>OY728161.1:1749734055-1754936555 GCA_963277665.1 Viscum album | reverse complement strand
AAAATGTGAAAAAAATTTAAATGTTTTCAAAAAATACTTGCAAAAATCATGCGTTTAAAAAACTTCAAAAATGTTTTAAATTAATCATTTAAAAATAAATGTAAAAAAAGTTTTAAACAGATGTTAAAAAACGGTCTAAATAAAATTGTATAAATAAAAAATACTAACAAACTCTTAAAAATTATAAATATGTTAAAAAAATAAATGTAAAATATGTTTTAAATAAATGATAGAAAAAAGTTTAAATAATAAGGCTTTGAACTCACCCACGGCAGCTGCGCACCCCTTCATTATTTTTTTTACAATTTTCAAATAATATATATATATATATATATATATATAGACTAAAAACATATCCACCAACAGTAAAATGTTAATAAAAAATTAAATAAACGATTTTATAAAAAACATGCATTTAAAAATAAATGTAAAGAAACGTTTTAAATAAATGTTATAAAAATGATTAAATAAAAAAATTAGAGACAATTATTTCGAAAATAATTAAATCCCACCATGGCCCGACTTGAAAAAGCCCGGCCCGGCCCGAATAGTGGTCAGCGACCTGACACTTTGCATGGCAGGCCCGGCCCAGCCCGACCCTGTCCAGGACGGGCCGAAATTACACCCCTACCCTAACATAACTGGGCACCGAATAATGAAACTCCTATAACTGATGAACCAAGTGCATGTTTAACATGCTGTCAGTGGTTCTAGGACCCCTTTTTGGGAAGCGCTCAGTTTGGAAAATTATTGTGAGCCTGACTGAGCTAGGCCAGAACTAGGTTTGATCACCCCATTTCATGGAAATGAGTGTAACTAATAGATCCGGCTTCTGATCGACTCTCTATTAGAGTCATCTGGACCCTTGTGACAAGGTAGTCCTTTGGAGATACTCGAGGTGAGTTTTAATAGAGATTGACATGTGACTTGGGTTGGATTTCACTTGAATCCAACTAGACCATTTTTTCAAAAGTTCCCATGTCTCACATAATAGGTGTCCGAGGTTGTTATTTCACAATAACCCCTAGGGGAGAGTGAAAAACATTAGGTCAAAGGGTTATGAAGAGATGGAGACTTTGGAGCTCTCGTTTTATCCCTCACGACGCTTGAGGGATTCCCTCAACGCCTGTGATGAATGGCCTGAAATTCTATAAATCAGTTGTTGGATGGCGTCTTTTGATCCCGAATGGAAAAAATCCTTTGAAGGATGTGGAGTCACAAAGCACAAAGATCAATCATCAACGGCAGGAAAACCCAAAGGGATTTCTTTATCGAAGCTCTCTAGGGCCCAGACCTGCAAAATCAAAACTTGAAGAAATCCTTCACGCTGCATGAAATTGGAGGATGGATGATTTACAATTGAGGCTAATCCTAAAGCACTAAATCAATGAGCATAAATGTGAACATACTCAATTATTGGTCAGATTTCTTATCTCAAAGGTGACAAGCCATGGTCTACCCTGGATATTAAACGGCTTATTCCTTACTTATGGGGACTCAAAGATTAGATGATGATCCCAATTAGTAGAGGATATTTCGACATCTAACATAGATCGTAGGAAGAGTATTATCGGGTTTGAAAACTGGGAAACGTTCACCTCAAACCTTATTTTAATAGATTATCCAAATTGGATTTTTCACTCAACCCCCACACCATTAGGAATTTTATGGCACAAGTCTAGGTGCGGTTACACGGGCTCACCTTGTATTTTTGGCATCCCAGGATCATAAACGACATAGCTTCTTGCATCGGTGAACCACTAAAGATTTATCATCAGAAATTAGATGCGGAACATGGGATTCATGCAAGGGTTATGGTAGAGGTTAACATGGAATCAAAGCTTCATGATGTTGTTTCCTTCATTGTGAATGAGTATAAAGTAGAGGTTCAGATTGAATATGAGCGCAAACCTCCTTTTTTCAATCTCTATAAGATCGTAGGACATTCCCTATTGAATTTCAGGGTGATGAAAAATCAAGTGGAACAACTAAGGGATGAAGAATGCACGATGGCTCAAAAGATGAAAAAGGACAAGATGATAGACTACGAGAACCCTGAAGAACCGAGGAATAAAAATGAAGTATGGATAATGAAATACCATCTATTGGGTTAGACCGTGGGTATAAGCTAGGTGGAGATGGTTGAAGAAGAAGAAAATGAAAATATGGCACAAGACATTTTAGATGAGATTGGAAAGATTTTTCTGGACGCATATGAAAAATTCCAACCTTCTTTGGATGTTGACACCAACTGGACCGATCCTAGAGATGCTGGCAAAGAGAATGCAATAGCATGCCATGCTGCATCTGAAAAAACCGAAATATCGTATAGCAAGGAAAATCTGGATACAAACACACAATTGGACACTACATGTATGAAACTGGTTGCTCCCATGGACACAAAATAAAATATCAACACTGATAAACTGAAGGTAATGGACACTCAGATCACTACACCTGTTAAAGTGTCTAATTGATTACATAACTTATAGGATAAAAACAATTTGACCCTTCAAAAAATATCTCAATGGTCACAAATTTAAATGTTGATGCTTATGAAATAACTCAAACTTCTATTTGTGACAAATCAGAGGCAGTGGATACTCAGAACACAGCCCCTGTAAATTCCTTGTACTGCTTTCCTAGCTCACAGGACAAACAACAAAACACATTAATCATCCGCTCAATGGAGACAACCTTGATTTCCAAATGTTTCTAAAAAAGATCAAGGTACTATGTAACATGGTACAGCTAATGAAATTGTTGTCTCCTCTAGGTGAAAACCAGAAAAGAAAACCATTCCAACCTCTCCCCAAGATATAGTAAGATCAAAGAAGGGGAAAGACTTGGGTGGCCCAAAGAAAGGAGGTTCTACCTTCGAGCGTGGGTTCAAATGAATTTCTTATTTTGGTATTTTCAGGGGATTGCTAACCCTAAAACCTATAATATTTTGAAAAGATTTTTTATGACTCATAAACCAAAACATTTTGTTATTGCTGAGCTTAAAATCAACTTTTACTCAAAAAATATGCATCTTTGTTCTTATAGTTATAATTTTTTAGGTGCATGCAAAATTGGTAACATTGTTGAGTCTCTTTGGATTTTCTATCACTCCTCATTGCAGTCTGTCAATGCATTCAATATTACTAAACAGATGTTAACATGTGATTTTACCCTTGATGGTTTACACATTTTTTGCACTACGATTTATTCTAAAAATCGATACCATGAATGAAGATCCCTTTGGCAAGACCTTTATGCTTTATCTAATCATATTTATAGGCCTTGGGTTGTTATTGTGGATTGTAATACGATTATAAGATCCAGTGAAAAAATTGGTCCATCACACAATTCTGTATCCTCGATAGAATTTAGATCTTCCATGGAGGATTGTAATATTATTGAAGTTAATCTGCTCAGTGCTATGTACACTTTGTATATACGACACTACAAAAAATTATTTGATAGAAAACTAGATAGAGCATTCACTAATATCCTTTCTATAGATAAGCAGGACCCCATTTCTAGCATCACACTAACCTGACTTAACTCTGATCATCATCCTATTCTTGTCAATCTCTTAACCAAGGGTACAAAATCTTCTCTTCCATTCAAATTTAATAATTCTTGGTCTGTGGATCCTAATTGTACTAGCTTCATAAAAGACTCTTGGGAAAGAATGAAGGATCAAAATGATGCATTTTCTTGTGTCCATAAATTAAAGTACCTAAAACAACATCTTAAAATCTGGTGTTGATTCAAATCTAATCAACTTGACATAGATATATCATCTATTGAGAGGGTTCTTAATCAAATCCAAAGCTCCAACACAAGATCTAATTTCACTTTTGACCTGGAACATGAAATCGATACCTGTATTAAGCTCAAATCTCTTCTTATACTTAAGGATAGCATGACAACGAAAATATTTAAAGCTAAATGGCTTTATGATGGTTCTAGAAATACAATTTTCTATAATTCACTTCAAAGAGTTAGAAAATCCTGTACTCCGATCACTCTTATTTGTTTGGAAAAAAATATCATAGATACTGATGAAGCTATTGAAAATAATGTGGTAGATTACGTTCAAAATTTGTTTAATGGTCCGGATGTCAATAAATATCTCACAAATGATATCATTCCAACTCTAGTGAGTGAGGAGGATAATAATTTTCTATTTAGAAACCCTCTTAATCAGGAAATTAAAGATACTGTTTTTAGTCTTAAATCCGATTGGGACTCAGGTCCTGATGAATACAATAATGGATTTTTTAGCACTATTGGGATATTATTCATAAATATGTTTGAAATCTTGTGAAAGCTTTCCTTTACAATGGTGTTCTCCCTTATAGCTTAAATTCTCGTTTTTTCACTATAATTCTAAAAGTGGGCAATGCCTTTGAGATTAAACTTTTTCATCCTACTTCTTTGATTAACACTCATTATAATATTATTTCAAAACTTCTTGCTAAAAGACCTAATAACATATGCAATGGAATTTTATCCTAGAATCAATTTGGTTTTATCAATGGTAGGTCTATTCAAGACTATATCTGTCTCTCTTCTGAATGTACCAATATCCATAACTAAACTGCAAGACCTGGTAATGTTGTTATTAAACTAGATATCAAGAAATATTTTGATAACATTGATTGGATTTTTGTCTTCAAAGTCCTCTAATGTTTCAGCTTTAATGACTCTTCCATTAGTACGATAAAATCCTTATTCCACTTGTCCTTCATCTCTTTCATGGTCAATGGTGCACCCAAGCGTTTATTTAAATGCACCAAGGGGATAAGTCAAGGGGAAACACTTTCTTCCATTATTTTTGTGATTGCGGAAGACTATTTAAGGAGACTCCTCACTTGCCTTGTAAATCAAAACATGAATAAATCTATTCAGGCTGCTAGGGACTTAAATGTGCCCACATATCTTTTATATGATAATGAAATCATTATTTTCTTTTAAAGGGATAAAAGAAACATTAAAAGTCTCAAGAATTCTCTATCCCAATATGATGAAATTTATGGTCAAACTATAAGATCGGACAAATCCTTTTAGTTCTATGGGAAAAAATATTCTTCTACTAGAAAGTGTAATATCCTTAGCTATTAAGACATCAAGGAAGGCTCTCTCCCATTCACCTATCTAGGAGTTCCAATCTTCTGGGGAAGACATAATTCTAGCTACTTCGCCACCATTTTAGACCAAATTATAAATCAACTCTCTTCATGGAAGGGTAAATCCCTCTCTATGGCTGGAAGAATTTTCCCTATCAAATCAACAATTGTCTCCAAAATTGTCCACTTGACGATGGTTTAAAAATGGCCTTCTAGTCTTTTAAAAAATCAATTTTTCCATTAATAATTTTTTCTAGAAAAGAAGAAAACTTGAAAGGAATCTTGTGACCATACACTGGGCCACCAGTTGTAAATATTTAGAAAAATGTGGTATTGGCATAAAAAATTTGAATATTTCAATGATGCTCTTCAAGCGAGACTCACTTTGAGGTTCCTTAACTACAATTCTAACTGTATCTATTTCCTCTAAAAAAGTTTGAGTGCTATGATAAAGAGTGGAAATTTGAATTACATCAATTCTTGCATGTGGTAATCCATTAGGAAATCCTATGCCAACATTTTGAGCAATTCTAGATGGTTGGTAAGCTCTAATTTATCCTTGAATTTTTCATTTCACAACTGGACAGGAGCTCCTTATGTTTCCATACGTCCTCCCAATTATTTTCCTGAAAACAATAATTCTACTATAAGGGATGTTCTGAATGAAAATAACATACCTCTTCCTAACACCATCAGAAGTGTCATTGAAAACATTCCATATTCCAACTCTAAATATTTCTTCATCTGGGAACCTGCCTGTAATGGTATTCTTGACTCAAAAGTTTTTTGTAATCACAATTTCATTGATTCAAAATCTAGCTTATGATGGTTTAAATCCTTTAATAGACTTTGTATTAATCCATTTAGGCTTACTCTAGTTTGGCGCATTATGCATAACAATGTCCCCACTGATTTTTTCCTACAAGCTTTTGGGATCCATGTTTTCTCAAAATGTCACATGTGCAACCAATATAGAGAAAATATTAACCATTTCTTTTTGTCATGTGTTAGAGCTTCAGCTCTCTAAAATATTATCTATGATATCATTGGTTGTATATGGTTACTCCTAAATTCCATCAACTCTTAGCTACAACATTGTGTTGTTTCTAAATCTTTTCAGAAAATTAAAAACCACATTTTAACAAATGTTGCTGAGCTACTACATGTGATCTTGTATGATATAAATATCATTCTCCATAATAATTACTCATTTATGCTTACTGCTGGTAAGGCACAAATTCTCATTTCCATCTATTATGCTCCCTCGATTCCGAAAGACCATTGTGACAATAATTTCACAGATATTGAAATTATGCATCGACTCCAGGTTGCTGGTCTTTATATACCACCTAGATTCACCTTTGAAGTATTCTGGAAAGCCCCGTTTCTTGGACGGATCAACGTGAATGTTGAAAGTGCCTCCAAAGGCAACCCTGTACATACAGGATGTGGTTCTATCTTCAAAGATCATCTTGGACATTGTCACAGATGTTTCATTAGTGAATGTGGTAAAACTTCGTCTCTAGAAGTGGAAATGATGGGGGTTATCTACGCTGTTGGTTTTTCTAAAGAAAAAGGTTGTAACAATATTTGGATTGAAAGTGACTCGAACACTATTGTCCAAGCTATCTGGAAGGGTGTGGTGTATATTTCCTGGCCACTTACCTCTCATGAGATGAGTTTCCTTTCTATGCTTTCCGAAACCTACTACATTGTCATGCATGATTTTCATGAATCAAATGTGGTAGCTGATGGTCTTTCCAATAAGGGAATCAACCAGTGAATTACATGGAGGGGATGAATTACCTATGGAATTTATCCCTTTTTATAAAAAAGATTGCAATAAGTTCCCATCTTTCATACTCATGTAATCCTCCTTTATTTTTACTATTCAATAAATTTTCCTTAAGAAAATAGACTAGGTGTCTGATCGATGCGCTGGCTATCACATTGGGATATCTATGAAAGGGAGGTCCCTTATGTATATGTCTTTTTGGGACTTCGTACAGGTTGAAATATGCCCGATGTCTTGAGGAGAAAAATCATCCAGAGACCAGTAGTGCTACTTGCGAGAATCCAGTGGATGGTTGTGACATGAAGAAGAAGGGTGAACCATATGGGTCAACATTAGACACTCCTTAGTGGGATGATATTTTTTTATAACTAATCATACATACTTTTGTACCAGCGACCATTACATGTCACCACTAGTGACCAATAAGGGTCAGCACTGGCGACCAATACGGGTCAGCACCAGTGACTAATATAGATCAACAGCAATGACCAATATGGGTCAGCACTAGGGACGGATATGGGTCAGCATCTACCGACTAATACGGGTCAGAATACATTGACCATTATAGGTCAGCAGTATAGTTACTAGGATAGGAGGATCTGGCTTGATGACCAGTCATCCATATCCCAGTAACCTTGAAGTTATACCGTTAGAGTGAGATTTGTCTTTTGATTTGTCCTTCCTGATTTCGATGATGACTTTGAAATTACCTTTGTGGTATTGTTTCCAACACTTTCGCCGGGGTGCGCGCATCCGTATGTGGAGGACGCGCTGCTTGTTGCCCCGCATTCCCGCTTTCCAAAGGCGGGCGGCATTCGTTCCTTGTTCAGGTACGTCTGCTCCTTGATCGAAACGGGATGATGGGATGTCGGTTCTTCCTTCCATGGATTCTTCCTCGGAGCTCATTACCTAGTCCGGGTCTCCCTCATAGATTTCATACGTAGTTCGTGAAACTCTTCCCAGTGCCATATCGTCATGGACGCCGGTTAATTACACTACTTCCGTCAAGACATTCCATAGGGTCTTGACATGGTGGCGACCTTCGGTCAGAGTAGACGGAAACATCAGGTATGTAGGGGAATCTCTGGGTGCGTGGACATAGGGGAACCTGTATTCTTCCTCATGAGAGGGCATATCAAGGGTGCATAACCCGAGGCATCCCGCGTCGAGTGCGGGGAATCATATTCCATAGGCATGTGCCTGAGGTTTTCCTCAGCTTCCCGTGTTTAACACAGGGTATGTTGCAAGATTAACTTCTAGCAGAGACGGTTACACCAAAGGCGTGTCATCCGAGGTATTCCTCAGGCATCTCGTGTTTATCACGAGGTAGGCTGTGAGTTTGACGTCTTACGGAGACGGAATGAGGGTGATCAGAACGTCCCATAGAGACAGATCAGATTGGTATATCGCATAGAGATGGCTATGGTCTCATAGAGACCGATCAGAATGCCCAATGAGGATGGATCCGAGGTGGTTCACTCCCTAGAGGGGAAAAGGGTGATGAATCGGGGTGTACACAGAGGACAACAACCCGGATATATGATGGGGCTTACACGTGGAAAGCGGCCCATGCGCCGCTAGGAGCAGTGAGGAGGTGGATGGCATGATTCCACCGGGATGTGGCGGCCCGAGTGAGAATCAGGATGGGTGATGGATGGATGAATGAAGTGGAGGGGGAATGAAATGGGACCATCGCAGGGGCGACGGTGAAGTTGGGCTTGAGTCTTGAAGAGGCTTCCTACGTATCCCAGTGGAAGGGAATCAAAGTCTGCGTAGTTCGGGATGGAGTCGGTGAACCGACGTGAAGGTGGACCTTGGTCCGATGGGCATCGTCAGTGAACCGACATGAAGTTGGACCTGGGTCCGATGGGCATTGTCAGCGAACCGACGTGAAGGTGGACCTTGGTCCGATGGGCATCGTCAGCGAACCGATGTGAAGGTGGACCTTGGTCCGATGGGCATCGTCATCGAACCGACATGAAGGTGGACCTTGGTCCGATGGGCATCGTCATCGAACCGACATGAAGGTGGACCTTGGTCCGATGGGCATCATCAACGAACCGACGTGAAGGTGGACCTTGGTCCGATGGGCATCGTCAGCGAACCGACGTGAAGGTGGACCTTGGTCCGATGGGAATTGTCAGCGAACAGACGTGAAGGTGGACCTTGGTCCGATGGGCATCGTCAGCGAACCGACGTTAAGGTGGACCTTGGTCCGATGGGAGATGAGCTTGAACCTCTAGGAGGATTCCTACGTACCATGCCTTGACATGGATCAAAGACCTCGTAGTTCGGGGTGGTCACAACGGCTTGCCATCGGATGGGAATTGCAGTTTAACGTCGTGCTGGACATAGGTAGAACTCGACGTGAATTGGATGACGGGTGGGCTTGAACCTCATGGAGGCTTCCTACGTACCATGCCTTGACATGGATCAAAGACCTTGTAGTTCAAATGGGGCTTTGTCGGCGAACCGACGTGAAAGTGGACCTTGGTCCAATGAGTGGTGGGCTTGAACCTCTGGAAGGATTCCTACGTACCATGCCTTGAAATAGATCAAAGACCTCGTAGTTCAGGTATGTGGGCAGTTTAATGTCATGCAGGACAAGGGGGGGCATACAGTTTAACGTCATGCTGGACGAGGGCGAAGCTCGACGTGAATGAACGACCGAGCAATGTGGCTTGAACCTAATGGAGGCTTCCTACGTACCATGCTTTGACATGGATCAAAGACCTCGTAGTTCATATGGGAATGGGTCGCAGTAGCTTACTACTGGACCAGAATGCAGTTTAACGTCTTGCTGGACCGGGGTGAGACCCGACGTGAAATGACGGGTGGGCTTGAACCTCATGGAGGCTTCCTACGTACCATGCCTTAACATGGATCAAAGACCTCGTAGTTCTCCATGGATTCGCTGGTGAACCGACGTGAATGTAGACCCGTGGGTCCACTAGTGGTGGGCTTGAACCTCGTGAAGGCTTCCTACGTACCATACCTTGTCATGGATCAATGTCCCCGTAGTTCGCTAGGATGGGTTTGTCATTTAACCGACCTGAAAGTAGACCCGGGGGTCCACTATTGGTGGGATTGAACCTCGTGAAGGCTTCCTACGCACCATGCCTTTACATGGATCAAAGTCCACGCAGTTCGGATGGAATGCGTGTGCAGTTTAATGTCATGCAGGACAAGGGGGGTATACAGTTTAACGTCATGCTGGACGAGGGAGAAACTCAACGTGAAATAAACGACCGAGCAATGTGGCTTGAACCTCATGGAGGCTTCCTACGTACCATGCCTTGACATGGATTAAAGACCTCGTAGTTCAGGTGGGAATGGGTCGCATCGGCTTACCACTGGACCAGAATACAGTTTAACGTCATGCAGGACCGGGGTGAGACCCGACATGGAAGACGGGTGGGCTTGAACCTCATGGAGGCTTCCTACGTACCATGCTTTGACATGGATCAAAGACCTCGTAGTTCTCTATGGATTAGCCGGTGAACCAATGTGAAAGTAAACTTGTGGGTCCACTAGTGGTGGGCTTGAACCTTGTGAAGGCTTCCTACGTACCATGCCTTGACGTGGATCAAAGTCCCCATAGTTCGCTATGGATTTGCCGGTGAACCGATGTGAAAGTAACCCCGTGGGTCCACTGGTGGTGGGCTTGAACCTCGTGAAGGCTTCCTACGTACCATGCCTTGACATGGATCAAAGTCCCCATAGTTCGCTATGGATTCGCCGGTGAACCGACGTGAAAGTAGACCCGTGGGTCCACTATTGGTGGGCTTGAACCTCGTGAAGGCTTCCTACGTACCATGACTTGACATGGATCAATGTCCTCGTAGTTCGGGTGGAATGTACAGTTTAATGTCAAGCTGGACGAGAATGAGACCCGACGTGGAAGAACGACGGGTGGGCTTGAACCTCGTGGAGGCTTCCTACGTACCATGCCTTGACATGGATCAAAGACCTCGTAGTTCATAAGGGTGAGGGGTCAGGGTCGGTGCTCACTCTAAGCCCACGTGAGTCATGCTCAGTGTGAGAAACAAGAGGTTGCAAGGACCTGACGATCACGTCGCGAATGGTGCGTCTGTGAGAAGCGAGAAGGGGCTTACACGTTGGGCGTCCCATGGGGTTGGTACTTACTCCAGGATGGAGGCCCAAAGAAAAGGATGATGATGATTTCGGTCTTGAGCCTTGAAGAGGCTTCCTACGTACCATGACTTGACATGGATCAAAGACCATGTAGTTCTTCTGATGACGGCTTACCGCCAATTGGTTGGTTTCAACGGCTTACCGCTGGATTGGGTGTGAACGGCTTACCGCTAAATTGGGTCGCAACGGCTTACCGCTAGATAGGGTTGTCAACGGCTTACCGCTTCATAGGTATGTCAATGGCTTACCGCTGAAAAGTAGTGGCAACAGTGAATGGGGATTACACTAGGAAGCTTCCTGGGTGCCGCTATTGAGCGGCACTGTTGAATGGGGCTTACGCTAGGAAGTTTCCCGGGTGCCACTATGTAGCGGCACTGGTGAATGGGGCTTACGTTAGGAAGATGCCCGGGTGCCGCTATGGAGCGGCACTGGTGAATGGGGCTTACGATAGGAAGCTGCCCGAGTGCCTCTATGGAGCAACACTGGTGAATGGGGCTTACGCTAGGAAGCTGCCTGGGTGCCGCTATGGAGCGGCAATGGTGAATGGGGCTTACGATAGGAAACTGCTCGGGTGCCGCTAAAGAGTGGCACTGGTGAATGGGGCTTACACTAGGAAGCTGCCCGGGTGCCGCTATGGAGCGGCACTCGTGAATGGGGCTTACGCTAGGAAGCTCCCCGGGTGCCGTTAAGGAGCGGCACTGGTGAATGGGGCTTACGCTAGGAAGCTTCCCGGGTGCCGCTAAGGAGAAGCACTGGTGAATGGGGCTTACACTAGGAAGCTGCCTGGGTGCCGCTATGGAGCGGCACTGGTGAATGGGGCTTACGCTAGGAAGCTGCCCGGGTGCCGCTATGGAGCCGCACTGGTGAATGGGGCTTACGCTAGGAAGCTTCCTGGGTGCCGCTATGGAGCGGCAATGGGGAATGGGGCTTACGCTAGGAAGTTGCCCGGGTGCCGCTAAAGAGCAGCACTGGTGAATGGGGCTTACGCTAGGAAGCTTCCCGGGTGCCGTTATGGAGCGGCACTGGTGAATGGGGCTTATGCTAGGAAGCCGCCCGGGTGCCGCTAAGGAGCGACACTCGTGAATGGGGCTTACGTTAGGAAGCTGCCCGGGTGCCGCTAAGGAGCGGCACTTGTGAATGGGGCTTACGCTAGGAAGCTGCCCGGGTGCCGCTATGGAGCGGCACTGGTGAATGGGGCATACGCTAGGAAGTTTCTCGGGTGCCGCTATGAAGCGGCAGTGGTGAATGGGGCTTACGCTAGGAAGCTGCCCGGGTGCCGCTATGGAGCAGCACTGGTGAATGGGGCTTACACTAGGAAGCTGCCCGGGTGCCGCTATGGAGCGGCACTGGTGAATGGGGCTTACGCTAGGAAGCTGCCAGGGTGCCCCTATGGAGCGGCACTGGTGAATGGGGCTTACGCTAGGAAGCTGCCCGGGTGCCCCTATGGAGCGGCACTGGTGAATGGGGCTTACGCTAGGAAGCTGCCCGGGTGCCGCTATGGAGCGGCACTGGTGAATGGGGCTTACGCTAGGAAGCTGCCCGGGTGCCGCTATGGAGCGGCACTGGTGAATGGGGCTTACGCTAGGAAGCTGCCCGGGTGCCGCTATGGAGCGGCACTGGTGAATGGGGCTTACGCTAGGAAGCTGCCTGGGTGCCGCTATGGAGCGGCACTGGTTAATGGGGCTTACGCTAGGAAGCTTCCCGGGTGTCACTATGGAGCGACACTGGTGAATGGGGCTTACGCTAGGAAGCTGCCCGGGTGCCGCTATGGAGCCACACTGGTGAATGGGGCTTATGCTAGGAAGCTGCCTGGGTGCCGCTATGGAGCGGCAATGGTGAATGGGGCTTATGCAAGAAGCTTCCCGGGTGCCGCTATGGAGCGGCACTGGTGAATGGGGCTTATGCTAGGAAGCTACTCGGGTGCCGCTATGGAGCGGCACTGGTGAATGGGGCTTATTCTAGGAAGCTGCCCGGGTGCCGCTAATGTGCGGCACTGGTGAATTGGGCTTACGCTAGGATGCTGCCCGGGTGCCGCTATGGAGCGGCACTGGTGAATGGGGCTTATGCTAGGAAGCTGCCCGGGTGCCGCTATGGAGCGGCAATGGTGAATGGGGCTTATGCAAGAAGATGCCTGGGTGCCGCTATGGAGCGGCACTGGTGAATGGGGCTTACGCTAGGAAGCTGTCCGGGTGCCGCTATGGAGCGGCAATGGTGAATGGGGCTTACGCTAGGAAGCTGCCCGGGTGCCGCTAAGGAGCGGCACTGGTGAATGGGGCTTATGCAAGAAGCTGCCTATAATGTCTTCCTCATGTCTGGCCATGAGGGCGTCCCAACTCACTGATGAATTGAGGCCTTCACCTATGCACTGGTGCACAAGAGGGGGAATGCCAAGGGGCTTTGGAATTATGCCGTTGTAATCATGGCATTAGGCATCTTATACTTGGAGCATATGGAATCTCTTATTTGGAGCAAGAGGCATCCTATGTTTGGAGCACAGGGTTTACTACAGTTTATAGTCATGTAGAATGGACTGTTAGCATCTCATGCTTGGAGCATAAGGCATCTCTCGTATTGGGCAACAGGCATCCTATGTGTGGATCATAGGGAGAATACTACAGTTTAGAGTCATGTAGGTAGGACTGTTGGCATCTCATGCTAGGAGCATGAGGCATCTCTCGCATGGAACAAGAGGCATCCTATCATTTGTTAGATAAGGAGTGCTACAGTTTAAAGTCATGTAGATAGGACTGTTGGCGTCTCATGCTAGGAGCATGAGGCATCTCTCGTATAGGGCGAGAGGCAACCTATCATTTGTCAGATAGGGAGTACTACAGTTTATAATCTTGTAGATAGGACTATTAGGCAGAAGGTGCCTAGAAATGGTTGGTGTTGGGACTTACGCAAGGGGCATCCCTTTCTGGTTCAACCTGGCATAGGAGCCAAGTGATTGGGTTTGGAGGAGTTGCCTGAGGAATGGTTCGACTCAAGGCACTCAGGGAATTGATGATGAGAACCTCAACTCACGACATAGGAAACAAACCAAGAGGAATACATCAACCCAAGGTGTTTCATGGTGTATTGAGGAGTGTATCAAATCATGGTATTCCATAGGTGGAAGGTGGGAGCACATAAGGGCGCAATGGAAAATCCCGTCATCCCGGCCCGAAAAGTTTGCAGTGCGACTCTCCATTTTTAATGGGGGTCTATGACGGTAGTGAAGGGACCGGCCCGGAGGGCGGGGACTATAACTCGACAATGACCCCGAGTGGGGGGTGCGGGGGCGCAGGCCCCGCGGTATGGACTGGTGGGCGCGAAGGTAGGATCCTCGCGAAGGATAGGTCTTCGCGAAGTAGCTTTGCGAAGCATGGCCTCGCGGAGCAATGGTCTCTCGCAAAGCTAAGGGGTCTCGCGGAGCTTGGTCTCGTGGAGCAGCATCGCGGAGCATGGGCTCGCAGAGCATGGGATCGCGGAGTAAAGGGCTCTTGCGGAGCTTGGTCTCGCGGAGCAGCATCGCGGAGCATGGGCTCGCGGAGCAAAGGGCTCTCGCGGTGCTTGGTCTCGCGGAGCAGCATCGCGGAGCATAGGCTCGCGGAGCATAGGTTCGCGGATCCTCCGCTCGCGGAGCAGCAACGCGAAGGAAGCTGCTCGCGGAGCATGGCTTCACGGAGCCGCAATGCGGAGCTCCGCTCGGCCGCCCAAGGGGAGAAATGGCCGTGGCCGTCCTCCTGGAGAAGGGGGTGAGCTGGGTATTTATAGGCGGGGTCGCCGCGAAGCAGAACTCCTGTGCCGCCTCAGGTTCTTCGCAGCACGCTCGCGAACGTCAAATTCGTTCACGGAGAGGTACTGCCTCCGGAGCTTCGCGGCGGGCTTGCGAACGTCAAATGCATTCACGGAGAGTTACCGCCTCCGGAGCTTCGCGGGACCGCGATGCTCGGGTTCTTCGCATCGGTGCTTCACGAGGGGTCTTTGCGAATGGGCTTCACGAACCAGATTCCCATCCAAACTTCAAATGTCCATAACTCCTAATCTGTAACTCCGTTCGGGCCCTATGACCTACCAAATCGAAGCATGCGAAATGGACTGCGATCTTGGATCATGTATGGAAGCATTTGGAAAATTTTGGGGACGTTTTTTCCGGGGTCTACCGGTATTTCATGTTATTTTTTCATTTTTGTTTTATTTATAAACCTTTGAGGGTATCGAGGTCACCTACTAAGTTGTTATACACACCCCTGCAAGAAATACGTCTGCATGAGTGTGTCTGGTGTGAACTACCATTGCTCAAATGTAGACTTTGGAGGTTCGGGACTTGGTGGTTCATGGTGCAACAGGATAATTCAGGATCCTCTTATTCAACTTCATCATTATAGATACTACCCTCCGGGTAGAGCTCCAGGGCAGATGTGATAGATATTTACTTTCCTTCTGGTTTATAGGTATTTTATTATGGCCCATTATTTTCATTTCACAGTTGTACCTATGATTTTACTTTACTCTTGTGGTAATACCTTACATTTGTTGGATTTTACATCAGTTTACCTTTTTGAGTGTTTACAGATCTCTAAGGAGATGCCTTCCCTATTTTGGAATAGCCTTCAGGTACTAGTCAGCAACCCCTGGCCTTCGGATGGTGGGAAAGGGGTAGTCACATCCAGGCCCCATGGGATGGGCCGTGACAAAGTGGTATCAGAGGGAGGTCTTTTCTACCAGAATAACTAATAGGATAATTTTTGTGAGGCAATGGTTTAATATGTCTTTAGTTCAATTTTCAGTACATGGAGTCTAGTATTGGTGTGGTGGTTGACATATTGGTACACCATGAACCTGAATTCTGTTATCCAAGTCGGTACATGAAAACACTGGTTTCTAATGTTTTGAAAATATTTCTTGATCATTCATGAGTCATATCACTAGGTATAACTTATTAACCATGGAACATCTTTTAATTATATGATTCCTCCATAATGATAGCCAACCAAGACTCTGTTCTAAGATTGTGATAGTGGCCAACCGAGTGACAGGGTGTCGGTACATGGACCACTCACAATGATGGAACCTTCAGGTGGTGTACCAGAATCACCACCAGCCATTGAGAAGATGATGCTACCTTTGGATCATGCACACTGGATAAGCATGTTTCATGAGTTGTAGAGAGAGAGGCCTCCAAGGTTTCAAGGTAAGACAGACCCCCAGGAAACATAGGACTAACATGAGGAGGTTTCTAAGTTCTTTCACATAGTAGAGACACTGGTTGATCAGATTGTGATATTGTCTGCCATCCTTCATCAGGGTTTGGTATGACGATGTTGGATCTCAATGATCATGGTTTATGAGGAGACGACCCTCACCTGGCAGGATGTTGAGATCCTTTTCATGGTGGAGTTTGTGCTAGTGACACTACGTGTTGTGCGTATTCTAGAGCTGCTACATTTGTAGCAAGGAAACCAGACCGTGGGTCAGTACCCAAAGATATATATTGAACTCTCTTGATACTCCACCATCATGTAATGGGACCCTTACATCAGGACCTAGACCATTGATCAGGAGCTCCGACAAGAGATCAGATTTACGACATTTTCTCTTAGCATCCCAAAGTATGCTGGGGTGTTAGAGGGAGCTTTTCTAATGGATACCTTCTTTGCCGAGCATGAAACAACAGTGAGATACCCAACCAGAAAATAGGTAGCCGAGTCATATGTATTTGGTAGTAGACATATGATGTAGAATCCCATGTGGGCTAGACCTTTCGATGGGCGAATATGGGAAGCATGGTCAGAGTTGCAAGGATTGAGAGGCCTAGGGAGCCAGCAGCAAGGCATGATCTATTATTTCTATGGGGGACTGGGTAACAGATCTTGTGATTGTCTGACTCCACACACGAATAATCCACAGACATTAGAGGGGCCACTAAGGCAGCGTCAACGGTAGGAGCATGAGCGTCAGCCATGCGGTGGATGAGATTGGGGAGAAAGACGTACATCAGGAGGTTGTCGGGGTCACCAGGAAATACCACCAGCACCCTCAGGCAGTCCACCATGAGCTCTGGGAGTTGGAGGATGGGGAAATTGTCACCTACATGCAGTAGAGGCTCATGATATTGAATACCCTGATATTATATGTCGTACGATCTATATGTTCACTACTTTAGTAGCTGTGTTTATCAAAATAGGTTCTACAAATTCTTTCCTTGACATGAACTTAATTTGGGACTGTAAGATTTTGAATGAGTATTTAGCTCAAAATTTGTGATTGCATATTCATGTGGGAGGAGATTCAGTGGTCACACACTCGTTCCGATAGTGAAATCTTACTCTCAGAGTAGAGAGTTTTAGATGGGATCTTTTATTTGTGGCGTTGAAGCCCCACGACAACATTCTAGGCATGGACTAGCTTTCAACAGTTCATGCACTGATTGAATACTTGAGACATACAGTGCAATGTACATGTAGATATGGAGGCCAATTTTCATTTTTTTTGTGATAAGGAAAATAGAGTAGCATGAGATGGACTTGTGCATAGGATGCTGAAGCCGATTACATATCATCTGGCTTACATGACCTTCGACATGGGGGATGAGGTGTGTCCACATTTCCCAATGGTGGTGGATGAGTGTAAAGATTTATTTCGAGAAGATGTCCCTGGACTACCTCATCGTAGAGAGGTAGAATTATGCATTGAAATTTACCTAGGAAAATCACTGATATCTACTCCAGCATATCATATGGCACCATGTAGAGCTTCGAGAGCTGAGGGTATAGTTGGAGGAATTACAGAGGAAGGGATTCGTAAGGCCCAGTGTTTCCCCATGAGCATCCTTGGTGTTGTTTTCCAAGAAGACAGATGGATTTCTGAGGATATCCATGGACTTCATGTGGCTAAACCAGGTGACTTTGAAGAACAAGTATCATCTTTTGAAGGTTGATGATCAGTTTGATCAGTTGGAAGAAGCAAAGTGGTTCTCAAAGATAGATCTCAGATCATGCTATCATCGGCATAGGGTATTGTATTAGGATATACCAAATACCACCTTTATATGTCAGTATGGCCATTATGTGTTCTTGGTGATGCCTTTCGGTGTGAACAAATCTCTAGTAGTGTTCATGGGGGGTCATGAACATGATATTTCTGTCATACCTTGATCGCATGGTCATGGTCTTCATTGACGTCATCTTGGTGTACTCAACGTCCGAGGAAGACCACAGATTACACATGAAGATAGTTCTAGACACACATTAGGAGTACCAGTTATATGGGAATATCTAAAAGTATGTGTTCTGGATATAGATGGTCCACTTCTTGGGAAACGCCATCTCAAAGGCTAGAGTTGCAGTGGATCCAGTGAAGATCGGGGTATTACATTCTTGGGAGCCACCTGGGAGTGTTACTGGGGTGTGAAGAATCTTTGGATTAGAATGATACTATCAGAGGGTTTCACCCTATTTATCCATAGTAGAATCACCTATGACTACCTTGATGAAGAAGGGTAAACATTTCCTTGTGTCAAAGACATTCCATAATAGCTTTCAACAGTTGAGGTAGATCTTGACCAGCGATCTCATACTATGGTTGCCGGAGAAGGTCACTGGTTACATGGATTATTGTGATGCATCGGGGACTGGGCTCGGTTGTGTCCGGATGGAGGATGATGCATTGATTGCTTATGTATCACGATAAAAGAGACCTCATGAGAGGAATTATGCAACTCATGACTTGAATTTGGTAGCAGTAGTCTTTGCACTGATTATGTGGTTACACTACTTGATGGGTGAGTGGTTCATTGATTACACAGACCAAAAATGTTTTAGATATATCCTCATATAGAATTATCGAATCTAATACAGCGATGTGGGATAGAGTTCCTCTAGTATTATGACATTGAGACAGTCTATACTCCTAGGAAGAAGAACGTAGTGGCAGATTCACTTAGTACCAGATCAAGATTGCATCTACTGAAACAGGCTTCAGAGTAGTTATCCTTGCTTAAAAAATCCTCCATGGATAGAAATTAGAGAATTTACCACTAGTAGATTGTAGTTTCCCCTCCACTCCTTTTGAGAGTTATGGAGGCGAAACTCAGAGACAGTAGTTGTGAGGCTACACGTTCTCAGATATCCTCAGGCCATGCACCTGACAGATATTCCAATAGTTGGGATCACACTATCCTTTTGAGGATGTAAAGTTATACCAGTTGTGCTACGAGAGTAGGTGATGAGTGATTTCCATACATCCCCCTTGAAAGTACATATAGTCTTGATGAAGATATATTACACTTACGTCATCAGTACTAGTGGTCATGGATGAAGAATGGTGTGGCAGAGTTTGTTTCTAGATGCCTTACTTAACAGCAAGTGAAGTACGATCACCATGTGCCAGTAGGCTTTACCCAACCCCTTGAGATACCAGAGTGGAAGTGGGAAGGGATATAGATGTACTTTGTGACGTGGTTACCTTGTACATCCATAAGGAAACATACCATCTGGGTGATTGTTGACTGACTCACCATATCAACCCACTTTCATTCTTTCTGAGAGAAGGGTTTTGTAGAGATCATGGGAAGTCACTACATTCAGGGTATTATTGGACTTTGCAGGGTTCCTTCGACCATAGTCTCAGACCATGATACACGTTTCACATCCCGTTTTTTAAAAGGTTTCCTTGAGGCTTTGGGGGATCAGCTTATATTGAGCATAGATTTTCACCCGCAGTAAAATTTTTGGACTAATCGGACCATCCAGACCATGTACGACATGCTTCGTGCATGTGTCCAAGATTTTTCTCACATATGGAAGGACCACCTACCCTTAGTGAAGTTCGCGTACAACAACATCTATCAATCCATGAATTGTATGGGCCATTTTGACGCATTGTACGGATGACCGTGTAGATCAACCTTGTGCTGGGCGAATCCAGGAGAGCCAACACTCATTGGAGGAGAGAAAATGTAAATACTACCACTGAGAAGGTGCTGGTCATCAGAGAGTGGATGAAGACTGCACAGAGCCCAACTGATTCTTAAGATGATAGTTGATAGAGACCACAGAATTTCCAAGAGGGGGGCCACGTATTCTTGTGGGTCACTCCATAATGAGGATTATAGAGATATGGCTAATTCGAAAAACTCCCACCGAGGATTAATAGACCATTACTAATACATAGGAGGAGTGGAAAGGTGGTGTACTACATGGCACTTCCACCGCTATTGGAGAGGGTGCACGATGTTTTCCATGTATCCCAACTGAGGAGATACAAGAATTACCCATCTCATGGCATCGACCATGGAGAGTTGGAGATTAATGATGGGTTGACTTTTGTAGAGGTCCTAGTGAAGATAGAGGATAAACAGGAGAGGATCCTTCTTGGGGGGTCGATACCTCTATTGTGTGTTTTTTGGAATCATGGGAATCACCATGAGAGCACATGGGATCGAGAGTCTCATATGCATTCGCAATACCCCTCTTTGTTTGTGTATCCTTGTTTAGATTTTGGGAATTTGAAGTCCCAAGGTTGGGAGAATGTTAAGACCTAGAAAATTCCATGATTTTTTATAATTATTCAAGATTATTAAAAATCTGTGAAAATTTACAGGGTGTGAATCTGAGGCCCGGTGTGCCTGGAATGGGTTTTTAAAAATTTAATAGGTACATTCAGTAAACGTGTGAGTGAAATTTTCAATATTTTGAACCAATGCTTGGATTAAAAATATTAAGAAACAGTTGAATCTGTATCACCAAGATTTTCTTAAGGGAAGCTTCACTTCTACTGTAGTAGGATGGGAGAAAATGATAGTTTTTTGAATTTTTAAATAAAGTAAAATAACATTTAATTATTGTTTTATTTTATTTTTCTCCAACGGATGAGCGGTGGTGGCGGGACTGGTGAATTTTCAATCAATTTAATGGTTTGACTCATAAACTACATAACATCACCATTATGAATTAAAATAGGTTCACTAATTCAATTAATGAACCTCATAAATTCCTCATTGTGTTACTGTCCTTTCACCCCTCCATTTAAAATGGAGCTCGGGGTATGTTTTTTCCACGGGTTCTTCAAGAAAGGAAACTCTGGCGAAGTCTTGCGGTAACATCCACCTGGAGGATGAGATCAGATCCTGCGACCATTTACCAGTGCCACTAAATCACTAATAGATGAAAACGACGAAGGAGGTTCCATCGATCGCTGATAGAAGACATCTCATCCAGGTATGGTTTTTTATATTATAAAATTAATCTTTCCTCGTTCATGATTTATATGAATAACGTAGATCCACCAACCCATGAGTTGATTCACTGATCATTCTTTAGACATGGAAGGATGATGATGAGTTAAAATTAAAGATTTATTTCTAGATTCTCTATTTTTTGTTAACACCCCTTGTTAAAATGATAACACAAAGGGTGCGGGCCAATCTGAACAAGGCCCAAACCCTTACAAGATATTGTTATTCATGTGTTTCCTGTGTGCGGTTGGGAAAAGTGATGGTAATGCATATATAGGGGCCACGCAGTGGTGGAGGAGACCAAATAGGCTCGAAGAAGTAGGTGACACCAAGAACATACCACTAGAGAACATCTAGTGGCTCACAGAATGAACTGTCAGTGTGCCATTCTGGCAGTGGCCGGGGTGTCCGAAGGAGGCCCGTGGCAACTGGCCGCAGGCAGTGGGAAGGCGGAGGACCAACGGGAGCCACAGTGGCCATAGGGGGCTAGCACGAGTAGTCGCGTAGAATAAGGGTAGCTCTCACAGGCACCGATGGTGGTAACAGGTGCAGCCAGTGGGCCGTGGTAGGAGGGGGTGTCACGGCCTCGCGTTTGGTCGCGTCGACTGGAGACCGGTCAGCCACCAGGCTGACTGTTGCACCTGTTGGGGAAGCACCCCACTGGACGGATGAAATGGAACCTTATCCATGTGGTCAACTAGATATATAGTCTGACTTTAGGCATATTGGGCCAGATGCGGGCCAACCAAATGGGCGAGACAAGCCCAATGGGCCGGGCCGGACTCATGGGAAAACAACGGTGAGACGAGCCCCACCATGTGGACTAGGATATCTACAACCTAGGTCTGCGAACTAGCTAGGCTAAGCCCTATGGGATGGACCCAGTTATCAGGGTCGAACCTTAATAGGCTAGACCTAGGCAGGGTTAGGTAGAACTCGGGACCAATTGCGTTGAGCCGGCCTGACCAAGTCGGATCGGTCCCAGACCCAATTGGCCCCCAAATAAAGAAACACCTGTAACTTATCAACTGAGTGTCCGTTTGACACACCATTAATGGTTTTGGGACCCCTTTTTTGGAAGCGGTCCCTTTGGCATATTTCAGCGATCCCAACGTAGTCAGGCCGTACCAAGGTATGATTTCTCTATTTCACATAAAGGGTTGTTACTAATAGACCAGGCATCCAATCGACTCTCCATCTATGGCATAAAGACCCTTGTGAAAAGGTGGTCCATTGGAGATACTCTAAGGGATTTTTAATGGATTTTTATGTGTGAAGTGGGTGGGATCAGACATTAATTCAACCGGGGCCTTTTAAAAAATTCTCCATATCTCACAAACCAGGCGTCCGATCGATGCGTCGTCTATCATGTTGGGAACCCTATGACGGGGCATTCCATTGGGTATAATTTCTATAGGTTTTCATACTAGTTGAAATTTGACTTATGGACTAAGGAACAGAATCTTATGAACACCAGGCATGTTACATGTAGGAATCCAGTAGCTAGATATGACATGAATAAGAAGAGTGACAAAAACGGGTCAACATCAGAAACTCTAGAGTGGGATGATCTAGTTGTAAAAATAGTCTTCCTTACCACTGTATCAGTGACAAGTACGAGTCAGCACCGACGACCATTATAGGTCAAAACAGGTGACAAATACGGATCAGCACCAGCGACCAATACAGGTCAGCAGCAGGGTCCAATACGGGTCAACACAAGTGACTGATACGGGTCAACATCTAGTGACCAATACTGGTCAGTATAAAGTGACCAATATGGGCCATATGTTGAGTTACTATAGATTGGATGATCTGGATTAATGACTACTCATCCTTATCCTAGAAAACTTGAAGTTTTATAATTAGAGTGAGCAGTCTCTTTTCATTTGTTCTTCATGATATAGATCATGCTTGTGATATTACCTTTGTGGTATTTAACATGATGTTTTCATTTTTTGGATTACAAGGAGTCCATCAGGGGTCTCAGGGTCCCCTACCGAGTTATTATACTCACCCCTGCACGGCCTCTGCCTATAGTTTTCTGTCTTATATAGACTACTGATGCTTTGAGGAAGATTATGGAGGTTAAAGAATTGGTAGATCTTGGTGTGATGAGAGTAGTTGAGATCCTATTCTTAGACTTCAGACAAACAACTACTACATTCAGGTAGAGCTCTATGGTATATGCAACTACGGTTTACTTCGTTTTTAGATTTTAGGGCTTGTATTCTTGCCCACTATTTTTAGTTTTTAGATGTATGTGTAGTTGTACGTTACTCTAATGGTTATACCATACTTTTTTTTGTTTACTCCAGGTTCACTTTTTGAGTGTTTACATATTTCTAGGGAAATACCATTCCTGTTTTGGAAAAGCCTTTAGGAGGTAGTCACCAACCCCTAAAATATGGAAGACGGGTTTGGGGTTGTCAGATCTGGTTCCCAAGGGACGGGTCGTGAAACTATATTAATAAAAAAATTAAATGTACATTGTGATGGTGCGAGATAAATTACACAATAAAATTACCATTTATATATCATATCACTATGTACTAGTTATTACATCATGTGTTTCTTGATTCATTACATTCTATAAATAAGTATGAATGTTTAACTTTATGATGGAACATTTGTAGAACTGTTGTGCATAATGGGAATCAAAATGATTTATTTTATAAAAAAAATTGTTTGAATGGTGTTTGGGGAATGAGAGACACCTTGAGGTTCAAAAGTGGATCAGAAGAAAGATAAAATTGGTTGTTTCTTAAGTTAGCTGCTATAGTCAATTCATGATGTGAATCAGGGATTCATACTGTAAATATAATGAATGTGGGACAAACATTTCAAGTTATTATGAGATGTAAACTATCATTATTCTCCTAGAAATTTCCATAGTGAAGTTTTTAAAAATTAGGTTATCCCAGCTTTTTTTCATTTCAATCATGCACACTAAGTGGCCAATTTAAAGGGTTACTTCAACACATTTCCACAATTCTTCCCCACAAGAACCAGGTTGTGATTTCATGTTATTTCTAGTTATGATTGTAATCTTTTATTGCTCTATTATTTTTACCTTCATTGTGGGATAATTTAAATGATTTCATTTTTAATTCTTATTATGGTTACATGGTATATGTTGGAAATAAAGCGTTTCAAATGGACATTTCATGTCTGGGGGTTACAGGATTACCCACGGTGACATCATTCCATCATTTGTTGGTTTTTTTATCATTGTATGATTGTATCATATTTTATTTTTAGTATATTAAGAAAAATTAATAATTAATATTTGGTAAGGTGTTATATGATATGGATTTTTTCATGATTGTTTAAGAGAAACAATGTTTACTATTTTTGTATGACGTTCATTATTTCGTGGTAGTGGTTGTACCTGATGGGATTTTGGCCAAATATATTACATTGGATTAAATTGAATAATTTGTCTCAAATTTTATAATAAATTATTTATATTTTATAACATTATACACATTCTTTGGTGGTGGTATGAACTATGATTATGCATAGATTATCATTGATGAGGATCAACAAAGCTTAGTGAGGATGGTAACTCCTTGAAGATGGTTGGTTATCGATGTAAAATAAATTCATATTTTTGTTTTGTATGATTTCATATTTCATGAAAAATATATTGGTTCAAGTACTGTAGATTTGAATAGGGAGTGGATGATAGAATGATACAAAATCATATTATGTCTATTTTTCATGAATTTTGAGATATTTTACACCTGGGTTAATCAAGATCTTATAAATAAAATCTCAAAATGATTTGGGTATATTAAATTGGATTATTAGAGGCCTTAGGTAGATATAATGGTAGATGGGATGAAATGGGTTTCATATGATTGGATTCATATTGCTGGTCAGGTATGTTTGAGGGGATATTACCTTGTGATAATAGTTTAGTAAAATATATATCTTAGTCTTCTTAGGAAATGCAATCCTGGGGGTGGTTTGTGACTTGTTGGACTCTTATATAGGATGAGTCATTCAATACTAGACCATTGTTATGGAAAAGGATTTCCTTTTAGTGATATGATGTGATATATCCATTATGACATGTGATATTGGATGAAAGTGTATGTCATGAAAATGGTTTATCCATGGCTTTAAATTACCAATGAGGTTAGTTAATCATTGCAATGGGACATCCATATGATATGTAATAAGATGAAATTGAGGATTTTGTTATGTCTAAATGGACCATGAGTTCTTTGTTGGGATTATCCCATGTCTTATGATGTCACTGATGGGAAATGAGTCTTCAATGGTATTGGAGATCAAATATGGTGGTGTATCCAATTAATCGAATTGATTCACTAACTTGTGAGAGTAAAACTACTGGAATGATGTAATATGTCTCAAGTGACTAGCAACCTTGAATAATTTATTAAAAAACGTGATAGCATTTAGGACCTTTTTTTATAGATTATGTTCTTGAAAACCCAATGTTATATAGGGATGGTTTGGAGTGCTTTTATCCTTCCCATAGACTAAGGTGATGGGTAGGCATTATTGATGAACCATACCATGGTCCATGGATATGGGGTAGTGAGATTTTTTGACATCTGTAGATTATGTGGAGATATTGTAGTGAGGTTGGAAAGCCTCCAAGATTATTTTGGGATTGGTCATTGGGAATTTTCATAACCATTCCTTTGGTAGTCAAAGGTTGAGGACCACCTAGGGGTTGGGATATCTAGTGATGTGGGATAAATATGATATATCCATAAAAAAGTTATCTTGAAGTGGGTCAATATTTGAACATATAATCATTCCATATTCCCTCAAGAAATGGGAATCAGTTATAATTATTCCTTACCTATAGTATTTTGGTTTGTGGTAGGCGTAAGTATAGTGGAACAATATGAAGAGAATGTATTGTAGATTCTAGCTTATTGTGGGATCATGTATGATTAGGTTTCTTTTCTTATTGGTCAGTGAACTATATCCTAATGTGATGTGGGTAATGGTAGCCCCATTAGCACACATTATGCACTGATCTTATCTAAAATCATCATTTTATTCCACATTTTAATAAATATATGATTTCTTATATTAGGGGAACTTGGTGAGACCCTACTTGGATAAATTTACCACCACATCCTTGGGAATTAGATTGCATATGTAGATATTCTATTTTCATAATGTTTCATCAAATTTTTTATAATATATTAATTTTTATAAACTCGATATTATTTATTGAATGAGTTGAGTGTTCTATGAGGATTAATGTAATCCCATTTTTCATGAATTGAACATTTTTGGAATTTTTTATTTTTCATCTTCTCAGGGTGTTATGAATCCTTTTATGAATTTTTTATTCTTTTTATACATTTTAATATATATTTTTTAGTTTATTATACATACTTTGATTTTGATAGGGATGTTTTTTTAAAGTTTCTATAGTTTTATGACCCTATTTTTTGGTAATAACATCAATAAAATAGAAATTAGGTTATTTACATTATTCATAAACATTATGTATATAGAGAGGCTCACCTATGGTCATAAGATGACATTTTCTCGAGCATTAATGAGTGGTCCAAAAAAGGGTGTTACAAAGTTGTATTAGGTTTTTCTATAATTTTATCATATATTATAGATATATGGTATAATATGGTGTTGGATATTTTAATGAACATAATATTTACGAATCATGAACACCATTCTAGTGGGATGTCTATTCATACATTGGTATATGATTTTTTGATATATTATGTGATTTTACAGTAGGTGATTATTTAATATGATGTGTTTACCATTGATGTGGTTAATGGTTTAGTCCCTTTTCTCAATAATAATAGGCATATGAATGATATTACATTTTTTGGTATATAGAACTAATGAGTTCTGTGACTTCTTGTGTGTCATTGGATTTTTGTAATGGGATATTATTTTTTAAATTTTCATCAATAAAATATATTATTCATTTCCTTATAAAATGTTTGTCACATTATATTTAATTGAACCATATATTTTTCTCTGATGGAATTCCATGTCGGTCATGGTGCTAGTTTATTATTATTATTGAAATAATTTCAATTAATCTTAGAATTCATAGAGACCATTGGTAAGTTGATTTTGGAATGTGATGTCAAAAGAATGATCGAATGATAAGAACATGTATCTTTTAGGATGTCAGTTCTGTTACATAATATTTCAGAAACGTCATATCTAATGTTTTCCTATATAGATTCACTGTTGAATTAAACATAAGAGAACATGCCAGTTATATACATGTCATGAGAAATACCTTGGGAATGTTGTTTTTAATAAAATAATTTTTTTGGTATCATGGATGTTTTCAAGGGAATGACCAGATCATTAAATATACTTGTAGCTTCTTTATACGCATTACTGTAGTGATTTTCTCACAAGGTTACACACTCATGGGATCAATCAACACACATTTGGTGGATGTTTTGGTGGTTATATTTGGAATGAGAGCTAATAATTGCGATAACTGTTGAGATTTAAAAGTATATGTGGAATGGTTAAAGAGTAATGTTCATTATCCTATGATATATAGAATGATACTCTTGGTGAAATGAGTATGGTGTGTGATCAGGTGTATGAGAGTTTACTATCATTGGGAAACTATTAAACTGAATAAAATTGGGGATGACAATATGCGGATGGACTATAATTAGACTATAATTTATTTATGTTAGGTATTTGTAATTTTAGTGATGTTTTAGCAATGGAATGAGTGAACGATCTGAGGTCCTTAGTAAGTATTTATGTTATTTTTTTATGTTGAGTATTGTTGAGAAAACCATGGATAAGTCTCTCACACCGTAACCATTATTTTTTCCTAGTATATTTAATTTTAGTTTTCCTTTATCTAGATTCTCGATTATCTTTTATCGATATTTGTTGTTTAGGAGTGTTTTTCATCTCTTTCATGGTTTGTGTGTATGGTTAAAGGTAAAAATTATGGCCTCCTAGTGTTGAGGTCATTTTCAATTCATTTTCGTCTTTTACAGTTAGTGTTTATTGGGTAGTGCATTGTTATGGTAAAAACATGAAGACCCTATGAGTAATTGGGTGGGTCTTTCCTACCCCTACATGAAGGTTTGGGGCCTGATCATGGATAGTTCAAAATATATGAGAATCACACATAAGGTTCTATAATTTTATATAGGAACCAAACCAAATGGTAGGAAACAATTCCCCAAACCATTTATACATACCACATATGTTTCTTATGATTCTAGTAAGGGACTCACAATTAGAACATGGTTCTCCAAACTATATGACTTAATTGCGCACAATGAATAGGTCTAAAAAGGGATTTTTAACATTTTCCATTATCTAGTTTTAACCCCCCCAAATAACATTTCATCCATATTTTAAAAATGCGATCCTAATGGGATTCATCCTTTATCCTCACACCTAACACCTCATTTCAAGCGTAATTCCAATAGATTTCTTCATCATTTTCGAGTGATTTATCAATGTAATATTCCTCTTTATCCTTTGTATTCTTCTTTCATACATTTTTAGTTGGGTTCCCCTTATACCAAGGATACTTTGGTCTAGGGTTCATGTTTTTTTGGTTTAAATTTTATGGGTATTTCATTATTAAGTTTATTCATGTGTGTAATTACCTCATTGATCAAACTTGAGGTGGATTTGGGTTTCAGTTGTCCAGGAGACATTATTTTGAGTTAGGTTTCCCATTGCATACCACCTTTAAATTAAATAAAAATCAATTTATTTTGGTTCAGAAGCTGTTTTCATATTAATTAATAAAAAATTAGGTTTTTAATAATTATTTGAAAACAAATAATGTCATTCTACCCTTTAATATCATGTTATATAAGGTTTTTATAATTCCATTCTCAAAAAATGTTCAATAAAATCGATGGTTTTCTTTTATTAGTTGTTTGTGGTTTATTAAAGATGATTTCACTTTCTGATTTTTTAATTATTTCATCAAATTATGAATTCCTTGTTTTTTTCTTTATTAGAATTATTTTTTTATGGGGATGATATGTGAGTTATTATTGTTTCCTTTGAAACATGTTTTTCTTTTGAAAACACCCATTGGAATGTCATTTTCCCGGTTCATCATAACAAAAATGGGGGGTCCTTGGTACATTATGAATTTTTTATTAGAGGGAATGAGGTATTATTATATAGGGGGTTAGGGGTTATGTTTAGAGGTGTTACTCATGAGTTTATATATATATATAGATATATGGATGATTGTATAACATTTTTTACCTCCCACATGTTTTAGAAATGACATGGGAACATAGAATAGATATAGGACTACTAGATAATTTATATACACTAGTTTACTATTAAATTCTAGTAAGAGGCCCTTGTTATGGACATTTTATGCTCTACATTTTTTCCCTTGGATAGTCTAGGTAGGGGATGAAAGGGCATGAGGTTTGTAGGTTGCATCTTGTATGTCAATACGATGAATTTAGAGATAGTATGTTCATGAACTTATATCAGATCTCCATGGTATTCCCATATTCTTTGGAATTTATTTATTTATGGAAGATAATATATATTTATCCTTTTTTTAGTTATTTGATATCTACTTTACCATTTCCATCATTATGTTTTCATATCTTATTCTCCCTATCTTTGGTGAGTCTCTTTGTTAAAGGTGAATTTGTAGTTATTAAATATTTTCATGAAGACTATTTTGAAAAATAATTCATAATTCAATCACATTTTTTCGATATATTCTCTAAAAATGTCCCAAGCCATTACATTTAAGAAAAATTGTTTCAATTAAATAGGTAAATTGATTTTGATTTAAAAAATAATAATGAAATAACTATGTTTTTTAATTTAATTATTTTCACAATAGTGATAAATTAATCATTGATTTATTGGAAATTCAATGAGAATAGTTTACATGGGAACACCTACTGAGTTTAAATAATAATACATATAATTATTTGTTTTTAGCTTCATATCTAGGTTCTAACATGGTTTTTATCACCATGGATCAATTTCACTTTAAGGATCAGTGGGTGAAATATAGGGTCAAATAGTGATTTAGTTGTCTTTAGATTATATTGGGGTTTATTAGTTTATTTGTAGTTGTTTGTATGAAGTTTTTAATTAAATTTAGGTCTATATGTTGAAAATAATTTTTTATATAGGTCGGTATCAATCATTCCAAATATGCATAATTTATTACCTTGGTCCTATAGCCACCCTAGGGTTGTTTTGAACATTCCTTTTGGATTTAGTTGGCCTTCTTGGGTGAATGATTCAGAGTCTACCTAGTATCGTTCATGAAAAATGATATAAGGTCATAGGTTCTTTAAAGGACATACCTTTAAGTGAACCCTTCATTATTTGGTTTGTCTAGATTGAAGTAGGTTAAAATCCCAGGCCCGGGGTGTATGCCTGAGGGTCTTTCTAGCTAACACGTGTTGTTCCAAAAAATATAATACCATTGGAAGATGGGATTTGGGGTTCTTTTATTTTTTTCTTTTCATGTAATTTTCCTTGTCATTAATTAATGGAGTTTTTGTTTAGTTATTTTTATGTGTTTTTAATGAGTTTTTTTATACATGAAATGTGAAAAGGGTGTTGGAATAGTGCTTTCATTGAGATCATTGGTCCTGTAATTACATGTGAAGCTAGGGAAATGGTTATATAAGACTCTCATTGGTTGTGGTTAGATTTCAAAAATGGTTTCCAACAACATAGCCATGTTACTCTTCAACACTAGTTCCCCCACCCCTAGAATTTATTTTTTGTCATTTAAATTTTCAAATTTTTTTCAAAACTAATATTTTTATTATAAAATCAGTATTTTTTATATTTATGTGTTTGTTTTATAAAATTATAAATGAGTATTCAGTGTTATTAAATTTATTCCTTGGAAAATTCATTTTTAATTTTAATATCTTTAGGTAGAAATTGATTCAAAATCAACAGATTCAATCCTCATTGTCTATATTTAAATATGGTGTCAGATATTTCAAATGGTTATTTGGGTATTTTTTTTAAATGAGATAGATTTTAAATCGAAAATTGATCATATTTCGTGATTGAACTCATGAGATTTAATTAGAGTTAAATGTATTGAGGAGTTGAGATTGAAAATGGTTTTAAAAATGATGGCCTATGATTTTTTTTGAAAAACATTTTGGCATTTTGGGTATGCTTGTTTTTATGATAGGAGCTTAGTTATGTATAGTTATTGTTGGTGAGTTGGTTATGATTTGTTTTTTCATTATTGTTATATATATTACACTCCAACCCTATATTTAATGACAATCAATGGTCTGGATAATGGTTTTTTGCTATTATAATAATATCTAACTGATCAAACCAATGACTTCCTCCATGAGATTTAGAAGTTTAACCCCCAACTCATTTTTGATATTGTAGATATTTTTATGAATTATAGTTGATCTGAAAAATAGAAAAGGATAATTGAATTAAATGTGTTTACATAGACTATTAATGTTATATTCACAAAATTTATGTCAAAAGGTATAAGTTTTAGTTGGTGGATGTTGTTCATTATGACCAATACATTGTAAGACCTCTCTAAGGAACTCTTTAATCCTTCGTTAATCTAAAATTATTTGTATGAGACTATGAAGGTGTAGAAGGACATGGTGATGTGATACATTCAAAAAGGTAATTTTATAGTGTCATAATTCATCTACCTTATTATGGATCAAATCCCCTATCTCCCAGATTTTTCCAAGGATGATTATTTAAAGGATTATCATTTCAAGAGTGGGTTTCATCCTAATCTTCATTCAATGTTTTGTGAATTTTCTCCATTCTCCATTACCGATGTGGTGAGGCATGTTTCTTAGTTAGAGTTCATGCCAGGGGGCTCGAGGTATCCAATCCTCCATTATTTGTTGAAAGTGGTCAAGTTAATTCTATAGATGATATTAGAAAGAAACATGTAGTTTATTATACTGATGGGGGAATTAAAATACAATCTGATGTTCTATCATATTATTTTGTGAATAGTTCCCTAATATATCATCAATGTGGAAATACAGGTCATAATATTTCTTCTTGTCCTTGTTCAATAAATACTTTTTTTCATGTATTCATTTGGTACATCTCTATAAATTCTTCAAGGGACTCTCTTGATAGAATAGTGGAGGCGTATCCTTCCCTAGAACAGTCCTCTAGTTCAAAAGAATGAACATAGAATTGGTGGGATTTTTATTAATGTCATTGTTGTATATTATTATTCTTTTTTTATAATGGTTCTGTCTAGTGGTGATGTGTTTTCCAAGGAATGAAAGATGAAATTTTTTATCTTTTGGGATATTTGTAGGGAAAATATGTTTTTGGATGTTCCCAATATTTCCACCAAGGAGAGAATGTGTGTTTCATTTTTTTATAGGAACCCACATATTAGTTCTCTAGAGGAATGGTGGATGGCTTTTATAGTGTGGAATGTTTTTTAGAGTAATTTCATCATCTGTTGTGTATTAATATCAAATATAATGGTGATTCCACCTTTCCCTCTTGATATTGTTAATGTAAATCTTATTTTATATCATGTTACTTTCGTTATTTTAAATTGAGGAGTTATAATATGGGTTTCCATGTCCAATAAGGTTTTATAACATTTATATTCGCATCTACATTGGTAAACGATTGTATCCTAATATTGGTAATATAGTAATAGTGATGATAATTTGATTTTTAAGTGGTTAGGGATATTCAACATAGTTTTATTAGTGGTTTGAATTCAATGATTTTTTTGGCTATGATTGTACGTATTTACTTAGTGGTGGTCAGGGTATTCCATATTCTGAAGAGTATAATCAGGCAGGTGTATGTGAATTTTTATTACCTAATCAAATCATGACATTGACGATTTTAGGGGATTGAATATGTTATAGATGGGAGAATTGTTACTAATTGGTCTTTATTTTTCCCAGTTATTGTGTTTTATCTTTTTTTCATTGAATTTTCTCTTGAATATCAGTTATTTTGTATTGAAATACAATGTTTACGTCTATTTTACCTATATTTCATAGTTTTTGTGAATGATAAAAGGGGAATTTTTTTGGAAATATAATGATTATCATATTTTATGTTCTTATTACTCTTCCACTATTATGTCTTTGGGTAGACCATATATAGGTTCAAACTATGTTCCTTCTATGAGTAACCATATAGTTATTTGGTGTTCCTGGTTGAGGGTGAATTCTTGAGCATGATTCATTCAAACTCTAAAATAATCATGCACATTATTCTATAAATATTGATAGAAAAAACCATATGTTTGGAACACGGTTTTCAAAACCATGTGGCCAGACTATGAGTTTATCATATGAGTCCTACAATGGATACATGGTTGGTGCAATATTTCCTAAACTATGTGATATCACTATTAATATATCCCAATACCATTAATACTATTTTTTGCCATTTTCATCTTCTTGGTTTTTAACAACAAAACACCTCTCATAAAAACCATTTAGATCATGTGGCCCTATGAGGATTCTATTTTCCTCTATATACCTCACACTACCTTCTAAAGGTGATTAAATGTGATTTTATCAAGCGTTAAAGGTAATTTATGATAGGAATATTCTATTTTCTCGATTTTATTCTTATTTATTACATTTTCCCATAGTTTCCCCTTATGCCTTCATTCCATTGGTTTATAGTTCATGTTTATTTGTATTTTATTTGTGATTTATGATTTTTTACGGTTTATCTTGGGTGTTCTTATCTCGTCGGTCCATCTTGCAGTTTATTTAGGTTCTTGTTTTCCATTCACTTTGAGTTTGAGGTAATATCCCCTTCATATTCAAACAGTAAATCGTCGAAAATTTAATTTATTATGTTTATCACACTATTTTGAAAATAATTAGTGATATTTTATTAATTAAATAATTATTTCAAATTAAAAGAAAATCATTTTCCTCCAGAAATATCATTGTACATAACGTTTTTTTAGGGAATCACACTAAAAGTGTTCTATACGATGTCTAGTTAGCCTTTATGACTGAGTTTGTTTTTTAAATGATTCTTGGGATTTGAAATTGTGTTTTAATTTTTATTGGAATTCAAGAAGGTTTTCCCCTTCATTTGGTTTCTGTAACATAAAGTCTATGTGATACCTTATTGAAACCCTTAAAAAAATTCATTAGAAAAATCCCTCTGGGATGTACCTCCTTTGCCTTTTTCATTCCAAAGGAAATGAGATGATGAAGATATGGAACTCTCCCTAGGGAATTTATGATCAGAGGGAAAGAGAGATCATTCCATGGGGTCATTTAGGGTTATTCTTGGAGGTGGGAATCATGTGGTGGTTTTTATATATATGGTTAATTCTTGGAAATTTCTTGGCTCACCCCCTTCTTATAAAAGACAAGTGAACCTTTCATAACAACCTAATTATCCAAGATGTTAGTTAAAGATTTAGAATTATTCTTTATCTTGAATCCCATTTAGGGGCTTTTACTACATTGGAATTTATCCCCTTGGTTATTATATGTATGTTACGGAAAACTATGATAGTTTTTTATTTAATAACTCCAACTGATATGTTGTAATATGTGATAGTATGTTATAAATTATTCACATATTCTCCTCGGTATTCCTATATTCCCTAGAACATAATTATCTGTGTTTAAAAATCAAAGTACCTCTGTTTTTATGGTCACTTGTGGGATAATTTTCAATTTCCCTTTTTATATTGTTATTAATTATGATAATTATATGTTCTGGGTCTCTATATTAAGGGTGAATGTTTCATTTTATATTATATATTGAATAATATTACAAAAATGATTCATAATCCTCTCCCCTTACTTTTTATCTCTTCTCTAAAATAATTCCCAAACAATTGCATTGAAGAAACACATGTTTTAACTAAAGACGGAAAATGTTTGTAATTTTATAAAAAATTAAATCAATGAAAAACCAATGTTTATTTAATTTCAATAAAGCCATAAGTGAATAAATTTTTAATTAAAATTCATTGGGAATAGATTAATCGGGTGCACCTACAGAGTTTTAATAATCAAGATTATTCTTCTATTATATTTTATTTACACCTGTAGGTTCTATCTTAGTCTCAATATCTAATAGGTAATCTCAATTTTTTAGGATTGAAGAGTAACCCAGGGAGTGACATGGAGATTTAGAGTTCATCATGTTTGGTTTGAGTTTTTTTTTTAAAATTTATGCAAATGTTCATTATTTGGTACATTTTATTTACTTTGGTTTTTAATTTTTCCAATAAATTTATATTTAAATTAGGTTATATAATTAATGTTGTCCCTCATTGATTACCTTGATGATTGTTACGACCCTGGGGTGATTGGTTATGCACCTTGAGTATTTCATTAGCTAACAGTGACGATCAGTTTCAGGTTAACCCAGGTTGGTTCGTGACATGTCCAAGTGATAGTTATTTTGGTTCCTGATGAACTGAAGTGGATATATTAAAGTAAATTGGTTATTAAAATAATGAATATGTTATGGAATAGATTTTTGAGAAATGATATGTGTATCTCATTAATGGAAGGTGAAATTGTAATTTTAAATGTGTATCATAGTACGTATTGATTGACTTTTTTTCCATAAAATGGACTTTCAAAAAGGAAGAGTGTAATAGGTTAATGGAATTTGATCATGGATTGAGATGAAAACACATTATTCATGTTGATTCCATTTGGGGTTGATGCTAGTGGTGTTTTATTTGGGAGGATATATTGTTGTGAGAAGATCATTGGTTATTTGATTTGATGTTCCTTGTGAGGAATTATTAGGTGGTCATTATTTTGTTATTGATTTTCAGGGATTGAATGATGATACAAGTATAGTAATTATGATTTTTAATGGATATACTATGTTTTATAGTGAGGGGTTTTATAGTTATTGTAAGTGGTGATAACAATATTCATATAATGGTGATAATTGAATTAATTGTGTTTGTAAGACCCTTGTGTTGGATATGTCATTATATTTGGATATTGGTCGATATAAGGGAAATGTGACACCTGAGTGATGGATTGAGATATGATCCATTGATAATTGGTTACTTGGGTTATACCATATTTTATTTATTCAGGTTTTGGGTGGTGTTGGTGTGCATGAATAGTTCTCAAGCAACATCTATATTATATGATTGTCATTCATGGGGTGTTCAATAATTCAAGATATGTTTTGGGAGAGGAACATAATTAGTTTCATGTTTTAGGGGGTTATTCATGTTTTATATATTTCTTATGTGGTTGAATTGTGTTTCATGACATGGTTTAGGGATGACCAATAGTCCTTGAATATATTTTGAGGGTGAATCATAGTTTGTGACATCTTTCTAGGAGTAAAATAGATATTACACATGGTTCAAGGGTTTAAATAAGTAATCCCAACTCAGTTCACGGGGAGAACTAGTATCACCTCATTCTTTTTGGGTGAACATGATTCATCACATGTCATTTGGGGTGAATTATGTGAATTAATGTTTTGAATGGTTCTATTGGGATGATACTTCTTGATGAAAAAAGAAACACATATTTCATGGATTATGAAATATTTGGGAACAGATGTGTAGGGGCTATTATTAATCCATCCATGTTTAAGACTACTGTTTCTTTTGAAGAATTATCATAGTTTTCTACAAATCATTTATGGATGAGTTTAGTTGGAAGATGTCTGACAGGAGTTTTCTGTGATGATTAATTCAGTTACATGGTATTAATGTCAATAAAATTTTGTGACAATCATTTTTTTATGGTTTAATGATAATACAAATCCTTTAGAAAAAAATCCTATAGATTTATAATTTGTGAATAGAGTTTCACAGTTTATGTGGTTGTGTAATTTAGAGAAAAACATCGTGATTTCCCAATAAATTTATTATCATGATAGGTTAGTAGACATGGATTGATGAATAATATGGATTCTAAAGGACAATAATGGATTTTGTGTGTATTTTAAATTCTAATTTAATTACATAGATATTATATTTTGAAAATGTTTTTTAATTTATGAATGATGGATATATTACCTTGATAACTGGGGTTTGGATTTAGAATTTCAACGTTTTATTTCCACAAAATGGTGATTTTATATGTCGTTGGGGAATAATAGTTTGAACTAGGGGTTTTTGAGAGTTTCATAGGATGTATACAGTGGTTGGGATACTTAAAAAATCTGTTTTCGGTAATTTCCAAGGTTCTGATGTCTGAAACATTTAAATATTTATAATAATTTTACAAGAATTTATTTCAATATTGACAGTAGAGTGTCATCTATTTTAGGAGCCTATTATAAATATAAAAAAATATTTAATATTTTTTTATCATCCCATTAAAAAATTTTGTTATAAATTTAATTCTCTATGATGGGATCATTAGATAAAAAATATGATATGATTGATGAATCCATAATGTAGTTTTTATTAAGGGGAATGACATAAATTTATCAATATATTAAATTCTGTAGGTGTATAGTGTTGTGTAGATACATTTATTAAATTTAATAGTTTTTTAATTTAATATAATTCAATTAACATTCAAAAACTATATTTTTTCAATAATTTCACTACTCTAGAAAATTACTATGGATAGTATGATAACCCTTGGATATTTAATTGGAGGTGGATAGATCATTTATTACCATTGAGGAATGAGGTTGACATGATAGATCAATATCAAAAAATTGAGGACCTTTATTTGGGATATGATGTTAAAAATATAATGTTTAGTAACTTCAATAGAAAAAGAGTTATTCAACAATAATAAATCAATTATTGGTGATGGGATTGTTATTTATGGATTCTATACCAGCTAATGAATTTATAGTATTGATTCAGTAACCAAATATTATTCCCAATTTTATATCCTTGAAATGTAAAGATGACAAAATTATTCTTTTGAATAATTTTTAATCACCTATTATGGTCTCTCATATTAAATTTGATGGTAAATATTGCCTTAGTAAATCATAATATATCATTTTTCTTATGACATTACCCCTCAATTTGTTATGGGATTCATCTTTATTCCATGATTTCAATGATTTGACATTCATGAACTGCTCTTAGGATAACGTATCTTCCATATTCATTATACTTTTGTGAAAGAAAAAATGACCCAAAGAAATTTTGTTCTATCAAGTCATAATTATAAAACATTAAAGATTTTTTGTTGTATTGGGACACTTTTAGGGAATAGTGGTGAAACAGATCTTGAACAGTAAATAGAAATCATTATAGTGGGCCACGAGAGGTCGAGAATTGATGACCATTGAACTCTTCATCTACCTAAGATGTATTGGATGATTTTAAAATTGCGATTTATAAAAGGATCTATATATTTGACATTATCCATGGGATGATCCAAGTCTTTCCCCGTCATCCAATATATATGACATGTATTTTGGATGAACACAATCCATGTATTTGAAATCTTTTTATGGATATGGTATATACAAATTATAAAAATAACACAACATTTTGATCACACAGACAATATAACATTGTCTTTGTAACCAATAAATCTGATGGCAGTACATTCCTAGGCACTCTATGTACCCTCCATGGCCTATATTTGATGTTCCAAACATATACCATTCAAATATGGGAAATAAATATTAACGGGGTAAAAATTCATTCTTGAGGCCCCATATACCATGTACATTAGATAATGTTAGTGTTCATGGATGTCCACAAACCATGCATGGTTGTAGGACATTCTATGTTAATGAATATTTAAGAGACACTCTGTACCCCCTAATGACACCCCATATACTTCTTATAGGTTGTTCTCCCTCCAATATATACTTATTGATTTATCAGAATTGGACTCATCGGTTTTCTATTTTGATCATATATCAATGTGTAATGTTGTGATGGACATCATTTCAATATTGGATATATGAAACAAGGATTCTCAGATATTTCACCTCTTTTATCACAGATATATGAAGAAGAAAACTAAGTGTGATATTTGACGTGGAATTAGGGTTCTCGACCCCCCTAACATAAAACATGGGTTAGTGTGTGAATCTTCCAATTCTGATTATAGGTTTCATGTATACCCTTCGTCCTCACCTCTGATCAAGTTTATCCAATATACAGAGGGGTACATCACATTATTGAGTTCTTGATGTGGTGTGGGTCCCCAACATATATTGGGTTATCACCTCCTCCCATCAAATATTGATGATATATTAGTATGTAATGGATCCTTAGTTGATCAATAATAGTTTATAATTGGGTATTAATAGTAGGGTATTACCAACACATTTATTTTCATGTAGAAATATACTTTACAATATATGTGATGATGGAAATCCCATATCTCCCTAAAAAATTTTCTTGAATAATATATAACAAGTGAATTATATTCCTCAATTTTCCTCATAGTTCATGATTGAAATTGATTTTATAACATTATTATATTATACATCCCCACAGATTCATTATCCAAATACTCTCCCAGGCAATTGATTTGGATTTATGTATCATATATTATCAAGAAATAATTATTATTATAGTCATTTTGGCGGACACGGTGATGACGGTGTTTAGTTGTGCATGACAGAAGATACTATGCTTGATGGTCAGTTGATGTAGATCATTCACATGGATCCCTCCTTCCATTACCATTCACAACATTTTATTGTCTAGGGTCCTTTAGTGGTTAGACATGCATTTTCCAATATTATTTCAACAGTTTTTATCGTGTTACTCTAATGTAAACCTAGTGGTTGTTATGTATGTTTATATACTATAATTTATATTTATTATCAATACTCTTCTTCTAGGTATACTTTTTGTGTGTGTGTGTGTACAGGTGAATTTGTCTATAGCCTCCCATATTTCGGTTATTATAGCTCATCAATGGTTTTCATCCATTGTCCTATTAGAGGATGCCTTATGGAATCAATGTAATATTAATATCAACCGAGGTGGGGTCCAAGTGGGTTTGGTCATGAATGAGTTTTATTAGGCCATGTATATATTTGGTACAATGTTTTTAGAGAGGTGTGTTGTGATAATTGAAAATTTATTCTAAACTAACCATGATTAATAATATCATGTTTCGCTCTTAGACCAAGGATAGTGGTGATGTTGTGGTTTCTTTTCTATCCTTACACCTAGAATCCAACTACATTCCTATTGATTTGATATGATATTTCATGGGTTTCAGAGACTCAATAGAAAAAATATTACATAAATATCACTATCAAAATTTAATGTGTTTTTTGAGTAAAATCTTTGGAATTATTTATCATATAATTGGTCAAATATTAATATACCATGAAACAACCATGATGATATCATGTATGTGTTCCTTAAAGGATTAATGAGGATGTCCAACTCCATGAAGGTGCTTCCATTCTTTGATCATCCCATATGGTACATATTTCGGTTGGTCATTATCTGTTCCCCTTCTAATCGAGTTGTGGTAAATATCGATCATACTAACATTTGACAGTGAATCCATGAAGACATATATGCCGAATGATCCAAGATCATAAAATAATGATGCTAACAGGACTTCTAAACTATGAGATTTTATGCTTCAATGACCACTTCATTTTATCAGTGATTTAGATCCTTAGTTGGTATAGGATCTAATATAACTAATTTTCCACTACATGATATTGGATACGACCCTAACTAATCAGTTAGTATCATTTCTATCTTGCATTATAATATAATAAATTTTCCACTACAATTTTTAACTATTTCATAAACAAACTAACTTGAGAAAACCAACTAAATTTAATTGAAATGACTAGATCTAAACCAAGTATACATGAGTATACCTGAACTACACTAAATTTAATCTAATTAAACCAAAATAAAAAGAAGTGAAATGAATTGAATGTAACTAAAAGAAATAATATAATAATGATCAAATTGAATTAAATTTAACAATAATTAATAAAACTTCAATATGAATGCATCAAACAAATCCTAAAAAATAACCAAACCTAAACAAACTAAACCACTGAGTAGGAAACTTATCAGGATTAAATAGAACTGAAAAAAATTGTTCTGAATAAAATTAATGATACATAACTATAATTGGTAAAATTTTATACATGAATTTGTTGAATAAGTATAAAAAAATTAAATAGTTAATAGAATGTCGGAAAAAAATAAAAATCAACAATTATAATCACAATTATCTATTGTATTATGATTAGTTATTACCAATTGATATAATTGAATTCTATATTGTGGTTTTAGATTATTATTATTTTTTTATATATAAGTATATGTTTGTATTTTATAATATGATTTTCATATAAATCACTATGTCAGTGATGGTTTCATATATAGTAAAAAAATTACTTCCTTAAATATATTTTCAAATTAACAAAAATAATAATTAATTTCTTCAACTAAATGACACATAAATTTTTGTACTGAATGGATAGAATTTTGATGTATGAACCCGATCAAATTTAAACTGATTTTCAATAGAATATGGAATGATGCTTATATTTATCATTTAATTTTTTTCCTATAGTGCTCACATACACTTCCTAGGTTACAATTGTGTTGGAAGACCATAGTTGATGAATGATGAAGTTATCTACCATATAACCAAATATGTTTTTCAAAAAAAATACAATGTGTTGTATCTCAAGGTTGAGAAAATGATATATTAAAATTATGGTGATCCAAATAAAAGGATTATATTATAGAATATGGTATATGACCATTTTCTGTTTATTCATCACCATGGGATGAAAAGGATACTTCCCCCAAAAAACATAAATATGAGCATGCATGGTGGATCTAATAAAAATGATGGTGTTTATAGGGTGATAATAATTAAATATGTTGTGCTGACTCTCGTATGTTGGAAATTATGTCAATTGAGAAATATTAAATTTTTAATCTGATTATTTCATGGGAAAACCGTATATGTGATTTATAATACTTTTATTGATTATATTCATTCTTTTTTATAAATATCACTCCTAGATGATATAGATATTCCCTCAAACCAATATATGTCATAGATTTTAGTTGGGGAACTTGAATTTTCAAAATATAAAATTCACACATTCCCAATATATTGATGAATATTCTAGTAGGAAACTACTTTACAAAAAGAATATATAAAATGGGTCGCATCCCAATGGAATCCAAAAACAGATGATGCACCATACTATCTGCCATAGAGAGTAATGTTTCACAGTGAATTTCTCCGAGGAAATCAAAATATTATCTTGTCTGATGAAATATAAAAACAAATGTGATGGCATGAAATCAAGTGAAAGATGAACATTGATGACTTTGGTCACCCTGTAGATGGATTTTCAGGGAAAATATTTGATGCTCGGTATACTGATTTCACAGCTGATATAAGTAATCGGAGGATGGGGATTTCATGTAATGATTTTAATCTATTTTGGAATATTCTTTTTTCACCCACTACATGGCTAGTTTTTATACACATTTTTAATATTCCACCATGGTTATGTATGAAATCACATTTCACATTCAAGTTTATACTAATATATGACCCTTTATAATCCATCAATGATATATACATATACATGAAACCTTTAGGAAAATAGTTGAATATACATTGAGATGTGGGTGTGAGAACATATGATGAATATTTGAAATACATATTTCAATAGTGTGATGAGTTTATTAGGGGGATCAATTATTTTCCAACTCATGTAGTGATGTCTATATTGAACATAAAGTAAAAAACTACGATGTCTTGTTTTTTATAAATAATAAATGATTCTAAATAACAAAATATCACCATATATTCATTTTTATTGGACATATATGACTCTTTCCAATGGAAAATCCATATAGAAATAATCAATCAAAATTTGACCATACCATAGTGATCAATGACACACCTCAACGTATGACTGGTACTGATGTAATTGATGAATTGAAATATTTCAGTATTTCATTCATGGAAGGTCAAATAAAATCTATAAAGTGGAAAAATATTTCTACTAGAACCTTTAACAATTGTAAGAATATGAGTATCTTATCTTATTTTTATTATTGGTCAACAAATTAGATACATTATTTCATAGGCTTAGCACACATTAAAAAGAATATATGTTAAATGTTTCTTTTAGTTATTCTGAATTTAAAGGGAATTAAAAAATAATATTTACGATTTTGGTATGACTTTGTGGATTAAGTCATGAGATGATAATTTTATCCTATGTATATATGTGAATATAAATGGAAACCTCCATGTTCTTCTAATGTGAGGAAACTAGTGGAAAAAATAATTTTTTGGAATTACTACAGACTATAAATGTTTTTTATGCATATTCAACAAACATATAAAAATATTTCGACAGAAGAGAGTTGATGTTTAAATCATTGAATAATAATTATTATCACATCCTTCTTCCTAACACGATTCTAATAAATATCTATCATAATTTTCCAATAATGTTAGGGTGAATGTTATTTAGTTTTTCTATTTCTTTAGATATCATTTTGCTATGAAGTTTTTCAATCTATTCTTTAAAAATTTGTTTTCTTATACACCCATAACATAGGTGGAATTGAAAAAATATTTCCTCTATATTTTTTAATGTTCATGTTACTTCTAACTATCATTCTTCAAACCAAAATACTTCTCATGGTACATTTTGATTTTCTATGCATGTATTCAAGTGAAAGAATTATGGACACATTGAAGTCATATATCTGAAAAACGAATCACTAAAAATGTTCTATCATGAATAGTTACTTGGATCATGAATGTATAAATATCTACTCAATGTATTTGTCTGATCTTAATATGAGAATAAAAAGACCAATGATAAATGAAGAAGAATATTATTATAAAATTGAATCCATTTTTGCCTCAATTCCTCAAATATGAGGAATTCCTAGATCATATACATTGATGAAATTAATCCTTAAATAGAGGGATATGGTACAACAAATAGTTTTGTTTAATAGTGATTTTTTCGATGAAAAAATCATGTAATTAAATTTAACATGTATATCTTATCAGATGTCACATAATTTGACAGGCATGTTAAAATAATTCTATTTTTATCTTCATCGAACATAATGTAATGATACATAGAAATAATCTTTCATTATATTTGAGATAGATAATGAATTATCAAAGAAAAGTGTTTTCTGATTGGTTGAAATTGATGTTAAAATTATTAGTATAATAAATAATTAAAATAAAAATTTAATAAAATATAATATTCATTTATATTTTAGGTATTGAGTTTTCCTGCTGACTCTTTCTCTGAGGAAATAAGATCTTTGGATTTCGGTCCTATTATCATTCTATGTGAATATAAATCAATATTTATTAATGGGAAGTGATTTTTTATCACTGAATAAGAAAAAACATTAGAACACAACATGATGGTGTTTTGGTAATTTCCAAAATAGACTATTATTCTAGTATATTAAAAAATAGACCTCAATTTGGAAATTTATGTTATTATAGAGTCATTGAAAGAATAATAAAATTGGATTATTACTCTAATGGTCGAGTCACTATGATGAAATGTTAGTGGTTTTATTTAATGATGATGTATGGAACATTTATTTATGATTATGGGTTTTGAGTTATTGACATGACTCACACACTTTCTACTAATGGCCAATATGTATTTTATTCAATGGAGAAACATGTTTTTTATATCCAAGATCATCTTTAAACTAAATTTGGTGTCATTATTGAAGTTATTATAAGAAATATTTTGGATTATTGTGATGATGATATTGATACCATCCATGCTCCCATTGGTTCATATCAATTTAGTGATTTTGATGATTACAAGAGATGCATTTTCAAAATTTATTTTGAACCTGATGTTATTGTGGGAAATATATAGAATCATACATCCATGTTCTCAGTTATTTTGGTTTGGATCAACTTGGGTTTTATGGTTGGTACTATTCAAACTGATTTACTATTGACTATAAATAATATATATTCTGGTTGACCTTTATATAATTTTCAACATTTATTAGTTTCATTTCCCTTTGATATGCATTTTTTAATATTGAATTGAGATCTATTAAAACATAAAAAACCCAATACATCTGGAGAAATTAAATTAGAACAACAGACAAACTGAATTGAATTTGAATATTAAACTTATTGATATGAAAATCAAATCAACTGAAAATAATGACATAACAAAAAATGAAAAAATTTCATAACCCAAAAATATGAAGCAAATAACTGAAGACAAATATTTTTCAAAAAATGACCTAATTAATTTCAAAAAATTAATCCCAATGATCAATGAGAAAAAAATGAAAAAATGACCAAATAATTAGACAAAAATGTACCAACTTATGTAAAAATAAAAATGAAAAAATGAGCTGACCAAAATAAATCAGATAGAATTGAAAATATATGAAAACTATATCATACCTATTCTAAACATAAAAATTTGAACTTATTGTTATTTTATTATTTTTATTGTGCTTTGATATTATTTTAAATAAATTTAAAATTGTTTTTGTTATATCAATATGTATCTAGTATTTATTTTGAGAAGTGGTACTCCATAATTAACTCACATATCAACTTTTTATTGTTTGTGTTTCTTATTTTTCATTAATTTATAATTAATTCTATTATTTATTTAAAATTAATAAAAGGAAACCTTTTGAGGAGATACAAAGAAAATGGATGATAGAAAATAATCTCCAAATGACTGAAATTAGAATTCCTCCATTACCTCCTTTTTTCAGTATGTTATTTCAAATATATATATATATATATCAATATAAAATTATGTCATGTGATTAATATATTTTTAAACTTTTATGAAGGATCCACCTTATAGGCACTAGTAATTATACAAGTATCATAGTGGTCCCATTACTCAGGCTGGCGATACAAGGGAGTGGTACCAGATATAGGTTCTCTGGTCGGTGTACTTGATTACCCCATGCCCCTCACACTAACGTATCATATACCACACATTATGATCCCATAGTGTCGTTATGACCATAAGAGATATTTCAGACACCCAGGTTTTTTCATATATTTAAATCTAGGACTCCTCGCCCATTTTCCTATATCCAAGGATGATTCTTAATCTATATTAATATCATGCATTTGGATAGCCATCAATTCAATATTATTTTCCTTCTACATACTTATCTATGACCTTATACATTCATTCTTCTTTGACTCGTCCTCTATCTGTATAAGGTGATGTACATTTATTTCATGTTGATCAAATGGAAGCCATTAATCTAACAACAATATGTATATTTATAGAAGACAAATAAATGTTTTTACCATTATTTATATTCATTATAATATTTGTTGATATGATATTTTGGTTTCTTCTATAACTGCTAAATCAACGGGTATGAATCATGGGCATACATGCAGGCCTATAGTGTGAAGCCACTACACATAGCAGATAATGGATTGCAACGAAGACAAAAAAATGATCAAAAAACCTGGGCAGGAATCTATGATTTTTTTGGAGACTCTTTCCAAATAAATTGACATTATTCCTGTTAGTTAAATATCCTATATAAACATTCCAAATAAAGTAATAGAAAAATATTTGGCATGATATTGCTTAAAAATCCAGTGGATTTAATGTTATATTACTATTTTATTTATATGACTTAGTAGTTTGGTTCTATATTTGTTTGATTTTCTCGATGGTGATGGTGGGAAGTCAGAAATTCTCATTTAATTATGTGATGTGTGGAGAGGCTACAAGAATGAGTTGTATAGTAGATGGTGTGCCAAGTTTGGAATGCATTTTGAGGCCACACATGTCATGTAAGATTGTTTGATAGAACATTATCGATAGATAATTACTCATTGGACAAGTACGGTGTTCAATATATTAAAAAATATATGATGTTTAGAAATGAAAATATTCATGTATTGAATTAATAAATTACATTGTATAATTGATTTTTTAGGAATCTATAGGAAAAAGTAAAAGAATCATTGATGATAAGAATTGCATCAATACATTGGGATGAACTGCATTTCTGTACAATGAGATATTTATGGTTTGAAAATAGTTTATAATTTTTATTTAATCCTATGATTTTATATTATTTATTCCATAATTAATTTTATTTATAATGTTATTTTAGAGAATTGGTGATTTAATATCAACCCAAACCACAGTAAACGAAAATAAATAGAACTAAATATAATGGAATGAGTCCTCATGTTTTTCATTTCATCATAATTTCAAATTAATAAGCATTTGATATTAGTTTTAAAAGTCATTATTAGTAACCTATTTTCAATTATGGTTTCCTACATTCAATGTCATTGCAGAGGAATGTATTGAATTTTTATGTATGTGTCCCTCAAGAAGATTTATTTTTAATTGGAAGAAATAAAAATGATAGAAGTGTGTTTAAAAAACCAATAAATAATTAGATTTTAGGATTTAGTTTGTTGATATCAAATTTTAATATCGATATTGTAATGTAATAATCGATTTACATTTGCAACAATATTCTTGGGAGGCCCTTGATGCCCATAAACTTTTCAATTTTGGGCCAAATGATCATATACATCAGGTTTTGGGAGATGAGAAACTTGAAAGAGTATACTTATGACCTGAGAAGAGTATATTCCTAATAAGGTATTAGACCACATTAGGTCCCAGTTTTAGTACCACCATGTTGGAAAAGGTTACAACATGAATGTAACTGGGGAAAAAATGTCCCACTTGTGGAAGAATGTGATGAAAGGAAAATTGAAAAATTTGTGAATATGATAAATGTATTAATTCCATAAATTCCACCAGATAACACTAAGTCTTGTGTTGTATATTTGGAATCGATGCATTCATTCTATAGTGTACTATGAGGTAGTTCTACTAGTGGTCAAAAATATTTCCTTCTTGGTGATATAGATTTTGAGGATTAAGTAGAGGAAGAGGCCTAGGCCACGGTAGAGGTTGAGGGTGAGGATGAGGTCGGGGATGAGGATTAGGATAATGGAAGTCCTGAGCATGGGGATGGGGATGATGATGGGGATGGGGTTGATGATGACAGTGATTACAGTGATTCTGATGAGGGGTGGAATAATCGGTTACATTTTTTAATAATATTTACTAAATTTTATGTTTGACGATTTGCTATGATTGAATATATTTAGGATATTTTGTACGTATGTAATCATTGGTTAAATTTATCAATTGATTTTTTATGCTATCATTATTTTAGTATTGGTTTATTGTATTTTAAGTATTCTCTACAGGTTTAATTGTAGATTTTATTTTATTTACGATGTTTTGTTGGTTCCATTTTAGGTTGAGGATGTTTGGTTAGTGTTTTGATTGAAGTGGGAAGTTAGTTTCATTATTTACTATGTACAATTTTGATGTTTGGTTGTTGTAATTATAGGTGAATTATGATTTGATGTTTTTATTGTATGGGAATTTCATTTTAGTTAGTTCTATTTTGTAGTTGGTGAATTATGTTCTAATTATAGGTTGTTTTGAGGTGCATTGCAGGTGCTGGGGTGTAAAGGTGCATTGTATTGAAGATATTTCTTTATCACTCAGGTTAGGATTGAATTTTCATTTGAATGAAATCATTAATAAGTTTCTCCCATGATGTATGAAAGGATTTTGTGTGAGTGTTACTATTAGTTATTTTTTTAACGTCATAGTATACCATTGATATAGGAATAATAAAATGGAGAATATAAACCATTATGTTTTTTTACTCTTCAAAATATTCATCATATAAATGATGATTCCATGGATAATTACACCATATTATTTATGTAATCTATTATTTCCCATATCTCATTCTATGATTTACTATAATGAAATATATGATTTCATTATATTTTTACAGTTCTATAAAAACACTTACATCACTTCATATTTATAATAGGAAATAATAATATATCCTGCTATATGATTTTTCTGAAATAAATATAATATAATAAACATATTCTATGGTTATAACAGTTAATTTCTAAGGATATGTGCATAAAAACCTAATTGATTTATTACTGATTATTTTATATGAACATGAATTGAAAAGAAGGCCATAAGAAGTTTGAAAGGATGGCTCAAAAACATTGTTAAGGAAAATATCAACATGGGAATAGTATGTTTTATACATTCCATTAATTTTAAGTGATTTTTAATTTTAGTATGGTATGTGAATGTGGTATTAAAATCTTATGTATACATTCTCATGCACTCACGCACGCACGCGCCACCATATGACCTAAACTGCTGTACCCAACATTCCAAGCACCACCAGATCACCGTAAATCACCCAACACACCCCACCAATAAAGATTCATCGAGCTCCCCTCAATCCATCATTCACAATAGTAGAACATACATAAACTATAAGGGGAACACCCATCTTAAAAACCAAGGCTGAATCATCCAATAATGCCTTATGCACCAAAAAAATCCATTGGAAAACCACCCTCAACCAGAAAATGCACCTACAAACCACTCTCACACAACCACCTTTACATCATGAAACCATGAACATCCCACCATCAATCCATCCATCCATCCAACACTAAAATATTCCATCTTAAAAACCCATCACAACAAAATTTTCCAAGCCATCACACCTCCAAAATAGCATCAATCAACTCTAAGAAAGAGACTTCACACATACAATCATCCACACCTCAAACAACAACCTCTAGCTCTATCCAGCAACAACATATACCACAACCGGGACACCATCCATCCTCAATAATGTACAACTAGAAAACGTCCCACTAGTTCCCCCTGTATAGACCCATAACAATTGGCCTATCCAAAACCACCCCCGCAGTAGGCACTCTGTTGGAACCGGGCATCCAGCGGAATCCCCATAAAGGTGGGTTTTACAATTTTTCCACTGACGGTCGACGTAAACATTTTGACGTCAGAGAAGAGTAGCCCGATCTTAGATGAGGACCACACGTGCAGTATTTTAAGCACACAATTTTAATCGTAAAATACCTGGTTTAAATATGAAGTCGCTCATAATCTCTTCTTGTCGTTGGTGATCGTTGCTCGAAGAATCTGAAGTCGAATTCCTCTAGATCTTCTACATGTGCATCAAAGAATCTGCAGGAGCGCCGTTCATCCTAATCTGGGTGCTAGCACAGATTTGAAATGATTCCTTCGACGCTCCAACGACCACTGCATCGCACCGCTGGCGATGCCCAAGAGAGAGCTCCATCCGAGCTCTTTGGATCCATATAATATCTCTCTAGAATATGGGAGATAGGAGAGGAGAGAGAATCTCCATGAATAGTGATTGTAAAATTCCCCTCCTCTTTTATTTATAGAGCTCAATTAAAATACCTGGTATCACCTCACCGGTCCCGAATACTTAACGCACTATCAACGACATTTTATGACTACTAGAATGATCCATTAATATTATTATCATTTACTTGTAATATATTAAAATATATTACATGATAATAATTAATTCATTAACTCAACTCACTACTCCCATAAGTAATAATTGATCCTTGAATAATTTAATTTTCATCAATTAATATTTTTTCATTTATTTACGTAAACTCGTAAATACATTTAATAAATAAATTCATTATTCATTATTCTAAACATGAATAATATGATTTCATTTATTTCATTGGTGATTGTTTACATTTGAAAAATTCCCAGACCCTTGTGGCAGGGCCCACTATGTCCAATACTTCTATTCAACTGAATAGAGAATATTCTTGAATACGCAATTATGTGTGACCCTCTAGGCCCTTATTTCGACAGCTGTGAATAGTATTCACATACAAAGAGCGGGATCTAGAAACCCATCATATCCTCTGAAGAAATAAGGATTGTCACAGCAGCGACAATGAACCTATGAACATGCACTATGTAATATAATCTCATTGTCTATAATATCTCATAAAGCAGGACGCACTCTCATGTTATCTCCCTTTTCTTTATTTATTGTTTGTTGATGTAACTGGATGGATTTACCCTCAACTTCCATGGTCATGGTATTAAAAAGGTACTTCCATCCATATCAACATGGACAGAGATATATTACTTCCATAACCAGGAAGCGACAAATCGTTTCTTGACCATTCAACCAATGTCATGCCACTAACGACGCTCCCGACACAATCTACCTCACCATGACTTCATCGCCATGGTTTTCACCTTGTATCAAAGTACGTAATCAAGTGATATACAATGGTAATGATATCAAGTTATTAGACCATTACACATGATCGTAGATTGAAACATCCAATGACACCTGAAACATGTGGTGTTCCTATTGGTGGGTCAGTCCTCATGATCTCACTACTAGAGATCACCAAGTGTGAACTTCAGGAGAAAAAGTCTCAATGCATATGAGCCCCCAACACCTCATGTTCTGACATCTACTATGTCCAATTAGTAAGATGAATCTAGAAAATAGAACATATATTTAAGATTAATGTCACAGTATCTAGAGGTTCTCATTATACCCTGTAAACTGCTATAACCTTTCAATATGACAATAAATCATTGTACATTACCATTTTAATAGTGGACGCAGAATAGTATACACTATAATGGTATGATTACATCATGCATAGCTTATTGTATACATGATATGGTAATCAAAATCATTGAATAGTTGGGTCAAGGTAACCCACTATTTCAACACACTCTAGAAAAATTACATCCCAAAAATTTAAACCAATATCTCTCCACATCCTACAAAACCCATGTAAATCAACTAGTAAGTGATGTCTCCACTACATCAAAAATCATGCACCTTCACTATACTGAACTATCAAGACAAACAAACCAAAAACATACTCCATTTCCAACCAAACCAACATGGCCTCCAAAACCCCCACACCCACCCAGCACAACCTGAACATCTATAAAGAGATCATAAAACATCCTTAACACTACATAGAAGTCTCCAACCAGAACAATAAATACAAAAATTCCTAGAAATATCTCCTAATTTCTAGCCATCAAATGAGAAAAATCAATGGATGGAACCACAACAACCTCTATGAAGGATACCGTGAACTCTTTCTATTTTTTATATTCTATTATTATGAAAATATTCAATATTAAATAGAGGAATCCTAAAATTTTACTTTTGAACTTGTACTTGTTTTTATCCATTTACAGTCAGGGAAATTGATATTGTTTTTTCATTTATAATATTCTAGGAATACCTGATTTATCTTAAGAAATATGGGGTGAGAAAGGGGCTATGCTAGTGGTGTATTTATTTATTATATCAGTGAAAAATTGATGTATACTTTAACTTATTATCAAAACCATGTTGCCGCAACAAAGGGTTTTTATTGATTTTCTGTATGAATTTTGATTTTCATTGTGATTTTTATACCATGTCTTTAGCCTATGATTTTTATTACATCATTACGTTGTTAATGAGAAAATAAGAAAATTGGTGTTGTAATGTGGAAGTAACTATGATATTTGGGTGAATGTGACTTCTATATGTCCCATTAGTGACACCACTAGCAGGATAAAACCATTTATTAAAGATATTTTTAATATATTCAATGTAGAGATCTCACAAAATATATTTGGAGGGAAATGGGATACATTTATGGGTGATTTTTACCTTCCTATAATGATGTCGATGATTTAAAATTCCATAACTCCATTATACATTATGTATTTCATATAATCTGTAGTGTTTATCTTGTAAAAAAATAGTTCCATGGATCTTTTGTTCCAGGATTTCTTTGATTTATTTTTCACTATTTTTTTTTAATTATGTACATTTAATTTTAGTGGTTTTGAATGTGTTTTATTAGTTTTAAAAAAAACATTATATGGTATTGTATTATTTTTACAAATTATTAATAATTGTGAAAAAGAAGGAAAACTATTGTTTGGAATATAGGGGAGGCTACTGTTGGATTAAATTTTATAGGACCCTTTTCTAACAGTTTATAAACTGTCTGTATAGCCTAAAGGATCATTTATACCAAAAATTATCAGTAAACCATTGGTAGAAGTCTAGTATAACCATTTTAAACAATTTGTATAGTCTTACAACTAATTGTCAATACCAACGATTGAAAACTAGTTGGTAGATATATATTCAAGAGGTTATCAGGAAACTAGTGGAATAGTAAAATTTCCACTGGCCTAAAAAATAGTTAATGAATAACTATTAGTATAGTGCTATACCTATTCTGTAATACACATCAATTTAGAAAACTATTGTTATATGGTATACCAATGGTTTGAAACCATTAGTATAACATATGTTTCCAGCAATGATTTTTCATCGCCACATCACATGAAAGATATATATAAGTAAATTTATAGAATTAATATGAAATTTATGATATTATAATAATTATTTTAAAATAAAATTTTAATCACCTTTTTTCCATAATTTCCTTTTATAACTAGAAATGTTACTCACGCGTATTTACATCATACCATCTCCATGAAATTAATATAGTTCATTTTTCATATCCCTATGTAATATTTTATTTTAAAATTATACTAGATATAAAGTAGTTATAACAATTAAATGAATATTATTTTTTATGCTAATGAATTTTGAACGCTTTTACCATATTCGACTTATTAAAAAAAATTTGGACATAGGTATCAAATATCAGCAAATTGTGTGATGTGAACTTAAGTGGTTATGTAATTTTATATAACATTGAAATGAGTGATATAATATGAATAATAAAATCGAAAGGGTTATCAGTAAATTATTAATTAATATATTTTCATTATGCAGGATTATAATGAATGTGAATTAGAATTTAACATAATTTACTAGACTATTTAAATAAAACCCTCATTTAAATTTTTTAATGATTTTTTTAAATAATTATAATTTTTGTCTGTATTAAAAAAAATCCTTTTATGAATTTCATTATATAGATATGAATGGTTTAAATTATTTAATTTATCATTTCTCTCAAATTTTGTCAAAATTGATTCCTTTTATAGTTTTATGTGAAGTTATTTATTTTGAAATACAGGTTTTAAAATTTATTTTTCCAAGAAAATAATTTATCATATATACTAGATGAAACAAATTTCACGATTTTATGTGACATTAATATTTTGAGTCTTATCTTACAATTTTATATGATAAAATTCAATGAAAATGTGTTCTATTTTATATGATCCATTTTTCATAATTATTGATTTTATAAGAGAATTTTTATTTTATTCAAAGAGTGGTTTCTAAGGAATGATTTCAATGGTTTATATTAACATTAAGGTTATTAGTCATTGTTCTAAAATTTTATTTGGTTAAGTGATAATACAATTAGATATGGTTATGTTATAAAAAAATTAGTGGTGGTTACATAATAGAAAAATCAATGGTGGTTCCCTGATAAAGTGAATGTAGGAGGTTATGATATAACCAAAAATGCATTGGATAATCTGGAGTTGGATATTGACAATATTGGTTACTCCATTTGTAGAAGTGATATGAAAAATTATGTACCAAGTAAAATCCTTATATATTATATGATTTAATTCTTTTTTCATGTAAATTGATTTATTTTTAAAATTCTATATAATTATTTGATTCAAATAATGATTTTTCATGGTAAAAATCTATGTTGATATGAAAATGTTTTTATGGGTTTCCACTATATGAATGGATTCCATTATTTTATGCCACTAAATGAGATTTTTTTTTTCTAATCCCATATTGTTATATTTTTTAAATAGGGTAAAGGATGAGTAGGGTTGATAATTTAATCAATATCAAACTGTGATTTTATTTTTTTTAAAGAGTACATGTTTTTTTTAAAATGGTTTCCTTTGGTTGAAAATGGATACTAACTAAATTTATCCACCTGTAATGTATGGGTTTACTATAGATGAGTTTCAAATAATAATTTAAAAATATAATACAAAAATATATTTAAAAAATATATAGTGAATTCTAGTTTTCAATGTACAATAATATATATTTTGTAAGGTGTAGTCTTTATAGTTGGTATTGGAGAAGGATTTAGACAACATTGGATATTAGGATGTTTTCTCTTTGGGTATTCTCAAGTTTTATGGATATCATCATGGGTTGGTATTTTTATGTATTATAATAATTAAAATATATTATAAACCCCTTTTTCGTAATTAGGTAATGAACTTTTTATGTTATTAACTATATTTTTGGATACCTTTATCTTATAGATAATTATGGGTTATCAAATTTTATGATGCCAGATGAGATGTATGAGATAAAACATATTGAAAAAACAAAATAAGGTTATTATTGAAGATGTTTCTCTGATTTTTAGAATTTTATAATGAATATTGTAATATAGTTTTACGAAAATGAAAAAATTCATGTTGGGTAACAACCTATCATGTCTTACAAGGTTGCAGGATTTGAACTCATAATTGAAAGATCAAATGGATGCCTCACCAACATCTGGCCAATGTGTATTCCCTATTAGTTAGAAAATTTATTTTTAGTTAACCAATTATAGGAATGAATAATAATTTTATTACTAGAAGAAATATTTTATCAAATAGATGACCATCAAATTGTTGAATGAGTTGGTGATTAAGTTGTTAATATTATTTTTGAAGAAATTCATATTATGTGAATTTTATATTATTAAGGTAAATAGAATACTATCGGATTTTATTGTAGTGATATAAATTGAATTATATTTTCAATGAATAAATGACTTAATTGTGAATTTTTGGTAATTCAGGTTATTTTTCGAAATGGTTATATTATCTTCATGATAAATTTTGAAAATTATTTTTTGTTATGACACATCAAAGGTAATTTATGTTGTTTGATGATAAATACTAAAGTTTATCTTTGAGGAAAATCTTATCATATACTTATATATATTGTGTTTAGATATTATTTTATAACATTCTTGAGGAATTTTATGGATATTGTTTTATATTTTCTACAATTAACATTGGGTGTATGTGCTGGATTTTGGATATTGGATTACTTTATAATTATATAAAATAATATTTTTGATAATTTTCTTAAATTAAATTATGGTTTTTTTATTTGGTTTGTTTTTAAAGACATGAGAAATATATAGTTAATCTTTTTTGGATTATGTGATTCTCTGGTTGTTGATTCTGGTGTTTCAGGCATGAAAATTTTATATTGAAAACTCATTATTTGGATAAATGTTAATTTTGTGGTTGAAATTGATTAAATGAAGAAATTATACATTAAAAACAGTAATATTCCTTATGTTATTATTATAGGTATTAAATTAATTCCTCAGTTTTGGGAAAATAATTTTTTATAAAATTATTATCCATTTAATTTTCCTAACGAGGAATAAATGGACCATTATCCCATCATAGATTTAGAGTTTTCTGAGGGATAACCTTCAAATTACAATTTAATATATCACTCTCCATAAAAAAATTTATTTCATTTTAGATTCCCTATACATTTTTTCTTACATTGAATCATAGTATGTTTTATCTAGGTGACCTTTATACATTCTTTTAGATATTTTTAAGTGGTAATTTTATTAATCAATATTCTCATTTGGGATGTCAACAATGGTATTTTGAAAAATCAACCCATATTTAAAGATCACAAATTAAAATTTTCTATGATATTTTTTACAATGTTTTGAATGTAATATACTGAGTTTCTAAAAGGAATGAAAAAGTTTATAGTGTATAAGATATACCACAATGAGCATTAACAAACATGTAAATATTTTTATATAAATATGATCATTATCTCTATGTTTTTATATTAGTGGGGATGAATTAGTCTAAATATAGTACGTTTTCTCTAATTATAATATATTTTGACATTAATCTAAGTGATTATATTGGGGTATGTTGAGAATAAATCTCTATTTATACTTAAAAAATATATTTTCCTAAAAAAATTACAAATTTTTAATGGAACACTTCTTTTAAAATAAACTTTTCAAAATTGATAAATTTTATTTTAAAAAATGAACATCATTTTGTAAATTATATTAAAATAATTTACCTTTGTGTAATATATTTTATTTTATTAAGATGTTCCAAATTTTTTATGAACAGTGAATATAACTGCATTTTAATTTAAATCCTCAATGTCATCTATTTTTTATATAGTTAAAATATATTTTAATTTTTTTCAAGTATCATTCTTTAAATTATTCCAAAATAAATTAAATTTATTTAAATTTAAAAAATGATAAATTTAAATTGGACATAAAAAAATTTCAAAATTTTGAATTTTTGTTACTTTAATAACTCATTGTATCGTCTCGTCTATTGGATTAATTTTAAATTACTATATAAAAATACTATGAATTTAATTATCAAAACTGGATTCCATATTTTTATTCATAAGGAATGAATTTATAAAATATTTTACATTTCTAATTTTTCCAATATTATTATTAATATCTTTAACATATGTTACCCCAGTCAATGGTAAATCGAGTAAAATTAGATTAATAAAGGTTTACACAATTGGTAATGATTATAAAATGACCATAACACAGAGAAATATTTTATTGTGTGACTAAATTTAGTACTTAATAATTTAAATTTCTAAAATAGGACCATTAGTTTCAATTTATATGTTATTGTGACATTTTTAATATTTTATATAATGAAAAGGTATTGATGTCACAATAATATTCTTAGTAATTAAAATATTTTGAATCAGGGGTTATACATAGGATATGTTACACTATAAATGGTAATTTTAAATATAATATACTTATATTCATCATGGTTATTTATTTTTAATTTTTATTTAATATATATTTACATTAAATGATTTCACAATAGTGATGCAATAATTATTTTACTAATAAAAATACCAAATAAATGATATTAAATATTTTAATAAAAATATAATTATAAATTTTTAATATCATACAATATTTTTATACAAGTCCTTGAAAATAATTGGTTTTATTAAAAAATTTGATGATATAATGTTTGATAAAATTTTTCAAAAGATAATGTAATAAAAAGTGTCAAAAATTACATTAATGATATTTTAAAATCAATAATTTCTTAATAAAGTATATGAATTTATTAATAATATTAAATGATTAAGAATTATTCTTATATGATGAAAATTTTAATCAATGACCCATTTATTTCGTTTTTATTTTATAGTTACTAAACTAACCATGGAAGAGTAAAAATCTGTGGTGTTATAATAAAAATTAAAAAGGATAAATAAGGGTTAAAAACAAAATATAAGAATAATAAAATTCACCAAAATGTCAATTTTTTAATAGATGAGTGTATTTAGACCCATAATCATCTTATCATTTAAATAAATAAATTTTCAATAGTTTTGAATTGACACTACTTTTTTATTAATTTAATATTTTGAGAAATTTGGGGAGTGACCCTCCCCTCTCCTATAGAAGGTCACCCATTCTTCTTTTTTTATGACTACCTCTAAACCAATTGTTTTCACAAGTCACTAAAAAAATAGATATTAGAATCTCTATCCAAATTTATAGTTCATATTTTAGGCATAACACCATACATAGTGGTCTTATGGTGTTAATAAATGAAAGGTTTCTAAAGAAGAGGTATTGTTTTCTATTAAGGGTTTTTGTTTTGGTTCTTCATCCATATACCACAAAACTTATTCAAATAGGATATCAAAATAATTCCAATATCATACATATATATATAGTTAATTATTTTAGTTTCATGACCTGTATTTTCCTCAAATTTTGTCAAATGGGAAGAGAATTATTCGTTTGTGTGTATGAGGGAGTACCACCTCATGAACCTATTTAATTTTTTTATTCACCATATCTCATGAATAGCTATAATTAAGTAATTAAGTATAATATATGATATTTTTGACATATATATATCATTCTTAAAATTTAATATTTCATTAATTTTCTTACCTTTCCATGCACAGAAAAATTATAACACCGTTCATACATACATGGGATTTGTCACCTTCACGAAACAATATGATTCTTTATTCATCACTAAATAACATATATTATATATATATATTTAAATGTAAATATTTAATATTATATTATTGATATTATTTTAAATCATTAATTTTTACATCATACTCCACTTCTTTCCATAGTTATAATATATAAATGGAAATTTCACTTATGCGTACGTAGGAAATATCATCTCCATGATTATAACATACTTCATTTTCGAAATACATATGTAATGGATGGATTCAAAACTATAATTGATTGATAAAAAATTATTATTGTTATAGAATATTATTCTTTATATGATTGAATGATGTCATATTTGACCATAGTGATCTTACTGAATCCATTTGGGACAATTGTGTCAAATATTGTCAAAATGTCTGATGTCAACATAAATTAATAATTAATTGTATATAACATAAAAATGAGTGGTAATAAAGGGGAAAAATAGAAAATTTTACTCAAAATTGTATAATTTAACCTATGATTATTATTCAATAATATAATAAATGTATTTTATTATTTGGACTCAATATAAGGGACTATTTAACGAAAAAACCTCATTTAAACTGCCTTAATGAATTATTTACTGAATTATTATATTCATTTTTAATTAAAAAAACAATTCTTTTTAATGTATTTATATGGAAATTAACTTTCTAGTAATGTGATTTTCTAATTTTGCTGATTTTTTTTAAAAATTACTTTTTTTTAATTTTTATGTAAATATATTTCTTTTAAAAACAGTCTTCTATAATGATTTTAGTACTTATAAGGAATGAATGCAATTTACCACATTCATATCTTTTTAATATTTTACATTTCAATAATTTTCCAAAAATCTTATTTTAATGCATATACCCCCATAACATTATCACAAAAAACCTATGAATGAATCCATATGCATAACATTCACAAAAAAATTTCTTATTACAATGTTACATGCACAATATTCTCCCATAAAAATTTTCAATACTTTTAATCACATTACATTCAATTAATAAACCGTTGAAAAAATATAATTACATCACCTTCACACAATAAACATATGAAAAAATAAACATCCATCATGATCGTATGAAAATATTGATAAAATATCTATACACATCCTAAAATCACAAAAGTATCATCATCTGGGGTTATATTAAACCATAAATAGTGAATCCGAATCCAAAAAAGGACACAAAATTTCATAATCAAAATAATCCACGAAATTTAGATCCCTACAACCATTCGAACATTATTTTTTAAAAAATAACAAAATTAATCCCCTAAAAAATAATCAGTTATCATAAAATATTCTTGAGATTACTTCATATGACATCCTATGAATTATAATTGAGATATTTATGGGAATGTATCACTAGTGATACAAATTAATCATTTATGTACATTTACATAAATGAAAAACACCATCATTATTAGATGACATCAAATAGTTTAACTGAATATTTGTTAATGAATTTGATCAATTTTTAAAAAATGGGTGTCCCCAAATGAACAACTTTTATGAAAATTTAAGGGATAATTTTTTTATATAGTTTCCAATAAAATAATAAACTTTCTAATAAATTGTTAATAGGAATAGACATAGTAAAATTGTTTTATATTGAATTTTTAGTATTTTCATAGATTAAGATGTTATAGATTTAATTCAAATGTTATATGATAAGGCAAAATAGCTTTAAATCAATTTTTTAAATATATTTTTTAATACAAAAAACATGAAAAGTTGTAAATTTTTCTAATATGAATTAGGTGTGGATAATAAAACATTTTTATATTAACGGATTCAATATATTTGTTATATTTTGGAATAAAATTATTAATTTCCAACATAAAAAAAGTCATTAAACAACCAATTAAAAATCACTATATATGAAAGAAACATGAGGGAACACATAATCATGATTCAATATATAGAACCTTAAAGGGAAGGAAATATTTGGGCATAGAAATAAGGTTTTCATTAAAGGGAATGAGAATTTATCTCAAAAATGTCAATAATTTATAAGGTTGAAATCCATTAAATAAAAATATTTTAATTGAAATTTTGACTTTACCAAGAAAATGTAGAATTATAAATACATAATATCATGGTGGAAGAATCCAACCATAGAAATAAAATTCTCAATATGACCCATTTTTACTAAAATAAATGTGGTTGAGTTGAAAAAATCCATTTTAGATTCTTTCACTATTTAATATAAACCTCGTGAAATGAAAAAAAATATGAGATTAATTTTTAAATCACTGTTGTTTCTAGAAAAATATGATTAAACACATCCATTGGTTGAGTTTACCCCAAAATATTATTGACATTTTGAATTTGGAATATTTCTTATTGAATGGAAAATGTCATTAAAATCCCATTCATTGTATTCCAGAATAGTTCAACAAAATACAACATCCAATATAACAAACATAACTGTTTTAATCAATAATTTGGTAACATTATTCATACATATGAACTTAAGTATTCATAAATTATAAATATTTAATACTCATTAACAAAATATTTATATTTTATTTTCATAATTGGGTGTCTGTCATTTTAATTATTTTTCACATGATTTTTAATGTCAATGTAGATCCTCGTGATTTGGTACCATGTTCATTATTCTTATATTATATATAATATTATAATAATTTATTTTAAATAATAATGTTATTTATTATATTTACTTACAATATTACGTCCCGAATCATGGAGGTGATATTTGAGGTAAGATTCTTTCGGTAATTATTAAAAAAATGGGTGGTTAATATAAAAAAAATTGATTTCAATGCAATTATTCAAAAAAAATTATTAATTTCACATTTATATATAATAATACAATATTTGGGTTTCTATATTCATCCTTGATATAAATTTATAGTATTGTTCATGTAAGTCGTTAAACAAACCTAAATATGTACATGCTATAATTGTTGGGTGAATATGTTTATAAATGTGTGTAAATTTTCATAACATCTTAATTAATTAAGTATAATGAAAATAATTAGTCATTTTTAAGATACTGATTTAAATTTTACGGGTTATTTATATATAATGAAATTCTTAGTGAAAAATGAACTATGTTACTTCATGGAGATAGAAGTCCCAACAAACTCACATGGGGAATTATCATTATTAATGGAATATAAGAAGATGGGAATTAGATTAAATTATAATAATTAAAATAATTTTCTAAATATTGAATTTTTTTTATTTGGTACCCCAGTTTAACCATCCATTTATAAATGTTATGAATCAAAGCCACAACACTTATGGAGGTGTTAGTGGACACATAACACAATAAATATTCTCATATTTAAAATGGTTTGCAAGAAGGTTGAAAAATGAAACAAAATAAAAATAATAACCTGTAATTATAATTATTATAATGATATGATTATGTCAGTATGTGTTGATTAGATTCATGGAAGGTAAAAGAATAAATAATGTGATATAAATGAAAAATGACTACTTGACAATTTCATAGTACACCATTTAAGAGGTCCATTAAGAATTAGAATATGGTTTTTTGAAGAAATATATTGTGATTACAAAAAAAATTATGGTATTTATATATATATATATTTAAATTAATTTGGGTTTTGTCATTAAAATGTAAGGGGCTTGTTGTGTGAGTATAAATGGAGTTATAATGGATCCATTTTTAAGATAGGGTAATGAATTTTTTTTAATTTTCTAAAAGGAAAACTAATTATTCAGGGTTCATGTTGATCCATTAGAAGAAAATAATAGATGGTTAAGGGATATGGTTTAGAAAAAATCATCCATAATGATTTTAAAAAGTTTTAAAAATGTTTATAATTCTGTTACTTTTATTAGGCCCCAACATTAACCATTACTTAATCTCGATTTAAGTCAAGAATTCACAATTATGATCTTTTTAGGTTTAGAGTTTTAGATAATTAGGCAATAAATATTACATTACATCTCAAATATTATAAATTAGACACTTCTACTCAGTATCAATTATTTTCAAAAATTAAAAAAACTCTTAAAAGAATGTAAAAATAATTTTCTTGATATAAATCTATCAAAATTCTTCATTTATTTTACCATGACTTATAACATGTGAGAATCATTTCAAAAACATTTAATGAGTATAAAAAATTAAGGGTTAAAAAATGAAGAAAGAAAAAATTAATCCATCGTTACATACAAATCATAATATCTTTAACATAACTCATGAAATCATAAGATTTATGAATAACACATAGAAATCATTATTCATAAAGGTAACTTATGGAATCCATATCATACATACATTTTAGATTTCATAGCTACTTAGGGAGTTACGTTTGAAATAATCCTCATAGTATATTCCCTAACTCTCTTAGGAGAAACATTAATGTTTACCTCCATCATGTTTCCCAATGCATTGGAGAGCTATCTCGAGCTCACCAAACCTATGTTTATCACGGAACCACCAATATGCGTAAAAAATTCCCAAGAACCATAAAATATTCATATCAAATAAAACAATCATAAATCAAATATTACATTTCAACATTACATTCAAAAGATATGAGTTTAATATATTGACACAATCAATTCATTTACAACATTCAAAAAGAAGAGTTTTGAATCATAGTGTCCCATACCACTTTGAAACATTTGAAATAATTAAAATTTTATAACATTAATGTACATATAATTAAATCCTTAAAACCATTTTAAAAATATGTACATTAAATATTTATTAGAATATATCATTTAAACATTTAAAATGATGTTTTATTTAAAGATTTTGTTACCACTTGAGGATATACTAGAATTAAAATAATTGAAGAATAACATTAAAAAACATAAAATATAAAGTTAATAAAGGGATTCATGATGTAATATTTCAATGGAATCTATATACACCATATAAATGTCAATTGGTTCATAAAAACAAATATGTCTCAATATAATGTAAATAGAGGTGAAATCCCGTACAAAGATTGTACAATTTGATTAATGATAAATTAATGACATAATTATGTGTGAAAAATATAAATACACCCAATATAAATGGATATATAGTGTAAAAAATAATAGGTCATTCACACATATTCATTGCAAGAAATAATCAATTAGTATAAGTTTATACCCAAATAATGGAAATTGGGTTAAAAAGTTCGCTTACCTCATGTTTGACATGACTCATTAGTTCTTGAATCTCCTTAATAATAAACTGAAGATAATTTTCACTTTCTTATGAACCATTTCACGTTTTTTATTCCTTTTATATTAATTATTAAAAAATTATAAATATTACATAATAATTTATGTTAATTATGGTCATTTTGTTGATATTTTTTACATGAGTCAAAAATGAATTTCTTATAATTACAAGATGTCCATATGGTCCAACTTAAATTATCAACAGAATGGTATTCATGATTGAGTTATCATATATATCATATATATCATGTATATATGTATTTATAATAGCCTATAACATATGTACATAATAAATGAAATAAACTGTTCATGGTAACGGTAAGTCGTATGTATGCATGAATGACACTTTCATTTTTTTCATTATTAATTAAATAAAACTAAATTATTCATAGTTATATTATAATTCCCATAAAATATAAATTTTATATATGTTACATATGACCATAAATGTCATCCTTTATATGTTCCATGGATACCAAGAACGAGTCATATCACATTAAGGTGGCGGTAGCCTGCACTTTCTCTTATGAAATTATCGTATTTACACATTATGGGAAGCATAATGGTGTGATGTAAATGAAAAATACAGAATCATAAAGACAATATAAATATATTATATATCACATATGAATATAGTTCCATTGTAATGGCCACCATGAGAGTCAGTAAGGGACAATTGAACAATCATCGTTTCGTGAGCCTGTAGTTCGTTATCCACAGAAACAGTATGTTCTTATCCAATAGATGGAGGTGAGTGGAATTGATGTTCTAATCCTTATAATAAAAAATTCATAGTATATTCATTATACTGATGTTGTTATAAAATAATGGAATAAAGAGTGTTTAGGGGGTAGGAGAAGGAAAATAAATGAAAAGAACTTGAGAGAAGTCATTACCTTTAAATCGGTTAACTCACATTGGATTGAACCAAAAGGCAGTATTGAATTGCCTTTTATCTGAGGGAATGATTATAGGAGGAATATTGGGATGTTTGGAGTTTTTTATTAGTTTTCGGATGAGCCAAGGTGATTGATAGGTGTGAGTAATGGGTTAGAGGTGGTGACCTTTTATAAGATGGAGGAGGCGCACTTTAAGAATGTTTGAAAGTATTATTTTATTATAAAATTATTTTTGGTTTCAAAAGGTTAAAACAATATTTAATTCTAATATAAATAGCTTATAAGTCGAAATAAAATTATCCAATTAGAATTTTACAGGGTTTGGTTATTTTTTAATCCTTATCTTTTTTTATTTTACACATTGTTTACTAATTTATCTTTTACCATGTCATCTTATATATTCATACTATATGGTTAATATATTTACAATAAATTTCCAATAGACCCCAAATGAATCATTTATGATATTGGTAACACTATTTAATTCATTTTTCGGAATTTTATATTTTTAGGATTATGTTATCATTTCATAAAATATTAATTGTTTTAAAAAATAATTTATGTCAATTTCTAAATTATTCATATCAATACTATAAAATTTTTTATAAAACATGATTCTTCCGAACAACATTAATTACCTCAAATATAAAAAGTCATTATTATCCCTAAAATTCGTGGATAGATTAAAAATATTCAAAGTTATTTTTTTATATTTATAATATCATTTATTTGAATCCTTTATTAATGAAGCAATTAATACATCCACATTGTGTCATAATTAAGTTTATTTTTTTAATGTATAACATTATAAATGAAATATCATTATTTAGGAAGTAATTTTATCTTTAAAATGAATATTTATAGTTGGAGATATCACTTATATAACTATATATAATTTCTTTTACTAAAAGATATATTTTTATGTTACTTTTTTATTTACATTAAATTAAATAATTTGGTTGAAGCTGGAATTTCATTGGTAGTAGTTGATGATTTTCTAGAGGAAGCGGTAGTGGACCCTCCAATTTATGCAGTTGATCAAGGTGTTATGGCAGAGATAAATGTAGTAGATCTAGATAATGCTCCAAGTGAGGTGGAGGAACATGTTGTCACGAGATTAGTTTTTGTTACTCGTGGAATAAAAGATTAATCAGAAGAACCAAGAGATTTTTTCTAGGGCTTAGAATATGGAGATTCTGATGATGACCAGCATATCAAAATACCTCTAATTCCATCAATTATAGATACTAATATTATGCATCCTGTAGTACTTTTACCTCGAGACAATGTAACGAAGGATGATTTGGAATCATGGAAGTCAAATTTGAAAAGACACTTTGATAAGAAATTGACTGAGATAGAGGGAAAAGTGGAGCTAAATCAAGAGGTTTTATCATCTTCCTTATAGAGAGTTATATACACATGTCACTCAAATATTCTACATGAAGTAAAGGATTTTCAGAATCAGATCAGAACCTTAGAAGAATCTACAGAATCTGTGAAGTAGTAAATTACAAGTTTAGATTCCTATATAGGATCACCGATGAAAGTGGACAGATATCATAGACATGTTAAAATTGTGGTTAATCAGATGGTCATTGTGTTCAAGGACTTTAATAAGTCTATAGAGACACATGTGAGTGGATAGGATGATGATGTGAAGAGGCTAATAAGTGGGCTGACCAAATCTTTTAAGGAGACAGTGGCTTTCACTATGGAACCTCTATGTCCATATGCTTCCTCTTCATCCTTTCCTCCAGTTCATCTAGAAACTTTCAGAACGGTTGTTAGAAAATAAGTGGGGAAATTATCTGGTAGTAGTACCTTAGACCCTGATTCCATGACTCAGATCATTTCCACTACTAGGGAAATTCATAAACTTGTGGGAGATTATCTGTGGGAAGTATATCTTAATCTAAAATCCCTCAAAGAGAAAGTAAATTTCTATTACAAAAGGGTATACACTCAGCTTTAGATGGATGATCACATTAATATGCTATTGGAGAACGTGAGTATCCCACCTGTCACTCAATCACTTAAGGATCATGTTAGCAGACTTAGAGAGTTGACACCTTTAAAGAGATTCATGTAGAATAAATATAACTTTATTTAAGCTATGTAAAGAGGACAAAATAATATTATGGATTTCAGAAATCTTCTTTTTTTTCCTTCCTCCATGTAGACTACACTCCCATCATTGTTCCTCCAGCCTTACCTTCATCCTCAGCTACCTCAGGATCTACCAATGATGCCCCATTGATGACTCCGACATAGACCATCTGAAGTTTGACCCCTATGATTCTATAGAGATCTACTCACTATAGGTTTACTGATGCTTTTGTAGCAGCTCCTCCAACCTTGCTAACTGCCATCCCTTAGCCTATCCCTCCATCATCAGAAACTGACTCCCCAGCTTCTAAAGACAAAGTTCCCTTGGACATTTATGATGTGGATTGAATGTGGGATGTCATAGTTTATGGGGATCTTTATACAAATTTTGTATCTTGTATTATTTCTTAATTAATAATAAAATCCTATTTTTTCACTTTTTGTCGTCTGATATTTTTGTTAATTACAAATAAGGAGAAGTTTTTTGTTTCAATTTTAATTTTCCAGCAAGGGTAGAAGTTTGTATATTAACTAGAATCATTGCATATATGTACTATATACAATAAACATGGTTTAATTTTAATTATACACACCTTTGAAGATATTTGAAAATGTGCTAAACCCTGATTAAAAAAATACTGACATAATTTCAAATTATCAAAATGTGGGATATTGTTGAACTCACCTATTTTGATAATCCTAAATCATGTTTCATTTATGTGATAATCATGTTTCTATAATAGAATAATCATGTTTAATTAATATTTATAGTTTCCATCAAGTGTTATATATGTATCTTTAATCACACTATTCTATTTTTTTAGCTTATAGTATGAAATTTATCTACGTAAAGGCCACATATAGAAATGTCACCGATAAAAAGGTCACTGATAAAAAGGTCACTGGTGAAGGTCACCGATGATAAAGCTGCCATTTTTTGTTATGGATAAAAGGTCACCGATTAATAGTCACAGATGCAAGGTTACCGCTGAAGGTTACCTCAAATGGTTACAGTTGAGAAGGTTACCACTAAAGGATACCGCTGAAGGGTACTGCTGAAGGCTACCCTTGAAGGCTACAGATAAAGGCTACCATTGTGAAGGATACCATTACCAGTCTACCGATGCTTACCCATCCATACTTTGTCAATTTTTTAAGATTATTCTAATGTTCATATTTGGTAAATTTAATGCTTCTAACATTAATTATTGCTGATTGTAGATATATCAAGAGACTGTATATAGGGAATGTATGAGGTATGGGGAGGACCGCATGTGGATTACTTGTTCGAATTTTTGGACATCAAATATAAAATAGAAGTCTGAGAAAGATAAGAAAGGGAAAAAAAACATGCGAGTGTGAAGTGTGTAAAGACCTAGAAATGCAAGTGAAAGAATTTACTTTCTAGAACACAGAGAAGAAGGATGAACCATTCGAGAACATACACTATGAAACAAAGAACCTCAAGAAGATAATTTCAGGAGAACAAAATCAAGGATTCCTTCTGTGCTTAATCAACTATCGATCAACACAAGAAGTAGAACCCTCAGTTCCAGAAAGCTAGAACATTGAGTTGTGACACTCTATTTTAAGGACAACTTCTAGAGAAAGACTCTAACTACAAATTATTAACACCACAGAGTCAAGAGATGAACTGAAAACACATAGGGATTTATAAACTCAATATTATAATATTTTCTTTACTATCTTATTTTATTTTACATTTTTGAGAAGTGTGTGGGTCTTTCATTTACACACACTATCTCATGTGCTTGAAAAAGAGGATACTGAAAATCCTCACATAATGCTGCACTTACACATTGTTTCCCATGTATAACTGTGGAGGAGACCGTGTGTGGTTTGGATTGCCAGTTTTTTTCACGTATAACTATGGTCGAGTGTGTGAATCCTAGACAGCTTGTGAAAACTATTGTAAATCCCAATACATGTGGTGTATCAAGTTATTTATTTATATAAACTGACTTGTGTCAGGTGATCACCAAGTGGAGAGGATTAAGTCTCATCTTGTGATTGAACATCTTTTTTAACTCTATTGTGTACTATATATTGTAACACTCTATTTTTCTATTTTCTTCTGCTCATTATTTCAAAAAAAAGGAAATTGTTTTTAAATTAACTTTGATAGTAAGTTCTGGTTAGTTTGTGTATGTGTTTAATTCAGTAAACTTGTTTCAAACGTTGAATAAGTATTTAAAACTAATACAACTGAGGACTAATCACCCTTTGAGAAACCTATTGTCAAAATAAAAATTTATATATCTACTTCCTTAATTAACATGGAAGTTTCAAAATTGGGGGATCTTTAACGTATAGTATTTGACTGAAATTTAATTTAGGAACTCAATTCACCCCCTCTGGAGATTCCACAATGACCAACATTTAAAAATCTTCACTATAGGATCAATGTAAATTAAGCCACCTAATTACCTATACCCACATGTAAAAAAGTCATTAAATAGGGTTACATGTTTTGTCTTATAATCTGAGGTTTTGGCGTTCTATCATCATTTTTATCACTTTTATTATAACATCAATTTAAATAATTCTCAACTTCTTTATATTTATTTAATTGGAAATTCTTCTCCTCCAATTGATTTTTTATTTTTATATCCAATCCTCCATTATAATTTTATTGATAACTAGTCATTATACATATGAAGCATTTTCATGCCTATTTTTTAAATTTTATTTTGATTATCATTCATCCTTTTTTGACTTGTAGGATGTTGAAGATTCTTTGAATCAACATCATTATCACCAGATATTCTATATAACATTATCCTTCTCTTCATTGGTGTATTTTATTGTTAGGATCAATTTATTCCTCATAAATCTATATTATAGGATTATTATAACCATATAATTTTCAAAACTAAATTATATTCCATTTGTAATCTCATTAGTACCATCATTGCATTGTCCATCATATAAATTTTTAACCCCAATTATTATATATCCTTTACTTACACAAAAAGTAATGTCTAGGGGAGATAATACATAAATTAATTGTATAAAATTAAAACTTTACATGATATCCCTCATTATTCATATTTATATCATATCAATATCTCTTAATCTGTCAATATACATTTTTATGGTTATTTATAATTAGGTTTTCTATCCAAAATATATCAAAATCCCAATATTGATGTCTGAATTTCCCACGAATATTCCTTGGGTGTGTCAAAATAAGTGTGTATATAGGACTATTCTTATGACCAATGTGATTTTTCAGTAAATACCAAACCATCATTTTCTTATTTATTACTCATAGGTGAATATATTACATAAATCACATCGATCTAGGTATCCATACATGGATTAAATCATTAAGAATACACAAGCTATTTAATTTTCTATTAATATAACATATTCTCCTATAATAATAATTATTCCTAGTGATTTCACTAATTTTTACATGTCTTAAACCCAAAAAATAGATAATCGTTACCTAGATAAAAACCTATGTAGCCAAAAACTACCCTTCCAAATCTACTTCTTAAAAAACTTTCATTGAACACATAATTTTATACATTCTTCGGAGATCCAAGAATGAAAATATTTTAAAGTTATAAAATTCCTATATGAAAAAATTACACGGCATAATAATATCCTAACAACAAGAATGGATGGTTTAGTGTCCTTTAGGATCAACTACATAATCATCTTATTTTATAATACATATAATCATATCATTAAAATAAAACAACGCTATAAATCATTTCTGTATTTTAATAGTTTATACTACTCTACATAATATGGGGAATATAATCATAAAATAAGGTGATCTAAAATAATAAGTGAAAATATTTCAATCTCGTATGTGTTCATATAATAATTAGAAAACATGATTATCAGATAAGAAACATATTAAAAACAACATAGAAAAATAAGAGATGATAATAAATAATGATTAAAGGACATGTATGTTCAACTAAAAAATCTTGTATCATCCATTGTGAATGTGAGATCGTAATAATTATTCATAGAGCTAAATCATATTTATATGATATTGAAATTTGTAATGTCCATAAAAACAAACATAAACATAGAAAATTAGTATATAAAATTTACCCACAACATTTTCTGTTACACCCCGACACTAGAGTCAGTACATTATTACATAAAATTGGCATGATCACAAGAGATCAAGTCTAGAAAGTCTGATTACTTTAGTATCTATGAATATACTAGATATGCACATAAGTTTTAAAATACATCATGAAATAAAAACAACAATAAAATTTTATCCCCTTTGAACACACTTATATCCCTTAGCCAATCCCTAAAGGTAAACCATAAAATACTTCTTCACATCCTTGAAAAAATAAAACATAGAAGGGGGTGAGCTCAAATGATCAGTAAGGATATCAATATCGTTAAAACATTCACAAATAAGCATTAACATTTGAGGCAATATATAAGAAAAAAAATGTAATCCTTTTAAACTTAAACATCAGAATAATATGGGAAATATAAATGAAATAATTGAATTTACTTATTCACATGGTTATCTGACAAGTTGAATAATCACATACAATATGAATAGCCAATTTCTTATTGATAGAATTCATATTATCAGAATTCATAACCACATAGTCAAGGCCTCATGCCAAGACTACAAATAAGATTTTATCAAGGCCTTGTTCCAAGACACATGTTGGTCTCATGAGAACTACTGATGCATCGAAGAGTTAAAGCGAGCTTCACTCGTCACTTACTAAGTCCAATGAATTCCTTATTCGAAATGGATGAAACATAACATGTACATTCATATTAAAACTAGCATACAAAATTTGAATAATTTTATCATAAACCATGAATTATATAAAAAAACACATCTATAGTCAAACATATCACAAAATCTTCAATTGAATATGGATGATTTTTTTCATAATAAATAAACATCAAATAAGTGTAAAATCCATCAAAGGATGTTGACATAGACAAAATCAAAACTATTTGAAAGAAATATATCATTCAACTTGGAAATAATTTAAAAGTCACATAATTATAAAAAAAAATTTAAAATACTCTTATATGATTGTAAGGAAATATTCTATGGTTTTGTAATGGTATTAAATATCCGCACCCATGGTATAAGTTAATAAAACATTCATTCCATAGTTTTGTCGAAATGGTCGTAAAGTACGTTGTTTGGAAAATGATAGAATGATTCCTTTCAAACCATATTATAAAAATTAAAATAAGGGTATAAATGAAATTAACCCTTCGTCTAGGAAATAGTAAAAATGATTTGAAATAAATTTTTAAGAAACACATATGTGGATGATAAAGAGGTCCCAGTAGATACTCATGTATAAACAACCTCAGATAATGAATATATTATAGAATTAACCCTTACCATATAAATTTACTTGGTAGAGCGTACATTAGCCACCTGTATAATAGTTTAATAATTTTTATTAAATTATAAAATAACCACACAAATAAATATGATATCATATATTATCTTCTAATATTGCTTTGTTAATAATATTTCAGTCGTATCATCGTTTTGGGTGTTAACTTATTGATTTTAATTTAAAAGTTTTGTTACGTAAGTCATGTTTCATATGAGTAAGATGTATTTTATTCTTATATAGAGTGATATTAAGTTATAAAACAATATTTTTATTCCTAAAATGATATTTATTCTTGAATGGTAATGATGGGGAATTAATCTCATCATGTTTGTGGAGACAATAATCTGTACATACACACGAGTGACAATACCATTATATTGATGGTGAAATCATATGTAATTCTATTTTATATCATAGATACAGATTAATTAGCATGTTATATTTATTATTTACATCAATTATACTCATTATTATATGATTTCATATAATGAAGTGTTTGAATAAAAAATTTCACCATGACGTGGAGACGGTAAGCTGTACGTACGCACGTATGGTTACATGTCATTCATATGATTTATTGAATAATGAATATTTTTGTAACATATTTATAATAACATAAATTTCTGTATAGGTTACTTGAGTTATTATTTTGGTATGCAGACAACAAATAAAGAGGACGTGGAAGAAGAAAAGAACATTCAAAGTGGTGGTGAAATTATTACCTCTTCTTCGGGTGTTTCATATTGAGTTGATCGAAAGGGATCCTTAAGTTGGCATTATGATCAATGTAAGGCCTCTAGGTAGAAGTGAGGGAAGTAGGGAGGATATTTTATAAGGGTTTGTCTAAGACCAAATGGCTTTGGAGGTGTGATTTTGAGTGGATGGGAAGTAAACTTTTATAACAAAGTTGTGGGTCACTTTAGGAAAAGGTTGAAATATTATTTTATTATAAAATCATATTCGGTTTCTAATGGCTCAAAAATGATTTATTTTAAGAATTATGTATATATTTATCGAAAAAATCTCATCCAATAGGTTTTAGATAGGTTTAGGTCACCATATTTACCTTATCTTTTAGATTTAACTCTTGGTTAAATCGTGTAACATTTACCATGTCTCCTTGTATCTTTATATTATATGGTTAATAAACATACTGTAAAATTCCAAAAGAACCAAAAGTGGTTCATTAATAAAATATGTATTATTATATAATCTCTTTGGATGAGCCTTCTATTTTTAAGACTATTATATCATTTAATAATATAGTAACTATTTTAAAATCTCATTTACGTCAATTTTGACACTATTTTGTATTTGATTTTGGTTAAATTCCTAAAAACATGATTACATAGATAAAAATTAATTTAATCAAACCTAACATGTCATATTAACCTATAAAATTTGTGTAATTAATTAAACATTCATTTTAAATTTATTTGGATATTTATAATACCAATTATTTTAATTTTTAATTAATAAGGTAATTACTACATCATCATTATGTCATAAATAAATTTAATTATTTAATGTCTAAAAATTATAAATAAAATACCATTATGTATGAAATATTTTTATCTTTCTAATGAATATTTATATTTTAATTTATCTTATGTGTAACCCTATATTAAATATGTATTAGTTATGAAAATTTTAATTTAACAATTTTAAATCTTCTTTAATTAAAATAATAATAAATGTCCTAATTTCATCAATGTAGTGAAAAATGATCATATTAAATTCCTAAGGTTGATTTTTTAATGACACATATATTTACATGTAATTTTTTTTAATTATATGGGAATATTATGAGTTCGAAAAAATTTATGGCGCGTGATTATGTGGCCCAATGTGCTTGGAATGAATTTTTGAACATTTTTTTAAGTACCTTCAATAATCATGCAACTGGGTTTTCATAAATATTGAACTATTTGTCAGAATTGAAATATGAGGACATCATTGAACTTGCACCACAAATATTTTCTTAAGGAGACTTTCATCCCAACTGCAGTAGGTCGAGGGTGAAAGTTAGTTTTCTGGATTTTCGAGGGAGAGGTAAAAGAATAAAAATAAAATAAAATAACTATTATTTTATTTTCCTTTTGAAACCCTCCATTTCAAATCCTGATCTTTGGGACCACACGAACCCCCATTTAAGTTGGAGAAACCAGTGGAGTTCTCCCAATATTATGATCCCACTTATTTTATTTAATGTGCTAACTTTAATGTGCCAAATTAAATTGAATTACCTCAATTAATGTTTGTTCCTCACTTATTTCTTGGGAATCGTTGGAAAAGGAGAGATTGTGAGAACATCTGGAGAAATATTCTCCATCAAAGAACAAATCTTTAAATCAAGAACTTTGATGATGGAGCATTGTTCGAAAGTGAGTTACGGGAGCGACGAATGGTGACGCTTCTTCATCGACTTCATCTCCTTCCTCACGACACCACCAACGAACATCATGGTAGGAGTTTTAATTTGAAATATGATTGAATTTATTTGATATTTCATCCAATTTTGGATTCAAAATAATGATGGAAAAACTAATATGACCATCATTGAACACATATACCTAGCCCCTTAATCTTTTCATCATCGCGCATTCTTTGTGCATTAATCAACACCAAATAATTAAGGATGATGGAAACACAATGTTTTAATGAGAGCGATATATGGACACCGAGCCCTCGACCTGATGATCACAAATATGCAGTCATTATATTTTTCAGGCTTGCAATGATGCCATGACGGCTCACAGAAGAAGAATGCGGTCAGAACCTGGATAGTTGCAAGGAAGGGTGGGGGGGGGCTCGTACCGCTGGTGGAGTAAGATATTGATGTCTCATGGCCGCAGAGGAGGCAGAAAGGTGTATGACCATGGTGGATAGTGTTGTCATCACATCGCTGGGAGAAGGATAACCAGCTGGTAAATAGGCCATCCATGGTGCACTAAGCAGGACCTACTCTGGAGGGTCCCACTTCCAAATTCCGAATGGCCCTTTGTCCATTTGGGTGAAATGGGAGGCACCTCCCTCCCGAGCGTCGGCTATGGCATACCATGCCATGACAGTCCACCAGACTGTGGGCCGCCCCAGTGGGCCACGATAGGTGGGACAATCTTATCATGGCCCAGGACAACTGGGATGGACCAGGACTAGGTCGGGTCTGCCCAGGCCGAGTCATGCCATCTTGGACCAGACCTGGGCCCCTCTTGACCCAGATACGCCTTTGTGGCCATATCTTGAGAACCAGGAATCTGTTTGACGATCTGTTTATGGAACTGGAATCCTGGGATCTAGATAGTCTTTTGAGTAACTCCCCTTGAATTTTGGGCAGAGTTGGAGTATGTCTAGGTTGGATTGAATACCGAATCTAACCGGGCCCTCAAAATGGTAACACTAATAACTTATAGATCAGGATTCTTATTTACACACCATCTATTGTGTTGGGATCCTTATGACGTGATGGACCATTGGGCTACTCCATTGTGGACCTTAGTGGTGGTCAAGGTACAACCGATATCTCAAGGGACAGATTCTTTGGAAATTGAGCACATCGGTTGCGAGGAATCTAGTGGCTAGTAGTGAGGCGGAGGTCAAAGACAGATAATAATGAGGTTAGTTACCTGTCGACTCTGGGTGGGTCAGATCATATGTGGGTCATTATGGGGTTTATTACCTATAGATCCTATGTGGGTCTGCGCTAAGAGACCCTATGTTGGTCAGTGCATACAAAACATATGTGGGTCAGATCTTTTGGAGGTTAGTGCCCAGAGATCATGTGTGGGTCAGCGCATACAGATCTTGTGTGGGTCAGTACTCAAAAATCCTGTGTGGGATAGCACATACCGATATTGTGTGGGTCATATCATGTGTTGGTCATTGCGGGGGTTATTAACTATCAATCTTGTGTGGGTCAGAATCCGTATAATTAGCAACAGTTCTTCTTGTCATAAATAGATGATCTATCTTCGTGACTAATCATATGTACTTCTATACATCAATTATACCAGTGTGAGCAGAGTCTTTATCTTCATGGTGTACCTGTGTGTTAATATATCATCATGGTGTTACCGGTGTGGTACTTCTTCCTTCGTCGGGTTAATTTTGTGGCACTTCTACCTTCATGGTGTTGCCTATGTGGAAGTCTTTCCTCCTATGTGAAATGAGTATGTCGTGATAACTTAGCTATATGTATGGGAATATCCCTAATTAGGTCTCACTATTCTTTCCATTTTTTTGTTTATCCTTGGTGGATTTGAGAGGCCTTTGGGGGTCTTGGGGTCCCGATTGAGTATTGTTATACTCACCGTTGCATGGGCTATGCTCGCACATTGTTGTGTCTTCTGCAGACAACAGACAACAATGACTGAGGTCGAGGGTACTAGGACTAGATACTACTTAGAGGTTGACCATATATGAATCATACAGCAGAGACGACCATTTGAGAGTTGTACCTACCCTTCAGGTAAGATCCTGGGTAGGGTTTTCATAGGAACTCTTTTTTAGTTTTACTTGTACATTCTAGTTTTACTTGTACTTTCCAGTTGAGCTTGTATTTCGGCCCCATTACTTTCTATACACATCCTATTTACTATTTAGTTTAATTTGTGCTTGTATCTTGTTGCGTGTTTGGATTGTGTGAGTTTACAATTTATAAATGAAATACCTTCCATTTTTAGGGAATACACATTTCAATGCTTGTTTCCATCCCATGGCCTATAGAAGGTGAGTTTGGGGTAGTCGCGACATGGGACCTAGGGTATGGTTCGGGACAAATTGGTATCAGTGAAGTTATTCCTACTAAGGAACTAGGAATATTATCTTTTCTGTGTGGAAATAGTGATAAGTGTGATGAGTGTGGTTTTCAGTTTGGGGTATCCAGTGTTGGTGCGGTGGCTGAGGTATCTATACTCTGGGACCCTGACCTCTGATTTCCAACTTAGTGCATGAAAACACTGATTGTGTATGTGTTTTTTAAAAGTTTTCTTTGTGATATCTTTGATTCAGCTCACCGGGTATAAAATTAATGACTATGGCACACTTGTTTCTTTCTGGTTGCCTCCACCCAGACAACTAGATTGGGATCGAGGTAGAGAATGTGATGACATCCCACCGAGTGACGAGGCATTGGTTTTGGGACCCCATACGATAGTTGTACCATCAGGTGGCGTAATAGCAGCTCCACTACCAGTTGGGAAGCCGATACCACCAACTCTAGCAACAGAGGGTGCACGCTACTTGAGTGAATTGTATGAGGTCTAGTGCTAGAGGCCACCATGGTTCTTGGGCATGACCGATCCAAAGGTGGATGAGGACAGGCTAGAGGTGATGGTTAGAGTTTTTCGACTGGTAGGGACACCAGATGATCTCATAGTGATCCTTATCGCCAGTCTTTTTCAGGAAGTAGCGGGCAGATGGTGGAGCTTGATGCTTTAGGTTCACGACAAGGTGGCTCTCAACTGGGAGGATTTTGAGTTCCTTTTTAGGGAAGAGTTAATTCCAGAAACCATTCTCTTAGTGCGAATAATGGAGCTTCTCCACTTACAGTAGGGTAGCATGACTCTGGATATGTATTCAGTGAACTTCATCAACCACTCGTGCTACTCCACTAACACGGTGTCAGCCCCATTCATTAGGGCCTAGACCATTGAGCAGGGTCTGAGACAGGAGATTATATATTCAATGTTTTCTCTCAGTATCCCGATACAGGAGGGGGTGCTAGAGCAAGAACTCTTAGTGGAGAGATTCCTTGCTGAGTAGTCACCTGCAACGAGACCCACCTCCGGATGACACGTAGCAGAGTCATCGGAAGCTGGTAGTAGATAGATGATGCATAGGTCAAATAGAACTATACCTACAGGTGAAAGACCACAGGATACACTTTTGGTGGTGTGGGGCTCTCGAGACAGTGTAGGACAGGCGAGGAACAAGTAGTGTAATTCGTGTGGCGGGTAGGGTCACATGGCTCATGACTGTCCGACCAGACGTACAGACAACCATCTGACAGTCAAAAAACTACTTGGGTAGAGGAGACGATTACATCGAAGAGGTATGTAGGTAGGTGGCAGACGTAGAAGAGGAGCAGCTCGTGCAGTAGGCGGTGAGCGATGGTTTGAGGTTCTACCCCCACCACCACCAGGTGGTGCACATCGACTACAGGGAGCAGGTGGATAGGGATGAGATCAGATTCAAGAAGCCGAGTTGTACGACTATAACGATCTGGAAATTATTTTATATATGATATGTGTCTACTCCACCTTAGCTACAATACTTATAGACACAGGTTCCATACAATTTTTTATTACCATGACCCTCATTCAGAGCTCAGATATATTGGTTGAGCCGTTGGATCGATCCTTACAGTTAGAGACTCCTACTATAGCAGATTCGATGATTACACAGAGGTTCTATTAGTGTTGTCCTACTCTAAGAGGTGTGAGATTCGAATGAGATCTTCTATTAGTGGTGTCGAGGCCATACAACGTCATCTTGGGTATATACTATTTATCCACAATCCATGCTTAGATTGACTGTATTAAGACCAAAGTGTGGGGTGTCCTGACGTACGAGACTAGGTTTTCCTTCACCAGTTAGAAGGGAACATTTGCAGAATAGGATGGAATTACCCAGAGGATGGTGCAACCGTCCACACATCAGTTGGATAGCCTTGCAATTAGAGCAGTCGATGATGAGAGTCTGAACTATCCTGTAGTGGAGGACTAGTATGCTGATATTTTCCCCGATGAGGTTTTGTGTCTGCCTCCTCACATAGAGGTGGAATTTTGCATCAACTTGTACCCCAGGAAAACACCATTATCTTCTCCATCATATAAGATATCTCTTGTAGAGATTCGAGAGCTGCAGGTATATTTGGATTACTTGAAGAGAAAGGGATTCATTAGGCCCAGTGTTTCTCCTTGGATAGCCCCGATCTTGTTCTCCAAAAAGGCAGATGGGAGGTTGAGACTCTGTGTGTACTACCGTTTCCTGAACTAGGTGACTGTGTAGTACAAGTACTCACACTTGAGGATTCACAATCTCTTTGATCAGCTGAAGGGATCCCGATGGTTTTCAAAGACCGACCTCTGATTATGCTATAACTAGCTCATTGTACGAGGAGAGGATGTGGAGAAAACACCCTTCAGATGTCAGTATGGACACTATGAGTTCTTTATTATGACATTTTGCAAGACCAATTCTCTAGAATTTTTTATGGGACTCATGAACAGGATCATCTATCCATACCTTGATCGCATTGTATAATTCTTCATCAATGACATCCTGGTATACTCAAGGATGAAGGAGTAGCTTGCCTATCATCTACAGATAGTCCTGGACACACTCTGGGAGCACCATCTTTATGGTAAACTCTCAATGTGCCAGTTATAAAAATGGGAGGTCCACTTTCTGGGACACATCATCTCATAGGCTAGTGATGCGGTGGAATTAGCGAAGATTGTGGTTGTACTTTCTTTGGAGCCACCCAGGAGTGTGACGAAGGTGCGGAGTTTCATGGGTTTGGTCGATTACAACTGAAGGTTAGTGCCTGACTTTTCTAGAGTTTTGGTACCCTTTAGAGTGTTGACGATAAAGGGTAAACCCTTTTTGTGGTCGGAGAGATTCCAATGGAGTTTCCAGGAGCTAAGTTTGAGACTTATGAGTCCCCCAATCTTGGTGCTACTGGAGGAGGATGTTCGATACGTAGTCTACTACAACACATCAGGGACCAGATTCATATGTTTCCTAATGTAGGAGTGAGCAGGGATTGCATATGGTTCTCGACAATTGAGGCAGTATGAGCATAACTACTCTACCCATGACCTAGAGTTAGTAGCAGTGGTATTTTCCTTGAATATGTGGTCACATTACTTGATGGAAAAATGTTTTACAGTCTACTATGATCACAATAGTCTCTGGTATACCTTCTCTCAGAAGTACCTGAACATGTGATTGCATCATTGGCCTGAGTTCCTCCATGAATATAACATCGAGATAGTCTATATTAGTGGGAAGTGGAGCGTAGTAGTAGATTCACTCATCATGAGATATATTATACAGTTTCTAAGTGAAGCAATGAAGTAACTAGCCGCTTTGTGGATATCCTACGTGGATCGAGATGGAGTCTCTTATCTTCAGTCTCTGAGAGTCACTCCCCCACTCCTTCAGTGAGTCAAGGTGGCGTAGCTTGGGGAAACTGACTACGAGGCATGAAGTGATCAGATATTCACAAGACAAGCACCTTATAGAATTTCTAAAGGTGGGGAGCAAGACATCCTCTTCAGAGGACGTACTACGGTACTGATGGTGCTTCAAGAGGAAATGCTAAGGGTGTTCCACACATCCTATTTAGCAGTATATCTAGGAGTTGCGAAGATGTACCAGAGCCGTCAAATTCCTTATTGGTGGCCGGGAATGATGAAAGCAGTGGATGATCTTATCTCTTGGTGTCTCAGTTATTAGCAAGTAAAGGTAGAGAACCAGGTTCCAGTGGGATTAGTTTATCCACTAGAGGTGCCAGAGTGGTAGTGGGATAAAATTTGCATGGTTTTTGTGACAGGAATTCCACACACATCAAGGGGTCATGATTCTATCTAGGTGTTTGTTGACCGACTCACCAAGTCATCCCACTTCCTACCTATTAGAGTATAGGGATCAATAGAGATAATGGGATTCCTATACATGGAAGATATTTTATGACTTCATGGAGTTACATATATGATTTTCTATGATCGTGATGTATGTTTTACTTCACTACTAAGGAAGGGGTTGTAGGAGGCATTCAGAATGAAACTTTGGTTGGGCATTTCCTTCCATCCTTAGACGGATGGTCAGACAGAGCGGACCATTCAGACCCTCAAGGACATGCTATGTGCTTGCATTCTTGATTTCAGCTAGAGCTGGGAGGCTCACATTCCCTTAGTGTAGTTCGCATACAACAAAAACTATCACTACACTATTGGTATGTCACCATTCGAGGAATTATATGAAATACCTTGCAGATCACCTCTATACTGGACTGATCTAGGTGAGTTAGCACTTGTGGGACCAGCGATTGTATGAGCTACCACAGAGAAGGTTCATATCATCTAGGATCGGATGAAGACTACAAAGAGCATGTAGAAGTCCTATGCTTATAGGAGAGGGAGACCTCTGGAGTTCGAGGATGGTGACCATGTCTTTCTACAGGTATCACCTCAAAGAGGTTTTTAGAGATTTAGCAGAGGAGGCAAGTTATATCTGAGGTTCATAAGACTCTTTCAGGTCCTCTGCAGAGTTAGTGAGGTGTCTTGTCTCTTAGCTCTTCCACCGTAGTTGCATCGGGTGCACAACATTTTCCACATATCCCAGCTGAGTTGATATGTACGGGATCTATCAGACATCATTGATTGAGGAGAGCTTGACATCGATGATGGGGTAACATTTTCGAAGGTTCCAGTGGATATTGAGGATTGACAAGAGAGGGCCTTTCATGGATGGTCAATACCTCTGGTGAACATACGTTGGTAGCATGAGAATCACCATGAGAGCACATGGGAGAGGGATGCCCATATTTCTGCTCAGTACACACTCTTGTTTCCCTTGTTTATATTGTGGAATTCGAGTATGAAAATCCCTGAGGTGGGGAGAATGTAAAGACCCAGATTCATTCATGTTATTTTATTAAGTATATGAGAATATTAGGAGTCTGCAAAAAATTACGGTGCATGATTCTGAGGCCAGGTGTTCCCGGAATTAGTTTCTTAACATTTTTTTAAGTACGTTCTGTAAACATGTGAGTGGGTTTCTGTAACATTTTAACTAGTTCTTGGTATTGAAATCCAAGGACACCGTTGAAGTCACTGCGCTGATATTCTTTTAAGGAGACCCTCACCTCGACCACAGTAGGTCAAGGGTGAATGTTAGTTTTCTAGTTTTTCCTGTGAGAGTTAAGCGAATAAAAATAAAATAAAACAAATTTTAATTTTTTATTTTCTTTTGAAACCTTCAATTTAAATTCATGATGGAAGGGACCACCCAAACCCCCATTTAATATGAGGAAACCATTATAATTCTTCTAGTTTAATGAACCAACTAATTTGATTTAAAGCGTAAACATTAATGTGCCATATTTATTTGAATTAACTCAATTAATGTTGGATCCTCACTTCTTTGTTGGGAATCGATGGAAAAGGAGATCTTGGGAGAAATTATGGAGAAATATTCTCCAATGAAGAAAAACTCTTCAGATCAATAATGCTAATGCTAGAGCATTGTTCGAAGTGAGTTGCAGGAGCGATGAACGCTGGTTCCAATTCATCGACTTCATCTCCTTTCTCAAGAAACCTCCAACGAACGTTAAGGTAGGGGATTAAATTTGAAATATGATTGAATTTATTTGATATTTCTTTATATTCAGGATTCAAAATGATTATGGCCAAACTAACATGGCCATCAACTCAAACATATACCTTTCCCATTTATCTTTTGTTCGTCATTGGTTCTTCGTGTATTCAATAATTCCAAATAAATAATGATGTAGAAAAAATAGAGTTTTGTTGAGCACGACATATAGAAGTAGAGCCCTCAACCCGAGGATATCAAATATATGGTCATCAAATTTTTTGGGCATGGAATGAAGCCACGATTTCTCACGAAAGAAGGTGGCGGTCTACACTTGGATGACTGCATGGAAGGTGTCGAGGGGGGGCGTCTGCACCACCGATTAAGTAGAAGGCCATGTCCTATCAGCAGTGGTAGAGTAGGGTGGAGGCCAGCATTCAGATGTCCATGTGGTAGAGTGGTGGAATGTGTTTATGCCAATGGTTGATTAGGAGGCCACGGTGGAGGCTGAATGGAAGCCGACACCCGACCGGCCACAGAGGATAGCGACTCCGTCGCACCGTAGGGAAGAGGAGGACTGACGGCGGATCAGTAGACCATGGTTCACCAAGTAGGACCTACTCCTGCGGGTCCCACAACAAAAAACTAAATGTTCATTTGGCTATTCGGGTGACCTTGTAGGCTCATCCCTCATGGGTGTCGTCTAGGGAAGACCCCGCCACGGCTGTCCACCCCACCGTGGACCGCACTACAGGCAGCCTTAGCAGGATACACGCAGTGGGCCGCACCAGTGGGCCGGGCCGAGCCAATCATGGCCCAGGACAACCAGGCCCGACGTGGACCAAGCGGGTTGACCCGAACTGGGTCGAGTCAGCCCAGGATGGGTCAGTCGGACTAGGTCTAACCAGACCAGGGCCCCTCTAGACCCAGATAGAACTTTGTGGTCATATTTTGAGAATCAGGTGTATATTCGAAGAACCGTCTATGGAACCAGAATCTTGGGATCGAGACATTCCATTTTTTATACTCCACTTGAGTTTTGGATTATTTTAGAGTATGGGTTTGTTGGATCGAACCCTGAATCCAACAGGGCTGTTGTAGAGGAAACGCTAAAAACATATAGACCAAGCGTCCGATTGACATGTTGTCTATTGCATTGGGTCCCTTATGACAGGACATACCTTTCAGCTACTACTTCATGGAGTTTATTGGATGTAGATGTACAAATGATATCTCAAGGGATATATTCTAGGGAACTCGAGTGCACCGAGTGTGAAAAATCCAGTGGCTAGCAGTGAGGCGAAGGTTGGAGATGGATAATACAGAGTTTATTACCTATCGACTCTAGGTGGGTCGGATCCTGTGTGGTTCATTATAGGGTTTAGTACCTATCTATCCTGGGAGGGTTAGCGCTCAGTGATCTTGTGTGGGACATCACATACTGATCCTGTGGGGGTCACATCCTCTGTGGGTCAGCGCTTAGCGATCCTTTGTGGATCAACGCAAACCGAACTTGTGTGGGTCAAAACTCAGCGATCCTGTGTGGGTCATCACTCAGTGATCCTGTGTGGGTTAGCACAAACCAATCCTCTGTGGGTCTTTGTGGGTCATATCCTGTGTGGGTCATATCTCATGTGGGACTTTTCCAGGGTCAGTACCTATTGATCATGTGTGGGTCAGACTCCATATAATAAAAAACAGTGCCTATTGTCAGAATAAGATGATCTAGCTTCACCAATAATAATTTGTACTTATATTCATCACTTATACATATGTGAGGTGAGTATTTATCTTCATGGTGTACCTATGTGGTACTATATCTTCATGGTGTTACCTGTGTGGTACTGCTACCTTCGTTGTGTTACTTGTGTTGTACTTCTACCATAATGGTGTTACCTTTGTTGTAATCTTTTCTCTTGTGTGAGATGAGAATATCATGATAACTTAGGTATATGTATGGGAATATACCTAAGTTGGGTTGACTATTGTTTCCATGTTTTTTGGTTTATCCTTTGTGTATTTGAGAGACCATAAAGGGTATTGGGTTCCCTACTAAGTAGAGTTATACTCACCCCTTCATGGGCTACGCCCACACCTTGTTGTGTCTTGTGCAGACAATAGACAAAACTGACTGACGATGAGGGTACCAGGACTACAGACTGCTCAGAGGTGGACCTTAGACAAATTATACCACATAGATGACCATTTGAGATCTCTACCTACCCTTCAGGTAGGATCTTTTGTGGGTGTTCATAGAAGATGTTTTTCAATTTTACTTGTACTTTCATGTTTTACTTGTACATTCCAGTTGGACTTGTGTTCCGCCCCTTTTACTCTCTATACACACCCTATTTACTATTTAGTTTACTTTGTGCTTGTATCCTGTTGTGTTCTTGTTTTGTGTGAGTTTACATTTTATAAAGACAATTCCTTCCCATTTTTTGGAATATGCCTTTCGGTGCTTGTCACTAGCCCCAGGCCTATAGAAGGCGGGTTTGGGGTAGTCATAGCACGACTCCTGGGGGATAGGTTGTGTTGATTTTGGTCGAAATAAACTTATCCAATAAAATTAGGTAATGTGTTTGGGTAAATATAATATCATTTTTACGTTTAATTACATTATTTATATTTAACCGTGGTAAATAAAAGCCCACATTTACTATTCACCAAAAATTATTTTCATCTTGTTCAACCACATTTTATATACTGATTTCAACTGTGTCTCTCAGAATTTTGAAATTCAATTCACCAATGTGGTAAAATTATGTTTTATGCAAATTTTCTAACGTGTCTAGAAGGTGGGTAAAATACAGTAAAAAATTCAATAAAATTTTAGATATCTAATATTATTATAAAATGACTCTAATTAATTACATTGAACATATATTGGTATTATGTGTTTATTTTGAGTTAAATAAAATTAAATAAAATAAATAATTCTTAAAATAAAAATTCTGTTTAAAACAACAATGCAGTGTTTTCTACTATTAATAAAAATTTGAATGTTTTTTGAAAAATAACAACAAATCACACTAAGCTAATTATTATATTCCGAATCCAAAAATGAAGTCCATTTTGAAAAAAAAAATTAAAATTTCAAGAAGTGTGTATTACTATTCATAATGGCTTGTTTGATTGGTTGTGGTGTGTTAAAACTCTTAGTTGCATACTACGCAAGCTATTTAATTATTCAAAGGGAAACGTACCATAGAATAATGAGGTATTACATTATCCCATCCTTCAAAAAATTTATTCCTTGAAATTTTTAGAATATTATTGCATAAAAAGTTTCGGGTGGGTTTTCATCAGAAGTTCCTCAGGTTCCCATGTTGCCTCTTCAATCATATAGATTCTCCATAGAACATTTACCAGAAAAGTCATCTAGTTTCTGAGAAGTTGTTCTCTAGTATCATGAATCTTGACAGGCTCTTCACAATAACACTTATAGGATTATAGTTCTATTTCATCATAGAAGAGTACATGTGTTGGGTCAGGCTTGTATTTTATTAACAGTGATACGTGGAACACATCATGAACTTTGGAGAGACTCAACCGCATTTCCAAACAATAAACTACAACTCTAATTTGTTTTAGAATTTTGAATGGTCTGATGTACTTGAGTGTCAATGTACCCTTATTATAGAATCGTATAACACCATTCCATGGATATACCTTCAAGGAAACAGGATCCCCAACTTGAAATTTTAAATCCTTCCTTCAGTTATCGGAATATCTCTTTTTCCTACGTTTATATGCTTGGGTGTGGGTTGGGATAAACTTAACCTTTCAATTGTTTCCTTAACAAGTTCTTGGCCTACGAGATTTCTATCACCAACATCATCCAAACAAGTTTTTGTGTGACATCTCTTTCCATATAACGCTTCATATGGTCCCATATGAATACTTGAATGGAAGCTATTGTTATAGGAAAATTCTACCAGAGGTAAATACTGATCCCATATACCATGAAAATCAATTGAGGTAGATCTCAACATGTATTCTAATGTTTGAATTATCCATTTTGATTTTCCATTAGTTTGAGGGTGCAAGGTAGTGCTCAAAAAAAGTTCAGTATCCAAGGCCTTCTGATGAATTTTCTAGAATCATGATGTAAAATGGGGATCATGATTGGAAACAATCAATAGAGGTACTCAATGAAGTCATAAAACATCATTAATATATAGTCTTGATAAATATTGAAGTGCTAAATCTTTTCTTATAGAAATAAAATGTGCTTACTTGGTAAGACGATCGATAATGACCCATATCGCATCATTCCTTCTTGGAGTCTTTGGTAGTCCCATGAAAAATTCCATCATTAAATAATCCCATTTCCACTCAGGTATGGGAAGTGGTTGCATGAATCTTATAAGATATTTTATTCCAACTTTCACTTATTAAAAAACCATATATCTTTACCACCATAAAATATTTATTTTTATAAGGATAACAATTTTAAGGAGATGTGGGAAACCGGAAAAGTAGTCAAAGACTGTCAGGTAACATAATACGTCATAGATGGATGTATGACACATAATCAGAAATATCTCTCTTTAAGTCGTCCCAACAAAAAGGTTCCTTTAAATATCTATATATATTAGTGATACCAGGGTGTATAGAGAAATTGGATCTACGAGCATCATCCAATGATTCCATTTTTTATATCTGGTATGTCAGGAACACAATGTCTCTTCCTAAATTTCAAAAACCCTTCTTCATATATGATTTCGGTCAATATCCCATCATTCATAGCAGTGAATTTCTTTTGAAACTTATCATCATAGGTATGAGAAAATTTTATCCTTTCTTGTAAAGGAGGTTTGGTAACCATTTTAAAAAGGATTGATGTTACGCCTTCCATGATTATTACCATATATATTTTTACTAGATCCATGAAAATAGAGGGTGCGTTAGTCAGTCCAAAAGGCATTACTGTAAACTCATAATGCTCGTACCTTGTTCAAATTACTGTTTTCATAATTTCTTCCATCTTCAAAAACAATTTATGATATCCAGATCGAAGGTTATTCATTGAAAAATATTGAGCTCCATGAATTTGGTCGAATAAATCATCAATGCGAGGTAGGGGATACTTGTTCTTTATTGTTATATCATTGATCTCCCTATAGCCAATGCACAACCTCATAGATCCATCTTTCTTCTAAATAAAAAGAACAGGGGCTCCCCATGGAAGATCACTAGGAAGAATAAATTTATTATTACTCAATTCCTCTTATTGTTTCTTTTGTTCCACTAATTCCACAATGGCCATTCTATAATGGGTGTTGGATATAGGCCTTGAACCATGAATTAAATCAATGGAAAAATAATTTTCTCATTTTGAAGGATGACTTGGTAAATCCTCTAGAAATACATCAATAAATTCTTGTACAATAGGTATATCTTCTATTCAAACATTCTTTTCCTCAGCCATATTTATTTCATTCTCTTCCTCCCCAATAATTGTATTTAGTTGTTCTATTAGGGTTAAATCAAGATAAGAATCAATAGGTGACGTTTTTGCACTAAAGATAATGCACTCCTTATTACCATCGAAAATGGTAACCTCATTCTTCTTACAATAAATTTTCACATCATGGTCTAAAATCAAATCTATACCAAGGGTTATATCAGATTCAATCAAGTGTATGATGATGAGATCAACAGATAATGAACATTTATATGCCCTAATGGGAACTGATTCATGAAACATTATGGCAATGATACTTCCCTTAAGAGATTTGACTGTTAACTCCCTTGTTAAATAAAATTAGAAATAACTAATTTTCATAGCAAACTGGGAAGAAATGAAACAATGTGATGATCCAAAATCAAATAAAGCATATTCTAAACTTGAGGAAACCTTTAAATTAACTTCCACCACGTCTTTCAGTGATTCAAACTCATCATTACTGATCCCATAAGCTTGGACTTGCTTTCTTGGAATTTTCTAAGGTAATTTAACTTGGATCTTAGGAAATTCCTTTTCATAATGCCCCATTTTTCTGCAATTGTAGCATTAAACATTAAAAACCTCTTTCTTTCCCTTGAAATCACGACATTCGTGGTCCTTTTCACCACACATGTAAGAGACTCCCATTCCCTTCAGGAATGTACCAATGTGTTTCTTCCCACATTTACCACATTATAGATATTCAACTTTTCCATTATTCCCATTACTTCCATTTCTAAAGGGTTCAAAAAATCTTATATTCTCTGGCTTTTATTTAAAGTCGTAAGACATAGAGAATTCCTTTTCTGTCAGGATAGCACATGAGAAAATATCTTCATATAATGAGAAGGATTATGAGATTAATTCTAGATTGAGAAATGTTTTAACCCACTAAATAATCTATCAATATTACTCATTGGGTTTGGTAAATAATTTATTGCATGCCTTGATAACCTTATAAAGATAGCTTCATACTTTGCGACATTCTCATCCTTTATTTTCCAGATACTAATAAATTGTCTTTCCATATCTTCTTGATGGTCATGAGGAATGTATTTCTATAGAAAAATATCTTTAAACTCCATATATTTCATATTTGATACTTCTTCATCCTCTTTTTTGTTTTGAATTAATGACCACCATTCACCCATATCTCTTGTGAGCTGATAAACTACCATGAAAACTTTTTCCCTTTCGCTACTCCCCAAAGCATGAAATATATTATCTAAGGAACTTATCCATTTCTCAGTTACAAATAGATTTTTAGTCCCATTTAATGTTGGTGGTTGTTTCCTTATCAAGAGGTCGAGCATTGATCCTCCGCATTGCAGATCAGGGTGCTCCATATGGGTAAAGTTATTATTCATATCATGTGGGAGTTATCCAGGCATGGTGATAAGTTGATCAGCACTAGTTGTATTCCCAGCTCCAATAAAATTATCTTGAGTAGTAGGGAAATCCCTATATGGATTACATTAGTTGGTATGGTTTCCATTCCTTCCACTGGGTTCCATTTTATAAAATATGAAATATAGTGGATTACTATATAAATCACAATACATAATTCTAAACTTGTAAAACACATAACGTAAATTGAAAAGTTTATAGATATAATCCATAATTCAAAGAATGATTTCATTGATAACATATATACTCATAAATCCTTCATAATTGTTTGGGAAGAGAATTTGATTTATCCTTAGCATACCCCCCTATAGTGTCGTAACAAAAAGTGCAGCAAGGCCCGTTGTCGTGTTCCAGGATACATTAAGTCCAGCCCGAAACTCCTTGTCAGAGTTTTCACTCCTAATTACATTTCTGCTATAGCAGCCACTGCCTTCTCATATCCTGACAGGTATGTATTTCTTGGAAAATACACAAAATCTATATATTACCAAAATTATTGGAAGTTCTTCTATACTAATCTTCGAATTCTATCATAGGGTAATGTTTTCAAAACAATGTTATCCAAAATCTAGCATCCAAGTTATGTACAAAACATTTTCTGATACCAATTTTAATGCCCTGACGCCATTGTTGGTGCATTATTACATAACATTGTCATGATCACAAGAGATCGTGTCTTGAAAGACCGATTAGTTTAGTAGCCTTAGAAGTACTAGATACATTCATAAGATTTACATTACATCATGAAATAAAAACAAAAACAAAATTTTATCTCCTTTGAACACAATTATATCCCATATAATATCCTTGTAGGTCAACCATAAAATACTTCTTCACATACTATGAGAAATAAAACATAGAAAGGGGTGAGCTCATATGCTCACTAACGATAACAATATAGAGGAAACATTCCGAAATTAGCATAAAAATTTAAGGAAATTAATAAGACTAAAACATAAGACTTTTAAACTTAAACATCATCATAATATGGCACATAGAAATCTAATAATTCCATTTACATATTCACATGGACATTCTACTATTTGAATAATCACATGAAATGTTAATAGATGATTTTATATAGATGAAATTCATAATTCCAGACTTCATAACCACATAGTCAAGGCTTTGTGCCAAGACTACAAATAAGATTTTTTCAAGGCTTTGTTCTAAGACACTAGTTTGTCTCATGAGACCTACAGATGCATTGAGTAGCTATAGTGGGCTCAAACCATAACATACTAAGTCCAATGCATTTATCATATGATAATAATGAAACAGAATATAATCATTTGTTTTAAAACTAGCATATGAAATGTTAATACCTCAACCATAAAACATGAATGGAATAAAAATAAAAAATTTACAGTCAAACAAATCACAAAAACATTAGTAAAATATGGATTATTTTATCATAATAAATCAACTTCAAACAATTGTAACATCCATCAAAGAATTTTGAAATAGGTGAAATAAAAAGTATTTGAAATATATATATATGTCTATTTTTAAATCATTTAAAATTCACATAATTATAAAAGAAAACATTTATTTTGAATATACAACTATAATCTTGTAAGGTAAGATTCTTAGGTTTCATAATGGCAGAAAATAGTTGCATTGAAAATATAGATTAAAAACATTCATTCCTTAATTTTGAAGAAACAGTCATAAAGTACCTTGTTTTGAAAATGACGAAAAGATTCATTTGTAACAATATTATAAAAAGTAAAATCAGGTTATATAAGAATATAACCCATTTTCTAAAAAATAGTATTTTTTGAAATATATTTTAAGAAATATGAATGTGGTTGAAAAAAGTTCCCAGTAGACACTCACGTACAAACAACCTCAGATAATGAAGTGATTTTAGTCTTAACCCTTATGTAGTACCTTTCCTTTGCTGAAGGTATGTAAATCTCTTATATGATAGGTAATTAATTTTTATTAAATTATACATTAACCACATATATAAATATGATGTAATATATGATCTTCAAATATTGATTTGTTAATAATATTTCAGTTGTATCATTGTTTCAGGTGTTAACTAATCCATTTTCCTTTATATAATTTTCTACATATGTTATGTTATTATGGATAAGAAGTATTTGATTCATATACAGAATTATATTATCTTCATAAACATTATTTTTTAATCCTAAAATAATTTTTTTTCTTGAATGGTTACGATGGGGAATTAATCTCATCGCGTTCGTGGAGATGGTAATCTGTACGTACGCACGAGCGATCATACCATTCTATTGATGGGGGAATTGTATGTAATTGGATGGTATATAATATACTGAATAATTAAAATTTCATATTTATTATTTGAATAATTTATACTCATTGTTATACCCATCCAAATAATGAATTGTTTGAATAACTAACTACAACACGACATGGAGGCGGTAAGCTGTACGTACACACATATGGTGACTTGTCATTCAATGGATGGATAAAATAATGAATATTGTTTTACCATATTTTTAAGAACATAAATATATGTATAAGGTACTGGAGTTGTTATTTTGTTATGGAAACAACAATGAAAGAGGAAATCTAATAAGAAATGAACTTTGAAAGAGGTGGTGAAATTATTACCTCTTCATTGGTTGATTCCTTTTGAGTTGATCAAAAGTGATTCATAGGATGACTTTATGATAAAATTAAGGACTCTAGGTAGAATTTAGGGTAGTTGGGAGAATACATAAGTAGGTTTTGGCTGATCCAAATGGCTTTAAAGTTGTGATTTTTAGTGAAGGGGAAGTACCCATTTATAAGAGAGGTGAGGGTCACTTTAGGAAAAGCTTGGAATATTATTTTATTATACAATAATATTCTGTTTATAATGGATCAACATGATTTTTTTTGGATAAGGAAGTTATGGGTCTAAAACCACTCAACCAATAGCTTTTAGAGAGTTTTAGGTCACCATATTAACCTTATCTTTTATATTTAACTCTTGGTTAAATAGTTTAATAATTACAATGTCCCCTTATTTCATAATATTATATGGTTAATAAACATAAAATAAAATACCAAGAGACACCAAAGTCGTTCATTAATTTCATATATATTATTGTATAAGTCGTTATACAAAAAAAATATTTCTAGGACTATTATATCATTTAATAATATAGTATTTGTTTTAAAAACACATTTATGTCAATTTTGACACTATTTTGTTTTTGTTTTTTGCTAAATACCTAACAACTTTATTACATAAAAAATCATTTAATCAACCCTAAAATGTCTTATTAACCTGTGAAATTTTTGGAATTCATAAAAAGTGTCAAATTATATTTATTTTTATATTTATAATGTCAATTATTTGAATCTTTCATTAATAAGGTAATTATTGCATCATCATTGTGTTGTAAATAAATTTAATTTTTTAATTTCTAAAATCTGTAAATAAAATAATATTTAAAATGAAATATTTGTATCTTTCTAATGAAAATTTATAGTTGAATTTATCTTATATGTATTTCTATATTAAAATTTTTTTAGTCATGAAAATTTTAATTTAACACTTTTAACTCTTCTTTAAATAAAATAGTAATAGATTTCCTAATCTAATACAAGAGGATGAAAAGGATCATATTTTATTCCTAAGGTTTATTTTGGTCTAAATACACCTATCACATAGAATTAAGACACGTGTTAGGGTAAAAATAATATCATTTTTAACTTTAATTACCCTATTTACTTTTAACCGTGGTAAATAAAAGTCAAAAGTTATTATTCACCAAAAAATTTTTTCATCTTATTGAAGATAATTTTACTTGCAGATATCAACCATGTCTCTCATATTTTTGACATTAAATTCAAAGAACCATTAAAATTATGTTTTATGCAAATTTGATAGCGTTCCTAGAATTTGGTTAAAAGACGGTAAAATGTTCAATAAACTTTTATATATCTAATAATTTTATAAAATGAATCCATTGAATTACATTGAAAATATATATGTAATATGTATCTATTTTGACAAAAAATAAATTTAGATAAAATAAATAATTATTTAAATGTAACTTCGGTTTTAAACAATAACGCAGAGTTTTTCACTATTGATAAAATATTGAATGTTTTAAAAATAATACAAAAACTTCATCCTAAGAAAATTTCGATAATCTGAATCCCAAAATGAAGTCCATTTTAAAAAATAAAATTTATAAAATTTCAAAAATATAGAAATACTATTTCTAATGGCTTGTTTGATTGCTCATGGTTTGTTAAATCTCTGAGTTGCGTACAACAAAATCTATTTATTTTTTAAAGGAAACGTACCATGGAAGATTATGGTGTTACATGTTCACCCAAAAAACATGGGAAAAATATATCTTGAAAATGTTTAGAAACCACTTTTTAATAAAAAATACATTCATTTTTATCATGAAATGAGTGTGGGAAAAATCAATCCATCTCATTGTCAAACAAATTTTTTTAAAAAAATATACATACATCAAATTCACCAATAAAAAATATGAGAAAATATATATCCATATTTTTTACACAACTTATTTATGAAAAAATCCAAAGGAATCATGTTAAAAAAATACATATGTTCAACTATAACATCATTATATTCTCAAATAAATATATTTATCAATGTTGTCTAAATCACATTCGCTATAATCGTGTTTAATTGCGGTACCAATATCATGTTTATCTTAAAAATGTGTGAAAATATCTACAAACATTATATTCAAAGAAATAATTATAATATAATTTAATATGAAACATTGAAAAATTAATTGGAGGGTAATATAGAAATCCACTAAAAATAAAAATAATCATCACTAAACATTGAGCTTGGGGATCATAAATTTATTTATATTTAAAACAACACATATATAACTATGGAAAATTAATATTTTTTTAAAGAAAAAATCCAATAAATATTTAATAAGACATCATAAGATGATTAGTGAGTTGATCCATGACTCAAATATAATTTATTCCAATGATAAAATTATCTATAGTATTTTTATGATTACGGAGTGAAGTAGTCTATCATGGATAATGCCAGAGTTTCCTGATGTTATCCAGTGGACTGATTATAATGTTATGCATAATAGAGAAACCATAACATTTCATGTAATATTATTATTTTCTATATTCATTATTAATGAACACATACATGAAAAGTGATGTTGTTTGAGTCGTAATTGAAGTGTAAATGGAATTGATCTTCATGGAAATAATATAAAGATAAAATTTAATATTTTATTGTACATTGGATGAAATATGTTGTGTTTAATAATTATTTTTTTAATTTAAATAAATGTATAGTGTTATTATAAAGTAAATTCAAATTATTTTTAATCTCCAAAAGCGAGATTAATATGTTCTTTGATTGATGTAGATGTTACGAATTATAATAGATAAATAAGAGTTTAGAAATGTAATGAAAACGATATAAATAATATGGAATAATAGTACTAGTATAATTGATAATTACCTTCATATAGTACATTAAGATATCATATGTACTCATTTATATAGTTTTAAGATACTTATTTTGTAACACCCCAAGCTTCCACGGTATGTTTCCCTTCAAATAATGCAATGGCGTGCATTGTACGCAACTTTGAGATTTTAACACACCACAACCAATCAAACTAGCCGTTATGAATAGTAAAACCTACTTTTTAAAATTTTATAAATTCTATCTCTCAAAATGGACTTCATTTTTGGATTCGGAATATCGAAATTAGCCTAGGGTATAATTTCGGTGCTTTTGGGATAACTTTCATATTTTGATGAATAGTGAAAATTACTAAATTTTAATTAAAAACAACTTTTTTAATCAAAATAATTAATAGTGATAAATTATGAATTTGAGTGGTTTTAAATTATATTTAGAATATATTTTTACCATGTAATAAAATGTGGGTCATTGAACATAATTTCACATTTAAACCAGACATAAACAAGTGTCAATCTTTTGATAGTTATTATCTCTTGAAAACACGTTTTTTGTTTTAACGACGGAAATTAATTTTAAATTACTTTCTGCCACTTCTGTATTTTGAATTTGGAAAAATGGATTCCATATTTGGAATTAGGATGTTCAAATTGTGTAAATAGGTAACTTTTATTTTTAGACATTTTGGATAATTACTTCAGTAAATATTTTATTTACCATGGTTAAAGGGTAAATCCGGTAAACAAGGGTTAAAAAATAATATAATAATAATACTAAATTACCCTAAAACGTGTCGTAACCCTATTTTTTAATACATGGTCGACCATGGGAATCTTTGGGTCGATTTTGGGACCCCATGGATCCACTTGTAAGTGATAATGACACTTTATTTTAATTAAGTTAAAATAAATACAAAAATGACACAAGAATATATCTTTTAGAAACAAAATTGTTACATAGGGTTATATATGTTTGATTTTAGACTAAAAATATTAATTAGAAAGATAAAACTATTTCCTACATAATTATATTTTATTTATAATTTTTAGACATTAAATAAGTTAATTTATTTATGACACAATGGTGATGCAGTAATTACCATAATAGTGAACAATTAGAATAATTGATATTATAAATACTCAAATAAATAAAATTTGAGACTTTTATTGAATTAAACTAATTTTATAGATTAATATGACATATTAGGATTGAGTTAATTAACTTTTTTAGAAGTAATCATTCTGTTATGTGTTTCACAAAAATCAACTATTGAATAGTGTCAAAATAGACATAAAAGATTTTTTAAAACAAATATTATATTATTAATTGATATTAAATTCCTAAAAATCTAAGGTTCGGCCAGGAGACTTATATAATGATAGTTATATCATTAATGGACCACTTGGGTGGTCGTTTGGAAGTATATAGTATGTTTATTAACTATATAATATAAAAATACAAAGTGACATGGAAAATGTCAAATTAATTAACTAAGAGTTAAAACTAAATGATAAGGATAATATAGTGACCCAAACCTGTATAAATTCTATTTTCTGAATTTTTTTCGACCTATCCCCACATTAACCTTTGAATAATCAACTTTGGAGCCATTATAAACCGAATATTAATTTATTATAAATTAATATTTCTAGCTTTTCCAAAGGTGCCCCTCACCCCTCTTATAAAAGGGCACTCCTCCTTCTCATTTATTCACTACTTCAAAGCCTTTTAGTTCGGCCAACCCCTGCCCCAATACTCTCTCAACTTCCATAAATACAACTTAGAGACTTAGTTTTATCAGAAAGCCAACCTAAGGAGCCCTTTTGATCAAATCAAAAGGAAGAACCCGAAGAAGAGATAATGTTTTCACCACCCCTTTTCAAGTTCCTTTCTTCTTCCACTTCTTCTTTCTTCATTATTACCATTATAATATAATAACTCCAGTATCATATATATACTGGGATGTCATTATAAATATGGTACAACCATATTCATTATTCTATCCATCCTTTGAATATCATGTCACCATACGTGCGTACGTACGGCTTACCGTCTCCACGTCGTGGTGTAATTGTTATTCAATATATTATTATTTGGATGGGTATAATAATGATGTGTAACTCATGTAAATAATAAATATAACATGATAATGATTCAGTATATATGATATACCATCCAAATATATATTATTTTAATATAAAAAGATTGATATTGTCGCTCGTGCGTACGTACGGACTACTGTCTCCCCGAACGCGATGAGATTCATTCTCCATCATATCCATTCAAGTATAATTGTAATTTGATGATTTAAAAATATTATCTAAGGACTTGATATCATTCTATATATGAATAATATAAATCCCATTATTAACGAATATGGATCACATAACAAAGAATATAAAGTAAAATGAACATGTTAACACCCGAAATGACGATAATTATAAGATATTATTAAAAAATCAATGATAAAAGATCATATATGATATCATATTAAAGTAAATGATTCTTTTATAATTAAATAACAATTATTTAACCATTATAAAGGAGGTTAACCTACCATCGAACAAGGAAAAAAGTACAAAGTAAGGGGTTTCTTATCTCAGTCTTAATCTCGTGAGAATTCCATTGTTCACCACTTATTTATTGCATGTGGTGTATGTGTAGTGCCCATGATTGTATTCATTGTGTAATAAACTTTAATTTATGGGTATTTACATCATCATGGTATGATACTTCTTTCATGGGTGTATGTTTCGTAAGTTACCTAATCGATAAGGGAATTTGAAATTTCAATTTCCACTCGTTTGGCTTTACGCATATTTCATTGATTATATTCCCCAAAGATTATGTGTGGAATCACTATTCATTTGATTATGTCATAATTTCCACTCGCCTTCCTATGGATATACTTTTGATACACATAATCACTCCATTGATAATTCTCAAGTCATTGATATGAATTTGATAAGAGTAATTTTAACTCATTCACCATTTGTTGAGTTAAACATCCAATTCGTTGGTGTTGTTTTTACGAGAATATGTGTGAATATCCTTTGATTGTTTTACACATAATATCCAATCATATTTAGTGTATTTATATTTTTCACACATAATTATGTCATTGATTAATCCTTAACCTAAGGATACATCCTTTATGAGAGATTTCATCTCAATTTACATTCCATTGAGACTTCTTTGTTGATATACACCAAATCACTTTTATGTGGTGTATATAATGTACTTTGACATAGTATATCATGAATCCATTTATTCTCATGATATTACAATGTTTTGATTACCTCAATTATTTGTATTCAAGTGTCTCTCTTTTGGTTAGAATCTCTAACTAAAATACCATTTTTAAATGTTTTAAAGACTTATTCATCTAAATCTTTCTCATTAATGTCCCTGTTTTAAAAATGGTTTTAAGGATTTATTTATATGAACATTAAAGTTTTAAAATTAAAACTCCTTTTGAAAGATTCAAAATGGTATGGGAAACATTGATTCAAAAATCAATTTTTAAATGGCTTCCTGACAAATAGTGTGACTTTTAAATGATTTCAAGAAAAAGGGGGACATTTCTCTCAAATAGTTTTGATGATTATTTTCATCTATGTCAACATCCTTAATTATTCTTGATTGATGTTAATGTGATACAATAAAATCTTCTATATTGTATCGAATGAGTTATTTTTGACTGTGGATGTGCTATTTTTATACCATTCATGGTTTGTGGTTAATGTATTGACATTTTGTATGCTAGTTTTAATACGAATGTTTATGTTATGTTTAAACCTATTTATATGAGGAATGCATTGGACTTAATAAGTGACAGGTGGAGCCCACTATAGATCCTCGATGCATCGGTAGGTCTCATGAGACAAATTAGTGTTTTGTCACAAGGCCTTGGTAAAATATTATTTGTAGTCTTGGCACGAGGCATTGGCTATGTGGTTATTATAGTCTGGCATTATGCATTCCATCATTATGAAAGTGGTTATTGATATTGCATGTGATCATTCGAAAAGTATAATATCCATGTGAGTAAGTAAATGGCATTAATTTATTTTATATTTTCCATTTTATGTTGAAGTTCAAGTTTAAAAGGCTTTCGTTTTAGTTATAAACTGCCTTAAGTGTTTATGTTTATCTATGAAAGCTTATGCTTTAATGTTATCCTTACTGAGCCTCTGAGCTCACCCCTTTCAATGTTTAATTTTTCCCACGATTATGAAGAAGTAATTTATGAATGACCTACAGGGATTGTATTATGGGATATGAAGACATGATGTTGTTATAGTTTTTTTTACTTTATGATGTAATGTATGACTTATGAATATATCTAGTGTTTCCAAGACTACTAAACTAATAGGTCCTTAAAGACTTGATCATTTGTGATCATACCAATGTTATGTAATAATGCACCGACTCTGGGTATCTAGGGTCGGGGCGGTACATCTTTGGGTAACAACATTCTTCTATGGGTATATCTGAAACTTAATAGGTTTCGTCAGATAAATTTTTTTGAATACTATTAATGAAAAAAATGATCATTGAAAAATATATCCCCCTTTATGGGACAATTACATGATATTTCTATATAAGTAAATGAACCTAATGATAGATGATATCAATAAATCATAGAGAGTGATGAAAAAAATGATAACATATTATATGAAAAAATGGAGTATAATTATTGAATTTTTTAAAAGTTATAAACCCCATTAATATTTTATGGTATACCTTCAAATGTTACATGGTGCATCATAAAGTAAAATAGTATGATATACTAAGATGAAAAAATATTTGTTGAATGATTCCATAATATATTACATTGTAATATGAAAATTATTTTAGAATATAATGGTATAGTTCTTCAATTTGATAAACATAATAGAAATATAAATTGGTTTTTGAATCAGTAAATTAATTTATGATGAAGTAAGTTTAAATAAATGGTGAATACGATCAATTATGGAAGAATTTATAGAAACTTGATGGTGTTTTAATGGAGTTTCAATAATTGATAATAATAAAGGAAAATAAATTTATTAATGCATACATTGAACATCATTGTTTTAAATATCAGAATGTGTTCTGAGATTCATAATAGTGTTAATGATTATTTTTCATAGATTTTATCTAATATTTCATTATTCCATAATGAAGTTTCATTGTTTTTTTCAATCACTCATGAAATAAATAATATATGTTAGTATGCATGTACAATTAAATGAATTTTTATAACACATCAATGGAATATGTTATTTTGTGTATTTATCATAATATGAGGAATATAAGATGAGTATTTAAGACTATATCATATAGTGTGATGACATATTATCTTGGAGAAATGAGAAAATGAGATAAAAATTATATGGAACCATACTATTATAAATAATATTCCCTTTATTGTATAATTAATTGATTATTATGTAATACTTTTTATAAAAAATTGCACTTATTTGGTTATATTTTATTTTATCTGGCTTAAAATACTATTAATAATAATTTAAATTGATTATATAGTCTTTGAATAAAGATCAAATGAATATTATAAAAATAAGGTTTTATGAAATCCAATTGAAATAGATAAAGGAAGTGATAGCATCAACTAGTAGGATCATAACCTATGAGGCCCATTAAACATAACATCCACGGGAGGTAACATCAAAGGGCTTTGACATTAACTAATCCCAATCTAAGATCCAACAACTTATGTCTGAGTTTAATTGTTTAGGGGAGAAGTTAGAACTCATCGATATCACGGGCCAAACCATGTACGCTGAACCACCCAATGAAATTCTCATTGTCACGCTTCATACCCATAGGCAATTTTATGGTGTATTAAAAGTATATGAATTCAGACAATAATAATCTGAATTTGTATACTTTATTTTTAATAGATTAATATTCATATTCTCCTCTTATTGTTACTTCTTAGATGATTTTTTTTATAAAATAAAACCATAAAGTGTATTTTTGGGTAAAATTCATAATCAATCGAGGAATTTATTTTGATGAGTTAATGGATTTTTGATCTAAATAATAATTAATAAAATATATCCCTTAATTTTTTTTAAAAATAAATGATGATATAATTTTTATTATTTCAAATGTTACTTTTATAAGGGGTTGAAAACTGTTATTTCAAAAAAAATCACATATCAATACATTTATATACATAATTTAAAACTAAAAATAAAAATATTTATAAACTAATTTATAAGAAATTATCAGACTTTGGAATAAGAACATCCTAATTATCTAATTGTGAAAATATCATAATTTTCTAAGATGGTCAAATTTTTAGATATGAATTTAACAACGTATAAAAAATATAATGTGTATTATGACATCATAATGATCACAAATTGATGTAATAAATTCTATAAAGGTTATCCATGATCAAATCAATTTTATTAATTTTAAAATAGGGATATTTTATATCTATTTTATTAGTTTTATAAATCCATTATGAATCTTCTAAAACAATTAATATTTTTAAGGTTTCATAATCATTACATTAAGAGTGTGAATCAATTACCCATTAGTAAGGGTATTACTTTATTATCTTAGGCAATTTTCTTTATAAAATAATTAAAAACTCTACCATTTGATAGAACACATTTGAAAACCCCGTGGGTTTATTTTTTGTTTTGGTTATTTTATTATATAGATTCCAGTACCAATGTTTGAGAAATAATAAATAATGACCCAATCATTTCCAATTTTACCCAACAGAAGATGCCATTTACCATCACCAAAATACCTTGGATTACATCCTTACTCTACCCTCGCCTCTCTAATAACCTACCATGGTTTCTTAAATCTCTCAATAAGCTCCTCCCAGAATTTTGGAGTCACAATCTCAAGGTAGGGGTTTTTTCATTCTCCCATTATTTACGTATCTTAATTAAATAATGTCTTTTATCTTTATTTCCAATGGTATATATTTATTCATATCCCAATTACTTCACTAATGATTCATAAATGATGAGAGAACTGTCTAAGTGTCCTCAATTAGTTCCCTGATAAATTTTATTTCCCCATTATGTTATAAAATTTGCACTAATATTTTCTATGAAAAACATTGTGTTTTGAATAATCATACTCATTTAATATCAATTTTGGTCACCGTCATACACATATACTGTTTAAATTTGGCACATACATATATTTATTCCCTACATTTCAATAAGTTAATAAAATGTGGAGAAAAGACCATCCACATATTATGATCTATGTTGAAAGCTTAAGCAAGAGAATAAAATGAATGTGACAGGTGCACCTAGTATTTTATAACTCTAAAATGAATTGGGTAATATTTTATTCTCATGTGACATAATTCAAGGGATTCTGGAGTGTAACTAATCTATCATGAGACATTTTTTCACCATTATTTCTTTGTAGTTATACTTGACCAATGTATATAATGTAGTTTTTTATATTTTTTTAACATTTTCCATGTTTCATCTATGGGTATCATTCTATGTCATGAATAATTGTCCATGTTTATAATTATTACTCTTTTTATGCCCCATTTACATGACTATTGTTTAAAAAATATAAATTTCTTCATTTTATTCCATGTTTATTCACTTACGGGGATTTATATCTCGCCCATTTTTCTGTATGTCCTTAGTTTATTCCATACAGTTTTATATACGATGTAATATTATCAAAATGATAAAAATGTTTTCAATAATAATGATGTATTACTTTTTTAAGATGTTATTTAATGTACTGAATTCTTATATACACTTGAATTCCTGATATTTTGAATTTTATTATGTGTAACTATATATAATAAATCATAAAATAAAGTTGAAATAAATATAAGGGTTGGTATTTTTTGTATCAGAAGAAACTTTTAGTGAATTTTGTGATTAGGAATCAAAAACTCTACATAATTCTTTAGAGATAAGTCTATTTATAATAAAAAAATTTACTTTTGTATATATAGAGTAATTAGTTTATCAATAAAGTAAATACATGTCTAGATACAAGAAATGGATTTCATTATCTCAGAGACGTACATAATGGTAAAACCTAAAAACACCACATTTAATATGACTCTACCGGGAATTGGTGAATGAAAACATGCCTTTCTGCACACCTATTTGACACTCTTAGAGGATATTATTTGGTAAACTCATATTCTCACTATGAAACATTATTACAGGAACAATAAATTCACATTAAAAATATATTTTATAAGACATATCATGGATAAAAATGATTTAATACTATTAATTAATAACTAATATATATATATATAGTTTTAATGGTATATATATAATTTAATTGGATTCCCATTTCTATAATTAATTGTCAAAAAAAATCTCACCCCTAATTTTCTCTATATTCTAGAAAATGGTCATATATAAGGGGAATCAGGTAAGAAACTAATGTGATGGAAAATGTGATGACTTCCCCAACCAGAATCCTAACCTGATTTTATCTGGAATACAAATCATTGTGATAATACTCTATTATTTGACTTGGGTTTTTAATAGAAACCAAGATATATAAGATATCCCAAATCCCCTTAATAATAAACAATCATTAATTGATTTCTTAATGAAAAAAGCCTTTAAAATTTAGTAGATCATCTGATTCCCTATTCACAAATATATTGATCAACCCCATTGAGAATATCTTATCTATCCATCATTATTATGATAATTGGAATGTTCTACTGGATTTTTATCTTATAGAGGGAGAATTTTCTCAGTGGTGGTTATTTAATGCCTGAGGAAGATATCTAAGTGATGAGATAGAATGAATTATGGAAAATATTTTTCAATAAATAGTTTTCCTACACTCTCTAAAATAAATTGGAATGGTATTTCCTTTCCCTCAAGAAAAAGATACGAAAAATCTATTAAGGCATATGAGGTATACTTCACTAGACCCTAATGATAAACATATATATTTTTAATTACACAATAATTCAAGTTTGGTCACTTCTTTGGAGGGATAAAACATGGTCTATGGAAATTCTTGGAGACCCAATAAATTGATAGCTAAAATAAAATTATCCAATTATCCCTCAATGTTGAAATAGACCCTAAAGAATCTCAATGTTATAATTTCCATAATGAGAAGAAATCATGGTTTAATTCTACCCATCCCATAGATAAATCTAACATTCGCAGAATATTTCAACATCCAACTTGTAAAAAGTGTGGAATTATTTAAATTAGAAATTGAATATGGGGGATGAGGGCATTCTTTATATGGGGGAAGATATGACACCTAGCTAGAACTTGTCGGCAGGAGAAACCCACTAATGTGTAGGAGGTTATGAATTCTCCAATAAAACATGATTTTTTTTCATTGCATAAACTGAAAGGAAGAACATAAATTTTCAAACCAATTCACTAAGATAAGGGTTTTTGGTGAAAACCAACAACATATAAGAAATCAAGGGTTTGTTACTACCCTTACAACCACTAAGGAGGATCCAAACAACAAAATGGTAAATTGTACACAATTTTTTCATTCAATAATATTAAATGTACATTATAATTTAGGTTTAATAAATTCCATCGTATCATAATTTTTAATTATAATAACTCAAAAACTATAGAAAATCATGCAAGTAAAGTTATCAGTGAAAAATGAAAATTGGGAAATTATTTTATCCTAAGTATATAACTCCTCCCCTGTCAAAATTGGTAGGTTGAATTTCACAATGGACCTTATGATGGTCTATTTAGTGTAATTTGATGAATTTTAGGTATGTACTAGATTTCCCAATAAATACGCAACATAAATATACATGACAAGGAAATAACTCTCTATAATGATAATCGTCCAATGATACTGTTCAGGTGAAAGAAGGAGGATAAAACATATTTTTCAACATAATCTCTATAATATTTATTACTTCCCAACAATCAAGCATATCATGATTGAATTATTGATTCAAATGAAAATATAATCCATGAATACATTCCAACAATAATGGAATACGCTGATTTGTACCTTGATGAATTTTATTTCATTTATCATAGTAGAGAGGATAAATTTCCAATAGATCTTATGCCTGGTGAAATACCCTTATCCAAGGAATTGTATAGAATTGATTTTATGAAACATGAGGATTTTAAATGAACTAAAAAATAATATAGATAAAGGGTTTATACACCCATGTGCATCACCGTTAGGCCGAAATAGTACTCTTTATTAAGAAGAATGATGAATCAATGTATCTTCTTATTGATTATCATGAGATCAAAAAGATCACAATAACGAACATTTATCCTCTACCATGGATTGATGAATTGTTTGATCAGATATATGGAGTGAAATACTTATCTATGGTGGATCATTCATCATGATATTACCATGATGGGGTGAAAAGAGGATATCCCCGTAACAGCTTTTTGTACATTGTATGGGAACTATGAGTTCATAGTAATTCCATTATAACTCACTAATTATCCCTCAATTATCATTGACATGATGAATATAGTCTTTAAGGATTTCCACAACATGTTTTTTTGTTGTATTTATATATGATATTATAATATACACAATAATCATTGAAGGTCCTGATTAGTATCTATGTACTATTTTAAAACCATACGAAATGAGAATTCATATGCCTGGTAAAGTAAATGTGTGTTCTGGATAAAGGATTTCACTTTATTGGGGAATATTATCACAAAGATTTATATATTTTTGGATCCATAAAAAAATATAATCAATTAAAGGATGAATGAGGCCCATAGTTATGATTGATATTTATAGATTCCATGGATTAGATAGGTACTATTATCGATTTGATAGAAAATTTTTATGATTTTTAAACCCTCTAACCAAGAAATCATGGAAGGGATTCTAATTTTCTAATAATGATTAACGTAAATATCGCTTCATGGAGTAGAAAAATAGACTTATAACTTCTCAGGTACTCACACTACCCACATGTGGAGAACATTTTTTGGTATTCAATGACACATTGAAGAAGGGATTGGGATGTGTGTTAATGAAAACTTGAAATATCCTATGTTTCCTAGTAGTTTTATTTTCACAAAAAGAACTACCCAACACATGATCCGGAGTTAGATGTAGTGATCATTGCTTTGAAAATATGTTAGAATTATCTATTTGTTGAGAAGTGTTAAATATATATGGACCATAAAAGCCTAAAGTATATATTCACATATAAATATCTGAATGTAAACTAATGAACATAGTTATAGATGACCATGGACTTTGACTTCTCAATTCATTACCATATTGGGATAGTGAATAAATTGGATGATGCTCTAATTTTAAATGATCCATTATTTCTATCATTTATGATAACTGATTGGAATCTGATATTATTGGATTTTAAAAGGACATACATTATAATCATAATGGAAGGAGGGTCATACATCCCTTCATAAATTATTTCTCAACTATCCCTTTCGGAGATGATAAATGATGTTCTAAGAGAGGATTTGGGAATTCATAATGAATTAGAAACTATAAGAGAAGGGAAATACATGGATTTAAATTTTGATTAATAATGAGTTGTATTATTTTATTAAATATAATATGTTCTATAAAATGATGAATTAATGAAGGGTGAATTGGATGATTTACATAGCTCGAAAATATATATCACTTGTGGAAGAACAATGATGTATTGAGATCTCTAATGGAACTATTGGTGGAACAATATGAAGAAAATGATCATATATTATAAATCAATGTGCCTTGTATATCAACATGTGATGGTCTAAAGGAAAAAATACAAGGGGATGGTGCAACCATTACCTGTAAATATATGTAAATAAGAAAAATCACCATGGACTCTGTTACTGGTCTTCCAAAGTCATCAATATAAAATAATGATCTGTGTATTGTGTTTGATAATCTTATAAAGACATTCCATATTATTGAAATTATAGAGTACATACCACCTGATCAACTTGTAAGGATATACATCTGATAAGCGGTGAAGTGACTTGAAACACCATTATCAATGGTATCTTACCAGGATCTATGACTTACCTATATGTTCTGGAAGAGTATTCATGATTCTATAAATAATTATTTGAACTTCAAAACTTCTTATCACCCTCATAATACTATCCAATATTAGTGGTCCAACCAAACACTTGAGGTCATGTTGACAGTATTCTCAATTGATTACAATGTAGAAAAGGATCAACATCTTCTTCTAGTTGAGTTCTCATATAATAATAGTTTCCACATAGGAATAAAAATGGATTATTATAAAGACCATTATGGGATGAGGTGTAAAAAACATGGATGGTTAGATAAAATTGGGGGACATAAATTTCTAGGTCCAAATATGGTTGAGAAAATTTTGGACATGTTAATGATATTTCATCATCATATCAAGGAAACTCATAGTAAAAAAAAGGGTTATGTTAAAAATCGTCAATGAGAACAAGAGTTCGATGTTGGAAACATAGTATTCCACTTCATATGTCCATGGATGAAATTTGTGAGCTTTTATAAGAATATAAATCTTATTACAAGATACATATATTCCATTGATATCCATCATCTCATTGGTGAGGTATATTAACAACTAGAACTCCCACATTACATATCTCAAGTACATTATGTATTACATGTATCCCTCTTATGAATGTACATAACAAAACCCTCACATGTTCTCAATCCATATGTGGTAGTGTTGGAGAAGGATATCTCATATGAGGAGAAACTAGTGAAGGTTATAGATCATATGTACAATATTATATGAAATAAGAAAATTCACCTCTTCAACCTAATAATGTTCATATTTTTTCTTATAATTACTTATTAATTTTTTTATATAATAATTCCCAAAGTGTATATTTGGGAAATATTCAAATTAAATTAAGGAATTTATTTTCATTAATTAATGGGTTTTTAAAATAAATAAAATTTTAATAAAATATAATCATAAAAAAATGTTTATTAATTATAAATGATCAACCATTGCATTGCCCTTTCTAGGCGTATATGAAATCATAAAATCGAATGACTGAAGGTATTCCATCAACCATCACTGTCTCATGCTCAAATCTTGATGAGAAAATTTCAATATGAGACTATTGTGGTCTATGTACACCATAAAATGTTCTCCCAAAAAATAATTTCTCCAACAGCCCAAAACATGGACAACAATAGCTAACTTGTGATCATGTGTTGGGTAATTCCTCTCTTGTGGCCTCAACAGCCGAGACCCATACGCAACAACTTGATCGCCCTACATAAGTAATACACCCAAACCAATAATTGATGCATTAAAATATACTCTATAACTCTATCCTGACTTTGGATATATCAGTATCAGCACTGAAGTCAAAAAACCCTTCAACTACTGAAATGTTGTGTCACAAGAATCTGAACACTCAAACACCACACCATTCATATTTAATCATGTCATTGGAGCTTCTAAGAATAAGATGTCTTGTGTAAAACACATGTAGTAACTAGCTATCCCCAAGAAACTCTATACCACAAAAACATTCTTGAGTTGCTCCCTGGTAACTAATGCGCTCACCTTCTCTAGGTACATTGATACTCCAGTCTCTGAGATGACGTGACCCAAGAAGTGTATCAGATCCATCCAAAAGTGCCATTTTGTGATATTAGCATATAAATTATTCTCTATAATTTTATTAAAAATGACCTCAATGTGTTCTGAATTATCGGGTCGACTCTAAGAATACACCATGATATCTTCCATGTAACCCACCACAAAATAATCTAGGTAAGGATAGAACACTCAGTTCATTAGTGCCATGAAAACAGATGTCTCATTCATGAGAAAAAACGGAATAACCATGTACTCATATAGGGCATACCTACTATAAAAGGATTTATGAGGTAAGGATGTGGGTCGAACACATACCTCATGATATCCCGAACTTAAGTCAATCTTTGAGAACACTCAAACTCCTTTAAGTTGATCAAATAGGTCATCTATCCCTAGCAAGGGATATCGGTTTTTAACTATCAACTATTTCAGTTTTAGGTAGTCCATATATATCCAAAGGGTACATGGTCCCTTTTTCGTGAAAAGGAAATTTGATCCCCAAATAGAAGTATTGGGTCAGATAAAAACCTTAGCTTACTGATCTTTTAACTTCCTTTTAAGCTCTTCAATCTCTGTCATAGTCATCCTGTAAGGAGGAATGGATATCGGTGATGCTCTTATCACTTGCTCAATAGTGAACACCACATCCCTAACAGGAGGTAAGCCAAATAAGTCATCCAAGAAAACATCCCTAAAATAATCCATCACTTGATGGAAATATTCCATACATGATCCCCAGTCATCTAGATATAAACTTGCATAGAGACTATCATCCCACCCATCCCAATATGCTCAGGTCCATCTCTGCTCGCCTGGAAATCTCATTCTCCCTGATGTTGAAACTCTCCACCTTCTAGTGATGTGAAACTCCTCATGTGGTGAAATAAATCAACAATGGCCCTAATAGAAACTAACACATTCATTTAGATAATGAAATCAAATCCTGTCATCTCTAAGAAATATAGGATCTATAGAAAGTGACACCCACCAATATGAAGGTAGCACTCCATGCACAGACATAAACCTACAGTTCTATTCCTTAACGAAGTGTCTAGCATCATAACTTTAGAATAATTATAAACACATATCCCAAGACTTTCCACAATAGAAACCAAAATAAAAATATGTGTAGCACCAGTATCAAAATGTGTAGAGGATAAAACATATGCAGCTAGGATAGTACCTCTGAAAGTAGAAGGTCCAGGATCCTGCTCATGATGGGTATGTTGCACTGAATTTTCCTGACCTACACTATAGCCCAACGACACTACTTGGTTACCACGAGCAGGCCCACACTGTTGTCGTTGAAATCCTTTTGTATGACTACCACAGCCACCACCACCACCTTGTCCTAAATGCCCTAACATATTTTAGTTTCTAGACTGGTCAAAAGTTTCTAACCTATCTAATGTAGGTGAAGTCTATATAGATCTCCCTCACTAGCTACTGGGGGAAATGACCTATAATAGCATTGTAGATGGCACATCTATACACAAGATCGGCACTCAACTATGACCATAGGGCACTAAGGTATCTGGTTTCAAACCATTCCACACTAGTATCATTCCACCTAGCCACTAAAGGAGACATTCTGGCTGCTACTATCATCATGAGAGAACTCGACACAACGCTTCATATTGCTAGTTCGGATAGTACTAGAAAATGGTGTTGAACCGCCCAACCTCACACCACCAGCTTCCTACATATGTCTTATAGTGATCAGTTCCTGATTCAAAATAGTAGGGAAATAAGGAAAACTGAACACATTCACCTGTAATCAATATTGATCCTAAGAACATCCTAAAACCGTCTAGATTTGGATACCTCAATAACCATTAAAATTGGTGCAAGGTGCTGATGCTCATTAAACTAGGTAGGACCATCAATAACTGATATTGTGACCTGCTACAGGTGCATGAACTGTTGGTCTCAGTCAGCCATTAGCATCGTAGGAAATAATAATCACATAAGGCTGTTTGATTGTATTCCCATGTCATATAATGATGAAAACATAACTGAGTGATAACATCCCACCATCTTTTGGTAGAATCATGTAGCACATATGACATGATCCTGACACTCTTCTCAAGATGTGTCTCTAGATGAATGAAGATTGTCATCATAGATTCCAACCATGATTCCAAAACCTGTGGTCCACAATCCCATGAAAATTTGTGTGAATGTTGCTACTAGAATATACACGTTATCTCTTCCATTGATTTGTAATCATGTAGTGCTCCCTGAAATTTTTGTATGAACCTCACAAAACCATCATGTAACAGTTCATCTACACCTGCATCTGGTATAACAGCTGGTGTTGCAGCTCAAACAATATGAATATCCATCGGTAGTCAAAGGCCTACCATTTCAGGAGTATGATCATCACTGCTCTCCAAGAATACATCACATAGTCATCATAGTGGAATGAATCTACAAGGTTAAGAACACACCTTAGTTCAAACACATCATAAAAAATTTCCATTCAGGAGTGCCAAAAATAAGACAGGAAAAGATAGTCAATTATTTTCAAAAAAGGGACTACACTTAATGTAAAATTTCACTATCACATGGTCGTGTTATACCTCAAGCTTGGTCATGTATCAACCCAGGTGCTCTTTGTGTTCAACATGAACACGGAATTTACACAGGTCTGTCCTTTTGGCCATGTACTCCCACACGGCCAGATCCACATAGGTTCTGCCAGGGTAGGCTACACAACATGTACTGGAAGTACACTTCGTATTCTAATCAAAAATCAATGTCTTGTGTTCCCTATCACATGGCCTATTACATTTTCAGACACTACAGAACATGTACATGTGATACATGACATGTGCATCTTAAAAAATGGAACAACTTCTTCCCTAAATAGGAAGAACACACTATGTGTTATGTTAAACTACACTCCATGTATACTGAGTTATTCAGTACAGAAACTCCATATTTCACATAAAATCCATATTCTTCAAAAAGATACCATTGGAATTCCAAATTCCAATCTGTGAGGGACCATACTCCATGTGAATCAATATTTGGAACCCAAGTAGAGAATATCACAAAACATGTTCATTTAACATCTATATTCCATAGATGTGTCATTTCCAAATTCATAAGGGCCCATAGTCTGTATGGATTTAATGATTATATCACACCATTGTCTACTTCACCCAACTAACAAAATATTAGGCTCAACAATCACTTCAACTATCAAAAAAGCAAGCAATGTCCAATGTATCTAATATGGCTTGAAATAATGCAGGGCATTGGATTCTAATAAGTGTCAATATGGTGCATAAGATGGAAGAACCTCATCTCATTGGGTTGAAACTTAAATAGAACCCACAATTGCATTAATATTAGTAGCATAAATCACGTGAATCACTGAATGATAAAAAAATCAACTGTAATAGCTCAAAATCCAAAAGAAAATTTTAAATCGAGGCAATTTGGATTTTCCCTGTACACATGGTAGCTACTCCCGTGCACATCTAATTTCCAAATTCCATATACTTTATATCTTCACTAAATAGTAAATGAAACTAGAAAATAACCACCTTTGATACCAATTCGTAACATCTTAGATCTGAATGACACTATAAGGTGCCCTGTACCAATTTGGCCACACGGCCTCAAGTGCATTTCCCCAAATACTAGAGGCAGCTGACTAGAAGTGAGGGCCTAGGGTGTGATAGTGGGGAAACTATTCCCACATTGTCATAGTGTAACATAGAGGAATAAATAATAACAATAGCAGAAGAAGTAAACAACATGAAACTGAGGTAAAAAAATAGAATATTGGAAGGTAAAGATAAAAAAACGCATATAATATCATAATGAAGAAGCATGTCACGTGTTATAAGAAAGAAAAGAAAACAAGATACACTACTATCATAAAAAGTAAAATTTTAAAGTAAAATATTACAAAATGAAACAAAAAATCATCACAATCCTTGGTCAGGTCCCATCCTCTCTTACACATAAGCAGCAATCAAGTACCAGTATAAAAAACCTTTCCCATAACAACACCAGCAACAATATAGTATGTTTGGTAAAAAAACATGGCCCAGACAGGGTGTGATAAATAAAAAGTAGTAGGAAAACACCAAAGGTCTATGCCAATCTATCAGTGAGTATATGGATAAGTATTGTATAATAATGAATGGATAAAAATAGGAATCACTCAAAAGTAAAAAATCATACAAGTATTGTTCTTTTATAAGATTCATATTCATTAATCAATTCAATTACATAAAATCATAAGTTCTTGGGATATGACCACAACCAGTCAATCCCCTAGTCAAGAAAACACATCATATACATCCTCAAAAAATCTATCAAGTAAAAATACAATTGAATCCAACATTTTTCTTTATCTTGGAAGATGCATCTTAAGTGATTACAACAGTCAAACCACGGTTCAATACAATTCCCCCAGGATGTCCATAGACATAAAAAATCCATTCCCACATGTAATTTCCCATAAGACTAAAAAAACACAGCCCACATGCACAAAAAACCATACCCATAGGCTTGAAAAATATCTTCCTATAGGAAAAAAATAATTCAATAGGTCCAAGCCTGACATATTAGAATTTCCGCACAAGACAACACAAGAAAGCTTTGCAATATTACATGGTTAACAGGGAAACAGACTCACAGGGTGGCCCCTAATCAAAACGAGCAGTCACAATATACTCCAATTCACATTAATAATCATATAACATCTTTAAGCATTAACATAGGTCTAATTCTCTACAAAACAACACCCCAATCATGAGAATGTGGTACTACATAAAATATAAACTACTTGAGATCATGAAATGATAACGAGACCAACTACCTTATCCTAATATGACTCACCTCATCTATCCACGACTTCCAATTCAATAAAGAACAGTAAAGATCAATAAAACAAGGATATCTATTCAACCATAAATAACATAGTTGAGAACTAAAATCTCTATGAATGGATAAAGAGTAATTGAAAACTCACTTATTGGGTTCAAACAAGATCGACAGTGATCAAATCAGAGTTTCGATTCTCAACCGAGAACCAAATCAACTTTTAGTAACCATGCCTCATGAACTGGTTCATCCTCTGCCCAAAATAATAGAGAGCATTGTTATTTCTATTTTTAAGAAAAAATAATTTACAAAATGTGTAAATCAATATACATGGTTTGTATATAATTTTAATATTTATTTGGTGGTTGACATTCTAATAATTACTTTTCAGGACCTAACAACTTGACTACACATCATGTACTAGGAAGCACAAAAGATGTAGTTTAATTTTCATCTTTTCCTATCTGACATTACCAAATTCAATTTATTACAATCATACATGTCCAAAGTACATGGTGTGTTCTTATAATTACAATTTATGTAACCATGAATTAGCTTGTGTGACAATATTATTCCAGTACTTATCTACTTTTCTCCTTTTTTTCAAAAATAACTCAAAGGAAAAAGAATAAAATAAAATTTTACCTCAAAGTATGAAATGGGTTCTTATAAATGTACCATTTATTATATCTTCTTGTTCATTTTGTATATCTAAATATTTTTAATATATCCACGAGGATTGAATTTGTAAGATCGCATTGAAACCAAGTAGCCAAACATATTTCATAAATAGTATTATTTCTATAATAAATCAAATACAACATACATCTAATCATTCTTTGATAAATTTTCAACTTACATGTCATTTTAACCTTATGATAAATTCTTTAAAACATAATTGATATCGATAAATGAATTTTTACTAAGAATATAATTTTCTTCATGATAATATTACTATACAATCTAGTAAAATATTTTTATTATATGGAAAATCCACATTCGGAGTATTTTTGAGAACCATAATAAAAATAAACGAAGATAAAATCACCATTAAAAAATACAAAACCATAAAAAATAAAAATTTACAAACCACCATTAGACTTTCTAAATCATTAATATATAAATAGAATACTCAATTTTACAATGCATTAGAAAACAAATTTCCTCACATTAAACCCAAATAGGTTATATAGAGATTCAAATAACACAAAAAGGATCATCTATGACACCCCTCCATTTATTTAAAAAAACAAGATGATAAAAAACACAATTTAATAAAAAATAGAAAAATTATTGGGAATATTATACTAAAAATAAAATGGAGGGTTTGATGACATAACAAATCATACTAATACCATTACCATAAAAAATTATCTGATTAAAGAATATCCATTAAATTGAAAAACCATAAAAACATAGAGAACCATGAACTCTCATCCACAATTGGGAATATTGGATTAAAATTATACAACATTAGGTTTCAAAATTGTTTTCACACCACATGTCAATAGAATAAATTTTATTGATATAAATCGTTAACCTAATAAAAACTACTGATATTTAATCATACACATAGATCATATGAGGGGAAATTAAGCTATAATAACCTCATATACTTTGGAATTATTACTCTATTAATTAATTGGGAATAATTATTTTCATTTAATATATCTTACATTGGTATATATTTAAACCATCATCATCATAATGTGGTAGTTTATGCTTCTTTCCCATGGAGATAAATGGAGAATTATATCCTATAATGGTCACCATTGAAACCTATAAGGGGTTAATCAAACAAACACGCACTCTGATTAGCTTTCATACATACTCCATAGGTTGTTGAATTCCATACTAAATATAGGGAATGAGCACTGAGCATCTTAAAAAATATTTCTAACAAAATATATTTTCATAAGTCTTGTAAATTCTCTAGGTAAAAAAGACAGACTGAGTGTATATATAATGTTTTTGGGTGAATAAGAAAATAATACATTAGGAATGACCACAATAATATTTAATGTGTAAGCAATTCTAATGCCATGGAACTCCACAAAAAAGTTCGTTGATAGATGATGAAGCTTATGGTTGAACATTAAATAAGGCCTTAATTGGACTATCATTCATTTGGGTGGGATTCATATTTTGTTTCATCCGAATATAATTTTTTATCTAATTGTATTTGACCATCATGTTGTTTTCTTATGGGTTTGAAGTTTTATAGTTAGTAACTTTTAAAACAGAAGCCAACAACATCTTAATAACAAGTCTATTTATAGAATTAGTCATTACAACCCAGGGATAAGTATATGTGATGTTGTAGAACCATGATGTAATAAATTTAAATGAAAAATGAATCACACCATGGATATGGAATACACATGGTTAAATCATCATCATTTAATAAGTAAATGAACACATTTTTAATGAATATTAAGATGATCATGATTAGAAAAAGTACTTGAATGATAAGAGGATATTTCTTTATGACTGAAAACCCGCAATCATGACCCCTGTTGAAATATATAGTGTACTAAAATAGTTTAAATTATTGACTAATATAACATCAATAAGACACATGTAAAAGTAAATTTTAATTATATATCACAATAAAAAAGTATCTATAAAAGTAAATTGTAGAGAAACCCAGTAATTAGGGATATGGGTAACCGAATATTATATTTAAAAAACCATATAAATAAATATATCATATTTTTATTGATCAAAAATCAACACAAGAATTCTAAAATGGATAATAATAGCAGATGGAATTCAAAATAGTATAAGAATGTCAGAGATCCCAAGAATTATACTGAGACATTCAAACATTTCTCATTAGATCAAAACTCAAGGATGGGTTATATTTTGATGAATGTATGGCTTAATTAATAGAAAAAATTGACTAATTTGAATTAGGATTATTCATCATATCTTCCATTGAAGGAATACAATATATTGGATAATTCTTTGATGCCTCCTTAAGCAAGGAGATTGTTTCTCATCCCCTAGTAACCATGATGCATCTTTCCTCCACAATTTATTCTTCGGATGATTTTTTAATCATATTATTGATTCACATATATTCCTTGAAATTTCTTCAGTTATCCAAATTTTTTACCATAAAATTATACAAACATATGATAGTAAAATATATTAAAATAATTATTTTATGTTCAAAATAATTTTTCTGCTATATATTCTAGTTTCATGGATTTTTCTTGTAACACCATGTATCACTATAAACCCATTATTAAATTATTTATGAAACATGTTTAACATTTTTTAATTCACATTACTTATTAGTTTCAAAGTATTAAATAACTATTAATTACACATAAATATAAATTTTTTATAAAATAATGCTATCACAACCACTCATTGTAAAATTTTTACAAAATCAATACTTGAGAATTAAAACTTTTTCTTTATTCAAAATATATATTATTTATTTAATTCAAATCCTCTGAGGAAAATGACAACACTTATTATAGTTCATATTCATCAATAATTACAATTAAAATAATTTGAAAAATGAGATGATAATAAAAAATATTTAAGGGATATAAGAACTAATAAAACTCATTAGTTCAATAGATATTTCAGGAAAACTTTTAAATTTTATATATTTTCCATAAAAACATTCAATATAAACTTTTATTTACATAACATGTAGACTTCATTTTACCAATAATTTTTATAAAACAACTAATATTTATTCAAGTTATAAATATCACAATCAATCTGCTTTTTTCTAATGTATGAGAACTTGTGAAATCATATTCACAAAAGAATAATTTCTCACCCTTTTAAGAGGCAGAAACATTCATTTAAACATAATTTCATTAGATTACAATATACCATCAAAGAAACTATGAAATAATAAATTATAAGAATAAAAATATTTTGGTTATCACGAGACATTATCTTCATATGAATCTTAAAATTACTCTTATAAGAACTCACACAAATAAATAAATCAACTTTTTTAAAAAAACATATATTCCATAGATAGAAAAATCATTACCCAAAGCTTCATAGATATATATTGGGATCATCCATCACAAATAATAATTTCAAAGGGTAAATACATATATAAATCTCAAATAATCATACTATTCCATTATAATATCCCATCAAATATTATTTTTAACACATTGGTCAGAGCACGTTCAAGAATCATGTATCAATTATCATAAATAAAATTATTCTTCACAAAATTATGAAAATGAAAAATTCTCAAATGATGAAGGTTTAATTGTTTATATATAAAAAAAATTATACCATATAGAGGATGTTTAATAAGTAATAATATTCATGATGGTGGAATGATCGAATAATTCCATATGTGTTAAAAAGGATTATATTATTCATTAATACCAAAATTCAATGTTCACTGACAAAAAATGGTACAAATAACACATTAAAACATTTATAAATATTGTCAAAATTAGTGAAAAATGATTAATTTTATATAATCACTTATATTTGGTCAACATAAAGGATTTAAAATTTATTTAGTAATTCTTATGTTATAATAATTTCATAAAATTAAAAATATTTGAAAATTCAATGTTGACACTATTATCCCAAAAAACTACCAATTTAGAAAAATATTAAAAATTATTATTACCAAAATTATGGAATGATGTTATCAAAAATAATATTTATTTTTTAATAAAATTTAATGAATTTTTATAATTTATTTATAATATCCCGAAATTATGAAATAAAACTATTATTTATGGAATTTTATTTTTTAACAATTAAATTATGTTATTCGCACAACATTCTTAATAATGATAAATTTATATAAATTCATTAAATTAGATATATAATATTCTTATTATATTAATTTATCGATAATGATAAATTTTATTTAATACATTCTAAAACCACTCCACACATAAAAATATTTTTATGATAAATATATCTAATATATTTTAATAAATTTAACATTACTTGCAAGAAATTAATAATTAATGCATAACTTACAGTATGTTATTTTATTCAAAAATAATCTATATAAATTTCAAAATATGTTTATTTCAATTCATACCTAGATAAAAAAATTACTTGGACATAATGGGTTCATATATATAATTCTAGATGTTGTTCATCCCACATTCTATCGAAGACCTTACATAATTAATGTGTATTATAATTTTTTGGATTTTAAATTGTTACCCTTATCAAAATATTTTCCCTATAATTTTATCGTAATCATGAAAAATAGACTAAAATATTTTAAAAAAACAATTCTCATGTGTGGATCTAAAATATACAAATATATTAGAATTATTTGTTTAATATTAAATATTTCTTTTTAGAGACACGGATCATTAAAAAGGATAATAATGAATAATTTTGAAAAGCATAAAAAGGTATATATGATGGCCACGAGTAATAACACGTAATCATGTTCCCCAATAACTAGATTATTGGTTAGAAGAAAAAATAAGAATCTGGTGTACAATAATGAAGTCCAAAAATAATATAGTGATAAAGATCATGATACTGAGATTATTAATAACAATAAATCTATTGGGCCCAAATAAGATCGTAAATAAATCATAAGTGAAGGTAAAATAATAATATTTTTTTCATGATCCATTTCATATTGTTATGGTATTTTTTTACAATAAAGATATAAAACTGGATAAAATAAATATACATTAATTCAACCAAATTCACAATGAATAGTTTCATTATTTTATTTTGATTGATCAAATTTTATTTCAATCTCACAACTTACTCAAAGAAATGTATATTACTTAAGAATATTTTCCATTCTTGATGCAATAAAAAGTATTTATGAAAGATCATAATATTCATAAACATTATAACAATTTCCTTCTATTTTATTTGAACATTAACCAAAACCATAATGATTAGGATATGACAAGGAAATATTAAATATAAAAAAACATTATATATCAATCTCCAAAATCACATTAATAACATCCCATGTTCTATATAAATCACTTAATTAATAAGAAATCAATAAAAAAGTAAAATATTCTATTTCAACATTGAAACCTAGTGATCAGGAATATTTATCACATATTATACAAATATACATAATATTTTTCCATAAAAAATTATCCAGTATACGTCAAATAAAAATGATATATACCCCAATCAATTAATATCCCATGTATTCTAGTCTATCCAAAATATTCCATAAATGAAAATAATGTCAGAAAATATAATATTATCTTACAAACTATAACATACCCATTATTACATAAATAAAAACAAATACTATCTCTTCATATTTCCTCTTACGATAATCATATAATATTTCAAATATGGTGAAAAGCTTCAACAAATAAATTTATAATCACATAGACAAATAACCCCTTTTTTAGTCCAATTATTATATATTTGATATAACACATGTCACTAAACTTTAATACATTATTATCCAAATAAATTATAATTTCCACATCCTCAAAGATTATATTTACAAAAAATGGTTATAAATAACTTTCATCATATGTAAACATAATAAAAAATAATTCTTCCTCAAATATCCTTATCATAAAAAACAAGTTTATCTTATGTTATTAATATAGCTTAAATAACTATTAAAAATAATAAATATCTCTCAATGTATGCCTAGAAAAAAATTGGGTATCAATAACATTAAACAAATATCCAGGCAGAAAAATGGAATTCCATTATACTATATTCAAATAATAAATTTTCAATTTATAAACATTTATATCATCTAATATTAACAAACCATTTCTCTAATACAAACTATAATTCCATGTATCATAATAAACACATCGTTTCAGGATTTTTAGCAATTATTCTACTTTTATTTTACTCACATGATCATTAATGATTTTTTTATAGATTTATGGAATAAAATTATGTAATAAATCCTTACATTATAAACTCCACACATCTTCTAATTTTCTATTTTTCACAAAAATAATATTACTAAATTATAAATCAAGAATCATTTGAAACATTTTTTTTAAATTATTTTAATTAATTATCATGAAATGATACAATAATCTATATTTTCCTCATACCTTTTTTCCTTTTTGAAAAGTCATTAAATCGCACAAAATTTAATTCCATTTAAAATAAACATTAAACTGAAAAAATAATTTTCCTAACTAGGTATTCAATTTTATTCCCAAAAAATTGAAGGATTATAAAAAATTATAAACATTTCATCATATAAAAGATAATTATAATACCTTATAAAATAAAATGAATACAAAAAAATTAAAGGCATCAAAACTCATGTAGGTATTTTATAATGTCATATTAATATTTCTCTCACAATCACTCTTATATTAAATCCCATAATTTTGATAACCCACATGGTGAATCAAAAATATATTCCATGAATGTCAAAATTTGTACCCATTTCATTGGATACCAACATTGGGATCATCCACCATTATTACAAATTTTTTAGGAAAAATTCTTCCATAAAACAAAAATTATATTTTCATTATATATTATAAACACATAATATATCATTTTCAATTTAGATGTAGGAACACTTTCATGCCACATGTAAAAGTTATGGGAAATAATATTTTCCAATTAAGCACGTAAAAATTATATATTTTTATAAGGAAAGTATTTTGAATTATCATTAAAAAAACAAAATACATTTATAATAATATTAATAAATAACAATGGTCATTCCATTAATAAATTCATCTATATTTATTTATATTAATATATTTCCTTTGCATATTGGAAAAAATGTGGCCAAAAAGACCTGTATAAAAACAATAAAAACAGTAATTTTTTAAAATTTTAATGAATATAAAAAATAATTTGACAATAACCAATACCTATTATTTATTTGTAAATAATAATACTATATAAATTCATTAATTATCATTGATATGGTGGTTAAATAGTTGAAAATATGTAAATAATGTTTTAAAGGGAAATACGTTTCCTCATATATCAACACATTTCACATGTACTTTGTTGACTTTTATTATAATTTTTTATTTAATTTTATAATTTATTGAGAACCATGTAAATATTTTTTCCATTATATTTTTATGATTAATTTCATATATAACCTTGTTTTATTTAGATACTATGTCAATTAATATTACATTATAAATTTTTTTAATGATCTAGTCATTATACCATAAAAAATCTAGTAAGTTATCCACAGATAAATGGATAAATATTATAGAATATATTTAATATTAATAATTATATAATTATTATATTTATACATTTAAAACCAATTGAAAAATAAACTTGTAATTTGATGAAAAAACACAAGTCACATGGCTTCCATGAGGTGGTAATCCACATCTATACAGGAACTATGTTACCGGTTTACAATAAATAAAAAGATAATAAAATATATGATATATTTTATTTTAGGAATAATAATTATTTCATGAATAATATATTTATATTTATTAAATTAAATATTATAACAAGACATTATAGATGGTGAAGGAATATGAAACACATATCTTGTTAAAGGTTGTAGTCTACACATATGCACAGACAATGTAATCATTCCATGTGTGGTGGAAAATGAGTTGAATATGGTTCTTAACATAATAAAAATAATATTTCAATATATTGGATATAATTATGTTATTATATCATAATGGATTAAGAAAATACTTAGGTGAAACAAAAAATATAGAATTATAATATTTTTTTAAGAGGTATCCAACTTCATTGTAAAAACACCATTGGTTTAAAACATCATCCATTTAGTTTGTTCTTTCGATGACACTAAATCCCTACATTCATGGGGTTTAAGTTCGTGAACAAATTTTAGTAGTTCTTTATTTATCCAAATGAATAAATGTTTATTCTTAGTATAGGGGAAGTGGTTTCCTTTTACAAGGGATAACACTTGACCTCTTGTGATTAATAATTTCCTTAAATTCTTATATGTTATTGTTGATGGATAAGGGGAAAAAACTGAAAATGAATATATAATAATTCAAAGTGTTAAAATAAACATACATAATAAACTTTTTCTAATTATTGATGTAATTTTAAGCCTTATATCTTGTTTAAACCCCCTCTGATTAAAATTTACCAATAATAATATTTACAAAACTATTTAAAATGATTAAAAATTTATATGAAAAAATATTATGTTAATTTTAAAAAGAATATTTAAAATTATAATTCAGAATTATGAATAAATTATATATTAATAAAAATATATATGAGGAAAAAAATAAATTTAATAAGATTATATAGAACAGAGGATAATATTTTTTAGTAAAATACATCATTTATGTGTAGAAAACATATCACAATTTCATCATGAAAAAATTTGGCTTCAAATTGTTTTTTCACTGTTGAATCAATAAAAAAATTCATCCTTCCTACCTGAAAATTAATTATAAAGACCCAAAAATAATTTTTATTTATAAAAAAATATAATTTATTTTTAAAAATTCAATAATGACTTCCCAAATTAAACATTATATTTTAAAATAAATTATTAACTAATTTTAAATATATTTGGTCAATAAAAAAGTTTCATAAATTTATTATGTCATGCATGAAATACTATAATTTCGTAAAAGTGAACGTATTTTAAAAATAGCAATGTTACTATATTCAAATAAAATAAACCATTTTAATAAAATATGAGATATTCACCATATCCTATTATAAATTATAAATACCATAAATACCATAAATATTTACCAATAAAATTTTTAATAGATTATAAATTAATTTAAACATCAACACATAATATTTAATAAAAATATTTGTGGGAGAAAAATTTATTTTTAATCTCCAAATTGAATTTATTTTCAATTAATTTCTATTAACAATAAATTAATAATAATTTATTCAAATGGATATATAATATAATTTTTATAGTCATTGATAAATAATGATAAATTTATTCATTTAATATCAAAATACATCGCACACATAAAAATATTTGTATGAAAATTTATCTTTTACCTTCAAAATATTTTAACCACATTTACAAAAAAATAGTAATCAATGAAAGAATGGATTTTAATTTTATGGAATAAGAATATTATATATATATTTCATAATATGGGTATTCCAATTCAAATAATCTATAATAATATCTCTGTAAAAATGGTTGTTTTTACATAATATTATTTCACGGTTTTATTTTTCATTGTGTTGTGTACACTACTCACTATTTATGACTTTAATGATCAAAAATAAATTCCAAAATATTATAATTTTGCAGTTGTTGATTTTACATATGGATTACATTTATATATATATATATATATATTATTTTGACTATAAAAAAATTACTTCTCTAAAATAAAACACACTAACAAGAATGAATGGTATATTATTTTGAGAGGTTATAAAAGTAAATATCATATTTATATTTATATTTTTAGAATATCTAATGAAATACTCTACAAATTAACCCATCCTAAACAGATTCCTCTATATATGATCATCGAAAATTTATAAACCTAACGATGAGGGAGCTGTATTTCTCATTTTGGGAAAAATATCACTACGGAAAAAATATTATATCATAAACATTTTATTAAATGTGAACATGGGAGACCATAATAATTAAAAATTAGGTTTTATTATTATATTTATCCATATGGAATGAAATAATAACATAGATTATGAAATAGGGAAATATTTGATAAAACAATTCCTCATGGACATATAAAATATACCATGGAATAAGAATTTTGAATCCTATAAATATAATCCTGAGATATGGAGGTTAATATTTAATATTGAAAGAAAATATAATCTTAGAAAATAAACTCATATTTAAAGGATAACCAATAATACAATCAAATTATAGTTGACTAGGGTGATAATAAAATCCATAAAATAGTGGACTTTGGATAACCACCCATGTAAAAAACATATAGTACTTGCTCAAACCACCCATTGCACATCATGATCTCATGAGATATAAATAATAATATAATGCATTGGAGGGATATATCAATCCAACTTACTAAACATTGAATAAATAAATGAATGTTTTTCTCATGAAATAATTTATATATTATATTATAAAAAACTATAAATAAAAATTTGGTTCTGGGACATTAGCATAAGGTATCTCATATAAACTAGTAAAATATTGGGTTTGAGGATACTTAAAAATTAAATCACCATAAGGGACATATAATATAAAAATAAATTAGTTGATAAAATAATTATTGTTCCATTGATGGTTTGTAATTTAAAAATGTAGTGTAAACTGTTTGTATAATTTGATGAGATTTTGTAATGTTTTTTTGTCAGAAATTCAACATTATATATCACTCATAGAAACATTTTTCAGTGTATAAAAAGATTAATCTGAAAAAAAAATATCTTCTTATAAATATAACAATAATTGAAATATTAATAAAAAATAGTTAATGTATAAATGTGAAGAGGAAGTAAATAATTTTATGAAAATAGAATGGATTACATTTAAATGATTTTTTTACATTATAAATAATCCCACACTAATAAATAATTATTAAAATTTTCCTCTGAAATGAGATAAATAGTAAAATTTATTTCATTGAACATAATACACACATAGATCATTGAATAAAAGCATAATTTCTTATTTTAATAAGGAAAATTTATATGGATTGTGATTACATAACATAGAGAACAAAATGATTCATTATATTTAATTTTGATTTATGTAACAACCCTAACCCGAGTACTCCAATGTTGGTTTTTATTTTATTATACTACCATAGGAAAAAAAGAGATCACGTCACAAAGGAATGATAAATTTTGTTTTACTGAAGAACTATATACTAACACGGTCCCGTCATTACAAATCTAATTAAATATACTACTTTAAAAATAAAAATAAAATTATTACTTAATGTTTATTCTAAGATTTAATGTTTATAACCTATGGACAGAAAAAATATAATGGGTGAGATAAATTTATCATTAAGGTTAATATATGAAAGAAACATGAATTAATAATAGTTTATGAATATCCAATAACTCATATTTAATATATTAAAATGAAAATGAATTGATATATTTTCTCATAGTGAAAATCTCAGGGATAGTAATACCATAATAATGAATGAATGAAATTATTATTTATTAGTATTCTATCTGGAACATGAAAAAAATTACTTATGAACATCCATAGTATGGATTATATTTGTGGATAGAAACCCGTCTAATTCTACTTATAAACAAATGGGAAGGGTTTGTCGCCAACAGTTTTGTCTCCTGGGATATGTTACTGCGTTGATGGGGCTATATAATGATATTCCCGACCAATCGTTGGATGTAAAAAATTATTATTTATAAATATATATTTAATTAATAAAACACGCCTTAATAGAATATCTATATTTAGTAGAGGATAAAAAATTATAAATACTTTCATGGATAAAACTACATTCAAAGTAAGCATCATATGTAAAAATTGTATACATCATTGAAAATAATCATACCCATTATACAAGAAATATGGATATTTAAGAGAAATATAATTTCAAATGAAAAACAATCTCTATAGGGATGTATTCACACAACATAAAAATGAATAGGTTAACAATAAAAAGTAAGCCTCGATGAAATGGAAATTATGATGAAGTACCATACCTTATGTCTGAAAGTGTTATTCACATGTAATTAATATCCTTTGCAATCAAATTATATTGATTAATTACTCTAATAGTAACATATTTGACATATAATTTATTTATTATATGTTTATTAAGATCATTTCTGGGCATTCTGATGGGTTATATTTTTTAATTTCATTATTCTGGGAGCATTCGATTCGTAGTTTTGTCGTCGAATCCCTTGGGTATTATTATGGGAGTAGTTTTTAAAATGATTAATGATATTGAAGTGGAATGGAATGATATTAATATATTTCATTGATTTTAAATGTTAAGAATATATAATTTTTTATATGGTATTTAGATGATTCATTATATGATACGTTAATGAAAATTGGTTACTTTATTTTGGTGATTTTTACAACCATCAAGAACTATAATTATTTTATTTAATATTTTTTTATATACAATTTCATGAACATTAAATCAGATTTAATGAACATATTATAATTTTATTTAAAATAAATATGTTTTTTTGATAACCCGTGATGGAGGTAATGAGATATGAAAAATTATCATCCATGAAGGTGTTGAATGGACACCTCACAGACGATGATTTCATTTTTAGAATAAAAAAATATGAGAAGATATTTAATGATTAATATTAAATTTAAAAAATAAATTTTATTATATAATTTATAATTTAATTACCATTCCATTTTTTATAGGGTATGTTAGAAGATGATAACAAAAGAAAAGAAATTAAAATAGAAAGAAAGAGGATTTTTCATCTCGAATATCGTCTCCTTGACAATCTCCTTCAGGAATATGAATTTTGACTTTTGTTAAGACTATTAGGTCTTCGACATGTGTATCTTTATTGTTAAAGGATTTGGACCTAATTTATAAAATATTCATTCGTTATATGGTTTTAGGATAATGGGTTTTGAGGGGTGGTATTTATATTTGGAGTATAGGGTTGTTTTGATTATTATATTCATTTGTTTATTATTTTGGATCAACATTATCAATTTTTTTGATTATATTGACTATGTAAATTAAATTCTTCATGTTTTTTATAAATTTTGTGTTTTTATATCTTGAATTACCCATAAAATCATTTATTATGATTAAAATGTTAAATATTGTAAGTTACATTATTTCAATATACACAAAAAATGAATGTATTTCTGAAAAATCAAAAAAAAATTAACTCAAAAATTTTTTCTGCATAAAGATTTAAAAAATGGACCCAATTTTATGAAGATAATTATCAACGTATATGAAATATAATTTTCTATTTAAATCAAAATTTATTAGAAGAATAAATATTTTTATATTATAACTTAATTTACGACACTTATAAAAATAATTAATGGTATCCAAAATTCATATAGTAAGTATAATAAAATAAAATATTAGTTCATGAATATATTGTATAAAAATAATTAAATAATTATATTAATTATAAACTTTTAAATAATTATTTATGTTTCACAAAAATATCATTACTTAATTAATCACTTTTAAAACTGTTATATACATATTACATGCTAAAAATATATCATATTTTCTTTTATGAGGTAACTGAATATTATTTATACATAAATATATAATTTTATTATACTAATAGAAAATTTAATATTACAAATCATCACAATACTATAGCAATGATCATGTTTTTATTTAATACATTATTTTTTTTGTTTAAGATCAATATTATGTAATCGATCAGATGAGACAAAGTTAAAATCCCATTTTTGATTCTTCAAAATACTTGGATATACCTAAACCCTATAGAAATCATCTTCTAATTAGATAATCCTAAAAAATTTATAATTTTCTATCTGAATCGTGGAATTTCTTAGTTTCTTCCCCTTTGGGTAAAATGGGGCATACAATTATTGAACATTTCCATGTATCCATTAACTCCTAGATCATATCCATGATGGAATCCATAAGAGTATAGCATCCTTTTTTGAATGATCCTTTTGAAAAGTTATATTTTGAACAACTCTTGATACCCACATGTAACAGCCCGAGATTTTATGAAAAATATTCTTTTTAATTTTATTAATGTCTTGTGTTGTATGCTACACCAAAAGGAGCTTGCACAACACGCAATTGCGACCTTCCTCGATAGCGTGTGTAGTACGCAATACCGAGTTTCACTAAACAACGATATGCTATTAAAATATTATTATAACTAGCCGTTATGAATAGTAATAACCACCTTTTAAAATTTTATAAATTTTAGCTCTCAAAATGGACTTCATTTTTGGATTCGGAGTATCGAATTTAGCCTAAGGTGAAATTTTGGTACTTTTCGGATAACTTTCATATTCTGATGAATAGTGAAAATTACTAAATTATAATTAAAAACATCTTTTTTAATCGAAATAATTAATAGTGATAAATTATTAATTTGAGTGGTTTTAAAGTATATTTAGAATATATTTTTACAATTTAATACAATTTTGGTCATTGGATGTAATTTCACATTTAAACCAGACATAATCAAGTGCCAATCTTTTGATAGATATTGTTTCTTAAAAACACGCTATTTGTTTTAACAGCGGGATTTAATTATAAAAATTAATTAATGCAACTTTTATGTTATGAATTTGGTAAAATAGACTTCATTTTTGAATTCAGAATTTGAAATATAGCTTAGAATGAAATTTTGGCATTGTTCTGAAAAACATCAATTTTTGATGAATAGTGTAACTACTAAGTGGTAGTTAAAAAACTGAATTTTTCATAAAACTTAATTTTACCGCTTCTGTGAATGGAATTTCAAAAATCCGAGAGACACGGTTGATGTCAGTAAGTAAAATGTGGTTCAATGAGATGAAAATAATTTTTGGTGAATAGTAAATTTTTACTTTTATTTACCACGGTTAAAAGTAAATAGGGTAATTAAGGGTAAGAATGATATTAATATTACCCTAAAACATGTCCTAATTCAATTGAACAAGTGTATCTCGACCAAAAACAACCTTATGTGTAAAATATTATCATTTAGGCCCACTTGGATTAGATTAGGAGATTTATTATTATTTAATTCAAAGAAGAGTTAAAAGAGTTAATATCAAAGTTTATTAACTAAAACATTTTTAATATAGGGTTATACATAAGATAAATTCGATTGTAAATATTCATTAGAAAGATAAAAAGATTTCCCACATAATGGTAGTTTATTTGTAATTTTTAGACTTCAAATAAGTTAATTTATTTATGACACAAAGATGATGCAGTAATTATCTTATTAATGAAATATTGACATAATTGATGTTATAAACACCAAACTAAATATAATTTGAGAATTTTTATGAATTCCACTAATTTTCTAGGTTACTATTATATATTAGTGTTGATTTAATCAACTTGGTTCGAACATATAATTCTGTTATGACTTTCACAAAAATCATATATCAAATAGTGTCAAAATTGACACAAAATAGTTTTTAAATCAAATATTATATTATTAATTGTTATTTTATTCCTAAAAATCTAAGGTTCGGCCAAATGACTTAGATAAGGATATATGTATTAATAATAAACAATTTGGGGTTCTTTTGGCTTGATATAGTAAGTTTATTAACCTTATAGTATAAGAACACAAGAAGACACGGTAAAAGTAAAATTATTTAACTTAATGTTAAATCTAAATGATAAGGTTAAAATAGGAACCTAAACTTGTCTAAATTCTATTGGATGAGGGGAGTTCGACCCATCCCCACCTTAGCCTCTAAATAAATCAATTTGGAGCTAATTAAAACCGAACATTACATTATAATAAAATAATATTTTGAGATATTCCTAAGGTGCCCCTCTCCTCCTTTATAAAAGGACACCTCCTCCCCCTCCTCCTCACACCAATTTGAGCACTCAAGCTCGGCCAAACCCTGCCAAAATCTCTTCTCCACTTCCCTAGCAACATCCTAGAGGTTATGGTCTTCCTCAAAGACCAATTTTAGTTCCCTAAGAGGAGGTCTCCAAAAGGCGCTTCAAAGAAGAGGTAATTACCGTTACCAATTCTTTCATCTTTATTTCTTCTTCCACTTCTTCTTCTTAGGTTGTTTAATTATGAAGTAATAACATCAGTATCACTAATATACTGATATGTTATTATAAGTATGAAACAACCCTATTTCACCATCTATCCATCCTACGGAAAAAGAAATCACCGCGCGTGCGTACGTACGGAATACTGTCTCCACGCCGTGGTGTAATCTATTTTCCACCACCACCTTACATGGATGGGTATAATGATGTAAAGAATAACTATACATAGTTATTACAACATCATATTTATTCTGATATATTGTATAATCCACTCCAATTCATTTCAATAATTATGGAAATGATATCATCGCTCGTGCGTACGTACGGAATACCGTCACCACGACGCGATGAGATTCATTCTCCATGTTAACCATTTAAGAATGATTATAAAGTATATATAAGAAATAATAATGAAATATATGACATTATAAAGCTACTGGATTTATGTATATATATATATATATATATGTATGTCATCTACTTACTTCCATTTCAAGACAATAAGGAAAGTAAAACAGCGTTCATGCGTACGTACGGACTACCGTCTCCATGAGCGGTGTTTTTCATTTCATTTATCTATCTATATATATATACTGAATATATATGATATATAAATCATGTTTTATATTCTGGAAGTAATTAAATCATGATATAAGTAATAATAATGTCAATAACAACAAGTCAAAACACCTACGATAAATAAAATGATTTTACCCAAAACGCTTCTTTAACATGGAATTATAAAAGAACGGGTAATATAATGTCATAAGTGAACCATATATGATATCATAACAATGAATATGATTCTGTAATAAGTCAATGACATTATTTAAATCATTATACAGGAGGTTCGGACACATACGAAGCAAATCGGACCTAAGGTAAGGGAAAATATCACAATCTCATTTTTATTCGAGATTGTTTATTCGTAAGTATTTACTGGGGTGTATTTTATCATCCACATCAATGTTTCATCAATATGTAATATTATTTCCATCCACTTACAATTGTTTAAATCCATTTTTACCCTTAGGTGAGTTTTTAGTAATATGTATGAAAGGAATCTTTTGTCGTTTTTCGTACGAGGTACTTTTTGACTTTTCCGACAAAAGTACGAAGAACGTTTTTTTAACTTATACGGCATGAATGGATTTTTAAAACATTGTTTCCAAGAAGCTTCCTTTACAAGTTTTCAAGTTTATTTTTAATCAACTTCTTTTATTTTAAAGTTGTATGACATGTTATGAAAGGAAAAAAAGTTTGAAGAAGAAAGGATATTTTCCTCAAGAATGGAGTTCAAGTGTTTTATCAAAATTATTTTCCATCTAAGATAATAAAGGGTTCTGTTTTTATCCCTATTATTACATTGATTTGATCATGTTGTGATGGAATTATTTTTATGAATTCCTTTATCTTATATGAATTGATTTATGATGTCATGATGTTTCAAGAATCCCATTTTTGTTACATGTGTTATGCGATGATGTATGTTTTATGATTATGTGGCACACATAAGAAAGGATTCATTATAAGATGGGTGGGACCTATATCTCCCTCCAATTCATTGGGTAAAGATTTTATATCTCATGAGATAGACAGGGCTGGAACGGTAGGTTATACCGGTTCAGTGAAACAGGACTGAAACGAGGGTTACTCGATTCAGAAAGGGACTTTGTCCACTAAGATAGTCTTGGCAATTAGTCTTGACTAACAAGAAATGATTCTCTATGATTATGTGTGTATGCCACAAAGTTTAATGTTTTAAGTTATGATTATTAGGATTACTTTTTCACTGCCATGATTTATCCCATGATTATGAAATTATGCTCTCTTTTGCAGGTTATGATTTCCAAAATGTTATGTTCTTATGAATACGATGTGATTGATATTTCTTTTGTTTACCCTTACTGAGCATTTGAGCTCACCCTTTTATGTTTTCTTTTCCCCAGGATATAAAGAAAGGTTTTAGGTAAAAAAAGGGAAGATCTTTATAGGAGATGTTGAAGATCTTTCACCACGATTAGAAGATTACGTTCTGAGTTTCCAAAGACACTAAACTATTACGATCCTTGTGTGTGCGTTTTTGTTATGTACTAAGTATTCCGCAAATGTAATGTAATGTCAATGTACGTCAGGCTTCGGGTCTCTACAGTTGGTATCAGAGGAAAGGTTTAGTCAACCTTTGGAAACTAGGATGCAAAAACGTTAGTGAGATCCCTAGAGATATTTCTAAGGGATGTCTAAGGATGTCCCTAAGAATAAGTATACGTATAGGATATAGTACTAGAACTATGGTAACGATCATATAATTTAACCTAAGATGTTAGATATTGAGGATACTCCACCTTTATTATGTTGTTTTCCCTAGCATGATTTTTGCCTCTCACGCTATTTTTTTGGGTTTTAGAAAATGGCTGGAAACAATATGATTCACGATAATGGAGGATATGATGGACAATGGAATGATATTCTTCATAATGAAATGGGATTTGGAAGTCCAAACATCATTACTATGCTGAATCAGCAATCTCATAATATGATCAATAATGTAAAATTTGGTAAGTTTCCTGACTCGGCTAATAAGAGAAAGATGGAGTTTCATGATGATCATAGAGGAAAGAAAGTTCAATTTTCCCTATGTAAATCATGTGGGAAGAGGCATCAAGGAGAATGTTTCAAAGGAACTGGAAGTTGCTTTGGGTGTGGAAAAGAAGGACACAAAGCAAGTAAGTGCAAAGGAAAATGTTCAGTTAACACCATGGATGAGGATAATGGTATTGCTATGACATCAACAATGGTTAAATGTTTTAAATGTGGAATGTACGGGCATTATGCAAACCAATGCCCTAAGGGAAAGTCTCATGAAGAGAATCAGTATGGTCGTATGGGTAGTATTTATGTTGATGATGATGATGAGACTACAAATGATATGTGAGATGAAAGAATTGTTGAAGCTCAGTCAATGGTTTAAGAAGGTAGTGGAATGATTACATGTTTATCAAGTGTAATGTTGTATAAAGAATCTCATGGTACTATAGAATAAAGAGACATCTAAGGATTGTTACACTGTTATCTTTCATTGAGTTTTGAAAGTATGATTAATGTTACCAGTATCCATGAAAGGTTATTCAGATACTTTTGGAATGTAGATGATATGTGCATAATGAAGGGATAAAGAGAATCTAATATGTTTGATAGTATTCATGAGCTCATGATTGATATAAGGACTAAGTGATATCATGGTTTGAGTATATAGAATTTTGAGGATTTTGGTATGTGGAAAGTGTTAACTTTTAACTACATTCAAGTTTTCACTAAGGTTCAATGGGTATTCAAGAGAGTACAAGATTAAGGCCTTTGAATGTTTGGAATGTGTCCAACAAGATATATCTTATGATATATGGGGATCAACGATGGTATTAAATCTCTGGTAATCGTTTTCACTATGTTATGAGAATGGACTGCAGTATTATGGATAGGACTAAAGATTGGAATGGATTATGTTGGACATAAGTTAGTATTGTTTAAGGATAGAAGTTTTTTTGATATTATTTATGGGATGTTATAATAATATAGTTTTAGAAAAAGGACAACCTGCAGGACGGGCGAAAGCCCATCGCTTCGGACAAGGCTGTGGGAATCGAACCCACAAACGAAGTGCGACTGGCCTTTATCGCCTACCACTGGCCTACAGGAAGTCCCTGTTTAGTAGAAACTAGTTTTATTATATTGAGCAGTATGATATATGAAGTATAAGTCCATTTTAGGAACCATATGTGATTAATCTCACTATAGATCGACTTTTGTATATAATATTTGCTAACTTTTTATTTGAGACAGATGGAATGACCCGTCATTCTATCACATGATCTGCTAACACTTCACGAATAACAAATTCAACTTCATTTATTTAAGAGATGAAGTGGAAATTGTTCTAGGCATGAACAATAGTGAGATTGTACCAAAATAAAGAAAGTATTTATTCCAATTCAAATTTTCAACTTTAGGGAAATGATCTTGAAAACCAAAAATGTTGTCCTAGTGATCTTATACCTGATGAATCGGATGGTACCTTAGATCGTCACAAATTTATGGATTTGTGATTATTGGCTTTTCCATAGCCATGTTCTCTACCACTCTCCAACAGAACATGATGGTTAGATTTCTCTTCCATATCCATATTTTCACATATGTGGAAACCCAGTGATTAGTTTATTTGGGTAATCGTTACATTTCATACTTTAGTTTTTAAAGACAAGTTTTGGTAATTTTTTTTACGATGTGGGTTTCTATTAAAGAAACTTTCGAATAGTAAACCATTTATAACCCCGACGAATTTCGAGGGCGAAATTCATTTTAAGGGGGGTAGAATGTAATAGCCAGAGATTTTATGAAAAATATTCTTTTTAATTTTATTAATGTCTTGTGTTGTACGGTACACCAAAAGGATCTTGCACAACATGCAATCGCGACCTTCCTCGATAGCGTGTGTAGTACGCAATACCGAGTTCCACTAAACAACGATATGCTATTAAAATATTATTATAACTAGCCGTTATGAATAGTAATAACCACCTTTTAAAATTTTAGAAATTTTATCTCTCAAAATGGACTTCATTTTTGGATTCGGAGTATCGAATTTAGCCTAAGGTGAAATTTTGGTACTTTTCGGATAACTTTCATATTCTGATGAATAGTGAAAATTACTAAATTATAATTAAAAACAACTTTTTTAATCGAAATAATTAATAGTGATAAATTATTAATTTGAGTGGTTTTAAAGTATATTTAGAATATATTTTTACAATTTAATACAATGTTGGTCATTGGATGTAATTTCACATTTAAACCAGACATAATCAAGTGTCAATCTTTTGATAGATATTGTTTCTTAAAAACACGCTATTTGTTTTAACAGCGGGATTTAATTATAAAAATTAATTAATGCAACTTTTATGTTATGAATTTGGTAAAATAGACTTCATTTTCGAATTCGGAATATGAAATATAGCTTAGGATGAAATTTTGGCATTGTTCTGAAAAACATCAATTTTTGATGAATAGTGTAACTACTAAGTGGTAGTTAAAAAACTGAATTTTTCATAAAACTTAATTTTACCGCTTCTGTGAATGGAATTTCAAAAATCCGAGAGACACGGTTGTTGTCAGTAAGTAAAATGTGGTTCAATGAGATGAAAATAATTTTTGGTGAATAGTAACTTTTTACTTTTATTTACCACGGTTAAAAGTAAGTAGGGTAATTAAGGGTAAGAATGATATTAATATTACCCTAACACATGTCCTAATTCTATTTGACAAGTGTATCTCGACCAAAAACAACCTTAAGTGTAAAATATTATCATTTAGGCCCACTTGGATTAGATTAGGACATTTATTATTATTTAATTCAAAGAAGAGTTAAAAGAGTTAAAATCAAAGTTCATTTACTAAAACATTTTTAATATAGGGTTATACATAAGATAAATTCGATTGTAAATATTCATTATAAAGCTAAAAAGATTTCCCACATAATGGTATTTTATTTGTAATTTTTAGACATCAAATAAGTTAATTTATTTATGACACAAAGATGATGCAGTAATTATCTTATTAATGAAATATTGACATAATTGATGTTATAAACACCAAACTAAATATAATTTGAGAATTTTTATGAATTACACTAATTTTATAGGTTACTATTATATATTAGTGTTGATTTAATCAACTTGGATTGAACATATAATTCTGTTATGACTTTCACAAAAATAATATATCAAATAGTGTCAAAATTGACACAAAATAGTTTTTAAATCAAATATTATATTATTAATTGTTATTTTATTCCTAAAAATCTAAGGTTCGGCCAAATGACTTAGATAAGGATATATTTATTAATAATAAACAATTTGGGGTTCGTTTGGCTTTATATAGTATGTTTATTAACCTTATAGTATAAGAACACAAGAAGACACGGTAAAAGTAAAATTATTTAACTTAATGTTAAATCTAAATGATAAGGTTAAAATAGGAACCTAAACTTGTCTAAATTCTATTGGATGAGATTATTTCGACCAATACCCACCTTAGACTCGAAATAAATCAATTTGGAGATAATTAAAACCGAACTTGACATTATAATAAAATAATATTTTGAGATATTCCTAAGGTGCCCCTCTCCTCCCTTATAAAAGGACACCTCCTCCCCCTCCTCCTCACACCAATTTGAGCCCTCAAGCTCGGCCAAACCCTGCCAAAATCTCTTCTCCACTTCCCTAGAAACATCCTAGAGGTTCTGGTCTTCGTCAAAGACCAATTTTAGTTCCCTAAGAGGAGGTCTCCAAAAGGCGCTTCAAAGAAGAGGTAATTACCGTTACCAATTCTTTCATCTTTATTTCTTCTTCCACTTATTCTTCTTAGGTTGTTTAATTATGAAGTAATAACATCAGTATCACTCATATACTGATATGTTATTATAAGTATGAAACAACCCTATTTCACCATATATCCATCCTACGGAAAAAGAAATCACCGCGCGTGCGTACGTACGGAATACCGTCTCCACGCCGTGGTGTAATCTATTTTCCACCACCACCTTACATGGATGGGTATAATGATGTAAAGAATAACTATACATAGTTATTACAACATCATATTTATTCTGATATATTTTATAATCCACTCCAATTCATTTCAATAATTATGGAAATGATATCATCGCTCGTGCGTACGTACGGAATACCGTCTCCACGACGCGATGAGATTCATTCTCCATGTTAACCATTTAAGAATGATTATAAAGTAAATATAAGAAATAATAATGAAATATATGACATTATAAAGCTACTGGATTTATGTATATATATATATATGTATGTCATCTACTTACTTCCATTTCAAGACAATAAGGAAAGTAAAACAGCGTTCATCTGTACGTACGGACTACCGTCTCCATGAGCGGTGTTTTTCATTTCATTTATCTATCTATATATATACTGAATATATATGATATATAAATCACGTTTTATATTCTGGAAGTAAGTAAATCATGATATAAGTAATAATAATTTCAAGAACAACAAGTCAAAACACCTACGATAAATAAAGCGATTTTACCCAAAACGCTTCTTTAACATGGAATTATAAAAGAACGGGTAATGTAATGTCATAAGTGAACCATATATGATATATTAACAATGAATATGATTCTGTAATAAGTCAATGACATTATTTAAATAATTATACAGGAGGTTTGGACACATACGAAGCAAATCGGACCTAAGGTAAGGGAAAATATCACAATCTCATTTTTATCCGAGATTGTTTATTCGTAAGTATTTACTGGGGTGTATTTTATCATCCACATCAATGTTTCATCAATATGTAATATTATTTCCATCCACTTACAATTGTTTAAATCCATTTTTACCCTTAGGTGAGTTTTTAGTAATATGTATGAAAGGAATCTTTTGTCGTTTTTCGTACGAGGTACTTTTTGACTTTTCCGACAAAAGTACGAAGAACGTTTTTTTTAACTTATACGGCATGAATGGATTTTTAAAACATTGTTTCCAAGAAGCTTCCTTTACAAGTTTTCAAGTTTATTTTTAATCAACTTCTTTTATTTTAAAGTTGTATGACATGTTATGAAAGGAAATATGTTTTTGAAGAAGAAAGGATATTTTCCTCAAGAATGGAGTTCAAGTGTTTTATCAAAATTATTTTCCATCTAAGATAATAAAGGGTTCTGTTTTTATCCCTATTATTACATTGATTTGATCATGTTGTGATGGAATTATTTTTATGAATTCCTTTATCTTATATGAATTGATTTATGATGTCATGATGTTTCAAGAATCCCATTTTTGTTACATGTGTTATGCGATGATGTATGTTTTATGATTATGTGGCACACATAAGAAAGGATTCATTATAAGATGGGTGGGACCTATATCTCCCTCCAATGCATTGGGTAAATATTTTATATCTCATGAGATAGACAGGGCTGGAACGGTAGGTTATACCGGTTCAGTGAAACAGGACTGAAACGAGGGTTACTCGATTCAGAAAGGGACTTTGTCCACTAAGATAGTCTTGGAAATTAGTCTTGACTAACAAGAAATGATTCTCTATGATTATGTGTGTATGCCACAAAGTTTCATGTTTTACGTTATGATTATTGGGATTACTTTTTCACTGCCATGATTTATCCCATGATTATGAAATTATGCTCTCTTTTGTAGGTTAAGATTTCCAAATTGTTATGTTCTTATGAATACGATGTGATTGATATTTCTTTTGTTTACCCTTACTGAGCATTTGAGCTCACCCTTTTATGTTTTCTTTTCCCCAGTATATAAATAAAGGTTTTAGGTAAAAAAAAGGGAAGATCTTTATAGGAGATGTTGAAGATCTTTCACCACGATTAGAAGATTACGTTCCGAGTTTCCAAAGACACTAAACTATTACGATCCTTGTGTGTGCGTTTTTGTTATGTACTAAGTATTCTGCAAATGTAATGTAATGTCAATGTACATCAGGCTTCGGGTCTCTACACCATAAGAGTGTTTTAAGTCATCAGTGTTAACGATAAGTCCTTAACAGAGTTAATCCCATCCCTGATCATTGGTAGTCGATGGAATCTACAAGCTATAAAATAAATTGAATGTTTCCAAGAATAAATATATCATTACATTATAGGGTTTTGTTTTATTCTTTCTCCCTTCAAAATTTTTTTCCATGAAATTTTTTTATAAATATTTCCATCTAAACAGATGTGGGAATTTCTTCTCTATAACGTCATCATGTTCCCATAGTACATCTTTGATTTTATTTTTTCTCTAAATGACATTTACCAATAAAATCATCTGATTTCTCAATAAAAGCACTATTCTTTCAATTATTGCAATATTTTCTATATAGAAATACAAATAATGTGGTAGTTCTAATTCTTCATTGCTGAGTACATGTGTTGGGTTTGGAATGTAATTCCTTATCATTGACATTTCGAACACATTATGATCATTAGAGAGGCTCGGTGGAATTTCTAATTGATAAGATACAACTTAGATTATTTCCATAATTTTAGATGGATCAATGTACCTATGGTTTATTTTCCCTTTCCTAACAATCCTTGTGAAACCCTTACATGGATATACTTTCATAAAGGCTTGACCTCCCACTAGAAATTAAAAAACCTTTCTCGGGTTTTCAACATAACTCTTCTTCATAGATTGACATGCATTTAAATGAGCGTAAATAGACTTTATCTTTTTAATTTTACATTCATTATGTTTAGTTATTATATGCTTCCTTTCATAATTATCATCCCAACTATTTAAAGTATGACATATCATGTCATATATTACTTTATATGGTTCCATTTGAATTATAGAATGGAATATATTATTATTTTAAAACACTACCAGTGGTTAATATTGATCCCAAAATCCTTGAATGTCAATGGAGAATGATCTCATCATGTCATCCAATATTGTAATATTCATTTTATACTATATTTTTATTTCAGGGTGAGAAGAACATCCCAAATGTTGCTCAGTATCCAAATCATTGTAAATACTTTTACATAATTTTGATGTAAAATGAGGATATCAATCATATGAAATTGAAACAATTTCCCCATGACATCTTACAACTACATTAATATAGAGTCATATTAGCTGATGAAGAGGTGAATATTCTCTTATCTCAGTAAAATGTGAATATTTTGTATGATGATCAACAATAACTCATATCGCATTTTTTTTCTAGTGGTCCTTGGTAATCCTATCAATAATTCCATTGTAATATCATATTACATTAACATAAGAAAAGTTTTGTGTTTCATAAATACACTATAATATTGTCTATCTACCTTAACTTCCTTTAAAACTAAGAATCTATACACATAGGGAGTAATTTTAAGCTTCATATTGCCACACAAAAATATTCTTTCATATCACTAAAAAACATGATACTACCTTGGGGTATAGAGAAATTTTACTTATGATCATGATAATATAGTTCACTTTTAGCTTTGGTAATGATGGAGCAAACAACATCTTTCAAAATTTCATAATTCTCTCTTCAAACACAAAGTTGTCCAATCTTACAACCTTAAGGTGTTTAATTTCATTTTTAAAATTATCATCATTAGATAAAGTGCTTTTAATATTTTCTTATATTGAGGGTTTCCCAATAATTTGTAAAAAAGCGATGGTTCCTCTTCATTAACAATTACCATATAAATGAATAATAAATCCATGAACCTAAGATCCTTCCCTATAATTATTTGGGATAGATTTATATTATTATTCCTACATAAATAATCTCTTTCCTTATTTTTCTTTGCAGGGTGGTTTTATATTGAGAAATAATTATTATTGAGTAACATGAGCAATCATATTTTCCTCATGGTTGACACTTTCAATATAACGATGTATTTAAAAGTCTTATAATTAATATATATCTAAAATATTTCACTATAGAGATAGTGTCTCTATATATTTATGGTAAATATTATGGCTTCTAATTAAGGACCATGAGATGGGAGTTTTTTTCATGAATCTTCACCTTCCTTGATATAGATGAAATAACATTATCATATATTATAAATAAACAACACATTCAATTCTTAAGGGCTTCAATATATATCCCAAACCCGTCATTTAATTAAAGTATATTAAAAAAATATATTAAACTAATTTTCCGTTCAATTCTAAAAAAAATCAGAATAGTCTTATGTCCACATAAACATAACCAAATTATGCATGAGCTTGCTTAACGAGTTAGCGAAACAGAAAACATTCTAAAGGAGAAGCTAATAAAACACAACTAAATCATTGAAAATACATACCTCGGTTGTGTTTTTATACTAGGACATTCTTTGATTTCCATTTTTTATAGGATCGATTGAGTTTCCGTCTATAGAGACAATCTTTCCCAGAAAATAAATTTCATGAAGCTAGAATTCATTATTATAAAATTTATTATATAAGTCTTTCCTCATAAGAGACTCAAGAATGATCCACAAGTTATTTTCATGATCTCCATATGTGTTATAATATACCATAACATCATCAATTAATATAATAACAAAATCATTATGATATTCCCTGAATATCCTAATAATCAATTCCATAAAAAAGAGGTTGTAATTGTCAATCCAAATATAATTACAGTAAAAACATAATGTACATCCCTCATCTGAAATGTTTTCTTTGGAAGGTATTCCATCATTAATAGAAATTAACTGTATCTAAAACAAAACCCAATCTTCAAAAAATATTGAGGCCCATGAAGTTGATCAAAAAAATCATTTATGTGAGGCAGCTGACACTTGATATTTTTTGATATAGCATTGATTAATATATAGTAAATTTAAATCCTCATTCGTAACTCATTATTATTAAAAAATAGAAATGGGGATCCCCATAGAGAAACACTAGAGAGAATAAATACTTTATTAATCAACTCGTCTAGTTCTTTCTTCATCACCAACACCCACTCTGACTACTTTCTCTGTGGGGAAATCACTACATTTTTTTCATGTATTGACTCCCTTTTGTCTAGTAGGAACCATCATTAAATAATGTAACACAGTCAGTTAGATCATAATAATTATTAATATTGAATTAAATTCCATATAATAATTTATTATAAGTCTCATGTTTATTTAAAATCAACTTTACAAGGTTTCTACTAAACAATCACTTATACTAACTATAACATCCACATCTATGTGAGGACAAAGTTAGTGGTTATTTTATTATAATGGCATAGATACAAGAAATAATATCAACACGTATCAATCAAATTAGTATTATTTAATAATTGGATACCTATATGGTTCACATAATACATTGTTAATTAAATATAGAACACGTGAAGGAAAATAAACTACTTCCCTGAGGCTAATTTCAATATTTTTTTCTTCATAAAAATTTAATTCAAATAAAAAAAATGACACTCTCAAAATCTCAGTAAGAGTTATAAACAATGTAAACATTAATAAATAAAAATTTATGTATACTAATTAATTCATAATCAATAAATTGATAATGGGAATGAATCTATTTATTTTATCATTGTAAAAATATCAAGGTTAGTAGTAACTAAATACTGAATGATGAAATTGATTAATTCTTGTATGGATATTTACCTAGAACATGATCAACTACTATCACACACATTCTCAAGGAAGGTTAATCATGTGGGTATAAACGTGTATGATTCTTCTTGGAAATAAACATGACCGGTTTTTTTCAACTGTTTTGTCTAATGAGACATGTCGATGCATTAAGTGGAAATATACTAACATCGCCCAACTATCATTGTAGTTAAAAATAATTAATAGTACCTAGATCTAATTCATGAACAATATTACTACTCAAAATAAAAATATTAATTAGAGAAAGCATATTTATTAATATTTACCCCATTATAATAACATTTGATTATACAAGGAATGAAATAATGTTATATTGATTAGATAATAATCATATCCATAATACAAAAAATATATGTAATATATTGTATATCCTCATTGTACTATGTCAATGTTGAATAGATACTTTTTCTTAGGATACATCCCCATGATTCCAAATGATGCTAATAAATTGAAATGGATCCAATACAATTGGGGGATGATTTTCCCTTTGAGAAATAAAACAAACAAACCAAACATTCCAAAACAAAATAATCACTACATGATATAGTATAATAATGTAAAACAACAAAAAGTAATATCATTGATAAAAAAACAAATCAACAATATTTTACCAATGTATATGAATTCTAACATTAAAGTATAAAGTGGATGAAAAAACTAAAAAACTAAAAAATCCAAACATAACTCAGTGATCCAACTCTAACTCCATGATAATATTTCATGATGCACCACTAAATAATGGTGATGCTTTATCATTTTAATGTATCTCAATAAAAAACATCTTAAAAAGAACCCACATTCCAATGAAGATTGTGAGTAACAAAACCCATCATGTTTTTCACAAATGACTTCCCTACTCACACAAATTGGATTGAACATGTTAGAAAATTTAAATAAAACAATTTCTATACAACAATTTAAAATAGTTTAAAACAAACCCAAACTATTTCTATGAAAAACAGTTTCCATATCAAACAAATTTATGAACCAAACCATTTCAAAGGGATGTATCAATTCCAATAATTAAAACATTATCTCAAAAACTCATTTTGGCGTTTTCCTTTTTACTCCACATATCCAAACATCCATCCATGACTGAAATATTATAGCTACCTTTAACTTTTAATGGTTATTTTTCTTTTCACCAAGACATCAATAGGAGAACAATTTTGATGGGTGGAATTTTCATACCGTTATTTATATTTCTGTGATGGGGAAAACCTCATACCCTTATCTGTCCCATTTTTACAAGGGAAATTATATACCCATACCCATCCCAAAAATTTGGGGGGAATTCAAACCCTTATAGATCTCAATGAACATGTAAACTCGTTGATCATTTATGACAAAACCCATCCCAAATCAGCCATTTCAATAAAACCATTCTTTAATAGAAAAAAATTATATAAAACAATTTCAATAAAAAATATATTTGAAAAAGTTATCTACGAATTAAAACCAAACTAACATTTTAAGACCCTCATATTAATATCATTTTACCAAATTCACATTCTACAAAACACCAATTATTAACAATTTTATAGACCTTATTTAAATTGGGTTTCCATCAAGCAATATAAAAGAAATTCACAATCAATTTTAACAAATACAACCAATTTGAAATCAGGCCTTCATGTTTGATTAAGTGGTTTCAATATTCCACCATAGGAATTATAGTGTAAATGTTGAACAAAATGAATTTGTAAAAAATTAGTGTTGAATATCAAACCCATCCCATTATATCTCTTTTACTAACATCAACATAGTCATACATTATTGTGATTGGAATCGTCAATCATATATATATATATATCCACAATGAACTTGATCTTGTATTTTGAGAGGTAAAGAATTTAGATCTAAAAAACAACAACAAATGAAGACTTTACAAGGGAATGAGGCTTCACCACAGCATGAAAAGTCTTTGGATAACTTCCATATGTTTTGGGTATGACTCCGCAACATTTGGGATGAAGAAATATCAAGGTAGGGTCTAAATGGATGAAAAAAGTTGATTAGTGGTGAAAATGAGTGAGATTCACTTTTTAGGATCTCACTTTTAAACAATGGACATTTAGTCCCATAATTAGGAAGACCATGTGAAAACATTTTACTAGACTCTTCATTATGGACCAGCTCATATGTTTTCCTTGCACTATTATACAAAATATGTTCAAACCATATAAAATATCACTATCCCATATTTTTTTGTTCCTCCTGGGTGGCCACACAGTTTTTCCAAACTATTTACCTTAACAATGAACCTTCCCATTAACCGTTATCTCAATGTGAACAATTCCTTAAAGGAAATACATGGTTATTCCAAAACATTACTCAAACTATGAACCTTTTTAAAATCTATAAAAATATTCGTAATGTCCTCCAAGATCTCCCAAACATCACCCAAACACTTATCATTCATCAATATTTTAAAGAATGGGATACATATATAAAACTGAGAGTTATACATTCTCCCCATAATTGTCCATTCCATCATGGAAATACAGAGAATTGTATGTGTCCTAAATTATTTTGATCCATTTCTCAACAATTTCATTCTTTTATTCGTAGGTCGATTCTAGAATCTGACCATGATTGCATAAAATATAAACTAGATGATTGCTTTTACCTTGAAATATATCATCTTGTCTATAGAAAATTATTTCTTGTATATGAACTAATGAAGCATACAGCTCTAGGACAACATGATCCCATCTAATAACATGGTCAGGATCAATCTAATAACTTTTCAACTAAGATTAATGAAACACATTATGTAGAGAACTAAACAGTGGTTGAATACAAACAAAAATTCCCCCTCTCTCACCCATTCTAGTATCGGATAATGGATTATGTATCAAAGATATAACATTACATAATTCAAAAAATGATGTTGAACAAGCCTTTGAGTGATCCTCAAGAACACATGATCACTCACCTCAAAAGCCAATTGTCATCGATGATGATCCTCGTACAATATCTAAAAACTATGTGTTATTTCCTTTATTTTCTTATTCAACTGAATTTTCCACAATGTTTCATTCATATATCTCAACCCAATAAGGAAATTCTCACCTATTGTCACCCAAAAAAGTAGAGAATTAATATATCACCCATAAATTCTTCCAAAGGATATATATATATCATGACTTGGTAACTATTTAATATATGAACTCCACTAATGGTATGTTTTATTCCTATGAGCCACTAAAATCCATTACAAAAACCACAACATGTCTTCCAATGTTTGTAGAGTCATTTTGGATTATCCACATGTTTAAGGATGATAAACCATATTAATAGTCAACTGACAACCAAGGTATTTCTGTATGTATTTCCATAAATGAGACATAATCCTTATATATCTGTATAAATCTATCGAAAATATTATATCAATCCTTAATAACACTTTTTTGATATTTATTATTGAAATTTTCATCACTATATGAGATTCAATAATAAGTATTAAATGGACAACCATTTGAAGATGATCAACTATCACCAATATTGTATCGTGTTTCGGAATCGTTCTTCAGAGACTTGTTATAAAATCCAAGGGTATTTGTTCCTATATCCAAATAGAAAAATCTAAATGGTACAGCATACCTCTTCTTAATTGATGATATTCCTTTTCCTAATAAATATTAAAGACTATAAATAAAAAACGAATCCAACATTCTTAGTATATCTACCCACCCAAAATGTTCTTCCATCACATTATACATCTTCATTATTCTGGGCTGAACATCCCATCTCAAATGGTGGTAGGCGTGAAGAATTTTATCTTGAAATGATATTGGTATGTAAATAGGATGTCATATAAAAAAACAAGAACTCCCATACTACATCAATCGCTCAATGGTCTCCCCTCCATTATGTTTTGACATCATAACAACATATTCTAAATCAAACGTCTATACCTATTTAACAGTTTTAATCGAATCAGGAACCAATGAAGATTGAAATAAAAACTCAAAATATATGTGGTCTTTACATTCTAATTTTATATCAGTAATCACTTACTTCAACTACCACTAATCTGAAGCATCATTTTCAAAATACCTTTATGAATTTCAGTATAATGCATCTACAACTAAATTGCCTTTAATTATTGAAGACATATAGTCAATGTCTATAATTTTTAGATATTTATCCCTTTTATTTTCTCATGTTCAAATTCTATTGTGGGAAATTATTTTTCAAGCACTTATGATCCGTATGAACTATAAATTTCTAAACAAATATATAATGACATATTGTGTTTAAATATTGGGCTACATGAGATAACAATAAATTGTGTGTTTGGTAGTTCTTCTCATGACACGGTAACTTCTATGAGCCATAAGCAACAACCTGATCTCCCTGCATGACAATACATCCCAACCCAGGATCTAAAACATAACAATACACCATGTACCATTTTCATAACTCTATATTAATTATGATAAATAATGATGTATAGAAAAAAATTATTATCTTTAAAATATTTTTCAAATTTTTCATCCAATTTAATGGAACATTATTCATTGAATTTTTTTTATAGGTGGATCTAGCCATGAAAAATAACAAAAATAACATTGTTAATAACAAGAAAGGCCAAAGAAACTCTGTATCTTGAAGACCTTTTTATGGTTACCATGATAAAACATACATTAAGTTTTCTATATCCATAAAATAAACTCCATTCATAGATTAAATGGACCATTAAATATAACTCTTATATCGAAAAATCTTACTTTAATAATTTTATATATAATCGGTGGTCACTCAAGGTTCCCAAGACTATCTCCGTCTATTTCTCATGCTCAATCATTGCCAATGAAAACACCAAACAGTCACCACAAACACTAGGGGAAAAAATCCTGATACTATTGAAATATTTGATTCATTAATTCCATATATAATTATAGTTCATTCAAAATAATGTAAGTCATAACATTATACTCATAATAGAAATATCTACTTCTGAGAGTTGTTTTTGGAATGCCCTTCTTAGGAGCCGATAATTGGTGAAATCCCGATTTCATGTAAATTTTAGAGAACCATTGAGAACCACTATATTTATTGAACACATCAACATTTTGTTGATGTGGATATTTATTTTTTATTATAACATGGTTAATATTAAGATAAAAAAACAAATCTAATGTTTTCTATCAAACTTTTTGCAATATAATATGTGTGTTGTCCAAATAGGCATGCACAGGTGAATGAACCATTTTCTTTCAAACTCTTCCAACTGCACTTATGATTCTCTTAGTTCTATTGGATCCATCTAATACGATGGAATGGAAACTGGATTGGTCCCCGAAAGTAGATCAATCATAAACTATACTACCCTTTTTGGTTTTAGCCTAGATAAATTATTGGGAAAAACATTTGGAAGCAGTTCAACAAAAAATTAAAAAAAAGTTATTCTTGATCTCTTCCATCGATGAAAAATTCAATGCATCAAACTGATATAATATTTTTATTACTAATGGTTTCATCAAGTCCACTACACCTATCATTAATTTTTGTTCTCCTAAATGTGATTCCCAGGGATATCCTCAATGGTAAAACTAAACCTTTGTGTATAAAATTTGATGTGATATTTGAAAAAAAGTTAACCAATTACTACCCATGATTAGGTCATATAAATCCATTTCAAGCACAGATAAATACCATATCATCTCAACTACATAAAGAGTTATCGAACATTTTTATGCATAAATTTTTTACATTCTCTTTTATTGATTGTAGTTAAATGTTTTCAAATCGAATGCATCATCTCAATAATAAATCCATGTAACCCAATAGCATGAGAAGCTATAAATTAATGGGATTTACCCATATTAAAAAATATTTCACAGGGTTATAATTCAATATGATTTTAACTCAAACCATAATTGGTCACGATTGACCATCCACAATAACTTTATCACCTCTATATAATTGGTTACTCGCTGCACTTTGTTCTTTGTTTCCCTATTCAGATTTCACTACCTGAGTCCCCTTATATATATTTGTTCTACGGATGATAGGTATTATGATATCCTCATTCTACCAAATGATATGATTTCTATGAAACATGAGAGGTTTCCCAAACACCCAACCCCAAGGCAATGTGACAATAGAGCTGTTGATTGCCCATCTAGTTGAAATTTTGAAATTCACTATGTGGTGTTGTACACTCTCACTTCATGTCATCAAATAAACTACATTAGAAACTTCCATAATTTCTCTTGATTCATGTAGTAAGAGTCATTAATCAATCTATTTTATTATGAGTCACTCCACTAATTTTGAAATAGGTGTCCCTCATCCGATTATTACCAGTAATAGAGTTCCCACCATTCCCTCTATGTATCAACTAGATCCATCCACCCATAGATCTTGAGATTTCCCTATAATCCACCACCACACTATTAACCACCTATTTATAATACATTATACAGAGCACATAAATTTTTGATAAAATATCCTACCACATCCCTGATTAAAAATGTGTTCCTTCAATAATGCACTAGCAACAACTTTGGGTGGGAAGAGGAATATGTAAATAAATTTAACCGCATACGCTTTTACTAAGATTTTGACCTGATTCAAGATGAATATTTTGTTTTAATTATAAAAATACTAGGATATAATTATCTATTGAAAAATTAAATGAAATCCTACCATTGAAAAACATTTTCTGGTTTAGCATTAACATCTGAATCTCATCACTAGTGTGAAAGATCCTACAACATGTATGATTCCAACATGACATTCAACTATGTTGGTGAGCTGAGGAAATTAGGGTTTCAATTCATCTTATTCAATCACACCTCTGGCTTCTTTGGTTCAAAATCTCCATGAAAATTTGTGGATTCTACATCTTGGAAAAAAGTTCTATTTTTATTTGTTATTCCTTTTCATTCCTTCTATCCACAACAAGAATATCTCGGACTATACTTTGATCCAAAAATTTGTACACATGTAGATCTGGTTCAATCACATTCTCAGCAGCTTCTTCATCTTGGTTTCAATGATGCCTTCTAGGATCCATTTTCTATAAACACAAAAAAATCCATAAGCCTCACTCTCAATTAAATAAAGGATTAAAATTTCATATTCTACTATATAATCTATCACAATATTGATTTAAAAAATTCAACATTGCATGTTCAATATTTTTATGAAATTTAATCATGGATTTGAACAAAAAACATTTATAAAATACTAATATAATTCCATTTTAATAATATCACATATGAAAAAAATAATGATTTTTCAAAAATCATATTTTTTCACCAAATTATATATAATTACATTAAATTAAATATGAACCTCTTGTGTAAATTCAATTATAAAATTAATTTTATTCTTATATCATTATCTAAACACATGATAATGATATTAACATTCCTATAAGTGTCTATCAAACACATATGTACCCAACACCGTGATAGATTGAAGTTCATCATAAAATGGTTATCGATTAATTTTTAGGAAAAATTGTTCATGTTCTGAAAATCCTAATCATTTATATCATACAATAATAAGGAATAAACAAAGATGAATTTCAACTCCATGATAGTCACAAATGATACCCATGTATTGAACAAATAGATACACCTTGTAATGAAAGGAACTAACAAGTTGATACTACTTGTAACATTCTGCCCCTCATTTTATTAAGTCGATGCATAATATCTATATGGCCATAAAAAACATCACCATGACACCAAAGGCTAGTTATAAATTCCAAGGGCTTTAATAAAATTGGCGGATGATTTTCCCTTTGATAAATAAAAAAACGCAATGATACAATTCATAAAAAAAATATATAAAACACATTAAGAAAAATTATATAAAACAATTTAAAATATTTCTTATCAAATCCAAAAGAATACTGTGAAAAACTAATTTAATGTCAAAATAATTTCCATACAAAAAAAATTTCAATGGGAAGTAGCTAAAAAAATAAATAAAATTCTTTCTTAAAACCCTTTTTTATAATCATCCATTCTATTCAACATATCCACACATCTAACCATGCATGAAATCATGTACCTCCCTATACATGTGTGTGGTGAGTCATCCATTCACCTAGTCGTAACATAGTTAATAGTTTTGATTGGGGAAAGATCATTCTGATAGCCATCCCAGAATGATGGGGCGAAATGAATAGCCTTATCTATCCCTTTTTATAGGGGTAATTTCATACCATTATCCACCCCTGAAATTATGGTTTAAATTTCATACCCTTATCCATCTCATTGAACATGAACACAAACCTACCATTTCAGCCAGAATAACATGCCAATTCAACATATTCAATAATTTCAATAAAATTTTTCTTTTATTTAAATCATTTCCATCAAACCATTTCAATAAAAACAATTATTTATTTTAAAAACATTATAATGCATCGAAAAAATATATATTTATTACCGTCATGTTAAAATCATGTTACCAATTTAACTTTCAACAAAACACCCATTTTTTACAATTACATAATAAATAACTAAAGGGGATTTCCATAAATCATTTCAATAAAGGATGAAAGAATTCAAGAAAAACAACCAATATGATATTCGTCCTCAGTGTTATAATCTAATGTGTAGAGAGTAAGGCCACCTACATTAGGAATTATGGATGAAATGAAGAAAGACATGAATTATTTTACTAATCCAGGTTTAATCTCTAATAACCTACCTTATATAACTTCTTCTAAAATCAGCACACCCATATATCATTATTACTCACATAAAAAATATTAGACCTATCCCCAACGAACTAGATCACTTATTTTGAGAGAGGGTAGGGAAGAATATCAATTAAAAACTCTATAAAAAAGAATACTTACCAAGGGAGTTAAGATACAATGCACCAAGAAAAGACATAAAATATCTTATGAATTGATGGGTGAATAATCCACAACCTTTTTAAAGAATAAATATCTAGTTATAGTTGAAATGGAGGAAACCCAATAGGTAAAGATCTGAAAACAAGGGAGATTAATTTCTCTAGGATGTCACATTTAATCTATCCACAGTTAGTTTCATGGTTAGGAAAACCATACGGTAAAAATTCCCAAGCCTATACCTTAAGGATCACATCGAACTGTTTTCCCACACATTTAGAGAAACCCTCTTTGAAACATGAAAAATATCGTTGTCTCACTTTTAATGGTTTCTCTTAGGTGGCTGCACGGTTTGGCCAAACCGTGCACCTGAACCATACCCCTTCCCATTATCCCATGTCTCACTATATAAATTTTTATATAGAAGTGTCATGGTTTCCACTAACCATTATAAAATTTTTCACCTTTAGAAAATTCCCATGAAATTTCCAAAAGTTCTTCATACTCTTTTAATCATCAACCAAACACATATGATACCTAAATGACATAATGAAAGGTGTTACATACGTGAAAACAGGGGTTTTAAAATATGTTTATTTAAGTGAAATATAATTTCAAATAAATAATGTCCTCAAAGGGGTAGTAGATATAATACATAAAAATTATTATGTACACAAAACCAATTATGTCTCAATGAAATAGAAATTGAGATGACATCTCTTACATTATGTCCCCAAGAATTCATCATTTTTACATAATGAATTAGATATTAAAATTGTATAAATTAATTATTTAATTAAAAAACTATTAAACATATATTTTATTTACTATAATTTTTTTGAGTTAATTTATGGAAATTCAAATGAGTTATAATGTTTAATTTGTTTTGTTTTGGGAGTATCTATTTCAGTGTTTTATGGTCAGTTCCATTCTATATAATTATAGATGTTCATATGAAATGGAATAAATATTTAAAATTGTGATTGAAATATATTAATATACATAAAATATTTTAAATTATTCTCATATATCATTTGGTTATATTGTATGAGGATGATTCATTTGAGAAAATATTAACAAAAAATAATTTGTTTACTTTGACAGTTTCTACAACCATCACAAAATAGTATCATTTTATTTAATATTATATTTGTATAAAATTTATAAAACATTAAATATGGTTTAATAAATATAATATAAATTAAATAAACCATAAAAATGGTTTTAATACCATCAATGCATGGGGTAATGAGAAATGAAAACTCATCAACCATGAAGGAGGTGAATTGAAACCTCACAAATTCTGTTTTCATTTTTATAATTAGAAAGAGGGGAAAATAGATATTATGATAAATATTCCATGAATAAAATAAAATTATAGTTTATAAATAATAATCTAGTAACCATTCCACTTTTATGTGGGTCATGAAGATAAGATAAGAGAAGAAAATAAATCAAAATTGAATAAGGGGATTTTAAAAATTGAATATTGTCTCATTGTGAACCTACTTTAAGAACAAGGATTTGATATTTTGGTAACCATAGTAGTTAATAGACATGGGTAAGATCCTAGGTAAGTGATTTGGGAATAATAAAAAACAATTTGCATGTATTATAAGGTGTTAGGTGAAGGGTTCATGAGTGGTGGTATTTATTATGGCAGGAGAGGGCGGTTTTTATTATTCTATTCATTAGTTTATTATTTTGGGAAAAGAATATTAGTAATTTTTATTATTTTGACTAATTATAAAATGTAGTGAATGTGAGTTTGATCAAATGGGTACTTAAATCTTGAATGACCTGAGAATTAATGTATTCAACATAATATTATAAATAAATGTAATTACCTTATTTTTCTAATCAGAGATATTCAACATTTTTAGAAAAATTCAAAAAAATCATTCTCACTATTTTTCGACATGAAGATTTTAAAATTACACTCCATTTTATGAAAATAATTTTCTAAATATGATAAAAAATATATGTACATTCTTCATTTATTTGAATGATACATATTTTAATATTATAACTACTTTTATAAAACATTTAAGAATTAGTTATGGAATCATATAATCATTCTTTATTTATAAAAAAAATTAGATATTAATATATTTGATAAAATTAAATTTATTTTAAATAATTATATTAATTAAAAAAATTAAATAAAAATTTACCTTTTACCAAAATAACAGCACTTAATTTGACATTTTTAAAAACTTAATTTAATTATTCCATTATATAAATATAAAATAGGTTCATTTATGAGATAAAAAATTTATTAATAAATTTATAGGTTAGTTCATTAATATAATTTTAGTTTTTCAATTCTTAATGGTCACATTACAATTACAATGGTAATGTTAACATTTAATAGTATATCTGGGTTTTTTTATATTGGTCTTCCATAAGATATTGAGTAAATTGAGTTTATTTAAGAATACTCACACTGTGAAATATTAATTTGTTATAATTAATATGTAATAATCAATAAAAATGGAATTTTAAAAACTAAATGAAATATTTAAATAATTAATTAGAAGACACAACATTATTTAGAGATTGTCCAAAATATATAAACATCTTGTATATGTTGTCACAGATAAATAAGTTGAATCTTTTACAATTAGATTAAGTAAAGATAAAACATACAGTGGATTTGAGTTTTCATAGATTTACCATAAATAATGATTTATTCATTCTATAATTATTATATGTCTTATATGAAAAAAAAATTATATTTATATTTAATAATAATTAAAAACCAATAATATTTACTGTTCACTGATAGAACTAATCACAATGTGTATACATTTCCATTACATACTTTATAGACTTAGGCTTGTGGTTGTTTTCAATACTTCATAATCTAGTGTCTTCCTCCTCAATTATAGAGATGTTGTTTATGTGGATATATTTGAGGGTTTTCATGACTAAATATAGTGTTGTATTGATGTTATAATGATGATTCATAAATTTTTTTAAAAATATAATTTTTATAAAATACAAAATTTAAAATTATTTTATTAAGGAATATATTTTCTTAAATTATCAATATTTAATTATTATAAAATATCAAAATGTTTTCATTGGTAAAAGAATATAGATGGGAAATCGAGTGTTAACCTATTGGAACCTGGGGAACATCTGAACAAAAAGATGTTACACGAGGTTGTTAAAGAGGATATTGTTTATCTCACTATCTATATGAGTATAATTGGCTATTTATTTTATCCAAATGAGAATAATTATTACCCTTTAACTATAAAGGGGATAATTAGACTATGTGCATTGAATAACATGGAAAAAAATCATAGAAAGTGTATCATAGACTATAGTCCAGGAGAGGTGTCACTTTGAGTAGTTCCATTGGTTTATTAACACAACATAATCAATTGTGGATTAGTTATAGGAAAATAAAATTAATTAATTTAACGTAAGGGCACATTATATTTGCAATTGCGTGAGAAAAATAAGAATTGGGAAGAAGAAGTCTACAAGATGACTTCATGTGGGACTAGATAAACCACAAGGGGAAAGGAATCCATTCCAATGTATACGTAAGGCCCTGAAATTTTGTACAATGGGCCTCTATAGGTAATATTAAAATTAAATATCATGTCAGTTATATGAATAATGGATAACATAGTAACATGTTATCAATATAATGCACTTATGTTTGAACTGATGAGTGGGTTTAGTTTGAGTTATTAATGGAAGATATTTTGTAAAATGATATATTTTGATTGAAATTAGTTTTTTCATAAGGGAAAAAAAGATGTTATTTAGAAAAATATGTAGATAACCATTTCATTATATAAGATGCTTTTAGGATCGAAAACAATGATGACTCTACTATAGGTAGAACTAAAAACACCATCAGTTTATTGAATTGATCAAGGTATGAAGATGAAATATATCCAGACTAATTGTTTTTTTTTTGAATTAGTAATGGGTAGTAACCCATTATTTATATTGATAGATAACCACAAATCCAAGTTAAAAAACTAGATAATTTTTGGACAAACCCAAATTTGAAAACAAATTATGACAGGATTATCAGTTTTATATACGTTGGAATCTAAAGATATTCGAGTAATGTGTGTGGATCCTATAGAATATGACAAACCAAAAGATTATAATCCCCAGTCTATGACTATGGGAGATGTTTCTAGTAGACAATAACTAAAAAAATCTCCTCTATTATTTTTTTTAAAAATAAAATATTAATTATTAAATGTTTATTAATTATTAGTGAATAATATTAAAATGAAATGGAATTTAACCTTAATGTTATGTTACAAGGATCATTCCATGTTATACAATGGATATTTCCTACTGGGTTTATTGATAAACTCATGATGTGGTATGATTTAGATGTTTAATGCTTATATGAAAATATTAAATATGACATTTCACAGATTATAAAAACTTTTATGGTTTGAAATTCCAAGTAATTATCATTGAATACAACCTATATCTCATTTAAAATAATAATATCACAGATTTATAATACAATTTTATTCATATAATATTCTTATATAGATTTTTAATCACTATATTAGTCCAAACTTATTTTATTTTATCTATATGTTTTATATTATTTCAGAGTAATGTTTTAACCAAGATATATGTTGTTGTCTAAAATTATAATTTATAACTATTCCATTTGAAATATATATTTTCACCATTAAATGAAATTATATTTATTCCTAAAAAATTAATAATTATAATTTAAATATATTTACAAAAAATATTTTTTATTTTGTTTTTAGTTTTAGTAATGAACCTAAAAAATGAATATTATTTGATGAGAAACAACACTTATAAACATTAAATATTTTTTAATATTTATTCATTTCTATAATTAAATGAATTTTATCTATATAATTATGTGATTTTTTAATAAAACCTTTTATTATATCAGAAAAATAATATTAAATATTATTTTAATATCAAAATAAAAATAAAAACAATGTATGATGCCTTCATAATACCTAAGGTGAGTTGAAAAAAAATAGAAACGATTCTCAGGTAGATAAATTTATAAAACTAATCACATAGTTATTTTCACATAGTTGAAATTTTCAGATAACATATTTTCCACAAAACACGCTAGTTAATATTTTTTATGGAGTAATTCTAGTAATAACGCAACTAATTCAACCTCTATTATACAATCATAAATATTTTCCTCAAAATAGTAATTATTATTACTCAATTTCAATACAATATTCATTAGTAACACAAATTTTATAATTTGATAGAACCTATTTATAATAACAAATTTAATAAAAAAATTATAAATCCCAAAATTATGTTGATTAAAATAAAATATTTCACTACAATATTTTTACAAAATACTAATTTTGTTGTCCAATTATAGTATCAACTCATTTTTGACATAAATATAATGAAAAAATAATACTAATGGCTATATATTCTGAGAAACTATTTACATTCAATGAAAAAATTCAATTAATGTATATAACCTCTCAAAATATATCAATATCATTTCATTTCATGTCCAATTTTTTTCATAGTGTTACCCTTTGGCACACATTCAGTACTTATCATCTATAATATTATCTTTATGAAACATCTAGATGATATTATAGTCATATTTTTTATTCTTTTTTCTTTTTCTATTTTGAAATTTTAATTTTTTTACTTCTTTTGATCATTAATCTTTTAACTCTTAATCCATTTTTATGTATTAAATTAATGTAATAATTTCCTATTATTTGTTCATGTATCACATGTTATTAAATACATATGATTAACTTCATGATAAATGAATATTTTAATCAGTGGGGGTTACATTCTTATTCCTTAATAAAATTTCCCTATTACATTTGATACTCTAATGAAATAAAATTATTGAAATTTTGTCTCCTTAAAGCTTTAGTATTTCAAGTAACTTCATTAAACATATAATATTTCTATAAAACATAAATTGATTGAGTAGTAATTTATTATAATACATTATCTCTATGTTATATAGTCCAAATCAAATTTTTCTCATATGAGTGATCATGTTACAATTATATAGCTTATATATTATGTACATGTGAAGGATTTAGTATTTTTGTCCAGTAATTAGATTTATTAAACTTCTTATGATCATGAGAGGGGTTTCCTGGATGTGTTAAGAATCACTACACAGACTCTATGTGATCATGAATCTTGAGTGGACTAATGCATCATTGTCATAAATAATTTTTTATATAAATCACATAACCCTCTTCTAAGGTAACATAAGAAAAAATTTTGTATCCCAAACATCAGTCATCAGACCATATCAATGATTTTAAACATATCTCTTCTATCACCATTACACTACTTAGATATGTCACCAATGGCCTTAAATAAATCTTTAATTTCCAAACTATTATATGCTAAAATAATATTTCACACACTTACTTCATCATAACATATTTTATATACAAATTTCCCTAAATATAGAACCTCTTATGGATATATTTAGATTATAAAGAGAAAGCTATTACAATACGAGTTCTCAAACTGAGAATTATTTTGATCCCAGCTTCAAATAAAATCCATATAGAATTTTTTTAATTTTCCATCTGGAGTAGAAATGTGATTTTCATATTAACCACTAGTTTGAGGATAAACATTATAAATATTGTTTTATCTTTATTGTATGAATGTAAATGAAAAATCAGAAACATTGATGAGAATCTTTTATCCCAGTCAAATATAATTTATGTCAATAATTTATTAATACAGTTGACCTATAACCAAATAAAATCATTTCCATTAGATGTGTTCGGATGAAAATTCGTAAACTATATAGTAATTTTTACCAATTAATATATTAGTTTGGGTAATTCAAACATTAACCCATTATACCCATGATATTTTTCCTTTACATTCATGAAACACATTTATAGATATATACACACCACATTATCTTAATTAGTATTTTACAACTAAAAAATATATTTTAGATCTCAATAAATATTTTTTCATCCTCGGTGGATAGTGAATTATAAGATATGTGATGCATCCATTTTATACCCATTCAATTCTACTATTAATGGGATTCTGATCAATTTCATCTATCCTAGAATGTCCTAACTTACAAGGTAAGATACATTCAATTTTCTACATTCCTTTCATTTATAAAATAATTAATGAATTCTACAATGATCATCATTATGATGGATGGTTGAGAAATCACCAAGAAATTTTATTGTATCTCACCACCCACATATGATATATACATCCATCATTTCGAATCTATGATTATTATGTCTTCCTAAATTCTCATCATGTTTATGGATGGAAAATAATTCTATATTGAGTATCAACTACATTTTTTTGTCTTATTTTGATAATGTATAATGAAATATTTGTTTTGGATTAACTATATCCTTCACCCATAGTGAATATTCTAATACTATTCAGTGATTATATACATTATGTTCGTTTGATATATATATATATATATATATATATATATATATATTTAAGTTTCCAACATAGGGATAAAGCATCAAAACCCTAGTCGTTTTTTTAATTATTTTCAAAACATTAATTAATTATGATTCTATATTGGTATTTATGTAAATAAGGTGTTTCCATATTTTATTTTTAAATGGAAGCATGAGAAGTAATATCAAAAAATAATTTGTAGTTACTTTCAATCAACATGTAAAAGATCAAATGCCACTAAGATGTTTTTAAAGACACATTATATGAAAAATGGTCAATAATATAGGATGACAAGCTAGTCCACGCATTTTGAGGGTGAATTATTTCCCAATCCAGGATCCTCTTATATATTTTAGTCATATTAATGAATAACTCCTAAATCTAAAGATTGGAATTGGTAACCCTATGTTAATGATTAACCATTTAAATGTATCAATATGAACATCATTATTTATCATAGATTCTCTATCTTGATTTCATATCATAATTATTATTCATTTTTACATATCTATTTTAAATATCTGAAATGCTTGGTGATTCTATTTTTATCTTCATCAAGGGGTTATAGAAGAAAATTATTTCTATATAGGGAGAAAATGAAGGGATCCCGAGATATCCTTATAAAACAAATTATATCTTGCATAATTTTATGCTATATAATTTGACATGAGGTACCATTTTTGTTCATATAACAAAGAAAACTTCTATGATTTATAAATTCACGTAGAATGGAATTGTGGTAAAAATCATCTTATATATTTTTGTTATGGGGATTTTACATAAGTACCACCTCTGATATTACATAAATTGGAATATGGTACAATGTGGAGGAATTTATTGATCACGTGAATGGAATATAGTCCTCAGAGTAGAAGAATGGTCTGTCATAAATATATTTTGGTAATATGGTTAAAGGGGATCAAGAGAATATAGTTCACTAACCAGGAAGTAAACTAATGTGTACTGTATCAAACATATGGATGGATTCATTGGGAATATTTAAATGTTGATAGGTTGTTTGAGAATGCTAAGAATATGGCTCTATTTGAGAGGATTTGAATGTATTAATGTGTAATATAGACTCATGTGCATAGGTATTGAAGATGATTATGTTTTTTAACCTAAAAGTGGTTTCATACTTATCCTAAATAAGTGTAATAAAAATCATCCTTATTTGAGTGGTATAGATTAAATTCAGGCCTTATGAACATAACCTAAAATTTAATGTCAAACTCCAAGGATGTTCTTATGATTTTTTTCCATTCAACAAGGATGTATCTGTCATTAATGATGTGATTATAGAGGACCGATTGTGACTTATATATTGAATGATCCATTATTCTAGGATTTATTTGTCGTTAATGAATACTAGAACTCCGATGATATTAATCGAAGAAGAATACATTTCATGTTTGACACATGATCATACCATGTTTCATCAATTTAGCTTGGAGATCATGATTAGGGAATATGTATTGATGATGATTATTATTAATGTTCTTTAAAGGACCTAATATTGAGGTTTCTAAAATAATAGTATTAATACTTGGATAATTTGATGATTTAACTTGAATAAATATTTAATGGGAACCATAAATTATCTTATATATGAATGTTAATCACCCTTAATACATGTCTCATCGATTAGAATCATGTTCCATGATGATCATGTGGACCCAATAGAAACCTCCCCAGCATCCTCTTAATAGGGGACCTCATTATCTTGTGAATCCATGACTGTGATTCCCCCAAGGATTCATCCTTTATAGGGAAAAATATTTACACTAATTTTATAAATTGAATACATAATCAATGATATGAACACTAATATTCATTCCCTATCCTTGTTTATTCGGTGGATTAGGAGGATCCTTCGTAATTCAATTCCTAGTTATGAGATGTGAAAAAATGGATAATAAATCTCTGAAACCACCATGTACATGATAAAATAGCATGAGATAAAAGTGTATTATCCACCTTAGTAGAGTATTTTAGGTGGTTCCACCCATGATTGGGTATAAAAAATATGAATATCCTTAGTATAGGTCTAAGGGGATTCTATTCCCTACTGAGGACTATAAAGTTTTCTTCTCCTCATTCCATTTACTTAATGATATATCACCTTAGATCGATTCTATTGGTGATTGGTAACTATGTAGAATAGCCATGGCCGAATGGAATACCAAATAAAAGGTCTCAGGTGGTAGGTCTCCATATTTAAAGGAGTTGGATGAAGGTTCACCAAAGTAAAAGTCCATAGGTGATTCTTTTCCCAAGTTAACATCCTCAGACATAGGGTCTCTATTGTTATGTAAACTAGACAATGTTTTTACCTTATTTAAATACATGATATAATTATATTAGATGTAAAAGGATTTGGTTAAAGGTCTCTCAGTTGAAGAGACATTTGAAAAATTTTCTTCCTCGTAGGGGGAAATGGGTATAGATTTTCTTTATTGGTCATGGGTTCTCATCAAATCCATTATAATAATGTATACCTTGTATAGATTTGGAGGTGTGTCCATAATACTATTTTATGAATAAATATGGAAAATTTTAATGTTTTAATGTTTATCACCCTTATATGTATCAACAAATATTCGCTTAAATTATTTATATTAGGTTTTTTGTTTCATTTGATTCATTCTGGGAGTTACGGAGACAATGGTAAAGGTAGCTTTTATTGTCCCCCTCACTTCAAGAAGGCATAGATATGGTTCCTAGGTGAATGGACAATGGATCAATTTATAAAATTATCATGGAATTAGTTATAGGGTGTTTTTTAATCAAGTAAATGTGTGTATATTGATTGACCTAATGGACATTGGAATATAGGTGTAGCATAATAGCATCATAGCATATGCAACCTAGGATACTAAGGACTTCCTTATGTGAAATGTATTAGTTCCATCCATAATTTAATTGGTGAAATACTAGGAAAATTTATTAAATGTACATTGGAATATTCACCATTAAATCATTCCCCATAAAGGGAGTGGTGATAAATGACCCCCTTATAACTACATGCGATAAAAATTATCATATTTTAAATTATATGTTCATATGGAGAGATAATGAAATATGGTTTAATGGAGATGTGTTCATTATATTAATTAGATAAATGTGAATATGAGAAATTAGTTTTTCCATGAATCATGAGTTGGTAGGTGTTTGTAGTGTATCAATATATATTTATTCCACCCTCCCTATATGAATGAACCTACAAACACTTGATAAGGATATAAAACTTCACACAAAATTTTTTGTTCTATAGTTTCTCGATTCCTTATATAATGTTCATAAACAATTATGTATTTAAGAGGTATATTCGCACATCATTGATAAGGGAATGGTAATTTCTAACTAAGTAATGGGGACTACAAAAGGATACTATATACATGGGTTTTGGGAAAGGTCACTATGAAGAAGGTTTCTATGTATGGACACTATGAGGATGGGGAATGTGTGATTTCTCTATGGTAATGGATTTTTAGTGAATTATCCATGGTGAAAGGGAATGATCAAGTACACTATTGAAATTTACGCTATATAAGGTCATCATAAAAAAGGGTCCAGAGTGTGGTCACCAAGAAGAAGGGTCCTGAGCGGGCCACCATAGATAAATAAGTTGGGGCAAGGTCTCCTTTGTAAAGATGCACAAGTGATGAACCAGAAGAATGATCTTTTAGAGAGGCCCCTCGGTGATGGTGTTTCCTTTTTGAAATAATTTCTTAATGTATTATTTAGTTCATCTACACCTTAGAGAATTTTTTTCATTTTGATTTATCAATTTATTTAATCCTTGATTTCCCTTTTAAATTTATAATGGTGATATCCATGAATGCTTCATTGGATACTGAGGCTACTAATCGAATGTATTTTATTTTCATTGATGTTATTCATGGTTACATAGTCATGAATAGTAATTTATGAAATCTTTATAGTATATATTCTAGGAAAATCACCAAAAATATATGAATTCATACCATTATATGGGCAAGAAATACAAACTGATGATTCATAATATAAGAGATAATTTATTGTGGATTACATGAATCTATGTACTACAAACATATATTGAAACGAAACAAAAATTATCTAAGGGGCCTAGTGTTTATTATTATTTTTGTCTCCATAGTATGATTTCTCTATATATCCATGAACATAGATTATATCATGAGATGAACTACAACTCCTACATTATTTTACACTCTATCAGTGATCATGATTGTGGATTTAATTAGTATTATGACATATATCTTAGAAATTGCATCAATTAAGAGTAGATAAGGACATATTGGGTTTAGACAAAATTTATGAAATTCAACACCCATAAAAATTACACAGTAATCTATGATGTCATGTTGATCTCTTAAAAATAAATTTTTGAGCATAATTATCCTATTATAGATATTTAGAGTAATTATAATAAATAGACTAATAACATTGACCCCTCCCTTGATAAGGAAGGGTTTAGCTTATTGAATATTTATAAGATCATCATGCATCTATATCTAGGGATTTTTAAATCATATTTGGTCCCTCAAATCCCTTATGGTGCACCCATTATAGGGTTTTATAACTAGCAAATAACTACTGAGAAATATTTAGGATGATATATGGAATGAACCCAATCCTCACACGAATATCAAATTTTATGTACTGATGAAGATCATAATATTGACTCATAAAGAGAGGAAGAAATGTATGTGTTGAATAACATGAACTTCATTACAGAAAAGGGGGTCACTAGACCATATTTTTCAATGTTTGTGATAGGGAAATATGAGATGTCTGGTTATAACATTAATCCATCAATTCAAATATAAATTCCTATTTCGTTGTTTATAACCATGTGGTTCAACTTTTATCTACTATCTGTATGCGACTCTTTTGTTGATGTCCTCCTATGAATATTTATGAGCATAATTCCTTATATAGAACAATGTAACTTTTGGAATAATCCGAAATTATTGTTAGATATATACATAGGGAAGGACCTATTTTATATCTAATAAACTTTTCAGATAATGTTGGGATACATAGTGACCCATACTATTTCATTAACCTACTCAGTGATGTTTAAATCCATAATATATATTTTGATTATTGATCCTATAACTTTCATGAACAAGACCATTCTGGTTAATGATATAGGATTCCCTAAAACACATTAATGTTCACTCTAAATTTAAATTAAATTTTTATGGGACACGTCCCACTATAATTGTAACTACTGAGAGGAGGGGATAATAAAAAATCTAATCATACAAGATGGATCTTTGGGATTGCGTTATGGTGGCTTTATTTAATTATGATATCAAGTGGGGGTATTACACCTGTTATCTATTTGGACACAAATTTAGATTAATCCAATACAAATCCATATCTCCATTAGTGGACAATATGGTTGAAAATTTTAAATTGGTGTCATGACAACTCATAGTGATGATGGATGAAGAAACTATAGTCATCTTTATCATCCTTCTTCTTGAAGGAATGTTCATCAAGATTTTCCTTACTATATTATGAATTTAAATTTTTTCCTTAGACACTATGTTGAACAACAACCCTATTGAGTTAGGGATGGAAATTTGGGAACTATATATACCAATCTAGGATATGAACCCAATGATTTATTTATTTTGGTTAGTATAATTTAAAAACACAAGGGAATCTAAGAGGGTGTACTAAATTAGTCTATAGATAAATAATATAATCCATTAATTTTTCCTAATCATATATGTTTCATAAAAAATACATTATATCATTCTAGACCAATATTTCTACTAATACAAAAATTTATATTTTGATAATAATAAACTATATGTGATGCAATGATCATAATGTCCCATAATTTCAGTGAATTTTTCTTAATTATATAGAATTATTTTGAGACTACAAGCTCTGATGGCACAGAATTCCAACACCCATTGAAGTTGGAATAGAAGTTGGAATTTTTTTAAGGTATGTTCTATAAACATATCAGTATGTTTTTCTAAATTTTGTGCCGGTAATTAGATCATAAATATGAGGCCACCTTTAAACTATGATTGTTGGGATTCACAAGGAAATGACATAACTTCGGCAGGCATGGGATGAATGGAAAATATAATTTTCAAATATTTTAAGAAAAATAATAAAATTACATAAAAAAATTATTTTATTTCTGTTCTCACTGATGAGTGAAGAGAAGGTGAAGTTTTTGTGTAGCGAAGAGGAAACAAAGATACACATTAATTGTGCTCATTAATGGCTTGTTATAATGTAGCATAACGACACTTTAATGACATGTAATAGTGTTGTTGTTTCATAAATTAAACATTGTAACGATGTGACATCACATCATAATATAAATTTTTCAATGTGATTTCTTTTTAATAGTTTGAACTGTTGGTGGAAAGAGGACTAAACTGTGAGGATTCTTAGACAAAACTCATATGGATTACCTCCCCAATGAAGAATGACGAACATTGGTTGGTCTTCATCGACATCAACATACCTCAAAGAACGATGAACACCATCAACCTCTTGTACCCTAGAGGAATATGTTCTATGACAACTAATGTTAATGTGGTATGGGATTTATTTTTGGTTTTATGATTTCCCAGTTATTTTTCTAAAGGAAGAATGTAGATTAACCCACGAACAGGTTAATATGCAGATCATGTGATCTTTTAGGATGGTTTCATTCTTGGGTATTATATTCAAGATTAATTTTATTGATGGTAGAATATTAATCTATAGACCTTCCCTTATTTTAAACCTCTAACTAAGAGTGCATGAGACGTCATGAACAAGGCCTTGGACCCTCTGCACATGCGTTCTTCATGGTTGTATCTTCAAATCGATGGTCGGATGAATCTGGGGCCAAGGCATGGATGATGTAGACCTGAGTGGCCCATTGGAATAGGTGGATCGAGATACAGACCATAGAATTAACTCTGGAGGCTTGTAGAAGGATCCTCTAGTGTGCCACCAGTGGCCCGTGGAAGTGGCCAGAGGAGGAGGGAGGAGGTGTGATCATTCGTGTGTTGCGACAGCAAGAGGCCAAGGACAGTTTCACGTGGTGAAGTAGAGGAGTGGAACCGATTGGCGTTGGGTGGAGGTGGAAGGCAGTGTTCAGGTGGCCCGCATTCAGGACACTTGGGTGACATTGTGAGTCGCGATCGCTCGGCTGCGGCGGAGGGGAGGTCCTGGCTCATTGGCCGCAGTAGGAGCGGTACGCGGTTCCACAAGGGGCGTCGTACCAATGGAGTGGACCGCCCCTTGTGGGCTATGTTTAGACAAAGTGGGTATGTGGAAGCTACTACTGCATCCCCAGCACACACCAACTGTCCAACCATAGTGGATCGGGCTCCATCTGGTGGGTCGCTCCCCAATCCAGCAGGTCGAGATGGACCCGCGCCGACAGGACGGACCTGTGCCAATGGGTAGGGCCCTTACCCAATGAGCTGGACTCACAACTGCAGACCAGACCCCTGCTCTTTCAGCTTGGCCAGTTGAGATTTAGATTCCAAGTGACCCACATCGGAAGACGGAACCAGTTCCCGTCGGGTCGTGCTGAACAAGACCGGGTTATCGGGTGACCCGACGGGTTGGACCCCTAGCCAAACCTAGTCAGTCCCAGAAAGGCCCATTATCCTAGACATACCAGACATACCATGACCCAAACTAGGTTAGGTCGGGCTAGTTGAATTTAACTTGGTTATGTGGGACACTTGGGCCAGGTTGGTTTCGTTAGTCCAACCGGGTCGGACCTGGCCTAGAAAAAACAAGACATTGATTACTAAAATTCTAATAACCTATAAACCAAGAATCTAATTGAAGAATGGTCTATGGATCAAGGAACCTTGTGATGAGGAGGTATTTCTAATATACTTTAAAAGAGTTTTTTTGAGGCTTTACATATGGCCGGGTTGGATCCAACTCAAATCCAACAAGACACTTTTTACTAAAATGATCATATCTTATAGATCGGGCATTCGTTCGATGCATCATTTGTTGTGTTGTGACCCTTACGATGAGGAAACAATTTTATGTAATTCAATGTGGGACTTTGAGGCCATTTAGGTATGACCGATGGATTGAGACACAACATTGTGGATCTGTTGTGGCCTGGTAGACGAGTAACAGACGTGTGGATCCTTAGTGGCCCGACAAACGAGCAAGAGACGTGTGGATCCTTAGTGCCCAATAGATTTGAATCATTTGTTTGTATCCATAGTGGTTTGGTTGAGGAGCAGTATTCATGTGGATATTTAGTGGCCCCAATGATGAGCAGCAACCATGTGGATCTTTTGTGTCCCTATAGCGGAGAACAGATTCTTCAGGGATGACTCCCTAAATATTATGAAGCATTCATCACTATAGCTAATGAACCTTGTTCCTATGATTTATATTGTACCTAGTGTGAGTTGTCCATACTTTGGTATCTTAATTTTTGGTTTTACTTTATGACCTTAATTGTTGGCTTCACTTTGTGTTGCTTTGTGGTATTTCTACTTAGTGTAATGGGGTCTACATTTTAGTACTTTGTTTCTCACCCTTACATGGCCTTCACCCAAACAATTTATGTCTTGTGCAGAAGAGAAACATTATGAAAATGGACATTGTGGCCTGGGATAGGGCGGGGCATGGTCAGATCAGAGAGACATTGTGTACTCCCGCAACATCGAGTAGCTACCCTACTCTTACTATCACGTGAGGTTCTCAGCAGTCGTCTTGTTCACAGTTTTTCCTTCTACTCTTTAGTTTTCAGTTATATTTGGTTGTTTTTGTCTTATGGACCATTTTTCAATTGTACTTGTACCCATCACTTGTTTCTGTATAATTGTATCCCCCTTAAAGTCTATGGGTTGTGGTAGGGCATGTTTGTGTGTACTAGTACCTAAGAAAATGCCTCCCACATATAGGTTGACACCTTCAATTCTAGTCACCAACCCATTATATTCAGGTGGAGGGCTTTGTATATTTAATGTTAGGGGCCATGGGGGATAGGTCTTGAAAATTGGTATCCAAGGGAGGATGATTCTACCTCAAAGATTGGGAGTCTTTAGTTCTGTTTTTGGGAAATCGTGTTTGGTGTCTCAGGTTTGGATTTTATATCTGGGGAGTTCGGTGTCTGTGCAGTAGAAGACGTATCCATGCTCTAGGACCCTGAATTATTCTTTTCTACTCTAAACATGAAAATACTAGTTGCATAAACGTATCATTTTGTTCTTTTTTATATGATTTAGCTCACCAGGTATTATCTTATGAATGTGGTCCATCTTAATCTATTTAAGGATTCCAACATTCAGAATTATAGCTTGGTTCCTAATATGTGGCCCTGAGGACTGTCCACCAGGCTATGATGTGTCCATTCATGGAAAATTTCTAAAGATAGCACCACTGGGTTGTATATTGGTGTTACCACCACTCGTTGATCAGCAAGCAGGCCCACCTCCAATGGTTTAGCAGTATGCATCTTTCCATACCAAGTCATGGATGACTCATTTAGAACATATTGATGTGGAATGGGTTTTGAATTTATATTATGGGAATCTAAGGCAATAATCACCCAAGGTAAAGGGTTATAAGTACCTATGTATTGAATTTGTGAAAATTAATCTTCAGAATCAGAAGGTTCATATGAGGGAATTTACTAGTTACCAAAAGGAAAGGATTTTCTATTCTTGTCCTAAAAAGGGACATCTCGTGCAATGTTCTCCCACTATTCATGTAGTAGGGAAGTATAGGAGAGAGTTACGGACTATCGAGGCTTAGGAAAACTTGAAACTAAGGATGAATTAAGGTAAGATTCATGACATTCTACTTTAGGTGTAGTATTGATAGACACATGTACTATTGATTTCCATTTCCTGTCACTTCATATTAATTGATACATATAGGTTCTATTTAATACTGTTGACATTACCCTCAAATTTATAGACTCTTATTGGAGTAGAACCAATGAAAATATACTAGTGCTGATAATGTGACCTCACTCTTGGAGGAAAGAGTATTGGATAAGATATCTTTGTAGTACCATTGAGTTCTTACAACATCAGTATTTCTAGGCAATAGTATTGTTCATGCTAGGATTAATAGTATTAGGTAAAGGATGTTGTGGATTGGTGGAGATGGAAAAAAAATTTCCTTTATCATAAGAGGGGAAATACTTGCAGCTCCAAATGGACTCAGAAAGAGGAGGTTGTACCCAAGTACAATTCATAAGGCTAGTTCGACCCTCAGTGCAGTGAATGTAATGAGTTCTCAAGTTCCATGGTGACAATAAAGTATAATGATGCCTCTCATGAATATGTTTCATGTTTACTTATTCATGGAGAGTTATAAATCTTCTTTAATCCATTCCATGAGACGACATTGATATCCACAACCGTATATCAGATAGCTCCCATGATGTTTTGTGAATTGAGGGTACAACTAGAGGACATGCAGGAGAAGGTCTTTATTATGCCCATCATTTCACCATGGGCAGCCCTAGTATTGTTTTCCGTGAAAGAAGATGGGTGTTTGAGGTTATTGGTGCCTGAACAAGGTGACCCTGAAGATCATGTATCAACTTCCTAGGATTGATGACCACTTTGATCAACTAAAGGAGGAAAGGTGGTTCTATAATGTAAACCTCAAATCCATTAGTCATTAGCTTCATGTATGTGATGAGGATGTTTCGTAGAAGACCATCAGGTGTTGGTATGACCACTATGAGTTCTTAATAATGCCTTTCAGCATGACCAAATCCCTATCAGTGTTTATGGGACTCTTGAAAATGGTCTGCTAGCCTAACCTCAATCGTATCATGGTGGTCTTTATTAATGACATCTTGGTGTACTCAGAGTCTAAGAAAGATCTATCTACACACATGAAGATAGTCCTGAATATACTCTGAGATAACCAACATTATGGTAATCTCTCCAAGTACCAATTCTAGATTTGGGAGTTCCACTTTTTGGGACACGTCATCTCGGACGCTAGAGTTGTTGTTGATCTGATGAAGTTAGAGGCAGTGCTCACTTGGGATCCACCTAGGTGGGTGACTGAGGTGCGGAGATTCTTTGGGTTGGCTGGATACTATTGGAGGTTCGTACCCTAATTTTCCAGAGTTAAAAAACTCTTATTGGCTTTGACAAGGAAGGGAAAACACTTCATGTGGACGGAGAAATTCTTGAAGGGTTTCCAAGAGTTGTGGTATATATTTACCAGTTCCCTCATCTTGAGAATATTAGAGAAGGGCACTGAGTACTTAGTGTTTTGTGATGCAATAGGGACATGACTATGTTGTGTTCTGATGTCGGAGGAAGTATTGATCGCATATATCTCACACTAATTAGGGAATAATAATTAGAACTATGCGACCCATTACCTGGAGTTTCCAGTAGTGGACTTTGTGTTGAAGATGTGGTGGCACTACTTGATGGGTGAACAGGTTTCTATTTAATCCGACCATATGAGTCTCTAGTATATCTTCTCCTAGAAGAACATTAAACTCATACAACAAAGATGGATAAAGTTCTTCTAGGATTATGACATTGAGATAGACTTTACTCCTAGGAATGGGAGCATAATAGAACAAAAGATTAGTAAGAGATCTGGTTTGCAGCTTCTGAGTGAAGTGATAGAGTAGCTAGCCATGATATAGATATCCTTCTTGGATGACGATGGGGAATATTACCTTCAGTAGATGACTACTACTCCACCACTCTTACTGAGATTCAGAGAGGTACAACTAGTGAATATTGATTGCAAGGTTTGATGTTCTCGGTTATCCTCATGATGCTCTCCTGATGAATGTTTGATAGGTGGGGAGTGTGTCATCCTTAGTAGAGGGTGTACCACTGTAACAATGGCATTGTAGGAGGAGGTGATGAGGGAGTTCCATACATCCCCTTTGGTGGTACATCCAATATTAATGAATATGTAACAGGACCTCCAATGTAATTACTGGTGGATAGAAAAAAATAAATTAGTGGCTGAGGTTGTCTCACGATGTCTCACTTGTTAGTAAGTGAAGGCTGGGTATTAGGTTCAATCTAGAATGGCACAACCACATAAGGCACTAGAGTGGAAATTAGATGGTATATTTATGGGATTCATGGAGGTGTTACCATGTACATATAGAATCCATGATATTATCTGGGTGATTATTGACAAACTCACCAAGTTGACTCACTTCCAACCCATCTGGGTGAAGGGAATAATAGAGGGTTTGGGAAACCGTTTCATGCGTTTGTCCTATATTTTCATCATACTAAGGAGGAACACCTTCCACTGGTGGAGTTTTCATACAACAACATCTATCACTCATCAATTGGCATGGAACTATCAGAGTCCTTGTATAATATGCCTTAAAGATCACCCCTATACTGGATAGACCTAGGGGAGTCATCACTCATGGGTCTGAAGTTGGTAAGGGATACCACTGAGAAGGTGTAGACCATCTGGGAGTAGATGAGGATGAAACAAATAGGCTGATGTCTTACTCCGAGAGGAGATAGAGAGACCCTTGGATTTTATGCTGGAGACCATGTTTTTATTTGGGACTTGCCCCGATAGGGAATGCAGATTTTTGGCCTGGGTGGAATGCTATCTTATAGGTTCATCAGATATTTTTAGATCCTGAGTAGAGTTGCGATGTGGCATACCGCCAAGATCTTCCACCAGAGATCCATCATCTGCATGATTTTTTCCACATGTCATAGCTGAGAAGATACATGCATTATCCATCTCACATCATCGATTGGGCCAAGCTAGACATTGATGATAGAGTGACGTTTTTGGAGTTTTTGGAAGAGATATAGGATTGAAAGAAGTGGATCCAAAATGGGTGGTCTATTCCTTTGGTGCTCATTCTATGGTAGCATGGGAATCTCTAACAGATCACATTGGGGTAGTAGGCTCATATTCATTCTTAGTACCCCCATTTGTTAGATTAGCACTTATTTTGGCTTTTGGGGATGTAAAGAACAATGGGAGGGAGAATGTAATGTCTTTGACTTTTTGTGTATTTTTTTAAATTATATTGATTTATTTCGATACTAAAATCATTGACATCCCGTGATTTCTAGTCCTGGTGTGCCCAAAACTGAATTTTTCACTATTTTAAATGTACCTTCAGTAAACATGCGAGCATGTTTATCTAACATTTTAAATTGTGCTTGGATCAAAATTCTTATGACACTGTTGAACTCAAGACACCAGGATTCTCCTATAAAATACTTCACTTCGGCTGGTAAGAGCCGAACAGAAAATTTTATTTTTTGTTCTTTTCGACAAATATAATAAAATAATGTAAAGAGTTATTTTATTTCATTTCTCAATGAAAAGAGATGACATGACGATGCTGGGGTGTTGAGACGAGGAAGAGATGAGATGCATTAATGAAAATCATTAATGGATAGTTAAAATTTATTGTAACAATTCTTTAATGATTCATAACATCGATGATGTTTCAAAAATGAAACTATGTTAAGATGAGACGTCATAGCGTAATAGAAACGTTGTGATGTGTTATCTTTTTCAATTTTTTATGCATTCATGGAATGAGGATTAAAAAATGAGGATTATATAATGAACTTATAATAGATTTCCACCACAATGAATAATGATGAATTCTAGTGGGACGTCATATAAATTGATGCACCTCAAAGAAAGACGAATGCCATCGTCCTCTTGGACCATCGATGAAGAAATGTTACGATAACAAACATCAATGAGGTTGGGGTGGAAATTTTGTTTCATGATTTCATTGTTTTTTTCTAAAAGAAGAATTTGGATTAACCCATGAACATGTTAGTCTGCCGATTGTGTGTTCTTGAGGGAGGGTTTTGTTCATCGGTTTTATATTTGGGATTAAGTTTTTTGATGAAATAATTGTAATCCTCATACCTTCCAAAATTTTAAACCTCTAACACAGAGGGAACAGGCCAACATGAATAAGTCTCTGGTCCCTCTACACATCCATTAATTGTTTCCATATCCTCAAATTTTTGGAAAGATGAATCTGGGTCTAAGGCAAGGATGGTGGAGAACCTAATGTCTTGTATGCGTCATTGGATTGAAAACCGGACCCCCATATAAACTCCAATGGCCAATAGAATGAACTGTCGACACACCAACACTATCAGCGGTGGCGAATGCCATGGGTAGAGGGAGGTGGCATGCCCGTCGGTGCACCGTAAAGGTAACGGGTCATGGATGGCTCACTACAGTGGCATAGAGGAGTGGTGCCGTGTCCAAGCCACCCTGGCGACCTGGCGAGTCGCGGTTGCTCGACCGTTGAGGAGGGGATGCTGCGACATGCACCAGAATCGGTGCCAGGCTACCACTGGATACGATGCCAGGTCGGCACTGTATTGAACGAGATACCTGCACATTTCGGGGCATGTTCGAAAAGGGAGGGGATGAAGTGGAAACTACTGAATCCCTAGCGCAAACCACCGTTCCACCCCTAGAAGACCAAGCACTTGTGGGTAGGACGAGTCCCCAGCCAACAGGTCAGGCCTAACCCATTCCTAGTGAGCTAGACCCACATTGGTGTGCTGGACTCATGCCGATGGGATGGACCTTCACCAGCAGACTGAAACCTTGCCCTTCCGGCCAGGCCGGACAAGACCATGTCTCTGAGCGACCATGCGGGCTAGACCCTGACCAAACTAGCCCAGTCCAGTGAGGCACACTTGATATGACAAACCAAAATTACCTGACCTAAACCAGGTCAGCTCATGATAGTCGAATTATGATGCGGTAAGTGGGACTCCTTGGCAGGGTTTGTTGTGTTGGTCTGACTGGGTCAAACTGGACTGATACACAACCGATTATTGATTACAAAAACAACAATAACATGAAAATCAAGAATCTAATTAATGCTACATCTATAGATCAAGGACCCTTGCGATGAGGTGGATCATCTAAGAAACTCTACAAGAGATTTGGCACTGTTTTTCATATGGAGGGTTTGGATCATTCTCAAATCCCCCATGGACCCTTTTTACTAAAATTCTCATATCATACAGACTGAGTGTATATTCGACGTGACGACCATTGCATTAGAAGCCATACAAAGAGATGGACCTTTGGGGTATTCAATGTGGGACTTCGTGGGGGTTAATGCATGAATAGTGGATTGAGAAGCATCTATGTGGATCCTTGGTGGCCCACCAGATGAGCAACAAAAGTGTGGATCCTTAGTGACCCTGCAGGTGAGCAGTAGCTCGGTGGATCCTCAGTGGCCTGGAAGATGAGAAACATCCATTTGTATCCCTAGTGACCTTAAAGATATGAATCATCCATGTGGACCCTTAGTTTCCTGAAAGATGACCAGAAGCTTTGTGGATCCTTGGTGGATCAACCGATGAGTAGAGATTCATCCGGAATTAGTCCCTCAAATTTACAAAAATTTTATCACTAGATCAGATTAACCATCCTTCTATCCTTTATATTATACCTAGTGTGATCTATCCATACTTTTTTGCCTTACTTTGTTGTCTTACATCATGGACTTACTTGTTGGATATGCTTTGGGGTATCTTTGTGGTATTTAACTTAAGTGGAATAGTGTGCCCTTCTGTGTACTATCTTACTCACCCCTGTATGGGCTTCACCGTATGTGTTGTGTCCTGTGATGATGATGGAATTTTCGATAGTGGACTTGGAGGACTAGGATATGGAAAGGCTCAGTGATATTAGGAAGACAGGACGTCAGGTAGCTACACTTCTCTTACTTTCAGGTGGGGTTCTCAACCATTGTCTAGTTCTTAATTTTAACTAGTACTCTTCATTTTCCATTTTTCCTTTGTTGGTTTTGTATTCTAGCCCATATTTTTTTAGTTGTACTTGTACTCATCACTTGTTTCAATATATTTGTTTTCCCCTTTCAGTTTTTCGGATATGGTTGGGTGTGTGTGTGTGTACAGGTACTCAACAAAATGCCTCCCTCTTCCAGGTTATCACCATCAGTGCTAGTCGCCAGACCCTGAACTTCAAAAGGTGGGGTGGGGGTATGTCACGACATGGGCCCCAGGGGGTAGGTTGGGACAGTGATTAAAGTGTCCCTTGCGTATATTATTTATAGATCATCAGGGGACTCCCTTAATATATAAACTTATAAAAATGTGAAAGGAAATATCTACAGACAAATGTATGATGCAAAGGGATGATCATGATACAATTCCTCACATGATCCCTTCATTGATGTCAATTATACCTTTGATGAAGATAGACCCACCACACATTAAAATTTATCATTGATGAGTGTGCAATTCATTATAAAAGATAATCTTTCCTCATGAGAGTGGTAATTCACATAAATATAATTTTTTCAATTTAAATTATATTCATGTATTCTCATTAAAGAGATTAATTCATGTATAGATATCTATAGTACATATTTTTTTTCTGGAAAGTACATAGTGTCTTTAGGATACTACCAAGGAAGCCATTTGTGGGGCCCAAACTTATATTAATATTACAGTTGTATCCACCACTGAGGGGACATTTATTGTAGCATCTTAATATGAAATCGAGAGAGGAAATGTAGTGGATGGAGAACTAAAATTATTTTTACATAAAACTCCACCGGTAGAGGGGAATATTAACCATTTTGCATTACCAAATTTTTCATTAATTTTATGAAAAACCCAATACCTCCCAATACTATTTTTTAACAACGGACATTATATTTTTTAGTGTATTAACAGAATGAAAGACCTTATATTAGCTACTTTATCTACTATATATTATAATTATCCCGATGATTTTAGTTATGAGTCATATGACTCTATGGATACCTTTGAACCTCTCCTAAGATTCCAACAAAAATCATAGGTTATATGTAGTTATACTATGTTGGAAATATTAACTAAAATATGTCAATGATAAGTAGTAGACAATATTTTTTGGGATATTAGTATCTTCTGGTTGAAACTATGTATAGGACAATATAAACAATTGACACTACATTTTTTATAAATGAATGGATTCTTATTACTGTTTACATTTATATATTTTCAATGAAAATGATTTTTTCCACTTATAGAGTTTACATATAAATTGAAAATAATGGGAATCATATTCAACTTACAATGTGTGAATATAATATATGTAAATGACTTTTAATTTATAATGTTTGTGGAAAATTAAAATATAATAATACTAGTCCAATATTTTAATATATCTATTCTATAGTATTTTCTACTTCATAAGAGAGGATTGGATCCAAACCTGGAGAATCTTATCTTTTATCAGACTACTCATCATTGTTCATAGGGTAGTGTAAAGAAGTTATTTTCTATACTATATTTAATGATCTATATATGAAATTTATCTAAATTCATTGATATATATATGTTTATCTACTATTAAATAATAATTTATTTAAATAGATTTACACAGACAATATTTGACCAAAATAAGAGGCCATACATTATAAATATAACAGTTATATTGTATCTACTATTTATAAGGGTTTAAATATAGGTTATCAAATTCTAAAATTAAAATTAAAATTTTATTAATGATAATTTTTATTAAAAATGAAATGACAAAATTTAATTATTATATCCAAATAACAAATAAAATAATTTTGCACATAAATATATATTTTACTAATAATTTATTTTTTATATATTATCCATATATTAATATTATGTATATATATTGATTTTAATGATATTTATTCCAAATATATATAATAAAATATTTCTAAATCTATCAAAATTTTAGTACTATACAAGTAATAAGCCCATTTCATTCTTAGATACAACATTGGTCCTAAAAAAATATACAGGATCACCTAAATATTTTATATCTTTCAAAATTATAAATTTAATAAGTTAAAATTATATTATTTTTTAAAAAAAAATTGAATAGGTAATAAGGGTTATTTATTTACCAGGGATAAAAATATAAAATTGATATTATATATCAATATCCTCGTAATCATAGAAATTTTATTTTTAATGAATTGTTTTAAAAAACATATGTAATTTTTATCTAAATAAACATTATTGAAAATTTGTTTAAAAAAATTATAATCATAAAAATACATACCCTCATTTATATAGAAATTGATTATAAATAATAATAAAAGTATTAAATATTTAAAAACAATTTTCCTCCTCTATATCAAATAATTTAATTTATAATTTATTTTTTACATATTGAGAAATTTATTTTGATTAATTGGAATCCCAATTATAAATTTGCATTTAAAAATATGACTACATGGGTCATATTAAATTTTTTACAAAAACATCCATAGTAATTAATAATCATTGTTAATAATGGAAGACAATGCCAGTAATGGTATTAAATAACTACAATAGAATGATGTTAATAATGGAATAAATGAGTATCCTAAGTGTCATTAATTTTTTAGTTTAACCACTCATAAATACCTTCTAGAATAGATTTTCTTATTGAAAATTTATAGTAACATGTTTTATAAACATTTTTTCACCAAGCTCACCTCAATCTCATGAAAATCCATTCTTAAATCTTACCTTACTTTTTATACCTATGAAAATTACCTCTTTATCTCCTATAAAAAAGGATTAAATTCACTCACATCAATCTACAATCACATTTTTTATTTCCCTTTATCCTCTATAGATTTTAAATCAAATCTAAGATTCTTAGGCATTTATGCCCATTATTACATTAAAAATCCCTAAATCCTCCATTAATAAAGGATCTTTTAATAGAAGATTAAAACTCCCAATGTGAATATTACTCACTTTTTGAATTTCTTTTCTATATCATTCTGATCCACCCATGTTAAATGAAATTACAATAATATTATTATAATTGAATCATTATAGTTACTATATTCAAATATTATTATATTAATGGGGAACATGTTGCCTACCAGCCCATATACCTATAAAAATAGAAATGAAGTCATTGTATATGTGTATTCAACCTCTTCTATCTATAAAATATTTTATATTACATCACAACAATATGTGGTTGTTTTAAAAAAATAATTATGAAAATAAATATAAAATTTGTAAAAAAAATATAATTATTAAAATTCTATATATTTTATTCCTTAATGGTGTTCGATGGAAAATGAAAACATCTATCGTGTTTAGTTACCAACTACTACATCCATAAACATCATGGTTTGATATTCATTACTTAATTGCATAATTGGTTATAATAAATTATTTAGTGGATTAGAAATGTATCTACTAAATAATAATTTTCCATGACTGATAGGTTATAATTTACATTATATTCCTTTTATCTGTTAATAAATTATGATGTTTTCCACCCATATGGTTGAACTACCAAATATTTTAAGAAATTCTTCATTATTTCTATAAACATTAAATAATAACTTATATATGTTATTTTAATAAATATATATTATGTTAACATTTAATATTTTTCATGAATATTATTTTAAATAGATGGAACTGTATTTAATGATCATTATGACATAATAAATAAATAATAGTAAATAAAATTAATCACGTTTAGTATATAACTCATTCTTAGGAACCATGACCATACATTCTATAATGACATGAGCTCAAGTTACCAAACTCAACCCACTATAAGTGTTGTGTATATTTTTTTATAAAAAGTATCTAAGATGTTACACAACATTTATTATATACCAGGAACTTTTACCAGTCTAAGTTTTCGAGGATTAGACAGACCGTACTTTTTATTATATTTGTACAAAAAAAATTAAAATAAGTCTAAAAGACATCATGTTCTCCAACTCCAAAAAGTAAATGAACGTCAATGAAAAGCTCTACTCAACCTGTAGAAAAATAATTTAAAATAATGGGTGAGCTTTAAAATGCCTAGTAAGGGGGTTAAATAAAAAGTTATGAAAATCCTTTAAATAATATATATAACATGAAATAATCATTAGTATGAAAATATTTAACACTTCATAGAAAAGCCCATATAATTTTTGAGAAATAAATTTCATAAAATGATTACATTTGTAAAATAACATGGGAATTCACCTATTAAAATAATAGTTTTTGGTGGATTATTCTGAACACTTGGGAGAGAATAAATGAAAAACATACATGTGTCCATTAAACATAACTCATGTGGAACTACGTTCCCTTAAACTTCTGGTTTAACTTCCCAAATCATTCATTATAACTAGTTCCAGTTTTATCAAACTCGTTTTTTATGGACCTGGCTTTTCCAGTTCAAATCCAAAACATTTCCAAAATCTAATACATCTAATTATTTACATTATATGAAAATAATTTTACTTATAGCATTTCTTAATCCCTTATTTAAATTATTTTCCAGTACAACATGAGGTGATTACCAAATAAGAAATATTTGTTCCATTTAAAATATATAATTGCATGACAAATAAATTAAATCCATGCATGGTCTCAAAATGCGTTGGTTTTCACAAATGATCTAGATAATGGCCATATCTATCATTTAATTAAATTTTAATAACATTTTGAACATATATATATGTAGATACACAAGTATGTATATATATACATTTTATAAATCATTGTGTTCAATTGAATATCATAAATCTGTTTTTATAAAACCACATAAAGGCTTGATTTAGGTTACAATTCATAGATTATAACCTCTAAATATAATGTTTTGTAAATTGAGTTAGTATATTCCAAAATATATATATATATATAATATTAATATGTATATATGTGTATACTAACATCATGGAAATACTTTCTTAAGAATGGTTTTGAAATCATGATTTTAAAACATGATCTATTTAGTTACACTTATAATAATACTGGGTTGTAAATAAAATTGAAATTTTTGTATGTATACACACACAAATATATATATATATATATCATAGGTTGAGAAATATATTTAACACTCATCCAATGATGATTGAATATAAAGAGAGAATTTCTTTACAACATAAGATTAGAAATAAGTTTTATGGAATAAGAAACCCTTTATATATATATACTGAAAATATCAATCATTATATGTGTATATACACTTGTATATACATACAAACAAACATACATATATATATATAATACATTATAGAACATCATAGAATTACACCTTTCGAGTGAAAATATTTATAAAATAGATCTGTTGAATCAAGAAAATTATTTCTTATATGTAAAATGAAATTTAATGACGTGTTATTACATGTATATATATATATTAACTATATATATAGGTTTTAAAAAATCAATTTATACTATTAAAATCCATCACAAACCTTATGATTTGGAAATAAAATTTTAATACCGGATCTTATTTACTATATACTGCAAATAGATAGATATGTATATGTACACACACACACACACACACAAACAGATATATATATAACCCTTAGTAAAAAAGATGTTTTGAAAAAATAAAATAAACCCTAACATTAGTTTGGATCAAAAGAGGGTTTTGAGGTTCCAGGAAAATGATTAAAACATCATGGGGAACTTGGGTGGTGGTTTTATGATATTATGGGGATTCAAGGAGGGTATAAATATACATTAACATATTTTAAACTTTCCTTTAGAATTTGGGGTTTTTTAAGGAAAATTTTCAGATGCACAAATCCTATGTGAAACACAAACATTCAGTTGATTCCATTTAAAACAAAGATTTGACTTCCTTTATTATTTAAATTGTTATCATTTAAATTGTTATCTTATATTATATTTGTATTTTTCTTATTCATTAGTAAACTTCTATTTTTTCATGTCATCATGTCAACTTTTTTTCTCACATTTCTTTAACTTTTATCCCCTAATCATATCTACTATTATATTATATATATTTTAAGATTTATCATTTCCATTCTAAACAATTATACAACCTCATTTTAAAAACAATTGTGTATCTTGTATATATATACATTAATTTTTATTTTATACTAATAAATATTTATGTAATAAAACAAACATGTCGTGTATATATATATCGGTTTTTTTAATAAATTAAGCTAATTAAAATAACCTTTTTTAAACTAAATCCAAATTGTTTTTTTAATTAAGTATTTTTTAATATATATATATAACTCTTTATTTATATATAAATCAAAGAAAAATATATTTACATATATATATTGTGAGTTTTTTTAAAAGAAATATATATTTATAATTTATAATTTTTTTAAGACCAAAAACATTTTTTTCAAATATTTAGAAAATATATAAAACAATTACTAATAATTTTCTTAAATAAATTATATTTATTATTGTTATTATTATAATATAATTATAATTATTTATTTAATCTTATATAATAATAATTTTAATTTGTTTATAATATTATAATATTTAATTTTAAAATAGATATCATTATAATTTTACCAAAAATTAAGTAGTTATAGAAAAATATTCTATCTTAAATCTATTAAATATTGTTTTATGTGTATATATATATATATCCAAATTTATAAAAACCAATTAGTTATATTCAATAGAAATTTTAAATAAAATATAATTATAATAAGTATATTTTTTCATTTTAATAGATTTATAATTATAAAAAAATCCTTTGAATATAATATTTATTTAATAAAATTAAGTTTGAATTACTGGGTTGTTACACATTCCCCCAAGCAAGTGGATTATTCATGATGGAAGAGGTTCTGTCTTACCAGATTTGAGTGAATTATTTCCAATAGAACACTCCATATGGAATGAAGTTATAATGTTAATCAGTGGTATTTACATGGGTAGATAATATAATTTTATTATTAAGGAAGTGGAAATTGACTCCACAAATCCACTGGGGATTTTTTGTGGTAAGATAAATTCACTATAGGAATTATCTAGCTTCAATATGATGGGAAGGATGATGTGGGATCAAGATATGGAGTTCATTAATACAATGGGATAGGGATAGATTTTGGTGGATTCCATAGAATGTAAAGGATATCATAATTTGGCTATCAATTTATATTTTGATATGAGTTTTCTATAGAATGATTGATAAAATAATGTCCTTTGTAATTATCTAGGATTGCACAATTTTTGGAAAATGTTATTATAGTGACGTTTAAAAATATTGAAAAATATAATTTTCACTCATGCACATAAATCAATTCATGAAAATATAGGGATTCATAATTCATTAAAAACTGGAATTTTTTTTTATTTCTTATAGAAAATTAAAGCATCTAATGATGAAAATATATATTAATAAGTTACTTAATTAATAATTGATGAGTATAATAAAAGGTTAAAATAAGAAATTTATTTTAATATGTTTCTAAAAAAGGTAATTAAGATTGTTATGTTTAATACAGAGGATGTTAATTTTATTTCATAAAAATCAGAAGAAAGGTGTAAGGGTTTTCCATATAAACTTTATTCATTTGAGACATTTTCCATATTCAACGCTTTATTTATTTTATATGTTTTACACAATACCATATGGATTCCTATTATTCTAACGTTAATATAATTAAATTTATTTTCAAATTAATCCCAAGTTCTTTTTTCAAGATTTTTTCATTATTGTTTTAATAATGTTATATTGATTTCTCATAACTCAAAAAAATTGTTAATTGTGCTTTAATTCAAATTTTTTAACATCATTATTCTACGTTAATTAAATTAATATATTTACCACTAAAAATGATAATATCTCTTAACTTTTTTGGGATAAAATGGTATTTTAAATTCAAATCATTTACCTAGATGAATTTAATTTTGAAATATATATTTTTTTTAAGAATAATTCAAATCATATTTATGGATATTTTGTTCCCCGTATCAATATAATGTTTTAATATAAATTTTATACATTATATTTTAAAATAAATCATGCGTTAAACCATGTTAATTATCTATGAATAATTTTTTCTTCAAAAATGATATTTTATTATAACTCTATATAGTGTGATTTCAATAAATTTTTTCTATATTATTTAAAATGGTTTTTATTTACTATTACCCTTTGTTTTATCATCCACTATATATAACTATGAGATAAGTTTTATGACATTAAAAGGGTCTATTATTTCGGGTAAATTTTAGATGTAAACATTTTCATATATATTCACTTAAATGTTTCAAAACGAGTTTTCAATGAAACCCATAACATCATATATTAAAACATTTAAAATAAAAATTTTCTAAAATAACTTAATGTATATATTGAATATTAATCATTATATCAATATAATATACTTCGATGCAAATGTATTTTAATAAAAACCTTAAAAAATAATTTATAAAATACATAATTTTGTGTGATTGAATTTATGGTATAACTGATATATATTTCATATTGTTTTAATAACCACCATTTTGAAATGATCTAATAAAAATTGTTATTCCATTGGTATCATTTTTTTTAATGATTAGTATTATATGGCACACAAATGTAAGGTTGATTTCACATTATGTATTGTATCTCTCATAAATGAATTAGTGTTAGTATATATATCTCATGAGATAATGAGGATATATGTTGTCTTTTTTTTTTCTCACAATACAATTCATGGAATTTTTTTCATGGCATTATATATGGTCATTATGTTTCTCTAAATCATGTTTAAGGTAGACTTTTCACAATATAAATCATTGACATTTGGTCTGTTCATAAAATGGTATATCGATATTTTTCACAATTAAATTGAAAACACGGCTGAATATTTTAAAAATGTTATGATTGAAAATAATATAGATTTTACCACATTTATATACTAGTTTTATTGAATATGTTATTGTTTAAGGTTTTATGATTTTTGTTATATTCTTCAAAGACACATTCTAATTATTATTATTCATTAATGTTCTTTCAAATTCCCTATTTTTATATATTAAATTATTTAATGTGGATAATATATTACGACTACTATTTATAATCCCAATGTCTTTAAATATAAAATTTCTCCCATATCAATGTATTTTCTAATTTTTTTAAATGAATATTTTTGATGAATTAACTTAATTTTGTTTGTAGATAATTTTGGATCACACCGAACTTTTTTTATTATTCCCCATTTTATAAAAAATAGTGTATCATTAGTGATTTATTTAAAGGTTAATGTGTGGCTTAAATATAACTAAATTTTTACAAATAATATAAAATTTTATTTTTATGCATATAATATCAAAAGAAAAAAACCTCTCTTTCTAATAATTTTGAGTTTATTTTTGTGATATAATTCTAAACCGATTGAAATTGTGTAAATCAATGAAATTACTAGTATATGTTCCCTAATTTTCTGAAAATCGTATATAAAATTAATCGGGTGTTCAACAAAAAAAATGGGTGTATGGTTATAGTGTGCCATCATTTTTAGAATATTAGGGACTATTTTTTATTAAATATTATTTAATTTATCTTTGGGTGAGTATAAGAATAGAAAAATTTGTAAAAATAATATGGAGAAGCGTAAATGCTTGAAAACAAACTTTTTTCAAATATATAAGGTGTTTTACTTCCTAATGAAGACATTATTATGTTAATAAAAAAAGTTGTTCTATGACTTGGAACATATGAAACTAGGAGTAATGTCTTGAACCAACATCATTCGACCCACAACTGGTCACTCAAACCACCCAGATACAACATCAAAAGGGTATTCTCGATCCCCATGGGATGGAAACTAGTTCCATGGAACCAATAGAGAAATAAAAGGAAATTTGTTTCCATATATAAATTAATTTAACAACATAAAAAATCATAGATACTATAATAATTAAAAATAGTAACAAAATTGAACATAATTTTTAAAATACTAAAAATAAAATAAAACTATACATAAAAATTTAAACTAATCATGAACCCCAGAAGATCTCTCATTAATCCTGAGTGTTACACTCTAATCCCATATCCAACTATCTACTATGTTAATCGAGACCAAGATGTATCCTACAATGAAATCTAAAAAAATAAATAATTTAAATATAGAGTATAAAAACTGACAAAGAATACCTGGAAAAAAAATCTATTATCAATGAAGATCTATTGAAATAAAATAATAATGAATATTATGATTGGCATAAAATAGAAAATTGGTTTTTTCAACTCATTTTTACTTTATATCATACCAGGATCCATTTCCATTTTAAAATTCAAATCTAGATTCATTTCCAACGAATGAAAATTATCATTTTAATGGATACTGATGGTGTCTTCATTTAAAAAGTGAAAGAGAAGTACCAAACATTCTCAAAAAATATTCAATAAATACATGATATAATTTAATCATTTTAGAAATAAGTTACACCACATATGGAAATATATAAAACATATACAACAAGGGCAATGTAAAATATCACATAAGATTATCCAACCAAAAAATGTATCACAATCATTAGCAGCAGTTAACTAAGTGCTGATGATCATGGGTGAAATTAGGAGCTCAATGTAATTATCAAGAACATTATGAAGATAATTACTCATCCTGAAGTCATGCCTCATCTAATTATGTCAAAATTTTACAACATGCTCAATCAAACTCTTCCTCGTCTCACTGTGGGGCATTATGCCATAACAACAAAAACTAAACAATTCCCCGACTATAGGCTACTATACAAGGAATAATCATAATCTATTAACAAATTTTTTCACTAAATATATGATATATATACTAGGTTACAATTTCAATGTTAAATTGGGGGTTATTTAACAATTCAAACCAAGTATCCAATCATATTGACAAATATATATCACACAAAAGAAACTCACACAACAAGTCACCTTCCAAGCCACCGAAATAAATAATATCTTCACTTTCAACAATTTGAACTCATGAGAGACTCTAAACATGGGACTCCATTGACAATCAATATTACCATGGAAAGATAATTAACATAAGTATAGTTTTCCAAGGTGAATAATTTCTCAAAAGAGCTAAATGTGACAAAATCACCCTTTAAAAAAAATTATTTTACAAAAAAAAATCCACCTTTCCAAAAATGTTTTAACACACAATATTCCATTTCAAAACCATTTTGAAAATCCCATTTAAGAACTCAAAAAACATTACCAAACCAAGGCCACTTACATCAACATGCCACATGGGGTACACGCCATCATCACATGTCATCCCATTTTCAATGAACCAATATACATCACTTTCAACTAAAAAAGCATTTATAAATAAATTTGATACATCCAAACCCCCATTTTAAATTCCAAAAAATATTTTACAAAGAAAATATATTCTTTAATAAACACAATCCACTTGAAAAGGCTAAGAGGGTAATTTACCAAACCCATGGTGTGCATAGCTCTATAATTAAATGGCACATACATCAAAAAAAAAATTATGAAAACCACTTCATTCCACATTAAATTTTTTTCTAAAAATAATAAATCAGTATTTAACATTGAATAAACGTTTTAATAGAAATAATCCTACATTTTTTTAAATTTAATGGGTTAATGAAAATGGAATCCTACCTCATGTCACATGTGATTCAAATATTCCCACCTAAATCAACACTAGGAAGGACGAGAGACGAAATAATGACATAAAGGAACCATAAACACAAAAAAAATTAATTTAAAAAATAGGAACACTGGATCAAAATTAATAATTTAAAAGAGAAACTAAAGACAAAATGTAGTAGAAGAAAAAGGATGAGAATAACATGAAGATATTTCCCCCAAACTTGAAGAAACCTTGGATCCATATCATGGGGGGAAGAAAAATATTATGCAAGAATAGAGGATCTCCCTCTAGGTCACAATAATAATGAGTAGGAGAAATGGGGTGTTTGGGTACAAATATGAGAGGCTAAAAAGGAAAAATCACTCTTTTTATCCACCTGAAAAACTCTCTTGGTTTTCCCACATGGTTATCTAAACCCATCCAATATTGTTTGGTTGCAACATCTCAAGGGGGACCTACTACATGGATAACTCACAAAAGTTTCTAAAATGTGCAACAACCATGTAGTACCTAATGTCCGAAATGACTATTTTCTATATCTTTTCCTAGCCTTGGGGGCATTGTGTCCCCTAACTATGCACCAACCATGATCTAGCTACTTTCATGTCCTAAATCTCTAATTTTTACCCAAAACTACCATGATAAATAATGAACAATAAAGGGTCCAAAAATATCCAAATGAATAACTCAAAACAAAAACAAGAATGTGATAAATCTCCCACAATGAAAACATTCTACCCCAGAAAGCTATGATTCCAATTTTAAATATGAAACACAATAAAATCGATAGAAAAACATGATCAAAAAAAGGAAATGGTAAAAAATGATTATAATAAAAATCTATATGTGTTAGGTAATGTCCTCAGAAAATATAGTTCGATATTATTTTATCATTAACCTTTATTATGATAATTATTCATAACTAGAGAGATATTTTGACACTCTCAAAGGATATGATTTTGTAATTCAATCTCACTTTCTAAATAATTATAGTGAATTTAAATGGATTTTTATGAAGTAATATATAACTATATAGTCTAGAGAACAGATATAAAGATATGAACATTAAAAACAATAGATATTACAAATAGAGTGATAGGTTGATATAATTATATGATATTTAAATTTAACATATCATATGCTGAAAAGAACCTTTAATTATTGAAGTAAACCAAGGATTGAGATTTAATATTTATATGTTTATTTAGTGTAATATTATTAGATGTTATCATAATCAAAAAAGTTAATATTTTGTTTGAAATAATACAATTTAATTGATACTATGAATGGAATGTTTCAAGAAACCTCTATATTCTATAAAAATATAGAAAAATAATAGATTTCATTAATGTTTATAGAAAAACTATATAAATGAATTTTTTTTATGAGATAACATATGAGTATACAAGTGTTATATAAGATAGAGAGGATGGAATCGTGATAGAAAATCTTACATGATTCAAGCCCAACTAATTGATACTAATAAAAATGATCATTTGTATGAAATAAATAAAATTTTCATAAAATTATTTATTTATGTTAGTATAATTTAATACCCAAAATTTTAATTATTATTATAACATTAAATAAGTATTATTTTAAATATATATTTTCACACATAGAAAATAACTAAAAAAGTTTTGACATAATTTTTATATAACTCTTACAATGGAACTATTATGTTGAAGGGTATAAATATACATAACTACAATATAAAGTCAAAAATATAAATTAATAAGGTCATTTTTAGAACTAAAGAATTAAATAAATTGTCATTATCTTTAAATAACTAATAATATCATCTTATGACAAAAATATATTTCACTAAAATTTTAATTTTTATGCAATATGATTTTTTTTGTTATGGAAAAATAATGATTTTAATGAAATTATTTGATAATATATAAAATTATATCATTTAATATGCATACAATATTTATTATAAATAATTTAATAATATCATTTTATCCTTAAAAAGACTCATTTATCCTAAAAGACATCATTAGAGGTAACATTGAAATAAATTTGTATCATTTTTAGAAATTAAATCAGAGAAAATTATTTTCATATTTTTAATAAATATTTTTAGATTATATAATATATAGAACACCAATTTTGAAGGAAAATATATTTAACATATATTACAAATAATTCCCATGATATTGATAAAATTATTATTTTAAAAAAAAAATTCAACAATTTTTTTTATTTTTTATCTAAATGATCTATATTTATATCTAATAAATAATTAATCATATAAAACCTTTATATTTTAATATAAAAATATTTTTTAGCATATTTCACCCGAAACCTTGATATTAAAAAACCCATGAAATATATTTCATAAAATTTTATATCTTCAATAGCTTATCGAACACACAACCCTTAGTCGAAATTAACCACTATATACTATAATATCATAACCAAATAATTAAATTTTATGATTTGAATATTACTACCTATATTATAAAAAAATTACCTATTAATTAAAAATAAAATATGAATCATTTAAAATAAATAAAATTAGAAAAACTATATATTTCAATGATACACCTTAGTCTATATTTGAAAAAATTATTTAAAATTAATGTTACCAATATTAGAAAGTTTATTCAATAAATTAAACATAAATTTGAAATTATAATATCAAAATTACATTACATTAAATTTTCCTATTTTTTTAAATTTTTAAATTTTAAAAAAATCATCAAAATATAAAATTTTCATTGAATACTTCCTTTTCACCTAAATTATTTAAAAAGTAACATTATGTTTTAAATTTGGTTTAAGGTCAAATTAGTTTAATAATATGTAATTTAATCCAATTAAAGTAATTATAATAATTTTCATATTCAATTTTGATTTAAACCCCATTTAAACATCTGAGTATTTTCTCTTCAAAAACTCAATTTCTCATCACATTTGTGAGATTATTTTGAAATTATATTTTTCCAAATAATGAAATGGAATTTTTATTAATGGATTCCACATTTGGATTTAAAAAAATTATTTTATTTAATATGTTAATCTTAATTTTTGATCATATAGAATAGTAAAATTAGTAATATTGTGGTTAAGGTAAAAATTTGTTTACCATTGGTTAAACTATGAATATAAGTGTAAAATAACCTAAAAATGTCTAAAATATTTGGGTTGTATATATTTCACCCTTATAATTTCTATGTATCTATAATAATATTTTTTGGCTCATTTATAATTTAACCAAATATTGGAATAACTTTTGTAGTCAAATATTAAATGTTTTATACTCACCTCACTAATAAATATCCACTCACTCTCCTCTCATCTTTACACCATCAAACCCTTTTTTCATAGAAAAAACATGACATAATTAATACCAAAATTCCTTAACCTCATACTAGAAAATATTTTTTCGTAAATCCATTCATGTAACACATTAGGTATAATCCAAAAGAGGTGGTCTGAGAAGAGGTAAAATTACAAAAAATTAATTTTTATATTTATTTATCGCACAACCTCACCTAATACTTATTAAATATTTACGTTATAATAGAAATTTTATATTATATATACATATAACTTTTTATGATATTTTAATGACCTAAAACTATCACCACTTCTATAAAATTGGTTATGAAATCATCATTATTTTTTAAGGTGGATTACTCCATCACGAACTGATGTCATTCATTTTTTCATAACCATAGATAACTGTTAGAAGTGATTATGAATAATATATATATATATATATTATAAATATAACATCATTATAACTCAGAAGTAATTATTTCATATATTTCTTTTAAATTTTTATTCCAATGGTAATATGATAGTGTAGCTCATATTTACGGTGTACTACCACCGCACAAAGTGATATGATTTATTATTCACTAAAAAATTCCATGTAAGTAAAGAAAGATTATTTTATGGAATATAAAAGATATAAATCAAATAATTATGATATTCATGTCATATTATCATTATTAATAGTTAATATATCATTTTCATTATTACATTTTCAATCATTGAAAGCTGATAACAATATTTGTGTGCATATTGACTACTACCTTCACGAAGGGATGTGACTCTCTTTTCCTTACCAGACCAAATTAGTTATATATATACATATATTTAATGAAATAATAGTTTATTTACAATGTTTTTATCATTAAATATATATATATATATATATATTTATAATATTACTTTCCACATGTCCATGATGATCGTTGAAATATTGAAACGTTTCTTATTTATATGTACGATAAATCCTCTCCATGATAGTAACATACATTATATCTCAAAATATTTATTAATTTGTTTCTATAAAATTAAAATTGATATATATATATATATGAAAAATATTTAATTATTATTATTCTATTGATGAAAAAACTATATAATACACACAATAACCATAAAATTCTTGATAAGGCATGAATGAGAAAACAATGAAATTAACCGCAAAAAAATTCAAATATTGAATGATTATTATTGAACGAGTAATAAAATATTTTAAATTAATAACATGTGTAATTAAAAGAATTAGTATGGTAATTATATAAGTTAATAACATCTTTTTAACCATTATAAATGATATTAATGGATGTTTAACCCAATGTAATGGTGTGGTAAGGAACTTCATCTCAATTTATATTAGTTGAGGGATATTGTACTATTATAAACCTAATTTATTTTATATTGTGAATATGCATCCCCTAATGAAATATAATATCACAAATCCATAAAAATTAATAAATTTTTAGTTTTATTTTGAATTATTAGATATAACATTATTTTTTTATGAAAGTTACCAAGAGGTAATGAATTTTATAACTCAATTTCATTTCATTGGGTTATATTACATTATCTTCATCTTTAATATTTTAATATTATGAGTGAAATTAATTTTTATTATATTATGTTGTAAATCCAATTTTTTTACAAGTATTTAAATTTTATATAAATAATCTATTTTTTATTATTCCTCACATCAATGTTAGTATCATTACATGAGTTTATTTCTCAATCCCAATATAATCGATATTGTTTTGTTTTGTGTTTTTAAATTGATTGTAATAATTTGATCATTTCCTAATAAAACCATTAATGTTTCTTTAACTATGTTTAATCATGATAATTTCAAGTAATATTTTCATTTTACCACTCATTGGTACTAATTTTTTTTATAATTTTTTTATGAAAATATGACTTCAGATCCCTCTTTGGTCAGAAATATATTGTCTTCCATAACTATTTTCCATAAAAATGGTTTCTAAAATGTATTTATCCTTTCCCAAATGATAACATAGATTAATATTTACCCATTTTTTATTTTTTAAAAATATTGGGAATGCAATCATATCTTTTTTTTAAATGTTGCTTTTGAATTTTTTCCAAAATGTGAATGGAAACATTGTTTTAAGGTGCTCACAATGTATGGGCATTCCTATAAACATAACCATCCACTTTTTTACAGATTAATTAATAATAATAAATTTTTATTTCTAATTGATGTAATTATAAAAAATATTTGTGAAATTGTATTTTTAAAATAGGATTCATAAAATGAAAAGTATTTTTTCATAATGAATATTTTTAAACTTCTTTTTTTGGCATCCCTATTCATCAATGACAAAGACCCTTTTTATTATTCTCCATCGGGGATATGTTTCAATGAAATAATTATTATTCATTAAATAGATGTTTTATGATCATTTTTAGTAAAGAATTAACTTAAATTAACTTCATTTATTCATTTTTTGGTTCATTTTCATTCCCTTCAATTATTCACTTTCATAATAACATTAAACATTCCCAAAACATCAAAATTATTTATCAGTGATATGTTTATTTATTAAAAATTGTATCATTTCTACATATATTTTTCTATAATGATAGTTATTTGTTTTTACTGGGATATATTTATAAATATATATTCCTTACTAAATAAGGATATTTGAGGAAAAAATATATTATTCTTAAATTAAATCTAGTATTATGTATATGAGTAATTCTTAGGAAATGTAGTGATGATTGGGGTCCATAATTATATATCACCTCCCTGAATTAATCATATCATGAGGTAATCCATAAGGTAGTATTAAAATAGATTTTAACAGTATTATTAAACCACCTTGGGTATGTTATTTAAAATACAGGTCTCATGATTCTTGAGATAATGATGTCTAATAAATAAAAATTCCAATCATTAAGAATATAGTTTTAATTATCCATAATATTTTTGTAAAGATATTAGGTATGTATAAATTTTATTCATAGTTTATGGTTTAAATAACATTTGTTTTTAGTTATTTAACATTCCACATTAATTATCACTTATCATATTATCCGTATGAATTTAACAATGATATTATATCATGATTCATTTCATTACATATTTATTGATTTTATGGAACCTATTTTCAATTATTTTTCTTTTCGTATTTATTATTTGTTTCCTAATAATCAAATCCCTGTTATTAATTCCATGAAATTTTTGTTTAATTATTTACAATTACATATTTATTAAACATTATATAATAATTATTGTCATATTATTGAAATAGAGAGTGTGTTAATTTATTTACCTTTACTTATTGATTTAGATTACCATTTTATGACAGCATCCACTGTACTTGAACCTTAATTAAAATATTAGCCACCCCACATTTTCATTACTTTCCCATGAATCTAAAAAGTGGAAAATTAATGATATCAAAATATATTATATAGAGAATAATGACATTGTCAATAAAAATCATGTTATAATATAATTTTTATAATGTAATGCATGACTCAGTTATGTATCTTGTCTACTAGGACTAGTAATCTATTTGGTCATTCGGGATGTAATTCCTTATATCATATATCAATGTAATGAATTATAAATAAATCCATGATACTAAGGTTGGGTTTTATATTTTTTATCAGGGGATATTTTTTAGAAACATTGTAAATTAAATTTATGAATACATAGATTATAGATCAAAACCCTAATATAAACATTGAGGATTATTCATTGACAAACATCATAAAATATTTGTATGGATTATATTTTGTTATTTTTCATTTTAATATATCCCTATCTAGATACTATAAGTGGAAATGGTTCTAGATTAATTGTATATATGGTTAGTAACTCTTTAAAGGAAATTGGTATTGACTAAAGCTTCCCCTTGACCTTGAAAATGGACCTTATTGTGCACCTGGTTTGACAGTCCAGGGAGATATGCATAGGATAACTCACATTTTCATTTATAATAATTATGGATTATTTGAATGAATTATTATAATTAATAACCTATGTTATTCTTATGGTGATATATATTTAAAAAAATATTCCACATAGGAAAGGGAAACTGTTTTGTGTTGAAAAAAACTACCACATAAAGCAATGTGCTTCCATGAAAAAATTGAAGAGTATGATGGATGGAAATGAATCAATTAATAAGGATCAATTTATTGCTTTTTTCCTAAAAATGTAAAAATTGGGCATTATCCGCATCAATTCCATCTTTTAACCGATATCTTATAGCCCATGTAAGGACACATGTTGAAATAAAATGCACATTGTGTCTATATATTGGGATTAATGAATTGAACTATAATAGTATATCAAATAATTGTATTTGGGTTATATGAATCGTGAATAATATATGTATTGTGTTAAATTTTTAATGCATATGTTTATTTATAAAATTAAGAGTTATGAATATTATCACAAGATTATTATTTTTAGATTTATCATCAATTAAAATTTCAAAAATCTCAATTTTATGTTTTATGTTATCAGAGCCTACTAAAATTAATGATGTTTAGGAGAAATATTTTGATATTATTTATTTCAGTGGAAAATTTTCTTGAATGATAATGGTTTTGAAATTTAAAAAAATAATTTGAATGGTTTTAATAACGATTACTGTTCATATCATTATACGTGAAATTGTAATAATCTTAAAATAAGATTATTAAACATTGTGGAAAAAATATGGTGTATTAAAAACCACAGTAAAAATGTTAATTTTTTATTATTAATATATCTATATTTTCCATAATTTTTTTAAAATTTTATATGAATTTATTAATATAGTTGTAGTAAAAGAACAACCTTCTTGTTGGGTAATGACCCATCATATTTGAGAAGGTTGTAGGGATTGAACCCACAATAAAATAATGATAATAGAATAAACAATACACTAACCTATGTGATATCTTGGTAAATCTTTTTAGTTAAATGATTTAATAAATAAAATTTACTGATAAACTAGTTATTTTAAAATTTATTTTTACAGATTCTTTTATTATATTTGTTGATGTATTCTTACTATATTGATTTTTGGAAATAGTTAGAAATTGAAATAAATCATCTTCAAACCATTTTGTAGCATATAATTCTTTGTTTTTAGTACATCAAGAATTAATAAAATTAATTTACTATACATTAAATTCATGTAGTATGAAAATAATTATAAATTGATTCTAGGAAAACAAAATGATGAAATTATTGTTATGATGTATAAATGTATTAATTAATTATATTTCCTTATATCCAAAGATAATAAAATAAACCCTCAATAATAAGAAAATGATATTGAAAAATTATGATATCTTAATACTTTCATATATATGAATCAGATAGTCTTTAAAATAATTACATATTTATAGTTTTTATCTCATTAACCTTCCATTGATCATTCACGTTCTTGTGACCAATGAAATCTATCAATCTCTATAAATTTTCCTACTTTTTATTCATGTCTACATATTAATTTTCTGAAAATTTTACCTCATACATAATCCTAGTAATGTGTTATTCCAGATGTCATTTATACTTTCTTTCATCTCTTATTAAGATGGTATTTTTTTAACCCTTTTAGAATATGGGTTTTTCAATAATAGTATATGTTAAATAGAGATCCATTATTACTGAGGTTGAGTTTAAATTATTGGATGCAATTTTTTAGGGAATATAAAACATAAAAAACATATATTTTAAAAGAATAAAAAATTGATAGAGTATGTGACACATAACATAATGTTTAAACAACCCATGAAATAAAATTAGTTAAATATAATCTCTTTGATAGCTTGAGAGACATGATACCGTAAGTCAAAATGATCCATAATATAGTATAATTTTATAACATAACCTTTAAATTATAGATAATAAATATTTCCAAATAATTTATGAAAATAATTGCAATCTATTGATTAAAAATTTAATAATCATCATTTCAAGGAAAAAGAATTGTTTTTAGAAAACATGTATTTTTCTAAAAGGTGTTTCGTTCACTCTTTGTTCACATAATTTAAAATTAAATTTAACAATATTTATAAATTTGATTTAAAATTTTAACATAATTTTTTAGTTAAAAATGTCAAAATTATATTTGGTATAATTTTTTTTTAATTTTTTGTAATGTTTCACTTTTCTATGAATAGTGAAAAATAAATATTTTGAATGAAAAATATCATTTAGATAAAATTATTTATAAAGATGAATTACCTTTTAATTCTTCATAAACTAACATTTTTTTTAATTATAGATCATTTAATAAAATTTATTTCATTATAATAATTTCCATATTTATTTATTATATAAAAACATTTTAATCTTTTGAACATTTTCTCTTGAAAAACCCACTTTCTCATCATGTTTGTGGGGATAATTTTAAATTATATTTTGAAACATTCTGGAATTTAATTTGGAAAAACTGATTCCATATTTTAATTCACAATAATTTATATTATCTAGTATTCTGAAATAAATTTTTAGCCATTATCAATAGTACAATAGAACAAAATCATTTACCATGGCTAAGGTAAAAATAGTTTAATCAAAGGATTAAACAAATAACATTAGAGAAAAAATTATATAAAAATAAGTATAAAATAATTTTTTATGGATATATTTAGAACTTTTAATGTTTAATTCTTGATAATAAACAATTTAGGACCCCTTTAGCATGTGAAAATCATAGTTACACCTTTTTTATTTTCAAATCATTTTTGTTTTCCAGTGATCTCACTCCTTAAAGGCCACCACTGTCTAATTTTCATTAAAAAGTCAAACCATTTTCGGTAATCCAATACCTATTAAAATCAATTCTCAATAACTATTCCTTTATTATAGTAACATTTTATTTTTTAGAAATCATTTCCTAGAATACTTTAGTTATAATCCAAAAGAGGTAGCTTAAGAATGGGTAAAATTCATAACTATAAACGTTTCATTTATTTCTTCTTCCACCAATTTTAATTATTAGTTAAACAAGATTATATTATAACCAAATTTCCCAAAAAATAATGATATATTTTTAGGATATGTTCGTGACATAAAATCATACCCACTTCAATCAAATGTGTTTTAAAACTGTCTTTCGTCTGTATGGGGTACAACGACATCACGAACCAATATCATCAGTTTCACAATATCTACATCTCACAGTTTCGAAGGATAATGAATAATATATAAATATATATTATATTTAGCATAATTATACATATATATTAATTATATATTATATTCCATTTCACTATTAATTTTATAGTGGATATTATAATGTCACTCGTGTGTATAGTGGACTACTGCCTCGAGAAACAATGTTATTATTTTTTTCACTTAACCATAAATGTAAGGGAATAAAGAAAATATCAGTGAATATATGTTATATAAAAGAAATAATTATGATATTAAGGAAATAAATTTCATTATTAATGGAAAATATATCATCTTTTTCTTACTTGTCACATGCTGAATGATGATAGCATTTTCCAAGTACGTCTGGACTACCGCATTCACAAAGTGACCTGACTATATTTTAATCACCTCACCACATGGATGATATATATAAATGTATTTAATGAAATATATTTTTATTTTTGATATTTTTATGGAAAAAATATTACATTCAAACTTTTTATAAATGGGACCATTATGCAATCATACATACAACCTACATTTTCAATGATCATAACGTACTTCATTTCATAAAAAATCAATCATGATTTCTTTAAAAATAATTATTGATCTATAAATATTATAATTAATTAATTATTATTATTCTATAGATGAGATAGCTATGTAATATACACAATAACCAAAACATTCATGAGAGAAGTTAATTAATACATGAATAATGAAAATATTGAATCATTATTAATGATCTTGTTATAACATGTCAGAAAATGATAATATATAGTATTATAAATAGTTAAATTGATCTGGAATAATTTAATAACATGTTCTAAACAAATATAATGTATTTTAAAGCATGTTTAAACAAAATGAAACATGAGGTAGGGAACATTATCTAAATTTCTCTTCAGTGTGGAAAATTGTAGTGTTATAGACAAAATTTTCTTTATTTGGTGTATATATATATATAATGAAATTTAATATCATTATTGAATAATAATTAATTATATATTTCATTTTATTTTTAATTATAACATTAAATGGTATTTTAAAAAAATTGTTTCCTTTTTTGTTTAGAATTTCATCATTCGCTTTCTTTTCATTGAGTTAAATTATTTTCTTCTTCATCCATGATATTCTAAAAATATGTTTGAAATTAATTGATTTTATTTTAAGTTTTATTTATAATTTTTAGTTGAATTATATTCTATAAATATAATTTATTGATTTATTAATCTTCATTTAATTGTTATGTTCATTATAATAGATTATTTGACAACATAAGTTTAATCAATATTTATTATTCATGACATTCAGTGGAAAGAAACTATTTAAACATTTCTTAGTAAACCCAATTAAATTATTCTCCCTAATTTACTCATGAAATTATAATATAATATTACCATTTTACTCTATTTGGTAATTAAAATGGTTGAAAAATAGTTATTAATAAAAGCATACTTCATTTCTCACTTCAGTTAGAAATTTGTTTTCTAAAAAACCATTGTTTTTTAAAAATGTATAAAAATAATTTTAACAATATATAAATAAATTATTAATGAAATTTTAACCAATTTAGTCTTTTAAAAATATTATTATAAAGTACTATACATGTTTCTATTGAAATAAGGCATGTTTTTATTTTACCAAAAATGAGAAAAATATAATTGTTTTAACATAAATGGTATGTATAGAATTTACTGCCATCATAACCAAAAAAAATTTAAGAATCCTTGAAAAATATAATTTTTTAAGTGACATTAATTTTTAAAATTTTTATTAATATTAAGTTTTAAAACCTCCTTTTTAAGATGAAAATGTAATTTTTCTCATGAATTATATTAAAGGAATTTTTATTAGTATTCCTATTTTCTTCTGAAAATAACCATTTATTTTATTATAATAAAATTTGGATATGGTTTATTGAAACCATAAATATTAATTATATGACAGTTTTATGATCATTTTGAGCATAGAATGTGTTGAAATTAACTTAAATGAATCAAATTTGTATTAATTAAGTTTCCATTGAATTATTCTCCTTAATATAGACATTAAATTTCCCCTAAATATTTATATTATTTATCATTGATATGTTTATTGATTAAAGATAATATAATTTCTTCATATGGTTTTATACATTGGACATTATTTATATCTGAGGGAGTATTGTTAAATCAATATTGAATACTCAATACATATTTTTTGATTATAATGATCATTGATCATGAATTAAATCCATTGTTCTAAACATGAGGAAGGATTTTGACATATAGTGCTGGGAGGGGCCAAGAATTATATTTCCTCGTGGTGCATTAGTAATCTTATAAGGTAAATCTGTAAGATTTCGTTAAAAAGTTTCTATTTGTAGCACTAAAATACCATGTGAAATTTCTGGATGGAATAGGTATCATGATACCCAAGATCATGATATCCAATATTTATGATTTTACATCTATAAAAATTTAGGTATTTCTTTCCAATATACATTTGTATTGATATTATATCTAAATTCATTTCAATCTCATATTATTGATTTAATAGAATGTGTTTAATGTTTTTTCATTTACATATTGGTTATTCCTTATAATATTATCCATTAATTTTTTGTAACGATATTATCTCCTGAGTCATTTATTTCTCAATTTATTGATTAAATGGAATGTGTTCTAAGAAATTTATCATTCCATACTTAATATGCATAATTTAATTATGTTGTCTAAGTTTTTCATTAAATAGAATGTCAGATCAATTATTAACCTTCCAATAAAAATTAGTTATAATCTAATCATGAATTTCAAATTCATTAAACAGAATGTGTGTTAAGTTAAATTACATTCCATGATGATGATGCTTATTTATTTTATGATATCTTCTATTGTACTTTACCCTTTCTGGGCATATAATATCATCCCTGTATTGTTTCCTTTCCCAAAAATCCAAGAAGTGTCATATGAATGAAATTCATTTTTATGCATGAATGAATAATGATATTCTAAATAAAAAATATGTTTTAATTAGTGTATTCAAATCTAATTCAAAACTCATCTATATATATAGTTTTACAGGACTACTACAATATTCAGTCCTTCCAGATATGATTCCATGTATCTTATGGGAAATTATAATTTTAGGTACTGGGTATGGTCTACTAGGGTCTGGACCACTAAAATTATAATTTTATTTCTATCCCTATTAATAAATATATTAACAAACATTTAAAAATTATTTTCTACAACCATTGAATATAAAAAGTTATTATTTAAAAATTTATATTTTATAAATTATTATATCATTAATATATCCTTTGTGTTAATTTAAAATATAAAATTTTCATATTTAGATATTCATTATGAATTAATAATAGAATATTTTATTATTCTTGTGTCAATAATTGTTAAATTGGATGATGTTTTTTTAAAATAGAATTTCAATTGGTTTATTAATATGGTTAATAACGGTAAATGAGTAATTAATAATGAATTATTTTTTATGTTTACATTATTCAAAAACCATCGATAATACCATTGTTGTGTTTGAAAATCATAACTAAAATATTCAACAAAATTCCATCACCTAACTCACCAACTCTCATGAAATTCTAATCATACACATAACTAACATTAATTTCATTAGAAAACATGATCTTTTTAACAAACGAATTGGGCCCACTTCAGAAAAATAAAGCTACACAAAACCATAAAATTTATCTTTATACTATCACCATTTCACCTATCTAAGAATAATATTATGTCTTTCTAGCCCCATATTCCATAAAGAATACCTAAATCCAAAAAATTTATCAGATCATTCGAGAAATGATTCAAACTCTGATTGTGGGTATTACTCACACTCCAAAATTCCATTCTATATATTTATAACAAAACATAATATAGAAATGAAATAACTATATTAATAAAATTAACTCAATATCAGTTGTATAATGAATTTTTTTTTAAAATTTACAATCTTTTACTACCATTCCACATTATATTTGAATAATGAAAACATCATAAATTAGTACAAGTGGAATAATGTATAAATGAAAAAAATATTTTATTTCCCATCACCACCATACATGTTTTGTTATCAATGCGTAATTATAAATAAAATTATTATTCTTAAGAGGCAAACAATTTTCTAACCTCCTCTCATTCAATGGATAATTAAAACTTAATCCCTTTGTATATTTAGAATACCACCTTTATAGATAGATTTTATTGTTTCCATTATCTACCCTAAATTTAAATTTATAATATTCTAATTAATGAATAAATTAAATATATTTAATGTAATTATATTTCTTGAAAAATAAATCCTAATATACTATATTTACATTCTTCCCATTCAAAAATGCAGTCATCATTTAGTCATACAAATGGAATATGAACACCATGATCAATGTAATAAATTTTCCATAACTAGCATACATTAGTGGTTATAAAAGTGTATTAATGTTATATATTTGATGTTAAGGTGTAATAAATGACATTAATATGATTCTGAACGGATGAAATGATTAATATTAAATATTATAATGTTATCTTCTAATGTCACAAATTTACATGAAGGAAGAACATCATGTATATTTTTCTCATAGATCATGCCTATGCTTTCCACAATCTCTACATAGGGACCTATAGATAAATAAAAATAATTGATATCAAAATCCTTTCTAATATTGGAGTTGAAAACAATTTATCATAAATTATGGTTTGACACCATTATTGATAAGTATGCATGAAAAAAATATAATTACAAACATATGATCATAAATTAACATGGTTGTGATTGAATAATAATTATTTTAATCAAACTATAATAACGATAATATATATAAATATTTTTTTTAAAATTGGTTTTTACTATTTTATATATATGTGTGGTTACTGAGGTCTCATTAAATATGGGATAAAATGTAAATTTGTTACATCTCATCTTTCATCCTTTGTTATATGTTCGATATTCAACAATTGATTGTTATATTAGTGTTTATATTATATAATATGGGTGGATATTATAATATAAGTTTGGGAATTGAAGGTATTAGTAATTCTATTATGTGAAAAAAATCATTTTTTTATTCAAATATTATTAAATCATTCAATGATTTGGAAACTAAAACAATATTTCTTTTTGTTATAATATCCTTTATAAATTTAATTCTTATAAGTTTCATTATTTCATTTATTTATCATTTTATATAATTTTATCTCTCTTCACACAATATAAAGGTAATTTTAAATTCAAAACAATTACATTAATTAGTTTTTTTCCTCATAAAAGTATTTCATTATTATGAATAATTAAAATCATCATTAATAAATGTTTCTCATCTTTGTCAATATTATCATTTACATAAAATGTTATACATTTTATTCGGAATCCCATCCATTGTTTTTCACATTTTTATATAATAATCACATTTAATTTTATTTATGGAAGTTTTGCTCACTCTTTTTGTATATTGGATAGTTTAAAACATATTCCTGGACCATTTTTTGATCATATCAAGATGTGTTTAAATTTGTTTTATTAACAAAATAATGCATTGTTTTGATTGAATATTTTATTGTTATTTTTTATTTCTTATTCTTATTTATATTAAATTTTTCATTGATATTTCACATTTTAAAGGACAACTCCCAGGATTCAAGATTATTGTAATATGATTTTGATCCATGATTAAATTGATATTCCTTTTTGATAACCTTTACGTGTTATTTTATTCCTAAAGATTATGAAAAATATATTATTATATCTTGTAATCCAATGATATATTAATTAGATATTACTCCCCTATACATGTTTTAAAACATATTTATTAACTAAAAATTGTTATACGTTGATAATATTTCCATTACAAAGCATTTGAGCTAAACTATTTATTAGGAATCCATTACCCACGAAAGGAAGAGGACTATATCATATGATGAATCTATAAGTGGAATTGTGAGGTTCAATTATGGAGAAAATATTATTTGTATTAGAAAATAATATGTATATATATATTCTACATTGACACAAAACCTTATTTTTGTTGAATTATGTGTTTATTTTTGAAATATTATGATTATTTATTCAAATTATCTAAAATAAATATAGGATTATATTGGGTTTTCACATTCATTATTAGCAATTAATTAAAAAGAGTGGGGGGTTGAGCCATAGTCTCAGGAGTGAGAGTCTGAGACAGCTCATGGAAATCCATTATGATTTCTTTATTCCTGTAGTCAGTAATTTATTAAACTACATGAATATTTATATAACCATGAATTCGATCATCCCAATCCATTATTAAGGAGGATAGTTAGAAATTATTCATTGAATATTAGATATAACTACACACATTTTTCGGTATTATTTTTATGTTCTATAATAATGAAACCATTACACAATGATGGAGCTGTAGAAAAATTACCTTACTAATGAAAAGGAAACTCATACAATCAACATTAATGTTGAGATAAAAACTAAAAATAGATGACTGGGATAGAACCAAAATTTAAAGAACCAATAATATCATATATAAATATTACATCTTAGTATAAGAATATTCATTACATTATATAACGATCTATGCCATAATCATTTAGGTATAGTGAAATTGGATAAATGGAAACACAAAAACATTAATATATGTGAACTATGATATCTCCCAAAATGTTCTCCATAACTAAAACCCTTATTCAACATACCATACATAATACCATTCTTCCTATCTCATGGAGTTTAATCCTAGAAAAGGGTGAACTTGGATGCTCGGTATGGGTAAAAAAGAGATACTAATTATAAAATAAAAATAAAATAATCAAAATGGTATTTTAACATAATATTAATAGTTGAAATTCATTCCCTATATATTATAGATCACAATCATGTGTTGTGAAATAAATTGTGAAAATTCATAAGACATGAATAATAATTGAATTACTGATCATGTGACATGATTACATTACAATAGAATAATGGAAATATTTATGAAATACATATAATTTTATTACATTATGAATATTATAAATAGAAGTAGCTTCGTTCATTTCATAACATACCTGAAATCAGGACCACACTTAAACTTGTGGACATGAAACCATATCCCCACATAAAATTACAGACCATATTGTTGGGTCCAAGCATAAAATTATGAAAATGTAATCAAATTCACACATATCATTGTGAACATGTAATCATCTGAACACATAACATATTTAATCATGATCTATCTATATTTTCCCAACTAATATGATAGATATATAGTTCCCATATGTCACGTAATCTATACATTTGTGAGACAATATATCATATAAAATATTTATATCATAACCTATGGAAAGGTTTCAGTTACGTAAACATTTAATTATATTATTACCCATGTAATAGAAAGGGTTTCATAAAAATATTTTCTTCACAACCATATACATGCAAATAAATAATAAACAATAGATCATTAGATCATGTCTCCATAAAAGATTATGTAACAATAAAGGATGTCATTTTTTATGGAAAATTATTTTGAAATATCAGTTGGAATATTTGTTGAGAAAAAATAGCCTTTTACTTTTAAAGAAATATTTTTAAATAAAAAACATTATTAAATTCAATTTATTTGAAAATAAACTTTGAAAAATATAATGTAATTATTCAAAAAATAATATTTTATTATATTGTAAAATACAATACACATTAAAACATAGATTTCTATCAAATTTTGATAAATTATATATAGGCATTTTTTAGAAAAGGATATGAATATTTCAATCAAAAATATTTTAAATAAAAAAATGTTTATAAGATTAATTAATTAATTATTTGAAGAATGAAAAAAAATCAAAATAGTCTTAGAAAACATGATTTTGGAAGAAAAAATATTTTCAATGGATGTGATAAGTTAAAACAAATAATTAATTGAAACATTCATTCAATATCATTAATACTTTATTATATGAAAATAATTTGAAGGAATGTCTTATCAAGACACTAAAATAGGCGAATATATTTTTTTATTTTCAGGTGAGATGCATCATACGCTTTTATCATCTAATGTAAACACATAAATAATTATGATACAAGATGAGGTGGTATCATTAAATCATTACCACTTAGCGATAATTTTAATAACAATCCATTTTTCAGAATTATAAAAATGAAACATTAAATATAATTTATATAATGTTATAAATGATATAAAATCTCAAAGGGTAAGTATATAAACCTTAAAAAATAATATTGTTGAATAAAATAACCTATGTCTCAAAGACAGAAAATGGGGAACTAATCCCATACAACCTTTTTTAATTTTAAACCATAAACAACTTGATGTAGATATCCTAATATGTATATCTAAATAAACATAATAATCATGATAATAATAAAAAAATCATGGGTAGTACACACTCCACATAAAATAAATATCTGGTGAACAATGCATGTGTATCCCAAAGTAAAAAGTGAGAGGAAAATCTCTTACCGTTTCAGTAATATTTTGAATAATTTGAACTGTTAAATAATATAATCAATAAAAATTATATTTATAATTAAAATAATTGTATTCATGATATAACATGTCAATGGTGTATTATATACAACAACAAAAAAGGAAATTATTGGTGATTGGGGCATATCTCTCCTAGAAATTAATGAGAGACCACTAATCCCTTCCCATAAGTCTCAGCATAATTTATCCTAAAAACACACACTTATAATAGATATATTATTTTTATAAATCAATAATATAAACATAAATATATATTTATCATTACTTTTATTATTTTAATATGAATTTTATTACATGTTTATTATCAATTTCATGTTAATGTCTCATTTCAGGAAATAATTTCACTGTTTTTCATGTTTGATTGGATTTTCTATCTTTTTTCCTATTACATTAATCTTGTTTACAAAATATACAAAATCATATCGATTATATAATTACAAAATATATTTATTATACATTTATTTATATTAACCCATAAAAGTTTGAGATAGAAAGTGAAATACATCGTTCACGGAGAATATATAATGTATGTAGACATGAACATTATTTCCATTTTTTATATGGATGATACTAAATAAATATAAAGAATATATTACTATTAAACAATCATATTAATTTCATAAATATAACATATTATCATTAAATATACTACTCTTTCCTTCTATGAAAAGTCATAGTAGAAATGAATCACAACGCTTCACATGGTGGTTGTCAGATATACAAGACAAATATGTTATTGTATCCCCATATAATAGAAATGAAATGGAATATATGATATTTTTATTCCTTAAATTTAATAATATTATAAATATCTTATATTTTCATTAAATTAATCATTATATATAGTCATGATATGTGGTTATTGAAAAAAATAACATCGTTTTGTGAGGCGATACTTCCTCAAAGACATGAATGATGACTTTATATCTCATTTAACAAAATTTGTGAATTATGTAAGTTATTAAATTAATTTTAAAAAATGTAACTATTTTTATGAAATTGAGGATATTATATTATAATTGTTTAATTATAATTTAAGTAGTCGGAGGATGAAATAAAATAATATTTTTGGTTATGGATGTTACCACTTCATTAGATAACTTCTATATTATGTGCACCCAAAATATTTATATAATTTATTCTATAAAAACAAGTCTTATATAATTATATAAATTTATTAAGGAATTTATTTAGCTAGAATGTAGATGAAACAATGTTTATTGGATGTGTCAATAAGAGAGGATAGGGGTGGTATTTTATGATTGAGGTGAGTGAGAAACGTGAATTATTTTAAATGAAAAATGTTTTCTGAAATTTCTCACATTCTACATGGAAATATAATAGGAAATTATAGAACCATATAGGTTATAAGGTCTAAAAATTCTAATAAAATTTCATTTGGAACTATTTTGGCCCATTTATAATAATTATTTTTTTTAGGTTAACACAAGATAATCACATGTATACCTTTACTATACTAAATAATTGTTACAATTTAGAAAAATTGTTTTGGTATAACAATTAATTAAAATTTATTAGATAATATAATTTTTTTGATTAAAAATATGGAATACATTTTTCAAAATTGAACACATATAGTTGATATAATTTTAATTTAAATATAACAAGTAGAAGCGATAAGAAATGAGATTTTCAAAGGGAAACTTTTCATAAGTAGTGATAGATGAAATATAAAATTTCAATTTAAAATTTATTTAAATTAAATAAAATATATTAATATAAAAATAATTTAAATAATTTTACATTTAAAAACATACATTGATAGAAATTTTCTTCTGAATGCATTGAATGAAAGGACATTTTTTTAATATAAAATGTATTTTTTCCAATTAATAAAAAATTTACAATTTTAGAATATTCAAAATAAAATCACTATAAGTTAAATTTTATATGATGATTTAAAAAAGGGAGTTAATATTTTCAAATAACCTTCCAAAAAATATAATGAATATTATAAAAATAAGTGTTCAAAAGGAGAATATAATGTTATTAAGATGGAAAAAATTTCATGTAAAAAATTGGATTTATTAATATAACTTTTATAGAAAACACATAAGGTGAATGTTAAAGATATTATTTAATATATAATATATAAATTTCTATAAAATAATTCAAAAAATATCTTTTTTTTATTTTTCAGGTTAAATTCATTTTTGTGCATTAATATTGTTTCAGAAAATTATTTTCTTTATTTTTGATTTATTTTTATTTTAATTTCTTTTATATTTTCCCCCAAAATATTAATTTTATATTCATGTCAAAAAGTATATTTCCAGGATTGGGATATTTTTCTTATACACACAATTCAAATGGATAGGAGATATAAATTGTATTAAATAGTAATATTTTATTAGTATTCCAGGTTTCATTTAAACTCATATTTGTGTGTATTACACTCTAAACATAGGGTTTTGTGTAATTATAGAGAAAACATTATTTTATGTGATGTAAAATATAGAAAAGATTAAATTTATTTGAAAATTATATATTTTAAAAAATCTAATGGGGTTACATTATACACCCAAAAAATTAATATCTTTGTCAACATTCCTCATGTTGGTAAAAAAACTAAGGATATAAATTCCTCAATACATCAACGGGTTCTTCATAATATTCTAATGTCTGTGGTTTCACTACATATAATTGACCAGGTCAGTGCCCTTTTTATATATAATTATCTAAATTATCCAGAATCACCACCAGTTTTTATTCAGAAAAAGATCATACTCTACTAGTATGACCTATAAGATAAATAAATTAAATTTATAGGGTATCAAATTCCTCCAGAAACATACATAGAACTCATAATTATCCAAATTGTGGATTTTTGGAAGAGCGAATTGATAATCTATAATATAAATATGATCAAGAAATTAAAAGTGACCTATATACTCATGAATGTTCTTTAATTTCTATCATAAGCACAATTTTATCCATTTCATGTGATTTGAACAATTTCTACTCCATCTCCCATACAATTATTAGAATATGTTTTTTTATTTTTGGAGAAATAATATATCATAGGATATATGAAATTATGGTATGACATTCTTTCTATCTTTAGTCATTATGAAAAACAAAATTACTATCACATGTTATACAATAACATGAAAAGTTTATCTTAATCAATTACATGATAAGTTAATATTAATTCTCTTCTAGGTATACCCATAATTGAAATCCAAATAGATAGATATAATTGTTCTAAATTTAAAAAATAAACTGATCATGAATACCCTAAAAACACGGTGTTGATCTTAATGCCTCATACCAAATTTGTGAATTGATTTATTACATATTCTCCTAAAACAAGGCATTTTAATTAAATACAAGAAATCCAATAATAAAAAAATTCATTCTTTAAAAAATTAACAATTTTCAAATTCTTGTAATGAATCCACAGATTAATTTATATATTGAATAAATCCAATAATTATCTTAAGCCCTTCAAGGATAATATAAAACACTTTTTCCAATAAATTATTAATCACTTCCAAGGTCATCAATACTAATAATTCATATTATTCATATCCATTATCAATTTTTCATAAACTAAACACCATTTTGTAAATATCATGAACATATTATGGGTTATCTTCCCTTAATAAAAATTCCACAATTTCATTAAATCAAATTTATAAGTAATTGATTCCATATAACATACTTTCGAAAATTCTTAATTAAAAAATACTATCAATAAATTAATTGATATTTGATAATTATAGAAACATAAATACCACAAATAAATATATAAGTTTATGAATTAAAATAAATAAACCCCTCAATAATTAAAATTTCATTATACACCATTATATATGATTTTCTGTCTTATTCGTTAAAACCTATCTTCTTACCCATGTAATTCATATTCTACTTATCATTTACAAAAGAAGTATTACTTTTAAAATCTTTTTGATAGTTTGTACAAGCATTCCCCCTATAAAAATGATTTTTCTTATGGAAACAAATTCCACATTTATAACATTTTACCATTGATGATACCTAAGGGGAACCATTATTCTCATCCATTTAGTTAAATAAATTCTTTATTTTTTACTCAAATATCTCTTGCATTGTATTTTTATTCAACACAATTTCAATATCTTATCACATTGATACATTCCCTTGAGTGCTTTTTTCATGATATCTACTTTGAGTAAAATTGGTCATCTTTCTTCCTTGGTATCCACCACCCTAATTTATAATAAACTATATTCATATATTCTTTGGTGTTTCTATGATATGGTTAAGTTTCGTTTTGAAAGTAATTTATAAGGATAAAATAATTCCCATAATAAACATATCCTTCAATCTCTTATTTATTCGATTTTTTTATAAAAAAACAATTTCTATCACATTTAATGATAATATTTTTCTTTATGGTTTCAACTTCGACTAAAACAAAAAATAATATTTTGAGAAACTTTAATAATTTTGTATAACCCACATAACCATGAATGATCACAATGTAGACGGATAAATCATTAGAACTTAATTACATTAAATGAAACCTTTGTCTTAACCATGGTTTTTTATAGTCATTATTCAAATCTATCATAATGGTTCATAAAAATTTTGTTACTTTCCAATATAAATCCCCCAAGTGTGTCAAACTTAGTATGTGATAAGGGATATTTTATTCACCATGTAACTATTTATTCAAGATCAAATATCTATCTACATAATTGTTACCATAGGGAACATGTATTTTAGAGCCTCATCCACATATAGTAACTCAATAGGGATATAATTTTTTACAAACCGATCTCTCTATCCATTACAAAAAATCCATGATATTGTCCCATAATTTGTATCGTCCTTATACATTCTATAAAAATATATATATATATATCCTTAAACATAGTCATAGGGATTTCATTAATGTTTCCTCATCCTAGTATCAAAAGTATAATTAATCATTTCTCTGATAAAAATTGTAAGGTATCAAATTTATCAAACATAAATGCTTTGTATTAGTAGAAGAATATTGTTTCCATAACATAATTATCCACACAATAATCCATTAGGTCAAGTGAATTTGGAAACATGGATTAATAAAACATTGGTTTATATGTGAGATACACCAAATCCCAAAAATATCTCCATTAATTGAACCCTTAGATGATATATCATTGATAATATTTTTCTTCATATCATGGTGATAGGAAACATAAGAAAAAAAAATCATAGATTCTATGTAGGGTCAAATAAAGAGGTAATCAGTGGTCACATAAGAATAACAAAATCATTTAGGTAATATAAAATTATCATATCATTTGAAATCCATACCCTATATATGATGGATCATAAACTTGAGTCATGGAAAAAATCATTCCAAGTCCTAGAGAAATGAATCACAATGTAATTAATGGACATGATTCAAGAGAATATATCCTTTTCATAAGAAATTTATTTCTAGAATACATATAAGATTATTAAATTGTGAAAATGAGCAAATAGAAATTGGTTCACTCATTTCACGAGGGATAGTAAATCAGACCACACATAAAAATATGGACATGAAACTATGACCACACCTAACATTTAGGACATTAAATCTAGGTCCACACATAATATTTTTAACATATAATCTAGTTTACAATTTACACTGTGAACATGTATTTAGGTTCAAACCAAACAGTGTGAACATATAATAATGTTCATGCCTATCATATATACTCATGAGTTTTCTATCATTACCGAATCAATTTGAGTGATATATAGTTCAGATCCATTATATAATCCACAACACCATGTACCAAAATATCATAAGACATTCAGCATATAATATCTCATGAAAATGGGACTAATTCAATAAATATTTCATTATATTATAACTTGTAAAAAGAAAAGGGTTTCATAAAAATAATTTTATCTTAATAATAAGATATTAAAATAAATAATAAAGATTTTTTAATAGATAATATCCCTTTAATAAAATTTTAATGTAAATTTATACCATTATAAATGGATATTTATTTTAAAAAATCACTTGGAACATTTCTTTAAGAAAATATCCTCCCCACATTGAATAACAAATTTTTTAAAACCTAAAAAATATTTATGTTGCATTTAAATTAAAATAATCTTAGAAACATATAAATTAATCATTAAAAAAATGAGTGTATATGATGTTATAAAATATTATACATCTTAAAAAACATTGTTTCCATATTTTCGATAAAATAAATATGCTCATTAATTAGAAAATATCATGATTATTCCTTCCAAAAAAATTAAAATTCAATTATTAGTGTAAATTTCATTATTAAATCATTTTTATTTTGACAAAAATTGAATTTTTTTATAAGAACATATTATATAAAAAACAAGATTTTTTACTAAAGTGTAAAATAATGTTATTTTATAAAAAAATATTCCCTTTAATACTTAAATAGAGAAAAATGAATTAAAAGAATTTATTAAAATAAAATAAAATAGTTGAATAGTATTCAGGAAATTATAAATAGAAGTATTTGATTATTTGTTTCATTTGAATTATAAACATAAAAAATATGATAAATGATGTGATTGTATCAAAAAAACTCTTACTTAATTCGTAACAGTTGATCGTAAGACCTGTTATAGAATAAAATCAAATGAAACATTAAATATAATAACTAAATGAAATTTTTTTATTTCAAATATAAATTGGTATGTATATACTACTTAAAAAAGAAAATAGGTGTATGACATAACATAAGACTCCAAGAAGGGAAATTGAGAGATGAATCAATTACATCTATCGTAACTTTTGAATAGTATGCCACATGAAATTGAAAAAGTGATATTTATTTTCATTTCAACATAATTATAAGGTTAAGAGTAATAAAATACATTCATGTATAGTATGTACACTACCTAAACTAAATATTTTCTGTATATAGAATGTGTCTCAAAGAAGTAACAAGTTTTTTTGAAAGCCCCTAACACATCTGTAATATTTTAAATCATAATACATATTAATGAATAAAAACAAATGAAACATTAAATATCATTATATGAAATATATTCATGATATAATATTTCCATGTTTTAATATATACACCACAAAAACTAAATGACTGGAAATTATGTCATATATCTCCCTCAATTTGAAGAGAGGAAAAAAATAACCAACCATAAATCTCCTCTACCATCATAAATTTTTTAACATCATGTATAATAAATATAATTTAATTATATATATATTACCGAACCATATATATATATAATACCATATTTGATTTAATTTTAACTTTTATTACTAGTTTATTAAAAATTAAATGTTAAATACTGATTCATGCAATAACATTTTGGTTTTTCATGTGTGTTTGATTTGTTATTTTTTCTCCATTTACATTGATCATGGTTGATAAATTTAAATATTTGTAACCATGATATAAATATAATATATATTCAATTTTATGTAATTATTATACTCTATAAATGTTAGAGATAGAAAATAAAATACATTGTACATGGAGAGGCTAACTGCACATAACCAAGAATATTGCTTCTATTTTCTTGATGGATGAAATGATAAATTGACATATAATATATTACCTTTAAATAATTATTTTTATGTCATATAAATCATATAAATTCCTTACATTTACCCTTATTATCTTCTATGAAAAGTTTTAGTGAAAAATGAATTGAATCGCTCCACATGGTGGTAGTTTCCCATACATATGAATGATTTTATTGTATCCACCCCATAATTTAATGTAAGAAGTTATAGGTAATATATTTAATATAAAGGTATAATTATATCACAAAAAATATAAGGAATTATATTTTTTATTATATATAGTTGTTAGAGGTGGTGATGGAAATGGAATAACATGGTTCCGTGAGGGGGACGATCATCGTACACAGGGGTGAGGATTAAGTGTCCCATTTATTAGAGTAGGGGAAGTATTTAGGTTATGGAATTAACATATAAACATCTATGTATAATTATGATACATATTATATTATATCAGTATGGTTTAATAATAAATGAAGGAGGTGGATTAAAAATTAAAATTAAACTCCTCATTAGGGACAATAACTCTTCTTTGGATAACATCGTTTGGATTACACCAGACGAATTACAAGGATGGATTTATGATGAAAATGAAGATTTAATGTTGATATTAAGGGATTAATGAAGAAATATGGTTACTTATTATCCAATAAAATTTGATATGGATGTGTGAATAGGATAGGATATGATGTGGCCTTTTATAAGTTAGTAAAGTGGAACAATTGTACATATTGAAATGAAAAAGGACGTCCCACATTTTTTAGTTGAAAATGCATCAAATATTGGTAATTTTCTATCTTAAGAGGTTATTGTGTCGATATATTTCCATAAAATGGTTATTATACATGTTTTTTTCCTTTTAAGCATTATCTGTTTAGTTAACCCCCTGGTAAACCCTTTTTTTCTTAACCTCATAGAATAATGTTAACATTATTTACAATTCATTATGGAAAAAAATTAGTCGATATTTATTGATAATATAAATTATTTTTATTCTTAATATGGAATAAATTTTTTAAAATTGAACCCATAAATGTGGAAGAATATAATTCTAAATTAAACCCACATATGCGATGAGAAAGCAAGGTACCCAAGGGAAATATTTTCATTAGTATTAATCATGTTAATATAAAAAAATTAAATTTATCCTAGTTTTCTAAATAGGATTAATAGATATATAAATGAAATAATATGATATCTCAAACCATATAAAAATAAATTTATCTCATGAATTCATAGAATGAAATGGAAGTTTTTAATAAAATATGGTATTTTTCCCTATTCACCAAAAATGTTCTTTTCAGAAAATAATCAAACAAATACAAAATGCTAATTTGGAAATATAAATTGAATTAATAATGTTATATATTTTCAAATACATAATTTGAAAATAAGAAAATTTTATTTTAACAAATGCACACAAAATGTGAAAAAATTTCCTTTTTGAAAAAAAAAACTATTCAATTTAAAAATTTGATTTATTATTTTTTCTTTTATAAAAAAAGAGGATTTTGAATTTTTTTATATATTAAATATATAAATTTCATAAAAAACATTCACCAAAAGTTATTTGTTTAATTTATTATTTTAAAACACATTTGTGGGCATAAAAAAGGTTTTTTTAGAAAAATATTTCCTTCATTTTCATATAGTTATTGTTTTCATTATTATTTAGTGTTTCAAATAATAATTAAATTTATATATATTTTGAAGAAATATATTTTAATAATTTATTTAAAAATATTCGTACTGTCATTTCTAATGGTTAGGTTATAAAATTCATATTAAATAATAACATTTTAATAGTATTTCATGTTTAATTTAAACTCGTTGTTGTGTGTAATGAAAACTAAACACAATATTGTGTGTAATGAAGGATACAAAAAATGTGGTTTGTAATGAAAAATATAAAAATGATTAATTTCTGTTCAAAAAGAGTTCGCAATATCAATGGATATAAAAAATCATTTATAATGAATTTTTTATGAATAAGGAGTGGGAAATTGACGTAGAAGGTAATACTCCAAAAAAATAAGTTGACCCAGTATGTTTGGTTGAGTTTCATAAAATAATTATGTCCAATTCTACATTACTAATATATTGGCCGTTAAGATGGTATTTTGTGTAGGTAATTTTTTTAGTATAGATTCTCTGTTATATGGACTCTCTTTTACATTTTTATTGAAAATTAATAATGATAATTATTTCACATATTTTCTATGAATTTTTTTAATTATCGACATTATATATCATTAATGATGAAATATTAAATCATTAATGATATTGAGAAAGGTAAAATTGACCCACACAAACATTTAATTCAAATGGTTGTTTTGAATCATTTTTCACAATCACATTATGTGAAGGGAATTTCTACCTATGTGTGTCCCACAGATAGGTATATGCATATCACTATCACTGTAACACAAATTGTGATATGTATGTGTTTCTGAATGACATCATACAAGTAATTTCTCATGGGTAGGTATAGGAATAGTAGAATCATAATAATGGTGGAGTTAGTCTGTTTGGATTTGAATGATTTCATCTGTGGTGGGGCTCAATGAATAGTATAGTCATCTAACTATCATCATAAAACTAGAGTTTGGCTATTTGTATTTGAATGATTCCCTCTTCAATGTGGATCATATAAGGGTATAGGCAACACACCATTCCCATAGAACCATATATAACCCATTTTTATATATTAGATGACTTAAAGATAATAGTATCATAAAGGAGAAATTAAGAGAGGGGATTCCCATGTTGAATCATGTTTGTGCCTTTATAAATTAAAAAATATTTTTATCTACCTATAAATATAAACGAATATTTTTGGAATATATTTTATCTATGTGTTTTGATGAGGAAAAGGGTCATACCTACAGTGGATTGACATTTTCAAGGATCATATATCCAACACATATAGATTTATGACGTTTTATTTAACACCTCTTACACATTCCAAGGATTCGGATGTGGCAGAGTAGTGGGATATAACTCATATTTTTATCATGATATCAATTATTCATGTTTGGAATTCCATTTTATAGTCATCTTCCCATAGGAATTTTATGTTCATGTAATAATTATTATTGAGGACTATTATTTAAATTCATATATCTTTCACCAACATACATTGATTTCATGTTCATATAGCCTTATCCATAAGATAAGGATTGCAATATAGAAACATTTCCAAGGAATACCTATTGTGAATGTAGTATAACATCCATATATTATCTTAAAATCGTAATATTGTTTATATTAATAATTCATTAACCCATATTTTTATGTTTTTAAGGTTGATAAAATTTGAAAAAAAATGTTCAAGAAGGTAATTAAAAAGGGAAGGGATCAACCAAATATAATTTCATTAGGGTCAATTCCATGTATATAATTCCTTATGGAAAAAATGGAATTTATATTACATTTTTTGAATCAAAAAATATTATATCACATTGTTTAGGGTTATATTAAAATCATTGATCAAAAGTTCTAGGATGAGATATTGTATCCACATTTTAAAAATGAGAATGAAGCAATTAGGTGTAACATCATTGGAATTTAATCCAATTGAGAAGATGGAATATAGGTTTTTAAAAAAATAACTCATTTTCATTAAATCAAGGATGATGATGTGGGGTATAAATTCTATCGATTAATTTTTAATGTATTGTAATGATAGTTTCAGATGGAATTGTGATATGGAATATGCACTCTTTAGGAAGATATTATCTAAATATTCTTCCATTTGTTTCAACATATATATGGAATGTACATAATTTCAATGATATGGTATAAATTAATAGATAAATATAGGTATCACTTCAAGATAAATTTTAACATCATCGATAGATATGTACTATTTATGGGGATAAATTCATTTGAAAAAAGACATGGGATTATAAAAATGTGGTTATTCATGAAGGTATCTAATACTCTAAAATATAATCTACTATGTAAAGAGAAAATAATCCATGATAAGGGACTTGATATGAAATATTCTTTAAAATTTTCTTAATTAAATGGGTCCAATGAGTATGTCTTGACATTTTCTATGGAAAAAATTTGGACCCTTGATCATTGTTCCTATTCATTTCTGAAATATTGTTTTCCTACTCCTTGAGTATGGGTCCCTTTTTTCTTGGGGACATGACGTTTTAATAATCCATAATTTATGAGTTTTTTGAAATAGTATATTTTGTGTATCTTTCACTTGTAGTATAATGGTCTTATGATTTGGATCATTAATGGGTTTCTCTTGATTTTATAAATTATTGACCAAAAATATATATATTAAATCTATTATAGACTCTTTAAAATGAAACCTTTCAGTAATTAAGGGTCCAATTATATAAAAGAAAATCTTATAGGTGTGCATGTGTGTTACGGTATGGATGCTTGTTCAAAAATATTAAATTATTTTTTTCTTCTAGTTTTATGAGAAAATTTGACTAAAAGTGAATGTTTACCCATTATCACAATAATATTTTATCTCAATCATAGGTTTATACACACTATTTAAGGTCAAAATGATTTTACCATAACGACTTTTATATTGTTTATTTATCATGGTTACAGTAAAAAAATCAATCTGATTGATTTTTCCAATACCAATATGATTATCTTATATATTTTGGGATATATTTTATCTTAATGTGTTGTACTATAATTTCAAGTGGTATTAAGAAACAAACAAATGGGTTTAATGGGGCCCAAATTTCTAAAAATACCTTTTTAATATAGAATGATGATATCATAAATACTGACATAAGGATTTCATATTAGGTGTGATGATAAGGGGTATGTATTCGTGGGATAGTCAATGAATATAATAAAATAAATGATCATGATGTTATATTTCCAGATCATATAATTATTAGGGAAAATTTTTCTAAATATTATGGAATACATCTTATTTGAAATCTATATTGGGGGTGTGTATATAGAAGCAATATTAGGACTTTTATTCAGAGATTAAATTTTTTGGTCAAGACTAATTCACTATTTACTATTTCTCATGAAATATATAGTTAAATATCGGAATGTCGAGGCATGAAGTATGAATTATTTGAGGTGATGTTTATAAATATTATTAACAAATTCCTAGCATGGGTTTATTATGGTCAGTAAATTATAATCCATTGGAAAGGGTTAAAAAATGGTGATGTCCTTTTTCAATGTCATGAATGCTTCTCCTTTTCATCACTATATATCTTTAAATAACATTAATAAATCCACATGAAGTTCAACATTATTCCATGCATGCTAAAATTGGTCTAGCACATCTGTGAATTATAATATATGTTTTCTGGTATAGAACCATTTTCCAAATTTTCCCAGGTGAGGGATTTTTCTAAATTATAATAATGGAAGAATTTTTATATCAACATAGACCCAGTGATATGAAACAAAAATACTATAATGTAAAATAAAAACATAACAGTAGAATAATATAATAGGGTTTAAAAAACACTCTGTGATGTTTAATATTCATGAATGATGGTCCATATGTCATATAGATTAACATTGTGTTTCAAGTACTCACATGTCATAACATTTAATTTATTATGATATGAACTAACACTGTACTGAATAATTTCATTTCAAAATGTTATAAATATATGACACTTCATAAAAATAAGGATCATGAAAAATAAAAAAATTCCTCATATTATTGTTTGGTCTGTGAGTGAATTGAACTGGGTTCAAACATATAAATAATGGGGTATATAAACCTACTATTTATTTTAGATACAAGTCCTATACATTGAGTGTTTTGTTTTGTATAATAAATAAATAGAAAAAATATATCTAAAATTAATGAATAAAGAGAGAAAAATGGGATGTCTATTCTAGTAAATGGGGATTATTTATTGGATGTTGTGGTTGGGCCTCAGATAGTGAATCAATACAGTACAAAATATCCTATGAGGGAACATATAAAGCTACAAATACTTATTTTCATTCCTCTGTATAAATATTTATCAAGTGAAAAGAACATGTTCTTGGTGTTATTATAACATTGTTAGAGTATCTTATGAATCCATATATCAATGATAGGAAAACCACATACTATGTATAAGAATAGTGGGGATTGTATATGTCCATATAACATTGTCCAATGGTGTCAAAATAACCTATTGATTTTTAATACTAACATAGTTGGAGAGAACATAGGTTGAAAAATTTAATGGTTGGCCTTATGATCTGAGATCCAGATGTCACTATGTGTGTTTTAAAAATAGGTATCATAATATCTATTTCTATACTGAGGACTCTTGTATAAAAATTAATTCCTATGATGGAGAAGATAATCATGTTTCACCATAAGAAGGGTTCATCATGAAGTCTCTTTCATAATACGGAGACAGAATTATTAATGTGAATATGAGTCTATTTATTTAAAATGATTTTTGATATGGTTTTGGATGAATTATTAATGTGTCACTGCATATTTTATATTTATGGGAACCAAAAAAATGTATTTATTGATTTGGGGGAATTTCTAACTTATTTTTTATTCAATTAACTATTAAACTATTACCCATATATAGATCTAGTGTAATGTAAGGGGTCTCATGAATAAGTCACCTCAAATGGTTTGAGGAGTCATGTATGTTTCCTAATATCATGTGGTTTTACATCATGTGACTATTATGTAATTACCTATACTTCAAATATTTCATTCTATAACTATTTTAATAGAGTTATTCACCATGAAAACATAGCTCATGTGAGTTATGGTCATGGTAGGAATTAAGTGATAACATGTAATTTTTTTGAATTTCATGAGAGATTATAAAGGGGTATAATAGTGTAATAACATTAATCATATTTTAATAAAGGTGGATATACTTGAGTTTGGTCCTATATCAGATGATAAAAAGGTTGAAAGTGGAGAAAATATATAGATGAGCCTATTATTAATGATTTATATGTCACTAAATATTATTCACAATGGGTTATAAATGAATAGAATATATATATATATATTAGAAAATTATTTTCTTAGTGTAGGATTTTAGAAATAAATATTCATAAACTAATGATCCATTACAAGATCTTTCTATCATATAATGGGGGAAATTTGTCCAATTTATGTCTCTTCATGTAATTTATGGTCTTGTAATGTTTGACCACATGTCACACAATTTAATTTATTTCAATATAGATGAATTAGGAACATTATCCTTGATTCATGTTTATCATTTGAGATTTTTTTTGTCATGGCTCCCAAATAGAATTGGACTGTGTGTGTTGAAATAATCTATGAAGATAGACCATCCTATGATATATAAATTAATGTAGATTAGAATCAATTTAATTATGTTTAATGTCATGAAATAAATATATCCTCAAAGAATTTTATCTTCATTAAAAAAGGTATTTTATTAAATAATTTAATATTATGTAGTTATTAAAAGATCATATTGTTTAAATTGTTATGCAATGTACATTCATTATGTAATTTATAGTCTTGTAGGTAAATATTTGTAAACAATAATAAAATCATGAAAACATTTCTTCTGAAAATTGTCCTTTGTAGGGTGTGTGACATGATCCACAATTATTTTTTCTATGTAGAATGATAAAATGGAGTAGATTGTATATATGATGTATGATCTATACCATTTTGGTTCACATTTCAAAGGATTATTACATGGTATCGTGGGATATCAATTTGAAATAACCTACTCCTCATAAAAGAATTAGTTAAGACATTAATTATTAAGATTGGATTTTCCAAATAATTTTTTAGATCATCTGGGTTTTCAAATATATAAATAATTTAATTTTATATTTTCTCAAACTCATAAAACCACCTCTGAAAAAGATCATTTTTATTTTATTTGATTAAAATTGAAATACATAGTGATTGAAGATAATATTAAATATGTATAATAACTTTTGTTCTATATATAATATCATTTGGGATATGTTATAAATAAATGTTGGTTGTAGTGAAATAAAACTAAAGAAGCGTGAAGAATATTATTTGTGCATGACATCTTATCTATTCCCACATACATTAACAAGATATTTTAAAGATTATTATTTAAATCCTATATCTATTCTTTTATCACTTCACAATAGTGTGATGAGTGGTTAGAAAATAAGTTATATTCCTAATTCAAATTTCACAACTCAATATAATAGATGGTCACAATTTTTTCCATTAGTAAATTTCTAGGTACACAAAATATGCTAATGATTCTTGACATCCAAATTATGATAACATATTTTTTCTTAACTTCCTTGTGATATATAAACATGGTTGTTATTATGAAAAAGTTTGTGAGTGTAAGAATATAATTTTACTTCCAAACTATACATTGGGGAAAAAATGACATAAAATCCTATGGAGGAGAATTTCTAATAATATCAAGAAGTGTATAAAACCCCTATAGGTTGACGATATAAGATGGATAGTACCTAATAATCATGGCATTTTTTGTGTTCTCCATTTAGTACTATACCATTTTAGTCTAGAAGAATCAAATTCTATTAATCTTTTGACAGAACTATGTCCCTAACTAAGGAAAAGTACATGTACATAAATGGACTTCATCTATTACAATGAATATGTCCTTCCCCCTGATGAATCTAGAAATAATTCCATTGAATTCTTATTTATAGAAGAAATTTTGGGAATTAGGATCACTATATTGTGTGAAGTTCACTAATTGATGATAAATATACTCATACATGAAACATTATAATATAAGGATATAGTCTCAATGTTTTAAAAAAAATAGGTGAATCAATTTAGAATTATCATCTGTTGATGAGGAAATAATTCAATCTCTATCAAAATTAGTATTGACATTAAATATATAATCAAGGTTATTAATTGTGAATAGGACAAAGATCCTATGGGTAAAAATATAGATGATTACCATGTAGTGGAATCAGTCAAAGATGGTATTAGTAGTATCATCTATATATTAATACATGAATTCCATGGATATGGAAAATGATTAAATTTCTGTCCAGATAGTAACTCTAAGATGAAATCTTGAACATAATCTCACAAATGTATTATCTCTTTTTTCTTGATGTAAAATTTTCCATAATTTTTTTGACCACTAATTTGATATCACCTTTAATAACAAGGTTATCACCTGATATCGACAGTGATACATTAAAACATGGGATTAGGTCTTTATACAATTCCTTAGAGTTTTTACATCATTATGATAATAAAAAAATACCTAAAGGTGACCATGAATGTGTAAAATAAAAAACCCCTAAGCTTACTCATTTTAAAGTTGGCTTATCTATTTCTATTTATATCTATTTTGGAAAATCATCATGAAATTATAACTATTTTTTTGGAATGTCTTGGAAAAAGAAGGATTATTTGTTATGATGAACGGTACATTGCTTCTTGTTACCTAGAGTCAGGGATGTCCATGGATAATTTTATAATTATTTCCCTTCCATTTCCTTCTAATTTATAAATAGGCTACTAAACTTTTATTAGATGAATTCTCGTCATGAAAGTTGTCTAGGAACCTTGTTTTGGTTCTTTATAAGAATAATATAGACATTGTGAGATATTGAATGAATATCATCATGATGGTGATAATTCCATAATCTCTACATTGATAAGAACATTTCTAAATAACTCTTTTATATATTAGATTTGCATTCCCTTATCTTTGTAATTTTTCTAATGAGATATTATAGAATATATTCATTACTTAAATCATTCTTCTTATCAAATTTCAATCCAAGATTATTATATAGAGTTTCTATATACCAGATAAGTATATTTTTTTTCAACTTGTGGAATTAGGATAGCTGGGATGATGATGTACTATTTGAAGTTATTGATGGATCATTAGCAGTACTTGTTCAATCATTAAGCAACTATATTGTTCAATAATCATATGAATGTCAATAATTTTTGGGTTATAATAGTAATGATGTTCCCAATTTAAGAAATATTCCCATAGAGTCCTATAAAGATTTTAATGCAATGATTTAAAATATTATATTTAATTTTCATAGTGGAATATGCTTGAATTGAATTTCATAAAGACATATAATGAATTCCTAAAATTATCAAAATTCTAAAAAGTTCATTTTAGGGGATTTTTTTATGTGTTGTTAAATATTTTGATATACAATATAAATAACTGTAAGTCGTTTTCTAAACTATAGCTATCTTACTTTTAAATCGTCTATATATAACTCAAAATTTTTCACCATGAAAGAATTAATAATTCTTTCATGATGAATCAATATTTTCCACCTACATTCATTAGTAAAAGGTCACTACATGATAAAAAATTATCCCAATGTGTTCCATAAAACTAGTTGATTCACAAGATAATGGGGAAAATTAATTTTATTATACATAGAGTTCCCATATATGATGTGGTGTTCTTGAAAATTGACTATCACATGGATTATTAATTCAATAATCAGGACCATGAATTCATTTTTCTAAAGATCCTATTGAGGTACATTAATTCTATACAGTACATAACACAACAATTATATTTTATTATACATTATTTATTAAAAAAATAGTATATTCATGATTTTTTAGTTGATGTCTTCTTTGAGGGGTATTTTAACAATATAAACAACTTTTGAATAACAATTATTTCCATTATTATTGATATGTGTTTGTATCTATGATATTCTTCTAACCAACATATGTAATAAAAAATCACAAAGGAATTGAATACTTGATTTTTATTTAGTTCTTGGAAAGAAAATCATGATTATATTTTAGGAAAGAATTGCTATATTATTTCTTTACTAGGGAAAAGGTTTCAATAAGATTTATTTATCTCATATATTCGTTTATTCAAAGATTTATCTCTTTGAGTCTATTTATGATTGTAGAAATTCCTTCATTTAGTTATGTATGGAAATATTCAAGGTCATATTCCTCCAAATAAACATCTAAATAAATTATATCATCATTATAAGGTGATGTGGGATTCTATATTCAATAGGGTAGTACAAAGGAATCACCATCTCTAATGAATGAAAAAGAGGCATACACAGATCTTGAGTGAGCTGGTGATATTGAATCATCATCCAGATGTTTTGAATTATTTCCCTTCAATCTCATCTATTCAATGTTGTGTAAGAGGTGTTGAATTTCTGAATAATATTATGTGGTGTGGGGAATCATTGTCTTTTTCAACTAATATGCCTGAGAATTTTGATTATAATTATGATGAATTAATCTTTATAGTCCTTAGATAAAAATGGGATATTATTTTATAATGTTACTATCACATATAGTGTTGTAACCCATTAATGAACTATGATAACCCTTATATATACTCACCTTGGTCAGTACAATTTCCTGGATATAAATGTTGGAAAGGAAAAAATTGAAATTGTTTACTTCCAGTGTGTTGGGTTCATCACCTAGATCATATTAATTTGAGATACATGATACACTAAAATTAATGAATGTGGTATTTTTATGGTATTTCACTAACCATTGTGGGAATCTTCTTGAATATCACATACTATAACTCATATCATTCTATTTGTCTTCTAGAAACATTCGTCAGCATATATAGATTCATAATATTAAATGGTTGAACTATTTCCATATAATACCCCAAACTCTTTATAAAGATTATATATAAGGCATTGATGATATACCAATTATCATCACATTCCAATCAATAAAAAAACATTTAAAATGAAAATTAATCATTATTTCTTCTCAAACAAGATTTAACTCAATGTTAAATATATATTCTCTGAAATGGATTTTGATTTTTTTTCTTTTTAATGTGTTTCACTTACCTGTTTTCAAAATCATAAATTTTATTCCTCATCATAGATAAATCATCAACTCTATTGCACAAGAAATGGAACACCCAAGCATAGACGGTACTGATCTTACAATCATTATTAATTAAATGGTTGTGAATTTCAAAATTATTGATATTCTTTTTATTCATACATGGTTCTAATAGAAACATGGATTGTGGCCTCTATAACATTCCCTATGAATGATATAACTATATGGAATTCCACTAGTGTAGTAATTACATGATACACCTTAGTCATTGATGATTTGGAATTGATCATTTGAAGAATATTGTGGGAATATACAAGTGATACCATAAATATTTATTACTAGTGATTTCTGTACATAATAAAGAGTTTGGATGTAGTGATGACTGAATTATTGAGGATATCATATGTCTACACTAGGGTTTAGTGCTTCGTAATTTGGTTTTTTTCAATATACCTAGGCTTTATGTCAATACATATGTGGTTGACAGTCCTAGTGATTAATTATAATTTTAGGATATATATAAAACTAAAGAATCATGTATTCAATGAAGTCTTTTATTTTTGTGATTCCAATATTTTTGTCCAAATATATGGATTTTATGGTTTTTTAGCCTAGATATTGAGTTTTTCCATGAAAATTTCCTCCTCATTTCAATTGACCTATTAATATGCATACACAGTCTCCCTAATTATCTTTTAGGAAATATATTTAATATAAATATTATTAATTTAATAATTTATCTTCAAGGTAAATAAAATTACATGATCTGAAAAGTGTCCCTTTTTAATTTAGGCTTCTGTTTAGACAGGTGATTAATGTACACCATATTAATGTGGAAAATACCTGTGATTGTGTACTAGATTAAGATTTGGATACTATTGTTCCTCATGTACCATATTAAAAAATTTCTAATTAGTCCTTCCAATATTAGATGGATGTGGAGGCCCTTATTTGGAAGGTGAAGATGGATTTAGGGCCAAAACTAGTTTGTTGAGTTATGAACTAAGGATGTCATCATCCCAATAAACAATCATTTTGGTCATCCTGTCATCTAATATTTTTTCCAAACTATCATGTAGTTTCTATCAGGGTATTATATCCTATAATAGGCTAGTGGAGACATTGGAAACCTATTATGGGGGGTTTCCCAATGTCGTAGATCTGTATTTGATTATTATCTAGTTTATGTATCAAAATATGACCTCACCCATAATGATTTTCCCTAAAATCCTATGTAAAGAGTGATAATCAGGATGATCATTGAGATAAATTTATCTTTTTTCCTAGACATAGGCTTATAATGGTGTTATTTTACAAGTAAATGATGAAGTAACTCAAAATGTATTATTTTCATAAATGGTATGTTATTTCTTTGGTCCTTAAATCATGGATATTAGTTTTAATTCCTTGAGTTTTGATATAGAATTTTTTCCTCTTTTTAACTCTATATGTGGTGTTAGGTGATACAAATAATTTAGGTATTCCATATGAGTCAAAAAAATCTTATTTTACTATTATAGTGTAATTCTTTAGTTTTCCTTTTATTTTTCAATGATAACGTGACATTATGAAATATATTTCATTAGTCCACTGAATACAATACTCTAGATGTTTTTCCATGGCTATAAAATCTAGGAATAAGCCCATGTATTTCAAAATTATTAATATTTCATTAACATAGAGATAATATAATCTAAACCAAAGAAATTTCTTGTTTGGGAGAAAAACATTTCTTGAGGCTTCAAAACCATTCCATCAAGTAATAAAATTTAAGAACCCCTCATGTTCATGTTATTTACAATTAGGGGTTTAATTGATCATTGTATTATTTAGTTTAAATTAGAATTAGTAGGGGACCATTGAATAAATTTCTTCCCAAAAAATTCGATAATACAACTGGGAAATAGTTGTACATAATGATTATTTGTATCTCTAGTATTTTTAAAAATCACATATGTTTTATTCATTAAAATGATCATGAATGCGTATTATGGGGCCAAATTTTCATAAAAATTTTGGGATTTTTGTTTTTGGGTCCCCAATTCCATTGCTGATTGAGAGTCTTGGATTTCAATTGTTTTCAAAAATAAAAATGAACAAAGTCCATTAAGGATATGGATTTCACTCAATTTAAATTATGATAAGTTTCCCTTTCGTAGCTTCTATTTTTTCAAGTAAGATAGATTATGAAGTTGATATGATATATAAGAAATGTTGTTTGAGATTATCTATGAATGTTTTATAAAATGTGAAGCTTGATATAGTAACCCTAAATATATATATCAGTTGTTCTCTACTAGTATGATCCAGAATAGGGTGACTCACCCAGAAGTATGGGAGATACTATCAATAAAGATGAAAATATTGTACATCCTCAACCATTGATTTCAATTAATATATATGTTTCAACAAATAATTGTACATGTGTAAATACTATATTCATATGGGTTTAGTGACACCCATTTGTTAGTAGGAGGAAAATCATTATTATTTTTAGATGTTATACTCAATTTGAAAAAATTTCTAGATTAATGAAGAATTATGTAATTTTATATTTTCTATATCATCCTTGCAGTAAACCAGTTTTCCCTTTAAGGGGAGAATATTCACCTCTTGATGTGTAAAATGGGATATCACCATACCATTACCTTTATCCCTATATTATGAAAATAAATGAAGGTTTAAAATAATATTTTTATATTCCAAATATTTGGTTTGACTTTGATGTCAGGTTCAAATGTGGTCCTTAATTATTTTTGTGTGATCCATATCTCGAGTATGCTCTTCATTATTATATTCCACGGTGATATTTTATTGTCCTTGATCTGTTAATGAGTCATCCCTATTATCATTATCCAAAATATATCAGATAAAAGGAATCAATTATGTAAAATTGGTGTAATAGAGTGAATATTCATTCTATATACCCTCATCAAATGGAATATTAGTACCACACATTATTTTACTCCTCATATGTGACATGTTTGGATTCTGATTTCTGTAGGTTTATCCTTTCGCAACATAAGTTCCATAGAAAATGATTTATAGAAGTTGTTTGTAGGATATTCCATATCAAAACATCATGGCTGTACCCAAAATTAAATGGATACATTATATAATTAAATGAAAGGATGAAGTAGTAAATTATGGATGACACTCCCTAATTTATAAAGGGATAAAAACCACAAAGGGGTGTTATAAATTCCCCCCACTGTGAGGGATGTATAATTCATAATCCAACTACCATTAATTTGTTTACACATTGTGGACTTGATAATTATAGTGGAGTTGGTGGTGGTAAAAATTATTTTAGATTTTTTATCAGGTTTACCTTCTAGATGAAAATCCTAGAAACTACCAATGTAGTCTTATGGATTTTTCCTTCCATTACTTAGGAACAGGATGTGGGTAATATATATATTTCAACTTGAAATTATCATTCATAAATTGTTTCTCATGGTTTTGGATTTCACCATTCTAAAAAAGGATTCTTGTACAACAATTATATAAGAAATTCTCTAGACCAAACCAATTAAATATTCTAGATAGTCAGTATGAATCTAAAACATAGAGGTAAGAGGTTTTTGTAGTTGAAGAACTTACATTTGTGTTTTCTAGGCCCAAAAAATATCCTATAGTGGTGAAATATTACGATGAATATATCAGGGGAATTCTTTGACCTAGTGATATGGTAATGTGTTATTATCTACACCCCCATCATTATATACACATGTTAATGGGGTGTTAGCTATTATGATTCCATTTATATATTGTCCTTGGAGATAATTTTGTCCTAGGTACATACAATTTTTCCCGATGTTAGATTCTTGAGCTATATATAAAGTAGAAAATTATATTTTGTAATAGATCATGTTCATTATATGGATATGGTTGTTATACCACTGATAAGTTATGTTCATGTCTATTAACTAATAGGAAGTAATTAATAATTTATATCTAATGAATGGAATTCAATCATCTTTCCACACTTTTGGGATATTATATTGGTAAATTCTTGTGATACAAAACATAATTAGGGTGGGTTATCTTGTTCTAACTCAATTTACATATCCATACCATCATTTTCATTTTTATGTGAATATTATTAAACCTCATTAAACCACTATATTATTTCATTGTGCATTATAGGAAAATGAAGGATATACTCACATCACATTGATTATACTGCTGTTTGTTTAGGACGAGACATATGTTGTATTTTAATATCACCAAAAACTAACTATTAATAAGGATTATATATGATAGATTGTATTTGAGGTCATCATAATAAAATATCAAGATCATTATATTAATCTTCAGTGTAATTTATTTCTAAATGTATCTTGAACAAGGGGAGAACATTTTTTTTTATTAATTATCATATTGGGGAGGACATTCGTAGAAAACACTCAACTTTTTTCTTAGGGGGGAATTTTTATATGTTAATATTCTATATTAATGTAAGAAATTCATAACCATAATCATAAGAAATGTTATAATGGTGAACCATTTTGTTTTTCCTTATAGGGACAACATTAAATATTCATTGATATTGGTATTTATATCCACTAATATAAATATCATGAAGAGGACATGTATTATAAGGCCCTAGCCTTAAACCTTACATAATCTTGAGTTATCACAAGATTACACGTTGAGGATCTTTTCAGGTTTAGAGTTTTAGAGAATTAGATCATGAATCTTTCATTACATTCCACATTTAAACAAAGTGGTTACATAAAAGATAGTATTCATTCTTCCCATCAACGGAAGCATATGTAAATAAAACACTGATTCTTTCTTGACACATCCTTGACACTATCATTACATCATGTACCTTTGCCTTGGCCTGTGAAAAACATTTCAAAAACATGGGATGAGCATAAGAATCTCAGTAAGGGTTATAAAAATATGGAAAGGAAACATGAGTTCATATATACATAAGAATGAAATCATACTTTACCCATAAAGCATAGGCACTTTAACATACCTCATCAAATCATGAATAAATCATTAAAATCATAAGACATAAAGGTAAATTGAGGCATTCATAACATTCTTACATAGGGAGTAACCCTCTTGGTTACGTTTGGAATACCCATCACAGTATATTCCCTAAATCTCTTCGGAGAAACCTTAACATTTCACTCATTCACGTTACCCAATGCATTGGAGAGCTATATCGGGCTCACCCGCCCTTAGTTTATCACGGAACCACCCGTTTTCATAACAATTCCCAATAACAATAACATAAATGTATCACATAAAACATGAATAAAGGAAACATAACATTTCCACAATTCAATCACAATATAACATTTTAGTATATTGAAATAATGAATCCATTAAAAAAGAATCCATTTCCAAAACCATTTAAAACATTTAACAAAGAGATTTTTGAATCAAAGTATCCCATACCACCATGAATATTTTAACATTTTAAACCATTAATATCCATATAAATAAATCCATAAAACCATTTTGAAAACATGGATATTAATAAGAACAAATCATTAAAACATTTAAAGCGATATTTTGGTTAAAGGTTTTTTACCAAAATTAGAGACACTTGAATACAATAATTGAGGAATAACATTTAATCATAACTTTATAATATTATGAGAATAAATGGATTCATGATATAATATTCCAAAGTATAGTATATACACCATATAAGAGTGAATTGGTTCATAACAACAATGAAGTCTCAATAGGGATGTAAAATGTGATGAAATCCCTTATAAAGAAGGAATCCATAAATTAAGGATAAATCAATCTCAAAATTAGGTGTGAAATATATAAATACACCCAATATAATTGGATATTAAGTGTAAAACAATAAAAGTTCATTCACACATATTCAAAGGATGACATATTCAATAACTACATGTTGAACCCAAGTAAATCGAAATTGGGTTAAAACGTTCCTTTAGTAAAATTCAACAGCCTAAACGGCGTAACTTCAAAAATTCACAAAATGAGTTGATGAGAGATAAACGGGAATCTCATAACTTGGACATAAAACTTATATTAATCAGGATATAGAAGAACATATACCAACATAATAGTATGTGAATTAAAAGACATAACAAACGAAGTCTTTTAAAATGAGGAGGGTGAAAGGTTCCCTTACCGACTTGGGTAACTTTCGAAAAGTACACCCCATTGAAGAAGTGTCATACAATGAATATGTAAATACCCATAAATGGAATTATATTACAAAAGGAGTGTAAAAAGGGGTAGTACATAAACCACTCAAATGAAATTGTGTCAAATGTATCATAAATCTCACAGGAATAAAAGTGAGATGAAAAATCCCTTACGAAAACTCGGCAGCCTAAAGGCGCCACTTAAAACTTCCAAAAATGGATTGAAGAGATCAAATAGGGTATCTCATCTCATTAAAATAAAACGTACGGAAAGAAAAATATAAAATAACATCCCCCATCATAAAAAAAGTGGAGCTTAAAAGAATTGACATAAAGGAAGTACTTAAAGAGAAAGAGAGGGGTTAGATCTCTTACAAAAATTCGACAGCCTAACAGCGCCACTCAAAATTTCCAAAACGGATTGATGAGAGAGAATAGGGTCTCTCATCATATGAACATAAAAATTACAGTAAGATTAATATAAAAGAACATCCCAATCACAAGAAAGATGAGATTAGAAGGAATGACAAAAAAGAGTGTACTTAAAAAGAAAGAGAGGAGTAGGATCCCTTACCTCAGGTCCGACTTGACTCGATCATTCTTTAACATCCTGAATAATAAACTTGAGTTATTTTATACATTCTTATGAACCTTATTAAAGTTAATTATTCTTTTTATGTCACTTATTTCAATGTTATAAACATTATGTAATCATTTATGTTAAAAATGGTTGTTTTTTAAATATTTGGTTCTTTAGTCAAAAATGGACTTCTTACAATTACATGTTGTTTGTGTGGTCAAAGGTTCATTATATCCAGAATGATATTCATGATTTGGATATCATATATATCATATATATCCAGCATATACATGTATTTATAATATTACATAATCATTTAGAGGTAAGAAATGAAATGCACCGTTCATGGAGACGGTAAGCCGTACGTACGCATGAATGCTACTTTCATTTCTATCTCATACTTTAATGGAAAGAAACAATAATGATATAGAGGTATATTATAATTCCAGTATAACATCATATATAATAACTTTAAATCCATCCTTTATGCGTCCCACGTATGGCATTAACGAATCAAATCACTTTGAGGGGGCGGTAGTCCGCACTTCCTAAAATGAAATTATCGTGTTTACCCACAATGGAAACCATAAAGGTATGAAACAAATGAAAATACAGAAGCTTAAGTAAAACATAAACATATTATATATCATATATAAATATAGTGTCATCTAAATGGCCACCTTTGAAGGTTTTATATGAGTGTTGAACAATCATCGTTTCGGGAGGCAGAATTTCTCCATCCACGAAAACCGTATGTTCTTTAACCATTTGATGTAGTTGTGTGAGAGTGTAGCTCAAAGAAATCTTATAACAACATCCTAGTATATTTAAGATACTGGTTTTGTTACAAAAGAAGTAAATAAAAAGATTTTAGGGGGTTGGAGAAGCAAAATAAAACAAATGAACATGAGAGAATGAATTACCTTTAAAAGTATAACTCTTTTTGATTTGAGCCTAAAGGCTTACTTTGAAAGGCTTCTGCCCAAAAGGAATCCTCTATGATGAGGAGAGGGATGTGGAGAGAGTAAATGGGCAGGTTATGGCCGAGCCAAAGGCTTGAGGAGTGTGTAAAATGAGGTAGAGGTGGGGGCCTTTTATAAGAGGAGACGAGGGGCACTTTTGGAAATCATGAAACTATTATTTTATTTTCAAAAGTGTATCGAATTTATAAGGTCCCACATTGATATATTTCGAAGATAAGATGATATGTCTTTGAAATATTCCCATATAATAGTTTTTAGACAAGTGTAGGTCTTAGATTTTATATTATCGTTTCATTTTATTTAAACTGTTCATTAATGAGGTCTTCGTTTCATCATCATGATGTCATAATTAAATTAATTTATTTAATATCTAAAAATTATAAAAAAACCACTATGATGTAGGAAATATTTTTATATTTCTAATGAATATTTATAGTCAAAATCAGGACTTGTGTAACCCCACATAAAAACTATTTTAGTAAAACAACTCATGTTTGTGTCAATTTAATTTTAACATTAAATAAATATATATTAATGTCATTTTCCAACCAAATTGGATCCATGGGGTCCCCAAGTTGACCCATGGGTTGTCGTGGTCGTCCATGACTCATCCAATAGGGGTAGGACATGTTTCCTGGTGATTTCATATTTTTATAATATCATTTTTACCTTAAATTACACTAATTACCTCTAATCGCGATTAATGATAAAAAATTACTATTCACCAAAAAATTATTTTCATCCCATTGAACCAAATTTTACATACTAAGGACAACAATGTATGTCTGATTTTCAAAATTCAATACACATTAGTGGTAAAATTTCATTTAACTGAAAGATCAGTTTTCTTGATTACCACTTAGTGCTTTCACTATTTATCAAAAATTGGAGTTTTTCAGAAAATTACCAAAAATTCAACCTAAGATATATTTGATATTCCGAATTAAAAAATGATGTATATTTAATAAAATTCATAACATATAAGTCACATTAATTAATTTAATAATTATTTCCCGCTTTCAGATCAAATAGCGTGTTTTTATGAAACAATAAGTATCAAAAGATTGACACTGGTTTAAGTCTGATTTCAAAGTGAAATTAATTCAAACGACCACTATTGGATTTAACGGTAAAAATATATTCTAATTTCACTTTAAAACCAATTCAAAAGATAATCTAATCATATAAATAAATTATATTAAAAAGAGGTTTTGAATTAAAATACAACATTTTACACTATTCATTAAAAAAATGAACTTTATCAGAAAGATACCAAAACTTTACAAAAAGTAAATTTTGATGTCCCAATTCTTAAGAAGAGTTTTATTTGGTCCAAAAGGATGTATAATAGTGAAAAAAACTATATTTAATGATGGTTCTCCATCAAAAGGCAATAAGTGAACCTTTAGTGAATACGAGGGCATATACGCCTAAAATTGAATTCTTTCCGTATTTTATGCCTTTATATTTTATTGGATAAATGTAAAAACATTTAAAAACATATATAATCATATTTTAGTTATTTCTATCCATTCCCGCCAATACAACAGCTACATGTTAACTACCATTTGAAATAATATTATTTTATTATTAGAGTGCAATGTAAGATTCCCAAGAAACTCGTTGTTGCGTGTTGGGTACGCCATCGAGCATAGCGTCCCCTTTAAAGTCATATTAATATTTTATTCACAAATATGGATAGATATGAAAATTTCATATTCTTTATTTACCTAGGGTGTTACATCCTTCCCCCCTTTTGGGAATTGCGTCCTCACAATTTTAAAATTGGGCTTGGAAACATCCTTGAAAGTCCCACATCGGAAGAAGAGTCGGTAAAACAATCACTTTAAAATAAAGAAAGATAAGTACAAAGGTCACCTGAGTTAACCCATACTAGGATTCCATGTATGAAAACATGGACATGGAGGAGAAAACATAGGGTCATGTTCTAATGAAGAGTGGTAGAAAACATGTTTAGGAGAAAGTTAACCATGAGAAAATCACAAACTTGTGAGGGGTTAAACGGTATTCGATTCCCTAGTAGGAAAAGTTAATAGACAAAATTTTTGTTTTAAGATAATTTTTATTGGGGAATATATTCATAATTAAACATAATCACTTATCACGTTGACTTTCAACTTTTACTAGATTCCTTAATCAAACTCATATTTTTTCCAAAAAGGCGATTATTTAGGAAGACTTGTTCACATTAAGAGTACTATAATCAACTTCTAGAGAGTCACCTAATCCACAAAATAGAACTATATACTTCCCATGTCTTTAGAATTTAACCAAAACCAAAACCAAAAAGGTTAGTACAAGGTCAGATAATCCAGAAAAGGATAACCCATTAAAAAGAAAATCTATGCTTAATCTCCAAAATTTGTCCAACAAAACCCAAAGTTCAACGAGGACCATCCGATAAACAAATTTTCCATAAAATTCTTCAAAGTAAACCAATATAAGATTGAAACCCAAATATTTTAAGGATTTAGTCACATAGTCTTCCAAGTTAAGTCGAAACATTTATCTCCAAACAACATCAGTTTCTCCTAAAGTCTCGTATTCAAAATTAATTAACCTAATCACATATCCTCCATGATAGGTTAATCATTTTCATAAATAACCCAAAATCAACTTACTCTTAATTAATAAAATCATTTAACTAAAAAGAATCAGTAGAAATAACCAAGAACTTCACGTAGTCCAGTGGTAGGCGATAAATACCTGTTGCACTTTTTTTGTGGGTTCGATTCCCGCAGCTTTGTCTGATGTGACAGGTTGCCACACGGTCTGCATGTTGTCCTTTTTATAAAACTCCAAAAATAACCCTAACATGTTTTAACCTCAATAGTTTCCTTATAACATTAATTTTCATCCAAATTCATTATGATCTCAACACCTTAATTCTTGAAGTCTTATTTCACCATCATAAGATAAAATAAAATGATTCCCAAAATGAATAACATCATTCCTTGATCATGGCGTCCACTCGGTTTCATCATCATCTTGCTCACGTAGGTAGAAGTCCCATGCATTACAACAATGATTTAGAGATCCTTCAAAATCATTTGCTTCCTCCATCCAAATACACCTCGTGCAACATGGGTCATATGGGTGTTCACAGAAAAACAGTTTTGTAAAATAATCATGTATGACATATAATTCCAAAACATCTGATATAACATGATTTCTAAAAGATAGTCGTACCGAAATTGAGTTGAAACTTTCTATCATTGGTCCTTTTAAAATACCATAAGTATGTGATGTGAGACTATATTTTAAAAGCAAATATAAATAGGTTGCGCAAGGGTCTCCTTCCTCAGCACCATTTTTAAAATCATAATATGCTTCAAATTCTTGTGATAAGGTAAAATATTTGAAAATACCTTGATAATATTTACCTCTCTTGAAAACATGAGAATATTGTGAAAATAGTATTTTTCTAAAAACAACCCATGATCCACGATGATAACGAGGTATGGCGGAGGTGTTTGATATCTCAAACAAATGCTTGCAAGTGAGTTGTATGCTAGAAAAAGTTTCACAATCATCCAAAGATGACTTTGCAATAATTATTGCAAGCATTTCATCAGGAAGAGATAGGAAAATCGTTTTAGATCCTCCTCCTTCCATTCGTAACCTACATTACTTGACTTGAAAAAAAGTTTTAAAACAAGGATTTAACTGAAATAATAGTTATAGGGACTAATCATGTGCCTCAAAAAAACTCCTAATCCCTAAAGTTGTCTAAACCGACCTTTGATACCAACTATAAGGCCCCAGCCTTAAACCTTACATAATCTTGAGTTATCACAAGATTACACGTTGAGGATCTTTTCAAGTTTAGAGTTTTAGTGAACTAGATCATGAAACTTGCATTACATTCCACATTTAAACAAAGTGGTTATATAAAATACAGTACTCATTCTTCCCATCAACGGAAGCATATGTAAAATAAAACACGGATTCTTTCTTGACACATCCTTGACACTATCATCACATCATGTACCTTTCCCTTGACCTGTGAAAAACATTTCAAAAACGTGGGATGAGCATAAAAAGATCAGTAAGGGTTATAAAAATATGGAAAGGAAACATGAGTTCATATATACATAAGAATGAAATCATACATTACCCATAAAGCATAGGCACTTTAACATACCTCATCAAATCATGAATAAATCATAGAAATCATAAGAAAGAAAGGTAACTTGAGGCATTCATAACATTCTTACGTAGGGAGTAACCCTATTGGTTACATTTTGAATACCCATCACAGTATATTCCCTAAATCTCTTCAGAGAAACCTTAACGTTTCACTCCTTCGCGTTACCCAATGCATTGGAGAGCTATATCGGGCTCACCCGCCCTTACCTTATCACGGAACCACCCATTTTCATAACAATTCCCAAGAACCATAACATAAACGTATCACATAAAACATGCATAAAGGAAACAGAACATTTCCATATTTCAATCACAATATAACATTTTAGTATATTGAAATAATGAATCTGTTCAAAAAGAAACCATTTCCAAAACCATTTAAAACATTTAACAATGAGATTTTTGAATCAAAGTGTCACATACCACCATGAAGCTTTTAACATTTTAAACCATTAATATCCATATAAATAAATCCTTAAAACCATTTTGAAAACATGGATATTAATAAGAAAAAATCATTAAAACATTTAAAGCGATATTTTGGTTAAAGGTTTTTTACCAAAATTAGAGACACTTGAATACAATAATTGAGGAATAATATTTAATCAGAACTTTATAATATTATGAGAATAAATGGATTCATGATATAATATTCCAAAGGACAGTATATACACCATATAAGAGTGAATTGGTGCATAACAACAATGAAGTCTCAATAGGGATGTAAAATGTGATGAAATCCCTTATAAAGAAGGTATCCTTAAATTAAGGATAAATCAATCTCAAAATTATGTGTGACAAATATAAATACACCCAATATAATTGGATATTATGTGTAAAACAATAATAGCTCATTCACACATATTCAAAGGATGACATAATCAAAAACTACATGTTGAACCCAAAGAAATCAAAATTGGGTTAAAACGTTCCCTTGGTAAAATTCGACAGCCTAAACAGCATCACTTCAAAAATTCAGAAAATGAGTTGATGAGAGATAAAAGGGAATCTCATCACTTGGGCATAAAACTTACATCAATCAGGATATAGAAGAACATATCCCAACATAATAGTATGTGAATCAAAATACATAACAAACGAAGTCTTTTAAAATGAGGAGGGTGAAAGGTTCCCTTACCGACTTGGGTAACTTTTGAAAAGTACACCCCATTGAAGAAGTGTCATACAATGAATATGTAAATACCCATAAATGGAATTATATTACAAAATTAGTGTAATAATGGGCAGTACATAAACCACTCAAATGAAATTGTGGCAAATGTATCATAAATCCCACAGGAATAAAAGTGAGATGAAAAATCCCTTACGAAAACTCGGCAGCCTAAAGGCGCCACTTAAAACATCCAAAAATGGATTGAATAGATAAAATAGGGTATCTCATCTCATTAAAATAAAATGTACAGAAAGAAAAATATAAAATAACATCCCCCATCATAAAAAAAAGTGGATCTTAAAAGAAGTGACATAAAGGAGTGTACTTAAAGAGAAAGAAAGGGGTTAATTCTCTTACAAAAATTCGGCAGCCTAACGGCGCCACTCAAAATTTCCAAAATGGATTGGTGAGAGAGAATAGGGTCTCTCATCATATGAACATAAAAATTACAGTAATATTAATATAAAATAACATCCCAATCACAATAAATATGAGATTAGAAGGAATGACATAAAAGAGTGTACTTAAAAAGAAAGAGAGGAGTAGGATCCCTTACCTCAGGTCCGACTTGACTCGATCGTTCTTTAACGTCCTGAATAATAAACTTGAGTTAATTTATACTTTCTTATTAACCTTATAAAAGTTCATTATTCCTTTTATATCACTTATTTCACTGTTATAAACATTATGTAATCATTTAAGTTAATAATGTTTGTTTTTTCAATATTTGGTTCTTTAGTCGAAAATGGACTTCTTACAATTACATGTTGTTTGTGTGGTCAAAGGTTCATTATATCAAGAATTATATTCATGATTTGTATATCATATATATCATATATATCCATAATATACATGTATTTATAATATTACATAATCATTTAGAGGTAAGAAATGAAATGCACCGTTCATGGAGACGGTAAGCCGTACGTACGCATGAACGCTACTTTCATTTCTATCTCATAATTTAATGGAAATAAAAAATAATGATATAAGGGTATATTATAATTCCAGTATAACATCATATATAATAACTTTAAATCCATCCTTTATACGTCCCACGTATGGCATTAAAGAATCAAATCACTTTGAGGGGGCGGTAGTCCGCACTTCCTAAAATGAAATTATCGTGTTTACCCACAATGGAAACCATAAAGGTATGAAAAAAATAAAAATACAGAAACTTAAGTAAAACATAAACATATTATATATCATATATAAATATAGTTTCATCTAAATGGCCACCTTTGAAGGTGTTATATGAGTGTTGAACAATCATCATTTCGGGAGGCAGAATTTCACCATCCACGGAAACCGTATGTTCTTTAACCATTTGATGTAGTTGTGTGAGAGTGTAGCTCAAATAAATCTTATAACAACATCCTATTATATTTAAGATACTAGTTTTGTTACAAAAGAAGTAAATAAAAAGAGTTTATGGGGTTGTATAAGCAAAATAAAACAAATGAACATGAGAGAATGAATTACCTTTAAAAGTGTAACTCCTTTTTATTTGAGCCTAAAGGCTTCCATTGAAAGGCTTTTTCCCAAAGAGAATCCTCTCGGATTAGGATAGGGATGTGTAGAGAGTAAATGGGCAGGTTATGGCCGAGAAAAAGGCTTGAGGAGTGTGTGAAATGAGGTAGAGGTGGGGGCCTTTTATAAGAGCAGAGGAGGGGCACTTTAGGAAATCATGAAACTATTATTTTATTTTCAAATGTGTTTCGAATTTATAAGGTCCCACATTGATATATTTCGAATATAAGATGATAATGCTTCGAAATATTCCCATCCAATAGTTTTTGGACAAGTGTAGGTCTTAGATTTTATATTATCGTTTCATTTTATTTAAACTGTTCATTAATGAGGTCATTATTGCATAATAATGATGTCGTAATTAAATTAATTTATTTAATTTATAAAAATTATAAAAAACTACTATGATGTAGTAAATATTTTTATCTTTAAAATTAATATTTATAGTCAAAATTTTGACTTTTGTAACCCCACTTAAAAACTATTTTAGTAAAACAGCTCATGTTTGTGTCAATTTAATTTTAACATTAAATAAATATATATTAATGTCATTTTGCAAAAAAAGTGGCTCCATGGGGTCCCCAATATGACCCATGGGTTTTATTGTTCATCCATGACTCATCCAATAGGGGTAGGACAAGTGTCATGGTGTTTTCATATTTTTATAATATCATTTTTACCTTAAATTACACCAATTACCTCTAATCGCGATTAATGAAAAAAAGTTACTATTCAGAAAAAAATTATTTTCATCCCATTGAACCACATTTTACATACTAATGACAAGCATGTATGTTTTATTTTGGAAATTCAAAACACAAAGGTGGAAAAATTTCATTTAAACGGAAAATCAGTTTTTATAAGTACCACTTAGTGGTTTCACTATTCATCACAAATTGAAGTTTTTTCAGAACATTACCAAAAATTCACCCAAATCTATATTTGATATTCTGAATTCAAAAAAGAAGTCTATTTTACAAAATTTAAAACATATAAGTCACATTAATTTATTTAATAATTAATTTCCGTTGTCATAGCAAATAGCGTGTTTTTATGAAACAATAAGTATCAAAAGATTGACACTAGTTTAAGTCTGATTTCAAAGTGAAATTAATTCCCACGACCACTATTGGATTTCATGTTAAAAATATATTCTAATTTCACTTTAAAACCAATTAAAAATATAATCTAATCATATAAATATATTAGATTAAAAAGAGTTTTTGAATTAAAATACAACATTTTACACTATTCATTAAAAAAATGAACTTTATCAGAAAGATACCAAAAATTTACACAAAGTAAATTTTGATGTCCAAATTCTTAAGATGAGTTTTATTTGGTCCAAAAGGATGTATAAGAGTGAACAAAACTATATTTAATGAAGTTTCTCCATCAAAAGGTGATAAGTGAACCTTTAGTGAAAACTAGGGCATATACGCCTAAAATTGAATTCTTTCAGTATTTTATGCCTTTATCTTTTATTGGATAAATGTAAAAAAATTTAAAAACATATATAATCATATTTTAGTTATTTCTATCCATTCCCGCCAATACAACGGCTACATGTTAACTACCATTTAAAATAATATTATTTTATTATTAGAGTGCAACGTAATATTCCCAAGAAACTCGTTGTTGTGTGTTAGGTACGCCATCGAGCATAGCGTCCCCTTTAAAGTCATATTAATATTTTATTCACAAATATGGATAAATATGAAAATGTCATATTCTTTATTTACCTGGGGTGTTACATGTATTGATAAAGATTCCACCAAATATTGATGATTTATCTATATGATCTCATTCCATAACTGATAGGAAGTTTGAGGCATCCAACATATCACCCTAATTAAATCATTAATGTTCCCCAACACTTGGGTCAATGTATATATTTAGTAAGATCAACTTTTTGATGAACATTTAGTGGAATATTTTTTAATTTCATGGATGGGTTTAATTTTTTGTGCCTCTTGAGTTATATATAGAGATGTATCATGTCCTCCATAATGTAAATAATATATATATTTAAATTTCATTTTATTTTAATAATAATAGTCTAATTGGTTCCTACACAATATGTAGAGATATGTTCCCCCATGTCATTAGTTTTTAATACGTGTTTTTAGACATTCTCAAAAAAATGGATTTTATAATATATGTGTTCCTTGAAGACCCTTCCAGAATATATTAATAGAAATTTGGGTTAAATGTGGTAATATCTTTTAACACCTCTATATTTATCAGAACATACTGATTTTCCCATAGAGTATGACAAAATATATTTTATGTCTCTCGATTGGCTATGTGGATACACTAAATTTTTTCATTATCATGGGGAAGGATAATAAATTTGGTCGTGATACATTGAAAATGTAATGATATGTAAAAAATCTTCATTAACATTAGTTTTAATTATATATTAACAACATTGTATATTTTTTTGTGATTTATACATGTCAATAAACTTTTTTAAAAAATAATCAAGGAGGTTTATATATTAGGAATGAGAATATTTGACCACTAATTTTTGGGATTTGGATTATTCTCATGATCAAATCCTTCAATATTCTTCATGAAATGAAAAGGATCTATATATTTTTTGTCTAGAATATAGGTCTACCCCATGGTCAATACTAGCTTACGTCAACATTCCTATGATATGACCTCATCTCACTATCTTGAATTGATGTTATTAGTTGGGATGTGGACCCCCTCTTTGACCATTTTGAATTGTATGATTTTAATAGGTGGTATAAAAATATAGGTATATATTTAGTTTTTTAAAATCTATTATCCTTAGTGAGTATTCCTCTAGGTTATCCCAACTTTAGTGTTTGTTCATAATATCACATGAAAATACTCTTCTATGATTTCCTTAGTTTTTATGGTTATCCATATTATTCATTGGAAAAACTGGGTGGAAGGATCCCTCATATGATACTATTAAATAATGGTGAAGTTTTGGAAAAAAATCTTATACGACCTCCATTGGATAAGTGATTTAACGATTAAAACTCTATAGAGAGATTATCCAATATTAGTTTGATGTTTTGGTCACTAATATTTGTTTCATTTAAGACTTCATCGAACGTGGTTGTCCCTAAGAAATTATTTCATAAAAGAACATACACATATATTTTGGGGTTTTAATAGTATGATTTCAAAATTATCTTACACTAATTATATTTACACTGTTCACTTAAGGAATATTGTTAGGGTCATAAATTTCTATTATGTGGGTCCCATGAATTTTGAGGAGGAAAAAGAATAATAATTTTTACTTTATGGATATTTCATTACATTGGATTAAAGGGTACTCATGTGAAAGGTAATGTAATATAGAAATACAAAAAAAATCACCTGATACAATAGAATCACATGTATGTGTTTGTTAAGTAATTTATTTTCATAGTTAAATTATTCACATTTGGTTGTAAATTATTTTTCCTATTTTGGTTGATGGAAATATCATAAAAAATTCTTCCATGAAAATTTTAGTTTCATTAGACTCATATTATAATGATATGAATTGATGGAGGAATTATTATTGCCTCAATTATATGTTTAATGGTTGAGATGATAATAGGCCAATCCCATATAATCATTTTCAAGGGGATATATTTCTAAAATTGTGACTATTATACATATATATTTCAAATTTCTAACTCATTCAAAAAACATATTATAATAATTTTTTCCCATGTTGAAAACATTTAACATCAACATTAAATGATAAAAAAATTTATATGTATCAGATGATCCCAATCAAATTTTTGTTTTCTAGAAATATATATTTTTATAATACCTTTATTTAAATATATTCATTTTTGAGCACATGTTTTTACCTCTATTCATTTGGTATTTGGTTTTAATAAAATCATGATCATGACTATTTGAATAGATTACTATATAATGATTTTATGGTATTTAGGACATGTATAGTTCAATATTTCATTTTGGTAGACATGAGACCTTTGTTTTTTCTAAGGTACCGAGACTAAATCCTTGTATTTTAACATCACATGAAATGTACTATTAATAAACATGATCAAAAATATTATTCATGTATATTTTATGTATATATGGACCTTTTTGAAGTAATGTAATGGATCATGGCTTGATGAGGATAGATTTTTTTGTTACATGAGGGTACTATATACCTTATATTTGGGTTGTGATCACTTTAGGTTTATATTCTAACGATATATGTAATTTAGAAAACAAGGATATTTCCCACAATGTATGATATGACCTCATCATGAATATAGAATTGTGAGGATGGTTTAATAGGGAATGTGGCATGGGTAATAAGATATTAGGGAATGTATGGAATATGGACTGTTGAGGAATGATGTAAATGAGATTACAAGTAATATAGAATCATTAGGATATATTTTCAAGATGATGTTAAAAATGAACACTAAATATGAATACTATGTATCCTGGATGATAAAAATAAATTTCCATCAAGATCTTGTTACATGTTTCATGTAATGTGGAATATTCAAAACATGGTTGTTAACATTATATTTTTGGGAATCTGTCATTAAATGTTTATTCATATACATTATATGTCAAGGTCATCAAATAAGTGATGATAGAGGATTGAGTGGGGATTATGTATTAATGTTCCCCAGATTCAAGTGCCAATTTATGGAAAAGGATATGTTCCAGAGTGTGTTGGGGATTACACTAGATTGGAGTCTCAACAATATATGTGTTGAACTTCCACCCACTGGTGGATATCATGTGTGACTTGAATAGTATTGGTTATGACCCCATGATGAACATTTATTTGGAGTTTTTCATGAGATTACTATAGTTATATTTTTTATCTATGAAATAATTTGTTGGGATAATTAATTGGTGAATTATTTTCTCTAATTACCCATCAAAAAAATCAGGGATGATTAACCAATACCTCTTTCCCACCATATCTCATTTGATATTTCATAGTGATTAATGAATCTTGAGAAACCATGTTATGTCCTATTACCTAGCTCATTTAGGAAAATCTACATCTATATTAATAAATAATATCTAGGATAAGCCTCTAATGTTTCCACTTATAATGGAATTAATTATATATATAATAAAGGATATGATTTGACAATGTGTTCTACCTTTTATAGAGTATTCGTATTGTCCATGGTTATGACCCCATAGTGAACATTTATTTGGACTTTTTCATGAGATTACTATAGTTATATTTGTTATTTATAGTTTATTCTTAGTTATGGCATCCATAACTTATTATTACTTATGGCATCACTATATTGAATTATTTTTAATAGTGATTAGCCCTAGAAATATTTATGGGGTTGCATCAATATATTATAAACATTAAATGTTTTTCACCCTAATCCATGACCATAAGGAATATTTACCCTAGAAGGATGGTTTTGGAGAAGTTTGACCCTATAAAAAGTTATTATTGAAGGGTCAATCTAGTGAATAGCCTTAGATGAAGGCTCACCCATGTGATATACATTCTATGAAGGGTCACTCAAGTGAGGATCAATTTTTGAATTTAAATTATTATGGAATGAATTGGGTGAATGGTTTCTCTGGTATGGTAATATGGCTATATAATCTCCAAATTGGTCATGGTTTCTAAAGGACACCCTTGAGTGAATGGTTACCCTATATAATTGAAAACATGGAACCTTCACATTGGTTCATGATTACTATGAGTAATTATTTCATTCTCAATATTTATTTCACTCAATTTATTCAAATAATGTTACGTTAAATAAATTACACTATATTTTATCTATTGTATAATACATGATGGGGTAATTGAGACCTATAGAAAGGGATCTCAGACCATATGTCTCTCTCTTTAAGATGATGGAAATCGCTTCCCTATGTGAGTGTCCATGGATATATATATATATATATAGTTAAAATAAAATAAAATGGGTGCATGGAGTATTTGAATCAAGATATACAACACATGTGTCTTAACCATATAGTCCTTTGAACTAAGATATGCATAAAGATATCTAGATAGATGAATCTTAGGAGCAATCAAAGGTCCCTAGTAGAAGTGTTTTGGGTGTATCCCCATAGTCAAGAGTCAAATTTTGGTTACATTTTATTGGTGACTTTGACCTATTCAAACAAATTTCTTTATCACCTAAAGATCCATCCAATACTTTGGCATATTCTATTACCACAACAATGTGTTTGAGGAAAAATCTAAATTACTTTGTAAATTCATCAAATATATATATCAAAATCCATTTTCCACTAATTTTTATTATCTGTCGAGGTGTATGGACCAACATACTTGAATGAACCTTAAAGATTTATTCATATTATTTTTTATTATGTAATTTTAATCCCTTTGTAGTTGGCATAGTTAGAGGATTTTAAATTCATGATATATTTCAATACAAAAACTAGTAGTACATAAAAAAACATAGAAAATAAGACTTCAATCCTATTATCATAAATAGGAAATCTATAACTATAACCTTATATGAAAGACCAAATATTATGAAATCCTTTATCATTATGTGAACCATTGAGGATTAATTTTTAAACCAAAATTCAATCTTACTAAAATTGGAATATAGTTTCTCAATTTGATAATTTCTTAAAAAAAGTTTAATTTATTTCCTGGTTATTACATTGAAACTGAATATATAAAAATATCATTAATAAATAATAGCAAAAAATATGGAGGTATTATATAATAAAATTATTCATCCAATACATAAATATATCATGGTGTTTTGTATGTTAAAATAGAATCACTAAGAAGTCATATTGTTTATATCATAAATGGAAGGCTATTTTGTGTATATTTTCCCTCCTAACCATTAGATACTAATATCCCAATTGCAGATCCTCCTTAAAGAAGTATTTATCTAATCTATATTGATTACAATAAAAATTAATATGGGATAAATGATATTTTTTCATAATTATGATATTTTTATGATTATGACATTCACTATAGATACAGTACAATACTTTTACATATCATTTAGGACATGTGAACCCCCTAGAGAAGCACCTGGTTGAAGAAAACTAGTGCATAACTTATATAGAAGACACTATATAAAATATTAGAGATCAATGGAGGATATTTTATGGAGGATATATGCTAAAGTTATAGAACATTGAGTAAGTTCAGTTGATGGTTCTAAAAATATTTTTATGTAAAACATTGGAACACATTTGGGAATAAATCCAAAAATTCATTTACAATATTTTTTTACATTGTTTAGTTCCTCCAAAAAATAATGATATAAATACCAATTATCTTCTGGAATTATGACCTATATTAATTAGTTATATGGCAGATGATCTTTATTATGTTCCTTGCACCAATATTTGATCATGTGGTTATTTGTGATATAAAATATGATATTATAATCTCAAAAATTTATATGATCTTCATACATAAAGAACCAAATTCATCCAGATACATTATAGCTCAATAATATATGGATAATATATATTTTATGGAAGTATTTTCCAATAAAATCTATTATTAATAGTATTATAATTTTCCGTAAATAATAAAACCATTGGATTTTTAACTAAAAATCCAATATTCAATACCAATGGTGGTAAGTCAATAATAATAGAAAACATGAATGATGTGAAGGAATATAAAGAAGAAAAATCAAAAAAAAATTATATCTTGTTATTGAATGGAAAATAACGGTAACATTCACCATTTTATTATTACAATATTCTTTTGTGATTTTAATCACATAAACACTTCATTGTAAGCTTGGTTTTGGGTGATTATGAATTCAATTTTCATAACTATACCATGGATTGGTTCACTTATAAATATAGTAAAAAAAATTATTTACACATATAACGTTAAAATGTAATAGTTCAATTTGGTAGGATATTATTTATACCATAATGGTTGGTAATGTCATTAAATAATATTGACACTCATTTGTTTGATGACACTTTCTTCCATACTTGATAATTTAAATTTTTCAGCTGAAACATTTTCACATGTTCTTAATCCAAATTTTGTTTTATGGATAGTAAAATATTCAACCCTCAATGAGACATATCACCTAAAATTCCATTAAATTTTATTTATTTTTTATTCATAATTGAGTGATAATTATTTTATAATCTATTTTTAATTTCCATATGGAGTGGACAAAATAATATTTCAGCATACATAAAAAATATTTTATTGGAAATAATATTTTAAAGTAATATTTTGTGATGATAAGGTAATAATATATTATGAGTTAAATATTACTAATAAAATTATAGCCAAACCATATGAGTCTCATAATGTTCTCTTTCATATGTAACAATTGATTCATCATCTGGTCTCTTTTGGATAAGGAATTTTTAACCTATAATAAAGTGAAATGTTTTATAAAAATATTTTGTGATGAAAATATATTAAACTCATATCATTAAATTGATAAAATTAATACTTTTCCTCATATTCTTAGTCGATGTTAATAAATAATGTAAAATAATATTAAAAAGATACAAAAAACAAGATACATTTTAATGATTTATTAATTAATTGACAAAAAATATCATTTCTTTTATTTTTATCCATCTCCCAAAATTATAATATAAGACGATCCATAAACGGATTGTGGTTAGTGAAAAAGAACGAATCAATAAAATTATTCCTCAATATGTGTGTATTTTGGATCTTGATATGATTTATGATATTTATGATAATTAGAGATGTAATTTTCATGAAGGTTTTCACACCATCACTAATACAATTTTGTTATTAATTGGAACAGTTATTGTGTCCTCCTACAAAAAAATTATTAACATAGTTCCTATTGGTTCTACTTATATAAAAATAAAAAAGGGTTAATGTGAGACATATGAAATAATATCCATTTTAAAACACTATAATAATTATAATTAATATGAAATATTAATCATGCGATGTCTTACCATATGAAAACATCCTATAAACTGACAATTATTTCAGTTCCCCTATGGTTAAATTATGTTTTGTTCTCCTATTATACATATCACAATACAAAATATTATTTAAACACCACATATATACTAATTGAGATAACATATTGATTATATTAATATATCATACAGTATTTTACGTAATTAATAATTACATCTCTCAATTAATACACACTATGGGGTGATAATGGTTTATATTAAATGTATATTAGAAGCATAATTTTCTAATTAATCATTTTTTCTGCAATATATACTAAAAATCATTCACACAAGGCACATCATAGTCATATTTAAAATTATAATCACATGGTTAATTTAGAATATTATAAAGGAGAGATAATATTCACTCATTTTAGGAAAATCATATCAATTATTTATAATAGAATTGATAATAATAATTTGAAGAAATATGAACATTGAAATAAATATAAACAGAAATTAATATGAAAACATAAGAACTAATAATAATGCATGATATAATATCATAGATCAGGGGAAATTGGGAATATAACCAATAAAGGGTGAAATATCATTTCATAACATAATGCATGTTATAATAATTATTAAAAATTAGAAAATAATAAACATCCATGGAACAACAAAAAAATATTCCAAAAATATAGGCATAAAAATTTTTATCATATATTTAGGCTAAGTACCAAGATATTCATTTCATAATGAACTGTGTTTTATACATATCCCCTGACATATCAGACATGGTATAACGATATGTTTCCCCTAACATAAATTATGTTGTCAAAAAACTTAGGTCCCATTTTGGTCTCATGTGAGAAAACACATTACACTATTTATTACATGGATATATTAGACCAAAAGATCACATAATAAATAAATTATATATTTTTTGTACCATGTTATTTCTATCATAAAATATATCACTAAACCCCTATTAATGGAAAATGTTTCACGTAAAATTATCATATGGTTTCACTTATAATTAAATGAATAATTTTATTGGGATATACCAATAATTAAGGTTAAAAAAGTGATATATTATATGAAATTTCCTAGGTTCATATGTGAAATATAATCCCATTGTTTTCATGAAATTTAATAATATTGTGTACAAGGTATGTGAAATTTTAAGATATTATTCTTTGTATATATTCATTTCAAATAAATATACAGACATCCCTTTAAGAATGATTCCCAAAGAGTTAAAAGAAGGAATTTAAAAAAATTAAAATTAAAATTGACAATAATTAATTATTTTAAACAAAAAAGTTTTAAAAATATAAATTTATAGGGTATGATAAATAATGTACTATAATATAGTGAAATATATTTAATGAATTTTATAACATTTTAAAAAATCCACATTTATAAAAATATAATACTGTTTTTAAGTGATAAAATGAATTGTGAATGTCTGAGAAATAAAAAAACAATGCATTCAGAATTATAAAATACAAGATTGTGGTAATATGGAACATGGATATGAATGAAAAATATAAATAAAAATATAAAAATTGTCTTTCCTTTATGAAAATATGTTTTGATAAAGTAATATTCAGTCAAAGGAGAATTTTAGTAATTAAATAAAATATTATTATAAGGAAAGAAGATATACTATATAATACAGAGAAGGGATATAACAAAAATTGATTAAGTGAATATATTATATGATAACAAATATGACTCAATTAAATTAATATTTAATAAAAAAAATCTTACCATTAATTCCCACCTGTTTAGAAAAACCCAATATCCCTGTATAATTAAATTAGTATTTTTAAAAATCATATAAAAAATATAATTTATTCTACTTAATAATTTTCATTTATGTTAAATCTTAATAATAAATAGTTTTTTATGTGTAAATTTAATTTAACTTTAAAACATCTTGCCAATGTTTTGTTGATTATGTAATTTTTCATGCCTCATATTAATTATATGTTGTTTAATCATGTTTTACAAATATCAGTCTGTATTAGGAATGTCTTAAGGATTTGAAAAATTGACATCATGGTGGGGTGAATGGTGTTTTATATACCGATGACACAAAATCATGTCTTTTAGAAATGGAATATCAATCTGTTGAACTAAAGAGGAAGCCCAACATCTTTTTTAGGGTGATTGTGTTTTGGTACAAAGACTACAACAGAGATGTGTCATGGTGATATAATCTGGTGTAAACCAGATGATGAGGTCATAAGAATAATTCCACAATGGTGTTAGGTGGATATTAGTTGTAAAACCTTTAGAGATATATTTCACTACTAGATATAGAACAATTACACAATGTTACTTGGCATGGAGGCCACATGGTGCGAACAACAGGGTCATTATCTGTTCTAGTTTCCAGTTAGTTTAAATTGGGTTAGTATGGAAAAATCACTATAGACACCTCAGTCTCCCCCCTCTCCCCGGTTATCTATATGATTTTTCTAACATGGGTTAGTTATCAGTTGTATTTTGAGATTATCTATATCACCTATTGATTTTGTGATTTATTTTATTTAGAATTAATTTAACCTTTTCAATATTTTTCATTTTACAGAACACTAAGGATAACTTATTTTATATTGAAACACTATTTTTGGATTACATTATACACAACACCCTGATAATCATGCAAAACAAACAATAAAAACATAATCATTATCTATAAATAATGATGAGGTTAGGTTTTGTTACATGAAAAAATGACTTTCCTCAATGTCTTTCATAACACCCAAAAATGTGTTTTACTGAACAAAAGTATGTCATTAAAATTTTATTAATTAATATAATAATATATAACCTACCTATTAAATTTGTGGATATGATTATTAATAACTTATTTATGAAAATATATGGTTTACAAATTATAATATGAATTCATAGGTTACAAATTAATTATAAATTAATATGAAAATAAATTGAATATAGAAGGACATATTAATATTTCTAATGGTAACAATGTTTTTTTACCCCCACAAATTAATTAAAATACAATAATTGACATATAATAATGTAATATTTATTTTATATATTCAATAAATTATTTTTTATTAATTCAATAGATTTTAGATATGTAAGATAAAAACAAACCCAATTTTATGCTGAAAACATATATTATTATAAATGTACTATTACCACCTTTTAATTGTGAACCCATTTTAAATCCAAATTCTTAAAATTTTATAGACATTATCTGTCAAAATAATCTTCATATTTGAATTATAAACATAAATATTTGTAAAAGATAATTTTTTTTGTATTTTTCTATAATGTTTCATTTTTTATGAATATTCTATAATACTGAATGTTAGTTCAAAAATTATTTTTCATAGAATTTATTTATATGGTTAAATTATATTTTCAATTCATTTAAAATATTAATTAGATAAAAAAATTCAATTAACATAATTTAGATAATTTTTATCAATTTCAAATTGAAATTGGGTATAAAACATAGCTACATTTTGAATGTTTTTAATTTAAAAACCCATATTGTCAACCCAACTCAAGGATTAATTTTAAATAAATTTTTGTAAATTATGTGATTTGTGTTTGAAAAAATGGATTCCTTATTTTGAATAATAATAATTTATAATCTTTAATAATATAAACATAGTTTTTCACCAAAAATATTAGTGAAAGTATTTAAAATTAATTACATTGTTTAAGATAAAATTTAGGTTAACTAAGAACTAAACCTTAAATTTAAGACCCAAATGACATAGAAACATGTCCAACACCAACTGTATGGCCATCAATAATCCTCTATCATTCCATTATTTAGGATAGTTTCCATTTTATGACTTCTTTTTTGTAAAAGTATTGTCACACCTAACTTGTTTTCAAAAATACCATGTGAGTCATTTCGCTTTACTATAAAAGGACACCACCTAACCCACATATTCATACTTGTAAAAAAACCTAGGTTCTACCAAGATATACCCAATACACTTCCCAAAATCTATAAAACTCTCATGGAATCCTCCCATTGGGATGATGGAAACCCAAGGAAGCCTTTTTGTAAAAACCAAAGGAGTTACTCGATTCAGAGGTAATTTCTTATCTTAAGTTATTATTTTATATTCTTTCTCCACCAGATCCAATCTCTTTATTATATTCTATAATAAAAAACAAAATCATCGATATAATGGTATTATTTATTCTAAGGGTTCAACATTGTAACGACCCAAATTTTTTAATAATAATTATTTCCTTAAATTTTTTGTTATTTTATTTTATATCCAACAAAACAATATTCTTTAATTAATGAAGTGAGTATAATTAAATGATATTGTTGGGTTTTTATTGTGATATGGCCATTGGTCAGTATGACTATTGGAAACTAAATTCCTAACTTTACATTTATTTTTTATAAATTCAAATAATCTTAGTTAATTAATACAGAAAGAAGATTCAAATGAATTATCTAGTAGAGTCAAGCCATATGAATCCCATGTGTCAGAGCTTGGGAAGGAGGTAACATCACTGGGCTTTATTCTAGACCAAGCCCAATCCAAACTTCAACATGTGAATCTTGAACAGAATCTCCCAAGGGAGGAGTTCAAGATGATAGGAATAAACACTTAGGAAATGTTTTTTGAACCACCCCAATACTCTATCACCATAGAAAACCTTAAACTTAAGTTCTATGCAGGTGTTATAAGGGTCTATGTGAAGAAGTCTTAGTTACTTTCTGTAATCCTTTTGTAGAAATAATTTTTTTTACTTCTTATTATGGTATAATTTCTAAATTTCAAATGTCCAAATAAATATAGGATGTATATTATTCATGAATGTAGAAAAAGGGGGTATTTCAAAATATATTTTTTTAAATAATTAATAATGTGAACTGATTTTCAAAAAATGGTCTTCTACAGTTGTTTTCAGTAGAAAATTTAGAGTCTAATAAGATCAACATAATTTTTAGTGAATAGTAAAGTATGAATAACAACATACCCATATAAATAGTAATGAATATAAATTAACACTAAATCTACCAAAAAAATAGAATCATCACCCATGAATGTATAAATAGATTTTAGACATCATAAAAGTGAAAAAAACGATTAGAGTTTATGTTTTGGTGTTTTTCTATGTCATAAATATTTTTTTTACAATTTTACAAGTAATATAATAATTTAAAATGGAAATGAATTTTCATAAAATTTAATCACAAATTTTTACTTTATTTTCTTATGGTTATACGATAATTTTATGGGACCATGATTACTTTTTTAAGACGTTACAAAATGTGTTATAGTTTTAAAGTTGTATTTTTGGTATAAATAATGATTTTATTTAAATATTAAATTAAAAACATTTAGAAATTTAATTTTATAAAATTGAGTTCATTTTTGAATTTAGAGAAATGATATTACATTAGAGTGAATTTTTGGGATTTTTTCTAAAACAGTTGATTTTTCAAGGAATAATAAAAATACAGTTTCGAGTATCGGGTGTTTAATGACATCATTGATGATGTAATCATGATTTAAATAATCTGGACAACTTCAAACTAGTATGATATTCTATTATCTGTCCCAAGTGGCCAATACCATGGGAATATACCATGGTAAATCCCATGGTTTTGCAAATACCACTGAGGATGTGTCCCTAGGAAATTAATAATTTATTCTCTCACTTTTCCTATAAATACCAAGCCATTCCCTCATTTTTTTCATTAAAAAATACTCATCAATGGTGATCTAGTCATTCTTCCTCTAGATGAGTAATACCTAGGTTACCTCAAGCCTCCCAAGGTCTTGACTATCAATCTTTCGTAGTTACTCTTCAAGTTAAGGGAACCTTTCACCCTCCTCTTTTAACTCATGACTTCCTTTATGTTATGTATTCTAGTTTCCATTTTATTATGAGGGAGTTTGTTCTAATAAATATTTAATACTTTCTATTTCATTTAAAAATTATTAGAGACCCTTTCCACTCTCATCAATTGATATTCAGAAATTTTAAGTGACGTCGTTAGGCTGCTGAATTTTTGTAAAAGAAATCACATTTTTTCTATTCTTTCAAGATTCCTTTTCATGTGGTATGTCATTCAAATATCCTCACCATGATTTTATTTGTATTTTATTATATCTCTATACTGTAAAATGACTCATTTATGTATGTTATATTCTTTTACCCTCTCTTTTTATTGTCTTCTAAAACCATGTTATATAGTTGTTATGTTGTAGAAATTTCTTCTCAATATTTCTATGTCTTTCTCTAAAAAAATTATCTTGTTTTATTTATGTCAACACCCATACCTATTTCGTTTCTATTTGTCTTCATAAAAACAAAAAAAAAATTATTTGATTCTGTAATTGACATACATATAACCCTCACTACCTTTCCATGGGTTATGAATAACATAAGTATATTATTTTTATGAACTTTTAAAACGTCTCGATTTTGAAATGAAAAACATTTCATTTACTCTATATGGGATATTTATAAAAAAAATTATTTTGATATATGTGGCTCACATGAAAATAAATACATATTAAGGGTGTGCTCTAATAGTTCTCTAATGCATTGGGTAAAAAATTTAGACTCTAGAGATGACAAGTTTCATGATATGTTGGTTAATATCTTTGGTTATTTTTATGACACATTGGTGTTGAACCTTGGTGATATGTTCATGGATGTATAAATTAAATTTTGTAGCCACATATTCATGTTATGGTTCATGTTATATTTATTATGAAATACCACTACTTCCATTTATCATGCCATTATGTTTTTATCAAGTTGTTATTTATTTCACCAGTTAACAAACTCCATTTTTGTAATGGGCCTGCTGCTCACCCTTTCCTTTGATGTATGTCTCCATCTTATGAGATGTAGTATTTTTAATTTGGATGAACCTATGATAAATCCATACAGGTGTATTAGAAGTATTTTTTATGTTGTTTTATTGTATTATGTTCCTGATTTATATAAAACTAGACTTTAAAGATCCTATGTATGTAAAATTCAATGCAAAGTTATATATTAAAAAGGCGGGATTCCATAGTTGGTATCAAATTATTGTTTAGTTATTTATGAAAATTAGGCTATGGAAACTTTATGAAGAATATTATAGAAATGTTTATATATATGCAAACTTCCTGATATTTTGGTGAGTATTGATTATGTGGTTTATCAAGCCAATACATCCCTATCTGGATACGAGCAGGAAGAGGCGGCTCAGGCACAGTGGTACATATTAGTGAAAACTCTAATAAAGAGTTTCAAGCATGACCCAGGGTATCCTAGTACAAAGAAATGGGCCTTGCTGCACTCTGGGTTATGACACTCCTGGGGTATATTTTTGGTTAATCCTCACCTTTTTAGGAATCGTTATGAAGGATTTAGTGAACAATGTAATTGTTTAAAGCATAATGTTTTAAGACATAAAATCCTTCATAGATAAAATATTATTATATGAAATAAGTTTTTCACTAAGGTTTTATTATTTTAGAAAATGGCAGGTAATAGTAGGAACCTTCGAAATGGTGACCTCAGTGGACCATGCATTGACAACCCTCCGATAGAAGCCTAAATGGAAAATTTCATACGAATAATGAACTATTTTACTCAAGTTATGGGAAATAACTTGAATCAAGCTAAGAGACTGATCTCACCATTTAGGGAACAAATTTCTATTGAATAAATTATGCGTCAATGACCACAAACCTTCAATAGATCTACTGACCCATTGATTGCTGAACACTGGATCAGCTCTATCAAGATGATCTATTCTGTGCTCTGATGTTCTAAACAAGAGAAGCTTACCCTGTAATTCCATCGCTTAGAGGGAGAAGTTGATCAGTGGTGGGAACTGATTAAAAACACAAGGCCAGGAGTTCAAGTTAAAGCTATAGAGTGGGAAGAGATTAATGGGATATTATTTAACAATTATTTCCCACGATCGATGAGAATAAGAATAGAGAAGGAGTTTCTTGAGCTGAAGCAAAAGGAAAATGAATCTATGGGATGATATGAGATGAATTTCACAAGCCTTTTAGGTTACACCCCTAACATTGTCATGGATCCAAATGGTAAGGTTGATAGATCCTTTGGTGGATTTAGACCTCATCTGTGGAATAATCTTCTCAACCGAGACTATGATAGCTATGAGGATATAATTCGAAGAGTGATGAAATTTGAGCTGGAGTTTGGTGAGACACAATGGTCTCATAAATCTATCGATAAGAAGATATCGATAGAGACATGCTTAGGGAGGACCTTTTATTTGGGAAGAGGAGGAAAGAAATTCCAATTTCCCACTTGTAATAAATGGGGGAAGAAGCATTCGGGGAACTGCCTGCTCGAGAGAGGTAAATGCTACAATTGTGGAAGAGAAAGCCATGTTGTGAAGAATTGCCATAGTGAAGTGAAACCTCAACTTCCATACACTAATGACAAGGGGAAGATGGTGCAGGACCTAAATGATTTCTAGTGATTTATGTGTGGACAACTTGGGAAATTTTCTGATCACTGTCCAAGTTTGAGGGTCGTAGAGGGGAACCACTGTCAACCTCATCAAAGACCAAGAGAGCAAGGTCGTTCTTTTTCTATCACGATAGCTGATGTTGATGCTCTGAATGATGTGGTTGCAGGTACTCTAGTTGTTGTATAAAATCTACGAATTACATTTTTTGACACATGTTCCACACATTCCTTTATTTCCACCATGTTTTCAAAGAATTTAGAATCCACCCTCGATTTTCTAAAATTTAATTTATCAGTCAAGACCCCTGGTGGGATTATCCAAGAATCATCAATATTTATAAACTCTAGTATTTATTTAGTGAGAATAATTTTATTGAAAATATAGTTGGCATTCCCATGCTGAAATTTGACATTATACTAGGGATAGAATGGATCTCAATGTATAATTCTGTGATCAAATTTAGAAGCTAGGAAATCTCAGTAGCCTTGAATAGAGAACCTAAGGTTATCTTCCAAGGAGAGATTTCTCAACCTGATATTTTTCTAGAAGAAACTCTTATATCCTTCATTATGGAGTTGATCTATAATGAATAAGAAAGAAATGAGGGTTTGAGGATAGAAAATTTCCCCATCATCCAGGAATACATTTAAATATTTCCTAAGGAGTTTCCTGGACCTCCCCCAAGAAGAGAGGTAGAGTTCTCTATCGAACTCATACCTGTATCTCATCCAATATCAAAGACCCTGTGTAGGAAAGAAAATGTGGAGCTGGATGAATTAAAGAAACAACTCAATGATCTTTTGGAGAAGGGGTTTATCTAATCGATTTTGTCTCCTTGGGGAACACCTATTTTTTTTGTTAAGAAGAAGGATGGATTGATGTGGATATGCATTGATTATAGAGAACTGAATGGGAACACAATAAAGAACAAATACCCTCTTCCAATAATTGAAGAATTATTTTAACAACTTTGTGGGGTTCAATTCTTCTCTAAGATTGATCTTCGATCTGGTTATGATCAATTGATGGTGAATAAAGATGGTATTCTAAAAACTGCATTCTGATCAAGATATGGGCATTATGTGTTTTTTGTTATACCCTTTGGATTGACTAATTCACCTGATATTTTTATGGATTTGATGAATAGATACTTTAAGGACTACATTGATAATATTGTGCTAGTTTTTATTGATTATATTCTAATATATTCCAAAAGTCACGAGGAGTATTAAGAACATATAAGGATTATTTTACAAACTATGTGGAAGCAGAGGATTTCTGGGAAGTTTAGAAAATGTGAATTCTAGTAAAAACAAGTTTCATTCTTAGGGAACACTGTTACCAATAATGGAATCACAGTTGACCCAGTAAAGACAAAATTTGTAGAGGAGTGGCCTCAGCATACAACAATAACTGAGATTTATAGATTCCTTGGAATAGAGGGATATTATAGGAGGTTTTTGAAAATATTTTCATAACATTCTAATCCAATAAACATGTTAACTCGAAAGGGGTCTAAGTTCATCTGGGCAAAAGAGTGTGAGGAATGTTTCAAAGAGATGACAAAGAGATTGGTTACTATACCCGTGTTAACTCTTCCCTCAAGTGGACAAGGAATCTTTATTTTTAGCGATGTATCTCTGAAAGGGCTTCGATTCCTTCTCATGAAAATTGAGAAATTCCTTTCTTATGCATCTCGATAGTTGAAGCCTCATGAGGAAAACTATACTATGTATGATCTGGAGCAGGTTGTGGATGTTTTTGCTCTGAAGATATGTAGCCACTATCATTATGGGGTGAAATGTGGTATATACATAGAACATCATTGTTTGAAGTATATTTTCACACATAAGGATTGTAACATGAGACAAAAAATATGGTTTGAACTTCTCAAAGACTATGATTATTAAATTAATTATCATCCTGGAAGAGCAGACAAATTCACTGATGCCTTAAGCAAAAAAGACCCAATTTTTCTATCCATGATGAGGATTCAAAGTTATACATTGATCAATGACCTAGTAAAAATAGACATGGGAATTATAAATGAAGTGACTTCATTAACCCTAACCCAAATGGTTTCTCAACCATCATTAGTAGATAAGATCAATAAAGCTCAGAAAGAGGATCCTTTGTTTCAGAATTAGTTTGATGCTGTGAAGGATGGGATGTTTCCAGAGTTCAATATTGATCAAGAAGGTGTACTAAAATTTTGTACAAGACTATGTGTTCCATATAATCCAGAAATAAAGAAGGATCTGATGGATAAATCTCATAGATATACTTTTTCTATACATCTTTGAAGAAAAAAAATGTATAGGGACATTTGGGATCATTATTGGTAGGATAATATGAAAAGGGAGATTGTAGAATATACTACACAATGAATTATATGTCAGCAAGTGAAGGAAGAGAAACAACTTCCAAAAGTGGTATTGCAACCACTTCCAATACCAGCATGGAAGTGGGACAACATCACTATGGACTTCATCACTGCTCTCCTGACAACATCCAAAGGAAAAAATGTGATATGGGTTTTTATGGACCGCCTCACCAAGACTTCCCATTTTATCTCCTTTTAGGAAGATTCCTATATTGGTCAAAATTCCAGGATTTACATGAAAGAAGTGGTAAGGTTTCATGGAGTTCAAAATTCTATCGTATCTAATCGTGATCTAAGGATCACATAAAAATTATGGAGAAGTATATAACATTCTCTAAGAAGTGAATTGAATTTCAGTATAGCCTATCACCCCCAAACTGATGGCCAATCTAAAAGAACTATTTAAACACTAGAGGATATGATGAGAACATGCTCAATGAAATTTAAAGGTGGATGAGATCAACATTCCCCTTTATTTTAGTTCCCTTACAACAACATCTTCCACTCAAGCATTCAAATGGAACCCTATGGAGCTCTATATGGGAAGTGATGTGGATCTCCTACTTTTTTGGATGAACTGGTGAGGGAAATATTCTTGGGGATGATCTTGAACAAGAGATGACAAAAAACTTCCATGCCATCTAGCAACACATTAATGCTGCTCATAGTCGGCAAAAAAGCTATGTCGACCACCTTCGAAATGACTTGAAGTTTGATGTTGGTGACAAAGTCTTTCTTTTAATTTCACCTTCGAAGTGAGTCATGAGGTTTCAAAAGAAAAGGGGATCCCATCCTTTGGTACATTGGCCCCTATAAAATCCTTGATCTCCTAGGACCAGTGGCCTATCTGTTGGAACTTATTCAAAATCTAACACAATTTCATGAGGTCTTCCATGTATCCCACTTGAGGATGTATATACCTAACCCTTCACATGTACTAAATCTAGAGGTGGTACAATTGGAACATGAACTCCCTTTTGAGGAGAAGACAGTGGAGATCTTGGATCGTAGAGACAAGGTTCTACACTATAAGAATACTCACCTTGTTAAGGTGTTTTGGAGGAACCACAAATGTGAAAAATCCATGTGGGAACCTGAGGAGTCTATGAGGCAAAAGTACCAAAAACTTTTCTCTTCTTAGGGTATGAGTTAAAATTTCGGGGATGAAGTTTTTTTAGTGGGGAAAAATCTAATGACTCAAGCATTTTAATAATATTTATCTCCTAAATTTGTGTGTTATTTTATTTTATAATCAAAAAAACTATATCCTTTAATTAATAAAGTGAGTCTAATTAAATAAGACTGTTGGGTTTCGACTATTATATGGTCATTGGTCAATATAACTTTGGGAAACTAAATTCTTAACATTAAAATTATTGTTTATAAATTCAAATGATCTTGGTTAATTAATACAGAAAGAAGAGTCAATGGCATCATTCAGTAGACTCGGGCCATATGAAGCCCATATATTAGAGCTTGGGAATGTGGTAGCATCACATGGCATTGTTATGGACCAAGCCCAAGCAAAACATCAACATGTGAAGCTTGAACAGAATCGCCTCAGGGAGAAGTTCAAGCTGATAGAAATCACCAATCGGGAAATGTTGTCTGAGCCACCCCATGATTCTATCACCATAGCACACCATACAAATAGGTCCTCTATAGGTGTTAGAAGTGGATATGTAATGAATTTGTAGTTACTTTCTGTAATCCTTTTGTATAAATAAAATTTTTACATCTTATTATGGTATAATTTCTGAGTTTCAAATGTCCGGATAAATATAGGATTTATATTATTAATGAATTTAGGGAAAAAATGGGTATTTTAGAATAATAATCTATTCTTTAAATAATTAATAATTTGAATATATTTTCAAAAACGGTCTTCTAAAGTTGTGTTCAGTAAGAAAATTACAATCTAATAAGATCAACATAATTTTTAGTGAATTTTAATGTATGAATAGTATAATACTAGTATGAATAGTAATGAATAGTAAATCTATAAAAAATAGAAACTTCACCCATGAATTTATAAAAACATTTTAGACATCTTAAAAGTGAAAAAAACTATCGTAGTTTATGTTTTGGTATTTTTGTATGTCATAAATATTTTATTTATATTTTTATAATTAATTTAATAATTTAAAATGGAAATGTTTTTTAATTAAATTTAATCATAAATTATTATTTTATTTACTTATGGTTTTATGATAATCTTATGGGACCTTGATTACTTTTATATGGTGTTACAAAATGAGTTATTGTTTTAAAGTTGTATTTTTGGAATAAAAAATGATTTTATTTAAAAATTAAATAAAAACATTTAGAAGGTTATTTTCATAAAATGGAGTTCATTTTTTTTTCAGATCATCGATATTAGGTTAGCATGAATTTTAGGGATTTTTTTGAAATAATTGATTTTTCATTGAATAGTAAAAATATAGCTTTGAGTTTCGAGTGTTTAATGACATCATTGATGATGTAATCATGATGAAAATAACCTGGTCACCTTTTGAATAGTAATATATGTTATTATGTGTCCCAAGTGGCCAATAACATGGTCAAACACCATGAGTAAGCCCATGGTTTTGCAAATACCACTAAGGAGGTGTCCCTTGAAAATTAATAACTTATTCCCTCAAATTTTCTATAAATACAAATCCATTCCCTCATTATTTTCATTCAAAAATCCTCCTCAACGAATCTATAGTCATTATAACTCCCATGGAGTCCTCCCATGGTTCCCTAAATCCCCCCAATGTCCCTACCTTCATGCTTTTAAAGTTACTCTTCAATGTAAGGGAATCATTCACCCTCCTCTTTTAAGTCACGACTTCCTTTATGTTATGTCTTCTAGTTTTCATTTTATTATGTGGGAGTTTATTCTTCTATATATTTAATACTTTCCATTTCATTTCTATATGAGTATATCCCCTTTCCTCTCTCATCAATTTATATTCAAAAATTGTAAGGGATGTCGTTAGGCTGCCAAATATTCGAAAAGAAGTTGCATTTTTTCTTTCCTTTCATGTTTCTTTTTCATGTGGTATTTCATTCAGATTTCTACACCATGATCTTATTTTTATTTTATTATGTCCCTATTTTGTAAATTGACTCACTTATATATGGGATACCCCTATCCCATATTTTTTTATTGTTTTCTAAAACCATGTTATATAGTCGTTATGCTGCAGAAATTTCACCTCGAAATTTCTCTCTCTTTCTCTCAAGAAAATATCTTGTTTTATTTATGTGAATTTCCAGACCTATTTTGTTTAAATGGGTGACCATAAGTAAACAAAAATGATATATTTTATTCTATAATTTACATACATATAACTCTCACTCTCTTTCCATGGGTTATAATTAACATAATGATATTATTTTTAAGCACTTTTAAAACGTCACGATTTGAAAATAAAACCCGTTTCTTTTACTCTATATGGGTTATTTATGAAATGTTTTTTTATGATATATGTGGCTCACATGAAAATAAATACATATTAAGGGTACGCCATGATAGCACTCCAATGCATTGGGTAAATAATTTAATCTCAAGAGATGACAAGTTTCACGATACCTTGGTGAATAACCTTAGTAATTTTTATGATAACATGTGGATAAACCATGGTGATATGTTCATGAATGTCGAAATTAAATTTTGTAGCCACATATTCATGTGATGTTTCAGGTTCTTTTCATTATGAAATGCCTTTACTTCTATTTCTCTTGTCATTATTTTTTTATCAAGTTCTTATTAATTTTACAAGTAAACTAATTCCATTATTTTCCTTATTGGGCCTTCAGCTCACCCTTTCCTTTTATGTATGTCTCTAGGTTTTGAGATGCAGTATTTTTACTTATTATTAACCTAAGATGAAGCCTTAAAATTGTATTAGAATGATTTTTTATGTTGTTTTCATGTATTATGTTTTTGATTTCCAAGATAGTAGACTTTAAAAATTCTCTGTATGTAAAATGTAATGTAAAGTTATTTAATAAGAAGGTAGGATTCCATAAACAAACACATACACACACATCCATATAATGGGTAACAAACATACTATTTATGTCTATGAAAAATTGGCACTTCACCCAACAATGACAGTTCATATTTCCTTTTACGCTTATCACTTGGGAAATTGTTATGTACATAATATTTATATATGTTATATGTAATATTTATTATGTATTTATACTTATTAATAATTTTTTAAAAAAAATATATTTGTACCTTACATTTGGCATAAATTATATAATTTCATTTGAGGATGTTTGGGGTTAAAGAGCCCATAAAAGTGACGCCATGTTATGGTTTCCCTTGTTTCTACATCTCTTAGTCTGTGAATAGACATCAGGTATGCACTTCAGTACTCAAGCTCAACAATTCATGATGGAGGTTCTTCTCCTAGGGGAAGATTCATTACATCATGTGTGAAACTATATTGGTACTTCCCATATTTTTATGGCCTAATTCCTCTCTCACCCTTCTTCACTGGGTAAGGATTTTTTTTTCATGGTGGTGGAAAATGCAGTTAATGTTACCTCTTATCATAGATGAGGGTTGATGAAACGGTTGTATACTGAGATGGGTGTATTTGCAATAGCTCAATGTGGTCTCTAGGTTCAAATATTATGATGGTGATGTATCATGTTCTGTTTGTTTCATGGCCTTGCGACACCCGGCATGGTTATGGTTTTTGACTTTATTTTTTGAACTTTAAAATTTGTTTTTGGTGTGGTTGTGGGTGGATCGAGGTTTGAGATTATGTTTGTTCTTGTTCATTCTCCTCAGGCGATATTGGTTCGATTGTGGTTGTGATGTGGACGTGATGCATCTAGTTCATCTTTCCTCAAATGTTCTTTCTTCATGATTCATGTTTTGTTTTGGTTTTGTTTGATCTGTTGTTTTCGTGACATGGGTTTATGAATTTGGGAATTGGTTGAGGCATTGTTGTGGGATTTGTTTTGGTTCATCTAGAATTTATTGCACTGAAGTGCTGATTTTGGATTATAGGGAGGAATGTGTTGTTTTTCACTGCTTTAGAACTGATTGAAAAGAGGAAAGGTATTAGCTTTGGTAGTATACCACACCAAACATTTTATGTAATGATTCCAATTAGTACATTATTTTAATAGACTATATTTTCAAAAAGCATTGTGTTCCATTAAAAAAACACTTGTTTATTTAAGATATAGTCAAATCCTAGCCATTAAACATAAATTTTCCACTTCTTTGTTTTGGAATTTTGAAAAATGGTCATCTAGAGTTGTGACCAGTAAGTCATTTGGAGTCTAATAGAACCAACTTGATTTTTTGATGAATAGTAACAAACCCTTATGAATCGTAATATGAATAGTAATGTGACCCTTATAAATAGTAAATAATTATAATATTTTATTTTCATAAGGTAATAAGATAATGAGATCTTAATTAATTTTTCAATGTGATATAGAACTAATTATACCATTAAAATTATTATTATTTAAATTAAATATGATTTTATTTAAGAATTAAATTAAAAACACATAGATTTTTTTTAAAAAAATGGAGATCCTTTTTGAATTCTACACGTCAAAATATGGATAGTGTGAATTTTTGAGATTTTTCTAAAATAAAAGAATTTATCATGAATAGTAAAAATACAGTTTTGAGTTTTCAGTAGTTTAATGAAATCATAATGATGTAATAATTGAATATAAAAGTATGGTCAACTTTTGAATAGTAACTTATGACATGAGGTGTCCCAAGTGGCTAAAACAATGGGCAAATACCATGGGAAAGCACATGGTTTGGCAAAAACCACAAATGAGGTGTCTCTTTGAAATTATAAAACAATTACCTCTATTAATATAAATACCCACTCATCCATTGGTTTTATTTCATTCTAAATCCCTCATCCTTGAATATCTAGTTGTTTTATCTCACTAGGAGTCCTCCCATGGTTTAATTATGCCCCCAAGGTCCCAACCTTCATGATCTAGGAGTTACTATACAAGGTATGGGAATATTTCATTCTCTTCTTTTAGTCGTCACTTATTTTATGTGATCTGTTTGATTTTCCATTCCCATATGTTGGGGTTTGATTTTATGTGTTCTTCTTACTGTCCTTTTTATATCAATATGACGAGATACTATTTTTCTCTCATCATTTAATTTTTTTAAATTTTACGCGATGCCATTTGGCTGCCTAATTTTCATAAGGGATCTCTCACCTTTTATTTTATTTTAAATTTCATCTATTTTCATTTACTATCCTCACCTACACTTTAAAAATTACCATGATAATCTTCAGTATCATCTATATACTGGAATTATATCATGTGAATAGATGAACCATCATCAATATTCTTAGTCCCTCACTTTTATTTTTAAAACCGAAATCAACATCCATGAGGTTCCAATTTATAACCTTTGTGTAAGACAGAGTTTTGTTCGTCACCTTACCTTCATTACTGGTCATGAAACCATTTTAATTATTGAACCAGATATGAATATATGTATTTAATTTCATTAATGTTATGGAATATTTACACACTTAAAATAAGAAATAATAATACAAAACAAGTTCATCATGAACAATATGGCCAAGTTAATCCAAATATTTGTAATTAAATTTTAACTAATGAATCATCGTCATGGTATATAAACCAAAATAATTATAACAACATTTATACCAAATTAATGTCACTAATTATATATATATTAATAATTCTGGATGTTTAACGACATTTCAAATGAACCTCCATTCATGAAAGCATGTAAACGAATCATGAAAACCAAGGAAACAAATTCTTGAAAAACAATAAAATTGAAAATCTTAAAATAATAAAATGTGACATGAATAAACCTAATAAGGTTATGTAAAGACTCGCAAAATTCAAGGAAATTTTTTTCTTAAATTCCTTGGGATTTTATGAGGACACAGTTTCTAACAGAACCTGATTCTGAGACCTGGTGTGCCCGAAATCAATTTCCAAAGTTTATCTCGGGTACGTTTAGTGAACAAACGAGTGGGTTTTACTATCTTTTGAACCAGTACTCGGAATTGAAATCTAAGGGCACTGATGGAACCATAGCTCAGGTAATTGCTTAAGAGTAACTTTACCGAAGATGCGTCTACTCGGGAGGAGTTGTTAAAAAATGTGGATTAAATGAAAAGCAAAATAAAATTGTGTTACAATTTTATTTCTTTTTCTAAGTGGTTATATCCTAGGTGTAGGAGTTAGGGTCGAACCCACTAGTTACTAAATACCCTTTAAAGGATAAATGTGTGGTGGGGCCCACACGAGCCCCAAATCTTCACATTCCCTAACTCCCTAACTCCACCCTTTTTTGGAGTAACTTCCCTTTCTCCCTCATTAATAATGCCAACTCACATTAATTTTATTAATTGAACTCTTCAATTAATTGAGTTATGTGTTTGAATTTTTTTTCAAGTTTGAAATGCATGGAAAAAATAATAAAATAAGGAGATTCTTTATTTTATCTGGTTAGTTTTTTTGTGTGTGAGGGGATTTGGGGAGAGAGCACTATTCTCCTGAAGAGCTTTATCTCCTTCGTTGAAGAATGCCATGACTCCGATGAAGAGCATCGGCTCGACGACCCCAAATTATTCTTCTTATTTTTTCCTCGTCCACGGGAAAGAAGGAAACAACGACCCGGGAATTCACCAATGATGTCATGATTTGTTTTCTTCTCTCTGTGATAAAAAGAGGAGACACTGCTACCTCCTCAAACACTCTCTGTCGACGTCTACGAAACCTCACCATGTGACGCCGTCAACCGCAACCCCAACATTTTTCATAGTTTCCTAAGGTAGGGGTTATCTTCGTTCAAGTTTAATTTAACGTTCTTCGTTGATTAATTTGGCCACTTGTTTTCGACCTAACGGGAGGAGATCAGACCACACAAACAAGACCGATCCTCCTCCCCTTAACTTGTAAATCTTTGATGATCGTTGTGGAAAAGGCAGCGTGGTGTCATTGCATCATGCGGAAACGAAAAGGACCACAGACGAAGAAGGTTGTGGCGATGGTGTGCGGCGCTATTGCGCCACGCCGGTGAGGCCAAAGAAGGCCATGACGGAGGGGCCTGGCACCGTCGCACTGTGACAGTCTTCAAAGGGGCGGCCGGCCGCCGGCGCCACCTCAAGGCGGGACCTGTGGGGGTCCCGCGGTTACATCCAAGGCCGATCATTAAAACTGGACGTTTTAGAAAAACATGGGGGGTGTAACCCCCCCAGAAAGATCCCTATGGCGGACCTCAAGGGTCCGACGTTTCGGAGACTAGGGGGTGGCGCCCCCCTTCGCAACCCGCTCGGCCGCGAGCCGAGCCACGGCCGGTATCCGAGCAGGGCCGTATGTCATGACCCGCCGTGGGCTGAGCTACACCCAGCCACAGTCTGGGCCGCGCCCAATCGGGCCGGACCCGGACCCGGGTCGGGCCGACCCGGGGGGTATTGGGCTGGGTCGTATCGGGCCCAAACCCCCTATTTTCGGACCTGGTTCATTCGAACGCTCATATCTTGGGCAACAGACCACCGATCAACACACCGTCAATTGCTTTGGGATCCTTGGATAGAGACGGTGGTTTTGGTATGTTACACTCAAGATTTAATCGATGTTTGGGTATAGACAGGTTGGTTCAAACTCGAAACCAACCGGGCCCTCGGAGAGGAAACGCTCATAGCTTAAGGACCAGCCGTCCGATTAATGTGCCATCAATTTAGTTGGATTCCACTTAGTGAGAAGATTCTCTTGAATTAATCCACATGAGTTTTGGACATAGATGGTGTACGTTTGGGTTGTTTTTATCTGAAAAACTAACCAGGCCCCTCGGACGGGAAATCCAATATCTCTCAAACCGGGCGTCCGATTGACGCGCCGTCTGTTGCGTTGAGTTCCTATTGATGATACAGAACATTGTGATACATAAAATCTGAACTTCTTGATAGTTGATGTATCGAACCTCTTTGCTCGTGGAGCGGACCCTCCCGAAATCGAGCGTGCAGTGTGCGGGAACCCTAGGGCTGGCTACGATTGTGACGACGATGGCGACTGTACTTGGATCCAACGTGGGTTCGTCAGCGAGGATGACTGTACTCAGATCCTACGTGGGTTTGACAGCGATGGTTACTGTACTAGGATCCTATGTGGGTTTATCAACGATGAATTCTGTACTTGGATCCTACGTGGGTTTGGAAGGGGAGATGATTCAGAGGCTACATATATCATCTCCACCCCTTTTCATGAGTAGTATACTTGTGTGAGATGAGTCATTGCTTTCAATCATTATCATCGATATGATTGACTTGCTTTCCTGTGTGGATTAGGTTGTGTTTTTCTGTGTGGACTGGGTTAAACTTGGGCTCATGAGTTGGAGCCAAACTGGAAATGATGACTTAGGTATATGTATGGGCATATACCTAAGTAGCATTGGTTGATACTTCGTGTTTGTATCCATCAATTGTGGTTTATCCTTTGTGGATTCTGGTAGACCTTCCAGGGTCTTGGGGACCTTACTAAGTATCGTATACTCAGCCCTACACGGGTCATGCCCGCACTACGTTGTGTTTGTTGTAGATGATGGACAACACTAATCGTGGATGAGGCTTGTAGAGCGGGACAGTACCCGGAGGTGGACTACCAAGCGGGACATACACTGAGAGGACGTTTAGACCCGAGGTGTAGAGACTCGTATCCTGACGTACATGGAAATTACATTACTTTTGCGGAATACTTAGTATATAACAAAAACACGCACACAAGGATCGTAATAGTTTAGTGTCTTTGGAAACTCGGAACGTAATCTTCTAATCCTGGTGAAAGATCTTCAATATCTCCCACAAAGGTCATCCCCTTTTTTTTTCCTAAAACCTTTCTTTATATCCTGGGGAAAAGAAAACATAAAAGGGTGAGCTCAAATGCTCAGTAAGGGTAAACAAAATAAATATCAATCACATCATATACATAAGAACATAACTTTTGAAAATATTAACCTGCAAAAGAGATCATAATTTCATAACATGGGATAAATCATAGAAGTGAAATGTAATCCCAATAATCATATCTTAAAACATGAAACTTTGTGGCATACACACATAATCATGGAAAATCATTTCTTGTTAGTCATGACTCATTGCCAAGACTATCTTAGTGGACAAAGTCCCTTTCTGAACCGAGTTCACTCCTCGTTTCAGTCCTGTATCACTGAACCGAAATAACCTTCCGTTCCAGCCATGTCTATCTCATGAGATATAAAATCATTACCCAATGCATTGGAGGGAGATATAGGTCCCACCCATCTTATAATGAATCCTTTCTTATGTGTGCCACATAATCATAAAACATACATCATCGCATAACACATATAACAAAAATGGGATTCTTGAAACATCATGACATCATAAATAAATTCATATATGATAAAGGAATTAATAAACATAATTCCATCACAACATAGTCAAACCAATGTAAAAATATGGATAGAAACAGAACCCTTTATTATCTTATATGGAAAATAATTTTGATAAAACACTTGAATTGAATTCTTGAGGAAAATATCCTTTCTTCTTCAAAAACATTTTTCCTTTCATAACATGTCATACAACTTTAAAATAAAAGAAGTTGATTAAAAATAAACTTGAAAACTTGTAAAGGAAGCTTCTTTGAAGTAATGTTTTAAAAATCCATTCATGCCGTATAAGTTAAAAAAAAACATTCTTCGTACTTTTGTCGGAAAAGTCAAAAAGTACCTCGTACGGAAAAACGACAAAAGATTCCTTTCATATTCTTTACTAAAAACTCACCTAAGGGTAAAATTGGATTTAAACTATTTCAAGTGGATGGAAACAATATTACATATTGAGGGAACATGGATGTGGATGATAAAATACACCCCAGTAAATACTTACGAATAAACAATCTCGGATAAAAATGAGATTGTGATATTTCCCTTACCTTAGGTCCGACTTGCTTTGTAAGTGTCCGAACCTCCTGTATAATGATTTAAATCATGTTATTGACTTATTACAGAATCATATTCATTGTTATGATATCATATATGGTTCACTTATGACATTATATTACCCGTTCTTTTGTAAATTCCATGTTTTGGGTAAAATCGTTTCATTTATCGTAGGTGTTTTGACTTGTTGTTCTTGACATCATTATTACTTATATCATGATTTACTTACTTCCAGAATATAAAATATGATTTATATATCATATATATTCAGTATATATATATATAATAGGTAGATAAATAAAATGAAAAACACCGTTCATGGAGACGGTAGTCCGTACGTACGCATGAACGCTGTTTTCCTTTCCTTATTGTCTTGAAATGGAAGTAAGTAGATGACATACATATGTATATATATACATAAATACAGTAGCTTTATAATGTCATATATTTCATTATTATTTCTTATATATACATTATAATCATTCTTAAATGGTTAACATGGAGAATGAATCTCATCGCGTCGTGGAGACGGTATTCCGTACGTACGCACGAGCGATGATATCATTTCTATAAATATTGAATTGAATTGGAGTGTATTATACAATATATCAGAATCAATATGATGTTGTAATAACTATGTATAGTTATTCTTTACACCATTATACCCATCCATGTAAGGTGGTGGTGGAAAATAGATTACACCACGGCGTGGAGACGGTATTCCGTACGTACGCACGCGCGGTGATTTCTTTTTCCGTAGGATGGATAGATGGTGAAATAGGGTTGTTTCATACTTATAATAACATATCAGTATATGAGTGATACTGATGTTATTACTTCATAATGAAACAACCTAAGAAGAAGAAGTGGAAGAAGAAATAAAGATGAAAGAATTGGTAACGGTAATTACCTCTTATTTGAAGCGCCTTTTGGAGACCTCCTCTTAGAGAACTAAAATTGGTCTTTGAGGAAGACCAGAACCTCTAGGATGTTTCTAGGGAAGTGAAGAAGAGATTTTGGCAGAGGTTGGCCGAGCTTGAGTGCTCAAATTGGTGTGAGGAGAAGGGGGAGGAGGTGTCCTTTTATAAGGGAGGAGAGGGGCACCTTAGGAATATCTCAAAATATAATTTTATATTAAAGTCAAAATCGGTTTATAATGGTTCCAAAGGGTCTTATTTCGAAGCTAAAGTGGGTATGGGTCGAAATCCTATCAACCAATAGGATTTAGACAAGTTTAGGGTATTATTTTAACCTTATCAATTAGATTTAACTCTAAGTTAAATAATTTAACTTTTACCGTGTCTTTTTGTTTTCTTTCACTATATGGTTAATAAACTTACTATAACATGCCAAACGAACCCCAAATTGTATATTATTAATAAATATATCCTTATCTAAGTAATTTGGCCGAACCATAGATTTTTAGGAATAAAATAACAATTAGTAATATAATATTTGATTTAAAAACTATTTTGTGTCAATTTTGACACTATTTGATATATGATTTTTGTGAAAGTCATAACAGAATTATATGTTCGAACCAAGTTGATTAAATCATCACTAATATATCATAGTAACCTAGAAAATTAGTGTAATTCATAAAAAGTCTTAAATTACATTTATTTTGGTATTTATATTATCAATTATGTCAATATTTCATTAATAAGATAATTACTACATCATCTTTGTGTCATAAATAAATTATATTATTTGATGTCTAAAAATTACAAATAAAATACCATCATGTAGGAAATCGTTTTAGCTTTCTAATGAATATTTACAATCGAATTTATCTTATGTATAACCCCATATTAAAAATGATTTACTTATTAAACTTTAAATTTAACTATTTTAACCCTTCTTTAAATAAATTAATAATAAATGTCCTAATCTGATCCAAGTGGGCTTAAATGGTCATATTTTATTCCTAAGTTTGTTTTTGGTCGAATTACACTTGTCCAATAGAATTAGGACATGTGTTAGGGTAATATTAATATCATATTTACCCTTAGTTACCCTATTTACTATTAACCGTGGTAAAAAAAGTAAAAAGTTACTATTCACCAAAAAAATTATTTTCATCTCATTGAACCACATTTTAGTCCTTGATATTAACCGTGTCTCTCGGATTTTCGAAATTCCATTCACAGAAGCGGTAAAATTAAGTTTTATGCAAAATTCAGTTTTTAACCTACCACTTAGTAGTTTCACTATTCATCAAAAATTGATGTTTTTCAGAACAATGCCAAAATTTCATCCCAAGCTATATTTCATATTCCGAATTCAAAAATGAAGTCTATTTTACCAAATTCATAACATAAAAGTTGCATTAATTAATTTTATAATTAAATCCCGCTGTTAAAAAAAATAGCGTGTTTTTTAAGAAACAATATCTATCAAAAGATTGACACTTGTTTATGTCTAGTTTAAATGTGAAATTACATCCAATGACCAACATTGTATTAAATTGTAAAAATATATTCTAAATATACTTTAAAACCACTCAAATTAATGATTTATCACTATCGACTATTTCGATTAAAAAAGTTGTTTTTAATTATAATTTAGTAATTTTCACTATTCATCAAAATATGAAAGTTATCCGAAAATCACCAAAATTTCAACCTAAGCTAATTTCGATACTCCGAATCCAAAAATGAAGTTCATTTTAAAAAATAAGATTTATAGAATTTTAAAAAGTGGTTATTACAATTCATAACGGCTAGTTTTAATAATATTTTAATAGCATATCGTTGTTTAATGAAACTCAGTATTGCGTATTACACACGCTATCGAGGAAGGTCGCGATTGCGTGTAATGCAAGGCAAGTCAAGGATGTGTGTTGTGCAAGCTCCTTTTGGTGTAGCGTACAACACAAGACATTAATAAAATTAAAAAGAATATTTTTTTTTCATAAAATCTCGGGTTGTTACATTCTACCCCCCTTAAAATGAATTTCGCCCTCGAAATTCGTCGGGGTTATAAATGGTTTACTATTCGAAAGTTTCTTTAATAGAAACCCACATCGTAAAAGGGAATACCAAAACTTGGCTTTAAAAACTAAAGTATGAAATGTAACGATTACCCAAATAAACTAATCACTGGGTTTCCACATAGGTGAAAATATGGATATGGAAGAGAAATCTAACCATCATGTTCTGATGGAGAGTGGTAGAGTACATGGCTATGGAAAAGCCAGTAATCACAAATCCATAAATTTGTGATGATCTAAGGTACCATCTGATTCATCAGGTATAAGATCACTAGGACAACATTTTTGGTTTTCAAGATCATCTCCCTAAAGTTGAAAATTTGAATTAGAATAAATACATACTTTATTTTGGTACAATCTCACTGTTGTTCGTGCCTTGAACAATTTCCACTTCATTTCTTAAATAAATGAAGTTGAATTTGTTATTCGTGAAGTGTTAGCAGATCATGTGATAGAATGACTGTTCATTCCATCTGTCTCAAACAAAAGGTTAGCAAAAGTTATTAAATATACATAAGTCATTCTCTAGTGAGATTAATCATATATGGTTCCTAAAATGGACTTATACTTCATATATCATACTTCTTAATATAATAAAACTGGTTTCTACTAAACAGGGACTTCCTGTAGGTCAGTGGTAGGTGATAAAGGCCAGTCGCACTTCGGTTGTGGGTTCGATTCCTACAGCCTTGTCCGAAGCGATGGGCTGTCGCCCGTCCTGCAGGTTGTCCCTTTTTTTAAAACTACGTTACTATAACATCCCTTCAATAATATCGAAAATCTTCTATCCTTAAACAATACTAACTTATGTCCAACATAATCCAGTCTAATCTTTAGGCTTATAATACTGCAGTCCACTCTCATAATATAGTGACAACGATTACCAGAGATTTAATACTGTCGTTGATCCCCACATATCATAAGATATGTCTTGTTGGTCACATTCCAAACATTCAAAGTCCTTAATCGTGTATTCTCTTGAATACCTTAGTGAAAACATGAGTGCAGTTAAAAGTTAACACCTTCCTCATACCAAAATCCTCAAAATTCTATATACTCAAACCATGATATCACTTAGTCCTTATATCAATCATGAGCTCATGAATACTATCAAACATTTAATTTTCTCCTTATCCCTTCATTATGCGCATATCATCTACATTCCAAAAATATCTGAATAACCTTTCTTGGATACTGGTAACATTAATCATACACTTTCAAAAGATAAGGAAAGAAAACATTGTAACAATCCATAGATGTCTCTTTATTCCAAATTTACACATGATAAACATGTAATCATTCCACTACATTCTCAAACCATTGACCGAGCTTCAAAAATTCTTTCATCTCACATATCATTTGTAGTCTCTTCATCATCATCCACATAAATACTACCCATATGACCATACTGATTCTCTTCATGAGTCTTTCCCTTAGGGCATTTGTTTGCATAATGCCCATACATTCCACATTTAAAACACTTAACCATTTTTGATGTCGTAGAAATACCATTATCCTCATCCATGGTGTTAACCGACCCTTTTCCTTTGCACTTACTTGCTTTGTGTCCTTCTTTTCCACACCCAAAGCATCTTCCAGTTCCCTTGAAACATTCTCCTTGATGCCTCTTCCCACATGATTTACATAGGGGAAATTGAACTTTCTTTCCTCTATGATCATCATGGAACTCCATCTTTCTCTTATTAGTCGAGTCAGCAAACTTACCAAATTTTACTTTATTGATCATGTTATGAGATTGCTGATTCGGCTTAATAATGATGTTTGGGCATCCAAATCCCATTTTGTTTGGTTGCTCATGAAGAATATCATTCCATTGTCCATCATATCTTCCATTATCTTGAATCATCTTGTTTCCAGCCATATTCTAAAACCCAAAAAAGAATAGTGTGAGAGGCAAAAATCATAATAAAGGGGGAGTAACTTAAATATCTAACATCTTTGGTTTAATCTAATATCGTTACCATAGTTCTAGGACTATATCCTATACGTATACTTATCCTTAGGGACATCCCTATACATACCTTAGAAATATCTCTAGGGATCTCACTAACGTTTTCGCATCCTAGTTTCCAAAGGTTGACTAAACCTTTCCTCTGATACCAACTGTAGAGACCCGTATCCTGACGTACATGGAAATTACATTACTTTTGCGGAATACTTAGTACATAACAAAAACACGCACACAAGGATCGTAATAGTTTAGTGTCTTTGGAAACTCGGAACGTAATCTTCTAATCCTGGTGAAAGATCTTCAATATCTCCCACAAAGGTCATCCCCTTTTTTTTTTCCTAAAACCTTTCTTTATATCCTGGGGAAAAGAAAACATAAAAGGGTGAGCTCAAATGCTCAGTAAGGGTAAACAAAATAAATATCAATCACATCATATACATAAGAACATAACTTTTGAAAATCTTAACCTGCAAAAGAGATCATAATTTCATAACATGGGATAAATCATAGAAGTGAAATGTAATCCCAATAATCATATCTTAAAACATGAAACTTTGTGGCATACGCACATAATCATGGAAAATCATTTCTTGTTAGTCATGACTCATTGCCAAGACTATCTTAGTGGACAAAGTCCCTTTCTGAACCGAGTTCACTCCTCGTTTCAGTCCTGTATCACTGAACCGAAATAACCTTCCGTTCCAGCCATGTCTATCTCATGAGATATAAAATCATTACCCAATGCATTGGAGGGAGATATAGGTCCCACCCATCTTATAATGAATCCTTTCTTATGTGTGCCACATAATCATAAAACATACATCATCGCATAACACATATAACAAAAATGGGATTCTTGAAACATCATGACATCATAAATAAATTCATATATGATAAAGGAATTAATAAACATAATTCCATCACAACATAGTCAAACCAATGTAAAAATATGGATAGAAACAGAACCCTTTATTATCTTAGATGGAAAATAATTTTGATAAAACACTTGAATTGAATTCTTGAGGAAAATATCCTTTCTTCTTCAAAAACATTTTTCCTTTCATAACATGTCATACAACTTTAAAATAAAAGAAGTTGATTAAAAATAAACTTGAAAACTTGTAAAGGAATCTTCTTTGAAGTAATGTTTTAAAAATACATTCATGCCGTATAAGTTAAAAAAAACATTCTTCGTACTTTTGTCGGAAAAGTCAAAAAGTACCTCGTACGGAAAAACGACAAAAGATTCCTTTCATATTCTTTACTAAAAACTCACCTAAGGGTAAAATTGGATTTAAACTATTTCAAGTGGATGGAAACAATATTACATATTTAGGGAACATGGATGTGGATGATAAAATACACCCCAGTAAATACTTACGAATAAACAATCTCGGATAAAAATGAGATTGTGATATTTCCCTTACCTTAGGTCCGACTTGCTTTGTAAGTGTCCGAACCTCCTGTATAATGATTTAAATCATGTTATTGACTTATTACAGAATCATATTCATTGTTATGATATCATATATGGTTCACTTATGACATTATATTACCCGTTCTTTTGTAAATTCCATGTTTTGGGTAAAATCGTTTCATTTATCGTAGGTGTTTTGACTTGTTGTTCTTGACATCATTATTACTTATATCATGATTTACTTACTTCCAGAATATAAAATATGATTTATATATCATATATATTCAGTATATATATATATATAATAGGTAGATAAATAAAATGAAAAACACCGTTCATGGAGACGGTAGTCCGTACGTACGCATGAACGCTGTTTTCCTTTCCTTGTTGTCTTGAAATGGAAGTAAGTAGATGACATACATATGTATATATATACATAAATACAGTAGCTTTATAATGTCATATATTTCATTATTATTTCTTATATATACATTATAATCATTCTTAAATGGTTAACATGGAGAATGAATCTCATCGCGTCGTGGAGACGGTATTCCGTACGTACGCACGAGCGATGATATCATTTCTATAAATATTGAATTGAATTGGAGTGTATTATACAATATATCAGAATCAATATGATGTTGTAATAACTATGTATAGTTATTCTTTACACCATTATACCCATCCATGTAAGGTGGTGGTGGAAAATAGAGTACACCACGGCGTGGAGACGGTATTCCGTACGTACGCACGCGCGGTGATTTCTTTTTCCGTAGGATGGATAGATGGTGAAATAGGGTTGTTTCATACTTATAATAACATATCAGTATATGAGTGATACTGATGTTATTACTTCATAATGAAACAACCTAAGAAGAAGAAGTGGAAGAAGAAATAAAGATGAAAGAATTGGTAACGGTAATTACCTCTTCTTCGAAGCGCCTTTTGGAGACCTCCTCTTAGAGAACTAAAATTGGTCTTTGAGGAAGACCAGAACCTCTAGGATGTTTCTAGGGAAGTGAAGAAGAGATTTTGGCAGAGGTTGGCCGAGCTTGAGTGCTCAAATTGGTGTGAGGAGAAGGGGGAGGAGGTGTCCTTTTATAAGGGAGGAGAGGGGCACCTTAGGAATATCTCAAAATATTATTTTATATTAAAGTCAAAATCGGTTTATAATGGTTCCAAAGGGTCTTATTTCGAAGCTAAAGTGGGTATGGGTCGAAATCCTATCAACCAATAGGATTTAGACAAGTTTAGGGTATTATTTTAACCTTATCAATTAGATTTAACTCTAAGTTAAATAATTTAACTTTTACCGTGTCTTTTTGTTTTATTTCACTATATGGTTAATAAACTTACTATAACATGCCAAAAGAACCCCAAATTGTATATTATTAATACATATATCCTTATCTAAGTAATTTGGCCGAACCTTAGATTTTTAGTAATAAAATAACAATTAGTAATATAATATTTGATTTAAAAACTATTTTGTGTCAATTTTGACACTATTTGATATATGATTTTTGTGAAAGTCATAACAGAATTATATGTTCGAACCAAGTTGATTAAATCATCACTAATATATCATAGTAACCTAGAAAATTAGTGTAATTCATAAAAAGTCTTAAATTACATTTATTTTGGTATTTATATTATCAATTATGTCAATATTTCATTAATAAGATAATTACTACATCATCTTTGTGTCATAAATAAATTATATTATTTGATGTCTAAAAATTACAAATAAAATACCATCATGTAGGAAATCTTTTTATCTTTCTAATGAATATTTACAATCGAATTTATCTTATGTATAACCCCATATTAAAAATGATTTACTTATTAAACTTTAAATTTAACTATTTTAACCCTTCTTTAAATAAATTAATAATAAATGTCCTAATCTGATCCAAGTGGGCTTAAATGGTCATATTTTATTCCTAAGTTTGTTTTTCGTCGAATTACACTTGTCCAATAGAATTAGGACATGTGTTAGGGTAATATTAATATCATATTTACCCTTAGTTACCCTATTTACTATTAACCGTGGTAAAAAAAGTAAAAAGTTACTATTCACCAAAAAAATTATTTTCATCTCATTGAACCACATTTTAGTCCTTGATATTAACCGTGTCTCTCGGATTTTCGAAATTCCATTCACAGAAGCGGTAAAATTAAGTTTTATGCAAAATTCAGTTTTTAACCTACCACTTAGTAGTTTCACTATTCATCAAAAATTGATGTTTTTCAGAACAATGCCAAAATTTCATCCCAAGCTATATTTCATATTCCGAATTCAAAAATGAAGTCTATTTTACCAAATTCATAACATAAAAGTTGCATTAATTAATTTTATAATTAAATCCCGCTGTTAAAAAAAATAGCGTGTTTTTTAAGAAACAATATCTATCAAAAGATTGACACTTGTTTATGTCTAGTTTAAATGTGAAATTACATCCAATGACCAACATTGTATTAAATTGTTTAAATATATTCTAAATATACTTTAAAACCACTCAAATTAATGATTTATCACTATCAACTATTTCGATTAAAAAAGTTGTTTTTAATTATAATTTAGTAATTTTCACTATTCATCAAAATATGAAAGTTATCCGAAAATCACCAAAATTTCAACCTAAGCTAATTTCGATACTCCGAATCCAAAAATGAAGTTCATTTTAAAAAATAAGATTTATAGAATTTTAAAAAGTGGTTATTACAATTCATAACGGCTAGTTTTAATAATATTTTAATAGCATATCGTTGTTTAATGAAACTCAGTATTGCGTATTACACACGCTATCGAGGAAGGTCGTGATTGCGTGTAATGCAAGGCAAGTCAAGGATGTGTGTTGTGCAAGCTCCTTTTGGTGTAGCGTACAACACAAGACATTAATAAAATTAAAAAGAATATTTTTTTTTCATAAAATCTCGGGCTGTTACACGAGGAGCTGATAAGACCATATGTACCCACCCTTCAGCTTGGATGGCCGGATGAGGACTCGGTGGTTGCTGATTTACTTTACTGCGGCTGTACTTTCGTTTTAGTTTTACTGTACTTTCAGTTGGGTATGTATTCTGGCCCATTTACTTTTTAGCACTTACTTTTGTACTCCGTTTATTTTGTGTTTACTCAGCTTGCATACTATGTTGTGTTTCCTTACTTATATAAAGTCAATTCCTTCTCATATATTGTGATTTACACCTTTGGTGCTAGTCGCCATCCCCTGGCCTATGGAAGGCGGGCTTGGGGTAGTCACGGCATGGGCCCCGAGGATGGGTCGTGACAAATTAGTATTAGAGGAGTCAGTTCTACCGTAGAACTCAGGACTCTGATAATTTATTCTATGTGAAGTAAAAGGGTTAAGGTTATTGAGTGTGGTTGTCAGTCCAAGGAGTCCAGTATTGGTGCAGCGACCGACGTATCCATACACCAGACCATGACTTGTGATTTCTGACTCAATGCACGAAAACATTGATTGAATCTGTGTTTCAAAATTTTTATTTGTGATTACTTTGTGTCAGCTCACTAGGTATACTGTATTAACCATGGTGCACCTGTTTCTTTTAAGGATGGACCCATGATGGCATCCATCTAGGGTTACGAGCTTTGTGAGAGATGGCAGCCCACCGAGTGACGAGGCCTCGGTGCAGGGCCCCATTACAGCGGAGGCACTGGCGTTACCTCTACCTGCCGAGCCGCCGATGCCACCTACCCCAGCAGCTGAGAGTGCATGTCACCTGAGTTCACAACATGAGTTTCAGCATTAGAGGTCGCCCATGTTCTGTGGAGAGATGGACCCTCAGGCAGCCGAGGATTGGCTGGAGGCTGTTGTCTGAGTCTTCAGATTAGTAGGGACACCAGTTGACCTCATGGTGATCCTTGTGGCGATTCTCCTACACTCAACAGTAGGTAGATGGTAGAGCCTGATACTCCAGGTGCATGATGAGGAATCTCATCTATGGACGGACTTCGAGAGTCTCTTCTGCCCAGAGTTCATTCTAGCCACCCTCCGTGTGGTACACATCCAGGAGTTACTACAGCTGCGGCAGGGCAGCATGACAGTAACCCGGTACTCGGTGAGATTTACAGACCTCTCACGCTACTCCATGGACAAGGTATGGGAACCATTCTTCTGGGCCCAGACCTTCGAGCAGGGATTGAGGCATGAGATCAGAGATTCGATGATCTCCCTCAACATTCTGACACAGGCAGGAGTACTGGAGCAAGCCCTTCTTGTAGAGAGCTTTCTTGCTGAGCCTACACCAGCAGCGAGACCTACCGCAGGGAAACACGTAGTGGAGTCTTCTACAGCCGGTAGTAGACAGATGCCATAGAGGTCCAAGAGGACCAGCCCATCAGGTGGGCAACCTCAGGATACTAGTTCAGAGGTGCGGGGCACAGGAAGTAGATCCAGTCATTCGAGAGTCAGATAGTTCTATTCATGCAGCGGGCAGGGCCACATGGCTTGTGACTGCCCGACCCTCCATGAAGAGGAGCAGCAGATGGTTGAGGGACCACCCAGGCAGAGGCAGAGGTTCGACCGTGGCAGTCCGCATGGAGCAGGCGTATGAGGAAAACGATTTGTCCGAGAATTAGGTGGTGGGCGACGCTTTGAGGCTTTACCACCACCACCACCAGGAGGTCCACCCCGACCATAAGGAGCTGGAAGACTGAGATAGGCTCACCTTCAGGCAGTGGAGGATTTATACCACTGCACGCCTGAGATGATTTGATGTACTATCTGTGTCTACTCCACCCTTGATGCAGATCTTATAAACATAGGAGCGAGTTATTTATTCATTTCCACTTCCCTTGTTCAGAGCTTGGAGATTCCGATGGAGCTGTTGGCTCGATCCTTACGGCTAGAGACTCTTAGCGGAGAAGACTCGACGATTACGCACTAGTTCCAGCAGTGTGAGCTTACTCTATGAGGAGAGAGCTTCATCTGGGATCTTCTTGTAGTAGCTTCGAGGACTTACGACGTCATCTTGCGCATGGATTGGTTATCTATACTTCATGCTCAGATCGATTGTATTAGGCGCAGGGTGTGGTGTGTCCACACCGATGGGAGCAGGTTCACCTTCACCGGCGAGAAGGGAGCCTTTGTAGTGCAGGATGGACACACGCAGAGGAGAGGATAGCCGATCACCCATCAAATGGCTAGTCTCATCCCTGTAGAAGTTGATGTGAGGAGTCCGAGTTTTCTTGTTGTGGTGGATCAGTATGCGGATTTTTTTCCTAATGACGTTCCAGGACAACCTCCTTACAGAGAGGTAGAATTCTATATTGACCTGTACCCCAAGACAGCCCTGATATCTACTCTAGAATAGGGGATATAAGGCCCCAGCCTTAAACCATACTTAATCTTGAGTTATTACAGGATTACACGTTGAGGATCTTTTCAGGTTTAGAGTTTTAGAGAATTAGATCATGAAACATGAATTACATTCCACATTTAAACAAAGTGGTTACATAAAAGACAGTATTCATTCTTCCCATCAACAGATACATATTTAAAATAAAACATGGATTCTTTCTTGACACATTTTGACACTATCATCACATCATGTACCTTTCCCTTGACCTGTGAAAAACATTTCAAAAAACTGGGATGAGCATAAAAAGCTCAGTAAGGGTTATAAAAATATGGAAAGGAAACATGAGTTCATATATACATAAGAATGAAATCATACTTTACCCATAAAACATAGACACTTTAACATACCTCATCAAACCATGAATAAATCATAGAAATCAGAAGACATAAAAGGTAACTTGAGGCATTCATAACATTATTATGTAGGGAGTACCCCTCTTGGTTGCATTTGGAATACCCATCACAGTATATTCCCTAAATCTCTTCAGAGAAACCTTAACACTTCACTCCTTCTCATTTCCCAATGCATTGGAGAGCTATATCGGGCTCACCCACCCTTAGTTTATCACGTAACCACCCGTCTTCATAATAATGCCCAAGAACCTCAACATAATCGTATCACATAAAACATGCATAAAGGAAACATAACATTTCCACATTTCAATCACAAGATATCAATACAACTCATTGATATAATAAAAACATTATGAAAACTATTTTCAATACCAAAATAAAAGAAAAGTATAACATGGTATTTATTTTTCTTTTAAAAAGAAGGTATGGCTTGTAGAGGAAGCCGAAACTCAAATAATGGTCACGGCAGCAGAGTAGTCATTGTCGCCGCATACGTACGACAAAAACATTCCCTCTTGTCTTTTAGTAAACTCTTTGTATAAAAAACATCCCTTTTGAATAAACGTAAAAGTCAAAGGGGTTTATACGCCGTATAAAAGAAAGTTGTGTATAAAATAAAATATGCCTCAATGAAAGGAGATTGAGACGAAGTACCATACCACCTTGAAGATTTTAAAATTTTAAACCATTAATATCCATATAGATAAATCCTTAAAAATATTTCGAAAACATGGATATTAATAAGAACAAATAATTAAAACATTTAAAGCGATATTTTGGTTAAAGGGTTTTTACCAAAATTAGAGACACTTGAATACAAATATTGAGGAAAAACATTTAATCAGAACATTATAATATCATGAGAATAAATGGATTCATGATATAATATTCCAAAGGACAGTATATACACCATATAAGAGTGAATTGGTGCATAACAACAATGAAGTCCCAATAGGGATGTAAAATGTGATGAAATCCCTTATAAAGAAGGTATCCTTAAATTAAGGATAAATGAATCTCAAAATTATGTGTGAAAAATAAAAATACACCCAATATAAGTGGATATTAAGTGTGAAAAAATAAAAGGCCATTCACACATATTCAAAGGATGACATATTCAATAACTACATGTTGAACCCAAAGAAATCGAAATTGGGTTAAAAAGTTCCCTTGACAGCCTAACGACGTCACATCAGAATGAGTTGATGAGAGATAAAAAGTGTATCTCATCACTTGGACATAAAATTTTCATCAATAGGGATATATTAGAACATATCCAAACACATCAAAGAGGAGCATAAAAGAAGTGACATAAAGGAGATTACTTAAAAAGAAAGAGAGAGGTTAGATCTCTTACGAAAATTCGGTAGCCTAACGGCGCCACTCAAAACATCCAAAATGGATTGATGAGAGAGAATATGGTCTATCATCACATGAACATAAAAATTACAGTAAGTGTAATATAAAATAACATCCCAATAACTAGAAAGATGAGATTTAGAGGGAATGACATAAAAGAGTGTACTTAAGAAGGAAGAGAGGAGTAAGATCCCTTACCTCAAGTCCAACTTGTCTTGTTCTTTTCTTTATATTCCTGAATAATAAACTTTGTCAACTAATAATTGCCTAAGTACCTCTTTTAGAGATTATTATTCAGTTCATATCACATATTATAATGTTATAATAATTGATTAATAATGTTAGTTCATATCAGACGTTTTTGCCGATGTTTGGTACATGAGTCAAAAATGAACATGTTTGAAAAAAGATTTCCCATGTAGTAGTAAGTAAATAATTTACAGAATATTATTAATGATTAAAATATCATATATATCCAGTAAATATTCATTTACTACTATTCCATATCATTTGGAGATAAAAAACGAAAAGCACCGTTCATGGAGACGGTTGGCCGTACGTACGCATGAACGCTACTTTCATTTTTTGTCATATTAATGGAATTAAAACAAAATGAGAGAGATATATATATGTTATAATTCCAGAATGATATCCATAATTTTGATTTAATATATTACATATATATCCATTATATATATGTACTTATAGTATTACATAACATTTTGAGATAAGAAATGAAATGTACCGTTCATGGAGACGGTAAGCCATACGTACGCATGAACGCTACTTCCATTTCTATTTCATATTTAATTGAATTAAAACATAATTGTACATAATATTATTTTAATTACACTATGGTATCATATATAATATCCTTAAATATATCTTTTATATATACCAAATATGGTATTAACGAATCAAATCACTTTGAGGGGGCGGTAGTCCGCACTTCCTTAAATGAAGATATCGTGTTTACCCATAATGGAAACCATAAAGGTATGAACAAAATGAAAAATACACAAGCTTAAGGAAATCATAAACATATTATATATCATATATAAATATAGTTTCATCTTAATGGCCACCTTTGAAGGTGTTGAAAGAATGTTGAACAATCATCGTTTCGGGAGGCCGAAATTCGCCATCCATGGAAACAGTATGTTCTTTTACCATTAGATGTAGGTGTGTGAAATTTTAGCTTGAATAATTCCTATAAAAACATCTTAGTATATTAATGATACTGGATTTGTTACAAAAGAAATGAATAAAAAGAGTTTAGGGGGTTGGAGAAGCAAAATAAAACAAAAGTACTCAAGTGAAGACATTACCTTAAAATCGGGTAACTCCCTTTGGTTTGAGCTCAAAGGCTTCCTTGGAAAGACTTATGAACAAAGTGAGGCTTCAAGGAGTAATAGAGGTATGTGGAGAGACAAAATGGGCAGAGGTTGGCCGAGAAAAAGGCTTTGGGAGTGTGGGTAAGGTGGTAGAGGTGGGGGCCTTTTATAAGAAGAGAGGAGGGGCACTTATGGAAAGTAAAGAAATATTACTTTATTTGAAAATGTGTTTCGGTTTTAAAAGGACCCAAATTGATATAATTCGTGGATAAGGTGATAAGGGTTCGAAATCCACCCATCCAATAAGTTTTGGACATGTGTAGTTTATAGATTTTACATTATCATTCCATTTTAGTTAAATCGTCAAATAATGATGTCATCGCTGCATCACTATTATGTCAAAACTAATTTAATTTATTTAATGTATAAAAATTATAAAAAAAATACTATGATGTAGGAAATCTTTTTATCTTTCCAATGAATATTTATAATCAAACATATGACTTGTATAACCCCACTTAAAATTTGTTTTTGTAAAACATATCATGTTTGTGCCATTTTTTACATTAACATTAAATAAAAGGTATTTATATCATTCTCCAACCAAAGTGGCTCCATAGGGTCCACAAGATGACCCATGGCTTTTCATGGTCGGCCATGACAGATCCAATAATGTTAGTACATGTGTCCAGGTCATTTCATATTATTAAATCATTATTGTTACCTTAAACTACACTAATAACCACTAATCGCGATTAAAAACTTAATAAGTTACTATTCACCAAAAAATTATTTTTATCCCATTGAACCACATTTTACTTCTTAATGACAACCATTTATGTCAGATTTTAGAAATTCATAACACAAAGATGCCAAAATTTCATTTAAACGGAAAAATCAGTTTTTATAAGTACCACTTAGTGGTTTCACTATTCATCAAAAATTGAAGTTTTTCAGAAAAATCCCAAAAATTCACCCTAAGCTATATTTGATATTCTGAATTCAAAAATGAAGTCTTTTTGACAAAGTTAAAAGCATATAAGTCGCATTAATTAATTTAATAATTAATTCCCGCTGTGAGAGCAAATAGCGTGTTTTTATGAAACAATAAGTATCAAAAGATTGACTATAGTTTAAGTCTGATTTCAAAGTTAAATTAATTCCAACGACCACTATTGGATTTAATGGTAAAAATATATTCTAATTTTACTTTAAAACCAATTCAAAATATAATCTAATCATATCAATAAATTATATTAAAAAGAGGTTTTGAATTAAAATACAACATTTTACACTATTCATTAAAAAATGAACTTTATCAGAAAGATACCAAAAATTTACACAAAGTAAATTTTGATGTCCCAATTCTTAAGAAGAGTTATATTTGGTCCACTAGAATTTATAATAGTGAACAAAACTATATTTAATGATGGTTCTCCATCAAAAGGCGATAAGTGAACCTTTAGTGAAAACTAGGGCATATACGCCTAAAATTGAATTCCTTCCATATTTTAAGCCTTTATCTTTTATTGGATAAATGTAAAAACATTTAAAAACATATATAATCATATTTTAGTTATTTATATCCATTCCCGCCAATAAAACGGCTACATGTTTACAACCATTTAAAATAATATTATTTTATTATTAGAGTGCAACGTAAGATTCCCCAGAAACTCGTTGTTGCGTGTTGGGTACGCCATCGAGCATAGCGTCCCCTTTAAAGTCATATTAATATTTTATTCACAAATGTGGATAAATATGAAAATGTCATATACTTTATTTACCTGGGGTGTTACATCCTTCCCGCCTTTTGGGAATTGCGTCCTCGTAATTTTAAAATTGCGCTTGGAAACATCCTTGAAAGTCCCACATCGGAACAAGTGTCGGTAAAAAAATCACTTTAAAATAAAGAAAGATAAGTATAGAGGTCACCCGAGTTAACCCATATGTAGAAAAACATGGACATGGATGAAAAAGAAAAGGGTCATGTTCTTGAGGGAGAGTGATAGTAAACATGTCTAGGAGAAAGTTAACCATAAGAAAATCACAAACTTGTGATGGGTTAAACGGTGTTGGGTTCCCCAGTAGGAAAAGTTAATAGACAACATTTTTGTTTTAAGTTACTTTTTATTGAGGAATTTATTCATAAGGAAACATAATCACTTATCATGTTGACTTTCAACTTTTACTAGATTCCTTAATCAAACTCATATTTTTTCCAAAAGACGAGTATTTAGGGAGACTTGTTCGCATTAAGAGTACTATATTCAACTTCTAGAGAATCACCTAATCCACAAAAGAGAACTATATACTTCCCATGTCTTCAAACATTAACCAAAACTAAAACCAAAAAGGTTACTACAAGATCAGATAATCTAGAAATGGATAACCCTTTATGAAAAGAAAATCTATTCTTAATCTCAAAATTTGTCCAAAAAAACACAAAGTTCAACGAGGACCATTCAATAACCAATTTGTCCATAAAAATTCTTCAAATTAAACCAAACTAAGATTGAAACCCAAATATTTGAAGGATTTTGTCACATAGTCTTCCAAGCTAAATCGTAACATTTACCACCAAACAACATCAGTTGATCTTAATGTCTCGTATTGAAAAGTAATTAACCTAATCACATATCCCCCATGATAGGTTAATAAATTTCCATAGATAACCCAGAATCAACTTACTCTTAATTAATAAAATCATCTAACTAAAAATAATCAGTCAAACTAATCAGGGACTTCATGTAGTACAGTGGTAGGTGATAAATACCAGTTGCACTTTGATTGTGGGTTCGATTCCCGCAGATTTTCCGACGCGACGGGTAGTCACACGGTCTACGTGTTGTCCTTTTTCCAAAAATATATAATTCTCAAATCATTCCCCAAAAAGGGATAAAATCATCAAAAATAACCATAACATAATTTAACTTCAATTTTATCTCATGCCTTTCACTTCAATCATAACATATAGTAACCCATAATTACCTCAAAAGTAAGGATCATATAAACCCAAATGGTTCTTTATAAATATGTCCACAAAAGAAAAGATAACTATTCCTTGAATAAAATTTGCCTATATTAAACATCAGGGTTACACATAATATAAAAAGTCTTCTAATGTAACCCCATCATCAAAAGAGACTTAATACTCTTAAGAATTTCACCATAACTCTTGAAGCCCTTATATGTTGACATCTTACTCATTCAACATTATTCATGATCCATTAACAATTCCTTTCCAACTTATTCTGAAATACTTCTTTCCTACAAACAAAATCATGAATCATATCCTAAGATTCCAAAATAGTAAAACAATAGTCATGAAATAGTACATACCTTTGATTGGTCATTGTCAGTTTCTTCATCCTCAATCGGAATGGCATTAGGTATTTGTAAACGAACATTTGTAATCTCTTGGTGAACCCATTCATGAAACTTCTTCATAGGACATGTGTTTTCATAATGACCATGCACACCACATTTAAAACAATCAATTGATCCCTCAGAAAGAACTTCTTTCCCTTTCCTCGAGTCAACTGGATTCTTTCTTTTTCCATGGAAGGTTCATGCTTTATGACCTTCATTTCCACATCTATAGAATATTTCTGTCCCTTTGAAACATTTTCCTAGGTGTTTCTTTCCACATCTTTCACACATAGGTTTTTGAACACACTTACCTTTATGATTATTACCTGTACTTCCGTAGGGATTTGTTTCTTTCATATATGATGCCTTAGATAAATATCCAAGGTTCAGGTGGTCAATCATGAAACCAGATAGTTGGTTGAGGATAATCACAAGAGTTCTCATTGGAGCTCCCATATCATTCAGTTGCTTGCTCAAAAAATTGTCACACTTTCCTTCACATCCACTGTTACTTTGGTGCCTACTAGATCCAGCCATTTACTAAAACCAAAAAGGTCAGTGTGAGTATATCAACAAAACCATCACGTACTAATGAGTAAGATAAACACTAAGATATACTTACTCATTCACTTTATCTAAAACTAGGACTCTTTCTGAAATCCTAACCATTATGGTAATGTCACTTATGATTAAAGAAGACCCTAACCTCTAAAGTTATCTAAACCGACCTCTGATACCAACTATAAGGCCCCAGACTTAAAGCTTACTTAATCTTGAGTTATTACAAGATTACACGTTGAGGATCTTTTCAGGTTTAGAGTTTTAGAGAATTAGATCATGAAACTTGCATTACATTCCACATTTAAACAAAGTGGTTACATAAAAGACAGTATTCATTCTTCCCATCAACGGAAACATATTTAAAATAAAACATGGATTCTTTCTTGACACATCTTTGACACTATCATCACATCATGTACCTTTCCCTTGACCTGTGAAAAACATTTCAAAAACCTGGGATGAGCATAAAAAGCTCAGTAAGGGTTATAAAAATATGGAAAGGAAAAATGAGTTCATATATAAATAAGAATGAAATCATAATTTACCCATAAAACATAGGCACTTTAACATACCTCATAAAACCATGAATAAATCATAGAAATCATAAGACATAAAAGGTAACTTGAGGCATTCATAACATTCTTACGTAGGGAGTAACCCTCTTGGTTACATTTGGAATACCCATCACAGTATATTCCCTAAATCTCTTCGGAGAAACCTTAACGTTTCACTCCTTAACGTTACCCAATGCATTGGAGAGCTATATCAGGCTCACCCGCCCTTAGTTTATCACAAAACCACCCGTCTTCATAATAATGCCTAAGAACCTCAAAATAATCATATCACATATAACATGCATAAAGGAAACATAACATTTCCACATTTCAATCACAAGATATTAATACAACACATTGATATAATAAAAACATTATGAACACTATTTTCAATACCAAAATAAAAGAAAAGTATAACATGGTATTTATTTTTCTTTTAAAAAGAAGGTATGGCTTGTAGAGGAAGCCGAAACTCAAATAATGGTCACGGAAGCAGAGAAGTCGTTGTCGCCACATACGTACGAAAAAACATCCCCTCTTGTCTTTTAGTAAACTCTTTGTATAAATTAGATCCCTTTTGAATAAACATAAAAGTCAAAGGGGTTTATACACCGTATAAAAGAAAGTTGTGTATAAAATAAAATATGCCACAATGAAAGGAGATTGAGACGAAGTCCCATACCACTTTGAAGCTTTTAAAATTTTAAACCATTAATATCCATATAGATAAATCCTTAAAAACATTTCGAAAACATGGATATTAATAAGAACAAATAATTAAAACATTTAAAGCGATATTTTGGTTAAAGGGTTTTTACCAAAATTAGAGACACTTGAATACAATAATTGAGGAAAAAAATTTAATCAGAACTTTATAATATCATGATAATAAATGGATTCATGATATAATATTCCAAAAGACATTATATACACCATATAAGAGTGAATTGGTGCATAACAACAATGAATTCTCAATAGGGATGTAAAATGTGATTAAATCCCTTATAAAGAAGGTATCCTTAAATTAAGGATAAATCAATCTCAAAATTATGTGTGACAAATATAAATACACCCATTATAAGTGGATATTATGTGTGAAACAATAAAAGGTCATTCACACATACTCAAAGGATGACATATTCAATAACTACATGTTGAACCCAAAGAAATCGAAATTGGGTTAAAAAGTTCCCTTGACAGCCTAACGGCGTCACATCAGAATGAGTTGATGAGAGATAAAAAGTGTATCTAATCACTTGGACATAAAATTTACATCAATAGGGATATATTAGAACATATCCCAACATAACAAAGATGAGCTTAAAAGAAGTGACATAAACAAGAGTACTTAAAAAGAAAGAGAGAGGTTAGATCTCTTACGAAAATTCGGCAGCCTAACGGCGCCACTCAAAACTTCCAAAATGGATTGATGAGAGAGAATATGGTATCTCATCACATGAACATAAAAATTACAGTAAGTGTAAAATAAAATAACATCCCAATAACAAGAAATACGAGCTTTAGAGGGAATGACATAAAAGAGTGTACTTAAGAAGGAAGAGCGGAGTAAGATACCTTACCTCAAGTCCAACTTGTCTTGTTCGTTTCTTTATATTCCTGAATAATAAACTTTGGTCAATTTATAATTGCCTAAGTACCTCATTTATAGATTATTATTCAGTTAATATCACATATTATAATGTTATAATAATTGTTTAATAATGTCAGTTCATATGAGACGTTTTTGCCGATGTTTGGTACATGAGTCAAAAATGAACTTGTTTGAAAAAAGATTGCCCATGTAGTCATAAGTAAATAATTTACAGAATAGTATTAATTATTAAAATATCATATATATCCAGTAAATATTCATTTCATATTATTCCATATCATTTGGAGATAAAAAATGAAAATCACCGTTCATGGAGACGGTAGGTCGTACGTACGCAAGAACGCTACTTTCATTTTTTGTCATATTAATGGAATTAAAACAAAATGAGAGAGATATATATATGTTATAATTCCAGAATGATATCCATAATTTTGATGTAATATATTACATATATATCCATTATATATATGTACTTATAGTATTACATAACATTTTGAGATAAGAAATGAAATGTACCGTTCATGGAGACGGTAAGCCGTACCTACGCATGAACGCTACTTCCATTTCTATTTCATATTTAATGGAATTAAAACATAATTGTACATAATATTATTTTAATTCCAGTATGGTATCATATATAATATCATTAAATATATCCTTTATACATACCACATATGGTATTAACGAATCAAATCACTTTGAGGGGGTGGTAGTCCGCACTTCCTTAAATGAAGATATCGCGTTTACCCATAATGGAAACCATAAAGTTATGCCCAAAATAAAAAATACAGAAGCTTAAGGAAATAATAAACATATTATATATCATATATAAATATAGTGTCATCTTAATGGCCACCTTTGAAGGTGTTGAAAGAATTTTGAACAATCATCGTTTCGGGAGGCCGAAATTCGCCATCAACAGAAACAGTATGTTATATAACCATTATATGTAGGTGTGTGAAAGTGTAGCTCGAATACTTCTTATATAAACATCCAAGTATATTTATGATACTGTATTTGTTACAAAAGAAATGAATAAAAAGAGTTTAGGGGGTTGGAGAAGCAAAATAAAACAAAAGTACTCAAGTGAAGGCATTACCTTAAAATCGGGTAACTCCCTTTGGTTTGAGATCAAAAGCTTCATTGGGAAGACTTATGACCAAAGTGAGGATTCAATGAGTAAAAGATGGATGTGTATAGACAAAATGGGCAGAGTTTGGCCGAGAAAAAGGCTTTGGGAGTGTGGGTAAGGAGGTAGAGGTGGGGGCCTTTTATAGGAGGAGAGGAGGGGCACTTTTGGAAAGTAAAGAAATATTACTTTATTTGAAAATGTGTTTCGGTTTTAAAAGGTCCCAAATTGATATAATTCGTGGATAAGGTGATAGGGGTGCGAAATACACCCATACAATAAGTTTTTTACATGTTTAGTGCATAGATTTTACATTATCATTCCATTTTAGTTAAATCGTCAAATAATGATGTCATCGCTGCATCATTATGATGTCATATATAATTTAATTTATTTAAGGTCTAAAAATTATAAAAAAACTACTATGATGTATGAAATCGTTTTAGATTTCCAATGACTATTCATAATCAAAAATATGACTTGTATGACCCCATTTAAAAATTGTTTTAGTAAAACATATCATGTTTGTGCCATTTTTTACATTAACATTAAATAAACGGTATTTATGTCATTTTCCAACCAAAGTGGCTCCATGGGGTCCCCAAGTTGACCCATGGCATGGCTTGGTCTGCCATGACACATCCAATAAGGTTAGGACATGTTTCTAGGTCATTTCATATTATAAAATCATTATTTTTACCTTAAACTACACTAATTACCACTAATCGCGATTAAAAACTTAATAAGTTAATATTCACCAAAAAATTATTTTTATCTCATTGAACCAAATTTTACTTCTTAATGAAAACCATGTATGTAATATTTTTTAAATTCAAAACACAAAGATGGAAAATTTTCATTTAAACAGAAAAATCAGTTTTTATAAGTAACACTTAGTGGTTTCACTATTCCTCAGAAATTGAAGTTTTTCAGAAAAATCCCAAAAATTCACCCTAAGCTATATTTGATATTCCGAATTCAAAAATGAAGTCTATTTTACAAAATTCAAAACATATAGTCACATTAATTAATTTAATAATTAATTCCCGCTGTCAGAGCAAATAGCGTGTTTTTATGAAACAATAAGTATCAAAAGATTGACTATAGTTTAAGTCTGGTTTCAAAGTGAAATTAATTCCAACGACCACTATTGGATTTAATGGTAAAAATATATTCTAATTTCACTTTAAAACCAATTAAAAAGATAATCTAATCATATAAATAAATTATATTAAAAAGAGGTTTTGAATTAAAATACAACATTTTACACTATTCATTAAAAAATGAACTTTATCAGAAAGATACCTAAAATTTAGACAAAGTAAATTTTGATGTCCCAATTCTTAATAAGAGTTTTATTTGGTCCAATAGAATTTATAAGAGTGAACAAAACTATATTTAATGACGGTTCTCCATCAAAAGGCGATAAGTGAACCTTTAGTGAAAACTAGGGCATATACGCCTAAAATTGAATTCTTTCCATATTTTAAGCCTTTATCTTTTATTGGATAAATTTAAAAATATTTAAAAACATATATAATCATATTTTATTTATTTATATCCATTACCTCCAATACAACAGCTACATGTTTACTACCATTTAAAATAATATTATTTTATTATTAGAGTGCAACGTAAGATTCCCCAGAAACTCGTTGTTGCGTGTTGGGTACGCCATCGAGCATAGCGTCCCCTTTAAAGTCATATTAATATTTTATTCACAAATATGGATAAATATAAAAATTTCATATTCTTTATTTACCTGGGGTGTTACAGGGGATGGCTCCCGCTGAGCTTTAAGAGCTACAGGTACAGCTGGAGGACTTATTGGGAAAGGGATTCATCCGACCCAGTGTTTCACCCAAGGCTTCCCCGATTTTGATCTCCAAGAAGGAAGATGGGAGATTGCGACTGTGTGTCAACTACCATCGCCTGAATCAGGTGTCTGTGAAGAACATGTATCCACTTCCGAGGATTGATTACCTATTTGATCAGCTCAAGGGAGGACGATGGTTCTCGAAGATAGACCTCACGTCAGGCTATCATCATCTCAGAGTTTGAGACGAGGATGTGTAGAAGACAACCTTTAGGTGTCGGTATGGCCACTATGAGTTATTGGTTATGCCTTTTGGAAAAACCAATTCTCCAATAGTTTTCATGTGTCTCATGAACATGATCTTCCAGCCTTAACTCGATCGATTTGTCATAGTCTTCATCGATGACATATTGATTTACTCGGCCACTGAGGAGGAGCACGCCTACCACTTGCAGGTTGTATTGGACACACTCCGAGAGCACCATATTTATGGTAAGCTCTCGAAGTGTTAGTTCTGGATTTGATAGGTCCAATTATTGGGGCACGTCATCTCTGAGGTGGGCGTTGTGGTGGGTCCTGTGAAGATTGAGGCAGTACTAGCTTGGGATCCACCTAGGAGAATGACGGAGGTGTGGAGTTTCCTAGGTCTAGCTGGGTACTATCGGAGATTTGTGCCAGACTTCTCCAGAGTTTCATCACCACTTTCAACATTGATGAAGAAGGGGAAACCCTTCGTGCGGTTAGATAGATGTCAGCAGAGCTTCCAGGAGCAGAGACAAAGACTGAACAGTGCACCCATCCTGAGGCTACTGGAGGAGGGCGTTGGGTACGTAGTTTACTGCAATGCATCAAGGACTGGACTCGGGTGTGTCCTAATGTAGGAGCGGGTAGTGATTAACTATGGATAATGACAGTTGAGGCAGCATGAGAAGAACTACACTACCCATGACCTAGAGTTAGTAGTAGTGGTCTTCGCCTTGAAGATGTAGCGGCACTATCTGATGGGAAAGCGCTTTACAATCTACTCTAACCACTAGAGTCTCAGGTACATCTTCTCGTAGAAGGACCTAAACCTGAGAAAGTTTCAATGGCTCGAGTTCCTCCAGGAATATGACTTTAAGATTGTCTATACTCCTGGGAAGGGGAACGTAGTAGCTGACGCTCTCAGTAGGAGGTTGGGCATTTAGCTACTTGGAGAGGCGACAGAGCAGCTTGCCGTGTTGCAGATATCCTTCGTGGATAGATATAGGGAAACCTTTCTACAGTCACTCACAGCCACTCCTCCACTACTTCAGCAGGCCAGGGAGGCATAGCGTGGGGATGTTGACTATGAGGCACGATGTACTCAAATATCCTCAGGGCTGGCACTCAATGGATTCTCTAAAGGTGGGGAGCATGTCATATTATTCAAGGGACGTACCATAGTACCAGTTTTATTACAGGAGGAGGTGATGAGGGAGTTTCACACATCCCCTTTGGTGGTACATCTAGGAGTAGCGCAGATGAACCAGGATCTCAGACGACAGCACCGGTGGACAGGTATGAAGAAGGCTATGGCACTGTTCATTTCACGATGCCTCACCTTCCAGTAGGTGAAGGTGGAGCACCAGGTAGCAGCAGGCTTGGTCCAGCCCTTGGAGTTCCCAGAGTGGAAGTGGGAAAGGATATCTATGGATTTCATGATGGGAATTCCACGTACTTCCAGAGGACACCACTCCATATGTGTGATCGTGGACCGACTCACCAAGTCAGCCCACTTCTTACCTATCAGAGAGCAGGGATCAGTGGAGATCTTGGGATGCATCTACGTTTAAAAGATCATACGGCTTCATGGTGTGCCATCATCTATCATCTCCGATTGAGATGCTCGCTTTACTTCCCGGCTTTGGAAGGGGTTGTAGGAGGCATTTGGGACTTAGTTATGCCTGAGCACTGGCTTTCACCCATAGACAGATGTCCAGATGGAGAAGAACATTCAGAATCTCGAGGAAATGCTCCGTGCATGTGTCCTCGACTTTGGTCGCAGCTGGGAGGATCACCTAACTTTGGTGGAGTTTGCGTACAACAATAGCTACCACTCAACCACCGGGATGGCACTATACGAGGCATTGTATAACCGACCTTGAAGATCACTTCTGTGCTGAAAAGACCCTGGGGAGTCAGCACTCGTAGGACAAGAGATGGTCCAAGCTATGACAGAGAAGGTGCAGATCTTCCAGGAGCGGATGAGGATAGCCCAGAGCCGACAGAAGTCCTATGCTGATAGGAGGTATAGACCACTAGAGTTCGAGGATGGCGACCATGTTTTCTTATGGGTCTCACTTCGATGTGGACTACGAAGATTTTTCCGGGGTGGAAAGTTATCTCCGTGCTTCATCGGACCATTCCAGGTTCTCAATAGGATAGGCGAGGTGGCTTATCGCCTGGCTCTTCCACCTCAGTTGCACTGGGTGCACGACGTCTTCCACGTATCTCAACTGAGGAGATAAGTTCACGACCCAACGTATATCAAAAATCATGGGGAGATGGATATCGATTATGGGGATACATTCATGGAGGTCTTGGTGGAGATCAAGGATCGACAAAATAAGTCCTACGTGCATGGTCGATTCCTCTAGTGCGCATCAGGTGGCAGCACGAGAACCTCTAGGAGAGAACATGGGAGTAGGAGGCATAGATGTGTGCACAGTGCCCTCATTTGTTTCCATAGTTTATGTTAGAGATTTATGTGGATGTAAATCCCTGAGGTGGGAGTAATGTAAAGACCTGTAAATTTTAAGGAAATTTTTTTCTAAAACTCCTTTGGATTTTACGAGAACGCAGTTTCTGGCGGCACCTGATTCTGAGGCCCGGTGTGCCTGGAATCAATTTCCGATGTTTAGCTCAGGTACATTCTGTGAACGAATGAGTGGGTCATTATATCTTTTGAACCGGTGCTCGGAATTGAAATATGAGGGAACCGATGGACCCGCAGCGCCAGTAATTGCTTAAGAGGACCTTTACTGAAGATGCATCTTCTTGGGATGAGTTGTTAAAAAATGTGTATTAAATGAAAAGTAAAATAAAATTGTGTTACAATTCTATTTCTTTTTCTAAGTGGATATATCCTAGGTGTAGGAGTTGGGGTGGGACCCACTAGTTACTAACTACCCTTGAGAGGATAAAAGTGATGTGGGGCCCACACGAGCCCCAACTCTTCACATTCCATAACTCCCTAACTCCTTCTTTGTTTGAGTAACTACCCTCTCTCCCTATTTAATAATGCCAAGTCACATTAATTTAATTAATTGAACTCTTCAATTAATTGAGTTATGTGTATGATTTTTTTTAAAGTTTGAAATTCATGGAAAAAATAATAAAATAAGGAGAGACCTTATTTTATTTGGTAAGTTTTTGTTGTGTGAGGGAATTTGGGGAGAGAGCTCTATTATCTTGAAGAGCTTCATCTCCTTTGTTGAAGAACGCCATGACTCCGATGAAGAGCATCGATTCAGCGTCCCCGGATTCTTCTTCTTATTCCCTCCTCCATGGAAAGGAAGGAAACAATGACGCGGGAATTCACCAACGATGTCATGAATTGTTTTCTTCTCTCCATGATAAAAAGAGGAGACGCTAATTCCCCCTCAGACGCTCTCCATCGATGTCTACGAAATCTCACCATGTGACACCATCAACATCAACACCAATGTTCATCATAGTTTGCTGAAGTAGCAGTTATCTTTGTTCAAGTTAAATTTAATTTTCTTTGTTGATTAATTTGGCCACTTGTTATCGTCATAACGGGAGGAGATCAAACTGTACAAACATGGCCGATCCTCCTCCCCTTAACTTTTTATTCTTCATTGATCGTTGTGGAAAAGGCGGCATGGTTTCGTTGCACAGCGCGAGAACGAAAAGGGCCACGGCCGAAGCGGGCCGCGGTGATGGTCCGCGGCGCTATCGCGCCGCGCTGGTGAGGCCGAAGAAGGCCATGGCGGAGGGGCGCGACGCCGACGCGCCGTGGCGGTCTTCAAAGGGGTGGTTTTCCATTTCAAATAAACCGACAGGGGGGGTGGGGGTGGGGTGTAACCCCCCGACAGATCCCTAGGGAGGACCCCATCGGTGCTCCGTTTCGGAGACAAGGGGGCAGCACCCCCCTTGGCACCCCGCTCGGTTGCGAGCCGAGCTACGACCGGCTTCCAAGCCGGGCCGAAGGCTACGCCCCGCCACAGGTCGGGCCATGCCAGCCAGGCCGGACCCGGACCCGGGTCAGGTCGACCCGTTTCGGGCTGACCCAGGGGGTATTGGGCCGGGTCGGACCAGGCCCAAACCCCCTATTTTTGGACCAGGTTCGTTCGAATGCTCATATCATGGGATACAAACCTCCGATCGACGCATCGTTAATTGCTTTGGGATCCTTGGATCAAGAAGAACGTTTTGGTATATTACACTCAAGATTTCGGCGGATTTTGGGTACTGGAGGGTTGGTTCGAACTCGAAACCAACCGGGCCCTCGGAGCGGAAACGATCATAGCTTAAGGATCAGACATCCGATTGACGTGTTTTCAATTTTGTTGGATTAATCATAGTGAGATGGTTATTTTGACTAACTCCACTTGATGTTTGGATGCAGATGGAGTAAGTTCAGGTTGGTTTTAGCTTAAAACCCAACCGGGCCCCTGGGATGAAAAAGTCAATATCTCTCAGACCGGGCGTCCGATTGACGCGCCGTCTGTTGCATTGAGTTGCTATTGACAATACGGAACTTTGTGATTCATCAACTATGAAATTCTTGAAAGTTGATGTATTGACCCTCTTGGCTCATGGATCGGACCCTCCTGTAATCGACTGTGCTGTGTGCGGGAACCCTAGAGCTGGCTGTGACTGCGATGACGATGTCGACTGTACTTGGATCCAACGTGTGTTCGGTAGCGAGGGTGAATGTACTTGGATCCTACGTGGGTTCGGCAGTGAGGAAGAATATACTTGGATATTATGTGGGTTCTACAGTGATGGTTACTGTACTAGGATCCTACATGGGTTCGGCAGCGATGACTTCTGTACTTGGATCCTACGTGGGTTCAGCATGGGAGATGATTCAGAGGATACATCTATCATCCCCAACCCTCTTCATGAGTAGTATACATATGTGAGCTGAGTCTTGGATTTCAATCATTATCATCGATAATATTTACTTGATTTACTGTGTGGATTGGGTTGTGTTTTCCGGTGTGGATTGGGTTGTACTTGGGCTCGTGAGTTGGAGCCGAATTGGAAATGAGGACTTCGGTATACGTATGGGAATATACCTAAGTAGAGTTGGTTGATACTTCATGTTTGTATCCTTCCTTTATTGTTTATCCTTTGTGGATTCTGGGAGACCTTCAGGGGTCTCGGGGTCCCTACTGAGTATCGTTTACTCACCCCTGCATAGGCCATGTCAGCACTATGTTGTGTTGGTTTCAGATGAAGAACAATGTTGATCGTGGTTGAGGCTTGTAGAGCGGGACGGTACCTGGAGGTAGACAATTAGGAGGGACGTACATGGAGAAGATGGCCGGACCCGAGGATCTGAGGAGACCATTTGTACCCACCCTTCAGGTGGGATAGCCGGAGGACGAATCGGTGGTTTCTAATTTACCTTACTACTGTTATACTTTCTTTTCAATTATACTGTACATTCTGTTGGGTTTGTATTCTGGCCCATTTACTTTTCAGCACTTAATTTTTTACTTAGTTTACTTTTTTTTTACTCAGCTTGCGTACTCTGTTATATTTCTTTACTTATATAAAGGCAATGTCTTCCCATATATCAGGATTTATGCCTTTGGTGCTAGTCGCCAGCCCCTGGCCAATGGAAGGCGGGCTTGGTGTAGTCACGACACGGGCCCTGAGGACGGGTTATGATAGGTTATAATAAACCAATTACATGTATAGAAGGTTCTCTAATTTTTAATTAATGAAGCTAAATTTTATTATTCATGTCATTAAAACAAACTAAGAACACACTCGTGCATAAGGTAATGGGTTTGTCATCTAATATTCTTTTCTGTGTGAATTTCATTGTTCACCAAGTATTTTTTGTATTTGGTATATGTTTACTTCCATTTTATTTATAATAACATGATTCTATTTAAACTCTTGTTATTTAATGATTCAATTGAGGTTTATTAATTTTTGGTCATATGATTCAACCAATTACATAGTGGTAAGAAACATTGCCTCAACTACTATTTTGTTGTGTCTAAATTTGTATGGTTCACCTAATAATCATTATATTGTGTACCTACTGACCATTTGAGATCACTTTTCATTTGAAATTATATTTATATAAAATATCCATAATCGCATATGAATGATATGTTTGTTTTCTAAACCATATACCATTTTACATATGGTGTTTTCTAGGAAAGTTTTTTTAATTAGGGAAATATTGATGAATCATTATACTCTTCACTATATAGATATTGAATATGAATAACGCTCTTGTATTGAATTATTGTATAAATAGGTATTTGGACTTTCAGTGGTGGGTGGTGTCTACTATAGCCCCATAATGAATCAGTAGGTCTCATGAGACAAATCAGTTTGGCGACAAACCCTTCGAGTTTGTTTCCAAAAATCATACGGGTTTTTACCCACAGAACTAAACCATTTTTATGGTATTATGGTATCATGTTACAGATACATGACATCCAATTAATAAGCATTCACATTATTAATTATCAGTTAATATTGTCCATGAGGTTTTCATTTTGAAAAAATCTATGCATGTAGCTTCATTCTCAGTTTTTTAATAGCGTGAGTTTTTCATTTATTCACCATGCCATGTTGATTATGTAAATTTTTTACAATTCAGTTATTTTTTATTCATCCTTCCACTATTTCTAACCCTTAATGAGATTCTGAGTTCACCCCTTTCATTTTCTACTATCAATGGGTGATGAAGATGAGATCATTTATTGAGTTCCTGTGGATTCAGTTTTTAGTTTCTGTTATGAATTATATTTTGTAACCTTTTCCAATATAATTTGAGTTAGATTTATGTATCTAGTTTCTTAAAGACTACAAAACATAACATTACTTTTGGATTTTCATTCCTTCTAACCATTCAAATTTAACAAGTAAGACACTGGATTTGGTCTAGAGGGGTCAGGGTGTTACAGTTGGTATCAGAGGAAGTTTAGTAGAAAACATGGAAACTAGAGTTGGAAATGTATAGTAGGGAACAAAACCCTAAGGTAGTATTTCAGGATAAAAGTATAAGAACATAGTGGTATTTGGGTAAGGAATATATTATGCAGATATTTTAAGTAATACATACATGTCTAGATACGAGCAGGTAGAGGTGGCTCTCGTACAGAAGTATCTAGGGTTAAAACCCAAAAACGCTGCTTTAAGCTAGACATGAATGGGAACAAGTGCACGACAATGGGCCTTGCTGCACTCTTGGTTACAACACTCTAGGGACATATGGTAAAGATAATTCACATTTTCATTACAAGATATTATGAAGGTGTTTAATGAAAAAAATTTCTCAGAGAAACCATGTTTATAAGATTAGCTATGCATATAATTTCAATCTATGTTGAGTTCTTTTCTATTTAAGATTCATAAACTAATATAGTGTATCACATTATTTAGAAATGGAGTCTAATGTAAGAAGGAGAATAAATACTCATGGGAAAGTTAGGGATCTCCCAACTGAGAAAGTCTACAAAGTCAATGTTGGAGCAGATCAGATCATGACTATATTGGGACAACTTACTCAGGTTGTAACAAATAACCATTCTATACCTATGTTGGAACGTTTCGTACTACAGAAGCCCCCATCTTTTAGTGGGACTAATAATCTAGTTGTTGTTATGAAATGGATCAATTCCCTTTAAAAGATATTCATGGAAATAAGATGTAATGATAGTGAAAAGGTAGTTTTGGAAGTATATTGTCTCAAGGGCGATGATTCTCAATGTTGGCCCTTGATTCAGAATACCACTGAGGAAGAAGAAATAGAAGATATGGAATGGAGGACCTTTAAGGAAATATTCTTTGAAAAATATTTCCCTCATGAGCAATGAACCAAAATGAAGAGGAAATTCCTTGGCTTAAAATAAAGGGAAGAATCCATTGTTTCAAAGTATGATTCTACCTTCACAAGGCTTTCCAGGTATGCAATAGATTACGTATGTGACTCAGTATACAATATTTATCATTTCATTTAAGGTCTTATGCCAAGTCTTAGAATGGAACTGGCTTCTCAAACATTTTCATCATATGATGAAATTGTATCAAGTTCTATCAAAACAGAGAAGGAATTTGGTAGATTAAATTTGTTTATAGGAAACCACGATTAGAAGAGGTACTCTGATAAGCAAGGGAAATGTGAATCTCCAAAGAAGAACAAGGTATTGATGAAATTCCCATTATGCAAAAAATGGGGAATGAATCATATCGGGAAATGCTTAAAAGGAAATGGAGTCTGCTATAACTATGGAGAAAAGGGTCATCTATCTCATCAATGCAAGGGGAAGAAACAATTTGGTGAGGTTAAATGCTACAATCGTAGAGAGATGGGACATTATTAAAATGAGTTTCCTAATCACCAAGGAAACATGCCTCATAAAAAGACAAGAGAACAAGGGAGAGCTTATGAATTTACAACCGTGGAAGTGGAAGTTCCTAATGGTACGGTGGTAGGTACTTTAATTATTTCCTCAAACTTATCCAACACTTTATTTGATTCAGGATCATCGCATTCATTTATATCTTCCCGGTTTTCCATGAACATTAGACATGTCCAATTTGATTTAATAAATGAGTTATCAGTCAAAACTCCTAGGGAGTGCATCATTGCCATAATGGAATATTGACTAGTCCCCAATGTGAGACATAAAAGTGCTTTTGTAGCTAACATTATCCTAAAAACAATAACTAAATTTGATATAATTCTTAGTATTTATTGGCAATCAAATTATGATGTGAAGATTAATTGCAAGAAAAATGAAGTTACGATTTTTGAAAATGATGTAGAACCTCTTAACTTTAGAGAAGATACCTCGCCATATGATTCTGATCTAGACCCATCCCCAGTAGCTATATTGAATCTGATTCTTGTAGAGGAATATAACCCAATATCTATGGGTGAGGAAAGAAATATTCAAATTTAGGATGTGCATATACTAAAAGAATACATTGATGTGTTTTTAGAGGATTTTCCTAGACATCCTCCAGTGCAAGAAATTGAGTTTTTCATTGACTTAATTCCTAGTGCAAGACCTATATCAAAGACCCCTTATAGAATGGACACTGTGGAGTTAGTGGAGCTAAATAAACAACTAGAGGAGTTGAATGAAAAATGATTTATTCTACCAAGTGTTTCTCCATGGGGATACTCGGTCTTGTTTTCCAAAAAGAGAGATGGCTCCATGAGTTTATGAATTGATTATAGGAAAATCAATTCTATTACAATATAGAATAAGTATCATCTTCCTCAGATTGATGATTTATTTGATCAACATCACGGTGGTTAGTACTTTTCAAAGATTGACCTTAAATCTAGATATCATCAGCTACATGTGAGGAAGGAAGGTATTCATAAGACAACATTTAGAACCCGGTATGAGCATTAAAAGTTTACACTGATGCCTTTTTGACTGAAAAATTCACCCTCTATTTTCAATGATTTAATGAATAGAGTTTTCAAGTAATATCATGATAACTTTATTGTGGTATTCACTGATGATATATTTATATACTCAAAAAGCTATGAAGATAACGAAAATCACTTTCAGATTATTCTGAGAACACATAGATGCAATAAATTATATCGAGAATTTAGAAAGTGAAAATTTTGTCTTCAATCAGTTTCATTTATCAGCCATATTTTCCATATAGATGAAATCCTAATTGATCCTACAAAGACAATGGAAATCTATGATTGTCCCATTCCAACAAACATAATCTAGGAAAGTGATTTTATTGGCTTAGCAAGTCAGTATCGGTGTTTTGTTCATAATTTCACCCGACTGGCTAACCCGCTAACCAAGATCACATGTAAAGGAGTTATGTCTGTGTAGATAAAGTAATATATGGAATTATTTGAATAATTTAAATGAAGATTATTCAATCCTCCAATTTTGAATCTTCAATCTGGAAGTGACAGATTTGTAATATATAGTGATTCATCAAAGAATGGACTAGGTTGCATCCTTATGAAAAACGATAATGTTATTTGACAGTTGAAGAATACGAGAAAAATTATCCAACTCATGATCTTGAGTTAGCAGTCGTAATATTTGATATGATAAAAGAGAGACATTATCCCTACAGAGAAGTATGTGAGATTTATACAGACCATAAAAGATTGTAATATATTTTCACACAAAAAGAACTCAACATGAGGCAAAGGATATGGCTTGAGTTACTCAATGATTATGATTGTTCAATAAACTACCCCCCAGGAAAGGAAAATAAGGTGGAATATGCATTAATCAAGAAGGATCATGGAATTCTGACTCAAATGAGGATTGAGTGAGGTCCAATATTTTTATATCTACTAAAAATGGATATGGGAATTGTTAAGGAAGGGAAAAAATCTATTCTCTTTAAAATGTTTGTTAAATTGTCTTTATTAGAGAAGATAAAAATATCTCAATCTGATGATGATAATCTGCACAATACAGTTAATGTTGTCAAGGATGGGAGACTCGCTGACATAGTGTATGAAGAAGGTGTTGTAAAATTTGGGAAGAGGTTATGTGTTCCATCTATACCTGAGCTAAAAATGGAACTATTAGATGATGCTCATAACTCAAATTTCTCTATACACCTGGGTATCAAAATGATGTATAGAGATCTAAAGGAATATTTCTGGTGGGATAATATGAAGTGGGAAATTTATGACTACGTTTCAAGGTGTCTAGTTTGTCAATAAATGAAGGTAGAGAGAAAACATCCCAAAGGAGTGATGAAACCTATACCTATTCCTATGTTGAAGTGGGATAACATTATGATGGATTTTATTACTAGACTACCAAGGACACCTAAAAGGAACGATGAAATATTGGTAATTATTGATCATCTCACAATATCAGCTCATTTCCTTCTTATAAGGGAGGATTTACCACATGAGAACCTAGAAATACTATATTTTAATGAAGTTGTAGGACATCATGGTGCACCTATATCAATTTTATATGATTGATATCCTTGATTTACATCAATATTCTAGAAAAGTCTCCAGAAATATTTGAATATAGATCTACGTATGAGTACTTCTTATCACCCCCAAACTGACGGATAGACTGAAAGGACTATTCAAACTCTAGAAGATATGCATGGGTCATTCTCTCTGGACTTCCATGGTATGTGGGATTAATAATTTCCCTTGGTGTAATTTTCATACAACAATAGTTTCGATTCTAGTATTCAGATGGCTCCATATGAAGCATTATATGGAAAGAGATTTCGAAATCAAACTTTTTGGGATGAAATTGGTGAGAGGAAACTTATAGCCCAGAATGTCTTGAAGAGACCATGATAATAGTGAAGAAAATACAATCCAATATTAAAGTAGCCCAAAGTAGGAAAAGGAGTTATACTGACAATCAAAGAAATGATTTGGAATTCTAGGTGGGAGATCATGTCTTTCTAAAAGTATATCCATGGAAGGGTGTCTTAAGGTTTGGTAATAAAGGGAAACTAAGCCCCTAGTATATCGAACCATTTGAAATTATGAGAAGAATCGATGCAGTAGCATACCATTTAGCAATAATTAAAAATCAATCCAAAGTCCATGATGTGTTCCATGTGTAATTTTTGAATAAATACACGCCATACCCAACACATGTACTCACCTATGATGAAATTGAACTAGAACCTGATTTGTCATACTGTGAAAATCCTAGTGGGATTCTTGACACAAGGGAGCATGCATTGAGAAATCAGATAACTCGTCTAGTAAAGGATTTGTGGAGAAACCATAATATGGAGGAAGCAACATGGGAACCAGAGGATTTCATAAAGAAGAACCAGCCACATCTTTTTGGTGGGCTTTATACATAAAATTTCAAGGATGAAATTTCCAAATGAGGGAATAATATAACACCCCAAACATTTTATGGTATCATTCTATTAAATATATTCCTTTCATAGCCTATATTTTTTAAATCATAGTTTTCCTTTGAAACAAGGCATGGTTATTTAGGAGATACTCAAAACCAATCCATTAAATATAAATTTTCCACTTATATGTTTTGTAATTTCAAAAAACAGTCATCTAGAGTTGTGACCAGTAAGCCATTTAGAGTCTGATAGAACCAACTTGATTTTTTGATGTATGGTAACATACCCATATGAATAGTTATATGATTAGTTATATGAACCTTATAAATATTAAATAATTATAATTTATTATTTTCTTAAGTTGATAAGATAATGAGATCTTAATTAATTATTCAATGGGATATAGAACTAATTCTAACTTTAAAATTATTATGTTATAAATTATCTATGATTTTATTTAATAATTAAATTAAAAATAATTAGAAAAATAATTTCAAAAAATATAGATCATTTTTGAATTCTACACATCAAAAAATAGTTAGGGTGAGTTTTGGGATTTTTCTAAAATACAAGAATTTAACATGAATAGTAAAAATACAATTTTGAGTTTTTTGTTAGTTTAATGAGATAATAATGATGTAATAATGGGATATAAATGTATGGTCTACTTTTGTATAGTAACATATGACATGAGGTGTCCTTAGTGGCTAAAACAATCAGAAAATACCATGGGTAAGCCCAAGGTTTGGCAAAAACCACTATTGAGGTGTCGCTTTGAAATTATTAAAAAACAACCTCTCTTTTTCTATAAATACCTACTCATCCATTAATTTTATTTCATTAAAAATCCATCATAATTGAATATCTAATGGTTTTACCTCTCTTGGAGACCTCCCAATTTGTAATTAATCCCCCAAGGGTCCATCCTTCATGATCTAGGAGTTACTCTACAAGGTAAGGGAATCATTCCTTCTCTTCTTTTAATCGACACTTATTTTATGTTATCTATTTTATTTTCCATTCTCAAATGCTGGGGTTTGATTTTATGTGTTCTTATTACTGTACTTTTTATGTCAATATGATGATATACCCTTTTTCTCTCATCATTTCATTTATTAAATTTTACACGACACGATTAGGTTTCCAAATTTTCATAAGGGATCTCTTACCTTTTCTTTTATTTTTAAGTTCATATCTTTTCTTTTTCTATCGTCACCTCCTCTATCCAAATTACCATGATAAAATCTATTATATTCTATATTCTGTAATTATATCATGTTAATGGAAGAACCATCATCAATATTCTTACTCCCTCTCTTTTACTTTTATTAACGAAATCAACATCCACGAGGTTCCAATTTATATCTTTTGTGGACGAAGGAGTTTCATTCTTCACTTTCTCCTTCATTGCTAATCATGAAACCATTTTAATGGTAGAACTAGATAATAATATATTTATCTACACTCATTAATGTTATGTAATCTTTACACACTCATAATATGAAACAATAATACAAATCAAGTTCATTATGAACAAAACTTCCATGTTAATCCAAATATTTGTAATAAACTTTTAAGTAATGAATCATCATCATGGTATATAACCCAAAATTATTATAAAATCATTTATATCTCTTTAATGTCACTAATGATATATATTAACAATTGTGTATGTTTAACCAAATTTCAAATGAACTTCCATTCATGAAGGAAAGTAAACGAATCATGAAAACCTAGGAGGAAAATGGTTCCAAAACAATAAAATTGAACCTCTTAAACCCATAAAAAGGGACGTGAATAAAAATAATAAGATTATAATAAACCAATTAATTTTATAGGAGGTTCTACAATTATTAATTAGTGGAGATAAATTTTATTATTCAGGTTAATAAAAAAAATAAAGAACACACTCGAGCATTTGGTACGGGGTTTCTCATCCCACTTTCATTTCTGTGAGATTTTCATTGTTCGCCACTTATTTACTATATGAGGAATATGTGTACAGAAATTTGATATATAATAATAGGATTCTATATATATTCTTGTTATTCAATGATTCAGTTGTGTCTTATTAAGTTGTGGTAGTATGATTCCACTAATTATACTGTGGAAAGAAACTTTGTATCAACTACTATTTTGTTGGGACTAACTTTGTATGATGCACCTAATAATCCTTATGTGGTGTACCTACTGCCCATTTGAGATAAATTTTCAAATGAAATTATATTTATGTAAAATATCTATAATCTCAAATCATGGATATGTTTTTTGTCTAAACTGAATACCATTTTACATATGGTGTTTGTTTGGAAAGTTATTTTAATTATGAAAATATTGATGAATCTGTATAATCTACTCTATACGGATATTGAAAATACATAATTCTATTGTATTGAATCAATTTATAAATAATTCATTGGATGTGTAGTGGATGGTGGGGCACGCTATATCCCCTTGATGTATCGGTATGTCTCATGAGACAAATCTGTTTGGAGACAACCCCTTCGAGTTTGTTTCCAAAAATCAGAAGGGTTTCTACCCAAAGAACAAAGCCGTTATTATGGTATTATAGTATCAAGTGCCATATAAATGACATCAAATTAATAAGCATTATTTTTTATTCATTATAATTTATTATTGTCCATGAAGTTTTCACTTTGATAAAATCTATGGATGTAGTTTAATTCTCAGTTTATTAATGGTGTGAGTGTTTCATTTTTTCACCATGCCATGATGATTATGTAAAATTGTTTAAAATTCAGTTTTTATTGATCCATGATTCCACAATTTGTAACCCTTACTGAGCATTTGATCTCACTCCTTTCATTTTCTATGTTTAACTGTTGATGAAAAGAAGATCATTAATTGAGTTCCTATGGATGCAGTTTATAGTTTTTGTTATGAATTGTATTTTATAACCTTCTCCGATGTAATTTTGGTTACATTTATGTATCATGTTAATTCAACAATACTAAACTGAATGTTCCTTAGGGATTTTCATTCCTTCTATCCATTCCAATATAATAAGTAATGCACCGACTCCGGTCTAGAGTGGTTGGGGTGTTGTAGTTGGTATCAGAGGAAGTTTAGTATAAAACATCGAAACTAGAGAACGAAATATATAGTAGGGAACAAAACTCTAATGTATTATTTTAGGATAACCTTAATATAACGTCCTATTATTTAGGTATGGAATATATTATGTTTATATTTTAATTATTACATTCTTGTCCGTATATGAGTAGGTAGAGGTGGCTCTGGCATAGACGTATCTAGGGGTCAGGGTGTTATAGGTAGTTCATGGATTATGTGATTATGTAACCCTTTGTCTACAAGAAGCTTCTCCATAGTTGGTTCATGGAAATGAGTTCCCAATGTTTAATTTCTTCTTGGAATCTGATGTTTGAGAGGGTGTGGGTTTGTCCATCATTACCAGGCCCATTCTTTTTGGCGTGTGATAGATAGCCATACTGTGATGAGACAATGGTAAATGGTTTTAATGTCTCTTGTTGCTAATTAGAGCTGAAATCTTACAGTGAGGGTTTTTATTGATCTTGAGTTTTAGTTCATTGTGTTCTAGTTTTTTGTTTAAGTCTTAATGTCGTGGGTGTCCCCCCTTACTCCATTAAAATGAAGATTTATCAAAATAAAAAAAAATGAAGGCCTTTAGGCCGTTGGATTTGAGAAAGTGTGGACTACCGCCACCACAAAGTGATGTGATTCGTTAACACACTTCATGCAATGTATTAAGAATGGGTTTTGTGAAATTATATGATATATATATATATCATTTTAATTTTACTTTAATGATATTATATATATATGTCACTTTTATTCTTTCTTTCAATATGATAATAAAAATGGATAAAATGTTCATGCATATGCACAACTTAATGTCTCCATGAATGGTGTATTCCATTTCATGATTTTATATTCTATATATTACTATAATATTCATACATAGAATATAATATATTCTTAAATCATGGTATCCATTATGAAGTCATAAATTACATTTATGGACCAACTAAACAAAAAATTAAGACACTTGTGAAGAACAAAGATAATATTATCTAAAGTGGAAACTTAACATATGATGGTTAATAAAAACTTTATATAATGATTTAATAAAACCATATATAGTATTAGATATAATAATTTGGTTATATAAAATATGTATACTAAATTTAAATTTTTTATACAGTTTTTTGGATGATTATGATGAGAATCTAGATAGAAGGTAAGGGGATTTCATCTAAAATTTTATTTTCTTGAGATAAATGCTATGTTCAACACCCAATCCTTTTCTGGGGTTTATGTACCTCACATAATTATATTCTATTTTTATTACAATTTAATATATGTTTATTACAATATCCATTTTATTATCTATCTTTCAGGGTCTATAAGTTTCCAAGATACAAAATCAGTGAATTATTTTTGCCTCATTTTTCCTTCTTTGAGACATATGTGCTATTATAAACCTAAATTCTATTTCAAGGTGTATATACATACATTTTACATATTATATCATTAATATTTTTAATTTCATTATATTTAAGCTTTAGGAAATTTAATTTTGTAACATGTAGAGTATGATCCCAAGTTACTAAGTAATATGATTTTATTGACCCAATCTTATATCCTTTCTATATTTTTTTATTATTATGATTTGTTTGATGAAATATTACAATCCATATCTAAATAAAATTAATTAATTTTATTCCCATATAGTTATTAATGTTTTGTTAATATATTGGTTATATTACATCCACTCTTTGGTATATAAAATTTTCAATAATTTGGTTTTAAAAAATTCCGACTTTACCCTCTCTTTGGTTAGAAATATTAGTTCCTTAAAAATCATGTTTTCAAAAAAGGGATTAAAATAATATTATACTATTATCATAAAATCATTAAAATAAATGTTTATATTTTTTCTTTTAACAATATCTTTAAGGTAAGGCTCTTGTTTCTTTCCGAACAAGGATTTTTTTTCCTTTTTACAGTGCAAAAGGACAGTTCGTTTTACCTTATACATCACGTATGGATTTACCCGCTATCATTATATAGAAGATTTCATTAAATTTGTATATTTTTTATTTTTAAGAAATATTATATAAATATAATTTTCAAGGAATGTTTTTAAAAATCGGGTTTCAAACTTCATTTATAAGTATTACTGGAAAATTACATTCAAAATGTTTTTAAGTGTTATTTATAATTTCTCAAATTAGTTTCAAATAAATGGTTCTAAAAAAAATTAATTATTCTTTTATAAGTCTTCATGGAAAATAATTTTCAAAATAATTTCAAGTATTATTTACATATTTTCAAATTATTTTCAATGAATTTTTTTCAAAACATTTTCATGCTTCTTTCATATTTTTTCAGGTAAAACGTTTTTCAATACATTTTCAAGGATTATTTTTATGTTTTAAAACTGTTTTCAATGAAAAAGATCCCCAAAAGTTTTTGAAGATTATTTTTTATGTATTCAGGGAAATGGTTTTTCCAAATTATTTTATGCCTTATTAATAGTTTATCAAGATATTTTCTATTAAAATTAATTTATAATGATTTTATGTATAAAAAATATTTTTCCAATGAAAAATAATTTACTTCCTCTAGAAATGTTTTGGAAAGATATTTGAAACTTTTTTCCATCTATGATAGAATCTAAAGATATTACTCACGACCTTATAAGAAATGGTCTAATGGATCCCTTCATATTCATTATATAAATTTTTTTTTCTTAATTACATGGTCTTAATGAAACCCATTTCTCTTTCTGGGGTTATATGTTTGTGAAAACTGGTTATCATTTACAGTTTATGATTTGATGAAATGGTTATAAATACCTTATCATTTCCATAGGATTTGATTTGATTAAAATTTTAAGATAGTAATTTCATTTCATGGGTTATTATATGATTATTTATGATATTGTTGAACATATATATATGATTTATAATGAGATCTGGGGGACCTATATATTCCATTAATTCATTATGTAATGATTTATTTCTCATGAGATAGAGTAAGATATTCGTGGGAATGATCCTTGACTACTAATATGGACATGGGAGTGAACCATGACTACCAATATGGTATGGGGATTGAACCTATAATAACAAGATGGTCTTGGTAGCGATGCCTTTGGTACTGTAAGAATCATATTATTATATCCTTTTGTGTTTTCGACAATTGAATGTTTTATTTCTATGTTATTATTTCATGGCTTATATTAATTACTTCTTTAGGAATCATGTCTTATGAACTACCATGATTTATTCCATGATTCAAGGATATGAACACTAATTTGAAATGTATGATCTTCTATTTTCATGATCATGTTCTCATAACCTTATTGTCATGATTATTATTACATATCTTTATTCTTTACCCTTAATGAAAATTTTTTAACACCCCTTTTTATTTTTTCTTCCATAGGTTATGAAGATATATATTTTATCTTATTTCTCTAAGATGGGTGATATTCATGAATAACCCACTGAAAGATAATTTATCTCACTTGTATATATGTTTTTAAATTTCCATGGTTACAAAGGAACTAAACTATTATGGTATTTGGGGATCTATTTTTATTATGTTTTGTGTATTATATAAATGTTATGTGATTTTAAGTTATGTTAAGTGAGGGTCTCTATTGTTGGTATATGAGAAATTGTTTAGTTATTCTTTTGAAACTAGGATGAGTAACTTTATTGAGATCCCTTGGTAAATTTCTTAGGATATGTCTAGTAATATATATATGGATAAGTACAAGGATGATTCAACATTTATGAAAATGTCATGGAATTTTTGTAAAGTATATAGTGATTGGTTTTATAGAAATAAATCACTGTCTGGATACTAGAATTGGATGTTGAGCTTGAATAAATGTACTAAGGCATAACAACTCATTCATGATGTTCCAGGCCTACCTCTGGGTATTTTGGTACATGACAGGGGTACTTACTGCACACTTGGTTTGGAAATACCTGGGGATACGCTTTTGGCATTCAAAAACTCTTCATGAACCATCATGAAGGATTTAAATATATGTTGGATATGAATAACCTAGGATAAACCTAGAATATAATAGATTATCAGTGGTTTCATTATTTAGACATAATATTAGTAAAAAAAAATTCCTGATTATGTGGTTTTCTGATATGATATCTGATTCTCACACTATGCTTATAGTTTTATTCAATGTCAGGAACTAAAAAGAACTAGATTATTGTTCAGCGTGATAAAAGTTTTTCTATTGATTAGTCAAGTGTGATGATCACTAGAGTGAAAGATGTTATGATCATACCTAATAATTTTTCACTAAACATTATTAATAATGGGTACCTTAAAACCCTATAAAACTCACAAAGGAAGATACAAGAGTTATATAAGAGTTTGAGTAATGTAGATCATTTTGGAAATGAATATGTGGTTTCATTATTTTCAAGAATGTGGAAATAATCACCTTTGTTGATGTCTTAGTAGACCAAGAATATTTTTCTATCTAAAAATGATGGACACAAAGCAAGTGATTATAAGGGAATTATGAAGGGTTAATTTAATGAAATGGATGATTATATTAGACTCCCTAAGTCATTATCAAATGTTATGTATTTTAAATGTAGAATAAATGGTCATTTTGGAACTCAATGTCACAAGAGGAAGGATCTCGAAAAGGATCAGCAAGGTGGTAAAAGTAATGGTTTCAAGTTGGTGATGAAGAGACTACAGATGAAATGTGAAATGAAGGAGGTATTGTTTAATTGGAATAGGTACTATTTCTAATAAAATAATAATGAATTGAAATAATAAAATAATTTACGTATTCGGATTCATGAAGTATGTTATATGAATGGTGAAATATATAAGTATTGTTCACTTTATGCTTTTCACATTGGATTTACAAGAAAATTTTGAATGGATATGATAGAATAGAAGAGTTATATAATATAAAGGTAATGTCCAGGTAAAACACATGATTAGGGGAAAGATAACCCCTAGTATGTTTTGTATGTTATGATAATGTTGTATGTATAAAAATATATGGGATATGAATAAGTTAGTTGGAAGGTATTGATTACCTTGGAACTAATTAATGACTTATTGAAATGTATCTTATGATGTCATTGATGAAGTTTATAAAATATTTGAATTATGTAATATATATATAGTAATATATGGAATAATGAAGAATTTATGTTTTCCATAATTATTTATTGCAATTCAGTTTATTACAATGTTTTAATATAAAATATGATGAGGGTATTCACGTGTTTGGAATGTGACAACTGATAGATACTTTATGATATATGGTGAAATAAATGTTAATCTATCTTTATGAATATCTTTCTAATGTTTTTGAATTTCATATATAAAAAGGGTTATAAATTTTACCATTCCATAAATGTTATGTTTAAACATAAGATTAAGTATTTATGCACTAGTTTTTCATTGAAAACCTAAGTAAAAAATGCTATTTAATTATTAACCATATTTCAAGTATGTCAATCTTAATTATTTTAGAAATTATATTAGTAAGGTTTGAGAAAAGGATATCATTTTGGTCATGTTACAATGAATCATTTCCATCATGGTAATGGGTCTTGAACCCATAGTCAAAAGAAGATAACTATTTTGCACCAACCACTAGCCTACGTTATGTCCTGGTCTTTGTATAAATATTTTTAATGAAAAATTATTTATGAAGAAACAATAGTTTTAATTTTTATATATAAATATTAAATTATTAATAATATTTAAATTTATTAATATTTATAGATAAATATAAATTTCTTTCATTCAACCATGGGAATTATGATCTCCTAAAATTATATTTTACCACTTCAGGAATAAAACAAAATATTGAAATCCATCACATAAAGTAATAGATGAATTAGAAATTAATAAAAGAATAACTAAAGAATTAAATTTTTTTATATAGATATATCATGTATATATATTTCATTATTTTTTTAAAAAATAAGATAATTAATTAACATTATCATAATGATCAAAATAAAAAGTGTTGTCCTAATATGTTTTTTTAACCAATGGGCTTATAAATCATCAAATATTTTTTATATTGAGGCCCTAAATATTTCATTGATCATTAAATTGTTTGTGATTTATGACATAAACCACACCTAATAAATATTTACACTTATCAACCTTGTATAATCTTTAATCCCAACTTATGTTAACCTGTGTGGAAATCCTGTTATATGTTACTCTGGGTAATCATTATGGTTTAAACATTCCCTTTTTAAGGTAAGGATTAGTATTAATTTTTATGATATTGGTTTCTATGAATGAAACATTGAAGTATTAAATCTTTTATAACCTAATAAAATTAGGAGGGAGAAATTCATTTAAATATGGGTAGAATTTAACACCCCAAGATTTTGTGAATTTTTATTTTTTGTATTAATTTAACCTTTTTGATATTTTATTTTTATACAACACCGAAGATATAATATTTTATATAAAATCGCTACATTTAGATTGTGTTATACAATAAAAAAATTAATCTTTCATAACACACAAAAACAAATTTATCATTCTCTACACAAAACACTGAGATCATCTTGTGTTACTTAAAATAATGACTTTCCTTGATGGCCTATGTAAAACGCAATACATGGTTTTATAAAACAATATTATATCAAAAAAATTAATTAAATAATATAATAAAATATAAAAACCTATTTAATTAGGGGTTATGAATAGTATTAAATAATTTATTAAAATATATGGTTTACACATTATAACATGAAATCATTGATTACCAATTAATTATAAATGAATATGAATATTAATTGAATGTAAAAGGAATTTTTTTATATATTTGTGGTCACAAATATCTTTTACCCTAATTAATTAAATTAAAGAAAAATAATGTGTGATAATACTATAATATATATTTTATATATTCAGTTTAATATTTTTTATATTCAGTAAATATAATTTATAGCTGTTAGATATGAACAATCTAAATATTATGCTTAAAAACAAATTTTTTTATAAATTTAGTTTCACTACCTTTTAATAGGGACCCATTTTAATCCAAATTTTGGAAATTTTATAGAAATAATATTTTAATATAATATTAATATTTGAATTTGAAACATAAAAATGATGTTTGGATAAATGTTTTGTAATTTTATGTAAGGATTCAATTTTTAATGAATATTTAAAAATACTGAATTTTACTTCAAAAATACTTTTTCAACTAATTTAATGATGTAGATAAATTATAATCTAAATTGTTTTAAAATTTAATTAGATAATATTTTTATCAATTAATATAATTTAATTCAATAAGTTATATTTTAGTTTCAAATTTATTATAAAAACATTGCAAACTTTTTAATATTTTTACTTTACAAACCTCCATTATCTAGCTGACTGTGTGATTAATTTTAAATTAATTTCTTCCACATATGTTATTATAATTTGGAATAATGGATATCATTTTTGGAATAATAATAATTTATAATTTCTAAAAATGGTCAATGTCATGTTTGTACAAAAATATTAGTGAATGTGATTAAAATTAATTACATTGATTATGGAAAATTTAAGCATAACTATTAACCAATCCATAAATGTAAGTGCCAAAACAACTTATAAACTTGTCCAATGACCATTTTATGGATATTAATAGTCCATGAACCTCCTATTATTGATTTTTTTGTATTTTTTTTAATTTTTTTAAGTATAAACATGTGTATAACTAACTTATTTTCAAAAATACCAAGTGAATAATTTCCCTTCCCTATTAAAGACACCACCTATCACTTTTCTTCACACCTCTAAAACCAAATATTATCATCTAATATCTTCCCAATAAATGTACAAAAATTCATCTATTTCTCCTAGACTCATCCTTTTTGGTTGAAGGAAACCTAACAAACCAAAAGAAGTTTCCTAATTAAGTAGTGATGTCTTCTCTCATGATCCGCTCTTTTATCATCATTCTCCACCCCTACACTATCTTTATTCAATATTTTTTAACAAAAACATTATCTTAGATATAATAGGATTTATTTACATTATTTTATCAACTAAAACTTCCACACACCTCCATCTAATGGGTAACAAACTTACTTTTTACGTTTATAGGGAACAACCACCTCACTAATAATTTTTCCTTTACCGCCTATCATGTTGAATATTTTGATGGAATAAATGTTTATATATGTTATATATTATATTTATTATTTATTATTTATTATTTAATCTTTTAAATCACATATCTTTTTTACATTCCATTTTATTAAAATAATATAATTAAATTTGAGGAAGTGTGAACAATCGCCCCCGCAAAGTGATGTGATTCATTCACACACTACACAAGAATTTATTAAGGGCGTGTTTAGTGAAATTATTTGGTATATATAACATTATAATGATAAATTAATTATATTATATAAATATAGATATATATTTCATTTTCATTATTTTTTTAATACGAAAATAAAAATTAAAACAATGTTAATGCGTCAATGCATCTTCCATATCCATTAACCGTGTATTCCATTTCAAAATTTAGGATTTTATAAATTATTTTAAAAAATATATAATTACTATAAATTATATTTATATAATTTTTTACATTCTTTAATCAGTATAAAGGTATAAGGACCACAAATATAACAAATTAAGACACATATGAAGAACATAGAGAATATTATCCGAAGTAAAACCCTAAAATATGATGGTTTACAAGAGGGTAATATAAGGTTGTGATAAAACCATTTATTTTATTATATATAATAATATGTTTCATTAAATGTTTTATAATAAATTTATATTAATTATTAAGTAGGTTTTAATGAGTTCAACGAGAGTGAAGACACATAGTAAGGGGATTTCATCTCAATTTTTATTTTAGTGAGATTCATGCTAAGTTCGCCACACATTCCTTTTGAATGGGGTATGTACTTAATACGATTGTATTCTTTGTATATTGTAAATAAATATATGGTTATTAACATATTAATTTTATAAACATTATTTCATGGTGTATAAGTTTCAAATGTTTCCAAATCGGTGAAAAAATTTTCTATCAATTTTCTTTCATTGAGACTCATGTTTTGATATGCACCCAAATAATCTTTGACGGTGTTTATAAATAAATTTTACATGTTATATCCTTAATTTACATATTTTCATGATATTTTATGATTAATTTTATTTTATTTTCTTCAATAGAGAGTATGATCCCAAGTTACAATTTTATAAGAGTTAATTGAGATAATCATATCACTTTTCATGATTGTTAATGTTTATGTTTGGATGAAATCTTATGATCCATATCTCAAGAAAATTAGTAAATTTTTTTAAAATATGGTTATTAATGATTTATTCTTATATTATAATTGTTTTTTTTACTCTTTTTTAAATAAGATAATCAAGATTGTGTTTTTAAGAAATCCTGACATTACATAATCTTCGGTCAAAAATATATGTTCTTTTAAAATCATGTTCTCCAAAAAATTGTTTCTAAGAATATACTACTATTATACTATGATAATTAGAATAAAAGTTTACCCATTTTTTCTTTTACGAACCTATTCAAAGAAAAATTTCTTGTATCTCCCAGAATAAATAATTTTTCCATCTTTTCTACTGTGAAAAATGAATGTTCTATTATAACTCGTATGGAATGTATGGATTTACACACTATAATTTCATTGAAGATTCATTTTAATTTTTAAAATATTATTTTTTATGAAAATGTTTTTAAAATTAATTTTATGGGAAAATTTTTATCATGATATTTTGAATATTTTTTTTAATTATTCCTTGAAAATTGTTTCCAAATGTTTTGAAGGCTTATTTATATGTTTTCAAAGTATTTTTGAAGAAATTGTGTTAAAAATATAACACTACATGAATATGTTTTTATGGAAATTTGTATTTAAAATATTTTGAATCATTATTTTAATGTTTTAAAATTATTTCTAAAGATTAGTTTTACAAAACATTTTTGTGTTTATTTCATATTTATTCATTTAAAAATGTTTCCAAATAATTTTCAATATTTATTTGTATGATTTTAATGTTTTTTCAAATAAAAAGGTTTTTAAAATGGTCTGATGATTATTTTATAAGTATTCAAGGAAAATGGTTTTCAAACTGATTTCATGTATTCATTACATTTTTTATGGTATTTTATATGAAAATGATCTTCAAATGGTTTTATGTATTAAATATCCTTTTTCAAATAATGATGGATATTTTCCAAGAGAATAATTTTTGAAAGATATATAAAAATTATTTTCTATCTAAGATGACATCGGCTAATGTTACTCCTTCCCTTTTAAGAAATGATCTGAAGTTTCCATTCATATTCTTTCTATGAATGGTAAATAATTAATTTCATGTAATTTATGAAACCCATTTCTCATTCGTGGGTTATATGTTTATGAAATCTCTTTCTCATTCAGGTGATACTATTTTAATGAAATTATTATGAATCCATTATCTTTTTCCATAGGTTATGATATGTTTACATATTTATGATACTCATTTAATTACATGGGTTATGACATGATTATTTATGATCTTGTGGAATATGTATGTATGAATTCATTATGAGATGGTTGGGACCTATATCACCCTCCAATTCATTTGGTAATGATTTATATCTCATGATATAGAATAAGTTAGTCTTGGGAATGAATCATCCCAACAAAAATGGCCATGGGATTGAACTATTAAAAATATTATTATCTGAGGTGTGAACTCATGATACCAAGATGTCTGTGGGAGTTAACCATGACATCCAAGATGGACGAGGGAGCGAACATATTCTACCAAGATGGTCTTGTAAACAATTCCTTGGATAATATGGAAATCATATTATTATATGCTTATATGTCTACCACAACATCATGTTTTCTTCCTATGTTATGATTTCAGAGAATATTTTTTTATTTCCTTATAATTCATGTCTTATGAACTACCAAGATTTATTCCATGATTAATGTATATGATAATTGATATGTAGGGTATGATCTTCTATATTCATGATAATGTTATCATACACTTATTCTCATTATTATGCTTATATATCTCCCTTGATTACCCTTATTGAGAATTTCATTCCACATATTTTTATATTTCCTTATCCAGGTAATAAAGATATATTTTATTTATGATTTTATAAGAAGGGTTCAAGTAATGAAGAACCTAGAGGAAGATATTTTATCTCATTTATGTATCATTATTTATGTTTCCTTATTTCTAAAGGGACTAGACTAGTACGGTCTTTTGGAATCTATTTGTTTAATTATTTAAGTAATACAAAAATGTTATGTAATATTAATGTATGAAAAATTATGGTCTATATATTAGATATCCTCATCATTTGAAATTTTAAATTATAATTAATTATGATGAGTTTTAATAGGTCAATGTATTCCCAACTTAACATATGTTGTCTCCATTCCAAGAATATCATAGTTATTTTCAAAAATCTAGTCATGATGGGAACTGATGAACTTAGTGTTTCATTGTGTTGGTCCTGAGTCCCTGATCATTTCATTGTTAGTACCCCCTCCAAATATTTAGGTTTTAATTCATGTCCATGATATGATTTTCTTATTAATCTATATATATATTAACGTGAAGTCAGAGTTATGTATATCCTATTGAGACATTTATATTGGTACCAAAGTAACCAGGTAGGCCTATATGGATACAGTTGACTAATTATAGTGTGATCTATAACTAATTAGATTAAAATGTGTATAATATTACCTTTTTCATATATATATGAAGTGCTACCCAACTAGATTATTTTGGACATGAGTGAGAGATTATTACTTATTTGTGGTGTAGATGACATTGTATAATTAAACTTCCATACCAGTGATATACCCTATCAATATTTTTTTGATAAATTTCATACGAATGTACTAGAAATCATTAGGGTGTGACCTATATAAATTTTGGATCTATTGTTTGATGATTTTTGTTATTTTTCATTCTGTTATTTGACTTATTTAAATTAATGACTTCTATGAAAACATTAGTAGATATTGTTTTATTTGAGATGTGGTCTATTTCAAACACTGAGTTAGAAGTCATAAATAATTTTTTAAAATTTAGCTTGATATTGATTTATATTGTATGAATTGACATTTAACGACTGATTTGACTTAAACGAGAAACTGTAGTGAGAGATTCATTTTGAGATTGACCTTGATAAATAAGGTTTCCTAGTATGTCATTGTGACCAAACTTATGTGACAATTTCTTGGATTGGTGATTCAAGTCGATTAATAACTTTATTAAAATGATCTATCCGTTTTCTTGATGGTATTAATGGTTTTTTATGACAATTTCCTTCAACATTGAGACGAATGGGGTATTTTTGGGAATTAATGGTGTTATTTTTTACCCATGATGAATTGTTTAGATTTGTATTTTTTATATATTTTATTATTTTATTTATTTCATAAACCTCTGTATATCTACTACTCTCTTTTAATGGAACATTTAGTGGATTCCTCCTTGGATTATACTCACATACCATAATGGTACATCAATCACTTAAAGATATTTGCTATCATGTATCAATCAAAGGGAAAAGAAACTATGTTAGGATATAATGTAATTGGATTTGGATGACTCTGAGTTTATATCTATAAATGATCATGAATATTTCTTTTAACATACCTATGTCATTCTATTATTTAAATTTTTATTGTATAAATTGATCGACCACATATTTGGATCCCTTTTGAGAAATTTGTACTGGTGATTTTATACTATTTTATCCTACATGAAATGATGTTATCAATTTTTCATGACATTATTAATTATATTGATTTATAATTATAATTATTTCCACACTTATATATATGGTATTTTATATAATATTTTGGGAATATTCTTGATATTTAATTAAACATTTCTGCACTGATAGTTTCTAACCACTTGCATTTAGAGTGGAATATATGGGGTCATTAGATCCTCTATGTCAAATGTCATTATCTAGTATAGACATTGAAACTTTTTATCATATCACATTTTAATTTTATATAATATTAATGGATTGAAAAAATGATGATAGTTTGGTTAGAACTCATGTGTGACATTTTTCTTTTTCATATCCATCACGTCAACAGTTGACCTCTGAGAATCTATGGTCAACGTAAATTTTTTATTATTTATGTTGATATGGTTTTATGATGTTCATCATGTGTTTTTATGTTCTTATAGTTAATGTGACTTTATAGAGCCTTCAGAGTGGGTTATTTTATGCAGCATTAGATGGAATATTGGTTTCTTGTTGTGTAATAGATTTCATGTGTATAATACATATTTAAATTAATCAGTTTTTTTGTAAAAATATATATTGTTTTTTACAAAATACATTATTGGTGTTATTTAATTAATAGAACACAAACATGGCACTTATTCTATTTATTAAGAATTTTAAATTCATATAGGTGTCAAAAACATAGGAATAATCCTTAGAGAAGAACTAAATGGGTGTTCCTAATGAATGTGGGTAGATCTATAGTGCCGAATTAATGTTAATTCCTTATGAATGTGAATATTTTATCTAATTATTTTTTATGATTTTTATGTTGTTAAAAGTGTTTCTATGTATGTATTGTAGAATTTTAGAGACTATACAATATTGAAATCCCATATATCTACCTAGGGACAAGATTTAGGTTTATATCTATATGTATACCCTCCCTTATATACATACATATGTTGATTATGGAATAATTGATGATTCTAAACCAGATTCCCCAATATTAAAGGTAGTGAGTCCACTCCACCTATGAGTTTTCTACTTATTTCTAGTGGAAGGAAGATGATTCTATCATGGATAGCCAATGATGGTAGATTTTTTTGTGGTTTTTTACTACAAGACCCTCCAACATTCTACTATATGGGTAGTCATTATGATACTAAATACTGTGTTTGTTTCCCCAATGGGATTATTGTGACTATTAGTATATCCAATAGATAATGTGTGAAGATTTTATAATTCATTCATTTTTGTTAGGATATAATATTTTGATTATTGATGACTTAGGATAGGTGGTGTGACGATTATTCTTGGGTATCCTTAAATGATAACTTCATTGAGATGTTTTTACCTCCTACATTGAGGATATATAGTTCATAGAAGAGTATATATCTCTGGTGTGTAATTATGTATTTAAAGGAATAAATAACTCATTTTTTTGATGTTGAATCAATTTTATTTGTTTTTTTCATGAATAAGACCTAGAATGGTATGATTTAATATATTTTATTTCATCCAGAAAGGAAGTTCCAGGTAATGTAGTTTTACTTAAAATCTTACACTATTGTTTTATTCATGTTCCTATCTATTAGGAAGCTCCTAGAATAATATATTTAAATGGGGTTCCATCCTTAATTAGTGTGATATTAATTACCCCTCATAGAGAATATTATTGTGCCTCTTAAAATAGTAGGTATAGGAGGAAAAATGAAATTATCCTTGGATATGATAAGTATCTAGGTAATTTTAGTGTTTTATCACATCCATATATGGGAGTGTTTTCCCTTTTGTATTTAATGTTAAAAAATATATGAAATTTTATAATTTCATGAATTAGTATACTATGAAAATTTACATTCTTGTGGTATGATGGTGAGCCTAAAACATTTCAATATGATAATTTCATAGACACGTACAATTAAAGCCTAAAATAAGATCTAATCCTTTGTGTATTAATATGGGGATGTTAGAATAATAGTAGTGTTATGAATGTGAGTTCAGGTCATGGGTGATCTAATGTGCTCAGTGGATGTAGTAGTCATAAACACATTTACATTCAATTACAAAGGGGGGTAGGGACTATAGGTTTATGATTAAGGACCTCTTATAGGTATGGAATCATATTTATAAAATAGTATTGTTGATAGAGTAGAGGATCCTTTGAACATTTAAGGTATTATTTTGATTTCTATGATGATTTTTGTATCATTTTTTGAAAAAGGTTTATAGTTTTATTTTATTACCATTAATGATTTGACTATCATGTGATTTACCATGATAGTTTTTAGGGTATTTTTTTATGTGACACCTCAGGGGATGTGGTTGGTTCATGTATAGAGGTTATGATCAGGATTCATATTTTTTTAAATCTATGTGAAACTACAGGATTTAAAGGTAATATATATGTAGAGATTCGAATTGATTTTTATCAAAGTATTTGAAAACAAACTACTTTTATCACATTAATTTCTAATTTAGGTTGGTTTTATTTACCAATATTATTGGATGATAGTCTATTTTCATGGTAGAACAAGGTATGAAAGATAGAATATTGTGACATGTCATCAGTTAGGAAAATTAAATTACATCATAAGTGGAAGGTAATGTATTTAATACTAACCATGTGATAATTTAATCCAAAAATATATCTAATAATGGACTACTTCAAGATTGTATTTCATTTGATTCTGAGTAATCTCTCTTATAATGGATTTTGGGTTTATATTTTTTCTCCAGTTAAGTTATATCATATATTGGTCCCCTATTATTATATCCAACAGGAAAAGAAAAAATATTAGTCCGTGTATTTTGAGGACTTATATGTAAATGGTTCTGTAAATTTAAGAACCTCACATTATTTTTCTTTGATTAAATTCCGCATAAAGGTGTATATTAGCTTCAGGTATTGTGGGTATTAATAAAATATTAATCTGGTTACAATAATCAAAAATTACATAATGTTGAGTAATAGAGACATTTTTTTATCATCTTAGGGGGTAATAATAGTTCTATAAGAGCAACATATAATCAGGTTACTGTCCTATGAGGGGTAGGAAGACAATGCATTTATGAATTTTTGTTGTTTATATGTGTACCTTTTGATTACATTATATTTGACCAATGTTGAAGTAGTATTGAATTTTAATCCATAATAACACTATATGTTAATTATTTTTACTATAAATTGTTATATTGTCATAATAGAGACATTATACAATAAAAATAGTGATAATTTGGAATATTCCTTAAGCACATCGATTTTATTTAAATTTTGTGATGTGTCACTTTTGAAATCAATATTTTAGATTCATGTTCATATTATATATGAGTAAAGAAATATGGTTTATCCATTCTTGTTTGAGGTTGTTATGTTTTTTGAAAGTTAAAGTAATGTGTTCAAGAGAGAAATATTTCATAGGTTTCATAGAAATTATGGATGGTTCCCTCATGATATATCTCATTTCCAAATTCCGATGAATGGGTAACCAATAATATGGGTTTTATTTTCATAACTTTGTTAGTGCCTATATTGTTTTTATATTATAAGGATGTTATTAGTTTCTACCGGATTTATAATCATTCTTATCATAAGGATTATATGTTTTTTTGATACTCCAATGTAATTGGTATGGGAGATGTTATATTATTGAGGGGTTATTTGGTCATTTATGAATTCTAAAATCTAGGAATACACAAGTAAAAAGACCGCATCAATGATCTAGACATATAATTTTTATGGATAATTATATAATTTATTGAATAAATGTATCCTAAGTGAGAGGTTTCTCATATTCAAAGGACCCAAGATCATGTGCTATATATTATCCATGTAGGAAGTAAAATCTTGGTAGAGGTATTTGGTCATGTTATGGTAAAATTTTCATTTTAATATGTTATATTCCATAGGATTGGGGAATATTTATATAAATTAACCTAGTAGAATGTATTTTGAGTAGAAATGATGGATATTTGATAATAAGTTAAAGAGGATTACATTCCCCATTCACTATAATATGGATTTGTAACATGATAAAATTAGTTTCAAACTATGAACCCATATTTATTAATTCATTTAATATATAATAATTAAATCCAATATAGATTTTTTATTCGTATTTTCAAGTGATATAAAAATAGTTCATAGGAAATGATACACTTATTGTATTTTCTCAAGATGAATATGAGGTCATGTATATACACTGAATGTTTTTTGTTCTTGCCTACATAAAATATTAGATGATAAGGTATTAACATTATTTATAAGACATCTTGAATAAATGTTTAGAAAAAAATATTTTCAATTAAGGGGAAATATCTGGTGGTTTCGTTTTGGGTTGGTATTAAAGGGGTTTTCACAGAATAGCTCACTAGTCAAATGATAAATGTTGAGAACCTTAGACTAGGTGTGTCATTTCAACCACTTCTTATATAAATATTGGAAAGTGATTAAGGGAACTTGGAAATTATTTTGGTAAGTATTATAACATTAAGATGGCATGAATGATTGTTTGTGGTGTTTTATCATAAAAAATGATTCGAACTTCCTATGTTATTGTAAGACATAGTAATTATATGATTTTGGAGAACTATTTATCTTACTTAAAGAGTGGTTTCATTTATAATAATTAAGGGATTTATAGGACTATTTTGTAAAAAACAATTCCTGATTCTATGATAACCCATATAAGTACATGGGGTCACATATGGTGATGAATATAATGTATCAATTATTTACAAACATGTAATATGAGAGGCTGGTCATTATATTTGAAGATATTCTCATGAAATAAATTCTTGATTTTTAAGATATTCATATTAATATATGGTATTAGTAGAGTTTTCAACCTATATCATATTCTTGGATTCAATCTATATGGTTTATTAAAAGGATGTTTATTATAGGAAATAACATTGACCATTGTTTTGGATATAGAGATATGATTTAATGTTAATTGGGCTAAGATTTGTTTTAGATACCAGCGACTGAGATTAGATTATCCCAAATAATGTTGTTTCCACTGAAAGAATGTGTTGAAAATATTTTGACTTTAGATAGTGTCTCTTAAATTTTTATATGATAAATGGGTTGTTCATTAAAGTATCATATCGTTTTGGATATTTCCTTATAAGGATGTAGGAAATTATTTTGATGTGGTTTTTTTATCCATTCAATATTTTTATGTGGATTAAAATATGGTATTCTTATTCCCCCTTTCACTATCATATCAAATAATTAATGTTCTATATAGTATGTTAAATATCTAGACGTATGAGTCAAATGATACACATATGATAGTATATGATAATTTGAGATAGGTGGAAGATTTATCTTTTGAGGAGCCACCATTTCTTCTCGTTGACTAGATAGATATGGTAATGATCAAGAAGATAATTCATATATTTCGAGTTTTTTTGTAACATGGATTAATGAATTTGGATACTTGAGAGTGTGAATAGAACTTACATGCCTAATGCTGATATTTATTTGGTGGGGACCTATAAAGACACCTAAATGGGATGGGAATTTATTTTGTGGGATTTTGATACAATCCATGATTATCAAGATGATTTAAAATTAAATTTTTATTTTTTATAATTCTTCTTTATGTTTTTAGTTTTTTTTGTATTGGTGGTTACCACAGATCTGGATCTAGATATCTGAGATGTTGTAGAGATCATATTTTACCAAAGTTGGGTCAACATGGTTTGATGATGGGGTGTCTTTATGTGGTAGATTGTGATAGAGTGTATCTTTTGAAAATAAGAAATTATGTCTTATTAGGTTACCATGAAGTAGATCGACCAGTTGTAAACCACTCTTCCCTTTTGGTGGTTCATGCATTTTACTCCCAAGACAATACATATGTTGTGCCATAAAAATCAACTTTCTTTAATTTTGTTTCTAAATTTCATAATGTCTATTCTATGAGCATATTTTGTGTCACTTTTTCCCTATTACCCTTTTGATCCTTATTGGGAAATATCATTTAGGACCACATTGTAGTGTAACTTGGAAGACATGTGCCATGGGTCGCTCATCATTTCCATCTCATGACCAATTAAATTGGTTTTTTTTAAAATACAATTGTTTAGTAATATCATCTTATACCCCATTAACTCACCCCTATCATTATTCTATAGCCACAATATAATCTGGATGATAATGGAGCTTCATCCAAAGTGTTTTGAGTCCATTTATCCCCATATGTTTAACATTTTAATAATCATTCATTATGTTGATTTTATCATAGTAAATATATCCCCATCAAAACCTTATAAGAAACCTTATTCCCAAATTCTATTATCTAATATTATAGACCTGATTATTGTGGAATGGCTCCCAATTTAGGAATCTTTTTTTATTATGAATATATCGCATTAATGGCTTGGAATGCATATTCCCTTATGCATGATGTAGGATTTCTTTGTAATTTTTTTGGTTTCTGTATGTGATTGAATGGATATAATTCCATGAGGATTCATTAACATCCCATTAATCCATTATTATTTTCTATCAATATGTGTAATTAGGAAGTATAAATTTATTTGATATCTTAGAGTGGTATTTTTTAGAAAATGCCTTGGAATGGGAGGAATCCCACCTCATTCCATGGGCATAGGAAATGATGTCTTCCCAATGGTGTTGTGTTGTGAGTAATTCATAATTACATTGGCGTGGCCTGGTTAACCTATTACTCTGATAATGAAGAACTAGTGCTAAATTTCATTACATATGGTTGTGTGGGGTGCATAGGGTTGAATTTTTGCATAACCATTAGATGGTGTCATGGGAGTATCCTAAGGGTTAGTGTGTTTTGTGGGATGTTTTTAAAATATATAACACATGTTTTTTTTCAAATATTTGTTTCTAGTCCAACCATGGGAGATAATATTTGTCATGCTACCTTTTATGTGATTTTCTATGAGTGTAAAACCATGTCCACAAACATGGGGTGAAACCAGCATTGAGTGAGAAGGTGTTTAAGAATATGATAATGACCTATATTTACAGAGAAATGAAGAGTCAGGTTTTCAATATTGATTATTTACAAGTTTGAAAATTCACTCATGATATTTTAGGTGGAATTATATGTTCTAGATGACACATCCATCATATATGATGTTGATATGGGTATGGATGAGAATTCATGGTTTCGAGTTTAAAAAATGATAAACTAAATAGAGTATTATGGTTATTTGGTTACTAGTCTTAATCCTTGTGTTCGCTTTTATATGTAATTAGCTTATATAAAGGACTAGTCGGTTGTGTCATATTTGGTTTATACTCAAATTATGTTAGATAACCATGATGTATGTGAATACAATTTTTTCAAGGAATTATCATATTGAAAGCACCCAATGTCATTATACTAATGAGGAGGAGTTGGACTTGTCTGAGGTAACAATTGTTCATAATATAATATCATTTAATTATGTGTCTCAAAAATTATTTATTTTTTTATTATTGAACATACATATCCATTATATGTGAGGATACCTTTTATAAATCCATATACTATTTATTATTTTCTATTTTATGATGTTGTCTTTTTATTTATCTATGTATATTTTTTTTATTTTTTTTTATTCCTTCCACTAAAATCATTTTTTATAGTTATGTGATTTCTAAGGTATAGTCTCCAAAATATGTTATAGACACTTAACACTAGCATATATCCTCTTCCATATAGGGAGAAATTCCTGAAATAATGTGGCATTGTGAATTGATCCCTAGGATTTAAAATAGGTAATCACAAATTTTATTTTCGTATTACCCATTAATTAATTATTCATGGAAAAAATATCCGTAAAATATAAATTGATCCATTTATTACATTTTACTAAATGATAATATTTTTTATTTATCTTCTTGATCATTTATTTCTCACAATCATATTAGACATGTAGTTCATATTGATGTATCTAAAATGTTTTTGGAGTTTCATGACCATTTCATTGATGTTATTTTGAAATATCATAACAAATGAACAAAAATACAATTTATAAAAATTGGGAATCAAAAATATGTTAATTAAATGATTTACTTATATGTATTATCATTCAATAATGAATATATTATCTAAAATTCATTAATATTATACCTTACTACTATTGTTTAGATATTATAGAACATTTGATATAAAAATATTATTGCATTACACATGTTGGTGATAAAACTAACCATAACATGAACCTATTATAATGAATGAATTATTAAAAAATTATACAGCTATATTTTAATTTTTATATATCTATAATTTAAGTAATAACACATCACATGAGTGTTGAATTTAATTTAGGATGAATTGATATAAGGAGATAATTACTAATATAGATGAAAATGTTACATATTTAAAAGAAATCACTTCTTCATATTACAAATTCATTTAGATGGATGAATTTTGGCTATATCAATGATTCAAAAGTGAAACTGAATGGAAGAAGACTTTACGAGAGAGGTTTTAGGAAATATATGATGATACAATAAAATGAAAATAGTGTATTAGAGTGGGTAGAGGACATTTCAATATATAATTACAAATGATTGACATTCCATTAGAATAATATGATGGGTGAATCATAATGATTGAATAAAATGGGACTTATGGGAGTTATGAAAGAGAATTTTGTTATAATTGTATGATTTAATACCACACCTCACAAACTACATCTAGAATTCTGAAATAACAATTAAATAATATAAAATTTATTCAACTTCAACTTCACTTTTTTTACATTGACTAATTATTTACCATGAGAATAATTTTATAAATAAAATTATTCACTGAAACATGATACCTAAAGTAAAGTCTATGATTAAATATTTGGAAACTATTTTTTAAAATACAATTATGTATTTATGTTATTTTAGATTTAAAGGAAAACATTAATTTTTATTAAAATATGTTTTGATAGAAAATGGTTTTTTAAAAAATTAATTTTTCTTATTCTAACATCTAATTAATTTCCAACAATTACACTTGAGAAAACATATTTCTCATAAAAACATGCATTGAATTTTTATTATAAAAAATTATCATAATTTGTTTATTAATATTCAAAAAATAATTTTTTTTAAGAGAAGAATATTTTTTAACCATTAGATTATATTATCATTATATCTAAATTATTATTAATCATTATATCAATTCATATAACTAAAATAATTCTTTATTGGAGATGAATTATATCGGATGACATGACATTTATTAAAAATAATTTTTTAACAAGTTATAGTTTCCAAATTTACCCTTTTTAATTAATATTTATTTATCTTAATATGACATTGAATTTTACCAATCCATTTATATTATAATAATTCTTTATTAAACACATTTTTTATAATATTATAAAAAACATATTTAAATCAAAATATATTGTACTTACCAAACCAATTAATACCTATACATAACACCTATGTGTTAAATATGTAATTGTGGTAGTTATGAGTATTTATTTAGATAAAATGGATTTTATAATGTTTTTTATGTGCTTAAAATTTTGTAATTTAATAATTTCACCATGTAAAACATTTTTTTAGTAATTTTTGGGTTGGGTATGAGAAAACCTAATTTATTTGTATCATCCCCTACTCTAGTACCCCTGGTACAATTATAATATTACAACATTGGCACAATTAACATAAGATCTAATCAATAAGGATAAAATAGTTTGAAAGTATTAAAATACTAGATACACACATGATTTTAATATTTCACTTAAAATAATGAAATAAAATATAAATTTATTGAGAAAAAATTATTAATTCACCTAGTGTATTGTGGATTTAAATAATAATTCACTTATTTTTACCCTAGGGAACTGAAAAATTAACAATATGTGATATTAGATATTCAATATGGGAATATTTATAGAGGAATCTAACATAGAATAAATAAATCATGAATTATATTTGTATGGTATTTAATAATAAAATCATACATATAAATAATATAAAAAAAATAAAATATATCCATGGATTTCATAATAATATGAATAATAAATTTCCTAAAAAAAATATTCCACAATTATAGAATTCATAATGTTAGAGAGCTTCATATTTTAATCTATGTCTTTTGTTAGGACATCATATATAAAATGGTGAAGAATATGAAAAATAACCAAGATAGTGTGTCTCATGGGACCTATATATGACTCTAGGGGATACAAAGGTTATATCCCATCACCTACTATGTAAAATTAATTCATCATATGAATGAAATTAATAAATGATTAATATTATATAAATGTACACTTTAATCAAAATAACTACAATAAAAATGTGAATATTTTCCCTCATGTATGACTAAATCCCCTTAATCCTAAGAAATATAAATTAACAATATGAATAGTATACATAGATAATCTCCCCATTTAATCATAACAATCCTCAATATATGTTTTTAGATATCAAAATTTCATTTACGAAGACATTAGAATGGTATGTTAAAAATAGAAATAATACACATTTCTTTTCAAAGAATATTAAAAATAATAATATCTTGAAAACTGAGAAGATTACAATCAATGAAAATAGACATGGAATCATTTAAGGTGGATTGAAATAAAATAATAGTTATGATGCTGTAAAAATAAATTAATTTGGTATATTTTAAAATAATGATTCCTTAAAATATTTTTCATCAAGGAAAAAAGTAACTCTTTCATAAAATGAAAAGAAGAATCCATTTGAAAGTTTTTAATAAAATTATACAATAGTATAATATAAATTTAAAAATTTACTATATCTTTTAATGAAAATTAATGAAACCCTTTTATATAAAATGGACGTGTAAGATAATGATTTTCAAAAAAAATTATAAAAAAGTACATTTTTTCATAACAAAATTTTTTCAATTTTTCTATGTACCATTGATTTGAAAATGATATGAAAACATATAGAATACAAATATTACCAATGTTTAAGGAAATATATTTATTTACAAAATTTAAATATTTTTTCATCCTCTATAATTTTTGATTAAAACTAAGAAATTTGGAATAATAATGATATTTTGGAATAAAACATTACCTTATATTTCTTCTCGGTTGGACATATTGGACCCTACTATACAATAATCATATAAAACTTATTTATATGATTAAAGAATAAATCAAGTTCTATTCCCAACTAATTATTCTTATTATTTCATTTATTTTGAGGGATTATTCGAATACTAATTAAATTATGTTCTTGTCATATCATTTAATGAATTTAATATCCTAATCCCAAATCAACACCAGTTGGTAGCCTGTGGAAAAATAGATAACTTCTCTATAATATAAAAAAATATTAGTCATGAACTATTTTTCAGTATTATATATAAAATAAAATTTTAAAACCAGCCATGAAAGATAATCATGATAAATGAATCATGTCAGTTCATGAAGATGATGGTCCATACATACCCTTGAACACAATTTTTCTATTTTTGAGTAGATAAAATTAAAATAATATAGTGAAAAAAAATTCATTCAAATAATTAATAGTTTCATATGTGAAATATATATTAATTAGATTCATTTTTATGTCAATCCTAGTGTAACAACCCAAACCATGATGGGGATCATGCCACAACATCCCCAATACCACCTATATAGGCTAGTGGTTGGCAAAAAGCACTAAAGGAAAAACAAAATAGAGGGTGCATTTTTCTATGAACCTATACACACACAGGAATCCAACCCAATGAAAAAGTGTAGAAGGAAAGTAAAAAATTGAAAATGATTATAATGTAAAGTGAACATGAATTAACCTTAAGACTGTACAAGAGTGTGATAGTGAATACTAAAATTTAAAGTAGAAAAATAAATGCCTAAATTTTAATTAACTCCCACCTAAAGAAACTTGAAAAAGTATCTACTGAAAGGTATCAGCTCATATACCCCATCTATGACCATCATACACGGTCCATACAGCCCATATCCCTTTGCTCTTCTATAGTCATGATCAAACTATATCTCATCAAGAAAAAGACATGACACATGTTAGGAAAATCCCAGGACGGGTGAGTTGATACATACCCTTTAAAACAACCCCAAAAAAAGAGATGGGGGAGAAGTAAGAGACAAATCAAATGAGAAGTAGTAAATGGATTAGTGTAATGTAAAAGAGAGTAGAAAGAGTAAAGCTCAACATTATAAGTATGAAGTTAGGCTAATCTAAAAAAAGGAGCTCGAAATCTTGAGGAAGTAAACACCCCCATTGAGTCTTTGTTTCATATATCCATAGAGTAAAAATGTCCAACCACGAGAAACTAGACACAGAATGCATGTGGAATACCCCACATGTCTTTTTCTCTTTTGAAAGGAGAGTAAACAAGACCCCAAGTGGTGGGTACTATTGTATGATATATATATATATATATACACACAATATCAGTCAATGAAGCACAAAAGAGAGAGTTAGGGGATCTCCATATCATATATCATCCTAAGAAGAAGTGTTATAAATATTTCCAGAAGTCTGTCAATAATTACCATCATCTCAGGCATCTTCCAAAACGATGATTAGCCAACATTTCCAAGGTAAAAACATTTACAATGTCATGTACCTCGTGTTTCTTCCCAGGATATACCATTAGAAGGGATTTAAGTCACCACACCTAGATATTATTCGCATTAGGTGGAACTTACTCACTCACACAGTTTTAGGTTACATTTCAAGGATGCGTCCCGATGGAGAAATCACCCATATTTCTCATGAGTATTTACATATTTCGAACCAAATATTTTCAATATACTGCACATTCTACAGTCTTCTCTAAATAATCAAGGAATACATAACTCATCCCAACTAGTGGGTATGCCCAATATCATCGGGGACTACACTACACAGTTGAGATGGAGGGTCAGGCTGGTATCTCTCATCAGGGACTACACTACCCAGCCCAACTGGACGGTCAGCTCAGTATCTCTCGTCAAGGACTACACTACCCAACCTAGCTGTAGGGTCAACCTAAGATCAATCATCATAGACAACACTATAAATCCAAGCTCTGGAATAATATTTAGAAATATTTCAAAGAAAAATTAGGAAAAAACTAGGCCTCTACATCATTCCATCCTTCATGATTTTTATCCCCAAAAATTAAAACTAAACAAACAATAATGGATAATGATTCCACATCTAGTTATTTCGATATTTGGAACTCTCTTACACATTGTTGTGATTCCACAACTTTTTAACTATACGGATGTCATGACCTCAGAGGGGACACCCATGTCGGCCCCAGTCGCCACTACTTTCTCCAAAAATGTGGCTTCATCCTCAATGTCCAGCTTTCCCCATTCAATAACGTGTTTTGGGTCTTGTAAATATTTCCCCAACTGTGAAACTTGGAAAATTTCATGAACCCACTCAAACTATGGGGGCATGTCAAGGTGATATGTAACCTCTCAAATCCTCTATATGATCTGCAGTGACCTAATGATCCTTGGGGATAGCTGGGTTTCCTAACTAAACCATCGCATTCCACTTTGTGGGAGCCTCTCAAGAGGACATGGTATCCCTACTCAAACTCCATGGGCCTATGATGGAGATATTAAAAGGACTTATGTATTCTCAGGGACATCTTCATCTTTTCAAATACAACCTGAATCTTCTCTGTTGTCGCATGTTCCAACTCCAGGCCCATAAGAGATGACTCTCCAATATCCATCCCTCATAATGGTGACCTTCGGGGCCTCCCGTATAGGGCCCCAAATGGTTCCATGCAAATGGTGGAGTGGTAGTTGTTGTTTTATGTAAACTCCATCAAAGACAGATGATCATCACAACTCTGACAGAAATCAATGAAATAAGCTCTCATACTATCCTCTAGCACCTATATAGTATGTTCGGTTAGCCATCAGTCTAGGGGTGATAGTTTTTATTCATCCACTGTAAGGTCCCAGATTATTTATGTAGGCCTCTCTAGAATTGTGACGTAAACTGAGAATCACAATCAGAAACAATCAGAGACAATCATCGAGGGTACCCTATTAAGATTGATTATCTCTCATATGTATTGCTGCCCCAAATTCCCCCATCATACTCTACTCCATAAAAGAAATGAATTATGCCGACTTCATGATTCAGCCCACTATCTCACAGATGGTTTCATGGGTATTCATTGTGTGTGGAATCTCTATGATGAAGTCCATAGATATTCCATCCAATTTCTACTCCAGGATATCAACCAGTTTCAACAAACTAGCAGGAGACTGGTGATCATCCTTTAACTTTTGACAGGTAATGAATCATGAGATGAACTTAGCTACACTCTGTCTTAGGTCAGACCACCAAAACTACCACTGAATATCCCTAAGCATCTTAACCATACCAGAATGTATAGTTAAGGGAGATGTGTGGAACTCCCATGTCACTTCCCCCCACATCGTCATTGGAAGAATTGTTCACCCCTATGATAATATCTCATTATTCCCTCCATTAGAATATCAATTTAGTGTTTTTATTTTAGATATGTGATTAAAAAGAACCTCTTAGTCAATGTCTCCCAACTAAGACTCTTTTACATGCTCAATTATCATAGGAGTTAACACTATCAACTGTAAGAAAATTATACCCTCCATCTCTATGATGGTTAGTTGTTGGGAAGCTAAATAATCTAAAGCATCCCACACAAGGCAATTTTCAGATTTAATACTAAGTGAATTTATTATAATGATCCCTTTCCCTGGAGTATAGACTCTCTCAAAGACATAGTCCTACAAGAAATCCAACCACCATCACAGCCTCAGGTTCAAGTCTCTTCGAGTGAAGACGTACTTGATACTCTTGTGGTTTGCGTGAACAACAAAGTGCTCTCTTAAAAGGTAGTTCCTCCACATCCTAAAATAGTAGAAATCCACTGGTAACTCCATATCATGAGTCTAATATTTCTACTTAGGGGGTCTCAATTTCTTTAACCAATATGTGATGAACCCCTGTCACTACATTAGCATGCAACTAAACCCATATCTTTAGGTGTCACAATATTCCATAAAATCAACTCCTACCTCTGGTAGTCTCAAAACTAGATTGCTCGTCAGCCTCTACCTCCTCTTTTTGAAGGCCTCCTGGCACTGCATGGACTAGGTGAACGTGTTTCCCTTCCACATAAAAGTGATAAACGGGGATTTAATTTGGCAGATGTTTTCAAAAATTCTCTAGTATTGCCCCACAAATCCAATAATGCTCCCCATCTCAAAAATATTCTTCAGTGGATCCTAAGAAATAACTTCTTCGACATTCACTATATCCACGACAAAACCCGGCATTGAAATGAGGTTCCCTAGAAAGTGAACCTGTTATATCCAGAACTATAATTTTGAAGAAATTTCATAATGTTGGTGATCTCAATATAAATAAACGACCCTCCTCAATTTCTTTACATGATCCTCCTCTATCCCAGAGTAGATGAATATGTCATTGAGGAAGAAAATGAAAAAAATAGTCTATGCATGACTGGGAGACCTGGTTCATTTAAGCCATAAAAATAGTGGGGGCATTTTTCACACCAAAGGGAATCACTAGGAATGCATACTATCCATAGTGACAGTGAAAGGACAACATCAGAATTTCATCCCCACAAACCTATAACTGGTGGTATCCTGACCGGTGATTGATCTTGGAGAACCATCGCACACCTCCCAACTGACCATATAGGATATCAATATTTTAAATGTGGTATATTTTCTTTATCATGGATTTATTTAGATGATGATAATCCATGCAATTCTGTAAGCTCTCATTTACCTTTTTCAGAAACAAAAATGAAGCCACCCAGGATAATACAATGGTTCTGTTGAAACCATTCTCAAAATGGACCTCTAGATATATCCTTTACTCCTTGAGCTCAGTATGTTCCATCTGATATGATTCATAAGATATCAAGGTAGTCCATAGCTGCTTGTCAAGACAAAACTCAAAATCTCATATATGCAGTAGTCTAAGAACGTCATTGGGAAAGTCATCCATATAATCCTCTACAACTGAAGGGATCTATATGCCCTAATATTCTTCTAAACCAATGGTCATTAATTATAGTGTATGGGTAAGGGGCTATAACCATTTCATAAAAACACCCACTCCTCCTGCTATGAGGTCACTCTTGCCGAGAAAGGGGGACCACGTTCCATTCGAACGAAGGCATATGACTAACCTATAGTGACAGTCAATATGGGATCGAACTATGGATAAAAAATACCTTATAGGATGATGTCATAGGGTTCCATCATGATGAAAAATAGGTACCTTGTGAACCTATCCCCTATAAGAAATAGAAAGCACTTCTGGCATATGAATGATATAGAGGAGATGTTCCTTTTAGAAACCTCAAGGTATAGCTATTGTGGTAGCATCTCTATTGGGAGATCCATCTCCCACACCAAGAGTCAAGATATAAAAGGCTGGATATCCTCTGTTTCTAATAATACTGAGGCAATATTATAGTAAACATTGATCTTACCATGAATCATCTCATGTGCTTCCAGGTCATAGACATCCATAGCCTGCAGCTATATGTGGCCCTATCCACCAGCTCCTTGATCCTGAAGTGGGTCACCTAATTGTGGTGGAGGGAGACCCTCATTCAACCATCCCCCACTTGTAGCTTCTCCCACTCCTCTTCCAGTACTACCTCTCTGGGGGCCACCCTTTTCCATTTTGAGGAGATCCCTAATCACGGTGCTTCCTCTACCGTGGTAGTCCATCTTCTACCTACCTATGATGCTCAGCATACATGGTTGGGAAGTCATGATCCTTGTGACCATTCCCATCACAAGTGTACCATCGACCCTCTCTAGGTTTCCATGGTGCTCCACCCTTCGCCTGAAATAGGAAACCATGCCCTTGAGCCTAACCACAGAAGGGTCTCCTATTCCGAGACCTCTAACACCTGCCTATTGCTAATGAGTACTCATCCCTTTCATGTATACCACTATCTACATAAATCTGGTGTCCCACTTTCAAGATATTATTATTTTTGTTCGATGATCCTCATCGGGCACTCTATCACTATCCTCCCTCCCTTTTGAATCTCTAAAATCTATTGAATCTTAATGGTGTGTATGTAGGTTGGGTAGTTATCCTCGTGAAACGACTGCTAAAATTTGTCCCATGAGAGTGTCACCTCATCATGCATTTGGGTAACTAAGTTCCACTATCTCCTTGATGCTCTATGGAAAATGATGGCTACCCAGTCCAAACAAGTGGACAACCGACTCTAGCCCATCCTATAATACCTGAAAATCGAGCTCTCTATGGATCATCAATAGTCGATGACAATTGAACATGTGAAGTGCACTCAACCTATGTATTTTCTCAACCTAACATTCTAGAACTATGTGCTTCTCGATGGGCATAGGTGCTTCTACCGATCCCCCTGGAGTAAGGGGATTTCACGATGGACATTGAAATGTGTCCATGCCACTAATAGGGTAATCCTTATGAACCCAAGATGGAATCTTAATAGGAAGTCATCATGGAGGCATCCAAAAATAATTCATGGAGTTTGGCGGTCAGATAACCATATATATATCAACTAAGAAATGGGGAGCTAACACAATAAGTACAGTAAAAGACTCAATCCCTTATGATTCATGTACCATTGGTCCCTGTAACAAATTTCTCAAGGTTCCGAGTTGATGTGTAGGTAATCAGGGTCCTAGTGAATATATTTTTCGACCACTCATACCCTCACTAGACTCCCCAAAATGATAGCCTATCTGGAGACACATTGACATTGTTTCCCTAAATCCCAACCAATTTCTTTTTAGGAAATGTTCTAACAAAATCCCAAGGAATGGACCACCTATAATACCCCTCTATCTTGACCCAACACAACCCTTGGATCGAGCTACAACTACCCTAAGCCCTCGTCTATAGCCCGAGGGTTGGAGACAAGCATTGAATGCACCACATTCCATAGAATTCCTTTTCCTAAGAACTTGTACAAATTCACTATTTCAACTCAATTAAAATGTGTAGAGTAAAAGTAAAAAAAGTGAAAACTTCTATAATGTAATGTGAACATACATAAAGCTCGAGATGGTACCATAGTACAATAGTGAATACTAAAATGTAAAGGGTAAAGACACATTACCACTCTATAATCCTATAGCAACCTAAAGAAAATAGGAAAATAGTATCCGCTTAGAGAGCACAACTCCTATATCCCATTTATGACCACCGTCTGTTGTCCATATAGACTATATCCATACAATCTTATGTAGTCATGATCAACATAGCCACTATCTGTAAAAGATGCAACCTGTGTGGGGAAAATACCACGTAGGGTGAGTATATACATACCCAACAAAATTACCCAAACAAAATAATGGGGAGTAGTAAGAGATACATCCAAAGATAACTAGTAAATGTAATGATGTATAGTAAAATAGAGTGAAAGTAGTGATGATCATCCCAAAAAGATTGAAAGTAGGATCATCCAAACACATGGAGCTCGAAACTATATAGAAGTGGACCCCCCATTGATATTATCTACATATATCTGAAGAGTATACCCATACAACCATGTGAATCAAGACACATAAAGCATGTTCCAAACCCCCCATGTATTCAGCTCTCTATGAGGAAGAGTAACCAAGACCATTGGAGTGATTACTGTAGCAGTATATATATATATATATCCATTCATGGAAGCCCAAATGAGAGAGTAAGGGGGTATCCATCTCAAATATCATCAAAAGTAGATGTGTTTCCAACAGTTCCATAAGTCCATCAAGGATTTCATCATCTCACATGTCTTACCAGAAGATGAATATCTAATAGTTCTAAGGTAAAATCATATGCAATTTCCAGTAGCTCATGTGCCTACTCAGGATAAACAAGTCAAAGGGGATAAAATCACCACACCTCTATACTATCCTCTTTCGGCGGCACTAACTCTCTTACATAGTTTTAGGTCGCTTCAGAAGGATGTTTCTTGGTGTAAAATGTGTCCCCCATTATTTTGACTCCATTAGTATTTGGAAGAACACCTTTCCACTATTCCACACAATTCAGGGTATTCTCTTAGTCATCAGGGACTACACTACCAATCCCAACTAGAGGTTCAGCTTAGGTTCAATGGGGACTACACTACAAAGACCAAATGGATGGTCCACCCGATATCTCTCATTAGGGACTAAACTGCCTAGCCCAACTGGAGGGTCAGTCTGATATCTCTCTTCAGGGACTACACTATGCGTCCTAGTAGAAGTGTCGGCCTAATATCTCTCATTGGGGAATTCACTACACAGAACAGATGGAAGGTCATCTCGGAAGGTCATTTGGGTCTACACTTCTCATATCTGTCTGGAGGATCAATCTGGAAGGTTTTCCTGGTAATCTTATCTCATTGATGTCATTATCAGGTGTCATCTATGCACGTACCAACCCAAAAAAAATCCAAATAGTATATTAAAATCTACTTCTGAGGGCACCGTCACATTCTATGAGGAAAAACTCAGGATATGAATCTCACATTTCAAAATTTGTGTTCAAATGAAGATAATACATAGGATTAATGTTTGATTATGGGAGCTCAAATAGTACACAGAATGTGAGGGGGGCCACAACATGTGGCACCTCTTCACTATATGTACGTGGCTCTGGCTAGTACATAGGTCCCATCCCATGTTAAAGAACTTTTCATGTAGGCCGACTGCACGACATGTACTGGCTATCCAATGACCAAACCATGTCTGTTGGCTGTGTCAATGAGCATAGAAATAGTTTCTGTATATTTTGGTACATAATATGTTGGTACAGATAGGATGTTGCCTGTGGGAGCAAGACAGGTTTGTGTATTCATCATAGAGCATGTTCCTGTCCATTTTCTCCATCACATGGCTTACTAAATAGGAAGAGGTGGTATAAAATATATCAAGTGGATTACATGTCATTCCATATTTATCTTTTCCCAAACCCTATCATCACTGCATAGGGAGGATACATGTCATGTGTTCTTAGATGAACACATCATGTAGTTGGAATTTTTTCTAAAACCTGAGGGTTACCCATATTTTCGGCAGCTGCATCCAAATCTACTATATCAACAGTTAGAGGAGCCTAAATCTTTTCCAAAAACTCCAAATCTGGATAGAGAATACGAGATAGCTTCTTTATTTGACATGAATCATCCTTTTTTTGGAATCAATGAATTGAAAAGATTTTTTAATCACCATAGTGGATTAATTATAATTCATATGTCCATGAAACCGTTTGATTTTTCATCCCCATATCATGTTGTTCCCAGATTTGTACCTCCCCCAAAAATGTGTTACCGTTCCATGATTCTATCCCATTTCTGGGCTCCTGATCGAGCTTGAGTCTCTTGTAAATCATCAAACATGGAATAAATGAAATTCCATAGTGAAAAACATGAAGAAACCAAGGGATAATAAAACAAAATAAATGGTTGGATCATTGGTCAATCGTTCTTGGCCAACCGAGTGTAATTGGGAAATTTCAGTTAGAACAATCGACAACGAATTTAAAACTGGTACTTGGCCTCATGAAATGTTTGAATTTGATGGTGTAAGTTAAAGAATTAGGTATCATCTATATCCACCATTTAATACATTTCATAAAAACGCTAGAGACGAGTCCTATCTGGATTGGATCGATCTCAATTGACTAAGAACATGTTCATCGACGAAGGAGGATGATGCTTTGCAGCTTGATCCGTCTCGATCCATGTTTTTCTCATCATTCATTCTTCATTATTCATTATTCCAATGGAAAGAAGAGGAATATAGGAGAGATATCAATGGTAAATTAGGATTATGTGGCTAAAACCTCATATCCATGAATTTATAATCTAATATTAGGGTTAAAAAATATTTATTTAATTAATTAAATTATTTCATTTAATTACTTGAACGTTCCTCCAAAATGCGAACGGTCTGGATGTCATGTGTCGACCAAATTTATGATGTTCCTATGGGAAACACCACATTCCAAACCCAAATGTGGTTTTATATTTCTAATCCAATAAACCATTTATGTGTTATCCCATATTGTATAATTAACCATGCGTGCGTAATATAAATTATTTTTAATATTTTTATAAAAATAATTTCAGGCACACTGGTCCTCGAAATCACATGGTGTCTAATCTCCTAACTCTGGAATAATATTCAGAAACACTTTAAAGTATTATTAGGAAAAATGGCTCTCTACACCTATTAGGGGGGAATTTATAAATTAAATGAATCTCGTCGAATAGGTTGTAGTCCACGCGTATACATGTGGGAATTATTATATTTCAACTGATGAAATGTTAAGAAGATAGATAACATTTCATATTTGTAGAAAAATAATTTCATCGTAAATATCATATATAAACATTATATCCATCATATTAACCAACAATGACTGGTGGTGATCGAAAATGAAATCAATCACTTCACGGAGCCTATAGTCCATATGTACGCACGAGTGAATCTTTTAATTCCCATTTCACTGAAATGATGTGTATCATTGATGTTATATCAACATAATTTCATTTACATATATTTAAGATAATTTTTTATCATATTAAATGTTTAGGACAAAATATATGGAGGTAAATACATAATGAAAATCAAATAACTCTTATAAGTATTATATCTCTTCTTCGGAATTCTTCCTCCTTCGTACACACTATTCCTTTATAAGAAACTCTTCGGGTGGAAAACAGAAGATCATGTACGTGGAAGGGAAAAATAAAAAGTTATTAAAGATGATATTTGATTATATATGTCACTATATATGTGTTAATAATATTGTATGGTGGGTATAATTTTATAGGTGATGTTTGTGGGAATCATGTGAATACATCAAATATCATTATATATTATCTGAATTATTTGAGTAATGTGGCTGCTGATTTAAAAAATATAAAATAGAACACGTAAAAAAGAAAAAACATCAATAAATGAAATTGTTAATGATTTTAATTATTTATAAATGTCATCATTTCAGATTATCCCCCTTTTCCAAAATTTTAATGCTTACCATATTAAAGAATTAGTAACTATTTACTATTAATTTGGAGAAAAAATGAAATTAACTTATCTATAAAATATTAAAATACTATATAAAAATATAATATCCATTTTAGATGACTAGATTTTTTTAAGAACAAAAAAATAAATATAAAATTACTACACATAATAAAATTAAAACAATTTTTAGATTAATAAATTTTTAATATAAAAATGATTTTATACAAAAATAATGTATAATATTGATTCCAATGTAATAAGATTATTTATTAATTGTAAACTGTTTTTTTATATCTTTGATCCTAATCTAAACAAATTTAAACATGATAATACATAATTAAAAAAATTTATCAAATAAATATTTTATTAGACTATGAAACATACACAGATTTACAAAACTTCAAACAAGGTTTTTAAAGTTCAAAATAAAATTATTAAGTATTAAATATTACATATAAACAAACCTTTAAAATATTAAAAATGTTTCTAAAGAAAATTTATTTATCATTATATCTATATAAATAAATAAAATTGAAAATATTTTGAATATTGATAATTTATCTATTCAACAAAAAATAACCTCTTTAGTAAAATCCAAAAATTTTAACCTGATATGAGTTTGAAATAATAATATCAAAAATGATCTAACATTTTTGAAATAATATTTTTAAAAATATCAATCATTGATTCTAATTATTCTCACCTAAAAATCATGGAAACCATTTTTATGCGGAATTTATTCCTATGGCATAAAATAAATGTTTTCATGGACTTTTACTGGTGCAAACTATTACATGTGTGTAAAAATTTAATGGAATGATTAAATTATTAAAATTAATTATTCCTTTTCAATATATAATTCATGAATAATTTATTTTTATTTATATCCTGTATCCTAATGAATATGTTATAATATTTATGTTTTAATATTGGTATTCAATGATCATTTAAGCTTGGTGTGACGTGTGGTGTATGTTATTAAACATAATATTTATTTATAGATATCTAAAATATAAGGTGGTCACATTCTTCACTCCATGTATAAATTTCATCATCATGTTTATAATTTAATTTAATCATATCATTGCATTTTAATATTTTTAATAGGAATTGTATTTTCTTAGTTCACGCAAGGGAGCTTATTATTTCAGAAATAATGTATACATTTTTAATAAATCCACTTATGAATGAGTTTCCAAAATAGTTCCTCGATAATCAATTGATATATTCTACCTTACACATGATATATTTATCTTCCATTTCTTGTTTCTGATAAATTATATAAATATATACATTAATTATTTAGTTGAAAACCCTTTGTGAATATTATTTCTATTGATTTTTATATTAATTAGTTTACACTGTTGATTTTTAATGTTATTGAAAAATTTGGTCTTTTCATTAATGAATTATGAATATCAAATAATAATGATTCATAAGTTCAATTAATGTATGACATGTCATTTCACTTATATATAAAAATAATTATAATATGATAATATATTATATATTGTGAATAGATATTCCTTTGATGAAATATTAAACTAATTAAAAAATCTCTAATAATAACACCTATATAAATGATATGATAACATGACCATTAAATTATAAAACCACTTGATCAACATATAATATTTTATGATTCAATTACTAATTCATATAATCTCAAAGAAAATTAAACTCCAAAATTGTTTATTTTTTCATGTCCATACATAGGAATATCAACATTTCATTAAACTAGGGAATCATTTTTTTTATTAACAGAAATCAAATGACATATTCATGTTATTAAAAAAAATTACCACTTGGTTTCATGATTGGAAATTCCATCCTAATAGCGTCATGGGATGAATCAATATCAATGAAAAATATAAAATACTTACATGATATGGATTAATATAAAGCTTGTGCTTAGGATCAACATACATACCATCAAATATTATGTGATTTAAAATTAACTAATAGTAATTACATAAGCATTTACTTTTCCCTTATCCTTTTTTTGAGGTAAATTCCACATACAATTATTTATTTTTAATGTAGTAACCTATTTTATTATTGATTAAACACTAGAAGTTTGTGCCTTAATTAATTCCCTTGAATTTAAACATGTATAAGACATTTTCTACACACATGATGAAAACTATGATTCTATTCATGAAACTCCAAGAGAATTTATTTACACAATTATCAAATATGGTATGTTCCACCATTCAATTTTTTTTCCTTCCCCTAATTGTTTTCTTGGTTATCAATCATCATATTCTTATTTTTTTCCTTGAAAATATATTATTTGGTGAAATATTATTTCTTCACAATGGAACAAAATATTATATCATTCAACTATAAAATTAATAGAGAGAGTAGTTCATTTCATCGTATTTTTAAAATACCATTAATGAAATGATAAATCATATATTCTATATTATGTATTTAATCCTTGGCCTTCACTACATAACTATAAATGTTTTTAGCACAAACTCATCAACACATTCCACTTCCTTTAATCATATACTATGATATTACAGATCTCATGTAGCTCATTTTTCCTGAAGAAATTATTTCTAAAAATAAGTATTCTAAATTTATTCTATTCCATTCTTTATATCACATCCTCCCCCATTTTTTATTTTGAAATAATATAAACCATTTATCATTATCTTCCACCAACAAATACAGTTTCTGAATATCATTTTCTCTTTCATTACATGTAAATTCTTGAAATAACTTATTGAGGGATATGATCCATTTTTAAGAAGATAATGGTATTTTCAGTATAGGATAGTTAATTCTTACACATATATTTTTCAAACATAAATAATTTATTGTCAGAAAAAATATATTTCCCATATAAGAAACATTGTAGTTAAAATCTTGAATCAAATCAATTAATAGAATCATAAGATATTTATCTCTATCAATATCTATATTGACATGATATTGATGAAAATCCACATATTTAATATTAGTTTTGATATGTATTCCAATAATTTTATATGGTGGAATTTCATAATGATTTTATATAATATACTATCTTATTAAATTATGAATCATAGTGTGGAATTAATAATATTATATAAATTGAAAATGTATTCATAGATATGAAGATAATTTTGAGCATAGTGCCGTTGGGAATATATTCTAACCATATCAATATTTTTAAAAACTAGTTTCATAGTATTTCCCCCATATGTTTCGAAATTAATTATTATCTTGTAAATACTCAACTAACCACTTATATGGTATTTTTTCCACTAGGTTTATTTGTTCTAGAGTCTACACCAAATTGTTTTATATAGAGAGAGGGAATTCATTACAAGGAAAGAATAAACTATATAATTTTCCAAAATATTATAATAAATTCTTATTTCTAGACATATCCTCACAGTATATCATACGATAATTTTTTGTATTATATTTATTTCCAAAATTTTATTCCCTATAACCCTACAAAACATTCTATAATGATAACTATAATGACCTTCAATATAGTTCCCTAGAGAAAGTTGTTATCATAATTAATTGGCATAAGCAACAAGATATTTTATAAAACATGAAAAAATAGTTTATTGGTATTGGAATACTATATATATACAAAATTCTAACATTATGATTACAAATATGATATAAAACCTAAAATGATAGTGATAAAAATATTATATCTTCTAATATAAAAATTAAATCCTTTATAGATCACTTATTCTTAAATTATCTAAAGGAAATCATAATAACCAGTGATATAAAGTGTACAACAGAAATTATATTAAAATGACTAAAACATTAATAAAATGATAGAGATAATAAATATTCAAATATGACACAATAAGAACATGATAAAGTGTTAATATATCAACGGATATAATATAAATATAAATAATCCAATTCAAAACTTTAAATTATTTAATAATGGTGTAATTCATAATCTGAGACAACCTAATCAGTATTTAATGGACATATTCCATTACATATTATTTAAATATATTAGGAATATGCCAAATAACCATTCTATTTTCCAAATAATACATACTAATACATCTAGGGGAAATAAACAATGTTTCACATCACCTAATATTTCTAATGTATTAATTATATTAAAATAATGATTAACAACATTTTACATAGTCAATATAATAATTTTTAATATAAAAGTATATTTGTAAATATTAATTTTTACCTCTTAAAAAGATATAATAACATAGTCATAAGTCATCAAGTAACACTGTCACTGACCTTCCCAAATACCCTAGAACCCTGATATATGATCAGACAGTAACATAGCCTAACGGTTTTCATGATTCTCCTGGGCATGCGATTACCACCTTGCATTAGGAAATACAAATGTGGGAATGAATTTCCCAAAAACATAGTGTATGGTTAGGATACATATAAATATGCTCAAATGTCCTTATGTAAATAGTATAAGAAACTAAATAGGTATGTATAAATTCCAAATAAAAAATAAATCATGTACCATACAACAGAAAATATAAATTAATGTTCAAAAGGTACACATCTCTCCTGGATCAATGGAATCAACAATGTTGACCTCATCCAAGAGGTTAATTCCCATTATATAGGCCTGGTAGAAGAAAATCTAAAAATTCATAAATGAAAATGTATGTTGTGATATAAAAATTCATATAGGGTATCACCAAGTGTTTCATAATAATATGTCATAATAATATAAAAAATCATGCTTTCAATTTTAATAAAATCATGCATGGTGAAACATTTATATATTTATGAAAAAACATGACATTAATTAAATTTGATCTAAAAACCTTTCCAGATGAATTAAATAATAATTTTCTATAAAATAGTTTATATAAATAATTGTGAATGAGTAATATAGTTCTATATCACTTTAATATATATAAAAATGGTCACTAGTAGCACCACACGTATCTTTTTTATGCTATGATAGTTTCAATTATGGGATCCCCACACATCTCATATTAGTGATCATTGATAGTCTAGGAAAATAGATCTCCTGGGATCATATAGAATATGGCTCGAAAAAATCTTATTGTGGATAAGAACATTCAAACTATTTTTTTCAGTTTTCATCATCAATACATTTCTAGAGAATTACTATCCAAGAATTTATTCCCCAAAAAATCTTCTAACTACCTAGGCTCACATGATCTCAATCAATCAATCAAAATTGGGAAATCATTTCAAATATATTTAAAATAAAATTTCCCCATTTTTAGTTTCAATATGACAGTTTCATTTTATAAAAAAAACTATTATTTTTCATATATTTCCTTAATTTAAAACAAAAATAAATCAAAGTCTTTTATAAATTCAATTTAATAAATTTTTATAAAAAACTATTCACAAATCCATAAAGTTTAGAATACACCTCAACATTAAATTCCAATGAAATTGGAGGTTATTACAAATTCTATAACAATTGAATTTCAATTTCAATTGATATCACCATGTGTTTTAAAAATTCAAATGAATAAAATATACAAAACAACAAATTCAATGTTTATTTAATTATTAAATCTTAGACAAGACCACCTACCACAGAAAAATGATGCCCACAGTGGGACTTGCCAACAAAGAACAGTGGGGAAAATATCTAGAAACTCAACATTTAATACATATTCTATAACACATTGATAAAATCCTTCACACCCAAGGAAACCATTAAAACCCCATGTAGGAAATAGATAGTGACTAAAGAGACAAGAAGAAAACTTATGTCAAGATATGAACTACTACAAACCCAATGATCAATTGTCGAACAATGATCCAAATGGATTATAAATATCTAAAATTTAGTGGGAGATGCATTTAGGTAAATATAAATGAATCATGGAGGAAATATATATTGATTTTGGCCAAATCGCCACCTTAAAAATGAATCATGGGATTATAGATAGCATGTAACCCAGTTACACATCATGTAATTTTTGGGTCAAATATAATTCAAGAAACCCACATAATTTTATTAATAAAATTATTATTTACATGGCCTATAAATATTCATGATGTGTACCAATTTCAAGAAATGTTATAGGAGATTATTTTACATCATGTAATATCATTACATGGTTTGTAAATCCATAATAGACTAAAATAGTAATAGTTTTTATGCTAAAAAATCCAACAGATCCCTAAATTCACCATATAGTTATCATCCTAATTCCTTCTTGGAATTACCCCTCAAAAAATGGAAACAAGGAAAAAAGCAAAAACATACCTTACTAAAAGGTAACTTGTCTTTACATTATCCCCTCTATAAAAACTTTTTTTTCTAGAAAACCTGTCACAATGCTTCCATAAAAAAAAGGTGACGCCACTACTCTCTCATCAGTGACTTAGGCTCCCACATCTCATGAGAATTAAAAACATTGTCCCATATCACATGGAAGAAATGTATCATCCTCCAACTATGTACATTGTTCCTTGAATCAGCTGAAATGATCGGATTCCAAGTCATAGAAAAATCACACTCAAGAGCAAGATCACTCTAGATCAAAGCATGAAATGGATAAAAATGATACTTTCATAGCTGAGATACATGGAAAACATTATGTATCAACATAAAATGTGTTGGATGTTATAAATATTAATCTATATATCCCACATTATCAACAACCTCAAAAGGTCCCACCAAATAGGGATAAATCTTCTCGTACCTCCATTGTCATTGATTAACTGAACATTGCCAAACAATCAATAACACCTTTTAACCCACTAAAAACACCAATGGTCTATGCCACTGATAAACATATGAATTATATTGAATTTATTCAATTCATATTCTATAATAAATCAACTAAATATTTTTAATCATCATTTTATCCTTTCTTGATCCAACAAAGGAACTTTCTGTGATCGCTGACTCAAAAATGGATATTTACTTTGATAGTATTATAAGGACTCAAAATGGTCCACTCTGATCATGCAATGGAAACTTTTGTGATAATAAAAAAAAATTAGTCCCAAATTTTCATCACAGGTTACATAAAATCAACGATTCAAAAACGATATATATCCTTAAGAATCTATATATATACTTATGTCATAACATCCTTCTGCAAAAGGTATGATTTACATAATCTAATCTTTGATTTCAGTGCCATATGATGACCTATCTAAATGAATTAATAAAAATAATGATCCCAATCATATATTATATCATATATACCTCTATAAAAATTATCAATCTCACTCACATAGTGATTTCTTGACACTTAAAATCTAGTTTCATCTATAATGTGTAAAAAATGAGAATTTTGATCACATCCTATATAACATAAATCACTCTCTGAGTATACTACAACCCCACCACAATTTCCATTGAAATTGTTCCCACTCCCTTATAGGAATTGGTTGTGGATGAAAAAACCATGAGGATATCTGATGCTCGACCTGCACCTGTTGTAATGTATAGTAGTATGAAACTAATGAAGTTAAGTATTTCATCTTACCCAGCCACCAGAATTGTCAACACATGTAATAAAACATCAGTGTGGTTCCTAGGTTCACCTAACACTATGAATTATTCCAATCCTCGATCATAACTTTCTGCAATGGAAAATGCACATTTTTCAGTTTTAGATACATAGGATAACCACTGTGGAGAATTAACACTAATTAATTGTATCCCCACAATAAAAAGATTTCATAATTCCAAATAACTTTTCATCATGCTATTGTTCCTCATGAAGCATCTTGGTAAGAGAACAGGTGAATTGAAAATTATGTAATACAAACTCAAACACTTTTTCTTAAACCCAAATATGAAACTATAAATAAATAGACATCATGTTCAACTCTTCCAATGATTCATTCAAATCCTCGGTTGGAATCTTCATTTTTAATGCATCAACAATGACATTACCTTTTTCTAGAGAATAGGAAATATAAAAATAAATGTATTTTAGGAAATCCAGCCAACTAATTTGGTGGAGATTCAAATAATTTTTTATATAATATATTACTCATGCTCTTGTGGTCAAAATACAAGACTAACATTCTTCGAAAAGGTAATTTCACCATCTCTTATATACATGCATCACAAATTCATTTTCAAGGAAATTGGTTTTATAATTATATTGTGTGGTCTATGATGTTGAGAACCATAAGAAATGATGCGACAAACAAACATAAGAACACCCCCCAAATCTAAACACAATTCATCATATAAGATCACATATTACTTCTTAGCCTCTTGATGATTTAGAAAAGGATATGATGTTAATGGAAATTTCAACTCATCAAAAATAAATTAACATTTCACATCCCAAGAAAACATCACCCCCTTATATGTTAGAGAGGTCATCATAGAATCCAATAATGATAAATCCTTTTCAAACAAAGGATAATATCTAGATAAACACAATAAGATTTGAATATCAAAAACATTATATGGTTTCTCACATGTTACAATATCTTTCACAGCCATAAGATCAAATGAATTACTATGATCCATTACCAAATGTACTAATAAAATCACCTCTCATATATAAAAATATAAATTTTGATAGATTTTCATAAAGCTAGTGATTCTCAATAATTTAATAAATTCTTTAAAATGATGAATATGATCCTCCTTGGACTTGGAGTAAAACATAATTTCATTTACAAATACCACCATAAAAGTTTGAAGACAATCATGTAAATTTTTTTATTAAATTAATAAATATTTTAGGATCATTGGTTAAACCATATGGCATTACAATAAACCCATAATGAATATACCTACACTAGAAAGCGATTTTTAGAATTTAAGATTCATTAATTCTCATGTGGTGATAACTCGATCAAGGATCAATCTTCAAAACCCACTTTTCCCATTTCAAATGGTCAAAAAAAATTATTGTTTTGAAATGGATCCATGTCCTATAATGTGACTCAATACAGCTTCTTGTAATCAACACATAGGCAATGTTCTCTGTCAACTTTCTTAGCAAAGAGAACATCCGTGGAACAAGGTGACACTCAGGCATATAATGACTTTCTCTAAAAAATCATCTAGCAGAGTTTTCAACTCAATAATTTTTTATGGTTCAATATAGTAATAGGTTATAGATATTGGTTGAGTAACAGACACTATTCGAATATAAAACTATGCCTCCCTTTAAAATATAAAAACCAAGAAGCACGAACGAAAAAATATATGGAAACTGGAATAAAATTAGAGAGGAATCACTAGTCAAGTATTCCTCATCCAGATCAAAGGAAAAACTAATATCACTTTATTCAAATCTAGAAATGAATGTCCAAATCTACACAACCTCATGTCAAATTCTCCATGAAATATCTGGAACAACCCATCATACACCATAAAGGATACTCGTCAAATATAATAATGAATTTTTTAATTATTATCTATAATACAATCCATACCAAATATGACCTCAAGAGGTTTCATATCGATAACAAAAAAATAAATGGTAAGCATGATATCTAATAATTCAATAACTGATAAAGGACAATGAAGAATGTAATCTCTCATAATTATGAGTAGTGAAGAAATATCAGTCACATAATATAAAATACCCATAGTAAGACTTTATATTTTCTTAATATTGTTTGAAATAAATGTATAAGTTGAACTAGTATCAAATAGAGTAGTCACTAACAATGAATCTCTAATTTTGGTACCTTCCACATTTATTATATTCATATCTTCTTCCTATTAAGACTCTTATACTTCTAGATGAAGTTATGTTTTAGATGTTTTTGGCTGAAACACCTTATATCATGAAGAATTAGAATTCAAAATTGTAATTTTGGTACTAATGATCCAATGCCAATTTTTTTAGAAGAATATGTTCAACAGAATTTTTTTAAGTTTTCTGAATGAAAATATAAACCACATATATTGGGTTACTCTATACAAACTCATTTTTAATGATATGGAATTCAAAACAATAATTATGTAAATGGACCTCTTCTAGGAACTTTGCATGGCCTACACGAACCCTAATATCGAGATCCACCAAGAGAGTCATCACACTTCTTCTACACTTCATGGGAACTCTCTAAAGTACAATGTGGAAAAAATAGAAAAAATCATAAAAACTACTTTTTTAGACACATGAACTTCAACCATCAACAACATATACAACACATTTTTATTAGTAGAGAGATTCATAAAAAAAACTTCATATTGTGTATCATATCAAAGTTCCCACTTGATCTTTAATGTCTTAATTTTATCATTTGATATAATATCATGTGAAAACGTATGAATATAAGTGATTCAGTTCGCATATTCCATCATGACCTTATCAGCCTACTCGAGGTTAAAATAATCTAGAGCCTTAGCCAACACCATAAACTATGGATGGAAATGGTCTATGAAAATTCATTTAAATTCCTTCCACTCTAAACCATAATTATTCTAAACCATTAACATGGAATCCCACAATCTTGTACTAGGTCCATCAAGAATAATTATATCACACATTACATTAATAACATCAGAAATTTCCAAAAAGTCAAAGAGAAGCTCTATCTTTCTCATCCAGACCCTAACTCTTGAGGATAAATACAGCATTAGAAACTATGTGGTTCCTGATAAAGGAAAATTTCCCCATGATTCTGGGATTCATCCCACTGAGATTCCCCAATTGGACCATGAGCCATTATGGGTGGAGTTGCATGTCCCAGAGCACCCAAAACATTCTCGAAAACCTCAACTAGGGTCTATTCCATTATAAGATTTTTTTGATGTGGTTCAAAAGAAGCTTCCTCTTGGATCATATTCACAAATATTCTTGGAGGAATGATTCTCCACAACATTAGAAAACAATATCGAAGATATAAATTGATTAATCAAACCCATAATCAAACTAGATAAACAAAGGGAAGTTAATCTAATCAGATAAAAAATATGAATTTTACTTCCACCCACCAAAATATAATATAGTGATAATACTAGAACTAGTCCTCAATATTTCTTTCTAAAATAACCCATTGTGAATTAAGGATAATTGTTTTTAGTGATATCTTGGTAGTCATTCAAATATACCTTTTTATTCATGAAATGATTACTCAATTATATACTGACATCTTAGAAAGATGATTAACCTAAAGTTGTGATACCACCTCATCAAAAACCACCCCAGATACCCTGGAACATTGATACCAAACCTAACGTTATCATATCCCGTAGGTAATTCTTGATACACATAGGATAGCGACTAGCATGATGACTCGTGCAATACCAATGTGGGAAACAATTCCACAAACATAGTTGAAGATAATGATACATATCAATAAGATCAATACTCCTCAAGGAGATATTACCAAAACAATAGGTATATAAAAAACTAGGCCTTACATCATTGATATATCATAAAACAAAAAAAACAAACCAACATACTAAATGAAAATTAACTCCAAGAACCAATAAATCAATAACATCCACCTCTTACTAGAAGAGTTTTCACTTTACATAGAACTAGAAAAAGAAATTCAAATAAACCCCTTTGGAAAAGGTTAGTTCTAATATAGTGATACCTATAGCATCTCACCATGTTTTCCATTATAATATCCCACAATAATAAACCAAATCCGGCATTCAATTTTAATCAAAACAAGCATTGAGGTACATTTTCATATTTAAGACAGAACATTATTTCATTTCTATTTGATGGAAAAAATTTCAATAATACTTAAATAAATAATTTATATAAAACAATTTATATTATTGAATATGAATGATTAAAAAACATATATAAATAAGATATATATCGAATAAATCACAATGAGAACCATGGTCATCTTCCTATGCAGTAGGATAGTTTCTAGTTTTGGGATTCTTATACGTATCATATTAGAGAGCACAGATAATATTTTTACACACCTCCCTTGGGCTCATACTGAATAGGACTCATAAAAACCCCATAGAGGATAAGATCATCCATATGGGGGTTTTTAGAGTTTTTATTGTCAATTCATTCCCTGGGAATTATCATCTCTGCGTCCTTTTCCATAATAACTAACAAACTACCTAGGATCATATGTGCTCAACCAATCATTCAATAATGGGAAAATAATTTCAAATGAGTTCCCAATACAATTTATAAATGTTTAGTTTCAATATTTTAATTTCATTCCAAAACCAAATCGAAGGTTTTTCATTATTTTATTCCTTTATAAACATTGAACAATCATATGATATTATCATTTAATTTTATGAAGTTTTTCTAAAAATAAACTAAAAAATCCATCAATATCAAAATACACCACAATTTCCAATTCCTTTATAATTTTTTATTTTCCCAAAATCCATTAAAATTAAATTTCTACTCAAATTTTTATCTGATTAGGTTTTCAAAATTCAACTCAGTGAAATTTAAAACAATAATAAATTCATGTGTTAATCAATTTTACAATATTAAAAAAAACCACCTACCTTTTTCATGGAAATGATACACCAGTGATATGATTTAGTAATTGAGAATCAATACATAGAAGATATAGAAAATCAATAAAGATTCACAATTTGAAAATAGGGATTTTAGCTCTGTAAATCCCAAGACACTCTATCAAACTCCATGTAAGAAAGTGAGAGAGAAGAATGTATGGTAAGACATCTTACCCATAGAGATGAACCACAATCAATACAATGATCAATCTAAAATTTAATGTTTGGGGTGGATCTAATATCTCAAAAATCACTTATAAATTTCCTCAATGATTGAGAGTACGGAATCATAGAGTAAATAAATAAGTATTTCAACCAATCATCCTACATAAAAATGACACTCAGGATTTTACATAGCGTGTTAACTAATTACACATCATGTAATATATGAGTCACATATTTTTCAAAAACACAATCATCTTTTACTATAACAATTATTTATAATATTTACACTAGGATTAAACTATGAATAGTGTGTAACCTTTCATGATCTATACCCATTTCATGGAATCTTTCATGTGTTGATTATAAATATTGTAACACCATTAGATAGTATGTAAATCTATAGTAAACCCTAATAAATTTATGTTTTGTATTGAAAATTTCAACAAATCACTAACTTCTCCATTATACTTATCCTATTAATTCCTTATCGGAATTACCAATCAAATAGAAATAGAATGCTAGAAAAATTGTTAAAACATACCTACCATAATGATAATAGGGTGTTACTAACACCATAATATTCTATGATTTTATCTCATTATATAATATATATAATTAATATATTTTACATGTACATAACAATTAATTTAAATAAATCATGATATATTTTAAATTATATTATTTGCATGGCTTATATTATATATCCATTTCATTAGAATCAATGAATATAACTAAGTAAATTAGAATGAAAAATAATTACTTATGTATAAATTGATTTAAAATGTTTTTAACTTGTAAATAATTAAAATCAAATCATTTGAATTTAGTTTAAAATATTTTGTAGAAATTATTTTTATCCACAAAATGATATTTTAACATAAAAAATAAAATTAATCTCTATTGAAGAATAGTTTTAATAATATATATATATATATATATAAATACATTGTGAAATGTTTTAATATAGTACCATGAACAAAACATAACTAAAATATTACATTAGTCTCATTATTTAGATTTAACATCTCAAAAGTATTTCACCATATATGTACCAAAAGTTTTAGTAACTTTGAGATTAAACACATTAAATTATTATTTTAGTTCAACTATTAACATTTATCTTTAATTTTAATACATTATAACATTTCAAGGCATCACACTTGATATAATTATTTTCATTACTCGGGGATGGGAAACATAAGAAAGGTCTGAGCTAAATATCCCACCCAGGGATAGATATATCATGAAATATTAGATCAGGAACATCATGAAGATTATGATGAGCACATAAATATATCAATAAAAGATAAAAGAAAATGTATTATACTTATAAAACATAATGGAAAAACACAATATCATAATATAATCATCATATAATCATAAAAGATATAACCCTTCTTAAAATACATATTATTAACCAAAAACATGTGATAATGACATAAAAGCAAATAATACATTAAAAATAATACATAATAATGAAAATAGGTAAAAACATAAAAAATGACATGAAGTTATTATAAAATCACAATCATAGATAAATTATGGCATTATGAAAAAACCAAATTTCTCTAAAATATGTATTGAACATTCAAAATGATCACTCTTTATGATGTGAACAATCATAATTCTCAAACATCATGTTTTGAATAAAATCTACCCACACACATGTTTTTATCAAAAATAAAATTATGCCGCTTCTAGTTGTGAACATAAAAATACATGTGCTTCATATTGTGACCAAACAAGATGCATACACATTATATAATGAACAAACAGAATTCCCAATATTCGTTTGGTTAACAAATAAATTTCCCCCACTTTAAATATCTTATATTAAGGGATAAATCCTTAAATAATGATTTGGATGATGATATAGTACCCCACTCTTCACCATATAAATACCTATATATATACTTATATTGGTTTCGTAAGAAAATAAAACATTAATTATCACAAAAATATCCTTTGGAAAAATAACCGGTTTCATAAATCACTGAAAAATCGCATAACATAAACTTAAGAAACATATAATTCTAAATCTCTCATTTTACAAAAGATATAATATCATAATTATATAAAAGGGGTCATCAATAAATAACTTAATGAATACCCATCAATTGAAAATATATCTAAAAATACTATAGGATTAAACATCCATTTAGATCATTAACCTAAAAATTACCTTAAAATGATGTGAAAGACATTCCTTTTGGAAAACATTTATCTAAATTACATATCATTCAAAATAAATAAAAATGTAAAAAAGGATAATATAAAATAAGCTTAAACCATTAAATTTGTAATGTTTCATTAATAATTAAGGCTTGAAAAAAATCTCTAAAACAGGAATGTACATAATTTGAATTTATTTAAAATAATAAATAACCTCTATAAGTACTTTCTTTTGATAAAAACAATGCATTCAAAAAAGTTATTTAAAAAATTAGAAATTTTTTACATTAAAAATTAATATTTAATAAAGGATACATAGAATGTAAAGATTTTTTTCAAAAATGTATGTGAAAATAAATTGAAATAATTTAATTTAAAAAAATATTTAATAATATAGACCTAAAAATTAAATAATGTTTTAAAAAATGATACTAAAAAACATATAAATAATTAAATTTTAATAAGACACATTAATAAATGAAACTGTAAATATGCTTAATGATTTACAATGTGGAATGTGAAAATAAATTGAAAATTCATAAATTTAAAAATAAAATTTATTATTAAAAATATAAAAAGGTAATAAATTTTATCAAGATAAAATTTTTAGTGGAAGATAAAATAATTTATTAAGAATGGGTAGAAAAAAATCTAATGTTTTTTAATAACCTTATTAAAAATATACATCACATTATTTTCTTTAAATGTCTAAATTAAAATTTGGAAAATTTAAAATGATTATTAACATAGAAATCTAGATGTGAATAAAATGATGTTTCTTTAGAATGAATGTGAATAAAAATTAACAAGATGGGTTATCACATTTGAGATATGATAACATTTAGAATTATATTGAACATAAATCCTTACGGCATGAGTAATATTTAGAAAAAACAAATGAACGAGAATGAACATGAAATATAACTCCAAAAAAAATTAATAATATAATAACTCATTATATAATATATCATATATGTAGTATAAAACCCACTTGAATTAAAATATATGTGTAATAAAAACATTGTCTCAATAAAATAAAATTGAGATAGAAACCACTTATCTTGTTTCCATTATTAGTGGATCACATTATAACATACGGTTAAACAAGCATAGATACCATAAATAATATTAATTTATCATACTCAAAAATATCAATCTTTTATAATCCTTATTATTATTGTTTATTATGATTATATAAATTATTTAGAGTGCATTGTGTACATTTTGTGTCAACAACTTTTGCAATGATGGGCATGTTTAATAATTTTCATATCGTTTTTTATAATTTGAGGATAATTTAATAACTAATATATCAATTATGATTTTTTAATATATAAATAATATTGATTTAAACTACTATTATTTCATTATATATGGGGTTTTGTCAATTTATGTGAAAACTAAATTGATAAAGACATATTTTAAAAAAATTAGCCAACAGAAATGCTTTCTTAATAATACGTTAAATACATAATATCATATTTATATAAAAACATAAAAATAATTATTTATTTATGGATTATAATTCTATTATTTTTCATGTTCCCATAGTCATCCATAATTTTGTTATAAGATTTGTTCACATTAGTTTAAAAATGGACCAGAACCTAAAGACTTTGTTACTCGGATGGTGAATATGGATACGAAGTTGTGTATTTTGACATAATATCATTATAATATTAAAATAATAATTTTTTGTGATTTTGAAGTAATTTTTATGAGGATTAGATAGTATATAAATATATATATGTTAATAATTAAATACATTTCATCATAGAGGTTTTAATCATCACGTACACATGATTAGTTTTCTCATTTGTCAACAGATTGGTGGGGATAAAGGTTGATATTAAATTGAAATTATTTAATAAAAAAAATATTATATATATATATAATTTTTTTAAATAGTGAAAACATTGATACCATTCATGAATTATAGTAATAAAAACACATTATGTTGCATTGTGGAGGTGGTGATATGAATAACACACTATTGATGTTATTTTGATTTTTTCTAATTGAATATAAATGAATAACTGAGTGGTGTACTATTAATATTTCATAATATTAGTAAAATGATGAAAATTATATAACCAATAATTATGGTGAAATTTTATTTGTAACAATTATATTATGATGTAAATCATAAGAAGGAGACAATACTTATGTTGTAGACTTGATTTCCCCTTAGAATATACATTGAAATATAGTTTAGTAGATATATTATGAGTTATAATGGTTTTATGTTTATGATGGAGAGACATATAAAAACTAAGAGGGAATATTTTTAATGTTTTATTTGATGAAATTTTTTATCATTGCAGTGGTGGATGTGTTTTAATTTTTTATGAAGATAAAAGGGAACTATTCAAAACATTCATCATGTTTCAATAAGGTCCAAAAACTTCTCAAGGATCAATGGATCAAAGTGGGAAATATATATTTTCAGACATGTATTATTCTATAATCTTATCTAGAACTAATTATTAAACATTCTTTTCATTTTTTTATCTTATTCCCTTACTAAAACTCTTTTAACTATTTTTACATATTATTAACCTAGTGATTTTTTAAATATTTTATTTTATTTTGACAACAAAAATTATAATTGAACTTCTTAATTAATTTTAAAAATATCAATTTAAATTTTAAATTCCTACTATCATATTAAATTTTAGATGTGTTAAAATATATTTTAAAAATAAACATAATTAATTATGTAACATAATTTTTCTAAAAAATTATGGGTTTTCATCCCTAAATTTACATAAATGATATAAATTTAATTATTACTAATATTAATGATATAAAACTATTTATAATAAATAGGATTAATTGTTTGAGGCTCACAATAAATTAAACAATCAAATATCTTCTTGAAATAACATCTTTTATGGAGACTACTAATATCTATTTTTTAATAAACTATAATTTTTTTATATCTATATTTTTTGTCATGGTATTTAATCACAAAATGTATATATTGAACTGAATAATTGTGTTTCTAAAATAAATATTTAATTTCATTAAGATGTTTTTATACTTCTTGAATGTGACTACATGGTGATAATATCAAAATACTCATATTCTCGACCAAAAATAAATCATTGCAAAAATTAATAATAAATTATTACTATGAATATTATCATGAGGTGATATAAAAATTAATTTTAATTTACTAAAAAATACATATAAAATTTTTCAATTAAATTTTTTAAACTGGTATAATATATTGAAAATCACATTTATTATAACATTTTCCAATATTAACTCATATTAGTTATATATCCACAATGGGTAATATCTATAAATGTTCTATCATTATAGTTTTTATTAAATATGTATTATTAATTTAATATTAATATGTTTATAATTTTTATATAGGTTTTATTGTGTGCCAAATGTTATAGTATATAGTACATATTTTAAATAAACCATAATATTTGGTTATTACATTTTCCCTCCTTCAATAAATTGCATCCTGAAAATATTAATTATCTTTTACTAAAATAAAAAGATAATAAATCCCTGAAATAGAAAAAAAATATCCTTTACTCACATATCCACCACACAATCCTAGGTATGTATGTGAAACTACTTGTCCCAAATATTCTTTTTATGATTTCGTAGGGGTCTACCCTTCATAGATTCATTTGAATGTTTCTTATTAAAATAAAAACAAAATAATTTTTTATGCTAATATCCAAAATAATTATTTTATATTAATTTGATACCATAATAGTAATATGTATTAAAAAATTACACCATCATTTAAATCAATGATAATTACATTTTAATTATATCATACTTAGTAAATCCAATAACTCTTCTCGTTCTACGTAAGTTAATTACTGTTGTGTTTTCTCATTACTCCTAACATTATTCATAAATATCACTATGAAACTAGTCCTTCATACTAAAATTTAATATCCATAATATTATTCAAATCATATACCCCATGAGTTCCAAACATTGTGTGATGTTTGGAAACTCTTTCATGCCTAATGTTAGGATCAAGTTAATACGCTCTTATATGTTGTTACAACTATGGAAATGGTGTTACAGAACCCATAAACATATAGTGTTCAAACAGATAGTTAATTACATAGATAAAAAAATAATTTATAATTTATCCAAACATCGAGAAGTTATACAGTATAAGGACTCAACAATTATATTATCCATAGGATTTGGCTAATCTTTTCTAAAATATATTCAAAGAAACACAAAACTAATCTCCAAAAAGATATACCTTTCTATGATACCTACTATATAAATCAATAAAATACATAACAACAATTTATCATTAAAAGTGTTATTTATATCATACATTTCATTAATGTTTCACAATCCAAATGCCCAAAGGTTTAGATTGTTTGATATTGGCTACATAAACATCTTATTTTACTAATATTGGAAACTTTTTTACATAATAGTTACCCTTTTCACCTTTTCTAGACATGAAATAATATACAATTATCCTTATAAATTTGGGACATTAAAGATAAGAGTGTGGTGATCTCAAACACATAGTAAATAGAAGATATGTATAACTTATTAGGTCAAAAATTGAACAATTTTATTTGGAATACATAAATAACATAATAAATGAACCAACAAATTAGGAATGATTATCATAAACCATGATGGGGAACGATAATAACATAAAATTGAACATTAATAAATCATAGAAGTTATAAATGTATCAATATATATATATCAATATCAATTAACATGTGATAATGACATAAATGTGTGGAATAATTTAAAAATAACGTATAATCATTAAAACATGTAATTAAAAAATAAACAAAATAAATTTTTTCCAAAAACGTAAGCACTAAAAAATTCTATAATTATGAACAAGATAAATACAACACTACATGTTAAGAACATAAAATGTAACTGTAATACAAATTGTAAACAAAAAAATTCTCTAGAAATATGTTGTCTAAAAACCCCACACTTCATGTTGTGAAAAGAATTCACATGATTCATGATGTGAACACTAAAAATCCTACATTTATTATTTTGGAAAAAATTCCATTAATTTATATTTTGGTCAAGAAAATGTTCATGATTTATATTGTGGGCAAAAAAAATTAAACCCTTAACATCCTTTTCTATGGAGGGGTAAATACATTACCAATGCATTGGAGGGTGATATAGGACCCCACCCTTCACCATTCTTACAAATTAGTTCCATATGAAAATAAATCATTCATCATATCATATGAAACCCATTAAAAAACATATTTAATAAAATGATCAATAAATTCACATAATATGAACATAAATGATCATTAAATATAAAAAAAATTAGTCTCTGAAATTATTCATATCATAATAACATATAAAGGGAGATAAAAAGTATCTTTTTGGAAGTTAATCCTTTAAAGATAAATATTATTGAAATTCTAAAACCATTAAAAAACCATTTAAATGAATAAGGTAGAAAAATAATATTAAAAAAATTGTGTTTTAAGGGAAACATAAGACATATAAAAACCATATTTCCAAATAAATTATTCCAAAAAACACATCTAGGATTCTAAAGGGTGAAGCTAAAGTATATAAAAAAAATCTATTCTTAAAATAATGCATTATAATGATGGATTGAAAATGAAATAATCTTTTAAAAAATGTATAGTAAAACTACAATGAAAAATTTTTCTTTAAAATAATATTTTATAATGGAGACTTGTAAATGAAATAATATTATGAAAAAATTAATTGAATGTATGCTAAAAAGTATTACATTTATAAAATAATCATTAATACTGGATCCCTGAAAATTAAATTATGTTTTCAAAAAGGTAAGAAAAAACTCATTGATAACATTTAATTTTTTAAAAATTCGTTAATAATTGATCCATTAAAAAGACATAATTCATTCAAAAAGCTATGTGCTTTATTTTTTGAATAGAGTTATTTTTTAAAAAATCATTAATAATGGAAACATGAAAATTAAATAAATATTTAAAAAATATAATATGAAAACACATGGAAAAAAATTATTTTTTAATGTATCATTAGAAATTGGAACTTGAAAAGGGAAGGAATATAATTATAAGAATATGTGGACTTGATGATAAATCTAATATTTTTGAATTTGCAGAAAAAAAGTTCAAACTGTCTAAAATAACATTGTTAAAAACACAAAATTCATAAAAGGTTTTGAAACATACTATTTCCAATGGGGTAAGGAGAAATTTAATTTTACCATTGTTATGAATATGGGAAGAAAATTAATGATCGCATAAATGAATTAGAACATTAATTCCAAAGATATATTGTTTCATTTTAGAGACCGTGAGTTTTGGATGGAAGATAAATATAAATCCTTATGGTTTGAGTATCATATAAATCCGAACACTAAAAAAGAATTATAAGGAACTTGTGTTTATAATAGAATCAATAAAAAATTATTTAATAAAATTATATATCAAATTGTAATCATACAAACCAATTAAATCAAAATAGGAACCTAGTATAAATAAAGTATCATTGATGGAAAATTTAGACGAAAATCAATTACATAGGTTGGTTTCATTATATATAATACTCTATCCATTGTAGAAAAAATTTTCTTTCTTAATAAAAATTTCAAAAAAAACTCATAAATATCAACCTTTTACGAACCTTATTATAATTTATTTATCCTGAGTCCATTAATAAGTTATAGTTTATTATGACCGTAAAGTGTTATTAAATTTAACTATTATGTGTATATTTAATTATTTTTATATATTTACCCATCATTTCATATAAATTCATTTTCAAATTTCCATTTATGATTTTTAAATATATAAAATATATTGATATAAAGTTTCTTATTTCATTCCATATGTTTTTTTAATGTTATGTGAAAATCGAATTGTTAATGACTTATTTTAGTAATTTTATTCAAAGAAATTATAATGATAAAATATTTTAAATATAAATATAATATTTTAAAAAATAACAATATAAATTTTATTAATAGTTAATATTATAATTACATTTCAATACATTTTTTTCACCAATAATAGGATTTCGATTCATTAACCATGTCTGTGGATAAACGGACCGAAATATGAACATGTTTTAACTCAATTGGTGAGTACAGAGAATGAGGTGTTTCTTATGATTTAATTTCATTGTAAGAAAATATTAATGATTCCTTTTTTTTATTTTTTTTAATCATTTTTGAGTATTTTTAGATACTTAATTAAATTTTAAATGAAAAATAATAAATGATTTTTCATGGATGTAGTAATTTTCATGTACAAATGATTACAGTTCCCATTTCACAACACATGATATGGGGTGAAGGAAGATAAAAATTTTAATTTTAGGAGTTAAAAATTAATAATTTATATAATATTTAATTATCAGTAAAACCTTTAATTCAAGCCCTCAATTTCATTAATGTAGAGTAAATGAACTCTCTTCGTGGTGACAATAGATTGTACAATTCACTAATGATGTTGTTCTGATTATTTCTAACTGCATAGAAATTAATTACTGATACATAAAACATTAATATAAAAAATATTTTTATAATAATTATATTAAATCCAATATATTATTCTGGTGGTATTATATTTTTAAGACTAACAGTTAGAATAAAATCCTTAGAAGAAGAAAAAACTTTTGTGGGAGGCCTAATTATTATATGATATTTTAATAAAATTGAATGTATTCAAATAACATTGAGTGTCTAGGGGATTATATAAGTGATATAGGGTTCTATGGGGAATAATATTTCATAATTTAAAGTAATAATTAATGGAATATGTGATGATTTTAATGGGGTATTTTATATCCTTTTATAAGAGTGAAAAATATGTCTTTTGGAAACACTCATCAATTTTCCATAATTTCATGACTATATTCAAGGATAAAAAGATAAATTTTTTGAAAAAATAGAGTTTTTTACTGAATAAATTCAAAAAAATCTACAACACATATTTTAAAACATTTTTTCAAATTTTTTTCATTACCCATATATAATTTGTTTTCCAATTTATATTGTTTCACTATGGTAAATATTTTTTAAAAATATATATTAATTCTGAGTACGAAAACTAAAACTAGACATATAACCTAATTTTAAAATTCATGTTAAAAATATTAAAATAATTTAAAATAGTAAAATTTTAAAATGTGTGAAATTTTTATTTTATAATAAGAACACATAAAAACATAAATATTTGTTTATAAAAATGATGATTTTCTTATTTAAATACATATTTACTATAAAAGTAAAATTATATATATTTTTTTAAGTAAATTAATTTATTAAAATTAAAATTAATAGTATTGGTCTTTATTTGAATGAAAAAAAATAAAATCATCTGGAAAATACTATATTTAATGAAATGACCAAAATATTTTTTTATTAAACTAAAATATTTAATTTGTTTCAAATGTTATGAGAATTATATTTATATTCTCAAAAAAATATATATTAAAAAGTAATTTTTTATTATTAAATTATATATCACATTAATGAAATGGGTTTTATACATCTATAATATGATTATATTGTGATAAGGTAACAAAAAAAGCATATTTTTTTAGTATAACCTTAATATTATCTGATAAAATTAAAACATTCATACAATGTACATTTCCATTAGAATAATCAAAAAGTGGATATTATATTATCATATATATATTTTAAAAATTGAAATTTAATTTTGATGAAAGAATTTACATTATACAGAAAATATATTTTATTGTATCCTTATTAATATCGACTCATATTAGTTATTTTTCCACTAAAGATAATAGATATTACTGGTCACAGTCATACTATTTATTATAGATTTATTAATAATGACTTCTTAATATATTAAAATTAGATTAAATTTTGTGTAAAGTCTGAACAATGATATATATAAAAATATATTTTTTATTGATCCCAAATCCCATTTATTAATGCTTAAAATTCATATAATATTTCATTACAAGTGAATGATGTTATATTCAGTTTTAAAATTAATAAATATTTTAAAAAAAATCTTTTTGATGCGTTTTGTTGAAATAATTTTAAATTAATTTATTTCAATTATAGAAATATAATCATTTATAATGGATTATGTGTTTTGAATCAAAATAATTAATATGATTTAATTTTTTGAACATAATTTTCCATCATAATGAATAATTAATATAGTATAATTTTGTTACTATGGTTGAATTAAAATGGGTTTTCCAAGTGTTTAAACAATATAAAATAGAAAAAAAGATTCTTAATATTAAATAAATCTAGTTGGTTGGGAATATTTCCATATTATATTAACATAAATTGAATTGTTTGGCCACTTGGTGCCACATTCACAAGAATTTTACTTAATAATATTATAATTATTCATTAAATTCATTTCATATCTATCCCCTCACTTTGAAAATGGGACCTACTATCCACCCATATTAAAAAAAACTTTTTCACTCTATCTCACACAAAACCTCTAAAAAACTAATCTAGATTCCTTCATGTTGTTCTTGATTTCTTTTTTTACCATTAGACCATTCTATAAATGCATACAAAGTAAGCCAAATGAAGTCTCTAAATGAGGCATTAATCATGATACCAAACTCTTCCAATTATTATTTATTATTATAGTTCTTCTGAACCTCTTGAATCTATAGATATATAATGAATCTAAAATAATAAACAAATTGGTATCTTATTATTACTATGTGAAAACTATTTTATACATATTTTATATCAAATGGAAAATGAATATATAACTCATTCATACATTTGATATATTTCCTCCACGTTGTGTTATAATTCATTTTCCATCACCATATTTCCTTATGGGTTAATATGATAGATTTAAGGAATATATATTATATTTTTGACATATTTATTCTATTTTATTTTTAATTTTTTATCTACCTTCTTACCTTCACATCTATTTTAAAATGATAATGTTGATCATGTATATGTGTGGAATACCTCCACCACAATGAAATGACATTACTTATTCATATGGGAACTAAACTGAAGAAAATAATGTTATATTTAATGAATTTAATTTATATATATGATATTATTATTTTTATTATGATGTGATTTATTATTTACCATTTTTGATCAATCAATTTAAAATTAGTAACATTATTCTTTAGTTTGTAAGAACTACCATCTTCGGGAAGGAATGTTATTAATTTTCATCATTGCTTTACATGATTGGTTATAAATGTATATATAATTAATAAACATGATTATTATTTCATGAATATTATTATGGAATTTATAAAACCATTATAATGTTTTATGTACCAGTATCACAAAACATAATCATTCATGGAAAATAGATCATTATTCACTAGAATATTCATTTTAATGGTGAAATTTTTAATAGAAGAATAACTAGAAATCTAAAATAAATGATTAATATTATGTGAGGTATGTATATGATTTTATAATATTTTTTTTAAAAATAAATATTTTTATACATGAGGTTAGAATGAACAAAAATAAACATCAGACATGAGGTAAGGGTTTATATTAAAATATCTTGTATTTTAGGGATTCTATATTGAAAAATTATATTAAGAGAAATATAAGGGAATTATACTTTAAAACATATATTTCATTATCCTGTTTCAATTCATTTATTGTTTATATTTTAGTTCCATTTTAAACAATTTTTTACTTAAAAATTCATCTAAAATGTTTTTAATGAAAATTCGACCTTATTTTCTATTTAGTCAAAATAAATTTTATTCCTTGAATATTAATTTAAAAGTTATTTAATGGTATATTTTTCTATTATTGAATTTTTTTTAAATTTTAACATTCACTACCTTATAATTTATTTTTACTGGTTTAAGAGAAAACATTTTATAATAATGTTTTATTGAAAAAGATATCTTTTACTATTTGAAAAAGGGTGAAATGAATTTTTTCTTTTAATGTATATGGTATGAATATATTTTCCTGCCTTCAAGAATAATATTTTCTTTAAATATTATTTTAATTTTCTCAAATTTAATTATGAAGAAATTAATTTTCACTATATATTTGTAATTTTTAGGTAATATGTTATTAAATGGAAAGGCCATTTTTTCATGTTTTTTACAAATAGTTCAAATATTTTTTTAATATTATTTTATATATTTTTTAATATTCATTAACTATTTTTATCTTCACCCCAAATGTTATCTTATGATTATATATTTTTTAGAAAGTAATTGTGTTGATGATGATCATTGTACGATTATAGGAAACCAATTTCTTTTACATGGGTTAATTAAGCTTGGATGAGATAATTATTTCTATCCAGATAAGACCACTTTCTCTCTATGTATTGAATAATATTATGTGGTAGTTGGATTTTTATGAAAAAAATATATTTAAAAGGGATTATTTTATAATGATTTGATGAATGTTTAATGATATTGTGGGACATATTTTTATGGTTTGAATTATATGATCTATGGGCTTAAAATTATATAGAACTTCAAAGGATTGTGTAAATAATGATATCAAATGAGATAATATAGAGTATAATGGGTGAGTAATCCTATTATGTAAGGGATTCCATGCAATTTAATAGGCTTATGAGTGAACATTGACTTCATGAAAGTCATAATAGTGATTGATCCAAATTCAGGGTGATAATCATGTATGTGAACCTTGATCCAAGAAATTATTTAATATTCTTATGTGTATCCCAAAAAACATATGTCTTATAATGATGATATGTTCAAATAGATCATTAATTATTATTGATTATTTCATGCTCTTGTTACTTTATGTCATTTTCTATGACACAACCTTAGGTCTATATTCATGGTTAGGTTTTTTGATTAATTGGGTTTTGCATTCAAAATTTATCATCATTTTCTTATACAATTATGATAATGCTCACTTGTGATCATTGATTTATTTCTAAAATGTTTCACCTTACTAAGACATTTTACCCACCATTTCAAATGTTTCCATTTTCCTATGGTTATGATCAATGGTATTATGTGTGCAATTTTTAAGATGGGTATAGTGAGAGAAGAACGTTTTTGAAGATATTTAGTACATATTAATAAATAATTTTATTATATATCCAATCTCTAAATAAACTAAAACATTAATATACTTGGTAGTGTACTATTTTCATATCTACTAAATATTAATATAAAATTATTCACTATTATTATATGTTGTGAACGAGCAGCCTAATATTTATTAATAGTATGAAATAGTTATTTTTGGAAATTATGATTAGAATATGTTAGAGTGTACTTAAGTATAAGACATAGTTTTTCAGAAATTATTCTATTATTAAAAAGGGATTGATGTGGTTTTACTAAAATATTAATCCTTGTTATGAAATTTTATTATTGATGTGGTCCTGGCATAGATGTGCCTAGTGGTAAAATCTCTAAATGGGGAGGATTGGGTATTAACTCGATTTTAAACTATGTTTGATGAGTGGGACTCACACATCACACCTAGATAAAAAATTTCAATGGATTTTAATTGGTTATTTCATAATATCTTTTTGTTACGTTGTGATAAATTAATGGATTAAAATAGTAATGAAAAATGACAAGACATAGTGAATTGATTTTAATATCAATGGTTATTCCTTGAATGAGTATGTCATACTTTATGATATTAAATGATTTATTTTAATAATTATATGATTATTCAAATTGATTATTAATTTTTTATTCTTAGAATAATTTTTAAGGTTTTTATTAATCAATATTACAAGGATTTATCAAGTGAAAAATTTGATATATAATATAATAAACCATCTCATGAAAAAACTAAAGGAAATGTAAACTGAGAAAAGAAATTGTGGAATTTCTCACCAATATTTACCATTTTATATATGATAACATGAATCATGTGGATATTTAAAATGGTAAAAAAAATAAACAACTCTCTATCAGGTCTATTATAGAGAAACATAAACCATCAATTTATGGTTTTCCCGATCCACATAGTACTAAAAGTTCATTAAATTATACCAAAATGATATTCTTTGATCACTAATAATCAGCCCAAGAGAAGTTTATTTAGGTTTTTTATCATTTGGTTGGTGAAATTGATTATTATTGGATTGTTATCATGGATATGAGGTAATAGTATGAAATTGAGTATATGACATAAAATGACATTATGAAATTATTTTTCGATATGACTTTTCCTTAATATTATCCCTTCAAAATTAAAATGGAATATATATTACTCATTTATACGGATAATGAATCTATAATTACATATGATGCAATATTAACAATAATTTTAAGGTATTAATTAGGTTTTATCATCGATCTAAATTGAGAAGTTTTTCAATTAATTAGTTTCTTTAGATTAAATATTTGAATTAAATTTCCAATAATGTAATTTTATATCTACAAAGAAATCATTCCATGGAACATCAAGTTATAATTGTACAATTTAGACTATAATTATTTTTATTTTTGGGCCATAATTAGATTGATGGAATATTAAGTATAATTTAATAAAAAAGACAATGGAAGAATAAAAATTATTCTTTCGTCAAGTTACATGTATAGAAGGAAAACTAGAGTAAATTTCATTATGTGTTCAATTAAATGATTTACATGTTGATGAGAGGGAAATCAAGAAAAATGAATTTGATGTTAGGTGAAGAGGCTTCACATTGAGAGTGAAATAAAAATTCTAATGTGACACCCAAATCATATTCTATAATTGAAAGGGTTATGGTAATTAGGTCAATATGGGTCAGAGTGTTTAGTTTAATGACAAAAATTGGAATTGGTAACCTCTTAATAAAAGTGACAAATAGAAATATCCTGTGATCACAACTACATAAGTGGATCACTGAAACAAATTTGTGAAATATAAACATATCATCAATAATAGGGTTAAAAATTTCATATTTTATTTTTTATCTACCCCCTTTTTAATGTCTAAATAATTATTTATAGGTATCATTTCACTGACTTAGTTATTGTATTTTGAGATAACAGTAAAAAATCATAATGAAATAATGATTGAATATAAATTATATAGATCCATTCCTATATAAGTTTGTGAGAATGTTCTCCATTTAATCAATTTAATTCTAACTCTAGATAAATTTGGTGTGATTTTGGGTATCGATTGTATCTATCTATCAGGAGACAATATCATTTTTGGTGTAAAGGATTTCACATTTGATATAATGAATTGAAAAATGTTCACCTTTTTTCTTTGAATGAATATGAATGTCCAATGAAAATAATTTTCTTGGTAGTAGTCTTAATGAATATTCAATAAGAATATTTATAAAAAATTATTAGGGTGTAAATTAACATCAAAGATATTATTATTATTTGGGATTATGGTTTCATATATCTGAATGACTTACTGACCATTCCATTGAATTTTTGTGTTATGATTTCAAACAAAATCATTCCTAGAAATAACCCTACTCCAAATACTCAAAATAAAATTCCATTCATCTTGTTGAAAAAACTAAAGAAGAAAATAAAGTATTATCTTTTTAATGGAACCTTCTTACTGAGTGAATTATAAATTTATTCCTTGGTTATTTTTTAATATGAAAATCATGTCGATGAAGCAATTCATGGATTACATTTATATAACCATATCACTATCAAGAATAAGAATGTATTACCTCGTATCATTTACTTTTTTGATCAACTATATCGAGATCAATAATTTTTTAAGAATAATTTCATTATGGATAACATCAATTGAGGTTCAATAATGATTATATACACCAGATATACATTGGAACATGGTATGGTCATTATAAATTTAATTTAATAAAATTTGGACAAACTAATGACTTCTATATCATCATGGATTCAATTAATAGTGCCTTTACATATTACCACATTCATTTTGAGTTAATATATTTAGATGATACTATTATATATTCCATTATAAATATAGATAATAAAGATAATATGAATACAATATTGAAGATCATGAGGTTGGATAATTTGTATGATAATTCTAATAGGGGTGTATTCAAGATAAAAATGTTTCATTCTTATTTCATATAATCTCAATTAAGGTTACTTCTGTAAATCTGTCGAAGAAGGAAGTTTTCATGACCCGTCCTCTGGGGCCTGTATCATGACTACCCCAAGCCTGCCTTCCATAGGCCAGGGGCTGGCGACTAGCACCAAAGGAGTAATTCCTTAAAACTGGGAAGGCATTGCCTTTAAAAAAATGTAAACACACACTACCAGAGTACAAGAGGAAGAAAACAATAAGTAAAAGCTATATAACAAGTGTACTGATAGTAAAGGGGGCCGAAAATACAAGCCCAACATTAAAGTATATGTTAAGGACAAACATGTACAACTAAAAAAACAAACAGCTGGAAAGTGTCTAGCAGCTCCTGGATTGTCCTCTGGGGTTCCTACTTGAAAGGTAGGTACAAATGGCCTCCACAGTACTCCACGCCCATCAGACTCCACCGTGTACTAATAGGTCGTAAGGTCCTCCTCCGGGTACCATCCAATCATGGTGCTTTTGGCCTCTTTCGGCATTGTCCATCGTTTGCATCCAACAAAACGAGGTGCGGGCATAGCCCGTGCAGGGGCGAGTATAATGATACTCAGTAGGGACCCCAAGACCTTCAAGGTCTCACAAAATCTAACAAGGATAAACCACAAAGTATGATTTCAACAGATAACCATTACCTAGGTATATACCCATACATATACCTATGTTATCAAGTAACCCATCTCAATCATAAGGAAAACACAAATGTCATTGACTCAGCTCAAACCAGGATTTTCATTAACATAACAATGTCTACTAGAGAACTCCTCATCTATCGAGTACAGTGGCCCTGTCATGACTCTGAGGCGCTACTCAATAACCTTGGACTGCTGAGGTACTCCTCCTATCGAGTACCGCAGGTCTGCTGCCAAACCAGGCGCTCCGTCCGCTGTGGGTCTACCACCAAACCGGGTGATCCCCCTATAGCCTACAGAGGTAATCCTCTTGTCAAGTACCGGGTCTACTGCCAAACCAAGATCTCCGTCTGTCGTGGGTCTGCCGCCAAACCGAGTGATCCATCAACTAGTCTAGTTGAATCACTCTGAGTCGAATTGGTCAAGTAGTTGTCAGGTCAACAGCTACTAGGTCTCCGAACTCCGTCTTCTTGTCTCTAGGATCCCCTCTTTGAGCTACTGGTCGATACTAAAACTACCATGAGGTCTCACTTGGAAGTATCTCAATGGACTGCCACGTCATAAGGGTCTCAACGCAACAGATGGTGCATCAATTGGATGCCCGGTCTGTGAGTTATTAGCATTTTAGTCCTGAGGGCCCGGTAGGATTTGTGTACGATCCAACCTGACCATGACTCAACTATACCCCAAACTCTAGTGGGGTATACTCAAAGGGACGGTTATGCTCCAACGATATTGGTTCCCCTGACGGTTCGTCGGATGGATGTCTGGTGCCAAATATATGGCCTAAGAAGTTAATGGGTCAGTAATGGGCCCGGGTCTGGTTTGACCCGGTCGGACCGACTCGGCGCAACCCAGTCTGGGCCTACCCGGTCAGACTCACAGGGTCTGACCCGGCCAATTGGGTGGGTTAGCATGCTATGTTTTGACCTGGTCTGCTGGGCCCAGCCCAGCGGACCGTGAGGGCGGTTTGGCCCGATAGTCGCTATGTAGGAGGCTCTGTAACTCGGACCGGGAGACCGGGCCGGTTCGGCCAGTGAAACTGTGGGGGACACCGTGAGTCGTCTAGGGTGGCTGATGGCCGGGAGGCCAGCAGGTAGGACATACAAGGCGCATCCTGGCTGGCTAGTCACCGACAGGCCAAGGGTGCATCGGGCAGGGAGCGGATGCGCCGGGTAGGGTGTGTGGGTGTCGAACAGGGTACTAGGATGCCGGGTAGGGCACCAAGCAAGCCACGGAAGGGGCTTCAGGCAGCACGTGTGGGAGTCGGCCAGCAGTGCGGGGGTGCTGGCCCATGCGCCAGGGCACCGGGCAGCACCGCACCGCGCTAACCAGTGGCGGGGGGCGTCGGGCAGTGGTGCGAGATGCCATGCAGCAGAGCGGGGCGCGGGCAGCAGCGAGGGGGCGTCGGGCAGCATCGCGGGGGTGCCGGGCAGCTGCGCAGGGCGTCGGGAAACGGTGCGGGGAGTGGTGCGGGGCGCATGGCAGCAGCACGGGGTGCGGGGCGCCGGGAGAGGCGCGGAGCGCCGGGCTGTGGAGCCGGGCACAAGGAGCTGCACAGGGTGCCGTGCAGTGGTGCGGGGTGCTGGGTAGCGGGCCGGGACGCCGGGTAGCGACGCGGGGCGCTGGGTAGTGCCACAGGGGGTCAGGCCACGGCGCGGGGTGCGGCGGTATGCGTAGGTCGTGGGTAGTGCAGCGTTTGATCTCTGTCTTCGTCATCGTCACCACGTGTACCGCTTCCAATGACATCAATCAAGAACAAGAAAAGGGGAGAGGGTCGTGCCGTGTTCGTGTGGCTCGAACGCTCCTTGTTACAGCGATAGCATTTGGTAATGAAGTGATCAAAAAACAATGAAGAACGGAGGTTTAAATTCATAATTAAATTAACTCAAAATTTCCCCTACCTCGAATTTGGTGATCGACGACAGAGTCGTAGAAGGCAGTCATTGTTCTGTCCTAGTCAGTGGAGGAAGATCTCAAAGATGACGAGTCGAGGTGACGTCATTAGCATTCTTCATGGGTGACAATACTTCCCTTTCTTTCCCATGTTGAAGATGGATGAAGATGGAGTTTATCGTTCTTCGCGGGCGACAGTTCATCGTTGGAGTAATAATTCTCCAAGGGTTGGGCGTCACATCTCTTTTCTAGCATTTCACCTCTTAAAAAAGCCGTCCCAAAACCCTCCCCCAAGCTTTCCTTATATAGGAGAGGGAGGGTTTGTCTAAAATCACATTGTCACGTAATTCAAATTTGGTGAATTAAAAGAGTCGTCCCAACCTAATTAAATTCATTAGAGGTGTCACATTTAATTAGGTGGATTGGCAAGAGGCTATATCTCATTAAATAGGGAGATGTGGGAGGTTGTATCCTCCACCATCAATAGGGGTTGGGTGGTCTCCACCCCTATCATTTAATAGAGAGGTTTTCGGTCTCGGGTGTTCCCCACATCGTAACCTCATGCGGGTGGTTATGTTTGGGTGGTCCCCACCACCATAACCTATCATTGGAGTTTTGGGTGTGGTGACCCCCACCTCCAACCTCCCCATAGAGGTTTTATCCACCCAAATAAAATAAATTTTAAACTTTATTTTATTCAATTTTATTAAAAACAACCCCCAAAAACTAACTTCTAAACTCATCCAAATGCAACTGCGGTAAAGATCTCAATAAGCAATTACTAATGTTGTGAGTTCAACAGTGCCCTCAGATTTCAATTACGAGCACTAGTTCAAAAGTTATAAACGCCGCTCACATGTTTGCTGAACGTGCCCGAAAAAATGTTTGGAAAATTATTAACATTCACCCTCGACCCACTACAGTTGAGGTTAGGCTTTGACTTGGTGAAACACACCCCAACGAACACAACAGTACTCTCACATTTTCAATCTGAGTTACCGTTTAGAAGTTATGAATTTTACACTAAAATAATTGTCACTTAATTATTTTACTTGCGGCCAAAAACTATCTTTTTCTGGTGGCCCGCACTAGGAAATGTTAGTATCTTCATAAATAAAGAATGACCTCATGAGTTCAGTTGTGGTCTTGTATTTTTAATCTAATCTACCATTTGTGAGTTATAATCATTTTAAAAATAAAATAACTTTATTTAATTATTTTATTTACAGTTTTTCCATTTTTAGGATTTCTCACAGGAGGCCCACACCAGCTAAACATAAGTCTTGACTAGGGTAAACCCACAATCATGAGTCCAATGGTGCCCTCATATTTCTGATCCGAGTAACCTTTTTTGAGTTATTACACTTTTTCATGAAAACTGCTTACGCGCGTTAATTTAAGCTTAACCAAACTTCATAGGATCATTCCAGGCACTCTATGCCTCGTAATCACGCGCTGTTAGTAATGTAAGACTCATAAAATTCTCATGAATTTTTTTAAAAAACAAACCATAGGAATTCTGGGTCTTTAAATTCTCCTCACCTCAGGGCTTTACGTCCATGTAAGCTACAACTCGAACTAAGGAAACAAATGGGGGTACTGAGCACGCATCTGAGCCTCCCACTCCCATGTTCTCTCTTAGAGGTTCCCATACTGCCAGCGAACGTGCACCAGATGTATCAGCTATCCATGTAGAACCCACTCTTGTCAATCCTAAATCTCCACTGGAACCTCCATGAAAGTCGCTCTGTCATAAATGTACAGCTCCCTGTGGTCGATGATGTGGGATGGGTTGTGCACGTATCACCGTAGCTGAGATACGTGGAAGACGTCGTGCACCTGGTGCAATAGAGGTGGAAGGGATAAGTGGTAAGCCACCTCTCCTACTCTGCTGAGGACATAGAAAGTTCCAATTAATTGCAGAGATAACTTGCCGCCTCGGCCAAATCTCCGTAGACCTCATCGTTGTGAGACCCGTAGGAAGACATGGTCGAAATCCTAGAACTCCAGAGGTCCATGTCTCCTATCAGCATTCGGAATATGTCTACTCTTTGCAGTCTTCATCCACTCCTAGATGCTCTACACCTTCTCGATGGTAGCTTGTACCATCTCTAGTCCAACTAGTGCTGACTCCCCTAGGTATATCCAACATTGTGGCGATCTGCAAGGTTGTTCGTACAAGGCCTCAAAAGGTTCTATACCGATGGTGGAGTGATATCTTTTGTTGTAGGAAAATTCCACCAAAGGTTTTTGATCCTCCCAAATACAACCAAAGTCGAGGAAACATGCATGAAACATGTCCTCGAGGGTATGGATGGTCCTCTCAGTCTGACAATCCGTATGAGGATGGAAGGCGGGGCTCAAGCGAAGCTGTGTCCCGAAAGCTTCTTGCAACCCCTTCCATAGCTGGGAAGTAAATCGTGCATCACAGTAAGAGAAAATAGAAGAAGTTACTCGATGAAAATGCACAATATCCTACACATAAGGGCATATCAAGTTCTCTTCTAAGCCCTTCTCTCTGATTGGTAGGAAGTGGGACGACTTGGTGAGTCAGTCAATGATCACCCATATCGAGTCGTTACTCCTGGATTTATGTGGAAGACCCATCACAAAGTCCATGGATATCCCATCCCACTTCCACTCTGGGAACTATAAAAGCTATATCAAGCATGCTGGTATCTGGTGCTCTGCCTTCACTTGCTAACAAGTGAGCCACCGTGAAAACAATCTCGCTACTTCCTTATTCATACCTGGCCACCAATGCTGTTGTTGAAGGTTCTGATACATCTTCTCCACTCCTGGATGTACCATTAGAGGGGAAGTGTGGAACTCCCTCAACACTTCCTCCTGAAGTGAAACTGGTACTATGGTGCGTCCTCTGAAAATGATGACATGCTCCCCACCTTTAGGAAATCAATCAGGTGCATGCCCTCTGGATATCTGAGTACGTCACGTCTCACAGTCAGCATCCCCACATTGTGCCTCCATGACTCGCTGATGAAGAGGAGGAGTGACTGTAACATAATGTAGAAAGGATACTCCATCCCTATCCACAAAGGATATATGTAAGGAAGCCAGCTGCTCTATCAGCTTGCTTAGAAGTTGTATACCAGCCCTCCAACTGAGCGCATCCGCAACAATGTTCCCCTTCCCAAGAGTATAGACTATCTTGAAGTCATTGTCCTGCAGGAACTGAAAACTCAAAACTCATGCTAACATAAGGGTAAGCCTGACTGACTCAAGAGTGATCATCTGCACCCTCTTCTACATGATTTTAACCTGTGCTACCTAGGTTTCCTTTTTTTCTTCACTCACTAGGAAAACCTCATCTCTACATTATAGATAAACCACAACTTTTTTTCCTAATACAGTTAATCTATGTAAGAATTGTCATTTCCCAGTACATACCCAAACTAACGTCGTAAGGCCTCAACACTGCCACCAAGAGGTTCCAACCGAAACTCTCATCTCAAGGGTAAGATCACACCATCATCATATGAGTGATTATCAAGTCTTCTCCCAAAGGTATCTCCAAACATGAGGGTCAAGTTAATGGTTCGACCAGAAACTCTACTTCTAGGAAAAGATTTGTGGAAGGAATGAATGATTGGTACCTATGTCTATTGATAAGGCAGCTAGTAGAAGACATAGTCCGTACATAGAATCATTCCTAGAGCCTTTGGGTCACACTCCTTGACCGCATGAAGCTATTCTCTTCCTCTCCCCTCTAGCTCTGAGAGCCTGGAGAGGACTACAAAGGTGGGTGGTTGTAACATGTCAAAATGTACACCACCTCATGCTGCTCTCGAAAATCTTCTTCCACGACTAATGCCCTGTAGATTTATCTGTCCCTATTAAATCCTCTTTCTAAAAGAGTTTACACGCCCAAGTATCTAAGACTGGCACTAGTTTCCTGCTTTCCCACTGCTAAAATTCACTGTCTCTATCCCCTCATCCATTGAACATTCAACCGCAAAGGTTCTCTCTAGCATCCTAACATAGTTAGGAATGCACAGAGGAAAAATAAAGTATTGGCTCGGATATACCTAAACACATCTCACTCGGAGGTCCAAGCTCTGAAGCACTGATCGTAACATATTCAACAAGTTCTAGGAATGATCGGTATTCCTCAATGAATACTCAGCTACCGACATGGCATCCTGCCAAAGCTGTAGATGTTCTAGAGAACTCTTAGCCACCACCTCAGGCCAGTCCTCAGCCACCTGTAAGTCGGGCTTGCCTCCGAACCTTAGGGGTATCTAATGATGAAACACATGTAAGACACTAAGAAAACAAGTTTCATCAACCAGTTCCGCTGGTTGAAACTCTTGACTAACAGGCAGTGATATAGCTGACACACTACGTGAAAGTACAATCTCTGGCAAAGGCCCATATACCGAAGCCTCATCACTATGCAGAGCAACATCATGATCACTCACTAGGAAACACTAGTAGCTAAGAACAGCATCGGCTCTACTCATGTCTCAACTAGGTAGAGAACTCTATAAATCACCTCTCATCAGTCCTCTGCTGCCTGGGAATCTGTCTTGCCTCGTAACCTTGAAGGCCTCTACTTTTGGAACTCGTTAAACGCGCTTTGTCAACGTGCTATGTCCTCTAGTGCAGCTGCTGGAATCTGTTTCCCAATCGGTGGTGGTGTTTCTGGTACACCACCCGAAGGTGCAAACATATTAAGAGGGCCCTGTAATAGAGCCTCATTGCTCGGTGGGCCGTCATCGCGTACTCTCTCAAAACTCCAACATGTTGTCTACGTGGAGGCATCATGAACAGATGTGACATGGTCAAAAGACTATACCTAGTGAGATGACCTAGTTTGATATGACTTAAAGAAAACTTTTTAAAACACACACGCAATCAGCGTTTTTGTGCACTATGTCGGAAATCAGTAGTCAGGGTCCTGGTGTATGGATACGTCAGCCGCCACACCAATATTGGACACCCTGAACTGAAAACCACACTTGGTACCCTTACCAATATTGACTCACTGAAAAGAAAATATCATAGTTTTTTGTTCTACAGTAGAAGTGACTCCTTTGATACCAATTTTTCACGACCCATCCCCCTGGGGCCCATATCGTGACTACCCCAAGCCCGCTTTCCATAGGCCAGGGGCTGACGACTAGCACCAAAGGTGTAATTTCCTAAAACTGGGAAACCATTGCATTTAAAAAAACATAAAAACACACAACAAGAGTACAAGCGGAACAAAAAAATAAGTAAAAGTTGTATAACAAGTGTACTGAATGAAGAGAAGGCCCAAATTACAAGCCCAACAGTAAAGTACATGGAAAGGAAAAAATATGTGCAACTGAAAAGAAAAACAGCTGGAAAGTGTCTTGCAGCTCAGGGATCATCCTCTGGGGTTCCTACCTAATGTGTACATATAGATGGCCTCCACTTCACTCCAAGTCAATAAGACTCCACTGTGTACCAATATGTCGTAAGGTCCTCCTTCGGGTATCGTCCAGTCCTGGCGCTCCCGTCCTCTATCGGTGTTGTCCGTCATCTACATCCAACACAATGATGTGCGGGCATAGCCCGTGCAGGGGTGAGTATAAAGATACTCAGTAGGGACCCTGAGACCCTCAATGTCTCACAAAATCCATCAAATATAAACAAAAAATTATGGTTTCAAAGAATAACCATTACTTAGGTATATTCACAAACATAAATCTAAGTTATCAAGTAACCCATCTCAATCATGAGGAAAACACAAATGTCATAGACTTATATCAAACCATGATTTTCATTAATGAAACCACGGTTTCTAGAAAACTCCTCCTATGTTGAGTATAGTGGCCTTGTCATGACTTTGTGGTTCTACTCACTAACCTTGGATTGTTGAGGTACTCCTCCTGTCGAGTATCACGGGTCTGCTACCAAACCGGGTGTTCCGTCCACTGTGGGTCTACCGTAAAACTGGGCACTCCCCATATAGCCTACAGAGGTACTCCTCCTATCGAGTACCATGGGTCTGCTGCCAAACCAGGCGCGCTGTCTGCCTGGGGTCTACTGCCAAATCAGGCATTCCGTCTACTGGGCTAGTCGAATCACTCCATGTTGAATTGGTCAAGCAGTCGTCAGGTCTATAGCAATTAGGTATCCTCAATCCCTCTACTCATCTCCTGGAGGATCCGCTCCACGCGCTACTGGTCAATACTCCAAGTGTCATGAGGTCTCACATAGAAGTATCTCAAAGGATCGCCAGATTAAAGGGGTCTCAACGCAACAGATGACGCATCCATTGGATGCTCGGTCTATGAGTTTTTAGCATTTTAGTCACAACTGTTTGGTTGGATTCATGTACGAACCAACCTGATTGTGACTCATCTATACCCTGAACTCTAGTGGGGTATACTCAAAGGGACAGCTATGCTCCAAGAATATTGGTGCCACTGACGGTTCGTCTAACGAACTTCCGAAGCCAAAGATATGGCCCACGAAGGTAATGGGTCAGTAATGGGCTCGGGTCCAGTCTGACCCGGTCGGACCGACTCGGCCCATCCCAGTCTGGGATGATCCGGTCAGACTCACTGGGTCTGACCAGGCCCATTGGGCGGGTCGTCCCACTAAGTTTTTACCCGGTCCGCTGGGCCCGTCCCAGCAGACCGCGAGGGTGGTTCGACCTGACAGTCACCACGTAGGCGACTCGGTAACTCAGTTCGAGAGACCGGGATGGTTCGGCCAGGGATACCATGGGGGATGCCGCATGTCGGCTCAGGAGTCCAGTGGCCAGGAGGTTATCAGGCTGGCCGTGCGGGGTGTGGGTAGGCCACCTGATCACCGACAGGCCACAGGTTCCCTGGGAAGGGCGCGGGTTCACCGGGCAGAGCACATGGGTTCCGGGAAGGGTGTCGGGATGCCGGGCACGGCACCCGGAAAGCCACGATAGGGGTGCCAGGTAGTGCGCGGGGGCACCAGGCAGTAGCATGGGTGACAGGAAGTGCTCTAGGGCACCGGGGAGTAGCGAGGGGGCGCCGTGTAGCAGCATGGGGACGCAGGGAAGCATGCTTGGACACCGGGTAGTGGCATGGGGGGGTCGGGCAGTGGTGGGGGGGCACCGATCTATGCACCCAGGCACTGGGCAGTGGCTCAGGGCACCGGGCAGTGGTGAGGGGTGCGGCGGTGCACAGAGGCCACAGGTAGCGTGACCTTTGATCTCATTCTTCGTCGTCATCTCAGTGTGTACCGCCTCCATCGTCATCAATAAAGAATAAGAAAAGGGGAGAGGTTCGGGCCGTATTCGTGCAACACAAACCCTCCTTGTTGCAACGATCGCATTTGGAAATGAAGTTCTCAACAAACGATGAAAAATGGAGGTTTAAACTCATATATATATTAACTCAAAAATCCCCTACCTCAAATTTGGTGATCGACGATGGAGTCACGGAAGGTGGTCATTATTCTATTAAAGTTGGAGGAAGAAGAGCTCGAAAAAGAAGAGTCGAGATGACGTTGCCGACGTTCTTCATCGGCGAAAATGATTCCCTTTCTTGTCCCGATTGAAGAAGGATGAAGACAGTGTTTGTCAATATTCATTCTTTGTGGGCGACGGTTCTTCGTTGGAGGAATAATTCTGCATGTTTTGGGTGTCACGTCTCTTTTCCAGCATTACGCCTCTTAAATATGTTGTCCCAAAACATTCCCCCAAGCTTCCTTTATATAGGAGAGGGAGGGTTTGTCTAAAATCACGTTGGCACATAATTCATATTTGGTGAATTAAAAGAGTGGTCTCCACCTAATTAAATTCGTGAGAGGTGTCACATTAAATTAGGTGGATTGGAAAGAGGCTCATCCTCATTAAAGAGGAAGATGTGGGTGGTTTTATCCTCCACCATCAATAAGGGTCAGTTGGTCCCCACCCCTATCATTTAATAGAGAGTTTATGTGTCTCAGGTGGTCCCCACGTCATATTCTCTTGCGAGAGGTTATGTGCGTGTGTGCCCCACCACCATAACCTCCCATGGGAGGTTGGGTTTTGTTTCCCCCACCTCCAACTTCCCCTTGGAGGTTTTGACCAGCCAAATAAAATAAATTTAAAACTTTATTTTATTCAACTTAAGAAAAAACTCCCAAAAAAATAACTTCTAAACTCGTCAGAACACCACTATGGTGAAGGTATCAATAAGAAATTTCTGATACTATGAGTTCAACAGTGCCCTCATATTTCAATTCCGAGCACCGGTTCAAAAGTTATAAAACATTGCACACTCGTTTATTGAACGTACCTGAAAAAAAGTTTGGAAAATTATTAAAATTTACCCTCGACCCACTGTAGTCGAGGTTAGGCTCTGCCTAGGTGAAACATGCCCCAAAAAACCCAATGGTACTCTTGGATTTTCAATCCAATTTACCGTTTAAAAATTATGAATTTTAGAATAAAATAATTGTCACTTAATAATTTTATTTGCGGCCAAAAACTAACTTTTTCAGGGGGCCCGCGCCGGCCAAATTTTGTATCTTCTTAAATAAAGAAAGTCCACATGAGTTCATCAATGGTCTCAGATTTTTAATTCAAGCTACCTTTTGTGAGTTATAAGAATTTGAAAAATAAAATAACTTTATTTAATTATTTTATTTATGGTTATTCCATTTTTGAAATTTCTCACAGGAGGCCCGCGCTGACTAAAATTAAGCCGCGACTAGGGTAAACCCGCCATCCTAAGTGCAACGAATTTTTTATCTGAGTAAACGTTTAATAATTATTCCACTTTTTCATGAAAAATTCTTACAGGCATTTATTTAAGATTAAAAATACTTCGACTGATCATTCTGGGCACTCCGAGCCTCGGAATCGCGCGCCGTCAGAAACTGAAGACTCTTAAAATTCCAACGAATTTTTTTAAAAAATTCCACGAGAATTCCGGGTCTTTACATTCTCCCCACCCCAAGGATTTATGTCTACATAAGCTACAACTTGAACTAAGAGAAAAAATGGTGGTACTGAGCATGCATATGAGCCTCCTGCTCTCATGTTCTCTCCTAGAGGTTTCCGTGATTCCAGCGAATGTGAACTAGAGGTATCGACCATCCATGTAGGACCTGCTCCTGTCAATCCTCAATATTCACTGGAACATCCATGAAATTCACCCCGTCATCGATGTCCATCTCCTTGTGGTCGATGATGTGGGATGGGTCGTGCACATATATCCTCAGCTAAGATACGTGGAAGACATCGTGCACCCGGTGTAATTGAGTTGGAATAGCTAAATGATAATCCACCTCACCTACTCGGCTAAGGACCTTGAAAGATCCAATGAATTGTAGAGATAACATGCCTCCTCGGCCAAATCTCTGTAGACCTCATCATGGTGAGGCCCGTAAGAAGATGTGGTCACCATCCTCGAACTCTAGAGGTCTCTATCTCCTGTAAGCATTCTACTTCTATCTGCTCTGTGCAGTATTCATCCACTACAAGATGATATGCTCCTTCTTGGTGGTTGCTCGTACCATCTCTGGTCTCACTAGTGATGAATCCCCTAGGTCTATCTAACACAATGGAAATTTTCATGGTTGTCCGTACAAGTCCTCAAAAGGTGTCATACTGATGGTGGAGTGATAGCTGTTGTTATAGGAAAACTCCAACAAAGGTAGGTGATCCTCACAGCTATGACCGATGTTGAGGACACATGCACAGACTTTTCTTTGAGGGTCTGTATGGTCATCTCTCTCTGACCATCCATCTGAAGATGGAAGGCGGTTCTCAAGCGAAGTTATGACCTGAAAGCTTCTTGCAACCCCTTCCATAGCCGTGAAGTAAATCTTGTGTCACAGTCAGAGACAATAGAAGAAGTTACTCCATGAAAAAGCACAATCTCCAGCACATAGAGGTGTCCCAAGTTATCTACTAATCCCTTCTCTCTGATCAGTAAAAAGTGGTCCAACTTGGTGATTCGGTCAACAATCACCCATATCGAGTCGTGAATCCTGGATGTACGTGGAAGACCCATCACGAAGTCTATGGATATCACATCCCACTTCCACTCTAGGACCTCTAAAGGCTGTAATAATCCTACTGGTATCTGGTGCTCTGCCTTCCCTTGCTGACAAGTGAGGTACCGTGAGACAAACTCAGCTACTACCTTCTCCATACCTGGCCACCAAGGTTTTCATCGAAGGTTCTGATACATCTTCGCCACTCCTAGATGTACCGTTAGAGGGGAAGTGTGGAAGTCCCTCAAAACCTCCTCCTGAAGTGAAAATGGTACCATGGTACATCCTCTGAAAAGGATGATGTGCTCCCCACCTTTAGAAAATCCATCAGGTGCCTACCCTATGGATATTTGAGTAAGTCGCATCTCATAGTCAGCGTCTCCATGTTGTGCCTCCCTGACTCGCTGATGAAGAGGAGGATAGACTGTAAATACTATAGAAAGGATGCTCCATCCCTATCAACAAAGGATATCTGTATGGAATCTAGCTTCTCGGTTTACTCACCTAGAAGTTGTATACCAGTACTCCTAAAGAGCACATCTACATCAAAGTTCCCCTTCCCATGAGTATAGAATATCTTGAAGTCATAGTCCTACATGAACCAAAAAATAAAAACTCTTGCTCCCATGAGGGTAACGTTGTCCTACAAAAGGGTGATCGGTTGCACCCTCTTATGCATGAGTTTAACCTGTTCTGTCTGGAATTTCTTTTTTTTTCTTCACCGACTAAGGAAAACCTCATCTCAATGATTTAGATAAGCCACAACCTTTTTTCCTAATACATTCAATATGTGTATGAACTATGGTTTCCCAGTCCATACCCAAACTAATGTCATGAGGCCTTGATGCTGGAACTAAGAGGTTCCAACCGAATCTCTCGCCTTAAGGAACAGATCACACCATCGGTGTAATTGGATTATTGAGTCTCCTCCCAAAGTTATCTCTAGATGTGAGGGTCAAGTAAACGGTTTAACCAGAAACTATAGGTATAGGACAAGATTTGTGGAAGAAATGAATAATTGGTACCTATTTCTATTTATACGACTGCTATTAGTTGACACAGTACGTACCTTGAATAATTCCAATAGCCCTTGGGTCACACTCCTTGAATCCATTCAGTTATTCTCTTCATCTTCCCTCCATCTCATTGAGCCTGGAGGGGACTACAAAGGTGGGTGGTTGAAACATGTCAAAATGTACACCACCCCATGCTGCTCTCCTAGCTCTACTTCCACATCTTGTTCCCTATAGATTCATATGTCCCAGTTACATCCTCTTTCTAAAATAGTTTACACACCCATGTCTTTGAGACTGGCGCTAGTTTCATGTTTTCCTGCTACTAACATTCATTGTTTGTATCCGCTCAGCCAAAGAAAATTTAACCGCAACGGTTTTCACTAGAATCCTAACATAGGTAGGAATGAATAGAGGAAAAAGAAAGTGTTGGCTCAGATGACCCTAAACACATCTCACTCGGAGGTCCAAGATCGGAAGCACGGATCTTATCGTATTCATCGAGTACCAGGAACAATCGGTATGCCTCGATGAATACTCAGCTACCGATATGTCATCCTAACGAAGATGTAGAAGTTCTAGAGAACTCGCAACAACCTCCTCAGGCTAGTCCTCATCCACATATAAGTCAGGCTTTCCTCAGAACCTGAGGGGTATCTGATGCTGAAACACGTTTAAGGTAGTAAGCCTACATGTATCATCAACTGGTACCGCTGGTTGGAACTCCTGACCAACAAGCAGTGATATAACTGACACACTACCTGAAGGTACAATCACGGGTAAAGGTCCACATACCAATGCCTCATCACTATGCAGAAAAACGTCATGGTCACTCATTGGGAAACAATAGTTGCTAATATCACCATCTGCTCTACAGGTATCTCAACTAGGCAGAGAACTATCGCAATCACCTCCAGTCAGTCCTCTGCTACATAGGAATCTTTCTCGCCTTCTAAACTAAAAGGCCTCTTCTATTAGAACTTCTGATAGGTTCTTAGTCAGAATGCACTATCCTCTAGTGCGGCTGGTGGAATCTACTATCCAATGGGTGGTGGTGCAGCTGGTTCACCACCTGAAGGTGCCAACATAGTAAGAGGGCCCTGCACCGGAGCCTCGTCACTCGGTGGGTTGTCATCGCATACTCTATCAAAACTCCAATTAGCTATCATCATGGTGGAATCTTCAACAGATGTGACACAGTCAAAAGTCTATACCTGGTGAGATGACCTGGTTTGAGCTGACTTAAAGAAAACTTTTGAAAACACACATGCAATCATCGTTTTCATGTACTAATTCAGAAATCAGTAGTCTTGGTCATGGTGTATGGATACGTCAGCCACCGCACCAACACTAAACTCCTTGAACTAAAAACCACATTCGGTACCCTTAACATTATTGATTCATAGAAAAGAAAATATTAGAGTCCTAAGTTCTGCGGTAGAACTGACTCCTCTGATACCAATTTGTCATGACCTGTCCCCTGGGGTCCGTATCATGACTACCCCAAGCCCGCCTTCCATAGGCCAGGGGATGAAGACTTGCACCAAATGCGTAATTCCCTAAAACTAGTGGCAATCCAGAGAAGATCTTGGTGAATGGCTCGCCTGGTCATGGGAATGTTGGTATGGAGTCTGAATTGAACTGGACCATAGTTGTGCAAGTTGTTTTAGGCAATCCACTGGTCGTAGATGTCTTCAGTCATTTGAGAAAGGATATGGGTGATCCTCATTCACTGGAGAAAATGGGGTTGGAGGCGGAGACAACTGCGAGTGGATTGGACCCTCCGCTTGAGGCCTCCCATGGGGGAAGTGGGCACAATCCAGATGGGGTACTGGAAAATGTGGATAAGGGAGGTCATACCCCATCAATCCCTTCTTTTGTTGAGGTGGTGTGATTATGGAAGGATAGCAGTGAGTATGGACATGCAGTGACTTGGAATCCAAATATAGGATGCAATTCCCTTGAACAAGAAGCAGGGGTGAGACCTTGTGCAGGAAAAGTCATGTGGAAGGCCTTGTGCTGGGTAATCGTTTTGAGCTTCAGACCAATGATGATCCAGTCCAGGCCTCTAATGATTTGGTCCAAATATCCATGGATGAGAAGGAGGTGAATGGTTCCAGTGATGAATGTTATAGTTATTATGTAGGTGACAGAGAGAATGGGACTCAGGGCAGTAGGAATCCAAGCCCGCAGAGATGAAAAAGCAGGTGGGGAAATTGTAAAGTAAGGAAAGACTACTCACATTTACCTATACCTATGGAGTCCAAATCTGTGAAGAAGATTATTGACAAGCAGATGGAAAATTCCCCCAACCTCTCCATATCGGCTTTCCAGCATCGAAGGTCTGATGCTATGATTGAACACCCTTTGGAACTGCTTTTGAGTTCGGAAGAGGTAGTGGCCGAATCGGTTCTGACAATTAATAATACTGATATAGAGGATGAAAGATTGATGGAAAGAAGTATAAGGGTACCTGGAAATGAGGAGCAATTCAAATGGATTGATAAACAGGATCTCATCCTAATACGAGGATTCAAAAATGGGATAATCAGTATAGAGGAGTATATGCTGTCTTGGGACAAGCAATATTTTCAGTTTGAAGATCTCTTAAAGAGGGAACTAGACACTCAGGTGAACACTATCTCTTGTAAATTATATAGGGAGACTAAAACTGGTAAGTTGCACTTTTATTTTAATGACTTGGTATCTTCCTTTTATTTTTGAACATATGGTTTTTCACTTTTTCCTTAAAACTGTTTGATAATAAAATAAAAAAAATTGAGGGCCCTAAAACTAGGAAGGCAAGCCTTAAAAAAATGTAAACACACACAACCAGTGTACAAGTGGAAGAAAACACTAATTAAAATATGTATAACAAGTGTACTAAAGTAAAGGGGGCCGTAAATACAAGCCCAAGAATAAATTACAAGGAAAGGACAAACATGTACAACTAAAACGACAAATAACTGGAAAGTGTTTAGCAGCTCCTGGAGTGTCCTCCAGGGTTCCTACCTAAAGGGTAGGTTCAGATGGCCTCCACAACACTCCATGTCCGTAAGACTCCACTGTGTACCGATACATTGTAACGTCCTCCTCTAGGTACCATCCAGTCCTAGTGCTCTCAGCCTTCCACGGCATTGTCTGTCATCTGCATCCAATACAACAAGGTGTGGGCATAGCCCGTGCAGGGGTGAGTATAACGATACTCAGTAAGGACCCCGAGACTCTCAAGGTCACACAAAACCCAAAAATGATAAACCAAAAAGTAGGATTTCAACAGATAACCATTACTTAGTTATATGCCCATACATATACCTAATTTATCAAGTAAGCCATCTCAATCATGAGAAAAACACAAAGTTCATTGACTCAGGTCAAACTAGGATTTCCGTTAATGAAACCATGGCTACAAGAGAACTCCTCCTCTGTTAAGTACAATAGCCCTTTTGCGACTCTGAGGTGCTACTCAGTAACATTAAACTACTACGGTACTCCTACTGTCGAGTACCGTGGGTCTGCTGCCAAACTGGGGGCACCGTTTGATGTGGGTCTGCCGCGAAACCGGGTGAACCCCCTATAGGATACAGAGGTACTCCTCATGTTGAGTACCGTTGGTCTGTTGCCAAACTAGGCACTCCATCCACCATGGGTCTTCCACCAAACCGGGCACTCCATCCACTAGGCTAGTCGAATCACTCTGAGTCGAATCGGTCAAGAAGTTGTCAGGTCTCCAGCTACTAGGTTTCTGCACTCCTTCTATTCGTATCCTAGAAGCTTCGCTGCATGAGCTACTGGTCGATACCCCAAGTGTCACAAGGTCTCACGTGGAAGTATCTCAATGGACCATCTTGTCATAGGGGTCTCAACTTCACAGACGACACGTCAATTGGACTCCCAGTCTGTGAGTTATTAGCATTTTAGTTTCGGGGGGCCCGGATGGATTCGTGTACGAACCAACATGACTGTGACTCAAATATACCCCGAACTCCAGTGGGTTATACTCAAAGGAAAGGCTATGGTCCAAGAATACTCAAGCTGTTGACGGTTCATCAAATGGACGTTTGGTGCCAAAGATATGGCCCAAGAAGGTAATAGGTCAGTAATGGGCCCAGGTCCGGTCCAACATGGTCGGAACGACTCGGCCCAACCCAGTCTGGGCCGACCCGATCAGACTCTTTATGTCTGACCTGGTCCATTGGGCGGGGTATCCTGCTATATTTTGACCCGGTCCGCTAGGCCCGACACTGCACACCGCGAGGGAGGTTCGGCCTGATAGTCACCACATAGGTGTCTTGGTAACTCGGCCCGGGAGACCGGGCCGGTTCAGCCAGCGACACCGCGGGGGATGCTGTGGGTCAGCTCGAGAGGCTGGTGGTCGGGAGGCCAGCAGGTAGGCTGTGTGGGGCACTGGAAGGCCGGCTGGTCACAGACAGGTCGCAGGTGCACCAGGCAGGGCGCGGGTGCGTCGGGCAGGGAGCGTGGGTTCCATGATGCCGGGCAGGGCACCAGGCAGGCCACGACAGGGGCGCCGAGCAGCACATGGGGGTATCAGGAAGTAGCGTGGGGGCACCGGGAAACGCACCAGGGCGTCGTACAGCAGCGCCGGGCAGCGGCGTGGGGCACCGGGCTGCGGCGCGGGGGTGCCAGGTAGGGGCGTTGGGGCACCAGACAGTATAACAGGGCACCACGCAGCAGCTCTACGGTGACGGGCAGTGGTGCGGGGGCTCCAGGCAGTACACTCGAGCATTGGGTAGCGGCGCGGGGGCACCGAGCAAAGTCTCGGGGGCGCCGGGCAGCGGTGTGGGGTCGCAGGGCAGAGCACCGGGTCACCGGGCAGTGGCGCAGGGCATGGTTGTGCGTGGCGGCCGTGGGAGCGCGACCATTGATCTCTGTTGTCGTCGTCGTCATCGCATGTACTACTTCCATCGTCATCAATAAAGAACTCTCAAAGGGGAGAGGGTCGGGCCGTTTTCGTGTGGCCCGAACCCTCCTTGTTACGGCGATATCATTTGACATCGAAGTGCTCAACAAATGAAGAAGAACAGAGGTTTAAACTCATACATAAATTAACTCAAAAATCCTCCTACCTCGAATTTGGTGATCGATGAAGGAGTTGTAGAAGGTGGTCATTGTTCCGTTAATGTCAGAGGAAGAAGAGCACGAAGAAGATGAGTTGAAATGACATCGTCAGCATTCTTCATGGGTGGAAATGCTTCCCTTTCTTGCCCAGGTTGAAGAAGGATGAAGAAAACGTTCATTGTTCTTAATTATTCGTGGGTGACGATTCTTCGTTGGAGGAATAATTCTCCAAGTGTTGGGCATTGCGTCTCTTTTCCAGTGTTTCGCCACTTGAAGAAGCTCTCCCAAAACCTTCCCCTAGGCATCCTCTACATAGAAGAGGGAGTGTTTGTCTAAAATCACGTTGGAACCTAATTCAAATTTGGTGAATTAAAATAGTGGGCCCCACCTAATTAAATTTGTGAGAGGTATCACATTTAATTAGATGGATTGGCAAGAGGCTCTCCCTCATTAAATAGGGATAGGTGGGAGGTTTTATCCTCCACCATCAATAGGGGTCGTGTGGTCCCCACCCCTATGATTTAATAGAGAGGTTATGGGTCTCAGTTGGTCCCCACGTTGTAACCTCTAGCGGGAGGTTATGTGCAGGTGGGCCCCACCACCATAACCTCATATGAGAGGTTTGGGTGTGGTGGCCCCCACCTCCAATGTAACAGCCCAAGATTTTATAAAAAAATATTCTTTTTAATTTTATTAAAGTCTTGTGTTGTACGCTACACCAAAAGGAGCTTGCACAACACGCATCCTTGACATTCCTTGCATTACACGCAATCATGACCTTCCTCGATAGCGTGTGTAATACGCAATACCGAGTTTCACTAAAAAACAATATGCTATTAAAATATTATTAAAACTAGCCGTTATGAATAGTAATAACCACTTTTTAAAACTCTGTAAATCTTATTTTTCAAAATGAACTTCATTTTTGGATTCGGAGTATCGAATTTAGCCTAAGGTGAAATTTTGGTACTTTTCGGATAACTTTCATATTCTGATTAATAGTGAAAATTACTAAATTATAATTAAAAACAACTTTTTTAATCGAAATAATTAATAGTGATAAATTATTAATTTGAGTGGTTTTAAAGTATATTTAGAATATATTTTTACAATTTAATACAATGTTGGACATTGGATGTAATTTCACATTTAAACCAGAGATAATCAAGTGTCAATCTTTTGATAGATATTGTTTCTTAAAAACACGCTATTTGTTTTAACAGCGGGATTTAATTATAAAATTAATTAATGAAAATTCTATGATATGAATTTGGTAAAATAGACTTCATTTTTGAATTCGGAATATGAAATATAGCTTAGGATGAAATTTTGGCATTTTTCTGAAAAACATCAATTTTTGATGAATAGTGAAACTACTAAGTGGTAGTTAAAAAAATTAATTTCTTCATAAATCTTAATTTTACCGCTTCTGTGAATGGAATTTCAAAAATCCGAGAGACACGGTTGATTTTAGTAAGTAAAATGTGGTTCAATGAGATGAAAATAATTTTTGGTGAATAGTAACTTTTTACTTTTTTTTACCACGGTTAATAGTAAATAGGGTAACTAAGGGTAAATATGATATTACTATTACCCTAACACATGTCCTAATTCTATTGGATAAGTGTAATTCGACCAAAAACAACCTTATGAATATAATATGACCATTTAGGTCCACTTGGATTAGATTATGACATTTAATATTATATTATTTAATGAATAGTTATAATAGTTAAAATCAAAGTTTAATAACTAAAACATTTTTAATATGGGGTTATACATAAGATAAATTCGACTATAAATATTCATTGGAAAGCTAAAAAGATTTCCTACATAATGATATTTTATTTATAATTTTTAGACTTTAAATAAATTAATTTATTTATGACACAACGATGATACAGTAATTACCCTTTTAAGGAAATATTAACATAATTGATGTTATAAATGCTCAAATGAATGTAATTTGAGACTTTTTATGACTTGAACTAATTTTCTAGGTTACTATGATATATTAGTGTTGATTTAATCAACTTGTTTCGAACATATAATTCTGTTATGACTTTCAAAAAAATCATATATCAAATAGTGTCAAAATTGACACAAAATAGTTTTTAAATCAAATATTATATTATTAATTGTTATTTTATTCCTAAAAATCAAGGGTTCGGCCAAATTACTTAGATAAGGATATATGTATTAATAATAAACAATTTGGTGTTCGTTTGGCATGTTATAGTAAGTGTATTAACCATATAGTGAAAGGAAACAAAAAGACACGGTAAAAGTTAAATTATTTAACTTAGAGTTAAATCTAATTGATAAGGTTAAAATAATACCCTAAACTTGTCTAAATTCTATTGGATGAGAGGATTTCGACCCATCCCCACCTTAGCCTCGAAATAAATGAATTTGGAGCTAATTAAAACCGAACTTTACTTTATAATAAAATAATATTTTGAGATATTCCTAAGGTGCCCCTCTCCTCCCTTATAAAAGGACACCTCCTCCCCCTTCCTCCTCACACCAATTTGAGCACTCAAGCTAGTCCAACCTCTGCCAAAATACCTTCTCCACTTCCCTAGAATAATCCTAGAGGTCCTGGTCTTCTTCAAAGACCAATCATAGTTCCCTAAGTGGAGGATTCAAAGAAGCGTTCCAAAGAAGAGGTAATATCCATTACCGATCTTTTCAATTTCTTTCTTCTTCCACTTCTTCTTCTTAGGTTGTTTTATTATGAAGTAATAACATCAGTATCACTAATATACTGATATGTTATTATAAGTATGAAACAACCCTATTTCACCCTCTATCCATCCTACGGAAAAAGAAATCACTGCGCGTGCGTACGTACGGAATACCGTCTCCACGCCGTGGTGTAATCTATTTTCCACCACCACCTTACATGGATGGGTATAATGGTGTAAAGAATAACTATAAATAGTTATTACAACATCATATTGATTCTGATATATTGTATAATCCACTCCGATTCAATTCAATATTTATGAAAATGATATCATCGCTCGTGCGTACGTACGGACTACCGTCTCCACGACGCGATGAGATTCATTCACCATGTTAACCATTTAAGAATGATTATAAAGTATATATAAGAAATAGTAATGAAATATATGACATTATAAAGCTACTGGAATTATGTGTATATATATATATATGTATGTCAACTACTTACTTCCATTCAAGACAATAAGGAAAGGAAAACAGCGTTCATGCGTACGTACGGACTACCGTCTCCATGAACGGTGTTTTTCATTTCATTTATCTATCTATTATATATATATATATACTGAATATATATGATATATAAATCATATTTTATATTATGGAAGTAAGTAAATCATGATATAAGTAATAATAATGTCATGAACAACAAGTCAAAACACCTACGATAAATGAAACGATTTTACCCAAAACGCTTCTTTAACATGGAATTTACAAAAGAACGGGTAATATAATGTCATAAGTGAACCATATATGATATCATAACAATGAATATGATTCTGTAATAACCCAATGACATTATTTAAATCATTATACAGGAGGTTCGGACACATACGAAGCAAATCAGACCTATGGTAAGGGAAATATCACAATCTCATTTTTATCCGAGATTGTTTATTCGTAAGTATTTATTGGGGTGTATTTTATCATCCACATCCATGTTTCCTCAATATGTAATGTTATTTCCATCCACCTAAAATTGTTTAAATCCAATTTTACCCTTCAGTAAGTTTTTAGTAAAAGATATGAAAGGAATCTTTTGTCATTTTTCATACGAGGTACTTTTTGACTTTTCCGACAAAAGTACGAGAAGAATGTTTTTTTAACTTATATGGCATGAACGGATTTTTACGATTTTATAAAGCCTTATTTTAATGAACCTTCCTCCAAAATATTTCATGACTATTTTCAATAAAATCTCTTTCTTTTAAAATTGCATGATGTTTTGTGTAAAGGAATTGTTTTTTAAGAAGAAAGGATATTTTCCTCAAGAATTCAATTCAAGTGTTTTATCAAAATTATTTTCCATCTAAGATAATAAAGGGTTCTGTTTCTATCCGTATTTTTACATTGATTTGACTATGTTATGATGGAATTATGTTTATGAATTCCTTTATCTTATATGAATGGTTTTATGATGTCACGTTGTTTAAGAATCCCATTTTTATTACATGGGTTACGCTATGATGTATGGTTTATGATTATGTGGCACACATAAGAAAGGATTCATTATGAGATGGGTGGGACCTATATCTCCCTCCAATGCATTGGGTAATGATTTTATATCTCATGAGATAGACATGGCTGGAATGGTAGGTTATACCGGTTCAGTGAAACAGGACTGAAACGAGGGTTACTCGATTCAGAAAGGGACTTTGTCCACTAAGATAGTCTTGGCAATGAGTCTTGACTAACAAGAAATGATTCTCTATGATTATGTGTGAATGACACAAAGTTTCATGTTTTATGTTATGATTATTGTGATTACATTTCACTACCATGATTTATCCCATGTTATGAAATTATGCTCTCTTTTGCAGGTTATGATTTCCAAAATGTTATGTTCTTATGAATATGATGTGATTGATATTTCTTTTGTTTACCCTTACTGAGCATTTGAGCTCACCCTTTTGTGTTTTCTTTTCCCCAGGATATAAAGAAAGGTTTTAGGTTAAAAAAAAGAAGATCTTTATGGGAGATATTGAATATCTTTCACCAGGATTAGAAGATTACGTTCCGAGTTTCCAAAGACACTAAACTATTACGATCCTTTAGTGTGTGTTATTGTTATGTACTAAGTATTCCGCAAATGTAATGTAATGTCCATGTAAGTCAAGCTTCGGGTCTCTACAGTTGGTATCAGAGGAAATGTTTAGTCAACCTTTGGAAACTAGGATGCGAAAACGTTAGTGAGATCCCTAGAGATATTTCTAAGGTATGTCTAGGGATGTCTCTAAGGTTAAGTATACGTATAGGTTATAGTCCTAGAATTGCGCTAACGATCTTCGAATTTAACCTAAGATGTTAGATATTGAGGGTACTACCCCTTTATTATGTTGTTTTCCCTAGCATGATTTTTGCCTCTCATACTATTCTTTTGGGGTTTTAGACGATGGCTGGAACCCGAAGGAACCGTGTTAATGCAGAATGTGATGGGCAATGCAATGATTGTCCCCCTGAGCAACCAAAAGATATGGGAGCCGGAATGCAAAATCTTGTATCCATGCTCACACAACTTTCTCAAGCTATGAATCATGTAGGACTTCCAAACGAGCAAAAGAAGGAGCAACATTCTGTTGAATCCTTCATGAGGCAGCGTCCACCTTCTTTCAGTGGGTCTACTGATCCATTAGTTGCTGAACAATGGATTAGTACTACTGAAAAGATATTTTCAGTTCTTCAATGTTCTGAACATGATAAAGTCATCCTAGAAGTGTATCGTTTGGAAGGAGATGCTGATCAATGGTGGAATCTTATTAAGAATACGAGGCAAAGGGATGAAATTGAGTCTATGGAATGGGACGAGTTCAAGAACTTATTTTTCAATAAGTACTTCCCTTGTATTCTCCTAACAAAGATGGAGAAAGAGTTTCTTGAACTGAAGCAAAGGGATGATGAATCTGTTGGTACCTATGAAGCGAATTTTACAAGACTTGCAAGGTACGCTTCTGGTATTATCATCCAACCTGAAAGTAAAGTTGATCGATTTTTCAGTGGCTTAAAACCAAGTCTTCGAAGGGCATTAGCTATAAGAGACTTCAGTAGCTATGAAGAAATTGTGCGTTGTGCTATCAAGGTAGAAATAGAAGTTGGTGTTACATATCCATATCATGGGTTTGACAAGAAACGAAAGATGGAGTTCAAGGAGAAAACTCAGCATAATGGTGAAAAGAAGATGAATGTTTCATTATGCACAAAGTGTGGAAAGAAGCATGGTGGAGATTGTCTTAAAGGGACTAGAAAATGTTTTAAGTGTGGAAAAGAAGGTCATCGAGCAGCTGAGTGTCGAAGTAATGGAAAATGGGATTCTAATGAAGTGAATAAAGCAAACACTGCAGAGAACGTACAACCAACACTTCAATGCTTCAAGTGCAAGGAAATGTGGCATTATGCTAATAAATGCCCTAATCCAAGGGTTAGTGATGATCGACATGAGCAACCGCTTAAGGAAAAGGACAAAGGGAAGTCACATGCGATCACTATTGGCAATGTTGAATATGACAACGATGTGGTGGAATGATTAAGTGATTATGTAATGGGATTCCAAAATAATGATGTATCTTGGAATATTGGAATATTTATGTATTGGTCTAATGTGGTATTCAAAGTGATTGAGATATTATGTGCATAATGAAGGGAAAACGAGAAAATGAAATGTTTAACAGTATTCATGAGCTCATGATTGATATAAGGACTAAGTGATATCATGGTTTGAGTATATAGAATTTTGAGGATTTTAGTATGTGGAAGGTGTTAACTTTTAACTGCATTCATGTTTTCACTAAGGTATTCAAGAGAATACATGATTAAGGACTTTGAATGTTTGGAATGTGACCAACATAACATATCTTATGATATATGGGGATCAACGATGGTATTAAATATCTGGTAATCATTTTCACTATGTTATGAGAGTGGACTGCAGTATTATGGATAAGCCTAAAAGATTGGAATGGATTATGTTGGACATAAGTGAGTATTGTTTAAGGATAGAAGTTTTTTTTCGATATTATTGATGGGATGTTATAGTAATGTAGTTTTAGAAAAAGGACAACCTGCAGGACGGGCGACAGCCCATCGCTTCGGACAAGGCAGTGGGAATCGAACCCACAACCGTAGTGCGACTGGCCTTTATCGCCTACCACTGGCCTACAGGAAGTCCCTCTTTAGTAGAAACTAGTTTTATTATATTAAGCAGTATGATATATGAAGTATAAGTCCATTTTAGGAACCATATGTGATTAATCTCACTATAGATCGACTTATGCATATAATTTTTGCTAACCTTTTGTTTGAGACAGATGGAATGACCCGTCATTCTATCACATGATCTGCTAACACTTCATGAATAACAAATTCAACTTCATTTATTTAAGAGATGAAGTGGAAATTGTTCAAGGCACGAACAACAGTGAGATTGTACCAAAATAAAGTAAGTATTTATTCTAATTCAAATTTTCAACTTTAGGGAAATGATCTTGAAAACCAAAAATGTTGTCCTAGTGATCTTATACCTGATGAATCAGATGGTACCTTATATCATCACAAATCTATGGATTTGTGATTACTGGCTTTTCCATAGCCATGTTCTCTACCACTCTCCATCAGAACATGATGGTTAGATTTCTCTTCCATATCCATATTTTCACCTATGTGGAAACCCAATGATTAGTTTATTTGGGTAACCGTTACGTTTCATACTTTTGTTTTTAAAGATTGGTTTTGATATTCCTTTTTACGATGTGGGTTTCTATTAAAGAAACTTTCGAATAGTAAACCATTTATAACCCCGACGAATTTCGAGGGCGAAATTCATTTTAAGGGGGGTAGAATGTAATAGCCCAAGATTTTATAAAAAAATATTCTTTTTAATTTTATTAAAGTCTTGTGTTGTACGCTACACCAAAAGGAGCTTGCACAACACGCATCCTTGACTTGCCTTGCATTACACGCAATCACGACCTTCCTCGATAGCGTGTGTAATACGCAATACCGAGTTTCACTAAACAACGATATGCTATTAAAATATTATTAAAAATAGCCGTTATGAATAGTAATAACCACTTTTTAAAACTCTGTAAATCTTATTTTTCAAAATGAACTTCATTTTTGGATTCGGAGTATCGAATTTAGCCTAAGGTGAAATTTTGGTACTTTTCGGATAACTTTCATATTCTGATGAATAGTGAAAATTACTAAATTATAATTAAAAACAACTTTTTTAATCAAAATAATTAATAGTGATAAATTATTAATTTGAGTGGTTTTAATGTATATTTAGAATATATTTTTACAATTTAATACAATGTTGGTCATTGGATGTAATTTCACATTTAAACCAGACATAATCAAGTGTCAATCTTTTGATAGATATTGTTTCTTAAAAACACGCTATTTGTTTTAACAGTGGGATTTAATTATAAAATTAATTAATGCAAATTCTATGATATGAATTTGGTAAAATAGACTTCATTTTTGAATTCGGAATATGAAATATAGCTTAGGATGAAATTTTGGCATTGTTCTGAAAAACATCAATTTTTGATGAATAGTGAAACTACTAAGTGGTAGTTAAAAAAATTAATTTCTTCATAAATCTTAATTTTACCGCTTCTGTGAATGGAATTTCAAAAATCCGAGAGACACGGTTGATGTCAGTAAGTAAAATGTGGTTCAATGAGATGAAAATAATTTTTGGTGAATAGTAACTTTTTACTTTTTTTTACCGCGGTTAATAGTAAATAGGGTAACTAAGGGTAAATATGATATTACTATTACCCTAACACATGTCCTAATTCTATTGGATAAGTGTAATTCGACCAAAAACAACCTTATGAATATAATATGACCATTTAGGTCCACTTGGATTAGATTATGACATTTAATATTATATTATTTAATGAATAGTTAAAATAGTTAAAATCAAAGTTTAATAACTAAAACATTTTTAATATGGGGTTATACATAAGATAAATTCGACTATAAATATTCATTAGGAAGCTAAACATATTTCCTACATAATGATATTTTATTTATAATTTTTAGACTTTAAATAAATTAATTTATTTATGACACAACGATGATGCAGTAATTACCCTTTTAAGGAAATATTAACATAATTGATGTTATAAATGCTCACATGAATGTAATTTGGGACTTTTTATGACTTAAACTAATTTTCTAGGTTACTATGATATATTAGTGTTGATTTAATAAACTTGGTTCGAACATATAATTCTGTCATGACTTTCACAAAAATCATATATCAAATAGTGTCAAAATTGACACAAAATAGTTTTTAAATCAAATATTATATTATTAATTGTTATTTTATTCCTAAAAATCTAGGGTTCGGCCAAATGACATAGATAAGGATATATGTATTAATAATAAACAATTTGGTGTTCGTTTGGCATGTTATAGTAAGTGTATTAACCATATTGTGAAAGGAAACAAAAAGACACGGTAAAAGTTAAATTATTTGACTTAGAGTTAAATCTAATTGATAAGGTTAAACTAATACCCTAAACTTGTCTAAATTCTATTGGATGAGAGGATTTCGACCCATCCCCACCTTAGCCTCGAAATAAATAAATTTGGAGCTAATTAGAACCGAACTTGACTTTATAATAAAATAATATTTTGAGATATTCCTAACGTGCCCCTCTCCTCCCTTATAAAAGGACACCTCCTCCCCCTTCCTCCTCACACCAATTTGAGCACTCAAGCTCGTCCAACCTCTGCCAAAATCCCTTCTCCACTTCCCTAGAATAATCCTAGAGGTCCTGGTCTTCTTCAAAGACCAATCATAGTTCCCTAAGTGGAGGATTCAAAGAAGCGTTCCAAAGAAGAGGTAATATCCATTACCGATCTTTTCAATTTCTTTCTTCTTCCACTTCTTCTTCTTAGGTTGTTTCATTATGAAGTAATAACATCAGTATCACTAATATACTGATATGTTATTATAAGTATGAAACAACCCTATTTCACCCTCTATCCATCCTACGGAAAAAGAAATCACTGCGCGTGCGTACGTACGGAATACCGTCTCCACGCCGTGGTGTAATCTATTTTCCACCACCTCCTTACATGGATGGGTATAATGGTGTTAAGAATAACTATACATAGTTATTACAACATCATATTGATTCTGATATATTTTATAATCCACTCCGATTAAATTCAATATTTATGAAAATGATATCATCGCTCGTGTGTACGTACGGACTACCGTCTCCACGACGCGATGAGATTCATTCTCCATGTTAACCATTTAAGAATGATTATAAAGTATATATAAGAAATAATAATGAAATATATGACATTATAAAGCTACTGGAATTATGTATATATATATATGTGTATTTCATCTACTTACTTCCATTCAAGACAATAAGGAAAGGAAAACAGCGTTCATGCGTACGTACGGACTACCGTCTCCATGAACGGTGTTTTTCATTTCATTTATCTATCTATTATATATATATATATATTGAATATATATGATATATAAATCATATTTTATATTATGGAAGTAAGTAAATCATCATATAAGTAATAATAATGTCATGAACAACAAGTCAAAACACCTACGATAAATGAAACAATTTTACCCAAAACGCTTCTTTAACATGGAATTTACAAAAGAACGGGTAATATAATGTCATAAGTGAACCATATATGATATCATAACAATGAGTATGATTCTTTAATAAGTCAATGACATTATTTAAATCATTATACAGGAGGTTCGGACACATACGAAACAAATCAGACCTAAGGTAAGGGAAATATCACAATCTCATTTTTATCCGAGATTGTTTATTCCTAAGTATTTATTGGGGTGTATTTTATCATCCACATCCATGTTTCCTCAATATGTAATATTATTTACATCCAACTACAATTGTTTAAATCCAATTTTACCCTTCATTAAGTTTTTAGTAAAGGATATGAAAGGAATCTTTTGTCATTTTTCATACGAGGTACTTTTTGACTTTTCCGACAAAAGTACGAGAAGAATGTTTTTTTAACTTATATGGCACGAACGGATTTTTACGATTTTATAAAGCCTTATTTTCATGAACCTTCCTCCAAAATATTTCATGACTATTTTCAATAAAATCTCTTTCTTTTAAAATTGCATGATGTTTTTTGAAAAGGAATTGTTTTTGAAGAAGAAAGGATATTTTCCTCAAGAATTCAATTCAAGTGTTTTATCAAAATTATTTTCCATCTAAGATAATAAAGGGTTCTGTTTCTATCCATATTTTTACATTGATTTGACTATGTTATGATGGAATTATGTTTATGAATTCCTTTATCTTATATGAATGGTTTTATGATGTCACGTTGTTTAAGAATCCCATTTTTATTACATGGGTTACGCTATGATGTATGGTTTATGATTATGTGGAACACATAAGAAAGGATTCATTATGAGATGGGTGGGACCTATATCTCCCTCCAATGCATTGGGTAATGATTTTATATCTCATGAGATAGACATGGCTGGAATGGTAGGTTATACCGGTTCAGTGAAACAGGACTGAAACGAGGGTTACTCGATTCAGAAAGGGACTTTGTCCACTAAGATAGTCTTGGAAATGAGTCTTGACTAACAAGAAATGATTCTCTATGATTATGTGTGAATGCCACAAAGTTTCATGTTTTATGTTATGATTATTGTGATTACATTTCGCTACCATGATTTATCCCATGTTACGAAATTATGCTCTCTTTTGCAGGTTATGATTTCCAAAATGTTATGTTCTTATGAATATGATGTGATTGATATTTCTTTTTTCTACCCTTACTGATCATTTGAGCTCACCCTTTTATGTTTTCTTTTCCCCAGGATATAAAGAAAGGTTTTAGGTAAAAAAAAAAGAAGATCTTTATGGGAGATATTGAAGATCTTTCACCAGGATTAGAAGATTACGTTCCGAGTTTCCAAAGACACTAAACTATTACGATCCTTTAGTGTGTGTTATTGTTATGTACTAAGTATTCCGCAAATGTAATGTAATGTTCATGTAATTCAGGCTTCGGGTCTCTACATCCAACCTCCCCTTGGAGGTTTTAAACACCCAAATAAAATAAAGTTAAAACTTTATTTTATTCAATTTAACTAAAAACCCCCAAAAACTAACTTCTAAACTTGTTAGAATGCAACTACGTTGAATGTATCAATAAACAATTACCGATGCTGTGAGTTCAACGGTTCCCTTAGATTTCAATTCCAAGCACCAATTCAAAATTAATAAAACTCCGCTCACACGTTTACTGAACGTACCTAAAAAAAGTACGGAAAATTATTGATAGCCATCATCAACCCACTGCGGTCGAGGTTACGCTCTGCCTAGGTGAAAAATGACCCAAATAACCCAATTGTACTCTCAAATTTTTAATCCGAGTTACCATTTAGATGTTATGAATTTTACAATAAAATATTTGTCACTTAATTATTTTATTTGCGTCCAAAAACTAACTTTTTCGGGTGGCTCGTTCCAGCCGAAGTTAGTATTTTCATAAATAAAGCAAGCCCTCACGTGTTTAGTGGTGGTCTCAGATTTTTAATCTGAGCTATTTTTTTTGAGTTATAAGAATTTTAAAAATAAAATAACTTTATTTAATTATTTTATTTATGGTTATTCCATTTTCAGGATTTATCACAAGAGGCCCACGCCGACTAAACTTAAGTCACTCCAAGGGTAAACCCGCCATCCTGAGCACAACGGTGCCCTTAGATTTCTGATCCAAGTAAACATTAAATATTTATTCTAATTTTTCAGAAAAACTTCTTATGAACGTTAATTTAAGCTTAACCAAACTTCGACAGATCTTTCTGGGCACTCCGGGCCTCAAAATCTCATGCCGTCAGAAACTGAGGACTCGTAAAATTCACGTGAATTTTTAAATAAATCCTCAGAAATAACTGGACTTTATAGAAGTCATTGAAAAATGGCCTTGACCAAACATGGTGAATAAAATATGTTTATTTCTTTGTTTGTATTAAGATTATAAATAATTTTTGATAAATTTATCAAAGATATATAATACAATATTTTCTTAGTCTTGTAAGATAGAATGTTTTTCTGGGTAGTTGAATGTGAGGATAATTTCATTGAAATAAAGTGACAGGTTCTTAGTCAATATATTCCCACAGTACTTGATAGTTGATATCTATTTGTGATCTATAGTGATTTATAAAAAAGATAATATGATGTGTTATTATGTGAAATTATATAGATATAAATTATTCCACAAATTAATTGAAAATTACGGAGAGAAATTACCCAGCCCATGATTTATTGGTGGCTGCTATATATTTTACATTATAATTATGTTGTATTCATCATTATGGTGAATGATGACATATATATGGATTATAAATGATTTAATATTATATTAAAATAGAATGTGATAAATATGATCCAATGAAGATTGATGGGGTTGATTAAAAATATTAATGTTGATATGATACAAACCTAGGGAGGTGAATAGTGTTATTGAGTCTCTATGTGAAATGGATCATCATATTTTTTCTATGATAATTACTTACAGAAATCAAATAAATAATGATTTGGAAAAAATGAATTTTCAAATAATAAATAAATGTGTTATATCATAAATCATTTAGTTGAATGTTCACGAATCCATCCATTTATGATTGAGAAGTTATAGAAGGAAGATATGGGACTACAACAGATGGGGATAGATGTTTCTGTGTTAAACCTTACTATAATGAAATTATATGGTTTTGGAGCAATGTATATATCTTATTAATACATGATTTATAGAATTACCTATCGCATTATTCTTATAAATCATCAGAAATTATTTATCCTAGAATTAAAAAATATGTATAGAGACATAATAGTTTATTTCTTATGTGACAACATGGAATGGAAAATAACAGAGTATATTTCCTGATGGATAGTATGACTTAAATTTATGAACATGAGATTTAATTCTATTGTGATGTTAAAACTTGTACCCATACCATAATGGAAAATGGAAAACTATATTGTGGATTTCATCATTGGTATCAAAACAAATATAAAGCCTATAATGTTTTATTGGATGTAGTTGAAAACCTTAAAAACTTTTCAAATTTCTTAAATATAAGATAAAATTACACAATTGATTAACTTTCCAAGATATTCATTAAGGATGCGACATGGTTTTATTGTAGAGAAATATATTTTATCTAATCATTACAGGAGGATTATCTATTACTTCATTATTTTTCATAAAAATCATTGAATTTGTTGTTGAACTTTCACTAAAAACATCTTACATAGATAGATTTAAATTTTTTGGGATCATTCAAACCCAATAAGTTATGTTATGATAGTTTTAAATAGATTTACAATGGGCTTGGGGTCAACAAGGTTTCATAGTTTTGATTTCGTAAAAAACATATTTCAATAAAAAAATATGTATGGCTCTTTATAAATACCTCAATGATAGGAAGTGAAAAAACTCCAATGTATTATAATGACTTTCGAGGATGAAATCTATTTTTTTACTTTAGCTAAGTATAGAGTAGATAGAAATGTTTTGAGATATTCATTATAAAACCTTGGAATCTTAGGATCATATATAAAGTAATGCTAACAAAAATCATCGACATTTTTAGTTCAATGATAGTATCATTGAATTCCTATGAATATATCATTTCAATAATGTTTACATATTTTTTAAAAAAGTTAATAGGATCACTATATATATTACTGATTTAAAAAAAATTTGACCATTTTTTAATGGTGACTTATATATTGAAAAATCCACTAAATATCTCTTATGTTCCTAATTTATTCCCTATACAATCATAAGGATTTCAATACATATCCTTCACATGTACAAAAAATATATGTCACTCCATTAAAAAAAGATCTATCATATGAGGAACAACTAATGGATATTTTAGATAGAAGATCGAATGTGCTATGGAATATGACTAATCACATAATCAATGTTCTATGGAGGAACAATAAAATTTTAGAAGTCACATGGTAACTGAAAGATGTGATGTGACACTAGTATCCTCTGTTGTTTGCACCAGCATGGTGACGTTTTGTGGAAAATATATTATAAAGGGGGTTGAATATAAAAAACATAAATTTTTTTATATATCCATATTTATATATATATTTTTAATTTATTTATTTTCACACAATATTGATTTTAAAAGACCATCATATACTATTTAAATATAATTATTTAATGTTAAATTTATTTCTAATCCTATTAATTAAGGGGTTTGAACATGACACAATCAATTATAATTTTTTTAAAATGTGTATAAATTTTTTTAATTGTTTTTCCATTTGTTATAATTTTAAACTTCATAAATTTGACTGTAAAAAGGTTTTTTTCATAACAAATTATTTTTATTCCCAAAATATATTTGTATCCTAATAAATTTAATTAATATCTATTAAATAATATTTTTAATTAAATGTCAATATAATATATACAATAAGATATCTCAATATTCATTTAATTGTTTTTATATGGAATAGAGTAAAGGTAAACTGAGTTTATACTAAAAATAAAATGTCAATATAATATATATAATAAGATATCTCAATATTCATTTAATTGTTTTTATATAGAATAGAGTAAAGGTAAACTGAGTTTATACTAAAATTTAATTTTTACATGAATAAAAATGTTACATATGGACATCTCCAAAGTAAATATTCATAAGAAAATATAATTTATGACAGAACATTTATCCAAATATTGGAGATTTTAATGTACACCATGGTCTATCAGGTATTCTTAGAAACAAGAAAATTCATTTATATTAATAGGTTAATCATAAAAGCATTCTCAGTAGAAAAAAATTATGTCTCTCATGCACGTGTGAAAGAAGATTGCTACTAAACATCTGAGAAATCAAAAGAAACAATAAAACATGAAAAAGAAAAACTATCCATCCCATCGCCATAAAATAATGATCACAAAGTAACATAGCTGTGTATAATAACATAATATGTATAATATCATCATAGGGAACCTCACAATGCTTTCCCAATGATTTTACACTCTCATACCCAACATTATACATTATAGATCTCCCATCTCTTCTGAATAACATATAACACCTCCCCAAAACATGTTCACAATAAATCATTACTGGAAATGCATGGGTCACCACCCCACATAATGGTCATTATACCAATCCCTTTATAATAGTATCTTTAGAGGAAATGAGTTTTGAGAATATCCATGGTTTATCCAAACCATAATGTTATCTCTTTCTTCAACAAGAATTCGATTAATCACAAAGATCATGATTACCCAATATTAATATACATTGAAACACTGAATCTCAATGATCATACATAGAATTATTTCAAACCCCCAAATCCATCAATAAAAATTGATCGTGAAAAGTGAATATAGTCATGGAAAATGTTTTTTGAAATTTACAATCCTCAATTGAATGTCTCATAATAATAAACTCTCTAGTGATTATAATGAGTCTACATCTAAAAAGATGATACAAAAAGATATAATGATTATAAAAATATAATGAGTTGAAAATGTACCAACTTCATCCTCCTTGGAAGCACCACTATTTATTGTCAAATCCCCAAAAATAATCTTCCATGGTTCTTAGAGTTAGTTGAAATTTCTTTAGATAAACCCTTCATTCTATTGGATTGTTCTATACTCTCATCATATGATAGTCATTTTGGTATCATGATCACAGTGTTAGGAAATCATCAATTTTTTAGAGTATGTTTTTATCAGATATGATTGATTTTTGTCCTCTGATAAATAGAAAATTTTTGTTTGATAGTTTTACATAGTTTCATCATGATAGAATGTCTACCTCTATATGATGAATGACTGTTTGGTTAAAAATTTTGATCATTGTCTATTGATAGTTATAACAAATTATTACTTTATAAATTATAAAGAATACATTTTATTAAATATAAAATCATCCATATGAGCAAAGTATGTTTCCATCCAATTATAATGTTTTTTCTGATTATAATAATCATCCAATTAAGAAAACCCATATGATTTGAAAATATATTTCTATTAAAAAATATATTATAATTTAAAAATATTATTTGATTAAAAAATATCATCCAATAAACAACAATTTTCCAATTATAAAAGATATTTTCATTTGAAAATATTTTCCCATCTATACTTTTTTCTATATATGATAAAATATATTTATCTTTTATATAAAAATTATAAAATCTTCCAAATTGTTATGTTTTAAAACATAATATTTAAGATATTGTGTTGTTGTTTTCTAAAACTATTTTTAGAATGAGTTTAAATAATAATTGTCGATGAAATAGTCTCCCCCTTTATTAATTTCACAATACACAACCCATAGATACAAAAACATTGAAAACTATACATAACATTGGATAAAACATTTAGTAAAACTAGTATTTATTTATTATTCATACAATAATAATTATTTATTCATTCATTTCTCCCAAATTGTTAACAACATCTTTATGAATGATTTTTTTTGAACATGAGGTTTTCACGTCATTCATATTATATGATCTTTTATCAAATTCCTCCCCCCACAAGGAATTTTTAATAAAATAAAGGTTATAAATTTTCATGAAAAGTTATAGGGAAAACATTATATGAAGGAATATATCATAAATTATTATTCATACAAAATATATTGACAGAACATTCATCTAAGATAAAATGGAATGAATTCATTAATGAATATACAAGAAAATTTTTCATTGAAACAATCATTATAAAATTGAGTTTTGTAATTTAAAAATCATTATGAGTTTATATAAAGTTAAAAATATTTTCATATTTAATAAGTTCATCATGATGTATTCTATATTTATAACGTGATAATGGAACTTCTTCAAATCTATGGATAAATATTCCATTTTGGAAATATTTTCTTTATAATCATGAATCTTTATATTTTGTAGTATTATTATATAATGTTTCTTTTAAATAAAATGATATTTTCTATTATAAATATTCAAATGTAACTATATATACATGAGATATTGAACCCTATTGATCATTTATTATATTTTTTATTCCTTAATAAATGAAATGTTTTATAGATTAACTACAACCATTGTAATTTTAATTTTTTTTTAATAATAATCACTAAATGTATTTTAAATATGAAAATTGGATTTCTAAATATGCCATTATCATTATCATGATACTTTATATAACATTCAATTTGTTTTGACCAACTCACAACATTTATAAAACATCTTCTTACATATATGGAAATATAATTTTAATATTTTTACTTGGCTTTATTATAAAAAAATATCTCTACATTTTGTTTTAAAGAACCAAAATTTTCAAAATCATGAAATCAGCCATTAAATTATTTTCATTGAGATTAAATAATTTGATAATAATGAAGTTATTTTTCATATTTCTTCATCACATAATATAGGAATTTCAATAACATGACTATCCTTTTTTGGTAATTACTTATTTCTAAATTTATTGAATTAGTTTAAATAATCAAAACATGAGGTAGATATGGTTCACCTTTTTCATTCATTCTCTTATATCTGACATAATTTGAAACAAATACAACTTCTATATTATAATTATACCTGATTTTTATGAATCTTTGGGGTTCGATTATTGATATATTTATTTTACTTTATCTGCTTGTTTCCTCTCACATACTTCATGATGATCATCTTTTTTACACTATGAATAAAAAGATTTATATAAAGAGGAACTTTATTCTTCTTATTATTATTATAATTGTTTATGTAAATATTTTTCTAAATACTCATCAATTCATCAATTCCTTGAATTCATCAAAACTATCAATAGTAATTCTTTTTTACCATTTTGATATGGAGACTATTCTGTAAAAAATAATTTTTCTTTTACATATCAATATATGGTGTCATTTAAGAACATACTACTTATTGTACTTATAAATAAAGAGACTGAGGATCCAATATATGAGTATATATTGAACAGAAAATAATGGTGAAACTAAAAATGTTTTTATATTTGATGTATTATTTATAAACATGCATTATATTACTCCACCCTTTAATAAGTTCATTAAAAATTCAACAACATATAAAGTTTTCATAAATCTCTTCTTACTTTCTTCTTTTATTAGATTTTTGTAGGATTTTTCTTTTAAATACATTTCTTGTTCATTTTTGAGTCAAAAAAATAGTTTTAAAATATTATAATATACTTTCTACTTCATCAACTCATTTAAACCATTTTACGACATAGATTTAACTTTTTTTTATGTGGAGGTTGAGATCAAAATATTATATTTTCTACAAAATTATCATTTTAAAAATGAACCACAACATCAGACGCATTCGTGTCTTATTTATCAGTAAAATTTTTACACATCAGAATAAAATCAAATTCAATATATTTATGGCTAATTTTCTAATGAATGAATATTTATCCTTTCTAGTTGTTTCTATATTGTTTAACTTTTTATATTTCATTAAATTCACCAAAATTATATTGTATTCATAAATTAAATAAATTTCATTGTATTTTCCACTGATACTCCCACATTCCATAAGAAAAAATAAATTCATTTTCACTATCTAAATAGAATCAAAATTTGAGGCTTCACTTACTGTTTAAAATGTGACATATACCTCTTTATAATTTTATAAGAATCAAACAGTTGAGAATTTAAATTAAGCTAAAATATATCTCTAACTAGTTCTTTATGAAAATGTTTATCTTATTTTATAATATTTTAGTGTATAAATCTTTTATTTCTCAACTAACAGTGAAATTTCATAGAATTTAGGAAATTTATAACATTACTCTCACCTCTTCTATGTTATGATTTTAAAAATTCTAATTATTGTAAATAGAAAGACTAATAAAATATTCTTAAATGTAAATAGTAAATTTATAATTCCAAATGATTACAAGACAACCCTCATCACATAAATGAATTATTAAAATAAGTATTCCCATATGTTATAAAAAATACCAAACATTTTAAATTATGTATTTTCCAATAAGAACGACATTACCCATAATAACATTTTATATTTAAGAATTATTTGAAATAGTGACATTGTTAGTATTCGTATTATTACTTTTATAAAATTGTTTCTTATTTTTAATCATCAAGGGGGAAAAATCACAATCCATGTATTATGTTTTACTAAAATTGATATGCTTCTTATTTTCCATGAATTATTAAAATTAAAATTTTGGAACCCCAAGTTGTAGGGTTACGTCATTTTGAGACAAAATTATTTGAGGAATCAACATAATTTTAACTTTTATATATTGAATTGTTTCTTTCCATTTAAAAATTAGGCTTTATGAAGTTTTAATTATTTCACTCTATTTACTGAACAATAATTTTTAAATTTTCTATATCATGGAATCATTATACAGAAATGGTCATTTTCTGGGAAAAAAATTATTATGGAAAAATGATTTTTTATTTTATAAAAACCATTCCATAAATATTCTTATTAATAATTATTTTTATATATATTTTTTCAATACATTCATTACTAGAATTTAATATTTGTCATAATTTCTTTTCACCCAAAATTTTATCTTTTATTTGTAAAAATAAATCCTTATTCACATCCAATGTACTGAATTTTTATATTTCAAATTATTTTAATGATTATAATTTTCTAATAAATATTCTAGAATATCATTGTGTGATTTTAAATTTTATTAGTACATTTTAAAATTATATCATTTTTTTCAAATTTATGTATTAGCACCTTCATATTTTTTGGAAACATTAATGTTTTTTAAAATAATGTAGAAAACATTGAAACTTATTCAAATATAGGTAATTTATTAAACTATTTGGGTGAATTTTATTTTTCATCATATGATATTCAATTATATTAATTTTTATAATCATAAAAATTTTATCAGGATTAGGGTTGATCTTGGTTTTAGTGGAATCCATATCGTAAAAAAAATTATTATTCTATATTAATTATAGAATACAATTAATAGTATTTTTATCACTATCAAATTTAGAATATTTTTTTGAACAACTATGACTACCCTTATTCCCCTAGGTGTCAAAAGCTGTACGTATTTTCATACATTTGAGAATGTATATATTTAAATATTTTTTTTTAGAATTCATATTTTTATTATAAATTCTATTCATGATATCACATGTTTTTCTAATGTGAAAAGATTTCTTAGACAAATAATAGATGATTTTCTAAAAATATTTTTTCTCCATTCTATCAACTAACTTTTTCTTATACTTGTATATATTGTAATTATATCAAAAAAATCATATTAATTATATGATCATGTTAGGAATGATCACTCTGAATTTCTTCATAAAAAATAATTTCAATATCAAATCTAAATTTCTTCTTTATAGATGATTTGATATATTTTTCTTTATATTTTACTTTCTTATTAATAAAAGACTTTTAAGTAAAATTTAATCAATTTTTCTTTTTAAATTATTTTTTATCTCTATTTATTTTAAACTCATACTACACGGCTACTCTAGTTTGATCATATAAAATAAACATTGTAGTTTTTTTATCACCAGAAGATGTTTATTTTTATTCTTATTTTCTATCAAAAATGTATATAACCATCTCATCCATATTTCTATTAGTATGATATATATCACCCATTTCTGATAATATGTTTGTAATAATCATAAATAATATATGTATCTTATCAATAGATACTCCATGGATGAAATTTAAAACATTATAGTCAACACTTATCATAGCTCTCATGATCTCAATAACATAATAAGTTTTAAAGTGAGTGAATTATATCTTTTTTCATATACTATTCTTAGCTTAACATGAAGGTATATGAATATATTTATTTTTAGTCATTAAACAATATAATGTTTTTCTCACTCTTCAATTTAATTGATATTCCCCTTTTTCCAAATTTATAAAAGTATAATTCTATTTATCCAAAAATAAATATTTAAAAGTAATCATGAAAATGTTGTTAACTCCTATGTTAGGAAAAAAGCATTCATCTTGACACTCATAATCAATATCAATAAAAATTAGTGGTCATCTTGAATTCAAATCTAGGATATTTAAGAAATTTAAAACTACCATTATTAAAAAAACACCAATATAATGATTCTCTAAATACATGACAGTATAAAACAATATTATTACAAAAACATTATTTAAAAGTTTTTAAACATAAAAATATTTTTGATATATAAAAAATACCTATTTTAAATATATATAACCTGCAATGACCAAAATGGATTAGCATATAATATTGTAAATTTTTACAAGTATTGGTGACATTAAATTTATAAAAATAAATATAAAATTTCCATAAAAAACATTTTATTTTATGAGATGAAATTCTTAGATGAGTTAAATTTTTTTTGTTAGACATTCCTTCTTATGATACTTTTCATAAACTATGTAATAATAAATGATTGTAAAAATGTTAAAAGTTTCTTTTAATTGAAAAGTTTAAACAAATAATGTAATGATACTAAATGTAAATCTTTAAATTTTTCTATGTCCTAACAGTAGGGAAAAATTATTAAAAATATCAACACATTAACTATTATTATAAAGTATTTCCGTCACATTGACTTACGATTTTCTTGGTTAAGACTGACTTAATATTTTTGTCTTTATTCATCAATAAATCCATTAATAACAATGATCAAGATACCTATTTATTCTTTTTCCATATAATAACTTTATATCATATATTGGTTATGAAAAACTTTTGATCTCCATCATCCCTTGATAAAACCTGATCACAAACAATTAATACAATCATAGAAATTTTTTATGAAAATTTTAATCCTAACATGGATATATTAAAATAGACAAAAATTTAAATATTACATTGAGGATACCAGTACAAAGATTTTACAAAAAACTCACAATAGTCTCTATATTGTTAAGGTAATATAAGTATCTAATTCCACCTCCTCGTATGAACCTCTATGTATTAGAAAAGCTCTTAATTTCTTTTTCCATGATTCTTGAAGTTTGTTACAATGAATTTATATGATCTCTTCCTTTAATTGTAATGATTTATACAGACCTCCTCTAATTGTAGTTTTGGTTGCATCGTCATAATGATGTAAAATCATTTGTCTGATAGGGTAAAAATTGTATATCTAATAGGATATATTTTAATCATATAATAAGATTAAAATCATCATTGAATAGTTTTTACCAAATTTCATCTACAGACTATTTCTATCTCTTTATGTTGAATGTATGTTAGGATAACAATGTTTAACATAGTCCCATGAGACATAAAATAAGAAATCATTCATCAAATTTACAATGTACATTTTTATCCAATTATATTTTTCCAACCAATTATAAATATATTCCAATTAATAAAATTCATGTGATTAACAAAGATAATTAGATATCCAATATTTTATAATTAAAAATATAGCATCCTTAAAAAATATAAACTAATGAAGAAATATCATCTGATTAGTAACGGATGTCTAATTAGAAATGATCATCCAATTAAAAAATATCATCAGATTGACAATGTAATCTTTGTCTAATAAAAATAATTTTTTTTCTACAAAAACATTCTAAAACATTGAGGTATATATTTAGTAAAACATTATATTTAAGAAATTGTGTTTGTATTTTAAAAACAAATGCTTTTACTTATTTAATGTAGAATATTATAATCCATATTAAAATAATTGTTGACAAAATATATATTCATAATAAATTCATTTCATTCCATAATTAAATTTTATATGATTATAATTTGATAAATATAAACTATATGTTTTAAACGGTTGATTTCATTTATTGAAATAATTTTAATTTTCCCCCCTTTCCAACTACCTATAAACAAATAAATCATGACACTATTTTACTAAAAAAATTCTATTTGTGACCAAAATTTTATTAATATAAATATGTTTTTATACTTTCATAAAAAAAAATTATTATCCCTATAATTTTTGATAATACAAATGTATTGTTATGATATTTTCTATGGATTTTTTTCATCATTAAAATGATTTATTTTTATTTTCTTTACAATAGAAACTTTGGATTATTTTTTTAATTAATATAAAATATTAGAATTTTCAAATAGATACTTTTTTTGGAGTAATCATGAGAATGTAGATGGAAGACTATGTAGGGTTTGGACTTAAATATAATTTGGGGGTAAAATTTGTTGCATACTAGATTGTGATGATCCATGGAGGTTCATTTGGGATTATGATTGTGATGTTCTTAACCATCTACAGCATGGAGTATTTAATGGCTAACATTTTTTTTTCTATTTCAGACTCACAACATCATTTCCCTAAGGGTTTGATGGGATGATAGTTCAGGAGTGTGATAACAAGTGTTTTTCCTCCATATATAAATATTTTTCTATGATTTCATATGGTATATGGTAAAATAGTTGTTAATAAACCACAACATATTATGAGGACATACATAATATATTAATAATAAAAAATAATAGAAAACCCTTAGAATCAATTTTCCTCATCTGATAAATATGTAATTAGAGTTAAAATAAAAAAACATTATTCTTAATAAAATTTGTTTTCATTATACTCATTTTTCTATAAAGAATAATTAAATTATTTTAAAATTTAATTTTTATTATGTAATTAATTTTTTTAATTCACTCAGGAAAATATATTGAGTACATATTTTATAATTTTTCTAAAATATTTATTTTATGTAGATAAGTATGGGGTTTTAATCCAAATCTTATGATATTATCACTAAATTAGTTTATTATATAACATTAAAAATATCATTAAATATATATTCATTTTTGTAATAAATAAATAATTTTAATATTTTATTGGGGATTATAAAATCTATGTCATGCATTTACATAACTATATAATGTTTGGGGTTAATAGAAATTGTTTTTAGTGTCATATTGTAATGTCATATTTTCCAAAAAAATCAGATGTAGAAATCCTTCAGATCAGCATAATATTCATTTGATTTATAATAAATCAATTTATTTATATATATTTATATAAATAAGAGTATTATATTATATATAAATTTAATGATAAATACGTGATTGTATTTTTAAAAATATTTTTACATGATGTTTTCTTAATTTATATTTCAAAAATTTCCATAAATTTTATGATAAAATTATTTTTATATTCATAATTAAATGGATCAAATTAGTGGTTCGAATTTTATTTCCATTTTAATGTATTGTCAGAAAGGATAATGTTTTTTTACCTCAATAAAACTAAGAAAATTTAAATTTTTTTTACTATGCGGATAGGAAAAAATATATTCAAAAATGTTTTAAAATTTGTTTTAGAATATTTTAGTCTTTATTATATCCAATACATGACTTTTTTAACTTTTCATATATTTACCATAGAATCATATTGGGATATTTTTAAAAAATAATTATTATTTCCAAAAGATCGTGTTTCTTCTCTAATAAATGGATATCACTTCCCCTATTTCAATAACCACTCCTACATAATAATTACAATGAAAAATTATAAAACAATATTTTCATGGTTTCCTTTATACACCCGAAATCAACTTTTAACCAAAAATTATCTTATGTCACTCAAATAAATGTTCTTCATCGAGAGGAACTTGAAGGTCAGCGCATGGGTGTAACATCATTCTTAAATTTTTTTTTTAATCTATAATTTCTAAACCAAGTATAAAAATAGTATAATAATAACATCATCATAATTTATGTGATGAATTTTTTTTAATAATTGTACTGTAATTATTTATTCTCTTCCATCATCATATAAAATCAAGAATTATTCCTAGTGTGTGAATGGATTGCCGCCTCAAAGAAGAAACACATTCAATTTCTCCCCACCACCACTCATTTCGAGTATCAATGATGTTGTTGATAAATAAATATTATTTAAGTAAATTATTTATGATTATTAAATGATCACTTACTATCCACCTAGACCCCTCTCATTAGTTGAGTAACAGAAACAATATAAATTGTGTTTTATGGATAGTTACCATAATAAATAAATGTGATTCACATTCCTTCACATCCAAAAATTTATTGTTTTATGATAGAGATAATGAGTATATATTATATATATCCTTAATATATATCATTAAAATGAGCCTTTTTTGATTACACAAATATTAATTTTCATTATAATGTAATCCATCAAAATAGGTAATTAACCCAAGAAAAGTTCACTGTCATTTTCATTTTCATGAAACAGATAAAAAAAGCCATTTTAATGTTATTATATAATTAATATTTTGTTGAAAATTAATCTAATTACATTTATTTTTTTATCTATGGATATATATGATGAAATAGAATATTGAAACTTCTTTTATAAACCTAGAATAAATGGAAATGATTAATAACACCTGATGTTGAAAATAAGATAAAAAAAATATAACACACGAGGACAATTGTTATTCATTAAGAGTATATATCGAAATGTATATGAATGAGATTATGAAATAGTTAAATATGTTTTTTATCAGTATGATAATGGTGGATATTCCACATCTTTGGAAATCACGTTTAATAGTTAGGGACATTAGAACTCAAACTCCATTCGTTGAGTTATAAAAATTTCTATTTGAACAACATATTTAAGTGAAAGTACCTTTTATAAGATGTAATCTCCTTAACATATACTAAAAAATAGTTTTTCAAAAATTCTATATCTATTAAATTTTTTATTTTCATTTTTCTTATGAAATAAATGAAATATTTGAAAAGAGACGCATAACAATTCCTTTTACAATTATGAACACAAAACGTTTTCAATGGGTTATTTTTGTGGTTTGTTTTCCATTAGATACAAATATGATCTATATCTAATGGAGTTATATTTCATATATCATCCTATTTTATTCATTTATTATGTGATTATTTTATGTTATCATGATTTCTGTTTCAGGAAATACAATTTCTGTCAATATTTGATTTTTTTTGTGAAAATCATATTTCATGATGGATTCTTTAAGTAAATTGAATGATTTATAGGTAAAAGATCTATTAAACTCATTTTATTTCTATTTGTTCTTTATATAATTACATGGAAATGTTAGGATACCATTTTACATTCTATATGGTATTTTAGGAGGTGATTATTATTTATTCACAACACAAATATAAGGATTATTCAATTGATGGTTCTTGTATATATATCTAATGAATTTTGGAATGGCTTCAATGTCATGAGGTATAAATGTTAGGTTTAGGGGTTAGTATAATGATTTTTTCACAAATGATGAGTGTGATGGTTTTTATATCTACTCATAAACTAATGATTGAATGGGATGGTAGGTATCCAGTATCATAATGATATGAAATCATATGATTATTATTATTCAACTTTTATTCATACGTTTCCTAGCCCATGTTATATTCTTCATGTTTTATTTTTCTCATGACATGTTAAAAATTTTATCATTTGACATGTTTTTTCTATATTTTGTGCTTATTCTTAATTCTCATTATTTTTTAATCAGGTATATTTATTTATTTGTGATTTTGTAAGTATTTATGATTTAACAATTATAGTATTTCATAGGTTATTCCTTACAATATGTTTGAACTCAGAACTTTTAATATTTTCCTTTTATATGATTTTAATATTATTCTTCCTCCAATAATTTCTATGTATGGATTTGGTTTATCTAGAATTATTCACTACATATGAATAATATTTTTTATGTTTCTAGTCTAAAAGACACTAAATCATCAGGTCCTTAGGTTTTGTGACTCTTTTCTATTGTAATAATTAAACCCCATAATAAATTTATTATATATTAATGTTTATCTTGGGTCACATTAGTTGGCATCAGAGTGATGGTTTAGTTATTTTAGAGAGTAGTATGAGAAAACATCCATGAGAACCTTTATGATAATCCTATATATAGGAGAATATAAATAGTTTTAATAAACAAAATTGAGTGGTTTTCCTCATAGTACATCCACATTTGGATACTACAAGTGAATGTGGATTTTTTTTTAAAAAGTTGAGGTGTAATTACTTGAAAAATTGTTGTTCATGTATATCTCATCCAAAATTTTGGTTTAAAATGGTTGACAACATTTTGTGAACCTGGTTTTATACTCTCAGTGATTATGTCTTATATAATTCGTGTTTCATGTGTAATCCATTATTAAGTATTTTGTTATCATGTTAAATTAAGTGGCTAAAGAAACTATAGTATGTGAAATAATCATGGATAACCTATATTGAAAAATAATTATTAGTTAAGGAATAATATACTCATTATCTTTTTTTTAATTTCATCGATGATCACTATTTTCTTTTTCTTACATTTATTATTTAATTTATCCTTTATATGAACATTCCATTGCAAAGGGTATTTCATGAATAACAAGTTACTATGATAGTGATGGATGCAATGGACAGGGTGGTGGCTATCCAACAGATAAAATAGAGGGATTTAAAAATTTCATGGAAATTTTTTCGCAACTCTCTCATGTTATGAATAATGACATGAATACTATTTTTCACCCAAATTCACCAAGAATGGAGTAGCTTTACAATGAATCATTTAGTAATCAATATATATTATTATTAAATTGGGATTTGAATCCATTGATTGCTATAAATTGGAATCATTCTATAGAATAAGTATTTTATATCAATCAATGCTCAGATAATTAGATGGTATCTTTGGTTTCCTATCACATAGAAGGTGACACTGCTGAATGATGAAATCTGGTTAGGAATAAAAGGAAAATTGGGGAATTTTATTCCAAGATATATCAGGAATACAATAGAATAATCATCAATAAATATTTCTTTCATATTAGTAACAATAATTTAAAATTATAATTATATGAATCGATTGAGAATTATGATGTGTGTGTCTGGTCATATGAGGAAAACATCACAATACTTAAATGTTATGCCTCAGCGTCTTAATCTAAATATGAAAAGATGTTTGAATGATTTTTTGGTATCTTAAAACCTTATATTTAGATGAAATTACCTATGAGTTAATTTTTTACTTATTAGGATGATTATAAGTGTGATAAAAATGATAATATATAATATGGATATGAACATGAATTTAGAGTTTGGAAATCAATGGTGGAGTGTAAATGACAATCTAATAAATATTCTCATGGGTGTATGAAAACAAACTACCAAACTACAAAATAACATAGGGGAAATAACATTGTAATTTTCAAATAGTTTCTAGGATTTTTTATAATTATTAAAAATTATTCTACCAAAATCAATGTTGTAAATGAAATGGAAAGAGTCTGAGTAACACCATAGAGGGGAATAAGGCCCTTCATAATTCTAAACTCTCTCATAAATTCTTCAAAATCTATTATTATGTAAATTATAAAATTAAATTCCACAAACCTAGAGTTAGTTATGGTAATAGTAATTAATACCCTCATAATTTTAGGGTTAATGTGAGATAATATTCAATAAATAATATAAAAATTGACTGTAATAGTGATATGGTTAAAGGCACACTCATTATCTACTATAAAATAGTGAATACATTATTTAATTCTATTTCAATCAATTAATTTATATCTTATATTTTTCAATTAATATTTATTCACCACATTAATATTTTAATAATGAGAAATCAATGAAAGTACCATCCATAATGATAAATTAAACTACGGATTAAAGATATTGTCCAATATAGATATTTGGGAAGACAATTCTATAAAATATAGTACTTCTACCATTTTTAGAGTTTGTAATAATTCATCAGATGAAATGGAATTATTTATATAAATATATTATGAATGGATGAAAAATGGATATCTCATTTCAAATATATAATTATTTTATTATAATGTAACTTTTCACATAATTGATGAGAAATTCTAACTGTGTTGGAATGTCATGATTTATTTAATGATGGAATGATTTGTCTTCCCCAGAATGTGAGGTTGATTTATAAATTGATCATATAAAGACTGGAACCTAGTTTCCCATAGCTAGTTCTATAATTAATTACATTGGAATGATTACAAGAAAATCATATCCTAAAGGAATGAATAGTTTAGTAGTTTTGGAAAACAAGATACATACATAAGTTCTACATTACAACATGAAAGGAATTATAATATAAAATTCTATTAACCACATCCATAACTACTAGTTTATTTATGCATGTCATTCCTAATATACCTCTCCATGTACTAGATAAATTAAAAATAATAAATGGGTGAGCTCAAATGATTTGTTAGGGTAAGAAATATAATAGAAGATATCATAAACATAAACATTCGCCATGGTGAATAACTAAAAATTCATGCCTATAAAAATGTACTTCATTATAGAGGGAATAAGAAATGAATAAATAATTCCATAATAAATAATAATCATGGGTATTCTACTAGGATAATATCCTCATGAATTTTTAATTAATAGTTTAATAATTAGGGAAATCCTAATGTTGTACATCATAACCATATCGTCAAGGCCCCGTATAAAGACCATAAATAACCATTTTGTCAAGGACTAATTCCAAGATAGTAGTTTGAATCATGAGACACATCAATGTGTCAAGGGGATATAGTGTGCCCCACCTATCACTTACTATGTCCAATTAATTTCTCATATTAAAATGGTTAAACATAAATGATATATACATTCATATTGAATCAAACATTTGAAAAGTAAATGAAATTCCTTGAACATTAAGCATAAACACTAACCATTCAAAGTAAATAGGTGAATGGTTTAAAGATAGTAAATCCTTATTAAATATAATTATAAACCATTCAATTAAACATGGTAGATGATATCATTAATAATAATCAACAAGAGTGTTGAAATAAATGAAAATAATCTTATAAAATCATTGATTATTTCTTGAGATAAATATTCATTTACTTTGAAAAGAAGAGTAATTTTGGAAACATATTTTTATAAAAGAATAAGTGAAGTAAGATATGATTTAAAAATAAAATTAGTGATTTTAGAAATATAATGGTTGATAAAAATAGATTATATAGTTCCCTAGAAAATAGGATAAATATTTATAAATTCCCTTGAATCAGGGTTGTATTTCGGGAAGAATTTTTGAATGACCCTTTTAAAACATATAACTCCCCATAAATAAAAGAAGTATTATGGTTGGTACACATATAAAGAACATTCTCACAGAATATATGATGAGTAAAAAGGAATAAATAAAATTTTTATTGAGGTAATTATAAAATAAGAGTAATCCGAATGAAAATGGTGGTTTGTGTAGAAAAACGTTTCCTTAAGTTTGATGGTGTAATTCACTTGATATTATTGTCATGGATAATAATATTAAATTAATTAGTTAATATATTAAAAATATAATTACTTTATTGATTTAATATATTCTTACTAGGTTCATCCACTTCCTTCTTCATGGGTTTAAGAGGTTCAATTTTATTGTTTTGGAGTGTTTTATTACTTGGTATTCATGTCATGTTTAGTTATATACATTTTATGATAAACATGTGATATGAGAATGGTTTTCTAGAAGAGAAGTTTTATTATATTTTTTTATCATCCATATAAATACATGGTTATAAAATTAATTTGCTTATTTGGAGGGAATATGAATAATTATACAAAACATTAATGATAATTGTTTAGGTTAATTGGTGATTTTTAATCCCAACAAACTCATTTTGAATTATAAATTAATATCATGTTAAAAAAATTCCATATCCTTATATAAGTTATAATAAATTTATTGAAGACTATTAGAACCATAAAAATGGATTCATGTTCTTAATTTAAATGTAAATAAAAATTGAAATCCTATCATCCTTGAAAGTGATAAATTAACACATATTGAATATTCTTTTCATTTTTAGAATAAAATAAGGTTAAAGGAGGGATGATTATGAATCATATAATTTTCATAAAAACATTTTACCACATGAAATTTAATGGATTTATCATAAAATATGGATGAAAGTATGTGGGTAAATATAAAGAATATAATGGAACTCAAAATAAAAAGAGAAGCTGAGAAATCCCTTACAAAAATTATGCATCCTAATGGCATCGCTAAAAAAATCATAAATTATTTTGATGACAGAAAAATGGTTATCTCATCATTATAAATTAATATATAAATTATGTGGAATATGTAATGTAATATCCCAATATAATTCAATTTAAATTAAAAGATAATGACATAAAAAAAGCTCAAGAAAAAGAGAAGTGTGGTAGATTCTCATTCCTAGTAGAGTAACTCATAAAACATGAAGGTTGGGACCTTGGGGGATTGAGGACACCTTTTAAGGACTCATAGGTATGTAAAACATCTATATATACAATGATGATGAATTTTTAATGAATGAAAATTATGGAATGAGTGTGTATTTATAGTAAAAGAGAGAGGGATTTTTTTCTTAATTTCAATGGACACCACATTAGTGATATTTGAAAATCCTTGGACTTTCCATGGGATTTTCAAATGGTATTTACCACATCTGACAACTCATGTCACATTTTAATGTAAAGACACCTACTATAATTTTATATTAATTATGACATCATTGTGATGTCATTAAACATATGGAAAATATATAACATTATTTTTACTATTCAAAATAAAACTAAATTATTTTATAAAATTATCTTAAATTCAGTGTAACCTAAATTCAATGTTCTAAATTGAAAAATTAACTCAATTTTTTCAAAATTAGTTTCTAAATATAATTAATAAATTTTTTAAATTAAATCAAAATTTATTTAAAAAATACCAATTTTAAAACAATAATCCCTTTTATATCACCTTGATAAATTTATCAAAATCTCATTATCATATAACAATAAAACAATAAAATACTAAAATTATTCTCTATTCATATGGGTCATATTTGTTTTACATATTAATTATCATATGGGTCTGTAACTATTCACCAGAAACAAATTTTGTCTCATTACACTCTAAATATATTACTGAATGCAACCGTGTATATTTAGTTTTTGAAATTCAAATCACATTGGTGGAAAAAATTATGTTTACTGGCTACGATATAACAAAGTGGTGTTTTTTAGGGAATCAGTGTTCCATGCATTCCATAATAAATTTATTTAAAACACTTTAGGGTGTTACATTCTCCCCTCCATAAAAAAATATTGTCCTCAGAATTACCAAAATGTTACCTCACTAAATGATTTGGGTAGTTCTTTATCATAATCTCCTCAGGCTCCAATGTTGCCTCTTATATTTTATGTTTTTTCTAAAGTATATTTACCAGTTGAGCCATATGATTCCTCAACACCTAATAATTAGTGTCTTGAATCTGGATAGTCTTTTCATAGTAAGATAGGTCATGATCCAATTCTATACCTTCATAACTGATGTCATGTGTTAGGTCTAGTGTGTACATTATCAAAAATGAGACATGGAAAACATTGTGTACTTTAGACAGGATAGTGGAAATAGCCAAATTATATGATACAACTCTGGTTCACTCCATAATTTCAAAAGGGTATATACACATATGGATTAGTTTAACTTTCTTCCTAGATCATGTAACACCCTTTCATGGAGATACTTTTAAGAAAACATGATCTCCCACATGAAATTCCAAATCCTTACTTTGATTGTCTGTATATATATTTTTTCTACATTGAGCTAATTTGATATGGGTTTGAATAATCTTTACCTTAATTATTTTTTATTCTATAACCTCTGGACCCACAAACTTCCAATCAATGACGTCATTCCAAAATGTTGTTGTACGTCATTTCTTTCCATACAATTATTCAAATGGTGCCATTTGAATGCTTTAATATGAACTATTATTGAAGGAAAACTACACAAAATGTAAATATTGATCCCACATAACTTTAAAATAAAGTTAGCATGTTCTCAACATGTCTTCTAAAGTTTGGATCATCCGTTCCGATTTCCCATCAATTTGAGGATGATATGTAGTCCACAAATGAATCTCAGTATACATTGATTTCTGAAGACTTGTCCATAATTTTGATGTAAATCAAGGATCATGATCAGACAATATTGAAATAGTTTCTCCCTGATGTCTTACAACTTCATTGATATATAGTCGTGCAAGGAACTCGAGTGGAAAAGAGTCCCTTATTGAGAGGAAATATGCAGATTTCATAGGTTGACTCAAAATTACCTATATTGCATCATTATTTCTTAGGGTTTAGGGTAATATAGTGAGAAAATACATGGTGATGTCATCCCATATTCATGTATCAATAGTTGAGGTTGAATGACTCCACTAGGATGTTTTCTTTCAGCATTCACATAATAAAAGGATAAAATTATTTCTACATATTCATCAATTTCCCGCTTAATGTTCTCCCACAAGAAATGTTCCGTCAAATATCTATATATTTTAGAAATAACTTGGTGTATTTTGAAATTTGAGCCACAAGAATTATCTAATAACTCCATTTTCATCTTGGGTATTGTGGGAACACATAACCTCTTCCCAAATTATATAATTCCTTCTTTGCATACAAAGTCATCCAACATCCCTTCTTTCACAATATTAATTTTCTTTTGAAGGTTCTCATCATGATGATGAGATCATTTAATCCTTTCTAAAAATATGGTTTGGAAACCAATTGAAAAAGTAATGATGTTTCACCTTCTTTTTTAATTTCCATTTCCATCCTTATAATATCCAATAATATAGGATCCCTTTTAATCCTAATTTTGTTGAAAAGTACACGATCATTCCTGATCAATGCATCAAATACCTTATTTGTCTTTCCTAGGTGCTAGTGTATAGAACAATCATAATTCTTGAGTAGTTCAAACCATTTCCTTTTCCTCATGTTAAATTAATTCTATGAGAAGATATTATTTAGACTCATATGATCTGCATATATGTCACACTATTCACCATAGAGATAGTGTCTCTATATTTTTAGAGAAAAGATCATAACACCTAGCTCAAGATCATGAGTGGGGTACTTTTGTTCCTAAATTTTTAACTAACTTGATGCATAGGTAGTAACTCAATTATTTTTTATAAGAACACAACCAAGTCCTATATTTGATTCATCACTATAGATCACAAACCCACCATTCCCCAATGGTAGATTTAGGATCAGAGAATTCATTAATCCTCTCTTGAATTCTTTGAAACAATCCTCACATTCTATTGTCCATATGAACTTTACCCTTTTATGAGTTATCAATGTCATTGGTTAGGCTAAACATGAAAATTTATGAAAGAAACACTGATTATATCATACTAATATAATAAAAATATTTACCTCTATTTCATTCGTTAGAGTAGAGAATTATTGAACAACCTTTGTATTTTTATGATCAACAGATATTTCATCCATATAGAAAATGTGGCAAAGAAAAAAATATATTGGAACTAAAATTATCACTTTCTAAAATTCCCATATATTTTATTTCTTATAAGAGTAATAATAATATTGTGTATATGATTTTAATAATATTTTTATGTTTTGGATTATACCAATATATCATTAATAAATACCACCACAATGTCATCGTGATATTCTATGAAAACCATATTTATTAGATCCATGAAGACCAAGGGTGCATTAGCATTTCCAAAAGGCATTACTATAATGTCGTGATGCCTATACCGGGATCAAAATGCTATCTTTTGAATATCATCCATCCTTTCTCACAACTTATGATATCCGGATTGAAGGTAAATATTTGAAAAAAAAAATTCTCTATGAATTTTATCAAATTAATCCTTAGTACAAGGTAGGGGATACTTTATCTTTTTTTTTATTGTATTTATCTCCAAATATTCAATTCACAACCTCAATCATTCATCTTCCTTCTTCAAAAAAATGGGGGTCCCCATGGAGAGAAAATAGGGTGAATTAATCCTTTATCACTAAATTCTTCTAGTTATTTATTCAGTTTTACTAATTCCACTGTGTCCATTCTACAAGAATTCTTTGATATAGATCTTGAACCTAGAATTAAATCAATTGAGAACTCAAATGCGCACTCTTGAGTATGTCTAGGTAAATCCCCTTGAAAAAAAATCCATATATTCTTTCACAATAGGTACATACTTGATTTGAACATTTCATTACTCTCTCAAAAATATTATGTTCTCATCATCCCTATGAATTGAATTTAGTAGGGATACTGAGGGTGGATCTAGATGAAAAATATATGGTGATGTTTCTCCCCTAAAGATATGGTATTCTACATCATTGTAAAAAAATTCTATCTTCATTCTAATTGTTATATATTTTCGCTTCATAATTTGAAATATAATCCATACCAATGATTATATCAAAGTAAATCCTGGGTAGGATAATAAAATCATCAGTTAAATCATGTTTATATAACATAATGGGGACTTCCTAACAAATATTTTTTGAAATGATACTTCCATTAGGAGTGTTTACATACAACAAACTTATTAAGTCAATTTGGAAATATTTTGTTTTATTATAAAACTGTGAAGATATAAAAGAATATGTTGATCCATAATCAAAGAATGCAATGTATAAGTTTGATGAGAATATTAAAGAACCTTCCACCACATCATTATGGACTTTAATATTAGTAGTTTTGATCACATAATCTTGGAGTTTCTCCCTTCTCCTTTTTTGGGGAAAATTTCCTTGACCCCTTAGAAAATCATTTGCATAATTTTTACTCTCCATGAAATTTTTCCTTGAACATTGGTAGATTATTTCATACCCATACAATCTTGGGATAGCTTTCATTTTTCTCCACACTTGTAAAAAACACCCATACCCTTCCGACAAGTACCAAGGTGTCTCTTCCCACAATTATCACATGGTGGAAGGTGAACTCTTCCATTCTTACCCACTTACTTATTTCTTTTTCCAAATTTTTCAATAGCCCTATCCTTCTCTTGTTTTCCCTTAAAATCTTAAGAATTAGATAATTCCTTTTTCATCATGATATCACTTGAGACTGTATATTTATATGATGAGAATCATTTGAAGACTAGAACCCTTAGAAATAATGTTATTATACCATCAATGAATCAACCAATATTTCTCCTTGGATTACATATATACTTTGCAACATGTCTTGTAAACCCTGTGAAGATAGATTCATAGTTATCAAAATTCTCATCACATTTTGTCCTTAGATTCAGAAACTTCCTTTCCATATCTTTCTGTTGTTCATCATGAAAGTATTTTTCTATGAATATTTCCTTAAAATCCCGTTATTCCATTTCATCAATTTCCTCATTCTTTATTTTTTTTGGATAAAATTCCACCACTGATCCACATCTCTATATATTTGATAAACAGATAAGAAAACATTTTCTCTTTTGTTACATACCAAAGCGATAAATATCTTATATTATTAGCATATCCACTACTCTTCAACAAATGGTTTTTTAGTCCCATTATATGAGGGAGGTTATTGTCTCATAAAGGGGTCTAGAAGAGTTCCCCCATGTTGTGGATCTAGATTTTCCAAATGGGTAATGTTATTATTCATAACCTTATTCATACATCCCAATATAGTTATAATATTCTCATTACCAGTCAGAGCACAAGATCCCACATCATTATCTTATATTGGAGGAAAATACCTACATGGGACACGTGCATTCATGGGGTTTACATTCCTTCCACAGAGAACCATTTCGAAATAAAGGGATACACTATATTGGGATATGAATCATAATTTATAATCTCAACATAGAAAAATACTTAGCATAAATTGAAATTATATACATAGCTACTCTCATAATCATAAACATGGTTTCATTTATGAAAATATTATATTTAAATCCTTCTAAAGGGATTGTAAAGAAAATTTGAATTATCCTAAGCATATCCCCCTAGAGTGTTAACCCAGGTGCACAGTAAGGACCATTTTCATGTACCAAGATACCTCAGGTCTAGCACAAAACTCTTTGTCATATTTGTTACTCCTAGGTATATCTATTCTAGAACCATGCCCACAAATTATATCAAGACATGGATTTATTTTCTAGAAAGTTCCACATAGTCTATTCATTACCAAAAATTAGTGGATGTTCTTGTATGTTAATACTCAAAGACTATCTTAGGGTTTTGTTTCAAAATCTACATTTTCTAAATATAGTTTCCATGATTTCTAGTAAACTACCTCTCATACCAACCATTAAGACCCGACTCCAGTTTCTCAGATTCAGTTCCTTAATTCATTACATTGTAATTATTACAAGAAATTCATATCTAGAATGAACTAACAGTTTAGATTCTTTGATAAACCAGATACATACTTAATTTTAACATTACATTATGAATGTAAATATAATATAAAAATTTATTTGACCACATCAATAACTCCAACGTTTTTTATACATGTCATTCATAATATACCTCTTCATAAACTAGGAAAATGAAATATAAGAAAGGGGTGATATCAAATGTATTGTAAGGGGAAGAAGTACCATAAAAGATATTGAAAATATAAACATTATTCATGGTGAGTAAATAAAAACACATTGCAACAAATATGAACATAAACACATTATGGTGGGAATTGGAGATGAATAAATAGTATCATAATAAAGCCTAATCATGGGTATTCTACTAGTCAAATAACCTCATGAACATTCAATTACTAGCTTCATAATGAAGAAGTTCATACTGTAAGACATCATAACCAAGTCGTCAAGTCCTCATAGAAAACCATAAATCACCATTGATTCAAGGTCACATGCCAAGAATATAGTTCACTCATTAGACCTACTGATGCATCAATGGGGATATATATGATGACATGTCCTTAAACATTACATACTCTTGAATTAAATGGATAATTCAAATTAATTATCTTTTCAGGTTTAGAGTTTTAGAGAATTATGTCATAACATTTACCTAAAAATATTAATATTACTTGTAGACAATTCCTGTCAGTATCTATTTTTCATAAAATTAAAACTCTTGAAAAAAAGAGTCATCTCTAGTTCCATGCTTTAGACAGCATGAATTTTCAATTATCCCATCCTTGAACCTTATTCATCTTTAATTCCTATGGAAAACATTTCCAAAACTTGGGATGAGCATAAAAAGATCAGTATGGATATAAAATAAAGAATGAAAACATTATCCCATTAATAAATACAAAAAAATGAAACCATAATTTCCAATCATAGCATACCACATGAAATCATATGATTTATGAATAACATATAGAAATTAAAAATCATAAAGGTAAATTTTGTAATCCATATCAAACATACATAGTAGCTATCACAGCTACATAGGGAGACACATTTGGAATACCCATAACAGTATATTCCTTAAATATCTTAGAAGAAAAATTCATGTTTACCTCTATCACATTACCCAATGTATTAGAGAACTATCTTAGGCTCACCCTCCATAGGTTTATAATGGAACCACCTGTATTCATAAATAATTCCCAAGAACCATAAAATATTCATAACACATAAAACAAAAAAAAGGAAAGATAACATTTCCACATTTTAATCACAATATATCATTTAAATAAATTTATATAACAAATCCATCATCAAAACCATTTTCAATACCAAAATATGTAAAAAATATTACATTGTATTTATTTTCCTTTTAAAAACATTATGACTTGTTAAGGCATCCAAAGATCAAATAATACTCGCGATGGAAGAAATGGTCGTTGTCATTGCTGACATTAAAAAGAATCATTATTTTTTTGTCATTTAGTAAATGCCTCAAAGTAAAATATTCCATTTGAATGAAATGAAAAGTAAAAGGATTTATAAACCATATAAAAAAAGTTCAGAATAAAACAAAATATGCCTCAATGAAAGGGTATTGAGACAAAGTCCCTTATAAAGACGGTATCCTTAGATTAAGGATAAATCAATTAAATAATTATGTGTGAAAAATATAAATACACCCAATATAAGTGGATATTAAGTGTAATAAAATCATATTTTATTCAGACACATTCATAGAATAACATAATCAAGAAGTAGATGTTTAACCCAAAAATTGAAATTGGGTTAAGAAGTTTTCTTATAGAAATTCGACAGCCTAACAGCGTAACCTTATAATTCAGAAAATAAGTTGATGAGAGAGAAAAGGATATCTCATCACTTGGAAAATATATTTACATCAATAATGATATATAATAACATACCCAAACATAATAATATGTAAATTAAAATACATAACAAAAAAGAAGTCTTTTAAAAAGAGGAGGGTGAAAGGTTCCCTTACCGATTTTGTAACTTACGAAACATAGAACCCATGAAAGAAAGATCACACAATGAATATGTAAATACCCATAAATTAAACTATATTACACAAATAATACACTCATGTGTAGTAAAACCACCACAAAAAATTAAATATTGGATAATATATCATGAATCTCATTGGAATAAAAAGTGATATGAGAAACCCTTACCACGATGTAATCAATTGAGTCGTTTGAGAAAAAGTTAATAACCACTAAATGAATCATCAAATTCCATGAATATAAATAGAATCAGAATAATATAAATAAAATGGAAGTATATAATACACCACATGCAATAAATCAGTGGTGAACAATGGAAATCTCATGGAATTAAAAGTGAGATACGAAATCCCTGACCTCGTGTCCAACTTGACTCGTATATTCCTTGTTTTTCATGAATAATAAACATAAGTTAATTTCAAATTAATTAATAACCTTTTTAATTTTTATTATTACTTTTATATCACATATTAACTTTCAATAATATATATTTAATTATTTTATTTCATATCGGAAATTTTTTCGATGTTAGGAATTTGAGTTAAAAATGAACATGTTATAATTACAATTTGTCCATCTGGAAAAAACTCCATTATCTCCAGAATGATATTAAGGATTTAGATATCATATATATAATATATATAGAGTATATATATATATATATATATATTTATAATAGTACATAAAATTTTGGAGATTAGAAATGAAATGCACCATTCATGGAGATGATAAGTCGTACATACGCGTGAAAGCTACTTTTATTTCTATTTAATATTTAATTGAATTAAAACTTAATGATAAATAGGTATATAATAATTACAGTATAATATCATATGATATATATGTAACATAATTTCATTAAATCCATCTTTATACATTCCATGTATGTCATGAACGAATCATATCATCTTGAAGGGGCGGTAGTCTGCACTTTCTCAAATAAAATTATCGTGTTTACACATATTTTAAGGCATAAAGGTATGTTTGTAAATAAATATTAGAGAAGAATAAAAAACAGAAACAAAATATATATTATTTATAAATATAGTTTCATCTTAATGGCCACCATGAGAGGCGGTAGGAGACAATAGAACAATCATCACTTTATGAGGCGTTAGTTTTCCATCAATAGAAACAGTATGTTCTTCTCCCATTAAATTGCGGTGTGTGTATGTGTAGTTAGAATACTTATCATAAAAAAATATTATTATATTGATGATACTTGTGTTGTTATAAAATAAATTAATAAAAAATAGTTTAAGGGTTGGAGAAGTAAAATAAAAGAAAATAATTTAAGAGAAACGGTTACCTTTAATTTGGGTAACTCCCTTTGATTTGAATCAATAAGACTTCTTGAAGTGCCTTATGCCTAAGGTAAGGATTCTATGAGGAGGACAGGGATCTTGAGAGATTATTTTGGCAGGTATTGGGAAATCCAAGTGGCTTTAGTGGTGTGATTAATGAATTAGAAGTGAGGTCTTTTTATAAGGTAGAGGAGGGGCTCTTTAGGAATGTTTGAATGAATTATTTTATTATAAACTCATCTTTGGTTTCAAATAGTCAACAAATCATTAGAGCCAGATTTAAGATGAATCATGGTCAAAATAAAATAATCCAATAATAATTGGTTAGGTTTTGGTTATTTTCATAAAATTTATAATCTTATTTATTTAAATCATTTATTAATGAGGTAAATACTATATCATTATTATGTCATAAATAATTTAATATATTTGATGTCAAAAAATTATAAAAAAATACCATGATGTAGTAAATACTTTTATATTTCCAATTAATATTTATAGTCTAAAGGATAACTTATATGACCTCATATAAAAATTTATTTACTAAAATATATTAGTTTATGTCATTTTTGGCTTTACTTTAAATTAATTAATATAAAGTATCATTATAAATCCCATGGGGCTCTATGGGATCCCAAATTTGACCAAAGGATGCCCATGGTTGGATATGTATAATCCAATAAAATTACGACACATGTTAGGGTAATTTAATATTATTATAATATTATATTTGACCCTTATTTACTATATTTACCCTTAAATCATGGTAAACAAAATATTTACTGAAGTAAATATTTAAAATGTCTAAAAATAAAAGTTTCCTATTTACATAATTTGGACCTATTTATTCATAATATGGAATCCATTTTTTTAAATTCAAAACATAGAACTGGCGGAAATTAATTTAAAATTAATTCCAACTGTAAAAACAAAAAACGTGTTTTTAAGAAATAATTACTATCAAAATATTTACAGTTCTTTATGTCCAATTTCAAAGTGAAATTAATTCCAATTTCCAAAATTGGATTAACTAGTAAAATATATTCTAATAACACTTTATATAAAATTAAAAAGATAATCTAACCATATAAATAAATTATATTAAAAGTCAATTTTGAATTTAAATACAGTATTTTTCACTATACATTAAAAAATGAACTTTATCTGAAAAATACAAATAATTTATCTAATGAAAATTTTGATATCCAGAATCTAAATAATAATTTTATTTTGATAGATAGAGCATATAAAAATGATGAAAACTAGATTTAGTTAGAGATCACCATCAAAAGGCGGTAAATCGACCTTTAAAATAATATTAGAGTATTTACGTTTAGAGTCATTCACAATTAAAACTTCTTACTTTTATTGGATAAATTTAAAAATATTAAACAAACATGTATAATCTTTTTTATTTAGTTCTATTAATTATTTCTAATACAACAGCTAGACATTAACTACAATTTAAAATAATAATATTATATTATTAGTGTGCAATGTAAGATTTATAAGAAAACCATTGTTGTGTATCGGGTATGCCATCGAACATAGCGTCCCCTTTAAAGTATAATTAATATTTAATTCAAAAATATAATCAAATATGAAAAATTTCATGTTCTTTATTTACCTGGGATGTTACATCCTTTCACCTTTTGGGAATTACATCCTAGAAATTTTAAAATTAGTCTCGAAAACATCATTTAATGTCCCACATGGAAAAAAGAGCCAGTAAAACTATCACTTTAAAAGAATGAAAGAGATGTAAAATGGTCACCCGAGATAACCCATACTCGGATTCCATGTAAGAAAACATGGATATGGAAGGGATAAAAAATGGTCAAGTTCTAATGGAGAGTGGTAGAAAACATGATTAGGAGAAAGTTAACCACCAGAAAGTCACAAACTTATAATGTGTTAAACAGTATTTGATTTCCCATTAGGAAATGTAAACCAACAATGTATTTGTTTTAAGTTCCTTTTCATAATTCTGAGGAATTCATTTACTCTATATAATAAGAACATAATGAAATATACTTACCTTCATGTAGAGTTTCATCCTTTAATATGTTCTACCAAAAACTATTCTTTTCTCCAAACAATGAGCATTCAAAAAGACTTGGTCACATCAGAAGCACCAGAATCATATTTTAGAGAATCACATAATCCAAAAAATATTAACTATATATTTCTCTTGTCTTTAGACATCAACTAAAACAAAAATGGTTGGTATGAGATCATATAATCCTCAAATAATGGTAACTATTTATAATAAAAAGTACCAAAAGTTCAAGAAAGACCATTCAATACACAATTTTCCTTAAAATTCTTAAAAATAATCCAAACTAAAATTGAAACCCAAAACGTAGAAGGATTTAATCATTTAGTCTTCCATAGTAAATCATAACATTTAACTCCAAAAACATAGACTACTATTAATGTTTCATCCTGAAGCATAATTAACCAAATAACATATTATGTATGATAGGTAAATCATTTCCATAAATAACCCAAATATCTATATGTACACAATAAAAATAGATATTATTACAAAATAAAACTTCAATCATTACTCCAAAAATGAAATCCCACAGTATTATGATTTTCTTAAGCATATATTGTTCCCCAAAAAGAGAACATCTTCAAAAATAACATGTATCACTTAATCACCAAATCATTTTCCTATATTAAGGATATCCATTTGAAAAAACATAAGTCCCCAAAATCAACATATTCTTGATCCATAAAATTATTTATCGAAAAAGAATAAGTCATACTAAACAGGGAATTCACGTAGGATAGTGGTAGGAGATGTGCCCTTGTCACCATTCTATTGTGGGTTTGATTCCTATGGCCTTGGAAGACGTGAAGGGTTGTCAACCATCTTACAGGTTGTCAATTTTATAAAACTCAAAAATAACCCTAACATGTTTTAACCTCAAAGGTTATCTTATACCTTTCATTTTCATCCCAATACATTAAGTCCTCGTCATCTTATATATTGTCATTTTTTTCACCTCCATATTACAAAATAAATCTACTACCAAAAGAAAGAGGAACATACCATGATCATGGTGTCCATATGATTTCTTCATCATCATGTAGGTAGAAGGCCTATGTATTGCAATAATGATTTAGATATCCTTCAAAATCATTTTCTTCATTCATCCAAATACACCTTTTACAACATGGGTCATATGGGTGTTCACAGAAAAATAGTTTTGGAAAATAATCATGCATGACATATAATTTCATAACGTCTGATAAACCATGATTTTTATAAAATAGATAGACCTAATTTGAGTTAAAACATTCAAGTAACTGTCCTTTAAAAATACCATAGGTATTTTCTGAGAGACTATATTGGAATAGAAAATATAAATAGGTTGTGCAAGGGTCTCCATCTTCAGCACCTTTTTCAAAATCATAATATGCCTCAAAATCTTATGATAAGGTAAAATATTTGAAAATGCCTTTATAATATTTACCTTTCTTGAAAATATGAGAATATTGTGAAAATAGGATTGGATTAAATACAAACTATGATCCATGATAATAACTAGGTATAGTGGAGGTGTTTGTTATCTCAAACAACTTCTTGCAAGTGAGTTGTATGCCAAAAAAAGCTTCACAATCATCCAAACATGACATTGTAATAATTATTGCAAGAAGGTCATCAGGAAGAGATAGGAATTTAATTTGAGATCCTCCTTGTTCAATTTGTAACTAACTTTCTATGATCTGAAAAAGTTATAAAACAATGATTTAACTGAAATAACAGACATAGAGACTAACCATGTGTCTACTAAAAACTTCTAATCCCTAAAGTTGCCAAAACTGACCTCTAATACCAACTATAAATAACCATCCTTAAAAATTACATAATCTTGAATTAAATGGATAATTCACATTGAGGGTCTTTTTAGGCTTAGAGTGTTAGAGAATTAGGTCATAACATTTACAAAACAATATGAATATTACATGTATACAATTCTACTCAGTATCCATTTTCTTATAAAATAAAAACTCATGAAAAAAGGGTCATGTCTACTTCCAAGTTTTAGACAACATAACTTTTCATTAAACCCATCCTTGACCCTCATTCATATTTAATTTTGGTCTAAAACAATACCAAAACATGGGATGAGCATAAAAAGCTCAGTAAGGGATATAAAATAAGGAATGAAAACATTAGCCCGTCCATAAATACAAAACAATGAAACCATACTTTTCAATCATAACATATATCATGAAATCATAAGATTTATGAATAACACATATAAGTTGGAAATCATAAAGGTAACTTGTGGAATCCATATCAAACATACATTTTAGCTATCATAACTACATAGGGAGTCACATTTGGAATACCCATCATAGTATATCCCCTAAATCTCTTAGGATAAAAATTCATGTTTACCTCTGCCACGTTACCAAATGCATTGGAGAGCTATCTTGGGATCACCCTCCCTAGGTTCATCACGGAACCACCCGTATGCATAAACAATTCCCAAGAACCATAGCATATTCAAAAAACATAAAACAAAAATAAAGGAAAGATTACATTTCAACATTTTGATCACAATATATCATTTAAATATATTGACATAACCAATACATCATCAAAACCATTTTCATTACCAATACATAAAAAGAGTACATGGTATTAATTTTCCTTTTAAAAACATTACACCTTATTAAGGAAGCCAAAGATCAAATAATACTCATGGCAGAAGAAAAGGTCTATGTCACCACTTACGTTAAGAAGAAACATTATTTTTTTCCTTTAGTAAAATGCATCATAGGAAAATATTCCATTTTAATGAAATGAAAAGTCAAAGGTACTTATACACCGTATAAAATAAAGTTGAGAATAAAACAAAATATGCCTCAATGAATGGGGATTGAGACAAAATCCCTTATAAAGATGGTATCCTTATATTAAAGATAAATCATTTACATAATTATGTGTGAGAAATATAAATATACTCAATACAAGTGGATATTAAGTGTAAAACAATCAGAGGTTATTCACACATATTCATATCATGACATAATCAAGAATCAGATGTTTCACCCAAAAATTGAAATTGGTTTATGAAGTTTTCTTATAGTAATTCGACAGCCTATCAGCATCACTTTAAAATTCAGAAAAATAAGTTTATGAGAGAGAAAAGGATATATCACCACTTTCACATAAAATTTACATAAATAAGGATATATAATAACATATACCAACATAATAAGATGTAAATTAAAAGACATAACAAAAAGAAGTCTTCTAAAAAGTTGAGGGTGAAAGGTTCCCTTACCGATTTGGTAACTTATGAAACATACACCCCATGACAAAAATATCACACAATGAATATGTAAATACCCATAAATTAAAGTATATTACACAAATAATACAATCATGGGTAGTACATTTACCACACAAAAGGAAATATTGGCTAATATAGAATGAATCTCATGGGAATAAAAAGTGAGACGAAACCCCCTTACCACATTGTAATCAATCAAGACATTTGAGAAAAAGTTAATAACCACCAAATGAATCCCATAATATCATGAATATAAATAGAATCATGATAATATTTATAAAATGGTAGTACATAACTAACCACATTCAATAAATAAGTGGTGAAAAATGTAAATCTCACAGAATTAAAAGTGAGATAAGAAATCCCTTACCTCGGGTCCAACTTGACTCGTATGTTCCTTGTTCTTACAAAATAACAGACTTACATTAATTTTTACTTGATTAATAACCTTTTTAATGTTTATTGTTACTTTTATATCACTTATTACCTTGAAATAACAGTTAGTTAATTATTTTAGTTCATATTGTAAATTTTTTTGATGTATGGAATTTTGGTTAAAAATGAACTTATTATAATTACAATTTGTCCTTGTGGTCAAAACTAAATTATATCAAGAATGATATTAATTATTTATATATCATATATATCATATATATATATAAATTGTATGTATATTTATTTATTTATAATAGTACATATCATTTTAGAGATAAGAAACGAAATGCATCGTTCATGGAGATGGTAAGTCGTACGTACGCATGAACGCTATTTTCATTTCTATTTATCATTTGATGGAATAAAAAATTAATGATACATAGGTATATTATAATTACAGTATAATATCATAAGATATATATGTTACATAATTTCATTAACTCTATCATTATATGTTCCATGTATGTCATGTATGAATAATATCACCTTGAGGTTGCGGAAGTCCGGACTTCCTCAAATTAAATTATCATGTTTACATATATTGGAAGGAATAAAGGTTTGTTTTTAAATAAAAATTACAGAATAATAATGAAAACATAAACATAATATGTATCATATATAAATACAGTGCCATCATAATGTCCACCATGAGAGGCAGTAGGAGATAATTGAACAATCATCACTTCGTGAGGTGTTAGTTTTCCATCCACAGTAATAGTATGTTCTTCACCCATTAGATGTGGGTGTGCATATGTTTAGTTAAAATTATTCTCATAAAAACATCCTAGTATATTTAGAATACTGGTTATTTATAAAATAACGGAATAAAAAATAGTTTAAGGGTTGGAGATGTAATATAAATGAAAATAATTTAAGAGAAATGGTTACCTTTAATTTGGGTAACTCCCTTTGGTTTGAACCAAAAGGACTTATTGAAGTGCATTATGCCTTAGGTAAGACTTTTAGAAGGATTATAAGGATCTTTAGAGATTATTGGGGCAGGTTTTCAATGATCCAAGTGGCTTTAGAGGAGTGATTAAAGAATTATAAGTGAGGGATTTTTATAAGGGAGAGGTGGGGCTCTTTAGGAATGTTTGAAACAATTATTTTATTATAAACTAATCTTCGGTTTCAAATGGTCAAAAAATAATTAAAGTTGAAGTTAAGATGAATCGTGGTCAAAATAAAAAAATCCAATAATAATTTGAATGGTTTTGGATTTTTTTTAATATTTATAGTCTTTTTTATTTAAATCATACATTAATGAGGTAAATACAGCATCATTATTGTGTCATACATAATTTAATTTACATTATGTCCAAAAATTATATACAAAATATCATGATGTAGGAAATCGTTTTATATTTGAAATTAATATTCATAGTTTAATAGATAACTTATATAACCCCATGAAAAATTTTATTTACTAAAAGATATTTGTTTATGTCATTTTGTCTTTACTTTAAATTAATTAGTATAAAGTGCCATTATTACTCTCATGTGGCTCCATGGGGTCCCAAATTTTACCCGAGGATTCCCATGGTAGGATATGTATCAACTAATAGGATTAGTATACATGTTTGGGTAATTTAATATTATTATAATATTATATTTTACCCTTATTTACTATATTTACCCTTTAATCATGGTAAATAAAATATTTACTGAAGTAAATATTTAAAATGTATAAAAATAAAGGATTAATATTAACACAATTTGAACATACTGATTCCAAATATTGAATCCTTTTTTAAAAATACAAAACATAGAAGTGGCTGAATTTTGTTTAAAATTAATTCCCGCTATCAAAACAAAAAATGTTTTTTTAAGAAATAATAAATATTAAAATATTGACACTTATTTATGTCCAATTTCAAAGTGAAATTAATTATAATGTCCTAAATTGGATTAACTAATAAAAATATATTCTAATTACACTTGAGAACCAATTAAATATATAATCTAACCATATAAATAATTTTGATTAAAAGGCACTTTTATATTAAAATACATAATTTTTCATTATTCATTAAAAATGAACTTTATCAAAAAAATACCAAATTTTACCCAAAGAAAATTTTGATGTCCCGAATCTAAAAAAAAATTATTTTTCCCGGTATCACCATAAAAAAGATGTAAAATGACCTTTTAAAGAATATTAGAGTATTTATGTTTAGATTCATTCACATTTTATGCTTCTAACATTTATTGGATAAATGTAAAAATATTCAACAAACATGTATAATCATATTTTAGTTAGTTATATTTATTCTCACTAATAAAATGGCTAGGAGTTAACTAACATTTAAAATATTAATATTATATTATTAGTGTGCAACGTAAGATTTCCAATAAACCCATTTTTGTTAATCGAGAACGTCATCGAACATATCGTCCCCTTTAATGTAGAATTAATATTTATTTCACTACTGTTAATAAATATGAAAAATTTCATGTTCTTTATTTACCTGGGATGTTACAATATAGCATGACCCACCTGTTAGAAACTATGTTGAATTCATTCCTCATATAAACGGTGATAAACATAAACAACATATACATTCATATTGAAACTAACATATAAAATGTAAATAACATTCCCTAAACATTAAACATAAATATTAACCATTCTATGTATATTGGTGAATAGATTTAATATAATACATAAATATTCAAACTAATCATAAAAAAATCAATTAAAAATATTAGATGCTATTATATAAAAGAATCTACATGAGTGTGGAAATAGATGAAGTTACTCTTATAAAATTATTGAGCAATTCTTATCATAAATACTCATTTACCTTGAAAAGAAGAGTCATTTTGGAAATGTGTTTGTATAAATCTAGAAGTTAAATAAGATTGAATTTTAATAATAAAATGTGTGATTTAATAATGTTAATGTTTGATAAATGGATTATATATTTCCCTTGAGAATATGTAAGAATTTTAGAAATTTTATTTAATCGCTATTGTATTTGGGAATCAATTTTTTGGACAATCCTTTTAAAACATATAACTACCCATAAATGAAAGCTAGATTCTATTTGTTAAAAATATATAGAAAATTATAAATGAATATATGAGTATTAAATATTAATAAATAATAATTTAATGAGGTAATTATAGAATAAGAGTAACTCGAATGAAAATCAAAGTTCAGGTAGAAAACCTTTACCTTAAGTCTAACGATAATCTTCACTTGATCATAGTTTTCTAGATAACCAAATTAATTTCATTAATTAATATTTCCAGAACATCCAATTTTTTCTAATTTATTTATTATATCATTATTATGTTCATTCATGGCCTTTTTGACGTGTTTAAGAGGTTCAATTTTATTTTCTGGCAGCATTTTCTTCTCTTATATTCATGACCAGTTATATATGAAAGGGTAAACATGTGAGATGAGAATGGTTTTCCATAATAAAATTTATATTTTATTTGTAAACATACATATTATTACATGGTTATAATACTTATTTGGTTATTTTGAGTGAAGATGAATCATTATATAAAACTTTAGTGATATTTATTTGGGTTAATTGGCGATTTTTGATCACACCGAACTCACTTTGATTTATAAATTAATATTATGTGTAAAAATAATTCCAGAAACATAAATAATTTATAATACATATAATATATTGTATTTAATCCATAACAATGGTTTCATTACAATAATTGAATATGGTAATAGAAATTGAAAACTCGTGATCCTTGAATGTGATAAATTACCACATCTCCGATAGAGTTTTCATTTCTCGTATAAAATAAGGTGAAATGAGTAATGGTGATTAATCATTCCATTATCAGAAAAATATTCGTTTATATGTTTGTTAGGGAAGTTATCATAAAATTTGGGTGAAAGTAGGTGAGGAATGAAAAAGAAAATAAAGGAACTCAAAATAAAAATATAGGTTAAAAAATCCCTTATGAAAATTCAGCAGTGTAACGACATCACATAAAAAATCATAAACTATTTTAATGATATAAAAAGGGGTATATATTCATATTTAAATATCATGTATAGTAATGGGAATATGTATTGAAATATCCCAACATAATCCAAATTAAATTAAAAGATAATAACAAAAAAAAGAGTGCTTGAAAAGGAGAAGGGTGGCAGATTCCAATACCTTGAAGAGTGGCTCCTAAAACATGAAGGATGGGACCTTTGGGGTTTGAGGAAACTTTTTGAGGACTCATAAGGAGGTTTAAAAACTAAATAATCGAGGATGATGAGTTTTTTATGAATGAAAATGAATGAATGAGTAGGTATTTATAGAAAAATAGAGATTGTTTTTAATTAATTTCAAAGGACACCTCATTAATGGTATTTTGAAAAACATGGTCTTGACTATGGTATTTTCCCATTGTATTTGAAACAAATGTTACTTCATATCATATTTTAATCTCTATAAGGTAACTGTCAGTTTATATTAATTATTAATTCATTATGATTTCATTAATCATATTAAAAACTCAAAATGTATTGTTACTATTCACAAAAAAACTAATGTATTTTATAAAATTATATTAAATTTTGAGTAACCTAATATTGAAGTTCTGAATTTAAAAATGAATTCTATTTCTTGAAAATAACTTTCTGAATATGATTAATTTAATTTCTAAATAAAATCATAATATTTTTGAGAAATAATAATTTTAAAACTATACTTTATTTTATATCAACTTGAAAATTTAACAAAGCTCTAATTATATTATATCCTTAAAAAAATAAAATAGTAATATGATTTAGTATTGAGAAGTTTCATATTACTATTTTTAAGGGTAGTTTTCTATTCATCATAATTTATGTTTTTCTTATGAGACTCTAAATGTCTTACTAAACACAACCATCTATGTTAGTTTTTCAAAATTCATATCACAAAGGTGGGAAACATTAGGTTTAGTAGGTAGGTAATAAAAAAGTGGTTCTTTGAGGAGACCAATTATCTCATGAAATAAATATTAAATTTATTTATTAATCCTTGAGTTTTTTTAGAACTCATTCGTTATATAATTCTTATATACAATACACCATATTGAATGGATTCCCTTGAATTTTTATTTTTTTTGATGAAATTACAAGGAAATCATAATGGGGGTTGTATAACCCCGAGTAATTATACATGGGGTGATCTATTCACATATGGAATGTGTGTGTATGGATAAATATATCATTACATCAATTTTTTGGAATTTAAATATTGTAATAAAAATGTATTCTTTTCTTAGTATTGATTAAATATTCAATCAAATTGGATGTTTTAAATACATCATGAAGAATGATCTCTGGTAGTGATATCATGAATTAACAATAAAAATGGAGTATTTTTCAAATGTATAATTCTAGATGATATGTGGGAAAAATGAGTTTATATGGATTTTATTTGGAGTTAGCAATTCCCAAACTATATTAGTGGATCTAATGAATAGAGTAGTTTGAGATTACACAAGAAAGTTTTTCGGTTTTATTTATAGAAGATATCATTATATTTATAAAATAAAAACAGTGCATGATGATCACATAATTACTTTGTTAAAGACCATAAATAATGAGGTACTCCATTTCCAACTCATAAAAAGAGAATTAATTCAATAAAAGAATAATTCATGGGTGATATCATCATAGATGAGGGTATATCTATAATTTATCTCTGTCTAAGGTTGTTGATAAATTACCCAGAAAAACACTAAGATAGAAATATATAGATCATTTGGGATAATTATATATTAATGATGCTTTGTGGGTAATTTTTCATGGCTATCAAACTCATTGAGCATGTAAACACAGAAAATAGTTATGATCCAATAAATGATGGAATATGAAGAATTCTTAAGGGATCATTAGTAAAGGTTATTCGTTGTACTAATTGAAACAATATCATATAGTGGTGTAGTGAGTATAATTAATAATTATGAAACATTAATAATATTGGGATATTCCCCTATGAAAAATGAAAATGTAATTTTGAATACCTCCCACCAGTTAAAAACTCATGATCAAAATTATTTGATACATGATTTGGAACTAATGGTTGCTATCATTTCATTGAAAATTTTATATAACTTCCATCACGATTATAATTTTGATATATAAACTGATAATTGGATATTTAATTATATATTTTCACTAAAGGAGTGAAAAATGCTCAAATGGAGACATTTATAGTTAGTAAAATATTATGACTTCTTGAAAAATGATTATTATTTAAAGGATAATAAGGTTTCTGATTCCAAGAGTATAAAATTCCATATTACAATATCTATGACGAGGAATTACAATTACCCATTACTCATGGATCATTATAGGAAAATTCTTGTTGTCTTACTTGGTGCGGATAAATCATAACGTAGAAAACTGATTTTTTTAAGCATTCATTCACATGAAACTCATATAATCCTAGAAAGAATATTAAAATAAATTTAAAAAGGTACATAGTATTCTAGAGTTCAATATAGATAAAGTTGGAGTTATATGGTTTGGACCCCAGATATATATCCCTTCAATTGTTGAGATAAAGTTTGCATTTTTGAATATTTCAAATATCTCATCCTTATCAAAAAACATATTGGAAAAATATGTATAGAGATTATAATAGAAAACACTTGGTGGGATAACTTTAAGAGTGAAATCATAGATTATATAAATGGAATTTTAAAATTTCATCAATTTATGTACTACTGAATTAATCCTAAAATAATGATTCCATCATTACAATAACTTTTTATAAAAAGTGAAATGTTCTTATAAATGTTTCCATTGGAATCCCCTAAACTTATAAAGGAAACAATTACACTATGGTTGATTTTAATCATCATTCAAATTCCAAATATTTTATTTCCATCAAACAAGATTTCTAACATGGCCTAAATTCCATGATATATATTATGGATGTGGTATTTATGTCTAAGGTAACACTATAAATTTTCTATAATCAATATCTAAGGATTAACTATAAATTATAGAAAATACTCCATAAGTCATTGGAGATAAATAATAAATTTATCACTAAAAATCATCCTCAGATAGATAGACAGCTTAAATAGACCATTCAAAATCTAGAGGTTATATTGTGATCTTATGTGATGGATTTACAATGATAATGGGATAAATACCTCAACATGGTAGAGATATCAAGTAACATAATATTATATTATAACATTTAAATGACACTATATGAGATTCCTTTTCTAGAGATATTTGTGATTCCAACATGCTAGGATTTTGTCAAAGAGAGGAAGCAGGTAGATCCTAACTATTTCTAAAAATCACTTAGATTGTTCGAACCATTTAGTTACACATAAAATTAGTAATAATTCAATAAATTATTTATAAATAAAGTTATTTATAATAAATAGTGTTTCAATTTTTTTATAAACCATTTCTTTGAATATCTACATGGAAAACGATCATGAGATATATGATGAAGTAGAAGCTTAGACCAATCATCATCTATCCTTTTGAGATCCTTCATCATGTCATATACATATATTATCTATTATCATTCCAAAATCCCCTCTATCATGTGTGTTATTAATTACATGTATTATTTTTTAAAAACTACATACATGAATCATGACATGTACTAAACTTAATAGTTTTTACACTAGAATATTACTTCACTTATGAATATCAACCCTTGGTGAACTTATATCAAGAATATAATGGTCTAAAAAAACACTCATTTGGAAAAAATATATATATCCAGAAATGATTTTTATTATGAGGATATATGGGGGAATAATTTTTTAATTAGAGAAACATTTCACTTTTTTCTTCCATGAAATGAAATTTTAGGAACAAATTCATTTTCAGAGAGTATATTTTAATTCCCTGAGTTTTTCACCCTTAAGTAAATAGGATTTTTGAAAACTTATGGAACATTATACAACCATTTTAAATGAACAAAAATATATTAGAATCACATTATTAATAAATCAATAATAATCCATAATATAGTATACCAGTAATAGTTATTTCCATTAGCCAATAAATAATTAATAATATATAATATTGAAAATTGTACATTTTAGTAAAAAAAATATTGTTATATATTATATTCATTTAAATACTGAATTTATAGTATTCAAAAATCTAGTGTTAATAAGAAAATATTTTGTTAAACTATCTCATGAAAATAAACACAATATGAATTTTAGAATTTTTTTTGAAAAGATATATTTTTTGTCGAAAAATATGACTTTTAACTAACTATAATTTTCATGATATTATAACTATGTAAGTGTATCCTGTATATTTAGAAATAAATTTTTTATAATAAATTATATATTTAAGGATTAAAATTTATATATTATTATATTATTATTTTTATAAATACTTTATCGAACATTTATATAACCAAATAAAAATTATTGTTTAATAAAGACTATTTTATATCTCAAATTTAAATGAATTATTTTAATGGGGAGATTTTTTTATTCAATATTTGTAAGCCATGTAAATTTTATTTTATTATTTAAAAAAAATTATGCCATTATGATATTTAAAAATGATATGTTAATATTATAAAAACATTTAATGATGAAAAACATCATTTCTTAAAATTAATTTTTATGTGATTACTTTTTATTATTTTGAAAATAAATATTCTGAAATTTAGAAATTTATTTGATAAAATAAATTTAAAAAAAATTAGGGTTCAAAATAGTTATTGAGAATAAATTTAAATTTAGTTAAAAATATTTATCAATAATTTAAAAAAATGTTAAACCAATTAAAAGTTAAAATGGAAAAAATTTATATTAGTATTTTGAAGTGGAAGAAAAATGAAAAAAATGTTTTCAAATTGGAGGTTGAGATTATTTTCTACATTAAATTTTCTCACGCTATTTTTTTTCCAATTTTGAACAATTTACCATTCAATAGATTCATGTCAACATTAAAAATTGATGATTATTTCTAAATGTGTCATTTTATTCTCTTATAAAAGGATCTCAATATCTTTGTTTCAATACTCCACTCAAATTTTGAAATTTCCTTGAACCACTAACCAAATTTTATCAACGTATTTTCCTTTATACTATATAATTCCCATCTTCTTAATAAATTTTCTTATGTCTCTCAAATATACATCCTTTAACAAGAAAATGTTTCAGGTCCCATTTTATGTATCCCAAGTTTCTTAATGTTTCATACTTACTCATTAATTTTTATAATAACCATAACCATATAATAATAATATAATTAAATTCATTAGTTTCATACTTTTTAATATAATAATGTATAAAATTATTTATTCTCTTTCATCATGTAATAAAAGAATCATCATTAATGTGTATGATAGGATTTCCACCTACATGAAGCGATGATTTTATTTTTCAATCTCAACCAGTCACATATGGTCATAATGATGATATTATTGAACAAATATAATCTATAAATCTTTTTTATGATTCATAAATGATCACTATTTATCCACCATAACCCCTATCATTTTTTGAGAAACAAAATCATTAATAGTGTACTGTTCAGACTATCGCCTCCATAAGTAAGCACATTTCATTTTCATTAACTTCCAAACCTAGAATGTTTTTGTATGTTGTAGATGAGTATATTAGATATATATAATTAATATATTTAATTAGTATATTTTTTTATATTGAATTCTTTTTTCTAATTTTAATAATGAAATCCATCAATATCACAAAATTACCCTAACCTAACTCATATTTATTTTTATTTTCAAGAACTGATAGTAAAAATAACCCATGTATTGGTGATACAAATTAATATTCATTTGGAAAATATAAATTCCTTCACATTTATCATATTTTTATCGATGATATTTTATAAAAAAAGGAATACTTTAACCATGTTTATGGTCATAGATCAACACATTCAATATTATTAACTTATGATTTTGGAAAGAGGATACAACAATATAATAAATTAAGATAAGTGTTATTAATGGAGTGTAATAATTAAAATGTATATTGGTATGTTTATAAAATTGTTAATAATTATTTTAATCTATTTTGAATAGTAATATAAATCACATTAATTAAAATAAATGTTAAAGGTAAGTGACATGGTAACTCTATCTCATTTCTTTAAGTTATAAACATTATTATTTGAACATCCTTTTTACAAGAATTTCCATTTTAAAAGCTAATGCATTTTTAAAATATGGGAAAAATATTTGGTCCAATTTAAGTTATATTAAATAATTTCAATACATTTACAAAAAAAATGACACATTTGAATTTGTAATCTTAAATAAGAATTCTAAAATTATAAATAGATTTATTTTCAAAAATACCCTTTCTTGTTTATGTTTTTACTATCTTTAAATGTGATCAACCACAAATGTTTTTCTAATTATTGAATTATTTTGTATTATTATATTATTATGTTACTACATTCCATGATATATTTTTCATTATGAATTAATTTAATTTCAATGTTTATTTGGATGTTTTATAAAACTAATATTACATAATTAGTTTATAATGAATACTGAATGATTTCAATTTGAATTTTTAGTGAAACCTATTTTATATGAATGGATTTTTTATTATATGTTTTTTAAATTTCAAGAACTCTATTTTTTTTATGTGATATTTGATGATTTGATTATTGGTTTTTATCATGTAGAACACAAATTTAATAATTATAAGACAAGTGGGATCTACATATCCCTATAAATGATTATAAAAAGCATTATATACCCTAATATATAAATGCCCTATGAACTAGTTAGAATGTCTGTAGGTTCAAAAATAATGATTATGAAGACATTGAGGTCTAATCATAATATTTAATTTGAATTGGTTTGCATTCATCCATGATCTCAAAGATAAGAAATCATATTATTAATACTAAAAAACATTCATTCAAAAATTCCATGTCCAATGATATATCATTTATGTTTTATAATTCTCATTCCATTGTAAAAAAAATTATTCCAGTTTTTATTACAATATTTCATTCCTACGGATAACTCTTGTTGTTATATTTTCTATTAAATTAGATATTTTTCCTTATTTTGGATTTTCCATATGTATGTGATCTTACCATTATTGTCTCTATTAGGTTTCCCTTTTGGAGTGCTTGGGCTCCCCGCAGTTATGTTTTCCATACCCTATGATTTAAAGATGATTATGCCTCCTGAAATGCATAAGAGTTGATTTAATTTTTGTTTAAATGTGCATAGTATGTAAAATAAGTGTTTTTCAGTTTATAGTCAAGAAGAATCAAAAAAATTTGGTCCACATGTTAGGAAACTATATTTCAATGTCATAATTAATCTATCTAATCAATTAACTATTAATTAATTCTTATCTGGGGTCACATTAAAGAGGTTATCTGGGTAAAGTGAAGGAAAGTGGTTCGTAGTGTGGTGCTTGATGATGTTTTATTGAGATTATAGGTGAGACTCCTTAACCCTACATTTTTAAAGTTTGTTACGGAATGGTGTTTTAGACTATTTCACGGTTGGGTCCAAATTTCTTTGAGGTTATGTCAAGGGGATATCCTATTATTTATGTTCCACATAATGTTTTATCAGATCATGGGATTTATAGTGATATGATTTTCCATAATCATTATAAGTCAAACCTACTATGGTGTGGCCATGGTCATTAAATCATAGACTTCGATTTTTCCAAAATGAGTTTAAATTCTGGGTCTTTCCCATAATCTGAAATTAACTTTTATTTCATTATATTCATGGGATACTAAAGGGTTGTTTTTATGAAAATTTATCACCTTGTTCTTCACTTTTATCCTTGGTTTTGGATGCTTATTATATGTAGTCTAAGGTGTGTTTCATAAATATTATTCATTGATTAATATCAATTACTTTTTCAGAGATTTTTGTGGATGTGGAATGTGGTTGTATTATGTGATGTTGGAGTCATAGATTGATGATGGATGTTGTTATCTATGTTTTTTATGTTTCTATTTAGATTATTTTGATCTTGGTATAATATCCCATTATCATTATCTTCATGAAGAAACATTGAAGCCTTCATCAATCATTAGGGACTCAATGACTCTCCATTATTTTGTGTAAATTGTGGTTTTATAATTCTCTTAATTTTAATGGGTTAATTGTATATATTTACATAAAATTGATAATTAATCTATAAAAGTGATAATTTAATGGTATATGGTGAATCAAATGAGTTCAATTGATCCAACATTATTTGTAAATAAAATTATGAATGTTAATTAATATTTTTATGATTATGCATATTGATGATAGTTATGTGTTGATGGAATATTATTTGAGTAAAATCATTATTCTATAAATGTATAATCCATTAAAGATGTGAAAATCACCAATTGTGTGGTATACGAATATTATATGATTTTTCATTCAATGAAATGGGTTATGGAAGTTATTTTTATTTAATTATTTGTTCTATAATTCTTGTGATTTATTGTTTTTTTAATAGTATATTGGATAATAAATTTATTGGTTGTCCATAGATTTATACAGAAGGTTAGGCCATGAGTGTTGTGGTAGATTTCATGGGTGGATTAGTGTGATGTAGTTGAGGATAAAGATGATTAGTAGTGTTGTGACTCCATTTCAAGGGTTACATAAAATAAAAATTTAGGTTTTTATCGTGAAATTATATGGATGGTGTACATTGAATTATTATTTAGTGTTCTATTAGTAGTGGAATATATTTTGGTGATACTAAAAAAATGAATGAATTGGTAATAGTGAGATTTAATGTATGCATTAGGATTCTTGTTTTATCATTAAAATGATTAATAATTGATCTATAGAATGTAATATGGTCAGTAATGATGAATATAGAAATGGGTTTAATGAATTGGATTGATGGGAAATATTAATTGTATAAGTAGATATTTTTCATAGGATGTGGGTTGGTTTGTATGTTTATTAAATTTAATCATTGCTAGTGTGAATAAATGATTAGTTGGTTTTTTTTAGTGTGGTGGTGATGATTGGGATTGACTGTTTTATATTATTCTTATGCATGGATGTATCTGAATATTTGTGTCCCATATGATCTTTATATAAACCCCATCACTGTCGAATAACCCAATAGACACCCATTATGTTTTTTTATAATCTTCAACTAACATCTGGGTTTTCAAGGAAATAAATGGATATATAATCCCTATTCTATGCATCCACTCCTAGGTTTATAAAAAAATGTATGAACATCAGTTTAGTATGGTAATAAAATGTTATTAAGATCTTGAGGAGGAGATGTAACATAGTGGATGTTATGTATAGTAGGAAGAGTAAATAATAAATATGTGCATCATATCCAAGATACCATAATGTATTGGATATTACCTGGATGGATGAAATTAGAGTTGTGGATGTGAATTAAACATGATCTGTATAATAAGGTTATGGATTTTGGTTTGATATGTGTGAGGCTACATGGGTGTAGAATATATTGGGATCATAATACATTTAAATTAAGGGTATGTAATAAACAAACCGGTGGGGAAGTGGTTGTGGGGAACCCTATAGTAAAATTATATAAATACTATTTTTATCATTCTTTGATATAATATTTATTTAGTGGGATTTGTGATACAAGGTGTTATTTTTTAGGATAAGTTCTTTTTTTATTATTATTTATCCCAAAATTCTTGGTTTAATCATCCCAAATTTATATGAGAGTTTATAGGTCTTATATTTCTATGTCTACATGTTATACATAGTTCAACATATATTAATTACTTTTTAGGTATCTGGGAAATTCATTACTTCCAATATATATAGTAAAATGTGGAGTATGGGATTGGTTATTTGGTTGTTTAATTGAACAATCATTTGGTATTTACATTTGGAGACCTTTAATTTATCTGATATATAAATAATTGTGGAAGTAATGAGGATCTATTATTATTTTTATTATGGTTTTGGATTGGTGTTTCATGTAATATTAGTTATATGTATGATGGTAATTCCTCCAATTTTCATGTTTTCTAGACTTGGGGATAGTCTCCAACACAAGGAATATTGGAGGAAGACCATGGGGATCACTCCCATCCTTATTTTACGAATGTAATAGGTTCCACATGGTATAAGTTCATTAAATAGTGGTATAAACAATTTTGGTTGAGTGTAATGATGGAGATTGGAGTAATGGACTTGTGAGGATTATACGAGTTTGTAGGGAAACAATAATAATTAATGTTATTTTGTTATGTATGAAAAGGAGAAAGTATAGAACGTAGGATTTTAGGGCTCTGTATGATCTATTTCTGGAACTACATTCCTATTTAATGTGCTAAAATAGGTGATGAAACATGTGAGTTAGATACTATAGAGTGGTTGAGGAATGAATCTTGGTTTTGATTGTTTCTAAATGGTCGTGATTGTAGGAGGAATTATAATAAACTAATTTAATACTTTTATATGAATATATTATATTACAATAGGATTATAATTTTTTATCCAGATTATTCATATACATTTTTTACATCATACATTAATCATTATGTCTAGTGAGGTTCATTGTTCTAACCTCATCAATAATTGGAGATAAGATTTTTTTGGAATTGATCATCCTCAATGGAAGAAGTTGTGGGATTTAAAATGTCATTTTATGCATATGTATAAGGTAAAAATATTTTTTAGGATCATGATATATTATTTATTTTGATTGTAACACCCCATATGGAATCATGCCTTTATATTACATAACTTTTCATTACATTTTACAAACATAAGATATTTAAAGACAAGTGTCTAAGAAATCAGGAACATAAAACATGAAAACAAAAAAAACATTCATATAATCCACTTTTAAGGATTTTTCATAAGTGTATACTATGTAAAATTGTTTAATATCATAACCTAGAGATATAAATTAAAGGAAAGAGGGATTAGAAGGCCCAGTAAGGAAATCATGGGAATCAGTTTACATGTGATATTAATAAGAACATGATGAAAAACACAAGACATGAGGAAAAGAAAAGATACATATCATAATAATAAGAACATGGATCACAAAATTAATATGTGGCTACAACATTTCATTTATAAATTCATGAAAATATCACCACATTTTATTCCCAAGTTGTCATAAATACATTACCAAGGTTATTCATCAAGGTATCGTGAAACTTGTCATCTCTAGAGATTAATTCATTACCCAATGCATTGAAGCGCTATCAGGGTGCACAATTAATATCTCTTTATTTTAATGTGATCCAAATTGATCATAATCAATCATTTCATTAATAACCCAAATAGAATAAATACAATTTTTTTCATGTCAAAATCACGACGTTTAAAAAGTACTTAAAAATAAGATCATTATGTCATTTATAACCCATGAAAAGGGAGTAAGGGTTATATATATGTCTATTACAGAATAAAATAGATCAATTTTATTTATTGATGAATTCCCCTATAAATTAAAATAGATTTGGGTATCCACATAAATAAATACAAGATAATTTCTTGAGAAAAATAGAGAGATTTTGAGACGAAAATTATGCAGCAAAATGGTAACATAACATCATTTTAGAAAACATTAAAAAGAGAGGGTAAAAGGGTCAACCACTCATAAATAATTCATAAAATAGTATGGGTACATAATAATATCATGTTGTGGAAATTTTAATGACATACCACATGAAAATAAAACATGAAAGAAACGATAAAACACTTTTTATTTTATAAAAAATCCAGCAGCCTAATGGTGTCGCAAAAAAAATCAAAAAATAAATTGATTAGAGTGGAATAGGTCTCTAATAATTTGAAATTGGATTGGATAGTAATAATAATATATAATAACATACCCCAACATAAGAAGTTGGAAACTAGAAGACATAACATAAAGGAAATCATGATTTCAAAGAGGAGGGTGAAATGGTCCTTTACCTTAAACAGTATCTTCGAAAGCACAACGGTTAGAACCTTGGGGTGATTGAGGGAACCTTGGGAGGAATAATTGGGAATTATAATGACCATATCTTTGTTGAGTAGTATTTTGAAATGATACGAATGAGATAATGGCTTTGTATTTATAGGAAAATTGAGGGAATATTTAATTAATTCCCAAGGGACACCTCATCATTGGTATTTACAAAACCAGGGGCTTTCCCAAGGTATTTTCAAATGGTATTGGCCACTTGGGACACCTAATAACATATCTTACCATTAATAAGTCAACCAGATTTATTAAATCATGACTACATCATCAATGATGTCATTAAACACCTGGAACTCAAAACTGTATTTTTATTATTCATCGAAAATTCAACTTTTTCAGAAAAATCCCAAAAATTCACTGTAACATAATATCGATGTTCTGAATTCAAAAATAAACACCATTTTATGAAAATAATTTTCTAAATATTTTTTATTTAATTTTTAAATAAAATCACTATTTATTAAAAAACAACTCTAAAACTATAAATTATTTTGTAACACCTAGAAAAAGTATTCAAGGTACCATAAACAATAAAGAAAAAATTTATGATTACAATTTAAGAATATAAATTTTTATTTTAAATTATTAAATTAATTATAAAATTTTAATTAAAATATTTATTTCATTCAAAAATAGCAATACTTATATTATGACCATTTTTCACTTTTAAGATGTCTAAATTATATTTATACATTCATGGGTGAAGTTTCTATTTTTTGGTCGAATTACTATTAAATACTATTCATAATGGTATATTACTCTTCATACATTACTATTCACCAAAAATTAAGTTGATCTTATTAGAATTTAAATTTCTTACTGGTCACAATTTTAGAAGACCATTTTTGTGAAAATCTTTTCACATTATTAATTATTTAATGTTTACAAAAATATTTTAAAATACACCTTTTTCCAAAAGTCATCAATAATATGGAACTTCATCCTACATTTATTCAAGAATTTTAAATTCACAAATTTAACATAATAGGAAATAACAATATTATTTATACAAAAGGATTACACAACATAACTAAGTTCTTGTTACATAGCCCCTTATAACACCCGCATAGGACCTAAGTGTAAGGTGTGCTATGGTGACAGAATCTTGGGGCAGCTCGGACAACATTACCCGAGTGGTGATTTCTATCAGCTTGAACTTCTCCCTTAGGCTATTTAATTCATGCTTCATATGTTTAAGCTTATCTTTGGATTGGTCCATAGAAAAGTCCATAGCTGCTACCTCCTTCCCAAGCTCTGGCATATGGGTTTTGTACGGCTTGAGTCTACTGGATGAGGCCATCAACTCTTATTTTTGTATAAATTAACCAAGATCACTTGTATTTATTAATAATAATTATAATTTTAAGAGTTTATTTTCCAATATTCTTATTGAATAACTGTCATATAATAGTCAAAACACAATGGTATCACTTCATTAATTAAATGATATTGTTTTGTAGAGTATAAAATAAAATAACATACAAATTTTGGAAACAAATATTATTAAAAAGTTCAGGTCATTATAACCCAACAATTTTCAAATAGATTTATTATATAATTAATGGATCACTAAGTCTATACAAAGACCACTTTGTTATAACCTATCCATGTAAACATAATTTTGTCACTTCTGTGATGTCAATTTTGAAAATCTGACATACACAGTTGTGATGAGTAAGTTATTTAGAGTCCAATATAAAAACATTATTTTTGGTGAATAGTAACGTACCCTTATGAATAGTTACATACCCTTATGAATAGATATATAAACTAATGAATAGTTACATTCCTATGATAGTATATAAATAAAATTCAAGTTGGAGTACGTTATACCTATGTTTTGGAATAAATAAATAAATATTTTAAAACTGTTTTTTTAGAATAAATTATGATTTTAATTAAATATTAAATTAATCATATATAAATATATTTTTTTAAAAAAATTCACTTCATTTTTGGATTCTACGCATCGAAAAATGGTTGGGATGAATTTTTGGGACTTTTTTGAAATACATGAATTTTTTATGAATAGTGAAATACCATAATTTACAAAATAAGATAAATACACTAATTATAGAGTCACGTATGATGTTATAATGATGTAATCCCAATTGACTCGGATTCACATGAAAATATTACTATTCTTGGTCATGGAAGACTCACTATTCCTAGTCTTGTGAAGAAATAATAAATTAATAAATATAAAATTGAGAAAACCCCTTCTCCCCTCCACTATAAAAACCCTCCATCACCCACTCTTATCTTCACTCATCTCAAGCCTTGTTCCTTCTCCAAATTCTGTCCAAATATCCTCCCTACCTTCTCTCCCACATCTAGCAAGCATTGGTCTCATATAAAGGACAAAACCTCTCTCTCAAAGAGGCTCTCATGGATGTTTGGTTCAAGAGGTAAATTCCTCTTTCCAATTATTGTCTTTCCTTTCATATCGATTGGTTTTCTTTTTATATTCTTACCTATCCTTATCCAAATGTTGGGATGACTCTAGTACCATAAATTTTATAGAATTTTTCCATTATAGTGGAATAATTTTTCATCATCTCTTCCTTTTACCTTCTTTTATACTAGTCGCAAGAAAACCATCCAAGATGTGTCAATTTACCACATTCAAGGATGATGGGATTTTGGTTTCTATTATCATTCTAAATTATGTTCATGAAACCAATTGTTTTATTATTGAACCAGGTAATTATATATGTAATATAACCTATGTAAGGTTATATAATCCCTTTGTAAAAATTATAATAAGTTATAAATAAAAATGAGTTCTTTGTAATCAAAACCCACAAATCATCTCAAACAATTATCATTAAAGTTCTATTTAACAATAGATATTCATGCCATGTAACCAAATTATATAAATGACCACTAGTACCTATTGATGATCATAAATAATATTCAAATTCAATTCTGTATATTTACATCAATTCAACATGAAATCAATTACTTGAGAACAATTAAATCAATTATGAAAATAAATAAAACGAACATTGCAGGACAACGAAATTCAATATAATGACCTATCAATAAATGAAGAAATGAACTAAAAAAATTATGATAAACTAATTATGTGTGTAATAGGTACATAAATAAGTTATTAATAATTCTAATATTTTATTCCTTGACATTAAGTTCAGGAGATGAACACATTCAGATTTAAGGTAAGGGGTTTCTTTATCTCACTTCCATTTTTGTGAGGTTTCCCATATTCACTTCTAATACTTGTGAAGAGTGTATGTAAAATTCCCATTTATGTAGCATATCATTAATATCTATATTTTCATGTTATGCAATGTATTATTTTAATACTATTAATTTTGGGGCATACAAATTGATTGGTTACAAAGTGGTTAGGGTTTTTCTACCCGAACCTCCATTTTCATTTGGGTTACTTTTATTGTCTAATTACCTCAATGAAACTCCTGTTTATTATTATGTACTCCTCATAAATTCTGATTGAGTGTCATATATATGTTCACCAACCAGAATCATTCCTTATTTTATGGATAGTTACATGTTTTAAAAGGATCTTTCAAGATTATTTTGAAAATACAAGCCACAATCAAGTGATATTTTCAAGTTCTTACCAGTTTTCAAGTGTGCTCAAATATATATTTTCAGCCACAAATAGTTTTATAAAAACATAATTTTATCATGAAAAATGATCTTGTATCATTTCTGGATTTATAAAAACAAATGTTCTTTTCCCCTTTAAAACTATCTTTAATACATTCCTTAAAATGATCTACAATGTTTTATTTATAAAGAATCATAAGAACTCTTTTAACATGATTTCACTTTAGTGGGAGATAATTTATTCCTAAAATATAATTTCAATGTAATAGTTTTTTATTTTAGGGGATATTCATGTTTATAATATGATTTCAGGGCAAATATAAATTACTTTCCAAAAGGAATCTTCTTTCAAAAGTAAAAAATATTTTTCTCATCTCTCATTAACTTTTATGAGATATATTCCTTGTTCACCACTTATTTATTTTTTTTAGTGTATTTACTACCCTTTGGTATATAATTTCAAGGGTCCCATTTTTCTTATGATATTATAAGGGAGTATGATTTTAATGTTTCAAGGTGGTATGAGACTCTTTGAAATGATTAAAAAAATTCATCAAAAATTCATCAATTGTATGATTTATAGATATTTTTGTATATGTCAACATCATTTGTTGAATGTTGTGCATAATTTAGGTTTATCTATTATGATATCATCTAAAATATGTTGTTGCGGGGTTTATGGTTATTCTGAATATGGAAGTTCAATTTTGATATCATTCACCATATTATTCTGAATGGTTAGTGTTTAGGTACAATGATTGTGGAATGTTATTTAAATTTCATATGATAGTTTTAATTTGAATGAATATGTTGATTATGTTCCAACCTTTAAAATAAGGAATGCATTGGACATAGTAAGTTTTGGGTGGGGCCTGCTATAGCCCCTCGGTGCATCAGTAGGTCTCGTGAGACAAACTACAGTCTTGGCACATGGCCTTGACAAAATAATTATGTATGGTCTTGGAACGAGGCTTTGATGGTATGGTTATGTTGTGCCATATTTTTCATTACCTCATTATAAAAATAGAATTTGTGGTTCTTTTGGTTATTCGACTAGTACAATACCCATTATTATGTTTTATAATGGCATTACTAACTCAAATCTTATTCTTCATATAATGTGTTCATGTTTTTGTTAAGGGAACATGTTTTTATGTATTCAACATGACTAATATTTTTGTTATGATATCATCCGTTGTATTTCTTACGCTTTCTGAGAATTTAAGATCACCCTTTTCATTTGATTTTACTTCCCTGGGTTAAGAAGAAGAGATCATTTATTGAGTTTTCAAGGATGCAGTGTATTAGCTTTTTTTATGAATAATATTTTGTTTCATTTAAAAATATAAAATGGGTTCCATTATGTATCTAGTTTCTTCAAGACAACTAAACTAATTTGCCTTCAGGATGCTTATTCCTTGTTTATATACCAATGTAATCAAATAAGGCACTGGCTCCATGAAATTGGGGTCGGGTCCTTACAATACGTATTATAGGAATTTTAATAGATACCTCGGGAACTACATTTAGAAAACATAGGTTAGGGAACAACGCCCTAAGGTTGTATTTGAGAATAAACAAACAAGAACATACTATAATTATGGTAACTAATATATTATGTTGATATTTCTTGAAAATACATCCCTGTCTAGATATAAACAAGTAGAGGTGGCTCTAGAACATATGTACCTAGGAGTGAAAAATCCAAAAATGTGTTTCGGGCATGACCCGATGTATCCAAGTACACGACAATGGGCCTTTCTACACTCTTGGTTTGACACTCCCAGGGGATAATCTTAGGATAATTCACATTTTATTTACCCTCTATTGTGAGGGAATTATGTCCCCAAAGTAACCAAATTATATGCTTCTAGGAGTTATGATTCATATATTTATGCTATGTGTTATTCCATGTTTATAGTTATAGAGAGTGCATAATTTTATGAGATAATATATATTATGGAATTTATTAGATATGGTGCCTAGCAAAAGGAATTAGAACACCACCAATTTATGGGATGCAAAGAGTATGAATGATCATATTTCTAATGGTCTTAAGCCTTATTTTCAAAGAAGATTGTCTCCCATTTATCCTCATCACAAGATTAAATAATATCATGTGTTAACAAGGTATGTAAAGTATTCTCTGAGTCCTATGGATTTTAAGGGAATAAAAAGAGTAATAGGATGGCATAATGATGCTGGGATAAATGGAATAAGGGAAAGAAGTGTTTTCTCAAATGTGATAGCGGTGGAAAGAATCACCCTAGTAAATTCTTTAAGGGAATGGTTGTTTGCTACAAGTGTGGATAAAAAGGACACCAATTACATGATTGCAAGGGTAAGAAAATGGTTTCCAATGAACTATGATTCAATTTCAAGGATATGGGACACTATGTGAATCAATGTCTCAATATTCAAAGGAATATACCCCAAATGATGATTTTAGATAATGATCATGTTGTGAAGCTACCACAGAAGAAGTATAATGATTAATATTCCTTTAATAGAACCATGCCATTGGTATATTTTCTCAGTAATGTATTTTTTGTATGAATTATGAGATATATAAGGATTGTACTACAGTACTCTTTCATTAAGGTTTTGAGATCATATGATGAATTGTACAAAGGAAAAGTGATTTAGGGGAAATTTATAACTTTTAGAAAAACAAACATGATTAAGGGAAAGAAAAACAATAATATATATCAGAAGATGAGATAATGATGAAGAAATGATTGATTCGAATAAGTATTGACTACATTGAAGCTGATTATTGAATTGTTGACAAGTGTTCTATGCTATAATCAATGAAGTTTATGGCACTTTTGGATTTAAGGAATATATCCAATAACATGTATCTTTCTAAAAGAATATGGAAGAATGCATGTTTCCAATATGGTTTTTATGGTAATTCAAGTTATTATGATATTTCAAGAGGATAATTGATGATGATATTCACATGTTTGGAGTGTGAATTTTTGAGCTACTTATTTTTTATTAATGGTTAATGATATGTTAATCTAGGAAATTTAGATGACTTCATTTTAATGTGTTAAATCATTATATTTTGGAATTTTTTAACCATTTATGAAATATTTTATGTTTATCATTGTATAAGATTTTAATGGTTAATGTATTGATTCACCAAATGGCATAAACCATGCTATGTGAAGAGGTATATATAGTTAAGCTGCAATAAAAGGATGATTTTATAAGTATAGATGTATATTTATACTCTTATAGAGTGGAATAATTCCTAAAATCAAGTAAAATAGTCTTAAATAAACATTGTCCGTATAATAATAATCATTAATAATATCGATGAATTTGTTTTTAGTTTTTTAGTAATCAACACTCATCTGAACATGTCCTATATCATGTTCTATCAGAACTTCTTAGTTATATTTTTCTTCCATGTTCAGTTTTTTTCTTCCAACTAATGTCACCTCATTCGAAAGCATACTTTATAGGGTGACCACCTCATCTACATTAACACTTTTTAGGAGGATATTTTATAAACCCTATCTCTGATGTGGGTTTCTATAAGGTAATTTTCATGTATCAACCATTAAATTTTGATGTTCAATTTCAAATTTTGAGGACCAAATTTTTGTAAGGAGGGAATAATAAAACACCCCAAGAATTTACAAATAAATTTATTGTATAATGCATGGATCAAAAAGTCTCTACAAACACCACTTTGTCATAACCTAGCCATTTAAACATATGTTTGTCACTTATTTGATGAAAATTTTGAAAATCTGATGAACACAATTGTGATGAGTAAGTTCTTTGGAGTCTGATAAGAAAAAAATAATTTTTGGTGAATACTAAACTACCCTTATGAATAGTACCATAAACTTATTAGTATTGATATACCCTAATGAGTAGTAACTTACATATGATATTATATCAATAATATTAAATTTGGAGTATGATATACTTATGTTTTGGAATAAGTAAATAAATGTTTTAAAACTATTTTTTTAGAATAAATTATGATTATAATTAAATATTAAATTAATCATATTGAAAAAATTATTTTTGAAAAATGGAATTCATTTTTAGATTCTACATGTCGAAAAATGGTTGGGGTGAATTCTTGGGATTTTATTTTGAAATACTTGAATTTTTTATGAATAGTGAAATACCATAATTTACAAAATAAGCTAAATACACTAATTATAGAGTCATGTATGATGTTATTTTGATATAAGATTAATTGATTCAGATTCACATGATAAAATTACTATTCTTGTTCTTGGAAGACCCACTCTTACTTGTCTTGTGGAGGAATAATAAATTAATGAATATAAAATTGAGTAATCCCCTCTCCCCTCCACTATAAAACCCCTCATCACTACCTCTTCTCTTCCATCATCTCAAGTCTTGTGCCTTCTCCAAATTCTATCCAAATATCCTCCCAACCTGCTCTTCCACGTCCATAATTCCTTGGTCTCATGAAAAGGCCAAAAACTCTCCCTTAATAAGGCTCTCAAAGAAGTTTTGTTCAAAAGGTAAATTCTTCTTTTCAATTCTTTGTCTTTCCTTTAATGTTCATTTATTTTCTTTTTCTATTATTACCTATACTTATCCAAATTTTTTTGTGATTCTACTAACTTACATGAACATTAATGTTTCCATTATTATCGAATAAGTTATCATCATCTCTTCCATTTACCTTATTTTATACTAGTAGTAAGAACACCATCCAAGATATGTCAATTTAACACATTCAATGACGATGGGCTTCGATTTCTATTATCATGGTCAATTATGGTCATGAAACCATTATTGTTATGGTTGAACCAGATTATTTTATATGTAATATAACCTATTTAACATCCTTTAATAACTTTGTACAAATGCTATTAAGTTATAAATAAAAATGAGTTATTTTTAATCAAAACCCACAAATTAACTGAAACAGTTATCATTAAAGTTATATATAATAATTCATCCTCATTCCATGTAACAATATTATATAAATGACCACTAACACCTATATATGAACATAAATAATATGAAAATTTCATTCTAGATATTTACATCCATTCCAAATGAACTCCATTACCTAAGAATAATTGAACTGATTATGAAAATAAATAAAATGAACATTGTATAACAATGAAATTCAATATAATAACTTATCATGAAGGGAATAAATGAACTAAACGGAAAATTGATAAATGAAATACCTTTATAATAGGTTCTGAAATTAGTTATTAATAAGTCTAGTTTCATATTCTTGTACCTTATGTTCAATAGTGGAACACATTCAGACTTAAGTTAAGGGGATTCTTTATCTCACTTCCATTTTTGTGAGGTTTCTCGTATTCACTAAAAATACATGTGTATGGTGTCTGTATAATTCCCATTGATTTAACATATCTAGAATAACATTATTTTTATTTTATTAAATTTATTGTTTTAATATTATTAAATATGGGGCATATGAATAAATTGGTTAAAAAGTTGTAAGGGGTTATCCACCAGAAACTCCATTTTCATTCGAGTTACTTTTATTGTATAATTTCTTCAATGAAACTCTTGATTATTATTCTGTACACCTAATAAATTCTTTTTGAGTGTTAAATATATGTTCACCCTCTATAATAATTCATTATTTTATGGATAGTTACAGTTTTTAAAAGGAAAATTCAAAATTGGTTTTGAAATACAATCCTGATTCAAGGGATATATTCAAATTATTACCCTTTTTCAAGAATGCTCAAAAATATTTTTTTAGCTACCATTAGTTTTATAGTTACACTCATTATATCATGAAAAATTATTTTGGATCATTTATGGATTTTTGAAAAAAAATGTTTCTTTCCCCTTTAAAATTATCTTTAATACATTCCTTAAAATGCTCTAAAATGTTTTATTTATAAAGAATCTTATGAACTATTTTTACATGTTTTCACTTTAGTGGGTCATCATTTTTGCCAGAAAATTAATTTCAATGAAATATTATTTTATTTTATGGGATATTCATGCTTAAAATATGATATCATGGAAAATATAAATGACATTCCAAAAGAAATATTCTTTCAAAAGTACAAATAATTTTTGTCATCTCTCATTAACTTTTATGAGATATATGCCTTGTTTACCACATATTTATTTTCTTGTGGTGTATGTACTTCCCTTTGGTATATCATATAATGAGTCCACCTTTTCTCATGATATTCTAGGGGATTATTATTTTTAGGTTTCAAGGTGGTACGAGACACTTTGGAATATTTATGGATTATTTCCTCAAGAATTTTTCAATGGTCTAATTTATGAATATATTCGTCTATATCCACATCATTTGTGGAATTTTGTAATTAATTGAAGTTCATATATTACTATGTCATCTAAAATATATTTTTGAATATTTTATGGTTATTTTTACTATTGATGTTATATTTTTATATCATTCACCATATTATTCTGAACGGTTGGTGTTTATGTTCAATGATTAGCGAATGTTATTTACATTTCATATGTTAATTTCAATATAAAAGTATTTAGTAATTATGTTCACCCCTTTGATATGAGGAATTCCTTTGACATAGTAAGTGTCAGGTGGGTCCCGCTATAGCCCCTTAGTGCATCGGTAGGTCTCATGATACAAACCACGGTCTTGGCACAAGGGCTTCAGAAATGATTATTTATGGTCTTGGAATGAGGCCTTGACGGTATGGTTATGTTTTCTTGCTTTATGCATTCCATCATTATTTAAATATAAATTATGGTTCATGTGGTCATTAGACTAGTAGAATACTCATGATTATGTTTTATTATTGAATTACTAACTCATGACTTATTCATGCCATAATGTGTTCATGTTTTTGTTAAGGGTACATGTTTTTATGTATTCAACATGCCTAATTTTTATGTTATGATATCTTCCATTGTATTGATTAACCTTACTGAGTGTTTAATATCATCCATTTTATTTGTTTTTCATTCTCCAGGTTAAGAAGAATATGTCATTTTTTAAGTTTTCAAGGATGCAGTTTATTAGCTTTTGTTAGGAATCATATATTGTTTCATTTCAAAATTTAAAATGGGCACCATGTATATATCTAGTTTTTTCATGACAACTAAATTGATCGGTAATTCTAGATGCTTATTCCTTTTTTAAATACCAATGTAATCAAATAAAGCACTGGCTCCGTGAATCTAGGTTCGGGTCCTTATAGTTGGTATCAGAAGAAGTTCAGTATAATCCTTGGGAACTAGATTTAGAAAATGTAGGTTAGGGAACAAATCACTAAGATGGTATTTGAGGATAAACAAACAAGAACATATTATAATTTTGGTAACTAATATATTATTTGGATATTTCTTGAAAAATAATCCCAGTATGGATACAAATAAGTATATGCGGCTCTGGTATGGATTTACCTAGGAGTGAAAACTATGAAAATGTGTTTTTTGCTTGACTCGGTGTATCCTGGTACACGACAACATGCCTTGCTGCACACTTAGTTTGATACCCATAGGGGATAAGAATAGGATAATTCACATTTTATTTACCCACTATTGTGGGGGATTTATGTCCCCAATGTAACCAAAGTATATGGAACTAGGATTTACAATGTATAAATTTTTATTATATGTTATACCATGTTTAGTGTTATAGAGAGTTGATAATTTTATGAGTTAATATATAATATGGAATTGATTAGGTATGGATACTAGAAGAAGGAATGATAACTTCACCAATGCATGGGATGAAAAGAGTAATAAGGATCTTATATTTAACGGTCTTAATCCATTTTTTCAAAGAATATTGTCTCCAATGTATCCTCATCACATGATGAAATAATATCATGTGTTAACTAGGTATTTTAAGACATCTCTATATCCTATGGATTTTAAGGGATGAAAAATAATAAGAGGATGGTAGAGAGATATGGGGACAAAGGGAAGAAGGGAAAGAAGTGTTTTCCCAGATGTGATAAATTTGGAAAAATCACCCTGGTAAATTCTTGAAGGGAATGGGCATTTGTGACATGTGTGTAGAAAATAGACACCAATTTCATTATTTCAAGGGTAAGAGAATGGTTTCCAATGAACAATGATTCAATTTCAAGTAGATGGGATACTATGTGCATCAATGTCTCAATCATAAAGTAATATACCATAAATGATGATTTTGGATAATGATCAAGTTATGATGCTACCATAAAAGAAGTATAAGGATTAATATACCTAGTAATGAATCATGCCATTTGTATATTTTTTCAATAATGTATTGGTTGTATGAATTGTGAGATATATTAGGATTGTACCGTAGTACTCTTTCATTAAGGATTCGAGGTCATATAATGAATGGTACAAAGTAAAGTGATTTGTTGGAAAGTTATACATTTAAGAAAAAAATAATGATTGAGGGAAATACAAACCTCAATATATATCTTATGTTGAGATAATGATGAATAAATGATTGAATCAGATATGTATTGACTACCTTGGAGTTGATTATTGAATTGTCGAGAAGTGGTCCATGCTATCATCAATGAAGTTTATAGAAGTTTTGGATTTAAGGAATATATATAATAACATGTATCTCACTAATGGAATATGGAATAATGCATGTTTCCAATATGGTTTTTATGGAAATTCGCGTTATTAAGATATTTCAAGAGGATGCATGATGATGTTATTCACATGTTTGGAATGTGAATTTTAGAGAAAATTCTTGTTGATTAAGGGTTAATGATAATTTCAACTTATAAATTTATAGGAATTCCATATAATGTGTTAAATCATTATATTTTGGAATTTTTTAATGATTTATGAAGTTGTTTAAATTGATCATTGTATGAGATTTTAGAGGATAATGTATTAATTCACCGAATGGCGTAACCCATGCTATGTAATGAGGTTTAGATAGTTAAACTACAATAAAAGGATATATTTATAAGTAAAAATGTAAATTTATACTCTTATAGAGTGGAATAATTCCTCAACTCAGGAAAAATAGTCTTAAATAAATTTATTTTCTATTATCATAATCATTAATAATATCGATGAATTTTTTTTATATTTTTTTATTAATCAACACTCATATGAAAATTTCGTATATTATGTTCCATCAGAACATTATATTTAGATTTTTCTTTCATGTCCAATTTTTTTCATCCATATAATCTCACCTCATTTGAAATCATACTTTTTTGGGTGACCACCTCATCTCCATTAATCCTTTTAGGATGATATTTAATTAACCATATTTCTGATGTGGGTTTCCATAAGGAAATTTTCAAGTATCAACCATTAAATTTTGGAGTTCAATTTCAAATTTGGAGGAAGAAATTTTTGTAATGAGGGAATAATGTAACACCCCAAGAATTTCACAATACATTTATAATAAACTTCTTGGATCATTGATTCTCTACAAACACCACTTTGTTATAACCTATCCATGTAAACATAAGTTTGTCACTTTTGTAATGTGAATTTTGAAAATATAACATACACTGTTCTGATGAGTAAGTTATTTAGAGTCTGATAAGATTTTTTTATGAATAGTAACCTACCCTTATGAATAGTAACATAACCTTATGAATAGGGATATACTCTAATGGATAGTAACCTTAACGATGATAGTATATAAACAATATTATAGTGGAAGTATGATATACCTATGTTTGGGAATAAGTAAATAAATGTTTTAAAAATGTTTTTTTAATAATAAATTATGATTTTTATTAAATATTAAATTAATCAGATTTAGAAAATTATTTTTTATAGATAGACAATGTTTTTGGATTCTACACTTTGAAAAATGGTTGGGGTGAATTTTTGGGATTTTTTTGAAATACTTGAATTTTTTATGAATAGTGAAATACCATAATTTACAAAGTAGGATAAATACACTATTTATAGAATCATGTATTATTTTCTACTGATGTAAGCCCAATTGATTTGGATTCACATGATAAAATTACTATTCATAGTCATGGAAGACTCACTATTTCTTGACTTGTGGAGAAATAATAAATTAATGAATATAAAAATGAAAAATCCCCCCTCCACTATAAAAACTCACATCACTCCCTCTTCTCTTAACAACTCTCAAGCCTTGTGCGTTCTCAAAATTCTGTCCAAATATCCTCCCAACCTAGTCTCCCATTTCCAGCATGCATTGGTCTCATAAAAAGGACAAAACCTTTCCCTTAAAGTGGCTCTCAAGGAAGTTTGGGTCAAGAGGTAAATTCATCTTTTCAATTATTTTTCTTTCATTTCAAGTTCATTTGTTTTCTTTTTTTATAATTACCTCTACTTATCCAAATGTTGTGGAAAATACAGTACCTTAAATGTACTGGACTGTTTTCATTATAGTGAAATAATTTATTATCATCTCTTCCTTTTTCCTTCTTTTATACTAGTAGCAAGAACACCATCCCTGATGTGTCAATTTACCACATTCAAGAACAATGGGATTTCAGTTTATATTATCATTTTCAATTATGGTCATGAAACCATTCTTGTTATGGTTGAACTATAGTATTATATATGTAATATAACCTATTTATGGTTCTGTAATAACTTTGTACAAATGATATTAAGTTTTAAATAAAAATAATTTCTTTGTAATCAAAACCCACAAATTATCGAAAATAGTTATCATTAAAGTTCTGCATAATAATTCATCATCAATCCATGAAACCATATTATATAAATGTCCAATAACACCTATATATGATCATAAATAAAATTATAATTCAATTATGGAGATTTACATCCATTCCACATGAACTCTATTACTTAAGAACAGTTGAACCGATTATAAAAATAAAAAAATGAACACTGCGGAACAACAAAATTCGATATAATAACTTATCAAGAAGGGAATAAATGAACTAAATAGAGTTATTATAAACTAAATACATGTATAATAGGTTCTTAAATAATCTATTAATAAGTCTAGTTTAATATTCTATGACATTACGTTCAACAGCATAACATATTCATACTTAAGGTAGAGGGTTTCTGTATCTCACTTCCAATTTTGTGTGTTTTCCCATATTCACTACTAATACATGTGTATTTTGTATGTATAATTACCACTGATGTCAAATATCATGAATAAATTTATTTTCATGGTATTCAATTTATCATTTTAATATTATTAATTTTGGGGCATACGAATCAATTGGTTACAAAGTGGTAAGGGGTTTTCCACCCGAACCTCCATTTTCATTCGAGTTACTTTTTGTTGTCTAATTATCTCAATGAAACACTTGTTTATTATTATTTAATCCTCATAAATTCTGGTTTAGTTTTATATATATTTTTACCAACCAAAATCATTGATTATTTTTTGGATAGTTACATGTTTTAAAAGGAACTTTCAATATTGTTTTTGAAATACATGCATGATTTAAGGGATATTTTCACATTCATACTCATTTTCAAGTATGCTCTGAAATATGTTTTTATCCACCATTAGTTTTATAATAACACTCATTTTATCATGAAAATTTATCTTGTATCATTTATGGATTTGAAAAATCAAATGTTCCTTTCCCCTTTTAATTTATATTTAATACATTCCTTAAAATGCTATAAACTATTTTACTTATAAGTAATCTTAAGAACTATTTCTACCTGATTTCACTACAATGGGACATAATTGATGCCTAAAATATAACTTTAATGTAATAGTATTTTATTTTATGGGATATTCATGTTTAAAATATGATTTCATGGAAAAAATAAATGATTTTCCAAAAGTAATCTTCTTTCAAAAGTAAAAACTTTTTTTCTCATCTCTCATTAACTTTTATGAGATATATGACTTGTTATCCACTTATTTATTTATAGTGGGGTATGTACTGCTCTTAGGTATATCATATCAAGAGTCCACTTTTTCCCTCGATATTCTAAGGGATTATGATTTTAATGTTTCAAGGTGGTATGAGACACTTTGGAATGTTTAAGGATTATTTCCTCAAGAATTCGTCAACAATCTAATTTATAAATATATTCGTCTATGTAAACATAATTTGTTGAATGTAGTACATAATTGAGATTTATCTATTATGATATCTTCTAAAATATGTTTCTGAATGTTTTATCACTATTTTGACTATAGATGTACTATTTTGATATCATTCACCATACTATTCTGAATGGTTAGTGTTTATGTTCAATGATTGGGGAATGTAATTTACATTTCATATGTTAGTTTCAATATGAATGTATATGTTGATTATGTTCACCCCTTCCATATGAAGAATGAATTGGACATAGTAAGTGTAATTTGGGGCCCGCTATATCCCCTCGTTGAGTCTGTAGATCTCGTGATACGAACTACGATCTTGGCACAAGGCCTTGACCAAATGATTATTTATAGTTTTGGAACGAGGCCTTGATGGTATGGTTATGTTGTCCCGTATTATGAATTCTTCATTATGAAAAAAAGAATTTATGGTTCATGTGGTCATTCATCTAGTAGAATACCCTTGATTATGTTTTATTATGGCATTACTAACTCATCTCTTATTCCTGCCATAATGTATTCATGTTTTTGTTATGGGCACATGCTTTTATGTATTAAACCAGCCTAACGATTATGTTTTGATCTCTTCCATTGTATTTCTTACCCTTACTGAGTGTTTATGCCCACCCATTTCATCTGTTGTTCCTTCCCCAGGTTACAAAGAAGAGATCATTCATATATTTTTCAAGGATTCAGTTTATTAGCATTTTTGATGCATCAAATTTTGTTTCATTTCAAAATTTAAAATGGGTACCATGTATGTATCTAGTTTCTTCAAGAAAACTAAACTGATCAGTCCTTTGGTATGATTATTCATTGTTTATATGCCAATATTATCCAATAAGTCATCAGCACCATAAAACTGGTATCGAGCCCTTATAGTGGGTATAGAGGATGTTTAGTAGAATCATTGGGAACTGGATTTAGAAAATGTAGGTTAGGGAACAAATCCCTAAGATGGTCATTGAGGATACACAAACAGGAATATCCTGGAGTTTTGGAAACTAATATATTATGTATATCATTCTAGAAAATACATCCCTGTATGGATACAAACAAGAAGAGGTGACTCTGGAACAGATGTACCAAGGAGTGAAAACTCTGAAAAGTTGTTTCATGCTTGACTCGGTGTATCCTGGTACATAACAACAGGTCTTTCTACACTCTTGGTTTGAAACTCCTAGGGGATAATCTTAGGATAATTCACATTTTATTTACCCACCATTGTGAGGGATTTATGTCCCCAAAGTGACCAGAGTATAAAGTTCTAGGATTTACAATGCATAAGTTTATGTTATGTGTTACACCATGTTTAGAGTTACTAAGAGTGCATAATTTTATGATCTAATATATAATATGGAATTGATTAGATATGATGACTAACAAAAGGAATGCGAACTTCGCCAATTCATGAGATGAAAAGAGTAAGAAGGATCATATCTTTAATGGTCTTAAGCCATATATACAAAGTAGATTGTCTCCCATGTATCCTCATACAATGATGAAATAATATTGTGTGTTAACTATGTATTTAAAGACTTCTATAAGTCTTTTGGATTTTAAAGGAAGTAAAAGAATAATAGGATGGCAGAGAGATACGGGGATAAATGAAAGAAGGGAAATAAGTGTTTTCCCACATGTGATAAATGTTGATAGAATCACCTTGGTAAATTCTTGAAGGGAATGAGTGTTTGCTACAAGTTTGTAGAAAAAGGACACCATGTTTGTGATTGCATGGGTAAGAAAATGGTTTCTAATGTACAATGATTAAATTGAAAAAAGATGGGATAATATGCAAATCAATGTCTCGATCATCAAAGGAATATAACATAAATTATGATTTTGGATAATGATCAAGTTATAATGCTACCATAGATGAAGTAGAATGATTAATATGCCGAGTAATGAATCATTCCATTTGTTTATTTTGTCAGTAATTTATTTGTTTTATGAATTATGAAATATATAAGGATTTTACTACAATACTCTTTCATTAAGTATTTGACACCATATGATGAATGGTACAAAGGAAAAGTGATTCAGTGGAATTTTATACTTTTTTGAATAAAAATTATGATTTATGGAAAGAGAAACCTTAATATATATCTTATGTTGAGATAATTATGAATAAATGGTTGATTTAGAAATGTATTGACTACCATCGAGTTGATTATTAACTTTTCGAGAAGTGGTCCATGCTATCATCAATGAATTATATATCACTTTTGGATTTAAGTAATATATACAATAACATGTATCTTACTAATGGAATATGGAAGAATTCATGTTTCCAATATGGTTTTTATGGTAATTAACATTATTACGATATTTCAAAAGGATACTTGATGTAGTTATTCACATGTTTGGAATGTGAATTTTAGATCTACTTTTTGTTGATTAAGTTTTAATGATAAGTTCATCTTGTAAATTTGTAGGACTTCATTATAATGTGTTAAATCATTATATTTCTGAATTTTTTAACCATTTATGAAATGGTTTAAGTTGATCATTTTATGATATTTTACAGGATAATGTATTGCTTCACCAAATGGTGCAACCCATGTTATGTGTTGAGGTGTAGATAGTTAAGCTATAATAAAAGGATGTGTTTATAAGTATAAATGTATATTTATACTCTTATAGTGTGGAATAATTCCTCGTCTCAAGGAAAATAGTCTTAAATAAATTTATTTCCTGTTATCAAAATCATTAATAATATCGATTTTTTTGTTTGTTTATAGTTTTTTAGTAACCAACACTCATCTGAAAATGTCCTATATCATGTTCCATCGGAACTTCATATATTGATTTTTCTTCCATGTCCAATTTTTTTCTTCCAAATAATGTCACCTCATTCAAAATCATCATTTTGAAGTGGCCAGCTCATCTCCCTTATCCCTTTTTAGGAGGATATTTTATTAATCCTATTTCCGATGTGGGTTTCTATAAGGGAATTTTCAAGTATCAACAATTAAATTTTGATGTTCAATTTCAAATTTCGAGGAAGAAATTTTTGTAAGAAGGGAATAATGTAACACCCCATGAATTTACAAATAGATTTATTATAGAATTCTTGGATCACCGAGTCTCTACAAACACCACTTTATTATAAAGTATCCATGTAAACATAAGTTTTTCAGTTCTATGATGTGAATTTCTAAAATATGACATACACTATTGCGATGAGTAAGTTATTTGGAGTCCGATAAGAAAAAAATAATATTTTATTAATAGTAACCTACCCTTAGGAATAGAAACATACCCTTATGAATAGTGATATACCCTAATGGATAGTAACCTTACATATTATAGTATATAAATAATATTCAAGTTGGAGTATGATATACCTACGTTTTGGAATAAGTAAATAAATGTTTTAAAACAGATTTTTTAAAAATAAATTATGATTTTAATTAAATATTAAATCAATCATATTTATAAAGTTATTTTTGAACAATGGAATTCATTTTTGGATTCTACATGTCAGAAAATGGTTGGGGTGAATTTTTGGGACTTTTTTGAAATACTTGATTTTTTATGAATAGTGAAATACCATAATTCACAAATTAACATAAATACACTAATTATAGAGTCATGTATGATGTTATGATGATTTAAGCACAATTTATTCGGATTCACATGACATCATTACTATTATTGGTCATGGAAGACTCAATATTCCTTGTCTTTTGGAGAAATAATAAATTAATAAATATAAAATTGAGAAATCCCCTCTCCCCTCCACGATAAACCCCCCCCCCCATCACTCCCTCTTATCTTCACCCTTCTCAAGCCTTTTTCATTCTCCAAATTCTATAAAAATATCCTCCCAACCTACTCTTTCATGTCTATCAAGCATTGTTCTCCTAAAAAGGCCAAAACCTATCTCTTAATGAGGCTCTCAAGGAAGTTTGGTTCAAGAGGTAAATTCATCTTTTCAATTCTTTGTCATTCCTTTAAAGTTCATTTGTTTTATTTTTCTATTATTACCTCACCTTTACAAAAAAAATTATGAATCTAGTACCATAAATTTACTAGAATATTTCCATGATATTGGAATAATTTATCCTCATCTCTTCCTTTTACCTTATTTTATAATAGTAGTAAGAACACCATCTGAGATGTGTAAATTTACCATATTCAAGGACAATGGTCTTTCAGTTTCTATTATCAATCTTAATTATGGTCATGAAACCATTCTTGTTATGGTGGAACTAGATTATTATTTTTGTAATATAACCTATGTATGGTTCTATAAACCCTTTGTATAAATTTTATTAAGGTATAAATAAAAATGAGTTCTTTGTTACCAAGACCCACAAATTAACTAAAATAGTTATCATTGAAGTTATATATAATAATTCATCCCCATTATGTGTAACCAGAATATATAAATGACCACTAAAACTAATAAATGATCGTAAATAATATTTTAATACAATTCTGTAGATTTACATCCCTTCCACATGCACTCCATTACTCTAGAACAATTGAACCGATTATGAAAATAAATAAAAGAACATCGTGGAACAACAAAATTCAATATAATAACTTATCAAGAAGGGAATAAAATAACTAAACAGAATTATTAAATACAAAATAAATCTCAAATAAGTTCTGAAATAAGTTATTAATAAGTCTAATTTCATATTCCATGAACTTATGTTGAAGATCGGAGCACTTTCAGACTTAAGTTAAGGGGTTCTTTATTTCCAATCCATTTTTGTGAGGTTTCTTGTATTCACTACTAAAAAATGTGTATGGTGTATATATAATTTAAATTTATATAACCTCTCATGAATATCATTATTTTCAGGGTATTAAATTTATCATTTTAAAATTATGAATTTTGGGGCATACGAATCGATTGGTTACCAAGTGGTATGGGTTTTTCCACCCGAATCTATATTTTCATTCAGGTTAATATTATTGCCTAATTACCTCAATAAAACCCATTTTTATTTTTATGTACTCCTCATAATTTCATTTTTAGTATATATATGTTCAAAAACCAGAATCATTCCTTATTTTATGGATAGTTACATTTTTCATAAGGAACATTCAAAATTGTTTCTGAAATACAATCCTGATTCAAGTGATATTTTTAAATTCGTACCCATTTTCAAATGTACTAAAAAATATGTTTTAAGATACAATTAGTTTTATAAAAACATTTATTTTATCCTAAAAAATTATCTTGGATCATTTCTATATTTATGATAACAAATATTACATTCCCCTTTAATAGTCTTTTTTATACTTTCTTTAAAAATCTCTAAAATGTTTTATTTATAAATAATCTTAAGAATAATTTTTACATGATTTCACTTCACTGGGACGTCATTTATGCCTAAAATATAATTTCAATGTACTGGTACTTTATTTAATGGGATATTCATGTTTAAAATATGATTCCATGGAAAATATAAATGATTTTCCAAAAGGAATCTTCTTTCAAAAGTAAAAAGTATTTTTCTCATATCTCATTTACTTTTATTAGATATATGCCTTATACACAACTTATTTATTTCTTGTGGTGTATGTACTGCCCTTTTGTATATCATATCAGGATTCCCCACTTTCTCATGATATTCTTGGTGATAATGATTTGAATGTTTCCTGGTGGTATGGAACACATTGGAATGTTTAAGGATTATTTCCCCAAGAATTTTACAATGGTATAATATATAAATATATTCATCTATGTCAAATTACATTGTGGAATATTGTTCTTAATTAAGGTTTATCTATTACGATATCATCTAAAATATGTTGTTGAAGGCATTCTGGTTATTCAGACTATGGATGTTCTATTTTTATATCATTCACCAAATTATTCTGAATGGTTAGTCTTTATATTCAATGATTAGGAATGTTATTTACATTTCATATGTTAGTTTCAATATGAATGTATATTTTGATTATGTTCACCCGTTTTATATGAGGAATGCATTAGACATAGTAAGTGTCAGGTTGGGACTACTATAAACCCTCGGTGCATCGGTAGGTCTCATGAGAGAAACTACGATCTAGGCACAAGGCCTTAAAAAAAAGATTATTTATGATCTTGGTACGAGGCCTTGAAGGTATGGTTATGTCGTCCCGCATTATTCATTCCCTCATTATGAAAATAGAATTTATGGTTCATGTGGTTATTAGACTCTTATAATACCCATGATTATGTTTTGTTATGGCATTACTTACACTACTCTTATTCTTGACATAATGTGTTCAAGTTTTTGTTGAGGGAACATGTTTTTATGTCTTCAACATGCCTAATATAAATGTTATGATATCATACGATTTATTAGTTACCCTTATTGAGAATTAAAGCTCACCAATTTCAATTTTTTCATTCTCCATGTTATGAAGAAGAGATCATTTATTGAGTTTTCAAGGATACTGTTTTATAGCTATTGTTATGAATCATATTTTGTTTCATTTGAAAATGTAAAATGGGTTATATATATGTATCTAGTTTATTCAAGACTACTAAACAGATCCGTCCATCGGGATGCTTATTCTTTTTTTATATACCATTGTAATCAAATAAGGAACTAGATCTAGGAAATTGGGGTCGGGTCCTTACATTTGTTATCTGAGGAAGTTTGGTAGAAACCTTGGGAACTAGATTTAGAAAATGTAGGTTAGGGAACAAATCTCTAAGATGGTATTTGAGGATAAACATACAAGAACATCATATAATTTTGTAAACTATTATATTATGTGTATATTTCTAGCAAATAAATCTTTTTTTGATACAAAAAAGTAGAGGTGGCTCTAGCACAGATGTACCTAGGAGTGAAAACTCCGACAAGGTGTTTCGGGTTTGACCCAGTGTATCCTGGTACACGACAATGGCCCTTGTAGAACTCTTGGTTTTACACTCCCAGGGGATAATCTTAGGATAATTAATATTTTATTTATCCACCATTTTGAGAGATTTATGTCCCCAATGTAACCAAAGGATACGGTTCTAGGATTTATGATGCATTAATTAATGTTATGTGTTGTACCATGTTTAGAGTTATAGAGAGTGCATAATTTTATGAGCTAATGTATAATATGGAATTGATTAGATATGGTGCCTAGAATAAGGAATGAGAACTCCACTATTGCATGGGATGCGAATAGTAAGAAGGATCATATCTCTAAGGGGATTAAGACATATTTTCAATGTAATATTGTCTCCCGTGTATCCTCGATACATGTTGAATTAATATCATGTGTTAACAAGGTATTAATAGACTTCTTTGAGTCCTATGGATTTTAGTGGAAGCAAAAAAATGCATCTTTACATAAAATAACTCAATTTCATAAACCAAAATAATTTAACTTACCATATAATTAAGTAATTAATCTCATTCCTCCATTATATAGAGAAATATACGTCAAAATATTAGAAAGAAAGTCACATTTTAGAACAAATACTAAAAAAATAGATTTTCAACCCAATAAACAAGATCCAAATGAAACGTAATAACCTAGGAATCATTCCCCCATGATCCAATATTCAAAACTGAATTAGGATCCAGTTGAAATTATAGAAAATATATTAATGATATATATAGAAAGACTAAATCATATCTAAATAATAACACGACATATATTTTATAGAACCACCAAGAATGATCAATTATTAATAATGAGTTGATAGAAAAATATTTTAGGGATTCAAAAAGGGGGTGATTCAAGATAATAAGGATTTAGGAAGAAATTAGAGTTAAAATGACCATGATAATAATGGAAAATTTATGTTTTATTTTTTCATATTTTGGATCACATTTTTTAAACATGGATTAACAAACCATAAGTCAGCTATTTTGTAGCCTCTTCCCTTTGGGAGTAAATTTTCATGATTACCTGGGGATAGATACACTTTTTGATAAACCATTTTACTTCTATATAAAACCAAATACCAACCCCCTGACACCTATTTAATTTATCTAAAGACACCCATAGTATGAAAAATAATGGTCGAACCATGAAAAATGATCCCATGACTCATAGTTCCCTGATGTATAGTTACATAATGTAAAGTGTTAGAAATTCACCTAAACCTTTTTCTTTGAAATTATTTCCAGATACAACAAATCTTCAAGTAACACCTCTAAAAAACCCTTATATCCTAACATTGGATAAACCTTCCTTAAATGAAATCAAACATGTGACCTTCAGAGCATTACATTTCTCCCAACAATAAATTTGTTTTTCTATTAGAATGTAATAAATATTACGTACTCTCAAAAAGAGGGTTTCATTTCATCCTCATCAATATTTCTCATCAAAAGTCTAATGGCCATCCCATACACACTATTATTGAACTCATAAAAAATGATTTAATTTACAGAATTATCACTTAACTTGGAGATCAATAACTTAAAATGGGTTTTCAACTGTAGAGGTTCTAAAATCAATATATTTGGTGTCTTTCTGAAAAAATAGTTATATTTATTAACCCAAATTTAAAATTTCATAAATTTAAAATTTGTATGGTGTAGTTATTTGATCAATTCATATGGAGACACAGTGTTTTTCTAAGCATGAGTTTTTAATTGTGTAAATAAATATTTGTAGAATTTTGATTAATTATTTAATTTTTGAAAGATTCATACGATATCCTAGCCTTTTAACATCAAAATCTATTAAATTATATTCATTACTTAATTAAATACAAGGAAAAACTATTTTTAACACTAAATAAGGGTAATGTGGTGGCTAAGAAGAAACACCACCCCCCTTAAATGATCATCCATGAATTTAGATTCTTACACTCTTATTTATTACATATTATATTACATATCTTGTACTATGGTCATCTATAAATTTCCTGGTTTTCTTTAATGGTATGTGGATAATCCTTTCCCCATTGATTTTTGAAAATTAGTGGTTAGTTGGTTGAAGTATAAAACATGCAGAATAGAGACACATGGAATTTATCATCTCTATCATCCACCAAAAACATATATAATGGGAGTACATGAATTGTATCATTAATAATAATCATGTGGTTTCTATTCCTCAACTTCAATGTGTACTCTGGATAGCTGATTCATGTAACTTGCAACCATACATGACTTGGGTTTAGAAAGTACACACCATGTATTTTTACATTTTTTACCATATATTTACTTATGTTCACGTTCCACTAGAAAATTTTGAATATATTCCATGATCACCAAAATATAACATATTATCCATAAAAAAACATGTATATGGTCAAAGATATATTTTATAATAAATATTATTTATTAATTATAATTCAAAAATCAAGAAAATTAAACACCCCCACAATTTTTCATTTATTTCCCTTCAAAAAAATATCAATATATAATTAAAAAACTCTAAAATGGGTAGAATTAAATTAATTACACTTATTAATTTTTAAATAATAGTATAAGATTCTTAAAAGGCTCTAAAAAATTTAATTCAATTATATTATAATAATGCATCAAATATATTTTAATTAATGACTTTCCTCATAATTTATATATATTTTCAACATTTCAAAAATATGAATTCCACATGATGATTTACTTAACAATGAAAATGACACATTCATTATTCAAGCTCAAGAAATTAGAGTTATTATTTATCTCAAGTATATGAACTATATCAATAATATTGTAAGTAATATAAGAATATATGTAGAAATTATATCAAAGAAATAATGAGTTCTTTCAATATGGTTCTGATGTGGTTGTAGCTCAGTGTAGGTTTGTACTTCTATGAAAATAATCTCATAGGCTCAAAAAGGGTTACTAGTTTCTAGAAGAATAAAGACTTATATTCAAATAAAATGATTAATGAAAATGAATCCCAATAATAATCTCTCAAATGTAAATATATCTACTATCTTCTATAGAAAACATGGGTTTGTAAACGATCAACTATTATGATGAATGAATTTGATCCTATTATTAATATCAAATATTTAAGAAGACCCCTTAAGAATCCATGTATTGGTGGGTGTTGAACCCTTTTTCCTAGATGAAAAATATATACACTCCCCCACACATAATTTTAGAGTTATTTCCCAAAATATAACCTAAATTTTTTACCTCTCTCTTATATATATCACATGAATAATCATGCATTATAATAAAAAAATATTAGGATTGTGATGATAAATAGCCATGTAATGAGGATTTCTATCAATATAGTTCTTGGTTTATCTAGGTTTCATGAAGATTAAATGTAGGTTGAGATTCAAAGTCCAAAGAGGCTGAAAATAATCAAATGCATAATCCATTTTTCATTGATTCCAAATTTTCATGCTTTTAAATAAAAAAATTATATTCCAGTAGTTCTGCATATCCCAAGAATCACACTAGAATATAGTTATATGGATGAATATGAAAAGTGGTTCATAATTGCACCTAGGAAATGGAGATGAATTTGGGCCAATAAGCTCATTACATGAATATAAATGATTTTTATAATAAATTAAAATGACCAAGAATCAATATAAAAATTAAACTATATCAACAATATTTAAAAATTTAATTAAATTTAAAATAATAATGTACAATTTTAAATTTAACACACATGTATTTTTTAGATATAATTATAATCAGTAAAAATTGATATTATAAAATATTTCATCTAAATAATGATGTATTGTAGATTAGTCAAATTTAAAATAATAGTTTATTTGAGGGAGCCACATGAAAAATTAATATCACACACGGTACTCTAAGTGAAAGACTTTGTAGGAGATGTGGATTTTTAATTAACCAACTTGACTAGTTTGAGGGAGAGTAGTAAAATAATTAATCCATATTATATAAATGAGAACAAAAGAAATAATATTAATCTTATTATGGATTTATCAAATATTTAAAATAAGTCCAATATAGACACACATGACATTCAAGATGCTCTATGACTGTTAATGAAATGAAAAAAATTAACCATCATGATAAAAAATCATCATAGTGAAATAAGAACTTAAATATATAAATGAAATATATTATGGATGATTTTCCACTATGTGGCCTTAGGGGAGGTATTATTAGAGTATAAGGGGTCCATTTATAGGGGTACTAGAGATGATGTTAATGTGAGGTGGCACACTTCCTATTGTGTGGGTGTAGTGAAAAATTATTATTAAATAACATTAGAAATTCCTTCCATTCCATTTAAGGAAAGAACCATGTATTCTATAGCTAGGGATAATAGCTAAGGGTCAGGGAGAGGGGTAGTTTACGCTTATAAAGAATGTACAATGTGCTACAAAATAAGTCCCTACATTCCCTCAATCTGAAATTTGTGTCTATTGATGTTGTCATGGTGGTGAAGGATGTATGGTTATACTGAGGTTTCAAGTGGAGGTGGGGATATGGTGTGGTCAGTAGATGGATGAGATGAAGTGGAGAGAGTGGAAATGGTAGTGGGAAGTTATGTATAGTAATGAATGACTATTAGAGGAGGTGATGATTATATATTATCAGAAACACCACTATGGGTAGGTGGTTTCTCTCTTGGCGTAATTGGTGTTGGGAAATCCTACAAGAGCAGATAGGTTCTACCAAGTTTCTAGAGAATTCCCAGGATAATAAGCATGAGATATTCTATTTTATGAGGATATCCTAAACAATAATGAGGAATAAATTGATAAAATTTTCCCAAGTAGAGGGATAAATGATTTTCATATAATTCTCCATTTACGTTAACCTATTTTTTTAAACATATATTTAATATAGTAAGTGGGAAAATATGGGAGGTTCGGATAATCATTCCAGAAACTACATTTCAAAAGCTCCATGTCACATTTAGATGCAATACCCATAAATAAATGTCATGTGAGGAGAATAGAACTAAAATTATGGTGGATGTAATATAGGTTTTGAGAGATGATATATCTTCTATTATTTTTGGTAGGATCATACCAGACATCGGGTCTATAAACCTCCAACCAAACAATTGGATGTTCAGAGTGGTCTAGAATGGTATGGGTGGAAACAATGGGTGGGGTGGTTAGATGTGAATAAAATTCTCCCCTTCAGCTAAAAATATGAAATCGCCATGGGAGAATATTCCCATCATTGTGGAAATCATAGTGACACCAACATGTTATTATTTGTATCTCTGTATGTAGACTTTTCAAACACAAAGGTCCCTGCAAACTCCAAAAAAATGTTTGGTATGACATCTGGCATGGATATTAATAATTAGGTTTTTGTGGACTAGAAATTTATCAATATCCTATAAAAAATTTAATCCACCATATGATTATGGTCTCTATGAACCAGCTACTCAACTGGATCATCTAATTTGAGGGTCCTCACTACTGGTCACTTGAAGGTTAACCCTCGTCAAAAACATGGCATGGGTGGGGTTTTGGTTGTACCACAACTGAAACTAAAAGTGGTGGTGTGTTAATAGTGGTGGAATTAATAGGATTTATAATTGAGGATGAAATATATTTTTCAAAGTCTAATGGTGTGGAGTAGATGGGTACATGTTTGGTGGATTCTTTCAATGATTTCATGACCATAAGAAGGGGAGGTCCTATCATTAAATCCAATGGCTAAGAATTCAGAAGATCCACCACAGAATTCTCTATCAGCATATACAAATGAGCTCAGTGTGAAGTATGATACTCTTTATTGGTTATGATCATTAGTGTCTTCCCTCTCAAATGATGACTATCGGCCATGATTTGTAAAATTAAGAGAAGAAAAAAAATATAAATAAATATAAAAAGAAAAATAATGAAATTTATTTCCCAAATAGGACAGGATTATTGTGTTAGGGGTACATGCTATATAATTTTTCATATTTCCACATGTGCTTTCTAGAATATACATCTAAGATATCATGTGTTCATTATTCATATGGTATATGGAGTGTACCGAACGACCAAACCATGTTGGGATATAAGGGAATCTTGGCCTTGTATATTCCCTAACACAAGATATCCAAATTGTATTAATACATGATATGTAGAAAGAATAGAATCGATGTGTTAAGACATATGGGGATGGACCATGTGTAAAAATTGAGACACAACTCATATAGGAAATTGAATATTCCCACAACAAGTGCCTAATGCACATGTCATGTATTTTCATATTATATAGAGAAGGGAATATGGTCATGTACAAGTTTTGCCTTACATGTTTTCTCTTTGTGTGCTCATGTATCTATGTGGATTCTTATGAATGCCACATAGAGTACTAAATAACATTAAAAGAAAGAAAATTTAACAAATTAATTTCGTAAAACCATATGCCTGGAATGAGGATGGTAATGGAAAAAATCATATCCTAAATCCCCCTGAATCAAAGGATTGGAGGTCAGAGGGAGGTGGTTTCCATTGGACAAAATGATAAGTGGGGTGGGGGTTGACATAGGTACTGTGGAGTTCAAACTACTATATTTATCATTTCCACATGGTCTATACCAGTGGAAAAACTCCCCCTAATGAACAACCAATAATTTGAAGGTCTACCCTCATTTGTATACAATATTATTTTACATATCCTATATTGAAACGTATAAGGTGTGTACATTGGTCAACCAGGGATTCCTCATTTTTCTCCATTGATATGTGGATAATAGTGTTTACAATTTATTTTTTGTGTTTATGGTTTTTTAAGGGAAGTAAAAATCATGTTTTGTAAAGACACAAGATGTGTATCCTCTTTATAGACCACCAAATGTATATATAATGGGAGTACATAGTATGTGTCATTGATACACAGTTTCTAGATTCTAGAATGGAACATGCACATGAAATTTCACTTGCCTCTTTTTATCCTTAATATTATACACAACATGTTCTTATAATGTAAACATCATGTGTTTTCCAATTTTGTGTTAGATTTTCTCTGATGTGATCGTTCCACTAAAATTCCATAAAATCAAAATGAAAAAATAAAACATCTGATCGATAAAAAACATGTATCTAGTAAAAATAGTTGTTTATACTACAAAAAATGAATGATTCAATATTCCAAAATCATTCACAATAATAACACATTCGTATTCATTCATAGGGGAAGGGTCTTGTTGATATCTCCTCGTCTAGTAACCAAGATAATGGTCATGAATCAGTGTTATGAGCGATAGAATGTCCAACCTCTAACAAAATATTTTGATAAATTTGATGATATTGAATGGGAAAATAATCATCACATCCAATATTCCCTTCTAAATAAATCCACAATTTAGAATATGGTGGGAAAATCTATGAAATACTATATCAGCAGCCTCATGCTCTAAATAGAGAGGGTGAAATTTATCATTGCGTTTCTGAAAACCATTAACACTCGCCAACCACTTTCTGATCAACTTTTAATTTTTCAACACCTAATAAATAATGCTCAGTCCAACTAATGAACTTTTTCCCAATAAATTCCAACAAAATGATTATTTACATGGTCATCCATATGATGTTTTGAAAGTATTCATGTCAATAAAATCATAAAAAATATATGATAGTTTTTCCAATATTAATTTATTTTCCTTCAAACATCACAAATAATGATTACATTTACAAATTATATCCATAATAATCATAACATGTCACACAATAATCGCATTAATATGAGGGTAATACATTTTTAAAAATTTCATCTTTCTATCCATAACCTATTTTAAACATATATAAAACATGAATGTAAATTTTTGATATTTGTAAATAAAACTATTGAAGGATCACCTTAGAGAATCATGATTTTTTAGATATACAAGAACATAATCTCTTTTACGATCACTACAAACTAAAAATAGGGGAACTGAAATTATTTTATATTTCAAAAAATGACTACTAAAGTCACATTCATCCTTGTTGGATTCCATAGAATACTGATGATGTTACCCATGTATATCTCATCCAATTTCAAAAATGGAATGTGTAATGGATGAAATTAACTTGATGATCTCTTTTTCATTAACTTAATAAATTTTAATGTATGGAATCATGGTTAAATGGTTTCAATTGAATTTCTCACCCCATCAGATAGTACCAAATTATTTTACCATGATACATCTATGTAGTCTCGTGGAATATGAAATAAAATACAAGTGTACACTATCCATATATTATTTCCCCATAGATATTAGAGAAGCCAACCAATCTATGAATCATAATGGACCCACAAGAGGATAAGGGAAACCACCTATGATCTCCCCCATCATAATGGATTTTACATAAGTATTGACATTTGATATATATTAAAATTGTGAGCTAAATCTGAACATCAAATGATTATTCATACTTCATATATTCTTTGAACATTCCACCTACCACTTTTAATTCCAAGATTATATTAGGAAAAAAACTCCTCAAAGGACACTCCACCCCTGATTCTATTGAGTATTGATTATGTAACATCCTATTCAATGCATTTTAAATCACATTCCTTTTACCATGAGTATATATAATATAAAAATTTATTGTTGGGGAAACACAACCCAATATCACTTTGGAATGTTGAGATAACTATGAGTAAAAAAACTTTAGGAACTTATCATCTGAATATATTGTAACCTGCTCCCTGATAAGTAATGTCATAAAATTTGATATCATATATCAAGTATACTAACCCAATGTAATTCTTATTATTGTTATTATCATCAGAACATAATTTTTGATATCAATATGACACCACAAGTTTCCCCAACATTAGAACACAGACCAATACAACACATAAAGAATAACAAAAGAAATAATATACCAAAACACGTTTCATGTGCCTGGAATTATTTCAAAATTTATGACAGTTTCTTCACCCCATCTCTCCCTCCTCTGATATATTTATCTTGGGTAGAGTTTGGTTTGGGGCCTGACCCTCTGACGGCAGCCCCACGTCCCCCGTGGGGGCTTGATGCTTCACATCAGAGGGATCTTCCAGCGATGATATTCAGGGATGTGGTGTGTTATTCAGGCCTAGCTATTTCATGCCCATGTTTCTCAGAGATCGATCCTTTCTCCCACTCAGTCATGAGGGATGGCTCCTCTTTTTCGTTGGTGGCACTGGAGCAGGATTTGTTCAAGGTTTCGGCTAGTCTTAAATGGACGCTTGTAGCGAGGTATGGTTCGATGAAACCTTCTCTACCTATATTTCAGTGGTTAGTGGATTCTAGGGGTTTTAGGGGGATGTTTGGGTGTTGGTTATACATTAGAAATCATTCTGCGTGGTGCTTTCTTCATAAAGGGATTTTGTGTTGTCGTGGTGCAAGGCTCCCCATGCATGGGGTCACTAGAGTTTCAATCTGTCTCATTGGTCTATGGAGGTTTAAAAGGGGAAGGAGAGTGCTCGGGAAGTGGTGTGGATTAGTTTTCCTGGGTTTCCATTTCCTTTCCAAAACGGTACATTCCTCAAGGCCATTAGCAATGTGTTGGGGGGTTTCCTCTATTCGGCTAATAGTACCTATAGCGGTGTAGAGGTTTCAGTGGCCCAGATATGTGTGGAGCTACATCTTTCTCTTATAATCCCGAAGAAGTTCTCCCTCTCAGAGCCTGGTATAGTTGAGTGGTCTTAGGAGATTGTGTTTTTGGTGTTCCCTAGGTACTGCTCACCATGCTTGTTATAGGGGCACTCGATCCAATCTTCCCGTAAACATCGTGGTGGTGATCTTAACGTGGATTCCCAACACTCTGTTTTTCCTACTAATAAAAGACCAAGGTATCCCTTTGTCTCGGAACAGCCCTTGATTCCTGGTCCTGAAAAATCAAGGTCTGGGTCTCCCTCGTCCTCGATTCATCGACCAGTGTCCGGCCTATCTTCATGTTCGAAGGAACTCCTCCCGAGATCCAGCCCGACGGTTTTGTTTGGTTGCGATGACAACAATGGCTGCTGGGATTTGGTTCCTTTCTCTCTACAGTTTTCACAGTTAGTCTCTTTGGCATCCTCAAAGATGATGTCGTTTAGAGAGTTGGTTTTTTCTTTTCTGAGATTCTTCAGGGTTGTCCCAGTCCCCCCCCCACTGGTCCCTCCTGGGGTGTCTAGGGAATTAGGTTTTCAAATTGGTTGGTGGGGTGGATTAGTGGTTGGACCACTTGTGCTTGATTGGCTGTTGTGTTCTGAGTCTCAGGGGGGCTTTATTTCTAGAAAGATCATTGGGCTTTCAAAACAAATTATTCTTGAGGTATTTGGATGCTTGAGGTGGAATGGTCCCTGTGGCTCTGTTAATAGTAATGATAAGGATATCATGGTGGTATATGTTTCGGCTAAGGGGGTATTTAAGGGGGATAATGGAGGTCCCTCTTTTGCTCTCTTCTGTTTCCATGCTATTATAAACAGTCGGATCTTCCTTGAGACCAGTTGTATGCATGAGGCTGATGTTCAAGAGGATTCAAGTTAGGGATAGGTCTTGATCTCCTGTGAGAATAACCACTTTTCTTGGGAAAAAATCCAGGCATTCTATTATTTAAATGTTTCCGATTTTGATATGGAATGCCCATGGGATCGTGGCTTGGTTGAAGATCGATTTTATTTCCTCAGAGTCTAAGAATCACAAAGTCATGTTGTTGGAAATTATTGATCATAAGCAAAACATTTCTAAGTTACAGGAGGTCACCTGGAAGATCGGTATGCATGCATCCATGCAAGGGGCCCTAGAGAATAACCATATATGGATATTCTAGAAGAGGGGTGTCTCAATGATTAAGGTGCAGGTTGGTGACCAACATTTAATGATGAAGGTGTCATGGGACGGTGTAGAGTGGTATATGTATTTCATCTACAGAAGTTGTGATGCTCAGTGTATAGACGTGCTTCGGTCGGAGTTGAATACATTCAACCTAGGGCATCTTCCATGGCTGGTGTGCAAGGATTTTAACATTGTAAAAAATTGGGAATTTAAAAGGGTTTTCTATAAATTTAGTATTGAAATGACAAATACTACCAATTTAATAGAAAACTACATAATCTCATATTATAGAAACCATGTAAACATGTCTCAATATAAATATATAATCCCTAAACAACCTTCCCAAGAAAGATGATACGATCTGGCTATTTTCTACGGTAAATAAAGCTCCACCTAAACCCATTCTCTTAGTTATATCTTCATCATCCATAGATAATTTATTAAAAATCCTATAAAGGTTTGGAGTCCATATCAAAATCAAAATGAACCATATATGTTCCCCCAAAACTGTCTCAAACAATCAATACTTATGGTAGTCATTGGAATCAATATTTGGGTATAAGTTAACAAAAAATATGATGTGAGTGGTCTTCTCCATAAATGAGACATCCCCTTGATCTAAGGTAATAAATTAATGAATATTTTCCCCACAAAACATTTTAGGATAGAAATTTTTGTGGATGGCCTTCTTAAATGATATGTCAACAAGATCCTCATGTAACATTGCATTAAAAATATATTTCCATGATGTGCAATCTAGACCTCAAAGAATAATGATGCCAAATACCAACATAGATACCTTTTTAGTTTTAAAAAAGTATAATAACAAGTCAACCCTCTGAATCCAATCATCATATTCTCATGGGCTCTAATCACCTAAGTTGATATGTAGATTCATCTTGGTAAATTCAGATCCATGGTCCACCACTATTCATTGGATTCAAAATCCTATTTGATAGAAGAGTAATATTCCTTTCACAAATACCTCATCCATCATATGGTGTACATAAGTATTTTGAGATCTCTACTAGGTGGAATTGTGATATAAAAAAAATATCCAATTATCGTAGGTGGAAGAATCTAAATCAAATTAGGTATTCCATAGTCCTTATTAAAGCCTTGAAAACATGAATTTAATTTAATCATGGATTCAATAAATGAGAGAAAAAAACTATAAAAAATAATAGATTTATTTTAGTAAAACATTCAACTAGTTTATTTCCCTTCTCTTATACTTTGGTTTTATCTTTAATGGGAATAAAGTGAGTAAATTTGGACAACCTACCGATCAAAACCCATAATGAATTTTTATTTATCTTGCTACACCATAATCAAAAAAATTCATGTTACCAAGTAAAAAAATAATAGAAATGTATCGGGTTCTCTTCTTTGATATGTTAGCGAATATAATAATAAAAGAAAGAACATGTGTTGTCATTTCTCATATCTAGTCACCAGAGTCAATGTCCCATGTAATAAAACATCTATATAGCTATTGGGTTCACTGACTAATCAGAATTATGTAAATCCCCCATCAATTCTTTACTCATATCCAATCAAACAAAAAAACAATTTCTAAAAACATCATAAACTTTCAATAGAAAACAAACACTAAAAACGGTCTCCTCACCCCAAATAGTGTCTCTGATGCTTCAAAATTCATCATCAAGATTCTATTCCTTATGATTTATCTTGATAAGTGAGGATGTAAAATCAACATTGGTCAAGGAAACATCATCATGTGCTTCTCAAACTCTAATATGAATATATGAAAAAAGATCCTTCATGTTCCACTCTATGGATAATTCTTTTATGGAATTGGATGGAATATTCCTTCTCAATGAATTTGATAAGAATTTCATTTCCTTCAGATATAAGAAATATAAAAATCAAAATATTGAATCCATTCCACATAAGGCCTCTAGAAGAGATTCGAATCCTTTTGAGTGAAGATATACTACGTACTAATGTTAGGAAAACATGGAAAACCCTTCTCCAAAAAGGTAATGCCAGAAACTATTAGTTTCCTACATCACAGTTCCATGTTAAAGGCAAGGGGTCAAATAATTCTTCTTGTGTGCCATAAGATACTGAGAGCTATAGGAAAAAACCTGATCACCCTACATAAGAAAAATATACAAACATGATCGTGATGTATCAAAGAATACTACATAGCCCCGAAAATCATCTGGAATGTTCAAAACCAGCAGAATAGTCAAAAGAAATTTCATCTCAATAATATAACTATGAAATTTCTCATCCCAAACAAACTTTATTCCTTTTTTGGTGAGATATGTAATTAGATAATCCAACTTTGAAAAATCAATTATTAACCATTGATATAACCCATCCAAACCAAAGAATATATGAATATAGAAAAAATTTTGTGGTTTTTCCCATGTAATAATATATTTCACCTTCTCATGATCATTTGAGATCACATTTTTTAAAACCATATTTCAATAGAACATCACTTCACAGATAACATTTTTATTTCTTGGACTGAGGTTAGTGATTCGTCCATAATTCTATAACTCCTCTCAAATGATGCACAAGTGCCTTTTCATACATTGATAAAACTAGGATGTCATCTAAAAATACCACCACAGTCTTATCGATATGATCATGGATGATTCTTTTCATCATGGCAATAAATACTACATGAGAACTGGTTAGAACAAGTTATGTGAAAAGATGGTTATAATATCCAAACCTACTCTAGAAGGGGTTTTATAACATTCATGTTATTTAATTATGTACTAGTGATAATCATATCAATGATTAATATTCAATAACCACTTTTCCTTTTTCAAATATTTAAAAATATCATCAATTATGGGCAATGGATACATTTCCATTACTATAACTCGGTTGAGATTCTGGTAATCCAGGCTTAGGAAAAGTTACCCATCGGCTTTATTAGCAAAGAGAATAGGAACCACCTATGGTGAAACACTCAGTCATATGAATTATTTCTTTAAAATATAATATAATGGATTCTTCCACTCCTCCATTTCAGTTAGTGTCATATAATATGATGATATAGACATAGGTTGGGAGTTAGGCACTAAATCCATAGAAAACTCTACCTCCCTTAGGAGTGTAAAACCAAGTAAATTAGAAGGAAAATTTTGGGAAACTCAAATATAACTCGAGGGATATCATAACTCAAATATTATCTCTCTAGATCAAAATCCAATAGTGATATTACTTTTATAAAATAGGTATAATTGGGTATGGATATACTCTAATTCTAGTCCTATTCTCTCTAAAAGATAGGGAAAACCCATCAATTGAAGTAAAAGAGACAAGTCAAATGTAATAATCAATTTAGGATTTAGTATCAATGGTCTAATAAATATAAAATTTAAAATAAATAGGTTTCATGGTGGGATCTAGAAAATCCCCAATCTGATCCATATTTGATAAAGATAAGATAGAAGAAGGACAACACATACCCTTCTCTCTCTTCATTTTGAGGGGTGTAGTAATTAATATAACATAAGATAAATTATACATATGTGGATTTATAAGATTCATAGTATGGTATGAAATGAATGAATGAGACACACTAGTATCAAATAACACAGTAATTGATGCAATAGTGAGGGTACCTCTCATAGTTGCTGGACTCCTATCTGGTTCCTTTAGAGACACTTCCACTATGTCAAGAAGCATTTATCTGGATGTATATTGATATTACACCATATATCATGAATAATCTCACTACAATTTAGTACATTTTGGATCTGATGACCCAATTCCACTATGTGGAACAGAATATATATGATTGAACATCTACAAGTGAGTTGAGTGTTTGTAGGAGCAACATATAATTGGTTTCTTAGTGAAACCTCATATGATGTTCTCAAACTTTCCACATAAGAAGCTTGAAAAATGGCCTCTTCCAAGCACTATAGGATGTCAAGAAGAACCCTTCTAATGGGAACAACCACATGACTCATCACCCTTTCACTTACTTATAGGGGAAATCATAGAACATCCATTAGGAGAAGAAGAAACTCTTGTCAAAACATACTTACCAGCTAGTTCATGTTTGACCATCATCTTCTTATATAACACATCAGTAGAAGAAAAGAGATTCATCAAGAAAACTTCATAACAAATATCATATCAAATTCCCATCTCAAAAATTCAATTTTTCATCTTATCATTCAATAAAATACACTTTTCAATCAACAAAAGGTCGATAAATCATTACACATGTTATATCATGTTCTTTTCATCTTGTTCGTGTTTAATAACTCCATATCCTTATAAATTTCCACTAACAATGGATAGAGATGGTTTGTGGAAAGAGACTCAAATTATATACACTCTATACCCTCATTCTCCTTCACATCCACCATTGATTACCACCATTTCCTGTAATGTCCCACTCGCTTTAAGGTGACACATTTCACTTTGATTGTGTCATGAGCCTCCATCTACATGAAAAATGATCAAACCTTCTTAGATAATCCATATCCACTTGAGGATTATTGGATCCTTGGCATGTTGGATGTTTTTTAAAAAGGCTCTTTTAAGAATGAATATGAGATTTAGCCCTATAATTTTACACACATGGAGCCTTAATTGGAATGGGTTCAGGTTCCTATCCTATAGAATGGATAACATGCACAATAAACCAACTAGAGTCTAGTCCTTTAAAATATTTTCACACTATGGTTCGTCAGCATATTATTAATAGATAATATTAAAAAATCATATAAGATGAATGTTGCTACAAAAAATTAGAAAAAAAATAAATGTGACATTATATGATTACTGAAATCAACACCAAACCCATAGAAACATGGTTAAATTAATCCCATCAAATAGATAAACAAGATTTTTATTTCACTGTATCAAAATAAAATGTATAGAAAATACTAGAATTGATCATCATGAATAATTTCTAAAACCATACATGGTGACATAATTCTCATTGTGATGACATATTTTATGGTTCTCACTCACAACTACCTTTTAAGACCTGCAAATATTTCTCAACTGCCTGCTGACATCAACGAAATATGGCTAAAATACCCCTTAGATACCTCATTTGCATAAACCATCCTAGTAAAACATGTACCATGATACTCAATCCAGCACCAACCTTGCTATAAAGGAATTCTCGGTCCCCACGGGTTGGTAAATAGAACCATTCATCGTTTAATACAAAGGGGAGAATGATTTTTTTAAAACAATAAAAGATAATGAAACATATCAGTATTCTCAAAACATACTCCAATGGTATACAATACCAAAAACTATAAATTTTATCAAAAACAAGATATTAAATTATCAATGTACCATAATCTAAAAATATTAAACTCAATCATCTTGAAAGATTCAAAACTTCATGCCCATGGGGTAAAGAACATCAACCTCTTATATGTGGTACTTTCCCTTTACTCAAACCTCAACGAAGAATGTATAAAAACACCCAATGTAGTGGTATGATTTGAGATAAAATCAAATTAGGGCCTCGATAAGATCTCAATAATAAATTCCATAATAAATAGACCAAATCATTCTTTCAATTTATAAAAAAATATTCATAGTAGTATAATTAAATATATAAATGAAAACCTGATTTTCATTTCAAAATATGGAAACATTTCAAGATATGTATTAATAAATATTTGATATAAAATTGTTTATATAAATAAACAGGCATGAATAATGTAGTTCACTAAAAATGGAATATTTATATATATCATAAAACTCATGGAACCCCCACATAATAAAAAATTACATCATCTCCCACTTATGGTAAAATTACATCCACTCCCACTTAATGGAAAATTACAAACACTCCCACATAATGGAATGTACATCCACTCCCACATAAGGTAAAAGTACATCAAATGTGTTGGTAATAAATACCTTTAGAAAACATCAAAGTCAAATTTCCAATTTCAATTTCAACATTCTAAATAAATTCTAAAATAATTTAGGTCTTTCATTAATTAAATTTATTTTATAAAACAATATAATAATATGTTGTAAAAAGTCATTTTATTCCATTTTATATATTGAATTCTATAATAAATTTATAATTTTTTTCAATTCCCAAAGTACACCCCAAAATCCAATTCCATTTTATTATGTGCTTCTCTCAAAATACATAATAAATATATTTCCAATTTCAATTATCATTAAATTGGGTTTTTATAATTCTACTGAAATCAATTAAATTTAAATCATATAAATCAAGGGATTATTACATGAAACATCCCAACAGAAACACCTATATTTATCACACTAATCATATATCACAACCCCCATAGTATAATTTGCTGATGATAAACACTGGAAACAAAGATTATGGAATCAATCCGATATTTCAGATCAAAAAAAAATGGTGTTTAGATTCATATAATATATGATGATCTAACGAACACTATAGATAAAATAAATTTATATTAAGGGATAAGAAATATAAGAACATCACATAGCAAAGAGGGATCGAACATGTTTTATTTACCTTCGATCCACCTAGTGAGGGGTTTGGAGGAGACAAAATTAGTTCTTTAGATCCCCAAAAACCTAGTATTTTGTGTAAAAATGGGTTTAAAGAAATTATCAATTAAATTTATATGTAATAAAAAAATTTTGCACATGATTAGATGGGTAAGGACTCACAGTTTCATAAATAGTTCATCCAAACACTGTACCCCTCTAATGTGGTTCGCAGTTTCCACCAGGTGGGTACACAATTTGGGAAATCATGTTCTAAGTGTGTATTCTCTACTATCCAGGGGTTCATGGTACTCACTGGTGGCACAACAAATTTGGTAAAATTATCCCACAACCATGAACAACACATAATTCTCCATAATTTTCATCTATTCACCTGATACCACTAGAGACAAACCCCAAATAAATCATGAAAAAATTTGGGTTTGGGGACTTACTAAAAAATCAAGAACAAAATTTAAAGTAAAAAACACCACATGTACTAAATGTTTCATATGGAATTATCATCGTAATTTTTGAACTAATAATGTTTTTAAACCACGCACCTAGAATAATATTCCTGAAAGGAAAAATTTTTAACCCACAACTACAAAAATTCTCTAAAACTGCACAAGATATAAACCAAGATGATGTTAAAACATTCATTTGAATAGGAGGGATGTACATGTCATTACACAAAATTATAATAATATTGTCGAGTGTTGTAGAGGTTCTCACAACATTCTATATATATGATTATAGGTAGCTTCAGGGGATACCGAAGACAATATTATTTTATTAGAGACCTTGTTTTATTTAATAATAATTGGATGAATTAAACCATACCATTAGATCCTAGTTACACATTAAAATGTTAATCCACACTCAGAAAGACATGTAAAATAAGTGGAATATAAGTATATTGGTGGATATATTGAGGTATTTTTTTTCTATATTTTGGTGTGTCCTTGGTAAATATTATTCCCTATGTTGAGTTTTATTATCATATTAACTACCACTCATCCATTTGTAGGAATCTATTTTTGGAATTTTATGAGTGACCTTATCAATCTTTATTTTCTTTGGTAGGGGTTGGGGAGTTGGTATTCTTGGGACCATATTTTCTATAGAGTATGATTGAGAAGATCCAGTTCAATTGTGAGTGAATATGAGAATTTATATACATTCATAATTCTTATAATGATTAGAGGATGAGGCTACTAATTTTCATAGTTGGTTAACATGTATTATTTATTATTAAGTCTCATCATAAGAAATTATTGGTTTATGTAAACCATAAATATATCTCCCTAGTTTATTATATCATTAAAGGAGTGGTAGTATATTAATGAGAGGGGTTTTCGGTTGATGTTTCCTCCATATATTGACCAGATTCATGATGCCATTTATTTTTCATAGTTGTTTTATTATATTATTGATTAATTTAATTTCATACAGTAGGGATTTATTTATTTTTATGGTGGAATGATTTTTATAGAGAACCCTATTGATTTCCAGGATCATTGGGAGAAGGCACCACATAAATTAGATATTCCCTTTGTTCTAGTTTTATGGATATCTGGAGTAATATATGAGTGTACATGGGAATGAGAGTAATAGATACACACTAAGTATCCTATGGTATTTTAATATTTTTTATCTTGTAAATTTAATATTATAATTGATAATATATTTTTTAATATCATTTTTACCTGTTTTAATGTTTTTTTGGTGTCTCCGTCCCATTTTATATGTATCTCTATGGGATTTTATCGTCGGTTCTTTTGATGGAATTCCTTCTTGGATGGTTTTTTATTCTCAAGGAAAATAATCATTTTAGTGATAAAAAATATAACTATTGGGAACATTCTCTCATATTAATGTGGTTTTTTATAGATTTAAAAAGGATGGTTGTTTAATAGTTGGTCATGATTAATCTAATATTTTGGTTGGGGGAATAATTTAAACCTTATTAGTTGATGTAGTACATTAGAAGGTTTTTTGGGTGAATGGTTATGGAATGGGTTTCCAACTATAAAATATAGTCTTTAGATGTCAATGTTCATGTTTATAAAATCTTTTTGTTCATTATTGAGTAGACATTTGGATTTATTCAACTACAATACATATATTTTATGTTGGATAACTGTTGGTTGTGAGATTGTGGAATGGAAATTATGTACATGGTGAGAATCTTGGAGGCCCAAATCCTTGTCTCTTTGAAAGGCGATGTCATGGGAACCCTCAAATGATTGGTGTTTTTTGGGTACTTAGGTGCAGTAGAGTAGCTGACTAAGGTCGTCTCTCAGAGGAGGATGTAAATTAAAACAAATTCTTAAAGTTATACTAAAAGTGAAACAGAATAGAATTAAAACACTAAATTAAAGTATGGGGGAGGTTGTTTAATATTTATAAAACTTGATGAAGTTTGGTGGAAAAAGATTTCATTTTTTATGTTTTTAATTTTGAAATGAAGTTTGATTAAAAAGACACAACAAGAAGATGTTTTTTTAGAAAATATTTTAAAAGGCGTAATCAATCTGACTCTACCTCTTCATTTACTTATTAATCATTATCATTTAAATCAATATCCACTTAATTATGATCCATTAATTTGAAAACCCTCAAACCCTATGAGAGTTAACTTAACCAAAATGATGAAATTACTTAAACCATAGGCTAGCTTCAAAACACGCAATCACAACACCCTGCTTTGATTGTTGTTCTAAGGTTAGGTTATGAACAGTGGTTAATTAGACCACATATCCATTCTGGAAATGAGGATGAATTGTGTTTAGGGAATATATTTTAACTCTACAAATTTATCTCGTGTGGTCTGGTATTACCGATTAAGATCACGCTATCACAATTTACACAAAATCTCAACCTCGCGTGTTTCTGTGTTAATTGTTAAATTGCTTCTTAGTTTCATATAAATTAAAAACACAATTCATGGATCATATTAAGTGAATTAAAGTATCTCAATCATTCAAAATAATTAAAAAAAGAGGGTAGAAGGTAGATCAATCACTAATAAAACTACTCTTCCATGGGCGGTGTAGTCATTGTGGAGACGTTTTGCATGAGAAAGGATTAAAAGGGTAGAACCCAATCTCATCTCCACAATTGATTCCAATAAAATTAGGAAGATTAATAGAATAAGAAAAGGAAATAACATAGGAGATTAATTGAAGAAAAATTCATGATACAAACATGAATGAAAAGAAATACAAAGTGGAGGTGGTAGAGGAGAGACTTTTTTGAAGAGATGTTTTCACAAATCCTTACTTCTTCCAAGAGTTGTGAGGGGATCCCAAGAGACACGCTTTGGTCCACACCTCCCCAAATCCTCTAACAGACCTCCCAAATAGTGAAAACATCCTTTAAATAGATATGGGTAGGTCTAAGGTTACAAAACAATATTAAATGTGAATGGGAAATTTGGCCAAATATTTTATCCCAATTGCAATGCATTATTGACCTCAAAAAAACACGAGAATTGTCCAGCCTTAGAGAAGGATAATTTGTGCATAATCATATTCCTAAACTTCCCTCAACATTTTGTCCCATGCCATGCCCAGATGAAGAAGATATGGCCCAAATGGTGAAGTGATGTCCAATCTGGATAGTTCAGTACATATTTTTCTTCGTGGCCCATTTACTACACTCAAATGCCCGATCCAAATCACATGTCCTCATAAGAATCTGTATCCCATTAACTCATAAATGTACTTACAAAATTTTAAGGCAAAATAATATATAGAAAATATTTATTCTTAAAATACTACATTGAATTTTAGAATGTTAAAACTGGAATTTTCATCAAATTTGCAAATGAAAGATCTAAACCCAAATATTTCATAATTGAACATATGTTGCATAATGTGAGGAAATTATATCATCTATTATAAATAAAATTTTCAATAAAACAGTGTTTTATCAACTCCCCCTCACTTACCCTTTTTCACTCCTAGGAAAAACATCATATCGAGTAAACATAAATATCTAATCAAAACGAATTTTAAAACACATGTCCTTGAGATCCAACAATTACACACCAAAAACAAAAGATATCATGAATCATAAAAAATAATTATTTCAATTTCTTAATTTATATCATTCAATATATTTCCAATTAATTTATCCTCCCATGCACAAAACACTTACTTCACTAGAATTTTCTCTTATCACACAAATGTCAATTTTTAGCAATGTCTTTCTCATACAAATGCATACAAGCGTCACCATAGGCTTGATAAATTCCTACATCGCCACCCGATGTGAGTCAAGGACATATGTTTAGAATGAGTACTTTTCAGGGTTATTCTATGGCTTTTGGTTGGTAGGATTTAGATGTGAAAAACTCTGAGGCTGAATGAGGAGGGCTTGACTCTTTTTGAAGAAAAATTTCATTAATTTAATTTTCACTTAAATATGATCTCCTCATTAATCCCCTTATCATCAATTCACCTCCATCATCACAAAAATTCATGGAATTTTTACACCATTCGTCATTTTAGAAACAAAAATTTCAATCATCACCAAAACAGTTTTTCGTGAAAGCTCTAGATAGGCACATCTTTAATTATTTTTAGAATCTCCAGAAAGGCAAAACTTCACTTGTCATGGAAGCTCCAGAAAAGGCACAGATTTCAATATAATGATTTTTTAGCAACAAACACATCTCTTAAAATTTAAATTTCTACCCAAATTATCACAGAATGTCATAGCATATCACAAGAGAGCTTCCCCCACACTTTAGTTCAACTGAATTATGAAATTTCTCTTAAATAGTAGGTTGGATAAGGAAAATTGGCTTGTACTGTGGCTAACTGAATAGGTTGTTGATGGATTATATGGACTACAAGGATTAAATGTTCAAGGTAGGACATTATAAAAAAGGATTATTTGAAATAGGGGCTTTAATACCAAACAAATTCCTCAATCATTTAAATATAAGTACCTCAAACCCTCAAGTTTTGACAAAAATAAATCAAATTCTGGTCAAATCAAGCATGGTTTGGTTCTCTGAAGAAGTGAGGTAAATGTATTTAATATGAAAAGAATGGTTCAGAATCCTCACAGTAATGTGATTTCAAATATAAAGTTAGTGAGATGTGTCATGGGATTCAAAATTCAGTGTACTTTTCATGAAATTACTAAATATTTGAACTTGAAAAAAATTCATTTTTAGCATTCATTAAAGGTTAGTTTCATGGGATAAATTTTTTAAATTACTGATATGCATTTAAAAATAGAGATGATAATCATTTCAGCTCAAAATTTTAAAAAACACACAAAAAAATAAAAAATAAACACAAAAAATTTGGAAAACACAATTTTTTTTGTTTTTTTAATAGAAAAATAATTAAAATTACTAAACTAAAAGGTTCCCTATCCCACACTTAAAATATTGAATTGTTATAAATTTGAACCTATATGATGGTATATGAATATGAAATGTATAATTTTAAATAGGAAAAAGAATAAAAAATTTAAACGGTTAGGAACAGCCTGACATGCTCAAGTGATGATGGGGTCATGCAGTGTGATAAAATCCACCGCATCAGTAGGAAGTCCTGCAATGTATCTATTTAAATGTTACCCATTGACTATAAAGATCCTTTCTATTTCTTCTATTGTGATCTCCACTACACCATATGGGAAAACATTAGTCACAACATAAGGACCTAACCACATGGAATGCAACTTACCAGGAATCAACTTCAGTCGTGAACTGTAGAGAAGGACTTTCTCCCCAACATGAAACTCCCTTTCTTAGATCATATTTTCATGACATACTTTGGATATTTCCTTATAGAGACTTGAGTTATCACATGAAGACAATCGAATCTCCTCAAGATCTTAAATTTGAAGCTTCCCTTGGATTCTAGCTTGGGCCAAATCCATGTTGCATTTCTTTATAGCCCAACAAGCCCGATACTCAACTTCCACAGGGAGTTGACACGCTTTCCCAAAAACAATCCAAAATGGGGACATACTAATGGGAGTTTCATATTTTGTCTTATATGCCCATAGTTCATCATCCAAGCACTTCCTTCAATCCTTCCTATTTGGTTTCACGGTTTTCTCTGAAATCTGTTTCAACTCACAATTTGAAACCTCAGCTTGGACATTTGTTTAGGGGTCATATGATGTTGATGTTTTGTGTGTCACCCCATACTTCTGAAGGAGGGAAGCCAAATTCCAATTATAGAAGTGTGTCCCTTGGTCACTGATGATGGCCTTCGGTACTCCAAACCTAAAAACAATTCCCTTTGAAAAAGTCCACAACAACATGAGAATCATCAATCCGGGTGGCCATAGCCTCCACCAATTTACTCACATAATAATCTGCATCCAAAATGTACAAAAAACCAAAGAAACTAGGAAAAGGACCCATAAAATCGATTCCCCATACAACAAAAATCTCACAGAATAGTATGGGTTATTGGGGCATCACATGTCTCCTAGAAATGTTCCCCATGTGTTGGAAATGAGATCATGACTTACAAAACACATGGGCATCATGGAATAATCTTGGACTATATGAACCAGAATCCAAAACATTCCTAGCTGTCTGTTGGGGTCCAAAGTGTCCACTATAAGGAAGTGTATGATAGAATTGTAGAACTGACTCAAACTCATGATCAGGAACACACCTCCTAATAACTTGGTCACTACACATGCGCCAAAAGTATGGATCATCCCAAAAATAAAATATTGACTCACTATTTAATTTTTGAACATGAAGTTTCTTTAAATTTGTAGGTATTTCAGATGCAATAAGGTAGTTCACTAAATCTGTATAACAAGGATGCATACCTAAGATGGAATAAAGATGGTCATCGAGGAAAATGTCCCGAAGTGGTACCTGGTCCATGGTTTCATCCTCTGGTGTTTGAGTAAGCCTACTCAAGTGGTCTACCACTTGGTTTTCCAACTACTTTTTTTCCATTATCTCAATGTCAAATTCGTGAATAAGGAGAATCCATCGGATTAGCCTGGGCTATGCATCTGGCTTCTTCCAAAGGTACCTCAGAGCTGCATGGTCAGAAAAAAAAACTACATTAGAGCCCAATAAATATGAACTAAATTTATCTAAAGAATATATAACAACAAGAAACTCCTTTTTCATTGTTGTTTAGTTTTATTGGGATGAATCCAGTGTCCTCGATGCATAGTAAATCACATGTTAATATCCATCCACCCTCTGATATAAGATAGCTCTAAAAGAAAAGCTGGAGGCATCACACATAATCTCAAAAGGAATCTCCCACCATAGGGTTTGTATGATTTGTGGAGTGGTCAGACACTTCTTTTTCTCATCAAAGGAAGTCTTTCACGAATTATCAAACACAAAATCAGAATCCTTTTCAAGTAATTGTGACATAAGAAGAGAAATCTTAATAAAATCTTTTATGAAGCACCGATAAAATCCTACATTCCCTAGGAAAGATCTATCATCACACACAAATGATTGATATGGTAAAGATAAAATAATATCAACCTTAGATCTATCAACTTTTATCCCATGTTTTGACAGTACATTCCCTAAGATAATGCCATGCTCTACCATGAAATGACACTTTTCAAAGTTCAAGACCAGATTCTTCTCAATATAATGATCCAAAACCATTCCCAAACTACTTATACATTCATCAAATGAAGACCCATACACTGTAAAATCATCCATGAATACCTCCATACAGGTCTCAATAAAATCAAAAAAAATACACACCATGCATCTTTGGAAGGTACCTGGGGCGTTTCAAAGTTCAAATGGAATCCTTCGGTAGGAAAATGTGCCAAAGGGATAGGTGAAATTAGTCTTATCCTAATCCCCCAAAGCTATAGGATCCTGAAAATATCCAGAAAATCCATCCAAGAAACAATAGTGTGTCTTCCCAGCTAGTCTCTCAAGCATCTGATCAATAAATTGGAGGGGGAAATGGTCTTTGTGATTGGACTGGTTTTGTTTTCTATAATCAATACACACATGCCAACTGTTTTGTACCCTCATATGAACTAACACCTCTTTATAATTTTTTATAACTGTAACACCACATTTCTTAGGCACAACCTGAATAGGACTCACCCACTGGGAATCTGAAATGGGATATATTATACCTGCCTCGAGAAAATATTCATCCTCTTTTTTAACAACCTCAAAAAGTGTTGTATTGAGTATCCTTTGTGTCTACCTAACCGGTTTATCCCCATCCTCCAAAATTATCCTATGCATGAAAATGGAGGTTCTAATACATAATATGTCATCCAAGGTCCACCCAAATGCCCTGATGTTCTCCCTCAAAAATTCAAAACAAATTCTTCATGTTCAAAAAAGAGATTGTTAGCAATGATAACAGGTAATTTCACACCACATAACAAGTATGAGTATTTGATATTTGGTGTAAATGGCTTCAATTCCAGTGTAGGGGTGGTGTATGGATGGAGACATAGAATGAACTGAAATATGTTCACAAAGAGCATCATTATCATAATCTATATCATCAAAATCAGAGAATAAAGTATCAAATCCATCAGCATACTCAATAGTTGTGTCATAATTAGAGTTCACATGATCAAAATCTGAATATGACTCCATTTAAAAATCAAATCTAAGAGTGTCTTATACATTTTAAATAGGTGTGGAAGTACTCTTAAACATAAAACTAGAACCAATACTCATAATCTCTCTAATCATAGAACAATAAAATTTCATGGGGTTTATATTTGGTGGTTCAAAATGGGAGATAACTAATTTAGAATGATCCTATGAGGGGTACTTCATGCAATCCATAACATTAAATATCATAACTTCATCCTCAAATTCCATGGAATGTGTACCCTCGTAAACATTTATGATTGTTTTTTCAGTTTTTAGGAAGGTTCTACCTAAGATAATGGGGGCATGGGAACTTATTTGATCATCCTCCATGTTAAGCACATAGAAATATACTGGAAAGATCATGTCTCTTACCCAGACAAGTACATCCTCAAGAACTCCCACTGGATATGGTGTAGCTCTATTAGCAAACTACACCACTACTCTCATCAGTTTCAACTCACCAACCAGCAAAGAAGAAAATATAGAGTGAGACATCACATTTATGGAAGCTCCAAAATCAAAAAGTGAATTTGAAAAGTGAAACACCCATATAGTTCATGGGATGGTGATTGTCCCTGTATACTTGCACTTTGTTGGCATTGCTAGAGTTGGTGTAATGAGTGCTGACACATTCCTTCCAAGATTTATCCTCTCATTTCCCACGAGCCCTCTTCGATTTGTATAATGTTATTTTAAGATTTTTTTCATACCATGGGATTTTATTGATGGCTTAAAGTAAAGGGATGTTGATCTCCACATGCTTGAATGTATCCAAAACATCTTTTTGAATCGCCTCCTCAGCCATCTTATTGGTTTGTACAAACCTATTTGGAAATGTAAGGGGTTTTGGAGGAACATCATCAATATTTTTCTGAACTTTAACTTTCTCTTTGGATTTCTCATCAGTTGGTTTGGAATGTGGCTTCTCCATATTTGAGGTGAATCCCAGTGGAATGATAGGTGTAGATGTATCTATTGTTTGCTTCCAACTTCTCAATGTGATGGCACTGACATTCACCTTTGTATTTGGAGTAGTTTGGGATGGTAGATTTCCATATTTCTTACATAACAGTTTGTGGAGGGTAGTGGTAATCTGGCTCATTTGAGTCTTCAACTCCCTCAACTCCAAACCTTGACTCTTTAACTCATTCTATTGATTAATAAAAATTTGCTTCAAAAGGTCATCAGTGTTAGAATATACCTTGTGAGGGGGATTCCCTTGTCGCTGACTTGTTGATGCTTGGGCTTCAAATATCTTTTGGGGTTATTGGAAACCTTTCTGGTAAGGTGGAGCCTGTTGGATGTTTTGTTGAAAATGGGGCCTTTGTTGTTGTCCAGAGCCATACCTCATGTCTGATTGATCCTTCCAACCTTGGTTGTATGTTGAATAAAATAAATCAAACTTCATTTGGGGGTATTTCTATTGTTGCGGATGATATGGTCTTCCTGGTAATACTACTCAGCAATCCTCTGTCTCTTGTAGTTGTGGGCAATAATCAGTTGGTTGGCTTGTCTTAGTGAAAATTCCGCAAGGCCTTGAAGGAGTGGGTAGGGATGTCTTTTGTGCCAAAGAAATCTACCTCACAATAGTTTTCAATTATTCTAACTTGGTATCAATCAAATGACTCTCAAGAGAATGAGTTACCTGATGTGATCCCCTAACATGTGGTGTACCTCTATTGCCAAAATGTTGGGAGTTTTGGGCCTTTTTTCAATCAACACACGTGCATCTGTGGGTGTCTTTCCCAGAAATGCTTCTCTAGCCGTAGCATCCACCATGCCCCTCTCCATGTGTGTGAGTCCTTTATATAAGTATTGTATGAGGAGTTGATCATAGATTTTATGATGTGAGTAGCTTGCACATAGCTTTTGGAATCACTCCCAGTACTCATACATTGACTCCCCTTGGGATTTCTTATTCCCCGATATCTCCTTACGAATGGAAGTGGTCCTTGATTCTAGAAAAGCTCTCTATAAGAAAAGACGTTTCAAATAATTCCAACAAGTTACATATTCAGCTTGCAAATAATACATCCAGTCTTTCACAGCTCCATAATGTGATAATAGAAATGCTCTTAGTTTGATTTGATCTTCAAAAGCATTTTTGGGTTTAAGGTTTGAGAAAAACACATTAAATTATTTAAGGTGTTTATTGGGATCCTCACTAGAGAGGCCATGAAATATTGGAAGCAGGTGAATTAATCTTGATTTCAATTCAATGTATGATTCAAAATTTGGATATGCAATGCAATTTGGTTGATAATTAATATTGGGTGCAGGTTGTTCTCAATTGGTTCTATTAATTTCATTCCCATTATTTTCATCCATGGGTTCTTATTTTATGGTTGAATTTTAATTTCTTCCAATTTCAATGTTTTGATATTGGAGTAATTCTCTAACTAGTTGAATATTGAAACATCCCATAGATTGAGAATGTCTGATTTGAGCCCTAAGGTTGTGTTCAATTTCAGGGTGAAGATCTAAGAGATCTTTGGGATTATTTCGTGCCATAAATCAAATAAAAATGCAAAGAATTAAAGAGGACCATAGTAAAATAAAAATTAGAAGTTTTATTTGATCGTCTAAAAAGAAGTAGAAGAAAATAAAATAAGATGAAAAAAATCAGATTTGATAAAGAATGAATAAAGAAGAGAGGAATGTAATAAAATGTAAAATAAAATAAATACCTCTAATTGGTTGAAATAACTTCTTCCCTCCCTGGAAATTCCACCAATTTGAAAGGCACTTTCGTGGGTTACCTCAAATGACTAGTGGTTTTTTGGTACATAGGTTTAAGAGACTAACTAACCAAGGTCATCTCTCAAAGGATGAATTAAATTAAAAAAAATTCTTAAAGGTATTCTAAAAGTAAAACAGAATAGAATTAAAAAACTACATGAAAGGATGGGTGTGTTTGTTTATCATTTTTAAAACATGAAGATGTTTTCTAGAGGAAGATTTCATTTTTTTGTTTTTAATTATGAAATGATGTTTGATTAAAAAGACACACCAAGAAGATATTTTTTAGAAAATAATTTAAAAGGAGTAATCGATCTAACTCTACCACTTCATTTAATAATTAATCATTATCATTTAAATCAGTGTCAACTTAGTTATGATCCCCTAATTTGTTAACCCTAGAACCCTACAAGATTTAACTTAACCACAATGATGAAATTACTTAAACCCTAGGCTAGCTTCGGAACACACAATCGCAGCACCTTGCATTGATTGTTATTCTAAGTTTAGATTATGTTCAGTGGTTAATTAGAGCACATATCCGTTCAAAAAATGTGGATGAATTGTGTTTAGGGATTATATTTGAACTCTACAAATTTATCTCATGGGGTCTTGTATTACCGATTAAGATCGCACTCTCACAATTTACACAAAATCTCGACCTCATGTGTTTTTGTGTTAATTGTTCAATTACTTGATTAGTTTCTTATATTTTAAAAACACAATTCATGGATCATATTAAGTGAATTATAGTATCTCAATGATTCAAAATAATTAAATGTAAATGGTAGAAGATAGATCGATCACTAAGAAACCCACTCTTCCATGGGCGGTGTATTCCTCGTGGAGACGTTTTGCATGAGCAGGCATTGAAAGGGTAGAACCCAATCTCGTCTCCACTTTTGATTCTAACCCAATTAGGAAAATTAAGATAAGATGAAAAGGGAAGAACATAGAAGATTAATTGAAGAAAAATTCAAGATACAAACATTAAAGAAAATAAATACAAAGAGGAGGTGGGAGAGGAGAGACTTTTTGGAAGAGATGTTTTCACAAAGCCTTACTTCTTCCAACAGTTGTGAGGGGATACCAAGAAACAATAATTCGGAAAAACCTTCCCAAAACCTCCACCATCCCTCCCAAAGAGTGAAAACATCCTTTAAATATAGTTTTTAAGGTTTAGGTTTACAAAACTTTATTAAATGTGAAATGGAAATTCGGACAAATATTTTAATCCCACTTGAACCGAATAGTTATCCTCCAAAACACGTGAATTGGACGGCCTTATAGAATTATTATTTGTTCATAATTATATCCCCGATATTCCCTCAAAATTCAGACCCAATCCAAGTATCAATGAAGATGATATGGCCGAAATGGTGAAGTTATGTCCAATCTGGATAGTTTTGTCCATCTTTGTCTTCGTGGCCAATTTACTCCACTCAAAGGCCCAATCTAGCTCAAATTTTCTACATTGAATTTGTATCGAATTAATTCAATAATGCAGTTACAAAATTTTAAGTCAATAGAATTTAAAGAATAATATTTATTCCCAAAATGTTGTAGTGAATTTTAAAAGGGTAAAATTGGAATTTTCATTAAATTTGCAAATGAATGATCTAATCCCAAATATTTCATAATTGAACATATTTAGAATATTGTGAGGAAATTATATCATCTGTTATCAATAAAATATTCAATAAAATTGTGTTTTATCACTCTTTTTCACAATGGTTATTATAGGATGATGTTTGAGACTCTATTATTGTTAATTTATAATGTATTAAGGTTGATCCTCAAAAATGGCCCCTATTTTTAGACCTCTCCTAGATCTATCATATATTTGATTTGGATATTGCACATTTTTTTGAAAGTGTGAGACATAAAATTATAGAAATGTTTTCCCAAACCATGCATCATATTATTTAGTTATTCAATTATGAGTATGGATATGATTTGTCCTTGTAATTTATATAATTAACCATTATTTACCCAAACTCTTGGAAACCCTTAGGGTGATTTTGAGAGACATTTCAGCCTCTCTTCCATGAATTATTTCATCGTATATGACAAGATGATTTTTTATAATTCAATGGTTCCAATTTTCATCATAGAATTCCTTTCATTAATCATACATTGATGGTTATGGATATAGGATTTAGTATAAATTTATTAGAACAAATTGTGTGAATAATGATGGTTAATGCGTTGGAGGTTTGTTTCCTTAGGAAAAGAGGTCATTGTGTAATGGGGTCTACCTATCAGTTTGACTCCTGGGTGTTTTACTATTTTCAAGGTCTTCCTTATAACCCCCCAATGGTTCCCCCATACATATTTGGGTACAGATATTCTTTCCAAAGGCATGTAGTCATCTGGATTTTCTGGCCTAATGACTCTTGGGGACTCACATAGGTCGAAAGGATGGCAGGTTAGCCTCATCACACCGTTTTGGGGAAAAAATTTTCCTACAATTGGACTTTCTTATAAATTTAAGATATTTTTGAGAATATATCACTAATCATAATATGGGACCTGTTATCATAACAAAATTAATATGGGTTAATTCTATTTTATGTAAAAAATATCAAAGACCCAATTGTCAATATATCTATATGTATCTGAGGTTCTATATCATTTTATAAAAAATGGTTTGTTGATTATGGGATGAATTTGTATAATAAAGATAATTAGGATGTAATTCTATTCATATAGGTGATTAATATTTTGAGGAATACATTGAGCCATTATAAGGGATCCTATGTGTCCTTATTATGATATGAATCAAAACTCACACAGTTCATTGAACCCATGTTGTTTAATAACATATTGAATGAAATTACAAGGGTTTTCTTGGACATAGGGTGTTTAAGCTTGATTCCTGGAAGGATGTCCAACATATCTATATTATGGTTAGAATAATACTGATTGTAGTTCATTTTTTAGCAATTACACACTGAGGTTAACATTTTATTTATAGATACCTATGCTTTAGATCATAGGATTATTGTAATTCTCTATGCCCACATGAGCTATGATCAGTGTTAGAAACATGGGGAGGAAAATGATCATTTTTTTCTTATGATATTAGAGTATTCTGATATAACATCCCTATGGATATTTATTTTAGATATTGGTACATTGGAAGGAATCCTACATATATTGGTTATTGTATAGAATATATTAATCAAAGTTTAGTTTATTTCTCATTGCACTGATGGATGAGGTAGAGTGATTAGCCCATGAGAATTATTGGGTCCTGATTGATGCAATGTATTTTACATAATGCTAAAATTGAAGTGTATTTTTATCTAATCTCGGGAAATAGGAAGGAATCCTATATATCTTGGTCATGGAAGGAATCATTGCTCTCATAGTTCACACACACCCTAGGGATAGGCTCCAGGGTAGATACTATTGTGTAGATGAATGTATATCATTACACTCATTATGGGTTACATATTAGCATTTCATTGGTATGTGTATATCCATTATACAAATGATATTACCATTACCACTCATAAACCCCACATCTTCTATGTTCGATATAAGGAACAAGGGATGGTAAGTAATCAGTCTCACTATATGTGTATATGGGGCTCAGTCCCTAGGGAACCCCTTGGGATATTTAATACAGAGCTCGGGCCTCAAGGAGGTGTCCCACATATCTTGACTATAGAAGGAATCAATGTACTCATAGTTTGATTGATCGGGACTTATACTCTAATGATTCCATAATGATCGGGGCATGCACACTAAGGATATACAATATTACCAAGTCCTGAGATTCCCTTGTGTCATGGTCAACTTGTCTAGAGGATGTCGAATGGACCTATTGACTTTTTCAGAGGACATTTAAAAATTTTCCTAGCTAGTCGAGAGGGTGTCACATGATCCAATATTATTTCCCATGTTTCATTAGAGTAGTTGAATGACACACATTGTGGGTGTCTCCAGAGTTTGTATGATATGTCTCAAAGGGTTTCACATGTCATAACTCACATCCATGTGGGGTTTCATGTGTCCTAGACAACATATCTATAGGGTTCCATGATTCTTGTATGACTTTCCTAGAGGCCTTAATGGAATATGATCTGACATTCTCTAAGGGTATTCATGACTATCAGCGCAACTTATCTCGGAGGGTGTTTAATGTCTTGGATAACATTTTGGTATTCTCTTTTGTGACTTGGATGGTATGAGAGGATATCATAATATGATCCAGTTGATTCATATGGAGGAAATCACAAGGATTGTACGATGAGGTTAGAGGGATTCATAAGACTACATTAGAATGTACATGGGGATGGTGTAACCATTCCTAACATTTCTAAAGGACTTCTTATAGACCAAATTTCAAGAAAATTGAGTTTTTTTAGATCTGGGTGACATTTCCTGGTGTTTCATAGTGTCTCTAATGTTTAATGAGATGCACATGAGGTCCATTAAACATGTTTTTTGTTTAATTATTTCACCATTAGTCTTTTTTTTATCTTATATTCCAAATTCCATATATTTATTCAATGCATGATTATATTTTGTCTCACATGATCTAGAGGAAATACAGGATTTTATTCACATAGGTCCTTCATGTGATCTATGAATGATCATTATATGTTGTTTTATACATGGAGCATTATTATTTCGTCTGTTCTCTAGTACATTACCATATGGATGACTTACTAGTCACTAGATCTTCCATTTTAGAAACCCACTCTAGCACTGGTGGGAAATTTACAAAGTTTGACATCTTAGTTATTATAGTAATCCCTCTATTTTTCATGTTAGGGTTAGAGATTTATAGACCTATCTGCCTTGATTGTTCACCAATTTTATGGAATATCTATTGCAAATCTAGTATGGAGTCGGCGAAGGGCTCTGAAACCATGCATCAACACTAGTATCTACAAAGGATCACTCTAAGAGTGTCACCTAATTTTCAGCATTCATGAGTACCTCCCATAAATACATATATATTGTATTATTTAAAAGTAATGGGAACTTGTTGAATGATGATTCTATGTCGAGGGACTTCCTTGTTGTTGTATTGACATGTCCATGTGCCTTTGTAAGATTAGAGTGTATGTTGAAAGGCCATATCACGATACATGATGCCATGCCTGGGAGATTTTGTGAGTCATGTGTGTGTTTTATAAAGGCCTCCATGATATTAGGGAATAATTTCAAAGAGTCTCACGGGACCACATTTGGAGTTCCCTTAGTGCATCGTAGGTGCTTTATGACCATGAGAGGAATCCTCCTCCACCAGCTTTAATTTATTGTGTTTTATTTTACCAAGCATGGAGATTGATGAGATTATACATGAGTAATGTCAAAAGAAATTACTCTATTAATTGGTGATGCATCTGATGACTAGTATGGGTCATATGGGGGTGCACGAGAATTTTTTGGAACCTATCCATATGTTTATCCATGAGAAGTATAATGGGAAGTTCATGGTTGGTGAGAGATGTCTGCATATTTCCACGCGATAAGAATAAAAAAAGAATAGGGATTTATCAAGATGTGGTGGGAATGTCTCTAGGGACTCACGATGTCTTATATATTTTCAAGGGCACGTCATATTTCATTTATGTATGTGATCATCTCATGCCTCCTCTCTTTTTATCTCCTTTGTTTTATTTTAAAATGGTTCAGTGGCCTCATAGATTATCTTGGGTGTTGTAAAGATTATTTTTCTTTATATTGGTGATATGTCACATGATCTTATTCACAACTATGTGCCTCCACCTATTGATTACTTTCCTTCCATTTTCTAATAATTTTTTGTTTGGTTGTCTGTGTATTTCTTCTAACAAAACGTGTGGCCTGGGGGGTCTTATCTTACAACCACAATGTGATTAGTAGTTATTCAAATCACCTTCATAGGAGAAGGAGGTATTTTCTACAGTTGTTCTGTGAGAACCGATGTAGACTATACATTTTGTAAGGAACATTCATGTGATCTTTTAATGCTTACATGGTCGCAAGTCACTTGAAGGTCCATGCGATCTGTAGGTCTTGGATGCATTCTTCATTATTTTCTTCTGTGGGGAATATAATACCCATATTCAAGTATTTATTCCATAGTGAATTTTTTGATACTTATTTGGAGGTCACAAAAAATACCCCCCCCCCAAGAGTGACATTTGTAGGTATAAGAAAACAGTTCTGAGGAATGTAAATTTCTGACCGGGTCTTCATCATTTTCATAGATAGATTTATTAGGGGATTATTGGTCTACCAGTAGATGCTTGTTATTCATTGGTATGACCTAAATATAGTCAGATGGGGGAAGCATTATTCATTGGATACCATTCTTCTTAAGATCTCGCACATTTATTCTGTCACATACCCATACTACAAGACCATTTTGTGAGTCCTGATTGCGAGACCTATTCACAAAATCTATCACCTGTATGACCACATTCATGATATGATTGGTCATTTGTGTCTTCGTACCAAGACATTCCAATTGTTCCATGGTGAGGTAGGCATAATACTATAGGATATCTAACATGTGGGAGGTATTAATCCCCTTATAGAAATATATTAAATGTTCTTTCAAGCTTAAAATTTCTACGATGATTCCTTGTAGACCCTATAATTGTCTAGATATATGATTTTTATCATTATGAAGAGGCTAATAATGGAGATGAACATAAACTAACATATCTCTTTCACAGAATGGATCTAAATTTTAATCTGTAGTAGTAGATTTTGAACAACCACTATTCACCCTTATCGGTGCTCTTCCTAGCAAGTTTTCAATAGTGATGGATCCTATTTTTAAATTTTTGAGACCAATGAAAATACTTGATGGGGGTATTTTATGAAATTTTAGATCATAATGTGCCTAATATTGGTATTATTTAAGGATATTTCCTTGAATTGAGGGATTTTCCCGGCTAGGGATGCATTCGTAGGGATTTGAGTTAGCACATGGGTGACATTGTCATGACATGAGGAATGACAATTTCTCAATTAAGAAGTACATTGAATGAAAAAATTTACAAATTCATGGGCCATATTCAACAAGGTAGCACCACTTATTGGATTATTGGTCCTCTATAGTTCATGTTTTGATGGGTAGGGGAGAAAATTCATTATTATGAAAATTAAAATTCCACCTAGATCCCTAATGCTTCATCTATCCCCATAATTTTGAATATATAATGGGGTAAGGGACATGTATCTTATCCTTGTTGAGGTCAAAGATACACTGATCAATTCTAAAAGATTCAATTTTACTCCCTTTTATTCCCCGATTGGGCCAATTGTGGACAATGGGAGTGATTCCACTAATAAAAGGTCGTATATGAACACTCTCCAAGATGGGGTTCTCAGAACCATAGTAAACATGATAGTTATCAACAATCCTTATATACCTTATCTATTTTCAGAACCATTTCGATGTAATATATAGTTATCCCCTTTACTTTGGTCAACAGTCTAGGGGAATGACATCCAAGAGTCCTCCACAAATATTGGAAGATAATAGAATGTGAAGATACTGAGTTTGAGATCTTATATCCACATATTTATGGATCCATCTTCCCTACCCAAGATTATGCCATGTCATTGGTAGCATCTTAACTAGGTGGGGTGCCAAACTATCTAGTTCTTCAGGTGGACATACATTTTCACTCCCCTACACCATTTATCATGGCGATGATGGAGTTTATTGAAGATCTAGGTGAGATTTATAGAAATTAACCTCGTTAAATTAATGATTATTTTGATGATGAAAAATAATCTTTTGATGAAATTAGTCCTCCATCACAGGTTTTGGATGAAATGACTACTGAGGGAAGGGATTATGAGGCTTCTCCTCCTATTTTTTCATTGGTTCAACTGGTTAGTCATACTTCTGTCATACCTACTACATCAGTTGAAGAGTCCAAAACACAACATATGATGGTATGATAAGATATTCATTCATTGAAAACTGAGACACCCTTGGGAGTTTTACAAAACCAATGGTAATTCCATCTCTAATTATTTCATGACTTGGGGTGGGTGGTTTTGACCAACAACCTCTATATGAAATTGTATATCAAATTGTCTTGACTTTATGTGATATGTCTTAGAGTAAAAGGTATTTTCATGATCTTGTGGATTGTTATACCCTTGTTATGAAGATGAAGAAGTCATCATAGGCATTAGATAAGGGATTCATTTTGATATCTGGGCTGCAAGCTTATATGGATGTCTAGACCGTGAGAGTATGAAGATGCGGGGAGGTCATTTCTTGTTTGAGGTATTCTCTTTCAACATCATCATCCTCATTAGATGCTACCTATAAGAGTGTATAATAGTCGCATAATTGGTTCAAAACTCTCCATCCTTGGGTGGAATGTGAAGATGTGGGTAGAGAATCACTTCTACGTTCTATCGACGCTTCTTTTCATACTCTTACTGACCTTCCAGTGCAAAAGATCTACATTTAATGTAGTACATCCTTTATAGTGCATTCTGTTTCGTATGAGACATCATAGATAATCAATGATGTAAAGATACCTATCCTTTTTTGAATACTATACATGAACATGTTCTCTAAGATTTATATGTTTCATCCAGTCTCCTTTTTTATTCATGATATGAATATCATCTCATTGTTCTGATATTGTGAGAATCACCAATATTTCCCACCATTTCCATAACATTAAGAAAACCTTAATGTATATAGATGAATATTTAAATCATAAAAGATTCATTTTAATATTCAATCATGAATTCCAAAAAACATGAGTCTTTCTACTTTTGATTTGTTCCTGTTGTCTTGAGATCACTTAATTTGAAAAAGGATCAGTTGGGTAGAATAAAATTAATTATGGGAGATATCTCTTATTCTTACAAAAGATGATAGGCTTGGAGATCATATTTTTATCATGATGAGGCCATATATTGGGGATTATAATATTTTTCAGGCTAAATTACGGTTTTTATATAGTTTACTATTTTCAGCTTAGACTTTATATCAATTTATTTTAGGGTCTTTTAGCATGAACATGATATTGATTTTGTTCAAGTAATTTTACCTCAGACCTTATATCACTATTTCTTAAGGTCATTTATGTTAGACCCGATATCATGTAACATTAATGTATTTTTTCATGTACATGATATTTATTTAGTTTAAGATCATTTTGATTGGACATGATATTGCATTAGTTTAAGGTCTTTTAATAAATACATGATATTAATTTAGTTTAAATTATTTTTTATTAGACAAGATATCCATTTAGTTTGTGGAAATTTATCATGAAATTGATGTTGCAGTAGTTTTAGTTCTTTTATCTCAGAACTAATATTTCTTTATTTTAAGTAAATTTACCACAGACCTAATATTCTTTGGTTTTATTCCGTTTAGCTTGGACTTAATATTGCATTATTTTAAGGTCACTTAGCTCAGACCTGATATTTTTTTATAGTCTTTTACCTCGAGCCGGATATATCTTCTTGTGATATGGTGTAGACAATCCATGAATGACCCACAATATAATAAGATGTTTTATACTTCCATAGTGTTTTATGGGATCACAAGGATCAGAATTCCGTTTTTTCAGAGTGACTAATTTTGTTGAGGACAATAAGCACATATTAAAGAGCCATATGCATGCTTTCATATTCAATAAAAGGATAAATGATTACATGTATATTTTCTAGAGGATATGAATGATTTATAGAGAAAATATGGTTCATGGTGATATACTAGGGATACTTGGTCTACCTGAATATTTGGAGTATGGGAGATCAAAGTCATAAGATAAAAGTTTTGTTAATGAATATGAGATGGGGTAGGAATTCTAAGTATTTCTCACGACATTCTAAGATACCATGTTCCAATTCAGTTTTTCCAGTGATCACAAGGATTGAATTACATTCTGATAAGGAGGATATTCCTTTAGTTGGTGGGTATGGGCCCTTATATGTTGGTAGTGTTTCCAATAAAAATTGATATCCTCACCTTTCTGAAGGCCATGAAATATTAATTTAGACACAATCATACATATTATGAAGTTGGGTGTGGAAAGAAAAGTATATAGAAAGGGTTCTCACACCCTATAGTAATTAATCTCTTGATTAGGATGATTTATCCCTATTCCATGTGGTTTCAAATCATGAGGTGTGGGCTACCAAAGGCTAAGGAATGAAGTGCCACATTTCAACTTGGAGAAAAGGTATAAAACATAGTGATGTGACACTAAGGATGTCGAATCCACTTGGATATTTTGGTTATGTGAATTGTAAATAATGTTCCAAAGTTCTTGTATTGGGAGATTGATATGGGATTGTCATATCGATAGTAGGTTCAGACATACTATGGTGTTGAGTGTTTTCACAGTGATTTCAGGGCTCACAAGGAATGGAATTTCCTTTTTGTAGAGTGACTCGTTTGGTTGGTGACCATAGGTGTATATGAAAGAGCCCTACGCATGAATTCATTGTGAAAAAAATGGTCCCTTAAAGCTAGATATCTTTTCCATGGTCCATGAAAGGTGGTGGTGATCCAAGGTACTCAATTAATGAAGAATGAATTATGGAGAATGTAATATCCAAGAAGTGTTCTAGAACCTAAGAAGTTGTGTCACCTCATAGAGAAAATATTCTCACGATGATGATATGTGACAAATCATTTCTATAGTTTTTTCATTGGCCATGGGTTTCAGTGAGCATAGATTGGATTTTACTTGGGTCACAGAGTAGTGCCTAGATGTAGAGAGCAAAAGCTTGATGTACATAGACATTAAATTACTTTTTTGGAATATCTAATACATAACAAAAACAGACACCAATGGACCGTAATAGTTTAGTGTCTTTGGAAACTTGGAACATAATATTCTAATCTTGGTGAATGATCTTTAACATATCCCATTAAGATATTCCATTTTTTTACCTAAAAACTTTCTTTATTTCCTGGGGAAAAGAAAACATATAAAGGGTGAGCTCAAATGCTTAGTAAGGGTAAGAATGGAGAAAATAAAACAAACCATATACATTTGAACTTAAAAACATGAACATAATGTTTAAACATCAAAATCTTGAGAAATGACATAAAACATGGCAGTACGTAAGGCATAGATCATAATGGAACATCAGTCATGATAAAATATCTTGGAAATAAAACTTGTAATTGTGGAAAAACATTAAGCACATGATATTATTTTTATAGTAGACAAGACACTGCTGCCAAGACCATCTTAGTGGACAAAGTCTCTTTCTAAATCAAGTTCACTCCTCGTTCCAGTCCTGTAACACTGAACCGGATTAACTTACCATTCCAGCCATTTCTATATCATGAGATATAAATCTTTACCTAATTAATTGGAGGGAGATATAGGTCCCCCCATCTCATAATGAAATCATTATTACCTATTCCACAACATAAACATAAATCATTCATCATAACCCAAAGAATAAAAATGGGTTTCATAAAAATCATCCCATCATAACATAATCCATATAAAACAAATGGATATCATCTCATCATAAGAAAATTGAAACCATGTAAATCATAGAGACATTATTCTTGAAACATACACATATGAAATAATGTCATCTTAGATGGAAAATGGTTTTGATAAAACACTTGAAAAGAATTCTTGAGGAAAATATCCTTTCTTCTTAAAAATCATTTTCTTTTCACAAAATGCCATGAAATTTTAAAATAAAATTATTTCATTGAAAATAACCGTGAAATCTTGTCGATTAAAATTCATGAAAATAAGGGGTTATGAAACCGTAAAAATCCGTTGATGCTGTATAATTTTAAAAAACATTCTCCTCGTAATTTTGTCAGAAAAGTCAAAAAGTACCTAATATGGTAAATAAAAGAAAGATTCATTACATAACATGTATTAAAATCCAAAAATGGGTAAAAAGGACTTTAAAAATACATGAATCCATTTTTAGAAAATAGGGACATGGATGATAAATATAACCCTAGTAAAACAATCTCAGATAAAAATGAGACTGGAAAAGTTATCCCTTACCTTAGGTCCGATATGCTTCGTACGTATCTGAAACTACTTTATAATGAATTAAATAACGTCATTTACTTATTAAAAAATCATCTTTATTGTTATTATATCATATATGGTTCACTTAGGACATTATATTACCCTCTCTTTTGTAAATTCCAAGTTAAAGCAGTGTTTCGGGTACAATCCTTTTATTTATCGTACATGTTTGGACTTGTTGTTCTTGATATTATTATTAATTATATCATTATTTACTTACTTAAAAAATGTCAATAATTATTTATATATCATATATATTCAGTATATATATAAAATAGATAGATAAATGAAATGAAATACACTGTTCATGGAGAGGGTAGGTCGTACGTTCGCATGAACACTGTTTTCCTTTCCTTATTGACTTGAATGAAAGTAAGTAGATGAAATATATATATATATATATATAGTATCTTTATCATGTCATATATTTCATTTTTATACATTATATATACTTTATAATCATTCTTGAGTGGTAAACATGGAGAATGAATCTCATCGCGTTGTGGAGACGGTAATCCATACGTACGCACGAGCGATGATATCGTTCCAATAATTATTTAATTGAATTTGAGTGGATGATATAATATCTCAAAATAAGTATGATGTTATAATAACTATATATAGTTACTCTTTACACCATTATACCCATCCAAGTAAGGTGGTGGTGGAAAAACAGATTACACCACGTCGTGGAGATGGTATTCCGTACGTACGCACGCGCGGTGATTTCATTTTCTGTAGGATGGATATAAGGTGAAATGGGGTTTTTTCAAATTTAAAATAACATATCAGTATATTAGTGATAATTATGTTATTAATTTATAATTTAACAAATAAATAATAAGAAGTTGAAAAAGAAAGAAACTTGAAAGTATCCGTAGAAGAGATTACCTCTTCTTCGACGCACCTCTTTTAAGCATCCTCTTAAGGCACTGAAGTTGGTATTTTGAGGAGAAATGAACCTATATAATATTTATAGGGATGTTTATAAGGTAAATGGGAAGTGTTTGGCTGAGCTTGAAAGCTAAAAATTGTGTAAATAGAAGAGGGAGGAGGTGCCCTTTTGTAAAGGAGGAGAGGGGCACCTTAGGAAAATCTTAAAATATTATTTTATAATAAAGTCATATTTGGTTTATAATAGCTCAAAATTGATTTATTTGTAAGATAAAGTAGGGATGGGTCTAAATCCTCTCAACCAATATGTTTTAGAAAATTTTAGGTTAATATTTTAACCTTATGATTTAGATTTAACTCTAAGTTAAATAATTTAACTTTTACTGTGTCTTCTTGTTTTCTTACACTATATGGTTAATAAACATACTATCACAAGAAAAAAGAACCTCAAGTTGTTCATTATTAATATATATAACCTTAGCTATGTAATTTGGACGAACCATATATTTTTATGAATATAATAACAATTAATTATATAATATTTGTATTAAAAACTATTTTATGTCAATTTTGACACTATTTGGTAATTGATTTTTGAGAAACTCATAACAACATGATTATTTCGAAAAAAGTTTATTGAATAAAAACTAACATGTCATATTAACCTAGAAAAAATTATTGGAATTTATAAAAAGTCTCAAATTACATTTATTTGGGTTTTTATAACATCAATTATGTTAATATTTCATTAATAAGGTAATTACTACATCATCATTGTGTCATAAATAAATTAAATTATTTAACGTATAAAAATTATAAATAAAATACCATTACTTAAGAAATATTTTTAGATTTATAATTAATATTTATAGTCTAATTTATCTTATGTATAACCTTATATTAAAAATGTTGTCATTATTAAACTTTGATTTTAACTCTTTTAACTCTTCTTTGAATTAAATAATAATAAATGTCTAAATCTAATCCAAGTAGACCTAAATGATAATATTATATTCCTAAGGTTTTTTTTGGTCAAATTATAATTATCCAATAGAAATAGGACATGTTTCATAGTAATAATAATATCATTTTTACCCTTAATCACCCTATTTACTTTTAACCGTCGTAAATAAAAGTAAAAAGTTACTATTCACTAAAGATTATTTTTATCTTATTGAACCACATTTAACTCCTTTATATTAACCTTGTCTCTCGGATTTTCGAAATTCCACTAACAAAAGTGGTAAAATTAAGTTTTATGTAAATTTTCAAATTCTCCTAGGAGGTGGGTAAAAGACGGTGAAAAGTTTAATAAAATTTTTATATATCTAAAATTATTATAAAATGACTTCAATGAATTACATTTAACTTATATAGGTATTATGTATCAATTTTTACCTAAAATAAATTTAAATAAAATAAATAATTATTTTAATTAAAAGTCGTTTTTTTAAATAGTACCCCAGTGTTTTCACTATTCATCAAAAATTGAAGGTTTTCAGAAAAATACCAAAAATTCACCATAGGCTAATTTCGATATTTCGAATCCAAAGATGATTTCCATTTTGAAAGATAAAATTTATAAAATTTCAAAGTGTTTATTACTATTCATAATGACTAGTTCATGATAATATTATAATAATATCTCGTTTAGTAAATCTCGGTATTGCATACTACAAACGCTATCGAGGAAGGTCTTGACTACGTGTAATGCAAGCCAAATCAGGGATGCGTGTAGTGAAATCTCTGTTTGGTTTTGAGTATAAAATAATCAAATCTTATTTCATTTATACATCAAAAAAATCTATAATTAATGTTGCGTAGAATAATTTCCACAAAATGAACATGAAATTGTGTGTAACACGAGGCCAAGGATAGTGTTTTGTATACTTCAAGCTAATTAGGTGTTGCGTATAACACAAGATAATTTTGGTGTAGCGTACAACACAAGACATCAATTAAATTAAAATGAATAATTCTCATAAAATCTCGGGTTGTTACATTCTACCCCCCTTAAAATGAATTTCGCCCTCGAAATTCATCGGGGTTATAAATGGTTTACTACATGAATGTTTCTTTCGTAGAAACCCACATCGTAAAAAGGAATACTAAAACTTAATATTAAAAAGTGGAGTATGAAACATAATGGTTACCCAAATTAACTCATCACTGGGTTTCCACATAGGAGAATATAGGTGAAAATGTGGATATAGAAGAAAAATTTATCCATCAAGGTCTGATGGAGAGCGGAAGATAACATGTCTATGAAAAAGCCAACAATCACGAAGCCATAAATTTGTGATGATCTAAGGTACCATTTGATTCATCGTATATGAGGACACTAGGAAAGAATTTTTGGTTTTCAAGATCATTTCCCTAAAGTTTAAGAATTTGAATTAGAAGAAATAATTACTTTATTTTGGTACAATCTCACTGTTGTTCATGCCTTGAACAATTTCCACGTCATCTCTTAAAGAAATGAAGTTGAATTTTTCATTCTTGAAGTGTTAGAATATCTTGTGATAGAATGATGGGTTATTTCATCTGTCTCAAACAAAAGGGTAGAAAAAGTTATCAAATATACATAATTCCATCTATGGTGAGGTTAGTCGTATATGATTCCAACAATGTAATTATACTTCATCTTTCATACTGCTTAATAAAATAAAACTACTTTCTATTAACTAGGGACTTCTTGTAGGCTAGTGGTAGGTGATAAAGGCCTGTCGTACTTTGGTTGTGGGTTCGATTCCTACAGCCTTTTCCGACGTGATGAGTTGTCGCCCATTCTATGGGCTGTCCTTTTTCTAAAACTATACTATTATAACATGAAAAGATTTTCTAGTCTTAAACAATACTATCTGATGTCTAACTTAATCTATTACAGTCTTTAGGTTTATCCAAAACACTTCTATCCAATATCATAGTATAATGAACAATATTACTAGATTGGACATTCTACCAAGCATGTAAATACCATCATGTATCCTCCATATATCATAAAACATGTGAATACCTTAATCATATATTCTCTTTAAAAATGAATACCCATTGAACTTTAGTAAAAACATGAATGCTGTCACAAGTTAACTCCTTCCACATACCAAAATCTCAAAATTTCTATATACTCAAACAATGATATCACTTGTCCTTATATCAGTCATGAGCTCATGAATACTATCAAACATATTATTTTCTCCTTATCATATATTCTACTTTCCAAAATCACATTTCATGGTTAACGGTATGATAAATTTATTGAAAACCAAAATAGACCAATACATAGATATTTCAATATTCCACAGTACTATAAATTAGATTCCACAACATTATTTTGGAATCTCATTACATAAACACATAATCATTCCACTACATCGTTTTCATACTCAACATCGCTAATAGTGATCACATGTGACTTCCCTTTTTCTCTGCCTTAAGAGGTTGTTGATTTCAATCATCATTAACCCTTGGATTAGGGAATTGATTAGCATAATGCCCCATTTCCTTGTACATGAAGCATTGAAGTGTTGATGGAGCATTCTCTGTAGTCTTTTCTCTATTCACATCATTAGCAAACTTTTTCCCATTACTTCAGCACTCAGTTTCTTGATGACCTTCTTTTCCAAACTTGAAACATTTTCTAGTACCTTTTAGACAATCTCCACCATGATTCTTTCCACACTTTGATCCTAAAGAAACATTCATCTTCTTTTCACCATTATTATGAGATTTCACCTTGAACTCCATCTTTCGTTTCTTGTCAAAACCATGAGATGGATATGTAACACCAACTTCCATTTCTACCTTGATAGCTCAACGCACAATTTTTTCATATCTACTAAAGTCTCTTATCGCTAATGCCCTTCGATGACTTTGTTTTAAGCCACTGAAGAATCTATCAACTTTTCTTTCATGTTGGATGATAAATCTAGATTCATACCTTGAAAGCTGTGTAAAATTCCCCTCATATATTCCAACAAATTCATCATCCTTTTTCTTAAGCTCGAGGAACTCCTTTTCCATATTTGTTCTAAGAATATGAGGGAAGTACTTATTGAAAAACTAGTTCTTGATCTTGTCCCATTCCATTGATTCAATTTCATCTTGGGGGCTTGTATTCTTATATAGAGACCACCGCTGGTCTGCTTCACCTTCTAAACTGTAAACATCCAAAATTAATTTTTCATGCTATGAACAGTGAAGTATGGAAAATATCTTTTCAATGGTACTGATCCATTATTCAGAAATAAGTGGATCAGAAGACCCACTGAAAGAAGGTGGGTGTTGCCTCATAAAGTACTCAATAGAATATTGTTCCTTTATCTCCTCATTTGGAATTCCAGAATGATTCATAGCTTGTATAATTATAGAAATAAGATTTTTCACTCCATCTCCCATAATATTTGTTTGTTCTGGAGGACAATCATTGAATTATCCATTACATTGATCAACATAGTTCTTTCAGGTTCCAGCCATCGTCTAAAACCCAAAAATAATAGTGTGAGAGGAAAAATTCAGGCTAGGAAAACATCATAATAAAGGGAGAGTACCTTAAATATATAACATCTTAGGACTAATTCTAAGATCATTACCATAATTCTAGGACTATAACCTATACTTATACCTAACCTTATTAGAGATATCCCTAGACATACCTTAGAAATATCTCTAGGGATCTCACTAAAGATTTCACATCCTAGTTTCCAAAGGTTAACTAAACCTTTCCTATGATACCAACTGTAGAGACCCAAAGATTGAAGTACATTGAAATTACATTACTTTTGTGTAATATCAAATAAATAACAAAAACAGACACCAAAGGACCGTAATAGTTTATTATCTTTGGAAACTTGGAACATAATCTTCTAATCTTGGTGAAAGATCTTAAACATCTCCCATAAAGATCTTCCCTTTTTTTACCTAAAAACATTCTTTATGTCCTGGGGAAAAGAAAACATTTAAAGGGTGATCTCAAATGATCAGTAAGGGTAAGCATGGAGAAAATAAAATAAACCATATACATTTGAACATAAAAACACGAACATAATTTTTAAACATCAAAATATTGAGAAATGACATAAAACATGGCAGTATGTAAGGCATAGATCATAATGGAACATAAATCATGATAAAATAGATTAGAAATAAAACTTTTAATTGTGGAAAAACATTAAGCACGTGATATGATTTCCATAGTAGCCAAGGCATTGCTTCCAAGACCATCTTAGTGGACAAAGTCCCTTTTTCAATCGATTTCACTCCTCGTTCCAGTACTATAACACTAAACCGGATTAACTTAACGTTCTAGCCATGACTATCTCATGAGATATAAATCATTTCCCAATGCATTAGAGGGAGATATAGGTCCCACCCATCTCATAATGAAATCATTCTTACTTGTGCCACAACATAAACATAAGTCATTCTTCATAAACCAAAGAATAAAAATGGGTTTCATAAACATCATTGCATCATAACAAAATCCATATAAAACAAATGGATTTCATTTCATCAAAAGAAAAATGATACAATGTAAATCATAGTGAAATTATGCTTGAAACATACACACATGAGATAATGTCATCTTAGATGGAAACTGGTTTTGATAAAACACTAGAAAAGATTTCTTGAAGAAAGTATCCTTTCTTCTTAAAAATCATTTATTTTCACAAAATTCCATGCAATTTTAAAAGAAAAGGATTTTATTGAAAATAACTGTGAAATCGTGTCGAGTAAACTTCATGAAAATAAGGTGTTATTAAACTGTAAAAATTTGTTCATGCAGTATAAGTTAAAAAAACATTCTCCTCGTACTTTTGTCAGAAAAGTCAAAAAGTACCTCGTATGGTAAATAAAAGAAAGATTCATTACATACCATGTAGTAAAAGTCAAAAATGGGTAAAAAGGAATTTAAACATACATGAAACCATTTTTATAAAACAGAGAGATGGATGATAAATATAACCCTAGTAAAATAATCTCGGATAAAAATGATATTGGTAAAGTTATCCCTTACCTTAGGTCTGATATGCTTCGTACGTATCCAAAACTCCACTATACTGATTTAAATATTGTCAATTAATTATTAAAGAATTATATTTACTGTTAATATATGATATATGGTTCAATTATGACTTTATATTACCCACTCTTTTGTAAATTCCATGCTAAAGTAGTGTTTTGGGTAAAATCATTTTATTTATCATATGTGTTTGGACTTGTTGTTCTTGATATTATTATTACTTATATCATGATTTAATTACTTCCAGAATGTAAATAATTATTTATATATAATATATATTCAGTATATATATATAATAGATAGATAAATGAAATGAAATACACCGTTCATGGAGACGGTAGGCCGTACGTACACATGAATGTTGTTTTCCTTTCCTTATAGACTTGAATGATAGTAAGTAGATGAAATATATATATAAATAAATCCAGTATCTTTGTAATGTAATATATTTCATTATTATTCATTATATATACTTTATAATAATTCTTGAGTGGTAAACATGGATAATGAATCTCATCGCATCGTGGAGACGGAAATCCGTACGTACGCACGAGCGATGATATCATTCCCATAATTATTGAATTGAATTGTAGGGGATGATATAATATCTCATAATCAGTATGATGTTATAATAACTATATATAGTTATTCTTTACACCATTATACCCATCAATGTAAGGTGGTGGTGGAAAAACAGATGACACCACGGCGTGGAGACGGTATTTCGTACGTACGCACGTGGGGTGATTTCATTTTCCGTAGGATGGATAAAAGGTGAAATGGGGTTGTTTCATATTTATAATAACATATTAGTATATTATCGATACTTATGTTATTACTTTATAATGAAACAACTAAAGAAGAAGAAGTTGAAGGAGAAAGAAACTTGAAAGAATCGGTAGAATAGATTACCTCTTCTTCGATGCACCTCTTTTAAGCTTCCTCTTAAGGCACTGGAGTTGGTCTTTTGAGGAGAAAATAACCTATATAATGTTTATAGGGAAGTTTATAAGGGAAATGGGCAGGGTTTGGCCAATCATTAAATCTCAAAATTGTGTATAGAGAAGAGGGAGGAGGTTCCCTTTTATAAAGGAGGAGAGGGGAACCTTAGGAAAAATATAAAATATTATTTTATAATAATGTCATATTCGGTTTATAATAGCTCAAAATTGATTTATTTACTAGATAAAGTGATTATGGGTCGAAATACTCTCAAAAAATAGGTTTTAGACATATTTAGGTTAATATTTTGACCTTATCATTTAGACATAACTCTAAGTTAAATAATTTATCTTTTACAGTGTCTTCTTGTTTTCTTATACTATATGGTTAATAAACATAATATAACAAGACAAAATAACCCAAAGTGGTTCATTATTAATATATATAACCTTATATAATTCATATTTCCAAACCATATATTTTTAGGAAAAGAATAACAATTAATAATATAATATTTGTTTTTTAAAAACTATTTTATGTCAATTTTGACACTATTTGGTAATTGATTTTTGTGAAAATCATAACAACGTGATTAGTTCAAAAAAATTTAATTACATCAATAATAACATGTCATATTAACCTAAAAAAATTATTGTAATTTATAAAAAGTCTCAAATTACATTTATTTGGGTATTTATAACATCAATTATGTTGATATTTCATTAATAAGGTAATTACCGCAACATCATTATGTCAAAAATAAATTAAATTATTTAACGTATAAAAATTATTAATAAAATACCATTATGTAGGAAATATTTCTAGATTTATAATTAATATTTATATTCAAATTTGTCTTATGTATAACCCTATATTAAAAATGTTTTAGTTATTAAAAAATGATTTTAACTCTTTCAACTCTTCTTTGAAATAAATAATAATAAATTTCTTAATCTAATCCAAGTGGACCTAAATGATAATATTATATTTCTAAGGTTTTTTTTGGTCTAATTATACTTATCCAATAGAATTAGGACATGTTTTAGGGTAATAATAATATCATTTTTACCCTTAATCACCCTATTTACTTTTAACCGTGGTAAATAAAAGTAAAAAATTACTATTCACCAAAAATTATTTTTATCTTATTGAATCACATTTTACTCCTTGATATTAACTGTGTCTCTCAGATTTTTGAAATTCCACTCACAGAAGCGGTAAAATTAAGTTTTATGTAAATTTTCAAATTCTCCTTGGAGGTGGGTAAAAGACGGTGAAAAGTTCAATAAAATTTTTATATATCTAAAATTATTATAAAATGACTCTAATGAATTACATTGAACATATATAGGTATTATGTATCAATTTTTACCTAAAATAAATTTAAATAAAATAAATAATTATTTAAATTAAAATTGGTTTTTAAATAGTAACCCAGTGTTTTCACTATTCATCAAAAATTGAAGGTTTTCAGAAAAAATACAAAAAATTCACCATAGGCTAATTTCAATATTCAGAATTCAGAAATGATGTCCATTTTGAAAGATAAAATTTATAAAATTTCAAAAAGTGGGTATTACTATTCATAAAAGCTAGTTCATAATAATATTATAATAATATCTCATTTAGTGAAACTCGGTATTGCGTACCACACATGCTATCGAGGAAGGTCTTGATTGCGTGTAATGAAAGCCAAGTCAGGGATGCGTGTAGTGAAAGCTCTGTTTGGTGTTGCATATAACATAATCAAAACTTATTTCATTTATATATTAAACCAAATCTATACTTAATGTTGTGTAGAATAATTTCCACAAACGAACTTGAAATTGTGTGTAACACGAGCCAAGAATAGTGTTGCGTATACTGCAAGCAAATTCAGTGTTGCGTATAGCACAAGATAATTTTAGTGTAGTGTACAACACAAGACATCAATGAAATTAGAAAGAATAATTCTCATAAAATCTCGGGTTGTTACACTAGAAGCATTATAAAATATTTATTTATTCCTTAAATTTTCAGAATATCTAGAGATGATGATTTTATCAGTAAAATACTTGATTTTTTCTCAAGATTCCATTTATGGGTCTTCAACCTAAATTTTTCTGTGTTGCTTTCACTTGCAATTTAAGGTCATGCAATTTGGACAGTCATTGTAAAGTGTTTATGGTCATACATCTTTTACCAATGTGGGGGTAGATTAAATTCATTATGCACATGGATATAATATGGTTGAAGACACACAAGAGTTAAATTAGGATAACCTGGGTCAAGGGTACTTCAATATCATTCTGAGCGTGAAGTGGAATTGTTATAAATCGTGGATTTTAGTTATCTGGTCATGAGTAATGATATGGTGCATTGTTACTAGGAGTAGTATAGACACACTAATGTGTTGATTTTTATCGCAATGATTTCATAGCTCACAAGTATTGTAATGTCATTTTTACTGAGTGACAAATATTTTTTGATGTTGTCATCACATTTTCATGAGCCATATGCATTCATGCATAGTCATAAAAATGGTTGCATGAGGTTGGGTATCCATTTCAAGGGGCATGGAATGTTTATGTTGATCCAATCCACCCAAGGCATGATGGGTGGCTTAAATTGATGTGCCTTTAAAATATGGTAGTGGTACCACATACTTTGGTTGACCAAGATAAGACTATTGTGGTCCTTCTTTATGGAATTAAAAATGGGAAATGGTCTGCATAGCTTATTATCATGTAGTGGGTAAAATGTTTCTGTGTTGTTTAACATCATGTTCCAAGGACATTTCCTTTGTGGTTTATCATCATGATGTATGGACATATTTGTTGTGTAGTTTTATTATAATGTGACCAATACATTTTCCTTGTATTTTAACATCATGAAATTATGACTTACTTGGGTGTAGTTTAATATCATGCGGTAGAGAAGCAGAAACTGACCTGAAATGACCTAACATTGTGGTTGGGCTGAGAAGTCTGTGTTTCATTGTGTATCTCATGAAAATTAGAATCAAACCACACAGATTTATATGATGACATGTAGTTTAACATAATTCGGTGTGGATGTGGATCCCCCAAAATGAAACGATGGTATTGCAAGTGGGCCCATGAATATAATTATGGGAATCATTATATATCCCATGAGGATGGGAATCAAGATTAACATATTTCTTTATGATTTTCCTTGCATAGGTATGGCCTATACATAATGAGTGGCATATTTATGTTTTTTTTGTTACTAGGCATGGTCTAGAAATTAGGGAATCACTATATGTCATATAAATACAAGAATTAACTCACCATAGTTCTTGAATGGGAAATAATCTACACAGGTGTGAACTATCTATAGAGGTGGGAATTATTTTTTTTAATTATATTAGATGGGTCCAGGATTGAAGACAATGGTTTCACTACATATACAATGGTGGTTTTAATCAATTCACAATAGTTCTTAAGGAACTAGGTAGTTTTAACATAATGTTCCAAGTCTGAAGATGGACTTAAATGGAAAAGTGGTGAGGTTGTGGCTTGGACTAAGGATGGAAGTATAGGGTAACTACATATCTCCTGAATATGATAATTAAGCCACATGTAGTTCTTGATGGATGATTATGTATAATGAGTTTTGAAAAGGACTCATGGTATGCCTTTTATGATATTTCATTCAGGGTTGAGATGGGTCTATCAAAAGAAACAGGACATGGAAAGGTTACAACTCAAAATGAATAAGAATTTTGTAGAAGGACAAGGTAAATTTTTACCATGTGGTGGTAGGAAAAAGATATAATATCGAGGAGTCCATACATATCAAATTGAAATTGATAATAAATACATACAGAGATCTTGAATAAATGTGTTTTTTATCTTTGTGCAGTAAGGATGGATATGTCTCGACATGAATGAATATGGATGTTGTATATTAGTGTGGTTTCACATCATGAGATAAGGATATGGATCTACCAATGAAAATGAGAAGAGAATTTATGGTTCCATGTAGTTTTTCATCATGTGGAAAGGAAATTCCAATTGAAATTTCGTGTCATATTGTATGGAAATTTCATCACCCAATGTGAAAGAGATTGGTCCAATAGATGGTCCCAATAACAAAGAATATGGAATCACTGCATATCTTGTGATAGCAAGAATCAAGCCATATGTAGTTATTAAAGAACTGTGTTCTTTAATTTCAAGCCGCTAGGAAGAACTCGAAAAAGTATATCATCATGTGGTTTCGAAAAGATCCTTATAGTTTAACATCATGTGGTCAGGATTTGATCTAGTCATTTTAGCATCATGTGGTATGGATAACCTCTAAACAATTTAACATCATGTTGTCTGGACGTGTTCCATATAGTTTAACATCATGTTTTCTTGATGAGTTCGGTATAGTTAAACATCCTTTTCTTAGGATGAGTTCTATATAATGTATCATAATGTGGTCAGGATGATTTTTTTATAGTTTAATAATATCTAGTTAGGATGAGTAATGTATAGTTTAACATGATGCGTTCTGTATGAGTTTCATAATGTTTAATGTCTTGTGGTCAAGATGTGTTTGGTACAGTTTAACATTAATTGTTCCGAAAGGGTTCTGTATTGATTAAAAAAACTTGGTTAGTATGAGTTCCATATATTTTTATGTCATTTGGTCATAATTATTTCCATAAATTTTGACATTATGTGGTTTAGGATGAGTTTCGTACCGTTTAACATCATGGGGTTATGATGAAAGATCGGGCTTACTTTAATGTGGATGCCCATATGATGAGAGATATGTTAAATATTTCATGAGAAATATTATATTGGTGGGGGTGTGACATGCTCTCCACTTATGGTGTATAATTCATATGCTACATTGTCTTCAAAATTCATTATTAAATAATTCCCTTGACAATTAGGTTTCATTATTGGGGGCTTCATTTGCAGTATCATTGGGGTTCTAAGAGACAACACCAATTCTCCTTAGACAAATTAATGAAGGTTAGATTTTTTTATTAAAGGCCGATAATATGTGATACTAATGGATATCCAGGTTGTACATTGTGCACAATATATTCTCATCTATTTATTCTAATACATCTAGCTTCTTTTTGATTTTTCATAATATGAGTGTTTTTTACAAATGGCGTTTTGGAGTCATGTCATCTGGACCTCTATTGGGGATACTACCTTGGTCCCAAACACTAATGAGTAAGGTGTTTCCTTTGTGGTAGTATTTGTATTTGTACGGTAGGCCCATAAAGCATGGAATACTTTGTTTGGGAGGTATTTCTTATCCTTTTTCACCATAGTATATAGTATATTCGATAACGATTTATTTATGTCCTCTATATACCAATTATCTACAACATGATAATGATATGAATGATTGGACTCAATATTTAACTTTTGGTATAGATTCTTCAACTCTGTGGAATAGAATTTTTTATCATTTTTGTCAATATTGTGTGAGGGACCCCGAAGCTGGTGGTGATATGGGGATTTATGAAGTTGATATTATGTATCCTGACTACTTTGAGGTCAATTGCCTTATCCAATTTAGAAAATTTTTTGGCTGCAGTATGGATGTACTTGAACAGTTTAGTTGCGGTTAGGGGATATGGCCCCACAACATGCATTCCAAAAATTGAAATTGGCCCCGAATATTTAGCTTTATGTAGAAATTCAAGGGTTTTATGGAGGAAGGTTGAATGAATATTTCATGAATGAAATTTCATGGTGAGTTCCACATAGTTTGGTATCATGGTTTGCGATTAATTTCCCAACCTCCTGATCTGGTGGGGTAGCCTATTCCAAGATTAGTGGATACTGAAATAGTATGCATGAACATCTTCTATGATGGAAAGAGTCTCCCCTTCTTCTATGAACTTGAGTAAGATTATTTTAAATCCTAATTTTAAGTGGTTTTTTTGATCATTTGGACCATCCTTCATAGCGATGTTTTCTGCACAATGATAATTCTTTTCAATCCATTCTCAATCTATTGGAATAGTCTCATTTCATAGATAACCAATTATAGGCTCTATATTTCCAAGGGTGCTCATTGGTTCATCACGCAACGGGACACTATTGACCAGATTTATTTCTTCTTTATCACATACAATGATAGATGAGACTATTCTTACATGGGAGATATGGAATATTTCATTCTCTTGATTAGGGTCAGTGATGACATTTGTTGTATTAGAATGCGCATTAGGGTCGGTAATTACAGTTTTTGTGGAACATAATGTAATGTGGGATCAAAGCGGAATTCTTTCTTCATTCTCCTAACGTAGCTAGTGAGAGGAGTTAGTTCATCATTTTTAATGGAATAATGGCCATTGACCCTCTTCTTCACTAGATCTATGTCCCCATTGATATTTTGGAAGAAAATATGCATTTTCATGGATAGTTCTAATCTTCCAATGAGGGATTGATATTCAGCCTCGTTATTTTTTCAACCTTTGTATAGAGAGATAGAGTAGGGAAACACTTCTTTTTCTAGAGATAAAAATACAATCCCTAGACCAACCTGACCGTGTTTTGGGTTTTTCAACATTTTACTAATAAGACATCAAGAGGTGTCATTAAAATACATCTCTCATGTCTGGGGAGTGTTATGGTCATAGAAGACCTTCTAATCTTGAAGCTCAGTGTCCGTCGATGTATTTTTAGAGGTAGGGTGTGCTTTGTGAAAATCACCTAGACTATTTCCTTTCACTGACTGCTATGATAATAATTGAATTTCATATTACTAAAGATTGACCACCCATCGAGAAAAAAACCAAGTTAACATACTAAATCTATGTATGTACATGAGTGGATCAATATAAGATACCATATAAACTATGTGGTGATACAATTAATTCCTTATCATTTTCAATTTGAAGATATGTGCAAAGTAGTTATTCTCTAAATAATATTATTGGGTCATTATACCTATCATAGTCCATATAAGGTAGTAGATAATGTTCTCTCTTCCCACATCATTTATTTGTTTAATTAGGGCTCCCATTGATAATTCCATAGTCCTCTCATATATGATGAGTGGTCTTCCTTCCATTGAAATAATCAAGACAAATCAATGTAGTAGGTACTATTTGAGACTTTTGAAGGATCTTTGATATTCTTGGTCCCATTGATAGGTGATTCCATTTATCATTATCTTGGTTATGGGGAGATCATTTCTTACAAGGTTATCTATGAATATCAGAATGTAGGTGAGGTACCCTTAGAGTCCCCTTAGTTCTTTGAGATTTCTAGGGGTAGTGTTTCTAAAATAGAACTAGTATTTTCGACGTATACATCAATTCTGTTGTGAATACCGGTGTCATTTTATCCAAAGAAATACGTTTTAAATCCCAAATGGAAAGAACCAAAGTTATTACTTATATAGTGCATGTATAGGGTCGATCCATAGGAAGAGAGAGTCACTGAATTGTGTTTCTCTACTTTGTGATTAATTAGGTGAATATTAGCTGAATTTAGAGTCGATATCAAATGTTTTGATGGAGTAATTAATTCTTCAATTGCTTTTATGATTTACATTAAAGACTAAGAAAAATATAAAATTGATTCTGATGATAAATGGGAATAATGTGTCGGGGCTGTTGATTTTTCTTGGTCATCAATAAATAGATTTGTATATAATGTGGTGTACTTCATAATAACTCACATCTATAGGTTTTTCATATAATGAAACCCCCTTGGTTAGGTGAGTTTCGTTTGAATCAATAGATTCCAATTCCTTGGTGTGGAATTTGATTACTATTAATTTTATTAATAGTATTGCATTTTGAGATGATATGTGCACTCAATGATCGTGGGTGTAATTTTTCATAATTTCTCTACAGATCCCTATATATTCCATTCTTGTTGTAATACAGGATTTCCAACAACATTTAGCAAGATATTTCTAGGTATTATGAGAGAATCATAAATAACAATAATACAATAAGACGCTTGATTAATAACAGACCATAATCATCCACAGCCCCATTAGATGATAGAATTAGATACAAAAGGCATATCTAATGAATAACATACCCTTAATACCTAAAATAAACATCACCTAATATTCTGATTGAAGAATTTCAGGATGGTATAGCGGTAGCACCTCCTCTCTTCTCTTCCCTATTTATCTTTCTCTCTCTTATTCTCCCTCCTTTCTTCTCTTGTTGTGTGTCTCTAGTTTCCCCCTCCTTCTCTATGTATGAATTTGGGGATCCTTCCCTCTTATTTTATAATATTTAAAAATAAATGACATGTACCATAAAGTACACAATGTGTACTCAAGTCAAAATGAATTGGCTCCACTTTCTCCACTAGTTGGTGATCTGTCACATCGCCCTTGACATTGAAGGCATTAGCGGTTAGTTTGTGGAGGTACATGGCGTGCACTACCACCCCTCATGGTGTGTAGTATCAAATTCATCCACCAAACTATTCTAGAAGGGGGTACACGATGTGTAAATAGATTGTAAATGTCATGTGAATCTTGTACGGTAACATGGGGGGTGTACTCAGTGAGGCTGATCTGTTTCTAGGAAAAGGTACACGGCATGTATATATAAAGTAAATGTCATGTATTAGTAAAATTTTTGTTGATATTCCCCAATTTTTGTCTTAGGCAGGAAAATACCTAAAAATCATTTTGATCTCTATATTAAAGCATTTTATCTCTAAATAAAAATATATCTACTGAAAAAAAAATTGGATAGCCAATATAATGTATGAAAATGTGTACACAAATTGGGTACAACAAACTCACCAACACTTATCCATTTTATTTCCCTCAAGAAAAATATAAACCTCAAACCAATATAATCCATACTCTAAGAAGATAATAATTCAACTAATTATACTTATAAATACTATATCCTTTTTAGAGAGTTTTAAATTCCACAAAACTTAGTTCAATTCCAAATATATTCTACTCATGCCTCCTATATAATTCAATTAAATATTTTCAACCTCTTTCATCCCAATTTTTTAACATTTTCAAAACTACACATGTCACATAATGATTTACCTCACCAAAATTTACCACACTGATCAGTCAAGATTATTTTATCAGAGTAATGCTCAATCTCAATTATTCCCACTCTATCCATAGGATTTATTTTATTCTCATTCCCTAAATTAGAAATCAAATCACAAAAACATGAGGTATTTCTATAAGGTTCAGATTCTTTTGAGGATTCATGAAGATAGGTAATGATGTAAAAAATAATCTCAGCATCATGAAATTGGAGGCTGAATTCTTAAATAACAGTGCATGATATTTATAAATAGAGCTCAATGAAAATACATTCCCAATAAAGATCTCTCACTGGGTATCATCACCATGATATTCCCATGCTGACATGGGTCAATAAACCATCAATAATGAGTATTGAATGAATCTGGTCTTTCTTTTGAATTTTTTCACACTTATCTTTTATTTTAAAATAAATATAGACCACCATGAATAAAATGAACAGTTGTTTCAGAACCCTTCTACCCTAATGAATAAGTGGCACTATCCCCCACACTTAATTTCATGGTTTCTCACCAAAAAGCAACATGAATATCCAAAAATCCCTCGTTAAAGGTAAAATGAATAAGCATGAAGTAATTATGAAATAATTAGGGTTGGAAGGGAAAATAGGCATGAAATGGGGATTCCTATAAAGGCTATTTATAGGATCTATGGGTTTTATGAATATCATATATAGGGTAGGTCTCAAGGTAAAATGGGTTAAAAACAATCAAATGCCTAAATCCTTTTACTATGATTCAAAAACTTTCGTCTTTTGAAGAGAAAGACAAGAAAGTTTTTATAGTTATGGATATCCCAAAAAACACCCATGATGAGGTAATAAGAAAGAATATATCAAAATGGAATAGAATTCCTCTCGAGAATATGGAAAAGAAAAAGGTAAATCTGGTCATGACATGAATACAAATGACAAGTCTAATAATTATAAATGTACAAGATTTTAAAACAGGAATCAAACTCTATCAACAATCATTTAAAAATACATTGATATTTAAAATAATAATGTAACTTTTAAAATTCCATTTTATGTATATACTATTTATAATTATAATTAGTCGAAAAAATTCCACATTTTAAAATATTTCAACTATTAATGATGTCTCATTGATCAGTTCATGGTCAAAGACTATTGTATTCAGAGACTCTCCCCCGTACATTATATTTCACATGGCCCCCCATGTGAAACACCAAAAAAGGTAATAGTATGTGGGAAAAAAATGGTTCCAGGATGTGGGAATGTAGTGAATGATGTGATGCAAAAAATAATAATGAAAAATAGTGCATAAAAAAAACTCCCCTCGTGGCGTGATAAAAAATATGGGATGTAGTCAAAAGTAGAATCACAAAGATATCTATATTACCTATGACTATTGTTGAAATATAAGAAACATTATACATGCACATACACCATAATATCACAATAATAACACAAATAAGATATATCTAATGAAACAAGTATGAAAAAAATAGTCATGGGGTGGCCTCAGAAGAGGCATCATCAGCAAAAAGGGGATCCAGCAGAGGAATCATGGATGTTGGGGAAACTGGTGGCCCTAGATGTATTCCCTAAGTGTATGTTAAAGTGGTAACATCTAGAAAAACTGCAGTAGAAGGAGAATCTAGACCAATATTGGATAAGAGAACTGAATCGGTGGCCATAGCTGTCATTGGGGCCTGTGTGGCAGAAGGTGGAGTAGCATAGGGAGGAGAAAGTGCTAGGGGTAACTGAAGGTTTTAATTCCAAAATGTAAGTTCCAAAATCTTCTCAATACATGTCTAGGACTATAGTATGATAGTCTTATCATGATCATGGTTTTCCAGAAAGTGGCCCATCACAGACAGGCGGATGATTATCAAGAGATCAGCCGAGGTTGCCGGTGGAGGTGGGGAATTGGAGGGCATAGAATAAGAGGGAATGGTGGAAAAATATGGAAGGGAAGAATAATTTGGGTGGGATGGGGAAGGATCAACCACACGTGGATGGGTGGGACCCTCTCATCAACACCATCAAGTGTAGTTGGGTTATCTCTCACCCCTACCGGAGCTGGGGCATCGTGCACAAGCACATAGAGATATCCCCTATGCTCGACCATCCTCATGCAGATAATCATGAAAAATAGAGATGTTGAGGAGAGCCTAAGGGGTCTTGATAGATAGTGTAATAAAAAACACCCAGGTGGTGTTCCAAGTGGGCCTCATTGATGTCATTGTTCAGGTTTCCCTAACGTCCATGGATCCTGGAATGGAAATAGGTGGCCGCAAGATAAGGGTTAGGGTAATCATGTCGGAAGATACATGTGAGAAGATCAATGTATCTATTAGATAGGATAGCTATATTCTCATGGTGGGTAAAAATAACTGTGTTAAAAACTGATGGAGGAAATTAAGGTGAGAAGAATTTATTAGTGTGCTCTTATGGGATGTGGGGTTGTACCTGTTTTCAAGACTCGCATGCTCCCACCACATGGTGACGACGTCAGAGTGATCAGGGTAGGTAAGGGTGGTGATAGAAAGTGGGGTGGTGGGATAGGGATAGAATTCACACCCTCGGCCAATCTCAGCCATGGTCAGCAAAAATGGTTGGTCGACCAACCAAAATTGACCTGAAGAGGCAGTATTGGTGGGTGTCTTGTGGGTGGCGGGACCATTGATCTTGAAGGTCGAGATAAAAACCAAAAATAAATCTCTATTGGTTGGATTTATGACTTGGAGTGTCTCGAGATTGTGTGTATATCCATGGAGCACCTCAATCTCCTTCCAAATGTCGAGATTCTATAGAATGCTCACATCCAAAAAGTGGTCACTCAGTTGTATCGTCCGCTGTGAAAATCTCCATAGTCTGTCTATGATTGTGTGTCCCTTAGAAACAATAAGGTAGTGATTTTGCTGAGGTTGGGCAGTGACCTAAGTGGGTTGAGGTGGGGTCACAGCTTCAGGCATGGCTAGGACAGTAGTGTTTGTTATAGGTGGAGTATCCAAAGTTGGTTCTAGCTCATATGGGTCCTCTAAAGTAGTTCTTGGCTCTGAAGGTACGAATCTAGAAGAGGGATTTGCAGAAACTGAGATCTCAACTATGGTGGATGGTGTGTAGCAGCCATAGGATGATCAATGGTGGTAGGATTGGGTGTCACAAAAGCTACCCCACAAGAAGATGTCCTTAGGCATTCACCCATTGTGTGATTGTCACCATATTCACTGTATGCTGGGTTATTTACCGCTTAAATATGGCATGATTTTTTCAGATTCAATGCATCAATAATCTTGGACACATCATTGAGTTGGGTACCAATAATCTTAGTGGCATCAACATTATGCATTCCCCTATTTTGAGCACCTCATTCAGAATTCCATTAGAATCTATTTGCTGACATATCTTCTAGTAGATCAAAAATTTCTTCCATGTATTACCTCATCACCATTCCTCCTATAGATGCATCCACCATAGATTTGGTGTTTTTCATAAGACTTACATAAATTTGTTTGACTTACATCCAAAAAAGAAGTCCATGATGATGGAACATCCTCAAGATTTCCTTGAAATGCTCCTTATATTCATAAAATGACTCTGAATCATGTTGTCAAATGTTGTGAAATTCATTCTGTAATGTCACCATCTTGGAAGGTAGGAAATATTTTGACAAAAGACGCCTAGTTAAATGCCTCCTAGGTTTGGATGGAATGTTGAGGTAATACTTTAATCCATTACTTCTATCTATCATTGAATGAGAATGGGAATAAGCAAAGGAAAATGGCATCCTTAGACACCCCATGCTAACAAAATGTGTTATAAATCACCAGAAAATTGGAGAGATGACTGTTTGGGTCTTCAAATGTTAAACATCCAAACAAAACTATATTTTGGATAAGCTTCATGATATCCGGCTTAATTTAAAAATTATAGTATTTCACTTTTTCATGACAATAAATGTATCTACTCATTGGATATAAGGAATATTGTACTCCATAGTGGTACGGTATAGGAGTCATTGTTCTTGAGGAGGTGGGGGAATAAATTGCTACCCATGAGCAATATAAGGCCCCTAATTTTGTTGTATATATGAAAACTTCTCTAGTGGATAGTACGGCTAGGGTTTTTGCGGGACATAACCTAGAACAAATTGAGATGGTTGTCTTTTCTTATTCAATAGAATGAACTACATTATATTTTCTAGTGAAATCTAGTTCTGATCATCTTCAATAAAAATCGGTTGATTCTATTTTTCATCAAGCATGATTTCTTGTCCAATGCCATTGATAGTATCTAGTTCTCCCTCTTCCATGTTCTCTATGGGGGTGTTTTTTTTGTTCTCTTACATAATTTACCAATTTCACCTTAAGATAATTTATTCGGTTTCAAGATTATGTGGAAAGACACATAATGACTCAGTTCTCTTGGAACAAGTGATCTTCCACTCATGAACCTGTGATTCTGCGCAACACTAAACACACGCCAAGAGTAAAAGATAATGGCTAAAATAACGAAAAATAAAAATGTGATTAAAAATAGAATTTTTATAATTTGTGATTTTTATTTTCACCTAATTAATGAAATCAATTTTTAATACATCATTAACATTTTCTCCCCCAGAAAGAGTGCCATAATTTTTTGTTCTTTAGCCAAAGTGTTACATTTGGAATCCCAAATTGAAATACCCAAAATTATTACTAGTATAGTGTATATATGCTATCGATCCATAGGGAGAGAGAGTCACTACATTATATTTCTATAATTTGTGATTAATTAGGTGAAGACTAACAAAATCTAGTGTTGATATCATATTTTTTATGGAGTTATCTATTCTTAAATTTCTTTACTAAGTAACTTTAAAGGATAGAAAAAAGATAAAATTGATTCTGATGATAAATGGAAAGAGTGCATCAGGAATTTGGATTTTTTAGGGACATCAATAAATATATTTTATTATCATGTTCTCTTGTTCATAATAAATCACATATCTTGGTTTTTAGTACAATGGAACCCCCTTGGATTGGTGAGTTCTGTTTGAATCAATAGAGACCAATTTTTTGTTTAGGAATTTGATTTCTACTAATTTTGTCAATTGTATGCCATTTTGAGATGATATGTGTACCCAATTATCATGGGTTTAATTTTTTGTAATTACCTTTAAGATCCATAGAAATTTTGTGTGTGGTCTGATATTGGATTTAAAATGATTTTTAGCAAGAGATTTTGAGGGATAATGAGAGAATCACAAAAAACACAAATTCAAGAAGAGAGTTGATTAACAATGAACCATAATCATCCAAATCCCCAACACATGGAGGAATTCACTACACTTAGAGTTGATAATGACTAATAGACTCTTAATACCTGAAATAAACATCATACCAGCTTTGGATTGAAGATCGCTGGGAAGGTAGAACAACAACACCTCTTCCATTCTCTTCCCTCTTTCTATTTCCCTCTCTTCCTCTCCCTCCTTTATTCCACTATTGTGTGCCTCCAGTCTTCCCCTATTTCTGTATGTCCAAATTTGGTGGGCCTTCCTACTTATTTATAGTATTTATAAATAAACGATATGTACCATAAAGTACGTGGAGTGTAGTGAGGTTAACTTGACTTGGCTCCTCTTTCACCGCTGGTAGGTGATCCGTCCTTCTGCCCTTGACTTTGAAGGCATCAGTGGTCAGTTGCTAGGGTTACACGACATGTATCGCCACCCCACATGGAATTTAGTATCCAATTATTCCACCAAAAGCTTCTGTAAGTGGTACACATCGTGTAAATAGATTGAACAGGTCTTATGAATCTTTCCCAACAACAAGGGTGTGTACTCGGTCTATCTGTTCCATGTCCTTCAAGGGTACAGGGAATGTATATATAAAGGTAATAATGTGTATTTGTGAACTTTTTTTCGATTTTCCCCAATTTGCGTCTTATGCTGGAAAATACCTAAAATCATCATGATCACCGAATTCAAGCATTTTATCTCCAAAACAAAATATATTTGATGAAAACATGTTTTGATAATCAATAAAATGTATGAAAATGTATAAAAAAATCAAGTAAATCACAAAACACAAATCCATGAAACAAAACTGATGTTACTCTGAATGTGATATATAGTGGATTCAACTTCTGACTGTGATGTTACAGCTTTTTGAAGATTTTCTATATATCGGTGAAGTGATCATGTCTCTTTGATATTTAATAAGACAGTCGTTGACATAATATTCATCTATCATTCCTTAGAATAATGTAATGATATGATTTAGGTCACATTGATATGTGTCACCAACATTCATTAGCCAAAATTTCATGACTTAATATAAGAAGATCCCCTGAGGTTCTCTAAAGGAAGTGGCTTCTTCATTTTAGGGTCCTTCTTGATCTAATTGGACCAAGTGTACCCGTACATGAAGCAAAGGGATTGGAAGCCATAAATATCATTTATCAAGAGTTCTCGGATCAGAAATGGGAATTCATCCTTTGTTAAATTCTAATTAATGTATCTGAAGTCAATGCATACCCTAATCAACTCATTATTTTTCATGATGGGGATGTTGTTGGTAAGCCATCATGGGTATTTCACATCTTCGAAAAAGGTGAATTTGTTTGGATTTTCAACATCTACCTCTACATTGGTGGCATAAGAGTAGTGAATTCTTCAAACATCAGGTCTAAACCCTCTATGCTCATTAGGTACTCAGATATGGTACATAGACACATTTGGATCCAACCTAAGAATTTTTGGGTAGTTTCATTTGTACATGTATCAGTGATGCTTTAGAAATGTGATATACAGCTCTTTCTTTTCTAGGGTCATGGAGGAACTACTCAATGTATGCCATAAGTCTTATTCAACTACCATATTTATCTGTCTGAGATCATCTATGGTGGTGGAAACACCTTCCTCAAATGCTATAGGGGTGATCCTAAGATCATCCTCATATTATTATATTTCTGAGCATGTGGAGACATTTTCAGATGATTATGGAGTTCTAGGGGATACTCTATCACTATTTGGGTGTGAGATTCCATGAAAAGATACATTATTGTCCCTTGTTTACTGATTCTTTCTAGAGAGATGTCATATTTGACTATCTTTTATGATGTTGCTATGGAAGAGTAGAGTTTGGACCCCAGGGACTAGATCAATGACCTCGACTTGATTTATGGGGAGAACATAGTAATTTTCAATCATACTCCAAGGATTTATAGGGGTAATCCCCTAGAAATTGGGAGCAAAAACCTATATATTTTCATCCACCATTGGTTGATTAACTTCTTTCTGAAAAAAATCTGGTTCACAGTATGTGGCTCTGTAAGTATCAAAGGGATAAATGTGACCATGTCGTATGCCAACCATTATATTGATAGGGTAATTTAATCACTGTTAGAATTTGAAAGGTACCTCCAAGTGGCTATGAAGCTATCATCTTCCAAGATGGATATTAAATAATATTTCTTGTTGGATAACCACAAACTCGAGGTCTGATATAAGATCCTCAGAATCATATTAGAGCATGATCCTCCTAGGAGGTATTTTCTCATGCTTATCGTACCTTTTAATGGTCCACCTTCTGATATATAGTACCCCTCACTATATACCAACATTTATAGGGATATAATTAGGTTGATATTGATCCTAGAACATTTATCAATTAGATCCCTTTGGACATTGACATTTCTGAGACTTCTTGAGACATAGAGGGGTCTAATTTTCCATTGGATGGCCTCGTTATGATCTTGATAAGTGAATGACATGGTGACATGACATTAAAAATACATAGTCTTTACTCAATATAGCTATGCTATATAAACTTCAATATCATTATCCTTTGGTTTCTGGAGGTCTTTAACATGTGCCTTCATGAGTTCTTTTGAAAGACAGAGTGCATCAAGTATTGAGATATTGCATTGAAAAACATCCATATATTTTAGAATTTCATATTGTGGACCTATAGGCCTTTGTTTACAAATGACTGGATACATTTATAATGTTCTTTAGGAGCTAATTAATCTGATGTTGATGTTCCTAGTGGATGTATAGAGGTCGAGTGAATATTTTCTTCTAGTGGTGCAAGTCGCTCCATCCTTCCTCATTTACTGGGTTGATTGGATTGAACCCTTTCTAGGTATTCATGTAATAAAATTGGGTGCGGTGAATTGTTGAAGGATTATAATACACCTTATTTCATCTTTTGGGACAATTGGAGTGCTTTCCCATGAGTCTCAACTTCATATACTATCTTCATAGGGGTATAGCTAGAATATTGGTTTGTACCATGTCTGTGTTGTCCCATGTATCCTTAGATTTAATACATGAAACATCTTGTTCCTTGTTTATATATGGGGAACTCATATTCAAGTCCATAATCATCATTGAAAAATGGTTCTTCACAATGTTTCACCCTGGTAGAACCATTGATGAGCTCTACGATTGATTGGGGACTCCATTTGGGGGGTGGTTCTTGTGTTGCGGTTGTTCCATGGATAAAATCTACAAGAGTTAAAGCATACATTAAAGTATAATATGAATCGTCTTCATTATTTCATTCTTAATTTCATTGGTCAGACCCACATTAGGGGGTCATATTTGATGTTTCTCCCTTAGGTGGTGGAGATATTTTGGGTCTGCTCAGTTTGGATATCAGGGTGGCATGAGCTCGATCAACTATTTTCTAAGTCATCTAGTTGTTGAATTTTTGTGCATGTCTGGCCAGAAAATTCTTCCAACCATATTCTTTTTCTAACCTGATAATGTTTATGCAGAGCACCTGATATGTGAATTTATCTAATTCCATCGATCTTGAATAGACCATTTTTTATGTATGTATTGTAAGATGAAAAATTTCTAAATATTATTACCTATCATTACATGGTAAGGGAAGTTTTCATGACGGTCAATGATGATTACCTCATTAGGCTTTTGAGGTTGTGTAATCTTGAGTTTATTATTGTCTATGGATTCAAATAAATTTTAGGGGAATTTTTTATTTTAGAATAATTATTCTTTTTTCATCTCTTCCTCAAATATCAAGAGTCCCTGATTTCTCTTTGCTTCTAGCCATGCAACAATCCATTATGTTTGTTGCAGGACAAGAGGTGATCAGTGGTTCTGAGCCTACTTAGGTGTTGGATGGGAACTACAGCTAGATTGAAAGTAACATATGTGGCTTCTTCATTTCCCATCCTTTTAACTTTTTTGTGATTTAGATTAATTTCTATAGATGTATTCTTCCAAATATTGGGATGTTTTTTTGAACTCACAAAATCTGACAATATTTTTTATGGGGATCAGATGTTCCAGAAACTCATCCCTGATATTTTCAGCATAGAGTACAAACTATTTCTGTTACAAGATAGGGTTATTGATCAAATACGTTAGTAATTTTCACCATGTTAAAAAATAATAGACCCTATCAATATCATGATTCATGAAGTTCATTAGGTATACAATCATGATTTTCCTCAGTGTTAGATTGAACTGATAATGGAACTGATGGTGATGGTTTTCCCATCATGAAACTGATCCTACAAGAAGTCCTTTGTACCAAACAAAGTTTTTCTTATCAGATTATAAATGAAACCCTTAATCTCAATTGCCTATAGTTGATCTTAAGGGCCCATCATCAACACATATCATAATACGTAGTGTGTGGGATGTTGTTTAGGGTCACATGCACCATCAATTGTCGATAAGATAGGATTGAAGATGTTGGGTGGAGGTGGAGTATCATCCACCTATTCGGGATATGGAATCCTATTAGGCTGTATAGCGGTGTGACGCCCTTACATGGCTTCCATTTGAGTATCTAGGGACTTTATGCCATTAAGAAACACTAGTGGCATGACTACCAGAGTAATAAACCATCCACATGGATTGGGTTGGGGTCAATGAGGTGGCCCCTCTTTCATTTCCCATTTATTCTCGATTCGTCCTGAGAATAATTGATTTCCCTTCTCGGGGAGAGGTTATTGTGGCAAGGGAGGGATTCCATAATCATTTATCACTTCCTCATTTATATAGACTAGTTTTCTAGATCTGAAACCAACCTTATTCTTAGATTCAACTCTTTTTGGTCGATCATCTATGAGAGGGAGAATATACACCTCTACCTAAAGATGACACCATGTGGGGATATTTCTCTGAGTATCTCCTCATTGAGCTGTGTAATAGCTTTTATATCACTCTTGTATTATGAAAATTGTTCCTTTTTTGATGAAAATTGAGAATTAGCCACATCATTTCCCTTTCCAATGGAAATGTTCCACTATAGAGGTAGAAACTCAGTATTCGAATGTGCCAGATTTTGGAACCTTCTCTGGTTTTGGGTGCATGTAGCCCTATTTGGTGTATCCAAGTCACCTTGTCCTCATGGTACATTTTCCATATAGAATCCCTTTGTATTTTTTTCTTGATCCACAATTTATACCATATTGAATGTAACGACATTAACAGAGGCATATCATCTAATGGTAGTTATTCCATTACATTAAATGAAACAACATGATTTTACACCTCTATCACTAGGGTTATTATAAAAACCATTTTCCATATTGGGAAATTTTTTCTTGTGGCCCAAGTGATGTCTGATCACCTTTTCCATATTCTCCTCCATTCTCTATCTATGAATATTTACCACAAGAGAGTTTCTAGGTGTGATTGTTGAATGGGCCCCGATGTAAAATGTGTTTTCCTACGATGGGAGGAGCTGGTGGGATATAGATCATTGATTTTTTTCAGCTAAAATGTATAAGGATAATTATTTCTATGGTGATGGTGATGAAAATTCCCCCATCCTTATGAGGTGGGGGTCAAATTAGGCTATCATTGGCATTTATTGGTCATATTATTAGGAATCTAGAAGCTCTAGTCAAGTATTTTATGATTCTTGGAACATATGTGAAGATATAAATTACCCATCCCAGTAGGGTGGGGTTGATAATGAATCACCACTAATGTCCCCAGGTTCGTATTAGGGGATGATAGACATAGAGATGGTGGTTTAGATATAAATCCCCTATCCATTTGAGATTGGGTTTTCTCATAGATTCTAATGATATGTATTGAACCCTCTTAGAAATTGATTATATGAGAGTTTGAGATGGTGGTAAATCTTCTACTAGCCTAGAATTTTTGTCCCCCTCCAGGATGGATGATATAGTGGCTTCCACTACGTCCTATTTAATGCACCACATTTGTGCTCACTTGGGATCTGGGTGTGGTGAAATCCCCTGATAAGATCGATTCATTATGGTAAGTTGTCTAAATGATCACAACTTCATTCTCTATGTTAGAAATGTATTTATATTAGTTCGATGGGATAAGATTTAAATCATGTCGTCTATCCACTCTCTCCTTTTGTGATTTTTGGGAACTATTGAAGTAGAATAATTCTATTGTAATGACAAGCTAGCATGAACGTTACCCAATACTATGATTTTATCAGAGGAAATAACATTACAAGACATGATATCTACTGGCTTCTACTATTCTAGTTGTGCGGTAAAGTGTAACACTCTATAATGTCCAAATCCTATAATTTAGATGAAATACATGTGTTTGGAGATCAAATTCCGAAGTTAAATGATGCAATGGAGGAGGGAATGTTGCATATTTTTGATGGGCCTTTCAAGTATTGGATCCCATTATAGGGAGATAAAATTCAGATCCATTGGATAATAGAGTATATTGAATATCTAAATATGAAACTCATTTCTTGGATAAGGTAGGTCGCATGCCTTTCTTCATTGATGAGTAGCCCAAATATTTTAGATTTTATAATGCATTCACTCCTTTTATAGATCATCTGAGATCTCATAATTAGAAGTGGTGAGGGTCCATAAAATGTTGTGGAGGTTTTTTTTTGATAAATCTCTAAATATGTCATTTTCTGCCTCCTCCTCATAAAAATAGCATGTATCCACCCTGTCAGACAGTATATGATGGCTCTGATGGTCATTTATTGATGATCATAGAGTTCTTCTAGAAGTTGATGCAGAACTGTATATCGTTGACTTTGAGTTTTTAGCACATATCTCTATGAAGGTATCGGTGTTTGGGAATGTCTCTATATATAGGTGTCTTAGAAAGGGCGGATTTTCTTTTTCGTGGGAGATATCACCATGTGGATGTTGACCATAGTAGATTTTAAGATTACAATCCTTGTGATCCATCTCCACACTACCACGAAGAGAATTACCATTACAATGAACATCTTATCCTTCTTCTTCGATAGAAGATACAACGTACCGTTCTTGTGCTGTGAATGCAACTCCAAAAACATAAAGTACACTAGAATTGAGTTTATTGGGAATATGATCCTTGTTCTACATCATAGACATAATTTATCAACCTTCCTTTTGAAATTTTATAGGGATATAAGCCTCCAGTAAGATGGTTTTCATAATTTTTTTATAACGATATGATGTTGCGGGAGTTTGATCCCGCTACTAAAAACTTGTTGGAATATGATGTTGAGATATCTTTTTATTGATAGGAATATGATCCTATCCAAGGTCATATGTCATTCTTACTTCGTGACCCTTAGTTAGGATGAGATTATGATTGTGATTCTAACCCCTCGGTATATGCCATTAGTCATTCGTTGCCGGAATACGAGTCTACACAGATGAATGTGATCTCCTCACATGGTATACCCCTGTTGGATTCGGGATATTATGCTTTTCTAAATATTCATTCCCCACCAAAATATGCTGATGAACATCTATAATGGGATAAGGGATATGATCCTCCTCTTATATTTTCTTGTAATGATACTGCCAAAATTGTTCATCAGTGGAAGTATGAATATGTATTTGTATTCCATGATATTTTTGAATTTGAAAAAAAATATTCACTAACAGCAATGTGAGAATATCATAAGGATTGTTCCATTCTCATTCAGTCATCTCTGCTCAGAAATTGTACATTATCCCATTCTTGGGCCTTTGGCATACAATGCTGGAATTCTATGAAATTAATAAGATCATGTCCTGAGGATTTTCCCCCTCTCTCACGATCATCCCTATCTAGAATGAGGATATATTCCCGGTCACATAACTTTGGGATGTGCTACTAGAGTTCTTCAAAAATAATTTTTCCTTCTCTTGAGCCATGTGCTACTTTCAATTGGTGAGACCCGATTGGAACAAGGGTATGATCTGGGTCTGATGTCACTCCCTTTTTTGAATATATTGATAATACTCCATGGTAGTATAAGTAATGTTCCATTTCTCTAGTAGAACCACATATTCACAATGATTAGTGTGTTGAGTTTCTCTAGATATGGGGGGTATGAGTTTTTGCATGTCCCTTTATCATCAAGAGTGGTAGAATGTTCTGGTGGAGTTTCTATCTAGTTCTAAAATATATTAGCTTTATAGCAAAGTGTGTACAAGGATATATGGATACTCATTTTTCATCTCTATTATACATTATAAGATTTCTTTGATTGAATTGGGTATATGAACCCAATTATTCCTTCCTTATTCAATATGAATATGCCAATGGACATTGGGAATGGGGGTAAGGATATGCTCTTCCCCATACCTGTTGGGGAAATATGCTTGTAGACATGTTCCGAACAATAAAGGATGTGATCCTTATTTCGAGTTCCCACTGGTTTATGTTGGTAGGCTTCATCATGAGAAGTGGGGATATGAGTAATCTCCAAAATATTTAGAACCTTCCTCCTTTAATGAGCCTTTATTTCTTCTCATTCATCGGTGTCATAAGTGGTAGTGTGTTGAGTGGTACCCTCAATAGGTGATTGGTGGGTACCTGTAAGATGGTGCTGGCAATAGTGGTCGAAACATTCCCTCCTAAATGGAACCTAAATCAAAAGGTATCTATATTTGAATTCCTAATATACCTTTATTAGCTATGGATGGTTTAATTTGTGAAACTCTATGGATAAGGTCTTGAAGTTGTCGGTTGTAGATACAAGGAAAACTAGCTTAGTAGTGGAATTCCTCAGGTGATGTGGATTCACCTGGTGGTATTCTTGGAAAACATAATGGGAAACATCTCTAGTCAGGGTTTTATTATCTATTTGGTACTCTTAGACCATCATGTTTTCCTCATGTCATTGAATTTTTCAATCAGGTGATATCATATTGCAACCCATGGGGTTATAGCCACAGTTGATTTACCAGAGATAACTTTACATGATGAAAACATTGTATTTAATCATGATGTGTTCAATATCATCTATAATGAAGACAACCAAGAACAATGTTACCAATTAGTGTGATATCTTATACATAATTTGCTCAATCAGATCTTTATGGTTAACATAATTGTTCTGATCTTCCTAATTCATCCATACTTTTCACATAGACTTGTGAAACTAAAGATGATCTTGTTTCATTAGAATAATGGTTACAGAGGATCCTTTTTATGATCATGTCAGCCTTACTATTTTTTTATATAGGGTATGGAAAAACAATGTTTCCTTTTAGATTCATGTCTGTCCTTCTAGTTAAATTTACTGATTGAGTGATAACAAAATGGACTGATCAATAATAACCAAGGTCTTGTTATTTTAGAGATTCATGTTAGGTTCACCATTTTAGTTTCATTTAGGAAATAGGTCAAATTGAAATGTGTTCCACCATAAAATTTATAGTGGGGTGGTTTTCCATTGTTTGGATAATCCTTATAAATCCCAATGGTTCCCCCATCAGTATTTGGGTATAGACCTGCTTTCTAAAGACTAATAATCATGAAGTTATTCATGCCCAATGACTCTTGGGGACTTTCATTGTTCGAGATGATGTAATTTCAAGATCATCACACCAAAATGAGGGAAATTATTTCCTACTCTAATACTCTCTTATAGATTGAATATATGTTCATGAATCTATCCCAAATCCCAATACAGGACCGGTTACCATATCAAAATTAGTAAGGGTTAGTTCTCTCTTATGTGAAAAAGAATGTGGCCTCTCTAGTGAATCCATCTGTATGTATCTGAGTTTCTTCATCATTTTACAATAATGGGTGGTGTCTTATGTGACGAAATCATATAACCATGATCTTCGGTATGTTCTTCCACCCAAGTAGGTGATTAATATTTTAATGAATGGATTGAAAAATTATGAGGAGTCATATATATCATGGTTATGGTATGAATCAAAAACAATGTAGTTCATTAAACTTGTATAGTTTAACACATGATGACCAGAATAATAAGGGTTCTGTGGGACACCGGGTGTTCAAGCACGTGTTCGGGACAAATTTCCAACATATCCAAATTATGGAAAGAATCAATATTTTGATAGTTAATTTTTTAGTGCATGCACACAGAGTTTACCCTTGTCATTGAATAGATTTTTGGGGCATATGAAATGATTATTGAAATTACCTATTCACACATGAGATATTATCAACGTGAGAAACAAGGGGTGGAAAATGATAAATTTCCTTGCTCATGATGTAGGACATTTGGGCTCTAACATCCCTAATGTGATTTATTATAGTTCTCGGTCCTCTCACTGGTGTCCTATGTATCCTGATTATTTTAGGGATCAAATTCATTGTAGTCCAATTTATTTGTTTGTACGTTTATGGATGAGGTAGATAACTCATCCCATGAGAATGATTGGTTCCCGATGGATGAAATATCATTTACATAATTCTTATATCAAAGTAGAAGTTTATTTGAGCTTGAGCCTTTGAAGAGATTCCTGTGTATCCCAGTTATAGAAGGAAATGGTGTTCTTGTAGTTCAATTGTGACCTTCGGACTGAACCAAGGTAAATTCCTTTGAGTAGAGACAACTATATCATGACACTCATTTGGGCATACATTTTATCATTTCCCCAGTAGGTGAGTATATTTGATGTGAGTGATATGAAAATTGAGACTCCTCAAGACCACATGATCTATACTAAATGTGAGAAACAATATAACAAGTAATCAGTATCATTGCATATGTATACGGGGCCCATCCTTTCAATAACACCTTGGGATATTTAATATGGTGCTTGATCCTTAGGGGGGCATCTTACATTTCCTAGTTTTTTCAGAAATTAGATACATCATAGTTCGGTTGATTTTTACTTATACATTGTTGTTTCCCTATTGATCAGTGCATACTCACTAATTAAATAAAATTTTATTATGACTTAGGATACCCTTGTGACTGAGAAATCTTATCTAGAGGATGTCACATGACCCTATTGACTTTTTCGGAGGACATCACAAGACCTGTCTAAATTTTTTATAGTGATTCACATAATCTAACTGAATTTCCTTGGTGTCATTGTGAGAGTTGACTGACACACATCGATGGTATCATGGGAGTCAATATGACATGTATTAGAGGGTGTATCATGTCTTAGTTGACATCTCCAATGGTTTTGTGAGTCCTGGAAATCATATCTGGAGGGTATCGTGAGTATTGGCTGACTTTCCTAGTGGGCTTCACAATAGTTTATCTAACATTCCAGAAAGGTGTTCATGGCAGTCTATATGACATATCTCATAAGGCATCTCATGTCTTAGTTGACATGTCCAGTTGTTTTTTCAAGACTAGGATTACATGACCAAATTTTGTTATATGTGTCAAGTGACGCATTTCAATGTCATCATAAGGATTGGGTGATAAACAAAGAGGTATTAATGATACTAATGTAGAATGTCCATGGGGACATCATAACCAATCCTGACCTATTCATAGGACATCTCATAAACCAAATGGAATTTGGAAGGAGTGTCACGATATCTGGGTGACATGTCCTTATGTTTTCATATGTCCCATATTGTTTAACCAAAGTGCATGAGGGATAATAAACTTATTTTTTCATTAATCCACACATCCTTAGTCTTTTATCTATCTCTTATATTCCAAATTCCTTAGATTTATTCAGTGCTAGATTCTTTTATGTATCTCATGATCAAGAAGATGTGCAGGATGTTCTTCACATAACCTGGTAGAGGCCCTTAATGGGACATATGAATGATCACACGAAGTGCCTTTAATCATGCTTCCTGATTATGGAAGATGTTCACCAATACATTTCCAATCAAAATAATTTTTGGTCACAAGATTATCCATTCTGAAAAGTAATCTCTTGAACTGGTTTGAAATTACTAGGGTTCATCTTCTCAATTGTGATAGGTAGCCCTTCATTTTTCATGGAGGGGAGGGGGATTTATAGGGATCGCCACCCCAATTGGTCACCGATTTCCAAGACATATATATCACAAATCTAGGATGGAGTTAGAGAACAGATATAGAACCACATGTCATTATGAATGTTTATTATGGATCGCTCAGAAGGTGTCACCCAAGTTTTAGTGATTGCAAGTCCCTCCCATCAAAGTTTCCATTATTTTATTATTTCCAATTAATGGAAACACAATGAATCATGTGAAAATGTTGAGGGACTTCTTTTTTGTTACATTGACATGTCCAAGGGACTTCCTGGGATCAGAGTTCCTATTGAAAGTCCTTCAAGAGATGCTCGATGTTTTTCACGGTACATTTCTTGGGGCATGGGTGATTTTTTTGGGGTCTCTGTGGGATCAGGTCAGCTTGTCAATGAGTCCCACAAGACAACATTTTAGACTCGCTTATGGTGTCATATAAGCTTTACAACCATGAGGGGATTCTACCTCCTCTAAATTTTATTCCATTGGTTTTGTTTTTCATATATTGAGGATTAATGTGAGATTATATGAGTAATGTCAAAGGAAATTAATCTATTTGTCAGTGATGCATCATGTGACAAATATTGGGAATACTTGTGTGTGCTATCATTTAATTAAAATATCAATCTTCTTATCCTTAGGGAGCTGATAGATAAGTGCATCATTTCCTAGATATGTATGAGGCTTTCTGTGTGATGAGACTAACAAGAAAAATGTATTTCAAGAGACAAGGAAGGATTTTCACTAGGGACTCATGGTGTGTTACGATCTTCCATGGTATAGAGACCCATGTTTACATAAATATATATTACATCATTTTAGATAAATTGTTATAACACTAAAAAATACATGCTTATGGACTGTAATAGTTTATTCTCAACCTTTAGTACTTCTACCTAAAACATTTATTTTTAACCTGGGTAGAGGAAGCATAAGAATGGGGTGATATTAGATGCTCAATAATATAAAATAAATTAAATGAGTATGAACAACATGAAAAAATGGTATGGAACTTGAGCATAACACTTGAAGATCATACCCTTCATATTAGAGGTCATGATGAATATTGGCATTTCATAAGCCATGATTCTTAATGAAATGAAGATCATAATCCATAAAAGAATAATATAGGAAAAAAATGAAATTGATGAAAAAACATATGAAAACCTTAGTTATGGTGTCTTACCAAGGTTTTTGAAAAATTTCAAGAATGGTTGAATCACCCATATACTTTCTTCGAGTATTGAATGCCCTCTTGTGTACCTGTTGTTCTAGGAATGGGATTCCCTCCTACGTAACCTCTTGTTTCTGGCTGGGGATGTCCTCCCCCATAACATATTGTTTTGGACTAGAGATTTCTTCCTATTTACCCTCTTGTTTTGGTAATATTATTACCTCCCAATTACCCTTTATTTTGGGATTGGGATTTACTTTTATCTACCCTCTTGTTTCGGGATTGGGATTTCCACCCATTTACCCTCTTGTATCGGGCATGGTATATCTTCTCGTTTACCCTCTTTTTTAAGCTTGGTATGTCATCCCATGTACCCTTTAATCTCATAAAACATTTACGATTACCCAATTCATTGGAGGGAGATATAAATCCAACCCATAACAGAATTAAATTATATCTTCTTGTGACAGAATACAGTCATCATATCATGTCCCATTAAAATAGATGGGTTTTATAAAAATCAAATCATGTTACACAAAATTAAATGGGAATCAATAACATTTCATCACATCATAACCTATAGAAAATGGATAGGTTTCAAAATCATATCATCAAATAATAAACCATGAAAATAAGCGGGTTTCAAAATCATAAAACTCGTGGAAAATAAATAGATTTCATAAACATATAAAATGTGGATGAGAAATGGATTTCCTAAAAAAATAACCCCTGAATGAGAAATTTCTTTTATAAAGACCATAACATTAATCATAACTCATTCATAAAAAGTATATGAATGGAACATTTATAAAAAAATTCAAAGGAAATGAGTAAAATCAACATATGTCATCCTAGATAGAAAATAATTTCGAAATATCATTCAAAAACATTTCTTGTGGAAAATATCATTTTATCTATGAAAAGGGATTTTCAATACATAAAACCATTTGATAATAATTTTTATATAATATATATTTATAAATTACAAAGAATACATGAAATCAGTTAAAAACCATTTTCGATGAGAATTTATAAAATAATCATCAAAACATATTAAAAACATTATTCTTTGAAAACACTTTGAAAACATATAATAAAATCTTGAAAATGTTTTATAATAATTTATTTTAACATTATTAGAAAACTAATAAATAGTTCTTGAAAAAGTTTCAAAAATTATTTTCAATGACAATTCTTTGAAAAATATAGTAATATCTTGAAAACATTTTAAAAAAAATTCCTTGACAATACGGTGAAAACGTATAAATAAATATTGAAAATTGTTAGAAATCTATTTTCCTTGAAAACATAAAAATGAAGCTTAAAGTATTTTTGAAAAATAGTTTTCCTTGAAAACCAATATGATAGATAAAATTTTAAAACCCATTTTCTTCTAAAACATATTTAATAAAATTTCCAAAAAAAACCTCAAAACATTAAAAGAAATATTCAAATGGTTTAAAGAGGATAAATTTTTACATTTCATACAAGGTAAAAAGAACATTTCTTTTTCAATAAAAAAAGGATAGAAAATTACCTCATTCATAAAATAAAAATAATATTCCTTTAATAACATTGGATAATGAAAAGGAGTTTAAAATTTTCTTTAAATGATCATAGGTTATTATTGGAGTATTCTTAAAATGTTTTTTAGAAAATATGTTTTTGAAGGAACACATATTTCTGACCGAAGAGAGGGTAATGTCAGGCATTATTAAAAACACTTTCCTAACTATCTAATTTAACAAATAATATAAAATCGTACCATTTAATGAATATAAAATCAATAACCATATGAGGTGAACATTCATGAATTTATTGAGATTTTAAACACAATAGTTCATCAAAGGAAGCATAAACAAAAACAATCCTGAACATCTATGAGACTGTCTCAATAAACTCTTATAACTTGCTAACATGGGATCATAATCTAAATGTAAGAAAATTAAATAAATAAAGAATAAAATATCATGAAATTAAATAAATTCATGATATAACATCTAAAATATAAGTATATAAACCACACAAAATAGTTTAGGTTCAAAACAAAACATGAGTCTCCTAGAATGAAAATTGAGACATCCCATTTTTACCAATTTGTTAACTTTTGAAACTTAAACCCCATATATTAGAGTTCATAAAATGGATATATTAATACCCATAAGTTTATTTATATGGAACATAAAATAAAATCATGGGAAGTTCTTGTACCACAAAAATGGAATGAGTGGTGACCATAGCATGTATCTCATGGGAATAAAAAGTGAGATAAATTCCCATTACCTTGTGTGTTGACTCTCTTCATAATCATACTAGCATCTTGTATAATAAATATAATATTATTATAATTATATTAAAGAATCATTTTCTTATATATAATACCATATATTGTTTTTTAGCACCTTGTATTTTCTTCTTGTTAACGATCATATGATGAGGATTTACTTCGGGTAATATTCTCTTTGTTCTTAACTTGTGTCTTAATTTGGTATATCATTTTTCCTTAAACTAATATAATGATTCCGGATTTTAAATAATTATATAGATATCATTTATATAAAGTATTTTTATATTGTAATAATCTATAGTATAATTATGTACGAAATGGAATACACCGTTCATGGAGATGGTAAGCATTACATACACGTCAACGTTGTTTCGGTTTTAATTTTGAAATTGAAAGATAGTATGTAAATGAATTATGTATATAAATATCATTATTAAATTAGAATTATTATATCATATATTTTCACTAGACATATCATTAATACATTCTATATAGTATGAGAATGAATCTCATCACATGGGTGGGGGGTAGTCCACACTTCCTTAAAAGAAATTATCATATTTACACCAAATTGGAAGAAAAAAGATATGTGTTGTAAAAAGTAATAATGAATATTGAAAAAATAATAAATATAATATAAAACCTATATAAATATATTTTCCATAATAATGGCCACCATTATAGGAGGTAATGTAAAATGAACAATCATTATTTGGTGATGATGTAGTTTTCCGTACACAGAAACAATATTTTTATTGCCCATTATATGGTGGTGTGTGTAAGTGTAGATCATAATATTTTTATTAAAAAGTTATTTTTTATTTATGACACTATTTTTAATATAATAATTTATCATAAAATATTTTATGTGGTGTAAAATGGAAAATAAACTAGAGATCTTAAGAGAAGTTGTTACCTCTTAATCGGAAAAATCCTTTTGTTTATACCCAAAGTCTTACTTAGAGAAATTTCTTCCACACATGAGGTTTCATAGAGAAATTGAAGAATGTTTCTAATACTATTGGGATGGTATTGGCTGAACATATGAGTTTTTAGAGGTGTGTGGATGTGGGATAGGAGGTAGCCTTTTATAGGGAAGGAAAATGACGCACATGGAATTTTTAAAAAGTATTTAAGAGTACATTGATTCTTATATAAAAAACAAAAAACAACCAAAACAACCAAAAAAATCATGAATATATGTTTTATATCCTAAATATGTATTAAAAATGTGTTTTGGAAAAGTGGATATGTCATTTGGGCCCTTAATTTTGAGGTTTATTCCATAATTAAACTTAAGTTGGCCTTAATCATTGTGAGTAATTTTAATCACTATTACTAATAATTTTTCTCAAAAATTAACTTTTTTAAATTGGACTATAAATATAATTCTGAATTCAGTGGTGTATGTTGGATTTTTGAAGTTAAGAATAGAAAAGTGTAAAAATTAATATTAAATCTAATCTCACAGACGTAGCACGAAAGCATGTTTTCAAAATAAAATTTTCAAAAGTTTATTAGGTTTTTATATTAAACATCAAAAATTAATTAATTATAATGATATAAATTGTATTAATATATTTATAATTAATTTAATTTTACCTTAAAATAAAATTAAAATATAATTCAGAATTAATAAAAATTTAAACAAAAAGGAATTTTTTAACAAAAAATGAGTATTTTCACTATTCATAGAAAAATGAAGATACTTAGAAAAATCACAAAAAATCACCCTTATATAATTACAACATTATAATTAAAAAAGGAATTTTATTTTATCAAATTAAATTTCTATATTTTTATACAAAAAATATATATTTTATTTCAATAATGTGTAGTTAATTTGATAAAATAGTATTTTTAAACTTATAAAGACTTTACTAAAAAGTATATCTTTCATTATCAATTTGATACAATTATATAAAACCATTATAAAAAATATTTTTGAAAATGTTATTAATAGTCATATTATAATTTTTAATGGTTATTTTATAATTATCTTTATTAAAAAAAAATTAAAAATAAAATTATGTTTCATAGAAACATCAGTGTTCCGTGTAACGTACGCTTTGTAAGTATTGCATGTAACACAAATCTTGTCACTATTGCGTTTAGCACAAGCCAAATAGTTGTCATGTGAAAGGAATGTTTTACATAGTGTATGAATATATATATATATATAAACTATTTCTTGTGTCATGTGAAATGAAAAATATCAAAATTATAAATTAATTCGAAGAAAATTAATTCACCAAATATCATGGTGTTACATTTTACCCCACTTAAAATTGAGTTTTCCCTTGAAATTCGTATGGGTTATCAATAGTTTATTATTTTAATGTTCATTCATAGTAACACAAAGCATAAAAATGAATATTATAACTTCTCTTAAAAAGGAATTTTGGAACCATAACGGTTATCCAAAGTAACATATAACTATGTTTCCACATACGATAACATATATTGGAAGAAAAAACATGGACATGGAAAGGAAATAATACCATAATGTTCTGATTGAGAGTGGTAGATAACAAGGATACTAAACATTTAATAATCCCAACGTCATAAATCTATGACCATCTGATCCATCAGAAAGAAGGTACTAGGATAAAAAAATTTCTTGAAGAACCTTTTTCCTAAAGAATTTTCTTGAAAATGGATATTTTCAAGATTTTGGGATAGCCTCGCACTTTTTGTTCCTTGACCCACTTCACATATTTCTCCAAAAAATAATGTTACTTTTCCAATCATAAATTACTAACAGATCATGAGACCCATGATATTCCATCCAATTTTTCATTAGTTACTATCAACACTCTGTAGCATGAACTAGCTATTAGATATGCATAAATCCACATATAGAGATATAAAACATTAATCATATCGACATCATCTAAAGTATAAATTAATCTTTTCATAAATGGTTAACCATATACCCCCTAAAAATATAATTCACTTTTACATCCTTAGATATTCTCTTATCTGATACCAAAAAAATTATTGGATACTTGGATTCATCCTTGTACCAATAGAACATTAAATGTGATTATATTATTCTATAATCTATGTATGAAAGATATTCATGTGAACTCTGACCAAAGGATTAACAATACGACATTCATTGGGATTATTCATAGAAAATCAGACCTGAACTTTACAAAAAATACGTGGATGGTATGTGTTCCCTAATTATCTTTATTTACTTTATCCATTATGATTTCATAGGATTTTTACCTTTATCCATCAACTTATGAGACTGTTAATGTCAATATCCATCATTAGCGTTTGGTTTTAAGAACATCTTAGCCTAATAACTATACTCTTTACATTTGAAACACATAATTGTAGGAAGTGAATTAATTGGAGAATTCTACTTATTCCCATTACCTAGACATTATTCAACTCGATGCCCTTTATTTCCACCCTTAGAACATTTATTAGTTCCACTAAAAAAATTCCTCAATGTTTCCTTATATACATTGAGCATAAAGTAAATCTAATATTCATCTCTCCATATACCTTCTGTTTCATTTGACTTCTATGATTCATTTCTTTTCATAACCATTAGATTGATGAGATTCTTCAATATCCAATTCAATAAGAAGAAAATGATAATGTTACATACCAAAAAGAAGTTCTTGAAATCATACTAATCAATGGATTCAATTTCATCTCTCTACCAATAATTCTTGATGAAGTTCCATCATTGTTTCTCTTCGCCTTCCAAGAGATAAGTTCATAACATAAGTTTTTTGTGTTTCGAACAATGGAGAATGAAATATATATTTTTAGTGGTAAAGATCCATATATTAGAAACTATTGGATCTATCATTCCACTAAAATTAGGTGGACGTTAGCATAAAAATGATTCAAGAAAACATTTTTCACTTCTTTGGTTATTTGAAAATTATGCATGATTCATGGAAAAAAGGATTGTGTGGTCATAGTAATAAAGTTTTTCACTACAACATCCTTGAAATTGGGTTTCTCATGGGGTCCGTAATTTAATTTTCTATTGTATTATTCATTAGTATATTTCCATTGGGTTCTATCCATTTTCCCAAACCAGATACCATATAGTAAGAAACATTTATCATAGAGAGGAACCACATAATCATGAAAATTTACTTATAGGATGTTCAAAGTATTAAGCTTCCCTTAATATATGACACTTTTGGTTTATCCAAGCCTATTAATAGTATAAATCTATTTAAATCCTTCATGAGGGTTTATGTAGTGTTTATTAATTACCAAAGAATATCCCCCATGAGTGTCAAACCATATGTGAAGCAAGTCCCATTGTTGTATACCATATTACCCTGAGTCATGCCCGGAACATCTTGTCTGAGTTATTACCACTAGGTTTATATGTGCCAGAGACACATCCAATTTTTTTATCCAAATATGGATGTATAGTGAGGAAACCACTCCCTCTATCCATTACCAAAATTCAAAGACATTTTCCTAAATTTTAACTCATCCTTAGGCTTATCCTTAGAGAGATCCCTATAGATATTAATAGAAATATACATAGGGATCTCACTAATGTTTTCTCACACAATTTTATAAAGGTTTACTATATCTTTCCTTTGATAAAAATTATGGAGACTGAGACATGACATATAATGATATTAAATCTTTTTAAATGAATATTCCATGCAATTTTAAAACACATTCTTGAAGACCGTAATGGTTTAGTGTCTTTGGAAACATATAAGCAATGTCTTCTATACAAGTTAAATAACTTAAACATCTCCCATAAATATCTCTCCTTTTAATACTTCTACCAAAAACCATTCTTCATAACCTAGGTAAAGGTAAAAAAAGAAATTGGTGACCTCATATGATCAGTAAGGATAAATAAAGGATATATTTAAGCATAAAATTGAAAAAAGTGTATAGAACTTGAGAATAAGATTTTGATATCATACCAGGAATATTATATATCATAATAAATATTGGTAGTTCTTAAAAAATTATTTATAAGTAAATGAAAAAAATAATTCATTAAATCATAACATAGGAATAAAACCTAGAATTGTGGAAAACACATATAAAAATCCTATTTTATGGTGGCCTACCATGTCCTTTGTGACATGATAGGATTGGGTTAATCACTTGTGTACCTATTTTGGGATTTTGATTCACTCTTGTTTACCCTCTTGTTTTTGTCATAGGATTCCCTCCAATGTACCCTCTTCTTTCAAGCTTGGGATGTCCTCCCCTATACCCTCTTCTTTCGGTATTAATATTTCTTCCAATTTAAACTCTTGTTTTGCATTTGGGATTTCCTCCCATTTACCCTCTTATTTTAAGATTGGTATTCCCTCCTACTTACCCTCTAGTTTCAGATTTGGTATTTCTTATTGTTTACTATCTTGTTTCGAGCTCGGTATTTCTTCATGTTTACCCTCTTGTTTTGGTATTGGGAGACCCTACCATGTACCTTTTTATATCATAAAACATTTATCATTAACATTCCATTGGAGGTAGATATAGTTCCCACTAGACACATAATGAAATCATACATGCATGTGACTCAAAACATTCATCATATCCTGACTCATGAAAAGAGACTGGTTTTATAAACATCAAACCATAACCCATGAAATTATATGGGTTTGAATAACATTTCACTATATAATAACATATAGAAAAGATATTGTTTTCATATTCATTTTATTAAAGAATAAACAGTGAAAATAAGTGAGTTTCATTCCCATATAACCATTGGAAATGAAATAGATTTCATAAACTTATAACCCATGGAAGATAAATGGGTTTCATTAACTTATAACCCATTGAAGAGAAATGGGTTTCATAAATACCATGACATTAAGAATAACCCATTCATATAAAGTATATGAATATAACCTTTAGATAATTTCCTAGAATGGTATGAGTAACATCAATGGATTTCATCTTAGATAGAATATAATTTTGATCAAAAACATTTCTTGAGGAAAATATCCAAAATAATTTAGGAACAGATTTTTATTATATAAAACCATTAGATAATAATTTCATATAAATTACATTTAAAACATATAAATAAGAATTAATAATATTTGAAACCCAATTTACTTGAAAACTTATAAAATAAGCTTCAAATCATTTTAAACACCATTATATTTGAAATCACCTTGATAACTTATAAAGAAATATTGAAAATGTTTTGAAAATAGTTTCATTTGAAATACCTTGAAAACTAATAAATAGTGATTTTAAAAAATTTAATATTATTTTCCTATAAAATATTTTGAAAAAATGTAAATAAATCATTCAAATGTTTTGAAAACCATTTTCCTTGAATATAGTTTGAAAACATATAAATGGATTTTGAAAACATTTTGAAATCCATTTTCTGTATGAACTTATAAAAGAATCTTGGTATCATTTTGAAAATAATATTAATTGAAAAATAATTAGCTAGGAAAAATTTCTAAAAAAAATTTCATTGATAGTATATTTTAGAAAAAATCTAAAAAATAACCTTTAAACATGAAATGAAATATTTCAAGTTTTTACAATTTTGAATGATATACATGTCATATGAGGTAAATTGACTATTTATATTTCACAGTAAATTGATAAAAAATTTCCTCATTCATAAAGTGAAAAGAATATTCCATAGAAAACTTTAGTAAAAGAAAAAAATGGTAAAATTTGTTTTGATGATCATATGAGGATTGTATAATATTCATGGAAACCCTTTTTAGAAAACATAGTATTGAAGGAACACACATTTACGACCCAGGAGAGGGTAAAGTCAGGCATCCATAGAAAAACTTTTGTAACTATCTTGTGTACCAAAGAGTATATAATGGTAACACTTCATGAATATAGAATTAATTTATAGAGGATAAACAATTATGAATTTCTTGAGATATAGAACATAATAATTCATTAACAGAATCAAAAATGTAAACAATCTCAAAAAGTGGAGATATTGCCATAATAATACCTTATAACTTGGTATCTTGAGATCATATGCTCCATGTAATAAAATGAATTTACATTAATCATAAAATATCCTAAAAGTAAGGTTATTCATGATATAAAATGTAAAATAAAATTATATGAAACTTGAAATACTTTTTAGGTGCATAAAATATATGAGTCTCAATGAAAGAAAATTATAACAATACATTTTTACCGATTTGGTAACTTTTGAAACATAAACCCCATGAATTAAATTCAATAAAATTAATATGTTAATACCCAAAAATTTAGGTATAAGATTCATTAAATACTATCATGGCTAGTACTTACACCATACAAAAGGAAAGATTGGTGGACAGAGCATGTATCTCATGGGAATAAAAAGTGAGATGAAATCCCCTTACCTTTTGTCTTGAATTTTTTCATACTTTTACATATTTATTATATAATAAATATATGTTTAATAAAAATATTTTATAGATTCATATTATTATATATAATACCATTTATGATTTATAATGACCATATATTACCTATTTGTTAATGATCTTATGTTATGGTTTCACTTCTGGTAAAATTCTTTTTGCTCTTCCCATAAGTATTAATTGGTTATATCGTTGTTCCTTATACTTATATCATAATTCCAAGACTTAAATCATGATATAAATATCATGGATATCGATTATATTTATATTATAATAACATATATCATAAATAAGTACAAAATGGAATACACCATTCATGGAAATGGTTAGTTGTGCATTCGTATATTAATCTATAGGATACAGAAGTACAAAATGGAATAGACCATTCATGTAAATGGTAAGTCGTATATAGGTTTAAACAAAGTTTCCATTATTATTGTTGTAAGAAAATAATGTATGTAAATTAAGTATTTAAATATATTTATGAATATATATAATTATTTCAGTAGCATTATTATTTCACATAATCTCACTAAATAGATCATTAATAAATTCTAAGTGGTCTATGAATGAATGACATCTCATTGAAGGGGTAGTAGTCCACACTTCCTCAAACAAAATCATCATATTAATACCAAATGGAAATAAAAAATATATGTGTTATAAAAAGGAATAAATAATCTTAACAACATAATAAATATCATACATAACATATATAAGTTGAGTGTCCATCAAAATAGACACTATGATAGGTGGTAAAGGAAATATGAAAAATCATCGTTTCGTGAGGCAACAGTTTACTATACAAAGAAAAAGTATGTTCATTACAGATTATGTTGAGGTGTGTGTAATTTTAAATATCAATATTTACATCAAAACATCCTAGTATACCTAGGATAATGTTTTTGTTTAATAATAATGGAAAATAAAATATTTTAGTTGGAGGATAATGGGAATGAAACAAGAGATCATAAGATAAGACGTTGCCTCTTAATCAGGAAACTCTTTTTGGTTTGTACAAAAAGGCTTACTTGGATGACTTTATACCAAAATGGGGGATTAATTGAGTAAGTTAGGGAACTTTTGAAGTGTATTTTTCTGGTATTTTACAAGCATAAAAGGTTTTAGAGGTGTGAAGAAGTGGGATAGGTGGTGGCCTTTATAGGGAAAGACAATTATTCACATGAAATATTTAGAAACAAGTTAGGTGTACATATGTTATTACAAATAAAAAGTCATACCAACCCAGCCAAACTAAATTATGGATGATTTATGTCCTACCTATGGGCATATAATGGGTTTTGGATGAGTGTCAAGGTAATTTAGGCCTTTGATATGAAGGTTTAGTCTCTAATTAAGCATCATGTGGCCTAAAACGATGTGATTAATTTTAATCACTTCTACAATATCATTTGGTTAAAAATTAACTTATTATTATTAAACACTAATTATTATACTGAATTAAATTTTTTATTATTGTTTTTTGAAATTTAAAATATAGAATCATCAAAATTATGATTAATGCTAATCCCACATTGGTGATTAGAAAGAGGGTTTTTAAAGTAAAATGGTCAAAATTTTATTATGTTTTATATTTAATTTCATAGTGGAATTTATTATAAAAACATAAATTGTATTATTATATGTATAATTGATATAATTAAACCATAAAATAAATTAATAATTCAATTTAACAATTAGAATATTTTAAATGAAAAAGAATTTTTTAACTAAAAAGGATTATTTTTCACTATTCATCAAAAAATGAAGTTTCTCATAAAAATTAAAAAACTTTACCCTATGCTAATTTTGGAATTCTAAATTCAAAAATCAAGATTTTTTTATCAAATTAAATTTCTAGGTTTTTCTAAATTAAATTTTTGTCAATGATGCGTAGTTCATTTGTTAATATAATATTTTAAAACATATAAGGACATTAATAAAAATTATAACTTTCATTATGAATATGTTATATATATAAACGTTATAAATAATATTTGAAAATATTTTATTAATATTCATATTACATATATTAACATTTATTTTTTAATTATCGCAATTAAATAACTTTAACAATAAAATGATGTTTATTAGAAACATCAGTGTTGCGTGTAATGTACTCTAAGTCGGTATTGCGTGTAACAAAAGCTAAGTTAGTATTTCATGTAGTGAAAGCCAAGTAGGTGTCCTATTAAAGGAATGATTTAATTAGTGTTTCAGTGTATATATATATATATAAGAACTATTTCTTATGTCACTTGAAATTAAAAAAATCCAAAAATAATGTAATTCAGGAAAACATAGATCACAAAATCTCAGGGAGTTATAAATGGTTCGTCGTATATATTTTATGACTACATGTTACTCCTATATGATATATATTTATCTCCTTTATTTTATTTTACAAAGTTTCATGAGTCTCATGGATTCTCATGGATGTTATCAAGGATAATTATCATTCCCATCAGTGATATTTCTCAAGATATTTAATACAGTTAGGGGATTTCACCTTTGGAAACCATTCCATTCATTTTAGAAGGATTTAAGGTTGGTTTGTTAGGTGATTTCTTCTGAAAAACCACATATCCTGGGGGAACATATATTACTTACACTACGAGGTCACTAGTTTTTCATAGAGCCATCCCAAGAGTAGGAGGGCTTGTCCAAAGGTGTTCTATGGAATCAGATATAGACTATGCATTGTGTGTGGCATCATCACATGACTTTATAATGGTCACTATATTTAATGTCCCTGGAAGGTTCATGTGATCCTCAAGTCTCATCCTCCTTCTTCTTTATTTTCTTCGATGAGGAAAATTGTATCCATATTCAATTATTTATTACTTTTTGATTTTTTTTATTCTCATTTATCATGATTCAAAAAGGATGATGTTATATCCATTAATGTGATCTTTATCATGGGATCATCTCTTATTTTCCTTGTGTTCATGTAAGAAAATAGAAATCTTTGGATTAGGTCAGGGAGTTGATAAATCCACGTTATTTTTTAAAATTTATAGATGTGAATTATTTTTTCATTTTATGGATAGTGTGGAATTTATTTATAAAGATATTAAAGTGAAATTTATTGAAATTTATTGGAATGGGTTGAATCAAATGTATTTAAGTTTTTCATGGTTATTTATCATTTGAATTTTACATGTTCATTGTAGTTATTGAGGCAAATTTATGTTGTTAAGAAATGTATTCCTATGAAATGTTTTATCAATTGGGTTTAACATTAAATAAATTTTAAGTCGTTTAATTATGGTAATTAAACTGGTTAAATAAAATATGATTATTTCATGATATTTCTATCAATGAAATTTGTTACATTGTTGACTGTTATAAAATTATTTCATATATGATTTTTGTGATTCTATTATCATTGGATATTTTTTGGGAAAATCAATCAGAATGTTTTCCATAAGTTAACAGAGCAAGATGAAAATTGGTACTGTAGATGATTCATTGGGTTGTATGGTGTGATGTGGTAACATATATGGAATGTGCAGTGTGGCTATAGTTTCCATTCCTTTGTTGGAAAAAGTTAATGTGAATTTTCTTGTGGAATGAAGGAATGGATCATGGTTATTGCTTTATTCAATATTTTTGTGGTGTTATTAAAATTTAATTGATTAAATGATGTATTATTTAATGTAAAATGACATAAATTAATGTGTAAAATGGACTTCAAGGTATTCCATTAAATATGGTTTTGGAATAAAGTATGGGTTGTTTTATGTGTTTTTTTATTCAATAGAATGTTTTGTGAAGGGATTCAGGTCATAAAGAATATAAATTAGTTGTTTGATATTATGAAAAGTGGATATGTTTTATGGGTAATTATCAAGTTATATTCATTGATTTCTATCTTTACTATGATTGGGTATGATATTATTGGGTGGGCATAGTTCTGACTTCAGGGTAGTTTTCTTGATATGTTTTTTTTAATTTTATTTTTCAATGATGCATTAGTAAGTTCATCCTTCATTTTGGAAAGTTATATTAGGTATTATCCCACTATGTATACATGTTAAGATATCTCTCATATATAAAAAATAGTTTTCAATTTTCTACAAAGAGATTAATGAAACATATTTTCAATACAAGATTACATCATGTGTATAACTGTATATTTATTTGGAAAAAAATATTTTAGAATATCTATTTGTATACTTTATTTTCATTTATCATATCATGTATTTTAGATTAGTATATATCTAGGTTCGTTTACATTATGGTGTTTATTGGTGGGTTCTATTTATTTTCCTAGGATATTGAGTCTAACATCTCCCTTTTGAAGATTCTATACCCTAAACACTTGTCATGAACATTGGGCCTATTTGAGGTGGGTATCATGGTTAACTCTCATGTTCATCTCATTCCCAAGTCAGGTTACTAGTGGGTGATGGTAAAGACAAGTTTTTTGTCAAACCATTTCATAAATTTTACAATAAATTAGATTGTTTCATTCATAAGTAAAAAATAACATATTCAATAACATTATCATTTATTTTTTCTTCCAACAATGTAAATAATAAAAAATCCTCCAATACTAACCATTCTATGTTTTATCGTCATGATTCATAATCATAGAAACTATTCCTCTGTGAACAAATCCATTATTTTTTTATACTATAGTACATTCATTGTGGTCAATAATAATGTTAGCTTTATCATTCACTATTAACCTTAAAGGAACAATTCCTTAATAAAAATCATTATATAATTATTTTAAATAATGTCCTATTTCAATACTAAAATTTTAGAATCATTTATCTAATATACTCATTTGATTCCATCATTGTATATCTAATCATTAAATTTTTACTTTATTGTACATTTTAATTTTCTACATTTTCTTTAAATACACAAAATTGATCAATATTTCCATTTTTTTATTATACTCTAGGAAAATTCCTATGAATTTGGAAATCCAACTCATGGATATTTTACAACCTCTTCTATTAACACATGTGATATCCCAAAATAAGACATGGAAAATCTAAGTCATCACATTCCCCCACCTGGGGGATTTACATTCTAAAAATTCAAAATTGTGTTTACACAAACATATGTGGGTTCTAATAATGAATATGAGCCTCCCACAAACCGTTTTTTGTTAATATTCCCATGATTCCACCAGACATGCAAAAAAGGAATTACTTGACCAAGAAGGTTCCTCTCTAGAAAATCATTGATCTCTATTGGGTACTCAGCAAAGGTATCTCCACACATGATGTTTAGCTCTTGAATTTGATAAAATGAGATGGGTCATGCACATACCCCCTCATCTATGAAATATGAAAGATGTTCTGTAACCATTCTAGCTATGTCCATTTAGATAATTGGTACACTACCACTACAACTCTACCAATTACATTAAAATGGATAATGAATCTCAGAGATATCTTATTACCCTAGAGAAACCTCTATAATTTACATCGAGGTGAAACCTAGAAGAACACATGGTCTCCCTCCTTAAACTACAAATTCCTCTACTTTTAGTCCTCACTTGACATCTGATGGCTCTATTCTTTCTTCATAAACTCCTTGATGATCATCACCTTATCTTCAGTGGATCATGAAAACTCTAGGACAATGAGTGTAGACTCATTTAGTTCAATCCAGGGAAGTGATGACCTATAGGGTTTTACACAAAAGAAATCAAATGGTGGCATAAAAACTATGTAATGTTAAATATTTTTTTATGAAAACTCCACCAGTGGTTGGGGATCCCCCCAGCTATGACCAATGTATAACATTTAATCTTGCAACATATCCTTCATAACCTATATGATCAGTTTAGTGTGTCCATCAAGATGAGATTTAGTCACTATTCTTAAGCATAAGTGGATCCCCAAATCAACTTCTAATCCCTTCCATAACTGATATGTGAAGCGATCATCATAGTTATAAATAATATTCAAAGAATCATTTTGGATTGGGACTATCTTCTTCCCAAATATTGATCCTAATAACTCTACTAATCTATTATCTTGAATAGATAATAAGTGGGTTGTCTTGCTGATCTAGTCTATGAACACCAATTTGGAATTGGGTTCCCTAGATGTATGTGTCGATCCCTTCATGAATTCCATATATATCACACCCCACATTCACTACATAAACATAAGTGGTTGAGATAAACCCATTGGAACGTGCTTCTTAGTTGTTACTTGCTAAAAAGTAAGGCATCGAGATACAAACTCTACAACTACATTATCCATCACTGATGTCATAGGACCAGGTACATCTATAAATCACCTGTATGTACAAGAAACATAGATATATGAAACTCCCTCACAACCTTATCCCACAATGACACTAGTATCATTATGCATGCTATAAACAATATAACATTCTCCCCACCTACATAAAACCCATCAGGATTTTTTCTAGTGAATATCTAAGTAGATAAGGCCTCACAATCAAAATATCCATGTTGATATTCCATGGATCACTTAAAAATAGGAGGGATAAAATCCACTAACTAGAGGTAATTTTCTCTATCTTCATCCACCAAGTATAACTACAATGGGGCCAACTACTCAAATGCTGAATTCGAAAAAAGTGTATAATATCACCTACTGAGCGCATCTACTAAAAAATTCCCCTCCCAAGGAGTATAGATAATTTCAAAGTAATAATATTGTAATATTTCAAGCCATCTCCTCTATCTCAAGTTAATATCATTCTGTGATAATATACTCTTTGGAGTCTTTTGATCAGAATATATGATAATCCTCTCACCTATCAGGTTTTTTTGCAACATCTTTAGTGTGAAGACTACCACTACTAACTGAAGATCATGGGTAATATTTTTCTTCTCATGTGTTCTCAAATGAAATGAATGATAGTAAATCACTGCATTCCCCTATATCATGACACAACCAAAACCAGTTCTTGAAGCATTGTAGAATACTAGGTACTCGACACCCTCCTCTAGTAATGTAATGGAGGAAATGCTTTTCAATATCTAACTCAACTCTTGAAAATCTTAATGGAAACACTCTATCCATATGAAAGGATTCCCATTTCAGGTAAAATATATTATGGGTGTTGATTTCCTAGAGAATTTATGTATGAATAAATTTTAATAGCATTCCAACAAAGGAATCTTTGCAACTCTTTCTTTCTCTTGGGTGGATCCCAAGATAACACATTCAAGCCCTTTGTTGAGTCCACTTCTACTAAATCTAATAAGATAATATGTCCCATAAAGTGGACCTAATTTATCCAAAATATTAATATCTAGAAATTCATATATATTTTTGTTTAATGGAGAACTTCTAGAACCATCCTCACATGTCTCACATGCTCCTCCACAGACATCAAGTACACAATGATGTCATCAATGAAGACCGGCATGAAATGGTACAAGAATAGATGAATGATCTAGTTCATGAGTCCCATGAATAATTTTGGGTCATTCATCATTCTATGTGGAATCACCAAGTACACATTGTGACTATGTCGACATATGAATGTTGACTCTGGTATATCCACCTCCTGCACTCACATCTGGTGATATAATAACCTGAGGTTGACCTTCAAGAACCATAATTCCCATCATAATTGATCAAATAGGTCATTGATCCTCATTATTGATTATTTTTTCTTTTCAATCATTTGGTTCTAGAACCGATAGTCCATAAATAACATCAATGTCCCTTATTCTTTCATGGTGATAAAAATAGGACATCCCTGAAAGACCCCAAAACACACAAATAGGGGATGGTTGAATGAGGGTGTCAACTTTTTATTTCAATGTAACTGATCTCGTTCCCACATTGGTATGAACTTGTTAAATCTACACATTGGAAATTTGAAGTAATTAAATCAGTCACACATAGAATGACAACATAAAAATTTTACTTGGTTCACTGCTAAGGGATAGTCCAAGGAGAAAAGGCCTATATATTTTCAGTATTACCTATGTCTGCTAATCTTCAGTAGTTTTGTATTAAAAGGGTTTTTCAGAGTCACTCTATTTCTGGAGCACTACCTTTCCAAGGTATTAGTGATATCACACAACGTCCATCGGATCATTTCGGTTCACTCCCCATCACTCACCGAATTGTGAAGAATATGAACTTAGTTTATCAGCTTGAAAGTCACTTGAATGGGTAGGCATCAAATCATACATCCTCAACTATATATAGATGCTATATTGAATTCATGTTTTGACCTATAGATGTAATTACATTTTCCATGCATTGTTAGCTCCCAAACTATTCCTCTATATAATGGCCTTCTTCTATATGTAACACACTGCACCGTATACTATGAGTGCTTCATGTACTACCTCTACAAACCACTACCATGCACTACCTTTTCTAACCACAACCATGTAATACCATTGTATCACATGTATTCATACTAACTCGTCTCTATAGATGAACTCCTAATATATGAACTATCTACTACGAACCATCTAATGTGAACTGTCTTTCATGAACTATCTTCCACGAACCTTCTTCCACAAACCATTTTGTATTCCCCTGAATTCCTTTTGAAGTTCTAATAAATGTCTCTTTTGTAGGGTTTTCATTTCACAAACCACTCTAGACTTCCCTGAATTCCTCCTTAATTTTTAATCTTAGTACCATGCCCTAATAAAAGGATTAGTGCTCCCTATATAGGAAAATCGTTCAGTGTAATCCGCTAAACTGTGATTTACCAAAATCTTCATCACATACCATTCTCCCAAGAACCATTTTCCCTACACAATTTTCATAACACCATTCTCCATACATGGAAAAAAAATCACTTCCTCATTTCAAAAAATGACACCCTTCACACCTTCTCAAAATGCCTCCTCATTTCATCCAATGTCAAATTCTCTCGTGAACTATTTTCCTTCCATGAAGTGTGAGTGTCCTGTAATCCATATTCATATCATGACCCATTTTTATTGTTGTTTTTCTACCATGATTCTATGTGTAAATCATATTCTATGTACCTCCCATAGTGGTCCATGAACTGGGTCTCACGGTATATGAACCATGATTTTCTGACTCCTTTGAATAAAAAATTCCTTTTCTAAAAAGATAATCTCTCAAATTTGAGGCCCAAAAATTTGAAAAATGCTGAGAATTTGCACCACATTAAATACATTCTTTGTTTTATACTGTAATAATACTTGTCTTGAAAACAACATAATCCACATAATTAGGATTGGAAAAAACACAAAACATACTCCATTTCAAGCAAAGAATGTTTTGAGGTCATACAATCTCCCCTTTTGGGTTTTTTCCAATCTTTATCTAAATTTAATGAAGTAACAGTCACAAAAAAAACTTCATATGCAAGAAACAACTCATTCAACCCTCTAAATCTTTGTGGTGAATTCTCGGTGTTGAAGACAAGATGTTAAGGATGAATTGGATTCTCATTTCATGGAATTCATTAAAGATTACCAGGAAATCTATAACTATTTCTCATAACAAGGAATTTTTTTTCTCTATTATCATTCTCCCACATTGAAACTCATTGATTTTATCCTGTAACCAGAAAAAAAATCAGTGTCCTCCTTTCTCCTTTCTCCATTATTTTTACTATTTAATTTATGCAATTTTGTCCATTATCAATAAAACCAAAACCAGTATTTCAAAATTGTAGAGCTGAAAACACCCCCGATATATTTTATATCCCCCATAAACCGACATCACATTCACATATAGATAAAAATAGTAAATAAAACTATATAGTGGGGAGATACCAATACCTCCTCTTGCCCTGGGAGGTTGTTGAACACTGAGGATTAACTGATGTTTCTCAAAAACAAGTTCTAACAATGTCTTGGTTAGTATGTCATCAACATGATTATCAGTTCCAACATGATCCATTTTAATAATTCCTTGTTTCACTTTTTCCAGTATAAAGTGATATATGATTTCAATATGGTTGATACTAGAATTATCAACAAGATTATACATAATATCAATTTTTCTCTTGTTACCATAGTTAATTACCATTAGTTGTTTCAACTCGTCACCAATATTTGTTTATTATTGCTTCATCCAAAGTAGTTTAGTGCACACCGTTGTAGAATAGATATAACCATCTTTAGTAGTACTAAGAGAATTACTTTTAGTTTTCTTACCCAACCATAATGAAAATTTCTTTCAAATAAATAATGATCCACCACTTATGGAATTCTGATCAGAAACATCTCCATCCTAGTAAGCATAAAAAAAATACTAATATTCAACTATCTCGTCCTACAGTAAAGTATAATCCTTATTTTTTAGTACATTTAATGTACCAAATTATTCTATTAACATCTTACATATGTTCTTTATTCGGATTAATTTGAAAGTGGGCTACCAAGAATGTTGCAAAGACAATATCTGGTCTTATTTTTTTCAAGTACAATACACTTTAAATTATTATCCTTTACACGGTGGGATACATATAATTCAAATCCTCATGCATTCCACATTTTGTTACAATTTCAATCAAAGTCGAAATTGGTTTATAGTCATTAATATTGAATTTCTTCAGCAAATCCCATGCATACTTTTCCTGATAAATGAATGTGTAGTCTTTCCTCTGAATTACATTCCGTCCCAAAAAATATGTGAGTTCACCAATCATAGAAATATCCAATTATGATTTCACGTGATTGGAAAAATCTTCTATTGATATACATCTACATCCTCTAAATATAATATCATCAACATACAATAACACCATAAATTGACATTTCTCAGAATTATTAACATTGATATTGTGAACCAATCCTCTTTTAAATTAATGGTTCGTTAGATATAAATCTATATGGGAATACTACGCTTGTGGTGCCTACATCATTTTGTAGAGAGAATTATTTAATCTATAAACCTTAATTTCATCATTACCATAAAGAAATGTAAGAACCTAGATCTTTTTTTTAATGTATGTCTTTGTCTTCTGGTTGTTTTCAAGAAAAAGACGAGTTTCATGAAATTTCATGAGTATGCGCCATGTACTTATACGTACACGCTGTGTACTCAGTTTCCATGTGTGATTGTGTACTGGCCTGGTAATAGTTGAGTACCAGGCCGTGTGTGGTGACCCAGATACCTCCTAATGTGGAGGCCGGAAAAGAGAAGTACACACCGTGTACTTTCTTTTTTCGTAAATAGACTGGGGTCGCATCTGATGGAAAGAACCTTCTTCTTCTTCGTCTGTCTCATCCAGAAGCGACTGTACACCACAAATCTTCTCCAAACCCTCGACTCATCATCAATTATCTGATTTGAACTATTTTGATTGAATTGGAATCACATAGCTGGGTTCTCCCTTCTTCTTGAACATCATCTCTTGATTTCTCTTTTTTTGTGAGATATCCTCGGTTGAACTTTTATATAATTTTTTAAGATCTATGGAGTTCTAAGGAGATTCATGGTCTGAGGTTCACATATATTGATCTCACAATGCTGAGGTAGGTGGATTGTGCCTTTCCATAGATATTATTTGAATTTTATGTGCAAAAGTTCCCAATACCCTTGTTCAGGGTATTACGTGTTTATGGTTTTTGTCCCTGTTATTTCCTACTATGCCATGTTTTTTTGGATTGAAGTTAATTTTTTGGGAATATGGTTAAATATTCCAGGCTATGGATTTTTTATCCATGATTGATTGTTTTGACCATTTGGTCTATCTTGCCTTTTAGGTTTCTTGCTTTCCAAGACTAGTATTATTAGGATGGAGTGATTATTATCTGACATGCTATGATATGTTGTAGATTGTTTAGCCATGTAGTTCTTAAGGTTTACTTTCACTTCCATGCATCATTTTCACATGACTGACTTACATATGGTTATGGGAACATTGTATAGTAAACCTTAGGGTGAATGGATGGTGAGGGCTTCCATATAGTGTTTGTTTTACTGTTACGTTGCGAGATCATAGGGGGATTGACATTATGCTCCCTCAGAGTGTATATAGTTTCCGCTATATGGGCCACAGGGGGAATTGGATGTTGAGTGCTTCCTCAGAGTGCCTATTAGTTACGGATACAACACCACATGGGGAATTGATGTTGAGTGCTTCCTCAGAGACTCTTTGCTAAATTTGAACCAGAGGGGTCAGACTGTCAGTACTTACCAGAGGGTTTCTTATGTTTGTTTTGTTGAAACAGAGGGGTTAGGATATGAGTACATATTAGAGGGTTACCTGCTTTTGATTAGCTACTTACTTGATATATGAAAATTAATGCAATTGAATTTTTAGGATTGTTACAATGTGTACTTCCTTGTTTACTGCATCATTTGGTCTATTTCCTACCACATATATTCATTGATTGCTTGGCATTGTTCTTTGGATGGTTACCTACTGGGATTCATCTCACACCCTATTTGGGTCATGATTTTGGGCCCAAAAAAATTATATTGTTCCAGGTCTCAATAAGGGAAATTACCCTTCTACTTCAGGTACTTGATTGCTATGGAGATGGGGAGCGTGGGACCAAGCTGAGGCTTCAGATGCTGTGGTGCTATTTTCATGATTTTATTTTGTACTTGGGTTTAGTAATGTATTACATCATTGTGATTTTTTTTGGATTCTTTCCGAGACATATGTATCAAGCATCAATTATATATGTGGTCTCTAGTTGTTTATCACTTATGATGTTTACTTATTTCATGTTTTAATGCTTCTATTATTGCTATCTGTTTTACTTCTACTATGTCACTCAACTATTGAGGGCATAGTTTCCCCACAACCACACCAAAGTCCCTCACATTTAGTTAATATCCTCTGTTGTTCGGGTAAATGTGCTTGAGGCCATGTGACCAATAGGGTATGCAGTGCCTCTAGGCAGCTTACAAAACTAGGATGTTACAAAGTGGTATTATAGGAATTCTTTTCTTCTTGACTTATTGGTTGGAGCCTATATCTAGGGATAGTAAGGAATAGGTACTTGGTAATAAGTTGTGCTCAGGAGTATCTAACTTGTGTATAGGGAAAATCCAATTTACCTCGTTATTTAATTTTTCTAATTTTTTTAATTTATAGTTGATTGATTTCACCTTGAGTGATAAATATGTTTTGTGTTGTTATTGTTGATATTATTGAGTCTCTATTTATGTTGCAACCTGATGAGATGAGGGTATGATATCTCATGCATCATATATATACTAGCTAGATATCACATTTCATGCATTCTTTCCATTCCATTTAGGGTGAATTAGCAATTTCATGTTGTTGTGATAGAGTTTGTGTTAGATATGCCTGTTATTGAGATAAATTCCTTGGTAGAATACCTTTCTTTAATAGTGTATTGAATTTTGTACAGTTTTTTTGAATGAACACCAAACTTTAGTTCTTGAGGTGTTATGGGACCCCATGGATTGGAATTTGGTGGATCATTTCCTTGTTTTTCTTGTATATGAAATGTATAAGATTCCAAGGTTTGATTCATGTGAAGTATGGTCCCTCACATATCGTAATTTGGCATCTTAATGTATGTTTCAGGTTTTTCTGGGGTTCTGGAGATGTTTCATAGGATTACTGTTGGAAAATCCCAGAATACATAGCATGTAATGATGAATACACACCATGTGTCCTATTGGGAAAGAACTATTTTTCTTATGTACATGGCATGTACTATATGTACACGTCGTGTAGTCTCTAACCGAGTCACTGGTTGTGTGGGCAGAGACACGGGGTTGGAAAAACATGGTGGGACACGCTGTGTACCGGATGTACATGTCGTGTTGTGGAGAATATGTGTCCACCCTTGTGACTAACGACACAGATGGATAAAACATAAGTTATACACACCGTGTCATGCATGAACATGTTGTGCAGTTTAAACCATGTATCTAGCCATGTAGAGAACAACACTAGTCAGTGAAATATTTCTAGTACACACCTTGTCTGCCACAAACACGTTGTGTAGAGTTAACCATTTTACTGGTCGTGTAACTTACAATACAAGTTGGTAAAGTTATTCTAGTACATTTTGTGTCTAGATCTAACATTGTAATGACTCGGAAAATTCGAGTAAAATTCTTTCTTAAATACTTTAGAATTTTACGACTCTGTTGCTTTTGACAACACTTGATTCTGAGGCTCGGTGTGCCCGGAATCAATTTCCAATGTTTAGCTCAGGTATGTTTAGTAAAAGAATGATCGAGTTTTTCTATCTTTTGAAAAGGTGCTCGGAATTGAAATCTGAGGGCACCGATGAACTCGCAGTGCCTGTAATTTCATAAGGGAACCTTTACCGTAGTTTCGTTTTAAGGAGGTTGAGAATTGTTATTTGGGGTTTAATTAAAGAAGTAAATAAAATTATTTGTACAATTTTATTCTATATCTAAGGAGGTTAATTCCTCACATGGGAAGTTTCTGGTGGGTCTCATACCCACCAAACATCCAATCTGTGGATAATTAAAAGGTGGGTCCTACATGATCCCCAACCTTTCACCTACCCCTAAACTCTTTAACCCTCTTTTAACCCCCCATTAAACTCCCATGTTAATGTTGACAACTATCACATTTATGAGACCTCTCACCTCCTCCTCTCTCCCTCTTTAACATTTTCCAACACACCTTATTTAATTAATGGAACCTATTCAATTAATTAATGAAGTGATTCAAATTTTTAATGGCTTGGAAGGTTTAATTAAAATAAGGTGAAACCTTATTTTAATTGGGATGGCACTTGTTTTGTTGGGGGAAAGTTCTTGAGAGAGAGCTTTTGTGAAGAAATATGGGAATTTCTCCTTTTTCGAAGAACAACGTCTCCTTCCATGAAGAACAAAAACACACCTTCCATTCTCTTCTCAACGACAAGAGAGGAGACGATGCTTCCTCCACTGGTGCACTCTGACGACGTCCACGAATCCTCACCTCGTGACACCGTCTTTTGCGACGCCGACGTTCATATACTGGCCCATTTACTTTTTGGAACATACTTTTGTATTATTGAATTCTTTTCATTTGTTTTACTTTCTTTCCCAGTTGTATTATACTTTTTGTTGGGTTTGTATACTGGCCCATTTACTTTCCAGCACTTACTTTTGTACTTAGTTTACTTTGTGTTTACTCCATATTGCGTACTCTATTGTGTTCATTTACTTATATAAAGGCAATGCCTTCCCTTTTATCGGAATTTACGCCTTTGGTGCTAGTTTCCAGCCCCTAGCCAATGGAAGGCGGGCTTGGGGTAGTCATGACATGGTCCCTGAGGACGGGTCATGAAAAATTGGTATCAGAAAGAGGTTCTACCGCAGAACTGAGGAATCTAATAATTTCTTCTCTACGAAGAAATAGTATTAAGAATATTGAGTGTGTTTTTTAGTCCAGGGAGTCCAGTGTTGATGCGGCGACCGATGTATCCATACATCAGGACCCTGACTTCTGATTTCCGACTCCGTGTTCAAAAACACTGATTGCATCTGTGTTTCAAAAGTTTTCTTTGTGTCAGCTCACCAGGTATACTGTACTAAACGTGGCGCACTTGTTTCTTCTCAGGATGGCCCCATGAAGGCAGCCATCTAGGGTTCCTAGTTATGTGCGGGATGGCAGCCCACTGAGCGATGAGGCCTTGGTGTAGGGCCCCATTACAGTGGAGGAACCAGCGGTACCACTACCCACTGGGCCACCGGTACCACCCGCCCTAGCAGCGGAGAGTGCACGTCGCCTGAGTGCATTGCATGAGTTTTAGTGATAGAGGCCACCCAGGTTCTGCCAAGAGATGGATCCTTAGGCAATCGAGGACTGGATGGAGGCTATCGTTAGAGTCTTCAGATTGTTAGGGACACCAGAAGACTTTATGGTGATCCTTTCCATGAGTCGCCTGCACGCAGCTGCAGGTAGATGGTGGAGCCTGATGATCCAGGTGCACGAAGAGGCATATCTACATTGGACGGACTTCGAGAGCCTCTTCCACTCAGAGTTTATTCCAGCCACCCTCCGTGCGATGTGCATCCAGGAGTTACTACAGCTGCGGCAGGGCAGCATGACAGTAGCCCAGTACTCCATGAGATTTATCGACCTCTCGCGCTACTCCATAGACATGGTACGCGACCCATTCTTCCATGGCTGGGCCATCGAGCATGGACTGAGGCATGAGATTAGGGCTTCGATGATCTCCCTCAGCATTCTGACACAGGCAGGAGTACCAGAGCAAGCCCTTATTGTGGAGAGCTTTCGTGCTGAGCCTACGCCAACAGCGAGGCCTACCGCAGGGTGACACGTAGTAGGGTCTTCTACAGCCGGTAGTAGACAGATGTCGCAGAGGTCTAAGCGGACCAGGCCATCATGTGGGCTACCTCAGGATACTGGTTCGGATGTGCGGGGCACATGTAGTAGATCCAGTCATAGGAGAGGCAGGCAGTGCTATGCATGCGTTGGGCAGGGCCACATGGCTCGTGAATTCCCGAAACGCCATGTAGAGGAGCAGCAGATAGAAGAAGGACCTCCCAGGAAAAGGCAGAGGTTCGACCGTGGTGGTCCACAGGGATTAGGCAGACGTGGCAGAGGAGATGGCCGAGTAGCAGGTGGTGGATGACGCTTCGCGACTCTACCACCACCACCACCACCAGGAGGGCCACCCCGACCACAGAGAGCTGGAAGACAAGGGTAGGCTCAGCTCCAGGCAGTTGAATCCTACGACCACGACACACCTGAGATGATTCGAGGTAGTATATGTGTCTACTCCACCCTTGTTGCAGTTCTTATAGACATAGGAGTGAGTCATTCTTTTGTTGTCGCTGCCCTTGTTTGGATCTTGGTGATTCTGACCAAGCTGTTGGCTAGATTCTTACAACTAGAGACTTCTACAGGAGTAGACTTGATTATTACGCACTGGTTCCGGCAGTGTGAGATTACTCTAGGAGGTGATATCTTCAGCTGCGGTATTCTTGTAGTGGCGTCGAGGGCTTACGACGTCATCTTTGGCATGAATTGGTTATCTACATTCAATGCTTATATCGACTGTATTAGGTGAAAAGTGCGGTGTGTCCGCACATATGGGAGCAGGTTCACCTTTACCAGCGATAAGGGAGCCTTTTCAGTGCAGGATGGAATTAAACATAGGAGAGGGCAGCCGATCACCCATCAGTTTCCTAGTCTCACTCTTGGATAAGTTGATGTGCGGAGTTTGAGTTTTCCTGTTGTGGTGGATCATTATGCGGACTTTTTTCCTGAAGACATTCCAGAACTACCTCCTCGTAGAGAGGTAGAATTCTACATTGACCTATACCCCGGGAAAGCACCGATATATACTCTAACATATTGGATGTCTCCCGCTAAGCATCGTGAGCCACGGGTACAGCTGGAGGATTTGCAGGGAAAGGGATTCATCCGACCTAGTGTTTCACCCAATGCTTCTCTTATTTTTTTCGCCAAGAAGGCGGATGGGAGCTTATGACTATTTGTCGACTACCGTCACCTGAATTAGGTGACCTTAAAGAATAAGTACCCACTCCCATGGATTGAAGACCTCTTTGATCAGCTCAAGGGAGCACGATGGTTCTTGAAGATAGACCTCAAGTCAGGTTATCATCAGCTCAGAGTTCGAGATGAGGATGTGCATAAGAAGGTATTCAGGTGTTGGTATGGCCACAACGAGTTCTTGGTTATGCCCTTCGGCATAACCAATGCACTAGAAGTGTTCATGAGTCTCATGAACAGGATATTCCAGCCTTACCTTGATCGTTCTGTCATAGTCTTCATCGACGACATACTCATTTACTCAACTACTGAGGAGGAGCATGCCTACCACTTACGGGTTCTACTGGACACACTTTGAGAGCACCAGCTTTATGGTAAGCTCTCGAAGTTCCAGTTCTATATTAGAGAGGTTCACTTCTTGGGGCACGTTATCTCGGAGGTGGGAGTTTATGTGGATCCTGTGAAGATCGAGGTAGTACTTTCATGGGATCCACCCAGGAGCGTGACGGAGGTGCGGAGTTTCCTAGGTCTGGCTGGGTACTATGGGAGATGTGTGCCAGACTTCTCCAGAGTTGCAGCACCACTTTCAGCTTTGACGAATAAGGGGAAACCCTTTGTGTGGTCAGATAGATGTCAGTAGAGCATTCAAGAGTTGAGGCAGAGATTGACCAGTGCGCCCATCTTGAGGCTATAGGAGGAGGGCATAGGGTACGTAGTTTACTGCGATACATCAGGGACTGGACTTGGGTGTGTCTTGATGCAGTAGCAGGCAGTGATCGCTTATGGTTCACAACATTTGAGGCATCACTATCAGAACTACGGAACCCATGACCTGGAGTTAGTAGCAGTGGTCTTCCCCTTAAAGATGTGGCAGCACTATCTAATAGGAAAGCGCTTTACAGTCTACTCTGACCACCAGAGCCTCAGGTACATATTCTCACAGAATGACCAGAACCTAAGAAAGTGGTGATGGATCGAGTTCCTCCAGGACTATGACTTTGAGATAGTCTATACTCATGGGAAGGGGAACGTTGTGGATGATGCTCTCAACAGGAGATCGGGCATTCAGCTACTTTGAGAGGCGACAGAGCAGTTAGCCACTTTGCAGATATCCTTCATGGATAGAGATGGGGAAGCCTTTCTATAGTCTCTCACAGTCACTCCTCTAGTACTTCAGTAGGTCAGGGAGGCACAGCGTGGGGAAATTGATTGTGATAGGCAACACGCACAATTTTCCACAGGGTAGGTGGCTGATGTATTTTGGGAAGGAGGAGAGCACATTATCCTTTTCAGTGGACGTACCATGGTACCAGTTGCACTGTAGGAGGAAGTACTTAGGGATTTTCTCACTTCCCCTCTAGTGATACATCCTGGAGTGGAGAAGATGTACCAGTACCTCAGACGATAGTACTGGGGGCCGGGTATGAAGAAGGCTGTAGCAGAATTCGTTCATGATGCCTCACTAGACAGCAAGTGAAGGTGGAGCACCAGGTACCAGAAAGATTGGTACAGTCCTTATAGGTTACAGAGTGGAAGTTGGATGGGATATCCATGGATTTCGTTATGGGGCTTCCACATACTTCAAGAGGACACGACTCCATCTGGGTGATCGTAGACTGACTCACCATGTCGGCCCACTTCCTACCGATCAGAAAGCTGGGATCAATAGGGAGCGTGGGACGCCTCTACGTTCATGAGATCATACGGCTTCATGGTGTGCCATAGTCTACCATATCTGATCGAGATGATCACTTTACTTACCACCTTCGGAAGGGGTTGCAGAAGGCTTTTGGGATGCAGCTACGCTTGAGAACTGCCTTTCATCCTCAGACAGATGGCCAGATAGAGAAAACCATTCAGACACTTGAGGGCATGCTCCGTGCATGTGTCCTTGACTTTGGTCATAGCTGGGAAGATCACCTACCCTTGGCGGAGTCTTCATACAACAACAGCTACCACTCCACCATCGGGATGGCACTATAAGAGGCACTGTATGGCCGACCTTGTAGATCACCTCTATGCTTGACTGGCCCAGGGGAGTCAGCACTCGTAAGACCAGAGATGGTTCCGTCTATGATAGAGAAGGTGCAGATCATCCAGGAGTGGATGAGGACTACACAAAGAAGATAGAAGTCCTATGCTGATAGGAGGCAGATACCATTGGAGTTCAAGTATTACGACAACATTTTCTTATGGGTCTCACCTCGATATGGATTACGAAGATTTGGCTGGGGCAGCAAGTTATCTCTGTGCTTCATCGGACCATTCCAGGTCCTTAGCAGGGTAGGTGAGGTGGATTACCACCTAGCCCTTCAACCCCAGTTGCACCAGGTGCACGACGTCTTCCATGTATCTCAGCTGAGTACATACGTGTACGATCCAACTCACATCATTGATCATGGGGAGTTGGACATCAATGATGGGGCAACATTTAAGGAGGTCCAAGTAGAGATTGAGGATCAATATAAGTGGATCCTACGTGGATGGTTGATTCCTATTGTGCACATTTTTTGGCAGCATGGGATCCTCTAAGAGAGAACATGGGAGAAGGAGGCTCAAATGTGTGCTCAGTACCCTCATTTGTTCCCCTAGTTTATGTTGTAGTTTTACAGGGAAGTAAAGCCCAGAGGTGGGAGTAATGTAAAGACCTAGAAATTTCAAAGGAATTTTTTTCTTAAATACTTTATAATTTTACCAGTCTGTGGATTTTGACAGCACCTGATTCCGAGGCCCGGTGTGACCGGAATCAATTTTCAAAATTTAGCTCGGGTACATTCAATAAACGAATGAGCATGTTTTTCTATCTTTTGAACTAGTGCTCGGAATTGAAATCTGAGGACACCGATGAACTTGCAGCACCATTAATTGCTTAAGGGGGGCCTTACTGTAGTTGTGTTTTAAGCGGGTTGAGAATTTTTATTTGGGGTTTAATTAAATAAGTAAATAAAATTGTTTGTACAATTTTATTCTATATCTAAGGAGGTTAATTCCTCCCATGGGAAGTTGGTGGTGGGGCCCACACCCAACCAAATTCTCATGTGTGGATAATTGAAAGGTGCTCCCACATGAGCCCTAACCTTTCACCTCCCCCTAAACTCCTTAACCCTCTTTAACCCCCCCCCCATTAAACTCCCATGTTAATGTTGACAACTCTCCCATTTATGAGACCTCTCACCTCCTCCTCTCTCCGTCTTTAACTTTTTCCAACACACCTTATTTAATTAATGGAACCTATTCAATTAATTAATGAAGATATTCAAATTTTGAATGGCTTGAAAATATTAATTAAAATAAGGTGAAACCTTATTTTAATTGGGTGGGCACTTGTTTTGTTGGGGGAAACTTCTTGAGAGAGAGATTTTGTGAAGAAAGAGGTGAATTTCACCTTTGTCTAAGAACGACGTCTCCTTCCACGAAGAACGACAATGAACCTTCCATTCTATTCTCCATGACAAGAGAGGAGATGCCTCTTCCTCCTTGGGCGCACTTCAACGACATCCACGAATCCTCACCTCGCGACGTCGTCTTCCGTGACGCCGAAGTTTGTCATCAATTGTTGAGGTAGAGGGTTAGATTAATTGATTTAAAATAAATTACTCCCTCGTTCAGGTTGTATTCAAGTGAATACCTTGGGCTATTTCTACCGCTTACGAGGAGGGCGTGGGATGAACAAACACAGCCCGAAGACCCTCCTTTTGAACTTATTTATTATTCTTAGAATCGTCAACCGAAGGCAGAGGAGTCACGACGTCATCGCATCGTGTCGGGTATGCGGTGAAGGAAGCTGGTGTCATCGCGCCGGCTGTGCAGGAGGAATTGCGGCCCGCAACATAGGCCGCTTCGGCGGAATAATAGGTCGGCCCGTCGGCCGACTGGGTGAAGGGAAGTCGAGGCGCCAGGAGGGCACCGCACTGGAAAACCAGTCGGCCAGTCAGCCGGCCAGGTGGAGCCGGACCGCGGCACCAGGAGGGGGCCACGTTGAAGAAATCTGCAGCCCGTTGTGCATGCCGTGTGGGCCAGAAGACCGGCCAGCCTAGCCGGCCGGTTTGGGAAGAGCGGCGCCGCTTAGCACCGCCGGTTCGGACATCCGAGGGGTCGTGCCCCCCTCAGAACTGCTCGGACTTCAGGCCGAGCTGCTCGGCTAGCTGGGCCGCACCGTGCCTCGCTGAGCCAGGTCGCACCGGGCTGGGTTGGGCCGCACCCTGCTGGGCCGGGCTGCGCCCTTCGGGTCGAGCTGTGTTTTTTCTATGGACCGGTCTGACACCCCTTCCATGTTAGACCCATCAAACTAGGTTAACCCGACCCATCGGCCCACTAGGCTAAACGGGTCGGGCATGTTATTCACTTAAACGTGAATAACGTAAAGACCGCGCATCTGATCGACGCGTTGTTTGCGGACCTATGACTCTTTTAACGAGACAGTCCATTGGAAATACTCTAAGTGAGTTTTGGATAGCTTTGGTAAACAGCCAGGTTTGGAATGAGCATATTTCCAACCGGGCCCCTGGAATGGAAAATCCAATATCTCTCAGACCAGGCGTCTGTTTGACGCGCCATCTGCTGTGTTGGGTTCCTTTTGATGAGACGGAACTTTGGGATACATCAAATCTGGACTTCGTGATAGTTGATGTATCATCCACATTTACTCGTGGAGCGGACCCTCTCAGAATCGAGTACGCTGTGTGCGGGAACCCTAGAGCTGGCTGTGGCTACGATGACGAAGACGACTATACTTGGATCATACGTGGGTTCGGCAGCGAGGACGACTGTACTTGGATCCTCCGTTGGTTTAGCAGCGATGACGATTGGACTTGGATCCTATGTGGTTTCAGAAGCAATGGTTACTGTACTTGGATCCTACGTGGGTTCGGCAGTGATGACTTCTGTACTTGGATCCTATGTGGGTTTGGTAGAGGAGATGATTCAGAGGTAACATCTAATCATCTCCACCCCTCTTCGTTAGTAGTATACCTGTGTGAGCTGAGTCTCGACTTTCAATCATTATCATTGGATTGATTGACTTCTTTCCTATGTGGACTGGTTATGCTTGGGCTTGGAAGTTGGATTTGTACTGAGATTGATGACATAGGTATATGTATGGGCATAAACCTAAGTAGAGTTGGTTGATACTTCATGTTTGTATCTTTCTAATGTGGTTTAACCTTTGTGGATTCTGGGAGACCTTTGGGGGTCTCGGGGTCCCTATTGAGTATCGTTATACTCACCCCTAAACGGGCATTGCCAGCACTACGTCGTGTTGGTTTCAGACAATGGAGAACAATGATCGTGGTGGAGGCTTGTGGAGATGGACATTATCTGTAGGTGGACCACCTGGCGGGACGTACATGGAGCGGACAGACAGACCTGAGGTATCAGTGATACTATCTGTACCCACCATTCAAGTGGGATTCCCAGAGAATGACTCAGTGGTTGCTGCTTTACTTTTTAGCGGTTGTAATTTCTTTCTCAGTTGTATTGTCCTTTCAGTTGGGTTAGAATACTAGCCCATTTACTTTCCAGTACTTACTTTTTTACTCAGTTTTCTTTTTGTTTACTCTATTTTTCATACTCTGTTGTGATTTTTTACTTATATAAAGGCAATGACTTCCCTTTTATTGTGATTTAAGCCTTTGGTGCTAGTCGCCAACCCCAGGCCTATGGAAGGCGGGCTTGGGGTAGTCACGACACGGGCCCCGAGGATGGGTCATGACAAACACACCATGTAGTCTTGTTCTAAGGGAATCCATGTGGCTTAGTCATGTAGAAGAACTCAGGTAGGGGAAGAGGATTCAAGTACACGTCGTGTATTAGGACAACACGTTGTGTGTAAGGGGTGTTACAAAACCTGTGTTGGTATAAGTACATTCCCATCTGAAGGATTAAGTGAACATGCCGGGTAGGAATTATACACACCATGTACCCATGTTTTGAAAAACTTGCATGCTTTCTTTCTCTTGTACCCTTATTAAACTTCTAAGTTTCATTCCCTATTAAACTTGATCTATGGTGTGTGCTTGACCTTACAGAGTCATGCCACTGAGATGTCCTCCAGTTTTCTGCCCATTACAGCAAAGTGATTAAACCCCAGATATGGCTGATCAGGGGATACCAGCTGATCCTCCAATTGTTTCAATCTTGGCACCAACCATCTATCTGGGCACAGGTGCTAACACACAGTTCCGAGAGGGATTTATGAGGTTTATGCAGACCTTTCGTGGATTACTGGATCCTACCCCTTTTATGGTAGATTTTACGCAAGTTTTCTAGCAGTAGAATTCTCCAACCATCACAAGGGAAGGAGGACCTCAGGCTGCAGAGTCATGGTTAGAATCCATTCTTTCTATCTTTGAGCATCTAGAGATGCCTCCAGAGAATAGGGTGATTCTTGCTACATATATACTTCGGGATTCCACCATGAGACGGTGGGATGTGATCTCACAGGAGGGACGCCGGCAGGTTATGACTTGGGATGATTTCCAGGGTGCCTTCTATGACTACTTCTACCCAGAGACATTGAGGTCTGATCGAGCCCGAGAGTTAATGAGTCTGGAGCAGGGTACTCTTTCTGATATGGAGTATTCATCTTACTTTATAGAGATGCAACCCTTTATGCCCATCCCATGAGTTGATGAGCTATTCCTGGTGAGGAAGTTTGAGGATGGTCTCAGGCATGACATCTGATCTCAGGTGAAAAACTTCAGGTCGACATCCATCACTTCTATAGTCAACAAGGCACTGATCCTGAAGCGCAAAATGAGGGACTATGGAGCTATGGTACATGGCATTAAGCATTCAGAGATTTTATTTCTCCAGTTGATAATAAGAATCACCATAGGTAGTCAACAAATGGTGATATGAGTAGATGGGATGCACATTTAGGGAGCTGGTTGGTATGATACCAGTGCGAGAAGGTCATATATACCAAGCCACATGGCTCAATACACCTAGTGGAGTGCCGGTCATGCGACAAGATGGGTCACCTTAAGTTTTTCTGTCAGTTTTTCTCAACAGTAGCTGGTGACAGTGGTTCTTCTATGACTCCGTGATTGAGAGCAGTAGCACTAGTTTCTCACCATTTATGGAACTGGAGTTCTTCTGGCCATTCGAGTTGAGGTGGATGTCATGGCCATGGTATCCAGTCACTAGGATTTCAGTGATAATTGGGTGGATAATCTCAGATTATTCATGCAGGGTCACAGGGTCGCGGTGCAGGTCAGATTTTTGCAGTAGATTAGACACAGCTGGAATAAAATCTTGGTCCTCTACAGTTCGAGGTACAATTGTAGGTGCCTCTATTTTAGCTTCTACTATTTTCAATACAGAGGAATCCCATAGATTTATATCTGTTTCTATTGTGGATATCCTTGGGATTTTTTATCTTTTATTCTACTAATATTTTAACACCTGACACTCTGTTGGGGACAATAATGGCTAGTGTACGTCATTACAAGGACTTCCCTCTTTAGATTCATGGGTGTAACATTTTTTGGGACATCTATGTCTTAGAGATGACGAGATATGTCATCACTCTCATAATGGATTGGTTAGTTCCCTTCCAGGTAGTTGTCGATTGCTATCATTATAGGGTGAGTTTCACATCACCAGAGGGCACATCTTTTCTTCATGAGGGTGAATGGGATGTTTAGGCGAGAAGAGTGGGACCTGAGAATCATGGGTTGGAAGGAGTTATAGCTCAGATTTCTAGTCTATATCTGGATGACCAGGGGACTTCAAAAATGTACTTTCCTTCAGTGGTGGATTGTTTTAGGGATGTCTTTCCAGATCACTTTTCAATTCTCTTCGAGAGTGAGAGATGGACCTTTCTATTGAGCTTGTTCTAAGAGCAGCACCAGTGTCCATTATTTCTTATAGAATGGTTACACTCGATTTGGGGGAGCTCAAGAAGCAGGTGGAGGAGTTGCAGGAAAAAGGATTTAACTGACCCAATACTTCTCCTAGGGTTGAGACTGTCCTATTTGCAAAGAAGGCGGACACTACCCTCAGACATTGTGTGGATTATCAAAATTTAAACTATTTAATTGTCAATAAACAATATCCTTTGCCAGGGATTGATGATATCTTTGATCAGATTTGAGGATCCCTAGTTTTCTTGATGATTGACATGAGATCCAGATACCATCAGTTTCTCATTAGACCATCTAATATACCTCTTATAGCCTTCAAAATCAGGTATGATCTATACGAGTATATGGTTATGTCGTTTGGTCTCATGAGCGTGCTTGCAGTCTTCATGGCACTGATGAAACAAGTGTTCTATCCATATTTGAATTCTTTCGTGGTAGTCATCATGGATGATATCATGGTGTACTCTCACACTCGACCTGACCATTCCACCCATCTTGATATTGTTCTGAGTACACTGAGAGAGAATTAGTTATATTCTATGCTCTCAAAATTCTACTTTTGGATGGACCAAATTCTTTTCATGGGTCATTATATCTTATAGAATGGAGTATCAATAGACCTAGAGAAACTGAGAGTACTAGTTTCTTGGGAGAAACTAAATATTGTCTTTGAGGTATGGAGTTTTCTAGGGTTGGATGGTTACTATAGACATTTCATATAGGACTTTTCAAACTTTCTAGTGCCACTGATGGGCCTGACTAAAAATAGTGTGAAGTACCTGTGGTCAGATTCTTGTGAGTCAGACTTTCAAAAGATGAAATGGAGATTTAATTCATCACTATTACTAGTATTTCCAAAGCCAGGAAAGAGCAATACTATTTACTGTGATGAATTAGGCATCGGGCTGGGAGCTGTGCTTATGTAGAGGTAAGGAGTCATTGCGTATGGGTCCCGTCAGTTGAGGCCACGTGAGAGGAATTACCTGACGCATGATCTCAAGCTGGATGCAATTGTTCATGCTTTACAATGTTGGATACATTATCTTCCCAGAGAGAATTTTGTGGTATTCACCGACCACAAAAGTCTCATAGTATATATTCACTCAGCGTTACCTGAATTTGAGACAGTGAAGGTGGGTTGAGTACCTTCAATATTTTGACTTTGAGCTTGCCTACATTCATGGGAAGGGAAATGCAGTGGCTAACGCATCGAGCACAAGGACTCTAGAACATGCAGTTCAGGAGGACAACATTGAGTGGTAGCTTATAGATCTATTCTCTGAAAAGCATTTGGCGGTGCACAATAGATAGGGGTAGACGTTTCTATCTTCTATAGAAATTACCTCTTATCTTCTTGATCAAGTGAAAATGAGGCATCTATCAGATTCATAAGGCCTGGTCATATGGGAGAGTGTGTCAGGAGAGGACCCAAATCTTGGATATACAATAGGGGAGGATGAGATCTTGTGTTTTCATGGACGCATGTGGCTGCTAGCAAACATATGCAAGGAGCTGATGCAAGACTTTCATTTCACTTTTTGGGAAGTTCATACTGGTGTCACCAGGATGTATCGAGATCTACATCATCAATATTGGTTGCATGTATGAAGAGATACGTTTCTTGTTTTTTCATGAAGTTTTCCACCTATCAGCTAGTTAAGGTAGAGCATCAGAAACCAGTAGGGCTTTTACAATAGTTACCCATTCCCAAGTGGAAGTGTAATGATGTTGTGACAAATTTCTTGAATAGTTTTTCAAGGTTGCCTAGAGTAAATGATGCAGTATGGGTTTTCATTTACAGACTCACGAAGGTTGCTCCCTTCTAACCGACCAAGGAGACCTTCAGTTTTGATTAGATTGGGACATTGTACATCCAAAAGATTTTACATTTACATGGGGTTCCATGCTCTATTTTTTGAGATAGAGACCCACATTTTAATTCTTAGGTCTGGAAGGGAATACATAAGGCTTTCGGTACGAAAATAATTCTATGTATAACATACCATCCTTAGATAAATGGCTAGTCTGAGTTTAGTATTCAGGTACTAGAGGACATGCTTCGATCTTGTATCCTGGATTTTGGAGGTTCTTTTGAGAAGCACATACCTCTTGTGTAGTTTTCATACAATAATAGTTTTCTAGAAACTATTCAGATGGCACCTTTTGAGGATTTGTATAGTAGGCCTTGAAAATCACCCTTATGTTGGCTGTAGGTAGGAGAGGCAGTTGTGTTGGGACCTCAACTTGTCCAGGAGACCACATTGCATATAGGGTTGATTAGTAAGAGGATGGAAACTACTATGTCACGTCATAAGTCTTATTCTTATCGACAGAGATGACCTTTGGAGTTCGAGGTCAAAGATCAGGTTTTCCTATGGGTCTCACCGAGGTTGGGACATAGGAGGTTAAGGAGACAGGGTAAGCTTTCAATGAGGTACGTCAGGCCGATTGAGATTTTGGAGAGAGTCGGACCGGTTACCTATCAGCTATAGTTACCTCATAGGTACCATGATATGCACGAAGTCTTTCACATTTCTCAGTAATAGCATTACATCTCAGACCCATCTCATCTTTAAAACCATGGAGGTTGAGCTAGAGGTGGACACATCATTCAAAGAGAATCCTATCAAGATTGTTGATCACAGTGTGAAGGTTCTCCATGGCTAGTCTGTTCCTCTGGTATGTGTAACACCCCAAGATTTTATAGTGTGTTATTTCTTCAAAATAATTCAATAACTTTCACTACACGCAATACCAAGTTCAATTGCACCATGACTTACCAAAAAAAAGCCATTAAAAGAGGTCATGAATAGCATTAACTACATTTTTAACTTTATATAATCCTTATAATTTTAGAATCCATATTATGAGTTTCTTAGTCATAATGCAAGAACAGATTCATTTTCAGTATTGCACTTTTATCAAATTTTGATAGTGAAACCTTTTTAGATACTATATTTTAAACTTGTTGACTAAATGGGGACATCAAAAATTTAAAATGAAACATCCCAAGCTTTCACGGTACGCTAGCGTGTGTTGTACGCAACACTGAGTTCTAACACACCGTAACCAATCAAACTAGCTGTTATGAATAGTAATACCTACTTTTTGAAGTTATATATATTTTATATTTTAAAATGGACTTCATTTTTGGATTCGGAATATCAAATTTATCCTAAGGTGAAATTTTGGTACTTTTCGGATAACTTTCATATTTTTATGAATAGTGAAAATTACTAAATTTTAATTAAAAACAACTTTTTTAATCAAAATAATTAATAGTGATAAATTATGAATTTGAGTGGTTTTAAATTATATTTAGAATATATTTTTACTATTTAATATAATGTTGGTCATTGGACATAATTTTACAATTAAACCGAACATAAACAAGTGTCAATCTTTTGATAGTTATTATCTCTTAAAAACACGCTTTTTGTTTTGACAGCGGGAATTAATTTTAAATTAATTTCTGCCACTTCTGTGTTTTGAATTTAGGAAAATGGATTCCATATTTGGAATCAGGATGTTCAAATTGTGTAAATAGGTAAATTTTATTTTTAGACATTTTGAATAATTACTGCGGTAAATATTTTATTTACCATGGTTAAGGGTAAATCCGGTAAATAAGGGTTAAAAAATAATATTATAATAATACTAAATTACCCTAAAACGTGTCTTAACCCTATTGGTTGATACATGGTAGACCATGGGCATCTTTTTGTCAATTTTGGGACCCCATGGATCCACTTGTAAGTGATAATGACACTTTATTTTAATTAAGTCAAAATGAATACAAAAATGACACAAGCATATATCTTTTAGGAAAACAATTGTTACATAGGGTTATATAAGTTGGCTTTTGGATTATAAATATTCATTAGAAAGCTAAAAAGATTTCCTACATAATTATATTTTATTTATAATTTTTAGACATTACATAATTTATTTTATTTATGACACAATGATGATGGAGTAATTACTATAATAGTGAAAAATTAAAATAATGGATATTATAAATACCCAAATAAGTATAATATGAAACTTTTAATGAATTAAACTAATTTTATAGGATAATATGATATATTAGGATTGATTTAATTGACTTTGTTTGAAGTAATCAATCTGTTATGAGTTTCACAAAAATCAACTATTGAATAGTGTCAAAATTGACATAAAAGAGTTCTTAAAACAAATATTATATTATTAATTGATATTAAATTCATAAAAATCTAAGGTTCGGCCAAGATACTTATATCATGATAGGTTAATCATTAATGTACCACTTGGGGGTCTCTTGGATGTATATAGTAAGTTTATTAACCATATTATATAAAAATACAAAGAGACATTGTAAAAGTGAAACTAATTAACTTAGAGTTAATACTTAAAGATAAGGTTAATATAAGTACCCAAACCTGTCTAAATTCTATTGGTTGAGTGGTTTTCGACCTATCCCCACCTTAAACTTTGAATAATCAACTTTGGAGCCATTAGAAACCGAATATGATTTTATTATAAATTAATATTTCTAGCTTTTCCAAAGGTGCCCCTCACCCCTCTTATAAAAGGGCACTCCTACTTCCCATTTCTTCACACATTCAAAGCCTTTTGGTTCGGCCAAACTCTGCCCAAATACTCTCCCAACATCCCTCACTACAACCTAGAGGCCTTAGTTTGATCAGAAAGCCAACCTAAGGAGCCCTTTTGATCAAATGAAAAGGAAGAACCCGAAGAAGAGGTAATGATTTCACCACCCTTTTCTAAGTTCCTTTCTTCTTCCACTTCTTCTTCCTTTGTTCTTACCATCCTAAAATAATATCTCCAGTATATCACATATACTGTGATGTTATTATAAATATGGTACAACCATATTCAGTATTCTATCCACCCTTTGAATAACATGTCACCATACGTGCGTACGTACGGCTTACCGTCTCCACGCCGTGGTGTAATTGTTATTCAATATATTATTATGTGGATGGGTATAATAATGATGTGTAACTCATGTAAATAATAAATATAACATGTTAATGATTCTGTATATATGATATACCATCCATTTATATATTATTTTAATATCAAAAGAATGATATCGTCGCTCGTGCGTACGTACGGACTACCGTCTCCACGAACGCGATGAGATTCATTCTCCATCGTATCCATTCAAGTATAATTATCATTTTATGATTTAAAAATGATGTTTAAGGACTTGATATCATTATGGATATGAATAATATACAACAAACATGGCTTATGTAACAAAACATATAAAAGAAAATGAGTAAGTTAACACCCAAAACGACGATAATTCTAAGATATTATTAACAAATCAATGTTAAAAGATCACATATGATATCATATTAATATATATGATTCTAGTATAATTTAATAACAATTATTTCACCATTATACAGTAGTTTAACCTACCCCAACCAAGGAAAAGTACAAGGTAAGGGTTATTTCACAATCTCTTCATTATCCGAGGTTGTTTATATGTAATAATCTACTGGGATCTCTTTATCATCCACATCCATGTTTCTTAAAAATGTATTTCAAAACATTTTTACTATTTACTAGAATATGAGTTAAAGTCATTTATACCCTTTTTGACTTTTATAAGTGGTTTATAAAGGAATCTTTCTGTCGTTTTCAAAACAAGGTCCCTTTTAACCTTTTCAACAGAATTAAGGTAAGAATGTTTTTTTAACTTATACGGCGGGTGCGGCTATTTTCCGCCGTTATAAAATCTTCAAAGCTTCCCTTACAAGCTTATAAGATTATTTTCAATGAAAATGTTTTATTTTATATGGATCTTAAATGATTTCAAAATAAAAGGAGATATTTCTTTAAAAAGAATTTTGATTTCATCTATGTCAACATCCTTTGATGGATTTTAAGATTATTTGAAGTTGATTTATTATGATACAAAATCTCTATATTGTATTGAAGGTTTTGTGATATGTTTGACTGTGGATGTGCTATTTTTATACCATTCATAGTTTATGGTGAAAGTATTGACATTTCGTATGCTAGTTTTAATACGAATGTTTATGTTATATTTAAACCTTTTCATATGGGAATGCATTGGACTTAATATGTGACGGGTGGAGCCCGCTATAGCTCCTCGATGCATCGGTAGGTCTCATGAGACAAACTAGTGTCTTGGCACAAGGCCTTGACAAAATCTTATTTGTAGTCTTGGCACGAGGCCTTGGCTATGTGGTTATGATAGTCTGGCATTATGCATTCCATCATTATGAAAGTGGTTGTTGATTTTTCATGTGATTATTCGATTAGTAGAATAACCATGTGAATAAGTAAATGGCATTATTTCATTTTATTTATGCCATACTATGTTGAAAGTTCAAGTTTTAATGGCTTTTGTTTTAGTTATACATTGCCTTAAATGTTTATTCTTATTTATGAAAGTTTCCGCTATATTGTTATCCTTACTGGGCATTTGAGCTCACCCCTTTTCTATGTTTTATTTTTCCCAGGAAGTGAAGAAGTAAATTATGAATGACCTGCAGGGATATTATGTGGGGATATGAGTGTGGATTATGGAGACAATATGTTGTTGTAGTAGTTTTTCGTTTAATGATGTAATGTAAACCTTATGAATATATCTAGTGTTTCCAAGGCTACTAAACCAATCGGTCTTTCGAGATTTGATCTTTCTTGTGATCATGCCAATGTTATGTAATAATGCACCGACTCTGGGTAACTAGGGTCGGGGCGTTACAGTTGGTATCAGAGGAGGTTTAGTACAAACCTTGGAAGCTAGATTTAGATAAACTCTGATTAGAGCACGTAGACCTAAGATGAACTTTGAGGATTAGTATAGAAGAACTTCCTAGAATTTTGGTATTGTAGAGATTTTGTGAGTTTTCCGAGCAATACATCCCTGTCTGGATACGAGCAGGTAGAGGCGGCTCTGGCACAGATGTACCTAGGGGTAAAACCCGAAAACACCGCTTTGAGCTAGACTCAAACGGGAACTGGTGCACGACAACGGGCCTTGCTGCACTCTTGGTTACGACACTCCCGGGGGATATGCTTAGGATAACTCTCACTATCTTTACAAATCATTATGAAGGGTTTATGAGTATATACTTCCTCAAAGAAAACATTTTTATGATTATGGATTATATCCATAAATAGTTCAATTTATGTTAAGTGTATTATAAGTATGGGATTATGTATTTTGATTCATAAACTGATCTAGTGTATTCCATTGTTTAGAAATGGCGCCCAGTAGAAGGAATGAGAACTCCAGAAATTCACATGATCCAAAGAGAAGGAAGTATCATATCTTTCATGGTCTTAAGCTAGAATTTATAAGAGAAATAGTCTCCCATGTATTATCATCATATGAAGAAATAATATCATGTGTTGATAAGATAAGTAAAGAGTTTACTGAGTCCTATGGCTTTGAAGGGAAGCAAGAGAAGAAAAGGATGGAAGAGAGAAAGATGGATAAAAGTAAGAGGGAAAAGAAGAATTTTCCCATATGTGGTAACTGTGGAAAGAAACACCCTGGAACTTTCCTGAAAGGAATGAGAGTTTGTTATAAGTGTGGAGGAAAAGGGCACAAAGTACGTGACTGCAAGGGTAAGAAAATGGTTTTAAATGTACAATGCTTCATTTGCAAGGATTTTGGACACTACGCGAACCTATGTCCCAGTCATCAGACTATGCCGCAAATGATGCTATTGGATAATAATCAAGTTATGATACTACCACAGATGAAGAGGAATGATTAGAGTTCTTATGTTGATTATGTCAATTGAGTGTTGTATCAACAATGTACTTGTTATAATAATTATGGAGTATATAAGGATTGTACTGCAGTACTATTTCATTAAGGACTTGAGATTGTGTGGAACAAAGAAAAGTGACTCAATAGAAGGTTAAATTTTTGGAAAATATATGGTTGAGAGAATGATAAATCATAATATAGTTCTGATACTGAGGTAGTGATTTTGGAATAATATGTGATTGTTTTGGATAAATTATATTGGATATTCTTGACTACCTTGGAACTGATTAATGATTTGTATATTCCATCATTGTTGGGGTTTAAACCATTTTTGGATTAATGAAGTATATCCAGCATTCTATATGTAATAAGGGAGCATGAATGTAATCAATAAGGAATATGGTAATACATGATGAAGGTATTCATATGCTATTACGGGGTAAAAAGGATCTATATTATGTTTACCTTCCTTATAAATGTTGGACTGTGAGTTTGGACAGAAGTATTTTGGATAGTTCTATTTTGGATTATTTTGGATTACCATAAAAGGAAAACCCGGAGGTTGGGCGGCAACCCGTCGTGTCCGGCAAGGCTGCGAGACTTGAACCTGCAACCGAAGGGCGACAAGGGTGTATCACCTACCACTGGCCCACGAGATGTCCTGGATTAAATAATGTAGTTTTTATTAAAAGATCTTTTAGATGAATTATAAATTCGTTTATTTTGGAACCCTATACGAATAGTGTAAATAGAATTTTTTTACATTCTATTATCTTTTAGAGTGAAAGATGAGTATGTGGTAGAAATTTATTAATGGATAAAACTCTAATTATAAAGTAAGTATATCTCTATATGATCTTAGCCAATCTCATAAAAAAATTCCTCAATATTAAGAAAAGAAAATTAGAACAAAAATGTTTTCCTAGATGGTACCTTAAATCATCACTAATTTATGGCTTTGGGATTGTTGGCCTTTTCATAGCCATGTTCTCTACCACTCTCTATTAGGTAATTGATGGTTAGATTTTTCTTCCATATCCATATTTTACTACATGGAACCCTAGTATGTGTTATTTTCGGTAATCTTCATACTTTCGACTCTTTATTTTAAATAGAGGCCTCATTAATTCATTTTTCGATGTCGGACTTCAACTAAGATATTTTGAAACGTCAAAAATGTGTTATCCCAATACCCTATGTTTTGTTGAACCGATGGTATTTCAAATCATCATAGATTGATGATTTTAAGGACCTCAATTTTATACTTTTTTGTGATTGATGACCTCAATCACTACCTATAAATATTTACGTTTTCATCCAATTATATGTCTCTAATTTCCATCAATGTTCTCCTAATCAAGATCATAATTTGGTGGTGACCCTTTCATTTCTCTTTTCCTCATATTAAGACTAAATTTTAGTAACCCAATTTCCGATGTGGGGTTTCCCACAAATATATTATCTATTTTCAACCTTTTATTTTCGAAGAACAATTTCAAATTGCGAGGACGCAATTTATTGAAGGAGGGGAGAATGTAACACCCCAAGATTTTATAGTGTGTTATTTCTTCAAAATAATTCAATAACGTTCACTACACACAACACCAAGTTCAATTGCACCATGACTTACCAAAAAAAAGCCATTAAAAGAGGTCATGAATAGCATTAACTACATTTTTAACTTTATATAATCCTTATAATTTTAGAATCCATATTATGAGTTTCTTAGTCATAATGCAAGAACAGATTCATTTTCAGTATTGCACTTTTATCAAATTTTGATAGTGAAACCTTTTTAGATACTATATTTTAAACTTGTTGACTAAATGGGGACATCAAAAATTTAAAATGAAACATCCCAAGCTTCCACGGTACGCTAGTGTGTGTTGTACGCAACACCGAGTTCTAACACACCATAACCAATCAAACTAGCTGTTATGAATAGTAATACCTACTTTTTGAAGTTATATATATTTTATATTTTAAAATGGACTTCATTTTGGGATTCGGAATATCAAATTTAGCCTAAGGTGAAATTTTGGTACTTTTCGGATAACTTTCATATTTTGATGAATAGTGAAAATTACTAAATTTTAATTAAAAACAACTTTTTTAATCAAAATAATTAATAGTGATAAATTATGAATTTGAGTGGTTTTAAATTATATTTAGAATATATTTTTACTATTTAATATAATGTTGTTCATTGGACATAATTTTACAATTAAACCGAACATAAACAAGTGTCAATCTTTTGATAGTTATTATCTCTTAAAAACACGCTTTTTGTTTTGACAGCGGGAATTAATTTTAAATTAATTTCTGCCACTTCTGTGTTTTGAATTTAGGAAAATGGATTCCAAATTTGGAATCAGGATGTTCAAATGGTGTAAATAGGTAACTTTTATTTTTAGACATTTTGAATAATTACTGCGGTAAATATTTTATTTACCATGGTTAAGGGTAAATCCGGTAAATAAGGGTTAAAAAATAATATGATAATAATACTAAATTACCCTAAAACGTGTCTTAACCCTATTGGTTGATAAATGGTCGACCATGGGCATCTTTGTGTCAATTTTGGGACCCCATGGATCCACTTTTAAGTGATAATGACACTTTATTTTAATTAAGTCAAAATGAATACAAAAATGACACAAGCATATATCTTTTAGCAAAACAATTGTTACATAGGGTTATATAAGTTGGATTTTAGATTATAAATATTCATTAGAAAGCTAAAAAGATTTCTTACATAATTATATTTTATTTATAATTTTTAGACATTATATAATTTATTTTATTTATGACACAATGATGATGCAGTAATTACTATAATAGTGACAAATTAAAATAATTGATATTATAAATACCCAAATAAATATAATATGAAACTTTTAATGCATTAAACTAATTTTCTAGGATAATATGATATATTAGGATTGATTTAATTTACTTTTTTTGAAGTAATCAATCTGTTATGAGTTTCAAAAAAATCAACTATTGAATAGTGTCAAAATTGACATAAAAGAGTTCTTAAAACAAATATTATATTATTAATTGATATTAAATTCCTAAAAATCTAAGGTTCGGCCAAGAGACTTATATCATGATAGGTTCATCATTACTGTACCACTTGGGGGTATATTGGATGTATATAGTAAGTTTATTAACCATATTATATAAAAATACAAAGAGACATTGTAAAAGTGAAACTAATTAACTTAGAGTTAATACTTAAAGATAAGGTTAATATAAGTACCCAAACCTGTCTAAATTCTATTGGTTTAGTGGTTTTCGACCTATCCCCACCTTAACCTTTGAATAATCAACTTTGGAGCCATTATAAACCGAATATGAATTTATTATAAATTAATATTTCTAGCTTTTCCAAAGGTGCCCCTCACCCCTCTTATAAAAGGGAACTCCTCCTTCCCACTTCTTCACACCTTAAAAGCCTTTTGGTTCGGCCAAACTCTGCCCCAATACTCTCCCAACATCCCTCACTACAACCTAGAGGCCTTAGTTTGATCATAAAGCCAACCTAAGGAGCCCTTTTGATCAAATCAAAAGGAAGAACCCGAAGAAGAGGTAATGATTTCACCACCCTTTTCTAAGTTCCTTTCTTCTTCCACTTCTTCTTCCTTTGTTCTTACCATCCTAAAATAATAACTCCAGTATCTCACATATACTTTGATGTTATTATAAATATGGTACAACCATATTCAGTATTCTATCCACCCTTTGAATAACATGTCACCATACGTGCGTACGTACGGCTTACCGTCTCCACGTCGTGGTGTAATTGTTATTCAATATATTATTATGTGGATGGGTATAATAATGATGTGTAACTCATGTAAATAATAAATATAACATGTTAATGATTCTGTATATATGATATACCATCCATTTATATATTATTTTAATATCAAAAGAATGATATCGTCGCTCGTGCGTACGTACGGACTACCGTCTCCACGAACGCGATGAGATTCATTCTCCATCGTATCCATTCAAGTATAATTATCATTTTATGATTTAAAAATGATGTTTAAGGACTTGATATCATTCTGGATATGAATAATATACAACAAACATGGCTTATGTAACAAAACATATAAAAGAAAATGAGTAAGTTAACACCCGAAACGACGATAATTCTAAGATATTATTAACAAATCAATGTTAAAAGATCACATATGATATCATATTAATATATATGATTCTTGTATAATTTAATAACAATTATTTCACCATTATACAGGAGGTTAACCTACCCCAACCAAGGAAAAGTACAAGTTAAGGGTTATTTCACAATCTCTTCATTATCCGAGGTTGTTTATATGTAATAATCTACTGGGATCTCTTTATCATCCACATCCATGTTTCTTAAAAATGTATTTCAAAACATTTTTACTATTTACTAGAATATGAGTTAAAGTCATTTATACCCTTTTTTACTTTTATAAGTGGTTTATAAAGGAATCTTTCCGTCGTTTTCAAAACAAGGTCCCTTTTAACCTTTTCAACAGAATTAAGGTAAGAATGTTTTTTTAACTTATACGGCGGGTGCGACTATTTTCCGCCGTTATAAAATCTTCAAAGTTTCCCTTACAAGCTTATAAGATTATTTTCAATGAAAATGTTTTATTTTATATGGATCCTAAATGATTTCAAAATAAAAGGAGATATTTCTTTAAAAAGAATTTTGATTTCATCTATGTCAACATCCTTTGATGGATTTTAAGATTATTTGAAGTTGATTTATTATGATACAAAACCTCTATATTGTATTGAAGGTTTTGTGATATGTTTGACTGTGGATGTGCTATTTTTATACCATTCATAGTTTATGGTGAAAGTATTGACATTTCGTATGCTAGTTTTAATACGAATGTTTATGTTATATTTAAACCTTTTCATATGGGAATGCATTGGACTTAATATGTGACGGGTGGAGCCCGCTATAGCTCCTCGATGCATCGGTAGGTCTCATGAGACAAACTAGTGTCTTGGCATAAGGCCTTGACAAAATCTTAATTGTAGTCTTGGCACGAGGCCTTGGCTATGTGGTTATGATAGTCTGGCATTATGCATTCCATCATTTTGAAAGTGGTTATTGATTTTTCATGTGATTATTCGATTAGTAGAATAACCATGTGAATAAGTAAATGGAATTATTTCATTTTATTTATGCCATACTATGTTGAAAGTTCAAGTTTTAAAGGCTTTTGTTTTAGTTATACATTGCCTTAAATGTTTATTCTTATTTATGAAAGTTTCCGCTATATTGCTATCCTTACTGGGCATTTGAGCTCACCCCTTTTCTATGTTTTATTTTTCCCAGGAAGTGAAGAAGTAAATTATGAATGACCTGCAGGGATATTATGTGGGGATATGAGTGTGGATTATGGAGACAATATGTTGTTGTAGTAGTTTTTCGTTTAATGATGTAATGTAAACCTTATGAATATATCTAGTGTTTCCAAGGCTACTAAACCAATCGGTCTTTCGAGATTTGATCTTTCTTGTGATCATGCCAATGTTATGTAATAATGAACCGACTCTGGGTAACTAGGGTCGGGGCGTTACAGTATGAGTGCTATGGTAGCACATGCGAGTACATGATGATACTTAGGAGAGGGAGGTCGATGTACGATCGCAGTGGCCAGAGTTGTTCGAGGTTTCTTCTTCTACGCCGCCATACTAGGAAAATTCGAGGATGAATTTTTTTAATGTCGAAAGTTTGTAAGAATCTAGATCTTATTTTCAGGTATGTATTTATTTTAAGATTTTTTTAGAAAAAGTGGAGTTTTTATAAATTTAAGGTGTACACGTCATGTACTTATAAGTACCCACCGTGTACTCGGTTGTCGTAGGTGACAGTGTACTGGTTGGGTAATGGCTGAGTACATGGCCGTGTGTGGTGACCCAAAGTCCGTCTAAAGGGGAGGCTAGAAAATTCAAGTACACGCCATGTACTTTTAAAGAACATGCCATGTACTTTTTTTTCATTAAATAGACCGGGGTCGCGTCTGAAGGACAAAACCTTCTTCTTCTTCACTCGTCTCGTCCAGGAGTGACCGTACACCACAGATCTTCTCTGGGCCCCTAACTCACCATCCAATCTCCGATATGAACTCTGTTGATTGTGTTGGAATCGCATCAGTGATTTCTCCCTTCTTATTGATCATCATCTCCTGATTTATACTCTTTAGTGAGATATCCTTGGTTGAATTTTTTTAAAAATTTTATAGATCTACAGAATTAAAGGGTGATTCAAGGCCTCAAGTTCACATATATCAATCTCATGATTCTAAGGTAGGTCTTTTGTGCCTTTTGTAGATTTTCTTTGAATTTCATGTTCAATAGTTCCAAATACCCTCATTCAAGGTATTGTGTGTTTATGGTTTTTATGAATGTTATTTCCTTCTATGACTTGTTTGTTTGGAAAGAGATTAATTGTTTGTGAATAGGGTTAACTTATCCATGCAATGGATTTTTTTCCCATGTTTGCTGGTTTTGACCATTTGAACTAGCTTCCCTATTAAGCTTCTTTCTTTCCATGCCTAATATTTTAAGGATGGATTGATTATTATCTCACTTACTATGATATGCTGTGAATTGTATATCTAAGAAGTTATTGAGGTTTAATTTTTCTACCATGTATCATTTGTGCATGATTGACTTACAGAGGGTTGTGGGAACCTGCTGTAGTTGACCATAGGGGGAATGGATGCTGAGGGCTTCCCCAGAGTGTTTTTTTACTATTACGTTGTGAGACCATAGGAAGGATGGAATTTGTGCTCTCTCAGAGTGTCTGTAGTTTATTCGATAAGAGACACCTGAGGAATTGGACATTGGGTGCTTCCTTAGAGTGCCTATTAGTTACCGATACAAGACCATAGGGGGAATTGATGGTGTTTTCTTCCTAAGAGAGTCTTTTCTAAAGCTTAACTATAGGGGTTAGACTGTGAGTACTTCGCTGAGGGTTTCATGTGTTTGTTTGGTTGAACCAAAGGGGTTAGTCTATGAGTAATCTCCAGAGGGTTACCTGATTTTGATTAGTTGTTTACTTGATATATTAAAATGAATGCAATTAAATTTATAGGATTGTTAAAATGTTCACTACCTTTTCTACTACTTCTTTTTGTTTATTGCCTCCTATATATATTCACTGACTGTTAGGCACAGATCCTTGGGTGGTTGCCTACTCAGATTCATCTCACATGCTATTTGGGTCATGATTTTTGGCCCAAACATATTATACTGTTACAGGTCTCGATAAGGTAAAGCACCCTTCAACTTGAGGTACTTGATTGAAATGGAGCTGGGAGCATGGGGCCAAACTGAGTCTTGCGATGTTGTGGAAATGTTTACTTTATTTTATTTTGTACTTGAGTTTAGTACTGTATTCTTTAATTGTGATTTTTTTGGCTACTTTCCAAGACATATGTATCATGAATAATTTATATATGAGTGCCCCTGTTGTTTATCACTTCTGTGGTTTACTTATTGTATGTTTTACTACATCTATTATTACTATCAGTCTTACTTATACTATGTTACTCTACCAATGATGGCATAGTTTCCACACTATCACACCCAAGGCCCTCACTACTAGTCGATAGCCATTGGAATTCGGGGAAATGCGCTTGAGGCCATGTGACAAACCAAGTATAAGGCCCCTCTGGGCGGCTTCTAGAACTGGGACGTTACAAGAAAACTCATTGGTTGTTCTATATAGACTTCTTCTTCAAGAACACCATTTAAGAAAGTTATTTTGACATCAATTTGATACAATATGTATCCTATTTGTATTGAAATGGAATTAAATAGTTTGATTGAATCCATTCTAGTCACCGGAGAAAATATTTATTTAATGTTAATACCATCAATATGTGAATAGACTTTACACACAATTCATTCCTTATTTCTAATAAAATTTCCATGGTCATTAAATTTATTTTCTTAAATACACTTCATATCGGGTCTCTTAACCAAATCCCATGTTTGGGTATTATTGATATGATCCAACTCTTCATTTGTAGCCTTAACCCATGATATATTCTTTGCAGCTTCTTCAAATTAGGATAGTTCCACAACTTCTAGGTATATATATTGTGAATTATTCCACACTCTCCTTGTTTGTGTGGGAGCGTTCTAATCACCAATGATGTTGGATTAAGCAATTTCAACTCTTCTATTTCTCCTATGAGGTTTTGATGAATTTTCTTCAGCCATGGCTTCCAATTTTTATTGTTCTTATGATTCAGAATCATGATATGATTATTGAGTGTTTTACATTCCTTACTCTACTTCATTATTTTGATTGGTTCGATGTCAAAATTCTTTCTCATCTTGTACCACATCAACAGATTAATTCCTTGTGTCATTTGTGGTTTTATCTTCAATTTTATTCACATCACTGCTTTCTCAATTTTTCCAAGATGTTTATTAAAGAAATTACAGGATTAATATTAATTGAATATTGGAGGAATATTCCTTCATCTATAGCATCAACATACGTTCCATGAATCCCTTCTTTTTTTCACATAAAGAATTTAATTTCAATAAAATGACAATATTTCAAATAGGGATTCCCTCCATTCCATAAATCATAGTGTATCTTGGTTTCACCATATAAATCCCTATTTGGTTTTTAATATAAAATATATATTTAACATCATATTTATAGTAATTTTGAGAGATTCAACTCAAATTCCACATAATTCAGGCTATATTATTTTCTAACCGATTCTGGCACTCAACAACACAATTTTGCTGAGGAGTTCTCACTGCATCCACATGATATTTTATTATATGTTTCTTTAGTTAATTTTCAAATTAAAATGTTGTGTATTCTCATCCATTTTCAAAAGTGAAAAAAAAACAATTATTTCTCATCTAGCATCAATGAAAAGGATGAATTTCCTTTAAATATATGTTCTAGCATCATTTGTCATACCACATACATATGTATGAATGATATTAATAGGATTTGAGGCTCTTTTCTTCTTTGGATGACTTGAACTACACACCAACTTTCTTGGTATGTAGGAATTACAAGGCTTATACCTTTTAGGATTTAGATTTTGGATATCCATGGAAATATTTAGGTTTGATACCATTTCAATATATTGTTGATTGATGTGACCCAACCTCTAATATCACATGTTTTTCTCTTCTTAAACTATAATTTAACATATTTTCTCTTTATTATCAACCTGATAAGAGTTGGCATTTGTTCTTCATCCATTCATGACATAATTCCATGTTATTCATTTTATAGTACACCCCTTTCGGTTGAATGTCACAATAAATATTGAGTCATAGAGTTTACTCACACTCATGAGATTAGGATACAAACCATCCTCTTAAAGAACATTATATTTCTTTAGTTAGTCATTATCCAGTTCAGTTATTCTACTACCATTGATCTTCAAAGAACCATCACTTCTGAACCTTACTATTACATCAACTTTTTTTAAAAAATTAGTTTACAAGTTTGCATTACCTGTCATATGGGATAAGAATCAGCTATCTTTAATCCAGTTGTTGTTTTTCTTTGTATCTTTGAGGGTTACTTCTACAAGGTTGTATTTTTTAATTCTTATCTTTTTCCTCCATGAAATATTTTCTTGAGGTACGGATAATGATGTATTTTCAAATATCTTTTCCATGTGCATATAATCATTATACTCATAATCATCATCTAGATGATATAACTTGTTCATAACAACAATACCGCCTGTTAGGTGAGTATTTACTTGTCTCTGAGTTTTGTATAAATTGTTCCTACCATTTCATTATCTTCAATCAACATATTTATGGCTAATGTTAGAATAATGAAAACAATAACCATAGAAACTATTTCTTCTATAAGAATTAGGATATGAATTCATTCTTCTTTATTGACTTCTAAGCTCTTCCAAATTCAAATAGATCCTTGCCTCATCACAGTATGATATGGTATGGACCAGATTGCCACAGAATATACATTTCATAAGTGGAAATGTATTTTTACTTATATTCCTCCACATTTCAACTTTCATAGGAGGATAGTTTACCTTTATATCATCTTGGGAAACTCGAGAACAATTTTTAGTCCTCCTTTCAATCTGATTTTAGACATTCTTTGTTTTGAGTTGAAGAGTCTTTATAATATGTTTGACTTTTAGCATGCCATGATTTTTTCCCTTTTTACTTCCAACATTCGATGTTTCCATATCATAACCAATTCCAATGTTTCCCATACATGAGGGAATTTATAATTCAAATCCTTTTAAACTCAATCAGAACTAAATTTATCTATCTCTAGCATCTCAACATCTATGAATTTTCCAAACTGAATTATCTTCATTGTTTCTTTTGGACTTTATTCACTATTATATTTACACCTAAGAGTAAAACCATTTTCTTTATGTCCTTCAATAGTTTTGGCCTTCTCCTCTAGTATCTATGTACGGTCATTAATGGCCTTTGTTTTTTCTTCAATTTTGAGCTTTATTTCAACTATAAGTTCTTAGCTTTCAAATGTTTCCGAGTGTTACTTTATTACTTCCTCAAGTCAATCAATTTTATCTTTCAGTATATCAACATATTTTGATGACTCATACATAATTTCTTTTTACTTTTTTCATCTATTTCATTTATACTCAAGATTACCAAAATCATTCTTAAGATACAATATGAGATTCACATTAGTAGTCAACAGATTATCTATAGCTTCATCTCATAATGGTTCTGATTTTTCAATGGTAGCCATCATTGATGCATGGGTTCCATATTTAAATTATTTTTCTTCTTCCTCAGTAAATTCACTATAATCATATTCTTCTTCATAGAAAAAAACCTTTCTCTATAGTTTCATACAAAACAATAATTCTCTATTTTTTAAAAACTTTTTCTGAGGATTTTAAATGTCTTCATCTTCACATTTACCATCATCTAACTTTCTTGTGTTGCAAGAGGAAATGTTCCCAACACTTCTAGAACAAAAAAATCTTGTGGTAAGTTGCCTTCAAATTTCTATTTTCCCTTCTTGAATTTCATGGAAAAAAGTGAAATAATTTATTTTTAATCATTATATTTATCAATACTATATCCTAAAATTTAATTTTTGTCCATGTATTTGAATATAATTTTCTTGATTACTCATGTTGTTTCATATTTTTGTTGGAATATTATCTCATATTCCTCAAGGATGCTCAGAAGATCATCTAGAGAATGTTTGGAAAGATACCATTCCTCAATGACTAAAATATTTTCATTATAAATAGGTGAAATTATTATCAAGATTTTATTCACAATATAAATATCTATGATTTCTACATATATTCTTCATATTTCTCAAACAAATTTAGTAATTCGACTGAAAAAGATTTCTACATTTTCATTAGGATATATCTTCAAATCATTAAACCTATTGTGAAAAACATATAGATTCACCTTCATTACATTTTATCACCTTCATAAATACTCTCAAGTTTTTACCACATAAAAATTAATAAAATAAAACTCATAAAATTTAGATAGATTTGATATGAAAGAGTTACAATGAAGGAATTATGTTCTTTAGTATATGCATCAAGAATTTTGGTATCTTTATCAGTTATTGATAGCCCAGTTGTACTAGTGACATGTATTCCTTGTACACTGGAAAACAAGACTTCCTTTACAATATATCTTAGATTATATATCATCATATTCTTCCATATCTGAATTTCACTTCCATCAAAGTGGGGGACTCCAATAACATTCACTATATTGTGCATGATAGAAATTAATGGAAAATTTATCACTTGAAAACATTACCCTCTAATACCACATGATGGACCCTGGAACACCTTGATAGTAGAGGGTTGAATCAGGGTGTCAAAATTAAATTTAAAATTGATGGTTAATGTTCCCACATTGGTAGTAACTTGTTAAATATGTATTGTAGTAATGTGCAGTAATTTGAACATTCCCTCACATAAGGAACAAATAGAAATTTTACATGGTTCACCACTAAGGGAATGTCCAAGGAGCATATATTGTGAGGTTTCCCATTATACCAGATTCCACAAATCTTTACTAATAGTTGAGTAATTTTTTTTTGAATTGTCACTTTGTGCCAGTAACATTACTTTTACAAGGTATTAGGGATATTATATTGTGTCCCTTAGATCAATTTTGTTGACTCCCCCTCACTCACTGCATTGGAAAGAATATCACCTCAGTTTATCGACATGAAAGACCCTTCACTGTGTTGAAATCAAATCATGCATCCTCAAATATAGATAGATGCTATGTTGATGTCTTGTTTTCACCTATAGATGTAATTCAATTTTCCATGAACTATTTTCTCTGAAACAGATTTCTGCGTAATGGCCTTCTTCCTTCATGTACTACACTTCACTGTGTACTGTGATTACTTCAAATACTGAATCTGCAAACTGTGGTCGTGTACTACCTTATCTAACCATAATCACAAAATACCTTCACAAAACGCATCCATGTAATGCTTCTTATTTATGGATGAACTCCCCCTCTATTAACTATCTTCCACAAACTATCTTTGATGAACCGCCTTCTGTGAACTATCTTTTGAAAACTATTCTGGACTTCACTGAATTCCTTTCATATTTCTAATCAATGTCTCTTTTGTGGGTTTGTCTTCATAAGAACCACTATAGTCTTCATTGAATTAATCTTGTATTTTTATTCATATTTATGTACCCTAATGAAAGTATTACTACTCCTTATATATGAAAATATATTTGCATAGTCTGCTAAACTGAGATTTACTAAAATATTCACTCTATACTATACTCCAGCAAACCATTTTCCCTATGTAGTATGAATACCACCGTTCTTCCTACACGGCATCACAAATCACTACCTCGTTTCTGCAAATGACACCCTTCATAGATTCACAAAACATTACCTTGTTTCCTACAATGAAAAATTATTTGGAGAACCATTTTCCATCTGTGAACTGAGGATTTTCTACAAAACTTATTCATCCCGTGAACCATTTTGTGATTTTAGTCCACATTCCATGCTTCTATAGGAAAATCCCATTCTGCGTACCTCCAATAGCGGTCTGAGAACTATGTTTCATGGTCTGTGAACCATTATTTGTAGACTCATTTTAATAAAACCTTACATTTACAAAAAAAATACAAACCCCCTAATTTTGAGGCCCAAAATTTTGGAAGACACTAGGAAACTATTCCACTTTAAACACCAGATTCATCATGTAGTGTAATAATAATGGTCTTGAAAACTCCCTAATCAACCTAATGTGGATTTACATCAAACACAAACCAAACACCATTTCTAGAAAAGAACACCCATTGGTCCAAAAATCCTAGGGGTGAAACATTGGGTACAATAAATCTCTTCCCCTGCAATTTCTCGAACTACACCGTTGGCTCGTGAAGCTCTAAAGGAGGCATCTGATATGTTGATGTAGATATCAGTTCCATCCTAAGATGTTGATCAATGAAAAATTATATCTCTTGGTAGGGATATAATCATATAATATCTTTTGTAAATATGTCCCTATACTCTACAACCACAGTAGGATACTAAAATCTCATAACATCTACTTCACGAACAGTGTGGAAAGAAAACTGATGAGTAATCAGCTACAATCTCCAATTCAAGAGTATATCCTACAGTACCTAGTTTTTATTTTTACCCAAAAAAGTAAAATTGGACCGATTTATATGGCCACACCACATCCTTCAATAGAAACAGCCAATCTGGGCATGAATTATAGATAATTGGTCCATACCTAAGATATAATTGTAAGGCCTCATCAAAACAAAAAATATATCTAATTGAAACAATCACCACCAAGAGTTTGGTCAAATTTTTGTCTCAAGTGTGTGATAACTGAGTCTACTCCATTAGGATCCTCCAATTGTAGGGGTCAAGCTAAGGGCTTAATTAGAATCTCTACATCTTGAACAAGATAGGAAGAAATAAAAGAATGACTTGAACCTAGGTATATTAGTAAAAAATATAAGGTATAAATGAAAAGGATCATAACTCAAATAATCTCTAAAGAATCTGATTCACAATCCCTATCCACCATCAGCTGACCCTACCACTGTCCTACAGCTCCATGATCATAGAGGGGACCACATTTGGGTGGTGGTGGTAACAACTCAAAGAGTAGACCAACTCTAGTTTCAATCCCAAATCATCTACAATGAATGCCTCCATTAAAAAATGTTTGATACTTTCACTTCTTCTTCCATGGTGGCCCATCAACTATCTCCCTAATAGCCATGTGGTGTGTTTGGAAAATCTCATGCAAGATATACCCCACTGTTACATGTATACCACCTCCAATCTGTAGGACGACTAGAAAATTCTTATGTTACTTGAACCATAGACCCTCTATACTAAGACCTCCTCTTAAAATTACACACACATCATGGTCCCTAATACTAATGTTGGATCCCTATAGTTAAGGTCTCTCCTCCTCATTTCCCATTGTCAGAAACCACTATCTACATCTACTCATCCATGAAACTATCAACCACCCAATATTTCTCGGGCACCCCAACAAAATTAAGAATTAATAAAGGTTTAATTATTTCTCAAATCAACCCATGTTGTCCTCACTCAAGGGTACGAGCATAAAATCATTGATATCGTACCATATACATCAATTACATGGAGAGGTTAGTAATCCTCAATGAATATTCAGCTATTATCATAATTCCATGTTCAAGCTGCATAAGTTATGAGATATGTATATCCCTCAGTATAGCTATAGTGACCTCCTGTATTAAAAGGTGATAAAAATTGGATAATTCTATAGTTTCTTAATCGTAATAATTCATCTCCAAATCCCACATCCGTTCTGATGATCCATGAAGATGGCTCACCACCAAGAAACCCAATTGGTTTGTTAATGTCTCGAAAAGATAGAAAACTCATGTCACTGACTGAAGATAGATCTCATATACATGGGTTTTGGTCTCACCTTTGATCTTGATGGGCCTATGTCACTGAAACTAATTATGGTTTCTCATTATGTATACATCATCTGTTGGTACAATGGAACCATCTACTACTATATAGGTGGTGGTATAGCTGGTTCACTTCCGAGAGGGAGAATCTATGGAACTGGTCCCTGTATGTAAGGCCCCAAACCCAGTTACCCAAATTCGGGGTATTATTACATAACATTGTCATGATTAAAAGGGATCAAATCCTGAAATACTAATCAGTCTAGTATCCTTTCATGTACTAGATACATTTATTATTTTTACATTACATCATGAAATAAAAACATCAAAAACATTTATCTCCTTTTGAACACAATTATATCCTTAGCCTATCCCTGCAGGTCAAACATAAAATACTTCTTCACATCCTAGGAAAAATAAAACATAGAAAGGGGTGGGATCAGATGCTCAGTAAGGATAACAATATAGTGGAAACATTCATAAATAAGAATAAACATTTAAGGAAATTTTTAAGACTAAAACAAAAGCCTTTTAAACTTAAACATCAGCATAATATGGAAAAGAAAAAATCAAATAATTCCATTTACTTATTCACATGGATATTCTACTAGTCTAATAATCACATTCAATATAAATATCCAATTTCATAATGATGGAATGCATAATGCCAGACTTCATTACCACATAGTCAAGGCATTGTGCCAAGACTACAAATAAGATTTTGTCAAGGCCTTGTTCCAAGAAACTAGTTTGTCCCTTGAGACCTACTGATGCATCAAGGAGCTATAGTGGGCTCCACCTATCATTTACTATGTCTAATGCATTACTCATATGAAAAGGTTTAAACATAACATAAACATTTGTATTAAAAATAGCATACAAAAAGTCAATAATTTATCCATAAACCATTAATGGTGTAAAAATAACACATCCACAGTCAAACATATCACAAAACCTTTAATAAAATATGTAATATTTGTATCATAATAACTCAACATCAAACATGCTTAAAATCCATCAATGGATTTTGACATAGATGGAATTAAAACTTTTTTAGAGAAATGTATCATTCTATTTTGAAATCATTTAAGAGTCATATAATTTTAATAGAAGAAATTTATTTTGAAAATATTCTTATAAGATTTTATAGGAACTTTAAAGTTGTTATAATAGAATAAAATAGCCTCACTCACCGTATAAGTTAAAAAAACATTCTTACCTTATTTTTTGTCGAAAAGCTCATAAAATACCATGTTTGGAAAACGACGGAAAGATTCCTTTAAAAAAATATATGGTAAAATAAGGATATAAATGACATTAAACCACTATATAGTAAATAGTAAAAATGTTTTGAAATAAATTTTTAAGAAAACACGGATGTGGATGACAAAGAGGTCCCAGTAGATACTTATGTAAAAACAACCTCAGATAATAAAGAGATTGTGGAATTAACCCTTACCTTGTACTTTTCCTTGGTTGAAGGTAAATTAACCTCATTTAAAATAGTTAAATAATAGTTAATAAATTATACAATAGTTATATTAATAAATATGATATCATATATTATCCTCTAATATTTCTTTGTTAATAATATTTTAGTAGTATCATAGTTTTTTGTGTTAACTGATTTGTTTTCCTTTATATGCTCGATTATGTAAGCCATGTTTTTTACAAATAGGATATTTTTTATTCATATCCATAATTATTTTAAGTTATTATAAATTATTTGTAATCATAAAATGAAATTTATTCATGAATGATTACGATGTGGAATGAATCTCATCACGTTCGTGGAGACGGCAATCCATACGTACGCAAAAGCAATAATATCATTGTATTGATGGTGAAATCATATATAATTGGATGGTATATCATATATAAATAATAATTAACATGTCATATTTATTATTTAAATAAGTTATAATCATTATTATACCAATCCAAATAATGAAGTGTTTGAATAACAAACTACACCACGACGTGGAGACGGTAAGTCGTATGTACGCATGTATGGTGACTTTTTCATTCATGTGATGGATAGAATAATGAATATGGTTGCACTATATTAATAACATCACAATATATAGAAGATAATGGGTTTATTATTTTAGAATGTAAAAAACAAATAATGAAGAAGTGGAAGAAGAAAATAACTTAAAAGAGGTGATCAAATATTTACCTCTTTTTTAGGTTCTTCTTATTGATTTGATCAAAAGGGATCCATAGGTTGGATTTATGATCAAATTAATCCTTCTAGGTCGAATTAAGTATACTTTAGAGGATATATTTTTTAGGGGATGGCCACAAAAAAAGGCTATGGAGGTGTGAAATTAAGAGAAGTAGAAGTGGCCTTTTATAAGGGAGGTGAGGGTCACTTTAGGAAAAGCTTGAAATATTATTTTATAATAAAAAAATTGGTTTCTAATGGCTCCAAATTGAATTATTTCGAATATAAGGTGGGTATGGGTCGAAAAACTCTCAACTAATAGGTTTTAGACAGGTTTAGTTCATCATAAAAACCTTATTTTTTTTATTTAACTCTTTGTTAAATAGTTTGACATTTATTGTGTCTCTTTGTATTTTTATATTATATGGTTAATAAACATACTATAACAAGACAAGAAAACCCTATGTGGTTCATTATTAATATATATAACCTTATCTAAGTCCTTTGGCCGAACCTTAGATTTTTAGGAATATTATATCAATTAATAATATAGTATTTGTTTTAAAAACACAATTATGTAAATTTTGACACAATTTAGAATTTGATTTTTTTGAAATCCATAGAAACTTTATCACTTAGAATAAAATTTGTTTAAAAAATCCTAACACGTCAAATTAATCTAAAAAATTAGTGTAATTTATCATAAGTCTCAATTTACATTTATTTGGATATTTATAATATCAATTATTTTAATATTTCATTAATAAGGTAATTATTGAATCATCATTGTGTCATAAATAAATTAAATTATTTAATGACTAAAAATTATAAATAATATAAAATTATGTAATAAATATTTTTATCTTTATAATTAATATTTATAGTTGAATTTATATTTTGTTTGTCCCTATATTAAAAATGGTTTAGTTATTAAACATTGAATTTAACTCATTTAACTCTTCTTTAAATAAAATAATAATAAATGTCTTAATCTAATCCAAGTGGACCAAAGAGGATCATATTTTATTCATAAGGTTTTTTTGGTAGAATTGTATTTTTACAATTGAATTTGGACTTGTTTTTGGGTAATTATGATATCATTCTTACCCTTAAATACACTATTTACTTTTAACTGTGGTAAATAAAAGTCAGAAGTTACTATTCACAAATAATTATTTTCATCCTATTGAACCACATTTTACATAATAATATTAATCGTGTCTCTCTGATTTTGGAAATTCAACTCATAGAAGAAGTAAATTTATGTTTTAGGCAAATTTTCAAATGCTACTAGGAGGTGGGTAAAAGACAGTAAAAAGTTCAATAAAATTTTTATATATCTAAACTTATTATAAAATGAGTCCAATGAATTACATTGAACTTATATAGGTATTATGTATCTATTTTGACATAAAATAAATTTAAATAAAATAAATAATTATTTAAATAAAACGGCGGTTTTAACCAATAACGCATTGTTTTTCACTATTCATCAAAAATTGAATGTTTTTAGAAAAATACCAAAAATTCTCCCTAACAAAATTTTGATATTCCAAATTCAAAAATAAAGTCTATTTTGAAAAATATAATTTATAAAATTTCAAAAAGTGGGTATTACTATTCATAAAGGCTAGTTTGATTGGTCGTAGTGTGTTAGAATCTCGAAGTTGCGTACAATCCAAGCTATTGCATTATTCAAAGAAAAACATAATGTGGAAGCTTGGGGTGTTACACTATATTGATGCCTCGTCACTGAGGGGGCCATCCTTGTGATCCTACTGTTGAATCTTAGCTTCCATACGTCGTAATGTAATCCTGAAATATACAAGATATACCATAATAATTCAGTGTATCTATTGATATGACTCAAAAAGAAAATGGAAACCAAAATCATTTATTATATGATGCATATAAAATTGGTTTCCCTAAATAAAATTTTATCATGTACTGAGTTGAAATATTGATGATCATAGTCTAAGAGTATAGTTATGTTGGATGACACACTAACAATGGTGTCTCTAGCCTGAAATCTGAACCCAAAACACTTAACATTTTTTCCAAAACCAATCTCACAAACTCTGGTCCTAAGGTACAACTGACTTCCATTAATACCAATCATTCATGACATGAAAAAATGGGGTCTATGCTGAGACTCCCCAAGCTTTCCTCTAATAGTCTAGGGTCTAACAACTATCACCAATTACAAAAATCACTAACATAAGAGGCCTTAGCATCATTACATGTACACATTGACAAATATCCAAGACCATAAAATGATAAAATTTCAAAAGAAATAAAAAAATATAAATTCTTACACCTAAATCATATATCCAAAGTAAGACAGGAAGTAAAGGAAAGTAAAAGGGGTAAAATACAAGCCCACCACAATGAGCCTGAAAACATGTCAAACATGAAAGTAAAGATGGGGTATTCTCTCAAGATACCATAGAAACACACATTGGTCAATCTAGTCTCAATTTGAATCATCTTGTCCTAGACCCTTAGGGACTCTGTTGAAATTTTTATTGTCTGCACAAGACACAACATCTGCGGGAAAATCCTATGTATGGGTGAGTGTAAACATACCCAGTATAAAACTCAGAAAAAACAGAGAATATAGAAAAATTACAATAGTGATATCTATATAGGTATAGGTCTATTGAACATATAACACAAATATCCATATATACTCAAAAAATACAAAAAATAACAAGTTAAAGACACAAATGTAATGTTATCCTAGTATTCCTACTCTATGGTTCCATAAAGCACTCTTCTAGGAGAACACACTCCATGTGTCAGATTGCAGTGATGACATCCATTCGAGAGGTATTTCTTATCGGGTCTCATCATTATAAGTGTGCATTATATGTCTAAATAGATATGATACATATATGATGATCAATCTAATATTCGTGGTGTATAGCAACAAGTCAATCCATATTATCCTACTTTGTGCAGGATCAATTATCACATAGTGATGGTCATGACTATACTAAGAACTCGCCCTAGGGAAAGAATATGATAGAGGACCTCACTACAAGCCTCACATAAGGATTCCAATAACATTATAAATGAATTCCAACTGAAGAGATTAATAGCATATATGTAGGAGGTGATTCCATACTATCCCTTATGGAATGGATATAGGGAACACACTCTATATAATATTCTAAAAGATACAAATGAAAATTTCTTCAAGCCTATATTTAAGGAGTGGATGCCATGTAGTTGGAGTAAATGTTATGTCCCTTCAACCCCAGGTGACTCCCATGTAAACTGATCATATCTGTGTTTATGTAGAACTACATGGCGTGCTTTTTTCCATGTACTTCTTAATGTGTCTTAGTGCATGGCTTAGGTCATGTATGCCTAGGTTGGCCACATCCATGTATGAGTAGATGAGGTTCTCATGGTCATGTACCCCAATCCATGTATGCATACCCTCTGAGGTACACACCAATCATTTTGAGAGTAGTCACATGTTGAGTTACATGGTAACACTGAATGAGACATGGTCACACGTCGTGTGATTCTTATCTTCCTCTAGAAACCCTAGCTTCTGTACAGGGTCCCACACTAGGCATAGCTCCATAATTCAAGATTTATTGATTATTTTAGTCAATAAAACCATGTTATTCATTCCACATATTCTTTCACTACTTCCACCTTGGAAATAATCCTAGTTCTCTCTGGAAATCAAGTGTCTACTACAGTTGATCCGTTCTATGTTTGCTCATGGGAATAAGGCCTTTGAAACCATTCATGAAATGCCCGACGTAGGCTTCCATCACCGTTTTCATGATGCACATGAATTAGGGGTCTCTAATATAGTCTTATATGAAAGATTATACCTCCATATCATTATACTCATCCACGCCGAGTCTAGAGCTAAAATATTATATCATTACACCAAGAAACAAGTGTGAAACAATTGATTCAACAGAATTTGTGTTGAACCACAATCCAATAAAGAAAACACATGACAAAATAAGAATCAATGGATAAAATCCTAAGTAAAAATTGTGATGGGAAAAAATTGTGGTAGTTCATGTCGACCGTGGTGTGCTTCCATTAGAATATAGAATGAATAGATAATATATAATCACAAAAGTAATTCTCTAAATTCCTCGAAGAAATTAACCCATCACAAAATACACACAGTATGAGTATCAATCTCATGGATAATTAATTAGTTTTAATCATAGAGAAGATACTGGGGAATGAAATCTAATAAAAAAACTCCATTCCTAAATTTGGATCAATCGCTAAGGAAGAATATAAATGTGCCAATATCGTTGGTGAGATCCTCTGATTTTGCATCACAACATTCATCGATCAATGATCTGGTTGATGCTGTCCCATGTAATATCCTTTAATGTCTCCCCAAATATTCTATGGATCATTACGATATTGTAGCTGCACATAAGAATTCTGTATAACTGCATATATATTAGAGAATCATGGTTTCTATGAAAATGAATTAATAATATTATTTCACTAAATTATTTTGTTTATTTCTTGCTTGGAATGACTTTTCCATAATTACCCTTCATCAACAACGGTTATGTTGTGACTATAGTAAAATGAACTTTCTAAACTCAATTATGACCTCTGATTTCTAGTTTGAAACCATGTTTAGATGTTATAACACTCATTCTGGAAAACTATATATTTGTTTTATTTATTATATTTAATATATTTTAAACAATTATTCCAGGAACACTGGACCTCAGAATCATAGTCTGTATGAACTCCTAATGATGAATATAATACATAAAAAATCTTAAAAATAATAAATGGAAAATTAGATAAATTAACTGTTTTCCATTTTTATCCAAAAACATATATTTCCCACATGTAGGAGTTGTAGAACCATTATATATCATAGTTTTTTTCTATTATTTGATTAATTTTTTCTATTATGACTCTTTTAGAGTGACATGTATGTAACATTGGGAATGTTGACTTCTCAATAACTTGAAACTAAAAGTGAGTCTTACATATAGAGTCCATTGATAAATACTGAGAAAAAATTTTCCCTCTAAATTCCCCATCCTTTAATAATCATCATTACAACCTCCCATACTCTTTAAATTACTTTTAAACAAACCAAAATCAACATCCCTAATAACTAGAATATTTCCCATAATCAATAATTAAAATTCTAGTTTGAACTAAATTTCCATAACATCATACATGTGTAATTATATAATAGTATAAATTTTCTATAATACTATTAAAAAATATATATCACTATTAGAATACCAGTGAACTTATTTTCTTCTCTAACCTCTTCCAGATTCATATAATCTCTATAGGGTCATACAATATAGTCAAATCAATACTGAAGTAACCAAGGTGGATAAATGAAGTTGATAGACCTAGTATTTAAAATTTTACATCATCTAAGGGAACTATTACATTATCATTGATGATGAAAATATCAGTACAACATTCAATAATATCATGTGAATAGTTTAAAAAATTAAATTATCAAATTTCCTCATTTGATCTGAAGAAACAATTGATAATATCTCATCGCCAACATTTTTTTCTTGAGGAACTAAAACCATGTCCTTATAGATTTTCTAAAAGAACATTAAAAGTTTGTGGGAACATTTATTGTTAAAATATTAATGATTAAATGGATTTTCTCAGGTTTCATCAACTTCCTGATGATCACCACAGCAATGATTCATTAAAATGTGAGTAAGAACCTGGGTTAGGAGCTTAGATAATCTTTTTTTCTCTCTAGGAAGCTGTATAGAGGAGAGAGATTCTCTCAACTATCATATATACAATATCTCCATCAATGTGATCCTCCTCCCCCTCCATATATAGTGGTTTGTAAAATTACCCTGAATAGAATACTTAGTCCCAAATTATTAATTTTCCACTAAATAATTTATTAATGATTTGTTATGACCAAACAAAAATGTCATAAATGTAATTTATATTTTTATAACCTATGTGTAATATAGTAAATATATTACATGAAAAAATAAGGACATTAACTTAACCATGTGTTCCTATAAATATTAGATGAACCAAGAATATTAATATAATATTCACTCGTATAATATTTTACAAATAAATTCACTTAATACTAGTAAATATATTAGATAAAAAAATTCAACTCTAGTTATACTATAATTTAATAATATTAAATTTATTTCTTTCTTGTCAATCATTTATTTTTCGTAATCACTTAGATCTCCAGGTGTGTCCCACAACGTTATATACTCATATTCATTTGAATATGCCATAATTTTGATTATATTATCTGTGTGACTATATGGGCCCTTATATCAAGAGTAGTGAATACTATTCATACACCATGAGTGATGTCAGCAACCCATCAAGGCCCTTAATGTGATAAGGTATGCTCATAATAATGACTTCCATTCCTATGATCACACATTTCTTAATGTAATATCATTGTCTAACAACATTCATAATGAAGGATGCAGATATTGTATCATCAGCCTGTCTTGATTAATTATTTTTGACCTAACTGGACAAACATACCATCTTCTACCATGGGATTAGATTTTTTAATGGTACTACAATCATAATAAAAAATTCCTATAATATAAATTCCATTTGGTATATAATATTTTTATCATATTTATTCAATCATTTTCATAACACCAATGATGCACCCAATGCAAGATACATTCCCATGACATAAATATCATGGTTTATTACTTGTATCAATATATGTGTTAAAAATGTATAGACTGGTAGAAATATCAATACAGGAGTCCTTTATACCAAATTGTAGATATAGTCAAAAAATTACACATGAATCATGTTGTGTTCCACTTAGAAGGTAGTTCCTCAAGATCATATAAACTTGATATCACCAAGTGTTAACATCATGAGAATTAGACTCAAAGTTTTCGATCCCCTAGAATTTGATGATCATACATCATCTTTATCCAATCAGTATAATATTTCTAAACCATATTAGATATGTTTAATTTTAATTACATTATATCATGAGGTTTCAATAAAAGTAGAGGAACTACTATAACATTTTTATATGAAAAGTAATCTATGAAAATATCCATGTATACTGTGGATAAATGTCAACACAATTACTATAAGTAAATTTCATAAAAACTCACTATATATATGATGTTGTAATCAATGTTTTTTGTTTGGTTTAGGGAACCCACTATGATGAAACCCCCACATTTAGTAGATCAAAATTTAATAATATACATTTTTACTCTAACATGAAAAACTCATGCTTCTATTATGTTATGGATTTAGTAGTTGGTCCATCCATGTCTTTTTTTCTAGTTATTCTACTTTATTTTAGTTTATATCTTTAATTAATACTCTTCAAGAGGTGATATCCAAAATTATATTTCATTTTTCCATTCAACCTAAATATGAAATCATGTATGGTAATATAATTAAAATTATCATAAATAGAATTATGATTAAACATTACTTACATGGTGTGATTCACAATACAATAACAAACCATTGGGTATTTTACACAACATATACAGCTACATCAGAAGTGGAAACATACTCATTATTTTTAGATATGGCTACTATTGGTTGGATTGATATTATATTTCTCATTATCATAGCTTTAATGTTATATTATTACATGTCTATCTAAATGATGACTAGTTTTTAAACTGTAAAAATAGTGTCTCATCCTATACACATACCACTGACATATCTTTGTACACTCTCAATTATAATAGTATAGTTATGACAACTTCATATTTAGTTCTCCAGTATTTAATTGATATTTTCATATAATAAATTATATGTTTATAGTAACATATCTAGTAAGTATCATTCCACGAGAAACTGATTCATTACAGAAGATTATGGAATTCAAATCACTACATTATCCTCCATATAAGTCCAATACATGTCATAATGAATTCATTTATTCCAAGTGTCATTGAAAATAATTATATCACTAGATGTTAAATTTTTTAATTCTCAATAACATTATCTATATGTAAATTTAACTTTTTCTAAGGAACCCATTAAATCTACCTTAGTATATCATATTCTCTATAAATCACATTCATACTTTAATTAAATATTTGGGGAGATGCATACATTCTTGTATTAACTCAATGTAATAAAAATTTATATATCCATATGTTTTGAAAAAAAAATTACATGTAATAACATTTCTTTTCCCACTGACCACATATAGACAAGTGCGGAAAATTTATTCCAGATCACTAATTTTGGTTTTTGTTTCTTACTTTAATATAAAACTATATATTAGTAATATGTTTCAAATAATGAAATTTTAGTGTCAAAAATCATTTTGGTTTCATCGTATAAAAAATTTCATAGAATTAGGATATTAATAAACAATTCCAAAAAAATTATAACAAAAACTAGCTATGACAATAGAAATTGAAATGGATTTATTCATTAATAATTGGTATAACTAATATATCCCAATTAGAACCACACTTGTTTCACCCATGTAATGCTTATCCTTAATACCACTATTTTTTCTATATTTAAGTAAATAAAAAAACAATGAAATTTTACATTATTACAGAGAGTACATCATTGAATATGAAATTTATCATGTATATCTTGGCTAATTTTTATGTGTTGCTTACAAGTGGGATTTATTATTAATAATTAATAATTTCTCACCAACCATGGTGAATATGAACCAAAAAAATTGTTTTATCCATATTATAAAACATGTTTTTTGAAACATTTATTTTTTCGCATTATATTGAGGAACATACTCTTATACCAACTAGCATTACATCTATGGAACTAACTACATCCATTACAATCTTTCTCCCACTATATCAAGTATATTTTGTGCACCATTTTATATAAATATAATCTAACACATAACTATATAGTTTTTATGATTTTAATTAAAATTATATATTTAGAATTTCTTGGGATATTTTCTTCAGATTTATTTTGTGTTTTTCTTCATCAATGTATATTTATAACCTCAATGAACAGAATTCATCTAAAAACATATTCATGTGAAATAATGGATTTGTATCTTAATATAATGAATATTATATAAAATTTTCATCATAGTTTTTTCTATTAATATGGGATAAAATTTCTATTTTTGAAGTATTTACCAAAAAGTAAAGTATGTTTTAACTATGCATATGATTCTATACATTGATTCTCCATTTACATACATCAGAACATTGATGTCTATAATGAAATAAATTTTCATGAAATACAACATGATAAATTTCAATGTTAAATTATTTCATGATAGACTCATTATCTAACTTTATCTCCAACATTTTAAATTTTTATGTGTATAAGGAAAATTGGAATCATGAATAAATAAACAATACAAACTATGATTGATAAATTCTTTGTCAATATATTCATTGGAAAATAGCCAGATAAAACTTATAACCACTAACCATGAATACACCATTATTAAATTTTTCATTACAAAAAAACACAAATGTAAATTAATTAATTACATTATCCCCTTGCTCAATCTGGTAATAGTTCATGCATTCAAATGAAACAGATTTTGAAGTATTTGTTCAATACCTTTATTTTTTTATAGTTTCTCTGTCCAAAAATAAATATGTAAATACCTTGATAAAACCTATGATATTAAGTTCCAATTATTATAAAAATAATTGTTTTATATCCATGAAATGTTACATGTTTTACTATATAAATAATTATCTTTCCACAATCAGGTATAAATGACCCTTATATTTTATATTCCCCAATTACTGCCAATGATTCATGAATTACTGAATGTTTAGTTGTGTATATGGGACAATAAAAAAAGTATTCCAAAATGGAATAATTTCCCCTACTTTCAAATGTAAATGTGAGATAGTTTTTTTAATATATGCATAATGTTTTACTAAAATCATTAAACATTGAAATTGGATATTTTGTACTTGTCACTTCTGACATATGAACTATCTATTCTCAATTGCTAAATGAATTAACCTTAATTCCTATAATTAATCATTTAATACTTGGATACTATATTTAAATTTGCATATGTGGTTATAATATAATTTGAAACAATTAATTTTTTCAAATTAAATTCACTGCATTTAGTCTTCTATAGATTTATCTTTCTTAATGCAAAGAATGTAGGCTCTAGTATAATGATCATCCGACATAAAATAAAATTTTTCTTGAATGGTCCATTGGAATAAAACATACCATTTCCCTTTAAACCTTTTCATTTAACTTGTACACCATAAAAAAATGTAAATAATTATTTCATTATTCCTTTATCAACATGAAAAAATACACCAAAAGGTGATGTTTGTTTTTCCTCCATAATGGTGATTTTGTAATCTAAAAAAAATTAGATTAGTTGGGTGAAATTATATAAGATTATTATCTATTGAATGATAATGATATGTCTTTAAATTTACACGTATTAAGTTCAATAATTCCCCATTCATGTCTTGCATCACCTTCTCCTTGCATACTTCTTGGAGATAAGACAACAACTGAATTCTTTAATTATCTAATGATGTATATAAATGACATGGGACATTGTTAATGGGATTATACTATATTCATCAAATATTTCATACATTAGTCTTGTGAAGGCATATTTTACGTGCTCCCTTCAAGAGATGGAATAACAGGAGGTGGGGACCCCATCAAAAATAATTTTCTATATTCTTTTACTTTGTAAAAACACATGTTCTACACAAATAAATTCATAATGCATATGAGATATTCTCTGTCTAGATTGTAACATATTTTATATGTTGTTTTACAATTCAATATTCTAAAAAGATATCACAAGAATATTTGACATTAATGAATAATTAAATAATACGATGTATCCTACTATTTTATTTTTACATAGTATCCCAAAAAACTACATTCTGAATACCCATTTGTTCGAGTATTATAGTGGAAATAATCCATAAAACGACTCCTCACAGAACATGCAATGGATACAACACTACTCATAGAGTTTCATCGTAGGAATTTGACTAGAAAATTGTATTAAATTTCTTCTTCTTTAATTATTGAGTAGTATCCTTGTATTAAAAAATCATATACTCGATTTTCACCCAGTTATATTAAAATTTAAATAACATAATGTATTATAAATTTTTTTTGTGGGATTTCATAATATTATTTATTAATTAACAAAATAATTTTCTATCTGATACAAATGTACTATTTGATCACGCTCACAACATGAATATGCAATAAATAGTAATCATTCCCCAAATCCTAATTCATTTTAATTTATTCTTTATAGTTTATAATTTTATATAATTTTTTAAACATGGATATTTAAAAAATTAAACAATACATAAATTATATAAAAAATATTTATCTTGAGAATGCAGTATTGATAGTAGTTAAATGGACCAACTATGAACTATTGGGTAAATTACCTATGTTGTACCTAATAAAAATCACAACACACACCCAAGTACAATGTATCACTAACTCATCTAGAATACCACATTATTTCAGGGAGGTCTTCATCCTATAACATTATCATCTTAATATATAAATAATCAAAAACAAATGAGGGGGTCCTAGAAAGTAAAATTACATGAAGAATTGTGCTCATTTACACACATTCCATTATAAATACTATGTGATGAATGATGATTCATATAACATCACAAATAAATTAAATTATAACATGCATTTCATGTAGTTGAAATAAATAATTCAATACATTAATTATAGACTCGCATTGGTCAGTTGAAAAAATAAGATCTTCTAGCATCCTAATTAAATATGAAATAAAAATTAAGTTTTTCATAAAAATTTGATCAAGTAATTAAATGAATTGAAATAATTTATTATAATTTTAAAATAAATCAAATATATTTTTCAATTTGAAAATTAAAATTTCATTTTAATTCCATAAAAAAAGTTAATTTTGAAATATATGAAATATTCTTGAACCCCAATGTTTGAACCTGGTTTTTCAATAAGGTATGGATCCTTTAATTTTTAGTATAAATCTTTACTTTGGACCTAATATAGATTACTAATGAGTTATAAAATGTTCTGAGGGTGTCTAGGGCTTGTTTGGAGCTCAAAACACCTCTTTTTGGGAAAACATGACAAGTTGCACTATTTGCGCGCAGTTAGGGAATGATTTACCTAACTATGCAATTTGAGTTATTTTGGATAGTGTCACCTCACTTGGTTGGTGCATGGCTATGTATCTAAACTGTGCGAACGCCCCTTTTTCCAAGGTTCGAGCAGAACCATCTCACACAGTTTGAGCATGGTATGACAAACCATGTGCAAGCTAAAAACCTATGTAAAATGTCTAAAACAACCTTAATGATCTATTAATCCTCTCCTTCCTCCCTAATCTGAGGACCTATAGGATTTTATTCCCTTTTATTCCCTTTGGATATTTTTGAAGGCCAATTCTAGGTATCAAGATATCTTCTTCGTCTGGTTTCCAATTGAGGTTTTTTTCATCACATTGGATACGTAACAGTAAGTACTTGAGTACCCTTTAGCTATTCTTCTTCTCTTTTTCTCTCGAACTAGTTATCACAATGTGAGCTTCACCTTTTCTTACATCAACTTCGATTTGAGGAAAATCAAGTCTCGATACAAGAGTAAAAATTCAGAGAATCCCTAAGGTGGATGGTCTATAATTCATCCTAAATTTCATTGTTTTTGTATGATCATGTGGGGACAACCATTTTCATCAGAAACTGTTTCTTAAATTAACATTTCATTATTATAATCGTTAGAATTTTATGTTTTTTATCTTTCCAAATATTTAATTAGTAGTTAGTGGTTTCACCCACAACACAATCCGCCTCAAGTTAAGGGTTTTGCCATCATTGGGTTTTAGTGTTTTTACACATTTGATCCGCCATTCATGTGTGCCTTTGCTTAATATTTCTAAAGGTGATATTTTTTTTATTATAAATGGCTTGTTGTTATTGACAATTGTATAATGGCATGTACCATTTATGCTCACTACATGACCTGTATAATGTAAGTGCTTCCAAATGGTTATTAAAAGTGAAAAGTGAAATGTAAAATGGAAAGTATACTAATAGTATATCTTTTTATTATTTAAAGAGTTTTAATAAAGGTTAAATGTATGTAGAACCTCATTCCATATTTATGGAAGGTATTGGAGTGATCCTCAATAATTGATGATGCCTTAATGACCAACTAATACTTGATTAAATGGTTGTAATGCTACGTGGAATATCAAAACTAATGGAAGACAAGGTTCTGACTAATGGTTTCGACTCTACTTGACCTATCCACACTAATGGAAGGAAAGAATTGAATAAAATGAATAATTACCTAATTAAAATATCAAATATGAATGGACTTACTCAATCTCACCTTGTATTTTGAAAGAAGAATACCATGGGTATTGGGAACCCCATTCTGATTCAAGGATACAGTTTTTATAGGTTGATACCCACCAAGACTTCAGTCCTTGTCTACTCCTTGGATTCCAGGTATACTACCATTGGGTACCTTTCATTATTATGGGATACCTTGGATACACTCTTTGGATCCATCATTGACTATTAGGTGCCATTGTGAAAGACCATCGTGCTCATGTCCTTGCCTAGACCCGTTTTACCTTGGTCGTTCACCTTGGACTCATTAGGCACCTTATTGTAGAATGCCTTGGATTATGCTCCTTGGATTAAACTCTTACCCCTTAGATAGACTCATATACTAATGAGTTATCTTTCTATGAGTATACATTACCTTGGTTTTTACCCTGGAACTCCCTCGATAGATATCATTGTTTGGTTTCCTTGTTACGTATTCAGACTATCACTACTTATATAATCATGAGGTGATGACAGTGTTGGATATACCTCATGTGACCTATTAACATTAAATGGTAATTGATTAATTAATTAACTGATTACATGTTTAGACTCCAGCTGAGGGCTAAAGCAGGTACTCAGTTATTTAGTTATTTTGTACTGCTTTCTTTACAGTACATATATGCTTGCACACTGCTATATTCCATTTCATGGGCCATATGTTATAGACACCATTAGTGGTGGCCCACTGATATTTATCTCACACCATCTTTTGGCATCCATTGGTACCCAATGTAGATTAGATGGTTATAGGTATTGAAAAATGGAAGCATGAAACTTCCAATACTTGATTGTGTGTTGATAGGATGGATCTTGATAAAAGATGACCTAGTAGGATCTAAGGATGCTTGGAGTAGTATTTTTTTTACATTACATGTGGTACAAGTTATGTCTATTGTCTTGTATCCATGCTTTCTAGTTTTCTAGTGACATGAAATTTCATTATCATTGTTCTAGTTGATAGAGTTATTGTTCTTCTTGTTTTTCTATTGCATCAGTTTTCTTCCACTATTTATTTATACTACTTCTGCTATTTACTATTCATTTATATCCCTTTCGCAATGCTACACTCTGCTAATGAGGGAATAGTATTTCCAATAACACACCCTAGGCCCCTGCTACTAGTCACCAGCCTCTGGTGTTTGGGGAGATGCGCTTGAGGCCATGTGGCCCAGCAGGCTCGGGGCACCTATTAAGTTGTATCCAGGTCCGGGATGTCACAAAGTAGTAACAGAGGTGGTTACTTTTCTTTCATGTCTATTTGGAGACAATATATTTTAGAATAGGAATTCCTGGGACATGATCATAAATCGTGCACGGGCGTCGTGAACCCATGTTTGGGGTAAAATCCAAGTTATCGATAATGCAATTATTATTCTATTTTTTCTATTACAGTTGATATTATTTCACCATTGGTTGATGAACATGTTGTGTGATTTTATTGATTATTACACTTCGGTAATTTATTCTATCCTTGGTCTAATGATATTAGGGAAAGGATTATTTATACATGCATTGTCATAGGCACCTAGAATTTAAATATCATGCATATTTCCATGCCATATAAGTGTATTTCACTGATTGTCATTACTCGATATGATTTTGATTGTGGGTTTATGTTGTGATAGTTTCTTGTACTTGATTACTTTGGATTCAATTGAGTTATTTTCTGTGTTAATTCATGAGGTGTATGATCCCACATGGGTTGGAATGATTAATTTACCGAGTCAAGCCGCTATGCTATAAGTAAATGGGTGTTGTTTTTGGTGATATGTGTATGGGAACTGATTCTTTGGAAATGACTATCAATTATAAAGTGAATACTGAAATTGAAAATGAATTGGTTGCACCTCCTTATCCTACCTTATCATGTTTATCAAAGGTAATGGAGTGAACCTGGAAATTAATTGAAAAGTAACATGAAACTTATACTTGAGAAATTACTGATACCTAGTCATATTAGCAAGTTGTTTGGGTAGTATGTCTTGTGTAGGGAGTTTTCATACATTCAGCTTCTATTAGTGATGTTGTCTCTATGATTCTATGCTTGTTCTATGATGTGTTCGTGGCATTTTTAGACCAATTTCATCACAAAGTCCTCCTATCATCCGCCAGGAGGGTGGTGACGACCATGCTCCAGATATGGTGGGGAATGAGCCACCAGTCTTACTTCAAGGAGTTCCACTTGAGGCCTTTCCTGCTTGTAAGAACCCATAACTTCTTTTTAGGTATGTTTATCATTTTTTTGGAGTTTTTGAGAAAAGAATAGTTTCTAGAAAATTTTGAATTACACACCATGTACTTTATGAGTACACGTTGTGTACTTTGATGCCGCTTGAGGTCGAGTGTGTTGTTCATGTCATGACCATGCACATGGCCATGTAAGGGTGATGTGGAGGCCGCATAAAGAGGAGTACAGAAAAGGCAAGTACAAGCCATGTACTTCACAATTACACACCATGTACTTTTTTAATTTTCATTAAATGCGTCGGGGTCGCGTCTTAACCCCAGAACGGTCTTCTTCTCCAGATTCTTCGACCGAGAGCATCTAGTATGGCCAAAAATCTCCTCCGAGCCCCCGAGCCTCCGTCTTTTCTCTGAATCAACCACTGTCGATTGCTTTGGAACCACAGCGGTAAGCTCTTCCTTCTCCTAGATCATTGCTTTCCAATTCCTCCTCTTTCTCAAGTTATTGTAGGTTGAACGATTAATACATTTTCATAGATCTACGACATTCTACAGAGATTCAACCTTTGAGGATCAAGTATATTGATCTCCTAACGTTGAGGTAGGTAGTTTGTGCCTTTATATAGGAAGTCTTTGACTATTTGTGAAAATTCCACCAATACCCGTAAACGGGGTATTGTGTGTTTCATTTTTTGCCCTTGTTGTTTGTCTGATTTGCTTATATGCCTGAGTAGAGGTTATTGTCTATGAATAGGGTAATTTTATTGTGATTTGGATGCTTTTCCCAGGGCACATGAGCCTCAGCCCAGTTGGTGAGGACCCCTTAAGTGCATCCAAGAGACCCAGGATCAAATCCAGGTGGGGGATAATTTCTAGGTACTATAACAGACTGTAGCAGCACTATAGCAGGTACTATAGCAGGTACTGTAGCAGGAACTGTGCAGAACTATAGCAGGTATTGTAGCGGGAACTGTAACAGGCCCTGTAGCAGAATGGAATTTTCCCCCATTTGGGCCTTCGGGCCACCTATTTTTTCCCCGAGTCCTTGAAGGCCTTCGGGCCACCCAGGCCTTCAGGTCAGTAAGGCCTTCGGGCCACCTCAAGGCCTTCAGGCCACCTTAAAGTGAAGATGCAACCAGACAACCTATAAGGAACAAGCTTCAGAAGCAGGAGGAGCAATGAGCTTTCACCATAGCAGAAGCTAAACGGATCGCAAGAATGAGAGGGTATGACACCTGCCATCGGGACAAGCCTTTGCATGAATGGGAAAGCCTAGCCGAACAGCTATGTGAAGGTGGAGAGATGATTTAACAATGAAGATGCTGGGGAGGAGAACTTCCAAGTATTTAGTCTGGGTTGTATGTAATGTTTGAAGCCTACAGGCAATGAATTCCTCTAAGGTCTATGGGCCTTGTAATGCTTATGCCTACGGGCCTTGTAGGGTTCCACCTCACCCATTGAAAGGTGGATTATCAAAAATCAATAAAAAATGAAGGCCTTTGGGCCATTGGATGAGGATGCTTTTCCCATGCATGTTTTCCTATTTATAACCACTTGGTCTAGTTTTTTTTGTTAGGATTTTTCCAATTCGATGCCTAGATGTAGGATGGTGTGACTATTCTTCCATGCTGAGAAGTTGTATGTAACGCCCTAGGATTTCAGAGTGTGTTATTTCTTAAAAATAATTCAATAAATTGCACTACACGCAACACCGAGTTCAATCACACCATGACTTACAAAAAAAATCCATTCAAAAGAGGTTATGAATAGTATTATCTAAATTTTAAACTTTATATAATCCTTATAATTTTAAAATCCATATTATGAGTTTCTTAGATATAATGCAAGAACAAATTCATTTTCAGTATTGCACTTTTATCAACATTTAATAGTGAACCCTTTTTAAATATAATATTTTAAACTTTTTGACTAAATGGGGACATCAAAAAATTTAAAATGAAACATCCCAAGCTTCCACGGTACGCTTTCCCTTCGAATAATGCGATAGCGTGTGTTGTACGCAACCTCGAGTTCTAACACACACCACAACTAATTAACCTAGCCATTGTGAATAGTAATACCTACTTTTTAAAATTATATATATTTTATATTTCAAAATGGACTTCATTTTTGGATTCGGAATATCTAATTTAGCCTAAGGTGAAATTTTGGTACTTTTCGGATAACTTTCATATTTTGATGAATAGTGAAAATTACTAAATTTTAATTAAAAACTACTTTTTTAATCAGAATAATTAATAGTGATAAATTATGAATTTTAGTAGTTTTAAAGTATATTTAGAATATATTTTTACCATTTAATATAATTTTGGTCATTGGACATAATTTTACAATTAAACCGAACATAAACAAGTGTCAATCTTTTGATAGTTATTATCTCTTAAAAACACGCTTTGTGTTTTGACAGCGGGAATTAATTTTAAATTAATTTCTGCCACTTCTGTGTTTTGAATTTAGGAAAATGGATTCCATATTTGGAATCAGGATGTTCAAATTTTGTAAATAGGTAACTTTTTTTTTAGACATTTTGAATAATTACTGCGGTAAATATTTTATTTACCATGGTTAAGGGTAAATCCGGTAAATAAGGGTTAAAAAATAATATTATAATAATACTAAATTACCCTAAAACGTGTCTTAACCCTATTGGTTGATACATGGTCGACCATGGGCATCTTTGGGTCTATTTTGGGACTCCATGGATCCACTTGTATGTGATAATGACACTTTATTTTAATTAAGTTAAAATGAATACAAAAATGACACAAGCATATATCTTTTAGCAAAACAATTGTTAAATAGGGTTATATATGTTGGATTTTAGATTATAAATATTAATTAGAAAGCTAAAAAGGTTTCCTACATAATTATATTTTATTTATAATTTTTAGACATTAAATATTTTATTTTATTTATGACACAATGATGATGCAGTAATTACTATAATAGTGAAAAATTAAAATAATTGATATTATAAATACCCAAATAAATATAATATGAAACTTATAATGAATTAAACTAATTTTATAGGATAATATGATATATTAGTATTGATTTAATTGACTTTATTCGAAGTAATCAATCTGTTATGAGTTTCACAAAAATCAACTATTGAATAGTGTCAAAATTGACATAAAAGATTTTTTAAAACAAATATTATATTATTAATTTATATTAAATTCCTAAAAATCTAAGGATCTTCCAAGAGACTTATATCATGATAGGTGTATCATTAATGGACCACTTGGGGGTCTCTTGTATGTATATGGTAAGTTTATTAACCATATAATATAAAAATACAAAGAGACATTGTAAAAATGAAACTAATTAACTTAGAGTTAATACTTAAAGATAAGGTTAATATAAGTACCCAAACCTGTCTAAATTCTATTGGTTGAGTTGTTTTCGACCCATAACCACCTTAACCTTTGAATATTCAACTTTGGAGGCATTGGAAACCGAATATGAATTTATTATAAATTAATATTTCTAGCTTTTCCAAAGGTCCCCTCACCCCTCTTATAAAAAGGGCACTCCTCCTTATCATTTCTTCACACCTTAAAAGCCTTTTGGTTCGGCCAAAATCTGCCCAAATACTCTCCCAAAATCCCTCACTACAACCTAGAGGCCTTAGTTCGATCAGAAAGCCATCTTAAGGAGCCCTTTTGATCAAATCAAAAGGAAGAACCCGAAGAAGAGGTAATGATTTCACCACCCTTTTCTAAGTTCATTTCTTCTTCCACTTCTTCTTCCTTTGTTGTTACCATTCTAAAATAATAAATCCAGTATCATATATATACTGTGATGTTATTATAAATATGATACAACCATCTTCAGTATTCTATCCACCCTTTGAATAACATGTCACCATACGTGCGTACGTACGGCTTACCGTCTCCACGTCGTGGTGTAATTGTTATTCAATATAATATTATTTGGATGGGTATAATAATGATGTGTAACTCATGTAAATAATAAATATAACATGTTAAGGATTCTTTATATATGATATACCATCCATTATATATTATTTTAATATCAAAAGAATGGTATTGTCGCTCGTGCGTACGTACGGACTACCGTCTCCACGAACGTGATGAGATTCATTTCCCATCGTATCCATTCAAGTATAATTATCATTTGATGATTTAAAAAATGATTTTTAAGGACTTGATATCATTCTGGATATGAATAATATAAAACCTATCCTTTACAAACATGTCTTACGTAACAAAACATATAAAAGAAAACAAGTAAGTTAACACCCGAAACAACGATAATACTAAGATATTATTATCAAATCAATATTAAAAGATAATATATGATATCATATTAATGTATATGATTATTGAATAATTTAATAACAATTATTTCACCATTATACAGGAGGTTAACTTACCCCACCCAAGGAAAAGTACAAGGTAAGGATTTATTTCACAATCTCTTCATTATCCGAGATTGTTTATACATAATTATCTACTGGGACCTTGTTATCATCCACATCCATGTTTCTTCAAAATGTATTTCAAAACATTTATAATATTTAAAAGAATATGGGTTAAAGTCATTTATACCCTTGTTTGACTTTTTATAAGAGGTTTATAGGGGAATCTTTCCATCGTTTTCCAAACAAGGTGCTTTTTAACCTTTTCGACAGAATTAAGATAAGAATGTTTTTTTAACTTATACGGCGGGTGCGGTTATTTTCCGCTGTTATAAAATCATCAAAGCTTCCCTTACAAGCTTATAAGAACATTTTCAAGAAAATGTTTTATTTTATATGGCTCTTAAATGATTTCAAAAATAGAAAGAGATATTTCTCTAAAAAGTGTTTTGATTTCATCTATGTCAACATCCTTTGAAGGATTTTAAGCTTATTTGAAGTTGATTTATTATGATACAAAACTTCCATATTGTAATAAAGTTTTGTGATATGTTTGACTGTGGATGTGCCATTTATATAGAATTCATGGTTTATGAGTAAAGTATTGACATTTCGTATGCTAGTTCCAATAAGAATGTTTATGTTATATTTCAACCTTTACTTCATATGAATGTGTTGGACAAGTATGTTCCAGGTTGGGGACTGGTTAAAGTAAGCCCTCCAGCTTGGGGACTGGTTAAAGTAAGCCCTCAAGGTTGGGGACTGGTAAATGTAAGCCCTCTAGGTTAGGGACTGGTAAAAGTAAGCCCTCCGGTTTGGTCTCTGGTTATTAGAAGGACTCCGGGTTGGTTTCCGGTTATTAGAGGCACTCCGGGTTGGTGTCTGGTTATTAGAGGCACTCCGGGTTGGGTTCCGGTTACAGTTAGCCCCAAGGTCTTGGGATGAGGCCTTGACAAAGAAATTAAAGTTCAGCATTAAGCATTCCAACATTATGAAAGTGGTTATTGATTTTTGCATGTGATTATTCGATTAGTAGAATATCCATGTGAATAAGTAAATGGAATTATTTCATTTTATTTATGCCATACCATGTTGAAAGTTCATGTTTGAAAGGCTTTTGTTTTAGTTATACATTGCCTTAAATGTTTATTCTTATTTATGAAAAGTTTCCGCTATATTGTTATCCTTACTGGGAATTTGAGATCACCCCTTTTCTATGTTTTATTTTTCCCAGGAAGTGAAGAAGTAAATTATGAATGACCTGCAGGGATATTATGTGGGGATATGAGTGTGGATTATGGATACATTATGTTGTTGTAGTAGTTTTTCATTTTATGATGTAATGTAAAACTTATAAATATATCTAGTGTTTCCAAGGCTATTAAACCAATCGGTCTTTCGAGATTTGATATTTCTTGTGATCATGACAATGTTATGTAATAATGCACCGACTCTGGGTAACTAGGGTCGGGGCGTTACATTGTAGAAGCAAGACAAGTAGTTCTTGAGGATACTTTGGCCATTACGCAATGTGACACTTTGGTTTTACACAGGGCTGTGAGAACCTAGTATAGTAGACCATAATGAGAATGGACGTAAGGGCTTCTCCATAGTGTCTTTAGTTTTAAGATGTGAGATCAGAGGGGGAATTGACGTTGACAGCTTCCTCAGAGTGTCTGTAGTTCCTTGACGCGGGCCACAGGGGGAATGAGACATTGAGTGCTTCCCCAGAGCACCTTTAGTACGATATGATACTATAGGGGTAATTGATGGTGAGTGCTTCCCCAGAGAGTCTATTCATTAGTTGAACCATAGGGGTGAGACTGTGTGTGCCTCCCGGAGGGTTGCTAGTACTTTTATGTTAAACCATAGGGGTTAAGCTGTGAGAACTACCCAGAGGTTACCTATTTGTTCTACTTGCTTGAGTTCTTGTTTACTTGTTTGTAATTATGTGCTAGAACTCTAGATTGTTTGTTTTTTATTCCTTCCCTGTTTACTACTTTATGTACTTTTACCTGCCATATATTCACTGACTATTAGACAAATTTCTTTGGGTGGTTACAAACTGGTACTTTGTCTCACACCCTTTTTGGGTCATACTTTTGTGCCCAAACAGATTATATTATTATAGGTACAGATATGGGAAAGCGCCCTTCTACTTTAGTTTCTTGATTGCACTAGAGCTGGATAGCATGGTACCAAGTCAAGGCTTGCAATGCTGAGAAGTCGCTCATCTATTTTTCTTTTGTACTTTGGTTTAGTATTGTATTCAGCATTGTGACTTGTTTGGATATTTTCCTTGACATATATGTATCGTGCATCATTTACATATATTTCTGCTCCAGTTGTTTATTTATTAGTTTTTTTACTGTTATTGTTGTTTTATATTTACTGATTCCGTTGTTGTATGTGTTGTTACTTCCATTGTGTACTCTGACAATGAGGGCATAGTTTTCCCACTATCGCATCCAAGTCCCTCTCTGCTAGTTTTTATCCTCTGGCGTTCGGGGAAATGCACTTGAGTCCATGTGACCAACCAGGTACAGGGCCCCTCTAGGTGGCTTCCAGAACTGGGAAGTTACAACGAGTTATCAAAGGATTTTCTTTATCTTGACTTACTATTTGGATCCTATAGCTGTTGATAGGACGGAATAGGTACATGGTAATAAGTTGTGCCTAGGAGTAGCTAACCCATGTATAGGGAAAGTACATACTACCTCGTTTATTGCAATTTTATTTGGTTTGTAAATTTTACAGTTGATTTGATTTCACCGTTGGGTGATTCACATGCTTTGTGATATTACTATTGTTGTTATTGCGGTTCTATTTCTATTGAAACACGATGAGATGATGGTATGACATCTCATGCATCATATTGGAACTTGTTAAAAATCACATTCCATGCATTCTTTCCATGCCATCTAGGATGCATTAGTGATTGCATGTTGTTGTGATAGATGTTGTGCAGATTATGAATGCTGTTGTGATAGGTCCTTGATAGAATCCCTACTATTTGATATGGAATTTTCTTGTATAGTAATTTGCTTATATGGACACCAAACTTTGGTTATTGATGTGTTATGGGCCCTCATGGATCGTAATTTGGTGGATCATTGACCTGTTTACCATGTTTTTAACTTGTATAAGATGCCAAACTTTGATTCGCGGGGAGTATGGGCCCTCACGGATCAGAATTTGGAACCTTAACATTGTTTTTTTTTTGTTTTCTAGGATCTGGAGAATTTTTTGAGGATACTGTCCAAAATAACCTAGAATACACACCAGGTACTTTATGGTTACACGTCGTGTAGTCTATAGTCATGTCACTGACTGTGCGAGCAGGGACATGGGGTTGTGAAAAATCTTATAGGAACGCACCGTGTACTAGTTTAGCATGTTGTGTAGTATGAAATAGGTACCCCAGCCGTGTCACGAACAACATGGGTTTTTTTATCTTTTCACATACACACCATGTCTGGATCTTGCATGTCGTGTAGTCTGATCTCGGTACCCGGCCATGTCACGAACAACATGGGTCGGTGTTACCCTTTTTTGAACACATCATGTCGGTCTAGAACACATCGTGTAGTGTCAGCCATGTGTCAGGTCGTGTCGCTAACAAAATGGGCCAGGTAAGGCTTGTCTAGTACACATCGTGTTTTCCTTGAACATGTCTTGTAGTTTTGTCTTCGAGGGCTCGTGTGGCTTAACCATGTAGAAGAACTCGGGAAGGTAAGAGGATTCAAGTATATTCCATGTGTTTGGACAACACACCATGTATTTGGGGTGTTACACGGCTAGTTTAGGTAGTAGTACATGACCATGTGAATGAATTAATAGAACACGCCATGTGGGGAAAGAACATGTTGTGTAGTCATGTTTTTCATAAATCGAATGACTTCTTTCCCTTTTACTTTTATGCCTTCAGTTTTTCAGTATTGGTTAATCCTGAATATAAAGTGTGCATTTGAACTTGTGGAGTCATGCCACCTAGACATCCTCTGATTGACAGCCAGTTGTAGGGGAGTGATCAGATGCCCAGCATGGCTGATCAGAGATTTCCTGTAAATCCTCATGTTGTGCCAGCCTTGGCACCAGCGGTTATACCAGTTGCAGGCATCGATGCACAATTTAGGGAAGGTTTTCTGAGGATGATGCAGACCTTCTAGGGAGCTCTACATCCTGCCTTGACTATAGCAGACTTGACACAGGTTTTACAGCAACATCATCCTCCCACCTTTTTAGGGGAAGGAGGACCTCAAACTATAGAGTCATGGCTAGAAGCCATTATGAAGATCTTCGAGAATCTGGAGACGCTTCCAAAAAGGCGGGTCAAGCTTGCTACCTACATGCTATGAGACTCTACCAAGAGGTGGTGGGATGTGATCTCATAGGTGGGTTATCAGCAAGTTATGGCACAAGAGGAGTTTCAGTGCATCTTTTATGACTACTTCTATCTGGAGACCCTGAGGGCCAACCAAGCCCAGGAGTTCATGAGCCTAGACCAGGGTACTCTTTCTATCATGAATTACTCCTCTCATTTCATGAAGCTTCAGCGTTTCAAACCCCTCCAGGGCAGAGATGGGTTGTTCTTGGCAAGGAAGTTTGAGGATGGTCTCAAATGGGAGATCTGCTCATACGTGAATATCTTCAGGCTGACTTCCATCGCTTCCATCGTCAACTATGCACTGATTGCAGAATAAAATATGATAGATTCTAGAGTTGAGAGCTAGGGTGGTTCTGCATCCAGAGTTAGTGCTTCACCAGCTGACAGCAGGAAGTACCGTAGGGAGTCTACGAACTGTGATCCGAGGTGGTGAGACACATCATCAGGTTTTCTCACCCACAGTTGGTGACAAGGGTTCATCCATAACTCCTCATTCAAGAGTTGCACCCCCAGTTTTTCACCTATCTGGGAACTAGAGTTCTTCCGGCCGTTCAGGCTGAGGTGGAGGTCATGGCCGGGGTGGTCAGTCATTGGTCTATCATCTAAAGCAGGGCGGATCAGCTCAGAGTGGTCTAGAAGGGACACAAGTTTGTGTTATAGGTCAGGATTTTGCAGTGGAGTAGACCCAGCTGGAGTAGGATCCCGGAGCCTCTACAGTACGAGGTATGGTCTTAGTAGCCTCATTTTTATCTTCTGTTGTTTTCGATATAGGGGTTTCCCATAGCATTATCTATGTTTCTATTTTGGAGAGCCTTGGGCTCTGCATCTTTTCCTCTACCGATACATTGACTCTAGACACACCGTTGAGGACTAGAACGGTTAGTGTACGTCAGTGCATAGAGTTCCTCCTTGAGGTTGCAGGGTGTCACTTCTTATAGTACCTATATGTCTTAGAGATGACAAGTTATGATGTCATTCTCGGTATGGATTGGCTAGTTCCCTTCCAGGCAGTCATTTACTGTTATCATTGCAGAGTGAGTTTTGTATCACCAGGGGTGGATCGTTTCTTCATAAGGGAGAGTGGGATGTCCAGGTGAGTAGAGCAGGACCCGAGCATCATGGGATAGGTGGAGTTACAGCTCAGATTTATAGTCTATATCTGGATGACCAGGGGAATTCACAGTTAGACTTTCCTCCAGTGGTGGTTCATTTCAGAGATGTCTTTATAGAGGACTTTTAAGGTTTTCCTTGAGAGCGTGAGTTAGAATTATCAATTGATCTCATTCCAGGAGTGATACTTGTGTCCATTCCTCCTTATAGGATGGCGACACCTGAGATACAGGAGCTCAAGAAGTTGTTGGGAGAGTTGCAGGAAAAGGATTTCATCTGACCCAGTAATTCTCCTTGGGGTTCGCCTATCCTGTTTGTGAAGAAGGCAGATGGTACCCTCAGGCTTTGTGTGGACTATCGGAAGTTTAACCAGTTGGTGGTCAAGAACCGATATCCCTTTACTCGGATTGATGACCACATTGATCATCTTCAAGGAGACCGGGTGTTCTAGAAGACCGATTTGATGTCCGGTTATCATCAATTGCGCATTAGACCCTCAGATATACCTCTTACATTATTCAGGAGTAGTTATGGTCTATACAAGTATATGGTTATGTTGTTCGGTCTCATGAACGCACCTGCAGTTTTCATGGCACTAATGAATCGAGTGTTCCATCCATACTTGGATTCCTTCATGGTGGTTTTTGTGGATAATATCTTGGTGTACTCTCACACTCAACATGACAATGCTACCCATCTTCATATTAATTTGAGTACACTAAGAGAGAATCAGTTATATGCTAATCTCTTGAAATTTCACTTTTGGATGGATCGGATTAACTTTTTGGGTCATGTTATCTCAGAGACAGGATTATAATTAGACCCAAATAAAGTGATATAAGTAGTATTCTGGGAGCAGCTGAAGAACTTCTTTGAGGTTTGGAGTTTTCTAGGGATGGCTAGATACTACAGACGCTTCATATGGGACTTTTCACGCTTAGCAAAACCATTGACTGGACTGACCAAGAAAGGGTTGAAGTTCTTATGGTCAGATTCGTGTGATTCATCCTTTCAGGAGATGAAAGGGATGTTGACTTCATCACCAATACTAGTATTTCTAGATCCAGGAAAGAGATGCACTGTTTACTGTGATGCTTCAGGTATCATGCTGGGAGCTGTGCTTATGCAGGGAGATAGAGTCGTTGCGTACGGGTCTCAGTAGTTTAGGCCACATGAGAGGAACTAACTGATGTACAATCTTGAGCTGGTGGCAGTTGTTCATGCCTTATACAATTGGAGACATTATCTTCTCGGAGAGCACTTTATGGTTTTCATTGAACATAAGAGTCTCAAGTACATCTTCACCCAATTTGATCTAAATCTGAGACATCGTAGGTGGGTAGAGTATCTTCAGTCCTTTGACATTGAGCTTGCCTATACGTCAGGAAAGGGAAATTAGTGGCTGATGTGTTGAGAAGGAGGACTCAAATATAGGCAGTTTAGGAGGACCAAAAGTGAGTGGAAGCTTATGGATCTGTTCTCTAAGATGCATTTTGAGGTGCACGACAGACAGTGGTAGACTTTTCTATCTTCTGTAGTTGTTACCTCTACACTTCTTGATCGGGTACTAATAAGGAAGCTATCAAATTCTAAAGGCCTAGTCCAACGAGAAAGTGTGTCAGGAGAGGACCCTATTACCGGATGGACAGTAGGTGAGGATGAGATCTTGTGTTTCTATGGACGCATATGGGTGCCAGCAAACATACGCGAGGAGCTGATGCGGGATTTTCATTCCTCGGTTTTGGCAGTTCATCCTGGCATCACCAAGATGTATCGTGATCTACATCGTCAGTATTGGTGGTCAGGTATGAAGAGGGATGTTTCTGGTTTTTTCATGAGGTGTTCCACTTGTCATTAGGTAAAAGCAGAATATCAGCGACCAGTAGGTCTTTTACAGCAGTTACCCATTCCCGAGTGTAAGTGGAATGGTGTCGCGATGGACTTCGTGACCAGTTTTCCAAGGTCACCACATGGGAATGATGTTTTTTGGGTTTTCATCAATAGTCATATGAAGGTTTCTCACTTCTTTTCGATCAAGGAGACCTTCAGTGTTGATGAGATGGGACGGTTGTACATTCGAGAGATTTTACGTCTTCATGGAGTTCCACACTCCATTGTTCTGACAGGGATATGTGTTTTACTTCTTGGTTATGGCAGGGGCTTTAAAAGGCTTTGAGTACACAGGTACTTTTGAGTACAGCATACCATCCCCAGATAGATGGCTAGTCCGAGCGTACGATTCAGGTGCTTGAGGATATGCTCCGAGCTTGCATTCTAGACTTTGGAGGTTCTTGGTAGAAGCATATACCTCTTGTGCAGTTTACGTTCAATAATAGTTTTCACGAAACTATTAAGATGGAACCTTATGAGGCTTTGTACGGTAGGACATTCTGATCACCCTTATGTTGGATGGAGGTAGGAGAGGCAGATTTTCTAGGACCTCATCTTGTTCAGGAGACCTTAGAGAAGATAGAGTTGATTCGGAAGAGGATGGCTACAGCACAGTCACGGCAGAAGTCGTATGCGGATCAGTGGAGGAGACCTCTGGAGTTCGAGGTCAGGGATTAGGTTTCTCTACATGTCACGCCATGGTTGAGACACAAGAGGATTCAGATATAGGGTAATCTTTCTCCACGATATGATAATTCATTTGAGTTGTTGGAGAGAGTTGTGTTGGTAGCCTATCGGTTGCAGTTACCATAGAGGTACTAGGATATGCATGATGTCTTCCACATTTCTTAGCTCCAACATTACTTTTCATACCCATCTCATTTCTTTCAACATGAGGAGTTTAAGCTTGAAGTGTATGCATTGTTTGAGGAGAATCCTATCTAGATTGTCAATTGCAGTACAAAAGGTTCTCTGTGGCTGGTCTGTTCCTCTGGTATGGGTGCTATGGCAACACGGGTGAGTATAGGATGAGACTTGGAAGAGGGAGGCCGATGTGTGATCACAGTGGCCGGAGCTGTTCGGGGTTTCTTCCTCTATGCCTTGTTAGGGAAACTCGAGGACGAATTTCTTTAAGGGGGGATGTTTGTATGAACCCAGACCTTCATTTCAGGTATGTTTTTCCTTTTTCTAGAGTTTTTTAGAAAAGATGAGTTTCAGGAAAAACTTTAAGTACATGTTGTGTACTTTATGAGTACACGCCGTGTACTTTGATGCCGCTCAAGGCTGTGTGTGCTGACCGTGTCATGACCATGCACACGGCCATGTAAGGGTGATGTGAAGGCTGCCTAAAGAGAAGTACGAAAAAGGAAAGTATACGTTGTGTACTTCAAAAGTACAAGCTGTGTACTTAGTTTTTTTCATTAATCATACATGGGCCACTTCTTAACCCCAAAAAAGTCTTTTTCTCTAGCTTCTTCGACTGAGAGCATCCCTTACGACCACGAATCTGCTCCGAGCCCCCGAGCCTCCATCTGTTCTCCGAATAGACCATCGTTGATTGCATTGGAACCGTAGTAGTAAGCTCTTCCTTCTCCTAGAGCTTTGTTTTCCAATTCCACCTCTTTCTCAAGTTATCATAGGTTGAAAATTTTGTACGTTTTTGTAGATCTACGACATTATAAAGAGATTCAAGCTTCGAGGTTCAAGTATATCGATCTCTTAATGTTGAGGTAGGTGGTTTGTGCCTTTCTGTAGGAATTCTTTGAGTATTTGTACAAATTCCACCAATACCCATAAACAGGGTATTGCGTGTTTCTTGTTTTTTCCCTTGTTATATGCCTTCTTTGCTTATATTCCTGAGTAGAGGTTATTATCTGTAAATAGGGTAGTTTTACTATGCTTTGGATGCATTTCCCATGCATGTTTTTCCTGTTTATAACCGCTTGGCCTAGTTTTTCTTATTAGGATTTTGCCAGTTCCGTGCCTAGTTGTAGAATGGTATGCATGTTCTTCCATGCTGAGATGTAGTAGATGCTATCCAAGTAATTCTTGAGGATACTTTGGCCGTTATGTGATGCGATACATGCTGATTTTACACAGGGCTGTGAGAACCTAGTGTAGTAGACCATAGGGAGAATGGATGTAAGGGCTTCCCTAGAGTGTCTTTAATTTTTATGATGTGATGCCATAGGTGTAATTGACATAGAGTGCTTCCTTAGAGTGTTTGTAGTTCCTTGATGCGGACCACAGGGGGAATGAGACGTTGGGTGCTTCCCTATAGCACCTTTAATACGATACGAGACTATAGGGGGAATTGATGGTTAGTTCCTCCCTAGAGATTCTATTCTTTAGCTAAACCAAAGGGGTGTGACTATGTGTGCCTCCCAGAGGGTTGCTAGTACTTGAATGTTGAACCATAGGGGTTAGGCTGTGAGAACTACTTAGAGGTTACCTGTTTTTTCTACTTGCTTGAGTGACTATTTACTTGTTTGTAATTATGTTCTAGAACTATGGATTTTTTATTGTATAGTACTTACCTGTTTACTACTTTCTGTACTTTTACCAGCCATATATTCACTAACTGTTAGGCACAGATCTTTGGGTGGTTTCATATTGGGACTTTGTCTGACACCCTATTTGGGTTATGCATTTGGGCCCAAATAGATTATATTATTGCACGTATAGACAAGGGAAAGTGCCCTTCCACTTCAGGTTCTTGATTGAACTGGAGCTGGAGAGCATGGGACCAAGACGAGGCTTGCGATGCTGAGGATTTGTTCATCTCTTTTTCTTTTGTACTTTGTTTTAGTACTGTATTCATCATTGTGACTTGTTTCACTTTTTTCCTAGACATATATGTATCTTGCATCATTTACATATATTTCTGCTCTAGTTGTTTATTTATCAGTATTTTGTTGTTATTGTTGTTGTATATTTACTACTTCTGTTGTTGTATGTGTTGTTAATTCCACTGTGTACTCTACATTTGAGGGAATAGTTTCTACACTATCACACCCAAGACCCTCACTACTAGTCGGTAGCCTCTAGTGTTCAGGGAAATGCACTTGAGGCCATGTGACCAACCGGGTACGAGGATCCTCTGGGTGGCTTCCAAAACCAGGACGTTACACTATTGTACCTAATATGGGAACTAATTCCCATGTCCATGATAGTTTCCAAAGTATGATGTAGTCCATGATAGGTGATGCACGGGTGGAACCTATTATGGATTATCTGACCCATGACTTCCAGCAGCAGCATCCTCCTACTTTTTCAAGGGATGGTGGATCGCAGGCTGCTGAGTCTTAGATAGAAGACATGTTCTCTAACTTTGAGCATCTGGAAACACCTCCATAGAAGAGAGTCAAGATTTCTATATATATAGTGTCTAGCTTGTGGTTGTATGGGTTATCCTTAGTACTTTTGCAGGACCTTTCCACCAGATTTGAGTAGAAAAGGATCAGCTTCAGCTCCTCCTTCAAGAGCGAGTTATTTTGCGCCATGTTAGGCTGGAAGTTGGCGTAGCACTAGCAGGTCTGGACGAGTAGGAGGTCTTGGTCGTGGTAGTCTGATCCATGATCCCAAGCAGTGCAAGGAGAGTATTCATGATCTAGGTATACCATCTATTGCAGAAGGATGTGGATATGGTCAGTTTCATTCCTTACAGTCAATATCTGAGGATCATGATGCGAGACCATCTACAGTATGAGGTACTATCCTAGTATCCTCTACTATTGATTTTTATTTGTTTGATACAAGTTCTTTAAACTCTTTTATTTATGTATCTATTGTGGAAAGTATCATACGAGAGATACAGTATCATTACAGTGTAATGATCCTTGAAACATCATTGGGAATACGGATGGAGGGAATACACCAGTGCAGGGACTGTCCCCTTGAGTTAATAAGTTACCCCTTCATGTGTAATATATATGTTCTAGAGATTATAGAATTTGATTTCATTCTCATGATGGACTGGTTATTCTACTATCACACCTTTTTATATTTTTATCACTGAAGGGTTTCTTTTACGTCACTAGAAGGCATCAGCTATCTTTTCAAAGTTGAGTGGTATGTCTAAGCTATGAGAGCAGGACCGAAGAATCATGGGCTAGGTGGAGTGACCATACAGATTGCAAATCTTTTCATGGAGGATCAGGGTTTTCTTTTAACTAATTTCCCTCTAGAAGTTTATTGTTTTAGGGATGTTTTTCTGGATAAATTTTCTGGTTTCCCTCCTTAGGGAGAGGTAGAGTTTACAATAGAGTTTGTTCCAGGAGTGTCTCAATGTTAATTCCTCTATACAAGATGGAAAATTTTATGTATCATAAGCTCAAGTGGCAGATAGATGACTTAGTGGCCAAAGGATTTATACAACTGTGTATATCCTCTTGGGGTTCACCCATGAATTTCATTAATAAGGTAGATGGAACTCAACATTTATGCATGTATTATAGAAGGTTGGTCCATATAATGGTCAGGAAAAAGTATCCACTTCCTTGAATAGATTTTCACTTTGACCAGCTCTGAAGAGAAAAGGTGTTCTCTAAGATCGACAAGAGATCGGGTTATCATCAAGTGTGAATCATACTATCAGACATACTAAGTACATCTTTCCGTAGAAGGTATAGTTTGTATGATTATCTTTTTATGTCGTTCTATCTTTTAATCATGCCTTCCATTTTCATGGTTTTGATGAATAGGGGTTTCCATCCCTATTTCGACTCTTTTTTCATAGTCTTTGTAGATAAAATCTTGGTGTATTCTATCACTCATAACAACCGTGACAAACATCTTGAGAACATTCTGAATACACTATGAGAACATCATCTTTATGACATGATTTCTAAATGTAACTTATGGATTGATGAGGTCCACTTCTTGGGCCATATTATTTTAGAATCAAGAGTATTTGTTTACCCTAATGAGGTTAGTGTTGTAGTCTCCAGGGAACATACCAATAATGTGTTTGATATAAGAAGTTTATTGAAGATGGATGTATATTATAGGTGTTTCATACAATACTTCTCATGTATTGATTCACCTCTTACCAGGAATAAAAATAACGATGTTAAGTTCCTATGGTAAGAAGCATGTGAGAAATCCTTTCAGGAGCAGAAAGGGAGGCTTGTATCGACACCAATTATAAATCATCCAAAACATGGTAAAGGTTATATCATATTTTGCGTTGCATCATGAATGGTCCTAGGAGCAGTATTGATGTAGGAAGAAAAATTTGTTGCGTATGGATCTCGGCAGTTGATGCCATAGGAGAGATATTACTCGATGCATGAGCTGGAGCTTGATGTAGTTTTCCATGACTTACATTGCCAAAGTCATTATCTCTTGGGTGATAAATTTGTATTGTATATAGTTCAAAATATCCTCATGTATATCTTTTCTCATCATGACTTGAATCTCTGACATCGAAGATTGGTCGAATATCTACAATCCTTTGATTTTGAGCTTTCCTATATTCCTGGAAAAAGAAATGTGGTTGCAAATGCACTAGGTTGGAAAACCCAAATGCAGGTCATACAGGAATACAGTTATGAATATAAGCTAATGAAACTATTTTTTGATCTTCATCAAGAGTTTCACGATAGTATTTAGCAGTCTTACCTCTCAACCTTAACAGTTACCTCTTCTCTCCTTGAGAATTTTAAGAGTAGGCATTTTTCATATCCTGATGGTTTGGTTCTCCGTGAGAGTATATCATGAGATAACCCACCTCCGGATTGGTCTGTGGAAAAAGATGATGTCCTGCATCTATGTGGATGCATCTGGGTTCTAGAAGATGTGAGAGAGGAGTTGATGAAATATTCCTATGCTTCCCAGTGGGTAGTTCGTCCAGTCATCTCAAATTTGTATTGTGATATGCGACTCTAGTATTGGTGGCCTAGGATGAAAATTCAGATTGCAGACTTCATCACTAGGTGTTCCACCTATCATCAAGAGAAGATGGAGTACCAGAGACCTGCTAGCTTGTTACAGCCACTTACAATCCCTGAATGGAAATGGGAAGATGTTTCTATGGATTTTGAAATCATCTTACATAGGTTGTCGAGGGGTAGTTATATTATCTTGTTAGTCATTGACTGGCTAAAAAATCTCCCCACTTTATTCCTATTCAGGAGAATTTCTCAGTTGATGAGTTGGGAATATTGAATGTCTGTGAGATCATACGACTGCATGGGGTTTCACATACTATCATTTCAGATACGTATTATTATTTCACTTCATGATTCTAGAAGGGTTTTTAAATTGATATGGGGAATTTGGTGCTTCTAAGAACAAATTTACACCCTCAGACTGATGGAAAATTGGAACTGACAATATAGGTTTTAGAGGATATTCTTTGAGAATTCATCCTCTATTTCAGTGGTTCCTGGGAGAAGCATATCCCTCTCATCGATTTCTCCTATATTAATAGTTTTCAGATAATGACACAGATGTCACCTTTTTAGGCCTTATACGGTAGGTCATGTTGTTTACCCTTGTGCTGGCTAGAGACAGGTGAGGTAGCCCTAATAGCTCCTCATCTCGTTCAAGATACTTCAAAATTGGTCCTTCTGATTAGGAATTGTTTGAATACTACTCAGTTTAGACATCAATCTTATGTTGATTGTCATTGAAGACCTCTTGAGTTTGAGGTTGGGGATCATATTTTGCTTCGGGCTGTTTTAAATTCTAGAGAGAGTCGGACCATTTGAAATTCTAGAGCGATTCGGGCTGGTAGCCTATCAGTTTTTATTACCTCAGAGGTACCATGACATGGCTGATGTCTTTTATGCCTCACAGATTCTAAAATATCATACTGGTACATCCCATACCTTTGATCTGGAGGAAGGTGAGTTAGATGTTGATGGTACCTTTGAGGAGTATCCAGTATGCATTGTTCACCGAAGCATGAAGGCTCTCTGAGCCAAGTCTGTCCCTCTTGTATGGGTTCTTTGGTAGCAAGAGTGAGTATAATATGAGACATGGGATTGGGAAGCTGATGTACATGCTCAGTGTCCAGATATATTCTCAGACAGTGTTTCCTTACCCTTGGAAGGAGTACTCGGGGGTGAGTACTTTTAAGGGGCGAAGACTGTAAGAGCCCCGTTTTTCACTCAGGTATGGATCCATTAATTTTTTGGTTGAAATATTTACATTGGAAAAATATATATTCCTAATGAGTTAGAAAATTTTCTAAGGGTTTCGAGGGCTTGTTTGGATCTTGGAACACCTATTTTTGGGATAACCAGACAAGTCGCACGGTTTGTGCATGCTTTGTGCATGGTTTCCCTAACCATGAGATTTGAGTTTTTTCGAACAGTGGCACCTCAAATAGTTGGCGCACAGTCATGAAGCCAAACCATATGAATTCCTCTTTTTCCCAGGATTGGGCCAAACCCTCTCACATGGTGTGAACACATTTTGAAAAACTGTGCGAAAAAAACCATGCACAAGCAAAAAATATATGTAAATTGTCTAAAACACCCTTAATGATCTATTAATCCTCTTCTTCTTCCCTGATCTGAGGACCTACCAGATTTTCCACCTTTTTTGTCCCCTTTAAGCTTCTATAAATCCTAATCAAGGGATGAAGATATCTTCTTCATCCAGTTTTCAATCGATCTTATGTTCGTCAAGTTGGAGGCGCAACAATAAGTACTCGAGTTCTCCTAAGTTGTTCCTCTTCTCTTTCACTCTCGACCTAGTTATCTCTATGTGAGGGTTTTTTAACTTTTATTATTTCTACTCTAATCAGAAGAAAATCAAGGACCAATACTGGAGGATATGTATTGAAAAACCCTAAGATGTGTGGTCTATAATTCATCCCTAATGTTCATTGTTTTTGGAATGTTAGTGTGGGGCCCATCGGTTTCATGGAAATATTTTCTTAAATTAACATGCTATGATTATACTCATTAGAATAATATGGTTATTCTCTTTTAAAATATGTGATTATTTATTAGTGTTTTCATGGACAAGTCAATCCACCTTATGTCAAATGTTATTCCAGGATTGGGTTTTAGTGTTTTGACACGTTTGAGCCACCGTTCGGGTGGGCCTTTTCTTGACCTTTCTATAGGAGAGACATATTATAATAAATGTCTTGTTGTTATTGATAATTGCATAATGTCATATATCATGTATGCTCACAACATGACCCGCCTATGTTATGTGCTTCCAAATGGTTATTAAAAGTGAAATGTGAAATATAAAATTGAAAGTAAACTATGTATATAACTTGGCATTATTTAATGATATTGAATAAATGTTACATGTCTGTAGCACCCCTTTCCATGTTTATATAAGGCAGTAGAGTGAACCTCAAAAATTGAAGGTGCCTTAATGACTAACTAATAATTTATTAAATGGTTGAAACACTACATGGGATATCCACACTAATTGAAGAACAAGCTTAGACCAATGGTTACAACTCTACACGACCTTTCCACACTAATGGAAGGAAAGACTCAAACTAAATGAATTATTACATGATTACAATATCAAATAGGAATGGACTGACTCGAGATCACCATGAATTCTGAGAGGCGAATACCTTTGGGTATTGAGAATCCCATTATGATTCAAGAATATGGTTTCTTAGGATTATACACTCCAAGACTCTATTTTTTTCCTATTCCTTGGATGCCTGGTATACTTCTATTGGGTCCCTTTATATATTATAGGATACCTCAGATAGACTCCTTGGATCCATCATTGAAAATTAGGTTCCATGGGGAATTCCCATTGGGCCCATGTTTTTTATTAACCCCTTTTTACATTGGATGATCACCTTGGACTCAGTAGGCTACATATTGTAGAATGCCTTGTACTACAATCCATGGATTGCACTCTTACCATTTATCTATAATGATATACAACTAAGTTAGCTTTCTATGAATTTATGATACATTGGTTTTTGCCATGGAACTCCCTAATAGGATATCATTATTTTATTTCCTTGTTACATCTTGCGACCTTCACTACATATACTATCAAGTGGTGATGATAGTGTTGCCTATGCCTCACGTGACCTATTAACAATAAATGATAATTGATTAATTAATGAATTGGTTACATGATCAGACAATGGACTATAGATTAAGTAGGTACTTGGTTATTTAGTTATTTTGTACAGCTTTCTTTACATTACATATATGCCTACACACTTCTATATTCCATTTCATGAGCCAGATGTTATAGACACCGTTTGTGGAAACCCACTGAGATTTATCTCAAACCCTATTAGGGTATCGTTTCGTACCCGAAGTAGATTACATGGTTGTAGCTATTGAAATATGTAAGCATGGAACTTCCAATACTTGATTGTTTGTTGATAGGAGGGAGCTTGATGGCAGATGACTGAGTAGGATCTTGTGATGCTTGGGGTAGTCTTTTTTCATTTACTTGTGGAACATGTTATTCTTATTGTATTGTATTCATGATTTTGGGTTTTCTAGTGACATGACTTTACATCATCAATGTTCTAGTTGATTAAGTTATTGTTCCCCTTGTTTATTTGTTGCATCAGTGTTCTTCCACTATTTATTTATACTACTTCTGATGTTTACTATTAATTTATATCCCTTCCATTATGCTACACTCTGCTAATGAGGGCATAGTATTTCCACTAACACACACTAGGACCTCGCTAAAAGTCGGCAGCCTATGGAATTTAAGAGGATGTGCTTGATTCCATGTGGCCCACCGGGCTCAGGGCAGCTGTTAAGTGGCATCTGGATCTGGGACGCCACACCCATGTAGCCCAAAAAATACTTTTTAGGGGTCTCATGTTTATACATGACCTGAAATGGGTTGGGTAAGCTGAACAGGGCCCTCCCAATTGTGAATTAGGTCAGGCTGACCCAACATGGTTGTAGGTCAGCTAACAAGATATGCTATTTGGGAACAATTTAGGTGTTAGGGGTGGTTGACTACTAAAAAGGTGGTGAGGATTGTTTTGGATGATATTTTGGTACAGGGAGGATGTGGCATGGGGTGTTACAGTAGGTTACCATGACTTGGGAGGTAATGATTATAATTCGTCTTGTAGAATTCCATTTAACACATGAAAAGACACCATCTTTTTATACATGTTAAGCAGCTAACCCATCAATGAAATAAACACAATGATGGTTATGTCCCAATGTCAGAGGCCTTCCAAGAGAGTGAAATTAATGGGAGGTCAGAAGGTGAGGCCATAGGTGGTATGGTGGTGGACCTACTAGAAAAGGAGTCAACAATGAGGCATAGAAGGAGGGTGGTCGGGGTAGGATTCTATCTGATAGGCCAATATTGGAGGTGTGGTAGACTGGTTAGTGGAACAGTAGTGCATAGATGGGGCCTATATGTGGAGAATGATGGGTGGTGGGTGCTTCTCTGGTTTTTTAGAGGTACTGGGGGCATTTTTTAGGGTTAGCATGACTACCTCCCCATTTTCATAATGTTATTTTTGTAAAAACGATTATTACGATGGATCGTAAAATGATCCCCCCTTCTTGTGACTACTTTTTATCTTTACTTATAGCTACCCCTTCCCACCCATTAATTTTTATCTTTTTTCATAGTGACCATAATGTCTAGCCACTTGTATTAATTTATTATTATTATTAAATTGAAAACCCTACATATATTATTTAGAAAAATAATAATTAATCCCACAACCAGTGTAAATAATGGCCTTCCATATAATGAAATTTCTACCAAAGGAAAATGTCTAGAAATTTGTTGGTGATTAGAAAATGCCTCATCTTATTACATTAAAATAAAGTTTTAACATATATATATATATTCATGTTATTAATTTTATATTATCCATTTTATTGATTTTGATAAATCTTTCATTCTTTAGATGGCCATATCATATCTGGTAGATCTCGTACTATATTGTTGTCTATGGTGATGAACACCATTTCAATTCCACAAAAAATAATTTATGAAAGGAATAATCTTCATGGTGTAAAATTACATATGATCTACTCTGATAAAAATTGATATTATCAGGGGATGCAACAAAACTATATGTGCTAGAGGTTTAGAAATTTAATTTTTTGATTGATGTCATATCCTCATCATGAGAATAAATTATACCCATGTACTACCCAAGTATCACACATGAATGAATTACCTAAAAATGAAATAGTTAAATTACTTATATCTATTTGAAGTTTCACTTCAAAAATATTTGTCGTTGATTACTATTTCTTTATGGAAATGAAGCTAGATATCTCAAGATTATCCACATGCTCTTCTAATGTTAGTGGGAATGTGTATCATTGAAATCATGGGGCTATCATAGAGATCAGATGAAGCATAATTACCTTGAAAAGCAATGTAACAATGATCCAACGATTTGTAAATTATAACTTCAGTCAGGAGCTTGGATCACCATCTAATATATCTGTGAATTAGGATAGGGGATAGAGTGGCTCTCAACCACCATGATCTGAATATTTCCATCATCCTGATCCTCCAAATCATAATATAGGGATTTATGAAATTAAACAGAATATTCTCTTCAGTCCCTAGATATTTATTTCTCACTTAATAATCTACTAATGATGTGTTATGACTAACTAATCATTTTATAAACATCATTTCATTTTTTATCACATCCTTGTAATATAATAAATATATTATGTGATATAAATGATTCATTAACATGATTGAACGGTCCTAAAAATATTAAGAAAACATTGAATATTAAAATAATATACATTTATACAATATTATCCCAATTTATTCACTTAATATGTTAAAATACAATAATAAAAAAATATAATCTAATTATTCTATAGTCACATGATAATGAATTTCATTATTACTTGGAAATAATATATTCTTGAACAGCATTCACACCCCATAGTGGGATGAACGCGTTGTCTTGTCACGTCAAATTGATTATGATTTTAAGGATTATTTTTTATTCTATGGAAGACCCTAGGTTGTCTCTCATGGAGAATTGGTGGGTTTAGAGTGTGCATTTTTAAAAAAGATTACTAAAAGAGGGGTGGTTTTGAAAACAATTTTAAAAATAAAATGATATAATTAAGATTTTAATAGATGACAATGAAAGGTGGTGTTTTATAATTATGAGATAAAATGGTTCATTTACACACTTTCAAGTTCATCATTCTTGGAGATTAATTTAGATTTTGTGTAACGCTTTGGTTGAAATTAATTACAATCTGGATTAATTCATAAGCCTTTATTTTATTGCTTAAAGAACCAATCCTTGACATAACAATCGTATTTTCAAGGTCCAGAACATATTCATGGAATAAAATCTTCCAATGTTCATTGAAATCTCAAGAATTTTTCTATGAAAATGATTCTTGTGATGTCCAATCGGAACCACACAAGTCACACTCAAAACCTCACACCAATCGGTTAGAAATTAAGAGTATCTCAATCACATGAATCAAAAAAAGAATTAAAATATAGAATTATATAAGATACATGGAAAGAAATGTTTCCACACCCAAATTACTCCAAACCAGTAGCTATAAAATGAATCGGATCTCTCTTGAAATGTGTGTAGCTCCCTCACAATGAACGCCCACCGTTTAGCTTGACGTAGGGAGGAGGAGGAAGCTCAGGGGGAACTCCTTCTTCATTCTTGATCCCCCTATTAGGATAGGGGCCTCCAAAAAATATAGGATGAGTAGAGGACTCCTATGGAACAAAAAATTGATAGAACTTCACTCTTTGGCCTTACAAATGAGGTGCCCATGGTGACTTTTTATAGCCTAAATGGGACACGGTTTTGGGAACCTTTTTTTTGAGATAACACATGTGTCTCGATTTTGGAATAGTATAAAGCCATGTCAAGACTTTTCAAAAAGTGATGATTTGTTGTCCGGCCTCATAACTGTCTCCTTGTAGAATTTGGAAGCCATTAGACAAATGGATTGGGAGTTATGGTCAAAATACCAGAACAATCTTTGAATTCGTGCAGATTCATTCCCCTTGATAGAATGGTTTGGATGGGACACCAAATGAACGAATTAGGCTTCAATTCCTCAGTAAGAGTTCTATACCATGATGTTTTGGAGATGACCACCAACTGTCAGCCCATTTGGATGCACTAAATTCTCGTACTATTCCAAACAGTGGACATATTTCCATGGGTTGCCTTGCAGTTTGACCCATTTTTTATCAGGATGATCTCTAGGCCTCCAAATCACCTTCACCATCAATAAAAATATCAAAACAAGTGTAATTTCCTTTTTAACAATGATAAAAATTAATTAATTGAATAAATCATGAAGTAAAATTTCTTATTATATTTTGAATATTCATTACAAAACATGTTTAAAACAACGATGTAAGGGTCGAATTGAATAGTGAATCGGTACGCAATCACACCCCCACACCTAAACATTTGCACTCCTGGGAAAAGTCACATATCAGAAAAATTGATGTAGGTATATATTCCCAACATCATGGAGATTTAACATTTGAGTAAATTTGAATTCATTAATGTAATGTGATCAATGCACGAACCACACCAAGGAGTTATTCCTAGTGAAAATGGAAAAAGATGTCTCATAAATCATATCTCAATGAAATTAAATGAGATTCATGACACCAAATTTAGTAAGGAATTTAAAATTCAACCATTCAAATATCACTCTATGTGTGTGTGTGAAAACTATTCCATGTTATTCCTTCCACTTTTTATCCAATAAATATTGGTTATTTTAAAATTATTCATCTTTAAATGAATTTTTTTCACTGATCCTACCCTACATACTTTGTAATCATATTTCATGACCCACTCACTTAAGAATTCCTAGATGTCAAACAATAACATCCCAACCTAGATATCCCCATATTTTGAACATTTCATCACTCCCCTCATTTATGATTATTGTTTTTTAGAAGTTTCATTTGGAAGAAATCTCACGCTCATCTCTCAACTATTGTTTGATCTCCTCACGACACTAATTGAAATAGTGATAACAAGATAAAAGGTTTAGGAAGAGTGGTTTTTGACCTACCCATGAAACAACACAATTTTTTTGTTGCGGGAATACAATAGTCGGAATTAGGTATACATGCATAGGTCAACCTGGTATAGTAATGAAACAGTTCAGATAAGGAACGAATGTATAGAAATATAATTTAAAGCTAAAAAATATTAACCAAAAATTTATTTACATGATATTCAGAAATAAATATTCACACTTTTTGGTTTGTTTAATATATTTTCGAAAATATTAGTGATAGAGTTTTCCCAAAAACTACTCACACAAGGGGCATTAATCATCACAAATATTTCACAATGACAAAACTGTTTATATCATTGACAGAAAACCAATTCACTAAAAATCACTCCCTGATGTTAAAATAATACAAACATTCAATCCAAAATAGAGACAGGCTTTTTTAAGAAATGTTAAATCAATATAGAATCAAAAATTTCAACATTCATTTACAATAAGTTCCATTATTTGGGGGCAATAAGGGGGAAAAGTAAAAATACCATAAAGAAGGTGAGAAATAGAAGAAAGAAGAAAGACAATGAAAATCATAATGAACCCAAAAAGATGGGGAAAAGTGAAAATACCATAAATAATGTAAAAAATAGAAGAAATAAGAAAGATAATGAAAATCCAAATGAACTCAACAAGATAGGGAAAAGTGAAAATACCATAAAAAATGAGAAAAAGAGAAGAAAGAAAAAAGGTGATGAATATTACTAACTAACCCAAGAATGTACCCATACCCCCCCACCTAAAGTGTGCAGTGTCCTCACTATAATAGAAGATATTGTGGGAAGTAAGGATAAAACCTAGTGAGTTTCATTCATATATTTCTTTTTGAACATGGATTTCCTCCATCGGGGACTCTGAAATGGATTCATGGAAGTGCTTTAGTTACTGCCCATTGAAAATGAAGGTTTTCTTGGTTTATACTTTTTGAAGTTGGACAACATCAAATGGAGAGACGTTAGTAACAGTGTATGGTCCAAAAAATGGGAATGAAGCTTACCTGGATACAACTTTAGCCTTACATTTTAGAGGGGGACCTTCTTCCCAATGTGGAACTGATGATGAAGGATAAGATGATCATAGGCAGCCTTGGTTCTCTCCTTATAAATCCTAGAGTTCTCATATTCATCTATTCTCATTTCTTATAAATCCTTAATCTAAAAATTCCTTTGATCACTTTCACTAGAATGATTATAACTGCATTGTTTGATAGCCCAGTTTTCCCAGTGCTCAATCTCAACATGTAGATGACAACACGTTCCAAATACTAGTTGATATGGTGACATGCCAATGGGAATTTGGAAAGTAGTACAGTATGACCATAATGAATCATCAGGTCCAAGACTCCAATATTATCTATTTGGTTGAACCATTTTTCCAAGAATTAGTTTTAACTCCCTATTTTACACCTCGGCTTGACCATTTGTCTATGGGTGATAAGAAGTAGACACTTGATGACCGACCCCATGCCGACGCAAATGTGACTACATTGTTTGGATGTATGAATGAGCACCTTAGTCACTAATGATGAACCTAGGTAAGTCAAACCTATAGAAAATTTGGGTTCTCAAAAATTATAAAACTACCTTAGAATCATCATTCCCTGTAGCTCGTTCCTCTACCCATTTTGACACGTAATCAACTGCCATAAGAATGTACAATATTCCAATGGAATTTACAAATGACCCCATAAATTGAATACTCCAATCATAATAAATGTCATGAAAGAGAAATGGCTATTGTGGCATTTCATTTCTTTTTGATACATTACCCATTCATTGAAAACAAGGAAAAGATTTACAAAAATCATGGGCATCAAAAAAATTGGTTGGTCAAAAGAGTACAGAACGAAGGATTTTTTGAGTTGTCTGTTTGGGACCAAAGTGGCCCCCAGTAGAAAGAGTGTGTTAGAATCTAAGTATGTACTAAAACTTGTTATTAGGGACAAAATTATTAAGGACTAGATCACTACATGTTCGTTGGAGGTGCAGGTCTTTCCAAATGTACCAACGAGACTCATGTTTTAGATGACAAGATTGGTTTTTTATAAATTAGTATGAATGCAAGATGCTACCAGATAATTCACAGTTTCAGCATAATAAGAAATAGAATCTTCTACTCTGTACAATTTCTCATCTGAAAATGTGTCACTTATTGGAATACAAGGGGATGAGTCAATATCTGAGGATGGTGGAATTCTATTGATATGGTTAGCCTCCACTTTCTCTACTCCTTTTAAATATATAATTTATAGATTAAATTATTTAAGGATGAGCATCTAACCAATGATACATGGCTTGGATTCCAGTTTTATAAGGAGATATTGGAGGGATGTATGGTATGAGAATACAATGACTTTAGACCATAAAAGGTATGACCTGAATTTGTCCAAGGAAAAAACAATAGAAAGGAATTCCTTTTTAGTTATGGTAGTTTTCTAGGGTAGGATCCAATGTATGTGAGGCATAGGCAATGACATGTGGAGCTCGATCGATCCTTTGTGACAAGGCTGCCTCAACTGCATAGTTAGAGGCATCACACATGAGCTCAAATGGTAAATCCCACCGAGGTGGTTGGATTACTGGGGGTGATGTGAGACTCCATTTTAACTTATTAAAAGCATCCTCACAATCTTTATCAAAATCAAAGAATTTTTATTTTTTGAGTAATCGGAAGAGGGGTAGTGAAAATTTAATAAATTCATGAATGAAATGATGGTAAAATCATGCATGACCTAGGAAAGGCCACACATCCCATATATTTTTTGAGAATGGTAGGGAAGAAATGACATCAACTTTTGATATATCAACATGGATACCATCCCTAGAAAATACATGCCCCAAAAATAAACCATGTTGCACTATGAAATGGTATTTCTCATAATTTAATATAAGATTATTTTCAATACAATGACGTAGGACTTTACCAATACTACTTAAATATTCATCAACAGAGGATCCATAAATAGTGAATTCATCGATGAAAACTTCCATGCAATTTTCTATGTAATCCAAAAAAATACTAACCATGCATCACTGGAAAGTACCTGGAGATTTTCCTAGACCAAATGGCATCCTTCTATATGCTAATATTCCTAAGGGGAAATTAAATGTTGTCTTTTACTAATCCTCGAGGGAAACATAGATTTGAAAGTATCTAGAATACCCATCAAGGAAACGGTAGTGGGACTTACCCACTATCCTCTTTAGCATTTTCTCAATGCATGACAAAGGGAAATGGTCCTTCCAAGTGTGTTGGTTTAGTCAGCAATAGTCTATATAGACCCGCCAACTATTGTGCACATGAGTTGGAACCAATTCATTGTTTTCATTTTTAATTACTGTATGGCCAGTTTTTTTAGGTACAAAATGAACAGTAAAAACCCATTGGCTATCAGATATGGGGTAAATGATTCCAGTAGCCAATAATTTTGCCACTTCCTTTTTCACAACTTCTAGGAGGTTTGGGTTCAGTTGACGTTGTGTCTGTCTCACTGGTTTATCCTCGTTATTTAATAAAATATGATGTATACAAATTGATGGGATAATACCAATAATTTCAGCAAGTGTCCATCCCAAAGCATGTTTATATTCCATAAAATTTTCAAGCAGTCATAATTAATGATTAAGAGGGAGTGAACTAGAAACGATGATGGGAAACTTATTTCTATTCTCATGATATGAATATTTTAAATCTTGAGGGAGTTTTTTCAGTTCCAATTCAAGTAGATTTTAAATTGATGGGAGTGTGTGTGAAAGTGGGAGGTACTGATCTCATTTAACTACTCAATTATATCATCCTCAGATGAGGAATGAGCTCTTACATGCTAGCAGTATCATTGATGGAAATTGGATCCTCAGTGTTCAAGAAATCATCAATTAATAAACACGCATGAAATTTTTCTTAACCACTACAATAATCAATGCATGATTCATTACAAATAATTTCAATCATTGATGATAACTCAGAAAGGGGATCAGGGGGGATGGAATGAAGTGTTTTCAGGGGAAGGGAGTACATCAGTTGAATTGACTAAGAGAGAGAGAGAGAGAGGAATGTTATTATAAGGGGTGCTTCATGGCATCAAGTATTTTGAAATGGACTATGTTACCCCCAAATTCCACAGATAATGTACCATTATGGACATTAATTATTGTTTTGGATGTTTTCATGAAAGGTCTCCCCAATATAATTGGTGAATTTCCATTCATCCTATCATCTTCCATTTTAAGCACACAAAAGTCTGTAGGAAAAATTAAATTTTGATCCCTCACAAGAACATCCTCTAACACACAAGATGGGTGTGTTGTACTCTGATTTTATAGCTGAACGACTATACGAGTTGGATTCAATTATCCCACATGAAATGAAGTGTAAATGGATTGAGGAATCACATTTATAGAAGCACATAAATCAAGCACCACGTTGGAAAATGAGTACTCCCCTATGGTGGATGGAATCAAGAATGTTCCAGAATCATTACATTTGGTAGGAAATGATGGTTTTATCAATGATGAGACATTCCTCCCCAAGAATTCCTTCTCATACCCATGATTTATTCTTTGATGTGTACAAATCTTCTTTTAAAAAATTTCCATATCTTGGAATTTGCTTCATGGCATCAATCAAAGGAATGATAACCTGCACATTTTTTAAAGTCTCCAACATTTACTTATCATGTTCTGTTTAATTTTATATTCTAGGTTGGGTGTTCTTTTAGGGAAATGGAAGTGTAATGGTTGGGATAGGAGACTCATCGACATACATGCTCTTTCCTTTAGAAGTACTTCTCTCAAGACAAACATTTTCTTCTCTTAGAACATTTTTATAAGTGGTTGGGATGGTGGTTTCCTCAGGAGGGGATGACTCTAATGGAGGATTCATTTGGTTTTTATGTTTTGTTCGACTCTTAAGGGTGATGGAACTAACATTTCCATTATCCCTAGGGTTAACTACTGGTTGAGAGGGTAGTTTACCGAACCCATGACTTTGAATTTCCCCCCAACAAAGTTAGCTAGTTGGCCTAATTGGGTTTTGAGGTATTTTATGGAATCTTGTGTGGTTTGTTGGAATTAGAGATTGATGGAAACCATTTGTTTCATCATATCTTCTAGGCTAGGCACTTTTTGGGAGGGGGTTGGAAAGGCCTTTGGGGTGGTTGAGGATTTCTGGTTGGTGGTGGTGGATGTCTACTCTGACCTTGTTGGTTCCATGGTTGATGAGGCTAGTTTGAATACCCTAATTGCCTATATCCTTGGTTTTATTTCCACCCAAAGTTGGATGGATAGTATGGTTCTTTCCTAAAGGGTTTGTTATAGGGGAGTCTTGGGAATATTGCCTCACAACTCTCATAATTTTCTCTCAATCAGGTGAATTGTTCAGAATAATGGGTGTCATAAGAGCATATTCCACAATGGATGGGATGAGAATATTGAGACTTCACATGGGAGAGAGCAAGTTGTCATATAAGGGTACTTACCTCCTCATACATTGTGTCCACCTTCTTCTAAAATTCTATAATTTTCACCTAATGGACACCTCAAATGGGTACATTGGACCTTGAACCAAATTTTTGAGTGCTTTGTATCATGTTCTCAATTAAGGTTCTTACAGAAATTGGGGTCTTATCTACCCGAGTACCACCTGAAACAGCATCAATCATGTTTCTATCAATAGGGATTAAACCATCATAAAAATATTGTATTAAAATTTTGTCACATATTTGTTGGTGTGGAAAACATGAAGATAATATTTTAAATCTTTCCCAATATTCACGAAGTGTTTCCACTTGAGGTTGTCTTATCCCACAAATTTCTTTCCTTATAGTTGTAATTTGAGAGGCTGAGAAATATTTTTCAAGAAAAAGGTGTTTCATGTCCGCCCAACCTCTTATTAGAGAATTAACATAATATAACCAATCTTTTGTTGTATCTTCTAATGAAAATGGTAATTCTCTAAGATTTACTTGTTATTCATCCCCATTTGTAGGTATCAATGTTGAAAAAACAGTATTAAATTATTTTAAATGTTGTGTGGATCTTCTCCAGCAAGTCCATGGAATCTTGGTAACAAATGAATTAGACATAATTTCAATTCAAAATTGGGTTCCTCGCCTTGCATTTGAATGTATGTCAGTTGGATATCAAAATAAGGTGAGGTTAGTTATTTTAATGTCTAGTTATTTTCAGCTATTTTAGGCAAGTTTATTTCAGTTTTTATGTTGGTTATAGAAGAAGATGATGAAGGATCAAGAAAAGTGTTGTTGTATTGTGTTTCCTCCTTCAAAGGGTTCCCTTGTGAATCTCAGGGTCACTGACGTAATATCCTCTCTGGTTTTGGTTTGAAAGGTGGTTAATATCCTATATTAGAATGCATCATCCACCAAACATACAGAAAAATAGGTCAAAATACTAAAGTATTGAAAAGGTAAATAAATATCCACAAAATTTACAAATATCTTATCAAAAACACACACTAAAAATTGAAGCCCTCCCCAGCAATGGCATAAAAACTTGAACGTGTTTTCATGGAACATAAATATGATTATGATTTTAAGGAAGATTTTTTAGTCTTGGGAAGACCCTTGTTCATCTCTCAAAGAGCGTTGGTGGGTCAAGAGTACTCATTTTTAATAAATATTACTAAAAGAGGGGTGGTTATGAAAACAGTTTTAAAAATAAAATGAATTAATTAAGAGTTTAATAATTGACAAGGAATGGTGGTGTTTTATAATTATGGGGGAAATGGTTCATTTTTAGATCACCACACCCTTTAATGTTCATCATTCTTGGTGATTAATTTAGGTTTAGAGTAACTCTTTGGTTGAAATTTATTGGAATCCCGATTAATTCCTAAGCCTTTATTTCATTGATTAAAGAACCAAACCTTGAAATAAAAATCATATTGTTAAGGTCTAGAACTGATGCATGGAATAAGATATTCCAAAGTATATTTAAATATCATGAATTTGGGTATGAAAATGATTCTTGTGATGTCCAATCGGAACAACACAAGTTACACTCAAAACGTCACACCGATCGGTTAGAAATTAAGAGTATCTCTTTCAAATGAATCAAAAAAAGAATTAAAATATTTAATTATATAATATACATGGAATGAAATGTTTTCAAACCCCAATTACACAAAACCAAAATCTAAAATAGGAATCGGAACACTCTTGAAAATTGGGTAGCTCCCTCACAAAGAATGCCCACCGTTTAGCTCGACATCAACAGGAGGAAGCTCAGGTGGAACTCCTTCTTCATTATTGATCCCCCTATGAGGATAGGGGAATCTATAACTTCTATTATGATGATATTAATCCTCTATAACTACAAATTGGAATAACTTCACTCCTTTTATGAACTTAAAAATGAGGTTCCCATGGTTCCTTTTTAAATCCAAAATGGGACATGGTTTTGGGCCCCCTGTTTTTAAGATACAACTTGTGTCTCAGTTTTGGAATAGTATAACTCCATATCATGACTTGACCAAAAGAGAAGAGTTTTTAGGGACCTCTTCAATGTATCCTTGTAAAATTTAGTGGCCATTAAAAAACTTGATTGGATGATATGGTTGAACTACCGAAACAAACTTTTGAATTCGGTCAGATTTTGTCTCATGGACAGAATAGTTCCAATGGGCCACCAAATGGTGGAATTTGGCTTCTGTTCCTCAATAAGAGTTGTTTACCATGATTTCTGGATTTTAACACCATGTTTAATCCCATTTGGATGCACTAAATTCTCATTCTATTCAAAATAGTGGACAGATGTCCATGGGATGCCATGCAGTTTGGCCCATTTTTCTTCTCGATGATCTCCGGGCCTCCAAATCACCTCCACCTTCAATGAAAATATCAAAACATGTATAATTTCCTTTTTAACAGTGATAACCATTAATTAATGGAATAAAACATTAATTTAAATTTATTGTTAGAATTTTTATATTCATTGTGAATCTTGTTTAAATTAGCCGTATAAGGGTGGAATTGAATAGTGAATCACTATGCGATCATGGGGACCACCATGTCATATACTCTTATTCATTAGAATATGTTTCTCTTTTAAATATACTATGTGTGTGACCATGTATTCCCTTAACACGATTATAGTGAATATTATTCATATGTGTGGATTAGCATCTAGTAAATCAACAAGGACCTTATTGATATGTGGTATATTCGAAGCAATGAAAAACATTCCTATGAACACATGTCATGTAATATAATCACTTGGTATCATGTTTTCATATAAATAAGGACACACACATTATTTCATAATACTTTCCTAATTTATTAATTTTTTTACCCAATTGGACTAACATAACTTATTCTATCACACCTATTGATTTTGTGAAGCGGCTAAAATCCTAATAAAATAAGGATAAGAAATCAATTCATTTCAGATGTGAAGAATTGTATATTTACTATTTAATTAATGTTATTCCACAAATGACACAACCTACATAATCAACCTAACCACATTATAAATTTTATTTTTTTTCACTAAATCAATATATGTGATCAAATTGTATACATTGATTATAATCACCTATCATGAGACTATTACATGTGTTCATGGATAGTAACAACCAATGGAATATGAAAAATGAGGTTCTCTTATTGGAGAGTTAGTCTTCGGGATCTCATAAGCTCAATATCACAATGTGTGAAATTAATGAGAATCTATTTGAATGCTTATGATCACCAAGCCCCTAATGGTCAAACATCATTGGTGTCAAGTAAGTATGATGTTTGTAAACTATTTAAATGTGATGATGATTAATGTAATAGTATCTCAAATTTCTCATTATAGTCTTTGAACTATTTTAAACATTGGATACGAAAAATATTCAATGGAAATTTAAATTGTAAATAGTTATTTTCGAAATATCAAAACTATTAATGTATGTATACACCATGTATAACTCATTGTATACATGATTTTGTAAACAAAAAGTTTTTCTTAGTTTTTTCTGGGGAAGACACTATTACAAAAATACTCTATGGATATCTTCTCATATTTTTTAATACAACTAAATTCCAATGTAATTATACATTAAATGTATCTTATCATAATAATCTATGGTTCAAAATCTGTATCATATTAACCCAGATTAATAATCTTTAATAGAAAAGGATACCCCTTGAAATAATAGTAACAATTCATCCAAATATTATTTCCTGTAAAATGGATCTTAAAGTGTATCTCTCATGGATCCATCTCCATCAATCGAAGGATTTATGAAACCCACCCACAACCATGAATAAAGGTTTTTCTCTAATAATATCTATAATATTTCCATAACTCGATAAATAATGACACAATTCATGGGAACAATAACTCCATTATCAAAAAAATTCTTACACACTATAATGTACTTCTATGTTTCCATTCAATAACATATATTGACATTATTCTTATTGAAATCATAAATATTGACAACATATACCAATCACCACCATGTGGGATCAAGAACTTATTAATTTTTAGTTTTCTGAATAAAAATATAGATTATTCTTGTCAAAATGGATTTTATTTTCTTATAAAACTTCATATTATTTAACATAAATACAATGAATCATGAAAAAGGGTTACAACATCTTTCATAAATAAATATTACATCAATTATTCTTCTATATTTATTCACTAGGAATTATCGTTGTACAAAAAATGCGGGGCTAATTTAGACAATAAAGAGATCAATAAAAATTAAAATGTAATACTAATATAAAATCCATTTCACTGTAGATAACCAAATAAAATCAAATTGATGTTATTTTTTAAAAATAATTTTAATTTTTTTTTGTGAAAATACAAACATTATTCTGAAAAATATACTAAAATAATTTAAAAACAAAAGGAATGTAATACATAAAACCCAATCATTTAATTTCCCAGCATCTATAACTTTTCATTTTATTCAAGAATATAATTTATATTATTTAATATCAAATCATAGTATTATAAAAATTTTATTTAAAAATATGAAAACACGGCAAACTTAGTGAATCATTTCATGGAATTTACAAATTTCTAGATTTTAGTGGATTGATAACTCTGGTTTCATTCAAATACTACTCCCCTTATGCGATACACTCCATCTTCAATTTATCAACATAGATATCATTATATAATAAAATATAAGATACCAAATTTTATATCATAACAATGTTATTAAATTATAATATTCCTTCAATATTTTTCTTCATGAACATTTCTTCATGTCTATCCCAAAACACATGCATCAACATTAATTATTAACATGTAAAGAACTGAAAATTATATATAATAATATATTTGAACTTTTTTAATTAGTATTGAGAAAAATATATTTTATATTTGAATATAAAATAATATAATTATACAATTATTTCACCCTTTTTGGTAGAAATCTACATGATTTATCCCTTAGTCTTCCATGTAGTAGTTATGTGAATCATGGTTTTCCATTCCTTTTCCACTACTTCATTTTGTGGTAATTTCATTATTACATATAATTGAATATAACATTCATCTATTTGTTCTTAGTTATCATATTTATTATAATTAATTGGTATACATTAATGATTAAATATTTTTTAAAATCATTCGATGATTTGTAGAAAATCACTCACAAATTCTTAATATTTCATGGGTCATCATTTATGGAAAACCATTTAATAAATTCTTTATTCAACATTTATATTTAATTTTTTATATTAAATAATAAGTTTTTCCCTATGATTTATCGAATTTTAATTCCATTTTCTGTTAGGAAACACAAATAGTAATTCATTTATTTGAATCATGATAAGATTATTTGTAACTACTATAAGTATTCTTATGAATTTCCTCCACCAATATAAACTCTAATTTCTATCCAAGAATATTTTTTTCTTTTTAATAATATTTCCTTCATCACTTAGGGATCCATTAAAATTTTTATCAGGTGAAACTATATTCCATAATAGAAGTATATCCTCCCTTTTTGTATGGAATTATTCTTGGGATTCTTTTTTTTTCTTTAAACTATATTCTTATTTTTATAATTTCCTAGGGATAACTTAACATCACATACTTTCATATATTGTGTTCCATTTCTTAAATGAAAATAAATTAAATTCTTATTAGATTTAGAGTAAAATATAACACATCATTGACTATATTTATTACACATTCCATATATATATCTAGCATATTGAAATGTTTTTTGTGATAAATATGCTATTATAATTTTTCTTGGTTATTTAGATTAACTCATCCCTTCTCTCTTCGTATATAGTTTTCTATTTACTTCTATGAGATGATGTAGTTTTCCCAAAAATAAAAGAATAATGCCCAATACTATTATAGTACGTTATGTTGATAAAAATGATCAACTACATTACATCTTATTCAATACAAAATGTTAATTATTTTAATTTTATTTAGAAACACCATTATTTTGGTATGATTTTATTTATAGATTTATATTATACTCTCTTTCATCCACAAAATGTGTATTGGTTGGTTTCCCATGGTTTTTGTTTATCTGTATTTGTGCATATTTTAAATTGAATACATTTTTCAAATCAAAATAGATTAGAATCATCAGAATTTTATGCAGTGGATGATAAATTTTTCCATGATTTTATAGTATGATTTATAGTAGATTTGACCATACATTTATTAAAATATTATATAGGTATTTTGATATATAAAAATCATTAGAAGTTTTTGTGAGATAAATCATATTCTATATTATTTTTAATATTAATATTATGTCAATTCATGATTTATGTGTTTTTCTCCATGATAATGACACGTATTATTAGGATTATTCTTCTACTATTCACTTATCATTATTATGTATTCAAAAAGTTTTCTTATCTTTATAATGTAATCTTAAATCATAAAATACTTCTATTATAACAATTTTTCATTCAAGTTAATAATATATTGTATAATTTATAATTGATAATTCTTGAGAATAATAATATCATTTTTTTCTTTTATTCCTGGGAACATTTCATCAATCCTTGATACAGATTTATTATTCTTTATGATTTCATAAAACCAATTCATACAAAAATTGTAGTAATTTTAATAATGGTATATAATTCTATCCTCCATGGAATTATATTTCATAGTGGAATATGTTCATATAATTACATTTTGTTCCTTTTGATTCATTCTCTTCATAGGTTCTACTTTAATGTCGGTGATCCCCACATGTAATTCATTGAAAAATCCATAAATATAATTTAATATTTTCTTTAGAAAATTATTTATGTTCTTCCTCAATTTAGTATATGAATCAAATTTTTATTCTCCAGATATATGGCAATCCACAAATGTACATGGATCATCTAGAGGACAATATTCAAAATTTATTTTTGTTATATCATCATAACATTAATTATTTGATCCTTATGTTATAGAATTATTTTTATTCATAAAAAAATTAGATTCAACATATTTATCATACCAATCAGAGATAGATCTACATTATTATTTATTGAACCATGTGGAAGTAGAACATGTTCTTCAGGACCTAAAAGGGATGAATTCGTAAATTATTTATTTGTATAATCTTCTAATTAGTTAATTTTTTTCGAATAGATGATACTCAGATCAGTAGTTGATGCCCCTTACCTATGTATTAACTTCATGATTATGTTATAATGTACATAAATTATTTCAAATTCATTAAATCATATGATTGATGAGAATGAAATTAAAAGTGAATATTTATATATAAAATGATTATTATTCCATCATCAATATTTTAACCCAATAGAGGTAGTTAATTAATGTAAATGACTATTTATCCATTAAAAACATTCCCATATTTACCTATACACCTAACTGGTGAATGGATCATAGTTTCTATTCTATAATACATTTTCCATCAAGTATAAAAAAGTAAATAAGAAATAAACACAATAAGAAAGGCCAAAATTAATTAACAAGATTACCCACTACTATTGATGACTAAATCCATTTGGTATGGTTGTTTTTATCCCACTCATAGTGAGCTCCTATTTAATTATCAAGATGAATTTTTGGATTAAGTGTATCCTTGAACCTATATTCCTAGCACAAAATATGTTAAATGAAATAACTGAAATAATTTTTACAGATACATAACTAACCAAATATTACACTAGAAAAAAAATAAAAGATTTAAATGGATCCTTTTAAATACTAGACATTTGGAAAACCCATGCAAATTTTAGACTAAAAAAGATAATATGTTATTCATTAATGTGTGGAAATATCAATGTTGGACTCTAAAATTTTCATGTATGAGAATCATATTATTTATTAATTATGATAATGATATATTTGGATGAGATCCTTAGTGATCATTGATTCTATGAATACTATATAATAGAACCACCAGCATCTCTCTATTTTTTCCATCTTATTCATCATTGAAAAAACACAATCTCCCATGGTAATAATTGCTCCCTTTATATGTACAACCGGAATGGTATAAAGGATACTAGTGATTATTCATTATCTTTAATTTCAAAATCATATCATTTTCTTACCATTTATAATTTATATCTCATCTTGATAATAATTTTTATATTTTAGAATATGAAATCTCTTCATTCATTCCAACATGATTTCCTATTCATTAATAAATGATTATTGGTCAAATATTATTAATAATACTATCAATATAAAATTCATGATTTTATGATGTATACATATCTATGATAACCTCTTTGAATCATGTAATTAATTAATTCAAGCTTAACTATAGAATAATAGTGAATGAAAACCATTTTCCATCTTTGAAGTCCCATAAATCATAATCCTCTCTTACTCCAAATCTACATTAATTATCATAGAATATTATCTATCATTATAAATCATTTAAAATATTCTTGAGTATTAATTCCACTATGGTATTCTTATTTTCATGTAGGATTACTATTATGGCCTGAAAAATCTCTTTAGGATATAGAGACCCTCATCCAATATTCCTAATCATCAATTATCCTTCATTATTTTCAACTAGAATCATGTATTTCAAAAGAATCATGATGTTTATGATTTGGGAATCATCAAAACAACATTATGATTAATCTTATTTTAGATTTTTTATTGAAATCTTATATTTTTAGAAATGGTAAGATCATTAAGTATCATATTAGCAAAATAAACCTTTTCAACGAAACATATAAGGAAAACATACATATCACAATGAAAATAAACCTTTTTACAAAATATTACAAAGTTCCACTTATATATCATATATTTAAAATTCATGTATTTTATGAAATATCTCCATCACTTTATGAATTTCCTTAGACATTCAAATGAATGTTATATATCAAGAAATATACTTTAATATATCATTGTAAAAATTCATATTTTAAAATTATAATTTTGTAACATTTTCATTAACATACATATAAGAATGTGATTATCTTATATTTAGTGGGAATATCTTAGGTATTGTAGCATCCTAACCTATAATCCACTATGTGGTACCATGTTATAGTTTTCCACATGATCTCAAGTCCCCCCCCCCATGGTATGCTAGAGGTTGTTGACTAATAGTGAGGGCCTCTGGTGTGTTTGTGAGGTGACTATTCCCTCATAATAAGAGAGTATTATAGTGTTAATAATAAATCATAATTAGTGAAACTAAAATAATTCCTAGTTTTTGAATAATAAATCATCCATGTTTATAAAAAGTTGATAGTTGACACATAAATATATAAAATTATATACATAGGTTATATAGGAAAATCTCATATACCATATGATAAAAAAGAATAAAATTCTCCACTGCTTGCATCATAATCATAGGTTCAGTCCCTATCTCATATACTTCAACCCTATACTTAGAATGAAACATCATGTGTTGAAATATTCCCTTTATCTACAACTGCAATCATAAATTTGTTTTGGGTATCTAGGGTGGCCTGAGTAGGGTGTGAGATATACATTGTAGAAAAAACACACACGGGGTCTATAATAATCTATTATATTCATATAATATGTGATGCATTGTAATTATAAATAATGTAAAGAAATAAATAAATCACTTTGGACTAGATTCCTTATAGATACCAGACTGACAGTACCTTCTTTGGAATAAGCTGGATATTTCTAAATGGATGAAAAATTGTACAGATATATTATGATTGTATAAATTTCCTATAGAATATAATCATGCATAAATAAGTAATATTTAAAATAGTCATGTAACAAGTATGGACATACTCCATGAATTTTATTTTGTTTTTCAGAAGCGTCTTCATATTTAACAAATTGGAATTCTCAGATGTATATAGAAATTATCTATAGAATTTTAGTAAAGTTTCATCCTATTACTATCAAAGGTGAACCATATAGAAGAACCAAAGTATCTCACTAGGATCCTGAAAAATACCCAACACCATAAGATTCAATCCAATGCGATCCCTAAAGGAATCCTAAGTCTCCCTCTTAGTGTGGTGTAAATCATGGACTTCTAATCTATTCATAGGTTTCCTCCATAGGGGATTGAGTATCACTCATGACATGGGATAACCATATTTACAACTATCCAGTCTATTGTGACTATACTTTGGTGCTAGTATCAATCATCAGTATATAATTAATCTGCCCAGTGAGCACGTCCAATGAAATCTCAAATAAATCCAAGTATCACTCCATGAAAATTCCTTATACATTACAAGTTATATTTATAATTCATGATGACCCCATCAAAGTTATCCTTAATTGAGACCCTTGTATATCCCTCATTTTGATTTGAAGGTGCAACTTAGCTTTCATGATCCATTTCACCATGGTCGTAATACTATAATATATTAATCAAGTTGGATAATAAATTTTATTCAAGTAGTTAATCAATAGTATAAGGACAATAGACTAAAAAGTGGCCACTCCTTTCCATAGATCATTTCACATTTTAAAATGATTTATTATAGGTGGGAACACACACCTCAATTTGAGATTTAATTTTTTTCTAAATATCATTATTTATGGATTTGGGGAAGATCACAACTGTTGGTGTGGCTCATGTTAAGGAGATCAACCAAAAATGTTGATTAACCATTATAATGGGATGTATTAACAATATGAAGATATTTAATATAAAAAAATAGATTTTTTATATTTTTCACTAGATTCTTCCAGTGAATGGAATAATGGTACATAATAAAATTTAATTATTCTTCAGTGAAAATATCTAGGCCAACTACCTTTGGGTTATATATAACCCATAAATTGTTGTTGGATGTTGAAACAATATGGAACTGGACAAATAATTAGAATAGACAAATAACCCAAAGTTATATCATATGAGTGCGCACCAAAAAATAATATATTAAATAAATAAAAACAAATAAAAAATTGAAGTGGAGAGGAGAGCAAACTTAGAGGAATCCAATGAGATTAATAGTGGATGATTTTTCTCTTAGGCAGAGGAGAAGTGACAAATCCTAACATGGGCATGAGGATGAGAGATATATGAGGTAGAGGATATATCCACTATATGTGAATTAAAGGGGTGATGTTTTATAAAATTTCTAGGAAAATTTTTTATTTACCCTTTAGAGAGTGTCTCATGAATTGGAAAAATAGTTTGCTAAACTGTGTGCTAACCATGTTGAAGCTACTTCCTGTAGAATGCCCTCGCATATTCTAGGAGCACGGTTGACTAACCATGCATAGACCATGTGAATTACCTATATTATTTTCCAATTATAAAACTAAAATCCATTCAACCTAGGTCTCATGGTTTAGTGAATCTTTCCATACCCTTCTATGAACTAATCATCATGCAAGGTTGAGTCGCACGGTTGAGCCAGATGATTAGCACAACATGTGCGCTAACCATGTGGAACAGTCATCCATTCCAATATCATGATATCTGGTCTTTTAAAGTTCCTCATAATATCATGAACCACTTATTATCCTTATATTTCCTTTATTAAAATGAAACAATAGGATTTTTATAGTAGAATACGTTTTTTTAGCTCTTTAAAAATCATAAACATTATAACCAACCCTCCATAAAAAAATGTACCCCCGAGTTTTCTTTCCTATGCTGGAAATGAATTCTCTGAGAAAATATATATCCATTGGGAATTTATTTTAACCTCTCACTCCTAGGGCTCATCTTGTAAATAGTCATGATTCCACAGCACATGGACTATAAGACCTTACCTTCCTCAGAAATCCTTTGTTCCATGATCAATAATATGAATTAAATATCCTCAAAGGATGAATCACCCTCAAGATTGATATACTCAAGATAAAATGAATGAAACATGTTATAGTGATTATTTAAAACCTATGAAACAGGGAAGAAATCATGCATGTCTCATTTCCTCTAAGATAATGCCAACAAATATGCAACTATTCTAACTCTCTTCAATATCTCAAAATAAATGACCTAACGATGCCATAGATTTCCTTATATACTTATCTGTCTATGAACAAATCTAGGAGAAACAAATAGAAAAACCAAATGTCCCATGTCAAACTCTAGAGGTAGACTATGAAAACTGGTTTGAGACTTCTTCTAGGACTGAGCAATACCCATTTTCTTCTGGATCTGTTGCACCTACTATGATGTCTCCTGAATAAGATGAGGACTAAGTAGTGTTTCCTCACCTACCTCCAAACAACACTGAGGTTAATCATCCATGTAACACACTCTGATTTCATGAAATATTTCTTTTCAAATTAATTTAATATTTTCTATATTTTTCATTTCACACAATATTGAACATAGAATTTGTTATAGGATAAAACACTATGTTTGTATTTCATTATAAGAAAAAACAACATAAACTTGCGCAACATGAAAAACTAGCCTATATTTTTGTATGAGATACAATATTCCTATCTTCTATTAAACAAAATATTGAGTTTCCAAGATATCTTATGCTACACTCAATATTGAGTTTTACCGTATAATATTTTGGTAAAATGATCACATAACTTGTGCGTACATATTGCTTACCATCTCTACGATGAAATGTGATTCGTTATTTATCTATATTTCATTAAAGGTAATATGGATGTCTTTTTATGAATATATATTTTTTATAGGACATATAAATGATTCGGTAATGATAATATATCATATTATTTCCTTTATTTTAACCCAACAAGAAAATAGAAATAGCATTCATGAATACGTACAGCTTACTATCTCCATGAACGATGTATTCCATTTCATATATCATTCTATTATATATTATTATAAATGTTTATAAACTGAATATATATGATATATAATTCCTGTATTAAATCATAAAAATAATTAAATCCTTATTTATGTAAAAGGATCAATAATGAGAAGTCAAAACATATACGATAAACAAAGTGGTTATTACTAAAAACATTGCTTTAACAATGGAATTTTGAATAAAAGGCTACCATAAAGTCATAAGTAAATAATATATGGTATTAAATATTTGAATATTGATATTATTTTATGTATAAAATCATTTATTTATTATACTAGAGGTTGTAACATGTGTGAAGAAAATCCAGACATGAGGTAAGGGAATTTCATATCACTTTTTATTTCAAGGAGATACATGGGTTATTCCCCAGTCATTTATTTTATGTGGTGTTTATGAATCGCATGAATTTATTTGATAATTCATATAATTATATTTATGTTTATTTACATATCCATTTGATGAACATTATTTCAAGGTTTTTATTATTCAAAATCCACCAAATCGGTATGCTAATATTGTCTCAATTTACCTTATTTGAGACACATGTTTTGTTATGAACATATATTATTACATGAGAATTATATACTAATATTTTACATGGTGTATCCTAAATATCCTTATTATAATGATGTTATATATTTCATCTAATGTTACTCTCTCTTTGTCGAAAATCTATGTTCTTTCAAAAAAATCTTTCACAAAATGATTACAATTGGTTTAAATGAAATTTTATGAATTTTCGAGGAAAAACAATTTAAAATATGTCTAAAATTTATTTATAATATTCAATTTTACATTAAATTAAAAAAATTTCTACATGATTTATTATTTAAAATGTTCCTTTAGAAATGGAATGGATATTTTCCTCAATAATTATTTCAAGTTACCAATAAAAATTATTTTCCCTATAAGACGATGTTATTTTATTTTACTTATGTTTTAATAGGGATATGATTCCATGGTAATATTCTTATTCATTATAATAATGGGTTATGTTTATGATGGAATGATATTTATACAACTCATTTCCATTCCATTTTTTATATTATGATTGAATGATGATTAAGAAACTCATTTCATTACATGGGTTCTGATATGATAAATGATTAATAGTTTTATGACACTCATATGTTTTGTTATTATTATATGATGGGTTAGAATTATATCTCCCTATAACTCATAGGGTATTGATAAATGTTTTATGAGTTGAAAGGCTACACCAGAGGGCATCCCAATATTGAAACAGGAGGGTATTTGGGAAGGTATCCCAAGCACGAAACAAGAGGGTACACAAGAGGGAATCCCAAGACCAAAGTGGGAACAAGAGTGGTAATCCCAACAAAATAGAATGTTATAGTGGTCTTGTAATAAAACCTTGATAATAGATTTTTATATGATTGTGTGTCTTCCAAAATTCAATGACATGTTCCTTGGTTATTATTTCATGGATCATGTTCGTTATTTCCTTATAACTCATGTCTTATGAACTGAAAATCATTATTCCATGATTAATTTTTATCTTTTAAATTTAGGGTATAATCTTATAATGATCATTTTCATATTATCATACCCTTTTGTTTATGATATCCTTATGACTTTTCTTTATTTACCCTTACTAATCAGTTGACCTCACCCCTATATTATGTTTCCCTTCCCCAGGTTATGAATAAAGGTTTTTAAGTATAATTACTAATTGGGATGATCTTTATGGGAAACATTAAATATATTTCACTCAGTTATAAGATTTTTCTTCTAATATTCCAAAGGCACTAAACTAATATAGTCTATAGAAGTATATTTTTTAAATGTTATAAGTATTCAACAAAAGTGACATAATTCCTATGTATTTTAATCTTGGGTCTTTATAGCATGGTCTACTATAAATGGTTTGATAAGGATCCATATAAGTTGTCTCATTAAAATTTTATTGAAGGAAATATCAACTAGGGGTTGGTGTTTCTCCCATGAACCTTAAAATCAATGATGTAATCCTAGAGCATGTCCTCAAACACTCTTATAATCTGCTTAGAATACCCATCCATTTTAGGGTGATATGATATTCTCAGAAGTAGTTGTAAACCCAATGCCTTCTACAACAGCTTCCATAACCATGTTGAAAACCATCCATCTTTATCTAATATGATATAATAGGTAAAACCATGAAGGTGTACAATCTCTTAAATATAACACATTCTGGTCTCATCGATTAATAAGGTCTCTCAAATAGGTCGAAACTATTCTACCATGGTAAACCTATTGATGGTCACAAATTCTACATCACTGCCTCAAAGGAATCATAATAAACCCATCCCAAAATCCATAGTAAAGTCATCCAATTTCATCTCTGGAATGGAAAGAGTATGTAAAAGTCTAGCAGGTCCCTGGTTCTCATATTTTACCTATTAATAGTTGGATCACCAAGTTATAAAACCTTTGTTCTACCTCTTCATGCATGGACACTAATAATGATGCCATATATCTCAAAACACCTTTGTTAGACTAGGGCGATATTCCCAAATATATGAATGAAATTCCAAAAACACTTCCTATATATCAATTGGAAGCCATACATGTCCATGAAAGTGTATGATATCATCCTCATCGATATCCCATCTAGGTGGGTTGGGTTCTCTTGAGATACTCTCCATTTAGACTATTCCTTTAAGGTCTAAAACATTACTCATACTTACCCACTCCACAAGGTAGGATTTCACTACAAAATCCTCTAAATAGGTTGACTATAACATTACTAAATCTCCAAGTGCATCTCAGAAAATATATCAATCAACTACCACTCACTGCTAGAATCTAAGAGGGACCATATCTAAAGTATTTAGCTCCGGATTTCTATTACTAAATTTTCTTTTCCATGCATATAATAAATCTCAAATCCAAAAAAATACTTTTACTCTACCAACGTACACTTCCTAAGATTGATTTCAAACAATGTGATAATGTATTTAAGACAATTATGGTCTGTGTAAATGATGAATCAATCTCCCAACAGGTAATTCTTCAAACAACATAAATAATGAACCATGTGTTCAATATTGTGGTCTTGAATAGGGTAATTTGACTAATGCATTATGAAATGGAGGGACACATACACTACAACCATATCTACCTGCATCAAAACTTCTCTTAAACCGATTCCTAGACCATAAAAATAAATTATATTACATATACCTAGATTTGGGATAATCGGGATCTGTTATGATGTCAATCTACCTTTGAACTATCAAAAGGTTGTATCATAAGAATTATACCATAATAAAAACACAAAACATTTTTCATGTAGTTAGAGGCATTTCTAGGAAAGAGAATTCTAGAATAAAATAAATGTAATATCCAACCATCACCAAGAAACTATTTATATCAAAGGAATTCTTGGGTATTTTATAAGAAACTGCATTTCTTTCATTCCAGGGGGAAACAAATACTACATCCTCTGAAATTTTATGTAACTGTAAGTGAACCATATGGATCAAGAAGTAGAATTTTTTGATTTTAGCATACACATAGTTTTCTCTCAGTATATTCAACATAATCTCATGATGTTTTTAATGGTCGTGTTGGGTATGATAATACACCAAGATATTGTCTAGGAAAACTACCTCAAATAAATCCAATTACAGGTGTAATAACTGCTTCATAATATCCATAAAAACTACTGGTGTGTTCATATGGATGAGTTGGATTACCAAACACTTATACATGCCATATCTACTTTGGAATACTATAATTTGTATGTATGTTGATCTCACCTTCACTGGAGAGTATAAATAACTCATTTCTATCATAGAGAAAACTATTCTACATTAGAGATGAGTGAAGATGTTTTCTATATGAGGAAGATGATATCAGTTCTGAACAATAATCTGGATCAATTTTTGATAATAAACACACAATATGAGGGTACTATCTACCTTCTTGGTGAAAATAACAGGTTAAATCCAAGGAAATGTACATTTTAGTATAAAACCCAATGCTTCCAACCCCTTTAAATTATTCTTGAGATCCTATAGCTCTATATGATCTAATATATTATAATGAATGGACAGTGGTATTTCTCCTAGAACTTGATCAATGGTTAACTCTACCTCTCTCACAGGATGTAAACCATAAAAGTCATCGGGGAAAATGTCCCAGAAATGATACACCCCTATAGGTTATTTAGTATTGATAATTCCATAGTCACTTATAATAATACATTCCGTATAGAATATTAGTCTATCAATCCCAAAATTAAAGTTTCTATCTAAACTTACTTTGGAATCCTACTCACCCATATCAATATAAAAACTACCCTCAAGAGATATAAAAGACACCCTATGATGATACAAATAAACATGTTCGCTGTTTCGAACCAACCAATCCATCCTAAGAATGAAATTGAATCCATTCATCTCAATGGAAATGAAATTACACAAGAACTGGTTCCCTTATATCTCAAGGGAACTTCTTTTACTATCATACAGTCTCTAATTGCTCCCCTATATTTCTCGGATTTATCCACAAAAGTATTATATCTCTATTTCCTAGAATTTAGTAATTTCAAAATATATAAAAGAGTGAAACAACTTGTATCAAATTAAAGAAAAAAATTAGATTATTCTAGAATAGTACCTCATACTATAGAATGTACTTAACTCTACTATTTAGGAGTAGGTTGTACTGCATATATGTGTCATTATCCAAATCCATGAGTTGAAAAATGTCTACCATGGGAAAGTATTATCTACTAGATCTAAACCACTAATGTATGAAAAAATCAGCCATATCCACCTCCCAATCATGATCAGCCAGTTGAAGAACATCTCCCAGCCTTAAAAAAGCTAAAGATCATATACCCTAATAGAATGTTGATACAAGTCCCTTCTCAATAGGTACTGAATTGTATAATCCAAAGAAACTCTATATGTGATCCATCATGCTGTAAAATCTGAATAAAATTGGGTTACTCCTATAATGGGACGACATATAGCCTTCCCCATCACACTGGTGGCACACCACATAATTGTCGGTGTGTGTCGTTTGGCTTTCACTGCCCCCTCAAGAAACTGTGAAATTAATTTCCTTGCTTCCTGAAAAAATCATCCCCATATCTCTAAAGAAAACCATGGTGACTCAAATTTCATGCTTTCACTAGGATCCACTCTATGATTAGGGTCTCATTCACTATCTTAAAAATGGTGGTCATACAGAAAACATTCACCTGTAATCATATGGAGTATGCAATACCATCATAAAATCATATCAAATTCATCAAATCATCACCATTAAAAGTTAGTGAAAAAGATTGATGTTTGGTAAAACGATCTGAGTACTCCATTGCAGGCATATCACCATGTTGTAGGTATATAAACACTCAAGTGTGGTCTTCTCTCAATATTTGGGGTAAAAAGTTTTAATTAAAGGTTTTATTGAAATAATACAGTAACCATACCCTAAGTATCACACTGTAATATTAAATTGCACCAAAAATTTAAAATTAATGATGAATAATGGTGGATATCTTGAAACTCCACTCTGGAGTCATATCCTAATCCATGAATACTGATATCATGGCCTCTAAACATGAATCAATAGTATGTGGACCACCATCCCCTAAGAAGATGAATGGATAAAGATTCTTGAATTTCCATTTAAATGCTTCCATAGTAGGGGGGAAGTCATAGATATCCCTTTATAGTCTTCATGAAGTGCAAGAAACTATATCAAAATTATGAATTGGTTCCTAGGGGAGGATCAGTAGGAGGTTCCTCAAGTGGAACTATAAGTGTTAATGATAGTATATTAGGGCCCACCACCTTCTCAAAATGGTATTTTCCACCATCCTGGATCCCAAATTGAGGATTTCATGGTGTAATATATATACAATTTCAAAATTAACACCATGTATTTTATAAAACATTAGATGTGAAAATAAAGTCAACCAAGAAAAAGGAGGTACATAACCTTCTTATAAACAAACCACACAACTCTATATGATCCGAATTTCATGCCTAGGTAAAAGAACATTAAAATAGACCCTAAGATACATATAATACTTCCCACATTAAAGGTTGGGTTGAGGTCATGGTCTCGATTCACATCGAAGATGTTTAGATATATGGGTTTTCAATTGCATGGTATTGGCTAAAACACCCATCACATTGAAATTTGAATCCTCATTTAATGGTAACCATTTAAATTAAATTTGTACATTTTTTATGATAATTATCATTAATATAAATATATATATCTCATGGTTTTTAGATTAATCACCATTCCAAATTAATAACATCCTATAAAATTTATAAATTTCAATTTGTATCTCAAGTATATTTAACCTGGACTTTACATTTGATAACATGGATTCAATAGGTCATGTATAATGATTTGATTAGATGAACATCCATTCCCGATTTATTGAATTACATGATTCATAAATTATAGTTGGCATTCAAAAAATTAATTCCACTAACATTTTAGTCCATATAACTAGTGGTACATGGATCAAACATGGAATAACTGTTTAATTTAGGTTTCATCATCCAACTATATAGGAAAAAACATTATGTTTCTACCAAAAACATAATTAATCCTATTATGTAATCCCTTCTTGAGAAATTAGAATAGTTCCATATATATACCTAACTACCATGGAAATCATAACAACCATATGAAATACAGTCAATGTACATAGTATTATAGACATTGAATGGAATAATACAAGACATGTGAATCTTTAGGTGCCTAGTATGATGTATGAAATGTAACCTTAATGTGACCCTAGACTATGGAAATTGATTTTGATAATAATAATATCAACTGAAAGTAATGTCACAGAACATCTACATCACTCAATAGTAAAATCAATTGAATTGTAACAAGAAAAAACCAATAACAACAACAACCCATCCCAAAAAATCTTGGTTTCCCCTATACATGGGTTATATACACCCAAGAATAGTCTTAATACTAAATTATGACACATCTTTGTCTCCTATCTAATACCCAAATAGTAAGACAAAATGAAAAAAAATAATATATGTTATAACATTGTATTATGTAGCCCTAGAATCCACGAATCAGTGCACCAAAATGGTTTCCCACGTGACTACAATTGCACCTCATCATTTTCCAAAGACTATCGTTTTGTAGTGAACACCAAGGGTGGGTATTTGTGGAGACTATTCTCTCAATTTAATTGTGTATAAAATGGGTAAGAATAAATAATAAGTAGTAAAAATAGTAATAATTACCATCAATAGAATAATTGATCATCAAAAATGATGAAAAGGTGGACGTTAAATCATAAATAGATACAACAATGATGAAGATCAGGTCACATAGCTATATAAAAATGATGTACATTGGATATTTGGAAACATTCATATACCACATGATATACAAAGATACAAAAAAGGACAAAATATGACACTCTAACATCACAAGCATATGTGTTGTCCTCTTCTCCTATATTATATCCCTTTACCCTGAATCAAGCATCAGATGGTGGATTCTTCCCACTATATACACTTTGAATCATGAATTATACATGGACACCAAGGTTGGTCAAATTAGTGTGTGAGATATACTCAGTATGCCACCACCAATAGTGCCTATAAAAATCTAGCCTATGAATACAAAATTATAAGTCTACAAATAATAATTAATTTAAATAAATAAATATATAACCTTAGATTGGGTTCCTCATAGTTACTCAAATAAAACTAAAATATTTGGCCGAATATAGATATCTCTAAATGTAATAAAAACTATATAGATATATTGTGGGTGTATAAAGGACCTCTAGTATACATACAAGGAAAAAATAATCCTAAAAACACCCAAATAATAAGTATGAACATGCCCCAAAAATGTTATTTGGATTATGGGATGCATCCTTTTATTTAAAAAATATACATCCTCAGAAGTATATAGAAGTTATATCTAGCATTTTATTAAAGTATCATCATGGGACCATCTAAGGAGAACTATAGAGAGGATCCCAATTATCAAACCAGGTGCACTACAATTACCCAACACCATAATATTCCATCAAAGTAAATACATTAAGTTATACCTTGTATCAATATTGACATGGTGTAAAGAAAGACCCTATGAACAAGTCCATAGTATCTCACATAGGATATCTAGTATCACTCATGGCTAGATATGTAATCCACTAGGTGATCCCATTCAAGGGAATAAATAAAGGTTCAATGTATTTATACCTGTGTGTTTCCAATCCATAACAAATTATTATTATAAAGCATGACGAGCATATCCACAGTGGAATTATGTTGGGATATGTGTATCATTATAATATAGATATGAAAGCATATAGGGCATATCTATCTAAAACTCATATCATTTCAATAAATCGGTAATACTATAATTCTTCAATCTAGATGGGAAATTTGTTTTATCCAAGTATTTCAGATATAGAATATGCCCAAATTCCTAATACACAACCACTCATTTCCATCGATCATTTCACATTTAGAAGGAATTATTTGAAGTGGGAACACAAACCTCAATTGGTTGTTTAATTTAGTTCTAATCATGATTCTTTATGACTTGAATGAAGGGAACACCCATAGGAGTGGCTCATGCAATGGTGACAAAAAATGTTGATTCATAATTAGTTGTGGACATATTAAGTATAATAAAACATTTATTTAATTAAATAGACTTTATGGAGGCATCCTCAGAGTATTTTATCATGAACAATATTGATGCATCATAAAATTCAATGAGGCTTTAGGTAATATAGCTTGACCACCAACCATAGGTTCATATACCACCCCTCATCCATTATTGACCTATGAATGGAGATAGAATATGATAAATAATAGTAAAAGAAAAACCTAAAATATGGTATTTTATCTCTCATAATAATATCACAGAATAAAGAATGTTAAACCAAAAAAATGAAGGAATAGAAGTGGAGTGATTACCAAGAGTAATCCAACAATATAAACAATGTTTGATTTCGATATCAAATAGAGGAACAATTGGAATGCCTAACAAATATTCAAGAGGACATCTTCATGTTGGAGAAGAGTTGTCCCCTATAGGAAAAATTAAATGGTTGATAGTCTATAACATTTTATGTGAAAAGGGTAATTTACGCTTTATTATATTGTCATAATGTTTTGACACATAGTTGGAAAAAATATGCGCAAACTATGTGGCAGCTACATCCAAAGGAATACCCTCATAAGGGATATGTATAAATTTTTTCAAACTATGAATAGACTATTCAATATTACCTCTATTAATTGTCTGTGAAAAAACATATTTCCATGCATCCAAGGTTTCACAATTTCGTCAAACAGTGTGGCTACCTATGGTGCACTGAGCACCCCGCACAATTATGTCACAAGGTTAGCACTTACCATGGAAAAATGGTGCACCTCAATATTCATTTCCAAAATATGAATCATTGTGCTATGAGAGATCCCTAAATCTCCCTAACCATGCAATATCCTTTTGAGTACCTTATTATAAAAAAATATTAGTTTTTGAAAATTAGTGTAAGTGTCTCTACATCATTAAAAATCTATGATGTTACATGTATATTTCTAAATATATTTTTTATTGAATATAATAATGTGTGTACCATAATGTGGTATTGAACTTTTCCCAATGTTCAATGTTACCTCTTTTTAATTTTTTATATCATGAATTATCCATACACTAGATAAGACATAAATATTCATTATTTTGTAATTTTTCAATCTCTAACTATGAGTATATTTACATATGAGTTATTGAACTCATATATATCACCATGTTGTTATATATGTTGCCAATATTTTACTTTGGAACATCATTTTCATTGAGTCCTACATATCGAGGACATTGAAAAAATTTTATTAAACAAAATATTTTCTTGGATATTACATATATAATCGTATATCAAATATTTAGAAACTAGAAACTCTACAAGTTCTCCATTATTCTGTTATCTTATTAACATATTCAAAAACTATTCAAATTAATTTTTAATAACATCATGTAAACATAAATATTTCCCAATATAATTAAAAAACTAAAAATCACCGATTTTATCCTCAAATAAATTTATAAAACATTATCCATTTATATATCTATAAAAATGATATTATTCATTCATGATAATAATAAGGTATTATATTTAACGAAATAACATCATACATATATTCTTATACAAACCAAAATAGATTCTCATCATTTTATCAGTGTATATATTTATAGATATATATGAATAATATGTGGAACTCTTCTCTGATTATTGAATATATAAATCCACTGTATAGATTTTTTATTACAAATATATAAAATATCTTAATATTTTAAGTTACATCATCAAATTTTTCCTAACAATCGTTTTAAATATATACCATTAAACTAGAATTCTTTCTATATTAGTGGTAAAATTTCAAAAAATTGTTTCCATTTGAATGGATATCTTCGTTTATCTCTAATAGTATAATCTCCCATTATATATGAATAATGAAAAACACACACAGATATGAAAATACTTGATTCTCATACACTCTCTATAAAATTATACCAACCCCGCATATAATGAAATGTTTATTGAAAAATCCTATATTTTTCTAATCAACGTGGTTGGAAAATCAAATTTACATTCATGATTATCATAAATGACACATATTCACATCTTGATTATTTAAATCATTCATATTGGGAATAAGTGACCACAAATTTGGTTTAATAGGTTGAATTGAATATTTTGTGATGTACATTGGGATTTTTAAGGAGTTGTTTCTACTAAAAATCATTGATTTATTGTCACATAACACCATTATAGAGGATAAGTTCAGTGTCCCTAGGTGATTTTGTAAGTACACAAGATTCTATTGACATATTTGGTGATATAATCCTTGGAATATTATATAATGGTCAATAAAAAGAATTGAATATATAATTCCAAAAAATGTATTGTATCATAGATGATCTGAGATACCACTCCCTTTATTTCTAAATATTGATTCAATTTTTTTCCATAATTTCAATTTCTAATTTAAAATCATTTCCCTTGTTCCTGGGGTATATTTATAGAATAACTGAAATCATTACTAACTAATTTCTGAATTACTAAAAGAATAAATCATTCGATAATAACTTATGGTAAACACTAAATTTTCTTCGCAGGGGATCATTAAATTATAATCATTATGAAAATTCAGCAATCTATTTTATCAAATTGGTTCTATTTTTAGTTTCCTAATAAAACCACCCTATCCTAATTTAAAAATATACATACAAATCATATTAAAAAAAGAAATATAATATAATATATTTTGATGCCATCCCCTTACATTGAATAAATAGTTTAATTTCACTCACCAAATGAATAACGAGTTTCATGATACAGTTATAAGAAGTGTTCTTAGTGTTTCATAAATAGGTCAATAAAAACATCAATCTAGAGTATTTTGAATAATGGGATAGAGAATATTATGACATCTCAAAATTATTTTTTCAACTATAATATATGGAAGTGGAACTATTATAAAAAAATCAATTTTCCTTCTTTGGATAAAGAAAATATACGAGAGGATGAGACCATAAATAAGACTAATCACTACTTAGTAATCTAGATTACATAGCTAGGGAACTCGTGGAGTATATAAATTGTCAGAAATAACAACATAAGTATGGTTATCATACCCAAAACTCAATTTTATTTACTTGTTTTAAATTTATTTGAGAACATGTGTTAACTATATTAATTCCACATATTGAAAACATTTTACGTATGTCCTAGGTAGGGATAATGAATAAGAAATTAATTCAACCATAAAAAAGAGTATAGTTCTTCAATTAATGTAAAATGATGATATATCAAGAGCTGTGAAAGGTAAAATAAATCTATATTCCATAAAAATAAGCGAGAGCTGGTAGATTATCATTTTTCATGTATAAGACAATAATAAAGTGATATGTTAACCAGTGTTCCCATTATATTTAATACATATTTATAATGTTTGATAAAATATTAATAGTTTTATGGTGTTTCTTTAATATAATAACAACTATATAAAGCTCAATGATGGATATTGTATTGTGTGTTGGTTAAAAGGATTATATAGGATGACATTATAGAGACCAACTCAATTAAAGACCAAATCACCCACATTGAACATGATGTGAATCCATCCTGGTAAAGAAAAAAATAAAATCAATATTATATATATATTATCCACAATTATAAGAGGATAAACCTTTATTTTCTTAACCCCACCATTAAAAAAACTGAACAGAAATGGGGATGGATGGGCTAAAACTTGTTTAGGGGTTCTCTAGTAGAATTGAAAAGTGAATATCTAATAATGTAAGTGGGTTTTGTTGTTCATATACCAAAAAACTATATAATTAATCATATTTTGGGGGATAGTTGTTACATCATGAATATGGGTAATAAAAAATATTAGTACCAACATATGTTTTAAGACTTTTTTCTTCTCCCTATTCCACTATAAATTTTTCTTTAAAAAAAATTATTCTCTATTTCTTTCTTGTATGACAATAAAATAGGGAATCAACACAATGTACTTTAAGAATAAATTCATAGTTTCCCATTTAAATAAATATCATGTATTATCATTCAATTTCAACTATTTTATTTCTACACAATGGAAAATAGGTGTACACAATATGAAAATTATGATTGAAATGAATATTTTTGTTGTAAATTGATATGTGTGGGGGTTTGAAAACTACCTACTATAAGAATTAATTATTTTATTTTTTCTGAGTATGTTTATTTATAATATCATCTCTACTAAATACCTTGGTCAAATCAAATTATGGTGTACTTATTTGATAAGGTTTTTTAATTAAACATCATAGGATTTACATTATTTCTAAATTGGATTTTTCTCTATAGAACCAAACTAATAAATTTCTATTTTATGATAAAATAATAAAACCATGAGAATAAGTTCAATGAAATATAAAATTTTACTATCCTCTTGGGTTAATAATAATTTGTTCAACATTTTACATTTATCATTTTTCTTCAGATCCATAAGGCTTTTAATTAAATCTTGGAATTCTTAGTTTTCATTTTTTTAAAATCCCTTAGAGATCATATATTGTGTAAATTTTGAGTACCTAACCATGTTTCATTAAAAAGAAGATAAGGAAAACCCATATGATAGGAATAAAATTTCTTATTGGACTTAGGTAGCCTATATTTTTTATCTTGTGAAGGGGAATTAATAGTTGTGTTATTTCACGTCAGGTTCACCATTTTTTGTTAGTATGATGTGGCTCACTTGGCCTGGCAGTTTGATTGTTTGTTGTTCAATGTCTTGTACAATCATTTAGGCTGATTTTACCTTTTCTATATCTAATGGAATCTTCCAAGATCCTCCCACATTCCTAACTAAGTATAATCCTTCTTTCTAAAATTTAGTGGTCCATTGGGGATTCAGAACCAAGTATTCTTAGGAACTATCATTTTTTGTGAGGATATGAGGATGGGCTCATCACACCATTTTGCAGTTAAATTTTTCCTAATATGAAACTCTCTTATAGATGAAATATATGTTCAAGAATATCTTCCTTATCCCAATATAGAACTATTTACCCAAATAAAATGGACATAGGTCAAATCCTCTTATTCCAAAAGGGGGAATCTTATTAGTCAATCCATCCTTATGTATATGAGGTTCTGATATATTTCACATTACTAGGTTGATTATTATATGTTGAATCCATATAACAAGGAATTCAAAAGATTTTTCTTTTCCTGGGAGGAGATTAATATTTCAAGGATGGGATTGAGCCATTATGAGGTAACCTATATATCGTATTTTATAATAAAAATCAAAGCTCACGTAGTTTTTTAAACACTTGAAGTTTAGTATCATATTGAAATAAAATATATGGAGGAACGTATATTTTATATATTTGAGATCATACCACAAGAAGGTATCCTATGTATCCTGGTTATATCAAGAATAAGATTTATCATAGTTCAGTTTGATTAGGACTTACAAATTTTGTTTCTAATAAAGATGGGGATATATCTTATTATGAAATTTATTGGGGATTACACACTGAAATTACCTTTTAAGTTGGAAAATAATTATTTGAATGATATAATCATTGCAACTCTCTAAGACCACATGAGCTATACTTTATGTGAGAAACAAATGATACCAAATAATATGTATCACTGCATATAGTTGTGGGACTTTTGTGATCAGACAACCTTTTTGGATGTTTATTATGGATCTCATGCCCTAGGAAGGAATCATATGTATCTTGGTTATGGAAAGAATTATGTTCATCATAGTTCAGTTGAATACTCAATCTACTGGTGGTTGAGGAAGGATGATCAGTCCATGGGATTGATTAGCGGGAATCAATGTCATATACATGGAGGGACTTAAACTACGATGGATTTTCATTTGAGATCAAACCATTACAATGGTTTCCTATATATCCTAGGTAGGGCGAGAATCAATGTTTTCAGGGTTCATTTTTATCAGGTATTGTATAATGATGTTTCACTAATATGCCCATAGGGGAGGTCTATCATGTCCTAGGATGACTTCTTGACATAACTTGGTTGTTTGTATGACCTAGCTAATTGTCTTCCATGCATGTTTGGTTGTCCCCCCAACCCACTTGATTTTCTTCCTAACATGTATGCTTATCTACATGACATTTATGAGGATGTATGGCCATGTCCAAGTTGCATATATTACAAGTCCAATAACAATCTCACGATCCAATTGAAATTATTTAAGGATATCATATGATCCAAGATGAAAATATGTAGGCCATCTTCTGTCTTGGCTGACATTCCTATAGGGTGTTTCTTTATCCAGATAATATGCTCAGAGGATGCCGCATGATCTATCTGACATGTCATGGTGTCATCATGAGATTTTTCTGGCCTATCTTGTTGTTATAGAGAAACCTAGATTACACACCTATAGGATGTAGCGAGATCATGTATGAATTATTATAGGGATTATTGATACAAAGATGACATACACTGGTATCAAAGGTATACATGCCCAGAGGACATCTCAATATCTATATGACGAGCCTAGAGGGATTTTTGAAACTCAGGTGGAATTTATGGGGGATTCTATGTGAATTTCTTGACGTGTTCGGAGGACATCACATTATCAAAATGGTATGTTTAGGGGGCATCACATGGTTTGTGTGACATTACCTCCTATAGTCACATGATCTAAATCAGTTATGTGAAGCACATGGGGATCAGTGTATGTGTTCATTGCACAACTATCATATTTCTGGGTCTTTATCCCATATTTTATTTCATATGTGGATTAGAATTTTATAGGGTTTTTTTTGTAGGTTTCTCAAGCTCCACTAGATAAGCATGACCTCATTCACATAACCTAGCTGACACACTAGAGGTCCTTCATGTGATCTTATGTGATCACATGAAGTTCCTACGCATTTATCATGATCCAATATGTTGTTTCTTGTATTTCACTTGGAGGAAGAATTTTGCGATCATGATATTCACAATTCCAAGAAATCCACTTAATAGGATATCGGTAGTGGATTCCTAGATTTTTCATTTCATTGATCCAGATATTTATTTTTTATGCTGAGGGGGAGAAAATTATAGGTCCATCCACCCCAATTATTTTCTACATTATGTAACATTTATCATGTAAAATTTGTGTAGAATTGGTGGATGGATTGGGTGTCATGTTCTTTATAAAATGATTCCGTAGGTCATTCTTAGGGAATCTCATTACTTTCTTTGACTATGGGACCATCCCATCAGTGCCCCATTTATTGTATATTTTTAGTAGCATGGGTATTACCTAACCATGATAACATGAAAAAGAGATTCCACAATTTTATTCTATAATGGATATGGGGCCTTCCTGATATTAGGATTCCTGGGGAACGTCTTGGGCATTATAATATGTTACTTTTCTAGGATCATCCATGAGAAAAATGTGGATTTCTAGGTGGGCCTTAAGAAGATTGAGTTGGCTTGTGGAGGGGGGCCTCACACGATCAATGGTGATCGCTCAATGTGTATAACAACATTAACATAAGATTAGTGTATCTCCCCCTCAAATTAATCTCTGTCCATTTCCCATATTTATTTCCTTATTCATTTCATAGTGGTTGGAAATATCATAATTTTGTATAAGTGTTGTCAAATACTATCACATTCCAAATATTTTATGCATTAAGTGATAAAAAAAGGTCATTTGGTGATTCATGAGAATTATCATAGACAATCATTTTGTTTTTCATTGGAGATTTAGGGGATAATGGGACCACCGTGACATGTTCGTGTCCCTTCACGTGATGAAGGCTAAACAAAAGCAAGATTATCCACAACAAGGAGGAAAGTTTTTCAGGGATTCCACAGTGTCTTGGGAGATGCAAGAGTGAATTTTATAATGATTTTTAACCCCTATAGTATCCTTCATTTTTCATATTTTTTTCGTCATTTTACAAGGATTTTAGGATGGGTTTCAAGTTTATGTCCTTGAAGAGTATTTTCAATTCAGGGAGCTCATCCGGAAGCCTCACCATGATCAAAGAATGTATGTGATTCCTTCAAAATTACATGGAGGATTTATTCAAGTGACTCCTCATGATCTATAGCTGGGTTATGCAATTCACATGAAATGTTCTCCTGGACTTATGAAGTTTATGATATTGTGTTTCCATATGCATAATTCGGTAATGTGGAATTCTGCCACCTTCCAAAATTTTGGGTTGGTTCCCAATGGGGGATTTCTGTTGGTGGGGGTATCTATTGAATGAATTGGGGATTTCCCTTCTAGGAGAAATATAATGCTTCTAGTTTTTCATTAGATTTTATATTGAATGGAATGTATGAGGTTTTTTGTTTGTCAAAAACATTTAATTATTTTATCAAGGGATTGATGTTGGCACTGTTCAATTGCTGGAATCCAAAAAAAATATTCCATATAACCCATTGTGAGACAGGAATTTGTCTTCAGGATGTCGAGAATATTTTAGGCACACCCATATTTTGATAGATGTGTGATGAGTTCTCACACCCACATTCTGTGTGGGATAATTTAGAGTGGACACCTCGTTTTTTCCAAGAGCTGGTCAAGCCAGCTAAAACGACCCTCCCAAAGGAGACACTTCCTCACCAGAGTCATTTTTTTCAAATGAAACTTTGGAAGGGTATGTTTGAACCCAAACAACATCAACCAGCTACATAACATAAAAGGAAATAAATCTCAAATATAGACTACATGAACTACCCCTCCTCTATGACTATATCGTTATGTCAAGCCTCCACCATCGCATGACCGCTAGGCTAGCTATCTCGTGAAGTGTTGCACGGACCTGGTACCGAGGGAAAAAGTCATACCCTCTCATTCTTCCAAATTTGGATGGCCAAGCATGGGGGAAAAATTTATACTCTAACTCCTCATTTGGAGTTTTTCCTCATACTTTTTCTAGGTGCATTCCCATACCAAATCAAAATCAATCATATAACAACACATCCTAGATGTCTACAACCCTAGGAATCCAATAGTGATAGAATCACCACAGGACTCCAAGAATCGCTCTCCCTCACATCCCAAACAAACCATGAAGACCACCACCCAGATATTCCTTGGTGATAGTGGTATAATCTTAGAGAAATATCGTATTAATGAGTAGAAGATTCCATCATAGGATCAAGTCTCCATGCCCCCCCCCCCCAAATCCAAAAACCACCACAAAGACAAACAAATAGCAGAGAATCCAAAATGAGAGCCAAACACAAATCATCCAAAAAAAATTAGATCGCATAACCATTCATATAAAAAACCTCACAAACTGTATTCCACTAAATCCTATGGTAGCTCACCCCCACATCCCAAAAAACAATGTAGAGAAACCCACAGATCCGCCTTGTAGAGAGTGGCAGAACCCTAAAGAAAGAGAAGATGAAAAAGATTCCAGCAGACACGAGCATTCAGTATGACCTAAAAACAAAATCCATCACCCAAAACACTTGGAATAATATTAGGATCCAACAGTCCAACTTCTCCATGCATCAAACTAGAAGACATCTGAGTAGCAACAACTCATCAAAAACAAACAAGGATCCATAAACATACTCTTTTTCAGGAATGAACATCCTAGTACTACAATAGATCGACATCCAAAGTAGGAAAATAATTAAAAGTTTTCTATCTCTTCAGCTTAGAAATAATTTATGTTGATATTGAGATGCAATATAGGAATATTTATGCACAGGAGTTCTTAGCTACTAGATGCTTCACAGCATGGGTCTTCTTCATAGTAGATGGTTGCTTCACAGGTTGGGAGGCACTGTCCAGATCATCCCAAATTGCCCGATTTGCAGACCACTATAGATGAAAGACAACACTGCCAGAAGAATGCCCGATGATGCTGCGTCACTGGGAAATACGCACCTGAAGTCACTTCCATCCACACCAAAACCACCCCACCACCCTGGAAGTTTCCTTTATCCATGTCGACTCCTAGATCTCGGTCGACTGCATCCCTAGATCCTCCATGAAAAATCCACCCCTTCCATTGGAACCACCAACTATGCCATCCTCCACAAGAAACCCCATCCACACCAACCACCTAGAGACCAAGCCCCCCCCCCCCCAAGATTAGGGACCTCCCAAGTGAAGGAGACACTTTCTAGTGAAGATATGTCATTCAAGATGTTTGATAGATACTTCATCAAGAAATCAAGTTCTAATATGGAGTCCAATAATTCATATATCAATCCTAAAAATCTCTCCCATAGTGTGTAGGGAACATATTTGACTACAGTTGAAGAGGGGAGGTTTAAAGACTAGGGGTGGGAAGTTTTCATCTTTGTTGATCAGACTATTTATCTAGCCTATTTTATTGCTATGTACCAGAGTCGGTATCTAAACCCAATAAAGGAAAAGGGAGAATTTTAGGCCCCCACATTCATGATGGTGGATTCTATCATAGGAGGAAAGTTTATTGATTGATCTAAACCATTTTTGGCCTATCATTATTTCCTTCTGCACCATAATTATAGGGGGAAATACCCCCACAGTATCTCAGACCTCGTTCAATTGTTATGGGGTTGGATGAAATCTCATTGAGGAGGCTATTAGTACCATAAAATCCATAACATCTCTAATGTACAACTAAATACATTTTGAAAGTTCAATAACTATGTGAAAACAATTTCACTAATGGATTTGGATATTAGGGAATTAATTGGCTATTATGACTGTTCCACCTTCATACCCTATGAAACATAGCCTAGAGGTTACATGGTTGATAATGGTGGGTCCATCCATTATGCATTAGACTATACAGTGTCACATATTGAGGAAATCCTTTCCACTCGCATTGATGGGGACCTCCTTCATGAATTGTATGTACCATTATGGTTAATCCATTAGTTATTTCATGTATTTTGAGATGTCTTACCTTGTTCATGTTTGATGTAACTATCATCTGATAGTGTCTCACTACTTTTACTGATGTTTATAAGGAAGAAGACAAGGGCCGAGATAAACCTTCCTCCCATGCGATGAGGAAATTGGGCTATCCATTGGTTATGCTGATATTTGGACTCTATCATATCCAAATGGTTAATTAACCTCACTGGTACATGAAACATCCTAATTACCACTAGCTCCATAGGAAATTTTTTCCCTAGAAAATAGTTGGCTTCATGATGACTTATAGCACCAGAAGCACCTCTTATGTAAGGAACATACCATTACATTTTTTTGTAGTAGAAGTTCCAACTGATGTGGTTGTAGAGGTTTTCATAATAGATAGTGATGTTCCATTTGCATTATTATTTCCTATTTCATTCGGATGGTGGATGTATTAGAGAAATCTAAACTAATATGTTGTTATTTGGGGAATAATGTGTCTAGTTGAACTACCTTTGGATGGTTTTCCTAATGTTACCTCCCCTCTGGGAATCATTTTCTAAGACCGGCCTTTGGAGTTCAAGGCCTTCCTCTTAGACCATGATGTAATATTAGAAGGAATAAATGTTTCGGTACACTATTCACCTATGGAACATCAAATAGTGGATTGGGGAAAACTGAAAATGGACATGGTGGAACATGGGTATCCCATTATAGAGGTAGTGGTAAGGTTGATATTACTATTATATTTAAAGTTTTTTAGTTAAACTTAAACTATAAATAAATCCTTTGTGTTTTCGTGTTGATACTATAGGACTCCACAATATACTAGGCAATCCTTTCATCCCATGTATATTATCCTTGTGGTATGGATGTTGGAGATAGATTTTGTAGTGACCCCAGGACTGATGATGAGCAATCCCTGAGTGAACTGGAATTGATGCGGTCAGTGATAATGATCCCAGGAGAAACAAATTTTTTGTCACTACCTTCTAGAGGGCCTTCCATAATTTAGTCAGGATCGGTACCTCTTTGAGTTCCTTCAACGGAAGGAAATGGGAAAAGGGAGATCTCTGAATTGTTAGAGTCCTCTCCTCCTTAATCTTCAAGTAAATGTTTGTTTTAACTCTTACCATTTATTATATAATTATAATAACACATCTTTATTTTTTAAAAAATTGAATTTATTCACTAAAAAATCTTATTGGAGCATTTATCCACACCTATGTGTTAAGAAAAGCATTCAGTTAAATTAGAAGACCCTTCATTCTCATCCCCTACCCATAAATAAGTAGAGATGGTTGAGGTAATGACTCGGTTACACCTATTTCCTACTACAGATATACTAGAGGTCATCTAATTTTATATGGTGTGGAAGAACTTTATTTTGTTGGAACAAAAATGGGTATCTATTCTACTACTATGTAAAGGTTGTTTCGGGATATTATCAAAGAAGTTGAATAATGTATTTCGAAACTGGACATAATTGTTCACTTTGTGTCATTTAACCTAACATTATCGTTTGTTCAAATACCCTAATGGGTTGCAAGAAAATATCATATTATAGGGAATCACCAGATGTTCCCTAAGGTTACACGTCATAAGAGGACATTACTTATTCACTAGATGATAGGGCAGGGGAAACATATGTTTCCTAAAATGTAACCAAGAAAGGTATGTTTCTAAAATTTTCATATATTTTGCTTACTTGGTTGTATAAAATTATTTATCTATTGGTTTATATACACTTTTATCCTTATTATAGTTCCTACACCTCAAAGATCATGGGTTCTAGTCCCTGCTTCATTGGGGATTCCTCTAACTAAGTCAACCATCATAGTGGTTGGCTCCCTTCGCACTTCATCGAAGACCATGAGTATGACTATTTCTATGAGGTAAAAATTCTAGTAATATGTTTCCATTCCTAGAACGGGATTAGATAATTTATTCTGGTCTGTGTAATTTTAACAATCAATTAAGAAAAAAATATGGAGGGAGATCTGGATCAACATTTCAAAGACTCCTTTGGAAGGGCTGAAGGACTAGCTCGGTCACCATTGATTTAACTATACCACAACTTTTTATTATGGTTTTAATCTACTAAAATTTATTTTTGGGTAAAGAAGCTGATATCTATGATCGATCATAAGAGGTCCATTTAATTGAGAGTGGTTTCCAATGAGGCTTCATATTTTGTAAAGAAAAGTTAGGAGGATGCCTTAAACAATGCCTCATTCCATACACTGGAGGTTGAATATAATTGTTATGTGGTCAGCATTGGGAAGGTTGAGAATGACCATCTTCAGTCGGTAATTTTCCATCTTCATAAAAATGTATCACAGTTTCGGTAATCAATTCAAATATCAAAGAAAATTATTCTAGAGCAATAGATACTGCTTAACATGGCAGAGAATCCCAATATTAACACTACTTCCAGGGTGAAGGATTAACAATAGATTATGGAGGTAGTATTAAAGTTATTTTATCAATTACAAAAAAAATTACCTTCATATAGTATATGATTTCGTAGAACAAGGGATCATTTGAGTACATGTTGTGATATACTAGTAATTTTGAATCTTTTTTAGCTCATATATTCAAGGGAGAGATTTCAATATGTGTAGATTCCTCCTCTTATATTCTATCAATGAATGGCATAAACTAAAATTATAGGTTTTTTATATATTACATTCACTAATGAAGCACATGAAATTTCATTAATATGATGTTTCATGAACTGATGGTGATACCCATACATTGAATATATATCAAGAAAACATGAATGCCTCGATTTGGATGTTTATATTCTAACATATTCATACCATTAAATGATCTCAAATTCCCACCAACATGAGATTCCTCATTGGCATATCTTCTCTAGGTCTCTTGAGACTACCCAATTAGAAAAAGGATAGTTTGGTTAGAATGTATATCCTAGAGGGAGATTTCACTATGTTTTTCTGAAGACTATATACTTGGAGAGGGTAGCATGATTTTTTATAAGGCCATGTAAAGGTCTTCACAATCATTGTATCATTTATATTATCAAAAACTAAACTATTGTTGTTATATAGTTTAAGGTAATTTAAATCATACCGTCTATTGCTATAGTTTATGGTCTTTTAGATCATGCAATCTATTACTATAGTTTAGGGTATTTATTTTATACCTTTTTTTTGTAACACCCCGACCCCAAAATCCCATATTCGGTGCATTATTTTAATACATTGGCCCGATTACAAGGAATCAAGTCCAGAAAGACCAATCAGTTTAGCAGTCTTGGAAAATAGATTACATACATGAATGATACACTACACATTAGATAATGAAACACCACATAAATGATCTTTTGATAACTCCATTAATCCCCTATCTTAACCCTAATTATCAATATTAATACACTTCTAGGAATCCTAGGAAAATATAACATAAGAAAGGGGTGAGTTCAAATGCTAAGTAAGGATGACAATATTGCAGAAACATTCATAAATAAGCATAAACATTTAATGAAATTTATAAAACTAAAAAATAATCCTTTTAAACATAAACTTCTCTATTATATCGAAAATATAAATCAAATAATTCCATTTACGTATTCACATGGATATTCTACTAGTCTAATAATCACATGTAATATCAATATCCAATTTCATAATGATGGAATGCATAATGCTAGACTTAAAAACCACATAGTCAAGGCCTTGTGCAAAGACTACAAATAAGCTTTTGTCAAGGTCTTGTGCCAAGACACTAGTTGGTCTCATGATACCTACCGATGCATCGAGGAGCTATAGTGGGATCCACCCATCACTTACAAAGTCTAATGCATTCCTCAAATTAAAATCATTGAACATAACATAAACATTCGTATTAAAACTAGCATACAAAATGTCAATAGTTTATCCAAAAACCATGAATGGTGTAAAATAACACATCCATAGTCAATCATATCACATAAACTTAAATAAAATATGGAATATTTGTATAATTAATCATCCTTGGTCAAGGATAATATCCCGTAAAGGATGTTGACAAAGTAGAAAATGATCAGTAAAAATCTTTGAGAGAAATATCTCTTTTCCATGAAATCATTTAAAAGGCACATAATTTATTAATGAATTCATTTAAATGATAGTTTTGAATCAAAGTTTCCCATACCATTTTGAAACTTTTGAATGAAATTAACATTTTAAAACAATCATGTCCATATAAATAAATACTTAAAACCATTTTGAAAACATGGACATCAATGAGAAATGTTTAGAAGAATAAGTCCATAAAACATTTAAAATGATGTTTTAGTAAAAACTACCTTAAAAAGAATCCATTTGAAAACTTTTTTATGAAACATGTACATGGATAATAAATATGTCCCAGTAGATACTTACATAAAAACAACCTCGAATAATAAAGAGATTGTGAAATTAACCATTACCTTGAACTTCCCTTTGGTCGAGGGTATGTTTATCCTCCTTTATAATGACCATAGTATGTTATTAAATTATAACATAACCATATTAATATTCATTATATCATACATTATTCAATTATGAATTTACACTACCCATTTAATAATGATTTCTATATTAAATTAACATTTTGGGTAATAATCGCTTTCTTTATCGTACGTGTTTTAACTTGTTAATCTTGATCGTATCATTTAGATAATGATTTAAATACTTCAAGAATATAAACCTTGATTTATATATCATATATATTTAGAATATAATTATTTATAATATGTAGATATATGAAATGGAAGGCACCGTTTATGGAGACGGTTGGTTGTACGTACGCATAAACATTGTTTACGTTTTCATGTCGTATTGAACGGAAGTAAGTGAATATGATATATGTGAGTACATAAATAAATATATATATATTCAGTAGAATTATTATGTTATATATTACATACTTGTTAATAATATATATTTTCATAATCATCGTTGAATGGTGAATGTGGGAATGAATCTCATCGTGTCGTGGAGACTGTAATTCGTACGTACGCACGAGCGATAATATCATTATATTGATGGTGAAATCAAATGTAATTGGATTTTATATCTTATATAAATAATAGTTAGAATGTTATATTTATTATTTACATCAATTATACTCATTAGTATACCCATCTAAATAATGATGTCTTTGAATAAAAAACTACACCACAACGTGGAGATTTCTGATAGAACTAAGGACTCCAGGTTAATGTGAGGAAGGTTGAGAGTATATTTGGGCTGGTTTTGGCCTAGCCAAGTGGAATTGGAGGTGTGATTGTGAGATAATGGTAATTTCCCTTTTATAGGAGGGGTGAGGGTCACTTTAGGAAAAGATTAAAATATTAATTTATTATACAATAATATTCAGTTTATAATGGCTCCAAATGAATTTATTTCCAGCCTTAGTTAGTTATTGGTCGAACTCCTCTCAACCTATGGGTTTTAGAGAAGTTTATTTTACCATTTTAACCTTATCTTTTATATTTAAATATTAGTTAAATATTTTAACCTTTACCGAGTATTCTTATATTCTTACACTATATGGTTAGTAAACAAACTATAAACAATATAGAGAACCTCAATTGGTTAATTAATTACTTATATAGTATTATTTAAGCACTTTGGCTGAACCATAAATTTTTAGTAATATTATATCAACCAATAATATAGTATTTTTTTAAAAAATTAATTTATGTCAATTTTGACACTATTTGGTATTGGGTTTTTGTAAAAGTCATAACAACCTTATCACTTAGAAAAAATTTATCTAATCAACCCTAACATGTAATATTAACCTATCAAATTAATGGAATTAATCATAAGTCTCAATTTACATTTATTGGGATATTTATAAAATCAATTATTTTAATATTTCATTAATAAGTTAATTACAGCATCATCATTGTGTAATAAATAAATTAAATTATTTAATATATAAAAATTATAAATAAATTACAATTATGTAGTAAATATATTTATCTATCTAATGAAAATTTATAGTCAAATTTATCTTATATGTAACCCTATATTAAAAATAGTTTATTTAATAAACTTTGAATTTACCACTTTTAACTCTTATTTAAATAAAATAATAATAAATTTCCTAATCTAATACATGTATAAATAAAGGATAATATTTTATTCCTATGGTTGTTCTGAGTCGAACTAAACTTATCCAATAGAATTAGGACATGTGTTAGGGTAATTATAATATCATTTTTACCCTTAATTACCATATTTGCATTTACTTGTGGTAAAAAAAAGTTAAAAATTAATATTATCCAAACATTATTTTCCTCTTATTGAACTACATTTTACTTACAGATGTTAACCGTGTCTCTCAAATTTTTGAAATTCAACTCACAAAAGCGGTAAAATTTAGTTTTATGCAAATTTGCAAATTCTCCTCGAAGGTGGGTAATAGACGGTAAAAAGTTCAATAAAAATTTATACATCTAATTTTATTATAAAATGACTCTAATGAATTAAATTTAACATATATAGGTATTATATATCTATTTTTACTAAAAATAAATTTAAATAAAACTAATAATTATTTAAATAAAAAGTCATTTTAAACAATAAGGCATTAATTTTCACTATTCATCAATAATTGAATGCTTTTAGAAAAATACCAAAAATTCACCCTGAGTTAATTTTGATATTATGAATTCAAAAATTAATTCTATTTTACCCAATTCAAAACATATAAGTTTCATTAATTAATTTAAAATTAATTCTTGTTGTCAAAACCAAAAAGCGGGTTTTTAAAAAAGTAAAAACTATTAAAAGATTGACATGTGTTTATGTCAAATTTAAATGTGAAATTACATATAATGACCTAAATTGTATTAAATGATAAAAATATCATCTAATTATACTTCAAAACCATTGAAATTCATAATTTAACACTATAAATTATTTCGATTAAAAAGTTGTTTTCAATTAAAACATAGTATTTTTCACTATTCATCAAAATATGAAAGTAATCAAAAAAGTACCCAAAATTTATCCAAACTAAATTTTTATGTCCCACTTCTAAATAAGATTTTAATTGAATTAAAGTAAATATATAAAAGTGTAAAATATTGTTTTTAAAAGGGGTTCACAATTAAAAGGTGGTAAAATTTTATTTTTTGAAAAATACTTCTTTTATCTGAAAAAAAATTGAATTTGTTCTTATATTATGTATAAGAAACACCTAATATGGATGTTAAAATTATATAGAGTATATAATATTCCTAATGCAGTTAATTCTATTCATAACTACTTTTTCAATGGCTAGTTTGGTACGTTGTGGTGTGCTTGAACTAGGTGTTGCATGTAGCGCAAGCTATTGCATTCCTTTAATGAGATAACGTACTATGAAATCATGGGGTGTTACATTCTACCCTCCTTAAATAAATTTCATCCTCATAATTTGAAATTTTTATTTGAAAAAAATAGAAAAATACCATTGTGGAAAACCCACATCGGAAATTTGGATAATAAAATTTAGTCTTAATAAGAAAGGGAAATGAAAATGTCACCACCAAATTATGATCTTGATTAAGATAATGTTGGTTGAAATTAAAGACACATAATTGGATAAAAAAATTAAATATTTATATGGAGTGATTGAGGTTATCAATCTCTAACAAGTGTAAAATTGAGGGCCTCAAATCCATCAATCTATGATGATTTAAAATATCATCAGTTTAATAAAACATAAGGTATTAGTATAACACATTTTTTGTTTTAAGATTTCTTCCCTAAAGATTAAGAATTGATTTATTCATATAATAAGAGGAAATAAATATACATGACAGGTATTTTTTCATACTTCAACTAATTCCTACCACAAACTCATATTTCACTTCAAAAGATAATATAATTCAAAAATATTCTATTTATCCTAATAGTATAGAGTTAAAAAATAATGAATTTATAATTCATTTTTTAGAATATTTAAAAAAATACATTATACAAACTAGGACAACACGTAATCCAGCGGTTGGTGATTTCCCTTGCCACCCTTTGGTTTTGGGTTCAAGTCTCGTGGCCTTGTCGGATGCGACGGGTTGTCGCTCGATCTCCAGGTTGTCTTTTTTATGACAATCCAAAAATAATCTCAAGAAATGATTTAACCTTAACAAAAGTATCCAATTTCAATCTTAATTGATTCTATCTTTTAGACTTATCCAAAATACTTCTGTCCAAAGTCACTATCCAATATTTATAAGGAAGGTAAACACAATGAAGATCCTTTTTTCCACATAAAAACATGTGAATACCTTCATCATGTATTCTTTTAAAACACTATAACACCCTAAATTACCATAAAACCTTATTGATTACATTCAAGCTCCCTTATTCCTTATAGAATACTGGATATACTCCTTCTATCCAAAAATGTTGTCAACTCCAAAAATGATGGAATATAAAAATCATTAATTAGTTTCAAGGTAGTCCATAATATCCAAAATAATTTATCCAAATCAATCATATAATATTCCAAAATCACTACCTCAATGTCAAAACCATATTATGCTTTATCATTACCTCAACAATATATTTTCCAAAAAATTCAACCTGCTATTGAGTCACTTTTCATGGTCACACACAATCTCAAGTCCTTAATGAAATAGTACCGCAATACAATCCTTATATACTATATAATTATTGTAACATGTAAATCATTAATAAAATAAACAAATGACATAATAAATTAATAACAAAATAAGAAATATATTCATTCCTCTTCATATTCAGTAGTATCATAACTTTATTAGTATTCAATAGAAGCATTTGAGGTATACTCTGATTATTTGGACATTGAATCGCGTAGTGTACCAACTCCTTGAAGATGAAATATTGTACATTTGAAACCTTTTTATTACCCTTTCAATCACGTTCTTAGTGTCCTTTTTCTCCAAAATTATAAAAAAACTCTCATTCCCTTAAATCATTTAACAAGTTTATTCTTTCCACACTTATCACATATAGGAAAATATTTCTATCCCCTCTTCCCTTTATCCATCTTTCTCTCTTTTATCCTTTTATTCTATTGCTTCCCTTCAAAGCCATTAGAATCATAGAATTCTTTACTTATCTTATTAACACATGATACTATTTTTCATATGATGAGAATACGTGGGAGACTATTTTACTTTTAAATGTTGGCTTAATACCATGATATATATGATCCCTCGTAATCTTTTGACCTTGCATATTGAAGGAATTCTCCTTCCTTCTATTAGGAACCATTTCTAAACAATGGCATACACAAGGTTAGTTTATGAATCAAAAGGCATAATTACAAACTTGTAAAATACCTAATTTAAATTCCAAAGATTATGCATATAATATATAATCATAAAATGTTTTCTTTGAGGAATTATTTACTCCTAAATTCATCATAAGGGCTAGTAATAAAAATTTAAATTATCCTAAGCATATCCCCTAGGAGTGTTGTAAACAAGAGTGCAGACAGACCCATTATCATGTACTAGGATACCTCAGGTCAAGCCCAAAACTTCTTGTTGGAGTGTTCACTCCTAGGTACATCTGTGCGAGATCCTCCTCTACCTGCTCATATCTAGATAGGGATGTATTGCTTGGAAAATACACAAAATATCAATATGAACAAAATTCTAAGATGTTCTACTATACTAATCCTCAAAGTCTATCTTAGGGTAATGTTCCTTAATTAGATTTTATCTAAATATATTTCCAAATTTGATTCTAAACATCCTCTGATAAAAACTATAACACCCTGACCCCAGAATATGAGAGTCAGTGCATTATCTTAATACGATTGCATGATTACAAGGAATCAGGTCCCGAATGACCGATCAGTTTAGCAGTCTTGGGAAATAGATTATATACACAAACGTTACATTACAGATCAGAAAATGAAACAGAACATAAATTATCCTTTAAAAAATCCATTAATCCCCTAGATTAACACTACTTATCAATCTTAATACACTTCTTGGAATCCTGGGAAAATAAAACATAAGAAAGGGGTGAACTCAGATGATCAGAAAGGATAACAATATAGCAGAAACTTTCATAAATAAGTATAAACATTTAAGGCAATGTATAAGACTATAACATAATCCTTTTAAACTTAAACATAATCATAATATGGAAAATTTAAATCAAATAATTCCATTAACTTATTCACAAGGATATTCTTCTAGTCGAATAATCAAATGCAATATCAATAGCCAATTTCATAATGATGGAATGCATAATGCCAGACTTCATAACCACATAGTCATGGCCTTATTCCAAGACTAAAAATAAGAGTTTTTCAAGGCCTTATACCAAGACACTAGTTTGTCTAATGATACCTACCGATGCATTGAGGAGCTATATCAGGCTCCACCCGTCACTTATTAAGTCCAATGCATTCCTCATATGAAAAGGTTTAAACATAACATAAACATTTGTATTAAAACTAGCATATGAAATGTCATTACATTATCTATAAACCATGAATGGTATAAAATAACACATACATAGTCAAACATATCACAAAACCTTCAATATAATATTGATTATTTTTATAATAAATCAACCATGATCAAGAATAATATCCTGTAAATGATTTTGACATAGTTGAAAATGATCAGTAAAAAACATTAAGGGAAATATCCATTTTTAGGAAATCATTCAAAAGTCACATAATTTATAAATTAATTCATTCAAAATATTGTTTTGAATCAAAGTTTACCATACCACTTTTAATCTTTTGAAAGAAATTAACATTTTAACACATTCATGTCCATATAAATAAATCCTTAAACCCATTTTGAAAACCTGGACATTAATGAGAACGGTTTAGAAGAATAAATCTTTAAAACATTTAAAATGATGTTTTAGTAAAAGGACCATTTAAAATAATACCTTTTAAAACTATTTTATGAAACATGTACATTGATAATAAATATGTCCCTACATATACTAATATAATAAAACATTAGATAATAAAGTGATTGTGAAATTAACCCTTACCTTACACTTTCCTTTGGTCAAGGGTAATTTTAACCTATTGTATAATAACCATAGTATGTTATTAAATTATACCAAAACCATATTCATATTTATTATATCATACAATATTCATTTATGACTTTATACTATCCATTTAATAATTATTTCCATGTTAAATTAACATTTTGGGTAATAATCTCTTTCTTTATCGTACGTGTTTTAACTTATTATTCTTGATCGTATCATTTAGATCATGATTTAAAAACCTCTAGAATATAAACCTCAATTTATATATCATATATATTTAGAATATAAGTATTTATAATAGATAGATATATGAAATGGAAGGCACCATTTATGGAGACAGTTGGTCGTACGTAAGCATAAACGTTGTTTCTGTTTTCATATCATATTGAACGGATGTAAGTGAATAAGATATATGTAAGTAAATACATACATATATATATATATATCCATTATAATTATTATGTAATATATTACATACTTATTAATAATATATATTTTTATAATCGTTGTTGAATGGTGAATGTGGGAATGTATCTCATTGCATTGTGGAGACGGTAATCTGTATGTACACATGAGCGAAAATATCATTATATTGATGGTGAAATCATATGTAATTGGAAGTTATATCATATATACAGAATAATTAATATTTTATATTTATTATTTAAATCATTTATACTCATTATTTTACCCATCCAAATAATGAAGTGTTGGAATAACAAACTACACCACGACGTGGAGACAGTAAGCCATATGTACGCATGTATGGTGACTTTGTCATTTATAGGATGTATAGAATAAAGAATATTGTTGTACCATATTTATAATAACATAAAGTTATGTAAGAGGTAGTACAGTTATTATTTTGGTATGGAAACAACAAAGAAAGAGGAAGTGGAAGAACAAAAGAACGTGAAAGAGGGTGGTGAAATTATTACCTCTTCTTTGGGTGTTTCCTTTTGAGTTGATCAAAAGGGGTCCATAGGATGGCTTTATGATCAAATTAAGGACACTAGCTTAATTTTAAGTAATATTGGAGGATATTTGGGTTGGGTTTGGTCGTGCCAAATGGCTTTGGAGGTGTTATTTTGAGATAAGGGGAGGTTCCCTTTTATAAGAGGGGTGACAGTCACTTTAGGAAAAGATTAAAATATTAATTTATTATATAATCATATTAAGTTTATAATGGAACCAACTGAATTTATTTCGAGACTTAGGTGGTTATGGGTCCAAATCCTCTCAACTAATAGGTTTTATGCAAGTTTTTGTTACCACGTTAACCTTATCTTTTAGATTTAACTCTTAGTTAAATAGTTTTACTTTTACCGTGTCTTATTGTATTTTTACACTATATGGTTAATAAACATACTATAAACTTCCTAGAGAACCTAAATTTGTTCATTAATGACATATATAATATAATTTAAGCACCTTTTGCAAACCTTATATTTTTAGGAATATTATATCAACCAATAATATAGTATTTGTTTTAAAAATAAATTTATGTCAATTTTGACACTATTTGGTATTTTGTTTTTGTGAAAGTCATAACAACCATATCACTAAAAAAACATTTATCTAATCAACCCTAAAAATTAATAGTAACCAATAAAACTACTTTAATTCATCATAAGTCTCAATTTACATTTATTTGGATATTTATAATATCAATTATTTTAATATTCCATTAATAAGGATATTACTGCATCATCATTGTGTCTTAATAAATTAAATTATTTAATCTCTAAAAATTATAAATAAAATACTATTATGTAGGAAATATTTTTATATTTCTAAAGGATATTTATAGTTGAATTTATCTTTTTTATAACACTATATTAAAAATGGTTTAGTTAATAAACATTAAATATAACACTTCTAACTCTTCTTTAAATAAAATATTAATAAATGTCCTAATCTAATCCAAGTATACTTAAAGGATCATATTTTATATTTAAGGTTTTTTGGGTCAAATTAAACTTATAAAATTGAATTATTACTTGTTTTATGGTAATTATAACATCATTTTTACCCTTAATTACCTTATTTACTTTTTATCGCTGTAAATAAAAGCCAAAAGTTACTATTCACCAAAAAATATTTTTCATCTTATTGAGCCACATTTTATTTACTGATGTAAACCTTTTCTCTCAGATTTTTCAAATTCAACTCACAAAATTGGTGAAATTATGTTTTATGCAAATTTGCAAATGCTTCTAGAAAGTGGGTAAAATTTGGTATAAAGTTCAATAAAAATTTATACATCTAATTTTATTATAAAATGACTCTAATAAAATAAATTTATCATATATAGGTATTATATATCTATTTTTACAGAAAATAAATTTAAATAAAATAAATAATTATTTAAATAAAAAGTCGGTTTTAAACAATAATGCAGTGTTTTTCACTATTTTTCAAAAATTGAATGTTTTCCGAAAAATACCAAAAATTCCCCATAAGATAATTTTGAAATTATTAATTCAAAAATGAATTCTATTTTACCCAATTCAAAACATATAATTTTATTCATTAATTTAAAATATATTCTCGTTGTTAAAACCAAAAAATTGGGTTTTACAAAAAGTAAAAACTATTAAAATATTAACATGTGTTTATGTCAAATATAAATGTGAAATTACTTGTAATGACCTGCATTGTATTAAATGATAAAAATATAATCTTATTATACTTCAAAACCATTCAAATTCATAATTTAACACACTAATTTATTTTGATTCAAAAAGTTGTTTTGAATTACAACATAGTATTTTTCATTATTCATCAAAATATGAAAGTAATAAAAAATCTACCAAAAATGTATCCAAACAAAATTTTAAAGTCCTGATTCTAAAAAAAGATTTTAATTTCATTAAATTTAATATATAAAAGTGTCAAATATTGTTTTTAAAAAAGGTTCTCCATTAAAAGGCTATAAAATTAATTTTTTTTAAAAACACTTCTTTTATCTTAAAGAATTGAATTTGTTCTTATATTATGTATAAAAACACATAATATGGATGTTAAAATTATATAAAGTATATAAGATTCATAATTCTGTTAATATTATTCATAAATTCATTTTGAAGGACTAGTTTGGTAAGTTGTGGTGCGCTTGAACTTGGTGTTGTGTGTACTACAAGCTATTTAATTACTTTAATGAGATAACGTACTATGAAATCATAGGGTGTTACATTTTTTGCTTTAGTTTAGGGTCTATTATCACATGCATATTGTTCCTGTAGTTTATGTAATTTTATCTTTGACATTATGATGTTGTAGTTAATGGTATTTATACTCTAACCATATGTTGTTGCAGTTTAGGGACTTTAGCTCAGAACTTATTATTTGTAGTTTAGTATATTTTACCTTGGACTTTATATAGTATAATATAGAATATTGGGAAGATATTATAGGGATGAATCAAGACACCCTAAGGTTTTTAGTTCCATCATAGTGTTTCCAGGGCTCATGAGGACTGATGTTCTTTTTCTACAAGGAGGAAATACTAGTGATTATTAGAGAAAATATCTTATGAGTTGATAGTATGGTTAAATAGAAGTTTCCCCACTCTTCTCCACTGGTAAAGAAATATTTATTGGGTAATGTTGGTTGAGGGAAAAATAATAGGGAAGCCAAGTTTACCTGAATAGTTGGTATATGGATGATGTAATCCATAACCCAAACTTTTTCATCAAATGGTATGGGATAAGGAAGATGTGGTGGGAATAACCCATATTAACTTGATAAGTTGTGTTCTACCATAGTGTTACCAGGGTTCATATGGATTGGGTTTCCTTCCTGCTAGAAGGGGATGCCTCTAGTGGGTTATTTAAATCCCTTATTCTTTGAAAGCATGGTCAAACATTGATTTTAAAGCCATTTCCGAAGGTCCAAGAATGATTCATGATGACTCAATCATCTAAAAGAGGAAGATGGTTATGGAGTAAAACCAATCCATGAAGGGTTATAGATCCATATAGTAATTTATCTCTTAAAATTTAATGCTTGGGAATTACAGCTGCTGGTTATGAGTCACGAGGTGTGGGAAATAAAAAGGGTTGTGAATAGATTTTTACTTTTCTACTTTAAGAAAGGGTAAAAAACATAGTGATGTGAGGTTGAGGTAGTCAAACCCACTTGAATAGTCTGGTTATGGGATTTTTAAATCATGGTTCAAAGTGATTAGGTCATGGGAATAGTATGGGAAATCAAGATGGGAATAGACCAGAACATTGTCTGGTGCTGAGTTCTACCAAAGTGATGCCAGTATCTCAAGATTCAGAAATCCCTTCTTAAAAAGGGAGACATTTCTTTAACAACCCTTGGGGAATATGAATAATCCATAGGCATAAATTCTTAATCAATCAAAATATCTCTTTAATATAGGTTTCATTTTCCAAGGGCCATGGAATGTTTATGGTGATCTGAGGAACTCAATTCATTATGTGTGATTTGTGGGAATTTTAATATCCATGAAGGTTTTATAAACCTTAATGGTTTTTTCACTACCTAGATAACACATTCCCATGGTGAGGAGATGTGAGAAATAATTACTATAAATTTTTCCTTGACCATGTGGTCCAGCGAGCATAGCATGGATTTCACTTGGGATACAATTTGGGAACTATGTTCTTGATGAATTATTTATTTACATCAATTTTTTTACTAATATATAGATTGGAATAGTTTAGTGAGTGAAGACTTGTCTTTTTTATCTTGCCTAACTTTGCAGGTTTTCAACTTAATAATTATTTTGTCTTCTTAACTTTCATTTTAGGGTGTTGTGATTTTTTTCTATAAAAGGATATAATTTAAGGTTATAGAGATTTGAACAATTTTCCAGTAGTTTATGGTCATGACGCACATATGTCTGATATTAGGGAAATGATACCCAGGATCCCAATTAGAATACCCAAGTTTAATTGTACTCCAACATCCATCCGAGTATGAGATGAAAATATTGTAATTAATATCTCAAGGTTCTTATGTCATGGGTAGGAAAATCATACTGGGGATGGACTAGAACACTTTCTGGTGCTATGTTCTGCCATGGTGACGTTAGTCTCACAAGGATCATAAAGTCCTCATAGATCCAGGATATCTATGATTGGTAGGTCTAAGTCCTTATGCATCAATAGTATGGTCAAGAATATAAATATTTTTCTTATTTCCAAGGGAAATGAATGGTTTTGGGAAACATGATGTGCTTAAGCATGAAGATTGATTTATGAATTGAGGTACTTAAATAATTGTGCAATCACCCTATACTTTAGTTTACCAGGGTATGGGTTTTATGGTCCTTTGACAAGGGATGATAATGGATGATGGACTACACATTTTTACATCTTGTAGTGGGGATTTATTTTTCATTCATTTTTATTATCATGGGATGATGATGTTTTCATTATAGTTTAAAATCATGTAGTAAGGATGTATTTTTTACCTCACAGTTGAATATCATGGGGTAGGGATATGGGAACCAGTATAAAAATCTGGGAAATATGTATTGCATGCTCATAAAATTTGTACATAGATCTGACTCATACATATGAAAAATGAGATTTTTCGAATGAGATCATAAGAATTTGGGGGTGTATTTGTTTTCATTGGTTATTGTAGTTTGACCTAGGATTTGAGATCCAGGATTAAATATGTATCCTATGATTAGGGGAATTAATCCACACATAGTTATTGGATAGGAAAATAACTATACAATTATGACTCTTACACAAAAGGGTGAAATGATAACATTTATTATTTTTGTTGGTCCTAAGATTTAAGGTATGGCCATCACTATGTATCATATGATGACAAGAATGAAGACACACAAAGTTATTGAGAAACCATGCAGTTTAACATCATATGGGAAGGACATAGTATCTTCGATGTGAAAATGGAATGTTTTGTATGGGAATAAGAATTATGTTATGTGCATCACTACATAGGCCATGATAATAGGAATCAAGACACACGTAGTTCTTAAATAAGATCTCTCTATGTAGGTCAAACCCATAGAAAGGTAGGGTGTAATTTTTATGTTTATTTGTAGTGACTGGTCTAGAGGATGGAGATCCTGCAATCACAACATATTATGTGATGATAGGAATCAAGTCACAAATAGTTTATAAATGGAGGTCTGGTAGAATATTTACACCATCAATAGTGGTTCTCTAGGATGAGGTTCACAAGAATGTATAATTTAATGTCATGGAAGAGACATCAATTGTGTATTTTAACATCATGTGGTGAGGACCCATGGTATTCCTTTTATGGTTTTTCATTCAGGATAATTATAACCATGTCATGAGATGATATTCTCTATTCACATGGGGAAGGAATTACCAAAATTCATAAGCTGACATTATCAATGCTTGGAATGAGAAACAAGGAATGGAAAGGGTTCCTATCACCATGCATAGGTGATTAAGGGGAGGATATGGGGATTTTTTTATCATGTAGGGGATGAACAAAGATATATGATATAGGAATCCCTATATATCTCATTAAAATTATAATCAATTTGTATGTAGTTCTTGAAACTCATGATGTTTAGTGTTGTGTCGTGAGGATATCATCCATGTAGTTTAACATCATGCAGTGAGGATGATGGTGAATCGAAGAGAATGAGGAGTAATGTTGTGGTAGTTCCCATGAATGATGTTTTGGGCATCAATATGTATCCTATGATGACAGGAATCAAGACACACATAGTTCTTCAAAACTGTGTAGTTTAGAGTCATGAGTAGTGGAAATCATCTATTCATTTTGACATATTGATATAATTATAAGGGTCACCCAACATGTATGAACATGAAAATTGGGGGTCTATGAAGTTTTACATCATGTAGAGATGAATAATTATATATTTTTTAATGTCATGTGGTTATAAAAATGAGTGTTATGTCGTTTATCATCTTGCTGCCAAGATGAGATCCGTATAGTTTAACAACAAGTGGTTAGGACATGAGACACTATAAAGTTTATTATCTTTCTTATCGAATGACCTCCATATAGTATAACATCATATGGTTATTATGTGGGTTATATTGCATTTTATCATCTTGTAATTAGGATGAGATCAATATAGTTTAACATCATTTGGTTAGAAGGTTCATGTGTTGTTTAATGTCAGTTGACTAGGATGTGAGACACTTGATGGCAGCTAGGAAAAGTATTTCCAAAGAAACCCAGCATAGGTGTCGGTGTGACATGTTTCACATACATTGTTGTCAATGAGTAGGATTCATTTATATATACCGTATGTATAATATAATATCGTTCCCAATTGGGTTCCCTAATTGGAATATTCATTACTGGTATCATGGGGGATTTGTGAACCAATACAAGTTCTCTATAGAAAAATTTACGAAAGTGGTCCTTTAAACTGATGACCCATGCAATATGATTCTAATAGACTTCAAGGTTGTGTAATGTTTTATACCTATTCTCATCGAGCCATTACAAGGCATCCAACCACTTTTTTGGTTTCTTGTCTTTTCAGAGTTGTGAAAAGATGTTTATTCTAAACAAGCGTAATTTTAACACAGTGGGAAATATTTCATCGGTCGCATACACAATTGAGTGTGGTGTCTATTATGTATTGGTACATGTGGTGTCATTGTATGCCCATAAATTAGATAGGATCTTGTCTAATGAAGACTTATATACATTATTCCCCATCTCTTGGAGTATATTTGATAATGAATTATTGAGTGCCTATTTTTATCCATTTGTCGCAACATTATATCAGGATGAGTGATTGGACTCGATGTTGTACTCCTAGTATAAAATCTTTAACTTCATAAGACTGGAGTTGGTGAAATTTCCTGTCAATATATTTTGAGAGATTCCAAACCTGGTGGTGACATGAGACATTATGAAGTTCATGATATTCTTCATCCCAACATCCTTGATGGGTATTTCCTCTCCCCATTTATAAAAAAAGATGGTAGTAGTAATGATTTGCATAAAATTATTAGTTATAAATAGGGGATATTTCAACACAATGTTATATCCCCTTATGAAAAATGGCCATGAATATTTAGTTATAAATAGAAATTTTGGGGGTTGATTAATAATGTTTTCATGCATCTAGAATTCATGACATTTCTTATTGAATTCCACACAATATTGAATCATGGTTTTCCAATAGCAACCCAACTTCCACATTTATTGTGAGAGCATGGTACTTGACTAATGAGTGCCATAAATGAATGTATGGACTTCCTCCATTCATGTGGGAGATTTCTATTATTAATCTGAGGTGGATTCCATTGAACCCTCTACTATAGATGGATTTTTCCTCATTTGGACCATCTTGTAGGTTATTGTTCATTGCTCAGTGCCAAATTTGTTCCCTTCCTACTCAATCTATATAGAGGATTACATTTTGTAGATAACTAATTATAGGCTCCATCCATCCATGGGTAGATATCAGTTCATTATTCTCTAGGGAATTGTTTACCAGATTGATTTCCTCCATATCATAGATGATGATCGATGAGACAATTATTCTGTGAGTGATACCTATGATCGGTTCCTCCTAATCAGGGTTAGATAGGAATATGGTTCCATTAGCCCATGTTTTAGCATGAGAATTCTATGATCATGGAATAAGATTCAACATGTGCACAAAATGAATCACTTCTATTAGTCCCCTTGCGTATCTAGTGATAGGGTCCAATTATTACTTTACTGTGGCATATTATCCATTTATCTTCTTTATCACTTACTCTAAATATCCTCTGATGTTTAACAAGACTATATGAAGTTGTAGGGAAAATTATAATCTAGTGAAGAGAGATTTATATTCATCTTCATTATTCATAAAACCATCAGATAGTGTGAAAAAGTAGGGAAAAATCTATTTCCAAAGTATAAAATGAAATACCTTTGAAAAGTCAATGGAGAATTCTATTTTCTAATATTTTTAAAATAGGAATTTTGGAGGCACTATAAAAATACATATCCCATGTCTAGGTAGTGTCATGGGAGTATAAAACATCCTCGTGTGTAAGTTCAATGCTAACTTCTGTACATTCCTAAGTGGGATCTTCCATGAGGAAATTATTTATGATTCCCCTTTAAAAAACTTATTTTACATGAAATTAATGTCATATTACTTCAGAATGACTTCCTGCAAAGTAAAATGCCCAGTTAGTATGGGATGAGAAAGGATGTACATTAGCAGGTCAATATTATAGAATGAATGGACTTTGTGTTGTTGTATGTAATTCGATAACATTTTCTTTGAAAATATGAGTGTGAGAAAGTCCTTCTCAGCTTTAAAAAATCAGGTCTCAATTCCTATCCTCATTTAGCTATGGTAGTAAATACTATTCTCACTCTCCACAACATTCTCTAGTGTGAGGAGGGTGCCAAGTGTATAAGGCCCCAGCCTTAAACCTTACATAATCTGGAGTTATCACAAGATTACACGTTGAGGATCTTTTCAGGTTTAGAGTTTTAGAGAATTAAGAAATAATTATTACATCTCAAAGATTACAAAGTAGACACATCTACTCAGCTTCCATTTTTTTCACAAAATAAAAAATCTTGAACAAAAGAGTCATGTCTAGTTCCTTGTTTTTGGACAGCTTGACATTTCTTGATCCCATCCTTGAACCTATTCAACTTTAGGTCCTGTGAAAAACATTTCAAAAACTTGAGATGAGCATAAAAAGCTCAGTAAGGGTTATAGAAATATGGAAGGGAAACATGAGTTCATATATACATAAGGATGAAATCATACTTTACCCATAAAACATAGGCACTTTAACTTACCTCATAAAATCATGAATAAATCATAGAAATCATAATACATAAAGGTAACATGAGGCATTCATAACATTCTTACGTAGGGAGTAACCCTCTTGGTTGCGTTTGGAATACCCATCACAGTATATTCCCTAAATATCTTCAGATAAACCTTAATGTTTCACTCCTTCGCGTTACCTAATGCATTGGAGAGATATATCGGGCTCACCTACCCTTAGTTTATCACGGAACCACCCGTCTTCATAATAATTCCCAAGAACCTCAACATAATCATATCACATAAAACATGCATAAAGGAAACATAACATTCCCACCTTTCAATCACAAGATATCAATACAACACATTGATATAAAAACATTATGAAAACCATTTTCAATACCAAAATAAAAGAAAAGTAAAACATGGTATTTATTTTTCTTTTAAAAAGAAGGTATGGCTTGTAGAGGAAGCCGAAACTCAAATAACGCTCACGACGGCGGAGAAGTCGTTGTCGCAGCATATGTACGACAAAAACATTCCCTTTTGTCGTTTTCTAAAATGATTCATATAAAAAATATTCCTTTTGGATAAACATAAAATTCAAAGGGTTTTATACACCGTATAAAAGAAAGTTGTGTATAAAATAAAATATGCCTCAATGAAAGGAGATTGAGACGAAGTCCCATACAAAGATGGTATCCTCGGTTTGAGGATAAATCAATTACATAATTATGTGTGACAAATGAATACACCAAATATAAGTGGATATTAAGTGTAAAATAATAAAAGTTCATTCACACATATTCAAAGGATGACATATTCAATTACTACATGTTGAACCCAAAGAAATCGAAATTGGGTTAAGAAGTTCCCTTGACAGCCTAACGGCGTCACATCAAAATGAGTTGATGAGAGATAAAAAGTGTATCTCATCACTTGGACATAAAATTTACATCAATAAGGATATATTAAAACATATCCCAACATAACAATATGTAAATTAAATGACCCAACAAAAGAAGTCTTTTTAAAAAAGAGGAGGGTGAAAGGTTCCCTTACCGACTTGGGTATCTTTCAAAACATACACCCCATGAAAGAAGGACAATAAATAATTGATGTAAATACTCATAAACAAAAGTATATTACACAAATATTAGAATAATGGGCAGTACATACACCACTCAAAGGAAATTTTGGCAAATGTAGCATAAATCTCACGGGAATAAAAGTGAGATGAAAAATCACTTACGAAAACTCGACAGCCTAACGGAGCCACTTAAAACTTCCAAAAATGGATTGATGAGATCAAATAGGGTATCTCATCATATTAAAATAAAATTTACATAAAGATTAATATGAAAGAACATCCCCTATCATAACAAATAGGATCTTAAAAGAAGTGACATAAAGGGGAGTACTTAAAGAGAAAGAGAGAGGTTAGATCTCTTATGAAAATTCGGCAGCCTAACGGCGCCACTTGAAACTTCCAAAATGGATTGATGAGAGAAAATAGGGTCTCTCATCATATGAACATAAAAATTACAGTAATAGTAATATAAAATAGCATCCCAATAACAATAAATATGAGCTTATAAGTAATGACATAAAAGAGAGTACTTAAAAAGAAAGAGAGGAGTAGGATCCCTTACCTCAGGTCCGACTTGACTCGATCGTTCTTTAACGTCATGAATAATAAACTTGAGTTAATTTATACTTTATTATTAACCTTCTTAAAGTTCATTATTCCTTTTATATCACTTATTTCAATGTTATAAACATTATGTAATACTTTAAGTTAATAATGTTTGTTTTTTCAATATTTGGTTCTTTAGTCGAAAATGGACTTCTTACAATTACATGTTTTTTGTGTGGTCAAAGGTTCATTATATCCAGAATGATATTCATGATTTGGATATCATATATATCATATATATCCATCATATACATGTATTTATAATATTACATAATCATTTAGAGGTAAGAAATGAAATGCACCGTTCATGGAGACGGTAAGCTGTACGTACGCATGAACGCTACTTTCATTTCTATCTCATACTTTAATGGAAAGAAACAATAATGATATAGAGGTATATTATAATTCCAGTATAACATCATATATAATAACTTTAAATCCATCCTTTATACGTCCCACGTATGGCATTAACGAATCAAATCACTTTGAGGGGGCGGTAGTCCGCACTTCCTAAAATGAAATTATCATGTTTACCCACAATGGAAACCATAAAGGTATGAAACAAATGAAAATACAGAAGTTAAAGTAAAACATAAACATATTATATATCATATATATATATAGTTTCATCTAAATATCCACCTTTCAAGGTGTTATATGAGTGTTGAACAATCATCATTTCGGGAGGCAGAATTTCTCCATCCACGGAAACCGTATGTTCTTTAACCATTTGATGTAGTTGTGTGAGAGTGTAGCTCGAATAAATCTTATAAAAACTTCCTAGTATATTTAAGATACTTTATTTGTTACAAAAGAAGTAAATAAAAAGATTTTAGAGGGTTGGAGAAGCAAAATAAAACAAATGAACATGAGAGAATGAATTGCCTTTAAAAGTGTAACTCCTTTTGATTTGAGCCTAAAGGCTTCCTTTGAAAGGATTCTTCCCAAAGGGAATCCTCTAGGATGAGGAGAGGGATTTGTAGAGAGTAAATGGTCAGGGTATGGCCGATCCAAAGGCTTGAGGAGTGTGTGAAATGAGGTAGAGGTGGGGGCCTTTTATAAGAGGAGAGGAGGGGCACTTTTGGAAATCATGAATCTATTATTTTATTTTCAAAAGTGTTTCGAATTTTTAAGGTCCCACATTGATATATTTCTAAGATAATATGGTAAGGCTTCGAAATATTCCCATACAATGGTTTTTGGACAAGTTTAGGTCTTAGATTTTATATTATCGTTTCATTTTATTTAAACTGTTCATTAATGAGGTCATCGTTGCATCATCATGATGTCATAATTAAATTAATTTATTTAATATCTAAAAATTATAAAAAAATACTATGATGTTGGAAATCTTTTTAGATTTCTAATTAATATTTATAGTCAAAATTTGGACTTGTTTAACCCCACTTAAAAACTGTTTTAGTAAAACAACTCATGTTTGTGTCAATTTAATTTTAACATTAAATAAATATATATTAATGTCATTTTCCAACCAATGTGGATCCATGGGGTCCCCAAGTTGACCCATGGGTTTTCTGGGTTGGCCATAACTCATCCAATAGGGGTAGACAAGTTTCATGATGTTTTCATATTTTTATAATATCATTTTTACCTTAAATTACACTAATTACCTCTAATCACGATTAATGAAAAAAAGTTACTATTCACCAAAAAATTATTTTCATGCCATTGAACCACATATTACATACTAATGACAACCATGTATGTCGGATTTTTAAAATTCAATACACATTAGTGGTAAACTTTCATTTAACTGAAAAATCAGTTTTCCTGATTACCACTTAGTGGTTTCACTATTTTTCAAAAATTGGAGTTTTTCAGAAAATTACCAAAAATTCAACCTAAGCTATATTTGATATTCAGAATTCAAAAATGATGTCTATTTTATAAAATTCATAACATATAAGTCACATTAATTAATTTAATAATTAATTCCCGTTGTCAGATCAAATAGCGTGTTTTTATGAAACAATAAGTATCAAAAGATTGACACTGGTTTAAGTCTGATTTCAAAGTGAAATTAATTCCAACAACCACTATTGGATTTAACGGTAAAAATATATTCTAATTTCACTTTAAAACAAATTCAAAAGATAATATAATAATATAAATAAATTAGATTAAAAAGAGGTTTTGAATTAAAATACAACATTTTACACTATTCATTTAAAAAAATGAACTTTATCGGAAAGATGCCAAAAATTTACACAAAGTAAATTTTGATGTCCCAATTCTTAAGAAGAGTTTTATTTGGTCCAATTGAATGTATAAGAGTGAACAAAACTATATTTAATGACGGTTCTCCATCAAAAGGTGATAAGTGACCTTTTAGTGAAAACCAGGGCATATACGCCTAAAATTGAATTCTTTCCATATTTTTAGCCTTTATCTTTTATTGGATAAATGTAAAAAACATTTAAAAACATTTATAATCATATTTTAGTTATTTCTATCCATTCCCGCCAATACAACGGCTACATGTTAACAAACATATAAAATAATATTATTTTATTATTAGGGTGCAACGTAAGATTCCCAAGAAACTCGTTGTTGCGTGTTGGGTACGCCATCGAGCATAGCGTCCCCTTTAATGTCATATTAATATTTTATTCACAAATATGGATAAATATAAAAATTTCATATTATTTATTTACCTGGGGTGTTACATCCTTCCCCCGTTTTAGGAATTGCGTCCTCGCAATTTTAAAATTGGGCTCAGAAACTTCATTGAAAATCCCACATCGAAACAAGAGTCAATAAAACAATCACTTTAAAAGAAATAAAGAGGAGTACAGAGGTCACCCGAGTTAACCCATACTAGGATTCCATGTATGAAAACATGGAACTGGAAGAAAAAACAAAGGGTCATGTTCTGAGGGAGAGTGATAGTAAACATGTTTAGGAGAAAGTTAACCATAAAAAACCACAAACTTGTGATGGGTTAAACGGTATTCGATTCCCCTGTAGAAAAAGTTAATAAACAACATTTTTGTTTTACTTTACTTTTTATTGGGGAATTTATTCATAAGAAAACATAATCACTTATCATGTGGACTTTCAAGTTTTATTAGATTCTTTACACAAACTCATATATTCCCCAAACGATGAGTATTTAGGAAGACTTGTTCGCGTTAAGAGTACTATAATCAAATTCTTGAGAATCACCTAATCCACAAAAGAGAACTATACATTTCCCATGTCTTTTGACCTTAACCAAAACTAAAACAAAAAAGGTTATTATGGGATCAGATAATACCCAAAAAGGATAATCCTTAAAAAAACAAATCTATTCTTAATCTCCAAAATTTATCAAACAATACCCAAAGTTCAACAAAGACCATTCAATAAACTATTTGTCCATAAAATTCTTCAAAGTAAACCAATCTAAGATGGAAACCCAAATATTTGAAGGATTTAGTCACATAGTCTTCCAAGGTACAAATTAACACTTATCTCCAAATAACATCAGTTACTCTTAATGTCTTATATTGAAAAGTAATTAACCTAATCACATATCCTCCATGATAGGTTAATAATTTCCATAGATAACCCAAAATCAACTTACTCTTAATTCATAAAATCATCTAACTAAAAATAATCGGTCAAACTAACTACGGACTTCACGTAGTACAGTGGTAGGCGATAAATACCAGTTGCACTTTTTTTGTGGGTTCGATTCCCGCAGCTTTTTCCGATGCGACAGGTTGTCACACGGTCTACATGTTGTCCTTTTTATAAAACTCCAAAAATAACCCTAACATGTTTTAACCTCAATAGTTTCCTTATACCTTTAATTTTCATCCAAATTCATTATGATCTCAACACCTTAATTCTTGAAGTCTTATTTCACCACCATAAGATAAAATAAAACGATTCCCAAAATGAATAACATCATACCTTGATCATGGCGTCCACTCGGTTTCATCGTCATCTTGATCATGTAGGTAGAAGTCCCATGCATTACTACAATGATTTAGAGATCCTTCAAAATCATTTGCTTCCTCCATCCAAATACACCTCGTGCAACATGGGTCATATGGGTGTTCACAGAAAAACAGTTTTGGAAAATAATCATGTATGACATATAATTCCAAAACATCTGATAAAACATGATTTCTAAAAAATAGTCAGACCGAAATTGAGTTGAAACTTTCTATCATTGGTCCTTTTAAAATACCATAAGTATGTGATTTGAGACTATATTTTAAAAGAAAATATAAATAGGTTGCGCAAGGGTCTCCTTCCTCAGCACCATTTTTAAAATCATAACATGCTTCAAATTCTTGTGATAAGGTAAAATATTTGAAAATACCTTAATAATATTTACCTCTCTTGAAAACATGAGAATATTGTGAAAATAGTATTTTTCTAAAAACAACCCATGATCCACGATGATAACGAGGTATAGCGGAGGTGTTTGATATCTCAAACAAATGCTTGCAAGTGTGTTGTATGCTAGAAAAAGTTTCACAGTCATCCGAAGATGACTTTGCAATAATTATTGCAAGCATGTCATCAGGAAGAGATAGGAATGTCGTTTGAGATCCTGCTCCTTCCCTTCGTAACCGACTTTACTTGACCTGAAAAAAAAAGTTTTCAAACAAGGATTTAACTGAAATAATAGTTATAGGGACTAATCATGTGCCTCACAAAAACTCCTAATCCCTAAATTTGTCTAAACCGACCTTTGATACCAACTATAAGGCCCCAGCCTTAAACCTTATATAATCTTGAGTTATCACAAGATTACACGTTAAGGATCTTTCCAGGTTTAGAGTTTTAGAGAATTAGTACATAATTATTACATCTCAAATATTACAAAGTAGACACATCTACTCAGCTTCCATTTTTTTCACAAAATAAAAACTCTTGAACAAAAGAGTCATGTCTAGTTCCTTGTTATTGGACAGCTTGACATTTCTTGATCCCATCCTTGACCCTATTCAACTTTAGGTCCTCTGAAAAACATTTCAAAAACCTGGGATGAGCATAAAAAGCTCAGTAAGGGTTATAGAAATATGGAAGGGAAACATGAGTTCATATATACATAAGGATGAAATCATACTTTACCCATAAAACAAAGGCACTTTAACTTACCTCATAAAATCATGAATAAATCATAGAAATCATATGACATAAAGGTAACTTGAGGCATTCATAACATTCTTATGTAGGGAGTAACCCTCTTGGTTACGTTTGGAATACCCATCACAGTATATTCCCTAAATCTCTTTGGAGAAACCTTAATGTTTCACTCCTTTGCGTTACCCAATGCATTGGAGAGCTATATCGGGCTCACCTGCCCTTAGTTTATCACGGAACCACCCGTCTTCATAATAATGCCCAAGAACCTCAACATAATCATATCACATAAAACATGCATAAAGGAAACATAACATTCCCACCTTTCAATCACAAGATATCAATACAACACATTGATATAAAAACATTATGAAATCCATTTTCAATACCAAAATAAAAGAAAAGTAAAACATGGTATTTATTTTTCTTTTAAAAAAAAGTTATGTCTTGTAGAGGAAGTCGAAACTCAAATAACGGTCACGACGGCGGAGAAGTCGTTGTCGCCGCATATGTACGACAAAAACATTCCCTTTTGTCATTTTGTAAAACACTTCGTATAAAAAAGATTCATTTTGGATAAACGTAAAAGTCAAAGGGGTTTATAAACCGTATAAAAGAAAGTTGTGTATAAAATAAAATATGCCTTAATGAAAGGAGATTGAGACGAAGTCCCATACAAAGACGGTATCCTTGGTTTAAGGATAAATCAATTACATAATTATGTGTGACAAATGGCTACACCAAATATAAGTGTATATTAAGTGTAAAATAATCAAAGGTCATTCACACATATTCAAAGGATGACATATTCAATTACTACATGTTGAACCCAAAGAAATCGAAATTGGGTTAAGAAGTTCCCTTGACAGCCTAACAACGTCACATCAAAATGAGTTGATGAGAGATAAAAAGTGTATATCATCACTTGGACATAAAATTTACATCAATAAGGATATATGGAAACATATCCCAACATAACAATATGTAAATTAAATGACCCAACAAAAGAAGTCTTTTTAAAAAAGAGGAGGGTGAAAGGTTCCCTTACCGACTTGGGTATCTTTCAAAACATACACCCCATGAAAGAAGGACAATAAATCATTGATGTAAATACTCATAAACGAAATTATATTACACAAATAGTATAATAATGGGTAGTACATACACCACTCAAAGGAAATTGTGGAAAATGTATCATAAATCTCACAGGAATAAAATTGAGATGAAAAATCACTTACGAAAACTCGGCAGCCTAACGGTGCCACTTAAAACTTCCAAAAATGGATTGATGAGGTCAAATAGGGTATCTCATCATATTAAAATAAAATTTAAATAAATAGGAATATGAAATAACATCCCCTATCATAAAAAATAGGAGCTTAAAATAAGTGACATAAAGGGGAGTACTTAAAGAGAAAGAGAGAGGTTAGATCTCTTATGAAAATTCGGCAGCCTAACGGCGCCACTCAAAACTTAAAAAATGGATTGATGTGAGAGAATAGGGTCTCTCATCATATTAACATAAAAATTAAATTAATAGTAATATAAAAGAACATCCCAATAACAAGAAATATGAGCTTAGAAGGAATGACATAAAAGAGAGTACTTAAAAAGAAAGAGAGGAGTAGGATCCCCTACCTCAGGTCCGACTTGACTCGATCGTTCTTTAACGTCCTGAATAATAAACTTGAGTTAGTTTATACTTTCTTATGAACATTCTTAATGTTAATTATTCCTTTTATATCACTTATTTCAATGTTATAAACATTATGTAATCATTTAAGTTAATAATGTTTGTTTTTTCAATATTTGGTTCTTTAGTCGAAAATGGACTTCTTACAATTACATGTTGTTTGTGTGGTCAAAGGTTCATTATATCCAGAATTATATACATGATTTGGATATCATATATATCATATATATCCAGCATATACATGTATTTATAATATTACATAATCATTTAGAGGTAAGAAATGAAATGCACCGTTCATGGAGACGGTAAGCCGTACGTACGCATGAACGCTACTTTCATTTCTATCTCATACTTTAATGGATAGAAACAATAATTATATATAGGTATATTATAATTCCAGTATAAAATCATATATAATAACTTTAAATCTATCCTTTATACGTCCCACTTATGGCATTAACGAATCAAATCACTTTGAGGGGGCGGTAGTCCGCACTTCCTAAAATGAAATTATCGTGTTTACCCACAATGGAAACAATAAAGGTATGAAACAAATAAAAATACAGAAGCTTAAGTAAAACATAAACATATTATATATAATATATAAATATAGTTTCATCTAAATGGCCACCTTTGAAGGTGTTATATGAGTGTTGAACAATCATTGTTTCGGGAGGCAGAATTTCGCCATCCACGGAAACCGTATGTTCTTTAACCATGTGATGTAGTTGGGTGAGATTGTAGATCAAATAAATCTTATAAAAACATCCTAGTATATTTAAGATATTTTCTTTGTTACAAAAGAAGTAAATAAAAAGAGTTTAGGGGGTTGGAGAAGCAAAATAAAATAAATGAACATGAGAGAATGAATTACCTTTAAAAGTGTAACTCCTTTTGATTTGAGCCTAAAGGCTTCCTTTGAAAGGATTCTGCCCAAAGGGAATCCTCTAGGATGAGAAGAGGGATGTGGAGAGAGTAAATGGGCAGGGTATGGCGGAGCCAAAGTCTTGAGGAGTGTGTGAAATGAGGTAGAGGTGGGGGCCTTTTATAAGAGGAGAGGAGGGGCACTTTTGGAAATCATGAAACTATTATTTTATTTTCAAAAGTGTTACGAATTTCTAAGGTCCCACATTGATATATTTCGAATATAAGATTATAAGGCTTCTAAATATTCCCATCCAATAGTTTTTGGACAAGATTAGGTCTTAGATTTTATATTATCGTTTCATTTTATTTAAACTGTTCATTAATGAGGTCATCATTGCATCATCATGATGTCATAATTAAATTAATTTATTTAATATCTAAAAATTATACAAAAAATACTATGATGTAGGAAATATTTTTATATTTATAATGAATATTTATAGTCAAAATGTGGACTTGTGTAACCCCACTTAAAAACTGTTTTAGTAAAACTACTCATGTTTGTGTCAATTTAATTTTAACATTAAATAAATATATATTAATGTCATTTTCCAACCAAAGTGGCTCCATGGGGTCCCCAAGTTGACCCATGGGTTGTATTGGTAGTCCATGACTCATCCAATAGGGGTAGTACAAGTGTCATGGTGTTTTCATATTTCTATAATATCATTTTTACCTTAAATTACACTAATTACCTCTAATCGCGATTAATGATAAAAAGTTACTATTCACCAAAAAATTATTTTTATCCCATTGAACCACATTTTACATACTAATGACAACCATGTATGTCGGATTTTCAAAATTCAATACACATTAGTGGTAAACTTTCATTTAACTGAAAAATCAGTTTTCTTGATTACCACTTAGTGGTTTCACTATTTATCAAAAATTGGAGTTTTTCAGAAAATTACCAAAAAATCAACCTAAGCTATATTTGATATTCCGAATTCAAAAATGATGTCTATTTTATAAAATTCATTACATATAAGTCACATTAATTAATTTAATAATTAATTCCCGGTGTCAGATCAAATAGTGTGTTTTTATGAAACAATAAGTATCAAAAGATTGACACTGGTTTAAGTCTGATTTCAAAGTGAAATTAATTCCAACGATCACTATTGGATTTAACGGTAAAAATATATTCTAATTTCACTTTAAAACCAATTCAAAAGATAATCTAATCATATAAATAAATTAGATTAAAAAGAGGTTTTGAATTAAAATACAACATTTTACACTATTCATTTAAAAAAATGAACTTTATCGGAAAGATACCAAAAATTTACACAAAGTAAATTTTGATGTCCCAATTCTTAAGAAGAGTTTTATTTGGTACAATTGAATGTATAAGATTGAACAAAACTATATTTAATGACGGTTCGCCATCAAAAGGCGATAAGTGGCCCTTTAGTGAAAACCAGGGCATATACGCCTAAAATTGAATTCTTTCCATATTTTTAGACTTTATCTTTTATTGGATAAATGTAAAAACATTTAAAAACATTTATAATCATATTTTAGTTATTTCTATCCATTCCCGCCAATACAACGGCTACATGGTAACTACCATATAAAATAATATTATTTTATTATTAGAGTGCAACGTAAGATTCCCAAGAAACTCGTTGTTGCGTGTTGGGTACGTCATCGATCATAGCGTCCCCTTTAAAGTCATATTAATATTTTATTCACAAATATGGATAAATATAAAAATTTCATATTCTTTATTTACCTGGGGTGTTACAAAGTGAGTGTTCCATGTCTTCCAAAAATAATATGAGTGTCTTTAATTCCACCAATGGTATTAGTACCTATGGTTGAATACGGTACTACAATCAAAGCATTCATGCTATTTAATGTCCCATCAATATGTGTTTAAATTTTTCAATATCATTGTGAATGGGATAAATTTCCAATCAGTATAGTTATGAAACACTAAATGATGATGAGGTTTCCTTGGAGTCCCCTATATTCATTGAGATTCATGTTAGTGACATTTCTATAATAAAACTAGTATTTTTTTGGGTGGATTCAATGACATGGTGGTATACCATAAATCCAATGAACATAACTTATTTTTCTCTAAAATTACATTTTAGAAGATTCATCTTCAAACTATGCTAGAATAGCTTGAATAAGACTATCTGGGGATATTTTATGTGATCCCCTCACTTTTAGGAATTGATAACCTATACATTGAAATAACGTTGGACTATTCATAATGTCATGTTCTTGAAGATGTTATTTCTATTGCATTGATATGTGGATCATGTTTGATTTAATCCAAATGGAATGATCTAATAGAAAAATCTCAATGGTATGATTTGAATCTATTGGTTCCTTCATCCTCAGGGGAAAACATCATTCGATTTTACCCTGAATAACAGTCCATCAAAGAATTAGTTTGGAATCTAGTAGTTACATCATTCAATAATTATGTGATAACAATGGGGAATAATTCCTTTGAAAGTATCAATTATGTTCTCTAAAATCAATGAGGACCCTAATTTTTTCATTCTTTTTGTTGACATGGACAATGTTGGTGAGCCATTTTGGGTATTTCACTTCTCAGAAAGAGTTTGATTTGATCTAATTTTTAAATTATTCCTCTAAATTAGTAGCATGAGAGGGGTGCATCAAACTAGATTCCTTCTTGAATCATCAATGATCATCAGGTAAAATGAGATGGTGTATAGCCACATCTATAATCTATCTGATAATTTATATATAATTCCAAGAGAACACATATCGAGGTTTCTTTTGAAATAATATAGAGAACTATTTCTCAATGAGGTAAATGGAGTAAATAATAAATTTTAGTCATGGGTCTTCATATTTTCCCATATTTACCTATATATACTTATCAATGTGTGTGGAGACACCATCCTCAAAACTGGAAGGGGAATTCCGGAGGTCATCCTCTTCATCATACATCTCTGAGTATGTGGAGGAATTTTCAGATGAAGTTGGAAATTTTGGGGCATCTCTATCACCATCTAGGTGAGAGAGGCTATATGAAAAGACATTATCATCCATTACTCCTAGATTTATTGTTGATAGATTCCTTATTTGTTTGTTTTTACATTATCGTTTGGGACATAAGGGGATTGGACATCTAGGATTATGTCTATTATCTCAACTAGATTTATAGGGTGAACATAATTGTTGTCTACTAAACTATAGGTATTTACATATTTGGTACCCAAACCATTAGAGGATATAACCTATATATATTCATCAATCATTTGTTTTTTTCCTTCCATTTTTTAGAAACCCACCTCAGTATATGTGGCTTCGCATGTCTTGAAGGGGAACTATAACTATTTTATATTCTAACTTTTCTATCAATGTGGTATTTCAAACACTAATGTAATGTTGAAGGTACTACCACGTGGATATGGATCCAAGTACTTCCAAGTTGGAAATTTTATGATGTGTATTTTTGGATAACTATAGACTTGGTGTTATACGTAACATCCCCAAAATGATCTTTTACATTGATCATCCAAATAGGTGTTTGATCATGCTTTTCATACCCCAGAATGGTCATCTCTGTGGGAAAAAAATCTAGTTATCTATACCCCAAATGTCAGAGAGTTTTAATCCAAATGATGGGGATCCCAAAACCATTTTCTGTTAGATCCCTTCTATTTTCAACATTATTGAGTCTACCCGAAAAATATTGGGGTATGATGTGTCCCTGGGTGGCCTCTTCCAAATCATTCTCTATAAATGAGATAGTGACATGGATTTCCTATGGAATGGTATCCAATCAATAAAGCTCAACTGTAGTGACATCTATCTCAAACTTATTTGGGAACTGTAGGGATTCAACGATGGCCTCCCTATGTTATTTTGATAGATGTAGCCCATCTAGGATTGATATCCTTGATAGGAAAACCACCAACTATTTTCAAATGACTTTCTATTTTTCAGGAGTTTATAGATTCTTGAGGTGGATATTCTTTATATTATGTGTCTCAGGAGATAAATAATTTTAGGTAGATATGATTAGTTCTTATGAATAGGTTTAGGGGAATTTGATGTTAGTGGGATAGGTCACTCTGACCTCCCACATTGACTAGTCTGATCAGATAATCACTCTCTCTCTTGGTGGTCGTGTAAATCTACTGGGCACGAATGACAACTGGATGATTTAGAGGAACTTCCATGACTCTATTGGGATTTCTAGAGAACATAACCATGGTTTTTTCTCGAATATGTACACTATATGGAGATAACCTAAATATGGGGTTTGATCATGCCCATGTTGTCCTATGTGTCCTTGGTTCTTATGCATGCAGCCTCATGTTCTCTAGTTATGTGTGGGGAACTCATACTCAGAGGAATATTAATCATCAAAGAATGATTATTAAATTAGAATAATGTTAGTAGAAAAAAATATGATCAATTATTTTTTTGATATTTTCATTTGATGTGGTGGTTCCCATGTTTTGGATGTTTCAGGTAATAAATCATCAAGGGTTAGTGCTTACGTCAGATAAGAATATGACTCTTGATATTTGGTCTCTTCTTATATCCAGTTGTCACTTCCACCTTTGGGAGACATATTCAATGTGTCATATCTTTGTGGATAAACTACTGTGGGTCTATGATGATTTTTACTGAGGGTTGCATGAGCTCGGTCAACTATATTTCAAGTCATCTAGTTGTTGAAATTTGATCGACACCTAGATAGAGAATTCTTCCACTCACCCTCTTATTCAAAATAAGAAATGGTTATGATTTTTAAACAAGACATGGATTCATCCAACATCACATTTCTAGAATAGACAATGCTTTGGATAATTCCTTTGAAGCTGAACCATTCATAAATGATGTGTCATGACCTTCTATCAATTGGGTTGTACATGGGGAAATTAGTGAGGATGACCCCAATGGGCTTACTGGGATGTGGTAGCATGAGAAAGTTATTTTCCATAGATGAATATAAATATTATGGGACATTTTCATTTACAATAGTGTAGGATTTATTCATCTATTCCTCAAATCCTGGGTGACCCTGGTCTCCTTTCTTTTCTGGTTGAGGGAGATTTTGTTGTTTTTGTCACTTGACAGGAGGCACTAGCTAATTCAAGACCTTTATAGATGCATGGATGGTCACTGCTACTGGATTGAGAGTAAAAGTAGTATTATATACCTTGATCAACCTTTTCTTCTATCCTAGAGGCATTATCCATGATTTATCTCTAGTTCATTTAATGGATTCTTCTAAATGTTTTTCTATTTTGGTGAACTCATGAATCAAACATGAATATTTCTTTAAGATCTGAGGTTTTAATAGCTCATCTTGGTGATATTCAACAAAGAGTTATATAAAGTGTTCCAATGAGATAGGGATGCTGATTGAATAGGTTAAAACCTTCCATCCGGCTATGAAGTCAAACACCCTCTCATTTTCGAATTTCTTTTAGTTTTTCAAGTCGATGGTTTTCATTTTCCTAAGCATGGATCTGAACTGATAGAGTAATTTAAGATTAAGGTCATCCCATCTTGAAATAGATGTTATTGGAAGGATCTTGTACCAAACAATGGCTGGACCTATATGATTATGTACAAAACACCATATCTTGGTCTCCTCTTTCTAGTCTCAAAATCCCAATATTTGACCACATTAGGATACAAGGTGAGTGAGATTATGTTTGGGGTCTCCTACAATGTCAAAGGTGTAGAGGGTAGGATTTATAAAATTAGTTGGGTGTAAATATTCATCCACTCATTCAGGGTATGCATTCATATTAGAATTTATAGGTGCATGTTTACTCTCCATGGATTTCATTTGAGTATCTAGGGACTCGATGATGTAGAAAAATCTTGGGTGTACTTTTCCTGAGCCAGATCCTATCTGTTGGGATCATGTGGGGCCTGTTAAGGTGGCCTAATTTTTTTTTTCTCCCACTAATTCTCAATTACTGAAAGGACTGAATGATTTTCCTAGAAAGGGATTGGTTGTTTTTATAAAGGAGGTAAGTTTCAATCATGTTTTACTTCCTCATTTATGTAGATTAGATGCCTTGTTGTAGATCTGGTCGGATAATCAGATATCACTCTTGAAAGAAGATCAACACTTTTTACATATATGGGAGGAGGTATATTCACCTCTGTCTAAAGAAGTTACCTAGTAGGAATATATCCTTGTGTATCTCCTCATTGTGTTTTCTATGATTTGGAATCCCATTCTTAAATTTTTCTATTTATTCCTCAGTTATAGTAAGTTCGACTAATCAGGGTGGTGATTTGGATATATCCACAACATTCCCAATATATTTTGTATTGATTCACTGTATAAGATGAAAGTATTCAACGGTTCCGGGTTTGGTATCCCCATATACATCTGAGTACATGAAGCCATAGGGGGTGAATCCAAATCCTTCTATTGGGGTATGTTTTCCTTATTGTGTCCCTTTTCATCTGCATATTAATCCATATTATCTATTGTGTTGATGTTGATACCATTAAATGAATGGTATGGATAAATATTAGTTGTCCCATTAATTTCCACATAATAGGATGATTCTATATTTCCCGCATTAGGGTCATTTCTCAAAACCATGGCCATATTGGGTGATTTTGTCTTGCTACCCTGATGGGGCTTGATTGGCTTCATCAAACTCTCCTCTCATCTCAACCTATGAGTAGTGACCTTGAGGGTGTGTCTGGCCATGATTTTTGAATGATAAATGAAGGGAAAGGGTTTTTATTTTAATGGGAGGAATGTATGGGATGTTGACCGTAGATATTTTCCTCCCATCTAGGAGAACACTAATTCCTTCTACAATGATGATGATGATAAAAATTCCCCAAGACCTGCCCTCTAGGGCCTATCTAAGGCCATAATAGGCACTGATTGATCTTGTTGTATATGATTTTATACTTCCATTCAAGTATTTGATGATTAATATGAAGGAAATTGAGATTCAATTTCCCCCATCCCAGCTGGATAGGGATGTCCTGAAATCGCCGTTGATTTACCCAGGACCCTCTTGGGGGAAAATGATCTTGGTGATGGTGATTAAGATTAAAATTACCCTATCCAACTAGAATAGGGTTTTATTAAGATGTTATGTACATGTCTTGAATCCTCTTAGGTATTAATGATCTTAATGGTGGAGGTAGTGGAAGATATTCCCCCAACCCAGCGGGCTGGGTTTTCTCCTTGACGACTGTTATGATAGCTACAACTACATTTTTTTTATGTGGAACAATTGTGCTCATGTAGGATTTGTGTGCAATGTAATCACCCAATGAGAGTCAATTTCTATAGGAAGTTTTTTTATAACATATTTGGATTCCATAATTGAAATGTGTTCATGTTGTTTTAAGGGATCATTTCAAAGATATTTTGGCTATCATCATTCTTTGTTCATGATGTATTGGAACTATTTATGTTCATTCATTTCATTGTAGTGACTAACTAGATTTATCAATTCCCATACCCTTAGTTTTTTAAGATATTATGAACTTACTAGAAATAGTATCTGGGGATTTCTTCTATTCTAAAGGTTTGGTGGTGAAGTGTAACTCTATATACATTCTCCATCCATGAATACATATATATGATGTGGATTCATCTAACAATTTCCAAATATCTTTTTTTAAATGGATTCAAGTTTGATTCAAATATGTGTTGTGATTTTGTGGTTTTGGGTCTCTCTCCATGGAAATAACATAATTGTCCAGTTTAAAAATGATTATCCTCATGGTATGAAGGTTACCCTTATATCCTTGATAAGGGAGGTGTCTAGAATTCATTCACTGATGAGTTTCCCAAGTATTTTGGCATAGATTTGGAATATACTAATTTTTATCTCATCTCGTATCTCATAGTCAGATGTTGTAAGGGGATAAAACATGGTGGGTAGGTTGTTTCTCGTCAACTCTCTCCATATGTCAATTTAATCATCCTCATCATCAGATATACATGCATCCATATGATCTTATCATGGAAGGTGATTCTTGGGGTCCCCTACCGACTAGAGTGGAGTGTTGTTGGAATTTGATGTGGAAATATATACGGTTACCCTCAATGTTTTGATAACCTCTCTATATGAAGGCATCTGTGTTTTGAAAACCTCTATATATGATGTTTTCTGGGAAAGGGGAATATTTAATTGTTCGTGGGAGATCTCACTGTGGGGATCTTGACCATAACAGATTTTAAGAGTATAGAAACTATGATCCATCTCTACACTACCATGAGGAGGACTATCATAGTAATGGTCTCCTTTAGATTTAGCTAAAGAGTTGAAAACCCCTTAGGGTGTTGGAAATGTGTCTCAAACAACCTCAAGGGAACCAAAATGGAGAATATTTGAAATATTATATTTGTTACTTGGCATGTCCATAATATACAAACCTTCCTTTTTGGATAGTATAGTGATATGAGAATTTTGTAAGAAATTTTTAGGACATCATTGATAATAGTCTGGTGTCATGGTTGTATGAGCTCACTAATAAGAATTTGATGAAGTATGATAATGGGGTTATTCAATATTTATAGGAATATTGGCATGCCCCAGTCCATTTTCCTATCACAAATTGTGATACCTGGTCAAAACATTGATATGATTTTGAAGTTATTAATTTGGAGTACAATACATGAATTTTTTAGAATAAATATGAGTATTCCTGGAGGCATGTTATAATCTAACTTGGGGACTCTTGGTGTGGATGGGAATATGATCCCACTTTGAAATATTCATTCCCCATCAGAACATGCCAAGAGACATTTAAAAAAAGAGAAGGGATATGAGCCCCATCTTGTATGGCCTCGTAAGGATGATGGTGTTATTATTCATCGGTATTAGAAAAAATATGCACATGGATTCCATGATCTACTTGAATATTTCAGTTAGATTCATTGATAAAAATATGAGCCTTTCCTGAGGAATGTTCCACTCACAATTGGTGTGCCTCAGTCAAAATGGGGATTTGAGCCCGATCCTGAGTCTTCAGAGTATGAATCTTGATTTTGTCAACCAGAATATGCACCTATCCCTAGACTTGTTCTGCTCTCAATTACTGATCCCCATCCATAACATGAATATGGTCCCAATCTCGATAATTTTCAATATTCCACGGGTATTTTTTGATAGGAATGTTCTCCTATCTCATGGCATGTGTTATTCTCAACAAGTGAGACCTGGTTGGAATGGAAATATGATACTTGTTCGGTGGCTCATACTTTATTAGAATATGTCGATAATCCTACCATAAAAGAGCTAGAATATGAGAATGTTTTGAATAAACCACCTTCTCAAATTGATCATTGTTTTTTACTTCCCTGGCTAGAGGAATTGGAATATGACCCCATCTATATATCTGTACCAGTTTCAGAATATGATGATAGTATTTTTCAGCAGTTTCTAAGATGTAATGACTCATTATCAAAGTGAATGCTTGAATTTAATCCTTCACTTTTTCTATCTACACTATTTACTAGCTGATATATTTGATTAAAGAAGAAATATGAGCCCACATTTTCCCTCCTTGTTCCACCAAAATATTTCGATATGATTTTTTCATGAGGGTAAAAGTATGTCCCTCCCCCATTATCACTATTGGAATATTCCATGATCCTTATTATGAGTGATTAGGGATATGAGACTCATAACTGGTTATCACCAAAATATGATAGTATACATAATCATTGATATTGGGGATATGAGCCTACTCAAGATTTTCCAGACCCATTCATGCCTAATGTGTCATTCTTTTTTTCTGTGCAGTGGGATCTGAGGTGATTGTATATCGGGTGGTACCCTCAAAAGGATATTGATGGGAAATAGTGGGATGGAGCTAGTGATAGAGGTTGATAATATCCATCCTCAGTGGAACATAAACAAGATGGGACCCATTGTTTACTCATTGGTCCACCTTTATCAGATACTAATGGTTGATATTTTCGTAATGCGAGGATAATATTATAAAGCTATTGGTTGTGGAAATGAGCACCATTAGTTGAACTATAGCTTTATTTGGATAGTAAAAACCCATCAGTTTTAGATTTTCTACACCCTTAAAAGAATCCTCAATGGTTAGTATCATACCATGTCGATGGTATTCCTACACCATTACATTTCCCACCCAATGATGATGGTGTGAGGTATGTGAGGTCAATATGAGTCTCGTGGGGGTAGCAACCATAGATGAACTTCCAAAACAGTCACTAGATGAAGACATTATCTCATGTTTGGTGCTATTTATGAGATCGGTATCTTCATTCATAAGAAAAAAAGGAACAAAGTCATTGATCATTGCATCATTGAAGAAATGATATGTGCTCAATCTGATATTCATGGGTTATATAATTTTCTATTCATGCACCCAGTCTAGGAATTCTGTAACCATGTAATTTTATAATCATGGATGGACTTATTTCATGAGAACCCCTAATATCGATGATTATTTTTATGATCCTTGTCAATTTCCCCACTTTTTTCATTAGATATACAAACCAAATGTCCTGGAGCATAGTCAACTGATCATTTTTTATTTGATATATTTACATTAATTTCACTATTTTTTCATAAAAAAAAGGATAATCAAAATTGATAAGATAGAAAAAAATGGTTCAACTGGAACTATGAGGTATTTTGTTTTTACTATATGAAATAAATTTCTTAGTTAAATGATTTCACATCGGTTTGAAAATTTTTTACATAAAAATATGTGGTTTTCTTAGCTCGACAGTTAGATTATGGGGAGTTCAGTGCGTTGTATATTCATTCAAGTTAGGCTTACATTTTTTTGTCTTTAATAGAAAATATGAAAGACTCCATAAACCATAATGGAATATAGATCGTCATTCCAAAGGTGTGTGGTCCTTTAGGGATTTCAACTCAATGATGTTTAGGAACTCACATTGGCTGATAATATGTAATGTTTGGATCATCAAATACTTTTGTGGCTTAATGTTTCCAACTCCAGAAATCTCTTATAGATTTAATATTTTTTTTCATGAATCTATTCATAATAATGATATTGAACTATTTACCCCAACAAAATTATTATTTGTTAAATAGTATTATATAAAAATGAGGAATCTTATTAGTGAAACCATCTATATGTATCTGAGTTTCTTAATCCATTTCCTATTAGTGGGTTTCAACATATATGTTGAAGATGTATAACTATGAACTCCAAATATTATTTCCATCCATTGAGTTGGTTAATATTTTTAGGTTGTTATCCATTCAGAGGAATATAACAAATGTTGGTTTATAACATTAATCAAAACCCAATTCCTTTGTGAAACCCATGAAACTTTAAATCATATAGAAAATATATATATGGAGGCACTTATCTACTAGATATTTGATCTTTAAACCTATGGAGGCATCTTATTCAACTTGGTTGTAGATGGAATCATATTTATCACAGTTCAGTTTGATCAGGGTTTACACACTATGATTTCCTAATTTTGGGGGATATATCCTATTATGTTACTTATCATGTAATGCCTCAACCCTAGTTACACAGAGTCGGTGCATTATTACGTATCATTGGCATGATCAAAAAATATCAGGTCTCAAAAGACCAATTAGTTTAGTAGCCTTGGAAGTACTACATACATTTATAAGGTTTACATTACATCATAAACCATGAATGGTGTAATAATAACACATCCATAGTTTAACATACGACAAAACCTTCAATACAATATAGAAGTTTTGTATTATAATAAATCAAATTCAAATAAGCATAAAATCCATTAAAGGATGTTGACATAGATGAAATCAAAACCTTTTTTAGAGAAATATATCATTCTATTTTGAAATCATTTAAGAAAAAATTTATTTTGAAAATATTCTTATAATATTGTAAGGGAAGCTTTGACGGTGTTATAATGGCGGAAAAATAACTGCAACAGCTGTATAAGTTAAAAAAACATACTTACCTTAAATTTGTTGAAAAGGTCAAAAAGTACCTTGTTTGGAAAATGATGGAAAGATTTCTTTCAATCCATTTTATAAAAAGTCAAACAAGGGTATACATGACTTTAAACCATAGTCTAGTAAATATTAAAAATGTTTTGGAATAAATTTGTAAGATACATGGATGTGTATGATAATGAGGTCCCAGTAGATACTTACGTAAAAACTACCTCGGATAATAAAGAAATTGTAAAATTAACTCTTACCTTGTACTTTTCCTTGGTCGAGGGTAGGATAAATTCATGTATAACGGTGAAATAATTTTTATTAAATTATAAATTAATAATATACATTAATATGATATCATATATGATCTTTTAACATTTCTTTGTTAATAATATCATAGTATTATTGTCGTTTCGGATATTAACTGATTCGTTTTCCTTTATATGATTTGTTACGTAAGTAATGTTTGTTATGGATAGGATGTATCTTATTCATATTAAGAATGATATTAAGTCCTCAAACATTATTTTTAATCATCTGATGAAAATTATTCTTGAATGGATACAATGAGGAATGAATCTCATCGCGTTTGTGGAGACGGTAATCCATACGTACGCACAAGCGATAATATCATTATTTTGATATTAAAATAATATATAATTGGATGGTATATAATATATTAAGAATAATTATCATGTTATATTTATTATTTTCATCAATTACACATCATTATTATACCCATCCAAGTAATAATGTATTGAATAACAATTATACCTTGACGTGGAGACGGTAAGTCGTAGGTACATACGTATGGTGACATATCATTCAAAGGATGGATATAATAATGAATATGTTTGTACCATATTTATAATAAAATCATAGTATATATAAGATAATGGAGTTATTATTTTATAATGGAAACAACAAAGAAAGAGGAAGTGGAAGAAGAAAGGAACTTGAAATAGGTGATGAAATATTTACCTCTTCTTCGGGTTCTTCCTTTTGATTTGACCAAAAGGTATCTTTAGGTTGGCTTTCTGACTAAAGTAATGTCTCTAGGATAAATGGAGGAAATTTTAGAGGGTATTTGGGCAGAATTTGGCTAAGCCAAATGGATTTGAAGGTGTGAATTAGAGAGAAGGGGAAGTGCCCTTTTATAAGAGGGGTGAGGGTCACCTTAGGAAAAGCTAGAAATATTATTTTATAATAAAACTATTTTCAGTTTCTAATGGATAAAAAATGAATTATTTAAAGTATAAGGTGGTTATGGGTCGAAAACCAATCAACCAATAGGTTTTAGATAGGTTTGGGTCACAATATTAACCTCATTTTTTAGATTTAACTCTTAGTTAAATAGTTTGACATTTATCATGTCTCTTTTTATTTTTATATTATATGGTTAATAAACAAACTATATACTTCCTAGAGAACCCCAAGTGGTTCATTAATTATACACCTATCATTATATAAGTCTTTTTTCCGAACCTTATATTTTTACGAATAGAATATTAATTAATATTATAATATTTGTTTTAAAAACTTTTTTATGTCAATTTTGACACTATTTAGTTTTTTGTTTTTTCTAAATTCATAACAGCATTATTACTTCGAAAAAAATTCATCTAACCAACCGTAACATGTCATATTAACCTATAAAATTAGTTTAATTCATAAAAATTCCCAAATTACATTTATTTGGTATTTATAATATCAATTATTTTAATATTGCATTAATTATGTAATTTCTGCATCATCATTGTGTCATAAATAAATTAAATTATTTAATGTCTAAAAATATAAATAAAACACCATTATTTAGGAAATATTTTTAGATTTCTAATTGATATTTATAGTTGAATTTATCTTATGTGAATCCCTATATTAAAAATGGTTTAGTTATTAAACATTGAATTTAACACTTTTCACCCTTCCTTGAATTAAATAATAATAAATGTTCTAATCTAATACAAGTGGACATAAAGGATAATATTTTATTCCTAAGTCTTTTTTGGGTTGAATTAAACTTATCCATTAAAATTAGTACATGTGTTAGGGTAATAACAATATCATTTTTACCCTTAATTATCCTATTTACTTTTAACCATGGTAAATAAAAGTAAAAAGTTACTATTCACCAAAAATTATTTTCTCCTTATTGAACCACATTTTACTTACTGATATCAACTCTATTTCTCAGATTTTTGAAATTAAACTCACAAAAGTGGTAAAATTATGTTTTATGTAAATTTTCAAATGCTCCTTGGAGGTGGGTAAAAGATTGTAAAAAGTTCAATAAAATTTTTATATATCAGAAATTATTATAAACTATCTCTAATTAATTACATTGAACATATATAGGTATTATGTATCTATTTTGACCAAAAATAAATTTTAAAAAATAAATAATTATTTAACTAAAAAGTTAGTTTTAAACAATAACTCAGTGTTTTTCCCTATTCATCAAAAAATGAATGTTTTCAGAAAAATACCAAAAATTCACCCTAGCTAATTTCGATATTCTAAATCTAAAATGAAGTCCATTTTGAAAGATAAAATTTATAAAAATTTAAAAAGTGTGTATTACTATTCATAATGGCTAGTTTTATTGGATGTGGTGTGTTAGAACTCGAAGTTGCGTACAACATACGTTATTGTATTATTAAAAGAGAAGTGCATCGTGGAAGCTTGGGGTGTTAATTATCCCATCCTTTAAATAATTTCATCCTCAAAATTTATATAATATTACTGCATAAAAATACTAGGTTGGTTCTTCATCCTATGTTCCTTGAGATCCCATGTTGCCTCTTCCATTTTTTGGTTTCTCCATAGAACTTTTACCAGACGAGTCGTCCAGTTTCTCAACACTTGTTCTCTTGTATCAATAATCTTTATAGGCTCTTCGTAATCAGATAGATAGGGTTCTAGTTTTAATTCCTCATAGGTGAGTACATACGTTAGGTCAGGCATGTATTTTCTCAATAGTGATGCGTGGAACACATCATGAACTTTAGAGAGACTTGGCAGCATTTCCAAATAGTAAGTTATAGCCCCAATTCATTCTAGAATTTCGAAAGGTCTGATGTACCTAGGACTCAATTTTCCCTTCATACTGAAACATATAACACCCTTCCATGGAGATACCTTCAATAAAACATGATCTCCTACCTAAAATTCCAAATCCTTCTTTCAGTTGTCAGCATAGATCTTCTATCTACTTTTATTTGCCTTGATGTGGTTTTGGATTACCTTTACCTTTTCCATCATTTCCTCCATAAGTTCCGGGCTTATGAGTTTTCTTTCACTAACATCATCCCAATAGGTTGGTGTGTGACATATCTTTCCATATAACTCTTCATATAGTGCCTTCTGAATAATTGAATGGAAGCTATTGTTATAGGAAAATTCTACCAGAGGTAAATATTGATCCCACATACCTTGAAAGTCAGGTGAGCATGATCTCAACATGTCTTCTAAGGTTTGAACAGTCTATTCTAATTGTCCATTAGTTTGAGGGTGGTAGGCAGTGCTCAAATGAAGATCAGTATCCATGTCTTTTGGAAGACTTTTCCTGAATCTTGATGTAAAAAGGGGATCACGATCAAAAACAATCGATATTGGTACTCCATGATGTCTTAAAAAATCAATAATATACAGTCTTGTTAAACATTCAAGTGGAAAATCTTCTCTTATAGTAAGAAAATGTGCTTACTTGGTAAGAAGATCAACAATGACTCATATTTCATTATTCCTTCTAGTAGTCTTTGGTATCCCCATGACAAGATCTATCATGATATCATCCCATTTCCACTCAGGTATGGGAAGAGGTTGCATAACTCCTCCAGGTTGTTGCCTTTCAACTTTCACTTGTTGAAAAATCATACATCTTGACACAACATCGGCAATCTCTCTCTTCATATTGTCCCACCAAAAATGTTCCTTCAAATATCTATACAATTTCGTGCTCCCAGTGTGTATAGAAAAAATGGACCTATAAGCATCATACAACAATTCTCTTTTTTGATCGGGTATATCGGGAACACAAAGTCTCTTCCCAAATTTCAAAATTCCATCTTCATATACGAAGTCACTCAATCTACCATCATTAACAGCTTTAATCTTATTTTGAAACTCCTCATCATCAACCTGAGAACTTTTTATACTTTCTAGTAAAGATGGTTTGGCAACCATTTGAAAGAGAATTGATATTTCACCTTCCATGGTTATTCCCATATTCTTCTTTACTGGATCCATAAAAATAGGATCCCTTTCAACTTGAATCTTGTTCAAAACTTCATGATATTTTTTGCTCAAAGCATCTACCACCTTATTTTACTTCCCTAGGTGGTAGTGTATTGTGAAATCATAATCCTTGAGTAGTTCAGGCCATCTCATTTTCCTCATGTTGAGTTCTCTTTGTGAGAAAATATACTTCAAACTCTTATGGTTGGTATATATCTCACCTTTTTCACCATAGAGATAATTTCTCCATATCTTCAAAGAAAATATTATAGCTACTAACTCAAGATCATGAGTAGGATATTTTTTCTCATGATTTTTTAGTTGTCGTGATGTGTAGGAAATAACCCTATCTTCATGCATAAGGACACAACCAAGTCCTTTCTTTGATGAATCACTATAAATAACAAACCCATCATTCCCCGATAATAGAGTCAATATAAGATAATTGACTAATATTCTCTTCAGTTATTCAAAACATTCTTCTCACTATTTTGTCCAAACAAATTTAACACCTTTTTGTGTGAGATTTATTAATGGATTAGCCAACCGAGAAAAATTCTGGATGAAACATCGATAATAATCTGCTAAACCAATAAAATTGCGTACCTCAGTTATACTCGTTGGTGCTGGCCATTCTTGGATTGCCTTGGTCTTTGAATGATCAATATAGATTCCATCCTTAGAGACAATATGGCCAAGAAAAGAAATCTCCTGAAGCCAGAATTTACACTTGCTAAACTTCCCATATAATTTATGTCTTCGAAGAGTCTTCAGGATAATGTGCAAGTGATTTTCATGATCATTATAGATTTTTAAGTATACCAAAATATCATCAATTAATACCAGTACAAAGTCCTCAATATATTCCTTGAAAACTATATTCATTAGATCCATGAAGACAAAGGGTGAATTAGTCAATTCAAAAGGCATTACTGTAAACTCATAATGCTCGTACCTGGTTCGAGATTCCGTTTTCAGAATGTCTTCCTTCATCACACACAACTGATGACATCTAGATCAAAGTTCAATCTGTGAAAAGTATTGAGCTCCATCAAGTTGTTCAAATAAATCACCAATGCGAGGTAGGGGATACTTGTTCTTTATTGTTATAGCATTGATCTCCCTATAGTTAATGAACAACCTCATAGATCCATCTTTCTTCTGAACAAAAAGGATAGGGGATCCCCACAGAGAAACCCGAGGGAAAATAAATACCTTATTACTCAACTCCTCTAGTTGTTTCTTTAGTTCCACTAATTCCACAGTGTCCATTCTATAAGAGGTATTCAATATGGGTCTTGAAATAGGAATTAAATCAATGGAAAATTCAATTTCTCATTCTGAAGGATGTCCAGGTAAATCCTCTAGAAACACGTCAACATATTCTTTCAAAATAGGTACATCCTCTATTTGAACATTCTTTTCCTCACCCCCAGTTATTTCATTATCTTCCTCCCAAATAATTGAATTCAGTTGAGCTATTGGGGGTGGATCAAGATAAGAATTAGGTGGTGATGTTTCTTCTCTAAAGATAAGGTACTCCTTATCATCATCAAAAATTGTAACCTAATTCTTCTTACAATAAATTTTCACATCATGGTCCAAAATCCAATCCATACCAAGGATTATATCAAATTAAATCATGGGTATGACGTTGAGATCTACAGATAAAGCAGACTGATTCACAAAACATTATTGTAATGATACTTCCCTTATGAATTTTTACTGACAACTACCTTGTTGAATCAAATTGGAAATATCTAATTTTCTTAGAAAACTTGGAAGATATGAAATAATGCGATGATCCAGAATCAAATAAATCATTGGATAAACTTGAGGAAACCATTAAATTACCTACCACTACGTCTTTTGGAGCTTCAACCTCAGTAGTAGTGATAATATAAGCTTGGCCCTGATCCCTTGGCCTTTTCAAGGGTAAGCTCCCCTAATGCTTAGGAAATTCATTCACATAATGACCCCTTTCTCTACAATTTTATCATTCAACATCAACAGCCTCTTTTTTACCCTTACAATCACAAGCTTGGTGGCCTTTTTCACCACACTTGTAATAGACTATCATTCCCTTCAGGAAAGTACGACGTTGTTTCTTCCCACATTTACTGTAGGATGGATATTCAATTTTTCCCTTATTCCCCTTATTTCCATTTCCAGAGTGTTCATGAGATCTCTTCTTCTCCTACTTTACTTTAAAGTCATAAGACTTAGAGAATTCTTTTTCTGTCTAGATAGTGAATGAGACAATATCTTCATATAACGAGAAGGATTGTGAGACTAATTCTTGATGGATAAATGGTTTTAACCCATCAAAGAAATGGTCAATATTAATTCATGGGTTATGTATATAATCTAGATCATGCCTTGCTAACCTTGTAAAGTTAGCTTCATACTTTGTGACATTCTCATCCTCCTTTTGCCTTAGACTCAAAAAAAATTCCCATATCCGCTCGATGGTTATGAGGAAACTATTTTTCTAAGAAATTTTCGTTAAACTCACTCCATTCCATATTTTATACTTCAACATCTTCCTTTGTGTTTTGAATCAATGGCCACAGTTTATCATCATCTCTAGTGAGGTGGTAAACTTCCATGACAACTTTTTCCCTTTCCCTGCTCCCCAAGGCATGGAATATTTTCTCTAAAGAATTTATCCATTACTCAGCTACTAGTGGATTTGTACCCCCATTGAATGTTGGCAGTTTTTTCCTCATGAAGCGATCTAACATTGATCCTCCACACTGCGGATCAGGGTGCTCCATACGGGTAAGATTATTATTAATAACCCGAGTGAGTTGTTCTAATATAGTGATAAGCTGATCAGCACCAGTTGTATCACCAACTCCACTGTAATTATCTGTAGTAGGAGGGAAATCCCTACATGGAGTTCATGCATTGATACGATTTCCATTCCTTCCACTAGGCGTCATTTATAAACAATGGCATAAACTATATTAGTTTATGAATCGAAATACATAATTCCAAACCTGTAAAACACTTAAAATAAATTGAACAATTTATGGATATAATTCATAATCATGAAAAATGTTTTCATTGAGGATTTATATACTAATAAATCATTCATAATGGTTTTTAAATAAAATGAGAATTATCCTAAGAATATCCCCCGGAAGTGTCGTAACCAAGAGTGCAGCAAGTCCCCTTGTCGTGCATCAGTTCTCATTTGAGTCTAGCTCAAAGCGGTGTTTTCAGGTTTTACCCCTAGGTACATCTGTTCCAGAGCCGCTTCTACCTGCTCGTATCTAGACAGGGATTTATTTCTTGAAAACTCACAAAATGTATAAAATACCAAAATTCTAGGAAGTTCTTCTATACTACTCCTCAAAGTCTATCTTAGGGCTATGTGATCTAATCAAAGTTTATCTAAATCTAGTTTCTGAGGTTTGTACTAAAAATCATCTGATACCACCTATAACACCTCGACCATAGTTACCTAGAGTCGGTGCATTATTACGTATCATTTCCATGATCATGAATGATCATGTCTCGAAATACTGATTAGTTTAGAAGCCTTAGAAGTACTAGATACATTCATAATGTTTACATTACATCATAAAATGGAAAAACACAACAACACTTTTTCCATAGACAACACTGAGATCCCATATACTATACCTATAGGTTAGTAATAATATAATTCTTTTCATGCTGGGAAAAATAAAACATAGAAAGGGGTGAGCTCATATGCTCCGTAAGGATAATGATATAGCAGAATCTTTCATAAATAAGCATAAACATTTAAGGAAATGTATAAAACTAAAACAAAAGTCTTTTCAACATAAACTTAGTCATAATATGGCAAATATAAATCAAAATAATTCTATTTACTTACTCACATAGATATTCTACTAGTCAAATAATTACATTCAATATCAATAGCCACTTTCATAATGATGGAATGCATAATTGCAGACTTCATAACCACATAGTCAAGGCCTTGTGCCAAGACTACAAATAAGATTTTGTCAAGGCCTTGTGCCAAGACACTAGTTTTTCTCATGAGACCTACCGATACATCGAGGAGCTATAGTGGGCTCCACCCGTCACTTACTATGTCCAATGCATTTCTCATATGAAAATGTTTAAACATAACATAAACATTCGTATTAAAACTAGAATACAAAATGTCAATACTTTATCCTTAAACAATGAATGGTATAAAAATAACACATCCATAGTTAAACATATCACAAAACCTTCAATACAATATGGATGTTTTGTATCATAATAAATCAACATCAAATAATCTTAAAATCCATTAAAGGTTATTGACATAGATGAAATCAAAACCTTTTTTAGACAAATATATCTTTCTATTTTGAAATCATTTAAGAAAAAAATTATTTCTAAAATATTCTTATAATCTTGAAATGGAAACTTTTACATTTTTTAACGGTGTAAAAATAGCCGCACCCGCAATATATGCTAAAAAACATTCTAACCTTAAATTTGTTTAAAATGTCAAAAAGATCCTTGGTTGGAAAATGATGGAAAGATTCCTTTCAAACCATTTTTAAAAAGTAAAACAAGGGTATAAATGAATTTGATCCATAGTCTAGTAAATTGTAAAAATGTTTTGGAATACATTTTTAAGATACATGGATGTGGATGATAAAGAGGTCCCAGTAGATACTTACGTAGAAACAAGCTCGGATAGTAAAGAGATTGTGAAATTAACCCTTACCTTGTACTTTTCCTTGGTCGAGGGTAGGTTAACCTCCTGTATAATGATGAAATAATTGTTATTAAATTATAAAATAATCATATACATTAATATGATATCATATATGATCTTTTAACATTGCTTTGTTAATAATATCTTAGTATTATCGTCATTTCGAGTGTTAACTGATTCGTTTTCCTTTATATGATTTGTTACGTAAGTAATGTTTATTATAGATATGATGTATCTTATTCATATTCAGAATTATATTTAGTCTTTAAACATTATTTTTAATCATCTAATGAAAATTATTCTTGAATGGATATGATGTGGAATGAATCTCATCACGTTCGTGGAGATGGTAATCCGTACGTACATACGAGTGACAATGTCATTATTTTGATATTAAAATAATATATAATTGGATGTTATATCATATATACAGAATCATTATCATGTTATATTTATTATTTAAATCAATTACACATCATTGTTATACCAATACAAATAATAATGTATTGAATAACAATTACACCACGACGTGGAGACGGTAAGTCGTACGTACGCACGTATGGTGACATGTCATTCAAAGGATGGATAGAATAATGAATATTTTTGTACCATATTTATAATAACATAACATTATATATAAGATACTGGATTTATTATTTTATAACAGAAACAACCAAGAAAGAATAAGTGGAAGAAGAAAGGAACGTGAAAGATGTGATGAAATATTTATCTCTTCTTCGGGTTCTTCCTTTTGATTTGATAAAACAAGATCTTTAAGATGGCTTTCTAACTAAATTAAGGCCTCTAGGATAAAGGGAGGGTATATTAGAGGGTATTTGGTCAGGTTTTGGCTGTGCCAAATGGCTTTTAATGTGTTAATTAGAGAGAAGGTGAAGTATCTATTTATAAGAGGGGTGAGGGGCACCTTAGAAAAAGCTAGAAATATTATTTTATAATAAAATCATTTTCGGTTTCTAATGGATCCAAAATAAATTATTAAATGGATAAGGCTGGGATGGGTCTAAAAAAACTCAAAAAATAGGTTTTAGATAGGTTTTTGTAACTGTATTAACATTATCTTTAATATTTTACTCTTAGTTAAATAGTTTGACATTTATCATGTCTCTTTGTATTTTTATATTATATTGTTAATAAACGTAATATATACTTACAAGAGAACCAAAAGTGTTTCATTAATGATACAAATATCATTATATAAGTCTTTTTTCCTAACCTTAGATTTTTAGGAATAGAATATAAATTAATAATATAATTTTTTTTTAAAACTCTTTTATGTCAATTTTGGCACTATTTGGTATTTTGTTTTTTCTAACATTATAAAAGAATTATTACTTCAAAAAAATTAATCTAACCAAACCTAACATGTCATATTAACCTATAAAATTAGTTTAATTCATAAAAATTCCCAAATTACATTTATTTGGATATTTATAATATCAATTATATTAATATTTCATTAATTAGGTAAGTATTGCATCATCATTGTGTCATAAATAAATTAAATTATTTAATGTATATAAAATATAAATAAAGAACCAATATATATTAAATGTTTTTATCTTTCTAATGAATATCTATAGTTGAATTTATCTTATTTGTAACCCTATTTTAAAATGGTTTAGTTATTAAACAATGAATTTAACACTTTTAAATCTTATTTGAATTAAATAATAATAAATATCCTAATCTAATCCAAGTATACCTAAAGTGTTATATTTTATTTATAAGATTGTTTTAGGTCGAATTACAGTTATCCAATAGAATTAGGACATGCTTTAGGGTAATAATAATATCATTTTTACAGTTAATTACATTATTTACTTTTAACCGTGGTAAATAAAAGTAAAAGTTACTATTCACCAAAAATTATTTTCATCTTATTGAACCACAGTTTACTTACTATTATCAACCATGTCTCTTGGATTTTTGAAATTCAACTCACAAAATCAGTAAAATTATGTTTTATGTAAATTTGCAAATGTTCCTAGGAGATGGGTAAAAAACGGTAAAAAGTTCAATAAAATTTTTATATATCTAATATTATTATAAAATAACTCCAATGAATTATATTGAACTTATATAGGTATTATGTATCTCTTTTTACCTAAAATAAATTTAAATAAAAAAATAATTATTTAAATAAAAAGTCGGTTTTGAACAATAACTCAGTGTTTTTCACTATTCATCAAAAAAATGAAAGTTTTTTGAAAAAAATAACAAAAATTCACCTTAAGCTATTTTGATATTTTGAATCCAAAAATTAAGTCCATTTTTAATGATAAAATTTATAAAATTTCAAAAATTGGGTATTACTATTCATAACGGCTAGTTTGATTGGTTGTGGTGTGTTAGAAATCGAAGTTGCGTACAACACGCATTATTGTATTATTCAAAGATAAGTGTATTGTGGATGCTTGGGGTGATACAAATCAGGGATTACACACTGATTATTCCTTGGATGTTTATGATTTCTAATGTAAATGATATGATCATTGCATCTTATTAATCCCAATTGAGCACTACTTAGTGTGAGGAAAAGGGATAGCAAGTAACCAGTATCACTGCTTATGGATGTGTAACTTATGAGCTGAGATAAAAATTTTAATTTTTATTATAGATTTCATGCCTTATGAATTCATCCTATATATTATGGTTATGGAATGAATTAGAGTCATAATTATTCAGTTGACTTCTCAATACATTGGTGGAACAGTAAGGTTGATCGCCCCATGGGAGATATTGGGTCATGATGATTGGAGTGTCATAGATATGGAGGGACATACACTAAGGTAAATTTTTATTTAAGCCCATGCCTTTAGAAAGTAATCCTACATATCCTTTTTATATTAGTAATCAATGTTCTCATAGTTTAGTTTGATCTCTAATTATAAAATTATGTTTCCATAATATTCTCACTATAGAGGGATATCGTGTCTCAAGGTATCTTCCTGACATAGCTTAGTTGTCTTTCTGACTAGCCTAATTATCTTCCTGACATGTCTAGTTCTCTTCCTAACCTACCTAATTGTCTTCATGAAAATTATGGTTGTCTTCTTAACATGTATGAGGAAATTTTTTCTTGTCCTTGTTGCAAATCGGACATGTCCAAAGATAATAAAATGATTCATTTGACTTCCCCAAATTATTTCACATGATTGTGGATAACATATCTAGAGTTCATCACATGATTCGGCTAGCATGTCTCGAGGACACCAAGCGATCTGGATGACATGTCATAATTTTATCATGAGATCTTTTTTACCATTCTTCATGTAATCACAAACACCATCGGACATAGTTATAGGATTTTACATGATCTGGTTAGTAGGCCTGAAGGGCATTTTGGGACCTAGATGATATACACTAATGTCGCTACATAACTCTGGTGACATGTGTATTGTACATCACATTATCTGGATGTAGATCCCAAAGGGCTTCATGATTCTTTGGATGCACACGTAGAGGTCAACGTGTGACATTATTTATGTTTCTGGAGGACATCACATGATTGAAATGGTATGTCGAGGGGATGTTTCATGAATTGGGAAACATTCCCAAGTGATGTCACATTATCTGGATGAGTCATGTGAAATACATATGGACAATGAATGTTTTATTAAAATAATTCTTTCATGTCTTAATCATTATTCAAATTTTTTTTTATATGTGGCATATATTTGTTCAGTGTTATTTTTTTTAGGTTTCAATTTCTCCAGTAGATATGTGGGATCACATATGCATAAACCAACAGAAATTCTAGACATCCTTCTCATGATATCAAGTGATTACATGATGTTTCTATTCATGCATAATGATCCATTAGGTTGTTCCCATAATTTTAATTGGATAAAAAACATTGCAATCTTGAGATTGGACTCTCTGAAAAGTCCTCTTCAAAGTTGATTAGTCGAGGATATTTGATGCATCAGTACATAGATCTAGTGATGAATTGTATCTATTGTGGGGGAAGTATTTATAGGCCTTAACACACTAGTTTTTCATCTCCATGTGTTGAGAATATCTATCATATTTAGTATTGATTCGGTGGAGGGTTTTGATTCCACACACTCCATGAAATACTATTGTATGATAATCCGGGGGTGTCACAAAATTTTTAGTGACTGTAGGAATATCCTATCAGCACACTATTTATTGGATTTTGGGAAATCAAAGGGGTATTACTGATCCATTTTGACATGCCAGTGATCTTCCATGTTGTCATACTAACATTTCTAGGGGCCTTCGCATGATTAGGTTACATGTGGAAAGGATCTTGTGTGATCAAATTTTACTTTTCTAGGATCTTTTTCGAGACAAAGGTTTCTTAAAATGGTTCCTTCTTCAAATCAAGTTATCTTATCATGGGGGATCTCATGTGATCAATGGTGATCACCAGAGGCATATAAATCCATTAGCAAAATATTAACATATCTTCCCCTAAAAATATTCTCCTATCATTTCCCTTTTCATTTTTCTATTTATTTCACAAGGGATATAGATATCACAAGTTTGTAAAAGTGTTGTCAAATATTCACATTATACATCTTTGATGTGTCACATGAAACAAAATGGGTCATATTGGGATGCATGAGAATTATCATGGAAAATTATTCTTTTTTGTTTTTGGAGCGGGGGTGGATCATAGGAACACATGGACATGTCTAGGGCCCTTCGGTTAATGAAGGTGACATGTCTGTGAGCTCTTCCATGATAAAGAGGTCACGTATCTAGGGCTTCCACAATCTCTTTTGAACCTCATGGTCATATCTCATGATTATTTTTTACTACATGTGTCTCCCACAATTTGTAATACTATTTTTTGTTATTTTACAAGGATTTTTAGATGGTTTTCAGGAACCTTTCACCTGATAAGTCACATGACTTAGGGGAGATCATCTAGAATTATCCTCTTGTTCAGAAAGTCTCTTGTATGAATTTAGAAGAACAAAGAGGCTTTATCAAATAGGCTATATGTGATCATCTTGAAGATTATGGGTTTCACTTGAATCGTTCGAATGACCTTCGGAAGGTCCTACAATCATGTGTCTGATTACAGGTTACGAAATCCACGTGTCTTTGCCACCTTTTCTTGATTTTCTTTTTGGGTAAAAAAATACACATATTCCAGGTATTTCTTTCTATTTGGATTTATTGATGCCCATGTGGTGGTAATCAACACAACATTTTAAAATAACTTCTTGAAACTTCACCCACTATTACCCCACTCTTTCCTCTGACCCTTATTTTTAGACATCATGGAATCCATAAAAATTATACTATATAAAATCATTATAATCATAATATCCATAACCACCCTACTCATGAGAAAATACCAATTTATCTTGGGAAACATGTGAGGTGAAGAATGGATATTTTTAGGAATTGTGGGTGTATAACATCATTCCAGGGAAGAAGTTACTGGTGAAGTCATTTTTTGGGATGGAGAGTCCACTTCATTTTCAGAAACAACAGTGAAATATTTCTCTCTCTAAAATATGAATATAAAATAAAATAATATAAAAAATAATAGATTTGAACTAAAAAAATTAAGGGAGGGTAAGAATTAGTAATGGTTTACACCATATTTGTGGACCCCTACTTTGTGGAATTGTGGGATAGAAAAATAATATTAATTGTGATTGAGTAATCTATGTTAAATTGAGTGTACATCTTATACATAATATTTTTGTGATTTAAATAGTCAAACTACCTCTTATAGAATTATTTTTTTAATGTAAACTACCCCCATAAGCCATATAAAAACCATTGTCTAGTCATCATGAGTTATTTCTCTTTTTGAATAACTAATTTGGAGTGATTATGATGGACAAAAGCCATATAAATCCAATTTAGAATGATAAAACGTTCATATATATGGCATTGAGGGAAGATAGATACAATTATTAGAATATAGGTTCAATATTAAAAATGGGAATATGTAGAATATTCAATGTTTTTTCATGAACAATGAGGATTTATCCATGTTTAATCCTTATAAGGAGCATTATATTTTCATTCCAAAAACAATTTAAATGTCCTGGAAACATTTCCTTGAAATGAATCATTCTATTCATTGTAAAATTTATATTTCTAGGGTTTCAAATTATTAAGTAATGGGGAGTGAAATAGTACAAAAACACATTCATTTTTCAATTTAATTAAATTATTTTTTTTCTATAAATTCCAAAAATATAGAAATTTCCCAAATTTTTATGTTTCAGGAAGAATTTGGGGTTTACTATGGAAATAGTATGAATCTAGATTGGAAATAATGTTTTTTTAATAATTAATATTTATTGAGAATATTTAATTCTTATATATTTTATTGTTTTGATTTCACATCATGCACTTTATAATTTTCAAACATTTTTGAATGCTAGCTCACCCCAGCTCGTCCTGGAGAGGGTGTCTCCTCCACCTTCATTGACCTAGGTTCCCAACTACTCGCATACTTGTCCCTCTGAGGGGATCCTATTAGGATATGTCATCTCCTCTTCATCCTTGGGTGTTAGTGTTGTGTTAAATCTTAAATTTACGAAGGAATCCCCCCTTGGATCTTCATCTTGCAAGTGGAATCTCATCCAATGATACCTGAAATTCATATTTTCTTGGCACGACAATTCTCGATGAAAATTGTGGTGGTGCTAGGGTTCCTAGGAGATGATTTTGGTGCAGATTTATAACATCACAAGTGTACTCTCATTTATCATTTTGATCTTTATAGGATCTCTCTCTCATAGAGTTTTAGGATTTTTTTGGGTTCATGGGGCCTTTGTGCTCCTCATAGGGTTTTAGTTATTCATCGGAAATCCTTCTGTGTGGTGTTGTATTCTAGGGATGACTTCATTCTTTCTTGGTCTCGAATCCCTCATAGGTTTTTGAACAAATGCATCACTATTTCTAGATGTTTTATTTTTGTTAATTATGGTTAAGATTATTGTTAAGCTACAATTTTGATCCATATTCCTAGTATCCACTTATCATTCCTCAACCATTCCTTCCTCTGGAGTATTAGAGATACAAATTTATCTTTCATGTGTGTGTATGAACGAAATTTTTTTATTGGGTTTTTAGTTTTTTTATAACGGAGATAGGATTTCACGTATTATTAAAAAAGGGTCGTGATATGTGTGAACCAGTTTCATGCATCTCTTCTCTCCATGATGCGTGGACGGGGTTCACATTTCCTGTTTGAATTGTATAAAGGAGGTTTAAACCACTTTCATGGTTCCTTTATAACTTTTAATTAAAAAATATCAATAATTATAAATACTAATTATATATAAATAAATATTAATTAAAAAATCATCAATGTGTATATAATATCAATAAATATAAATACATATTAATTAAAAAATAATCAATATGTATAAGATATAAATAAATATAAATAAATAATAAAAAAAATTAATTATATGAAAAATATTAATAATAGTGTTCATGACCAGTTTGATCAGTTGTTCTAACTCTTGATGCACTACTCGATCACAAATTCTTTTTAGTCATGATTTGTTGCAACAGAGCCATACAACCAAATTTATTTCCTTCTTAATACATTAATATGTTAATATATCGACTTTATGTTACCAAAAATTCATTCCAATTCCTCTCTCTTATATTAATAGGAATTAAATAGTTCAACGGAAAAGGGTAGCATTTCATAGTTAAGAAAAGTGTCATCTATTATTTCACTCTAAATCCAAATGAGTCATACTCAGTCTAGAAAATAATAGGATTGGATTTGGGAATCAATGTTATTCTATACCAACAGATCATGAGAATACAAGAAATGAGAAATCATATACTTATCATCAAGGGTAATCCAATTTTATTTCAGGATGAAGATATTAAATGATATATTAAACTTTTATTAGAATAATCAACCTAAAAATAATTCACTCACTTTAACAAATAGATCAAAACATTCAAGTGAAATAATAATGATAAGTGGAATTTGAGTAGATCCATTCTTCAAGTTTTCTTATGTAATTGATTAATTAAATTAATACCATTTTCTATTGGGTTTATTTTTTGTTAACAATGGATGAGATATTTAGGAAAAAAATAAATCTTCCAATAGCATGATCTTCATTAACATTATACGTTAATTAGATTTGATTTTAATTGATATACTAATTCTTACAATAATTTCATATTTCTTCATTTACCTCTCCCTCAAGGGGAACACTCATAATCATCATTATAATGGTGGATATCTTCAATAATAGTTTTCAATATATTAAAATATATAAAACATAATATAATTAATTTTCATCTTATGACTTTTTAGATTTGAAAACATATATAACATCACCCAGAATGATCTTATTTCCAATACTTATTCTACTGGAAGCCAAAAATATGATAAAGAATTATGATATCTTTTTTATACTTATTTTTATTGGCTATTCTATGATATTATTAAAAGTTATCAACGATGAACCTATTTTGTTATTTGTATTTGAAAACCAATTGAGGAATTATTCAAGGATGATAGCTTCTTGATATTTGTGATCAAGAATTGATTGCACTCACTAATTCCCATTTTCTCCCCATAATAACATGGTTCACTATCAATTATTTATTTCAAAAGAGTTGATAAAATAAATATTGATAAATTAAATATGGTGGATCATCCTTACATTTTAATGTGAATATGATAGTTGAGTTTTTTTCTCAATGTAGTTTTTTCAATTCCCCTAGTATTCAGGATTGTGTATCTGAACATCTATTCTGATTTCTATTTTTGTAGAAGGGATCTCTTCACATTAAATTCTGATTTTGGTGGAGGTGTTTTCCTTTATTAATCTATATGCATGATGCAATATTAACCCTCTTATGGATTGTTTCTTATTCTAGAAGAATATCGAATCAATCTTTTCATAAGTTCTGTAATTTTATCACACTATATATGTATTTTATCCTTATAATCCTACAATGGAGATTTTTAATCATTAAAAACGATTTCCTTTTATAAATTGTGAATATATATCTTCTTAAAATTGTCCAAATGAACAACTAATATCATACATCTCATATTTTTGGTTTTTCAGATCTACAATCATAATCACCAAGTCTTTAGAAATATCAATTATTCATTTATTTTCTTCTTAATGTATCATTTTTTAAATAAATATTCACATTCCATGATATTCTAGGATTTTACATCAAATTTAAAATAATTCAGATAATTAATAAATTTCATGATTTCGACATGTTCATAGATCTTTTCATCCAGAGTAATTTTGAATTCAAAATAGTTAATATTATTAATATTTATTAATGAATTTGATAATGTTATTTATAATACTTATATAGATAATAATACTAAGTATTACTATGAATATCAAAAGTGTAATTATTAATTTTGGAATATAATATTATAATAGGAAGGAACTTATTAACAAGAAGAACTAAATTCTATAAATATGAAAAATAAGTCACTTAAAATAGGTATGGAAAATATAATATCAACTTAATCTAAGCCTATAGAGTGGTTTCTCCTCTATCCCATAGCCAGTCATAAACTGAATTCATCCATGATGTGTTTTCCTATGTATCCACTTCGGCGTATGCTACTCCTATATATTATAATCGATAGCCACCTCCACATCCACATGTGTGATAGGCTCTGGATGTATAGTCTCAACACCTGTACCCTGTCCTACCATTAAGGATAGTGGATGCTGGCTGGAACACTCTTCAACAAGTGGTGAAGATGGATGTTTTGATGTGGATGTCTACATAGTAGGGGGTAATAAAGAATTCAGTTTATCCCATTCAATTTCTGTATCTACCACTGGATATGAATGAGAAGCTTGAGGATTATCAGACCGATCATGTGGAACACCCTACACTTATGGAATAGAAGTATATGGATGATCCTAAGGAACAACCTCCTCCCGTGGGACAACAATGTCTAGAACAGATTCATCACCCCTAGTACATCTATATCAAGCTCAGTAGGCTCTGCATCCTCATCATCATGTGGGGGATCAAATTAAATAAATTAATAAATCTCATTCATTGAAGGAATCAACTCTCCCACTGTAATTTTAAAATAAGACTTCTCAAAAGAGACTCTCTCTACAGGATTAGATGTCTGAAGTAGATGACTGATAAGAGAATCCTATGAAAACAAATTCAACTGTTAAGTAATTATAATAATAAATCTATTGAATTGTGCAAGGAAAAATTGATGCCAACTCATGAAACCCTCATCTGTGTCATATCAAAAATATGACTGGGGAACTGCAGTACTAGGATGAATAATATGGTTGATCAAGTAAATATAAATGTACATTTCCCAGCCTGCGTAATGGGTACTAATATCGTCTATCCCATAGATAAATATATATAACATTGTATCCCTTCTAATCCAATTCTCTCTTCCCTGACATCTTTATGGAATGTAGTGAAGCTAACTGACTGGTCAGGTCAGGAATAGGTTGTAAGAATATGAATTGCCTCATAAATCTATCAGTATGATACCACTCTACTATATGAAAATTAATAAATGAAACCATGCAGGAGGTGGTAGCAATAATCCTTATACAATATAGTGTAAGACTCTGGGTGATATTATTGGAATATGGAATCCATGTAATCTAAATGAAAAAATGAATAATTAATTAATAAATGAAGAGATTTAAAATATATAATAATGATTTAACAATATAAATAATAATCACATACATCTTATGGCCAAAGTTTGTCCATCAAAAGTCTTTAGGTATGGATGTTGTGTCTGGCGGTATCTAAATTTCAATGTTCTGGACTCCACCTATAGATAAAATGGTTATTGTTACATTTCTTAATAGAATGATATACAATTAATTTAAACATTATAAGGAAGGAATAACATACCATCGTCCATGTGGAGCCTCTGTGACAATATCAATAGGAAATAGCGCATGGAAATGTGGATCTAAACATGGGATGTGATCAATTACCCACATGTGTACATGAATAATGAATCATGTGATCTGAATCGTATCTATATGACATGTGTTCTATAAAATCCAGTATGCATATCCTAAACAAGAATACCCCCCGTAATAGTAGTCTTCCTGGTCCAAATCCACTAGAAAATGAAAATACATCAAATGTAAAAATGTAGTGAAGTGATTAATGAAAAGAGTTCTAATGACCAGCCTCAAAATATATGCACATGAAAATTGAAATACAATGATCTCATTGACATACTAGGTTAGATGTGATAAGTGATTATCTAACCATTACATGCATAGTCTACCACCTAAGACGAACTGATCATCACCTTGAACCTATATGCCTAATAATCAATGAACAACGTTGAAAAAATATTCTCCAACTCGGCCTATCAGAGCCACACCACTGATGGGGAGGCCCAACATAATGGACACATACTATAGGGTAATAGTCATATCCCCCTCTCTAAAATGGAACATATGTGAATATTTCCTCCATCTACCTATAATAATATCAATGAGATAATGATCTACCATGGTGAAGTCACACATCGCTACGCCTTAGAATCCAGCATGATGAAGAAGGGGGATGGTAGCAGGAGGTGGTGCGAAATGATGGAAATGACGAGATCTACAGAAACTCAATGTAGGAATGTGAAATCCCTCTAAAACCATCCAAGATACATGAGTATCCTGAGATGTGTGAAATTGAAAACCATTTATCTATACAAATGAAATCATCGTTACTTTTTATAGTGAATTCAAAAAAAAATGAAAACTTTTATTAAAAAAATCATAATAAGAAAAAAAGGTAAAAAAACATGTGTGTGGTGTTGTTGGTTTTGGATATGAAGTTATCATTTCATTTATCTCCAATGAAGTATATATTATTTTATTTTTTAATATAAGGCAGCAATGAAGAAAAATTAGCATTGAACGTGTGGAAGAATGATATATTCACTTTTGTTGTATGTTTATTTTTTTAATAGTTATAGTATTACAAAATTCATTATGACAGAATCCATAAATGAGAGAAACCAAAATTAAAACATGTTATAAATAGATAAATTCAGAAATAAAATTATTTATTACTAAAACAACCACATACGAAACAAAATATACAAATTCATGATAAAATACACATACTCTATCATGGATGATGGGTTGTGGAGATATTTCCTACAACTTTTGGACATCTATTATGAGTATGTACTTTTGTGTGACAAAGACTACATTTTAGTCCCCCTCCTCATTATTGAGGTCAATCTAACTCGTTTATAATTTGAGTTGACCAGGGTCATCCTTGGGGTCACAACCTTGTATTGTGAAGTAAATAATTTAAAAAATTGAAAAAATTGAAAAAAAATGAAAACATAACAAAATTACTAAACCTAGAAATATCATGGATGGTAGTTAGCTAATCAACGGGCAATGGGGTAGAATAAAAGTCACCAGCATGAATCCTTGCTACACTATAGTAGTTAACAAAATTGATCATGTGATACATAAGGTCAACATAGGGATCCCATGATATATTTACCAAAGTAAAATGTGCTATAACATGTGCCCTTGGATATCTCAATGCCAGAATGTTTCCACAATCATAGTACCTATTATCCAACATCACCACAAGAACTCAACCACTTGTGAATATAGCCTAGTCATTGCACTCTCTAACCTGAAACCTCTTCTAATCTCTATCAAAGGCCACAATACTACATCTTGAAGTCTCATTCAGTATCTGATCAATATCACTTTAAAAATGATGAGTAAAACACATACCATTTTCCATAATCTGATAATCCTTTTGTGATTGGTCAAAAAAGTAGTGGAGACATCTATAAAATTTATATTTCACTAAACATATGATATGGAGTTTGGGCACACCCTTGAGGACCCTATTTATGAACTCCACTGTATTAGTGGTTATATAACCATATCTCATTCCACCATCATATGATCATGGAAATTTTTCCTTTGAAATATACATCATATATTTAAACAAATATTTATTAGCACTTCGAATCTCATCAAAACATCAATCAAACCTTTTTTGTTTGGGCTCATATCCTAAATCCATAAGAGATTAATGTATAAAAAAGGATATTAAATTTTCTTTAAAAAATGAATGTTTTGAATAACATACTCTACTTTTGGATCACCTACTTTATTGAATCATCTTGGAAATTTTTATGCACATTAGTTGCAATAAGTCTATTATAGTATTTATGATAATCATTCTACTCAGGCAGTGAAACCCCATCACTATTTACGGCCTCTATAATCACTCAATTTCGACTAGATATCAGACACAAGACTTGGTTTTAGGTGGCATGAATGTGTACACATGAAGAAAACCAGCTCTAAAATTTAAAATTCTCCTTTTCAATAATAGAGAATGCAAGTGTTAGAGTAGCATGATTTCCATACTGTGTGGAAATAATGAGTAAAAAACCTATACACATGCTATAAAGGAAAGTGTCATCGAACAGAATTAATTGTTTACAATATGTAAAAGTAGTGATGCATGGCCTGATTGCCCAAAAAATGATATTGAACTTCACCTTTGATCGATCAAATTGGGGATTAGGGACACATACTCAATAGTGTCCCAATGGTAAAAATTTATATTGTTGATAGAAATCAATTCCATACATTGTGAAAACATGGCATAATATTTATCGCAATCACTATAAACTTTTATAATTTCTTTCTATTTTTCATTCCATGTATTATTGTAGGATATCATATAGTTATACAATTGTTGAATTATTCCCTAAACAATGGAATCATGAACAAATGTAAATGTTTGTATCATCTCAATAATAAAATTTGATATAAATTCTGAATCATGTGAAGTGTAATAATGTGAAATGCTTGGATGTAAAAAAGTGTGTGGGAATTCTAATTTTATAATCTTCAAATGTGAAAAAAATATCATATGATGCAGTTAATCAAAATTTATATTCTTCCCCATATTGTTCATATTGAAGGAGATATTTTGTCTTCTTTGACTCATCAACCATAAATGTGAAATGGCACTCTATGTGATATTGTTTTATCACATTTTTTATGGAACTTTTATTTTTAAACTCATGCCCGACATAGATGGTGTTGTCATTTGATGTAGATATATTCCCTATAATGCTAGGGAATTTAGAAGCTAATCTAATGTCATCCCAATACATATTTTGTTCATGAGTTATTACATAAACTATGGAACCCAGTATTGAAGGATGTTTACGACTAACTGGTGGATGTTTTGGATGCTTGTCTCTAGTAGGAACTTTAGAAGGTTTATTCCCCACATCCTCCATACCCACATAAACTACTGATGACTCAAAATATTCTTCTTCCTAAAATAAATTATCATTCACTATAACTGCAGTAAAAAAATGGATATCATATAAATTTTAATTCCAAATTCTAATAATCTTATCCGTAAATTTTTTCTATTAGATGATTAATATGAGAAGGAGTCAATGAAAAATAATATTCTAAAGTACCGACTTATACGGAGCTCACAAAACACTCTTCTATAGTAATTGGTTTCACCACATCAATATCAATAATCACAACATACAATTCCATAAAAACATTAGAAAAAATGTTTTATAAATAATAAAAATGAATCCATACAATCATCATCATAGACCAGTGGGTACTTGGTGTGCCCAAAACATTCGTGATGTTGGAAATGTCGATATTTTATTGAAGAAAATTAATTTATTATCGCTCAAGTTTAACTGACTATAAATATTATTATGAAAATCATATAATGTTAGAAATCCATGATGATTTATTCCTCTTTTAGGAGTCAATATATAGATAAAACCCTCCTTAATACAGATTACCTCGCCTTTATAATATATTTATGCAGACATGATTATCTAGAAAAAATAATTAGTAAAATATTATATATTACATCATAATTTTTAATTATTTAAAATTTTTATGATTTAATAATTGACTTGATATTCATACATTTTATATGTATTGGTTTATCACTACTTTGTTATAGTGATGTAGATATTATAACTAAAGAAAATTTATTATATCATCATATATTTTTATACCACTTATCAAATGTTCCATAAATTTTAATTGATTATGTATGAATAAACATGACTCGAACTTGAGACATACTATAGTTTAGTTTATCATTATATGATAAACTAACCAACACCTATGATTGGACTCTTAGTGTCTCTATTATCAAATATTTCATAAACCACCAGTCTCCTTTCAAATAGAAATGACTCTTGTTGAACACCTCTTGTCGAACACCACTTTGGGGACACCTCTTCTGGATGCCTCTGTGAGGACTCCTATTTGGGGATGACACTTGTCGATTTCCTTTTAATTAAAAATTTATTCCCATGCATTTTAGGGGGTCCAGGGGTATGAAATACATCAATTTTTTAAGCGGACACAAAGTTCTTTAAAAACTTATTGAATGATGAACCACAAGTCATGAATGCAAAAACAAAAATAAAATTATTAGAATGTAAATAACCACATTCAAAAAAAAAATACATGCAATTTCCGTTATAAATTGGTTGGTTATCTCATGATCATTCATCACACAATACTCCTAACATTTTTTTTGATATACTTGTTATGTTCTACATACTATATAAACCTATTGCTAGATGAAATATATATTAAATATGTACACCTGTTTTCTAAAAAATTAACTTCTCAATTTATATGTATATATATATATATATATTAAATAATAATATTAAATAAATTTAATTGAAACCAATATAATTTACACTTATATAAAAAAATTACAAAACTAAAGACTAATGTTATTTTCAATTTTATAAAATTAAATATATAGATATATTGTTATTTTCATTCTACTACTTTCCAAAATATAAGAAATTATATTTTTCACTTTTTTTATTAAAAGAAAAATTATTCATACTAAATATAATTGAAATTTATTGATTAAATTATTATTATTTGTAAATAAAAGAAATATCATTTGCACTGACATAAAAAAAATTAATATAAAATAAACTTATGTTATTTTCAATTTAATAAAATTACATATATATATTTTTTGTCATTTTTTAATTTTTACATATTTAATTAATTATATTTAATACATTATTACATAAAATAATAAATATTTACACTTTATATATTTAAAAATTATTATTTATATAAAAAAATTTATGCCATTAAAAAAAATTATACATTTTTTTTAATAAATTTAAATATTATACTTAATATAACTAATATATTTTTAATAAATTATATAGCTAGTGTATAGAATATTATTATTTAAATTAATATTACATTAAATATAATAGATTATATATATATATATATGTTTAACAAGACATTTAATTTAAAAATATCTTCAACTTTAAAATAAATTTTCATTCCCTAAATATAAATTACATTTTAGACATACAATATTTAAATTTCATAAACATTCACTATGAAATTATACAACAAAAAATTACTCATTAAAAAATTAAATCATACAATAATAAGTAATTTACACATTCATACATACATTAATACATATTAAAAAAATAAATCATACACCCTAACACTAATTTCTACACATCTTCGATTAAATAAATAAATCATACAAATAAATTAAACAATTAAAATTTTTAATGGATGTTTTACGTTATTAAAATCAACAAATTTTTGTTGATAATGAAATTATGTAAGGTTTCCCAACAATTTCTATAGTATAATAAAGATATTTTAGAGGGGTGGGGCATTGTTTATAAAATACATCTCGAAGAGGTTTAAACCCTATTCAAACATCCTTCCACCAGTTTGTGATGGATACGTGAATGTGGTTTATGCATCTTCATTGGATTATAGATGCAAGAACGACATTCAAATATCTCAAGTCCCATTTTTTAAAATATTGGGGACCCAATCCCATTTAAATAAATCAAATCCCATTTAAAAAAACTATGTGGATGAACGGTCTCTTAACCTGTTAGACTGCTCGGTTGGTCGGATTTGTGTGTAGTTGAACCTTTCGAATCCTCTTCCTCAACGCATCTTCCGCGATTCTGGTGATGAGGTTTCCTTTTGGTAGTGTATTTTTATGTTTTTCCAAAGTGGTTTTGTTGGGAATGCTACCTCCAAAGGCACTTGGTGTCTGTCTACTAGTGGTTTCATTTTTTATTAAGGGTTGATAAAACAGCCCCACCTACTATTACTGAATCAATGTTTTCAACAATTTTGGCAGGTGTGAAAGAAATTTATCCCTACCCAGTGTCATATCTTGAAATAATTTCAGGGACATCAATGACCGGGGGAGGTGGGCTAGATGGAATATCCTATATAGGTCCATCTCAGGCAGACTCCCTTTGTAGGTCATATACTTATTTGTTCCATCATTGGTGTTGCAATTGTTCTTGTTTGGTTTTTCTTTTCTCAATCTCCCTCCTACTATGAAAAATGTAGTGGTGAGTATGGATATAGATCTTTATAGGATGAGGATTGCGCTAATGATCTTGGAGGTCGAGAGTCTTCCTTTTTAGGCCCTTTCTTTCTCCTCAAGTAAGGTACTTCATATTGACAATGTAGTGGTAGATTTGGAGGTCAAGGGTCTTCCTTCATAGACGCCTTTTATTTCTCCATGGAAGGATTCTCGACATTATAATGGAGTGTTGTCTACCTTTCCTTATTTAGTGGATTTTAATCCATTAGACCCAAGCCCCTCGGATAGACACCCCTTTCTGCTTAAGAAATATTTTGAGGTGTTGTCTACAAATTCGTCTCTTCAGTCGTTTTTGGTAGTTTCATCCAAGGAATCTTACTTATAGATACTTTCTCCCTATGGTGTCTTTACTAGGTCTCAGTTCATAAAAATGATGACTGGAAAGTCTCTCCAGTGTAGTGATATTCTGGTAACAGTCTCCATCACTAGGAATCTATCCTTAAACTATTTATCTTATTATTTTTAATGCTTGGGTCCTAGTCACCTGAGTGAAAATAAATTACCATGCAAATGAGTTTCAGTGTGGTATCATTGAAATTACTATGTTGATTGAACACACAAAAAAATAACTCCAAGATATCTAAATTTGATCAAAGGTTGGGGTGCTTAGGGATGCATGTAATGTTATCCTGAGAATAAACATTAATGTATTTTCTATAAATTTGGTATTTTAGTGAAAATGGTGGATATCTTTGATCAATAAATTATTGTGAAGATCTCTTCTATTTAAATTTTTTACTTATTTTCTTTTATCTATTCTTAAAGTTATTTATTGGAAATGGAGCATTTTTTATGCGAGCTCCACCCCTTAAATCCTAGTGGCTTGGCTTGGTTTAGGGTTGGTTTCTTAAACTCTATTTTGGAATCCTTATAATATAAATAATTCGACAAGTTTTCAATGAAATCTAGTTAGTAATTTTCTAATTTTATTACACACACAAGAATCATGGAAACGGGGTTTGTAGGTGATAAATTCACTTCGCGCAACAATCAAAAAGGGTATAGACATATGTGGAGTCCCATGGAAAGATGCTTTGATAATCTCCAAGAGAACTCCTCCAACCTGAAAGATACTATTTTCCTTCTAATTTGTGCTTAATCAAACCATTCTCCAATGAAGATTAACTTAGGGTTTTATAATGATGGGGGTAACACTTCATCTTCTCTTACCGGTGGCCCTAAGATTCAACATTTCCTTTGATGGTTCAGGAAAACTAGGTCCTACCAGTGTATGGGTTGTAATGACCCAAGATTGCCATATATAGACATTACATATATACCCAAATACTGAATTATTTTTGTTTATTTGGAAACATGGAACATTATATTCTATCTTGGTGAATGATCTTCAATATCTCCTATAAATATCTTCCCCTTTTTTCCTACCTAAAACCATTCTTTATATCCCTGGGAAAAGAAAACATAAAAGGGTGATCTCAAATAATCAGTATGGGTAAGAATTTAAAAAATAAAACAAACCATATAAATAATAATTTAAAAACATGGACATGAAGATTAAATATCCAAATCCTGAGTCATGAAATAAATATTGGTAGTACATAAGGCATAGATCATAAAGAAACATTAACCATGATAAAATAGCGTTGGCATTAAACATGGAGTTGTGGAAAACAAATAAGCACACAATATGATTTCCATAGTAGCCAAGGAATTTCTTAATAGACCATTATAGTGGAAAAAGTCCATTACATATCCATGTTTACTTGTCTTTCCATCCATGTATTACTAAACTGGATATATTGGTCGTTCTCGGCCTCTATTACTAAACTGGATTTAATTTCCATTCAAGTAATGTCTATCTCATGAGATATAAATATTTAATCAATGCATTATATGGAGATATAAGTCCCACATAACTCATAATGAAATCATTCTTACATATTCCACAAAATCATAAATCATTCATCATCGCACAACACAAAAAATAAAATGGGTTCCGTAAACATCATTCCATCATAACGTAATCCATATAAAAGATCATTACATCATTAAAAAAATCATATCATAGTAATAATAGGTATATAAACATAAAATTATTTACGAGCATCATTTTAGATTGAAAATAATTTTCATAAAACACATGAACATAATTCCTGGGGAAGATATCCTTTATTCTTTAAAAACATTTCCTTTTTTTCAGAATGCTGCGCAATTTCAAAAGAAAATAATTTAGTTGAAAATAAATATTTAGTAGTGTAGATAAATTTTCATTGAAAATAAGGTGTCATGAAACCATTAAAATCCATTCATCCCATATAATAATAAAAAAATCATTATCCTCATACTTTTGCATGAGAAGTCAAAAAGTACCTCGTACAGAAAACGAACGAATGATTCCTTCCATGACATTAACTAAAAATACACTAATTGGAAAATAGACTTTAATCCATTGAATAAGAAAAGTAATAATATTATATATTTAGGAGAGATGGATGTGAATGATAAATATACCCCAGTAAATACTTACAAATACAAAATCTCAGATAATGATGAGATTGAAAAATTATATGTTACCTTAGGTCTGATATGATTTTTATGTATCTTAAACTCATGTATAGTATGTTTAAACATATTATTATCTTGTAACTAAACCATAATAATATTTATTATATTTTATATGATTCATTTATGACTTTATATTACCCATTTATTTATCAATTTCATGTTAAAACTGTGTTTTTGGTAATAATAATTTTATTTATTGTAGGTGGTTTTGCCTGTTATTCTTGATCAAAAGTGTAATTATAAATTTAGGAATATAATATTATAATAGGAATGCACTTATTAACTTTAAGAACTAAACTCTATAAATATAAACTATAAGTCACTTACAACAGGTGTGGAAAATATAATGTCAACCTAATCTAAACCTCTGGAGTGGTTTCTCCTCTGTCCCATAGCCAGTCATAAGTTGAATGCATCCATGTAGTTTTTGTCTATGTATCCACTTCGGAATACGCTACTCTTATATGTTATCATCGACAGCCACCTCCACATCCACATGTGTGATAGGCACTGGATGTATAGTCTCCACACCAGTACCATGTCCTGCCTTTAAGGATAGTGGATGCTAGCTGGAAAACTCTTCAAAAAGTGATGAATATGGATGTTGTGATGTGGATGTCTACATATTAGTAGGTAATAAAGATTTCAGTTGAGCATGTTTAATTGCTATATCTACTGTTGGATATGAATGAGAATCTTCAGGAGCATCAGTCTGATCATGCTGAACACCTTACTCTTATAGAATAGTAGTATATGAATGATCATAAGGAACACCCTCCTCCCATGGGACAACAACATCCAAAATAAGGTCTTCACCCATGGTACATCTATATCAAGATCAGTAGGCTATGTAACCTCATCATCATGTGGGGGATCAAATAAAATTAATTGATAAATCTAATTCATTTAAGGAATCAACACTTCCACAGTGCTGTGAAAATAAGACTTTTCAAAAGAGACTCTCTCTACTGGATTAGATGTGTGAAGTAGATGACTGATAAGAGAATCCTATAAAAACAAATTCAACTGTTAAGTAATTATAATAATAAATCTGTTTAATAGTGGAAATAAAAATGTATGCCAACTCATGAAACCCTCATCTGTGTCATATCAAAAATATGACTGGGGAACTGCAGTACTAGGATGCATAATATGGTTGATCAAGCAAATAAAAATTTAATTTCCTCATCCCACGTAATGGGTACTACTATTGTCTATCCCATAGATCAATATATAAGGCATTGTATCTCTTCCAATCAAATTCTCTCTTCCCTGACTTCTTTATGGAATGTAGTGAAGCTAACTGACTGGGCGGGTCAGGAATATGTTGAAAGAATATGAATTGTCTCATAACTCTATCAGTATGATACCACTCAACTATATGAAAATTAATCAATGAAACCATGTAGGATCCAGTAGCAAGAATCTTCATACAATACGGTGTAAGACACTGGGTGATATTATCGGAATATGGAATCCATGTAATCTGAATGAAAAAATGAATAATTGATTAATAAATAAAGATTTGTACAATAAAGAATAATTATTTAACAATATAAATAAAAATCACATACATCGTATGTCTAAAAGATGTCCATAAAAAATTATTATAGTTACATACATCGTATGAAATAATAATAAATCTTTAGGTATGGACGTCGTGTCTGGAGGTATGCAATAATAATCACATACATCATATGAAATAATAATAAGTCTTCAGGTATGGATGTTGTGTCTGGCAGTATCTAAATTTCAATGTGCCTGGATCCACCAATATATAACATTTATATAGTTATATTTCATAAAATAAAGATATACAATTAATTTAGACATTGTAATGAATGGATAACATACCCTCATCCACGTGGAGCCTCTACGACAATATCAACAGGAAATAGCACATGGGGATGTGGATCTAAACATGGGATGTGATCACATACCCACATGTGTAGATGAATAATGAATCATGTGATCTGAATCTTATCGATGTGACATGTATTCCATAACATATTTTATTCATATCCTAGACAAGAAGACCCCCCGCAATAGCGATCTTCCTGGTCCAAATCCTCTAGAAAATAAAGATACATCAAATGTACAAATGTATTGAAGTGATCAATGAAAATAGTTACAGTGATCAGCCTCAAAATATATACACATGCAAATAACAACACCATGATCTCATTGACATCTTATGTTATATGTGATAAGTGATGGTCTAACCATGACATGCATAATATACCACCTATGATGAACTGATCATCACCTTGAACCTATATGCCCAGTAATCGATGAACAACCTTGAACAAATGTTCTCCAACTCGGCCTATCAGAGCCACACTTCCAATGGGGAGGCCCAACATAATGGACACATACTGTAGGGTAATAGTCATATCACCCTCTCTAAAATGGAACATATGTGACTCTGGCCTCCATCTATCTACAAGAACAGCAATGAGCTGATGATCTACCATGGTGAATTCACACATCCCTACACCATAGAATCCAACATGATGAAGATGGGGGATGGTAGCAGGAGGTGGTGCGACATGATGGAAATGTTGAGATCTACCAAAACTCAATGTAGGAATATGAAATCCCTCTAAAACCATCCAAGATACATGAGTAGCTTGAGATGTCTAAAATTGAAAACCATCTATCTATGAAAATTAAATCATCATTAATTTTTATAGTGAATTCAAAAAAAATTAAAACTTTTATTAAAAGAATCACAACAAGAAAAAAAAGTTAAAAAACATGTTGGTGGTGTTGTTGGTTGAGATTATGAAGTGATCATTCCATTGATCTCCAATGAAGTTTAATTTATTTTATTTTTTTATATAAGACATTATTGAAGAAAAACTAGCATTGAACATGTGGAAGAATGATATATTCACTTTTGTTCTATGTTTATTTTTGTAATAGTTATAGTATTATAAAAATTCATTATGACAGAATCCATAATTGAGAGAAACCAAAATTAAAACAAGTTAGAAATGGAGAAATTCAGAAATAAAATGATTCATTACTGAAAAAACCACATATTAAATATAGTATACAAATTCATGATAAAATACACATACTCTATCATGGATGATGGGTTGTGCAGATTCTTCCTACCACTAGTGGACATCTCTTATGGGTATGTCCTTTTGCGTGAAAAATACTACATGGTAGTCCCCCTCCTCATTATTGAGTTCAATCTATCTCATTTATAATTTGAGTTGACCAGGGTCATTCTTGGGGTCGCAAGCTGGTATTGTGAAGAAAATAATTTAAAAAATGAAAAAAATTGAAAAAAAATGAAAACATAAAAAATTTATTAAACCTAAAAATAACAAGGATGACGGTCAGCTAATCAATAGGAAATGGGATAGAATAAAAGTCACCAGTATGAATCCTTGCTGCACTATAGTAGTTAACCAAATTGATCATGTGATACACAAGGTCAACATAGGGATCCCATGATATATTTACCAAATCAAAATGTCCAATAACATGTGCACTTGGATATCTCAATGCCTAAATGTTTCCACAATCACATTACCTATTATCCAACATCACCACAATAACTCAACCACTTGTGAATGTAGCTCAGATATTGCACTCTATAATCTAAAACCTCCCCTAATCTCTATTAGAGGCTACAATACTCCATCTTGAAGCCTCATTCAGTATCTGATCAATATCACTTTGAAAATGACGTGTAAAACACATATTGTTTCCATCATCGAATAAAACTTTTGGGACTAGTCAACAAAGTAGTGAAGACATCTATAAAATGTATATTTCACTAAACATATGATAGGGAGTTTTCTCACACCCTTTAGGACCCTATTTATGAACTCCTCAATATTAGTTGTCATATGGAAATATCTCATGCCACCATCATATGATCATGGTAATTTTTCCTTTGAATTTTACATCATATATTCATACAGATCTTCATTAGCACATCGTATCTCATCAAAAAGTTAATAAAACTTTTATTTTTGGGGATCATATACTAAATCTATAAGATATTAATGTATAAAAAAGGATATTGTATTTTCTTAAAAAAATGTATGTTTTGAATAACATACTCAACTTTTGGATCTCCTTCTTTATTGAATCATCTTGGAAATATTTATGCACATTAGTTGAAATATGTCTATTACAATATCAAGTATAATCATTATACTCAGGTAGTGAAACCCCATCACTATTTATGGCCTCTATAATCACTCAATTTCGACCAAATATTAGACACACTCCTTGGTTTTGGGTAGCATGAATGTGTACACATGTAGAAAACCAGATCCAAAATTCAAAATTCTTCTTTTCAACAATAGTGAATGAAAGTGGTAGAAGAGAATGATTTATATCCTATGTGGAAATAATGAGTAGAAAACCTATACACATGACATAAAGGAAAGTTTCATTGAATAGAAATAATTGTTTATAATATGTAAAAGTAGTTATGCATGGCCTGATTGACGAAAAAATGATATTGAACTTCACCTTTTATTGATAAAATTAGAGATTAGGGACACATAATCAACAATGTCCAGATGATAAATATTTATGTTTTTGAGAGAAATCAATTCCATACATTGTGAAAACATTGCATAATATTTATCCCAATCACTATACACTTTTACAATTTCATTCTATTTTTCATTCCAAGTATTGTTGTCAGATATCTTATAGTTATAAAAATGTTGAATTCTTCCCTGAACAAGGGAATCATGAACATATGGACATGTTCGTATCATATCAATAATAAAATTTGATATAAAATTTGAATTGTGTGAATAGTAATCATTTTAAATTCTTGGATGCACAAAAGTGTGGGAGAATTCTAATTTGTTAATCTTTTAAAGTGAAAACAAATTATCATATGTTGTAGTAAATCAAAATTTATATTCTTCCCCATATTTTTCTCAATGAAGGAGATATTTTATCTTCTTTGACTCATCATGAATAAATGTGAAATTCCACTCTATGTGGTATTACTTTATCACATTTTTTATAGAAATTTTACTTCCAAACTAATTCCTGACATAGAGAGTGTTATCATTTAATATAGGTATATTCCCTATAATGATAGGGAATTTAGAATCCGGTGTAATGGCATCCCAATCCAAATTTTTTTTCATGCGTTATTCCATAAACTACAGAACCTAGTACTAAAGGATGTTTACGACTAACTTGTGGATGTTGTGGATGCTTGTATCTGGTACGAACCTTATAAAGTTTATTCCCCACATCCCCCTCACCCACATAAACTCCTGATGACTCAAAATATTCTTCTTCCTCAAATATATTATCATTCACTATACCTGCAGTACAAAAATGGATCTCATCTAAATTTTTATTCCAAATTATAATAATATTATTCATAAATTGTTTTTATCACATGATTCATATGAGGAGTCAATGAAAAAACTGTTCTAAAGTACTGACTTATACAGAGCTCACAAAACACTCTTCTATAGTAATGGGTTTCACCACATCAATATCAATAATCACCACAAACAATTCCATACAAAAATTAGAAAAAATTTTGTATAAACAATAAAAACTCATACATCCAATCATCATCATCAACTAGTGGGTACTTGGTGTGCCCAAAACATTCATGATGTTAAAAATGTTGATATTTTATGGAAGAAATTGATTGATTATCCCTCAAGTTTAACTATCTTTGAATCTTATTGTGAAAATCATATAATGTTAGACATCCATGATGATTTCCTCCTCTTTCAGGACTCAATATATAGCTAAAAAATTCCTTAATACAAATTACCTCACCTTTGCAATATATGTATGCAGACATCATTATCTAGAAAAAATAATTAATAAAATATTATATACTATATTATAATTTTTAATTATTTATATTTTTTATGATTAAATAATAGACTTGATATTTATACTTTTTTTATTTATTGGTTTATCACTACTGTGTTATAGTGATGTTTATATTATAACCAAAGAATATTTATTATAACATTATATATTTTTACACCACTTATCAAATGTTCTATAAATTTTAATTACTTGTGCATGAATAAACAAGACTCGATCTTGAGACATACTATATATTAGTTTATCATTATCTGATAAACTAACCAACACCAATGAGTGGACTCTTAGTGTCTCCATTATCAAATATTTCATCAACCAACAGTCTCCTTTCAAATAGAAATGACTCTTGTTGAACACCTCTTTTTGAACACCACTTTTGGGACGCCTCTTCTGGAAGCCTCTTCGAGGACGCCTCTTTGGGGATGACACTTGTTGATTTCCTTTTTATTAAAAATTTACTCCCATGCATGTTAAGGGGTCTAGGGGTATGAAATACGACAATTTTTTTTAAGCGGACACATAGGTCCTTCCAAACTTATTAAATGATGACTCATAAGTCATCAATGCGAAAGTAAAAATAAAATTTTTAGAAATTATATAACCAAATTCACAAAAAAAATTCAATTTCAATTATTCATTGGTTGGTCATCTCATGATCAATCATCACACAATACTCCAAACATTTTTTTGATATACTTGTAATGTTATACATACTATATAAACCAATTACTAGATGAAATATATATTAAATATATACACCTATTTTCTAAAAAATTAACTTCTAAATTTATATGTATATATATATATATATTTAATAATAACATTAAATAAATTTAATTAAAACCAATATAATTTACACTTACATAAAAAACATTACAAAACTAAAGACTAATGTTTTTTTTCAATTTTATAAAATTACATATATATATATATATATATATATACATATATATTGTTATTTTCATTCTACTACTTTCCAAAATATAAGAAAATGTGTTTTTCACTTTTTTGTTTAATAGAAAAGTTATACATACTAAATATAATTGAAATTTATTGATTAAATTATTATTATTTATAGATAAAAGTAATATAATTTACACTTACATAAAAACCATTAATATAAAATAAACTTATGTTTTTCTTAATTTAATAAAATTACATATATTTTTTTTTCATTTTTTCATTTTTACATATTTAATTATTTATATTTCAAACATTATTACTTAAAATAATAAATATTTACACATTATATAATTAAAAATTATTATTTATATAAAATTGTTTTTATGTCATTAACAAAAATAATTTTCTACATATATTTTAATAAATTTAAATATAATACTTAATATAACTAATATATTTTCAATAAATTATATAGCTAGTTTATAGAATATTATTATTTAAATTAATATTACTTTAAATATAATAGATTATATATATATATATATGTTTAGGAAGCCATTTAATTTAAAAATATATTCAATTTTAAAAGAAATTTTCATTCCCTAAATATGAATTACATTTTAGACATACAATATTTAAATTTTGTAAACATTCAATATGAAATTATACAACAAAAAATAACTCATTAAAAAATTAAATCATACAATAAGAAGTAATTTAAACATTCATAAATGCATTAATACATATTAAAAAAATAAATCATACACACTAACACTAATTTATACACATCACCAATTAAATAAATAAATCATACAAATAAAATAAATAAACACAATTAAACTATTAAAATTTATAATAGAAGTTTTACGTTCTTAAAAACAGAAAATGTTTGTTGATAATGAAATTTTGCAGGGTTTCACAACAAATTATAGAATATAATAAGAAGATTTTAGGGGGGGCTTTTTTTATAAAACTCATCAGGAAGAGGTGTGAACCCTATTCAAACATCCTTCTGCGAGTTCACGATAGATGCATGAATGAGGTTCATGCATCTTCCTTAGATCATAGATGCATGAATGACATTCACGTATCTCAGGTCCCCTTTTTAAAAAAATTGGGGACCCTATCCCATTTAAAGAAATCAAATCCCATTTAAAAAACTTTGTGGATGAATAGTCTCTTAACCTATTAAACAGCTCGGTTGGTCGGATTTGTGTGTAGTTGAACCTTTCGAATCCTCTTCCTCAATGCATCTTCCGCGATGCTGGTGATGAGGTTTCCTGGTGGTAGAAGAATTTTATGTTTTTCCAAAGTGGTTCTGTTTTTAATGCCACCGCCAAGGGAACTTGGTGTCTGTATACTGGAGGGTTCATTTTTGTTTAACAGTTCATAAAACAACACCACCTCCTATTACTGAATCAATTTTTTCAATGATATGGGTAGGTGTGAAAGGCATTGTTCACTACCTGATGTCATCTCTTGATATCATTCTAGGGACATCAACGATCGAGGGTGGTGGGCTAGATAAAATATCCTATGTAGGTCCATCTTAGGCGGGCTCCCTTTGTAGGTCATATACTTATTTGTTCCATCATTTGTGTTTCAATTGTTCTTGTTTGGTTTTTCTCTGCTCGATCCCCCTCATACTATGAAAAATGCAGGGGTGAGTATAGATATAGCTCTTTATAGGATGAGTCTTTCACTAATGATCTTGGAGGTTGAGAGTCTTCCTTTTTAGGCCATTTCTTTCTCCTCAATTATGGTGCTTCATATTGACAATGTAGTGGTAGGTTTGGAGGTTGAGGGTCTTCCTTCATAGACTCCTTTTATTTATCCATGTAAGGTTTCTCGACATTGTAAAGAAGTGGTGTATACCTTTCCTTATCTAGTGGATTTTAATCCATTAGACCCAAGCCCCTCGGATAGACACCCCTTTCTGATCAGGAAAACTTTTGAGGTGTTTTCTACAAATTTGTCTCTCCAGTCATTGTAGGTAGTGTCCTCCAATGAAGCTGACTTATAGATACTTTCTCCCAGTGGTGTCTTTACTAGGTCTCAGTTCAGAAAAATGCTGGCTGGAAAGTCTCTCTATTGTACTGATATTCTGGTAACAGTCTCTATCACTAGGTGTCAAACCTTCAACTATTTATCTTATTATTTTGAATGCTTTAGGCTTAGTGACCTGAGTGAAAATCGATTACCATGCCAATGAGTTTCAACGTGGTATCATTGAAATTATTATATTTCTTGAACACAAACAAAATACCTTCAGGATATCTGAATTTGATCACAGGTTGGGGTGCTTAGGGATGCATGCAAGGTTATCCTGAGAATAAAAATTTATGGATTCTCTGGGAACGTGGTATTTTAGTGAAAAGGGTGGCTATCTCTGATTAATAAATTATGGTGAAGATCTCTTCTAGGTAAATTTTTTTCTTATTTCTTTTCTATATTCCAAAAGTGATGCATTTAAAATGGATAATTTTTTGTGTGAGATCCACCTATTAAATCCAAGTGGCTTGGATTGGTTCAGGGTTGGTCTCTTAAACTCTTTTTTGGAATCCTTATGATAGAAAGAAGCTGACAAGTTTTCAAGGAAATCTAGTTATTACTTTTCTAATTTTATTACACACACAAGAATCGTGGAAATGGGGTTTGTAGGTGATAAATTCACTTTGCGCAACAATGAAAATGGGTGTAGACATATGTGGAGTCACATGGAAAGATGCTTGGATAATCTCCAGGATGACTCTTCCAACTTAAGAGCTACTATTTTCCTTCTAGTTTGGGCTCAATCTGACCATTATACAATGAAGATTAACTTAGGGTTTTAGAATGATGGGGGTCAACACTTCATCTTCTCTTACCGGTGGCCCTAAGATTCAACATTTCTTTCGATAGTTTAGGAAATCTAGGTCCAACCAGTGTATGGGTTGTAATGACCCAAGATTGGCATATATGGACATTACATATATACCCAAATACTGTATTAGTTTTGTTTATTTGGAAAATTGGAACATAATATTCTATCTTGGTGAATGATCATCAACATCTCCCATAAATATCTTCCCCTTTTGTTTTCCTACCTAAAACCTTTCTTTATATCCTAGGGAAAAGAAAATATAAAAAGGTGATCTCATATAATCAGTAAGGGTAAGCATTTAAAAAATTAAACAAACCATATAAATAATATTTAAAAAACACGAACATAAAGTTTAAATATCCAAATCCTGAGTCATGAAATAAATATTGGCAGTACATAAGGCATAGATCATAAAGGAACATTAACCATGATAAGATGGCATTGCCATTAAACATGGAGTTGTGGAAAACAAATAAGCACACAATATGATTTTCATAGTAGCCAAGGCATTGCTTCCAAGACCATTATAGTGGAAAAAGTCCATTACTAGTCCAATTTTACTTTTCATTCCATCCATGTATTTATAAACCTGATATACTGGTCGTTCCAGACCTATATTTATAAGGCCCCAGCCTTAAACCTTACTTAATCTTGAGTTATTACAAGATTACACGTTGAGGATCTTTTCAGGTTTAGAGTTTTAGAGAATTAGATCATGAAACTTGCATTACATTCCACATTTAAACAAAGTGGTTACATAAAAGACAGTATTCATTCTTCCCATCAACGGAAACATATTTAAAATAAAACATGGATTCTTTCTTGAAACATCTTTGACACTATCATAATATCATGTACCTTTCCCTTGACCTGTGAAAAACATTTAAAAAACCTGGGATGAGCATAAAAAGCTCATTAAGGGTTATAAAAATATGGAAAGGAAACATGAGTTCATATATACATAAGAATGAAATCATACTTTACCCATAAAACATAGGCACTTTTACATACCTCATCAAACCATGAATAAATCATAGAAATCATAAGACATAAAAGGTAACTTGACGCATTCATAACATTCTTACGTAGGGAGTAACCCTCTTGGTTACATTTGGAATACCCATCACAGTATATTCCCTAAATCTCTTCGGAGAAACCTTAACGTTTCACTCCTTCGCGTTACCCAATGCATTGAAGAGCTATATTGGGCTCACCCGCCCTTAGTTTATCACGGAACCACCCGTCTTCATAATAATGCCCAAGAACCTCAACATAATCATATCACATAAAACATGCATAAAGGAAACATAACATTTCCACCTTTCAATCATAAGATATCAATACAACACATTGATACAAAAATATTATGAAAACTATTTTCAATACTGTTGTACCCCTCTATCTTGGATTTTAAAGATCACAATCACTCTCATCGTGTTCTAACTTGTTTTCAAGTGTTTTCATGCTAGGAAAAAGGTTTCCCAGGAGTTGGCCCAAGAAGGCTCATAGTGGACTCTCTGAGTCCACCGGCCAACCGGTGGATTACCACCGCCCAACCGGTGGTCTCTGGCAGAAGCATTGCTTTCTGCCAGATCCACTGGTCAGCCGGTGTTAGCGCACCGGCCAGCCGGTGTTAGCGCACCGGCCAGCCGGTGTTAGCGCACCGGCCAGCCGGTGTTAGCGCACCGGCCAGCCGGTATGGGCACTGGCCAACCGGTTCTTTCCTACCAGCCAGCCGGAGGACCCAGGCAGTAGGCTTGCCCACTGCCTGGTGACACCGGCCAGCCGGTGGATGACCACCGGCCAACCGGTGGAACCTAGACAGAAAGCCTGCTCTGTCTGGACTACCGGCCAGCCGGGAGCTCAGCACCGGCCAGCCGGTAGACCACTGGCCAACTGGTGAGACACCACCGGCCAGCCGGTGTGCCCAATCAAACTAGCCGTTGGGCTTTGACCAGACTTGTACTTTTGACCCCCAACGGCTCCGGAATCCCTCCAACGGCCATATTGAAGTGTTTATTGGTATTTATCCTATAAATAAGAAACCATAGATCCCGGGAATACTACCGAATTATATTTTGATGTCTTGACGCTCTAACAACAAATCTCCAAGGCCTCTTATGATCCATTGCCATCCTTGAAGCTTGAGCTCCCTCTCCATCAGCTTCTCTCAAACTTTTGGCGCTCAAGGCTTCCGTGTGTTTGTATTATTTTATTTGTTTAGTTCTTCATTGGGTTTGGATTATAAAAAACCTCTCATTTCCATTCTTTCTCTCAATTGGGTTTCTTGCTTCAACCATAATAAAAAAGCAAGTTGTACGAAGGTGTTCTAGCCTACCTTAAAACGGCTAGTGGGTTTCTTGCTACAACCATTAAAAAGAAAGCCGACGTATTAATCTCTCAATGGTTCTTGTTGGGAGCGGAGACATAGGCTTGGGAATTAAGTCGAACTCCGTTATCAAATTGTGTCTTGCCTTTTTTATTTCTGCTGCATTGATAATTGTTTTAAATTGTTAATTATTTTTGAAAAGGCAATTCACCCCCCCTCTTGCCATCCTCTACGACCCAACATTTGGTATCAAAGGAGGAGTTTGTGTAATACCTTAACCGGTTACAAACTTAAGATCCTTAGTGATGGCTAATTCCTCGCATGCTCCTGAAGGGTATTCTATGACTCGGGCTCCATTCTTTAATGGAACCGATTACACTTATTGGAAAACTCGCATGATTACTTTTCTTAGAAGCATTGGTTATCCTATCTATAGGATTGTAATGCAAGGATATACTTTATCTAACAAGGATGAGTCCAAATGGACCCCCGAAGACATTGCCAATTTTGAGCTTGATGGAAAAGCCATGAATGCTCTTCATTGTGGGCTAGACCGTAATGAATTCGACCGTGTTTCTACTTGCTCCTCTTCTTATGAATTTTGGAAACTTTTAGAAGTAACCCATGAGGGCACTAACAAAGTCAAAGACACTAGATTAGACATGTATCACCAAGATTTTGAAAGTTTCACCATGCACCCACACGAATCAATTACTGAAATGTTTACTCGTTTTACTGACGTTTGCAATGAAAGAAAATCTCTTGGTGAGGATGTTTCTGCAGAAATGATGGTCAAGAAGATTCTTTGGGTCCTACCAAGCTCATGGGAACCAAAGGTGACCGCAATTCAAGAAGCAAAAGATGTCAAGAAAATGCCGGTTGAAGAGCTCATTGGATCACTCATGACCTACGAGATCACCATGAAGAGGCAAGCCGATAAAGAAGGTAAAACCTTCAAGGAGAAAAAGAACATTGCTTTCAAATCAAAGGAAGAAAGCTCCTCCCCTGATAGCGAATCCGAGATTTCTCAACTTGCAAGAAAAATGAGCAAATTCATGAAGAAAAAGAAGAACTTTCGAAGGGCACGAAAGGAAGAGCCCAAAGCGGAGAATGAAGTTACATGCTTTGAATGTGGAAAGAAAGGACACATCAAACCGGAGTGCTCCATTTTCAAGAAAAGGGTAAAATAAAAGAAAAACAAGAAGGCTTTCAATGCATCCACATGGAGTGCAAGTGATGACTCCATGTCTTCAAGCGACTCAAGCGATGAAGGTGAACAATGCCTAATGGAATTTGATGAGGTATCTTCTTCCGAATCCTCTTCCTCATCTTCCTCTTTCAATAATGACATGTCCTATGAAGATCTCCAAAATGCGAGAGATCAATTAGAGGAAGGTTTTCACAAACTTACCTCTAAATTTATGGCTTTGAAAAAGAAAAATAAAATTCTCATTTCTGAAAAAGAACAACTTCTCAAAAAGAATGAGGAACTTGACCTTAAGATCCAAGATATTCCAAATGTTGATTCTTTGAATTCAACCATTAAAGATCTAAGGGAGTATCTTTCCAAGTTCACCCAAGGTGAACAAAATTTGACCAAATTACTAGGTTCTCAGTCTTTGGCTAGAACAACACATGGACTTCGCTTTAACAAACAAGCCACTTCTTCTAGAGCACCCACTACTTTTGTAAGGGGGATATCTCAATATAAATTTTGTAATTATTGTAAAAAGACCGAGAACATGATTTATGAATGTGATTGTAAAAATGCAAGGTATGGAAGCCCCAAAACCGTTACCTACTCGGATGAGTATTTTAGATGGCAACCCTCTAGAAAAATATGGGTTCAAAAGTCTCTTTTAGCTAATCTTTCTGGACCCAAACTTATATGGGTACCAAAATCTATTCTCTCTTGATTTTGTAGGATAAATGCCAAAGAAGTAGGACTTCGAAAGGCTCGTGGTATCTCGACAGCAGATGCTCGAGGCACATGTGTGGAGATCCCTCCGAGTTCAACTCTCTTGAAGAATTCAATGGAGGATACGTCACCTTCGGTGACAATTCAAAAAGCAAGATCGTCGGAATAGGTACCATTGGATTTGGTAGAACCTCTTTAATTAAAGATGTTTTATTTGTTAAAGGTATAAAACATAATCTAATTAGCATTAATCAACTTTGTGATAGTGGTTTTTCGGTGAATTTTCAAAATTATTTATCCAATGTGTTTGATTTTCAAAACAAATTGATATTTTCTACTTCCCGTTTTCAAAATGTTTACATTATTGATTTAAAGTCTTTAGCTAGCCAAAATGTTAAATGTTTAAGTGCTCTTGACAATGAGTCTTGGCTTTGGCATAGAAGGTTGGTGCATTGTATCTCACATTCACTTCTAAAGCTTAATAAGAACAAGCTCATCTGTGACCTTCCTAAACATAAGTTTAAGAAAGATTTGATTTGTGAGCCATGCCAACTTGGCAAGCAACACAAGTATTCTTTCAAATCTAAGAAGGAAGTGTCCACTTCAAAATCTCTTGAGCTCCTACATCTTGATCTTTTTGGTCCTACCCCTGTAGAAATTCTAGGTGGAAAATCCTATAACTTTGTCCTAGTAGATGACTTTTCTCGTTTCACTTGGGTTTTCTTTTTATCTCATAAAAATGATGCTTGTATAACCTTTTTGAAATTCTCTAGGAAACTAGAAAATGAAAAAGGATATAAAATTATATCACTCTGTAGTGACCATGGAGGTGAATTCGTGAACAAAGAATTAGATGAATTGTGTTCCTCTCAAGGATAAAATCACACCTTCTCTGCCCCTAGGACTCCTCAACAAAATGGAGTGGTTGAAAGGAGAAACCGAACTCTCCAAGAAATTGCTCGAACCCTCCTTAGTGAATTCAACCTCCCTCAATTTTTCTGGGCCGAGGCAGTTAACACTGCTTGTTATACTATCAATAGAGTCCTTGTAAGACCCCTTCTTAAGAAAACCCCCTATGAACTTTGGAAAGGCAAATTGCCCAAAGTTGGTTATTTTAAAGTGTTTGGTTGTAAATGCTTTATCCTTAACAGAAAAGATAACCTAGGGAAATTTGATGTCAAATCCGATGAAGGTATATTTCTTGTGTACTCCAACTCAAGCAAAGCCTATCGTGTCTTCAACAAATGTTCAAAAACCATTGAAGAATCATCTCATGTCAAGTTTGATGAAAATCTTCCAAAACCCCATCCGGTCATTGAAGATGTTGAAGATAAGCTTGATAAACTTGAATTAAATGATTCCTCTTCTCCTCTTAAGGAGGATGATGATCATGAACCTTATTCAACTTCTTTTCCTTCCACCTTGCCTAAGGTTTGGAAACCTTCTAGAGACCATCCTTTAGAAAATGTTATAGGTGATCTTCAAGCCGGTACTCGAACTAGAAGAACAATCCTCAACAAGGTTGAACATCAAGCCTTCATTTCTCACCTAGAGCCTCAAACCATTAATGATGCCATTAATGATGAGAATTGGGTTCTTGCAATGCAATATGAACTAAATCAATTCTCTAGAAATGATTTTTGGACTCTTGTTGAAAGACCCAATGATCATCCTATTATTGGCACTAAATGGGTTTTTAGGAACAAACTTGATGATCAAGGAAATATAACCCGGAACAAGGCTCGCCTAGTAGCTAAGGGCTATAATCAAGAAGAAGGAATTGATTATGGTGAAACCTTTGCGCCCGTTGCTAGATTGGAATCCATTAGGATCTTGTTGGCTTTCGCCGCCCACTTAAATTTCAAACTTTTTCAAATGGATGTTAAAAGCGCCTTTTTAAATGGTTTTATTTCAGAAAAAATCTTTGTTGACCAACCTCCCGGTTTTGAAGATCCAAAATTTCCAAATCATGTTTTTAAATTAACCAAGGCTCTATATGGCTTAAAGCAAGCCCCTCGGGCTTGGTATGAGCGGTTAACAAAATTCCTTTTAGAAAATGATTTTAAAATGGGTCAAGGTGATTGTACCCTCTTTTTAAAACACACTTCAAAAGATCTTTTAATCGTCCAAATATACGTTGATGACGTTATCTTTGGTTCTACCAAAGAATCACTTTGTACTGATTTTTCAGATTTAATGAGAAAAGAATTTTAAATGAGCTTTATGGGGGAATTGAAATTTTTTCTCAGTTTTCAAATCTTTCAAAATTCAAAAGGTATTTTTCTAAGCCAAGGAAAATACACAAACGAGCTCTTAAGTAATTTTGGTATGGATCAAGTAAAGAAAATTAGTACCCCCATGAGTACTTCCTGTAAGCTTACGTAAGATATAGTCGGGAAACCGGTTGATAACAAGCTTTATAGGAGTATGATCGGGAGTCTACTTTACCTAACTACGACCCGTCCTGACATCATGTTCAGTGTTTGCCTTTGTGCTCGTTTTCAAGACAATCCCAAAGAATCTCATTTTAAATCGGTCAAATGGATTTTTAGGTATTTAAGAGGATCCAAAAACATTGGTTTATTTTATCCTTCTAATACTTCTTTCGAACTTTCTTCATATTCAGATGCTGATTTTGGCGGATGTCAATTAGATCGATAGAGTACTAGTGGAACCTGTCATCTGCTAGGAAAGTCCCTTGTATCGTGGAGTAGCAAGAAGAAAAACTGTGTTGCTCTTTCTACTGCCGAGGCCGAGTACGTAGCCGCTGGGAATTGTTGTGCCCAAATTATTTGGATGCAGCACACTCTCTTGGATTATGGCCTTTCCTACGATCATGTCCCTATTCGGTGTGACAACACTAGTGCCATTAGTATTTCTAAGAATCCAATACAACACTCTAGAACAAAGCATATAGACTTAAGGCATCATTTCCTTCGTGACCATTTTCAAAAAGGGGATATCACTTTGGACTTCATTTCTACTGATTTCCAATTAGCTGATATTTTTACCAAACCGTTCCTGGTTGAACGTTTTGATTTTATTAAGGGGGAGTTAGGAATGATTCGTCAATGAGCACTATTAAATATTTAACTCTTTTTATTTTAATTCTTTTTTTTGTTTATCTAATTTCTTCTCATTTTTTTTCTTTTTCCCTCCTATTTTGATAATCCCAAAGTCGGAGAAATTTCTCTGTTTACTAGTTTCATATTTCAATTGATTAAAGTGCTCTTTTTAAAAGTTCAAATTTTTTTTAAAACCGGTAAGTTATTCATTTGTTCCTTTTAAAAATGACCAATGGTTACAATTTCAAAATGACTCATTCTCTTTTGATTAAGATCATTTTCAATACATGGTACGTCTCTTCAATTTATTTTCTTGAAATGATCTCTAATATATTTTCATGTCCAAAATTGTTTATTTAAGTTTTTAATTGGCATATCCTTTTTAAGGCTTTCTCTTTTGTGATTGTGATCATCAAAATAGGGGGAGATTGTTGTACCCCTCTCTCTTGGATTTTAATGATCACAATCACTCTCATCGTGTTCTAACTTGTTTTCAAGTGTTTTGATGCTAGGAAAAAGGTTGCCCAGGAGTTGGCCCAAGAAGGATGATAGTGGACTCTCTGAGTCCACCGGCCAACCGGTGGATTACCACCGGCTAGCCGGTATGGGCACCGGCCAACTGGTTCTTGCCTACCAGCCAGCCGGAGGACCCAGGCAGTAGGCTTACCCACTGCCTGGTGACACCGGCCAGTAGGGAGCTCAGCACCGGCCAGCCGGTAGACCACCGTCCAACTGGTGAGACACCACCGGCCAGTCGGTGTGCCCAGTCAAACTAGCCGTTGGACCACTGGCCAGCTGGTGAGACACCACCGGCCAGCCGGTGTGCCCAGTCAAACTAGCCGTTGGGCTTGGACCAGACTTGTACTTTTGACACCCAACGGCTCTGGAAGCCCTCCAACGGCCATATTGAAGTGTTTATGGGTATTTATCCTATAAATAAGAAACCATGGATGTCGGGAACACTACCGAATTATATTTTGATGTCTTGACGCTCTAACGACAAATCTCCAAGGCCTCTTGTGATCCATTGCTATTCTTGAAGCTTGAGCTCCCTCTCCATCAGCTGCTCTCACACTTTTGGCGCTCAAGCCTTCCGTGTGTTTGTATTATTTTATTTGTTTAGTTCTTCATTGGGTTTGGATTAAAACAAACCTCTCATTTCCATTCTTTCTTTCAATTGGGTTTCTTGCTTCAACCATAATAAAAAAGCAAGCTGTACGAAGGTGTTCTAGCCTACCTTAAAACGGCTAGTGGGTTTCTTGCTACAACCATTAAAAAGCAAGCTGACGTATTAATCTCTCAACGGTTCTTGTTGGGAGCGGAGACGTAGGCTTGGGAATTAAGCCGAACTCCGTTATCAAATTGTGTCTTGCCTTTTTTATTTCCGCTGCATTGATAATTGTTTTAAATTGTTAGTTATTTTTGAAAAGGAAATTTACCCCCCCTCTTTCCATCCTCTACGACCCAACAAATACCAAAATAAAAGAAAAGTAAAACATGGTATTTATTTTTCTTTTAAAAACAAGGTATGGTTTGTAGAGGAAGTCGAAACTCAAATAACGGTCACGGTGGCGGAGAAGTCGTTGTCACCGCATACGTATGACAAAAACATTCCCTTTTGTCGTTTAGTAAAACGCTTCGTATAAAAAAAGATTCCTTTTGAGTAAACGTAAAAGTCAAAGGGTTTTATACACCGTATAAAAGAAAGTTGTGTATAAAATAAAATATGCCTCAATGAAAGGAGATTGAGACGAAGTCCCATACCACCTTGAAGCTTTTAAAATTTTAAACCATTAATATCCATATAGATAAATCCTTAAAAACATTTCAAAAACATGGATATTAATTATAACAAATAATTAAAACATTTAAAGCGATATTTTGGTTAAAGGGTTTTTACCAAAATTAGAGACACTTAAATACAATAATTGAGGAAAAACATTTTATCAGAACTTTATAATATCATGAGAATAAATGGATTCATGATATAATATTCCAAAGGACAGTATATACACCATATAAGAGTGAATTGGTGCATAACAACAATGAAGTCTCAATAGGGATGTAAAATGTGATGAAATCCCTTATAAAGAAGGTATCCTTAAATTAAGGATAAATAAATCTCAAAATTATGTGTGACAAATATAAATACACCCAATATAAGTGGATATTAAGTGTGAAACAATAAAAGGTCATTCACACATATTCAAAGGATGACATATTCAATAACTACATGTTGAACCCAAAGAAATTGAAATTGGGTTAAAAAGTTCCCTTGACAGCCTAACAGCGTCACATCAGAATGAGTTGATGAGAGATAAAAAGTGTATCTCATCACTTGGACATAAAATTTACAACAATAGGGATATATTAGAACATATCCCAACATAACAATGAGGAGCTTAAAATAAGTGACATAAAGGAGAGTACTTAAAAAGAAAGAGAGAGGTTAGATCTCTTACGAAAATTCGGCAGCCTAATGGCGCCACTCAAAACTTCCAAAATGGATTGATGAGAGAGAATATGGTCTCTAATCACATGAACATAAAAATTACAGTAATTGTAATATAAAATAACATCCCAATAACAAGAAATACGAGCTTTAGAGGCAATGACATAAAAGAGTGTACTTAAGAAGGAAGAGAGGAGTAAGATCCCTTACCTCAAGTCCAACTTGTCTTGTTTGTTTCTTTATATTGCTGAATAATAAACTTTGGTCAATTAATAATTGCCTAAGTACCTCCTTTATAGATTATTATTCAGTTCATATCACATATTATAATGTTATAATAATTGTTTAATAATGTTAGTTCATATCATATGTTTTTGTCGATGTTTGGTACATGAGTCAAAAATGAACTTGTTTGAAAAAAGATTGCCCATGTAGTCATAAGTAAATAATTTACAGAATAGTATTAATGATTAAGATATCATATATATCCAGTAAATATTCATTTCATACTATTCCATATCATTTGGAGATAAAAAATGAAAAGCACCGTTCATGGAGATGGTAGGCTGTACGTACGCATGAACCCTACTTTCATTTTTTGTCATATTAATGGAATTAAAACAAAATGATAGATATATATATATGTTATAATTCCAGAATGATATCCATAAATTTTATGTAATATATTACATATATATCCATTATATATATGTACTTATAGTATTACATAACATTTTGAGATAAGAAATGAAATGTACCGTTCATGGAGACGGTAAGTCGTACGTACGCATGAACGCTACTTCCATTTCTATTTCATATTTAACGGAATTAAAACATAATTGTACATAATATTATTTTAATTCCAGTATGGTATAATATAAAATATCATTAAATATATCCTTTATACATACCACATATGGTATTAACGAATCAAATCACTTTGAGGGGGCGGTAGTCCGCACTTCCTTAAATGAAGATATCACGTTTACCCATAATGGAAACCATAAAGGTATGCCCAAAATGAAAAATACAGAAGCTTAAGGAAATCATAAACATATTATATATCATATATAAATATATTGTCATCTTAATGGCCAGATTTGAAGGTGTTGAAAGAATGTTGAACAATCATCGTTTCGGGAGGCCGAAATTCGCCATCCACAGAAACAGTATGTTATTTAACCATTAGATGTAGGTGTGTAAAAGTGTAGCTAGAATACTTATTATAACAACATCCTAGTATATTTATTATACTGGATTTGTTACAAAATAAATTAATAAAAAGATTTTAGGGGGTTGGAGAAGCAAAATAAAACAAAAGTACTCAAGTGAAGACATTACCTTAAAATCGGGTAACTCCCTTTGGTTTGAGCTCAAAGGCTTCCTTGGGAAGACTTATGACCAAAGTGAGGCTTCAAGGAGTAAGATAGGGATGTGGAGAGACAAAATGGGCAGAGTTTGGCCGAGAAAAAGTCTTTGGGACTGTGGGTAATGAGGTAGAGGTGGGGGCCTTTTATAAGAGGAGAGGAGGGGCACTTTTGGAAAGTAAAGAAATATTACTTTATTTGAAAAAAAAATTCGGTTTTAAAAGGTCCCACATTGATATAATTCGTGTATAAGGTGATAAGGGTTCAAAATCCACCCATACAATATGTTTTGGACATGTGTAGTTCATAGATTTTACATTATCATTCCATTTTAGTTAAATCGTTAAATAATGATGTCATCGCTGCATCATTATGATGTCATAAATAATTTAATTTATTTAATGTCTAAAAATTATAAAAAAAATACTATGATGTAGGAAATATTTTTTTCTTTCCAATTAATATTTATAATCAAAATTATGATTTGGATAACCCCATTTAAAAATTGTTTTAGTAAAACATATCATGTTTGTGCCATTTTTTACATTAACATTAAATAAAAGGTATTTATGTCATTTTCCAACCAAAGTGGCTTCATGGGGTCCCCAAGTTGACCCATGGCTTGTCTTGGTCGGCCATGACACATCAAATAAAGTTAGGACATGTGTCTAGGTCATTTAATATTATTAAATCATTATTTTTACCTTAAACTACACAAATTACCACTAATCGCGATTAAAAACTTAATAAGTTACTATTCATCAAAAAATTATTTTTATCCCATTGAACCACATTTTACTTCTTAATTACAACCATATATGTCGGATTTTTGAAATTCAAAACACAAAGATAGCAAAATTTCATTTAAACGGAAAAATCAGTTTTTATAAGTACCACTTAGTGGTTTCACTATTCATCAAAAATTGAAGTTTTTCAGAAAAATCCCAAAAATTCACCCTAAGATATATTTGATATTCAGAATTCAAAAATGAAGTCTATTTTACAAAATTAAAAACATATAAGCCACATTAATTAATTTAATAATTAATTCCTCTATCAGAGCAAATAGCGTGTTTTTATGAAACAATAAGTATCAAAAGATTTACTATAGTTTAAGTCTGATTTCAAAGTGAAATTAATTCCAACGACCACTATTGGATTTAATGGTAAAAATATATTCTAATTTTACTTTAAAACCAATTCAAAAGATAATATAATCATATAAATAAATTAGATTAAAAAGAGGTTTTGGATTAAAATACAACATTTTACACTATTCATTAAAAAATGAACTTTTTCAGAAAGATACCAAAAATTTACACAAAGTAAATTTTGATGTCCCAATTCTTAAGAAGAGTTTTATTTGGTCCAATAGAATGTATAAGAGTGAACAAAACTATATTTAATGACGGTTCGCCATCAAAAGGCGATAAGTGAACCTTTAGTGAAAACTAGGGCATATACGCCTAAAATTGAATTCATTCCATATTTTAAGCCTTTATCTTTTATTGGATAAATGTAAAAACATATATAATCATATTTTAGTTATTTATATCCATTCTCGCCAATACAACGGCTACATGTTAACTACCATTTAAAATAATATTATTTTATTATTAGAGTGCAACGTAAGATTCCCCAGAAACTCATTGTTGCGTGTTGGGTACGCCATCGAGCATAGAATACCCTTTAAAGTCATATTAATATTTTATTCACAAATATGGATAAATATGAAAATGTCATATTCTTTATTTACCTGGGGTGTTACATCCTTCCCCCCTTTTGGGAATTGCGTCCTCGCAATTTTAAAATTGCGCTTGGAAACATCCTTGAAAGTCCCACATCGGAACAAGAGTCGGTAAAACAATCACTTTAAAATAAAAAAAGATAAGTACAGAGGTCACCCGAGTTGACCCATATGTAGAAAAACATGGACATGGAAGAAAAAGAAAAGGGCCATGTTCTTGAGGGAGAGTGATAGTAAACATGTCTAAGAGAAAGTTCAACATAAGAAAATCACAAACTTGTGATGGGTTAAACGGTGTTGGGTTCCCCAGTAGGAAAAGTTAATAGACAAAATTTTTGTTTTAAGTTACTTTTTATTGAGGAATTTATTCATAAGGAAACATAATCACTTATCATGTTGACTTTCAACTTTTACTAGATTCCTTAATCAAACTCATATTTTTTTCCAAAAGATGAGTATTTAGGGAGACTTGTTGGCCTTAAGAGTACTATAATCAACTTCTAGAGAATGACCTAATCCACAAAAGAGAAATATATACTTCCCATGTCTTCAAACCTTAACCAAAACTAAAACCAAAAATGTTACTACAAGATCAGATAATCTAGAAAAGGATAACCCTTTATGAAAGAAAATCTATTCTTAATCTCAAAATTTGTCCAAAAAAACACAAAGTTCAATGAGGACCATTCGATAACCAATTTGTCCATAAAAATTCTTCAAATTAAACCAAACTAAGATTGAAACCCAAATATTTGAAGGATTTAGTCACATAGTCTCCCAAGCTAAATCGTAACATTTATCTCCAAACAACATCAGTTGCTCTTAATGTCTCGTATTGAAAAGTAATTAACCTAATCACATATCCTCCATGATAGGTTAATAAATTTCCATAAATAACCCAGAATCAACTTACTCTTAATTAATAAAATCATCTAACTAAAAAGAATCAGTCAAACTAACCAGGGACATCACGTAGTCCAGTGGTAGGCGATAAATACCAGTTGCACTTTGATTGTGGGTTCGATTCCCGCAGCTTAGTCCGACGTGACGGGTAGTCACATGGTCTACGTGTTGTCCTTTTTCCAAAACTATATAATTCTCAAATCATTCCCCAAAAAGGGATAAAATCATCAAAAATAACCATAACATAATTTAACCTCAATTTTATCTCATGGCTTTCACTTCAATCGTAACATATAGTAACCCATAATTACCTCAAAAGTAAGGATCATATAAACCCAAATGGTTCTTTATAACTATGTCCACAAAAGAAAAGATAACTATTCCTTGAATAAAATTTGCCTATATTAAACATCAGGGTTACACAGAATATAAAAAGTCTTCTAATGTAACCCCATCATCAAAAGAGACTTAATACTCTTAAGAATTTCACTATAACTCTTGAAGCCCTTATATGTTGACATCTTACTCATTCAACATTCTTCATGGTCCATTAACCATTCCTTTCCAACTTATTTTGAAATACTTCTTTCCTACAAACAAAATCATGAATCATATCCTAAGATTCCAAAATAGGAAAATAATAGTCATGAAATAGTACATACCTTTGATTGGTCATTGTTAGTTTCTTCATCCTCAATCGGAATGGCATTAGGTATTGGTAAATGAGAATTTGTACACTCTTGGTGACCCCATTCACGAAACTTCTTCATAGGACATGTGTTTGCATAATGACCATGCACACCACATTTAAAACATTCAATTGATCCCTCAGAAAGAACTTCTTTCCCTTTCCTCGAGTCATCTGGATGCTTCCTTTTTCCATGGCAGGTTCTTGCTTTATGACCTTCATTTCCACATCTATAGCATATTTCTGTCCCTTTGAAACATTTTCCTAGGTGTTTCTTTCCACATCTTTGACACATAGGTTTTTGAACACACTTACCTTTATGATTATTACCTGTACTTCCGTAGGGATTTGTTTCTTGCATATATGATGCCTTAGAGAAATCTCCAAGGTTTAGGTGGTCAATAATGACTCCAGATAGTTGGTTGAGGATAATCACAAGAGTTCTCATTGCATCTCCCATATCATTCAGTTGCTTGCTCAAAAAACTGTCACAGTTTCCTTCACATCCACTGTTACTTTGGTGCCTGCTAGATCCAGCCATTTACTAAAACCAAAAAGGTCAGTGTGAGTATATCAACAAAACCATCATGTACTATTGAGTAAGATAAACACTAAGATATACTTACTCATTCACTTTATCTAAAACTAGGACTCTTTCTGAAATCCTAACCATTATGGTAATGTCACTTATGCTTAAAGAAGACCCTAACCACTAAAGTTATCTAAACCGACCTCTGATACCAACTATAAGGCCCCAGCCTCAAACCTTACATAATCTTGAGTTATTACAAGATTACACGTTGAGGATCTTTTCAGGTTTAGAGTTTTAGATAATTAGATCATGAAACTTGCATTATATTCCACATTTAAACAAAGTGGTTACATAAAAGACAGTATTCATTCTTCCCATCAACAGAAAGATATTTAAAATAAAACATGGATTCTTTCTTGACACATATTTGACACTATCATAACATCATGTACCTTTCCCTTGACCTGTGAAAAACATTTCAAAAACCTGGGATGAGCATAAAAAGCTCAGTAAGGGTTATAAAAATATGGAAAGGAAACATGAGTTCATATATACATAAGAATGAAATCATACTTTACCCATAAAACATAGGAACTTTAACATACCTCATCAAACCATGAATAAATCATAGAAATCATAAGACATAAAAGGTAACTTGAGGCATTCATAACATTCTTACATAGGGAGTAACCCTCTTGGTTACATTTGGAATACCCATCACAGTATATTCCCTAAATCTCTTCAGAGAAACATTAATGTTTCACTCCTTCGCGTTACCCAATGCATTGGAGAGCTATATCGGGCTCACCCGCCCTTAGTTTATCACGGAACCACCCGTCTTCATAATAATGCCCAAGAACCTCAATATAATCATATCACATAAAACATGCATAAAGGAAACATAACATTTCCACCTTTCAATCACAAGATATCAATACAACACATTGATATAAAAACATTATGAAAACCATTTTCAATACCAAAATAAAAGAAAAGTAAAACATGGTATTTATTTTCCTTTTAAAAACAAGTTATGGCTTGTAGAGGAAGTCGAAACTCAATGAAGGGTCACGGCGGCGGAGAAGTCGTTGTCGCCGCATACGTATGACAAAAACATTCCCTTTTGTCGTTTAGTAAAACGCTTCATATAAAAAAAGATTCATTTTGAGTAAACGTAAAAGTCAAAGGGGTTTATACACCGTATAAAAGAAATTTGTGTATAAAATAAAATATGCCTCAATGAAAGGAGATTGAGACGAAGTCCTATACCACCTTGAAGATTTTAAAATTTTAAACCATTACTATCCATATAGATAAATCCTTAAAAACATTTCGAAAACATGGATATTAATAAGAACAAATAATTAAAACATTTAAAGCGATATTTTGGTTAAAGGGTTTTTACCAAAATTAGAGACACTTGAATACAATAATTGAGGAAAAAAAATTAATCAGAACTTTATAATATCATGAGAATAAATGGATTCATGATATAATATTCCAAAGGACAGTATATACACCATATAATAGTGAATTGGTGCATAACAACAATGAAGTCTCAATATGGATGTAAAATGTGATGAAATCCCTTATAAAGAAGGTATCCTTAAATTAAGGATAAATCAATCTCAAAATTATGTGTGAAAAATATAAATACACCCAATATAAGTGGATATAAAGTGTGAAACAATAAAAGTTCATTCACACATATTCAAAGGATGACATATTCAATAACTACATGTTGAACCCAAAGAAATCAAAATTGGGTTAAAAAGTTCCCTTGACAGCCTAACGGCGTCACATCAGAATGAGTTGATGAGAGATAAAAAGTGTATCTCATCACTTGGAAATAAAATTTACATCAATATGGATATATTAGAACATATCCCAACATAACAAAGAGGAGCTTAAAACAAGTGACATAAAGGAGAGTACTTAAAAAGAAAGAGAGAGGTTAGATCTCTTACGAAAATTCGGCAGCCTAACGACGCCACTCAAAACTTCCAAAATGGATTGATGAGAGAGAATATGGTCTCTCATCACATGAACATAAAAATTACAGTAAGTGTAATATAAAATAACATCCCAATAACAAGAAATATGATATTTAGAGGGAATGACATAAAAGAGTGTACTTAAGAAGGAAGAGAGGAGTAAGATCCATTACCTCAAGTCCAACTTGTCTTGTTCGTTTCTTTATATTCCTGAATAATAAACGTTGTTCAATTAATAATTTACTAAGTACCTCCTTTAGAGATTATTATTCAGTTCATATAACATATTATAATGTTATAATAATTGTTTAATAATGTTAGTTCATATCAGACGTTTTTGTCGATGTTTGGTACATGAGTCAAAAATGAACTTGTTTGAAAAAAGATTGCCCATGTAGTCATAAGTAAATAATTTACAGAATAGTATTAATGATTAAAATATCATATATATCCAGTAAATATTCATTTCATACTATTCCATATCATTTGGTGATAAAAAACAAAAAGCACCGTTCATGGAGATGGAAGGTCGTACGTACGCATGAACGCTACTTTCATTTTTTGTCATATTAATGGAATTAAAACAAAATGAGAGAGATATATATATGTTATAATTCCAGAATGATATCCATAATTTTGATGTAATATATTACATATATATCCATTATATATTTGTACTTATAGTATTACATAAAATTTTGAGATAAGAAATGAAATGTACCGTTCATGGAGACAGTAAGACGTACGTACGCATGAACGCTACTTCCATTTCTATTTCATATTTAATGGAATTAAAACATAATTGTACATAATATTATTTTAATTACAGTATGGTATCATATATAATATCATTAAATATATCCTTTATACATACCACATATGGTATTAACGAATCAAATCACTTTGAGGGGGCGGTAGTCCGCACTTCCTTAAATAAAGATATCGCGTTTACCCATAATGGAAACCATAAAGGTATGAAAAAAATGAAAAATACAGAAGCTTAAGGAAATCATAATCATATTATATATCATATATAAATATAGTGTCATCTTAATGGCCACCTTTGAAGGTGTTGAAAGAATGTTGAACAATCATCGTTTCGGGAGGCCGAAATTCGCCATCCACGGAAATAGTATGTTATTTTACCATTAGATGTAGGTGTGTGAAAGTGTAGCTCTAATAATTCTTATAAAAACATCCTAGTATATTTATGATACTGGATTTGTTACAAAATAAATGAATAAAAAGAGTTTAGGGGGTTGGAGAAGCAAAATAAAACAAAAGTACTCAAGTGAAGACATTGCCTTAAAATCGGGTAACTCCCTTTGGTTTGAGCTCAAAGGCTTCCTTGGGAAGACTTATGACCAAAGTGAGGCTTCAAGTAGTAAGAGAGGGATGTGGAGAGACAAAATGGGTAGATTTTGGACGAGAAAAAGGCTTTGGGAGTGTGAGTAAGGAGGTAGAGGTGGGGGCCTTTTATAAGAGGAGAGGAGGGGCACTTTTGGAAAGTAAAGAAATATTACTTTATTTGAAAATTAGTTTCGGTTTTAAAGGGTCTCACATTGATATAATTCGTGGATAAGGTGATAAGGGTTCGAAATCCATCCATACAATAAGTTTTGGACATGTATAGTTCATAGATTTTACATTATCATTCCATTTTAGTTAAATCGTCAAATAATGATGTCATCGCTCCATCATTATGATGTCATAAATAATTTAATTTATTTAATGTATAAAAATTATAAAAAAATTACTATGATGTAGGAAATCGTTTTAGATTTCCAATGACTATTTATAATCATAAATATGACTAGTATAACCCCATTTAAAAATTGTATTAGTAAAACATATCATGTTGGTGCCATTTTTTACATTAACATTAAATAAAAGGTATTTATGTCATTTTCCAACCAAAGTGGCTCCATGGGGTCCCCAAGATAACCCATGGCTTTTCTTGGTCGGCCATGACACATCCAATAAGGTTAGGACATGTGTCTAGGTCATTTCATATTATTAAATCATTATTTTTACCTTAAACTACATTAATTACCACTAATCGCGATTAAAAACTTAATAAGTTACTATTCACCAAAAAATTATTTTTATCCCATTGAACCACATTTTACATCTTAATAACAACCATGTATGTCAGATTTTTTAAATTCAAAACACAAAGATGGGAAATTTTCATTTAAACGGAAAAATCAGTTTTTATAAGTACCACTTAGTGGTTTCACTCTTCATCAAAATTGAAGTTTTTCAGAAAAATCCCAAAAATTCACCCTAAGCTATATTTGATATTACGAATTGAAAAATGAAGTCTATTTTAAAAAATTAAAAGCATATAAGTCACATTAATTAATTTAATAATTAATTCCCGTTGTCAGAGAAAATAGCGTGTTTTTATGAAACAATAAGTATCAAAAGATTGACTATAGTTTAAGTCTGATTTCAAAGTGAAATTAATTCCAACGGCCACTATTGGATTTAATGGTAAAAATATATTCTAATTTCACTTTAAAACCAATTCAAAAGATAATATAATCATATAAATAAATTAGATTAAAAAGAGGTTTTGAATTAAAATACAACATTTTACACTATTCATTAAAAAATGAACTTTATCAGAAAGATACCAAAAATTTACACAAAGTAAATTCTGATGTCCCAATTCTTAAGAAGAGTTTTATTTGGTCCAATAGAATGTATAAGAGTGAACAAAACTATATTTAATGACAGTTCACCATCAAAAGGCGATAAGTGAACCTTTAGTGAAAACTAGGGCATATACGCCTAAAATTGAATTCTTTCCATATTTTAAGCCTTTATCTTTTATTGGATAAATGTAAAAACATTTAAAAACATATATAATCATATTTTAGTTATTTATATCCATTCCCACAAATACAACGGCTACATGTTAACTACCATTTAAAATAATATTATTTTATTATTAGAGTGCAACGTAAGATTCCCCAGAAACTCGTTGTTGCGTGTTGGGTACGCCATCGAGCATAGCGTCCCCTTTAAAGTCATATTAATATTTTATTCACAAATATGGATAAATATGAAAATGTCATATTCTTTATTTACCTGGGGTGTTACAATATTACTGAACTACATTTAATTTCCATTCAAGTAATGTCTATCTCATGAATTATAAATATTTACACATTGCATTATAGGGAGATATAAGTCCCACATAACTCATAATGAAATCATTATTGCATGTTCCACAAAAATATAAATCATTCATCATAGCATAACACAAAAAATAAAATGGGTTTCTTAATCATCATTCCATCGTAACATAATCCATATAAAATATCATTCCATAATTAAAAAAAATCAGATCATATTAATAATAGGTATAGAAACATAACCCTATTTACGAGCATCAATTTAGATGGAAAATAATTTTCATAAAACACATGAACTTAATTCTTGGGGAAGATATCCTGTATTCTTTAAAAATGTTTTCCTTTTTTTCAAAATGTTGCGCAATTTTAAAAGAAAACAATTTAGTTGAAAATAAATCTGAAATAGTGTAGATAAATTTTCATGGAAATAAGGTGTCATGAAACTATTAAAATCCATTCATCCAGTATAAGTTTAATAAAACATTATCCTCATACTTTTGCCGGAGAAGTCAAAAAGTACCTCGTACAGAAAACGAACGAATGGTTCCTACCATAAAATTTAATAAAAATTATATAATTAGAAAATAGACTTTAATAAATAGAATAACAATATTAATAATATTATATATTTAGGAAAGATGGATGTGAATGATAAATATAACCCAGTAAATACTTACAAATAAACAAACTCAAATAATAATGAGATTGAAAGATTATATGTTACCTTAGGTCTGATATGCTTTGTATGTATCTAAATATCATGTATAGTTTGTTTAAACATATTATTATCTTATAAAAAAACCATAATAATATTTATGATATCTTATATTATTCACTTATGACTTTATATTACCCATTCATTTATCAATTTCATGTTAAAGCAGTGTTTTGGGTAATAATCATTTTATTTATCGTAGGTGTTTTGACTTGTTATTCTTGATCATATTACATTGATCATGATTTATTGACATCCATACTATAAAACATGATCTATATATCATAAATATTTAGTATAGAAATATATATAATGGACAGATAAATGAAATGGAATACACCGTTCAGGGAGACGGTTGGTCGTACATATGCATGAACACTGTAACTGTTTCCATATTGAATTGAATGGAAAAAGCCGAATGAAATATATATACATAAATAAAGTAGAATTATTATGTATTATATTTCATGCTTATTTATTATATATAATTTATAATAATTCTTTAATGGTTAACGTGGAGAATAAATCTCATCGTGTCGTGGAGATGATAGGTCGTACGTATGCATGAGCGACAATATCATTTAGTTAATGGTAAAATGGTAAGGAGTTGGATGGTATATTAATTATAAAGAATAATTATCTTGTTATATTCATTATTTACATCAATTATACTCATCATTATACCCATAAAAATTTTGTATTATTTTATATAAAAAATACACCACAACGTGGAGACGGTAAGTTGTACGTAAACATTCATTGTGGTATTGTTATTAATATGATAGATAAAAGGAGGTATAAGGTTCTACCAAAATTATAATAAAAAATCAGAATGTATAAGATAATATAATAATTACTTTATTATAATAACTACATAAGAAGAGGAATTTGAAGAAGATAAGAATTTTGAATGAGGTGATAAAACAATTATTTCATAAGAAGAGGAATTTGAAGAAGAGAAGATTTCACCCGAAGGCATTTTACACATCACTCGAAGGATTTTTAACAACACTTGAAGGCCTTTTACAATGCACCCAAAAGATTTTTCACTCGACACACGACACCCATGAACGTACCATTTTGATTGTACCGCCAATCATCACAATCGGGACACGCTGCTTGATCTCTACAACCAAGAGGTCATTCAATACATGGCACTGTCATCATCATCGTCTTCAATCATCTCTGCCAACACACCATCATTGTCGTGATCCCCATCTTCGCTTCACACCATTTACCACAAACACAGAAACCCCTTCGCCGCTCTCTCTTGGTGGTCACATCTTTGTCAGCTCACATTCCAAAACATGCTACCACATCCTCTTATATAGACACTCGGTCCATATCACCAATTAATGCGGTCAACATTCATAATTCCATCATTATTCCATCAATTAATAATGGGAATAACTCTTCATTAATGTTGGGAGAAAATCCTCCATTAATGTTGAGAAAATACCTCCATTAATATTTTCTCTCTGCTCATTATTTAAATTTTAAATCAATAATTCCCAACAATCTCCACCTTGATTTAAAATTAAAATACTCCAAAGTCATCACCACCATCTGGTCCAATTTGATCGCTGACTCCACCAAGCTCTGAAAGTCACCCAATGAACGGAACACACCGCAACCGAGCACTTCAACCAATCCCTTTGATACCACTGTTGGGGTGTGGATCTCGGCGTCGTAGCGGTAGTAGTCGTTGTAGAAAACACACAAGAGAAAATTTCACCTGAAGGCATTTTACACATCACCCGAAGGATTTTTAACAACACCCAAAGTCCTTTTACAATGCACCTGTAGGATTTTTCACTCGAAACACGACACCCATGAACGTACCATTTTGACTGTACCGTCGATCATCGCAACTGGGACACGCCGCTTGATCTCCGAAACCAAGAGTACTTTCGATACATGGCACTATCATCGTCGTCCTCTTCAATCATCTCTGCCGACACACCATCGTTGTCAAGATCACCATCTTCGCTTCGCACCGGTTACTACAAACGCGGAAACCCCTTCGCCGCTCTCTCTTGGTGGCTACATCTTTGTCAGCTCACATTCCAAAACATGCTACTGCATCCTCTTATATAGACACTCAGCCCATATCTCCAATTAATTTGGCAACATTCATAATTCCATCATTATTCCGTAAATTAATAAAAGGAATAACTCTTCATTAATGTTGGGAGAAAATCCTCCATTAATGTTGAGAAAATCCCTCCATTGATATTTTCTCTCTCCTCATTCTTTAAATTTTAAATCAATAAATCCCTACAAAAATGAATTTATGAGCATAAAAATAGTTCTTTATAAAAAAATCATATACATTCAATTAGATCATATATTTATCTATAATTAATTTGTAACCAACGAATTCAGCCACATATTTGTATATGCTAGTCAGCAATATTCATAACCGACTACTTAATGGCTATGTTATATCTTGTTATTTTAAATTATAATATTTTAATAGTATATTGTTTTTCTATAAAACTCTAACTTCTCTGTAACATAGGTTATTAATGAAATTAAATTTATTTAAGAAGAGACATACTATAAAATATTGGGGGTGTTACATGATCAACTTGAGGGATATCTTCAATATGATGAATATACTACAAGCCAATATGTCTTGGGAAGCTATTGTGAGGTAGAATCATTGGGGATGATTTATTACCAAGAAGTATGGACAATGCCTGAGACATTTGAATTGTAAGGTCTCCACTTGTTGGGGTCATATCCAAAGGCATAATCCTTTTATTCTGGAAAATTCCTAATGGATTATTGTGTGTGGGGACATTGCCTTCTGGAATCACAAATAGTATGGCATAATGCTTGGTTTTTCGCAACTCCTAACATCTCTTTTAGGATCACTTGTAATTACCCAATGTTCATTAATGCAGTGCTCAACCAAAACCAGCATGATCTTTTTCAATATATTATTATGAATGATGTGAGGGGCCTCTGTATTTTAATAGGCACATCATCTGGTCCTTTCTCAGCAAATGCATATAGACAGGTGTTGCATGAATCTGATTTTGAAGATAAGGAATAACTCTATTCCTGCAGATGATGAAATCATGTGGATGAGAATCAAAATAGCCTTATGGTTCCTGTGTTGCATGAACCCAAAAGAAAAAATCAATGGCCATCAATTTTTAAGGGGTCTAGGTAGTGGCTATCTAGAGTGCATTTGGGGACTTTACTAGGGTAGCATCTCACGTTCCAAGAAACAATAACATTATTCACCTGTAGTTCAATGGGAGTGTATGGAATAATTTTGAGGAGAAGGAAAGGGCATTTCTCTTGGTTGTTGGTTATTGGTGCACTTGGGAGGCAAGAAACATAACCCTTCGTGATAAGATAGGCAGTTAAAATTGTCTCCTCGATGTTAAAGACATATTCCTTACAGAAGATATGGATCCCTTCTATAATGTATGGGTGTGTTCCACATCTATGTAGGTCATCTTCAACCCATGTGGGCCTCCTACTCCAAGTCAGACAACGATGCCTCAAGGGCGATGGATTCACTAGCCACCCCCATCGTCTAGTCAGAATCTCAATGTGGGCATGTTGTATAACATTTGTATTATGCAAGGAGGGGGAATTGTTCACAACCACTTTGGATCCGTGATCTCCACCTTCATTGCTTCGTATGGACAAGCACTATAAAAAATGATAATAAATGACGTTTTAAAACCTCGATAATTCATTTACTGATGTTTCTAAAAAAACATCACTAAATGAGGTGTCACTAATTTTTGACATTTTAATACGTGGATAAAAACATCGCTAATTTAGCGTTGTTTTTAAGCGTTGCAAATTTAGAGACATTTTAAATAGTCACCAATTATTGATGCTTGTAAGCATTGCTAATTGGTGACACCTTATTTGGCGATGTTTCTGGAAAACTTCTGAAAATAAACGTTTTTAATTAAGCAATGCTTTAAGGTGTCGCTAATTGGGGACAACTAATTTGCCAATGATTTCTGAAAACATTGGTAAATAAGTGTCCCTAAATTGCATGTTAGTTATTAATATTTTCTGAAAATGTTTGTAATTTTTTTATTTTGTTTTTTTAAGTGCATTATATAATTTTTTTAAATGTGTATTTTTTATAATTTTTTTAAATAACCACTACCCCACCTGGACCCCGCATCCCATCCCCCTCCCTTCCTCACCAGCCGCCTCCAGTGCTAGGCCACATCCAGTCGCCTCCCCCTGTCTGGTTTGCTTCTTCACCGGAGTCTTGTACTGCACAACACTCCAACCACTATCCAGTTCACTTCCCCACAACATCATCAATAGTCCCGGACAAGTCCCGTACTGAGAAGCTGCCGCCTTTCCACACCCGAGTCCCATACCGCACGACACTCCCACACTGTCCAGTTCGCTTCTCACTGCTGAAAATATCACACCCCACAGAAATCGAACAGCGGACCTCCTCCTGGTCTATCAGTTGATAACTCATCCAACACACCCATTTGACTAATTTAGTGCAATATATATATATATCTTTTTATACTATTTATATATTATAGGGTTATATATATATCTATATATATATATATATATATATATATTTGTGTGTGTTTGTGTATATATATATAAATAATTAGCAACTTTTTAAAATGTTGGTACTAATTTCAATAAAATAGTCACGTTTTCTAAAAAACATGAATATATTCAAAATATTTAATTATATTACAATATATTTATATATTAAATATTTAAAATTCAATATCGTATACATATTTTATATATATATATATATATATATATATTAGATTTTAGATTTTATGTTTATATATGTATACATATGTTTATATTTATTTATATTTTTATATATGTTTATATTTTATATTATATTTTTTTAATATATATATATATATCTGTGTGTTTTTATTTTATGTTTATATAAATATGTTTATATTATATGTGTTTGTGTGTTAATATTATATATATATATATATATGAATATTATATAAATATAATGTTTATATTAATATATATATATATATATATATATATATATATATATCTCTGTGTGTGTGTGAATATATACGTGTATGCATATATATATAATTATTCACGTTTCAAAACACTCGTAAAATAGTCGCTAAAATAGCCACATTTTCTAAAAAAACAAGAATAAATTTAAAATATATTGGTTTTTTATAAATATATATATGTATATATATTTATATAAATGTCTGTGTATAAATATATATATATATATATATATGTTTATATACATGTGTCACTATTTATATACATTAGTATAATTAATAAATAAATACATATTTATAATGTCTCTAATTTAGCGACATTATTTTAGGAAGCGTCACTAATTTAGCGAATCTTTTTAGGAGGCGTCGCTAAATTGGCAACACTTTTACAGGAAACGTCACTAATTTAGAGACGTATGAAGGAAATGTTGCTAATTTTGTGATGTTTTTTAGGAAATTTCACTAATTTGGTGACGTTTTTTAGGGATCATTGCTAATTTAGTGACGTTTTTCTAAAATCATTGCTAATTTAGAGACGTTTTTTCGGAAGCATCCTTAATTTAGTGATATTTTTTAGAAAGGGTCTCTAATTTAGCGTCATTTTTCACGAAGCATCGCTAGTTTAACAACATTTTTGGGAAGCATTTCTAATTTACCTGTGTGTTATAGGAAGCGTCGCTATGTTAGTGGCCCCTTTCAAGAAGTGTCACTAATTTAACAATGTTTTGAATGATGCATCGCTAATTTCATGATGTTTTTGAAGAATCATCGCAAATTTAGTGACATTTTTTCAGGAATCATCGCTATTTTAGAGACGTTTTGCAGGATCCAATGCTAATTTAGTGACGTGTTGCGGGAAGCGTCTCTAATTTAGCGACATTTTCCATAAGCATTGCTAATTTAGCGATGATTACTGGAAACATCACTAAATTAGAAACGCTTCTTGAATAACATCACTGAATTAAAAATTAATGATGTTTTTAAAAAGCATCACTAAAAACATCGCAAAATTAATTTTTTTTGTAGTGAAGGGGATTCTCTTTTCATGGAGGCTAGTGGCATGTGCATCATCTTGGAACATTGTTGTGAGAATAATATTTATCTCTCTACCATTGAAACAGATTTGATGATAATCCTATATTCTCTCCAAAATCATATTTCAGACACTTGTCAAATTATCTATCATATATGCAGGTGTAAACCCCTTATCAAAGATCACACAACCCAACATCACCCCTAGAAAGAAGGAAATCATGAATCTTATTACTAGGATTCAAGGGTTAATACTTATGGTACTAAAACCTTTTCAAGATTTGGCTACCACCCTTATGGATGTTTGAAAATTTTCAGGGGTGAGGCTATCAGTTTGCACCACTTTAGACCCATTGGATCATGTTTCCCCATTGTTTTTCACTTTTCATTCATAGAATATTTGTATTTCACTTGTTATTTTATAAATATCTACTGATTGAGTTGATTTGATAAATATGAAAATTGTTGGTTCATGTCATTCAAAATAATTATTAGTAGGTTGGTGGTATTCCATGGAATATTCTTATAACCATGAATGATAATTTAAAAATTCACAAAGGATATTGAAGTATTTATAGAAAATTATAATTGATTGAACATTGTTAAAATTTAAGCTCCATGGTCATATATAAAAAAAGCATAATACTTCATGCGTTGTATAAATAAGTAATCATTGTTTCCACTGTATAAGTACATCACCCTAAAATCTATTTCTCTATGAGAATAAGTTGTCTACATCACATGTTTTTTTAGATTAACTACTATTCCATATTTATCACATAATATTAACATAAATGTAATCCAAATACAATATATAATAAATGTATCCTCATTTAGGATTAACCATTGACCCTTTGACCTCATATTATATAAAATTCCATACTTGTTTTATTAGTTGATATCTATGGTATTTCTTGTTATAAAGTCTCCAGGTATGACTTTATATCCATTGAATCATATTAAGCAAGATTTCATGATTCCCTCATGTCATTAAATCTTGTTTTTTTCTAAATAAATTTAATAAAAATAATACTTTTAAATACATCATTCATTATACTATTAAATAAAGGGAATTTACATCCCAATTATTACATGGTTCTTCAATAAAAAATTGAAGTTATCATGAATCAATGAATGATTTTCTAGGAGGCTTGATAACATATATTCATAAAATAATCTCACTCTCTTGGTCGATACACCTCAAATCATTGTTGGATAAGAAAATATGGGATCTAATTTTCATTATTCGTAAAGGATATAGTGTAGAATATTGTATTAAATGAAATTTATTTCTCCCTATAAAAGAATCTCCATTTTTTAGAAAACTATGAATATTTTGTAATTATTTAATAATTTTAAATATAAATTATTTTTATGTTTTTTATTTTTCATAATTCCAAAATTATTACATTACCATTATTATCCCTAACCCTTATTATTTTATAGAATCAACCCAATTATGTGATCCCTATTGTATGTTCATGGTTTTTTAAATTCATACCCATCACAAGAACAAATTTTGGTCTCTTTTATAATAGAGTAGTGGGGATGTTGTCGATTAATGAGAAGGTATCATAGATCTTTCAAAAACTCTCCTAATCATTCAATATTCCATACCAAATCACATTTATGTCCCATTTCTCATTTCAAAAATTTTATATTAGAATGAGTTACATCGGTTATTGAATAATGTATGTTGGTATTGGGTGGATAGTATTTTTCTTTCAATGGACATCACATGATCTGCACAAAAAACCTTAGAGGATGAGACATATAAATATCCTAAGAGGTTTATAATTCAAAATATATTAAAAAACTAGTTAACTAATGGTTGTAAGTTAATTTCATTGATTCATATAAAAAAAATAAATTAATATAACAATTCTGGAAAATAAATGATTCCAATGTCAAACCATTGGAGAGATCCCTTTCGTGTCATGCATTGTTTACATTTTTCAATTCATTATTTTTATTTTTATGTAAAATTATTTTCATTTTACCCCCATTTTTATTAAAAAAATATCAAAAACATTATTAAATTATATATCATCCGGGGAAAATCTATCACTTTGTAGAAATAACCATGGTTAAGTCCTATTTTCCATTGGGAATCATTAAATTATATTGATAAGGACCATGTGATAAGGCCCTTTATGAGTCAAACATTTTTTATTCATAAAAAAATAGAGATATATTCCTCCATGTGCTTGGGGATGTTTTCGAACCCCTATGAATAGTTAGGTGAGGGTACACACAACCAAGATTCAGGTATCCCATTATAAAAAATTATACCTTATGGAAAAAATTTCTTTCATATTGTTTAAAAAATCATATGGAATTTTAGTGTCATATTATGTCGTAAAAATTCATAATATATAATGGTGTGTATATTATTTGTAACATTTTTGTGTGATATGATCTTGAGAATTTTTTCAAAGAGTGTTTTTAGAGGTGGTATTTTGTTTAATTTATTAGACTGAGTAAAAAAGGTAAGTGATAAATATTTTGATTAATGGGGTTACATTATTATAGTAGATGGTTTTCTTTGATAGCATTAGATTCTAGATTTAAATATTCTGAACTATATAATATGTTAAGATGGGTTTTGATTATTATTAAAGAGAAGTACTTTCATTCGAATTGATCATTATAGGGGATGTGTTATTGGGTTTTTTACCTACCCATTCTTGGATTCTTGTGTGGAAATGAACTCATGGTTATATAAAAAATATATATTAAGAAGGATCTCATTGGGGCCATAGTGTAATAGTTTTTATGTAGAAAATATACTTTACTGGTTGTCATTATAGATATCAATTTGATTCCATATGTTCCAATTATTATATTTTCATAAACAAATTCATTCATATACATCTGTATGTTTGGATAGAGATATTTAATTAAATATATTGATTTTATCACATGTGATAATTAAAAATAAATCAAAAAAATTCATTTTGTATCATATATGTTTCATGTTGATGTTATACATATTTCATATATTTGTTATATATATTTCATTATAACTTGTTAGAGATGTTTTTGTTATAGTTTATATTGGTTAAATCATCTCATTATGTGTTTATACATGCTTTTTCCTGGTTACTTGGCCTTGATCGATTGTAGGTGGTCATGGGGGGGGGGGGTGAAATAACCTTTTTTAGACATGAGATCAATTCCAATTGTTTCATTTCATAACATTTCAAATATATGCGATCACATAGAGTTTTTATAGAACATCTAAAACCAAAAAAAATTTGGAATAAAAAACCGTTACAACAATGATAATTATGGAAACACATATCCATTGAGATTTCCATTCATCGCATGTATAATGCTTAAACACAAATGAACTATTTTATTAATGTTATATCACATCATGAATATTTCTCATTGAAATAGTGATAAAGAAACCTAAAATTTTGAAGATATTTTTTTAGGGAAAGGGGAAAAACATTGTATCATCAATGTCAATGATATATTTAAATGGATGTGGATAATAATCCAATCTCTCTTCACCATTATAAAGAATAATTATTTTATTCATGAATTTGAGAATAGAATGGATATTATAATTCTTTATGATATTTATTTATCAATCCATTGGGGTATTATCTCTAATATAAGATTGAATAAAATATAATGTGCAATCATGCAGAGTTATTTTTCATCAATAATTCATTTATTTTATTAAGAAATAATTAAATTACTAGGAATTTTTAATGAAATGTGGATTATTATAAACAGAAGAAATTATTTTTATTAGATTCATGGGTTATACCTATAAATTTTTTCCCATCTTAGTAATATGAATAAATTATCTAGGATCAAAATAAAACTGTTCAAAAAAATGATCACATCATCCTCACTATGGATAAACCTTTAGTAACCAATTTTTTATTTCAATCATATAATTATTATAATTCCTAAAATAAATATTATAAAAAAACCCCAATTTGAGGGAATTCATGTTAGTAGATAATAGAGGATGATGTTAAATTGAAATCTCTAAAAATTAAATAACAATATTTCAATTAATCAAGAATACTAATAACTCCCACTTAGGAGAAATTACTATTATAGTGGGAAATTTATTTGTTATTATATCATTAGTTTATCAAATTATTTTCTTCTAAATAATATAAAATAAATCAATATTTTAACAATATTATTCTATTAATTATTTCAAATTTTCAAGTTATTTTTAATTAATATCATGTTTGATTTTGTATTTGAGATTTCCGCATAGAGGATGATAATAATTGGTTTCTGTCATGGGAACTAGCTGCTTCTCTTTGGAGTTACATTCTAGACATTTTTGGTTGTACATGGTTACTTTTGGATTCTATTAGCTCTCAATTACTGAATTGTGTTGATTCTAAATCTTCTCAAAAAAATGAATGTTTTTTTGACTGCTGTTTCTGAACTCCTACATGTGATCTGATATGATAGAAATAATATTCTCTATAAAAATTGCTGATTCAGGCTCAATGCACATAAGACATGGATCCACATTGCCATCTGGGATGCTGCCTCAATTCAGAAAGTGTACTTTGGAGACACTATTTTTGAATTTGAGATCCTACACTAACATTGGATTACTAGTTCATACAGACTACATCAACGCACCATTGAGGTATTTTGGAAAGCTCTACTTCCCAGATGGATCAAAGTGAATGCCGATGGTTCCTTTAAATGAAACATGGGACCTGCATGATGTGGTGCAATTTATGGAGATTATCTTGACAATTTTCAAGGATTCTTATTTAGTGGTTGGGTTACAACCTTGTCTCTAGAAGTGGAAATGATGGGGGTGATCCATTTCATGGACTTCGATAAACAAAAGGGTTGGAATAATAATTGTATTAAAAGTGTTTCAACCACTATTGTCCAAGCTATTTGGAAGTGGGTAGTTCATCTTTCCTAGTTGCTTACTTCCTGTTGGATGAATTTCTTTACTTAGCTCTTAGAAATAAACTAAACTGCCACTCATGTATTTCGTGAAGCGAACATGGTTGCTGATGGTCTTTCCAACAAGGGGGTCAACCAAGACATTACATGGAAGGATGATTTTCCGGGTGATTTGCTCCCATTTTATGAAAAAGATTATAATAAATTTCTATCTTTCAGACTCTTGTGACCTTTTTTTTATTTCAATAAACTGTTCCTTGGTCTTTGAATGAGGCACCACATTCTAAAAGAAATATTGTTTTTTCTTCTAAAATCCATATATTGTATAATCAATATTTAATCTTCATTTAGATAATGGGATGAGAATACAATTTTTTTATAAATTATTGATTAAATATACATGAGTTAAATTAATTTAACATCCAAATAAAATATATATTATTTACAACAAAATTTTTTCTAATAGTGTTCATTTTGAAATATAATACCCTCAATCTGAATATTAAATTAAATAGTGATAATCCAATTATTATAATAGTAGATCAAGAAAAATATTCTCTGATGGTGAATGTGAATTATATGGTAAAAATGAATTCTTCATGATAACTAAATGTTGAGAATTAATCTACAGAAATTACACTCATAATTGAGTGTGATAACATACATGAAAAGTAATAAGATATGTGAGTATGATAAAAACACAATTATTTTTTTTATGAGACTATGCGAACCTAAAATTCTAAAAAAATTCTTTTTTTAATTATGTAGATAATATAATTTATTCCACATATAATCATTACTAATGAGAATATGGAAGATTGAAATTTAAAAATGATTAATTACATAAATCATCATGTTTGACGAATGATACCATATTATGTTAATGATTCATAAAAAAATAATATATCTCCACGAGTAATTTCATATTAATATATAGAGGAATGATCATTGATCTTATACAATAATTTAAGATGTAGAATTTCATATAAGAGAATTAGAAAGTATGAGTGAAAATATAAATTTCCCAAAAAGTATGTAATATCACATGAATATATATTTTTATTGAGTGAATTAAATTATAAATATATTAATTAATGATTTAAAATATTTTTATTCAAAAAGAGATAATATTCAAAAAATTATCAACCAAATTTTTAATGAAGGGGAGAATTGTATTGTAATGATCAAATAAAAAAAATTCTAAAGAAAATGAGATATTAAAGTGAATCCAAATTTATATTATTTAAGCATGAAAATTTACTATTTTAACACCCCATGTTTTGATAATTTTATTTTTATTTTTTTATTTTTTTTAAAGTAAATTATGGGAAAGTATATAATAAGAATTTTAATGGTTTATTTATTATATATTTATGATAATTTAATATCAATATCCAAAAAATAATATTAATTTATGCATGATATGGGATAACAATTATTATTATAATTTAACTATTATCAATATTTCATTGGAGACATGCTTATGTAGATATATATATGTTTTGAAGAAGAAAAAAATTTATATATAAATTATTTTCATTGATTTTATTTTTTATATTCTATAAGTAACTATATATATTTATATGAATATATTTATTAATGCATGTATCTATTTAAAAGATTTTTTTGATGTTAGGGGGACCTGGGAGATTTTGAAGTCAGATGGGGAACATAAGGGAACACATTAAAAATGAAAAAAATTACAAAATTAATCCAAATGTAATGGAGAACTAAATATCCCTCCCATATTTAATTTTTGAGGTGGACATTTTGAAATATATCCACCTACATCATCATTATCTCTATGAAATACCACTCTCATGGTCTATAACACTCACTAGTCTTCATCATAAATTAAACAACTCAATTTATTTTTGGTTTATAATTAGTGAGTTGAATTTACACTATAAAGATGACATAAATGTATGCCTCTATGTTTTAATTGAGCTTACATCAACCTTGGATTCTTTGTTTTAGTTTATATTTCACCATCTATTTTTTATGGTTTTTATTTTTATGCATCATTAAGGAATTATAGTTCCATTTCTTATATTTAGTGTTAATTTTACTTCGTATAGGTGATACCTATCCTCTATTTGACTATAATTAATGTCTTATTGAATATTCAGTTAATTGTATGTGCAAATATAACTATTCAAATATAGAACAACAAATAATACTCTTAAATAACTTATAAAACTGATTATAATAATTTATTATGTGTATTACGTCTAATTATCTTTTTCTTGAAATCTGCAATAGTTTGTTAAATATTGAGATGTAATTTTATCAATTGGATTATTTGATAAATAATGATCTAGGGGTTAAAATAAATAAAATTAAATTTGAAATGGTTTTTTGTAAAATATTTAATGCATATTATATATATAGATATTTTTTAAAAATTTTATATGGTCAAAGGATATATTTAAAATGAATAATATTTTTTTTATAGTTTAAATATAACAAAAAGTGATGGTACAAAGTTTTAGTTAACATATTTCTAATATTAAATAAGTATTTGGTAGTATAAAATATTAATAAAGATTTTTTAAATTATAATATGATATTAGGGGAGTTTGATGTCTATATTATTATTAAATTACCTTAAATAAATAACATTAATTGTATTTCGTTAATCGATGTTTAAAATATGATATACATATTAGGTTTGAATAAATTTAGATTATTGTTTTAGATTTCTATGTTTATAACAATTGGATTTTATGATGTGTTATTTATGCCACTATAATTTATTCAATTAATAATAAAAATTATTTATATGATCATTATTTTGTTGATATAATGACATTAAATATTTTTTAAATTATGCATGGTGATTAAACAAAAAATAATAGAAATAAAACGCGATGTGATAAATTTGTAATTTATGTCTCTAAATTTCAAAATGGAGTTGGAGTAATATTATTATTTTTTATGTTTTTAATTGGTCAACATATTGAAATTCATCCCATATTATAAATTTTATTATTTATATTTATATATTATTTTGACCTAAAAATATTCATATTATAAAAATATCAGTGTTATTTGTGCGACTTTATTTAGAATTAAAGTAATTCATGGGTTTTTATTTTATGTGAAATAAGGATTATGATTAGTTATACCATCAATTTGTATTTGATGAGATATAGTCCATAATTATTTCTTACCATGTGTTTTAGTATAACCATATAATTTCCATGAACATTTATGTTCATGAGTATAGATATATTATAATTCAAACAATGAGTTTGGTTCTAATTCATTCTAAACGAAATATTGAGTATCCACTGTCGTTAAATGAGGATGGTAAATATAAAATTTTTGTGGTCTGGTAAGTGTATAATTGATTATAGTTTATATAGTTTTTATTTTATTAATTGTTATAAAATCATAATATGTTATTTAATTAAAAAATTAAAAGAATGTTAATGTCTAATAGATTCCTATAGTCTTTTGGTGAAATCCCAATGGGGTTACAGTATCACATTATACATATATAAATCAAGTCTATATAAATTTTATATACGATTATACAATTATGGGATAGGGATTAGTATAGTTTTGAACTTGTGATTAAGATCATGTGGATTATTTTTTAAGGGATTATAGAAATATTTCACTATTATGTTTTCTTTATATTATATTCAGTTAATTTTGTAGTATTTCCTATTGAAACACATATGTAGAAATAAGTATCTTCCATTTATTTTGTATTATATTTAGAAGAATATATGGATTTTTTTTATTTATTTTGATGGGAATTTTTTTCTATTTACATTGTGTTGTGTTATCACTATAATTATTTTTTATTTTATAAATAATAATAAAACTGAAAGTATATATCTCATTAACCAAAAAAAATATACTTTGATATTTTTTATTCTTAATTTTGATATTAAAGAGTGATCCTAAAACTTTATATTGTGTTTCATTTATAACATGAGCATATTAGGGTTAGATAATATAAAATTATATCTATTGAGGAATGAAATAAACTGAACCACATTCCAAAAATACTAATCACCATAGAGGTAATTATGAATGATTCACAAAAATAGTAATGATAATTTTTCCCATAAGGTATAATTCATTCTTCATGATGTAGGCCAACATTTCAGAAAAATTTAGATAGTTCATTGGGAAGAAAATTTCACATGAATCATTCTTGATTTTAGAAGAAAAAAAATGTCAATTTCAAAAGTGAATTACATTATTGATGATCATTTTTATTGGATCATAGGTTGTCATTGGGGGACCGGATCAACGTCCCTCACAAACAATCATCATTTTTTGTGGTGTGGTGTGGTATCATGAGATTGTAAATCATACCAGGAAAGTATGTCATATTTAGTGTCTATGAGGCGCTTCTAATCCCATAGTTAATATCACTAATGAACATTCATGTTTCCACCCATTATGGGAATGATAATCTCTTTGTTTTCAAATAAATGCCCCATTAATTCTGAAAATTGTGTGTAAAAATTGGTAATGTCATAGGTTGGTGACCGAAGATAAAAAATGAAAGAGACACATGTTAATTCTGAAAACCACAAGTTGATCAATATCTCCATTCATGAAGAAATATAAATTAGAAATGGAATGATAATAATAATCCAAACAAATATGTGAAGCCCTTCATAAGAAAAAAATGCATTCCTTCTAAAAATAGATTCGTAAGGACCATCATGATGAAATACCTAGATTCACTACATTATAGAGGCCTGTGAGGTAATTCACAATGGAAGCCCATAAAGCCTTTTGTGATTGAATCACACTAATTCCATTTCATTGAGACAACACTGGAATTCATATCCCCCAAAGTTGATGGTTCTTAAATTCTAATTAATAGAATACAAATATATAGAATTCAGTTTCCTCACTACTACAATGTAATAAACCATGTTATTGTACAATAGACTTACATAATGACTAATTTTACTCCCTTTTATCCTACAAGGAAAAAACTATACCGAATTACCTCTATACTCCCTCGAGACATGTTCAACACCATGTCAATTCAATGTTGATTCATCCTATGAAACCTCACAATATATATGATTTGGTTTCAAAAAAGGAATATTTCTCATCTTAGAAAATGTGATTCCTTGATTAAATGTGGATCTAAATTTTTTATCCCCTATATAATGAATAATTTGGGTGATAATAATCATATATCCCCACAATAATGATGATCTTTACTGTTGGAGCAATGAAGAAGTCTCTTCAAGCCCATGATACTCAACAAAGCCAACACTTGTTTGAGCCAAGTCATCTGAGGAACACTGTGGACAAAATGAACTAACTAATGAGAAATGATATCATAGGTTCATGTATAGGTGTAATAACAATCCACGTTACTGATTATGATTTAATTACCTTGAATCATCAAGGATTATTAAATGCACACATATGGGATTCTTACATAGTGTAATCCCCAACTCTCACGTCTATAATATAGGTCACCTACTAGGATTGACATAAACGCAACACATACTAATATGTAAATAAAACTCTATATATCACTACTCATAGGAACTACACAAGATATTCCTATGTGTAATTACCACTCTATCCTCTATAATTTCCATGATCATAACAGATACATTCTAGTCATACTATATAAAACTGCATGAAAAATTCCTTATTGTATAATATTTATATTTCATTATATGAACCTATTATGTGACTACAAATTTTGTCTCTCAAACTATATGTAATTTCATTATATATATCCATGATATTTTAGGTAAAACTACAAGTTTTAAATCCAATATCTTAGTTCTCCTCAACATTCCTAATAATGTTACATTCCCCGCTGGCCCAGAAACCCTTGCACTAGGTCTTCATTGTAACAACCCAAACTATTATTAATGAAAATTCCACCTGATCTAATTGAATGTATTATTATGTAAAATAGTTATTTAAAACATATGTAATTCCTTGGATTTATGTTTTCGGATTTTAAAATACTGTTAAGAGTTGTTATTGTTTCAAATATAGTCATTGAACAATGATCACATGATTAGTATAAATATAGGGCTTTAATAAATCCAATTTACTCAGAAAAAGTATGTGATGGCTTCATCAAGTATAATTTCTCCATACAAAGACAATTTTTTGGATCTTGGAAAGGAGATATCATCACTGGGATTCTCTATTGATCAATCCCAAGATAATCATCAACACGTTAAGGTTGAAAGGGACCACCTATGGGAGAAGTGTTAATTAATAGATATTTCCACCCGAACGATGTTATCTGAGCCACCCCAAGAGTCTGTCACCATCACACACCTTACCCTAAAGTCGAATTAAGGTGTTATTAGGGATATGTAACAATATCCTAAAACTATTATTATGTACATTATTTTTGTATATAGAATATACATTCATTTTATTATGGTTACATAGTAAATAATTTTTAAATAATAAATTAACATTTTAAGTTAATATTCAATTAAGAAATTTATTTTGATGAATTAGTGGATATTTGAATTAAATAATCTTTCAATAAGATATTATTACTGAATTACTTTTTATTAAATAGAAATGATCGTATAAGTTTAATAAAATTGTAATTTTTATTTGGGTTTGAATGTTGTTTTTGTCAAAACCCATGAATTTTTTATAAATATCGATTTTTATTTTAAAAGAAAAAATTCACATATTTATAAAATTATTTAGATAAAATAAAGATTATATTTGGCTCCAGGACATCGAAATTTTGTAATGATGAGTATTTTATAATTTTCTAAGACAGTCAAAATTTTGGGAAAAAATTAAATATTGTTTAAATATATAATGTGTTTTATGACATTATAATGAATCAATAGTGATGTAATAAAATAATATAAAAGGATTAATCAGCCAATATATGTTTTAAATTTAAAATAATGAGATTTTAGATATGTTTGATTAATTTTATGGTGATTTAGTGGACCCTCCATGGCTTATATAATATTTTAACTTTTTAAAATGATTTCATTAAGAGTATGGCTCACCTCCACATAATAAAGCCAAATATTTTAATATGTTTGGACATTAACCTTATAAAATAATGTTTCCACACCAAATTGGGAAAAATATTAAGAAAAAACCATGGGATGGTTTGTGGTTTTGAATATTCAATTATATAGATTCTGAAACATAAGTTTGTGAAATATTATATAATTACCCTCTCTTTCCAATATAAACCTACTCAAAATCCCATTCCTCTTTTCTCAACCCATTCGGAGATAGATGAAACTCTAACCTCCCATCTATGTAATACTCACAAGGAGCCCCAGGCTCCCAATAAACCACTCTCAAGACTCTCCCAAGCCTTTGGGATTACATTTCCATGTAAGGGATCCTCATTTTCTTTCCTTCTTTATTTATGTCCAAGTTCCATTATGTTATTATAACCATTTATTTTCAATAACAAATGTTGGGAATTTGATTTTAGTTCTCCCCTATACTATCCATATTATGTTTGAATGATGATAAATCCCTTTCTCTCCCATTAATTCCCCTCATGAACACCTATTACCATACTAAAATTCCCTATGGGATTTCCCTCTCCCCATTTACTTTCAAGAAATTATTTTATATTAAGGATATAAATTTCATTAAATATGTTTGGAAATGTATATATATGATCCTCTTACTATCTATTTCATGTACGTATTCTGAGATACCCCTTTATCTCTCATCAACCAGTTTTATGAATTATTATGTCACACCGTTAAGCTGCCAAAATTACACTGTGATTTTCCAAGACAATGTCATTGTATAAAGAATACCATGCACCTTAATCTATCATGGGTATTAAACTTTATAAACCCTTACATATTGATTATATCATTTTTTATGTATTAAAAATTCATTTATTGTGGAATAAAATATGATGTTGAATGATTCCATGATGTATGATTCATGTGGCACACTAATGCATGAAATGAAATGTTTATAAAGGGTGTGACTTAATAGCACTCCAATCCATTGGTTAAAGAATAATATCATGATATGCTAAGTTCAATGAGGTTTTACTCATGATAATTCATGTGCAATTAGGTTTTACTCATGCAAATTCATGTGAAATGAGTGTTTTCTCATGCTCCATGTGAAATTATCCTTGGATCATGCTAATATCATGTTAAATGTTTTAACACATCTACATGTTATGATAATCATGATATATCATGTGTTATTTTTATGTTTCTTTTCTTCTCCATTGATATTAATGTTTCCTGACATGTATTGTATTCCTCATGTTATACCTTTTTTACTCTATTACTGGGATTTATAGATTACCCTTTTCTTATATAGGTCATTAGGTTATACGTTGAAATTCTATGTATGAATGAATGTTGTGGTCATGTAAAATAAGTTTTCTATAGAGATATTGTATTGTATGTCTTATGTAGTTATGTAATGATCCAAATTTCCAAATACACTAGACCCCATGATCCTTGAAGTTGTCTTATGTTCATCTTTATGTAATAAATCATTTTAAAGTGATTAATATTAATAAGGGTTGTTATAGTTGGTATTAAAGGGGATTTTAGTTATTTTTGAGATTTAGAATACAAAATAAAAGTGGAATCTTCAAGGATAAGACTATGTATAATAAAAAAATCCCTAAATTTCAGTTCATATGTAGTAAGTGTTTTATCATAAAAATGCATCAACGTATTTATAAAACAAGTAGAGGTTCATCTGGAAAAGATGTATCATGGGTTAAAACCTGAAAACACTACTTGGATCTAGACTCAAAAAGGAACTGGTGCATGAATATAGGCCTTAATACACTCTTAGATTGACACTCCTAGGGGATATGCTTTGGTAAATTAATAATCTTAGTATGAACCATTATTTAAATAATAAAAAAAATCCCTTAAGAATATATGTTGGGAAGTGGATCATGGATAACATAGATTGAAGCGTATTAATTCAAATGTTACGTAAATAAATATAATTTATAAGTTATCTATTTTTTTCTTTGTATTCTGCTTTATATGTTACCCCTAACATTCCTTTTATTCCAGGCAATGGCTAGTAATAGGAGGACTCAATCTAAAAAGAGATGTGAAAATCAATGTGATGACTGTTCTAATGTGATTCCCAATCTAATGGGAGCAGTAATTGCAAAATTTATCCCCCCATCAAGAAAAAACAAGATACAATCAAGTGCTTCATGACACAAAGGACTCTTACTTTAAATGGATCATATGACCCCCAATCACATAACAATGGATCAAATCTATTGAGAAGATATTATATATATTTCAATGTTCTGAACAAGAGAAGGTTTTTCTGGCTGCTTATCGTATGGAGGGTGTATCTAATCAATGGTGGAAATTGATCAAATATATGAAGCCTGGAAAAGAGATCAAGGAATTAGAATGAAAGGATTTCTGGAAAAAGTTTTTCAAAAAATATTTTCTACGTACCCTACGACTAATAATGGAAAGGGGATTATGTTCCCTTATGAAAAAGGACGACAAATCCATCAGAGAGTATAAGGAAAAAATCACAAGTCTTGCACGATATGCCACCAGATTTTCCATTACCCATAAATCCAAGTTTGATCACATATTTGGTGGGGTAAAACATAGCCTACAAAAATCCCTAGTGATTCATGGCATTGATAGCTATGAATAAATTGTCCTATTATCACTGAAATATGAAATAGAGATCGGAGAACCTCATGGGTATCATATGGATATGAAGCGTAAAGTGGGATTTATTTCTAGAAATCCGATGGATAAATCCAACAGTGCTAAAAAATTTCACCACCCCAATTACAAAATGTGTAGAAAAGAGAACCCCGGAAATTTCCTGAAGGGAATGAGGAAATGATTTTGGTATAGAACAGAAGGATTCCTAGCCCTTAATTTTTGACATGAATAAACCACTATTGTGATAGAGGTGAGGAACACTCTGTTCGAACCTCAATGCAATGTTCATTACTTAAACTACAAAGAACTGTGGCACTTTGAAAACGAGTTTTCTAAGCAAAGGGTTTCTTGAGGCAACCAACAACCTCCAATCCAGCAAGTGTGACCTTTTTAAATCACTATCACTAAATTGAACCCCAAAAACAAAGTGGTGTCATGTACTCTATTTATTCATTCAATAATAGTGAAATTAGTTTTTGATTATGGTTCTAGACATTCTTTTATATGCTAAATGTTTTGTAGAACAGTCCCAACCCCACCACAAATCATGCAAGTAGAGACGTTAGTGAGAATGAAAAATGGCGTAATCATTGCATCCCCTGAATATAATTCCTCCCCTATCACAATATATGGATTAAACATCTAGAAGAACCTCATCATAATCCCTATAGTGGAATTTTATGAAATTCTTGGCATGTATTGGCTTTCCCTATATAGTCTGAACATAAATTTCCATGAGGGGGAAATCAATTTCCATATAGATAATCAACCCCCGATTCTGTACAAGTTCATATAGGTGGATGAATATTTTTTAGTACCATCATCTCAAGTATGGATATTACTACCCTATGAGTAGGTATATCTTTCTCTAATGATTGAGTCTAAGGAAGTAAATATCCTTGAAGACATGTCGATGGTGAGGTAATTCACTGAAGTGTTTCCTGAGGAATTTTCTGGTCTTCAAATTAGAAAAGATGTTGAATTCTCAATTGATCTTAAACCTAGGGCCTTTCCAATATCAAATAATCCATATATAATGGATTTTATGGAGCTTTAGGATCTAAATAAACAACTATAGGATAATATGGATAATGGGTTTAGACGCCCAAGTGCTTCACCATGGGGTGCACCAGTCCTCTTAGTCAAGAAGGATATTTCAATGTGTATTTACATTGATTATAAAGAGCTCAATAAATTCTGGCTAAAGAAAAAGTATCATTTTCCTCAAATTGGTGACTTGTTCGATCATCTATGTGGAGCACAATACTTATCCAATGTGTATTTGCAGTCAGGATATTACCATGTAATGGTGAAGAAGGAGGATATCCCAAAAACTAATTTTCGTACAAGGTACGAGCACTATTAATTCATAGTAATGCCTTTAATACTCACTAATTCTCCCCCAATATTCATGGAAATGATTAATAGAGTCTATAGAGATTACCTAAACAGATTTGTGGTAGTATTTGTAGACGATATTATAATATACTTTAAAACCAAGGAGGAGCATGAAGAGCATCTAAGCACTGTACTAGAAGCCTTGTAAAAGGAGAATCTCTATTAAATGTACAGAAATTGTGAGTTATAGTTGAAGGAGGTCTCAATCTTGGGTCTTATCATCACAAGAAATTTAATATTTGTGGATTTCTCCAAGAAAAATGCAATTGTAGGATGTATGAGGCCCACATCGGTGATGGGTATCTGTAGCATCCTAGGGTTAGTTAGATATTATCTCTTGTGTGTGAAAAAGTTATCATGATTGTTAAACCCTTTTACCAAGCTAACTCAAAAGGGAGTCAAGTTTTCTTGGTGTAATGAATATGAAGATAGCTTAAAGTAGTTCCAAAAGAGGCTTATCAATGTGCCTGTGCTCACAATACAGACAAGTGGAGAACTTTTTGTGGAATTCAATGATGCTTTGAAGAAGGTCATGGGCTATGTGATGTGGAAAAACGACAAATTAATTTCTTATTCCTCATGGAAACATAATGTTAATGAGAAAAACTATCCAACACATGATATAATGATGGTTTTAGTAATCTTTTCTTTAAAAATTTCGTGACATTACCTCTTTGGGGGGAAGTCTAAAATATATACAGATCACAAAGGCCTGATTCCTATATTCACACCGAATGAGGATAATATGTGCCAACGAAGATGGTTAGATCTTATCAAAGACTTTGACCACTCAATACATTCCACCCCTGGAAAGCGGAAAAGGTGGTGGATTCTCTTAGTAGGAAGGACCCTATGATTCTATCATTGATGAGAATTTAAAATGATCCAATCTTCTTAGATTTTATGGATATAGACATGGGAATCATAAATAATGGAACATCATCAATCCTTACACAAATGATTTCTCAACTGTTTATTTTTTGAAAGGTTAAAGGATTCTCAAAAGGATGATGTGGTAATTAATAAGAAAGTGGAAACTATCATAAAATAAAAATCTGTGTATTTCAATGTTAATAAGAAAGAAATTGCGAGATTTAGGTCAAGACTATGAAATCTATCAAATCCAAAGTTATAGAATGAACTTTTGGATGATGCACATAGATCCAATTTCTCCATTCACCAAGGAAACACTAATATGTATCGAGATCTCTGAGAGAATTATTGGTATAGTAACATGAAGAAGGAGATCACTGAGTGTACATCATGGTGCCTGGTGTGTTAGAAAGTGAAGGATTTGTGGCAGAAGCCTAAGGGGATGATGCAACAATTACCCATACCAACATGGGAATGGAAGAAAATCAACATGGACTTTGTCACTAGACATTTGAAGAAATCCAAAAGAAAAAATTCTATTAGGGTTTTTGTGGATCTTATTACAAATACTGCACACTTCATTATAATTCATGAGGATTTCTCATTGAATCAATAGGCACAGATATAAATCAGAAAACTTGTGAGGCTTCATGGAGTACCACTATTGATTGTATTTGATCAAGATCCAAGATTCACCTATATATTCTGGAAGAGTCTCCAATACGCTCAGAATAATGAGATGAACTTCAGTACTACTTATCATCCTAAAAATTATAACCAATATTAGCAGACTATCCAAAAACTTTATGAAACATTGAGATCATGCTCAATGAACCTCAATGGAGGATGGGATCAACCTCTTCCTCTGGTTGAGTTATCTTACAATAACAGTTTATAATCAATCATCCAATTGTCTCATTATGAATACCTTTATGGAAAGAGGATCCAAACGCCGACATTTTTGGATTAAGTTGGGGAGTGAAAACTCATAGGTCTAAAATTTTTCTAAGAATTGGTGGAGAAGGTTAAGACCATCCAGTCACACATTACATATTCTCAGAGTTGACAAAAGAGATATGTTGATAATCTTTAATGAGACCTATAGTTTGATGTTGGAGACATGGTATTCCTCTATATATCACCATGGAAGAGAGTTATGAGATTTGGGAAGATGGGACAACTTAGTCCAAGGTACATTAGCCCTTCATAAATCCTTGATTGCATTAGAGTAGTGGAATATCCACTAGAACTCCCACCGAACCTATCTAAAGGACATGATTTATTCAATGTATCAATCTGGAGGAAGAACATACCTGAACCATCACATATACTCAATCCGGAGGAGGTACCATTGGAGAATGACCTCTCATATGAAGATAATATGGTGAAGATCTTAGATCATAGGGTAAAATTTCTAGGAAATAAGATAATGCCCCTCGTCAAAGTGTTGTGTAAAAACCAAAAGTTAGAATAATTCATGTGGGAATTGGAGGAAGTGATGAAGTAGAGATACCCTCATCTAATATACTATGGAAAAATGAATTTTCAAAAGAGAAAATTTTAAATGGGGGTAGATTATAATGACCCAAAAGTTTATTAATGATAATTTATCTTGCCCTAATTAATTGTCTTACTATGTAAAATTGTTATATAAAACATATCCACCTCATTGGTTTTTTGTTTTTGGGCTTTAAAATACTGTTATGAATTGTTACTATTTCTAATATAGTTATTGAATAGTTATCACATGATTAGTATAGATATAGGTCTTTAACAAATCTAATTTACATAGACATAGAATGTGGTGTCCTCATCTAGTATAATTGCTCCATACGAAGCCCATTTTTCAGAGATCAGAAAGGATTTAGTTTCACTAGTCTTCGCTCTGGACAAATCCCAATACTAGCTTCTATACAATAAGCTTGAACAGAACCACCTACAACAGAAGTGGATGTTAATAGATTTTACCACTCGAGTGATATTATCTAAGCCACCCAATAGTCTGTCACCATCGTACACCTTACCCTTATGTATTATGTGTGTGTTATAAGTGGTTAGGTAACAAGAACCTATCACTATGATTAGGTGCATTATTTATTTTATAAATAATATAAATTCATTTTATTATTATTACATTGTAAATAGTAATTAAAGAAAAAATAATATTTTTAGTTAATATTCAGTTAAGAAATATATTTTGTGTAATTAATGTATTTTTGAACTAAATAATATTTTAATAAAATATTATTACTAAATTAATTTTTATTAAATATAAATTATCTTAATTTTTTTATACAATTTTTATTTTTAATACTGTTTGAAAGCTCTTTTTTTTCAAAACCCATGAATTTTCAATAAATATAAGTTTTTATTTTAAAAATTAAAATTCAAATATTTAGAACCTTATTTAGATAAAATGAATTTTTTTATTCAAGATATCAAAATTATCTAACGCTGAATTTTTCATAACTTTCTGATAATATCAATTTTTTGATTATATATTTAATATTGTTTAAATATATAATGTGTTTTATGACATCATAATGATCCAAAGTGTTGTGATAAAATACTATAAGAGGTATATTCTGACAATATATGTTTTACCTTTAAAATAATGTGATTTTAGATTTTTTTGATTAATTTTATAGTGACTTAGTGGACCATCCAATACTTAAAAAATATTTTAACATTATAAAATTATTTCCTTGAGAGTGTGACTCACCTCCACATAAGAAAGCCTAATATTTTAATAAGTTTTTAACATTGGCCTTATAAAATAATATTTACCACTTCAATTTGACAAAACCCATGGGAATAACCCATGGGATGGTCAGTGGTTTTGAATATTTAATTATATCAATTTTAACCCCTCTATTTGTGAAATATTAAAGAATTATCCTCTATTTCCTATATAAACCCACTCAATCTTTCATTCTTACTATCTAAAACCATTTGGAGCTTTATAAACCTCTGACCTCTTCCCTGTAGAATCTTCCCATAGTGCCTCAAGCTCCCATTAAGTCTCTCTCAAACCTCTCCCAAGCCTTTGGGATCACACATCCAAGTAAGGGATCCTCATTTTCTTTCCTTCCTTATTTAGGACCAAGTTCCCTTATATTGTTATGCACTTTTTTCAATTAAAAATGTCAATTTATTATTTCACACCTCTCATATACTTCCCTGCTTATGTTTGAATGGTGATATAACCCTTTCCCCTTCATTAATGCCTCCCATGTACACCCATTACCATGTTGAAATTCTGTAAGTTATTTATCTCTCATCATTTACTTTCAAGTAATTATTTTATATTATGCATCAAAATTCCATTAAATATGTTGAGAAATGTTTCTATGTTACCCAGTTACTTTCCATTTCATGTAAATATGATGAGATACCCCATTCTCTATCATCATTCATTTTTATGAATTCTTATGTCACATCGTAATGCAGCCAAAATTGAACAACAATTTTCCAATACAAGGTCATTTTGTAGTGAATACCATGCCCATTTCTCTATAAATGGTTTTAAAATTCATGCCTATTTAGTTATTGATTATAGAGTTTCATGTATTTATTCCACATTTTTTTACCATTTAATAAATGATGATGTTGAATGATTTCATTTGAATGATCCTTATGGCACACTTATGCATGAAATGAAATATTGACAAAGGGTGTACTCTAATAGCGATCCAATGCATTGGGTAAATATGAGTATCATGATACGCCATGTAAAATGATGTTTTACTCATGCTAATTCAAGCGAAATGAGGGATTAATCATGCTAATTCATGTGAAATGTGGGTTTACTCATGCTCCATGTGCAATGATACTTGGCTCATGCAAATATATTGTTAAATGTCGTTGTAACATCTCCATGTTATGATAATCATGGTATATCATGATTTTATGTTAATTTTTATCTTATTCTCAATTAATATGCCAATTTTTTAATAGGTAATGTATTTTTCCTGTTATTCCTTCTTTACTCCCTTACTGAGCTTTATAGCTCACTTTCTTCCAATGTATGTTCTCAGGTTATCCCATGAAATGCTAAGTACAAAGGAATATTGTGGTGAGGATATATCATTTTCAGTTGGTAATATCACCACTAATTATGTAGTCACAATTATCTTATTTGAATTTTCCTTATGAATTATATGCATCTTCAATAGGTTATTTTCCCTTTGTTATTATCCAGAAATCTCTACAAAGGCATACGTTATACACTTGCCTTTATTGGGAATCTTCCACCCCATAATTATTTGGTCCTTATCACATGTTCTTAAAAGATATTTTGTGTCATAATAAGTAGTATCAAACTAATTGGTTTTATATTCTAGTTTACCATATATTTTTGATGTCTAATTATTAGGCTGGATACCTGTATCAAACTTTCACTATCATTCAAAACAAAATGTAAACAGTATGTCATAGTGACATATTCCTTCGGGAAAACATCCATACACATGATTATAAAATATTAGATAGATCATTTCACATTAGAGAAAACCTTGATCCTTAATATAAATCATACATATTCAAATAAATATAACCCATTAAAAAATGTTATTGGATTAAATAATTATGTGGTGGACCTAAAATACATTCATACCCATGAGAATGAGAAAATAATTAGTTATCAAATTTTGTGATTCCACTCGGAGGATTAATCTTATTTATGATGTTAATAGTAGTGTTATCACATAGAAATATATTTAATATAATGGTATGAAATCATTATATTTCATGCATTCAAATTCCTTAGTCATTAATGATATTATTGTTGAAATACTAGGATGTTTTTTCACTAACATTTCATGATCAATGAAATTTATTGAAGAGCTATGGAGGATGTGCTACATCAACTGTATAATAACCTTCTTGGAGGAATCCTTTGATAAAATCCTTTCAGTAAATTTTCATATCCATAAAAAATAAATTATATTTGTGATGAATACAATGTTTCTAATCACCACTTCTAATAAAATATGAAGTGTATCATTCCGAAAACAATTCTAAAATCCCTTAACTCAAGAATAAAGAGGTGATCAATAATGGCTCTATGACTACATAGGAACCACCAAAGATGGTTCCAAATTCTGATCATTACAAATAATGGTGTCACACACCCTATACTCATAAATATATTATTGATAATGTTTCCATGAAATCATTTATCACTACCATTCATTAAAGGGTGATTAATAAATCACATTAGGAGTTGTAAAATAGAGGGGGTTAAGCACATATTTCTTCCCTAATAGAGGAAGTCCAGTAATATAACATGATTATGCTATAGTAGTGGGCCTATATTCTCTGTAACCCCTATAAATCCTTCCAATATATTTTGGTAACATTAAGGTATAATTTTTGTAAAATCCAAGAGAGATCTTAGGTATGGGTAAATTTACCCACACCCATTTAAGATGGTTATTGCAGATGTAATATGGTAGGGCAGAGGATCAAATTATGGGATATATTCCCAATATCACCTAGGATTCTTATATGTGTGTTCCTTTATCCAAAAATGTGGGGGAATATATTCCTAACACATCATAAGGGAAGCATGTCAACATGTTTTAATGGACACTACTCGTGTGTTTAAACATATCCATACATTCATTCCAGAGAATTTACATCATTTTCTGACCCATACTGATGACCATGTGTGGGATTATATACTTATATCCGTATTTTTTTTTTATATTTATCAATATTCAATGAAGAAAAAAATATTTCTTATCCCTAGATTATAGCATGGGATAATTTCCTTACTCATTCATCCACCATGAATGAATTTCAACATATTTTGACAAAAACACAGGACTGAGACCATATCCCTATATCAAATTAGGATATCTTCCAATAAATTATTGAAATGGATCTAATGTAGGAAGGAATTTATACACCCTATGAGTCTTTGGAAAATATATGGTCTATCATGGTGTCAATTTATGTGAGGGTACACATTCCCTCCCAGTCTGAAGAGACCAAACAATATATTCAAGTAAAAAACATAGGACATACCCATATTCTAAAATAACATCATACACAATTTTATCTTGATCAAATAATGACATGATATCCACTCTAAAATATCTCTATCAAATATTGTCAAATATATTTCCCACTAAGATAATATAAAAGGAGATATCACCAATTGAAGGTAATGACCAAATACAAACCTCATATACATATATTGATCCCTGATAAAGTTTTTTACATTTAAAAAAATATTATTATATCCCATAATTCATCTAACTCATCAATAAAATTTGATAGTATTTTCTACCAGAAGGTCATCCTCATTATATATTCATTTTATGTTCTGGAGCCCCCTAGTGAGAATATTCAATGATGGAATGCCCCATGGAAACATGACGATTTTTCACTGGATAAATTCTTTTTATCATATCTATGGAGATCATAAAATTATTGAGAATATATATAGGAAAGTAGTTTATCCACTTTATACCAATTGACTGGTAATCATGAAGGCACTCTGCATGGAATGTGGATTTATGGCATCTGAATTACTCCAATTGGTAATTACAACAAAATTATTCATAGTAATTATTTTTTATGGAAAGAAGGTCCTACCTTTTTCACTGGTACATTGGGAATTACATTATAATTAGATATGATTGAAAAAAAGTTTCTAGATACACCCAATACATCACAACCCACTTATAATTTTATATCCTCATCAATTGGTTTTTAGGGGAAGGGACATGCATGATTCTCCCCACCGCCCACATATCCATTATCTCGGGTGAAGGGGATATTTTTATTTCTCATCATTATGATGAAATATCTTGAAAAATACATGTTCATCAGAAATGGTTGAATAATTTTATCCAATATGTGATAAGGAAGTTATGGATATGAAGAATTAATTGAATGAGGATATTATTCCAGCAATGTGTTGGCCCATTTCAAAAACCTTCTGTAACATCCTAATGGTGAAAAATGTTGATTGGATACCTTCTTATTGAATGAATTCATAAGAAACACTACATTAGGTTAAATCCAAAGAAAATCTAATTTGGGGTATGCCAACCAAATCTATGTTATATTAAATCTATATCAATATATTGATAATTTTTTTTATTTTTTTATCTTGATGCATGCGGTTAGTGAAGTACTATAATATTCTATAATATCAATATCTATAAAGTCTGATGGTATATCAATAAATAATCACCGATACCCCATTTGGAGTGTAGATCATTCAATGCGGTGAGTATGTTGAATTTAAATTTACTCTATTTATAGGAATAAAGAGTCCTCATAGGAATGAAACATTCAATTTCATTTTGTTAAGAAATATTTGAAGCCCATATAAACTATATATTAGTCGATTTGTCCAAAAAATCATTCTACCCATAATGTGAAGGATGGGTGTGACAAATTGGTATTGTATATTGATACACCCATACACTGAACTTATTATAAAGTCATGTGAGCTTAAATTGAAAAAATATGTATATAAAAAAATGAAAATCTTAGTAATCGATCGATAATATTATTAAAATTTTAAACACAACATCTACAATAATGAAAATAAATGAGAAATCTGAAATTCGATGCTAGAAGATGTTACGGTATCCAACCAAGAACACCCCCAATACATAGAGAAATTGGTTTAAACACTACTAAAACCATATAGGACATCAAATCCTCAATGACACAATGTGGTGATGGAAATAGAATTAAGATAACCAAATCCCCAGGATGTGGGGTCATTTTTACCCTCTTCTACACCTCCTAATTTTTTTTATTATTATCCATACATAAAGGTGACCCACACCAACTAGTGACACCACCATTCATAGTTATTTATAAAAAGAAAAGTAATTTTTGGAATTCAAAATAATAATGGCTTTAGAATCACTAATAATCATCCTCTATCGATCACTCCCAAGTGAATGAAGTGTGGAGTATGTTAAATACAACTATTTTTTTCCATCCAAACATGATCTTTAGTATATGGAATCCAATGAAGAATCCTGATTTTCTTATTGAGGATGTTTCAATGGATAAAGACCCACCTGATTACAATGATAGTGAATTTTTTTATTCCCATTACCTAATATGTGTCTCTAAGTGTAGGAGATTATAATATTGTATAGGTAATGAGTTAATAAATAATCATAATGGGATATTTTAAGGAAAAATGTTTTTGAAACTTTGTAAAAATTATAACAAAAGAGAAAGGAAATAAAATCTCACATCAGAGGAACAATCCATATATAATAGCTCTGATTATTCAATTTGTACACACATTATGTGATTTGGATAAATAGAAAAAGAAACACATGGATATATACTTATCACCTTATAATTTGTTTGAAACTCTCTTCAAAAAAGAGAAGCTATAAAAATATGCAATAATGATTAAAAATCATAAATGTCTCAAACCAATATTACATTGACGTAATATCTCAAAGTAATAAAACATTAAATTCAAAGTTAATTATTACAATCTAAAACCTACCTAAATTAAAATGGGGTTACCCATCATATAAGAGAATAGTCTAATAATCAAGTTGGATATCAGTTAAAAATCAGATTTATATAAACATGATTATATGGGATGACTATAATTTTACACTACTGAGAAAATAACATCCCTTATTTGAGAAATTAACCATAGTAAAATCCAAGTCAATTTTCATTATCCACTATATTTTAGGAGAATATAACAAGCATTACCAACTACTCATGTTCAAACCTTGTCTCAAAAAATGTTAACTCATGAGATCCACATATCTATTAATTCACTTTCAACTTGACTATATGATATATATATATATATATGATGGTAAACCTTAGTAATTAATGTTAGGAAACCATTTCTTGAATTGGTTGATGTGGCCCCTCTTTTACCTAACATTTGGAATCCTATTTTCCAAAAATGTAATGATATCGGATATCTGTAGAAACACTTGACATATTTTATATCCATGTGTAGACATATGATGGGAACACTTGGACACAAGGAAGTTGTGAGACTGATATGTATTATACACATCCAAGAGGGGAGAAGTTTCATCTAGTATATACATTTTATTTCTATGTCCATTAATTAAATGTCATAAATTTTGGAAAAATTCCACTGAAAATTCATTTTTTTGATAAAGAAAATGATGATCCTTGATAACTCAAATTGAGGTATAATGAAAATGGTAAAGTATTATATTTTATTAACATATATATGGGATTGAAATATTCATTTAGTATGTATATCCACAAGAGAAACAACTTCTGTTCTACAAATTATCTATTGGATAATTTCTAGAGATCATTTATTGAATCAAAATACTGATATTGTTTCTCGATGTTTATATAAATGGAATAACACTGAGAGAATTACATTAGTAAAATCATATCCTAAGAATATTTCGAATTTTTTTTTGAAAAAAAATTGTATTGATAAATTAAATATGTCAACAATAATTCATGAAGGGGAACCAACAACTATTTTGGATTGTGAAAAAGTTCAATAACACCCAATAAATCACACAATATTACAATATTAGAAAAATTTACATTTTTATAAGGAAAAAAATTCCCCAAGTAGCATTCAGTAAAAGGACCGAAGAAATAAACCTACTCTCTTAAGAATAAAAGGTTCCTAAATTCATTCAAATGACTATAAAAAATTACTAATTCATTTTATAGAAAAGGGAACCAGAGGATATGGGGCTCGAAGATGATAATGTTTATTTAACTTACCACTAATATTTTTAACTAAAAATTCACGATGAGTTCATTATTAAATAAATTATCAGGAAAATTATCTATTCTAATCTGGTTAAAATAGGAAAACCAATTGAATAGGTGGAATGAGTTTACACCACCCAACTAGGTGAATAAAATGGATAAGAACAATTATCATCTAGGTCATAACAATTGATCAATGACTTGATGACATGAGAGATAATCAATTGAGATCCTGAAATATTATGGAATAACTATATAACAATGTTATAACCCTTATTTATGAAATATCTTCCAAATATATTCCATCAACATCATCCTATAAAGGAAGTAATAATCTAAGTAATAAAAATATGGTGCCGAAAGTGGAATTTAGAAGAAATCACATGCCAGTCCAAACTAATATAAATATTACTCAATCTACATTTGGTGGATGAGATGTAAATAGTAAAAAAGAAACATTTTTAAGGAAAAATCACATTTTCATTTTATTAATATCATTCATATGATAGATCCCATATTTTATGAAGATGATATACATGAATATTCTTTACCCCCAAATAATTGAGTAGAAGGTTATTTAGGTGGAGGGAGTTGGGAAATATGTGGCCATTACATATATAAATATTCATGAAACCTGTCCACTAAATCCATATATATATATATATATCCAAATATCAATGGAAATATCTTCATTAAGAACATTAAATTCAATGAGGCGCCCCTAAAAATTCAACGAGTCACCCAAATCAAATTATTTTTGAGGATCAATTTTCTTGTGTATAATTGTATGGTTGATATAAGGATGTGGGTTAACTAGAATGATCACACTCACCCACGGAAAGCATGTTCCTCAGTTATAGTCGAGAAATATAATCATCAACACAAATTACCTAACCATAATACATTATGTCATGGCACTACTAAAAAAATTATCTATAGCCACAGATCTATAGCCACACTTTAAATGATTCGTGGCTATAGTTAAGATATAGCCACACCCAAATAGTTGGGCATGACAATAAGTTATGTGAAAATTATTTTGATCGGGCCGCATCGCGAATCTCCTCCATCATTGTCCTCGCCCTTCCTCCCGCATCTCGATTCCTCCTCCCCTCAGGATTCCTCCTCCCCTCCTCCCCAACTCCCCTCATTATTCCTCCTCTTGTGATTACTCCTTCCCCTTCAGCTCCGACGCAGCCGGCAAACCTCCCCGCTGGCTCCAACGCGGCTCCGACGCCTACCTGCCGACGTGGCTCCGACACTGCCAGCCCACCTCCCCACCGACACAACCTACCCACCTCCCTGTGGTCACCTCACATCCCTACGGTCACCTCACCTCTCTGCTGATGCTTCTCCGAGGATTCTTTCCCATCTCCTCCTCCGGAGCACCTCTTATGCGGAAATTTGAGGTATGAATCTTTATTTATTACCTTTATTATTGGTTGATCAGTTCATTATTATTGATGTGGATTCATTGGAGGAGATAAATTATCCTATTACTAGGAGTTACACTCTGTTGGTATATTAACTCTGATTAATTTTTAATTGAGTAACCTTAACTTCTACAACTCTTCTTCACACTGGGTAATCATAAACTTACTAGAAAGGGGCTCAATTTTTTCAGGTAACAAGTATGATATGGATGCTGCTAGACATTCCCCATTATACTAAGTTGATTTTTATTGAGTTTGAGATAGTTGGGTTAAATTTGTGTTTCTCATTTTAATTCTTCTGTTTCAATCATTTTCTTCCAATACTATTGTCTGTGTTCATTTGTAGTGGTTTGTACATTACAGTGTGGTGATATACTAGTTTATTAATGAATCAAACATAATGTTTTTCTCATGATATTTTTATAATGTGCACAATGTACTAGGTGAATTATTTTAGGTGGTGGGATCGTTTTATGGAATGGAGAGATAGTTGTGAAGCTATGAGATATATAGAATCACTCCTCGTTGAGATTAAAAGACATGGAATCAAGTTTCACTGGATGGATTCTACTATATTAATTAACATGGATTATTTAATCAGTATTAGTAAATTGTAATAATTTTTGATTCCTTGAATAAAAATAAAATAGTATTCTCCTTGTGGATTAGGAATCATATATTGACAATGTAAATAAATTTTTTTATTTCATTTTGATAATTATATTTTGATACTCTTGTATGTGTCCCTTTGAAGTGGTTTGTTCATTGTAGTGTTATGATTTATGTCCATATATTTTTCATATATTTTTTTCAAACAGGTCCATTTTTTATTCCATACAGGTATGCAGATTCTGCCTTTCCCAAGGTTTTCTCAAGTAGAAGGGATTCCCCATGCCTTTGTATCATCAACCTGCTTTGATGGATACTTCCTCTATGTGTCTGGGCAACTTGGAGCTATTGATCTATGTGAGTTTCCATTAAATAATCTATATATGTCAATGTATTAATTTACAAGATGATAATTTCTTCCTTTCCTATAGTTTTCTCAGGTGGAAGGGATTCCCCAAGCCTTTGTGCCATCAAAATGCTTTGATGGATACTTCCTCTTGGTGTCAGGACAACTTGAAGCTATAATTTCACTATGGGAAAAGGTTTTTATTCCAGGAAATGGAAACATGAAAGGTATAATTCTTGATGAATTTGCATATTTTTATAATTGTTAACAATTTCTTTGTTTATCTCTACACAACAAGATATGGTTTCCTGAAATTCAACTCATTCCACTACTCCTCCCTGGGATTTCAACAAGGGCCTATTTTTGGGACTACTATATTCTCTACAATCTATCTTAATTTCAAGAGAGGTATGTCTCTACACATAGATAATAACTTATTTTCCTTTTATATCTCTTTTTTCAGTTTGTGACTTGTTGAATGTTGGTGCGAACTAACTATATTAAAAACATTATTAATATTCCAATATTGTATCTTCCCATAGATTGTTCAAAATTGATTGCTCATAGATAATTTTTTCCTATAATAGAGGATTTGGTTTACATCACAATACAATAAGAATAGTGGATTTGGTTTACTACTTAGTACTAAAACGTAGCATATTGTTTATACTCCCATGCTCTATGTGAAAAGTATATTGGGTTTTAAGCCCAGTACCATAAACATAGTGATCTCATTAGATGTAAAAATCATTACCTAATGTAAGGGGTTAAATTAGTCAATGTCAAATAGTTTACATTCTATTAAAAAAACGGAAGTTACCAAGTTCTACTTATTGAGTGTGAATACTCTAGTATAATCTTGGGTGACTGATTCCAGATATTCTTATTAATCCACTGGTGATCTAATATACATGGTTAATTATGTATGAAGGATGTTTTAAAGTTCCCATCTGGTGAATGGTGAATCCCTAGAAGTCATTGGAAAAGGATAACTGAGCATATAAATAAATAATGGATAATTATTAAAGTTAATAGAAGTTTCAAACATCCATGATTTGTGAATAAATCTAATTTTAATTTGGAAACATAATTATGTAGCCATTAGGACTAGTTTTGAAAATAGGGTAAAGAAATTTACCAATGGATCAATGATAGTTTCACAAGGAGTAAATGATGGAACTCTCTACTTCACTATAAATTTAACTGGAGGGGAAATTTTTATAAGTATTACTTTGATGATCTAATTTTTTTTACTATTGGTTTAATCACCTTAGTGAAAAGAATTTAAAGGTTCTATAGGATAATATAATAACAAATCTTGATCATAAATAAATTGGAATGTGTGAATGTTCTGTGTTAGGAAAGAAGATAAAAGTTATTTTCAGCTTAGATTTTCAGAATCATAGAAACCAAAAGTTGGTGTTTGTCTATGAAGATGTTTGGGGACCTACCCCTATAAAATACTTTGGTGTTTGAATTTAATTAATTAATTTCATTAATGATGCTACTAGAAAGGTGAGGATTTTTTTAGAATTAAAAATTTTATGTATTTATATTTACTTCATGTAATGATTTTCCATAATGGGAGTACAATCAAAAGCATAATTGTTTCTTAATAGACAATGAAGGTGGGTACAATGGACTCAATTTCTATAAAATCTATCAAAATAAAGGAATAATTCATGATATGATGGTGATCAGAACATTAAAATAGAATAAATTTTCTGGAAGAATGAATAGGTCTTGGATAGAGAAAGTTTTGAGTATGAGGTTTCACTTAGTAATGCCTAAGGTGATTTTGGAAGAGGATCTCAACACAATGGTATATCTCACCAATAAAAGTCTACCATTGGAAAAAGGGAAATAAAATCCAAAGGATTCATGGTCTGTAAAGAGACTTGAAGTTATATATCTATAATTTAAATATAGTTTACCATATATACATGTAAATTCTCATGAATGAGACAAACATGAATCAAAATATAAAATTCGTTTCTTCCTTGAATATGATTATAATGATTTTGGATATCATTTGTGGGATGATGAATAAAAAAATATTCAAAAGGAGAGATATTTTCTTAAATTAAATAGTTTTGTTGAATGATTAGAACTTGATTGGGAATTATATTAATGAAGAACCCATAGTTAAATCCCATGTTGATCATAGTAAGGTTACTAGAAGTTAATAATTTCCAAATAACTCAAATTCCAGTGGTGAAGGAACTTGAATTTTAAAAATTAAAACCATCATTTGTTCATCAAAAGAGTTTATGTGCTGCTAAATCATGGATGGGAGCAGTGAAAGTACATGTTCAACATTCAAATAATATAAATTCATGTACATGTAGGAAGAACTAAGTCGAGTAGTTTAGAAAATATGATTCAGTTGATGAGATCAACCAAAATTAAGAGGCTCGTTCAAAGGAGTGGGGTTTAAATGAATTATATACTTCTATTGAATGAATAGAAACATGAAAATCCAAATTAAACTATGATTTTTTATTCAAATTAGAGGAATATTCCATGAATAAAGAGATGGATTCTTTGAAGTTAAATAAAATCAGATATGGTTGAACATTAAGTGGGTAAAAAGGAACTTGATAATAAGTGGGTTTACTAAATTAATTGATTGAATGATGTTTATAAATGATAAAATTATGGATGGTAATAATGTGTTTTTAGTAGAATGAAAAATTTTATTTTTTGGAAGTATTCTCACTAAATATAAGCATTATATCATCTAAACAATTATATGTATGGTGGAATTGGAAAATATGCTTCTAGATTTGGTGGACATCAAGACAACTTTGCTTCATGGTGAGTTAAATGAATAAATAAACATGAAACAACCAATATGAGTACCAGCAATTGGGATCCATGACTTGGATTGTATATTGTATAAAATATTGTATAGAATAAAGCAAGTACCGTGATAGTGGAATCATAAATTTAAATCATTTATCACTGATAAATGATTTGATAGTTGTAATAGATATAATTACTTCTACTGAAATAAATGGGATAATGGTACCTTCATAAATTTCATATTGTATTTCAATTACATGTTTCTACTTGGACTAGATGTTTGAATGATTTTGAAATCTATGGATAATTTTTTGGAGGTTTTGAGATGAAAAATCCCAAGAAATTCGAGAAGATATTGTGGATAAGTATAGAAATAGATAATAAGAATGAAGATTTAGTAATAACCCAGAAGGATCATATCAATAGGATCATCAAAAGGTTGGGCATGAATAGATGAGAAACAATGACTACCCATCTTGCATGCCACTTCAACTTGACCAAGGCATAAGAACTCACAATAGAAGAAGAGTGGAAATACATGGAGAAAGTTCCATATTCCTCAGGTGTTGGAATTTTAATGTATACAATGATATTAACTCAATAATGTATTGTGCTTATAGTGGTATTTGTTATCATATTCATGTAAAACCATGTAAAGTGACATTGGGATGTAATTATATAGAAAACCAACCTATTTGAACATGTCTATTACAGAATTTTTAAGATAAATAACATAATAATACATTCAAGGATCTAAATGTTTAGTATCATAGGAAAATGAGGTTTATAAAACACTTGTACATAATACAAAAACATTATTTATAAACTAGGAATGGATGGAGGGGGGTAGTGTAATGACCCAAATTTTTTCAATGGAAAATTCCCTTCTTATATTCATGTCATAAAATAACATGAAAACACAAAATAATGAACTAATAATTGATAAGTGACATTTAAGCATAAGTTTGTCACTCCTATGTTTGGAATTTTGAAAATCTGACATACACGGTCGTGTTCAAGATGATATTTGGAGTCTAATGAAATAAAAATAATTTTTGGTGAATAGTAACGCACCCTTATGAATAGTATTATGACCCTTATGAATAGTAAATCATCCAAAATAAGAGTAACATTACCTATGATTAATAAAATAAAATTTAGACATCTTGGAAAGTGACAATTTGACCTTAGTAAACGTTTTTGGTATTTTATAAGACATAAATAAATAAATAAATAATTTAAAAGAATATTTATTTCCATGAAATGTATAAATAAATTATTGAATCAATGTCTAATAGTTTTTAGATAATTTTATAAGACCCTATGTAATTTTTTGAAGCACTATAAAATCAGTTTTAATCTTAAAAACTGTTTTTAGGTAAATTATGATTTTAATTAAATATTAAATTAATAATATATATAAAATTATTTTTGAAAAATGGACTTCATTTTTGGATTCTACAAGTCAAAAAATTGTTGGGGTAAATTTTTGGGATTTTTCTGAGATACGTGAATTTTTGATGAATAGTTGAATCCGATAATTCACAATAAATGCTAAATAATGTATTAATTGTGTCATCGATGATGTTCTTCTGATGTAAGCCCACTTGTTTTGGGATTAAATTATAAAATTACTATTATTGGTCATCCAAGACTCACTATTCCTTGTCTTATGGGAAATTAATAATCTAATGAATTTTATATTAAGGAAACCCCTCTCCCCTCCACTATAAAAGCCACCCTTCACTCCCTCTTTTCCTAACACATCTCAAGCTACAAACATTCTCTAAACACTACCCAAAAACCTTCCCTATCACCTCCCCCACATCCAAAAGCTTCTGGTCTCACCAAAAGACCAAGACTAGCTTTCTTAAGGAGGATCTCAAGAGGAAGATTTAAGAGGTAATTTCTCTCCCTCTTCCCCTTTAAATTCCTTTCAAGTTCAAGTTCCTTTCTTGATCTCTCCCCACCTATATTCATAAAAATTGTATTGTAACTCTAGTATTAGACATATAATGTAATTTTATGATTCTAATGGTATCTTATATCATCCAACACCCTTTCCCTTCTCCTTTTATTTTATTAAAGAGAACGTTGTTCATGAGGTGTTAATTTATCAGCTTCAAAAACGACATGCTCTCTTCTTCCATTTCTACATTAAGATATGGTCATAAAACCATTTTTATGGTTGAACCAGAATATGTTATATTTATTACGTTCTATTTTATGTTCTATAAATAACCTATGTCTATATCACTAAGTGAAAAGTTAAAACAAGTTCTTTGTGATCCAAAAAAACCGCTCAAATTATCCCTAATAATCATCATTTAATTATTATCTAATAATTCACCCACATAGATCTAAAATAATTCATTATAAAATCATTCAAGATCCTTTAATATCACTAATAACATGTAATATCATTTATGTATGTTTACCCATGATCTACCCGAACTTCAATTTAAGAATACAAGTGAACCACCCAAGAAAAACCATAAAAACGAACATCCCCGAACAATGATTTTTAAACACTATATATCATCCAAAAGAAGATAACATGAGGTAATAAAACCAGAATGAACCCTATTAATCTACAAATGGTTCTTAATTTCTAATTAATGTATATAATATCATTATATAGGACATTAAAGAGAAGGAGGCATTCGGGTACAAGGTAAGGAGAAATTCTAGAGCCCAACTTTTGTTCTTTGGGTTCTTTCTCTTTCACTCTATTTTGGATATGGTTACTCCTAAAAAATCATTTGTTCATCATTTTCTTTCCTTTTCTGGGATATAAATGTTTTCTAATAAAGTTTATGTCAATCCAAATGTTTTCTGAAAGAACTCTTCTCTTAAGAACCCAACTTTTACCTCACATTCAAGGTTGATGGTTCTTGTATCAAGTATTTTGTTCCCTCTTTATTTTGGGAACCCAAAGTTTATGAATGTGTTCTTATGAGATGAAACCAATTCATTTTCATGGGTTATTTATGTTCATTTATGTTATATGTTCATTGTGGGAAGCATGATAAATTGATAATGTTATGATGTGACGGGTGCGCCCGGAATTATATAGCGCAATATGAATGTTTAAATGTGGCGAGTGCGCCCGGAATTATACAGCGCTCCAATGCATTGGGTCAAGTGATGAATCTCATGAGTAAATGCGAAATGATGTGTGAACAAGATGCTATCTTGGTTCACAAGTATGTGTGGTAGTTAACCAGTAAGACATGATGTTTCATTTTTATGCATTTCCACATTTCAAGTCTTTTATTTATGCTCCTCTCATGTTCATGATCTTTTACTTATGTTATGATTATTCTCACCCCATGATATATTGTTCTTATATATCCTCTTACTGGGCTTCTAGTTCCCCCCTTTTGATGTATATCCTCAGGTGGCTACATGTACTAAGGAGAGGACAAGTTCCATAAGAAGCTAGAGAAGAAGAAATTAAATAATTGTTTATGCTTGATGTTGTATTTGTTATGTATGGTCCTAGTTTTCCCAAGACACTAAACCTTTGGATCCTCTATGTTTAATACTATTATGTTGTTTATATTCAAAATTATGTAATAGTAATGTAAGAAAAGACCGGGTCGCTATAGGCAGGGAGTGTGCAGGGGGGGCTGTGCAGGCTAGGGGGCTGGGTGGAGGGGGGCAGGGGGCATGGGGCAGGGTGGAGGGGGCGGGGGGTAGGGGGCAGGGTGGAAGGGGGCAGGGGGTAGGGGGACGAGGGTGAAGGGGGGGGGGGGGGGGGGGGCTGTGCAGGATAGGGGGCTGGGTGGAGGGGGGTAGGGGGCAGGGTGGAGGGGGGCAGGGGGGGCAGGGGGGAGGTTAAAGGGGGTAGGGGCAGGGGGGGCAGGGGGTGAGGGCAGGGGAGGGTGGAGGGGGGCAGGGTGCAGGGGGGCTGTGTATGCTAAGGGGCTGGGTGGAGGGGGGCAGGGTGCAGGGGGCAGGGTGCAGGGGGCAGGGGGCAGGGGGAGGGGGGCAGGGGCAGGGGGGAGGGGGGAAAGGTGTAGGGGGGGCTGTGCAGGCTAAGGGGTTGGGTGGATCGGGGCAGGGGGTAGGGGCAGGGTGCAGGATGGAGGGGGGCAGGGGGAGGGGGGAGGGGGCATGAGGCATGGGGGAGGGTGGAGGGGTGCAGCTGTGGACATGTTAACAACAGCCCCTGTTCGGGGTTTGAAACCTAAAAATTCTTTTCCCTTTTCTTTTCATTTATTTCCTTTAGTTATTTTACTATTTAATAAAAATTTCCTTGTGTTTTCTGGGCACGAAAAAAGCTAGACAACACCTCATGCACCTGTTGAAGATCAAATCATACTATTTTTTTGGAAGCATAAACAAACATCCAGTTTTATGTTTCTACATTATTTTCAATGTTTTTTATGTTTTCCACCTTCCCCTTTAAATTTTATGTGAGACATTGCCCATTTAATTTGAAGGTTTCTGTAAAATACATTAAATGTGTGAGTGTGCGTATACCCAGTGGGAGAGCAAAAACTTTTAGTTAGAAGTTCCAAAAGTCAAACTGGATGGTTTGGTTCCACCTTGAGGTAGGATCCCTCTTCTAGCCTCTTTAATTCAAGAATTATTTAAATTGAATTTAGCTTCTTTCTTAATTTTCCTTAATTATATTGAATTTCATATCTTGAATAAGTGTTCTTTAATATAATTAGTTCAGTTGATCAAATCATGTTTTTATAATAAAACCCCTCCAATGGAGGTGCACTGTCTGCGAAAACCCACCAGCCCCCTTCCACCTTCATTTCATCCCACTTCCACCAATTTTCCAACCCGCAACAGCCCCCCTGCCACCTTTGAATCAACCCGCACCATCCCCCCAGCACCTAAAACTAGCCCTCTTCCACCAGCATTCTAGCCTCCTCCCGCTCCCTTCACTCTTGGCCGGAAGATGCTACCCTGTGGATCTCGTTGGACCGGGTTAACACGCTGCGGTCATGCCGCGGTCATGCCGTGGTCAAGCCACAGTCATGCCACGGTCACGCCGCGGTCACGCCGCGGTCAAGCCGCAGTCATGCTGTGGAAATGCCGTGATTTGGCCCTGCTCCGACCACATCCAGCTCACACCATCCCCCTTCCACCTTCATTTCAGACCGTTGCCACCAGCATTCCAGCCCGCAAAATCCCCTCATGCAACCTTCGAATTATCCCGCACCATCCCCCCAACACCTACAACCAGCCCCCTTTCACCAGCATTCCAGCCTCCTCCCGCTCCCTTCGCTCTTGGACAGAAGATGCTGCCCCGTAGATGTCGTTGGACCAGGCCAACACACCACGGTCACGCCGTGTTAATGCTGTGATTTGGCCATGCTCCAGCCACATCCATCCCACATCCATCCCCCTTCCACCTTCATTTCAGCCCGCTACCACCAGTATTCCAGCCCGCAACAACCCCCCTTCCACCTTCGAATCAGCCCGAACCCTCCCCCCAACACCTTCAACCAGCCCCCTTCCACCAGCATTCCATCGTCCTCCTGCTCCCTTCGATCTTATCCGGAAGATGCTACCCTGCGGATGCCACTAGACCAGGCCAACATGCCGCGGTCACGCCGCATTCACGCCGGCCGCGGTCACGCCACGGTCATGCCGCGGTCACGTCACGTTAATGTCGTGATTTGGCCCTACTCCAGCCACATCCAGCCCACACTAGCCCCCTTCCACCTTCATTTCAGCCTGCTGCCACCAAGAATTCCAGCCCACAACAGCCCCCCCCCCCCCCCTTCCACCTTCGAATCATCCCACACCATCCCCCCAGCACCTTCAACCAGCCCCCTTCCCCCAGCACCTGCAGCCATCCCCCCCAGCACATGCAATAGCCCCCTGCCACCTTCGGAAAGATCACTTAGGATCTGTTACTTCTTACATCATGTATCACTTAAGATAAGTGTTTCTATATAAGTGGTTCTAGATTGCTTATTGAAATTTTTTATTCTGACACTTATTTGATTGGTTTTCATCTGGAATTGGAAGTGTAAATGTTTTTCAGAAACAGAATGCCACGATTTTTTTCAAACTGTTTATCAAAAGTCGTTAGGACTCTGGCCTAACAAGTAGTCGCACACCAGAACTAAGTAGAAGTAAATGAACAAAAAATCAACATCTTTTATTTCTATACGAGTAAGAAGAATTATAGAGACAACATATCATATATGGCCGAATCACTCTTCAAAATGTGCTGTTAAACCCTTTTCTCAAAACCTAGTGCTGGATCACTTCACCAAAAATCATAGCCAGTCCATATCACCGTCCTACTAATGTTGGAAACTTCAAAAGATCATTCATACCCACCAAAAAGTTGAGGAACATTACTTCTTGCTAAAGATGCATCTTTAGCTGCATCTATATTGGCCAGAACTAGGAGCAACTTTGTATCTAAAATCACCTCCTAACCATTATTCCATGAAATCATGCCACCCTTTGTTGCCGAGTGAGGAAGCAGACTTTCCAGCCCTCATGTCCTGAGTCCTCAATAGCCTCAGGAGCATTCATGTCCATTGCGCTAGTATACCATGACTGTGAAGAAGTTTTAGAAACCAGTCGGTACCTGGAAAGGCCTTGACCAAGCTCCATTGAAAAATAAATAGTAGGAATAACTCCATTAGAAGTTCAATAGTTGTGCAAGGGGAATCCACATAGTAATGTTAGCTGTGGCATTGCACCATCATGCCACCAACCTGTTGTCAACTCCCTCACTTCCTCCTTTTCTTCAGTATTCAAAACACAATGAGTCTCCTTTCAGTGCAAGGTTTCATGATCCCTTATTCCTTCCCTCTTTAAGCAACCTTTTGTATCTTACTTTTGCAACATTTTGAGCTGTTCGTATCCCCAAAAATTCTCCCTTGGCACTTTTTTGAACTCTTTTCAACATTCTCATCACAAATTCTGTACAAACTGAAACCACTAGCATTTTGGCATAATATGAACTTTTCAATAGAAATGGAAAAGACAAACAATAGTATTTTTAATAGTTTATTTGGAATACATGGAAAATGTGTGATGAAGTATGTTATTTGAGAGACATAAAAAACACATCAAAAAACACATATTGCAAGAGACCTATCTAAAATGGCATGAATTCTACCTAAAAGTCACTAAAATTTAAAATGATAGCATCTCCATGTGGAATAAAACCCCTCATAAGAATGGACCTGCCTCCACCCATAGGCATGTCACCTGAAAAGCTGAATTTCATCCACCAGCATGTAAAGAACATCCAAGAGAAAAACATTGTGACAACCCACCAAGTATAAGATGTCAATGTGCTGGGACTCAAGAATAACTTTTAATAGAAAAAAACATGCAAATGAGGTTCACATAAACACATATGTCATCAGCTCCATGCATTGAACTGTCTTAGTCGGGTTAAAACATTGGTGTTTCCTCAGAACCCATAAAGAAAAAGAACACAAAATAAGAGTGATTAGGGAACATTACAATAGATAAGCTGAAACTGTTCAGTTTGCTGAAGATCATTTAAACAGATGTTGTTGCAGTGCCTGAAATAGGGAAAAACAGATCCTTGGGGAAACAGACGATCCATTAGGAGCATAACAAGTGTAGCATTAACATCAAAGTCTCTAGATAAAAGAGAAATAAACAGCCATTCAAGTATATCAAATTATGTGAACAAGCAGCACAAGACCTACAAAAAATAACACTTTGAGCCCAAATTTTCCAAGAAGCATCCAGAACCAGAGTCGAGCAATAAATTCTAGTCAATCCTCAATGAAATATTTGGGAATCATAACCAATTCCAAAGATGATACCTGGTAAAAACCAAGTTCCTATTGCCTAAATGAAATAGAAAGAAATGTATTCTTCTCTAGAACTAGACAGTAACATCTGCAACCTTTTGAGCTGTTCTTATCCCCAAACATTTTCCCTCAGCCCTTGTTCGAAATCTTTTCAACATTCTCGTCACAAATTCTATACAAACTGAAACCACTAGTATTTTCTGTACAACCTTTTAAGCTGTTCGTATCCCCAAAAATTCTCCCTCAGCACTTGTTTGAACTCTTTTCAACTTTATCGTCACAAATTCTGTACAAACTGAAACCACTGTCATTTTGTGTCCACCTTAATCGTGACCTTCCTCTGCTATTTAAGGTTACCAATTACGTTTCCTTACTATTGCAGAGTGGAAACAAACTGCTCCTCCAATGCACTAGGTTGCTGAAACAGTTCCTTCTCCGTCGGCTGCCCATACTTTTCTATTAGAGCAGGTTTAAAACATTTCCCATGACATGTTCGGCGTTGCACCGTACCAGGACAAAAACCAGTATAGTGTTGTACAAACTATGAAAAGTTGCGCCTAGTGTAATTTTATGTCCTCTGTCATCTGAAAAAAATTGAAATACCTTTCTGCTTTGATGTTCCCACCATACAGATCATCTCCCGATAAAATCTGGCAACACAACTCTTGTCAGCCATTTTGTATGGATGTCAACAGCATAACAAAATTATTCTCATTTCATTATATATTATTTTATTGTCTGGACTGATATGTGTGAGAGGTTATTTCCATATTCTAATTTCTTTCTTCCATATATGAATGAAAATATTGATAAGAAGGAGGAGGTATTTTCCCCTACACGTTGTTTGCATCAAATTTTACTGAACTAATTCTTGGAAATGAGTTGGGATTTGAATATTCTCAATGATTTTCTCTATATTTTACTGATTTATTCATATTCATGAGCATAGATTTAAAATTTCCCCTTTCATTCTACTAATATGCCTAACATGCTTGATAGGCATGAGCAGGGGTTTTCATTAGCTCATTGTTTTCAACTGTGTTTCACAAACATTTTTTGAAGGTGTAGGAATAGATTTTCATCCAGTTATAGACAAACACCATATTTTACAAGAGGTCTTGCTATGCATGAACAAATATTTTTATCAAATCATTATTTCTCATCAAATTTGACCAGTGGGATTCTTCAGTGTGAACAATGTGGTTGTCATGTCCGGGTATTTTTTACTATTTCATTATATGAGCTTCCTGGGGGGCCTGAGTCCAAAATATCATGGGCAGGAGCCTGTAAGGGGTGGTCCTCTTTATGTAGAAGATATTGATTCATGCAGCGTTGGTGGTGGACATTGCTGGAAAGAGACCTCAAGAGGGACCCATTTGTCATGGGTATAAATTCACTAGTCATCCCTTGATCAGGCTCCCTGTGATAATAGTTGAACTTGTTATCATGTTCTAGGGATAGTATTTTAAAACAGTATCACATAAATATTGATTTTATTTGATTATAGATTACCTACTTTAAATGAGTGGATGATTGGTGGGGATTCATAAGGAGGGTCTTTGAAGATTCTTATACCGTAGGGATAATATTGTTTATTTGGTACTCTAGGACCGATAAATTTTGAACCTAATGATGGGGATATTTGTTTGGTGATAGTGTCTTCTTTTTGGTTGAGGACCAACATTGTGAAGTGTCTGATGTGAATGTCTATGAGAATGGGTGAAATTTCATTGGGATCAAATAGATTTCTGGTAGAAAGTGCCTATAATATATGTGACAGGGGGCGGACATGGGGGACCAGGGGGAATGGGGGTGCAGGGGGGGTGTTCAAGGGGCTGTCTAGGGGGGTGCAAGGTGGTGGAAGAGGGCTGTCCAGGGGGGTGCAAGAGGGCTGTCCAAGGTGGGCATGGGGGTCCAGTGGGGGTGCAAGGGGTTGTCCAGGGGGTGCAGGGGTGTCCAGTGGGGCTGTCAAGTGGGGCTGTCCAGTGGGGTGCAGGGGGGAATGGGGGTCCAGGGGGTGAAGGGGGTGCAGGGGGTGTTCAAGGTGGCTATCCAGGGGGGTTCAAGGGGGTGCAAGAGGGCTGTCCAAAGGGGTGTTCAAGGGGGCTGTCCAGGGGGCATGGGGGTCCATTGGGGGTGCAAGGGGGCTGTCCAGGGAAGTGCAAGGGGGGGTCTTCTTGTCCAGGGTCTGTCCGGGGGGGGGGGGGGGGGTCTATGGGGGTGTCTAGGGGGGCGGGCGGGGTATCTAGGGGGTTGTGTAGGGGGGAGGGGTGTCCAGTGGGGGGTGCAAGGGGGCTGTCTGGGGGGGGGGGGGGGCATGGGGGCTGTCCAGTGAGGTGTAGGGGGTGTTCAAGGGGGCTATCCAGGGGGGCATGGGGGTCCAGTGGGGGTGTAAGGGGGCTGTCTAGGCAGTGCATGGGGGTGCGGGGGGGGGGGGGGGAATGTTCAAGGGGGTGCAGGGGGCCTGTCCAGGCGGGGCATGTGGGTGTAGGGGGTGTTCAAGGGGGGGGGGGGGGGGGGTTTCTGAAATGGGAAGGCCTACAACCGCAGTTTTAAACTGTGGCTATAGGTCTATTGCCACGGTTTAAAATCATGGCAAAAACTATACAACCATGGTTCAAAACTGTGGCAATAGGACACGTATGGATTACTGTCCTGCCATGGTTAAAACTTTGGCTAAAGCCCTTTATCCATGGTTTGGAACCGTGGATATAGCCCTTTATCCACGATTTGAACCGTGGCTACATGCCTTTAGCCACGGTTTCAAACTGTGGCTATAGTTCTTGCCCTATAGCGACACCAATACCATCCATGGTCCGTTGAACCATGGTTATAACCTATAGCCACGGTTTTTGGGCTTATAGCCATAGTTTGAAACCATGGCTATTTCCTAAATATATAGTAGTGTGGAAAAACCCCACATCGGTATGTGTCATCCCTTGGTGAAATATTATGACATCATAAAGTAGTTGGTGGTTCCCCCATGTAATATTTTGGTTTGGTTTACCCTTCTACTATAAAAATAAATCAAGGGAAATATTTTCAGGCTCTTCTAAGTTCCCAATAGTTTGATACATTTGTTCTTATAGACAAGATGTATTATAGAGATTCAGTCTTAGTCGAATGAAAGATTGTTATCTCATTCACATAATAGGATCTTGAGATTATCATCAATGTATACATTAGGAAAATTTACATTTTATAGCATTTGGGTAATGTTTACATTCATAAATTTTTAATTGGAAAATATTCTATGATCAGTCTTATCCATGTTTGAACAATAAGTTTCTTATATAATAGTAATGATGATCTATATCTATGAAAACTGACCATGAAAGGGTGAAAAAAATATAGAAAAACTCATCAAATATTTAAACTACAGTAATTATTTTTGAAATTTTTTTTATACATCAAATTTCTGGTGTTTCTGAAAATCATTGAATTTTATTTTATTCTTGTAAGAGCATGGAATCACATGAACTAAGGGGTTCCATTATTATATAATAAATTACCAATGAACCAAGTAAATGGACATGTTGGTGTGAAATTTAGTGATAGTATCCCCATGGAGTCTTGGGTATCCATGTGCGCTAAGGACTGATTATATAATATTAATGGAAAAAGTTGATGGGAAGTGATGTCAACCATTTTATTTCTCCTAATGTTACAAAAAAAGATCGATTTATCCCAAAAATCATATTCAAAGAGGATTATATATTTCATGTAAATGTAAACAAGGTATCGAACCCAACTCTTGGATTATAATTATGATTAATGACTTATATTTTTCAAGTTTAAATGTATATTTTCATTTCTGTGAATGTGAACATGTTAAAAACAATCGTGGTTAATTCGGGAAATGTTACAAAAAAATAACAGTTTTCATAATGGTATTATCTATTCATCAGGGTCTGAGAAGTCATGATATATCCCAATATCATCTCCAGAATGTTAGATGTTGACACATTTTTTCCCTCATTATGGAAGGTAGGAATGGTAAGATATCATGGATTTCCCTAATGGTGATTCCCCTATATTAACACTCTCGATATAGTAAAATGCATCCTCAATATCAACAAGAGAATAAAATGTTCCCATTTCATAATATGGATTGATAAGTGACCAACCATGATAAATTTTTAACAACATAGATTTATATGAAAAGGAGTATGTGGATCTTACTGATTTCCATTTAATATTTGTTGGTAATAATATTATCCATTATTGATTAATCCAACAAGTTGTATCTAGGTATGTAGAGGGACCTATTTCCAATTTCAATTAGTGAATACAAGGCCCCTAAAAAGCCATAAAATTAAATATCCCTCCTGAAATGGAATCAATTCATTTTATCCAAGTTCAATATTGAATTTACAGGATGGAATCAAGAGTTGTACTCCCAAATACTATCCTAGCAAGATGTACAACATGGATGAGACCTATTACCCGAAGACATCATAGAATTTATTTGTTAATGTAGAATCTATGATTGAATAAATAATAAAACATGACTTCATTTCAGTTATATCTAATCCTATTTGTCCATAAAATAGTATTTTCATCAAGTAGAAGATAGATCATAGTCTTGTTTATATCGATTTCCTGGACACAAATGTGCATTTCATGAACTATTATATTATAGTATAGATGATGAAATTATATATTGACATGATGTCGGGATTTCAAGACCACTACATAGTATATAGAAACTCTGGTGATAACAATTTTTTGATAGTCCTAGATGACAAGGATCCATAATTATCAAGGAATAACAGATTATATATTTCATAAATATAATTCGGTTTATTTTAAGAAATGATGTTACTAAATATTAATTCATTTTTAATCAAATCTTAAATTACTTTTGGAAATTTAATGGAATGATACATGAATTCATTGTTTTTTAAATATTGGTATTGTTTTATTATTTCTTGACCTTTTTCTAGTCTTTAGTGATATTCTGTAATGAAACCAAAAAATAAATACCTTGAAGTCATATTTTGGGTTAATTAAGTAAAATTTCTCACAATTTATAGATCTCTATAATGGGAGAAGCGGTATGATCATCATTTTTTATATATTTTGAAGGATTCCTGTGTTACCATTCATCGTCCTATGTGGGTATATGATCCTGGATCTTGTATTCTAATGGAATATGAAGCATAGATTATTTGGAAGGAATGTGATCCTACAATAAGGTGATTTAAAAATTTTGCTTTTGGGATCAAAAAAATGACACACTGAAAGTGTAACACCCCAGATAAATAAAGAATATTATATTTTTATATTTATCCATATTTGTGAATAAAATATTAATATTACTTTAAAGGGGACGCTATGATCGATGGTGTACCCAACACACAACAACGAGTTTCTTGGGAATCTTACGTTGCACTCTAATAATAAAATAATATTATTTTAAATAGTAGTTAACGCCTAGTTGTTGTAATGGCGGGAATGAAAAAAACTAACCAAAAAATGATTATATATGTTTGTCAAATATTTTTACTTTTTACAATAAATTTTAGTGGATTAAAAATTCAAATGATTCCAATTTTAAGCGTAAACATTCTAATATTCTTTAAAAGGTTGATTAACCGCCTTTTGATGGCAAACCTCTTTTAAATCCACTTCTTGAAAATTTTGTGTGTTATATATGACAAAATAAAATTCTTCTTTAGAATCGGGACATCAAAATTTACTTTGTGTAAATTTTTGTTATTTTTCCGAAAAAGTTCAATTTTTAATGAATAGTGAAAAATGTTGTATTTTAATTCAAAACCACTTTTAATCTAATTTATTTATATGATTAGATTATGTTTTGAATTGGTTTTAATGTTAAATTAGAATATATTTTTACCATTTAATCCAATAGTGGTCATTGTAATTAATTTCACTTTGAAATTGGGCTTAAACTAGTGTCAATATTTTGATACTTTTTGTTTCATAAAAACACGCTATTTGTTTTGACAACGGGAATTAATTATTAAATTAATTAATGCAACTTATATGTTTTGAATTTTGTAAAATAGACATCATTTTTGAATTCTTAATATCAAATATAGCTTAGGGTGAACTTTTGGTAATTTTCTGAAAAACTTAAATTTTTGATGAATAGTGAAACCACTAAGTTGTACTTATAAAAACTGATTTTCCGTTTAAATGAAAATTTTTCATCATTGTGTTTTGAATTTAAAAAATCCGACATACATGGTTTTCATTAAGAAGTAAAATGTGGTTCAATGGGATTAAAATAATTTTTTGGTGAATAGTAACTTATTATGTTTTTAATCGCGATTAGAGGTAATTAGTGTAGTTTAAGGTAAGAATAATGTTTTATTAAAATGAAATGACCTAGACACATGTCCTACCCTAAATGGATGTGTCATGGCCGACTAATAAAATCCATGTGTCAACTTGGGGACCCCATGGAGCCACTTTGGTTGGAAAATGACATAAATATCTTTTTATTTATTGTTAAAGTAAAAATGACACAAAAATGAGATGTTTAACTAAAACAATTTTTACATGGGGTTATACTAGTCAGATTTTTGAGTATAAATAGTAATTGGAAAGATAAAAATATTTCATACATCATAGTATTTTTTTATAATTTTTAGACATTAAATAAATTAAATTATTTATGACATCATGATGATGCAGTGCTGACCTCATTATTTAACGATTTAAATAAAATGGAACGATAATGAAAAATCTAAGACCTACACATGTCAAAAACCTATTGGATGGGTGGATTTCGAACCCTTATCACCTTATCCTCGAAATAAATCAATGTGGGACCATTAAAATCCGAAACTCATTCTAAAATAAAGTAACATTTCACTACTAGAAAAACAGGTATTTGCGACGGGATCCCGTCGCAACTGGCTTTTTGCGACGGGGGCCCGTCGCAAATAGTCTGTTGCTCAAAACGCCGTCGCAACTACACTTATTTGCGACGGGCCTGTCGCTAAAGCCTTTTTTTGCGACGGTCATTCTCCCCGTCACAAATAGTATTCCGTATTTTTGTAAAAAACTTTTAAAATAGTTTTTGCGACGGGTCCCGTCGCAAATACCTTTTGCGACGGTACCATCGCAAAAACGATTTTTAAAAAAAATAAAAAACTATTAATAATACTAGTATTTGCGACGGGCATCGTATCCCGTCGCAAATACTATTTTTTAAAAAAAATAAAAAACTATTAATAATACTAGTATTTGCGACGGGTATAGTATCCCGTCGCAAATACTATAAAAAAAAATTAAAAAAATAAATTATTAATAAATTATTTTAATTAATATAATAATAGAATTATAATTTACAAATGAAAATAATAAATTATTTTAATTACTATAATAATAGTAGAATTATAATTCAAAAATAAAAAATAATAGAATATTAATAAATGATTTAATTAATATAATAATATTACAATTATAATTCATAAATAAAAAAAATATTAATAAGTTATTTTAATTAATATAAAAATAATAGAATTATTTTACATTCAAATATTAAAATAATTCAAGTATTACAAAAAATATAATTAAATTATAATATTATAAAATTTTAATATATATATATATAATTTTAATATTTATATATAAAATTTTATATTATAAAATATAAATAATATTATTATTCATATTAATATTTTTATTTAAAAATATAATATTATTAATATTTTATAATGAGACAGAAACTACGAATAGAAAAAAAAAATATTTTGATTTCACAAATTTTATAACAGAAATACAAACTCTAATCTGAAGGATGGGGGGGAGGGGGGGAGGTGGGGGATCTGCAGATGGTGGTGGAGGAAACTCCATCCCTAAAGCATAAGTGAGTCGGCGCATGTACTCCATCTGCTCCTGATGCTGCTGCTGCCACCGACTCGCCTGCTCCTCGTACAGCTGCTGCTGGCGTCGACGCTCCTCCTCATGCTGCTGACGCATCTGCTCCTGCTTCTGTTGGAGACTCTCTATTTGTGTAGTCTGAGATCACAACTGATCCTCATACTGTGTAGAAGAAGATGCACGAGCTCCTCTCGAGCTGGACACCGACATCGCAGCACTGCCATAATAATCTCCGGGAGTCAGTCGAGAGCCGATACCAACTACCCGGCCCTTCTCGAAGGCATACTGGGTGGCCTTCATCCATGCCGCCTCATCAAACTGACGGGCAGTGGTCTGATCTGATGACTCGGCCTGACTCTCAGGCCGGGCCTGTGCCGCTGCGGCCTCATATGACTCCCATAGTTGCAATTTAAAATTAAAATTGTGAATATATTATATGCAGTTAATTTTTAAACTTGAAAACAAATAATACTGACCACGATGTGATGCTGACGATCACCTCTGAGCTCCCCAGTAGCAGGATCACTATACATCCTCTGATATACGTCGTACTCTGTAATATCGGGGTGCTCGACAGCCTATAAGAATAAAAAATAAACTGTTAATATTTATAGTTATATAAAATATTTATAAATAATGTATATACCAAATGTTGTCTATGAGTACTGAAAGAACGACTCCCAGCTCGATGAGTCACCTCCTGTCTCCCCCGATTCTGCCTCCCCACCGATGATCTCCTCTGAAAGGTACCACTCAACCAGTGCGCACATAATCCATCCCATACATGGGATGAAATATACTCTGGTCGGTGTGCTCTACATGACTCCTCAAAATCTGACACTCCTGCTTTCTTCATCGCAGCTTTTTTTAAATTGTGCAAAAACTGACGAAGGCGATCACGCATGGCCACCTCCCATGCCTCGTGGATGGCGTCACGCATGGTATCCTCGATCGGATACCATAAACCCTACAAATAAATCAAAATATCAAGTTAGAAATGAAATAATTTTCAAAATAAAAATTATTTATTTACGTACGTACCAACCAATGGCCGAACATGGCCTGCTGCACATCAATGGGAATCTGCTCCCATGTGGTCCACGGCTGAGAGAAATAGTTGCGCAAAATAGCGCTTCCCTGTCCGACTGCTATATGCGGAAAACTGAAAAAAATAATAAACATTTATTATGTGAATAGATTAATGAAATCTTAGTCAAATACACAGGTTATCACACAGGTTATCACACCTCCGTGTGCGTGGATCAAACCCAAGACGTGGACGTCGCTCGGGGACGGGGTCAGGAATCATCAATCGTGCAAGACCGCACCCCCTCCGCGTACTCCCTGGAGCGCCTGCAGGCTGAGGGTCATCTGTCAGCAACTCATCCGCATCAAAAGTCAGGTCAGCATCCGCCAACGTACGAAATGTGGCATCGTCCATCTGAAACAGAAAATGTTAATGTTAGCAAATAATTGATAATTACTATTATATATACATATATACATATTATGATTGTATATAAATACCATGGAATGCTATCAGTGTTCATCTTCATCATCATCTTCATATATGTCAATGTCATCTTCATATTCCTCCTCAACATCATCGATATCCATTCGAGTTACAGTTGCTTCATCTCTTACCGTTTCAAATTCATATGTGACATCATTAACATCATCGTCATCACTGACTCATAAATGTGGGGTGTCGTCATCGATACTCATGTCTCTTTGTAAAAAAGATTGATTTTGAGTACTATCTTGAAAAACTTCAATTCTTTGCACATCAGTGAAAGCACATTCACTTTGACTAAACTGATTGTCTCGAATTTTGATTTTTATTACACTCCACCAATCAGTCAAGTCTCTTGATGTTGCACAGTACTTTGCATAATAAACTTGATATGCCTGTTGAGCCAATAAGAATGGTTCATTTACTGCGAGAACACTTTTACATTTAATATCGATGATTCCATGAGTCGGATTAACACGCACGCCTCTCTCTGTATCCAACCACCGACATTTGAACATGGTTATGTAATGTTGTCCAAGATAACAGAGTTCAATGATTTCATCAAGTATGCCATAAAAGTCAACTTCATTTTCTCGATGATGAGATCCTCTCAAGCTAACTCCACTGTTCATTGTTTTTTTCGATTCCCCATATGCATGTGTGTGGAATCTAAATCCATTCACCACATATGCATTATAAGTTTTAACAAGTTTGGAAGGTGGGTTACTCAATACACACAGCCGTTTGTCAATTTTATCAGCATGTCGAGACACCTGAAAATTTGTGAAATAATTATCAATATAGTAAACTATACATTGAATGAGTTGCTAAAAGATAAAGAATTTATGTTACCAGTTTTTGAAACCACTGAGAGAAATTTTTCAGTCGACGTTCTTCGAGAGCAGCTGCTGTAATTTGTGGAATTTGTTTCTTGATATGATTATCATACAACCTATAAAAACCAAAGTTATTTACTGTATCATAAATTATAGAATAAGTGATATAAACACTTACAGTACAACTGATGTCATCTCTTCACAGTTGAGCAGAACATACGTATGAGCTCTATGATGTTCATCATTTGAAAGCCAGCGTTCAGAAACTCCACCAAAACCAAGCTTTGACTGGTTGAAAACAGATAATTGATTGTCGATTTCATCAATATTCCTCTCATTCCGTCCCATTCGGTTGTGTTTTGAAGGATACTCAGATTCAAAATAATGGTAGCAGAAAAAAGATATTTCCTCTTGCAAATAAGCTTCTGCAATAGATCCTTCAACAGATGCTTTGTTGCGTACTTTTCTTTTCAATTTTTGCATGCATATTTCAAATGGGTACATCCATCGAAACTGTACCGGACCTCCACATTTGGCTTCATATGGAAAATGTAACATCAAATGTTCCATTGAGTCGAAGAAAGACGGCGGAAATATTTTTTCCAGTTTACATATAATTACAACAACATCTTTTTCAAGTTTGCCTAGAGCATCATAATCTGCCGTAGCCGCACAAATTTCCCGAAAAAAATGAGACATGTCTGTTATGGAATCCCAAATCACAGAATTCAACAGACCTCTTAATACAATGGGTAGAAGTCTCTCCATTATAACATGACAATGATGACTTTTTAATCCAGTAATATGACCATTCTTTACACATCTACCCAAATTGGAAGCACAGCCATCTGGAAGTCTCAAATCTGCAATCCACTGACAAAATAATAAACGGTTTTCTTTAGACAGTGTATAAGCTGCTTTTGGTTTCAGTAACCTTTCTGTTCTGACATTCTCAAATAGTTCCAATTCTGGACGCCTGCAAATTTGGGCAAGATCTAAACGTGCATTTACATTATCTTTGCTCTTTCCTGGCGTATCCAAAACTGTATGAAACAAATTATCAAAAAGTTCTTCTCAATATGCATTACATCTAACATGTGTCGGACCAACAAATCAGACCAATATGGCAAATCCCAAAATATGCTACGTTTAATCCAATTGTGTTCTTTCCCAAAACCAGAAATTTCTTGTTGGTTTATTGTGGGACCAAAAGTGATGGGAGGTAATGAAAATAAAACCGAATTTAACTCCGAACCTGATAGCATTTTTGGAGGTCCATCCCTTTCAGCTGTTCCTTTTCTGAAATGAGATCTGTTTCTGCGAAAAGGATGATCAGCTGGAAGAAATCTGCGATGATAGTCAAAATAACAAGGTTTCTTTCCATGAATGAGCATAAATGCTTTGTTCTCTCCCATACAGTAAGGACATGATTTCTGACCATGTGTACTCCAGCCAGATAACATCCCATAAGCCGGGAAGTCACTTATTGTCCACATCAATGCTGCTCTCAGTATGAAATTCTGTTTCGTTGCAACATCATATGTACTGACACCAGTACTCCACAATAAATTTAATTCATCAATCAATGGCTTCAAATAAACATCAATATTTTTCTTCGGATGTCCTGGAATTAGTAAAGTCAAAAAGATATATGGCTCCTTCATCAACATCCATGGAGGTAAATTGTACGGAGTTAAAAAAACAGGCCAACATGAATATTGACTACCATAAGATCCAAACGGACAGAAACCATCAGTGGAAAGGCCCAGTCGAACATTTCTAGCTTCTAAAGCAAAGGATGGATTCACTCTATCAAAATGTTTCCATGAATCACCATCGGCTGGATGATTCAAGCTTTTATCGGTTGAAATATTCTCTTTATGCCATGACATCATTGTCGCTGTATTTTTAGAAATGAATAAATGCTGAAGTCTGGATGTAAGCGGAAAATATCTCAACTGTTTTACAGGAATCAAACCAGACTTCCCGTGTTGTCCTTCTTTATATCTCAGTTTCCCACATGTGGGACAACTATCCAACGACTCATTTTCCCCAGAATATAAAATGCAGTCATTTGAACATGCATGAATCTTCTGACAAGTAGGTCCCAAATTTCGAACCAACCTCTTACTTTCATAGTAATTTGCAGGTAAAACATTTCCTTCGGGTAACAGTGTTTTCAGCAAAGAAAATATCTGGTCAAAACAGGTGTTTGACATTCCGTTATCTGATTTGATAGCCATAAATTTTGCAACTACTTCTAATTTGCTCATCTTGCAGCCAGGATATAATGCATCCTCAGCAGACTTCAACAACTCATAAAATTCAGACGGTCCCAACTCAGGATTTGAAGCTATATCAGCCGGAGTTTCTGTATGTTGAACAGATGAACCTGCAACATCATGTACTAAATCTTGAAACTGGGATGGATTCGGAATCAAGTTGGTATCACCTGCTCTGGAACTGCGTTCACTGTGTTGATACCAAAAAACATAATCTGCTTGAAAACCAAAACGCAAGAGATGTTCCCCCACTTTGTCAAACGTGTCAAACGTTCTCAATGCACATTTTCTACAAGGGCATTTTATCTTTCCTTCTGAAACAAATTCTGGATTTGATGCCGCAAATGATAAAAAAATCTCCACACCCTCTATATATACTGGATTTAAACCAGAACCATTTGGATTTCTACGTTGATTTATCCATATGCGGTCATCTAATAATGACTGTTGATGACCTCGTTGTTCCATATTTTTCTATAAAATATAAAAGCATTACTGGTTTTGAATAATTTGTTAGAAAAAACACAAGCAAGGATTGAATATATTGAGAATAAAGCAAAACCTGTTACAAATTTTGATAATTTTAATATTATATTGATTTTTTATTTTTTTTAATAATACTAATATAATTTTTTTCATAAATATTAATTATATAATAATAACATCATTACATTATTAGTATATTTTATTATTAATATTAAAATAATATAATTTTCTATATTATATACAATTCTCCTTTCATCTGTGTGCTTCACATTCTGTCTCCACATGTAATATTGGCATTCACTTTCACCTCTCCATTGGCGAGTAGGTTGATAATTTTGAAAAAGAATGCCAATATTACATGTGGAGACAGAAAAAACACAGAAGAAAAGAGAATTGTATATAATATAGAAAATTATATTATTTTAATATTAATAATAAAATATACAAATAATGTAATAAGGTAATTATTCCTAATTATTGGTAATTATTTCAAATTATTGGTAATTATTCCAAATTATTGGTAATTATTCCAAATTATTGGTAATTATTCCGAATTATTGGTAGTTATTCCTAATTATTGGTAGTTATTCCTAATTATTGGTAAATATTGGTAATTATTGGAAAATATTGGTAATTATTGGAAAATATTGGTAATTATTGGTAATTATTGGAAAATATTGGTAATTAATGGTAATTATTGGAAAATATTGGAAAATATTGGTAATTATTGGTAATTATTGGTGATTATTGGTAATTAATGGTAATTATTGGTAATTAATACTAATTATTGGTAATTAATACTAATTATTGGTAATTAATACTAATTATTGGTAATTAATACTAATTATTGGTAATTAATACTAATTATTGGTAATTAATAATAATTATTACTAATTATTCCTAATTATTACTAATTATTCCTAATTATTACTAATTATTGTTAATTATTCCTAATTATTACTAATTATTGTTAATTATTACTAATTATTACTAATTATTAGTAATTATTGCTAATTATTACTAATTATTAGTAATTATTGCTAATTATTACTAATTATTAGTAATTATTGCTAATTATTACTAATTATTGCTAATTATTACTATTTATTACTAATTATTACTAATTATTACTAATTATTACTAATTATTGATAATTATTAGTAATTATTGATAATTATTAGTAATTATTGATAATTATTAGTAATTATTACTAATTATTGGTAATTATTACTAATTATTGGTAATTATTACTAATTATTCGTAATTATTACTAATTATTCGTAATTATTACTAATTATTCGTAATTATTACTAATTATTCGTAATTATTACTAATTATTCATAATTATTACTAATTATTGGTAATTATTACTAATTATTGGTAATTATTGGCAATTATTGGTAATTATTGGCAATTATTGGTAATTATTGGCAATTATTGTTAATTATTACTAAATATTGGTAATTATTGGTAATTATTAATAATTATTTTTAATTATTACTAATTATTGTTAATTATTGGTAATTATTACTAATTATTGTTAATTATTCCTAATTATTACTAATTATTGGTAATTAATACTAATTATTGGTAATTAATACTAATTATAGGTAATTATTCCTAATTATTGGTAATTATTACTAATTATTGAGAATTTTTCCTAATTTTTTCTAATTTTTCTTAATTTTTTCTAATTTTTCCTAATTTTAGGTATTTATTACTAATTATTACTAATTATTGCAAATTATTGGTAATTATTGGTAATTATTGGTAATTATTGTAAATTATTGTTAATTATGGCTAATTATTGCTAATTATTGGTAATTATTGGTAATTATTGGTAATTATTGGTAATTATTGGTAATTATTGGTAATTATTGGTAATTATTGTTAATTATTGGTAATTATTGGTAATTATTACTAATTATAAATAATTATAAATAATTATAAATAATTATTACTAATTATTCCTAATTATTCCTAATTATTACTAATTATTACTAATTATTACTAATTATTACTAATTATTCCTAATTATTACTAATTATTCCAAATTATTCCTAATTATTCCTAATTATTCCTAATTAATCCTAATTATTCCTAATTATTCCTAATTATTGGTAATTATTGGTAATTATTACTAATTATTGGTAATTATTGGTAATTATTGGTAATTATTGGTAATTATTACAAATTATTCTTAATTATTGATAATTATTGATAATTGTTCCTAATTATTACTAATTACTCTTAATTATTGATAATTGTTCCTAATTATTCTTAATTATTACTAATTATTACTAATTATTACTAATTATTGATAATTATTGATAATTATACCTAATTATTCCTAATTATTCTTAATTATTGATAATTATTGATAATTGTTCCTAATTGTTCCTAATTATTACTAATTATTACTAATTATTGATAATTATTGATAATTATTGATAATTATTGATAATTATTGATAATTATTGATAATTATTCTTAATTATTCCTAATTATTCCTAATTAGTCCTAATTATTCCTAATTATTCCTAATTATTCCTAATTATTCCTAATTACTCCTAATTATTCCTAAGTATTCCTAATTATTCATAATTATTCCTAATTATTGGTAATTATTGGCAATTATTTGTAATTATTACTAATTATTACTAATTATTGGTAATTATTGGTAATTATTACTAATTATTACTAATTATTGTTAATTATTGGCAATTATTCCAAATTATACATAATTATTACTACTTATTGGTAATTATTACTACTTATTGGTAATTATTACTACTTATTGGTAATTATTACTTATTATTACTAATTATTGGTAATTATTACTAATTATTACTAATTATTGGTAATTATTACTAATTATTACTAATTATTGGTAATTATTACTAATTATTACTAAATATTCTTAATTATTGATAATTATTGATAATTGTTCCTAATTATTAGTAATTAAAAGAATAATTACCAATAATTAGGAATAATTACCAATAATTACAAATAATAACATTATTAGTATATTTTATTATTAATATTAAAATAATATAATTTTCTGATTTATATACAATTCTCCTTTCATCTGTGCGTTTTCTATCTCCACATACAAATAATACATGTGAAGACAGTAAACACACAGATGAAAAGAGAATTGTATATATATAAAAAATTATATTATTTTAATATTAATAATAAAATATACTAATAATGTAATAATGTTGTTATTCCTAATTATTGGTATTTATTACTAATTATTAATATTTATTCTTAATTATTAAAAATTATTAATAATTATTCCTAATTACCATTAACTATGAACAATACTAATAATTTAAATTTATTAAGTAAGAAAACAATATAAACATAATTAAATTACAACTAATTAAGAATAATTGAAACTAATAAAAAATTAAAAATAAATATTAAATTAAAATGAACATAAATACCTTGAAAATTGATCTGCTCTGATCGTTCCTCAAAACTTTAATATCATCTCCGAAAAAAAAAATTAAACTGAAGAAAAACTCAACTTTAGAAACACAAGTTTGAGAGCAGGAGAAGATAGAGAATGAGAATGATTTGAAAAAAACGGATGGGGGTATTTATAGGTTAGATTAGTTGCGACGGGTATCCCGTCGCAAAAACTAGTATTTGCGACGGGTACCGTCGCAAATACCTTAGCCCGCATTTATTACGGTCAACGTGTAAATAGTTATTTGCGACGGGACCCGTCGCAAATAACATACTATTAGCGACGGGAAAATATTCCCTTCGCAAATACCTTTTACCGCCGCCGGTTATTTGCGACGGGGAAAGCAATCCCGTCGCAAAAGCCCATTTATTTGCGACGGGTAACTACCCCCGTCGCAAATAAGTTTTTAACGGGACTATTTGCGACGGATTTTATTCCCGTCGCAAATAACCCGTCGCCAATACCCATTTTTCCCGTAGTGTTTCTTGCTTTCCGAGAGTGCCCCTCCCCTCCTCTTATAAAAGGTCCCCACCTCTACCTCCTTACCCACACTTTCAAAGCCTTTTGCTCGGCCAAACCCTGCCCATTTTGTCTCTCCACATCCCTCTTTAACTCCTTGAAGCCTCACTTTTGGCAGAATTTTTCTTAAGGAAGCCTTTGAGCTCAAACCAAAGGGAGTTACCCGATTTTAAGGTAATGTCTTCACTTGTGTCGTTTTGTTTTATTTTGCTTCTCCAACCCCCTAAAATCTTTTTATTAATCTCTTTTGTAACACATAATGTATCTTCAATATACTATGATGTTGTTATAAGAAGGATTTGAGCTAAACTTACACACAACTTCGTCTAATGGTTAAAGAACATACAGTTTCTGTGGTTGGCGATTTTCTGCCTCACAAAACGATGGTTGTTCAATATACTTTTAACAGCTTTAAAGGTGTACATTATGATGTCACTGTATTTTATATATGATATATATGGTATTTATGTTTACTATATGCTTCTGTATTTTATATTTAAACCATACCTTTATTCTTTTCATGTTGTGTAAATGCGATAATTTCATATGAGGAAGTGTGGACTACCTCCCCCTCAAGTGATGTGACTCGTACATGCAATACATGGAATGTATAAAGAATGAAATTAATGAACATATGTGACCTATATAACATATATATTATACTTTAATTATAATATATATATATATATCATTTATTTTTAATTCCATTAATATGAAAAAGAAAAAAATGAAAGTAGAGTTCATGCGTACGTACGACCTACAGTCTCCATGAATGGTGATTTTCGTTTTTTATCTCCAAATGATATGGAATAGTATAAATATGTACTGGATATATATGATATTTTAATCATTAATACTATTCTGGAATTTATTTACTTATAACTACATGGACAATCATTTTTCAAACAAGTTCATTTTTGACTCATGTACCAAACATCGACAAAAACGTCTGATATGAAGTAACATTATTAAACAATTATTATTAAATTATAATATGTGATATGAACTGAAAAATAATCATTATAGGAGGTCCTTTTGAAATTATAAATTGACCAAAGTTTATTATTCAGGAATATAAAGAAACGAACAAGACATGTTGGACTTGAGGTAAGGGATCCGACTCCTCTCTTTCTTTTAAAGTACACTCTTTTATGTCATTCCTTTTAAAAGCTCATATTTCTTGTTATTGGGATATTATTTTATATTAATCTTACTGTAATTTTTATGTTCATATGATGAGAGACCCTATTCTCTCTCATCAATCCATTTTGGATGTTTTGAGTGGCGCTGTTAGGCTGCCGAGTTTTCGTAAGAGATCTAACCTCTCTCTTTCTTTTTAATTACTCTCCTTTATGTCACTTATTTTAAGCTCCTATTTGTTATGATGGGGGATGTTATTTTATATCTCTCTTTCTGTACATTTTATTTTCATATGATGAGAGACCCTATTTGATCTCATCAATCCATTTTGGAAGTTTTAAGTGGTGCCGTTAAGCTGTCGAGTTTTCGTAAGGAATTTTTCATCTCACTTTTATTCCCGTGAGATTTATGCTACATTTTCCACCATTTTCTTTTGAGTGGTGTATTTACTACCCATTATTTTACTCATTGTTTAATATACTATCATTTATGAGTATTTACATCAATTTTGTATTGTCCTTCTTTCACGGGGTGTATGTTTTTAAAGATACCCATGTCGGTAAGGGAACCTTTCACCCTCCTCTTTTTAAAAGACTTATTTTGTTATGTATTTTAATTCACATAACATTTTGTTGGGATATGTTATTATACATCCTTAGTGATTTAAATTTTATGTCCAAGTGATGAGATACCCTTTTTATCTCTCATCAACTCATTTTCTGAATTTTGTAGTGATGCCGTTAGGTTGTCAAATTTTTGCAAGGGAACTTCTTAACCCAATTTTGATTCTTTGGGATAAGCTTGTACTCCTTGAATATGTCATTCTATGAATATGTGTGAATAACCTATGATTGTTTTACACTTAATATCCACTTATATTTGGTGTATTAGTTTGTCACACATAATTATGTAATTGATTTATCCTTAATCCAAGGATACTGTCTTTGTATGGGACTTCGTCTCAATCTCCTTTCATTGAGGAATATTTTGTTTTATAGACAACCTTCTTTTATACAGTGTATAAACCCCTTTGAATTTTACGTTTATCCGAAAGGAATCTTTTTTATACAAAGCGTTTTAATAAACGACAAAAGGGAATGTTTTTGTCGTATGTATGCGGTGACAACGACTTCTCCGCCGCCGTGACCATTATTTGAGTTTCATATTCCTCTACAAGCCATACCATTTTTAAAAAAAAGAAAAATAAATACCATGCTTTACTTTTCTTTTATTTTGGTATTGAAAATGGTTTTCATAATGTTTTTATATCAATGTGTTGTATTGATATCTTGTTATTGAAAGGTGGAAATGTTATGTTACCTTTATGCATGTTTTATGTGATAAGATTATGTTATGGTTATTGGGAATTGTTATGAAGATGGGTGGTTCCGTGATAAAATAAGGGCGGGTGATCCCGATATAGATCTCCAATGCATTGGGTAACGCGAAGGAGTGAAACGTTAAGCTTTCTCCGAAGAGATTTAGGCAATATACTGTGGTGGTTATTCCAATCATAACCAAGAGGGTTACTCCCTACGTAAGAATGTTATGAATGCCTCAAGTTACCTTTATGTCTTATGATTTCTATGATTTATTCATGATTTTATGAGGTATGTTAAAGTGCTTATGTTTTATGGGTAAATTATGATTTCATTCTTATGTATACATGTACTCATGTTTCCTTTCAATATTTTTATATCCCTTGCTGAGATTTTTAGGCTCATCCCAAGTTTTTGAAATGTTTTTCACAGGTCAAGGGAAGGGTACATGATATGATGATAGTGTCAAGGAAGTGTTAAGAAATAATCCTTGTTTTATTTTAAATATGTTTCCATTAATGGGAAAAATGAATACTGTCTTTTATGTAACCACTTTGTTTAAATGTGGAATGTAATGCAAGTTTTTGTGATCTAATTATCTAAAACTCTAAACCTGAAAAGATCCTCAATGTGTAATCTTGTAATAACTCAAGATTAAGTAAGGTTTAAGGCTGAGGCCTTATAGTTGGTATCAAAGGTCGGTTTAGATAACATTAGAGGTTAGGGTATTCTCTAAGGATAAGTGACATTACTATAATGGTTAGGATTTCAGAAAGAGTCCTAGTTTTAGATAAATTGAGTGAGTAATTATATATTAGTGTTTACCTTCCTCATTAGTACATGATTGTTTTTTTGATATACTCACAATGATATTTCTGTTTTTAGTGAATGGATGGATCTAGCAGGCACCAAAGAGACAACAGGTTTGAAGGAAACTGTGGTGGTTCTCTGATTAAGATACTAGATAAAATGGGGCATTCAATGAGGAAACTCGTGGTTGTTCTAAACCAACTATCAAGGAGTCATGATCAACCACTTGAACCTTGGTATGATCTGTAATGCATCATGTACAAAATGACCAATCTATGTGGAAGTTCAGGTAAGAATTATAAAGGTAACCATTAGAGTTTATATGATCCTTACTTTTGAGGTAATTATGGGTAATTATATGTTATAATGGAAAATGAAAGGCATGAGATAAACATGAGGTTAAAATATGTTATGATCATTTTTAAAGATTTTATCTCATTTTGGGGAATGTTTTAAGAATTATATAGTTTTGGAAAAAGGACAACACGCAGACCGTGTGACAACCCGTCGCGTCGGACAAAGCTGCGGGAATCGAACCCACAACCAAAGTGCGACTGGTATTTATCGCCTACCACTGGACTACGTGAAGTCCCCGGTTAGTTTGACTGATTCTTTTTAGTTAGATGATTTAATGAATTAAGAGTAAGTTTATTTTGGGTTATATATGGTAATGATTAACCTATCATGTAGGATATGTGATTAGGTTAATTACTTTTCAATACGAGACATTAAGAGAAGCTGATGTTGTTTGGAGATAAATGTTACGATTTAACTTGGAAGACTATGTGACTAAATCCTTCAAATATTTGTGGTTTCAATCTTAGTTTGGTTTACTTTGAAGAATTTTATGGACAATTGTTTATCAAATGGTCTTCGTTGAACTTTGGGTTTTGTTGGACAAATTTTGGAGATTAAGAATAGATTTTCTTTTTATAAAGGGTTTTTCTTTTCTGGATTATCTGATCTTGTAATAACCTTTTGGATTTTGGTTTTGGTTAAAGTCTAAAGACATGTGAAGTATATAGTTCTCTTTCTAGATTAGGTGATTCTCTAGTAGTTGATTATAGTACGTTTAATGTGAACAAGTCTTCCTAAATACTCGTCTTTTGGAGAAAATATGAGTTTGTGTAAGGAATCTAATAAAAGTTGAAAGTCAACATGATAAGTGATTATGTTTCCTTATGAATAAATTCCTCAATAAAAAGTAACTTAAAACAAAAATTTTTTCTATTAACTATTCCTACTGGGGAATCAAATACCGTTTAACCCATCACATGTTTGTGATTTTCTTGTGGTTAACTTTCTCCTAAACATGTTTTCTATCACTCTCCATCAGAATATGACCCTATGTTTTCTCCTCCATGTCCATGTTTTCCTATATGGAATTCTAGTATGGGTTAACTCGGGTGACCTCTCTACTTAACTTTCTTTATATTAAAGTGATTGTTTTACCGACTCTTGTTCCGATGTGGGACTTTCAAGGATGTTTCCAAGCTCAATTTTAAAATTGTGAGGACGCAATTCCCAAAAGGGGGGAAGGATGTAACACCCCAGGTAAATAAAGAATATGACATTTTTATATTTATCCATATTTGTGAATAAAATATTAATATTACTTTAAAGGGGATGCTATGCTCGATGGCGTACCCAACACACAACAACGAGTTTCTTGGGAATCTTACGTTGCACTCTAATAATAAAATAATATTATTTTAAATAGTAGTTAATGCCTAGACGTTATAATGGCGGGAATGAACAGAACTAACCATAAAATGATTATATATGTTTGTCAAATATTTTTACTTTTTACAATAAATTTTAGTGGATTAAAAATGCAAATGAATCCCATTTTAAGCGTAAACATTCAAATATTCTTTAAATGGTCGATTAACCGCCTTTTGATGGCGAACCTCTTTTAAATCCACTTTTTGTAAATTTTATGTGTTATATTTGACAAAATAAAATTTTTATTTAGAATCGGGACATCAAAATTTACTTTGTGTAAATGTTTGGTATTTTTCCGAAAAAGTTCAATTTTTAATGAATAGTGAAAAATGTTGTATTTTAATTCAAAACCTCTTTTAATCTAATTTATTTATATGATTAGATTATCTTTTGAATTGATTTTAAAGTTAAATTAGAATATATTTTTACCATTTAATCCAATAGTGGTCGTTGGAATTAATTTCACTTTGAAATCGGACTTAAACTAGTGTCTATCTTTTGATACTTTTTGTTTCATAAAAACACGCTATTTATTTTGACAGCGGAAATTAATTATTAAATTAAAAAATGAAACTTATATGTTTTGAATTTTTTAAAATAGAAATAATTTTTTAATTCGGAATATCAAATATAGCTTAGGGTGAACTTTTGGTAATTTTCTGAAAAACATCAACTTTTGATGAATAGTGAAACCACTAAGTTGTACTTATAAAAACTGATTTTCCGTTCAAATGAAATTTTGCCATATTTGTGTTTTGAATTTAAAAAGTCCAACATACATGGTTTTAATTAAGAAGTAAAATGTGGTTCAATGGGATTAAAATAATTTTTTGGTGAATAGTAACTTATTAAGTTTTTAATCGTGATTAGAGGTAATTAGTGTAGTTTAAGGTAAGAATAATGTTTTAATAAAATTAAATGACCTAGAAACATGTCCTACCCTCATTGGATGTGTCATGTCTGACCAAAAAAATCCATGTTTCAACTTGGGGACCCCATGGAGCCACTTTGGTTGGAAAATGACATAAATATCTTTTTATTTAATGTTAAAGTAAAAATGACACAAACATGAGATGTTTAACTAAAACAATTTTTACATTGGGTTATACAAGTAATATTTTTGACTATAAATAGTCATTGTAAAGCTAAAAATATTTCATACATCATAGTATTTTTTTATAATTTTTAGACATTAAATAAATTAAATTATTTATGACACCATGATGATGCAGTGATGGCCTCATTATTTAACGATTTAAATAAAATGGAACGATAATGTAAAATCTAAAACCTAAACATGTAAAAAACCTATTGTATGGGTGTATTTCGAACCCTTATCACCTTATCGTAGAAACACATCAATGTGGGACCATTAAAATCCGAAACTCATTCTAAAATAAAGTTACATTTCTTTTCTTTCCAAGAGTGCCCCTCCCCTCCTCTTATAAAAGGCCCCCACCTCTACCTCCTTAACCACACTTGAAAAGCCTTTGGATCGGCCAAACCCTACCCATTTTGTCTCTACACATCCCTCTATAAATCCTTGAAGCCTCACTTTGGGCAGAAGTCTTCCTAAGGAAGCCTTTGAGCTCAAACCAAAGAGAGTTACCCGATTTGAAGGTAATGTCTTCACTTGTGTCGTTTTGTTTTATTTTGCTTCTCCAACCCCCTAAACACTTTTTATTAATCTCTTTTGTAACAAATAAAGTATCTTAAATATACTAAGATGTTTTTATAATAAGGATTCGAGCTACACTTACACACACCTTCGTCTAATGGTTAAAGAACATACTGTTTTTGTGGTTGGCGATTTTCTGCCTCACGAAACGATGATTGTTCAATATTCTTTTAACACCTTTAAAGGTGGCCATTATGATGTCACTGTATTTTATATATGATATATTTGGTATTTATGTATACTATATGCTTCTGTATTTTATATTTAAACCATACCTTTATTCTTTTCATGTTGTGTAAATGCGATAATTTCATATGAGGAAGTGCGGACTACCGCCCCCTCAAGTGATGTGACTCGTACATGCAATACATGGAATGTATAAAGAATGAAATTAATGAACATATGTGACCTATATAACATATATATATATATATCATTTATTTTTAATTCCATTAATATGAAAAATAAAAAATGATAGTAGCGTTCATGCGTACGTACGACCTACCGTCTCCATGAACGGTGCTTTTCGTTTTTTATATCCAAATGATATGGAATAGTATAAATATGTACTGGATATATATGATATTTTAATCATTAATACTATTCTGGAAATTATTTACTTATAACTACATGGACAATAATTTTTCAAACAAGTTCATTTTTGACTCATGTACCAAACATCGGCAAAAACGTCTGATATGAAATAACATTATTAAACAATTATTATAACATTATAATATGTGATATGAACTGAAAAATAATATTTATAGGAGGTCCTTAAGAAATTATAAATTGACCAAAGTTTATTATTCCGGAATATAAAGAAACGAACAAGACAAGTTGGACTTGATTTAAGGGATCTGACTCCTCTCTTTCTTTTAAAGTACACTCTTTTATGTCATTCCTTTTAAAAGCTCAACTTTCTTGTTATTGGGATATTCTTTTATATTACTCTTAATATAATTTTTATGTTCATATGATGAGAGACCCTATTCTCTCTCATCAATCCATTTTGAAAGTTTTGAGTGGCGCCGTTAGGCTACCGAGCTTTCATAAGAGATCTAACCTCTCTCTTTCTTTTTAAGTACTCTCCTTTATGTCACTTATTTTAAGCACCTATTTGTTATGATGGGGGATGTTATTTTATATTCCTATCACTGTAAATTTTATTGTAATATGATGGGAGACCCTATTTGATCTCATCAATCCATTTTTGATGTTTTAAGTGGCGCTGTTAGGCTGCCGAGTTTTCGTAAGGGATTTTTCATCTCACTTTTAATCCCGTGAGATTTATGCTACATTTGCCACAATTTCCTTTGAGTGGTGTATATACTGCCCATTATTTTACTCATTGTGTAATATACTATCATTTATGAGTATTTACACCAATGTTGTATTGTCCTTCTTTCACGGGGTGTATGTTTCGAAAGATACCCATATCGGTAAGGGAACCTTTCACCCTCCTCTTTTTAAAAGACTTATTTTGTTATGTCTTTGAATTCACATAAAATTATGTTGGGATATGTTATTCTATATCCTTAGTGATTTAAATTTTATGTCCAAGTGATGAGATACCCTTTTTATCTCTCATCAACTCATTTTCTGAATTTTGTAGTGATGCCGTTAGGCTGTCAAATATTTGCAAGGGAACTTCTTAACCCAATTTTGATTCTTTGGGTTAAGCTTGTACTCCTTGAATATGTCATTATATGAATATGTGTGAATAACCTCTGATTTTTTTAAACTTAATATCCACTTATATTTGGTGTATTAGTTTGCACACATAATTATGTAATTGATTTATCGTTAATCCAAGGATACCGTCTTTGTATGGGACTTCGTCTCAATCTCCTTTCATTGTGGAATATTTAGTTTTATACACAACCTTATTTTATACAGTGTATAAAACACTTTGAATTTTACTTTTATTCGAAAGGAATCTTTTTTATACAAAGCATTTTACTAAACGACAAAAGGGAATGTTTTTGTCATATGTATGCGGCGACAATGACTTTTCCGCCGCCATGACCATTATTTGAGTTTCAGCTACCTCTACATGCCATACCTTTTTTTTAAAAAATAAAAATAAATACCATGTTTTACTTTTCTTTTATTTTGGTATTGAAAATAGTTTTCATAATGTTTTTATATCAATGTTTTGTATTGATATCTTGTTATTGAAAGGTGGAAATGTTATGTTTCCTTTATGCATGTTTTATGTGATAAGATTATGTTATGGTTATTGGGCATTGTTATGAAGACGGGTGGTCTTGTGATAAACTAAGGGAGGGTGAGCCCGATATATCTCTCCAATGAATTGGGTAGCGCGAAGGAGTGAAACGTTAAGGTTTCTCTGAAGAGATTTATGGAATATACTGTGGTGGTTATTCCAAACGTAACCCAGAGGGTTACTCCCTACGTAAGAATGTTATAAATGCCTCAAGTTACCTTTATGTATTATGATTTCTATGATTTATTCATGATTTTATTAGGTATTTTAAAGTGCTTTTTTTTATGGGTAAAGTATGATTTCATTCTTATGTATACATGTACTCATGTTTTCTTTACATATTTTTATATCCCTTACTGAGCTATTTAGGCTCATCCCAAGTTTTTGAAGTGTTTTTCACAGGTCAAGGGAAGGGTACATGATATGATGATAGTGTCAAGGAAGTGTCAAGAAAGAATCCATGTTTTATTTTAAATATGTTTTCGTTGATGGGAAAAATGAATACTGTCTTTTATGTAACCACTTTGTTTAAATATGGAATGTAATGCAAGTTTTATGATCTAATTCTCTAAAACTCTAAACCTGAAAAGATCCTCAATGTGTAATCTTGTAATAACTCAAGATTAAGTAAGGTTTAAGGCTGGGGCCTTATAGAAGGAAAATATTTTATAATATCTTATGTAGATAATATTTAAAATCAGGACTCGATATATTATCATCGGGAAGTTTTGATTGGAATTGGCCTTTGTAGTGAAAATTTTAATGCACTAAATCCAACATAACACTATTTATTTAGTCTTTATTTTTGATCCAATCCAATATAATCTTAGTCTTCCCATGTTTAATGGATGTCATGTGTAATTATATTTCATGTTTCAATTGATAAACTACTGATACATTCCATAAATGGTGATCCATGTGATGAAATTAGTAGAAATTATTATTTCACACCATACTCTTGAGAGCATGAAATTAGTTACATATATCTTTAATGGGGAAGCCTATTGTGTATAGTATTCATGGTATGAATAATATATTAACTTTTATTCAGTTCTCAAAGAATAACAGGGAGATTAATAAAGAAAATGAAATATAATTGATATGGTTAGGGTATTCTGATCTATCAGTCTAAGGTTCTATTACTATATTCCTTCCAAAAATTTTAAGGATGTACTAAAATGAGATCGATAATCAATTACTGGTCACTAATATGGGGTATTCGTTATAGTTACTAGAGGATACAACCAACATTAATGAAAATTATGTGGTTGGAATCATGAAAATCAATGGAAAATATTCCATTAAAAATTATAAGTAAAACCATCCACTTGATTATTTTAGAATGATAGTGGTAAAGTTCCCCTCTAAGAAGAATCTATCCAATTATTAAAATCTATATAATTAATATTTTTTTACCATGGATAATTAATAAACTACATAAAAATCATTAATAGGTCTAGATAGTCATCAATATCATGAATCATTTGATATTATCGTCATTCAACAATAAGAGTTCTTGGATGATTAGTAAAGTCAATGACATTTTTGACCAGGACATTCCCATTTCATCACTAACTAAATTCTCTATAATTTGGATTTCATAAATTATGTATTAACACCTTGAGGAGATCTTTCTTTCAAATCGAGAGATAAATGACCAAAATCATTAGTAGGAAGTGAACTACTAGTTATATGTTGATATGATATACAAAAGGTCCTCTATAAATAGGATATTGATGGAATACACCATATATAAATCAAGGCAAGGGATAATCTCTTTATAATATAGTAATTACATTATATATCTTATAGGGCCCACTGATCATGGGATAATCACTCTCATCAAATCATCAAATATGATGATTTCTGGATGATAATGACTCTAGATTTCATTTAGTTCACATGAATTTTCTATGTATTCTATGTACATGAAAAAATCATCCATAAATCATTAGGATTCTATGAAACCACTCTATAATCCCTTATATTTCTTGTATGGATTATTAATGTTACAAGTCCATAGAAAACATTCACCCTTTAGTAGTCCAACTTCCTCAATACTTCCACAGATTTATTCCCTACATAGGAAAAGGTTATACCCCTCAATATAGATTATATAAATGACATCATCAAATCTGTAATATCAATCTCTATTATATGATTTGGTTCCATAAAATGACATTGGTGAACAATAGAACCAAATTCCATGATTATATTTTAAATGGACTATTTCAATAGATCTATATCTAATCTTATCATTCATCTGACTATTTCACAATATCAAATGGAGAAGTACATGTCATCAACAAATCCTTCTCCAACATTATTGTAAAGATAGTGGATAAAAATAAAAATTCATTGATAGGTAAAATAATTATTTTTTAATGGATAATCAAAACACAATCCACACAGGTATATAGGATATCCCATATTCTCTTAATTATTGGGAAATGTAGTTTTACCCATTGAGGCTCACACGACTTCACTTCATGTTTACAACTATTATAATGTCATTGGGGATGAAAAACCAAAAAAAAATAACAAATTTGATTCACATGGTAGGATGTGGTTGTGTGTAATTCATAATATTTACATTCATTATATTTATTTTACTTAATATTCCAACAAGAAAATTTTACATCCATGTTTTATGTAACACCCCAAGATTTCATAGTGTGTTATTTCTTCAAAATAATTCAATAACATGTACTACACGCAAAATCGAGTTCAAGAGCACCATGACTTACCAAACAAGCCGTTCAAAAGAGGTTATGAATAGTATTAACTAAATTTTAAAATTTATATAATCCTTATAATTTTAGAATCCATATTATGAGTTTCTTAGACATAATGTAAGAACAAATTCATTTTCAGTATTGCACTTTTACAAACTTTTAATAGTAATCCCTTTTTAAATAAAATATTTTAAAGTTTTTGACTAAATGGGGAAATAAAAAATTTAAAATGAAACATCCAAAGCTTCCATGGTACGCTTTCCTTTGAATAATACAGTAGCATGTGTTGTACGCAACTTCGAGTTCTAACACACACCACAACCAATCAAAATAGCTGTTATGAATAGTAATACCTACTTTTTGAAATTATATATATTTTATATTTCAAAATGGACTTCATTTTTGGATTCGGATTATCTAATTTATCCTAGGGTGAAATTTTGTATCTTTTCGGATAACACTTATATTTTGATGAATAGTGAAAATTACTAAATTTTAATTAAAAACAACTTTTTTAATCGAAATAATTTGTATTGATAAATTATGAATTTGAGTGGTTTTAAATTATATTTAGAATATATTTTTACCATTTAATACAATTTTGGTCATTGTACATAATTTTACAATTAAACCAGACATAAACAAGTGTCAATCTTTTGATAGTTATTATCTCTTAAAAACACGCTTTTTGTTTTAACAACGGGAATTAATTTTAAATTAACTTCTGCCACTTCTGTGTTTTGAATTTGGAAAAATGGATTCCATATTTGGAATCAGGATGCTCATATTGTGTAAAGAGGCAAATTTTATTTTTAGACATTTTGAATAATTACTGCGGTAAATATTTTATTTACCATGGTTAAGGGTAAATCCAGTAAATAAGGGTTAAATAATAATATTATAATAATACTAAATTACCCTAAAAATGTGTCATAACCTTATTAGTGGATACATGTCCGACCATGGGCATATTTTGCTAGATTTTGGGACCCCATGGAGCCACTTGTAGGTGATAGGGACACTTTATTTTAATTAAGTTAAAATAAGTACAAAAATGACATAAGCATAGATCTTTTAGAAACACAATTTTTACATAGGGTTATGTATGTTCGATTTTCAACTATAAATATTCATTAGAAAGATAAAGACATTTCATACATAATGATATTTAATTTATAATTTTTAGACATTAAATAATGTAATTTATTTATGACACAATGATGATGCAGTAATTACCATAATAGTGAAAAATTTAAATAATTTATATTATAAATACCAAAATAAATATAATTTGAAACTTTTATTGAATTAAAATAATTATATAGGTTAATATGACATATTAGGATTTATTTAATTGTTTTTTTCTAAGTAATAATTCTGTTATGAGTTTCACAAAAATCAATTTTTGAATAGTGTCAAAATTGACATAGAAGAGTTTTTAAAACAAATATTATATTATTAATTGATATTAAATTCCTAAAAATCTAAGGTTCGTCCAAGAGACTTATATAATGATAGTTGTATCATTAATGGACCACTTGGGGGTCTCTTAGATGTATATAGTAAGTTTATTAACCATATAATATAAAAATATAAAGAGACATTGTAAAAGTGAAACTAATTAACTTAGAGTTAATACTTAAAGATAAGGTTAATATAGTAACCCAAACCTGTATAAATTCTATTGGTTTAGTGTTTTTAGTCCCATAACCACATTAAAATTTAAATAATCAACTTTTTAGCCATTAGAAACCGAATATGAATTTATTATAAATTAATATTTCTAGCTTTTCCAAAGGTGCCCCTCACCCCTCTTATAAAAGGGCACCCCCCTTCTCATTACTTCACACCTTCAAAGCCTTTTGGTTCGGCCAAACCCTACCCAAATACTCTCTCAACTTCCCTAAATACAACCTAGAGGCCTTGGTTTGATCAGAAATCCAACCTAAGGTGCTCTTTTGATCAAATAAAAAGGAAGAACCCGAAGAATAGGTAATGATTTCACCACCCTTTTTCAAGTTCCTTTCTTATTCCACTTCCTCTTCCTTTGTTGTTACCATTCTAAAATAATAACTCCAGTATCATATATATACTGTGATGTTATTATAAATATGGTACAACCATATTCAGTATTCTATCCATCCTTTGAATAACATGTCACCATACGTGCATACGCACATCTTACCGTCTCTACGTCGTGGTGTAATTATTATTCAATAAATTATTATTTGGATGGGTATAATAATGATGTGTAACTAATGTAAATAATAAATATAACATGATAATAATTCTTTATATATGATATACCATCTAATTATATATTATTTTAATATCAAAATAATGATATTTTCGCTCGTGCGTACGTACGGATTACCGTCTCCACGAATGCGATGAGATTCATTCTCCATCGTATCCATTCATGTATAATTCTAATTTGATGATTAATAATAGTATCTAAAGACTTGATATCATTCTGTATATGATAAAGATACAACCTATCCATTACAATCATGTCTTACATAACAAAACATATAAAAGAAAATGAGTAAGTTAACACCCGAAACAATGATAATACTAAGATATTATTAACACATCAATGTTAAAAGATCATATATGATATAATATTAATGTATATGATTATTTTATAATTTAATAAAAATTATTTAACCATTATACATGAGGTTAACCTACCCCCAACCAAGGAAAAGTACAAGGTAAGGGTTTATTTCGCAATATCTTCATTATCCGAGGTTATTTATACATAATAATCTACTGGGACTTCTTTATTATACACATCCATGTTTCTTAAAAATGTATTTCAAAACATTTATACTATTTACTGGAATATGGGTTAAAGTCATTAATACCCTTGTTGACTTTTATAAGTGTTTTATAAAGTAATATTTCCGTCGTTTTCCAAACAAGGTCTTTTTTAACCTTTTTGACATAGTTAAGGTAAGAATGTTTTTTAAATTTATATGGCGAGTGCGGATATTTTCCACCATTATAAAATCATCTAAGTATCCCTTACAAGATTATAAGAATATTTTGAAAGTAAATGTTTTATTTTATAATTATGTGACTTTGAAATGATTTAAAAATGAATATTTTAAGAATTTGTGAAAGGTACTCATTATAAAGATCATAATTTTAAATGTTTTATAGATTTATCTTTATAAATATTTTTAATTAATGTCCATGTTTTCAAAATCATTTTAAGGATTTATTTATATGGACATGAAGGTTTTGAAATGATATTTCTCTTGAAAAGTTTCAAAGTGGTATGAGACACTTTGATTCAAAAATATCTTTTAAATTACTTCCTTTATAAATGTGTGACTTTTCAATGATTTCGAGAAAAGAGATATTTCTCTCAAATGGTTTTTATTTCATCTATTTCAACATCCTTTGATGGATTTTAAGCTTATTTGAAGTTGATTTATTATGATAAAAAACTTCTATATTTTATTGAAGGTTTTGTGATATGTTTGACTGTGGATGTGTTATTTTCATACCATTCATGGTTTATGGTGAAAGTATTGACATTTCGTATGCTTGTTTTAATACGAATGTTTATGTTATGTTTAAACCTTTTCATATGTGAATTCATTGGACTTAATATGTGGCGGTTAGAGCCTGCTATAGCTCCTCGATGCATCGGTAGGTCTCATGAGACAAACCAGTGTCTCGGCACAAGGCCTTGGAAAAATCTTATTTGTATTCTTGGCACGAGGCCTTGGCTATGTGGTTATGATAGTCTAACATTATGCATTCCATCATTATGAAAGTGGTTATTGATATTTCATGTGATTATTCTATTAGTAGAATATCCATGTGAATAAGTAAATGGTATTATTTCATTTTACTTTTTCCATACTATATTTAAGCTCAAGTTTAAAAGGATTTTGATTTAGTTATACATTGACTTAAATTTTTATTCTTATTTATGAAAGTTTTCGCCATATTGTTATCCTTACTGAGCATTTGAGCTCACCCCTTTTCTATGTTTTATTTTTCCTAGGATGTGAAGAAGTAATTATGAATGACCTGCAGGGATAGTATGTGGGGATATGAGTGTGGAATATAGAGATAATATATTATTGTAGCTTTTCACTTATTGATGTAATGTAAAACTTTATGAATATATCTAGTGTTTCCAAGGATACTAAACCAATCGGTCTTTCGAGATTTGATCTTTCTTGTGATCATGCCAATGTTATGTAATAATGCACCGACTCTGGGTAACTAGTGTCGGGGCGTTACAGTTGGTATTAGAGGTAGTTTAGTACAAACCATGGAAGCTAGATTAAGATAAACTCTTATTAGAGCACATATATTTAAGATGTACTTTGAGGTTTAGTTTAGAAGAACTTCCTAAAATTTTGGTATTGTAGAGATTTTGTGCGTTTTTCAAGCAATACATCCCTGTCTGGATACGAGCAGGAAGAGGCGGCTCTGGCATAGATGTACCTAGGGGTAAAACCCGAAAACAGCGCTTTGAGCTGGACTCGAACGGGAACTGGTGCACGACAACGGTCCTTGCTGCACTCTTGGTTACGACACTCCCGGGGGATATGCTTAGGATAATTCTAATTTTCTTTACAAACCATTATGAAGGGCTTATGAGTATATACTTCCTCAAAGGAGAAATTTTTTTGATTATGGATTATATCCATAAACTATTTAATTTATGTTATGTGTCTTACAAGTTTGGAATAGGTATTGTTATTCATAAACTAATCTAGTGTATGCCATTGTTTAGAAATGGCACCCAGTAGAAGGAATGAGAACTCCAGCAATGCACATGATCCAAATAGAAAGAACGATCATATCTTTCATGGTCTTAAGCCAGAATTTATAAGAGAAATAGTCTCCCATGTATTATCATCATATGAAGAAATAATATCTTGTGTTGATAAGATAAGTAAAGATTTTACTAAGTCCTATGGCTTTGAAGGGAATCAAGAGAAGAAAAGGATGGAAGAGAGAATGACGGATAAAGGGAAGAGGGAAAAGAAGAATTTTCCCATATGTGATAACTGTGGGAAGAAACACCCTGGAACTTTCCTGAAAGGAATGGAAGTTTGTTATAAGTGTGGAGGAAAAGGGCACAAAGTACGTGACTGCAATGGTAATAAAATGGTTTCAAATGTACAATGCTTCATTTGCAAGGAGTTTAGACACTACGTGAACCTATGTTCTAGTCATCAAACTATGCCGCAAATGATGCTATTGGATAATAATCAAGTTATGATACTACCACAGTTGAACAGGAATGATTATAGCTCTTATGTAGATTATGTCATTTGAGTGTTGTATCCACAATGTACTTGTTATAATAATTATGGAGTATATAAGGATTGTACTACAGTACTATTTCATTAAGGACTTGAGATTGTGTGGAACAAAGAAAAATGACTCAATTGCAGGATAAATTTTTGGAAAATATATGGTTGAGAGAATGATAAACCATAATATAGTTCTGATAATGAGGTAGTGATTTTGGAATAATACTTGATTGATTTGGATAAATTATATTGGATATTCTTGACTACCTTGAAACTTATTAATGATTTGTATATTCCATCATTGTTGGGGTTTAAAACATTTTTGGATTAAAGGAGTATATCTATTATTCGTTAAGGAATAAGGGATCATGAATGTAATCAATAAGGTTTTATGGTAATTCAGGATGTTGCAGTGTTTTAAAAGAATACATGATTAAGGTGTTAACATGTTATTACGCGGAAAAAGGATCTTTATTGTGTTTACCTTCCTTATAAATTTTGGACTGAAGTATTTTGGATAGTTGTTGTTTGGATTATTTTGGATTTCCATAAAAGGACAACCCGGAGGTCGGGTGGCAAACCGTCGCGTCTGGGAAGGCTGTGAGACTTGAACCCACAACCGAAGGGAGACAAGGGTGTATCACCTACCACTGACCCACGTGATGTACGGGATTAAATAATGTAGTTTTTTTAAAAGATCTGGAAGATGAATTATAAATTCGTTTTTTTGGAACACTATACGAATAGGATAAATAGAATATTTTTTTATGTTCTATTATCTTTTAGAGTGAAAGATGAGTTTGTGGTAGAAATTAGTTAAAGGATGGAACTCTACTTGTCAATAATATATTTTTCTTCTTCTCTTATTCTATGAAGAAATTAGTTCTTATACTTTATTTAAGGAATCCTAAAACCAAAAATGTGTTATCCTAATACCCTATGTTTTATTGAACTGATGGTATTTCAAATCATCATAGATTGATGAATTTAAGGACCTCAATTTTACACTTGTTTGTTATTGATGACCTCAATCACTACCTATAAATATTTACATTTTTCCTTCAATTATATGTCTCTAATTTCCACTGATGTTCTCCTAATCGAGATCATAATTTCGTGGTTACCCTTTCATTTCTCTTTTCCTCATATTAAGACTAAATTTTCGTAAACCAATTTCCGATGTGGGTTTTCCCACAAAGATATTTTCTATTTTCAACATTTTATTTTCGAAGAACAATTTCAAATTGCGAGGACACAATTTATTGAAGGAGGGGAGAATGTAACACCCTAAGATTTCATAGTGTGTTATTTATTCAAAATAATTCAACAACTTTCACTACACGCAACATCGAGTTCAAGAGCACCATCACTTACCAAACAAGCCGTTCAAAAGTGGTAATGAATAGTATTAACTAAATTTTAAACTTTATATAATCTTTATAATTTTCGAATCCATATTATGAGTTTCTTAGACATAATGTAAGAAGAAATTCATTTTCACTATTGCACTTTTACCAAATTTTAATAGTGAACCCTTTTTAAGTACAATATTTTAAACTTTTTGACTAAATGGGGTCATCAAAAATTTAAAATGAAACATACCAAGATTCCACGGTACGCTTTCCTATAAATAATACAGTAGCGTGTGTTGTATGCAACTTCGAGTTCTAACACACACCACAACCAATCAAACTAGCCGTTATGAATAGTAATACCTACTTTTTGAAATTATATATATTTTATATTTCATAATGGAATTCATTTTTGGATTCAAAATATTGAATTTAGCCTAGGGTGAAATTTTGGAAATTTTCGGATAACACTTATATTTTGATGAATAGTGAAAATTACTAAATTTTAATTAAAAACAACTTTTTTAATCGAAATAATTTATATTGATAAATTATGAATTTGAGTGGTTTTAAAGTATATTTATAATATATTTTTACCATTTAATACAATGTTGGTCATTGTACATAATTTTACAATTAAAACGGACATAAACATGTGTCAATCTTTTGATAGTTATTATCTCTTAAAAACACGTTTTTTGTTTTAACAACGAGAATTAATTTTAAATTAATTTCTTCCACTTCTGGTTTTTGAATTTGAAAAAATGGATTCTATATTTGGAATCAGGATATTAATATTGTGTAAATAGGCAACTTTTATTTTTAGACATTTTGAATAATTACTGCGGTAAATATTTTATTTACCATGGTTAAGGGTAAATCCGGTAAATAAGGGTTAAAAAATAATATTATAATAACACTAAATTAACCTAAAAACGTGTCCTAACCTTATTTGTGGATACATTTCCGACCATGGGAATCTTTGGGTTGATTTTGGGACCCCATGGAGCCACTTGTAGGTGATAGGGACACTTTATATTAATTAAGTTAAAATAAGTACAAAAATGACATAAGCATAGATCTTTTAGAAAAACAATTTTTACATAGGGTTATATATGTTGGAGTTTAGACTATAAATATTCATTAGAAAGATAAAATATTCCCTACATAATTATATTTTATTTATAATTTTTAGACATTAAATAATTTAATTTATTTATGACACAATGATGATGCAGTAATTACCATAACACTGAAAAATTAAAATAATTTATATTATAAATACCAAAATAAATATAATATAAACTTTTATTGAATTACACTAATTTTATAGGTTAATATGACATATTAGGATTGATGTAATTTTCTTTTTTCGAAGTAATAATTCTGTTATGAGTTTCACATAAATCAATTTTTGAATAGTGTAAAAATTGACATAAAAGAGTTTTTAAAACAAATATTATATTATTAATTGATATTAAATTCCTAAAAATCTAAGGATCATCCAAGAGACTTATATCATGATAGGTGTATCATTAATGGACCCCTTGGGGGTCTCTTGAATGTATATAGTACATTTATTAACCATATAATATAAAAATACAAAGAGACATTGTAAAAGTGAAACTAATTAACTTAGAGTTAATAATTAAAGATAAGGTTAATATAGTAACCTAAACCTGTCTAAATTATATTGGTTGAGTGGTTTTCAACCCATACCCACATTATCCTTTAAATAATCAACTTTGGAGCCATTAGAAACCGAATATTAATTTATTATAAATTAATATCTCTAGCTTTTCCAAAGGTGCCCCTCACCCCTCTTATAAAAGGGAACTCCCCCTTCTCATTACATCACACATTCAAAGCCTTTTGGTTCGGCCAAATCCTGCCCAAATACTCTCTAAACTTCCCTCACTACAACCTAGTGGCCTTAGTTTGATCATAAATCCAACCTACGGAGCCCTTTTGATCAAATCAAAAGGAAGAACCCGAAGAAGAGGTAATGATTTCACCACCCTTTTTCAAGTTCCTTTCTTATTCCACTTCCTCTTCCTTTATTGTTACCATTATAAAATAATAACTCTAGTATCATATATATACTGTGATGTTATTATAAATATGGTACAACCATATTCAGTATTCTATCCATCCTTTGAATAACATGTCACTATACGTGCGTACGTACGGCTTACCGTCTCCACGTCGTGGTGTAATTGTTATTCAATAAATTATTATTTGGATGGGTATAATAATAATGCATAACTCATGTAAATAATAAATATAACATAATAATGATTCTTTATATATGATATACTATCCAATTATATATTATTTTAATATCAAATGAATGATATTGTCGCTCGTGCGTACGTACGGATTACCGTCTCCACGAACGCGATGAGATTCATTCTCCATCATATCCATTCAAGTATAATTATCATTTGATGATTAATAATAGTATATAAGGACTTGATATAATTCTGGATATGATTAAGATACAACCTATCAATTACAAACATGGCTTACATAACAAAACATATAAAAGAAAACGAGTAAGTTAACACCCGAAACAACGATAATGCTAAGATATTATTAACAAATCAATGTTAAAAGATCATATATGATATGATTTTAATGTATATTATTCTTGTATAATTTAATAAAAATTATTTCAGCATTATACATGAGGTTAACCTACCACCAACCAAGGAAAAGTACAAGGTAAGGGTTTATTTTGCAATCTCTTCATTATCCAAGGTTGTTTATACGTAATAATCTACTGGGACTTTTTTATTATCCACATCCATATTTCTTCAAAATGTATTTCAAAACATTTTTACTATTTACTATAATATGGGTTAAAGTCATTAATACCCTTGTTGACTTTTATAAGTGGTTTATAAAGGAATCTTTTTGTCGTTTTCCAAACAAGGTCCTTTTTAACCTTTTCGACATAATAAAGGTAAGAATGTTTTTTTAACTTATACGGTGGGGGTGGATATTTTCCGCCGTTATAAAATAGTCGAAGTTTACCTTACAATATTATAAGAATATTTTCAAAGTAAATGTTTTATTTTATAATTATGTGACTTTTAAATGATTTCAAAATGAATATTTTAAGAATTTCTGAAAGGTACTCTTTATCAAGATCATAATTTTAAATGTTTTATAGATTTATCTTTCTAAATATTTTTAATTAATGTCCATGTTTTGAAAATGATTTTAAGGATTTATTTATATGGACATGAAGGTTTTGAAATGATATTTCTTTTCAAAATTTTCAAATTGGTATGGGACACTTTGATTCAAAAATCTCTTTTAAATTACTTCCTTTATAAATGTGTGACTTTTAAATGATTTCGCGAAAAGAGATATTTCTCTCAAATAGTTTTGATTTCATCTATGTCAACATCCTTTGATGGATTTTAATCTTATTTGAAGTTGATTTATTATGATACAAAACTTTTATATTGTATTGAAGGTTTTGTGAAATGTTTGACTTTGGATGTGCTATTTTTATACCATTCATGGTTTATGGTGAAAGTATTGAAATTTTGTATGCCTGTTTTAATACGAATGTTTATGTTATGTTTAAACCTTTTCATATGGGAATGAATTGGACTTAATATGTGATGGGTGGAGCCCACTATAGATCCTCGATGCATCGGTAGGTCTCATGAGACAAACTAGTGTATTGGAACAAGGCCTTGGAAAAATCTTATTTGTAGTCTTAGCACGAGGCCTTGGATATATGGTTATGATAGTCTGGCATTATGCATTCCATCATTATGAAAGTGGTTATTGATATTACATGTGATTATTCGATTAGTAGAATATCCATGTGAATAAGTAAATGGCATTATTTCATTTTACTTTTTCCATACTATGTTGAAGTTCAAGTTTAAAAGGCCTTTGATTTAGTTATACATTGCCTTAAATTTTTATTCTTATTTATGAATGTTTCCATTGTTATCCTTACTGGGAATTTGAGATCACCCATTTTCTATGTTTTATTTTTCCAAGGATGTGAAGAAGTAATTTATGAATGACCTACAGGGATAGTATGTGGGGATATGAGTGTGGAATATGGAGACAATATATTTTTGTAGCTTTTCACTTATTGATGTAATGTAAATCTTTATGAATATATCTAGTGTTTCCAAGGCTACTAAACCAATCGGTCTTTCGAGATTTGATCTTTCTTGTGATCATAACAATGTTATGTAATAATGCACCGACTCTAGGTAACTAGGGTTGGGGCATTACATTTTATCCATGGGGAACGGGTGTTATCCCACAAAACTCCCAGGATACTAGTTTTAATCCACCAAAACATGGAAAAAATAATATGGGCCTTATGCTATACATTGGTACTATTATAGCTAAAAATATTCCTAAATCATGAGGAATGGAGATCTAAACACACTTCTCAGCAATGTATGATTTTTTATTATATAAAATTCCAGATTTCATGATGTGTTCATATATTCATTTTCACCTTACATAAAACTACATAACAATGTCATAGTGACATTTTGTTAAACTATAAGATAACATACCCTATAAAATATGTTAAACCACAAATTCATGGTCCTCATTTCATGTCCCTAAACAACCGAACACATTTTTCTATGAATAACAACCATAAAATACTATCAACAACATTCCTATTCATAAATACATACTACTTATAATATGTACGTTATGAGTGAAATATAAAAAAGTTAAATATATTCCATCCTAAAATAAATTTAACTATATTAAAAATTTCAACCTTTTATATCCATAATTCCTATATATGAGCCTATCAAATATAGATATCTCATTTATGATTCCATATTACATTCATTGTATTTGATCCATCTCAATCATAGTTCTTATTCCCACTATGGATTATAATCCTATAGGATTATGTCAAAAATTTACATGTGGTATAAATTCCATTCTAGATTTTGGGCCCCACAACCCATTTTTGGAGGTTCTTTCACAATGTAGAAATAAAAAATGTAACAAATTTTAATTTTGTATGATCAAGATCTATGGAAATACCTTTGTATGTTGTTCACTGGGGTTTGAAATTAGAATAAATGAAACCTTATTTCACACCGTATAATATTAAATTAAATAGTTCATAGCTACCATCGAATCCCCTATTTTACGAATCGAAAAATCATCAAATCACATATTTTTTCCCACATTGAGAATGATTAAAAAGAGTATAGTGGTTTTTGTTAATTTTAATTGTTTTTTTTTGGAATCACAAAAACTCATGTTTGAAATCTTGAAGACAATTTTTTTATGTTAGATGATAATAAAATGAAAAAAGACTCATATAATATAAAAATATAAAGAGACATTGTAAAAGTGAAACTAATTAACTTAGAGTTAATACATAAAGATAAGGTTAATATAGTAACCCAAACCTGTATAAATTCTATTGGTTTAGTGTTTTTAGTCCCATAACCACATTAAAATTTAAATAATCAACTTTTTATCCATTAGAAACCGAATATGAATTTATTATAAATTAATATTTCTAGCTTTTCCAAAGGTGCCCCTCACCCCTCTTATAAAAGGGCACCCCCCTTCTCATTACTTCACACCTTCAAAGCCTTTTGGTTCGGCCAAACCCTACCCAAATACTCTCTCAACTTCCCTAAATACAACCTAGAGGCCTTAGTTTGATCAGAAATCCAACCTAAGGTGCTCTTTTGATCAAATAAAAAGGAAGAACCCGAAGAATAGGTAATGATTTCACCACCCTTTTTCAAGTTCCTTTCTTATTCCACTTCCTCTTCCTTTGTTGTTACCATTCTAAAATAATAACTCCAGTATCATATATATACTGTGATGTTATTATAAATATGGTACAACCATATTCAGTATTCTATCCATCCTTTGAATAACATGTCACCATACGTGCATACGCACATCTTACCGTCTCTACGTCGTGGTGTAATTATTATTCAATAAATTATTATTTGGATGGGTATAATAATGATGTGTAACTAATGTAAATAATAAATATAACATGATAATAATTCTTTATATATGATATACCATCTAATTATATATTATTTTAATATCAAAATAATGATATTTTCGCTCGTGCGTACGTACGGATTACCGTCTCCACGAATGCGATGAGATTCATTCTCCATCGTATCCATTCATGTATAATTCTAATTTGATGATTAATAATAGTATCTAAAGACTTGATATCATTCTGTATATGATAAAGATACAACCTATCCATTACAATCATGTCTTACATAACAAAACATATAAAAGAAAATGAGTAAGTTAACACCCGAAACAATGATAATACTAAGATATTATTAACACATCAATGTTAAAAGATCATATATGATATAATATTAATGTATATGATTATTTTATAATTTAATAAAAATTATTTAACCATTATACATGAGGTTAACCTACCCCCAACCAAGGAAAAGTACAAGGTAAGGGTTTATTTCGCAATATCTTCATTATCCGAGGTTATTTATACATAATAATCTACTGGGACTTCTTTATTATACACATCCATGTTTCTTAAAAATGTATTTCAAAACATTTATACTATTTACTGGAATATGGGTTAAAGTCATTAATACCCTTGTTGACTTTTATAAGTGTTTTATAAAGTAATATTTCTGTCGTTTTCCAAACAAGGTCTTTTTTAACCTTTTTGACATAGTTAAGGTAAGAATGTTTTTTAAATTTATATGGCGAGTGCGGATATTTTCCACCATTATAAAATCATCTAAGTATCCCTTACAAGATTATAAGAATACTTTGAAAGTAAATGTTTTATTTTATAATTATGTGACTTTGAAATGATTTAAAAATGAATATTTTAAGAATTTGTGAAAGGTACTTATTATAAAGATCATAATTTTAAATGTTTTATAGATTTATCTTTATAAATATTTTTAATTAATGTCCATGTTTTCAAAATCATTTTAAGGATTTATTTATATGGACATGAAGGTTTTGAAATGATATTTCTCTTGAAAAGTTTCAAAGTGGTATGAGACACTTTGATTCAAAAATATCTTTTAAATTACTTCCTTTATAAATGTGTGACTTTTCAATGATTTCGAGAAAAGAGATATTTCTCTCAAATGGTTTTTATTTCATCTATTTCAACATCCTTTGATGGATTTTAAGCTTATTTGAAGTTGATTTCTTATGATAAAAAACTTCTATATTTTATTGAAGGTTTTGTGATATGTTTGACTGTGGATGTCACGACCCGTCCTCGGGGCCCGTGCCGTGACTACCCCAAGCCCGCCTTCCATAGGCCAGGGGCTGGCGACTAGCACCAAAGGCGTAAATCCCGATAACAGGGAAGGCATTGCCTTTATAAGTAACAACTACCACAGAGTCAGCAAGCAGAAAGTAACTACAAGTGCAGAAAAGTAAAGGGGGCCGGAAATACAAGCCCAACTGTAAAGTACAACTCGAAAGGGGAAAACAGCAGCTGGAAGAACGAAGCGGCTCCTGGGTCGTCCGCCTCGATTCCTACCTGAAGGGTAGGTACAGATGGCTCAGCTCCTGGATCGTCCACCACGGATCCTACCTGAAGGGTAGGTACAGATAGCTCCTCTACTCCACAGGTCCTGTCGTCTACTCCGGGTACGTCCGCCCAGTGGTCCACCTCCGGGTACCGACCTGCTCCGCAAGTCTCAACTGCGATCTGCGCTGTCCGTCGTCTGCAACCAACACAACGAGGTGCGGGCATAGCCCGTGCAGGGGTGAGTATAAGCTACTCAGTAGGGACCCCGAGACCCTTAAGGTCTCACTAAATCCAACATGGATATCCACAAAGTAAAGGCAGCAATCACGAAGTAACATCAGACTCTACTTAGGTATACGCCCATACATATACCTAAGTCATCAAGTAACCCATCCAATCTCAAGGATACACAAAAATCGTGAAATCAACGGATAACCATCACCCAGGTATATGCCCATACATGTACCTAAGTTATCAAGCGACCCATCTCAATCATGAGGAAACGCAAAGATTCATTGACTCAGCTCAAACCAGGATTTTAATTATCGAAACCGTAACTGCTGAAGAGCTCCGTCTCTAGAGTGTACAGTGGTCCTGTCACGACTCCGAGGCTGCCGCTCACTAACCTAGGACTGCTGAGGTACTCCTCCTGTCGAGTACTGCGGGTTTGCGGCCAACTACCGGGCGCTCCGTCCGCTGAGGGTCTGTCGCCAAATACCGGGCGCTACCCAGATAGCCTGCTGAGGTACTCCTCCTGTCGAGTACCGCGGGTCTGCTGCCAACTACCAGGCGCTCCGTCCGCCGTGGGTCTGCTGCTGCATCCAAGCGCACACACTCCGTAGAGTATCGCGGTTCCGCTGCTACAACCAAGCGCTCCACCGTCAAGGGTCTGCTGCTGCATCCAAGCGCACCACCACTGCCAAGTACCACGGGTCCGCTCCACGAGCTACTGATCGATACTCCAAGTATCACAAGGTCCCGCGAAGAAGTGTCTCAAAGGTCCGTCTCGGCACAGGGGTCTCAACGCAACAGACGGCGCGTCGATCGGACGCCCGGTCTGTGAGTTATTAGCCTTTTCGTCCCAGGGGCCCGGTTGGTTTCGTGAGCGAAACCAATCCCGGCCGTATCCCAACTGCACCCCGAACTCCCATAGGGTATACTCAAAGGGACCGTTACTCAACGTAACCACCAACGCCGCTGACGGCTCGTCAAGCGGACGTCCTGTCTGAAAGATATCAGCTTTCCCGTTCCAGGGGCCCGGTTGGATTTCGGGTACAATCCAACCCGGCCATACTCCGACTGTATCCAAAACTCGGGCGGAGTATGTCAAAAGTTCCGTCTCATCAAGAGGAAGTCAACGAAACAGACGGCGCGTCAATCGGACGCCCGGTCTGTGAGTTATTGGCATTTTCGTCCCAGGGGCCCGGTTGGTTTTTTTAGGGCAAAACCAACCCGACCGTACTCCGCCTGTATCCGATCCTCGGGCGGAGTATGCCAAAAGTTCCGTCTCACTTAGAGGAAACTACCACAGCTGACGGTACGTCGTTCGGACGTCCGTAGCTCAAGTTATGAGCGTTTCCGCTCCGAGGGCCCGGTTGGCTTCGTGTACGAACCAACCCGGCCGAACCCAAAGTCTTCCGAAACCTTGAGTATAATATACCGAATCGACCGTCTCGATCCAAGGATCGCGTAGCCGCTGACGGTTCGTCAATCGGAGGTCCCAGGCCCAAGATATGGGCGAAAGACCGAAGAGGGCCCGAAACGGGGGTACTGGGCCCGGGGCGACCCGGCCCGAACCCCCCCCCTGGGGTCGGCCGAACCGGGTCGGCCCGAACCGGGTCGGCCCGACCCGGCCCGAACCGGCTCGGCCGGGTCCGGTCCGGCCTGGGCGCGGCCCGGCCGACCGGACCGAGCCGGCTCGGCTTCGGCCGAGCGGCCGGAGGTGCTGCCGCCGCGGGTCAACCCCGCGGCTTTGAGGGAAACGCGGCCCCCGCGGGGGGGCCGCCTGTCACGCGGACGCGGCCGGGCCGCCGCGTCCGTCCCGGTTCCGCGCGGCCGCGGAACCGGCCGCCGATGCCGCCGCGGCTTCAGCCGCGGCGGGCTTCCTCCACGGCGGCGCGCCGGGCGCCGCCGCCTCCGGTCGCCGGCGCCGCCGCGCCGGCGACCCGCGCCGCCGCCGCCTTCCGCGGGCCGCCGGAGATGCTCCGGTGGCCCGATTTCTTTCCCGTCTGCGCCGTTGCTCCTCCCGGGGGACGATCTTCACTGCGGAGCCAACAAATTGCCCTTGCCGCACGGTTCGTCGTCGTCCGCCAAATCCGCGCAAAAAGAGGAGATCGGCGGAGGGTTGCCGGGTCTTGTTCGTTAGACCCGCACCCTCCGCGTTAGTCGTAAATCACGGGAGGAACAATAAAACAATCAACAACAATTTTAATTGTTAAAATTGTTCGAAGATCAAGTTCTTCACTTAAAAAGAATAAGCACGGGGAAAAAGAATCACAATCAAATCCCTACCTTGATGATCGTCGAGCGCGGGCGTTCTTCGCGGAAGAGATCGTCGTGGAAGAGATCGATCGTCGCGTCGTCGCGGGAAGGTGTCGCGTCGTCGCGGAAAATGGAGATCGCCGCGTCGTCGCGGAATCGCTCGTCGCGTCGCCAATCTCCGGATCAAGATCAACGGATTTAATTAGTTTAAATCCGTTGATATTGAAATTAGAAAGGGAGAAGAAAAGATCTGATTCTCACCTTTGTTGCCGAACGAGGGTCGGCCGCGGAAGAAGAGGCGTCGCCGAAGAACGTCGCGGGTAGATCTCGTCGACGTCGCAGATCTTGGTGTGCGTCGTCGAATTCCGGTCGCCGGCGTTCTTCGCGTTCTTCGCGTTCTTCGCGTTCTTCGCGTTCTTCGCGTTCTTCGCGTTCTTCGCGGAGAGGGTGGAGGAACGAAGATTCTCTCAAATCCTTTCCAAGGATTTTTATGTTGGTCTTATTTTATAAACATGCCAACACGAAACCGGTTAAGAAACGATCCATCAATTCGTTGAATTAATTCAACGAAAGAAACGACCCATTTAATTCACGAAGAAACAGTCCATTTAATTCACGAAATAAACCGCCCAATTAAATGGTCTGTTAAGAATTAAAGAAAACGCGTCGGTTGACTTTTCAGTTACTTTGACGGGTTTTCGCGGGTGCGTTACTTAGCGAAAGAAACGGCGGGGCTCGTGCGGGCCCCACCTCACAAATATCCTACCAAGGGGGTAGGATATTTCTGGATAGCATCCTATCCAGTTCAACTCAGTTCAAGCCGCCTTTAAGTGGCTTCAAGTGGCTTCCAAGTGGCTTAAGCGAAATAAAATAAAGTTGTCGCAAAATTATTTTATTTCTTAACCTTAAGCCCGAAAATTAAAAACCACATCCGAGCAAACGCAACTCCGGAAGAGGCGTTTCTAAGCGAATACCGGCGCTGCGATTTCATCGGTGCCCTCAGAATTCGATTCCGGGCACCGGTTCAAAAGTTAGAAAAACCCGCTCGTCCGTTCACTGAACGTACCCGAGCCAAAACTTCGGAAAATGATTCCGGGCACACCGGGCCTCGGAATCAGGTGCCGTCAGAAACTGCGTTCTTGTAAAATTCCAAAGAAAATTAAGAAAAAAATTTCCTTGAAATTTACGGGTCTTTACATTACTCCCACCACAGGGCTTTACGTCCCCGTAAAGCTTCACCACAACCTTAGGGAAACAAAGCGGTACTGAGCACGCATCAGAGCCTTCTGATCCCATGTGCTCACCTGGAGATTCCCGTGCCGCCATCTGTTGCGCACAAGAGGAATCGATCGCCCATGTAGGACCCGCTCCTGTCGATCCTCTATCTCCACCGGGACCTCCGTATAAGACACTCATCGCCACTGTCTAGCTCCTCATGGTCGAAGATATGCGAAGGGGGTCGAGCACGTATCTCCTCAGCTGGGATACGTGGAAGACGTCGTGCACCCGGTGCAACTGAGGTGGCAGAGCCAGGCGATAAGCCACCTCGCCAACTCTGCTGAGGACCTGCAAAGGCCCGATGAAGCGGGGAGACAACTTGCCGCCTTGGCCAAAACTCTGTTTACCACGTCGAGGTGAGACCCGCAAGAAGACGTGGTCACCCTCCTCGAACTCTAGTGGCCTCCGCCTCCTGTCAGTGTAAGACTTCTGCCGGCTCTGTGTTGTCCTCATCCGCTCCTGGATGACGTGGACCTCTTCTGACGTGGCCCGGACCATCTCTGGTCCCACATGAGCTGCGAGATTTCTTCTTTGCCGAAAAGAGAAACCTGGTCTCATCCCCTGGATGAACCACATTCTTTGCCTAAAACAGTCAATCCTAACATGGATGATACTAATCCATACCAAGGATGACGTCGTAAGGCCTCGACGCTACTACTAAGAGATCCAACCGTTACTCTCGCCTCCAAGGGTTGAGTCACACTGTCGGCATCAGTGTGTGGTAACTGGTCTCCTCCAGTAGATGTCTCACAAGTGAGGGTCAAGTCAACAGTCAACTGGAACCTCTTAGTAACATCACAAAAGAGGACAGGAATGAAAACATCTCAAAGGATGCGTCTTTTATTATTGCAGCTCATAATACAAGACGCTACACAAAAGCAACATCAACAAGGAACTAGAAGTACAAGAGACGTATCCACTAGTTCTGCTCCTGTCCACCTGCTCCAAGAGTTCTACTGTTGCTCAAGCATTTGTCGTTGCCTCTTTCTCGGTGGCTCCCTCAAAGCCTGCGGATCGGGAGTCGGACAGTCACGTGCCAGATGACCCTTTCCGCGACATGAGTAACACAACCTGCTCCTTGCACGGCTAGCTCCGTTCCCACTCCGGGTGCCCTGCACCACCGGTCGTAAAACCCGAGACCGTCTAACTGCTGGTCTGGTCTTTCTGGGCCTCAGCATCATCTGTCTACTGCCCACAGATGACTCGGCTTCTGATCGAGAAACACGTGGCAAAGGCAGCAGCTCCTGATCACGCTCAGGGTGTAGAGCTACTGGCACAAACTCCACCCTGAAGAAGGTCTCAAAGTCTTCCCATGCGAAGTCCATCTCATCGCAAAACTGAAACAAGTGGCTCCACCACCTACCTGCTGCTGCCTGAAGGAGGCTGGTAGCAAAGATCACCATGAAGTCTGCCGGCGTCCCCACTAGCCTGAAGACTCCCACCACGGCCTCCAGCCAATCCTCAGCCGCCTGCGGGTCCATCTCTCCCCCGAACCTGGGTGGCCTCTGGCGCTGGAACTCATGCAGTGCGCGCAAGTAGCGGGCATCGCCTACTGCTGGGGCTGGTGGCATCGGTGGCCCAACGTATGGTAGTACCGCTGGTGCCTCCGCTGGTGCCTCAACTGCAAGAGGGCCCTGTACCGAAGCCTCGTCGCTCGTCAGACTGTCAGCACGCTCATCCCTCCGGGCTCTAGCTGGTCGTCCGAGAAAAGACATCCTGAAAGAAACAACGTAACACGATCAAACGATTATACCTGATGAGCTGACCTGGTTTGAGCTGTTTTAAGGGGGGAAACCTTTGAAAACACACACGCAATCAGTGTTTTCGCGCACAAAGTCGGAGATCAGTTGTCAGGGTCCTGGTGTATGGATACGTCGGCCGCCCGCACCAACACTGGACTCCCTGAACTGAAAACCACACTCGGTACCCTTAACACTATTGCTTCACATAGAAAGAAAAGACGATCAGAGTCTGCGGTAGAACCGACCGCCTCTGATACCAATTTGTCACGACCCGTCCTCGGGGCCCGTGCCGTGACTACCCCAAGCCCGCCTTCCATAGGCCAGGGGCTGGCGACTAGCACCAAAGGCGTAAATCCCGATAACAGGGAAGGCATTGCCTTTATAAGTAACAACTACCACAGAGTCAGCAAGCAGAAAGTAACTACAAGTGCAGAAAAGTAAAGGGGGCCGGAAATACAAGCCCAACTGTAAAGTACAACTCGAAAGGGGAAAACAGCAGCTGGAAGAACGAAGCGGCTCCTGGGTCGTCCGCCTCGATTCCTACCTGAAGGGTAGGTACAGATGGCTCAGCTCCTGGATCGTCCACCACGGATCCTACCTGAAGGGTAGGTACAGATAGCTCCTCTACTCCACAGGTCCTGTCGTCTACTCCGGGTACGTCCGCCCAGTGGTCCACCTCCGGGTACCGACCTGCTCCGCAAGTCTCAACTGCGATCTGCGCTGTCCGTCGTCTGCAACCAACACAACGAGGTGCGGGCATAGCCCGTGCAGGGGTGAGTATAAGCTACTCAGTAGGGACCCCGAGACCCTTAAGGTCTCACTAAATCCAACATGGATATCCACAAAGTAAAGGCAGCAATCACGAAGTAACATCAGACTCTACTTAGGTATACGCCCATACATATACCTAAGTCATCAAGTAACCCATCCAATCTCAAGGATACACAAAAATCGTGAAATCAACGGATAACCATCACCCAGGTATATGCCCATACATGTACCTAAGTTATCAAGCGACCCATCTCAATCATGAGGAAACGCAAAGATTCATTGACTCAGCTCAAACCAGGATTTTAATTATCGAAACCGTAACTGCTGAAGAGCTCCGTCTCTAGAGTGTACAGTGGTCCTGTCACGACTCCGAGGCTGCCGCTCACTAACCTAGGACTGCTGAGGTACTCCTCCTGTCGAGTACTGCGGGTTTGCGGCCAACTACCGGGCGCTCCGTCCGCTGAGGGTCTGTCGCCAAATACCGGGCGCTACCCAGATAGCCTGCTGAGGTACTCCTCCTGTCGAGTACCGCGGGTCTGCTGCCAACTACCAGGCGCTCCGTCCGCCGTGGGTCTGCTGCTGCATCCAAGCGCACACACTCCGTAGAGTATCGCGGTTCCGCTGCTACAACCAAGCGCTCCACCGTCAAGGGTCTGCTGCTGCATCCAAGCGCACCACCACTGCCAAGTACCACGGGTCCGCTCCACGAGCTACTGATCGATACTCCAAGTATCACAAGGTCCCGCGAAGAAGTGTCTCAAAGGTCCGTCTCGGCACAGGGGTCTCAACGCAACAGACGGCGCGTCGATCGGACGCCCGGTCTGTGAGTTATTAGCCTTTTCGTCCCAGGGGCCCGGTTGGTTTCGTGAGCGAAACCAATCCCGGCCGTATCCCAACTGCACCCCGAACTCCCATAGGGTATACTCAAAGGGACCGTTACTCAACGTAACCACCAACGCCGCTGACGGCTCGTCAAGCGGACGTCCTGTCTGAAAGATATCAGCTTTCCCGTTCCAGGGGCCCGGTTGGATTTCGGGTACAATCCAACCCGGCCATACTCCGACTGTATCCAAAACTCGGGCGGAGTATGTCAAAAGTTCCGTCTCATCAAGAGGAAGTCAACGAAACAGACGGCGCGTCAATCGGACGCCCGGTCTGTGAGTTATTGGCATTTTCGTCCCAGGGGCCCGGTTGGTTTTTTTAGGGCAAAACCAACCCGACCGTACTCCGCCTGTATCCGATCCTCGGGCGGAGTATGCCAAAAGTTCCGTCTCACTTAGAGGAAACTACCACAGCTGACGGTACGTCGTTCGGACGTCCGTAGCTCAAGTTATGAGCGTTTCCGCTCCGAGGGCCCGGTTGGCTTCGTGTACGAACCAACCCGGCCGAACCCAAAGTCTTCCGAAACCTTGAGTATAATATACCGAATCGACCGTCTCGATCCAAGGATCGCGTAGCCGCTGACGGTTCGTCAATCGGAGGTCCCAGGCCCAAGATATGGGCGAAAGACCGAAGAGGGCCCGAAACGGGGGTACTGGGCCCGGGGCGACCCGGCCCGAACCCCCCCCCTGGGGTCGGCCGAACCGGGTCGGCCCGAACCGGGTCGGCCCGACCCGGCCCGAACCGGCTCGGCCGGGTCCGGTCCGGCCTGGGCGCGGCCCGGCCGACCGGACCGAGCCGGCTCGGCTTCGGCCGAGCGGCCGGAGGTGCTGCCGCCGCGGGTCAACCCCGCGGCTTTGAGGGAAACGCGGCCCCCGCGGGGGGGCCGCCTGTCACGCGGACGCGGCCGGGCCGCCGCGTCCGTCCCGGTTCCGCGCGGCCGCGGAACCGGCCGCCGATGCCGCCGCGGCTTCAGCCGCGGCGGGCTTCCTCCACGGCGGCGCGCCGGGCGCCGCCGCCTCCGGTCGCCGGCGCCGCCGCGCCGGCGACCCGCGCCGCCGCCGCCTTCCGCGGGCCGCCGGAGATGCTCCGGTGGCCCGATTTCTTTCCCGTCTGCGCCGTTGCTCCTCCCGGGGGACGATCTTCACTGCGGAGCCAACAAATTGCCCTTGCCGCACGGTTCGTCGTCGTCCGCCAAATCCGCGCAAAAAGAGGAGATCGGCGGAGGGTTGCCGGGTCTTGTTCGTTAGACCCGCACCCTCCGCGTTAGTCGTAAATCACGGGAGGAACAATAAAACAATCAACAACAATTTTAATTGTTAAAATTGTTCGAAGATCAAGTTCTTCACTTAAAAAGAATAAGCACGGGGAAAAAGAATCACAATCAAATCCCTACCTTGATGATCGTCGAGCGCGGGCGTTCTTCGCGGAAGAGATCGTCGTGGAAGAGATCGATCGTCGCGTCGTCGCGGGAAGGTGTCGCGTCGTCGCGGAAAATGGAGATCGCCGCGTCGTCGCGGAATCGCTCGTCGCGTCGCCAATCTCCGGATCAAGATCAACGGATTTAATTAGTTTAAATCCGTTGATATTGAAATTAGAAAGGGAGAAGAAAAGATCTGATTCTCACCTTTGTTGCCGAACGAGGGTCGGCCGCGGAAGAAGAGGCGTCGCCGAAGAACGTCGCGGGTAGATCTCGTCGACGTCGCAGATCTTGGTGTGCGTCGTCGAATTCCGGTCGCCGGCGTTCTTCGCGTTCTTCGCGTTCTTCGCGTTCTTCGCGTTCTTCGCGTTCTTCGCGTTCTTCGCGGAGAGGGTGGAGGAACGAAGATTCTCTCAAATCCTTTCCAAGGATTTTTATGTTGGTCTTATTTTATAAACATGCCAACACGAAACCGGTTAAGAAACGATCCATCAATTCGTTGAATTAATTCAACGAAAGAAACGACCCATTTAATTCACGAAGAAACAGTCCATTTAATTCACGAAATAAACCGCCCAATTAAATGGTCTGTTAAGAATTAAAGAAAACGCGTCGGTTGACTTTTCAGTTACTTTGACGGGTTTTCGCGGGTGCGTTACTTAGCGAAAGAAACGGCGGGGCTCGTGCGGGCCCCACCTCACAAATATCCTACCAAGGGGGTAGGATATTTCTGGATAGCATCCTATCCAGTTCAACTCAGTTCAAGCCGCCTTTAAGTGGCTTCAAGTGGCTTCCAAGTGGCTTAAGCGAAATAAAATAAAGTTGTCGCAAAATTATTTTATTTCTTAACCTTAAGCCCGAAAATTAAAAACCACATCCGAGCAAACGCAACTCCGGAAGAGGCGTTTCTAAGCGAATACCGGCGCTGCGATTTCATCGGTGCCCTCAGAATTCGATTCCGGGCACCGGTTCAAAAGTTAGAAAAACCCGCTCGTCCGTTCACTGAACGTACCCGAGCCAAAACTTCGGAAAATGATTCCGGGCACACCGGGCCTCGGAATCAGGTGCCGTCAGAAACTGCGTTCTTGTAAAATTCCAAAGAAAATTAAGAAAAAAATTTCCTTGAAATTTACGGGTCTTACAGTGGATGTGCTATTTTCATACCATTCATGGTTTATGGTGAAAGTATTGACATTTCGTATGCTTGTTTTAATACGAATGTTTATGTTATGTTTAAACCTTTTCATATGTGAATTCATTGGACTTAATATGTGGCGGTTAGAGCCCGCTATAGCTCCTCGATGCATCGGTAGGTCTCATGAGACAAACTAGTGTCTCGACACAAGGCCATGGAAAAATCTTATTTGTATTCTTGGCACGAGGCCTTGGCTATGTGGTTATGATAGTCTAACATTATGCATTCCATCATTATGAAAGTGGTTATTGATATTTCATGTGATTATTCTATTAGTAGAATATCCATGTGAATAAGTAAATGGTATTATTTCATTTTACTTTTTCCATACTATATTTAAGCTCAAGTTTAAAAGGATTTTGATTTAGTTATACATTGACTTAAATTTTTATTCTTATTTATGAAAGTTTTCGCCATATTGTTATCCTTACTGAGCATTTGAGCTCACCCCTTTTCTATGTTTTATTTTTCCAAGGATGTGAAGAAGTAATTTATGAATGACCTACAGGGATAGTATGTGGGGATATGAGTGTGGAATATGGAGACAATATATTTTTGTAGCTTTTCACTTATTGATGTAATGTAAATCTTTATGAATATATCTAGTGTTTCCAAGGCTACTAAACCAATCGGTCTTTCGAGATTTGATCTTTCTTGTGATCATAACAATGTTATGTAATAATGCACCGACTCTAGGTAACTAGGGTTGGGGCATTACATTTTATCCATGGGGAACGGGTGTTATCCCACAAAACTCCCAGGATACTAGTTTTAATCCACCAAAACATGGAAAAAATAATATGGGCCTTATGATATACATTGGTACTATTATAGCTAAAAATATTCCTAAATCATGAGGAATGGAGATCTAAACACACTTCTCAGCAATGTATGATTTTTTATTATATAACATTCCAGATTTCATGATGTGTTCATATATTCATTTTCACCTTACATAAAACTACATAACAATGTCATAGTGACATTTTGTTAAACTATAAGATAACATACCCTATAAAATATGTTAAACCACAAATTCATGGTCCTCATTTCATGTCCCTAAACAACCGAACACATTTTTCTATGAATAACAACCATAAAATACTATCAACCACATTCCTATTCATAAATACATACTACTTATAATATGTACGTTATGGATTCCATATTACATTCATTGTATTTGATCCATCTCAATCATAGTTCTTATTCCCACTATGGATTATAATCCTATAGGATTATGTCTAAAATTTACATGTGGTATAAATTCCATTCTAGATTTTGGGCCCCACAACCCATTTTTGGAGGTTCTTTCACAATGTGGAAATAAAAAATGTAACAAATTTTAATTTTGTATGATCAAGATCTATGGAAATACCTTTGTATGTTGTTCATTGGGGTTTGAAATTAGAATAAATGAAACCTTATTTCACACCGTATAATATTAAATTAAATAGTTCATAGCTACCATCGAATCCCCTATTTTACGAATCGAAAAATCATCAAATCACATATTTTTTCCCACATTGAGAATGATTAAAAAGAGTATAGTGGTTTTTGTTAATTTTAATTGTTTTTTTTTGGAATCACAAAGACTCATGTTTGAAATCTTGAAGACAATTTTTTTATGTTAGATGATAATAAAATGAAAAAAGACTCAGTTCATCCTATAATCCCTTAAAATACATAGATCAAATTACATTGAAATGGTTAATTTTATTACATGTGAACAAGATATTTGTATCAGTTCATTGGATCATGGATCACAATTCATGTACAATTATCCTATTCCATAAAAACTATGTGTGGATTTATTTTTATTATTATATTATATATAGTTATTCCTTAACCACATATCCATAGACTATAAGTGAAATATATCCATAAAATATGCACCTTCACACCTTATGTTTTGGGACTCCCCATTCACACTATGTTTTCCCATTAAATATATATTAAGATGAATCCTAATTTAAATCTACTTTACCTGATCTTGATCTGTGAAGAATAAAATTGATCGAAATGAAATTTTTCATTATATATTTTACTACAATATATGTAGTGATTCCAAAATTACATATACTAATCCAAAAAAATAATGATAAAATACATAATCCATCTTGATGTTCAGACCCCTCAAATCCTGATAGGTTTCCCCTTATTAGGACCAACATTAAAAAGAGAACATATTTCTATATGTAGGATATATTAGTATAAAACCATAGTTATCTAATAAATTGATTCATGAATTTAAAATTTACAATATAAATGTTGTTAATTCATAATGTTAAATTATAATAAATTTATTTCCTTTTTGTATGTTGTTATGTTACATCTCAAATGGTATTTCATTTAATCCTTAAGTTTTTTATAGAAGATTTGTGTAACCCAATAAATGTACATGAGAACCATATCGATGTATGAACTTAAACAAAACATGGATATTTATCTGTAATAACATATTTAGATGAAAATCCCCACTGTCCTATGTATCAACAACCTCTATGAAGGTGCCTACACTATAGTGTTCCTATGAACAAAGATTGGGAATGAGTACCCACTTATTCAAGAGATATCCCCACCAAAAATCTCAAATATCATTGAGAACACTAAAAATATCATCACATTCTTCCATCATGGTGTCATGGTTCACCTATGATACGACTTTGAATATTCCCTTATCCAACTGTTCAAATCCTCTCCATTCACATGTGATCTTTCCAAATTGATTATTACAATAAGAAATTATAATAAATATATGTGGAATCATTCCTACTTCTAAAAAATACATAGTGATTCTAAAATACCTTATCTCATGATTAGTTTCATATTCTACATGAACTGATTATATTGTAATGATGAAACCATTCCTAAAAATAAGAAGATTTCATCCAATATAATCATTGTAACAAACACTAACATTTCATCCCTATCCAATATATCTAATCTATAACAATCCATGCATTTCTTCAAATTAACTGGGTGTAGCTTGATTACTATGAAAAATAGATATTTAGTGATTTAGGTAACCCATTCCAATATCCCTTACATATGTTACAATCAAACCCTAACTTCTATAAGTTATAGATTTAATTTTATTCTCTATGTTTGGAATTTGGGATGTGTTTTCTAATGTTATTAATGAACCATCTAAATTAAACAATTCAAGCATATGATAATATATATTCATAATACAATCTTATTATAAGAGGTCCCCACTTTTAAAAGTTATATACAACAATGATACCCTCTTATTAATTCCACATTTGTTTTTCATCTGTGGGTTTACTACTAAGGTGGATATCTTACATTCTATGCTCGAGCCAGCTCATTATGAAACATCCCATATAAATGTCCTCATTTAATGAACATAAACAGTTTATTACCCAATTAATCATTACATAATGTTAAAATTCATGAAATATGGTCTAATATTTAGGACCATATTCTTGTTAGAGTAATATACATTTTACAACCCTATTATAAAATATAATATTCACATCCATGTATGATAAAAATACATATGGGGGCCCAAACAAAAATAAAATGAACCATTATTCTTTATTTCCATTGTGTTTTGGTTTCCCTTATAATTAGGGTTTACACAAGAGCTTTTCTCGGGGTGTGGCCATTGATATCCTTGTGATTTCATTCCCATGTCATTATAAAATGTCCCTTTTATGAAAAATACTCATATATATATATGTATATTTATTTATTTGTTATGACCTATATATGACATAACTTTTTCTTTAATATAGATAATGATATGTGGACTATTTATATATATTATTCCATTAGCAATGACCCTACTTTCATCTTCAACCCTTTCAAAGGGGTAATAGTGACTAGACCTACCATAATATGGTTATGAATTTCTCCCCTACCATTCAAGGAAATCTCTTTTCCATTAATCACTCAATATCTTGAGTTTCTTGGATTGCAAAAATTTTTCCATGTCTCCTGGGAATGACTGTATTGATATACATGGGAAAAAATTATTTATATTTTCATATTCAACCATAATTTTTTTTGTCAATCGTAAAAAAATTTTCATCTATGCTGAATGTTAAAATTTATCAATATTCTTAGATAGAATCACATAAAGACACAAATTTTGAATTTGGTATGCATTCACCGATTTCATAAATGTTACATATCATCATACCCAATCCAAATATCCAATGGTATGATTTATTAATTCATCATTCCCTATTCAAAAGGTGATAGTATAATCTAAGACCTTGATCAACATTTGGTTATAATTCTTCACCCATATACTCATTTGGTCATAGTATTATTACCTTAAACTATGTGTGTTACCCATGGGATAATCTATACTAGCATTAACCTCTGTAAATATGAAATATTTTCATTTCCCATCATGTATAGACTACCTTAGTTGTCTTATAATGTCATAATATCCTAATAATGACCATGATTTGTCAAAGTTTTATGAACATAAAACTTCATCAATTTTTTTTCCAAGATATAAGAAACTAAAAAACTATTAACAAGTTTATGTCATGAGATCAGAAAATATTACTGAAATATAAATAATGATTTCATGTTAATAATATGTATGGGGTGGCTAGGGAAAATATCATATCTCCAATCACTATGTATCCCACATTCAAGTATTAGGAACAACATTTGACCACAAATGGAAATATATAAAATCAATTAGGGAACATGATACAATGCTTGAAAAAGCTGATCTATTCTCATTAAAAAAACTAGTTTTGAGAGAATCATAGAGATATATTATAGGACATATATATTCCTTGAATTTGGATTCTATACATAGTGACATAAATTTGATGGTAATTGTACCCTCCTCGAGTATTCATATTCAATTTAAATTTACATTATGTAATATGTTTTTTAATTTAAAAAATCTTCATTGAAAATTTTAAATGAGTACACATAGCTCCCTGGGACACTTATATTTTTAAATGTGTACATGCCCCCCAATATGGCTTTATGTGTATGTCCCCAAAATGGAATTTCAACAAGATTCATGATTTTATACCATGAAGAAGTTACTCTAATATTTCTATTCCATACAACAATAGAAATAGAACCTATCCTTCAAATATTTTCAAGGTCCATCTCTGAAATATATTTCATATATCAAAATCCATAATTTATACCACTTTAGTAAGAATATAAAAAACCTAAAATCCAACTACACATATGGATTGTACATAGTAGATGTAATTAATTTGTACATCATTTTTACTTTCAAGAAAAAAATTTGAAATATTTTCCTTAAACCATTACATGGTCATCCTTAGAAGACCCAAGACGACCTAAAATACTAAAATTAACTTTATGAATTTAAACATAATTCCCTTCTTCATGAAATATTATATACTTAAAATGTTCCTTTAATTACACAAAGGTTGTGACTTTCCCTTAGTGTTTCAACATTATCACCCCTCTAGTTAATTCATTAAAATATAAAACATCAACATCTTAAATTGTAATAAAAATAAAAATAATATTGTAACATTATCCCTAATGGTCATATGGATGTGTGTTTTGGGATCTATATTCACATCAGGATAGTTTATATGATGATACTATGAGGACCAAATCACTTTGGATCAAGGCTATCCAACCTTATTAAATATCTACCATATTCTCACCACTATTATCATAACTTCATTTCACTTATCAATATCTATAATATAATTGGATCTTTATTCATGCCAAGTTTTCATCAATCAAGTTTCTACATGGTTCTCTATACTTTTGGTCAACGATGTTCGACCTTATGAATCAATTATTTTTAGTACAACTCAAAATGAACTAAATAACCTAGGGAAAGAGAAATATAACATTATTCTTTTAATTAATTAATATATAATCTAAGTAAAAAAGTAATGTCTATTCACTCGGAGCATGAATCATGGGTGATATAGGAAAAATTTACCATTTGAAATGAGAGAAAAAATAAGAAAATGTTTAGCTGAAAAATCAAAAATGGAATCCAATGTAAAACATATGTTTATGAATAAAATATAACAACCATATAATTATTATTCAAAACTTTATATTTTATATAGTGAAAATGAAGGAAACATTATGGGTTTTTGTATATGATCCCAAAAAATGTTATGTCATGCTTGGTGGCCCCCTTACCTATGGAAATATTTATGTATTCCCACATCCCTAGAATATATTTTATGATGATTTTTTGATATTCTTATAAATATATTTTTAGGTGGATTTATCCCACCAACACATGGATTCCTAATTCCAAGAATCCTTCATTTTTACTCTCATCACATTTATTCATCACCATCAATATCTATATTGAAAAAATCTAATGTAATGATTATGTTTTTGACACCTATACCCATATTTGATCCATGATCAATAATAACACACTAACCATGTCAATGTGGACCTACTATAGTATTATTATTATTATATTTATTTTTATACATATCTATGAGCCACACCCATAAGGAAATCTACACCCATATATATATATCGACCAACTCAAGTGTTATTGCGAGGATGTTTATACCTATAACCATATGGGTCCCATGTTGAGGAATAAATACATATCAATAAAATGATTTGGGATGATGACTAACTTATCCATTCTTATTCAATGTTCACATCGATTCAATTTATATTATTTTTTATAATCATTATTGGGTTTTCATATTACAATTATGTGATAGTCAAAATATAATAGAATAAGAAAATTTGGAATTGAAAAAGAATGGAATTTGATTAATTTTACTTCAAAAAGGGAGGATAAAATTATCCACAAGTTGGTGTTTTTACCATTACATTTTATAAATGATAAAGGTGAATATATTATTATTTTCAATTCTTAATGGAATCCAAATGTTGATCCACTAATTTAATTTTGTTGATAATATATTATTCTAACTTTTTCGCCAATCCAATTTCCACCTCCCATTCATGTTGAAACACCTCTAACTTAGCATTAAAATCCATCCCCAATTTTCCTACCTATATAAAATTCCACTAATTCTTCACCATTACTTTTTCAATAAAACCAATATGATACTAAGTTTTATTTAGTTTTTTCTACTAGAGAATCACTGATACCATATATTCTATAGAAAATTTATACCACCCCACAATGTAATGCCCCGACCCCAGTTACCCAGAGTCAGTGAATTATTTTAAAACATTGTCATGATTACAAGAAATCATGTCCTAAAGGACTAATCAGTTTAGCAGTCTTCAATAATAGATTACATACATGAACGGTACATTACATTATAAAATGAGAAAAAACAACATAATTGTCTCTATTGACCACATTCATATCTTATATCATATCCTTGCAGGTCAACCATATAATACTTCTTCACATCATGGGAAAAATAAAAAATAGAAAGTGGTGAGCTCAAATGCTCAGTAAAGATAACACTATAGTGAAATCATTCATAAATAAACATAAAAATTTAAGGCAATGTATAAGACTAAAAAATTATCCATTTAAACATAAAAATAAGTATAATATGGAAAATATAAATTAAATAATTTCATTTACTTCTTTACAAGGATATTCTACTAGTCGAATAATCAATGAAATATCAATAGTCAATTTAATAATGATGAAATTCATAATGCCAGACTTCAAAACTGCATATTCAAGGTCTTGTGCCAAGAAAAATAATAATATTTTATAAAAGCCTTGTGAAAAGACCTTAGTTTGTCTCATGAGACCCACCTTTGAATCGAGGAGCTATAGCGGGCTCCACCCGTCATTTACTAAGTATAATGCATTCCTCATTTGAAAATGTTTAAACATAACATAAACATTCGTATTAAAAATAGCATAAGAAATGTCAATACTTTATCCATAAACCATGAATGGTATTAAAAAACACATCCATAGTCAAACATATCACAAAAATTTCAATACAATATGGTAGATTTGTATCATAATAAATAAACTTCAAAAAAATTTAAAATCAATCAAAGGATGTTGACATAGATGAAAATGATTTGTAAAAATCATTGTGAGAAATATCCCTTTTTTATGAAAACATTTAAGAGTCACGAAATTTATAAAGGAGGACATTTAAGGGAATTTTCTAATCAAAGTGTCCCATACCACATTGAATCGTTAGAAAAGAATTAATATTTTAAAAATGTTTTTGTTCATATAAATAAATCCTTAAAACCATTTTGTAAACATGGAAATTAATGAGAATGATTGAGAAGAGTAAATATTTAAACCATTTAAAATGATGATCTAGTGAAACATTCCCTTCCATAAAGCCTTTAATTATCCCTTTAGAAAATATTTTTATGAAACATGGATGTGGATGATAAAGAGGTCCCATAAAATACTTATGTAAAAACAATCTCAGATAATAAAGAGATTGTATAATTAACCCTTAACATGTACTTTTCCTTGATTGATGGTATGTTAACTCTTTTATAATAGTTAAATTATTTTTATTAAATTATACAAGAAACACATACATAAATATGATATCATTCATGATCTTATAATACTGATTTTTTAATAATGTTTTGGTAGTATCATTGTATCGGGTGTTAACTGATTCATTTTCCTTTATATGCTTGGTTACGTAAGCCATGTTTGTTATGTATAGGATATATTTTATTCATATATAAAAAATTATATTAAGTTATTAGACATTATTTTTTATCATAAAATGAAAATTATTCTTGAATGATTATGATGGGGAATGAATCTCATTTCGTTCGTGGAGATGATGATCCGTTCGTACTGACGAGAAACGATATCATTATACTGATGGTGAAATCCTATGTAATTCGATGGTATATCATATATACAGAATAATTAACATGTTATATTTATTATTTACATCAGTTATACTCCTTATTAAACACATCAAAATAATTAGGTGTTTGAATAACAAACTACACCACGCCGTTGAGACGGTAAGCCATACGTACGCACGTATGGTGACTCTGTCAATTATAGGATTGATATAATAATGAATATGGTTGTACCATATTTAAAATTACATAAAAGTATTTATAAGGTACTATAGATATTATTTTTGTAAGGAAACTACAATGAAATAGGAAGTGGAAGAAGAAAAGAACCTGAAAGAGTGTGGTGAAATTATTACCTCTTCTTCAGGTGTTTCCTTTTGAGTTGATAAAAAGGGCTCCTTAGGTTGGTATTTTGATCAATGTAAGGACTCTATGTTTATGTAAGGGAAGTTGGGGGATATTTGGGATGGGTTTGGCTGAGCCAAATGGATCGGTGGTGTGAAATTAAGAGAAGGGGAAGTACCCTTTTATAAGTGAGGTGAGTGTCACTTTTGGAAAAGTTTGAAAAAGTATTTTATAATAAAATAATATTTGGTTTATAATGGATCCAAATTGATTTATATTGATGATAAGGTCGGGATGGTTCTAAATCCTTTCAACCAATAGGTTTTAGAAAAGTTTTGGGTAACATATTACCCTTATCATTTATATTTAACTATTAGTTAGATAGTTTAACTTTTACCGTGTCTTCTTGTATTGTTACACTAAATGGTTAATAAACATACTATAAACTTCCAAGAGAACCTAAAGTGGTTAATTAATGAAATATATAATATTATTTAAGAATTATGTCCAAAACTTATATTTTTAGGAATATTATATATTTTAATAATATAATATTTGTTTTAAGAACTCAATTATGTCAATTTTGACACTATTTAGTATTTGGTTTTTGTGAAATACATAACAACTAGATTAATTTGAACCAGATGCATTTAATAAACCCTAAAATTCATATTCACCTAGAATATTCGCCGATGTCAATAAAATTTTTGAAATTATATTTATACTATTATTTATAGAACCACTTATTTGATTCCTTCATTAATAAGGTAATTACTGCATCATCATTGTGTAATAAAAATATTTAAGTATTTAATGTATAAAAATAAAAAATATAATACCATGTTGTAGGAAATATTTTAATATTTATAATGAATACTTATAGTCGAATTTTTCTTATGTATAATCTTGTATTAAAAATGGTTTAGTTATTAAACATTGAATTTAAAACTTTTAACCCTTCTTTAAATAAAATAATAATAAATATCTTAATCTAATACAACTAGAAAAAAAGATCATATTTTGTTCCTAATGTTGTTTTTGGTTGAATTAAACCTATCCTATAGAATTAGTACAAGTTTTATGATAATTATAATATCATTTTTACCATTAATTACCTTATTTACATTTAATAGTGGTAAATAAAAGTCATACGATACTATTCACCAAAAAATTATTTTCATCTTATTGAACCACATTTTAGTTACTGATGTCAACTATGTCTCTAATATTTTTAAAATTCAACTCACAGAAGTAGTTAAATTATGTTTTATGCAAATTTGAAAATGCTCCTAGAAGGTGGGTAAAAGATGGTAAAAACTTAAATAAAAATTTATACATCTACTTTTATTATAAAATTACTTCTATGAATTACATTGAACATATATAGGTATTATATATCTATTTTTACATAAATTATATTTCAATAAAATAAATAATTATTTAAATTAATAGTTTGTTTTAAAAAAAAGGCAATGTTTTTCATTATTCATCAAAAATTGAATGTTTTCAGAAAAATACCAAAAATTAACCCTATGCTAATTTTGATATCCTGAATTCAAAAATAATTTATATTTTACCAAATTCAAAAAATAGAAGTTTCATTAATTAATTTGAAATTAATTCCTGTTTTCAAAACCAAAAAAGTGGGTTTTTAAAAAGTAAAAAATATCAAAAGATTGACATGTGATTATATAAAATTTAAATATGAAATTACTTATAATGACCTAAATTGTATAAATTAATAAAAATATAATATAATTATACTTCATAATAATTCAAATGCATAATTTAACACTATAAATTATTTCATTTAAAAAAGTTGTTTTTAATTAAAATTTAGTATTTTCAACTATTCATCAAAATATGAAAGTTGTCAGAAATGTACCATAAATTTATCAAAACTAAATTTTAAAGTCCCAGTTCTAAAAAAGAATTTAATTTCATTAAATTTATTAAATAAAAGTTTCAAATATTTGTTTTAAAAATAATTGTCCATTAAATAGGCAGTATAATTGCATTTTTTGAAAAATAATTCTTTTATCTGAAAATTTGAATTTTCCATTATATTATGTCTAAGAAACACAAAATATTAATGTTAAAATTCAAAATTTAGTTAATATTATTCATAATAGCTTTTTAAATAGCTATTTTGGTAAATCGGGGTGCGCTCGAACTCATTGTTGCATGTAGCGCAAGTTATTGAATTATTTTTAAGAGATAACATACTATGAAATCATGGGGTGTTACATTATCCCCTCCTTCAATAAATTGCATCCTCACAATTTTAAATTGTTATTCAAAAATAATAGGCTAAAAATAGAAAAATTATTTTGTGGAAAACCCACATCAGAAATTTTTTAATAAAATTTCATCTTAATAAGTGGGAAAGGGAAATAAAAAAGTCATCACAAAAATTATGATCTCTATTAGGAAAAGATTGGTGTCAATTTGGGACCCATAATTGGAAGAAAATGGTAAATATTTATAGGGAGTGGTTGAGGTCATCAATCACAAACAAGTGTAAAATTAAGGGCCTCAAAGCGATCAATCTATGATGATTTAAAATATCACAGGTTCAATAAAACATAAGGTTTTATGATAACACATTTTTGGTTTTAAGATCCCTTACCTAATGATTAAGAATGAATTTTTTCATATAATAAGAGGAGAAAAAATTTACTTGATAGGTAGAGTTTCATCCATCAACTATATCTTACTTCAAACTCATCATTCACTCCAAAAGATAATAGAATTCAAAAATATTCTATTTATTGTAATCTTATATGGTTCCAAAAATAATGAATTTATAATTCATTTATAATACTTTTAAAAAATACTACATTACAAAAACCAGGACATCATGTAGGCCACTGGTAGGTGATACACCCTTGTCTCCCTTTGGTTTTGGGATCAAGTCTCGTGGCCTTACTGGACATGACATGTTATCACCGACCTGAGGGTTGTCCTTTTTATAACAATACATAAATTTTCACGAACCAGGCCAGGTCGCCATCCGACCCGACAGCCGACCCGGTCTGAGGCATGGCCCGAAGGGATTTCCTGATCCCCACAGGCTGGCCAAAGTTCCCGAGTATCAAAACTAACACATGGGAACGATTTACCCAAAATAGTAAACACAAAACAACTGATAAGATAATGAAACTAAAACTGAAAATAGACAACCAAAATGGGCTGTAAACTAAAAAAAATTTAGAGGTTTATAAATTGAACCAAAATCCAGAAATAAATGACAACAAAAGAAACTAAAACTCAAACTCAAACCTCCAAGAAACAAAAGAGGTGCAACATCCACACGCCACAACACCAACCTGCACAAGAAGACCATCAATGACCAGAACCACCATCGCTAGGCACGATGTCACAACCTGGAATACACAAGAAACAAATTCTACATACACCCAATGGTGTATGTAGGGTGTGAGCCAAAATCGTATTAGGACTCCACCCAATAAAAAGGTTTCACATATAAACATTAAATGACAAAAACATTTGCAGTCTAAATTAATGAAAGGACACAAAATCATAAACAACTTTAAAGAAAAATTTTCCATGCCGAAAACAATTTTAAAGAAAACAACTTAAATAAAAATAAAACACCCTTGAAGTTATGAAAACTCCAACCTTCAAGAGAACCTAAAATGCTACACTGTATGCCGACGGTGAGTGTATTGTAATCCAGGAGCACCAAAGGTGGGAGATTCCCTATAGGTAGTAAAGCTATATGGGGCCTTAGAACCTCATTTATGGGTGTACCGAAGATTCTATATCATACGTTCCCATGCACGAGCCACTAGTAGGAAAACAACTCCATAACCTAGTGGTCTACAGTCATCATCCAAGGTTTAGTTAGTGTTGTAAGAGTCAATCCAGATAAGTGAAACTAGGTTGGGGCCACTCCCAAATCACTAGCACACTAGTCTAGTCCGCCCACCTAGTACCCAGGCCTCCACTTTTTGTTCTCAAAGTTGTTCCAACTTCAAATTTCATGTCAAAATCAGACAAGTAAAACAACCAGGGTGTTACATAAACAAAACGCCACACTTTCACACACACATAAAAGCATTAGGAAAAGTACGCATGCCAAAAGACTTTACCCAACTCAAATACAAAAATTTCAGAATAGCTAATAATTGTATAATGAAAACATATTAAATTGTCATCATTAATAATTTTATTAAAACATATTAAATTATTAGTAAAAAAATTAATTAAAAAGAAATATAACATGATTTTAACACACAAAACCAACTCAACCCTCTTTCATGACCAAACACAACCAACACCACATAAAGATCACAAATTTCATACCTTGCACATTTTCACAAAACAAACACAAAATTTATAAAAAAACACTAGAACACAACCATTGTACTTTTCAAATTTTTACAAAACAAACAAAAACTTTGTAAAAACACTAGAACACAAAAATTTCACTTTTCACATTTTCACAAAACAAACACAAACTTTGTAAAAACACTAGAACACAAACATTGCACTTTTCACATATTAAAAACTAATTGAAAACATTATTAAACACTAAAAATTGACTAAAAACAAGTTTCCAGACAAATAAAGTACCTTTACCACATAAACATACAACTAAATGAAAATAATGCATAGAAAAATGTCAAGATAATAAAATCCGCACCCATAAGAATTAATAGAGTTATTTTATTATTAGTTTTGTTTTTTTATTTTATCTTTTTTCTTTCTCTCTTTGTTTAGGGGTTTTAATTTGAAGTTTTGGGTTGTGTTTGGTCTTCCTACGGTGTGTTTGGCATGAAATGGGGGTTTTGCATCAAATTTTTGGGTTAATTATTGATGTTTTGGTTCAATTGTTTGATTTAGGGTCAATTTGGATTTGTTTGAGATGCAGTTGACGTGTGACAATCGTTGTGCACCATGGTTGTGAAGTCTGCTCTAACAAGGTAGGTGGTTCCACGTTTAAAAATTATCTGATAAATGAAAAGACCCAGAAATTTCATGGAATTGTTTTTCTTAAATTGATTGGAATTTTACGAGTCCGTAGTTTCTGACGGCACATGATTTTGAGGCCCGGTGTTCCTGAAATCAATTTCTGAAGTTTAGTTCAGGTGAGTTAAGTAAATGTACGTGCGGGTTTTTCTATCTTTTAAACCGGTGTTTGGAATTGAAATCTGAGGGCACTGATGAACTCGAAGAACTGGTATTCGCCAAAGGGGACCTTTTCCATAGTTACATTTTCGCAGGAGGAGAAGTTCATTTTTGGATATTCATTAAAAATAATAATAAAAATTATGTGTACATAATTTTTTATTTCATGGTGGTTAATTCCTACAAATATGAGTTGGAGGTGGGGCCCAAATCCCACATAACCTCCCATGGGAGTATAATAGTGGTGGGCCCCACAAAAGCCCCTGACCCTTCAACTCCCCTCTTTAACTCCCTTTAGCCCCTCTCTTAACTCTCCACCTCCCTCCATTAAGTGCGCAAACTTCATATTTATAATTAATTGGTTCATTTAAAATTAATTTGAAGTTCTTGGAATTATTAAGTTGGGTGACTTTAATTATATTTTCATTGGAAAATATTAGATGGAGGAGGCACTGGAGAATTAGAAGAAAGGTGTTCCTCTCTAACGAAGAACACCGTTCTTTAACAAAGAAAAAATCTGAAAAAAAAATGCGAAAGACTTCTCCAACGACGCTTCCATTCGAACGCACCCTGACGTCAAGGAATCTACGTCATATTTGGATTATCTTTCTACGTCACAACAATGACTCTTCCTCCAATGTTGACGGGATGACACCGGTCTTCCGCGACTCCCGACTACCGCGACGTTCGTCTTCTGCGGCTCGTCGATGTGCGACGTCAATTACGAGGTAGGGTTTTTTGTATAATTTTATATATGTGTATTGTACATTTGTAATTGGGAATTTTTTATGAATTATGGTTTGAGCCTCTAACACGGAGGGCACGGGCTAACGAACAAGTCCGGACCCTCCGCATTATCATTCTTCATGCGCGATTTGTTGGGTGACAGACGAACAGAAGGGAAACGTTGATTTGAGGCCGTCGTAGTGAAGAGAGGGACCCGAGGAGGTTGTAGGCGCAGACGAGAGCTAAAACGGACCATCAGAATGACTCCGGTGGCCCAAAGAAGATTGTGGCGGCGCATGCCGGCCACCAGCGGAAGATCGCCATGGCACCGGCCGCGGCGGCGGTGGAGAGGAACCTGTGCCGTGTGGATTCTGGGAAGGCTGGGCGGCGCCTGCCTGGTGCTACCGTTATGAAGAACCAGGGGAGGCCATCCCCCCTCGCTCGGCCATCGGGCTGGACCGCTTGTCCACGGGCCGGGCCGCATACGCACGGGCCAGGCCGTAACCTCCTTTCCGGGCTTTCCCACTGGGCTGGGCCATGCCCTACCGGGCTGGACCCGGTTCGGGCCAACCAAGGGTGGGTTGGGTAGGGTCGGACCGTTCCCAGACCCCCCTCTTCGGACCATTTTCGGTTAATCACCCATAACATGAGCTATGAACTTCCGATCAATACACCTTTAGTTTCGTAGGATTTTTCAGATCGAGACGGTCGTTTTAGTATATTACACTCAAGGTTTTTGTGATGTTTGGGTATGACTGGGTTGGTTCGAACCCGAAACCAACTAGGCCCTCGGAGCGGAAACGCTTATAACATAAGGACCGGACGTCCGATTGATGTGCCGTAAACTATGTTGGATTCCTTCTGATGAGATAGTTCTTTTGGAATACTCAACATGAGGTTTGGACACAGTTGGAGTATGGTTAGGTTGGTTTTAGCTTAAAAACTAACCGAGCCCCTTGAACAGAAAAGCCAATAACTCTCCGATCAGATGTCTGTTTGACAAACCATTGGTGGTGTTGGTAAGTTCGTTGATAATGGGTCCCTTTGAGTATAATCCTTGGAAATTCAGGGTAATTTTGAGATACGATCAGGTTGGTTCGTACACGAAACCAACCGGGCCCTCAGGACAAAAAATCTAATAACTCACAGACCGGGCATCCGATTGACGCACTGTATATTGCATTAAGACCCCTATGACATAAAAGACCTTTGAGATACTTCTTTGTGGGACCTTGTGACACTTGAAGTATCGACTAGTAGCTCTTTGAGCGGATCCTCCCGAAGACAAGCATACGGAGTACATAGACCAAGTAGCTGGGTGAGACCTGATAACTAATTGTCCGATTCGTTTCGGAGTGACTTGACTAGCCCAGTGGGGAGGACTACTATGTGAGGTGGAAGAAACATGGTGGAGGAGAGCTACTATGTGAGGCAAAAGACCTGTGATACTCGACAAAAGGAGTACCTCTGCAGGCTATTAGGGGGAGCGCTACTATGTGAGGCGGCAGACCCATGGCGGGGAACACTACTGTGTGAGGCGGCAGACCCACAGTACTCGATAGGAGGAGTAACTCAGTAGTCTAAGGTTAGTGAGTAGCACCTCAGAGTCATGACATGACCCCTGTACTCGACAGAGGAGGAGTTCTCCAGCAGCCGTGGTTTCTTTAATGAAAATCCTAGTTTGAGTTGAGTCAATGACCTTTGTGTTTCTTTCATGATTGAGATGGGTTACTTGATAACATAGGTATATGTACGGGCTTATAACTAAGTATTGGTTATCCATTGAAATCATACTTTGTGGTTATCCTTGTTGTATTTTGTGAGACCTAGAGGGTCTCGAGGTCCTTACTTTGTATCGTTATACTCACCCCTACACGGGCTATGCCCGCACCTCGTTGTGTTGGATGCAGATGACGGACATCGCTGACGGAGGCCGAGAGCACCAGGACCGGACGGTACCCGGAGGAGGACCTTACGATGTGTCGGTACACGGTGGAGTTTGACATATGTGGATTGCTAAGGAGGCCATCTGTACCTACCCTTCAGGTAGGATCCCCGAAGGATGATCCATGTGATGCTTCCACCTTTTAGTTGTTTTTCCCTTTTAGTGGTACTTGTTTTCAGTTGTTTTTGTACTTTACAGTTGGGCTTGTATTCTGGCCCCTTTAATTTTAGTACACTTCTTATACAACTTTTACTTAGTGTTTTCCTCCACTTGTACTCTGGTTGTGTGCGTTATATTTTATAAAGGCAATTCCTTCCAAGTTTTTTTATGAAGGTGGGATTGGGGTAGTCATGATGTGGGCCCCTAAGGATGGGTCATGATAAATTGGTATTAGTGAACATCAGTTCAACTGCAGAATTAGGACTCTAATATTTTCTTTCTGTGAAGCAATAGTGTTAAGGGTACTAAGTGTGGTTTTCAGTTCAGGGAGTCCCGTGTTGGTGTGGGCGGCCGACGTATCCATAAACCAGGACCCTAAATTCTGAATTCTGACTCAGTGCATGAAAACTATCATTGGATGTGTGTTTTAAAAAGTTTTCTTTAAGTCAACTCATACCAGGTCATCTCACCATGTATAATATTTGACCGGGTCACATTTGTTTCTTTCAGGATACCTCCCCGCGGATGACCAGCTAGGGCTCTAAGATTTGTACGTACTGACAGCCTGCCTAGAGATGAGGCTTCAATATAGAGCCTTCTTCCAGTTGAGGCACCAGAGGAGGCACCAATGGTACTACCACCCATTGGTCCACCGATTCCACCAGCCCTAGTAGCAGGAGATGCATGCTGCTTGAGCGCGCTGCACGAGTTCCAGCACCAGAGGCCACCCAGGTTCCTAGGAGAGACAGACCCACAGGCGGATGAGAATTGGCTGGAGGCGGTGGTGAGAGTTTTTAGGCTAGTAGGGACACCAGCAGACTTCATGGTGATCCTTGCTGCAAGCCTCCTTAAGTAGTAGCAAGCAGATGGTGGAGCCTGATGATCCCGATTCATGACGAGGTGACACTTCTATGGGAAGACTTAGAGAGCCTGTTCTGGGTGGAGTTTTTAATATCCACCCTTCACGAGGTGCAGATATAGGAGCTACTGCATCTAAATCAGGGTACCATGATAGTGGCGCAGTACTCAGCGAAGTTCACTGACCTCTCACGCTACTCCACTGATATGGTAGGGGACCCGTTCTTAAGGGCCCGAATCATTGAGCAGGGACTTAGGCGAGAGATCACAGCTTCAAATATCTCTCAGAGCATCCCGATGTAGGCAGGGGTTTTGGATTGAGCCCTCTTAGTGAAGAGTTTCCTTACTAAGCAGTCTCCAGAAGCGAGACCCACCACTAGCTAAAATGCAGTAGAGTCTTCTGCAATTGGTTGTAGACAGATGACTCAATGGTATAAGAGGACCAGAACTACAGGTGGTCGACCTCATGACTCAAGGTTGGTAGTGTGGGGCACCCAGGGTGGAGATAGAGATAGAACTGCCATGATGTGTTAATAATGCGGTGGATAGGGTCACATGGCTCGTAACTGTTCGACCCGCCGCTCGGACAATCAGTAGATAGATGAAGGACCTCCTACGCAGAGGCAGAGGTTCAATCATGACAGACCGCAAGGAGCAGGTGACCTTGGAAGAGGAGATGGCCGTGCAGCTGGTGGTGGATGACGCTTCAAGGTGTTTCCACCACCACCACTAGGAGGTCCACCCTGACAGTAGGAAACAGGTGGACATGGGAGAGCATAACATCAGGAAGCTGAAGCATATGACTATGGAGCTCCAGAAGTAGGTGGACAGAAGAGGGACTAGTTCCAGGCATTGAGGCCTTTGTTTATGATGCTTCTATCATTTTTTAATGTCTTTGTTTGTGGTTGCTTTGTGTCTTCATACCTTGAACTATGGTAATAAAAGAAACTTGTCCGTGGGATGTTTGCTTTCCTTCCTTTTTGTGTGTGTTAATACTAAGAGGTTCCAGTTTAAACTGTTGACATGACCCTCACTTTTGAGATTTCTACTGGAGTAGACTCAGTAACCACACACTGATGCCGACAGTGTGACTCAACCCTTAGAGGCGAGAGTAACTGTTGGATCTCTTTATAGTAGTGTTGAGGCCTTACGATGTCATCCATGACATGAATTAGTATCATTCATGTCATGATTGACTGTATTAGGAAAAGGATGTGGTTAATCCCGGGGATGAGACCAGATTTCCCTTTTCGGAAAAGGAGAAATCTTAGAAACTCTTGTAGAGCATAGGCGAAGAATAGTGAAGTAGAGTTCTAATAATTTGCTAGTCTCACCCATTGTTCATTGAGTGAACGGTTTACGATTCACTCCAATTTCAGTAGTCACAGGTGTGTATTCTTTCATAATAATCTGAACCAAGAATAGTGGTGATGGCTTGAGTTCCTCCTAGATTATGACTTCGAGATAGTCTATACTCCTGGGAAGGGGAACGTTGTTGTAGATGCACTCAACAGGATGACTGGTATTCAGCTGTTAGGAAAAGAGATAAAGCAGCTGCCGACATTACATATATCCTTTGTGGATAGAGATGGTGTATCCTATCTACAGTCTCTTACAGTCACTCCTCCACTTCTTCAGAAAAGTTGGTGAGCTGGCTTACCGCCTGACCCTTCCACCTCAGTTGCACCAGGTGCACGACATCTTCCACGTATCTCAGCCGAGGAGATGCGTGCACGATCCGTCCCACAACATCGACCATAGGGGAGTTGGACATCGATGATGGGGTGACTTTCACAGAGGTTCCAGTGGATATTGAGCATCGACAAGAGCTGGTCCTGCATGGACAGTCGATTTCTCTGGTGCGTATTCACTGGTAGCATGGGAACCTCCAGGAGAGCTCATGGGAATGGGAGGCTCAGATCAGTGCTCAGTACCTCTTTTGTTTTCCCTAGTGTGTGGTGTAGCTTTATCGGGATTTAAAGACCTGAAGTGGGGTTAATTTAAAGACTTGGAAATTTCAAGGAAATTTTTTTCTTAAAGTCTTTGGAATTTTACGAGTCCACAGTTTCTAACGACACCTGATTTCGAGGCCCGGTGTGCCCGAAATCAATTTCTGATGTTTTGTTTGGCTACGTTCCGTAAAGGTACATTTGGGTTTTTCTATATTTTAAACCGGTGCTCGGAATTAAAATTCGAGGGCACAGATGAACTCGTAGCACCGGTATTCCACTAAGGGGGCCTTTTCCACAGTTGCGTTTTCTCGGAAGGAGAAGTTAATTTTTAGAGATTCTTTAAAAAAATAATAAAAATTATGTGCACATAATTTTTTATTTGATGGTGGTTAATTGATCAAAAGATGAGTTGGAGGTGGGGCCCAAACCCCACATAACCTCCCATTATAGGATAATGGTAGTGGGGCCCACACGATCCACTAACCCTTCAACTCCCCTCATTAACTCCCTTGAACACCCTCTCTTAACTCTCCACCTCCCTCCATTATGTTTGCCAACTTCTTCTTTTTAATTAATTGAGCACCCTTAATTAATTGGTTCATTTTGAATTAATTTGAAGTGCTTCGCATTATTAAGTTGGGTGACTTTTATTGTATTTGGGTTGGAAAATATTTGATGGAGGAGTCTCTGGAGAATTAGAAGAAAGGTGTTCGTCCCCAACAAAGAACATAGTTCTTCAACGAAGAAAAACTCCGACAAAGATCGTGAATGATTTCTCCAAAGACGCTTCCGTTCATACGCACCCCAATGTCAAGGAATCTACATCATCTTCAGATTCTCTTTCCCTATCACAACAATGACTCTTCCTCCATCGTTGACGGGTTGCATCCGGTCTTCCACGATGCCCAACTACCGCGACACACGTCTTCTGCGGCTCGTCGACGTGCAACGTCGATTACGAGGTAGGGGGTTTTTTGTATAATTTTATATATGTGTATTGTAACTTCATACTTGGGCGTTTTTATGATGAATTGTTGTTTCAGCCTCTAATGTGGAGGTCACGGGATAACGAACATGTTCAGACCCTCCGCCTTATCGTTCTTGATGCGCGGTTTGTTGTGTAACGGATGAACGGAAGGGCAACGTCGATTTGAGGCCATCGCATTGAAGAGCGGAACCCGAGGAGGCCATTGGCGCAGATCGGTGCTAAAACGGACCACTAGAATGACTCCGGTGGCCTGTGGAACATCGCGACAGCGCAGGTCGGCAGCGTAGTGGTGCCGGCGACCGGCACCGTCCAGCCACCGGCGGAAGACCGCCGCGGCACCGGCCGCGGTAGCAGTGCAGCGTAACCCGTGCCAGGTGGGTTCTGGGAAGGCTAGTAGATGCCAGCCTGGCACCACCATTACGAATAACAGGAGAAGGCCGCCCCCCACCCACGCTCGGCCAGCCTGGCCGACCACAGGGCCGGACCGCTTGCGCACGGGCCGGGCTGCCTGCGCGCGGGCTAGGCCACCTGCCGCGCGGGCCAGGCCGCAACCATCGGGCCGGGCATCGCCCAATGGGATGGGCCACTCCCTTCCTAGCCAGACTTGGACCTAGGTTGGTTCGACCCATTTCGGGCCAACCCAGGGTGGGTTGGGCCGGGTCGGACTGGGCCCAGACCCCCCCTCTTCAGACCATTTTCGTTTAATCGCCCATAACTTGAGCTACAGACCTCCGATCGACCCACCATCAGTTGCATAGGATTTCTCATATTGAGAAGGTAATTTTTTTATATTACACTTAAGGTTTTGTCTAAGTTTGGGTATGGGCGGGTTGGTTCTAACCTGAAACCAATCGGGCCCTCGGAGCTGAAACGCTTATAACTTAAGGACCGAACATCTGATTGATGTACCGTCAACTATGTTGGATTACTTTTGATGATATAGTTCTTTTGGAATACTGCACTTGAGGTTTGGACATAGTTGGTGTATGTTCGGGTTAGTTTTAGCTTAAAAACCAACCAGGACCCTCGAACTGAAAATCCAATAACTCTCAAACCGGATGTCCGTTTGACGAACCGTCGACGGCGTTGGTAAGTTCATTGAAAATCGATCCCTTTGAGTATACCCATTGGGAATTTGGCATACAGTTGAGATATGGTTGGGTTGGTTTGTACATGAAACCAACCATCCACCCCAGACAAAAAGGATAATAACTCATAGACTGGGTGTCCAATTGATGCGCCATCTGTTGCGTTGAGACCAATATGACATGGTAGTCCTTTGAGATACTTATTCGTGGGAACTCGTGACACTTGGAGTATTGACCAGTAGCTCATGGAGTGGATCCTCCTGGAGATGAGCATACGGTGTACAGAGACCTAGTAGCTAGTTGAGACCTGATGACTGCTTGTCCGATTCATTTCAGAGTGACTTGACTAGCCCAGTGGGGAGCACTAATGTGTGTGGTGGTAGACCCATGGCGGAGGAGCGCTACTATGTGAGGCGACAGGCCCACGGTACATGACAGGATGAGTACCTCTATAGGCTATTATGAGGAGTGCTACTGTGTGAGGCGGCAAACCTATGATGGGGAGCACTACTATGTAAGGCGAAAGACCCGCAGTACTCGACAAGAGGAGTACCTCAACAGTCTATGGTTAGTGAGTAGCACCTCAGAGTCACGAGATGACCACTGTACTCGACAGGGGAGGATTTCTCCAAAAGTCATGGTTTCTTTAATGAAAATTCTAGATTGAGCTGAGTCAATGACCTTTGTGTTTTATTCATGATTGAGATGGGTTACTTGATAACTTAGGTATATGTATGGTAATATACCTATGTAATGGTTATCCGTTGATATCATACTTTGTGGTTATCCTTGTTGGTTTTTGTGAAACCTATAGGGTCTCAGGGTCTTTACTAAGTATCGTTATACTCACACCTATACGGGCTATGCCCAAACCTTGTTGTGTTGGATGCAGACGACGGAAAACACTGATGGAGGCCGAAAGCACCAGGACTGGATGCTACTCGGAGGACGACCTTACGAAGTGTCGGTACACGGTGTGGTTTGACGGACGTGGAGTTCTGATGATGCCATCTGTACCTAACCCTTAGGTAGGAACCCCAGAGGACGATCCGGGAGCTACTTCAACCTTTCAGTTGTTTGTCTCTTTTAGTTGTACATGTTTTCAGTTGTTTTTGTACTTTACAGTTGGGATTGTATTCTGGACCCTTTACTTTCAGTACACTTGATATACAGCTTTTACTTACTGTTTGCTTCCACTTGTACTCTGGTTGTGTGTGTTACATTTTATTAAGGCAATTCTATCCCAGTTTTTTTAAGGGAATTACACCTTTGGTGATAGTCACCAGCCCCTGGACCATGTCAACAAGGTGCACCTTTCTTTTTGTGAACCTACCTGATTAGAACTCCACAGTTAAGCATGCTTGGCCTGGAGTTGTAATCAGGATGGGTGACATTCAGGGAAGTTTCCCAGGGTGTGTGTGAGTGAGGACAAAACACACTGAAAGAACATGTGTTGGCCTCTGGGGAAAATCATTAGTCTGATAAGCAACCCCTGTGAGTAATAGCGTACGACATGATGGGATGGAAACCAAGGTATTACAGGATACCCATGGGGTCATATGAAATGGTTAATGGCCCGGGGATGCGGGAAGTGACATAAATAATCTTAAAAAATTATTTAACATTATGAATAGTATCTAATGTCAAACTTAATCCATTCCAGCCTTTATACATGACTAAAATAATTCTCTCCAAACTCATTGTCCAAAATTTATAAGGAATGTGGACACAATGAAGATCTTTTTTTCAACATAATAACATGTAAATAACTTCATCATGTATTCTTTTTAAAACACGGTAACACCTGAATTTCCATAAAACCTTATTGATTACATTCATTCTCCCTTATTCTTTATAGAATACCGTATATACTCCTTATATCCAAAAATGTTGTATACTCTATCAAAAAAGGAATAAAAAAACAATTAATTAGTTTCAAAGTTGTCAAGAATATCGAATATAGATTATCCAAATCAATCACATCTTATTCCAAAATCACTACCTCAATATCATAACCATATTAAGGTTTATCTTTCCTTTAACCATGTATTTTCCAGTAAGTTCAACTTGCTATTGAGTATCTTTTCTTAGAACCACATAATATCAATTCCTCAATGAAATAATACTGCATTACAATCCTTATTTAGTTCGATAATTCATATAACCAGTACATTATTGATACAAAACTCAAATGAAATAATTCATTATTCCAAACATAAGAACACTAGATATTCCTCTTCATCTATGGTAGTATATTAACATGATTATTGTCCAATAGCATCATTTGGGGCATAATATAATGAGTTGGACATTGATTTTCATAGTGCCCCAACTCCTTGCAGTTGAAGCATTGTACCTTTGACACATTTTTATACCCTTGCGGTCACATAATTGGTGTCCTTTTTCACCACACATATAAAAAACTCTCATTCCCTTATAGCATTTACCAAGGTGGTTCTTTCCACAATTATCACATAAGAGAAATTCCTTTTTCCCCTCTTCCATTTATGCATCTTTCTCTATTCTATCCTTTTATTCTCTTTCTTCCCTTCAAATCCATATAACAAATAGAATTCTTTACTTATCTTATTAACACATGATACTATTTATTCTTATGATGAGAATACACGGGAGACTATTTACCATCTTAATGTTGGATTAATACCATGAAAGATATGATCCTTCTTAAGTTTTGGATCATTCGTATTGCTAGAGTTATCATTACTTCTACTAGACACAATTTCTAAACAATGTGATACACTAGGATAGTTTATGAATCACAATGCATAATTACAAACTTGTAAAATACCAGAAATACGTTGAAAAGATTATGCATATAATCTATAATCATAAAATGTTTTCTTTGAAGAGGTACTTACTTCTAAATCCTTCATAATGGATTGTAATGAATTTGTGAATTATCTTAAGAATATCCCTCAAGAGTTTTGTAACCAAGAGTGCAGCATGGCCCATTGTCGTGTACTAGGATACCCCGAGTCAAGCCCGATACTCCTTGTCGGAGTGTTCACTCTAAGTTACAACTGTGCCAGAGCTGCCTTTACTTGATTGTATCCATACAGGGATGTATTTCTTGAAAAATACCCAAAATCTCTATATTACTGAAATTATAAGAAGCTCTTCTATACTAATCTTAAAACTCTATCTTAGGGTAATGTTCTTTAATCAGAGTTTATCTAAATCAATTTACAAGGATTATGCTAATCTTCCTATGATACCAACTATAATTCCCGGACCCCAGTTACCCAGAGTCAGTGCATTATTTTAATACATTGGTATGATTACAAGGAATCAAGACCTGAAGGACTGATCATTTTAGTTGTCTTGGAAAATAGATTACATACATGAATGTTTTATTACATTATAAAATGAAAAACAACAACAACTTTTTCTCCTCTGACCGAATTCATATCCCATATCTTATCCCTACAGGTCAACCATAAAATAATTCTTCACATCATCAGAAAAATAAATCATAGAAAGGGGTGAGCTTAGATGCTCAATAAGGATAATAATATAGAGGAAACTTTCATAAATAATCTTAAACATTTTAGGCAATGTATAAGACTAAAAATTAAGCATTTTAAACTTAAACATCTACATAATATGGAAAATATAAATCAAATAATGTCATTTACTTCTTCACATGGATATTCTACTCGTCAAATAATAAAATGCAATATCAATATCCAATTTTATAATGATGGAATGCATAATGCCAAACTTAATAACCACATATTCAAGGCTTTATTCCAAGACTACAAATAAGATTTTGTCAAAGCCTTTTTCCAAGACACTAGTTTGTCTCATTAGACATACCAATGTATCGAGGAGCTATAGTGGGCTCCACCCATCACTTACTAAATCCAATACATTCCTCATATGAAATGGTTTAAACATAACATAAACATTCATATTAAAACAAGCATATGAAAAGTAAATACATTATCCATAAACCATTAATGGTATAAAAATAACACATCCAGAGTCAAACATATCACAAAAACTTCAATACAATATTGAATCTTTGTATCATAATAAATCAACCTCAACAAAGTTTACAATACATCAAAGGATGTTGACATAGATGAAAATTATTTTTAAAACTCTGAGAAAAATATCCCTTTTTCATGAAAAATTTTAATAGTCACACAATTTAGAATAAAAAGACATTTAAAGACATTTTTTAATAAAAGTTTACAATACCAATTTAAACCTTTTTAAAGGAATTAACACATTAAAAAAAATTCATGTTCACATAAATAAATCCTTACAACCATTTTAAAAATATGGACATTAATGAGAATGATTTATAAGAATAAATATTTAAACTATTTAAAATGATTATATAGTTAAAGAGTACCTTCTATAAAACCTTTAAATATTACTTTTGAAAATATATTTTTAAAACATAGATGTGAATGATAAAGAGGTCCCAGAAAGTACTCATTTAAAAACAACCTTGGATAATAAAGAGATTGTAGAATTAACCCTTACATTGTACTTTTCTTTGATTGAGAGTACGTTAACCTCCTATACAGTAGTTAAATTATAGTTATTAAATTATACAATAACCACATACATAAAAATGATATCATATATGATCTACTAATATTTCATTGTTAATAATGTTTTTAAAATTTTAACTCATTTCAAAAGTTTCAAAGTGGTATGGGATAATTTGATGAAAAATGTCTTTAAATGTATTCCTTTATAAACTGTGTGACTTTTAAATGTTTTCATGGAAAGGGATACTTCTCTCAACGATTTTTACAAATCATTTTCATCTATACCAACATATTTTGATGAATTTAAAACTTTTTTAAATTTGATTTATTATGTTACAAATCTTCCATATTGTATTGAAGGTTTTGTGATATGACTTACTATGGATTTTTTATTATTTGGGTTTGGAATCAACAAAGAAAGAAGAATTTTAAGTAGAAAAGAACATGAAAGAGAGTGGTGAAATTATTACCTCTTCTTTGGGTGTTTTCTTTTGAGTTGATCAAAAGGGATACTTAGGTTGACATTCTGATCAAAGTAAGGACTCTAGGATGATGTGAGGGAAGTTGGGAGGATATTAGGTCTAGGGTTGGCTGAGACAAATGGATTTGGAGGTGTGAAATTAAGAGAACGTCAAGTACCCTTTTATAAGAGAGGTGAGGGTAATTTTGGAAAAGCGTGAAATATTATTTTATAATAAAAAAAATTCGGTTTCTAATGTATCTAAATAGGTTTATTTCAAAGATAATGTGGGGATGGGTCGAAATACTATCAACCAATAGGTTTTAGACATGTTTAGGTTACCATATTAAGCTTATCTTTTAGATTTAACTATTAGTTAGAAAGTTTAACTTTTACCATGTCTTCTTGTATTCTTACACTCTATGGTTAATAAAATTACTCTAAACATCTAAGATAACCTCATGTAGTTCATTAATGTCATATTAAACTTTTAATTTAACACTGTAAACTATTATTTAAATAAAATAATAATAAATGTATTAATCTAATCCTTCTGGACCAAAAGGATCATATTTTTTCCTATGGTTATTTTGGTCAAATTACACTTATCCTATTAAATTAGGACATGTGTTAGTGTAATTATAATATTATTTATAACTTTAATTACTATATTTACACATAACCGTGGTAAATAAAAGTCAAAAGTTATTATTCACAAAAAAATATTTTCATCTTATTGAACCACATTTTACTTACTGATTAAAACTGTGTCTCTAATAGTTTTTAAATTCAACTCATAGAAGTGGTAAAATTATGTTTTATGAAAATTTGAAAATTCTTCTAGAAGGTGGGTAAAACACTATAAAATGTTCAATAAAATTTTTTACATATTATTTTATTATAAAATGACTTTAATGAATTACATTGAACATATAGAGGTATTATATATCTATTTTGACTTCAAATAAATCTAAATAAATTAAATAATTATTTAAATTAAAAGTTGGTTTTAAATAATAATGCAGTGTTTTTCAATATTCATAAAAAATTGAATGTTTTCAGAAAAATACCAAAAATTCTCCCTAAGATAATTATGATATTTCAAATTAAAAAATGAATTCTATTTTAGCAAATTCAAAATATTGACGTTCCATTAATTAATTATGAAATTAATTCCCGCTGTCAAAACCATAAAACGGGTTTTTAAGAAGTAAAAACTATCAAAATATTGACAAGTGTTTATGAAAAATTTAAATGTGAAATTACTTATAATGACCGAAATAGTATTAAATGATAAAAATATAATATAATTATACTTCCAAATCATTAAAATTCATAATTTAACACTATAAATTAATTCTATTAAAAAAGTTGTTTGAATTTAAAATATAATATTTTTCACTATTAATCAAAATATGACATTTATCAGAAAAGTAAAAAATATTTATCCTAATTAATGTTTTATGTCCTTATTCTAAAGAAGAATTTAATTTAATTTTATTGATTATATAAAAGTGTCATTTATAAATAAATATTCTCCATTAAATATGCGTTATAATTGAATTTTTTAAAAAATACTTATTTTATCTAAAAAATTGAATTTTTCCATATATTATGTATAAGAAAAACAAAATATTAATGTTAAAATTTAAAATTCCATTAATACTATTCATAACTACTCTTTGATTGGTTAGTTTGGTAAGTCTTTGTGTGTTCGAACTCGTTGTTGCGTGTAGAGAAAGTTATTAAATTACATTGAAGAGAGAACATACTATGAAATATTGGGGTGTTACACACAAGAACTACAGTTTTCTAGGAAACATTATTTACTGTTTAGGATATGTTCTAGTAAATTAAAAGGCTTATTATTATTAAAATAAATAAATTTAAAGTTCCCATTTTTTCTGAGATGCAATCACTACCTTCTAATTGGAATCAACATTATACAATTCATTTATGAAACATCTCATTTTGATGAAAATATAAGATAATGATGTTGTTTGAAACAATGATTACATAGGGGAGTCCCAAGGATCCTTTTTTATATCCCTCCACACCCATTTTCAAGTCAGATGATGGAACATGGTCTATATTTGATCTAAATAAATGGTGTTTTCATAGAATGGAACATAATTATGAACCTAATCACTCAGTGATGGTTTATTATTAGAACCCTCTCGGTGTGTTACAACTAGATTCACCAAAATGTCAATGGATCTTGGGGGTTGGGATTTTGAAATAATTACATCTTGTGTTTTCATTGTTAGTATTATAACAACATTAATTGATACCCATAACATGTTAAATAACAGAAAGTACATGTCATTTATTGATAAGTGGTGTGGTTATTCCTTTTCATCTTCCATAACATTCCTCCCCTAACTGATGTTTCCCCAAAAAATTTCAATGTTTCATAGTCATCAGTTTTTGGTTCCTGTGAAGATATTTTAGAAGCTATAAATGAATTCAATGATACAATATACTCTATTTTAGTATTAGGAATAATAAGAATCTTTTATCAATGTAAACGAAACTAATTTCCATTAACATATACAAATAGAAATAAATATTGTTTATCATAGATACAAATGAAAATTATAAATATCTGAGAAGCAAACCATTATCCAATGATGTATTCACCACAGTGAGAACTATGGTAGAATAATCATTTATGCCCATGGATTTTATAGGATCATGAAATATACTAGGATAACTTCATATGATGACCAAGGAATTAGGATTAGGTCTAGAATTGATTTCTCATGGATAACTACCATAATTTATGCTCTAATAACATCCCCTTCATGAAGTATCTAAGAATATTTTCCCTTGGGAACTCATTCTCTTAATTTTTTCAAAACATATGGTGTTATACAGAACCATTTGTTCTATATATATGAGTTCCAACATATTTGGGATTAACTATCAATATATTAATATGTTTTTCTTAGTATATAGGCCTCTTTCAAAAATAATGGGTATAAATGACCTTGGGAACCAGATGTTCCCAATTCCAAAACCACTAAAACATCATACACTATCCTTGGATCTATAGGGTAAGTGGCATATATTGTTGGGACCTTAGTTTGACCTCATCTACAAATTAATCCACAAAATATCTATTTCTATAGTTCCATATACCCACGGTCCGAGTTCAAATTCAAAAAAAAAATTACTATACATTTGCATTGATACACTAACAGATGATCCTATTCTAATTTTACAATATTTCCATAAGACAATCTTTATATCTCACAATTAATACTGAAATATTAAAATGGAAGGCTTATTGTGTGTAATAATTATCTAAATAATAATCTTATTTAATTATAATTGTGGACATTTCAATATAATAAAATTACATTAGATCATCTTTTCTTAATATATAATTTTGTTGATTTTTTAACCAGGGAAAGAAATTATATGAAAGCGATGAACTAAAATGAACATAAATTGAAAAATTATCAATATGTCACCAAGAGTTATATTATTAAAATATGGTATATCTTAATAGTGGATAAAATATCTTATTAAATAAACATAAAATAATAATAATTATAAATAATAAATTTTAGTATAGTGTGTATTCTCAAATTAGTAAACATATACCATGTAAAAATGTGTGGAATAATTTGATAATAAAAAAAATTAATAGAGCATAATCATATGAAAAAAATATAGTATTTCTTGTAAATGTATCATAATAATAAACTAAGATGAAATAATAAGTATAGTAATTCATTACATGGTGTCTTAGGAATCACAAAACAATGTCCCATAAGTTATTTTGGATTAAAAAACCTACAGTCCATACATGACTATGATTTCTAAAACCAATAGTTCATATGATATATAGGACTCTTAGTCTTACAATATTTATGCAATATAGGTTTAAAATACATAGTGTATAAGTGACACAGTTTTAAAAAACCTATGTTCTACATGTGACATAGGTTTCACAAATGTACGATCAGTATGCGACATATGTTTCACAAACATGCGGTACATAGGTCACTCAGGTTTCACAATAATATGGTCTATAAGTATCTTGTGAGATATTGAACCATAACTAATGCATTGGAGGGATATATAGTTCCCCAAATTTAAATAATCCTTAAATATATGATTTAATTGAAAAAATCATTTTTTATATTATAAATATCCAATGGTATGAAAAATGGGATTTTGTAACATTTTATGATAGTACCAACAAAAATGACATCATCAATGTAATTTATTGATAAAAAAATTCAATCACCAAATAAGACTATTCTATAAGGGAATATTAATGGTTGATAATTAAAAATAATATCAATATATATAAAGCCTTTTGAGATTAATAAGATAACAGAAGAAAGCCTGTAAATGTGTTTTTGAATATGCAATTAGTATTGTAATAAAATAGGTTGATATTCTCACTTTTGAATATCATTTTTAAAAATATGTTGTGAAAAAAAGGAAAACACTTACCTTATTAAAAACAAAATCCATAATAGATCCTATAAATTTAAAAAATAAAAAATGTTTGCGGAGTGTAAGTGAAAACATTTTATTATAAATCATTGGAACACCATTTTTTATATTTATATATATTTTTTGAAAACCCACATCATGAAATGTTCTAGTTGAAAACCCATTGAAATTATTAATGGAAAATATGCAGTCCCCTTGGATAAAAAATGTGGCCCTTAGAAAAATTGTGGAAAATAATTTACATAATTGTAAATATATAAATAAGTGAAAACATATATTAATGGAGATGATATATTATCTATAAAAATGATACACTTTTACATGGAATAAATTAATCTAAAATGAATATTCAAGAAAAAACCATTTTATCTTTTGGTAAAAGTGGATATATCTTATGAAAGAAGAAATAGATGGATTCATCCTTGTAAAAAAGAGTAATTCTAAATTAATAATTTTGTATCTCCATAAAAGAAAATTTATTTTTTCCAAATCCCATATGAATATCATCATTTAAGAATAAATTGACATCATAAAATGTGTTTTATAGTAAAAATTTAAACTCATTGAAAAAAATCCCCTTAATATAATTTATTAGAATAATGTAGTAGGATTATTTGAAATATGTTCAAGATGTACCAAAATTACCTGATAAATGATAATTGAGTTAAAGGGAAACCCATAAGGATATAGTAATTCATGAATACTAGTGTTACCAAGAAATATAAAACCAAATATCATGAAATGAAATATGTTCATTATAATTTAAGGAAATAAAGAATTTAATTGACCATAAATTAAATAATTGTTCCAAAAATAAATCATGTGTCATTGATTTAAATATATATACAACTAAAACATACGTATGGTGCTAATTCGTTTTGTCTGTCCACCTAGAATCCTAAATAAACATATTAGTATTAATAAAAAAAATTCCTAATCACCTTTTTGAATAATATTGTACATTAAAATGTGTATGTATTATAATATGTTAATTTATTTATAAATATAATTTCATATGGATGTTACTTATTGTGGTTCAATTGGTTTTATTTAAACATCCTCATTATGTTGATTGTGGTCAAATGTGTTATAAAATATAATTGTAGTAGATGATACTTTAGAGTATTAGGTATTTGATAATATCATAATATAAGAATTAATATAGTTTCATAGGGTTTCCAAAATTAGACTCAAATTATGAAAGTTGAATCAGAATGTTCATTTAAGGCAGTTATGTTTAATATGAACATTTATTATTGATATAATTTAAAAAATAAAAAATATTATCTATCAAAAAGATGATATTATTGTAAATATTAATATAATACATTGAAAACATTTTAAATTTTATCCTTTTTAAGATGATATGAAAAATATAACATCAAATTCATGGATATTATAGTCCTCATAAATTTATGATGATTATGTTATTTTTACTTGGTTTTAGAGGTAGATAGAAATGATTTATTCCATTAATAATGTTTTTAGAAGTAGGACACTTGGGGGGGGTGAATTATGTTCCTATAAAAAATCTAATTAAAAAATATTATTTAAAAATACCTAATTAAAACACATTTTGGAAAGTTAACCAAAGTGAAAGATTTATAAAATATTTAATTGTCCGGTAGAATTCCTAATGTGTGATTAGATCTCATTTAAAACACTTTCAATTGTAATCATAACTTTTTAATTTATTATATTAAATAAAATTAAAATACATACACTTTCTAAGATTAATTATTAAATAAATGTAAAGTTTCGAAGTTTGAATAAAGAAAGAGATACAAGAAAATAGAACTTTAACACAGTGGATAAAAACAAGAGGTTCAGTATCAAATAGAGACATATTCTTCTCCACTTTGTGATCACCTGATAGAAATAAGTTTATATAAACAAGGTTGATCTACACCTAGAATCAGGGTTTACAAAAGCATACTACCTTTTTAGGTTAACTCGTCCTCTACCAGAATTTTATGTGAAAAAACATCCAACCGATTCATATTGATAACTCTTCTAGAGTTATACATGTGATTGAAATAGTATATAAATATGATTGAGTTAGAATATTTTGTATCCTATATCTTAGCTCATGAGAATATGTGTGTTTATGATACAAATGCACACACTGCTATAGAAGTAGTAAAATTATACACCAAAAAGTAGAAAAAATGAGAGAGGGTTTAAATATCATTCAGTGTTGTGATTGATTCTTCTCTACTTAGTGAGTTACCAGATGTGGAGATCTAGTCTACTTATAGAAAAATATACCAAAATAGTGTGTTGTTGATGCTTTGTGTTTTGATTTCTAGTTTGATGCTTCTTGTAGAATCCCAGTTTTGATTTGTTGTTGCAGGGATGTTTGCACTCTGTAGTTCATAGAATAATCTTGATTGTTCAGAGATACCAGTATTGGAATGTATCTATTTTCTATTTCTGGGTCTTGTGTGTCACCCTTGGTATGTCAATCTACACACACACCAATTTTTATTTAATATAAGGTGTTTTTTTGGCTGACAGGTAGCATGATTTCCATCACATGCAGGTACCTCGTACATAGTACTCCATACTAATAGGGGTATAAAAGATCATTAATAATATCAATGTCATTAAATAACTCAAATATTGACCATTGGTATTAATTATGAATTGAAAAAAAAAATTAAGAAACGACTATGTCTAGAATGGTGACACAGGAGAGGTGACATGGGAGTAGTGACTCAAAATTGATGACTCATCCTTTGTCTCTAAATAGTGTCTCATACATTGTGAAAATCTAGGATTCTGGAATGGTATCATTAGAACAGTTTCATGTCCATTTTAAAAATTATATACTACTGTCATAATAATGATCTCTGGTCGTAAGCAAAAATTATTGATCGGTGTGACATGAAAGATGTCTGGCCCATTGTGAGAATTTTTGACCAAAACGCTGACTAGTTCATATCCACGGTGGTTGTTACATTGTGAGAATTATGAACTAGTAGTTACAATGTATTTTTCATGTAAAATATGTCTCATACTTTACTAAATATCATACTAAGCGGTGTCAGTACAACATTCATCAAACATTGTCGATTTTCCAATTGAACAGTGAGACCAGTGACTATGAGGTCACTAAGCTGTGATTGTGAGTCCACTAACCGATGACTCATGCTTAGTAAAATATTTTTAACCTTTCATATGATGTAATACTTAACATAATAGATTAAGATTATACATTATCATAATGAATCATAATGAGACAAGATTAATCATTATTAAATCTGATTTTTGAGCATTAAAACTAGAGGAGTCCAACAATCTCCCCAGTTTTGATGATCACAAATCATGAAATTTACAAGCCTTACATAATGATCACAGTAAAGGATAAATAATTTTATTAACATATCAAACAGATTATGTGAAATCAATACATAAACTGATATTAATTTAATTCTGCATTAAATGGGTAATATCAGAGCAATCCATTATAGTATCAGAGTATATATATGAAATATTAGAGCTTATACTCATATGCTAGTATCATAACATCATATAGTAGAGAATTTGAATACCATAATGAGGTTATATGAGATAGATTCCATTTATGAGTTCTCCCCCTATTGGGATTACCAAAAAGAAAATTTGAAAATGGAAATTAAGAATAAGCACAAAAGGTCACGAATAAGTGAATAAAAGACTTATGACATTTCCTGGAGTACATCAAGATAGTACAAGTACAAAAATTATATCATAGCCTTATCAAAAATAATCCAATCACTTCAACTCTATGTCCACAACCTCTTTTCCCTTATCTGACACATCATATGTAGAAGTAGTAGTTGCAGTAATAATTATAGAAGGGACAGATCCAATAAAGAGTGAAGTTAGAGTCATCCGTTAAAAAATAGAAGGTTCAAGAATTAGTTTAGAGGAAGACTGAGGTAAATCCTTCTCATTGTTGACGGGTTTGATCTATCTTAGAGAATGTGTAGGGGTCATGGTTGTATGATAGAAAGAAGAAGAGGGAGAAGGAATTTGGCCATGTCTCAGAGGGGAAGTTGATGGAGTAGCAATTGCTATGTTTTGATGATGTATATAAGGCTTCAAAAGATTGACCAAGTCCTTTATGACATCACCACCATAATTCATAGATTTCAAAAAATCATCTGTGTTCTCTATGAGATTCTATAGGGAAAAAGTAAATTACTTCAACTTTTTGACTTTCTCCTTGAAATTTCGAGTCACTGGATGTAGCTTCAAAGTCATTACTAAATACCTTAAATGAGTAGTCAGCTGGTTCTTGGTATATATCCTCTTAATATAGTAATCCAATTTATAATAGATTTCTTCTTGAGAATCAGTGGTATTTTAGGAGTATGATCAAACCTTGTCATACACAAGCTCATTGTGATTTTAAATATTACCAAGGGTTTGCGAATTATAACCACAAATAAAATCATGATGCTCTTCTCTAATCATTGATATAATTAAATCACTATCGAAAGGCTGGGAGGTCTATGAAGAAGATGATTGAGCAGGAGCAGTGGAGGTGGAGGTATTTGGCCTATTAAGAACCATATCTAAAGATCCATTATATTCATCTATCTGTCGATTGATTGCAGATATAATTCCACTCATTTAATAGGATAATTTTATGTTGTGCTTGACAATTAATTTAACTACTAAAGAACAATTAGGTTGAATCTGAGATAAAACCATCCATTAGAGCATTTAATCATTATCCTCACATAGACTAGAAACTAGGGCTTGAGCCAGAGCAGTTTGAAAGTCCCTCTTTAGTTCCTCAAATAAGGATTTTAAGGACGATTAGTCTTCACTTAACTATCTATTTTCAATACTTTTCTTCTGTATCTCATGAACCATCATGGAGTGATTTTTCCATATTAACTTCTATATAAACATTACAACATCCCTTTCCCAATGGTTATTCACAAGAGAAGGTTTTGACTTCAAATTATTTCCAATACCAGATAACATATTTTCTTCCAAAGCCTTTAAATATTCCTGAATCACATAGTTTGGGGTTGTTTGAGTAGGATCAGGAATTGGTGCTGGATTCTTAATAGAAACCACTTCTTAGATGTGATGGGATTGAGTTGAAACACTGTTGAAAGGTCCATCTCCTAAACTCAGGATCTCAAAGAGACATAAACATCAAAATAGAATGGAAACCTGTACCAGGAATCTATAAAACATTGATCAAGAGGATTTTGAACATCAATCCATTATAAAAAGAGGTTTTGATTCCCTCAACTAATACTTCCATTATAGAAATAAGTGATTCCATCACCTGAACTCTTTCCATATCTTCTACTATACCATGATAAATCTCAATCTCAACTACATTTCCTTTTAATTGAATACCATGTTCAATATTTTTTCCACCAGGCAGAGTGACTTCTTTTTCATTACGTTTATCCTGATTAGAGTCATTACCCTAAATTTTCACTTTATCCTTATTCTTTCCTCTTTTATAAGATTCTTCCGATTCATCTATTGGGAATTCTCCCTTTACAATTTCTTGTACTTGTTTCTCTATATCAACAACATTTTCCAAAACAGTTTATTCCCCATAAAAAACTCTACCCATAGCTGCATTTTCTCCATATTCATCATGAATGACATTATTTACTACTCTATCAAAAAAAAATTCTTTTTCAACATCATCTTCCATTTCATCATCTATATATTATAGTACCTTATCTGGTCCCAGACCAGGGTTAGTGATATTATTGGGTCTTTAAGGATGATCAATATGATTAAAATCCCCATAAAGCATTTCATTGTCTTCAACCGATGTCCTTTTCCATGGATTCCAACTATTTTTCCTTCTCCTAAAAAACATACTATACAAACAAAAACCATAATACTCAATTGTTTCCTCATTCTTCCCACTATTCCTTTGGATTGTAGTGTTGTAGAGATAAACCTTGAATAGAATAGGGAGGTGTATGTTGAAATGGTTTTGACCATTTCACATATATGAAAGAAAATATATTTTATAATGTCTATATTATGAAATTTTTTTAAGAGATGTAACAAGAACACATATTGATATTTTAGGGCTTAAAAATAACCTTTCATTGGAAATATAATATGTTTAATGAATATGAATAGAAATATGGTTTCCCTATCCAACTCAGCAAAAATAGGTCTTATCCACATTACATCTTCTGTTAAATCACACAAAGCCTCCTCTAGGATATAAATATGACTTGGAGTTGGAGTAACTCATTGATGATCCTAAATTATACCTTCATAAGTTAATTTTAAATAAGAATCCTAGAACCTTGATGAAAAAATAAAATCTTTTTCTATTTACTTAACTCCTAACCACAAAATCATCTATGGAATTGAAGGAAAACCAAATGTGCTGATAAAACTCAAAAATATGCTTCGGGTATAATGGTCTATTGACATTGGTAGACCATTCAAGACATCCCTATTCCTCTAATACCCTATGAAAAAGAGATTTACTAAAATGATGCCATGTTGCACACATATCCTTTTCTAGTATGATTACACAATCTGCAACACTAGGGTTTAAGGGTTCCTTAGGGATTTTGATTGGTGCCTTTTTCAATTTCTTCGATGACCAATGTTTCTCTAGAGTCGAAGAATATTGGAACGTTAATCTGTCCATTCCCAAAATATATATAGAGTTCAATGGATATTTAAGGGATTGAGATTGAAGAGGTTTTTTTTCCAGTGTTCGAGAGCTACAGTGAAGTGAGAAGTGATATGGGTTCACTAGGATATGTCATTTAAGGATTTCAATTCCAATAAATTTAAATCATAATATAAAAATAAAATAAAATAATTAAAATAGAAATGTAAGGAAAATTAAATTATAACATAGAGAGTCACTAAAACACGACCTCATCTGTTTCATCATAATGATGTCACATTTAATGGTGAGACAGAAACAGGTGATACAACAACTGGTGAGACAACAATCGGTGAGACAAAAAATGGTGAGAAAATAACTGCTGAGATAGTAAACAACATGACAGAAAACAATTAATCATATTTGATCATTCCTAATTCATGTATGATGTAACTCATTTTTTTATAATGTAATGGATTAGTAAAAATGTTAGCAAGATGATGTTCTATGACAACAAATTCCAAATCAATATAACCTTTTTGTTAATGATCTCTCAAAAAGTGATGTATTACATCAATATGTTTTTATCTTGAGTGAGAAACTAGATTCATAGAGATGATAATAGCACTTGTGTTATCCCAGTTTATAAGGATATGTCTAGATTATTATACATAATCTTGCGAGGTTTGTTTCATCCCCAAATTGGAGAGAACAAGTACCAACAACTATGTATTCTGCATTAGTGGTAGATAATGCATCATAATTTTTCTATTTTATACACCATGATACTTTAGGCTTGCCCAAATTGTGACATGTTCAATAGGTTATTTTTATAACTAATATAGAACCACCGAAATCATCATCAGAGTAGATAATTAAATCAAATTATTGTCTTATAGGATATAATAGTCCTAAGTTGGTAGTATGTTTAAGGTATTTGAAAATTAATTTTATTGAAAAAAGATGTGAATATTAAGTATTTTAATTAATAAAAGAACACATAAATACACTAAACAAAATATTAGGTCTAATATCTATCAAGTAGAGTGGAAATCCAATAATACAACTTTAATTAGTATTTTCAATAGATTTTCCATTTTCATAAAGATCATATTTACATGTGGTACTCATAGGAGGATCAAAACCATTAGTTATATCCAAATTAAAACATTTTGGAATATATTTTTTATATTTACATTGATTAAAAATAATAAATTCTTTATTTTGATATATTTTAAATCCAAAAATTAATTTGAGTTCACCTATTAAATGCATATCAAACTCATTTCACATTATTTTTGAAAAATCCACACATATAAGAATTTTTTGAAGATCCAAAAATAATATCATCATCATAGATTTGTACTACAAAAAAATCATTAGAAATTATTTTTATATAAAAGGTGGGATTAGCTATACCTTTTTTAAAACATTTAGAAAAAAGAAAAGTGTTGAGCCTATTGTACCAAGTTCTTGGATCCCTTTTTAAACAATATAATTCATTTGTTAACTTAAAATCTTAATTTGGAAAATGAAGGTTTTTATAACCAGGGGTTGTTCAACAAAAACATCCTCAACTATATACCCATTTAATAATTCACTTTAACATCCATTTGATTTATTTTGAAATTTATATATGATGTATATGCTAGCAGGATTGTAATGGCTTCATGTATAACAAGTAGTGAAATGGTTTATTCATAGTTAATGTCTTCTTCTTGAATATACCCTTGTGAAACATGTCATTCCTTATTTCTTACTATGGATAAAACATAACCCAATTTATATCTATACACCCATTTAGAGAATATGGTCAAGGTGTCTTTAGGTACCTCCACTAGTTTCTAATCATAATTTTTTTAAAAATAATTATTCTCTTCTTTAATATCCATCACCCAAAATTAATCATTGATTGCATCACTGATGTTCTTAGGTTCAAGAAGTTACTAGATTTCATTATATTCAACTTGGTTCCTAATAGAAGCTCTAGTATGTTTCCCTTTAACTATGTATCCAAATAAAACATCTAAAATATGATTCTTAAGAGTTATAAAATATCTAGAAAATAATGGACTAGTAACATTGGGTTCATCAGTAGGTTCAGGTTCACTATGAGTAGAGTCTTGAGATTCTTCAGAACTAGAGGATTTAATAGATTGATTAATTGTAGGGTTAGGGGGTATATAATTTATTTCTAGATTAGACAAATCATCCAAAATATTTTTAAGAGGTGATTTAGGTTCATATGGATCTATTTCATAAAATTTAACATATATAGATTATTCAACACATTTAGTTCTTTAATTCAAAACACAATAGCATTTATTAGACATTGAGTAACCTATGAAAATTAGTTTATCAATTTTGGATGTAAAATTTTCAAGATTATTCTTTGTATTAAGGATTTAAAAATTGAAACCAAACACTTTAATGTAACTAAATTTGGGTTACCTTTTCTTCCAAATCACATAGAGAGTTTTCATAAGAATTGGTCCTATTAAGAATATGTTAATTATTTAAAAGTTATATTTTCAGCATCATCCCAAAAGTAAAAAGGTATGTCATAATCATTAATAATTTTCTGGGATATTTATTGTAAGAATATATTTCTTCATTCAACAACTCCACTCTTCTGAGGTTTCTTAGGGGCATAGAAGTTATGACTACAACCATTTTGTGAGAAAAAAGATTCAAACTCTTGATTTTCAGATTCGTAGCCATGGTCACTTATTTATGGATTTTATTCTAATAACACTTATGTTTTCTACTATTATAGAATAATTATTAAATTATTTCATGCATCACTTTTGTGATCTAATAAAATGGTCCATGTATGCCTAAAAAATTCATGTACTTGAACATAGACATAGTATTTCCAAATAAGACTTGAAAATCTAGATGGTCCAAACAAATCCATATGAACTAAATCAAGATGGTTGAGAAGTTAAAACATCATTCTATGATTTTAAAGATATTTTGTGTTCTTTTCCCTTTTGATAAGGATTACAGACTTTATTATTTGTATATTCTAGTTTGGGTAGATCCTTGAGTAATCCTATTCTCATATGATTTCCAAGTTAGTGTATGTAACAATGGCCTAGTATTCTATTCTAGAGCTAAGACTCCATGTGAAAGGAGATTAAGAAAGAAACATTTTTAGAAACTAATGAATTTAAATTAACAACATAATCTTTTTCATTTCTAAAATTAGTAAAAAGTTAATCATTTTCAGAATTAAAAACATAAAAATCATCATTTTCAAAGTTAACATGAAAAACATCAACAAATAACAAAGAGATACTAAGAAAGTTGTATTTTAACTCATCTATGAATAGAATATTAGAAATTAAATCTAAATTAGAGATACCAATTTTTCCAAGGCCAATGATTTCCCTTTACCATTGTTACTAAAGGTGACATGCCAAAAATAAATTTAACAAGATTTATGAAGCTCGAGTAGTACCATACCATGTGTCATGAACATCCACTATCCAAGTACCATAATCTTCTGTAGGATCTCTTAAAACTTCCTTCCTATATCTCTAAACCAAATAATAAATGATTTTGATACCAGGACGTCCTTGGGTCTAGTAACATTAGTGATAATGGATTTGTGAACCCTAATTTATTTGATGGGTCCCTTATAAATAATTTGTATGGATTTGGAAAAATTAAATTTATTTGGTCTAGAAATACTACAAGAAGTGAAATATTGTACATTGATGGAACTAGTATAAAATTTATCTGTTTTAGGCACAAAAACTGTTTTTACAGATTGTGTCAAAAAATTTCTCTATCCAGGTTTGTATCCAGTACCGTTAGTATATTTTGGTACAACATGTTTACCAAGAATATTTGTGAGATTATTCTTTATATTGGTAATATTTTCTATGTATTTTTTCAATTTCTCATTAGAAATTTTAAGCTTATCATTTTCTTTTTTCAATTGATCATTTATTTCATTCTCTATAGTGATATAATATTTAATAGTAGTGGTAAGACTATGTTGTTTATTTAAAACAGTATATATATCTTTTAAATCATTTAATGTTTTCTCATGCATTCTACAATATGAAAAAAATCCTCATTTTTCATATTCTCATAATTTGATTCATCTTCAGAATAGTAAGAATTATGAATAAGATATTATAATGTTACCATATATGTGTTTTTTCATAAAAAACATATAGGATTTATTTTCCATTTCATAATGTGAGGATTATAACTCAATTAAGCTAGAACTAAATGTTGATTTCAATTCCTTTTTGAATATTCTATCTTTATCATCATATATTTTTTAATTTTAATTTTGGGCTATCAACCTTTACATTTCCTCTTCTCTTACACTCAAAAAACACTATTTCATTAATATTTTCACTTATTTTCTAGACTTTTTTAAAAATTCTCTTATTGTAATAAATTAGATTGTAGATGGGCTTATTGAAATTATTTTTATTTATATAGAAATTTTTGAATCTTTTAGATATAAGATATGTTTCTGCATCACTGTAAAATGATGTTTTTTCATTACTTGAAATGTCAAAATGAGTTTGTGCCTTTTTGTTTTCTTTTTTTTGAAGATGTGATTTTTAAAGACAATGAGTTTCTCTTTGGTTCATCATTATCTTCTTTATTGACCTTCAATTCTTCCTCAAACATCGTTATAATGTCCTATCAACTCGTTTTCTATTAAATTACTGATATCACAAGATTAAATAATTGACACCGAGGTTCCTCTCCGTCTATCTTGTAGAAATTTGATAATTCACGTGATTTGTTCCTTAGCTATAACATCTATTCCATGAGTGATCCTAGTATTTACAATTTCATTGAAGCTGGTACACATGTCAGAGAAATGCTTATCAAAATTAATTTTGAAGTTATCATATTTTATAGTATATGTGTTAAGTCTCACTTCATTAACATTGTCAGTTCCTTCTTTTGAAACAAGTAATGTATCCAAAATTCCATGGTCTATTTAACATGAAGAAATCATATTCAATTCTTTTCCTCCTAAATCCCAAAATAAATATTTCATATCCTAGTAGTTATTATTATATGCATTCTTGGTTGGGTCCGACCAAGTATTTTGGGAAGTAGTAGGAATCTTATATTCATCTAAAATGGAAGAGAAAATTTCAAAACCAATAATTTCTAAATACTTTTAAATTTTAATTTTCCACTAGGAATAATTTTTTTTCCTTGAAAAATGGAGTTCTTGTTTCTAGTAGCTCCTTCCAAACTATTCTTAATAACATAGAATAAATAATTCGGTTTTAAAGAGATATAAATTTATAAATAATAAAAATTTAGAGATATTTAAAAAACAGAAAAAATAAAATTTTATACTATTTTAAAAAACATTTAAAACATTAAAAATAGGGTATTAAAAGAAATAATTTGATACCAAATGTTTGTCTGAGTAGGAAACTCATGGGGGGGTGAATTGAGTTCCTAAAAAATTTTCTATTTAAAACAACTTATTTAACAATTTTAATTAAAAAAATTATAGCCAGTTACCAAATGTAGCATATTTTTTAAAGATGTATTTTTTGGAATTAATTATCAAAAAATTATTTAGTTCATAGTTAAAATACCTTGAATAATTATCTTAAAATTTTAATTTAGTCTATTAAATTAAATTCTAAAATAAATACTATTAATGATTAACTATCATGTATAATTAATATTTTCTTGTTTGAATAAACAAATATATACAAGAGAACATGACTTTAACACATTATATAAAAAAGTGGTTCAATCTCAAGTAGTGATCTAGTCCTCACCACATGGTGATAAAATTCCCACAAAAAGTTTATATAAAGAAGTTTGATCCACTCCATTTATTGGGGTTTATAATAGCACACATGTTTTCAAGGTCAACTTGACCTCTCTTAGAGTTTTACATGGAATACAAAATATAATCAGCACACACAGAGACCTCTTCCAAAACTACACATAGGATTGAAATGGTATAGTATCATGAGTGCGTGAGGATCTCTTTAATCCTCTAGCTTACCTCTAGAGACTGTGATGTTTATTATACAGATGCAAAAACAACTCAGAAAGTAGTAAAATTATATTGAACAGAGAAGACATAATGTGATAGGGGTTAGAATGCACTGAGTGATGTGCATGATGATTTTGTAAATATTGAGTATGTATATGTGAATATCAAGTTCACTTCTAAAAAAACAAAATAGAATTTCATTGATGATATGTGTTCTAATTTCTAGCAATATGCTTCTTGTAGATTCACTATTTTGATTTTTTGATACAAGGATGTTTAAACTTTTTTGTTCATCGGAAAATATTTTTTGTTCACAGAAAACAAAATTTTGGTGTATCTGTTTACACTTTATTGGTATTGTGGTAACACCACATATGTCAATATACTCACAAACCACGTTTTATTTAATCTCAAGTGTTTTTTGTCCTACATAGATCATGATCTACACCACATGTAGGCACCTCATACCCAGTACTACCTACTGTAAAGGGTACAAATGATCATTAATATTATCAGTATATTTAATAATTCTAAAATGATTGTCAGAAATAATATTTAATTTAAATGATAAATGATGTAATGACTATGTTTGGAATTTTGTCACTAGAGAGGTGACAGAGGAGTAGTGACTCAGAAGCTGTGAATCTTTCTTTGCCTCTGAACGATGTCTTAAGAACAATCTCAGATATTTTGAAAATATTGGATTCTTGAATGGTGTCTAAAGAATGGTGTCTTTTCCTTTGCAAAAACTCTAGACCAGTGTCATAAGAATGGTGTTTGGTCATTTTTGAAAATTATAGAGCTGTATTATAATAACATTTTCTAGTCCATTGTGATAATTCTACACCAAAACGTTGTCTGGCTCATATCGGCGGTGTCTGAAACTTTGTGAGAATTTTGAATTGGAAGGAAGGGTGTCTTGTCAATTTCAACGGTGACCCATTGCATTACTAAATTTCATATTGATTAGTGTCATTGCAATGGTGACTTATACATTTCATATTTTCAAAATGAACACTCAGATCAATGACTGTGAGGTCACTGACGGGTGGCTGGGAGTCCACTGACCAGTGAATCTTACACAGTCATATATTTAAAACCTATATTATTATGTAATACTTATAGTAATATATTAATAGTACAGGTAAATGTATTGAATCATAATGAGAAATTATTAAACATTATTGAACATGATTTGTGATAATTAATACTAGATGAGTCCAAGAAGTAAAATAACGTATTAACATATTAATAATACTGATGTTATAATAATTTCATTCATAAATATTAAATTGAAATTGTTATATAATACAAAATTATTTATCTAATATTTGCAATACATTTTTTTAGATTTAATTATTGTAAGATATGGGATTTGTTTTACATATAATCCGATAAATTGTTTTAAATAAAAATATTATTTGAGTGTCCCAAATGTTAGAAATGGATATTAAAAATTTTAAAAAAAATTTAATGGTTTATTTAATATTGAAAATATATATTTTATAGAAAAAATATTGTTTCAAAATTTTTTATCTTATTCTTGTTCTTGAAAATGTTATAAAATTTATAATATTAGCAATATCAATATTTTAACTATTCACAAAAAAAAAATATTTTAGAGAATTCTAAAAAATTCATCCCATGGTGATATAGAAATGTTGAATAAAAAATTGAACGTAAAATTTTCCTAATTCAAATTATCAAATTTGAAAATTTGGTTTTTAATTTAAAATACATTATATAATGAAGAACTGATTTTACTCTATAATACCCTTTTAAAACATTATATTTTCTTAATCCAACTTTGTATGAAATTTTAATTTAATAATGTTTTCTTATTTTTATAGGATTTATTATTGTTAAATTTTATTAATAATATTAATCTTATAAGTCACAGACATTTTAGTTTAGTGTTTTCTCTAAATTAATCTATTAATATAATATGTATTTAAACCAATATATATTCTCAAATTTTGAGGTGTTTTATTCTCCCTCACATAAATATATTATGTCTTCATAATTTTTATTAATACTAACTTGTGAATATAAATTTTTGTATACATAAAATAGACACGAATCACACTATAATTTCTTGAGTGATATTAATAATCCTAAAAAACATATCTTTTTACCTTAGAATAGTTACTTACTAACCTTAATAATTTATCTAGAATTTTTTTAAAAACACCACTTATGATTTGGTTTCAGAAATCATTTTTAATGACTAGTTTTATCAGATATATCATATTCATCATTATAATGTTATATTTTCATATAAGTTTTGGTAATATCAAATTTGGATTCCCAATAATGTGGATTAGTTTGGACTCTATGCTAATAAATCTCCGTAATCAAAAAAATGAATATATTATAATGATTATATAATTCATATTCCCATAAAATTCAACATTCCATGAAATACTCATACCAATGTCTATTTTTATTAATAATTAAACCTCAAGTAAAGTAGGTGGTGATTTGCTGTTCTTAGAAAAAAATTACAACAAAATTGCTTGGGTTGAACACGTATATAATATAAAAACATAATTTCATTATTAAAAGGATCATGTAATACAGTCCCCATAATTTTCAAGACAAAATTTAGTAGTTTTGATTGCATAGTACTTCTGTTGTACCATTATAATTTAACTTTTCTATTATTAATTATGTACAAAATTTCTATGATTGGTATGTTGAATGGAATAATACCCACACTCTATATAACTAGTGAACAATAGTATGAGATGGTAATATGTAGGGTCTTTTTTTTCCATTGCTTCAGTGACTAGCCACATTACCCCAAATAAAAAATTTCATGATTGATTTCTTTATTTTTCCACATGTAAAACATTTTCTTTATTCACTATGGTAAATAACTAAGTTTTTATTTACAAAATTTTTTACATGTAGTTAGTTTTGGTATCTTTCCCCCCATGCGAATTACTATTATAGATTACATAATACACTAATTTACTTTTTCTCTCTCCAAAATAATATGAGTCATTGGTTTCCATCTCCACTTCCTGTACACATCTGATAACCTCTTCATACCTACAAAAATCTGTTATAGTCATTTCCTATAGGATTATTGGTTTTATTCTAATAATGAATCATTTGGTCATATAGTTTGGTTTATTACTAAATATAGAGTCATTCCTTGTGAGTATTGTGTAGTTATCCTCATAATTGAAGATGGATTCATAATATTTCTAAATCATCTCCGGAAATTATCATTCCTTTTTTGTAAATAAATGTATGGATAAAACATATTATGAAGAATATATTTTTTTATCTCCATTAATTAAATATATTATTATTCCACATATTTAATTGTATTATTAATTAATGTCCAATATTGATCAGTGCCATCATAAAAATGATAAAATTATAAAATAACATTCTCATGTTCTATACATTAGTTGATGGAACATATCCTTTCCCTCATATGGATCCATTGCCTTGTATTCGGTTGACTAGAAGATACATTGGATATGGGTTCAAATTTCAATACGAATAACTTGATAATAAGTTGATATATCCTTGGTTCTTTCAGTAGATGAGAATTGAATATGTTATTTTTCCAAGATTAGGTGATATTTTTGAGCATATCTATGTTTTTATGTACTCATACTCCCATCTCATTTGGTTTCTCATTGGATCAAACATCACATTTCCCACTACATCAATTTTTAATTAAATTTAAACATAATCAACCATTAATTAATCTAAAAGGGGATAACATGTATGATGAAAACTTAAGACCACAACTAAATTATCATAAATATTCTCATGAAAAATTATTCATCTAATTCAATTACTCATACAAACATTTACATTATCTTGTAGTTCATGCAAAATCAATCTCGGTTCAATATATGTTTCTTTATGTTGAGTTATATCATAATCTTTAACAAAATACCTTAATATAATATATCATTCATAGTGTATCTTAAATAGAATACGATTTATCATATCATATCCATCGAGAGTTTGTAGCACAATTTCTAGTCTTATGACCACTCATCTTGCATCGAGTGAAGATAATTCCAGTTCAAAACCAACCACTATTTGGGGATTAAAACTAATTGACACTTTCCCAAAACTAAATCAAAATTCTAGTATGAATATTGAGATTCAATTTCTAGGAAAACAAACTACTAAAAACCATTCCAAAATTCAAGGATATAATCCTAAAAAGGATTATCTCTTAGATTTATCGTAAGTGTTTTTGATAATGTTCCATATTTGAAATGAAAATAATAAAAAAACAATATATAATAACTATTAACTACTTTGATACTAATTATACCACCCAAGATCTATTCTATAGTGTCTATATTAAAAAAAATTTATTATACATCAGCATTAATATAAATTGAGATGAACCTATCATTTTTTTTACGAAATATTCATATGTTAATAAATGAATATCACAAATAATCCCATAATCCCAATAATTTAATATTAAGATTTTTTGATTATCATCTATAAAAGATTCATATTTTAAAATATTTTTGAATATATCACCAGATTTTTACTACATAAGATCATCTACTATAAATATTCTAGGTTATACTCATCTTTATAATTGTGGAAAGAAAATACATGAAATGTGTGATATAAAATAATATGTAATGGAAAAAATTTCAACACCTCATCATGGGATATATCATGATAATATTGTAAATAATTATCATTTGATAAATAAATTATACAAAAACATGGAATAATAATTGGAATCCTCAATCAATTTTAGAAAGAGAAGTAATCTCATATAATAAAACATATACCATGGCATAAGAGAAAGGAAAAATGATATAAGAAATTTGATCTACGGAGAATTATCCTTAATGCAAAGACCTTGAAATTTCAAGGAATTTTTTTTCTTAAATTCTTTGTAATTTTACGAGTCCTTATTTTTGGACGGCGCCTGATTCCATGGCCCGGTGTGCCCGTAATCAATTTCTGAAGTTTTGTTCAGGTACGTTCTACAAACGTACGTGACATGTTTTTTAATCTTTTCAACCAGTGCTCGGAATTGAAATCCGAGGACACCGATGAACTCACAGCGCTGGTATTCACATAAGTGTACTTTTACCGTAGTTGCGTTTGGTTGGGAGGAAAAGTTAATATTTGGTGTTTGTTATTAAAATAAATAAAATATTATGTGTTACATAATTTTTTGTTAAGGGGGTGGTTATCTTCTCCAAAGAGTTGTTGAAGGTGGGGCCCACACCCCACATAACCTACCATGAGAGGATAATGTGTGGTGGGGCCCACATTAGAATATAATTCATCAAATCCCCCTTTAACTCCCTTAAACCCCTCTCCTAACTTTTGAATTTTCACATAATGGTGGAGCCTCTCCACCTCCCTCTATCAATTGTGCCAACCCCATCAATTTAATTAATTAAGCTCCTTAATTAATTGGTTAATTTGAATCGATTTGAAATGCGTGACATTATTAAATTGGGAAGCATTTTATTTTAGTTGTGTTGGAAAATAATCTATTGGAGGGATCTAGAGAATTAGATGAAAAGTGTTCCTCTCTATGAAGAACATCTTCAATGAAGAATGACACCTTCCTCTCGATGAAGAACGTTCTCTCCACTTCTTCAACCGAGGCAAGAACATGAGGGGACGTCAATAAGGAACGTCCGTCCTCATTATTATTTCTTTCTGTCATGGGAGAAGAAACCATCCGCTAAGAGGGCTGCCAACGACTACATCATTCCGTACGACATTGACAGGATGACATCCGTCTTCCGCGATGCTCATCTTCCGCAGAACGTCGACGTGAAACATTCTTGAAATCGAGGTAGGGGTTTTGTATAATTTTAATTGAATATAATTATATCTTGTTCTTGATGAATAATTTGTTTTTATTTGGACATTTTATATCTCATAAAGTGGAGGGCATAGGCCGCACAAACACGGCACGATGAACCTCAAAAAATTCTTGTTTATTTTGGCAGTGGCGATTAGAGGTGGCGGCGACCGGAGGTGGCGGCCGCATAGCGGATGTGTGGGAGAAACTGAGGCCCACATCCATGGGCAACTCAGATGAACCAAACTAACCGGTTATAGCTGGCCAGGCTGGAGAACTGCAGTGCCCCATGGCACCGCGCTGCAGAAAGATTGGTGCCCGCGCAGGGCGGGCTGATTCAGCTGGCGAACCGGCCGGCCTTCTACTGGTCGGGTTGGAGGAAACCATGAAACCTGAAGGTGCCGCATGAGAGGACAGAGGCCCACTGTGTGGGCCGCTCGCACCAGAGATAATCGTCCAGCTTCAGCTGGATGAGCAGAAGCAGTGGCGTTGCTCGGTGCCTCCATTACAGGAAACCAGACCCCCCCCCCCCCGCTCCGCTCGGCCAGTTGGCCGAGCTGCTGCCAGCCGCACTGGTCGGGCCACATCCATTGGGCTGGGCCATGCCCCACCAGGTTAGGCCGACCCCCAGCCGAGTCGGACCCACCAAACTAGGTCGGGCCGACCCGCCAGCCCCCTAGGAATGACGAGCCGGACCCATTTTGCTTAAACGCGAATAACTAATAGACCACACGTTCGATTGACGCGCCATCTGTGGCATTGAGATCCTCACGACGAGACAATCCTTTTGCGATACTCTATTTGAGTTTTGGAAATATTTGTAAAATGGCTGGGTTGGAATGAGCATAATTCCAACCAGGCCCCTGGAATGGAAAATCCAATCACTCTCAGACCGAGCGTCCGATTAACATTCCATTAGTCACGTTGAGTTTATTTGGACGAGACAGAACTTTGGGATACATAAACTATGGACTTCGTGATAGTTGATTTGTCGAACCCTTTTCTTAAGGAGAAGACCCACCCAGAATCGAGTGTTCTGTGTGTGGGAACTCTAGAGAAGGCTTCAACTGCGAAGTCTACCATACTGGGATCCTTTGTGGTTTTGACAGCGATGACTACTATTCTTGTATCCTGTGTGGGTCTGATAGAGTAGCTGGTCTTGTATCCTGTGTGGTTCCGAAAACTTAGCTGGTCTTGTATCCTGTGTGAGTCTGACAGCTTAGATGAATCAGTGACTACATCTGATCATCTCTATCTCTATACAAAATATGTATACATGTGTGAGCTGAGTCTTGACTTTCAATCATTATCATTGATGTGATTGAATTTAATTCCTCTGTGGACTGGGTTGTTCATGGGCTCGAGAGTTGGAGCTGAACTGAGATTGATAACTTAGGTACATGTATGGGAATATACCTAAGTAGGGTTAATTTATATTTCATGATTGTATCTTTCCTTTTTTGGTTTATCCTTCATGGATTCTGGGAGTCCTTCATGGGTCTCAGGGTCCCTACTAAGTATTGTTATACTTACCCCTACACGGGCTATGCCCACACCTCGTTTTGTAGGAAGTAGATGACGAACATCGTTGATGGAGGTCAAGAGAGAGCCAGGACTGGACGATACCCAGAGGTTGACCACATGGCGAGACATACATGGAGTGGACGGACGGACCTGGGGTACTAAGAAGGAAATCTATACCCACCCTTCCGGTGGGATTCCTGGAGGAAGACTCAGTAGTTTCTGTTTTACTTTCCTGCAGTTGTACTAGCTTTTCAGTTGTACTGTACTTTACTATTGGGCTTTTATTTCTTGCCCCTTTCCTTTCAACACTTTCTTTTGTATACAGTATTTACATAGTGTTTACTTCCAGCTATGTACTCTATTGTATTTGTCTACTTATTAAAGGAAATTCCTTCCCTTTTATTGGGATTTACGCCTTTGGTGCTAGTCACCAGCCCCTGGCCTATGGAAGGCGGACTTGGGGTAGTCATGGCATGGGTCCTGAGGACGGGTCATGACAAATTGGTATCAGAGGAGTCAGTTCTACCACAACACATAGACTCTAATTCTTTTCTGTGAAGCAATAGTGTTAAGAGTATTGAGTGTGGTTTTCAGTCTAGGGAGTCTAGTGTTGGTGCGGTGGCCGATGTATCCATACACCAAGACCCTAACCTCTGATTTATGACTCAGTACATGAAAACACTGATTGCGTGCGTGTTTAGTTTGTAAACATTTCCTTCATGATTACTTTGTATCAGCTCACCAGGTATACAGATCTAACCATGGCACACCTGTTTCTTTTTAGGATGGCCCCATGAAGGTAGCCAGCTAGTGTACCGAGTTACGTACGAGATGGTAGCCCACCGAGCAGCGAGGATTTGGTGCAAGGACCCATCACAGTGGAGGCACCTCCGATACCACCAGCTCCAGTAGTAGAGAGTGCACTCCACCTGAGTGCATTTCATGAGTTCCAGCAACAGAGGCCACTCAGGTTCTTGGGAGAGATGGACCCACAGGTATCTAAGGATTGGCTGTAGACTGTTGTGAGAGTTTTCAGATTAGTAGGGACACTAGCCGACCATATGGTGATCCTTTCTGTGAGTCTCATGCATGCAGCAGCAGGTAGATGGTGGAGCATGATGCTCCATGTGAATGAAGAGACATCTATACTCTGGAAAGACCTCGAGAGTCTCTTCCGCTCAGATTTTGTTCCATCCACCCTTTGTGTGGTGCGGATTCAAGAGTTACTACATCTACATCAGGGAAACATGATGGTAGATTAGTACTCAGCGAGGTTCACTGACCTCTCACACTACTCCATGGATATTGTATGAGACCCATTCTTTAGGTCTCGGACCTTCGAGTAGGGACTCAGGCATGAGATCAGGGCATTAATGATTCCCCTCAGTATCTTGACACAGGTGTGGGTGCTGGAGCGAGCCCTTATGGGGGAGTGTTTTCTCACTGAGAAGTTACCAGCAACAAGACCCACCGTAGGATGACACATAGCGGAGTCTACTATAGCTGGCAGTAGACAGTTGATTCAGAGGTCCAAGCGGACCAGGCCATTAGGTGGGCGACCCCAGGATACAGGTTCGGTCGTGTGGGACACATGATACAGAGCCAACCATTCGAGGGGCAGGCCGTGCTATACATGAGGTGGGAAGGGTCACATGAATCGAGACTTCTGGACCCATCATGTGAACGAGCAGTAGAAAGTAGAGGGACCTCCCAGGCAGAGGTAGAGGTTTGACCATGGTTGTCCGTCGGGAGCAAGAGGATGTGGCCGAGGAGCTGGCCGAGCAGCGGGTGGTGGACGACATTTCAAGGCTCTACCAACAAGACCACAATGAGGTACACCCCGACCACAGGGAGCTAGCACTCAGAGGTGGGCTCAGCTCTAGGTAGTTGAGGAATATGACCACAGCACACCTGAAATGATTCGAGGTACTATCTGTGTCTACTCCACCCATGCTGCAGTACTTATAGACACTGGGGCGAGTTATTAATTTATTTTCACTGCATTTGTTCAGAGCTCGGAGATTCTGAAGGAGCTGTTGGCTCAATCCTTATGGCTAGAGACTCCTATAGAAGTAGACTCGATGATTACGCGCTATTTTAGGTAGTGTGAGATTACTCTAAAAGGAGAGAGCTTCAGCTGGGATCTTCTTGTAGCAGCATCGAGGTCTTACGACGTCATCTTGGGTATGGAATGGTTATCCAAAATTCATGCTAAGATTGATTGTATTAGGCACAAAGTGTGGTGTGTCTAAATGGATGGGACTAGGTTCACCTTCACTGGTGAGAAGGGATCCTTTGTAGTGCAGGATGAACTTACGCAGAGGAGGGGGCAACCGATCACACATTAGTTGGCTAGTCTCATCCAAGAAGCGGTTGATGTGTGGAGTCCGCATTTTCCTATTGTGGTGGATCAGTATGCAGATGTTTTCCCTGATGACGTTCCAGGATTACATCCTCACAGAGATGTAGACTTATACATCGATCTGTACCCCAGGACAACACTGATATCTACTCCAATATATTGGATGGATCCTGAAGAGCTTCGTCAACTGCAGGTATAACAAGAGGACTTTCATGGGATGTGATTTATACGACCTAGTTTTTCACCCTGGACATATCCAATTTTATTCCCCAATAAGGCAGATGGGAGCTTGCAACTGTGTGTCAACTACCGTCGCCTGAATCAGGTGACCGTGAAGAACAAGTACCCACTCATGAGGAATGACAACCTCTTTGATTAGCTCAAGGGAGCATGATGGTTCTCAAAGATAGACCTCAAGTCAGGCTATCACCAGCTCAGAGTTCGAGATGATGATGTGTAAAAGATGGCCTTCAGGTGTCGGTATGGCCACTATGAGTTCTTGGTTATGAATTTTGGCATAACCAACGCACCACCAGTGTTCATGAGTCTCATGAACAAGATCTTCCAGCCTTAACTCGATCGTTTTGTCATAGTATTCCTCGACAACACACTTATTTACTCGACTACTGAGGAGGAGAACTCATACCATTTTCGGGTAGTACTGGACAAACTCTGAGAGCATCAGCTTTATGGTAAGCTCTCGAAGTTCCAGTTCTGGATTCGAGAGGTTCACTTCTTGGGACACGTCATCTCGGAGGCTTGGGTAGTAGTGGATCCAGCAAAGATCGAGGTAGTACTTGCTTGGGAGCCACACAAGAGTGTGTTGAAGGTACGAAGTTTCCTGGGTCTGGCTAGATACTATCAGAGATTTGTGCCAGACATCTCTATAGTTGCTGAACCGCTTTCAGAATGGACTAAAATAGGGAAACCATTCATGTGGTCAGAGAGATGCCAGCAGAGCTTTCAGGGGATGAGGAAGAGATTGACCAGTGCACCAATCTTGAGGCTATTGGAGGAGGGTGTTGGGTATGTAGTTTATTGTGACACATCATGGACCTAACTCAGGTGTTTTCTGATGTAGGAGCAATAAGTGATTGCATATAGTTCACAAAAATTGATACAGAACGAGTAGAACTACGCTACCCATGACTTGGAGTTAACATCACTGGTCTTTTCCTTGAAGATGTGGCGACACTATCTGATGGGTGAGCATTTTATAATCTATTCTAAACACTAGAGTCTCATGTAAATCTTCTCACAGAAGGTTCTGAACCTAAGATAATGGAGATGGCTCGAGTTCCTCTTGGACAATGACTTTGAGATAGCTTATACTCTAGGGAAGGGGAACGTTGTCGCAGATGCTCTCAGCAGGAGATCCGGCATTCAGCTGCTAGGAGAGGCGATAGAGCAGCTAGCAACATTGTAGATATACTTTGTGAATAGAGATAGAGCAGCCTTTCTTCAGTCTCTCATAGTCACTCCTCCACTTCATCAGTGTGTCAGAGAGGCAGAACCTGGAGATATTGACTATGAGACGCGAAGTGCTCAGATATCCTCAGGGAAGGCACTTGAAAGATTTTATAAAGGTGGGGAACACATCATCCACTTTAGAGGACATACCATTGTACCAGTTCTACTACAGGAGGAGGTGCTGAAGTAGTTTTACACTTCTCCTCTAGCAATACATCCAGGAGTGGAAAAGATGCATATGGACCTCAGATGACAGCACTGGTGGCCAGGTATGAAGAAAGCAGTAGTAGAGTTTGTCTCTCGGTGCCTCATTTGTCAGAAAATGAAGGCAGAGCACCAGGTACCAGCAGGATTGGTATAGCCCATAGAGGCCCCAGAGTGGTAGTGGAAGAAATATCCATGGATTTAGTGATGGTGTTTCCACGTACATGCAAAGGACATGACTCTATATGATTGATTGTCGACTGACTCACCGAGTTGTCCAACATCCTACCGATTAGAGAGCATGGATCAGTAGAGAGCATGGGAAGACACTACATACAGAAGAACGTATGGCTTCATGGTGTTCCATCGATGATAGTCTTTGATCAACATGATCGTTTCACTTCCTGCGTATAGAAGGGGTTGTAGTAGGATTTCTGGAAGCAACTTCGCTTGGGCACCGCCTTCCATCCTTATACAGACGGTCAAACTGAGAAGACCATCCAGACTCTCGAGGAAATACTCCATGCATGTGTCCTAGACTTTGGTCGCAACTAGGAGGATCAATTACCATTGGTGGGGTTTTCGTACAACAAAATCTACCAATCCACCATCGGGATGTCACCTTGCGAGGCACTGTACTGCCGACCTTGCAGATCACCACGGTGCTGGACTAACCCAGGGGAGTCAGCACTTGTAGGACCAGAGATGGTTCTGGCTATGATAGAGAAGGTGTAGATCATCCAGGAGTTGATGAAGACTGCACAGAGAAGACAGAAGTCCTATGCTGATAGGAGACTGAGACCACTGGAGTTCGAGGATGGTGGCCACGTTTTCATACGGGTTTCAGCTTGATGAGGTCTATGGAGATTTGGATGAGACAACAAGTTATATCTGCAATTTATTGGGCCATTCCAGGTCCTCGGCGGAGTAGGCGAGGTGGCTTACTGCCTGGCCCTTCCACCTTAGTTACACCGGGTGCACGACATCTTCCACGTATCTCAGCTGAGAAGATACGTGCATGACCTATCCCACATCATCGAACACCGGGAGCTAGACATCGATGATTGAGAGACATTCACGGAGGTCCTAGTAGAGATCGAGGATCGACAGGAATGGTTCCTATGAGGATGATCGATTCCTCTGGTGCACATTCACTAGAAGCACGAGAACCTCCAAGAGAGCACATGGGAGTGGGAGGCTCAGATGCGTACTCAATACAATATTTGTTTTCCTAGTGTATGTTATAGCTTTATGGGGATATAAAGCCCTGAGGTGGGGGTAATGTAAAGACTCAGAAATTTCAAGGAAATTTTTTTCTTAAATTCTTCTGAATTTTATGAGTCCATAGTATCTAACGGTGCTTGATTCCGATGACCGGTGTCCCCAAAATCAATTTCTAATTTTTTGTTCGGGTATGTTCAGTAAACATACGTGCAGGTATTTCTATCTTTTGAACTGTTTCTTGGAATTGAAATACGAGGACACCGATGAACTCACAGCGCCGGTATTCGCCTAAGGAGACCTTTACCGCAGTTGGGTTTGGTTGGGAGGAGAAGTTAATTTTTGGGGATAGTTATTAAAATAAATAAATAATTATGTGTTACATAATTTTTTGTTAAGGGGGTTTTATCTTCTCCAAAGGGGAGTTGGAGGTGGGGCCCACACCCCACATAACCTCCCATGAGAGGATAATGTTTATTGGGGCCCACACGAGCATATAACCCCTCAACTCCCGCTTTAACTCCCTTAAACCCATCTCTTAACGTTTCAATTTCCACATAAAGGTGGATCCTCTCCACCTCCCCCTATTAATTGTGCCAACCCCATCAATTTAATTAATAAATATCTTCAATTAATTGGTTAATTTGAATCAATTTGAAGTGCATAAAATTATTAAATTGGGAAGCCTTTTATTTTATTAACTTTGGAAAATAATCTATTGGGGAGGCTCTGGGGAATTAGAAGAAAATTGGTCCTCTCCATGAAGAACAGATTCAATGAAAAATGACACCTTCCTCTCGATGAAGAACGTTCTCTCCACTTCTGCAACTAGGGTAAGAACGTGAGGCGAAGTCCATGAGGAACATGCGTCTTCCTTCTTATTTACCCATGTCATGGGAGAAGACGCCGTTCGCTAAGAGTGTCACCAACAAATAGGCCATTCCCTCTGATGTTGATGGGACGACATCTGTCTTCTACGACCCTCATCTTTTGCAGCTCTTCAAAGTGCAAAGTTCTTGAAATCAAGGTAGGGGTTTTGTATAAATTTAATTGAATAAAATTATATCTCATTCTTGATGAATGATTAGTTTGTATTCAGCCATTTGATATCGTCTAACACGGATGGCACGAGACGAACAAACACGGCATGGCGACCCTCCGAAAATTCTGGTGTATTTTGGTGGTGGCGATCAGAGGTGGCGGTGAATGGAGGTGGCATCGATTGGGGGAGGCGCCCGTGTGGTAGAAATCCTCACCGACATCCACGGGTTGCTCGGACGAACCGAACCTACCGGCCGTAGCCAGCCAGGATGGAGAACCGCGACGCCTCCTTGGTGCTGCACTACGGAAAGACCGCGTCCCGCGTTGGGTGGGCCGCTTTGGTGGGAAACCGGCCGGCCACCTACCAGCCGGGTTGAAGGAAGCCGCGACACCCGAAGGTGCCGTGTGGGAGGACAGCGGCCCGCTTTGCTGGCCGATCACACCGGAGAAAACCAGCCAGATTTGGCTTGCCGGGATAGAGAGGGGGCACCTCTCGGTGACGCCATTATAGGAAACCAGAACACTACACCCCCCTCTCTGCTCGGCGCCGAGCCGTGGCCTGCCGCGCGGGCTGAGCTGCTTCCTGTCGTGCATTCCAGGATACCCTCACGCGGGCCGGGCTATTCACATGGTTCGGGACATAGCCGCTGGGCTGGTCTGTGCCCCACCGGGTCGGGCCGACCCCCAGCCAGGTCAGACCCGCCAAAAAGGGTTGGGCCGACCCGCCAGCCTCTAGGCTTGACGAGCTGGGCCCGTTTCGCATAAACACGAATAACTTCTAGAACACATGTCCAATTGACGCACCATCTGCGGAACTAGGATACTCATGACGAGAAGGTCCTTTTTCGATAATCTAAGTGAGTTTTAGACAAATTTGGAAAAAATCCGGGTTGGAACGAGTGTAATTCCAACCGGGCCCCTAGAATGGAAAACCAATAACTCTCAGACTGAGCGTCCGATTGATGCACTGTCAGTCGCGTTGAGTTTCTTTTGATGAGTTGAAACTTCGGAATACAACAAATCTGGACTTCCTGATAGTTGATGTATCAAACTCTTTGCTTGAGGAGCGGACCCTCCCGGAATCGAGCATGCCGTGTGAGGGAACTCTAGAGTTGGCTGCGACAGTGAAAAATACCTTAAAAGGAACCTCCATGGGTTCGATGACGATGACTAAAATTTTTGTATCCTGTGTGGGTTCGACAGTATTGACCTCTGTACTTGTATCCTGTCTGGGTTTGATAGAGTAGCTAGTCTTGTATCCTGTGTGGGTCCTACAACCTAGCTGGTCTTGTATCCTGTGTGGGTCCGACAGCTTAGATGAATCAATGACTACATCTGATCATCTCTATCGCTATGCGAAAGATGTATACATATGTGAGATGAGTCTTGAATTTAAACCATTATCATTGATGTGATTGACTTTACTTCCTGTGTGGACTATTTTGTTCTTGGGCTCGAGAGTTGGAGCCGAACTGAGATTGATAACATAGGTAGATGAATGGGAATATACCTAAGTAGGGTTGATTGATACTTCATGATTGTATCTTTCCTTCTGTAGTTTATCCTTCTCGAATTCTAGGAGACCACCAGGGATCTTAGGTTCTCTAATGAGTATCATTATACTCACCCCTGCACAGGCTATGCCTAAACCTCGTTGTGTTGGATGCAGACGAAGGACAACATTGAAGATGGTCGAGAGAGAGCCATGACCAGATGGTACCCAGAGGTGGACCACTTGGCGAGACGTACACGGAGCGGAAAAACGAACCTAGGGTGATGAGGAGGCCATCTGTACCCACCCATTAGATGGGATTCCCGGAGGATGACTCAGTAGTTGTCTTTTAACTTTTCGACAGTTGTACTAGCTTTTCAGTTGTACTGTACTTTACTGTTGGGCATGTATTTCCAGCCCCTTTCCTTTCAGCACTTTCTTTTGTATAAAGTATTTTCATAGTGTTTACTTCTAGCTATGTACTATGTTGTATTTTTTTACTTATTAAAGGCAATGCCTTCTCTTTTATCGAAATTTACTCCTTTGGTACTAGTCGCCAGCCCCTAGCCTATGGAATGCGGGATTGGGGTAGTCACAACATGGGTCCTGAAGATGGGTCGTGACACTGAATAGTAAAATATTATATATCACAAAAATGTATTATAACATTAATTTATGGATATAAAATAATCGTAACAAGTATTTACATGGTGTTTTGGGCATCTAAATCTAAAATACAATTATTTACATAAGATTCAAAAACCTTTGGTCCAGAAGCCAATGGTCTATAAATGAATTATAATTCAAAACCCTATAGTTTATATGTGACTTATGTTTCCATATCTATGCTATATATGCAACTTAGGTTAAACAAAACTATAGACTATATGAATCTAATGATATGTATAACATGAACCAATTTATATTATTTTGATATAAGAGTGAAACCATTAATCCTTAAAACATATGTCTTCCACATTAATATAATAATTCATCAAATAATAATTATCCTAGAAATAGAAATATGGGTTTTGTGTCATTTCTAAATCGTATGACAAAAAAATTCTTCAATAATGTTAACAATTTATACAAAATATTAAGTCAACCAAAAATAGTATTTTCTAGGAACATTTATATGGGTGAGAATGAAAAACTCATATGTGGGAATAATTCCATTATTAGTAAAATTTAAAATCTAAGTGAGGTCATAAAATATTTTTTAGAAAACATTTTTATCATTGGAATAAAATATGATGTTACCATGACATTGAAAAGGAATTTTTTAAATTTTGAATTGAATAAATAGAACATATTTACTAAATTTGAAGAAAATTTAATAACAAATACTTCAAAATACATAGATGTTATAGTAAATAAATTATGAATAAAGGATAAGTATTTTAATTTTATTGGTTTAAAATCATATTTCATAGTTCGATATACCATTATTAAAAACTAATATCATAAAAATATAGAGCAATAAATACCTTCAAAATTTGGTAATACGAAATAGGAAAATCAAAGGAGAAACACATATTTATATTTGAAAAAATTTAATAAAGAAAATTTTATATAATAATGATTATGGAAATGGTCTAAAAAATACCTTTTATGGAATCAATATTTTGACCTAATAACATTGCACTTTTATGAGAAAAAAATTCATTTACAAATAATATATGTGTTGAAAAATTATTTTACTTATATGGAAAAGAGGAAATATATTTTTAATGTTTAAATTGATAAAATTATCCAATAAAAATTAATGATTCTCAAGTAATATTATTTTCAACTCTATAATGTAAATTTGAGATAACAAAATATGTATGAATTATATTATTAATGAAGAATGAATAATTTTTAATGGGGTTTTATTTGGTAAAAAATAAATACATAGAAAAAAAGAAAAATACTACATTATACAACAAAATATAATAATATAATTAATTTGTATTAAAAATTTTATAGAGAAAAATCTTAAAACATTGAATATTAATTGAGTTAAAAGAAAACCAGTATGTCAATGATAATGTATGAAGAACATGGTTGCAATAGAGAAAAATTTAAATATCAATAAATGAATGATATTCATTATATATGAAGGGTAGAGGTCATTGAATTCACCATAAAAGATTCGACAGTGTCTAATATCAATCATGAAAGCTCGAATTGATAATAAAGATGATTAACCTTTACAATTGGTGCCAATTAATTCTATGAATGCAACTAATATGTTAAATTAAGAGTTTTTTTAATTAAAAATTATAAATAACTTGGTCCATATATAAAATTTTCTAATGTATATTTATTGTAATATTCTATTTATTTATTAAATAAATTTCTATTATGGTGGTCACATGAAATGGTTTGGTATATTTCTCTTACGCTTCCTTGTTATTTTTAATATTGTCAAACATTTTGTAAAATATCTACATATTCACAAGTAATTGTTGTGTTTTTACGAATTTATATTTTATTTAAAATATCAAAAATTTATATATGTTTAAAAAATAAGGACACAGGTTTTGAATGGTTCCTTAGTATGTTAATTTACAATGGTTATGATTACTATGAACATTTATTATTGATATCGTTTATTAAATGTCAAATATTATCATTAAATATAATTAATTATGTAATAACTATCATTATCAGGTTTCAAAACATTTTTAAATAAATCCATGTTTTGAGGATGAAAAAAATAGAACATTCCAATCTTTAATGTGGCAGTCCACAAGTACACTTGATGATGACTTTATTTTATGAATTATTGTAGAGGATGGTAGAAAATTGATATTACAGTAGTCAAATTACATTTCATTATATTAATTATATAAATGTTATCATTTTTTTTTGGTAAAAATAAAATTTAAATTATTTAGTAATATGAACACATGGAAATAAAAAATAAAATCCATTTAGTTATCTTTAATTACTAAACAAATGGCATAAATTCCCATATAAGCTAATAAAAATGTTTTTATAGTTAAATATTACTTAAGGTTCTAAAATTTTAAACATGGGTTTTATATATTCAACATATTATTTTAAATTATTTTTTATAATTTATAAATATATATTTAATAAAAAAATAATATTTCAAAAAAAAATTATGTTATTCTTTTAATATGACATTTTCATAAAAGTTATTGTATCAGAAAAGTCATTAATTTTCCACTATTTTATTTGAAATCATTTATTTTTGAAAATTATAAATAATTCATTCAAGGAGAATTTTGAGGTGATAAATCAATGAATGATTATGAAAAATTCATACGAAAATTTTAATATTTACCGATATAAATTGTAAATGAAATTAAAATATATAATGAAAAGCTTTTTTTATTGAAAAATTCCCCTTTAAAACATTATAAATTAGTAATCATATCTTATATGATTTTAAAAAATAATTTTATTTTCAATAGGTTTTATTATTCCTAAATTTATGTAATAATATTCATCTAACATGCTATAGATAATCTTTTTTTGTGTTGTGTGTGAAAAAAATCTATCAATATAATGTTTTTTAAAAGATAATATCTTCTGAATTCCCATGGTGTTATAATTTGCACGGATGATCCTTTTGGATGTTCTAGGGTTGTCTAAAATTGAGTAGTTGATACCGTCAGGAATGCGTCATTTGTATTAGAATTTGAATAGACCAATTCATTAATAAGAAGTTAAAAAAATATATTGAGAGATAAGGATACTAGTATAAAACTAAATAACAATTTGTTTTTGAGTATATATATCACTAAATATTTTTATTACCTCTCCTTAATAGCCTACATTATGGGTAATCCTATGGTCGGAGAAACTAATAGGTGTAGAGGTGAGTTTTCTTAATTGGATTGGAAATTACATCATACATGTACGCTTATATTATAGGGGATCCATCTTTCTTAGCCTACTTCTTATTAGGATAACACTGATAAAATTTCACCCAATCAAAGTACATATTATATATTAGGTTCATTCATTCATCCTCATCCTACTATAAATAATGGGAAGGTAATTTTTCGATTACTTCTAGATCCAAGTGATTCATAAAGGAGAAATTGATAGTAGTATTCATAAGAATTACATATATTAATACATTATTATCTTAATGATTTATTCAACAAATCTCTTCTTTACACTATGTCCTTATCCACACACCCCATTCCTTCCGTGATATTTGAAATGAGACATTATCTATAAAAACGGATGGATGGGGTGCCCCGTTTTCCTTGGGGGAAGAATACAATCACCTACTCTACTTTTGTTAAACCATAAAAATTAGACGCTCTCTCCGGACTGATCACTTTGGTTTCTTATCTACCCACACCAAAGGTGGTTTCTCCTCCAAATTAGCATCTAGTCGAACCAAATCTAAACAAACTAATTCATCCAATTTTCCACCGATGTATAAGTAATTTTTATCCATTCGAGGTTTTTTCATAATTATTATTAGTGTAATAACTACCATGTTTTCTATCATATTAAATATGACCACAATTTTGAGTTTGTGTAAAACCATTAGATGTCTCTCATCCCATAAAAAATTTAGAGGATTAATATATCTTTTCTGTAAACTTAGAAACTCTCCCCAAAATATCTAATGGGAATATTTATTATTGATAAGATCATCATCAATCATATAAACTAAAACAACAACAATAAAATATATGATATACCCTCAGGATATATGTCTAAAGGTTACATTATCTATCATGAGATTATTTAGAGGTATATAGGGTATATATAAAAAACAATTTATACTGAGTCAAAATACACATCATTCCATACTCCACAAGTTTTGATGGTTTGAATCCTAATATGCATAATAGATATATCCTAAAACACGATTTTGGGAATGGTTATTCTTTTATGAAATTTTAGTTCCTATATGAGTTGTGATCCAACCTTAGAGGGAATTAAATGTACTAAAAATTCATAGAGGGTCCTTATTCCAAAATAAATTGTTTCAAGGGATTGAATAACATTTAATTATTTTAAACCAGAATATTAATGACCCATTCAATTTCTAGTTGATCCGTAATAAAAAAATTCTGAACTCAAACTATGGTTTAACTTTTAAACACTTTCATTAGATATAAATTTTATAATATGGAAATAAATTCTAAAAAGTAAATTTATCCATCACCCCTAGGGGAAACCTACCAACCTTCATGAACATGATGACCCTACTCCAGCCAAACAAAATATATATCAACATGTATATGGGATCTAAAATTGGTAAATTTCCTAAACCTCCAATACCATGGATCAAGACTAGTTGAAATTAAAAACACATCATCACTATCAATTAAATTAATGTCACACATGGTATGAATATTTTATCCCATATTGGTTTAATCCCTTATGAATAGATCTGTGGAAATTTGTGGGTTCCTCTCTGTATTCTCCCATATGAGGTGAGGGTGGATAAACTCATCATAACTCACCCCAATTATCATCACCACTAATCATCCATATATATCTAATAATGATTCCATATTCTCCATACACCAATTGAACGATTCATTTTCTTATACTCCACCTACTTATAAAACCTTAAATGATGTGATTGCTATGGTTTGAAAATGTGTATGACACACAAAATCATGGAAAAATAAAATGAATGGTATATTTTTATCAAAATATTTATAAAAATTACTTATTGAAAATATCCATCATTAGTTTGTTCCAAAATACACCGAGGATAAAGATACCTGTTCGATAACCATTTGAGTTTCTATTTAGTCGTGGCACTATTCTAGGATGATCTATAACTATTATTATCTAGTTCTCGATCCCACTGTACTTATTCCAATGAAAATGGACCATAACCCATTATGTAACCTTTTAAATTATTTTATCCTTAATTTACTACCCCATTTTGATATTTTTTTATTGTACATTTGATCGTACCACGATTCACTGTTTCATTTTCACCCTTACACCGCTGTGCTAAACATATTTTGTATTAAAAATTATAAAAATATTATCAAATTTTACATCATGTTTGATTCAATAATTTTGTTTTTATCACTATTAAATAGGGAAATGATACTTGTTTTGAAAATTACAATATAGGTGGAGGTGATTTGGAGGGCCCTTGATGAAGTGAAAAAAAACTGGGCCAAAATTGCACGGATCCATGGACATCTGTCCAATTTTTTGAATAATACACAAAATCCGTACATTTAAATGGGCTGAAATTTTGTGGTCCTGTCCAACATTAAATAGGATACATTTCATATGAAGGAACCCAATCCTGATTCGGCTTTTATGGGGCCTATCCGAACTGATATGTCCAAGGCACCGAATTTGGACCAAGTCAAATGCAGTGTTATGTATTTTATCAATTTCTTGAGCTGTAGTTGTCCAAATGGTGCCAAACCTTCGGTGGAGACAGTAAAGAGGTAGGTCTACAACCTTTATATCTTCTTCAAAGTGAGATAAGACTGTCTGAAAGCCTAAATGTGTCGTGCAAGTGGATTGATGAAATCTCTGTGCCCAAAACCACCCCCCCCATTTTCTATAAAAGGGAACCTTGGGCTCCTCATTTGTAAGTTCGGACAAGGAGTGAAGTGCTGCCAATTTGGAGTCCTAGAGGAGTCTCCTAATCACCTTGGTGGTTCTGGAGGCCCCTATCCTCATAGGGGGATCAACAATGAAGAAGGAGTTCAACCCGAGCTTTCTCCTCCTCCCGATGTTGAGCTAAAAGTTGGGTGTTCATTGTGAGGGAGCTACACACATGTTAAGGGAGTTACGATGCATAAATTAGCTACTGGTTTGGAGTAATTTGGGTGTTTAAACATTTCATTACCTGTATCTTATTTTATTTCAGATTTGAATGCTTGATTTGATGCATGTGAGTGTAATGCTCTTAATTTCTAACCGATCGGTGTGAGGTTTTGAGAGCGTGACTTGTGTTGTTCCGATTGGACATCACAAGAATCCTTTTCATACCCACATTATTGAGATTTCAATATGATTTGGAATCTCTTATTCCGTGAATAAGTACTGGACCTTGACAATACGATTGTTATGTCAAGGTTTGGTTCTTAAAGCATTGAAATAAAAGCTTAGGAATTAATCGGGATTCTAATTAACTCCAACCAAAGAATTACTCTAAACCTAAGATGAATATACATGAACAATGAACTTGATATGTGTGAAGTGAAATCCCATCGACACTTTTATCTCATATTTCTCAAAATCCACTTGGTCACTCATCTTTTAATCTATTTCAACTAAGTCATTGTTTTAAACTGTTTTCAAAACCACCCCCTCTCTTAGTCATTTTTATTAAAAATACACACTCTAAACCTACCAACGATCTTTGAGAGATGACCTGGGGTCTACCCTAGACTATAAATCAACCTTATAAACATAATAAATTTGACGTTTAATGACAACACGGCCAAATTTTGGCGCCGTTGCCGGGGAGTGCTTTGGTTTTTAGTGCGTGTTTTTGATAAAGTAGTTGTAAATTTTGTGAATATTTGTTTGTTTGTTTTTCTACCTTTTATTTATTCTTGTGTTCTGATCTATATCTTGTGTAGGTTCTGTGCATGATGCGTTCTACTTCGGGATACTTACCACCTTTCGAACCCGAACCGGAGAGGATCCTACATCAACGAAAACGAGATACACATGACCACACTTTGAAGGAGGAGACATCAAATCTTAAAATTCATCTTGATCCTTCTTCTTCTTCTGAAACCAAAGTTAAAATTGAACATAACTTGTATAACATGGCTGAAAATAATAGAACACTAAAAGAACTAACCTCACCTGATTTTGATATCCAACCCACTTACATTCAATTACAAGGCGAGGCACCCAATTTTGAACTGAAATCTGGTCTAATCCATTTATTACCAAGATTTCATGGGTTGGCTGGAGAAGACCCTCATAAGCACTTAAAAGAATTTCATACTGTGTGTTCAACCTTAAAACCTGCTAATGTGGATGAAGAACAATTGAAGCTTAGGGCATTCCCATTTTCATTAGAAGACACTACAAAATATTGGTTATACTATGTCAATTCACCAATTAGGGGCTGGGCAGACTTGAAACGCCTTTTTCTTGAAAAATACTTCCCAGCCTCTCGAACTGCAACTATAAGGAAAGAAATATGTGGTATAAGACAATCTCAAGGGGAAACATTACGTGAATATTTGGAACACTTTACAAGGTTATGTTCAAGTTTCCCACACCACAAAATAAGTGATCAACTTTTAATTCAATATTTTTATGAAGGTTTGATTCCTATTGATCGAAATAAGATTGATGTTGCTGCAGGTGGTGCATTGGTAGACAAGACCCCAATTGCTGCAAGAACCCTCATTGAGAACATGGCACAGAACACTCATCAATTTGGTACACAGTCTAGTGTTCCCATTCGAGGTGTCCATGAGGTGCAAAGTACTGAGTTTGAGAAGAAGGTGGACACGAAGTTCAAAGAGGTAAGTACCCTTCTACGACAACTTGATCTCTCCCAAGGGAAATATCAATCTCCTCCTCCCATCCATTGTGGAATATGCTCTTCTGACACCCACTATTCTGACCAATGTCCTCAATTGATAGAAACTTCTGAGAGTTGTGAGGCAATATTTCCAGGACGTCCCTTTAACCAACCCTTTAGGCAAGAACCATACTATCCATCCAACCAAGGGTGGAAGGACAATAAAGCCTATAGGAAAGGGGGGTATTCAAACCAACCTCAACAGCAATGGAACCAACAGGGTCAGAGTAGTCATCCACCACCACCCAGAAATCCTCAACCACCCCAAAGGCCATTCCCACCACCCCCTCCAAAAACCAAGCCTAGCCTAGAAGATATGATGAAGCAAATGTCTGCCAATAATATCCAATTCCAACAAACCACCCAAGTAGCCATTCAAGACCTAAAGACCCAACTATGCCAACTTTCCAACTCGGTGGGGGAAATCCAAAGTCATGGGTCGGGTAAACTACCATCTCAACCCGTAGTAAACCATAGGGATAAAGGAAATGTTAGTGCCATCACCCTTAGGAGTGGGAAACAACTCAAAAGCCAAATTACCCCTCCATTAGAGTCCTCCCATCCAAAGGAAACCACCATCCCAACTGCTGAAAATGGTCCATGAGGAGAAAACCCTTTTTCTGAGAGAAGCCCTTCCAAAGGAAAGACTGTGGCTGTTGATGGGCCACTTATCCCAACCATTCCTCTTCCATTTCCTCAAAGGGCTGCACATCCTAGGAAACAAAAAGAAACTGAACTTGATAAAGAAATCTTGGAGACTTTCATAAAAGTGCAGGTTAAAATTCCATTGATTGATGCCGTCAAGAAAATTCCGAGATATGACAAGTTTCTAAAGGAGATGTGTACCCACCGAAGGTGACTTAGAGGTGATGAGAAGGTGAGCCTGGGGAGGAACATCTCATCATTGATACAACCATCACTTCCCACCAAGTGTAATGATCCTGGGACATTCTCGATTCCGTGCACCATAGGGGAGTATTCATGTTCCAACGCTATGCTTGATTTGGGTGCTTCTATTAATGTGATGCCTCACTCTATTTACTCTTCATTGCAGGTCGGTGAACTAAAGCCCACTGGTATTTTCATTCAGCTAGCAAATCGGAGTATAGCACACCCCTCTGGTGTGTTAGAGGATGTACTTATGAGGGTGAAAAATTTACTTTTTCCTGCTGATTTGTACGTGCTTAAAATGGAAGATGATAGGATGAATTGACATGCCCCAATTATATTGGGGCGACCTATCTTGAAAACCGCCAAAACCATAATTAATGTCCATAATGGTACATTATCTATGGAGTTTGGTGGTAATAATGTCCACATCAATATCCTTGATGCCATGAAGCACCCCTTAGAAGAACACTCCTCTTTCTCTGTCAATTCAATTGATGTTATCCCTTCCCCTGAAACAACTTATTTTCATTCCCCTGATCCCCTTTCTAAGTTTTCTTTATTGATTGAAATGTTAGGTAATGAATCATGCATTGATTGTTGTAGCGGTCTAGAGAAATGTCATGCATGTTTGTTAATTGATGATTTCTTGAACACAGAGGATCACATGACCATGGATGATACTGCTAAGCTTGTAAAAGCTCATTCCTCATCTGAGGATGTTACCATTGAGTAGTTAGATGAGATCAGTGACTTATCACTATCACAAACACTTCTATCAATCCAAAATCCCACAGAATTGGAACTGAAACAACTGCCTCACGATTTAAGATACTCATATCTTGAGAATGGAAACAAGTTTCCCGTCATCATTGCTAGTTCACTCCCTCCTGAGCATGAATTGCGACTGCTTGATCTTTTGAGGAAGTATAAACAATATTTGGGATGGACACTTGCTGACATTCCTGGAATTAGCCCATCATTTTGTACACATCATATTTTATTAAATGATGAGGCTAAACCAGTGAGGCATTCACAACGTCGACTGAACCCAAACCTACTTGATGTTGTTAAAAAGGAAGTAACAAAACTATTGGCTTCTGGAATCATTTACCCTATCTCTGACATCCAATGGGTCAGTCTCATTCAAGAAGTTCCTAAAAAAACTGGCCTTACTGTAGTTAAAAATGAAAATAATGAATTGGTTCCAAATCGTGTGCAGAATAGTTGGCGTGTCTGTATAGACTATCGTCGACTAAACCAACACACTAGGAAGGACCATTTCCCATTGCCATTAATTTACCAAATGCTAGAGAGGCTAGCAGGGAAGTCCCATTACTGTTTCCTTAATGGGTATTCTGGATACTTTTAGATCCATATTTCCCCTGAGGACCAGGAAAAGACAACCTTTACTTTCCCCTTTGGTACATTTGCTTATAGAAGGATTCCATTTGGTCTGTGCAATTCTCCAGGTACTTTCCAACGATGTATGGTTAGTATTTTTTCAGATTACCTGGAGAATTGCATGGAGGTTTTTATGGATGATTTTACTATTTATGGATCCTCTTTTGATGAATGTTTGAGTAGTCTTGCTTCTGTCCTACGTCACTGTATTGAAAAGAATCTCATATTAAATTATGAGAAATTCCATTTCATGGTGCGACAAGGCATAGTTTTGGGACATGTCATTTCTGGGGAAGGTATCCAAGTGGACAAATAAAAAGTAGATATCATTTCCTCCCTAACATTCCCTAAGAATGTTTGGGATGTGTGGTCTTTCCTGGGTCATGCGGGATTTTATCGTCGTTTCATTCGTGACTTTAGTAAAATTTCACTCCCCCTCTCCCGATTACTCAAAAAAAAAAGAATTTGATTTTGATAAAAAATGTGAGGAAGCTTTTAATAAATTAAAATGGAGTCTCAAATCACCACCGGTAATCCAACCACCTCGGTGGGATTTACCATTTGAGCTCATGTGTGACGCCTCTAACTATGCAGTTGGGGAAGTCTTATCACAAAGGGTCGATCGAGCTCCACATGTCATTGCCTATGCCTCACGTATTTTGGACCCTGCCCAAGAAAACAACACCACCACTGAAAAAGAATTTATTTCCATTGTGTTTGCCTTGGATAAATTCAGGTCATACATTTTAGGGTCCAAAGTCCTTTTGTTCTCAGACCATGCAGCCCTCTGATACCTCCTAAAGAAACCATAAGCCAAACCACGTCTCATTCGCTGGATGCTTCTCCTTCAGGAATTTGATCTAGAAATTAGGGATAAAAAAGGAGCATAGAATGTGGTTGCTGACCATATCAGTAGGATTCTTCCATCCTCATACATTGACTCATCCCCCTGTATTCCCATAAATGAATTTTTTCCTGATGAGCAATTGTACCGAGTGCAAGATGCTATTCCTTGGTATGCTGAAATTGTAAATTATTTGGTAGCGTCTTGCATTCCTACTGATTTCACCAAAAACCAAGCCAGTCGTCTAAAATATGAGTCTCGTTTGTACATTTGGGATGACCCCTACCTTTGGCGCACATGTAGTGATCAAGTTATTAGGTGTTGTGTTCCCAATAGTGAGTTTTAGTCTGTCCTTAGGTTCTGCCACACACTTGCTTGTGGGGGCCACTTTGGTCCCCAACAGACTGCTCGCAAGGTCTTAGATTCTGGTCTCTTTTTGCCCACATTATTTAGTGATGCCCATGAATTCTGTAAATCTTGTCCTCGCTGTCAAAGAATGGGAAATGTCTCTAAAAGAAATGAGATGCCCCAACAACCCTTGCTCTTCCATGACATTTTTTATGTTTGGGGCATTGACTTTATGTGACCATTCCTCAATTCATTTGGAAACCTTTAAATTATTATGGAAGTGGATTATGTTTCAAAGTGGGTAGAGGCACGAGACACAAGGATAGATGATTCCAAGACAGTTGTGGAATTGTTGAGAACCCAAATATTCTATAGGTTCAGATTACCTAGGTTTATCATCAGTGATTAGGGTTCTCATTTCTGCAACCGCACAATGCAATATCTTTTGCGTAGGTATGGGGTTGGGCGTCGAGTGTCTACTACTTATCACCCATAAACAAATGGTCAAGCTGAAGAGTCAAATAGAGAGCTAAAAAAGATTCTTGAGAAAACGGTTCAACCAAATAGAAAAGAATGGAGTCTTAGACTCGATGATTCATTATGGGCTTACCGTATTGCATTCAAAACTCCAATTGGCATGTCTCCATATCGGCTAGTTTTTGGGAAGAGTTGTCACCTCCCTATTGAGGTAGAGCACCTAGCCTATTGGGCCATCAAACAATGCAATTCTAATCATTCTGGTGCAGGTGATCAAAGGAAGTTGCAGATTCAGAAGCTAGAGGAAATGAGAAGAGATGCATATGGAAACTCCGGGATTTATAAGGAGAGAACCAAGGCTGCTCATGACCATCTTATCCTTCATCGTCAGTTCCACATCGGGAAGAAGGTCCTCCTATACAATGCAAGGCTGAAGTTGCACCCTGGTAAGCTTTGTTCCCGTTGGTTTGGACCTTACATTGTTACTAATGTCTCTCCATTTGGTGTTGTCCAGGTTCAAAATCAAGACACCAAGAAAACCTTCACTTTCAATGGGCAGCAGTTAAAGCACTTCCATGAAGCCATTCCGGAGTCCCCAATGGAGGAACTCCAAGTTCAAGAAGCAAACTATGAATGACATCAACCAGGTTTTATCCTTCCTTCCCACATTCTCTCTTACTACAGTGAGGACACTGCATACTCTAGGTGTGGGGGGGGGGGGGGGGTGGATACATTCCTGGTTTAGTTAGGAATTTTCATCGTTTTCTCCATTTTTTTTCTCTTTTTTTCCTTCTTTATGGTATTTTCATTTTTCCCCAACAATTTCTAAATTCCATGATGTAGCGACCATAGAGTGGGGAAAGTAAAAATACCATAACGAAGGCTAAAAAGAATTTGTGTTTGAGTTTACCATCAAGGAGTGATTTTTAGTGAATTGGTTTTCTGTCAATGATATATTTAGTCGTATCTATGTGAAACCTTTGGGATGATTGATGCCCTTTGTGTGAGTAATTTTTTGGAAAACCGTGTCAGTAATATCTCCAGAAATTTTTTTCACCAAACCACAAAGTGTGATTATTTCTTACTTAATATAAGGTAAATATATGTTGGGTTAATGTTTTTCATCTTTAAATGATATTTCCATACGTTCGTTCCTTATCCGATCTGTTTCATTACTGTACCAGATTGACCTATGCATGTGTACCTAATGTCCGAATGTTGTACGCCCTCAAAAATTATAATAATAATAATAAAACAAAATAAAATTGTTGTGTCTTGGGTAGGTCAAAAACCACTTCTCCTCAACCTTTAATCTTGTTATAACTATTTCAATTAGTGTCGTGAGGAGATCAAACAAGGGTTGAGAGATGAGTGTGAGATTTGTTCCAATTGCAACTTCAAAAAAAATATAAAAAATGAGGGGAGTGATGAAATGTGCAACATATGGAGATATCTAGGTTAGGAGCTTATGCTTTGACTTCTGGGAATGCTTAAATGAGTGGGTCTTGAAATATGATTGCAAAGGATGCAGGACAGGTTCAGTGACAAATAATTTAAGCTGAAAAAATGTTAAAATAACATATATTTATTGGATAGAAAGTAGAAAGAATAGCATGGAATGGTTTACACACACAAACATGGATAGTTAGTGTCATGGTTTACATCTGAATTCCTTTCTCAATTGGGTATCATGAATCTTTCTGAATTTCTCTATGATATGATTTATGAGACATCTTTTTCTATTTTCTCTAGAAAGAACTCCTTGGTGTGGTTCGTGCATTGATAACTTTAGTTTAAATAAAATTTCCTCAAATGATAAATCTTCAGGATGTTGGAAATATATATATATATATATATGCATCAATGTATTTGGATATATGACTTTGCCCAGGAGTGCAAATGTTTAAGTGTGGGGGTGTGATCGTACCACGATTCACTGTTTCATTTTCACCCTTACACCGTTGTGCTAAACATATTTTGTATTAAAAATTATAAAAATATTATCAAATTGTACTTCATGTTTGATTCAATAATTTTGTGTTTATCACTATTAAATTGGTAAATGATACTTGTTTTGAAAATTACAATGTAGGTGGAGGTGATTTGAAGGGCCGTTGATGAAGTGAAAGAAAACTGGGCCAAAATTGCATGGATCAATGGACATCTGTCCACTGTTTTTAATAGTAAACAAAATCAGTGATTCCAAATGGGCCGAAGTTTTTGTGGGCCTGTCCAAAATTCAATAGGTGACATTTCGTAATAAGTAACCCAATCTTGATTCGGCTTTTATGGGGACCATCCGAACTGATCTGTCCATGCCACCGAATTTGGACCAAGTCAAATGCGGTGTTCTGTATTTTATCAATATCTTGAGATGTAGTTTTCCAAACGGTGCCAAACTTTCAGTGGAGATATTCCAGAGGTAGGGATACAGCTCTTCTATTTTCACCAAAGCTATATAAGACTTTATGTAGGCCGAAACGCATCGTGTAAGTGGATTGATGAAATCTGTGTGCCCAAAACCACCACCCACATTTCCTATAAAAGGGAACCTTGGGATCCTCATTTGTAAGTTCGGCCAAGTAGTGAAGTGATGACAATTTGGAGTCCTAGAGGTGTCTACTAATCACCTTGGAGGTTCTGCTGGCCCCTATCCTCATAGGGAGATCAACAATGAAGAAGGAGTTCAACCCGAGCTTTCTCCTCCTCCCGATGTCGAGCTAAAAGATGGGTGTTCGTTGTGAGGGAGATACACACATGTCAAGGGAGTTACGATGCATAAATTATCTACTGGTTTGGAGTAATTTGTGTGTTTAAACATTTCATTCCATGTATCTTATTTTATTTCAGATTTGAATGCTTGATTTGATTCATGTGAGTGTTATGCTCTTAATTTCTAACCGATCGGTGTGAGGTTTTGAGAGCGTGACTTGTGTTGTTCCGATTGGACATCACAAGAATCCTTTTCATACCCAACTTATTGAGATTTCAATATTCTTTTGAAGCTCTTATTCCATGCATAAGTACTGGACCTTGACAATACGATTGTTATGTCAAGGTTTGGTTCTTAAAGCATTGAAATAAAAGCTTAGGAATTAATCGGGATTCCAATTAACTCCAACCAATGAATTACTCTAAACCTAAGATGAATCTACATGAACAATGGACTTGATATGTGTGTAGTGAAATCACATCGACCCTTTTATCTCATATTTATCAAAATCCACTTGGTCACTCATCTTTTAAGCTATTTCAACTAAGTCATTGTTTTAAACTGTTTTCAAAATCACCCCCTCTCTTAGTCATTTTTATTAAAAATACACACTCTAAACCTACCAATGCTCCTTGAGAGACAACCTAGGGTCTAAAATAAACTATAAATCAACCTTATAAACATAATCAATTTGACGTGTCACGACAACACGACCAATATTATCTTGATTGGTGGTGATCTAGGTGACTTATTTTTTTAATGGCATGGTCTAGGGATGGAAACATTTAAATGTAGTTAAAATCCCTTAATCAATATAATTTTAGGTACTAGGTGATATTGAGACCAAAAACCATGAATTTAAATTATAAAAGTTGTCTTATATGTATTCATTAACTTACATAATCTTTTACACTTGTTATCAACATGTTCCTCCACTATTAAATGGTATAGAGGACTTATTCTAGGGTCATTTTCTACATTGAACAATAATTGGATATGTTTTTTGTGATTTTGATGATGATTTTATAATATAATAAATCCCATATAGAAACTATGTTACTATAATAGGTTCAATGATCTCTTTATTGTATCTATATGGATGCACCATTTTATCTTTTGGGGATAAATGACAACATATATAGTATGTGGCACTTCCACTTTTTTTTAAGAAGACACCACTAATAAATAATGTATTCATTAGAGATTAAACATTAAATTATCAGCATAGAAATGTTCATGAAGAAGTTTCAATCAAACTATTCCCAATTAGGGTTGTAACTTTTTTATAGTCATGTATTTTCCTATTAGAATATAAATATTTTATATAGGAAACATTTAATCCTTGAAATATTTAGTCTTTATACCAATAAAAACCTACCATGAGGAGGGAAATTTTTATCCCTTCAATATCATAATTATTATTTCAATAACGAGAATGGAAATAAGGGTAATTAAAATTATATCAAAACAATGGTAAGTAATTATACCCATGAATCATCATCCACCCCTCATAATGATGGAAACCATGGAAATACCACATTAGTCTTACATTGTGAAGACAATTACCCACAAACAATAATCATTTGATGAATTTAAACATAGTACTTTATGAACATGGAATAATATTGTAAAATCATCAAATGGGGCTCTAATTCAGTACTTAAGTTCCCACCACGATGTATATTTCCAAAAATAATTATTTTTGATCCAATATGAGTTCCCCCGAGACTACCAAAAGCTTTGAAAACTAATTTCTTATGTGGAACCAAAATAGTTATTTTGATCCTACTATAATGTTTATTCATTAATTTCCACATGGCCTCCCATTTTGGGAAATATTATATATAGGGTTTCATATATATACATCTTTCCCTACAATATTTTTTTGATAAACAATAATGACATATGGAGGAATGATGAGAATTAATGATTTATTATATTAAAAATTATGAAACATAAATAAATATATAACCCCCTTTTTTATGTAGAGTCAGATTACTATGGGACCCATATAATATAAACTAGGAAGAAATGTTTAATGAGGGTTTCCATGAATGAGGTTGTGAGGCCTGTTATGAAGGAGTCCCTTGAAACACCATTCATTAAGACCCTATTGACATTGCATCCTATAAAAACACTATAATTTGTAAAGAAGACTCCCCTACGTTACATGGAGTTTCATATGGTATTATTTTACCACCGCCTAAATCTAATATGTTCACATAGCATTCAACCACTTTATATCCACTTCACAATTTACTATAAAAATCCAGAAAATGACTTCCACTAATTCAAATATTTCACTCAGATCTATTAAATAGACCATACAAATAAAATGAACCTCATGGACTCTACTTCCCATGGTCAACACACTTTATAGGATAGGTTGGTATTTTCTCTAAATCATATCACCATACATGATTAGGTTTCTATGGAGGTTAGAGTCCCCCATTAGATATTTAATTCCCTTAGAAAAATGAGGATCTATAACTTCCATTCATTATAGATTGCAAACATAAAGCAGTCACAATCATGCATCCCATTGATAAAAATGATATTTATCAAGAGAAAATTGAAGAAATGTCTCCTTTATCATGGAGTTAAACTTGGATAACCTATTTCAAATCCTAATAAGACTTCAATATGAAGGGAAAACCTCAATAAGAAATTGATCCATGAGATCATAAGCATCCATAACAGTTTTAAGCCCAAACAATATTACCTTTGATGGTTTTAGTATCATGAATTATTAATGAGTTTGGATCCTAAATATATAGGAATATTTATATGTGTAATACCCTACCCTCAATTCATCCACTATGTCACTAAAATTAATAAGCATTAAGGAAACAAATACTCACATGTAAGTACTATTCTTGTTTCATATTTTTGGACATGAACATCCTCTCCATACAATGTTAAACATCACAAAAAAATTATCACAGTAAGAAATTATACTATATTTCGTAGTTCTATCAAATTACCTTAAGATATATAACTCAAATTATACTCGCTTTAATTCCATTACACCATAATACAAAGTTAATCTCTATAAGGTTAAAACATATCATCCAAATTACTAATATCCCCATACATTATACATATTCCTCATGATCCCAAATTTCCATTCACTTGGTCTATATTACCTAAGAATCATCCTCCTTTGGCCATATAATTGTTGATTTTCCATTATTATTAGTATTTTATATTCTCGTTAACCAATCTAGTATCACATATCATGTTAATGTAATTTTTGTAAAAAAAAACCTATATTCATTGAGTTATATTCCCATTAAAATTAACCATGAAGGAAAACCTAGTATGAAGCCCCATACAAGCCACTATTAGGAACCTTACTTATAATAATTTATAATTATTTATCAAATGACCTTAAAAGGTAAAATGCCTCATTTTATGTGAAACCAACATATATGGGTTATGATTCCATTATATGTTAGATGAATAATGTCCCTTTAACATTCTCAATCCTAATTTCCCAACATTCACCTTCTTCATATGTGATGAAAATTTCGATGGAATTCTTCAATGAGTCATTAGAGAGTATCCTAATTATAAAATATGAAAAGTTCAATTATTATAACATTTAATACATATAAAAATACCCCAACCATGGGGGTCCTTTTCTAATAAGTATCATGGGAGGAAATTGATTTCGTAACCAATGCTACTTGGAATGATTCATGGCCATGTCTTAAATCAATAAAAGAGTCCTACACTAGGAAAAGATTCCACCTTAAAAGGTATGGATGGGATTGAAATCCTATCCTCCTGATACTAAGAACTACCCATCATTTCACTAACATGTTCTTTTGATCTTTAATATTTGAAGGAAGTCACCCTCAAAAGATAATAAAACATCATTCAGAGCTACATGCAGTTGAAACGTTTCCTTTAGTGATTATCAAAGTAATAATCATATGTTAATAATGATTTTACAATTAATTCATAAATTATTTAATCCTTGGGTCCCATATAGAAGTAAAAATATATAAAAAATCCGATAAAATTTGAAACTTATGAAAATTTTAACCTCTTATTCTCTATAAGGAAAATAAATAAATTATATCAACAAAAGAAAACATAAGAAAACTCACTGAAAATAAAAAACAGTGTTCCATAAAATAAATATTTATGTTTGAAAACATAATTAATATATAAGAAAATATTATATAGAAATGAAAACCTACTGAATGTGAAACAAATAAAAATAATCATGAATCCAAAGAATATAACAAGGCTAAATTATAAAACCATCATAAATTAATGGTCTATTCTAATTTCTAATTTCCTATAATATATTTGAAAAATTGAATTATCCATATCACATTATATAAGTAGATATTGAGATTAAAATCATGATTTATTATATTATAGGCCTATATAATTTTTGGCCCACTCATAACATGAATATATCTTAATATATGTGTAACCACATGAGCATGAAGAAAAATATCAGTCCATCAATATTAATAATATTATAAACCCATATTTTTTATAGTATATTTTTTCAATGCAATAAAGATATATAAAATAGATCAAGTAAATAAATTTTTTCATTGATAGGAATAACTAGTTAACCATATGAAAACAATAAATAGGAATATAATATTAATGTATTCATATAGATAAAAATATTCTTGAGAAAAAGATATTAAATTATATAATTTTTCTCAAATAAATATTAAATTCATTTTTAAATATTTAAGAAATAATGAAAGTAGGAATAAATTAGTTTTAAAGGAATGTTATAGAAGGAAAATATATTTTATAAATAGTGAATAAGAAATTTTCTAATTGTCTAAATGTGAATAAAATTTCTACAATAATATGGAGAAAAATATCAAAGATGAAATGTAATGATATATATATATATATATGTAATCTTAAAATTGTCATAAGAAAATAATGACCTTAAAAAAGAAACTCTAATCCACCATAAAAGCTGGAAAATATATCAGAATATATCATATATAACATATAAATTTGTACCTATATGAAATAGATCATATCAAAAAGAGAATTAAGTAAGTGATTAAATTACCTTTTCTCCAAAATTTAATAAATATGTTCTAAATCTATATGTAATAAATATAGACTGATTAATAATATATTTTAAGCCATTATTATTATTTAATAGTTTCTATGTTAATAAATTATATTTGTTTATTACATATTTCTTAGTTATCCATAAGTTATATTTACATCAGATGTTAGTTTTTGAAATTTTTTTTAGTATATCAGTAAAAATCATAAAAAAATATCCTTAGTTTCATTATCTCTATAGAAATAAATGTTCTGTGATAGTATTTTATTATTAATAAATAAATTCAAAAGATAATTATTTTAAATTTACATATATAGTTTCTATGTGAAGAAATCATATTACGATTGTTTCAATTATATTGAAAAATATACTATGTTAACATAATAATGAGTTATATTTTAATATTACTATTCTCAAAAAGTAATATAAACATAAATTAATATTAAATATCATTAGTATTCAATATTAATGTTTTTCATCCTCTATAAATATAATTATGACAATATAGTATCATCATTCTTGTTACTATTTGAACCTCCCCATCTTTTCATGTAAAAATTGAAGGGATGATTATAAATCCATACATATTTCATCATTATACCCCTATGAAATAATAATTTTATTTTTATTTTTTAAATAGTATTTTAATGTATATTTAAAAATAATTATGTGATGATGGAAGAGTAAATATGTTATAATGAAGACAATGATTACATTGGAGATTTGAATATTCAATTAAGGATCATCATTGAATAAAAAAATTCTGGACTTGATCATGTTAGAGGAGTCTTCAAAAAATATTTTTTTACAAAGGTGGTAATTTAAATAGGTGTTTGAGAGTCAAAATTACCAGAGTTGTTATTTAAAATGTGTAGATGAGGTATTCTTTTATATACAACCATGATTCACATTATTGAAAATACTCGAACATTAATAGTTATAGAGTTCCCTTCTGTATTGTATTACTGAATTTAAATGAAAAAACATGGTTAGGATTACAAATTTTAATTATATAATTAATTAATTTTAATATATTTATAAATTGATTTATATTAAATGACATTTTATCAGATTTATTAATTACCGACATATTTTAGTATTCACCATGTTAAATTATTTTTCCACTAATATATCATGATATCCCTCTCACATAATATCAATATGTTTTTATCCATATTTGATATAGATTTTATTAAAATAATTTATATTTTAAACAATTTTATTTTTAAAAAAAATTATAATATTTCTTTAAGAAATCATAATTTTTTATAATAAAAATAATTCCTTTTATAATGAATGATTATCTCATAATTTATTTTCATTCAAAAATTATTTAATATATTTAAATTATTTATTTATATAATTTAAATATATCATTTATTTTATATTAATCTCAAACATATTTCTATTAATTTCAATTATTAATAACTTTAATATATCATTTAGTATACGTATTCCCCAAAGCTGTGTAACATATAACAATTTTCCCAATTGATATTTAATGATCACATTAACAAATTTCCTTCCAATATATTCGAGTATAATCATTATTTATAAGACCATCATCATAATTCCTACCATATTTATAATATTATATATTCCTTCTATAGTTATAATATGTGCTATGATTTTCATGGTATTCCATAATAATGAACATTTCAAGATTATTATATTTCAAGTAATTTCATTTATTATCCTAATATAGTTTTCATATTTATTTTCAATATTTGGAGAATGTAAAAATAATGCATACTTAATTTCATTTTTTTATAATATTACATAATAAAATAAATTATTTTTTATTTTTGGTGTTTCATTTGGAACATGTTATTCAACACATCAAAATTATAAAAGGAAAATTCAAAATGAAATATGGGGTGCCACATAGTTAGTATTCCCCTCAAAAAAATAATTTTATACCTGAAGTAGACATAGACTTTTAGAAATTAAAATATTAATAATTTAACTATGAACATATTAAATTTAGAAAATTGTTTGTTTTATTTTTTTTATTGTAATCATTAATAATTATAAATCAATTAATATTTCATCATAAATGTTAACTCAAACTAATTATTTATGGTTTTATCATCAATATTATCATTTTTCCCTTGTAACCATCCACCTTAAATCAACTATATTACAATATAATCATTTAATATATTCATAATATGAAAAAATCCATTAGATGACACTTTAAAAAATCATTGAATATATTTTCATTGAACTACTATTTTTAAAATCTACCATTTTTTAAGATGTATAATGATATTCTAATGAAACTAAATTGAATAATATAATTGGAATTTATATTTGATTCATTTGGATAGGCTTTAAATATTTAATTTATTTTTTATATTTTTTCAATTTATTAAAAATAATATAAATTAAACAATTAGTAAAGTATTATTTTTCATTTTAATTAATCAAAAACAATGTCATGAACCAGGCCGGGTCGTCATCTGACTTGGTGCCCGACCCGGTCCGCGACAGGGCCCGAAGGGCATTCCCGATCCCCACGGGCTGGCAACTAGTGCCGGGCATCAAAACAAACCAGTTGGGAAAGGGTTGGCCCATGAGAAAGATAAATAAACATAAACTGAACAAGCAGATAAATAAGGGAAAATAAACTGAACAATGTGGCAGTGGAAAAAGGAATAAACAAAGAAACGTGACATACCTCAGGTGACCCCGTGGATCACCACTGTACGACAACCACACTCGCTACCAAAATCAATCCAAGACTGAAACCTGCAACTGAAAATTAATGTAGGCATGAGCACCGAGATGCTCAGTAGGAAAGCCAAAATATAACCACGTCCTATGCCTCCACCTTTATTAAGAAATCCAACTATGCCAGTTTGAAAATAAGATATAATAACTTAATGTTTTCCCTTCTTTTAAAATTCATGTAATGATTTTTCATTTTCAAATAAATCATTTCACTCTTACTACATTTTCAAAATAGGTTCCAAGCATGCATTAACATTTCAAAATGAAAAGAAACCAGTTTGGAATAAAATTTGATTTTTACAAAGAAGACACTAGTTATGAAACAACTAAAAAGAATGTTACATCAAAAGAAGCATTTCACAAATGAGCACTATGGGTAATCCCTATAGGTAGCTAGAACAAGTGGGAACCTAGAGACCTCGTACCTTAGTGAAATGTGTCTTAGAAGACTACGACCCATAGAAAACATGGCTTAGAAGGCCACGACCCTTAGAAAATGTGGCTTAGATGTCCACGAACATCATAAATGCATATGTTTAGTTAGTGTTGTTGCGTCAATCCTGCTAGACAAACCAGGACGAACCCCATCTATGTCATCTAGCGTACTAGTCTTGGTCACCCACCTAGATACCCAGGTTTCCCATTGTGCTCTATTTCAAGTGGTGGTGAGTTTTTCTTTATCATTCAAACATATATGAACATAAAATTTTCTTTATCAAAAGCTCATTCAACCTCTCACCATTGTACTTCCTCCTTAAGCACATTACCCCTATTTCACATCACACAATTGAAAAACTTTAACGTTAGTCACATCATAAGACTTTCAACATAAAAATCTTTTTCTAAAACCAAGGGGGCGTGCCTCAAGAGAGGTTTTTTTTTTATTTTCCATAAAACATTCTTAAGGTTCCAAATGGGCTTTATTACATAAAGGGAATACTTTTTACAATTAACTGGCCAAAATAACAAACACTTTTGGAAATACACCCTACCAATTCAAAACCACTTTAAGAAATCAATTTTTTTAAGAAGGGTCACTTAAGACCGATATCATTAAAAATGCATTTCAGTTTCCAAAGCAAAGGCATAATCATTTCTAGCAACCATTACCTGATTTCACAGCATGTTTATATAGAGTAAATTTAAAACATATTTTTAAAACAAGTAGGAAATTATGAATCTCAAATTAAAGGCATAGGCATAGAGGACCTACCTCAAACTTGTCGCTATCTTTCAATGGCCACTCGAACCGACACTTGGCGCACACACGCGCATGCATTTAAATATATATATATATACACACCCCTAGCTGCATTGCACATATTCCCCATGTCATGAGGGAATATGTACAAAGAGGGTATATATATATATATATGTCTTACCCTATGCAAGTACGTGTTGGATGCCTCGACATGCACGACCCAAATCCAATGAAGCAATGCCCAACGCACTACACATATAATTTAATAAAACAACTTAAACACTTGAACAATCTATAAAACATTTCAAAATAACATATCAAGGGTTCGCACCAAAAGAAAAACATTCAAAAAATCATTTTTAAAACAAAACGCGCCAAGATGAAACACCAAAACAACAACTGCAGCCTACACACATTTTAATAGATGAAATGTATTGTTAAAAAAAACACTGATAAACAATTTTGCATGGGTTTTCCATAGAAATGTTTCATGCGCAACGCCTAAAAATAGTACCAGCAAATGCAATCACACCCAACCCTCAAGAAGAACTAGATTCACAGCTTTAATGTCCTTAAATAAAAAAATTCCAGAAGTAATAAAAAAACCACGAATGATGCAACAAAGGAAATACCTCAAAAACACCCAAATCCATTTTATTAAAAAAAATGCACACTAAAACCTTTAGAAACATCATTCACATCACTTACACAAATCTAAATATCCAACTTCATGATTTAAAAATTAACATCAAATAACACTACATGGTTTTTCCCTAAAAAACACACCCCATTAGATAAAAACATGCTATAAAATACCAAGGCATACTGAACTTCTTGAATACTAGTTTTGATCCAAATCGATCAATCACATAACAACAAATTTATTTAAAAAAGTAAAATAATTCACCAAATAAACACAATTCTCACTTAGAAAATTGATTAAATGGCATCCTAAATTAATTAAACAAGCAAATTAATTCATCAAACAAAACTTATATGCAGTAACACTAACCATCGGTGTCGAAACTTCGAATTCCGATGCAAAACATTGATCGCATGCCAAACACACCACAAGCAACCACAATTTGACCCTAATTCAAGCATTGGAACCAAAAACAACACAATCAAACCAAAATAGCTACCCTGAAAACAGAAAACCACAAAATTAAGATTAAGCCATAAAGAAGAAATTGAAGAATCCTCACCCGAAGACCATGGAAAACCCAATTCTCTTGACAGCGGTGGCTAAAACTGGCCTCGACAGAGCTCGGAGGAACCGAAACAACAAAAATCAATCAAAAAGAGAACCCAAAAACATGTTAGGGTTTGGCCAAAAAAACTGTACCCCATAAAATCAAATAAAAAATCAAAATAGGGGAAGGGGGAGGGAGAAGAGCCTCACTGAAGGGATTCTCTCGCCAAAGCCGGAATAGATTTGATTGCCGGAGTGGAAGAGCAGCGTGCCGGAGCTCCCGATCGGCCAGGTCGTGCGAACAGGAGAGTGGGGAGGCCGGGTTGCGTGAGAAGGGGAGGGGGAAGCCGCATCAGGAGAGCCTTCACCGGAGGTAGAGGGATGCGCGCCAGCGGCTTTGGCTGGAGGGGGAGAAGGGGAGCGGGAGAAGGAGGGTAAGGTGGGGTAGCGCGAGCGGGAGAAGGGGGGCACTGTGCGCGACACACAGGGAGGAAGAACAACAAGGAAAAAAACAAGAAAAAAAGGAAAAAAAGAAAAGGAAAGAAATAAATAAGATATAAAATAAAATAAAATAAAATAAAATAAAATAAAATAAATAAAACCTTAATAAACAATAATAATAATAAAATTAATAAGGATTTTAATAAACAACAATAATAATAATAATAATAATAATAATAACTTAATAATAATAATTATAAACTAAACAATAATATTATTATTATTTTTAATCATAATAAAAACTATAATTAATTTAATATGATATTAATAAACTTAATATACTTAAAAAAATTAATAGAGAGTTAATAATAATAACATAATTATAATTACACTATATTAATAAACATGGTGATAATAATAATAATAATAATAATAATAATAATAATTACCATAATTATAATTATTAACATACATTAATAAACTCATTTTATTTATCTATCTTGAACATGAGGCAGGCCTCACGACGACCAGGGCAAAGCCGCACAGCTTTGAAAACGCCCTGCCCATGCACCAGATGTTGTCAAGGGCAAAGCATTCATTCATCAAAAAAATAGAAAAATTTAAAACAGGCTTGATCCGCAGCTCGATAGAAAATTTTGAAGTCTTATAATATAATATAATAATATTAATTTAAAAGTTCAGGTGTGACAATTATTCCCACCACAAAAACTTTCTGCCCCAAAAAGTCACCCTGCCAAACGAGGAATCAAACTCGAGTTAGAAATGGGACTAGACCCACAAAAACACGAACTCGGTGTGACTTTTCACTCCACCAGTCACACACAACCAAATCTGAGGGAAACTGAAAAGAGAAGAACCATTAGGAAATGAGGAGGGTTCTCCCCACCACAAGAACCCGACTAGCACAACCAACATTGAGACTCTCAGTATGAGTTAAATCTAGAACTTCTAACTTGATCCAAGTGGAAACTTCCACACAGACCAAACCTCGCAGAAGGCACGAAAAGATTCATGGTGGGTCTCCCCACCATTTAAGAACCGCCCAGCTTAAACCAACTGGTATAGACTGACATGTGAACTTCCAACCCAAACCAGAAACCACTAACACATGAGAAAACCCACAGAAGAATTCTACCAAATAACAAACATAACCATGACTCATCATTTCCACAAGATATGAGCATCTCTAAAATGAGCATATACTAAAACAAAACAGGTCACATTTGAGGAGGCACAACTATTGGAATTACAAAAATACAAGATCACCACGCCTTCTTACAACCACAATGGGGTGATCAAAGAAAAAAGACTAGAATGAGAAAAAGAGACCTTTATGAATCTTACAGCAAAATAGAAGCTTCAAAGATGGGAGAGCTACAACAGGTAAATTCAGACCATCCCCATTTCAGCATTGGAGACAAAAATTAGACCAAGGTTACCCAAACCCAATGATTCCTGACTGCGTGAAAAGCTTCACTCCGAGACCTGTGGCTGAAGCTCTAATGTCTTGAAGCATCTACTACCCCACAGTCAAGAGATAACATCTGTCAGTCGAGACTATTTATGATGTTGCCGCTAGCAAAACCTCTCTAAGTTCCCCAAATAGAGACACTGACAACAAGTCTCCAGTGGATGACAATGAGGCGACTTAAAGTACCCAAACCGGCCACAAAAGAAGCGAACAAGAGAGTGGCCCAACTAATAGATGATGGAATTGACGAGAAAACTTGTCTATGATGGGTTCCTCCGGCTCACTCTCACATAACGGGGAACCATCCCAAACACCAAAGGGAACTGGTCCTTGAAAAATAGATGAAGACCCCACACAAGAGAAACTTTAACTGATTCCATGACGTTATCTTTGGAGAAAATGGAACCAACATCTTGAGATTCCCAACGTAGGCCTTCACTATTCGTTGTCCTTGCTGGACACTCACGAGCCTTGCCACTTCCCTTACCTCCACTTCTAAAATTATAAACCATCAAATGAGAGGGGTCCTAAACACCTTCTATGACAAACCATCATGCAACGATGCTAGGATTATCTCTTCCACCAATCCCAAGTTGCACCTTCAAACGGACCTGAACCAACATGGACTCTATTAGCTTTGGGAGTTTCCAATAACCTGAAAACACCAACGATTTCACCAAGCCAGTCCGCTACCTTTGATAGATCGTGATCACCATGGAATATGAACAACAACTGAAAATAATTCAATTCCACCACCCTACTAAGAGTCTGGGTAGAACCAACCAATAGAAGAGGCTCACTGGAAACTTTTGGGACTTTTTTGGGCAGCATACTCAAAAACAAGAGGCAAAAATCCGAATCAAAACTCATCATAAATCAAAATTCCACACATCAATCACAAATGAAAGCTCAAACTCAAATAACTATTCCAACCACAATTAAATATGTCAAAACCAAGAACCCACAAAAAAGAATACCCAACACAAAAAGAGAATGCTAAATAATTTCTCACTCACTTTTCTAAAAAATTGAAAAACCCTTTTTGAAAACTATTTTTCAGCAACTAAAACCACTTAAATATCCACCATTGATATCCCATGATGTCTCAAACATACATATCCCTGTGCTAGATCAAGCACCCATCCACTCACATCACCAATTTTCCTACTTGCCACATGTGCACCTCAATGTATGTGATCACTCATAGGAATACCAAGGGTCAATTCAAGACACTTCTCAATTCCAAAACAGACCATTAAGAACAAAGAAAAAATTCCCAACCAATTGAGAAAGTGACTTATTATTAAAGAAACACATTTCAAAATTCCAAAACATCTTCCATTTCAAAAACCATTTCCCACTCCAACAACGATATTACTTTTTTAATAAACCTTCACAAAAATCCATTTTCATTTTTGAGATCTACTCACCCCAACCAAAATGAAGGTCAAACATAATTCACATCAAAATTTCCAAAAATAAGGGACTAGTGGCTATGCTAACCTGGAAACATGGCTTAGCATACCATGATCTGAGCGGGCATCCACCACATGAAGAATCTTGAACCGTGCACTTGAGATGTACATGGGTCGCTACTCCATGCAGGCTCGTTGCATAACACTAGATCGCTTACCTTGTCATCCCCCATCCACACAGACCAAGAAAAATAAAAACTCATATCCCATACTACCCTTGGAAACTCGAGTCTCGAGACGGGAAAGGGTTCATGATGTCCATCCTGCACCTACCCCTAGAGTCCCGACACACTTAATCACCAAGCTACTTAACACCCCAAATAACAAGGGCCTCCTCTGATACAATTTTTGTCACGAACAAGGTCGGGTCGTCATCCGACCCGGCACCTAACCCGGTCCACAACATGCCCCCAAAGGGCGTTCCCTATCCCCACGGGCTGACAAATAGTGCTGGGAATCAAAACAAACTAGTTGGGAATGGTTTGGACCATGAAAAAGATAAATAAACATAAACTGAAAAAGTAGAGAAATAAAGGAAAATAAACTGAACAACGTGGCAGCAGAAAAAGGAATAAACAAAGAAACATGACATCCCTCTGGTGACCTCATGGATCACCACGGTACGACAACCACACTCACTCTCAAAAACGATCCAAGAATGAAACCTGCAACTGAAAAGTAAATTAGGCGTGAGCAATAAGATGATCAATAGGAAATCCAAAATATAACCACGTCTTATGCCTCTGCCTTTCTTAAGAAATCCAACTATGCCAGTTTGAAAATAAGATATAATAAAATAATGTTTTCCCTTCTTTTCCAATTCAAGTAATGAGTTTTCATTTTCAAATAAAGCATTTCACTCTTACTACATTTTAAAAATAGGTTCCAAGAATGCATTAACATTTCATAATGAAAAGAAATCAGTTTGGTATAAAATGTGATTTTTACAAACAAGACACCAGTTATGAAACAGGTGAAAAGAAAGTTACATCACAAGCAGCATGTCACAAATGAGCACTATGGGTAATCCCTATAGGTAGCTAGAACTAGTGTGAACCTAGAGACCTTATACCTTAGTGAAACGTGGCTTAGAAGACCACGACTCTCAGAAAACATGGCTTAAAAGGCCACGAACCACAGAAAATTTGTCTTAGAGGACCACGACCCTCAGAAATTCATATGTCTAGTTAGTGTTGTTGCGTCAATACTTCTAGAAAAACCGGGATGAACCCCTGCTATGTCATCTAGCATACTAGTCCTGGTCACCCACCTAGATACCCGGGTTTCCCATTGTGCTCTATTTCAAGTGGTGGTGAGTTTTTCTTTATTATGCAAACATATATGAACATAAAATTTTCTTTATCAAAAGCTCATTCAACCTCTCACCATTTTTCTTTTTCCTTAAGAGCATTTCCCTTCTTTCACATCACAAAATGCATAAACTTTAACGTTAGGCACATCATAACACTTTCAACAGACAAATTATTTTCTAAAACCAAGGGGGCGTTCCCCAAGAGAGGTTTTTTTTCTTTTCCATAAAACATTCTTAAGGTTCCAAATGGGCTTTATTACATAAAGGGAATACTTTTTAAAATTAACTGGCAAAAAGACCAAACACCTTTGGAAATACACACTACCAATTCAAAACCACTTTAGGAAATCAATTTTTTTAGAAAGGTCACTTAAGACCGATATCATTAAAAATGCATTTCAGTTTCCAAAGAAAAGGCATAATCATTTCTAGCAACCGTAACCTAATTTCACAGCATGTGTATATAGCGTAAATGTAAAACATATTTTTAAAACAAGCAGGCAATTATGAATCTCAAATTAAAGGCATAGGCATAGAGGACCTACCTATAACTTGTCGTTATCTGTCAATGGCCACTCGAACTGACACTTGGCGTGAACACACACATGCATTTATACATATATATATACACACCCCTAGCTGCATTGCACATATTCCCCATGCCATGAGGGAATATTTACAAAGAGGGCATATATATATATATATGTCTTACCCTATGCATGTACACGTAGGATGCCTCGATAAGTGCGACCCAAAACCAACGAAGCAAGCCCAACGCACTACACATATAATTTAATAAAACAACTTAAACACTTGAACGATCTCCAAAACATTTCAAAATAACACATCAAGGGTTCACACCAAAAGAAAAACATTCAAAACATCATTTTAAAACCAAACGCGCCAAGACGCAACACCAAAACACCAACTGCATCCAACACACATTTTAATAGACGAACTGCATAGTTTAAAAAAAAGAAAACACTGATAAACAATTCAACATGGGTTTTCCATATAAAAGTTTCATGCGCAACGCCTAAAAACAGTACCAGAAATATCAAACGCACCCATCCCTCAAGAAGAACTAGATTCGTAGCTTTAATGTCCTTAAAAAAATCAATTCCAGAAGTCATAAAACAACCATTAATGATGCAACAAATGAAATACCTCAAAAACACCCAAATCCCTTTTCTTAAAAAAAAGTACACTAAAACCTTTCGAAACATCATTCTCATCACATACACAAATCTAATTAACCAACTTCATGATTTATAAATTAACATCAAATAACACAACATGGGTTTTTCCCTCAAAAAAACACCCCATTAAATACAAACATTCTATAAAATACCAAGGCATACTGAACATCTTCAATACTAGTTTCGCTCAAAACAGATCAATCACATAACACAAAATTTATTTAAGAATGTAAAATAATTCACCAAATAAACAGAATTAGCACATAGTAAATTAATTAAAGAACATCCTAAATTAATTAAACAAGTAAATTAATTCATAAAACAAAACTTATATGCGGAAACACTTACCATCAGTGTTGAAACTTCGAATTCCGATGCAAAACTTTAAACGCGCGCCAAACACACCACAAAAAACCACAATTTGACTCTAATTCAAGCATTGGAACCAAAAACAACACAATAAAACCAAAATAGAGACCCTGAAAACATAAAACCCCAAAATTAATATTAATCTACAAAGAAGAAATTGAAGAATCCTCACCCGAAGACCATGGCGAACCCACTTCTCTTGACATTGGTGGCTAAAACCGGCCTCGACGGAGCCTGGAGGAACTGAAACAACAAAAATCAATCAAAAAGAGAACCCCAACACATGTTAGGGTTCAGCCAAGAAACGTGTACCCCATAAAATCAAATAAAAAATCAAAATAGGGGAAGCGGGAGGGAGAAGAGGCTCACCGAAGGGAATCACTCTCCAAAGTAGGAATAGATTTGATCACCGGAGTGGAAGAGCGGCGTGCTAGAGCTCCTCATCGGCCAGGTCGTGCGAACAGGAGAGTGGGGAGGCTGGGTTGCATGAGTAGGGGAGGGGGAATCCGCCACTGGAGAGCCATCACCAGAGGTAGAGGGAGGTGCGCCGATGGCTTCGGCTGGAGGGGGAGAAGAGGAGCAGGAGAAGGAGGGTAAGGCAGGGTAGTGTGAGCGGGAGAAGGGGGGGCACTATGCGCGACACACAGGGAGGAAGAATAGTAAGGAAAAAAACAAGAAAATAATGGAAAGAAAAGAAAAGAAAATAAATAAATATATAGAAAATAAAATAAAATAAAATAAAATAAAACAAATAAAACATCAATAAATAATAATAATAATAAACTCAATAAGGATTTTAATAAACTCCAATAATAATAATAATAATAACTTAATAATAATTATTATAAACTAAACAATAATAATATTATTATTAGTAATCATAATAAAAATTATAATAAATTTAATATGATATTAATAAACTTAATATACTTAACAAAATTAGTGGAGAGTTAATAATAATAACTTAATTATAATTACACTATATTAATAAACTTTGTAATAATAATAATAATAATAATAATAATAATAACCATAATTATAATTATTAAAATACATCATTAAACTCATTTTATTTATCTATCTTGAATATGAGGCAGGCCTCACGGTGACCAGGGCAAAGCTGCACAGCTTTGAAAATGCCCTGCCCATACACTAGATGTTTTCAAGGGTAAAGCATTCATTCATCAACAAAATGAAAAAAATTTAAAACAGGCTTGATCCACAGCTCGATAGAAAATTTCAATGTCTAATAATATAATAAAATAATATTAATTTAAAAGATCGGGTGTGACAAACAATGTTATGGAGGTGTTTATCAATGAAATTACCCATCATCTAATTCATGAATGAACATAATTCTTTTTATGGGAAAATTTTTATATTAATGTGTAATAAATGGATAAGATTAATATAATATGAAAATTATTTTATGAGAAACATATAGTTTCATTACAAGGATGAATATATTATTAAATAAAAATTATTTAAGTATATATAATGTTTGTATGATTTATCATTGTAAATTTTATGAATAAATTCATAGTTGATTAATAAAATTTTATTACATTTTGTCAATGATGAATGAAATATAATGAACTTCTTACCCAAGAAATTATTCCATAAATACACCTTAATTACAAATAAAGAAAATATTTTTGAAAATTTATTCTGTTAGATGAACCAAAATTATAATTCAAAATAAATAAAAGTTTTTAAGAAGTTGATAGAGTAAAATATTTTAAATATTTATTTATTAACATGAGAAATTATATTTAATTTATAAATAAAGGTTCCTTAAAAAATATTGATTACAAAATATGGAATATATCTTAATAAGAGCAGTTTATTAACTTGGAAATTTAACAAACAATAAATAACAAAAATATATGTTGGACAATATATATTAATTTTAGGAATCATGAGTTCCTTTTATGGACACTAATATTTCTAATAATTTAATTTCTCATTCATAATTAGAAAGGTAATAATATTATATAACGATTTTCCATGACAATCAATTTCTAACTAGAGGGCCCTTGTTAGAGAATTTAACTCAAAATCCCACCACAAGCATACGTAATGATTGAACAATTATCCCAATAGTATACATGTAGTTAATCATACATCAATATTTAATTATGATTATATTATTTTAATATTAAAATACATAAAATATCTCAAGGCACTATCATAATTCAAATAAACTATATTTTTATATTTTAAACATGATTTATTAATACAATTATATTCACCACCGAATTGAATATGTGAATGGATTCAATAGTTTAAAAAAGGCAATTTTTGAGATTGAAATTTCAATATAGAATAAATATGAATAGCTAAAATAATATATTTTTTCAAAATTAGTCTTCCAATATTAGAGATTGTTTTAAAAAAAGACATTTATCAATCAATATCATTGTGAATATTCATCTGATCGGTGATTGTAAAACTATATACCCTATTAAAATATAGGTATAGATCATATAAAAAATAAATTCTATCATACAATTTCCATTTGATTTTTTAAAACTTGATGATATATCACATGTAAATACACTTTTTTCTATCATTATATTGACTAGATATATCCCCAAAAAATGTTTTAGAGACTATTGTTTAATTACAACGTCAAGTTTTTAATTCATAAAAATGAAAATATCACGAACATAAGAAAATAAATGAATAAAAAATTCATCACATTTTGTTTTATACACTAATTTAAAATCATTATCAATGATCGTTACAATATTAAATATATGAAAACCATTTAATACCATAAAAAATACAAGGAAGGAGGATCCCATATACTGATAGTCTACATAGTAGAAAAATATACAAATGAAATATGACACACCAAATAAATGATAATGAATAATGATAGGATTTCAATTTTGGGATTCATCTTCTAATTTTAGAAAAAAAGAACCATCACCAAAATAATACAGTTAAATTCTCAAAAAAAAAATTCTATAGATGTAATGTGTATAGATAATTTTTTCCTTTTACATCTCCAAAAATTTAATATATAAAATGTTTACTAATGATAGTGTTTATATAATTATACATTCCTAATATATATTTTCATGACCAACCCCACTGGGGTCCATCATGTGACTACCCTAATCCCACCTCTAATATTCCATGGGTTGGAGACCAACACAGTGTAGGTATAGACCAAAAATGGTTGGAATTATCCTAAAGTACCTTTACACACACATCTCCAAGCCTATATGATGATAAAATTTAAAAAAATATGACACTAGAATGCATCTGTTATCTTATAAACAAGGTACAATAGAATAATACTAAATGGGAAAAGGGGTCCAATTACTATCCCAACCAAAAACTAAAGAGAGTCCAACCTACTCCACGGTGAAGGAATATAATCCAATTCATGAACCTAAAAACAATTTTCTATCGAGAACATACGATTTTGTACCCACTTTCTATCCTATTAGGACATCATCAATTGACTCATTGTCTATATAAGAAATGTAATCTAAGGGAAGAGGACTTGTCGGTCTGAGTATAAGAATACCCATTACGACACCCCAAAAACATAAAAATTTATTCATAAAGAATATTCAGATCATAAAAATCATATAGAGATCAGTCCAAAATAGAAAACAAGTAGGTATACATAGGAAGGAAGATGTACCACTGGATATTCTTAAACAACAACTAGCCTAATGATTATTTGGGAATAAACACTCATTTTGATTGACTTCAGTCCATAAGAAATGCTATCACCATAGAATATTCTTCATGTGGTGAACATCATTGGTCCCAACCAAAAAAATATCACTGTTAGCTGATGTAACAAATACTCTGAGAGGGGGTAACACCTAGTACTACTAGGGGACACTATGAACTAAATCTGGATCAACCTACTATATATGGGATCCTATGGAAATGATATAATGATCACCATAGATATAGACTACTATATGGATTTTCAACTCCCTACTCAAGGTGGTCACACTAATTCAACAACCCTCACCTAGAATATAATGATGACAAGGTTTCATACTCTATCTAAGAATAATCCTCTTAAGGGGATCTTATTCCTGAGATTCAGATGTAATACCAAACTACAACCTTGAGGTAAAATGTTCAAAAGGAACACACATAACCATGACTAGTCCATACTGATGAAACAATGTGCTACAAACATCCTCAAATGGGGTATAGGTCATGTACTATTGGTACACTACTTTTCTATCCAACCCATTTCATGCATGTGTGGTGATGAATCACATGACATGTAAACATTAAAATAAACAATGTGTATGTGACCACACACTGAATATGTAGGTCACCCAGCACCCATACCATGACACCAACCCATACCCTCATACACTATACCTTTTCTGTGAAATCTTTACATGTTCATGTATTCAACTTGCTCGTGCTCATGTAAACTCATTGTTTCATACTAAGTTGACTAAAATGAGTGACATGAAAAGTTATATATAACTCACCTTGGAAAACCTAACACCGTATAGGGGCTCCAACATGACATTTGTTTCCATATTACATCCAGAGTAACCCGATTCTATTTCATTAAAATTATTCTATTGCATCATCCACACACACACACACTCATGATCTCTCCCCTAAAAAAATACATGTTTATGGGTAAATTGAGTGATACCGTCATTTCATGCTGGAATCTAGGTTTAGATATTATTAGTAAACACATACATCAATAAATACATCACCAAACAATGAAACTGGAAAAAACATGAACCAAAAATACTTTTGATCTACCACTAATCATCCTCCATCACCATCACACATCTTCCTAACTCCCGACCATGAACCAAAAAATGGTATTGAACCATTGAAAAAGGTAATTCTCTAACAATGATCGAATACTGGGTTTTCGTTAATCCATGGGCCAAAAGAAATTCTTTTGATGAGTGTGCCAAGAAACCATGGGATAAATCCACAAGCCACTAGATGTAAGGAATGAAACATGGAAATTTTATATTGGCGATTGATCAATTTTCCAATAAATATAAAGATAAAAAGGATAATCAATATTACTATAAAAATAAAACTATAAATTTAATCTACCATCTATTTGTGGATCATTTTTATTTTTGTAATTTATCCTTGTTTCATTGGAAAAAATGAACGAGATGGAAAATAAAAAATCTGACATCCTCCATTGGATTTGGTTCAATTTCAGATGGTGAAGAGTTGTGCTACTATCGTTCATGAGATCCATGAACTCTAATAGAATAGTGATCCTAGATATTGATCCGATCTGGTGTCATTTTTTAAGATCTCCACCAATGCTCTCCCAAAGGATGCTCTGGATTTTTTAGTGTTTTACAGATAACCCTAAAATTTGGAGATAAACTAATTTAAATTGAGGATAATTTTGGTCATTGAGTCAAAAAAATAATACAAATAAACATATTTATTTATTTTATTCAATTTTCCCCATGAAAGTTTTTTAGAAACACCCTACGCTGACAATGGCTATGTTGTTCCTAGGGTAAACCCACAATTTTAACTCAATAGTTTTCATAGATTTCTAATCCAAGCCCTTATTCATTAGTAATTCCACCTTTTATGGGGAACTACTCACACTTAGTGTTCAATGTATTTAATTTACTTCAAATATTTTTTCTGGGATCGCCATTACCTAGAATCTGTCCCAATCTTAGCACTTTGTCTTGAACATATTACTAGTAATATAAAAAATAAATACCCTAAAAATTTAAGACAGTGCATTCTAACTACCTTAGGTCTTTCCATCCCAAAAAGAGAATAATATACTAAAAATTAAGTTGGTATTGGGCTCACAACTGGTTCTACAACTTCCTGGTACTCTCTTGAAGATTATTGTGCTTCCATTAGACATGCACTATGGAATCGATCTCATATGAAGTATCCTCTCCCAACGATCCTCAATATTCACTAGGTACTCAATAATTGTACCTCAAATCTTAATGTCTAGCACAACCTTGTTGATAAAATTTGATATGTCATCCACGTACCTCATCAATTTTTTCCCATAATAGACATCGTTTACCCAGTACAATTATGGTGGTTGGGATAAGAGGTATGAAATCTTACCAAATATACATAGGGTTTGGAAGGGGTCATTGAATCTTGGATATAGCTAGTTGCCTCAACCAAATCATTGCAATCAACATCTAGTTGATTCCCTAATGAACACATGATCTCCACTATCGAGCTCTATAGTTCTCCATCATCAGTCCAAATAAGACTTATGATAGCTCTTTGTAGTATTTATCTGCTCCTAGATGATCTCTTCCTTCTCTATAGTAGTTCACACCTTCTTTGGGACCATGATTATTGAATCACCTAGATCCGTCCAAAATTTTTTTGACCATAAAGGTAGTCTAATCAAATCCTTAAATGGTATAGTATCAATACTGGAATGGTAGTGATTTTTGTAAAAAAATTTCACCAAGTGTAGATGATCCACCCAAATATGGGTAAAGACCACCATGAAAGCCTATAGTATTGTATCCCTAACATGAATGCTCCACTAATTCTAGAAATGAGTTAGGGGTGAAATGATGTGCTCAAGAGAAATTGAGTGCTAAAGGTCTTCTAAAATCCTCTATATAATCCTAAAACAAATGAAGAATCACAATCATAAATGATTGTTAAGATAACTCCATGGAGTCAGACTATCTCCTATGTACAGAGGTGTCACATTCCATCTAATAAACACTTCTCTCAAATGGATAGAATGTGGACCGACATAGTGAGTCTGTCTACGGTCACCCAGATGTTATCATTTACCCTAGAAATATGTGGTAACCCCTAATAATGTTAAGGGATAACCAATCCCACTTCTACTATATAACCATAAGGGGTTTAACTAAACCCACTGGAACATGGTGCTTAGGCTTCATATTCTAAGAAGAAAGGCATCGAGAGACAAACTCTACAACACAACTCTTCATTTCTAGCGATAAAAATTTATTTTTGAGGTCCTTGTTCAGATTTCTCATACCTCGATGTTCCACTTAATGGTATGTATGAAACTCCCACATCACCTCCTCTCACAACGTCAAAGGAACAATCATCAATTCTTTTAAAAGGACAGAGAGCTCCCCACTATTATAATATGTATCAGGAGTACATCCAGTGGATATATGACTATTTATGGTCTCATAGTCAACATCTCTATGTTGAGAATCCCTAAAACACTGTAAATTATGAGAGGTAACATCCATAAACTGTATATATAAAGAACCATCCCTCTCTATGAAGGAAACATTAAGGATAATAACTAATCTAAAGCATTGACGATCAACTGAGAACAATAAATCTTGCTAAGATCATCTACAACCATATTTCCCTTCCCAAGTGTATATAAAATCTCATAGTCAAAGTTCCCAAGGAACTTTATCTATCACCTCTATCACAATTTATGATCCTTCAAAGAGAATATATACATGAGATTATTTTGGTTGGAGTACACGATAATCCACTCACCCATCAGGTAGCATCATCACATCTTCAGTATGAAGACTACCATAAGTAACTCTATATCATGGGTCATGTATTTATGATCAGGTGGCCTCAACTAATTTGAACGATATGTACTAACTCATTATATATGCATCATATCACAACCAAGACTAATCCATGATGAATCGTAGAAAACAACATACTAGACTCCATCCTATGGAAATATCAATATTTGAGGACTCATCAAAATAATCTATATCTCATAAAAGAAATGTTGGCCCCTTAATATCAACATGAAATGATTCCCCTTCTGAGTCAAAGCTTCCAAGGGTGATTCCACCCTAGGGAAATCAGGTATAAACAACTGATTGTACCCTTCTAACCAACAGAAACTCTACACCTCTGTATTACTCATTGGTGGATCCCTATCATGCATTACCATAAACATTTCTTGGTACACTGCTACTCCAACCTTTAAGATTACATGTCCCATGTTGTGGGCTTATGTAATAAGAAACTTATAATTCGAGTTCTTCTTGTAAATGAAGTCCTCTCATAGTGGGTCTAGTTATATCCCAAAGTGTCTCATTTAATACTCCATTAATGTTGAAAAGATTAAGATATTTTGGATAAAGGTCACAATTAATCAGCCTGAGAAGTGCATAATTATCTAGTTCATGAGTCATAAGGAATTATTTGGGGTAATCCTTCACACCAAAGGGAATCATCATGTACTGATAGTGACTATAGCCACATTTTAATTTCTTCTTTGATATGTTCCCATCATATACTCATAACTTGTAATAACTAGATCATAGGTAAATCTTTAAGAACTATCCTTCCCCTATTAAATGGCGAAAGTGGTCATCAATCCTCATTTGTGGATACTTAATACTCAAGGATAGCCAGTTCAATAACCTGTACTCCACACATAATCACGTGTTCCTTTCCTCCTTAGAGAACACCAATGGGTTTCCTAGAGGGAAACCCTATCTCACACAAATACATTCTCTTACAAATCCTCCAAATATATCCTCAGTTCACAAATCTCTCAAGTAACCATCTGATATGCTTGTATAGATGTTAAGGATATCCTAGGGTCCATTTAAATGAAATTTTTTAGCTCTTGGAGCAGTGGAATTCTAGGAACATCCTTGGGGAAGATGTCCTCATGCACTATCACCACTATAGAAAACTATTAGCCCATAGAATGCACTTCACCAAGAGTCTTGTAAGAAAAATAGCATGTGATCGACTACACTGTATTATTCTTAATCCTATACTACTCATCCAAATATTCCTTTTCATACAAAAAGTTGAACATCATCCCATCACTATGGACACACCGTATCCAATGCATAAAATAGTTGATATATTCATGAACATTGGATAGCTAGTCCGCACCAAGGGTAACATCGTAAGGCCTCATCATTTATATAATGAGACATTATAAAAAACTCTCACCTCCACGCGTCAGATCTCCATGTAAAAATAAGTTTAAAATCACTGTGTGACCTCCTTTAAAAATATATAACTACATGGGTTGAGGCAAATGATCGACTAGAATCTTTTTGTCTCAAAAAAGAAGAAGTGGAATGAAATTAATGACATACACATGGGTCTATATGTTCAATAGTTAAGGTAATAAACAAATAGATCATACCTCACGTAATACATAGAGCCTTTTGTTAATAGAACTCCATAGCAAGATTCTAGACTCATCCCTCAACATGAAATCCTTGATCCTAACATGTACCACATGTAGGCATTTCTAGCTGTAGTTCAAACCACTAACCACCTCATGCTACTCTTTAGGCCACTCTGCCACATCTGTTGCCCTGTGGACCACCCAGATAATTGCTCTATGTCAAACTCGATGATCACTTGACCGTAACTCAATCAGTTGTACAATGGGCCTGAAGATAATGATCTTGATGTCCCCAACCATCATAAGGAATACATGGCCACTCCCTCAGATTATTTAAGCTATACTATATTCCCTTGGCCACTGATTCAATTTTCAAGGATTGTCACTTGAAGCATCTAATAGGCTTGGATCCCTTTGACTCTCATCAGTTAAATACCCTCAATGTCTTAGCTCCTAGGTTACCACTATGATTAACCATTGTCTTTACATGCTCTTCTAGGAAGCTATCCACCACTAGGTCTAGCTCCAGCAATCCAGCATAAATGGGAATATTGAGAGATATCATTGGAGCCCTAATATTCGGGTGTAATAGCTTCTCAAAGGTTTATTATCTGAAGAAAAAGATATCTACTGATATCCAAGGAGTAAATAGATATATAAAAAACATTTTGGAATAATCTGTCATGGTCAAACTTCCTTACTCCAGATGCAGAAGCTCATAAACATGTACTAGTCACAATGTATATAGATATCAATCCCCCTAAGGAGACGTATGATGATTGACGAAGATTGAGCTATATCATCATGTGATTGAATCATCAAACTCCAAAATCAATCAATAGATCCTAGTACAAGACTCATAAAGGGGAATGAAATTTGATTTATAGTCATTATCATTGGGTGGAAAATATGACTGACTAACACTAGCCATTATTCATTTAGATGGTGGTATAGCTCACCATGAAACAAGGGTGGTCAATGCCTCTAAAACCTATGTAGTGGACTCAACCTTTGTGCATTCTCAACTAGTACTACGAGCAATATCTACTTCTCAACAAGTAGTGGTATATCTGATAAAATACGTGATGTGATAACTTTAGTATATTCCTCTATAATGAAGACTCATCACATATAGGATCATCCATGTGATCACTCAATTTAATCAAGGCTATAGGTCTTCATGGGGGAATCCTGAAATTAGTAATATGTACAACCTTCAAATATTTTTTCTGGGATGATAGCTCATGAATTACATGAACACCACAACCCATTCCTATACGATGTATGTACCAATTTTTACCCTGTAACTAATGTCTACAAGTATCAAGTTGAATGTTAGGTGATCAAAGTCCTATTGTATGAATACATTTGTTGTGACACAAAAATTAGAGTTCCTGGCCAAATATTCTAACAAAATAAACCATAAAAAAATTACTTAAACCAATATCACATACTATGGTCCAATTATAGATCAAATAATTCTAATAATAATATACCATGACCACACCCCTTGAGGTATAACCCATGTCTACACTATAACTGCCTCCAATAGGATAACCATTGGTGACTAGTTTCAAGTAGGCATATCCCACCAATAAGAGGTATTATCGTAATGTACTTGTTTACAGGAACACATCTCAATGACCGCCTGATGATGGAATTAAAATAAAATGAAAACAATTGATTCATAAATATATGACCCCACAAACAAAGTATGATGGTAAAGTACTAAAAGTAAAAATGGGCCAAATATGAGCCGAACCAAAAACTGAAGAGATTCCAACATTATCCAAGGGAAAGGACTATGATCAAATTAATGAACTAAACAACATCTATCTTTTGACTTCAATATGTGATCCACCATCACCTTTTCCATTAATAACATCTCGAATGTATCATCGTCTGTAAAAGAGATGACACGTGTGGGAAGAGACCATGTAGGCATGGGTATAATAATACCCAGAAAGAAACCATGAATAAACTATACCCAAACCATGATGAATATTCATCTTATCAGAATGATATAGAAATCAATGAATAATAGAAAACATCTAAACATACATAGGATGGACACCCCGCTACTAGTCAATCACATAAAATTTACAGCCATATAATTCTTCTTGAATAAATGATCATTTCTAGAGAATCCTCTCAATAAGACATTGAATTGTTAGAGACATTCATCCAAGAGGTTAATATTGTTTGATCCCATCCCTGAAAGTTCACTCGACTCTGAAGGACCAAGTACTTTGATAGGGGTCACACCCTAGACCACTAGGGTAAACCATGAACCAAACCTAGATCAGGTCACAATATAAGAGATCTTATGCCAATGATGTTGAGAGCCCTACTGATACCGAATACTAGATAGAGGATTAATTAATTGATCAAGGAGGTCACACCTACTCAAATAACCCCTCCTAGGTAATAAAGATGATAGAGGGTCAAAATCTTATCTTAATGAGGGATAAAACAAACTTTATCTGAGAATCATCCTCTAGAGGGGATCACAATAATAAGATGTGAATGTAACCTCAAACTATATCCTCATGGGAAAATTGATCAAGGTAATACACTCAAACAATACTTTTACAGACTAAATTAAGAATGGGTTATAAGTACCCTTAATGGTGGTACTCGATGTGTACTGGGGGTACAAAGTGTGTCCTCACAACTAATTTCATACCTATTTAGATCTTCCTCAAATGAAATATGATTTTTAAAATACAATTAGTGTATGTGATCACACATGGAATTTAGAGGTCACCCAACACCTATCTTGTTCCTTCTTCTTATGCCCGTGTACACCAAAACATGTATGTATACTCTATCCATATCCATGTACTCGGTCTTCCCATGCCTATGTAACCTCCGAGTTGCATGAAAATCCACCTAACACATATCACATAGCAGGTGATATGGTCACAAAACATGTGATATATATCTCACCAAGGAAAACCTAGTGTCGTATAGTGGGTACACCCAGTGTTTATCACCAGATTAAACACCCCAAAAACCTAGAATTTCTATACCATTAGTCTCTTCATCAACATATCTAGTCCACTCCACTATTGTAGACCATGATGAAACTTATTGATTCGACCTCGGATGATCAATTCTTTCATTACTGGTCTGGGTCCATGTTCAGATCTACATGTAATGGGCTTCTATTGATCCATTTGTTCATACATTTTACAACTAGTAAGAATATGAACCAAAAATATGTCTAATCCACCGCTAATCATCCTGCACCATTGTATCACCACTTTCACACCCTTGAACCTGAACTGAACACATGGTATTGATATGTTGTTCCAAATAACGATTTCACAATGATCGAGAACATGGTTTTCATCGAAGTATAGGACAAAATAAATTCATATGATGAACATTAGAAGAATTTGGTTAAGAAATACATTGTCCACAATATGTGAGGAACAAACCTTAACCTTTTTTCATTCAACCTCAATCCTTTTTCTAAGAAATATATTAACAAAGATGACAATCAATATGATGAAAAAAATAATTCCATTAATTTAATGTACTATAGATGTGTGAATAAATTCTAATTAGTCAATTGATCCTTCTTCAAATGGGATAATATAAGGGGATTGAAACTCTAAAATCAAACATCATATATACTGTATTGATCTATTTCTGAGGAATAACTGTTTTGTTTCTATATTTAAATAGATCCATGATCTCTAATTGTGCATTGATCATCAATATTAATCAGATCCATTATCATTTTCCATGATCTCCTCCATTGATCTCCCAATGGCTCCTCTCAAAATTATAGGGTTTTACGAATAACCTTGAAAATTTGATATAATTTCATTTAAATATAGTTGATTGTAGATCAATGAATCAATGAAATAAAATAAATCAATTTATTTATTTATTTTAAACATTTGTGACTAAGAGTTTCCTTAAAAAAACACCACATTACGACAACTGTTGTGTCTCATCTAGGGTGAAACAAACATTTTTAACTCAATGATGTCCTTATGTTTTTTTATCTAGGTCCACTTTTGGGAGTTATTCATCTTTTAAAAAAAACATGTTCTTGGTATTCAATATATATATTATATTTCAAATATTTATTATGGGAACCAGAAACATATATACACATGTTTTCTCGGAGCTTTCTCTCAAAACAATTCCATATAATACCCAAAATAATACATGGTAAATCCCATCCATCACAAAAATCAACATAAAATAAGTTATATTAGAATTACTTAAATTTATAAAGTTCCAACGTTGAAGAAATTATTTAATTCCAATCATGACCGACTATGTGAATAAATAAAATAACAAATCATAGATAAACTATACAAATATAAATTTTCAAAAAATTATGATTTCCAAAATCATAAAGGATTAAATAAATGATGGATTTTATAAAATAATATATGTTCAAGTGGAAAATATTCTATTTAAAATATAAAAAATAATAGATTCAAAAAACAATAAATAATGTTTTCTCTTTAATTTAAAAAGAGCAGTTCAAAGGATTGTTGTTTTAGCTATTGATAACAACACCAAAATGGTAATAACATTTTTGGAAATTAAATAAATATGAGTAGATTATTTTCCCTATAATTAAGGAAACATATGTTATTTTCGTGTCTCTATTTGTTTTTATTTTTTATTTATCACTATTTTTAAATAAATAATATTAAAAAATAGAAATATTATATTCTATTAATCTATTTCACTAGGATAATAATGTTAAATATTTTTTCATTATTTTATCGAAAATATATATTTAATATTATATAATGGAATAGTTTCACTATTAAATAATTTATTAAATATACAATCCTAATTAAATTTTGACAAAAAAATTATTTAACTATCTTATTACACATTAAAAATAACTCAACACTAAAAATAATCATTATATGTCTCTAATAACATTTTATAGTGTTTAATATAATTCTGAATATCTTAAATAACTGTATATATTTATTTATTAAAGGGTCTAGTATTATCCAATTACTTAATTTATGTAATGAATATCTTTTATCACATGTTCACATATATTGAGTATTTGTATGAGACATGGAACAATTAATCTGGATATATCTCATCTTCAAATAATAGATAATTTATGATAGGATTGGTAATATAATGACCTAACCAGCATCATCCTATCATGATACCCGAGTAGACCCTTTAAAAGGGATAATGTTTTTCTTGATTTCCAATGGAAAGAAACAGGTGTCAAGGGTATAAAACATTTACTTTGTGAATGATTTCACCTTATAAAGCTAGTTAAAAGAAATAATCATGTTCTTTATAATAATCATGATTAAATATTCCATTTATTTTTATTACATAATAAACATAGACAAATTTCTAAATGTAAATAAATATAAATATTTCATGACCATTATTAACAATTAAAACCATATAAATGAGGAATTAGAAAAAAATTAATAATATTGATACAAGATATATTAATATACAAAATATTCCAAAATGAAAGGAGATAACCAATTATAGAATTTACATTACAACCCCAAAAATAATGAATGATTCACAAGATTTTTTTTATTCCCTTATATTTTGAGGACCCCACCAAAGCATATACAAAATAATAACTCTAAAAATTCACGGATTGAATGACACCAATATAAGAAGATAATTTTGTTTTATTGTATAATGTTAATATAAAAATATTTTAAAAAATAGTGTTTATTGATATTTAGATAGTAATATCAACATGATACCTCCAAGAGTGTATGAAATTACTTTTATATGATAAAAAATAAATTATGAGTTTGTAAAAAAATCTGATAAATTCTTTTATATCATTATAATGACAAATAAAACAAAAAATATATACTCATTATCATTAAAAAAACATAAAATTTTTAGAAGGTCATCAGAATGAAAATCATAAGCAACAAAAATAATGTGAAATAAGGATGAAGTAATACTAAATTATATGAGACAAGGGATAATTACTCAGGTCTTATAAATAAAAACTAAAACATGAATTCCATGGAACCGTCGTGTTGTCATCTAATCCAAGAGCTTATGGGAGGCCTCCAACTAACCCTAACTCGATGAGACTAAAATACCTTATCACATGCAAAATCCAAACAAGTTTCACAATGAGTGTATAATCTCACTAGTGTAGAACTCATTATTTGGTTCTATCATTACATCCCAAGGATTCCCATGTAATTCAATTCAAATAAGAACATAATTATTATAATCATAAATAGAAAAAACTCCATTTTCACTTATGACCACCCTATAATTAAACAACCTCCTTCAATATAAATGTTATAAAAATTAATTTTTATTTAATAACAAAATATTCAAACAAGGAAATGGGTTATAATGGGTCAATGGTTAAAAAATAAATATTCTTAAATTTTATAAAATAAATATTTTGAAAATAATTATTAATTTATAAACATATAAAATTATTATTTTAAAATATAAATCACTAGTACAATTAGGAATTTTGCCTTAAATTCTTTTTTTAATGAATTCATATACATTATTTCAGACACTTTATATAACTAAAACATAATAATTGTGGGAATAAACCATTTAAAAAAAAATTCTTCAAGTTAAATAAAATCATTATAAAGTATTAAAATTTATTAATAAATTATCATATATAATATAGACATAAATTATATTGAAAAAATAATAATTCAAAAAACAAAACATCAACAGATGTATCTTATAAAAACTAATAACATAGAAAATGATACTTTTATACAATTTAATCAACACCCCATCTCCAAATAATAGTAGAAAAAGGAATATGAGGGACATTAAACACTACATACATGAAGAAACATACATTAGTAATTATAAATAACCATATAACTTACCAAATGTCATGTTTTGGAAATATAGAAGTATATAAGGCTTTGTAGAGAATAAAATGGCATGTCAGGAAAAGTAGTAGTGGAAGATACCTTCAGGAATCACCTTTGAATAATGATAGATACACCAAAGAGAAATAAAGAATAAGGGGGGTCAATATCAAGCAAGTACCAGTAAGAATATTGAAAATAAAAGAAGAAAAAAATTTCTAAATACATTATAACATTGATTTAAAAATAAAAAAAATTTAATTTCATGAAAAATTAATTTCTATACTACATGGTCTCTAAGACCATGTGTTAACAATGAAATCACTATAGAGTCATATATTCTCTCCTTTACAATTATACAACATAGTTTCTAGAACTATTCATTTAGAGTGTAACCTAGCATATTATCTTGATTTTACTCCTTTTTTTTATCCAAACCTTTTAAAAATAAAATAAATAATTAACCTGTAATATAAATTCATACATTTCTAATTAAGGGTATAATATATAATTTTTTTAAAATATAATATATTATGTCTCTAGAATTTTAGCTATTATTATCAAGTAATCATACTTCATATTTTTATTAAAATAGAAGAATATCCTACCAGATATTAGTGTCATCTCCATCATGATTAATAAAATATTAATAATCATTAATTAGTGAAGATTCAATAATTGATAAAGAGTTGATTAAAACCCATAATGTTCTCAAATCATTAAAACCCCATACCATTAAATTAAATTACACAAGATTATAATTAAAAATTAGATATACTGAAGGCTATAGTAAGACAATACATGCACCTTTTATCATGTAAGGTGACTTCCATTTATTAGTTGTCCATCTAAACCCAATACGATATTTTTGTAGAGATTATATAAAAGTCCTAGTTATAATAACACTTCTTAAGTTTCAATAAATTTTTAATCATTTTTTATTAATTATATAACAAGGTATATTTAAAACTCAATAAGATTATTAATAATATATATGAATTATTAAATTATGGGAATATAGTATAATGATAATAAAATTTTAAATTCATTTAATAATTCTATAATAATAGATAATTAAAATTTTAAAATCCATATTTAGTTGATTATATCCTTAGGAAATAAATACTATATATTTCACTGAAACTGATGGAATATTCTATATATATAATATAATGTTATTATACATGACCAAAATTATTCAATTATATTTTTTTTGTTGGGTAATTTAATTAATTATATTACAGATCTATGAATTCTCTAAAAGATATAATATATTTAAATAATTTTTCTTATTTTATATTGAGATCAATTTTCCATGGTTAGTTTCACACACCACCTTTCAATAGTAATATATTAACATGATCCAATTTGTTATAAAAAAATATTTTATTAATGAACTCAAAAATAAAAATAATCATTCTTTTATTTCATCAAATATTATTAAATATTATACGTTCGTTTCATAAACATCCACTTTTATTTTAATGGAACACTTATAATAATTAGTTTATATATATTCTATCAAAAAAATATGCTGATTATTTTTTTTGGAAGACTGTATATATTTATTAATTACATCTTATTTTTCCATCTCAATATATTATGAAAATTTTCACTTATAATTTAATTATAATTCAAGGATGTATTTCATTTTTTTTATTGTGAACCATTACCCTTTACAAAGATAAATTTGGTATCAATTCATTACAATTCAATCACATGATAATACGGTGTGAGTACATACCAATGAATTTATACACTGTCCCATTATTTATGTATAACTCACTATGTTCTTGTACTTCCCTAGTGAAACACCATCCATTTTGGATATATAAAATTTAGTGGAAATATGAAATTTGGAATTATGGAGAGGGTATTATTTGTTTAACTAGGGTTCAGGTTGATATTCTAATTGTTTGATCATATTAAATAAATTTTTATTACAAATGGATGTGGTATTATGTTGTCCTTTGGTGGTTGGGTGGGTCTCTAGAGGTTTGGGATGGATTTTGGGTCTTTTAGAGGATTGTTTCTAGGGTTCATGGTTTGGGTCACAAATTTTATCATAAATCATGTGGTTTACATTATATGTTATATTTTTAGTTCATTTTATAATTAATATGATTGATTTACAATGATATAACACTAATTAGAAGAAATTTATTAGATTTTAGGAGTAATCATATTGATGGATTATGTTCTTAGTGTTGGTGCATGACCACCGAATGATTTTAGAAGAACCATTCAGGATCTAAAAAATATATTTAATATTTATATTTCATTATGGGAATAATGTTTTCTAATATTGAAATCCCTAACATACTAGGTTTTATCAGTCAATAGTGAATATTTTATTGATAGTTTGTGGTTTGGAAACAATGTGGCCATACCATGATCCTTAATTTTTTTTGTAAGATGTAGGAAATAATTTTTTCCCCTAATGGTTTTTAATCTCAATCCCACATTTTCCCTCCTACCATGTTCATGATACATCAAGGGGTCTAATTTCTATATCCTCTAATCTATATGCATTGATTAAGGTGTGATATGGAGTCGTTATTCAGTGATTTGAGGTAAATATACCCTCCCACACTTCTATTATTCCCCCTCTTTACTTTTATTTTGATTTTGGAAGTCTCTTTATAAGGGATAATAATGATTTCTCAAAACATATTGTGGAAGTAACTATTATTATTTTGGAATTAATGTACATCTCAAATAAGAGGTCTGGAGAGTACATAAACAAACCTTTTCTCATTATTCACATTTATATAGGGTGTGTAATATAACAATTTAAGGTTTTTTGTTTAAAATAATTTAATTAGAATATGTAATGGGTATAATGTGTTATTTATCATTCATGGGATAGCTTTGAGGGTGTTTTAAAGACCCCGTGCATGTTATTGGTCTCTAATTATAATGGACAAAATTTTATTTTGAGTGCTTATGAAATTATTCCAAATTGGATTTAATTGGGATTAAATTTATTTAATAGATTATCAATTTTTATTATTTGTTTAATATATTTCAAAAATCAATAATAATATTTTGAAATAAATTATTCCAGAACATTGGTCTCTAAATTGGATCATAGTTTACAGATAGATCTGGGAAGAGCATGGGTGGTTATGATTATGATTCTTTTTAATGTTACTCCAAGTCATATGTGGATTTACTTTAAACTAGAATGTGTCATTATTATTTGGATATTTATTGATATATTTTTTCATTATTATACTTAATGAATATTTTATTTAATTATTTGAAACATCAATATATATGGATGGGATCGAGTCATCATAGAATTTAACATTTACTTTATAGAATTCTAAATGGTTTGATATTTTTGTCTTCGTAAAACAGGTGTTAGTGTCCATATTTATTGATTTTATAGTGGAGTGAGTTAATTTTTATTGAGAAGAGAAGTTTCAATATAATATATTTTTTAAAAAGGTTTCTTGATTCAGATGGAGATTTAATAAAAAGTAGTGATATGAGAATTGGTTTTTGATGTTATACTTCCATAAAAAGGTTAGGTTTTTAAAGAAACATTTAGTGTGATTCTTGTCACGACTCGTCCTCGGGGCCCGTGCCGTGACTACCCCAAGCCCGCCTTCTATAGGCCAGGGGATGGCGACTAGCACCAAGGTGTAAAATCCTGGAAAAAGGGAAGGCATTGCCTTTGAAAAGTAAACAAGCACCACAGAGTAAGCAAACGGAAAAGTAAACACTATGTAAAAACTGTACAAGCTGTGCTGAAAGTAAAAGGGGCCGGAAATACAGGCCCAACTGTAAAGTACAACTAAAAGGGAAAAACAGAAACTGAAAGGAAAAGCCGCAGCGTCGAGCCGTCCTCGGGAAGTCCCACCTGAAGGGTGGTTACAAATAGCCTCCACTGCTCCTCGGGTCCACCTGACCGCTCCAAGTACGTCCCGCCCAGTGGTCCACCTCCAGGTACCGTCCTGCTCCGCACGCCTCCACCACGATTAGCGCTGTCCGTCGTCTGCAACCCACACAACGTAGTGCGGGCAAAGCCCGTGCAGGGGTGAGTATAAGCTACTCAGTAGGGACCCGAGACCCCCGAAGGTCTCCCGAAATCCACAAAGGATAGGTACAATCACGAAGTAACATCTGACATGGATTAGGTATATGCCCATACATATTACAAAGTCATCAATTCCCGTTCGGCTCCAATGCCCGAGCCCAAGCACAACCCATTCCACACAGGAAAGCAAACGTATACCCACACAGGATAGCACAACACAATCCACAAAGGAGAGTAAACAGTAAATCCACACAGGATAGCTCAACACAATCCACAAAGGAGAGTAACAGAAGATTCAGCTCACACAGGTATACTTCTTCGGATGACGATAAAGATGATCACTGATCAATCTAAGTCGTTGGACCCACGAAGGATCGATAGGTAACTAACCCCCGCAAGACCCACACAGGATCGGGCCCACACATGACCTGGCCACCAGTGCTGTCGTCTGAGATCCTGGTACATCTTCACCACTCTCGGATGTACCGCCAGAGGAGAAGTGTGAAACCCTCTCAGCACCTCCTCTCGTAAAGCGACTGGTACCAAGGTACGTCCTTTGAAAAGGACGTCGTGCTCTGATCCAAGGGAGAAACCATCGGGTGCCTGTCTAGAGGATATCTGTGCATGACATGTCTCACAGTCAGTGTCCCCACGCTGAGCCTCTCTGACCTGCAGTTGTAGTGGAGGAGAGATAGTGAGAGACTGAAGGAAGGCTACTCCTTCTCTATCCACGAAGGATATCTGCAAAGCGGCTAGCTGCTCTGTCACCTCCTCGAGTAGCTGGATGCCCATCCTCCTGCTGAGGGTATCGGCTACCACATTCCCCTTCCCAGGAGTATAGACTATGTCAAAGTCATAGTCCTGGAGGAACTCGAGCCATCGCCGCTGTCTCAGGTTTAGGTCCTTCTGAGAGAAGATGTACCTAAGACTCTGGTGGTCAGAAAAGACTGTAAAGCGCTCGCCCATCAGATAGTGCCGCCATGTCTTTAGAGAAAAGACCACTGCTGCTAACTCCAGGTCATGGGTGGCGTAGTTCTGCTCATGCGGCCTCAACTGACGTGATCCATAGGAAATCACGGCCCGCTCCTGCATCAGGACACACCCGAGTCTGGTCCCTGATGCATCGCAGTAGACTACGTATCCAACTCCCTCCTCAGGCAACCTCAAGATAGGTGCGCTGGTCAATCTCTGTCTCAGCTCCTGGAAGCTCTGCTGACATCTGTCTGACCACACAAAGGGTTTCCCCTTCTTCGTCAAATCTGAGAGTGGCGCCGCAACTCTGGAGAAGTCTGGCACAAATCTCCGATAGTATCCGGCTAGGCCCTAAGAAACTCCGCACCTCCTTCACGCTCATGGGTGGCTCCCAAGCTAGCACTGCCTCGATCTTCGCGGGATCCACTGCAACTCCCACCTCAGAAATGACGTGCCCCAAGAAGTGGACCTCACGCAACCAGAACTGGCACTTCGAGAGCTTTCCATAAAGCTGGTGCTCTCGGAGTGTGTCTAGTACAACCCGCAAGTGGTAGGCATGCTCCTCCTCCGTCGTCGAGTACACCAAAATTTCGTCAATAAAGACCACGACAAATAGATCGAGGTATGGCTGGAAGATCCTGTTCATGAGGCTCATGAACATTGCTGGAGTGTTGGTTACGCCGAAAGGCATAACCAAGAACTCATAGTGGCCATACTGACACCTGAAGGCCGTCTTCTGCACATCCTCGTCTCGAACTCTGAGCTGATGATAGCCTGACCTGAGGTCTATCTTCGAGAACCACCATGCTCCCTTGAGCTGGTCGAAGAGATCATCAATCCTGGGTAGTGGATACTTGTTCCTCATTGTCACCTAGTTCAGGCGACGATAATCTACACATAGTCGCAAGCTCCCGTCCTCCTTCTTGGCGAACAAAATCGGGGAAGCCCAGGGTGAAACACTAGGTCGGATGATCCCCTTGCCCTGCAAGTCCTCCAACTGCAGCCGTAGCTCTCGAAGCTCAGCGGGGGCCATTAGATACACTGGAGTGGATATCGGGGCTGTCCCGGGGTACATGTCAATATAAAAGTCTACCTCTCTACGAGGAGGTAGCCCTGGAACGTCGTTGGGGAAGACGTCCGCATACTGATCCACCACTACAGGAAAATTGGGACTCTGCACGTCAACTGCTCCAAGGATGAGGCAAGCCAACTGATGAGTGATGGGCTGTCCTCTCCTCTGCGTGAGTCCATCCTGTGCTGCTAAGGCTCCCTTCTCGCCGGTGAAGGTGAACCTGCTCCCATCGGTGTGCACACATCGCACCTTGCGCCTAATGCAGTCAATCTGTGCATGGACCGTAGATAACCAATCAATGCCCAAGATGACGTCGTAAGGCCTCGACGCCGCTACAAGAAGATCCCAGCCGAAGCTCTCGCCTCCTAGAGTCAGCTCACACTGCCGGCACCAGTGTGTAATCGTCGAGTCTTCTCCCATAGGAGTCTGTAGCCGTAAGGATCGAGCCAACGGCTCTGTCGGAATATCCGAGCTCCGAACAAGGGCAGTGGCTATGAAAGAGTGACTCGCTCCTATGTCTATAAGAACTTCAGCAAGGGTGGAATAGACATAGATCGTACCTCGAATCATCTCTGGCGCGCCGTGGTCGTAGGCCTCCACTACCTGGAGCTATGCCTGTCTCTTCCCGCCAGCTCCCTGTGGTTGGGGCGGGCCTCCTGATGGTGGTGGTGGAAGAGCCTCAAAGCGCCGCCCACCACCTGCTTCTCGGCCAACTCCTCTGCCTCGTCCGTCTCCTCCCTGCGGACCACCACGGTCGACCCTCTGCCTCTTCCTGGGTAGTCCCACCACCGTCTACTGCCCCTCGGTACGACAGGTCGGGCAGTCACGAGCCATGTGGCCCTGCCCGCCGCACTCGTAGCACTACCTGCCTCTCAGAAGACTGGCTCTGCGATGTGTGCCCAGCACTGCTGAGCCATTGTCCCGAGGTCATCTTCCGGAAGGTCTGGTCTGCCTAGAACCCTAAGTCATCCATCGGCAACCTGCTGCCGAAGACTCCGCCACCTGCCGCCCTGCGGTAGGTCTCGCAGTGAACTCTGCCAGAAAGCTCTCAATCAGAAGGGCTCGCTCTAGCACCCCTGCCTGGGTCGGGATGCTGAGGGAGATCAGCGATGCCCTGATCTCGTGTCTCAATCCTTGCTCGAAGGTCCGGGCCCAGAAGAAGGGGTCCCGTACCATGTGGGTCGAGTAGCGAGAAAGATCGGTGAACCTCGCCGCGTACTAGGCGACCGTCAAGCTGCCCTGCCGCAGATGAAGAAGTTCCTGGATGCGCACCGTACGGAGGGTGGATGGGAATAACTCTGAGCAGAAGAGGCTCTCGAAGTCCGTCCAGATGAGAGAGGCCTCATCATGCACCTGGAGCATCAATCTCCACCATCATCCCGCTGCTGCGTGCAGTAGGCTCGCTTCGATGATCACCGTGAGGTCTGCTGGTGTCCTAACTAGCCTGAAAACTCAGACGACCGCCTCCTGCCAGTCCTTGGCTGCTTGGGGGTCCATCTCCCCACCGATCCTGGGTGGTCGCTGGCGCTGGAACTCATGCAGAGCTCCGAGGCGTCGTACATCGTCAGCGGTCAGCGCTGGAAGCATCAGGGGCTCGGCGGGTTAAGGTACGGCCGGTGCCTCTGCTATCAACGGGCCCTGTACCGAGGCCTCATCGCTCGGCGGGCTGTCGTCGCGCTCTACTCTCAGAACCCTAGCCGGCTGCTGTCGTCGGGCCATCCTGAAAAGGAAACAAGTGCGCCACGGTCAGAACAGTATACCTGGTGAGCTGACACAAGTAATCTCAAAGAAAACTTGAAACACACATGCAATTAATGTTTTCATGCATTAAGTCAGAAATCAGAAGTCAGGGCCCTGGTGTACGGATACGTCGGCCGCCACACCAACACTGGACTCCCTGGACTAATAACCACACTCAATACGCTAAACACTATTGCTTCACATAGAATAAAGATCAGAGTCTGCGGTAGAACTGACCACCTCTGATACCAATTTGTCACGACCCGTCCTCGGGGCCCGTGCCGTGACTACCCCAAGCCCGCCTTCCATAGGCCAGGGGCTGGCGACTAGCACCAAGGCGTAAAATCCCGGAAAAAGGGAAGGCATTTCCTTTGAAAAGTAAACAAGCACCACAAAGTAAGCAAGCGGAAAAGTAAACACTAAGTAAAAACTGTACAAGCTGTGCTGAAAGTAAAGGGGGCCGGAAATACAAGCCCAACTGTAAAGTACAACTAAAAGGGAAAAACAGCAACAGAAAGGAAAAGCCGCAGCGTCGAGCCATCCTCTGGAAGTCCCACCTGAAGGATGGGTACAGATAGCCTCCACTGCTCCTCGGGTCCACCTGACCGCTCCATGTACGTCCCGCCCAGTGGTCCACCTCCAGGTACCGTCCTGCTCCGCATGCCTCCACCACGATCAGCGCTGTCCGTCGTCTGCAACCAACACAACGTAGTGCGGGCAAAGCCCGTGCAGGGGTGAGTATACGCTACTCAGTAGGGACCCCGAGACCCCAAAAGGTCTCCCAAAATCCACAAAGGATAGGTACAATCACGAAGTAACATCTGACATGGCTTAGGTATATGCCCATACATATACCTAAGTCATCAATTCCCATTCGGCTCCAATGTCCAAGCCCAAGCACAACCCAGTCCACACAGGAAAGCAAACGTATACCCACACAGGATAGCACAACAAAATCCACAAAGGAGAGTAAACATTAAATCCACACAGGATAGCTCAACACAATCCACAAAGGAGAGTAACAGAAGATTCAGCTCACACAGGTATACTTCATCGGATGACGATAAAGATGATCACTGATCCATCTAAGTCGTCGGACCCACGAAGGATCGATAGGTAACTAACCCCCGCAAGACCCACACAGGATCGGGCCCACACAGGACCTGTAGGCGCTGGCTCACACAGAACTGCTGAGCGCTGACCCACACAGGATCGGACCCACACAGGATCGGCCCCACACAGGACCAGGCCCACACATGACCTGTAGCACTAATCCACGCAGGATCGCTGAGTGCAGTAGTCTTTGCAGTCCACTGAGGATCTCTGCACATTTGTCGCTGCAATCCACTGAGGATCTCTGCACGGTCGTCGTCGGAGTCCACGGAGGATCTCTGCACAGTCGTCGCTATCGAAGAAGCAGTCGCAGCCAGCTCTAGGGTTCCGCACCCAGCAAGCTCGTTCGGGAGGGTCCGCTCCCCTAGCCGAGAGGCTGATACATCAACTGACACAAAGTCCGAAGTTGATGTATCCAAAAGTTCCGTATCGTCAACAAGAACTCAACGTCGCAGACGGCACGTCAATCGGACGCCCGGTCTGAGAGTTATTGGCTTTTTCGTCCCAGGGCCCGGTTGGTTTTTTAGGCAAAACCAACCCGACCGTACACCACATGCGTTCAAACCTCAGGAAAAGTATGCCAAAAGATCCGTCTCACTTAGAGGAAATCAACAAAGCTGACGGCATGTCAATCGGACGTCCGTAGCTCAAGATATGAGCATTTCCGTTCTGAGGACCCGGTTGGTTTCGTGTACGAACCAACCCGGCCAAACACACGAAACCTTGAGTGCGATATACCAAAACGACCGTCTCGATCCAAGGATCACGTTTCCGGTAACGATGAGTCGTTTGGAGGCCCGTAGCTCATGTTACAGGCGTTTGAACGAAAACCGTCCGAAGACGGGGGGTCCGGGCCCGGGCCGACCCGGCCCGACCCCCCTGGGTCGGCCGAACCTGGTCCGTCCCGGTCTGGCTCGGCCTGGGCCGGTCCAGCTCGGCTTGGCCGAGCGGCTGACGCGGGGGGAGCCGCCGCCCCGCGTGACACCCCCGTGGCACCCGCGGGGTGTCGGCCAGACAGCCGGACGCGGCTGAAGCCGCGTCCCGAGTGACGCGGGGGGGGGGGGGGGAGCTGCCGCCCCCGCGTGACACCCCCGCGACACCCGCGGGGTGTCTCCCTGGCGGCCGGACGCGGCTTGAGCTGTGTCCCGCGACTGCCGCCGCCGCCGGCTTCCGCGGGCTGCCGGAGTCGCTCCGGTGGCCAGTTTTTCTTCCCGTCTGCGCCGTTGTACCTCCCTGGATCCGTTCTTCAATGCGGAATCATCAAAATTCCGTTGCGGCACGTTCCGTCGTCGCCCATGAAATCCGCATAACAACGAGGAACGGCGGAGGGTCGTCGGGCCGTGTTCGTTTGGCCCGCACCCTCCGCGTTAGTGATAAACAACGGGAGGAATAATATCAACACATGAATTCAACAATTTTAAGGGACTAAAATTGTTCTTATTTCCGGGTTCTTTATTCTTGAATGGAAATAACACGGGAAAAAGGGCAATTCCAGAAATAAAATCTCTACCTCGAAGTCGTCGTCGAACGCACGTTCTTCGCGGAATTGCTCGTCGCGGAAAAAGGGGATCGTCGCGTCGTCGCGGAAAGGCATCGCGTCGTCGCGGAATCTGGCGTTGAGTCGGCGAACTCAACGGACCAAGAACAACAGATTTAATTTAATTAATTAAATCCGTGTTTTGGTAAAGAACCACAAAGGAGATTAAAAAGGAAGTCTGAGACTCTTACCTCAAGCAGCAAATCGAAGATCCGTCGCTGAGGAAGAGACGTCGCAGAAGAACGTTGCAGGAAGGGAACGTCGGCGTCGCGGATCACGACTTCGCGTCGTCAATTTCCAGGTTCGGCGTTCTTCACGTTCTTCGCGTCTTTGCGTTCTTCGCGAAGGAGGATGAAGGTTCAAGGATCCTCTCTCAACGAGTAATCCTCTAAAAGGATAGGTTGGTCTTATTTTATTATTATGCCAAAAAATGAAACGGGTAAATAACGACCCATCAATTCGTTGAATTAATTCAATGAAAGAAATAACTCATTTAATTTACCAAATAAACCACCTAATTAAATGGTCTGTTAAGAATTTAAGAAAACGCGTCAGTTGACTTTCATAATGACGGGTTTTCGCGGGTGCGTTACTTAGCAGAAAGAAATGGCAGGGCTCTTGCGGGCCCCACCTCAAAAATATCCTACCAAGGGGGTAGGATATTTCTGGATAGCATTCTATCCAGTTCAACTCAGTTTAAGCCGCTTTTAAGTGGCTTCAAGTGTCTTCCAAGTGGCTGAAGTGAAATAAAATAAAGTTGTCGTAAAATTATTTTATTTCTTAACTTTAAGACCGAAAATTAAAAACCACACCCGAGAAAACGCAACTCCAGAAGAGGCGTTTCTAAGCGAATACCGGCGCTGCGATTTCATCGGTGCCCTCAGAATTCGATTCCGGGTACCAGTTCAAAAGTTAGAAAAACCCGCTTGTCCGTTCACTAAACGTACCCGAGCCAAACTTCGGAAAATGATTCCGGGCACACCGGGCCTCAGAATCAGGTGCCGTCAGAAACTGCGCTCTTGTAAAATTCCAAAGAAAATTAAGGAAAAAAATTTCCTTGAAATTTACGGGTCTTTAAAATTCTATCCATGGTACTTGTGTTGATAAAATGGTTAGTGGCACCTATTAAAAATGGGCTATAAATAGTATTTGAGTATTATTTTTATAGGATCACTAAAGGTATTCTCTCAAAAAGTTTTGGTATTTCTGGCCTCGCAAGTGAAATGATGGATTTTTTTAAGGATGATTTATTTGATGTGATTCTTGATTACGGTTTCATTGGGATTACAATTCATTAAATATTATTTTTTCTAAGTTAATAAAAATTTAATAATATTCTGTTATTTTCAATATAGTGGTATTATAACTATAGATGTGATAAACTAATAGAGGGTATAAATGGGTCTGATGGAACATAAATATTGTTGAGAGACATTATTCCTACAAGGATTATTTGGGATTGAGAGATGGACGGGTGATTGAAGAATGATTGTAGGTTTTCTACATTATGATGTGTCTTATGAGACCTTAGTGGGTTCCCTCATTCTTTTTTTACCATAAATATATTTCTTGTTTGAAATGTGTATAGTACAATATGTATGCCAATACAGTACCCATATCAGATGGTGATGCATGTTATTATTGATATGGTGTTGGTTCATAGACTTCAAAGGCCGACCATTGTGATGAGGGGTGGTTTCAGGTAGATGGAAAACCCATCAGAATATTTTATATGAGATGGTTTATTGGGTATTTTGTTCCCACTATGATAAATATGAGACACATGATATTATTAGAAAAAATTATTGGATCAACCCTTCATGATGGATATTTGAATTGATTATTTTGGATGACTTTAATGAAATTTGGAATGTGGAGGCAACCATTCCATGTGGAATATGGGCATGATTTGGATTTACATAGATTAACTCTTAAGTTTGATTATTAAAGATCTTCCCCTTCAATGTGGCCTTTGTTCTTGATTTGGATTACAATAGTCGGGCTCCTCAGAATTGAAAAAATGGATACAAAAATTCCATATGGCCTATAGGGGTGTTTTGTAATACCTTGGATGAGTTACCAGAATACATATGGAATATCTAATATGGGTTTTCATTTAAGAATTACTTGTAAAAGGAATAAGGGATTGGAACCATCTATGTGGACTATGAGCATGTTTTGTATTTTTTATGATGTTATCCAATGAATCAGCTATTGATAATGAAATTATTTGATTATGAATAGTCTCTTTATTTTGCTGGAATTGTCCATATGTTGTTCTTTGAGACACTCTTGCACTGGATGAATAGGGTATGCTATTGGTTACATTTTTTAGGTATCTCACAAAAACGTGTTGTGGATACTTATATAATGATACATCTAGAACATTCCAAATAAACTATGGTCAAGATTCACGGTGGTCTATCATACATTTAATGAACTGATGATTATTATTTATATTCATGATTTTTATGTTTGTAATCAGTATTGTTACATGAGTAATAAAACATTATATATATTTATTGTTTTCATATCTACATGATCATATTATCACTCAGTATTACTAAGACATTAGGGATTCTCACTATGTATCTAGACATACCCCATACTAATATACATAGTATGGGTTTTGATGTGTGTTGGTAGATCATTCTATTTTCCCTCATGAAATTGATGTTGTAAGGTAATCAATTCATGGTATTGGTATTGAGATTTTTTAGGGATTATTACTATATAGGGTGAATTATAGTTGGTTTTTGGTTTTCTTTCATGTTTGGTAGATCCACTTTCCTACCCATTTGTAAAATTTATTTATTTATTTTCTTCTCCTTATTTATGTTAGATGAATTATATGGATACATATATTTCAATGTAATCATGACTAATGGGGCCTATATAGATCCATGTTTCCCTGTATACTGGTATTGGGTTTTCCCATTCTTTTAGATGAGACCTACTGAATTTTTGATATAATTGGCCCTGACCCATTAGCCTTGAACTAGAGGTAATAGTCCCCCATAATTATATTATCCCCTCCCCATAATTCGGAAGCCACTCGATAACTGGGATTCATGTATGAGGTAAACTAGAAACCCATACTAGAGCATCATTCAATTGGTTGAGTCTAAAGAATTACAAAGTGGTATCAAATATCTTTTGTAATATTAATGTTTTATTTGGAAATTTAAATTAACTTTTTGGACTCATTAAATGAAGAACTAATTTTCAAACCCTAAAATCAGTTGATACCCATATCAGCAGGGGATACCTTATTACTGACTAGGAACTCTAGGATCAGTGAGTTAATATTTCTGAATATGAATACTATGTGGGATGGTTGATAATCATTGTCAGTGATATCATGGATGTAGCGAGTTATATATGAATCATGATAGTGGAATGGTTAAATAATGATACATTCTCAAATTGTTATGGTTTCATGACATGACGCCTTATCATAATCAATATTAATTGAAGATAAACATAATAATAAATATTTTTTCCTTAGATATTTTATAAGGGTGATTGTATTAATATTGATATTATAAATTGATTTATCGCTGGTGATGTGTTTACTTGGCCTCTATAGGGTAGTTTTTTTGGAAGGATTAATTTTAGGGAAAATTTTTAATTGAACTAAAAATACTCTTGTAGGTGTATAATGAGTATGTGTAATAGTTTTATAATTCAATTTAACATGAATTTGTTGCTCAAGATGCTGATATTGAAATGGGTCGAGATTTTTGAATTAGGGGAAATGAAAGGGAAATGGTTTTCCAAATTGATTTTCAATAGAATTTTAAAAATGGGATCTCATTTAGGAAATGAGGATTTTTGTGTGACTTAAAATTGTTGATTTCAATGGATTTAATGGAAACTCAATTCTATCCTAGCATGTGTAAATAGTTTCATCCAGTTTTAAAATATTTTGTTACTAGTGTTAGTGTAAGCCGAAAAAACACGTACTATGTATAATATGATTGTGGTGAAATAGTATGCATGAATTGTGCATTCTTATTCTATGTAACATTTATATGAATACTTGAAAATGAAGTTGTAATGAATATTTAACAAGATTGGTGTTTAAATTAGACAATAATCAATGCATATATAGAACATTTTTATATATTACTTGTGATTGACTAGGAGTTGCATAGGTGGTTGATTTATTTATTTCATGGGTATTTGATGTGTTTTTATATGTTCCTTTTCTAGTATAATGGAATTTACATTTCATGTTGGGATCGGGTAACTAGTTGGGTTTTTTGATGGGTTCTACAGGGTTTATTGGTTGATTTTGAGTTTCATTAGGTTATTCCAATAGTTGGGAGCGCCAATTACTAGAATAAATTGTTCCTAGGATATTATGGTGTAGAGACCTATAAAACTCATTAGTATTAAAACACTACATTTTTTAGAATGGATTTGTGTGTTTAACAACCTTCTTTATAATTTTTGGTCACATGGTTTATGTTATAGATGCAAGTATACTATATGTGATTATATACATATGATTTTTGGTTTTGGGTGTTATTTATGATGGATTTTATTTTTGGGAGATAATCTCAACATTGAATTCATGTGATCCATTTTTTAATAAGATTTTTCTGTATTTTTGTATAGTGTGTAATTGAAGAAGGAACCATTTATGAATTTATTAAATGAAATTACACTAGGAGTTTAGATAGGGCTCTGGTGTGGGGGTTAATAAAGTCCAATTATTTCTTTTGGTATTAAGGCATCTAGATCGGGTGATATGGAACTATAGTGATGTGTTAGTGGTGTAGTCGCTTATTTTCTAGAAAAATAACCATTGGTGGATAGACTATTGTTTCATACAATATTAGAAGAAGATATTTGGAATCTATATCAGTTTCATCCTCTATAATAGGGTTGTGGTGGTTTAATGACCTAGTCATGATTTTGGAGATAATTGGGTCAAATAAGTCTTTGTGTTTGGAGAATCATTGTGGAAGCATGAATATTGATTAAAGTTGAGATGTTGAAATTAGAATCGAATTGGATACCAGGATAACATTATACATTTGATTTTAATATTTAAAAGTCAAATAAAATATGATGATTATTATGGCTATGAGGTTAGAAAAACTATCCCTTTTTACTTATCAAAATTTGTAGAAATTTGAATTTTTTGAATTCCAATAAGGGGTGATTTTTAAACCAGGATTCAGATCAATAAAATTATAGTTGTAGATCCCTAAGAAGATGTTTGGGATGAGATAATGTTTACCAGTGATGGAGATCGAATATTACGACATTGGTTATAAATCCAGAACATTTCCACCTAGTATGACATAAATTGAAACAAAATTCCCCACAGAATGTCTCGATCAGGTGAAGGCTCACTAGAATGGGTGTGGTTTTAAAATGGGCTAAAAACACCAAATCATGTGTATGATACATGGTTTGAGTTTATGGGATCATCTAGGATCATATTATTTTTATATGCATCCTGGTAGTGGCATTCTTAGGATATGTTATAGGTTACAACGAGTGTGGTTGCATGATATGAAGTCTGTTCATAATTTATCAAAATTGAAGAATATTACAATATAAATAATGATTCATTTCAAAAAATATATGGGATGATTGGATTAATTTTTATATGAGGGGTTAACATGATTTAATTTTATATATTGTCATGGGTGATATAAGAATTTTCATTTAGATATGGATGGATTTGTTAAAAAATCATTTATAAAAATGTAAAAGTCATGCACTAGTGTGTTGTGATTGAGAAATAGTTTTCTAAGTCAGTTATACATGTAATGGTTCTTATAGATGATGATTTTTAAATAATAGAGGATTTTTTGGTTTTGGGAAATGTATTTAATATGGTATTTTGAAATGAATTTAAAATTGATTAAAAAATGGGATCAGATTTAGGTAATAGATAAAAAAGGCCCATGATATTTGGATGAATTTAATTTTATTGTATCCCCTTGGATTCCATGTGATTATTTGAAAACATAAATTATGTTTGATATGTATAAATGGTTGGAACTAGTTTTAAATAAATAATTTATTAATATTAGTGTAAATAGTACTTCTTGAAAATTTTAAATCTCATCCAACAAAAAAAATCCAAATCTTTGATAAAATATTATCAGTGGAAGATGAACATGTATAATATACAATTATTAGAGGTTTATATAATGGGTGTGGTTTTGATTAAACTTTTTAGGTAAAACTCTGTTATTACCGTTATGTTTGACAATTTCTAGTTCATTTTATATAGTTCACAGATAATTTCTTTAGTTATTATATATTTTATAGAAATTATGAATAATCTTCATGTAATAGCATGACTTGGTTTTATTCTTCAAGTAAGTTTACAGTCACGATACCATTCTAAAAAATCATTCAAGGTCAGAAATTTAAAGATTTTATGTATTTTTAATGGTTAGTTTACATTTATCTAAACCATGAATTATAACCATGTGGGGTTTGTTTCCATTAACAATTAAAGTGATATGGTTGGTGTTTGGGTTGGAAACAATGGGGCCAAACTATGTGTGACATTTATCCTTGTAGAGATCCTTGTAGAGGGTTTATAGAATTTTTTTAAGACATTGTGGCCAAGCCATACACCCTACCTAATTTTGGTAATAATAATTAAATTATTATTTTCAACTATGGCATTTTGTTCCCAAACACCCCTATTAATCATCCATTGTTTGTGTGATATCAAGGGGCATATTCCCCTCTCCTCAGATTACTTTTGATGAATGGGTTATTTTTTAATTCAATTATTAAAGTAATAAATCACTTTAAAATGATATTATACTTCCAATTCCATGATTTTATATTGAATTTAGTAATCCGATTGTTACACTTCAAAATTTTTGAATAATATAATTTTTGTAATCAACCAGCATCTAGGGTGTTTTACATGTTTCTTGTAGATGATATCATGATAATAACGAAAATATGTTTGGTTCATTTTCTCCTAAGAAGATTTTTTTTTGTGGTTTGATTTATGTTTTTGGATTTAATTAATTTAAATACATTATGGAATTCGTATTTCATGCCTGGAATCGTTCCTTTGATAGTGTCGAGGGTGCTTTATAGACATCCCACATGTGATTTTTCACTACTAAAGTGCGATGTGTTTTCCCAATGAGTAATTTGATAATTATTCATAATTATTATAAAATTTTTATTAATTACTAATTAGTAGTTGATTATTTAGTTTTATAATTCTATAAATTTAATTGATTTATTAGTTATTAAATTTTAAAATTAATTAGTCTTGTTTTGGGTGTTTGGATAAGAGATGGAACAGACATTGAATCTTTGAATGTCTTGAGTTGTGAGGATGTAAATTTATTTTTTAGGAAAGTATCTATTTGTCTAATGTGGGTAGTAGTTACATTACTATGTCTCTTGGTAGTTTTGAATTTTATTTTCAGGTGACATAATTTCTAAACATCCTATATACTACATTTTCTTCTCTAAATGCCTAATAAACTAAGACTGGCTTGCATATGCGTAATATTAAACATCTACCATATAACATGTGAATAAATTTGACTCTATTGACTTTCTTGAATGAGTATCAGTGTCCATGTGTTAGGTTTTTTTGTGGAATTAGTTCTTTTTCAGTGTGAAAAGAATCTTACTTTATAGAATATATTTTATGAAATGAGTTTTCACTAAATGGGTTATTTACGAGTGAATTTTTTATTTGAAAACAAAATTTTCAAAATGGAATTACATAATGGATGTGAGGTTTATAATAAAATATTGTTTGGGATTTGGCCCAAGGTCATTATGATTCTAAAATGGTATGTAATAATTTCTTTAAAATGTTTATATTGAGGTTATTGTGAATTATTTTCAATGTAATTTTAGAATGGGTTCCTTTAATAGATTTATATATTTTTTCCACATAGAGAAATGAATATGTTATTCAGATGTTTGAATTATTTGTTGTGCATCTTGGTTGTGCTTGATAATGAATTTTAATTTTTGTATAATGATGGTTGAATCACGTATATCCTATGACGTACTTATTTTATTAATGTAGGTTTTCGATCCTTATATATAAAAAATCCCTTTTAAAGTAATTATACTGATGAATGATCCTAAATATTTTCAGTATGAATTATTACTAGTTGAATATCATTTGATTAAGGGATGGAAGTGTTATTGGGGAATCCTTATTGGGTTTACACGTAGTGATGTGACAATAATTACTATGTAGTGTACCCCCATTATTTGTTGACCCTAGAGAATGTGAATATGAGATATGATCATAGGAAACTATGGGTGCCCCCATTAGTTTCGAATCAGATGGTTGATCTAGTTATAACAGATACAGTTTTTGGTCATGTACTAGAGAGGCCCACCATTGCGAGGGGGGATAAGTTTCAGAATATAGAAAAACCTTCTACTTTATCCCATGCTAAACATGACATAAATAATAAATTAATATCCTTATATAAATAATACATCTCCCATACAGTCTCATAACCCATGGAATGATAGGATTAGCATCATGGAGATTATATATATATTAAATTATTCATCTACAGTCATTTATCCATATTGGGAATACTATAGACTTTTTTATGGAATTATTATATAATTTAATAAAATTTATAACATGGGGATTGGAAACATAAGAATGGGGTGATATTAAATGATCATAATGGGGAAGACATATCCTAATGTATAGGTCATAATCAAGATGATGAAAATGATAAATACATAAATATATTATTAAAAGAAAAAATCAGCATGGGTGATAATCATAAAAAATTCTAGGAAAATATAAGAATAAAAAAATCATTATATAGTTATAAATTATATGACCATGTTAAAAACACAAATCATTATTCATATAACATGACAACATGATATAAAAGTGGGGAAACAGAAAACCATAAAAAAAATTTTATTATGAAAACCTAATATTTCAAATAAATGAAATGAATCATCACAAGGTTTTATAACATGAAATACATCTATTAAATGTGTGATAATCATATACATATTGAAAATTGTAATGTCATATATCAATGAATTTTGGTATACACATAAGCACAGTTTAATGATATGGCTATAAAAATTTCCCACTATTATTATTTTAAATAAACTAAATAACCAAAAATCATGTTGTCAACAAGTGGAATTCTTGTTATTCATGTTTAGAAAAAAATTACCATTCCACATATTACAAACTAAATAGATTTTCAATATTCATGTTTTTAGAAAAAAATGATATTTATTAACATCCATTTCTCATGAGATATGAATATATATCATATAAATTAGAGTGGGAATAGGATATCCACCCTTAATTGTTTATAAAAATTAGATTCATAATAAAATCAAACACTCATCATAAAATAAAGAACCCATGTAAAAATAATTTATATCTTTAAACATTATAAAAACATAACATAACTTGAACTTAAGAAGTCATAAAATATAAAATATCCCATTTAAAAAAAATTAATCATACCATAATAACATATAAATAATGAAAAACCATCACTTCCTCAATGCTAATCTATATATGGTAAATATTTGTTATGATTTAATTTTTTTATAATTCCATCTAAAATATCTATGTGAAAATTATTTTAAAAAATAAATATTTTTTTAGGGAAATAAGAAGATTTTGAAAACCTTATTCTAAATAATTCAAAAAAATATCCATCAAATTTTATAATGTGTTTTAAAAAGATAATTGAAATTATATTGAAAACATTTACTTTTGAAATAATTTAAAATAATAGATACATAAAAATGGCCTAATGTCTTCATAAAGGGGATGTGAAAGTACAATGAATAAATTTACCTTTAAAAATAACATTTAATAATTGACCAATGAAATATATATATTTTTTCTAAATGGAAGTAGAAATATTTTTTTTATTTTTTAAATAATAATTAGTATTGGGAATTTCAAATAGAAATAAATTTGATCTAAAAAATAGTAGTGTGGGTGATAATAAAATTTATTTTAAATGTTTTGATAATCCTTTTGTAAATTTAAAAATAAAATTTTTGAAATCCCCAAATATATAAAAAGGAAACTAATTTTTTTAGATACTTTATTGGATAAGAAGGATTATAAGAGATTAAAAAAAATTTAGTTTCCATTTTCAAATTGGGAACATTATTGGGAAGTGAATACATGGACATGAAGGAAAATACATTAATATAAATGAGAATAATTCTCATAAAAATAAAAATTTAACAAAATAATATATTCATGAACGTAGAATGAGTTTTTATAAAATATGATTCCTCAAAAAATATAGTAAAAATCAAAAAAAATATCATTATATGGTATAATTAGTCTATCTTGAAAAATAGCATCCAATGAAACGTGATTACAACCAAAGGATAATATTTGACTAAAGAAAACACCTTAAATTTTTTTTTAAATATTTAATTAAAACATAATGAAAAATATTACATGAAATTATACATTTAATTTTTTGAAATATATGATTATAATGATGTGAAAAATATAATGTGTTGTTATGTACTCCATAAAAATTTATACATGGTGTAGAACATAAATATGTTTTAATAAAATAAATTCGAAATATAAATCCTTACCTTGTTTCCTTATTTAGTATGTCACATTATAAAGGCATATCAAATAATCCTAGCTGACTTAATGACCAATTTTATATCCATAATAATAAATATTAACCTTTATAAATACAAATAATTTTTTTAACTTTTTGAACAAAAATTATTTATAGCATATTATGATCCTTCTGTTTTAATAGAATTAATTATTTTTGGCATGTTTCATAATTATTAAATCATTTAAAATATTTTGATGATAATTTATTTATTGATTTATTATTTTAGATTATTAAACAAATGTATAATATTTAATTTTATTTTTTATTTTTTTATGATATCTAAAGATCAAATTTATAATAAATCATTTTGTTTACACTCATGAATAAAAATGATAAATTAATAATAGGTCATATATTTAATATAATAGTTAATTCAACATATAAAAATCATATTTTTATTATTATATAAGAATATGAATAATAATAACTTTCATGTTCTCATAGTCTACAATAATCATATTATAAATCAAATTTCATGTAGGCTACTAAGAAGACCAAAACATAAACATTATTTATCTCATTCCGAGGGTATGGTTATGGAGGAGATTATTTTTACATAATATTAATATAATAGGGGAATGATGAAATTATTGTGATTTTTATATTATGGTGGACTATTATTGATGATTTTCTACGTTGAACGAAAAACTAAAACTAAAAAATGATTCATCCTTGAGGTGGAAGAATGCACACTCACAAAATTGATGTTACCTTATTTTTCTAAGTGGATAAAAATTAATAAATAAAGGATTTATAATTAATATAATGAAATATATGTATAAAAATAATAATAGTAATTTAATAAAATTACATTGGTGATAATATATTTGGAAGAGAAAGATTAAGAAAAAAATGTTATGGGGGAGATGATACTTACATTAGATATTTGATTTTTCATTGGAATATCCATTAATATAGATGGTCATATGATTACTACAAGTGATTAGAGGATAATATTTATTGTATTAGATTATTGGTAGAGTAAATGAGATAATTGTAAAATAATAATTCAATTTATGAGTGTGATTTTAGAGGGTTTATGTGATCACATTTTTATGAGAATAAAAGGTTACTTTTGGAAATGTACATTATATATAAATAAATCCATTCCAATATATAATGTTAATGGAGTGAAAATTTAAAAATATAGTAGTATGGGGTATGATTATAACATTAAGGTCTCAAAAATGAGTTTCATCTCATTTTTATTAATATTTTTTGGGGTTAACCTTTATGTTTTTACATTTTAATCTTTTACTTTTAAGAAATATATTTAGTATTAACAAAGATGTATTGTGTTTTATGGAATGTATAACATAAACTATATAACCAAATTTTTGTTTTCTAAAACTATATTTAAAATATATAAAATTAAATTAAATTTCCGATTACTATAAAATTAATAACTTAATTACATAATATAATGTGTATAAAGTATTTTTTGTTGAAAAAGGCATTTCAACCATTGTGATTTCTTATTTTTCTTTTATTGATTTCCTCAAAATTGAATAATATCATATTTACTTATTTATTTATAAATTATAATTTATTCATGATTTAAAGTAGTCAAATTTAATTTATTCTATTGAATTAATTTTATATTAAAAAAATAAAAAGTTAAAAATAATTATTTCACAATTATCAAGGTAATTATCATTATTCCGGAAATATATATTTTATACCTAAGTATATAAAAAAATACATAAAAAAATTATTAATATTATTATATCAAATATATTTATCAATTTACTAAATTAACATTCTATGTGAATGTAAAATTATATTGTCGATAGTCAATGTATCAAATAAAACACGACTTTAATAAAGATTATTTTCTTGAAAATTATTGATGATTAATTTAGACTTATAAATTAAATTGATTGTGATTAATTTAAAATAATTTTCCTCACTGAAATTGTATTTATAAAAAAATAAAATAAATTAAAAACAACATTTCATCTTTTTATTATTAATTATTCTACTGTTGAAATTCACTTTTCTCTAAAATACTACATAAAATATCAAAATTTGGATCATAAGTTTATAAATTAATCACAGTATTTTGAAATGATTTATTATAATTTATAATATATATATATATATATATATATATATTAAATTATAAAAATGGGATTTAAAACTTTTAATACATATTATTGATATAGTATTATAAAAATCATTATTTGTTAGAAAAAATCACTCATTTGAAAACATGTCAAAATGAAATCCCGAGAAGAATTTTTTGTGTCGAATTAAAAAATGTTTTTTTAGATTATTAAATTCAAATTATAATTTTTTTAAATTTCTCACTTCAATAGAAAAGTTACAATATAAATAAAATATATTTTATTTTAAAAAAATTCTAAATATTAACTTATATTAATTATTAACCTTCTAGATGTTTTTACTATTCTTAGATCTCTATCTTTGTTCATTTTATATCTTTATTAAAAATGTATAATTAATGTTGGGTAGGTTTTTATGTTTGGTTTATCCTATGACTCATAGTATTGAAAATTCTAGGTAATTTAAATGAACTAAAATTTCATGTCATCCCACCATCAGAATATGTTATATGATATGGTTTGGCTGGGTAATGTTGAGTATCCAGATTTATTTGAGAAATATGGAATTACATAAACTAGCTACTTGGATCATCTATTTTTTCCTGATACTTTATTATATTACTGTATATGAGTTTAGTGGAACTGGGATAGGTAATTTAACCTTTCAACATGTCCAACTTGTATGTTTCTCATTAAAAATGATAGGATACATAGAATTTGAACTAGGGATATCAAAATTCAATGAGGCCTATAAGAGTACCATTAATATACCTAGATGAAATCCATGAAATTAGGATAGGGTATGTGAACCTTCCATGTGGACTATTCACATGTTTTGGAATGAATTGGATGATTTTTAAGAATTCATATGGTCTGAGAGTTTGGATTTCAGTAAATGAGAACCATAGAATCGTTACTTTGGATGCAATGATTATGTGTGTTTGAAAATAGTGTTTCAGATTTTATACAACCACTATGGGAAAAATGGGTATTTGCGATGGGTTATTTGTGACGGGGATAAATCCCGTCGCAAATTGCCCCGTTAAAAACTTATTTGCGACGAGGGTCTTTGCCCGTCGCAAATAAGTAGTTTTTTGCTACAGGTTAGCTTTCCCCGTCACAAAAGAACTGGCGCGCTTTGCGTGCCAAATCACGCGAAATGTATTTGCGACGGGCGGTTATTTCCCGTCGCAAATAACCGGCAGCGGTAAAAGGTATTTGCGACGAGAATATTCCCCCGTCGCAAATAGTATGTCGGCAGGTTGTTATTTGCGATGGGTCCCGTCGCAAATAACTATTTAACCGTTGACCGTAATAAATGATGGATAAGGTATTTGCGATGGGTACCGTCGCAAATAATATTATTTGCGATGGGATACCCATCGCAAATGGACCCGTCGCAAATAATCTAACCTATAAATACCCCCATCCGTTTTTTTCAATTCATTCTCAAACTCCATCTTCTTCTTCTCTCAAAATTCTATTTCTTGAGTTCAGCATTTTTTAAGTTTAATTTTTTTCTCCGGAGTTGATATTGATGTTTTCAAGAACGATCAGAGATCAACCTCAGATCAATTTTAAAGGTATTTATGTTCATTTTAATTTAATATTTATTTTAAATTTTTTATTAGATTCAATTATTCTTAATTATTTGTAATTTAATTATGTTTACATTGTTTTGTTATTTAATAAATTTAAATTATTAGTATTGTTCATAGTTAATGGTAATTAGGAATAATTAGTAATAATTTTCAATAATTAAGAATAAGTACTAAAATTTAGTAATAAATACCAATAATTCGGAATAATAACATTATTACATTATTAGTATATTTTAATATTAATATTAAAATAATATAATTTTTTATATTATATACAATTCTCCTTTCATCTGTGTGTTTCCTGTCTCCACATGTAATATTTGTATGTGGAGACAGAAAACACACAGATGAACGGAGAATTGTATATAATATAGAAAATTATATTATTTTAATATTAATAATAAAATATACTAATAATGTTATTATTCCTAATTATTGGTAATTATTCCTAATTATTGGTAATTATTCATATAATTACCAATAATTAGGAATAATTACCAATAATTAGCAATAATTAGGAATAATTAGTAATAATTAGTAATAATTACCAATAATTAGAAATAATTACCAATAATTAGTAATAATTACCAATAATTAGTAATAATCACCAATAATTAGTAATAATTACCAATAATTAGTAATACTTACCAATAATTAGTAATACTTACCAATAATTAGTAATAATTAGTAATAATTATCAATAATTATCAATAATTAGTAATAATTAGTAATTTACAATTATTATGATGATATTGGATTAACCAAAAATCAGGTATTTGTTTTGGGTTATCCTCGTGACATTCTCAGACACTATGACACTGGTTGAAGAATGTATGATAGAAGGTACTTGTTTTGGGGTAGGATTTGGAACCCACCCGTGGTTACATGTCTATAGAAACATTTTTGACTTTATAACACATGGATTTTTGGGTTTGCAGGAGGTTCTTCCTACACTTTATGACCAAAAGGTTATATTTGATGTTCTTATTTGTTAGGATTTTGTGTGGTTTGGTTTCATGAGTCACCACACTTCTTATATATGTATTTTATGTACATCCACATGACCACAAATAAAACTCATTATTATTGTTACTTTGGTGTTCCCTAATGGGGTAGTGGATCCTTCCAAAATCTTGTGTGCATAAAATATATTTTAATATATATTAGTATATATTCTTTTATTCTCTCAAGACACAAGTACAGTTTAGATCTATATGTATGGTACATGTATATCATGTTATAGTGAACACATACATTTTTTTGGTAGATTATAACAATTATTTTTTTGGAAAGTTTACTTTTATAGTTTATATTAATTGTTGATCAGCATTTACTATCATAATAATCATTTTTATATTTGATTCTAAATTTTCCTTATTTTATTTTTAATCTATTTTTTGTTTGATTTGTTTTATAGATAGATTTAATAAATTAAATTCAAGATTATGGGGGCATGTTTTCCTCCCAATTTTTATGTCCATTGGTTTTTGGGATGTTTGTTATAATGAAAGTTCATGCAAATTTTTAGTAGAGTTATTATTACCCCTAAACTATATATTAGAGGGTATAGTCCCCCCGATATCTATCATATTCTATTTCAACATGTTTGAATCCACTAGGAGTTGGGGAGGAATGAGATAATGTTTTTTTTAATTTATAGTAGAGTTAAAATGATTAATGAGGTTTTTATTGATAATGTACATATGGATTTAAAAATTTATATGTTCTGAATTTAATTTAATAAAATAATATTATATTACTTAACCTTTATGTAATCATTAATTTATCAAATGGAGGTTACAGATGATGATTTAATCCAAATTACAATAATTTTGTATGAATTAAGATACAATGGTTATACATGATTTATCAACAAATGGATCACTTGGGAAAGAATTAATGTTTTCATTATTGTCAAGAAATCTTCATAAAAAACACCAAAGATGAATTATTGGTTAAGGAAAATATTTGTTTGTTTCTTACTTATCATTCATTTCTCTAAAACATACCTTTATATATTTTCATTGGGTATTTTTCCTATATTTAATAAGTAATCTTAGATGTATAAAAAAATATAATTGGTATCGTATCGATTATAGTGGAATTTATGAGAAATTAAACATCTCTAGAATGAAGTAAAATAATGATGAATGTGTATAATATATAAAACTTTATATGAATATTATGTTAAAAGGTATAATTTCATATGATATTGTATATGTATATGTATATCATAGGATTAGATATGAAATGAACAAGTTGTAAATATTAAAATAATCATTTTTATAGTGTTTTTGGAATTATAATAAGTAAAAATACATGAAAAATGGGAAATATTATAGTGTCGTATTGTTGTAATGGTAAATACATTTCTTAGTTTATGACATATTATTTAAATTTATTTCATATTATATTAACATCAACAATATAATGATATCCTTGGGTGTGAATTAATTTCATAACATATCAAATAGGTTGATAATAATAAAACAATGAATTTCTATTTAAATTTTAGTATATAATATTAGATATCATAAGATATGGTCTTAAAAATTAATATATTATAATAAGACAATATTAATTAAAATTTATGTCATTATATAAGGTTATACTATAAAATATTTTAAAATAATGTAATATTTTTTTTGGAAAATGATTTAAAACAAACTTCACTTAATAAAACAACTTAATTTATATGTTTTTATAAATTATAAAATAAAAAACATTTAAAATGTTTATTGTTTTATGAATGTTTAATAAATTATATTTGAAATTTGAAAAACTATTAATTACATATAATCAATATTAATGAAATTTTTTTATAATATTAACATATTATATTATTAATTTTGAGTCTATTAGAAAAAAACATCAACAATATAGGCATGTATGAATCAAACTAAATCCACAAGATTTTCGGTAATTCAAAAATAATTAGTAGAAATAATATATTTTTAGTGAATCAATTAAATGTAAATTATATTAAATAATATTGTTTACAAATAGCTTAAAACTATTTATATTATGATATATGAAGTACTTATATAGATAGTGATAAGATATATATAAAATTAATATTTCTCATGAATCATATATTTTATACAAATTAATTTTAATATTTACTATATTATTTTTAATTATGTTGATTCCAAATTTATATTTAATTTTTAATATAATATTCATTATATTTAGGCATTGAAATTAAAAGTAAATTATTTTTAAATCCAAAATATATATATAAATGTTTTGAGTGAAATTTTTGTATGAAAAATAAAATTTCCATATGTTTCATGGTTTCTTCACCAAACAACTTTTTATTTACATATACTATATATTTGAATAGTTTAAATATGTTAAAGGTTCTCTTATAGATATATTTATTTTTTTATCAATTTTTAAATGATTTTATTTTGATATCATACCATACATTTAATGAGTTTCTCATAATGTATTTTATTAGATTTTACAAAAAAGATAGTTTATGGTGTATTGTGAAAACCTATACAAAATCCCCACCCACATCAACAAATGTGAAATATAAAATCTATCAAACCATTGGAAGACACTATAAGATAATAGAAAAGTATAAAAAATATATTACTAAGAAAAATATGTTATATAGAGGTCCATATTGAGTTTGATATTATCTTCAGTTATAAAATATATAATGTTTTGTACCTCATGATATTCAATATATGATAACAAATTAGATTTCAATTTATCATAAATATAAGAAAGATATGATTAAACCTGTTGCATGATTTTATCATTAAGGCTTTAGAAAATCATCTCCCACTATCACTTAACTTCTTCATATAGTGAAAATTAATTATCAGTCGATTATTTTTATAAATATTATTCTATTAAAACCATTCTAAACTCATCATATATGGATTTCATTATTTTATAGAATCATGAGGGATCAGAAAAAATGTTCCCTTATTAAGACCATCAAGGTACATGAAAATTATATTTGATCCGTTATCATGATCTCCATATTACTAATTATCTTGATATTAACGATCTATAATCTATCATATCTTAATTATTTTCCAAGTAACTATTTTATCAGATAATATAAAATATTACATATGATAACTTCTATTCTTTCCCGAATTACATTAGTTCCACCCTCTCCATTATTTCAATAATCCCTTTTTCCTTTTTTTACTCCAATTTGGAGGTAATCATCTAAACTATGATCTTCCTCAGTTTTTAATGAATCATGGGAGGTTTTGGTGGGTTCCAGGTGCAACAGAAGCTCGTTGGTGGATGCACCCACTTGACTTTTTTTCATTAGCAATGATCAACATGGGATCAATATGATGATAAAAGCCAGACTCCACAGATCGAATCATAGAAATAGACAAAAGAAGAATAGTACTAGAGTCACAAAGGAGGATCATCATATGTTGGTTATAATTAATTTAATTAATTGATCGGTGGGTACTACAGCGGCGGTGGTATTGTAGCAGGCGGGTTACTATTCACATAATATGCATTGGGCCAACAATTTTGGCCTACAGGATATGTAATGGGATACAAGACCACTGGGCCTTCAGGCTATGTAATGGGTTTCCTTCTACCATCTTAAAAGAGGTCTTTTATTTTCTTTAATAATTTAATGAGGCTTCGGCCCCAACCTTTAAAAAAATGACAAGAATTACCATAAAGAAATTATTTCTCTGATGATGTCTATGGTCACGATCTGATGTGATCCATCGTTGCATCGTAGAATTCAAGTGTAGTATTCCTCTAGCATTGATCCACATGTGCTCCATGTATCTCTGGATGTCACCAAAATAACCTACAAGTGCTATTGTGGAGAAGCCTTTTCTTTCTTTGTCAGACTTAGATCGCCTTGATCCGATGGAGGATGATCTCTCTCAGTCTTGAGAGCATTCTTGGAGGAAGGAGTTTGTTCGATCTTGAGTGAATTCTCCAAAAATGTTGTGCAAAATGGTTATGGAAATTTTTTGTGGTTGTGAGGATATTTATAATCAGGTTTTAGGTTATAGAGTTATGATAATAAATAAACGTGTTATATGTTTTATTTATTTCATTAACTCTTATTGAAAACCCCCATACCAAATCATTAATTCCATGACATTCACTCACACTGATTCCAATAAATATCATTTAAAAAAATGAAATTATTTACTCAAAATATTGACTGAAAAAACTACATGGCGTGTAACATTAATACAAAGTGTGTACTCATTTTTCATTTCTATTCCAAAATGAAAACTACAAGGCGTGTACATTTAATGTAAATAGTGTGTATATCTTGTATTTTTATTTTAATCTTCCTCCAACATTAAAAATGATTTAGTCTTCCTTGAAAAATTATTAAACCACATACGGGAATAATGTTTATTCTACTTGAGATACTTGGATACACTTAGTGTGTGACCCTCCAGACCACTTTCTCATTGGAATTAGGCTGGCTTTCATAAAGTCCAACATTATTGTCTAGAAATGGGTCCTGGAACCTAAGATGAAGAAGATGAAGTTGTATTGACGTGTCACATCATATAAACACTTATCGTGTAATTTAATCACTTTGTCTCAATATCTTGAATCAAGCAGGTTGTATGATAGTTCCATCAACCGATGTGCTCGATTATTCTTTCTTTGGTTTTCTGGAATGGAACTTTCCCATTCCTCACCATGGAAATGGATTTATTTAAGCTATATCAATTCCATCAAAGGGCCTAAGATATCTACTTCTGTTATAGAACATAAGGTACAAATCCTTTCTCGCATTATCTATTAACGTAGTATCACTCTTGACACACCTAATGTATCCTACCTCGCTACGAATAGTGTGTCGTCATAGTTTTCATTAATACATTTACGTACACAAGTTGAAATACCTATTAATAATAATCTTAATGTCGAATGACCAATACAAAAGTCTGTAGATAGGAACATCCCTTGACACTATGAAATGTGGATTTTTTACTAGTAGGTATCGTTCTCATAATATCATCCTAGATATTACCTCGGTCACACACCATAAAAAGGTGCCTCAAATTTTTATGAGTCCTCACCCCTAATAGCCTGTATTATTTGTTTCTCTCAAATAACATCATCCAGCTATAGAACATATATTCAAAAATTATGTTATAGCACTTCTGATTTCACATCATAGTAGGGATTAAATATGACCCATTAATGCAACGACTATTCTTAGGAAACTATCACATGCATTAACACGCAGAAGAACAATCAAGATGTGATAAAGCATTCATCAATGAATAAAGTACAAAGTAGTTGGTTCTAGGACACCAACTCCAAATGACTCCCACTTGGACTAGAGACAACTACTAGAAACCTTTAACCCGCTAGCTCTCACATGATATTCATTCTTCTGTTGAGATAGGCCTTTAGTCAAGGGGTCCACCACGTTCTCTTTCGTGGACACTCTTCTCACTGCAAATTCACTCCTTTGATAGAAATCCCTCAAGAGTTGATAATTTTGAAGTATATTCTTTGTCCATTGATGTGACCTTGGTTCTTTTTCAAGATCCACCACTGCAGTATTATCACAATACAACATGATAGGATCATTATTTCTAGGCACTACATCAAGCTTCAAGACAAAGATCTGAATCCGGATGGCTTCCTTCAATGCATCAGAAGCCACTATATATTCAGACTATGTTGTATAATCGGTGACAACTGGATGCTTTTAACTCTTCCAACTCACAGCTCCTCCATTGAGATTGAAAACATATCTAGATTGAGACTTTAAATCGTTCTGATATGTCTAAAAGCCAACATCAGCATACCCTCTAATGACAAGCTCCTTATATCCTCCATACACCATGAACCTATCCTTAGATCTTCTCAGATACTTAAGAATAGTCTTAACAATATTCTAATGTTGTTCTCCTGGTTCTTCTTGATATCTTCCTACCATGCTTAGTGTATAGGAATCATCAAACCAGGTACATAACATAGAATACACGATGGATCCTATAGCCAAAATTTATGGGATCTTACTTATTCTATCTTTCTCTTGTTGTGTATGAGGACACATTTCCATAGAAAGATGTAAGACATGTGACATAATAACCATTCCTCTCTTGGATTGTTCCATACTAAATCTCTTTAGTATCTGGTCAATGTATATACCCTAACATAGTCCAGGAAGCCTCTTAGATCTATCACAAATGATTTGGATCCCTAAAATGTAGGCTACTTCACCCAATTACATCATGGAAAAACTCTTGTTCAACCAGTCCTTAACTGACTGTAAGACTGGTACATCATTTCCAATAAGAAATATGTCATCAACATATAATACTAGCATAACAACCACATTCCGTTTAAACCATATAAAACACATGACTCACATTCATTCTTAGTTATACTAAATTATTTTTATGGCTTCATCAAATCGTATGTTCCATGACTGGGATGCTTGCTTTAATCCATAAATGGATTTATGCAATTTAAAAACCATTTTGGATTCACCTGGTGTCATAAATACTTCTGGTTGTGTCATATAGACATCTTCCTGAAGGATCCTGTTAAGGAATATTATTTTGATATCAATTTTCCAAATCTCATGTTCATGGTAAGCTACTATGGCAATTGTAATTCTTATGGATTTAAACATGGAAACCTGTGAGAAGGTTTTATCATAGCAAATTTCTTGACACTGTCTGAATCCTCTAGACACTATATTTGCTTTATAGGTGCTAACGTGACCTTCCATGTCCATTTTTCTCTTGAATACCCATTGGCATCCAAAATTCTTTGCATCAACTAGCTCATCAACCAAAACCAAGACCTGGTTCTGATACATGGAATCCATCTCTGAATTCATAGCTTCTAGCCATCTTGCATCTTCTAATATTTATACTACTTCCTTGTAGGAGAGAGGTTCATCTTTGTCCAACAATAATTATTCAACATCCTCGATGACTAGGAAGCCAAATCGATCAGGTTCCCTTACCTCTTTTGAGCTCCTACGTTGTACTTGTGTTTCTGGAACCTCTTCCATGGGGACTTGTGGAACTTATTGCTGTACCAAATCATGTGTATCTTGAGCATTAACTTAATCAAAGTCAATATTTCCCTCACTATCCATTTTGAGGATGTGCTCCCTCTTAATAAATATGGTTTGTCTGGCGACAATCACTTTCTTGTCTGAAGGGTTATATAGGTAATATCATTTTTTTCCTTGGTATATCGTATAAAGATACACCTCATGCACTAGGGTGCTAGTTTGTTGCTTGAGAAGGACATAAAAAATGCATCACATCCCAATACATGAGTGTGTGACAAAATGGGTTTCTTTCCATTCCATAACTTGGAGGGAATTCCATTTTCCGTCTTAGTTGGCACTCAGATTAATGTGTATGCTGGAGTTTGTAATGCATATCCCCAAAAGGATAATGGAAGTTCTACTTGGCTCATCATTAACCTCACCATGTCCAACAAGGTGAAGTTCATAATTTCACTAACACCATTCCACAATGGTGTATAAGGTGGAGTGAGATGAGATAGAATCCCAGACTACCATAGAAGATATATGATCTCTTGGTTCAGATATTCTCTACCTTGATCCGATCGAGGCTTCTTTATCTTTTTACCATGTTGATTATATACTTCATTCATGAATTCCTTATATTTCACTAAGGATTCTGACTTATACCACATTAATTAGACATAGCCATATCTACTCAAATCATCGGTAAAAGTTATCAAGTAAGAATATCCACCTCTAGATTCTACTGGAAATGGACCATACACATCAGTGTACACCAATCCTAAAATCTATGTGGGCCATTCACCTTGTCCACCGAAAGGTGGCAAGGTCATTTTTCCTTGTAAACAAGAGTGATATCTATAACGTTGTTTTAGCTTAGTAGAGTCTAAATAGAAATCTTGGTAGAGCTTTGTCAAGTGCTTCTCTTTTACATGACCTAGACGGTGATGCCACAACTTGGTGATGCATGATTCATATGAGTCTGTTTTGTTATCGATTGCCAAAACTTGGTTTTCGTAATTTAATACATAAAAACCATTTTTTAAATGTCCCATACCATAACATACGTTGTTCTTATAAATGTGATAACCCTTATTTACAAACTCAAAATAAATCCAGCCATATCCAATCAAGATACAAAAATTATGTTCTCGGTTACACTAGGAACAAAATAACAGTTATGTAAAACTAAAATCATCCTGATCATAAATGAGAGGTGGTAATCTCTAATGGCGAACGAAGCTCACCTCGTGCCATTGGAAGCTTGAAGATCCACCTATCCTATGGAAATATTTTTAAATCTACATGGTTCCTGCATTGGAATACAGATGTGAGACCCGCCAGCTATATCTAATACCCAATGTGTAGAAATGTAAAGATTACACTCGATAATGAACCCACCTTTTGCATCCCCATGCTTCTGGGTGTAGTTCCTCTTCTAGTATCCTTGCTTGACACATGAAAAACATACCGCCTCCCGTTCCATGCCCTGCCTATGGATCATCCCCTTCTTGGAGGGACTTCTCTCGGGGACCTCATACTGTTTATAAGTCTTCGACCCCTTTTCCTTGTACTTCCTTTTCATATTCACCATAAAGAATGTGATTTTGTCACACCCCATGTCCTTATCTACTAAGTGAATTAAGGTCAGAAGTTCTGATTGACTCTTCTCATTGTTTCTCATGTTGTAGTTGACAATAAAACTAGAGAAGGTCTTGGGAAGTGATAATAGAATAAGATCTATACACAACTCATCAGGGAACATAATCCCTAAGATTTCTAAGCGTTCAATGTATCCAATAATCTTGACTACATGGGGCCCAGCTGGTGTAGACTCTCCAAGATTAGTTGTCAAAAAATCATTGGAGATCTCATATTTCTCCTGTATCAAGTTCTCTTAGTAGAGATCCTTAATGTGAGACATCGTGCTATACACATCCATGTTTTCATGTTGCTTCAAGGGATCATTAAACGTGGCCGATAGAATAAAACACTGGACATCTGTGGAATCATCCATGCGTTTCATATAGAGAGATAATTCCTCATCACTAGCCACTTTTCCAGGCGCAACTGGAACATGCTCTTCCAGAACATACAATTTCTTCTCGTGGCGAAGGATGACGTGTAAAAGCCTCTGCCACTCTTGGAAATTGGTGCTAGTGAGAAGTTTTCCTTCTTGAGTATGGTTCACAATGATATGTTTGAATTCATTTTCTTATCGTTTCTATAAATTAATATGATCAAAGGTTTAGTACTTTATTATGATAAAACTAAGTCAAATAAATAAATTAATACTTATTAGTCTCCCACTATTTTATCTAAATCTAATAGCTCTCACCATTGAATTCAGAATATTCAGTTTCTAGAATATTCTAGTGGCAAGGATCCATATTTACCTTCGCATCAACCCAACCAGGGTTGGTCAAGCAACTTGAAGGGTTTTAGGTAGGCATTCCAAATTCCAACTGCATTAACTCGCAGCTCCTTGATCCGTTGAGTTGACTCCAAAATCCGAAATCATTTTATTTTGGATTTCCTCAACCTTTTCCTCTTAGTCAAACCATTCCCTATTGTGGAAGACAACCTTTTCCTTTTTGGTTTGTGTTTATAGCTTTCCACCTGTCCACAATTGTATCTCCTTGGATTGGTTTCACCTTGGCACCGGACATGAGCCACCTCCACTAGCTTGGGAGCTCCATCCATTACATATGCATTTATCTCACATGCATGTGAGGGGTATAAAGGGGTTTAAACATAAAAGAAACCTTGGTCTCACAGGCCCTACATATTAAGAAGGAGAAGGCTATCATGCCAACAAATTTAATTTAAATAAATTAATTAAGAGAAACCATTCACATAAAAAGGTCTCGGTCTAGCTCATGATCATCAATACTTGCAAAAATATTTATGCATAAATAAAACTATAATTAAATTAATTAATCGTTCTTGTTTAAGATAAATCATGATCAAATAAATTAATTATCTTTAATTAATCAATCCTTTAATCTTAAATCCTTTTTTCTGAATTTCCTTGAAGTTCGTGTCCATCATAATTTTAAACAAAAAAATTCATTGAAAAATTATATTTGTACATAAATTTTACCTTGGAGGCATCCTGGTGAATTCCCATTTACAAAGATATTAAATTAAACGCATACATATAAAACACCAATCACGTATTGTGCCTCAGCATTACCCCTATACTATGGTACACATCTCAAGGTTTTGTATAATATAATAATAAATTTTAATAAATCTGTGTAATTTGGATGAGTACACAACGTGTAGTTCCGACTACACAGTGTGTACTTTTGTTTACCGTCCATCTGAAGTACACGCCCGAGGACATGGCATGTTTTGGTACTTCAGAAATTTTCGGAGTACACGACATGTTCCGCGGGGCACACGCCGTGTAGTGTCTGCGTTACATGGTTTTCGGCTAGGCAATCTATGTACGAGGTACATGGTCCAAACCTAACCCGAAAGGACTACACGTCGTGTACAGTGGACCAAACGATGTGTAATCTAGAAACTGTGTGTCAAATATTCCTGATCAACACACGTTTTCTATTATGACTTAGGTAGGATCCATTTACACGACCTGATTTGGCGTATCAGTCCAATGCATTGATCCTAGACTAACAAGAGTGTACTTTCAAATACACACCCTATATACTGGTGTTGTACACCCAGGAACATTTTGAACCTTCAGATGAGATCATCTATTTTATTTTAATCAAAAATTAAAGAAAATTTTGTTTATGTAAGGTGAACAAGAAATGAGATAGGAGGAACATATATCGAGATTTAGATTTAAAGAATAATTAACTTGAATTGAAAAAAATAAATTATTAAATGCATAAATCACCAATGAAAAACCAAATAATTATAATCAATGATATGACTCCCTCTAATACCACTTGTAGGTTCTAGGAGTAGTGGAAGCTGGTGGGTGGATGTGCCCACTTGACTTTTTGACATTAGCAATGATCAACCCGAGATCAATACGATGATAAACGCCAGACTCCATGGATCGAATCATAGAAATAGACAAATAAGAATAGTCACAAAATCACAAATTAGGATCATCATTTATTGGTTATAATTATTTTAATTAATTTACAAGAATTACCTTAATTGAATTATTTCTCTATTAATGTCTCTAGTTACAATCTGATGTGATCCTTCATTGCATCATTGAATCCAAGTGTAGGATTTCCCTAGCATTGATCCACACATGCTCTACATATCTCTGAATGTCGCTAAAGGAATCATTGTGTTCTATCATGGAGAAGCATTTTCTTGCATTTTCCACCTTAGATTGCCTTGATCCAATGGAGGAGGATCTCTCTCGTTCATCAGAGAATTCTTGGTGGAAGGAGTTCTATCATCCTTGAGAGAATTCTCTAGAATTGTTGTGCACAATGATTAGGGAAAAGTGTTGGGGTTGTGGGGATATTTATAATTGGGTTTGAGATGTTATAGTTATGAAAATAAATAAACGTGTTATGCATTATATTTATTTCATTAACTCTTATTGAGAACTCCCATGTTGAATCATTAATTCCTTGACAGATTCATACACTGATTCTAAAAAATATCATTTAATAAAATGATATTATTTCCTCAAAATCCTGACTGGAAAAACTAAACTGCGAGTAATCATTAATACACAGCGTGTACTTATTTTTAATTTCCTTTTCAAATTGAAAACTACATAGCATGTACATTTAATGTACATGGCGTGTATATCTTGTTTTTTCTTTTTGTTCTTCCTCCAACATTAAAAAGGATTTAGGCTTACTCGAATATTTATTAAACAATACACGAGAATAATGTTTATTCTACTTGAGATACTTGGATACACTTAGTGTGTGACCCTCTAGGACTCTTTCTCATTGTCATTAGGTGGTATTGCCTAAAGACCAATATTACTATCTAGAAATGGCTCAGGGCACCCAAGAGAAAAAAGATGACACCGTATTGATGTGTCACCACATATGAATGCTTACCGTGTAATTTAATCCCTTTGTCTCAATATATCAAACCAAGCAGGTTGCATGCTAGTTCCATCAACCCATGTGCTCGATTATTCGTTCTTTGACTTTCCAGAATTGAACTTTCCCACTTCTCCCCATGGCTATTGATTTATTTAGGCTATATCAATTACATCAAAGGGCCAAAGATATCTACTTCTATTATGGAATAGAAGAAAAAAATCCTTTCTCGAATTATCTATTAATGTAGTATCACTCGTGACACACCCAACGTATCCTACCTCGGTATGAATAGTGTTTCATCACAATTTCCATCAATACATCTAAGTGCATGAGTTGTAATAGTCATTAATAATAATCATAAAGTCTAAGGACCAATACACACATCCGCAGATAGGAACATCCAATGGAACTATGAAATGTGGATTTCCTACTGGTGGGTCTCGTTCTTATTTTATCCTCCAGGATATTACCAAGGGCGCACACCATGAGAAGGTACCTCAAAATATTATGATTCCTCACCCCTAATAGCCTGTATTATTTGTGTCCCCCAAATAACATCATCCGACAATATAACATATATTCAAGAACAATTTTATTGAACTTTCGGGTTCTCATCATAACAAGGATCCGCTATAACCCTTTAATGCAACAACTATCCTTAGGACATTATCACATGCATTTTCATGCAGAAGAACAATCAAGATGTCATAAAGTATTCATCAATGAATAAATTTAAAAGTAGTTGGTTCTAGGCCACTAACTCCAATTGTTTTCACGTCCTCTTATATTTCCTTCCAAGCATATTTCTTCACCCACATAGACTACACTAATATACATCCCTCATTGTCCTTGTTTCCATCTACCACATTCTCTAAACAATTATTGATATCAAATCCAAGATGAGTTTCCTATTCCAAATTCCCTTTTCTCTCCAACCATAATAAATTCTAAATGTCAATCCTACAACATCAATCAAAAAACTATAGTATTATATCAACGTCTACATTACATGTAGTTATTGTAGATGGACCATATGACCTCCCTGCATCTAATAATGGATATCTATCGTCTATTTATGTAACATAGAATTCTAAATCAAGATGTTTAAATGAAAATGATTTCGATTCAAATGAAACATGGTCATTCATCATTGATGTTATTCATTGACAGAGATTTTAAAAATAATTAACATTAACCAAACTCAATAAATTTTTATCAAATGGGTTCTAATTTAATGAATACGACACAAAAATAATAGGGGATTGAAAACTTTTAGTCCCCTAAAATGTTTGATCTTGATTATGATCCTGTTGAATATTATAAACTAACCCATCATGAATATTCATCCACAAGTGAAGAATTAGTGGACATTCCATATTATTTAGAGTATAAATAGGATATAATAACCTATATTAAATCAATGCATGAATATCCCCATATAGTGCAACATTAATATCTATAAACAACCATGTTACTAAATTATATATGATTTAAGTACTCAGTTATCCCCATCATCATTCTAAAAATCTATGACCATGTTTGTAATAGTTTGAGAAATAATCATCCCATATTTAGGAATTATTAACTTCCAAAATTCACTAGAATTAATTTTTTATTCATAAAACCTGAGTTTGAACCTTATTAATACATTCATCAATACAAAAATGTTATTCAATTGGTGCTTAAAATAGGTAATCTTTAAAATAGCTCACAAAAACTGATTAAGAAAATTTATAATAAACATGATTGTATAAATGTTCTATATGGATATGGGAAGACCAATATGTCTCATCTAGACCATAGAAGAAGGGGTATACTACTTCATATATATATCTAATAACCAAAGAATGAGATGAAAAAATATCTTGTTGATCAAGATATCATATACCTAGAAATTGAAAAGTATTTTTCATTTTTGAAAAATAGAATAACAAATTTTGGATGAATAAGTCCAACCAAATCCTTCTTCATTAGTCCCCATACTTATTTTATATAATAATAAAGACATATGTTGAGGTTTCATGGCACATAAATAGTTTCACCATAGTTTACTCTAGTACAAAAGAAGAAGAAGATAACTATAAACATGATATGGAAATGGTTGGACATCCTTGAAAACCCATGAAACATTATCATTACATAGATTCATAAAACATCTCTAATTTACTTTATCATATACTAATGAAATAAATTTAACCCTAGGTATATAGTATATAGTAGAGGATTTATATATAATTAAGATAAAAAGGCCCCTCATCGATAGAGAATGGGTATCTTCAATAGCATGAAAAAGATAGTTTTTACATAATATTAAATATAATTTGACATTAGATTGTGGTATTGATTATTATAATGATCAAAACATTATTTATTAAATATTATTATATATTTTTAATTAAAAAATTATTGGTTATTTAAATAAATATCAGGTATAAATCTATATATAATAGTATTTTGGGTTAGACACTTCCCTAGTCTTTGAAAATATGATATGTCTATAGAAATTAAAATTATTTAAATTTTGAACTATATGTACTCATAAAGAGGAGTTAATTTTAATTAATCGTAATCAATAAAATGAAATTAGTTTCATGTACCAATTTTTTTGGGATTAAAATATTTATCATTTTTTATATTATAAAAATATTTTTTACCATGGATGTATAATATAATTCATTAGTTATAGAATATTTATACTTTATTTTATAAAATAATTTGGACATGTATTTATTAAATAATTAAATGTTCCAAGAAGAAACCCTTGGGAACCCCTCTAGAGTTTGAAGAAAATTTAATTGTGTCCTTTGATTCCCACACACAATAGGCCGTGTCCAGTGGAAATTAATATGTAAATTATCACATAAATGGGCAGTATTTCCCTCAAAAAACAAATAGGAATAATAAAAACCACCAACCAACTAAAAATATTCCATTATATTGTTAATAAAAACAACTATATATATATATGTAAATTTATACAACCCTAACAAAGGAATACACACTTACACTAACATAGAACTCATCCTAAGACACCATTAATATGTCTCCAAGTATCTCGTTTGTAATCCTATAAAATAGTATTGAGAAAAAATGTATAGGCCAAACAACAAGGGTTGAATAAGTAAGATCATATTTTTAAAACAAAATATGAATCATTGTGAAATAAAAATTAAATACTTGATGATCATGAATTTAACATTGAAAACCAAAACATTAGGACTAAAAACCACAATAATAATAATAAAATAATTACTTCAATTCCGTATAAACTTGAATACCTACACCTTATTTATACGTAATACAACACATCCTTTCCATTTAAATATAAAATTATAAATTTTATGATTAATCTATGAAAAAAATATCATAAATAAAAATAATTAATTAATAAAATATAAATAAAATAATTTTCTAAAAATACATTCCCAATGAATGGAAATGTATCATCACTTTTACCTATTATATTAGTTGTTAATACAACTCATAACCTAGTTTTAAAAAAAATGGATAACTAATATTTAATAGATTGAGAATAAATGAATAAGAACAATTATATTCTACAATACCTAATATGTTTTCGAGAAACTATCCAGCCCCTGAATTTCACAATTTCATACCTTGATTTTACATCCATAGCCTCATCATCACCAACAATATCACAATAACATATATTTCATGAAATATCTCTACATGATCCCCTCATCCATCTATGCACACTAATGGTATATACCAAACACAATTACATTATGTAACTACAACCCATCTAAATAACCATGAGCCATCATAACCCATATATCATTCCACCCTTTATACCATATCACCATATTATTATATCAACACAACAATTTTTATAATATAACTGAATAATTAATAAATTAATAGAATTATAATTAAACAACAAGGATGCATGATTAATCAATATATAAACACTACAGTGATACCCAAAATAAGGTTCCCTGAAATGAAACATCAATGAACTACACCACTTCACGTTATGAATCAATACCACATAACATTGAAGGGAATAAAAAATCAGCATATAAATACTAAATTCATGAGATGATAAAATTTAATCCTAGTAATTTAACATTAACAAAAACAATTGTGACTCCTGGAAATATTCTAAATAATGAAATTTTCCTTTATAGAACATTACCAAAACATATTCTGGACACTTTAACCTTAAATATACATTACTTTTCTAATGAAACAAAAAATTACTTTATTTCTATTATAACATATTACCTTCATTCAAAAATTATAATGCACAACCATAAATTAAATAAAATTTACTATAATGACTGAACTGCAAAGTTAATCATCTTCTTAATGTCTATTATTATCCAATAATCCTCAATACACCTAACAAAAAGGACTAGTTACAAAAACACCATTATCATTAGAGACTCAAATAAAGACCAACATTACTGTATGTGGTTTTATCCCACAGAACAGGATTCTAAAAGATAATGAAACTCCCAAAAGATAAAAATTTAATATGGTGATGCTTATTATGGAAATTATAATTGTTACCTCAAGAGGAAATATACTCATAATGTCAAAAAAATCCCTCCAAAATTCCAAATTATGTTATCACAACGAAAATTTACATGAAAAAATTTGTTGTAAACCAATATATCATAACTATATCCTATAATATGTCCTCTAAAATATTTAAATGCCACACAGACCACATCATCAAATTAAAATACATTTTACATCTCATATTTAATCCATTCAAATAAATATTAACAGATAAACCACTAGAGTCAAAAATATATAAACACATAACCACCCCCATAAAAAATAGTGAAAACACCCATAAACGACCACTCAAATAATAATGGATACAAAAAAACATATAACCATTTATCATTTTAAACCCAAATAATATACAATTCATAATCATACCATACATCATTTTAAAAAATTATTACATTAAGTATGTGTGTTCAATTTAATGATCTCAATACCTTCATTAGGTTTCATTATTTCAAAATTATGATCCTGACATGGAAATTAGTGACACCCAAGAAATCAAAAAATATAAATATCAAATAAATGGGAACTATTACCACCCAAAACATTAATCCAATCATTATCTATATTTATGAAAAACTACATTTCTAATTTTAGGGAAATATATATTAATTTACATAACATTCCTGTATAGAATTAATACTAAAAATATAATTACAAATGGAATATACATAATGAACATAAAAGGATGTAAATTTATGAATAGGATGATGGTACTAATTAAGTTAAATCATAAAAATATAAAAATCCAAACATTGATGTATCCCTCAGAACATTCTTTCAACTCATACAGCATTTTACAACATAATTATATCAAGAATGAACAAATAACACAAAACACCAATGAAATTTCATTATCTTCCTAAAAATATTCAATAATTAATTAAAAAAATAAAAAATAGTAAAATCTAGAGGAATAAATAATACATAAAATTAAAGGAGGAAAAAATTCAGTGTTAGTGAGTAAATATCCCTGAAAATGGAATCTAAATTCATCAAAGGATGAATCTTAGTTATCTAATATTTGATTGAAAATAAGGGGACCAATAAATAAAATATAGGAGTTGTGAATTTGTAATTAGGTTTTGTTAACCAAAAACATGGATTGATAATTTTTTCACAATATTATTTTAAGGTTGTACTTAGGGAGATTCAAAAAATATCTCATTAAAAAGGTCAAAATTTACTCTTAATCCATCACATGTTTAAAATTTAACACCCCAAGATTCCATGTTACACTTTTCTATGAATAATACAATATGGTTTGTTGTACGCAACTTTGAGTTCTAACACACCACAACCAATCAAACTATCCATCACAAATAGTAATACCCACTTTTTAAAATTTTATGAATTATATCATTCATAATGGACTTCATTTTAGGATTTGGAATATCCAAATTAGCTTAGGGTGATTTTTTGGTATCTTTCTGAAAACATTCAATTTATTGATGAATAGTGAAAAACACTCTATTATAGTTAAAAACCAATTTTTTTTTAAATAATTATTTTTTTAAATTTATTTTAGATCAATATGGATAAATAATACCTATATATGTTCAATGTAATTCCTTGGATTCATTTTATAACAATTTTAGATATATAAAAATTTTATTGATCTTTTTAACGTTTTTACCCATCTTTTAGGAGCAATTGCCAATTTACATAAAACTTAATTTTACCACTTCTGTGAGTTTAATTTCAAAATTAAAAGATACACGGTTGATACCATAAAGTAAAATGTGGTTTGATGAGATGAAAATAAATTTTGGTGAATAGTAACTTTTTACTTTTATTCACCACGGTTAAAAGTAAATATGGTAATTATTGGTAAAATGATATTATTATTACACTAAAACCTGTCCTAATTCTATTGGATATGTGTAATTAGACTAAAAACAACATTAGGAGTAAAATACGATCCTTTAGGTCCACATGTATTAGATTAGGACGTTTATAATTATTTAATTCAAAGAAGAGTTAAAAGTGTTCAATTCCATGTTTAATAAATAAAACCTTTTTAATATAGGGTTACACATAAGATAAATTCGACTATAATTATTCATTAGAAAGATAAATATATTTCATAAAAAATGGTATTTTATTTATATTTTTTATAAATTAAATAATTTAATTTATATACGACACAATGATGATGTAGTAGTAACCAAATTAATGAAATATTAAAATAATTGATATTATAAATATCCAAAAATATGTTATTTGAGACTTTTTATTAATTACACTAATTTTATTGGTTAATATGACATGTTAGGGTTTGTTAAATTAATTTTTTCAAAGTAATAATGTTGTTATGAATTTATGAAAAACAAAATACCAAATAGTGCCAAAATTGACATAAAAGAGTTTTTAAAACAAATATTATATTATTAATTGATATTATACATCTAAAAATATAAGGTTCGGACGAAAGTATTAATTAATATTATATATGTCATTAATGAACCCATTGTGGTTCTCCTGGAAGTTTATAGTTTTTTTATTTACCATATAATATAAAAATTCAAAGAGACATGTTAATGTAAAACTATTTAACTGAGAGTTAAATATTAAAGATAAAGTTAATATAGTGAAAAAAAACCTATCTAATACCTATTGGTTGAGTGTATTTCGACCCATCCAAAAATTAGCCTTTAAATAATTCATTACTGAGCCATTAGAAACTGAAAATGATTTTATTATAAAATAATACTTTAAGCATTTCCTAAGGTGCCCCTCACCCATTTATAAAATAGAACTCCCCATTGTCTCTAATTCACACCTTCAATTCCATTATGTTTAGCCAAACCATGCCCAAATATCCTTTAAATAGTCCTCCCTTCATCCTAGAGGCATTAATTGATTCATAAAGTGAATTTAAGGATACCTTTTGATCAAATCAAAGGAAGAACCCGAAGAAGAGGTAAATATTTCATCACCTATTTCAAGTTCCTTTCTTCTTCCACTTCCACATTCTTTGTTTTTTCCATTATAAAATAAAAAATCCTGTATCTTCTATATAATTTGAAGTTATTATAAATATGGTACATCCATATTCATTATTCTATCAATCCTTTTAATGACATGTCACCATATGTGCGTACGTACGGCTTACCGTCTCCATGTCGTGGTGTAATTTTCATTCATTGAATTATTATTTGGATGCGTAAAATAATGATGTGTAATTGATGTAAATAAAAATATAACATGATAATGATTCTGTATATATGATATAACATCAAATTATATATTATTTTAATATCAAAATAATGATATTTTCGCTCTTGCGTAGGTAAGGATTACCATCCCCACGAACCCGATGAGATTCATTCCCCATCGTATCCATTAAAAACAAATTTTAATTAGATGATTAAAAATAATGTTTAAAGACTTAATATAATTCTGAATATGTAAAATATTAATCCTATCCATAACAAAAATTACTTACATAACAAAGCATATAAAGGAAAATGAATCATTTAACACCCGAAACGATGATAATACTAAGATATTATTAGCAAAGCAATGTTAAAAGATAATATATGATATCATATTAATGTATATGATTCTTGTATAATTTAATAACAATTATTTCACCATTATACAAGATGTTAACTAACCCTCAACCAAGGAAAAGAACAAGTAATGAGTAAATTTCACAATCACTAAATTATCCGAGTTTGTTTTTACGTAAGTATCTATTAGGACCCCATTATCATCCACATAATGTTTATTAAAAATGTATTACAAAACATTTTTACTATTTAATAGACTATGGGTTAATGTAATTTATACCCTTTTTTGACTTTTTATTCAATGGTTTGACAGGAATCTTTCTATCGTTTTCCAAACAAGGTACTTTATGACCTTTTCGACAAAATTAAGGTAAGAATGTTTTTTTAACTTATACGGAGGGTGTAGCTATTTTCCACCATTATAACATCATCAAAGCTTCCCTTACAAGCATATAAGAATATTTTCAAAAATAATTTTTTCTTTTATAATTATATGAATTTTAAATGATTTTAAAATAGAAAGAGATATTTTCTCTAAAAAAGTTCTTGATTTCAACTATGCCAACATCCTTTGATGAATTTTATGCTTATTTGAAGTTGATTAATTATAATACCAAAATTCCATATTGTATTGAAGGTTTTGTGATATGTTTGACTGTGGATGTGTTATTTTTACACCATTCATGGTTTATAGATAATGATTTTACATTTATTATGCTAGTTTTAATACGAATTTTTATTTTATATTTAAACCTTTTCATATTAGGAATGCATTGGACTTAGTATGTGATGGGTGGAGCCCGCTATAGCTCCTAGATGCATCAGTAGGTCTCATGTGACAAACTAGTGTCTTCGCACAAGGCCTTGACAAAATCTTATTTGTAGTCTTGGCACAAGTCCTTGACTCTATAGTTATGAAGTCTGGAATTATGCATTCCATTATTATGAAAGTGGCTATTGATATTGCATGTCATTATTTGACTAGTAGAATATCCATTTGAATAATTAAATATATTTATATGATTTTATCTTAGACATATTATTCTAAAGTTGATTTTTAAAAAGGTTTTTTTAGTCTTACACATTACCTTAAATGTTTATTAGCCTTGTAAGTACAATATACATTCATTAGGTTTACATTACGTCATAAAATGGAAAACTACAACAACATTGTTTCCATGGACCTCACTCATATCCCCTCAAACTATCCCTCTAGGCCTGTCATAAAATTCTTCTTTGCATCCTGGAAAAGATAAAGCATAGAAAGGTGCGAGCTCAGATTTAGATAAAATCTAATTAGAGCACATAGCCCTAAGATAGACTTTGAGGATTTGTATAGAAGAACATCCTAGAATTTTGTTATTGTAGAGATTTTGTGAGTTTTCCAAGAAATACATCTCTGTCTGGATATGAGCAGGTAGAGGTGGCTCTGGTAGAGATATGCCTAGGAGTGAAAACTCTAACAAGGTGTTTCGGGATTGACTCAGGGTATCCTGGTACGCGACAATAGGCCTTGATGCACTCTTTGTTATGAAACTCATGAGGGATATTCTTAGAATAATTCAAATTTTCTTTACAAGTCATTATGAAGGATTTAGGAGTAAATACATCCTCAATGAAAAATTTTTTGTTATGATTATATATTATATAAATAATCTTTTAAATTTACGTTAGGTATTTTAAATGTTTGGAATCATGCATTATGATTCATAAACTAACCTAGTGTATGCCATTGTTTAGAAATGGTGCTGATCAGCTTATCACTATATTGGGAAAACTCACTCTGGTTATGACTAATAACCTAACCCCTATGGAGCACCCTGATCCGCAAAATGGAGTATTAATGTTAGATCACTTCATAAGGAAAAAACCATGGACATTCAATGGGGGTACAAATCCACTAGTAACTGAGCTATGAATAAATTCCTTAGAGAAAATATTCCCCGCCTTGGGGAGTAGAAAAAGGGAAAAAGTTGTCATGGACATTTACTACCTCACTGAATATGATGATCAATGGTGGTCATTAATTATAAACACAAAGGAAGATGATGAAGTATAAAATTTGGAATAATGGGAGTTTAACGAAATTTCCATAGAAAAATACTTTCCACATGACCATCAAGAGGATTTGGAAAGACAATTTTTGAGTCTGAGGCAAAAGGAGTATGAGAATGTCCCAATGTATGAAGATAACATTACATTGTTAGTGAGGCATTCTAAAGATTATATATGTAACCAAAGAAGCATGATTGATCATTTATTTGACTGTTTTAACCATTTCCCCATCAATCATTTGTCTCACAATCCTCCTCGTTATACAAAGATTTTGTCTCACATGATATCAAGACATAAAAAGAATTCCCCAAGTCTTATGACTTTAAAGAAAATAAAGGGAAGAAGAGATCTGTTGAACAATCTATAAATAGAAATAAGGGGAAGAAGGGAGAAGTTGAATATCCATCCTACAGTAAATGTGGGAAGAAACACCCTGGTACATTCATGAAGGGAATGGGAGCCTATTAAAAGTGTGGGGAAAAAATCCACCAAGGTTGTGATTTCAAGGGGAATCAAGAGGTTGTTAATGTTGAATGATACATTTATAGATAAAGGAGGAATTATGAGATTGAATTTCTTAAACGTTAGGGGAAATTACCTCAAAAAGGCCATGGGATCAAGGCCAATCCTATGCTACCACTACTGCTGAGGTTGGAGCTCTAAAATACATATTGGTAAGTAATTTAATGGTTTACTCATGTTTATCAAATGATTTATTTGATTCTGGATCATCGCATTGTTACATATCTTCCAATTTTGCTATGAAAATCAGATATTTCCAATTTTATTTAACATGGGAGTTGTCAGTTAAAACTTCTAAGGGATGTATCATTACAACAATGTTTTTTGAATCAGTCCCCATTAGGGCATATAAATGTTCTTTATCTACTGATCTCATCATCATACCAATGATTGAATTTGATATAATCCTCAGTATGGATTGGCTTTCAGATCATGATGTAAAAATTTATTTTAAGAAGAAGGAGGTTACACTTTTTGATGATGATAAGGAGTACCTTATCTTTAGAGTAGAAACGTTAACAACTAATTCTCATCTAGATCCACCCCAAGTAGCTCAACTAAATTCAATTATTGTGGAGGAAAAGAATGAAATAACTATGGGTGAGGAAAGGAATGTACAAATACATTATGTACCTATTGTGAAAGAATATATTGACGTGTTTATAGAAGTTTTACATGGAAATCCTCCAAAACGAGAAATTGAGTTTTCCATTGATTTAATTCATGGTTCAAGGCCCATATCAAAGACCTTATATAGAATGGCCACAGTAGAATTTGTGGAACTAAAGAAACAACAAGAGGAATTGAGTAATAAGGGATTTATTCTCCCTGGTGTTTCTCCATGTAGAGACCCTGTTCATTTTGTTAATAAGAAAGATGAATCTATGAGGTTGTGAATTGAATATAGGGAGATCAATGCTATAACAATAAATAAAAAGTATCTTTTACCTCACATTGATAATTTATTCGACCAACTTCATGGAGCTCAATACGCTTCAAATATTGACCTTCTATAGGGATATCATCAGTTGTGTTTGAAGAAGGAAGAAATTATGAAAATATCATTTCGAACCAGGTACGTGCATTACAAGTATTCAATAATGTGTTTTGGAATGACTAATGCACCCTCTGTCATCAATGATCTAATGAATAGAGTTTTCAAGGAATATCTTGATGAATTTGTAGTGGTATTAATTGATGATATCTTTGTATACTACAAAAGCTACAAAGATCATTAAAATCACTTGAGCGTTATTCTAAAGACTATTAGAAGTCATGAATTATATGATACATTTAGAAAGTCTGAATTATGGCTTTAAGAGATTTCTTTTCTTGGCCAAATTGTCTCTATGGATGGAATATCTGTTGATCATTTTATGACAAGAGTAATCCAAGAATGGCCAGCACCGATGAGTATAATTGAGGTAGATAGTTTTATTGGTTTAGCAGTTTATTATCAGCATTTTGTCCATAATTTTAACAGATTGGCTAACCCATTAACAAAGCTCATGTGAAATGGGGTCAAATTGGTTTGGACAAAAGAGTGCGAATAATTTTTTTGATGAAATGAAAAAATATTAGTCAATGATCCTATATTGACTGTTCCATCAGGGAATGATGGGTTTGTTATTTATAGTGATGCTTTAAAGAAAAGTCATGGTTGTGTCCTTATGAAGAATGATAGGGTTAATTCCTATGCATTAGGACAACTAATAATTCATGAGCAAAACTATCATACTCATTATATTGAGTTAGTAGCTATAATCTTAGATATGATCATTTGGAGATAATATCTCTATGGTGAAAATGTGAGATTTATACTAATCACAGGAGTTTGAAGTATATTTTCTCACAAAAAGAACTCAAAATGATGCTAAGGTGATGGCTTGAACTACTCAAGGATTATTATTGCACTATTCACTACCACATTGGGATGGTAAATAAGGTAGCGGATGCTTTAAGTAGAAAGGATCATGGAGTTTTGAAAAAGATGAGAGTTAAAAGGGATCCTATTTTCATAGATCTAGTAATGATGGATATGGGAATAACCATGGAAGGTGAAACATGAATGCTTTTTCAAATGGTTTTGAATACATCTTTTCTAGAAAAGATAAAAATTTCTCAGGATGATGATGAGGAATTTAAAAAGAAGATTAAATCTGTGAACGATGGGAGATTTATCAACATCATATATGATGATGGGATTTTGAAATTTGGGAAGAGACATTTTTTTCCTAATATACCAGATCTGAAAAGGGGATTGTTAGATGATTCTAATTGCTCCAATTTCTCTATACACCCTGGTAGCACCAAAATGAATAGAGATTTGAAGGAACATTTTTTGTGGGACAGGATGAAGAGGGAGATTTCTAATTTTGTGTCAAGATATATGGTTTGTTAACAAGTGAATGCTGGAAGGCAATATCCTGAAGGATTCTTGCAACCTATTTCTATACCTATGTGGAAATGAGATAATATTATGATGGACTTTGTCATGGGACTACAAAAGACTCCTAGAAGGAACGATGCAATACGAGTCATTGTATATTGTCTTACAAAGTCAGCATATTTTCATGCTATAAGAGAATATTTAACAATTGAACATTTAACAAGACTATATGTTAATGAAGTTTTAATACTTCATGGTGTACCACTATCGATGGTTTCTGATCATGATCCCCATTTTACATCACGATTCTGGAAAAGTCTTCAGAAATACAAGGATACTGAACTTCGTTTGAGCATTTCCTACCACCCCCAAACTGATGGACAATCAGAACAGAGTATTCAAACCATTTCTACTAGAAAACGAGGCTATAACCACAGTTTTAATCAAAACTATGGCTATATGGTTTAATTTCAAAGGCTATAGCCACAGTTTAGTGAAACCGTGGCGATATGTTTTTTTTGAAACCTATAGCCACGGTTTCAACCAAACCGTGGATATAGGTTCTTTTTCAAAGGGTTATAGCCATGGTTTGGGTGAAACCATGGATATAGGGTCTTTGTAAAAGGTTTATAGCCACATTTTGGTTAAACCGTGGCTATAGGTTTGGTCTATAGCCACGATTTTGGTAAAACCGTGGCTATAGGGTATTTTATTTCATGAACTATAGCCACGATTCATCAAAACCGTGTCTATAGATCTCCCGCCATTGCGCGGGAAAAAAATTAACCTGCGAAAAAATGGCGTGAAGTTTTATAGACACGGTTTACATGCTATAGACACAATTTTTAATAATATATTTAACAATATATATATATATATATATATATATATCTGCAAAGATGTCTGTAGAGTAGTGGAAACGTTCTTGGTCTATATAGCGAAGGTACAGAGATCGAATCTCGATAGGCGAAAATTAATTTTGGGCTATAGCCACTGTTATAAACTATGGCTATAACCCTGTTGGCACAAGGGACAACCATGGCTATAGACCAACTGCCACGGTGGACTTATATGGGGGCTATAGCCACTGTTTAGTGAAACCGTGGCAATAGGGCTATAGCCACGGTTTAAAACAGTGGCTATAGTCCAATAAAACTGTGGCTATAGATTTTAGCTATATCCACGCCAATAGGTTCCATGGGTAGATGAAACCATGGCTATAGGTTATATCCATGGTTTTTACCACTATAGCCACGGTTTTTTACCGTGGATATAGCCCAATTTTCCAGTAGTTCATAGAAGATATGTTTAGATCATGATCACTTGACTTTCATTGTATGTGGGATCAATATTTACCTCTGTTAGAATTTTTATATAACAATTGCTTCCATTAAAGTATTCAAATGGCACAATATGAAGTGTTATATGAAAAGAGATGTCACACACCAACCTTTTGGTATAATGTTGGTGAAAGAAAACTCGTAGGTCCAAAACTTTTTGAGGAAATGATGTAAAAAGTGAAGGTAATCCAAAACCACATCAAAGCATCTCAAAGTAAGCAGAAGAGATATGTTGATAACCGAAGGAAGGATTTTGAATTTCAGGTAGGAGATCATGTTTTCTAGAATGTATCTCCATGCAAGGGTGTTATAATTTTCGGTAAGAAGGGAAAATTGAGCCCCAGTTACATCAGACTTATCGAGATTCTATAACCAATTGTGGTTGTAACTTATCGTTTTTCAATGCCTCGAAGTCTCTCCAATGTTCATGATGTATTCCACATATCACCGTTGATAAAATACATTCCTGACCCAACACATGTACTCACATATGAGAAATTAGAACTAGAACTCGATCTGCCTTATTATGAAGAGCTTTTCAAGGTTTTTGAAACAGGAGAACAATTGCTGAGAAACCAGATGACTCATCTGGTAAAAGTTCTAGGGAGAAACCATAAGATGGAAGAGGCAACGTGGGAACCCGATGAACTTATGATGAAGAACCACCCGAGTCTTTTTCTGTAGTAAAATTCATGAAATTTTTAGGATGAAATTATTTTAAATAGGGGATAATGTAACACCCCAATCTTCCACAATACACTTCTCTTTGAATAATACAATAGCGCGTGTTGTACGCAACATCGAGTTATAACAAACCATAACCAATCAAACTAGCTGTTATGAATACTAATACCCACATGAAATTTTATAAATTTTATCTTTCAAAATGGACTTCATTTTTGGATTCAGAATATCAAAATTAGATTAGGGTGAGTTTTTGGTATTTTTCTAAAAACATTCAATTTTTGATGAATAATGAAAAACACTAAGTAATAGTTTAAAACCGAATTTTTTATTTAAACAATTATTTATTATATTTAAATTTATTTTAAGTCAAAATAGATACAAAATACATATATAATTTCAATGTAATTAATTGGAGTCAGTTTAAAAGAATTTTAGATATAAAAATTTTTTATTGAACTTTTTACTCCATTTTTCCCACCTCCAAGGAGCATTTGAAAATTTACATAAAAATTAATTTTACTAATTTTGTGAGTTGAATTTCAAAAAATCTAGATACACGGTTATTATCAATACATAAAATGTGGTTCGATAAGATGATTATAATTTTTGTTGAATAGTAACTTTTTACTTTTATTTACCACGATTAAAAGTAAATAGGGTAATTAAGGGTCATAATGATATTATTATTACCCTAGAACATGTTATAATTCTATTGGATTAGTTTAATTCGAACAAAATTAACATAAGGAATAAAATATGATCCTTTAGGTCTACTTGGATTATATTAGGACATTTATTATTATTTAATTCAAAGAAGAGTTAAATGTGTTAAATTCAATGTTTAATAACAAATTTTTTTTAATATAGGGTTACACATAAGATAAATTCAACTATAAATATTCATTATAAATATACAATGATTTCCTAAATAATAGTATTTTATTTATTGTTTTTATATAATAAATAATTTTATTTATTTATGACACAGTGATGATGCAGTAATTACATAATTAATGAAATATTAAAATAATTGATATTATAAATATCCAAATAAATAAAATTTGAGACTTTTTATGAATTCCACTGATTTTATAGGTTAATATGAAATTTTTGGGTTGGTTATATGATTTTTTTTCAAAGTAATAATGCTGTTATGAATTTAGAAAAAACAAAATACCAACTAGTTTCAAAATTGACATAAAAGAGTTTTTAAGACAAATATTATATTATTAATTGATATTATATTACTAAAAATCTAATTTTCAGCCAATGGACATAAATAATATTATATATGTCATTAATTAAATACATGAGGTTCGCATGGATGTTTATAGAAATATTATTAACCATGTAATATAAAAATACAAAGATACATGGTAAATGTCAAACTAATTTACTAAGAGTTAAATCTAAAAGATAAAGTTAATATAGTGACCCAAAACCTATTAGATGAGTTTTTTTCGACCTATACCAACCTTATCCTTGAAATAATTTATTTTTGAGCCTTTATAACTAGAAAATGATTTTATTATAAAATAATAATTGAAGCTTTTCTTAAGGTGCCACTCACCCCTCTTATAAAAAGGCTCTCCCCCTTCTCTCTAATTCACATATTCAAAGCCATTTGGATTGGCCAAACCCTTCCCAAATACCCTCTAAATAGTACTACCTTCATCCTAGGGGACATCCATTAGTCTAAAATACAACCTAAGATACCCTTTTGATCAAATAAAATGAATAACCCAAAGAAGAGGTAAATATTTCATCACCTCTTTCAAGTTCTTTTCTTCTTCCACTTCCTCTTTATTTGTTGTTTCCATTATAAAATAATAACTACAATTTTTCTATATACTGTGATGTTATTATAAATATGGTACAACCATATTCATTATTCTATCCATCCTTTTAATGACATGTCACCATACGTGCGTATGCACGACTTACTGTCTCCACATCGTGGTGTAATTGTTATTCAATACAATATGATTTTGATGAGTATAATAATGATTTGTAATTAATGTAAATAATAAATATCACATGATAATGATTATGTATATATGATATAATATCAAATGATTTAATTTTTTTATATCAAAAGAATGATATTGTGGCACGAGCGTACGTACGGATTACAGTCTCCACGAACGCGATGAGATTCATTCCCCATCGTATCCATTCAAGAATAATTATAATTATATGATTAAAAATAATATTTAAATACTTAATATCATTATTAATATGAATAATTTACATCATATCCATAATAAACATTACTTAAGTAATAAAGAATATTAAGGTAAACGAATTAGTTAACACCCAAAACAATGATAATACTAAGATATTATTAAAAAAAGAAATGTTGAAAGATCATATATGATATCATATTAATGTATATGATTCTTGTATAATTTAATAACAATTATTTAACCATTATACAGGAGGTTAACCTACCCTTGACCATGCTAATGAACAAGGTAAGGGTTAATTTCACAATATCTTTTTTATCCGAAGTTGTTTTTACGTAAGTATCTACTGGGACCTCTTTATCATCCACATCCATGTTTCTTAAAAATGTATTCCAAAACATTTTTACTATTTACTAGACTACGGGTTAAAGTCATTTATACCATTTCTTGACTTTTTATAAAATGGTTTTAAAGGAGTATTTCTATCATTTTGCAAACAAGGTACTCTATGACCTTTTCGATAAAATTAATGTAAGAATGTTTTTTATCTTATACGGAAAGTGTAGATATTTTCCGCTATTATAACATCCTCAAAGCTTCCCTTACAAGATTATGTTAATATTTTTGAAATAAATGTTTTATTTTATATTTATATGAATTTTAAATGATTTTAAAATAGAAAGCGATATTTCTCTAAAAATGGTTTTGATTTCATCTATGTCAACATCATTTGATAGAATTTAAGCTTATTTGAAGTTGATTTACTATGATACAAAACTTTCATATTGTAGTGAAGGTTTTGTGATATGTTTGACTATGTATGTGTTATTTTTACACCATTCATGATTTATGGATAAATTATTGATATTTAGTATGCTAGTATTAATACGAATGTTTATGTTATGTTTAATCCTTTTCATATGAGGAGCATATTGGACTTTGTATGTGACGGGTGGAGCCTGATATAGCTCCTCGATGCATCGGTAGGTCTCATGAGACAAACTAGTGTCTTGGCACAAGGGTTTGAAAAAATCTTATTTGTATTCTTGACACAAGTCCTTGACTATGTGGTTATTAAGTCTGGAATTATGCATTCCATCATTATCAAAGTGAATATTGATATTGCATGTGATTATTCGACTAGTAGAATATCCATGTGAATAAGTAAAAGGAATTATTTGATTTTATCTTTTCTATATTTTGCAGAAGTTCATGTTTAAAAAAGATTTTGTTTTAGTCTAATACATTTCCTTAAATATTTATTCTTATTTATGAATGTTTCTGCTGTATTGTTATCCTTACTGAGCATCTGAGCTCACCTCTTTCTATGTTTTATTTTTTCCAAGATATGAAGAAGTATTTCATGACTGACATGTAGGGATAGTATGAGGGGATATGAGTGTGGTCCATGGATAAAATATTATTGTAGTTTTCCATTTTATGATGTAATGTAAACCTTATGAATGTATCTAGTACTTCCAAGGCTACTAAACTAATAAATCTTTTGAGACTTGATCTTTTGTGATCATGCCAATGATAAGTAAAAATCCACTGAATCTGGGCTTCTGGGGTCGGGGAATTACATAACACATTTAACAAATGTGTTATACGATCATTATTATAATTAAAGTATTTTCTATAGCATTATAAATATATTTTTTGGATTTAGTCTCACTATATTTTTGTCTTCATATTAATATATAAAACTTATTTATTTGGATTTGATTTTTTTAAATTTTTAGAATTGGAATAACGTTTATCCTAATCATCATGTTTCATCCAAGATCTTATCTAGATTCTATCGTCTTCCCCACCATACACTTTTTTATTTCATCGATGAAAATTCACCACAATAATCCCAGTGGATCCACATTCTAAATATTTTAAGGGGGGTTCCACTTTTATTTACCTGTTTCTATTCATAGATTTTTAGAAAACAATGATAAAAATTCATCAATATTTTTCCATAACCCATTTTCAAAATCCGATTTACGAGTTTCTTCTTCAATAATAATATTCTATTACCTATATTTTTATGAAGCCCTTAATAAAATTCGCTATCATATTTTGTTTTGGTTTTCATGACATTCTTCATTCTCATTTAATAAGTGATTAGAGAGATATTTAAATTATTCATATATAATGCTTCAAGATATCTATCTTTAATTGAAGAAACTTTATCATGAAATAATTGGAGAATAATTATCAATATCTTTTCAATAACTATAGTATCTTCTATCTTTTCACCATGACATATAATAATGATAAAAATGTCACTCATCCTAGTAGAAAAGTCACAGAAAATTTCTTATTCACCCATATTGAGATCTTCATACCCTAGCATCCAAATTTGTAACTTTTCATTATGTACATTTTTTATAACCTTCATATTTTTTAGATTATCCTAGATACCATTAAAGGTGTCAACAACCTTTACAATTAAAAACAAAATTTTAAAAATTTATGAGAGTAAAGAATTGCTGGCCCTCCCATCATTCTAAATATTCTTCTTATCAGTAGATGTAAGATGAAATTTTCCATCAATAAGTGTGAATCCATCTATAATGGCTTCAAAAACATCATATCCAAATGAAATTAAATAATTCAATAATAAATCATACCAGATATGATAGTTCATACCATCAAAGACCAAAATCTATTTAATGTTGACACAATTCAGATTTCCTAGCACAACTACTCTTAAAAAACATTATAAAATGGTATGTGAAGAGATCCTTCAACTCGAATACCAATTTATATTTCCCCAATAGAATCAATGTATCGCTGAGAGTGGGGGAGGGGTGAATCAGTGATATCATTTAATTTTGTGTTTCTTTCCACATAAAACAACCTTCTCCCCATGTTAAACATTTTCTACCATGATAAAAACAAAAACAACACCCATCCATATAAACAAAACAATTTATAGGGTTCACAACTCAATAAGAGTAGCTACATCCTTAGTATGGTTTGGAAATAATCGAGTACCACCAATTCCACTAAAAAAAATTCTTTTTTGTAGAATATAACGAGTAGTATATTCCAATAAACTTGTGTAGAACTATGTTCACTAAAAAAATGAATGTGCTTCATGTTGACTGAAATTATGTAATAAAATTTCTATAAAAAACATGTTACAATGATTCTTGATCAATATTAACAAATATAAAATTAAATTTTTTTAGTATTTATAAACCTAGTATAAGGAATGAACATCCCTTGACTTCATAATGAAACTCGATACAATTTCCAACTATGATTAAATAGTCTAATTTTTCAATATGAGAATAAAATTCTATTAGAATATGGTTAAGGGAATTGTAAACTGTATTTAAACAGTCTAGAAAACCAAATCTAATTACTCTATATGATTTTGGAAACATTAATTACGATCTTCTCTTCCCTCTTTTCTTCTTTTATATAGAAAACTACCCCTAAAATTCTCCATTAAAATACAACTTATCTGTATAATTTTTTAGCACTCTAACTTCTCTCTATAATAGTACATCTATGTCAAAAAGGGAAAAGGACCCCCACCTTTTATAAGATACCAAAAAGTGTTTTGGATGGGAGTCTAAAAATCATTACCGCTCAACCAAATTTCGCAAAACACAATTTATGCAATAATTATGATTGTATCTTTAATCCTTCAATGCTTCCAAACACTTATTTAATATTCTATAATCTTCACCACATCTTATCTCTTTGGAATATCTTAACTCATGTCATTCCTATTCTAATTACCCATTCCAATTTCTTCATTAAGATGAATATATCTGAATCTTCATTCCATTTCTTCACACCAATTTAAGAAACAAACATATAACTTCCCATTAAGATTATTAGAACCGATTGACCATTATAATTTCATAACTATGATGGATATAAAAGATTCTTCATTATATTTCTCTGCACAAATTTAATATATATATATATATATATATAATTATATCGCTCAAAAACAACATCTCATTCTGATTTCTTCATTATGATGGATGCAAGATATTGTTCACTATGATTCTCTACACCAATTGAAAAAAATATGTGTTCTTATTATGAATCATGGAACCAAATTATCATTCTTATTTTTTTATTACGATGGACACATCAGATTATTTATTACATTTCATTGCACAAAAATAAAAAAATTGAATCCATTCATTAAATTTTTTCAACTGATTCTATGATCCCCTTGATGACACATTGAAAAGATTAAATAAATTTCCCTTTTCTTCTTCTTACAGACTAATGATCTTGTATCGAATGAATTCAGTGGCCTCAACCTATGTCAGATGAATCAATTTCAGATTCATGCTAATAATATGTCACATCTCCAATCTGATGATTCTTGACCCAATTGAAATTATATAGAAAAATATAATTTTTATCATGTCCCACAGTAAAAAAACATTAGAGTTATTATTTTATGTTCACCCACATATTATGTAAAAAATAAAAAATTTATCTTAAGGAATATGTTTGACAATAACATTGATGGATGTATAATTTTATTATTTACACTATTTACAATAAACTTTTCATATTATATACATTCAACTATTCGAATAACTCCCATTTTATTTTTTTTATTCATCTCAAAAACTCCTGACAAATAAAAATTATGAATTTGATACTTTTTAAACCATCATAGCATCTGATGATTGGAATCATGGTCACATCAATCATCAGTGGCACACCAAATATGATGGACTGATTTTAGAAGCTTCATCTTCAGAAAAATATTTCATTTTATGATTATGATACCAATGATCTTCATGTAGTAAACTTATTTCAATGAATATACGTATCAAGTTATCTCATACACATCAAAATTAGACTGGAAAGCTTTAGCTTCACAAAATTTCTTGTTTCACAAACTCTTTCATGTATCATGACATCCTCAAGAATCTGAATACATTTAATAACAATATAGCATCATTTACCTTTCATTGGGAATTATTTGTGACTTTAAATTCGTTCCAACATAATAATTTTATTACAAAAAATACATAATACTGTTGGAATAACTTTTTACCCTATTCATCATTAGGAGTGTATCACAAGTTCACAGATGATTTATGAATTTTTTGAATTACAAAACATAAAATAATCATCAGATTTTCATCAGGGTTATTCAAAAATTGACCCTCATTATTATCTTCCTTTCATTTCATACCTATGGTGATTCTGACTAACATTTTCTTCCAAAAAACATCTCCACAATATGATATAATTTATTATGTACTGTGTGTCTGATTTCTTGAATACAATGATTTGTCTGATTGTAAACATTTTAAGAGAGAAGTGAATTCTTTTCTTCTTTGATAATAAAATACATCCTCCTCAACACAACCATATTTCAGATTCAAAAATATTTCATCCAACTTGTTACAAGAAAAATAAACCTATATATAAATTTATTTAGCTGATATATTATTCTATACTACCATTGGATTTTCTAGAGTTTCAGGAACCATCTCGGGTTAAACTCTCACCGGTCACCCGAGTAAGTCCATGACAAATCCTGAAGGGAATTTAATATCCCCAATGGCTAGTTACTAGTGTCAAGCATCAAAATAAAATAATTGGGAACTATTTAGACCCTAAAAAATGTAAAATATATACACCAATATAAACCTACCAATAAAACAAAACTCAATCAGTGAATAGAATATACAACTACACATGTACCTCAATGTGACCTCATTGATTACATCCAGCCGTAAGATGACACTCTCCCTAAGTGAACCAATGCAGGAAGGATCACCAAAATCTAAAAAAAAATTAATCTATAGGCTTGAGTATTTAAAATCTGTAGGAAATCCCAGATAAAATATTTCATAAGACACAAAATTAAAAATAAAACAATGTCACGCTATTTTGAAAATACAACCACATAAAAATAATGTTTTCTGTTCATTTAAAATTTTAGTCATAACCTTCCAATTTTCAATTACAATATTCATTTTCATTCCATTTCATCTACAAAAAAATTTCCATGAATTGATACCCACTTTAAAATTAAAGGAAAGCATTTTAGATTAAAACATGGTTTTCAAAAAATAAAAAAAGCAGGATCCAACTGAAATGAAAATCACATCACAAGTATCATGTCCAAATTGATCACCATGGGAAATCCATATAGTTATCTAGAATAAGAGGGTCACTGTAAACCATGTATCTCAGTGAAACATGCTATAGAAACCACAACCGATAACATACTCATGCACGAGAAACTTGAGAGGAATCCATCCAATGTTTTAGTTATACTCAATCATCCCCATAATTTATTTAGTGTTTTAATCGTAAATCCTACTATATGAGACCATGCCACATTCGAGTGAACTTGAATACTAATTTTTTTATCCCACCTAGGTACCTTGGTTTTTCATGTGCATTTCTTCATGTGGTGGTGAGTTTTTATCAAACTAACATACATGAACATATCAATTTCTTGACTCAAAACTAGTTCCAACATCTCACCACTGATCTCCGTCCACAACTGCATCCCCCTTATTATGTCACACAAAAATTCACAATACTATTCACTAGAAACATATCAAAAATCACACATTTAACATATGCATCATATTTGTAAAACTTGGGGGCATTCTTCATGAGTGGTTTTTGCTCCCATAAATCTTTCTCAAAGTTCCAAATGAGTAGAATTCATTTAAATAGAATTCGTTCACTTTAGAAAATACTATTTTCTATAAATTTTAAATTACAAGAACATTTAAATGTATAATTGAATAAAAAGACACTATAATTTTTAAAATAATTCTTGAAACAATGTTTAATACCAAAACCCCATTTGAAAAGATTCAGAGAAGGTATAACTACCAATAACAAAGAAATTTTTTAAGGACTGTGACTAATTAAATAAATAAATAAATATATATATATATATCATTAGCTTATTCATTTAATATAAAATGTATTTTTTTAAACAATCAAGAAATCATGGAATTTAAATTAATGTCCTTCAAATAGGGGACCAACCTCAAACATGTCAGTTTTTGGGACGACCACTCAAACCACCCGTTCATTATTAAACATAAATGCATTTATGCATATACATATATTTAAATACTGATATATGCATTGCACTTATTCTCCATTACATTAGTGAATACATATAAAGAGGTAATATTTACATATATCCCTTACCCATGCATGAAGATGTATGTGTTCATTATTCTTATAGCTTAAAACCACATCTAAGAGATCCAACAAACTCTAAAAAAATTATCAACAACTCAAAAAACACAAAACCCATACTTTAAAATTAACCCAAAGAAAAGGAACCAAAGACCCTTACCAATAATTGATGGTGATCAGACAGAAATGGTCATAAATGCTTCACCTTCAGTGGGGATAATTAAACACACCAGAATGAGGCTCAAAAGACCAATCATACCCCATATTGAGAAGAAATTAATAAAATATTCAAGCACTCAGATTCCTAAGGTTCGTCCAAAAAAATGGACCACCTAGGGGAGAAGGAATTCAATTTAAGAATAAAGATGAATAGATAAGAGACCCACCTAATTGATATAAACCCAAAATCAGAAGGAGCAGTCACCGAAGGGAGGGAGGTGGTGAATTAGATGTAATTGGATGAGGGGGGTCATTCAAGCAGGGATATGGAGGGGAGGGGGGGTGAATCACATGGAGAGGAGGGGAGGAATGTGAATCACTTATTTAGGTTTTAATTAAAAACATAATAATAATTATTATTAAACTTAATAATAATAATATTATTATTAATATTTATCTTAATAATAATTTTATTATTTTTACGACTAAAATATATTATTTTAAAGTTTATTTCATTTTTTATTATTTTATTTCCATATAATGATAGTTCTGAATGCTAGGTAGGCCACCCGGTTTGGTTTTAAAGTATGTCATACTATGAAACAACCATGTGCACCCTATAAAAGAGAAGGGAAACATGTACAAGTAAGTTGCATGGTTTTAAAAACTGTGCCCTAACAATGAAACCGAACTCTATCATTCGATAGACCAATTTCACACACTTGTCATATGGTTTCCTCTATCTTTGTTAAATATAATCACATTGTCCCTACCAATAAAACATGTTATCGTATTTACTCTTGGGCCTTTAATAGTTTGCTCCAAACAATTCATAAACCATGCACTGGGCCAAAAACTACCTGAAGATTATGAAACTCAGAAATTCTCATCATGAAATTTACCTGAAATTATATCAAAAGTATTTGACATAGTGAAATGAATAAAATAAATTATTTTCCAATATTCAAGTGGGTCAACTATCACACTAAAACAATTTATTCCCCCAAATAGTCACAAAGAAGATTGATAAATAAATCTTAAACTAAAAACGAACAATATCAGATAAAACTACAAATATCATGGGGACCATTCGACATCACAAGTAACACATGACTACATTTATGTATAAATTCAATGAGATGAATAAAAAGGAAAATTGGAGGGTTCTACCCATTATATGAACCTAACCATTACCATGTCACCACTATAGACTAGACCAATGTGTGAACTCACACCCCAAAAAACCAAATATTCTTTTCTCAAGCTATGAAACACCACCACTAGAACTAGGAACTTCCATCCCAAACCAAAATCTCAAACATAAGTGTAACCCATAGAGAAACATGAACCAAACCACATATAAAACAAAAAATATTTATTTACAAATAACCAGAACATCCCCAAAAAAGACCAATATAGAACCCAAATACAAATAAAATCAATTAATGCTAAGCACACACAATAATGAACCACTAATCAAGGAATCATGTTCCAAAAAGAGTAGAACCTATAAAACTCCAGGATGGAAATTTCACCAAATTTTCAAAAAAAGGAGGAACATACAACAATGAAGGAGTCCACAAGAGAGAAAATAAAACTACTCCCACTCTATGGTTCCCCATAAACGTGGGAATTACTAACTGTATGCTAGTATAACTCTAGGGACAATGGCGAGATCCACAATGTCTAAAGTATCCAGTGCCTCAAAGTCAGAATTTAACATTATCCTATTGAGACTCCTTCTAACAGTGACTCTTCTAGAATTTTTCCAAGTGACTCAAACATCCACAATAATGGTTCGATGTTAGAGGATAATGACAAGATGACTTAAAATACCCATACGAACCACACTAGACCAAAATAAGAGAGTGGACTGACTAATGAAAATATGGATGTCAAGAGAATACATTCCTAGAATAGGTTCTTCCGGTTCACTCTCCTCAACAGATATGAAACCATCCCAAACACACAAAATAATCAGTCCATGAAACCTGTAAATATACCCCACAAAATTATATATTTGAATTGATTCTATGGCCCTACCCCCATATAAAAAAGGAAAAAACTCCTTCAAATTCTCAGTGTAGGCCTTAACTATTCTTTCACCTTACTGAAAACGTATGAGGGATGCCACATTCCTTTTCTTCACCTCCTTAGGTATAAACCATTAGATGAAATTTGTCTTAAAATCCACACATGAAATCCCATCCTATGAAATTGTTGGGATGATAAAATTCTACCGATCCAAATTTTAACCTTCAAACAAACCCCAAATTAGCACGGAATCTCAAAACATTTGGAATTCCCTAAAAAAACCCCAATGAAAACATCAATCCAGACTACAGCCTCCAATGGATCACGATCACCATGGAATATGAAAAAAAACCAATAAGAACTAAATCCCACCATTTTTCTAGAATTGTGGGATAACAAACAACTATAAGTGACTCAATAGAATCCTTTTGGACTATTCTAGGTTGCATAATCAAAATCAATAAGAACTATGTCAATCAAAAATGAATCATAAAAAATCCATAGGTCAATAAAAAACCAAAACCCAAAACCCAAACACAAAATCACCGTTCAAACAACAATTTGGCGTATCAAAACCTAGAGCCCATGAAACATATTCCAAACAAGAAAAAAAACACTGAACAGCTGAACACTCAATTATCATAACATTTAAATTACCATTTTTAAAAAACATTTTATGTAATAATGAAAACATAAATACCCACTATTGGAATTCCATATAATCTCAAATATATATATATCCATGTGATATCTTCAACACCCATCCACATTTAACACCTAATATCCACTTTCCATAAGAATACATCTCTATATATTATAATTCATTGAAATAACGATAGTCAATTAAAAACATTTCCCATTTCCAAAACTGGTCACACAACCTAAATCCTAAATTCCCAACCAATTTGAATTTTCCATTTATCATTAAGGTAAAAAATTTACAAATTCACAAAGAAACATTCATTTAACAATCCAAAAATTATTTTCAAAATCAAAAAACTATATCCAAAAGAGACTTCATTTTTTCATTTGAATCCAAACATTCCCTAGAAAAGAAACAATTTTCCCAAATCATTTTAATTTCAAAAACAATTTCTCCCACCAAATACCTATTTCCTTTTGGAAAACCAATTTCCAAAAACAATATATATATTTTCAAAACCAATCATGCCAACCAAAATTAAACACAAACATAACTCACATAATTCATCAACAATAATAAACTACAGGCTATGCCTAACATGAAAACAAGGATTAGAAAACAATGACATGAGATATCATCAAAAACAAAAATATATTTAACTATGCCCTCATTTTGTACATGGTTTTCTACTCCATTAAAGATCATTGTGTAACACAATCTCACATAAATTTTCATCCCTTTTTTATATAGCCAAAATAAAAACATAAATCATGAACTACCCTTAGAAACTTGATGCTCAGAACGATTAAAGGTTCATGAATTCCTTCCTTCACCTACCTCTCAAGTCGAGATAGCCATAATGTCATTTCTAACTAATAGACCAATTAATAAGGGACCTCTATGATACCATTTATTCAAAAACAATACTAGGTAGATCCTAAACCGGTCACTTGAGCAGGTCATCGATAAGGCCAGAAGGGAAATATCAATCCCTATGGGCCATCAAACTACTATCAAGCATCTAAATAAAGTAGTTGGGAATAATTTGATGCATATTCAAATTAAAAAATAATTAAGAAAATATTAAAATAACAATAAAACAAAACTCTAACCATGGAGTTAAATTAAAACCATACACGTACCTCCTTGGGACCTCATGGGTCACCTCCAACCATAGGATCACACTCATTTCATGAGCAAAACCCAGAATGAAAAAACACCAGAAGATAAAAAAAAAAATATATATTTGTGAATATTAAAAATAAGTAGGCATGCTCGTATAATATATTACCTATGATTTATCATTAAAATTAAATCTAGATCATGGTAGTTTGAAAATACAACCTTCTAAAATTATGTATTTCGGTTCTTTTCAAATTCAAGTCATAGGCTTCCTTTCTTCATGGAAAACCATTTTTTTCTTTCCATAAATTCTCCAAAATAATTTCCCACCATGAATAGAATTTTAAAAATGAATGGAAAATAGTATAGATTATAACATGGTTTTCATAAAATAGAAAAAATACATACTGAAACTGAAATGGAAATCATATCACTATTATCATGTCACAAGTGTGCTCCGTTGGAAATCCTTATAGGTACCTAACATAACTTAGACCCCAAAAAACTCATATATTGGTGAAACATGGTATAGAAACCACAAACCAGAATATATTTATAGAATATATAATATATAAAAATCCATCAAAATATCCTATGGTATTAAATCATCATCCTAATTTAGTTGGTGTTGTAATCATAAATCCCCCTAGTTAAATCTGGTCAATGACACTTTTGAGTCAAGAAGTTTACTATTTATAGTCATCCCAACTTGGTACCCTATTTAATTATGTCCTCTATTTCATGTGGTGGTAAGTATTTTTCATACTAACATATATTAACATATCATTTTCTTAACTAAAAAAACTCCCAACCACTAACCAATAATCTCCCTCCTTGAGCGCATCCCCATTTTTACATCACACAAAAACCCAAAATCCTCTTAACAATGGATATATCATAGAAAAAACATTTAAAATAAAAATAATATATCTAAAAAAAGTGAATGGAATATGTGGGGTATCTAGTCTAATAAAATATTGTCAAACTACTAAATGAGACTCATTAATTTAAAAGGAATACATTCACTTTAGAAAACAATATTTCACAACACATTAAAATTCCAAAACAATTTGAAATAATAATTTAATAACCTAGCACCACATATTTAAAATAAATAATGAAACCATTTTTAATTCAAAAAACATATTTCAAATGTTTATGATAAGGTCTAACGACCAATTTCCAGCTATTTTCTAATAACCACTATAAATTATATATATGTATATGTAACATATTTATTTAATATAAAAAAACGAAAATAAAATTTTTAAATGATTAAGAAATTATGAAATTTAAATTGAAAGGCATGGAATAGGAGGATTACCTCAATTAGGCATCCTTTTTGATGGCGACCACTAAAAAAACCATTCATGCTTACATAGACGTGCATTTATACACACACACACACACCCACACACACCCATAGATAGATATTTGTATGTATATATATACCACTATACACATTGCTCATATTACCCTCTCCATGAGTTAATTTGTACAATGACATAATATATACATATATACCTTACCCTTTCATAGACATATATGTGTTATTGATTTTCACTGCTTAAAACCACATCATAGAAATGCAACGCACCCTAGGAAAAATATCAGCCACTAAAAAACCACAAAAACCACAAAACCCATAACATAAAATTAATCCTAATAATAATAACATTATAAAATTACCAAAATTGGTGGATATTAGAGAAAAATGGCCTTAAATTCATATCCTTCAATGGATGACACCGAAACAAGCCAAAAGGAGGTCTGAAAGACCTATCACTCACACTGTTGAAAAGAGAATCATAAAAAATATAATCATCTGAGACACTATGGTTTGACCAAAATGAATGAACCTACTTGGAGAAAAGGAAAAATATAAAATAATTAATATTGGGGGAGAAGAGACTAACCGATGAGATCTGTACCTAAAATTGGAAGGAGGTCTGATCGTCGAAGGGAGGTATTTGGCGTGCTAAAAGGATTCGACCATGGGGGTCGTGCGAGCAGGGAGAATGAAGGGGAGAGGGGGTAAATTACATGGAGAGGATGGGAAGTAAACGAGAGTCCCTATTTTTTGGGTTCAATTTAAAAAATGAATAATATTAATAAAAAAATTCTTTATCATAATAATAATAATATTATTATTATTCATAATAATATTATTATCATTAATATTATTATTAATTTTTGTAATATTTATTCTATTTTTGGTTATTTTATTTTCATATAATTTTATATTTTGATAACTGGGGAGGACACAAGGTTGGTAAGCGTGGTCTATAAGACTATACGTTACTTGGTCACACCCTATTAGAGAGAAGGGGCACAGGCATGGGTCGGCCCATTGTTTGGGAAACCATGAGCTGACCATGCAACTAATATTTTTTAATTTGACAGTTCTATTAGAGATTATTTCTCTATGTTTTTACTCAAACATGTACAAGATATGGTCCTTTTCCTTTACAATAGATGAAGGTCGCACGGTCACTCTTGATCCCCACAGTGTTTGGGCCTAACCGTGGTAAAAAATGTGCAGAAGGCTAAAAACCACCCAAAGACTCTAAAACTCCAAAATTTTCACCAAGAACTCTACCTGAAAATAATAGAATGGATAAGGCATGGATAAAATAAAGATTTAGAAGAGTTTCCAAGGTTTTTTTTTTGGCTAGGAAACCTAGTAGTCATTATATGGAAGCGCACATTACCCAATGATTATTTAGTTCATGAAATGGTGTGTTGAAAAAATGTACCAATGATATAGTGAATGAAATTACTAGATACAATTATGGATGTTATTGTTTTTTAATATTTTATACTTACCCTCCATGGGGGTCATTTTCCTGTGTAATTTCATGTTTTTATTAATCCTAATATAGTGTTTCTTAAAAAATAGATCATTGAATAAGTCGTTAGTTCTGAGTTATTGATGGATTTTCTAGACTCTTTTAAGAAATAATTTGGGATTCAATCTATGAAAATTTCAAGATATTGATTATTAAATCTGAATCTATATAAGATACTGAAAACTATGTATTCTTTAGAGAAGAAGTTTATAAAAAATTTAAAAAATTAATGTTGTTTGTGAAAATAAACAATGTAACTATTTAGAATCTATTCTTCATGTTTTTAGTAAACACTCTCAACACACTTTTAATGAGAAATCCCATTTTATAGAAAGAGAATAATAATTCAATGTTATACATCATTCATTTTTAATTCTATGAGACTAAATATATTTTTTTCTCACATTTTTTCTAGCTAAAAAATGTTATAAAATTTTTGGATTTTTTTCAGTTTATGTTTCTAAAATAGAAGATATTTTTCAATATAAATATAATTAAATTTTTGATATCTTCCCACAATCTATGATTCATTGTATATATAATGTCTTGTAAATAATCATCGAAAATTTCATTTTAATTTAATAACACCTCATGAATTTGGAATTTATTTTTCTTTAAATAAACAATGTTTTAAAGCTTATATTATTGGAAATGCTACAATAAAAAATCCACTATATATTACGTGAACATTTTTCTGAAATTGGTAGGAAGAATAAAACCAATAATTAATAAAATGGTACTATTAAATTTGAAATTATTAAAATTAAATGGTAAATAATTAATATGATTTTTCATTAAATAAGATTATTTTTCAAAGAACTCCTTTTCAAAATTGATGTGCATAGTAGTCTAGTAAATTTAATTGATCACAATCAATATATTATTAAAATAATTTAAGATATCTCAATTAATCAACAACTATCTTAGTAATATAGTTTTAATATGCTTAATAATATCTAATGTTAAAATGGACCCTTTTAAATAAAAAAAATTCTTATTTATATTGTGAATTTTCAATTAAATGAAAAATTAAAAAATTTGGGAATTATAATATAATGATATTAAGTTCATTTTTTAATTCACCATTTCATAATTAGCTCATAATGGGGTTTTAGTATATTTTGAAAAAGTTTTTTTTTGTGAATAGTGAAATATACTAATTTCATAAATACTGTCAAATTTATAGAATTATCATAATAAAATAATGGAATATAATGTCTAGGGGAACACTTATATATAATAGATAAATTTATAATACTAATATAATTATGTTAAAAATATAATAGTTTTTATAAAAATTATTATTTGATATTTTGTAAATCAATTTAATGTTTTCTTCTAATAAAATTTGTTTTAGTTCTTTCATTTTAAACAAATATTCACTAATTAAAATTTCATTTTTTATTGGTTTTAAATTAAATTAAGCCTTAAATTATTAATCATAATCTAATTTATATAGTTAGAATAAAAATTAAATATATTTTTTTGTATAAAATCATTTTTTGTTTAAAAGTGAATTTATTTTAAAAAGGATTATTATTTTATTACAGTTAGATGTTTTAATATAGTTTTTTGTCAACTCAGGAAACTAAATATCATGACCTGAATTAATTATCTGGGATCATCATTATCTAAATTTAATATTATTTCATTCTCATTTTTTGTGAGAATTAACTGTTAGCATGTTCAAAGGTTTTCCTTAACTTAAGAGTTAAAAGGGTGAAAGATGGGGTCAAACAAAGTGACTAGGATTCAAGTATTTCCAAAAAAAATTTAAAAATTATTATATGAATGAATTTTATAAAAAAATTTAAAATCGTACGAAATCAATAAATTAGAGTATAATTACATTAGAAATAATTTTTTTATTCTGAAGATCATAATATTTAAATGGTTTTCCTTCCACACAAATATTAAAGGGAATTATATCTCCTCTCTTCTCCACAAACTATTTTCATCCTACATAAAATAAAAACTACCCAGACCATTTTAAATATTTCACTTTCGTCTCCTAAACAATATCTACTTGAAAAAAATTTCAATATATAAATACTTAATGTGTAAACCAATGAAACATATCTATAGAGGATTATAAGTCAGAATTGAATTATTTAAAGTTTATTTCTTATTATACCTGCTTCAAATAAATTTTAACCATTAAATATATATATATATATATATATATATATATTATTTTTATTAATTTTATCAAATGTTATTATTTTCCTAGAAGTTCTATTTTATACATCATTTCAAAATAATGGAATTTTAAAACATCACTCAGGTGTATTTTAGAAATGTTGCCTCGATTGAAATATATTTTCTTACTCACCACCTCACATTGATGGTTATTAATATTGATTTAATGTTAATATATTATATTTATGATATAATTATTGTTCATTAGAGTTAAACAATTTTATACCACCATTCATCTCTATCCAATGGAAAATGAAATCACTTCCCATGCATATGTGTGGACTACCAGCTCCATAAATGGAATATATTGTTTTTCATTAACCCTTTACATGCATAGTTTCATGATTTTATTGAATAAATAAATAAACATTGAAATCATAAGAAAATTTGGTCATTATATGAATAATAAATTATCATTATAATGATTATCAAAATTAAATAGGATTATGAAAAAACGTTTAAGTAATATCCACAAGGAATAAGAGTTTATCTCTATAGAAATCACTTCAGTAGCATGAAATCTATAAGGTGATCAATATATAAATCATGATCATGATCTTGTTCAAAAGAACTCTTATTTATAGGTACTTCTCTAATGATTGGCTCCCTTATCCAATAGTCATATTTCTTCGTGAATCTCAGAGGGACCTATACAAGTTTTAGTCAAACAAATGCTAGATAGAAACAGATTGTATGACATCATTTCACAATAATTATAAGGAAAATATAATTTCTTAACCAAATATATTTTTTGTAGTCTATAAAAAATTGGAATTTGGAATAAAAAAAATACACATTTGGAGTTAATAAAAGATGGATATTTAGAATCTATTTTTTCAAAGAATTCACTAATTAAATATAAGGATATTGGAGTCTGAATTCCAATGAATTTGGAAATTGAAATATGAGGAAATCGGTGTCTGAATTATAAGGAATCGAGAGTCTGAATTCTGAGATATTCGGAATCCAAATTCTAAGGAATTTAGATTCTTAATATCAGAGAATTCAGAGTACGAATTTACAATAATTTAGAGTCTGAATTTCAAATAATTCAGAATCATAATTTCTGAGAAATCAGAGTATGAATTTCAAAGAATTCGGATTCTGAATTTCATAGAATTTGGAGTCTGAATTTCAGAGAATTCAGAGTCTGAATTTCATTAAATTTTGAATATGAATTTAATATAATCTAGAGTCTGATAATAGAATACAATATATCCAAGGATTTATTGGATTCTGATATTTTTGATGTGATTCAATTTTTTAAACTTAGGAATAAAATCATTTAGATTTAGAGATACTATAAAATAAAATAATGAAAATAATGGAAAGGATAAAAATTTCCTTAGAGAAGGAAAGATTTCCTTATGAAAATAATTCTTCATGAAATTTTTTGTCGTTATGATAAAGTGTTTCTGATTTTCTAATGATAGAGGAATGAAAAATTCATAGGAAAAGCTTATTGACTCAACAATCTCCCCCTTTCTAGGAAACAGAAACATCACTCTGATAAATAATATAAGGACATATAATTTTGCATTATGAACTTAAATGAAAAACTTATCTCCCTTCACTTATGGATCATGAGGAATAATACTAAATCCCCCTTAGGTTTTGAAATCCATAAGGATTATATTCTTAACCTCATTGATGAGATTTTTCATTTTATTATATAAGGAAATATTCTTCGATAAAAATCCCCCTTAGATACACTCCCTCTTACTTAGGGAATTCTCTTGTTTACATAGTATTATTTTCACCAGTACTTTCTCCCCCTTTGTTATTTTCAAAATATAATAAAGGGAATGGAAAAAATGGTACAGGAAATATTTTTTCTATACAACAAAACACATGAAGAACAAAAAAAATTTTCATTACGAATGGAAAAAAATTTTTTACAAGGAAGGTAATATAAAAAATTTTCAGAGTTAAGGAAAAATAATAATTCTTTTTCATTCATCATAAGCTTTATGACAATGGTCTTCATATTTTTAAGATCTATATAATCCTCTTCAAAAAATTTGAGCAACTAATCCTGATATTTATTTTTCTTATCAAGAGCTTTGATTTTTTCTCCCCAAGCCTTTAGAATTTCTTCCTGAGACTCCAAATGTTCTTCTTACTTATCGACCTTTTCTTTGAACTCAATTATGAGATCTATTTCTCTATTCATATTCAAACCAACTGAATTATGTCTCCTATTTAGATATTTGTCTCCCTGCTTTTGAGCTGATTGTTCAAGATAGAGATTCTCATTAAAGCTTGAAGTAAGGTCTTTGATCATGACATATTCAGTATCCAAATTTTCTTTCACATTATCATGAAAGTTATCAAATATTCTCATATCTTTAATTTTATTCTTAGACCTCATAGTTATTTCCTTGATTGATATCTTGTAAGCATCATACCCAATGTAGAAAGATTTAAAATCGGCCTCAAGCCTAACAAATTTGTCCATGAGTATTGAAATGGAATCCGATTTCGGATTAAAATAATAATGAAGCATCTTACATCTCATGTCAATAGTTGGAAACAATGTAATTGTATCAACAAATTTCTTTAGAGATTGGATCACAAAATAATGAACCATATAACATGATTCTGAGTTAGATTCTCTTGTTAGTGAAGATTCATTATCAATCTCATCAATAATTCTTTTAGAAGATCCACAAACATTTTCTTTTCCACCACATCCTTCTCTGGTGGTTCAATTTCCACCTACTCTCTTTTATCAGCTATCAGAATTATCTCAGTAGCCATTGGTGATTAATGTTCAATATCTGATAGTTTGACTATATTAGTGTCCATTATTTTTAGTTTTTATGATATAAATTTTGTATTTATGGAAAGTGAATCTGAAATTTTTTCTTAAAATACAATGAAAATACCATCAATTAAAAAATTTAATTATGAAAACATAATTAAGGTAACATACCTTTTGTATTGCATGGAAAAATTTCCATAATGTGCAAAATGGTCATTTAAAAACATTTAGATTCTAAAAAAAAATTAAAGAAGGAAAATATTGGATTCAAAATATTTGAAAAAATTTTATTACGAAAAATATTGATTATAAAAATATTTGATTACGAAAAAGTTGACTATGAAAAATTTTGAATACAAATTTTTTTGATTAATAATAAAATGTACTCCCCCTATTAAAAGAAGTTAATTAATGTAATGAGATATGTTTCAATAGAGAGTTAATATGGAAGATTACCTTAAGGTGATCATTTCTATCTTTTTTTAATGTATTCAAATATTTCGAAAGGTAAGGATTTTGAAAAAATAACAGCATGTTGATCATGCGTTATGATAAACTGAAGAATTAAATATCTTTTTTGTGTGTGATACCTAAGAATGTGATGCCTAATATCTTTGTGTTTTTCATTGGAGATATGTGTAGGGATTTTACATAGGGAAATGAAACTAGTGTTATCACAAAATATCTATGTTTTGGTTAGAATATTGCTATAGTCTATGAGTGTGTGTTGTATCCACAACACTTGATCAAAACAACTTTCAGCTGCTACATATTTAACTTTAGCAGTGGAGAGTGATACTGAATGTTTTTTTTGAATGACCAAGAAAATAATTAATCTCTTATGAAATGACACATTCTAGATGTACTTTTCATATACATTTTACAACCACCAAAATATGCCTCTGAATTTTTTTTTAAAAATAATTTATATAAGTATAAAAGAGTCCAACATCCATCGTTCCTTTTAAATAGTGAAAAATTCATCTCACTAATTTTAAATTAGATTCCTTAGGATTGGATTGATATCTTTCATATAAGCATACTGAAAACATTTTGTCTGGAGGACTAGCAGTTAAGTATAGTAAAATTCTTATTATACCTGAAAACGAAGTTTGGTCTACTCGTTTACCAACATCATCAAGATCAAAAGAATTTGAGGTACCGATTGGATTACTCATTCCTTTAGTGGTGTCATATCCATAATTTTTAAGAAGATCTTTAATATACAGATGTTCAGATATGTATGTTCCTTCTGGTTTTTGAGATATTTTAAAACCTTGGAAAAATGATAACTCACCCATCATACTCATTTCAATCTCATTTTTCATTATATTTGAAAATGAATCAGTTAAATATTGCTGATTTGAACAAAATACAATGTCATCAAGAGAAATTTGAACAATCAAAACATTTTTCTTATCTTTATTTATAACAAAAAGTTGTATCAGCAATTCCCTTAACATAATTGTTTAGAATAAAAAAATCATGTAAGTCTATAATACCAAGATCTAGGGTCTTGTTTAAGTCTAAATAATGCCTTGGTTGGATTGAAAACATGTTCAAGATGTTTTTTTCCTCAAAACTAGGAGGTTTTTCAACAAAAACGTCCTCTTGAACATATCCATTATGGAAAACACATTTTACATCCATATGAAAATGTTTAAAGATAAAGAAATATGAAAAGACATTTAAAATACTAATAGATTAAAGTCTAGATACTGGGGAATATGTTTCATCATAGTCCATTTTTTCTTTTTGATTATAGACTTTTAGAATGATTCTAGCTTTATTTCTTACAACAATTCCATTTTCATCACACTTTTTTATAAAGACCTATGTTACTCCAACAATAGAATTTTCCTTATGTCTATCAACAAGGGTCAAGACTTTGTTCCTTTTAAATTCTTTTAGCTAATGTTGCATGGGTTTTTTCAAATCATCATTAACTAAAGCTTCATTACTGCCTTTTGGATCTAATTGGGAATGTAATTCTAGATGTTCTACTTTATTTCATAAAGATCTTCTAATCCTTACAGGTTTATTTACATCACCAATGATACTATCACTATAATGATTCTTAAGAAACAACTGTTTTGGGTTTTTTCAAAACTTTTTCATCAATATATTGTAAGAAATATTATAGGGTAAATGCTTCGAAAATATTATATTGAACATTTTCTTTATCATAATAATATTCTTTCAAGGGTTGAAAAAACGTTTTTGAAAACATATCTGAATATGTTGGTTAGGGTTGTATAAAAACAAAAGGATCGGTCTCATCAAATTTAACAGGTACTATTTCTTCAACAATACATGTATTTTTATGGAAAACTCAATAAGACTTTGAAGTTGTAGAGTATCCTTGGAAAATTCATTCATTGTATTTGGGTGTGAATTTATTTAAATTATTTACAATATTCAGAATTAATAGTTAGAAACCAAATACCTTGAAGTTGGAAAGTATAGGTTTTATACCATTCCACAATTCATAAGGTGTTTTCATAAGAAAAGTTATAATCAGAACATGATTTATAGTATAGCAAGAAGAACTTACAGCTTCAACCCATAAGTGTTTAGCCATAGAATATTCACTAAGTAGGGTTCTAGTCATCTCTTGAAGAATTCAATTTCTTCTTTCAACAACACCATTCTATAGAGGAGTTCATGGAGCTAATAATTTATGAGTAATGCCTTTTATACAATAAAATATTTTAAAATATAAATATTTAAATTCTCCTCCATGATCAATATGAATAGTTATCAATGAAGGGTTTTTCTCATATTTAACATGGGCTCTATAAATTTTGAAATAATAAAGAGCTTCATAGATCTTTTCTAGAAAATAGACCAATGTAAATCTAGTTCAATCATCAACTATGATATATACATAATATTTACCTCTAATACTTCTAATTTTTGTTGGAATGAAATGATCCATATGAAACAACTGTAATTCATTAGATGTTGAGACTTCACAAATTCATTTAATACTTGATTTATGTTGCTTTCTATTTTCACAAGGATCACAATGTTTTGAAGAATCAAATCAAATCTATTGTAAATCCTTAATAATATTTTTCATCAAGAGTTTGCATATATTTCTATGGTTAAAATTCTTTAATCTTGTATTCCATAACCTTGATTTATCTTCCACTGCACTAAGGCAAGGTAGATCATAGCTCCTAAGGTCATCTAAGTTTAGTGTGTATACATTCTCTTTCCTATGGGAAAAAATTATGAACTCTTGCTTGGAATTGTGTACTAAGAATTTATCATTCCTAAAATTCACATGGTAAACTTCAACACATAATTAACTTATGCTAAAGAAGTTGTGCTTATATCCCTTAACAATTAAAACATTTGAAATTAATGTTTTTCTAAGAGGAATAATGTTACATTACCAACAATTTATCCCAAAGAATTATGTCCAAAAGTTAATTTTCATCCATAAATTTTGATAATGTTTTGAAAGAAGTTTTTGTTACTAGTCATATGCCGAGAACATCCACTATCCATGTACCATGTATTTCTATTGGTACTATATTTATTTTTTTGAAAACAAAAGAGTTTAACATTCTAAATCCAAACTTTCTTGGTTCCAGAAACATCAGAAAGAAAAAATTTTAGGAATCCACATTTTCATAGAAAAATAAGCTTTATGAAAACCTAATGACTGTAATTGATTTAAAGAAAAATTATCCCCCAACGAACACCACACTGAAATTTAGTACAAAATGAAGCACTTTGGGGAATAAAATAGTTATTACTAAAAACTAGTTTAGAATAGGTATTACCAAGACCAGAATAAATATTTAATTGAAAATTTTGGGAATACATCTTGTGGAAATTTTCCTTACCAGAAGTAATGTTTGGTAGAAATTTCCTTAAGTAAAATATTATTTACATTAATTTAATAACCAAATTTTTATCCTTAAAAACATTAGTTTTAGAACAAGAGATATCCTATAAATTATTTTTCATAGAAATTTAATTTTTAAGATCCTTATAACGTTTTTCCATATTAGAATTAACTTCTATAAGTATTTTAGAAACACTCTCCAAATAAAAAAAATTCCTATCATGATATTTAAAAAACATTGATACTTATTTAGTTAAAATTGATATTCTACAATTTTTATTTTCTAAATTATTCTTTATTTTTCAATTTTCATTCTCAAGAAGAATAGAAAACCGAGAAACTTATTCATATGATGGTAATGTATTATCTTTTGATGAAGAAGATTCATCATATGAGGATTTATAATATTTATCATCAGTATAATTTTCATTCAAAGATACATTGGTGATAGATTTGGAATAGTGTACCATTTCTATTAGATAATAATTTTCAATGCGTAGTTTGGCTAGTAGACCAAGATTCTTCTAACCAGAAGATCCATAGTGTAAATACTCATCTGTATTGTCACCACTATGGGCACACCAAGTATCATTTGCCTTAAAAACATTCTTAGACATAGTATTGTAATACTTCTTTCTATTTCTCTTAGAATGATTTTCCATATGATATTTTCTTTTAAGAATTGGGCAATTTGGCCTTATATTTCCTACTCTTTTACATTAATAGCATGTGACATCCATATATTTCTTATCTTTTATTTATTTCTTCTTATATGTATACTGAAAGTATTTCTTTCCAACTATATTGTTCATCATTCGAGTAAGATTAGCTGGCTCATTCTCAGAATGTTCACATTCACTATATTCAGATAAAATATTGTCCTTCATAGACTTAGATATTGTATCCCTTTCCAGAGTCTAGACTTTAGAAGTAGTAAATGATACACTTTCATTTCCATTCTTTTTCTTATTCATATCAGCATCTATTTTCATTCTTATCTCACATTGAAGAAGATTTCCAAAAATATCATTAAGATTAATTTGAGAAACTTTCCTATTCTAATCAATGGTTATTATTTTGAATTTCAACTCTTTAGGAATAATATCCATAATATTTTCTACAAGAGATTTATCATCAAAACCTTTATCTCCAATAGATTGTATACTGTTGAAAATATTCATAAAACTTTGTTAATCCTCGCATACTGGTTCTCCATAAATAAATATGAACCCATGATATTTAGCTCTTAACATAGCTCTTCTAGTTTTTATCACATTGGAAGTACCAAAATGAGTAACCTCACATTTATTCCAAATACAATGTCCATCATCACAAGAAGAAATTTGAATTTATATATTCCTAGTCATGGGACAAAACAATGTATTTCATTCCATGTAATTTAGTTGATATTCTATATTTTCATGATTAGTAAAGGTTTTGACTTCATTGTTAGAAATTTGGTAACCTTATGTAAGTGTGAGAAAGTTTTCCACTCCAGTATAAATAACAAAAGTCTTCATACGATATCTCTAGTATTCATAATAATTACAATAAAATATAGGTGGTATAATAATATTTATATTTTTAATCGAACTGACATTCATTCCTACCATTCTATATGAAAAATAATTTTCCAAAAAAACATGTTAACAGAAAAGTACTGTAAACATTGATAAAAATCCTTTAAAAAACTTAATCAAGAAAAATTCAGCATGAAATTTTGAACAAGGAAAACATGAGAAACAAAACTTATATGTTAATATAATTATTTCAGAGACCTCCTTTCATACTAATTGTAGGATCAAAATATGAATGTAGATGTTTAATTACAAGAGAGGGTGAATTGTAAGTTTAAAATCATTCATTTTTAACGTTAACAAAAATTATGTTTATCAATGTTAAACAAGATAAATTCATAACCGCTCTTTTATATCTTTTAAAAAAACTTAATGAGTTCCATAAATATGGTTCTATAAAAAACATAAGGAATGTTTTAAAGGAAATGATTCTACCTTAATGCATTCAAAATCATACTTATTAGAGTACATAAAATATTAAGAAATTATTATAATATTATACTTTCATCAGGTATCAAAATACAGAAGTAATAAACATGAATGAAAAATATCAACATGTATTAAATCTTTTAACCCAAAGAGTAGGGTATCCAACAACCTTATATAAGGGTTTTATGATTTAAAATTTCAAAAGTATTTTTCTTACCCACACAAGGTTAATCCCTTTTTAGGAATATCAGAATCTTTCTTTCTATCCCTGCAAACCCTTGATCATTAAGGTAATCATCACCTCTATCTTCCTATCCCCGAAAGTCCTCAAACATTAATGTAGTCAGAACCTCTATATTCCTATCCCCAAAAGCCCTCGATTTTACTCAGCAATGATCGGAGTTTCACCAAGCAAGATGAAAAAGATGTTCAATATGAACAAGGCATGAGATTCTCTCTCTCTTGAAATCACTACAACTACATGAAATCTATAGAGTGATCGACATATCAATATCAATCACAAGCTCATTCAAATGAGATACTATTTTTTTGACACTTTTCCAATGGTCAAATCCCTCCTCCAATGGACATATTTTTCCTTGAATCTTAGAGGGACCTATACAAGTGTCACTTGAACAACCGTTAGTTAGAAAAATATTGTACGACATTGTTTCACAATAAGTATATGGAAAATGAAATTGCATAACGAAATATATTATTTGAAGTCTAAGGAAAAAATGGAATTTTCAATCTAACCAAGTAAACATTCAGAGTCTAAAAGACATAAATATTTTTATTCTATTTTCCAAAGAATTTGCAACCATAATTCTATCTATTTCAACGTATGAATTCCAATGAATTTAGAAACTAAATTATAAAGAATTCGGAGTCTAAATTATGAGAAATTCAGATTCTAAATTTCAATGAATTCTGAGAATTAATTTCAAATAATTCAGAGTATGAATTTTTGAGAATTCAGAATCATAAATTCCGAGAATTCAGGGTCTGAATTTCAGAGAACTTGGAGCCATAATATAATAGAATTTGGAGTCTGAATTTCAAAGACATCATAGTCTAAATTTCATAGAATTCAGAATCATAATTTCCTAGAATTCAATGTCTAAAAATAGAATACTTTATATCTTAGTATTTAAAGTATTCCAAGATTTTAGAAGTGAAATCGATTTTTAGACTTAGGAATAAAATGAGTCAGATTTAGAGAGATTATGAAATGAATCAATGAAAACAATCTTAATGATAAAAATTTACTTAGAGAAGGAAAATGTTACTTATGAAAATAATCCATAGTGAATAACTATTTTCCTTATGATAAATTCATTATTATTTTCAAAACATAGAGGAATGGAAAAGTTATAAGGAAACCTTATTGACTCGACAGTTTGAAGAAGAGTATCTTAACTAAAATTGTTTTTTTTAATTTGAAATTTTTTTATATGGAAAAGAGTATTTCTCCTTATTTTCAATATTATGTTGAATTCATTATTACTTAAGGGTTAAAATTATTTTTTCAAGATAATTATAAATAAAAAATACAGTACTATATAATTTTTGTTCGTGATATTGTTCTTTGGAATTATTGATGATGATTGGGGATCTGATGATCTAGAACATTATTACATTGAAAACTGATTTTGTCTATAAAAAGGAAATTTCATAGATTACATGTTTGGATAATTATATTGAAAATATTATATGAAAGAGTTATCGTCAGTTATGATAATGATACATCATGAAATGATCTTGTTTTTCTCTATGTGTTGAATATTTTTATGGTTTTATTAGAGAATGAATTAATTATTACACATGGTTATAATTTATTTACATTCATATTATTTAATGTGAAAATATAATGAATATTATGGGTTTCCATGATTTCATTGTATTAGAAGATTTTAATTATTTTTTATATGCCACCTTGATATTTTGTTTCTCACAACACATTTTCAAATAAATTTCATCAGAAATTACAATGTATAATAACAATAGAATAAAAAATATTTTTACTATTGTGACTCATTTTAAATGAATATTGTGTTTCATAAATAAAATATCTATATAAATTTTTGAACATATTTTTAATTAAAAAAATTAACTATATTGAAGTCTACAGATTTTATGTATAATTTTATCACCACTTATCTAAAATTTATAAAACAAAATCATAATTGTAATGAAATAATGTAAAATCCTTACTATTAAATTTACAATTTTGGGTTTTTCATGTTCATTTTATCATATTTGGCATCAATTCCATTATATAAAGAATATTATTTGAGCAACGAATATTACTGTTCATTTTTAAGGATTTATGGTAGTCATTAGAGAAATGGTTTTGAGAGATTTTGTAATTTGGGGTTTTTTATATTATTATAATGAAAAATATTTATAAATATTCAACGCTTAATGTGTTGGTTTTGGATTATAATATAGTTGTATTAAATATCATTAATGGATTGTATATTAAGGATAAATATCAATATTTTTGTGGATTATAAACTTTATTAAAATAGTTGAATAGATGGACACATAGTTAATCAATTCATAGTGTTTATTTTTTTTATATAATATGGTTTATTTCAATTAATATACTAAATTAAACTATTTAGTTATTGATAATTGTTTGAATAATTATGAAATTAGTTAACAGTGGGTGTGAAGGACACTATAGTGAAAATACAAGAATAATAGAAAACATGATATAAGAATGAGTGAAATATAATGTTGATATTCCAAAACATCTATCTTGAGTAGATATTATCAAATTGATCCTAGGTGAGTGTCTATTCCCACTAATGTATGAAATGTGGAGTTTTATGGAAGAGAAAATGATAAAGTTTGAGGATGATTAATGATTCATTATCCTATGTGTCATGAATTTGGCATAAATATTTTACATGATGTATGAATGGAATATAGAAATATATTATATCTATTAAGGGATATAATATGTTAATAAATTATATTGAAAAAATGTTGACTTGTGCCACAAAAATTGATTGTAATAATACTATTCTAAATATATCAATTGAATGTTTTCAATGTGTAGAGTATAGGAATAATAAAAAATTGTTCCCTATGAATAAATATTATGAAGTGGATCTTCAATATCATAAAAATAATTGATTATCATGTTTATATGATGATGTTGAAAAAATAGAGAATAACATATAAATTGTTTGAATTAATTTAATGGGTTTTATTATGATTATATTATGAAAATTTTGTTGATTTTGATTTATGAATATTAATGAAAGATTCATATTTTTTATTATATGAGCAATGTACTGTGGTATGATATGTAAAATATTGGTAAAAATATCATTATGGAAGTTCAGTTTATGAAATTTCTATATGGTTTTGAGAGTTATTTTGCAGTTCTATTCTTTTATACGATTGATAAGTTTTAATATGATCATAAATTCAATGGTTTTTATATCCTTATTGAGAAATGATTTGATTGATTTTAAAGGTTATTAATGATATTATGGGATATTTTTATTATTATTAAGGAACAATACCTGACTGAGGAATAGATAAATATTTGGGTTAATATTTTATTTTGTTTTGAGTTAATTAAGACAATGAGTTAGTTGATTTGGTGAATATATATTAACATAACTAGGGGGATTTTAAACTGAATTCATAAATAAGTGATTAATGATGAATTTGAATTAGTTTTAAATATTGGGTTTTAATAGATGATTGAGACACATATAACCCTTAAGTAGAACATATGAATTTTTGTAAACGGTATTTGGTGAAGTTTTAGATTCCTTTTTTGGGTATGTAAGTTGAACTATAACCTTTTGGGATAAAACATTTTTTGATTTTAGGATAATTATGGATAAAGGGTTATCATATTTTGTAAATAATTTATGATTTTGGATAATATAATTTTTTTAATAAAATGTGACTTTAGGTCAATGTGAATTATTTTATTTGATGAATAATGATTTATTTATCCTTAGGAAACACATGTCCAATTTGATACTTCACATTAAAAATGATTGAATCTATATTTGGGGAAGTTTATCACATTTTTTTAATTATTTGAGATTTAGGTTATTTTGGGAATATTTATATGGGGTAATATGTGATTAGTATATTTAAATTTTTATAATGAAACATTATTAGTGATTAATTATGATTGGTGAAAAAAATTCTATTGATTTGAAAATAATATATGATCATATATATATATATATATGGATTTTTGGGTTTTATTACATTAATTTCATTTTTGGGATTTTAATGATTATTTTTTTATAAACTAAATTTTTATGATTGTTGGTTGTTTTTTAGATATTTGTGATATTAATATATTAAATGTTTATATGAAGGTTTTTCATATTTAATTGGGTATAATCCTTATTGGTGTTTTTTATTTTTCGTTTTATTGTATTTCAAGAGATGTAGTAGTAAATTATCATACCTATTGTGGAACTTTTGATCAATTAAAGATAAATATTTGTGCTTTGGGATTGAAAATTTCATCATGGTTATTTATCATGTAAAATATGAAAGGAATTAGATGTGAAAAAATACTCAAAACAAAACCAAATGATGAAACAGTTCTTATGGAACGAAATCAACGAAGCATGGTTTCAATATTTGGTTTAAGAGAATTACTCTAATAGTGAGTGGATAAGAAAAAATTATAAATTTATTTTTGGAAAATATCTCTTAATAATAAGGTATTTTTTTTGAAGATCATTCATAAGTATGAATATTAAAATCATTATGAATTTTGTTTAAGAAATATTTATTTATGAAAAAAACGTTTCCATTCCCAAAATACTAATTAATTACCATGAAATATTATATTTCATATTTTTTTACATTTTAATTTTTTTTTAAATTTTTTTGATTGAAAAAAATTTCGAGGATGAAATTTCATTAAGGGGGGACAATGTAACACCATAATATTTTAGAATGTATTTTGTAATAAATTATACATTGTTTGATTACTATGGTTATATGTATCAATTAACTTAAATAAGAAGTTTCATGTTAGATAGATAATAATAATATTATTATATGATTAAAAACATCAACATTAAATAAAAATAAAAGAATAAATTAATGATGCATACATTAAGAGGGAAAGTAATTAATATTATTTTTTGTTAAAAAATATTGTTTTACAAAGAGCACTTTTTTATGTGAATTTTCATTTTGGTATAATAAATTAAAATGAAAAATTTAAATATATTTTTTTGATTAAATTATATATATAAATGTATTAACTAATATATTATTAGTAAATATAAAATAATATTAGGAACACTTGATATTTAAAATATCAATCATTATTAAAACCATGAATTTTCATTTTATTTTTTATTTTTAGTTATATTTAAAAGTTATCAATTTAATAATTTTATTTTTATGAAATGAATATAATTTTTTAATATATCATGTGAAAAAAATATTGGTGCTTTTTTTGGATTCCTTTTAAAATGTACATATTTTGTGAATAGTGAAAATATTAAACCTTTGAATATTATAGTATTATGGAATTATCAAGATATAATAATGAATTTACGATTTTCCATACCTTTTTTCAAGAAAAATATATATTTAATAATCATTATAATTCATCTAAAAATAACAAATTTACTTTAGAAATCTTTTTTTGACTTTTTCAAATATATTTAATGTTTTTATTCAAATAATATCGATTTTTTTCTTTTCTTTTAAACAAGTATTTACATTATTCTTATATATTTTTACCATAAAAAATAAATACATTAGTACCATTACTTTAATGAAATATTATTATGTTAATGTATTAACTATTTTCTTATTATTTTTTGTAATATGAAAAATGAAAATTTCACTCGTATGTAATAGCAGACTTCTGGAACCCTGAAAAAAATACTTTTTTTATAACCGCCTCAAAGGAATGGTTGATTTTTGTAAAAATTGGACTAATTGTATATATATTAATTATATTGTATAATTATGAATTTATAAATATAAATAATTATCCATATTATATTCATTCCATCTATTAAAATATAAATATGTTTTTCATGGGTACATTTATACAAACACCTCCATAATAGAAATATTTGGTTTCTCATTACTATATTTTTATCACCCTCAATTATAGTTAATTTACCCTTTATTTGTGTATTATATGTTTACAAAGTAATTTTGTTATTTTTTGGAGGTTTTAATGAGTTTTGGAATCTTTTAGAGCTTTTATAGAGGTGCGTAGATTGAAATTGGTTAGTGTAAACCTACAACAACTCCTAGAAAATCGTGAAACTAAAAAATTCGGCACTGGGTAGAAGCACAATTAGGTACATGGTTTGTCCAAACCAAGGATCCACATAGGATAAATCATTTTCTTTTAAAAAGAAGGTTTTATAATTCTTGGCATACTATTTGTCTATCCATGTGAACCCACCATGTGAGGGCTATATGGAGATAATGGATAATGAACAGTTACTACATAGTTTGCCTAACTGTGTGCCTCAACAAAGCACTGTTATAAATTAGATCTAAAAATTATTTATATAACTTTTTTAACCTCTTAAACAAATATTTTATTAGTTAATCCTACAATAAAAAGAATTAATATCCCTCCCAAGGGTTTAAAAATGATTCTGCAAGATCAGAGAGCAATCCGTTTGTGATTTGACGCGCGTTGGAGGCCCTCATTGCTTGATAATTTCTCGTTCGGGGATTTTTCCTTAGTTTTATTCTTCTACACCCTCTTATATTTAACAATATTTTAATTTGGGTATATATTAATTTTGTGGGATTCTAATCATTATTAGATACAGTTGTTTTTCATGAATACAATATCTATGGTATTTTTAATGATTTTTAATCCAGTTTGTTTATTTTTTTTTCATCAATCATTTTTCTCTATGTTGTGAGGTAGTTGGCACCACACTCAACTACTATTATAAAACAATGAAATATTTAAATCAAAATTAATGAATTGTATTAATCTAATTGTGAATTTTAGGGGGAAATTATAATGGAAACCATCTTATGTGATGTGTTGTGAAAATGTGAATATTGGTTGTTTATTGTAATGTGCAATTGGATACATGATTCTAAAATAATGATTTTATATTTTTTGCACTATTTTTTTATGGAAACTATTTTGTAGAAATTTTTTACTAAAATAACTATTTTATTGAAATGTTATGGAATAATTGTGTGATAATGGAATTTGGAATTAAGTTTTGGTGTCAGTTCATGTTCATTTGGGATAAATAAGGGTTTGAAGGTTCCCCTTCTATGATGTGAAGGGTAATGGTATGAAATTTCCCCAATCAAAATGGTTAAAGAAGTGATGTCTTGGGGAAATTTGATTCAAAACTCACGAGTATAGGAAGGTGTAATGTAAAATACATGTGTGGTTGTGTGGATATGTGAAAACGGAATGGGGAATCCAAATTGATTTTAGAAATTGATTGAGATATTTTTTTGGTTTCAATCCATAAAAATGGGTTTGGTCTAGAAAAATGTTTTTATAAATTGATATAATCTTCCTTAAATGGGTTTTAAATTTTTTTATAAATTTTTTTATCACTTTTTCTATCATAGTTGTGTGCGTAGGGAACTCATTAGGGAAATCCTACTGAGTTTTATACATACCCCCTCCTTAGGTACTTTGGGGCATTTGAAAATGTGATATTGTATGATAATGGTAATATCATGGTATATCATGTCACTGGTGATTCATTTTGATTCCTTTGAAATGTCTTATTTTAGATAAATCTTATATAATGATAAGAGTTTTAGAGTAGATGACTTTCAGGTATTTGGGTTTGTTGGTCGTAGTTTCCTCATTGTACTCTAACAAGGTATATGTTGTAGTTTTGGTTTTTTAGTGGCATATACTTTGAGATGAATTGCAATTTTCTATTGTATAAAATTTTGGTGGTCCTTTTATCATTACCTAATATGGTTTTTTATATCAAAATGGAAAATCATTGTAACACCCCATGCTTCCACGATATGCTTCTTTTTAAATAATACAATAGCTTGCATTGTATGCAACTTAGAGTTTTAGCACACCCCGATCAATCAAACTAGCCATTAGAAATATTAATACCCACTTTTAGAAATTTTAGAAATTTTGTTTTTCAACATGGAATACATTTCTGGATTCAGAATATTAAAATTATCTTTGGAAACTTTTTTCGTTTTTTTTTCTGAAAACATTCAATTTTTGATGAATAGTGAAAAACACTACCTTGTGGTTTAAAAAATACATTTTATTTAAATAATTATTTATTTTATTTAAATTTATTTTAAGTAAAAATTTATACATAATACCTATATTAGTTCAATATAAATCATTTAAGTCATTTTATTATATAATTAGTTGTATAATATTTTATTAATTTTTTAACGTCTTTAAACCACCTACTAGGAACATTTGAAAATTAGCCTAAAATGTAATTTTAATACTTTTGTGAATTTAATTTCCAAAATCTGAGAGAGAAAATTGACATCAGTAAGTAAAATGAGGTTCAATAAGATGAAAACAATATTTTATGAATAATAACTTTTCCATTTTAATTACCACAGTTAAAAGTAAATACTGTAATTGAAGGTAAAAATCTTATTAAAATTACCATAACACATGTACTAATTATATTGTTAATGTGTTTTTCAAAAAAATAAATCTTTGGAATAAAATATGATCCTCTTTCATGTACTTTTATTACATTAAGACATTTATTATAATTTTATTTATAGAAGAGTTAAAAGTGTTAAATTCAAATTTTAATAAATAAAACATTCTTGATATAGGGTTATACATAAGATAAATTCTACTATAAATATTCATTAGGAATATAAAAAGAATTCTTACAAAATTTAATTTAATTTATAATATTTAGACATTAAATTATTAAATATATTTATGGCATATTGATGATGTAGTAATTACATTATTATTGGAAGATTAAAAACATTGTTAATATATATATTAATATAAAAAGTAAATTGAGACTTTTGATTCATTACACTAATTTTCTAAGTTAATATGATAATTTTGGATTGATTTTATTTATTTTGTTTTAAGTAATCATGTTTTTTACTTTCACTAAAACAAAATACTAAATAGTGTCAAAATAGAAATAAATGAGTTTTTAAAACAAATACTATATTATTAACTGATATAATATTCATAAAAATCTATAGTTTGGGAAAAGAACATAGATAAGGTTATATTTATAAATAATAAACCACTTGGGATTATATTTGATTTTTATAGTATGTTTATTAACAATTTATTATAATAATACATCAATACATGGTAAAAGTTAAACAATATTACTAAGAGTTAAATCTAAAAGATATGGATAAAATGTTGACCTAAACCTCTATAAAACCTATTGGTTGACAGGTTTTCGACCCACCCCAAAATTATCTTCTAAATAAATCATTTTTTAGCCATTAAAAACCAAATATTATTGTATAATAAAATAATATTTTACGCTTTTCATAAAGAGAAACTCAACTCTTTTATAAAAGGGTACTTCCCCTTCTCTTAAAATATCACCCCAAGCCATTTGTCTCTGCCAACCCCTACTCAATTATCCTACCAGATTTCCTAACTTCACCGTAAAGGCCTTAATTTTATAACAATCCAACCTCAAAATCCCACTAGATTAAATCAAAAGGAAGCACCCAAAGAAGTGATAATAACTTCATCACCTTTTTCAATGTTCTTTTCATCTTCCTCTTCCTATTTTTTTTCCACATAAAAATAACAGCTCATGTACCTTATACATACTATGATGTTATTATAAAAATGGTCCAACCATATTCATTATTCTATCCATCCAATGAATTATAAAGTCACTATACATGTGTACGTACATCTTACTGTCACCACGTCATGATGTAGTTTGTTATTCGACACATCATTATTTAGATGGGTATAATAACGAGTATAATTGATGAAAATAATAAATATAACATGTTAAGGATTCTTTATATTTTATATACCATCCAATTACATATTATTTCACCACTAATTTAATGATTTTTTCAATTCTTCATACGTACAGATTACCATCTCCACGAACAGGATGAGATTCATTCCACATCATAATAATTCAATAATAATTTTTATTTTATTATTAAAAATAAATTTTAAGAACATAATATCTTTCTGGATATGAATCAAATACATCATATCTTTAAAAACATGAAGTACGTAAGAAAACTTATATAGGATAAATGAATCAGTTAACACTTCGAAACAATGAAAGTACATAAATATTGTTAAAAAAATATTATAAGATAATATATGATATAATATATATATTTATGTGGTTCTTATATAATTTAGTAACAATTATTTCACCATTATACTAGAGTTTAAACTACCCTCGAGTAAGAAAAACTACAATTTAAGGGTTAATTCTATCATCTTTTCATTGTCTGAGGTTGTTTATACATAAATATCTACTAGGACCTTTTTATCATTAACATATGCGTTTTTTAAGAATGTGTTTAAATACATTTTGACTATATCCTGGAATATGGGTTAAAGTAATTTTTACCCTTTTTTTACTTTTTATAAAATTTTTATAAAGGAATCATTCTATCATTTTCCAAACATGGTCATTTATGTCCTTTTCAACAAAAATAAGGAAAGAATTTTTTTTAACTTTATACGGTGAGTGTGGCTATTTTCTACCATTATAACACCATTGAAGCATCCCTTGCAAGTTATAAGAATATTTTCAAAATAGATGTTTTCATTTATAATTATGTGACTTTTAAGTGATTTAAAAATAGAAATTGATATTTCTCTCAAATGGTTTTGATTTAATCTATGCTAACATCCTTTAATTGATTTTACAATTATTTGAAGTTGATTTATTATGATACAATATTCCATATTGTATTGAAGGTTTTGTGATAGGTTTGATTATGGATGTGTTATTTTTATACCATTCGTGGTTTGTGTTTAATATATTAACATTTCATATGGTAGTTTTAATACGAATGTTTATGTTGTGTTTTAGAATTTTCATATGAGGAATGCATTTGACTTAGTAATAGACAGATGGACAACACTATAGCTCTACTATACATGGGTTGGTCACATGAGACAAACTAGTGTCTTTACAAAACACCTTTAAAAAATAATATTTTTAGTATTGGCACGAGACCTTGACTATGTGGTTATGATGTCTAACAATATGCATTCCATCGTTATGAAATTAGATATTGATATTACATGTGATTTTTCAACTATTAGGATATCTATGTGAATAATTAAATGGAATTATTTTATTTAACTTTCCATATTATGCTGAAGTTAATGTTCATAAGGAGTGTGTTTTATTATTATACATTTCCTTAAATATTTAAGATTATTTTGGAAAGATTCTACTATATTGTTATCTATACTGAGCATCTGAGCTCACCTCTTTCTATGTTTTATTTTTCATAGGATGCGAAGAAGTATTATATGACTGACCTGTAGAGATAGTCTTAGGTATATGAATGTGTTCAAAGGAGACACAATTTTGATGTTTTTCATTTCATAATGTAATGTAAAACTTATTTATGTATCAATTACTTCTAACGATACTAAACGGATCGGTCATTCAGGAAATTATCTCTTCTGATCATGGTAATGTTATGTAACAATGAACTGACATTGGGCAATTACGGTCGGGGCATTACCGTTGGTATAAAAGGAAGTTTATTATAAGCCATGAAAGCTTGATTTAGAAAAACTCTAATTAGTTAACATTACCCTAAGATAGGCTTTGAGGATTTGTATAGAATAACATCCTTGAATTTTTGTAATGTATAAATTTTGTGAATTTTATAAGAAATACATCCTTGTGAATATAAAAGTAGGTTGAGGCGACTTTGGAACTGATGTACCTTGGATTGAAAACTCTGACATGAAGTTTTGGGCTTGAACTGGGTTATCCTAGTACACAAAAATGTTCCTTGTTATATTCATTGATATGATACTCCTGGGGGTATGCATAGGATAATTCACATTTTCATTACAAACCATTACGAAGGATTTACAGGTAAATATTTTCTCAAAGATTTTTTTTATTATGGATTATATGCATAAACGGTTCAATTTTTGTTAGTATTTTACTAGTTTTGAATTTTGTTATGTGATTCATAAACTAATATAGTGTACGAAATTGTTTAGAAATGGAACCTAGTAGAAGGAATGTAAACTCTATTAACGCACATAATCTATGTGCATATTGACCTCCAACCCAATATAATTATTGTAGATCTAGTGATGCAACCAATTCTGAACAACTTATAACCATACTGGGACAACTCACCCAGGTTATGGATAATAACCCTACATGTAGAGAGCACCATGATCCAGAACTCTGAGGTTAAATGTTAGACCAATTCATAAGGCAATAACGAACAACATTAAATGGGACTACAAATCCCTTTGCAGCTGAGAAATATATAATTTCCATAGTTAATATATTTCATGCTTTGGGGTGTAGCGAAAGACAAAAAGTTTTCATGAATGATTTTTTCCTCACAAGAGATGAAAATCAATGGAGGTCATTAATTAAAAACCCAATATAGGATTTAGAAGTTTATAATATGGAATGGAGGGTTTTTAAAGAGATTTTCTTAGAAAAATAATTTCCTTGTGACCATCAAGTGGATATGGAAAGATAATTTCTAAGTCTAAGGAAAAATCTGGATGAGAATGTCGCAATGTATGAGGCTAACTTTACACGCATAGCAAGGCATGTTGTATATTATATATGTAACCCAATGAGTTAGACCGATCGATTATTGTATGGGTTAAAACCACTTCTCTCTCAATCATTAGTCTCATAATTCTTTTCATTGTACGAATATACTGTCTCATGTGCTATCAATACAGAAAAGGAATTCCATAAGTCTTACTAATACAATGCAACGAAATAGAATAAGAGATCTGTCGGAAACTTTGGAAATGGAAATAAGGGGAAGAAGGGAGATGTTGAATTTTCATCATGTATTCAATGTGGGAAGAAAAACCATGGTACTTTCCTGAAGGGAATGAGAGTTCGTTACAAGTGTGGTGAAAAAGGCCACCAAGCTTATGATTGTAAGGGAAAGGAAGAGGTTGTCAATGTTGAATGCTACAATTGTAGTTAAATGGGGTATTATTCAAAATAATTTCATAATCGCCAAGGAAAATTGCCTTAGAAAAGGACAGGGGAGCAGGACCAAGCTTATGAAATATCTACTACTAAGGTTGAAGTTCCGAATGATACGGTGGAAGTTAATTTAATGTTTTCCAAAAATATAGCCAATACATTATTTGATTCTTGGTCATCACATTGTTTAATATCTTCCCAGTTTGATAAGAAAATTATATATTTCCAATTGGACTTAACTAGGTAGTTTTTAGTCAAAACTCCTAAGGAAAGTAACATTCCAACAATGTTTTGTAAATATGTTCCCATTAGGGAATATAAACATGCTTTATATACTAATCTCATTGTTATACCAATGATATAATTTTATATAATCCTTAGTATGGATTGTATTTTAGATTATGATGCAAAAATTTATTATAATAAGAAGGAGGTTACAATTTTCAATGATTATAAGGAATACCTTATCATTAGATCATAGACATTTCCATATAATTCTCATCTAGATCCACCCCTAGCAGCTCTTTCAAATTAATTTATTTGTAATGAAGAGAGTGAAATAAATATAGGATAGGAAAGGAATTTTCAAATAGAAGAAAAAATTATTGTTCAAGAATATGTTGATGTGTTTCCAGTGGATTTACCTAGACATCCTCGAAAATGAGAAGTTGTGTTTTCCATTGATTTAATTCTTGGTTCAAGGCCCATATCAAAGAACCATTATAGAATAACCACTATAGAATTAGTGGAAATAAATAATCAACTAGAATAATTGAGTAATAAAGGATTTATTCACCCTAGTGTTCATCCATGGGGATCTCACATTATTTTTGTTAATAATAAAGATGAATCATTGAGGTTGTGCATTGACTACAGGGAGCTCAATTCCAAGACAATAAAGAACAAGTATCCCCTACCTAGAATTAATGATTTATTCTATAAACTTCATGAAGCTCAATATTTTTAAATTATTAATCTTTTATTTGGATATCATCAATTGTGTGTGAATAAGGAAGACAATCCAAAAAAAACATTTCAAACTAGGTATAGGCATTATTTGTTTACAGAAAGGTTTTTTGGACAGTCTAATGCTCCTCCTATTTTCATGGATCTAATGAATAGATTTTTCAAGGAATATCTTGATGAATTTTTAGTGGTATTTTTTGATGATATCTTGGTATATAGAAAACTCTATAAAGATCTGGAAAATAATTAGTGAAATATTCTGAAAAACCTACGAAGAAATGAATTATATGGGTAGTTTAACAAGTGTGAATTCTGGATTCAAGAAATTTCCTTTCTTGTCCATATTGTCTCTAGGGATGGAAGCACTATCGATCCATCAAATACCAAGGCAATACAAGAATGGAAAACACCGATGAGTATAACTGAGTTATGAAGTTTTATTGTTTTAGCAAGTTATTATCAGCATTTCGTCCAAGATTTTTCCCAATTGTCTAACCCAATAACCAATCTCACATGTAAAGGGGTTAAATTTGTTTTGAAAAAAGAGTGTGAATTTTTTTTGAATAATTGAAGAAAAGATTAGTCAATTATCCTATCATGAATCTACCATCGAAGAATGATGGGTTTTTTATTTATAAAGATACTTCTTAGATAGAACATGGTTGTTTCCTTATGTAGAATGATAGAGTTATTGCTTGTGTATCATGGCAGCTAAAAATTCTTGAACAAAACATTCCCACTCATGATCTCGAGTTTGCAGCTGTAATATTTGATTTGAATATATGGAGACACTATCTCTATGGTGAAAAAATGTGAGATATATAATGATCATGAGAGTTTAAAGTATATTTTCTCAAAGAAGGAACACAACGTGAGGCAAATCTGATGGCTTGAACTACTCAAGGATTATGATTTCAGTATACACTACCACTCGGGGAAGGATCATAAGGTGCTTGATGCATTGAGTAGAAAGAATCATGAATCATTGAACAAGAAAAGAGTTAAAAGGGATCTTATGTTCATGGATTTAGTAATGATAGATATGAGAATAATCATATAAGGTGAAACATCAATAATATTTCAAATGGTTTCCAAACCATCTTTACATAAAAGGATAAAACATTCTCATACTAACGATGAGGAGTTTCAAAAAAAACATTAAAGTTGTGAACATTAGGACATTGATCGAATTTGTATATTAAGGTGGGATTTTAAAATTCAATAAGTGACATTGTGTTCCTGTCATACCTGATCTAAAAAGAGAATTTTTGGATGATGCTCATATCTCCAACTTCCCTATAAAACTGGGTAGCACTATGATTTATATTGATTTAAAGGAACATTTTTTTGGGACAACATGAAGAGGGAGATTTCTGATTATGTGTCAAGATGTATGTTTCTCAATAGGTGATGGTGGGAAGAAAACTTCCTAGAGGAGTCATGAAACCTCTTCCCATACCTGAGTGTAAATAGGATGATATTACGATGGTAATTTTCATGGGGATGCCAAAGACTCTTAGAAGGAATGATGCAATATATGTCATTGTTGACCGTCTTACCATGTCAGCACATTTTATTTTCATAAGAGAAGATTTACTATTAGAAATTTTACCAACAATATATATTAAAGAAGTTTTAATACTTCATGGAGTATCCCTATTGATTATTTATGATCATGATGCCCATTTTACATCAAGATTCTTGAAAAGACTTCAGAAGGACCTAGATAGTAAACATTTATTGAGCACGGCTAACCCCCCTCAAACTGATGGACAATCAGAATGGACTATTCAAACATTAGAAGATATGTTAATGTATTTCTCACATGACTTTCAAGGTATGTGGGATCAATATTTACCTCTGGTAGAATTTTCCTATAACAATAGCTTCCATTCAAGTATTTAGATGTCACCATATGAAGCATTTTACAGAAAAATATTTCATATGCCAACTTATTCTGAGGAGGTTGGTGAATGAAAACTCATAGGCCTAGAACTTATTGAAGAAACAGTGGGAAAGGTGAATATTATCTAAACCCACATCAAAGTAGATCAAAGTAGGAAAAAGATAAATGTTAATAACTGAAGTAAAGATTTGGGATTTCAAGTAGGTGATCATGTTTTTAAGGTATATCTATGGAAGGGTGATATATGATTCAGTTAGAAGGGTAAATTATGTCCTAGGTATATCAGGAATTTTGAAATTAATGAATTAATTGGAATTGTAGATTACCATTTGGAAATGCCTCCCTGTCTCTCCAAAGAGCCTGATGTGTTCCACGTATTAATATTAAGAAAATACACTCCTGACACAATGCATGTACTCACCTATGAAAAAATAGAACTAGAACCCGATCTATCTTATTGTGAAGAGACCGTCAGGATTATTTATACTAGAGATCAAGTGTTGAGAAACTAGACGAATCATCTTGTAAAATTTATATAGAGAAACCATAAGATGGAACAAGAAACATGGGAACCTGAGGAACATAGAATGAAGAACCACCAGAATATTTTTATGCAGTATTATTCTAGAAATTTTGAGGACAATATTATTTGAAGGAGGGATGAATGTAACACCCCATGCATCAAAGGTAATCTTCTCTTCGAATAATAAAATAGCTTTTGATGAACACAAATTTATGCTCTAAAACACCACGACAAACCAAACAAGCTGTTATGAATAGTAATACACATTTTTTTGAAATTTTATAAATTTTTTTTTTCAAAATGGACATCATTTTTGGATTCAGAATATCAAAATTAGCTTAGGGTAAAATTTGGTATTTTTTTTCAAAAACATTCAATTTTTTATGAATAGTGAAAAACACTGCATTATTATTTTAAAACTAATTTTTATTAAAATAATGATTTATTTTATTTAAATTTAATTTATTTCCAAAGAGATACATAATACCTATATTTTTTCAATGTAATTAATTTTATAATAAAATTAGATGTATAAAATTTTATTGAATTTTTTAACTTCTTTTACCCACCTTCTAGGAACATTTTCAAATTTGAATAAAATGTAATTTTACATATTCTATGAATTTAATTTTAAAAATCTGAGAGACACAGTTGACATTAGTATGTAATATGTGGTTCAATAGGAAGAAAATAATTTTTTGGTAAATAGTAACTTTTGAATTTTATTTACCATAGTTAAATGTAAATAGGGCAATTAATGTTAAAAATGATACTATAATTACTTGAACACATTTAATAATTTTATTGGATAAGTGTTTTTAGACCAAATAAACCTTATGAATAAAAATTATCCTCATCAATCCACTTGGATTAGATTAAGACATTTATTAATATTTTTTTAAGAAGAGTTAAATGTGTTAAATTTGAATTTTAATAACTAAATCATGTTTAATACAGGTTTATACATAAGATATATTAGACTATAAATATTCATTATAAATATAAATATAATTCCTATATAAAGGTATTTTATTTATAATTTTTAGATATTATATAATTAATTTTTTTTATGAAACAATGATGGTGTAGTAATTACCTTATAATTAAAATATTAAAAACATTGATATTATAAATATTAATATAATTTTAAAGTGAGACATTTTATGAATTTAACTAATTTTCTAAGTTAATATGACATGTTTGTATTGATTTAATTTATTTTTTTTCAAAGTAATCATGTTTGTTTACTTTCACAAAATCCAAATACTAAATATTGTCAAAATTGACATAAATTAGTTTTTAAAACAAATACTATATTATTAGTCGACATATTATTCCAAAATATATATGGTTTCACCAAAGAACTTAGAAAGGGATATATATGTCAATAATTAAACACTTTATTTTTTCTTGGAATTTTATAGTATGATTATTATGTATTTATTATAATAAAATAAGAATACATGTTACATGTTAAACTATTTTACTAAGAGTTAAATCTAAAAGATATGGTTAATATGGTGACCTAAACCTATCTAAAAACTATTGGTTGAGAGGTTTTCTACCCATACCAACCTTATTCTCTAAATTAATCCTTTTGAATACATTATAAACTGAATATTGTTGTATAATAAAGTAATATTTTAAGCATTTCCTAAAGTGACCGACACCTCTCTTATAAAATGGAACTTCCCCTTATCTCAAAATCACAACTCCAAATCCATTTGGATCGGCCAAAACCTTCTCAAATATTATACTAACTACCCTTACATTAACCTATAGTACTTACATTGATCCATAGACGATCTAAGGATCCCTTTTGATTAAATCAAAAGGAAGCACCCAAAGAAGAGGTAATAATTTCATCACCTCTTTCAATGTTCTTTTCTTCTTCCACTTAATATTTATTTTTTATTTACATATCAAAATATTAACTCGAGTACATTATATATATATATTAATATAATTATAAAAATGGTACAACCATATTCATTGTTCTATCAATCCAATGTTTTACAATGTCACCATACATGTGTACGTATGGCTTATCATCTCCACGTAATGGTGTACTTTGTTATTCAATGCTTTATTATTTTTATGGGTATAATAATGTGTATAATTCATTTAAATAATAAATATAATATGTTAATTATTATTTATATATGATATACCATCCAATTACATATGATTTCATCGTTAGTAGAATGATATTTTCACTCTTTCATACGTACAGATTATTGTCTCCAGGAATGCGATGAGATTCATTCCCCATTATAATCATTCAAGAATAATGTTCATTTTATTATTAAAAATAATTTTTATGAACTTAATATCATTATGTATATGAATAAAATACATACTACCCATAACAAACATGACTTATGTAACAAAACAGATAAATGAAAACGAATCAGATAACACCTAAAACAATGATACTTCTGAAATATTATTAACAAAGAAATATTAGAAGATCATATATGGAATAATATTTAGGTATTTGGTTCTTTTATCATTTAATAAAAATTATTTCACTATTATACAGAAGGTTAACCTACCCTCAACTAAGGAAATGTACAAGGAAAGGGTTAATTCTACAATCTCTTCATTGTCTAAGGTTGTTTATACGTAAGCATCTACATGGACCTCTTTATAATCCACATCCTTGTTTCTTAAAAATGTATTTCAAAACAATTTTTCTATTTTCTAGACTATGAGTTAAAGTAATTTGTAACCTTTTTTTGACTATTTATAAAATTTTTATAAATGAATATTTCCATCGTTTTCTAAACAAAGTCTTTTACGACCTTTTAGAGAAAATTAAGGAAAGAATGTTTTTAACTTAAACAACAAGTTTGACTATTTTCCACCATTGTAAAACCTTCAAAGCTTCCCTTACAATATTATAAGAATATTTTCAAAATAATTTTTTTCTTTTATAATTATGTGAAATTTAAATTATTTCAAAATAGTAATAGATATTTCTCTCAAATAGTTTTTATTTCATCTATGTCAATATCCTTTGATAGATTTTACAGTTGTTTGAAGTTGATTTATTATGATACAATCTTCCATATTGTATTGATGGTTTTGTGATATGTCTAACTATGGATGTGTTATTTCTATACCATTCATGGTTTTTGGTTAAATTATTAACAATTCATATGCTAGCTTTAATATGATTTTTTATTTTAGGTTTTAACATTTTCATATGTGGAATGCATTTGACTTAGTAAGTGACTGGTGGGGCCTACTATAGCTCCTCGATGAATTGGTAGGTCTCATGAGACAAACTAGTGTGTTGGCAAAAGGATTTGAAAAAATATTATTTTTAGTCTTGGAATGAGGCCTTGACTAAATGGTTATGATATCCAACATAATGCATTCCGTCATTATGAAATTAGATATTGATATTACATGTGATTATTCAACTAGTAGAATATCCATGTGAATAATTAAAGAGAATTATTTGATTTATCTTTTCCATATTATGCTGATTCTTATGTTTAAATGGATTGTGTTTTAGTATTATACATATCCTTAAATGTTTATACTTATTTATGATAGTTTACGCTCTATTATTATCCTTATTGAGCATCTGAGATCACCCCATTCTATGTTTAATTTTTACAAGGAAGAGAAGAAGTATATTATGACTAACCTACATGGATAGTATAGGGGATATGACTGTGTTAGAAGGAGAAACAATGTTGTTGTGTTTTATTTCATAATATAATGTAAAACTTATTTGTGTATCTAGTACTTCTAGGCCTACTAAACTGATTGGTCTTTCAGGACATGGACTCTAGTGATCATGCCAATGTTATGTAATAATATACCGACACTAGTTAACTAGGGTCGGGACATTACAATAATCCCCAAATTTTTCTGAAGCCCTCAACATATATTGGCGGACTTTAGTGTCTTCGGGATGTCACCTATGTCCTAGTAAGACCCTCCGCCTCTTACCATACAATGAGTGAGGATATGGATGTTACAAATTGTTTCAGTCTTGGTATTTCCATATCTGTTTTTGTTAAATGGTATCATATAGTTTTGTCCTAGAGTTAAAAATCATTCGGTATTTATCCTTCAGTTTGTATGAAATCATTGATATAGGATCATATGAAACTAAAATGTAGGGAAAATTAGGTGTATCTAACATATTTATGATGATCCTCATGTTTCTAAGGGGTTTGGGAATATGAGTTTTTTTTAGACACATCTTAGAATTATAACTTCATCATCACGGGTTAGTCAAAGAGATGATTATTCCATGAATTTACATAAATGTCATCAACATAGAGTGAATTCTTATTTTTGTGTAATGATGTATGATTTGGTGAAAAATTGTTGATTTTTTTTAATATTTGGAAATCATCCAATTTTTAAAAAGAATGGTGATATATTTTAAAATGTAATGAATGTGGAAATCATTAAAATTTAGAAATCAATTCTATGATATACGTGATGTGGTAAATTTGAAAATTATAATAGTTCACTTGATAGAGAGTTATAAATAATGTTGTTTTATTTTGGGTTATAGAAGATGGAATCAGTTAGGTATTGAAGAATCGAACTATAAGAGGCTGTTGAGAATGTAGTGTTACATGAGCCACTAGTGAACAAACAGATGGTTCATAGTATAGTACATTCACTTTAGGCCATCAATATTAGGGTTATATGTGATTAACCAAAGTGAGTGGATCATTCCACTCGGTTAAAAAAAGAATCCACCAATATTTCATGGTGATTCCGAACAAATAAATTGATAGTTATGGCTGAATAAGATGAATCAAATATTTGATTTCCTAGGAACGCCATCTGAGATGAAAGTCTAGATCCAAACACACATATTGGATTATCTTTCATGAAAGTGTTGGGATTTATAAGTTCAAGATAAATTTTAAAAATACATATCAGGGGAGTATTTTAATGAATAAAAAAACAATTTTATTCTCACAAGTTCAGAATCTATAAAAAAATATATTTCCTTAGATTTATGCAAGAGAACCTCATAGTAATAGTGTTTACATATAAATTCATAAATATAGTCCTCTTTTCACCAAATTTTGTTACATCTATTACCTTAAAGGAATGATTTTTTTAATCATGTTTTATACAAGAGATTTGATAAAACATTTTCATGCTTTGTATAATAGATTATACTAAGATTGTCAAAATAGAAACAGTTAATGAAAGTGAAATCTTAGGAAATATGGGTAGGGGAAGCATGTTGATACCAATAAGAAATGGTTGGAACTCTAATACTAGGAAGTAGTTGAAGAGGGACACTTATCCAAGGTAGTGGTATGACTCAATATTAGGTGGCTATATTAGTGTACCTTCCTCTTAACCACAAGTGAAATACTAGTTGTTTTCAATGAGATTATTTTGATCGCATGTAGAGACATTTTCCAACAACACCAAGATCATGACATAAATGAAATAAAATGGGATATCTTCAGAACTCTTTTCATAGTACTCCAACATTGGGTTCTAATGACACATCTCAAGTTTCAAAAACATTATATACTTCAACATGATGAGGGTAGTAGAATAATTCATATCAAAAGAGTTGAGATAGATATGCTTATATAAAGAATATTTCAACTCCACATCTAGATAAATCTCAAAAGGATAACAATGAACAATGATAATTGAGTAAGAAATTATATTGAGCTATGTAGGTGATCAGGGGTGATAAGTATGAACCATTAATGGCAAGAGGTATGATTATTTTTTAATTATTCCATTAACAAATATTTTTGTTGACATAGGTTCATCCAATTTATTTACATATTTTCATGATGTTGATCTTACGTATTGTCATTTTGAGATGACACATTATATTTGAAAACATTAAACTCATCTTGTACAAAGATTATATTGATCCTTTACATGAAAATCATGTTCTATACCTATTTATGGGATGAATTGATTATATATTTCATTATGAATGAGGTGGATATCTGGGAAAAAAATACTTGGTATGGATTATTTGATAATTGATAAATATCATATCGACTGGTATACCCGAATGATAGTTTTACTAGTGAGGATAGAAATAAGAAATTACATAGAGGAGACTAGAATTTAAAGGCTAGTGGTAGATGATTTTCAGCACTAGTGTTTGGAATTATATTATAATTTATTTTATGATTAGACCTTGTAATTAGTGGATGAGATTGAGAATGGTAGTTTTCAATAAAGTTTTGATTAGTTTTCAAATTTGTTCCAATATAATTTATCTGGATGGACACCTATGATAGAAGATGATTATACAATTTTACTCTTAATAAGGACCTATCCAATAACACATCTATATTATTATATAGAACTAATAGAATTAAGGGATTTAAAATTTCTATAGAATGATTAGTAATGAAAAGGGTTCATTCCTCCTAGTACATCTCCAAGGGAAGCCCCAATTATTTTTTTTCTAAAAATGGCGTATTGAACTCTTCAGATGTGGGTGGATTATTTTAAGCTTAACCAAGATATAATAAAGAATCATTACCATATTTACCACATTGATGATCTTTTTGATCAATTTATGGGATCCCAATGGTTTTATAAAATTGAATTGTGATCAGGATATCACCAATTGCCGGATTGTAAGGAAGATACACTAAATAAAAATTTTAGCAGTAAATATAGACATCATTAGAACGTGGTTATTAATTTAGGTACTTAAGATACACCATATGTCTTATAAAATTGATTAATCAAATATTTTAAATTTATCTAGATTATTTTTTGTGGTTTTTTGGTATAAATATTAGTGTATTCAATGACAGGGGTTGAGAATGAGCAGCACATGGCATCACTATTAGAAGTATTTTGGGATCGTCGTCCATATTAAAAATAATCAATGTGTAATTTTATATTGAATAGATACATTTACTTTTCCATGTTATCATAGAAATATGTGTTTCTGTAGATCCAATTATTTTTTAGGTTTCTATATCATGGAATCTTTCAACAAATGACTTAGAGATATGATGTTTTCAATTCTTAGGTGGTTATTACAAATGTTTCATTCATAATTTTCAATGGATATATTCACCAATGGTACCTTTTAAAAGGAAATATTTCCCACTCCAATAGAATAAATAATGTCAGAATTATTTTCATGAGCTTATAGTTCATCTCATATTAGCTCCAATATTTATATTATTGGAATCAGGACATGGCTATGTGTTGTTTTGTGATGCTTCAAGATCTGGGTTGGGGAGTGTTTTCATGCATGGTGACCATGTTGTTTCATATGGCTCATGGAATTTATGGATTCATCATAAGAACTAACCTAAACATGATTTCCAATTAACTTTTTTAGTCTATGATTTGATGAATTGGCATCATTTCCTCTTTGATGAAAAATTTAAGATGTATATGGATCATACATGCTTGAAAAAAATTTAACACAAAGGAATTTGAAATAGAGACAAGGAATATGGATGGATTATATATTAATTTCTGAATTTAAAAAAATTTATATACAAATTAAATGTCATTTGGTGGTGGAAACAACAAAATGAAATCTGTACAGTCAGATAGAGGCGGTTTCATTAGATCAGTAGTAGCTGATGTAAGTGATAGACGACATGAATTTTGATTTTGATGAATAAGGTAGTGTTACAATTTATTTCTAATTTCGTTTGTTAAATTTTTTTTAAAAGGTTAATATGGTAAATACATCTAATTTTTATTGTGCTCTTATAAGGTAAAAACTCAATGGGGGGATACCACTGGGAAATGGTAGCAGGATGCGAGATCAGTTTTGTTTCCTCAACATTGGATGGTAATACCTATAGATATTAAAGAGAAAAATCATCCTTTAATCCATAATTTTATAAGGGTTATTCATCATGTAATATAGAATATGTATAAGGTAATGATAGAATAATTATGGTGGGATGATATGAAATGAGATGTGGATGAGTTTTGCATGAGATTCCCCACTAGTCAATATGTTAAGGAAGTAAACTAGTGGGCAATGGGTACGTTGAAGACTTTTTCCAATTCCTGTTTATTAATGGATGAAAATAGCACTGTATTTTTTGACAGGTTTTTGGATGATAGTTTAGAATCATAAAACTATATGAGTGATAGTGGATGAGAACCCAATGTCATTCCGTTTCACCCCTATTCATGAATCTATTATGGTGGAGAACATGTCTAAAATATATATTTCAGTAGTGGTAATGATGAAATAAATACTAGTTTTGATTGTATCAAATTGAGATCTTAGGTTTATGTCTTTTTTTTGAAATACTGATAAAAAAACATTCGGAATCAATTGTCCATGAGGGTTGTGTATCATCCTCCAATGAATGAGAAATCTGAATGAATGATAAAAATTATATAAGTTCATTTTATAGCTTGTGTATTGGATATTTGGGGCTCATGGGAGGTGCACATAACATTATTAGAGTTCTTATAAAACAATAGTGATCCAGACTTGATACGTATGGAAATTTTTAAGCATCATATAGGAAGCATTTTCATTTTTCATTCTATTCAGGGGAATCATGTGAGACTTCACATGTTTAAAAAAGCCTTATACATGAGAAAATAGATAAAATATAGTTGATCGATAAGAGAAAAGAGATTTATAGAGACTTATAAATATTTATACAGTTCATCTTTGATGATCATTTTTCTTTTAGGTGAGTTTACATTTATTCTTGAGAATATCACCAAGGATTGGGCATCATCATATTGGGAATAAGGTAAATATATGATCTTGATTCATGTGCCCCTCTTAGATACATGAATATATTGGTGAGGTGTCATGTTGTTTTTATTTTAACCAAGGTATCCTTATATGCATATTATTTTTCATGTATCTCAATTAACGACATATATTTTCGATCCTAACCATGTGATTCAATGGGATGCCACTGACCTAGACCTGCCTGATATGTTTTTTCAGGATCCAGTGTGGATTTTTTATAGAAAATATATTTACCTGTGTGGGAAATGCATTGGTCTAGTATAGGTTTATGAAACAATGGTCGGATTCTAGAAGGAATGTTAGACTGTGAGATTAAAATGGTCATGTAATGTACCAAAATAATTCAAACTAATGGTTGTTATCAAATTTATGATTAAGGAAATGAAAATGATGTGGGGAATGTTTCACCTTTTGTTTTAGGTAATTAAACTTGTTTTTATTTATTTAATCTATATAATCAAATTAGATTATGAGTTTAGATGTTTGGAGTAGTTTTATAATGTTTTTTGGATTTAAAAAGGTTCATGGTTTGATAATAGTTAGTGGATACGGTGAAACACCTCACATGAAACCGTGAAACTAAAAAGTGGGCACTGGGTAGGTGCATATATAGGTTCACATTTTGGATAAATGGTTGGGCCGCCGAGGGGAAAACATGTAATATTGGATGGATTTGTTTATCATGGCTGGAACATGGTTTTATTAAAAGTGTCAAAAAATTATGAAAGGGGTGATTGGAGGTAGTGTCTAATGCATGGTTTGTCCAAGATATTAACAAAGTGTTTTCTAATAATGATCTATTAAAAATAGCATCCAAAAATTATAAATCTAACTCTATTTACATTCTAAAGGATTCATTCCCTTAATACGAACCTAACTCGAATTCCACTCCCTCCCAAAGATGTGACTAAATTTACTAATAATATGAGAGTGATTCAATAGCTATTTCAAGTGGGTTTGAGGAAGCTATTCATCATGAAGTTCATATTTTTCAATTTTTTATTCGTCTTCCCTCTTTGGAATTCATGTAACTAGTATTTATAGGATAGAATCATTTTTTCATGCCAATAAGGATGATTTGTTGTTTTCTTGAAATAAGATATGAGGATGTTTTAAGGTGTTTCAATATGGTTTTTGATGATTTTCATTAATTCTTTCATGTTTTATTTGCTATGTTGAAAGTGTATTCACTCTCGACTCCAATTATTAGAACATGAAGGATTGATTTCGAATTGATTTAATTTCTATAATAGAATTTTTAAACTTATGTGTATTTCATTATGCAACCCCTCTTTAGTGATTATTTCTGAAATTGATAAAATCAGTTATTTTGTGGAAATTGAAATTGGTTACAATATTTTAAAATGACTATTTTAACGTTGTTGTTTGGTTATAATTTATGAAGAATTTTATTGTAGATATTCTTTCTATAAAAGTATTGTTTTTTTTGAAATAATTTGGAAGAGTTAGGTTGGTATGGTATTTGGAATAAAGAATATATTCGTTTTTATGTGCATTTGGTATAGATAAGGCTTTCAAGTCTATTATATAAGGGTTTTATAAGGTTATGAACTTTCATTCATCAAAATAGTTGACTAAGTGATGACTTGGGGAAAGAATGACTAACCTATCATGAGTATATAGAGTTCCATTATTGCATTAATGTGTGGATTAATGGATGTGTGGAAATGGAATGGGGATTTCAAATAGATTTGAGAAATGATTCTAAAAAAATGTTTGGTTGGATTCTATGGAAATGGTTTTTGGTTTGGAATACTATCATTATACTTTTATATAAACTACATTAAATTTATTTAAATTTTTTTATATAAATGTGCAAACTTATTATATCCAAGTGGCTTTATTAGGGAAGCCATTGTGGAAATCATACATTGTTTTATGCTGACCCCCTACTTAAGAAAGTTGGTGAATTTTCATATATGATATATCAAGATATGAGTATACGAAATATATAACATTTCATTAGTAATTATTTGTGATTACATGGGATGGGATTGTTGATTTTTTTTCTTGGAGAATATTCTGAGTTTCTAACATGAGGTCTTAGGTGTCTTTGAGCATGTTGGTTTATGTTTTCACTTTTTTTATTGAATGGTTTATGATGAATTCTAGTGTTATGTTTTGTGGGTTAAACATTAGGTTTTATTACATTTTTCATTTATATCAGACAATGGATTTTTTATCATTATCTGGTATGGTTATCTTACTTCCAAATGGGAAATCATCCCCGAATTATTATATATCCCTCATAATTAAATTAAATCTTTTGGTTTATTAAGGATTTCACCAATGGCCTAGTAGAGTACCACCTATTTTGAAGCCAATGGGTGTGGGTGGGATGTTACAACCTTACATGTACGATTTAATGAATGGACTGGCTAAATTAATATTGAAATCATCACATTATTATGATAGAGGAATAATAATTTGTTCTTTCTGTTGACAATTAATGATCATCATAAAGATTAATTGCCTTAAAAAATCAGAAAAAGAAACATTGAATAATAACCTTTTACTATTATTCAAATTTTAAATCATTTTCTACCACTTATTTATTTTGATGCATCACTATTATTACATTTTTTAAAAAATAATTAATATTTTCTATGAGTGGTAATATTACTATAAAATAATATATTCTTACTCAATCACCCACTATAACATGTTTTTTGTTCATATATTTTTATCAAAATGAATAATTTTATAATATCTTTGTCCTGAATAATTTAATATACATCAATACATATAATATTATGAGAAAATAAATTTAATATTTTTTCAAAATTCAAGAAAAATGTAAAATCCATCATGATAATGGAATTAAAAGTAAAAATAAACCTTTTTGAAAACATAGTAAATGTAATAATAAATCTATATCATGTAAAATAAATGTTTGTAGATATATTTTATATATTCATATATAATATGATAATTTTATAATATTTTTAGTTAGAAGAAAAATAGTTTTATTCTTGGGGAATGTTTTTTTAAGAAATATATATTTTTATTTAAATATAAATTTTATAAAATATATGGTTTCAAATGGATGAAATGAAAGTAATCTTTAGATTAATCATATTAAAGTTAATTAATGATTTTTATTTAATTTTTTCTAAAAAAAATAAATTTTTATTTAATAGTGTAAAATATGGATTTTACTATTATAGTAACTTTCATGACATGAATATAAATGAAACAATTTTTATAAAGTAAATATATCTTTTATATTTTATAATTTTCATTTAAAAATATATTTTTGAGCATAGAGGTTTATTTTTATTATTTTAAGAACATATATAAAAAATGGTTTCTATATTTTTTATTTCCACACATTTTAAAATGAATTTTTATGGTTAAATTTTTTTGTTTTATCCAAAAATAAAATAAATATCGATCTAATTTAAATAATATAATTAATAATTTATAAATTAGAATTATAATTAATATTTTATATTAATACTTTTGTATATTATAATCACATTAAAACCCATTTTTTAGTGCATAATGTGCCCATATATTAAAATTGACCAATATTTTTTAAAAAAATAATATGGAAAAATTAATTTTAAATTTTGAATTAGTAAGATAAAATATTGAAATATTTCCAATTTAATTTTTGATAATAATGAATAGTTGTAACGGTAATTATTTCTCACCTTCGTAAGGGTTAAAATGATTAATAGGGGTAAAATATATATATATATAAAATTGAATATTTCTAAAACATATCTAAACATGACTCGTTTGATGGGTTTATATGTTCACATAGATTTTCATATAAAATATTCTATATTGGATCCAAATTTATTGAGAATTTAATTTAGGTTAATTTAATGATTCACATATTTATAATAGTGTTAATCCCATATCAAATAAAAGAAAACCTACTATCCTAAATTATTTGAAAATTCTGATATTTTTATTATAACTCCCTGAAAATTAAGATTACTATGCTTGATGGATCTATTCTTAAAAAACACCATTCTTTAAGTGAACCAATATACACTATGAATTTTTTTTAATTTATAGTTAACTTACAATTTAATTTGTGACTATAAATATCAGAAACTACATCAAGAATGACATATATTGGTCGTAATCAATAAAATTTTATTTTCCAATTCTTTGGAAAGAGTGAATCAATTTTTTATTAAAGACATTTTATGCTTCAAATATTATTTTTCACAAAATAACTATTATTTATTTTAATGAGAAAATTATATAATTAATTTCATTCAATCATTGGAAAATTATTTTAAAAAATTAATAAAATTTAGAAATAAGAATTACATATTTATCTTAAATTTATTTTTTAGAAAATTTTCTAAAAAGATTTTCATATCGAGGAATACTTGAAGATATTGTTTTTTATTTAAAACTAACTTTTCATTTATCACATTTATAGTGTTACATTTTTTAAATAGTTATAAATGTAAAAATATCTCAGTTTTATTCTAAATAATCAAATTGAGGACATTATAATTATTTTTATGCTTTATTTATTAATAAAAGTGTTTATAATTCAAAAAAAATTAGAAACCCATTTTTTAATTCATTTTTAGGCCTAATATGAAAATAAATTTGGGCACCTCTATGCATTGAATCATGAAAAACATATTCTATATTTTATAATTAGGGTTATAACATTTAAAAAATGATTCCCATTTATTTTTTTTCATTTAGAATTTCCATCCTGAAAAATATGTGTCACCTTAGTAAGGATAAACCATGTTAAATATGGTTGAAAAATTGTATAGGCGTAAAACTTTTATTTTAATCATCTCTTTATCCTACGACATTAGTAGATTTCAGAACGGTTTATCCATTTAATTAATATGATTCCAAATGCTTCCATTTTCATTGATTATAATATTTATATTATTTAAGAAAAAAATTATTAAAAATGATACAATCTTGAAATAAATATGTCTCAATATTTTTATAAGGGTAAAATAAGGATTATTTTAGTCAGAAATAATTTATTTATATATAATTGTTTTATCATTGTAAATTAATATTATTTTTTTCTGATGGAATAATTACCTTAAATGTTTGTTCAGTGAAGATACAACATTTATTCAATTAAAATGATATCTAAACCAGTAAAATAATTTATTATATGATTATACTATGACCCTATCTCTATTAACTTATATCCCATGTAGTTTTGGAACCATTTTTCCTGAGTTAGATATTTATTATATTATAATTTTTCATGAATTTACAAATGTTTATCTCCCGAAACATATAAAAGAACACTCATACCCTATATTATTTTCACAACATCGATAAACATATATCAACCAAATCCTATCAATTTATCTTATCATCATTTACAGACACAATATAGTGCTTTTGATTTTATTGAAATAAAATTCCAGGGGTCCTTAATAAGGGATCTAATGAAAGTGTTCAAATGAAAATGAAATGGTCTTTATCGAATCTTAAAAATTAAATTATACTTATACCTACTATAAAATAATTTCTTCCATCATAAAAAAATAACTCCAGTCTAATAAATATAATTTTATATTGTTATGATTATGGAAAACCCATTTTCACCACTTTTCCATCGAAAAAATGTAAAGATACCACTTGTGTTTTTGTACGCCTTGTTTTATCCATATAGTTGTGTTATTAATTATTCATCGCCATATTAAATAGATAGTTAAAAATATTAATCTAATTTTTAAATAATATATTTATGAAAAAATTATGGTTTTGTAAATATAATATATCATTTACATTCCTTCCATATAATCTATTTAGAAATGATGATGTTTCTCTTTTTTAGGAGTAGACCACCACCTCCACTAAGCGATGTAACTTACTTTTTCATTTCCTCTATAAATATATATTAATAAGGATAAATTTAATGAATATAAATGATATTAATGATATAATATTGATTTTTTAGAGTCCAATTTTTTATTTTACATTATTTCATTCTATCTGTTAAAATGTGAAATAATTGTTCATGTGTGTGTAATACCAATGGTATTTATAAATAATTTAGTTCATTTTTATAACTCTACATATAATTAATGATTATAAATTTTTATATAATTAATATATATATTATATTTATATCAGATTATAATTTTAGAAATTATATAACCATAATCAATATAAAAGGTCTATAACTTCCATATTAAATCTTCCATCAAATAGGAAACCCTCAACACCGAGATAGAAAAAAATTAAACAATAATTAATAAAAAATACATATTATATTATTATAAGTGGATCATATATGACAGTATATTTATGAGAAAAAAATCTTGTATAAAATAATAATAAATATAAATTTATTATACAGGTGGTTAAAATAACTTATGACGAAAGGAGGACCCAATGTAAGGTTTTATTAACTAAATTTACATTTTTATTTAAAAAACACTACATTTTCACTAAGATATTCTATGATTTTTTTTGAAAAATTACCCTCTATTTTATTATTTTTTATTTTGACATGTTATTTTTTGGTATAAATTGTTTACTCATAATCAATTCATTGATTAATTCCCACTTTAATGAAGTGATCTTTCTATGGTTTCTTCATCTCACTATTAATTTTTTATATTTTTTTGATGTTATGAACCTATTTATATTTTTTATATGTATATTATACCCCTTGGAATTTTTATATCAAATATTGTTCTTAATGTTTAGTCTTTGAAGATACTCTTCAAATTATTTAATCCTTGAGGTTTTAATTTGAATGCTACCCAAGAGTATTAATTTAAAATCTCATCATTAATTAAAGTTGTTTATGTTTACGTATACGTTGTTGAAATTAAATGATTATTTTATCTCAAAATCCATATATATTATTATAATATTTATATCTATAGAGGTTAAATGTATTGGGTTAATTTTTAATTTTTTTCACTAAAAAATTTGAAAATGATATTTTAATGTAAAATAGATATTGTTTTTCAATTCGTTCAGGAGTATTTGTCTTCCATTTCAATATTTTTGTTAATATTATTTTAATAATGGTTTCAACATTATTCAATTATTTATGAAAGAATTTTTTTTTAATTTATCTAAAATTATTTAAAATTAATCTATTTTTTCATTTTCCAAACAAGGTACTTTTTACCAATGAAATGAAGAGAATATTAATTTTAATGTACACAACATGAGAAATATCTTTCTCCTTCATGAATACTCTTTACATTGAATCTCCATTTAAAATTTTCTTGTTTTTTATAAAAAATATTTTTTATATTTTTAAAATTTTTAAATTTTATATATTTTATTTCTAATGGAATCAAATATTTTCCCCAAGTAATATTCCAATGTTTTTTTAATTATTTCCATATATTAAAACATTGTTTTATAAATATTCTCAATTATCTTGGACATAATATAATTCTACAATACACCTTGTACATATAAATGAACTATCCTCATTTTGTTATATTTTTTAATTTAGGAAAATATAAACATTTCTTATGCTATTTATTTTATATGTATGTTAATGTTGATGATGTATTGGATTTTTATTCACACCTTTCTCATGATGAATGCATTGGACATAATAAGTGAGGGTTTGTGCCCATTATAACCCCTCTATGAATAAATATGACTCATGATAAGAACCAATTTAGGTATTAGTGTATTCCTTACACATTTACTGATGATTCCTCGGAAAGAGGAATTGAAAGTATGTTTATAAATTTATGGAATATTGTCTCTATGGGATGTTTATGATGTCTATAAATATTCATTCCATCATTATAAATTTAGTTATTGATTTATATGTGATTATTTGAATACCTATGATATCCATGAATACCTTTTAATCCCACGTGATTACTAATGTGGAATTTTTTTATATTTATTTGTAGATATAATTTATTATTCATTATTTATTGAATCATAAAATGGAATATGTTTTTATTTACCATGCAATAATAAATATTCATTATTTAATCAATATAGATTATAGTGTACATAACCATTACTATGAAATTGTGGACACAGTTTTTTTTAATTTTCCCATTATGTTATGAAGTGTACATTGATTTATAAGAATTTATATTATTGAGAAAGTAATGTTCTCAGTGATACTACTCTGATATATTTTACATTTTGAAATGTATTTTTTATTTATGTATTTATATAGGTTTCCAATACTCAAAAACTATTCCTTCTTTTTTTATGTTATCTCTTTTGTCGAGTTCTAATGTAATAATGATACTACTGACTTTATGATACTAGATTTATGGTCATTACATTTTTTATCAGTGAATATTTAGTAAAATAATAGGAAATAGATAAAGGAAATTAGATATTATAGAACATAACCCTATTAATTCCTTTGATGATATATATATTTGTAGAAAAATGTCCTAAATATTTATAAAATATATATGTAATACGGTTTTCCAAGAAAAATATCCATGCATGAATACTATATTTGGAGATGTTTTGATACTAATGATTGAAGGGGAAATAACCCAAAAAATATTTGGTTGAGTATTTCTCCACAATAATTCTTATTCATGGTTAGTGTGCCATTACTATGCACCTTGTTTGACACTCTTGAGGGGAATGTTTGGGTTAATTGACATTTTCACTGTGATCCATTATGATGAATGAGAGAATATAATATACAAAAACTGATGATATTTTATCACAAAAATGGGATAATAATAAATTGTATAGGGTGAATATGTGTATGCTTGATCAAATGTTTAAATTCATAAATACCCCTTTTGATGTATTATGTGATTGGATTTTAACAATACTAAAGATATCATGGGAAACATTATGGGACTAAAACCATTCGTTTTACAATATATTTATAATATTATTTGTGGAATAGTTATTTTATATATTTTTGGACATAATTTATTAGTTATTAATAAACTATATGGTTGATATCATCTTTGATTTTAATTAAATAATAATCAAATAAATTATTTATTTTTTTAAAATGAAAATATTCATAGAAAAATGTATTAGTTAAAATGATATTGGATGACTAAATTATATTTGAGTTCCTTCATCATATTTTGGAAAATGATATAAGATTTATATGAAAAATGTTTTAGAGAATGGAAAACTCATAAAACCAGAGACTGCCCATCACATCTGGAAATACCGGGGGTTTTTAACCCACTACAGATGGGTAAAAATTGTGAAACATCTTACCCTAGAATATGTGATGTCCTAATTATTATGAAATTTTATATTTACTAAATTTATCTTATTGGTAAAAAAATGTTTATTAAGGGAAAAATTTTATATAACCAAATATTTTGGATTTTTTTAGATTTTAGGCATACAATGTCAATTTATGATATCTATTATTGGGTAGGGGTATATATATCAATTAGGTTTATTATAAAGGATTATTTTGGAATATTGGTATTATATTTTTGGTGTTGTAAGCTGAATGGAATGATAAAAAATATAAGGATATAAATTTCATTACTATTGAGGTTATTGATGTTATTTGGTTTATACAGTTATTTATAGACTGATTTATGTTAATTTTTTTATTTAATTTTAGAGATTATTATATTATATATTTAGAAAAATGTTGATTAAATTTGGTATTCTCATACATTGTTCTAACCATTTTGGTTATAGTATATGTAATATCCCATGCATTTATAGAATAATAGATTATCTTAACTATTAACATTTTTTAATATAAAATTAATTTTAGTTTAAATGGGACACTATATATGATAGTGTACACGAAACACAATAATGGGTTTTTCTAAAATCTTATGTTGCACACAACAGAGAGTTATATCTCAAAAATAATACAACAATAATATTATTGTTTTTAATAGTAGTTAATGCCTAGATGTTGTATTGAAGTTAATTTCTATAATTAAATATAATATTATTATTCATATTTTTAAATGATTTTACGTATATCCAATAAATTTTAGATGATTATAATTAAAATGAATCTAATTTTAAGAAAAAATACTCTAAGTTTTTTAAAATGCAGTTTTAGCATCTTTTGATGGAGAACCCTTTAAATTTTTTTTACTTTTATATGATATATTTGAAAAATTTTACTTCTTTTATAGATGCATGACACTAAAACTTACATTGATTAAATATTTGGTCATTTTCAGATAATGTTCATTTTTTAATGAATAGTGAAAAAATACAGCATTTTTAGTCAAACTATTTTTTCATCTAATTTATATATATAGTTAGATTATATTTTTATTGGTTTTAAATTGTAATTATATTATGTATTAAAAATTTAATCCAATTTTTTTTAAATCTATGTAATTTTACATTTAAATTGGGCATAAACACATATCAATATTTTGATTGTTGTTATTTCTTAAAAACATGCTTTCTGGTTTTGATAATGTGAATTAATTTTAAATTTATCAATGCATATTATGTGTTTTGAATTTTGAAAAATGTATTACATATTTATAATCATAATTTCTAAATTATGTAATTAATTACCTTTTATTTTTGGATATTATGAGTAGTAAATTTATTAATTATTTTTATTTACCATGGTTAAAGTGTAAATTAGTTAAAAAGGGTAAAAATAATATTATAATAATTTAAAAATACACTAAAACGTGTTGTAATATTATTTTAAGAGTCCTGGGGGACACAACAAATTCTTTGACAAAATATTTTTCATTTGGGAGCCACTTGGGTGTGAAAATGACATGTTGTAAGAATTAATTTAATGTAAAGGGAAACATATCTCAAACATGTATCTTTTTACATAAAAAATATTAAGGTGGCGTTATATTGGTTTTATATTCTACTATATATAGTAATTAGAAACCTAAAATTACATCCTACATCATGGTATTTTTTTAGATATTATATATATAAATTTTATTATGGCCTAATGATGATGTAGTGATTACTTCATTAATAGAGTATTACAATAAAAGATATTAGAAATATTAAAATAAATATTTTATGACATAATTTATGTCATCCAAGAATTTTATAGATGAATAAGAGATTTTATTAGACTATTCAGTGATTCTTTTCAATATTATCTCTCTGTTTGTATTTTATTTAAATTTAATAAAATGAATAGCATAAAAACTAATATAATTAATGTTTTAGGAGAATATTAATTTTTAAAAATAATTAAAAATACTAAAAACATTTCAAAATAAAAAATTATTATTATATTTTATTTATTTTTTTAATGTGTCAAACTGTAGGAAATTTACCCCATATAAGTACAATTAATTTCTTATTGACAATTGAAATGTTGTTACAACTTTTAAAATAAAAAGACAATAATTAATGATAAACCGAAAGGATAAGGTTAAAAAAAATACATATATAAAAACAATGGGATAAAAGTATTTAGATCTATCATAATCTTATATTTACCATATATAAGGCCCCAGCCTTAAACCTTACTTAATCTTGAGTTATTACAAGATTACACATTGAGGATCTTTTCGGGTTTAGAGTTTTAGAGAATTAGATCATAAAACTTGCATTACATTCCACATATAAACAAAGTGGTTACATAAAGATATTATTCTTCATTCCCATCAATGGAAACACATTTGAAATAAAACATGGATTATTTCTTGACACATCCATGACTCTATCATCTTATCATGTACCTTTCCCTTGACCTGTGAAAAACATTTCAAAAACTTGGGATGAGCATAAAAACTCAGTATGGGTTATTAAAAAAAACATGGAAAGGAAACATGAGTTCATATATAAATAAGAATGAAATCATACTTTACCCATAAAACATAGTCACTTTAACATACCTCATAAAATCATGAATAAATCATAGAAATCATAAGACATAAAGGTAACTTGAGGCATTCATAACATTCTTACGTAGGGGGTAACCCTCTTGGTTACGTTTGGAATACCCATCACAGTATATTCCCTAAAATCTCTTCGGAGAAACCTTAAAGTTTCACTCCTTCGCGTTACCCAATGCATTGGAGAGCTATAACGGGCTCACCCGCCCTTAGTTTATCACGGAACCACCCGTTTTCATAATAATGCCCAAGAACCATAACATAATCATATCACATAAAACATGCATAAAGGAAACATAAAATTTCCACATTTCAATCACGATATATCAATACAACACATTGATATAATAAAAACATTATGAAAACCATTTTCAATACCAAAGTAAAACATGGTATTTATTTTTCTTTTTTTTTAAAAAAGGTATGGCTTGTAGAGGAAGCCGAAACTCAAATAACGGTTACGACGGCGGAGAAGTCGTTGTCGCCGCATACGTACGACAAAAACATTCCCTTTTGTCGTTTAGTAAACGCTTCGTATAAAAAAGATTCCTTTTGAGTAAACGTAAAAGTCAAAGGGGTTTATACACCGTATAAAAGAAAGTTGTGTATAAAATAAAATATGCCTCAACGAAAGGAGATTGAGACGAAATCCCATACAATGATCATTTTTAAAATAAAATAGATAAATTATGTGTATTCACTATAAGTACACATAAATAAAGTACAAATACAAGATACGACATAACAACATAATGACATAATTTGAAAGTAGGAGATTAACCCAAAGAATGGAAATTGGGTTAAGAAGTTCCCATACCTCGTATCTGACTTGACCCGACCGTTCTTTAAACTCCTGAATAATAAACTTTAGTTAATCTCTACTTGATTATGAATCTTTTCCAAGTTCATTATTCCTTTTATACCATGTTATGAACATCATGTAATCATTTATGTTAATAATGTTCATTTTGTCGGTATTTGGTTCTTAAGTCAAAAATTGACTTCTTATACTTACATGTTGTTAATTTGGTCAATGTTTCATTATATCCAGAATGTTATTCATGATGTAGATATCATATATGTCATATATATCCAGTACATACATGTATTTAAAATATTACATAATCATTTAGAGGTAAGAAATGAAATGCACCGTTCATGGAGACGGTAAGCCGTACGTACGCATGAACGCTACTTTCATTTCTTTGTCATATTAATGGAATTAAAACTAAATGAGACTTATGTATATTTTAATTCCAGAATTATATTCATCATTTAGATATATCATTAATTATATATATCCATTATATACATGTACTTTTAATAGTACATTACATTTGGGGATAAGAAATGAAATGCACCGTTCATGGAGACGGTAGTCCGTACGTACGCATGAACGCTACTTTCATTTCTATCTCATACTTTAATGGAAATAAATGATAATGATATATATAGGTATATTATAATTCCAGTATAACATCATATATAATAACTTTAAATCCATCCTTTACACGTCCCACATATGGCATTAACGAATCACATCACTTTGAGGGGGCGGTAGTCCGCACTTCCTTAAATGAAGATATCGCGTATACCCATAATGGAAGCCATAAAGGTAAGACACAAATGAAAAATACAGAAGCATAAGTAAAACATAAACATATTACATATCATATATAAAAATAGTGACATCATAATGGCCACCTTTGAAGGTGTTAAATGAGTGTTGAACAATCATCGTTTCGGGAGGCAGAATTTCGCCATCCACGGAAACCTTATGTTCTTTAACCATTTGATGTAGTTGTGTGAGAGTGTAGCTCAAATAAATCTTATAACAACATCCTAGTATATTTAAGATACTGGTGTTGTTACAAAATAAGTAAATAAAAAGAGTTTAGGGGGTCGGAGAAGCAAAATAAAACAAATGATCATGAGAGAATGAAATACCTTAAAAAGTGTAACTTCTTTTGGTTTGAGCCTAAAGGCTTCCTTTGAAAGGATTCTGCCCAAAGGGAATCCTCTAGGATGAGGAGAGGGATGTGGAGAGAGCAAATGGGCAGGGGTTGGCCGAGCCAATGGCTTGAAGAGTGTGTGAAATGAGGTAGAGGTGGGGGCCTTTTATAAGGGGAGAGGAGGGGCACTTTTGGAAAGTAAAGAAACATTACATTATTTGAAAATGTGTTTCGGTTTTAAAAGGTCCCACATTGATATAATTCGTGGATAAGGTGATAAGGGTTCTAAATCCACTCATCCAATTGGTTTTGGCCATGTGTAGGTTTTAGATTTTACATTATCTTTCTATTTTATTTAAATCGCCAAATAATGATGTCATCGCTGCATCATTATTATGTCATACATAATTAAATTTATTTAATGTCTAAAAATTATAAAAAAAAATACTATGATATAGGAAATCTTTTTATCTTTCCAATGACTATTTATAATCTAAATTTGGACTTGTATAAACCCAGTTAAAAATTGTTTTAGTAAAACAATTTATGTTAGTGTCATTTTCACTTTAACATTAAATAAAAATATATTATTGTCATTTTCCAACTAAAGTGGATACATGGGGTCCCCAAGTTAGGCCATGGCTTGTCTTGGTCGGCCATGACACAACCAATAAGGTGGGACATGTGTCTAGGTCATTTTATATTATTAAAGCATTATTTATACATTAAACTACCCTAATTACCACTAATCGCGATTAAGAACTTAATAAGTTACTATTCACCAAAAAATTATTTTAATCTCATTGAACCACATTTTACTTCTTAATGACAACCATTTATGTCGGATTTTCAAAATTCAACACACATTAGTGGTAAAATTTCATTTAACCGAAAAATCAGTTTGCTTGATTACCACTTAGTGGTTTCACTATTCATCAAAAATTGAAGTTTTTCAGAAAATTACCAAAAATTCACCCTAAGCTATATTTGATATTCAGAATTCAAAAATGAAGTCCATTTTACAAAATTCAAATCATATAAGTCACATTAATTAATTTAATAATTAATTCCCGCTGCCAGATCAAATAGCGTGTTTTTACAAAACAATAAGTATCAAAAGATTGACACCAGTTTAAGTCTAATTTCAAATCGAAATTGATTCTAATGACCACCATTGGATAAAATGGTAAAAATATATTCTAATTTCACTTCAAAACCAATTCAAAACATAATCTAATCATATAAATAAATTAGATTAAAAAGTAGTTTTGATGTAAAATGCAGTATTTTTCACTATTCATTTAAAAATGAACATTGTCGGAAAATTACCAAAAATTCACACAAGGTAAATTTTTATGTCCCAATCATAAAGGATAATTTTATTTTGACAAACATAGTTTCTAAAATTGTCAAAATATAGATTCAAAAATGGTTTTCCATCAAAAGGCACTAAAACAATCCTTTAAGAATATTAGTGTATTCCATGCATAAGATTGTATTTATTTTCATTTTAAGCCTCTAAAACACTATCTTTATCATTAATAGACATAGATAAAAATATCTATTATTTATTACTTACTTGGGATGTTACATCCTTCCCCCCTTTAGAAAATTGCGTCCCCGCAATTTTATTCACTTATCAAAATAAGTGGGGGTATTTATCCCTCATAGCATTTTCAGATTCCCATGTTGCCTCTTCAATCACATGGTTTTTCCACAAAACCTTTACTTGCTTAATCACCTTATTCCGTAACACTTGCTCCCTGTGGTCAAGAATCTGGACCGGTTGTTCCTCATAAGATAGGTTCTCTTCCAGCTGAACTACCTCTGGACTCAAAACATGAGATGGATCTGGCATATACTTTCTCAACATCGAAACGTGAAAAACATTGTGTACCTGGGATAAACTCGGAGGTAAAGCCACTCGGTATGCAACTGATCCAACTCTTCCCAGAATTTCGTATGGTCCAATGAACCTTGGACTCAACTTTCCTTTCTTACCAAATCTCATCACACTTTTCCAAGGAGAAACCTTGAGAAAAACATGATCACCTACCTCGAAAGATAGATCCTTCCTCCGGTTATCCGCATAACTCTTCTGCCTGCTCTGAGCTGTTCTCATGTGTTTCTGAATCAGCTGAACTTTTTCTGCCATCTCTTCTACCAATTCTGGTCCCATCAACTTTCTTTCACCCACTTCATCCCAGAAAGCTGGAGTTCGACACCGCTTCCCATATAATGCCTGAAATGGTGCCATCTGTATACTGGAACGAAAACTGTTATTATATGAAAACTCAACCAAAGAAAGATGTTGGTCCCAACTTCCCTAATAATCCATAGAACAAGCTCGTAGCATATCCTCCAATGTCTGAATTGTTCGTTCTGACTGCCTATCTGATTGAGGATGAAAAGCTGTACTAAAATTTAACTCAGTACCCAACGACTTCTGAAGGCCTTTCCAAAAGTTAGAAGTAAACCTGGGATCACGATCCGATACAATGGAGAGAGGAACTCCATGTAACCTGACTATCTCTTTAAGATACAAACGGGAAAGTTGATCAAGAGAGAAAGTATCTCGTATAGCAAGGAAATGAGCAGATTTGGTCAAGCGATCAACAATAACCCAGATTGCATTATTACCTCGAGATGTCTTCGATAATCCAACAACAAAGTCCATGGATATATTCTCCCATTTCCACTCTGGCACTGGTAAAGGCTGAAGCATCCCTTTCGGTAACTGCCGCTCAGCTTTAACCTGCTGACAAGTCAAACACTTCACAGTAAAATCAGCAATATCTCTTTTCATTCCATCCCACCAGTAATACTCCCGCAGATCTCTATACATCTTAGTACTGCCCGGATAAATCAAAAACGGGGAACTATGAGCCTCACATAACAACTCTCTCTTCAACTGTGAATCACAAGGCACACATAACCTCTTCACAAACCTCAAAACACAAACACAAACTTATCCAAGAACTCATGGAAAATTTTATTCATAAGGTCCATGAATACAACAGGTGCATTGGTTAACCCCAAAGGCATAACTACAAATTCATAATGGACATATCTAGTATGGAACACAGTCTTCGGAACGTCTGCTTATTTTACTTTCAACTGATGGTACCCCGACCTCAAGTCAATCTTCGAAAAATACTGAGCTCCCTGGAGCTGACACCACTTCATTCGATGGCCCAACATCTGCTGAAGTAGTTGCAAAGGATTTCACCACCCCTTTCTGCTTGTAGTCTAACTGCTTCCCATCACTCAAGCTCCTTGTCGGACACTCGTTTGCATAGTGACCCATCTCATTGCACTTATAACATTTCACTAACTGTAAATCAAATTTATTCTTACCTTCACCTTGATCCTTTTCAGTGCAATCACGAGCCTTATGTCCCATCTTACCACATCGGTAGCACTTCCCAGAATTCAGAAGACATTCCCCAGCATGCCTTTTGCCACATTTATCACAAACTGGAAACTTAGTTCTCTTACCATCAGACTTTTTTGAAGAATTCTTACCTTTCTCCTGCCACCTCGGTCTCTTCTTCTGCTGGTTGTTATAGAACACTTGATCATCGGCAAACTCCATTTCCACCTTCTCAGCACATCGAACAAGCTTTTCATAACTTTTAAACTCACGAGAAGCTAATGCCCTTCGATACTTTGGCTTTAATCCTGAGTAAAAACGATTGATTTTACTATCAAGGTCCCGAATAAAATTGGGAGCATACCTTGCCAATCGAGTGAACCTTTCTTCATAGGCAGCCACTGAGTCTTCCTCTTGCCTCAATTCCAAGAATTGCTTTTCCATCCTAAGCCGAACAGCCTTAGGAAAATACTTCTCAAGAAACATACCTTTGAATTCATCCCAGTCAAGAGCATCAATCTCATCGGAATCCCTGATATTTTTAACCATAGACCACCACTGATCTGCTTCACCTTCCAGACGATAAATAGCAAGACTAACCTTTTGATTGTCTGAACATCCCATGACATCAAAAATCTTCTCCAGTGATTTAATCCACCCTTCAGCTTTCACAGGGTCAGATGATCCTCTGAATGATGGTGGATGTTGCCTCATGAAATGTTCCACCACTGACATGTTCCTCTGCGGTTGATCTGGCTGATCTCGTGCATGGTTACCACCACCATTTATAGCCTGAGTCAACTGTGCCATTACTGCAACAAACTGTTCAGTTCCGATTCCGACCATCTCAGGTTGCTGATTTGGAAGGCAGTCTTCCTCCTGATGTCGTCCCAACATAGCTGCTTTGTTTCCCCTACAGAAAACCATTCTGAACATGGAAATATCTTAGGCGAAGCAACATGGTAATCCGTAAATGCTATATCATTTCAATCATATTATAATTTAACACTTTTCTAACTCCTAAAGTTGTCTAAACCTCCCTCTGATACCAACTATAAGGCCCCAGCCTTAAACCTTACTTAATCTTGAGTTATTACAAGATTACACATTGAGGATCTTTTCGGGTTTAGAGTTTTAGAGAATTAGATCATAAAACTTGCATTACATTCCACATATAAACAAAGTGGTTACATAAAGATATTATTCTTCATTCCCATCAATGGAAACACATTTGAAATAAAACATGGATTATTTCTTGACACATCCTTGACTCTATCATCTTATCATGTACCTTTCCCTTGACCTGTGAAAAACATTTCAAAAACTTGGGATGAGCATAAAAACTCAGTATGGGTTATTAAAAAAAACATGGAAAGGAAACATGAGTTCATATATAAATAAGAATGAAATCATACTTTACCCATAAAACATAGTCACTTTAACATACCTCATAAAATCATGAATAAATCATAGAAATCATAAGACATAAAGGTAACTTGAGGCATTCATAACATTCTTACGTAGGGGGTAACCCTCTTGGTTACGTTTGGAATACCCATCACAGTATATTCCCTAAAATCTCTTCGTAGAAACCTTAAAGTTTCACTCCTTCGCGTTACCCAATGCATTGGAGAGCTATAACGGGCTCACCCGCCCTTAGTTTATCACGGAACCACCCGTTTTCATAATAATGCCCAAGAACCATAACATAATCATATCACATAAAACATGCATAAAGGAAACATAAAATTTCCACATTTCAATCACGAGATATCAATACAACACATTGATATAATAAAAACATTATGAAAACCATTTTCAATACCAAAGTAAAACATGGTATTTATTTTTCTTTTTTTAAAAAAAAGGTATGGCTTGTAGAGGAAGCCGAAACTCAAATAACGGTTACGACGGCGGAGAAGTCGTTGTCGCCGCATACGTACGACAAAAACATTCCCTTTTGTCGTTTAGTAAACGCTTCGTATAAAAAAGATTCCTTTTGAGTAAACGTAAAAGTCAAAGGGGTTTATACACCGTATAAAAGAAAGTTGTGTATAAAATAAAATATGCCTCAACGAAAGGAGATTGAGACGAAATCCCATACAATGATCATTTTTAAAATAAAATAGATACATTATGTGTATTCACTATAAGTAAACATAAATAAAGTACAAATACAAGATACGACATAACAACATAATGACATAATTTGAAAGTAGGAGATTAACCCAAAGAATGGAAATTGGGTTAAGAAGTTCCCATACCTCGTATCTGACTTGACCCGACCGTTCTTTAAACTCCTGAATAATAAACTTTAGTTAATATCTACTTGATTATGAATCTTTTCCAAGTTCATTATTCCTTTTGTACCATGTTATGAACATCATGTAATCATTTATGTTAATAATGTTCATTTTGTCGGTATTTGGTTCTTAAGTCAAAAATTGACTTCTTATACTTACATGTTGTTAATTTGGTCAATGTTTCATTATATCCAGAATGTTATTCATGATGTAGATATCATATATGTCATATATATCCAGTACATACATGTATTTAAAATATTACATAATCATTTAGAGGTAAGAAATGAAATGCACCGTTCATGGAGACGGTAAGCCGTACGTACGCATGAACGCTACTTTCATTTCTTTGTCATATTAATGAAATTAAAACTAAATGAGACTTATGTATATTTTAATTCCAGAATTATGTTCATCATTTAGATATATCATTAATTATATATATCCATTATATACATGTACTTTTAATAGTACATTACATTTGGGGATAAGAAATGAAATGCACCGTTCATGGAGACGGTAGTCCGTACGTACGCATGAACGCTACTTTCATTTCTATCTCATACTTTAATGGAAATAAATGATAATGATATATATAGGTATATTATAATTCCAGTATAACATCATATATAATAACTTTAAATCCATCCTTTACACGTCCCACATATGGCATTAACGAATCACATCACTTTGAGGGGGCGGTAGTCCGCACTTCCTTAAATGAAGATATCGCGTATACCCATAATGGAAGCCATAAAGGTAAGACACAAATGAAAAATACAGAAGCATAAGTAAAACATAAACATATTACATATCATATATAAAAATAGTGACATCATAATGGCCACCTTTGAAGGTGTTAAATGAGTGTTGAACAATCATCGTTTCGGGAGGCAGAATTTCGCCATCCACGGAAACCTTATGTTCTTTAACCATTTGATGTAGTTGTGTGAGAGTGTAGCTCAAATAAATCTTATAACAACATCCTAGTATATTGAAGATACTGGTGTTGTTACAAAATAAGTAAATAAAAAGAGTTTAGGGGGTCGGAGAAGCAAAATAAAACAAATGATCATGAGAGAATGAAATACCTTAAAAAGTGTAACTTCTTTTGGTTTGAGCCTAAAGGCTTCCTTTGAAAGGATTCTGCCCAAAGGGAATCCTCTAGGATGAGGAGAGGGATGTGGAGAGAGCAAATGGGCAGGGGTTGGCCGAGCCAATGGCTTGAAGAGTGTGTGAAATGAGGTAGAGGTGGGGGCCTTTTATAAGGGGAGAGGAGGGGCACTTTTGGAAAGTAAAGAAACATTACATTATTTGAAAATGTGTTTCGGTTTTAAAAGGTCCCACATTGATATAATTCGTGGATAAGGTGATAAGGGTTCTAAATCCACTCATCCAATTGGTTTTGGCCATGTGTAGGTTTTAGATTTTACATTATCTTTCTATTTTATTTAAATCGCCAAATAATGATGTAATCGCTGCATCATTATTATGTCATACATAATTAAATTTATTTAATGTCTAAAAATTATAAAAAAAAATACTATGATATAGGAAATCTTTTTAGCTTTCCAATGACTATTTATAATCTAAATTTGGACTTGTATAAACCCAGTTAAAAATTGTTTTAGTAAAACAATTTATGTTAGTGTCATTTTCACTTTAACATTAAATAAAAATATATTATTGTCATTTTCCAACTAAAGTGGATACATGGGGTCCCCAAGTTAGGCCATGGCTTGTCTTGGTCGGCCATGACACAACCAATAAGGTTGGGACATGTGTCTAGGTCATTTTATATTATTAAAGCATTATTTATACATTAAACTACCCTAATTACCACTAATCGCGATTAAGAACTTAATAAGTTACTATTCACCAAAAAATTATTTTAATCTCATTGAACCACATTTTACTTCTTAATGACAACCATGTATGTCGGATTTTCAAAATTCAACACACATTAGTGGTAAAATTTCATTTAACCGAAAAATCAGTTTGCTTGATTACCACTTAGTGGTTTCACTATTCATCAAAAATTGAAGTTTTTCAGAAAATTACCAAAAATTCACCCTAAGCTATATTTGATATTCAGAATTCAAAAATGAAGTCCATTTTACAAAATTCAAATCATATAAGTCACATTAATTAATTTAATAATTAATTCCCGCTGCCAGATCAAATAGCGTGTTTTTACAAAACAATAAGTATCAAAAGATTGACACCAGTTTAAGTCTAATTTCAAATCGAAATTGATTCTAATGACCACCATTGGATAAAATGGTAAAAATATATTCTAATTTCACTTCAAAACCAATTCAAAACATAATCTAATCATATAAATAAATTAGATTAAAAAGTAGTTTTGATGTAAAATGCAGTATTTTTCACTATTCATTTAAAAATGAACATTGTCGGAAAATTACCAAAAATTCACACAAGGTAAATTTTGATGTCCCAATCATAAAGGATAATTTTATTTTGACAAACATAGTTTCTAAAATTGTCAAAATATAGATTCAAAAATGGTTTTCCATCAAAAGGCACTAAAACAATCCTTTAAGAATATTAGTGTATTCCATGCATAAGATTGTATTTATTTTCATTTTAAGCCTCTAAAACACTATCTTTATCATTAATAGACATAGATAAAAATATATATTATTTATTACTTACTTGGGATGTTACACCATATCTCATGTTGGAGCCACTAGTATTAAAAAATAATTTATATTAATTTCATATTTTAATACTTTCAAATGGTGCCCCTCCCCTCTCCAATAAAAAGGAATTCATCCCTATAGATTACTCACACTTCCAAAGGATTTTAGTTTATCCAATATCATTCCAATACTCTTACTATAATCCCTCCCCACATTATTAAAGCCTTTTTTAGGAAGAACATCCTTCATAGATGTTTTTAGGTGTTCTTTAAATGCGATTAACCAAAGAAGAGCTATCATTTTCTTTAAGTGTTTTGATTTTGTTTCTTCTTCCACATCCTAAATTCTCATAAAAATAAGATGTCATTATAAATATAGTATCCCAAATATACTGAGATTTTATTATGTTAATATCATCTAATAAATCTATCTATACTTCCATTAAATATGAAATGGATTAATTGTTCATGCATATGTGTCAATTATCACCACCACGAACCGATATAGTTCATTTTAAATTATTGTCTATTAAAATTGGTTATAATGACGGAATTAATCATCATATGTGATATTAATGAAATATTAATCCCTATAAGTTAAAAATATATTAATTACATTCTTACTTCCTAGTGCATAAAAAAGATATCGTAGTTCGTGCATACGTGTGAACTATCATCTCCATAAAATGGTGTGACTCATTTTTATTCATTATATCACATGTATGATATATATAAGTTTATGTAAATTATTATTATGATTATAATAATATCATGATCATTATGGATACATAAAATGATAATTATCTTATTTCCATAAATATCAATGAAAAAGGGAAACATTACTCATGAATACGTACGAACTACCGTCTCTACTATTAGAACATTTTCCATATTTCATAACCATATTTAATTGTTAAAATTGATAAATATTAGTTATGTGTAAATGTAGTGAATATTTCATGAATACTATTCTGGAGATGATAGATTTATGACCACATAAACTAGTGACATCCTACCATGATTATTTTTGACTCAATAACCGATTATCGACAAACGTTTGACATGAAATAAAATAAATAATTAATTAATATCACATAGTAATATGTGATATAATTTGAATAATAAAAATGAAAAATTTTCTAGATCATGTAGAAAATAATCAATGTTTATTATTCAGGAATCTAAAGAACAAACAAGACAATTCAGACTCAAGGTAAGGGAATTCATCTCAATCACCTTTCATTGCGGCATAGTTTGATCTATATAAGAATTTATTTATATTGTGTATAATCAACTCCTTTTATAAATAATATCATTCTATGTTTTTTATAGAGGAATCTTTTTTTACAAAGAGTTTTACTAAACGATAAAAGGAATGTTTGTTTTTAATGTACCTGGCGACAATTCCCTTTCCCCCGCCACTAGCATTATTTGATATCCAGAATCCTCCCGAAGCCTCAATTTTTTTTAAAAATTAAATATCATTGTCCTTTTTAGGTATTTTGGAATTGAAAATGGTTCTGAAAAAGGATTTATTTTATCAATATTTTTAAATTGTGTCTTACTATTGAAATGTGGAAATTTTATTTTTCCATTATGATTATTCATGTGTTATGATTATATTATGGTTCTTGGGTATTGCTTAAATATAAAGGTGGTTTCATGATAAACCTTGGGTGAGTGATCCCATTATAGCCCTCCAATGCATTGGATAATATGATGGAGGTAAATGTTAAGGTTTCTTTGATGTGATTTAAAGAATATACAATGATGGGTATTACAAATGTAACCATGAAGGTTACTCCCTATGTGGTTGTGAAACCTAAACTTTAAAAATGTTATAGATGTGACATGTTGCCTTTATGATTGATTATTTCTATGAGTTACTTTTAAATCTTATGATTTCATGAGCTATGTTAATGAGATTATGTTTTATGAGTGAAAATTGTGATTTCACTGGTTTGAATGTATTCATTGACAAATGTTTTCATTCCTAATATTATATCCTTTACTGAGATTTTTATTCTCATTCCAAGTATTTGAAATTATTTTCATAGGTTATTAGAATGTTTAAGAGAAATGAATAATTCATTAAAATTTTTATCAAGAAAATAATTATTATTTTATTTTATGATTTTTATTGTTTTGAAAAAATTAGATAGATCAGAAATGTTTACTTTGTAATATTTGAGATGTAATGTATTAAAAATTTCCTAACTCATTAAACTCTAAACATGAAAATATCCTCAATACGAATTAAAGTAAATATTTAGACTTAACATAAGATTATGTAATGTTTTAAAGACGGGGCCTTATATTTGGAATCATAGGTTGGTTTAGATAGCATTAAGGGTTAGGATATTGATAATAGAAAATACATAAATTATTTTTACTTTATGGTCAAATTGAAAAGATATAGCACATAAGGGTTACTATTTATATTAATATTTAAAATATTTGTGTTAATAATGGTTTTCCACTAAGGATACAAGATAGTTACGATGGGATGACATCAAGAGGAAAACAACCCACCAAACCAGCAACCAGAGATGGTCAAAATCGGAACTGAATAGTTTTTTAGTAATAACGTAATTGACTCAAGATATAAATAGTTGTTTTATCTATGCACAAGATCAGCTAGATCATACATAGATGAACATGTCATTAGTGGTGTATTTCATGAGGCAACTTCTCTCATCATTTAGAGGATCATCAGACCATGTGCTAGATTAAGGGTGAATTAAAGGATTTGAAAAGATTCTCAATGTCATGGGTTGTTCATAACATCAAAAGGATAGCCTTTATATTTTCCATTTTGATGTTGAAAAATATTAGTGGTGGTCGATGGTTAAACAAATCAGGATAGTGAGGGGATTTATGTTGTTGATTGTGATGAATTCAATGGTATGTTTCTTGAAAAATATTTTACAAAGTTGGTTCAATATAGAATAGAAAGTCAATTCATGGAATTTATTAATGGGGATGACTCCGTGGAATCTTATGAAGAAAACATCACACTAATAGTAAGTAATGGTCTATATTTCATATGATATCTTGATATTAAAATTGATTATTTTTTACTCAGGTTAAATTACAATGTATCAAAGGGAAATAGCTTATTGTGAGTTGAAAAGCTATGAAAAATGATTTCAATGTTTATAGATGGTTGTAATTGTTTTTATCGATGATCATGTTTTCTTTGAAAAACAAAAAAAATAACAGGTCTAGGTGGAAAAGGAAAGGGAAGAACTCTTAAAAAAATCTTGATGGTAAGAAACTTAATATTATAGTATGTGAAAATTATGGTAAAAAGAACATTGGGGAATGCCTTTTAAAATCAAGTAAGTGGTTCTGATGTATTAAAATTAGACATAAGGCATGTAATTGTACTTAATAAACATCAGGGTACTGGTAAGACTAAATCTGATTTACAGTTATTAAAATGTTTTAAGTGCAATGAGATGGGTCATTATGAAAATTAGTGTCTGACAAAGAACTCAAACGATGAGAAGCATCTACACTACAAGTATAAAGAGGTGTTGATATCCTTTATACTAAATTAAAATAATTTAGGCCATCAAATGAAGTATTATAATGTACATTATTTTTTTATTCAGATTATGTCAATGTGTTGTTTGATTTTGGGTCTAGAAATTATTTAATTTCAGATACATTTTCTATTAAATTGGGAATTCCATCATAAGAAATGAATTATGAACTTTCGATAAAAATTCCTAGGGGAAACTTTAAGTAAAAAAGGAATTATATGGATCTTCTTATCCTTATTTGCGGAATGATTTTTTTAAAGCCTTTTTGTTTTTCCTCTATTAGAGTTTTATGTTATTTTGGGAATGGATTGGATTTCCATTTATCATGCTAAGATTGACTGTAGAGATAAAGTGGATTATTTTTAGAAATAAGTTCAATGGGTGTATAAGAATGAACCCATACAATTGGCAACTTATAAGGAAGTTGAAAAACTAGTAAAATATTGAAATGAATGTTACCTTTCTCATATTTTTGAAAACAAAAGAATTGTTCATATTAATTATGTGAAAGTGGTAAATGAGTGTCTTGATGTTTTTTATAACGTCTTTCCTAGTATTATACTTGATCAGGAATTATAATTTACTCTTGATGTGGTTCTTTATTTCGAGAAAATTTCAAAACCCCCTTATTGAATGGCTCAAAATGAACATTTATAGTTACAGAATCAATTAAAGAAGTTATTAGATAAAGATTTCATTCTACCTAGAACAACACCAGGGGTTATCCTATCTTATTTTTTAAAAATAAATATGGTTCTATGAGACTTTTCTTTAATTATAGATCCTTGAATAACATCACTATTAAGAACAAGTATCATTTCCCTCATTTTGATGGTTTTTTTGATTAGCTCTATGGAGCACTGTGTTTTTCAAAATTTGACGTGAGGTCAGGGTACCATTAGTTTATGGTAAAGGAATAATACATTCTGAAGATAGTGTTTAGTAATAGTTATGGTGAAAATGAATTTTTAGTTATTATTTTTTGTGTTTACCAATTCACCTTCTCTATTCATGGATCATATGAATAGAATTTTCAGTGAGTTCATAGATATTTTTGTGGTTTTATTTATGGATGAAATTTTGGTATATTCTAAAACTAAAGAGGATCATGAATGTAACATAAGTGTTTTCTTAAAAACATTAAAAGAAATTAAATTTTATGGGAAATTTAAAAAGTGAGAGTTTTGGTTACAACAAATTTAATTCCATGGTCGCATTGTTTCTAATGATAGCATAATTGTTGATCCTACTAAAACAAAAAAAAATTATGAAAGGCCAAGACCCACAAATATAACTGAGATTCATTGTTTTCTTGGTTTATTAGGATATTACTAGAGGTTTTCTAAAATAATTTCATGGTTATCTATCTCACTGTCTATGTTAACATAACAAAGGTTTAAGTTCATCTGAAAAAATGAATGTGATTTATATTTTTAGGAATAGAAAATGAGATTAGTGAATGCTCTAGTTTTGGAACTACCTTCCAGAAATGGTGAATTTTTTATCTACAGTGATGCTTAGTTTAAAGGACTTAGTAGGGTCCTAATGTATAATGATCATGTAATTGCTTATTATTCACGAAAGTTGAAACCACTTGAGATAGATTACCCACAACATGATTTAGAATTAGCTGATTTTTGTTTTCATTAAACATTTAGAGGAATCTACTTTATGGTGTAAAATGTGAAATATATATAGAACATAAAAGATTAAAATATATATTTAATAATAAATAATTGAAAATGAGATAGAGAAGATAGATGGAATTAATCAAGGATTATGATTTCATGATTCATTACCATACTAGAAAAGAAAATGAAGTGCTTGATGATTTGAGTTAGAAAAGTAATGGTACATTATACATATTGTGTTTGGAATGTGACCCTTCGATTAAAGATTTGATGGACTTTGGAATGAAAGTTATTTGTTCAGGAAATTCTTCTATATAATTTTAGGATCAGTTCAATCATCTCTAGCATGCAGAATAAATAAATCATATAAGGAAGGCAATGAGTTGCAAGAAAAGGAAGAATTGGTTCAGAAGAGTAATTTGTATAAATTTAACATTGATAAAGATTTTTTTTTATGTTTTAAAAGAGATTATGTGTTCCTTGTGATTAGCAGTTAAAGAAATAATTTTCATGTGAAGATCATAGTTCTCAATTTCCAGTATATCCTGGTAGTACTAAGATGTACAAACATCTTAGAGAGTATTACTAATGGGGTGGAATGAAATGGGATACTGTTGAGTTTATTGTGAGGTTTTTAACTTTTTAGTAGGTGAAAGTAGAGCTAAAATTACTAAAGGGGATGCTTCATCCTTTTCCTATACCAGAGAGTAAATGGGAAAATGTATCCATGGACTTCGATGTGGGATTACTGAAGACATCTTGAGTTAACAATTTAATTTCGGTTATTATTGATTGACCGACTAAATCTCACATTTTCTTTTTATTTGGGATACAAAGTCTCTATATCAACATTCATGATTTAATATTTAATATATAGTCATGTTACATGGATCTACTATCTCCATTTTATCTGATCATGAAAGTAGGTTCATTTATATATTTTGGAAAGGCCTTTAGATGTCATTGGGAAATGAATTAATTTTATTACAACTTTTCATCCTAAATCATATGGGAAATAATAATGAAAAATTCATACCTTAGAGGATATTATATGTGATTAATCAATGGATTAATAGGGAATTTGGGATCAAAATTATTCTTTGGTGGATTTTTCCTATAATAACAGTTTTTTCCAGTATACAGATGACACCATTTGAAGCATTATAGAGAATGATGTGTTGAACTATAGGTTTTTTGGATGAAGTAGGTGAAATGAAGTTGATGGGTCCGGAATTGGTAGATGAGATGGAAGAAAAATTTTAGTTGATTCAGAAGAACATGAGGAAAGCACAGAGCAAGCATAAAAGTTATATGGATAACCGATGGAATGATCTATCTTTCAAGGTAAGTGATCATGTCATTCTCAAAGTTTCTCCATGGAAAATTGTGATGCATTTTGGTAAGAAGGGAAAGCTGAGTCCTTGGATAATTGGGCCCTATTAAATATTGTATAATGTTGGATCAGTTTCCTACAAAGTGGATTTACCTCCAAGTTCATCCCAGGTACCCAATGTTTCTCATGTTTCAATTTTGAGAATGCATTTTTCGGATCAATCTCATGATTTATGTCGAGAGGTTGTTCATTTGGAACATAATCATTCTTATGAGGAACAACCAATACTATTTCTTGACCGTAGAGAGGATCTACCATAGAATAAGGTGATTATATAGGTTAAGGATTTTTGGAAAACACATTTGGTTGAAGAGTAAACATGGGAATCATAAAAGGCTCCGAGGGATGAATACCCCCTATTATTTGATAACTGAATAAAATTCCATGGATGCAATTTCTTAAAGGGGGAATGATGTAACATCCTAGGTATTAATAGAAAAATATATTTTAAAATCATTTAATTTTTTTAAATATTATATTAATTTTAGTTTAAAGGGGACAATATGCACGATAGAGTAAACGACACACAACAAAAGGTATCTTTGAAATCTTATGTTTCCCACAACAGGGAGTTATACTGAAAAATAATACAACCATAATATTATTATTTTAAATGGTAGATAATGCCTAGGCATTGTAGTGCTAGGAATGAACAGAATTAACTATATTATGATTTTACATAATTTTTAAAAAGGTATTTAAATTTATTCAATAAATATTATAGGTTTAAAATGACAATGAATCCAATTTTAAGCATAAAATACTATAATATTTTTAAAAGGTAGTTTTACTACCTTCTGATGGGGAACCATTTTTAAATTTAGTATTTGTCACATTTAAATATTATTTAAGACTAAAATATACTTCTTCTATAGAAACATGACGTAATTACCCGACCCCAGTTACTCAGAGTTGGTGCATTGTTACATAACATTGGAATGATAAAAGGAATCATGTACCAAAAGACCGATTAGTTTAGTATCCTTGGAATAACTAGATACATTCATAAGTTTTACATTACAGTTTGAAATAAATAAAACACTAATATATTCCATTAGAAACATCAAAAGCCCCTAGAGTATGCCTACATGTCACTCATAACTGACTTTATCACATCCGGGGAAAATGAAACATAAGAAAGGTGTGAGCTCAAACACTTAGTAAGGTTAAGAAATAATGCTAAAGATAATATAAACATTAGGCATAATGAATAATTCAAAACAAAATCCTTTACAAATAATAAACATGAACCCTTTATGGAAATAATTTTAGCTGAGTGATTAATGCCATAATAAAACATAGTCATGGGTATTCTACTAGTCGAATAACACCATGAACCATCATCATTATTTTCATAATGAAGGAATGTATAATGATTGACATTCTACAAAATTTTGTCAAGGGATTTTACAGGATGTCTAAAAATGATTAAGGCCTCAGCCAAAACCATATATCACATTGGGGAAGACCACATCAAATTCCAAGTCCAATATCCCCTTGAGACCTACCGATTCACAGAGGAGCTATAGCGGGTTCCACCCATCACATAATAAGTCCAATGCATTCCTCAAATGAATGTTTGAAACATAACATAAACATTCATATTAAAAATAGCATACGAAATGTCAATACTTTAACCATAATCCATGAATTGTATAAAAATAACACATCCACAGTCTAACACAACACAAAACCTTCAATACAATATGGATGATTTTTATCATAATAAATCAACTTCAAACAAGTTTAAAATCAATCATATAATGTTTACATTGATGAAATGAAAACTATTTGTATGAAATACCTCTTTCTTTTTTGAAACTATTTAAGAGTCACATAATTATAAAAGAAAACATGTATTTTGAAAATATTCTTATAAGATTGTATGGGAAGCTTCGATGATGTTATAATGGTGGAAAATATCCACACCCACCATATAAGTTAAAAAACATTCTTACCTTAATTTTGTCGAAAAGGTCATGAAGTACCTTGTTTAGAAAATGACGGAAAGATTCCATTCAAAACATATAAGGTCAAATAAGGGTATAAATGAGATTAACCCATAATCTATAAAATAGTAAAAATGTTTTGAAATAAATTTTTATGAAAACATGGATGTGGATGATAAAGAGTTTCCATTAGATACTTACATAAAACTACCTCGAATAACAAAGAGATTGTGAAAATAACCCTTACCATGTAATTTTCCTTAGTCGATGGTATGTTAAACTCATTTATAATAGTGAAAACATTGTTATTAAATTATACAAGAACTATATAAATAAATATGATATCATATATGATCCTCTAATCTGGATTTGTTAATAATATTTCAGTAGTATCATCGTTTTGGGTGTTAAATGATTCATTTTACTTTATATGCTTGGTTACGTAAGCCATGTTTCTTATGGATAGGACGTATTTGATTTATATAAAGGATTATATTATGTTGATAAATATAATTTTTAATCATAAAATTAAAATTATTCTTGAATGATTACAATGGGTATATTAATACCCTCGCGTTCTTGGAGACGGTAATCCGTACGTACACACGAGCGACAATATCATTATATTGATAAAAAAATCATATGTAATTGGATGGTACATCATATTTACAGAATCATTAACATGTTATATTTATTATTAACATCAGTTATACTCCTTATTATACCCATCCAAATAATTATGTGTTTGAATAACAAACTACACAATGACGTGGATACGGTAAGCCGTACGTACGCACGTATGGTGAATTTGTCATATATAGGATGGATAGAATAAATAATATGATTGTACCATATTTATAATAACATAAAAGTCTATAGAAGGTACTATATTTATTATTTGGGTATTGAAACAAAAAATAAATTGGAAGTGGAAGAAGAAAAGAACTTGAAAGTCGATGGTGGAATTATTACCTCTACTTCTGGTGTTTCCTTTAGAGTTGACCGAAACGGCTCTATAGGATGGAATTTCGATCAATGAAATGTCTATAGGTTGAAGTGAGGGATGTTGGGAGGATATTTTTGTAGGTGTGGGCCAAGCCAAATGGATTTTAAGGTTTGAAATTAAGAGAAGGGGAAGTGCCTTTTATAAGGGAGGTGAGGGTCACTTTAGGAAATGCTTGAAATACTATTTTATAATAAAATAATTTTGGGTTTCTAATGGATCCCAAATGAATTAATTCAAGTATAAGGTGGAGATGGGTCGAAAACCACTCAACCAATTAGTTTTAGACATATTTAGGTCATCATATTAACCTTATGTTTTTTATTTAACTCTTAGTTAAATAGTGTGACATTTACCAAGTCTCTTTTTATTTTTATATTATATGGTTAATAAACATACCATAACAAGACAAAAGAACCCCATGTGGTTCATTAATAATATATATAACCTTATATAAGTCCTTTGGCCGAGCCTTATATTTTTAGGAATATTATATCCATTAGTAATATAGTATTTGTTTTAAAAACAAAATTATATCAATTTTCACACTATTTAGTATTTGATTTTTTTTAAATCCATAAAAACATTATGATATAAAATTAAATTTTCTTAACTAACCAAATATTGTCATATTAACCTATAAAATTAGTGTAATTCATCAGAAGTCTGAATTAACATTTATATGGATATTTATAATTAAAATTATTTTAATATTTCATTAATAAGGTAATTATAGATTCATCATTGTGCAATAAATAAATTAAATTAATTAATGTATAAAAATTAAAAATAAAATAAAATAATGTTAGAAATAATTTTATCTTTCTTATTAATATTTACAGTCGAATTTATATTTTTTGTAACCCTATATTAAAAATGGTTTAGTTATTTAACATTGAATTTCACTCTTTTAACTATTATTTAAATTAAATAATAATAAATGTCCTAATATAATCCATGTGAACAAAAGGGGATCAAATTTTTTTTGTTCAAATTATACTTTTAAAATAGAATTAGGGTATATTTTATGTAAATTATTATATCAATTTAACCTATATTACCTTGTTTACTTTTAACCGTGGTAAATAAAAATCAAAAGTTACTTTTCAAAAAAAATTATTTTCATCTTATTGAACCACATTTTACATACTAATATTAACCATGTTTCTTGTATTTTTAAAATTCAGCTCACAAAAGTGGTAACATTAAGTTTTATGCAAGATTACAAATTCTCATAGGAGGTGGGTAAAAGACTGTAAAAAGTTCAATAAAGTTTTATATATATAAATGTATTATAAAATGACCCCAATTAATTACATTGAACTTATATAGGTATTATATACTTATTTTTACCTAAAATAAATTTAAATAAAATAAATAATTATTTAAATAAAAAGATGGTTTTAACCAATAACACAGTTTTTTTTCACTATTCATCCAAAATTGAATGTTTTTAGAAAAATACTAAAAAATAACCCTAGCTAATTTCAATTTTTGAATTAAAAAATGAAGTCCATTTTGAAAAATTAAATATATAAAATTTCAAAAAGGGGGGTATTACAATTCATAACAGTTAGTTTGATTGGTTGCTGTGTGTTAGAATCTCAAAGTTGTGTAAAGTGCAAGCTATTACATTATTCAAAGGGAAACGCACCATGGAAGATTGGTGTGTTACATTCTTCCCTCCTTAAAATAATTTCATCCTCGAAATTTCTAGAATACTGCTGCACAAAAATATTTGGTTGGTTCTTCATCACATGTTCCTCTGGTTCCCACGTTGGCTCTTCCATCTTATGGTTTCTCTATAGAACTTTTACCAGACGAGTCATCCGGTTTCTCAACACTTGTTCTCTGGTATCAAGAATCTTGACAGGCTCTTAAAAATAAGACAAATTTGGTTCCAGTTCAATTTCTTCATAGGTGAGTACATGTGTTGGGTCAGACATGTATTTTCTCAACAGTGATATGTAGAACACATCTTGATCTTTGGAGAGACTTGGTGGATTTGCCAAACTATAGGCTACATCCTCAATTTGTTCTTGAATTTTGAAAGTTTTGATATACCTGGGACTTAATTTACTCTTCTTACCAAATCGTATAACTCCCTTATAGGGAGATACCTTCATGAAAACATGATCTCGTACCTGAAATTCCAAATCCTTCCTTCTGTTATCGGCATACCTCTTCTACCTTCTTTTAGCTGCTAAGATGTGGGTTTGGATAATCTTCACTTTTTTGTGGTTTCCTTAACAAGTCCTGGGCCTATATGTTTTCTTTCACCATCATCGTCCAACTATTTGGTGAGTGACAACTATTTCTATATAACGCTTCATACGGTAATATCTTAATACTTGAATGAAAGCTATTATTATAGGAAAATTCTACTAGATGTAAATATTGATCCAACATACCATGATTGTCAAGTGAGCAAGATCTCAACATGTCTTGTAAGGTTTGAATAGTCTGTTTTGATTGTCTATCAGTTTGAGGGTCGTAGGCAGTGCTCAAACGATGTTTAGTATCCAAGGCTTTCTAAATACTTTTCCAGAATATTGATGTTAAATGGGGATCAAGATCAGAAACAATCGATAGGGGTACTCCATGAAATCTTACAACTTAATTAATATATTGTATTTCTAAACATTCAAGTGTTAAATCTTCTCTTATAGCAAGAAAATGTACTAACTTTGTAAGACAATCAACAATGAACCATATTGCATCATTCCTTAGAAGAGTCTTTGGTACCCCTAAGGAAAATTCCATAGTAATATTATCCCATTTCCACTCAAGTATGGGAAGAGGTTGCATGAACTTTCTAGGCTATTGCTTTCCAGCTTTCACTTGTTGAAAAACCGTACATCTTGACCCAAAATTAGAAATCTCCATCTTTATATTGTCACATAAAAAATATTCTTTCAAATATCAATACATCTTGATGCTCCTAGTGTGTGTAGAGAAATTGGAGCTATGAAAATATCCAACAATTCTCTTTTTAGATCAGGTATGGTAGGAACACAAAGTCTCTTCCCAAATTTCAAAATTCCATCTTTATATATGAATTCACTCAATCTCCCATAATTCACATCTTCAATCCTCTTTTGAAACTCCTCATCACGAATCTAAGAACTCTTTATCCTTTCTATTAAAGATGTTTTGGAAACCGTTTGAAAAAGTATTGATGTTTCACCTTCCATGGTTATTCCCATATTTATCTTTACTAGATCCATGAAAATAGGATCCTTTTCAACTCTCATCTTGTTCAAAACTCTAGCATCCTTTCTACTCAAAGCACTTTCCACCTTATTTTCCTTCAATGGGTGGTATTGTATAGTGCAATCATAATCCTTGATTAGTTCAATCCATTGTCTTTTCTTCATGTTGATTTATTTCTGTGAGAAAATATAATTCAAACTCTTGTGATCAGTATAAATCTCACATTTTTCTCCATAGATATAGTGACTCTATATTTTAATAGAAAATATTACAGCATTGAACTCAAATTCAATATGAGGATAGTTTTTCTCGTGAATTTTTACCTGTCATGAAGCATAGGAAATAAGTCTATCATTATGCATAAGGACACAACCAAGTCCATTCATTAAAGCATCACTATAAATAATAAAATCATCATTCCCTGATTGTAGAGTCAAGATAGTAGCACTAACTAGTCTTCTCTTCAGATCTTCAAAACATTCGACACACTCTTTTGTCTATAGAAATATAACCCCTTTACGTGTGAGCTTGGTTAATGGGTTAGCCATCCGGGAAACATTTTGGATGAAACTTCGATAATAACCTGCTATACCAATAAAACTGCATACCTCAGTTATACTCATAAGTGCTATCTATTCTTGGATTTCCTTGGTCTTTGAAGGATAAATAGAGATTCCATCCTTAGAGACAATATGGCCATGAAAAGAAATCCTTTGAAGCCATAATTCACCCTTTCTAAACTTCCCATAAAATTCATTTCTTCTAAGAGTATTCAGGATAATTCACAAGTGATTTTCATGATATTTGTATCTTTTAGAGTATTCCAAAATATCATCAATATATACCACTACAAAGTCATCAAGATATTCCTTGAAAACTCTATTCATTAGATCCATGAAGAAAGAGGGTGCATTAGTCAATCCAAAAGGAATTACTATAAACTCGTAATGCCCATACCTGGTTCAAAATGCTGTTTTTGGAATGTCTTCCATCTTCACACACAATTGGTGATATCTAGATGGAAGGTAAATCTTCAAAAAATATTGAGCTCCATGAAGTTGATTGAATAAATCCTCAATTCAAGGTAGGGGATTCTTGTTCTTAATTTTTATAATATTTATCTCCCTGTACACAATGCACAACCTCATAGATCCATCACTCTTCTTAACAAAAAGAATAGGTTCTCCCCATGGAGAAACACTAGGGAAAATACATAAATTATTACTAAATTCCTCTAGTTGTTTATTTAGTTCCACTAATTCCATAGTGGCCATTCTATAAGGGGTATTCAATATTAACCTTGAACTAGAAATTAAATAAATGGAAAACCCAATTTCTCGTTCTAGAGGATGTCCAGGTAAATTATCTAGAAACACATCAACATATTCTTACACAATAGGTACTTGTCTATTTGAACATTCCTTTCCTCGCCCATAGTTATTTAATTCTCTTCCTCCACAATAATTGAATATATTTGTACTACTGGGTGTAGATCTAGATAAAAATCATGTGGTGACATTTTTGCTCTAAAGATAAGGAACTCCTTATCATCATTGACAATGGTAACCTAATTATTATTATAATAAATTTTCATATCATGGTCTGAAAGGCAATACATAACTAGGATTATATCAAACTCAATCATGAACATGAAGATTATATCAGTAGATAAATATTGTTTATATTCCTTAATGGGTACTAATTCAGAAAACATTGTTGTAATGATACTTCCCTTATGATATTTGACTGATAGCTCCCTTGTTATATAAAATTTGTAATATCTAATTTTCCTTGTAAAATAAGGAGATTTGAAATGATGTGAGGATCCTGAATCCAATAAATCATTGGCTAAACTTGAGGAAACCATTAAATTACCTACCACTACATCATTCAAAGCTTCAACCTCAGAAGTAGAGAATGCATAAGCTTGGCCTTGATCTATTGGCATTTTCTAAAGTAAGTTTCCCTGATGCATAGGAAATTCATTCATATAATGTCTCATATCCATTAAATTATAGCATTGAACATTGGTAGCATCTTTATTCCCCTTACAATCACTTTGCAAGCCTTTCTGTTGACATTTGAATCATACTCCTTTTACTTTTAGACAGTCACCATGGTGCTTACTTCTGTAATTATAATAGTGTGGAAATTCAAATGTTCTCTTATTCCCTGTTTCCTTATTTACATTCCCATAGTGTTTAGAAGATCTCTTCTTCTCTTGCTTTTCTTTAAAGTTGTAAGACTTATAGGATTCCTTTTCTGTCTTGAAAATACTTGAGACAATATCTTCATATGATGAGAAGGATTGTGAGACAAATTCTCAATGGAGAAATGGTTTTAACCCATAAAATAATTGATCAATCCTACTCCTAGGGTTATGTATATAATCTACACCATGCGATGATGTCCTTGTAAAATAATCCTCATATTTTGTGACATTCTCATCCTCTTTTTTTCTGAGAGTCATAAATTGCCTTTCCATATCTACTCAATGGTCCGTAGGAAATTATTTTTCTAGGAAAATCTCTTTAAAATACCTCCATTCCATACTTGATACTTATTCATCCTCCATTTTTTTAATTAATGACCATCATTGATCTCCATATCTAGTGAGGCGATAAACTTCCATGAAAACTTTTTCCCTTTCTTTACTCACCAAAGAATGAAATATTTTCTCAAAGGAAATTAAACATTGTTAAGATACAAATGGATTTGTAGAACCAAATGTTTGTGGTTTTTGCCTCATGAAGCGATCTAACATTGATCCTCCATGTTGTGGATCAGGGTACTCCATACAGGTAAGGTTATTATTCATAACTGGTGTGAGTTATCCCAGTATGGTGAAAATATGATCAACACTAGTTGCATCACCAGCTTCACTAAAATTATCATGAGCAGGAGGGAAATACATATATGGTTTAAGTGCATTGATATAGTTTCCATTCCTTCTACTTGGTTCCATTTCTAAATAATGTCATATTGTAGATTAATTTATCAATCACAATACAAAATTTAGGACTTGTAAAACACTTAACATAAATTGAACATTTTATGGATATAATCCATAATCATAAAAATGTTTTCTTTGAAGAGGTATATACTCATAAATCCATAATAATAGTTTAATACGAAAATTAGAATTATCATAAGCATATCACCATGGAGGGTCGTAACCAAGAGTGCAACATGGCCCATTGTCGTGCACCATTTCCCGGTTGAGTCTAGCTCAAAGTGGTGTTTTTAGGTTTTACCCCTAGGTACATCTGTGCCAATTCTGCCTCTACCTGCTCGTATCTAGATAGAGATTTATTTCCTAGAAAACACAAAAAAATATCTACAGTACCAAAATTCTATGAAGTTATCGTATACTAATCCTCAAAGTTTATCTTAGGATAATGTTCTCTAATCAAATTATTTGTAAATCTAGTTTCCATGGTTTGTAAAAAACTTCCTCTAATGCCACCTATAACGCCCCAACCCCAGTTACCCAGAGTCAGTTCATTAAAACATAACATTGGAATGATACAAAGAATCATGTCTCAGATGACCAATTAGTTTAGTAACCTTGGAAGCACTAGATACATTCATATGCTTTACATTACCATTTTAAAAGAAATACAACACTAATTTATTCCATTAGAAACATCAAAGCCTCATAGATTATGCCTACAATTCACTCATAACTAAATTCTTCATATCCTGGGAAAATGAATCATAAGAAAGGGGTGATATTAAATGCTCAGTAAGGGTAAGTAATACATCGAAAGATAATATAAACATTAGTAATGATGAATAATTCAAAACACATGTCATTACTAATAATAAACATGGAACATTATGACAGAAATATAAGCTGAGTAAATAATGTCATAATAAAATATAGTCATGTTTATTATACTAGTCAAATAACCACATGAACCAACATTATTATTTTCATAATGAGGTAATGTATAATGCCAGACATTCGAAAACATTTTTGTCAAGGCCTCGGCCAAGAAATCTAAAATTGATTAAGGCCTCGAACAAAACCATATATCAAATTGCGAAAGGCCACGGCCAATTCCAAATATAATTGTCTCTTGAAACGTACCAATGAACTGAGGATCTATAGAAGGCTCCCCCCGTCTGATACTAAGTCCAATACATGCCTCAAATGAAAAGGCTGAAACATTACATAAACATTCATATTAAAACTATTGTACGAAATTTCAAAACCTTAACCATAAACCGTGAATGGTATAAAAATAACACATCCACAGTCAATAATATCAGAAAACATTCAATATAATATTGAAAATTTTAATCATAATAAATCAACTTCAAACAAGTTTAAAAACCATCAAAGAATGTTGACATGGATGAAATGAAAACTATTTGAAACAAATACCACATTCTACTTTGAAACCATATTAGATTCACATAATTATAAATGAGAACATATATTTTGAAAATATTCTTATAATATTGTAATGTAATCTTCAATGATTTTATAATGGTGGTAAATATATGCACCCATCGTATATGTTAAAAAAACATTCATACCTTAATTTAGTTGAAAATGTCAAAAAGTACGTTGTTTGGAAAATGACGAAAACATTCCTTTCAAAACATATATGGTAAAATAAGGTTATATATTACTTTAACCAATAGTCTAGTAAATGGTAAAAATGTTTTGAAATACATTTTTAAGAAAACATAGATGTGGATGATAAAGACGTCCCAGTAGACACTTAAGTAAAATCATACTCGGATATTAAAGAGATAGTGAAATTAACCCTTACCTTGTACTTTTCCATAGTCGACGTTAAGTTAACCTTCTGTATAATAGCTAAAACATTTTTATTTAATTATACAAGAACTATATACATAAATATGATGTCATATATGATCCTCTAATATTTCATTGTAGATAATATTTCAGTAGAATCATCGTTTCGGGTGTTAACTGATTCATTTTACTTTACATGCTTGGTTTTGTAAGCCATGTTTTTTTTGGGATATGATATATTTGATTCATATACAGAATGATATTATGTTCATAAATATTTTTTTAATCAAAAATATAAATTATTCTTGAATGATTATGATGGGGAAATGAATCTCATCGTGTTCATGGAGACGGTAATCTGTACGTATGCATGAGCGATAATATCATTATATTGAAGGAGAAATCATGTGTAATGGGATGTTATATATTATATAAAAAATCATTAAAATGTTATATTTATTATCTAGATCCATTATACTCATTATTATACTCATCCAAATAATGAAGTGTTTGAATAACAAACTACACCATGATGAGGAGACGGTAAGTCCTACATACGCTCGTACAATGAATTTTTCATTTGTATGGTGGATTGAATAATCAATATGGTTGTACAATATTTATAATAACATAAAATTATGTATAAGTTACTAGATTTTTTATTTTTTCTGGAAACAAAGAATAAAGAGGAAGTGAAAGAAAAAAAGAACTTGAAAGAGGGTGGTGAAATTATTACCTCAACTTCGGGTGTTTCCTTTTGAGTTGATCGAAAGTGCTCCATAAATTGTTTTTATGATCAATGTAAAAACTCTAGGATGATTTTATGGATGTTGGGAGGATATATGGGTAGGTATTGGAAAATTTTTGATTTGCAGGTGTGAAATAAAGAGATGGTGAAGTGCCCTTTTAATAGAGAGGTGAGGGTCACTTTAGGAAAAACTTAAAATAATATTTTATAATAAAATCAATTTCGGTTTATAATGGCTCCAAAATTTGTCAACCAATAGGTTTTAGATAGGTTTAGGTCATCTTATTACCCATATCATTTAGATTTAACTCTTAGTTAAATAGTTTTATTGTTACCATGTCTGTTTGTATTTTTTTTATTTTATTCCTAATAAACTTACTATAACAAGCCAAAAAAACCCCATATGGTTCGTTATTAATATATATAACTTTATAAATGTACTTTTTTTAAAATCATTATATTTTTAGAGAATATTATATCAATTAATAATATAGTAATTGTTTTAAAAACTCAATTATGTCAATTTTGAAACTATTTAGTATTTGTTTTTTTAATCCATAAAAACATTATAACTTTGAATAAAATTTATTTAATAAACCCTAACATGTAATATTAACCTATAAAATTATTGTAATTCATAAAGAGTATCAATTTACATTTATTTGGATATTTATAATATCAATTATTTTAATATTTCATTAAGTTGGTAATTACTTCATCATCATTGTGTCATAAATAAATTAAATTATTCAATATCTAAAAATTATAAATGAAATAAAATTATGTAGGAAATTATTTTATATTTCTAATGAATATTTATAGTCCAATTTATATTGTATGTATCCTAATATTAAAAATGGTTTAGTAATTACACCTTGAATTTTACTCTTTTAACTCTTCTTTAAATAAAATAATAATAAATATTCCTTTCTAATCTAAGTGGGCCAAAGGGGGTCATATTTTATTCCAATGGTTTTATTGGTCTATTTAAAATTATCCAATAAAATTAAGACTTGTTATAGGGTAATTATGATAAAATTTTTACCCTTAATTACACTATTTACTTTTAACCGTGGTAAATAAAGGTCAAAAGTAACTATTCACCAAAAATTATTTTCATCTTATTGAACCAAATTTTTTTTACTGTTATTAATCATGTCTCTTAGACTTTTGAAAATCAATTAAAAAAAGTTGTAAAATTATGTTTTAAGAAAATTTGCAAATGCTCTTAGGAGGTGGGTAAAAGACAATTAAATGTTTAATAAAATTGTAATTTATCTAAATTTATTATAACATGACTAAAATGAATTAAATTGAAATTTAATTGTTATTATGTATCTATTTTGAAATAAAATAAATTTAAATAAAATAAATTATTATTTAAATAAAATGTTAGTTTTAACCAACAACTTAGTGATTTTCACTATTCATAAAAAATGAATGTTTTCAGAAAAGTACCAAAAATACTCCCTAAGTTAATTTAAATATTCTGAATTCAAAAATTAAGTCCATTTTGAAAAATTAAATTTATGAAATTTCAAAAAGTGGGTATTATTATACATAACTACTAGTTTGATTGGTCGCGGTGTGTTTGAATCTCAAATTTGCATATAATGCAAGCTATTTCATTATTCAAAGGGAATCATACTGTGGATGTTTTGGGTGTTACACTTGACATACAAATTTACACTGAATAATTTTTTTTAATTTTCTCATAATGATCATTTTTTAATGAATTGGGAAAAATACAACATTTTAAGTCAAAACTGCCTTTTCATCATATTTATTTTTATAGTTAGATTATCTATTTTTATTTATTTTAAATTTTAATAGTATTATGTTTTTATAAATTAATATAATGTTTTACATTGGTAGTAATTTCACATTTAATATATCATCATTTCAATGATATAGTTGCACCCTATGGGTTTCCATAAAATTTGGTGTCAAAATCTACAACTTGTCCAATATGGTCTGTGAAGGGTTTCCCAATTTCATAGAATTAAATTAAACTTTTTTAAAATAAAAAATAATTTTAAAAAATGTGGATATTTAATGGAATAATTACAAACACATGATCTTAATTAAGACTATGGGAATTTTCAATTAGACCATGTCACGACCCGTCCCCCGTGGCTCGTGTCGTGACTACCCCAAGCCTGCCTCCCAAATGACAGGGGATGGTGAATAGCACTGAAGGCATCAACCTACAAACGGAAGGAATTTTCCTTAGTACTTGTATGCACACACACAACCATCCACATCCCAACACACTGAAAAGGGGAATCACGTACCACTGAAACAAGTTAAGTGCAAGTAGAACTGAATATAAGTGGGCAAAAATTCAGACCCAAGAAGAACAAAAAACAGCAAGTACAAAAAGGGAACTCTAATGGCCTTATGCAAAAAACCCATCCCGATTGAGATAGTAGTGAGGCTACTAGAATCCAAAGTACTGTGTCTTGTCTGAATGGTCCTACTGGGGCCCACCTAGTCCTAGGACACCAAGTCCACCATCGTTGCGTTTTTTAGTTTTGTCTCTTTGATCACCCCTGTCATATCATCAGTCGTCTACACTAGACACAACACGGGCGAAGCCCGTGTAAGGTTGAGTAACACATTACTCAGTAGGGACCCCAAAAATAAAAAGGAAATAACACAAACCAATTACACAAATCAAAGTACAAAACACAAGACTTCCCACACAAGGTATAATGTTTGGTAGTATTAGTGGCATCATCAGTCAAAATGTTGAACACCTCTACTAATGGAGGACCTCTACTATAGCAAGTACAGTGGGCCTGCCAAGACATGAAGAGGTGCTTCCCACTAACATTGGGCTGCTTAGGTACTCCTTCCCCATCGCATACCGTGGGAAAGAAATGTCACAAAGAGGTTCTTACCAATAGTCATGGACTACTGAGGTACTCATCCTATTCGTGTACTATGGGACTGAAAAGTCACAAAGTGGTTCGTCTCACCGCGGGCCTGCCAAGTCATGAAGAGGTGCTTCTACATGGAAAAAAGTCAGCAGTCGTCAGGTCTTGACCAGTCGTAGGATTCTGTACATAGTGTGCTCAATTGAACCATCCCTCAATCCCTTCATCTCATCTGAAATGTCACTAAAGTTTCCATATATCATGACAAAATATCCACCTTATCGAGAGGGTCCAAACACCGAAAACTTCTTCTCAATCAGACGTGCGGTTTGCAGGATACATGCATTTTTGTATCTAGGGGGAAATTTCCAATGAGACCCGCTCTGACTCGGACAGACCGACTCGACCAACCCGGCCCGAAGGTCCCACGGTCCATAGTTCATTATGAAAGACTCAACCTGACGTGGTGGGGGTTGAGGTCGGTCTGGTCCGACCTAGGCAATGGTTCATGCCCAATAGGCCTCACTGGACCCGCCCCAGTAGGCAGAGGGTCCAGCCCGCCGAGTCGCCCGACAACCCAATCTAGTCTAGCTCGGCCCGAAGAGGGCATAGGTCTTGCCCACCAGTGTGGTCCATCCTGGTGGTGTCAGGTCCGGCCCGCATTGCTGGTCTATCCCACTGGGGGATCGCACCCCATCTGGTCTGCCTCACTGGATGAGGCCGAGAGCCGTGTATATGCCACACCATCGCCATGAGGGTTTTTTTAGGGAACCTCCTTCACCACGTTCAAGAGATAATGTCATGTTGCATGGGACGTGGCTCAATGCTGCCTCTACTACCCTCTATAGTAGTCAGGTGACCGCGTCTACCAGCTGCTTCTCCGGCCATGCCATGGATCGGTCCAGCTGCGGACTTTTTTTCAGGGCTCCATCATGGCACGCAGCCTCCCACCCATGATCGCCACCACAGGCCACCACCGCTTCCACTGCCAGCACCGGCATGCTGACAGATTCTTCGGAGGACCACCAGGTCCATACCGGTGGTTCGTTCTTTATGCCACCAACGCCTGCGTTTTTCAGGGATCATCCTCTCCACCGGGACGGTCTTAAAAATTCCATGACATTGAATCAAATATTTTTCCAAAAAGAACACACATGGGGGGGGGGGCTTGGGCATTGTTCATGTTAGCCCGGGCCCTCCACGTTAGAATTTTATAAAACAGGGGAGGTCTAGGGATTTTAATTTTATAAACAAAGATATTTAAATCCTGAATGAAGAAACCCCAAAGAAGTCACCCTCCCGCAAGAACGCACAGTCCGCAGATTAACATGTTGATCGATTAATCCACATTAATTATTTTGAAATACGAATGGGGAAATATTAAAATCAAACAACTCTTACATCTTATGATGAACGATGTCACAACATTCATCCTCTATTGGTTAAGAGGTCGACGTTGCATTCCGGCTCAGGTCTTCGAAAGGTGTTGAAGGAGGTAAAGACCCACCAGTGTTTTTCATTCACAGGGGTAGATTTCCATCAAAGAATCCCTAAAGAATCCTCCAAATTTTTAATCGATATTTCCCTAGAACATTGAACTATAAATAGGACCACATCACAATGTTGTCATTCTGATGCAACTTCACATCATTACACTATTTTATTTAAGAAACAACAATGATTTCATGCATCATTAAAGGGTCTTTATGAAGCGACTTTAATGATACATTAAGGAGACTCATTGATGTGCATTGTCGACACCATGTCACATCCTCTCAAAGTTTTCGTCCACTACTCAAAAGTGGAGATGAAAATAAAATAATTCATTTAATTTTTTTTTTTGAAAAGTCCGAAAAATAACTTTTCTGCTCAGCCCTTTCTCACTGATGTTAAGTCATTTCTAGAAGAATACCAATATCCTAAATTCAATGGTTCCTAAGGATGTTTGATATTAGGAATGAATCATCAGACAAAAAACACCGTACATACTTTTTCTGCATGTACCATAAAAAAGTTTCAAATTCCATTCTGGACTCTCCAGACCTCAAAATCGTGTGTCGTCGAATTTCGCATTCTTGAAATAAATCATATAAATAAAAAAATTACATGGAATATCTAAGATGTTATAGACCACCAACCTTAAAATCATTGATAAGTGCTGACCAAATTATAACCCTAATTTTAATGTAGATCTTTATAATTCACAACAAATGATAATATCCAAAATCCTAATCAGTTTTGTATTTTTTTCTTCTATCGATCTTTGATTTGTTCTAGAAGCTGTTTGAGGGTACTATGAATCCAATCTTGAGTCCCAATGTTCAATGGAAATAAAATGAGGTCAAGCTAGTGTGCTTTGGGATAAAAATGGAGGTTTGGAAAATTTTAAATAAAATTTAGATCCTTATATCTCCACATTCATGGGTTCCAAGGCTGGGCACATGGTATGCTAAACTATACACCTTAACTATGCTACCCTACTTATGGGTTGAATATATACTTCTTGGTTTGTGAATGGTTTGAAAAACTATTCTTCAATCATGCAAACACCCAAAATCTAAAAGTGAATTGTTTGGTCAAACAATTATCCTCCTATTGTTGCTACAAAAAGGGGCCCACAATTTCCAGGGGAAAACCACATAGTTTTTTCTTTACCTTGAGAGAACTATACATAGCCCCATGGGAATAGAAATTTCTCCATATTCAAACTAAATATCTCTAATGAAAAATCCAGTGCATGTGTTAATTAAAGTGTAAAATAAAACCTGAAAATGAGTATAAGAAATATTTAGAATAGTCAAGATCAGAGAACATCAACACCATATAAGATATCATCCTCAAGATATACTCCCATGCATCACTATGAATCTAAGGTAAAAAGGTGGGCTACAGAGACATCATATCTTCATCACTCTGATGTGCTTTTTCTTAAACATGTCTATGCTCCCACAACACTCAAACAAACAAAACAGTAGTTCCACAAAATACATTCTCACATTCATCCAAAATAATAATTGGATGATCCTAAAATGAAACATCAGCATAATGCAAGACATCGTTAATGTGGATCACATGAGAAACATTGGGGGTGGTAATTCTGATGTTGTGACATAAGAAAGGAAATGTGCATAGTACTATACATTTATGGAAGATCCAACTGGTATGCCAGTGGTATGATCATCTCTTTAGTATCAAAGGGTACAACAATCATGGCTACCAACATTCCCTACCACTAAATCCCATTTTTCCTCAATCTCATGGACACCCAAAGGAATTAATGATCACCCATATTAAAATGAATGGGTTGAAGATGTCAACCTACATACAATTTCTTACAACTCTGAGATATTTCCATGTGATTCCACTTTAGATAAACCTTATACATTGTCTCATGTATAAGACACCATCCTTAAAACTCAGACTCACCATACTTCATGCAAACAGAAAGGTGATATTTATGGACTACCATATAGTTCCTCATATGGTTCCATAGAAATAGACATATAATAATTTTGGTTAGATGAAAACATAACGAGCACTAAATTATTCCTCCAATATCCCCCCTAAGACTAGGATGCATTCCCAAAGCATGTATTCTAGAATGAGAATAATATGCTCTAATTTTTCCATCTATCTAGGGGTGAAAATCCATATTCAGTAAAAACTAGGAATGTTACGCCTTCAATAATCCTTTCCAGAAGCATGATGTAAAGTGTAAGTCATAGTATGAAACTATGCTATGTGGAACCGCTTGAAAATGGACTCTCTCTTGAAAGTACATGTATCCTAAAAATAATCTAAACCTAGTTGGTGAGAAACCCCATTTTCAAACAAACTGGCCTTGCACATCCATCATAGATACCTCATTCTCTAGGATGAATATAAATATTATCCTCAAGAGATGTAAATGATACTCTCCTAAGGTAAAAATAGATGTATTCTTATTATGAAACCATATATTCCATACCCAAAACAATTTCGAAACAAAAAATATCATGTATATAACTGATCAAAAAGGGAAATGATACTTAACATCCTTGAGGGAACATGAATTGAATATAAAGATTCTTTTTGAATACACTCCCAACAAAGTTTCAATCAAAAAATCCAAAACAATAACTCTAGTATGAGAATAAAAACATTCATGAGTTTTGAATATATAAATATTGAGAGGATATTTTATCAAATAAAGTGCTATAAATAATATAAGCTAAAATTATTTTACAACCGACTGTCGACTACTCCATAATTTTTGTCAAAAAAGTGCAGAAAAACTTCATGCCACCATCCTATCAATCTTCCATGGGATGTAGAATGAGTCCCATGTAATTGAATACTTTGCTAATATGTCTTCCCTTTTACTAATGTACCAGATCTTTGGACTTGGCTAGCATAGATAGTATAACTCCCACAACTCGACAGTTATGGGGTAGAAGACCCACTCCCAGTACTGTTATTAGACTTAACTCCTCCAACACTACTCATATATCATTGACATCACAGATCTAGATGCTCCATATTTACAAATCTTATCACTCTACTGATGACCGAGGACACTGGTTACAAAGTTCACCAAACCTATCACACTAAATGTATTCCACTCAATTACCACTCTGGGTGATTGATCTTATACCATGGCCACCCTTGTTGACACTTCCCATGAAATATTTCTCATAGATATGTTTCTTATCATCCAAATATGTACCTTCTAGTCATACATCATAAACAACCAATAATGCACTCGAAGCCTCTTTTAGGTTCTATTCACACCCTGGCCCTTTTTGTTAATTATTTTAAATTATTTTAATTTATATTTTGTGTGCCAGATACTTTTTAACCACTGCATGGTTATCCTACACCGTTAATGGTAACTATATAGTACTAACATGGATTCCCATGTGGGACCAAGTCATGTCACGAAAATTTCACATGGTTTAAAAACACCATGTGACAAGCGTGCAAATTGACAAAGTATGCGAGTACTGTCAGGTGGCATGGGTCGGGCACAGTTTTCTCAACTATGTGATTTACTGCTAGTGAACCACACATCTTGAAAGTATTCAGAATAAATATTCAAGTAAATAAATTTAATGGAAAATGAAATAAATATAAAAAATAAAATAAAATAAAATAAAATAGAAATTTATAAATTGTGCAATGATGATAATAACAATTATATGATTTTTGGATGATATTATTGTTATTATTCTTATTAATATTATTTTTTAAGTATTATTGTTATATATATAAGAAAATTAATAAAGACACTAAATAATAATCTACCCCCAATGTGTTGTGCACAACCACCCCCACTCTCCTGGTTCTCTCCTTGAGTGACCCGCTCTTCGATGGCCAGACCAGCAGCAAGTCCTCCCTCCCACACGATCGATAGGTCTCTTCCTCCCTCTCCTACTCATGGATATGGTGGCCCCTTCTCCTCTCCCATGTGGCATCTCCTCCCCCCCATGTTGGCCTCTTGCAACACTCTGACCCTCCTCATCCGTACCCCCTTACCTCCGTCTCGTAGTCGCAAAACCACCTCTATCACTTTGTCTGGAAGCTACAAACCTACATCCCTTCCCCATCATTGTCCGTATGCGATGCCCTGTAACCCCCGTATACAACTTTGATCCTTCACCCACATCCATGGTATATATTTATGCCCACTTTTTGGTTCCGCACTTATTAAGTGGTGTCCGATCGGTGTTTTAAGGATTCTATGAAATTATGTGTAGTATGTTGAACCCTGCAATGTGTTTTTTGGAAGTTTGCAATAAAAGTTTCAAGAATGGTGTATTCATAATGGTTTTGTCTTTGAGGTAGAATACCTTGGAATTATTTCCCACATAAATTTAAAAATGCGTTGATTTCATACATTTTTAATTCCTTGAATATTAAGTAATTAGTTTACCATGTTTTTTGATTAATTAGATTGATGCGAAATTAGTTTTTAAAAGAACATAGTATGTGTTTGACCTTTTGTAGATTGTTTGTGTGATATAATGTGTTTTTTTAATGGAAACTAATCAGGTTCGGTTTAACAGTTTTGTATAAATTGTGAGATTATTTTATATAATTGTACAAGTGGTGCATATTCTATTTTGGTGTGTTGTGTGAGTGATTTTGATTTTAAAAGTGGTTTTCGAATTAGTTTTGTGTGTGTGTAAATACAGAGTATACTCATAAAAAATTGTTAAATAAAATTTTAAATGGTTTATTTTGTCAATTAATGGTCTATGTGAGGTTTCATCAAAATGGTTGGGAGAAGATATCTTGTTATTTCATTGAATTTGGGCAAATCCATGGATACACAGAGTGAACCCATGGAGGGGCCTTCGAATGAAGATATCATTTGGAATGGAACTTCCCTCGAATCATGGTTTTCTAAAAATAAATCTTATATTTCTTTTCCCTCTCTTATGATAAATGGTTTCATGGTTTCTAAAGCGGATCAGGGTGTGTTTTGGATATAAATCATTTTGGTAATGTTTTCTTTCATTTTATGACTTGATTATTTTGTTTATGTGAGTTTATAGTACTTTTTGGTCATGTGTTGGTTTTTTCTGCCTTAATTTGGGGTATTTTTTGTTGTTATAGTGAATTTTTGGTCAATGATAGAGGGAGCACGTGCATATACCTAAGGTATATATGTATATAATATATATGTTATCTTTGTATGTATTACCTCATGGAATGCAGAATATATGCATTGGATTATGTATATATTTATATATGTATAGGTGTGTGTGTGTGTGCAAGTAAGGTTGGGTTACAAGCCATCATCACCTTTTTCGACAAGTCCCTAAGTGTTCATCATGACCCGGTTCCTCTTTGAGGTGGATAAACTGTGATTTTTCTTTTACATTTCTTGTTCATTAATTCTTTCTATTTCAAATTTATTTATTAACATGTTACGCACCTCTTGGGTACCTCTAGTTAGTTTTCGTTGATATTTTAATGTTGAAGGGTTGTATTAATACTACGATTTTACATGAAACTTGATGTACACTCTTGTGTGTTTGTGTGAAAAGATTTTAATAAATCATCAAATTAACATTAAAGGAGACTTGGAAGGGTGAGTTATATTTTCACTATTTAAATATTTGGCTTTGTTGGTTTGGAATATGTTTTTGGTATTATATGTGAAATAAGGTGTTTTCATTTGATGTTGTTTGGAACATGATTTTGAAAGAGCATCTTGATTTGGAAACATTTTTTGTATTTTATAAATGAGTGCGATGGATGTTTTTGGGTTGAAAGTGAATGGTGTATTTATAAAATAAGGTTTCAAATGATTTGATTGGTTTTAGAGTGTCCCATTCGATGAAGTCACAACTATGGGTACATTAAGTGCACACACAGTTGTGCAATCAATTGAAAATATTACTGTAGAGATAGTCTCCCTCATGAGTACATCTCCCCCATTTCATTTTATTTCCCCTAAAATGATTCCATGTTTTCAAAAACAATTGGGGAAATAATGCTCTTGGTGTTCCAAGGATAACTTCAATGAGTTCCTATGGTTTTCCTCAATTTGACATGAAACATGATTTAATGGGTTTTTTGAAATGATGTGGAATGTTTAAGAATTTCTAAGTGGTTGGGTGTGTGTGTCCTCAGAAGCCATAACCTGTTAGGTATTTTGAAATTGTTTTATGTGTTTTAATTTTGTTTTAAAAAGTTCTTAAGAACTTTGGGAAAATGTTTTATTTAAGGTCATGTTTGGATACTTTTGTATAAATATGATGTGTGGGGTTGTTTTTAGATGGTTAATAAATGTTATAATAAAAGGTCAATCATTATAAAGCTAATGGCCCGACTAGAATTTTAAAATGCGTGTTTATAAAAGGTTTGACATGTGGGATTTGTAATAGGAATGTTTGGAATTTTTGAAACATTATGTTTGGAAAACCCCTCTTTGGTTAGGTCTCCAACATCGATTATTCATAATAAGATATGAGGGTCCTTGATATAGAACAACCTTTGGGTAATTTTTATCTAAGGCATGGGTCTAACCATGAGGTGACTGGGTGGTGCCAGATTGGGTTGTGGGCTTGGTATGATATGAGGATTGTTTTTTTGAATGTGTGGCACACCCCTTTGTGAACATAGAACAAGAAACCTGAATAATAAGTAGGTTTACTGATAATAATTGGTGCATTATATGTTCATGTACTATCCATTGAACCGTAGTAGGTGGGCATTTGGGATTGTAGCTATAGAATTGGGACCCTTGACCATACCTGAGAAAGTGTGGTCGGTCATTAGTGAATTTGATTTTGTTTTGTGTGGAATGATACCCGAGATGGATATGTAGGTATTAGTATGTTTTGGAATTCCTCCAAGTTCCTTGGTTTTTCATGATACTTTTGTACAAGCACTATTAATATCATTCCCCTTGCAATGTGTAGAATCATACCCTTTCACTTGTTTTTTTCTTGGAAAATTTTTTTCTGTATGATTGGTTTTAAAAAGGATTTTGAAGTAGTTGGTTTGGAAAAGATTGTGTGATCCCCCTTGTTTTTTTCCTTGTTTTTGAATTATAAGGGCAGTGTAAAAGTGATTGTTAGTTTTCAAGATTCATTGTATATTTCAAAAACTTATTTTTTAACTTTTGGGAAAAATTGTATTGTTCGACTATTTTGGAATTTGGAAATTTATGGATTATGGGGATAAATTTTGGTATTTCTACAGATCATTTTAATGGTCACGCCTATCCACAACATTCAGATGCTGGTTTAGAGGATTAGTTCATGTTCTTGTTTCGTCTGCGTGTGCGTGCCAGGTTGTTAGTTGTTTGAGGTGACCAAGAAGTCACATGTAGGTATTTGCAGTCTTATTTTCTTTCCACTGCTAGATTTATTTCCGTTTTTTTATTTTCTATCAATTTAATTGTCTATCATTTATGGGCCAAATTATTCCTAGGTATTTAGTTTTGATTCCTGACACTAGTTTCCATCTCAAGGGGGATTGGGAACACCCTTTGGGACATGTTAAGGACCGGAATTAGTGACCAGTTTAGGGAAGAACTAAGAAGGTTCATGACAAAATGGTATCAGAGGAGGCCCTTGTTATTTATGGTGTCCAGTATAAGAAGATTTTAACTGTCAGGACTTAGGAGGTAGGAGTGAGAAGAGCATCGCAAACTCTTTCTTGCACTGATCCTCGAGTTTCTAGGGGTAGTCTGGTATTTGAGTATTTTTTCATGGTTTATATTGTATTTAGGGATTATAATTAAGGAGAATCTGGTTATGTTGTGGCCTCCCGTGGGGTGGTGACCCAAATGGAGTCCAAGTGCCTAGTTGAAGGTCTTCTTAGTGTTATGACTTACTTGGGGCATGGCTCCCCACCATGTCGTTAGGTTAGACATAGGCACTAGTTCCTCATCCCAGTGGTCTGTTGTTTATTGTGTTTCATTTTGATATCTATTTATGTGATTGTGTGTTAAAAATGAATGTGGGTTTGAAATGGAAAGGAGTTTCATTCAAAATGTTTTAAATTGGTACAGTGGGGTTTTAAAAGGGGAAGTATTTTTATATGAATGGTTTGGTATGTGTTTGGATTTGATAAGGAAAATAGATGCTTGGACCATGAAATTTGTTATGGAGGGTCACATGTGTGAGGGTATGTATGGAGAGTGCATGAGGGAACGTTTATGTGGATGATGTAAGTTTGATTGGATGGATGCACATGTGACAATTCATAAGGGACAACTTGTGAGTTTCTTAATGATAAAAAGAGAAATGAAATTTTGGGAATTGAATTTGGTTTAAAATAGGGTTCCATTATTTTGAAAGTCATTTGGAAATGTCTCTATTTTTATTATTTATATGAAATGGAATTTTTGAAAAGATGTTTCTAGATGTCCTCAAGTCTTCTGGATTCCAGGATGGTAGTTTTAATCCCAAAGTGATTCTTTTGATTGGGTTTTGGATTGACTCAAGTTTTGATTGTTTTTTTCATGTTGTTTTGAATATGACACCTTGAAATCTCTTGAATTTTTCCAATTATTAGTTCCTTGTTTCTTATTCTTTTTGAGTGTTGATTTTTTATTGAGGTAAAGAAAGTTTGTTCAAGGTAGTTTTGGGTTTTTGGAGATAGTGTGTCTTCTGATTGTTATGTATTCTTGAGGGTGTTATGGTTCTCACTATCTCGGGTCTATTTGAGGTTCTGATTTGGGATCTTTTGAGATTGGTCATCTTATAGTAGTTAGAGTTTGGGGTGTAGTTGGTGGTGGTTGGATTTCATAAGGGTTCTTTCTCTGGTGAGGGGTGCCTGCTAAATGAACATATTTCTGAAATATATCATTCATCGTTGTCGGCCCCAGTTAGATGAACCATTATTTTGTGTGCCCTGAGTGTGGCTTTTTCGGGAATTATATGTTGTCATCTTACACCCCTTTGAAAATGATCTACCAATTCGTTCATTTGAATCATCATAAGGAAAGAAGCTTTTGGGGACTGGAGGATGTGAATTCCTGACTATGAGGCAGGAGATGTTTCAACCATCAAGGCCACTACCACAGATCTCATGGTGAATCTCTCACATAGTCAAGAGTTTCCAAGGGTGTGTGGAACCTCTGTTTGGTTTATGATTTTTGATTTCGTATGGAAATTTACAATGTTTCCTTTTTTTATTGTTATCATCGTCGTAAGCTCATTTTTATTGTGGTGGTGTGATAATCTCATTTTACTAGAATACAAGTGGCCTCATCCACTCTAAATGTGGCTTCTAAATTATTTTTATTCAATTAGGGGTTTTTGGCCTATGAATAAGAGGACCCTCTCTGATTATGAGTTTGGTATCAGTTATCTTCGTTAGGGGAATGCTATTTTTTGTGACATATTGGGTGCTGATTTTGGTCCCTTTCTTAGTTTGGGACCATTTCCAAGGGTTTTTATCTACTGTGATTCAATATTTTGGGGGATTCCTTTATCCTAGTGTCCAATTTAGTTCATTTCCCCATAATGGTTTCAATCCTAGTAGTGGAGTTTTTCATTCAGCATTGATAAGGTGTGATAAGTTTGTTTTGGGAAGTTCCCATATTGGCCCCATCGGGAGTGGTGTGTTCGGTTTTAAAGAATTTTGTGTTGGTAAATTCTTGTGGTGGGGAGAACACTTCTATGTTCTATCCTCAATCTCAGGTATTATTCTTTCTTAAATTGGATAGGTGTGATGTGTGTGTGAAATGGTCACCCTATGGCTCCTGGTTTACTTTGGTTTTGTCTGGGTAGGACTCGAGTGGCATTAACCGCTGGCTTGGTGGATTTCTAGGGATAGAAAGTGTATATAGTGGGGAGAATTTCCACACATTAAACCTATTAGTTAATCATTTTAAATCATTTTAATTATTATTTTGTGTTTAAGACACTTTTTTTACTTTTATAGTCATCCATCACTTTTAATGGTAACTGTGTGGTACCTGTGTGGATGCCCAAGTGGGATCGAGTCATGGAATGAGAATTGCACCCAATTTATAAACACTGCATGACAAGCATGTAACTTGACCCGTTAAAATAGCAGTGCTGGGTGGCATGGGTCAGGGACACTTTTCTCAACTGTATGTTTGACTACAGGTGAACCACACATCTACCTGTTATTATAAATATATAAATATCTAAATAAATTACAAGTAAAATGAAATAAAAATTAAAAATAAAGTTAAGTAAAATAAAATATAATTTTATAAAATGTTCATTGATGATAATAAAAATTATATGATTTTTAATGATATTATTTTTACTATTGTAATTGATATTATTGTTTTAGTATTATTATTATAGATATATGTAATTGAAAAAAAACACTAAAACCTAATCTACCCCCACCCCCGAGTGCATTGCGCATAGTCTCCCACACCCACCTAGTTATCACCTCACACGACCCTCGCTCCAGCAGCCCAACCAGCAGTGGATCCACCCTCTCACATGGCTGGTAGCACCCATGTTCCCTCTCTTTCCAATGGCTGTAGTTCCCCCATGTTCCTCTATTGCGATGTATCCCCCCCAATAGGGTCCTCCTACAATGCGCCGATGCTCCACATCCACACCCCCTTACCTTCATCTGGTAGTGGCGAAACTGCCACCCTCCCTCCATCCCAAAGTCGTGAACCCACCTCCATTACACATATTCGTCCTTCCGTGATGCTCCATGACCCTCGTGTCCAACCACAACCCCTCATTTACATCCAAGGTATATTTTTATGATCTTTTTTATGTTTCTCACTTATTAAGTGGTGTTTGATGGGTGTTTTAAGGATTCTATTAATTTTTGTGAAGTGTGTTGAACCCCGCGGTGTGTTTTTTGTCTGGTTTCTGATAAAAGTTTCAAGTTCCAAGTATTTGTCTTGGTTACTTATTTAAGATAGTTTCCCTTTTAATTTTCCCCATTAAATTTTATAATTCATTTTTTAAATTCATTTTTAATTCCTCAAATATTAATTAATTATTTAACCTTGTTTTCTGACTAATTTGATTGATGTGAAATTAGTTTTTTAAAAATGTTTCTATGTGTTTGAAATTTTGTAGCTTGTTTCTGTCAAATTATTTGTGTTTTAATGGAATACAATATGGTTCTATTTAATAGTTTTGTAAAATTGTGTGACTATTTTATTTAATTGTACAAGTGGTGTGTATTCTATTTTGGTGTGTTTTGGGAGTGTGTTTGATTTTAAATAGGGTTTCGAATGAGTTTTGTGCGTGTGAAAATCCACAAGTTACTCATAAAAAATTTATTAATAAAATTTTAAATGTTTTATTATGAAAATAAATGCTAAATGTGAGTTTTCATCAGAATTGTTGGGAGAAGACCTCCTGTTATTCGATTGAATGTGGGAACATCCATGGATTCACATAGTGCACCCATGGATGAGCATTCAAATGAAGATAACATTGGATGTGGATCTTCCCTCAAACCATGGTTTTCTAAAAATAACTCCTATTTCTCTATTTCCTTTATTTTGATACATGGTTTCATGGTTTCTAAAGCATATCAGGGTCTGTTTTGGATATAAATACTTTTTTTAGAATTTGGTTGTTTTTTATTACTTGATAATTTGGTTTATGAGAGTCTATGGTACATTTTGGTCATGCATTAGTCTTTTCTGCCATAATTTTTTTTGAATATTTTGTTATTATAGTTAATGTTTGGTCATAAAAAGAGGTCACACATGCATATACCTAAAGTTTGTATATATATATATATAATATATTTCCTCCAAGTATGGTTTCCCTCATGGAGCAGTGAATATGTGAATTTTATTATGGATATATTTATATATGCATAATAATTTTCGTGCAAGTGTAGGAAGGTTACGAGTATTCACTTCACTTTTCGACAAGTGCTAAAGTGTTTAGCATGACTTGAATCCTCTTTGAGGAAATAGAACCCATTATTTTTCCTTTCCATTTCTTGTTCATTGATTCTTTGTATTTAAAATTTACTTATTAACTTGTTATGAACTTCTATGGCACCTCTAGTTAATTTTATATGACATTTTGAAGAAGAATGGTGGTATTAGAAATAGGATTTTACATTAAACATGATTTATCTTCTTGTGTGTTTGTGAGAAATATGTTTAATGATTCATAAAATGATCTTTCAAGGTGATTCGTAAGGGAGAGTGGTGTTTTCCTTGTTTAAATATTTTGTTAATTTAGTTTGGAACCTGTTTTGGGGTTTATATGTGAAATAAGTTTTTATCCTTTTATGTGGATTGTAACTTGATTTTGAAAGAGCTTCATAATTTGGAAACATATATTGTATTTTATAAATGAGTGAAATGGATGGTTTTGGGGTGAATGTGAATGGTGGATTTTCAAAATTGGGTTTAAAATGAATTTATTAGTTTTAGCATGTCCCATTAGATGAAGGAACAACCATTGATGCATTAGGTGCACACATGGTTGTGCAATCAAGTGAAAATGGCACTCTAGAGCAAGTTTACCACATGTGTACCTATTACCCCTTTCCTTTTATTTTCCCTAAAAGGCTTCCATGGATTCCCAAAAAATTGGGAAATGGTACTTTTTGTCTTCCAAGGATAACTTAAATGAATTCATACAGCTTGGCCTTGTTTTCCTTGAAAAAATATTAGGTGGGTGGTTGGAAATGATAAGGCTCATTTGGAAATTTTGAAGTGGTTGGGTATGTGTTTGTTCAAAAACTATGGAACATTTGGTACTTTGTGAACATTTGGTGTGTTTTAAATTGGTTTTAAAAAGCACTTTAGAACTTTTGGGGAACGTTTGATTTAAGGTCATGTTTGGACACTTTGGAATAAGGATGGTATTTGGGGATGTTTCGTAATGGCTAATAACTGTTTTAATAAAAGGTCAATAATTGTGAAGCTAAAGGACCTTTTCACATTTTAAATTAGATGTTTATAAAAGGTTTGATGTGTGGGATTTGTATGAGGCCCATATGGCTTTTATGAAACATTATGTTTGGAAATAACCTCTTCAGGTTGCTCTCCTGCCTTAGTACTTAATAATGAGAAAGGGGGGTCCTTGATATTGGAACTCCTTTGGGTAACTATTATTTAAGGTAGAGGAATAACCATGAGGTGGCTGGGTGGTGCCAGATTTTGTTGTGTGCTTGGTCAGATATGAGGCCCCTTGTTTCAATGTGTGGCCCACACCATTGTGAACATAGCACAAAAACCTAGCATAGAAAGGAATTTTACTGGGAAGGATTGTTACAATGGATGTTCATGTACTATCTGGTGGCACATATTAGGTCGGCATTCAGGATTATTTCTATTGGATTGGGCCCCTCATCCTGACCTATGAATTGGTGGTCAGACATTAGGGCATTTGATTCTGTCATGGGTGCCATGCTACTGGGGATGGAGTCGCAGGTATTAGTATGTTCTTTTTTTCTTCTCAGTTCTTATGTTTTTTGTGATCCTTTAGTGAAATTACTATTAGTAAAACATCCATTACTATGTGTAAAATCATTCCCTTGAACTCGGTTTTGGTGTTTTCATGGATATTGTTTTTATGTATGATCGTATATAAAAAGGATTTCAAAGTAGTTGTTTTGGAAAAGTTTGTGGGAGCCCCTCTTTTTTTCTATTCCTTATTTTTCAATTATACGTGTAATAGAATTGTGATCGTTAGTTTTAAAAATTAATTGTATATATAAAATGATTATTTTTATAACTTTAGTGCAAAATAGTATTTTATAACTATTTTTGAATTTGTAAATGCATGGATTATGTGGTTCACTTTTGGAATCCTTCTGAGCATTTTAATTCTCATGCTTATCCTCCCCTTTCAGATGCAAGATCAGTTCCTTGGTTCATGTTCTTATTTCTTCTGCCCGTGCAAGGAATGTTGTTAGTTGTTGGAGGTAACGAAGAGGTCGCATGGAGTTATGTGTATTCTTGTTTTCTTGTTGATTCTAGTTATATTTTTCTTTTTTTAGTTTTTATCAATTTAATTATCTTTATTTTATAAGCCAAATCCTTCCCACCTATTTAGTTTTGATTCCAAACACATGTTTCCATCCTGGGGGGATCGGGAAGGCCCTTCAAGACATGTCATAGACTGGCTTAGGTGACCAGTTTTGGTTCATCATGGGCTGGTTCTTGACAGTTTTCCATAAGAACTGATAGCCTTATTCACCACATCAGTAAAAATCTCCAAATGGAATATATTAACCTAGGACATAATCTCTCATTTATGTTCATCCTAAAAATGTTTCATTGGATTTTACTCCACTCATTCCAACACTAAAAACAGGAAATACATGTCAGTAAAATGACCTGAATAGTCAATCATTGAAAAAATTCACTATCGAGTAAAATTTAAAAACTATAATTCTTTCTCATTTCTAAGTCTATCTTGGTAAATGTGATTTAGGAACTTCTTCAGGAGTCCCTTTCATATTTTTAGTTCCAACTACTCAATCCGAGAATAAATATCCAATAAGAACATCTATTTACCATGAAAAATATTATCATAAAACTTGAATCTCGTTTCTATTAGAGTATATAAATGGTCATGAATTATATCTATAAAATCATTCCAAAACTATTCTTTCTCTAGTACACCCTCTCTAGTGATGGTCAGAGCATTTCCACATCTACAAATCTTGTGTTAGATCCGACATGTTCCTCATAGTTCTCCTTAATTCTCTTTCCATAATATTCAAAATAAATGAAGTGTTCTCATAAAAGTAATCTCTTTCTATTTCATAGAGAAATATTAGGTTCCCATGTCCCAATGTTGGACACTAGTTTAATCTATTCCCTAATGTCAGCATGCCATCAAATGTCATCAAAAAGGGATGCATCAAATTTCAAGATAGAGTTTTGAGGTAACATATCACATAATTAACACTTTAGTAAGATCTATGCACATAAATCCATAAAATTTAGTCTCACATAAGTTAGAATTGTGTAAAAAATAGGGCTCTATCACTACCCTCAACCATGCTTCACATATTTAATGACCTCAACACTAATAGCACAAAGCTTGTTCTTTAATTTTTTAATTTGGAATATGTACAATATTAAAATAACTTAGTATAGTACTTTTTATCAATTTTGGGAAAAAAATTAAATATATGTTATCTATTTTACATTGGGAATATAAGATGAAACATAGTACATAAAAAATTTAAATTCTCATCATCATTGAAAACTCAATCCATGAATTTAACTTCCTATCCTCGGAATTGGAAACAAAAAAAGGGATATCTTGAATGAAAAGTAATGGTAATGTATTTTATTGTATAATATACCATGATTCAATAGAAATTGATTGTTATGGAATGTTATATTACTAAAACACCTTCCAATTAATCAATAACATGGGAATAATATTGAATAAAAAATTTTGATCAATTAACGACATATAAATAATCAAAGGAGATTGAAACTTGACCATATAAATTATTTCTAATTTAATATTCACATGGAATAAAAATAATTTTTTAATGAATAATTTTTTATGTATTAACTATAATGATTTATTCAAAAGATAGTAACTTTCATTGTCTATCCTCAAGACAATTTAATTATGTGTGTAGAATACCATATGAATATGACGTCTAATTTATCTTATGAGACTGAATATGCATGGAGGGGCTTATATTAACCCATAAAAAACCCATACAATGCATTTCAATAAAATTACTCATATATTTATTTAAAAATTTAAATCAAAAAATAAATTCAATATCAAATATCTCTATTGAGTAAAGGATATATTTTTATCAATATGTTTCCTAAATAAAGCATATAACATTAAAAGTAATCACATTATGTAAAAATGGTATAAGGTTTAATAAATAATCATATTAATCATTAAACAGTATGGATATTAAAATTAAAGTTCACTTCTAATGAAATTTGGTTACAATAATGTGATTTTTTTGCAGATAATGTTAACAGTCACAAAAGAAATTTAAATTGTATGATAAATTTTACAATTCTAATTCAAAATTCAAATCCACTTTGATGAGATTACTCAATTTTAACCCTTAAATACCATTAATTATAAATTAAAAATGATATTAAATGTAAATTTGGCTTTATATATTCCACATAAAAGGAATTGGTGCATATAAACAAATTAGTCTCAAGGGAATATATATTAAGACACAGTCCCTTAACTTGTGCTTCCTTTTGTTTGAATTGATTTTAACCTCATGTATAAAGGTTTTAGTAATGTTATTAAATTAATACCAAACCATATTAATATTAATAATATCACATATGATCCTTTTATAAATTCATGCTACCATTTTTTTAATAACCATTCATTATGTTCATTGTTTTGGTGGTTAATTGCCATGTTTTTTAGTATGTTTTGACTTGAAATTTTTTAGTTCCTAATAATTTGATCACGATTTCATAAATTATAGAATTTAAAAAATGATTTAAATAAGAGATATATTATTTATATATGTATCAATAGTAATCCATAAAATTTTGTGATAGGTAATGAAATACACCGTTTATGGAGATGGTAGGTCGTATGTACGTATGAATATTGTTTCTATTTTCTTTTCATATTTAAAGTGTAAATATTAATTATATATATATATTATCATTATTGAATAATTTATTATTTAATAAGTATTTATTATTATTAATAATTTCATACTTAATATATTCCATGGAAAATGGGGATAAATCACTTCGTCTTTCATGGAGGTAGTTTGTCGTACACACAAGTGACAATATTGTGTTATCAAAAATAGTAATTATTGAAGGTATGGGTGATATACTACTTCCAGATTCATAATAAAATAATAAATATCATATATAATATTTATAAACTATAAATCATCCATTATTCCCAGCCATGAAATATGGTAATGAAAAAATTAATGACATCTGTTCATGAGGTGATAGTCTGTTGTGTACATGAATGATTATTATACAATCCATTTGATGGATGTGTGTAAAGTTATAGGTTTTACCATAAACAAAATAAAATATTCATATATAGAATATAATGAGGTTATTATATAATCTTGGTATAATAATAATTTATTTAGCTGGAAAATAAAATAAAATTAAAACTCTTTTAGAAGAACATTAACCCTAATTCAGGTATCCTCCTTAGGTTTCCACTAAATAATTAAATATATTGTTGTATGACCATATTAATGATTATATTTTTATGTGAAAGAATTTGAGAAGTTATTTTTTTTCATGGGATGGTCATTCCAAATGGATTGGTATGTGTTAATAAGGAGGGTTTATATTGTTTTATAGTTTAAGATGTTATTTAGTATTGTAAATACTCAAAAGTATTCACTATTTGGAGGCATCCCATTACATATTGTTGATACAAATTGAATAATAATGGATTTGAGGGTTTATTAGGTCTATTAAAACGACCACTACACAATAATAATTTCATTTTTATAATGTTGTTACTAAAAATCATTGTTTCGCTACTTTAACCATTTTGGTTTTTATTAGGATAACTAATTTATAGACCTACGTAATTTATTTATAAAGACTAAATTAATGATATAAGTAATCTATATTATAAATCCATAAATTATAAAAATTATATCTAATTTATTAAACAGAAAACCAAGTGTAATGGAAAATAATTTTTACAGAAACACAAGTAATGCGCAATAAAAAGTTCCATAACCCTAACCTCACAAAAAATGTTTTTACTTTGTGGGGATCAATATGACCATTATAAATGATAAATTGGTCCATGAATTGATAATAATTTATTTTAAATGAAATTTAAAAATTACATGGAATATTATAGTATTTTTTTTAATTTTAAATCATATATTTAAATATCATTTATAATAAATAACATTAATGCAGCATTTGAAATTATTTATAGTAATTTAATTTAAAAATATCAGTACAATAAATAAATTAAAATATATTATCCCCCCACATGTGAAACATGATATAATAATATCAAAATTAATCCAACTCAATAATTTGTTACATTTATATTAATTTTAATATTATTAATATCATTTACTCTAATTAATTATTAACTAATGAATTACTGCATCACAATTTCTTGTTAAATTTATGTTACTAATTACACTCTAAAAATTATATAGAAATAATTAGGATATTATTAAAGAATTTTTATTTCAAAATAATATTTCCACCAAATATATGAAGTTTACCTCTATCCTAAAGCATTATAAATATTAAATGAAAAGAAGGCTTGTTTTTTGTCTTTTTTTCTTATATAACATATTATATTGGACTATTTCAAGGAATAATACCCCCAATAACTCATAAAAAATTATATGGTGTTAAGTGATTACACATATCTATAACATGGTTTTTACAAGTTCATATGTCATTTTACACCTTGAATTCTATGTGTAACAACTAGGTAAAATCATTTTTCCTTAATCATTGTAAATAATTTTATCTGTTTCTACTAATCATTTGGGTCAAACATTATGTTTTCCTTATTATAAATTATAAATTATTTTGAATCCAAATGTAGAATCAATTTTTAAATATTTAACTCATATAAACAGATGAAATTAATTTAATTTTAGTCCCACATATGAGATGAGAAAAGTAGTTTTTAAATTGAAAACATTAAAAAGTTAGAAATGTTTTTATATCTTAATTAAATATTAAAATGAAACCAAATTTACTAAATTATATTAATTTATATAAAAATTATATAATATTAATTTCAAACTATTTTAAATATAATTTAATGTTATAAATTTTTTAAATGGAAAGGACATTTTCAACTAAAATTCCCTATTTTTCACTATTAATAATAAATGAAACATCTCTGAAAATTACCAAAAGTCACCTTAAGATAATTTTTCTATTAAAATTTCTATAATTAATTTTATTTTTCATGATTAATTTTGTAAAAGTGGTAAAATTTTATTTTAAATCTAGTGTTTAAAGAATAATAAACCATCTTTTTAGAACAAATATTATTTTTGAGAAAATATTTCCTTCACATTAATTTGATTCATATTTTATTTTTGTTAAATATTTAACCAATAAATGTGTGTAAAATATTTATTTATAAATTTAAGTAAATCCTTTTAAAACCAACCATTTTAACCACTAGGTGATAACTATAATTTTAAATAGTAATATTAATAGTATATTTTTGATCCGTAAAACTCAATCTTGGAGGCAGTGTAAGATAACTCGATGATGAATGTACAAAAAGATAAACTCAATTTTTGATTGTTTAATAAACTATTTGAAGGTTTCTAAAAGATAACTCAGTGATTTAGGTAATTATTTTATAATTTTAATTGTGTTACATTCTACCCACCATAAATAAATTACATCCTCATAATTTAATCATCATCTCGATTAACAATTGTATGAAAAAATATTGTTAAAAACCAACATCATAAAAATGTTAATATGATGACTGTTAATAATAAATATAGGAAAGTAAAATTACTTATGAGATAACATATAACTAGGTTTATACATATGATAAAATTATTTGCAAGTGAAGATGTTGAAATGGTAGAAAAACATAAATTATTATAGGGAGTGATTGTGGTTATTGGTCACAAGAAAGTGATTGATCAATGGAATGTATATAGGATCAGAAAAAAAATATTTAATGATTGAAAATACAATTATTTCCTCAAAAATTGAGGTACTAGGATAAATTTTTTTTAAACCCTTCTCCAAAATTTGAGGAATTATTTTATGGTCTAAGAATATTAATAAATATACGTTCATGATACATTACTATTTCATAAGAAAAATTTCATTCTTTTTTATGATTCGACCATTTTCATATTCATTTATTATTACATAAAATGAACATAAAATATTTATTTATTTGGATTGAGGATCTAAATTTATATTTTAATTGATTTGAAGATACATAATATATTTAAATTTCTTTTTGTCCATATCTAGCTATCTTTCTAAATTGTTATGGTTAGAACATGTTATCCAATATGTGTTAATCACCATATAGTGGAGTATTACAATAATCTATAAAACATTTTCCAAATATCAAATTAATCCATTAAATTAATGTTAATCCTTACCCCCCTTCTAAAATATTTTGAATCAAATCAATATAATCTAGTTTTTAGTGTCCAACATACATTATCCATATCAATAATCTCTTTATCCCAGCATTATTATCTTACCATAGTAACATTCTTACCTTTCCCATAAACACGTGTTTTCTAAAAATTTATACATTCTAATGTAACTCATATCATGGAACAATTCAACATACTCTTTCAAATCCATTATGAAATAGTACATAACTACAAACCTTATGTATTTAACAATTCTTATGATGATAATGTCATCAATAATGTTTTTGAATCAAATTTCATCAACCAAATACAAAAGGGTTTTAATAATTTCACATTAATTGTATCAATAACATAGTCTTTACCTTGATCCCATATCTAGTTTTATGGTATAGTACCTTGTGGCTTGGGTAATTTATTTTCATAGTTCCCCATTTCTATATAGATGAAAATCTAAATAACTATCTTTTTTATTATTCCCTTCAAATTTTGTTGGTGAGACTTTTCTATGAATTTATAATAAACCCCAAATTATTCCAAGCATTTCCCAGGGTAATTAAATCCACATTTATCACATGTGAGAAAACACAATAATCCCTTCATCCCTTTAACTATAATTTTTTTAACAATTAAATTATTCTTTTTCCTCCCTTTGAATCCATAACAGTTGTATAATTATATCACATTATTGATAAAACCCAAAACTATTCCATCGTATGAAGAATTATTTTAAGAGATCGATGCCCTACGAAGACTTGGATTAATCCCTTCAAATAAATAATCAATATTATATTATGTTTTGTGTATATGATCCTTAGTATACATTTCAGACCATGTAAATATATCATCATACTCTATGTCACATTCTACTTCCTTTTAATTAATGATAAGTAACATTAACATCATATCCGTTTGTTTCTTTAGAGGGAATATATTTTTCAATGTATGCATCCTTAAAATCATTCCATTAATTAATTTTATTTTCTCTTCGACCATTGTATTCTAGATATGTTAACATCATTTATATGAATAAACATTGAGATAGTACATGACATATTTTGTCTATTCCTTTTCACCACATCCCAATGAAATAAATATATTCTCTACATAATTAATCCATTTTCAGCTTCTATTTCCCACTAAATGATAGGGGGATCTATTGTATAAGGTTATCCGACATCATGAAATCTCATGGGGGGACTTACTTCTCCATCTTTGAAATTTTTTGTTTCATAACCTGATTAAGCTACACTAACATATCCATAACTCGATCAGTTTCAATCCCCGCTATATTGGGTTCTACAGAAGGGAAACCCATACATTGGTCACATTTATTGATAACATTATTCCATCCAGGTTCTATCTGTAAACAATGTTATATTCTAGATTAGTTCATAATATTATTTTTAATTTTAAATACTGTGTAACACATATATTATATTAAAATTTATTAATTTTTAATATGACAGTCCTAAATATGGTTCCATTTGGTAATCTTTTGTTTATAAATAATTCACAATGTTTTGTAAAAAAATATGAATTATCCTATGGATATCCCCTGAGAGTGTTAATGTAGGTTAATAATAAGGATTGTTGTCATGTACTAGTTAATTATCAAGTGAGGCCAAACATGCCTTTTTGGGTTTATTTCTCATTGGTACATCCATGTAAGAATCACATCCACTTATAATATCTACACAAATCTGTATTGGGAGGAAAACCCACACAGTATATACCTTACCCAGAATTTATGTTGTTCTTATAAACTAATAATCAATCTATATCATAAGGTTATGTTCCATTATATATGTTTTCCAAAATCTAGTTCCCAAGGAATATTCTCAAACACCTCTTATACCCACTATAATGAACTTGAAATTAGTATCCAAGAGTTGGTGCCTTACATTATTAAATTTTCATAAATACAAGATTTAAATCTCAACGGACTAAATAGTATAGAATTTCTGGGTAACTGTATTACATACAAGATACCCAATTTACACTGGGAATTGAAAATGAAACATAATACATAAAAAATCATCATCATCCTAGAAATCTCATTCCAAGAATTCATCTTCATATCTCTGGGAAAGGAAACATAATATGGGTTTGATCAAATTCTCGGTATGGTGTATGTACAGCTAAATCAGTCATGAATCCATAAACAATAGTCATAATGGAAGGGTAAATGTAACACCTCAAGATTTTATGATATACAAATTTTCAAATTAATTTATCTTTATATATTTATCATTTCATGTGATTGTTGAAATAGTTATATATATATATATAAAACACTAAGTCAAACATTACATTCACACAAATAAAGGACTCAGTATACGTTACACACAACCATGAATTGGCATTTTCTACACACAATATAACAACCCTGCTCTTTATTCCACACTAAAACATGATTTATTACATAAAATTTCACTTATGAAAAATATAATGATCGAGAGGCCTAGTGTCTTAGGAAATTAGGGAAATTACATGAAAACATAAGACATAAAAATACACCATCCTTATTGAAAAAATCCTTTACATTGCAACAACATTCCCTCGTACTTAGCATTGCATGGGATAACATGAGGATATACCTGTGAAATGTATAATCTATAAATCCTAGTGTGGGAGTAATAAAGACATGACATGAATAATATAGTACATGTTAAGAAATAGTCATATCAATGTATCATAAGAGAAACATGATCATAATTTCATGATATAGAAAGATTATCATAACATGGAAATGTGGCAACAACATTTATCATGATATAAGAATGATCTAAGGATCATTGCAGATGGAGGATGAGTAAACCCTAATTCCACATTAATTAGCATGATAAAACCCTCATTTCACTTAGATTATCATGATACTAACCTTTACCCAATTCATTAGAGTTCTACCAGGGCACACCCTTCTTAAACATTTCATTTAATGCATAAGTGTGCGAGATAGATCATAAAATATGGATAAATTAAACATGAAAAATTATTCCACAATAAATGAATGATGAATTCATACATGAAACTATATAATCAATATGTAAATGTTTATAATGGTGAACGCCCTTGATTGAGAAATGGGAATGATATTCACTACACAATGACTTTGGCTTGTAAAATCACGGTGCAATTTCTGGAGCATAACGACGTGACATCAGAATTCATAAAAATGATTTATGAGTGAGAAATGGGTGTCTCATAATATTTAAATTAAATGGAAATTAATGGGGGTCATATAGATACATGTCTCAAAATATTTAATATAATTTAGATTCATAAAACAAAATAATTTCATGAATGTAAATGAGGAGAGAGAAATCCCTTACATAATTTTGGCATGGAAATGGGTGTACTTTGGAGGAAATAATGAGAGATAAATGGGTCAATAATAATTCTAACATAATGAGGTATGTATAGGGGATAGGAAAAATCATTCCCCAACATTTTTAATTGAAAATAAATGTGTATATAAACATAAAGAATCTTAGAAAAAAATGGGAGAGGATGAAATCCCTTAACTGGAAGTGTGAACCCAAAGTCTTGGGAGAGGAATGAGAGAGGATTATTAGGATCAAGGGGAGATAGGAGAGAATACTAGAAAAAGGTGATCTGATTAGGGTCATTCTCAAAGGGGTTTGAGTGAAGAGAATTTAAATCATGGATGGGTTTATATCAGAAAAGAGAGGAAATTCGTTATTATTTTGGTTTTGGACACAAAACATTATACTAAAAAAATCACAAATTGACCCAGGGTTTTTTCCAAAGGGTAATGGAAAAAATTATTTTATAAATAAAATGGCCGAACACATTAATATATTTAGATTTATTATATAGAGGTGGTCACACTCTCAAGTAAATCATTTTAAATGTTAAAATGTTTTATATGTCTTGTAGGGTCCTCTAAGGTAGTATAAAATTAATCAAACAAATAAAAAATCATATTATTTTATAGGTAAAACATATATTGGCTGATCATAATTTTTATAGTGTTATAGTACATCGCTATTGGGTCATTATGATGTCATAAAACACATTATATATTTTAACAGTATTTAATTTTTAACAAAAAATTCCACTATCTCAGGAAAATATGAAAAATTCATTTTTGGATAATTTTGATGTCCTGATTCCAAAAAATAATAGACATTTTATCTAAATTATTTTCTAAATAGGTGAAAAGAACAGATATTTATCGATCATTATTGGGTCTTGAAAAAAACACTTTTCAAATCTTAATAAAAATTACAATTTTAATACTAAAAAATTTTATGATCATTTATATTTAATAAATATAAATTTAGTAATAATATTTTATTAAAACATTATTTAATTCAAAAAAATTCATTATGTTATAAAATTTGATTTCATAACTAAAAATACTCTTTGAGATTTAACAAATGTATAAAAACCAATGTATATTATTTATAAAAAAAATAAAACTATAATGGTGATGGGGTCTTATTACATAACACCTTATAACACCTGCATAAGACATAAGGGTAAGGTGTGTGATGATGACATACTCTTAGGGTGTCTCAGATAACATCACTCAGGTGGTAATCTCTATTAACTTCTACTTCACCTGTAGGCGGTTTTGTTCGAGCATGACGTGTTGATGCTCCTCATCGGCTTGGTCAAGGGCGAATCCAAGTGACCCCACCTCCTTTCTAAGATCTGATGAATTGGATTCGTATAGAAGAATTCTATTGGATGAGGTAATCCCTTTGTCCAAGTAAATTGGATTTGTTAAATCTCTATACTTATACTAATCATTTCATCACATTAAAACAACTATATTGGCAATGGTAACAGTTATTAATGTTATTTTAAAATCCAATACCATAAAAACAAGGAAGTGCATATTTTATATAACCATTTTAAATAATAATACATTTAATTAGATCAAGAGAAATTTTCATTAATAAATGATTGGGTCATTACAATCTTCCCCCCTTAAGAAATTTCTCCCTCAAATTTTGCTTTTCCCATACTAAAACAGATGAGTGTAACTCTACTTCATCACTTCATCTGATTCCTACATTTCCTCTTCAAACATTTTGTTTCACTACATCACCTTGATGAGGTGAATTTTCTTTTTTGGTAGAAATTTTTTCCTACAATCTAAGATATTAACCCGCTTCTCCCCATAAAAGATTTCAATCTTTAATGGTACCACCTATGGATTGACTACATCTGATGGGTCAGGTATTTACATCCTCAATAGTGATACATGGAATACATCATGTACATAAAATTGGATCCGTGGGAGTGCTAGTAGATAGTCCACTTCTCCAATGTGATCAAGGATCTAAAAAGGGCTGATGTACCTTGGAATAAGCTATACCTTATTCCAAAATATCATAAATCATTTCCGTGGTGTTATGTAGATGAATACCATGTCTACTGTACAGACCCAATGCTTGACATACATGAACATTACATTACATTTGCGGAATACTTAATACATAACAAAAACAGACACATAAGGACTGTAATAGTTTAGAGTCTTGGGAAACTTGGAACGTAATCTTCTAATCGTGGTGAAAGATCCTCAACTTCTCCCATAAAGATCTTACCCTTTTTTTCTTACCTAAAACCTTTCTTTATATCCTGGGCAAAAGAAAACATAAAAAGGGTGATCTCAAATGCTCAGTAAGGGTAATCATGGATAAAATAAAACATACCATATACATTTGAACTTAAAAACATGAACATAATGTTTAAACATCAAAAGGTTGAGCAATGACATAAAACATGGAAGTACGTAAGGCATAGATCATAAAGAAACATTAAGCATGATAAAATAGAATGGGAATAAAACATGTAATTGTGGAAACCATTAAGCACATGATATGATTTCCATAGTAGTAAATGCATTGCTGCCAAGACCATCTTAGTGGACAAAGTCCCTTTCTGAATTGAGTTCACTCCTCGTTCCAGACCTGTATTACTGAACCAGTTTAACTTGCCATTCCAGACATGTATATCTCATGAGATATTAATCTTTACCTAATGCATTGGATGGATATATAGGTCCCACCCATCTCATAATGAAATCACTCTTACTTGTGCCAAAAAATAAACTTAAAACATTCATCATAACCCAAAGAATAAAATGGGTTTCATAAACATCATTCCATCATAACATAATCCATATAAAACAAATGGATATCATTTCATCATAATAAAAGTGAAACCATGTAAATAATAGAGTCATTATACATGAAACATACACATATTAAATAATGTAATCTTAGATGGAAAATGGTTTTGATAAAAAACTTGAAATGAATTCTTGAGAAAAAATATACTTTCTTCTTCAAAATCATTTTCTTTTTACAAAATGTAATGCAATTTTAAAAGAAAAGGATTTTGTTGAAAATATTCATGAAATATTTTGGAGGAGGCTACATAAAAATAAGGCTTTATAAAACCATAAAAATGCATTCGTGTCGTATAAGTTAAAAAACCATTCTTCTCGTACTTTTACTGAAAAAGTTAAAATGTACCTGGCAATGTAAAAAAAGAACGATTCCTTACATACCATGTAGTAAAAGTCAAAATGGGTAAAAAGGACATTAAACATACATAAAAACACTTTATGAAAACATGGACAGGGATGATAACAATAACCCCAGTAAATACTTACGTATAAGAAATCTCGGATAAAAGAAATGAGATTTGCAAAATTATCCCTTACCTTAGGTCCAATATGCTTCGTACGTATCCGAACCCCTTGTGTAATGATTTAAATAATTTTGTTGAATAATTACATAATCATATTCATTGTTATGATATCATATATGGTTCACTTATGACTTTATATTACCCGTTTTTTTGTAAATTCCATGTTAAAGAGCGTTTTGGGTAAAATTGTTTCATTTGTCGTCCGTGTTTTGACTTGTAATTATTCATATGATTACTTAGATCATGATTACTTAATTCCAGAATATAAAACATTATTTATATATAATATATATTCATAATAAATATATATATATTAGATCGATAAATGGAAATAAATACATCGTTCATGGAGACGGTAGGCCGTACGTACGCATAAACGCTGTTTTTGTTTCCTCATTGGGATGAATGGAATTAAGTATATGAAATACATATAAATAAATCCAGAATATTTAAAATGTCATATACTTCATTATTATTTCTTATATATACTTTATAATCATTCTTAAATGGTTAACATGGAGAATGAATCTCATCGCGTCATGCAGACGGTAGTCCGTACGTACGCACGAGCGATGATATCGTTTCCATAACTATTGAATTGAATTGGAGTGGATGATACAATATATCATAATCAGTATGATGTTATAATAACTATGTATAGTTATTATTTACACCATTATACCCATCCAAGTAAGTTGGTGGGGGAAATAGATTACACCACGGCATGGAGACGGTATTCCGTACGTACGCATGCATGGTGATTTCATTTTCTGTAGGATGGATAGATGGTGTAATAGGGTTGTTTCATACTTATAATAAAATATTCGTATATGAGTGATACTGATGTTATTACTTCATAATGAAACAACTAAAGAAGAAGAAGTAGAAGAAGAAATAAGGTTGAAAGAATCGGTAACGGACATTACCTCTTCTTTGAAGCGCCTCTTTGAGAGATCCTTTTAGGGCACTAAAATTGGTCTTTGAAGAAGACCAGGACCTCTACGATGTTTCTAGGGAAGTGGAGAAGAGAATTTGGTAGGGTTTGGAAGAGCATGAAGGCTCAATGTTATGTGAGGAAGAGAGGGAGGATGTACCTTTTTACAAGGGAGGAGAGGGGAACCTTTGGAATCCTCAAAAATATTAGTTTATAATAAATCTAAACCCACATAAAAACCTCCAAAAATGACTCATATTAGAATATTAGATGAGATAGGGTTGTAATCTCATCAAAAAATAAAATTTAGACTTGTTAGGAAATTATTTTAAACATTATCAACTTGATTTATCCTTATTTAATCAATTTTATTTTATTTGTGGTAATAAAATTCTAAATTTTAAATTATAACAAATAATTACTTATTTGTTGTGAATTGTCAATAATTGGTTACTTTATAAAATTCTAGACCATATAAATTTAAATTTATAATTTTTAAATATTTCTGTGATTTTTAAACAATTTTATAATATGTTATTATTATAAAATAACAATAGTGTCAATTTTGACACTATTCATTTATTTGAATTTAAATAAAATATATACGGACGATATGTTTTAAATAAAAGCTTTAATAGATTCATAAAAGGTCATATGTATCTATAAAATTATTGGATCACATTAAATAATTCATATAATATTTATTTTATTATTTTTAAAACCATTTATTTGGTTTATCTATTAATAAAATAATTTCTACAATATTTCTGTATAATTATTTAATATACTTATATGTTGCCTAAAAATTAAAAATAAAATCCTATAATTAATATAAATCTATTAACTTTCACAATAATACTTTTAATTGAATTTATCATCTGAAAATAAAAATAGTTAAATTGTTATATTTATTAAATTATGAAGGTGACAACTTTGGCATCATTTAAAATAAAATAATATAAGTGTCATAATCGCTTTAATAAGGATCCAAATGGTCAAATATTTGACCATTGGATGATTATGTTTTACATTTACATGAAAAATAAGTTTTGGTCAGGGTATTGTGCCTTTTATGGTCACTATTAGTTTAATAAAAACTATATTCTTGATTTTTCACTAGATAAACAAATTTTTTGTATCACTATTGTGTCACAATTAATGATAATTATTTAATCCCTAAAAATTATAAATAAATTAATATGATGGATATAATTTCATTAGATTTTTGGAGAATATTCATGTTCAAAGTTTCATGAAGTTTATCACTAAATTAAAATTTTTATACTTATAAGATTTAAGAGAGTGACATGTTGTCACTTTCTTTGGTTTTAATAATAATTAAATTATTTTCATGGTCAAAAGAACATAAAATGAATCTAATACGACCCTTAGGTGATATTGGTCTACTTTTATCCATCCAATAGAATTTTTACATGTGTTAGGGTAATTTTATATCCTTATATTTACCCTTAATTACCCCCTTTACCTTTAACTATGGTAATAAAATTTACCGTAGTTACTATTCATAATGCCCAAAATTGAAAAGTAGATTATTAACATAATTTGGACACACTGATTCCAAATATGGAATCCATTTTTCCAAATTCAATACCCAAAAGTTTCAGAAATTAAATTAAAATTAATCTCGTTGTTGAAAGAAAACGGGTTTTTTTGTTTAAAAGATTGGAAAAGATTGAATTGATTTAACCTACAAATTCAATGTAAAATCAATGCTAATGAAATAAATTATATTAAATGGTAAAAATATATTCTATTTATAATTGAGAACCATTAAATATTATAATTTAACCATATAAATTATCTCAATGAAAAAAGTTGTTTTTAATTAAAAAATAGTGGATTTTTACTATTCATCAAAACATAAAAGTTATCAGAAAAGTATCAATAATTTACCCAAAGTAAATTTTTATATCCTGATTCTAAAGAAGAATTTTATTTTGTCAAGTTGAACTTATAAACATGTCAACAACTAGATTTAATGTGGGTGCGCATTCAAAAGGCGACAAAACTGCATTTTTTGAAAAATACTTATTTTACCTGAAAAATTTATTTGGTTCTTATACCATGTTCTAGAAAATGTGTAAGATGAATAATAATGTTATAAAATTAAAATTTTAGTTAATAATATTCATAACGGCTAGTTCATAATAATATTATAATAATATATCATCGTTTAATAAAACCCGGTATTGCATACAACACACAATATCGAGGAAGGTCACGATTGCGTGTAATGGAAGCCAAGTCAGTGCTGCGTATAGTGCAAGACCCATTTTTTGTTTCATTATAACAGAATCCAACCATTTTTCATTTATAAATTTAATATATATATATATACACTCAATGTTGCGTAGAATAACTTCTATCAAATGAACATGAAATTGTGTATAACACGATCCATGAATTGTGTTGTGTATACTGAAAGCTAATACTGTGTTGCGTATAGCGCAAGATAATCTTGGTGTATCGTACAACAGAAGATATGAAAGAAATTAAAAATAATATATCTTATAAAATCTCGGGTTATTACATTCTATGCCCCTTAAAATGAATTTCGGCATTTAAATTTGTCGAGGTTATAAATGGTTTTGTACTTGGAAGTTTCTTTAATTGAAACCCACATTGTAAAAAGGAATACCAAAACTTATATTTATAAAATAAAGTATGAAATGTAATGGTTACTGAAATTAACTCATCACTGGGTTTCCACATAAGAGAACATAGGTGAAAATATGGGTATGGAAGAAAAATCTAACGATCATGTTTTGATGGAGAGTGGTAGAGAACATGGCTATGAAAAATCCATCAATCACAAAGCCATAAATTTGTGATGATCTAGGGTAACATCTGATTCATCGGATATAAGGGCACTAGGACAACATTTTTGGTTATGAAGATCATTTCCCTAAAGTTGAAGAATTTGAATTAGAATAAATACTTACTTTATTTTGGTACAATCTCACTGTTTTTCATACCTTGAACAATTTCCAATTCATCTCTTAAAGAAATGAAGTTGAATTTGTTATTCGTGAAGTGTTAACAGATAATGTGATAGAATGACGGGTCATTCCATCTGTCTCAAACAAAAGGATATAAATGTTATCAAAAATACATAAGTCCATCTATAATGAGATTAATCATATATGGTTACTAAAATGGACTTATACTTCATATATGATACTGCTTAATATAATAAAACTTGTTTCTACTAAAAAGAGGCTTCCTGTAGGCCAGTGGTAGGCGATAAAGGCCAGTCACACTTCGGTTGTGGGTTCGATTCCCACAGCCTTGTCTGACGTGGTGGGTTGTTGCCTGTACTGTAGGTTTTCCTTTTTCTAAAACTACATTACTATAACATCCCATAAATAATATCGAAAAAAGTCCAATCCTTAAACAAAAATAAGTTATGTCAAACATAATCCATTTCAATCATTAGGCTTATCTAAAATACTTCGGTCCAAGATCATAGTATAAAAAAACAATTACTAGAAAGGTTATCTACCAAGAATGTGAATACCATCTTTTATCCCCCATATATCTTGTTGGTCACATTCCAATCATGTGAATACCTTACTCATGTATTTTCTTGAAAAATGAATACCCATTAAGCCTTAGTAAAAACATGAATGCTGTCAAAAGTTAACTCTAAACACATACAAAAATCCAAAAATTCTATATACTCAAACCATGATATAACCTTCTCCTTATATCGGTCATGAGCTCATGACTACTATCAAACATTTAATTTTCTCCTTATCCCTTCATTATGCGCATATCATCTACTTTCCAAAAATATCTGAATAAACTTTCATGGTTACTAGTACCACTAATCACACACTTTCAAAATGTAAGGAAAGACAACGGTGTAATAATCCTTAGATGTCTCTTTATTCCATAGTACCATGAGATTACTTATACAACATTACACTTGATAAAAATGTAATCATTCCACTACCTTCTTAAACCATAGACCGAGCTTCAACAATTCTTTCATCTCACATATCAATTGTAGGCTCTTCATCATCATCAACATAAATATTACCCATACGACCATACCGATTATCCTCATGAGACTTTACCTTAAGGAATTGGTTTGCAAAATGCCCGTACATTCTGCATTTAAAACATTTAACCATTTTTTATGTCGTAGCAATACCATTATCCTCATCCATGGTGTTAACTGAACCTTTTACTTTGCACTTACTGGCTTTATGTCCTTCTTTTCCACACCCAAAGCATCTTCAAGTTCCTTTGAAACATTCTTCTTGATGCCTCTTCCCACATGATTTACATAGGTGAAATTTAACTTTCTTTCCTCTATGATCATCAGGAAACTCCATCTTTCTCTTATTAGCCGAGTCAGGAAACATACCAAATTTGAGTTTATTGATCATATTATGAGATTTCTGATTTGGAATAATAATTTTTTTTGGACTTCCAAATCCAGTTTCATTTGGTTTCTCATGAATAATATCATTCCATTGTCCGTCATATCCTCCATTATCATGAATCTTCCTGTTTCCATCCATTTTCGAAAACCCAAAAAGAATAGTGTGAGAGGAAAAAATCATGTTAAGGAAAACAACACAGTAAAGGGGGAGCACCCTCAATATATAACATCTTAGGTTAAATTCTAAGATCGTCACTGTAGTTCTAGGACGATATCCTATACGTATACTTATCCTTAGGGACATCCCTAGACATTCCTTAGAAATATCTATAGGGATATCACTAACATTTTTGCATCCTAGTTTCCAAGGGTTGACTAAAACATTCCTCTGATACCAACTATAGAGACCCAAATCTTGACATACATGGACATTACATTACTTTTGCGGAATACTTAATACATAACAAAAACAGACACACAAGGACTGTAATAGTTTAGTGTCTTTGGAAACATGGAACGTAATCTTCTAATCGTGGTGAAAGATCCTCAACATCTCCCATAAAGATCTTCCCCTTTTTTTCTTACCTAAAACCTTTCCTTATATCCTGGGGAAAAGGAAACATAAAAATGGTGATCTCAAATGCTCAGTATGGGTAAGCATGGATAAAATAAAACATACCATATACATTTGAACTTAAAAACATGAACATAATGTTTATACATCAAAAGCTTGAGAAATGACATAAAACATGGAAGTATGTAAGGAATAGATCATAAAGAAACATTAAGCATGATAAAATAGCATGGTAATAAAACATGTAATTATGGCAACCATTTATCACATGATATGATTTCCATAGTAGCCAAGACATTTATTCCAAGACCATCTTAGTGGACAAAGTCCCTTTCGGAATCGAGTTTACTCCTCGTTCCAGTCCTGTATTACTGAACTGGTTTAACTTTTCGTTCCAGACATGTCTATCTCATGAGATATAAATCTTTACCCAATGAATTTTATGTAGATATAGGTCCCTCCAATCTCATAATGAAATCATTCTTACTTGTGCCAAAAAATAAACTTATAACACTCATCATAACCCAAAGAATAAAATGGGTTTAATAAACACAATTCCATCATAACATAATCCATATAAAACAAATGGATATCTTTTCATCATAAGAAAAGTGAAACCTTGTAAATCATAGAGACATTATACTTGAAACATACACATATGAAATAATGTCATCTTAGATGGAAAATGGTTTTGATAAAACACTTGAAATGAATTCTTGAGAAAAATACCCTTTCTTCTTCAAAATCATTCTCTTTTTACAAAATATCATGCAGTTTTAAAAGAAAACGATTTTGTTGAAAATAGTCATGAAATATTTTGCAGGAGGCTTCATAAAAATAAGTCTTTATAAAACCATAAAAATCCATTCGTGCCGTATAAGTTAAAAAAACATTCTTCTCGTACTTTTACCAGAAAAGTCAAAAAGTACCTCGTAACGTAAACAGAAGAAATATTACTTACATACCATGTAGTAAAAGTCAAAATGGGTAAAAATTAAATTAAACATACATAAAAACACTTATGGATAACATGGACATGGATGATAACAATAACCCCAGTAAATACTTACATATAAGCAATCTCGGATAAAAAAATGAGATTTGAAAAATTATCCCTTACCTTATGTCTGATATGCTTCGTACGTATCTGAACCCACTGTATAATGATTTAAATAATTTTATTTACTTATAACAGAATCATATTCATTGTTACGATATCATATATGGTTCACTTATGACTTTATATTACCCGTTCTTTTGTAAATTCCATGTTAAAGAGCCTTTTGGGTAAAATCGTTTCATTTGTCGTCCCTGTTTTGACTTGTAATTATTCATATGATTACATAGATCATGATTACTTAATTCCAGAATATAAAAAATGATTTATATATAATATATATTCGGAATACACATATATATAATAGATCTATAAATGGAAAGAAATACACTATTCATGGAGACGGTAGGCCGTACGTATGCATGAATGCTGTTTTCGTTTTCTTATTGGGATGAATGGAATTAATTAGATGAAATACATATAAATAAATCCAGTAGATTTATAATTTCATATACTTCATTATTATTTCTTATATATACTTTGTAATCATTCTTAAATGGTTAACATGGAGAATGAATCTCATGGCGTCGTGGAGATGGTAGTCCGTATGTACGCACGAGCGATGATATCGTTTCCATAATTATTGAATTGAATTGTAGTGGATGATACAATATATCAGAATGAGTATGATGTTATAATAACTATTTATAGTTATTCTTTACACCATTATACCCATCCATGTAGGGTGGTGGGGAAAAATAGATTACACCACGGCGTGGAGACGGTATTCCGTACGTACGCACGCGCAGTGAATTCATTTTCCGTAGGATGGATAGATGGTGAAATAGGGTTTTTTCATAGTTATAATAAAATATACTTATATGAGTGATACTGATGTTATTACTTCATAATGAAACAACTAAAGAATAAGAAGTAGAAGAAGAAATAAAGTTGAAAGAATCGTTAATGGACATTACCTCTTCTTTGAAGCGCCTCTTTGAGACCTCATTTTAGGGCAGTAAAATTGGTCTTTGAAGAAGACCAAGACCTCTAGGATGTTTATAGGGAAGTGGAGAAGAGAATTTGGCAGGGTTTGGCCGATATTTATGGCTCAAAGTGGTGTGAGGAAGAGAGGGAGGATGTGCCCTTTTATAAGGGAGGAGAGGGGCACCTTTGGAATCCTCAAAAATATTAGTTTATAATAAATATAACCCCACATAAAAACATCCAAAAATGACTCATATTTGAATATTAGATGAGATAGGGTTGTAATAGCATCAACCAATAATGTTTATACATGTTAGGAAATTATTTTAAGCATTATCAACTTGCTTTATCCTTATTTAATCAATTTAATTTTATTTGTGGTAAAAACATTCTAAATTTTAAATTATAACAAATAATTACTTATTTATTGTGAATTGTCAATAATTGGTTACTTTATAACATTATAGACCATATAAATTTAAATTTATAATTTGTAAATATTTTTGTGATTTTTAAACAATTTTATAATATGTTTTTTTTATAAAATAACAATAGTGTCAATTTTGACAATATTCATTTATTTGAATTTAAATAAAATATATACAGAAGATATGTTTTAACTAAAAGATTTACTAGATTTATAAAATGCCATATGTAACTAGAAAATTATTGGATCACATTAAATAATTCATATAATATTTATTTCATTATTTTTAAAACCATTTATTTGGTTTATCTATTAATAAAATAATTACTACAATATTTTTGTATAATTATTTAATATACTTATTTGTTGCATAAAAATTAAAAATAAAATTATATTATGAATATAAATCTATTATCTTTTACAATAATACTTTTAATAGAATTTATCATCTGAAAATCACAATATTTAAATTGTTATATTTATTAAATTATGATGGTGACAACTTTGGCATCATTTAAAATAAAATAATATAAGTGTCATAATCAGTTTTATATGGCTCAAAATGGTCAAATATTAGACCTTTGGATGATTATGTTTTACATTTACATGGAAATTAAGTTTTGGTCAGGGTTTTGTGCCTTTTATAGTCACTATTAGTTTAATAAAAACTATATTCTTGATTTTTCACTAGATAAGCACTTTTCTGCATCACTATTGCGTCACAATTAATGATAATTTTTTAATCCCTAAAAGTTATAAATAAATTCATATGATTTAGATAATTTCATTAGCTTTCTGTAGACTATTCATGTTCGAAGTCTCATGAAGTTTATCACTAAATTAAAATTATTATACTTATAAGATTTAAGAGAGTGACATGTTGTCACTTTCTTTGGTTTTAATTATAATTAAATTATTTCCATGGTCAAAAGTCCATAAAATTAATCTAATCCGACCCTTAGGTTATATGTGTCTACTTTTATCAATCCAATAGAATTTTTTCAAGTGTTAGGGTAATTTTATAACCTTATATTTACCCTTAATTACCCGATTTACCTTTAACTATGGTTAATAAAATTTACGGTAGTTACTATTCATAATGCCCAAAAATAAAAAGTAGATTATTAACATAATTTGGACCCACTGATTACAAATATGGAAATCATTTTTCCAAATTCAATACACAAATGTTACAGAAATTAAATTAAAATTAATCCCATTGTGGAAAGAAAACAGGGTTTTTTGATTAAAAGATTGGAAAAGACTAAATTGATTTAACCTACGAATTCAATGTAAAATCAATGATAATGACATACATTATATTAAATCATAAAAATATATTCTATTTATAATTTAAAACCATTCAATATTATAATTTAACCATATAAATTATCTCAATGAAAAAAGTTGTTTTTAAATAAAAATTAGCGTATTTTTACTATTCATCAAAACATAAAAATTATCAGAAAAGTATCAATAATTTACCGAACTTAAATTTTTATATCCTAATTCTAAATAAGAATTTATTTTTGTCAAATTGAACTTATAAACATGTCAACAACTATATTTAAAGTGGGTGTGCCATCAAAAGGCGACAAAACTACATATTTTGAAAAATACTTATTTATCCGAAAAAATTTATTTGTTTCATATACCATGTTCTAGAAAATGTGTAAGATGAATAATAATGTTATAAAATTCAAAATTTAGATAATACTATTCATAACAGCTAGTTCATAATAATATTATAATAGTATATCATTGTTTAGTAAAACCCGGTATTGCGTACAACACACGATAACGAGGAAGGTCGCGATTGCGTGTAATGCAAGACAAGTCAGGGTAGCATATAGCGCAAGACTCCTTTTTTGTTTCATTATAACAGAATCCAACCATTTTTCATTTATACATTAAATATATATATATATATATACACACTCAATGTTGCGTAGAATAACTTCTATCAAATGATCTTAAAATTGTGTATAACACGATCCAAGAATTGTGTTGCGTATACTGCAAGCTAATACGGTGTTGAGTATAGCGCATGATAATCTTGGTGTATCGTACAATAGAAGATATGAAAGAAATTAAAAAGAATATATCTTATAAAATCTCGGGTTATTACATTCTACCCCCATTAAAATTAATTTCACCCTCGAACTTTTTCAGGGTTATAAATGGTTTTCTACTTGGAAGTTTCATTAATTGAAACCCACATTGTAAAAAGGAATACCAAAACTTATATTTATAAACTACTGTATGAAATGTAACGGTTACCGAAATTAACTCATCACTGGGTTTCCACGTAAGAGAACATAGGTGAAAATATGGGTATGGAACAAAAATCTAACCATCAACTTCTGATGGAGAGTGGTAGTGAACATGGCTATGAAAAATCCATCAATCACAAAGCCATAAATTTATGATTACCTAGGGTACCATCTGATTCATCGGATATAAGGGCACTAGGACAACATGTTTGGTTTTCAAGATCATTTACCTAAAGTTGAATAATTTGAATTAGAATAAATACTTACTTTATTTTGGTACAGTATCACTATTGTTCATGCATTGAACAATTTCCACTTCATCTCTTAAAGAAATGAAGTTGAATTTGTTCTTCGTGAAGTGTTTGCAGATCATGTGATAGAATGACGGGTCATTCCATCTGTCTCAAACAAAAGGATATAAAAGTTATCAAAAATGCATAAGTCCATCTATAGTGAGATTAATCTTATATGGTTACTAAAATGGACTTATACTTCATATATCATACTGCTTAATATAATAAAACTATTTTCTACTAAACAAGGACTTCCTATAGGCCAGTGGTAGGCGATAAAGGCGAGTCGCACTTCGGTTGTGGGTTAGATTCCCACAGCCTTGTCCGACGCGATGGGTTGTCGCCCGTCCTGCAGGTTTTCATTTTTCCGAAACTACATTACTATAACATCACATTAATAATATCGAAAAAAGTTATATCCTTAAACAATAATAACTTATGTCAAACATAATCCATCCCAATCTTTAGGCTTATCTAAAATACTTCGGTCCATCCTCATAGTATAAAGAAAAAAATTACTGGAAAGGTTATCTACCAAGCATGTGAATACCATCATTTATCCCCCATATATCTTGTTGGTCACATTCCAATCATGTGAATACCTTAATCATGTATTTTCTTGAAAAATGAATACCCATTAAACCTTAGTGAAAACAAGAATGCTGTCAAAAGTTAACTCTTTCCACATACCAATATACACAAATTCCATATACTCAAACCATGATATAACCTTCTCCTTATATCAGTCATGAGCTCATGAATACTATCAAACATTTAATTTTCCCCTTATCCCTTCATTATGCACATATAATCTACTTTCCAAAAATATCTGAATAACCTTTCATGGTTACTGGTACCATTAATCATACATTTTCAAAACATAAGGAAAGACAATAGTGTAACAATCCTTAGATGTCTCTTTATTCCATTGTACCATGAGGTTACTTATACAACATTACACTTGATAAACATGTAATCATTCCACTACCTTCTTAAACCATTGACCGAGCTTTATCAATTCTTTCATCTCACATATCATTTGTAGGCTCTTCATCATCATCAACATAAATATTTCCCATACAACCATACCGATTCTCTTCATGAGACTTTACCTTAGGGAATTGGTTTTCATAATTCTCGTACATTCCACATTTAAAACATTTAACCATTGTTGATGTCGTAGAAATACCATTATCCTCATCCATGGTGTTAACTAAACCTTTTCCTTTTCACTTACTGGCTGTATATACTTCTTTTCCACACCCAAAGAATCTTCGAGTTCCTTTGAAACATTCTCCTTGATGCCTCTTCTCACATGATTTAAATAGTGGAAATTGAACTTTCTTTCCTCTATGATCATCATGAAACTCTATATTTCTCTTATTAGCCAAGTCAGGAAACTTACCAAATTTGAGTTTATTGATCAAATTATGAGATTTCTAATTTAGAATAATAATTATTTTTGGACTTCCAAATCTAGTTTCATTTGGTTTCTCATTAAGAATATCATTCCATTGTCCGTCATATCCTCCATTATCATGATTCTTCCTGTTTCCCGCCATTTTCTAAAACCCAAAAAGAATAGTGTGAGAGGAAAAAATCATTCTAGATAAAAAAACATAGTAAAGGAGGAGAACCCTCAATATATAACATCTTAGGTTAAATTCTAATATCGTTACCATAGTTCTAGGACTATATCCTATACATATACTTATCCTTAGGGACATCCCTAGACATACCTTAGAAATATCTCTAGGGTTATCACTAACATTTTCAAATCCTAGTTTCCAAAGGTTGACTAAACCTTTCCTCTGATACCAACTGTAGAGACCCAAAGCTTGACATACATGGACATTACATTACTTTTGCGGAATACTTAATACATTACAAAAACAGACACACAAGGACCGTAATAGATTAGTGTCTTTGGAAACTTGGAACGTAATCTTTTAATCATGGTGAAAGATCCTCAACATCTCCCATAAAGATATTCCCCTTTTTTTCTTACCTAAATCCTTTCTTTATATCCTGGGGAAAAGAAAACATAAAAAGGGTGAGCTCAAATACTCAGTAAGGCTAAGCATGGATAAAATAAAATATATCATATACATTTGAACTTAAAAACATGAACATAATGTGTAAACATCAAAAGCTTGAGCAATGACATAAAACATGGAAGTACGCAAGGCATAGATCATAAAGAAACATTAAGCATGATAAAATAGCATGGAAATAAAACATGTAATTGTGTAAACCATTTATCACATGATATGATTTCTATAGTAGCCAAGGCATTGCTGCCAAGACCATCTTAGTGGACAAAGACCCTTTCTGAATCGAGTTCACTCCTCGTTCCAGTCCTGTATTACTGAACCTGTATAACTTACCGTTCCAGACATGTCTGTCTCATGAGATATAAATCATTACCCAAAGCATTGGAGGGAGATATTGGTCCCACCCATCTCATAATGAAATCATTCTTACTTGTGCCAAAAAATAAACTTAAAACATTCATCATAACTCAAATAATAAAATGGGTTTCATAAACATCATTCCATCATAACATAATCCATATAAAACAAATGGATATCATTTCATCATAAGAAAAGTGAAACCATGTAAATAATAGAGACATTATACTTGAAACATACACATATGGAATAATGTCATCTTAGATGGAAAATGGTTTTGATAAAACACTTGAAATGAATTCTTGAGAAAAATATCCTTTCTTCTTAAAAATCATTATCTTTTTACAAAATGCCATGCAATTTTAAAAGAAAATGATTTTTTAAAAAATTGTCATGAAATTTTTTGGAGTATTCTTCATAAAAATAAGGCTTTATAAAACCATAAAAATCCATTCGTGCCGTATATGTTAAAAAAACATTCTTCTCATACTTTTACCAGAAAAGTAAAAAAGTACCTCTTAACGTAAACAAAAGAAATATTCCTTAAATACCATGTAGTAAAAGTAAAAATGGGTAAAAAGGACATTAAACATACAAAAAAACACTTTTAGAAAACATTTACATGGATGATAACAATAACCCCAGTAAATACTTACGTATATGAAATCTCAGATAAAAAAAATAAGATTTGCAAAATTATCCCTTACCATAGGACCGATATGCTTCGTACGTATCCGAACCCCCTGTATAATGATTTAAATAATTTTATTGACTTATTAAAGAATCATATTCATTGTTATGATATCATATATGGTTCACCTATGACTTTATATTACCCGTTCTTTTGTAAATTCCTTGTTAAAGAGCGTTTTGGGTAAAATCGTTTCATTTGTCGTCCGTGTTTTGACTTGTAATTATTCATATGATTACATAGATCATGATTACTTAATTTAAGAATATAAAACATTATTTATATATAATATATATTCAGAATACACATATATATAACAGATTGATAAATGGAAAGAAATACACTGTTCATGGAGACGGTAGGACGTACGTACGCATGAACACTATTTTCGTTTCCTTATTGGGTTGAATGGAATTAAGTAGATGAAATACATATACATAAATACAGTATCTTTATAATGTCATATAATTCATTATTATTGCTTATATATACTTTATAATCATTCTTAAATGGTTAACATGGAGAATGAATCTCATCACGTCGTGGAGACGGTAGTCCGTACGTACGCACGAGCGATGATATCGTTTCCATAATTATTGAATTGAATTGTAGTGGATGATACAATATATACGAATCAGTATGATGTTATAATAACAATGTATATTTATTCTTTACACCATTATAGCCATCCAATTAAGGTGGTGGGGGAAAATAGATTACACCACGGCGTGGAGACGGTATTTCGTACGTACGCACGCGCGGTGATTTCATTTTCCGTAGGATGGATAGATGGTGAAATAGGGTTGTTTCATACTTATAATAAAATATCCGTATATGAATGATAGTTATGTTATTATTTCATAATGAAACAACTAAATAAGATGATGTAGAAGAAGAAATAAAGTTTAAAGAAACGGTAACGGACATTACCTCTTCTTTGAAGCGCCTCTTTGAAACCTCCTTTTAGGGCACTAAAATTGGTCTTTGAAGAATACCATGACCTCTAGGATGTTTCTAGGGAAGTGGAGAAGAATATTTGGCAGGGGTTTGCCGAGATTGAAGGCTAAAAGTGGTGTGGGGAAGAGAGGGAGGATGTGCCCTTTTATAAGGGAGGAGAGGGGCACCTTTGGAATCCTAAAAAATATTAGTTTATAATAAAAATAACCCAACATAAAAACCTCAAAAACTGACTCATATTAGAATATTAGATGATATAGGGTTGTAATCTCATCAACCAATAAAATTTAGACATGTTAGGAAATTATTTTAAACATTCTCAACTTGATTTATTCTTATTTAATCAATTTAATTTTATTTGTGGTAACAACATTCTAAATTCTAATTTATAACAAATAATTACTTATTTGTTGTGAATTGTCCATAATTGGTTACTTTATAACATTATAGACCATTTAAATATAAATTTATTATTTTTAAATATTTTTGTGATTTTTAAATAATTTTATAATATGTTATTTTTATAAAATAACAATAGTGTCAATTTTGACACTATTCTTTTATTTGAATTTAAATAAACTATATACTTAAGACATGTTCAAACTAAAATCTTTAATAGATTAATAGAATGTCATATGTTTCTGGAAAATTATTTTACTACATTAAATAATTCATATAATATTTATTTTAATATTTTTAAAACCATTTATTTGGTTTATCTCTTAATAAAATAATAACTACAATATTTTTGTATAATTATTTAATATACTTATTTGTTGCATAAAAATTAAAACTAAAATCCTATGATGAAGATAAATCTATTACCTTTCAAAATAATACTTGTAATCGAATTTATCATCTGAAAATCACAATATTTAAATTGTTATATTTACTAAATTATGAAGGTGAAAACTTTGGCATCATTTAAAATAATATAATATAAGTGTCATAATCGCTTTTATAAGGCTCCAAATGGTAAACTATTCGACCATTGGATGATTATGTTTTACATTTACATTACCAATAAGTTTTGTTCAGGGTTTTGTGCATTTTATGGTCACTATTAGTTTAATAAAAAATATATTATTGATTTTTCACTAGATAAACAATTTTCTACATCACTATTGTGTCACAATTAATGATAATTATTTAATCCCTAAAAATTATAAATAAATTCATATGATGTAGATAATTTCATTATATTTCTGGAAACTATTTATGTTTGAAGTTAATGAAGATTATCAGTAAATTAAAATTATTATACTTATAAGATTTAAGAGAGTGACATGTTGTCACTTTCTTTGGTTTTAATAATAATTAAATTATTTTCATGGTCAAATGTCCATAAAATTATTCTAATACGACCCTTAGGATATATGGTTATACTTTTAGCCATCCAATATAATTTTGGAATGTGTTAGGGTAATTTTATAACCTTATATTTTACCATAATTACCTGATTAACCGTTAACAATGGTAAATAAAATTTACCGTAGTTACTATTCATAATGCCCAAAAATAAAAAGTAGCTTATTAACATAATTTGGACCCACTGATTCCAAATATGGAATCCCTTTTTACAAATTCAATAAAAAAAAGTTTCAGAAATTAAATGAAAATTAATCCCGTTGTTGAATGAAACAAGTTTTTTTGTTTAAAAGATTGCAAAAGATTGAATTGATTTAAACTACGAATTCAATGTAAAATCAATGATAATGACATAAATTATATTAAATGGTAAAAATATATTCTATTTATAATTTAAAACCATTCAATATTATAATTTAACCATATAAATTATCTCATTGAAAAAAGTTGTTTTTAATTAAAAAATAGTGTATTTTTACTATTCATCAAAACATAAAAGTTATCAGAAAAGTATCAATAATTTACCCAAAGAAAAATTTTGTATCATTATAGTAAAGAAGAATTTTATTTTTTAAATTTGAACTTATAAACATGTCAACAACTAGATTTAATGTGGGTGCGCCATCAAAAGGCCACAAAACTGCATTTTTTGAAAAATACTTATTTTACCTAAAAAAAATTATTTGGTTCTTATACAATGTTATAGAAAATGTGTAAGATGAATAATAATGTTATAAAATTCAAAATTTATTTAATACTATTCATAATGACTAGTTCATAATAATATTATAATAATATATCATTGTTTAGTAAACCCGGTATTGCGTACAACACACGATATCGAGGAAGGACAGGATTGCGTGTAATGCAAGCCAAGTCAGGGTTGCATATAGTGAAAGATTCATTTTTTGTTTCATTATAACAGAATACAACCATTTTTCATTTATACATTGAATATATATATATATACACTCAATGTTACGTAGAATAACTTCTATCAAATGAACTTGAAATTGTGTATAACACAATCCAAGAATTGTGTTGCGTATACTGAAAGCTAATACGGTGTTGCGTATAGCTCAAGATAATCTTGGTGTATCATACAATAGAAGATATGAAATAATTTAAAAAGAATATATCTTACAAAATCTCGGGTTATTACATCTACGACATCAAACTCTAGGTCTCATTGATGATTATCAACATACCTCTTTTGTTGACTCTTATCAACTTTAATGTGCTGTTGGATGGTATTAACCTTCCCCACCACTTCTTAGACCATTTCTATACCTAAGAGTTTTCACTTACCAACATTATCCCAACATGTCAGTGTTCTAAACCACTTCTCATATAGGGAATCATAGAGATCCATTTAGATTCTTGAGTGGAAACATTTATTATTAGAGAACTCAACCAGATGATTTTTTTTTGATCCCATCCTCCTTTAAAGCACATTGATCATTCTATCAACATCTCCTCAATTGTTTGGATAGTATGGTTAGATTGGCCATTAGTTTCAAGATGATAACCGATACTGAAGTTCACCTCAGTATTCAGAGCATGTTGAAGAATCTTCCGGATCATAGAGGTGAATCCTGGATATTGATCAGATAGAATAGAATCTGGTACTCCATGAAGATTTACCACTTGTATGATATATATCTATTCTAGTTTATCCAATGAGAAATCCCCCCCCCCCAATTTGTAATTATTTGTGTTTTATTTTCAAGACTGTCAACAACAACCTTGATAGAATTGTTTCCTTTGGATTTCATTGAAAGATCAACGACAAAGTCCCTGGTGATGTTCTCCCATTTCTATGATGGCGTGGTTAATTTTTTCATCTTCCCCTTATACTTATTCCTCTCACCCATCACTTGATAACATACGAGGCACATTGATGTATACTCAGCGATATCCTACTTGATGTTATCTCACCACAAATGATCTGGGATATCCCGATACAACATTGTGTTTATTTGGGTAATGGAGAAATTCTAAATAATTTCATCATTCAAAATTTCACTCTTTAACTCTAGATTTGATGGAACACACATTCTTGACCCAAATCTCCCAATTACTTCATTATTAACATTGAAATCTGAGGATTTCCCTTCTCTGATAGTTTCCACTTTGTTTTGAATTCCCACATCATCCTTTTCAGAATCATTTATCCTTTATAAAAGACATGGTTAAGAAATAATTTATGAAAGGATTGAAGATGTTCCATTATTTATGATTCTCATTTACATATTCATAAAATCTTAAAAGATTAGACCCACTTCAATTTTCATCAATTATAGAATTGATGGGTTCTTTCTATATAGATCAAGTGCCACCTTGTTCACTTTCCCAGTGTTATAATGGATTGAGTATTAAAAGTATTTAATCAGCTCTAACCATCTTCATTGGACCATATTCAACTCATTCTCAGTGTATATACTTGAGGCTTTTGGTTTGTGTATATTTTACTCCTCTCCCAAAATAGGAAATACCTCCAAATTTTTAAAGCAAAGATCACTACAGCCAACTCCAGATCATGTGTTGGATAGGTTTTCTCAATAAATTTAAAATTTATTAAAGCATATACAATGAATTTTTCATTTTGAACCCACACATATCCTATTACCTACATCGAAGCATCAGTAAATACAACAAAAAGTTCTACAGTTGTGGGAAATGATAGCAAGGTTGTAGTGATTAGCCTCCTTTTCAACTCCATAAAGCTCTCTTAGCATTCAGAACTCCCAGAAAACATGACTCTCTTATGGGCTATCTTGCTAAGATGGTTTTACAATCATGAAAAATTTATCACAAAAACGTGATAATATCTAGTTAAACCCAGGTAGCTACGAATATCCATCACTGATGATGGCCTCATCCATCCCTCAATCGCATATGTCTTAGAGGGATCAACAGATATACCATTTCTTGTGATGATATGATGCAAGAATGAGACCTCATTTAACTAGAACTCACACTTCTTTTACTTTTCATAGAGCTTCTATTTTTTTAAGGTCTCTAGTACAATTCTTAGATGATCCTCATGCTCCACCTTGGTTTTGGATTATATTAGAATATCATCTATAAAGACTACCACACATTTTTTTAAGTAATATATAAAGACTTTATTCATCAAGTCCATGAAGATATTTGGAGCATTATTGAGTCCAAAAGTAATTAATTTGAATTCACAGTGCTCGTACCTTGTATGAAATTTAGTCTTGGGGGTATATTCCATCTTCACCCTTACATAATAATATCCCTACCATAGATACACCATGGAGAAGTATTGTGCTCCTCATAGATGATCGAACAAGTAATAAATTTAGGACATAGGCTGCTTGTTCTTTATGTTGATTTTTTGGAGCTGATAATAATCACTCCAAAGGAGCATTAACCCATATTTCTTGAAGAAGAGTACCATTTCACCCCATAGTAAAGGAGTTGGGCATATAAACCATTTTATATAGATTCTCCTGCAGTTGTTTCTTCATCTCCTCAAGCTCCAAAATAGCCATTCTATACATATCCATGGATATTGGAAACCACCCCAGGTATAGGATCAATTTAGAATTCAATATCTCTTCTAGGGGTATGACCAGATAATTACTCTAGAAACACTTTAGTGAATTTAATCACAATAGGAATGTCATAAAGGATAGTTTCATCCATAGACTCAATCATCTGAGCAAGATACACATGCTCATAGGGATGTAATATCTGCACATGTGATGATGGTTCTTAATAATAATCATCCTACTACAGGAACCTATACACAATCATGGGTTGATTCCTTATATGGAGAGTGATTTCCCTCTCTCAGAAATTTTTGTTGAATCTATATAAGGAAATAAAATCCATTGAAACAATTCCTTCAAATTCAACTATAGGAAGTTTTACAAGGTTCACCAGGTAGTTCAATAAACAAATTATGACATGGGAGGAGTTATAGTCATGATATGAAATTATTTCTTCATTTTTTGTTATCACCAACATCATTACATCCATAATTTTTTATGGTGTTTGGATTGTTCTACTAAACCTTCAGGATATAAAAGAATGTGTAGAACTAGAATCAAAAAGTATTTTCGGTATTCTTGAATGAGTAACTTGTGTACATGTCACAACTTTATTTTTAAGGTTCATTTTGGCGGTAGTGATGGAAAAAGCTCACTCGTGTTGTCTTGGAGATTATTGGTTGCCTCAAAAACCATTTTCTTAGCGCACTCGTTTTCAAAGTGCTTTGGTTTTTTTCAGTTGAATAAATGAACAATTAATTGAGGTTTTAAGGAAGCGTTCCTCTCCTCTTTCGTATTCGTGGGTTTTTTTTGCTGGAAGTTAATGGTCAGGTTTCCTTCTCTTCTACACCTAAATCATTTCCTCATCCAATTCAAGAAATTTTTGGGGTGCTTCTTTCTACACCACTTGAAAGTGGGGTTCTTGATTTTCATAGTAAAATTTGATTTTCCCATATGACTACTAGAATTATAGTCCACCTTACACTTCTTATCTCTATGATACCCCTGAGATTAGCTGATCTCTCTTTCAACTTTGAGGGAACATCGTATAATTTCATCATAGCTCTCCATGTCATGGATAGCTTGGGCATACCATAGGCCAGTTTTTATCCATTTAGAGAAGTAGTCAACCTTGAATTCGGGTGTAAGGACAAAGAAAGAGGCATGTCATACAAGCCTTGTGAATTTTTTCTCATATGATCTGATGAATTCATAATCTTTTTTCATGAGGAAAATGAATACCCTTTCAATCTTAAGTTGAAGGGTGGGAAGAAAATATTTATCGGAATTGTTTTTCTATAAATCGTTCCATTCCAACACCTTGATCTCCTCCTCAGGCTTTATATTTTTTTATCAACATCCCCCATTGATTCGTTTTACCCTCCATATCATTAGAATCCAGAACTACCTTATCCTATTTTGGACATCGAAAGATGGAGATGATATTCTCTATGAAGTGGACCCATTTTTCATCGGTGGAGGGATCAAATGATCCATTGAAAGTAGGAGGCATTTGTCTCATGAATCTCTCGATTGTGACTTGTTAATTCTTAGAGGGTGGGGGTTAAACATTCTTCTTGAACAATTTTTGTCTTAAAAATAATAGTTAACTGAGTGATTATTGTGACAAAGTTCACAATTCATGCCCCCATTACATTTGGAATCTCATTTGAATAGTCATCACATTGATCAATGCATCAGTTGTTAGCATGAGTCCTCCTATTATAGACCATTGGCTAGAATAAAGGGAAATTTAGGGGTAACAAATAAAGGGTAATCCAAAGGCAAAAAAATGACTTATAAATTAAATTAACTTCAATAACTGATGAATTTATAGGCTTCAATCTATGTTATCTATGATCTACTTCCCATAAAATATTCTTAGGGGAAATTTTTTATTATTCCATTAATAATGGTTCATAATAAGCTTATGAATTTACCAAATCATTTCCCCTAAGAGTGTCGTAACCAAGAGTGTAGCAAGGCCTATTGTTATTCACCATTTCTCATTTGAGTATAGTTCAAAGAAGTATTTTTCGGTTTTACCCCTAGATACCTATATGCCAGAGCCACCTCTACATACTCATATCTATACATGGATGTTTTTTCTTGATAAAACACTTACTTAATATTGTCCAAACATTAGGTATGTTTTTATTATAGTTAGTCTTATCCCTACGACTTTCACTAGGGTTTTCTAATCTTAATCCCAAAAAATAACAAATATTATCCTCTGATACAAACTATAACAACTCTGCTCTTTATTAGACACTTAAACAAGAATTATTACATCAACATGCAACTAAGACAACTCTGAGGATCTATAGGTCTAGTGTCTTGGAAAATTAGTGAAATTATATGAAAAATAAAGATATAAAAATAAAACATCCTTATTGAAAACATCTTTTACATGACCACAACATTCCCTCATACGTAGCATTGCATGTGATAGCCTAAGGATATACATGTGAAAATGGTTAGCTATAAAGCCCAATAAATGAGTAATAAAAGCATGAAATGAAGAATATAGTACATGTTTGGAAATTGGAACATCAAATGAGCCTAAAAAAATAGGAGAATAAAGGCATGATATAGCATGATTATCATAACATGGAAATGTAGAAACAAAATTTAATAATATTTTAGCATAAGACAAGGATAATTGCACATAAAGCATGAGTAAAACCTTAGTTTAATTGAATTAGAATGAGTAAACCCTAATTTTATTTGTCGTTTCATGATACTAATCTTTACCTAATGCATTGGAATGCTATTAGGGCACACCTTTCTTTAACATTTCATTTCATACATAAGTGTGCCACATGGATCACAAAACATCGATTCATTAAACATCATAATTTATTCCATGATAAAGGAATGTAGAATTAAAACATGAAATGAAATAATCAATAACTAAATTTCCATAAAGTTGAATACCCTTGATAGAGAAATGGGCATGGTAGTCACTACAAAATGACATTTGTTTGGAAAATCACTGTGCAATTTTGGTAGCCTAACAATGTAAGATAAGAATTCATAAAAATGATTGATGGGTGAGAAATGTGTGTCTCATCATATTTACAGGAAATGGAAATTTATGGGGTCATATAGATACATTTACTAAAAAATAAAATGAATTTAGATTCATAAAACAAAATAATTTCTCGAATGTAAATGAGGAGAGAGAAATCCCTTATGAAATTTCAGCATGGTAACAGGTTTAATTGGAAAGAATTAATGAGAGAGAAAGGGGTCCCTTATCCTTAAAACATAAGGAGGGATGTATAGGGGAGGTGATAAATCATACCCAAACATTTTTAATATAAAATCCAAGGGTACAAAAACATAGAGAAACACAGACAAAAATGAGATGGGAGGAAATCCTTTACCTGGGAGTGTGATCCAAAAGGCTTTGTAGAGGATTGAAAGAGGCTTTGGGGAGACTGGGGTGCCTTGGGGGAATAATATAGATATGAGGGCATGGTAAAGACATTCTCAAAGGGTTTATACTGAAGAGAAATGGGAGTTTGGCGGGTTTATATAGAAAACAAGAGTGAATTCTTTATTATTTATTTTTTGGACCCCCACATTAATCTAATCTAAACCATAAACACTCTAAAGGACAACATTTTAAATTTTAAAATGTTTTATATGTCTTGGATAGTCAACCAATGAATCATAAAACTAGTCAAACAAATCTAAAACCGAATTATTTTAAAGGTAAAACATATATTAGTCGTACAACCATTTTACAGTATTTTATTACTTCACTATTGGGTCATTATGATGTTATAAAACCCATCATATATTTAAACAGTATTAAATTTTTACACAAAAAATAGAATCTCTCAAAAAATTATTAAAAATTCACCATTGGATAATTTTGACAACCTGATTCCAAAAATAATATTAATTTTATCTATATAATTTTCTAAAAATGTGAAAAAACTAAAATCTGTCATTTATCTAAATTTCATGTGTTTGGAAAAAATAGCTTTGAAGCATTGATAATAATTACAATTGTATATCTGAAAAATTATACGATCATTTATATTTAATAAGAGTAATTTTTTAATAATATTTTATTAATATATTATTTAATTCAAAAAAATACATTAATTTATCAAAATAGATTTCTTAACAGAAATACTATTTTTTCTATAAAATCGTTTACTAAAATAAATGTATATTATTTATAAAAAAAATAAAGCGCCCAAATTATTTTGCTAGGGTCTTGTAAAACAACCCCTTATAACACCTGCATATGACTAAAGGGTAAGGTGTGCAATGGTGACAGACTCTTGGGGTGGCTATGATAACATCTCTTGGGTGGTAACATCTATTAACTTCCACTTCTCCTGTAGGTGGCTCCGTTTGAGCTTACTTGTTGATGCTCGACTTGGTCTTGGTCCATGGTGAATCCTAGTGACACCACCTCATTTCTATGTTGGGAAAAATGGGCTTCGTGTGGATAAATTCCACTAGATGAGTCCATTCATTCCTCTATCTATGTAAATTGGATTTTTAAAACCCTATACTTATATTAATCATCTGACCAATGTTCAATAGCTATATTAGGAACTATAAAAATTATTAAGGACATTCTAAAATCCAAAAACATAAAACCATGGAAGGGCATATTTTATATAAGAATTTTACATAATAATAAATTTCATTTGATCAAGATGAATTTTCATTAATAAAATTTTGGGTTGTTACACACAACACTCACATAGTATAAATTACAAGCCACATTTTTGTTTCCACAAAACACCATTTTATAGATATAATTATTTTAAATGAAATGATTATAACCTAGAAGTTATTCTTTTTAATAAGAATAGTAATAATCAATTTTCAAAAAAAAATTATTATTTTATAGAAATAAAAATATTGATAATGAATGTTGCAATTTTTGGTGAAGACCTTATTTGTTTAAAAATACAATTTTCTAAAATAAACCACATTAAATGTTCTTCTATGAAAAATTATAAAATTAATTTTATAAACATATTAAAATTTTATTTTATAAAATATAAAATTTTATATAATTTTTAATTATGATATTAGCGTAGGGTGAATATTTTGGAGTATTTTGAGAATATTCATTTTCTATGAATAGTAAATTATATTGTTTTTAGTTATAAACTACTTTTTTAAAATAATTATTAATGTTAAATTATATTTTAAAATTATTTTAATGAAAAATTAGATCAATTATACATCAATTAATACAGTTTTTGTCATTATAATCAATTTAAATTTGAAATTGAATATTAAATCTTAATAAACTTGTGAACTTCTTTCAACATTACAAACCCGTAATTTCATATCGTCTATAAAATTAAGAATAATCTTATCTTTTCCACTTCTGTGAAACAAATTTTGAAAAATTGACAGACACTATTATAATAATTATACTATTTTGAGTCTAATAAGATATACATATATTTTTATAAAAAATATTGGTAAAAATGATTAAAATTAATCACATCGATTAAGGTCAAATTAAGCTTAATTAGGGACAACATCTTAATATTACGGTCCTAAATTACTATGAAACTTGTCCAAAACCCATTTTATAGAAATATTTCAACCCTATAATCCTTTATATTAACTTTTTCACAATAATGGACCCACTTTCAACATGAAAAACGTGTGTGTAATTCTCACTTAAAAAATTTACAAGAGTGTCCATCCTTCTTCCCTGTAAAAGGACATTAACTGTCCCTCCTAATACACCTATCAAACCACATATTATCATCCAATATCTACCCAATGAAAATCCAAAAATCCCTCCCTTAATACTGGAATCCATCATTTTGGGAAGAAATTATTCCATTGATTCCTTTTGTAACAAACCAAAAGAAGTTACCCGATTAAGAGGGAATGCCTTCTCTCAATCTCCTTTATTTTATTTTCCTTATCCTCCCCATCCACAGTTTTAATTCCATGATTGTATAAATAAAATAGTATCTTAAATATACTATTAATATTTTAGAATATGGTTATATCAACACTTAGATACACCTCCATATAATGTGTAATGGACATACTGATTATGTTTATGACGAACTTCCGCGTCACAAAATGATGATTGTACAATTTTCTTTACCACCTCTCATGGTTGAAATTATGATAGAAACTCCATTTATATATATCTATATAATATTTATTATTAATTTATACTAATTTATTCCTTTTATAGAACTTATATTTTTCTTTACATTTTGTGTAAAATCAATAATTTTGTTGGATAAAATGCAGACTACCAGCCCATCAACTCCATATAATTCGCTCACAATATTCATGGAAAAAATTACGGCTGGGTTTAGTAAAATTATATGAAATATAAAAAATTATAATTATACTTTAATGAGATAATATACTTATATATATATATATATGTTATTTTATTTCTTTCTTTTGATACCATAATAAAAGTGGAAACATCGTTTATGAATATGTATAACTTACCGTCCCCGTGAAATATGTATTCCATTTTGTATATCAATATTATATATATTATTATAACTAATATAAACTGTATATCAAGGAAATTTATATAATTTTATATATTATGGAACAATGATATATGTATAAGGACCAGCGACATGAAAAATTATGACACACATGTAGGACAAACTGAATATGATCAAAAGTAAAACCGTAACACGGGATGGTTAATAAGATCGTAATATATGGTTGTAATGAAACCATATATGGTATTAGATATAATAATATGATTCTGTATGAGATTTATAATAAATATATATTTATTATACGTGGTGTTTGAACAAGTACGATGTGAGTCAAGACACAAAGTAATGGGTTTCATCTCACTTTTTATTTTCTTGAGATACTTGCTATGTTTGACAATCATTAAAATTTTGTGGTGTATATACTTCCCATTATTCTATTATTTTTGTAATATATATAAATTTATTGTAATTCAAATATCCATTTCATTATCATTCTTTCATGGGATTTAAGTTTCAAAAGTACTCAAATTAGTAAAATAGTTCTGTCTCAATTTTCCTTCTCTGATACTCATGTTTTGTTGTGTATATAAATTATTTTTAAGTGAATATAATTAAATTTTACATGTTATATCATGAAATTTCTTCTTTTCCTAATATTTTAAAATTCCATTACTTTCATTTTATTACATGGAGAGGATAATCCCATGTTACCATGTTATAAAAGTGTATTAAGATAATCTCCTAGATTTTCGAGAATGTTTATATTTTTTATTTGTTTGATGGAATATTATGATCTGTATCACAATAACATTAATTAAATTTCTTATCCTATGGTTATTCATGATTTATTCATCTATTGGTACAATCTTTTTACTCATTGGTACATAATATAGTTAAGAATGTATTTTTAAGACATCCTGAAATTACACTCTCTTCTTTTAGAAATCTATGCTTTTTAAAAAGGGTTTGAAGAATATTATACTATTGGACTAAAACAATAAAATAAATTATCTCCCTTTTTCATCTAAAAAGTTTTTAAATGAATTTTATTGTAAAATTCTTATTGGATAATTTTTCTAATATTTTTACGATGCAAAATGAATGTTGTTTTTACCTCATATGGTATGTACAAATTTACCTTTAAGATTTATTTTCATGTTCAAAAGGTTTATTTTTAGGAAAATATAATTAAATTATTTTTTTCTAGGAAATGGTTTTTAAAATATTTTAATAATTTTTTTTAAAATTCATTAAGGAAAATGGTTTTCAAATGTTTTTCTATTATAAAGATCTTTTTTCAAATAAAAAAGCATATTTACCTTAAGAAAAGCTTTCAAAATATAATTCCATGTTATTTTACATCTATGATAAAATACATTGATGTTACTAATCCCATAATAATAAATGATCCAAATTTTCCAATCGTATTATTTCATGAGTGGTTTATGTTTTTATGGATTGATTCTTAAGACACCTCTATCACTTCAATGGATTTTTTGCTATTGAAACCCACTTCTTTTCACTGATTATGCTTTCATGAATTGATTATGAATCCTATATCTTCACATAGGTTATGATGTGATGATGTTTAAATGATAACCATTTCATTTCATGGGTTATGAGTTGAAATTTATAAAACCTATCTCTTTTATGGGTCATGCTATGATGAATTTTTTATTATATTGTTTCACATGTATGAATAAATTTATTATGATATGGGTGAGACATATATCACCCTCTAATACATCGTGTAATGATAATTTCTTTATGAGTTAAAAGAGTACATAGATTGTAGCTCAATCCTAAAAATAAGAAGTTACATGTGTTGTAGAAAAAGGTTAAAAGAAAGACGATATGTGGGTTGTAGACCATGCCTAAAAACAAAAAGGAACATGGGATTTTGCCCAAGACTAAAATAAAGTCGGTAAATGGGTTGTAACCCAATACAAAAACCAAGAAGGTACATGGGTTTTCAACCAAGAATAAAAGAAATAGGGTACATAGATTCTAGAACATGCCCAAAAATAAGAAGGTACATGTGTTACAACCAAAAATTTTATCAATGAAATTTCCCTTATTCTGTTAATATAGTATTAATCATAAAGAACAACATATAGAACACTATAAAATATTTATAAAATAATGTTAAAAGAAATAAGAGGTATTTCTTGATGTTAATGAATCAATGTCAAGGAAATTGTAACATAACATTAGGTATAGTAATACGACCCTTATGAATAAAAAATCAGCCAAATGAATAGTAAAATAACCCATGAATGTTTAAATAAAATTTAGGAATCTCATAAGTGAAATTACAATATATCATACTAAAACAATGTCAATATTTTAGAAATTAATAATTATGTGTTGGTATTTTTAGTAGTCATAAATATTTAATTATAATTTTATAATTAATAAAATTACTTAAAATAAAATTAATTTTCCTCAAATGGATTTATAAATCAATATTTTATTATTATTATTATAGGATAATATTATTATATCTTAGTTAAATTCTGAATGAGATATAAAAATAGTTTAAAATTTAAAATCTATATTTTTCAAGTAATTAATTATTTTAACTAAAAATAAAATTTCACATATTAAGAAAAATATTTTATTAAAATAGTTCCATTTTCTGAATTATACACACAAAAAAAGGTTATTGTAAATTATTAATATTTATGTAAAATACTTGATTTTTTGCTGATCTGTAAAATATGGTAATTATTAGTATAAATACAATAGATGATAAATACACTATTATTTGAATCATGTATGATTTAATAAAACATTATTCTAACTCACCTGAAATTATTACTATATTTGGTCACAATAATCAATAATATCTCATTTCATGAGCAAAATAGTAAAATAATGAACAAAATAATGAGAAATCACCCCACTCCTCCACTATAAAAACCGCACCCCCCCCCTCTTCTCTTCACTCATATATGATTTTAAGCATGTCAATGTTCTTCCCAAATCCACTTCACTAGTCTCTCACCACATCTAGTAGATCTTGGTCTTACAAAAATCCAAAAACCCCATTTCTTAAGGTGGTTCTGGAGGAGGTTTATTCAAGAGGCAAACCGTCTTGATTTCACTTTTTCTTTCATTTTCAATTCACTTTCTTTTCAAATATTATCAACACCGTCTCAAAAAATAAAATCATATATCAAGTATAATATATATATCTTAATGATATCGTTTTAATGGAATATCATTCCTCAAATTAATATCTCTCTATTTTATTTTTAAAAACAAAATTATTGCCAGGGAGGTGCTGATTTACAACCATCGTGGATGACGAACCTTCATTCTTCAATTTATCATTCAAATATTTTCACGGAAAAGTTTTAATGGTTGATCCATATTATTAAATAAGTAGTGTGTTTCATTTAATGTTCTAGAGACCTTATATATATAATACAAATTCATACGATAAACTGGTTCATGATGATCGAAATACCGCAGTAATAATCTAGAAGATTAGCACTACTGTTTTATCTAATAAATCATCTTCATAACATATTATCAATTTAATTATATAAATATTTATTATTATTCATTTTAATTTTTATCATATAAATTAAATTTTAGATAATTATATTCTTTAAAGATGATCTTTCATACTCATATACAAGTATACCAGTCATAAAAAAAGGAAACGAACACTCTAGAGCAACAAATATGTTTGAAATATCTCATAAAAAAGTATGTAAATGACCATTATAGATTTATAATAAATATAATACGTATATAAAATGTTTTTAATTAAATAATATTTGGATTTTGTTTTTTTATACATGACATTAATGTCTGGTGAAGAATACATTCAGACATAAGGTATGGTTTTCTACCCAAACCTCCATTCTCATTCGAGTTACTCCTTTTCACTCTTTACACAAATAATATTTTTAATTATTATTATTTATAACAATTAAATTCTGTTTTAATGTTATATAAATGTGTATCGGTCTTAATCCTTCATTATTTGGTGCGAGTTTACAGTTTTAAAATGTTTTTTTTCAAACATTTCCCGATAAACAATCCTGATTCAAGGGAACTTCCCGAATTCTTACTTATTTTCAAGAACTCTATAATATGTCTTAAGAAACCATTATTTTTTTTTATAAATCACAGATATTATTATGAAAAAAATATATTAGTTCACTTATGGTTTTATACAGATATTTCTCGGAAAGAAATATTCTTTTTAAAGTAACATATTATTTATATCAAGAATTACATAATAATTTTATAAGAGTATTTACATATATTTCAAAACTCTTGTTGATTTTTATGTTAAATTAAAATCAATATATTTTAATATAATATACCATATTTTATTTAATGGATTATGATTAGTTTGATTGTGGATGTGCTCTCTAGATACCATTCACCATATTACTCTGAAAGGTTAGTATTTATGTTTACTCATTGGAGAGAGTTATATAAATTGCATATGATCATTTCTATATGAATGTGTATTTTGATTATGTTTCAACACATAAATGTTAGAAATTCATTAGACATAGATAGTTTTAGGTGGGGCCCTTTATATCCCCTTGGTGTATCGACAGGTTTCATGAGACAAACAATTTTGGGGTTTTTCCCATTTATGTATAGTTTTGGAAAAAGGATTTGATAGAATGGTTGTGATGTCCAGCATTATAAATTCCTTCATTATGAAACTAGTAATTTATGTTCCATATGATTATTATAATAGTATAATATCCACAATTATGTTTTAGTATGGAATTATTTATTCAGATTCTATTCCTACCATATTATTCTCAAGTTTACTTTAATGACATGTGTACTTTAATTTATTCACAATACCTTATTACTTTTGCTTCTGGTATAATACATACCCTTACTAAGTAACTGAGATCAAAATTTTATTCGAGTTATCTTACCCATGACTTCTTTAAGAACTTTATGAATGACAAGAAAATATAATCTAGAAGATTAAGAGTGTTTCCAATAGTGTTTCAATGATTTATTTCATTTCATGTTGTAATGTTGTGAATAAAAATTTATCAGGGATTCAAATAATACTAAACTATTCTCTACTTTAGGATACGTCTTACTTTTTTTATATTACAATGTACTAAAATAAGGCACCATATCTAGGAAATTTAGGTCAGGGTCTTTTCAGTTTGTATCGGCGAATGTTTAGTAGAAACCCTATAAAATGGAATTGAAAATTTTATATTACGGAACAAAACCCTAAGATAGATATTGAGGGTAAGATTACAAGAAAATCATAAAAATTTTTTAAGGTTGATAGTATGTCGATCTTATTAGAAATAAATTTGTATCTTGATACTACTAGTGTTCATGGTTCAGGAACTAATGTACCTGGGGGTTACAACTCTCACAATGTGTTCCGAGCATGACTCGGGGTAACCTTCTATATGGAAATGAGCCTTACTACACACACAGTTTGACACTACTAGAGGATATTATTAGGATAACAAAAAATTTCTAATCAAACCATTATTACAGATTTAATTGTGAATATGTTCCCAAAGAATCCATACATATGATTATAGGATTAGAAATGCATAGGATTTCAATATAATAGGTATTTTACTGGTTTGAAATTATACATTATAATTCATAATCGAATTTGCTGTGTGACATTATTTTTAAATGGAACCTAGGGGAAGGAATTCAAACTGCATGAATACATGTATCCCATGTAGGCACTACCATCCTATGAAAGATAATAATGTTTGTTTTGATGAAATAACTATTATTTAGAAACATATAAATATAACGGGACATCTGACTCTAGTAATGAACAATAACCATACCCATATGGAGAATCCAGATCCACAACATGGAGGATCAATGATAGAATAAATAATGAGACAAAAACCACAATCATTTAATTGGACTACAAACTCAGTCGTAATAGGGCATTGGATAAGTTCCCTAGAAAAGATATTTATTTCTTTAGAAAGTAACGAAAGGCACATGGTTGTCATGCATGTTTTTTGTCGATCAAGATGTGTTGAGTAATGGTGGTTATTGATTCAAAATATTAAAGTGAAGGAAGAGATTGAAAATATAGAATGGGGGGCTTTTAAGGAACAATTACTAGAAAAATATTTTTTCCACGAATTGTGAGCAAATATGGAGAGGAAATTACTGAGTCTAATAAAAAAAAGTATGAAATTGTTTAAAAGTATGAATCCAACACTACAAGGTTTGAAAGGCATGTTTTGGACTATATATGTAATCCAAGGATCATGATTTATCGATTATTTTATAGTTTAAAACCATTCCTCTGAAGGAAATTTATCTAGCATAATTTATCATCTTATAAAGATATAGTCTCATGTGATATCAAGATGTAAATATTATTCTCCCTGACTAATTACATTAAAATAAATCAAGAGAAGTATAGGGATACTGAAAATGTTGGAAAAGTAAATAAGTAAATGGTTAAGAAGGAAATATTGTCTTTCCACCCTATTATAATTGTGGGAATAAACACTCTAGTACATGCCTAATGGGAATGGATATTTGTGACAAGTGAGCGAAAAAGGACACCAATCTCATGATTTCAAGGGAATGAATGAATCTTCCAATGTTCAATTCTATAATTATAAGGATATGGGATATTATTCACATGATTGTTATTTTGTTTCAATAAAACTTTCCCCCAAATAAGGAAAAGGGAGTAAGGCCATGCTATTTTGGTCACAAATACTGTGGTTAGAGTTCCTAATGATGTGGTGGAATGTAATTTAATTTTTCGTAAAATTCACCCAATGCTTTATTTGATTATGGAACATCGTATTCTTTCACATATTCCCTATTTTAGATGAAAATTAGACATTTTTAATTAGAATTAACAACGGATTTGGTAGTTAGAAATCCTAAGGGAGGTATCATTGTAAAAAATATGTGTCAATCAATCACCCATATGACACATAAAAAATATTTAGTTGCTGACCTTATCATCATAACCACGATTTACATTGATATAGTTCTCAGTTCGCATTAGATTTAAATTATGATGTGATGATTATTGCATGAATAAGGAAGTTACAATTTTTTAGAATGATTTAGAGTCCAATATCATTAAGTAGAAACCTCACAATTTAATTTTTATTTAGATCAACCCTTAACAGCTCTAGTAAATTCAATGATTATGGTAGAATATGAAGTAATATCAATGGGTGAGGATTGAAATGTTCAAATTGAGGATTTACATATTGTTCATGAATACATTAATGTATTTCTAGACCAACTATGATGACATCCTGTAGAGTGGTAAATTGAGTTCTCTTTTGATTTAATTCACGGTGCATGACCTCTATCAAAGACTCCATATAGAATAGACATAGTAGTATTAGTGGAGATGAATAAAATACTAGGGGAGTTGAGTAGTAAGGGGTTTATTCTCCCTAGTTTTTATCCAAGGGGATATCATGTTCTTTTCATAAAAAATAAAGACATATATATGAGGTTGTGAATTAAATATAAGCAGATCAATGCTATTATGATAAAGAACAAGTATAATCTTTCTCAAATTGATGATTTATCTAATAAACATCACGAGACACAATATTTTTCAATGATTGAACATCAATCTGAATATCATCAGTTGTATATGAGAAAAAATATATTCTAAAGACCACATTTCATACCATGTATAGGTATAACGAGTTTACCGTAATGCCTTTTTGGATTACTAATTAACCCTTAGTTTTCATGGATCAAATGAATAGATTCTTCATATAATATAAAGATTATTTTTATGGTATATATTGACGATATCTTAGAATACACCAAAATCATTGAAGATCATGATAATCACTTACACATTGTTAAGAAAACTCTATAAAGAATGGAGTTATATGGTATGTTTAGAAAGTGTTAGTTTTGGATTAAAATATTTCATTTTCTTGGCCATATTTTATCTAATGATTGAATAAAAGTTGATCAAAAGTAGAAAAAGGTAGATCAGGAATAGCCTACACTAATGAATATAACCTGGGTACACAGTTTTATTGGTTTAGCATGTCATACTAATCATTTCGTTAAGAAATTCACCAAATTAGATAACATGATAACCAAGCCTAAATGTAAAGGGTTTTTTATTTTATGTTCAGAATAATGTGAGTAATGTTTTTAATAATTTATAAAAGGGTTAGTGGTAGCCACAATATTGGCTCTACCATTGAGAAATGGTGATTTTCTTATTAATAGTGATGTATCAAATAGTGGATTTGGTTATATCTTTATACATAATGATAGTTCCATTGCATATGCATCAAGGTTGTTAAGAACCCATGAATAAAATAGTCCAACTCAGGATCTTGTGTTAGAAGCATTATTTTTTACTCTGATGATATTGAGACAGGATATATATTGTAAAGGATGTGAGATATATACAGATCAAAAGAGCATAAAATATATCTTCCCACAAAAATAATTAAACAAGAAGAAAATGAGATGGCTCGAACTACTCAAGGATTTTAATTTTTCAATACACTATCACAATGAAAAGGAAAATAATGTAGACAATTCATTGAGCATGAAGGATCGTGGAGTTCTAAAAAATGAGAATTATAAGGGATCTTCTGTACATGAATCTTGCAAAGATGGATATGGAAATTATCAAGGGAGGTGAAATATCATAACTTTTTTAATTGGATTCACAACAACATTTATTATAAAGGATTAATAGATCTCAATTTGATGATGAGAATATTTAAAATAAAATTAATAGTCTAAAACAAGGGAAGTTGGATTAAGTCATGTGTGAGGGTGGAAATTCTGGAATTTGGGTAGATGATTTGTGTTGCATCTATAGTTGAGATAAAAATGGAGTTCATGGATGATACTCATAGCATGAATTTTTCTATATTCCCTGGTGGTAATAAGATTTATAGTTATTTCAAGTAACATTTCTGGATGGATAACTATACGAGGGAAATTGAAAAACATGTATGATTATTTTTAGTATTTAAACAGGTGAAGGATGAAATAAAACATCATAGAAGATTCTTGCAATCTATTCCAATTCGTACATGGAAATGGGAGGAAATTGCTATGTTCTGATTACCAAAAACTCCATGAAGTAATGATGCAATATGGGTGATTTTTGATCGACTTACCAAACATGCACATTTCCTTACAATAAAAGAGGATTTTCCACTATAGAACCTTGCACAAATCTATATTAATGAAGATGTAATACTCCATAGAGAACCTCACTCAATTTTTTCTGATTTTTATCCCTAAATAACATAAAAATAATGGAAAATTCTTCTGGAAGATTTGGATATTGAGATTCATTTGTGTACTGCTTCTCACCCTCACACTGATTACTAATCAGAATGGATGATATGGACATTAGAAGAAATATTGAGATCATTCTCTCTTAATTTTCAAGGTAAGTGGGATCAATATTTATTTTTGGTAGATTTTCCCTAAAACAATAGTTTCCATTCTAGTATTCAAATTGAACCATATGAAGCCTTGTACAGAAAGAGATGTCATACACTGAAATGTTTGGATGAATTTAGTGAAAGAAATCTTATTGGAATAGATCTTGTGGCAGAAAAAATGAAGATAAAGTCTATTCAAACCCATATCAAAGAATCTCAATATCATCAATATAAATATAATGATATTTGAAGGAAGGGTTTGGAATTTCAATGATGGAGATCATGTTTTTTTGAAAGTAGCTCCATGGAAGTGTGTTATAAGATTTGGAAAGAAAGTGAAACTGAGCCCCAAGTACATGGATACTTATGAAATTATAGGGAGATTAAAATCTGTGGAATATAATTTGGTGATGCCACCTATCATTTCCAAAGTACACAATGTGTTTCTTGTCTCAATAATGAGGAATAAAATACTAGACCCAACACATGTACGCACTTATGAAGGTATAAAATTGGACCCTAACTTATCTTATTGTGAAGATCCTATCTGGATTTTGGGCACTAAAGAATATGTGTTGTGGAATAGGAAGACTCACTTGGTAACGATAAATGGAATGAATCGGAAAATTTAAGAGTCGATATAGGAGCTTAAGAAGCTTATGATGATGAAATACCCAAATCTTTTTGTAAGGTGACATTTTTTAAATTTTGAGGCTGCAATTTTTAATGGAGGGGAGAATGTGACGACCCAAAATTCTATCGATTAAATTTACCATATTATCTTTATATAATATAAATCATATATAACCACATATAAAACATAAGAAAATATTATAAATCAAGAATCAAATAAATAAGAGGTATTTCTAGACATTAAGAATTCTATAATAAATAAATAGTTAATTCCCCTTTAAACTAATAAAATGACCCTAATGAAAAGTAAATCATTATAATGAATTGTATAATCACCCTTGAATGTATGAATAAAATTTAGGCATCTCATAAGTTAATGTATGATTTATTTATATCATTGTAAATGTAATAAAATATTTTAAATATTAATATTTAAGTGTTGGTATTTTTATAATTCGGAGTTATTTATATACAATTTAATAATTAATAAAATTATTCAAAAGAAAATTAATTTTCATATAATTGATTCATAAATCAATATTTTTTTTTTCTAATTTTAGGATAATTATATGATATCTTATTTACTTTTTTAAGGAGTCATAAAATCAGTTTTAAATTTAAAATAAGTATTTTTCATGTAAATAATGATTTTATTGAAAAATTAATAATCACATTTTATATAAACCTATTTTAATAAAAGGGATTCCATTTTTTAATTCTAAATTTGAACAAATAGATTATAGTGAATTTTTGTTATTTTTTAAAAATATTTTAATTTTCAGTAAATAGTAAACTACGGTAATTTACGATATAATTAATTTAGAAGTTAAAAAGAATATAAATTGATTGAGGGATAATTTAAGAGACCATTGATCGAACTCACTTGCACTAATTACTATATTTAGTCCCAATAATCAATATTATTTCATTTCTTGTGAAAAATAACTAAATAGTGATTAAAATAATGAGATATCAACCCAATACTCCACTATAAAACCACCATAACCCCCTTATCTTCACTCTTATATAACTTGATAATTCTCAATGTTCTTCCCATATTCTCTTACAAGTATCTCCTCAGTCCCATGAGCTTTTAGTCTTACTAAAATACCAAAACACCCTCGCCTAAGGAGGTTCCCAAGGAGGTTAATTCAAGAGGTAAACACTCTTCCTTCATTTTCAATTTATTTTTATATTCATATAATAAAATCTCTACATAATTCCAAATGTTCATAATAACTCAATTATAATCTGTATACTTGATTGATATCAGGATAATGGAATATAATATATCAAACTATTATCTCTCTCTATTTTATTTTTAAAAACAAAATCATCGTCCGAGAGGTGCCGATTTTAAACATTTATGGACGATGAACATTCATTCAATAATTTTTCATTCATGTATTTTCATGAAACCATTTTTATGGATAAACAGATTATAAAATATGTATTATTTCTCATTTAGTGTTCTGTACCCACTATATACAAATAATACTATTTTATATGACAAGATTTCTTTGTGATGCTCAAAATAGAATCATAATAATCTAAATGATTATGCCTAATGTTTTACTTAATAAGTAATCCTCATAAAATATAAAATAATGAATTATATAAACATTTAATCTTCTATATATTCATTAGTGTCATATAAAATAAATTCTATAGAATTATATCATTTCCACATGAACTTCCATACTCATATAAATGTATATCAATCGTGAAAACCAATGAAATGAATTCTCCTGGGGGATAAAGACAAAGCTTATAACACATCCAAAAGGAAATAAATGAACATAATAAAATAATATTAAATAAAATAAATATCGAAAATGTATATATTAAATAATTAATGGATTTAATTAGATTATCTAGTAAATTATGGTTATGTTCATAATACATTCAGACAAATGGTGTGAATTTTACACAAACCTCCATTTTCTTTAGGGTTACAATTTATCTAACTTTTCACTAGTGTGATTATTTTTTTTATTTACTACTTCTAAAATACTTTTCAATTTTATATATATGTTTACTAATCATAATCCATTTTATTTTATGGCAGTTACAAGTTTTAAAAGGATATTTCTCTACATCTTTCCAATAAATAGGCCTGAAAGAAAGGAACTTCTCCAATTCCTTCAATTTCTCAAGGGCACTCAATAATTGGGTTTAAGCATCCATTATTTTTGAAAAATAACTAATTTTATTATGAAGAATATTTTTTAGATCACATATGGTTTTATACAATGATTTTTTCAAAATAAATCATCTTTTCAAAGAAAATGAGTTTTTCTATCAAGAATTACATGTTGATTTTATAAGAGTATTTTCATATATTTCATCACTCTTATTGATTCTTATATGTTGTTGGGAATTATATTTTATGATTTCATATACCATATTTTATTGAATGGTTTATGATTATTTTTATTGTTGTTGTTCAATTATGATACCTATAAAAACCTGTAAAATTCCAGTAATTTTTTTTATTAATTTTCTTGGGAATTTTACAAGCACGCAGTTTCTGACGGCACCTGATTCCGAGGCCCAGTGTGCCCGGAATCATTTTTTGATGTTTAGCTCGGGTACATTCAGTGAACGAACGAGCAGGTTTTTCTAACTTTTGAACTGGTGATCAGAATTGAATTCTGAGGGCACAGATGTAATCACGACACCGGTAATTTCTTAGAAACACCTTTTCCGAAGTTGCATTTTCTCAGGTGTGGTTTTTAATTTTTTCGGGTTAATTAAATGAATAAAATAAAATGGTGCGACCAATTTATTTTATTTTAAATTGTTTAACCTAAGTTTAGAGTTTCAAGTGGGACCCAAAATATCCTACACCACTAGGTAGGATATTTGTGGGGTGGGCCCCACATGAGCCCCACCGTTTCTTTCAACTTTTTCAACCCCCCTCCTTTAATTAAGTAACGCACCCGCACCCCCCTTTTAATGAAGTCAACCCTTGCGTTATTCTGGATAATAAACACCTCATTAATTTGGCGGTTTAAACATTGCAATTAATTCACTTAATTGATAGTTTCGTTTTTGAATTTGAAAACATTGGCTTTTATGTTAATAAAAAAAGACAACTATTATTTTATTAAGGGTTGTTGGGTTGTGAGAGGTTTGAGAGTAATCAATCAAGCCATGAAGTTCCTCCTTCCTCGACGAAGAACGCGAAGAACGTGAGGAACGCCGACCTACCGATGAAGGTCGACAAGAACGCCGGATCCTCAGAGATCGACGACGCGACGCCGGTGAATCCTTTATCTACGACGCGACGATTCTCATTCCACAAAGATTCTTCCATGATGCTTCTTTCGTGATGTTCCTTCTTCCGCGACGAACCCTCGCTCGACGACGCTTGATGGAGGGGTTTTGGTTCGATTAAATCTACGTGATTTATATCCTTGGCATGTGTTTAAAATATGTCGAAAGACGTTAAAACTGCTAACGTGGTGGGTGCGGACCAAAGAACAAGTCCGAACCCACCTTTGCTTCATTATTGGTGTGCGGATCAGCGGGCGACGACAAAGCAGGCCGCAAGGGCATTTTGAGTTTTTCGCAGTGAAGAGCCGATCCTGGGAGGACCGCTAGCGAAGACGGTAGGCAAAACGGACCACCGAAGCACGTCCGGTGGTCCGCGGAAAACACCACCGGCGCGCCGCCGGGAAGGGCCGTCGGGGATGAAGCCGCGGTGATAGACCGTTGGTCCCACGACAACGCGGGACCGACGGAGGCGGGACGCGGTGCTTGGCCTCATCCGTTGGCAAGGGGCGGCCCCCACCTGGGGCCACAGTTCATTCAAGGGGGCGGCGCCCCCCCTCTTGCGCAACCGCTTTGCCGAAATGGCCGAGCCACCCAGCCACCGGGCCGCGACCAGGCCGGGCTGCGCCAGCCGGGTCAGGCCATCCTCAGGGGGGTCTCGGGCCGGGCCAGCCCGGGCCCGAAAACCCCCACTTCCAAACCCCTTTCGGTCTTTTTCCCATAAAATGGGCTACAGACCTCCGATCGATGCACCGTCAGTTGTATAGAGATACTTGGATAGATATGGTCGTTTCAGTATATTACAGTCAAGGGTTAGGAGTACTTTGGGTTCCGCCGGATTGGTTCGTACTCGAAACCAACCGGGCCCTCAGAGCGGAAACACTTATAACTTGAGTTCCTAACGTCCGATTGACGTCCCGTCGACTTTGATGGATTCCTCTTAGTGAGACGGACCTTTTGGATTACTATACTCGAGGATTGGATGTAGTTGGAGTACGGTTGGGTTGGTTTTGACTTAAAAACCAACCGGGCCCCTGGGACGAAAAAGCAAAAAAGTCTCAGACCAGGCGTCCGATTGACACGCCGTCTATGACGTTGAGTTGCTGTTGACGATACATAACTTTTGGATACATCAAATTCGGACTATGTGTCAGTTGATGTATCATCCCATCGGCTCATGGAGGAGACCCTCCCGAACGAGCTTGTCGTGTGCGGGAAACCCTAGAGCTGGCTGCGACTGCGACGACGATGACGACTGTGAAGAAATCCTCCGTGGATTTGACGACGACGACTACAACACTCAGCGATCCTACGTGGATCAGTGCTACCGATCCTCTATGGGTTAGAAATTATGTGGGTCAGTGCTCAACGGTCCTGTGTGGGCCAGCGCCTACAGATCCTTTGTGGGTCCGATCCTATGTGGGTCATTGCCGGGGTTAGTTACCTATCGATCCTGTGTGGGTCAGATCCTTTATAGGTCATTGCGGGGTTTATATATCTATCGATCCTTTTTGGGTCATTAAGGGGGTTAGTACCTATTGATCTTGTGTGGGTCCGATGGATTAGATGAATCAGTGGCCACATCTGATCATATCTATCGTCATACGAAGCAGTATACCTGTGTGAGATGAATCTTGACATGCTGTCCTATGTGGATTGTGTTGTGCTATCCTGTGTGGACGTGATCAAATTTGGGCTTGGAAGTTGGAGCCGAACTTGAAATTGGTGACTTAGGTATATGTATGGGCATATACCTAAGTAGTGTCGAATGTTACTTCGTGATTGTATCTTTCCATTGTGGATTATATTTTGTGGATTTTGGGAGACCTTTAGGGGTCTCGAGGTCCCTACTGAGTAGCTTATACTCACCCCTTCATGGGATATTCCCACACTACATTGTGTTGGTTGGAGATGACGGACAACGCTGATTGTGGTTGAGGCTTATGGAGCAGGACGACACCTGGAGGTGGACCACTGGGCGGGACGTACTCGGAGCGGACGGCTAGACACGAGGAGTTGTGGAGGCTATATGTACCCACTCTTCAGGTGGGACTTCCAGTGGACGGCTCGAGGCTGCGGCTTTACTTTTCAGTTGCTGTTTTACCTTTTTCAATTGTACTTTACTTTCAGTTTGGGTTTGTATTCTGGCCCACTTACTTTTCCGCACTTACTGATGTACCCAGTTTTTACTTAGTGTTTACTTCTGCTTGATTGCTTTGTGGTGTTTTTTTACTTTACAATGGAAATATCTTCCCTTTTTACCAGGAATTACACCTTGGTGCTAGTCACTAGCAACTGGCCTATGGAAGGCAGGTTTGGGGTAGTCACGACACGGGCTCCAAGGACGGGTCATGACAAATTGGTATTTTAGGAGTTTGGTTCTACCACAGAACTCAGAACTCTGATATTTTTCTATGTGAAGCAATAATGGTAAGAATATTAAGTGTGGTTATCAGTCCAGGGAGTCCAGTGTTGGTGGGGAGGCCAATGTATCCATACACCAGGACCCTGGAATCCGATTTCCGACTTAATGCATGAAAACAATGGTTGCATGTGTGTTTCATGTTTTCTTTGTGATTACTTTCTGTCAGCTCACCAGGTATACTGTTTGACCGTGGAACACCTGTTTATTTTCAGGATGAACCCACGACGATAGCCAGCTAGGTTTCCGAGTGATGTGTGTGATGATAGCCCACCGAGCGATGATGCCTCGGTACAGGGCCCTTTGACAGTAGAGGAATCAGCGGTACCTCTACCTGCTGAGCCACCGACGCTTCCAGCCCCAGCCGATGACGATGCACGTCGCCTTAGTGCACTTCACGAGTTTCAACGTAAGCAACCACCCACGTTCTGCAGGGAGACAGAGCCTCGGGCAGCCGAGGATTGGCTGGAGGCAGTTATACGAGTTTTCAGGTTAGTGAGGACACCAGCAGACCTCATGGTGATCCTCGTAGTGAGCCTCCTGCACGCGGCAGTAGGCAGATAGTGGAGCTTAATGGTCTAGGTGCACAAGAGGCATCTCTCCTCTGGACAGACTTTGAGTGACTCTTCCTCTCGAAGTTCGTCCCAGCCACCCTCTGTGCGGTGCACATCCAGGAGCTTCAACAGCTGCGGTGGGGTAGCTTGATGGTCGCCCAGTACTCGGTGATATTTACAGATCTCTCGTGCTACTCGATGGATATGGTATAGGACCCATTTTTCCGGGCCCGGACCATTGAGAAGGTATTGAGGCATGAGATAAAGGCATAGCTAATCTCCCTTAGCATTTCGACATAGGCAGAGGTACTGGAGCGAGCCCTTCTCATTGAGAGCTTCCTTGCTGAGCCCACATCCGCAGCGAGACCTACCACAGGTCAGCACGTAGCTGATTCTTCTGCAGTAGGCAGTCAACGGATGACTCATGGGTCCAGGCAGACCAGACCCTCAGGCAGACGACCACAGGACACTGGCTCAAAGGTGTGGGTCACTCAGCGCAGAGCCAGTCTTTCGAGAGGCAGACAGTGCTATGCATGCGGCGGGCAGGGCCACATGGCTCATGACTGCCAGAACCGCCTTACCATGGAGAAGCAGACGGTTGAGGGGCCACCCAGGTAGAGGCAGAGTGTTGACCTTGGTGGTCTGCAGGGAGCATGAAGATGAGGCAGAGGAGCTGGCCGAGCAGCAGGTGGTGGGCGAAGCTTTGAGACTCTACCACCACCACCAACAGGAGGTCCACCCCGACCACAGGGATCTGACAGGCAGAGAGAGGCACAGCTCTAGGCAGCAGAGGCCTACGACCATGGTGTTCCTGAGGTGTTTCTAGGTACTATCTGTGTCTATTCCACCCTTGCTGTAGTTCTTATAGACGCAGGAGCGAGTCATTCTTTCATAGCCGTTGCCCTTGTTCGGAGCTCGGAGATTTCGACAGAGCCGTTGGCTTCATCCTTACAGCTATAGACACCTATGGGAGAATACTCAACGATTATGCACTGGTTCCGGCAGTGTGAGATTACTCTAGGAGGAAAGAGTTTCAATTGGGATCTTCTTGTAGCGGCGTTGAGGCCTTACGACGTCATCTTGGGCATGGATTGGTTATCTACAGTCCATGCTCAGATTGACTGTATTAGGTGCAAGGTGCGATGTGTACGCACCGACGGGAGCAGGATCACCATCACCTATGAGAAGGGAGACTTCGCAGCACAGGATGGACTCTCTTAGGGGAGAGGATAGCCCATCACTCATCAGTTGGCTAGCCTCACCCTAGGAGCAGTTGACGTGCTGAGTCCTAGTTTTCCTGTAGTGGTGGATTAGTATGCAGACGTTTTTCCCGACGACCTTCCAGGACTACCTCCTCACATAGAGGTAGAATTTTATATTGAAATGTACCCCAGGATATCCCCGATGTCCACTCCATCATATCAGATGGCCTCTGCTGAGCTTCGAGAGCTATGAGTACAGTTGGAGGACTTGCAGGGAAAGGGATTCATCCAACCCAGTGTTTCACCCTGGTCTTCCCTGATATTGTTCACCATGAAGGCGGACAGGAGCTTGCGAATTTGTGTTGACTATCATCGCCTCAACCAGGTGTCCGTGAGGAACAAGTATTCGCTACTGAGGATTGAAGACTTCTTCGATCAGATCAAGGGAGCACGATGGTTCTCAAAGATAGACTTCTGGTGAGGCTACCGTCAGCTCAGAGTTCAGGACAAGGACGTGCAGAAGACAGCCTCCTGATGTCGGTATGGCCACTATGAGTTCTTGGTTATGCCGTTCGGTGTAAACAATGCTCCATCTGTGTTCATGGGCCTCATGAATAGGATCTTTCAGCCGTACCTCGATCAATTTGTTGTGGTCTTCATCGACGATATTTTGATATACTCGATGACTGAGGAGGAGCACGCCTACCACTTGCGGGTTGTACTAGACACACTCCGAGAGCACCAGCTTTATGGAAAGCTCTCGAAGTGTCGGTTCTGGTTACGTGAGGTCCACTTCTTGGGGCATGTCATCTCTGAGGCAGGATTTGTGATGGATCCTGCAAAGATCTAGGCAGTGCTAGCTTGGGAGCCACCTAAGAGCGTGACGGAGGTGCAGAGTTTCTTGGGACTATATGGGTACTATCGGAGATTTGTGCTAGACTTCCCCAGAGTTGAGGCACCACTATCAGCTTTGACGAAGAAGGGGAAACCCATTGTGTGGTCAGACAGATGTCAGCAGAGCTTCCAAGAGCTAAGATAGAGATTGACCAGCATGCCTATCTTGAGGATTCTGGAGGAGGGAGTTGGGTATGTAGTTTACTGTGATGCATCAGGTACCAGACTCTGATGTGTCCTGACACAGGAGCAGGTAGTGATCGCCTACGTATCACATCAGTTGAGGTTGCATGGGGAGAACTACGCTTCCCATGACCTAGAGTTAGCATCAGTGGTCTTCGCTCTGAAGATGTGGCGACACCATTTGATGGGCGAGCGCTTTACAGTCTATTCTGACCATCAGAGACTCAGGTACATCTTCTCACATAAGGACCTGGACCTGAGATATCGGTGATGGATCGAGTTCCTCTAAGACTATGACTTTGAGATAGTCTATACTCCTAGAAAGGGGAACAGGGTAGCCGATGCTCTCAGCAGAAGGACGGGCATTCAGCTACTTGGGGAGGCGACATAGCCACTAGCCACTTTGTAGATATCCTTCATGGATAGAGATGGAGCAGCCTTTCTTCAATCACTCAAAATCACTCCTCCACTACAACAGCAGGTCAGAGAGGCTCAGTGTGGGGATGCTAACTGTGAGACGTGGTGTGCCGAGATATCCTCAGGATAGGCACCTGATGGATTCTCCGTGGGAGGAGAGCATGATGTCTTTTTCAGAGGACATACCATGGTACCAGCTGCTTTACATGAGGAGGTGCTGAGAGAGTTTCACGCTTCCCCTTTGGGAGTACATCCTGTAGTGGCGAAGATGTACTAGGATCTCAGACGACAGAACTGGTGGTCGGGAATGAAGAAGGTTGTGGGAGAGTTCGTTTCTCGATGCCTCACCTGTCATCAGGTGAAGGCAGAGCACTAGGTACTAGCAGGATTGGTGCATCCCTTGGAGGTCCCAGAGTGGAAGTGGGATGGGATATCTATGGACATCATGACCGGACTTCCACATACTTCCAGAGGTCACCACTCTATTTGGGTGATTGTCGACCGACTCACCAAGTCGGCCCACTTCATACCCATTATAGAGCAGGGATTAGTGGAGAGCTTGGGACATCTCTATGTTCAGGAGATTGTATGGATTACTGGTGAGCAATCATCTATCGTCTCTGATCGAGATGCTCGCTTTACTTACCGGCTTTGGAAGGGGGTGCATGAGGAATTCGGGACGCATCTATGTCTGAGTACCACCTTTCACCCTCAGACAGATGGTTAGATGGAGATGACCATTCAAACTCTCGAGGACATGCTCCGCACATGTTTCCTCAACTTTGGTCACAGCTGGGAGGACCACCTACCCTTGGTGGAGTTTGTGTACAACACCAGCTACCACTCCACCATCGGGATGGCACCATACGAGGCATTGTACGGCTGACCATATAGATCTCCTCTGTGCTGGATAGACTCTAGGGAGTCAGCACTTGTGGGACCGTAGATGGTCCAAGCCACAATTGAGAAGGTCCAGGTCATCCAGGAGCGGATGAAGACAACTTAGAGCCGGCAGAAGTTCTATGATGATAGGAGGCGGAGGCCACTAGAGTTCGAGGATGGGGAAAACTTATTCTTGCGGGTCTCACCTCGACGTGGATTATGGAGATTTTTCTGAGGAGGCATGTTTTCTCCATGCTTCATCGGACAATTCCAGGTCCTCAGTAGGATTGGCGAGGTGGCTTATCGCCTGGCTCTACCACCTCAGTTGCACCAGGTGCATGACGTCTTCCACGTATCTCAACTGAGGGGATACGTTCATGACCCGACACATATCATTGACCATGGGGAGCTGGATGTTGATGATGGGGTGACTTTTGCGGAGCTCCTAGTGGAGATCAAGGATCGACATGAGCGGGTCATACGTGGATGATTGATTCCTATAGTGCGTATCAGATGGCAGCATGGGAACCTCCAGGAGAGCACTTGGGAGCGGGAGGCTCAGATGCATGCTCAATAACCACTTTTGTTTCCTTAGTTTATGATGTATCTTTACGGGGACGTAAAGCCCTGAGGTGAGAGTGATGTAAAGACCCGTAAAATTCAAGGATGTTTTTTCTTAATTTTCTTGGGAATTTTACAAGAATTTAGTTTCTGAAGGCACCTGATTCTGAGGCCCTGATTCATTTTTTGAAGTTTAGCTCGGGTATGTTCAGTGAACGAACGAGCGGGTTTTTCTAACTTTTGAACTGATGCTCGGAATAGAATTACGAGGGCACCGATGGAATCGCAGCACCGTTAATTGCTTAGAAACACCTTTTCCATAGTTGTGTTTGCTCGGGTGTGGTTTTTAATTTTTTCGGGCTAAGTAAATGAATAAAATAAAATGGTGCGACCAATTTATTTTATTTTAAGTTGTTTAACCTATGTTAAGAGGTTAAAGTGATACCCACAATATCCTACACCACTAGGTAGGCTATTTGTTGTGTGGGTCCCACATGGGCCCCACCGTTTCATTCAACCTTTTTCAACCCCCTCCATTAATTAAGTAACGCACCCGCACCCCCCTTTTTATGATGTAAACCCTTGCATTTATTCTGGATAATAAAAGCCTCATTAATTTGGCGGTTTAAATGTTGCAATTAATTCAGTTAATTGATTGTTTCATTTTGAATTTCAAAAAGTTGGCTTTTGTGTTAATAAAATAAGACAACTCTTATTTTATTAAGGGTTGTTGGGTTGTGGGAGGTTTGAGAGTAATCACTCAAGCCGTGAAGTTCCTCCTTCCTCGACAAAAAACACGAAGAACGTGAAGAACGTGATGAATGCGAAGAACGCCGACCTACCGACGAAGGTCAACAAGAATGCCAGATCCTCAGAGATCGACAACGTGACACCGGCGAATCCTTTCTCCGCAACGCGACGATTCTCCTTTCGTGACGCTTCTTCTGCGATGCTTCATCCGTGACGTTCCTTCTTCCGCGACGAACCCTCGCTCAACGATGCTTGAGGTAAGGGTTTTGTTTCAATTAAATCTACGTGATTTATATCCTCAGCATGTGTTTAAAATTTGTCGTAATCCGTTTAAACTGCTAACGCGGTGGGTGCGGACCAACGAACAAGTCCGAACCCACCGTTTCATTGTTCTTGGTGTGAGGATCGGCGAGTGACGATGAAGTAGGCCGCAAGGGAATTTTGGGGTCTTCGTAGTGAAGAGACTATCCCGGGAGGACCGCTGGAAAAGATGACAGGTAAAACGGACCACCAGAGCACGTCCAGTGGCCCGCGGAAAACACCGCCGGTGCGCCTCGCCGGCACGGCGACACCGGTCGGATGCCAGGAGGCGGCGGTGCCCGGCGCGCCATTGGGAAAGGCCGCCGCGACTGCAGACCACTGGTCCCGCGACCGCGCGGGACCGAGGGAGGCGGGACGTGGCCCTCGGCCATGTCCGTTGGCAAGGGGCGACCCCCACGCGGGGTCGCGGTTCATTCAAGGGGGTGACGCCCCCCCTCTTGCGCAACAGCTCGGTCGAAACTGCCGAGCCACCCGGCCACCGGGCCGGGCCGGGCCGTGCCATATGAGACGGGCCATGCCAAAGCGGGTCAGAATCAGACCCGGGCGGGTCGACCCGGTTCGGGCCCACCCAGGGGGGGTCTCGGGCCGGGTCGGCCTGGGCCCGAAACCCCCACTTCCGGACCCCTTTGGGTCTTTTTCCCATAACGTGGGATATGGACATCCGATTGATGCACCGTCAGTTTCGTATCGATCCTTGTATCACGACGGTTGTTTTGGTGTATTACACTCAAGGGTTCGGAGTACTTTGGGTTCAGCCGGGTTGGTTCGTACTCGAAACCAACCAGGCCCTCGGAGCGAAAACGCTTATAACTAGAGCTCTAGATGTCTGATTGATGTGCCATAGACTTTGATGGATTACTCTTAGTGAGACGGACCTTTTGGCTTACTCCTCTCGACATTTGGATGCAGTTGGAGTACGGTCAGGTTGGTTTTGACTTAAAACCCAACCGGGCCCCTCGGACAAAAAAGCCAATAACTCTCAGATCGGGCGTCCGATTGACGCGCCGTCTGTGACGTTGAGTTCCTGTTAACGATACAAAACTTTTGGATACATCAACTTTGGAATACATGTCAGTTGATGTATCATCCCCTCAGCTTTTGGAGTGGACCCTCCCGAATGAGCTTGTTGTGTGCGGGAAACCCTAGAGCTGGCTGCGACTGCGACGACGATGACGACTGTGCAGAAATCCTCCGTGGATTCGACAGTGACAACTACAACACTCAGGGATCCTACGTGGATCAGTGCTACCGATCCTGTGTGGGTCAGATCCTTTGTGGGTTAGCGCTCATCAGTCCTGTTTGGGCCAGCGCCTATAGATCCTATGTGGGTCCGATCCTGTGTGGGTCATTGCGGGGGTTAGTTACCTATCGATCATGTGTGGGTCAGATCCTTTGTGGGTCATTGCGGTGGTTAGTTATCTATTTATCCATTATGGGTCATTGAGGGGGTTAGTACCTATCGATCCTATGTGGGTTCGATGGCTTAGATGAATCAGTGGCAACATCTAATCCTCTCTATCGTCATATGAAGAAGTATACATGTGTGAGCTAAATATTGACTTTCTTTCCTATGTGGATTGTGTTGTGCTATCCTGTGTGGAAGTGATCGAATTTGGGCTCGGATGTTGGAGCCGAACTGGAAATTGGTTACTTAGGTATATGTATGGGCATATTCCTAAGTAGTGTTGGATGTTACTTCATGATTGTATGTTTCCTTTATTGATTATAATTTGTGGATTCTGGGAGACCTTCACGGGTCTCAGGGTCCCTACTGAGTAGATTATACTCACCCCTACATGATCTATTCCCACACTACGTTGTGTTGGTTATAGATGACGGATAGCGCTGATCATGGTTGAGGCTTGCGGAGTAGGACAGTACCTGGAGGTGGACCACTAGGCGGGACGTACTTGGAGAGGACGGATGGACCCGAGGATCTGTAGAGGCTATCTGTACCCACCCTTCAGGTTGGACTTCCTGTGGACGGCTCGAGGCTGTGGGTTTACTTTTCAGTTGTTGTTTTCCGTTTTTCAGTTGTACTTTACTTTCAGTTTGGGTTTGTATTCTGGCCCACTTACTTTTCCACACTTATTGTTGTACCCAGTTTTTACTTTGTGTTTACTTCTACTTGCTTTCTTTGTGGTGTTCTTTTACTTTACAAAGGCAATGCCTTCCCTTTTTACTGGGAATTACACCTTGGTTCTAGTCGCCATCCCCTGGCCTATGGATGGCGGGCTTGGGGTAGTCACGACACATGCCCTGAGGACGGGTCATGACAATACCATTCACCATATTACTCAGAATAGTTATTATTTATGGTTACCAGTTGGGGAGAGTTATTTACATTTCATATGTTAGTTTAAAATATGAATGAATCTGTTGATTATGCATCACCCATTTTATTTGAGGAATTTATTAGACATAATATGTGTTAGGTGGGTCATACTATATCCCCTTGGTGCATCAGCAGGTGTCATGAGACAAACTAGGGAAGGTTTTTACCCGTCTATGTATGGTCCTAGAAAAAGGCCTTGAATTTATGGTTATGATGTACCACATTATGCATTCCCTCATTATAAAACAATTACCACATATTCCATGTGATTATTCAACTATTAGAATATCCAAGTTTATATTTTATTATGTAATTACTTAGTATGATTTTATTTTTTCCATATTATGCTCTAGTTTACTTTTAATTACATGTGTACATTTATTTATTTACCATACCTTATTGCTTATGCTTCAGCTGTATTACATACCCTTACTAAGTATCTGATTTCAACCCTTTAGTATGCTTATTCTCCCATGGATTCCATGAAAAATTTTCTAAATGACATGAAAAATTAATCTAGAATAATAAGAGTGTTTACAAATGAGTTTCTATGATATATTTCATTTTAAGTTATAATGTTGAACATAATTATTTATTTGGTTTTCCAATGCTACTAAACTATTAATTCATTCGGGATATGACTTCCTTGTTTATATGTTAATGTAATAAAATAAGTAAACGACACTAGGAAACTAGTTTTAGGATCATTAAGAATTTTTTCATAGCCCAAGCCAAAAATAAAGATGGTACATAGGTCTCTAACCCATGCCGAAATCCAGTACATGGGTGGTATCCTAAGACAAATATATTATAAAGGTATAGATAGGTATCTTTGATAGAAAATATTATCTTCTAATATGTATTCCACAAATTCTATCAATTAATGCCCAGTTAAAATTTCATGGATCATTGTGATTATTTTCATATGATTCATGTCTAATGAAGAGACATGATTTATTCCATAACTCATTTTTATGATCATTGATTTACATGTTATGATGTTCTAATGTTATGATAACATTATTATACCCCAATGTTCATGTTTTTTCTTGCATTTATCTTTTTTTTACCCTTACTGAGCTTTTGAGCTCACTACCTTTTATGTTTCCTTTCCCAAGGTTATGAATAATTGTTTTAGGTAGAAGTAATAATTGTAGAGAACATTATGGGAGATGTTTAAGATCTTTCACCACGATATGAGATTTTGATTTCCATGTATCCAAATCCGTTAAATTATTATTGTCCTTGGGCATTTATTTTTGTAATGTACTAAATATTAACTTAAAATTATGTAATATCTATGTATGCTAAGACTGGGTCGCTATAGTTAGTATCAGAGGAATGTTTTTGTCAACATTTAGAAACTAGGATTACATTACCATAGTGGGATAACTAGATGTATATTAAAGAATATATATAGGGATATCTTTATAGATAAGTATAATGACAATAAAAATTATAGGGGAATTATAATGAATTTTTCAGTGCCTATGAGGCTAATTTCACTAGAATTTTGAGATAGGGATATGGAATTATCATACAATAAGAAAGTAAGGTTGATAAGAACTTTAGTGGAATAATTCCAAGTCCCATAAGGGTGTTTTCCTTCAGGGACTTTGGTAGCTATAAAGAGATTTTGATTTATGCAATCAATGTTGAAATGGAGGTTATATTTCTGTATCAATCTCATGGTTTTAATAGGAAGAGGAAAATTTAGTTCATAGGACAATCAAAAAACCATAGAGATAAGAATATGATATTAAATTTTTCCTCTATGTGTGGAATGAAGCATTGTTGTAATTATCTTATTGGGATGAGTAAATATTATATGTATGGAAGGTAAGGAAATCAAGTGGATGAATGTAGATGTGATAGAGAAAGTTTGTATAATTATACGAATAATGATAAAACTCTTCGAGATGCTCCTCCAACACTACATTGGTTCGATTGTAGAGAGTCTGGACCTTTTTACAACAAGTTTGAAAATACAAGGATTGTTAATAATAATTAGTGCCGATGACCACTAAAGGTAAATAAAAAACTGAAAGTGTAGATAATAAAAGTGGATAAAGTGATCCATGATAATTTTGGAACTAAATAGTGGATAATTGCCTTTGGAATTTCTAAAAAATAAGATATATGAAAAATATTGATCAATTAGTTTATCTTTTTATGAATCTATGTACTGATTATATTTCCCTATATGAATTTTTGATTTGAAAAATCATGTTGAATTTCTATATTCACATGGATAAACCCATGATTATAATAGAAATGTTTTTATAATATAAGATCATATTTTAGGAATTAATCGTGAATTATATTTTGGAATTATGTATGTTATTAATTAGGATTTATGGAAATTATGATTATGAACATGTTTTAATGTGAATATAAGAGGAAGGTATTCACATGTTTGGTATGGGATGACATATGGGGTATCATTGTTAATCTGATTTAATGAAATTATTTATATATTTTGGGATTTTTATATTTTATATAGGTTATAAGGTTAAACGTTTATTGAATGATTAATTTAAATGTTGGATAAAGATTTTGAGAAGAATTTATTATCTTACCACCTGATGATTTATGAATATTCAATAACCAATTATAAAAATCTATTGTTGAAGATATCTAATGAAATATGGGATGTCATATCATGGGTCTCATGATATGTTACTACTTCAAGAATAGAAAATTCACTTTCCTTTTTGGAGAAAGTGGTGAAGTGTATCAAGGGACAACAATGGGTGAGGTTGTCCTGAAATCATGAATGTATATCTTTTCATGAAAACAATTTATCTTTAGGAAAATGTATCTTAAAACCATAAATATTATCCTAGTTCCACTATTTTTGGTGAATCTGATGGTGTAATGTATCAGAGTATCAGTGTAATTTTTTTAATTACATGGAATTATTTCGAGACTGCACACTTTGAAAGTACGTGATTTTGAGGCCCGGAGTTCTGAGAATGATCCGTCAAAAAAACATTTATGCTTTAAATAGTGCATGATAGCAGTTTTCTTGAAAAACTGAAATAACACTTAAATGATTTCTTAGATGAAGAAATATGAGGACATCGTTGTATTCAAGATGGAAGGTTTTCCTTAGGTGTGACTTACATTTAGTCAGTGTAGTAATCTAGTGAGAAAATATGATAATAGAATAACTATGAATAAAATTGTTAAATATAATTATTTTATTTTTCTAATGCATATTACTCAAAAATGGTGACTCAGATTAAAAATTTGAGACCATCACTGAGCTCGTGAATGTATGATTTCCTTTTGTAGATCCTAACATCGGCTGGTGGGGGCCAACATTGAATGTTAGTTTATGGCTATGAATAATATAAATAAAAATTATTTTATTTTCAAATACTTATAACTCCAAAAGGTAACTTTTATTGAAATCCCAAGAGTACTGTTGAACTCAGGGAGCATGTTCCCCTTAAGAGGAACATAACCTCATCTGGTGTGGGTCGAGGGTGAAAGTTAATTTTTGAACATTTTTTATGGTACGCTTAGTAAATGTGTGAGTGGGATTTTATATCTTTTGAACCAGTTCTCAGATCAAAAATATTAGGACACTCATGAATTTTGAATACTGGGATTCACCATGAAATGGGTTAAATTCGGCTAGAAATGGTCAAGAGAAAAGTTATTTTTCAGACTTCTCATGAAAAAGAATAATATAATTTAAAGTAATTATTTTATTTCTTTTCTAATTATTGGATGGAGGATGACGACACTATGTTTCAATGACAAGGCAGTGGCAGGGCACATTAATGGAGGGTCAATAATGACTCATTTGAAACTACGATGTTATTACTGTAATGGATAACTAAATGTGGATCATTAGATGAGGATAATTTAATAGGCATTATTACTGGGTGCAGCATCACTGTGCTTTTTTATCATTAAATAATCCATCATGAGGGGTTTGGTAATTAAAACACGGGGGATTCTCTAATGACACTCTCGTGAATTACATATCCAACGAAGAACAATGATGAACACTAGTGAGACTCCACCAACTATGATGAACCTAGAAAAATGAAGCCGACAACAACATCGACACCATGAATCCTCAAAAACAAACACTTTGACATATAACAACAAAGATTTAGGGGTTTGTGTTATTTAATTTTTAGACCTTGTTCATGAAAATTAAAGTCAAACGTAGACCCACTAATTAATGGGTTGATTTGAAAATCAATCGTTACTACAGGTGGATAATTTTGTGGGGCTTGTATTGGGTTTTTAACTTTTGTCATGTGATCAATACATATCCACATTCTCAGATTCTAACTTGGAGGGCACGGGTCGACCCAAATAATGATCGGACCCTCCACCATGGTTGTTTATTGTGCGTTCTTCTGGATAATTTCATGAAACAATGAAGAAGAGAGTTTGAGGCTATCACAGTGAAGGTTATGGCATAGAAATTTCATATGTGCATGCGACGTGAAGAACAGACCACTAGAGCATGTCCGGTGGTCTGCCGAATGTTCTTCCATTGTGCCAACGCTGACACTGGTAGCGACTGCGGAGACACCGACTGCATGTTAGATGGGGAACAAGGGCCACATGTCGGGTGGAGCGGCACGCCTGTTGGCTCACTAAGGCAGCACGTGGTGATGCGGCCTACCGACCATGGAAGTGAGGAGGCATGGTTCCCGTTAGTGTTGTCTGTAGGATCGGCCCGCTCGGGCCTCTTTGTGGTGTGCAAAATAGCCGACCCACCTATCTGGACAAATTTTCTTGATTGGAGAAAAGAATGGTGCCTCTCATCTACTGCGGGGCGAGATAGAGGTTGTACCCGTCCATCTAGTCGAACTCGAGGATCATCAGGGTGGACCCACAATGTGGGCTAGGACCATGGCTCAATGGACCTGACCCTCCATAGGGCCAATCCTATCCTGTTAGGGTAGACCCACAAGCCCAATGGGCTGGCTAGGCCAGCCCCATGCGGGACCATCAGACTGGGTCGGGTGGGGTCAGACCGACCAGACCTGGACCCACTATGCCCTTTTACAAAAATGCTGGTATCTATCAAAATAGGGATTTTATTGACGCCCCATCATTGTATTTGAGACCCTCTAAATGGAGCGGTTCTTCTGATATACTCTAACTTTGTTTTGGGTAGATTTTGGAGTATATCCCAGTTGGATCAGATGTGAATCAAACTAGTCCATTTTTACATTTTGTCCTATATCGTACAGATCTGGTGTCTGATTGACGTGTTGTCTGTCGTGATGGAAACCTCACAAAAAGACCATCCTTTGGGTTATATATAAGCGAGACTTTTCAGATAGTTGAGATACGACCAGTGTCTTGCGGAGTAAATCCTCTGTAAATCAATCAAGCTAAGTGAGGCAATCCAATGTATAGCTAAGACATGAAGAATGAATATAGGTCCTCTGAGTGTGTTAACACCTAGATATCCTCTATGGGTCAGCACCTAGAGATCCTCTATTAGTCATCACCTAGTGATCTTCTATGGGTCAGCACCTATCGGTCCACAATGTGGGTACGCATCTTGTGATCCTCTGATTGGTTCAGCACCTAGAAATCCTCTGAGTGGGTTAAAACCTAGTGATCCTTTATGGGTCAGCACCTATCGATCATATCTAGGGAATACCCTAGTGATCCTATGTGGGTCAGAATCTATTGATCTACATACTGGGTCATCATCTAGTGATCCTCTAAGTGGGTCTGCACCTAGAAATCCTCTGAGTGGGTTTGCACCTATAGATCCTCTATGGGTAAACATATAGAGATCCTCTGTTTTTCAGCACCTAGCGATCCTCTATGGGTCAGCACCTAGAGACCCTCTATGTTTCAGAACCTAGAGACACAATACGGGTCAGCAGTAAAGACTCTAGATGGAATAAGATGATCTAGAAATATGAATTATCATCTTGACTATTGTACTTATGTTATACCTGGTGGGAGATGTGTCTTTTACATTCTACAATGTGGTTGAGGTCATTCTTTGTGTTTCTACCTTTGAGGTATTTTTTCACTGTAGTGTTTTTCCTCATAGATTAGCGAGATACCATCAGGGGTCTCGGTGTCCCTACTCAGTATTTTTATACTCACCCATGCATGGGCTTTGCCCACATGTGTTGTGTCTAGTGTAGATGATCGATGTTTCAACAGAGGTGATCAGTTGGATGGGACTAATAAATGCTATAATGGGGGATGTGGTGGTATAGGATAATGTGGGGCCAAGTAGGACCATGTGGGTAGGACATAATACTTTGTTTTCTAGTAGCTTCACTACTCTCATAGCTAGGTGGGGTTTTCTAGGGATGGCCTTCAGAGTTCAATTTTTTACTTTACCTTTTTCATTTCCTAGTTTTGTTTATTTTATGGCCCACTTACTTTCAATTGTACATGAGCACTTCCTTGTTTTAGTGGTATTCTCGTTTCTCCCTATCAATGCATTGGGATTTGGTTGAATGTTTTTGTATATAGGTTTAAATAAAATTCCTTCACTTTTGGGATATGCCTTTCTGGTGCTAGTCACCATCCCATGGCCTACGGAATGTGGGCTTGGGGTTGTCATGGAACGAGATCTGGGGGATGGGCCATGACAAAGTGGTATCCTAGGGCGATCAGTTCTACCAGAAGAACTAATATTCTATATTTTCAATGGGGAAATATTGTTAGGTTTCTTGAGTTCATATTTCAGTCCCGGGAGTCCAATGTTGTTTTTGTGGCCAATGTATCCAAACACTAGGGCCCTGAATTCTGTTTTCTGCCTCGTTACACAAAAAAAATAGTTGTTGGTGTTTTGAAAATTATTCTCTCAAGATCTATTTTGAGTCATCTCAAAAAATATGACCTTTTAACCATGTTTTATCTTTCTTCTCTTTCATGATGACTCCATGTAGACAGCTAGCAAGGATTCCAATTTTTGGCCCTAAGGATGGTCCACATAGTGGAAAGGCTTCAAGACAAGTATCATTTCCCGAGATGGTACCATCAGAAGATGTATTAGAAATACTAATTCACGATGGTTAGCAATTACTATTGGAACTATAGGAAGAGGAAACATCTAGGATCAGTTCCTTATACATGTTTCTGCAAGAGATAGACGTCAGGTTCTATGGAGAGCCCAACTCACAGGCGGCTAAGAACTGGATTGAGGTTTCGAGCAAGTTTCCATCTAGCCTGAGAACCATTTGATCAGATGGCAGTCCTGGATTTGAGCCTTCTTCATTCCTCAGTTGGGTGATGCTAATGTTTATATCACACTGATATTATGATGAGGTGACCTTTCCGTAGAAAGAGCATGAGAACCTTCCTCAGAAATGGGGTTCTAGACATTAAAGCTACATGGTATGTGTTCTCATGAGCTTCTACATATTCGAATGGATGATGTGTTGATAGATGATTATTCCTCATGGTGTACTATCCATTACACATACACAACGAATACAATACGTCTAGTGATTCAGTGATTATACCTATGTGCGAGATGTGTTTAGGGATATCTATGACTGTACTATTCATCTATGCATTCCTATTTATATAAGGGTTCTAGAGAGAACCTATTTGGTTGAAAATTATTTGGCCGAGTATATACAGCCAGTGAATGTCAGTAGTGGGAAAACAATAAATCGACATCAGTCTAAGATACATGGATGTGTATGATGTTTCAAGAAGAGGATGTGATAGGGATTGATGAATCTGGAGGGCGGTAGAAGAGGAAGATGATCTAGGAGAGCAGTTTGAGGTGGTATACATTTGTACATGTTAAAACCAACACCCCAATGTAGTCCCCACAAAGCTTAGGGAGCTGGAGTAGCTTCATGAAGTCATAGAGTATTACCCAAGGGATCCAAGAATGATTTGAGGTATGGTTTGTGTCTACTACTAGCTATCATATTAATTGATATAGGTACTAATCATTCCTTTCTGTCAAAAATCTTGTACAAGACTTAGAGTTTCTATATAAACCGTTGACTTGATCCTTACATCTAGAGATACCTATAGGAGGAGACTCTATAATCATAATTACGCTGATAATGTGATCTAACTCTTGAGGTGAGATATTCAGTTGGAACCTCTTGGTGGTAACATCGAGGCCTTGTGACATTAGTTTGGGTATGAAATGGTCATCCATAGTTCATGCTCAGATTGACTATTTTAGGAAAAAGGGTGTGGTATATTTGCAATGTTGGAATAGTTTTTTCCTTGGTCAGAGAAAAAGGAATCCTAGGTAGCATCGAATAAAGTCATGAATGGGAGGGTGCATCCAGTCACTCAAGTCGTCCAGCCTTTACCTTGTGGAAGTAGGCGTTTTTAGTTTTTATTTCCCAACAGCGGTGGTGGAGTGTGTTAACATCCTTTCAAAAGATGTTTCCAAGATTACCACCCTCTAGGGGGAGAGACTTCTGTATCATTCTACACCATGATATGGAACTGATATTATCATTAGTATATCTTTGGGATTTTGTAGAGCTTCCCTAGAAGGGGGTGTAGGTGGGGACTTGTAGAGGAAGGGATTAGTAAGACCCAGTGTTCGAGGTTATTTTTCGATTTTCAGCACCTTATCCAAGTGGTCCTAGAGCGAGAGTCTCTACTACCAAAGGGTCAATGGGAACATTAATATGTTAAAGGGAGTAGCCTTTCATGTGGATGGAAATGTCCTCATAGGATTTTTAGTAGTATACATATAGACTATTGTTGGGGTTCCTCAAGGAAAGCAACATTTAGATAATCTATACTCCTACGAAAGGGGACATGGTGGCAAACACACTCAATAGATGGTCTGGTTTACAGCTGCGGATTGAGGTGACAGAGTAGCTAGCCAAGATGTTTATATCCTTTGTGGATGATGATTTAGAAGCTTACCTACTATCTATAACTGTCACTCTCACACTTCTTCAATGAGTTAGGGAGGAATAACTTGTGGATGTTTACTTCGTGTCCTGACATGCTCTGATATTCTCAAGACATGCTCGTGATGAATTTTTGATAAGTGGGGAGAACGTCACCCTTTTAGAGGATGCACCATGGTACTAATGAAGATATGGGAGGAGGTGTTTATGGAATTCAAAACATCCCCATTGGTAGTACATCATGTTGTGGAAATTATGTAATAAGAAATCATACATCAATACTAGTTACCAGGGATGAAGATAGTGGTGGCAGAGTTCATTTCACGATGCCTCACTTGTTAGAAAGTGAAAGTTGAGCATTTGGTTCTAGAACGATTGGTAAAATATTTTACCTCTTAGACACATGGTTAGATGTAGTGGACTATACAAACCTTGGAAGAAATTCTTTGTGAATTTGTCCTGGATTTGGTCATAGTTGGGAGGACCACCAACCACAGGTGGAGTTTTCATATAGAAATATCTATCACTCCACCATTGGCATGGAACCATTTGAGTCATGGTATGAGGGGCCATGTAGATCACCTCTATAATGGACTGAGTGAGGGGAGTCAACACTCAGGTGTCCAGAGTTGGTACGGTCTACCATGCAGAAGGTGTAAATCATCCAAGAGAAGATGAGGACTACGAGAGCAGACATAAGTCTTTTGCCGACAAGAGACAAAGACCCTTTGAGTTCAAGGAGGGAGACCATGTTTTCCTTCGTGTCTTACCCCGATGGGGATTAAGGAGATTATGATGGTGTGGAATGCTATCTATGAGGTTCATCGGACCTTTTCATATCCCTAGTAGAGTTGGCAAGGTGGCGTACTGCCTATCTCTTACCCCATTGATGCACTGGTTGCACGATGTTTTTCACGTGTCACAGTAGAAGAGATACGTTCATGATCCATTACATGTCATCAACTAGGGTCAGATAGACATTAATGATGGAGTGACCTTTTAGGTGTTCCTAGTAGAGATAGAGGATAGATAAGAGTAATTCCTTAATGGATGACTGATTCATATTGTCCATGTTCGATGGCAGCACAAGAATTTCCAAGAGAGCACAAGGGGATGTGAGCCTCAAATTCTTGATCAGTACCCCCACTTTTTTGATTTTCCATTGTTTTGGATTTCTGGGACATAAATCTCTAAGGTGGGGAGAATGTAACATCATATAATTTTATTGTAATTATTTTTGATTACATAGAATTATTTCATGACTTCACGCTTTGACAACCCATGATTCGCAGGCCTAGAGTGCCCATAATGAACCATCAAAAAACTAATAAGCATTAAATAGTGTGTGTGAGCAGTTTTCCTAAAAAAGTGGAATACCTCTTAAAAGGATTCCCAAATCATAATTTTGAGGGCATTTTTGTGTTCAGGATGACAGGATTACCCTATGCATGACTTATGTTTAGTCGGTGCAGGCCTTAAGTGAGAAAACATGAAAATGGCTTAACTGTAAATAAAATAATCAAATAAAATTATTTTATTTTTCAAATTCTTATAACTCATGAATGGTGACTTGGCTTAAATATCTAAGACCATCACTGAGTTCATGAGGGTATTGTTTCCTTAGGTATATCATAACATTAACTGAAAAGGGACGATAATGGAAGTTATTTTCTGGCTATGAATAAAATAATTAGCAATTATTTTATTTTAAAATCCTTAGAAATCATAAATGGTAAGTCATATTGAATAGATGATAGTACCGTTGAACTCATTGGGGCATGTTTCCCTTAGGCAGAGCCAAACCTTGACAAGTGTTGGTCGAGGGTGAAAGTTGATTTTTGAACTTTTCTTAAGGTACGTTCATTAATCGTGAGAGTGAGATTTTATAACTTTTGAACCGGTGCTTGGATCAAAAATCAGAGGGCACCATAGAATTAAAATTTCAAAGATTCACCCTGGAATGACTTAACTTCGACCGACAAGGGCCGAGTGAAAAATATATTGTTCAGACATTTCAAAAAATAATAACTTAAAGGAATTATTTTATTTCATATTACAATGTTGGGTGGTGGATGGTGATGTTGCAGTACAATGATGATTCAATGAAAAGGCACATCAATGGATGATCAATAATGGCTCATTTGAAACTGTGAAACTATTACCTTAAGGGAACATTAAATGTGGCTCATTAAATGAGGCTAATTTAATAAGCATTTTTAATGGGCGTAGTGTTTCTGCACTTTTTTTCTTTAAATAATCCAACGTGTTGGGTTTGGGAATTAATCTATTGTGGATTCTGTGATGAAACTCTGGTGAATTTCCTGTCAAACGAAGAATGATGAAGAGCACTAGTGAGACTCCAACGACTTCGATAGACCTCAATGAACGAACCCGGAAGTGACGTCAACACCTTGAAACCTGGAAAACCAAGGCTTCAGAATCAAACAAAAAATAGGTAGGGGTTTGTGTTAATTAAAGTTTCTTCCTCATTCCTAAAAATTAATAATGATTGCAGAACAACTAACTAATATGATGATATATGAATCACTTTTTCTTGAAAGTGGATAACAGTGTGGGGCTGGTATTGGGGTTTCACTTTTTTATGTGATCAATACATTCCCTCAAGCATAAACTCTAACGCGGAGGGTGCAGGATGATACGAACAAGGCCTAGACCCTCCGCCATGGTTGTTTATTGTGCGTTCTTGGTGGATGATTTTCGAAATGGCAGTGAAGTGAGTTTGAGGTTGTCAGAGCAAAGGTGATGAACTAGAAATTCCATATACATAGGAGACACGAAGAACAGAACAACATAGTGCATTTGGTGGTCTTCCAAAGGTTATGCTGTCGTACTGACTATGGCATTATTAGAGATAGAGGAGGCATGCGACAACACCAGCTATGATGGCAGTAGCATGCGGTGGCACCAGCCACGTGCTGGATGTGGACCGAGGGCTATAGGATGGACTATGACAAAGTGTAGTGGTGCACTCGTCGGCTAACCGAGGTGGTAGGCGGGGATGTGCATGACCTACCGTGTCACTGAGGTGGTGTGGTGCTCATCAGCACAACATGGAGGAGCGACCTGCTCGAGCTGCTCATGTGCATGTGAAATGGCTGGCTTGCCTGGCCAGCCATGTGGAGCTGTCATGGTCGCCTGACCGTGGTGATGAGGCCACCCCACATCAACCGTGGGGTGGGATGGAGGCAAGACGATGCTTTCTTCCACATCCTAGATGGGTAGAACGGTCCACCTCTAGCAGACCAGGTCAACTAGTGCACCAAACCCTCTTAGCTGGATGGACCCACACAATGGGCCAGGCCCGCGACATACAGGGCCAGACCCACCAGCTGGTGTGAAATATCCTATCCGTTCAGACCCATGAGCCCAATGGTTGGCTGGGCCAGACCAATGCCGGACTGATGCCAAACTCGGACCCAACTGCCTTTTTTTTACAAAATTGCATGTATCTGTCAAACCGGGAATCTGATTGATGCGCCGTCAGTGGCGATAAGACCCTCAAGACAGATCGGAACATATGAAGTAATCCACTATAGTTTTTTGAAGAATTTGGAGTATAAATAGGATATATCATGAATAAATTTAACTAGACTATATTTAACTTTTTTCCAATATCTTACAGACCGTGTGTCCGATTGGCGCGTCGTCTATTTCATTGGAACCATTACAACAAGAAGGTATATTAGGTTAATTCTAAGTGCGTCTTCATAATGGTTGAGATATGACTGGTGGTTTGAGGAGTGGATCCTATGGATGTCAATTATTCTATGTGAGGGAATCTAGTGGCTGGCTGTGACATAAAGAAATAACAGCAATCCTTTGAGTGGGTCAGCACCTAGCGATCCAATGAGTGTTTCAGTAGCTAGTGATCCTTTGAGTGGGTCCCCAACTAGAAATAATTTGAGTGGGTCAACACTTACCAATCATATGTGTGTCAGTACTAAGTGATCCTCTGTGGGTCAACACAAAGTGATCTCCTGTTGTTCAGCCCCTAGCGATAGTCTCTAGGTTAGCACCAAGAGATCCTCTGAGTGGGTCAACATTTAGTAATCCTTTGAGTTAGTCAGTCCTTAGCTATCCTCTGAGTGGGTTAGCACCTAGTGACCCTATGTGGGTCAACACTTAGAGATTTTCTATGGTTCAACACCTAAAGATCCTTTATGGGTCATCACCTAGCGATCCTCTAGGGGTCAGCACCTAGAGACCCTATATGGGTCAGCACCAGAGAATCTCGATGAAATTAGATGATCTAGATTTATTACTAATCATCTATAATTCTATACTTAAGATATACCTGGTGTGAGCTGTGTCTTTTACATTATGCTATGTGGTTGAGGTCTTTCTTGATTTTTTTACCACTGGGTTATTTTTTCATCATGTTGTTTTCTGTTATGGATTACCGAGAGACCTTTGGGGGTCTCGAGATCCCTACTGAGTATCGTTATGCTCACCCTTGCATGGGTTTTGACCACCCATGTTGGTTCTGGTGCAGACGATCGATGTTTTGATAGAGGTTATTAGGGGTACAGGACGAACTGATTCTATAATGGTGTACTTGGTGGCCTAGGGCAAGGTGGGACCCAATATGACCGTGTTGGGAGGACATACTACTTAGGCTTTCAGTAGCTTCAGTAGTATCATGATCTGGTGGGGGTTTCTATGGATCTCTATCAAAGTTCCATTTTGGTACTCTACTGTTTTCATTTCCTTGTTGGGTTTGTATTCTTGTCCACTTACATTCAGTTATACTTTCACTCAGCCTTGTTTTAGTGGTATTCTGGTCTCCCCCTTTCAGTTTTTTCAGATGTGGTTGGACATGTGTTTATACATTTTCAATGAAAATTACTTTCCATTTTGGGATATATCATTATCGTGGTAGTCCCCAAGCCCTAGCCAATGGAAAGAGGTCTTGTGGTATTCATAGAACAGGCCCCGAGGGATGGTTCGTGACATATGGTCCCTTAGTACATCATAGATTTATGGAATTATGATTGTAAACATTCTCCTTACCTTTTACTCAATCACTCTCTATCAGAACATGTTATATTTTTCTCCCATTACTATATTTTCACTTCCCACCCATGTTATCCAATGTGGAAACCTAGTTATATGTTACTTAGAGTAACCACAATGTTTCTAACTTTACCTTTTAAAAGAATGATTTTCCATTGATTTATTGGATGTGGGTTTCTATAAATGATGCATTCAAGTATTGAAAAACTCATATCTTAGAAAAAATTTTAGGTTAAAATTCATTTTAAGGGGGATAAATGTAATATGCACAAATTTTATGAAATTTATTTTTTCTAATTAATTTTATATTTTATATTTTTCATTTCACTTGAAATTGAAAATTGTAAAATGAATATATATATATATATATATTTAATTATTTAATTATTTATTAAAACACTAAATCATAAATTCATTTTACAAGGATCATTGACTCTGTGTATGTTACAAACAACCATAAAAAAGCATATGTCACAAGAAACACCGTCTTGGAATACATTACACACAACACTGATGTTTCTATGAAACACTATTTGACTGTTATAATTATTTAAATGGGGTAATTATAACCTAGTCATTAAACATAGTAATATATATAGTAATAAAATAATTTCAATTATTGTTTATAATGGTTTTATATAAATATGACATATTGATAACAAAAACAATATTTTTGGTAAAGACCTTATATGTTTTAAAATATCATTTTCCTAATTGAACTACATTTCATGTTATTCAATGATAAATAATAAAATTAATTTTAGACACATATAGAAATTTAATTTTTTAAAAATAAACTTAATTTTTGAATTTATAATGCAAAAATTAGGTTACGGTTAATTATTTTGAATTTTCTATGAAACATCAATTTTTATGTATAGTGGAAAAACTACTTTTTATATTAAAACTACATTTTAATTTAATTAATTATTAAGGTTAAATTATATTTTAATTTTTTACGGTAACATTAAGTCAATTATACATCTATGAATATAATTTAGGTCATAATAATCATTTTCTTTATAAAATTTAATAAAAAACTTAATACACTTTTAAACATCATTTTACTTTAACAACTTGTTATTTAAAATTGTATGTAGGATTAGAATTAATTATAATTTTTTTGATTATGTGAATTGAAATTAGAAAAATTTACATAAAAAATATAATCATTATAATATTTATAATTTTATAATATTATAATTCTTTTTTCGAAAAATATTTGTAAAAGTATTTATATTTAATCGCACTGATTACAGTCAAATTAAGTTTAATTAGGGAGTAAACCTTAATCATATGGCCTCAAATGATCAACCCACTTGTAAAAAACCAATTGTATGACAATAAATCATCGATATCCTCCCTTTTCTAGAATATGGATAATTATTTTATCCACATTCTATAACACCCCAAGATTTTGTGAATTTTCTTCAAATTAATTTAATTCTTTTAATATTTCTCATTTCATCTAGAATTGAAAATAGTTTCTTTTTTATTAAAAAATAATATTTTTCTAAATTAACTATAAAATAATAAGTTTTATCTTTATATACATGGAACACTAAGGTTATCTTGAGTTACATGAAACAAAATCTTTCCTCGATGGCTTGTGTATCATGCATGATCGAGGCTTTGCGAATAATGATATATTATTAAAATATGATGTAACCTAGAAATTAAATTTTATTTTATGAATATTATTAACTAAAAAAATAAAAATATATGATTTTAACAAAATATAAAATTAATTAAATAGTTTCAAATTGTTTAAAAATAAATACATGAACTAAATGCATATAAAAGAGGTTTTTTATAGGAAACTATTTTTATGCTAATAAGTTGTTTTAATATTAAAAAACTAAATTGATTATAATTAGTATGTTATTTAAACTTAATATATATATTATATATCAAATTAATTATTTTTTATAGTCATAAGATAGGAATAAACCCAATTTAACACATAAAACCCAATATTTTTATTAAGGTAGATTTACCGCCTTTTAATTGGGAGACCATTTTAAATACAATTTGAAACCCTTATAGATTCAATTTGTAAAAATAATATTCATCTATAAAATTGAATAACAATAATTATGTTAGGATAAATTTTTGGTATTTTTATGTAAGGATTCATTTTTTATCAATAGTTAAAAATCATAGATTTTAATTCAAATCTACTTTTTCATTTAATTTTTTATAATGTTAAATAATAGATATAATTGGATTTATTGTATGATTAGAAAATATTTTTTTCAATAAATCCGATTAATTTCATTATAGTAAATTTCACAATGAAATTAGATATAAAAAAATTTCAAACTTTGGTACGTTTCACTTTAAAAACTTGTGTTGTCATTTTGTATGTGGAATTAATTTTATAACTAAATTTCCAGATTATGTGAATATATTTTGGTAAAATTGATTCCATATTTGGAATCATAAGGTTATAATTTTGTTTTATAGTCAATTTAATTATAATATATAAAAAATTAAAATGGTAAAAAAAATTATTTACACTAGTAAAAGTAAAAAATTTTAATTGGTAAAAGTTAAATGTTAAAAGATTAACATACCTATAGATTAAAACATTTATAGGGTGGTTGACGTGTAGATAGAATATAACCAGAATATTAAACATTAATTAAATTCCAGAGTTTTGGAATCTAATTCAACCTCTATGTGGTTAGATTTTAATATATAATAATCAATAAATTAATCATTTGAACCCACCTCTCTTAATGTATAAATCACAACCCATACCTCACCATTTCGTCAAAGTAAGATTTATAGATCCTAAATTCTCTACCAAAAACCATCCTTCTATCTTCCTCCAAGTCCATTTGATTATTGTATAACCAAAATACCAAATCCAAGGTCCTAAAGGGTCATTCAAGGAAGGAATATGATGATGTAATTTTCTCCAAATACCTCCCTTAATTTCATTACCTTTCATACTTTCTAATTAACTCCTTCATAAATCAGATCATGATAACTATAGAATCATTTATATACTTGATTTTTATTTTTATAATATAATATCTCATATCCATTTCATTTCTCACGTCCTCTGATTCAAAGAAATGAAATTGTCGTCCATGTTGTGCCAGTTAATTACCTCTACGCTTAATGGTTTTGTTCTTTATTCCATTATTTCCTTCATGGATGGTCTTAAAAATAAATTTAGGGTAAAATAATATTTTAATATTCCTATTTTATCCTATTTAATATTATTTTAATTTTATATTAGAAACACCATCATTCATTCATTGTTGTGGTTATACGATAACTTTATTTGGTGGAAGTGTAGAGTACTGCCACCTCAAAGTGATGTAATTCATTCATGATATACATTAAAAGTATTAAGGATAATTTTAAAAGAAATATTTTACATATATGTCATATATTTTATTCTATAATTATAATATACTTATTTATAACAAACTTTTCAAAATTTTAATATGACAAAGTAAAATAGAAACAACGTTAATGTGTATGTATGGTCTACGGTCACCATGAGTGGTGTGTTCCATTTCATTTATCTATCTATTATTTATACTTTAACACAGAATTTATATTATATATAAATCATTTTTTATATTATTGAAGTAATTAAATCATGATTTATGTAATGTGAATAAGAATAATAAGTCAAAACACGCATGATAAAGAAATCGATTATTACCCGAAATACTGCTTTAACATGAAACATTCAATATAATGCTAATATAAAAAGATAAAAGAATAATATATGATCTAATAAATATTATTATCATTATTTAATAACTTGATAATATCTTTAAAACCATTATACTAATGTTTTGAACATGCATAGAGTATTGGACCTAAGTTAAGGGAATTATGTTTCACTTTTAATTTTCGAGAGATTTAAGCCATGTTCACCAGCTATTAGTATTGTGAGGTGTATGTACATCCAATATTATATTTTCTATCATGAATTAATTTATACCCATGGTATATAAATATTCATTTGAAGATATCATCCTTATTATTTAAATGTTCAAGGTGGTATGCGATACATTGAATGATTAAAGAATTAATCTTTTATCCATTTCAATATTCTGGTTATTATTTTACATAAATATTTATATAAATTTAAATGAATTATAAATGTAATTTTATGTACATTTTTAAATTATAATTTTCCCAAAAAGTAATATTTTAAAGGTTTTTAGAAAGGTATAATTTTGAAATATCATTATTATAAGAGATTATTTATTGGTAAGTATTTAATGGGATTTATTTATCATCCATGTCCTTGTTTTTCAAAAAATGACTGCATAAAATGTTTTATCATTATACTATGGATATTTAAATTAATTTTTACCCATTTTTGAATTTTTACTACATGGTTTAAAATAAATATTTCTTTTGTTTTCCAAACGATGTACTTTTTTTTAACTTTTCCGACCAAAGATGAGAAAAATATTCTAACTTATACATCATTAATGGATTTTTATGATTTCAGGATGATTTAATTTCATGATCAATCCCTTACACGTTTTTATAGTTATATTAAAATATGTTATTTTATTTTAAAATTATTTTTTATTTTAATACATGAAAACTTTTTCAAATAAGAAATGTTATTTCCTCTAGAATCAATTTTATTTGTTTTATCAAAACTATTTTTTATACAAGATGAAATTACATATTAATACACCTATTACTCCCATGTTTTGATTATGTCTATTATATTTAAGAAATACCTTTGATAACCCTATATTTATTTATGATGGATTTATGTTTCAGAAATCCATTTTATTTCTTGGGTTATGGTATAATGAAATTTTTATGATCTCTTGTGTTTTTTTATAAGTTATGATATTATTACTTCTTTATGATACCCATTTCATTTCATGTGTTATGATATGATTATTTATGATTTCTTAGTACATGAATGTTTTATTTCAATATGATATGGGTGGGACATATATATACTTCCCATTCATTGGGTGTAGATTTGTATTTCACGAGATTGAATAAGATGGTCTCATGAGTGAACCATGACTACTAAGATTGTATGAGGAATGAAATATTACTACTATGATGGCCATGGGATTAAACCATGACTATGAATATGGTATGGGGAGTGAACACATATTACTAATATGGTCTTGGAATCAATTTATTGGCTACTATGTAAATCATATTATTTTCTTATGTGTTTTCCACAATTCAATGTTTTATTCCTACGTTTTACATTCTTCGATTATGTTCTTTATTTACATATAATTCATATCAAATTAATAGTCATGATATATGCCAAGAATTGGTTTTATGATCATTGGTATGTTGGGTTTGATCTTTTAATGTAATTATCACTTTCTCATACCCCTATGCTCACATTTATCTTTAAATGTTTCCATTGTTTACCCTTACTGATAATATAAGCTCTACTCTTTTTATGTTTCCTTTACTATAGTTAAGGAATACAATTATTATGTTTTATGTGTCTAATATGGGTGCTAGTAAAGAAGAACCTAGTGGGAGATAATGTTTCTCACTAATGTATTAGGGTTTATGTTTCCCTATTCCCCAAATCACTAAACTAATATGGTATGGGGCATTTTTTTTGTTTTAGGTATTAAGTATTCCAAACAATTAATGTAATGTACATGTATTCCATTTTTGGGGTCTTTATAGTTTGTTTCAAGGTGAAGGTTTAGTTAAATATTGGAAAATAATATTATAAAACTTAGTAAGATCCTAGTAATATTTTAATGATATTTCTTCGGATGTGCCCAAGTATAAGACTAAGTTGTCATAGATTTAAAAGTATGTGTCCTGAATTAGGTACCCTATAAATAATTTCACATTATTATGTGGTCCCTCATTATGATAAATGTTCCAAACTATACGATTTTGGATTTAGTCAATGGTTAGAACCCGAAGGAATAACAGTAACAGTAATTGTGATGGATAAGGAAATGACTGTCCTTCAGAGCATCTGAATGATATTGTTGTTGGAATTCCAAATCTCATTACTATTTAAGCCCAAATATCTCCAGATATTACTCATGATGGACATCCAAATTAAATATGGATTTAAAAACTATATATTGAGTCATTCATAAGGTAATGTCCACTATCATTGTAACGACCCGAATCTGGAGCCACTCAACTGGTGCCCTATGCCCAATTCACCACATAACCTCAAGCGCGTTTCCCCAAATGCTAGAGGCTGCTGACTAGCAGTGAGGGACTTGAGAATTATTGGGGAAACTATACCCTCATTTGGTAAGGTATACAAGGGAAAAGAAATAATAGTCAACAGCAAAAGCAGTAAACGAAATACAACAACTGAAACCAAATAGCAGAATCAATGAATATATATAGTAATGATGATAATGATGCAAAATGTACAAGTGTCAGAGGAAAGTAGCAAACACAACAACGTGCTAAAATACAACTGAAAACAAAGTACTAAGAGTTACATAAACTCTAGCAGCATCGCAAGTCTAAGCACGATCCTATGCTCTCTAGCTCCAACCAGAAATCATGTACCCAAAGTAGAAGGTCCACAATCCATATCCATAGCTGCAACCATAAAACCTATTTGGGCTGAAAATCATGACAAAAATAGGGTGTGAGACTAATATCAGTAGGAAATCACCACAAGATCTGTTCCCTACTATCACTGAGAAAAATAGAAAAAGAAAAGGAAATAAATGAAGCAGAGAAACAAAGGTACACCATGGTGACAATCCTAAAAATCTCCATTCACATTTATTTATTTATTTCACACAATAATTTAATTATCATCCAATGAATCTAGAAAACAGATCTATATTCTAAAGGCACAAAAAGTAACACAACTGGTATCTCAACAGACTACCTAGACAACAAGCAGTAAAAACCCAAGCTTGTTCTTTGGCTTGGTGGACATGTCACAACCAACCAAAAAAATAATAATACTGACTCTCTGGGTGGCTCCTATTGGCAGAACCCTCTAGTCAAATAATCATACTAGCACAGACACTCTGGGAAGCTATCACAGTCAATTCCCATATGGTCTTGCAACGATAGCTACAGACTCTCTAAGGAAGTACTTACGTCTAATTCCTCATGTGGTATCTATACGTGTGTAAACTAAGGAAACTATTGGGAAGCACAAATTTCAATTCCTTTAGGTCCTACGTACAAAACTAATTTATAACAGACTCTCTAGGGAAGCACTTAATCGTCAATTCCCTCTTTAGTCTACTGCACCAGGTTCACACAGCCCTGAGCAGTCTAGTCGTGCGTAATCGAATGTCAGCAGCCCTATGTAAGTTCAAAAACTACATGGATAATAGATAAAATGCATCAAAAGAATATAAACGGCAGGAAATACATGAAATCAGCTATAACAAGGTAGAAAAACAATGCTACAAGGTTTGACTCATAAGCAACCTAAGTCAAACAGTGATAAACAGCCAAAGAAAGGGAAAACACCCATGTGTGATCCTCAAAAATGCAACCAAGAATCTTTTACTATCAATTAACCTCAATCAAAAATGAAATCTAAGGCAATCAAAAAATGGAATCAAAATCCCTAACCTGGGATACCCGATACATGGGTATTCGACAATTTTTGCACAAAAACTCAAATACATTCAACGTAGGGAAACAAACCACCTACATCGATGTTAGGAGATCGATATAAGTGAACCATGATGATTGATTCTCCTTAGAACGTCGAATATCTGAGAAAAAGTCCAAAAAACTCAACCTATGATAACTTGATAATGAGGAGGAATCATGAAACGAGGCTACAGAAGAAGAGAGAGCCTACAGAGGTGATCCCAATGAAATCGACGATAGCTGAAATGGAGTTTTGACGATAGCTCGAGGGATCAGAGAAGGATCGCGGTTGTTCGGGATCTCTCAGCTGAACGAAACCTAGAAGAAAGTCATTCTGGAGATTAGGCGCAACCTCGGTCCGTTTAATGAGGAAAATAAAATACATGGCGTGTAATTCTGGGGTACACGACATGTACTCTGTTTTTTCGTACTCCGCTTTAAGCGGCCTCCACATCACCGCTACACACCTAGTGTGGGGCCCAGACATGACCAGCACACGACCTGGTGCGGCAAGGGAGTATATGACGTGTACTCATAAAATACATGGCGTGTACTTCAAAAATTCACAGAAACTCCCCTTTTCTCAAAAACATCAAAAAAAGGAAAGGCATACCTAAAAAAAAAGATCTGGTTTCTTATAAACGTCCCCCCTTAAATAAATTCATCCCCGAATTTCCCTAGCAAGGTGGAGAAGAAGAATCCTCGAACAACTTTGGCCACTGTGATCGCATATCGGCCTCCCACTCCCAAGTCTCATCATGTACACGGTTGTGCTACCATATCACCCATTGTAGAGGAACATACCGGCCACGAAGTACATTTGTGCTATGATCAACAATTCTGATAGGACGCTCCTTGAAGGATGCATCACGCTCCAACTCAACCTCATATGGTCGAAAAACGTGAGACATGTTTGAGAAATAGCATCGAAGCTGAGAAACATGGATGATGTCGTGCATAGCCGGATATCTGTGAGGTACTGCAACCTATAAGCAACCGGCCTGACTCTCTCCAGAACCCCAAACGGTTTGACGTATCTCGGTGAAAGCTTAACCGGTCTCCAGATCCTCTTGTGTCCCAACCTTGGGGTAACACGTAGGAAAAACTGATCTCTGACCTCGAACTGCAGAGGTCGTCTGCAATGATCAGCATAAGATTTCTAATGTGACTGTGCAGTATCCATCCTCTTCCCAATCAACTCTATCTGCTCTGAGGTCTCTTGAACAAGATGATGTCCCAGTAAAGCTGCCTCTCCTACCTCCATCTAGCACAAAGTTGGTCGGCTTGGCCTACCGTAAAAATCTTTGTAAGGTACCATCAGAATAGTCACCTGAAAACTATTGTTATAGGAAAACTCCACAAGAGGAATATGCTTTTCCCAAGAACCTCCAAGGTCCAGAATGCAAGCTTGGAGCATATCCTCAATCACCTAGATCATGCGCTCGGATTGGCCATCTGTCTGGGGATGGTAAGCTATACTCAGAAGTACCTGTGTACCCAAAGATTTCTATATCCCCTGATAGAAATGTGAAGTAAAGAAGGCGTCCCTATCTGAAACGATATTACTCGGCACCCCGTGAAATCACACAATCTCACAGACCTACAACCATCCAAGCTCATCGACACCGAAGGTTTCCTTAATCGGAAATAAGTGAGATACCTTCATGATCCTATCAATGAGAACACTTACCATGTCATTCCCTCTCGACGATCTCAGTAACCCTGACACAAAGTACATTGAGACATCATTCCACTTCCACTCGGGAATGGGTAACTGCTGCAAAATCCCTGCTGGCCGCTAGTGTTCTGCCTTCACCTGCTGACATGTGGAACATCTCATGAAAAAAACAGCCACATCTCTCTTCATACCTGGCAACCAGGACTGGCGATGTAGATCACGATACATCTTGGTGATGCCAGGATGAACTGCCCATATGGTGGAATTAAAGTCTTTCATCAGCTCCTCGCATATATCTGCTGGCACCCATATGCGTCCCTAGAAACGCAAGATCTCATGCTCACCAATGGTCCATCCGGGAAGAGGTTCCTCTCCTAACATGCTTTCCTATGGGACTAGGCCTTCAGAATCTACTAGCTGCCTCATTCAAACTCGGTCAAGAGACGCAGGGATAACAACTATAGAAGAAAGGAAATTATGCACCTTCATGTCGTGCACCTCCAAATTAATTTCAGAGAATAGGGCCATAAGTTTCCACTCACTTATAACCTCATGAACTTCCTGTATCTGATATCTCTTTATCATTGCATCAGCCACTAGGTTGCCTTTCCCAGGAATATAGGCATGCTCGATGTCGAAGGACTAGAGATACTTGACCAACCTCTGCTGTCTCAGATTCAGGTCATGCTATGTGAAGATGTAATTGAGAATCTTGTGGTCATTATATACCACAAAATGCTCTCCCAGAAGGTAATGACTCCAAAAAAACAAAGCATGAACAACTGTAGCCAAATACAGGTCATTCATAGGATAATTCCTCTCATGGGGCCTCAACTGCCGAGATCCATATGCAACCACATGATCCTCCTGCATAGGCACTGCTCCTATCCCAATGCGAGATGCCTCATAGAAAATTGTATAAATCCTACCCGGCTCTAGAAAAACTAGAATCAGTGCCAAAGTCAACCTCCCCTTCAACACCTGAAAGGACAAATCACAAGATTATGACCAAAATCACATTACCCCATTCTTATTCAGGCCGATTAACGACACTGATAAGCATGAGAAGTACTGTATTTCCCGCTTGTAGTAACCAGCCATCCCCAAGACACTTTGTACCTCAATGAAATTCTTCAGATGCTCCCAGGTAACTACTTCTCTCACCTTCTCTGGGTCTACTGATAACCCTGTCTCTGAGATGACATTACCCCAGAAGTGGATCTCATCCATCCAAAAGTGGCACTTTGAGAGCTTAGAATATAACTGATGCTCCCTCAGTTTACTCAAAATGATCTCAAGTTTTTTTGCATGGTCATGTTGAGTGTCAGAGTACCCCAAGATGTCATCCACAAAAACCACCACGAAGGAATCCAAGTACGGATGGAACACTCTGTTCATCAGTGCTATGAAGACTGTAGACACTTTTGTGAGACCGAACAGTATAACCAAGTACTCATACAGACCGTACCTACTCTAGAAGGATGTAAGGGGTATATGAGATGGTCTGACACACAAATGATGATATCCAAATCTCAAGTCGATCTTTGAGAATACTCTAGCTCCTCGAAGATGATCGAAGTGATCATCGATCCTCAGTAAGGGATATTGGTTCTTGACTATAAAATGGTTCAACTTCTGATAATCCAGGAAAAGCCTATGGGTACCGTCTGCCTTCTTCACAAAAAGGATAGGTGAACCCCAAGGAGAAGTACTGGGTCAGCTGAAACCCTTTGCCTATAACTTGTCCAAATGCTTCTTGAGCTCCTGCAACTCAGGTGTAGCCATCCTTTAATGTGTAATGGACATCGGTGCGGCTCCTGGCACGAGCTCAATCAAGAAGTCTACCTCACACTTCGGAGGTAAACCTGAAATGTCCTCTAGAAAGACATCTCTGAAATGATCCACCGCTGGAGGAAAGTCTAACTGTGAGGTCCCCTTGTCATCCAGATAAAGACTAGAAAACTGGTTCGTAACCCCTCCTAGCCTATGATGCTCTGGTCCAGCTTTACCCGCCTAGACATCCCACTCGCCTCTATGAAGAAAGGACCTACCGTCTGGTGATATGAAAATCACCCTGCAGCGATAGCAATCGACGACTGCTTGGAAGAGAAATAACTAGTCCATTCTGAGAATGACATTGCGTCCAGTCATATCTAGGACATAGAGGTCCCATATGAAGTGACACCCTACAACCTCTAGAGGTAATTATTTGCACTGGCGTAACCTAGATGTCCTCATTCCCAAGGGTGTGTTGAGAGTCAACATGTCCGCAGACATAAAGACACAGATCCCAAGGCTCTACATGATAGCAAAAAAGATAAAGTTATGCGAATAAGTAGTATCGAAAAGAGATAAAGATAAAACTAAGGATACTAATATTTTAACTCGCACTGTAGAGGGTCCTGGATTCTGCTCCTGATGAATCTTCACTACAACAAAAGTTTGGCTTGTACCGCGACCCTGTGTAGTAGCCTGAAAACCTTGAGCTTCTCCTCCCTGAGCTTGACCACTGCATCCATAGATTCTACCCTAACCTGGATGACCTGAAGAACTCAATCCCATAGTCTGATGCAGAACTGGTAACCCTACTCCTGTATGTGGGGTCGAAACTGATCCCCCTTCACTAGCTGCTGGAAGGGGAACCATGCAGAAACGATGCAGATGACCCATCATGCCATAAGATCAGCACTCCATTTGGTCTCTCGAGCACTGGGGCTTCTAATGAACGATCTTATCACATTTTTAACGGACCAATTGTGTTCCAGAAGGGAGATCTCATCTACCAGAAAGAATACCTCGCTTCCTCGGGTCGCCTCAGGTAGACTCTCGGTGGCGATTCCTGCTGTCTGTCTGAAAAGAATCATCCCTGGATGCTGAACTGCCCTGGTCCACAACTCCAGTCTCCCTCAGGTTCCTTTCCCTGATCAGTGCCTGGTTGACTATCAAAGAAATATAAGTCAACTGGAAGACATTCACCTGCGATCTAATCTCTAGTTTGAGTCCGTCCTCAAACATCCATTCCAAGAACAGCTCATCATTCCCTAGAACGGGAGTGAAAAGTTGTAACTCTGGGAAACAGGAGGAATACTCCATAACTGAAAGAGTACCCAGCTTCAGGTTCAAGAACTCTCTATCTCTGTAAACCCTCAATGTCGCTGGGTAAAAGTAGTCGTTGAACATATGATGGAACTTATCCCAAGCCATAGTTTGTTGGTGCCCTACCTGAGAATCTATGTCCCACCATCTTTTGGTGGAGCCTCGCAGCATGTAAGTCGTGAGCTTCAACCTCATGTCTATGGGTGTCTCGAGATGGTCGAAGATGGATAACATGGATTCTAGCCATGACTCTGTAGCCTGTGGTCCTCCATCCCCTATGAACGTGGGAGGATGCTGCTGCTAAAAACCCGGCATCAGCTCTGTCATAGTTGGGACAGGATGCTGAAATCCCTGGAAGGTCTACATAAATCTCATAAAACTGTCTCTGAATTGATCGTCAGCACCAGTGTCTGGAATCACATCAGGTTCCATGTCTTGAATGACAGGTATAACTACTAGTAGTCCCAGATTGGTCACATTAGGCATACGATCACTGCCTGGTTCCTGTAGTGCAACGGGAGGACGTCTTGGTTTCATAGCTCTGAAAGATCAAAACAAACCTTCATTAACGATGAAAACAATTGTAACATAATAGTGTAAAATGGAAAAAGAGGGAAACCCTTTTTAAATTTGAAAAAATATGACTACACAGCGTGTATTATGGCTACGTGGTGTGTTTCTAGAAATTTTACCCTGGGTGTGTACCCTGGCCACACATGGTTGTGTAAACAACCTGACTACACGGCATGTTCTCAAACTACATAGTGTGTACTGAACCTTTTATCCATGCCCAGTTACTCCTACACGACTAAGTCACATGGACTGTCCCAGCTGAAGACTACACGACATGTTGAGGAAGACACGACGTACACTAGACATACCTTACATGGCCCGTGTTGTTAGCGACATGGCTTGACACATGGTCGACACTACATGGCGTGATCCCAAGGGACACAACGTGCACATGAAGGAAAACCATGGCCGGTGTGGTTAATTATGTGGTTGGATACATGGATGACCCTTACACGGTGTGTTCCGAACAAACACGATGTGTATAGGAGAATAGAACACTGACCCGTGTCATTCGTGACACGACCGGGTACATAGGACAAGACTACAAGACATGTTCATACCAAACACAGTGTGTACTACCAAAGTTTTTCCAACTCGTGTTTTTAGTGACAAGGCCGGCGTTACAGTTTACTACTACACGGCGTGTTCCTAAAGACCCTTTTTTCATCCCCGTGTCCTTGTCCACACGGTTAGTGACACGGCCAAAAACTACACAATGTGTATTTATAAAGTACACACCGTGTATTCTAGGTTTTTCTAGAAAGTAGCCTAAAAACTGCACCAGAGCCCAGAAAACATAGAAAACATAGGTTATGGTTCCAAATTCCGATCCGTGGGGGCCCATACTCCCTGAAAATTCGAGCTTGGCATCATAATAATGCATATAACAAGCCACGGTATAAAAAACTAACGAACCACTAAATTCTAATCCTTGAGGGCCCATAACACCTCTAAGAACAATGTTTGGCATTTGTTATAAAGAAGCTCTAAACAACCAATACCCTATCCACATAGAAGATATTTTATCACAGTAGCTATCACTACAACATGAATTGTCTATCACAAATTCTATCACAACAGTATGCGATCTCTAATGCAAAATAGATGGCATGGAAAAATGCATGGCATGTGATTTTCTAACATGTACCTATATGATGCATGATATGGCATACCCTCATCTCATAGGGTTGCAACAAAATAGAACTGCAATCATATAAACATTAACAACACAAAACAAGTGCATCAACCAACGGTGAAATCAGTTAAACTATAACATTTGCAGAACATAAAAATTACAACATTTGAGGTAATCTAGATTTTTCCCTTTACACGGGTTCTAGAACGCTCGTCCATAGCTATTTACCATTTACCTATTCCATCCTATCACTGTCTGATGTCGCCAAACAATAATTCAAATAGAAAATTAATAACCTCCTATGATACCACTTTGTAATGACCCGAATCCGGAGCCACTCAACTGGTGCCCCGTGCCCAGTTCGCCACATAACCTCACGCGCATTTCCCCAAATGCCAGAGGTTGCCGACTAGCAGCAAGGGCCTTGGTGAGTTAGTGAGGAACATATTCCCTCATTTTCCAAGGTATACAAGGGAAAAAAATAACAGTCAATAGCAAAAGTAGTAAACGACATTCAAAAACTGAAAACAAACACTAGAAGCAATGAATATATATAGTAATGATGATAATGATGCAGAAAGTACAGGTATCTAAGGAAATCAACAAACACAACAACGTGCAGAAATACAACTAAAAACAATGTAATAAAAGTAACAGCAACTCTAGCAGCATCGCAAGCCTAAGCTCAGTCCTTCTCTCTCCAGATCCAACCACCAAATCATGTACCTAAAGTAGAAGGGCCACAATACCTATCCACACCTACAACCATATATCCTATTTGGGCTGAAAAGAATGACCCAAACAGGGTGTGAGACTAATCGCAGTAGGGAATCACCATAAGATCTGTGCCCTTCTGTCAGTGAGCAATATAGAAAAAGTAAAGGAAATAAATGCAGTAGAGAAACAAAGGAACACCAAGGTGAAAATCATACAAATATCCATTCAAATTTATTTATTAATTTAATAAAATAATTTAATTATCAACCAAGGAATCTAGAAAACAGCTCTATATTCTCAAGGCACATCAAGTAACACAACATGCATCTCAACTATCTACCGAGACAACAAGCAGTATAAACCCAAGCTTGTGCTTTGGACTGCTGGACTCGTCACAATCAACCAAAATAATAATAATACTGACTCTCTGGATTTCACCTACTAGCGGACCCCTCTAGTCAAATAATCATACAAGCACATACACTCTGGGAAGCTCTCAATGTCAACTTCCATATGGTCTTTCAAAGATAACTACAGACTCTCTAAGGAATCACTTACATTTAATTCCTCTTGTGGTCTTGATACGTGTGTAAACTAAGGACACTCTTGGGAATCACAAATTCCAATTAATGTAGGTCCTACATATGAAACTAATTTAAAACAGACTCTATAGGGAATCCCTTAATCATCAATTACCTCTTTAGTCTACTGCAACAGGTTTACACATCCCTGAGCAGTCTAGTCATGCGTAATTGACTATCAGCACCCCTAAGTAAGTTCAAAAACTACTTGTCTAATAGCTACAATGCATCAAAAGAATATAAATAGCAGGCAATACATGCAATCAGATATAACAATTCATACAAACAATGCTACTAGGTTTTCCTCACAAGTAACCTAATCCAAACGATGATAAATAGCCAAAGCAATGGAAATCACCCATGGGTGATCCTTGAACATGAAACCAAGAATATATTACTATTAATTAACCTCAATAAAAAATGTAATCTAAGGTAATCCAATAATGGAATCAAAATCCCTAACCCGGGATACCCGATACATGGGTATCCGACACTTCTTGCACAAAAACTCAAAGGCATTCAACGTAGGGAAACGAGCCACCTACCTCGATGCTAGGAGATCGATATAAGTGAACCATGATGATTTATTCTCTTTAGAACGTCAAAGATCTGAGAAGACTTCCAAAACACTCAACCCACGATAACTTGAAAATGAGGAGGAATCATGAAGTAAGGCTAAAACAGAATAGAGAGCTTATTGAGGTGATCCCAATGCAATCGACAGTGGATAAAACGAATATCAGATGGTATATTGGTGTCTTAGATAAGGATCATGGCCATACGAGAGCTCTCGACTGAACGAACCCTAGAAGAAGGTTGTTCTAGCGATCTAGCATGACCCTAGTCTATTTAATGAAAAAAAAAGAAAATTCACGACTTGTACTTCTGGGGTACACAGCGTGCACTCTGTTTTTTCATAATCTACTTTAAGAGGCCTCCACATCACCCTACACACTATGTGTGTGGCCCAGACACAGCTAGCACACAGCCTGGCGCCGCAAGGGAGTACACGACGTGTACTGATAAAGTACACAGTGTGTACTTCAAAAATTTCCAGAAACTCTTCTTTTCTCAATAACATCAGAAAAAAAGAAAGACTAACCTGAAAAGAAGATCTGGGTTCTTACAATATTTTAGTGGGTCTTCTAATCTACTTGTTATCAAACAATGGATCAGCACCACTAAAAAGATATTAATTATTATCAAGTGTTCAGAACATGAGAAATTCATTCTAGTTGTTTATTGGTTAAAAGGAAGGGCATAACAATAATGGATTTTAATAAATAATTTGAGGATAGAATGTAAAATTGAATCAATAAATTGATAGATATCAAGAATTTATTCTTCAATAAGTAATTTATTTGCATTCTACATATGAAAATGGAGGAGTTTGAAAATTTAAAGTAAAGGGATGATGAATCCATTAAAACCCATGAATCCAATTTCATTAGACCTGTGAGGTACGCTTCTGGAGTTACCATCCAACTAGAATGTAAATTTGATAGGTTATTTAGTGTCTTAATGTCATGTATCAGATGATAATTATCTACAAGATAAATTATTATCTAATAAGTGATTGTGAATTGTGCTATCAAGGATGAAATGGGGGTTGGAGTCACATACCAATTTCATGGTTTTGACAAAAAGAGGAATATGGAGATTAAAATGAAATCACAAAAACATGAAGAGAAATAGGATCCTTCATTTATGATTTACGTGTAGGAGAAAACATGGATTAGAATACCTTAAGGAGTATAATAAATCTTTTAAATGCATAAAATATTTTACTCAATCAATTGAGTGGTGAAGTAATTTGAAGAAGTTAGCTAACAATGCGATTGGAGAGAAATCCACACAGGTTGAACATCCCCCACTTCATTGTTAAAAGTGTAAGGATATTGGGAATTATTCTAAATAGTGACCTAATCCAAGGGTTTTTTATGATTATGTACACAAAAAACCTCTTAAGGATAAAGGTAATGAAAAATCTCATGCGATCACTAGCGGCTATTTGGGGTACGACAACCATGGTTTGGAATGATTGAGTGTTTACGTGTAAGAATTCAAGAATAATGTCTTAGAAGTAATATTAGGGTATTATGGAATAATTAGAAATATAAGTATCAGTACACTGACGCATGCCTATCGTGGAGTGTGGACAAAAACAATTATATTTTTCATAGTGCAACGCAGTGGCTGACCAGGGTCATCTCTCTTGAGAAGCCTTCTCAATGAAGTTCACCTACTTCTTCTATATCACCTAGAATATCTCCTTTTTGTGTTTTTATTATCTAATTAAAAAAATGAATTCTTTTTTGGTTTTTTTATATGATGAATATAAATTATCATGAAATGAAAACAGAATGAGTTAATGGAGAAAGAACATGGTTTTGGGGTTCAGTCTTGGATTCAATCATTATTTTCCTACATGTGTTTGATTTAAATTGATAATTCCAAAATTAAATCTGATGTTTTAATCACTATTATTTTCCAGAATAGAAGTAGATTGAGTCTCATGGAATTGGGAAACATCACCCAATCAGGGACATTCACCTTGCCCAAGCATGCTACTCAATTCTTCCACAAACATAATAAAACATTAAAGAAATTTCATGAAAAACATGACCTCAGCCCGAGCCAAGTCTCAGGATTAGCCTCTCATTTTCGAGAGTATGAGATTAATTGGTGGAGTGGGTGAAGGAATAGAGAGAGTGTGTGTGAGAGAGAGATAGAGAAATGAAGAAAAGTGGGTGGAGAAACACAAAGGCATGGATTAATTAAACTAAAATTTAAATTACAAATGAAAATAAAACCAAAATAAAATGAAAATGGAAATAAAATAAAAAGAATAAATGACGGAGGAATAGAGGAGCAGCAGTGGTCCATTCACCGATGATATCCCTCATTGGTGGTGGGTGTCGAGATGATGATTTGTGAAAGAGGCGATGGCCTCCTTTTATAGGATGATTTTGTCCTCCGAACGTGGGTGCATAGATGACCCATTAAATAGTCGATTCACGTGTGGAACTTCTCTTCAATGTTGTTCATAATTATTTTGGTCATTTAGCCTCCAAATTTCAGAGCATTTGGTCCTCAGATGAAGGAGTTAGGTATTTCTCATTGGCGATATCTTTCTCTGGTCGAAGCTTCCAGGAAGGTTCCTATAAACGTATGTCATTCAATTGTTTTCTTAATGACTTCCAAACTCTCCCAATTTTTTTTCAGGACGGACCTATCTATCATCGTGATATCCTAGGTAGAAAAAAATCATTTGGATGTGTTTACTCCGAGTTTCGGTTCCTTTACGGTTGTGGGGTCTACACTATCTTCCTGGAAAAGATTTCAACATCAATGACTTTTGAGAGCCACTAGATGGATGAATCAGCTCCTGGTCCATAAGACACAAATGAGGTAAATAAAACCAGGATTATAAAAAAATGAGATTCACTAAATTTGAAATTATAGTTTTTAGTAAATGAAAAAAATACCATTGTGGTAAATATCTGTCCAAAAATCCAGAATTGTGCACTTTTCACAATTTTGCTAATTTTTATTCTAAAATTCAATTTACCCATTATTTTAATAAAACACGAAAATACATGGGTTTTATAATTAAAAAACAGTAAATAATATTCATTATTTGATAAAAAATATGCATGTAAATTCTCTCTATCAAATACCCCCACACTTAAACCATGCTTGTCCTCAACCATAAAATCTCAACATGGAAATCAGAGGACACCAATGTTACCAATATTCAAATTTCAATGAAATAAAATCAAAGAAAAAAATTTCAATGTTAAATAAAACATTCAAAAATATGCATAAAATATCAATTTAATTACCCATTTTTCAAAGAAACAAATAGTTCTCATATTTTACTCTCCCCCTTTGAAAATTGATTGAACATCTCCTTTCAGTCATTCAAGTTCCTTGAATCATTATTATTAATCATTCCAAGTCTTGATTTACCTCACTTTTGATTTTTTTCTCTAATAACTCATGATACTATTCAAGTAGAGTTATTCTAATATCCTGAGAACACGCTTCTTATCAATTTTCTTGAAAATGATCAACTTTTTATACTTTGTAAAGACAAAAGACACATAAAATCACGAGGACTTTCAATAATGGTTCAAATGACTCTAAAGCTTAAGGTTGGTAGGATTTGATTCTTTAAAAATTAAGGCTCACGGAGGACACTAATCCCTTAAGTTAAATTCATGATATAAAAATTAAAATTGTATTGAAACTTCTCCTGATCAATTTAGTAAAACCCACTTCCCAAAACTCAAAGAAAATGTTATGATCAAATTATACATAATAAATGATTTGTCCACCCTCTTGAATTTTTTTTACTTCCGTATTTTTTTTTCGTTTTTCGAAAGTTATGATTAGATCAAACCTCTCATCCATCACCAAACCATATATGATAAGATGATCTTCGGTCTGGAAAATTATTTTTATTGGTTCTCCCAAATCATAACCCATTATATATTTGTTGGATCTTTTTGTCATTTTTGTTATTTTTTAATTCCAGAGGGGAAAACTATTGAGTATAATTAATGATTCTAAAACCTTTTACAATTCTCACAATAACACCCCCACACTTCTTCTTACAATGTGCATCATCCCATCCACCATGATTCCCTTTACCTATACACTTCAACTTTAAAATATCACACAAATACGAAACATAGGCTAAGAATGGATAAAAATGGCTGGATACATGGATCATCCCTATAAAGGACATTCATGGTCTCTATGGGCTAAATGAAGGATTGATGTAACGGTGTCCTTTTAAGGAAAATTATCTTTTAAATGGATACATCAATCATTTTAAATGTGTTTTTGCACATTCATAGCTTCTACAAGTTTTAATAAGTGTTTTGGTCGATTACATGTCCCAAGATCACTCAAGAAATATACTCAAGAATTAATTGGAAGCACTTGGTCTAGAAATCCTCCCAGGAATAGGAAATATAACATTGGACAATCACTCATGGCATGACTAATAATAACATATCAATTCCCATAAACTTATGAAATTCAAATCATGAATGATGGTAGGGAAATTTCATTTACATAAATCAGTTTACACCATTAAATCATGAGTCATCATTTCAATATTCATGATTCATTTTAAAAATTATATTCTTAATTTTAATCATTTAATCATATCAACATTGAAACATAAAACATGGCATCACTAGGTTCCAAAGAAACTCATTCCTACTAGATAAGTCGAGTAAAACATGAATTCATGTGTGGGCATGAAAATTTTTCATTAAAGCTCAAGACATGTTGTGGACAAAAATATAGAGAGTTTAAAAGATAAAACACTAAAAGTGAACTCCCTTTTTCCATGAAATTTAGTCTTTCCACTTTATTGTATGGGGATTCCTTCTACCATTATGAACCTGCAAAAGAAAACAAATCAATGAAGAATAATGATCATTTCATTTAAGCTAAAAAATATAGAGGGAGTGGAATGCATTCTACACTACTTCTAATAAACGAAATTGACATCTAAGTTCCTAAAAAGCATGTAAAGATAAATCTCGGTAAAATTCCCCATGTGGCCCCAAAATTTTTACTGCTTCTAGAGGTTAGTACCAGCTGTTATCCAAAATATGATGGAGGATTAAGATTCATTGATTTGAACCACCACATGTGTCTTTTCCTAGTATTTGATTCATCCTTACGGGTGAGTAATGATCCATGGATAGAGAACACCAAATCACCCCCTTCAAAATGAGGTATAGATTGAATGGTGGGGTATGACAAAGTATGAATCATCCTCCTTATTAGTTGCTACTTGTGAAACCTCTTCTTCATTATCTAGTGGTTTTTCAAGGTATTCTGCATCAAAAGAATAGTCAATGGGAATGATAGAGTGTAACATTATTTGTATAAAATTAAAACATGAAGTATTAAGTTAAAATTCTTACCCATCAATGTAATCAGCTTTTATCATGGTCCCCTTAATGAAATCGTCTATCATCTCTTCATGAGATTCCATCAATAAAGATTCAACATGTTCAAAGAGCTCCATAAGTTCCTCAGCAGGTGAACATCTTGGTTCTTCATCATCCTCCAAGGAATAGCTGAGATTGTCTGAATCTATATAATAAAAACCACAAGGGTTGATTTAGAATTCAGAATCAATAAAATTAGAAGAGATAGAGTCAAATAATGGTTCAACTCCCTGAGTCAGTTCATCCTCAATCTTTGCCTTTGTGGTAAGTGCCTCTTGGAGTAGACTCTCTAAGGACGGAGGCAGGTAGTCAGGCTCCTCCGTCATAACATCAAATTCCACCACTTGGGTGGTTTCTAAATTCAGTGGTTCTAGCTCTTCTTCATTGTATTGTACGGAGATATCAAGAAGTTCCTCACATTTAATCAATAATTCATCCAATCTTTGTTGATCTCCCACTTGTAGCTTAGTAGGAATGTCTTCCTCATTTTCCACCTCAAGTTCTTGATCCTTCTTAGGGTTTGGTTGCTCCATTAATGAAAAAACATAGTCAAATGCTCTTTCATCTTTTCTCATCAGTTGTTCAATGATTTATATATGGTATTTCACCTGAGTCCTTCTAAAATCATCTTCTTATTTTTGTTTTTGATGCACTTTTGAGTAATTTTTCCATTAATAATATTCTGAATTTTAATACATCATGAATGTTTTTTTGTTATTTTTTTAAAAATAAAATTTACCTAAAATGTAAACACTACTGGAAAATAGGTCTATACCAATGGTTTTGTAAAACGTTGAGGTTATAGGGATAGTATGTGAAACTATACCCATAGTTGTGCCAAAAACCATGGGTATAGTTTTCTTTTAATACCAATACCCATGGTTTTGGGGAAAACCGTAGCTATAGGGTATTTTACAAAGACCTATACTGGTGGTTCATAAAAACCATAGGTATTGAAGATTTTTTTAAGACCTATACCCATGGTTCTCTAGAACCCTGGGTATAGCTTTCCGGCGTTACGGCCGGAAAATGAAATTAGATGGGACACGTAAAAAATTTGGCGGGGATGAAATTTTTTCATGGTATTGATTAATATATTTATATACATATAAATATAAACTAATAAAAGTTATGTAGCTGGGTTGGTCTGTTGGTGGGGCGCGGTCGTGAGGCTCAGCGCGCGGCATGGGTTCAAAACCCCCTGGGTGCGTATTTTTGAATTTAAATATGATATATTAATATATATATATATATATGAAAATATATGTATATGTAACAAGGGAAAATTCTATCTAGGTTGGTCTGTTGGTGGTGCGCGGCCGCGAGGCTCAACGCGCGGTGTGGTTTCAAAACCCCCTGGGAGAATTTTTTTGAATTTAAATACCCCATATTAATATATATACGCAGATATATTTTTATGTTACAAATAAAAATAATAGTTGGGTTGGTATGTTGGTGGGGCGCGACCGCGAGACTCAGCGCGCGACATGGGTTCAAAATCCCCTAGGTGCGTTTTTTTGAATTTAAATACCCCATAGTTTGAAAACTGTGGGGTCTGTTGTGTGCCATGGTATAATAGAAGTGTGACATGTTTTACTCCCCTATACCAACGATTCTCCAAACAGTGGGTATAGGATGATACCCCTATAACTGTGACATTCCATCCCACAGTTCCCAAAACCGTGGGTATAGGCTATACCCAGAGTTTTGGGGGCCATACCCATGGTTTTGAACCGTGGGTATAGGTAATTTTTCTACTTGTGAAAAATAGAAAAAAATAAACTAATGATCGAATCCCTAGAAACGACACTATTTTTGACGCATGCTTGTCGCGGGGTGTCGTAAAAAACAATTATATTTTTCCTAGTGCAACACAGTGGCTGACCAGGGACATCTCTCTTAAGGAGCCTTCTCATTGTAGTTCACATACTTCTTCTATATCACCTAGACTATCTCTTTTTGGTGATTTTATTATCTAATTAAAATAATGATGATGTGTTTTTTTGTTTTTTTATATGATGAATCTAAATTATCATGAAATGAAAACAGAATTAGTTAATGAAGAAAGAACTTGGTTTTGGGGTTTAGTATTGGATTCAATCATTATTTTCCTACATGTGTTTTATTTATTTTGATAATTAGAACATGAATTCTCATGTTTGAATAATTATTCATTTTCATAATATAAGTAGTTTGAGTCACATTCCATTGGGGACCGTCATCCAATCGAAGACATTCGACTCGCCCAAGCATGCTACTCAATTCTACCACAAACATAATTAAAATTTAAAGTAAATTCATGAAAACCAAGACCACAACCTAAGACAAGTCTCGTGATTAGCCCATAATTTTTGTTAGTATGATATTACTTAGTGTAGTGGGTGAATGAAGAGAGAGAGAGATATATATATATATATATGAAGAAAAGTTGGTCGTGAAACACATAGGCATGGATTAATTAAACTAAAATTTAAATTACCAATGAAAATAAAACTAAAATTAAATTAAAATGAAAATAAAATTAAAATATAAAATGAGGGGGGTGAAATAGAGGATCAGCAGTGGCTCGTACCCCGGGGGGATCCCTCCTTGACTGTGGGTGTTGAGCTGATGATTTGAGAAGGAGGCATGGGGATCCTTTTATAGGAAGATTTTTCTCTCCAAAATATGGCGTGTGGATGGCCCCTTAAATCATTGATTCACACTTGTACCACTGCTTCAATGTTTGTCATAAATGTGTTTTCTATTCATCCTCTAAATATCAGCACATTTGGACACCAGATGAAGGAGTTAGAAATTTTTCATTGGCGGTTTATTTTTTTGGACGAAGGTTCTAGGAAGGTTCTTTCAAAAGTATGTCATTCCTTGGCCACCTTAATAACTTCAAAACTACACTAATTTTGTTTATATCAGGACCTATCTATCCTCATGCTATCACAGGTAGAAACACATCATTTGGATGTGTTTTAACCTATTTTGGGTTCCGTTTCGGTGGTGGGGTCCATGCTGTCCGTCCAGAAAGGTTTTCACCTTCAATGACTTTTCAGACCCACTAGATGGCCGAATCAGCTTCTGGTCCAGAATACAAAGATGAAGTAAATAAAATCCGTATTCTAAACAAATGGATTCACTGAATTTGGAATTATATATTTTAATAAATGAAAAAATACCCTTGTGGTAAATATCTGTCCAAAAATTCAGAATTATGCACTTTTCACAATTTTGAAAATTTTCATTCTAAAATTCAAATTACCCATTATTTTAATAAAACGTGATAATACATGGGGTTTATCATTAAAAAAAGTAAAACATTTTAATTATTTGATCAAAAATATGCATGTAAAATTTCTCTTTCATACACTATAGTTTTTTACTTTAAGATTTAATAGAATATGATGAATAGTAATGAGAACCATGAGTTGAGATTGAGTTAATAAGGTGATTTTTTTAAAAAACATGTGATTATGGGAAGGATGAACCTTAATATGAGAATAATGTTGAGATAATGATATTTATATAAGGACATATAAGATATGTATAAGTAAATTGGACGATACTAGTAACCTTGGAACTAATTAAGGATTTGTAGATATGTGTGTTATACAATCATGGATGGTGTTTACCACTTTCTTGACCCAAGGATAAGGAAACATACATATTTTCAATAAATATATATAGAGATTATATTTATTATTTTGACTAATCGAATACTTAATGATGAATTTTAAATATATATAATGTTACCAATAAGATTTATCTAATGATTTATGAGAGAAAAATGTTATATATATTTGCTTCACCGCTTTTTAAAAATTTGGATATTCAAATTTCATTTTATGGATAATATATTTTAAAAATCAGATGATGTTGGTTAAATTAATGTATTATCCCAATATAGGTGAACTTATTCATATTTTATAACTTATGCAAACATTTTTGTAGTGATAAAGATAGATTGAAAGACATATCACTTTATTTATGGATCATGTGATTTTCTAATGCTTTAAGAATTAGAAACTCAACTTCATTTCGTTGAATAAGTGTTGAAGGGGAAATTTTTCAAGGAATAAAAAATGGTGATATTTTAGAAAATTCAATTAAGTATATCTTCTCTTAATAATTATTCAACAATATGAAAAGGGTTCTGGATGTAAAAGGGTGTATTATTATCATCATTTTTTATGATATCAATGACCATTATAATGCTTCCTTGGTTTTTATTTTTTATGGATGTTAAATTTCTAGGGATTACCCAATTTATTTTGACCAGTAATCTATATCAATATCTACAATTATATACTCTTTTCCTCCATGATCAAATATTCACTTATGTAGAGACATCCTCATGATTTACATTGGGCAATTGTTATTTTACAACTATTCCTTTAAAAAAATAAAGGTTTAGTATTCATTTTTACAACATCGGTTTTTATAAAAGAAAAAATAAAGTAGTAAAATTTTGATAACCAACTCGAATTTTGGTGGAGAAATTTATTTTAAGGGGGTAGAATGTAACACCACGAGATTTTTTGAATTTTTTTTGAATTAATATAATATATTTGATATTTATATTTTCATATAACATTGAAAATAGTTCATTTTATATTAAAGAACTATATTTTTATTACATACTCTAAAAAACATAAATTTTATATTTATCAACATTGTACAACGAGGTTATCTTGTGTTACCCTCAATAAAGACTTTCATTGACGGCATGCGTAACACACATGATCGTGGGTTAACGAACAATGATCCATTATTAAAATATGATGTATCCTAGTGATTAAATTAGTGATTCAGAATATTATTAACTAAAATATATAAATATATGGTTTTTATAAAATATTAAATGATATAATTAGTTACAAACTATTTGAAAATGAATATGATAACCAAATCAATATAAAGGGGGTATTTTTTAAGAAATCTTTTATTATGATCATAAGTTTTTTAATCCTAATAAATTAAATTAATTAAAATTAGTATCTAATTATAATATAATAAATAATTTATATATCCATGTAAATATTATTTATATTCATCCAATAGTTTTCATAGGCATAATATTATAATAAATACAATTTAACACATAAAAACGATATTTTTAGTAAGGTGGTTATACCACCTTTTAACAGAGAACCATTTTTATATCTAATTTTGGTTACATCTATATATTTATTATGTAAAAATAAACTTCATATATGAATTTTTATAATATGGACTAGGCTATGATAAATATTTCGTATTTTTCTATAAGGTTTCATTTTATATCAATTGATAAAAATCATGGATTTTAATTCCAAATTATTTTTTTATAAAATTTATTTATAAGGTTAAAAAATATTATTAATTTCATTTAATGTTTAATTAGATAATATTTTTTCAATAAATAAAAATCAGTATATTTTAATTAATTTCACATTGAAATTGTATTGAAAAACATTTCAATCTTTTGAACGTTTCAGTAAAAAACCTTACATCTTTGTTTTAATAAGGAATTATTTGTAAATATAAATTTATAAATTATGTGAATTGAATTATGTAAAATGGATTTTATATTTTCAATAATTTTGTTCAATTTATGTTTTAAGGAAATTGAACTTTTATATATAAAAAATTTAAAATTGTAAAAAAATTATTTACTGTAGTAAAAGTTAAAATTTGAATAGGGTTTAAATTAAAAGTTAAAAGTTTAAGAAACCTAAAAACTAAAAAAAATATATGGTATTTGAATTGTGGATAGAACCTAAAAATCTATAAATCATTAATTAATTGAAAAATATGGTTAATTTAATTTGACCTATATATGGTCATCTTATAATATTAAACAATAAATAAATTATTCACTTGAATCCACCTCTACTCATGTATAAATAACCACCCTCACCTCCCTATTTCAGCCCAAGAAAGATTTATATCCCCTCAAATATCTTCCGAAAACTCTCATAACTCTCCCCAAATCCAATTTATATGGTTATCAAAATAATACAAAATCTCAGGTCCTCAAGGATCTATCATGGAGGGGATATTCAAGAGCTAATTTTCTTAAAGTACCTCTCTTAATTTCCTATCCTTTACTACTTTCTCCTCAACTCATTCATCCATAAATGCATGATAACTCCTAAAAAATGTAAATAATATAGTTTTATGTTTATAATGTAATAACTCATATCCATTTCAATTCTCACCTCCACTTATTCAATGAAATGAAATGTTTTCCTCGTTAAGTCAGTTAATCATCTCCGTGAATATATATTTTTGTTCTTCTTCAATTAGCACCTTCATGGATGGTCTTAAAACTGTTTTTAGGGTATAATAATATTTCAATATATATATTATAACATATTTAATAATATATAAATGTTATATCTTGAATAGATTCATTCTTTCAATATTTTGGTTATACGGTAACATCATTTGAGGAAGTGTGGACTACCACCCCTCAAAGCGATATGATTCCCTTGGGATATTCATGGAACATGTTAAGGATAATTTCAATAAAAATATGTAACAAATATTAAATATATATGATACTATAATTATAATATAAATATGTATCATACAATTTTAAATATTTTAATACGACAAAGAAAAATAGAAACAACGTGCATGCGTATGTATGTCCTACCGTCTCCATGAACGGTGTGTTCCATTTTATTTTTCTATATATTATATGTATTTATATACTGAATATATATGATATATGAATCATGTATTAAAGCAAGTAAGTATTTAAATCAGGATCTATGTTATATGATCATGAATTCCATGTCAAAAAACATTTGATAAATAAATCAATTATTAACCGAGACACTGATTTATCATTGAATTATTAATAAATTAGTAATATAACATCAAAAAAATTATATATAATATCATAAATATTATTTTGATTCTATAATAAGTTAATAAATTTTTTAAAACCATTATATAAAATTTTCAAACACAAATAGAGACTATCAGACCTAAGGTAATATAATTCCATCTCGTTTTTAATATTCAAGAGATTTAAGACATGTTCACCAGCTATTTAATTTGTGTGTTTTATATATAGCCCCTAATATATTTAATATATTGAATAAATTTATCTTCATGGAATTTAAAGATTCATTCTAAGATATCGGGTATAGGATTTAACTGTTTTAGTGGCATATGATGTATTGAATGTATAATTAATTAATCCTTTATCCATTTCAATTTTCTTCGTTTTATTTTACAGAATTATTCATTTGATATAAAGGGATTGTAATGGAAATTATATATATATTACTAATTTCATCCAAATGTTTTGAAAAAAATATTTTTATGTTATTAATTAAGTGATAAATTCAAAATCTCATTATTATCATAGATTTTTTATACGTTAGTATTTACTAGGGTTTATTTATTATCCATATCAATGTTTTCAAAAAATAATTTCATTATATGTTCTAATATTCTCATATGGATTTTTAAATTTATTTTCACCCATTCTTTAAATTTGACTACATATTTTGAAATGAATGTTTCTTTCATTTTCAAAATTTTCTGCTTTTTCAATTTTTCAAGAAAAGTACTGGAACAATGTGTTAACTTATACGGAATAAATAAATTTTTAAAATATCATGACACCTTATTTACATAATGATTTCCTAAAAAGTTTTCACGGTTATATTCAATGAATTTATTTTCTTTTAAAATTTCACGGTGCTTTAATAGAAGTAACCTTTTTTGAAGAACAAATGATAATTTTTTCAAGAATCAATTTCAATTGTTTTACGAAAATTATTTCCATCTAAGACAAAATTACATAGTATTATCCCTATTATTCCTATGATTTGATTATTTTTATGTTATTTATGAAATCAATTTTCACTAGATTTTGTAATGATGGAATAAAGTTTAAGAAACCCATTTTATCCCTTATGTCAAGTTATGATAAAATGATTATGATTCTATATCATTTTCCACAATTTATGATATTATTTAATTTTTATGATAATCATTTCATTTCAAAGTTTATGATATGATTGTTTATGTATTTTTTAAAATGAATTTATAACTTCACTAAGAGATTTGTGGGACCTATAACTCGATAAAATGCACTAGGTAATGGTTTATATCTCATGAGATAGACTAAGATAATCATAGGAGAAAACAATGAATAAGAAGAAAATATGTGAAGTGAAATCATGCTACCATGATGACTATTGGAATTAACCATGACTACTAATATCTTATGGGGAGTGAACCCATACTACTAAGATGGCAATGGAAGTAATGTCTTGTCTACTTTGGAAATCATATTATATGCTTATGTGTTTTCCACAATTCCATGTTTTATTCTTATGTTATATTTTCATGGATTATATTATTAATTTCCTTATAATTCATGTCTAATGAATACTCAGTATATAAGACATGATTTTTTTATGATCATTGGTATGTAGGGTACAATATTTTAATTTTATGATCACATTATCATACCCCAATGCTCACATTTATATTTACATATTCTCATTTCCTATCCTTACTAAGAATCGTATCTCACCCATTTTTATGTTTCCTTTCCCAGGGTTATGAAGATACTTATTATGTTTGATGTGTCTAAGAAGGTTTCTTGTTGCAAAGAACCTAGTGGGATCTAATATATCTTAATTATATATCATATTTTATGCATCCAAGTTTCCAAAGGCACGAAACTAATACAATCATTGGGTGTCTATTTTTTTAATATATTATGTATTATGAAAAATTAATTTAATGTACATGTATTCCAATTTTGTGGTCTTTACACAAGAAACATGAAAAACATGGGTGGAATTCTCTATTTAAGTAATTTCAAGAGTGCCACTCCTCCTTCTCTATATAAGGAATGTTGTAACACGTCGATATTTAATAAGATATATTATTTTTAATTTTTTTCATATATTATGTTGTATTCTACACGAAGATTATCTTGTGCTATATGCAACACTGTATTAGCTTGCAGTATACTCAAAAATAATATTGGATTGTGTTACACACAATTTCAAGTTCATTTGATAGAAGTTATTCTACGCAACATTGAGTGTATATATATATATATATATTCAATGTATAAATGAAATATTGTTGGATTCAATTATATGAAACAACAAAGGAATTGTGCACTACATGCAACCCTAACTTGGCTTGCATTACATGCAATCGTGACCTTCCTCGATAGCTTGTGTTGTACGCAATACCGAGTTTCACTAAATAAAGATATGTTATTAAAATATTATATAAACTAGCCATTATGAATAGTAATACCCACTTTTTCAAATTTTATAAATTTTATCATTCCAAATTGACTTCATTTTTAGATTCGGAATATCGATATTAGCCTAGGGTGAATTTTTGGTATTTTTCTAAAAACATTCAATTTTTGACGAATAGTGAAAACACTGAGTTAATGGTTAATACCGAATTTTAATTTAAATAATCATTTATTCTATATAAATTTATTTTTGGTCAAAATAGATTCATAATACCTATATAAGTTCAATGTAATTCATTGGATTCATTTTATAATTATATAGATATATAAAAATTTTATTGAACTTTTTACTGTCTTTTACCCACCTCTCACGAGTGTTTGCAATTGTACATAAAACTTAATTTTACCACTTCTATGAGATTAATTTCAAAATTCTGGGAGACATGGTTAAAATTAAGGAGTAAAATTTCGTTCAATAAGATAAAAATAATTTTTGGTGAATAATAACTTTTTACTTTTATTTACCACGGTTAAAAGTAAATAAGGTAATTAAGGGTGAAAATGATATTATTATTACCCTTAATCATGTCCAAATTCTATTTGATAAGTGTAATTCGACCAAAAACAACCTTTGGAATAAAATAGGACCCTTTAGGTACACTTGGATTAGATTAGGACATTTATTATTATTTAATTCAAAGAAGAGTTAAAAGAGTTAAAATCAAAGTTTAATAAGTTAAATTTTTTCAATATAGGGTTATACATAAGATAAATTAGACTATAAATATTCATCTGAAATATAAAAATATTTACTACAAAATTTTATTTTATTTATATTTTTTGGACTTTCAATTGGTTAATTTATTTATGACACAATGATGAAGCAGTTATTACCGTATTCATTAAATATTAACATAATTGATATTAGAAATACCAAAATAAATTTAATTTGAGACTTTTTATGAATTAAACTAATTTTATAGGTTAATTGGACATGTTAGTATTGATTTAATTAACTTTTTTCGAACTAATCATGCTGTTATGATTTTCACAAAAATCAATTACCAAATAGTGTCAAAATTGACATAAAATAGTTTTTAAAACAAATAATATATTATTAATTGTTATTATATTCCTAAAAATATAAGGTTCTGAAAAATGACTTATATAAGGTTATGTATATTAGTAATTAAAAATTTGGGGTTCGTTTGGCTTGTAATAGTATGTTTATTAACCATATAGTGTAAGAAAACAAGAAGACACAGTAAAGGTTAAATTATTTAACTTAGAGTTAAATCAAAATGATAAGGTTAAAATAGTAACCTAAACTTGTCTAAAAACTATTGGTTGAGAGTATTTAGACCCATCCCCACTTTATTCTCAGAATAAATTAATTTTTAGCAATTATAAACTGAATATGACTTTATTATAAAATAATATTTTAAATTTTTCCGAAGGTGACCCTCTCCTCCCTTATAAAAGGGCACCTCCTCCCTATTCTCTTTACACAATTTTGAGCCTTCAAGTTCGCCCAAAACCTGCCCATTTACCTTCTCAACTTCCCTAGAAATATTATAGACGTTCTGGTCTCCTCAAAATACCAACTCTAGTGCCTTAACAGGAAGCTTAAAAGAGGTACATCGAAGAAGAGATAATATCTTCTATCCATTCTTTCTTGTTTCTTTCTTCTTCAAATTCTACTTGTTTAGTTGACTAATTATAAAGTAATAACATAAGTACCAATAATATACTGATATAATATTATAATTATGAAACATCCCCATTTCACCCTCTATCCATCCTACGGAAAACGAAATCACTGCGCGTGCATACGTATGGAATATCGTCTTCATGCCATAGTGTAATCTGTTTTTCCATCACCACCTTACTTGGATGGGTATAATGGTGTAAAGAATAACTATTTATAGTTATTATAACATCATACTAATTCTGAGATATTATATCATCCACTTATATTCAATTCAATAATTATGGGAATAATATCATCGCTCGTGCGTACGTACGGATTACCGTCTCCACGACGCGATTAGATTCATTCTCCATGTTAACCATTCAAGAATGATTATAAAGTATATATATTGAATAATAATGAAATATATTAAATGATAAAGATACTGTATTTATGTTTATATATATATATCTGTCCTCTACTTCTTTCCATTCATGTTAATAAGGAAAGGAAAAAACGTTCAAGCGTATGTAAAGCCTACCGTCTCCATGAACGGTGTATTGAATTTTATTTATCTATCTATTATATAATATATATGATATATAAATCATTATTTATATTCTTTAAGTAATTAAAACAAGATATAAGTAATAATAATATCAAGAACAACAAGTCCAAACACGTACGATAAATAAAATGATTTCACCCAAAACGCTACTTTAACATGGAATTTATAAAAGAACGGGTAATATAAAGTCATAAGTGAACCATATTTGATATCAGAACAATGTAAATGAATATTTAATAAGTCAATGACATTATTTAAATCATTATACAGGAGTTTCATATACGTACGAAGCATATCGGACCTAAGGTAAGGGATAATTTTGAAATCTCATTTTTATCCGAGATTGCTTATACGTAAGTATTTACTAGGGTTATATTTTTTATCCATTCACATAAAATGTTATAAAGTGTTTAATATTATTCCATGTATGTTTAATGTCATGTTTACCCCTATTTTTCTTTTACTTTGGGTTATGGAAGGAATATTTCTTTTGTTTACCATATGAGGAAACTTTTTGACTTTTTCGAAAAAAGTACGAGGAGAATATATATTTTTATCTTATACAGCATGAATGGATTTTTATGGGTTTATAACGCCTTATTTTCATGAATCTTAATCTAAAAGATTTAATGATTATTTTGAACAAAATCTATTTATTTTAAATTTTCATGGTATTTTGCGAAAAGATAATGATTTTGAAGAAGAAAGGATATTTTCCTCAATAATTTATTTCAAGTGTTTTATCAAAAAAAATTTCCATCTAAGATGAAATTATTTCATATGTGTATGTTTCAAGTATAATGTCTCTATGATTTACATGGCTTCACTTTTCTTATGATGAAATGATATCCATTTGTTTTCTATGGATTATGTTATTATGGAATGATGTTTATGAAACCCATTTTTTATTCTTTGGTTTATGATGAATGATTTTTGTTTGTGTTGTGGAACAAGTAAGAATTATTTCATTATAAGATGGGTGGGACCGATATCTACCTCTAATGCGTTGGGTAAAGATTTATATCTCATTATATAGGCCTGGATGGAATGGTAAGTTAATCCCGTTCTGTGATACATGACTGGAACGAGGAGTGAACTCGATTCAGAAATGGACTTTGTCCACAAAGATGGTCTTGGTAGTTATGTCTTGGATACTATGGAAATAATATCATGTGGTTAATGGTTTTACATATTTAAATGTTTTATTACCATTCTATTTTATAATGATTGATGTTCCTATATGACTTATGGCTTACGTACATCCTAGATTTGTTTCACAACTCAATATTTTGATGTTTAAACTTTATGTTCATGTTTTGAAGTTCAAATGTATATGGTTTGTTTTATTTTCTCCATGATTACCCTTACTGAGAACTCGAGCTCAACCTTTATATCATTTATTTTTCCTAGGATATAAAGAAATATTTTAGGTAAGAAAAAATAAGTGAAGATCTTCATGGGAGATGTTGAAGATCATTCACCAAGATTAGAAGATTATATTTCGAGTTTCCAAATACATAAACTATGATGGTACTTTGGTGTCTGTTTTTGTTATGTATTAAGTATTCCAAAAGTAATGTAATGTCCACATATGTCATGATTTGGGTCTCTACAATTGGTATCAAAGGAAAGGTTTAATTAACCTTTGGAAACTAGGATGCGAAAACTTTAGATCCCTAGAGATATTTCTAAGGTATGTCTAGGGATGTCCCTAAGGTTAAGTATAGGTATAGGTTTTATACCTAGAATTATAGTAAGGATAATATAATTAAACCTAATATGTTAGAGATTGAATGTAATCCCCTTTATTATGTTGTTTTCCTAGCATGATTTTTTCCTCTCACACTATTCTTTTTGAGTTTTAGAAAATGGCAGGAAACATGATGTTTCACGATAATGGAGGATATGATGGACAATGGAATGATATAATTCATGAGCAACCAAATGAAATGATATTTGGAAGTCCAAACATCGTTATTATTCCTAATCAGCAATATCATAATATGATCAATAATCTCAACTTTGGTAAGTATCCGAATGCAGCTAATAAGAGAAAGACAGAGTTTCATGATGATTATAGAGGAAAGAAAGTTCAATTCCCCTCATGTATATCATGTGGGAAGAGGAATCAGGGATAATGTTTAAAAGGAACTGGAAGATTATTTGGGTGTGGAAAAGGACACAGATCTAGTAATTGAAAAGGAAAAGGTTCAGTTAACACCATGGAAAAGGATAATGGTATTGTTAAGACATCAACAACGATTAAATGTTTTAAATGTGGAATGTATGGAATTATGCAAACCAATTCCCTAAAAGAAAATCTCATGAAGAGAATCAACATGGTCGTATGGGTAGTATTTATGTGGATGATGATGGAGAGACTAAAAATGATATATGAGATGAAATAAGTGTTGAGGAATAAGATGATGAAGCTCAATTAGTGGTTTATGAATGTAGTGTAATAATTTCATGTTTATAAAGATAATGTATGGTACTACGGGATAAAGAAAAATCTATGTATTGTTACATTGTTGTCCTTCCATGAGTATTTGAAAGTATACGATTAATGGTACTAATAACCATGAAAAGTGATTGAAATATTTTTAGAAAGAAGATGATATGTTCATAATGAATGGATAAGGAGAAAATAATATGTTTGACAGTATTAATGAGCTCAAGACTGATATAAGGACAACGTGATATCATGGATTGAGTATATAGAATTTTTGGGTTTTTGGTAAGTGGAGAGAGTTAACTTTTGACAACATTCATATTTTTTAGTATGGTTCAATGGGTATTCATTTATTTCAAGAGAATACATGATTAAGATATTCACATGTTTGGAATGTGACCAACACGATATATATTATGATATATGTGGGGATAAATGATGGTATTGATATGCTTCACCTTTCTATGAATCGTTTTATTTATACTTTAATCTTGGACAGAAGTATTTTAGATAAGCCTAAAGATTGGTATGTATTATATTAAACATAAGTTAGTATTGTTTAAGGATATAAATTTTTTTTATATTATTGCAGGAATGTTATAATAATGTTGTTTTAGAAAAAGGGACAACCTGTAGGATAGTCAGCAACCCGCCGTGTCTGACAAGGTTGTCAGAATCGAACCCACACCCAATGTGTGACATGACTTTATTGCATAGCACTGGCCTATAGGAAGTCCATGGTTAGTATAAAACAGTTTTAATTTTTTATGTGGTATGATATATGAAGTATAAGCCCATATTAGGAACCATATATGATTAATCTCACTATATACGAACTTATGTATATTGAATAACTTTTGCGAACTTTTTGTTTGAGACAGATGGAATAACCTATCATTCTATCGCATGATCTTCTAACATTTCACAAATAAAAAATTCATCTTCATTTATTTAAATAGAGATTAAGTGGAAATTTTTCATGGAATGACAAATGATGATATTACACTGAAATCAAGTAAGTATTTCTCCTTATGTAAAATTTCATCAATATTAGGGAAATGATCTTGAAAACCGAAAATGTTGTCCTAGTACTCTAATATCTGATGAATCAGATGGTACCTTAAATCATAACAAATACATGGCTTTGTTTTTTTTGGATTTTTTATAGCCATGTTCTCTACCACTCTCCATCAGAACTTCATGATCATATTTCTCTTCCATATCCATATTTTAACCTATGTTCTCCTATATGGAAACTCATGGATAAGATAATTAGGTAACCATTACGTTTCATACATTAGTTGATAAAATTATGTTTTAGTATTCCTTTTTACGGTGTGGGTTTTTATGAATGAAACATTCAAGTAGTAAACGATTTATAACCCTGACAAATTTTGAGGGAGAAATTCATTTTAAGGTGGGGTAGAATGTAAAACCCAGAGATTTTATAAGATATATTGGTTTTAGTTTTTTCATATATTCTGTTGTACTCTACACCAAATTATCTTTCTCTATATGCAACACCATATTAGCTTGCAGTATACGCAACACTAATCTTGGATCGTGTTACACACAATTTCATGGTCATTTTATAGAAGTTATTCTATGCAACATTGAGTGTATATATACATATATATTCAATGTATAAATAAAATATGGTTGGACTCTATTATACGCAACAACAAAGGAATGTTTCACTACACGCAACCCTAACTTGTCTTGCATTACACGCAATCACGACCTTCTTCAATAGCATGTGTTGTACGCAATACCGAGTTTCACTAAACAACAATATGTTATTAAAATATTATATAAACTTTCCCTTGTGAATAGTAATACAAAATTTTATAAATTTTATAAATTTTATCGTTCAAAATTGACTTCATTTTTGGATTCCAAATATTGAAATTATACTAGGGTAAATTTTTTGTATTTTTCTGAAAACATTCAATTTTTGATGAATAGTTAAAACACTGTGTTATTGGTTAAAACTGACTTTTTATTTAAATAATCATTTATTTTATTTAAATTTATTATTGGTAAAAATAGATACATAATATCTATATAAGTTAAATGAAATTCATTGGATTCATTTTATAAAAATATAGATATATAAAAATTTTATTGAACTTTTTACCGTTTTTTACCCAACTCCTAGGAGTGTTTTCAATTGTACATAATACATAATTTTACCACTTCTGTGAGTTTTATTTCGAAAATATGAGAGACACAGTTAATATCAAGGAGTAAAATGTGGTTCAATAAGATAAAAATATTTTTTGGTGAATAGTAACTTTTTACTTTTATTTACCACGGTTAAAAGTAAATAGGGTATTTAAGGGTAAAAATGATATTATTATTACCCTAAAACATGTCTTAATTCTATTTGATAAGTTTAATTTGACCAAAAAGAAACTTATGGATATAATATTAACCATTAGGTCCACTTGTATTAGATTAGGACATTTATTATTATTTAATTTAAAGAAGAGTTAAAAGAGTTCAAATCAATGTTTAATAAGTAAAACATTATTAATATAGGGTTATACATAAGATAAATTAGACTATAAATATTCATTAGAAATATAAATAGAATTATTACATAAAGGTATTTTATTTATATTTTTTGGACGTTATATATGTTAATTTATTTTTGACACAATGATGATGCATTAATTACTGTATTAAAGAAATATTAACATAATTGATATTACAAATACACAAATAAATGTAATTTTAGACTTTTTATGAATTAAAATAATTTTATAGACTAATATGACATGTTAGTATTTATTTAATTAAATTTTTTCTAACTAATAATGTTGTTATAAGTCTCACAAAAATAAATTACCAAATAGTGTCAAAATTGACATAAAATAGTTTTTAAAACAAATATTATATTATTAATTGTTATTATATTCCTAAAAATATATTTCTCCGCAAAATTACTTATATAATGTTATATATATTAATATTGAACCACTTGGGGTTCTTTTTTCTTGTTATAGTAAGTTTAGAAATCATATAGTGTAAGAAAATAAGAAGACACGGTAAATGTTAAATTATTTAACTTAGAGTTAAATCTTAATGATAAGGTTAAAATAGTAACCTAAACTGGTCTAAAACCATTTTTTTGGGAGGATTTATACCCACACCCACTTTAGTCTCTAAATAAATTAATTTTTAACTATTATAAACCGAAAATGACTTTATTATAAAATAATATTTTTTGTTTTTCCTAAGGTTCCCCTCCCCTCCCTTATAAAAGGGAACCTCCTCCCTCTTCTCTTTACACAATTTTGAGCCTTCATGATCATCTAAACCATGCCCATGTCCCTTCTAAACTTCCCTAGAAACATTATAGTGGTTCTGGTATCCTCAAAAGACTAACTATATTCCCTTAAGAGGAAGCCTAAAAGAGGTGCGTTGAAGAACAGGTAATCTCTTCTACTGATTCTTTCATGTTTCTTTCGTCTTCAACTTCTTCTTATTTAATTTTTTCATTATAAAGTAATAACATCAGTATAACTAATAAACTGATATGTTATTATAATTATGAAACAACCCCATTTCACCTTCTATCCATCCTATGGAAAAATGAATCACCACGCTTGCGTACGTACGGAATACCATCTCGACGCCGTGGTGTAATCTGTTTTTCCACCACCACCTTACATGGATGGGTATGATGGTGTAATGAATAATTATGTATAGTTATTATAAAATCATACTGATTATGAGATTTTATATCATCCACTCTTATTCATTTCAATAATTATGGGAACGATATCATCGCTCGTGCGTATGTACGGATTACCGTCTCCACGACGCAATGAGATTAATTTTCGATGTTAACCATTCAATAATGATTATAAAGTATATATAATGAATAATAATGAAATATATGACATTATAAAGCTACTGGATTTATGTGTGTGTGTATATATATATGTCATCTACTTACTTCCATTCAAGTCAATAAGAAAAGGAAAACAACGTTCATGCGTACGTACGACCTACCATCTCCATGAACGGTGTATTTCATTTCATTTATCTTTCTATTATATATATATATATATATTTATAAACTGAATATATATGATATATAAATAATGATTTAAATTCTGGAGGTAAGTAAAATATGATATAAGTAATAATAATATCAAGATCAACAAGTCCAAACACATACGATAAATAAAACTAGTTTACCCAAAACACTGCTTTAACGTGGAATTTACAAAAGAACAGGTAATATAAAGTCATAAGTGAACCATATATGATATCATAACAATTAATATTATTCTTTAATAAGTAAATTTCATTATTTAAATCATTATACAAGAGGTTCGTATTCATACGAAGCATATCATACCTAAGGTAAGGGATAATTTTTCAATCTCATTTTTATCCGAGATTGCTTATACGTAAGTATTTAATGGGGTTATATTTTTCATCCAAGCCCTTAAAATGTTTTTCATAAGGGTTTAATATTATTACATGTATTTTAAATGTGATTTTTACCCATATTTGACTTTTACTTTGTGTTATGGAAGGAATCTTTTTTTTACCATATGAGGAAAGTTTTTGACTTTTCTGACAAAAGTACAAGGAGAATATTTTATTTAACTTATATGGCATGAATGGATTTTTACGGTTTCATAATGCCTTATTTTATTGAAGCATACTCTACAATATTTCATGATTATTTTCAACAAAATCCTTTTATTTTAAAATTTCATGGAATTTTGTGAAAAGAAAATGATTTTGACGAAGAAAGGATATTTTCATCAAGAATTCATTTCATGTGTTTTATCAGAAACAAATTTCCATCTAAGATGACATTATTTAATATGTGTATGTTTCAAGTATAATGACTCTATGATTTATATGGTTGCACTTTTCATATGATGAAATGACATCCATTGTTTTTATATGGATTATCTTATGATGGGATGATGTTTATGAAACCCAATTTTTATTCTTTGGGTTATGATGAACGATTTATGATTATGTTATGGCACAAATAATAATGATTTCATTATGAGATGGGTGGGAACTATATCTCCCTCTAATGAATTGGGTAATGATTTATATCACATGAGATAGAAATGGCTGGAATGGTAAGTTAATCCTGTTCAGGGATACAAGACTTGAATGAGGAGTGGACTCGATTCAGAAAGGGACATTGTCCACTAAGATGGTCATGGTAGAAATTCCTTGGATACTATGGAAATAATATCATGTTCTTAATGGTTTTAGACAATTAAATATTGTTTCCCATGCTATTTTATTATGATTGATCTTCCTTTATGACCCATTCCTTACGTACTGCCATGATTTATTTCACAACACAATATTTTGATGTTTAAACATTATTTTCAAGTATTGAAGTTCAAAAGTATATGGTTTGTTTTATTTTCTCCATGATTACCCATACTAAGCATTTGATCTCACCCTTTGTATGTTTTATTTTCCCTAGGATATAAATAAATGTTTTATGTAATAAAAAATAATGGAAGATATTTATGGGAGATGTTGAAGATCTTTCCCCAAGAATAGAATATTATATTCCGAGTTTTTAAAGACACTAAACTGTTACAGTCCTTTGTTGTCTGATTTTGTTATGTATTAAGTATTTTTCAAAATTAATGTAATGTCCATGTATGTCAATCTTTGGGTCTCTAAAATAGTATCTCCCCCTCTTCATCACACCTCTCAAACCACTTAGGTTCATCAATGTTCTACCCAATACACTTCCCAACACACATTAATTCTCTCTAAATCCTCCTTTTGGTCAGAAATTATTCCCAGGAAGCTTTTTTAAATAAATCAAAAGGAGTTACTTGATTAAGAGGTAACACCTTCTCTCAAGATCATTTCTTTTATTTTACTCCTCCACCCGATCCAGTAACTTTATTAAATTATTGAATTAGAAAAATAGTATCCAAAATATACAATGAAGTTTTTATGATAAGGGTTCGACCTAAATTTACCCAAAACCCCATCTAATGGGTAATGCACATACTATTTATGTGTAAGACGAACTTCCACCTCACAAAACAATGATTGTTCAATTTTCCATACCGCCTCTCATGGTGGATGTTATAAAGGAAATTATAATTATATATATATATTATAAATTAAATTAATTATATATTTTACTAATTTATTCCATTTACAATAGATGTATTTTTTACTTTTCATTTGCTGTAAAAAAAAATAATTTCTTTTGAGGAAGCGTGGACTACCTTCCCCTCAAAACATTTAGATTCATTAAAACACTAAATGGAATGTATTAAGAATGGTTTGGGTAAATAAATAAGATATATATAAAATTATAATGATACAATAATAATATTATATTCATATAAACATATATATAATTTCGTTCTTTCTTTCGATACGACAAAAAAACAGAAACATCGTTCATGAGTACGTACGGTTTACCATCTCCAGGAACTGTGAATTCCATTTCCATATTATATATAATATAGATTAATATGATACAATTATATTTTGCAATAAATTATTTTTATGTCATGGTTTCAATTATTAAATCAGGAGGTATGTATTAGGACCAACGATATAACAAATTAAGACACAAGTGAAGAACAAAGCGAATATTATACATAATGATACCTTAACATATGATGGTTAACAAGAAGGTAATATAAAGTTATAATAAAATAAAATATGGTATTTTATATAATAATAGTGTTATTAAAATTATATATAATAAATTTATATTTATTATATAGGTATTTTTAATGAGTACGATGTGAGTTAAGACCCAAGGAAAGGGTATTTAATCTCACTTTTTTACCATGAGATACATGATAAGTTCTCCACACTTTACATTTGTGTGGTGTGTTTAATACACATTATTATATTCTATGTATATTATAATTAAATATAAGTTTATTTATATGTGCATTTTATGATATTTATTTCATGAGGTTTATATTTCTAATGTTAGCAAATCGTTAAAATAGTTTGGACTTAATTTTCCTTTTTTGAGACTCGTGTATTGTTATGTATTTATGTTATTTTTAAATGTTTATATATATAGACCTTACATGTTATATCATTAAATTTATACATTTCCTGATATTTTAATCTTATTTTAATTTAATTTTCTATAATGGATAGTATGATACCATGTTACAAATTGGTAAGATTCTATTGAGGCAATCTCATCACTTTTTGAGATTGTTTATGTTAATGATTACTTTGATGAAATTTTATGATCCAACTCTTAGGAAAAGTCATGAAATTTATACTAATATGGTTATTCATGATATATTCATAAATTTTAACCACCTTTCCACTCTTTGGTATATAATATAGTAAATAATTTTTTTTAGAAAGATAGAAATTACCCATTCTTCGGTCGAAAATCTATGTTTTCTAAAAAGGGTTCCAAGAATATTTTACTGTTATACTAAAATCCTTAAAAGAAATTTTTTATCCACTTTTTTTCTTTTAATAATGTTTTTAAAGGAATATTCGTATCACCTTCTTAATTATGATTTTTTCTATCATTTTTAGTACGAAAAATGAATTTTCTCTTTACCTCGTATGACATGTACGTATTTATCCAGCTTTAATTCATTGAAGATTTATTTTCATTTTAAAAGTATAATTTTTAAGAAAGGGATTTTAAATGATATTTTCATATAAATTATGTTCCAAATTTTTCCAATATTATTTTATATATTTTTAATCAATATGCTTCTCAAAAGGTTTTTTGTTTTAAAGAGAATTTTTTAAAGAAGAAAGGATATGTACCTTAAGAAGATTTTTCAAAATATCCTTCCAAGGTATTTTTCATCTATGATGACATCTCATGATGTTACTCAGTATCTTCTATGAAATGATCCAATGGTTTTATTTTAATTATTTCTTGATAGGTTTATTTCTTTTTTAGAATGATTCTTTAGACACCCATTTCACTTCCATGGAATTTTTGATTTTGAAAGACGCTTATTTTCACCGATTATGATTACATGATGGGATTATGAAACATATATCTTCTCATAATTTACAATGTTATTAAATGTTTATGATACCCATTTCATTTCATGGGTTATGTTTTTATTTTTTTAAAACCCATCTCTTTTAATGTGAAATTATATAATAAATGTTTTTATCATGTTCACATGTATTCATGATTTTATTATAATATGGGTGGGTGATATATCTCCAAATAATGAATTTAGTATTGATAAGTTGTATATGATATCAAAGGGGAACATGTTGTATCCCATTGTCAAAAATAAGAAGGTACATGGGAAGTAGCCCAATCCTAAAATAAATAGGGTATACTGGTTGTATCCCCTACCTGAAAATAAGATGGTACATGGGTTGTTGCCCAAGCCTAAAAAAAGAGGGTACAAGGTTTATATCCCACGCTTAAAAAATAAGGTAAATGGGATGAAACCCAAGACTAAAATAAATAGGTTTGATGGGTTGTAGACCACGCTTGAAACCAAGAAGGTACTTGGGTATTAGCCCATGCCTAAAACAAATAGGGTTAATGGGTTTCTAGCCTAAGCCCAAAGTAGGTACTGGGTCATAGCCTAATCTTAACAGGTTATAAACGTCTTGGTATGTATTCTAGACCTAAAATTTTATACTCTTATATGTATTCCACAAATCATATGTCTTATTCCTTAGTTATGGTTTCATGGGTCATGATGTAAATTTCCTTATGATTTATGTCATATTAATTGCCTGGATTTATCCCATAACTCTTATATTTGTTATTTGAGATGCAGGTTACGATATCTGAATGTTAGGATCACATTATCATACCTCTACTTTCATTTTAATTGTTAAATGTCTCTCATGTATACCATTAGAGACTATCTGAGCTCACTATTTTTTATGTTTCCTATACTTTAGTTATAAAGAATGATACTATGTAGAATCAATAATGGTCTAGATCTTTCTGGGATATTTGAAGAACCTTCACTGGGAAAAAATATTTTTTTTTCAATTATTCCAAAGACATAAAAAAATTATGGTCCTTGAGCATGTATTTTTTTAATGTACTATATATTCATCTAAGATGATGTAATATCCAAGTATTCTAAGCTCATGTATCTATAGGAAATGAGTTTATCATTTTCCAATTATTCAATAACAAGAGCCTAATATGAAAGGAATTAAAGATAATCAAATAATTCCATATAAATATATACATGATCTTGAATATTGAACTTAAGATATTATATCTAATTAAATAATACCAGATATTATCAATCATGCTGGAATTCATAATTTTTTATATTTGAACTATCAAGGTCTATCATAAATATAGTTAATATCATGATCTACCCTAGAGACAGTTTATGTATGTGGGTATATTTCCAACATAATTGGCCAATGGATTCATCTCATAAGATAAACGATGCATAAGTTAAATGGTCATGATCCCCTGAAAAAATTTCGAAAACATTCAAAAAAATATTTAATAATCAATTTAAATCATAATCAATGTGACTTAATAAGTATTCGTATTGAGTAATGGTAAAAAATTTATCAGTATTTACAAAATAAATTATTTTAAATTCAAGGTAAAAAACATATGTAAAAATGATATAAATTTTATTAAATAATAATATCCATAATTCATGAATATTGATATTTTATAAGAAAGATAATTTTCAAGAGAACGTTAACAATCTTGAAAGGAATTAAGACTGCACGATAACTTTTACCACATAATAATTTTCATGTAAAATCCTCAAAAATGAGATAATTCAATGTTAAAAAAATTATATGAATTATAATTTAATTATTATATTATCGGTCAATAGTCCATCATATACACCACATAAAAGTGAATTTGTTCATAAAAAACAAATAATTTTCAATGGAATCTAAATTGCGATGATATCTCTTACCTTACACATCCTTTTGATTGAATGATATTTAACCACATGTATAATTGTTTTGATCATGTTATTAACTTATTCCAGAACCATATTAATTTTATAATATCTTAAATAATCCTTAAATGGCATATTATCTCTCATTTGGTAATAATTGTTAATTATTTACATTATTTCGGGTGTTAATTGACTTATTTTTCGAGTATATTTGGAGTAGTTATTTTTTGTTCCAAATAATTTAATCATGATATCATTGTCTCTAATATATAAACCTTGATATAAATATCATATATATTATGTATATATTTATTTATTGTAATACATAAAATTTGGAAATAGAAAATTAAATACATCAATAATGTAGACGATTGGTCACACATACACATGAATGTTGTTTCCATTTTCTTACCCATCCAACATCAAATTTTTATTCAAAAGAATGTCAAGGAGACATGAATTTAGAAACAAGAAACAAAACAAAAAGGAAACCCCAGGAACAACAAGGATAACAAGGGCACTCAGTACCTAGGGAGGCCTAAATTATTGGAGACCCAGAGAAACACCTCTGATTAAGTGATCCACCTCCATCTTCAAGAAGTGGATCGAAGGGAGGAAAGTGAAATTGGAGCCCAACTATGCCCTATAAGTGAGGTGATCTGCAACATTGTTCCCCTCACGCCAAGTGTGCATCACACAAACATTATAATGTAGGGAGAGGAATTTTCTAACAGTGTAGAATATTGACCACGGAACACGAGCTTTACCATGTAACGAATCATTAAGGATGAGGAAATCAGTCTCAGTATGAGAAATAGAAATATTCTTCTAAGAGATGAGTAATAACCTTATGAGAATTGTTCTTGCCTCACCCTGAAGGGAGGTTCTGAAAATAAAATGTGTTGTAAAGGCCTACACCACACTACCACTCCAGTCCCGAACCACGCCCCTCCTCTCATTTCTCCAAGAAAACATGAACCATCTGAATTGATCTTGTAACCAGAAGACGGAGGCCGCCAATAGATCCATTTCCCATGAATTTTGGTCTTAAAAGGATTCACAGAAGGGAACTAACATTCAGTGGCCTGAGCGAAGGAGCCTCTTGCCAGTTGGGGATGAACTTGACGAGATCCACCAGCAAATTCTGCATGCACACAACAATGGACCTCACCATAGGTAGTGCCCCTTCAAACTGGGCTCAGTTCATGGCCTGCCATAGGCACCAACACCCTACACTTAGGACAACAGACCTCTCCATCCTTTCTTTTCCTGAGCTTTCTGTTCCATAGAACTATCTATGCAGAAAGGAAGAATCGTGATGTATACTAGATGAGAAATTGGAAAAACCCTTGAATAATAACCATATCACTTGGGCCCAATCGCACCCAAAAAAAGTTGTGTGGTACTCTCCACCTGCTTTCGATCACGTCAATGACATCTGGATGCAATACTGATTCCCAACCTCTTTATCTTATCATATGTGGCCACTGTTTGGTTCCTGATCCTCCACGTAAAAAAATTATATTTTGAGGGAATTACCTTACCCAAAACCATGTCATCCCAGTTATCAAGAGAGACTTATAGATCTATGAGCCTATGGTAATCCTTTGAAGATATGTTTCCCAAGGAGGACGTAATGAATTCACATCAATCCTAGTCCGAGTTGATAACAATAGATTCATAGATATCTTGTTGCTCATTTTCCAGAACTGCATTGATAAACATGTGGTGGCGGCTGACTTCTTTGAATGAAATCAATGGAGTTGGGAAACCAGGTAATCTGAGAACTGAGCCCGACCTGTTGTGGTACCAATAAATAATTATTCCTTCCCCAACGATCCAACGAGAATTCTATTTGAGGGTGTTGATAGGCAATAGGATTTTGGAAAAAAAAGGGGATGAATGACCATCTTCCGCCTCTTCATCAGCCACCCAACTGAAGGACATAACCTTTCCCCAAAGGGTTTACCCTTCAAGAACATCCCAAGAAAACTTGACATGAATGAAGTGAAGTGTAGAAATAAGTCTCCTCACATTAACCCCCCTATTGTATAGGCTTCTCCATTTTATCCAACGAGACCCAATGTCGTTTCCCTTCCAAATAATAATCCCACATGAAACATGCCAAATTCTTATCGATAGTGCTCAAAACACCTTTGGGAATATTGGTGGATGCCAACGCATGGATGGGTATGGCCGAGAGAAATCTATTCTTCAAATCAATCCTCCCCCCAAAAGAGAGGTAGTGGTTCTTCCAGTTGAGAACTCGCCTTGTGATTTTTCTCTGGATATGATCAAAGTCCCGCACCTTTAGTCTCCTTGATGAAATGGTGGTCCTGAGATAATACATGGGGAAGGTCCCACGTTTCATTTCCATCCTGTTTCAAAGAGAATAAACCCTCCTAGGAAAATATTTAGTAGATATGTATAGCTTAATTTTGGCATTATTAATAACCTTCCCACTCCAGTAATAGTATTCCTCCAGGATATTCTTGATGCCTTTAACTGACCTCCTTCCACAATTAATGAATATAATTGAATCATTTGCAAAAATAAAATGGGTAAAGGGAGGAAGGTTCCATTTCCAGTGATAAAGAAGAAAATCACCACTAGAGATACCTTTATTAATGAGGGGACTAAGAGTGTCCTGCACAAGGGTGAATATGATTGGAGAAATTGGGTCTCCCTGACGAAGCTCTCGGGTTTCCTTGAAAAAGCCATGAGTCCTCCCCATGAAGGAGATAGACATCCACAAGGAGCTGAAGCATCTGAATATGAGGTCCGCAGCCCTATGAGAAAACCCCATAGCATTAAGCACTCTGTTAATAAAATGCCACTCAATCCTATCATAGGCCTTATTCATATACACTTTGATTTCCAATTTTTATCTGTGAGTCTTGGTGTTTATATCACTTAGTAACTCCTAATCCAGTCCGATATCCCCCTGGATAGACCCCCTCTTTACAAAACCATGTTGTTTAATAAAAGTACATTGAGTAAGAAGCTTGGAAAGCCTCGAGTTGATGATAATTTCCAGATTTTTTTTGGGGAAATTCCACATACTCACCCGTCTGTAATATGAGAGAGAAGAAGGATATTTATCTTTTGGGAAAAGCACTAAAGTGGTGGCACTAACAACACTTGTAAGACAACCACCCAAGAAGAAGTCTTGAACTGCATCAGTGATATAATATCTAACCACCTCCTAATAATCCCAATAGAATGATCCATAGAATCCATTAGGGCCAGGAGAACTCTCCGAATTGAGATTCATCATGGATGAATGAATCTACTCCCCATCAGGAATCATCTATAAGAATTCATTGTCTCTGATGGACATAGAGGGATACAATTCCTCCCATAAAGCTGTATTCCCACTTCGTTATCTCATGGTCATCCTTGGGTTAGGATTGCTAGGATATCCCTAAAAAAAGAATGAGCCATGATCCCCAAAGTGTCTCTGTCATCTGAGTACGTACCATCATCCAGTAAGATATCTGGCTTATGATTCGTCATCTTTATCTACAGCAAGCATGGAATTATGCTGAGAAACAATCACTGTCATGCAACCACTTTACCCTGGATCATTCACGAGCCACACGTTACGACTTAAGAATCATCTCCGCACAAGATCTCTTCCTGCCAGAGAACTCCTCAAACACCGAGTCATTATAGTTCTCCTCTAAATGTGCTTCCATGCTTTCGATACCCTGCTCCATAACCTTCATGTCCTGACCTAACTGGGGAAGATCTGTTTCCCATGCCTCCATCCCCAACTTCAATCAGCTCAGTTTTTTATGGACCACCACCCATGAGTTACCCTTAACAGGTCCACACCAAAGCTCAGCAATTATCTCTTCTTCGATATCCTTCATGGGATCTCACTAAATCCTACAATGCATTTATTTCATCAAAAATAAGAATTATAGGATTATTGGTGGGGATTTGGGATGTTATTTAGGTAGGTTTTATTCATGAAAAATGGTTTTATTGTTATTAATATGTGGGGAGAGTGATTTCCCTTTTCTAGTTGATGATAAGTGGAATTATTGTGAATACTCAAAGGAATAAAATATTGGGAGGTCTCCCATAACTAATGTGGCTAAAACATTGAATAATAAATGGGTGTGAGGTTTATATAGTCTATAATAACCTCAAAAACAAAAAAGTGAATTTTATATTGTTTCTCCATAACTTCTATGATTCCATTCATTTACAATTTTAGTTTTGTTATGTTAACTAATTTTATAACCTAGGTAATTTATTCATTAAGAAAAAATTAAAGTGATCCTTATTTTTGTGTTAGAGAATCTAATTTTAAATATGATATCTAATTTATTAAATATATGTCCCATTTGTGTTGGAAATTTATTTTAATTAAACCACAAGTAAAGCACAAAAACACGTCTATAACCCTAATCATAATAAAATCATTTTTATAATTAAGGGATCATATTATAAAATATCATGGATTAATTATTCCATAAATGTAAAATAGTTGATATTTATTAACATTTAGAAAACAATTGAATGAAGAAATGATTTTTAGTAATTTATATTTATATAATAAAATATCATTTATAAGAAAAAAAATTAATGGGAATTTTGATAGTATTTGTTTAATTTGAATATAAAAATATCAATAAAATTATGGAATTAAAATATATATTTATCATACCAATGTAAAATTATATTATCTTAAAAATACTTAATGGATCTTAATATTTGAGTCAATCTTCACCACTTTTAATATCCATAGTATCATTTTTTCTATTTAATTATTAACTATATAATTAATTTGATTCAATTTCATATGTATTTTTAGTAACTAGTTCATCTCTAAATATTATATTTAAATTATTATCATCAAAATAAATAAATTATAGTTAAATATAATATTTATAATGATACATATTTTGTTTTTACTGATCCCAAATATTTATAAAAATTAAAGGGTTGATTCCTTTTTTGTCTTTTTCATTACTGGACTTATTATACAGGACGCATTCATGGAATAGTACTCCAATTAATAAATAAGATATATTAAGATTTTTTAGGGTTTAATTATTTTAGGAAAATGGGTTTTGTGTAAGTTGGTATGTCATTTTACACCATACATTCTATATTTCACAAATATGTAAACTCGTTTTACCATAATCAATATAGTTAAATTTAGCTATTTTCACAAATCTCATTTGGAAAAAATACTTATGAATTATTGAAAAATATAAATTATCATGATTCCAAATATGGAATATATTTTATCAGATTCAAGTGACATAAATTTATGAATTTTATTTAATGTTAATCGTAATGATCTGATGAGAAAGAGGATTTTTAAAGTTAAAATATTCATAAATTTTAAATGTTTTTATATCTAAATTCAATAGGAAAATAATTCCACTGATCTAATTTTGATTAATTAATATAAAATTGTTCTAATTTTACTTTAGATAAAAATTCCAAATATAAATTTACATTACAAATTACATAATTGAAAAGTATGTTATGTAAGAAAATTCAATATTTTTCAATATTCATCAAAAAATGAAACCCATCAAAAAAATATCAAAAATTCAACTTAATATAATTTTTTATTATTGTTTCATAAACTTTGATTATTTTTTAAAATAAATTTAATAATTTGGTAAAAATTAATTTTAAATTATGTTTGTGATGTAAGACAAAACCCTGTTTTAGAACAACTTCTATTTTCAAGAAAACATATCTTTATCATCCAAATGATTCCAATATTATTTATAATAAATAAATTACCAATAAATGTGTATTAAATTTTTGTTTTTGTAAGTTATTTCTTCCTATTGATACAATCTATTAAAATTTCTAGGTGATAAATAAAATTTTAAATAATAATATTATTAGTATATTATTTGTTTATTAATAATCGGTCTTACCTACAACCCAACGTGACTCATTGTTTCTTGTACCAATATATAAACTCAATATAGTGTTTCTCACAAACTACTGAATAAAATTTTACTATTTGAAATATTTGGCTATTATACTAAGGGCATTGTTAGTATAGGGTAGAACAGTTTCATAATTCAATGTTTATCATTATACAAAACTTTTATCAAAAAATATTTCATTTAGCATAATATATACTAATCAATTTCTTATTAGGCACCATTTATTTTAAATTTAAAATGTAATGAAAAAAAATCATTTCAACAACTCATTGAAATTCAATTTTTTTATGCATGCCTAAAATGATGCATGCCACAAAAACTCATGAGTTCTAGAATGATACATGTATAATAATTTCTCATACCACATAGAGGAATCAGAAAAATATCAAAAATATAATAAAATCATACAAAAAGTATGTCGTTCAAGGTGAAATAACACTCAACCATACTATCAAATATCAAGAACAAAAATTCAACTTGAGTAATTTGGTTTCACCCCACACATGGGTTAGCTAATCCCATGAATGATCCCATGACCAAGGCCTGATTCATCATTGTCTATTGTATAGACATACAAAATAATAATAAAACTAAAAGGTTAAGAAAACTCTTTTGATACCACTTTTTGATGTCCCGAAAAAGGTTCCATGTTTTGTTACCTTGATTTAGTTCTACATTTAACCTCAGGTTCACCTCCCCATATAGCATAAGCTACTAACTATCAATGAGGATATAATATGTAACATGGGGAGACTATACCTTATTTATTAAATAAGAACTATTAGTAAATTAAATAAAGAATATCTAAATTATAATAAACATTTACCAATGGAATACCATAATAAATATATACCAACATAACATGAAAATTAAAAAATATGGAAAATGACCATATAACAATGAAAAAGATATTTCATTCCATATTAGTGTTAAATTTCATATAAAAACCCAAGTTAAAGACATTGTGACAACTCCAATGTAGTTTCTGATATCATGTTTCGTTCCCTTGTCTATTCTCTATCCTGATTCCCAACCCAACCATATGATATATGGATATTTCCGTTATAATTTCATGCAGTATGAAGTCTATTTAGGTACCTCTTAGGAAACCCAAATTGGGTTTCAGTACAACACAATAGTTCACCACCAATAGTGTGTAAAGAAATATCAAGTCAATAAAAGTCTATAGAGTTATATAATAAATAATCTTAAAATGACACAACAAACTGGTTTCATTTACAATTATTATGGAATAAATTACATCATACCTACATTATTCCAAGTCAGATTATGAGAAATATACCATATGAATTTCCTAATTTCATTCTTTTATGGGATTTCATTATTCATTTATTTCAAAATTTCACAGTCATTCTTATGGGGTATAAAGAAGTTGTATGGAACCCCATGAGTATTTTGAGTATCAATCCATATCCCACAACTCATTATTCACATTCATATATATATATAGGGACCTAGAGTAGAAGTCTAGTACACCATATGTATTTGTAGTAAATGTCTCAGACCCACAACTCATTGTTCATATGCATATATATATATATCATGGGATCCTAGCGCAGTAGTCTGGAACCCCGTGGGAATTTTGATTAGTATTCCATGATCCGCAAATCATTGATCCATAAGTCAGATATATAGCATATCATAGTTTCTCAAATTTAACTCATTTACCAACTATTTTGATAATGTTTTTCCAAATTTTATAAATCAAAAATCATTAACCCCTCCATGGTTAATCCATTAGACACTTTAAATCCCATTATCAAACATGAAAAATTATATAGTTAAATTCCATTAACTAGTTATTCCCCTTTTTATATTCAATAAATAATAATTTAAACGATATATGAACACCCCATGGGTTTCCATCAAACCAGGTCTCATTATTTTCAATGTCTCCAATGGGATCCAAGAATGGTATCTAAATTTCATAGAATTGAATTATCCTTGGCAACAAAAGGAATGACATTTCACAGAATTTCAATTAAACGGTACAATTACAAACTCATTTTCATAATTAAGTCTATGGTAATTATAAATTAGGCCACCAACATTGGAATTGTTGATGAACACTCACTAAATAGGTAACCTCAATTATATTTAGATCATTAAAATTCACTGTCATGAACCGAATCTGGACGCCGCCAAAACCGGAACCAAACCCAGACCGTGACAAGTCCCGAAGGGCTTTCCCAATCCCCACAGGCTGGCACAAGTTCCCGGGTATCATAAAATGATAATTGGGAATGATTTACCCGAGTTTATAAACTTAAAACGACAAAAGAATCCAATAAAACGAATCTGGTTTGTTCAAACCAAATAATCTTTTTCAAAAATTCAGAACTGAATTACAAAATTTTAAACAGTTTTTAAAGACCATTAAAAAGGTACAAACCCAAGAAATTACAGCCCAAGAACCTCCACATGGAATGAGGCACCGCCCTCAAGCCATCTCCACGACACTGCAACACGATGGACCACTAAAAACCCGAACCAAAGGCATAAAACCTGTACCCAAACCTGTGACATAAAATAAGCAAGTCTACTTACACCCAAAGGTGTAAGTATGGTGTGAGAGAAATCCCAGTAGGATACCACCTCTATGAGATTCCATGTGATAGACATTTCATGACAAAAAGTATTGCATGTTTTGTAAATAAGAAATGCTAGTTACAATTTTCTAAAGGATGAAATAATAAATGAAAACAGTTTTCATGTGAGATAATTTTAAAGGAACAACAATTTTAAAATAAATAACAAAGCTACTGAATTATCCAGCCAACAATACTGTATACTGATGTATGTACAAAGGATCTAATGAGCACAAGTAATAAGAAATAACCCCTAGGCACTAGCTAGCTATGGGTCCCAGGTACCTCGTATCTTGGTGAGAGTAACCAAAAAAATATCTGTTCTCGTGCATGAGCCACTAGTAGGGATCATACCCATAACCTAGTGGTCCCCAGTCATCATCATCATTGTTTAGTTAGAGTTGTAAGCGTCAATCTTGCTAAGTGAAACTGAGGCCAAACCCCACGGATTCACTAGCATACTAGTACTCGTCCACCCACCTAGATACCCGGGTTTTCCCTTTGTGCTCAAACCAGTTCAACAATCCAATAAGTATAGTTTTCACATGAAAATATAAATTCCACATCACAAATTAACCAAATAGCCCCATGTACATCACACAAGTCAAAAATTCCACTATTCATTCAAATGCATTTTGAAATAAAACTCACACCAAAATTCCCTACAACACTTTTCACATTTCTTTAACACTTACACAAATCCTTTAAACGATTTTATAAAACCATTATAAGATATTCAACTCACATAACAACCCACACACATGTCACATAATAACCTTCTCACCTTCACAATTCATTTTATCAATAAACTCACACGAAACATCCCACACCCGTGTTTCGCACACAAAACACAATTTAGTAAAACATTTCGGCAATTTATAAAACATTCTAAAAATGTTTGACATCTAAAATCACCACTTTACCATTCAAAAACCCACATTAGGTGAACAAACTCACCCAAACAGTACATATACACCCTTTCCAAACTTTGTTTAACAAAATAAAACATTTGCAATTTTTATAAAACAACCCCAAGAGGTATAACCATTTTTTGCACACTAAACCCATTTCAAACCCCTCATTCAAAACCAAAATCATATCAATAAAAATCCAAAACAGAATTTTCAGCCCTAAAAAAATTATTAAAGCACCCCCAAATGTTATAAAAATACATCAAATAATACCACAAAGATACACATGAAAAACACACGTTTTCATAAATCTCCTTCAAAAAGTATAACACAGTTTTACACCTTAAACTCATTCAAAAAACCTCTTTTCAAGGACCACATGATAATAAGGAATTAACAAAACAGAATTGGCAGCCCCTTTCAATACTAATAAATCACTTTCATATGTTATAAACTAAACCCAAACATTACCCCAAGAGTCACACATGAAAAGTACCCAATTTCAAGCTAAAATACAACTAAAAATTAAATGTTTAACCAAATTCATCAAAAACAGTTTTCAAACCACACTAGACAGATTATAAACATACTAAATTAATAAAACAAGCAAGCTAACTCATCATAATATGGTTAGACATGAAATCACCTACCTTTTGAGTCGAACCCCTCAAAACTTTGTGTGAAACCTTAAGCGCACCACCGCCGCACCACAAGGAATATAAATCCAGACCTAGACCACCAAAAATTAAACCAAAAGATAGAAAATCAGACCTTAGGATCGAAACCTAACTTCTGGACATGAGGAACTTCAAAAAATATGAAATAAAACTAAGAGAGGATGGAAGGAACCAAGAAGGAATTCCCTTACTTGAAATATCTTGAAGAAATCGGCCCCAATCCACCTAACTATGAATCTCCAAGTACCCAAAACTGATATGGAGGTCCGAAGGAGTCATATTAGGTCATGTGGGGAATGAAATGGGGGTAAAAGGATGAAAATTGAAGGAGTTATGAAAGATTCGTTTTACCTCATCAAATCTGGTCGATTTGAGAAAGAATGAGAAAGATCGTCCAATCCACAGGGTATATGAGCTCCAAAGAGGAAAACGCGATACAAGGGGTGAGGATGAGGTTTTTTTCTTCGAGTGGGAGGTTGAATCAGCGAATAACAGTAAACAACGAATGAGATATTGAAATTTTAAAAAAATAATTTAATGTAGGAAATGGGCTTACGGGCAGGCCCATTACCTTAATTAAAAACCCAAATCCATCATGATTTGGGATTTTTATGTGGTTCAAAATGATATGGCGATTTTAATATATTATGGTATGCCAATTGGGAAGTGTAATGGGTTTAAAATAATAAAAAGTGAAGGAGTTATAGAAGAATCAAAATTTGTTTTTAAATCTGGATTTGGGCTCACGGTTTGGCCCAAATTTTCAAAACCCACCATTTTCACCAAAATGAGTGGTAAACCCCTAAAACAAATCGGTAATGGAAATTAAATGAGTAATGAATTTAAAAAAAATTCATGGGTGTGACAATTCTCCCCACCATAAAACTTTCCTCCCTCGGAAAGCCACATCACGGATAAAGCAAAAACCAAACCCAACCGAAAGGCATAAATGGACTCATTTGCTAAGCTCCACCCCCAATGGTCAAAACACCTCCAGTGATCAATTAAGGAAGGAATACTTCACAACCAAAACATACACCTCATTACTAAAATTATCAATCACATTCAAGATTTATCCTAAAACAAAACTCCTCAAACACTATCTGAACAAGGCTCAAGAAATTTACCCAAACAAACAAGAACATCGAACAAGGTTACACTAACCTTGATATAACTAAACAATTGGGAAGTCTCCAATCCCAACGTTTACTCAAGGAAGATGTATGTGGTTATATAGCTCCGAACGAGACTACCCACATCCAATCCAAGACCAAGTACAAAAGTGAGTTACTGGTACAAGGATACACAAATGGGCTCCCCAACCATAAGAGACAACTTAAATTTTTTTCCCGAGAAAGAATCAAGACACTAACAGGGGAGCCCCGAACAAACTCTGTAGTACAAGGGGTAGAATCCCATTAGGCATTTTCAAAATAATATACATGAGACTCATAGTGGTTCTGCCCACCATAAGAACCATCCATCTTAACTGACCAATATGGTCCGGCATAGAAAAACCCCAAAACTTAAAGTGTTGGGACGGCAACACGGTTAGCCCTCGCAGTTTGGGAAACTGTGCTCTAACCATGTGGATCCTTATACCTACATGGTTTTCTAGTGAAGTGTTACTAATAAATGTTCACTCAACAAGTCTAGACAAATCCAAAACCTTTCCCCAAACCCAAAGGAAACTAAAGGGGAAAAGAAAGTAATTGGGAGATAACATGGGGATGAGGCACTCCACCTCTTTCCACCAAATGGGAAGAAAAGAAGAAAGATGAAAAAACCAAAATTTTAAACTATTCCCATCTCTCATAACAAGAACAGTTCTTTGTTCAAGGTTAAAAACTACCATGGGATTTCCATTGACTACGTGCCAGCTTCTCTCCGGGACCTATGGCTGGAGCTGGAATGATTGAAGCATCTTCGGCCTCACAGTTAGGATTTGGAAACCCCTGAATAGAATTTCTTCTTCCGATGCTAAAAAAACTACACGCAATCTGAGATGGGTTCACCCAGACATAAAAAACTCTAGAAAACACTTTACACTAACTTTTAAATTCACTGAAATAAGGGTTTAGAGGATGCACTCACATCACACCCTGCTTCTTCGGGTGAGAAACAACAGAAATAAAGGACACATATAAACACCTTCCTCTAAAATAGTGGATGTCGAGATATCCCTAAAGGAAAAATAGTTTTGAAAAAAACAGAGTCACATAATATTGTACAACTTCACATTTACAATCAAACGAGCACGTGACATCACATCACGTCACCGAACAAGACTAAAGCGACTGAGAGAAATAATACAAGGAGGGTGGCCTTATACAATATCACCAAATATCACAGCATTCCAGAAAGTGTCCATAACAGCCTCTAATGTCCAGATTTCCCACACTGGTAGTTTAACATAAACCCCTTCTACAAAGAGACTATGAAGGACTTAGAGGCCCTCTTAGACACTATCTATGCTGACAACCCCAGACAACTTTCACCTTCGACGAATTAGGTAGCTTACGAAACTAAGGTCTCTTTCAACCATCCACGAGAACTCTTACACAACAAGAGGATCCAAAAAAAACCAAGAAAGTAAATGGTGTAGACTCATTCCACAAATCTCAAGAAAATATTCCTTACATTGATCAACTGGAGGATTTTTCTAATGGTGAAACAATCCGCATTGCACTTCAGTTGTGCACTAAATCTTAATGGGGCATACCTTATCCAAAGAGAGAACCCAAGGACCCAACCAAGCTGGTCCATTGGTAAAAACATACCACAAAATAGATCCAAACTCGTTAATGGAACAATCTTAATGGTGTCCCGAAACATATATCATAGGAGACTAGTAACAGGACCTTTTACCCAGTTTTTCGACCAAACACAACCCCCAAAAAAATAGTTCGAACAGGAGGGGTTCTTGGACTCAAAACATCCCACAACATCAACATTTTCAAAAACCCATAATAAAAACCATCCCAAACTATTCATCAAGAAAACATGTTTTTCTTTAAAACCATTTCTGAAAAAAAAATGGTTCAGCGGTGAGCGTATCCACCAATGGTACCCCATGGGCCTCACACATGAATGTTTTTGTGCCACACCCGGCACCCTCCTAATATCCGTCCTGGTACTCATCCAGTCATTCCATCAACAATCTATCATACCATATAACCCCATGCATGTGGTCACTCATGGAAATACCAAAGGTCAATGCACTGATTCTTTCCACTTTTCAAAACCAAAATGGTCAACCAACACATCATTCTTATCAAAACCGCTAACCAGGAGGTCGAACCCAAATTACCGCATTAAAAAAACATTTCAGAAAGGCACAATCACTCCAATGAAAACTCACATTCAATTTATTTACATAAATTTCAAAACATCTCATCCCATTAAAAAAAACTTTTAATAGTTTAGAAAACTCTAATGGGAACACTTTTTCAAAACCAACTTCAATATAGTTTATGCTTTCAAAAGAGGTGTAAGAAATCAATTTTCCATTTCAAAATAATTCTGAATATTTAGATCTGCCATTTCATAAATAAAACCATTCCATATTTATTTGAAAATCATTTCACAAAAACATTACAATTCCTAACACCAAGTCACTTTAAAACCAAAGTTCCAAGATTTCAAAACTAAAGAACACTAGACAATGCGAGAGGAAACTAGTTTCAGTGGGTGAGTTGGACATATGGTTGGCGGCAAAATTCCAATCACTTCACAGTCACAGAGAGTGTTCTAGGGAATATCCCCGGCTCCACATGGCTTGCCAGACCCTGCGAGCTCATTGAGACCATTAACCCAACTCTCTTTTCATCTCCCCTAATCATCATCAAACCAAGAAAACCAAAAGACCTAGACAAATCCCAACTTCCCCTGGTGACTTTAATCCTGAAATGAGGTGTGGTGATCAAGCACACTACCCATAACCAGAATTCCATGTCCCATCAATCATAACTCTAGACTATCTCGACTATTTCCCAAATAACATGACTCCAATGAAGCGAACCTGCTCTGATACCATTTTGTCACGAACCGAATCTGGACGCCGCCAAAACCAGCACCAAACCTAGACCGTGAAAAGTCCCAAAGGGCGTTCCCAATCCCCACGGGCAGGTACAAGTGCCTGGGTATCATAAAATGATAATTGGGGATGATTTACCCGATTTTATAAACTTAAAACGACAAAAGAATCCAATAAAATGAATCTGGATTTTTCAAACCAAATAATCTTTTTCAAAAATTCAGAACTGAATTACACAATTTTAAACAATTTTTAAATACCATTACAAAGGTACAAACCCATGAAATTACATCCCAAGAACCTCCACATGGAAAGAGGCACCGCCCTCAAGACATCTCCACGACACTCCATCACGATGGACTGCTAAAAACACAAACCAAAAGCATAAAACCTATACCCAAACCTGTGACATAAAATAAGCAAGTCTACTTACACCCAAAGGTGTAAGTAGGGTGTGAGAGAAAGCCCAGTAGGATACCACCTCTATGATATTCCATGTGATAAACATTTCATGACAAAAAGCATTGCATGTTTTGTAAATAAGAAATGCTAGTTACAATTTTCTAAAGGATGAAATAATAAATGAAAACAGTTTTTATGTGAGATAATTTTAAAGGAACAACAATTTTAAAATAAATAACAAAGCTACTTAATTATCCAGCCAACAATACCATATACATATGGTAATTAAAAAGGATCTAATGAGAACAAGAAATAGGAAATAACCCATATACCCTAGCTAGCTGTTGGTCCCAGGTACCTCGTATCTCGGTGAGAGTAACCACAAAGAATATCCGTTCTCATGCACGAGCCACTAGTAGGGATCATACCCATAACCTAGTGGTCCCCAGTCATCATCATCATTGTTTAGTTAGAGTTGTAAGCATCAATCTTGATAAGTGAAACTGAGGCCAAACCCCATGGATTCACTAGAGTACTAGTACACGTCCACCCACCTAGATACCCGGGTTTTCCCTTTGTGCTCAAACAAGTTCAACAATCCAATAAGTATAGTTTTCACATGCAAATATCAATTCCACATCACAAATTAACCAAACAGACCCATGTACATCACACAAGTCAAAAATTCCACTATTCATTCAAATGCATTTTGAAATCAAACTCACACCAAAATTCCCTACAACACTTTTCACATTTCTTTAACACTTACACAAATACTTTAAACGGTTTTATAAAACCATTACAAGATATTCAACTCACATAACAACCCAAACACATGTCACATAGTACCCTTCTCACCTTCACAATTCATTTTATCAATAAACTCACACGAAACATCCCACACCCGTGTTTCGCACACAAAACACAATTTAGTAAAACATTTCGGCAATTTATAAAACATTCTAAAATTTTTTGATATCTCAAATCACCACTTTACCATTCATAAACCCACATTAGTTGAACACACTCACCCAAACAGTACATATACACCCTTTCCCAACTTTTTTTAACAAAATAAAACATTTGCAATTTTTATAAAACAAACCCAAGAGGTATAACCATTGTTTTCACACTAAACCCATTTGAAACCCCTCATTCAAAACCAAAATCATAACAATAAATATACAAAACAGAATTTTCAGCCCTAAAACAATTATTAACGCACCCCCAAATGTTATAAAAATATATCAAATAATACCACAAAGATACACATGAAAAACACACGTTTTCATAAATCTCCTTCAAAAAGTACAACACGGTTTTACACCTTAAAATCATTCAAAAAACCTCTTTTCAAGGCCCACATGATAATAAGGAATTAACAAAACATAATTGGCAGCCCCTTTCAAGACTAATAAATCACTTTCATATGTTATAAACTAAACCCAAACAATACCCCAAGAGTCACACATGAAAAGTAGCCAATTTCAAGCTAAAATACAACTAAAAATTAAATGTTTAACCAAATTCATCAAAAATAGTTCTCAAACCACACAATACATTTTATAAACATACTAAATTAATAAAAAAATCAATCTAATTCAACCTAAAATGGTTACACATGGATTCACCTACCTTTTGAGTCGAAACTCTCAAAACTTGGTGCGAAACCTTAAGCGCACCACCGCCGCACCACAAGGAATATAAATACAGACCTAGACCACCAAAAATTGAACCAAAAGATACCAAATCAGACCTTATGATTGAAACCTAACTTCTGGACATGAGGAACATCAATAAATATGAAATAAAACTAAGAGAGGATGGAAGGAACCAAGAAGGAATTCCCTTACTTGAAATATCTTGAAGAAATCGGACCCAATCCACCTAACTATGAATCTCCAAGTACCAAAAACTGATATGGAGGTCCGAAGGAGTCATATTAGGTCATGTGGGGACTGAAATGGGGGGAAAAGATGAAAATTGAAGGAGTTATGAAAGATTCATTTTACCTCATCAAATCTGGTCGATTTGAGAAAGATTGAGAAAGATCATCCAGTTCCGCGGGGTATATGAGCTCCAAAGAGAAAAAAACGAGATACAAGGGGTGAGGCTGAGGTTTTTGGCATCGAGTGTGAGGTTGAATCAATGAAAAACAGTAAAACACGAATGAGATATTGAGATTTTAAAGAAATAATTTAATGCAGGAAAAGGGCTTACGGGCAGGCCCATTACCTTAATTACAACCCAAATCCATCATTATTTGGGATTTCTATGTGGTTCAAAAGGATATGGTGATTTTAATATATTATGGTATGCCAATTGGGAAGTGGAATGAGTTTAAAATAATAAAAATTGAAGGAGTTATAGAGGAATCAAAATTTGTTTTTAAATCTGGATTTGAGCTCACGGTTTGGCCCAAATTTTCAAAACCCACCATTTTCACCAAAATGAGTGGTAAACCCCCAAAACAAATCGGTAATGGAAATTAAATGAATAATGAATTTAAAAAAAATTCATGGGTGTGACAATTCTCCACACCATAAAACTTTACGCCCTCGGAAAGCCACATCACGGATAAAGAAAAAACCAAACCCAACCGAAAGGCATAAATGGACTCATTTGCTAAGCTTCGTCCCCAATGGTCAAAACACCTATAATGATCAATTAAGGAAGGAATACTTCACAACCAAAACATACACCTCATTAATGAAATTATCAAGCACATTCAAGATTTATCCTAAAACAAAACTCCACAAACACTATCTGAACAAGGCTCAAGAAATTTACCCAAACAAACAAGAACATCGAACAAGGTTACACTAACCTTGATATAACAAAACAATTGGGAATATTATTTCACCAAATCATTAATTCACATGGGAAGTGGTTATATGGTCTTAGTAATTCTCTCAAGAGCACCCATGTTCAAATGAAATCATATTTTTTAGATATGTGGAGATTCAAAATAAGAACTATAGGTTAAGGAATTTTAAATAGAAATATGGGAAAACAATGTTTATCACACAGTATTTCCTAGGTGGTCATAGGATTTATTAAAAATTATACATTAATTTTTAACCCCTACTTATAGTTTTACCAGTTACTTCTAGGTGGGAATACAATTTTCCGAACTTTCCACCAACTGTGAAATCCCCCACTATCTAAAGGTGTACAATTTCGGGAGGTTGGTGGTACAGTTTGGTCAAACTGCACACCACCTCATGTGGCTACAAAATAGGGGCATATAGTTTCCTGGGGAAAACCACATAGTTTTCTGTAACCATAAACCAAACATTTAGATCCCTATCGGATTGTAAATTTCTCAAAATTTATTTGAAACAACCCCATTGAAAAAATTATCATATGTATTAAAAAAACAAGGGTAAAATAATACCTCAAAATGAGTATGAGAAGCCTCTAGAAAGGATGGGATCTTACACCTCAATAGAATGGATATATATTCTACTTTATCACATTTGAATAAGTTGCATGACATCACATCTAGATGAATAGAATGGTTTATTTTTATTATTAAAATAGATACATACATGATTCCCACATTACATTTGAAAACCCAAGTTACAACATAATGTTTTTTATTGAATGAAATTATTCATTCAATAATCTTCTTACATATAAATTATAGTACTCTATATAGATTAATTAGAGAAGAAATAAATCAAGGTAAATATCAAATTCTCAGTAATGGAAATTTCATCAAAATATATCCTGTATCAATGAGAATAGTAATCATTTAAAGGTACATAAATGAACACTCATTCCTTTTAAAAAATTAATTGAAAATGATGTGCATGAAGAGATAATATCAATGTAAAAATATTTTCATAATAACAACTGAATTCATAAAGTTATAAATTCTTCATCATTAGTTTCCATGATTTTATAAATCATGAGACATTTACTATCAAGACCTTTCAGAGGGCTACTTAAACTACATGTATTATCCCATTTGATTTGAATACCTTATATATTTCATTAGACCTACTGATGCATTGAGGGTCTATATTATCCCCATCCCCACCCATCACCATAGATTAAAATATTTCTTTATGTATCGAATTATTAATTTAATTAATTAATAAAAACTAATTTTCATCAAATATCCATATTGATTCAAGTATATGTATTTAACTATATCACTCCAGTTTATAAAATAATATTGAATATAAACAACATATTTTCAAATGGCATACTATTTATGAAGTGGAAATTACTATCATACAAGAATATTTTTATTTTAAGGTAAATTTAATTTCAAATGAAAAATTATCACTATATAACGATTTCTTGAAGTTAATATTACCAAACAGCAATGAAATTGAGATTGATCAATAACTTTTACCACATGGTAATTTTTTAGTCCAATACCTTTGGATGAAATGAATCAATGTGAATCCTAAAATACTATGAATTATGAATGGATTATGATATTAAATTTTTATGAGGTATTATATACACAACATATAAGTGAATTTTTTTATAATAACAAATAAGTCTCAATGGGTTTTAAATTGAGATAAAATTCTTTACCTCACACATTTCATTAGTTAGACATGATTTAACCACTTGTATAATGGTTTTAATAATGTTTTTAATTTTTAATATAAACATAACAATGGTTATAATATAATATATGATCCTCTTATATCATTTTACCATGTGGTTTTTAATTATATTTCATTATTTTCATTGATTCAATTGTTAATCACCTTATTTTCTCATTCTGGTTTTTTATGAAAGACATAATTACTATTCTTTTTATATTATTGAATCACCTAAATAATAAAAATCATGAAATAATTATATTATTTATATGTCAACTATTATTATAACCAATTATGACATATGGTTTTAACAAATGAAACACATTATGATCATAGAGACTGTAGGTCATCCATACACATAAGAAATGGTTCTATTTAATCAAAAGTCATTGTAGAAAAAAGTTAAGTAATATTTTACCATTACATAATGATTTAAATATCATATATAATATATTTGTTATTTAAATGTATATATATTTCATTAATATGGTGTGGTAATGAATATAGGTTTTCATCACTTCGTGAAGGTGGTGGTACACGCGTACACGAATTATGTTGTCATCTTTAGGTATAAGAAAAAATTGATATATTATTCATTAATAATGATAAATATGTCATTAGTATAATATTAATATCATTTATTTTAGATATATTCAGAATATTCTTTTTATCACCTTCCATGCAAAGAGTTATTGGAAGTCATATCACACTGCTTCATGAGGTGTTGGCCCTTCGCACACACGACTGACATTATCATATCCCCTAGAAAATATAATGTAAAAAATTAAAATAATATATATATATGTTTAATTATGTTATAAATATCACATATATACTTTATATCTATAATTATATCCATCCTTCTGATGTGGTAATGGAAAAATGAATTACATAAGTCCATGATGTGGTTGTCTATCATACACACAAATGTTGATTTCATAAGCCATTTGATGGTAGCGGGTATGGTTTTAGGTCATTAAATTATTATAAAAAATCTCAAATATCTATAAGATACTGAGGATATTATGTAAGAATTTTTAAATAAGAGTTCATGGAGGTGGAGGATGAAATAAAATAAAAACTCTCATTGAAGAACCCTTCCTCTTCTTCGGTTTACCTTTTTAGGATTGAACCAAAAACATTATAGATTTATTTATGCCAAAAATAATGCTTATTGTGTAACATACCAGGTTAATAAATAATAAAACATTTTCATATTTATTAATATTTTAGAATTAAATATTAATTTTACTTTAAAGGGGTTGCTATGTTTGATAGAATACCCGATACACAATAAAGAGTTTCTTGGAAATCTTACGTTGCACACTAGTAATAAAATAATATTATTTTAAATGGTAGTTTACACGTAGCCGTTTTATTTGTGGGAATGAATAGAAATAACTAAAATCGGATTATATATGCTTGTTAATTTTTTTTACATTTATCTAATAAAGGATAAAGGCTTGAAATACGAAAAGAATTCAATTTTAGGCATATATACTCTAATTTTCACTAAAGGTCCCCTTATCGCCTTTTGATGGAGAACCGTCATTAATTATAGTTTTGGTCACTCCTATACATTATATTGGATAAAATAAAATTATTCTTTATAATCAGGACATCAAAATTTACTTTGTGTAAATTTTTGGTATTTTTCCGAAAAAGATAAATTTTTAATGAATAGTGAAAAATGTTGAATTTTAATTCAAAACCTCTTTTAAAAATAATTTATTAATATGATTAGATTATCTTTTTAATTGCTTTTAAAGTTAAATTAGAATATATTTTTACCATTTAATCCAATTATGGTCGTTGGAATTAATTTCACTTTGAAATCGGACTTAAACTAGTGTCAATCTTTTGAAACTTTTTTGTTTCATAAAAACACGCTATTTGTTTTGACATCGAGTATTAATTATTAAATTAATTAATGAAAATTATATTTTTTTAATTTTTTAAAATAGACATCATTTTTGAATTCGGAATATCAAATATAGCTCAGGGTGAATTTTTGGTATTTTTCTGGAAAACTTCAATTTTTGATGAAAAGTGAAACCACTAAGTGGAACAAAAAAAACTGATTTTTTTTTCGTTTAAATGAAATTTTACCACCTCTATATTTTGAATTTCAAAAATCCAACATACATGGTTTTCATTAAGAAGTAAAATTTTGTTCAATGGGATGAAAATAATTTTTTGGTGAATAGTAACTTTTATGTTTATTAATCGCGATTAGAGGTAATTAGTGTAGTTTAAGGTAAAAATAATGTTTTAATAATATGAAATGAACTTTAAACATGTCCTACCATTATTGGATGTGTCATGGCTGACCATGAAAATCCATGGTTCAACTTGGGGACCCCATGGAGCCACTTTGTTAGGAAAATGACATTAATATCTTTTTATTTAATGTTAAAATAAAAATGTCACAAACATGTGTTTTTTTACTAAAATAATTGTTACATGGGGTTATACAAGTCATAATTTTGACTATAAATATTAATTAGAAATATGAAAAGATTTCTTACATCATGATAGTTTTTTATAATTTTTAGAAATTAAATTATTTATGTCACCATGATGATGCAGCGGTTACCTCATTATTTAACGATTTAAATAAAATGAAAATATATTGTAAAATATAAGAACTACACATGTCAAAAACCTATTTGATGGGTGTATTTCTAACTCTTATCACCTTATCCTAGAAATAAATCAATGTGGGACCTTTAAAATCTGAAAAGAAATTTATAATAACGTAAACTTTTATAACATTCCAAGAGTGCCCCTCCTCTCCTCTTATTGAAGGCCCCCACCTCTACCACCTTACCCACACCTATCAAGCCTTTGGTTCGGCCGGTCTCTAACAATTTTGACTCTCCACATCCCTCTCTTACTCCTAGGAGCCTCACTTTGGGTAGAAGTCTTCCCAAGGAAGCTTTTGATCTCAAATAAAAAAGAGTTACCCGTTTTAAAGGTAGTGTTTTCTCTTGTGTTCTTATGTTTTATTTTGCTTATCCAACCCCCTATACAATTTTTAGTCCTTTATTTTATAACAACACCAGTATCTTAAATATAATAGGATGTTGTCATGTGAGGGATTAGAGATACACTTACACACACCTTTATCTAATGGTTAAAGAGCATACTGTTTCCGTGGAAGGAGAATTTCTGCCTCACGAAACGATGATTGTTCAATATTCTTCTAACACCTTAAAATGTGGCAATTAAGATGTCACTATATTTATATATGATATATAATATGTTTATGTTTTCCTTAATCTTCTGTATTTTTCATTTATGGATTCCATTATGGGTATACGCGATAACTTCATTTTAGGAAGTGTGGACTACCGCCCCCTCAAAGTGATTTGATTCGTTAACGCCACATGTGGGACGCATAAAGTATGGTTTTAAAGTTATTATATATGATGAATGTTACATCTAAATGATGAATATATTTATGGAATTAAAATATACATAACTCTCATTTAGTTTTAATTCCCTTAATATGACATAGAGATGAAAGTAGCATTCATGCGTACGTATGGCTTACCGTCTCCATGAACGGTGGATTTCATTTATTTCCTCTAAATGATTATGTAATATTATAAATACATGTATATGCTGGATATATATGATATATATGATATCCAAATCATGAATATCATTATGGATATAATGAACCTCTGACCACACGAACAACATGTAATTGTAAGAAGTCCACTTTCAACTTAAGAACCAAACATCGACAAAACAAACATTATAAACTTAAATGATTACATAATGTTTATAACATAGTAATAAGTGATATAAAAGTAATAATGAACTTGAAAAAGGTTCTTAATAAAGTAAAAATTAACTCAAGTTTATTATTCAGGACGTTAAGGAACAATCGAGTCAAGTCGGACTCGAGGTAAGGGACTTCATCTCAATCTCCTTTCATTGAGACATATTTCTTTTTATACACAACATTCTTTTATACGGTGTATAAAACCCTTTGAATTTTATTTTTATACAAAAGGAATCTTTTTCTACTAAGAATTTTACTAAAAGACAAAAAGGAATGTTTCTTTTAACGTATGCTGTGAAAATGACCTTTTCCGCTGCCGCCAGTATTATTTGGTCTTTGGATTCCTCAATAAGCCGTAATGTTTTTAAAATGAAATAAATACCATATACTCTTTTATGTATTTTGGTATTGAAAATGGTTTTTATAATGGATTTTTTATGTCAATGTATTTAAGTGATATATTTTGATCAAAGTTTGCAAATGTTTTCATTCCATTATATTTGTTTTATGTATTATGATTTTATAATGGTACTTGGACATTTGATGGGTGGTTACGTGATAAACCATATGACGGGTGGTACTGTGAATACAAGGACGGGTGGTTACGTTATAACCTCCAATGCATTGGGTATGAAAGTCGGCCATATGGCTATTCCATTAAGTGATATGTGTGGAAGTCTACCGCATGGTTAATCTATTTAAGTATGTTTTTGTCCCATGTTACCTTTATATGTTATATGATCTTTATATGGGTTTTATGGTAATCTTTAGGTTAAAAAAGGGTAAGTAATGATCTTTTATTCAGTGAAGAGTTTTTAGTACTTCATAAAGGTGAAAAGTATTACTTTGATAAAGTATACATGCTTTACTTGTTGTTTTGAAAAACTAACAGTTTTCATTCATTGTGTATCCCTTTCTGAGCTTTTTATGCTCACCCCAAGTTTTTTTTGAAATGTTTTTCAGAGGACTTAATGTGGAATAGGGTCAAGGATGGGATCAAGGAAAAGTCATTCTATCTAAAACATGGAACTAGACATGTTTCTTTTTAAGAGTTTTTTATTTTATGGAATCTTAGTAGAAGTTTCTACTTTGTAATCTTTTGAGAAGTAATAGATATATCCTAATTCTCTAAAACACTAAACTTGAAAAGATCCTCAATGTGAAATATTCATTTAATTCAATATTAAGTAAGGTTTAAGGCCAGGGCCTTATAGTTGGTATCAGAGGTCGGTTTAGAAAACTTTAGGAGTTACAAAATTGTTAAATTATAAATTAATTAATGGTATGATTGAAATGATAGAGCATTTAAAGATTACTATGTTGCTTCGCCTAAGATATTTCTGTGTTCAGAATGGTTTTCCATATAGGAAACAACATATCTATATTGGGACGACATCAGGAGGAAGGCATCCTTCCAAATAAGCAACCTGAGATGGTCAGAATCCGAACTGAACTGTTTGTTGCAGTGATGGAACAGTTGAATCAGGCTATAAATTGTGTTGTTATCCATGCACGAGATCATGCAGATCAACCACAGAGGAACATGTCAGTGGTGGAACATTTCATGAGGCAACATCCCCCACCATTTAGAGGATCATCTGACCATGTGCTAGCTGAAGAGTGGATTAAAGCACTGGAGAAGATTTTTGATGTCATGGGGTGTTCAGAACATCAAAAGGTTAGTCTTGTTGTTTACCGTTTTGAAGGTGAAGCTGATAAGTGGTGGTCGATGGTGAAAAATATTAGGGATAGTGATGATATTGATTATCTTCACTAGGACAAATTCAAAGGTATGTTTCTTGAGAAATATTTTAATAAGGTGGTTCATCTTAGGATGGAAAAACAATTACACGAATTGAGGCAGGAGAATGATTCAGTGGATGCTTATGAAGCAAAGTTCACTCGACTGGCCAGGTATGCTCCAGACATTATACGAGATCATGATAGTAAAATAAACAGGTTTTACTCAGTGTTAAATACAAGGTATCGAAGGGATTTAGCTTCTCGTGAGTTCACAAGTTATGAAAAACTTGTTCAATGTGCAGAGAAGGTGGAAATAGAGTTTTCCAATGATCAGGTGATCTTTGACAAACAACAGAAAAAGAGGTCTAGTTGGATGACATAGAGGAAGAATTCATCAAAGAAACTTGGAGGTAAGAAAACAAAATATCCATCCTCTCATAAGTGTGGTAAAACGCATCCTGGATAATGTTTATCCAAGTCTGTAAAGTGCTTTCAGTGTGGTAAGTCTGGTCATATTGCTCATAACTGTAAGGAAGATGATCAAGCAGGAAATGAAAAGCTAGTGGTAAGATGTTTTAAGTGTAATGAAATGGGTCATTATGAATATGAGTGTCTAACAAAGAACTCAACTGGGGAAAAGCATCCAGACTAAAAGTATAAAGGGGTGGTGAAATCCTTTGCAACTACATTAGAAGATTTTTTTCCATCGAATGGAGTAGTATCAGGTACACTATTTGTTTGTTCAGATTATTCCAATTTGTTGTTTGATTCATGGTCTACACATTCATTCAATTCTGAGAAGTTTTCTAGTAAATTGGAAATTCCATCTCAAGATATGAATCCTGAACTTATTGTAAAAACACCCGGAGGGAACATCGAGACAAAAAGGAATTATAAGAACCTTTCTATCCTTGTGTGCAGAAGGAATCTACAAGAAAAACATATTGTTTTGCCTCTAGTAGAGTTTCATGTTATTTTGGGCATGGATTTGCTCTCTGTTTATCATGCTAAGATTGACTGCAGAGCTAAAATGGTTTCTTTTCAGAAAGATATTCAATTTGTGTACAAGAATGAACACTTGATTTTGATAACATATAAGGAAGTTGAGAAACTAGTAAAAGATGGAAATGAATGTTACCTTGCACATATTGTTGAAAATAAAGGAATTGTTCAGATTAATGATGTGCCAGTGGTAAATGAGTATCTTGATGTTTTTTCTGATTAGTTTCCTGGTATTATTCATGATCAGGAAGTTGAATTTACTGTTGACTTAGTTATTGATTCTAATCCAATTTCAAAACCCCCTTATTGAATGGTTTAAGTTGAACTTTTAGAGTTAAAGAAGCAATTGCAGGAGTTATTAGATAAAGGTTTTATTCGACCTAGCACGTCACCATGGGGTGCTCATGTCTTGTTTGTTAAAAATGAAGATGGCTCAATGAGACTTTGCATTGATTATAGATCCTTAAATAACATTACTGTTAAGAACAAGTATCCTTTGCCTCATATCGATGATTTGTTTGATCAGCTCCAGGGATCTCAGTTTTTATCAAATATTTACTTGAGGTCGGGGTACCATCCGTTGAAAGTAAAAGAAGCAGATGTTCCGAAGACTACGTTCTGTACTAGATATAGCCATTATGAATTTTTAGTCATTCCTTTTGGGTTAACCAATGCACCTATTGTATTCATGGACCGTATGAATAAAATTTTCCTTGAGTTCTTGGTTAAGTTTCTGGTTGTTTTCATTGATGATATTATGGTGATTTCTAAAAGTAAAGAGGATCATAAAAGTTATTTAAGGGTTATCTTGCAAACATTAAAAGAAAATAAACTGTATGGAAAATTCAGCAAGTGTGAGTTTTGGTTACAACAAATTTCTGTCCTTTGTCACATTGTTTAAAAAAATGTCATAACTATTGATCCTGCTAAAACAAAAGTCGTTGAAGAATGTCCAAGAACCACAAATGTAACCGAGATCCATATTTTCCTTGGTTTGGCAGGTTACTACCGAAGGTTTGTTGAAAAATTTTCACGATTATCCAGTCCAATGACTAAGCTAACTCGGAAGGCTGTTAAGTTTATCTGGACAAAAGAATGTGATGATTGTTTTCAGGAGTTTAAAAGAAGATTGGTGAATGCTCTAGTTTTGGAACATACTTCCAGGAATGGTGAGTTTTTTTATCTACAATGATGCTTCATTGAAAGGACTTGGTTGTTTCCATATATGGAATGATCAGGTAATTGCTTATGTTTCACGTTAGTTGAAAACTCATGAGGTAAATTACCCTACACATGACTTGGAATTAGCTACTGTTGTTTTTGCTTTAAAAATTTTGAGGCATCATTTGTATGGAGTAATGTTTGAAATATAAACCAATCACAAAAGTTTAAAGTATATATTCACTCAGAAAGAATTGAACATGAGATAGAAGAGATGGCTAGAATTAATCAAGGATTATGATTGTACAATTTATTACCATCCGGGAAAAGAAAATAAAGTGGCTAATGGTTTGAGTCGAAAAATTAATGCTTCATTAACAAAGTTTCTTTTGGAATGAGATCTTTTGGTTAAGTATTTGATGAAATTTGGCAAAGAAGTTGTTTGTGCAATAATTCCTTATGTTTTGTTTCAGGTGTCAGTGAAATCATCTCTATCAGATAGAATTAAGCAAGCACAGAAGCAAGACAACGAGTTGTAGAAAAAGGTAGAGCTGGTTCAGAAGGGTAAGTTGCCTTAATTTAACATTGATAATGATTTTGTTTTGAGTATTGGGAAGAGATTATGTGTGACTAGTGATTCACAGTTGAAGAATGAGTTGTTATGTGAGGCTCATAATTCCCCATTTTCAGTTCATCCTGGTAGTACTAAGATGTATAGAGATATGCAGGAGTATTACTGGTGGGATGGAATGAAAAGAGATATTACTGATTTTACTATGAAGTGTTTGACTTGTCAGCAGGTTAAAGCAGGGTGACAGTTATCGAAAGGGATGCTTCAACCATTACCAGTGCCAGAGTGGAAATGGGAAAATATATCCATGGACTTTGTTGTGGGATTACCGAGGACATCTCAAAGTAATAATGCAATCTGGGTTATTGTTGATTGATTGACTAAATCTACTCATTTCCTTCATATTCGAGATACATTACCTCTAGATCAACTTTCTCGATTGTATCTTAAAGATATAGTCAGGTATCATGGAGTTCCCCTCTCCATTGTATCTGATTGTGATCCCAGGTTTACTTATAACTTTTTAAAGGCCTTCAGAAGTCATTGGGTACTGAATTATATTTTAGCACATCTTTTCATCCGCAATCAGATGGGCAGTCAGAACGAACAATTCAGACCTTGGAGGATATGCTACGTGCTTGCTCTATGGATTATCAGGGAAGTTGGGACTAACATCTTTCCTTGGTTGGATTTTCATATAATAACAGTTTTCATTCCAGTATACAGATGGATCCATTTGAGGAATTATATGGGAAGCAGTGTCGAACTCCAGCATTTTGGGATGATATAGGTGAAAGGAAGCTGATGGGACCAGAATTGGTAGAAGAGATGGCAGAAAAAGTTCAGTTGATTTAGAAACACATGAGAACAGCTCATATCAGACAGAAAGGTTATGTTGATAATTGGAGGAAGTATCTATCTTTTGAGGTAGGTGATCATGATTTTCTCAAAGTTTCACCATGGAAAAGTGTGATGCGATTTGGTAAGAAAGGAAAGCTGAGTCCAAGGTTCATTGGACCATATGAAATTCTGGAGAAAGTTGGATCAGTTGCATACAGAGTGGAATTACCTCTGAGATTATCTTAGGTACACAATGTTTTTCATGTTTCGATGTTGAGAAAGTATATGCTAGATCCATCTCATATTTTGAGCCCAGAGATAGATCAATTGGAAGAGAATCTCTCTTATGAAGAACAACCAGTCCAGATTCTTGACCGAAGAGAGCAAGTGTTGCGAAATAAGGTAATTCACCAGGTAAAGGTTTTGTGGAAAAACCATATGGTTGAAGAGGCAACATGGGAATCTGAAAATGCTATGAGGGATAAATACTCCACTTATTTTGATAAGTGAATAAAATTACGAGGACGCAATTCCCAAAGGGGGGAAGGATGTAAAATCCCAAGTAAATAAAGAATAAAAATTTTCATATTTATTAAAATTTGCGAATTAAATATTAATTTTACTTTAAAGGGGTTTATATGTTCAATAGAATACCTGATACGCAACAAAGTGTTTTTTTTCAAATCTTACGTTGCACACTAGTAATAAAATAATATAATTATAAATGGTAGTTAACACGTAGCCATTTTATTGGAAGGAATGAATAGAAATAACTAAAATATGATTATATATGTTTTTTAAATGTTTTAACATTTATCCAATAAAGGATAAAGGGTTAAAATATGAAAAGAATCCAATTTTAGGCATATATACTCTAATTTTCACTAAAGGTCCACTTATCGCCTTTTGATAGAAAACCGTCATTAATTATAGTTTTGTTCACTCTTATACATTTTATTGGACCAAATAAAATTATTCTTTAGAATCGGGACATCAAAATTTACTTTGTGTAAATTATTGGTATTTTTCCGATAAAGATAATTTTTAATGAATAGTGAAAAATGTTGAATTTTAATTCAAAACCTCTTTTTAATATAATTTATTAATATGTTTATATTATCTTTTAAATTGGTTTTAAAGTGAAATTATAATATATTTTTACCATTTAATCCAATAGTGGTCGTTGGAATTAATTTCACTTTGAAATCGGACTTAAACTAGTGTCAATCTTTTGATACTTTTTTGTTTCATGAAAACACGCTATTAGTTTTGACAGTGGGAATTAATTATTAAATTAAATAATGCAACTTATATGTTTTGAATTTTTTAAAATACACATCATTTTTGAATTAGGAATATCAAATATAGCTCAGGGTGAATTTGTGGTATTTTTCTGAAAAACTTCAATTTTCGAAGAATAGTGAAACCACTACGTGGTACATAAAAAACTGATTTTTTCGCTTAAATGAAATTTTACCACCTTTGTGTTTTTAATTTCAAAAATCTGACATACATGGTTTTTATTAAGAAGTAAAATGTGGTTCAATCGGATTAAAATAATTATTTGGTGAATAGTAATTTTTATGTTTATTAATCGCGAATAGAGGTAATTAGTGTAATTTAAGGTAAAAAATGTTTTAATAATATGAAATGGACTTGACACATGTTCAACCCTTATTGGATGTGTGATGGCTGACCAACACAATCTATGGGTCAACTTGGGGACCCCATGGAGCCACTTTGGTAGGAAAATGACATTAATATCTTGTTATTTAATGTTAAAATAAAAATGTCACAAACATGTGTTTTTTTACTAAAATAATTTTTATATGGGGTTATACAAGTCATAATTTTGACTATAAATATATATTAGAAATCTGAAAAAATTTCCTACATCATGATTTTTTTTAATTTTTAGAAATTAAATAATTTAAATTATTTATTTCACCATGATGATGCAGCAATTACCTCATTATTTAATGATTTAAATAAAATGAAAATATATTGTAAAATCTAAGAACTACACATGTCAAAAACCTATTGGATGGGTGGATTTCGAACTCTTATACCATTATCCTCAAAATACATCAATGTGGGACCTTTAAAATATGAAAAGCATTTTATAATAAAGTAAACTTTTATAACATTCCAGGAGTGCCCCTCCTCTTCTCTTGTAAAAGGCCACCACCTATACCACCTTACCCACACTTTTGAAGCCTTTGGCTTGGCCATGATCTGCCCAATTTGTCTCTACACATCCGTCTATTACTCCTAGAAGCCTCACTCTAGGAAGAAGTCTTCCCAAGGAAGCCTTTGAGCTCAAATCAAAAAGGGTTACCCGTTTTAAAGGTAGTGTTTTCTCTTGTGTTCTTATGTTTTATTTTGATTCTCCAACCCCTTAAACTATTTTTATTCATATATTTTGTAAAAAAACAATTATATTCAATATACTAGGATGTTTTTATGTTAAGGATTCTAGATACATTTACACACAACTTCATCTAATGGCTAAAGAGCATACTGTTTCCGTGGATGGTGAATTTCTGCCTTACGAAACGATGATTTTTCAATATTTTTCTAACACCTTCAAAGTTGGACATTAAGATGTCACTATATTTATATATGATATATAATATGTTTATTTTTTCCATAAGGTTCTGTATTTTTCATTTATGGCACACCTTTATGGCTTCCATTATGGGTATACGCGATATCTTCATTTTAGGAAGTGCGGACTACCGCCCCCTCAGAGTGATTTGATTCATTAATGCCATATGTGGGACATATAAAGGATAGATTTAACGTTATTATATATGATGTATGATACATCTAAATGATGAATATAAATCTATAATGAAAATATATACATACCTCTCATTTAGTTTTAATTCCATTAATATGACATAGAAATGAATGTAGCATTCATGCGTACGTACGACTTACCGTCTCCATGAATGGTGAATTTCATTTCTTACCTATAAATGATTATGTAATATTATAAATACATGTATATGCTGGATATATATGATATATATGATATCCAAATCATGAATATAATTATGGATATAATGAACCTTTGACCACACGAACAACATGTAATTGTAAGAAGTCCACTTTCGACTTAAGAACCAAATATCGAGAAAACAAACATTATTAACTTAAATGATTACATAATGTTTATAACATGGTAATAAGTGATATAAAAGTAATAATGAACTGGAAAAATGTTCTTAAGCAAGTAGAAATTAACTCGATTTTATTATTCAGGACGTTAAAGAACAATCGAGTCAAGTCGGACCCGAGGTAAGGGACTTCGTCTCAATATCCTTTCATTGAGAAATATTTCGTTTTATACACAACTTTCTTTTATACAGTGTATAAACCCATTTGAATTTTACTTTTATACAAAAGTAATATTTTTCTACGAAGCGTTTTAGTAAACGAAAAAAAGGAATGTTTCTTTTAACGTACGCGGTGACACTGACTTTTCCCGCCGCCATGAGTATTATTTGGTCTTTGGCTTCCTTAATAAGCCGTAATGTTTTTAAAATGAAATAAATACCATATACTCTTTTATGTATTTTGGTATTGAATTTTTTTTATAATGGATTTTTTATGTCAATATATTAAGTGATATATTTTGATCAATGTGTGGAAATGTTTTCTTTCCATTATATTTGTTTTATGTCTTATGATTTGATAATGGTACTTGGACATTTTACGGGTGGTTACGTGATAAACCATATGACGGGTGGTGCCTTGAATACAAGGAAGAGTGGTTACGTTATAACCTCCAATGAATTGGGTATGGAAGTCAGCCATATGGCTATTCCATTAAGTGATATGTGTGGAAGTTGATTGTATGGTTATTCCATTTAAGTATGTTTATGTCCCAAGTTACCTTTATTTGTTATGTGATCTTTATATAGGTTTTATGTTAATCTTTTGGTTACAAAAGGGTAAGTAATGATCTTTTATTCAGTGAAGAGTTTTTACTACTTCATAAAGGTGAAAAGTATTACTTTGATAATGTATACATGGTTTACTTGTTGTTTTGAAAAACTAACAGTTTTCATTCATTTTGTATCCCTTACTGAGATTTTTATGCTCACCCCAAGTTTATTTTGAAATATTTTTCATAGGACTTAATGTGGAATAGGGTCAAGGATGGGATCAATGGAAAGTCATGCTATCTAAAACATGGAACTATACACGTTTCTTTTTAAGAGTTTCTATTTTATGGAAACTCAGTATAAGTTTATACTTTGTAATCTTTTGAGATGTAATAGTTATGTCCTAATTCTCTAAAACTCTAAACCTGAAAAGATCCTCAATGTGAATTATTCATTTAAATCGATATTAAGTAAGGTTTAAGGCTAGGGCCTTATATATTGGAAGATATCAGGTGTGTTTGTAAGTGATTTTTAGGGTTTTTGGGCCAAATTTGTTGTGATGTGTGAGGAAGTGAGGGGATTGAGTACCCTTTTATAATCAGAGATGCATGTCATTTTAGTAAATACCCAAATGTATTCAACAATGGGATATGAATCTCACAAAATGTGGACCGAAAAATAAAAATTTAATGGTTGGAGGGAAGATATGTTTTATCCAAACGTCCAATAAAACACGAAAAACATGTTTTAATCATGAGTTTTATTAACATTTAAGTTTCTTTACATTTTCCATTTGGGGTTTTCACTTCAGTAACTGGTCTCTTTGGCATATTCAGTTTATGATTTAATCATAAAATAAAATGACCCTAAAAAGACAATATTTTACTAATGAAATTAAATATTAAATTGAATATGTCAAATAAATCCTTATATGGGTGAAAAATTAATATTAACATAAATGCATACAACTGGAATAAAATCATTTCCCCCTTAACAATGCTAAAAGTGTGTTTTTATATTTAGGGGTCAATATTGTAACTATAAAAAAATATTTATTCCAATAATTAATATTACTTGATATTTTAAAACATTTTCAAATCAATTGGTATAATATAACATTTTCAATTATTTTCAATTATTTGATAAAATAAAAAAAATTAGAGAATAAAATTACTGAGACTTTTGATAAAAAAATTACTGATAAAAATTTATTTATATTTCAGTAGAGTATTTATAACAGGAAATATGTTATTTTGTCCATATACTAGGGATTTATAAATATTAAAAGCAATGAAGGTTCCATTTTAGAATTTTTCGTTACATAATATATTATATAGGTCATATTCCAGGAAAAGTGTAAAAAATGCATAAAAATATAATCTATTGTTATAATGGATGATATATGTCCTTTAAATATGAGTTGAATAATGTTAATGGTAGTTTTATCACTAATATTATTATTTTATCACCATGTTATTTTTTTCCACTCCCATAATAAATAATTTTTAATGATTTGGAAAATAATTTTGGAAAAACATTTATATGAACTTTTTATATAATATGAATAATTATAATAAAAAATATGGAATCCGTTTTTTCTAACTCCATTAGAATATGTGGAAATATTTAATATAGAATTATTCTCACTGACGCGATGAGAAATAGGGGTTTTAAAATGAAAATGTCAAAAAATTTATAGAGATTATATATAAAAATCCAATCAGAAAACAATTCAAAATACCTAATTTGGATGAATTGATAAAAAAATTAATTAATATTAGTTTAAAATCTATCAAAAATATTATTTATCATAATAAAATATTTAAAGGAAAATGTAGTTTTTAATTAAAATTCTGTATTTTCCACTATTTATCAACAAATGAATCTTTTAAAAAAATACAAAAAATTCACCCAAATATTATTTTCATATTATTATTTCTAAAATTATGTTTACTGTTTCATATTATTTTTCTATTAGTGGAAAAATTTAAGTTAAAATTATTTGTTCAATGCACGAGTAAACTGTCGTATAGAATAAATACAGTTTTCAAGAAAAATTCTTTATTTTATAAATGACAATTATTTTATTTTCAATCAGCAAATAAAAATAATTTTTTAAAAAATGTTATTAGTTTTCAGAACATCCATTCCAACACCTAGTTGATAACTATAATATAAAATAAAATATTTTTTTAAATTTTCAAAAAAAAATTTACCATTCGGATGAGTGTGATGCAAACTAAACACAATGTTTCGTGTAATGTACGACAAAATTAGTGTTTCATGTAACTAAAGAAAAAAATAGCCGCCTTCTTAATTAATTTTATTAAAGAGTTTGAATTTATTTAAAATAAATTATATTTTGAAGTCTCGGAGAGTTATATTTTCTTCTAAACATGGTGTTGTTTTTCACATATGATATCAAACCCAATGTTCTTATTTAAAAACTAATGGTGTTAAATTCTATCTCGTGTAAATTAAATCCTCATAATTTAAAAACTATCTCAATAATAACTGGTTTTATATTTTGATATACAATTTTTGAAAACCATATATTATAAAAAAGGATAATAAAATACCCCCTTAATTAGAGAGAAAGGGTCGTACAAAGGTCATGCAGATAATCACATAACTGGGTTTCCTATTAGGATAACATTAGAGGGAACTAAATTCATGGACATATAAGATCATAAGTAATTACAAAGATTAGTGGGGAGTGATATTGGTCTTTCATCAAAAGAAATTTGGCGATCCAATGATGTTTAATAACCATTAAAATATAATCTAAATAGGGGTGAAAAAGCTTATTGATATTATCAAAAATGATGATAATAGGAAAATAGTTTAGTTTTGAAATCCATTTCCTAGAGTTGTGGAATAAATTAATTATCTCTATGTATAAATAAATAAACATACTTCATATGATTCTATTTCATAAGAAAAATTTCATCCTTCGGATTTTCTAAGAGCAATTCCCAGTTCATCACATACTATAGGAAATGAATATCAAAAAATGAATTTTTATGCATTAAGCACTAAAATTATTTTTTATAGATCATAATATCCATAATTGAATTATAAGTCATTATTTTTATATATTGATGTTATTTTAAAAAATTGGTTAGCACAATTTATCTAATATGTATAAATCTTAATATTGAGAAGTAATAAATGTGTCCCCAAAGAATCATTAAAAGTTTAACACAAAACATTACATAAATGGTTAACCTTATTAATTTTACAAAAAAATATGATGTAAAACATTTGAATGAATTTAAATAAATTTTAAAAATGAAATTTTCATTATTTCCCCTGAAAATATGAAGTAGATCTTAATCTATAGATTCCATAAATATGAATATATGCATCATGTCTTCTCCTAAAAGAAAGTAGTAGCCTGAATTACCATAAAACCATGTTGGAAAATTTACACATTCATTATTAATTACATAAAAAACAAATTCTTGGATACATTCCATAAATCCAAAAAACTTTTAAACTCTATTAATTATAAAACAAACCACATTTTCAACAATTCATTAAGAATTTCCAAGGTAGTCAATACCATCTAGTTTAGTTTAACAATAACAATCATCAATTTATTTCAACATTATTATATCATTATTTGTGAGATATTAATGATTTTATTTACCTTAATTAGGTTTCATGAAAATATTAACTTTCCACTAAATCCTTTTTTTATCATTCCCATTACAAATACACATTCATATCATTAATGAAAAAATAAAGTAGTTCAGTATATATACATTTCATAATTATGATTAATTTGATATCATAGATATAATAATCAGATGATGTAATTCATGAATCTAAATAGAATCCCACTAATCATTCCACATCATATTTGGCAAAATAATAAGCTTTACCATGATCCATTAGATTATCTTAAGCAATATTCTGTTGATGCTTGGGAAATTCATTTGGGTATTTCTCATTATCCATAATGTTGAATAATTTTACATTGGAAATTTTTTCTTTCCATTCTAATGACAATCATGATGGAATTTCTCTACACACTTTTATCTAAATTGAATTCATTTTAAGAAAGAACTTGGGTTCTCCATTCAACTATTATAACATGTGGGAAAATAATTATTTCCCATATTCCCTTTATCCATATTTTCCCATGTCATCCACATGTTATATTTTTCCCCTTTGATTCCATAACAATTATATATTTCTTTATCTATATTTTTAGTTAATAACTCTATGTCATCATATGATGAGAAATATTTGTAAGAATACTTCCCTTAGAATGATTATCTTATGCCCATCAACGAAGCGATCATTGTCACTCTTTAAATTACTGGAATTAATCTAGTTCTCATTTCTGCATTAAGGAAATATTCATAAAGGATATTATACACATGATTAGATGGACCCATTATTAAACATAACATACAATACCAAAAATAGTGAAATAGAGAACAAAAATTGAAAAATTAATGCTTAGAAAATATCAGAATAACAAATATTGTTTCTTTTGAGATATCTTCGTTTTAAAGTACGTCATACTGGTTTATAATGAAAATGTTAATTATCCTTATCATATCCCCAATGTGTGTCAAAATAGGTTCACAATGAGGCTCATTTTTGTGCACCGAGTGATGATCCGTTTGATGCAAATGCACTCTTTTAAGAATTTATCAGCCCTATATATTCTATGCCAGAACCGAGTTGTAATGTCGCGATCCCAAAAGCCTAGAGTCAGTTTCAAAAACAAGGTGTGTATTTTTTTATAAAAAAATATGTTGATAAAATTACACATTACATATCATCATAGAGGATTTAATCAATATAGATTCTAGAAAATCCGATACAACTGATCCTTTTCATCAAAACTGTTCAAAATACACTCTATAGTGTTGCCACCCCAAAGAAGGACTCAATGATGAAAAATATCACAATATTGTAAAAATCAATTGAAAATATAAGGTGTGAATTTAAAATTCATAGTAATGGGTTTTAAAAATAACTAATTAAAAACCATTAAAACCATTCAATTAATAAAAATTATTCCAACAAAAAACAATTCATAAATTAAAACTTCATTTATTGTATTACAATCTTCGAATTTTTCAAATATTACTAGAAATATTTGTTGTGGAAATATCATACACAAGAGAATATATATATATTTAAATTATTTAGGTAAAACACATTTTTGAGTATACATACTTGAAAAAATATTAATGGAATATTGTATATAAGTCTGGAGTTGATTAAAATAAAATAACGACATCTTGAAAGGATGCCAAAAAGAATTAGCATATGAAATAATTCTTTCTTATAATTGTAGAAGAAATGATATCATAAATAACGTATCACATAATATGAAATTTGTGAAATGTTAGTTGAATTTTCTAAATTTTGTATTACTAATCTAAAAATAGATGCTAATTTTTTAAAAAAAGGATTTTCAAAGTACTTGCATCATTATGCAATGTAATTTTATTACCATATTCATAATTATAGGATTATTAACCAAGGATATTCTACTAGTTAAATAATATCATGGTTGGTTAAATACTAGTCACATAATGTGTAAATGTATAATATATGACAATCATATCATTCTGTTTAGTCCTCGTTCCATGACAGTATATAATCATTCTGTCATGGCCTTATTCCATGATCTAGTATGTCTCATGAGACCTACAGATGCATCGAGAGTCCAAAAATGGCCTCACTCATCACATAATATGTTTTTTGAATAATTTATATGTCTAATAAGTCTTTAAATAAACGTCACCCATGCCACTTTGATTTATTTATTTTTGTCTTTTACTCAATGTTTCCCATACCACTTTGAATTAATAATTTGTGTCATTTATTCAAAGATTCCCAGAACACTTTGTATAATTAAATTATGTATCATATTCAACATGTCCCATAACACTTTGAATAATTAAATTCTTAATCCCTATGTTATCATAAGAGATAAATTTCATTTTTCAATTATTGTATATATTCATAAATAAAGTGAATCATGGATTATCTGTAAACATTAATCTAAATACTACATGGTTTTCTAGTTATAAATTAGGTTATAGATATATAAAATTTATCAATGACATGAATGGAAAAATAGAAGTACTTTTTTACATGAGATGTTCACAGGTGCACATAAAATAATAGATTATTTGGTTTATTCACATAAAATTATATCTCTTGAATTCAAACCACATTCTCCATGAAAGAAAACATTTATTATACTAAAATACATTTTATTGAATATAATATTTTTATCATTCATGTTAAATCAAAACACAGGTGAATATAAGAGTCAAACATATTAAATCATAAACATTATTATCTAATAGTAGTCATTGTGGTAGATTCATCATGAATTAAAATAAAATACTTATAAATGTAAAACATTAATTTCATGTGAGATATTAAAACAACAAAAAATATTTAATCTCACTTCACTAACATGAGAGTTTCTACAATTATGATATTACATTATATAAACTCTTTTATAAGTTCTGATAATATCTTATGTTAATTTTAGGTATATTTCTGTGTTCATTCATGTAAATTTTTATATTAAACAAAATAGAATTCTAACCCTTTATCCAAAAAATATTAATTGAGATGCATGCATGTAATTTGAATTATAATAACTAGGTGATGACGTCTTAAAATTGTTAGGCACAAAATAACAAAAAAATGTACGGTTTTTTTTCCTATATAAAATTGTTTTTGTGATCATTTAATCAATTATGACATGAATTGGAAAAATCCAATTCAAAGTTGTATACCATGTAGAAATATAAAATACTTGTGTTTATTTTCAATGTATATTGTCTTGATAAATTAATCCCTGGAACAATAAGGACTTTGAAAATATTTATATTACAAATCTTTATCTTTTATTTTATTCCTTTTTTGAAAATTGTAAACTATTGAGATGATCACTTGTGTATTTTATAAATATTTTTGAACAAATTAATATATAACAATGAAAAATAAAATCATCACACGGTTAATATTGTCAAAACTTATTAAAATTAATCAAGACATTAATATATGTATTTGTTGTACTTATATATATACATGTGGGTTTTCTAATCAGAATTAAAATAATAAGTATGAGGACAAGGATAACCTTTATAAATAATTTCATATGTTAAGAATATATTTAGCTTAATCGGATTCAGATTAATATATATATATATCCATATATATATATATGTATATATATAAGTTTAAAAACCCAAAAATCAATATATGAAAACCATTTTACAAGTATTATATGTGTCAAAACATCAGTTAATTTATGATAATAACCACTTAAAAAGACCCATAATATATTAGGATATGAATATTATATAAAACAGTATATACACATAAGTTTATATAAGGGTTTTTCATATATAAAATGAGACCAAAATAACAATTACATGAATTTAAAGGTGAGGTTGAGCCGAGAATATGTTGATTTAAGGGTGGGGAGGAGAAACCATGTAGGGTTATGTGTATGAAATGGGTTTATATAAACTGTGTATATATACTTTTATATAATATGGTTAAAACATAAAAATTTAACCAATGAGACTTGAAGAAATTTGAATTTAACTATTACCAAGAAAAACAAAAACTATAATCAAGTAAAATCTTATATAATTCAGTCATTTGATTATAAAATATTTTATGGAAGACATTCATGGGAAAATATGTTTGGATTTTCATTAAATTAATGCACCAATGGTGGACCTGTGGAAAAAGGGAATCGTTGGGTCTAAGGAGAATGATTGAAGGACTTATGAGATGAAGATGAAACAATGGGGGAGGAAGAGGTGACATCGACTTATCAAGCACAAGGAAGAAGAAGTAGAAATGAAGAAGGGAATGGAAATGGACTGCTGTTAATGCCTCAGTCTAACTGGATGGCTATGGTGGCATCTGTGGTTTTAAAAACAGTTGAAAAAATGAGATATTTCATTGAATAGAATGGACGGTCGTGGGGATCTACATGATTTAAAAGGGTTTTATGGTCAAGATCTAATGTGTCCGTATTAGACAAGTAAGGGAATTCACATAAATAAGGTTTGATGGTGGATTTTGAAGGCTGAACTGGTGCGAATTTTTTAGATCTCGTGTGACATGATCGGACAATCATGATTTTATTCAGTGAAAAAATCTGCTTCCCCTATAAAATGGAAGGAGTGTTTGGACCACCTTATTTAACTTGATTTTTCTCCATTCTACTCGATGACACAAACTCACACACTGAGAGGTCCATATACATGAGATCCCCACCTATGGGCCTTGTCCCACCCTTACCCAAGATAGTGTGCGACTTGTCTCACCACCTACTCACACCTAGATAGGCCCTATACATTGGTCTTTTTTCCGCCTATACCTCAGAATGAACGACCTATGCACGACTCAGCATGCAACATGCATGCCATTGTGATATTCCCATTGACATTGAGGACTTGTCCTTCAATGTTTTCCTCAGTTAAATGGTGTAATAAATAAAATTTTATTTCCAAAAATTCAATATACACAATAAAATATTAAACAGAACATATATATTAATTGAAAAAAATAGAACATATATTTTAATGAACTTATATATTTTAATAGGGTGTCCATCCATATTTTTTTTTTGTGTTTTTACATAACAAAATATATATTAATTTATTTATACATCTAAAATCAATATTTCTTATAGTTAAAAAATGATAAATATTTTTATTTTCATAAGTTTTCATTCATTTTGAGTTTTAAAACATTAAATTTCAAAATATAAATACAAAATACAACATCAATTAAAATATATAATAACTTTTATAAATTTATATGCATTTAAAAAAAATCATTGTTATTATAATTTTAAAAAATATCTTCAATTAAAAATGTTTCATAATTTAACATTAAAAATATTGAATTTTTTTTAAATATTTGAGAAACATAATGAAATTATAATGGTCTTATAAAAAACCCAATGATTACTTGATTTTCAATCCAACTAGATAGACAGATAGGTAACATTCATATTTATTTTCAATGCTTAAAAATAACTTATAAATACTTCTTTAGAGTTTTTCAAACTTCACAAATATTTTGGCATAATAGAATGGAGCTCTACATTCCCTTGATGCTTGGTACTATTTCCAAACTACTTTTCATATTGATTTTCTATGTGAAAACCTCAAAGGATTTTCACTACATAAGTAGTCTAGTTTTTGTGTTTGGTGGAATTTTGGTGATCCTAATATGCCTTTCAGTAGGTATTCTAGGTTAGTTAAGGTAATTTAGCCATATTTCAATGTACTTATTCAGAGTTTCTATTGAATAAAATGTGTCTTATTTTAATTCTGTATGATTTATTTTGGATGGAACCATTATTTTAAAAATTAAAAAAAATATTATTATTACAAATATATATATTCTTGGGGAATAAAATTATTCCCTCCTCAAAAGAACTACATCTTTGCTATTTGATTGTACTCCCACAGTCTTATGGGAATTGACCTTCAGATATCCACCTTTATGTCCCCACATAACCATCTTATGTATTATTAAATAATATAATGAACTGGAAAAAATTAATTTATACCATCAAAATCTCCACTAGTGTCGATGATTTACCATTTTCCTTCCGATTAAACGAATCCCCAGTATAATTTTAATTTCCTTGATTTATATGGCCTAAATGTAGCATGTGAAACATGGGTTAAACTCATGTACACAACTGTAGTATCTCGATAGAGAGGCGTGAGGGTTGTAAAGTTGGGTGACATAAGCATGGAATTGATTTCTATAATAGAATTGTAAAGGCTTGATCTCAAGAATTTCAATGTATCTAATTTTACCATATAAACTGTAGGGAAAAAAATTACATAGGTATGATGTGAAAAGGTATCCATCTCGTAGAACTTCTAGGAAATCACCTAGAGACTGAAAAAATTCCTCTATGGTAAATCACATAAATAGAAACTCAATGTACATTCCCTCACTTGCATAGAATGGGAGTTCAATATGCACTATGAAGAAATAAACCATGCTTGATCCTCGATGGAAATGAAGTTTTCTAGGATTGTATAATATGTGGTAAAGATATTTTGATATCAATGTACATTCCCTCGTCATGCACCTGGGGAACCAGGATCCACCATCTGCCCACTGCTGCCTGCAGGAGACTCGTGGAAAGGATCACCATGAAGTCAGCTGGTGTCCCTACCAATATGAAAACTCTCACAACAGCATCCATCCAATCCTCATTTTCCTGTGTGTCCATCTCTCCCCATAACCTGGGAGGTCATGGAAACTAGAACTCATGCAACACACTCAGACGGCGTGCACTCTCCTGGTAGATCTAGTGGTATCAGTGGCCCAGCAGGTAGTGGTACCTCTAGTACCTCCGCTGTGATGGGGCCCTACACTGAAACCTCGTCGCTCGGTGGGATACCATCTCATATGAAACTCGGAACCCTAGCTGGCTACCTTCATGGGGCCATCCTGAAAAGAAACAGGTGCACCATTGTTAAAACAGTATACCTGGTGAGCTGACATAATGTAATCATGAAGAAAAAATTTTCAAAGGAAACACACACGCAATCGTTGTTTTCATGTACTGAGTCAGAGATCAGAAGTCAGAGTCCTACGGTATGGATACGTCGGCCACCACACCAACACCGGTTTCCCTAAACTGATAACCACACCCAAAAAACATAACACTATTGCCGTTAAAAGAATCAAAGAACAAGTTCTGCGGTAGAACCAACTCCTCTGATACCAATTTGTCACGACCCATCCTCGGGGCCCGTGCCGTGACTACCCCAAGCCCGCCTTCCATAGGTAGGGGATGCCGACTAGCACCAAAGGCATAATCCCTATAAAAAAGGCAAGGCATTGAATTTTAACCTATAAAATGCACACATCCAGAACACAAGAAGCAGAGTACGCAACTGGAAGTAAACACTATGTAAAACTGTAAACAAAAGAAAGCACTGAATGGAAGTGGGACGAAAATACAAGCCCAACAGTAAAGTAAAAAACTGTAAAGCTAGTAAAACTGAAAAAAGGAAAACAACAACTACTGAGTTGTCCTCCGTGAATCCCATCTGAAGGATGGGTACAGATGGCCTCCTTAGCACCCAAGGTCTATCTGTCTGCTCCATGTACATCACGTCAGGTTTTCCACCTCCTAGGACCATCTAGCTCCATAACTTTGAACCTCGATCAGTGTTTTCCATCATCTGCAACCAACACGATGTAGTGCGGGCATATCCCATGTAGGGGTGATTATAACGATACTCAGTATAGACCCCATGATCCACAAGGTCTCACAAAATATAAAAAAGTATAAAAAAAAGTAGAAAGATACAATCATGAAGTGTCATCCAACCATACTTAGGTATATTCCCATACATATACCTATGTTATCAATCATAGTCTGGATCTAACTCTCAAGCCCAAGCACAAACCATTCCACAAAGGAAGTAAAGTCATTCACCACATTTATAATGTTTGAAAGACATGACTCAGATCACTTAGGTATACCACTCATGAAGAAGGGTAGATATGATTAGATGTAGCTTCTTAATCATATCCTCTGTCAAACCCATGTAGGATCCTGGAACAATATCAGCACTGTCGAACCCATGTAGGATCCTGGCACAGAAGTTGTCACTATCGATCCCATGTAGGATTATGGTACAGTAGTTATCACTATCGAACCCACGTAGGATCCTGGTACAGAAGATTCTACTGTCTAACCCATGGATAATCCTAGTATAGAAGTTGTCACTGTCGAACCCATGGAGGATTCTGGTATAGTAGTCATCACTGTCGAACCGACGTAGGATCCTGGTACAAAAGTCACTACCTTTGAACCCACAGAGGATCATGGTACAAAATTTGTCAATGTCGAACCCACATAGGATTCTGGTACAGATGTCATTGCTGTCGAACCCACGTAGGATCCTGGTACAGAATTCACTGCTGCCAAACCCACAGAGGATCATGGTACAGAAGTCGTCCCTATCAAACCCTCGGAGGATTCCGTCCTCCCAGTCGCAGCCAGCCCTAGGGTTCTCGCACACAGCATGCTCGATTCTGGTAGGGTCTGCTCCTCGATCCAAGTGTCGATACATCATCTATAACTATGTCCTATGTTTATGTATCCCATCGTTTCGATTCATCATAATTAACCCAACGCGACAGAGGGTGCATCAATTGGACACCCAGTCTGAGTGTTATTGGCATTTCCATTCTAAGGGGTAGGATGTATTTCTGGTACAGTCCAAACTAGACTACTCCAACCTCATCCAAATCATGTGTGGATTATGCCAAAAGGACCGTCTCATCAAAAGGAATCCAACGTAGTTGACGGCACATCAATCAAACATCCTGTCCTTAATTTATAAGCTTTTCCGCTCTGAGGGCCCGGTTGGTTTCGAGTTCGAACCAACCAGGCCATACCCAAATTTTGTCAAAACCATGAGTGTGATATAACGAAATTACCGTCTCAATCTAGGGAATCCTACGCAACTGATGGAGCATTGATCGGAGGTCCGTAGCTCATGTTATGGGTGAAAACCCAAAATGTTTCCGAGGAGGGGGTTCTGGGACTGGTCCGTCCCGGCCCAACCTGCTTGATGTTGGACCGAATTAGGTCAACCCAGCCCGGATCCAGGTTCGGCCTGGTAGGGTGCGGCCCGGCCCGGTGGCTGCGGCACGACCAGCGCAAGGGTGGCCCGGCCCGCACGGCAAGCTGGCCGACCCGCGCGAGTGTAGATTGGCCCGCACGGCAGGCGGCTATGCCCCCGCGGTAGGCCATATCTCGGCCCGAAAGAGAGTGTTACGTGCATGGTGCACGGAGCAGAGGGTGTTCTATAATGGCGGTGGATGTTGGCATCACCTGACTTTCTCAGAACCTACGGTTGTGGGTTCTGCTCCACTGCTGCAGCTGGTGTCGTGTTGGCCTTCCGCTGGCGGCGCGTGAGGGGTGCCACCGCCCCCAGGTGGCTGGTCGGTGCTGGTTGCCGCCTTCAGTCACCGACGCCGCCACACTCTTCTACGAGCCACCAGAGTCATTCTAGTGGTCCGTTTTACTTCATGTTTGTGCCTACGGCCTCCTCGTGTCCTGTTCTTCACTACAACAGCCTCAAATCAGGGTAGCCATTCCATTCACCCGTCGCCCATCAAACCAAAGATCAAGAATGAATTGGAAGAGCATCTGAACTTGTTTGTTATCCCGTGCTCTTCGCGTTAGAGGCTCAAATAGTAATTTAGCATATAATTGATCCACAAACAAACCCCGTTATAATCTCTAACCCATCCTGCAAAAGAAAAAATCCATGTTCTTAAGAATAAGAACTTGGGAATATAATCATACTAAAAATCCAACCCCTACCACGTATTTGATGTTGTACGTCGATGTGCCGCAGAAGACTGGCATCACGGAAGTCGGGATCGCGGAAGATGGATGACATTCCATCAACATTAAAGGAAATGACGTTGTCATTGGTCACTTCCTTTGTGGGCAATGTCCTCTCCCTTAACGTGGAGGAAGATGTTGAAGATGTCCTTTGTGTTCTTTATGGTAATAACACTTTCTTTCAAATCCTCCAAAACCTTTCACGGTAATATCTGCAAACAAAAAAGAGAAGAACATCCCTCCTTTATAATGATGGGAAAAATGAATTTAAAAGAATTCAAACACTACAAATTAATTAATTAAGTTGATTCACTTTATTAATTACCTGGGGTTGGCAAGAACATCAATGTTCTCAAATATTAAGTACATGGATGTGTTGGCACTTTAATGGGAAGTCCAAAAGTTTAAGGGAGTTCAATGGTTTTGGTGTTTGTGTGGGCCCCACCTTTAGTTATATCTTAACAAGAGAGGTTAGAGTGTGGTGGGTCCCACCCCTAACCTCCACCTAGAGACTTTAACCAACATCCAAATATAAATGTGTTGCACAAACATTTTTATTTAATTTCTAATTTTAATTTTTAACCCTAATTTATAACATCTATCCTGTATAAAACGCAACTGCGGTAAAGTTCCCCTTAAGCGAATATCGACACTACGAGTTAATCGATGTCCTAAGATTTCAAATCCGAGCACCAGTTCAAAATATAGAAAAACTCGCACATACCTTTACTGAACACACCCGATCAAAACAATATAAATTGATCCCGAACAGACCGGGCCTCAGAATTAGGCACCTTTAGAAACTGTGGACTCGTAAAATCCAAAGAATTTATGGAAAAAATTTCTTGAAATTTCTGAGTCTTTACACAAGACATACATATATGTATTTGTGGAATTATATATATACATGTGGGTTTCGAAATCATAATTAAAATAATAAGTATATGGTCATGGATCACCTTTAAAAATAATTTCTTTTCTTAAGAGGAAATGAAGTTTAATCATATTATGATTAAAACTATATACATATATATATATATACAACCATATATACAACAATATATATATATACATGTATATGTTTAGAAACTCAAAACCCATTCTTAGTAAACCTTTCTACAAGTACTATATACATAAAAACATCAGTAAAGTACAGATAATCATCACTTGAAAAACCCAAAATAGATTAGGATTTAACGATTATATAAATTGCATATACACATAAGTGTTTATAAAGGATTTTCATATTAATAACAAGACTAAAATAAACCATAACTGTCTTGAATTATGTGGTTGAGACAATCAGTGGTGGATGGATGGTTGGGGAGGAGAAAACCCAAAGATTTAGGTTGGAAAAATGGGTTAATATAACCGGTGTATATATCATTTTATAAACTCTGGTTTAAATATAAAAATATAAACAATGAGACGTGAAGAAATCAAAATCTCACTATTAACTAGAAGATAAAAACATAATTAAGGAAAATATTAGAAAATTTGGTCATATGATTATAAAAATATTTTATGGAAAACATGCTTTCAAAAAATTGTTTACATTTTCTTTAAATTAATACACCCAGGGTGGACATATGGAAAAAATGGTTGGGTCCAAGGATAGTGATTGATGGACTCACGGGATGAGGAAGAAACAGTGGGGGAGGCAGTGAAATCACCGATTATTGTAGCATGAGGATCAAGAAGAAGAAATGAAGAATGGAAAAGAAATGGACATATGTGATCACCTTAGTCAGATTGGACAACTACAGTGGCATAAGTGGTTTTAAAAACTGATAAATTGATGATATTATTTTGTGGCTTTGATTAGATGGATGTAGGGGATCTGTAAGATTTAAAAGGATCATGCGATCAAGATCTAACATGTTCAAATCAGATGGTTCATGCAATTCATAGCAATAAGGTGCAGCGATAGAGTTAAAATCCTTAACTTGTGAAGATGTTTGAGATCTCACACGGTGAGATCGGACAGACTGGATTGCATTCCGTGGAAAAAATCCACATCCCAAATCAAAACGAGGAATGTTTCTAGACCACATTATATAACACGATGCTTCTTCATTCATCTTGATGACACAAACAAACACACCACTTGATCCTTATAAGGATCACCACTACTGACACCTAGAAAATTTATGTTTCTAGACCACATTATATGGCTCACCCCTTCTCACACCTAGCAATGCATGCCTTTGTGAGGTTCTCATTGACCTTGAGGGATTGTCCTTCAATGCTGTCCTCGGTTGTATGGGGAACTCACAAATTATTTTTATAAAAAACATCATTAAATACAAGAACATTTAAAAACATAACATATATATAAATGAAGAAATAGAACATATATATTAGGGAACATATATGTTTTAATTGGGTTCCCATCCAATTTTTTTAATGTTTGAAAAATAGAACATATATTTTAATTTCTGTATATATATAAAATCATTATTTCTCAAAGTTAAAAAATTCTAAATGTCTTTATTTTCATAAGTTCTCATTCATTTTGTGTTTAAAAACACTATATTTTAAAATATAAATATAAAATAAACATTCAATTATAATATGTCATTACTTTTATAAATTTATATTCATTTCAAAAGACACATCATGGTTATTATATAATTAAAATATATCTTCAATTATAACATTATCGTCATTTAAATTTTAAAATATTAAACAACTTTAAGATATTTGGCATACTTAATGAAATTATAAAGGATTTATAAAAAAACCAATAGTTACTTGATTTTTAATCATAATGGAAATTAGGAGATATAAAAGTCATGTTTATTTTCAATGGTTAAAAAAGACCTTATAAATATTTGTTTACAGTGTTCCAAACTTCAAAAACCATTTTGGATTATGAAAATTGTGCTCTATATTCCATTGAAGATTAGTAATGTTTCTATATTAATGTCCATAATTTAATTTAGTGTGTTAGACATAAAGGATGTTCATTACATACACTGTCTAGTGGTTGTGTTTAGGGGTCTTTCAGTGATCCTGATAGGCCTTACAGTATGTATTCTATTATAGTTATGGTCTTTCGGGCTTATTGGAAAAAATTTCTTCAGTGTTTCTATTAAATAAATTTGGTCTTATTTTAATTATGGAAGCATTTGTTTTTGATAAAACCAATATTAAAAAAAATAACAGACAAAATATTATTATTTCAAATATTAATATGACCGGGGCATCAGAGAAGTAAACTTATAGAATCTAGAAAAGGATGTATTTGAAGGGAAAACAACATAATCTCTTCCTCAATAAAAAATAGGTTTTTATAATATAATTATCTTAAATTAAAATCATAATGTTTTTTGAACGAATAACTATTTTCTTAAATATAGTTTCCATGATTTTTTCTAAAAAATACTCTAATACCAACTATAGTGACCCCAACCATAGTATCCTAGACATGGAATATTATTTATCATATTATCATTATATATAAGGAATCAATTACCAAACTACCCAATTGTTTAGTAGTCAAGGTATAATATATACATACATGATTCCAATATTTCATTTGAAAATCGAAATTTCTACATCATTTTTTGCAAGAATAATTGTATTCAATCTATAATATCCTTCTATATAAATCTTATTACACATTAAGGATTCATATAGAAAATTATAATTTTGGAATAAAATGATTATTATGAATTAAGTACATAGGATGAAATCACAAATAAACATGAATAATCAACATGGGAAAAATATCTCAAAACACATGCCATTGAATCAAAAATTGTGAATGATGTGTATCAATGGAAAATATGATTATGGAAATATCATGTAAAATAATATCAAAATCATAATGAAGGAAATTATTAATTATTGGATTTCATTATTATAACACCCCAGGATTTCATAGTACGCTATTTCTTCAAAGTAACTCAATAACTTGCACTACACGCAACACCGAGTTCAAGCACACCACGACTTACCTAACTAGCCGTTAAAAAGCAGTTATGAATATTATTAACTGAATTTTGAACAATATATAATACTTATAATTTTATAGTCCATATTATGAGTTTCTTAGAAATAATGTAAAAACTAATTCAATTTTTTTAGATAAAACATGTATTTTTCAAAAAATGCATTTTTACCACCTTTTAATGGTGAACCATTTTTAAATCTAATATATAAAACTTTTATATATTCAATTTGAAAGAATAAACTTTTTCATTAGAATCATGGTATAATAATTGTGTTTCTATATGTTTTTAGTGTTTTAATGATAAATTTCATATTTGGGTGAATACTAAATGATGCTATATTTTAACTGAAAACAACTTTTTTAATCAAAATAATTTATAGGGTCAAATAATACATTTTAATGGTTTGGAAGTATAAATTTATTATATTTTTACCATTTAATCCAAAGCTAGTTAGTGTAAGTATTTTCACTTTGAGATTGGATATAAACAAGTGTAAATATTTTGATAGTTATTGTTTCTTAAAAATACACATTTTGGTTTTCACAACGGGAATTAATTTTAAATTAATAATTGAAACTTATATGTTTTGAATTTGGTAAAATAGACTTCAATTTTTAATTTGGAATATCACAAATATCTTTGGGTAAATTCTTTTTATTTTTCTGAAAACATTCAATTTTTGATGAATTATAAAAAAACACTGAGTTATTGTTTAAAAATGACTATTTATTTAAATAATTATTTATTTTAATTTATTTGAAGTCAAAATAGATACATGATACCTATACAGGTTTAATGTAATTCATTTTAGTAATTTTTTTTAATAATATTAGATATATAAAATTTTATTGAACTTTTCACCGTTTTTTACCTCTCCAAGGAGAATTTACAAATTCCCATAAAACATAATTTTATAGCTTTTATGAGTGGAATTTCAAAACTCCAAGAGACACAGTTGATATCAGCAAGAAAAATGTTTTTCAATAAGATGAAAATAATTTTTAGTGAATAGTAACTTTTTACTTTTATTTACCATGGTTAAAAGTAAATAGGGTAATGAAGGGTAAAAATGATATTATTCTTACCCTAACACATGTCCTAATTCTATTGGTTATGTTAAATTCGACACAAAACATCCTTAGGAATAAAAAATTAACCTTTTCGGTCCACTTGGATTAGAATAGGGCATTTATTATTGTTTAAATTAAAGAAGAGTTAAAAATGATAAATTCAAAGTTTAATAACTAAAACATTTTTAATATAGGGTGACACATAAGATAAATTCGACTATAATTATTCATTATAAAGATAAAAATATTTCCTATATAATAGTATTTAATTTATATTGTTTAGATATTAAATAATTAAATTTATTTATGACACAATGATGATTCAGTAATTACCGTATTAATGAATGTTTAAAATAATTGATATTATAAATATCAAATAAATGTAATTTGAGACTTTTTATAAATTACACTAATTTTATAGGTTAATATGACATATTAGGGTTGATTATATGAATTTGTTTCAATGTAATAATGCAGTTATCACTTTATAAAAAACTAAATACCAAATAGTGTCAAAATTTATATAAAAACGTTTTTAAAACAAATATTATATTATAAATTGATATAAAGGTCATAGAAATATATGGTTCGGCCGAAAGAATTATATAATAATATATATGACATTAATGAACCAATTGGGGTTCGATTAGAATTTTATAGTATGTTTATTAACCATATAATATAAAAATACAAAGAGACATGGTAAATGTCAAACTATTTAACTAAGAGTTAAATCTAAAGGTTAAGGATAATATGGTCACCTAAACCTATCTAAAACCTATTGGTTGAGAGGTTTTGGACCGATCCCCACATTATCCTATAAAAAATTTATTTTGGAGCCATTAGAAACCAAAAATGAATTTATTATAAAATAATATTTTATATTTTTTCTAAGGATTCCCTCACCCCTCTTATAGAAGGGAACTCCCCCTTCACTCTAATTCACACCGTCATTGCCATTTGGCTTGGCCAAAACCTGCCAAAATATCCTCCCAAAAATCCTAACATCATCTTAGAGGCATTCTTTTGGTCAGAAAGCCAACCTAAGAAGCCCTTTTGATCAAATAAAAAGGAAGAACCTGAAGAAGGGGTAAATATTTCACCACCCAATTTCAGGTTCTCTTATTCTTCTACATACTCTTTCTTTTTGGTTTCAATTATAAAATAATAACCCCAGTATATTATATATACTGTGATGTTATTATAAATATGGAACAACTATATTCTTTATCCTATCCATCTTATGAATGAAAATGTCACCATTCGTGCGTACGTACGACTTGCCGTCTCCACATTGTGGTGTAATTTGTTATTCAAAACTATGTTATTTGGATGGATATAATGAGGAGTAATATTTATATAAATAATTAAAATAAAATGATAACCACTCTATAAAATTTATATACCATCCAATTCCTCACCTTTAAGGAAATTATATTTTCACTTGTGCGTACGTACGGATTATCGTCTCCACGAGGCGATGTGATTTATTTATACATTCACCATTCATAGATGATTATAAATATATATATATTACTAATAAGTATTAAATATATTACATAATAATTCTACTGGAGATATATATATATATGTACTTACATATATCTTATTCACTTAGTTTCGTTCAATACGAGATGAAAACAGAAACAATGTTTAGGCGTACGTACGGACTACCGTCTGCATAAACTGGGTTTTTAATTTCATATATATGACTCTTATAAATATTTATATTCTAAATATATATGATAAATAATTCATGTTTTATATTCTGTAAGTAATTAAATTTTGATCAATGTGATAAAATCAGGAATAACATGTTAAAACATGTACGATAAGGAAAGTGATTGTTACCCGAAATGTTAATTTAGCATTGAAATTATTTTTAAAAGGGAAGTATAAATTAATAAATGAATCATGTATGATATCATAAATATTAATATGGCTATGTTATACTTTAATAATGTACTACGATATTCATAGAGGTGGTTAAATGTACCCTCGACTAAAGGAAAGTGCAAGGTAAGGGGGTTTCATCTCACTCCTTATTCCTGTGAGATTCATGCCATATTTCCACTATTATATTTTGTGTGGTGTATGTACTGAATATAATTGTATTATTTTTTTAATAAAATTTAATTTATGTTTATTTACATACTCATTGTATGATACTTCTTTCTTGGGGTGTATGTTTCATAAGTTACCAAATTGGTAAGGGTTAATTCATCAATCTCATTATTATCTGAGATTGTTTATGTGTAAGTATTTACTGGGATATATTTATCATCCATGTCCATTTTTCATAAAAATGATTTCAAAATGAATATTTTAAGGATTTTTGAAAGGTACTCTTTATCAGGATCAGAATTTTAAATGTTTTAAATATTTATCTTTCTAAATATTTTTAATTAATGTCCATGTCTTAAAAATGATTTTAATAATTTATTTATATGGACATGAATGTTTTGAAATGATAATTATTTTCCAAAGTTTCAAATTGTTATAGGAAAATTTTATTCGAAAATATATTTTAAATTACTTACTTTATAAATTTTTGACTTTTAAATGATTTTGAAAAAAGGATATTTATCTCAAAAATTGTTACTCGTCATTTTGAACTATGTCAGCATCCTTTACTGGATATTATTTTTGATTGAGCTTGATTTATTAAAATACAATCTTCAATATTGTATTGAATGAGTAATGATATGATTGAATATGGATGTTCTATTTTTATACCATTTAGGGTTTATGATTAATGAATTGAAATTTCATATGCTAGTTCTAATATGAATGTTTATGTTATGTTTCAAAATTTTCATATGAGGAATGTATTGGACATTGTAAGTGACGGGTGGAGCCTGTTATAGCTCTTTGATTCATCAGTAGGTCTCATGAGACAACTAGACGTGGAATTGGCCGAGGCCTTTCCCAATTTGATATATGGTTTTGGTCAAGGAATTAATCATTTTTAGACATCTTGGCCGAGACCTTCAAAAAATGTTTCAGAATGACTAGCATTACACATTCTCTCATTATGAAAATAATATTGATGGTTCATGTGGTCATTCGACTAGTATAATAATAATGATTATTTTTTATTATTGCATTATTTACTCAGATCATATTCCGTTGATAAATTATTCATGTTTATTATTGGTAAAGGCATGTGGTTTCAGTTATTCACCATGCTTAATATTTATGTTATCTTTCGTTGTATTGCATACCCTTACTGAGCATTTGAGCTCACCCCTTTCTTATGATTATTTTTTCCTGGATTTCAAGAAGTGGATTATGATTGATATGCAGGTTAAATCTAAAGGGAATAATAGAGTTTTCAATGAACTATTTATGCTATGTATTATTTTTGAAAATTTAATGTAAAGTTAATGTATGTAATCTATTTTCCAAGACTGCTAAACTGATTGGTCCTTCGGTACTTGATTCCTTGTAGTCATGCCAATGTATTAAAATATTGCACCGGCTCTGGGTAACTGTGTTCGAGGCATTATAGTTGGTATTAGAGGAAGTTTAGCAATAAACTTGGAAACTAGATTTAGATTATCTCTGATTAGAGCACATTACCCTAAGATAGAATTTCAGGATTAATATAGAAGAACCTCCAAGAATTTTAGTAATTTACAGATTTTGTGAGTTTTTCAAGAAAATAAATCCATGTCTAGATATGAGCAGGTAGAGGCGGCTCTGGTATAGATTTACCTAGAGGCAAAACACAAAAACACAACATTGAGCTAGACTCGAGTGGGAACTAGTGCATGAAAACAGGTCCTGCTACACTCTTGGTTACAACACTCACAGGGGATATGCTTAGGATAATTCTCATTTTCTTTAAAAACAATTATGAAGGATTTAGGAGTATATACCTCCTAAAAGAAAATGTTTTTATGGATTATATCCATAAACTGTTTAATGTACTTTAGGTATTTTCCAAGTTTGTAATTATTCATTGCAATTCATAAATTGACCTAGTGTATGCCATTGTATAAAAATGGCGGCCAATAGAAGGAATGTGAACTCCATCAATACGTATGATCCAAAGAGTAAGAAGGATCATATCTTTCACGGTATTAAGCCAACATTTATATGAGAAATAGTCTCCCATGTATTCTCAACAAATTAAGATATAGTATCATTTGTTAATAAGATAAGAAAATAATTCTCTGAGTCCTATGGATTTGAAGGGAAGTAAGAGTAGAAAAGGATGGAAGAGAGAATGATGGATATATGGAAGAGGGAAGAGAAGGATTTTTCTATATGTGATAACTGTGGATAGATTCACCTTTGGTAAATGCTTGAAGGGAATGAGAGTTTGTTATAAGTGAGAAGAAAAAGGACACCAAGTATGTGTTTTCAAGGGTATGAAAAAAGTTTGAAATGTACAATGCTTCATCTACAATGAGTAGGTAAAATATGTGAATCAATGTCCAAATCATCATAGTATACCCCTGATACTACTATTGGATAAGAATCAAGTTATGATACTACCAAAGATGAAGATGAATGATTTATAGTTCAAATGTTGTTATTAAAGTATTGTGTCATTTTAGTGTTGTATCAACAATGTACTGGTTATATGAATTATGGAAATAAATAAGGATTTTACTGTAGTACTATTTCATTGTGAATTTGAGATTATATGTTCCTGATACTAATGTAGTAGTTTTAGAATAAGAGATGGTTGATTTGGATAAATTATATTGGATATTCTTGAATATCTTGGGACTGATTAACGGTTTGTTTATGTCATGATTGTTGTAATATTCAAAAATTTTTGATATAAGGAATATATCCAGTATTATATAAAGTATAAGGGAGCATGAATGTAATCAATAAAGGTTTTATTGTAATTCAAGGTGTTACCATGTTTTAAAATAATACATGATGAAGGTGTTCACATGTTATTACATGGAAAAATGATATTCATTGGGTTGACCTTCCTTATAAATTTTGGACTGTGAGTTTGGACAGAAGTATTTTGGATAATTATAGTTTGAGATTATTTTTGGATTGCCCCCAAAAAAGGACAACCAAAAGGTTGGGTGGCAACCCGTCACATCCGGCAAGGCCGCAAGACATGAACCCACAACCGAAGGGCAACAAGGGTGTTTCACCTACCACTGGCCCATGTGATGTCCTGGATTGAATAATGTAGTTTTTTTAAAAATTCATGGAAGGTGAATTATAAATTCATTTTTTAGAACACTATACGATTAGGATAAATAGAATATTTTTTTTTGAAATCTTTTGGAGTGAAAGATGAGTTTGTGGTTGGAATTAGTCAAAGGATGTAACTCTACTTGTCAAGCTTATATATATATATATATATATTTTCTCTCTTATTAAGACTAAATTTCATTAAACTAAATTCCAATATGAGTCCTCGACAAAAGTATTTACTATTTTCAAAATTTTAGTTTCGAAGAACAACTTCAAATTGAGTGGACACAATTTATTGATGGAGGGAAGAATTTAAAACCCCAGGATTTCATAGTACGTTATTTCTTCAAAGTAACTCGATAAATTGCACTACACACAACACCGAGTTCAAGCACACCACGACTTACCAAACTAGCCATTCACAAGCAGTTATGAATAGTATTAACTGAATTTTTAACTATATAAACTCCTTATTATTTTAGAATCCATATTATGAGTTTCTTATACATAATGTAAGAACAAATTCATTTTTTCAGATAAAAGATGTATTTTTAAAAAAAATGCTCTTTTACCGCCTTTTAATGGTGAACCATTTTTAATTCCAATATTTGAAACTTTTATATATTAAATTTTTCAAAATAATCTTCTTCTTTAGAATCGGTACATAAGAATTTAGTTTCAATAAATTTTTTGTGTTTTTCGGATAACTTTCATATTTGGGTGAATAGTAAAAAATACTATATTTTAACTGAAAACAATTTTTTTAATCAAAATAATTTATATTGTTAAATTATAAATTTTAATAGTTTGGAACTATAAATAGATTATATTTTTACCATTTAATCCTATTTTAGGCATTATAAGTAAATTCACTTTGAGATTGGACATAAACATGTGTCAATCTTATAATAATTATTGTTTCTTAAAAAACGCCTTTTGGTTTTGAAAAAAGGAATTAATTTTAAATTAATAACTGAAACTTATATATTTTGAATTTGGTAAAATAGACTTTATTTTTTAATTAGGAATATCAAAATTATCTTAGGGTAAAATTTTGGTTTTTTTCTGAAAACATTCAATTTTTAATGAATAGTGACAAACAATAAGTTATTGTTTAAAACTGAATTTTTATATAAATAATTATTTATTTTAATTTATTTTACGTAGAAAGAGATACATAATACCTATATATTTTCAGTTTAATTTATTAGAGTCATATTTTAATAATTTTAGATATATATAATTTTATTGAACTTTTCACCGTCTTTTACCCACTTCCTAGTTGAATTTGAAAATTTGTATAAAACATAATTTTACCGCTTATTTGAGTGGAATCTTAAAAATATGAGAGACATGGTTGATATCAGTAAGAAAAATATTGTTCAATATGAGGAAAATAATTTTTGGTGAATCGCAACTTTTTTACTTTTATTTACCACGGTTAAAAGTAAATAGGGTAATTAAGGGGGAAAATGATATTATTCTTACCCTAAAACATGTACTAATTATATTTTTTAAGTGTAATTAGTCCCAAAACAACCTTATAAATAAAATATGAACCTCTTAGGTCCACATGGATTAGATTAGGACATTTATTATTTTTTAATTCAAAGAAGAGTTAAAAGTGTTAAATTCAATGTTTAATAACTAATACATTTTTAATATAGGGTTACACCTATGATAAATTCGGTTATAAATATTAATTAGAAATCTAAGATGGTTTCTTACATAATGGTATTTTATTTATATTTTTTAGAAATTAAATAATTAATTATATTTAGGACACAATGATGCTGCATTAATTACCGTATTGATGAATGATTAAAATAAATGATATTAAAAATATCCAAATAAATGTAATTTGAGACTTTTTATGAATTAAAATAATTTTATAAGTTAATATGACATATTAGTGTTGATTAGATGAATTTTTTTTTGTAATGTAATAATGCGATTATGAATTTGGAAAAAAACCAATAGTTTCAAAATTGACATAAAAGAGATTTTAAAACAAATATTATATTATTAATTGATATAATAGTCATAAAAATTTAAGGTTTGGATAAAATACTTATATAATAATATATATGACAGTAATTAAACATTTGGGGTTCTATTGGAATTTTATATTATGTTTATTGACAATATAATATTAAAATACAAAGAGAAATGGTAAATGTCAAACTATTTAACTAAGAGTTAAATCTAAAAGATAAGGTTAATATAGTGAACTAAACCTATCTAAAACCTACTGGTTGAGAGGTTTTCGACCCAACCCTACCATATCCTGTAAATAATTAATTTTGGTTCCATTAGAAACCGAAAATGAATTTATTATAAAATAATATTTTATGTTTTTCCTAAGGTTCCCCTGACGCCACTTATAAAAGGCCACACCCCCTTCACTCTAATTCACACCTTAAAATCCATTTGGCTCAACCAAAACCTACTTAAATATACTCTCAACTATCCTAACTTCATCCTAGAGGCCTTACATTATTAAAAAACCCTCCTTAAAGATCCCATTTGATCAAATTAAATGGAAGAACCCAAAGAAGAGATAATGATTTCACCACCCTCTTATAAGTTCTCTTATTCTTCCACTTACTCTTTCTTTGTTGTTTCAATTCTAAAATAATAACTCCAGAATATTCTATATAATGTGACTTTATTATAAATATGGAACATATATATTAATTATCATGTCCATCTTATGATTGATAATGTCACCATGTGTGCATACATACGGCATACCGTCTCCACGCCATGGTGTAATTTGTTATTCAACACTTTGTTATTTGGATAGATATAATGATGATTAATATGCATATAAATAATGAAAACAACATTCTAATTTATTTTTAAAATCAATATACCATCCAATTCAACATCTATATGGATATGATATTGTCGCTCGTGCATACATATGGATTGCCGTCACCACGACGCAATGAGATTCATTTCCACGTTCACCATTCATCGACGATTATAAAAATATATATTTTACAAATAAGTATGTAATATATGAAATAATAATGCTACTGGAGATATATATATATATATATATATATATATGGACTTACATATATCTTATTCACTTAGTTCCATTCAATATGAGATGAAATCGGAAACAATGTTTATGCGTACGTACGAACTACCATCTCAATAAACAATTTTTTTAATTTAAAATATATTTCTATTATAAATATTTCTATTATAAATATATATGATATATAAAACATTTTTTATATTCTTTATGTACTTAAATCTTGATCTAAGTGATACAATCAAGAGTAACAAGTTAAAACACGTACAATAATGAAAGCGATTATTACCCAAAATGTTAATTTAACATGGAAATTATGATTAAATGGGTAGTAAAAAGTAGTAAATGAATCATTTATGATATCACAAATATTAATATGGTTCTGGAATACTTTAATATCATTCTATGATCGTCATACAAGAGGTTAATCTTACCCTCAACTAATGGAAAGTGCTAGGTAATGGTTTTTTATCTCAATCCTTATTCCCATGAGATTCATGCCATATTTCCACTATTAACATTTCTGTGGTGTATGTACTTCCCATAATGGTATTATTTGTGTAATATAAACTAATTTATTTTTATCTACATATTCATTGTATGATACTTCTTTCATGAGTTGTATGTTTCATATGTTACCAAATTAGTAAGGGTTAATTCCGCAATCTCATTATTATCTAAGATTGTTTATGTGTAAGTTACTGGGATATTTTTATCATCCATGTCCATTTTTTATAAAAATGATTTCAAAATGAATATTTTAAGGATTTTTTAAAGGATCTAATTATCAAGATCATAATTTTAAATGTTTTAAATATTTATCTTTCTAAATATTATTAATTAATTTCCATTCATTGAAAATGATTTTAAGGACTTATTTATATGGGCATCAATGTTTCGAATTGATAAATATTTTCAAAAGATTCAAAGTGTTATGGGACACTTTGATTAAAAAATATATTTTAAATTAATTTTTTATAATTGTTTTAATTTTAAATTATTTTACAAAAATGTTATTTTTTTCAAAAAAATTTACTCGTCATTTTCAACTATGTCAGCATCCTTTACTGGATATTATTTTTGATTGAGGTTGATTTATTATAATACAATATTCCATATTTTATTGAATGGGTTAGGATATGTTTGATTATGGATGTTCTATTTTTATACCATTCATAGTTCATGATTAAAGTATTGTCATTTCATATGCTAGTTCTAATACGAATGTTTATATTGTGCTTTAACCTTTTTATATGAGGAATGTATTGGACATAGTAAGTGATGGGTGGAGCCAACTATAGATTCTCGATGCATCAGTAGGTCTCATGAGACAACTAGACATGGAATTGGAAGAGGATTTTCCCAATTTGATATATGGTTTTGGCTGAGTTCTTAATCATTTTTAGAGGTATTGGATGAGGCATTGAAAAAATGTTTCATAATGTGTGGAATTATACATTAACTAAATAAGAAAATAATATTTATGGTTCATATGGTCATTCGACTAGTAGAATACCCATGATTATGTTTTATTATGGAATTATTAACTCATCTCATATTCCTTCCATAAAAGTATTCATGTTCATTATTGGTAAAGGAATGTGGATTCAATTATTCACCATGATTAATATTTATGTTATCTTCTACTGTATTGCTTACCCTTACTGAGCATTTGAGCTCACCCCTTTCTTATGTTTCATTTTCACAAGATTTCATGAAGTGTATTATGATTGATATGCAGGGATAAGCTAATTTGAATAATGGAATTCTAAAAAAACTATTTATGATGTGTATTAAGTTAAAAAAATTTAATGTAATGTTAATATATGTAATCTATTTTCCAAGACTGCTATACTGATCGGTCCTTCGAGACATGATACCTTGTAATAATAAAAATGTATTAAAATAATGCACCGGATCTGGGTAACTGGGGTCGGGGCGTTACAATTATCTTAGGAGTCTCGATACCTCTACTGCCAATACCTTTCGAAAACCAGTTTAAACAACGGGTAGAAATCTATATAATTTGGTAAACTAAATTATTTCTTAGGTCCTAAAAATGTAGTGAGGGACTATATTATATTAATCTCACCCACCACTACCAGTCCAAATCATTCATTATATATAAAATAATACATTTAATTTATGATTCTATATTCCTTACAACCAATTATCAGAATTAGGTAAAGGATATAGATTTATCATTATTTCCCTAGTTAATCGAAAAAATTAAATGTAAAAATGGAATTTAAAAAATTTATATGTTTTATTAAATAGTCATATCTTTCATAATATAATTTGTATATTTCAATATAAATGAATTTTTATAATGAAAAATGATAAGAATAACATGATTGAACTAAAAGAATATTACTAATCATAAAAGAATGTTAGGTTGTTTGATATCTTTTACCACATTGTAATTTTCAAGTTAAATCCTTTTGGATGAAATACATCTATGTTATTCAAGAAATATCATGAAGTATAGAATAATCATGATAATAAATTTAAAATGGGATGTATATACCCTAAAAAATAGAATTGGTTCATAATCACAGATAAGACTCAATGAAATGAAAATTGAGATAAAATCCCTAACCTCATTATTTCTTTTAGTAGAATGTTATTTAAACTCCTATATAATTGTTTAAATAAAGTTATTAGTTTATACCAGAAAAAAATAAAATTTATAATATCATATATATGATCCACTTATAAATTTTTACCATATATTTGTTAATAATATTTCATTATTTTCTATATTTCAGGTGTTAATCACTGTGGTTTCTCATTTGTGCATTGTTATGAAAGATCCAGTTCTTGTTCGTATTATATAGTTACATCATCCCTAAAGTAGTAATAATGGAATAATTATATTACTTATACCTTATTTATAATTTATAATAAGTTATTAAGGTTTTTTTTGTTGAATAAATTATAATACGATCATAGAGAAGGTAGGTTGTACATATATGTGGGTAATGTTTCCATTTGTCAATGGTCATTATATAAAAGGTGTATGTAATATTTTATAAATTTATAATGATAAAAAAAATCCCACATTATTTCATTATATATACTTATATATAACATAAATTTGGTGTGTTATTAAAAATAGATTTACATCACTTAGTGATGGAGGAAGTCCACATGTACATGAACAATGTTATAATTTTGTACTTCATGAATGCTAATGATATATTATCTTTATAAAGTGATAAATATTTCATTAATATTATAATAATTTCTTGTAAATAACATACATTCATTTACTCTATCCTTATAACCTTCCATGTAATGTGTTAGTGAAATACCATTCAAATCACTACACAAGGTAGTTGTCTATCGTACACACTTTCAACATTGTCATATCCCATAAAGAAATAATTTCAAAAAATAATATATTAAATAATGAATCCATAGGTATAATTATGTGATAAATATCACATATATAAATTATATACATCATCATACCCAACCATTAGTGTCTGTAATGGTAAAAGTAATGATATCGATTCGTAAGGTTGTAGTATTCTGTACACACGAATGTTGATTCCATAACACAATTGATGGAAATGGGGATGGTTGTAGGTAATTACATTATCATAAAGAAATTATCAACATATTTAATATAATGTGTTTACTAAATTATCAATAAATAAAAATAATTTATGGAGGGTTAGAATAAATAATATAAAAATTCTCATTGAAGATCATTACCACTTCTTTGGGTATCCCTCGTAGGTTTGAATAAAATATTTCTTATGATCACTTTATAGAAAAAATAATTCTAATATGATTAGATAATGGAAGTTCGGTTTTTATTTTGTTTGGCATGGTTGATCAAAATTTCCCAGGATGTATAAATATGTAAAAGAAAGAGTTCCCTTTTATAATTGAGGGGGGTTATAATTTTTTACATACCAAATCATATTAAATAATTGGAGTTCACTCTCACCACCTGTGGCTCAAAATTGATAATTAACGTGATATATGGATGGTATAGTCGACCCACACCTCCAAAACACAAAAAATTATGGAATGAGAAAAATTAAGTTAAAAACTATATAAATTTGTATATTGATATACCAAATTAATGGAATGTAATAAATTTTTCAATATATATTACATTTAAAACTTTTATTATCATTTTTTACTTTTAATTAAATAATTACTTTGTTGGTGTTTCTTAAAAATTTAATTAAATTATATCATCCATAAAATTTAAAAATAAATTATCATAAATAAATAAATAATTTATATTTCAAATGATTATTTATTATAAAAAATATGTTTTTCGCTATCCTAATTTTTTATAGATATTAAAACCAATGATTGATCCTTTTTTGATATTTTCTTTACATAACTTATTATATAGATGAATTTGCTGAAAAATAATCCCCAAAACCTATAAAAATATATAATAAGGTAATAAGGATCATAATATTTAAATCCAATGGGTGAAGGAAATTTTTTTATGTAATATTATTTATTATCATCTTAGTTTAACCCCTATTAAGTCATTTTCAACCTTAACCGTAGTAAATAATTTTTACTATTTTCGTAATTTATTATGGTCAAAAATTTCCTTCACATTTGTAGATAATATAAATTATTTTCATTAAAATAATTTATTTATTTATTCCAAATTAAATTAAATGACGTGGAAATATGCAATTTATAATTAACCCCACAAATGTGACGATAATGTTGTTTTTAAAGGGAAATGGTCCAAATGTTTACAAAGTTTTTATAAAATGATTCAATATAAAATTATGTACAATGAACTAATTTAGATTAATTGATATAAAATTTAACATTCATAACTTTTAAACATATTAAAATTATAATTTTATATTAAAATTATATAATCAACAACTGAATTTTCAATTAAAATTCAGTATTTTTCTCTATTCATAAAAAAAGTAACATTTTTTAAAAATTCCAAAAAATCACTCTAAGATACTTTTTGGATTATGATATCAAATATTATGTTTATTTTTTAAAATAAATATTATTGGAGTTGTAAAATTAATTTTAAATTATGTGCCCATTGTATAACTAAATTGTCTTCTAAAAAAATGTAGTTTCTCAGAAATCATTTCTATTTATTTTAATTTATTCTTATTTAATATATAATCAATAAATTACCATAATTTTGATAATTTATTAATTATTATTCACACCCTCCATTACAGAAACAAGTAGATAACTATTGTATTAATAAAATAATATTTTAATAATATTTCACATTTGGATTCAACACAGGTTTTCATGTAATGCAAGGTAAAGTAAGTTCTATGTGAAACGCAAGATAAACGTAGTGTTGAATGTAAATAAATCTAAAAAACAGTTTCCAGTAATTAATTTTATTTAATATATTTATTTTATTTAGAAATATATATATATCATATAGTCTTGATGTGTTATATTTTCTTCTATGCTTGGTGTTGCGTGTTCTATACTATATCCAATAAAATTTTGTTAATTTAAAATCTGAAGGTGTTATAGTTTAAAAATAAATTTTTTTCATTTATATTATGAATAATATAACTATGTTCATTTGAAAAAACATTATTATGGATTCTGGTATAAATTTTTTTAACCTTAGTAAATGAAATTTTGAAAATAATATTTTTAATGCTTTTTGGGGTTTTAATTATATATTAATTTTTTTAGTAATATGAATTGAACAATTAAAAATGAACACTATATTTTGAGTAATGAGGTTCATATTTAGTAAATAGTTCTTTTTTATTTTCTCATTATTCATAATATCATTCATAAATATTTCTCCCCACATGGTGGGTAAAATGGGTAAAATTGTGTTAAAACATTTTGATAAGGGCATACAATTTCTTTTACACTTTTTCTTTTCCTATGAGATGAGATTATTTTTCCCATGTAAATTTATTTCTAAAATATATTGACACATGGTTCCACTTTTATTTGATTGTATCCTTTTTATTATTTAATTAAATGAATGATTATAGAATATTACTCTCTTAACATAATTATCTCTAAATGTTTCATTATGATAAAAGTAGGACAATTTTCGTTATAACATTTTATATGATATAAAAATTAATTTTTTATCATTATAATTTTATTTTAATATTAATTTCTGAATAATTACATTAAATTATGAAAAGTTTCTTTATTATATTTCATATGATATAAAAATTAATTTTTTATCATTATAATTATATTTTAATATTAATTTCTGAATAATTACCTTAAATTATGACACAATGCATATAATATATTTATTCAATTAATGGGAAAATAAAATTAATATTTGTAATAATATTAAAAGAATGAAATTTTAAGGAAATAAATTGTTCATTGTATTATTTAAATAAAAATAACATATTATATCTCTTTTAATGGTTTAGATACAAATTTTACTTTAGAAATGTTTTTTTTCATGTCAAATTATATAAATAGTAACTAAAATAAAATTAATCTTATTTATGTTAAATATATGTTATTAAATTATTTAAAAAATGTAAATATATTTAATAAAGACAATTAGGATGATAAATTATCAATAATTATACTAAATTAATTTTTAATAATTCAATTTAAAACATATAAGTCAAATTTGAAATATTTTATATTTAAATATTAATTATCACTCTTAAGATTTAAATTGGATAACCATGTGCTTAAACTAAATGATATAGCTAATATGACATCTCAGTTAATCCAAATTTTGTTGTATATTAATATTAACACCCTATCCACCATATCGTAGGATCAATTTTATTTTGGAAATGTTCTACCTAAGTAATCTTCAAATTATATTACAATATTTCATGAATTTCCAAAAGTTCCCAATCGTCAGTTATAAAAGGGCACTAGTACCCTCTCTTATTAAACAACATTTATAATTCAGGATTAAATTAATGCATAGAAATTATCTTTAATAATTTAATATAAATAAAATGCTTGTTATAGTATTCTTAAATTTTCATTATCGAAGACATCGTGAATAGATCTAAAGGAAGTGTACCTAAGAAGATCTAATCATCATTATTAAATCATTCAAATTTCATTATTCAAAGACATCGACTAAATCTATTGTAAAAATGAAAAAATAATATCTCTAGTATCATCAATATAATAATATTTTCTATTTATTAATTTCAAACGTTTTTCAACTATTTTTTGTCCCACTATAAGAGAAAACATCACTGGTGTGTATGTACCGTTTACTGTCTCCACATAGTGGTGTAATTTATTCTTCATCAAAACCTTACATGGATTTTTATAAAGATATACATAATGATAATATATTATATTTATGAAATAATTAATTGTATTGATATATTACATAACACTCACATTCATATCTTTCGATCCATTAGAAAATGTTAAATTCTATCATGCATACATGTAGATTATCACCACTTTGATGTGATGTGATTTTTTTCCATTTATACCTTACATGGTTTCTTATAAATATAATAAAATTAATATATATTATATATATATTATATAATAATTATTATATATAGATTAATTTATATTTAAATTTCTTTAATTCCATCTATAAAAAAGCAATAACAATACTCATGTGTACATGGGACCTATCATCTCTGTGAATAGTGTATTTAGTTTTTCCATCCCAACCATTAACAGATTGTTATATATATATATATATGATATATATATATATGTGTGTGTATGTGTGTGTGTAATGATTATAATTATCGAAATAATGGAAAAATGATCAATATACAATGACCATAATTTCAATACTGAAACATCCTTCAATAATGAAACAATTAAGTCCTAATAATGATAATTTAAATAATAAATTATTTATAAATAGATATTAAAATATTATAATTGGGTTATATATGATACTATAAGTATTCCAATTAATCTCATATATAATTATAATAAATTAAAATTTATTATATATAAATTTGAAAGAATATTCGAAGCAATTCGAGCCGGAGATAAAGGGTTTCATAACTCAATTTCAATTCATTGGTTTATACATATGTCATGACCAATCCCAGTGAAAACTATTCTAAACTCCCCAATGACACCTCCAATAGAATAGGGGCTAGTTTCTAGCACTAGGTAGACATATCACTATCATGAGAGGCATTTCCTATGTACTTTTATGCATGCACACATCTCAAATCCCAAAAATGCTAAAATGTAAAAACCAATAAGTAAGAATATGTGAATAACACTATATCCCACATCCAGAGTAGAAATGAAAGTAAATTAAATGAAACATATCCAAAATAAAATCCCACCAAATTTTTCTATAACCACATTCCCAACCTGTAAGAAAATGTTATCGGGTCTACTATCTGAAAGCTTTGGGAACACTGCTTGGCCAGTCTGGTCCCACAAAGAACTATATGGTCTATGCCCACCTAGGAATCCATCGAAGGTTTGATCATCTTCACAAGAGACACCATGTGTGGGAAAATCTCATGCATGGATTAATATAAGAATACTCAGTAGGAAACTATGAAACCACAATGCATTACACCCAATGAAAGAAACAACATGTTCTACAAAAATATATGTCTAAAACACATATAACTAGAATATTCAGATATACTCAACCAAGACACATAATCTATAGTTAATTCACAACAAGTGTATACCCTCACTATAAATTAAACATTAAGATTCCTTGAAGCAGTCATCTGGGTGATGATACTAAGGATTCAGATAGCACTTATGACGTCTGTTTGAGAGGTAATACTCATAGGGTCTCAGTAAGAGATAGATATAATGATATATTTAAAATAGATACAATAAACACTATTAATATCAGAACCTAAGCCTTGGGGTGATACCAACAACTCATCCTAGATTATCCCACCAAGTAGATAATCAATTCATGTGTAGTGTTGGTCAATTCGAAACCGAGAACTCCACCTAGAGAACAAATAATGAATAGAGAATTCTAATCTAGGCCTCTCATGGGATTCCAAAAACTATCTCTAAGAATTCATGTTGAATGGATAATAGTCTTATGAGTAGGAAATATTTCATATTTACCTTCAGGTAAATGATAATGAGAATTCACTCTGACAGAAATTTCCCAAGGTATGGAGGAGAAGTGGCTCAAGTCATGTATGAAGTGGTACATGGCGTGTAGTAGGGTCACATGCCATATCCCTTGACCCTAGGTATAACCCATGTACAATTTAAGATGTCTTTAGGTCATGTTGTACTGAAAATAGGTACTTGTACTATAGGAGTCACATATCATGTTCATCTAGTTGGGGTCTGCCCATGTCCTCTAACTATGTGACACTACACGACATCATCCCGTGTATAATTTCTTGTGTACCAATAGACTAGGTTGTTCATGTAACCATTATAGTCCATTCATTGTGGGGCAGTGCAGGTAGTGTAGTCAATTTCTTACTCCACCCCATGCTCATGTACCTATCTAGGTATATAACTAGTATTATAATGGTGAAAACACTTCATGCAGCTGAGACAACACGTCGTGAGTACTGATTTCTCTAGAAACTCATTTTCTTCCTCCCCACACCTCGAAAAGCAGTTCAGATATTGTTTTGGTGGTCTTTTCAGCTTGAAACATTATTTCCAAAATCTTTTATCCACCCTAACAGTGAATAAATGGGTTCTAGTCCTTCAATAAGCTTGTAAATTAATGTTAAACCCCTCAATAAAACTCTTCCAAAGAACAAGTTCTCTTGAATCACCTTGATACATCAACCGTTGTTGTCGTCACACATCTCTGAAGTCTTTATGAATCCTAATTTCTAGTTTCTGAGCGTTTTTTCATGAATCTAAGGTGTAACGATCGATTTTTCAATGTTATTGAAACATGAAGAACACATGTAAATAATTCATGAAATATGGGGAGAAAAAGAAAAAAAACAATATCAGGGAATAATTATTTGTAGTTGTTCATTATAAACTAAATAGGTTTCTATAGTAATTATAAACAAATAAAAAACAAATCTCTATAATAAAATCTAGACAAACCCTAAAAATAGTATCCCATCCCTCATGTATGATTGATCCCCTTGCTAATCTTTTCGGGGATTAGTCCATGTTTGTCGTTCAAATAAAAATGGGAAAATTGAATTAAAATAACCCAGCCTGCCTTTATTTTGGATCATTCTCGGATGAAGATCAGTCATCGCGTCATCGCTGTTGGAGATGTCTATCAATAACAATGTTTGTTTATGTCTTATCTGAAGTTCTGTCATCACCTTTTGAGAGGATTCTCTATAACTCTATCACCAGGGCCTTCAGAAGATTCATGGTTTTTGTGCCTAAACCTGGATCTATTCCAAACGGTTTATTTAGTCACTATATGGATGAAATAAAAATAAAATAAATTATTAATGATTTTATTTATTTATTTAATAAATGTGAGACAAAATTACATAGTTTTCCAACGCCGACCAATTTTAGGTCACACCAAGTTAATGATGTTGATCTAAACACAACAGTGCCCTCAAATTTATGATTTGGGCACCCATTTAGATGTTATTACACTTTCTTAGTAAAAACATGTCCATGTTCTATTGAATATTTTAATATTTTTCATACTATTTTTTGGGAACAAAATGCATAAGAATCATTCTACATATCAGGGCATGGTTTCAAATTTAATATGTATAATATTTAAAAATAATGCATGGAAAATTTAGGACATTACATTCTCCCCACCATGTGGTTTTATGCCCCAAAAAATACAAAACAAAGGCTACAAAAAATATGGGGGTACAGAGCATGAATCTGAGCCTTCCTCTTTTGGGTGCACTATTGAATATTCCCATGCAACCATAAGACATCCACCAAGGGATTAAATCAGGCATGATGAATCCACTCCTATATATCCTTGATGTTTATTGGGTACTATGAAAAATTCTCTCCACCCCCGATGTCCAGCATTCCCCAACCACTAACATGTGATGGGTCATGAATATACCTCCTCAATTGTGACATGTGAAAGATTCCATGTACCTTGTCTTACAATGGGGTATAACTAAGATGTATTCCACCTTACTGAGTATATGTATTATATTAATAGGGTTGATAAATTTTCGAGATAACTTTTCAGCCCTACCAATTCTCTATAATCTATGTTGCGGTGAAATGTGAAGGAACACATTGTCTACTTCCTCAAATTATAAATTCCTCCTTTTCCTATCAACATAAGACTTAGGATAACTCTTTGTAGTCTTCATCTTCTATCAGATGATCTCCACCTTCTTTGTAGTACCTGGCACAAACTCTTTTCCCATGTGTACTGACTCTCTTGAGTTAGTATAAAAAAGTGGTTTCCTACAGGTCCACCCATATAAAACCTAAAATGGTTTCATAACAATGGTGGAATGGTAGTTACTATTGAATGAAGGATACACCAGTCTTAGGTGATCCTACTAACCACTACTAAAGTATAACATGCAATCTCATTGCATGTCCTCCGGAACCTGAAAGATCCCCTCAGTCTGGATGTTTTTCTATGGGTGAAATGATATGCTCAATCGTAACTGGGTCCGAAAAACCACTTCCAATAACTTCCACTACTGGTATAAAAAATTTCCATCATGATTAGAAACTATTGTCAATGGAACTATATGTAGTCAAAAGTATCTCTTTCACATATATGCATCGTATTCTCCCTTCTAAAATCTATTCCTTGATAACGAGGAAGTGCGCAAACATGGAGATTTTGTCAACGATCACCCAGATGGAATTGTGTCCCCATGAAATATGTTTTAAACCCATTATAAATTCCATCACTATCCCCTCCCAATTATATTCGGGCACATCCATGGGTTGAGCTAAACCCATTGGAAGCTAGTTCACATCCTTCACTTAGTGAAAACTAAGGCCCCGAGAAAAAAAACTATACCAATCTACTCTTCATCCATGGCCACAAAAAATAACATCGGAGGTCCTGGAACATTTTCACTACACCTGGATGCACCACCAAAGAGTACATATGAAATTCCCTTATAACCCCTTTCATATACATCTCTAAAACTACAGTATGAACTTAAAAAGAATGACATGCTCCACAGTTTTTGAATATCCATCAAGAGCATGCTTAGAGGACATCTGAGCTCATTGGGTCTCACTAGAGGTATCCCCAAGATGGGCCTCCCTGACTCGCTATAAGAGTGGTGGGGTAAAAACCATCAATTAAGGGTATGTTTCTCCATATCCATCCATAATGGATAATTGTAACGAGGCCAACTACTCGAACTTCTCATTCAACAAATTTGAACTAGATCTCCTACTATGAGAATCTTCCACTATGTCCCCTTCATAGGTGTATAGAAAAAATCAAATTTATAGTCATAGAGTCACTCTGGACATCTAATGTTATGCCCCGAACCTTGTTACCCATATTTGGTGAATTCTTACATAACATTTGCATGATATAAGGAATCATGTCATGAAAGAAAGATCAATTTAGTAGCAATGGAAGAATAAGATATATTCATAAGTTTTATATCATATCGTGAAATAAATCCTCAACAACATTTTTCCCCTTTTGAGAAAACTTATATCCTCACCCTATCCTTACAGGTCAACTATAAAATACTTCTTCACATCCTGGGAAAAATAAAACATAGAAATGGGAGAGCTCATATGCTCAGTAAGGATAACAATATAGCAGAAACATTTATAAATAAGCATAAAAATTTAAGGCAATGTATTAGACTGACTAACTGAAATTAAATTTTTTATTTTCAAACACTTTTAGGGAAAGTGAGAAACCATGGTACAAAAACCGCACAAGAACACAACTGACACAAACCAACATCAAAGAGCACAAAAAAAAACAAAAAGAACATACCAGCACAAATAACATTTTTTCAAGGCCTTGTGTCAAGACAGTTGTTTGTCTTATGAGACCTAACAATGCATCAAGGAGCTATAGCGGGCTCTATCCATCACTTACTATGTCCAATTCATTCCTCATATAAATTTTTTTAAACATAACATAAAAATTCCTATTAAAAACATTATACGAAAAGTCAATACATTATCTATAAATAATGAATGCTGTAAAAAACACAACCACAATAAAAAATATCACAAAACTTTAAATACAATATGGATGTTTTGTATCATACTAAATAAAATTCATTAAATCTTAAAATCAATCAAAGGATGTTGACATAGATGAAATCAATAAATTTTTTATGGAAATATATCTTTCTATTTTCAAATCATTTAAAATAATATAATTATAAAAGAAAACATTAATTTTAAAAATATTTTTATAATATTGAATGGGATGCTTCTATGATGTTATAATAGCTGAAAATAGCTTCCCCACCGTATAAGTTAAAAAAATACATTCTTACCTTAATTTTGTCGAAAAATTCATAAATTACATTGTTTGGAAAATGACGGAAATATTCCTTTCAAAACATATAAGGTAAAATAACAATATAAATTACTTTAACCCATTTTATCATAATAATGTTTTGAAATACATTTTTGGAAAACATGGATGTTGATGATAAAGGGGTCCTGGTAGATACATACGAAAAAATAACCTCGGATAATAAAAAGATTGTGAAAATAACCCTTAGCATGTAGTTTTCATTAGTCGATGGTATGTTAAACTCTTATATAATAGTTCAAAAATTGTTATTAAATTATACAAGAACTATATACATAAATATGATATCATATATGATCTTATGTTATTTTGTTGTTAATAATATTTTAGTAGTATCATCATTTTAGGTGTTAAGTGATTCGTTTTCCTTTATATTCTTGGATACGTAATCCATGTTTGTTATGGATAGGATGTATTTGATTCACATACAAAATTTTATTATGTTCATAAAAATTATTTTTAATCATAAAATCAGAATTATTCTTGAATGATTATGATGGGGAAAAAGTCTCATTGGGTTCGTGGAGACAGTAATCCGTACGTACGCAAGAGCGATAATATCATTATATTGATGGTGAAATAGTATGTAATTGGATGTTATATAACATATAAAAAATCATAAAAATTTTATATTTATTATTAAAATTATTTATACTCATTATTATACCCATCCAAATAATGAAGTGCTTGAATAAAAACTACACCATGACGTGGAGACGGTAATCCAAAAGTACGCACATATGGTGACTTTGTCATTTATAGGATGAATAGAATAGTGAATATGGTTGTAAAATTCTTATAATATCATCACATTATATATATTATATTGGAGGATTTATTTTATAATGGTAAAAGACAAGAAAGAGGAATTATAATAAGAAAAGATTTGGAAGAGGTGATTAAATATTTACCTCTTCTTCGGGTTCTTCCTTTTGATTTGATCAAAAGAGCTCCTTAGGATGCCTTTATGACCAAAGGAAGGCTACTAAGATTAAGGGAGAACTATTGGGAGGATATTTGGGTAGGGGTTGGATAAGCCAAAAGGCTTTGGATGAGTGAAATTAAGAGAAGGGGAAGTTCCCTTTTATAAGAGAGGTGAGGGTCACTTTAGGAAAAGCATGAAATTTTATTTGATAATAAAATAATTTTCGGTTTATAATGGTTTCAAACTGAATAATTTAAAAGCTAAGGTTGGGATGGGTCGAACAAATCTCAACCAATAGGTTTTAGGTAGTTTTATGTCATCATATTAACCATATAATTTAGATTTAACTCTTAGTTATAGAGTTTGACATTTAACATGTCTCATTGTATAATTATATTATATAGTGAATAGATATACTATAAGAAGACAAGAGAACTCCATGTTGTTCATTATTAATATATATAACCTTATATAGGTTTTTTTGTAAAACCTTATATTTTTATTAATATTACATCAATTAATAATAAAATATCTGTTTTAAAAACTCAATTATGTCAATATTGACACTATTTAGTATTTGATTTTTTTGAAAGCCTTAAAAACATTATCACTTAGAATAAAGTTTATTTAACCAACCCAAACATGTCATATTAACCTAGAAGATTAGATTAATTCATCCTAAGTCTCATTTTACATTTATTTGTATATTTATAATATCAATTATTTTAATATTTCATTAATAATGTTATTACTCCATCATCATTGTGTCATAAATAAGTTAAATTATATAATGTATAAAAATTGTAAATAAAATACCATTATTTAAGAAATATTTTTATATTTCTAATGAATATTTATAGTTTAATTTATATTATGTATAACCCTATTTTAAAAATGGTTTAGTTATTAAACTTTGAAGTTAACTCTTTTAACTCCTCTTTAAATAAAATAATAATAAGTTTCCTAATCTAATCCATGTGGACCAATGAGTGTCATATTTTATACCAAATGTTTTTTATGGTAGAATTATACTTATCCAATAGAATTAGGACATGTGTTAGGGTAATTATGAAATCATTTTTACCCTTAATTACCATATTTACTTTTAATCGTGGTAAATAAAAGTCAGAAGTTACTATTCACCAAAAATTATTTTCTTCTTATTGAACCACATTTTACGTACTAAATTTAATGGTGTGTCTCTGATTTTAAAAATTCAACTCACAAAACCGGTAAAATTATGTTTTATACAAATTTGAAAATGCTCCGTGGAGGTGGGTAAAATACGGTAAAAATTTCGATAAAATTTTATATATCTAAAAATATTAAAAAATGAATTAAATGAATTAAATTAAACAAATATAGGTATTATGTATCTATTTTTACCTAAAATAATATAAATTAAAATGAATAATTATTTTAAAAAAGTCAATTTTAACCAATAATGTATTGTTTTTTTACAATTCATCAAAAATTGAATGTTTTCATAAAAATACCATAACATCACCCTAAGCTAATTTCAATATTCTGAATCCAAAAATGACATCCATTTTGTATGATAAAATTTATATAATTTCAAAAAGTGTGTATTAATATTCATTAAATCCAATTTGATTGGTCATGGTGTGTTTGAATCTTAAAGTTGCATACAATGAAAGCTATTGTTTTATTCAAAGTGAAACATATAGTGGAATATTGGGATGTTATATATATTCTTTCTCAATTACAGATCCTTCTTGGTGAAGATATACTTGAGAAGATTCTGATCTGACTAGATGATAAATCGCTCACCCATCAGGTAGTGTTTCTAAATCTCTAAGGTGAATACTATAGCTAATAACTCAAGATCAGGGTTCATGTAGTTCTGCTCATGTGGTCTCAAATGGAATGAAAAATAGGAAATCACCACTAAAATCAAAATCATGATGCAGCTATTCCTGGATCCTAATGCCTAATAGAACACTACATACTTAACAACCTCCTCTATAAATCTCAAGATTGGAGCACTCATCAATGTCCTCCTTAGCTATTGAAAAGCCTACTGGAACTTCTCTGTCCACGTGAAAGGCTTCCCATTTCATGTAAAATCTATCATAGGTTCTAATATCATGGAGAAATCAATTTTAAATCATTGATAATATCCTTCTCGCCAGAGGAATCTAGAAACCTCCTTCATGTTCTTAGGTGGCTCCCATACTAATAATACCTCGAACATGGCCAGGTCCACTACCACTCCATCCGCTGAGATAACGTGTCCTAGAATGTGGACCACCTGTATCTCGAACTATCACTTTTAGTGATTCCCATATCTTCAATTATTTTATAGTACATCCAATACTATCCTTATTTGTCTCTCATTGTAACATCCTGGTTTTAGGTGCTGCCCAAAGGTGCCCTGTTTCCAGTTGGTCACATTGCCTCAAGAGCTTTACCCTGAATTCTAGAGGATACCGACTTGCAGCAATGTCCATGGGTGTGATAGTCAGGAAACAATTATCTCATTGGAAGAGTAACAGAAAGAAAAAAACAGACAACAATAGAAAAATAAGTAAAAACATACAACAAGGTTAACATCAGAATAATAAAAGTAAATAAAAACTAAAGACAAATATAAATGATGCATGTCGCATATGTTTAGGAAAGCATCCAAACAAGTCACAATGTTGGAAATACAGTAATAAAAAAAATTAAAAAATATGAAAAAAACTCCAACCGAATCGCAATCCTCATCTTGGTCCCATGCTCCCCAGCTCTACATCAATCGTGTACCTCACATAGAAGGCTGCTTTCCCTTATGTATACCTACAACCAAATAATATGTTTGGTCCCAAAAGCCTAACCAGATAGGGTGTGAAAATAATCCCCATAGGAAAAAACCAAAATATATATTCCTAACTATCTCTGAATATATATAGCAGGAAATATGAGGAAATCAAGAAACAAACTAGGAAGTACTCAAAATTAAATGATCCAGTAGAATTTAATTAAATTAATTTAATTTTATGGATTATTCATACCATTGAATAATGTAACCATGGGATCTATACTATGGAATTTATCTCCCCATATTACAATAACAAACATATTTCAGAAAAACAAATAATAATCAATAAATAACAGGTACAATCTTGTGCATTGGCTTGGAAGACTCGTTAAAGAAAAATTATTATTTTGAAACAACCCTATGGGAATGTACTCATAGCCAAACCCCCTTGGTTTAACATATCATCAAGTAAAGAATAGTAATGACCCTCTGGGAAAGATCACAATGTCTAACTCGCTTGGTATCACATATCACTAATCATATAAAAACTACCACAATTGTATCCCTCACGATCAATACCCATTGGTCTGCATAGAAGCAATAATGTACAAGGACCCTCTGGCAGCCCTCACAGTCAATTCCCAATGGTCTAACATTTATTTAATGATGACCCTATGGGTAGCTCTCATAGTAAAACTACTCTGGTCAATGACCCCTGGAAGCTCTCACAGCCAATACATCTCGTCAATTATAATAACAATTCATAATCAAAAAACTCTACTTCAGGAAGCTCTCACAGTCAATTCCCCTTGGTCATACTTTCATAATGTGAACACATGCATCTCATATAACAGTATCTCTATCCTAAAAACACTAGGTAAGGGATTAAACATCCTAACATACTTTCTAGACACAATGACCTTTACCAAATGAAAAATGGATAACACCTCCATAATAAATGTAGTAATCCTTATTCATAGTTAATAACCCTTTCTTAAACAATCAAACCATATCAGGTATTAATCATGGTTTAATTCTAAAATAAAAAATACCCTAAATAGGGGGTATTTTGTATGTAAGCATATATAACTCAAATACAACTATGTCAAGGCACAAAAAACTACCTTGACATTGTACAATTATCACCCTTGAACATATACCCTTGAATTGGCCTAGAACGACATTGATCTACAAAAATTTCAAAGACGCTCAAAATTAAATAACTCATGACAGAGGAGAAATCAGGGGAAGAGGCTCCAGAAGAATAAAGAACTCACATGTGGTCTTCAAACGCACAAACCAGATTTCGATTCAGACATAATATAATGAATCAGTGGCTCCATGAAGAATTTATTTTCTCGACTGCACCTAGATGAAATGATGTTAGAAGAAGATGTTTCTGGAAATTATACCCAACCTCAATCTGACCTATAAAATAAAAGATAATTACCTAGAATGTTCATTTAATGTACCATATGTGTATTTTACTCAGATAGTCCTCACATTAGTGGTCTTCCATGTTACCCCACATGTCAATGTCTCAGTTGTTACGTGCCCAACAAACATTTGTATGTGGTAACACGGTACATGATGTGTACTCCCATGTACACGGTGTGTACTCCTAAAATTTCTAAACCCTCCTTTTTTCGCAGAAACATCCGAAAACCAGATTCATACCTGAAAACAAGATTTGGGTTCTTAGAAAATTCCCCCTTAAAGAAATTCCTCCCCATGTTTCCCAAAGATGGTGGAGAAGAAGAATCCCCAAACAGATCCGACCATTGCGATCTCACATCGATCTCCCTCTCCTATATCTTGTCATGTACACGCCAATGCTTCCACAGAACCCATACTAGAGGAACATACCATTCGTGGAGAACCTTCGTGCCTCGATTGGAAATCCAAATAAGATTCTCCTAGAATGAGGAGTTCACCTCCAACTTAGCCTCCAAATTTTGAAAAACATGAGATGGGTCTGAGAAGAAATGTCATAGTTGAGAAACATGAAGACATCGTGCATTGCGTAGTACTTCTGAGGTAAATGTTACTCATAGGAAACCTGCTCGAGTCTCTCTAAAACTAAAAACAACCTAAAATATCTCAGTGAATGCTTTCCCTATCTCCAAAACCTCCTATGTCCCAACCATGGTGTGACATGTAAGAAAACCTAATCTCCAAACTCAAAATCCAGAGGTCATCTCTGTGGATTAGGATAAGACTTCTTTTGAGACTGTACACTATACATCCCCTTCTGAATCAACTCCACCTGCTCAGTGGTCTCCTAGAGAAGACAATGTCCCTATATAGCTGCCTCTCTAGCCTCTAACGAATACATTGGTGATCAAAATGCCCTATCGTAAATATACTCATAAGGTGCCATATGAATTGTCAACTGAAAACTATTATTGTATTAAAACACCACAAAATGAATATGTCACTCCCAAAAACCCCCAAAATCAAGGATTCATGCTCAAATCATGTCCTCCAACACCTTAATCGGGCGCTCGGACTAGCCATCTGTCTTTGAATGGTAAGATATACTCAAAAATACATGTGTTCCCAAATCCCTCTATAGTCCCTGACAAACATGAGAAGTAAAACAAGAGTACATATATGAAACAATATAGTACTGAACCCCATTTAAACATATAATCTCTCGGATGTAAAAACTTTCTAGCTCATCAGAACATATGTTTTCCATAATTGATTAAAATTTTGAAACCTTCATGAGTCAGTAAATGACAACACATACTACAACATTCCCTTGAGGTGACCTCAATAACCTTTTCATGAAATCCATCGCGACATCATTCCACTTCCACTTGGGAATTTGTGATTGCTGTAAAAGCCTTACTAGTCATTGATGCCCCACTTTCACCTACTGACATGTAGAACATCTCAGAACAAAAATATCATCATTCCTCTTCAAACATGGCCACCAGTACTGATAGTGCAGATCTCGTTGCATCATGGTTGCACAAGGTTGAACTACACATGTTAAGGAATGGAAATCAGGCATCATATCCTCGCGTATGTCAGCTGAAAAACATACACATTCATTGAATCATAAGATCTCATCCATTCCTATGATTCACATAGGATTAGGGTCCTCTCCGGACACACCCTCCCATAGTACTAGGCCTTCAGAATCTAATATCTACCTTATTTGCACCAAATCTAGAAGGGTAAAGGTAACAACTACAGAATGAAGAAAAATCTTCACCTGTATATCATGAAACTCAAAATGAATCTCAGATAACATATCCATAAGATTCCAATTGATTATAGAATCCTTAACTACATGTATATGAGTCATCCTGCTTAACGCATAAGCCACTATGTTTCCCTTCCCAGGTATGTAGGCATGGTCAATGTAAAAACACTGAAGGAACTTGACCAACCTTCACTGTCTCAAATTTAGTTCACACTAAATAAAGATATTCTTGAGAGATATGTGGTTATTGAACACCACAAATTGATCTCCCAAAAGACAATGTCTCCAAAAGCGTAATGAATGCACAAATGCCACAAAATCAAGATCATGTGATTGATAATTCCTCTCATGTGACTTCAAATTCTGAGACCCATAGAGAATTACTCCTTCCCCCTGCAGAAGCACTTCTCCCAGCCCAATACCTGATGCATAATAATAAATGGTATAAACCTTTCAAGGTTACAGAAAAACTAGTATTAGTACTGAAGTCAGCCTCCCTTTCTGCTCTTGAAAAGATGAATCACAAGAAATTTGTGCACATGTACCTTACACCCATATTAGTTAGGCTAATAAATGGTGATGATAAGCATGTGAAGTCCAGTATAAAATTACTATAATAACTAGACATCCCTAGAAAAAATCATACCTAAATTTTTTTATTTGGATTCTCCATGGAAACTACTTCTCTTACTTGCTCTGGATCTGTTGAAACTCTTGTTGCTGAGATTACATGACCCAATAAGTGAATCTAATCCATCCAAAAGTGTAATTTTGAGATCATGGAATATTAATAATTCTATATTAGTGTACACAAAATGATCTTAAGATGGGATTCACGGTCGTGTCGTGTGTGAGAGTACACTATGATATCATCCACAAAGACAACGACAAAAGAATCCAAGTATGGATAGAAAACATGGTTCATTAGTTCCATGAAATATTATGGTGAATTCATGAGACCGAAAAACATAACCAAATACTCAAATAGACCATACATGCTCTGAAAGGCAGTAAGAGGTATATCCGATGGTCAAACATGCAACTAATGATAACCGGATATCAATTAAATCTTCGAGAATAACCGGGATCCATGAAGTTGATCAAAGAGATCATCAATCCTTGGTTAGTTATATCTGTTCTTGATCGTCAGTAGGTTTAGATTCCGATAATTAAAAAAAAATATTTTGGGTATCATCCACCTTCTTCACAAAAAAGGATAGGGAAACTCCAAGTAGATGTAATGGGTTGGATGAAACCGTTTTACAATTATCACCCAACTGCTTCTTGATCTCCTATAACTCTGGTGTAGCATCCAATATGGGTAAATGGACTCTATTGATGCCCCAAGAACATGATCAATAGAAAATTCAACCTCTCGCTTTGGAGGAAAACTTGAAATGTTGTCTGGAATGATATCTCTGAGTCTATCATCCCCTGAAAGTAAAGTCCATCTGTGATGTTCCCCGATCATCTTGATACAAACTAGCAATCTGGGTTGTAACACCTCTCAACCAATTTTCCCAATTCAAGATCATGCGGCTTAGATGTTCCATTTTCCATATTTATAAACAATTTTACCTCTGGCAATGTAAATCTCACCCTATGACAATAGAAATCGACATCGTCCTTGAAGAGAACTAACCAGTCCATTCAGAGAATGAAATCGGAGCCCATCATCTATAAGAAATAAATTTCCCATAAGAAGTGACACGCACGAACCGCAAGAGGTATCTCCTTACAAATACATACACTAGTCATGCTTATAAATCCCCAACCCTAGTTACCCAGAGTCGGAGCTGTCACGACCCGTCCCCCGAGGCCCGTGCCGTGACAACCCCAAAACCCACCTTCCATAGGCCAGGGGTTGGCGACTTGCACCGAAAGGCATATTGCCTAAAATCAGGAAGGCATTTACTTTATAACATCTAAACCCACGCAACAATGCACACAGAAAGATACGAACACAAGCAAACTGTATAGTAAAAGGAGTGGGTATAGTAAGAAAAAGGGGCCATAATACAAGCCCAACTTGAAAGTACAAGGGAAACTGGAAAGTACAAGTACGCTGAATAGCTCCTGTGAACTCCTACAAAGGATCCTACCTAAAGGGTAGTTATAAATCTCAAACAGTCATCTCTACTGTACACATCATCTAAGGTCAACCTCTGAGCTACCTCCAGTCCTGGTACCCTCATCCATAGTCTGCAATATCCATCATCTACACCAAACTCAACAGGGTGTGGGCATAGTTCGAGCATGGGTGAGTATAATGATACTTAGTAGGGACCCCGAGACCCTCAAGGTCTCAAAAACTCAACAGAGGATAAACCACACCACATGATTTCTACTGATAACCCTACTTAGGTATATGCCCATACATATACCTATGTTATCAAGTAAGACCATCTCAATCATGAAGAAACACAAGGTACAAATCAAAAGCTCAAAGATCATCTCTTCCTAAAAGGAAGAATTAACATGATGGTAATTACCACATAGGAACTCCACATAGAAGAATGCCACTATGGTATTACTACAAAGGAAAAGTACCCCACAGGTATGAACTTATCTCACACCAGGTATAAATAAGGCACAATAGTAAATATGATTAGATGTAACTACCGAATCATCTTACTCTATTAAGAGGAAGACCCATAAAGGATCCCAAATTGCTGACCCACACAAAATCCTAGTACATATTCGTACCCACACAAGATCCTAGAACACCGTTAGACCCACACAGGATCCCTGTACATCGTCAGTACCTCATCAGACCTAGACATGATCCTAGTACATACTTAGTACATCGCCATACCCACACAAGATCCTAGTACATCGTCAGTACATTGTCAGACCCACATAGGATCCTAGTAAATCACCAGACCCACATAGGATCCTAGTACATCATCAGTACATCGTCACACACACACACAGGATCCTAGTACATCATCAGTACATTTTCATACCCACACAAGATCCTAGTACATCGTCAGTACATCGTCAGACCCACACAAAATCCTTGTACATATTCAGTACCTTGTCAGACTCACAAATGATCCTAGTGAATCGTCACAACCAGCTATAGGGTTCCCTCACTAATTTCTCTTTTCCCCATGAGGGTATTCTTCTCAATCCACTGGTCAATACTCCAATATCCACAAATTCTCATGATGAACTATTCCAAAGGACCTCAATCTCATTTTTTTTTCAATGCAAGAGACAATGCATCAATTTGAAACCTGGTATCTAAGTTATTATCCATTTAGTATCATGGGCCTTGATGTATTCGTGCTTGATCCATCCTGACCATAACCCAACTTTATCCAAACATTATGTGTGGTATACCAAAAGAACCATCTCTCCCTCAGGTTTCTGGTGCTAGAGATGGTTCATCAAACAGATGCACGAAGCTGAAGATATGGTTCGAAGAATGTAATGTTTTGAAACTAGTCTGGTTCGGTTCGACCCGGTCGGACCGACCCGGCCCTACCCACTATGTCTGGACCATCCCACGACGCGACCCGGACCATACCTCATTACACGGCCTGGCCTAGGCATGGTGGTCACAGTGCGGCGGTCTCGCACGACTGGTCGGATGGCCTACCATCCTCACTGCGTGGTGAGGTCATGCGCCCTGCCTTCGCTGGCGGTCAGCTCGTCTGACCAATCATCACCGTAGCACAAGCCACATACCTTCCACTCCAGGCAATGAGGATGCACAACGTAGTCCCTATCATGAGGTCGGTCGCCACTCATGTGTCCCACCGGTGCCAATCGCCAGCACCGGTCTCCATCCTCCTCCATCGTGAAGAGCGCAACAAAAAAATACACAAAGATTTGTGGAGTAGTCTGGCCATGTTTGTTTGTACCACACCCTCCATGTTAGATAGGTTGTAAGAAGCTCAAATATTTCATTAATTATGAAGAAATGTCCAGAATGGTTAAGGGGAAAATTCACAACAACTACCCTACCTCAGAAGATCGTTGATGTGTCATGAGATGATAAAATGGTGAAGGTGAAGAGGGTGCCAATGATCATCACCTCCACAACATGCTTCCGAAGTTGGGATCATGCATTTTCCTTTTTCGTTTCTCCAAAGATTTTTATTTTATAGAGATGGCATTCTTTTCTTGGATGAGAAGTTATTCTTTGGAGTGGAAGGGTGTGTTTTTCAGTGGAGAAGACCTTCCAAAAATTCTCCCCTACTTCTTTGACAACCATTCCTCTCAATTAAATGAGGTTCCAATAATTTAAATTATGTCTATGAATTTATTTGTTGGCACAATTAATTGTGGGAAAAACTAATTTTACCACTTCATCATAATTAATTGGCTCAACTTAATGGGAGGAATGAAGTAATGGAGAGTTGAGATGTTTCTCTTCCATTAAGTGTGTTCCAGTGGTCCCTGCCATTAAATTCAAAATTGGGTGTTTTTGGCTCGGTGGTCCCCACCTCCATAACATTCATATGGGAGGTTTCAACAAAAATAAAATTGAAGTTTATTTTATTTTATTTTTATTTCCATGAAAAATTGAAAAATTATATTTCATCCTCGACCCACTAAAGTCAAGGTAAAGGTCTCTTTAAGTGAATATCAATGTTGTGAGTTCAACAGTTTCCTTAGATATAAATTCAGAGCACTAGTTTAAATGATACAAAAATCAGTTGGCACATTTACTGAACATACCCTAAAAAATTCAAAAATTCATTCGGAGAACACCAGGCCTCAGAATCATGTGCTTTCAATTTTTTAGGACTCGTAAAATTTCCATATAATTAAAAAAAATACCTGGAATTTCTGGGTCTTTACATTCTCCCCACATCAAGGATTTACATCCCTATAAGACACAACTCAATTTAAGGAAACATGTGGGGGTACTGAGGCCAAATCTAAGCCTCCCACTCCCATGTGCTCTCTAAGAGGTTCCCGTGGTGCCAATTAATGTGCAGGAGAGGTATCAACCACCCACGAAGGACCCACATTTGTCGATACTCAATCTCTACTGGAACCTTCCTAAAAATTTCTCCATCATCAATGTCCAGATCTATGTGGTCGATAATGTGAGAAGGGTTAGGCATGTATCTCCTCCGCTAAGATACGTGGAAGATGTTGTGAACTTGGTGAAACTGAGGTGGAAGATCTAGGAGGTATGCCACCTTTAAAACTCTGCTGAGGACCTGGAAGCGTCTGATGAACCTCAGAGATAACTTTCCACCCGGTCCAAATCTCTGCAAACCTCGCCTTTGTAAGACCCGTAGAAAGACATGGTCACAATACTAGAACTCTAGAGGTCTCCGTCTCCTATCAGCATAAGAATCTTGCATGCTCTGTCTTCTTCCTGCTCTGTGTAGTCTTTATCAGCTCCTAGATGACATGTACCTTCTATGTGGTAGTCCTTACCTTATCTGGTCCCATGAGTACTGACTCCCCTGGGTCAATCCAGCAGATAGGTGAACTTCAAGGTTGCCCGTACAACGTATCAAAAGGTTCAATCCCAATGGTGGAGTGATAGCTATTGTTGTATGCAAACTCCACCAAGGGAAAGTGATCCTCCTAGATGTGACAAAAGTCGAGGATGTATTCATGCATCATGTCCTCGAGGGTCTGAATGGTCAGCTCAGTTTGGCCATCTGTCAGAGGATGGAAGGTGGGGTTCAACCTATGTTGCGTCCCGAAAGCCTCCTAGAAAACCTTCCATAGTTGAGAATTGAATAGTGTATCACGATTGGAGACAATCATTGTGGGAACTCTATGGAGCCGCACAATATCTTGAAAATAGAGGTGTCCCAAGCTCTCTACTGAACCCTGCTATTTGATCGGTAGGAAGTAGGCCGACTTGGTGAGTCGGTTGACGATCCCTCAGATAGAATCATGATCCCTAGATGTATGTAGAAGTCCCATCATGAAGACCATGGATATCCTGTCCCACTTCCACATTCGAAACACTAATGGCTGAACTAAGCCTGCTGAAACCTAATGCTCTGCCTTCACTTGCTGACAAGTGATGCACCGAGAGACAAACTCTACTACTACTTTCTTCATCCTCTACCACCAGTGATCTGGTCAAAGATCTTGGTACATCTTCACCATTATTAGATGTACCTCTAGAGGGGATGTGTGGAACTCCCTCAACATTTCCTCCCAATGAGTCACTGGTACTACAGTACAACCTCTGAAAATGATGATGTGCTCCCCAACTTCGTAAAATCCATCAAGTTTCTATCCTATGGATATCTGAGCACATCGATCCTCATAGTCAGTGTGCTCACACTATGCCTCCTTAGCTCACTGATGAAGTGGGGGAGTTACTGAAAGAAACTGAAGAAGAGCTGCTCCATCTCGATCCCCAAAGGATATCTGCAAAGTGGACAACTACTCTGTTGCCTCAACTAGCAGCTGTATACCAGATCTCTAGCTGAGTGAATCTACTAAAACATTCTCTTCCCTAGAGTATAGACTATCTCAAAGTCATAATACTAGAGGAACTTGAGCCAACGTCGATGTCTCAGGTACATCTCCTTCAATGAGAATATATACCCGAGACTCTTGTGATTCGCGTAGTCTGTAAAATGCTTGCCCATCAAGTAATGGTGCCACATCCTCAAGGTGAAGACAACTGTTTCTGATTCTAGGTCAGGGATAGCGTAGTTCTTCTCATGTTGTCTCAGCTTCCAAAAACCATATGCGATCACTACTCACTCCTTCATTAGGACACATCCGAGTTTGGTCACTAATGTATCGTAGTAGACTACGTGCCCTATGCCGTCCTCCGATAGTCTCAATATGGGGGCACTAGTGAGCCTCTTCCTCGGCTCTTGAAAACTCTGTTGGCAGGTCTAAAACCAAATGAAGGGTTTTGCCTTCTTCATCAACACTGATAATGGTTCTCCAACTCGCGAGAAATCTTCCAGAAACCTCTGGTAGTATCCATCCAAACCCAAGAATCATTGTACCTCCATCACACTTTTGGGTGGCTCCCAAGAAAGTACCACCTCAATATTCACAGGATCTACTAAAACTCCAGCATTTGATATGACATGTCCCAGAAAGTGAATCTCTCGGATCTAGAACTATCAGTTTTAGAGATTACCATAAAGCTTGTGGTCTTGGATTGTGTCCAGAACAATATGCAAATGATAGGCATGCTCCACCTCAGTAGCCGAGTATATCAGAATTTTTCCAATGAAGACCACCACAAAGTGACCATGGTATGGATGAAAGCTCATGTTCATGAGTCCCATGAACAATTCTAGGGCGTTGTTTATGCCGAATGACAAGACCAAGAACTCATAAAGTCTATGCTGACATTTTAAAGTCGTATTTTGCACATCCTCGTCTCGCACTCCAAGCTAGTGATAGCCAGATCTGAGGTCTATCATCAAGAACACCTGTTCTCCCTTCATCTGATCAATGAGGTTGTCAATCCTTATTAGTGGGTAATTATTTTTCATGGTCACCTGGTTTAGGAACCTAAATTCAACACAACATCTCAAGCTCCCATCCTCTTTCTTGGCAAACAAAATCGGGTTTGCCAAAGTAGAAACACTGGGTCGAATGAATCCCTTCCCCTGAAAGTCCTTTAGTATTACCCGTTGCTCACGAAGCTTCACAAAATCCATATGATATGCTGGGGTGGATATCAGTGTCGTTCTGGGGTACAATTCAATGTAAAAGTCCACCTCACTGCGAGGAGGTAGACTCGGAACATAATCAGAGAAAACATCCAGGTACTAGTCCACCACTACTGGATTACTCGGACTCCCCTCATCAACCACTCTGAGTAAGTCCATCCTATGCTGGAAAGGCTCCCTACTCACTGATGAAGGTAAAATAGGTCCCATCCATGCAGATAGACCACACATTTCACCTAATATAGTCAATTTGATAATGGACTGTATATAACCATTCCACTCCCTAGATGACGTCATGAGGCCTCGACACAACTTCTAGGTGATCCAAACCGAATCTCTCGCCTCCTAGAGTAATCTCACAATACCAAAAATAGTGCTTAATCATCGAATCCTCTTTCAAAGGTTGTCTCTAGCCATAAGGATCAAGCCAACAGCTCTATCAGAATCTCCGATCTCCGAATGAGGGAAGTGGATATAAATGAATGACTGACAGCTGTGTATATAAGTACTGCATCTAAGGTGAAATAGACACTGATCATACCTTGTATCATATCTAGAGAGCCATGGTTGTAGTCCTCAGCTTCCTGGAGCTAATCTCACCCCTATCCACCTAATCTCTATTGTTGGGGTGGTCCAACTATTAGTGGAGGCGGTATCATCTCGAATCGTCGCCCACTGCCAGCTGCATGGCCAGCTCCTCTACCTTGTCCACCTGCTCCATGCGGACATCATCGGTTGAACCTCGGTCTCTTCCTGGGTGGTCCTTAGACTGTCTTTTAATCAATCGTATGGTAGGTCAGACAGTCATGAGCCATGTGACCCTGCCTACAATATGTGAAACAGTACCTATTCTTCGCTTGATTGGCTATGTCTTTGGTACCCCGCACAACCGATCCTGATTCACGGGGTCATCCAATTGTTGGTATGGTCCTCTTGGACATCTATGACATATGTTTGTTTCCAGCTAAAGAAGTCTCCACTACGTGATGACTGGTGTTGGGTCTCGCTACTGGTGACTTCTCAACAAGAAAACACTCCGCTAATTGGGCTTTCTCTGACACCCCTGCCTACATCAGAATTTTGAGTAAGATCATTGATGCCCCGATCTCCCTTCTAAGTCCCTACTTGAGGGTCTGAGCCCTGAAGAATGGATCTCGTACTATATTAGTGGAGTATCATGAGTGTTCAGTGAAACTCACTGAGTACTGAGCCACAGTCAAGCTGTCCTGTTGCAGATGAAGAATCTCCTGTATGCGCACTCTGTGAAGAGTCTCAAGGACAAAATCTGCCCAAAATAGGCTCTCAATGTCTTCCTAGAGAAGGGTCACCTCATCGTGAAACAGGATCATAAAGCCACATCATCTTCCTATTGTCTCATATAGAAGGCTAGCTACAAGGATCACCATGAGCTCTGTTGGTGTCCCTATAAGTCAGAAGACTGTCACCACCACCTCTAGCCTATCCTCAGCCGCCTGTGGATCTGTCTCTCCCCTAAACCTGGGTGGCCTCTAGCATGGGAACTCGTGCAATACACTCAAGTGGTGTTCACCCTCTGCTGCTAGAGCTGGTGGAATCGGTGGCCCATCGAGTAATGGTATAGATTGTGCCTTCACTATTGCCTCTATTGGAAGAGGGCCCTCCACCGAGGCCTCATCGCTTAGTGGGATATCAGTGCATACAATACTCAGAACCCTAGATGGCTGTCAACGTGGATTCATCCTAAAAAATACTAGTGTTCCACATTCAAAATGTTATAATGGGTGATCTGACTCAAAGAGATAAAATAACTCTTGAAAACAAGTACACAATCAGTGTTTTCATGCACTAAGTCTGAAATTAGATGTTAGGGTCTGAGGGTATGGATATTTCGGTCACCACACCAACACTGGATTCCCTAAACTAATAAATAGACTCATTACACTTAACACTATTTCTGTGAAAAAAAGAAGATCAGAGTCCAATGTTCTATAGTAGAACCGACTCCTCTGATCCCAATTAGTCACGACCCATCCTCAGGGCCCATGCTGTGACTACCCCAAGCCCGCCTTCCATTGACCAGGGTCTGGAGACTAGCACCAAAAGGTGTATTCCCTAAAAACGGGAAGGTATTGCCTTTATAACCTGTAAAAACATGCAACCAATCACACAACAAGATACAAACATAGGAAAACTGTAGATTAAAAGGAGTGCATACAATAAGAAAAAGGGGCCAAAATATAAGCCCAATTGGAAAGTAAAAGGGAAACTGGAAAGTACAAGTAAACTGAACAAATCATGTAATCTCCCACAATGGATCCTACTTAAAGGGAAGGTACAAATCTCGAATGGTCATCTTTGCGGTAGGCCTCGTCTAAGGTACACCTCCGAGCTACCTCTAGTCTTGGTACCCTCGTCCTCAATCAACGATGTCTGTCGACTACACCAAACCCAATAGGGTGCGGGCATATCCTGTTCAGGGGTGAGTATAATGATACTCAGTAGGGACCTCGAGACCCTCAAGGTCTCCCAAAATTCACAAAGGATAAACCAACGAAAAATATTTCAATTGAAACCCCTACTTAGGTATATTCCCACACATATACCTATGTTTTCACGTATTCCCATCTCAATCATGAGGAAACACATGGTCCAACTCAAAATCCCAAAGCTCATCTATTCCCCAAAGGAAGGATTCCCACGACGGTAAGTACCACACAGGTATGCCACATAGAATAATACCACAAAGGTAATACTATGAAGTAAAAGTACCACACATGTACAAACTCAACTCACACCAGGTATAAATAAGGTACAATGGTAAAGATGATTAGATGTAACTACTGAATCATCATAAACTATTAAGAGGCAGACCCACGAATGATCACAAATTGTATACTGACACAGGATCCTAGTACACCGCCAGACCCACACAGGATCCTAGTACAACGTCAGACCCACACAGGATCCTAGTTCAATTTTTGTACATCGTCAGACCCACAATGGATGCTAGTACAATGTTAGTACATTTTCAAACCCACACAAGATCCTAGTAAATCATCAGTACATTATCAGACCCACACAGGATCCTATTACATCTTCAGTACATTGTCAAACCTACATAGGATCCTAATACATCGTCAGAACCACACATGATCCTAGTACATTGTCAGAACATTGTCAGACCCACACAGGATCCATGTATATCGTCATTACATCGTTAAAAAAACACATGATCCTATTAAATCATCAGTACATCATCAGAACCACGTAGGATCCTAGTACATCACCAGTACAACATTATACCCACACATGAGCCTAGTATATCATCACAACCAGCAACAGGGTTCCCTCACTAAGCTCGCTTGTCTCCGGGAGGGTCCGCTCTTCAAGACACTAGTCGATACTCCAACATCCACGATGTCCCATGGAGAAGTATCCCAAAGGAACACCGTGTCATAGGGGTCTCAATGTAATAGTTTGTTCATCAACCAGACACATGGTCTGTACATTATTATCCTTTTCGTACCGAGGGCCCAGTTAGATTCTTGCTTGATCAAACCAGACCATACCTCATGTTTATTCAAACCTCAAGTGGGATATACCAAATGGACCATCTCGCTCCAAGGTTTATGACACATTATATGGTTAATAAAATAGACACCCAAAGCTTAAGATATGGTCGAAAAAACGTAATAGGTCGAAACCAATCCGAGTCCAGTCTGACCCGGTCGGACCGACCCGACCCATGATGTGACACAGCCCACTGGGAGGTCCAACCCATGCTGAGTGGTCTAGCCCACACTGGGTGGCCAGTCCTGGGTTTGGGGGCCATGGTGCGGTGGGGCGCCGCGGTGCGGCTGGGCGGCCATGGTGCGACGGTCTGCCGCGGCTCACCGGATGGCCAGTCGTCCTCTCTTCATAGCTCCGACACAAGTCACAGTACTTCCTTGTCGGGTGGCTTAGACACGTGCCACTGTCCTCATCGTTAGGATAAACGCCACTCATGTGTCCCATTAGTTCCAATAACTAGAATCGGTCACAGTCCCCCTCCATCAAAAATAGCACAACAAAAAAATTCACAAAGATTCACGGATCTCTCATGCCATGTTCGTTTGGCCCGTACCCTCCACGTTAGAATGGTAGAATGCAGCCCAAATATTTCATGAATCATGAAGAAATGTCTAGAATGGGTAAGGGGAGAAACTCACAACAACTACCATAACTCGTAGGTTCGTTGATGTTTCTTGAGATGAAAAATGGTGAAGGTGAAGAGGGAGCCGACGATCGTCATCTCCGCCTCACGCTTCCAATGTTGGGCTCATGCGTCGTCCTCTTTCATGGCACTGAAAATGTTCTTTGATGGAGATTTCATCTTTCCTTTGGAGCAGAAGTTCTTTATTAGAGAGGAAGGGTGTGTTTTTTGTTGGATAAGATCTTCCACAAACTATCCCCTTCTCCTTTTCCTACCAACCCTCTCAACGAAATGAGGTGCCAATAATTTTAATTAAGTCTATCATTTTATTTTTTGTCACAATTAATTGTTGGAAAAATTAGTTTTTCTACCTTGGCATAATTAAGTGACTCAATTTAATGAGAAGAATGAATTAATTGGGAGTTGAGAGGATTCTCCCCCATTAAGAGGGTTCCAGTGGTCCCCGCCAATAAATTCAAAATTGGGGGTTTTTGGCTCAGTGCTCCCCACCTCCATAACATTAACATTGGTGGTTTAAAAAAAATAAAATAGATGTTTATTTTATTTTATTTTTATTTCCACGAAAAAGTGATAAACTATATTTCACCCTCGACACTCTGTGGTTGAGGTAATGGTATACTTAATCGAATATCAGTGATGCGAGTTTAATGGTGTCCTCAAATTTCAATTCCGAGAACTGGTTTAAAAGTTACAAAAACCCACTTGCACGTTTACTGAACGTACCTGAAAAAAATTCAGAACTTCATTCTGGGAACACCTGTAACACCCCGAGCTTCCACGATACGCTTCTCATTCAGTAATACAATAGCTTGCATTGTACGCAACTTCGAGTTCTAAAACACCGCGACTAATCAAAGTAGCCGTTATGAATAGTAATACCTTCTTTTTGAAATATTATAAATTTTATATGTCAAAATGGACTTCATTTTTGTATTCGTAATATCGAAATTAGCCTATGTTGAATTTTTGGTATTTTTCTGAGAACTTCTAAAATTTTATAAATAGTGAAAAATACTTAAAACAACTTTTTTAATCAAAATAATTTATAGTGATAAATTATAATATTTGATGGTTTTAAAGTATAATTAGAATATATTTTTACCATTTTATCCAATGGTGGTCATTAGAATTAATTTAACATTGAAATTGGACATAAACAATTGCCAATCTTTTGATATAAATTGTTTCTTAAAAACACGCTATTTGTTGTGACAGCGGGAATTAATTATAAAATTAATTAATGCAACTATTATGTTTGGAATTTTGTAAAATAGACATCATTTTTCAATTCGGAATATCAATTATAGCTTAGGGTGAAATTTTGGCCTTATTCTGAAAAACTTCAATTTTTGATGAATAGTGAAACCACTAAGTGGTTGTTAAATAACTGATTTTTCGTTTAAATGAAATATTACCACTTCTGTGATTTGATTTTCAAAAATCCGACATACATGGTTTTCATTAAGAAGTAAAATGTGGTTCAATGGGATAAAAATAATTTTTTGGTGAATAGTAACTTATTAAGTTCTTAATCGCGATTAGTGGTAATTAGGGTAGTTTAAGGTATAAATAATACTTTAATAATATTAAATGACCTAGACACATGTCCCAACCTCATTGGTTGTGTCATGGCCGACCAAGACAAGCCATGGCCTAACTTGGGGACCCCATGGATCCACTTTTGTTGGGAAATAACATAAATTACTTTTTATTTAATGTTAAAGTGAAAATGACACTAACATAAAGTGTTTTACTAAAACAATTTTTAAGTAGGGTTACACAAGTCCAAATTTTGATTATAAATAGTCATTGGAAAGATAAAAATATTTCCTATATCATAGTATTTTTTTTATAATTTTTAGACATTAAATAAATTTAATTATTTATGACATAATAATGATGCAGCGATGACATCATTATTTGACGATTTAAATAAAATGGAAAGGTAATATAAAATCTATGAACTACACATGGCCAAAACCAATTGGATGAGTGGATTTCGATGCCTTATCACCTTATCCACGAATTCTATCAATGTGGGACCTTTTAAAACCGAAACACATTTTCAAATAATGTAATGTTCCTTTACTTTCCAAAAGTGCCCCTCCTCTCCTCTTATAAAAGGCCCCCACCTCTACCTCATTTCACACACTCTTCAAGCCATTGGCTCGGCCAACCCCTGCCCATTGGCTCTCTCCCAACATCCCTCTCTTACTCCTAGAATCCTCACTTTGGGCAGAACTCTTCCCAAGGAAGCCTTTGGCTCAAATCAAAAAGAGTTACCCGATTTTGAGGTAATGTCTTTTATAATGTTGTTTTGTATTATTTTTCTTCTCCAACCCCCTAAACTCTTTTTATTCATTTCTTTTGTAACAACACCAGTATCCTCAATATACTAGGATGTTTTTATAAGAAGGATTCGAGCTACACTTACACACACCTACATCTAATGGTTAAAGAACATACGGTTTCTGTGGATGGCGAATTTCTGCCTCACGAAGCGATGATTGTTCAACACTCATATAACACCTTCAAAGGTGGCCATTAAGATGTCACTATTTTTATATATGATATATAATATGTTTTTGTTTTACTTATGCTTCTGTATTTCTCATTTATGGCATACTTTATGATTTCCATTATGGGTAAAACGCGATAATTTCATTTTAGGAAGTGCGGACTACCGCCCCCTCAAAGTGATTTGAATCGTAAATGCCATATGTGGGATGTATAAAGGATGGAGTAAATGGTATTATACACTATATTATACTGGAATTATATTATACATTTATATCATTATGATTTAGTTCCATTAAATATGAAATTCAAATGAAAGTAGCGTTCATGCGTACGTACGGCTTACCGTCTCCATGAACGGTGCATTTCATTTCTTACCTCTAAATGTTACGTAATATTATAAATGAATGTATATACTGGATATATAAGATATATATGACATCTAAATCATGAATATAATTCTGGATATAATGGATATTTCACCACATGAACAACTTGTAATTATAAGAAGGATATTGTTGACACAAGTACCAAAGATCGACAAAACGACCGTTATTGACTTAAATAATTACATAACGTTCATAACATTGTAATAAGTGATATAAAAAGGATAATGAAATTGAAAATGGTTCTTAATAAGGTAGATATTAACTCTAGTTTATTATTCAGGAGGTTAAAGAACGGTTGAGTCAAGTCAGACACGAGGTAAGGGAATTTCTTAACCCAACTTCCATTCTTTGGGTTAATCTCCTACTTTCAAATTATGTCATGATATTATTATGTCTTATCTTATATTTTTAAATTATTTATGTGTACTTATAGTGAATACACATTATAAATGTACTTTATTTAAAAAAATGATCTTTTTAAGGACTTCGTCTCAATCCCCTTTCGTTGAGGCATATTTGGTTTTATACACAACTTTCTTTTATACGGTGTATAAACCCCTTTGACTTTTACGTTTATTCAAAAGGAATCTTTTTTTTATACGAAGCGTTTTGCTAAACAACAAAAGGGAATGTTTTTCTTTCCGTACTTATGCGGCAAAAACGACTTCTCCGCCGCCGTGACCATTATTTGAGTTTCGGCTTCCTCTACAAGCCATCATTTTTTTTAATGAAAAATAAATACAAAGTTTTAACTTTCTTTTATTTTGGTATTGAAAATGGTTTTGAAAGAGTTTTTATTATATCAATGTGTTTTATTGATATCTTGTGATTGAAATGTGGAAATGTTATGTTTCCATTATGCATGTTTTATTTGATATGATTATGTTATAGTTTATGATATGTTTAAACCTATTCATATGAGGAATGTATTGGACTTAATAAGTGACGGGTGGAGCCCGCTATAGCTCCTCGATGCATCGGTAGGTCTCATGAGACAACTAGACGTGGAATTGGCCGAGGCCCTTTCCCAATTTGATTTATGGTTTTGGCCGAGGCCTTAATCATTTTAGATGTCTTGGCCGAGGCCTTGACAAAATGTTTCAGAATGTCCGGCATTATACATTCCCTCATTATGAAAGTGGTTATTGATATTACATGTGATTATTCGACCAGTATAATATCCATGTGAAGAAGTAAATGGCATTATCTCATTTTACTTTTGCCATATTATGTTGAAGTTCATGTTTAAGAGGCTTTTGTTTTAGTTATACATTGCCTTAAATGTTAATGTTTATTTATGAAAGCTTCCGCATTATTGTTATCCTTACTGAGCATTTGAGCTCACCCCTTTCAATGTTTAAAAATTTTCCAGGTTGTGAAGAAGTATTTTATGACTGACTTGCAAGAATAATCAGTGAAGATATGAGTGTGGACTATGAAGACCATGTTTTTTTGTAGTTTGTTTAATTTTGATGTAATGAAAGACTTATGAATGTATCTAGTGTTTCCAAGGCTACTAAACTAATCGGTCTTTCGAGACTTGATCTTTTGTGATCATGCCTATGTTACGAAATAATGCACCGACTCTGGGTAGCTGGGGTCGGGGCGTTACAGTTGGTATCAGAGGCAGTTTAGTACTAACCTTGGAAGCTAGATTTAGATAAACTCTGATTAGAGCACATAGCCCAAAGATAGACTTTGAGGATTAGTATAGAAGAACTTCCTAGAATTTTGGTATTTTAGAGATGTTGTGAGTTTTCCGAGCAATACATCCCTGTCTGGATACGAGCAGGTAGAGGCGGCTCTGGCACAGATGTACCTAGGGGTAAAACCCAAAAACACTGCTTTGAGCTAGACTTGAACGGGAACTGGTGCACGACAACGGGCCTTGCTGCACTCTTGGTTACGACACTCCCGGGGGATATGCTTAGGATAACTCTCATTTTCATTACAAATCACTATGAAGGGTTATGAGTATATACTTTCTCAAAGAAAACATTTCTTTTTATGATTATGTATTATTTCCATAAATAGTTCAATTTATGTTAAGTGTTTTATAAGTATGGAATTATGTATTTTGATTCATAAACTAATCTAGTTTATGCCATTGTTTAGAAATGGCGCCTAGTAGAAGGAATGGAAACTGTATCAATGCACGAACTCCGTGTAGGGATTGCCCTCCTGCTCAAGATAATTATTGTGGACCTGAAGATACAACTGGTGCTAATCAACTTATTACCATACTGGGACAACTCACTCAGGTTATGAATAATAACTTTACTCGTATGGAGCACCCTGATCCGCAACGTGGAGGATCAATGCTAGACCGTTTCATGAGGCAACAACCACCAACCTTTAATGGGAGTACAAATCCTATAGTAGCTGAGCAATGGATAAATTCCATAGAGAAAATATTCCATGCCTTGGGGAGTAGTGAAAGGGAGAAGGTTGTCATGGCAGTTTACCGCCTCACTGGAGATGCCGATCAGTGGTGGTCGCTAATTCAAAACACAAAGGAAGATGATGACGTATCGAATATGGAATGGAGGGAGTTCAAAGATCTTTTCTTAGAAAAATACTTTCCTCGTGACCATCGAGCAGATATGGAAAGGCAATTTCTGAGTCTGAGGCAGAAGGAGGATGAGAATGTCGCAAAGTATGAGGCTAACTTTACAAGGTTAGCGAGGCATGCTGCCGATTATATACGTAACCCAAGGAGTAATATTGATCGTTTCTTTGATGGGTTAAAACCATTTCTCCGTCGAGCTTTGGTATCACAATCCTTCTCATCATACGAAGATATTGTCTCGTGTGCTATCAAGACAGAAAAGGAATTCTCTAAGTCTTATGACAACAAAGTAAAGCAAGATAAGAAGAGAACGGTGGAACAAGAGACAGATAAAGGGAAAAAGGGAAAGAAGGATTTTCCATTATGTGATAATTGTGGGAAGAATCACCCTGGTACTTTCCTAAAAGGAATGGGAGTTTGTTATAAATGTGGAGAAAAGGGTCACCAGGCTCGTGATTGCAAGGGAAAGAAAGAGGCTGTCAAAGTTGAATGCTACAATTGTAGAGAAATGGGTCATTATGCAAATGAATGTCCTAAGCGTCAAGGAAACTTACCTCAGAAAAGGCCAAGGGATCAAGGCCAATCTTATGCTGTGACTACAGTTGAAGCGGAATAACTAATGTATTGGTGCTTTTGGACTCATGGATTATATTCTGGTTTTTAGAATAATGTGATATATATATATGGATTGTACTGCATTACTTTTTGATTTCAGTAAGGTTTTAATATGATTAAGGTAATCATATTTTTAGTATGTGACAATAAGAGAAACATTTCTTTGTTTGGGGAATCTGATAAATTGATTTTGGAATTAAGAGACCTTTTAGAGAAAGTCTGGACAGAGGTATTTTGGATAACTATAAAGGTTGGAGTGGATTAAGTTGATTTTTGGATAGTATGGTTTAAGGTTAAAAAATTTATGAAGATTATTTTTGGAGTATTATAATACTATAGTTTTAGGAAAAGGACAACCTGCAGGGTGGGGCATAAACCGTCGCGTCAGACAAAGCTGTAGGAATCGAACCCACAATCAAATTGCGACAAGCCTTTATTTCCTACCACTAGCCTACAGGAAGTCCCTGGTTATTACAAAATAGTTTTACTAATCTAAATGGTATGTGTTAATATTTGGAACCTTATACAATTAGGATAAAAAGAATATTTTTGAGTTCCGTTACCATTTGGAGTAAAAGATGGGTTTGTGGCAAAAATTTATTAACGAATGAAAGTATACATAACAAGTATGTATATTCCCTTAAGTTCTTAGTAAATCTCCTAAATAAATTCCTCAACATTATAAAAGGTAACTTAAAACAAAAATGTTTTCGGTTAACTTTTCCAACTGGGGATTCAATGACCGTTTAACCAATCACAAGTTTGTGATTTTCTTGTGGTTAAACTTTCTCCTAATCCTGTTTTCTATAACTCTCCATCAGACCTTGATGGTTTTTTTTTCTTCCATATCCATATTTTCATATAATCCTAGAATGGGCTATATCGGGTGACCTTTGTACTTATCTTGCTTTCTTTTAATGTTATATATTTATTAACCTTATTTCCGATGTGGGTTTTCCTCAAAGGTATTTTCTCTTTTCAACCTTGTATTTTCCAAGAAAAATTTCAAATTGCGAGGACGCAATTTATTGAAGGAGGGGAGAATGTAACACCCCGAGCTTCCACGATACGCTTCTCATTCAGTAATACAATAGCTTGCATTGTACGCAACTTCGAGTTCTAAAACACCGCGACTAATCAAAGTAGCCGTTATGAATAGTAATACCTTCTTTTTGAAATATTATAAATTTTATATGTCAAAATGGACTTCATTTTTGTATTCGTAATATCGAAATTAGCCTATGTTGAATTTTTGGTATTTTTCTGAGAACTTCTAAAATTTTATAAATAGTGAAAAATACTTAAAACAACTTTTTTAATCAAAATAATTTATAGTGATAAATTATAATATTTGATGGTTTTAAAGTATAATTAGAATATATTTTTACCATTTTATCCAATGGTGGTCATTAGAATTAATTTAACATTGAAATTGGACATAAACAATTGCCAATCTTTTGATATAAATTGTTTCTTAAAAACACGCTATTTGTTGTGACAGCGGGAATTAATTATAAAATTAATTAATGCAACTAATATGTTTGGAATTTTGTAAAATAGACATCATTTTTCAATTCGGAATATCAATTATAGCTTAGGGTGAAATTTTGGCCTTATTCTGAAAAACTTCAATTTTTGATGAATAGTGAAACCACTAAGTGGTTGTTAAATAACTGATTTTTCGTTTAAATGAAATATTACCACTTCTGTGATTTGATTTTCAAAAATCCGACATACATGGTTGTCATTAAGAAGTAAAATGTGGTTCAATGGGATAAAAATAATTTTTTGGTGAATAGTAACTTATTAAGTTCTTAATCGCGATTAGTGGTAATTAGGGTAGTTTAAGGTATAAATAATACTTTAATAATATTAAATGACCTAGACACATGTCCCAACCTCATTGGTTGTGTCATGGCCGACCAAGACAAGCCATGGCCTAACTTGGGGACCCCATGGATCCACTTTTGTTGGGAAATAACATAAATTACTTTTTATTTAATGTTAAAGTGAAAATGACACTAACATAAAGTGTTTTACTAAAACAATTTTTAAGTAGGGTTACACAAGTCCAAATTTTGATTATAAATAGTCATTGGAAAGATAAAAAGATTTCCTATATCATAGTATTTTTTTTATAATTTTTAGACATTAAATAAATTTAATTATTTATGACATAATAATGATGCAGCGATGACATCATTATTTGACGATTTAAATAAAATGGAAAGGTAATATAAAATCTATGAACTACACATGGCCAAAACCAATTGGATGAGTGGATTTCGATGCCTTATCACCTTATCCACGAATTCTATCAATGTGGGACCTTTTAAAACCGAAACACATTTTCAAATAATGTAATGTTCCTTTACTTTCCAAAAGTGCCCCTCCTCTCCTCTTATAAAAGGCCCCCACCTCTACCTCATTTCACACACTCTTCAAGCCATTGGCTCGGCCAACCCCTGCCCATTTGCTCTCTCCCAACATCCCTCTCTTACTCCTAGAATCCTCACTTTGGGCAGAACTCTTCCCAAGGAAGCCTTTGGCTCAAATCAAAAAGAGTTACCCGATTTTGAGGTAATGTCTTTTATAATGTTGTTTTGATTTATTTTTCTTCTCCAACCCCCTAAACTCTTTTTATTCATTTCTTTTGTAACAACACCAGTATCCTCAATATACTAGGATGTTGTTATAAGAAGGATTCGAGCTACACTTACACACACCTACATCTAATGGTTAAAGAACATACGGTTTCTGTGGATGGCGAATTTCTGCCTCACGAAGCGATGATTGTTCAACACTCATATAACACCTTCAAAGGTGGCCATTAAGATGTCACTATTTTTATATATGATATATAATATGTTTTTGTTTTACTTATGCTTCTGTATTTCTCATTTATGGCATACTTTATGATTTCCATTATGGGTAAAACGCGATAATTTCATTTTAGGAAGTGCGGACTACCGCCCCCTCAAAGTGATTTGAATCGTAAATGCCATATGTGGGATGTATAAAGGATGGAGTAAATGGTATTATACACTATATTATACTGGAATTATATTATACATTTATATCATTATGATTTAGTTCCATTAAATATGAAATTCAAATGAAAGTAGCGTTCATGCGTACGTACGGCTTACCGTCTCCATGAACGGTGCATTTCATTTCTTACCTCTAAATGTTACGTAATATTATAAATGAATGTATATACTGGATATATAAGATATATATGACATCTAAATCATGAATATAATTCTGGATATAATGGATATTTCACCACATGAACAACTTGTAATTATAAGAAGGATATTGTTGACACAAGTACCAAAGATCGACAAAACGACCGTTATTGACTTAAATAATTACATAACGTTCATAACATTGTAATAAGTGATATAAAAAGGATAATGAAATTGAAAATGGTTCTTAATAAGGTAGATATTAACTCTAGTTTATTATTCAGGAGGTTAAAGAACGGTTGAGTCAAGTCAGACACGAGGTAAGGGAATTTCTTAACCCAACTTCCATTCTTTGGGTTAATCTCCTACTTTCAAATTATGTCATGATATTATTATGTCTTATCTTATATTTTTAAATTATTTATGTGTACTTATAGTGAATACACATTATAAATGTACTTTATTTAAAAAAATGATCTTTTTAAGGACTTCGTCTCAATCCCCTTTCGTTGAGGCATATTTGGTTTTATACACAACTTTCTTTTATACGGTGTATAAACCCCTTTGACTTTTACGTTTATTCAAAAGGAATCTTTTTTTTATACGAAGCGTTTTGCTAAACAACAAAAGGGAATGTTTTTCTTTCTGTACTTATGCGGCGAAAACGACTTCTCCGCCGCCGTGACCATTATTTGAGTTTCGGCTTCCTCTACAAGCCATCATTTTTTTTAATGAAAAATAAATACAAAGTTTTAACTTTCTTTTATTTTGGTATTGAAAATGGTTTTGAAAGAGTTTTTATTATATCAATGTGTTTTATTGATATCTTGTGATTGAAATGTGGAAATGTTATGTTTCCATTATGCATGTTTTATTTGATATGATTATGTTATAGTTTATGATATGTTTAAACCTATTCATATGAGGAATGTATTGGACTTAATAAGTGACGGGTGGAGCCCGCTATAGCTCCTCGATGCATCGGTAGGTCTCATGAGACAACTAGACGTGGAATTGGCCGAGGCCCTTTCCCAATTTGATTTATGGTTTTGGCCGAGGCCTTAATCATTTTAGATGTCTTGGCCGAGGCCTTGACAAAATGTTTCAGAATGTCCGGCATTATACATTCCCTCATTATGAAAGTGGTTATTGATATTACATGTGATTATTCGACCAGTAGAATATCCATGTGAAGAAGTAAATGGCATTATCTCATTTTACTTTTGCCATATTATGTTGAAGTTCATGTTTAAGAGGCTTTTGTTTTAGTTATACATTGCCTTAAATGTTAATGTTTATTTATGAAAGCTTCCGCATTATTGTTATCCTTACTGAGCATTTGAGCTCACCCCTTTCAATGTTTAAAAATTTTCCAGGTTGTGAAGAAGTATTTTATGACTGACTTGCAAGAATAATCAGTGAAGATATGAGTGTGGACTATGAAGACCATGTTTTTTTGTAGTTTGTTTAATTTTGATGTAATGAAAGACTTATGAATGTATCTAGTGTTTCCAAGGCTACTAAACTAATCGGTCTTTCGAGACTTGATCTTTTGTGATCATGCCTATGTTACGAAGTAATGCACCGACTCTGGGTAGCTGGGGTCGGGGCGTTACAACACCGGGCCTTGGAATCACGCGCCGTCATTTTTCACAGACTCGAAAAAATTCCAATATAACAAAAAAATTACATGGAATTTCTAGGTCATATATGTAAATTATTACATAACATTGGAATGATCACTAGATATCAAATCCTGAAAGATCGATCAGTTTAGTATCCTTAGAAGTAATAGATACATTCATATGTTTTATATTACATCATGAAAAATAATATCCATAAAATTTTGTTCCCATTGACCACACTTATATCCTTAGCCTATCCCTATAGGTCAACAATAAAATATTTCTTCATGTCCTAGGAAAAATAAAATATAGAAAGGGTTGGGTTTTATATTCTCAGTAAGGATAACAATATAACTGAAAATTTAATAAATAAGAATAAAAAATTAAGGAAATGTATAATACTAAAACATAAGCCTATTAAATATAAAAATCTACATAATACGACCAATATAAATCAAATAATTCTGTTTATTTATTCACATGGATACTCTACTAGTCTAATAATCACAAGCAATATCAATAGCCAATTTAATAATTATGGAATACATAATTCAGGCTTCATAACCACATAGTAAAGGGCTTGTTCTAAGACGAAAAATAAATATATTTCACGGCCTTGTTCCAAGACACTATTTTGTCTCATGACACCTTCCGATGCATCAAGGATCTATGGTACGCTCCACCTGTCACTTAATAAGTCCAATTCATTTCTTATATGAAATGGTTTAAACATAACATTAACATTCATATTAAAAGTATCATAATAAATGTAAATAATTTATCCATTAACCATGAATGGTGTAAAAATAACACATCCATATCTAAACATATCATAAAACATTCAATTAATTATGGAGGTTTTTATCATAATAAATCAACTTCAATCATGCTTAAAATCCATCAAATGATGTTGACATAGATGAAATCAAAACTTTTTTTAGATTAATATATCATTCTATTTTGAAATCGTTTATAAGATATATAATAATATAGAAAACATTTATTTTGAAAATATTGTTATATGCTTGTGTGGGAATCTTTGATGATGTCATAACGCTGAATAATAGCCACACCCACTGTATAAGATAAAAAAAGACATTCTTACCGTAATTTTTTCAAAAAGGTCATAAAGTACCTTGTTTGGAAAACGACAGAAAGATTACATTAAAAAAAATATTGTAAAATAATGGTATAAATGAATTTTACCCATAGTCTAGAAAATAGTAAGAATGTTTTGAATTAAATATTTAAGTAAACACAGACGTGGATGATAAAGAGGTCGCAGTAGATACATACATATAAACAACCTCAGATAAGTAGAGAGATTGTAGAATTAACCCTTACATTTTACTTTTACTTAGTTAATGGTATGTTAACCTCCTGTATAATAATTAATAAATTATTATTAAATTATACAAGAATCATCTATATAAATATGATATCGTATATGATATTTTAATATTACATTGTTAATAATATTTTAGTAGTATCATCATTTCAGGTGTTAATTGATTCATTAACCTTTATATATTTGGTTATGTAAGCCTTGTTAATTATTGATAGTATGTATTTGATTCATATATAGAATAATATTATGTTCATAAACATTATTTTTTATCATAAAATGAAAATTATTCTTGAATGATTTTGATGGGGAATGAATCACATCAGGTTCTTAGAGACGATAATTCGTACTTTCGCATGAGAAAAAATATCATTATATATATGATGAAATAATATGAAATTGGATGGTATATCATATATAAAGTATCATTAACAGGATAAATTTATTATTTACATCAGTTATACTCATTATTATACCCATCTAAATAATGAAGTGTTTGAATAAAAAACTACACCCCGACGTGGAGACGGTATGGCGTACGTATACACGTATGGAGACTTTGTAATTTATATGATGAATAGAATAATGAATATGGTTGTACCATATTTATAATACCATCACTATATTTATATCGTACTAGATTTATTATTTTAGTATGGAAAAAATAATGAAAGAGGAAGTGGAAGAAGAAATGAACTTGAAAGAGGGTTGTGAGATTATTTCTTCTTTCATGTGTATCCTTTTAAGTTGATCAATAGGGCTCCATAGGTTGGATTTCATATCAAAATAAGGCCTCTAGGTTGAAGGGATGATATTTGATAGGATATTTGGGCAGGGGTTGGCTGATCCACATTGAATTGGAGGTGTGAATTTAAGAGAAGGGGTAGTACCTCTTTATAAGAGAGGTGATGGTCATTTTAGGAAAAGCTTGAAATATTATTTTATAATAAAATAATTGTCGGTTTATAATGCCCCAAAAATGATTTATTTAAAGGATATGGTTGGAATGGGTCGAAATAATCTCAAAAAAAGGTTTTAGATAGGTTTTGGTCACCATTAAAACCTTATCTTTTAGATTTAACTCTTAGTTAAATAGTTTGACATTTACCATGTCTCTTTGTATTTTTATATTATATGGTTAATAAACATTCTATAACAAGCCCATAGAACCACAAGTGGTTAATTATTAATATATATAACCTTATATGTGTCCTTTGGAAAATACATAGATTTTTTAGAATATTATATCAATCAATAATATATTATTTTTCTTAAAAACTGAATTACGTCAATTTAGACACTATTTCGTATTTGGTTTTTGTGAAAATGATAACAGCTTGATTACATCAAAAAAAATTATTTAATCAACCATAAAATGTCATATTAACCTATATAATTAGTGGAATTTGTCATAAGTCTCAATTTACATTTATTTGGATATTTATAATATCAATTATTTTAATATTTCATTAATAAGGTAATTACTGCATCATCATTGGGTGATAAATAAATTAAATTATTTAATGTATAAAAGTTATAAATAAAATACCATTATGTAGGAATGATTTTTATATTTCTAATAAATATTTATAGTCTTATTTATATTATGTGTAACCCTATATTAAAAATGATTTAGTTATTAAACATTGAATTTAACACATTTAACTCTACTTTAAATAAAATAATAATAAATTTCCTAATCTAATCCAAGAAGACCAAAGGGATCACATATTATTATTAAGTTTGTTTTTGGTCGAATTAAACTTATCCAATAGAATTAGGACATGTGTTTGGGTAATTATAATATCATTTTTACCCTTAATTACCCTATTTACCTTTAACCGTGGTAAATAAATGTCAAAATTTACTATTCACCAAAAATTATTTTCAAGTTGTTGAAAAAAAATTATTTACTAATGCCAACCGTTTCTCTTGAATTTTTGAAAATTAACTCATAGAAGCGGTAGAATTATGTTTTATAAAAAAATTTAAATGCCCCTAGAAGGTGGGTAAAAGACGGCAAAAAGTTCATTAAAATTTTATATATCTAAACTTAATATAAAATAACTCTAATGAATTAAATTGAACATTTATAGGTATTATATATCTATTTTGTCATAAAATTAATTAAATGAAAATATGTAATTATTGAAATAAATAGTCAGTTTAAAACAATAACACGGTGTTATTCACTATTCATCAAAATATTTAAATTCTCAGAAAAATAAAAAATCATCACCCTAAGATAATTTTGATATTCTGAATCCAAAAATGAAGTCCATTTTGAAAATTAAAATTTATAAAATTTTAAAAAAGTGGGTATTACTATTTGTAATGGCTAGTTTTATTGGTTGTGGTGTGTTAAAACACCATGTTGCGTAAAATGCAATCTACTGCATTATTTAAAGAGAAATGTACTGTTAAAGCTTGGAGTGTTACATTCTCCCCTCCTTAAAATAATTTTGTCCTTGAAATTTCAAGAATATTAATGCATAAAATAGATTCAGGAGGTTCGCCATGATAAGTTAATTGGGTTCCCATGTTACCTATTCTCTTTTATGGTTACTGCATAGAACTTCTACCAAACAAGTCGTCTGGTTTCTCAACACTTTTTCTCTTGTATCAAGATTTTTGATAGGATCTTTACCATAAGACAGATTAGGTTCTAGTTGAATATCAACATTGGGGAGTACATGTGTTGGGTCAGACATATATTTTCTCAAAAGTGATATGTTTAACACATCAAAAACTTTGGAGAGACTTAGAGGCATTTCAAAAAGTTAAGCTACAACTCCAATTAGTTATAGAATTTTCAAATGTCTGATGTACCTGGGACTCAATTTACCCTTCTTACCAAAATACATAACACCCATCCATAGAGATACCTTCATGAAAACTATGTCTCCTACATAAAATTCCAAATGCTTCCTCCAGTTACGGGAATAAATCTTTTTCCAACATTGGGATGCTATAATGTGGGTTTGGATAACCATAACTTTTTCCATTGTTTCCTCAATAAGTTATGGGCCTACAATTTTTCTTTCACCATCATCATCCCAACAAGTTGGTGTGTGATATTTATTTCAGTATAACACTTCATATTGTTCCATCTGAATACTTGAATGTAATCTATTATTATAGGAAAATTCTACCAGTGGTAAATATTTATCAAACATCCCTTGAAAGTCATGAGAGAAAGATCTCAACATGTCTTATAAGTTTTGAATAGTCCGTTCTTATTGTCCATCAGTTTGATGGTGGTAGGCAGTGCTCAAATGATGTTTAGTATCTAGGGACATCTGAAGATTTTTCCAAAATCATGATGTAAAATGGGGATCACGATTAGAAACAATTGATATGGGTACTCCATGAAGTATTAAATCTAAATTATTATATAGTATTTCCACATGTTCAAGTGGTAAATCTCCTCTTATAGCAATAAAATGTATAGACTTGGTAAGACGATCAACAATGACCCATATTGCATCATTCCTTCTAGGAGTCTTTGGTATCCGCATGACAAAGTCCAAAGTAATATTATAATATTTCTACGTCGGTATGGGAAGAGGTTGGATGAATCCTTCAGGCTGTTTCCTTCTAGATTTCACTTGTTAACAAACCATATATCTTAACAGAAAGTCAGCAATCTCCCTCTTCATTCTGCCCCACCAAAAATGTTCCATCAAATCTCTAAACATCTTGGTGTTCCTAGGGTTTATAGAGAAATTGGAACTACGAGAATCATCCAACAATTCCCTTTTTATATTAGGTATGTTAGGAACATAATATCTCTTCCCAAATTTCAATATTCTATCTTCGTATATTACGTCACTCAATCTCCCATCATTCACAAGTTTAATCTTCTTTTGAAACTCATCATCACCAGTCTGAGAACTCTTTAACCATTCTAGTAACGATGGTTTGGCATCCATTTGAAAAAGTAATTATGTTTCAGTTTCCTTGGTTATTCCCATATCCATCTTTACTAGATCCTAGAAAATAGGATCCCTTTCAACTCTCATCTTGTTCAAAACTCCATGATACTTTCTACACAAAGCATATTCCACCTTATTTGAGTTCCCCAGATGGTCTTTTATGGTGGAATCATAATCCTTAAGTAGTTCAAGTCATCCTCTTTTCCTCATGTTGAGTTCTTTTGGTTAGAAAATATACTTCAAACTCTTTTGATCAGTATAAATCTCATATATTTCACCATAGAGATAGTGTCTCCTAAAATTTTGAGAAAATATTATAGCTGTTAACTCAATATCATGAGTAGGATTGTTTTTCTCATGAATATTTAGATGTCGTGATGCATAGGTAATAACTCTATCATTCTGCATAAGGACACAACCTAGTCCTTTCTTTGAAGCGTTACTACAAATAACAAACCCATCATTCTTTGATGGTAGAGTCAAGATATGAACATTGACTAATCTTCTATGCAGTTCTTCAAATCATTCTTCACACAATTTTGTCCAAACAAATTTAAACCCTTTACGTCTGATCTTGGTTAATGGGCTAGCCAACTAAACAAAATTCCGGTTGAAACGTCAATAATAACCTGCTAAACTAATAAAACTGCATACCTCTGTTATACTCATTGGTGCTGTCCATTCATGGATTTCCTTGGTCTTTGAAGTATAAAAAAATATTCCATCCATAGAGACAATATGGATATGAAAAGAAATATCCTGAAGCCAGAATTCAAACATTCTAAACTTACCATATAATTCATTTCTTCTAAGAGCCATTAGAATAATGAGAAAATAATTTTCTTGTTCTTCATAGGTTTTGGAGCATACCATGATATCATCAATAAATACAACTAAAAATTCATCAAGAAATTCCTTGAAAACTCTATTCATTTGATCCGTGAAGTTAGAGGGTGCATTAGTGAATCCAAAAAACATTACTGTAAACCCATAATGCACGTACCAGGTTCGAAATGTTTTTGTTCAGAATGCCTTCATTCTTCATGAAAAGTTGATGGTATCTAGATCGAATGCCAATATTTGAAAAATATTTAGCTACATGATGTTGATCAAAAAAATAATCAATGCGAGGTAGGGGATAATTTTTCTTCATTGTTATAGCATTGATCTTTCTCTAGTTAATGCACCACCTTATAGATCCATCATTCTTCTTAACAAAAAATAATGGGGCTCCCCATAGAGAAACCCTAGGGAGAATAAATCCCTTATTAATCAATTCCAGTTGTTGTTTCTTTAGTGACACTAATTCCACAGTGTCCATTTTATAAGAGGTCTTCGATATGGTCCTTGAAACATGAATTTAATCAATCGAAAACATAATTTCTCATTCTGGAGGATGTCTTAGTAAACCCTCTGGAAACACGTCAATATATTCTTGAACAATAGGTACGTCCTCTATTCGAACATTATTTTCCTCACCCGTAGTTATTTCATTATCATGATCCCCAATAATTTAATTTAGTAGAGCTACAGAATATGGATCTAGATAAGAATATGATGGTGATGTTTCTGGTTTAAAGATAAGGTACTCTTTATCATAATCGAAAATTGTAACCTCCTTCTTCTTCCAATAAATTTTCACATCACAGTCCAAAAGGAAATCCATTATGAGGATTATATCAAATTCAATCATGGGTATGACGATGATATCAACAAATAAAGAACATTTATAAGCCCTAATGGAACTGATTCACAAAACATTGTTCGATAATACTTCCCTTAGGTGTTTTGACTTACACCTCCCTTGTTAAGTAAAATTTAAAATTTATAATTTTCTTGGAAAACTTAGAAGATATGATACAATGAGATGATCCAAAATCAAATAAAGAATTGTCTAAACATGAGGAAAACATTAAATTACCATACACCACATCTTTCGGAGCCTCAACATCAGTAGTAGTGATCTCATAAGCTTGGCCTTGCTCCCTTGGAAATTTCTGAGGTATGTTCCTTGGGTTCATAAGACATTCATTAATATAATGCCATTTTCTATACAATTTTAGCATTTAACATTGATAGCCTCTTTCTTCCCCATGAAATCATGAGATTGGTGGCCTTTTTCACCACACTTGTAACAGACTCCCATTCCCTTCAGGCTTGTACCAGGGTGTTTCTTCACACATTTACCACAAGATGGATATTCAATCTTTCCCTTCTCCCCCTTATTTCTATTTCCAAAGTATTCAGTAGATATCTTTTTCTTCTTCCTTTCTTTAATGTTTTAAGACTTATATAATTACTTTTATATCTTGATAGGGAATGAGACTATATCATCGTATGATGAGAAGGATTGTGGGACCTACACTCAACAGAGAAATGGTTTTGACCCATCAATGAATCGATAAATATTACTCCTTGGGTTACATATATAATCTGCTGCATCCCTTTATAACCTTGTAAATTTGACCTCATAATTTGTAACATTTTTATCCTCCTTTTTCCTCAGACTAATAATTTGTTTTTCCATATCCACTCGATGGCCACGAGGAAAGTATTTTTCTAATAAAATCTCATTAAACTCCCTCAATTCCATGTTCGATACTTCCTTATATTCCTTTGGTTTTTAGATTAATGACCACCATTGATCTGTATCTGCCATGAGGTGATAAACATCCATGAAAACATTTTCCATTTCTCTAATCCTCAATGCATGAAATTTTTTCTCTATGGAATTTATCTATTCCTCATCTACTAATAGATTTGTACTCCCATTGAATTTTGGTGGTTGTTGCCTCATGAAGAGGTCTAAAATTGATCCTCTACATTGGGGATTAGGGTGCTCTATAAGGGTGAGATTATTATTAATAACCTGAGTGAGTAGTCCCAGTATGGTGATAAGATGATCAACACTAGTTGCATCACCAGATCCACTATATTTATATTGAGTAGTATGGATATCAATACATGTATTATGTGCATTGATACGGTTTCTTGTCCTTACACTAGGCGCCATTTCTAAAAAATGGAATACAGTGGATATGTTTATGAATCGCAATACATAATTCCAAACTCGAAAAACACTTAACATAAATTTAATCATTTATGGATATAATCCATAATCATAAAAAAATTTCTTTAAGGAGGTATATACTCATAAATCCTTCATAATGGTTTGTAAACAAAATGTGAATTATCCTAATCATATCCCATGGTATTTTCGTAACCAAGAGTGAAGTAATGCCCATTTTCATGCACCAGTTCCCATTTGAGTCTAGCTCAAAGCAGTGATTTCAGGTTTTACCCCTAGGTACATCTTTGCCAGAGCAGCCTCTACCTCCTCATATCTAGACATTGATGTATTGCTTAAAAAACACACTAAAAATATACATTACCAAAATTATAGGAAGTACTTCTATACTAATCCTCAAAGTCTATCTTAGAGTAATGTCCTCTAGTTAGAGTTTTTCTAAATCTAGCTTCCACGGTTTGTACTAAAATTCCTATGATACCAACTGTAATTTGCTGACCCCAATTACCCAGAGTCGGTTCATTAGATTAATACATTGGCATGATCACTAGGTATCAAATCCCAAAAGACCGAGTAGTTTAGTTGCCTTGGAAGTACTACATAAATTGAAATGTTTTACATTATATTATAAAATAAAAACATCAAAAAAAATTTCCCTATTCACCACACTTATATCCTTAGCCTATCCTTGTAGGTCAACCATATAATATTTCATCACATCCTGGAAAAAAACATAGAAAGGGGTGAGCTCAGATGCTCAGTAAGGATAACAATATACCAAAAACTTTCATAAATATGAATAACCAATTAAGAAAATGTATAGGACTAAAATAGAAGCCTTTTAGATATAAAATTCAGCATAATATGGGAAATATAAATCAAATTATGCCATTTAATTATTCACATGGATATCTTACTAGTCAAATAATCACATGAAATATCAATAGCCAATTTCATAATGAGTGAATGCATAATGCTATACTTCATAACCACATAGTCAAGGTCTTGTGAGAAGAATACAAATAATATCTTGTCAAAGCCTTATGCCAAGAAACTAGTTTGTCTTAGGAGACTAACCGATGAATTGAAGAGATAAAGTAGGCTCCACTCATCACATACTAATTCCAATGCATTCCTCATATGAAAAGGTTTAAACATAACATAAATATTCATATTAAAACTGGATAATGAAATGAAAATACTTAATCCGTAAACCATGAATGGTGTAAAAATAACACATCCACATTTAAACATATCTCAAACCTTCAATAAAATATGGAAGTTTTGTATCATAATAAATCAACTTCAATCAAGCTTAAAATCCATCAAAGGATGTTGAAATAGATGAAATAATTTTTTTAGAGAAATATATCTTTCTATTTTGAAATATTTTATAAGATATATGTTAATAAATAAAACATTTATTTTGAAAATATATATATTCTTTTATGGGAACATTCGACGTTGTTATAACGACAGAAAATAACCTCACCCACTGTATAAGTTAACAAAAAGACATTCTCACCTTAATTTTGTTGAAAACGTCATAAAGTACATTGTCTGGTAAATAATGAATAGATTCCTTTAGAAACATATATGGTAAAATAAGGGTATAAATGACATTTACCCATAGTCTAGTCAATATTAAGAATTTTATATTTTCATTTTTAAGAAAACATGGATGTGGGTGACAAAGAGGTCCCAATAGTTACTTATTTATTAAAAACCTCAAATAAGAAAAGAGATTTTAAAATTAACCCTTAACATGTACTTTTACAAAGTATTTGGTATGATAAACTCTTATATTATAGTTAAAAATTGTTATTAGGTTATACAGGAACTATATACATATATATGATATCATATATGATCTTATAATATTTATTTGTTAATAATATTTTAGTAGTACCATCGTTTCATGTGTTAAGAGAATCATTTTACTTTATATGCTTGGTTAGGTAAGAAATGTTTTTGATGGATATGATATATTTTATTAATATAAAGAATATTATTATGTTTATAAATATTATTTTTATTCATAAAATTAAAATTCTTCTTGAATTATTATGATGGGGAATGAAGCTCATCGCGTTCGTGGAGATGGTAATCTGTACGTATGCACGTGCGACAATATCATTATATTGATGGTGAAAATGTATGTAATTGGATGATATATCATATATAAAGAATAACTAACATGTTATATTTATTATTTACATTATTTATAATCATTATTATATCCATCCAAATAACAAAGTGTTCGAATAACAAACTACACAATGAAGATTAGACAATAGGCCCTATGTACGCCCGTATGGCGACTTTTTCATTTATTGGATGGATAGAGTAACGAATATGGTTGTACCAAATTTTAAATTACATAAAATAATGTATAAGGTACTAGAATTATTATTTCTTATGGAAACTACAAAAAATGAGGAAGTGGAAGAAGAAAAGAACTTGAAAAGGGTGGTGAAATTAGTACCCCTTCTTCAGGTGTTTTCATTTTGAGTTGATCAAAATGGCCCCTTAGGTTGGATTTCAGATCAAAATAAGGCCTCTAAGTAGAATATAAGATATTTGAGAGGATATTATGTCAGGGTTTGGAAGATCCAAATGGATTTGGAGGTATAAATTTAAGAGAAGGGGATGTCCCCTTTTATAAGAGATGTGAGGGACACTTTAAGAAAAACATGAAATATTATTTTATAATAAAATTATTTCCAGATTATAATGCCTCCAAAATGACTTATTTACAGGATAAGGTGGGTATGGGTCGAAAAACTCACAAAACATTGGTTTTATATAGGTTTAGAATACTATATTAACCTTGTTTGTTTAGATTTAACTATTAGATAAATAGTTTGACATTTACTATGTCTCTTTGTAATTTTATATTATATGGTTAATAAACATAATATGACAAGACAAGAAAACACCTAGTGGTTCATTATTAATATATATATCCTTATCTCAGTCCTTTGGTCAAAAATTATATTTTTTGTATTATTATATCAATTAATAATATAGAATTTGTTTTAAAAACTCAATTATGTCAATTTTGACATTATTTAGTATTTGGTTTTGGTGAAAATCATAACAGCATGATTACTTTGAAAAAAATTATTTTATCAATATGAAAATGTCATATTAACCTATAAAATTACTATATTTTATCATATGTCTAAATTTACATTTATTTGGATATTTATAATATCAATTATATTAATATTTCATTAATAACGTAATTACTGCATCAGAATTGTGTCATTAATAAATTAAATTATTTAATGTATAAAAATTACAAATAAAATACCATTAGGTATAAAATAATTTTATATTTATATTTAATATTTATAGTATAATTTATATTGTGTGTAACCCTATATTAAAAATGGTTTAGTTATTAAACTTTTAATTTAACACTTTTAACTGTTCTTTTAATAAAAAAAGTAATAAATGTCCTAATTTAATCCCTGTGAACAAAAAGAATCATATTTTATTCCTATGGTCGTTTTTAGTCGAATTGCACTTATCCAATAGAATTTGGACTTGTGTTAGGATAATTATAATATCATTTTTACCCTTAATTACACTATTTACTTTTAACCGTGGTAAATAAATGTCAAAAGTTACTATTACAAAAAAAATATTTTCATCTTATTGAACCACATATTACATACTGATTTCAACTGTATCTCTATAATTTTTAAAATTCAACTCACAGTAGAGGTAAAATTATGTTTTAGGAAAATTTTTAAATGCTCTAAGAAGGCAGGTAAAAGACGGTAAAAAGTTCAATAAAATTTTATATATTTGAACTTATTATAAAATGACTCAAATGAATTACAGTGAATATATATAATCATTATGTATATATTATTTTACTAAAAGAAATTGAAATAAAATAACTAATTATTTAAATAAAAATTTGGTTTTAAACAATAACTTTGTGTTTTCACTATTCATAAAAAATTCGACGTTTTTTGAAAAATACCAAATATTTACCCTATTCTAATTTTGATATTACGAATCCAAAAATGAAGTACATTTTGAAAATTAAAATTTATAAAATTTTAAAAGGTGGGTATTAATATTCATAACGGCTAGTTTCATTGGTCATGGTGTCTTAAAACTCTTTGTTGCGTACAACGCAAGCTATTGCATTATTAAAAGGCAAACATACAATGGAAGCTTGATGTGTTACAATCTTAACCCCCTACGGTGTGTATAGCATCATATATTCCACATAAGAAAGGATACAGAGCCATAGGATCTCCAAAATGACAATAGATATAAAACTATGAGAGACCCTTTTATCAAAAAGAGAATAAGCTAAAACTAAGGTAACTTCAATCGTACCTCTATGCATAGAGGTTCCGGGATCCTTGTCTTGCTGGGTCAGCTCCACCACAAAAATCTGACCTGCACTATGGCCTTATGACCCTACCTGATTACACTGAGCTGATCCACCCTATTGTTGCTCAAATTATAAAGCTTAGCTACCATTCCCCTAACCACCTCCTCCACCTAAATGGCTTGATAAACTTCATTTACCAATCTGTTGAGAAACTGGTGGTCTACTACTGAACGTGGAGTCATAGAAAAACCCTTATCACTCGCTACTTGTTAGAACACCCAAAAAACACTAAATATGGCCCATATAAAAGCATGATAGGTGCTCAACTGGGTATCTCAGGCAATGTGGTCCAATATGTCTACTTTTCCTGCACTGGTTGCATACCACCTGCCAACCTAAAGAAATGTCATGTGTATGCTTCCTAAAATGCTTCCTGATATCTGTCAAAGGATTACTTTCCCTGGACATTGAACCACCCTTGCTAAAAGCTCCCAACTCATCCAGATTACACTCGATAATCAACTCCTGATTCACTATAGCCTTCACTGAAGTCATCCTAAATAAAGTTACCAAGGATCAGAAGTCATACTTGAGATCACCCTAAAATCACCTATCCAAAAGCAACATGTCCCTTCTCAGAATAGGTGAGAAGTGGCGTAGCTCTATAAAATGAGAAGTGTGCTCCATTATAGAAAGAGCATCCTACTCTAAATGAAAGAACTCTTGGGCTCAATCGGCCCTCGATGTCTCTGGATAGAAGTCCTCATAGAAGGCCCTATGAAACTATTCCCAATACATATCCTAATGACGTCTTGCATGTGAGATAGAATCCCACCATATCTTAGAGGAATAACATAACATGTATGCTGTGAGCTTCACCCTCTTCTTCGGAGGTGTATCTAGATGCTCAAATATATCTAGTATATCCTCCAACCATGACTCTCTAGCCTGTGGTCCTCCATCCCTAGAAAAAGTGGGGGGATGCTACTGTTGGAACTCTCACGTCAGCTCTTCCACATAAGGGGAAGGATACGGTGCTCCTTAGAAGGTCTGCATCATCCCCATTAAGCCTTCTCAAAACTATGCATCAACACCTGTGTTAGGTATAATAGCTGGTGAGAAGTTAGGAACGACGAGAGGATCTTCCGAAATTTACGGATCTCTTATTTATGGTGTCTGATCATTTCCCTGTATCTAGAATAAAACCAGAGGAAATGTCAATGTCACAACTCTGATAGGTCACGCACACACCTCAGTTCAATATTTGCAGGGACTGAAACATAAAGTGAAAGAAGGAAAAATAGAAGAAAAACAACCATGTTTTCAAAAATAGGGATACATGGCTTGTATAATGCCTATACGACGTGTTCTCGTAAGCTTTTAACATGGCATGTTCATCTACCAATCCTGATGGTTTAACACCAATAAACATGTCGTGTTCTCTTTGAGACACATCATGTACTAGATTAGTTTTTCCCTTGACTAAGTTCCTCAACATGGTTAGACACACAGTTCCTTCCTGGGTTACACTACATGACATGTTCACCAAACAAATGACATGTACCACTTATGTTATAACCACCTGTTTTGTCATTCATAAAATCGGTTACACAGTCGACTCTACATGAAATTCTAGAATAGAACATGGCATGTACAACCTAAGATTCAGCCACCCATGTCGTTGGTCACACGACTGGACACGCGACGCTTACAACACGTTGGGTAATCCAAGTACACGGCATGTGTCACCCAAAATTTCACAACCCCATGCCTCTTATAACACGGTCAATCACACGAATAAGGACTACATGGTGTCTATATAAAGGACATGGAGTGTACTCAATAATTTTTTTTTGTGAACATAAGGATACATGGCTTGTATAAATCATCAAATGCCATTTATTCTATATTTTATGGATAGTAAACCTCAAAAAGTACATCAGAACCCCATAAAATATATGAAACAATTATTAATGTGAAAAAACCAATTTTTGGGACCCCATACTCCCCATTCATCAATGATTGGAATCATATTCATGTCATATCACAATAGAATTCAGTTAAAGTTCAATAATTTCCAGCAAATTCTAACCCCATTTGGCCCATAATAGCTCAGGAACCAATGTTTAGAGCCCATTAAAATGAAACACAATTTTTTTTACAATTAACTATAAAAAAGGTATTATATCCAGGAATCAATCACAACAACATGCATATCTATCACAACATCTAGCACAACATTATACAATCTGTAATGCACCCTAAATGGCATTACATGTGATCCCTATCAAGTTCTTATAGGATTCATGAGATAGAACACACTCATCTCATCGGGTTGCAATAGAAATAGAACCTCAATAATATCAATAATTACAACACAATACATGTGAATCATCTAATAGTGAAATCAATTCAACTGTAATAATTGAAAAACTAAAAAAACTACAATATTTGAGGTATACTGGCTTTTACATATACACAAGTTAGATACTCCTTTGAATAATATATTACCAACTAGCCATTCCTTTATATCCCTATCTATAGGATCTAAATAGTAAGACGAAGAAGAAAAGAACCTCCTCTGATACCAATTTGTTACGTCCCAGTTCTGGGTGCTTCCCAACGGTGCCCCGTACACGGTTGGTCACATGGCCTCAAGTGCATTTCCCTGAATTCCAGAGGCTCATGACTAGCAGTGAGGGACTTGGGTGTGGGAGTGGGGAAACTTTGACCTCATTAGAAAATAAACACATCATAAACATATATATAACAATAGAATATGTATTAGTACAATAATACAAGGTAAACAATGGATGAATGAAAGTAAATAATCAACTGAAGCACATATATAAATTGTGTATTTCTAATATTTCTAGGAACGAAGAAAACAAGTCACAATTCTTGAAATAAATTACTAAACTAAAGTAAAAAAGGAAAAAAATAAACTCTAACAACATCTCAAGCCTCATCTTGGTCCAATGCTTCCTAGATCCATAACAATCATGTACCGCACGTAGAAGGGAACTTGCACTTATATATAATTGGAACTATATATTCTGTTTGGGACAAAAAACATGACCCAAACATAGTGTGAGACAAATCCCAACAGGATACCACCTAAAGATTTGTGCCTAAATGTTAGTGAATATATATAGTAGGTAATATGCATAAATGAAGATAAAAACTAAGAAGTGATCAAAACTAAACTATACTGCAGTTTTCAATTACATTCATGATTTTATAAGATATTCATACCTTTTGAAAATCTTACCCTAGGATCTTACCTAAATTGTATACCACCATGTATAAAATTAACAAACAGATGTCTCAAAATAACATCTAATAGTCAAGAATGACCAAGTCCAAGATTATGGTTTGGCTTGACAGACTCATCACACACAAACAATAATTTCAAAACAACCCTCAGGGAATGTCCTCAAATCCTAACACCTTTGTTTTAACATATACTCAAATTAATAATAATAATAATGACCCTCTAAGAAATATCACACATTCTAACCCCCTTGGTCTCACATAGAAATAATCAAATGCAATGGACCACCAGGGTAGATCACACGGTCAATACCCCTTTGTCTACGTAGAAACAATTAAGTATAATGAACCTCTGGAAGACCTCACAATCAATTCCCTATGGTCTATCATTTATTTAATGAAGATCCTCTAGGTAGCTCCCACAGTCTAACCCCTATGGTCAATGACCCATGTCATCTCTCATAGTCAATACCTCTGGTCAATTATAATAACAATTCGTAATCAAATGACCCATATTTGTAAAGCTCTCACAGCCAATTCCCCTTGTTCATACATTCATAATTCAAAAACATGCACCCCATATGAAAACAAATCCATCCTTAAAACAATGGGAATAGAAACAAATAATCCAAACATGATTTCCAGACCCAACTAGCATAACAAAATCGAACATGGGTAACACATCCATAATCAAATAAATAATCTTAATTCCCAATCCATATACCATTCATAAACAAAAAGTTTGTATCATGTATTAAACTGAGATAAATTTCAAAAAACATAATACCCTAAACAATGTTATTTGACACTTAAGCATATTTAACTCAAAGGGAATTATAGTTAGGAACAAACCACGTACCTCTACATTGATTGATGATCACCCATGAACGCCGACCCTTGAATCGGCCTAGAACGACATATATTAATAAAAAATTTCAAAAACTCTAAACCTTGAATAACTCAAGAGAGAGGATAAATTATGGGATGATGCTATAGAAGAATATAGGATTCCCCGGTGGGATTCCAATGCACCCGCCAGAGTATGATTCTGAGAACTGATGATGGATGGGTGGGTCTGAGAAGAATAGTCATTCTCATCCATTCTTTGATTAAATGAGGTTAGAAGAAGATGTTTTTGGTGATTAGACAAGACCCTGGTCCATCCTATCATATAAAAAGAATAGTACACAGTGTGTTTATTTGATGTATATTCCATGTATTTTCCTTAACCAGACCCTAACATTAGCGGTATTCCATGTCACCAAACAAAGCCTTGTCTCAACCGTTACATGACCAAGACGTGGTTGTATACAATAATAGGATACACGGTGTGTACTCCTAATTACAAAGCATGCAGTCCTAAAATTTCAAGACCCTCCCATTTTTTTCAAAAACATCTAAAATCAATATTCACACATGAAAAGAAGATCTGAGTTCTTACACTCATTATCCTCCACATAAATTGAGTAAAAAATGATATCATTCATGAATAACACCACGAACAGGTCTAATTAAGTATGTATGATATGGTTCATGTGCTCTATGAACACTATTGGGGAGTTTTTCAATCCAAAGTGAATGACCAAGTACTCATTGTTACCATAAAAAATCTATATGTTTTCTCATATATATCTTTATCATGTACACATAGTTGGTGATATTTTGATCTATGGTCAAACTTAAAGAACTATCATGCACCATTCAACAGATCCAAGAGTCATCAATCCCCGATAGTGGATACTTGATGTTCATGGTCACCTGGTTCAAGCACTGATAGTCGACATATAAAATAACGTTTTCATATTTCTTTTTGGAAAAAACAAGTAATGTTTCCCAGGGTGAAACACTAGGTCTCAAGAAGATCTTATACTATTATTCCTCTAATTGAACCCTCATCTTGCAACATCTGTTCTATCCATTTGATATGCTTGTAGAAATAATAGTATTGTTCCGAGTTATAAATAAATGTATAACTGTATCACCCAACAGGGTGGTAAACCTAGAACATATTCATGAAAGACATTCTTGTACTCCACCGCCACTATATGAAATTGGAAACTCATAACAATTGTTGCAATGAGGGTTATTCTAGCCAACTAAAGATAAATTAGAGGCAACCGCCTATGAATGATCCCATATTATGATTCCTAGGTTTCCTTTTCGCCTACAATGGTAAAAATAATTATGTCATTGTGGAAAAACCACACCCATCACCTAGAACTATCAATCTAGGCATGACTATATATAACCAATCCATACAAAAAATTATTTTGTACGGACAAGATGCCACCACCAAGAGGATCCCATCGAAACTACCATCACCATGGGTTAGGTCACACTACCGATATAGGTGTGTGATCATTGATCCTCCTCTTATAGGTTTCATGAAGCATAAGGGTGGATTCAATGGTTCAACTAGAATCACTATGTTTCATATAGAATATGTAGAAAAAAGGGAATAACTATCTCCTGTGTCAATAAGTATTGCAGCTAAAGTATAAAACACATCATTTTTACCTCAAATAATTCATAGTTACCATAGGTCATATTCCTTGACCACATGTAGCTCTCTCCTCCCTAGTCCCAACTCCCTGATCCTAGTGCGGACCACCTGGGGGTGGTGGTGGTAGAAAGTCTAAACATCGACCACTTCCTACTACTTTTCCATCTCCTCTCCCATTTCTATCTCCCTATAGATTTTACTTCTCTAGTCATTGTCTCTACATTTGTGGTCCATTCATATAATCCATATCAGTTGTTCGATGGGTTCGGAAATATTGATTGAGATGTCCCCATCCATCACATGAATAGATCTTCCGTTATCTTGGTTGACTGTAATCTCCTAATGATCCCTGAAATTCAGATCGTATAACATATGACCTCTTTCTGAAACATCTCCCATGTCCAGGTCCCTAAAACTAACATATCCTCCCTGATACTACTTCTTCTTTCCAATAGCTAACTGTCACTAGCTGTGTATGCTCATCCATGAATCATACAACCATTAAAGACCACTCAAGCACCCAAACATACATCAGAATGCACAGAGGGATAACACTGTCTCAGATGCCTCTATAAATGCCTATCTATAAATTCTAATCCATGTAGTTCTAATCCCTAACATTATCCATCATGTACATGGAATGGTTTTTGAAACTCTATGAATAATAATCAAGGGACATGTTACCCTGCTAGAGCTATAGACGCTCTTAAATATGAAATCTATCAACCTATCTAAAGAGAAATTTTCTCTAAGGAAGAACTCAAACTCTACCAATGAGTGATTCACTTCGTCATGTGTCCTAGATAGCCAAACTCCATAATATTCCCTCTGAGATATATAAGAGTCTTTCTGCTAGGACAACCATCTGATCTGTGGGTGTCAAGAATAGTCAGAAAACTCATGTCACCAACTCAAGCCATTCCTTAGCCTCCAGAGTGTCAGGGTATCCTCAGAACCTTAGGTTTCTCTGTCACTGAAACTCATAAAGCACACTCAGTCTGTTTTCTTTATCCCCTGGTACTACTGGTACCACGTGCTTCCCTACAAGCTGTGATATGGCTAGTGCACCACATGGAGGTGAAATCTGGGGAACATATCCATATATCAAATCCTCTTCATTGTGTTGGTCATCCGACCAATCAAAATTATGAATCCTAGCTGGTATGCATCGTGGATGAATATTGTAACAAACAAGATGTTCAATGGGAAATGAGAATATTTGGAATTAGGCACAAGAAGGAAATGAAATCCACAACCGATTTATATATGATTCATGTACCACTATTATCATTACAACTGGTGTTTTTAGGTACTGGGCTGAAAAGAAGGTTATTATAATCCTAGTGTAATGATATGTCAGCCGCCACCCCAACACTAGAGTCCCTGGCATGAAAGCCGATATCAAAACACATAACATTGGTTCCCAAAAGCAATATCAAAGACTCTTGTAACTAATGTAGAACCGAACAACTCTAATAGCACACTTTCATGACCCACCCTTGTGGGACCAATGCCATGACTCCCAAAGCCTACCTCCAATATGCCAGGGTCTAGTGACTAGCACCGAGATGGAAAATCAATAACATGGGATGCATTTCCAATGTAACTGTACACATGCACACACCTCCAAACCCACAATATTGTGAAATGTAAAAATCACTAATGAAATAGTTCATGCATACCACTATATCCCACAAACAGAGTACAGAAGAAAGTAAAGTAAAAATGTCTAGAATAAAATACCACCAAAAGAGTCAGTAACCACAATTAAATCATCTATAAAAAAGGTACTGGGTCGACTATCTTAAAGCTGCATGAACACACCTCATCATGTCTGGTCTCACAAAGAACCATTTGGCCCTAGTCTAGCATGGACTCTATTAAAGGGATGATCATCTTCAAAATACACAACACATGCATGCATAGCTTGTGCAGGTTGGTGTATAAGAAAATGTAGAGGACTCACTGAAACCAAAAAAGTAATATAAAAAAGGAAATATATTGTTAGATCATAAAACATTCATGTATACAAAAAATATAACCAGAATATCAAGATATGCACAACCAAGACAGAATCTATAGGTACGTCTCAACAACTGTATACCAAAACTGTAAATTCATTTTGAAGATTCCACAAAGAAATCATGTGGGAGATCACAATCTTGAATATGATAGCACAAATGACTTCCATCTAAGAGGTATTACTCATCGTGTCTCTCCATGAGAGAGATATGTTGATAGATCTGAATGAGATACAATTCAATAGAATAATATCATAGAAAGGGAGATGGGGTGATACCAACAACTCAATATGGATTTACCCGAAAAGTATAGTATTTGCGCCAGTATAGTGTTGGTCACATAGATACCATGAACTCCACCTATGGCATGAAGAAAGAATAAAGGAGTATTTCCTTTTGAAGGGATCAAATTTCAACAAGTATGATATGATTCACACCAACCTTTAGGGAAATGATAAATGGAATAAACACTAATAAGAATTTTCGATGATATGGAGCACCAGTGGCTCAAGCCATGTAAGAATGGCTACACGTTGTGTATTAGGGTCGCATATCATGTCCCTTGAACCTGGTTACTTATTGTATAAAATGGCTCATGTATTTATAACATGTTATGTTGAAAAAGAGGTACATGATGTGTGGAAGGAGTCACACACCATGTTTGTCCATCTGTTCTCTACTCGTGTACTCTGGTCGGGTTCTAGAACACGACATTATCCCACGAATGCCTATCCATGTAACAGTACATGGGGCTATTTGTGTAATCAGTTCAGGTTATGTTGCGAGGGGAAGTACCCACCATATAGTAAACCCATGTTATCTATCCCATGTTTATGTACCAAATATGGTACACACAGAGATGTCAAATAGTGAACACATTCCCTGTAGTTGAGACTAAATGAACTGTGGTCTGATTTTTCTAGAAACTCGTGTTCATCATCTGACTCCTCATTCGACCATAAAAATATCATTCCAATGGCCCGTTAACCTCAAAACTCCATATACATTGTCTTTTCCCCACCCTAACAATGAATTAAGGGGTTTTGGGTCTTCTATAGGCTCATAAATATTATTTAATCCATCTTGAGACAACTCATATAAAGAAATGGTTCTCTCAAATCACTATGATCCATCTGCCTGAAACGCCTTCAAACCAATGTTGAGTTGAATAGAAGATGGATATCTAGTTTGATATGATTTTCCATTAATCAAATGTGGAATTATTGACCGTTAATTGTTGGGGGAATAAGGAAAACGCACATCATGAACGTAAGAAATTGGGTGATAAAATGTATAAGGAATAGTCTCAAGGAATGATCTTCAGTCATTTTTCATTCCACCCTCAATCAATTCATAGAAGAATAATGAACGAATCCAAAAAAAGCTAGAAAGAAATAATTAAAAATCCCACCAATATAATCCTCCCTTCCAGTAAGACCAATTTTTAGGAAAATATATTCATGAATTTATCCAAATTATTCATGGGAATCATGAATAAAAAACTAGAATCAAAATAATGAAACCTACCTGAATTTTGGATCCAACACTAATAAATACCGGCCTTTACATAATCTTTTTTTGGGATATCTTCCATGAATGGTGTTCTTTGATCTTGGATATAATGTTCTTTTTTCGCCTACTAAGAGGATTCCCCAGATCTCTCTCTCTAGGGCCTCAAGAGGATTCGAGGGTTATAAGCTTAACCTTGGATCTCTTCCAAAGGGTTATTTAAAATAAAACTATCATTGTATAGAAAAAATAAAAATAAAATATTTTTTATCAATTTATTTTATTCATCTAACATGCCTAAGTCAACTTTCCACAATCGACCTGTGGCGACCAACGAAAGTTAATTACTATGGTAAAGTCATTGGTTAGAAATCAGTGGTGTCGTCAAATTTATGACATAGGTACCCATTTATATATTATTCCTCTTTTTTAGGAAAACTGCACTGGCATGCTATTTAATATTATAATATGTTTTAAATAATTATTCCAGTCACACCATTCCATAGAATCACATGTCATCTTTCGACTTTGTCTAAAATTTAATCTGTATAATAATAAAAAATAATACATGTAAAATTTAGGACATTACAACTTCTGTATAATAAAAAATTTCATTCCTTGATTAGGTGTGATATGAAATCTGATTTTATTACATTTATTGAAATTTTGTTGTGCACAAGACTTTTTTTCACACAATTAAATAATTAAGTCTCTCTTAAATAATATGATCATTGAAACAGTTCATAAAATCACAATTATCTTTCTCATACGTGTCTAATGTTCTACAACTATTAAATATTATTACATGTATGTACTATTCATTTTACTTTTTATACCATGAATTATTCTTAATTAATTTTATTTATTATTTTAAAAAAATTTATTTCATTTAATAGGTTTTATTAATTTGTTACCAAAGTGGTTTATTTAAAAGTCATATAATTATTCAATTTTTATGTTTATGATTCCATCTGGTAAATTATAAAAAAATTTAATCTTAAACGCCATTAATTTTCTTCTCCTATATTTCTTTTTGGTATTTTTCAATTTTTACCTTCATTTTTACCATCTTTTGTTGTCAAAATATCTAAAAATGTTTTGATGGAAAAAATTGATTTTTTAAAATATGATGGGAATATTTTCCTTCCATTTTATATTTTATTTATAATTTTTCATAAAAGATTTAAATATTATAAAATTATTTATAAAGAAATTTTTTTTCTAGGTTTGGGTATCTTTAAAAATGTTTTAAATGACCCTTTGTGTCATTTCCCAAATTATGAATTTTTTACCATTGGTGTGGATAGTATTGTTTTTTACAATACACTATATAAGGAAATGTTCTTGGTTTCATGCTGAATTTTTTATTTGAAGATTACTATACATATTTTTATTTTTCATCAAAATTTAATAAAATTTCCAATTTTTTCTAGAAATATTTATATATTAAATATATGATTTTCTAATAAAATGTTTCTTTTCTTCTAGACAAGTTCCATAGATTTATGAAATATATTATCATCTATATCAATATACTATGATCAATTTTATGATTCATTAGGGATATAAAGTAATTTTATCTCCACATTACTTCATTTTATGGGTAATAAACTGGATGTTATATTTAATGATTGTAGAAAATATTAACATATTTGTATGCTGGGTTTTTATTATGAATGTTCATTTTGATGAATTATCTAATTATTATTCACCCTTTTCATATGATGAATCTATTTGATAGATAAAATATGGGGTGAGACTCATTATGATCCCTTGATTCCAAGGTAGGTCTTCTGATAAAAACATGTTTCAATGATATGCACAAGAATTGAACTTTTATTTTGGATGTCTTGGAATAATGTACGAAGATAATGTTTATAATTTCCTATTGCAAAGACTCAACAGTATGTTTAAGATTTCTATAATTATTGATTCCACAAAAATTAAATTAGTTATTGATGTCCTTCAAATTATTTTAATTGTAATGATATCCTTAGATATGTTTAAATCCCATGGTCTTATGAATATGAAAATATTTTATCATAATTTAGGCATAACAATATATTATTCATGATCAATTTATTATTTCAACATAATGTGTTTTCATTTACTTACCTTGATATATTAAATATTATATAAATTTTCAAGGTAACTTTTTTTATATGTAATAATTACTATGTACATTATATCACAGTTATTTTGTTTTATTTCCCAATGATGTATGAAACTAGTTTATTATAGATACTAAATACCATAATTTAGATAAAATATTTTTCTCAAAAAAATTATTTTTGGAATTTTATGTTTTCATATTTAGGTAATGTTCATTTTTTTAGTTCACCAATAAATATAATCTATTTAGTCAATTGAGACGTGATAACTTGAATCTACTTTTAATGAAATAATATGACCACTAAATATAGGATACATGGATAGGGTTTATTTATCATATCTCATCCAATATATTACAAAATATCATTCCAGAAACCCTCCCCATGTTATTTAAGTCTATAAATTCTCAAAATAAAATTTGTTGGTGGCTTTCAGTGTAAGCTAATTAGTGATACCTGATGATGAGTTATACACCTTTACTAACCAATTTCAGGTTTATTTATTTGTATAAATTTATAAAATCAACTTTAATAGCTATAAAAAAACAACATAAGAGTATTATATATACTAAATTTTTATTAATTTTTTGTAAAAACTCTTTTCGATCTACTTTTTATCCAATAGGAAATGAAAACATTGCCCTTGTGTACTTGTTGACTACCTCATCAACAAAGTGATGTCATTAGTTTCCCATAACTATATCACTTTGATGGGTATAAATATTTAATTAATGAATAAATATTAATTTTATAATATAATAATTATTCTCTAAGGATATGAAATTATGTTATTACATTCCCTTCTAATCCATTGTTAAATGATAATATAACCCATGAATACAAGTACAATACCAATCCATAAAGAAACATGATTAATTTTTCATTACAACCTAACATTTATTGGAAAAATTATGGATCTAAAGAATAAAAATGAAATATATAACATAATAGTTATTCTATGTATTTAAAATATAATTTACAATATTTTTTGATCTATTTGAAAAATGGAAATATTATTCATGTGTTTTCGTAGACAATCACCTCTATTATATGATGTGTTTAGTTTCTCACATAAATGTTCTATTTATAACAATAAATTTTTTTAGTTTTTAAATATCATAATTTTTCATTTTTATTATTTTGGGGACGAAGTTCCCATGATTTTTTTGTCTATACTCAACTTACAATGGTAGTTTTTTTCTTATAAACAAAATGTCCTAAAAAATATAATGTGAACTTAACCTTTTTAGTAACTAAATAAATCATTGATACAATTTACCTAAAGGAAACAATTTTAAATTAATAATAATTAAAAAATGTTAGTAGAAAAGATAAATAATTTAATTAAATGACTTGGTGGTGTAGATATACTAAATAAAGGATTCGAGTCCTCAGGTATGACACTATATTTTCAAAAAATGGTTGAAATTTTTTATTCCAACTATTTTTATTAAATGTTGAGAATTTTTTATATATTTTAATAATGTTAATATATATGAATCAATGTTTCATAATTATCTTTTTTAATATATTTAACATTCCCAATAATTTTTTAAAACAGAAAAATTTCAATGTTTATTATATGGGTTATTTTGGAGTTTTTAAAAAAGTACAATTTATTATTTTTATTGATGTATACAGGATGATTTTCCACTAATAGTATCATAATAATTAATTTTTTATAATGTTTCTTCAATAAATTGAAATATTTTTTAACATATGATTCTCTTCCATCTCATGTGTCATTTTTTTATTTTAATTGTTTTTATGGAAATAGATATTTATTCTAATTTATAAGAGGCATAAAAATGGTTAATTCTATTTAGAATGAATAAAAATTAAAATGAGTTTTATTATTATATTTAATTAAATAAATATATTATTTTCATTATTGTTCTTATAAATTTAATTTTAATGACATGTTCTCCCAATATAGCATTATTAATGGGAGGTCCTCATAAATCTCAATAATGTATCGGGTAAAGTGAAAGAGTTTATTGGTTTTAGGATACACCTAATACCTATGGGAATTATATAGTTATGTGATTCAACTATATATATTAAGAGATGATTTAATATATGTATAATCTACCAAGGTAACTACATTGTCTTATTATAATATTTTTTTAATTAAATATTTTTTATTTCTAACAGTAAGAATATGTGAATATTTTTTATAAATTTTATGACAATTTTAAATTGGGAAATGATTTCTTTTCAAGGAAATATTTTCATGTTTTTTATTAATTTTACAAGAAACCCCCATAATTATTATTTTTTCCTTTATGAATGCTTTTGAAATCATTATTCATACTATTGAAAAATTATGTTTTTTTCTTGGATAAATAAATTTATATTTTAATGTAATGTTTATTATGAAAAATGTAAACATTCAAATGAATTAATTAGGTCTCGAAATGATGTAGAGTGTTTTTATATTGATTAATCTATTTATCTACTATCCTTTGAATTCAAATGTTTTAAATAGTTCTTATATTATAGTAAAACCCCTAAAAAATTAAAATTTTTGTGTAATGGTAGTTATAAGGAATAATGAGTGTTTTTAATATAAAGAACATATTTTATGGTAAAATGGAACATTAAGTAGAATTTTTCACATTTTAAAGTGATATATTATAAAATTAAATAATACTCTAATCCTAAAAATGAAATTCGTATATATGTGATGAAACATACACAATAAACTGTTTAATATTAGATATTTTTAGGTTCTTGTATTATTTTTAGATTTGGAAGAAGAGATTGGATATTTTAATAAGTTAAAATGAAATTAAAATATACACCAATGATATTAATGTTTATTCATATATTATTATGAGTGTAAAGACCCAGAAATTTCAAGGAAATTTTTTTCTTAATTTCATTTAGAATTTTACAAGAACGCAGTTTCTGACGGCGCCTGATTCCGAGGCCCGGTGTGCCCGGAATTAATTTCCGAAGTTTGGCTCGGGTACGTTCCGTGAACGAGCGAGTGGGAATTTCTATATTTTGAACCGGTGCTCGGAATTGAAATCTGATTGCACTGATGAACTCGCAACACTGGTAATCGCTTAAGGGAACCTTTACCATAGTTGCGTTTGTGCGGGAGAAGAAGTTAATTTTTGGGGTTTAAATAAAAAAGTGAATAAATTTGTTAAATCAATTTTATTTCATGTTAAGTTGTTATCTTCTCTCATGGGAAGTTGGTGTTGGGCCCGCATCCATCCAACTTCCCATGTGTGGATATTTTAAAGGGTGGGGCCCACACAAACCCCTCCCCACCTCTTCAAATTCCTTAACATTCCTAACCCCGCTAAACCCCCCATTTAATCCCCCATTAACTCTTGAACTTCTCCCCCTCTTAAGTACATGCCAACACTTTTTAATTAATGAGTTCAACTTCTTAATTAATTAAGTTATTTGAATTTTGGAATTTGAAAAGCTTGGCATGTGTTAATATAATAATGGGAGAGATTAATTTATTAGGTTGCTTGGTTAGGTGAGGATATTGAGAGAGAAATCTCCTAGTTTTGAAGAACTTCATCACCATCATTGAAGAACGTCGAGACTTCGACGGAGAATGTGATGATCACCGACCCTCCGATGGAGAACGCGAAGGCACCAACAACGTGCCTTCTCTTCTTCTTTCTCCGCGTCAAGGGAGGAGGCATCACCGCGGGGAACGTCGCCATCGACAACGATGCTCACTCCAACGACGAGTACCCTTCTTCATTTCCGACGCATGAGCGTGGGAATTGGGAGTGTGTGACGAACAAGAAAATCGAGGAATCGATATCCTCCCTTTTTCCGAGATCATCAACGAACGACAATTACGAGGTAGGGGTTTGTTTTTGATAATGACATCTTCTTCCCTTCGTTTTTTTCCCATTTTAAAATAATGAATGCAGATTATCAAGGGAAGATTGTTTCAATTTTAACTGTTATGAAATTGATACTTAGTTGCCGTTTTTTTGAAAACTCCTAATGCAAAGGGTGCGGGCCGTACGAACACGGCCCGACAACCTTCCTCTATTTTCTCTTGTTGTACGGTTTTGTCGGTGATGAAGCAACGGGACCGCGGTAAGGATTTGAGATCACTACAGTGAAGTTCTTGACCCGAGGAGAGCATTGGCGCAGGCGGCGGTCAAATTGGACCACCGGTGCATGATCGGTGGTCCGCAGAGCTCGACGGCGGCGCACCACCCCGGCGCGGCGGCGCCGGAGACCGGCAACGGCGCGCCACCGGAAAAACCAGCCGCGACTGTGCCGTGGCGGCCATCAAGGCGGCCGGCAAAGCCGTCCGCGGTGGACAGGGCGAGACCCCTTCTGGGTCCCGCGTGTATGAAGAACGGTTGGTGTATGGCCGACCGTTACCCTGAAGACCCGGGGGTTGAACCCCCGGTTGGCTGGAGCGCCCCCCCCCCCCCCACGTGGGGGGGCTGTTGGTTCATTAACACGGGGGGGGGGGGGGGGGGGTTGTGCCCCCCATTCCCTCGACTCGCCGCTCGGCCAAACGGCCGAGCTGAGCTGGCACCGGGCCGGGTCGACCCAGTTCGGGCCGACCCGGGGGGGGGGGGTGGGGGGGGGGGGGTCTCGGGCCGGGTCGGCCCGGGCCCAGACCCTCGTTTTCGGACCACTTTCGGTAAAATGCCCGTAACTTGGGCCACGAGACTCCAAACGACTCGCCGTTAGTGGAAACACGATCCTTGGATCGAGACAATCCTTTTGGTATATCGCACTCAAGGTTTCGTATTACTTTGGGTTCGGCCGGGTTGGTTCGGATACGAAACCAACCGGGCCCTTGGAGCGGAAACGCTCATATCTTGAGCTTCGGACGTCCAATTGACGTGACGTCGACTTTGATGGAATCCTCTAAGTGAGACGGATCTTTTGGCTTACTCCGCTCGAGGTTTGGATGCCATCGGAGTGGGTCGGGTTGGTTCTCTCACGAAACCAACCGGGCCCCTGGAACGAAAAAGCCAATAACTCACAGACCGGGCGTCCGATTGACGCGCCATCTGTTTCGTTGAATTCCTCTTGATGAGACGGAAATTTTTGAATTGTTCGCCCAAGTTTTGGATAAAGTTGGTAGTGGCCGGGTTGGATCGCACTCGAAATCCAACCGGGCCCCTGGAACAGAAAAGTTGATATCTTTCAGACTGGACGTCTGTTTGACGAAACGTCAGCGGCGTTGGTGATCACATTGAGAAACGGTCTCTATGAGTTTACCCTATAAGAGTTCGGGGTACAATTGAGATGCGGTCGGGATTGGTTCGCTCACGAAACCAACCGGGCCCCTGGGACGAAAAGGCTAGTAACTCACAGACCGGGCGTTCGATTTACGCACCGTCTATTGCGTTGATACCCCTATGACGAGGCGGTCCTTTGAGATACATATCCGTGGGAATTTGAGATACTTGGAGTATCAACCTGTAGCTCGTGGAGCGGGCCCTCCCAGTGACGAGCGTGCGTAGTACGGAGACCGTGTATCTTGCTGAGACCTGACGACTGCTTGACCGACTCGACTTGGAGTGAGTCGACTAGCCCAGTGGACGGAGCACTACTTTCTGAGGTGCAAAACCATGGCGGACGGAGCACTACCTGTGTGACAGTGCAGACCCGCGGTACTCGTCCGGAGAGTACCTCAGCAGGCTACTAGGGGGTGTGCACTACTGTGTTTGGGTGACATACCTCGGTGGGAAGCAGTACTGTGTCTGGGTGGCTGACCCGCGGTACTCGACAGGAGGAGTACCTCAGCAGTCTTAGGTTAGTGATCAATACCTCGGAGTCGTGACAGGACCACTGTACACTCTAGAGACGGATCTCTTCAGCAGTTATGGTTTCGATAATGAAAATCCTGGTTTGAGCTAAGACTTTTGACCGTTGTGTTTACCTCATGATTGAGATGGGTCACTTGATAACTTAGGTATATGTATGGTCATATACCTGGGTAGTGGTTATCCGTTGATTTCACAATTCTTGTATTTCCTCATGATTGAGATGGGTTACTTGATAACTTATGTATATGTATGGGCATATACCTAAGTAGATGTTATCTGTTGAGATCTTCTTTGTGGTCATCCTTGTTGGTTTAGTGAGACCTTGGGGGTCCCGGGGTCCCTACTGAGTATCGTTATACTAACCCCTGCACGGGCTATGCCCGCACCTCGTTGTGTTGGTTGCAGACGACGGGCAGTGCTGACGGAGGCCGAGTGTTCGAGGACTGGACGGTACCCGGAGGTGGACTACACGACGAGTCAGTACCCAGAGGTGGACTACACGACGTGACGACTCATAGAGGAGGTTGACGGACGAGAGCGTGAAGGAAGCTATCTGTACCTACACTTCAGGTAGGATCTGTGGTGGGAGACCAGGAGATGCGCTATCTGTACCTACCCTTCAGGTAGGATCCGAGGAGGACGACCTAGGAGCTGCTTCCTTCTTCCAGTTGTTTGTATTTTTGATGTTGTACCTTGTTCAGTTGTAGTCGTACTTTCTTTTGGGTTTGTATTCTGTCCCATTTATTTTTCAGCTTTTCTTTTGTACTTAGTGTTTTGATTCTGCAAGTACTCTATGGTCCTTGTTTTCTTTTATAAAGGCAATGCCTTTCCAGTTATCGGGATTTTACGCCTTTGGTGCTAGTCACCAGCCCCTAGCCTATGGAAGACGGGCTTGGGGTAGTCACGGCATGGGCCCCGAGGACGGGTCGTGACAAATTGGTATCAGAGGAGTTGGTTCTACTGCAGAACTTATAACTCTGATATTTTCTTTCTGTGAAGAAATAGTGTTAAGAGTACCGAGTGTGGTTTTCAGTTCAGGGAGTCCAGTGTTGGTGCGGGTGGCCGACGTATCCATACACCAGGACCCTGACAACTGATTTCTGACTTTGTGAATGAAAACACTGATTGTGTGTGTGTTTTCAAATGTTTTCCCTTAAAACAGCTCAAACCAGGTCAGCTCACCAGGTATAATCGTTTTACCGTGTCACGTTGTTTCTTTCAAGATGCCTTTTCTTGGACGACCATCTAGAGCCTAGAGGGATGTGCGTGCTGACAGCCTGTCGAGGGACGAGGCTTCGGTACAGGGCCCTCTTGCAGTTGAGGCACCAGCGGTACTACTACCCGTTGGGCCACCGATGCCACCAGCCCCAGCAGTAGGCGATGCACGACGCTTGAGCACGCTGCACGAGTTCCAGCGCCAGAGGACACCCATGTTCCGGGGAGAGATGGACCTGCAGGCGGCTGAGGTTTGGCTTGAGGCTGTGGTGAGAGTCTTCAGGCTAGTGGGGACGCCAGCAGACTTCATGGTGATCTTTGCTACCAGCCTCCTTCAGACAACAACAGGCAGGTGGTGGAGCCACTTGTTCCAGTTTTGCGATGGGATGACCTTCGCATGGGAAGACTTCGAGACCTTCTTCAGGATGGACTTTGTTCTAGTAGCTCTACACCCCGAGCATGTACAAGAACTTCTGCCTTTGCCGTAGGATTTTCAATCAGTAGCCGAGTCATCTATGGGCAGTAGACAGATGATGCAAAGGTCCAGGAGAACCAGACCAGGAGTTGGCCGATCTCTGGTTTTAGGACCGGTGGTGCGGGGCACCCGTGGTGGAAACAGAGCTAGGCATGCCAGAAGCAGGTTGTGTTACTCATGCGGCGGAAAGGGTCACCTGGCACATGACTGTCCGACTCCTCATACGGTTGATCAGCAGGTATTGGAGGAGCCACCGAGGCAGAAGCAGCGACGAGTGCTTGAGAAACAACCGAGCAGTGGACAGGGCAGTAGAGCTCTGAGAGCAGGTGGTTAGGAGAGGAACTAGTGGATAGGTCCTTTGTACTTCTAGTTTCATGTTGATTTTGTATTCATGTCTTTTTTACTATGAGTTATGAGCTGCAATAATAAAAAGACACTTATCTTTGAGATGTTTTCTTTCCTGTCCTTTTGTTTGGTTGATTCTGAGTGGTCGCGGTTAAACTGTTGACTTGACCCTCACTTTCGAGATTTCTACTGGAGGGGACCTAGTGACCTCACACTGATGCCGACAGTGTGACTCGACCCTTGGAGGCGAGAGTGACAGTTGGATCTCTTAGTAGTTATGTCGAGGCCTTATGACATCATCCATGGCATGAATGCGTCATTCATGTCAGGATTGACTGTATTAGGCAATGGGCGTGGTTCATTCAGGGGATTAGACCGGGTTTCTCTTATCGACAAAGAAGAAATCATAGCAGCTCATGTGAGACTAGAGATGGTGAAGATCATCCAGGAGTGGATGAAGACTGCACAATGCAGTAAGAAACAGGAAACTAGTGCCAGTCTTAGAGACTCGGGCGTGTTAAATGTTAATGAAGAGGAAGCTTAAATGAAAGATGAGTCTACGAAGCAGTAGCCGTGGAGGCAGAGCTAGGAGAGCAGCATGAGGTTGTGTACATCCTAGCATGGTACAACCATCCGCCTTAGTTATTCCCGCCAGGCTCAGGGAGCTGGAGGGTGGAGGAAGAGTGCGGCTGCATGCGGTCATGGAGTGTGACCCAATGGCTCTAGAAATGATTCAATAGACAGTCTGTTCCCACTACTAGCTACTGTAGTAACAGACATCGATATGAATCATTCCTTGCTTTCACAAATTTTGATCCAGACCTAGATTTTCTGGTAAGCCGTGGACTTGACCCTCACGTCTGGAGATACCTTGGGAGGAGACTCGATGATCACACTTATGCTGACGGTGTGGTCAGAACCTTGAGGCGAGAGTTTCGGTTGGAATCTCTTGGTGGCATCGTCGAGGCCTTACGACGTTAGTTTGAGTATGGAATGGGCAATAACTGTTCATACTTAAATTGACGGTATTAGGCAAACATCGGGATGGGTTATCCTTGGACAGGGAAAAGGAAACCCCTGGCAGCACGGGATAAACTCTTTCACAGGAGGGTGCGACCGATCACTCTTGAGTCAGTCAACTATACCCCCGTGGAAGCAGCCTTTTTAGTTTCAGTTCTAACAGAAAATGGAGACCTCTAGAATTCGAGGATGACGATCACGTCCTTATACGGGTCTCAACTCGACGAGGTTTATGGAGATGTGGCCAAGGCGGCAAGTTAACTCTAAGGTTCAACGGATCTTTCTAGGTCCTCAGCTAGGGAGGTGAGGTGGTTTACCGCTTGACCCATTCACCACAGTTGCACCAGGTGCACGACGACTTCCACGTATCTCAACTGAGGAGATTCGTGCTCGACCCTTCACATATCATCGACCATGAGGAGCTGGATGATGGCAATGAGGTGTTTTCCACGGAGGTTCTAGTGGGGATCAAGGATTGACAGGAGCGGATCCTATGAGGACAATCGATTCCTCAGGATCAATTTCTCTGGCAGTACGGGAACCTCCGGGTGAGCACATGGGAGCAGAAGGCTCAGATGCGTGATCTGTACCGCTTTTGTAACCTTAGTTTGTGTTAAAGCTTTAGGAGGACGTAAAGCCCTCAGGTGGAAGTAATGTAAAGACCCAGAAATTTCAAGGAAAATTTTTTCTTAATTTTCTTTGGAATTTTATAAGAACACAGTTTCTGACGGCGCCTGATTCCGAGGCTCGGTGTGCAAGGAATTAATTTTTGAAGTTTGGCTTGGGTACGTTCAGTGAACGAGCGAGCGGGAATTTCTATCTTTTAAACCGATGCTCGGAATTGAAATCTGATTGCACCGATGAACTCGCAACGCTGGTAATCGCTTATGGGAACCTTTACCGTAGTTGCATTTTTGCAGGAGAAGAAGTTATTTTTTGGGGTTTAATTAAAAAAGTGAATAAAATTGTTAAATCAATTTTATTTCATGTTAAGTTGTTATCTTCTCCCATGGGAAGTTGGTTTTGGGTCCACATCCATCCAACTTCCCATGTGTGGATATTTGAAAGGGTGGGGCCCACACGAACCCCTCCCCACCTCTTCAAATTCCATAACTTTCCTAACCCCTCTAAACCCCCCATTTAATCTCCCTTTAACTCTTGAACTTCTCCCCCTCTTAAGTACATGCCAACACTTTTTAATTAATGAGTTCAACTTCTTAATTAATTAAGTTATTTGAATTTTGGAATTTGAAAATCTTGGCATGTGTTAATAAAACAATGGGAGAGATTATTTTATTAGGTTGCTTGGTCAGGTGAGGATATTGAGAGAGAAATCTCTTAGTTTTGAAGAACTTCATCACCATCGTTGAAGAACGTCGAGACTTCAACAAAGAATGTGATGAACACCGACCCTCCGACGGAGAACGCGAAGGCACCAACGACGTGCCTTCTCTTCTTCTTTCTTCGCGTCAAGGGAGGAGGCATCACCGCGGGGAACGTCACCATCGACAACGACGCTCCCTCCAACGACGAGTACCCTTCTTCCTTTCCGACGCATGAGCATGGGAATTGGGAGTGTGTGACGAACACGACAATCGAGGACTCGATATCCTCCCTTTTTCCGAGATCATCAACAAATGACAATTACGATGTAGGGGTTTGTTTTTTATAATGACATCTTCTTCCCTTCGTTTTTTCCCTTTTTAAAATAATGAATTCGGATTATAAAGGGAAGATTGTTTCAATTTTAACTGTTATGAAATTGATACATAGTTGCCATTTTTTTGAAAACTCCTAATGCGGAGGGTGCGGGCCGTACAAACACGGCCCGACAACCCTCCGCTATTTTCTCTTGTTGTACGGTTTTGTCGGCGATGAAGCAACGGGACCGCGGTAAGGATTTGAGATCACTGCAGTGAAGTTCTCGACCCGAGGTGAGCATTGGCGCAGGCAGCGGTAAAATTGGACCACCGGTGCATGGCCGGTGGTCCGCAGAGCTCAACGGTGGTGAACCACCCCGGGGCGGCGGCGCCGGGGACCGGCGGCGGCGCGCCGCCCGAGAAACCAGCCGCGGAGGCCTTCAAGGCGGCCGGCAAAGCCGGCCGCAGTGGTCAGTGCGGGACCCCTTCTGGGTCCCTCGTGTATAAAGAACGGCCAGTGTATGGCCGGCCATTAACCTGAAGACCTGGGGGTTGAACCCCCGGTTGGCTGGAGCGCCCCCCCCCCCCCCCCACGTGGTGGACCGTTGGATCATTAACACGGGGGGACTGTGCCCCCCATTCCCTCGACCCGCCGCTCGGCCAAACGGCCGAGCTGAGCTGGCGCCGGGCCAGCCCGCGCCGGCCCGGGATGACTCGGACCCGGGTCGGGTCGACCCGGTTCGGGCTGACCTGGGGGGGGGGGGTCTCGGGCCGGGTCGGATCGAGCCCAAACCCCCGTTTTCGGACCACTTTCGGTCAAATGCCCGTAACGTGGACTACGAGCCTCCAAACGACTCGCCGTCAGCAGCAACACGATACTTGGATCGAGACGGTCGTTTTGGTATATCTCACTCAAGGTTTCAGATTACTTTGGGTTCGACCGGGTTGGTTCGGATACGAAACCAACGGGGCTCTCGGAGCAGAAACACTCATATATTGAGCTCCGGACGTCCGATTGACGTGCCATCGAGTTTGATTGAATCCTCTAAGTGAGACGAATCTTTTGGCTTACTACGCTCGAGGTTAGGATGCCGTCTGAGTGGGGTCGGGTTGGTTCGCTCACGAAACCAACCGGGCCCCTGGAACGAAAAAGCCAATTACTCACAGACCGGGCGTCCGATTGACGCGCCGTCTGTTTCGTTGAATTCTTATTGATGAGATGGAACTTTTGGCATACTTCGCCTGAGTTTTGGATACAGTTGGTAGTGGATGGGTTGGATCGCACCCGAAATCCAATCGGGCCCCTAGAACGGAAAAGCTGATATCTTTCAGACTGGACGTCCGTTTGACGAACCATCATCGGCGTTGGTGATCACATTGAGAAACTGTCTCTATGAGTTTACCCTATGAGAGTTCGGGGTACAATTGAGATACGGTCGGGATTGGTTCGCTCATGAAACCAACCGGGCCCCTATGAAGAAAAGGCTAGTAACTCACAGACTATGCGTCCGATTGACGCACCGTCTGTTGCGTTGAGACCCCTATGACGAGGCGGTTTTTTGAGATACTTCTTTGTGGGACATTGAGATACTTGGAGTATCGACCTATAGCTCGTGGAGAAGACTCTCCCAGTGACGAGCGTGCGGAGTATGGAGACCGTGTAGCTGGCTGATACCTGACGATAGCTTGACCGACTCGACTTGGAGTGAGTCGACTAGCCCAGTGGACGGAGCACTACATTCTGAGGTGCAGACCCATGGCGGACGGAGCACTACCTGTGTGACAGTGCAGACCCGCGGTACTCGTCCGGAGAGTACCTCATCAGGCTACTAGGGGGTGTGAACTACTGTGTTTGGGTGAAATACCTCGGCGGGAAGCACTACTGTGTCTGGGTGGCTGACCCACAGTACTCGACAGGAGAGTACCTCAGCAGTCTTAGGATAGTGAGCAGTACCTCGGAGTCGTGACAGGACCACTGTACACTCTAGAGACGGAGCTCTTCAGCAGTTACGATTTCGATAATGAAAATCCTGGTTTGAGCTGAGACTTTTGACCTTTGTGTTTACCTTATGATTGAGATGAGTCACTTGATAACTTAGGTATATGTATGGGCATATACCTGGGTAGTGGTTATCTGTTGATTTCAAAATTCTTGTATTTCCTCATGATTGAGATGGGTTACTTGATAACTTAGGTATATGTATGGGCATATACCTAAGTATATGTTATCTGTTGAGATCTTCTTTGTGGTTATCCTTGTTGGTTTAGTGAGACCTTGAGGGTCTCGGGGTCCCTACTGAGTATCGTTATACTCACCCCTGCACGGGCTATGCCCGTACCTCGTTGTGTTGGTTGCAGACGACGGGCAGTGCTGATAGAGGCCGAGTGTTCGGGGACTGGACAGAACCTGGAGGTGGACTACACGATGAGTCAGTACCTGGAGGTGGACTACACGATGTGACGACTCACAGAGGAGGTTGACGAACATGAGCGTGAAGGAAGCTATCTGTACCTACCCTTCAGGTTGGATCCGTGGTGGACGACCAGGAGATGCGCTATCTGTACCTACCCTTTAGATAGGATCCGAGGAGGACGACCCAGGTGCTGCTTCCTTCTTCCTGTTGTTTGTCTTTTTGCTGTTGTACCTTGTTCAGTTGTAGTCGTAATTTATTTTGGGTTTGTAGTCTGGCCCATTTACTTTTCCGCTTTTTTTGTACGTAGTGTTTTGCTTCCACTTGTACTTTGTGGTGCTTGTTTTCTTTTATAAAGGCAATCCCTTCCCAGTTATCAGGATTTTACGCCTTTGGTGCTAGTCGCCAGCCCCTGGCCTATGGAAGGCGGGCTTGGGGTAGTCACGGCACGGGCCCCGAGGTCGGGTCGTGATAATGAGATTCATTTTAAGGATTTTAATGTCAATTTTTTTAATATTTGTTTATTTGGGATGGTTTTCCCAAATGGAAACAAGGAATCTATTGTATAAAATAAATAGTTTTTTAATATACTTTTGAACCAATAACCTTGATTTTTTCAAATTGGAATATATTAGTTTTTATATTTGTTAACTCTGATAAAACATGATATTTATGGGGGTAACAATATACAAAACTAACCATATAATTTATAGAAGAGTATGTAAATAGTATAGAATTACTTGAATCAATAACCATTAGATTTTGGTAGATCACCAAACCAGGTTTAAGATAATTTATGGACAATCACATTGAATAATATAGATTATGTGGTATGTTTTTTAGACAAATTACTTGTACCACTTTTTATTTAATTATTTAAATTTATGTTCATTCAATGGTTCTTTTCCACTAAGAAACAGCAATGAAAAATAAGTTGTTAAATAAATCATCCTTGAAAACTATTTTCCTAATTTTATTTAACATAGTAAAGAATGGAAAATCATAGTGTTGATGGAAAATTTAGACTATGTTTACACATACGAAGCTAATGTTAATAGAGTGTCTAAGAATTCCGAAAATTTAATTCCAACCCATGATAATAAAATTGATCAATTTTATTCATAATTGAAGACATTATTATGAACATATCTGGTCTTCAATGTTATCCAAAGTTATGAGGAAATTATATGGCATTCTAAGAATATAAAAATGAATATTTTGTAATTTAGAAATAATTAGGATAAGGAGTGATCTAGGTGCCATGAAATAAGAATATTTCAATGATGAATCTGAAAGGAAATTAAATTCAATTACCCTCCTCAAATACTCATGGTATGAATAATTTTAGGGATTTTTTCATGATAACTATGAATTTCTACTAATTTGTAAATATTAGAAACATGGATCATGACTAAAAAAGGATACATGGTAATAGTAAGTCCAATAATGATAAGAATCGAGATAAATGTTTTAAATTTAATGAGAAAGATCATTATGTGAATATGTGTTCATGGAATGGTATAGAGGAAGGTGATCATCAAGACTATAAGTAGAAAGGTGTTGGAAATTATTTTTTAATTAATGTGACATCATATGTGATGTTTCATAGTTAGGATCTAAGTATCCCTAAGAGGGGGATGTGTGAACTAGTGATATATTTTACTTTTATCATTATTTACTTTTGAAACAAACTTCTCCTTTTATTAAATATTTCTTTCCCTATTGAACTCAAATAAAATAGACATCCACATGAACATAGGAATTTATATTGTGCACTACTCAATATGAGTAGCTACATCCTAGGTATGGTTTAGAAACAATCCATTAACACAGAATCCACTAGAAAAAAATCCTATTGCGTAGAATATAATTAGTAGGATGCAAACTTACACTCATGTTGGACTATGAAAAAAATCATAGTGTGTGTGTCATTCATCTAGAACAAAATGTTTTAATTAAATGATACAATGATTCTTGATCCACTTCCATAGATTTGATCATTCAAAAATATTTTCATCTTTCTTACCTAATTGTAGGTTGAAACCTCCTAGACATTTTAATGACACATAGTTTCATACAGATGTTACATTTGATGCTCTATAAAAGTTATTTTCACATAAACTAGGAATTCAAAATTGGTTTTCATGAATCTCTCTTCATAAATCTCCCAAAAATCATGAAGAAATAGGTCTTCATAGAATCAAATGACTTCATGAAGCTTACTAATTCTACATGAGATATTCCAACATAATGAAGAACCCATTAATTAATATAATTGTCATCAGTCCAGAATTTATAGGTATTTTTGTTATGCTCATGCTTGAATAAAAATCACACATCATAGATCACTTCAACCTTTACAAAATCAGATATATTTTGGATTTTCTATTATTAATTCCTTAAAAATGATGTGCGGGTCACCTCATATTTATAAGCTCACCCGTTCATGATGATCCACCAACTCTAGATCATTTTTTGGTTCACTAAAAAATATATTCACAACGCATCTCCATTCATGATGAACCATTGATATTTGTCATTGTCAGGGCGATCACTTTCAAACCATCATGCACTTGTGATGCTCCACTTCTCATAATCTTAATGGTTAACATCACTATTCATGAAGCTCCACCTCTTTGTGAATCTCATCCCATTATTCAATAAACCTATTCATTTAACATTATTTTGACATTTCATCTCTAGAATACAACCATTCAAGATTCTTCACTTCCCGTCGCCTCTTAATCATGATTTTTTCAATCAAAACCGTTGTTTCATCATGAACCACCCTTCATAAACACCAATAATCATAAAATTCATTCATTTTATATATTTTCATATTCCCTTCAAGAAAATCCATCATTCATGATGCTACACCTCCAATGAATTTTGGACCCCAACAATTTGGCCAATATTTGGAAATGATTCCACCTTAAAATCTTCTACGTCAAAACCAACAATATTAATTGGAAGAACTCCAATAAAATCATTCAATTAAAATAAAATAGAAAAATAATTTGTAGATACTTTTATCCCCATATATTCATAATGATTTCATAACAAGTTATCTAAATAAATTTTGTTATTTTTAAAATAAAAACTACAGAAATATCTTGATATTAACCATGGAAAGTATTATAACATCCCTATATTTCACCAATATCTATCTTTCCAAATGAAATGGACATTATTATAATACTTGAATCTAATTTCCAGATTATGTAGATTAGTCCAATCATCCACTTATACAAAGTGAAGTGATTTTATTTCTTCTCAAACTTCCTTGACAATAAAATCCAATACCTTAAAATGATACCCTTAAATATCAGCTTGGTCATAACAAAATGAAGTGGTGAAAGGTACATTACTTTTTTCTCTACGTGTGACAATATCTATTTTTATTTTGGATCAACACATTATTTTAATTTATGTAATTTTTATATTCAAATTTAAATATGAAATCATGAAATGGTTAAAAAATATAGATAAAACTCCATGTAGAAATATTGAAGCACCCAAGATATATGGGATCCCTCATTTATTTAAATCTATATTGGTTTAACCTATATATATTTAATTTTATTACCCATTGTGTAGTTTTGTGTTTTTATAAAAATGGAATGGCTTTTAGTTTATCACATTAAAATATTTTTCAAACAAAAAAGTGTCACATTAAATCCCCATAATGAGTCATAAATTTTAATGTAAGAATGAGATCATATTGTTGATATTATATCATGATTTTGTAAAAATAATTAAATTTTTGAGTGAGTGTTGTCTTTAATATATTATCTTAACAGAAGAAACCATTCAAATTAGTGAGTTTCAAGTTCTAAATTAAAACATGGTTATATTTACTAATTACTTCACTTGGGATATTATATATTGAGAAGTTGAATTTAATATTTTCTTATTTCTTTATTCTAGGAAAAATATAAATCTATCTTATTTCTTAATTTAGTTGAGTTATTCAAATTGAAAATGTAGAGGAAAGTGTTTCTAGATATAGGTTTTATGTTTCCTAACACTTCAGCTTTTTGAAGCATATATTTTTGTGTGATAAAATGATGGATGGGTCTTCGATTATTTTAATTCAGTATAAATCACTCAATTAAATTTCTAATGAGAACATGTTTCATTTTCCTCATGCTGGTGATTTTTTTTATTACATTTAGGTTGGTTAGTATTTTTAAAAGGATGATAAAAGCTCTAGGTACCAATATGTAATGTTAAATTACCATGATATTTTTAGGATTATAGTTAATAATAGATTTGGAAATACTGAGTTAGTTCTTGTCCCTTTTCTATTGTAAATGTTACCCACTTTATTTAGTTGTCTAATATAAAAAATTATTTAGTATTCATATAATTTTTTTTGATAATATATTGGTATACTCTACATGTTATAAAGGTCATGAGAAACATATATAGAATATTTTACATACCATAATAGAAAATTAGTTTTATGGGATATTTAGAAAGTGTAATTTGTTTACAAAAATTTATTTCCCTAGATGTATTGATTATAATGATTGAATGAAAATTACCATACTTAGAATAAGGTTGTAAAATTTTGTATCAGTAAATTAAATGTGGCAGAGATTTGGATATTTTTTTGTTATCGATATACGGTTAATTTTTGTAATTTTTTTTTCTCTGTTATCATTCACACTAACCAAGATAACTTGAAAATGATTTAAATTTATCTAGTTAATAGAATTTGATGAATGTTTTAATGAAATAAAAAATATATTTGTTAATGTTACAATGACATATTTTCCCAATAGAAATGGTGAATTGGATTTTTATAGTGACTTTTTTAATGAAAGGGGTTCATCATGTTTTGATAGAAGACGATCGGGTAATTTCTTATGTGTCACATCTATTGGAACTCTTTAAAAATAATTAAACTATACATGATCTTAAAGATACAGTGGTGGTATTATGTTAATATATTTTAAGAAAATATTTTATATTGGATAAAACATAAAATATATACTGATCATAAAAAGAATAAGTTTTATATTATCAAAAAATGCTAAACTTGAGGAAAAAATAATAGTTAGAATAGATCAATGAGTATCCATATATGATAAATTTTAATAAATGTAATGATAACTATATAATATATTACATAATAATAAATTATAATTCAATGTTAAAAATTCTATGTTAGTATAATGATTCTTTATTTAATGATTTAATAATTTTAGTCTTCAATTATTTTTAAATAGAAACCAATTATATTTTATAATAGGTATCAATTTAGTCATCTTTGAAAAAATCAATTTAGGAGGATCAAAATGGAAGATCATGGTAAACATGAAAAGGAAACATTATTCAAGTATGGTATGATTCATAAGATTAAAATTAATTAAGAAAATGTTATATTATTTTTAATGATGTTATTTGTATAGAGTTGTTTCTAATAAAAAAATTAATTAAAGAGAAAATTCCAATGATCTATGTTTTTTGTGTAGTACTAAGATATGTAGAGACATTCAAAAATATTGTAAGTTTTAATGTATGAAAAATTATATTTCTGAATTTTTAAATAATTTTTTTTATAATTAGATTAAATTTGATGAAAAATTACTAAAGATGATTCGTCATTCTATACGAGTGTGGTAATGAATATGAGAGAACATGTCTGTAGTTTTTTTATAGTATTATAAAATTAATATCTAGGTAATATTGTGATTTCTTTTATTATTTATTTTTTGACTAAATCTTGTTATTTTCTTCCCTTTTGATATACTAGTTCTTTATAATAGATTTTTGTATAATTTTATTACTAGAATGTTAAGTAACATGGAGTCCCCATATCTATAAAATATGGTAATTATCCAAATTTCACATTAAATGTTTAGAAGAGCCTTCAAATACATTGTTTAATAAGATAACTATTTATATGATTTTAACCCTTAATATGATACATATATGAAAAAGAAAATTATAAAAAATAAAATACATTATTTTATCATAATTATTTGATTATTATGGATTTTGGGATGAAAATTTATTTATGGATGGATTTTATTATAACTATAGTTTTCATTTGAATATTCAAATATCACCTTTTGAGTAACTATATAGAATGTAGTGTCAGACTATGGAATGGTGGGATGAATCTTCAGATCATATATTTTTTGGATTTGAAATAGTAAAAGAATTTGTTGAGAAAGTTTACACGATTCAACAAGACATTATAGAAGCTCAGTGTAGGACAAATACAAATATAACTTTCATGAATAATGATATTTAATATTAGTTATAAAATCATGTTTTTCTGGAAATATATCCTTGGAAATATGTAATATGGTTTCGTAAAAAAAGAAAATATTAGCCCATGGATCAGTATAACCTATAAACTTATATATAAAGTGGGATAATTTTCTTATTGGATCGTTATAACTTAGAGTTAATCTAAGGTACATGATGAACATCATGTTTGTTTGATATGGAAATACATACCTAAGAAATATCATGTTTTGATTATAGAGGTTGTTTTGTTAGAAGAGAATAATTACTATAAGAAACAACAAGTTCATATTTTGAATTCTATTATTTTTTTTGAATAAGTTGATTCACTATGTAAATGTTTTATGGATGAATCACAAGATTGATTTAGCAATATGTGATTTAAAAATATCTACGAGGAAAACAATTCCCTAAAATGTTTTAATGTAGAATGATATTACAAGGAAGAATTCTATAAAATGGAGAAAGAATGTTAAAATAAGGGTAATTTTAATAATAATCAAAAATTTAAACTTATTAATTTTCATTAATATATTTTACAGAATATTATATAATATGTTAATTATATATAAATTTTAAATCAGATTAGAAATAGTTTTATTCTATTTTAATTCATTCCATCATATATTTAGTTCTAATTACAAATGAAAAATCAAAATATTAGAAATTGAAAATGAAAAAAATAATTTCGTTTTAGGAGTAACAACATTTTAATTACTATATAGTTTATTTTTTTCAAAATATTTATTTTTAAGGGAATGTGGAAAAACTAATTTTACATATATCATCAATTTGATAACATTTTAATGATTTTAATGTTTATGTAAACATTTTAAGATTAAATGTATATTTAATTGGTAATTTAATAAATTTAAACATATAATTAAGAGATTATAAATCTATTATTAATTATTTTTTAATTCATAAAATGTTTTTATTAAAAAACTCTTTTGGTTTATTTTTTAATCATTTATTCAAAAGAATATTTCATATATTGGTTTTTTATAACAATAATTAAGAATAAATTTATTTAACCTAATATGATTAATTATATATGAAAAACCATTATAATTTATTTTGGTATAAATTAATTTTTAGGATTAAAAAGAATTTGTTTGAATATCGGTATTTTATTTCATTATGGACACTTATATTTACATTTTTTATATAGAATTAAAAGTTGAATGATAAAAAATTCATTTAAAAATTTTATTAAATAATTTCAAATTTTTTATTGTGTTAAATTCCATTTATGGTAATAATGAATAGTTATCATTGTAAAACATTGCAACCTTGGTGAGGGTCAATGGAGAGGAATGGTGGGTTAAACATAGAGATAAAAAATTGGGTATTTATAAAAGATTTATTAATGTGATTTGTTTATAATGTTGCATCCATAAACTATATTTTTCATGAAATTTGACATTATTTTATCCACATAAATTGATATATATGGTTAAATTATTTTTTTGTTTTTTGTATTTAAAATATGTATACTCCCATAACATATAAATGGAATCCTTATCTCACAAATTATTTACCCCATTTGAGCCGCATAACTCATGTAATCCTTAACCAAAAAACCTCTAAACCATCATACATATCTTCACGAGGTAATGTTCTACCCAAAAGACTATTCCCAGTGTGTTTATGATTAAATACACAGGGAGATATCTAAGAAAGAAGTATAGATCATGACTGACTTATTTTTAGTTTTTTTATGCCGCAATAAAATAATCACTAAACACTATAAAATAATTATATGATATTATTATATAAAAAATTATTATAATTATGTGAGATTAATTTATTTTTCATATCTAACATACCTGATCTGGAAACATCGCTCATTCATACATGTTGACTGCAACCTACATGAAGGGATTAATTTCATATAGATTATATTAATGAATATATAAGAACTTGTATGTTATTTTCATTATTAAAGACTAATATATTAGATACTTTATTCCACCCTATTTTATTTAATATGATAAGATCACCCATGAAAATAAGTGGAATACCACCTCCACGAAGCGATGATATTCATTTTTCATTACTACCTATCATGGTTGTTAAAAAATATGGAATAAATGTATAAATATTAAATTTATAACATAATAATAATTATTATAAATTAATATATTCTATAACTCATTTATTCTAAATCTAATAATAAAATGAATCATTGCTCACGTGTCAATGTAGATGACCACCTCAATAACATGAAATATTTAATTTTTCAAATCCATATTCTATGACATGTTCTAAAACTATTTTTAATGTATCAAAATAATAAAATATTCTATACTATTACATTTTAGATGATCAAACCATGATCCCATTGACATAGTAAACCTACCATATTCATTTTGGACTAATAAATCAAATTTCATAAAAAGTCCAAGTAGATCCTAACTATTTTAGTATCTTAAACAAAGATGGTAAAAAGTGAAATTAAGTGAATAATAACAATTTATTTATTATGTAAATTTTTCTTATGAATTTAGAAAACAATAACAATATTATTAATCAGTAGTGTATAATAATGAATCAAATGAACTGTGGCGTGAGGTAAGGTCCATTCATTTTATAATAAATTTATTCAAAAAAGGGAACCATAGAGAGGACTCATTTAAGAGGTGAATACACTTACTTAGATTATTACTTATAACATGTAATGCTAGAAATAAATTAATGAAAAAAACTATGAATTTAAATCATAATGAATGTCCCACATAGATGAATTAATTTATAGAATCATGGTAAATTTGTATTTCCTTCATGGATCATTCATGGTCTATGTCTTGTATATTATATAATTGGTGAGATTAGGGTATGGGTTCTAAATTATCCTAAGTCCATGAATGATGGAAATATAAAATTACAAAAATTAAAATAAATTATATTGATAAAAAATGTTATAATGCACTTTTTTATTTCTTATAAAATTACAGGAATTTAAGGGAATGAACATAGGCCACCTACCATAATTATAAAAATCCCCAATCACCGAGAAATGACACATGGATCAGGATAGAATAGAAGAAATATTATGTGTATAAAGATAATCTAAAAATAAGGAATATATGACCACACAGGGATATACAAATAAACAAAAATGAAATTAGAGGAATATGGGAAGGGTATTGGAATCCCAACATTTAAAATTCTATTTCATTGAATGAGAGAAGATTACGGGAGATTAAAAAAATACTTAAAAATAAAGGAGGGGAGGGGAGATAAAAATAGTATTAAATAGAAAAAATGTTCTCCAAATTGAGTGGTTAAGTTTTTTGAGGGTTTAGTGGGGTCAAAAAATGTATTCGACCATTTGAAATAAATTCCCTATAGGCGACCTACTAGCTACAGGTTGACCCTAGGCATGATGGTGGGACTACAGTATAGTGCTACAATCTTGTTCACAAATTCAATCTCTCCCATTCTATTCTTAGACTTCTTGAACCACTATTAAACATCCTTAAACTCTTACATAAGGTTACTCACCCCTAGAAACTCCTCTGAGTACCAACTACTATTATGTACCCTCCTTGTCTGAGAGGATATATGGTAGAGAAAATAAAAACAAACCATCTGAAATGGATTTTTGTTTAATCCTCTACACAATAAGAAAGCTCATCCCTGAGTGATGTCTAAAGACAAAGAAACCATAAACCAATCCCAAAACCAAAAAATGCTAAAATAATGATGTTTTGAATTACATATGATGGCTCATTTCCAAACACACCCCCATATATTGAGTTAAAAAAATTCCATGATTTCACATTATAAATAGAAACTCGAAGACTATATGTTATAATGACCACCCAATAAAACATAAAATTATATATTATTTATTATTTAATCACATTTTCCAAAAAATTATGAATTAAACTCAATAACACATAAAAAATAATGATTGGTCACACCATCCCCAATTACAACCAATAGTTGATCATTTCTGAATGTTCACAACAATACTTGAGAAATATTCTCAATAGAGTTTCAACATAGTCATGTTTTGACCAAAAAATGATTTACATTCACCATATCCTTAATAAATTTCCTCCAAAAAATCATGATTTCATAAATTGAGGTGTTCCTAACAATATCATTAGTGAAAATCACTTATAATGAAGTTATAAAATTTTAATCTCTTCTAACTTTAGTACTTATATGATGATGTCCCATCTATGACACATACACGTTCATTTTATACAGACATATAAGAATCCATTGTTTTCACCAAATTATATGCGTAAAACTCATATAATCATATAAATGACACCTTGGGTATAGTTTTTTTTGGATTTAGTATGTCGATTTCATTAAAAACAACATCTTTTTAGCCATTATAATGTGACCTCATCATTTGAAAGTTCTTCGAATGCATTGAACAAAGAAACACCATATTTCATTATCATTTATAGATATGTGAAATTACATATATCATTCATCACTTTTTTATATAGTTCATAGTGGTTCCCTACCATAGGACTTACATAATATCCTACCCTATTAGGAAAACATGTTTAGACATCATAGTGAGTTTCATACTAATATTTCCAGGGTCTACTAAAATAATTCAATAGATATTTCATTCAAGATCACTCAGAACATTTTTAGATAGTGATGTCGCACAGAACACTCTAACTCCATTTACAAACCAACAATTAGTATTCATCTAGACCTCATAGATTAGTTTTAAGTGTTATTGTATGAATACACTGAATATGTTTAATATGTTGTGCATAATGATGTATTTCCTCATTTTATTTTTTTGTTTACTAGAACACTACAGGACGAATTCAGTATAACCTCTTTAAAGGATTCTTAACATTTTAAGGGATTCATTATCTTAGGTATTAATCAAACTACATTATATTAAGATGGATCTATATAATTATTCATACATACTCAAAAAAATTCGAACCTCACTCAAGGTGTGCTTTAGTGGTGTCAAACTTGATTAGATATTTCACCATTATGATTTATAGAAAGCACTAAAATTACATCAATACATCATATATCATGTATTCCATATTCACATAGAGATTAAATCTAACATCTAGACATGATAAAAAATCATACCCAAATATTATATTCAACACTTTATCCTTGAATATAATCCATTAATTTTGCATCTCAACAACATATATGATACTATAATGATTTCTATAGAACAACACATAGCTCATCCCACATATTCATAATACATGATAAATATATATGAATATTCATAAAATCATGATATTAATTTTTTCAATAATTGTACCCATTAAATATGATTCATAGGCCAAAAAACATCAAAAATTCATTTTATGTGATATCCTACATAGTATCATTGAACCAAGGGGTCGTATTAACCAACATGACCATTAATAACCTAAATGGATAATTATTGAGGTGTGTATCTCAAAAACCAATCTATGGTGTCAAACTAAAAATTTAACCATGCTAATTTAATATATGACCCATTAAAATCAAGCCTCTATGATGCTCACATCAAGGGATGACTCAACACACTGAATGACCACCACCCTACCTGGGGTATTGTTTCAATGATTATGATTCCAACTAAATCCTTATAAGAATATGAGAATAAATTTTTATCCCTAAACCCCTAATATGAAAATGATCCAATGTTTCTTATCTATAAGTATATAACCATTTCCATCTAACACCTCACATGAACCAAGGTATACACTCCAGTTATAGGGTTACACCTCAAAGTCATCGTGCTCTCTCACCTAGCCTCTATGTAAAATATAAAAAAAATAAGATATCAAGAGAGACTCCTTGGAAACATCCACATTCTTATCCACCTAATATCCCATTGAAACTCTAAAACTAATTCCCCACACAATGAAAAATTATAAAATAAATGGTTTATGGTGTTATATAATCCATATCATATATTCTCATTTAATATAATAATTAAGGATCCCTCTTCAACAATAATTACAGGAAATATTTATTATAAAAGTAGGATAATACAAACCTATTATCCGATTAAAAAAAATTATTTGTATGTATAAAATTGAATCATGCCGGTTGACTAATCTCAAAATACTAGGGTTGCAGGATCTGGCTAAGAAACATTTCACTAAGAATCTATATAGGGTAAAAAAATTGATATTGTTTTTTGAAAATAAGACAATAGAAACCATTTTATATATATACACATAGAGGTATATATATATATATTAGATTATTGGGGGTAAAATTTACAATTAAAAACATACACTACACACAAATGGCTGGAAATGAAGGTTATATCCCCTAGTGTATAGTCCACCCATCAAGAATTATTTTTTCAATACATGACCAATAGGCCCATTGGAAATGAAGATATATATATGGATTGTGGGAGTAGGGAGAATAAAATCCAATTAGATGGACCCCGAGCCTAAATTTTTTTCACAGTGCCCCACTGGTGAATAGTGCTACTACATTACCTATACTGCTATAGTAATTTATATAGTGATGTCACCACTATAGTTCCCACCACTAATAAATTTATGCCATTCCTACAATTTCACCATTGCTCTATATATTCTATACTACCAATACTATACTACTATAGTACTAATATATTACTTTCACTCCTTGCTTACAACTAATCCAAACACCAACTACTTAGAGGTTAAAAATAAGGCATGTGCTGAAAATATAGACATACATGGGTAAATTCAAGACAACATGTGTTTAGTTATATAGGAATTCAATCCATGATAGGGATTTAAATTCTCTATAATTTGTAATTGGAATCCCATTTTAGATCAACCCATTTTTATAATTTATTAAATATTTCATCACAAATAATTAAGGGGTTTATTAAATAGAGACATAATCACTATATAAACCTATATATATAGAATCAATTATATATGTATTTAGTTATATAGTTTTTTATTCCAATATTATTGTAAACCCCCTACAAGTTGCAATCAGAAGATCATTTAGTTGGAAACAAAATTTAATTTCATAGATATATTTTTGAAATAAAAAATCCAATTCCTTGAAAATTAATAATATTATCATTGTAGTTAGTAAATTACCTCTTATACTATTATTTCATGATTATAAATAAATTTTAATTGGTTTGATATAATTTTATTATTATGATTTATATCCATGTTTCATTTTCGTTTATCTAGACACATTAAATAACAAACCATTTTATATAGATACAAATATGGCAAAAAATCACACAATATAGGAATACATGTAAACTATAAATCTTGATAATTTCAGGTTAATTAATTTTCCCTAAAATGATTATTTTAAAAACACAATAATTTCATACCATATCAAGAGTAAAAACCCACATAAATAAGTAAACCCACAATTGAGTGCATCACATGAGGTGAAATCCAGCAAACTATAATAATGAATTTCATAAACAGAAAGTCTCATAATCCCTGTAATCAATATATTTTCCTCAAGTGTGGGTTGTTCATTTCTAAAAGTGATTTATTTACTAAATTAAAAAAACATTCTCGGTCTCTTATCTAACAACCTGAAATACTATCCCAAAATAAATATATTCTCTAATAATACTTTTTCATGTCTATGGCCTAGTTTAGTAATAAGTAATATTATTAGAGGTCTACATTGCACGAAATGTAGCTCCATATATGCTAAAAGCATTCAAATGGAAACACGGGATTAATGGTTATATTATTGGTAGACTATACCCTCAAGTTCATATATAATCATTGTAAAAATTATTTTAAAGAAACTATAAGATTATAACAACAAACTAACAACCTAATTAGTACCAATAAAAACCAAACATTTAAAAAGATAAGATGATACACTTACAATAAATTTTATACATATTTTAGATCATACACATACAATTGGAAAAGTTGAAAATAAATAAATAAATAAATAAGATGATACATCTCCTTTATATAGTTAGAGTTCATGATATATTTATAGATCCCATGATAAGTAATAGAAATAATGCCCAAGGCGAAGAATAATTATTCCTATAAGAGATATTCTTAGGTATGAAAAAAAACCTAGATAGGGTGAGTAAACTAAATAGGACACCACTAGTAGTGTCAAATGAATTTCTAGTCTATGAGTATAAAAAATGGGGTCTAGTATATATAATATATTAAAGTAGTAAAAGTGGTGATGTGGTGTTGAACACATGCATGTAGGTGGATCCAATACAAACCTACATACCTATGCCCAAATCGGCTTCTCATAAACATGGGAACTAATGGTATTTAAATGGACCCTAAAAAAGGCTTCAGAGTCAAAGAACAAGAAACAAGGTCATTTCTCAAAGTGGGTTTTCACATTCCCACATGAATAAACCATTTGAATCTAAGGAAATATCCATGGAATTTTATTTGTGGAATATAAAAGTTCACCATAGTGATCAAACCATTGTTTGTAGTGCTGAAGTAGAATCTAATGTGTGAGCCCTTATCATACAATATTTTATGGGGATCTATTCTATCCAAAAAAAGAAATTCCATGATAATTTTCAGAAGTGGAATGATTGGAATCCACAAAGGTGATATAAAGAAATTTATCGTCTGAGGAGATGATGATAAATATGGGTGATTGTTGTAGGTATTCTATCGATCCTATGTTTCTAGTTTAATCATTGAAATAATGTTAATGAATTCATGAATATAATTAATTGAACATATACAAATGGGATTTTCCATATAATCTCTATTAATGAAACATACAGAATCCATTGGGTTTGTGCTTATTATTCCAATCTGTAATCAAAGGTGTACCCATGAAATTCCTGACATTAAATCCCAATCATATTTTTTAATATTAATTAACGATTAATGGAAAATAATTAGTTTGTAGGGTATGTAAAATCAATTATGACAAAATTAATCATATATCAATGTTATTCAGTTGAGTTAGACACTAAAACCTCTATTAGATATTAATTATTCCGATTAAAATTTATCATTTTTAAAAATATTTTATTTAATGAAGGGTATCATAAATCACCAACACCATTTCTATAATTTATTTACAGAAGGAAATGTCAATGAAACAAAAAACATATTTTTTTCATATGTATTCATGGTATTTTAGAAGATAACATTTTATTAACTATAAACCAGTGGATCCATAAATTCTATGGGATGTAATATTATAAGTATATATTCTTAGTTATGGATTTCGAGTTAAATATGGGATAAAAATCATAAATCAGCTACCTGATTTTAATTTATTTAATTTCTTGTTATTTATATAGATTGTTAAATAATATAATAATGAGTTTATTAATCAATGTGATTTAACAAACATTAAAATATACATTTATTTATTTGGGTTTAATTGGGGTTGTTCCATATGTTATAATTCTCTTTGAGTCGCCATCTATTTTAGTAGATGTTTATGAAAAAAGGGATCCTTTAGGGATAATTATTTAATAGGTCAATACACTTACTAAGAGAATTACGTTTTTCTTGGAGTGTGTTAAAATATTTACAAAACCATATAATTCATGTATATCAGAATGTGGTTCATACATATGCCAATTTATTTGAAAAATCAATTAGAGGTAAATATTCTCTGATATATCATTCATGGTCAAAGGGTGGTTCACGGGATTATTACTGACATTATAGAATGATATATCAACGAAACTACATTAATTAAGGTAATAGAATAATATAATTTAAAATTAAAAAGATGATGTCAGATGTAAGTGTGATTCATTATAGATATTTTCTATAAAATAGAAATATTTTAAATTGAATGCACATAGACCACACACCCCATGCGTAGAATGCCACACTAACATAAAAATATACATAGTATTGAGATAGTATGGAAGAAATACTAGGAGGAAAAATACCTTAAAATAGGATATATATAATTTCACAAAGATAGAATTATTAACTAGATATAAATTAGTGGAATAATTTAAGATGGGTGGATTCGTCACATTTATCATTTCATTCAATTGAATGAGGGATGATTTGGGGGGGATTGATGGGGACCCACCATATACATAGGAGGAGGATATGGGTTCTCTAAAATAAGTCCCTAAATCGAGTGGATGGAGGTTAGGAGGGATTAGATTTCAAATGATCAAATTGACACATTTTTTTAAAGATACTAATATACCACCACCTAGATTATAGGGGTAAAATTTAATTTCAGTGGATTCATTGTACATATACGGTTTCTAGTTCCATATCCTTAATTTTGATGGGATAGAAATATAATAATATTCTCCCCTATCTAGTTCTGAACCATTTGGTTCACATACAAGACCCTCAAACCCCTAAAAAATATAAATAAAACACTTATATATAGTATCTTCACCCTCGGAATACTCTTCCTAGTAACAAAAAAAATATTTTACTCCACCCCATCATTGATTAAATAAAAATGAAATGAAAAAAATAAAATTCCAAAAATGAGAGGATTTTACATATCGATAATGACATTGCAATTGTTATTCATAGAAATTATAATAACTAAAATAAAATAATTAAATTTAATAATAAAAATAAAATAAATGATTAATAATGATTATAATTATTGAATAGAATTGATAAAAGATATTATTAAAGTACTGAAAAAGGTTATTATGAGTTTAATGTTTATTATATAGTAGGATAAATAAATTTAATATATTTTGTGAGTTAGGTTATGTGTTTTCCCATCTCATCATTATTTCAATGAAATAATTTCATTTTCAAAAAAAGTTTTTTATAAATATAAAAAATATAGATTAATTTTTAATTAAATTTAAAAATTAATTTTATTTCAAAATAAATCATATTTTTTTTAATTTTCATGATATTTGGATTCTTGAGTTTTTAAATCAATAAGGTTATTTATTAGTTGAATACATTTTCATTGAGTTATGAATGTTATTCATGAGCATTATTAATAAAATTTGAGAAATAATTCCCTATGATTGAATTATATTTTAATCCATCTCATAATTATTATTTTTTTAAATTTCATTCTCATAGACTCCTTTATAAAGTGTTGTTCCCTCAATTATTCTTCATTAATATAAATTTTTCTTCATTTAAATAACATTAAGAATAATACTCATTCTCCTTGGAAGTTTTTTATCCTCCATTACCTTATTTATATTCTAAAACAACTATTTAATTTATTTTTTTGATTCCCATATATAGATTTCCTCATGTGTTATATATATTTATCATTTCCTATATTGAAAAGAAATTTTCATTATCCTTTTTCTGATGTTGAATTAAATAAAAATATTTTTTAAATATTTAAATGATATTCCATTTTATTTTGATTTGATTGGTCATTAACTTAACATTTTCTATGGAAAACAATTATGTATTTTTAGTAAAACTATTTTTAAAAATTATATTTAAAAGTACCTTTTCTTAGACTCATTTACATAAACTTTTCAATATATACTTATTAAAGTGAAGAATATCTTTTTCGATTATGAGAATGTAAGAAATATTTTCTAAAAAATATTTTATGGATTCATATCTCTTTACTCTATATTATAAAAGTATATATTTCATAATATATTAGGTTTTATTAATTACCCTATAAATTATCTTATGTTTTTAGTATTTTGGGAATAAAATAAAATTATTAAAACATCCCATTTTTGATAAATTATCATGTTGAATGATTTGAAGTGTTGTTTTTAAAAATTATTATTTAAACTATTTTAATATAATTTCTCATTCCATGTATTATGAATTTGATATGTTCTTATAATATACACAAACTTCTTTATTTGGATGGATTATGATTGTGATTATTTATGGATGATTCAAAATACTAATACTTTGTCATGTGATAATTAAGCTATGATAAAATGATGAATGTTTTGAGGACATTTTTGAAAAATAATAGATTGTTTTCATTATATAATGGGTGGGCCTAGAATTATATATCCCTCTATAGTGTTTGTAATGATTTTATCTCACAATGTTAAAAGGCTTCCCAAGATGTTATACCAATCCTAAGGGTATACACATGTTAAGGCCAATACTAAGGGTAGATAGATGGTATTTAAAAAATCATGAGGGTACATAAATTTTTATCCCATTTCAAATAAATCTTTTGGGATTCTAGAGCATGTATTGGAGGGTGGAATGGTTGTTTTCCCAAGACCAAGTGGGTGAATCATTTTTTATCCCATTCATCATATGTCATGGTAATTAGGTGATAATTCCTACTCTCCTATGTAATGGATTAATATTAATATTCTCACACTAAATTTATCTGTTATATTTTTATGTTATTATCAGAGAACATATTTATATTCATGTGTTTCAACACACTTACTCCAAGGTATATTTTTTATCATTGGTGGTTAAATTCCCTCATATCTTTCTATTTAGACAAATAATATTATTCAATATTTTTCCATTTTATTTGATAAAATTATTATTTACCAGTTTACATAATGTGGAAATTTTTCCCATACTAGGTGTTTGATATCACCCTTTATTATTTTTTCAATTCACAGGTTATTATGATGTGTATAATATAGGTGATATATAGAAGGCTATATTGTATATTTTTATTATAAAGGTATATTCATAATAATTATTTTACATTTATAATATCTAATATAGATAACTGTTGTGATATAACATTCTATGATTATAATGAGGCGAAACGTTCAAGCATTTTGAAAATAATATATAATATATAGAAATATTATCATGGGGTATATTAGTTGTTATTGAATCTAGATTTTAAAGAATGTGATTTTTCACTGGACCAATTCTTATGGGTAAAGTGTGTCTAAATTAGTATCAGAGTATAAATTGGTATTTTTTTTGGGATTATATTAGTTATTTATAGGTCTTTAGATGAGGGAAAGATCAAATAATTAAAATAAAAAAAATCAAAAAAGGGTAATATCTTCATTTTTTAAAGTCAAGATTATATTGTTACCATGAAATAATATTTCTATATAGATATATACAATTCAATCTTGGCTCCAACATAGATTAACATAGCAGTAATAATCCCAAAAATGTTTTTTGTCTTATTAAATCAATCACCACCTGGATAACAAAAAAGAGGCTTAACTACACACCTAGTTTTAATCTTTTCAAGGTTATTCTATATTGATTTATATGACCTTTATGAAATGTTATTAAATGTTTCAGTAGAATTTAATGATGTAATATATAACAAGTAATGTTAGAAAACTAACTAATAATATGACCACATAAATCTATCTTTAATCTAATTGATTTATGAGTTAATCTAAATATATAAAAGTTAAAATAAATGAATCATATATTAAAAAGAAGGCATTATAAAATAAAACATCATATGAATGAGTTTTTACGTTAATATGATTATTAAATATGATTTCATTACAAAATATAAAAACAAATTTGGCTAAAAATATTATCATGGCAATGATTCTAAGAAATTCATTCTTTTAAAAAATAATAAGTCATGTAGATATATAAGGAAGAAGATTTTAATTATGAGGGGTAGAATTTTAATATATTATTATTGTAAAATAAAATATGAGTTATATAGTATTATCCATGATACTAAGTTTTCAATAACATCCTGAGGCATACACATTATGATTTTTAATAGAGTGTGATAATTAAAATATGAAGATGAAATTTGTTTAATGGGGAGAATGTGATGGACTGATATTTCAATATATATATTCCTAAAATTAAATACTTTTCTGTTAGCTTGATTCACATATCGCACCAAAATAATATAATCGGCAATACAATTTATGGTAATAAAATATTATTATAAAAGTTAATCATTAGTACATTATGAAAAAGAAAAAGATAATATTTAATAAAAAAATTATTTATAATATAGATATGCGTGTGTCTGTCCGTGTTACATATTTTTTTTTTGATTTATTAAGAATGATTTGATGTATTTTGAAAAATTAAAATGAAAAAATTTTAATACTGAAGTATTGATAATGTCTAACTATTATATATTAAATATGTAATTAGTTATAAATATTATGAATAAAATTATTTAATGATAAAATTCCACTAATTATTGCGTTTTTTCTAAATATTGTACCTTTTTAAACTAATAGATCATTATTGAATTATGTGGAATATATTAATAATATATAGATGAAAAAATTAATTGTATTCTAAATATTTTCACATATAATGTAATATGAATAAATCCATTTTATGCTTAAAATATGGTTTTCTATGAAGGTAAATTAGGCATTATTCCCATTGATTAGTTATACACTCCAATCAAACAACTAATTCCACTTATTATTTAAACAACATAATAATCTTTACTTTTAGTGTTTATCCATAGATAGAAAGATATACGGTAGATCGTGTTTTTTATACAATAAGTTAGTTTTACCATCTACCACAAGAATTCTAGTAATAATATTCTCATTTACAACATCATCTCTATACATCAACTATGATTCTGAAGATAATTGTATGAATTTATCACTCTTTCAAATCATTTCATGATCATAATCAATGAAAATAACTAAATACATGGGAAAAAAATTATTCTGTGGTGAGTATATTCCAATTTTGGTCTCTTGTCTCTCCTTGATACATTTGTGTATCAATTTTCTCAACATTATTCAATTATAATAACAAATATTATTCATGAAGTCATGTGTATCACATAGAGTTATCAGCTACATGTATTCTAAATATAATTCAACTTCTCCTCCATATATTTTTCATATATTATGTTCTATTATTCTTACCCATATCACAAGGTCATCACATAGAATATTTTCCTTTCTATATACTATTTCTTGAATTACATTCTTCTTCATGTATTGATGCCTTAAAACAAAGTATAATGATTTCAACTCTTTTTCATGTAATATATAGTATAAAACTCTCTAACTATAAAAATATAGAAATCTATAAATAACATATAACTTCATCCACAAGACATTTCACTTACCATTTCACAAAATTGAAATATAACATACTTCACTTATCTAAATTTCATCCACTAAGAAATGAAAAACATTCCTTAGGAGACATTAATGTAGAAAATAATAACTTACACTATATATAATTACATATCTATAATTATTAAACACCCATTAACTTATTTTTAAACATGTATTTATAAAAAACTGTGAATAAAAATTATAATCCTCGAAAAAAGTATTTTATAAAACTATATGAAATGATGAAAAAGACATCATATCTCTTCATAAATAGTATTACCTTCACATTCTAAATTCAGAACATAAAATTTTGGAAAATAATTAACATAAAAAAACAAATTATAGGATCCTATTACACAAACATTATTCACCTTATTCTATATCCACATTCAGAAGCCTCATTTCATTCACATACAAACCATTCAAAATGAGTTTCCTAAACACTGGTTCATATATTTTGATGTTTAGTACAAAATTAATTTTCTTCAATATGTGAGATTCAAATAATCTTTTCATGGATATATAATCTATATGTTGTAATAACTTGTAATCATGAATAATGTTCTTTGGAATCAAGAGCTTAAAGATAGTTCTCATTTTTATAAGATGATGTTGGTTGATCAAATTGAATTCGCTTCATTATATGTGTGTGTTTTTGTCAAATGAAAAATTCCCCATAAATAATTTTACCACATTTATTTTTTATATGGATAGAATCCACATTATAATAATCCATAATATTTTAAAATATCAATAGAGGATATTTGGTTCTTCTAAGGTCTTCTACTAGCACCAACCCATGTTTTCACTCCTATACACTACAATCCCATTATACGACCAACAAGTAAAATGTCACTATATGCACTCTTGTACACCTTCTATCACTATGGATACCAAATAATTGGTTGGATACTATACAGAAATATTTTATTTCACTTAAGACAAAACATACTCTATCTGGTAAATAATAATTGGCCAATATTTGAAAAAATATTCATATAAATTTAAAAAACATTATGTGTAAAAATAAATTATCAATAACATTACCCAAGATCCGGATATTGAATTAATCAATTTTTATTCACATTAACTAATTATTATCAGATAAATTATTTATATACTGGAATTAAATTGTAAATTTAAAAAATATTCAATCTAAAAGTCATCTTCACTTCATTATTGGAAGAAAATAATGTGAATTCCTCTAATTATATTGGAACATAAATAGAGAATTAATAACTACATTCCATTCATCTTAACACCCATATATTATTTATCAATTATTATATCCTTTTTAGTTATGTTTAATTCTTCAATATAGTGGCCCAACATTTTTTAATGCCAATATTTTTGGAAACACCTTAATAAATTGTATCGTCAACTCCTAAATTCAGAACAACCACAGGAGGATCTTTACCTCCTCATCCTAGTCATATTGATTCATTGAAATCATTTTATACTAGTAATAAATGAAATATTCTTCACTCAACCATTCACATGGTGTCTTCAATTACAAAGACAACCTACTACACAAAATAAGGTATTTATATCATACATGTCACCAATAATACCAATGACACCGATAAAAACGGATGAGGGATATAGTAACTAAGGAATAATTGATTTTATTCTGGATTATTTACACGAATATCCATTAATTCAAAAATGGATTGAAAAGGGATAGTTTCATCAAAACAATAGCTTCATATTACATCAAAATGATCTTAATTCATTAAATCATTATTTTATTCTCTATAATGAGTTCCTAGTATCTATTTGAGTTCCTAAAAATACAATGGATAACCTATAGAATATGTGGAATAATGGGTGATCTAAAAATCCCTAAAAGGTAATAAAGGAGATAAGGAATAATAATATTTGAGTCAAAGGTTGAACATGATATTACAAAATAGAAGGTGAATTACTAATCAAATGGAATCAAAACATAAAGGAAGTGGTATGATAATAACATAGTATGATAGGAAATGTGGAAGTAACATAAAATATGATATATCCATAAGTCCGAGAATGACTTTAATGAAACATAAAATGGTGTATCGATCCCCATAATAGATGAGGTTCACTTACAAATCCCATTCATGGTATCTCCGGTTAATATTTCATCACATTATGTAGTAGAAATATATATAATTATAGGACCACTGGTCGCATGAATATCATGTACTTTCATATTTTTTGCTTAATTAAATCAATCATAAGGTACAAACATAAATCTTTAAATATAAGGAAAATAAATTGAATAATATTTCCAAATATTATAATCAAAAGAGGTTACTTAGAAAAATAATTTGGGAAACCAACATAGGGAATGTATTAAACAAAAAAATAATGATGAATGTGATAAATATATATATTTAAGATAAATATATATATAAATTAGAATCATTTCATAACATTAAAGATAAATATAAGGTGAGTTAGAGAGATATTGGCTACAACCTGAAGGAAATGTTTGTTTATATGAATACCTTACACTGAAACCAATTTATTATGTGTGTTATTTATCATGTAGAATAAAAAAATATACTATTTATTTAATCTCTTGATTAAATATTTCTAAAATTTAAATCCACTGATTTTATTCATTTACATATCATATTAAATTACTAAATCATTTAGTTTATTACCATGTGTTTTGATGGTGTTTGTCATGACCCGTCCTCAGGGCCCATACCATGACTACCCCAAGCGCGCCATCCATAGGCCAGGGGCTGGCGACAAGCACCAAAGGAGTAAATCCCAATAACTGGGAAGGCATTGCCTTTATAAAAGTAAAAAAAACACCACAGAGTACAAGCGGAAGTAAAACACTAAGTACAAGGGAAGTGCTGAAAAGTAAATGGGCGAGAATACAAACCCAAATGAAAGTACAGCTACAACTGAACAAGTACAATAGAAAAGATAACAGCTGGAAGGATGGAAGCGGCTCCTGGGTCGTCCTCCTCGGATCCTACCTAAAGGGTAGGTACAGATGGCGCAGCTCCTGGTCATCCACCACGGATCCTACCTGAAGGGTAGGTACAGATAGCCTCCTCCACGCTCTCGTCCGTCAACCTCCTTTGTGTGTCGTCCTGTCGTGTTGTCCACCTCCGGGTACTGACTCGTTGTGTAGTCCACCACCGGGTACTGACTCGTCGTGTAGTCCACCTCCGAGTACCGTCCAGTCCTCGAACACTCGGCCTCCGTCAGCACTACCTGTCGTCTGCAACCAACACAACGAGGTGCGGGCATAGCCCGTGCAGGGGTGAGTATAACGATACTCAGTAGGGACCCCGAGACCCTCAAGGTTTCACTAAAATCCAAAAAGGATAACCATAAAGAAGATCTCAACAGATAACCTCTACTTAGTTATATGCCCATGCATATACCTAAGTTATCAAGTAACCCATCTCAATCATGATGAAAACACCAAGATCATGAAATCAACGGATAACCACTACCCAGGTATATGCCCATACATATACCTAAGTTATCAAGTGACCCATCTCAATCATGAAGTGAACACAAAGGTCAAAACTCTCAGCTAAAACCAGGATTTTCATTATCGAAACCGTAACTGCTTAAAAGCTCCGTCTCTAGAGTGTACAGTGGTCATGTCATGACTCCAAGGTACTACTCACTAACCTAAGACTGCTGAAGTACTCCTCCTTTCGAGTACCACAGGTCAGTCACCCAGACACAGTAGTGCTTCCCGCCGAGGTATGTCACCCAAAAACAGTAGTGCACACCCCCTAGTAGCCAGCTGAGGTGCTCTCCGGACGAGTATCGCGGGTCTGCACTGTCACACAGGTAGTGCTCCGTACGCCATGGGTCTGCACCTCAGAAAGTAGTGCTCCATCCACTGGGCTAGTCGACTCACTCCAAGTCGAGTCGGTCAAGCAGTCGTCAGGTCTCAGCCAGCTACATGGTCTTCGTACTCCGCACGCTCGTCTCTGGGAGGGTCTTCTCCACGAGCTACAAGTCGATACTCCAAGTATCTCAAAGTCCCACGAAGAAGTATCTCAAAGGACCGCCTCGTCATATGGGTCTCAATGCAATAGACGACGCGTCAATTGGATGCCTGGTATGTGAGTTACTAGCCTTTTCTTCCCCGGGGCCCTGTTGGTTTCGTGAGCGATCCAAATATGGCCATATCTCAACTGTACCCTGAACTCTCATAGGTTATACTCATAGGGACCGTTTCTCAACATGATCAACAATGCCGCTGACGGTTCGTCAAACGGACATCCTGTCTGAAAGATATCAGCTTTTTCGTTCCAGGGACCCGGTTGGATTTCGGGTGTGATCCAACCCAGCTACTACCAACTGTATCCAAAACTCGGGCGATGAATGCCAAAAGTTCCATCTCTTCAAGAGGAATTCAACAAAACCAAAGGCGCGTCAATCGGACGCCCGGTCTGTGAGTTATTGGCTTTTTCGTTCCAGGGGCCTAGTTGGTTTCGTGAGCGAACCAACCCGACCGCACTCCTTCGTCATCCAAACCTCGAGCGGAGTAAGCCAAAAGATCTGTCTCACTTAGAGGATTCCATCAAAGTCGACGGCACGTCAATCGGACGTCCGGAGCTCAAGATATAAGTGTTTCCGCTCCGAGGGCTCGGTTGGTTTCGTATCCGAACCAACCCGGCTGAACCCAATGTAATCTGAAACCTTGAGTGCGATATACCGAAACGACTGTCTCGATCCAAGGATCGTGTTTCCGTTGACGGCAAGTTGTTTGGAGGCCCATATCTCAAGTTACGGGCATTTGACCAAAAGTGGCCCGAAAATGTGGGCCTGGGCCCAGTGCGACCCGGCACGACCCCCCTGGGTCGGCCGAACCGGGTCGACCCGACCCGGGTCCGACCCAGCTGGGCCCGGCCCGGCACGGTCCGGCCCGACCGGCCGGCCGCGGCTCGATCAGCGTGGCCGAGCCCAATCACGGAGCGGTGGGGTGCGCGTCTCCCCCGCACTTCGCTGCTGATTGAGGCCGGCGGCGAACCGATGGCCGCCTCCTTTCCGGCGGCGCGCCACCGCGGCCGGTCCCCGGCGCCGCCGCACTGGCGTGGCGCACCTCCGCCACCTTCCGTGGACCACCAGACGTGCTCCGGTGGTCCATTCCTCCTGCCGTCTTCGCCTATGGTCCCCCCAGGACCCCACCTTCACTGTGAAGGGATTCAAACGCCCAAACGGCCTGCTTCGTCATCACCCGTCAAACCGCACGTCAAAAACGAAACGCGTCATCTTAGTGGTTCTCCAGCGCGCCGCGTTGGCGCCGCGCCCCTTCGCCGTGGCCCGACTCCATCCGCGGATGTCATCGGGTTTCTCCGTCGTGACGCGACGGCGTCGCGCCTTTGTTCGTTTTTCACGACGCGGCACGACGACGCCACGCATTACTTGTCGCACGTTTCCGCGCAGTGCGATGGAACCGCACCATTCCCATTTCAATCCAAAAAAGAATCCAACATGAAATAAGGAGGAGGGTCGGCAGTGTTTCTGCGGTCCGGCCCCCCTCGCGTTATTTGATAACAAAAGGTCATATTTCACGATGTTCGTCAAGGAAATAAACACGAGCAATTTAAATAATAACCCTCAACATCAAACCGCATGATCCAATGCTCCGTGGATCAACCCGGTATTGGTTGGTCCGCGCTCGTCGTTCTTTTCTAAAAAGATAAGTGAATTCCAAAAAATAAATTCCCCTACCTCGTGTCATCCTTCATTTGTTAACAAAGTCGCAGAATGGTAGTGTCGCCGTAGAACGGTATCAATTCCGTCGTCGTCGGAGTGAGCACCGTCGTCGATGGCGACGTTCCCCATGGTGATGCCTTTTCCCTTGACGTGGAGAAAGAAGAAGAGAAGGCACATCGTTGGTGCCTTCGCGTTCTCCATCGAAGGGTCGATGTTCATCACATTCTCTGTCGAAGTCTCAACGTTCTTCAAAGATGGTGATGGAGTTCTTCAAAACTAAGAGCTTCCTCTCTCAAAATCCTCACTTAACCAAGCAACCTAATAAAATAAGGTCTCCCATTATTTTATTAACACATTCCATGCTTTTCAAATTCCAAAATTCAAATAACTTAATTAATTTAAGAAGTTGAACTCATTAATTAAAAAGTGTTGGCATGCACTTAAGAGGGGGAGTGGAATGAGAAGAGTTTTCATTAATAAGGGGGATAAGTTCAAGAGTTAAAGAAAGGGAGATTAAATGGGGGGTTAAAGGAGAGTTATAGGAATGTGAAAGGTTGGGGCTCGTGTGGGCCCCACCTTTCAAGTATCCACTCATGGAAAGTTGGTTGGTCATGGGCTCCACCAACAACTTCCCAAGGGAGAGAATAACTTCCAAAGACATAAAATAAAATTGTTCAAACAATTTTATTTATTTTAAACTAAAACCCCAAAAACAAAATCTCAACCTGCTTAAAACGCAACTGTGGTAAAGGTCCCCTTAAGCAATTACCGGTGTTGCGAGTTCATCAGTGCCATCGGATTTCAATTCGGAGCACCGGTTCAAAAGATAGAAATTCCCGCTCACTCGTTCATTGAACGTACCCAAGCCAAACTTCGGAAGTTGATTCCGGGCACTCCGGCCCTCGGAATCAAGTGCCGTCAGAAACCGCGTTCTTGTAAAATTCCAAAAAAATTTAGAAAAAATTTTCCTTGAATTTTACGGGTCTTTACATTACTCCCACCTCAGGGCTTTACATCCTCGCAATGCTTTAACACAGACTAAGGTTACAAAATCGGTACAGAGTACACATCTGAGCCTTCCGCTCCCATGTGCTCACGTGGATGTTCTCGTACTGCCAGAGAAAGTACACTCGAGGAATCGATCATCCTCATAGGATCTGCTCCAGTCGATCCTCGATCCTTAATAGAACCTCCATGAAAAACACCTCATCGCTATCATCCAGCTCCTCATGGTCGATGATATGCGAAGGGTTGAGCACGTATCTCCTCAGTTGAGATACGTGGAAGTCGTCGTGCACCTGGTGCAACTGCGGTGAATGGGTCAAGCAGTAAACCACCCATCCTATCCAGCTGAGGACCTAAAAAGTTCTGCTGAACCTCAGAGATAACTTTCCACCTTGTCCACATCTCTGTAAACCTCATCGAGGTGAGACCCATATAAGGACGTGATCGACATCCTCGAACTCCAGAGGTCTCTATTTTCTGTTAGAACTGGGACTCGGAACGACTTCCGCTACGAGTGTAAGGTTGACCGACTCAAGAGTGATCGGTCGCACCCTCCTGTGGAAGAGTTTATCCCATGCTGCATGGGGTTTCCTTTTCGACGACCAAGGAAAACTCATCCCAACGTTTACCTAAAACCGTCAATTTGAGTATGAATAGTTATTGCCCATTCCATACTCAAACTAACGTCGTAAGGCCTCGACACTGCCACAAAGAGATTCCAACCAGAACTCTCGCCTCGAGGGTCTGACCACACTGTCGGCGCAAGTGTGATTATCGAGTCTCCTCCCAAGGCATCTCCAGAAGTGAGGGTCAAGTCCACGGCTTATCGGAAACTCTAGGTCTGGAACAAGATTTGTGAAAGAAAGGAATGATTCATTTCGACGTCTGTTACTACAGTAGCTAGTAGTGGACACAGACTATCCCTTGAATCATTTCTAGAGTCACTAGGTCACACTCCTTGACCGCATGCAGCCGCACACTTCCTCCGCCCTCTAGCTCCCTGAGCCTGGAAGGAATAACTAAGGTGGGTGGTTGTAGCATGTTAAGATGTACACCACCTCATGTTGTTCTCCTAGCTCTGCCTCAACGTCAGCTGCTTCGCAGACTCATATCTCTTTAAAGCTTCCTCTTCTTTAAACATTTAACACGCTCGAGTCTCTAAGACTGGAGCCAGTTTCCTATTTCTTACTGCACCGTCCAGTCTTCATCCGCTCCTGGATGATATGCACCTTCTTTGCCTACGATCTGAAGAGCTGCTAAAATTTCTCCTTTTCCTAAAAGAGAAACTCAGTCTCATCCCTTGGATGAACCATGACCATTGACTAATATAGTCAATCCTGACATGATTGATGTATTCATGCCATGGATGACGTCGTAAGGCCTTGACGTAACTACTAAGAGATCCAACTGTCACTCTCGCCTCCAAGGGTCGAGTTACACTATCGGCATCAGTGTGAGATCACTAGGTCTCCTCCAGTAGAAATCTCGAAAGTGAGGGTCAAGTCAACAGTTTTAACTGGGACCACTCAGTATCAACCAAACAAAAGGAAAGAAAGAAAACAAAGATAAGTGTTTTTTTTATTATTGCAGCTCATAGTACAAAGACACAAATACAACAGCAACATGTAACTAGAAGTACAAGAGACGTATCCACTAGTTCCGCTCCTGTCTACCTGCTCCCGGAGCTCTACTTCCTTGTCTACTGTTCGAATGTTGCTCAAGCACCCGTCGTTGCTTCTGCCTCGGTGGCTCCTCCAAAGCCTGCAGATCAACTGTACGAGGAGTTGGGCAGTCACGTGCCAGCTGACCCTTTCCGCCGCATGAGTAACACTGTTTGTTTCTGGCACGCCTAGCTCTGACCCCACCCCGGGTGACCCGCACCACCGATCCTAAAACCCGAGATCGCCCAACTGATGGTCTGGTCCTCCTGGACCTCTGCATCATCTGTCTACTGCCCACATATGACTAGGCTACCGATCGAAAAACACGCGGCAAAGGCAGAAGCTCATGTACATGCTAGGGGTGTAGAGCTACTCGCACAAACTCCACCCTAAAGAAGGTCTCGAAGTCTTCCAATGTGAAGGTCATCCCGTCGCAAAACTGAAACAATTGGCTCCACCACATGTCTGCTGCTGCCTGAAGGAGGCTGGCAGCAAAGATCACCATGAAGTCTGCCAGTGTCCCCACTAGCCTGAAGACTCTCACCACAGCCTCCAGCCAATCCTCAGCCACCTGCAAGTCCATCCCTCCCTGGAACCTGGGTGACCTCTGGCGCTGGAACTCGTGCAGTGCGCTCAAGCGACGTGCACCCTCTGCTGCTGAGGCTGGTGGCATCGGTGGCCCAACGGGTAGTAGTACCGCTGGTGCCTTCGCTGGTGCCTCAACTGAAAAAGGGCCTTGTACTGAGGCCACGTCACTCGGCGGGCTGTCAGTACGAACCACTCTCGGGGCTCTAGCTGGTCGTCCGAGAGAAGGAATCCTGATAGAAGTAATGTAACACGGTCAAACGATTATACATGGTGAGCTGACCTGTTTTGAGCTGTTTTAAGGGAAAACCTTTGAAAACACACACGCAATCAGTGTTTTCATGCAAAAAGTCAGAAATCAGTTGTCAGGGTCCTGGTGTATGGATACGTCGGCCGCCCGCACCAACACTGGACTCCCTGAACTGAAGACCACACTCAGTACCTTAACACTATTGATTCACAGAAAGAAAATATCAGAGTTATAAGTTTTGCGGTAGAACCGACTCCTCTGATACCAATTTGTCAAGACCCGTCCTCGGGGCCCGTGCTGTGACTACCCCAAGCCCGCCTTCCATAGGCCAGGGGCTGGCGACTAGCACCAAAGGTGTAAATCCCGACAACTGGGAAGACATTGCCTTTAGAAAGTAAACAAAACACCACAGAGTACAAGCGGAAGTAAAACACTAAGTACAAGGGAAGTGCTGAAAAGTAAATGGGCCAGAATACAAACCCAAAAGAAATTACAACTACAACTGAACAAGTAAAATAGAAAACATAACAGCTGGAAGGAAGGAAGTGGCTCCTGGGTCATCCTCCTCGGATCCTACCTGAAGGGTAGGTACAGATGGCGCACCTCCTGGTCGTCCACCACAGAGCCTACCTGAAGGGTAGGTACAGATAGCCTCCTCCACGCTCTCGTCCGCCAACCTCCTCCGTGTGTCGGCTCGTCGTGTAGTCCACTTCCGAGTACTGACTCGTCATGTAGTCCACCTCCAGGTACTGACTCGTCATGTATTCCACCTCCGGGTACCGTCCAGTCCTCGAACACTCGGCCTCCGTCAGCACTGCCTGTCGTCTACAACCAACACAACGAGGTGCGGGCATAGCCCATGCAGGGGTGAGTATAACGATACTCAGTAGGGACCCCGAGACCCTCAAGGTCTCACTAAAAACCAACAAGGATAACCATAAATAAGATCTCCATAGATAACCTCTACTTAGGTATATGCCCATGCATATACCTAAGTTATCAAGTAACCCATCTCAATCATGAGGAAAACACCAAGATCATAAAATCAACGGATAACCACTACCTAGGTATATGCCCATACATATACCTAAGTTATTAAGTGAACCATCTCAATCATGAGGTAAAGACAAAGGTCAAAAGTCTCAGCTCAAACCAGGATTTTCATTATCGTAACCGTAACTGGTTAAAAGTTCCGTCTCTAGAGTGTACAGTGGTCCTATCACGACTCCGATGTACTGCTCACTAACCTAAGATTGCTGAAGTACTCCTCCTGTCAAGTACCGCGGGTCAGCCACCCAGACACAGTAGTGCTTCCCACCGAGGTATGTCACCCAAACACAGTAGTGCACACCCCCTAGTAGCCTGCTGAGGTACTCTCCGGACGAGTACCATGGGTCTGCACTGTCACACAGGTAGTGCTCCATTCGCCATGGGTCTGCACCTCCGAACGTAGTGCTCCGTCCACTGGGCTAGTCGACTCACTCCAAGTCGAGTCGGTCAAGCAGTCGTCAGGTCTCAGCCAGCTACACGGTCTCCGTACTCCGCACGCTCTTCTCTGGGAGGGTCCACTCCACAAGCTACAATTAGATACTCCAAGTATCTCAAAGTCCCACGAAGAAGTATCTCAATGGACCGCCTTGTCATAGGGGTCTCAACGCAACAGACGGCGCGTCAATCAGACGCCCGGTCTGTGAGTAACTAGCCTTTTCGTCCCAGGGGCCCGGTTGGTTTCGTGAGCGAACCAAATCCGGCCGTATCTCAACTGTACCCCGAACTCTTATAGGGTATACTCATAGGGACCGTTTCTCAACATGATCAACAACGCTGCTGACGGTTCGTCAAACAGACATCCTGTCTGAATGATATCAGCTTTTCCATTCCAGGGGCCCGGTTGGATTTCGGGTGAGATCCAACCTGGCCAATACCAACTGTATCAAAAACTCGGGCAATGTATGCCAAAAGTTCCGTCTCATCAAGAGGAATTCAATGAAACAGACGGCGCGTCAATCAGATGCCCGGTCTGTGAGTTATTGGCTTTTTCGTTCCAGGGGCCCGGTTGGTTTCGTGAGCGAACCAACCCAACCACACTCCGTCGACATCCAAAACTAAAGAGGAGTAAGCCAAAAGATCCATCTCACATAGAGGATTCCATCAAAGTCTACGGCACGTCAATCGGACATCCGGAGCTCAAGATATAAGTGTTTCCGTTCCGAGGGCCCGGTTGGTTTCGTATCCGAACCAACCCGGCCGAACACAAAGTAATCCGAAACCTTGATTGCAATATACCGAAACGACTGTCTCGATCCAAGGATCGCGTTGCCACTGACAGCGATTCGTTTGGAGGCCCATAGCTCACGTTACGGTCATTTGACCGAAAGTGGCCCAAAAACGGGGGTCTGGGCCCGGTGCGACCCGGCCCGACCCCCCCTGGGTCGGCCGACTCGGGTCGACCCGGGTCCGACCCGGCTGGGCCCGATCCGGCTCGGTCCGGCCCGACCGGCCAACCGCGGCTCGACCAGCGTGACTGAGCCGAATCGCGGAGCGGCGGGGTGCGCGGCTCCCCCGCCCTTTGCCGCGGATTGCGGCTGGCTGCGAACCGGCGGCCGCCTCCTTTCCGGCGGCGCACCGCCGCGGCCGGTCACGGGCGCCGCCGCGCCGGCATGGCGCGCCACCGCCGCCTTCCTTGGACCACCGGACGCGCTCCGGTGGTCCGTTCCTCCTGCCATCTTCACCTATGGTCCCCCAGGGACCCCACCTTCACTGCGAAGGGATTCAAACGCCCAAACGGCCTGCTTCGTCGTCGCCCGTCAAACCGCACGTCAAAAACGAAACGCGCCGCCTTCATGGTTCTCCCGTGCGACGCGTTGGCACCACGCCCCTTCGCCGTGGCCTGACTCCGTCTGCGGATGTCTTCGGGTTTCTCCGCCGTGACGCGACGGCGTCGCGCCTTTGTTTGTTTTTCACGACGCAACGCGATGGCACCGCACATTACTTGTCGCACGTTTCCACGCAGTACGATGGAACCGCACCATTCCCGTTTCAATCCACAAAAGAATCCAACATAAAATAAGCAGGAGGGTCGGCCGTGTTTGTGCGGTCCGGCCCCCCTCGCGTTATTCGATAACAAAAGGTCATATTTCACGATGTTTGTCAAGGCAATAAACACGAGCAATTTAAATAATAACCCTCAACATCAAACCACATGATCGAATGCTCCGCGGATCAACCTGGTATTGGTTGGTCCGTCCTCGTCGTTCTTTTCTCAAAAGATAAGGGAATTCCAAAAAATAAATTCCCTTACCTCGTGTCGTCCTTCGTTTGTTGACAAAGTCGCAGAATGGTAGTGTCACCGTAAAATGGTATCAATTCCATCGCCGTCGGAGTGAGCGTCGTCGTCGATGGTGATGTTCCCCGCAGTGATGCCTTTTCCCTTGACGCGGAGAAAGAAGAAGAGATGGCACGTCGTTGGTGCCTTCGCGTTCTCCGTCGGAGGGTCGGTGTTCATCACATTCTTTGTCGAAGTCTCAACGTTCTTCAACGATGGTGATGGAGTTCATCAAAACTAAGAGCTTCCTCTCTCAAAATCCCCACTTAACCAAGCAACCTAATAAAATAAGGTCTCCCATTATTTTATTAACACATTCCAAGCTTTTCAAATTCCAAAATTCAAATAACTTAATTAATTTAAGAAGTTGAACTCATTAATTAAAAAGTGTTGGCATGCACTTAAGAGGGGGAGTGGAATGACAAGAGTTTTCATTAATAAGGGGGAGAAGTTCAAGAGTTAAAGAAAGGGAGATTAAATGGGGGGTTAAAGGAGAGTTATAGGAATTTGAAAGGTTGGGGCTCGTGTGGGCCCCACCTTTCAATTATCCACTCAAGGGAAGTTGGTTGGTCATGGGATCCACCAACAACTTCCCATGGGAGAGAATAACTCCAAAACACATAAAATAAAATTGTTCACACAATTTTATTTATTTTACACTAAAACCCCAAAAACAAAATCTCAACCCGCTTAAAACGAAACTGTGGTAAAGGTCCCCTTAATCAATTACCGGCGTTGCTAGTTCATCAGTGCCATCAGATTTCAATTCCATGCACCGGTTCAAAAGATAGAAATTCCCGCTCGCTCGTTCACTGAACGTACCCGAGCCAAACATCGGATGTTGATTCCGGGCACTCCGGGCCTCGGAATGATGTGCCGTCAGAAACCGCATTCTAGTAAAATTCGAAAGAAAATTTAGAAAAAATTTACCTTGAATTTTACGGGTCTTTACAGTGTTTGGTTCACATGTCAAAAATCACATTGCTTTGTTGAAAAAAATCATATATATTTTAAATTTATCTTATGTAGAATAAAAATAATGGATTTTTATAATTTTAAAATTTTAATTAAAAATCATTAAATAATAATTATGTTTAGTTATGAAATATGAAGGTTGTTACAATTGTGGATACCGTTTGACATATATACACATGAGTATCATATCGATTTTTTCATAATAATTATAGAACGAAGGAAGTTGTTATTTTCAAATTATAGGATGATAATTATTTAAAAAATATCATTTAATTTCAAAAAACACACATATAATTAACATCAATATATGTTGTAACGAAAACTAATCACATCACTTCGTGAGGTTGTAATCCTCTTTACACATGAATGACATTATAGATTTTCCAATGGATGATAAAGTAATAATATGTATGATATATTAAATTTAAATATAATAAATATTTAATAAATATCATATATAAAAATTATATCCACTATCATGGGAAAAAATTAAAGGTGATTATGTAAAATGAATTACATCAGTTCGTGAGGATGTAGTCCACCAAACACACGATCGATGGTTTCATTTCTCATTTATAAAAGATGATATAGATTTAGGGTTTGAATTAAATATCATAACATAATATTATATGGTAAATAGTAATTTTATTATATAAACATGATTTTTCTGACATTGAAGTTGGTTTAGGAAGAAAAAAACAAGGATTTTGAGTTAACTGACACCTCTTCTTCAAGAAACCACTTTATGATTATATCTAATACATTCATATATTATATTTATAATCTAATTAAGTCCTCCAGGATATGGGAAAGGATGCAAGGAATGTATTTATGAATGTATTCTCTGAGAACATGGTTTTTTTGAGTAATGGATAGGATAGTGGTTGGACTATTATAATGGTGGATGAGTGGCATTCTTGTAAATCAACATAACTATAAAATAATTATATGTAACTATAAAGGAATGTTCCTTAAAAATTGAAAAATAAAAGATTTTAGGGGTGATATGACCAACCAACACATCAACCATTCAAAATAAACATGTTTTAAACATGAAATTCTATTTCCCTTCAATGTTTAACCCACTGTAAACCAGCTTTAACATTATTCATGGAAATATTTTTAATTTTTTTTACAATTTATTTTGATAGAAATTTTTTTTGGACATATTATATAATAATAACTATCACAATTCTAAAAAGGGAAACATTTTATCAAATTAAATTATTATAATTGTATTAATTTGTTTTGAAATGAAACCCACAGATGTGGGAAAAAATGGTTTTTCCAAAAAGGTATTTTTCAGGCACATAGTGATCATATAATATATATATATATATGTATATATGATAATTAATCACCATTAAATTAATTTTAAATTAATAATTATATAAATATAATCTATAAATATAATTTAAATAAATCTTTATTAAGGGTAAATTTAATTAGTAAAATTGAGAATCATTATTCACATAAATTGTTTTTAAGAAAAATGTGTATTTATGCCAAAATAGCATATATTAAATACAATATAAAGATAATTTCAATTTAATGAAATTTATTAAAAATAATAAAATAAGTTAAATTTTACAATTAAATAAAATTAGATTAATATAGTAATTTTTAAACTTGATAAAATATTATAAGTAAAGTATTGTTTTTTGAAAAAATAAAAAAATTTACCATCCACATAAAAATAATATTTTTTGAAGAATCATACAATTTCACTATATAATAATTTTGATATACTGATTACAAAAAATTATGATCATTTAATAAAAAATATTTTAAATTTTTTAGAATTTAATTATAATATTTTGTATCAATCATCAATAAAAATCATTTTTGGTGAAACCAAATTTTTTTTAATAACAAGGTGAAAATATTCAGGAAATGAGTTGTTATTTACTATAAATTTATTTATACATTTATTTTGAGTATAAAAATTATATCTATTTCTTAATTTACTAAATCATTTTTTTACTCATATATTTTATTTATATGATATAACTATCATCTTTATATAATCATGTTTTTTTGGGTTCAGTGTTGGGTGTCACATACGCAATCAAACATAGTTTTCCATTTTAAGAACAAGAGGTGTTACATTATAACCCCCTAAAAGAAATTCACCATAAAATGTAATATTAGAAACTAACGTCAAAACTATTCAGGGTATATATTATTCATCACCTCTTCCAATAAATATTTTCCTTCAGTAAACAATTATTTTGACCCCAACACATTGACTATCTGATTTGTCTTGTTTCATCAATATTTTTACAATTATCTAGGATCTTCACCAGCTACTCTACTTATGAGATGTCTTTCTGTAATAGTAAAAACTCTAGTTATATTATGTGTAAGGGTTCTAGTATGTACTTATTAAATTTGGATGCAAGGAGCACATCATATATATGAGATATGCCTGGTGGAAGTGTTAGTCGATATGATACCTCTCGGATTCGATAAAGAATCAAAAAGGGGCAGATGTATCTAGGAATATCATTCCCTTATTCCGACAGATTAAGAATTTATTCCAATGTGAATTAAATGGTAATACTGTATATCAATCCTCAATGATCATTTCTCATAAATGAGTATTTCCATATATTTTTTCTGACTTTGTGTAAATTATATATGACTCTAAATTGTTTGAACCGTCTTTATCATCACGTAGAAAATCTCAGGCCCTAACATGTTTTCATTCTGGATTCTTCCCATTATATCAATGTATAATAGTTATTCCAATATGTATAATCATATGGTTATGTTAAGATTCTATAGTAGTATATATATTTTTATAGAAGTATACTAGGGGAAGGTGATGATCCCAACATCATTGGAAATCCATTTAATTTGATCTCATCATGTCCTTTAGAGTTTAGATTGTTCTCTTAGATATTGAATCCTTATGCGAATTATATGAATTAATGAATATGATTTCTATATCCAACAATATCAAAAGTATTACCTACAACCTTGACTTAAACCATAGATTTAGATCAGATATAATAGGGAGTGGAACTCAAATTAATATTACAAATTCTATTTTTTATATATTAGAACGTTGGATAAGATATAAATATTACTTAATTAAAATGAAATATGTCAACACTATAAGTGTATTTAATACAAAAAATATGGTGTTATTACCATTAGGTATTTGGGATTTCCTAGAAATTAATCCACAGTTAGGTTTCACATTTTTGTATTAGTTTGGAAATATTTTTATTATACACTTATACTTTTTTTATTTCACATTGAATTGTTTTAATACCAATAATCATGATATTGATTTAACAATATCCCAATAAATCCTATCCCACCAAATGTTTTTCTACAAATATCATTACATTAAGTTTCATCCCAGATGTATAGATAAGGATGATGCATTTTAATCAAATATAATCTCCCTTTTCATCACTAGTTTTGATGGGACATAGATCAGAGTTTCAAACCATGTGACTCAATCTTCATAAAAGTTAAACTGTGAAATATTCAATACATTTTTTCTATCAAACATAATTTTATTTCCAAATTTCATTGATCATCTATAAATGGATATATGAGTTTTTTTAACAAGTTTGGATGAAGATATATTTATTATTACCATATACAAAATTTTTAATCCAAACATGATTGGATCATTCTCAATTCGCATCAAGGATAAAATTTTTAGATACTTTATACATAGAGTATATCCCAATTTTTATCTTTCATATAATGGTAATCGATTGACTAGTTAGAGTCCATTATCACCTCTATCAATATTAATTGGAATATGTTAAACTCCATATATTTGAATATATAGTTGAGTTACTTTTGATCCACATTTATATTTCAATCATATCCCTATAGAGATAATGTTGACCCATCATTATTCCAAAGTTCACTATAGCCTAGACCTAATCATATGTATGATATTTATTATCATGAATGATATACTTCCATGAGGTTTATACTATAACATAATAATTATTTCCCTTTACGAAACCAATCCATTCTTTAATGCATCTCTATATAACAAAAATAGTTCACCGCATTAGTGTAGTGTGACTACTGGTGCAATGATTAACCCCATTTGTAACTCATTGAAGTTTTCTTCTCATTCATATGTTGAGAAAACCATTATGTACATTCATGTATTTATAGTGACCCAGGCATAAAAATCATGGTTATTACAAAATTTTAGATGAATATTTTTTTCAATACAAAATTAAATGTATGAGGACCATTCTAGTTTTGTGTGTTTCGAAATATGGAAGAATGTCTTATAACATGGTGAAATATATTCAATGTTTCCCAAAAATATCATCCCATTTATTTTTCTTATATAAAACCGTTATTTATAACCTTGGGAAGGGATAAATAAGAAATTTCATCTCATATGGTCATTAAGGTTAAATAAAAGGGATATTTAAGACTAACATGAACATAAGTTTATGAGAACATGATCATACTATTTAAATATCATAGCATACATACACAAGATCATATGAATGAACTAATGAATAATTATTGGAAGATCGCAATATAAGAATAATAAGGGTATCTAGAGCATAATCCATGAGAGAATAAAATAGGAATAATTCATGGATGTTTTGGCATACACACAAGAAAATAAAATTATTTCCATGTTAGACAAGAATTTATGTAATGAAAATTATAGTCAGAAAAGTCTCTTAATAAATCAGGACCATATCCCATTCCAACCCTGTATTACTAAACTGAGTTCACATCCCATTATATCCTTGTATTACTACACCTAGTTCACTACCATTTCCATTCGTATCTATCTCATTAGATATATATCTTTACCAATTGAATTTCAGAACTATCTAGGTGTACCCATCATTTAATATATAAGTGGCTCAGTCGGTGCTATCTGGGACACCCCATCATATAATATATAACAGGCTTATAGAGTACAATATGGTAAACCCCATTATATATAGTATATCAAGATTTCCCAATGCAGTATGGTATACCCTATTGTGCAATCTATTGTGGAATTACCTGATACTGTCAGGTTTACCCCATCTCATAAGCTATAACGGGATTACCTCATGCTATCTTGGCCACGCCATCATATAAGTAATGTTAATGAATTATAACATGAATAAAGTAAAATGAGCATACATATGATAGTTAAACCTCATATTTTTTTTTATTTCTCAACCTGATTATGCCATGGAAAAGATATGTGTTTCATTTGAATCATTTTGGAACATGATTGAGTTGTGGAAACAAAGTGTCTTGCAAAAACATCATTTTATCACAACATATTTCATTCAGAAGAAAAATATTAATGATATACTTGAAACATATAACGAGTAAAACATAAATTATATCAATATATGGTATATTAGAGTGGAAAACAATTTGAAATATCTTTTAAAACATTTCATGATAGAAATATCCTATATTATTATAAAAATGATTTTTAAAAACACAAAGCATTTTAAAATTTTTTAATTAATAATAACATTGAAAAAATATAAAGGATGATTTGAAAACCATTTTAAATATTTTTTTAAAATTATATAATTTCAAATTTTTTTCCATGAAAATGAGCTTAAAATATCATTTCGAAATATTTGAATATGTTTTTAGAAAACATTGTTTTGAAATAACACATATTTCTAACATATGATGGATATATATTTGGATCACTGTAAAAAAGATTCATAGTTATTTTTAGTATAAAATAGGGGAAATTAAAAAAAATACATGATTATATCCCAAATAAATAGAGAAGAATAATATTCATATGTATTCTGGAGACATTCGCCTTAACATTTCATCGAAAGATGTGTAATTAAAAATATTCTCGATAAACAATGAAATAGTACCAATAAACTCATACAAAAATGGAATCAATGATTACAAATCCCCATGAAATAATAACAATAAACAAAGATTAAAATATCATTAAAAATGATATTCATGATATAACTGGTAAAAGGGGAAATATGTACACATCGTTGAAGAATACAGGTGCATAACATAACATGTGTCTCAAATAATGAAAACTGATAAAAAATCCACTTACTGATTATATAACATTTCAACCATAAGTCCTAGAAAATAAATATCCTAAATTGGATATCCAAACAATAATAAATTTTCATAAAACAATCATAAAATACATTCAATATGTAGTTTATACCCCACAAAGATGTAAGATGCGGTGAATATAACATGTGTCACACAAAAGTAAAATGTAAGATGAAAATCCATATCTACTTGAGATACATTTGAATCATGATCCCCATAAAATAATAAAATAAATTGAATTTTTTCATATCATAAAATAAATTAAATTCATTATACTAAATTACATAGGGTATTATATACAACAAAAAGTTAAAATTAGTGTTGAATATGTAATAAGTCACCCAAAAATAAAAGTAGAATCTAGAAATCCACTTACCTCATGTATTTCCTTGCTTCATTCATGTTAAAATATTATGTATAATTAAAATATGTTTATAATAAATAAAACCTATAAAAATATTAATATATATAATTCCATTATGTTATTATGAAATTATATTTCCCAACTATTAAAAACTCATTGTTAATGATATTTTTCATGTAATAACTACTTTTTCAATTATGTTTTGACTTGTAATTATTTTAGCCTCATACTTTGATCATGATATCCTCATTTGTTGAATTTAATAAATGATATAAATATCATATATTCTCAATATTTAATTTTTTATAATAACATATGAAATATATAAAAAGTAAATGAAATACACCATCCATTGAGATGTTGGGTCATATGTGCATATGAACTCAGTTTCTATTCTCTTGTTTTATTGAATGTACGAAAAGTAAATAATATATATATATATATATTAATATGTATATTATTAGTAAATTATTATTTTATGTAATATATATAAAATATTTTTATTAAATCCATCTTTGATAAATTCCTTGTAATGCATGAATGAATCACATCACTTCAGGAGGAGGTGGTCCACTGTGCACACAAATGATTTTATCATATTACCCAAAACTAGAGGGCATGAAATTATATATTATAACACAATTAAAAATATTATAAAAATAATAAATATCATAAATATCATATAGTATCTATAAATTAATCCTTATTAGCAACCTATAATGGTGGTAATGTATTAAATAACAACATTAGTTCGTGAGGTTATAGTACACCTTACACAGGAACATTGATTGTGTATCCCATTTGATGGAAGTGGATAAAGTTATATGTAATACCAAATGAATAAGAATTATAATTATATTTATGAAAATTTGGTTACAATATAATCTTCATATTAAAATGATTTAAGGGTTTTGAGGAAGAAATAAATCCAAAATGATTATTGATGAACATTACGTCTTCTTTAGGTATCTTCTTCTGGTTTTCTCCAAAGGAATTCAATGTATGTCATTATTCCCAAATTAATATTATCTGAGGAGATTTGGGGATTTTTTATCTTATTTTTTGGGGTTTGTTTGACCCATATATCATTAGAGGTTTCAACAAGTGAGAAGAGTGAGTTCCCATTAATAGTGGATGAATAGTGGCATTATTTTAAATACAAAGAGGTAAAAACAATTGGGAGGCCTCCCATACGTAATGTTCCTGCATTAATGGGAAATTTCAAATAAAATATCTATATAAAGGAAATATTTCAATGCAAAGGGTTATGGAAAAGTATAATTTTAATTTTAACACTAATTTTTAAATTTTAATCCCTTGGTAAACATTTTTTCATTTATGTATTGTGAATATCTTTCATAGTTTTCACAAATAATTTTAGAAAAAAAGTGATGTTCAAATTATTATATATTATTATATATAATTATTCCAAATATGGATTCCATTAATCAAAATTCAACTCATATAAGTGGTGTGAATTAATTTAAAATTAATCCAATAAACGCGATGAGACAACAAGGTTTTAAACCGAAAATGTTCAAAATTTTGTAATGATTATCAGCCCAATTTTAATGTGATATTTATTAAAATATCATAAATTGAATTAATAGAAGTATTATTTAACATAATATGAATTGAAAATATAAATATAAATATGAATATATTAATAAATTAAATGAATATGAAATTACAAAATAAATTTCTTATTTTTCATTTTTCATCCAAAAATGAAATATTTTAGATAAATAAAACAAATTCACCCTACGAAAAATTTGGCATTTAAATTTAAGATATAAATTTCATTCTCTCAAACATTATTTATAAAACGTTCAAAATTTTTCTTTGAAATAAATAATCTATTAAATGGTGGAAAATATTCCTCTCTTAAAAAATACATCTTTTTAAGAATTAAATTGTATTTATTCTTATATCTAGTCTAGAGATCACATAAGGAAAAATTTAAATAGTGGATTGATTATATAATATATATATATCCTTAAAATAATTAATCAAAATAATGTTTTTATTTATTATGAGAAAACTTTTCTATGCATAAAAATAGAGTATTTTCATAAAAGGATTTTTTTTATTTTTTACTTGTTATTACATTCATGTCTAATTAATTGGATATAATATATTGAATTTTATAAACATAAATATTCAATAATTTTACAAATAAAATAATAATTTTCATAGACTACACAAAATATCTAGGTGGTAACGATGATAATATTTTAAGAATATGATTAATAATATATTTTAGTTTGAGAAAACCCATTCTTGTATGTACACAACATATTAAATAATGTCATTATTTTGTGTGACACATGCTAAGTCAGTGTCGTATGTAAAACGATATTTTCATGACGTTTTTTAACACAATCTATATTAGGTTTTATGTATAAGGGTATATAAACACATGTAGTTTGAAATGAAATCGATAAAATATTTTTAAATTTATCAGAAAAAATTAATTCCTAAAAACATTGGGTGTTGCATTCTATGCACTAACAAATGAATTTCTCCCTCAAAATTAATCTGGTTTATAAATGTTTTAATACATGAAATTTCCTTCTATAGAAACCCTCATCATAAAAAATTATACTAAAACCTCCTTTATAATAGGAATATTGGAAACATATTGGTTACTTAAAAATATCATAATGTGATTTCCATATAAGAGAACATATGTAGAATGGTAGGATATATACATAAGAAGAAAAATGTAAATAATTATAGAAAGTGATATATATCACTTATAATAGGAAATTGGATGATCTAGATAATGTTAAAGTTCACAAAACCATGAACATTTGATGATATGAGGGACCATGTTATTCATCTGAAATGGAGGTACTATGACAATTTTTTTTCGCGGTCCTTTTCCAAAAAATGAATAACATTCACAAGGTGATACATTTAATTTATTTTAATCTATTTCATATTCACAATATCACCTTTTGGTATTTCCTTCATTAATTTCCACTTAATTTATTTTTTAAGATATGAATGTGAATTTGATTTCTATGAACCACTAACAAAACAAAAGGTCTGTAGATACTATGATAAGTCATTCAGTTTATCATCAATTATCTTAAACAAAGTGGACATTACAGGTTATCCAATATAAATAAAACATAATGTGGTAAATTAATACATTAATAACTAAATCCTCATTCATCTTTTTACATAAACCCCTCCCTAAATGGTTAAACATATAACCATTCCAAAATATACATAATCAATTATTACTCAAATAATCTCTTATATTATATAAAACATTTTCAGTGGAAAAATGGGTCCATACATGCACCTATAGAAATTTTATTTTGATTTTATTATTCTATAATACATTGAGAGTGACATAACCACATGAAATATCATTGAAGTGTGAACAATGATATTTTTAAAGGTCATATTCATACAAAATCGAACATGAAATTCCCCATCTATAGAGGGGAGTATAAGTGTGCCCAGATTATAACGGTTCACTTCATCAATTTTGATTTCATAAGTTTTCCAGTTTATTTTATACTCATATATTATGTTTTCTATTCATTGAAATTTGATCTTATTTTAGGGAACTAATTCACATTTTTTTCAAACTCTGTTCACATGAAACACTGGGGTGAGGTTTGTTGTAGTAGTTGGAATTCTCTTTTCATCCATTTCATTAAATATACAATTAATTTTATCTCAACATTAATGGAATTTATGACCAACCATTACACATTAAAAGTACCTCCCAAACCCATTAAATCATGTCCATTGATGATTCTTCCTATATTTTTGGCACAAAGATTCCAGTAATTTCCTTCCACTATTTTAATTTTCATCAGGATTGATATTCATTTTCTTATCAAAACAAAATGATTGGTGGGAATATTCATGTTATACTTCTACCTTCATTACACATTGGTGTAGGAGAGAATGGGGTTGCGCCTTGGGTAAGTGGGATTGGGTGGGAGTTCAAATCACAGAAAAAAAATTAAAAATTTAATGAGATATTAGATAATTAAAAAATATATTTAAGGCAAGAAATGGGATTTTTTGTACCCCAAAACCTTAACAAGAAAACCAAATCAATCATTATTATAGATTCATATGAGGTCCAAATGGATATCGTAGTTTTAATATACAAGTTTATTCTAATTGGGAAGTGGAATGGGTGTGAAATGTTAGAAAATGAATGAGTTATTAAAGAAATAGAATTTATTTTTAAATATAGAAATGGGCACATGGTTTGTCCCAAATTTTGAAATCCCACCATTTCCAACAAAATTTATCGAAAACCCCCATAACAATGCATGTATGGAAATTAAATGATAAATGAAATTAAATGAAGTCATGGATGTGACAATTATCCCCACCATAAAACATTCATCCCCTAGAATGCCAAAACAAGGTGAAAAAAAACCAAACCCAACTGATACACCAGAAATGTACTCCTTCGCCCAATTTGCTCCACCCTAGAAAGGACAAAACACATATAGTGATCAATTATGGAATGAATACTCCCACAAACCAAAACATAAATTAATTTCCTGAAATGATCAAGAACATTCTGAAATTATCCCAAAATGGAAACTCTTAAAACACTATACGAACAAGACTCATGTAATCTTCCCAGATGAATAGAAACAACGAACAAAGTTACACATATATTGATTTAACTAATCTTTTAGGCACTCTCCAATCCCATAGATTACCCTAAGAAGTTTATGGTAGTTAGATAAATCTGAATGAAACTAACTTCCTCCATGCCCATATTGAATACCAATCTGAGTTACTGGTATGAGGAGACACAAATGGGCTCCCCACCATAAGAGACAACTTATATTTTCTTGAGAGAGATTCAGGACACAAACTGGGGGAGGCCTGAATGGACTCCTTAGTTCATAGGGTAGAATTCCATCGGAATGTTAAAAAAGAACTTATATAAGACTCAAAGTGGGTATCCCCACAATAAGAGACAACCATATTAACTGACTAGCATGGGCCAGTTTAGAAAGACCCCAAAATCTGATGAATTGGGATAGTCGCATGTTTAGTTCGCACAGTTTGGAAAACTGTTTGCTAACCGTGTGGATTCTTCTATCTATATTGTTTTTTATAGTATGTTAACTAAAAACCATGTGAAAATAATGAGCTCAACCTATCTATCCAATCATCAATTCTTTCTCCAAATACATAGATGAAACTTAAGGGGTTAAGTATGAAATCATGATACAATATAGAAATGAGGCCCTCCCACCTCTACCACCAAATGAGAGCAACTGGAACAAGATGATGAATCTAGAGGTTGAAACACTTACAATAATTAATATTGAGTAAAGGACTTTATACAATGGTTTGAATGACCCTGGGAATTCCTCTGACTATGTGCCAAATTCTATCCAGAATCTATGGCTAGAGCTCAAATGATTGAATCATCTTCGGCATCATAATTAGGCATTGAAAACCACCTGAACAAAACTTCGTCTTTTGGTGATACAAAAAAATACACCACAATACCTGATAAGTTTACCAATACATAAAAAATTCCAAACTAACTTTACCCTATCTCAACATTTTACTGAAACAAGATCTTAGAATATAAACATAGATCACACCTAGTTTCTTCAAGTGAGAAACAATAGAAGGAAATGACACATATAAATGTATTCCCCTAAAACAGATTTTTTTACGTTTTCCCAAGGGATACAAACTCCCAACATAACAAATACTCTCAAAGTATTTCACACCCTTCATCTTTATAGTAAAACTAGCACATGAAAACACTAGGCATCACCAAACATGAACATTGCGACAAATAGAAAGAATACATGGAACGAGACCTTATGCCATGTACCTAAACAACATAGAAGTCCATAAAGTGGCCAAAATAGCCTCTCATGAGAAAATTACCAAAAATAGCTGTTTAACATGAACTCCTCCTTCAATGAAACTATGAAGAACCCAGCGGCCCTCTTAGACACCATCGAGACACTCATCCACACTGACAACCCCAGACCACTTCCACATTCGACGAATCAAGAAACATAAGAAATTAAGGTCTCTCTTAAACTTCCACAAGCACTATCCCACTACAAGAGGATCCTAAAAAAATAATGTAATGTGTGTAGACTCAATCAAAAAATATCAATAAATGATTCCATATATTGATAAACTGAGTGATTTTTAAATGGAGAAATAGTCTGGGTTACACATTAGTTTTGCATTAACCCTTAATGGAGGCGTACCTTATCCAATGAGAGAACTCAGGGACACAAACAAGGTGGACCATCAGTCAAAACATGCCACAAACCAGATCTAAAAACATGACAGGAACAACCGTAATGGTGACATGGAACATATCTTAGAAGATATTACTAACTAATCCATATACCCATCTTACTGACCAAACAAAAACAGAAAACATGGTTCGACGAGGAGGGTTTCATAGACTCAAAACATCCCACAACATAAATTTTTTCTAAAAATTCATAATATACACTATCCCAATGAATTCATCATGACATCATGTATTTCATTAAAAAAATCTCTTGGAAAACAAATAGTAAGGCGGTTAGCGTATCCACCAATGGTACCCCATTGGCCTCATGCATGCATGTTTATGAGCCACACCAGACACCCACATCATATCTGTCCCAAATCTCATCCATTCATGCCATCATCCATCAATCATCCCATATAACCCCATGCATTTGTTCTCTCATGAAAACACCAATGTTTCACATAAAATTTCCTTCCACTTTGTAAAACCAAAACGGTCAACCAACACATCCTTTTTCTCAAAACCGCTAACCATAAGATCAAAATCCCAATTCACATATTACAAAAAAGATAGAATTATAGAACCATTTAGATAAGAACTCACATTCTTATTATGCACACCAATTTCAAAACATATTATCACATTAAAACACTCTTTGATTTTTTTAGAAAACTCTATTGGAAACACTCTTTCTAAACCTACTTAAATATAGTTCATGATTTCAATAGTGATGTAAGCACACCATTTTCCATTTCAAAACAATTATGAGAATTTAGTTACACCATTTCATAAATCAATATATTCCCTCTTTATTTTAAAATTATATCACAAAAACATTATGCTTCTTAAAAACAAGTCACTTTAAAACCAATGTTCCATGATTTCAAAACTGAAGAACCCAAGACAGTGTGAGAGGACACTAGTTTTAGTGGGTGACATAGACATATGGTTTTCAGCCATATTCAAATCACTTCAAAATCATAGAGAGTTTTCTAGGAAATATCCCTATCTCCACATGGCTTTCAATTCCCTGTGATCTCACTGAGACCATTAACCTAACACTCTTTTCATCTCCCCTAATAATCATCCAACCAAGAAAACCAAAGGGCTTAGATAAATCCTGACATCCCCTAGAAACATGAATCCTATCATGAGGTGTGGGGATCAGGAACATTATGTATTACTATAATACTAGGTCATGACAATCCTAACACTAGACTATCTCGACTCTTCCCCAAATAACATGAACCAATTATTTAACCAAAACCTCCTCTAGTACCCTTTTTTCACAAACCAAATATGGTCTCCACTGAAATTGGTGCCAAACCAAGCCTGTAAAAAGGTCGAATGGATTTCCCAATCCCCATGAGTTGGCACAAGTTCTCTGGTATCATTAAATGATAATCGGGAATGATTTACCTGAGTATATAAACATAAAACAAAAAATGAATCCTATAAAATGAATCTATATTTTTGAAACCATACAATCTTTTACAAAAATTCAGAACTAAATTATATAGTTTAAAACAACTCACTAAGACTTTAGAAACAATTAATAAACAAAAAATAAACAACCTAAGAACCCTCACGGCAAGGGGCACCACCATCAAGCCATCTCGATTAGACTTCCCCACCAAGGACATTCTAGAAACTCGAACCACTAGCACTAAAAACTGTACCCAAATTGTGACAAAAAAATAACCAATTCTGCATTCATCCAAGGGTGTATGTAGGGTGTGATCCAATTACCTATATGATACCAAAACTATGAGATTATATGGTATAAACATTCAAATACAAAAATCTTGCATGTTTTCATAAATATAAATGATATTTATAATTTCTAAAAGATGCAACTAAAAAAATTTAAATAGTTTTCAAGTGGGTTATCATTAAGAATAAACATGTTTAAAAATAATCTCAACACTACTGAATTTTTAATCAAATTATACAGAATGACGATGGTATACACAATGTAACTAATGAGCATAGGCAATAATAAATAACCCCTAGGTAATATATCATTGTGGGTACCAGGTTCCTCGTATCTTGGTGAGAGTAACCATAAAAATATATTTTATTGTGCACAAGCTAGTAGTTGGAAACATACCCATAACCTACTGTTCCCCATTCATAATCATCACAGTTTAGTTAGTGTTGTAATCATCAATCTTGTTATGTGAAACTGACTCCATACCCCACTGATTCACTAGCATACCAGTACACATCCACCCACCTAGATACTGGGGTATCCCCTTGTGCTCAATCAAGTTCAACCAGTTATGAAATATAATTTTCAAATGCAAATATCATTTACACATCCCAGGTTCACCAAAAATTTCATATATACACCACACAAGTCAGAAAATGCTCTTTTTTGTTCAAATGCATTTTGAAATCATACTCACACCAAAAATATCCCACAACACTTTTCACATTTCTTTAACAAATAAACAAATCCTTTAAAAAATTTATAAATCAATTTATAGACATTATAACTCACATAAGAACCAACTAAAATATAATATATTACTTTTATCATCTAAAAAATATATTTTCACAACACACTCGCACAAAATATCCCACAACTAGGTTTCGTAGCTGTCTTTCCATTTACTAAAAACTTTTAGCACATTATAAAACATTATAAAAAAATATTTTACATCTTAAATAACCACCTTACCTATAAAAACCCATATTAGGTGAACACACCCACAAAAGTGTACATATACACCCTTTTCCCACTCTGTTTTACCAAAAACATTAACAATTATTCTAAAACAAAACCAAGATGTGTAACTTTACTTCACACACAAAACCCATTTCAAATCCCTCATTCAATTCCAAAATCATACCAATAAAAATCGATAATAGAATCGGAATCCCTAACAACATTTATTAAGATACCCCCAAGTGTTATAAAAATAGCTCAGTTAACACCACAAAATTCACACATTAAAACACCTAATTTCATAAATCATTTCCAAGAAGTACGACATGGTTTTACAGCATGAACCCTTTGAAATACCCCATTTCAAGGACCACATTACACTAAGGTATTAAAAAAACATAATTTTCATCTCCTTTAGACACCAATAAGTCACTTTCATGTGTTACAAAATAATCCCAAACATTACCCGAAGTGTCTAACATGAAAGGCACACAATTTCATGGAAAAATGTTACTATAAAATTAAATGCTTATGAAATTCCATAAATTTTTTTTTTTTGCAGCACAAGAAGAATATAAGAAACATTAAAACTAGTAAATCACACAATCTAACTCATCAAAAATTTCTTACTCATGGAACCACCTACCTTTTCTGTCAAAACCCTTGAATATTGGTGCGAAACCTCAACTGCACCTCTACTGCACAACAAATAAGTGAAAAGAAAACTTAAACTGTATGATTTCACCAAAAATACCCCGAATCAAACCCTAAGTATAAAATATGACTTCTGGAAACTTTATAAATTCATTAAATAGGGAGGAAACCTTAAGGAAAATAATGGAAATGAAGAGATAAACACTTACCCAAATAAATAATTAAGAAACAACCCAAATAAAATAGTATCTAAATTTCCAAACAACAATAAATGAACTTGTGGTTAGAATAAGGCTGAGGAGGTCTTGTAGGAATGGGAATATGAGATAAATACTAAAAATATAAGTATTTATGGAATAATAAATTTATCTCTTCATATCTGGATGATATTTGAAATCCTTATAAGTTTCTCCCAAATTTTCTATTCAACTGAACTCCAAATTGGGGTGGAGAAAATGGGGTCATTCCTTGGGTATATGGGCTCAAATGAGAGATAAAATCACCAAAAGAATAAATATTTAATGATATATTAAGGAACTAAAAAAATAAATCAAAAAATTGGCTTTCAGGATGTCCCATAACTATAATAAAAAACCAAAACCCATCATTATTATGGATTCATATGTGGTCCAAATGGATATAGTGGTTTTAATATACTAGGGAATTCCAATAGGTAAGTAAAATGGGTGTAAAATTTTTTAAAAATGAAAGAGTTATAAAAGAATTTTTTTTTTTAAATCTTGAAATGGGCTAATGGTTTGGCCCAAATTTTGAAAACCCACAATTTCCACCAAAATGCATGGAAAACCCCATAACAAAGAACAGATGGAAATTAAATGAAAAATGACTTCATAAGAATAGATGGATGTGACACAAATAATCACATTTGATATCAACAACTAATTTCATAATGATGGAATGCATAATACCATACATTATAACCACATAATCAAGGTCCCATGTCAAGACTACAAATAATAATTTTGTCAATGACCTGTTCCAAGACACTATTTTGTCTCATTAGACCTACATATGCATCAACGGGCTATAGTGGGACCCACACATCTCTTACTCAGTCTAATGAATTCCTCATATGAAATGGTGAAATATAATCATTCATTCCTTTTAAAACAAGCATACGAAATATCAATAAATTAACCACAAACCATGAATGGTATAAAAATAGAACATCCATAGTCAAACATAACTAATTAAATACAATATTGAAGATTGTATTATATTCAATCTATGACATCCCACATTTTTATTTCATAACTTTCAATTACATTTTTCATATTGAGGATCTCTAATGTCTAGTGTCTTGGAAATCAGGAACATAATACATGAAAAAAATAATACATCCTCATAATAAACTTTTAAGGCTTAATCATAGGTTCATCCTATGTACAATTAATTTAAATCATAACCTAGAGACATATATTATTAGAAAGAGTGAGAAAAAAGACCTTATAAGGAAAACAAAGAATTCAGTTTACTTATAAAATCAATAGGAACTTGATAAATACATTTAGACATGATAAAATGATGTAGAGAAATTTTATAATGTAAAAAAACTGAACAATAACAAGAATATGTTGATACAAAATTTAATTTTGACTTTCATGAACATATATCAGAGGTTCATCCCCTAGGTGTCATAAAAATTACCAAGGTTATTCACCAAGGTTTCGTGAAACCTGTCATCTGTAGAGATTAAATTCTGTACCCAATGCATTAGAGTGCTATTAGCGCGCACCATTATTATGTATTTATTTATAATTGATCCAAATTTATCGTAATAAAAAATTTCATAAATAACCCATGGGAAATAAAAGAAATGGGTTTTATTTCATGATCATGACGTTTTAAAAGTTCTTAAAAATAAGATCATTAGGTCATTTATAACACATAGAAAGGGAGTGAGGGTTATATGTATCTCAATTCCAGAATCAAATATATCATTTTTGTGTATTTATTAACAACCATAAAAATGAAATAGTTATGGGTATTCACATAAATAAATAAGAAAATTTCATGAGAGAAAGAGAGAGAAATTTTGAGTTGAAAATTATGCATCAAAACGGCTACATAACATCCTTTTGAAAAACATTAAAAAGATAGGGTACAAGGGTAAAACACACATAAATAACTAATAATACAGTATAAATCCATCATAACATGGAGATTAAAACATGGTATGGATATTTGAATGACATACCACATGAAAAGGAAACTTGAAAGGAAAGTGAAGATGTGATTTCTTTTTCAAAAAAATTGACAGCCTAATGACGTCACTACAAAATTAAGATAATAAATTGATGAGAGAAGAAAGAGTATTGCATCATTTGGACATGAAGTGGAATGTATTAAAGATATATAATAACAAGCCCCCACATAATAAAATGGAACTATAAGACCAAACATAATGAAAGTCATGACTTAAAAGATGAGGGATAAGGGTTCCCTTACTTTGAAGAGTAACTTCGAAAGAATGAAGGTAGGGACCTTGGGAGGCTTGAGGGATCCTTGGGAGGACTATTTGTCTAGTATAAAGACCAGATATTCGTTGATAAGGATTTTGGAATCAAATTAATGATGGAATGTCTTCGTATTTATATGAAAAGTGAGAGAATAAGTTATTAATTTCCACGGGATACCTCATCGGTGGTATTTGAAAAACCATGGGCTTGTCCATGGTATTTTCCAATGATATTGGCCACATTGGTCACCTAATAACATATAATAATGTTAAAAAGTATACCATATTATTATAACCATTATTACATCATCCATGATGTCATTAAACACCCAAAACTCAAAACTCTATTTTTACAATTCACCCAAAAATCAACTGTTTTAGAAAAATCCCAAAAATTTACTCTAACCTAATATCTATTCTCTAAATTAAAAAATGAAAATAATTTTATGTAAATAATTTTCTAAATATTTATAATTTAGTTTTTTAATAAAATAATAATTTATTCCAAAAATAAAACTACAAAATTATAACTCAATTTGTAAAAGCATAAAAAAGTAGTCAAGGACCAATAAAATTATCATATAATAATAAGACAATAAAGTAACAATTTATAATTATATTTAATGAAATGAATTTCCATTTTAAATTATTAAATTAATTATAAAATGGTAAGTAAAATATTTATGACATAAAAATACCAAAACCTAAACTATTATTTTTTTCCCTTTTATGATGTCTAAAATGTTTTTATACATTAATGGGTGATGTTTCTATTTTTCTGGTCGATTTATTATTCATTTCTATTCATTACTATTCATATAGGTATGTTACTATTCATAATTCACTATTCACTAAAAATTATGTTGATCCTATTATACTCTAAATTTCTTACTGAACACAACTATAGAAGACCATTTTTAGATAATCAATTCAAATTATTAATTATTTAAAGATAACAAAAATATTTTAAAATTCCCCTTTTTCCAAATTTTATCAATAATATACTTCCTATATTTATCTGAAAATTTGAAATTCACAAAAGTTACCATAATCAGAAATAAAAAATTTATTTATATAAAAGGATTACACAAAGTAGATAAGGTCTCATAACATATCCCTTTATAACATCTTCATAGGACCTAGTCTTTAGGTGTGAAATGGTTATAGAATCTAGGGGTGGTTCAGAAAACATTATCTGATTTGTGATTTCTATAACCTTAAAATTTTCCATTATGAAATTCAGTTTGTGCTTCACATGTTGTTTTTCGGCAGGGGATTAGTCCAGAGCAATGACCAGTGATGCTACCTCCTTCCCAAGCTCTGATATATGGGCTTCATATGGCCTGAGTCTACTGGATTATGCCATTGACTCTTCATTCTGTATTAAATAACCAATATCAATTGAATTTATAAATAATAATTCTACGATTAAGATTTTATTTTTCAACGGTCTTATTGAACAATAACCATATAACAGTCGAAACCCAACAGTAACACTGAATTATACTAACTTCATTAAATAATGGATATAGTTTTGTTGAGTATAAAATTAAATAACACAAAATTTTTGGAAATATATATTATTAAAAAGTTCGGGTCATTAAATTCTTCCACCCTCAAGAAATTTCATCCTCCAAAATTTAACCCATACATTAAGAAGAGAAAAGGTGTGGGTACTTTTGCCTCATAGACTCATCTGGTTCCCTTGTGGCTTCTTCACATTTTTTTTCTCCACAACACCTTAAAAATGTGGGTATTCCTGTTACATAGAACCATATCTCTACGATCTAAGATCTCCACCGGCTGCTCCTCATAAAATAGATCATGTTCCAGTTGTACCACCTCTGGATTTAGTACATGTGAAGGGTCAGAAATGTACTTCCTCAAGAGGGATACATGGAAGACATCATGTACCTGTGGTAGATTTGGAGGAAGTTCAATTCAATATGCCACTACTCTTACTCAGTCAAGGTTTTCATAGGGGTCAATGAACATAGGGTAGAGGTTCCCTTTCTTCCCAAATCTCATGACTCTCTTCCATAGTGAAATTCAACGAAATACTTTATCACCAACATCAAACTCCAAGTATATTCAACGGTTGTCAGCATAGATCATCTGCCAAATCTGAGCATCCATAATGTGTTGTTGGATGGCATTGACCGTTTCTATCATCTCTTGCACAAGATTAGGCCCAAGAAGATTTGTCTCACCAGCATAATCCCAAAATGATGGGGTTAAACATCAATTCCCATATTAAGCTTTATAGGGTTCCATTTGAAATCTCGAGTGGAAGCAGTTGTTATAAGAGAAATAAACTGAAGGGAGATGTTGATCCCATAAACCTTTACATTCTATTGACAATGTTCTCATCATATCCCCAAGTGTTTGAATTGTACATTTAAATTTGCCATCAGTTTGGGGGTTTTAGGACATATTAAATTCAATTCAGTGCTCAGAGCATGTTGAAGACTTCTCCAGAATTTTGATGTGAACATTGGATCACGATCAGATAGGACAAAAAGTGGAATTCCATGTAGCCTTACCACATCCTTTATGTAAATCCTAGAAATATTATCAAGAGATAAATCTTCCAAACTAGAGAAAAATGGGAAGTCTTGGTGAGATGGTCCACAGTAATCCATATCACATTGTTTTTTTGGATGTTCTCGGGAGACCGGTAATGAATTCCATAGTGATATTATCCAACTTTCATGCTGGTATAGGTTGTGGTTGCAATACCCCTTTAGAAATTTGTTCCTCCACCTTCAATTGTTTACATACAAGGAACCTTGAAGTGTAGTTAGAAATCTCCCTTTTCATATTATCTCAGCTATAATGATCATGAAGGTCCCTATACATTTTTGTGCTTCTAGGATGTATAGAGAAAGTAGAGCACTGAGCTTCATCAACCAGCTCCTTCTTTATTTCTGGAGTAGATTGATTACACAGTCCTGTACGAAATTTTAGTACACCTTCATGATCAATATTGAACTCAGGAAATATCCCATCCTTCACATCCTCAATCTTCTTCTATAAAAAGGATCTTCTTTCTACGCTTTCATGATATTCTCTAGTAACAATGGTTGAGAAACCATTTGGGTTAGGGTTGATGATATCCCTTACCTTGTAACCCCCATGTCCAATTTTATTAGGTCATTGATCAAAGGATCTCTTTGAATCCTCATCATGTATTGAACAATTTGGTCTTTCTGGATTAATGCATCAGTGACTTTATTTACTCTTCCGGGATGATAATGAATTAAACAATTGTATACTTTGAGAAGTTTTAACCATCTCATAGGTCTCATGTTCAATTCCTTTTGTGTTCAAGCATTGATGTTCTGTCTATATATCACATTTCTATCCGTAAAGGAAATTTCTCCTTATCTTCAGAGAAAAAAACTGCATCCACATCAAGATCATGCATAGGATAGTTCTGCCCATGATTCTTCAACTATCGATATTCATAAGCAATGGCTTTGTCATTTTTCATGAGGATGCACCCAATAACTTTGATAGATTCATCTCTAAAAATAAAAAATCCTTTTTCACATGAGGGGAGAGTTAACATTGGTGCAGTAACCAATCTCTTCTTCAGTTCTTGGAAACATTCCAAACACTCCTTTGTCCAGATAAACTTGACCCTTTCCCATGTTAACTTGGTTATTGGATTAGAAAGTCATGAATTTTTTTCACAAACCTCCTATAATATCCCGCTAGTCCAAGGAAACTATGAATCTCAGTTATTGTTGTAAGATGAGGCCCCTCCTCTACAACATTTATCTTTGTTGGGTCAACTGTGATTCCCTATTTGGAAATAATTTACCCTTAAAAGGAAACTTTTGGTATCCAGAATTCATATTTTCTGAAATTCCCATGAAGCCTGTCACGACCCGCCCTCGGGGTCCGTGCCGTGACTACCCCAATCCTGCCTTCCATAGGCCAGGGGCTGGCGACTAGCACCAAGGCGTAAATCCCGGTAAAAAGGGAAGGCATTGCCTTTGTAAAGTAAACAAACACCATAGAGTAAGCAAGCGGAAAGTAACACTAAGCAAAAACAGAGTACAACTAAAAGTGCGGAAAGTAAAAAAGGGGCCGGAAATACAAGCCCAACTGTAAAGTACAACTCGAAAGGGAAAACATCAACTGAAAAGTAAAGCTGCTACGCCGAACTGTCCACTGGAAATCCCACCTGAAGGGTGGGCACAGATAGCTCCTCTGCTGCTCGGGTCCCGCCGTCTGCTCCGAGTATGTCCCCCCCAGTGGTCTACCTCTGGGAACCGCCTCATCGTATAGTCCACCTCCAGGTACCGTCCAGTCCTCGAACACTCGGCCTCTGTCAGTACTGGTCATCGTCTGCAACCAACACAACGAGGTGCGGGCATAGCCCGTGCAGGGGTGAGTATAACGATACTCAGTAGGGACCCCGAGACCCTCAAGGTCTCACTAAAACCAACAAGGATAACCACAAGAAGATCACAACAGATAAACTCTACTTAGGTATATGCCCATACATATACCTAAGTTATCAAGTAACCCATCTCAGTCATGAGGAAACACAAGGATCATGAGATCAACGGATAACCACTACCCAGGTATATGCCCATACATATACCTAAGTTATCAAGTAACCCATCTCAATCATGAGGAAACACAAAGGTCAAAAGTCTCAGCTCAAACCAGGATTCTCATTATCGAAACCGTAACTGCTGAAGAGCTCCGTCTCTAGAGTGTACAGTGGTCCTGTCACGACTCCGAGGCCGCCGCTCACTAACCTAAGACTGCTGAAGTACTCCTCCTGTCGAGTACTGCGGGTCTGCTTCCAACTACCAGGCGCTCCGTCCGCTGAGGGTCTGCTGCCAAATACCGGGCACTACCCAAATAGCCTACTGAGGTACTCCTCCTGTCGAGTACCGCGGGTCTGCTGCCAACTACCAGGCGCTCTGTCCGCCGTGGGTCTGCCGCCAAATACCGGGCGCTCCCCCCACTGGGCTAGTCGACTCACTCCAAGTCGAGTCGGTCAAGCAGTCGTCAGGTCTCAGCCGGCTACACGGTCTCCGTACTCTGCACGCTCGTCTCTGGGAGGGTCCGCTCCACGAGCTACTGTTCGATACTCCAAGTATCACAAGGTCCCGCGAAGAAGTGTCTCAAAGGACCGTCTCGTCACAGGGGTCTCAACGCAACAGACGGCGCGTCGATCGGACGCCCGGTCTGTGAGTTATGAGCCTTTTCGTCCCAGGGGCCCGGTTGGTTTCGAGAGCGAAACCAATCCCGGCCGTATCTCAACTGTATCCCGAACTCCCATAGGGTAAACTCAAAGGGACCGTTACTCAACGTAACCACCAACGCCGCTGACGGTCCGTTAAGCGGACGTCCTGTCTGAAAGATATTAGCTTTCCCGTTCCAGTGGCCCGGTTGGATTTCGGGTGCGATCCAACCCGGCCACTACTAACTGTATCCAAAACTCGGGCGAAGGATACCAAAAGTTCCGTATCGTAAACAGGAACTCAACGCAAAAGACGGTGCGTCGATCGGACGCCCGGTCTGAGAGTTATTGGCATTTTCGTCTCCGGGGCCCGGTTGGTTTTTAAGGCAAAACCAACCCGACCGTACTTCACCTGCGTCCAAACCTTGGGAGGAGTATGCCAAAAGATCCGTCTCACTAAGAGGAACACAACACAGCTGACGGCACGTCAATCGGACGTCCGTACCTCAAGATATGAGCGTTTCCGCTTCGAAAGCCCGGTTGGTTTCGTGAACGAACCAACCCGGCCGAACTCAAAGTAAACCGAAACCTTGAGTGCGATATACCGAAACGACCGTCTCGATCCAAGGATCGTGTTGCCGCTGACGGTTCGTCGATCGGAGGTCCGAGGCTCAAGTTATGGGCCAAAAACCAATTCTGGTTCGAAACGGGGGGTCCGGGTCCGGGCCGACCCGGCCCGACCCCCCCCCCCCCCTGGGCGGCGCGGCGGCCGGCGGCGGCGGGCGGCGGCGGCGCGGCGGCGGCCAGGCGGCGCGGCGGCGCGGCGGCGCGGGGAGCCGCGGCGGGCCGCGGCGGCGCGGGGAGCCGCGGCGGGCCGCGGCGGCCTGGCGGCTGGCGCCGCACGAGGTGGGCACGCGGGGGGCAATCTAGCCCCCGCTGTTTGGTTAGGCGGCGCGGCCTTGTGCCGCGCCATTTGCAGGAAACGGCCCCCGCATGTGGCGGCCGGCTGGAAACGAACCGGGGGGCTGCTGCCCCCCCCCCCCTCCTTCAAAGAACCGCCCCCCTCATTAAGAGGGGGGTTTTGTTGATCCGGCCGGGGGATTTATTCCCCCGGTTTTATGTCATCCGGCCGGCCAGCTGGCCGGCCAGTTTTTACCAACGGGACCGGAAATTCCGGTCCCGCCTTCGACTTCCGACGCCGGCGGCCCGGCCGCCGGTCTTCTCTTCCGCCGCGGCCCGGAACCGGCCGCGGTCTCCTCGTCCCGCCGCGGCCCGGAACCGGCCGCGACGTTCGTCGTCCGGCACGGTGCGACGGCACCGCGCCCCTTTGCCGTGCTTTGATAATCATTCAACGCGGCGCGACGGCGTCGCGTTCTTGAAGATTCTTCCTTGACGTGGCGCGACGGTGCCACGTAAATATTTGTACTATCATCCGCGTGGTGCGACGGCACCACGCCACTTGCTTCCACCCGCAAGAATAAACAAACGATGGAGGGGGGGGGGGGGGTTCGGCCGTGTTCATGCGGTCCGGCCCCCCTCGCGTTAACAAAAACACTTATATAAAATATTCAAAAGCCTCACGTAGACATGCAATCCACGAGCAAGAAATGGAATAAATTAACAATATTCAACAACCCCTACCTCGGGTATAAGTTCGAGGATTTGACTATGTCCGCGGAAGTCGACGTCGCGGAGATCGGGCGTCGCGGTAGTCGTTCGTCAATTCCGTTGACGAAGAGATATGTCTGATGTGATACGTTGTTGGAGAAACCTCTTATGTCGACGAAGGGAATCCGAGGAGGAAGCGGCGTTCCGTCACGTTGACACCGAGGACGAAGAAGAGAGGCGTCGTTCTTCGTCGGAGCTTGAGCGTTCTTCGTCAAGTTCGAAGGTTCTTCGTCAAGTTGAAGAAGAAGAAGAAAAGCTTCCAAAGCTCTCAAGAAATCCTCCCAAGGTGGTAAAAGAATCCCCTAGAATAATATAAGCTTTAACTTATATTATTACATAACTTAACCACAAGAATTTCAAAGGTTTGAAATTAAAAAAGGGTTTAACTCCCTTAATTAATTATGTAACTTAAGCCATTAAAAGAGGCGTTAAATGAGTTGGGAGGATTTGAAAGGTTTAGGGGTTCGTGTGGGCCCCACCACACTTAATCCTCCCAAGGGAGGTTAAGTGGGTGTGGGTCCCACTTCCAACCTCCTTTTGTAGGTTTTTAACAAGTTATAATAAAATTTGTTCTAAACAAATTTTATTTAACTCAAACTAAAAACCCCTAAAATTAACTTTCAACCCGCAACAAACGCAACTCCCGAAAAGGTCTCTTTAAGCGAATATCGGCGCTGCGAGTTCATCGGTGCCCTCGGATTTCAATTCCGAGCACCGTATCAAAAGTTAGAAATACCCGCTCGTTCGTTCACAGAACGTACCCGAGCCAAACTTCAGAAATTAATTCCGGGCACTCCGGGCCTCGGAATCAGGTGCCGTCTGAAACCGCGCTCTTGTAAAATTCTAAAGAAAATTAAGAAAAAACTTCCCTTGAATTTTACGGGTCTTTACATTACTCCCACCTCAGGACTTTACGTCCCCGTAAAGATACATCAAAAACTAGGGAAACAAAGAGGGTACTGAGCACGCATCTGAGCCTCCCGCTCCCATGTGCTCTCCTGGAGATTCCCGTGCCGCCATCTGATGCGCACATGAGGAATCGTTCGCCCACGCAGGACCCGCTCCTGTCGATCCTCTATCTCCACCGGGACCTCCGTAAAAGTCGCCCCATCGTCAACGTCAAGCTCCCCATGATCAAAGATGTGCATCGGGTCGTGCACGTATCTCCTCAGCTGAGACACGTGGAAGACGTCGTGCACCCGGTGTAACTGAGGTGGTAGAGCCAGGCGATAAGCCACCTCACCAACCCCGCTGAGGACCTGGAAGGGTCCGATGAAGCGCGGAGATAACTTGTCACCTCGGCCAAATCTCCGAATACCACGTCGAGGTGAGACCTGCAAGAAGACGTGGTCACCATCCTCGAACTCTAGTGGCCTCCGCCTCCTGTCAGCGTATGACTTCTGCCGGCTCTGTGCTGTCCTCATCCGCTCCTGGATGACATGGACCTCTTCTGACGTGGCCCGGACCATCTCTGGTCCCACAAGAGCTGCAAGATTTCTTCTTTGCCGATAAGAGAAACCTGGTCTAATCCCCTGGATGAACCACATTCTTTGCCTAAAACAGTCAATCCTAACATGGATAATACTAATCCATACCAAGGATGACGTCGTAAGGCCTCGACGCTACTACTAAGAGATCCAACCATTACTCTCGCCTCCAAGGGTTGAGTCACACTGTCGGCATCAGTGTGTGGTAACTGGTCTCCTCCAGTAGATGTCTCACAAGTGAGGGTCAAGTCAACAGTCAACTGGAACCTCTTAGTAACATCACAAAAGAGGACAGGAATGAAAACATCACAAAGGATGCGTCTTTTATTATTGCAGCTCATAATACAAGACGTTACACAAAAGCAACATCAACATGGAACTAGAAGTACAAAAGACGTATCCACTAGTTCCGCTCCTGTCCACCTGCTCCCAGAGCTCCATGATCGTAAGCTTCAGCTGCCTGAAGCTGTGCTCTCGCATGTTCACCTACTCCCTGTGGTCGGGGTGGACCTCCTGGTGGTGGTGGTGGCAGAGCCTCAAAGCGTCGTCCACCACCTGCTGCTCGGCCATCTCCTCTGCCTCTTCCTAGGTGGTTCCTCAACCGTCTGCTGCTCCTCCGCATGGCGGGTCGGGCAGTCACGAGCTATGTGGCCTTGCCCGCCGCATGCAAAGCACTGTCTTCCACTCAAAAGACTGACTCTGCGCTGTGTGCCCTGCACTGCTGAGCCAGTGCCCTGAGGTCGTCTGCCTGAAGCTCTGGTCTGTCTGGACCCCTGAGTCATCTGTCGGCTACCTACTACCGAAGACTCCGCTACGTGCCGCCCTGCGGTGGGTCGCTGCGCTGGTGAAGACTCAGCAAGGAAGCTCTCAATCAGAAGGGCCCGCTCCAGTACTCCTGTCTGAGTCGGTAAGCTGAGGGAGATCAGCGATGCCCTGATCTCGTGTCTCAAACCCTGCTCGAAGGTCCGGGCCCGGAAGAATGGGTCCTGTACCATGTCGGTCGAGTAGCGCGAGAGATCGGTAAATCTCGCCGAGTACTGAGCGACCGTCATGCTGCCCTGCCGCAGCTGCAGAAGCTCCTGGATACGCACCGCACGAAGGGTGGCTGGGACGAACTCCGAGCGGAAGAGGCTCTCAAAGTCCGTCCAAAGTAGAGATGCCTCATCGTGCACCTGGAGAATCAAGCTCCACCATCGTCCTGCTGCTGCGTGTAGTAGGCTCACAGCGAGGATCACCATGAGGTCTGCTGGTGTCCTCACTAGCCTAAACACTCGTACCACTGCCTCCAGCCAGTCCTCTGTAGCCTGGGGATCCGTCTCCCCGCGAAACCTGGGCGGTCGCTGGTGCTGAAACTCATGCAGTGCGCTGAGGCGACGTGCATCGTCAGCGGCTGCTGCTGGAAGCATCGGGGGCTCGGCGGGTAGAGCTACCGTCGGTGCCACTACTGACAAAGGGCCCTGCACCGAGGCCTCGGCGCTCGGTGGGCTGTCGTCACGTTCGATTCTCGGAACCCTAACTGGCTGCCATCGTGGGGCCATCCTGAAAGAAACAACGTAACACGATCAAACGATTATACCTGGTGAGCTGACCTGGTTTGAGCTGTTTTAAGGGGAAAAACCTTTGAAAACACACACGCAATCAGTGTTTTCGTGCACAAAGTCGGAAATCAGTTGTCAGGGTCCTGGTGTATGGATACGTCGGCCGCCCGCACCAACACTGGACTCCCTGAACTGAAAACCACACTCGGTACCCTTAACACTATTGCTTCACAGAAAGAAAGATCAGAGTCTGCGGTAGAACCGACCACCTTTGATACCAATTTGTCACGACCCGCCCTCGGGGTCCGTGCCGTGACTACCCCAAGCCCGCCTTCCATCGGCCAGGGGCTGGCGACTAGCACCAAGGCGTAAATCCCGGTAAAAAGGGAAGGCATTGCCTTTGTAAAGTAAACAAACACCATAGAGTAAGCAAGCGTAAAGTAACACTAAGAAAAAACAGAGTACAACTAAAAGTGCGGAAAGTAAAAAAGGGGCCGGAAATACAAGCCCAACTGTAAAGTACAACTCGAAAGGGAAAACAGCAACTGAAAAGTAAAGCTGCTACGCCGAGCTGTCCACTGGAAATCCCACCTGATGGGTGGGTACAGATAGCTCCTCTGCTGCTCGGGTCCCGCCGTCTGCTCCGAGTATGTCCCGCCCAGTGGTCTGCCTCTGGGAAACGCCTCGTCGTATAGTCCACCTCCAGGTACCGTCCAGTCCTCGAACACTCGGCCTCTGTCAGTACTGGCCGTCGTCTGCAACCAACACAACGAGGTGCGGGCATAGCCCGTGCAGGGGTGAGTATAACGATACTCAGTAGGGACCCCGAGACCCTCAAGGTCTCACTAAAACCAACAAGGATAACCACAAGAAGATCACAACAGATAAACTCTACTTAGGTATATGCCCATACATATACCTTAGTTATCAAGTAACCCATCTCAGTCATGAGGAAACACAAGGATCATGAGATCAACGGATAACCACTACCCAGGTATATGCCCATACATATACCTAAGTTATCAAGTAACCCATCTCAATCATGAGGAAACACAAAGGTCAAAAGTCTCAGCTCAAACCAGGATTTTCATTATCGAAACCGTAACTGCTGAAGAGCTCCGTCTCTAGAGTGTACAGTGGCCCTGTCACGACTCCGAGGCCGCCGCTCACTAACCTAAGACTGCTGAAGTACTCCTCCTGTCAAGTACTGCGGGTCTGCTGCCAACTACCAGGCGCTCCGTCCGCTGAGGGTCTGCTGCCAAATACCGGGCGCTACCCAGATAGCCTACTGAGGTACTCCTCCTGTCGAGTACCGCGGGTCTGCTGCCAACTACCAGGCGCTCCGTCCGCCGTGGGTCTGCCGCCAAATACCGGGCGCTCCGTCCACTGGGCTAGTCGACTCACTCCAAGTCGAGTCGGTCAAGCAGTCGTCAGGTCTCAGCCGACTACACGGTCTCCGTACTCTGCACGCTCGTCTCCGGGAGGGTCCGCTCCACGAGCTACTGGTCGATACTCCAAGTATCACAAGGTCCCGCGAAGAAGTGTCTCAAAGGACCGTCTCGTCACAGGGGTTTCAACGCAACAGACGGCGCGTCGATCGGACGCCCGGTCTGTGAGTTATGAGCCTTTTCGTCCCAGGGGCCCGGTTGGTTTCGAGAGCGAAACCAATCCCGGCCGTATCTCAACTGTACCCCGAACTCCCATAGGGTAAACTCAAAGGGACCGTTACTCAACGTAACCACCAACGCCGCTGACGGTCCGTTAAGCGGACGTCCTGTCTGAAAGATATTAGCTTTCCCGTTCCAGGGGCCCGGTTGGATTTCAGGTGCGATCCAACCCGGACACTACTAACTGTATCCAAAACTCGGGCGAAGGATACCAAAAGTTCCGTATCGTAAACAGGAACTCAACGCAAAAGACGGTGCGTCGATCGGACGACCGGTCTGAGAGTTATTGGCATTTTCGTCTCCGGGGCCCGGTTGGTTTTTAAGGAAAAACCAACCCGACCGTACACCACCTGCGCCCAAACCTCGGGCGGAGTATGCCAAAAGATCCGTCTCACTAAGAGGAACACAACACAGCTGACGGCACGTCAATCGGACGTCCGTAGCTCAAGATATGAGCGGTTCCGCTTCGAAAGCCCGGTTGGTTTCATGAACGAACCAACCCGGCCGAACTCAAAGTAATCCGAAACCTTGACTGCGATATACCGAAACGACCGTCTCGATCCAAGGATCGCGTTGCCGCTGACGGTTCTTCGATCGGAGGTCCGAGGCTCAAGTTATGGGCCAAAAACCAATTCTGGTTCGAAACGGGGGGTCCGGGTCCGGGCCGACCAGGCCCGACCCCCCCCCCCCCCCCTGGGCGGCGCGGTGGCCGGCGGCGGCGGGCCGCGGCGGCTTGGCGGCTGGCGCCGCACGAGGTGGGAACGCGGGGGGCAATCAAGCCCCCGCTGTTTGGTTAGGCGGCGCGGCCTTGTGCCGCGCCATTTGCAGGAAACGGCCCCCGCATGTGGGGGCCGGCTGGAAACGAACCGGGGGGCTGCTGCCCCCCCCCCCCCCTCCTTTAAAGAACCGCCCCCCTCATTAAGAGGGGGGTTTTGTTGATCCGGCCGGGGGATTTATTCCCCCGGTTTTATGTCATCCGGCCGGCCAGCTGGCCGGCCGGTTTTTACCAACGGGACCGGAAATTCCGGTCCCGCCTTCGACTTCCGACGCCGGCGGCCCGGCCGCCGGTATTCTCTTCCGCCGCGGCCCGGAACCGGCCGCGGTCTCCTCGTCCCGCCGCGGCCCGGAACCGGCCGCGACGTTCGTCGTCCGGCATGGTGCGACGGCACCGCGCCCCTTTGCCGTGCTTTGATAATCATTCAACGCGGCGCGACGGCGTCGCGTTCTTCAAGATTCTTCCTTGACGTGGCGCGACGGTGCCGCGTAAATATTTGTACTATCATCCGCGTGGTGCGACGGCACCACGCCACTTGCTTCCACCCGCAAGAATAAACAAACGATGGAGGGGGGGGGTTCGGCCGTGTTCATGCGGTCCGGCCCCCCTCGCGTTAACAAAAACACTTATATAAAATATTCAAAAGCCTCACGTAGACATGCGATCCACGAGCAAGAAATGGAATAAATTAACAACATTCAACAACCCCTACCTCGGGTATAAGTTCGAGGATTTGACTATGTCTACGGAAGTCGACGTCGCGGAGATCGGGCGTCGCGGTAGTCGTTCGTCAATTCCGTTGACGAAGAGATACGTCCGATGTGATACGTCGTTGGAGAAACCTCTTATGTCGATGAAGGGAATCCGAGGAGGAAGCGGCGTTCCCTCACGTTGACACCGAGGACGAAGAAGAGAGGCGTCGTTCTTCGTCGGAGCTTGAGCGTTCTTCGTCAAGTTCGAAGGTTCTTCGTCAAGTTGAAGAAGAAGAAGAAAAGCTTCCAAAGCTCTCAAGAAATCCTCCCAAGGTGGTAAAAGAATCCCCTAGAATAATATAAGCTTTAACTTATATTATTACATAACTTAACCACAAGAATTTCAAAGGTTTGAAATTCAAAAAGGGTTTAACTCCCTTAATTAATTATGTAACTTAAGCCATTAAAAGAGGCGTTAAAGTAGTTGGGAGGATTTGAAAGGTTTAGGGGTTCGTGTGGGCCCCACCACACTTAATCCTCCCAAGGGAGGTTAAGTGGGTGTGGGTCCCACTTCCAACCTCCTTTGGTAGGTTTTTAACAAGTTATAATAAAAATTTTTCTAAACAAATTTTATTTAACTCAAACTAAAAACCCCTAAAATTAACTTTCAACCCGCAACAAACGCAACTCCCGAAAAGGTCTCTTTAAGCGAATATCGGCGCTGCGAGTTCATCGGTGCCCTCGAATTTCAATTCCGAGCACCGTATCAAAAGTTAGAAATACCCGCTCGTTCGTTCACTGAACGTACCCGAGCCAAACTTCAGAAATTAATTCCGGGCACTCCGGGCCTCGGAATCAGGTGCCGTCTGAAACCGCGCTCTTGTAAAATTCTAAAGAAAATTAAGAAAAAACTTCCCTTGAATTTTACGGGTCTTTACAAAGCCTCTCCTTCCATAGAGTTTGAAAAATAACTCTTAGATGATGATAATGCTACTCAAAAGTTTTTGAATATATTAGAATATCATTAATAAAAACTACCACAAAGTTATCAAGGTAGTCATTAAAGACTCTATTCCTCAAATCAATAAATATAACAGGTGAATTAGTCAGTCCAAATGTCATAACAACTAAGGCATAATGCCCATATGTTGATCAGAAGACTGTTTTGGAATATTTTCATTATTCACCATCAATTGATGATAAATCGATCTAATATCAATCTTAGAGAATGATTGAGCCCCATGAAGTTTGTCAAATAAGTCATCAATTCTTCGTAGAGGGCATTTTTTATTCACTATGATCCCATTTGGTTCTCTATAATAAATGCATAGCCGCATAGAACCATCCTTCGTCTTCACAAAGAGAATAGGTACTCCCCAACGAGACACACTCGGTTGGATAAACCACTTCTCCAAAAGATCTTAGAGTTTTTTATTTAATTCCTCCAGCTCCAGATTTTCCATCCTATATGTGGTCTTTGATATTGGATGGGATCCAGGTTTATATTCAATAGATAACTCTACCTATCTCTCTGGGAGAGGTCTAGGAATCTCCTCATGAAATACAATAATGTATTTCTGGGTGATGGGGATATTTTCTATCCTAAAACTCTCATTTCCTTATTCTTATTCACCGATCAACTCCATAAATAAGGATATATGAGGTTCTTATAGACAATGATTGGGTTGAGATATCTCTCCCAGGATGATAACAGTAGGTTTTCCATTTTTAACTACTGATATTTCCTTTCTTCTATATTTGATCATATAATTATACTTTGAGAGACAGTCCATCCCTAGTATAATGTTGAATTTTAACATGGGAATGACTACTATATTTGGGATAAGATTTTGCATAGTAAAGTAAATACTAGAGTTTCTAAATACTGATGAATCTTGGATAATCTGACTAGGGTTCTTGACTAACAACTCTACATTTAGAAAATCTGTGGTTTATTCTAAATTCTATGAAAGCATGGAGGAAGTAATGGAATGTGTAGAATCATTATCAAAACAAGTACTTTATATCATTGAGATAACAATAAGAGTACCAACTACCACATCATTCAGAGATTCAACTTTAGCTGTCATGATAGAAAAATAATGAATTCGCTCCCTTGGCCTTTGCTGAGGCTCAAGGTGGTTCTCCTCTACTTCCCTTACATTTGGATAGTGATTGGGGAAGTTCCAATGTTGTCCACACATAAAGCACTAAACATCAGGTAGGGGTTGCAGCATATTACCCTTGTCATTAGTGTTTGGATGTTGGGGTTTCACCTCACAACGACAATTCAACTTAATATGGCCATCTCTTCCACAATTGTAGAAGTTCCCTCTCCCAAGAAGGAAGTTCCTCGAATACTCTTCCCACATTTATTACACGTGGGAAGTTTCAATTTCTTGCCTCATCTTCCCTGATCAATGGTCATCCCTAAGTTGGGATCCATCAATTTATTCTTGTCATTAGATTTATGAGACCATTGTGTCTCACCAAACTCTAGATTTACATTCATCACACTATGAATGATCTCCTTATAGCTATCATAGTCTCAGTTGGCTAGAATCTTTCATAGATGAGGTTTTAGTTTATAGAAGAATCTATCAACCTTACCATTTGTATCCATAATAATGCTAGAGGTTAAACGTGAAAGCCTTGTGTAGTTTATCTTGTAGGTTCCCACAGATTCATTCCCTTTCTATATCAGCTCGATAAACTCCGTCTCCATTCTTGTTCTCATTGATCAAGGGAAATAGTTGTTATTGAATTTCCGTCTAAACTCTTCCCACTCCATATCTTAAACATCCACCCTTGGACTTGTGGTTTTAATTAGTTCCCACCACTGATCTTCTTCTACCTCTAAGCGATAGACAGCTAGGGAAAACTTCTCTTATTAAGGACATTGAAGCATAGAAAAGATCTTCTCAATAGAGATAACCCACCGTTCAACAATCAATTAGTTGGTAGATCCACTAATGGCTGGTGATCATTGATGCATAATGGATTCAACAGAATATTATTCCCTTCATGGTGAGATCAGTCTCTCAGCATGATTGAAGTTATGTCCCATAACATGAGTCACTTGGTTCATCATTCTCATGAATGTTTCCATTATGGCTTCCATCAGAGGGCCATCAGCACATTGTCCATTGCGGCCACCAATTGCACGATTCCTCCAATTTCCCACCATTTTCTAAAAAAATAAAACCTTCATGAGAAAAATATTTTTTTACAAATTTTTTAATTATAAAGGATTTTATGTCTTAAAACATCATCAAACAATTACATTTCTCTATAAATCCTTCATAATGATTCATAAAATGACTATGATTAAGCAAAAAAATCCCTCGGGAGTGTCATAACCAATATTGGAGAAAGGACCCCTGTCGTGTACCAGGATACCCTGGGTCAAGCCCGAAACTCCTTACTGCAGCTTTCACTCCTAGATACCTCTATTGCAGAGCTACCTCTACCTTCTCGTTTCCAGATAAGGATGTATTTTTTGATAATCCACTTACTCAATACTCACAAAAATACCATGATGTTTTCCTATATTTAACATTTTCTATAGTATTATTCCTAATGTTTTCATAGCCTAATTTCCATAAATAACTAATCTATCCTTTGATACCAACAATGAAATGCCACCTTTTTATTTCACAACATTTCAATAAATTTTACATACATATGATCTTTAAAGTCCTGTGTGTTGAAAATCATAAACATAATACATGAAAACCACTAAAAAAATCCTTATAAAACACTTATAAGGCTTCATCATAGGTTCATAATAAGTACAATTACTATATCTCATAACATAGAGACATACATCAAAGGAAATGGTGAGCAGAAGGCCTAGTATGGAAAAAAAGGAAATCAGTTTACTTGTGAAATCAATAAGAACTTGATAAAAACATAAAGACATGAGCAATAGATGTAGAGTAATTTCATAATGAAATTATAACGAAACATAACATGAATATGTTGCTACAACATTTAATTTAGACACTCATGAACATATCTCTAAGGTTCTTCCCCAATGTGTCATAAAAATTACCAAGGTTATTCACCAAGGTATCGTGAAACATGTCATCTATAGAGATTTAATTATTTACCCAATACGTTGGAGAACTATTAGGGCGCACCCTTAATATGAAATTATTTTCATTCGAGTCACAAATATCATAATCAAAATTTTAATAAATAACCCGTGGAAAAGAAAACAAATGTGTTTCATTTCAAGATCGTGATGTTTTAAAAGTTCTTAAAAATAAGATCATTAGGTCATTTATAACCCATGGAATGGGAGTGTGGGTTATATGTATGTAAATTCCATACTCGAATATACCTTCTTTTTGACTTTTTAAACACCCATAAAAACTAAATAGGTCTAGGTATTCACATAAATAAACAAGATAATTTTATGAGATAAATAGAGAGAAATATTGAGATGAAAATTTTGCAACATAACATCTATATAAGATCATTTTAGAAAACCTTAAAAAGAGAGGTTAAAAGGGCAACCCACTCATAAATAACACATAATACAGTATATATCCATAATAACATAGAGACAAGAACATTTTATGGGTATTCTAATGACATACCACATGAAAAGGAAAAATGAAATTAAAATAGAAGATGTGATTTCTTTTATAAAATATTGGGCATCCTAACAGCATCACATAAAAATTCAAAAAGTCAATTGATGAGAGAGGAAAGGGTATCATATAATTTGGAAATGAAATGTAATGTAGTAAAGATATAAAATAACAATCCCCCATATAATAAAATAGAACTATAAGACCTAACATAAAGAAAGTCACGACTTAATGAGGAGGGTGAAAGTTTCCCTTACCTTGAAGAGTAACTTTGAAAGATTGAAGGTCGGGACCTTGGGAGGCTTGAAGGAACATTGTAAGGACTCCTTGAGTGGTAAAAAGAGCTGATAATAATTGAGGGGGATTTTTTAATCAATATAATGAGGTAATGTCTTGGTATTTATAGGAAAAGTGAGGGAATAAATTATTAATTTCCATGGGACACCTCATTGGTCGTATTGAAAAAAACAAGGGTTTTCCCATGGTATTTACCCATGTTATTGGCCAATTGGGAAACCTCATATCATATATTACTATTATAAAGTCCATCAGATTATTTACATCTTGATTACATAGTCAATGATGTAATTAAACACCTGAAACTCAAAACTGTATTTTTTACAATTCACCAAAAAATCAACTATTTCAAAAAAATTACAATAAATCACTCTAACCTAATATCAAAGAACTGAATTCAAAGAATAATTACATTTTAGGAAAATAATTTTCTAAATATTTTTAATTTATTTTTTATATAAAATCCCTATTTATTCCAAAAAATATAACTTTAAAACTATAACTCATTTTGTAACACCATAAGAATGTAGTCAAGATCCCATAAAATTATCATATGACCATAAGACAATAAAGTAAAAATTTACTATAAAATTATATGAAAATACATTTCCATTTTAAATTAGTAAACTAATTATAAAATTGTAAATAAAATATTTATTCCATACAAAAATACTAAAACTTAAACTATGATCAATTTTAACTTTTAATATGTCTAAAATATATTTATACACTACACTCATGGGTGAAGTTTCTTTTTTTGGTCTATTTACTATTCAGTACTATTCGTACTGGTATGTTACTATTCGTACATTAATATTCATTAAAAATTACCTTGATTTTTTTAGATTTTAAATTTTTAACTGAACACAACTATAGAAGGACATTTTTTGAAAATCAATTCACCTTATTAATTATTTGAAGAATACAAAAATATTTTAAAATATCCATTTTTCGCAAACGTCAGTAATAATATACATCCAACATTCATCAAGAAATTTAAAATTCACAAACATTACCATCATAAGAAAAAACAGTTTTATTTATATAAAAGGATTACACAAAGTAGCTAAGGTCTATATACTTATCCCCTTATAACACCAGCATAGGAACTAAGTGTTAGGTGTGCTATGGTGATAGAATCTTGTGGTGGCTCGGACAACATTTCCCGAGTGGTGATTTCTATTAGCTTAAACTTCTCCCTTAGGTGATTTTGTTTAGGCTTTACATGTTGAAGTTCAGCTTGGGCTTGGTCCAGAGCAAAGCGCAGTGATGATACCTCCTTCCCAAGCTCTAATAGTTGGGATTTATATGGCCTGAGTCTAATGAATGATGCTATCAACTCTTCTTTCTGTACTAATTAACCAAGATCATTCGAAATTATAAACAATAATTGTAACGTTAAAAATTTATTTTCCAACGGACATATTGACCAATGTCCATATTACAGTCAAAACCCAATTGCCTCAATTAATTATACTCACTTCATTAATTAAAGGATATAGTTTTATTTAGTATAAAATAAAATAAAACACAAATGCAGTAAAAAAAATATTATTAATATGTTCGGGTTGTTACAAAATCAAACACAATGAAGAATAATATACAGTGTGGGATACTTACATAGATAAAAATAATCAGTAAAAATAGTCAAAGGAAATATCCACTTTTTCATGAAAACATTTAAAAGTCAAAATATTTATCAAATAAGTCATTTAATAGTGATTTCTGTATCAAGGTGTCCCATAGAACTTTGAATCTTTTGAATGGAATTTTAATTTCAAAACATTCATGTACATATAAATAACTCCTTAAAAACATTTTTAAAACATGTAAGTTAATGCAAAAGTTTTATAAGAATAAATCTTTAAAATGATATTATAGTTAAAAAGATCCAAACCAAATTAGAGAAGCTTAAATACATATATTTAATTAATACCCTTAATCAAAACATTATAATATCCTTAGAATAAAGGGATTCATTATATAATATTTCAAAGCACAATATATATCATATAAATGTGAGTTTGTGCATAACATCAAATAATACTCAAATGAATGTAAATTGGGATTAAATCCCTTATAAATATCATATCCTTAGATTAAATATAAATCAATGACATAATTATGTGCCAAAAATATAAATACTCTCAATATGAATGGATATTCAGGGTAAATCAATCAGAGGACATTCACAAAAATTCTTGTAAAAACAAAACCAATGACTTGGATATTTAACTCAATGAATGGAAATTATGTTAATATTACCCTTATCATATTCATATTAATGACATTAGAATTATCAAATGGAGTTATTATGTGTATCAAAAGTATATCAATAAAATTTGGAGTGTAAATAACAACATAAATAATTAAATATTTATTCCACACATATTCTTGGAGTAAAATAATCAATGAAGTTTGCGTAAAACTCAATGAGTCGAAATTGAAATTAGAAATTACCTTACCAATTTGGTAACTTATGAAACATAAACCCCATGAAATAAGGATCGTACAATGAAGATGTAAATTCCCATTAATTAAGTTATAATACACAAATAATAAAATCATGGGCAGTAAATACTCCCCAGAAAAGTAAATAGTGGAAAATAAAGCAAGAAATATCATAATAATAAAAGTGAGATGAAAACCCCTTACCTTATAATTTCCCTTAGTTGGGGGTAGGTTAAACTTTCATATAATGGTGAATTAATTTTTATTAAATTAAATAATAACCACATACATAAATATGATATCATATATGATATTCTAATTTTTCTTTTTAAATGATATTTTAGTTGTATCATTGTTTTGGGTGTTAACTAGTTCATTTTCTCTTATATGTTTTGTTAGGTAAGTCATGTTTTTTATGGATAGGATGTATTTGATTCATATAAAGAATTATATTATGTTTTAAATCATTATTTTTAATCATAAAAGGAAAATTATTCTAGAATGATTAAGATGGGGAACAAAATCTCATCGTGTCGTGGAGATGGTGAGCCGTACGTACGCACGAGCCAAAATATCATTCTATTAGAGGTGAAACTGTATATAATTGGATGGTATATTATATATATATATATTCGTTAAAATATTATATCTATTATTTACATCATTAATACTCATTATAATAGCCATCCATGTAATGAAGATCTGAATAAAAATCTACACCATGATGTGGAGACTGTAAGCTGTACGTATGCATGTATGATGACTTTTTCATTAATAGGATGGATTTAATATTTAATATGGTCGTACCATATTTATAATAATATCTAATTATGTATAATTTACTATATTTATTATTTTATTATGGAATCAACAAGCAAAGTGGGCTTAGAAGAAGAAAAGGTCTTTGAAAGAGGTGATGAAGTAATTACCTCTTTTCGGGATCTTAATTTTCATTTGAACAAAAGGGATACATAGGTTGGATTTCAGATCAATGTAAGGCTAGTAAGTTTAAGTGACTATATTTGGGAGGATATAGGAGTGGAGGTTGGATGATCCAAAAGGTTTGGTGGTGTGAAATTAAGAGAATGGTATGTACCCTTTTATAACAGAGGTGAGGGTCACTTTAGGAAAAGATTGAAATATAATATTATTATAAAATAATTTTCAGTTTCTAATAGATAAAAATGGATTTATTTCATGTATATGGTTGGGATGGGATTAAAACCTTTCAAAAAAGGGTTATAGGCAATTTTAGGTCAGCATATAAATCATATATTTTATATTTAACTCTTAATAAAATAGTTTATCATTTATCATGTCTGCTTGTACTATTATTAAACATGGTTAATAAACATACTATAAACTTTACAAGATATCCTGAAGTAGTTAATTAATTACATATCAATCATTATATAATTATTTTGTCTAAACGATAGATTTTTAGGGCTATTATATAATTTAATTAAACAATATTTGTTTTAAAAACCCATTTTTTTCAATTTAGACACTATTTTGTATTTGGTTTTTGTAAATGTCATAACTGTATTAAAAATTCTAAAAATAATTTGATGAAACCCTATCATTTCATAATAGCCTTTAAATTTCTTGGAATGAAATTAATGTTTAATTTACATTTATTCTAATATTTATAACATAAACTATTTCTGTCTTTCATTAATAAGGTAATTGCGGCATCATCATTGTGTCATAAATAAGTTTATTAATTTAATGTCTAGAATTATAAATAAAATACAATTATATATTAAGTCTTTTTAGATATATAATTAATATTTATAGTTTAATTTATCTTATGTGTATCAAAATATTAAAAATATTGTAGTTATCAAACTTTTAATTAAACACTTTTAAATCTTCTTTAAATAAAATATAATAAATTTCCTAATTCAATCCATGTCAATAAATAAGGTTTCTATTTTTTCCTAATGATTTTTTTTAAAATACACTTTTCCTCTATAAATAGGACAAGTGTTAATGTAATTATAATAACATTTTGACCTTTAATTATCCTATTTACTTTTAACCATGGTAAATAAAATTCTAAAGTTACTACTCACCAAAAATTATTTTTAACCTATTGATCCAAATTTTACATACTTATGTCAATACTGTCTTTGTGATTTTTTAAATTCAATTCAGTGAAGTGGAAAAATTAATTTTTATGCATATTTGAAAATGGGCCTTGAAGGTGGGTAAAAGATGGTAAAAAGTTCAATAAAATTTTATATATCTTATCTTATTATAAAATGACATAAATAAATTAAATTGAACTAATATTGGAACTATGTATGTATTTTTACTTTAAAAATATATTTAAAATAAAAATAATTTTTTTAAATATAAAGTCGGCTTTAATCAATAACACAGGGTTTTTAACTATTCATCAAAAACAAATGTTTTTAGAAAAATACCCAAAAATAACCCAAAGATAATTTTGATATTCTAAAATAAAAAATGATTCTGAATTAAAAAAAAATATATCATATAATTTGTATAAATTAATTTGAAAAATATTTATGTTTTCAGAACTAGAAAGGGAGTTTTTGAGAAGTAAAAATTATCAAAAGATTGAAATGTGTTTGTGTGAAATTTAAATGTAAATTACTTCCAATGAACAACATTGGATTGAATGATAAAAATATAATCAAATTGTAATTCAAACCCATTCAAATGTTTAATTTAACACTATACATAATTATATCAAAATATTTGTTTTCAATTAAAAAAAATATTTTTTTACTATTCCTCAAAAAATGAAAGTTAACAAAAAAGCACAAAAAATTTATCCCAACTAAATTTTTATGCCTCGCTTCTAAAGAAGATGTTTATTTTTTAAAATTGAATATATTACAGTGTCAAATATGGGATTTAAAAATGGTTCTCTAATAACTGGTTGTGAAATTGCATTTTTTTTTAAATACATATTTTATCTGAAATAATTAAATTTGTTATTATATTATGTCTTAGAAAAAAATAATATGGATGATAAAATTATATGGTGTATATAAAATTAAAAATTCAATTAATACATTTTATAACGGCATTTTGGACGAATAGATTGGTATGTCATGGTGCGCTCGAACTGAGTGTTGCGTCTAGTGAAAGCTATTGAATTATTTTAAAAAAATAACTTACTCTGAAATATGGGGGTGTTACATTCTTCCCCTATTTTGGAAATTTTTTCCTTGCAATTTTAAAATTGGGCTTAAGAACTTCATTGAATGTCCCATAACAGATAATGAGTCAGAAAAACTATCACTTTAAATGAAAGATATTGAAGTACATAGGTCACCCTAGATAAACCATACTAGGATTCCATGTAGGAAAACCTTGATATGGAAGATAAAATAAGTCTCATGTTTTGATGGAGAGTGAAATAAAACATGATTATGAGAATGTTATCATCACGAAACCACAAACATGAGATGGGTTAAGCGATCATTAGTTTCCCAGTAGGAAAAGTAAAAATAAAACTTTTTTTGTCTTAAGTGCTAGATCATAAATATGATGAATTCATTTATGATATTGAATAAGAACATAATGAAATATACTTTCTTTTCAAATTGAGTATCATCCTTTAATAAATTTCTATGAGTAACTCAAATTTTCTCCAAATGTTGATTATTCTAGAAGACTTGGTCACACCTGAATCTCTATAATCAACTTATATAGAATCAAATAATCCACAAAGGATAAACTATATTTTCCCCTTTCCTCTATAGATTAACCAAAATAAAAATGGATAGTACAAGATCCTAGGATCCCCAAAATGGATAATACTTTATAGAAAAAAATACTAATCTTAACTTCCAAAATTAAACAAACAATACCAAAAGTCCAATAAAGACCATTCAATAAATAATTGTCTATAAAATCATTCATTATAATACAAACTCAAATTGAAACCCAAAACTCAGAAGAATTTAATCACATAATCGTTCAAATTAAATCTTAACATATATCACCAAATAACATAAAAAATGCTTAAAGTCTCATACTGATGTGTAATTAACCAAATCACATATTCTCTATGATAGGTTAATTATTTCCACTAATAATCTGAAACTCTATTAAATTCATAGATTCTTCCAAAATAATAATCCGCCATTACTCCTCAAATGAAATCCCATTTTATTCTTTTTATTTAGGCCTATAGTGTTCCTAATAGAGCGAACGTCTTCCAAAATAACATTTATCACTTAATCACCCAATCATTTTTCTATAAGATGGATATCCATTTGATAAAATATAAGATCCAAAATCAACTTATTATTGATCCATAAAATCATCTTACTAAAATGAATTAGTCACTCTAACCTGGGACTTCACGTTGTCCAATGGCAGGTGATAAATCTCAGTTGCACTTTGGTTGTGGGTTCTATTCCTGCAGCTTTGTCTAACATGATGGGTTGTCAAATGGTCTATGTATTTTCCTATTTCAAAAAATATATTTTATAGCATTACCAAAATGAAATAAATTTCTCAAAATAACCATAACATAATTTAACCACAAATTTTGTCTCAAACCTCTCATTTTTGATCCCAAAAATTAATAACCTTTAATAGCCTCAAATTCAAGGATCATATAAACCCAAATGGTGCGTTATAACTATATTGAAAAAATAAAAGATAATTATTCCTGAAATATAATTATCACACAACAAACTATATGGCATCACACATAAGAGAAAAGTCATCCACATGAATCCCCTCAACAAAGAGAATTAATAATTTTAAACATTCTGCCATCCATTAATTTCCACACAGGTTCTTCCTTAACCTAGTGGTTATCCTATAGATTAATGCAATGAATGAGTAATGTCTTGGTCCACTAAATTTATAGAAAATTATGGTAAATTGATTCTTAGGATCAATTTTATTTTCTTCCAGAGTACTCTTCATTTTTCCTAGGTAATTCTTCACTTTATGTCATTCTTTGCCACACATAAATAATTTCGTTATTCGGTTGAGACAATTTTTTGGGTGTATCCTTCCAAATATCTTGCATGATGGAAATTGAGATTTCTTTTCATCATGGTCTCCACTGCTAGAGTTATTATTATTCTCCAAATTTCTTTTCTTTGTTGAGTTGGGGAGTTTGTTAATGTATATGTTTTTTTTCATATTTTTGGAAACCTACTTCTGCATGAACACAATATCCTTTATATCTATCAACATTATATTTAGTTTTTCATTTCCACCCTCATTCCTACAATTTATATCATGTTAAACAATACTATGAATTCCTTGGAATCCATCCACTGAATAAAAACATAAATCATAGTGTCAGTAAGAAAAGTCAAAAAATCATTTAGTGAATATCATGACACCTTATTTTCAATCTAAAAAACCTTAGAATTGTCCGAGGTTATTTATTATCATCTTATATTAAAATACTTCAAATCAGTTTATAATTAAACGGTGAATTTCACAATCATATCCCCCAGGAGCGTCATTACCAAGAGTGCAGCAAGACCCATTTTCATGCCCCAGTTCCCATTCGAGTTTAGATCAATGGGGTGTTTTCAGGTTTTAACCCTACATACATATGCACCAGAGCCACCTTAACCTGATCATATCTAGATAAGGATGTATTTCTAGTAAAATTCAAAAAATCTCTACATTACCAAATTCCATGATGTTCTTCTATTATAATCCCCAATGTCTATCTTAGGGTATTTTTCTCTAATCAGAGTTTTTCTAAATCTAGTTTCCATGGTTTGTAATAAACTCACTCTCATACCAATTATAATTCCCCGACCCTATTTACCAAGAGATGGTGAATTATTACATAACATTGGCATGATCACAAGAGATTATGTTCTGAAATACTGATTAGTTTAGTCTCCTTGGATGTACTAGATACATACATAAGTATTACATTACATTATAAAAGGAAAAAAGACTACAACATTTCATCTCCTTTTAACACACTAAAATCCCATAGCCTATTATTGTGGGTCAATTATAATACAGTTTTTCGCATCTTGGGAAAAATAAAACAAATGAAATGGGGGATCACATGTTCTTAGTAAGGATGACAATATAGTAGAAACTATCATAAAAAATCCTAAATATTTAATGTAATGTATAAGACGGAAACATAATCATTTTAAATTTAAACATCATCAAAATATTGTAAATATAAATCAATCAATTCCACTTACTTGTTCACATAGATATTCCACTTGTCTAAAAATAACATGTAATATCAATAAAAAATTTAATTATGATGGAAGGCATAATTTCAGACATCATAACCACATATTCATGCCATTGTTCCAAGACTACAAATAATAATTTTGTCAAGTCCATGTGCCAAGATTGTAGTTTGTCTCATGAGACTTACGGATGCATTGAGTGGATATAGCGGGCCCTTCTAGTCACTTACTATGTCCAATGAATTCCTTAAATGAAAAGTGTGAAATATAATCTATAAATTTCTTATTAAAACTAGCATATGAAATGTCAATACATTAACCCCAAACCATTAATGGTATAAAAATAGCACATAAAAAGTCAACCATAACTTATTCAATACAATATGAAAGATTTTATTATATAAATTCAACCTCTATAACTAATGAAATACAATAAAGGATATTGGCTTAGATGAAAATAATTAGTAAAACTATTTTAGAGAAATATCCCATTTTTCTTGAAAACATTCAAAAGTTACAATATTTATCAAAGAAGTTATTTAAATGAGATTTTTGAATATTTTTTTTTCATACCACTGTGAAACTTTTGAAATTAATTTTAATTTCAAATCATTCATGTCCATATAAATAAATCATTAAAACCATTTTTAAAACATTTACATTAATGTGAAAGATTTATAAGAATAAATCTCTAAAATGATATTTTAGTTAAAGAGTTACTTAACAAATGGGAGACACTTGAATAGAAATAATTGAGGAATAAAATTAATCAAAAAACTATAATATCTAATGAATAAATGGATTCAGGAAATACTATGTCAAAGGATTGTATATACACCATATAAAAGTGAATTGGCGCATAACAACAAAGAAGCCTCAAAGGAATGAAAATTGAGATGAAATCACTTATAAAGACAATATCATTATATTAAGGATATATCAATGACCTAATTAAGTGTGAATAACATAAATATGCTCAATATGAGTGGATATTCTATGTAAATCAATCAAAGCACAGTCACACATATTTTTGTAAAAACAAAACCAATGATTTGGATGTTTAACCTAATAAATGGATATTGAGTTATGATTACCCTTATCAAGTTCATATCAATGACATGAGAATTCATAATTGGAGTTATTGGGTGTATCAAAAGTATATCCACTCAAAGGGGAGTGGATATTTATACATAAATAATTAAATAGTGATTCCACACATAATCTTGGAGTAAAATAATCAATAAAGCATATGTAAAACCCAGTAAGTAAAAATTGAAATTACAAATTCCCTTTTCAATTTGGTAAATTACAAAACATAAACTCCATGATATAAGGATCATAAAATGAATATGTAAATACCCAAAAAATAATCTATATTACAGAAAGAATACAATCAATGGAAATATATACACCACACAAGAGTGAAATAGTGGAAAATATTGCATGTATCTCATAAGAATAAAAGTTAGATGGAAACCCCTTACCTTATAATTTTCCATAGTAGAGGGTAGTTTAACCTTCAATATAATAGAAAAATCATTTTTATTTAATTAAACAGGAACTACATATATAAATATGATATCATATATGATATTTAAATATTTCTTTGTTAATGATATTTTAGTAGTATCATTCTTATGGGTGTTAAGTGATACATTTTCCTTTATATGTTTTGTTATGTATGTCATGTTTGTTATGGATATGATATATTTGATTCATATAAAAAATTATATTATGTTATTAAAAATAAATTTTAATCATCAAATGATAATTATTCTTGAATGGTCACGATGGGGAACAAAATCTCATCGCGTCATGGAGACGGTAATCCATACGTTCGCATGAGCGACAATATCATTATATTAGTGGTGAAATTGTATGTAATTGGGTCTTTTTTCATTTATAAAGAATAATTAACATGTTATACTTATTATTTAAATCTGTTCCACTCATTATTATACCCATCCAAACAATGAAGTGTTGAATAAAAAACTATACCACGACAGCGAGATATTAATCCGTACGTACACATGTTTGTTGACTTTGTTATTCATAGGATGGATAGAAAAATTAATATGTTTTTAAGATATTTATAATAACATATCAGTATGAAAAAGGTACTGTAGTTATTATTTTATTATCAAAAAACAATGAAAGAGTAAGTGGATGAATAAAATGTCTTTGATGGTGGTGATGAATTAATTACCTCTTCTTCGGGTTATTCCTTATGATATGAACAAAAGGGAACCATAGGTTGTCTTTATGAAAAAATTATGGCATATAAGATTAATTTAGGGTATTTGGGAGGATATTTGATCTGTGTTTGGCTGATTCAAAAGGTTTTGGAGGTGTTAAAATAAGACAAGGGGAAGTACCATTTTTTGATAGAGCAGAGGGTCACTTTTGAAAAGAATGAAATATTATTTTATTATGAAATAATTTTCGGTTTCAAATAGCTTCAAATGGATTTATTTATAAGATAATGTGGGGATGGGTTGAAAATATCTCAACAAATAGGTTTTATACATGTTTAGGTCACAATATTAACCTTATCTTTTAGATTTAACTCTTAGTTAAATACCAAAACATTTAACATGACTTCTTGTATTTTTATATTACATGGTTAATAAACATACAAAAAAATTCCAAGAGAACCTAAAGTGGTTAATTAATTACATATATATGATTATATATGTCCTTTGTCCAATCCTTATGTTTTTAAGACTATTTAATAATTTAATAAATTATTATTTGTTTTAAATACCCATTTATATCAATTTGGACACAATTTAGTATTTTTTTTGTAAAAGTCATAAATTATTTTTTTTAATAAAAAAGAAATTTAATTAACCCTAAAAATTCATATTATCCAAGAAAATTATAGGAATGTATCAAAATCATAAATTTACAATTATTTTAATATTTATAACATTAATTAGTTTAGTCTTTCATTAATAAGGTAAATATTATATCATCATTGTGTCATAAATAAATCTTATTATATAATTTCCAATAATTATAAATAATATACCATGATGTATTAAATATTTTTATCTTTATAATGAATATTTATAGTCGAATTTATCTTATGTGTAACCTTATATTAAAACTATTTTTGTTATTAAGCTTTGAATATAAAACATTTAACTCTTCTTTAAATAAAAAAAATGAAGGTACTAATATAATACTTGTGGATAAAATAGTATCGTATTTTTTTTTTCATAAAGTTGATTTTGTTTTAAAAACAATTAACCAATGTAATTAGGACATGTGTTAGGGTAATTATAATATAATATTTACCTTTAATTACCCTATTTAATTTATTCGTTGTAAGTAAATTTCAAAATTTACTATTCAACTAAAAATATTTAATCATATCAAAAAAAATTTTACATAATGATGTCAACTATGTATTTGTGATTTTTTAATTTCAATTCATAGAAGTAGTAATATTATGTTTTATTCAAATTTTCCAATGCACCTAGAAGGCCTGTAGAAGATCATAAAATGTTCAATAAAATTTTATATATCTAATCTTACTATAAAATGACACCAATTAATTAAATAATACTAATATAGGTATTATATATATTTTTTACTTTAATATAAATTTAAAATATAAATGACTATTTAAATAAAAATTTGGCTTTAAACAATAACATAGTGTTTTCAGTATTCATTAAAAACTGAATGTTTTTAGAAAAATATCAAAAATTCACCAAAATATAATTTTGATATTCCAAATTCAAAAATGATGTCTATTTTACCAAATTCAAAACATATAAGTTGTATTAACTAATTTAAAAAATATTCCTTTGGTCAAAACCAGAAATTGTGTTTTTAAGAAGTAAAAACTATCAAAAGATTGATATGCGTTTATGTCCAATTTAAATGTAAAATTACATCCATTGACAAAAATTCGATCAAATGATAATAATATAATCTAATTATAAATCAAAACCATTAAAATTTATAATTTAACACTATAAATTATTTTTAATATAAAACATGTTTTCAATTAAAATTTAGTATTTTCCAATATTCATCAAAATATGAATTCTATCAGAAAAGCACCAAAAACTTATCCAAACTAAACTTTTATGAGCATATTCTAAATAATAAGTTTATTTTGTCCAATTTAATATATAAAAGTGTCAAATATAGGATTTAAAAAGGGTTCTCCATTAAAATGAGGTAAAATTTCATTTCTGAAAAATAGTTCTTTTATCTGAAAAATTGAATTTGTTCTTATATTATGTCAAAGAAACACATAATATGGATATTAAAATTATATGGAGTATATAAAATTCAAAATTCAGTTAATACATTTCATAACCTCTTTTTGAACATCTAGTTTGGTAAGTTGTATTGAACTCGAACTAAGGGATGCGTGTAGCAAAAGCAATTGAATTACATTAAAGAAATTAACTTCCTATGAAATCTTGGGGTGTTTCACAAAAAATAAATTCAAAATAATTTTCCTTAAAATTTTTAATTAAATGTAATTTTAAAAAACAGAATACATTTTTATTATTCATGGATTTGGGAGAAAACATATTTATAAACGAATAGAGAAATAATGTCAGATTTTCTGAAACACCATTTTTTATATACGATAACAAAAAGTTTAAAATGGTACCAATAAAATAATATATCATGAATAAAATCTGGATAATAAATTTAATTATAGTTATTGAGATATTGGATATATTATTTCATCAAAAGATGTATAATAGTAAAAAATCTCTATAAAGTATGTGATTACGGAAATAAACACTTACCACATAGGTTACATTAAAGCATAGAACCCACGAGAAAATAAAAATACATGAAGCATAAAATAACATTAAAATATGTATATTCTTGTTTTTAATTGTCAAATGGTATTATATTCACATTTTTGAAAAATATAGGTGTATAACATCGTCTGTGTCTCAATGAATGCAAATTGAGACAAAATTACTTTACCAATTAATTATCTTTTGAACCATAAAACAAATAAAATAAAGAAAATAACATTGATATTTAAATAAAAAACTCATAAATAAAAATATTATAATATATTATTGGTCATTATATACACCACACACATGAAACTTGTGATAAAAATGGCATATGTCTCACAAAAACAAAATTGAGACTTGAAATACCTTACAACTTGAGCAACTTTTTTATAATAATAACCATATTGAATAAAGTCAATTGAAAAACATAATACCATAAACTATGTTATATTATTGAAATACAATTTCCTTGGGAATTATATAAACCACATAATAAGAATATGTGGTGAATATAACATATATCGCATAAAAATAAATGTGAGATGAGAAAACTCTTACATTAAGTCTTGAAATTATTCGTACACATTAAAAATACCTATATAAAAAATATAATTTTGTTATTGATAAGAAATATAATTATATCTACTATCATATATTATTATATTATTACTTTATATTTCCCATTTATTACCAATTTCATATTAATGTTATTTTTTGGGTAATATTTGCTTTGTTTTTCCTATATGTTTTTATTTGTTATTATAGATACTCTTAGATATGTTGTTATATAATTATTTAAAAAATGTAAATAATAATACAAATTTAAGATATATTCATTATATAATTATTTATAATAATATAGAAAATATCGAAATATGGAATGGAATACACTGTTCCTGGAGATGGTAGGACGTACGTATGCTTTTTCACGGATTTCGTTCCTTTTTCATATTGAATGAATTAATGTAAATGAAATATATGTATATATATTATCATTAAATAATATTTTTATTTCATAAATACCATTTAAATTTACTAAACCCATCCATAATACATTTGATGAGAATTATGAACAAATCAAATCGCTTGGAGGAGGCAATAGTCCACACATCAATAAAAGATGTGATCATATTTTAAAAAAATGGAAATAATGAAGTAATGATTAATATAATAATTAAATGTTCTTATGTAAAACACAAATATAATATTTATCATATAAAAATATAATTTTCACCATAATTCCCTAAAATGAGTGGTGGTAGAGGAATAACTGAAGACATTAATTCGTGACGCTTTAGTCTGCCGTACATATGAAGGATAAATTCATCATTGATTTGAATTAGGTGTGTGTAAATGTATAGTAATATATTAGAATAAATAATATAAAAACATTGGGGATAATAATTATATTACATAATCATGGAATATGAATAATGGAATGTGTGGATAATTAAAATAAAATAACTGTACATGTAGAAGGAGTTACCTCTTCTTTTGGAAACTTCTTTTGGATTGAACTGAGGGGATTACATGGTTGGAATTAATCCTAAAGGATGTATTAAAGGATTAATTAAGTATGTTTTGTAATATACATGGGTAGGGTCTATGTGAGCCACAGTCCTTGAGATGTGTGATGAAGTAAGGGGGTGATTTCCCTTTAATAGTAGAGGAGTGACATTCTTGTAAATATAAAAAAGTAAATAGTATTGAAGGGTCTCCCTTACATAATGTTCCTATAATAATTTTAACTGTTATAGAAAAGTTATTATCTATCCAAAATATTGTCATCTGAGGGCTTTGGTACATGTTTCTAGGGTACTTGGCCTCTTATTTTAAAATTTAACAACAATGTAAACTTATTTTTACATTAATCACCGTAATTTACTTTATTTTATTTCACGAATATTTACATTAAAAAACTAAAATTGACATTATATAAATTATAAATTATTATTTATTTAAAAAATTTAATCCCATCTTCCAATTTCAAAAAAATTAAATGGAAGAAACTAATGTAATATTATTCCCACAGACGGGACTAGACGACATGTTTTAAAAGCGAAAATGATCAAAATATTCAAATGTTTTTATAACAAAAATAAATTTGAAATTGATTTCAAGGACATATATCAAAATTAATGTTTTGTGATTTAACTGTTCATACTTGGAAACAAATTTAAAATATAATTTAATAATGTAAATAAATTATTTGGAAAATCAGTTTTCAATTAAAATTAAGAGTTTTTTTTACTATACAACAAAAATATCAAACATATCTAAATAAAAAAAATAGAGAAATGTAATTTTTCATATCCAGATTGAAAAATTAATATTTATTTATTAAAATAAATATTATAAAAGTTTTAAATATTATTTTTAAAATTACTTCTCCATTAATAAGCTGTGAAATTACTTTTCAGAAATATACATATTTATATTCATATAATTATACTTATTCTTATCTAATACCAATAAAATCTAATTGATGTGTAAAAAAAATAATTCATGTATAATATATAAATTTTATTAAAAACATTCATCAAAAGAGGTTTTTTAAGTTATTAATATAAAATTGGGTTGTTATAATAAAAAATTGTTTACTTTGAATAGTAATTTCCTTATTTTAAAATAGTTTACACATTCATTTATACTAATTTATAACCAAATGATTGATTTTATATAATAATGTAAATCATATTTTCATAATTATGTTAATCAATTTTTATCTTCCAATCCAAAAACATTGTGGAAACTATAATAATAATTTTATAAAGATATTAATTGTATAATTTAGTTTGGTAGAACATGACCTTGCATGAAACGCAAGCTGAAGAGGAAACTATATTTTTTTTGTATCGCAAAAGAATCATAATTTTGTTTTTATACCCGAATAATCAATGTGTTGAATATAGTGAAATATTATCTTGGTGTTCCATGTAATGAAAACCAGACTTATTTCATTCATATATCACAAGCTATATTCAAATATTTGTGAAATGAAAAATATTAAAATGATTAAAGTAATTCATGAAATATATTTCACAAAAAATAGGTTTGCTACATTTTACCCACATTAAAATTAATTTCTCCTCAAAATTTTTATTGGTTATTAACCTTGTAAACCTTGAATATTCCTTTCATTGGAACCCACATTGTAAAAATGAAAACTAAAAACCTTCTTTAAAAAATTATTGTAGGGAACAAAATGATTAAACAAATTAACTCATAACTGGGCCTCCAAATATGATAAAATAGGTGTTAAGGGATGATTTGAAATTGAATAAAATCAGAGAAAATTATATAGCCTAATGTTTGTCATTTATCACGAGAAAGGGAATGATCAATGGAATGTTAAGGGTCAGAAAACCATAAATCTATAATGATTTAAAAGAGAATTGGTTTAACAAATACTAATGTATTTGGATAATTATTTTTTATATAATTTTTCTAGATTTAGGGAAACATTTTACTATTTTATGATTTATGGAAATATAAATTATCAAATTCCTTTTAATATGAACAATCTCGCCCTTTGGTTGTGACTTTCTCGATTTACACTTAATATTTTACTCAATGAAATGATGAAGAATATTATTTTCACAAAGCACTAACAGATCCTAATATCCATTGGTTGAATAATTATTAATTTAGTCTATATTAAGTTATAATCATAGAAAAAGTTTATCACAAGTTATCCAGTAATCATAAATACTCATATGGTGAGATAATAATTTATTCTCTAAAACAATATCTAATGTTTATCTTAAACCATTCTATAAATGGTCATGTTTGTAACTCATACAAAATATGATAATAAAATATACTTTAAATAAGTTTACTAATTAATGTTAGCAGTGACCCCCCATAAATAATTATTTATCTCTTGGTGTTCACATTCGAAACATGTGATTTCCTTTATCATGTATTCTCAGGAAATATTATCAAAACCTAAATTTCCATAAATACTTATTGAAAACACACATTATTTATTAATGATATTTGGATATATTTTAAAGATAAAAAAATAATAAACTCCATAAATGATAGTATAAATGACTATTTTAATAAATTTTTAATTCATTACAAGGAAATCATTACTATCCAATTTACTTATTCATATCCACCATATATTTATACAAACATTATTATCACAACATTAAGAACATATTTAGGGTTATATTTTCTTTAATATTGATTTTCCCATGAATATAACCTTTCCATTAAATAACATTTATTTTCCATTATAACCATTCAATATATTATCATAAACCCATAGTGAAAAACATAAACCGAACAATCCTTATATATTTCACAAAATCTACTTCTTAAATAAAAATACATAAACAATTATATTAGTCCACTTCATCCTAAATAAATTTAAAATGATACCTCATATTTTAACTTAATACATCTTTCCTTTCACATATAACTATTACTATCATCATCATTAATAATATTAACATTACTCATACCACAAATCCAATTCTCCTTGGGAGTATTCCTAATAAGACCAAGATTTTCATAATACGTTTAATGAATTAATGTGTCAATTATGTCAATGGAAGAACATTATTATTATTCAATATGTCAAAAAAACTTTTTATTTTCACTTTAAAATTTCTCACTTTGGGTCCTTTTCCACTGTCAATACATCTTCATGTTCCTCTAATACATTCACATGGGTGAATTTTTCCACAATATCAACTAAAAGGAAAATATATCTTCTTTACTCTATGGTCACCATTTACTGAACTATTAGATGACTCATTCCTTCTCATGTTTAGTGAGTTTGATATTTGGTTAAGTTATATATTGGTAATCATGTTATGTGAATTTTTTAGGAATGTTCACAAAATTATTCACTCTAGTGATCGTCCCATTTAGCTACACATCATGAAATTGTTTGTTACATTCAATGTTAACCTAGTTCATTATGGTTCCATAATTTTTCTAAAACTAGAAATAATTGTATGAGTAGAACTTATCATATTGAAAAAACACATAATCATGAAAAATAACTCATATAATTTATACATGATTATATCTTCTTTTATATCTATGAAATTATAGGATTATCATTAGATTCATACCAAGACATATAGTATAAAATATACCTAGGGATATATCAAAATATTTTAAATCCAAGTTTTCCATGTATGACTCAACCATTCCTTTAGTACAATATTTTTTGACCTAGGAATAACACATATGGATATTACATTATTTTAGATGAACATTATAAAAATTAATGTTTGAGGACCGTAATAGATTATTTTATTTGGATACCTAGAAACATAATATTATGTCTTGGGTGTAAATATTAAAAAATTACATTAATGATCTCCCCCTTTAATACACCTACTTAAAACCATTAATCATAACATGGTGAAAGGAAACATAACAAAGGGGTGATATTAGATGCTAAATAATGGTAAAAAAAGTAAGTTTATAAGAATAGCATGATCACGAGGGTATGAGAATATGGTCATAAAATTTTATGATCATACCCTACATATAAATGATCATAACCAATAGTCATGGAATAACTATTGTATTTCAGAAGGCATGAATTGTAATGGTAATAAATCATCATACATGAACCAAGAACCATACGTTCATGTCAGATAAGTGTGTCACTATCATAAATATCAGAAATCATTTCATATTTCAAGGTTAACTACAAATAACATCAACATAGTGGATCATGAAACTCTTTCCCCCATAGGTTATTGGGATGCACTTGTTTATCACTGTGGACCAAGAAACACATGTTTCCCATTGTGGATCGAGACACACATATTTCCCATTGAGGATGAGGAAACACCAGTTTCTCATTGTGGATCAGGACGAAACTATTTCCCATTGCGTATCAAAATCATTGAATACTATCCCATCATTATATCATGGGATGTAAATATTTTCCAAATGGATTAGATGAACATATTTTTCCCACCAATCTCAAAATGAAATCATGCATACATATTCCACATGATAATAAAAAATTCATCATATAAAAACCCATAAATGGATATTGGTTTTATAAACATCATCTCATAACCTATGATATTAAATTTGTATCATAAAGGTTTCATCATACTATAACCAATTGAAAATAGATAGGTTTCATAATAATTTTTTTCATAGAATAACCTATGAAATGAAGTAGTTTTCATAAGGTTTTTATCATGGTATAACCCATGGATATAATGCTCTAACCCCAGTTACCCCGAGCCTGTGCATTATTTTAAAACATTGGCATGATTATAAGGAATCAAGTCCCAAATGACCGATCAGTTTAGCATCCTTGAAAAATAGATTACATACATTAACCTTACATTACATTTTCAAAAACAAAAAACATAATAGATAATTCTTTTAGAACACCATTATTCCATTTAGCTAAACCCTGTATATCAATCATAACTCACATCTTGGAATCTTGGGAAAATAAAACATAAGAAAGGGGTCAGCTCAGATGACTAGTAAGGGGAAATAATTTAGGGGAAGCTATAAAATTTTAAGGTAATATGTGTAATAAAAACAGTAGCCTTTTAAACATAAACATGAACATAATATGTCAAAAATAAATAAAAAATTACTATATAAATATGCCCATGGATATTCTACTAGTTGAATAATCACATGTAATAACAAATTTCATAATGAGGGAATGCCTAATGCCGGACATCATTACCACATAGTCAAGGCCTTGTTCCAAGGCTAAGAAAATTTTTTTTGTCAAGGCCTTGTGCTAAGACAGTAGTTTGTCCCATGATTCCTACTGATTCATTGAGGAACTATAGCGGGCTCCACCTGTCACTTACTAAGTCCACTACATTCCTCATATGAAAAAGTAGAAAAATAACATAAACATTCGTATTTAAACTAGTATATGAAATATCAATACATTAACCATAATCTATGAATGGTATAAAAATAGAACATCCAGATTAAAAAATATCACAAATAATTCAATAAAATATGGAAGATTGTATTATAAGAAATCAACCTCAATTAAAAATAATATCCAGTAAAGGATGCTGACATAGTTGAAAATAATGAGTAAAACTTTTTGAGAGAAATAACATTTTTTTAAAACCATTTAAAATTCACATATTTATAATGGAAGTAACTTAAAAGAGATTTTTTTGAATCAAAGTATACCATACCACATTTAATCTTTTGAAAAGAATTATCAATTCAATACTTTCATGTCCATATAAATAAATCCTCAAAATAATTTTAAAAACATGGCAATTAATTAAAAATATTTAGAAAGATAAATATGTAAAACATTTAAAATTCTGATCTGGATATATATTACCTTTCAAAAATCCTTAAAATTATAATTTTGAAATCATTTTTAGGAAAAATGGACAAGGATGATAAAAATGACCCAGTAAATACTGACACATAAACAATCTCGGATTATAATGAGATTGGGGAATTAACCCTTTCAATTCACTTTCCTTTAGTCAAGGGTACGTTTAACATTTTGTATGAATATCATAGTATGTTATTAAATTATACCGGAAACATATTAATATTTATGGTATCATACATGATTCATCTAAGACTTTATACAACCCATTTAATAATAATTTCCCTGTTAAATTAATATTTCGGGTAATAATCGACTTCTTTATCGTACGCGTTTTAACTTGTTACTCTTGATTGTATCACTTACATCAAGATTTAAAAACATCCAAAATATAAAACATGATTTATATATCATATATATTTAGAATTTAAATATTTATAATAGACATAAGATTGAAATGAAAAACACCGTTTATGGAGATGGTAGTCCGTATGTACACATAAACGCTGTTTTCGTTTTCATATTGTATTGAACGGAACTAAGTGAATAAGATATATGTAAGTACATATATATATATATATCCAGTAGAATTATTATTTCATATATTACATACCCATTAGTAATATATATTTTTATAATCGTCGATTAATGGTGCACGTGGATATGAATCTCATCGCGTCATGGAGATGGTAATCCGAATGTATGCACGAGAAACAATATAATTTATATAAAGGTGTATAATTGTATAGTATATCATATATTAAGAATCATTTCCATGTTATATTTATTATTTACATCAATTACAATTCATTATTATACCCAACCAAATAATAATTTATTGAATAACAATTACACCCCGACTTGGACACGGCAGGCCATACGTACGCATTTATGGTGACATGTCATTCAAAGGATGGATAGAATAATGAATTTGGCTATAAAATATTTATAATAATATCACAATATATATAATATATTGGAGGTATTATTTTATAATGGAAACAACAAATAAAAAAGAAGTGGAAGAAAAAAGGATCTTGAAAGAGGTGATGGAATATTTACCTCTTCTTCGGGTTCTTCTTTTTGTTTTGATCAAAAGGGCTCCATAGGTTGGTATTATGACTAAAGGAAGGCCTCTAAGAATAATTATAGGACAGTTGAGATGGTATTTGGGTAAGGTTTGGCCGTTCCAAATGGCTTTTAATGTGTTAATTAGAGTGAAGGGGGGTTCCCTTTTATAAGAGTTGTGAGGGGCACCTTAGGAAAAACTTAAATTATTATTTTATAATAAAATCATTTTATGAATATAATGGCTCCAATATGTATTATTTAAAGAATAAGGTGGTTATGAGTCCAAAAAACTCAAACAATAGGTTTTAGACAGGTTTAGGTCACCATATTAACCTGAACATTTTTATTTAACTCTTAGTTAAATGGTTTGACCTTTACCTTGTCTCTTTGTTTTTTATAATATATGGTTAATAAACATACTATAAAATGATAATACAACAAATATTGGTTCATTAATTTAATATATATTATTATATAAGTATTTTGGTAGAACCTTAGATTTTTAGGACTCTTATATTAATTAATAAAATAATATTTTTTTTAAAAACTCTTTTATATCAATTTTGACAATATTTGGTATTTTTATCTATATTCATAACAAAATTATTACATTGAAACAAATTCATTTAATACACCCTAATATATCATATTAAACGATATAATCAGTTAAATTCATATGAAGTCTCAAATTACATTTATTTTGATATTTATAATTTCAATTATTTTAATCTTTCCTTAATACTGTAATTACTTCATCAAAATTCTGTCATAAATAAATTTAATTATTTAATGTTTAAAAAATATAAATAAAATACCATTATGTAGGAAATCTTTTTATATTTCTAATTAATATTTAATGTTGAATTTATCTTATGTGTGACCCTATATTAGAATGGTTTTAGTTATTAGAATTTGAATTTAACACTTTTAACTCTTCTTTGAATTAAAAAACAATAAATGTCCTAATCTAATCCATGTGGAACAAAGAGGTTAATATTTTATTCCTAAGGTTGATTTGGGTAGAATTAAACATAACCAATATAAATAGGACATGGGTTAGGGTAAGAATAATATCATTTTTACCCCTAATTACCATATTTACTTTTAACCGTGGTAAATAATGGTAAAAATTTACTATTCACTGAAAATTATTTCCATCTTATTGAACAAAATTTTTCTTACTAATATCAACCGTGTCTGTTTGATTTTTAAAATTCCACTCACAGAAGTGGTAAAATTATGTTTTATGTGAATTTGAAAATTCTCCTAGGAGGTGGGTAAGAGGCAGTGAAAAGTTCAATAAAATTTTATATATCTAATATTATTACAAAATGACTCCAATGAATTACATTGAAAATATATTGGAATTATGTATCCTTTTTGACATCAAATAAATATAAATAAAATAAATAATTATTTAAATAAAAATTCAGTTTTAAACAATAACTCAGTTTTTTGGACTATACATCAAAAATTGAAAGTTTTCATAAAAACACCAGAAATTTACCCAAAGCTAATTTTGATATTTTGAATTCCAAAATGAAGTCTAATTTACAAAATTCCAAACATAGAATTTGAATTTATTAATTTAAAATTAATTCCCGTTGTCAAAACCAAAAGGCTTATTTTTATGAAATAATAACTATTAAAAGATTGACACTTGTTTATGTCCAATCTCAATATCAAATTACTTACAATTACCAGCATTGGATAAAATGGTAAAAATATAATCTATTTATACTTCCAAATAATTAAAATGTATAATTTTACACTATAAATTATTTTGATTAAAAAAAGTTGTTTTCAGTTAAAATATAGTATTTTCCACTATTCAACCAAATATGAAATTTATTATAAAAACACAAAAAAATTATTGAAAATAAATTCTTATGTCCCAATTCTAATGAAGAATTTTATTTTTTCAAATTGAATATATAAAAGTTTCTAATATTTGATTTAAAAAGGGTTCACCATTAAAAGGCAGTAAAAGTGCATTTTTGAGAAATTCATCTTTTATCTGAAAAAATGAATTAGTTTTTAAATTATGTCTAAGAAACTCATTATATGGATTCTAAAATTATATGTAGTATATATAGTTCAAAATTCAGTTAATACTATTAATATCTACTTTTGAACGGAAAGTTTGGTAAGTTGTGGGGCACTTGAACTCAGTGTTGTATGTAGTGCATGTTATTGACTTATATTGAAGAAATAACGCACTAAGAAATCCCGGGGTGTTACATTATTTCCTCCTTTAAAAAATTGCATCCTCGCAATTTGAAATTTTACTTTTAAAATTAAAGGTTAAAAATAGAAAATATCTTTGGGGGAAAACCCCCATCCGAAATTGGGTTAATAAAATTTAGTCTTAATAAGAGGAAGTAAATTATATATATAAATATATATACATGACATGTATAGTTTCATCCATCCACTAATTCCAACCAAAAAATCATCTTTCATTCGAAAAGATTTAAAAAAAATTCTATTTATCATAATCGTATAGGGATCCAAAAATAATGAATTTATAATTCATTTGTCAGAATATTTATAAAAACTAAATTATAAAAACTGTTACATCACATAGTCCAATCATAGGTGATGCACCCTTGTCGCTCTTCGGTTTCGGGTTCATGTCTCACAGCCCTATCGGGCGCGACTAGTTGTCACTTGACCTTTGGGTTGTACTTTTTATAACAATCCAAAAACAACCTTAACAATAATATCCAATGTCAAACATAATCCATTCTAACCATTAGACTTATCCAAAATACTTATATCAAAACTCTCAGTCCAAAATTTATAAGGAAGTTAAACACAATAACGATCTATTTTCCAGGTAATAACATGTGAAAGCCATCATCATGTATTATTTTAAAACACTGCAACATCCTGAATTACCATAAAACCTTATTAATTACATTCATGCTTCCTTATTCCTTATAGAATACTGGATATAATCCTTCTACCCAAAAATGATGTAAACTCCAACAATTATGGAATATAAAAATCATTAATCAGTTTCAAGGTTGTCAAGAATATCCTATATAATTTATCCATATCAGCAATCTTGTATTCCAAAATAAATACCTTATTATTAAGACATTATTAAGGATTACCTTTCCTTCAACCATGTATTTTCTCGAAAGAGTAGCTTACTATAAAGCCACTTTTTTTTAACCATATAATCTCAAATCCTCAATAATATAGTACTACAGTAAAATTATTATTTATATCCTTAATTCATATAACTAGTATATTGCTGATACAACACTCAAATGAAATAATACTATAATAACAACATTAGAACACTAGTCATTCCTCTTCATCTGAGTTAGTATCCTAACATGATTAGTATCCAATATCATCATTTGAGTTATATTATGATTACTGGGAAATTGATTTGTGTAGTGTCCCAATGCCTTGTAGATGTAGCATTTTACATTTGAATCCTTTTTCTTCCCTTGAAATCTCGTACTTGGTGACCATTTTCTCCACACAATTAACAAACTCCCATTCCCTAAAAACATGTACCAAAGTGATTATTTCCACAGTTATCAAATATGGGAAAATACTTCTTTTCCCTCTTCCCTTTATCCATATTTCTCTATTCCATCCTTTTCTTCTCTTGCTTCCCTTTAATGCCATAGGACTCAGAGAATTCTTCACTTATCTTATTAACGTATGATACTATTTCTTTATATGTTGATAATACATGGGAGACAATTTCCATTCTAAATGTTGGATTATTACCGTGAATCATATGATCCTTCTTACTCTTTTGATCATATGTATTGCTGGAGTTAACATTCATTTTACTGGGCGCCATTTCTATTAAATGGCATACACTAGGTTAGTTTATGAATTGCAATGAATAATTCCAAACATGAAAAATAACTAATTTAAATTGAACAGTTTATGGATATAATCCATAATAATAATAATATATTATTTGAGAGGTATATACTAGTAAATCATTTATAATAATTTGTAAAGAAAATGAGAATTATCCTAATAATATCCCCTGGGAGTGTCATAACCAAGAGTGCACCAAGGCTCATTATCGTGCACAAGATCGAATTCCAGTCTAGCTCAAAGCAGTGTTTTCAGGTTTTACCCTTAGGTACATCTGTGCTAGAGACGCCTCTACCTACTCATATCCAGACATAGATTTAATGATTGGAAAACTCACAAAATCTCAACATTACCAAAATTATTATAAGTTCTTCTATACTAATCCTCAAAGTCTAACTTAGGGTAATGTGCTCTAATCCGAGTTTATGTAAGTCTAGTTTCCAAGGTTATTTATAAACTTCCTATGATACCATCTGTAATACCCCAACCCTAGTTACCCAGAGCCAGTGTATTATTTTAGTACACTGGCATGATTACAAGGAATCATTTCCCGAAGGACTGATCAGTTTAGCAGCCTCAGAAAATAGATTACATACATTAACTTTACATAAAAATTTCATAAATAAAACACAACATAGATAGTTTTTTGAGAATTCAATTATTAACTTTAGCTTAACCCCACAAATCAATCACAATAAACTTCTTAGAATCCTAGGAAAATAAAACATAATAAAGGGGTGAGCTCAGATGCCCAGTAAGGGTAAATAATTTAGCGGAAGCTATAAACATTTAAGGAATGATGTGTAATAAATAAAAAATCATTTTGAACATAAACATGAACATAATATCTCAAAAATAAATCAAACAATACCATATAAACATGCAAATGTATATTTTACTAGTTGAATAATCACATGTAATAACTAATTTCATAATGAGGGAATGCCTAAAGTCGAACATCATTACCACATAGTCAAGGCCTTGTTCCAAGACTACAATTAAAATTTTGTAAAGCCCTTGTGCCAAGACACTATTTTGTCTCATGATACATACTGATGCATCGAGGAGCAATAGCATGCTCCACCTGTCAATTACTATGTCCACTGTATTCCTCAAATGAAAAAGTTGAAACATAACATAAACATTCATATTAAAACTAGCATATGAAATGTTAATACATAAACCATAAACCATGGATGATATAAAAATATAACATCCACAATTAAACATATCATAACTAATTCCATAAAATATTTAATATTTTATTATAATAAATCAACCTCAGTCAAAAAATAATATCCAGTATAGGATGCGACATAGTTGAAAATGATGAGTAAAACTTTTTTAGGGAAATAACCTTTTTTGTAAAGTCATTTAAAAGTCGCACATTTATAAAGGAAGTAATTAAAAAGTGATTTTTTTGAATCAAAGTATCCCATACCACTTTGAAACTTTTGAAAATAATTATCATTTAATGACATTCATGTCCATATAAATAAATCATTAAATTCATTTTGCAAACATGAACATTAATTAAAAATATTTAGAAAGATAAATCTTTAAAAAATTTAAAATTCTGATCTTGATAAAGTGTACCTTTCACAAATCCTTAAAATATTCATTTTGAAATCATTTTTATGAAAAATGTAAATGGATTATAAAAATGTCCCAGTAAATACTTACACATAAATAATCTCGTATAAAAATGAGATTGAGGAATTAACACTTACATTACACTTTCCATTAGTCAAGGGTACATTTAACCTCCTGTATGAAGATTGTAGTATGTTGATAAAATATATTAGAACCATATTAATATTTATGTTATCATATGTGATTAATTTATGAATTTATAAAACCCATTTAATAATAATTTCCATGTTAAATTAACATTTTGGGTAATAATCGCTTTCTTTATAGTACGTGTTTTAACTTTTTACTCTCGATTATATCACATAGATAAGGATTTAAATACTTCTAAAAATAAAAAATTGATTATATATCATAACTATTTATAATATAAATATGTATAATAGACATATATATTAAATGAAAAACACCATTTATGGAGACGATTGTCCATACGTACGCATTAACACTGTATCCGTTTTCAAATTGTATTGAACAAAACTATGTGAATAAAATATATGTAAGTAAATATATATATATATATATATATCTAGTATAATTATTATGTCATATATTACATACATATTAGTAATATATATTTTTATAATCGTCGATGAATGGAGAACATGGAAATGAATCTCATCGTGTCGTGGAGATGGTAATACGTACGTACGCACGAGCGACAATATCATTTTATTAAAGGTGTGGAATTGGATGGTATATCATATATAAATAATCATTATTATGTTATATTTATTATTTACATCAATTACACTTCATTATTATACTCATAAAAAAATAATTTATTGAATAACAATTACACCATGACGTGGATACGGTAAGTCTTACGTACGCACGTATGGTGACATGTCATTAAAAGGATGAATAGAATAATGAATTTGGTTATAACATATCTATAATAACATAAAGGTATAGAGAAGATACTGTAGTTATTATTTTATAATGGAATCAACAACGAAAAAGGATGTGGAGGCAGAAATGAACTTGAAAGAGGTGATGGAATATTGACCTCTTCTACGTGTTCTTCCTTTCGATTTGATCAAAAGGGCTCCTTAGGATGGAATTATAACTAAAGGAAGGACTCTAGGATTAAGGGAGAACAATTTAGAGAAAATTTTGGTAGGGTTTGGTTAAGAAAAATGGCTTTGAAGGTGAGAATTAGATTGAAGGGGGAGTGCCCTTTTATAAGTGGGGTGAGGGGCACCATAGGAAAAACATAAAATATTATGTTATAATTAAATCATATTCGGTTTCTAATTGCTCCAAAATATATTATTTAAATGATATGTTGGGGATGGGTCTAAAAATACTCAACGAATAAGTTTTATATAGTTTTAGGTCACCATATTAACCTTAACTATTAGATTTAACTCTTAGATAAATAGTTTGACATTTACCATGTCTCTTGGTATTTTATATTATATGGTCAATAAACTTATTATAAAATGGAAATAGAACCCCAATGGGTTTATTAATGTGATATATATTATTATATAAGACTTTTGGTTGAACCTTAGATTTTTTGGACTATAATATCAACTAATGATATAATATTTCTTTTAAAAACTCCTTTATATGAATTTTGACACTATATGGTATTTTGTTTTTTCTAAATTCATAACAGCATTATTACTTTTAAAAAAATTAAAATAATCAACCCTAATATTTTATATTAACCTATAAAATTAGTATAATTCATAAAAAGTTCCAAATTACATTTATTTGGATATTTATAGTATCAATTATTTTAGTCTTTCCTTAATACGACAATTACTACATCATCATTGCGTCTTAAATAAATTTAATTATTTAATGTCTAAAAAATATAAATAAAATACCATTACGTATGAAATTATTTTATATTTATAATGAATATTTAATGTCGAATTTATCTTATGTGTAACCCTATATTAAAAATGTTTTAGTTATTAAAATTTGAATTTAACACTTTTAACTCTTCTTTGATTTAAATAATTATAAATGTCCTAATCTAATTCAAGTCGAACCAAGAGGTTTATATTTTATTCCAAAGGTTGTTTTGGATCGAATTACACTGAACCAATAGAATTATCACATGATTTAGGGTAATAATAACATCATTTTTACCCTTAATTACCCTATTCACTTTTAACCATGGTAAATAAAGGTAAAAAGATACTATTCACAGAATATTATTTCCATCATATTGGACCACATTTTTTTCTGATAACAACCATGTCTCTCGGATTTTTAAAATTACACTCACAGAAGTGGTTAAATTATGTTTAATGAGAATTTGTAAATTCTCCTAGGAGGTGGGTAAAAGACGGTGAAAAGATCAATAAAATTTTATATATCTAATATTATTACAAAATGTCTCGAAGGAATTAAATTTAACATATATAGGTATTGTGTATCTATTTTGACCTAAAATAAATTAATATAAAATTAATAATTATTTATATAAAAACTCGGTTTTAAACAATAACTCAGTTTTTTTCAATATTCATCCAAAATTGAATGTTTTCAGAAAAATAACTAAAATTTACCAGAAGATAATTTTGATATTAAAAATTCAAAAATGAAGTCTATTTAACTAAATTAAAAACAAACAAGTTTCATTTATTAATTTAAAATCAATTCACGTTTGTCAAAACCAAAAGGTGTATTTTTAAGAAACAATAACTATCAAAAGATTGACAATTGTTTATGTCCAATCTCAAAGAAAAATTACTTACATTGACTAGCATTGGATTAAACAGTAAAAATATAATCTATTTATAATTCTAAACCATTAAAATTTATAATTTTACAATATAAAATATTTTCATTACAAATAGTTGTTTTCTGTTAAAATATATTATTTTTTCACTATTCACCCAAATATGAATGTTATCAAAAAAACACCAAAAATTTATTGAAACGAAATTATTATGCCACAATTCTATTGCAGAAGTTTATTTTGTAAAAATGAATATATAAATATTTCAAATATTGGATTTAAAAATGGTTCACCATTAAAAGGCAGTAAAAGTGCATTTTTTTAAAAATACATCGTTTATCTGAAAAAGATGAATTAGTTCTTCCATTATGTATAAGAAAATAATTATATGGATTCTAAAATTATAAGGATTATATATAGTTCAAAATTCAGTTAATACTATTCATAACAGATTTTGAACTGCTAGGTTGGTAAGTTGTGGTGCGATTGAACTCGGTGTTGCATGTAGTGCAAGTTTTTGACTAAAAAATGAGGAAATAACGTACTATAAAATCCAAGGGTGTTACGTTCTTCCCTATGTCAATAAATTGTGACCTCACAATTTGAAATTGTACTTCGAAAATAAAAGGTTAAAAATAGAAAATAACATTGGGGGAAAACCCCCATCGAAAATTGGGTTAATAAAATTTAGTGTTAATAAGAGGATATATATATATATATATATACATGACAAGTAGAGTTTAATCCTTCAACTAATTTCTACCACAAACTCATCTTTCATTCCAATAGATTTCAAAAAAAATTCTATTTATCCTAATAACATACAGTTCCAAAAATAATGAATTTATAATTCATTCATCAGACTATTTAAAAAAAATTATACAAACTAGTACATCACGTAGTCCAGTCGTAGGTGATGCACCCTTGTCGCTCTTCATTTGCAGGTTCAAGTCTCGTGGCCTTGACAAGCATGACTAGTTGTCACCCGACCTCTACGTTGTCCTTTTTATAACAATACAAAAATTATTTTAACAATAATATCCAATCTCAAATGTAATCCATTCCAACTTTTAGACTTATCCAAAATACTTATATCCAAAATCTCAGTAAAAAAATTATAAGGATGTTAAACAAAATGAATATCCTCTTTTCCAGGTAATTACATGTGGAAGCCTTCATAATGTATTCTTTTATAACATTGCAACATCCGGAATTACCATAAAACCTTATTGATTACATTCATGCTCCCTTATTCCTTATAGAATACTGGATATACTCCTTCTACCCAAAAATGTTGTAAACTCCAATAATGATGGAATATAAAAATCATTAATCTGAATCAAGGTAGTCAAGAATATCTAATATAATTTATCCAAATCAACCATCTCATATTCCAAAATCACTACCTCATTATTAGGACCTTATTAAGGATGACCTTTCCTTCAACCATGTATTTTAAAAAAAGTGTTTCTTACTATTAAGTCACTATTCTTAGAACCATATAATCTCATATCCTTAATAAAATAGTACTGTAGTACAATCCTTATTTATCTCTCTAATTCATATAACCATTATATTACTTATACAACACTGAAATGAAATAATTCTATAATAACAACATAAGAACACTAGCCATCCCTCTTCATCTAAGATAGTATCATAACTTGATTAGTATCCAATAGCACCATTTGTGGTATATTCTGATGACTGGGAAATTGATTTGCGTAGTGTCCCAACAAATTAGAGATGAATCATTTTACATTTGAAACCTTTTTCTTACCCTTGAAATCAAGTACATAATGAACTTTTTTTCCACACATATGACAAACTTCCATTCCCTTAAAACATTTACCAAGGTGATTATTTCCACATTTATCACATATGGGAAAATCCTTATTTTCCCTCTTCCATTTATCCATCTTTCTCTCTTCCTTCCTTTTCTTCTTTTTCTTCCCTTAAATACCATAGGACTCAAGGAATTCTTTAATTATATTACTAACACATGATACCATTTCTTAATGTGTTGAGAATACATGGGAGACAATTTCCCTTCTAAATGTTGGCTTAATACCATGAGTGATATGATCCTTATTACTCTTTGGATCATAAGTATTGATGGAGTTCACATTCCTTCTTCTAGGTGACATTTCTATAAAATGGCACACACTTGGTTAGTTTATTAATTGCAATGAATAATTCCAAACTTGTAAAACACCTAATGTAAATTGAACAGTTTGTGGATATAATCAATAATCACAAAAATATTATGTTTGAGAGGTATATACACATAATCCTTCATAATTATTTGTAATGAAAATGAGAATTATCCTAAGCATATCCCCCAAGAGTGTCGTAATCAAGAATGCAGCAAGGCTCGTTGTCGTGCACAAGTTCCCATTCGAGTTTATCTCAAAGAGATGTTTTTGGGTTTTACCCCTAGGTACATCTGTGCCAGATCCACCTCAACCTAATCATATCTAGACTGGGATTTTTTTTTTGGAAAACTCACAAAATATCAAAATTACCAAAATTCTAGGAAGTTCTTCTATAATAATCCTTAATTTCTAACATAGGGTAATGTGATCTAATCAAAGATTATATAAATCTACTTTCCAAGGTTATTGTTAAACTTTTTATGATACCAACTGTAACACCCCGACCCCAGTTACCCAGAGCCGATGCATTATTTTAATAAATTGACATGATTATAAAGAATCAAGTCCTGAAGGATCGATCAAATTAGTAGCCTGGGAAAATAGATTAAATACATTAACATTACATTAGAATTTAAAACATAAAACACGACATAGATTGTTCTTTGAGAACACCATTATTCCCTTTAGCCTAACCCTAAATATCAATCATAATATACTTCTTGGAATCCTAGGAAAATAAAACATAAGAAAGGGGTGAGCTCAGATGCCCAGTATGTGTAAATAATTTGGCCGGAGCTAAAATCTTTTAAGTGAAAATGTGTTAAAAAATATCCATTTAGACATAAACTTGAACATAATATGGATAAAATCAATCAATAATTACCATATAAACATGCATATGAAGATTATAATAGTCAAATAATCACATTTAATAACTAATTTCATAATGTGGGAATACCTAACGCCAAACATCATTACCACATTGTCAAGGCCTTGTCCCAAGACTAAAAATAAAAATTTCATCAAGGCCTTGTCCCAAGACACTAGTTTTTCTCATGAATCCTAACGATGCATCAAGGAGATATAGTGTTCTACACTCATCAATTACAAAGTCCATTGCATTCCTCATATGAAAAAGTCGAAACATAACATAAAAATTCGTATTAAAACTAGCATATGAAATGTCAATACATTAACTGTAAACCATGAATGGTATAAAAATAGAACATCCACAGTTAAACATATCATAACTCATTCAATAAAATATGGAATATTTTATTATAATAAATCAACCTCAATAAAAAATAATATCCAGTAAAGGATGCAGACATAGTTGAAAATGATGAGTAAAACTTTTTGAGAGAAAAAACCTTTTTGTAAAATCATTTAAAATTCCCACATTTATAAAGGAAGTAATTTAAAATATTCTTTTGAATCAAAGTGTCCCATAGCACTATGAAACTTATGAATAGAATTATCATTTCAAAACATTCATTTCCATATAAATAAATCCCTAAATTCTTTTTGAAAACATGGACATTAATAAAACATATTTATAAAGATAAATCTTTAAAACATTTAAAGTTATGATCTTGATAAAGTGTACCTTTCACAAATCCTTAAAATATTCATTTTGAAATCATTTTTATGAAAAATGTACATTGATGATAAAAATGTCCCACTAAATACTTACACGTAAACAATCTCGGATAATAATGATTTTGAAGAATTAATCCTTAACATGCACTTTCCTTTAGTCGAGGGTACGTTAAACCTCCTGTATGAATATCATAATATGTTATTAAATTATACCAGAAAAATATTAATATTTATGATATCATACATGATTCATTAATGACTTTATACAACCCATTTAATAATAATTTCCATGTTAAATTAACATTTTGGGTAATAATCGCTTTCTTTATCGTAGGTGTTTTAACATTTTACTCTTGATTGTATCAATTAGATCAAAAATCAAATACTTATGAATATAAAAAATGATTTATATATCATATATATTTATAATATAAATATGTATAATAGACATATATATTAAATGAAAAACACTGTTTATGGAGACGGTAGTCCGTACGTAAGCATAAATGTTGTTTCCATTTTCATATCATATTGAACAGAACTAAGTGAATAAGATATATGTAAGTATATATATATATATATCAAGTATAATTATTATGTCATATATTACATATGTATTATTAGTATATATTTTTATAATCGTTGATGAATGGTGAACGTGGAAATAAATCTCATGGTGTCGTGGAGACGGTAATCCGTACGTACGCACGAGCGACAAAATAATTTCCTCAATGGTGTGGAATTGGATGGTATATCATATATATAAAATAATTATCATGTTATATTTATTATTTACATCAATTACACATAACTATTATACCCATCCAAATAATAATGTATTGAATAACAATTACACCACAACGTGGGATGGTAAGCCATACATACGCATGTATGGTGAAATGTCATTCAAAGGATGAATAGAATAATGAATTTGGTTGTACCATATTTATAATAACATAACATTATATAGAATATACTGGAGTTATTATTTTATAATTCAAACAAAAAATAAAAAGTAAGTGGAAGAAGAAAGGATCTTGAAAGAGATGATGGAATATTTACCTCTTTTTCAGGTTCTTTCTTTTGATTTATTCAAAATGGCTATTATGATTGCTTTATGACTAAAGGAAGGCCTCTAGGATTAATGGAGGAATGTTTATATGGTATTTGGTCCTGGTTTGGCCGAGAAAAATGTCTTTGATGGTGTGAATTAGAGTAAAGGGGGAGTTCCCTTTTATAAGAGGGATGAGGGGCACCTTAGAAAAAACATAAAATATTATGTTATAATAAAATAATTTACGGTTTCTAATTGCTAAAAATATATTATTTAAAGGATAAGGTAGGTATGGGTCGAAAACCACTCAACCAAAATGTTTTAGATAGGCTTAGGTCACAATATCAACCTTAACTTTTATATTTAACTCTTAGTTAAACAGTTTGACATTTACCATGTCTCTTTGAATTTTATATTATGTGGCTAGTAAACATACAATAAAATGGGAATAGAACTCTAGTTAGTTGATTAATGTTATATATATTATTATATAAGTCTTTTTTCCAAACCTCAGAATTTTAGGACTATTATATCAATTAATAATATAATATTTGTTTTAAAAACTCTTTTATGTCAATTTTGACACTATTTGGTATTTTGTTTTTTTAATGCATAATTGCATTATTAAATAGAAAAAAAATTCATCTAATCAACCATAATATGTTATATTAACATATAAAATTAGTTTAATTCATAAAAAGTCTCAAATTACACTTATTTTGATATTTATAATATCAATTATTTTAATCATTCATTAATACGGTAATTACTGCATCTTCATTGTGTCATAAATAAATAAAATTATTTAATATCTAAAAAATATAAATAAAATACCATTATTTAGGAAAGTAATCTATATTTATAATTAATATTTATTGTAGAATTTATCTTATGTGTTACCCTATATTAAATTTTTTTTAGTTATTAAACTTTGAATTTAACACTTTTAACTCTTCTTTGAATTAAATAATAATAAATGTCCTAATCTAATCCATGTGGACCAAAGAGGATCATATTTTATTCCTAAGGGTTTTTGGGTCGAATTACACTTATCAAATAGAATTAGGACATGTGTTAGAGTAAGAATAATAACATTTTTACCCTTAATTACCCTATTTACTTTTAACCATGTTAAATAAAGGTAAAAAGATACTATTCACCAAAAATTATTCACATCTTATTGAACCACATTTTTCTTACTGATATCATCCATGTGTCTGGGATTTTTATAATTCCACTCACAGAAGTGGTAAAATTATGTTTTATGGGAATTTGCAAATTCTCTTAGGAGATGGGCAATAGACCGTGAAAAGTTCAATAAAATATTATATATCTTATATTATTACAAAATGATGCCAATGAATTACATTGAATGTATATATGTATTATTTATCTATTTTTACCTAGAATAAATATAAATAAAATAAACAATTATTTAAATAAAAAGTCAGTTTTAAACAATAATTTACTATTTTTCACTATTCAACAAAAAATTGAATGTTTTCGGAAAAATATCAAATATTTACCCGACGCTAATGTAGATATTCAGAATTCAAAAATGATGTCCATTTTAACAAATTCAAAACCTAGAATTATAATTTATTAATTTAATGTTAATTCCTGTTCTTAAAACCAAAAGATGTATTTTTACGAATCAATTACTATCAAAAGATTGTTACTTAATTTTGTCCAATCTCAATGTGATATTACTTACAATGAACAGCATTGGATTAAATTTTAAAAATATAATATATTTAAACATCCAATCCATTAAAATTTATAATTTGACATAATAAATTATTTTGAATAAAAAAAGTTGTTTTCAGTAAAAATATAGTATTTTACACTATTCACCCAAATATGAAAGTTATCAGAAAAATGCAAAAAATTTATTTAAAGTAAATTCTTATGTCCCGATTCTATTGAAGAAGTTTATTTTTTCAAATTGAATATATAAAAGTTTTAATTATTGGATTTAAAAAGGGTTCACCTTTAAAAGGCGGTAAAAGTGCATTTTTTAAAAAATACATATTTTATCTGAAAAAAATGAATTAGTTCTTACATTATGTCTATGAACACATTATATGGATTCTAAGATTATAAGGATTATATATAATTCAAAATTCAGTTAATACTATTTATAAATAGTTTTTAACGGCTAGTTTGGTAAGTTGTGGTGCACTTGAACTCGGTGTTGTGCGTAGTGCATGTTATTGAATTACATTGAAGAAATAACATACTATGAAATCCTGGGGTGTTACAGTGGAATACTGGCATGTTTCATAAAAAAAATTGATATTTAATGTAAAACGTTAATATAAATAATAGAAATTTTTACGTTGGATGATATCCCCAATAAATTATTAAATATTATAATGTTCTCAATATTAGAAAGAGAAGTATTTTGAATGATCACTTGGAGCATTTCATACATAAAAAACCTTTTCAATGAAAATATATTTTATGTACATAAAAAATCTTCAAAATACTTTTCTATGAAGACTATTTATAAAATTTATAATGTAATATTTGAAAATAATTTTAAATTCTTTGGATTCATATATCATTTTTTCTATGAAACATATTTTTTAAGACATAAAATATGTGTAAAACCATTTTCTTTAAAAACAACCATGAAAATAGAAGAAAAAATATTTGAAAATCTATTTCATCAAATTAAAACAGAAAACATATTATAAAATAAAATTCCCTGAAAATTTTCTTGAAAAGTTATTCAAAACCTTTTTTAAGACATATCTATAAATCATGGTTTTTGGAAGAAACATATTTTCGACTGAAGAAAGAAATAAAGTCAAATTTTCTTAAAATCATTTTCCTAATAATAATAATTAAAAAATAGTGGATAATTTAACAACTACATATAGATATCATTAATAAACATAAGAAAAGAGAATTCGTTAGATTTAATAATTTATAGATCATGATATTTCATCAATATACGAATAATCATAAATAATCTTGATAAATGATGAAATTGTAATAAAAAACTCTTTCCACTTTTGAGACATTTAATCATAATAAAAATGAGATAATAATATTACATGATAATAAAAATATTATTAAAATAAGGAAAATTATTATATAACATGTAATAGGGAAATATATACACCACTTAGTATAATATAGTGGCATAACATGGCATCTGTCTCAAAGAAGGGAAATTGAGACAAAATTACATTACTGATTTGGAATATTTTTAACCTTAAACTCCATATAAGAGAGATCATAAAGTGGAGATTTAAATTCCAACAAATTGAAGGATAACAATAAAAAAATACATTCATTAGAATTGTAAACACCACACAATGTAACTGACTTGTGAATATTTTATAAGACTCATAAAAATAAACGTAAAACTAGAAATCCCATAACAACTTGGGTAACTTTTTTATCATGATACCTGTTAAAGAATATAAAAATTAAATAGTCAATATAATTAAATAAAGTAAATTAATGATATAATATTATATATTCTTGTATATAAACCAGATTATATGAATAAATTGAGAATATCATTTATATCTCATAGAAATAAAATGGAAATGATAAAACCCTTACCTAAAGTCTTAAATTTCATCACACAAGTTCAAACCTCATGTATGATAAATATAGATTTATTATAATTCTAGAAAGGAACAATATTATTATATCTAATTTTTTATATGATTTTATTATGCCTTTATCTTACCATTTTATTTACAATTATATGTTAATGTTACGTTTCAAGTAATATTCGCATTGTTTTTCATAAATATTTTGACTTATGAAATTTAATCCCATTACATGGATAATTATTTAATTATTTAAATAATGTATAAAATTATGTAATTATATAATATATTAATTATAAATTTATTTATATCAATCTATAAAGTATTGAAATACAAAATGGAACACACATTTAATGGAGACAGTAGGCCATAAGTACGCATGAACTCTGTTTCTATTTTCATGTCATATTGAAAGAATGAATGTAAAAAAATATTTATTAAATGTACTATCATTAAAATTGATTTATTATGTCATAAGTATCATATAAATTCACTAAACCCATAATTAATAAATTCCATGTAATGTGTGAATGAATAACATCACTTTTTGGAGGCAGTAATCCACATGTCCGCAAATGAAGTTATCAAATTTACACTAATCAAACAAATGAAGGTATATTTTATATAATAATTTAAGAAAAGTAAATAAATAATGAAAATTATATATATATCATATAAAAATAGTATTTACATCATATTTCCTATGTATGAAATGTAGTAATGGAATAGTAAATGACATCATTTTGTGTGGCGTTAGTCCTCCGTACATCAAAATAGTATGTTCGTAACCCATTTGAAAGAAGTTCTCATAGTTCTTGGATGAAGCATAGAATAAAAATATCTAAAAATATTTAGGATACATAATTTATTATATATTAATAGAATAAGAATCACTTAATCTGTGTATAAATAAAATATAATAAATTATCTTGTGGAAAGATGATACCTCCTCTTTGGTTAACTCCATTTTGCTTTCACCAAAGGGATTCAATGGTTTGATTTAGTTAAAAAGGGATTCTTAATGGATGATTGAATGAAAATTTTGAGGATATATGGGAAGATGTTTTCTGATCCATAGTTATTTTGATATGTGATGTTGCTACGGGGTGAGTTTCCTTTTATAGTGGATGCGGAGTGGAATTCGTTTAATATAAACAAGAAAACAATATTGAAAGGTATAACACTGATCATGTCCATCCAATAATATATTTTTTTCAATAATAAAGATTAGGTCATCTAAATATCGCCATAAAATGGATTTTGGACATGTTTCTATGGTATTTTGACCACTTAAGTTATTGTTTAACAGCTACATGAACATGTTTTTTTTACTATAATCACTATAATTAATTTTAATTTCAATCAGTTATTTTTTATAAAAAAAATGTATAATATATGAGAAATTATAAATTGTACTGATTCCTAATAGGGAATATATTTTATTAAATTATAAATATGAAACAATTATAAATTAATTTAAAATTAATACTGCAAACAAGATGACATAATTAGTTTTTAAAGAGAAAATTTTCAAAATATTGAACTCTTTTTTATCCATTTTCTATTTGTAATTTATTCCGATGATATATATTTGATTTATTGTTTTGTAATTTTACTAATTATAATTTAAACCAAATTTAAAATATAATTTAGTTATACAAATGAATTTTATGATAATTAAATTTTCATTTTAAATTAATGTTTTATACTGTTAATAAAAATATAAAACATCCCAAAAAAATACCAAAAATTAACATAATGTAAATATTGAATTACCTCTACAAAAATTTTATTTTATTTCATCACTTAAAAATTATTAAAGAAAAAAAATAGATTTAAAATTGTTTTTCCATTAAATGGTTGTTAAATATCTTTATAGAAAAATAATTATTTTCTTTAAAAAATTGATTTATTCTTATCTTATACCCACAAAATATGTTCAATGACTATGAAAAATATTTAATGAATATATAATATAAATTTTTTTTTGAAAATATTCATCAAAATGGAATGATAAAACATTTTGAGTTAAAATTGTCCATGCATAAAGAAAAATAATTTTCTTTGAAAAGTAATTTATTTGTTTTAAAATAGTTCTTACATTCATTTTTATAATTTTATAACCAAATTATTAATTTTGTATACAATTTTAAATAATATTTTTACAATTTTGTTTAGTCACTTTCATAACTTCATTCCAACATCTAGGTGGTAACTATAATAATATTTTAATAACAATTTTAATATTATATTCCAGTTCTATAAAACTCATCCTTGCATGCAACATGAGTTACTGAAGGATATTTGGATTTTGTGTAACACAATCCAAATATACTTTTTAATTTACTTAAATATAATTTATGTTTAACATGTAGTGAAATATTAACATGGATTTTCATAAAATGAAAACCCAACATAATGATTTCATATAACATAATCTATATTTAGTGTTGTGTGAAATAAAAAATACAGATAAGTTTAAATTAATTAGAAAATAATATTTCAAAAAATATTGAGGTGTTACATTATGTTACATTAACATTGAAATATTATAAATCTTATAGGGCATCCTTTGAAAATATGTCTTATGAATGTGTCTTCAAAAAGTGTTATGGAAATGTTTCCCTTATTATTAATGTTTAGTCCTTTAATAAACATGTTTTTGTCATAATCACCATGATTAATTTTAACTATTTCTATAATTAAAATTGGTAAGAAAATAATTATTAATTATTATTAATTATGAATTAAGAAGCCCCAAAATATAAAATCCATTTTTATGAACTAATTTCACATATGTGGAAGAAATTAATTTAAAATTAATCTCACTAACTATACGAGAAACCATATTTTTAATGTGAAAATATTCAAAAGTTAAAACTATTTATATATGATATTTCAATGTGAAATTAAATTAAATGTACTAAATTTGATAAATATATGAATAATATTACTAAATATACATCAAAACAAAATAATATATAATTTAACAATACAAATAAATCAGAATAAATATAATGTTTCAATTAAAATTATATATTTTCACTATTCATCAAATAATAATATATTTCAAGAAAAATTGTAACTCCCCAAGGTTTTGAATATAAATATAGAATGAAATTTTATAATCTTGACATTAAATACAACTCTGCCTCTTCTAGGTTTTGTGTTTCAAAAAATGGCCATCTAGAGTTATGCTTAGTAAGTCATTCGGAGTCTGATAGAAAAAATATGATTTTTTGAATAGTAATAGACCCTTATGAATAGTAATATGAATAGTAATATGACCCTTCTGAATAGTAAATAATAATAATATTTTATTTTCTTAAGGTAATAATATAATGAGATCTTAATTTGTTTTTCAATGAGAAATAAAACAAATTGCACTTTAAGATTGTTATTTTTTGAATTAACAATGAATTTATATAAAATTTAAATTAATAATATTAGGAAATTTATTTTTGAAAAATTTATTTCACTTTTTAATTCTACATGTCTAAAAATGGAAGGGGTAATTTTTTGGGATTTTTCTAAAATACATGAATTTTTCACAAATACTAAAAATACAGTTTTGAGTTTTCGGTTGTTTAATGACATCATAATGATGTAATAATTAAATATAAAAGTACAGTCGACTTGTGTATAGTAACTTATTAAATGAGGTGTCTTATGTGGCTAAAACCATGGACAAACCCATGGTTTTTCAAAAACCACTAATAAGGTGTCCCTTAGAAATTATTAAAAAATTACCTCTCTTTTTCTATAATTACCCACTCATCCATTCGTTTTAATTCATTCCAAATACCTAATACTAGAATATCTGGTGGTTTTACCTCTCTAGGAGTCCTACCAAGGTGTATCTAAGCCCCTAAGGTCCCATCCATCATGATCTAGGAGTTATTCTATAATATAATGGAATCCTTCATTTTCTTCTTTAAGTCAACACTTCTTTTATGTTAGCTATTTGAAATTCCTTTCTCATATGTTGGAGTTTGATTTTATTTATTCTTATTACTATCCTTTTGGTTTATATATTATGAGGACCCTTTTTTCCCATCATTTTATTTTACGATATTTTAAGTGACGTCGTTAGGCTGCCGAATTTTCATAAGGTATCTCTTAACTTTTCTTTTATTTTCATGTTCATCTCTTTTATTTTTCTCTACTCACCCCCTCTTTACAAATGATCATGATAACTCTAGTATCATCTATATACTAGAATTATATCCTGTTAATGGAATAACCATCATAAATATTCTCACTCCCTCCCTTTTATTTTTATTAATGAAATCAACATCCATGAGGTTCCAATTTACTGCATTTGTGGACGACGAAGTTTAGTTCTTCAATTTCTTCATCATAACTGGTCATAAAACCATATTTATGGTTGAACCAAACTGTAACATATGTATTATAACATAATTAATATTAATGAATTAGAATATGTACATATAATTAAGTTATATGACAAAACTAGTTCGTAATAATTCAAATACCGCCGAATAATCGAAGTGGTTATCCTCTAATGATTCTTCCTCATTCCATGTAACCAAATTATAGAAATGACTATTACCAATTATTTATGTTCATAAATAATATATAATTCCAATCCTAGAGATTTATACCTTTTCCACATGAACTTCATTACTTAAAAACAAGTGAACCGATTATAAAAATAATGAAAATGAGCACCCCAGAAAAATGAAATTCAATATAATAACTTAGAAACAAGAGAATAAATAAACTAAACAGAATTATGATAAAACAAATATATTTATAATACATTATTAAATAATTTATTAATAAGTATGATTTTATATTCCAGGAGCTTAAGTTCAACGGAGGAACACGTTCGAAGTTAAATAAGGGGTTTCTCATCTCAATTTCATTTCTGTGAGATTTTCATTGTTCGCAAATTAATACTTTTATGAGGTATATGTGTACTACCAATTTATATAAAATAACATTATTTGCTTTATATTCATGTTAATAAATGATTCATTTGAGGTTTATTATATTCTGGTCATATGATTTGACTAATTAAATTGTTGTAAGGGCCTCTGTCTCAACTACTCTTTTTGTTGTGACTAAATTTGTATAGTGCACCTAATAATCCTTTTGTGGTGTACCTAATACCAATTTGAGATAAAAATTCATTTGAAATTATATTTATATTAAATATCCATAATCTCATATAATGGATATGTTTTTTGTCTATACCGTATACCATTTTACATACGGTGTTTATTTGAAAAGTTATTTTAGTAAAGGAAATATTGATGAATCTGTATACTCTACTCTATACAGATATTTAAAAGGAATATTTCTCTTGTCTTGAATCAATATATAAAGAATTATTTGGACATTCAGTGGAGGGTGGGTCCCTCTATATCCCCTCGATGCATCGGTGGGTCTCATGAGACAAAACTCTTTGGCGACAAACCCTTCGAGTTTGTTTCCAAAAATCATAAGGATTTCTACCCCTAGAAATAAACTATTTTTACGGTAATATGGTTTCATGTGCCAGATACATGATTTCCAGTTATTGAGAATTCTCTTTATTCATTATTAGTTATTATTATTACCCATGGGGTTTTCACTATTACAAAATCTATGGATGCAGTTTCATTCTTAGTTTACTAATGGAATTAATTATTCATTTATTCACTATGCATATTGATTATATCGGATTGATTTCGATTCACTTATTATTTTACTCATGGTTCCGTTATTTGTAACCCATTCTCATCATTTGTGATCACCCCTTTCATTGTCTACATTCAACAGGTGATGAAGAGAAGATCTTTTATTGAGTTTCGGTGTATGTCGTTTTTGGTTTTTATTATGTATTGAATTTTGTGAACTTTTACAATGTAATTTGAGTAACATCTATGTGTCTAGTTTCATCAAGACTACTTAACTGATCATTCCATCGATATTTTTATTCCTTCTAATCATTCCATTATTAGATGTATGGCATGGGGTCCAGGCTATAGGGGTTGGGGTGTTACAGTTGGTATAAGAGAATGTTTAGTAAAAAACATGGAAACTAGAGTAGGAAATTTATAGTAGGGTACAAATCACTAAGGTATTATCTTAGGATTAACATAAAATAATTTCCTGGTACTTTGGTTAGGAATAGATTATGTTGATATTTAAAGCAATATATCCCTGTCTAGATACAAGTAGGTAGAGGCAGCTCTAACAGAGACATATCTAGGGGTAATACCTAAAAACACCACTTTGAGCTAGAATTGAACGGGGAATGGTTCTCGGAAACGAGCCTTGATGCATTATTGGTTACGACAATCCCGAGGGATATGCTTAGGATAATTCATATTCTCTTTACAAGACATTATGAAAGAGTTAATATAAATTTTTCCTCAGTGGAACAATGTTTATAAGATTATCTATGCATAGAGTTTCAATCTATTTTGAGTGATTTTCTATTTGACATTCATAAACAAATCTAGTGTATCCCATTATTTAGAAATGGTGTGTAATGGAAGAAGTGGAATCAATACTTGTGGGCAAGGCATGGATCTACCTAATGATAAAGTCAACATAGTCAATGTTGGAGAAGATAAGATCATGACCATATTGGTACAACTTACTCATGTTGTGATGAATAACCATTCAACACCTGTGTTGGATCATTTCATGCGGAAGAGGTCCCCATATTTCAGCAGGATTATTAATCTAGGGATTTCTGAGCAATGGATCAAGTCCCTTGAAAATATATTCATGGCATTTAGATGTAATGAAATGAAAAGATAGTACTGGAAGCATATTATATTAAGAGAGACGTTGATCAATAGTGGTACCTGATTAAAAAAACCACGGAGGGAGAAGAGATAGAGGATATGGAATGGAGGAATTTTAAGGAAATATTATTCGAAAAATATTTCCCTCTTGAGAAACAAACTGAAATGAAAAGAAATTCCTTGACTTGAAAAAAAGGTAAGAAGACAGTGTTGCAGAGTATGAGGCTACCTTCACAATGCCAGCCAGGTATGTTATAGCCCTCCTTCACCACGATGAGGGAAGGGACATCAGATTTATAGACCCTTCCTTCTTCAAGTTGAAGTAGAAATAATGACCCTCGAGACCCACCTTCAATAGGTCTCGGAGTGGCGACTAGCACCATGTGTAGAGAATCACACACATGATGGAAGTAATTACCCTTTTTCTTTAAAAGGATCAAGAAACAAGATGATAAAACCCAAAAACCCCAAAAACTGGGGTAAAAGGAAATCCAAAGAATCCATTTTCATATTCATGTTACAAAAATAAAATCCACAAGATATAAGAAAAATACAAGAATTAGGTACCAAAATAAAAGAAAAACAGCAATTGCAACTGCCCCAATGCCCGAGCTAGTACGACCTGACATAATCCCTGAAGTCCTACTTTGAACATAAAAGTAGTTTATATACGTAGGATGAGCATACAATTATATTCATTAGGGAAAACCAAATACTCACATGCACAAGTGTGGAGGTATTCAAAAGCCCTGTGAGAAAGGAGAAAACCAAAACACCTAGCAAGGAAAACTATCCACCCAAGCCTCACTAAGGCACACTCCCCAAATAATGCATGTCAAGTAATGTATAGTAATATCACATCGATGTTTTGGTACCCCGTGCCACTTTCCCACTAGTTATTGAAGTCATCCTACGAATCGAACCAATCCTTCCATTCTAACTGCAGTCCCACTACCACACACCACCCACACACCCCTGGGCCACATTCACACATCCCGCCCGCGAACACCTAGGCCACAACCACCATCCCACCCATAAACACCTAGGCCACAACGACCATACATTATCATGCCATAAAACACCTACACTAGAAAAACTATTGGCACGCCCGAAGACACCAGGGCCAGAAAGCTACTGTCATGCCCGAAAACACCTGGGCCTCATCCCGAAGATACCTGGGAAGCAACCGGCCCGCAAACAACCGGGCCAACCAGCACACTACTCTTCCAGAAGAATCATGGGCTAATAATGGAATTTAGACCATCACAGCCTGCCCAAAGAGTCTTGGGCTATTCAAGAAAGGGAGAAGAAAAGGATCTAATAACCATCCACTCATAGGAGTGTTGGAAAAAACACCCTCCCCCAAGAAATGGGGGTGCTCGGCACTAAGTTCTCAACTTGGGCTGGGCGCAAATAAGAAACATGAAAACCACAATTATATATATATATATATGTAACAAGCACTCATCCCAACCTAGGGTTCTACACCCAACCCAAGCATGAACAGCCTGGTCACTATCCATAGTAAGCACACTACTGACAGTCGAGTCACAACTCATTCCCAGAACCGATTTACCATTTGTCCCATTCTTGTTTTCATGTTCAAGTTATCCTATTTGAGTAAAGTTCTGCATTGTAGGGAAACTATCAGGAAAACACATGCCAAGGGGAATTATATCGAAATAGGATTTTAAACATTCACACCTGATTCTCTTGTAAAATCTCATTAAAAGGGAAGAATTAGTGAGATCTCTACAAGTATTGGAACCAAAATAGGCTTCAAGATATAGTCCCACATCCCAAAAACCATAACAAAAAATTTTCCAACAGAAGGGGATTCCACCACAATTCGTGTCACAAGCATATCAATCCCACAACTTTAGATTCACATCCAAGAATCGTTCCACAAGAGGGGAACCCATCCTCAACAACATTCCCTCATAATAATCTATAAGGAAAACACACCCACTACCAAAATAGATAAGGTAAACATACATGTTCAATCACATCATTCATTAGTTTCTTATTTTTGTTCGTTAACCAGGGTGACAACAGAAGGATTTATGTTCACCGGGAACCCATTTAACCAGCTGAGTTTATGTGATTATCCAATTTTCCAGAATACAGTCATTAAATCATCATTGAAGGAAAAGGTTCATTAGTTTGCAAGGAAAGACCACCAACGTTCATGATTTTCAAGAATCATAAGCTCAAACAGTTCACAATCACATAGCAACATAAAAGAATACAGAAGAAATGAAAAACGCACCCCATCATCCTTTAACAGTCCATTTATTACCTTTATTAAGTTTTGGTTTCATCCACCACACAAAAACCGTAGCATACCCACCCCACATGATACACAGAAATAAGAGATGAAGGAAATTCCCTACTTGGTTGATCAAGGATTGAAGTTCATCTCCACGCGCCAAGAATAGGGGATGTGTGACTTGTAGGGGAGGAACATCGAGGAATCCAAGGATAAATAGAAATTCTCCAGCATAGGTGCACGACAAGACATAGGAAGGAGGGACTCCTGGTGCACCAGGGGGAAGAAAGAAATTCATCCAAGGAGAAGAAGAGGAAACTCTAGTAGAAAAATAAATATGAGATCCTATTCTTACTGGATATGGAATTTTGAATGACTTTAAAGTCAGATCGTCATTTCGTGGGTAGTTACAGATGATGATATTAAGCAGTTATTTAATATCTCCCATCGGGGAGGTTCTTCAGGATTTATAGTTTTTAATTATGGGATTTAAATGGATTTAAAAAGGGTATAAAAATATTTTAGTGTCAAAAAATTACGTTGTGGGAGTATAACTGGAAAAAGAATGAAGGAAGGGTAAGGATACACTACCAACATCCCAGTGCCACCCTTGCGGTGCCACCGTCACGATGCCACCCTTACTGTTCCACTGTCACGGTGTCACCCTAATGTGTAAGAACCCAGATCTCTTTTCAGGTATGTCTTCCCTTTTTCTGGAGATTTTAAGGAAAATAAATTTTCTGGAAATTTCAGAAGTACAAGCAGAGTACATTCTGAGTACACGCCGTGTACTCTTCCTCTCTCGAAGCCGTGTGTTGGCCATGTCTGAGCCACCCACACGGTGTATAAGGCTGAGGTGGAGGGCAGTTAATTCAGAGTACGAAAAATTTAATTACACGCAGTGTACTCAAGAAGTAAACGCCGTGTACTTTTTATAATCATTAAACGGACCGGGGTCGTGGATATCCCCCAAAATCATCTGCTTCTCTTAGTTTCGTCTGCCCGGAAGCGACCGTATGATCGAATCTTCTCCGATCTCCCGCCCCGTCGTCCATTCTCCGATTTGAGAATGGTTGATTGCATTGGAATCACATCGGTGAGTTCTTCCTTCTTCATTAGCCTTGTTTCATGATTCCTCCTCATTTCCATGTTATCATGGGATGAACGTTTTGTGTGTTTTCTCAGATCTACATTGTTATAAGTGGAATCTGTCTTCGTGGTTCACGTATATCGAACTCGTCAGATCGAGGTAGGTGGTTTGTGCCTTTCTGTAGAATGTTGATGAATATTATGTGCAAATTCCACCAATACCCGTGAATGGGGTATTGCGTGTTTCTTGTTTTTCCCCTATTTCTTTCATGCTTTGCTTGTTTGATTTAGTAGAGGTTATTTCTTGTGAGTAGAGTAATTTATATTGTGCTCAGGTTGCTTTTCCATGCTTGTTATTCCTGTGGGGAATTTTTCCAGTTTCCATGCCTAGTTGTAGGATAGAAGAACTATTGATTTGTTATTTCTGTTGAGCGGTAGAATGATATCCAAGTAGTTCTTGAGGTTTAATTGGATGATATACACGCGTTGAGCATGTTTAGTTGTACTCAGGACTGTGAGAACCTAGAGTAGCAGACCAAAGGGAGAATTGATGGAAGTGCTTCTCCATAGTGTGTTTTAATTACGATCTGATACTAAAGGGGGAATTGACATTGAGTGCTTCCCTAGAGAGTATTTAGATCTTCGACGCTGGCCACAGAGGGAATTGACGTTGAGTTCTTCCCCAGAGATCCTTTAGCACGATACGAGACTATAGGGGGAATTGACGGTGAGTGCTTCCCCAGAGAGTTTGCTTAGTTACGTAGCTGAACTAGAGGGGTGAGACTGTGTGTGCCTCCTAGAGAGTTGCTAGTACTATACGTTAAACAATAGGGGTTAGGCTGTGAGAGCTTCCAAGAGGGTTACTTGTTTTCTTCTCATTGCTGACTACTTACTTGTGTGCTATATTTGTTAGAACTGTGGATTGTTGCTTCTTGGGCTTTCCTGTATACTACTTCTTGTTTATTTACTGCCATGTATTCATTTGACTGTAAGGATTAAATATTTGGGTGATTTCCTACTGGGATTGTTCCTCACACCCTGTTTGGGCCATGCTTTTGGGCCCAAGAAGACTATGTTGCTACAGGTATAGACAAGCGAAAGTGCCCTTCTACTTCAGGATCTTGATTTCACCAGGAGCTGGGGGAGCATGGGACCGAGCCGTGGCTCGCGATGCTGAGGAGCTTACTTTTTTTTCATTTTCACTTGGTTTCAGTTGTACTTCATCATATTGTTGTGTTTGCAGTTTTCCTTAGATACTTGTACCTGCTGCATCATTTTCATCGTTGTTATATATCTACAATGCTTCCGTTGTTTGGTTTTTGTTATTATGCGTGTTGTTTACTACTTCCGCAGATTATTGTTGTTTTCGTACCTTGTATACCTTACCGAATGAGGGCATAGTTTCAACACCGACTCACCAAGGCCATCACTGTTAGTCGGCAACCTCTGGCGTTCAGTGAAACACGCTTGAGGTCATGTGGAGAACCAGGTACGGGGCACCAGTGGAGGGGCTCCGGGTTCAGGTCGTCACAAAGTGGTATCAGAGGGGTTCTTTTCTCTAGGTTTACTTTTTGGATACTTTATCTAGTGATAGGACGGATTCGGTACCTGGAATTAAGCTTTGCTCAGTAGTAGATAACCCGTGTACAGGGAAAGGCCATACTACCTTGTTAATTGCAGTTTGCTGGTTTTGAGATTTTATAGTTGATCTGATTTCATCTAGTGTGGTTCACATGGATTGTGCTATTACTGTTTTGATATTGCGGTTCTAATTCTATCCCAACCTGATGAGATGAGGTTATGCAGTCTCATGCATCATATAGAAACTTGTAGGAATCACATTCCATGCATTCTTGGCATGCCATCTTGGGTGCATTAGTGATTGCATGCTGTTGTGATAGACCTTGTGTGGATTATGCATGCTGTTGTGATAGTTTCTTGATAGATTATCTATTGTTATGTTAGAAAACTGTTTTTTTGTTCTTGACTAATGTGAATGCCAAATTTTGGTTCTTAAGGTGTTATGGGCCCTCACGGATCGAAATTTGGCACTTTTTCACCTTTTTTTAGTGTTTCTAGAATTTAGTGTAGTTTCTGAGCAACTGCCAAGAAAAACCTAGAATACACGGCGTGTAATTTTTGGATACACACCGTGTAGTTTTCAGGCCATGTCATTGACCGTGTGAGAAAAAACACTATGTCGTGAAGTAACTTTAGGAACACGCCGTGTATGGTATGTGCATGCCGTGTAGGTTCGGATCCATGTACTCGGCTGTGTCACTAACAACACTGGTTGGGAGGCTTGGCTGGAACACGCCGTGTCCATAGGGAACACTCCGTGTTTTCTTGTTCAGGTATCAGCCGTGTCACGAACAACACGGGCCAGCGTTACCTTCCTTTCCACACGCCGTGTTTGTGCGGAACACGCCATGTAGTCTTGCCTAGGTATCCGACCATCTCACGAACAACACGGGATGATGTCGCCTTCACCTATACACATCGTGTGTGTTCGAAAAACACCGTGTAAGGTCTAGCCGTGTAGACGTCTATGTGATCAACACCACGGGCCTCCAAAGCCTTGTCTAGTACACGCCGTGTTTGTTTAGAACACACCGTGTAGTATCGGGTTAAGTCGGACAGTGTGGGTTAGCCGTGTAAAGAGAATCGGGCAGGGGATTAGTTTTCTAGTACACGCTGTGTGTTGGGGTCAACACACCGTGTAGTTTAAGTCGTTACAAGACTTATGGGGTAGGAGTACATTCCCATGTCAGTAGCTATAGAAGACACACCATGTAGTTTTTATACATGCCGTGTAGTCGAGTTTTGTAAACTTTTGTGTTTTTCTTCCTCTGTTCCCATTTTGTACCCTTGTGTTCTCTATCATAGTTTTCCTGATCTAAGGGGTCCTTTTGATCTTTCAGAGCTATGCCTCCGAGATGTCCTCCGGTCATACGTATGTCGTCAGCCAGTGATCCGACGCTAGACATGGCTGATCAGGGACATCATGTCGATCCCCCAGCCGAGCCAGCCTTGGCATCGGTTGTCGTACCAGTTGTGGGAACTGATGCGCAGATCAGGTAAGGTTTCATGAGGATGATGCATGCCTTCTAGGGAGCACCACCTCATGGATCTTCTATGGCAGACTTGATGTGGGTCTTTCAGCAGCAGCATCCTCCCACGTTCTCGAGGAAGGGAGGACCTCAAACTGCAGAGTCATGGCTGGAAGCCATGCTGACTATCTTCGAGCATCTGGAGATGCCTCCTGAGAGGCGGGTCATTCTCTCCACCTACATGCTCCGAGACTCCACCAAGAGGTGTTGGGACGTGATCTCACAAGCTGTCAACAGCTGGCTATGACTTGGGAGGAGTTCCAGCACGTGTTCTATGACTACTTCTACCCGAAGACCCTGAGGGATGATCGAGCCTGGGAATTCATGAGCTTAGAGGAGGGTACTCTATCTATCATGGAATATTCCTCTCATTTCACTGATCTGCATCATTTTACACCCCTTCGGGATGGGAGTGGGGTGTTCTTGGCGAGGAAGTTTGAGGATAGACTCAGGCAGGAGATCTGATCGTAGGTGAACATCTTCCAGCTGACTTCCATTACTTCCATTGTCAATTAGGCATTGATTGCAGAGCGCAATCTGAGAGAATCTGGAGCTGCAGGCCATGGTGGTTCTTCTTTCAGAGTTAGCCATCCTCTGAATGACAGCATGAAGCACCGTAGGGAGCCTACGCACAGTGATTCATGGAAGCGAGACACATCATCAGACAGCCATGTGACATGCTATCAGTGTGGCTGGATAGGGCAAACGAGGCCGTAGTTCTAGAGGGACCCCATGGATTAACAATCTTGCGGCATGATGGGTCACCTTCAGTATTTTTTCCAAGGTTTCTCACCAGCAGCTGGTGACTTGGGTTCATCCATGACTCCACGTTCTAGAGCATCCCCGCCAGTTTCTCACCAGTAGGGGAACTGGAGTTCATCCAGCCATTCGGGCCGAGGTGGAGGTTGAGGCCGTGTCAGTCAGCCACCAGTTCGTCAGCACCAGTAGGGAGGGTCAGCCTAGAGTGGTCAGCCAGGGGTGCGGGGCTGCGACACGGGCTAGTCTTTCACCATGGAGCAGACTTATCATGAGCAGGATCTCGACCCTTCTACTGTTCGAGGTACGATTTTAGTTGCCTCCATTTTATCTTCATCCCTTTTCGATACTGGTGCTATGTATAGTTTTATCTCTGTTTCCATTATGGATAGCCTTGGACTCTGCATCTTTTCTTCATCCGACTCATTGACACTAGACACACCATTGGGAACGAGGACATCTAGTGTACGCCAGTGTAGAGAGTGCCCTCTCGAGGTGGCAGGGCATCACTTCTTATGGGATCTCTATGTCCTAGAGATGACAGGCTATGATTTCATCCTCAGCATGGACTTGTTGATTATATTCCAGGAAGTCTTTGACTGTTATCGCCGCATATTTATTTTCATTTCACCAGAGGGTGATTCTTTAATTCATAGAGGCGAATGGGACGTTCAGGCGAGTCGGGTGGGACTCAAGCATCTTGGGCTAGGAGGGGTGACAGCCCAGATTGCTCGCCTTTACCTGGATGATCATGAGACTCCACATTTGGACTTTCCTCTAGTGGTTGATCACTTCAGGGATGTCTTTCCAGAGGACTTTTCAGGTTTTCCTCCGGAGCATGAGGTAGAATTTTCTATTGAGCTCGTACTAGGAGTAGCACCAGTGTCCATTCCTCCCAATAGGATGGCCACACCTGAGTTGCAGGATCTCAAGAAATAGTTGGAGGAGATATAGTCTAAGGGTTTCATTCGACCCATTATTTCTCCTTAGGGTTCTCCTATTCTGTTTATGAAGAAGGAAGATGATACCCTTCGGCTTTGTGTGGATTATCGGATGCTGAACCAGTTGACGGTCAAGAACCGATATCCCTTGTCACAGATTGATGACCTTTTCGATCTTCTCCGAGGAGCCTGGGTGTTCACGAAGATCGACTTGAGGTCCGATTATCATCAGTTGCGCGTTAGACCATTCGATATACCTCTGAATGCATTCAGGAGCAGGTATGGTCTACAGGAGTATACAGTCATGCCGTTCGGTCTCACGAATGCACCTGCAGTTTTCATGGCACTGATGAACCAAGTGTTCCATCCTCACTTGGACACCTTCATTCGGGTCCTCATGGACCATATCTTGGTGTACTCTCACACTCGACACAAACATGCCACACATCTTGAGATAATTATGAGTACACAGAGAGCATCTGTTTAATGCTAAACCTTCAAAGTGCCACTTTTGGATGGATCGGATTCACTTCTTGGGTCACGTCATATCAAAGGTAGGAGTATCTGTGGACCCATAAAAAGTTAGAGATGTAGTTTTTTGGGGGAAGCCGAAGAACATTTTTGAGGTACGGAGCTTACCAGGGTTGTATGGATACTACATACACTTCATTCATGACTTTTCGCGCCTAGCATCACTTTTCACAGGACTGACCAAGATGGGGGTGAAGTTCTCATGGTCAGATTCTTGTGAGTCAGCCTTTCAGGTGCTAAATGGGAGGTTGACATCAGCACCAATACTAGTCTTTCCATAGCCAAAAAGAGCTACACTGTTTACTGTGATGCTTCAGGTATCCAGCTAGGAGTTTTGATTATGTAGGGAGATGAGGTCGTTGCGTACGGGTCTCGGAAGTTGATGCCACATGAGAGGAACTACCATATGAACGATTTGGAGTTAGATGCTATTATTCATGCCTTGCGCTATTGGAGACACTATCTTCTGGGAGAGCACTTTGTGGACTTCACGGACCACAAGAGTCTCAAATATATCTTCACTCAGCGTGATCTGAATCTAAGGCAGTGGAGGTGGGTCAATTATCTTCAGCCTTTTGATTTTGAGATTGCCTATATGCCGGGAAAGGGAAACGCTGTGGCTGATGCGTTGAGTAGGAGAACTCAAATTCAGGCAATTCAAGAGGTCAGTAGTGAGTGTCAACTGATGGATTTGTTCTATGAGATGCATCTGGAGGTGCACGATAGATGGGGACAAACTTTTCTTTCTTCGATAGTTGTTACCTCTACGCTACTTGATCAGGTACAGATGAGGCGGCTATCAGACTAAGAAGGCTTTGTCCTGCGGGAGAGTGTGTTAGGAGAGGACCCGCTTCCTGGATGGATATTGGGTGAGGATGAGATCTTGCGTTTCCAAGGATGCGTATGGGTGCTAGAAGATATACGCGAGGAACTATTGCAGGATTTCCATTTTTATATTTGGGCAGTTCATCCTGGCGTCACCAAGATGTATCGGGACCTTCATCGCCAATACTGGTGGCTAGGTATGAAGAAGGATGTTGTTGGTTTTGTCATGAGATGTTCTACCTGTCAGCTGGTGAAAGCAGAGCATCAGTGACCAGTGGGGCTTTTACAGCAGTTACCCATTCCGGGGTGGAAGTGGAATGATGTTGCGATGGGATTCGTGACTGGGTTGTTGAGGTCACCTCAGGTAAATGTTGATGTTTGGGTTGTAGTCGACATGATTATGAATGTTGCTCACTTCTTGCTGATCAAGGAGACCTTCAATTTCGATTATATGGTATGACTTTACATCAGAGAGATTGTTTGTCTACATAGAGTTCTGAGATCTATTGTTTCAGACAAAGATGTGTGCTTTACCTCTCGGTTCTGGCAGGGACTTCATAAGGCCTTGGATACACATGTAATTTTGAGTATAGCATACCATCCCCAGACTGATGGCTAGTCTGGGTGCACGATCATGGTGCTTGAGGATATGATCCGGGCTTTCATTCTAGACTTTGGCGGTTCTTGGGAGAAGCATATCCCTTTGGTGGATTTCTCCATAAACAATAGTTTCCAGGATACCATTCAGATGGCGCTATATGAGTCTTTGTACGGTAGGCCATGCCGATCACCCTTATACTGGCTGGAGGCAGGAGTGGTAGCTTTGCTAGGACCTCATCTTGTTCATGAGACCTCAGAACAGATAGAGCTGATTTGGAAGAGGATGACTATGGCACAGTCTCGATAGAAGACTTATGCTGATCAGTGGAGATGACCTCTGGAGTTTGAGGTCGGTGATCAGGTTTTCCTGCGTGTCACACCAATGTTGGGACACAAGAGGATTCAGACACAGGGTAAGCATTCACTGTGGTACGTCGGGCCATTTGAGGTCTTGGAGAGAGTTGGGCCGGTCGCCTATCAGTTGCAGCTACCTCAGAGGTATAGGTCCATGCACAACGTCTTCCATGTCTCTCAACTCCGACATTACTTTTCAGACCCATCTCACATCTTTCAGCCCGAGGAAGTTGAGCATGAAGCAGATGCATCATTCGAGGAGCATCCAATCTAGATTATCGATCACAGTACGAAGGTTCTCCGTGGGCAGTCTGTTCTTGTGGTATGAGTGCTATGGCAGCACGGGCGAGTATAGGATGAGACCTAGGAGAGGGAGACAGATGTACAATCGCAGTGGCCGGAGCTGTTTGGTGTTTCTCCTTCTCTGCCTCATTAGTGAAATTTGGGGATGAAGTTCTTTAATGTGGGAAGTTTGTAAGAACCTAGATCTCTTTTTAGGTATGGCTTCCCTTTTTCTGGAGTTTTTAAGGAAAATAAATTTTCTGGAAATTTTAGAAGTACATGCCGTGTACTTTTTGAGTACACGCCGTGTACTCTTCCAAGCCTGAAGCTGTGTGCTGGCCATGTTCGGGCCACACACATGGTGTGTAAGGATGAGGTGGAGGCCGATTAATTCAGAGTAAGGAAAATTCAAGTACACGCCGTGTACTCAAAAAGTACACGCCATGTACTTTTTTCATTAAACAGACCGGGGTCACACCTAACCCCTAAAATAATCTTCTTCTCTAGATTTCATATGCCCAGAAGTGACTGTATGACCGAATCTCCTCCGAGCTCCCACCCCGCCGTTCGTTCTCCTATTTGAGCACGGTCGATTGTGTTGGAATCACATCGGTGAGTTCTTCCTTCTGCTTTAGCCTTGTTTTTTGATTCCTCCTCATTTCCATGTTATCGTGGGATGAACCTTTTGTGAGTTTTCTCAGATCTATGTTGTTCTAATAGGAATATATCGTCGTGGTTCACGTATATCGAACTCCTCGGATCGAGGTATGTGGTTTGTGACTTTTTGTAAAAAGTTGATAAATATTATGTGCAAATTCCACCAATACCTGTGAACAGGGTATTGTGTGTTTCCTGTTTTTCCCTTGCTATTTTCTTTCTTTTATTGTTTTATTTAGTATAGGTTATTTCCTGTGAGTAGTGTAATTTGTATTGTGCTCCGGTTGATTTTCCATGCTTGTTTTCCCTGTTGGTCGTTTTTCCAGTTTCCATGCCTAGTTGTAGGATAGTGGAACTGTTGTTTTGTTATTTCTGTTGAGCCGTAGAATGATAGCCATGTTGTTATTGAGGTTTACTTGGTTGATATACAAGTGTAGAGCATGTTTAGATGTACTCAGGACTGTGAGAAACTAGAATAGCAGGACAATGGGGGAATTGATGGAAGGGCTTCTCCAGAGTTTCTTTTAATTACAATGTGAGACTATAGGGGGAATTGACATTGAGTGCTTCCCCAGAGAGTCTGTAGATCCTTGACATGGGCCACAGGGGGAATTGATGTTGAGTGCTTCCCCAGAGATCCTTTATCACGATACGAGACTATAGGGGGAATTGAATGTGAGTGCTTCCCCAGAGAGTCTACTTAGTTACGTAGCTGAACCGGAGGGGTGAGACTGTGTGTGCCTCCTAGGGGGTTTCTAGTACTATAGGTTGAACCATAGGGGTTAGGCTGTGAGAGCTTCCCAGAGGGTTACCTGTTTTCTTCTTATTGTTGACTTCTTACTTGTGTGCTATAATTGTTAGAACTGTGGATTGCAACTGCTTGTTCTTTCCTGTATAATGATTTTTATTAATTTATTGCCATGTATTCATTTGACTGTAAGGCATAAATCTTTGGGTGATTGCCTACTGGGAATGTATCTCACAACCTGTTTGGGCCAGGCTTTTGGGACCAAGCAGACTATGTTGCTGCAGGTATAGACAAGGGCAAGCTCCCTTCAACTTTAGGATCTCGATTTCACCAGGATCTGGGGAGCATGGGACCGAGCCGTGGCTGACAATGCTGAGGATCTTACTTTGTTTTCCGCTTTCACTTGGTTTCAGTTGTACTCCAGCATGTTGTTGTGTTTTCTTTTTTCCTTAGATACTTGTACCTGCTACATCATTGTCATCGTAGTTATATATCTACAATGTTTCAACTGTTTGGTTTCTGTTGTTATGCATGTTGTTTACTACTTCTGCTGATTATTGTTGTTTTCATACCTTGTATACCTTACTGAATGAGGGCATAGTTTCCCCACTGACTCACCAAGGCCCTCGCTGCTAGATGGCAGCCTCTGGCATTCAAGGAAACGCGCTTGAGGTCATGTGATGAACCGGGTACGGGGCACTAGTGGAGGGTCTCCGGGTTTGGGTTGTTACATAACGGTGAAACCATCACGATGTCACACTGACCGGTGTGACCGTCACGGTGCCACCGTGTCCAGTGCCACCGTCACCCTGTCACCGTGACTGGTGCCACCGTCACGGTTCCACCGTGACCGGTGCCACCCTCTTGGAGGAGCCATGTTTTGGAAAATTAATGGCATAGGAGGGTCTAGCCCATTTCAAGGTATGTCGTGTATTACGTACATGACTCGTCGGACATGATTGATCTTTTCATTGAAGGTACTAAGCCAAGTCATCGAAGGGCACTGGCTTATCAATCATTTTCATCATCTGATGAAATTGTATCGTGTGCCATCAAAACAGATAAGGAATTCTCTAGATCAATTTTTTTCCATGGAAACCAATATAATAAGTGGTATTCCGATAGCAAAGGAAAAGGAGAAGCACCAAAGAAGATAAAGGGAACGTATAGTTTCCCATCATGTGATAACTATGAAAGGAATCATATCGGGAAATGCATGAAAGCCATGAGAGTCTGCTATAACTATGGATAAAAGTGTCATCGATCTGATGAATGCAAGGGGAAGAATCAATTCAATGATATTCAATGCTACAATTGCATAGATATGGGACACTATGCAAATTATTGTCCTAAGCTCCAAGGAAACATGCTCTAGAAAAATCCAAGAGAGTAAGGGAGAGCCATTGCGATTACAACCGTAGAGGTTGAAGTTCCTAGTGACGTGGGGGAAGGTACCTTAATTGTTTACTCAAACTTAGCCAACACTTTCTTTGATTCTGTATCATCACATTTATTTATATCCTCTTAGTTTTCCAAGACCATTAGATATGTCTTATTTGATTTATGAAAGGACTTTTCAGTAAAAACTCCCATTGGATATATCATTGCAACAAAGGGATGTCGACTAGTCCCCCTCCAAACACCAAAACTTGCTTTAGTTTCTAACCTTATCATCATACCCATGACTGAATTTGATATAATTCTTAGTATGTATTGGATATAAAATTATGATGTGAGGATTTATTTCAAGAAAACTGAAGTTACAATTTTTGAAAATGGTGTATAATCACTTATATTTATAGCCGAGAATTAGCCATCTGATTCTTAATTAGACCCACCCCCAGTATCTCTACTGAATGAAATTCTTAGAGACGAAGATAACCCAATATCTATGGTTGAGGAAAGAAATATTCAAATTGAAGATCTGCATATAGTGAAAGAATACATTGATGTGTTTCCAAGGGATTTAACTAGACATCCTCCTAAGCGGGAAATTGAGTTTTACATTGACTTAATTCCTAGTATAAGATCTATATCAAAAACCCCTTATATAATGTCCAATGTGGAGTTAGTGGAGTTTAAGAAACAACTAGAAGAGTTGAGTGACAAAGGATTTATTCAACATAGTGTTTTTCCATGGGGATCCCCAGTCTTGTTTATAAAGAAGTAAGATGGATCCATGGGTATATGCATTGATTACAGAGAAATAAATTCTATTACAATAAAGATTAAGTATCCTCTACCTCAGATTGACTATTTATTTGACCTACTTCATGGAGCTCAATACTTTTCAAAGATTTACCTTCGATCTGGATATCATCAGTTGAGTGTGATGAAAGAAGACATTCCAAAAACAACATTTTGAACCAGGTACTGGCATTACAAGTTTACAGTAATGACTTTTGGATTGACTAATACACCCTCTATCTTCATGGATCTAATGAATAATGTTTTCAAGGAATATCTCGATGACATTGTAGTAGTATTATTGATGATATCTTGGTATACTCAAAAAGCTTAAAAGATCATGAAAATCACTTGTTCATTATCTTGAAGACTGTTAGAAGACATGAATTATATGAGAAGTTTAGCAAGAGTGAATTCTAGCATCACGAGATTTACTTTCTTGGCCATATTGTCTTTACTAATGGAATCCAATTCGATCTTTCGAAGACAAATGCAATCCATGATTTTCCTACTCTAACAAACATAACTAAGGTATGCAATTTTATTGGCTTAACAGGTTATTATCGGCGTTTCGTGCAGAATTTTGCCAGACTGGCTAACCCGCTAATGAAGCTCACATGTAAAGGGGATAAATTTTTTTGGACAAAATATTGTGAAGAATTTTTCAAAGAATTGAAGAGAATATTTGTCAATTATCCTATATTTACTCTACCATCGGGAAATGACGGGTTTGTTATTTATAGTGATGCTTCAAAGAAAGGACTTGGTTTTGTCCTTATGAAAAATGATAGGGTTATTGCTAATGCATCATGATAGCTAAAAATTCACGAGAAAAACTATCCTACTCATGATCTTGAGATAGCTGCTGTAATATTTTCTTTGAAGATATCGAGACATTATCTCTATGGAGAAAAATGTGATATTTATACTGATCATAAGAGTTTGAAGTATATTTTCTCAGAGAAAGAAATAAACATGAGGCATAAGAGATGGCTTGAAATACTCATGGATTATTATTTCACGATAGACTACCACCTGGGGAAGGAAAATAAGGTGGCAGATTCTTTGAGAAGAATGAATCATGGGGTTTTGAACAAGATGAGAGTTAAAAGGGATCCTATTTTCATTGATCTTGTAAAGATGGATATGGGAATAACCATTGAAGGTTAAACATCAATTCCTTTTGAAATAGATGACAATGAATATTTACTATAAAGGATACAAAGTTCTCAGGCTGTTGATGAGTTTCAAAAGAAGATTAAAGCTTTGAATAATGGGAGATTGAGTGACTTCGTATATGAATATGGAATTTTGAATTTTGGGAAGAGACTTTGTGTTCCCGATATACCTGATATAAAAAGGGAATTGTTGGATGATTCTCATAGTTCCAATTTCTCTATACACCCTGGTACCACTAAGAAGTATATAGATTTGAAGGAACATTTTTTGTGAGACAACATAAAGAGGGAGATTATTGATTTTTTGTCAAGATGTATGGTTTGTCAAGTGAAAGCTGGAAGGAAATGGCTTGGAGAAGTATTGCAACCTCTTCCCATACCTGAGTGTAAATGGGATAATATCACGATGGACTTTGTCATGGGACTACCAACGGCTCCTAGAGGGAACAATGCAATATGGTTCATTGTTGACCGTCTTACCACGTCAGCACATTTTCTTGCTATAAGAGAAGATCTACCACTTGAATGTCTAGAAAAACTATATATTAATAAAGTTGTGAGACTTCATGGAGTACCCCTATCAATTGTTTCTGATCGTGATCCACATTTGACAACAAGATTATGGAAAACTATTCAAAAGTCCCTAGATACTAATCTTCATTTGAGCAATGCCTACCTCCCAAAAACTGATGAAAACCAGAACAGACTATTTAAACATTGGAAGACATATTGAGGTCTTGTTCACTTGATTTTCAATGAATGTGGGAATAATATTTACCTCTTGTAGAATTTTCCTACAATAATAGCTTCCATTCAAGTATTTAGATGGCACCCTATAAATCATTTCATGAGAGTAGATGTTGTACACCAACATGTTGGGATGATGTTGGTGAAAGAAAGCTCGTGGTCCCAGAACATGTTGAAGAAGAAAAAGAGAAGGGGAATATTATCCAGAACCATATCGAAATAGCTCAAAGTATGCAAAAGAGATATGCAGATAACCGAAGGAAGGATTTAAAGTTTCAAGAAGGTGATCACGTTTTATTACAGGTATCTCCATGGAAGGGTATTATACGATTCAGTAGGAAGGGAAAATTAAGTCCCAAGTACATCGGACCTTTTGAAATTTTGGACCGATTGGAGCCGTATCTTACCATTTGGCAATGTCTCCATGTCTCTCTAAGGTTCACAATGTGTTCCACGTGTCATTGTTAAGAAAGTACATGCCAGACCCACCACATCTACTCACTTATGAAGAAGTAGAATTTGATCCAGATCTATCTTATTCTGATGAGCCAATCAAAATTCTTGATACTATTGAACAAGTATTGAAAAATCGAACGACTGGTCTGGTAAAGGTTCTATGGAGGAACCACAATATGGAGGAAAAAACATAGGGGCCTAATGAGCTTATGTTAAAGACATTTCTGAATCATTTTAATTAATATTTTGTGAATTCCATGGTCGAAATTTTTTAAAGAGTGGAGAATGTAACAGCCCATGGTATTGAAAATAAATATAGAATGAAATTTTATAATCTATCCATTAAACCCAACTCTTCCCCTTCTATGTTTTGAGTTTCGAAAAATGGTCATCCTGAGTTGTGTTCAGTAAGTCATTTGTAGTCTCATAGAGCAAACTCAATTTTTGGTGAATAGTAACATACCCTTATGAATAGTAATATGAATAGTAATATGACCCTTTGGAATAGTATATAATAATATTATTTTATTTTCTTAAGGAAAGAAGATAATGAGATCTTAATTAGTTTTTCAATGAGAAATAAAACAAATTGCAGTTTAAGATTTTTATTTTTTTAATTAACTAATACCTTATTTAAAAAGTATATTAATAATATTTAAAAAATTATTTTTGAAAAATGGATTTAACTTTTTAATTCTCCATGTCAAAAAATGGTAGGGGTTATTTTTTGGGATTTTTCTAAAATTCATGAATTATTCATGAATAGTAAAAATACGATTTTGAGTTTTCTGTAGTTTATTGAAATCATAATGATGTAATAATTAAATATAAAAGTATGGTATACTTGTTTATATTAATTAATGACATAAGTTATTCCATGTGGCTAAAACCATGGGCAAATACCATCGGCATGCCAATGGTTTGGAAAAAAACACTAATGAGGTGTCCCTTCGAAATTATTTAAAAATTACCTCTCTTTTTCTATAAACACCCATTCATCCATTCATTTTCATTCATTAAAAATTCCTCATCCTCGAATCTCTAGTGGTTTTACCTCTCTAGGAGTCCTCCCAAGGTTTAAATAATCCCCCAAGGTCCCATCCTTCAAGATCTAGGAGTTATTTTATAAGGTAAAGGGAATATTTCATTCTCTTCTATAAGCCGAGACTTCTTTTATGTTAGCTATTTTAAATTCCATTCACATATGTTGGGGTTTGATTTTAGTTATTCGTCTTAATGTAATTTTTATTTAAATATTATTAGTTACTATTTTGTTCCCATCATTTTATTTTATGAATTTTTAAGTGACGTCGTTAGGCTCCCGATTTTTCATAAGGGATCACTTAACTTTTCTTTTCTTTTCAAGTTCATCTCTTTTATTTTTCTCTCCTAAAATCCTCTGTACAAATGATCATGATAACTCCAGTATCATATATGTACTGGAATTATATCATGTGAATGGAATAACCATCATAAATTTTCTTACTCCCTCCCTTTTATTTTTATAAACGAAATCAACCTCCATGAGGTTCCAATTTATAGCCTTTGTGGACGATGAAGTTTAGTTCATCAATTTAATCTTCATTACGGGTCATGAAACCATATTTAGGGTTTAACTAGACTATTAAATATGTATGAAAATATAATTAATATTCAGGAACTAGAATATGTACTTATAATTAGGTTATATGACAAAACTACTTCACAATAATCCAAATACCGCCGAATAATCGAAGTTGTTGTCATCTAATGATTCTTCTTCATTCCATTTATCCAAATGATATAAATGACTATTAAAAATTATTTATGTTCATAATTAATATATAATTCTAATCCTTGAAATTTATAACCTTTCCACAAGAACTCCATTACTTAAAAACAAGTGAACCGATTATAAAAATAATGAAAACGAACACCCCAGAACAATGAAATTCAATATAATAACATAGAAATAAGTGCATAAATGAACTAAATAGAATTATGATAAAACAAATACATGTATAATAGTTTATTAAATAATTTATTAATATGTATAATTTTATATTCAAGGAACTTAAGTTCAAGAGAGGAACACGTTCGGAGTTAAAGTAAGGGGTTTCTCATCTCACTTTCATTTCTATGAGATTTTCATTGTTCGCCAATTAATTATTATATGAGGTATATGTATACTAAAATTTGATATATAATAACAATATTCTATTTATATTCATGTTAATAAATGATTCATTTGAGGTTTATTAAGTTCTGGTCATATGATTTGACCAATTACATTGTTTTAAGGGCCTTTGTCTCAATTACTCTTTGTTGTGACTAACTTTGTATGATGCACCTAATAATCCTTTTGTGGTGTACCTACTACCTATTTAAGAACAAATTTATTTTTAAATTATATTTATATTAAATATCCATAATGTTATATCATGGATATGTTTTTTGTCAAAACTGTATACCATTTTACATAAGTTTTTTATTTAGAAAGTTATTTTAGTTAAGGAAATATTGTTGAATCCGTATACTCTAATCGATACGGATATTAAAAAGGCATATTAATATTGTTTTGAATCGATGTATAAAGAATTATTTGGACATTATGTGGTTGGTGGGGCCCGATATAGCCCTTCTATGCATCGGTCGGTCTCATGAGACATAACAGTTTGGCGACAAACCCTTCTAGTTTGTTTCAAAAAATTATAAGGGTTTCTACCCATATAATTGAACCATTTTTATGGTATTATTGTTTCATGTGCTAGATACATGACGTCCAGTTAAGGGGAATTATCTTTATTCATTATCAGTTATTATTATTATCCATGAGGTTTTCACTATGACCAAATCTATGGATGCAGTTTCATTCTTAGTTTATTAATGGCATTAGTTATTCATTTATTCACTATGAATATTGATTATATTAGATTGATTGTGATTCAATTATTATTGTACTCATGCTTATACTATTTGTAACCCTTACTGAGCATTTTATCTCACCCCTTTCATTTTCAACCTTTAACAGGTGATGAAGAGAAGATCTTTTATTGAGTTCCTGGGGATGTTGTTTTTAGTTTTTGTTATGTATTGTATTTTGTAAACTTTTCCAATGTAATTTGAGTAACATATATGTATCTAGTTTCATCAGGACTACTAAAATAAATGTTACTTTGGGATTTTCATTCCTTCTAACCATGCCATTATCCCAATTAATTCACCGACTTTAGGCTAGAGGGGTCAGGGTGTTTCAAAAATACTAAAAATTTATCCTAAGATAATATTGATGTCCCTATATCTATTTTTTTTATTTTATCAATGATTATTTGGAAAATTATAAATATTTTTTCTTAATATTTTTTCACTATTAAAATGGGTTAAAACATCATCTTAAAGAAATATATCTTTTTTCCATAAAATTAGAGTTATTCTTATCTATTGTATTGAAATCACATTAGATGATGGATAACTAGTTGATTTAATATGTAATTTATATATATTTCATTAAAATAATTTATAAAATGTGATTTTCTTGATTTATTATGTTAAAACTTATTATTTCAATGATTTTTTTCAAAATGGAATTTCTTAATTTTCATATAGTTCATACATTCATTTATAATTAATTAATATCCCAGGACTTATTTTTATATAAATTCGAGAACAATATTTTTTTTATTTAATTCTTATTTTTCATACCCACAATTCTAATAACTATATAATGACTATGATAACATTTTAATAATATTATTAATATTATATTATAGTATAGTAAAACTCGGTCTTGCATGTAATGAAATCTATTGATGAGTTTCATTGTTGTGTGTAATGCGGACTAACACAGTGTTACATGAAACACATTATAATCTCAATTTTGGGTGTAATGCATTATGGACATGGAGTTTCATATAAGGAAATAATTACATGGTATATTTTTCAATGCAATTAATAAAATAATTTTATTTTATTCGAACAATGTAAATTCATACAAACTCAGATTGTTACATTTATCCTATTTAGTGTGTTTTACAATCATGATATGTTCCTAAAAATCATTAGTAATATCCATATATCCCACAAAAATAATGAATCACCCTTATAAATGTTTCTATGGTCCACTCCATGATAGATATTTTCATAAAAATTCATTTTTATCCCATTATTGGTGATTATATGTCCCATGAATGTAACTTTATTCATCTGGAACTCGCATTTTTTCTTCTCCCTTTACATTACCTTCCGAACATTATTCAAATGATACACATTCTCCATCATTCATTTTGAGTATATACATATTTTATCTATATCGATTTCCAAAAAAAAATCTAAGTTATTATCTATATAATATATTATTTATATCCACAAATATTATTGAAACATTAATGAATCTGAAAAGAAACCCTATGAACTCATAGGGTCTATACTAGTTTCAAATGGGTATGTTTGGTATATCTTACTTTTTCATCCTGAATTAGTGGTATCAGGACAAAACTTCCACCATAGAAAAATAATGGTCTCCTCATATTTGAATGACAATCCATTAATCAATTATAGGGGTTACATATTCATTATGATTAATTTTTTAGGTCACAATAATAAATTTAGATGTTCATTGACACATTTATATTCATGGATATGTGGCTACGTGCACCCAATGGTGGAGAACTAGGGAATATAAACCCTTTATCTAGATTCTTAGGTAGTTTCTTCTCCATCTAATCAGGTTCAAAATGTCCATTCTATATTGACTCTTGGATATCAAAAAACTATTCCAGTATAATATTAATTGAAAATTCATCCTCTATAATACGGGGAAGATAAGGAATCTCTTTGGGAAATACATCAGTATAATCCCAATTAATAATAAGGTGTTCAAGAATAATATTTTAATTATTATCAATCATTTTAAATTGTTAAAATTTCACATATGTTAAAAAAAATCCATGATTCAGATGATGAAATTAATGAATATTCATCCTTCTCCAAAAACTTTTATTTAAATAGAGGGTGATTCTAGATATAAAGAGTGATTTATTTTTCACATAACATTATTTTGAAGTTATATATAGAATGAAATTTAATTCCTATAATGGAATCAAAATAATATAGACGACTTACCATAATGTTTATTTAGATGATCAGAATGAAAATATGGATTGTCGATGAGCTATAATCATTGAATATAATAACTGACCCATTCACCGTCATCAATAATAACTCAACTTACATGTTATGTATTTGTGATTGAATATTTTCACTAATCATGAATGATACTTTGGAATGTGTAGAACAAAAATAAAAAAGTAAATTCATTATTCTTTAATGAGTGACCATTATACCTGTCACCATATCATTTTTGGGATCCACCTCCAATGTTGTAATCACATAAACTCAGATTTTCTCCCTTGGCCATGGTTTTTTTCATTGGTTTTCATTGAAATAAATTGGGTTCATTTTTTAGTTCTTTTTTATTCTATGTTATTGGTATCTGAAATGTTGGAAAACACACTGAGGGTTGGCTGGTTCATTCCATTACATAATCATATGGGTGGGGTTCACCCATCGGTAATCTCAAACTAGGTTTCCTTCTTTCCCAATCCTAAAACACTTCTTTTTCCCCCTTTTTAAAATTTTTATGATACCTCTTCTATTACTTTTAACATGTGGGATGTTTTAATTTTTTATAAACATTATATTTTTACATCATACCTCTAGAACAGAACTCCATATTCGACATCATATCCCTGTGATAACTTTGACATTATTGATATCCATTTCAATTTTTAGAGGACACTAGAAATTTTCCGTATAGTTTTATAATTATCAATTATATAATGATATTATAAAAATTTCATTATGCCGCAGAATATATAGTCATCATTACTTTTATGGGAGAAAAAAATACATATGAATATCATGAATGTATTATGATGTTATACTCATATTTTTAATTACATTTGTCATCATTTGTTTCTAGAGGATAACTAAATTCCTCTCCATATTATGTTTGATAATACAAGGAAAATATTTTTTAGGAAACCAATTCTGGAATACCATATATATCATCCCTTTGATCTCTTCATCGAGTTTCCTATTTTTTATTAACATCCACCTTCTATTAGATTCTTACTCCATATGATAAATATCCAACAAAAATTTCCCTTGACCAAATCATTAAAGGATAGATAAAATATTTTTCATTGAGTAGGTATTTTGTTTCAAATTTAAAGTATTGGAAGTTTCACTGAAATTTAGAATCCATTGGAACATAAAGTTATCGATGAAAACAAGTTATTTCTTTGGGGGATTTGGGAATTCTACCTTATTCTGGTTTGGGATCAAAACATGAGTTACTTCAGAATGTATTGTTTAAATTTTCTTGAATTATAATCCCATTGGGTAATTCATATCAATTATTAAGTCAAAAAAATTCATCTCACATTTTTTTTGACTTGGTTTCTCTTATATCCATCCTTATACGGAAAAACTGGAGAATTTGGGATGATTATTTTTGAGCTCTAAAACTCATACATGGGAAACTATGAGAATTAAAATGAAAACTGACAAATGAAATATATTCCTTAATCTATGAATTTATTGGTTTCAATCTATCAATTTTGTGATTTGTTTCGTAATATAAAATATTATAAGGATTTTTTAGACCATCATAATGTTTTATAATGATCTTCTGAATTTACAGATGCTTATCCTCTTGGAGTATTAAACCAGATGTGCACCAAGCTTCTCTTTCATGGACCATATAAAGATCATATCCTGATCAATGTTTCATTTTTTGGTTAATAACCTAGGTACATATATTCTTGTTTTATATCAACATGTTGTATCTAAGATGGGATTTATTTTCTTGGAGACCACACTATCTATTCTTTACCAAAATTCATGGATATTGTACAACACATAAGATAGCATATAAAATTATACCAAGGGTTATCACTAAAGATTTATCATTATTATTTATAAAGGATAACTACACCTTCTATATGACATTATATATAGAAATACATGACTTGTTGAACATATTATTTCATGTTTCATATCATAAATATACATTAATATAAAATAAAGTCTAGAAAGTCCTTGTTTCTTTAGGAGACTTAGTTCATATTGTTTGAAATTAGTCTTACAAATGGACTTTAAATTTTATTCATCATATTATGATCATAAGATCTATATGAGATCCAAAAGGAAGACATGATAACATAGTGAATACAAGAAGGAATATGAGAGATAATGTTTTAGAAAGTAAATAAACATGATAAATAATTACATCATCTAATTCAAAGGATTAATACGATATTATAAAAATATATAGTACTTGAGTAATCAAATGGTAGACAAATATACAGTAAATGGTATCATAAGATCATAGTTATATTGGAAATTTATTGAAACATAAAACATTATATATACATAATTCAGGGATATCCACCAATACAACATCAATTAGTTGACAAAGTCGCATAGTTGACGAGGTTTACACGATAATACCATACATAAAGACTCGTGAAACTATAACTTTTACCAATTAATTGAAGGGATATTTAATTCCAGGTCCATCAATAAAATTAATATAATGTAAATGATTATATTTTAAATATAATAAAATCAATTATAACTCAAAAATTAAGCGTTAGCCATAGAAAGAAAACATGTTTCATAATCTGGCACCATATAATAATCAATACCGGTTTCTTAAACAAAGATTTTTTCAAATAAAAAAATTCATATGTTATTCCATACATGAGAGAGATAATTTTAATTTTATATATTTTTAAGACAGACACACATATATATAATTTAGAATAATTTTATTATAATAAAGATATATATTATGTGGGTTATATAGATTATATTAATATCACAATGAAAAGGATAGTTTATAGAAAGTCATTAAATCCATCCAGATTCATCCCGTTTAACATTTATAATATTGAATAATAAAATAAACATAATTATTTACTTTTAGAAGTACTGATTTCAATATTATTATTAATTTTATTTTATTCAATACCACATTATATGAAATTTTTTAATAAGTTATTTTCATGTTGGATGTTTTGATGATGTTGGACACTTATGTCCAAAATCACTTTGTCAAGTTGACTGTGGTCAATTAAGTTATTAATTAATCATATCAAAAATACTAATATTGACATAATTTTCATTTTTATACATCAAATATAATTTTAAGACCAATTACGAACAATTTTTATGAATAAAAAACAATGTTACAATCATGGAGTCGGTATACCATATGTATGCATGAGTATGCTCCATTTTGAATTATCATGACAACAAGAAGGAATTAATTATTTAATAATTAATTAATTAAAATTTTATCTTAAATAAAATATTATCTATTTCAATAAAATTATTCATCCAATTTATTTAATATTGAAAAATTTTATCACATCACTTCGTGAGGCTGAAGTTGATCATACACATGAATAGTGTTATCCTTTTTTGCAGTGGATTGTAAGGTGAAAAATAATATGATATATTAATATTGTGGAATGAATAATTTATTAGTAATATCATATAAAAACATTAGACACATCACCATGAAAATCTTTGAGAGGTGGTGAAGTAAGAAATTCATTGGTTCGTGAGGTGGTAGATTGTAATATACATGATCGATGATTTTGCTTCATATTTGGTGGATGTGGATGTGGATTTTAGGTATTTTATTATCATAATAACCATATATTATATATGATATACTGATGATATTATATTAAAATTAAACAGTTTGATTTTGAAGGAGGTGGATGAAAAAATAAAACAATGATTCACAACTAAAAATAAAACCTCATCTTTTTACCACCTCTTTATGGTTATACCTAAATCCTCCCATGATTTCATTTATGGTTAATACAACTGATATGAGATATGGCATGGGATATTAAGTTGATATTTTTATAGTTACTCTATGATCTAATAGTTTTTTATGTGTTTATATGATATGAGAGTGGTGCACTTTTATATTGTAGGAGAGTGAAATTCACGTAAAGAGACAAAAATATTAAAGAATGATAAGTAACTCTCAAGAAAATTTTAACAAAAATTGATAAATAATTGTTTATACAGGTAATAACTAATATCCAAACATGAAATATTATAAATAAATATTTTTAAAAAAGTTAATCAATTTATATCAGAATTTTAACCCACCCTCATCATGGTAAACTAGTTTAAACAGTAACCATGGTAACATATTTTTACTATTTTTCTAATTTATTAGGAAAAAATATTATTTATACCATGTTCTATTACACTAATTATTAAAAATAAAAATTTAAAATTCATTTTATGAAATTAAATTCCAATCATTTGAAAATTTTAATTTAAAATTAATCCTACAGATGTGTCAAAACTCAAGATTTTCAAGGAATGATTTTTTAGGCATAAGATTAGAATAAAATAACAATATGTGTAGTAATAGTAATATAATTAATTTAAAATAATATTTATTTAAATATAAAATTTAAATTTATTTTAAATAATTCCATATTTGGGGTTATATTTAAAGTTGAAATTTAGAAATATTATTCACATAAAAAGAATTTTCAGGAAAAAAAATTTAGCATAAAAATAAACATATATTAAAATACATTTTAAGGATGATTTAATTTAAATTAATTGGATTTAATATAAATAAATAATAAAAATTATAAAATTAAAATATCAAATGGTACTTTTAAAATAAATAATTTATTAAAAATAAATTATAGTTTTTCAAAAAAATATGTTTTTTTAAAATTCACTAAAACATCAATTTTTCCAAAAAAATCAAAACATTTCACCCTAATGTACTTTCTATATATTGATTTAAAAATTATATTTAGTTTATAAAATAAATTTTCCAAAAATTTTATAAATTTATTATATTACATTCTATCAAAAAGAAATATATTTTTTTGGAGTAAATATATTTTTGAAAAATAAAAAGACATTATTTGAAAAAATGATCCATTATTTTCTAGGAAATTATATATAATTTTTATTTTTATTATAACCATTGTATATATTTTATAATTTATTTAATTATATTCATACCTTAATATTTAACTATTAGTTATAATAGACCAATTTAAATAATAATGGTTTATTTAAGTACAATATTTCTCATCGAATATGCTATCAAACATAGTTTTGCCTTTTAAAATCATCTGGTGTTACATGAAAAATCACTAATAAAATACAATATGAATTGAATAATTAAAATTTAATAAGTACCTCACCACCTACTCCCTCAAAATCTGTATCCCAGATCCCATCTATGCATAATCATCATTAAATCAAAAAAATACAAATCACCCCAAGGTGTTACAATATAAAACATGAATAATAAACAAATGATGTCAACTAAGGGTCTCACACACATTTAAAATAAATTTAATGTCCCAAAAGGTCCTTGAAATAATTATACATAGAATATCATGCCATTATACCTTTAATGACCTAGATTGTTAAAAATAAAATTCAACCTTTTATATAATTAAATGTATTGTTATGTATTACTGTTGTAGAGAACATGTGGGCTTATTTTATTTTACTATATACTATCAATTTAAAATGACCATCAAGCATTAATACATTTGTGAAAATAGTTATTGAACAGTGATCACATGATTAGTATAAATATTGGGTTTTGAAAAATCCAATTGAAATAGAAAATTGAAGTGAGGGCCTCAACCTGTAGAATCATAAACTATGAAACCTATTTATGATATCCTCTAAGGGAGATAGAAACACTAGTAAATTCCCTTAAACAATCACAAGAAGATATCCAACAACTTAATCATGATCAAAACCATTTATAGGGAATTTCATGTTCATCGAGGTCACGACCCAAACATTGTACGTTAAACCACCCCATTAAAATCTCACATCCAAGAATAATACTATTTTGATTCTATTGGTGTAGTAAATGGATATGTATCATTACCATAAAAATATGTGTATATACTTTATTTTTTATTGAATAATGAAAATATTTTCAACTAATTTTTGTTCTGTTATAAATGATTTTCATTTTGATACAACAAAACATAAATTGTTATTTTGGGTAATATACAAATTCAATTAAGGAATTTATTTTGATGAGTTATTTTATTTTTAAAATAAACAATATATTTATAAATATTATAATTAAATAATTTTTAATAAATATCAATTATCATATTGTTTTTTAAATCAAATGTAATTTTTATAAAGGATTAAAAATTGTTATTGTCAAAAAAACACATCATTTACAAATAATGGACTATTTTTTTTAAAATTTAAAAATCACATAAATATAAAATTATTTAGATAAAATGAATATTATTTTGGAAATCATATGTTTGAAATTATACAATGGTTATTATTTCATAATTTTCTATGCTAGAAAAATTTTCAGTTAGAGATTAAATACCATATAATTATAATTTGTGTACTATGACATCATAATGAACCAGAAGTGATGTTATATAAACTATAATGTGTACCCCCAAAAAATATATGTTTTTATTTTATAATAATGTAATTTTAGGTTTATTTGGTTAATTTTATAAATAATTTTTTAATCCTCCATAACTATTAATATATTTTATGGTATTAAAATAATTTCATTTAGAATGTGACTCAACTCAACATAAGCAAGGGAATAATTTTACTTATTTCGGACCTTAACTTAATTAAATAATTAAATACTCTCCCATTTAAAAAACAATGTATAGTTTTTTGGTATTTTCTTATTTTATATTGTAGAGTCCAAAACATAAATAAAAAATAAATCCCTCTCTTTTACTATATAAAACGACTCATTACACTATTTATATTCATTAGGTATTCTAGTATCACATCTATACATTTACCGATTCTCTATAAAGTCTTACAAAGGTTCCCCCAAGCTCTTAGGAAGCCCCTATCTAACATTTGGTGTCACAGACTCATGTAAGCGATTCGTCTCCTCTAAATTCTATTCAATAACATCAATTGAAATTAGTTCTTTTAATTTAAATTGATTATATTGAAATTAATTTATAAACAATATCATGCGATAATATTGTTTTTTGAATGAGTGTTAATTTATCCTCTCTAATTTTCCCAACTACCTAAGTCTTTACTTTGTCGTAATTCTGTAAGTTAATTCTCTCATGTCACATCTATTCATACAGTTATTTTATGTTATAACTCTAGAATTTCATTTTCATATGTTTTGATATTTTCATCTATATTCCTCTTAATATACATTTAACTCATAAATTATGAGATACCCCCTTCAGTCACATTAATAATCCATTGATCTTTTTTGTACACTAGTTACTATGCTGAAATATATTTATGATTCTTTACTTTATTCAAGTTTCAACATTAACTTATTCCTTCCATTTTAAATTATGGATTTGGGGATATGATTTTACATATTCCTATTACATTCCATTTTATTCATATGTAATGATAAACTATCTTCTCTCTCATCATCCAATTTTTATGAATAATTATGTAACAAAATTATACTGCTGAAATTTCACTGATATTTCCAAACCAAAATTTTTTTTATTAAAAAAACCAATTTTAAATCAAGGGAAATCGTAGTGATGCATGTATAATTTTTTATTTTATACTTATATATATTGTTTCACACTCCTTGATCATGGAATAAATTTTCCTGATAAACAAATCCATGTTGTAAGATCAATGGGGCACACATAACATGATAATGATATAAATGGGATGGTTTACCCTGAAATTATATAGCTCTCCAATGTATTGGGTATTGTTTAATATCATCATACATCATGTTGGGATAGGCAGTGATCCAGATTCATTTATAGTTCTTTTTCCACCATTATATCAGGGTGGTATATCCTTGAAATATGTTTATTTAGTAGTGTTTTAATTTGTTTTCTACACTTCTCATGTTATTATTGTCATGATATATCATATATCATCATTCATGTTTATGATTCTTATTATTTTTATTCCCCATTAAAATTCCTATTGTCTAATATGTATCACGTATTCAAATTTTATTCCCTTACAAGGATTTATATCTCACACAATTCTCAAGTATGTCCCCAGATTATCCCAAGTAGTTTTAAGTGCGATAATGTTAAGAGGTTTTCCATAAATATGTTCTTTTTTTAAATTATCTTGTAATTTAAAAAATTCCCAAAGACACTATAATTATCGACATCCTGGGTTGTATTAAGTGTATATTTATTTAATAATTCATTAATTAATGTCCAATAAATAGTATAGTTAGTACAGTTGTTATCAAATGAATTTTTAGTTATTTTTGGGATTATGATTAGAAAATCCTATAGAAAGCATATGGGATAAGACTATGTATAAGAAAACATCCCTAAATATTACAAAGCAAAGAGTAATTGGATTATTATAAAAATACATCCCATTTTGGATACTATAGGTGGACGTGGTTCGGTAATATATTTTCCTTGGGGTAACAACATGAAAAAGGTGTGTCGAGTTTGAATCTGTGTAACCTGATACACAACGGCGTGCCTTATTGCACACCAGGTTTGACACTCCTGGGGGATATGATTTCATAAAATCATAAACTCATTAAAACCAATTTTTATGGGAACAGAATTGACTAATAGAATATATTATAGGATATAGGCCATGGATAATATATATTAAAGCCTATAAATTCATATGTTACGGTTATAAATGTAATTTATATGTTTTACTTTTAATGTATTTGATTTCACATTTATGTGTCAATTAATGTTAAATTACTCATACCAATGTCTATATAAAATAAATTCTGACCAGAATAAAAAGGTAAAATGTTGGTTTATCATCAATAGTTCTACACATTCATTCATATAATGATAATTTTGGTTGAACTATTCAAAAACCACAACAAATCAGGGAATAATATCTATTGGTGAAAATGAAAAATGGGGAAATCATTGCATCCTTAGTATATTATTACTCCTATTTTAAAGAGAAAGGGATGAACTTCCAGACAAACCGTTATATACTTCAATTATTCTAATTTGATGAAATTATTTTCATAGATACGAATTCCCTATTAGATCCAACATAAATTCTCATGAGTGTAAAATCACTATCTATATTTTTGATTGACCCTTAATTCACTACATGTGTAAGGAGGAGGATGAATCTTATTTAGAACCAACGTCTCAATAATGGAAATTATTTCCCAATGATAAATCGTATCAATATCAAATGATGGAGTATATGAAAATAACCATCCTCAAAGACATTCAAATTGTGTGGGAATTTAATGGCATGTTTAATAATGAATTCCCAGGTCTTCCTTCAATATATGATGATGAATTTTATATTATTCTCATAAATTGGGAATTTCCATTATCAAAGGCTCTGTATAGATTGTTTTTTGTGGAACTTAAGGAGATAAAGAATCAACTAACATAGAATCTAGATAAAGGGTTCATATGCCCTAGAGCTTCACCATGGAATGAACCAGTACTCTTCATTAAGAAGAAGTATGGGTCAATGCACATTTGCATCAATTATTGTGATCTCAATATGATCATGATGAAGAACAATTATCATCTTCCTCATATTTATGACTTGTTTTATCAGTTATGTGTAGAAAAATACTCTTATATGATTGATCTTAGGTCGGTATATTATCATGTAAGGGTGGAGAATGAAGATATCCCCCTGACAAGTTATTTTACAATGTACGAGAAATATTAGTTAATTTTAATGGAATTATGTCTTAGTATTTGTCCATAAATAATTATGTACATGATGAATATAGTATTATGATATTACCTAAAAAATACGTGGTAGTATTTATAAGTGATATAATAATATACTACAAAACCAAGGAGGTGCATGAGAAGCATTTGAAAACATTTCTAAAGAACTAGCAAAAAGAGAAGCTTTATGAAAAGTACATAAAATGTGAGTTTTGGCCTAATTAAGTCTCATTATTGGGCAATATCATCATAAAAAATTGGATATATTTGGACCCTTCAAGGAAAAAAAGAAATTGAAGGATGGTCGAGGCCAATATCTGTTATAGATATATATAGTTTCCATGTACTTTCTGTGTAGTATTAAAAATTTGTGGGACAATGATTATTATTTTAAAAAGTTTTAACCAATATAACTCATAATTTAGTAAAATTTTCATGGAATGATGAATGTGTAGATAGATTCAAGGATATGGAAATGAGGATTATCACTACACCTTTGCTCACAATTGTCGAATATTGATAGATTTTTTTTATTTAGCGATAATTGGAAGATGGGATTGGGTTTTGTGTAATTTAAAAACAATAAATTCTTAGTATATTCTTAATGAAAGTTTAATTTTAATGAAGAAAAATAACCAATACAATTCCCTGTATTGGAAACAGGGATCTTTTCATGGAAAATATAGTGGAATTATCTCATTCGAGGGATGTGTGAAATATATAAGGATCACAAAATCGTTCGATAAATATTCACCTATAAATAGAAGAATTTGTTCCAATAAATATAGTTAGATTTGATAAAAATAAAATTGCTACAAAATTCATTACCCTACTAGTAAAGTAAATAAAGAGGCAGATTCTCTAAGTAGACTGGGTCCCAAAATATTATTATTTATGTGAATTGGGAATGATCAAATCTTCTTATAATTGAAGAGGATGGAAAAAAGAATAATACCGAATGGAAAATCATCAATATGTACAAATATGATTCCACAAATGATTTTTTGGAAAAGGTAAGGATAAAAAAGGGAAGATGTGTGATTTTAGAAGAAAATTGAAACTTTAAAAAATTGATATCCTATTATTTCAATTTTTTTGAAGAAAGTGTTGTGAGATTTGGGTGACAAATATGTGTACCCTCAAATCCTATGTTAAATATTGAACTTTTTGATGATACACGTAGTTAGAATTTCTATACTCTCCTAAGAAGCACAAAGATATATTGATATCTCTAAGAGTAGTATTGTTGGGACAATATAAAGTGGGATATAACTGAATATACCTAAATTTTATAGGTATATATACAAGTGAATGTTCAATTTTAGATGTCTAAGGGGAAGATTCAACCATTACCTATACCAACATAGAAATTGGAAAATATCCCTACAAAGTTAATTACTAGAATTCTTAATACATCTAGGGTAATCATTGCTATCTTTTTTGTTTTGGATCTTGTTACAATGAATACACAATTTAATGTTATTTTGGAGGATTAATAACTAGATTAACTTGCATGGATATGGATCAATGAATTGGAGGGGCTACATGCATTATCATAATTGATTGAATCTGATCAAGATCCGAAATTCACAACCATGTTCAAGAAAATTCATTAAAATTATATACACACTGATATAGACATCACCAAGATTAATCACCACCAATCAAATGACCGACATGAGAGGACTATCGAGACACTTGAGGTCATGTTGAATGAATCCAAAATTGAAGTCAATCGAGGATGAGACCAACATCTTTTTCTAGTCAATTAATCATACAATAATATTTTCCCCTCAATCATCCAAATGTCTCACATTGAAACCCTTTACAAGAAGAGGTTCATAACTTCTTCATTATTGGATTAAGTTGGGTAACCCAAAATGCTATATCCTGAAATAGCCACAGAAATTTTAGAAAAATATAATACTATTCACCATAACATCAAGGATACTCATAGTCAATAGAAGGGCCTTGCTGACAATCATCGACGTAACCTAGAGTTTGATGTTGAAAACTTGGTATTCTTATGTATATATATATGGAATAATGTTATGTGATTATGGATGAATTTAAATATTATTAGAAGATACATCGAACCCTTTGAGATCCTTGATCGTATCAGAGTGGTGGCCTATAAACATGAACTCCCACATAACCTATATCAGGTACAAGATATATTCCATGTATCCCTTCGAAGAAAGTAAATACCAGGAAAATCACATATAATCAATATAGAGGTGGTACCCTTGGAGATCGAACTTTTCTATGTGGATAAGCTGGTGAAGATCATAGATCTTAGAGACAAAGTTCAATGGAATTTGATAATACACCTAGTCAATGTGATGTCATGAAACTTCAAGTTTTAAGATGAGATGTGGGAACTATAGGATGTAATGAAACAATGTTACAATCATATGTTTTATTGTGGGAAGTGAAAATTTCGTAAGCCAAATTTATAAAGGCGGGGTGATTATAAAGACCCAAACAATTATATATAAAATTTCCCTTTTGATTTAATCAAATATATAATTATATATTATGGTTATAGAAAAAACAATCACTTATTTGGTTTTTTTATAAAAAATAATTTTTAAAATATATTTAAGTATAATTACATTTGATAAAATATCCATTGAACATTGATCAAATGATTAGTATAAATATAAGGTTTTGATAAATTGTATTGAAATAGAAAAAGGATGTGATGGCCCCAACTAATATGATCATAACCTATAAAGCCAATTTATCAAGGCTTCCGAGGGAGATAACCAATAAATGATTTTACCTCAACCAAAACCAATTTGTGATCCAACAACTTAATCAGGAGAGAAACCATTTACAATAAAATTTAAAGATCATTGAGGTCACGACCAAAACCAAGTTCGCTATACCACCTCATGAAAATATCCCCATCACAAACCTTACTCAAAAGTATTTTATTGGTGCATAAAAGCAATATGTATCGAGACCCAATAAATGGGAGTATTTACATTATTTTGGATAGAATAATGAATATATTTTCGTCCCATTATTGTTACATTTTAAATGATTCTTATTTTGATACAAAAAAATGTAAATAATATATTTTGGTAATATTAAAATTAAATTAGGGAAATAATTTTGATGAGTTAATATATTTTTCATATTAATATTATTTTAATAATATATTATTGTTAAATAAATTTATTATATATAAACGATCATATAATTTTTTACAAATTCCAATGTAATTTTTATACGGGTTCAGAAATTTGTATTGTAAAAAAAGTCAACATTACATAATAAATAGATATTTTATATTAAAATTGAAAATTCACATATTTTTTAAATTATTTAGATAAAATTAGTATTATTTTTTGAATGAAAACATTGAAATTTTCAATTGGTTAATTTCCGATAATTTTCCACGTGTTGAATTTTAAGGAAAAATTAAATATAGTATAATTATATTTTTTTGTAAAATGACACCATAATGACCCAATAGTATTATAATAAATACTATAAAGGGTATCCAAGAACAAATATATTATTTTCAGTTAAAATAATTTGATTTTAGGTTTATTTGGTTACTTTTATAAAGCCCACCAATACCATTAATATATTTTATGGTCTTAAAACCATTTCATTAAGAGTGTGACTCACCTCCACTTGATCATGGAAATTATTTATTAATTCATACCATGACCTAATAAAATAATTAAAACAACTGTCATTTGGTATAAACCATGGGAGAAACCCATGGTAAGGTTTGTGGCTTTTGTTATCTTTTTAGAGTCCAACATCTAAATAATACAAAAATCTCACTCATTTTCTATATAAACCCACCCAATATCCCTTTTCACTCCACCTAAACTCAAGGTATAATGTCAATACTCCTCCCTACACTTTATAGAGTTGTCCATAGGTGCCCCCATTCTCTCAAGAAGCCCCTCCCAAGCAATTCATTTCACACACACTAGTACGTAATTTGTCACCTCTCATTTCATTTCAAAACTTCATTGGAAATTTTTCCTTTTGATATAAATTGATTATATTATAATTTATTTATAAAAAATATTGTACTGTATATTTTTTTCGGTTTAATGTGACTAAATTTATACTCTATAATTTGTTTATGCTTCCTAACCTGTTATTATAATGAAATTATTTATTGTATTTTTCTCTTAACATTCATATTCAATCACTTATATTATGTTATATCTCATGAATTCAAATTTCTTATGTGGGGAAATATTCATAAAAATCCATGATAATAAAAATTTAATCTATAAATTTAGTAATCTCTCTTTCTCAAATATTAAGCCTCTCGTGATCCAGTTTTTACACCTATTACTATATTGAAATGCTGTTAACAATCATTTCATTAATCAAATTTCTTCATTAATTTATTAAATATATTTCAAATTTATAATGTTGGGACATGTTTTTCCATGTCCCTATTACTTACCATATTATTTTTATGTGATGACATAATTTTATCTCTATGATCAACCCATTTTGATTAATCTTTATGTGATGCTATTATACTGAGGAAAATTTACTGCGATTTTCCATTCAAAAAATAGTTGTGTAGTGGATACCATGACCATGTACTATCAAGGGTGTTCACATTTATTCAATTATAATTTTTTATTGGGTACATATGTATATTTTTTCTACACCCATTTATTGTTGAATAAATTATGATGAGGAATTACTCGCTGTTGTTTATTTTATGTTCCACACTTAAAGAATGGGAATAAAATGAATGTGGTGGGTGAACCTGAAATTATATAGAACTCCAATCCATTAGGAAATGTTTAGTACTAAGATATTCCATGTTTGGATATATAATTCACCTAATTCCTTAATTTTACCTTTTCAACAATAATGTCATGGAAGTTTACCCTTGACTTATGGTTTTGATTCAATGTTTTATGTTGTTTCCATATTTCCCATGTTATGAGTATCATTCTATAAAACCTATCATTATACATGTTTGTGATTCATATTATTTTTATTTCTCATTGATATTCATATTTTCTAACATGTTTCTACTAATGACATGCTTGTTCCCTTATTATGATTTATAGGTTATCCCTTTATTATGTAAGATACCAGGTTATCCCATGAAATTTTATGTGTGACTATGTTAATAAGTTTTCAATAATGTTGTTTTTTTATGTATTAAAATTTTATGAAATGTAACTATTTCTAAAATACATTATAATTATTGGTCTTACTGGTTGTATTAACTTAAATTTTATCAATTCCACAATAATATTTTTATTTTCCAAAAAATATTTTAAAGGGTAAGTGTAAACCAAAGACACAACTAATGAGTACAATTCAAACCATCCATGTTAACCTATCCACAGAAAATGTCCCACCATCTCCAAAATCCTCAATTAAAATGACACAAATCATTTACAAAATTCAAATTACAAAATGATATCTTAGGCAAGAAGCCTTCCTGCATAATGAATACACATTCAGTCACGTGGCCACCAACACCCATCATCATCATCACCAGAACCAAACCATATGTCACTATAGCCAATAAATCATCATCATCGTCAATATCAGAAATCCTACCACTCGAAATCACATCCCAAAGAACCATGAAGGCCACCGTGCAACTCCACCTTGAAGATAATGGTTGAAATATTGATCCATAGAAGTGGAAAAATGCTCTTTTGCAGGTTGAATCATTGGAAGGTCTATCTCCAGTCGAGAGGCCTCGAACAAGGAAATGTGTTAACCAGAATAAGGACCCGAACAAAATAGTTCTCTTAAATGACCTCCCTAATAAGCACACTGATGAAAATTTCATCACTATCCCGAATATACAAGAATGTAGGAGAACTCCATACAGACTCCATTGAAACCCACAAACACCATTAGACAAAACACTCAAACTGGGAATAATGCATCCTAAAAAACCAGAGCTGTAGAAGAATACAAAATGAGGAAGAACCTATCCAAATCCCATCTTATAGTGGCTCACCTTCATCATAGCCAACCTTGTCACACAACAGTCCATCCTAAGAAGACACCATAACTAAAACACATAAAAGTATAACTAGCAATATATGATCGAGAGAACCCCAATATAAAAACACCTGGAGTGAGGAATAAAGAATGGGGATGAAACCCTAAGATGAAATTGAGAAAATGAGTTAAAAATAAATGAGATTAAAGGGGAAAACCTGATAAAGTTACCAGGGGTGGAAACTCTGAATGTAGAAGACCAGAGACAACGTGAGGATCCCCAATACACAAACCACTATCCCAAAAACATTATTTTCCATATAATCTAAATTCCTCATAGATACGGGATGTGTAAGGAGAGGCCAATGTGTCATAAAGTTCCTATTAAAGGTCATCACAGAGCCGGGGGAGGATAAATAGGAAGATAAGACCAAGAACCATCAAAATAGAAAGGGGAGAGGACCTCGAGAAAGTGATTACAAGAAAAATGGGTGGAGAAGGGAGGGCCAAGGAGATCAGAGAAGTCCATTACCATTGAGGAGGAACCCGAGGTGGAAGAAGATTCTAATATAAGAGTAGAGTCTAGGAGAGTACATTGGGAATGGGGCACCATTCTTATCCTATAATTTTATCTAGTAAATCAATAATTAATTTGTAATAAAGGGTAGTGTCTCACCTCGACCTATCTAATTATTTTATTTTATTATTTCTTTTTATTTTATAAAAAAATTATGTTGAGGTTCGATTTGAATCCAAAAATAAATTTTGACTCATGTCAAAAAGATCATGTTTTTTGGAGGACATCGTTTGGAGAAAATGCAATGTTCATTTTGGAGACCCCACATGGCTTTTCCTAGGAATCATCGTGATCCTCCTGTCTTTTCAAAAATTTAAATGAGTAAATTTTGTAATTTATTGTGTTATTTAATATTTTTTATTGTTTTTAATAATTTTATTGTTATTATGGAAATGATATAAATACTTATATTATTTTTATTTTTACAATCATGGTATTATTATTATTATTATTAGTTTTGTTATTATTATGAATGAAATAATTCTCATTATCTTTATTTTTTAAAAACATTTATGAGTCGCGTGGGGTAACTGTGCAATTGCCTTGTCACAAGAGCACCTGATTCTAAATCAGATAGATGTTACGACACGGTCCGTGTGATTACAATATTAAAATGAATGAAATAAGATAATGGAGAATGAGTTAAAATATAAAAGAAATAAGATAATAATATTATTTTGTTACTATTAGTATTATTATTACTAAATTTTTTATAAATAATTTTATTAGTTATACCATTTTATTTTTAATATTGTTTTAATAATTTTCATTATTGTTATTTTTATTTCTATTTATTTTTACCTTTTATTATTATTATTTTTCATTCTTTTATTTTTTCCCTTCATCCCCAATTATCCCTCCCTAATACATGTAGCCATACCACTCTCTTTTTACCTAGCATTGACCTCCCTCTCTTAAATCATGTGTTGCAGGATCCATCTCTGGTGAGATTCCCCTAGTATAGTTAACTCCACCAGTGTCACCCCTTACTGGCACACACCACACAAACACATGACTGCCTCCTCGAGTCACCCCCAGTGCTTCCTACTCCTTAATACCACACCTCTCCCATGACCATGCCTCCTCATTGCTTCCACCCCTCTACACAATGCTACATTCTTCCTCTGGCCGACCCATGACAACCTGCCTTGTTCCTAATGTCTAGCGCGCTACCCTAACCTGTAGTCACCCTTCTATGCTCTGGATGGTTTGTAACCTCTGACATGTTGCAGCCTCCTTTACCCTAACTAGAACATCTTCATCCCGCTGCACGTCCCACTGAAAACCCTATTAGGTGAGGGTTCTTCATTTTAGGGATAACCCTTGGTGGTTTTTTTGTTTGGATATACTACATGCATTAGTGTTTAAATTTTAGGGTCATTTTTTGCAAATAGTATGTTCAAATTTTGTTGCACATGCTGGTGTTAGCTTCCCATGTGTGTGGTTGGGGTGTGATGAAGATTTTTCACCAGTTTCATGATGTCCATCGACAATTGATTTTGGATTTATTTATGTTTCCATATAAATTTAGAAAGACATTATTTTCATTCATTTTTATCATTTCTTGAGGATTAAATAGATACCCATGACATGGTTTAATGATTTTATATAATTTTTTGGCTTCTATATTATGTCCTATGGGTTTTATATGAGGTGTGACATGTGTTTTTGAAAGGGGCGTAAGGTGTGTTCATGTTGAAAAGTGATTGTTTATATGGTTTGGGTATCTCATATGAACCCTTGATGGGTCTCTTAATTGTGTATTATAAATGGTGCAAGGTGTTTGATAAAATATATATGTTGTGTGGAACATGATTTGAAATAGAGTTGTGGTGAGTATGGATTGAAATTTTGTTTTATAAAAAGAAACTGGTTAGATTTTAAGTATATCCATTTTATTATTCCCTTTGAATGTGTTTTATAAATTATGTATGTGATTTTATAAAATGTCTGAATTGTGTGAAAGGTGTTTCTAATTCTTTTTATGTGCATTGGATTTAAAATGGGGTTTTAAGGGTTTTTGATTGTGTAAAGAAGTATGATTCTTATTGGAATTGTTTTATATATTTAAAATTTGTTTATTAAATAGTGAAAATGGTGTGAATTATGTTTTGAAAACATGTCGAGGAGGTTTTTTCTGTTTTTTGGCCATTTGGGTTGTTTTTAGTTAGTGGTTATTTTTTTAGTTGTTGTGTGGTTTGTTGCAGTGCATTAGTGAGGAAATTCTGTGATACTGTAATTGTCGGCATGTTGATTCTTGTGCACTAATGGGGGCGTGACTAGCATATAGACGCCAACCATATGTCTGAGTCACCCATCGACACTAGTTTCCCCTTATGGATCATTTGGATATTCTTTAACTATTTCAGCTATTTTGTAATGTTTTATTTTTGAAATTGTGAAAAGTTGAATTTAAAATAAAAATGAACATGTTTTTATTAAATTGTTTCTTTCCATTGTTCCTTAGTGTTCGCCCATACGAAGGTTTGACGAATTCCCAAGGTGATGCTTTGGGTGGTGCGCCCTTATAAAATCCTCTAGTTGATCAGCACATAGACTACATCCCTGAGTTTTAGAAATTGATTTCTCCCATCTTTCATATACCAACAAAATCATCTTGAGGCAGAAGAGTGGTTCTGGAAGATTGAGAAGAAGTTATATTTTCTTGTGCTCCCTAAGTCATTGAAGGTGAAGTTTTCAACCTTTATTATTGAAGTCCCAACCTAGAAATGGTGTATGTTATTATCTTGAAGAAAACCTCAAGAAGATATTATTTAGAAATTAATCAAGTCTTCATTCCTCAAAAAAATACATCTCTGAGTTTATGATGCTAAGGAAGAGGATAAAGTTGTGTTATCTTTAGCAGGGTGCTAAATCAGTATTAGAATTATATAAATGATTTTAGACAATGTTCAATATGACCAATGGTTTGTTGAAAATGATTCAAGGAAGGCTTGGAAATTTATGTTAGGGATCCGACATGAACTATAGTAGAATGTGGAAGATCTCAACATAACCACCTTCTCAAATGTTTTGGGGAATGGTTTTTTGGATGAAGCTAGGATAACAGGAGGACATGTGATGGTTAATCCTTCCCTAGCCTTGGGAAGCAGTTAGTAGGATGAAGATATGATGAATTGGAAGTGACTTACTTCCAGTGGCTCTAATAAAGAAATCAAGAGGCCTTTAGACCTTCAGTAATCTTCTTCACAGCACAATGTCGTGATCTGTCACCAGTGTGGTTGGAAGGGTCACAAGGGGATGATGTGATCAAGTGCTCTGAGACCATACAACACCTGTGGATGTATGGGTAACTTGTAGTGATTCTGCCAAGGTGTTTCGATGAAGTTCCCTGAACCAAGACCTGGATCATCGAAGGTCACCTCAGCCCGTCAGTGGTAGTAGGACAATGTTAGGGTTCAGTTTGGAGTTTTATCATTGTAGTGTTCCTTGGATATAGTGGCCATCTCTTGTAACATTCGGTGGTGTTTATTTTCATTAAGATGTAATATTGGTTATTTTCAAACCTTAGTGAAACCATTATTAGAATGGATGGTTTCATGGTAAAATTCGGATTTGTTTGTTAGGTTTGGGTATTTTTGAAGCCTGACAGGGAGGTAGGAGGTCATGCAATCATTGGTGCTCCTACCATATGTCATGCAGTGATGTTGGCACATAGTCAGAAGAACCCCAATGATGAAAAGGTCTTTTTTAATCTTTTTCTTTAGTGTGGAATAATTTTTGTTCTTATGAGGGTGTGACATAGTTGATATGGTGATGTTGGTAGTTTTCATTGTCTATCAGTTGGGCCCTTCCCTTATCCCCCGCATGGTGGGGGGATTTTGGTTTGAGTGGGACGTTTTTAGATTCATTAAATCTATTTAGTTCTTATTGTTGGGAGAACCACAGTGGGTCACACCGAGTTAAACCCAAAATAATTTAGTGTTAGACTGATCCTTATATTGGGTAGGCCATTTGGGTCTCCTCATGCTATTATCAAAGTATCCGTTCATGTATCGTTCGGTGGTGGGTGGTCTCATGTGGAACCACCTAATCATAAATTCATCCTCTTGAGTAAACATTCATATTTTAATACACCCAATGATTATGTTGGACTACGATTACATGTATAAACTTTGGATGTGGTTTAATTTCATTCGTTCCTTGGTTGAAATGGATGGTTTGGGTTCTGTTTGGTAGTGGTTACAATGTTTTTGTTTCGAGGTTGAGTTGTAACTCATGGGATTTCAATTTCTATTTGAATTGATCAACTCTAGGTGCTTAATCCTTTGGTGGTGGGTGACACTTAATAAGTTTTATCTTTGGGCCTAGATCTTTTTGTTTATTTCCAAGGGATGATTGTGTTACAGTGGGGAGGATTGTCACACCATGACTGACCTAATTATTTTATTTTATTATTTCTCCAGCTTTTAAAAAAATTGTGTTGAGGTTTGGGTTGACTCCCAAATAAAACATTTGATCTATGTCAAAAATTTCAAATTTTTGAGGAGACGACGTTGGGAATAGAGGCGTATTTCATTTTGGATGCCCTGCGCGGCATCGGCCACGCATCAGCATGATCCGCCTATCTTCAGAAAAATTACAACAAGTAAATTTAGTAATTTATTGTGTCATTTAAAAAATATTATTGTTGTTTATAATTTTATTATTATTATTAAAATGATATAATTTTTTTTATTTTAGCCATCATATTATTATTATTATTATAATTAAAATTGTTACTGTTTTTAAAAAAATTGTCATAATCTTCCTTTAAAAACAAAATTAACTCAGGAGGGGTGACCGAAGAGTTTCATGGGCAGGCATGCTATGACAAACCTTCTTTTATTAAAAACATAAACATGATTTATTATATAAAACTTCAATCGATAAAACAAAGAAGATCGAGAGTTTTAGTTTCCTTGGGGATTTAGACCATTACATAAAAACATGAAACATGAAATACAACATATTTATTGAAAACTTCCTTTACTTGACCTCTACATTCCCTCGTACTTAGCATTTCATGGGATAACCTAAGGACATGCATAAGAAAAGGGTGAGCTGTAAATTCTAGTAAGGGAATACACATGGAATAAAATGAGGAGTACAATATATGTTATACATTAGGCATATCAATAGAGAACAAGAGAAACATTAACATAAAGGCTTGATAAATCATGATAATCATAACATGGAAATGTGGCAAAAACAATTAACATGGAACTAGCATGAGCCAAGGCTCATTGAACATGGAGCATGAGTAAATCCTCATTGCACATGAATCACGAGTAAACCCTCGTTGCACTTGAATTATCATGAGTCAAAACTCATTTCACATGACATATCATGATGCTATACTTTACCCAATGCATTATTGGGTTATAAGGGCACACCCTTCTTAAACATTTCATTTCATGCATAAGTGTGCCACATGGATCATAAAACATGGATTCATAAAACATAATCATTTATTACATGATAAAGGAATGTAGTATTAATACATGAAAATTTATAATAAATAATTAAATGTGCATAAAGGTAAATACCCTTGATGGAGAAATGGGCATGGTACTCACTACACAATGGCATTGGCTTAGAAAATTGGTGTGATTTCGGTAGCGTAACGGCGTGACATAAGAATTCATAAAAATTGTTGATTAGAGAAAAAGGGGTTCTTCATAATATTTACATTTAATAGAAAATAAGGAGGTCATATAGATAAATGTACCAACAATTGTAATGGAATTTAGATTCATGATGAAAAAGTATTGCTTGAATGTAAAAGAGGAGAGAGGGGTTCCTTTTGGAATTTCGGCATAGTAACGGGTGTACATGGGAGGAATTTAATGAGAGTGAAAGGTGTATTCCTTCATTCAAACATAAAGAGGGAAGTATGAGGGAGGTTTGAAACCATACCCCAACATTAATAATTGAAATTAAAATGGCAAAACAACTTAATGAAAATTGGACAAATGAGAAAGGAAGAAAAAACCCTTACTTGAAAGTGTGCTTCCAAAAGCTAGATAGAGGCTTGAGAGAGGCTTCTTGGGAGCTTGGGGCACCTTGGGAGGATTCCAAAGAGAGTAGGTCCGAGGTTGGACGAACTCCAAAGGCTTTGAGTGGGGAGGAAGTGGGATATTGTGTGGGTTTATATAGGAAAGGTGAGTGAATTCTTTATTATTTAGGTTTGGGACCCCTTACATTAAACTAATCCAAACCATAAAACATACCATGGTTTTTTACCATTGTTTTTGGAAAAGGAAAGAGGAAACAAATATTTTGTATGGAAAAAGTCCGAACTTCTTAAAATAATAGGGTTGCTTATGTAGAGGTGAGTCAAACATCCATGGAAATCAATTTAAAAAGACAAGGTGTTTAATAAGTCTTGAAGTGTCAATTAATGCTTTGAAAAGTAAGTCAATAAAATCCAAAATCACATTATTTTAATTTTAAAACATATATAGGACGAACATAAAGATTATAATATTTTATTACATCACTATTGGGTCATTATGATGTCCTAAAACACATTATATATTTAAACACTATATAATTTTTTCCCAAAAAATTGACTATCTCAGAAAATTATGAAAAATTCACCGTAAGATAATTTCGAAATCATGATTCCAGAAATGGCATTTATTTTATCTAAATAATTTTCTAAATATGTTAATTTTCAATTTTAAAATAAAAACCAATATTTATAAAAAATTCACGGGTTTTTGACAAAAATGGCTTTCAAACCTTAATAAAAATTACAATTGCATTCATAAAACTATATGATCATTTATATATAATAAAATTAAATTAATAATAATAATAATAATATTTTATTAAAAATATTATATCATTCAAAAATACCTTAATCTAATAAAATATAATTCATAATTTAATAATAAAAAAAAACACTATTTTCACTTTAAAAACAATTTAGAATTTATCAATAATGACACGAAAGTATATTCATTGTTATATTCAAAAAAATAATGTACATGAACATAGTACTAATTATTTGTTACATAACCCCTTAAAAAAGACGCATAAGACCTAACGGTAAGGTGTGCGATGCTGACAGACTCTTGGGGTGGCTCGGATAACATCGCTCAAGTGGTATTTTCTATCAACTTCCAATTTTCCCGAAGATGGTCAAGTTCGAGCTTGACATGATAAAGATGAGCTTGGGCTTGGTCAAGAGAGAAGCCCAAGGACACCACCTCTTTTCTGAGGTCCGACAAATGAGCTTCGAATGGAAAAATTCTACTGGATGAGGCCATCGCTTCTTTGTTAGAGTAAATTGGATTTGATAAAGCCCTATATTTATACTAATCATGTGATCACTGTTCAACAACTATAAAAGTAATGGTCACAACTCTTAACATAAAACTAATGAAGTTGAAATTTTATATAAACGTTTTACATAAAGAGACATTTAACTAGATCAAGAGGAATTTCCATTAATGAAGCTTTGGGTCGTTATAATATTCCCCCTTAAGAAATTTCTCCCTAGAAATTTCCTTTCTCGCACACTAAAATAGATGTGGGTAACTTGGATTCATCATTTTCTCTGATTCCCAAGTCCCTTCTCCAAACATGTGGTTTCTCCACAACACCTTGATGAGGGGCATTGTCTTATTTCATAGAACTTTTTCTCTACGATCTATGATCTTCACTTGTTGCTCCTTATAAGAAAGATCATATTCCAATTGTTCCACCTCAAAAGAGAGTACTTGTGAAGGGTCTGGTATGTACTTCCTTAAGAGGGATACATGAAAGACATCATGTACTTTGGCCATGATAGGTGGAAGTGCTAGTCGATAATCCACAACCCCGACACGATCAACAATCTCGAAGGGGTGATGTACCTTGGACTTAACATGTCATTATTTACAAACCTCATGACCTTATTCCAAGGAGATATGCATAAAAAGACCATGAATCCAACTTTCAACTCAATGTCTCATCGACGGTTATCTGCGTAACTCTTCTGTCGAGTCTGGGCTGCCATGATGTGCTGCTGAATGGTTTTCACCTTCTCCACTATTTCTTCGACCATTTCTGGTCTAATCATCTTACGTTCATCAAAATAATCCCAACATTCCGGTGTTATGCACCTTCTACAATACAAGGATTCATATGGTTCCATTTGGATGCTTGAGTGGAAACTGTTATTGTATGATAATTCAACCATTGGAAGATGTTGATCTTGTCCTCCTTTAATGTCAACTGAGCATGCTCTCAACATGTCCTCAAGTGTTTGGATAGTCTACTCGGTTTGACCATCAGTTTGAGTATGATAAGCCGTACTGAAGTTCAGTTCAGTATTTATAACATGTTGATGGCTTTTCAAAAACATAGTGGCGAATCGTGGATCTCGTTCAGACACAATAGATAGTGGTACTCCATGCAACCTTACCACTTCCCTAATATATATTCGTGCCAGTTGATCCAATGAGAAATATTCCTAAATAGAAATGAAGTGTTCAGTCTTTGTAGGATAATCCACCACAACCCAGATTGCATTGTTGCCTTTCGATGTCCTTGGAAGTCCGGTGACAAATTCCATGGTGATGTTCTCCCATTTCCATTTTGGTATGGTTAATGGTTGCATCACCCCCTTAGAATTCTGCCTCTCTACCTTCACTGGTTGACACACTAGGCACTTTGAGGTATATTCAGCGATCTCCTTATTCATATTATCCCACCAAATTTTTTCTCAGAGATCTCGATACATCTTTGTGCTCCCTGGGTGAATTGAGAAATTTCAACTATGTGCATCATCAAAACGTTCATTCTTCAGATCTGGACTTGATGGAACACATAGTCTTTTCCCAAATCACACAATTCCTTCTTCATTAACATTAATCTCTGAGGATTTACATTTTTTGATAGCTTCCACTTTTTATTGAATTACCACATCATCCTTTTGAGCATCCTTTAACCTTTCCAAATGATACAGTTGAGAAATCATTTGTGAAAGGATTGATGATGTTCCCTTCTATATGATTCCCATTCCATATTCATCAAGTCTAAAAAGATTGGATCCTTCTCAATTCTCTTCATTGATAGAATCGCTGGATCCTTTCTACATAGGGCATCTGCCACCATGTTCGCTTTCCCAGGGTGGTAATGTATTGAACAATCATAATCTTTGATGAGATCTATCCTTCTTCTCTGGTGCATATTAAGCTATTTCTGTGGGAATATATATTTTAGACTCTTGTGGTCAGTATATATCTCACATTTCTCCCCATAGAGATAATTCTGCCAGATTGTCAAGGCAAAGATCACTGTCGCCAAATTCAGATCATGCGTTGGATAGTTTCGCTCATGGATTTTCAAATACCTTGAGGCATAGGATATCACCTTATCATTGTGCATCAGCACACAGCCTAAGCCCTTCTTCGAAGCATCACTAAATACCATAAAAATTTCCCCACTTGTGGGTAAAGTGAGCACGGGTGCATTGATAAGCCTCTTTTTCAACACCATGAAGCTTTCTTCACATTCATCACTCCAAGAAAAATTTACTCCCATCCATGTTATCTTGGTAAGAGGGTTGGACACTAGTGTCAAATTTCTCACAAATTGTCGATAATATCTAGCTAACCCCAAGAAGCTGCGGATATCTTTTACCGATGTTGGCCTTGGCCATCCCTCAATTGCATCTTTTTTCGAGGGATCCACAGATATCCCATTAACTGTGATGATATGGCCCATTAATGAGATCTCTTTCAACCAGAACTCACACTTTCTATACTTTTTATAGAGCTTCTCCTTGCGCAAAGTCTCTAGTACAGTTCTTAAATTCTCCCCATGATCCACCTTGGTTTTGGAGAATTTTAGAATATCATATATAAAGACTACTGCAAATTTATCTAAGTAATCTCTAAAGACTCTATTCATCAAGTCCATGAAGATTTTTGGAGCATTGGTGAGTCCAAAAGGCATTACTATGAATTAATAGTGCCCGTATCTTGTACGAAAAGCAGTCATGGGGACATCTTCCTTCTTCACCCTTACTTGATAATATCCCAACCAAAAATCTACCTTGGAGAAGTATTGTAATTCCCAGAGCTGATCAAGCAAGTCATCGATCCGTGGTAGAGGATACTTGTTCTTTATTGTGATTTTGTTAAGTTCATGATAATCGATGCAAATCTATATTGATCCATCCTTCTTCTTGACGAAGAGGACTGGTGCACCGCATAGTGAAGCACTTGGGCGTATAAACCATTTATCTAGATTCTCTTGTAGTTGTTTCTTTAGCTCTTCAAGCTCTACAACATCCATTATATATGGAGTCTTGAATATTGGTAATGCCTCAGGTATAAGTTCAATTTAGAATTCATCATCTCTTCTAGGAGGAAGACCAGACAGTTCCTCGGGAAACACTTCAGCGAATTCCTTCACAATTGGCATTTATTCAAAGATTGTTTCTTCCTTGGAATCAATCATCTCATCCCGATATGTGTGCTCATAGGGCAGTAATATCCATGCATGAGATGATAGAGCTAAAGGAGATTCATCTTCCTCCTTACACTTGTAAATAATCGGGTGTCGATTATCCATATGGAGTGTGATTTCCCTCTCTCGACAATTTATGTTGGCTCTATATAAGGGAAGCCAATCCATGCCAAGAATTTCATAATATTCCACCAGAGGGAGTATGATGAGGTTCGCCAGGAAATTAAATCCACAGATTATAACAGGGGAGGACTTAAATTCATGGTATGTAATGATTTCCACATTTTCCGTACTCACCGACATATTCACTTCCATGATTTGTGGGGGTGCTGGGATTGTTTTGGTAAACTTCTGAGATATAAAACAATTCTTAGAACCTGAATCAAAAATTCCATTCTCTATTCTTGAATGAATAACTAGAATACCTGTCACCACATTGTTTTCGAGGTTCACTTCAGCAGAAGTGATGGAAAAACCTCTTCCTTTCTTCCTTGGAGGTTGTTATTTTCCTCCGAAAACCCTTGTATTAGGGCACTAATTCGCAAAATGCCCCGGTTCTTTGCATTTGTAGCATTGAAAAACACGTTGAGGTTGTAATGGAGCATTCCTCTCCTCTGTCGCAACCGAGGGTCTTTCCTACCAACAGTTAATATCTATGCGCCCTTCTCTTCTACACCTGAAGCATTTCCTCTTTCCCTTAAGGCAATTTCCAGGGTGCTTCTTTCCTCACTTTTGGAATGTGGGGTGCTGGATCTTCTTAGCACCATTAGATTTATCCATCGGACCACTAGCATTGAAGTCCACCCTATACTTCTTATTCCCATGATACCCCTGTGATTCTCCGATCTCCATTTCGACCTTGAGGGAACATCAAACAATCTCCTCAAAGCTGTCAAAGTCACGAATCGCCAATGCTTTCTGCAGGGCTAGGCTTCAACCCACCAAAGAAGTGGTCAACATTGCATTCATGGGTAACAACAAAGCCGAAAGCGTATCGTGCAAGCCTTTTGAAGTTTTCCTCATATGATCCAATAGATTCCTTATCTTTTTTATTGAGGGAAAGGAAGTCCCTTTCCGTCTTAATCCGGAGGGTGAGTGGAAAATATTTATCGAAAAACATCTTCTAAAAATCATTCCATTCCAACGCCTTGATCTCCTCCTCAGGCTTCGTATTTTTTTATCAAAGTCCACCATTTATCAGCTTCACCCTCCATACAATAATCCCACATGAGAACCTTCTCTTGTTCAGAACACTGAAGGATGGAGAAGATCTTTTCAATAGAGTTGATCCATTGTTTAGCGATCATGGGATCAGATGATCCACTAAAATTTGGAGGCCTTTGTCTCATGAAGCTCTCGATATCGACTTGTTCTTTCTTGGGGGGGGGGGGGGGGGGGTTGAAAATTCCTCTTGATCCATGTTTCTATTCAAAACTCGATTTAGCTGAGAGAGAAGCATGAAAAAGTTCGCGATTCCCGCTCCCATTGGATTGGATATCTCATTAGTACAGTCATCACACGGAATCTTCACATCGGTTGTTAGCCCGAGTCCTCCTATTACAAGCCATTGGCTGGAGTAAAAGGAAAGTTAGGGGTAAAACCTAAAGATTTATCCAAAGACAAAAGTTGATGACCTATAAATACTCTTTTATTTCCTTAACTTATCAGTTTATAGGCTTCAATCTAGTCTTTTCGTGATCTACTTTCTAACATAAATTCTTAGGGGAATTTTTTTAATTCCCTTAATAAGGGTTCATACCAATCATGTGAATTTATCAAAACATATCCCACGGGAGTGTCGTAACCAATCGTGCAGCAAGGCCCGTTGTTGTGCACGAGTTCCTGTTAAAGTCTAGCTCAAAGTGGTGTTTTCGGGTTTTACCACTAGGATACATCTGTGCCATAGCCGCCTCTACCTACTCGTATCCAGAAAAGGATGTATTTGCTTGATAAACCACTTACTCAGAACTTACCAAAACTTAGGGATATTTTTATTATATTTAGTCTTATCGCTAAGGATTTACTAGGGTTTTCTAATCCCAATCCCAAAAACAACTAAACCTATCCTCTGATACCAACTACGAGAACCCTGCTTTTATTACAAAATTAAACATGATTTATTACATAAAAATTAACTTGATATAATAGTGAATATCGAGAGGTTTAGTGTCTTTGTGGATTAGGACCATTACATAAAAAATTGAAACCTTAAATTCAATATCTTTACTGAAAACATTCTTTACATGAACACTACATTCCCATGTACTTACCATTGCATGGGATAACCTGAGGACTTGCATAAGAAAAGGGTGAGCTATAAAGCCCAGTAAGGGAATACAAATGGAATAACATGAGGAGTACAATAAATGTTAAAAATTAGGCATATAAATAGAGGACAAGAGAAACATGAACATAATGGCATGATAATGCATGATAATCATTACAAGGAAATGTTGCAACAACACTTAACATGGAACTAGCATGAGCCAAGGCTCATTGCACATCGAGCCTGAGTAAATAGTCATTGCACATGAAGCATGATTAAAAACTCATTTCACTTGAATTGGCATGAGTAAAAACTCATTTCACATGATGTATCATGATACTATACTTTACCCAACACATTGGAGCGCTATAAGGGCGCACCCTTCTTAAACATTTCATTTCATGCATAAGTGTGCCACATGGATCATAAAACATGGATTCATAAAACATAATCATTTATTCCATGAATAAGGAATGTGGAATTCATACATGAAACCATATAATAAATATGTAAATTTGAATAAAGGTGAATACCCATGATGGAGAAATGGGCATGGTATTCACTACACAATGGCATTGGCTTAGAAAATCGGTGTGATTTCTGCAGAATAACGACATGACATAAGAATTCATAAAAATAGTTGATGAGAGAGAAATGTGTTCCTCATAATATTTACATGAAATGGACAGTAATTAGTTCATATAGATACATTTTACAACAATTTTAATGGAATTTAGATTCATGATAAAAATGTATTGCATGAATGTAAAAGAGGAGAGAGAGGATCCTTTCAGAATTTCAGCATAGTAACGGGTGTACATGGGAGGAATCTAATGAGATAAAAAGGGGTATCCCACCATTAAAACATAAATAGGGATGTATGATGGAGGTCTGAAACTATACCCCAACATTCATAATTTAAATTAAAAGGGAAAAACAACTTAAAGAAAATTGGACAAAATGAGAAAGGAAGAAAAAACCCTTACTTGGAAGTGTGTTCCAAAGGCTAGAGAGAGGCTTGAGAGAGGCTTCTTGAGAGCTTGGGGCACCTTGGTAGGATTCTAGAGAGAGTATGTCAGAGGTTGGAATAACTAAAAAGGCTTTTAGTGAGGATTAAGTGGGAGCATGGGTGGGTTTTTATAGGAAAGGTGATCGAATTCTTTATTATTTAGGTTTGGGACCCCTTACATTAAACTAATCCAAACCATAAACCATCTCATGGTATTTTACCATGGTTTTTGGATAAGGGAAGAGTAAAAATTTTTTTATAAGGACAATTTCCGAACTTCTTATAAATAATAGGGTTGATTATGTGGAGGTGAGTCACACTCTGATGGAAAACAATTTAAAAAGACAAGGTGTTTAATAAGTCTTGAAGGATCCATTAATGCTTTGCAAATTTAGTAAAACAATCCCAAAATCACATTATTTTAATGGTAAAACATATATTGCCTGAACATAAAGCGTATAGTATTTTATTACCTCACTATTGGGTCATTATGATGTCATAAAACACATTATATATTTAAAAAATATTTAATTTTTTCCCAAAAAATCGACTGTCTTAGAAAATTACGAAAAACCCACCGTTAGATAATTTTTACATCCTAATTCCAGAAATGAAATTTGTTTTATCTAAATAATTTTCTAAATATATTAATTTTCACTTTTAAAATAAAAACTGACATTTATCGAAAATTCATAGATTTTGAAAAATGGATTTCAAACCTAAATAAAAATTACAATTGCATTCATAAAATTATATGATCATTTGTATATAATAAAATTAATTGAATAATAATAATAATTAAATTTTATTATAAGTATTATCTAATTCAAAAATACCTTAATTTAATAAAATATAATTCTTAATTAAATAATAACAAAAAACACTATTTACATGTTAAAAACTATTTACAATGTATCAATAATGACAAGAAATTATATTCATTATTATATAAAAAAATAATGTACATGAACAAAGTACTAATGATTTATTACATAACCCCTTAAAACAGCCGCATAAGTCCTAAGGGTAAGGTGTGTGATGGTGACAGACTCTTCGGGTGGCTCAGATAACATCGCTCGAGTGGTAATTTCTATCAGCTTCCAATTTTCTAGTAGACGGTCACGTTTGAGCTTGACATGATGAAGCTCAGCTTGGGCTTGGTCAAGAGCGAAGCCCAAGCATGCCACCTCTATTCCGAGATCTGAAAAATGGGCTTCGTATAGAGTAATTCTATTGGATGAGACCATCGCTTCCTTTTTCTGAGTAAATTAGATTTATTAAAGCCCTATATTTATACTAATCATGTGATCACTATTCAACGACTATAAAAGTAACGGTCAAAAATCTTAACATAAAACTAAAGAAGTTGAAATTTTATATAAATATTTTATATAAAGAGACATTTAACTAGATCAAGAGGAATTTCCATTAATGAAACTTTGGGTCGTTACACATGCACCTTCTTCAGAATCAAATAGAAGATACAACAAGGTCCGTGTGAATACAGTATTCAAATCAATTAAATAAGGTAATGGAAAAAAGGAGATAAAATTTAAAGAAAAGTGGATCATAATATTATTTAATTATTTTTATTATTGTTATTACTAAATTTTTTATAATATCAATTATTATTTTGACAATTATATTATTAATTTTTTTCTCATTAATTATCACATTTTTTATTACTATTTCTATTTTTTAACTTTTTTATTTATTTTTTCCCATTATTTTATTTTTTTCCCTTCTTCCCCAAATTTTCCCTAACTCGTATGTGAATCCATCCCTCTCCCTTTTCCCTAGAATTGACCTACCTATCCTCTATCTTGTGCCTCAACAACTATCTCTGGAAAGACTCCCTCAGTGTTGTGACCTCCACCAGTGCGGCCCCTTTCCGGCGTGCACCACCTACACGCATGAATCATTCCTTTGGTCATCTTCCCAAGTTTTGCCTCCCCCTTCTCTCCACACCACCACCTAGAACTACCTCATCCTTGCCAACACACCTCCAGACGACGCCAACTCCTTCCTTCACCTGACCTTTGACAACCTCCTACTCCCATGGTCTAGCATGCTTCCCTACCACACAGCTAACCTCCTCTTCTCTTTCCGGCCCACAACCTCTATCAACCCGCAGCCTCCTTCACCTTGAATGGTGCATCTTCCTAAAACTGTACGTTTTGCTGGTAGTGAGGGTTCTTCATTTTAGGGTTCACCGTTTGTGGATTTTTGGATTGGAAATACCTTAGATATTATTGTGTAATTTTTAGGGTCATTTTCTCCCAAATGTTTGTTCAACATTTATTGCACATGCTAGTTTTCTCTTCCTGTGTGTTCTGCTAGGGTGAAAACAATATTTCACACCATTTTTTGGAAGTCCATCAAGGATTGAGGTTGGTTTTCTTTACGTTGATCTTTAAATTTAGAACAACATATTTTTCTTGCATTTTTCTCATTTAATGAGGATAAAATTGTTACCCATGTCATTGTTTAATGATTTTAGTATGCTTTTATTTCTTCTTGTTTATGTCATACTGGTTGTATATGAGGTACGAGATGTTTTTTTGAAAGGGGTGTAAAGTGTTCACATGTTGAAAAGTGTTTTTTTGGATATGGGTTGTGTATTATGTATGAACCCATGATGGGTCTCTTAATTGTGTCTTATTCAGGGTTCAAGGTGGTTGACAAAATAAATATTTGATGTGGTGAATGATTTGAAATAGATTTGTGTTGTATGTGGCTTGGAAGATTGTTTTCTAAAAAGAAATTGGTTGGATTTTAGTTATACCTCTTTTATTATACCCCTTGAATATATTTTAAAAATTGTGTATGTGATTTTATAAAATGTGTGAATGGTGTGAAATGGGTTTCTAATTAGTTGTTGTTGTGATTTAGATTTAAAATTAGTTTTGAAGGGGTTTTAGTCATGTAATGTGATGGGTTTGTCTTTGAAATTATTTTATAAATATTAAAATGGTTTATTAAATAGTATAGATTTTGTGATTTTTTATTTTTAAAACATTTTGAGGTGGTTTTCATGTCATTTGATGGTTTATATTTTTTAAGTCAGTGGTTATGTGTTTTTAGTCATTTTTTGGTTCTTTGGAGCTTGTTGGAAAGGTAATATTGCGATACCGCAATCATCAGCACACAGATTCCTCTGTGCCAATGTGAGGCGTGACGTGTCATCATGATTTGAGCTTCGAGTCAAGGTAGGTCCCCCACTACACTCGCTGTTAAATTTATAATTTATTAATTTCATGATATTTCATTGATTTTAGATAAATTAGAAATAAAATTAGATAATTATTTTTGGAATCAATATTTCAGGGAAATGAAGCTGGTTATTTTATTCATGAAACATGAATTATTTACATGATGAATTGATTCACAATAGAGAAAAGAATTCCTATTTGTCCTTTGAACATAATTCACTGATGTTCAAGAGTTGTTTTATTTTTATGGTAAATGTTCTCTTCTAATTTGAGAAAAAATGTTTTTCTTTCTCTAGAAAAATTGTATTTCTTTAAAATTTGCATATGGCCCATTTGGCACATTGAAAAAATATATTATTTTGAAAAAAATTCTTTAGGGTGACCTTGCTATGTACATAGATTGTGTCAGTTGTGTGTGATGTTTGTGCACCATGACTGGTTAATTTATTGACATTGTTGACTCACCCCCTTTTATTACACATGTAGACAATAGAACCTATAATATTTAGTGAATCTTCTGAGAATGATACCTACAATTGGAGGGATGATCTCGTAAGGGATCTGTGTGTTAGATTCTCTTCTCATCACTGCCTCCTTCGTCGAGGGTTTTTTAAGCACTTCCTTCTTTTTGCTAGATGGGTTCATGGAGGTGTATCCTTGGTTGTGCGGCATCGATGAATTCAGGGACTCAGCCATCTCAGCCAACTACACCGCGGCTATCATCTTCTTACCCAAATCCTTCTTCAATAGATTGGGTTTCTCAAGGCCGTGCGGTGTTGGTCTTCGGCCATGAACAAGCTTCTGTGCCAAGAGTCTGCCACTACATCTCTTGTGGGTGCGTTGTGTGATCCGTTGCAGCCTCTGCATGCAAATAAGATGGCGGCGACGATATCTGCCTATGAAAGGTCTTCATTCCTACATCTAGTGATGGTTTTTCATTTTAGGTTTTTTGAGGTATTTCATGGTTTGGAATGCGGCTATGATTATGAGGCGGTGAGAGTCTTTTTTTGTTGATTCGTGATTTGGATGAGGTTTTGATGTAGGTTCTTTGGAAAATTTCTTCACATCTGGGATCTCAAGTTTCGGGTTAGTGTTTCCAAAAACATCAGTGACTTTATTTAGGTTTATTTCTAGGATTTTGTTCGGTGAGATGACGATATGTCTGGGGTCTTTAATTTCGGGTTTTGGTGATGGCTATTTGATATCTCAACGGAGTGGTAAATTTTAACAAGGGCGGTTCTTCTTTGATGGGGATTTGATGAAGCGGGTGACGTTTTTATGGTATAATTTTTTGAATATGCGGCATCTGAGGGGTGATGTATTTCCATGGTGTTGAAAGTGATGACTAGGTGGTTTTATGGTGGGGGAGTGGCTCGAGGAGCCTCATATTTCATGAATCTGTGTCCTGAGGCATACCGTCATGGCTGATGATATTTTAAATTTTGAATCAAGTTGATTTATGTTTTAATTTGATGATTTGGTAATTTGGTGTATGACCTGGTTCCCGCTCACTTGTAAAGCGGATTTCGAAAATCAAGTAAAAATATAATTTTCAGTCAGATAGCTACAATAGTTTAGATTATGCACTGGCTAGTGGCCCTTAGTATGAACATTTCTTGGTTAGGGGATTCTTTCCCTCAATTATGCCAGGTATGGAAGCACTGAACATTTGGGCGTTATGAATTCATTGAGTAGGGAATTCCTTTAGGATGAGTCACATGTATAGTATGTTCTAGATTCTATATGATATCCTAGGATCGACCCATGTTGTATTTAGCACATATTTTTATGTGGCAGATGGATAAGGTGATTAGTTTGGTTTTTGGACCCTCTGTGCTACCTTTTCCATTTCCCTTATTATGTGTTGTGTGTGAATTTGGTTTTCCCTTGGATTAACCACTAAAATTTAGATTTTAAATTGTTTGCAGAAATGTTTTAAAATGTAATTCATCGTTTTTCCTTCAAACCAATATAATGATATTAAATTAAAAAGGGAAATTGGTTGTTACATGTTTTAGAGATGAAAAGTGTGTGTCAAAACCCACATTTTATATGATGTATTTTAAACCTATATTTTTTAAATTATTTATTTAAAGGTAGTACTTTGGGGATATTTCATTGGCCAGGCCTACTGAGTTTTTATGCTAATGCCTATAATGTTTTTCTGTATTTTTAGTTTTGTTACAAGTTTGAATTGAGCTTGTTTGTTGTGTGATAGATTTGGTTGTGGATTAGAGAGTAACTCTCAGGGTCATGTGGCCATTGTACAAGGATATATTAGTGAGTCGCTGTTGGTCATTCTTTCTTTTACATGTTTTTTATTAACATTACAGTGTTTTATTTTTTTATGCTGCTTTATTTATTCTCACTATGTGAAATCGTTGTCAATTTTCCTCTATTGATGCCCTATGGATTATCTCTAGCCTAGGATGATCAGTAATACCCCTAGGTTCTTACCACCAAATCGGCTCAGGTAACCAGTTCAGGGTCTATATGGGTTTGTTCGTGACATGTAGGGTTGTTATATTACTTGTGTTTGTAAAACATTTGACATCCAATTTTAAAAATCCTATTAAACAAAACATTTAAAAAAATAAATCTATTTAAGAATCCATGAATCTTATATGAATCAAAAAAATTTTAAAATTTTAGTTAAATAATCAACTGACATTCATAACACATTAAATGACATATAAATAGACACTAAATATATCAAAACCTATTGGGGAGTCAAACTCTTTTCCCAAAAACCACATTTCATTAAAAAAACTAAAGCAAATAATATACACCCTTATACTTAATTCATAAACATATCATATTCAAACCATTTATAAACAAGACATATTACTTAAAAACAATTATGAAAACTTTTGAAACTACAAATAATTTATTTTATCATTGGAAATTCCATGTAAATAGTTTAATTATTCAAAATAAAATCCCAAACCATCATTATATATTTTAAAAACAACTTTAATGTCCATATTGGAAATACTCAAAAATATAGTTAGTATTTTCACTAAAAATATAATTTTTTATGACCCTGAAAAAAGCATTTCACTTTTCAAGAAGTAAATGACAAATGTCTATTTTCCATTTAGTAATTCAATTAACATGGTTAATACATCAATTATATAATTATAAAATTATTTTAACACCATATAAATTCATAGTTATTAAATTAAAATTTTACTTTATGGTAAAACCTACCTCAATTCAAAATCTGATTGTCTAAAATAATGGAGACTGGTTGAACAAGAAAAAAAAATTTGATTCCAAACATTAGAATCAGTGAATCAAATAAATCATTCAAAATAGTTATCTGAGGGTTCACTCAAATCACACATAGTAGGTAGGGATGAATAAAATAAGTGGAAATTATATTAATAATATAATTAGGGTCCATAAGTTAAGGATCCACCAAAAATATTGAAAACTCAACATGAAATTACAATAGAAGAAGATGTTACAAAGGAGGAGGAAGGTACAAGGGAGGGGTCTCGAAAACTGATTTTTTGTGCCATAAAATAAGAGGTGGGGTAGAAATGTTTTTTATTTTTGTAGTGGGAAGATTTATAATTTTTGGAATTAATTAATTCTTGTGAAACACGTATAGTTTACCTACACTGATTATCAATCAATGACGTATTAAGTCATCCCACATTATGTGTACACTAAAAGCCACATGTAGTTACCCATATGACCCCAAAGGTTTTAAAAAATAATTTGATAACTCTATTACATGAAACTACCAAGAAATATATTAAAATTAATAGTTTCCACTTAATAACACCTAGTCATATAGAACTCATATTAATGTTCTATGTTTTTTTTCACTTCTGTGCTGGATATGATCAGAACTGAAACAAAACCAAAATATAGATAATTTTTATAAAATATTCTATATAATTACACAACAACTATAACATTACTCCATACTATGATAATTTTCGCACATATAAATATTATATTCACCATATAGAATAATGGAAAAGTAATTATATGAAAAAAAACTAAATAAAAAAGTAATTCCATTAATAACTCAACAAATTCTCAAACAACACTAATCATGCTCAAGGATTACTGAACAAAAACCAATAAAGGAAGGGTTCCAAGAATATGAAAAAATAAAATTGGTCTCCACAATTTTTATAATTGTTTTCTAATTTTGGAAAAAATAACATCCACTTTTCAATAAAAATTGATGGAATCCCCAAAAAACCCCATTCAAAAAATCTCTAAAGGAATTACAAAAAACATCATGTGACATCCAATTTGAAATCAATCTCAAATATGTTGATGTAAATTTAAACAAAATAAACACATTAACTAATAAAATGTTTGAATCTCCCAATATATGGAATCCGAAGGAAAATGAGTACAAGAAATAGATATTCCTCACCATGAAATGATCGAATCATTCCCTATGGTCCTAATGTACATATGAGTGTACTATAGTCCAACCCAAAAAAATAGAGTCCCAAAGTGAATCTGATAGAAAACATATCTTAATAGAACCCAAAGATCAATTGTTACTATAGTAAACCCTATTTAAAAATTAAACAAGACCAATATTTAACCTTAGTATCCCACAAAATTAGAAAACATTAACATATTCTACACCATGAAATGAAAAAATAAGTATCGTCAATAAAAAGAGTCAAATTATGTAAATGGGCCACCACTCAAAATGGGAGACAAAAATTTGGAACAAGATGAATACACCAAGAAAGGATTTCCTCAATCCATAACTGATCTAATTCCATTGATCATAGATAAAAAAAATAAGATTTCATTTTAAATAGACACAACCAAACACTCAATGATTACATCAAATTATGTCCACTTCATCTATCTAAAACATATCAACAATAAAGACCCACATTCAACCATCAATAAGAAGCTCAAAAGTTTATATCAATTTTCTTATATGATTTCCATAGTATCCACTAGAAAACACTACCATGAATAACTAATATACCCTTCACTAATATTAATGTACAACACTTTCACTGCCATTGAAAAAATGGAATGTTCTAAATCAAATAGGGGGAATATTCCCCAAAAGATAAGCACTCTACCATTATTCAAGAAATTTTTAGATGAAAACACTAAGAAACCATAGGTATGATGTCATCTTGGTTATGTATCTAAAATCAAATGATGTTGTACCAGACATAATAAAAAGAAAAAACTAACCACATAATTCATTTAAATGAGAAAAATTATTCCACTAATTCCTCTAATATAAACTCTATATAAAAATAAAAATATCTAAAATAAATTTTGATAAATAATGGAAATAATTTTATATTTTTAACCCCTTACTTAACACAACTAGTTGAATTCAAAAAAATTCCAATACAGATTTAAAAATACACATCATTCATTTTTAAATCAAATTCTACAAACCCGATGTTTTATTCCAAAAAATTCACATTTGAGATCATTTTTAAACCACCACCTAAATGGTGAACACATTATAGCTGCCAAAATATATTTTTTATAAAAACCATTGACACCCATAAAATAAAATTCCAACTCCTTTCTTTTCCCTTCATATTAAAAAACACATGTCCCACTATTAAAATAAAAAATAATCCTTCTAATTTTAAAAATATTGTATTAATTTAATAAAATATAAAAAATTTCATAAATAGTCTCTAAGGATTCACTTTAAACCAAAAAAAATACCTCATGGAATACATTTTCCACACATTAAAGTATAATCTCATATCATTCATTAAATAACATTATAAACAATGCAATTAAAATATCAACCAAAATTTAATCCACTGATGTCAACATATAATAAGACCCACCTGGAATACATTCTCGTTGCAATATCACAAGAAGAAATACCAAAATAATGGGTTCAAAATAGTGAAAACAATCTTGATTTTGGAATATGATCATATTTTACACATAATTGATCGCCATGTTCCAAGGATCTATTGGTCTCTAGACCAGGTTTGAAATCATATAATTGGTTTCTGTATTATTTTTATGCCTTAAATGGAAAAATCTGCCAAAGATTCATCCTCTCTCTTCTGTATCCCAAAAATACTGTATTACCCCAATTAAAACCATATAATGGTAAAGAGGATCAATACGAATAATTTAAAAAATAATGAAATTCAAAAATTAAAAATTCTTTTCTCAAACCCCTTTGGAACTGTCGAATTGAGGTGGAGAGGCACTAGCTAGACTTTCCTAGAGCACACCTCTTCATATAGAATAAGAAATTCTTACAATATTATACTATGGTGGAATAAAATAAACATAATGGTTGTCAGAAACCAAGGCTCTCACAATTGAACTTGTCATATAATTGCATTTTTATGCATCTGTTATATGCTTCCAGTTGAATTGGAACCTAACATGGTATTTCACTAGACTAAAAGGATTTCACATTCCCCAAAGGAAAGTAAATCATATCTGGGTATCAAATAAACAACATTTTAAATATTTTTTTCCAAAAATCATAGATAATTGACAACCAATTCTTTTCCTCAAAATTTTGAGTGGCCCAACAATATATTATATGTGACCAAAAAATATTATATAAAAAAATAATTTGGTGTTAATAATATTTTTTACAATTTCAAGTAAATGAAATTACTATAATCAACCCCCTAAAAATCTATCTCTTACTCCAAATACTATTTTTTGTATATTTTACGGCCACATTACGGTTTAGTGGGAACCACACATTCTACTAATAACCTAAAAAATCACATATCCAAATTTGAAATACAAACTAGAGAACAAGCTAAACCAAATTTTAAATTCAAATTTAAAGATTTAAACCAAAAACCCCAAGTTCCTCGAGTCATGATTTGTCGAGTGATGATCCACATCGAGCCATGACCCTGATATAAATCATCCCCTTTTCTATTGAAACTATTGGAAGAATCCATAGGAGCTTCAAACCACAGTAATAGTAAACACTAGAGCTACCGTATTGATCTATTTATCTATTACATGCATCGTAACATCTTGGAACATGATCAAATAATTCAAGGATTCAAACTAGGCCACCTTCTATGTAAGCCATGACTATCACAAACCCAAAATCCCATATCACCAGTGATGATGATTCATATATCCATCATCATCATCAGTGATAACCATTATAATCGGAAAGAAACACACATCGTCCTCAAGGTAGAAGACCACCACGCCAGAGATCCTCTTGGAAAGACATCATCCAATTAAACCACACCTCCCAAATCCTCCTCGAATCCATTTCACAAGAGAAACTTAGACAGGAGAAACGTCCCTCAAATCTAGGGTAGAGTTGAGTAAGAAAAGGACATAACAGTGAGCCACACCAAGAAGGAATTTAGAACCAATAAAATCAATCCAAAAGTTAACAAATCATGTAAAACCAAAACTAATAAAAGATTCATTGTTGAGGATGAAAATAAATTAAACGCAAAACCAAAACATGAAGTGATTGGAATAAGAAGAAAACCTGAGAATGGGTTGAGCATTGAACCATGACAGTGACCAACGTGCATATCTGAAACCTCAAAGAAGAACTCATAAGGGGACCGAAATGGTGTCTGGTATGGTATATCTGGTTGACAAAGCAGAAGGGCTTCATAGTCGAAGGTCAAAAAAAGAGGTATAATCCACATGATGTAGGAGAAAAAAATCTGGTAGTAAAGGAAAGATGGGGATGGCCCATAGACCGCCACATGAAATAGGGAGGCACTAATGGAAACCAAAAAATTAAGAAAAACCCTGAAGAGTAAGAGGGTGAGTAGGGATGAGTGAGGGAAAAGCAAAATGAAGATATGGAGGAGGGGAAGACGATGTGTGTTCCATTTTGGAATCATAATTCAGGATGGTTTGTATTAGAATTAATTGTGGAAATGGAAACACCCAATAGTTCTATATCCATAGGAACCTTCTTTCTTATGGTCTGATTTTTTTATGTTTTTTGACCTATGATACTTAATAACATACATTTGTCATGATGATGGGAGGTAGGGACCATAACACCATTATTGGGGGGAATTATTTCCAACTATATGACTCTACTAAATATTTAATATATGTTCATGAATGCTTATTAATTTACTAAGGATAATTTAGGTTTCCCATAAAATTTTTAATCAATTATTAGCATGTGTGTAATTAAGGATCATCTGTATGTATTCAAGGGTCTTTATCAATGAAGATATATATATATAAATGTATGTATTCTATGATCTCAGTCAATGGTAATCTCTCATATACTACATTGATATTAATTATCCATTATTACGATGATTCTGGTTTTTAATCCACTCAGTGTGGAACTCTGGAATATATCTCCATCTAGGGGGAAATAAGTTTGTTTTGATGTTGTGATCAAACGAATAAATGGGATACCTATGTTTCCTTATGAATGGAATCATACCCCTCATAGTTTTGTGTCTCTTAATGGGAGACATAATACCTTTTATGGTCATTTGATAAGGACGTAAGTGTACAATATAATTTCATATGGTACGGACATCTAGTCGGATGGTGCCTAGTCAACATATTATGTGGGACTTATACCTAATAAGCATAAGAAACCTGTAAAGGATATGAGTTCCCATGTTATATTAGACCATGTTGGGAATTTGGAGCAAAGAGAACAAGTTTGATTCAGAGTGTTGGGTTTGAACCTCAAGGAGGATTCCTACATATCCTAGATTAATGAGAATCAAAGCCCACATAGTTTTGTAAGTCTCACAAGGGGGTATGGACCTTTGAGGGAAATATGATGGGGCATCTCCTAAATAGGATTCTAATATAATAGTGTCCATGGGATATTTTATATCTAGTAGTGATACAAGGGGTGCTTAAAACGTTTCTTACTCTTATAGAGGATACCCAGATTAAGGGAATTAAGGTTGGACACCTAAGGACGATGTCCATTGAGCTCAGACCATATGTGATGGATTTATACATATCCCAATTATTCTGGGAATTAGAGTTATCATAGTTCATGATTATGAGAGATATTTTGTGGATATTGTGATCCACAAAATATCTATGGCCATGTGACTCATTCTAGGACTGAGAAACAATTGGAAGTGAAATATTAAATAAACCACACATTTTCTCCTCCACTGACAGAAGTATCCAGGTCTGTGGTGAAAGAAACCAAGTAGTTGGTGGATGAGGGTGTAGAGCAATGAAACTTTTAATGTGGAATGAATTTAATGGTCTTTAGGTCCAACCAAAAAGGATTGGGGCTTACTCCAGGAGGGATTCCATAAAATTGGTGCTTTAGATGTAGGAGGATACCATTCACTATGCCAAAATGAAATGCAATCATGAACGGTACCTATCCTTCTAGGGTCTTGAGGTTCTGAGTGTTAGAGACGATAAGAGGGTACATGGAACGAACCCTAATCCTCTAAACTAGTAACATCCCAAAATTATCTCTAGGGTATGGGTCTATCAGAAAAAACATATGCAAACCTTGAGACACGACATGGATCCTAACTCGTTTATAATAAAATATAGAAAAATGTTGACTGTAGAAATAGAAAACCAAAGGGGGGACATACTGATGTGTCTTTCCCAAATGTTTGGCAAGTCAAGAGTTTTTAGTAGAAGTTTTAACTTGGTCATTTAAAAAAAAGGGATACAATGAAGGAGACGACCTCCATCGTTGGATTATAAGAGGACTTCAATGATGGATTGCATAAGTGGTATTCCCATGTCTTCCATGTAAGTATTCCATGTAGGTGTACTGGATAGATGTACTCTGCAGGTCCTAGGAGGAACTGAAAAAATTCATAAAACATAAAATATATGCCTATGAGTGCTTGATATTCCTTTGTAAATGGGCTCGCGACAACAACACTTGGCTGAGGTTTTAACATAATCACCCCGTGTGTCCCTTGATTTCCTTGGAAGCATCCCACCCTGGTCCTTGGAAAAGGAAATGACCAAACATAAATTAGTTCTTACTATATAAAGAGGGTCCTTAATTAGATGTTTTTTATTTGAAACTCTGAAATGATATTGATGATTATTTTACGATTTAATTATCTCTTCTCTCTTGATTTTAGAGAGCTACTTGAGAAAATTTGGGGGACCTGGACAAAGGATATACACAATGGGAGCTTCAGGAGTTTTTCCAACTTTTTTAGTTTCCTAAATGGGGAACCCTAGGGTCTTATTCATATGCATAGAGGGGGTCTGGTAAAAAAGATGTTTTATATGTAGGTATTCGACATAGCTCTACATCACTACTCTTCTATGTGGGGCTATGAAAATTATGATTCTGTATAGCTCCTTAGCATAGGGGGTTGCAAATTGGGCTGAACTGGTAGGACCTACGCCTGCCACTTGAGGCCTAGATGTGCCATATATATACCTGTGCTTTTAAGCTGAAAGGGAAAGTGTTGAGCTGGACATCTTATTTCTAAGTACGCTGTGTAGATCCCATTTAACTACATTTCATTACTTCATTTAAATTTCATTGATACTTTATGATATTCAATGTGCTTCTTCATAATTGTTTTTCCATACATTAGGGAAAACGGAGTGTCAAAAAAACCCCCCTCCCCCACAAGATTGTATCTAACTATGAAGAGGGTCATGTCCAAAGGTATGATTATGGGGAAATATTATCGGGAATTAATTCTAGATCACATTGGTCTATTACGTAGCTATGTCATATATGATGTCCACATAGGTTGGCCACACATATTAGTGGATCCTAAAAATAAACTTTTGAATTTTCATTTTCATCACATGTATTCATAGATTTATTCTCTAGTTGTGTAGCTCATTCATTCATTTCTCTCGTGTTGTGTTCTCGTGTAAGCCCCTTTAAATTATCTCGAGGTATATCAATTTGAGTGATGGAGCTACTTAGAGTAAATTTATCGAAGGATCTATGAGGAAGGACTTTGTAGAATGTCATGCACTGTGTACCTTATTAATATACCTATTCAGATAACCTCATTGAATGAGATACATTGAACTTTTCCTTTTCAAAATTTGTGGATTCCTTTAAGTTAAAATAATAACATTTATAATTCAATATGAATATTTAATGAGGAAAATTGGGGAATTTCTTGCAAGATCACATGATGACTTAGACAATGGAAGATATATTTTACCAAACCCTAAATGATGAAAATAATTTGACCATTCTATAATGAAGTTGTTGATAGTAACCTTCCAATGTTGGTGAAAGGATTGATTCCATACCATGGTGAATATATATGAATCCACTATCTTCCTCTACAGGGGAATGATATTTTTCAAGGTTCCCACATTCCAGCTTAATAGATATATTTTTCAAATTCATGTTTTTCACAACACCTGAATTGTAATTTTATAAATATTACTATAAAGGATACTCCTGTTAAAGAGGGAATATTCCTAATTAGATTCATCCTAAATCATAGTGGTTGTATTCTATGATATGAAGAATCATGTTTTTAGAGCCTAGGATGCATTGATTGATTCAATTTTCCATGCTTCAAAAATAGTTCGATCTAATGGCTGAAAAGAAGATTGGGACCATCATTCTGGGGGAGGAGTTGAACATAAATGGTTGTGGTAAATTTGGATATTCTTGACCTATGCAGAGTTCAAGAAAGAGCTGATGGATGTTCACATTTATAAAGCTTCATAGATTGAAAAAACATATGTTTACAATAATGACATCATTCTTGAATTACTGAGTTGATGGAGTGCACAGAAGAATTATTTCCACATGATTCATGGTGAGGATGGCATCAGTTTATGGGTATCTACCATGTATCAAGGGCTCTGATTATTTTGGAGATGTATGATTAATAAATTCCACCAATAAAAGAATGGGGTGATGCTAAGAGGATTCCACCATTGGACTATGAATATTGAAAATATCATAGAAACTACAGAATGAAAAATGGGGTCTTAGTATTTGGGTTGATATTCATGCAAGAGTGTGGATAAATGTTTTTTTATAACCAATGAATTATAAGGGTTATAATTTTGTATGTCCTACCATTTTTCTAACTGTGGATAATAAGGGTGGTTTTGGCACATATTGTCCCACATTGGAGAATGGAGACTACATGAATTGGGGTTAGAAATTTAAGTTTGATATTGATGCAAATGATTGCTTAGCCAGCTTCATTTCCATGTGACTGGCCATTTATTTACTTCTAGTCCATGAGTTTGGGGGCGGTGAAAGACCATTGAATTTTTTTATTGAAGCCAATTTGTTAGAGAGTAAATATATTGGGATGGATACCCCTATATTACAAAGAATATATCATTTCATGTTGCATTTTTACAGTGGGAAAGTCCCCTTTTGACTTAATAGGCCATTTAATGTATTGTAGGACTAGATTACAACACATTATTGATCATATTCTATGTTGAATTTGGTTATAGTCCCCAATGGTTGATTTACACAATTTATGTAGAATATTTTTTTAATTCATCATTTGAACCGAAATTTGGATATACTGCTGAAGGAATTGAATGCATCAGGAGAATTCATTATTGTTTCTATTGGTAACCCACCAACTGGATCCTTTGATGATGATAGTAAGGATGAAAATTATGAGTTTAGGGCTTATGTGATGGAGTTTAAGGAAAATGTACAATCAACCTAGATTGATGGGGAAATAATTTTGGAGGCTAATGTCCCTTATGGGATTGCTCGCTAGAACAAATTTCCTCAAAAATCTATCACATTTCCTCTTACATATGTTATGAATGATAACCACCAAATGGTAGCCCAAAAATTATTGAATCTGATAGCTGTATGGAAATAAAAAATTTCAATTATGCGACATCCATCAGATGCATCAATTGAATTAGGTGATAGCTATTCAAAATCATGGGTTTCTATATACCTTGAAGGGGATTCAAGAAAAGGAATACATCAGGTAGATTCTATGACAACTGTTGTTCTTAGAAATCATGGTAAAAGGTCTAAATAGAATGATGATGAAACGTATTTAGATGATTTAGAACCTTCAAAATGGTACTGAAGATAAATTCACTAAGATGTCCAAGGCTATGGAGACAACACCTTTAGCATCGATTCTATCTATTAATCATCATGAAAATGTGTTTATCATCTCATATACTAATTCTTCTGAAGTAAAAGGGAGGATTTAAGAGGCCTTCCAATCATAGGGTGTTGAGTTTTCTCCATAGAAAATCATATGAAATCTGAATTATGTGTGGCATTTAGTGATCCTGTATAGGGAAATCACAACCCGGGAACTCAAGGATGCATGTGAATTTCTCCAATCTGTCCGTTGAATACCGAATGAGTGTGATATTAAATAACCTTTTTGTTTTCATTCAGAAAATAATATGGCTAATGTAAAGGACCATGTTATGGAGATTGAGACATTTTTATATTTAAATGATGAAAATGCCCCAAACATAAAATGAGTTTACGACATGATGCATCATGGGGTGTGTGATGTGATAATTGTTCATCAAGTAGAGTAATGAGTCATTTATGTCAACACTAAGAATTCATTTCTCATTTATGTTGATTAAATTATTTTCTATCATCCACCATCATTAATTTCAATGGGATTTAATTTTTCAGTTTGATATTAGATTAGGAACATTAGGAAAGGTGCCCATGTCTCCAAAATTTGGAAGTACTGGAACCCCCATTGAAATATTGGATAAAAACCTTGGGTCACCAAGACTTTTTCCCAGAGGGAAAACCAAGATAGAGGTAATGGCGGCAAAAAATACTTATCTATTACCTCAAGACTCTATTGCCAAGAAGATTAGTATAATCTATCCACTGTCTTAGGAAATGAAAAGCATGAATCATTGAGATTGATCTGATGTGTATATCAAAAAACTGGGTATTTCTATTGCCATTTAATATTATGATTTTAGGATACACCTTTGTGACCATGTTCATCTTTTCAAAGGATATTCATCTCTTTAATCTCTAAATGATTAAAAACAATTCCTTGATGTACTGAGAAGAAAACACTTGGAGAAGTAAAAATTTATGCTGATGAATTTTTTACCCTAATAGATGAAGTGTCAAGTAATATGGATTCAACTGCTCATGTTTCTATAATGATATATAAAGGTAATGATAATATCAAATGCATTTCTTATGGGAATAAGATGTTGTTTGAATCATTTTTTTAGTTATAATATTTCAGTTCTGTTGCAAGTGTCATTGGATCATATGACAACCATTGTTGATATTCTTAGTCCTCCAAAAGGAAAGAGGAAGGATCCTAGGCAATCTGAGGAATGTACTGGTCTTAATCCAGATTTAGCTAGGCCAAATGAAATTAAACCAATTGAAGATATTATTCCAGAAAATGTAAGTAAATAAAATTTTGAAATCAATCAACATATTTTAGATAACTTAAGTGAAAAGGATGCTATAATATACAACTACACGTACAATAAATTGATGGATAATCTTAATCTAGACATTGAAATTCCATGTTCTATTAAGGATTTTGGGAGTTTCAATGTGGAACTGAAATGATGTAAGTTTCCATTCATTAATTTTCTATAAAATATAGTTATTTTATCTTAAATTTTGTATCAAATCCCAATTTATACAGATAATGTTTTGAGTACCCTTCACGAATGGGTAATCCAACTCTAATCAACTTCCATTTATATTTAAGAGATACCAACCTAAAAACCAATGTTATGTGATTCTATAGAACTAATTATCATGGTGACTAGGCTAGCACAGAAGAATGCACCTCCTTAAGAAGTATTTACACAAAAAATGGAGAAGCTAATATTATGGAGGAATCTACTCTCAAAACTAACTTAATACTAATTAAATATAACTAAATTTGTGGGCCATGATTTGGTTATTACAACAAAAATATAGCTAAAAATCATTTTAAATTATCATTTCGGGCCATTGAATCCCACATTTAGGTTTGATGATGAATCCCCTACGTTAGCTCAACTAAAAATGGAATATGAAGCACCTACTACATCAAAAGAAGCCGAGCCATGCACCTCCTTGAGTGATATATTTCTAGAATATGTTCCTCCTCATTATTGTTATTTTAATTTATACATTGAGGTACAGTTTTATCTTAGTATTACCCATAAGAAAACATGTTGAACCATTTGGTATATAATCTCCGAAAATCCTTTGGATGATCTTCACTCATATCTTGGCAGACTTCTAGAATTGTTTAGTATAGCAGGATTTTGTGGATTTGATTACCGCCATGTTTACAATACAGGGAAAATGAATTATCACCTTCAAGAGGGAAAACTCAAAATATTTCAATATCATTTAAGGGAAATAATTCTCACCAATGTTAAGGGAATTTTATATGCATTTTTCAAGATAGAATCCAATCATAGATAAAAAATTAATGGAAATCAATTATAAAATTATGGAGACAATTAAGGAAACAAAAAATCTTCAATAAAAAATAGATGATGTTCAAAATAAGATTGAGAAACTAAACCAATAATTGTGATAATCCAAATTAGAAGGGTTAACATCCATTTCAACTACCAAAGACACACTTTTTATGTTAGAGGAGGCTGATTTTTCACAACTTACTGATCTTCAATAAAAATTTGATTTGGCCCAAGTGGATATTAAACATGTATAAAGTCATGTTGAATGATTTTTGAAATATATAACTGAGGGAATATATTTTATGGATGTTTCTCCAATTTTTCGATATAAATTAATAAAATTATTTCTCTAGTTATATATACATATTCATCCATACATTCTTTCTATAATTGCAATATCGAATATAACTTTTAGAAAATGGAATCTTTGTGTTAGATAATCATAGTTAAACTGACATGGATGAGGAAAAATTAACTTTTAACTAAGACAATAGTATTTGTAAGTGTAGTTTGTCTATTTTTAGTGTCATATGGAAAAACCTAAAAACTTTGAACATTTTGTATTTTTATTGATCAATATTTCTCAGACCATGGAGTGTATAGATCTAGTGAGTTGAGACTCAACTTTTATTTAGAATTCCCTTTTTAGGTTTTCAATCTGGTGAGTATCAAGTCTTTTTTGTTAGGTAGTTTAATGTCATGCATGTTGGACTAATATAGCTAGTGTTTTAGGTCAAATAACTTTGACTACGAATTTTGAAATTATAACTTAAACAATGATTCATGGATTGGAACATCCATATATTTTATTTGATTCTTCTGAGGGGAATCTTGAGTCTTGAATTCTTACATTCATCAAATCTGTAATTTGAAGTATGAGAATAGGGGAAGCATCTTCTGAGAACAAAGTTACCACTATTTGAAAAACCCATTACGATGTCTTTATTATGTAGGTCTCGCTATGACATATGACGTATATCCAAAGAGTGGAATCTTTTGGATAACATGGCCATTATGTGGGAGAATTATGTATAGACACCTAGGGGCATGTACTACAATGTTAAGAAAAAGAGCTCTCATAGAATTATGAAATTCTATTAAATATTAACAAAGTGATTTATAATTTGGATGACTTAAGACCCTTTTTGGTGGATTTTCCAAGGAAGGGTATTTGGGAATTAATGGTCTATTAGTTTTGAAATAGGACTATGAATTAGAACCCATGCATACATGGTTTTGATGTGTGAAGGAAGGTATGTTTGTTAGAAATGGTATTTTTTATATTTTTCTATGGAGTTCAAAGTCAAATAGAAAATATATTTTTTTGTGTCATTTTCAGTCATGCAACAAGGATATTAATGGTTTTTTGATAATATGATTTATAGTTTCATTTCATGAATCATTGATATTATAGGGATTTATTTTACGGACTTTATCTTTGACCAATGGGTTATGAATATCTAATTTCGTGGTAATGTTTCTTGAAAAATACTAAGATATTCAGGTATGGATTTGAAGAATTGTAAACTGTGATTCCAAAATTTTAGGATCCTAAATATTACATGGGAAAAGGGATAAGGTCATTAGAGAAAGTATATACATCTTTCCCTTTCTAACTCATGGATTCACTAATCATAGTGGACGTAGATATTCTTATGTTCCCATATTTATTTCTCTTAGTTAATATATAGTGGTGGAGACACATACTTCAAATACCATATGGGAATCCCTAATATATTCTTCTTCTTCCTTACATGTTACCTATTTTGTACCTACATGAAAGTTATATTATTAAGCAATAAATTAAAATATAGTAATGGAGTCAGTATTTCAAAATCATTAAGTGGTGGGACCCATTTCATGCCCTACAGTTGAGGAAGGGTCTTCCTAGATCATTGAAGGGGAAATAATGTATTTGGAATTAGAATTCCTTTATTTATCAATTAATTGATCAAATTCTTCTAGCTTAGAAGATAAAGTAGGGACTTTCTGAAGTGAAATATATGGAATAAAGACGTCTACATTTAGGATTCCATCACTATTCGGAAAATAAATAATTTTCCCAAGGCTATCAGGATCAATTTCCAGAATTGAAATTATGGAATCCAGTAAACGAGTTCAAGTATTTGGGTTGACCCTTTCAATTTTATTGATAGAGAACATGTAATTTGTAAGGAGAAGCATGAATGGTTTAGGTGGGGTCTTTTTCCGACCATTCGAAGCTTTGATTCTTGTTATATCATTTACAATGGGATGTGCTTCCCTCTGTATGACTAAAATATACCTAAATATTTTAAATTTCACAGATTTTGAATGGGGCCTTGTCATTGTTCAATGTACCAATTTTATAATTGAGTAAATACTTGAGGCATTGGTGGTATGATGAAGTAATTACCACATATTATTGTAGAAACGACCTTCTAACCATAATGTTGAATGTTTTGTCCTACCAGACAACCATGAAATATGAATTAGTTATAATATCCCTAAATTGAGTTCTAATTGTAATCTCACCTAGTGTTTTTTGTAATTTTTTTTCATAACCTTGTATCATCAATGATAGGGAGGTATGTCAGATTCAATGAGTACCAAAAAATGAAGTGTACATATGGGAATGAGATTGAATTGTGATCCATTATCAATGACTGATCCTCATGTGTCTATATCACCAACATTTTCAGATAAATAAAAGCTCATGATGTGTCCTTGTATAAAATAATCCTCTTCTTGGTCTATAAAAGATATAACTGCATGAAATTATATATGATCATTCTCTATATAGTATACCATAGCAGGAGAAACCATGATTTCCAACTCTTGAGGACTTGAAGAGGCCTCAATAAGTTCTCTCAAAAGACATTTTGATAGATTAAAATAATCTAGGATTTATAACTTGGTTATTATATCATCCAGTTGCTAAAAAACATCATATGTTTGGTCCAATGGTTTGTGTTTCACTATATAAAGATGTTTTTTTGTACATTTGATATTGACTCTCCTGATGTAGATGGACATTTTTTCATGGAAAAACCTAGAAATACTTATTCTCTTGGTGGATTTGGTTGACTATATGTTCCCACCTTCCAAGAAAGTGGTGGTATATCCTCTAGTTGGTCATCCAAGATGATCATGTTAGGGATGATCTTATCATTTTAAAGAGAAATCCCTTCTTCTTACTGAGTCCGCTAAAGGGATATCCTATGAGTTTTTGCTATATAAAAGGATAGATAAGGGATGTAATTAATACAATGGACTCTAGAATACCCATGTATTCCCCTATATTCTCAATCTTAAAGACTTATTTACCTATTTTCCCAATAATGTACTGATAATTCAGTTTCATAGTCTGACTCTACATTTTCATAGGGGTTTGTTATGTGGATAATTTTAATAGAACTAAATATCATCTCCTCATCTAATGAAGATTCTTCATGATTGGTCGGTTATTATTGTTCTGTTTGTTGGGTGGTTCTCATGCTTTTGAAATTTATGGAATGAAATTTTCCAATGTTAATGAAAAATTTATCCTTTACAAAAGGTCATGTTCTTCTAACATGTCTTTATCCTTTTGACCTTGTAGATTCCTTGGGAATTAAATTTTTTAGGATTGATATTTGGATGAATATGGATTAGTTACATGGGAAGTGGTAGGAATCATCATTAGTTGTTGAAACTGTGTTCGTAGAATCACATATGTTCAATTGATCATTGTTCTGACCACAGAATCATAAAAAATCAATGTATTCATGCTTTTTAATTTCTTCTATTCGCCTTTTTACACTAGAGGGGCATGAGAAACAAATGGTACATGGGATAATAAACTTTTTAATTTCACTTTTCCAAATTCCACTATCTTTTTTAGGAGATATTTGAAAGCAAAAAACACCGAAATGGGTTGGACCAACATTTTATGGAAGGTATAGTTACTTGAAAAGCCATATTATCTTTCATTAATTGTTCTTTTCGGCCTTGGCATTTGAACATTATTGTTTTCTAAAGATGAGATAATGTAGCCAGGGACTTGTTCATCTACAAATGAATAGAACTTGTTTTCCAACTCAACATTTTATTTCCTCCATTGATCATTTTTAACTTATTAATGTGGCAGTCATTGGTGCTGGTGTTCAAAAGGTGGATCCTTACAGTATGACATGTTATTTGAATTAAAATCTGGAATAGGTGATTTATTTAGTGTAATTGTAGCGAAATCGGGTTTTCCTATTCTCATACCTAGAACTGATGGGATAACTTGAGATTTTGATTGTGTTGTTTTCCACATGTTTAGAAATTGAGGCCAAATCTCAAAACACCCTAGGTATTTCACTGGGATTAAAGGTGTGTGAAACTCTTCACTAAGGTTAGAAAAATTGGGAAGAAACTCCTATGGAGGATGCGGTATATTCAATGAATATGTTAAACATTTTTGAAGAGAAATTAAATTTGATACTCATTCATCCTCTTTTTGATTTCGGTTCATAAGATTGAAGACTGTTTCCTTCTCTAGTTTTGAGATGAATTGGAAAATGAATTTCTGATTGAGGACATCCCATCCAGTAATTAATCTAGACTAAAGAACTATGTACCATACAAATGTTATCCCCTGTAGTGACTGCAAAAAATATCTTATCTTTAGTGTTCTAGTTTTTGTGGGCTCCCCATACTAGGATCACAATGATAAAAGAAATTCATTATGTGATTCCCTAGATCTCATGAACAAAAATGAATGGAAATGTGACATTCACAATGTTTGGTGGGGGAGGAATCAGTTCTACCCATTCTGGGTAAGAATTATTTTTTGGTTCTTTCAGTTCAAACCATTCAACCATAGCTTCCTATTGAGTCATTAATGGATCAATGGTATTCATAATCTTTTTAGGAATACCTGGATGAGTTGAAACCTATACAGGTTCAAAAACTGACTCTAGAACTAGTGTTGAAACAGGTAGGACCACCAGTGGTGGGGCTACTAATATTTTCGTTGGATTAAAAATGGGGATATCGATATAATGGTGTACTTGAACCTATTTTGGTTGTGTAACTAATGGTGGGAATTCATTAACCAATTTAGTAGTTTGAAAAAACCCTCTTTTTATAGAAGCTCTTTCTGGTAGTGTAAGTTGGGTATCAGCTTGTTGAGCATCTCTCGTAGGAATATTACATAGAATTAACACTACATTGAGCCTTCTCAACTCTTTCATTTCCTCCTCTTGATGTAAAAATATTTCTTCAAATGAATGAGATTAATCTTACCCAGATAGAAGACAATACATGGTTTGGCCTTAACCATTCTCCCTGTTATATTTCATTAGAAAATGTGGAAGTGGATTATTTAAGGGAACACCATGATTCTAGAAAATCCATGGATTTTTAGTACACACACCTCCTTCAATCTCTCTAGTAATGATTGTACAAAGAACTAGAACTTCAACATCTAATTTCCAAGAACTAGACTCATTTTTTCAGGGATCTTTCGTAATGGAATTAATGAAATTTACTAATGCATAATGCATTGATGGAATTTTATCACTATATTTGTAAAAAATCATTCTTATTCATCCTCCAAGAGACTTTACTCTCCTATTTCATGGTCCCCATAAATATTTGATGGACTGTAACATAAAGGCAATCCTCAGATATAATAGTTGTTAATTTACTATGTGTCTTCTTGCCTAATCAGGATATAAACAAATATCTGTCGAGGAGGGAATTGGGCATGTGAAAAGAGCCCATTGCTACAGGCCAGGGTTGTTACTCTTTTTCTTTATTAACACATCAGGAAATGTTTTTTGAATCCCAAGTTTGGGATAAAAAATACCTTATCCCTATTGGTTGTGGTGGTTCTTGAACTACTTTGGCTGATATCATTGATGTTACTCTTCTAATTTTATGAATTCTGGTCTAAACATTTTTCTGGTGCATTATCCGAGACCAACTAAATTTTATTGTTTGAGAAGGATATTGTTTTATTTCAAACATTTGTGAGATCTGAAGGATGAAATCCTCTATTTTAGAATCCAAATAAATGTTTTCAAATGAATTATGTAGAAACATATCAATATCTTACACTCTTTGGGACTGAATTTGGTGAAAACCTGTCACTTTGATAATTTTCATGACAATGAGAAACACTAATATAGAGTGAGCATTCACAATGAATTCCATCATGGGCAGGACCACCATGGTGGATTAGAGAAAGGGATAAATCCTCTTTCTCCTTGTTATTCTGGCCACATTGAGGGTTTTTGTGGCTCTCATCCAGAGATAGGCTCTCGAGATTGACTGATTTTTTTGCAAGCAATACTTCATGATGAAATCACTGATGAGTAAATCCATAATTAATACTAATAATACCATAATTTGGTAATGAGAGATTGTGATCTTTAGTTTAAATAGATTGATGTATTAATTCTTCATGAACTCTAACATTAAGATGATCTTGATCGTAAATCGTCTCTAGATTTTATAACATTCCTTTGTAATACCTCTTAGTTGCTCTCTTAAACAAAGTTGGGGGGCACTTTCTGGGAAAAGTAATTATAATAAGTATATATAGGTGCCTGATTTAGAGTGGATATTATAATCAAATAATTATCTCCAATTGTAATGAGTGTATGTGCCCGATCTGTTTGTCCTTACGATATTTGGGAGTATTCCCCATAACCCCCTGGACTAGAAGAGATTTGTGTATCTTCATCTGGATGGAATTATAAGGAGTCATCCTAGTAATGGGGAATTTTTTTTGTGTTTTTACCACTGGTACTTGTAAATATTATGTTATGATATTCTGTAAAGCTTATAAAATATGGGTAGGATTTGTGTCTTCCCATTGTCCATTGGAAAAATGTTTTTGCTGACATCAGGGGCTAGAGCAAGAATATATGTCCATTCCATTTCTGTAGTTGGTGTACCTATCTAATTTTATCCCCCCTTTCTAGTTTTTGGGCTCAAAAATTACTCATGTGTTGGGGAAGGGACTTAGATCTACCCTAAGATTCTCATCATAGTATTCTAACTGACTTCCCCTGGTGCTTCTATACGAGATTGTAGGTAGGTTTGATTGATACTAGATGGTGTATATCCCTATTGAATAATTTCTACCACATTTGATTGATGAGATTCCATGAATGCGACTAGATAAATATGCCGACTAGATGATATATTACATGAAATTGTATATGACTACTCATCGTAATCCACCAGATTTTAATGGATGGATTAGTTGGAAGCCACCAAAATAGTCTACTGGATGGAAGAGTTAAAGAGGATAGGTGTATGTGACTGTACACTACATTCTACAAAGATGGGTTGATGGAATTCCTATGTTGGGAAAAAGGTGGGAACCTACTCCATATTAGCCAATTTTTATCCTCAGTTGTTCATCTTGTGTGCTTGTGACTAAGGGACGTAGGACATACAACCGAAGATAACTCCCTCATCATGTTGAGGGTTTTCCTCCACGTGACGTAGGTAGGGTTGATTATTGGAAGGAGCCTTTGGGAGGGACTCTGTGTCTTTGGGAGAAGTCCATGGATGGCCTCTTGAATGACCTCTCTAGAATAGTGGAGAGGTTGAGGATTGTGTAATGGGTATAAAATATTGAAATGGTTGGAGATGGTGGTTAGTACCGTCTACTTCTCGGCCACTAGTCAATGTTTACCACATGACTGAGTGTTATTATTTATTAGGAGAGACATTCAGGTAGCATCCAAGGTTGGAATAGTATTATGTTGGGGTTTCTCTAGAACCAATGCATTGGAGACACATCGCAGAGAAGTTGAGTTATTGATGATGTTTACTAAGTGGACTAGGATCTAACATGAGCTGCATATAGTGAATTATTGGGTTCAAACATGATGGAATCCATTTCAGAATAAAGAACATTACTAAAAATAAATTGATTGTATATATGAAAAATTCAAACAATGAAATATAGTAATGAATAATTTTGTAGATGAACACATGAAATATTTATTCCCTTTTATTCCCCCACTTTTCTATTGATTGTGTCCTAAAGTATTTGTAACACCATCATCTTGGCTGTGGATTCACGTCGGGTTCATCATTTTTTGTTTTACCCATGAATTTGGGTTTGGATTAGGAATCAATACATCTTTATGGTTTTAATAAGATTTATTTAAGGAACTATAAATAACCAATAGTTCTGTATATAAAGGTACATGCTTTGCATTGGAAGGAATTCGTTAGGATTGTTAACCTTTGATACTTAATAGAACACAATGGTTGACATAATGGGAGGTCAGGCTCATCACCCACTTTTAGGGGGAAGTTTTTCCTAATCTTGGACACTGTTATAGATTTAATAAATGAAAATGGATCCTTATTAATTTACCATGCATAATGTATGTTTCTTGTGAAATTTTAAACGAATTATTAACACCTGTGGAATTTATAATCATCCATATATATTTATTGTTCTTACTAAATGGATAAATCCTTATGAATTCAAGGTTACCCATTAATGATATCCACTAATAATCTAATTATAGATTATTTATCCATATTTATGATGATGATTATTTTTAAGACAGTCAGTGTGGTACTCTTGAATTTAGCATCATCGGGGGATAAAAATGTTTTTTGATGTTGGGATCATACCCATAAATGGGCTACCTATGTATCCTCATGAAAGTAATCATAACTCTCATTGTTCAGTGCCTCTTAATGGGATACATCATTCCTTTTATGATTTTGTTATAAGTACATAACTGTATAGTTTAATGTCATGTGGTATGTACATGTAGGCATATAGTTACTAGTAAGATCTGGACATGAGAATTATACCTATGAATTCTATGAAACCAAGAATGGATATGTGTTTCCATGTTTGATTAGACCAGGTTGGGAATGTGTCTCAAAGAGAATAGGGTTGATTCAGTGTGTTGGGTATAATCCTTAGGGAGGGTTCCTACATATCCCAAATGAATGAGAGTCAATGAACTCATAGTTCAATAAGTGTCAGAGGCGAGTATGGCCCTTTGAGTGAAATTGTTCGGTGCTTACTCTAAAATAGGGTTCCCTTATAATAGGTTCCACGAGAGATGTCCAATATCATGGATACTCGAGGGGGACGTAATTTTGGGATTAATCCTAGGTAGCATACCCAAATTAAGGGAATTATGGTTATAATCCAAATGAGTATTTCTATTTAGATCAGTTGTTGGGTAATGTCTTCCTATATATCAAATTTATTAGGGGAATCAGCGGTCTTGTAGTTCAAAATTGTGAGGAGGATTATTTAGATGTTGTGTTCCTCAAAGATCACTAAGACCACGTGATTAATGCTCAGTGTGAGAAACAAGAGGATGAAATATAATAAAAAAACCAAACACTTTCTTCTCCAATGATGGAAGAGTTTGTGCCTATGATGAAACAAACAATGACAACAATGGATGAGGGCATGGAGCAACGAACCTTTCAATGTGAAATAAAAGTGAAGGTTGTTAGGACTGGCTCGAATGGATAGGGGATTACTCCTAGAGGGATGCCCTAAAATTGGTCACGTAGTGGAAGAATGATATCAATCCCTATATCAAAACGAAAAATTCATGTGTGAACTGTACCTTCCCTACTAGGGACATGAGGTTCTGAGTCATAGAGACAAAAAGGGGGGATATGGCCCAAAACCCTAAATCTCTAAACTGGGAAATTTCAAACATTGTATCAAGGGTAAGGATCCATGTGACTGTAGGTATACAGACCTATAAACACCCCAATGATCCAGACTCCCTTATAAAAATTGTGGGAAACCTATAACTGTTTGAATACTATCCCAAATGAGAGACATGTTGATGTGTCTTTGCCAAAGGATTGGTTAGTCTGGGGTTTTTATGGAAGTTTCAACATTTTCCTTTTTAGATAATGGATTCAATGATGTAAATTCCTCTCCATGGGTGGATTATATGTGGCCATTAATGATGGCTCATATATAATTTCCACATAGGTCTTTGATAAAGGTATGATTCATAGGTGTACCGCGCAGGTCCAAGGAGGAACTAAATAAAAGAATAACACATAATGTATAATCCTTTGAGAGCATTATATTCCTTTTGAAATGGACCAAGGATATGAAACCATGGGAGAGGTTTTAACATAATCACCACAGGTATCTCTTGATATTCTTGGAATCATCTTGAGAAAGCCCAATCTAATGGAATGTACTATTAGTAGATGGAATATTCATATGGTTGGAGGGTCCTTAATAATATTTCTCTATTTAAAACTCTAAAAGGACATTTATATTTCCTATACCATCTAATTCTCTCTTATCCTATGTTTTTATAGAGCTATGTCAGAAAATTCGGGGGACCTAGGAAAACGATCTATGCAATGGGATCATTAGGAGCCCTTCCAAATTCTCCAGTTCTCAAAATAAAGAGCTAAGGGGTCTTATTTATATTTAAGTAGGGGAGACGGTCGAAGGTATTCTGTCAGATAAGGTCATCAGTGTAGCTCCAAAGCATAGATATTCCAAGTAGGGGTGTGAAATTATTCTACCTCATAGTTCCTCAGTGTAGGGGGTAACACTTTGGGTTCCATGGGCATGACATCTACATGCCACATGATGCGTAGATGTGTGGCATAGGTCCATGCATTTTTATGATGAAAAAAAAAGAGTTGTTATGAACTTCTTATGCCTAGGTATGCTACATATATCCCCACTAACAATATTTATTAACTTCCATTAAATTTATTTGATACATTAAGATATTCAAAATTCTACCTCATAATCATTTTCCATTATTTTTTAAAAAAGGAGTGTCAATAATCACTAACTATCCTTGACATTTGGAATTCCCCCAATAGTTAACAAGGTCTAAGTCAAAGGAAAAATACTAAGATGACATAATATATGGTTGAACATAAATATATTCAATATGAAACCACCAACCTTGACACTAGACAGAACATTACTTATTTATTCTCATTTAAGATAGTTTTGAATAAAATAGATTGTACAAAATTTTGACATGATTTATACAAAAAAGATAAAAATATTCCACATAATAATTTTCTAATCAAACATCATATATATATAATAAAATCAAGGGTGGGTTAAAATTTTAAAAACTATGAAGTGTGATTTCAATCATATTAAATAATCCAAATCAACATTATTTTATCTTTTAAAATATTTTCATTGAAATTGATTTTTATAAATAGCAATATAATTTTTTTCATTAAAACCATTTCTAAATAGCTAGTCTTATGAAAATATTAAATCACACATTCCAAATAAAGTTTAAATTCCATTTTTAATATAAAACAATGACATAAAATGGAACATCCCACAATATGCACTGAATTATCAAAAACATTATAAAATGGAAAAAAGGAATAATGTTCCAATAAACCAACCTTGGTTTCAAGATGAAATTTATGAACAATTTTTTTGTGTGTGTCATCATATGGTATACTCTAGAATCTTGACTAATATCCCAAGGCTCTAATAGTAACCAAAAAATAGAGATAATTATATTAGGTTAATATTATAGAAAAATATTGTATCCCTTTTGTATCATCAAACTTTCTAGAAATAAATGGACAAAAATATCCTTCACTACACTTGCAATAAAAGGGTTTATATCTTATATGTCATGTTTATCTCTTATCATAACCAATGGGGTATAGAAGAAAAATATACTGATGATATCTTACTATTATAGACTAAGGGTTTCTCTCATGAATATTACCCACTATACCTTTGATTCCCTGGGAAATTCAACCCGGGGTGAGTAATCTATTATAAGATAAAACAAATATACTGAATTTTAAGAAAAACCCACAACCCACATCATACCCCCTTAGAATAAGTATCTATGATCACATCCATATATAATAATTAATATATTCATAACAAATTCCCATCATCCCCGAAGGGGTTATGATCCCCAATGAGCATAATAATACCAATGTCAAAATAGGTTGTCCCACACAATTTAGAACTACATATAAAATGATAAATAGACCAATAAAACATAATTATCCTAATGTAATGCCATTTCACACATATTAGTAATGATTTTTTATTTCTACTTCAAACATCCACTAAAACCCAATGTTTTAACACATTGAAAACCATCTAAGGAGTCACGTAATATTATGAAAATGTAAAAAATGCATTGGAAATTTTTTTAATTTAATATCCCACATTTAAAAAACATTGAACTACATTTAAATTCACATGAACTTTATGAAAAATAATTGGGAAATAAATTTTTTTCCAATAAACCTCAATAAAAAAAATATTTAATTTCAAAACAATGGCCTCAAATTTAATACATTATTATGATAAGTTCAAACAACTTAAAAAAAGAAAAAATTGTTAAAAAAAAGTTTTGAGACCATTTGAAAATAATTATAGTTTCATTTATTAAATGAAATTATATTCACAATAATTAATAATTGACCTTAAAATCCGAGGGGAACATTGTAAATTTTAATAACTTTTTTAATGTCCATTTGGGAAATCATCAAGTAAATGATCTACACAGTCATTCCAATTAAATTTTTTAACTAATATTTAATAAAGAAAAAAAATTTATTTTTATTGGAAATCATAACAATACCACATTATCACTTTAAAAATTCAATAATAAACTAATATTACAATTAATTAAATAAAATGTAAAATTTTCATCCAATAAATCAGTATTATTGAAATTAGATCCCTAACCAAGGAAAAACATCCACAAATCTATATGGGAAGGGATATGATTATGAAGAATAGATTAAAGGACACAAAAAATGTGTCTGAAACCATATATCTACGAAAATTAGAAAATGAATAAAAATGCTAACCCTATAAATCAAATGAATCATCTGAAATAAAAGGTGAGGAATCCCCAAGGAGAAAATAGTTGGAAAAGGCTAGAGGAGTGCTTAACATAATGAATTGACCATGAATCATTAGGAATAAAATCAAAATTTCTAGGGAAGTGGAGGTATTAAAGGGTTTTCCAAAGGTTTAGGAGAAGGAATTTATAAATGGGTTATTAGAAAATAGATATCGAGGGAAGTGAGAAATGGGTATAATTTATTACAAAGGGAAAACCCTAGATTTTTTAATGAAAAAGAAATTTTTTTAGAAACATGTATGATTTTACAAAACACGGTTCCCCAATATGTACCATATAAGAAATTAATTAAGTACCTCACATGGTTTTTATAAATAAACTAAGCAGTTTATGTAGTTGTGCACTAATCAAAAATCGAACATCCCAATTATAGAGCCAAATGGATATTTAAGACAAGATTACTTCTAATAGTGAGAAACCCATGTGACACTCAAATATTTTCCAAATCAGGTAAAAATTTACTATAATATAAAATAATATGAAAATAAAATAAATTTATATATTATAAACATTATTGTGACATAATAGGTTTTGATATACATTCATTGTTGAAAAAGTAAATCTTTTATTTTTTATATGTTCTATTAATTACAATATATTAGTTCGAATGGTATAGAACCACATAGTATGGTTCGAAACTAAATTTCAAAAAAAATTCCTCTTTAATAAGCTGTTTTTATTTTCATTTTTTCTAAAATAATATTTTTATCAAATAAAATTATGATTAACAGTGATGAATTTGATTCAATTTGAAATAAAAAATGACTGATAAGTGCGTAATGTTGTTGGTAAATTCGATCAAAAAAAATTCTTGTAAAATAATAATATGTCTTAATAGAAAATTATTTCATCAATCATGATATTTTTTATATTTCTTTCTCAAAAAATGGTTTGATTAATCTCCCACACTCGGAGATTAAACATGATGATTACTGAATATCATAGTTCATTACTTCAGGAATCATTATAATGTACCAGTTTTTGATGATAAATCATTAATTAATAATCATATTGGTTGTATCTATTTTTTTAGAATAAATTTTTAGATATGATTTTTTTAAAATAATTATAAATCAATTTTATAGGTTGATTTAAATTCTTGAGATATAAAGTAATGAACATAAAATATTAAAACTAGAAGAAATAGATCCCTCTAGTAAATGAGTTTTTTTATATATCATAACTATTGATGGAATTAAAACAACATAATTAAACAATTACAATTGAATGAAATTGAAAATAATATAGAACGAAATATCCCTCTATTCTATTAGAAATTAGAGCTATGAAAGATCTATTCTACTCATCATCAGAAATTTTTGATTTCCCTGCCTCTATCTCTGAATCTCAAATTCACCAAATGTATCCCACTCCTCCTCTATCCCTCCTCTAGGATTTATCCCTTGTCACTCTCCAGTTCATTAGATATGGGGCATGATGACTTTTTCAAGTATTCTCTAATTCAAATTACACGAGGCACTAGTTATGAATATATGATCACCTACACCAGACTTGAGTATTGCCTTCTTGGTATAAAATAACAACTCACTTGAAATTGGGTTCTTATGCAATCCAAATGAAAATAGTTGGGACCCTTTCAGGATTCTATAAAAATGTAAACAAAAAGTAATCAATACATTATTTTAATTAACATTACTATAAAAAAAATAATTTTTTTAATTATTATGAGAAAATTATCATTATTATAAAAATTAACATAAAATATATAATTATAAACTAATTGTTATTTTAATTATATTAATATAATAATAGTTATATATATATATATTATCATTATTGTTATTATTATTAGATTGTTATATCAATTATATTATTATTTTTATGTATAAATATTTATATATTATATTAATAAATATTTTGGTTAATTGATTTATGAATTGATTGATTGATTTATTATTATTATTATCATTATTTATTTTTATCGCTTATATTAATATCCTTTTTGAGTTAATATTTTCTAAGGGATAGGGGTCTCTGTTTGGAGCTCTTCTTCACTATTTAAGGGTGTCAGCAAGTATACTAGAAGAAGGCAACATCTCCTTCCATCTCAATCATTGACCCCGTATTCAACATTAAAGGAAACAATGGACTTATAAAATATTCTTCAGTAAAATTGGTCAAGGTAGTTAAAATAATGAGGTAACTCATAGAATCAGATGATTTTATGATTATGAACTTCATATCCATTTCAACTCACAAGTGGATTATATTTTGTACAAAATCATCTAAAAAAATGATACTCGGGGTAAAATTATTGATTTGTCCACATTTTCCATTTCCAAGGAGTGAATTATTTATTAAATGTTACTTACTAAACATGATTTTTATATAATCTACTTTCCTTGAATCACAATACCTACAACGAGTTTGAATTTCTATTACATCCTCTACACTCTGCATTACCTCCTCCCACCTCGGGCACCCTTCTCCACTTGATTGTGGTGCCTCGTATGCACGACACAAAGAAGCCATAGCCCATACCTACCTCTCTCACTCAAACTCTCATAAAAATTTAATAGGATTAGGTTTTCCTGTGTTGTTGACTAATATAGTTTGGTTAATAGAATTTCTTGCATGCATGTTTGAAGGTAGGTATCGGCTGGTGATCAGGCATCATGGATGGATGCTTCCTGGTGTGTTTATGAATAGGGGTTGAGTGTAGGATTTCTGCAAGTCGAACAAGGGAGATTAAGATGGCTCTCAACCTCAATTCACACAAGGGAGCACGATGGTTCTTTCTTGGGGTTCCTTATTTGTCACCTCTACTTCCCCTTCTCATTTAATGGTGATGAATTGGATTTCAGTCTGTATGATGTGGAGAGGTATGTTTCTATGATTCATCATCATGTGTTCACAATTTGGTTAACGATAATTCCTAAATATTTCATCTCATCATAAAACAATAGGATGTAAAGAGTATTAATAATAATCCTTTTAAATTTAGAATTAGAAATTGGCCTATATATTATACTATTTGATTACACATATATAAATAAAGGAATTTCAAGATAAAATAATACTGTTGTTTTTCAAGAATACTTTTTTTGGTTCTAATGAAACTATAAATAAATTTTTTTCGTGGGTAAATATTTATTTATATTAATTAAATAACATGAAATACATTATTAGAGATGGAATGATATTAGATCTTCATCCTATGGTTTTCATACATGGAACATGAATTTTATTAAGATTAGTTTTTAATATCAATAGAAAAAATATAGGATATGTTTGATATGAAGTGATACTAAACTAAGAAAAGATATGAGAAAGTGAAAACTTAAAATTTCATGTTTCATATGATACTTTGGGATTCTTAGAGAGAGTTATCTCCATATGGTTGTTCATTATAAGTATAATTGACAATAAGATCCCATTAAAACTCAAGAAAAAATATATTATATATTTTTATATAATATTATTTATTCGATCACATGTTCACCATGAATTTGAAACAAACTACCATGACTCCCTTTATTATATCTCATTCCATATTTTTCATTATCATCATATAATCTTCGTCACACTAAATGTACAACCTTAATTCAAGTGTTTTGATTGGTCATTAGCTACATATATCATTTTAATATTATCTTGATAAATGTTTTTATTAGAACACCACAATAGATTAAATTGTTCTGATTATTATATAAAAATGGAATATTCTATTAAATTCTGTAAATGTTCTTTAAATGTTCTACTATAGGTTTCGTTAATATAATCATCATGTCTATATAGAGTTTCTGATGGTGTATCTTCATTAGGTTGAAGTGCACTCTTATGTGTCTACAAGTCAAGCTTATGATTCGATCTCATCGGTCTTGAATGAGTCTAATTGGAATCCTATGTTTAAATACCATGATATTGGTCTTGGTTTGGATTGATTATTCATTGAGCCATCATAAAAAAACAATTGTTGATAATGGATTTTGGGTTGTCAACCAAATTATGTGCAGTCGACACCAACATCTACAAATAAGGTGATGATAGTTCATCCTTGTTTATTTTTAGTACCTCTATTTACAATGGAAATGGTTTCGGTTTGTTGCCATTTCAAGGCTTCTTCAATAGATTATAGATATTTTTCAATGGTTATGATATAATATTAATATATTTTTGTTGGAGTTTTGGATTCAATTTCTTCTACTTGGTGTGGAGTCAGGGTCGATTTAAATATTGGTTGTAGATATTTTTCAGTCAGTTAATGCAATGTAGGGGTGGATCTATCTATGGAAGTGGTGGATATAGTGCTTCATTTCTTTGGGTGGATTGAAAAACTATGGTTTTTTGGTGGAAGGATAGTAGGAGTGGGGGTTCGGGAATGGTGGTAGAATCTACAGGCGATGGGGGATATAGACTAATAGATTATAGTTCATGATGAAAATGGGAGATCATAGTTGGATTATAGAATAAAATAATTGCAGTTGTTGAATCATATGCAGTGGTAGCAGAAGGCAGGAGAGGATGGTGGTGAATATAGGTGCGACAAAAGATTTTGGACTGATATATTAGGGGTTTAGTCGGTGGTAGATGAGAATGTCCTAACATGGCCTAGTCAAATAGTGTATAAACATGTTGTAATAGAATCACCCAGTGATAGATGAATAAGAATCGGTGATCACAACATATGATTTTTGAAATGGGTAGTCTAGTGATGAATGCTTTACCCCAGATGTAGTATCACTAGTAGTAGAACACCCAGATCATGGATCATAATTCAAAATAATATAAATAATAAAATAGAAACAAATAACATTGTAAATAATATTAAAATAATTTAAATACTACAAATTAATGTTTACAAACATATTCAATTAATTATTTTAATGAAAAGAGAAATAAACAAATAATTGATAAAAAGTTAAAATGAGTGAAAAAAAATAAAAATAGAATTATTAATATTTTAAAAATAATTTCTAATTTAATTTGTAAAAAGAAAATATAAAATTTTAATATACAAAATATAATGATTAAAAATTAAATTTAAGTGTCATGAAAAAATTAATATAAACATAAAATAATGTAATAAAAATTTTTATTAAATAAATAAAGTAAATTTAAAATAAATATTTTAAAAACATTAACAAATATAATACAAATAAGTACAAGGAATACTGAATTAATTAATTAAGTGAGAGAGAAAATAAATATATAAAAATAAGATTTATTTATTTAAATAAATAAATAAATTATGTTCAAATAATTAACCTATAATATTTAATTAAGTACTTATTTGAGATGATTATTACTATAATGTGTGTGGATAATCACTCATTATGATCCCACATCAGGTTTCAAAATGTTAAATTTAAATTCCATTTATAGGCATCTAAAAAAATCTTACCATGGAACGTTTTTTAAATTATTACTATCCACTAAAGTATTAAAAACATTTTATTTTGGAATGAAATAAAAAATATAACATAATATTAAAAGAGAATATAAAACCCTTGGAAATAAATATTTGACCATTACCATTTATCAAAATCATTTTTATTACAAACAGAAAAACCTCAAATCGTCCAATGTGAGAAAAACTATTCCAACAAATTTATAATAAATGGTAATCAATGATTAAAAATGAATAGTAATAAAACACAATCATGATAATGTTATAAAATTAATTAATTAATTAATATAATATTTTGGTTTTGGATTTTAGATGGAATATAAAGCTTGTTGGAGATTAGTGCAAGGGACATATTTTTAATACATTAATTATTTTAAAGCCTTTCCCTCAAGTATCTCCCTAACGTTATCTAGGAATATTCATTATTGTGTACTTATTTATCATTTATCATCATTATTAAAAATATTAATATTATTATCCTATTATTTTTTATATTTCCAATCAAATTAATTTAATCCATTAGATTAAATAGTAATTGTTATATTTACTGGAGGAAATACATTATTATATGTTTATAATTATGGTTTTAGTTATTTGAAATTATAAGAGATGATTATTTTACCTCGGATATAACCACCACAAACACATTTGGTAATGATATATTCCTTCAATATATTATGTTGAAATTTTCCAATTATGTTATTCCATTATAATTTCTTTTGGGTGATTATAAGAAATAACTTTTGATATGAAAATAATGTCCAAAAATCATTCATGAGTATATTTTCCCGAATAATTTCATTTTTTAAAGAACCCCTCAGGTTAAATTTATATGAGAAACATATATTATTTCATGATGGAAATGTATTTATGATATTATTTTATATCATGGATTATATTTTTTTAAAAACTCACTTCTTTAATTGTATATCGATGGACAAAAATGTTTTATTTAAAAATATACAATAAAATATGATTTTAATGCTCATAACAAGTTTATTACAATTTATAAATTATTTAATGATGTATATGAATAATAAAGAATACTAATTTATAGTTATTATGATTAGTCTTTAATAAATTAGAAGTATCATTCACAGAACTTGTTTTGTGAAAAAATACCTTTCGTGAAAAAGTAATTTTTTTAATGTAAAGAATTTCTTAAACCTCTAAACACTAAACCTAATTATCTTGGTAATATAACTATCTTATTATATATTTTATAAAATATAATCATGTGGTGGTTATGTATGGTTCATTATAATTATAATTCGGGATTTTTTAGATAAATTTAGGGGTTATGTTGTTAGTAAGTAAATAAAATATAGAAAATATATAGGTAATAATGATGTTTAAATATTTTTAAAATAGTAAATATTGTTTTTATTTTTGTGAGATATGCTTTATTTATTTGAAAGGTTGTGAAATAGTTTCATCATATATTTAACTTTTTTAGAATTGAATTTCATAAATTTAACACGGTGAATGATATAAGAAGTTAAACCGGTACAATAACCTTCCCAATTAGAAACACATTTTTCTTTTTTCAGTTGGTTCTATGAAGGTTTGGGCACTTTTAGATTAGTAAATGAATGATTTAAATAGTGGTACCAATACAAGGTAGTGAATGACATATCTAAAAATGAATATTTCCATTTTAGATAACATTATAAACAAATATTCTTTAATATTTTGGTGAATCAATGATCTTGTGTTAGTTATAGGGTGGATAAATGACTTTTGGAAGTTATTTAATGTTTAGGTATTTTTAAAACTTTGAATTGTCCTATTTTAGTTTATTATATTGATGCTGAAGTTGACTAGTGGTATTATCAACCTAGAACAAACATGAAAAAGAAAGAGATAGATACCATGGACCATCATGTATATGAAATTTTTTTTATCAAATGTATTTTCATAAATAAATTTCATATTAAATTTAATATAAATATTTCGAGTGAATGTATAATAAAAAAGATTTTCATTCTTCTGATAGTGAATATTTTATCGGATTGGTATGGTATATTCACATTTTTTTGTTGAAAATGATAGTATAATTGAATGATATTATATAGGATGGAAACCATGTTTTCATTGGGATCTATTTACTTATGAATATTATAGTTATGAAGAGTTTTTTAAATATTATATAACAGTTTAATTCAAGTCGGATTACTATTTTGAGAATTTTAACATTGATATGAAGTGATCAGTGAAAAAAAACATTGTGATACCACATTCTATCATTCCATAAATGCGGTGAATTGATTTTTTAGGTTTCACAACCCCCACCATCCATAAGCATCACTAAATGTACTAAAATAAATGAAGATAGATAATGACTCCCCCCCTCTGGTTGTCACCTTCAGTAGCCCCTGGAATAGATATTATCACTAAGGGTATTAAATTCTCAAAAATGGGATGAAATACCCAATTTAATAATTGGATTGGGGGATAAAATAACTCAACCACAAATATTCCATGATATAATATTAAATGAAAAATAACATCCTATAATGAATATATAATATTAAAATATAAAGATAAAATACTCAAAATAAATACCCAAAAATAATTTCATAGGCATGTGAACCAACAAAATTTCAAAAACATTTATCTATAAAAATCTACCATGATCCATTTAGTACACCTAGAAACACGAAAATATGTTTTTATAGAATATTATACAAGTATACTTAGTAGGATACCCATTATCTCCAATAAACATGTGAATAAAGAATAATAATTTCAATGTGAGAAAAAATAGAACCAACTACCCGTAAGCTGGTAAAATAATTAAACCCATCGTCACCAAGGTACACTCTCTAAATTACACATGCATGTAAACTAATATAATAATAATAATATTGATAAATGTACCCCAAATTCCAATGTTGTAGACCATTGGACACCTATCTCTTCCATGAATTACATTGTGCAAAGATCCCCACATGGATATTTCCATCACATCACATCTCACTCAGAGAAACCTTATCCATCATATCAGATTTTTTCCCTAATAAACATGGTCCATAAAATTAAAAAACCCTGAAGACTCCTTGGCCATCACATCATTTCCATAACCATAATAGTAGGGTATCCTGACCATAATGGACATTGAACCCATGCCCTCCTCCTTCCATCCAAGCCCCCCATCATAATCCCCATCGTCATATCATCAAACAACTACCATGATTTTATTTCTTACATCTGTACATCATATCATATTTATAACTAACTCACCTAGAATAGATAATATGATAGAGAATATGTCCAACCATCCATTCTCATTCCCATGATGTTGGTAAAAACACCCCAAAAATATATAGTTGTTTTCACTTGGTTTCAACATGTTTTCTGTAGGAATATAAATAACATGGAAGGTAGAAGTTATCTATGTAATAGACACAAAAATCCCAACCTATGGGTTTAAAAAAATGTTTCAACCAACTGACAACAACAACTCTAGGTTCTTACTACTATTTGACACATTTAATGCCACAACTAAATGCAGATTAGCAAAAAAATATACACTAGAGATATGCCACATATCATCTTATTTAAAAAAGTAATCATTCCAATAACCAACCAATTCCATTTAGATAATCCTTTCAATTCATATTTCCATCACATTTTAATATATTATTTCATCATTCATCGCATTCCACTTCCAGTCATTTCTATTAAAATAATTCTAATACCACTTTGGAAAATACAATATAGAAACACCACACATTATGAAATAGTAAATAATCCCCCTAGAAACCAAACCACACTATAACCTTCACATAGACAGAACAACCTATATGCCACAACTTCCACATAACCACCTCAGTCCATCAAAACTACACAATTTCAATGCTACACAACTCAACACATCCACATGATTATAACAAATAGAAACAAAAACCAATACACACTATATACATTTTTATCCCATAACTAAACAATATCACATCGACACATCACAAAACACTACACATCAAATTCACATAACATTTTCCATATTTATCTCAGGGTTTTTATCATGTTCATCTTATTTGGTTTATGGGAATTCTCAAACAATCCATAATTTCAATTTGCATCGAACTTCATATTCAAATACAATATGTTATTGAAATATTAAAAGTGATTCCAGAAAATTCAATTACAAGGGTTCCACTAATAATAAATTACATCATAAAAAATTCCCCTAGAAATCAAATTTTTTTATCAAGGATTCAATCCCATTATATCACAATATCAATAATAATAAAAATCCATAAAACAATTTGATTTCATAACCCAATGTTATTCAGTTTCAAAACCCCAATTCATTGTAATCAATATTATAGTTTAAAATATAATCAGAAAGATAAAAAATCATGTAAAATATCATTCATGACACACTAGATGAGAAAAAAGGGATTCCCATCCATAAATGAAGATTTCTAATTTGATTCACAGTGTTTATCAAGAGGAAGACCAACACCAAGAAACTCATCAAAGACATACAAAAATAACTTCCAAAAACATGAAATCCAAACCATTCCCCATATGAAGACAAAATAAAATCCCAATTTTTCCTTTAGAGGAAACCTCCTAAAAATAGAATATTAGTGAAAAACTCGGAAAAGCTAAGAGGTAAAACTTACCTAGACCGCAATAGCTGATCTCCTGAGGTTGGACTCGAATGCCAATAATTAGTGGAAGAAATCTGACTCAAGGATATGCTTGGGTCACCCATTTAATAAATATTGATTGGAAATATGACTATGTTGGCTGGTATGTATGAACTTATAGGATTAATGGATATTATTAGTTTATAGTGGAGCCACCCTTCATCACGCAATAGAGGGAGCGGTTATGGTAGAGTGAGGAGGACCATACAATATCCAGGATGGTTAAAATGACCTTCATGATATTCCATTATTTCTGTATTATTTCTCTTATACACTAGGTTTGAGACCATTGTTCAACCAATAACACAACATAACAAACCCCAAAAAATAATACAGTGGTTGTTCCATAGCTGTGTACTCCACATCACCTCCCTCAACTATTGTGATGGTTCCTACAAATCATCTAAGTATCCATAGTGAAGCTATCTCCAAAATTGGAAAGAGATCCAAAATAATTCATATGGTTCCCATGGTTATACCTATCTACTCGAGGACATAGAGGTATTAACAATAACTTATACTATTACAACCATCTATATGAATACCCTAGTAGGATTTTCCAACTTTAATATCCCCTACACTCCCCAACTCCATGGGACTTCTATGAAAACCTCCAGCACCATAATTCCCAAAACATGAGAGTAAATATTGTCCTTAATATTAAATAAGATACCTATAATACTATTTTTTCCCACATGAATCAAAATCAAATAGTAACGAAAATGGGGAAACATATCTAAAAAACCACCCAACAAGATTCCTCTTGATGGTCTCATTGAAACTAAAACACCACCACTAATAAAACACACAAAACCTAGACAAAAAAATTTAATGAAAATTCCTCAAAACCACATTACCATTGAAATTTACCATCCACCCTACTAGGAATGAAACTCATCCCCTTCACATAACTATCTTCACAACCACCTCATCCACTACATAGCCCAAACCAATAACCATATCCAATATAGAGTACATCCCCAAGCATACAAATAAAAAGGGTCCATATCCATTGTATTGATATTTTTTTGAGAGTAACTTACTAAACTATAATATTTTATTCATATCATGGTATAATGTATCTCAATTGAGAATATGGTTCTCCACTCTTAATGTGATTGATATTTTAAAACACAAATCACATTAATAAAAATAAAATCTCATGGGGAAAAATATTTCAAATCGTGAATCATTGGGACAAAATAGTGAAAAATAATACAACTCAAAAAAACTATATGTATATGGAATGAAACTATGACTCTCACTTCCATGTTCATTCCTCTAGGCCACCCTGACTATAGAACACAAAAACTAAAAAACTGTTCCATCCACACAGAACCATCTCTCGATGATCTAGGATCCCCACTAGATTATACAAAAGCATTACATAATCATCAATATCTAACTCCTTGAAATCAATTTCATGGGATTCATCAGGAAGATATCGACAGAGCTGACATATGTGGAAGACTTCCTGGAACTGGTTCTACTATGATTGGAGTTCCAACAGATAACTCGCCTCTCTAATGTGTGGAAACACATTGAAAATCCCAAAAAATGATGTGAGAGAATATTCCCCTATAAGGAATATGTTTCCCTAATTGAGGGGAGACTCTCAAGAACACACAGTCTCCAAACATGGCCTCCACATGCCACCTCCTATGATCAACATAAGCCTTATTCCAACCATGTGTTTATTTCATCCTCTCAATAACAACATGAACAATACTTTTTTTCTCTACACAACATTAGGATTGATAAATAACTATTCCCCAACCTCAACCTAGTAAAATGGAGAATGAAACATTATCCCATAAAAACACATAAGTGGGGAAATTCCAGTTGATGAATGATATCTCTTATTATATTAAAAATAAACCAAAGTTAAGTGCTTTTCCAATATCCCTTGATTTCAAATATGCATAACCAAAACATATCACGGTGTGTTTGGATATTCTTCTCTACTGTCTAATTCATATGTGGGAGGAAAATAGTTATAAGGCCTAAATGGGTTCCAAAATCATGTTTCAATAGCCTCAAGTCTCATTATGTAAAATGGAAATCCTGATAAAATATAATGGACCACCTAACCCCATTAAATCAAAAACCCACACCCATAATCCTCCTCGCCAAAACATTCATGGATATGAATCATGGATCATTCGGTAGTGAGATTATTTCATCAATTGATCCAATATTACACATATACTATAAAAACCTCCCAATTATTGAGGACAACCTTTAATAAATTACATCTTGAATCATCCCATTTCCACTATGGAATATCTAAAGGCTACGAAAAATTAAAAAGACATGGTTTGAAAGCTTTACCAACTGAAAAAATAGGCATCGAGTAACAAACTCTTCTAAATCACATTTCACCATGAGGCACCAAAACAGAGTCATGAATCAATAATACATAGTAGATACCCCATGGTTTATAGCCAATAATTATATGCCAATACAAAAATATAATCCATCTTTTATCACCCCCAAAATAAATATCCTCTTTCAAAGAATCGTCTGGTTTTTACTATCCTCCAACCTTATATTTAGATCACCACCATGGCCAACACGATCACACATCACCTCTTCTAATGAGTCTCCCTAGAGAGACCCATCCACTAAATTCATAATATAATACATTACTATCATATAAAATATGTATTTTCTACCATTAGATAACATTTTATCTATTCATAGGGATTCCACCTTATCCATCACCCTCAAAGAATATTTGGACTAAAAAATAATATAATCATATGAATTATTTCTCAGAGAGTCATACATAACAATCCCCTTTCATTAGGTGTAGGAGTTATCAATGCCTTAATCCAAAAGAATTCATATCTACCACTATTTTAGTTTATTTAAATAAATCTGAACGAAATATATAAATCGAGATCATCTAATCTGTGAGAACCACAATGTGCTTCAAAAGGAGGTAATGACACCACATCTTCAGTTCAAACACAACCACTATTAATGATAAATCATGGGAGGAATATTTATGTTCTTGGGGATGTTACTACCTTGAACCATATGAGGTAACAAATTTATACATCCTCAAGTGACACCCCAAAAATATCCAGGAATCATCATAAAGAAATTTAGACATAACTTCTTCTAATGGAAACTGATGCAATAGAGCACTAATCAATATTGACTTTTGGTGGTCACTCATTTCCAAATACAAATAAGTCCATATTAAAACCCAGTATTTCTAGTTAAAATATATCAATGTGGAAAACTCTATAGGAAATTATATTTTAACCTATGTTAATTTCCCAAATTACCAAAGATGATATGTTCCTCTACCACATATTTGGTTTCATCAAAAGAAACAAAATAAAATATATTTAATAGGTCTACAACTACACCATGCAATGAAAAATACATGCATGATGAAATTCACATGTCGGGTCCAAATCATATACATGGAAATTTATTGAAATAGTTGGTGGCATTGACTGATATACAATACATATTTATAATGATCGACATACTCCTCTTAATTCATCTTATCATTATTTCATCATTTATCAATAGATTGAACGGGCCCCAAAATTCATGGAACATCGTTCCCACCATACCTATGAGTATAGCAGGTACATTCATGAAACTAAATGAAATTACCATCACCTCGATGTGCCTATAAATACATTTGAATAAATTAATCGGGAAATCTGCATCCTTCACCCTACCCTAGTGTTACAAAAACCAAAAATAGACCATATAAACCCAAATTTTTACCCTAAATTAGTGAAAAAGATCATCATTTAGTGGATTTTTTATGTATTCTAGATCTACACCTAATTCATCAATTATATGTATTTGAACAATCTCATTATACGATTTTACTTCTTGTAAAAAACAATGGAAAACCCCCCAAAAAACACATGGGTCTAATAAAACCCCTAAAATCAGATCACCTATAATAATAATAAAATAATGAAACATTGATGATATCATCCAATAATGTTCCATGTAAATCATAGAATCACTATGCTATTGTATATTCAAAACTCAACATCATGTTGTGGGGGTATTATCAGAATAACCCTAGAAAAATCAAAATAACCCCGATAAACATTGGGGCCTCCTCCATCATAGAATCCACTAATTCTATAAAAAAATAATCCATGAAACACTTAAGGGGTCTATGTGTCTATCTCCCATCAGACAATTCAACCCACTATTGAATACCTCACACTGTGCATGCACATATGAGAACACGAAACTCCTCTGAAAGTAGTCAATAACAACTCCCACAATATTCAAACATTCAATTATTAAAATGAAAAATTCGCTTCATCAGTAGAAAAGTAGATATTCCTTGAAATTATGTGGACCTATAATCATTATCTACCCCCATCACATATAAAAAATAGTTTCACCTCTATTTAGAATTTTTAACACTAGGGATATAGGATACCTGGATATATCTAGTCCCATAGCATAGGAAAGAGAAGGTAAAAAAGGAGTCTGATGATCTTAAATTATACAAGGGAGAAATGGTTGGAATAAAATATAATTGTACATCTAAATATATATATATATATATATATATATATCTATAACTATAAGCTCTACTACATTTAACTTACCATGCCAAGCACCTCTGCCACTCTACTAATATAAACCTTTATAGAAACACTTAAGATGGGGTCCCTAAACACGAGGAACAACATGCAGTTAGCTTTTACATGTTATATGCCCTCTCGGGGGAGCCTAAAAATGCAAACCCTTTGACTAAAATAGTCTCACTAATAGCTAATGATGAAGAAGATGATGATAAACTAATCCACCTCCACTATATTCAGCTCAACGAACTACAGGGAACAAATTCTGATGAAACCTATGAACCCCATAAAATAAACACACTTACCCAAAAATTTAAAATCAATTATCTCTAAATTAAATATTTTTTTTGAGGATGAAACCCCTATAGTTGATATCATGAAGCCACTAGCACATGACAGTTATCGGTGAAAAAAATTCCCCTTGAGGAACCTTAACTGTTCCCCTATCATGGTAAGAACCCTCGCTAGAGAATAAACATGATCACATATTCATTAATTAGTACATCTAAATATGTTTTAATTGTAAATATTTTTTTTCTACAAACTAGATATTAGGATAGAGAGCCTCATCAAGATGCCACAATCAGGACTCTTTATTTGGAAACTGAATTGGAGAGAAATGAAAAATATCCATTAACATAATTAATGGACCCTACAAATACATAAAAAAATTGGAAATGATATAAAATTTAATAAATTTTCTATACCTTAATGGTTAATGAGTGAAACTCTAGTCAGATATATTTTATAAAATTTTACCGAAATAAAATCTACATCCTTATGCTCACCAATATACTGTGTCTACCACTATTTCACATATCCCCACATATATCTTGCTAAAAAAAGATACTCAATACTGAATGATGGCCGGAGTCAAACTAAACGACATATAAATATCCAAAAACATCCTTCTATATCCATATTAGAGACACATTTCTATTTCACTTCAAAATAAATCTACTAAATGGATCATAATATTGAATACCAAAAATACTACTCCTCTACTAGATCAATCCTCAAGAATTAAACTTGATCATCCTACTTATCCTCCCCTAATTGAACTAAAATAAGATGTTGAAAAGGATCCACAACTAAAATGTGAAATATATATTCTTCAAATCCTATTAGTATATGATTTTATTAATATTGATTTAAATCATTTTAACATCCCCAAAACCCCAAAATTCAAAAAAAAAACACAATTCCACCATAAATTTTCTTCATATACTTGATATATTCCCTACAAGATTCTACACCACAATTAGTCAATTATTTGGGTCAGAGTCCATCTATTATATTTTTGGGGGGAAAAAATCCCATGTCCAAACTTGTCTGTCATGGCCTATGTCATGCACCTTGGTCTTGTGAAATTTTTTCATTACCAATCCATGTAATCCCTATTCTCAATAACAAAAAAAACCATCCAATCCCTCAATATATATATATAACTACAACCCTTTCATGACACATTCCCTATAAAGGTACTCTGCCTTTGACAAAAATGATGTAAAATAGATAATTCCCCCTTATCCTCTCCTCTAATAGGCCATGCGTTAGCAAGTAGAACAAATTCTATAAAAATATCGATAAATCAGATGTGTTAACATATATAAAAATAGTATTGGGATATAAAAAACAAATCATGAAAATACATGTAGTAATATAATAATATGAAACAAAAAATATCCCAGAAATCATGTTTAATGTGATGTGATACATATAAAATTCTCCAAATAAATACCTAAAAATAATTCTCTAAGGCAGAAACTCAACATCAACCCCATAGGTATAAACAAGTATTGTCAAACATGGTCCATGTAGTCATCCTAGAAACCAAAAAAAAATTATATAAGTGTGGGGTGATAAAAAATATATACTCAATTGGATACTCTAACACTCTCATGTTCATGTGAAAGAAGAATACTACTGAAATAAAAAAAATATAGTAGAATCTAAATTACATAAATAGGGAAAATATACAATGCCATCCTCATCAAGTTATTCTCACTAAATATCACATCCATGTATATTAAAATAATACGAATCACCCTAAAAAGTTTACCTCAATCTACTTCCCCCCCATTGATTTCCTACTCTCACACCCCATCATCATATGTCCAAGTAACCATGTCTCACTCTAACATCACATCAGGATAAGAACACCTAGTGATACTTTTTATCACAAAAAATATTTCCATAGACACCTGATCCATCACATCACATCATTCCCAAAGTCACCTAGGGAATCACACCACAACTCGCATGAAGAGACCTGATTTATAACATCCCACCCATAATTTTTTTTTTGGATTCATGAACATGAATTACCTTAACCTTAATACATCATCCTTCCATGCATGTAACGACAATAATATATCTTTTAATTTTATATATAAACCAAAACTATTCACTATTAACATATTTACATCAAAACCTATTCATAACTAACTCTCTTGAAATTGATATTGGGAAAAGAGTTGGTAGCTACCAATCTATTATCACCATCATGATATTGGGTAACAACCAAAAAAATGTCTGGTTTTCAGCACTAGGTGCTCATAATGGGTTGTGGTCATAATTAAAACTAAATTAAAATACAATATATATATATATATGTATGTATGTAAGTATGTATGTAAGTATGTATGTATTTATTTATGTATGTATATATACAATATCCTTAAACAAACCCCACCCATGGTCTCAAAAAAAAATACCCAACCAACTCATAATAGCAATTGACGATTTCACAATATTTTACCACTTCTGCTTCAACAAAAAAAATTACATCCCCACAAACCAAGCCACATGAAATATTTTATCTTCTATTTAAAATGAATCAATTTTATTTATTTCAAACTACAGACCAATTCCATTTAAAAATCCCTTTAATTTATTTTTTTACCATTTTAATCAATTGATATGCTAACCATTCAAGAAATTCCATTACCATTAATTTTAACCAAATAATTATGATATTACGTAGGTAAATGTTACACACTACAAAAATCAAATAACACATCATCCCAATTCCAAAAAGCATACCCATCAACCATACCATAGCCGAAACTACCTCTTCATCACAAAACAATTACCACCAATAGTTTACATAATAACCATCCCAATTCATCATCACACACCTCATCACACCCCCCCCCCCACAACACAACCACATGTCATGACCTCTATATATGATATCCATTTTTCATCACATCACCACCCCACATCAAAACCACGCATCAAAACACTTTTCACATCACATTCATGTAATTTTTTTGATTTATCAAGTTGATTTCATCTCATTTCTCTTATTTTGTGCTAGTTCATTCTAAAATGAGCTATAATTTCACTATGAATGTAATTAATTAGCAGAATATAAGTCGTTAACACTTTATTAATGGTGATTCTAAAAACTCACACAATAATGGTTCTAGAAATCAGAAAATTTTACAACGAAAAATCCCCCACAAAAAATATTTTTAGTGATTAATCCAGACCATACAATAAAAGGAAATAATATAAAAAATATGTAAAATAATGATATTTCGTTCCCCTTATCTTTTAATTTCAATAACCCATGAATTATTTTAATTATCATGGAGAAAAATAGATTCACAATGATAAAAAATGTAGTAACCCCTCCTGCATGTTACACATGATGAGAAGTGAAGGATATCCATCCTCAAATAGGAATTTTTGATTTAGTACACAAGGTTGATCAGGAGTAAGGCCACCATCAAGAACCACAAGGATGGTAAACATTCATAAATGATTAAAACACAATAACCACATTATCTCTATTATCAAACAACATCAAATCCTTGGTTTTATTGAAGAATCAAAATTTCCCTACATGAAAATAGGTGAAGAACTTAGAAAATGAGAGTGGGGAAACTCACATGATGAGTAACAATTGATATCCAATGTAATTGTTTGAAATACACTAATTAGAGGATGAAATTTCTCCAAGTACACTCATGGGTAACCTGAGATATGGGAGAATGGTTTGATGGGTGATCAGGTTTTAAGGAATTTATGGATTTTTAGGTGATGTTGAAAGTAAAAGACAACTACACAACCACCCTTCAATACACCAAATAGGTAGAGGTCTACTATCAGGTGGGGAGGACCATGCCTCAACCAAGATGGTCCAACATTCAACTAAGATATGAATTGATTTATTATAAAAATAAAATATTAAATAGGGGATGATCATTACACATCCCATGAAACTATTATGTATTACCCCATGAAAATAGTAAGATTTCGCACATAGAGGTACACTCCATGAAGCATCTATTAACTATTTATAAGGAGGCCATGCTACATCCCAGGCTCCATGACACAACTACCCCCAAAATTAGTAGTATCTCCAAAAACTACATCAATCTCCATACACCAGATATGTCTTATCCATATCATATAATCAACCCATATGGTACATCCTACAGATTCATGGTGTATGAATCATCATTGATGGATTTTCTAACAAGAACATATCATCTACACTTCAACTCCTTGAGATATATCCCATATACTCACATAAATAGAATATCCATAAAAGACATGCATAATGTTATGATATATTAAAATAGGATTGGCATATAATTTAATGGAATCTTTAGAGATGTGGGAAATTTATAGCAATGTATTTTCATAAAAAAAATAAATGATTAATTCTTATATCATTAAAGGGAGAAAAGTGAATCAAAATATGATAACATTGATCAGTAGATAATTTTTTTAATTATATCTATATTTTTTATTATGAAACTATAGATCCAATTACAAATAATAATGGTTTAATTCCATAATAACATAACCAAAGAAGGGGAGGTAACGTCATTTCACACACCTACCATTTTTTATTTACCCATCATGTGATGTGCTGATAGGTAACTAATTTTTTATTCAAATAATCCAAATGTATTATTTGATTCTATAGCTAGGAATTCATTCATCTATTTGGTATTTACCATTAAATGGTAAATATAATATAAATAATGGAGTCTAATATTGATCTAAAAAAATCTATTTTTGGTGTTGATGAAATATGGATTTTTTGGAATCTCTACATTGATATTTTAAGTATTGTTATACCTAAAAATATTATTATCATTACTATATTAATGTATGATGTTTTTATTGGTATGTATAATCCCTTGGTATATTATGAAAATATATCTTATTGAGAAAATATGTTATATTTAAATTTATGAAGGTTAATAATTTTTTATTATAAAATGAATTCTTAATGGGGAAGAAATCGTTACTTTAGAATTTAATAAAATGATGAAGAGTCACTTGAATTTAAAATATTACTTAAATGAAAAATGATACAAATTAATGATTCAATATTTGTAAATTATATTTCAGATATATTAATAATATATATTGTTTTTATTATTCTTGTTTGGGTGGTTGAATTCATTATTTAATTAGTTTTTTTATGCTAAATAAATTTCAGAAATACTATTTCATGTCACGAACCAGCCTGAGTAACATGGTTACTAGATAACGGTTCCATCACTAACATAGACTAAAGGGAATTCCTGATCCACATGAGTTGGATACTATCACCTTCAATAAAAAAATGAATGTGGGAAAATATTTTCCAAAGAAATATTGGAATCAAAATAAATAAGAATATATGCATGCAAGAAAAACTCCACAAGGAGAAGCATTCCAAAAGACTAATAGGAAAAAATCACCCCAAATTAATATTTATATGTATGAGAAAACTAAATGAACAACCCAATTCATAATGGATTCAACTCTCCAAGTCTATAGATCAAATGTTAGAACTTCCTCCATGTGATTCTTTTCCCCTACTAGAACCTGAAAGGTTATAATATATAAAGACTCTAAGGGACTAGTAGGGTGTAAAATAAAATCCTAATCGTCTCAAACGAAGGATTCCATAATATCTTTCCACATTTAATAAACCAAATAAAGAGTTCAATTTTAATTAAATATATTTTTATTTATAAATAAATTTGTAAAAAATCATTATCTACATGTCAAATGATAGAAATTATTTAAACTAACGGAGAAAAAAAATTTCTATAGAAAATTATTTGAATTAATATGACCCATAATTTTTTTAAATAGAATATATTCATTTCAAGTACATATAGGTGAGAAAAATGGTCATATGCCTTAAGGTATGATAGTTCAATGCCATTGAACTCCACACACTCAAGGTAAAATGATAAAATGTGTATAAAAACATCCCTTATATATAGACAAAGTAGATGTAATACCCATCCCATCGGGGATGTGACATGATTTATGTATGTTTTGGAATTTAGTAAATTATAGACCGATGTCCAAATAACTCAATAAATACCTATGTATTTCATCTTCTATAATAAAGAATTGCTGAGGAAAATTTTAATTTAATAGTAATTAAAATAAAATTCACCCCATTCTATTTTTAAAATATTACAATTTTCATTCAAAAACAAAATTTGGGTTTTATGAAAAAATAATCCTTTTACAGAAAAAACCTAAAAGTTTTCTATGAAATGTTTAATGCCATTTCCATCAAATAAAACATTTAAATCAATTCAATAAAATAAATTTAACAAAATTAAATTAAACATTAAAAATTTCCAAAAAATATATATAACAAATTACACAGTTTATATTAAAAAATATAAGTTCAAAAAGTTTCCAAAAATTTCCCAAAAACACCCCAATTCAAGGTAATTGGGGAATTTTTTCCGAAATTTATTCAAAAAATACAATTTCAAATCCAAATCCCCAAATTCAATGGAATTCGATTTTTAAAATTTTCATTTTAAAACAAATCAAGTCCTACACATTCTATTGAAATAATTTTAATCAAATCAATTGGTTTAGGTTTAATTAAATTGGAAAATAATAATAGAACCACCTACCTCAGGATCAAAATATCTCAAAACTCCGAACACTAATAGGGACTCTGTGATAAAGAACAATGTCAATGGAAATCCGGAATAAAAAATATTTTTATGATAATATAAAAGGGTTATTTGTTCATCCAAAAAATAGTGATCCAAAAAACCCTATGGAGGAATATATAGAGATATGTAGAAGGAGAACCGAGAGAGAAAACTAATTAGGAGAAGACAAAGCGTCGTTCTCTTAGATGAAATATTCTTTTTTTAGGGTTTTGGGGGGAAACAACTATTTATAGATCCTAGTTAAGAATAAGTCACATATGGGTTGTATAGGTCTATTGGGAAACTTAAATTGGGGCTTATAGTGTTTTAAAATTAATTTTTTGTGATTAAAAATTCCACACATATGATTATCTAGGCAGAGCCCAGGGTTTAGAAAAATCATGTTCTCATTTTAAATTGGTTTCATAATTTATCCAAGGTGGGTAAAATTTTTCCAAAACATGTTAAATACATTAAAAACCACATTTATTATATTTTCATGATTTCTACTAAGATAGATACTGGTTTGGGAAAACTGTGCACCAACTGTGCACTAGATCATTATTTAATAAAAATTCCAAAATTTATCTTGAAACAACCCCAAATGAATCCCAACCAAAGAATGAAAAAAGAACGGTTTAATAATTGTTAATATCTATAAAATAATGTCACAAAATCCCCCCACTGATCCATTCTATCCTAATAAATCTTACATAGAAACTTCTATGTCATTAAGATGGGGCATGTATGATCTCATCAGTGCATCCTTCTCCCATGTATCATTATTATCAGAACCATGTTACCATAGAACTTCACCCAATGGTATCATCCTCCCACAATGTACAATGGGTTTAGAATCAGTTATATTTACTTGTTGTTTAGTCACATATAAATTAGGTTCATGCTCAAGACCACTCTAGTTCAAAACATGAGACCGATCAGATAGATACTTCTAGTGGTGTGATAACTAGAATATGTTATATATATACCTAAGTTTTTATCGAAGTTATAACTATTATAAAAAATTACATACCTTCTAAAAAATATAATAATGTCCTACAAAATGGGGATAAATTTTCCATTTCCTCCCAATCCATCGATGACCCAACTGGGGTGAAACATTCAATAACATCTGGTTACTAATGGAAAAATCCAATTTTCTATAGTGATGATCAATATAAAAATTATACCAGCACAATTTCGTTATAATTCATAGAATTATAAAGTAAAAATTATTCATCATCTCTTGGACTAACCTTGGTCTAACCAAGAAAATTTCACTAATCCACTACCAACACAACAATGATCTTCAAGGCCAACTATAAAAGGCCTGAAAACATGAAATTCTGGTCATAGACTAGAAACTATTATTATAATAATACTAATACATCCCCAAATGATCATCCAAATCACCCAAAAAAATTATAAAATAAGAGTGAAAAATATCTGTTGAAATAGTTGGTTCATTAGACCCAATTATTCAGTGTTTTTATTACCATGTCGTGTATATAGTTAGTTATACATGATTTTATCTTACCATTAAAGTGTAGAATTTCTTGTGTCCACTGGTTAAATGGAAATGTCCAAATATTAATTATGGTATCAAAAGGTTGTAGAATACCCAAAGATATATTGAGAACATCTAGATATTATGACATTAATCTTAAATATATGTTCTATGGTTCAAAAACATCATAATGATTGGACATAATAGATGTTTGACTATCAGGTGTGGGTTGCTAATAATCATTGAGACTTCTTATCCTAATGTTCTAACATGATGATATCTTGTAGTAAGATAATGAGAACTAACAAGCCAATCAGAACACCACATGTTTTTGGTGTCATTTGATGTTCTTATCTACGATCATGTGTAATGGATTCTTGACTTGAGGTCATTACCAATGTATGTCATTTGATTGTGCACTCTGATGAATGACGAAAACCATGTCAAAGAATTCGTGGCGAGGTAGTTTGTTTTGGGTGCGTCATTGGTGGCATGACATTGGTTGAATGGTCAATAAAGGATTTGTCACTACCGGGTTATCGAAGTAATACATCTCAAGACATGATGATATGGATGGTATCACCTTTATTAGACCATGGAAATGTCAGTCGAGTGTAAATACATCTAGTTAAATCAATAAACAGTAAAGCATCAAATGGGAGATAGCACATGAGTACATCCTTCTTTAAGAGATATTACTGATATAGAGATTATATCACACCATGTGTGTTCATATGTTGGTTTTCTCTTATGTTACAATCCTGATCTCTTTAGGGGCCATGATAGGTTTCTAGATCCTGCTCTTGGCCTGTGACCACAATCCACTACTATCGAGATATGGTCCAAAAGATTCATACACAATAGCGTATTGAAGAACCTTCTCTATTCAATTGAATATGAGTTGTGGAAATGGTGGGACCCACCAATAGGTTTCAGGTTTTGTCCAGGGTAAAACGATCACCATTGGAATAGATGAATTCATATTATTAACATTTGGAATAATAATCATTGAATTTATTTATTAATTGTATTTAAATATTTTATGTAAATACATTTAAAATATAAATTTAGGAATATTAAATTATTCGAGGATAAATTAATATATATGGAAAGGATGAGTCATGCTTAGACTCAATTATTATCATGTAATATATTTAATATATTACAAGTGAATGATAATAAAATATATGTCTCAGTTTAGCAGTTATAAAATGTCGTTGATATTGTGTTAAGTATTTGGGGCCAACGAGGCGATATTGGGAATTTTAATCAAAAACTATAGATATAAGAGGAGAGTAGATTTCCAATTACTCTTCATGGGGATTCTATATTTTATATTCTCTCACATGTTCTAGATAGAGAGGCTATAGGTCCAATGAATTCAGATCAAGCACTCTCTCAGGCATCGCTTGAGAAGAGATGCAGTGATCGTTGGAGCATTGAAGGTGTTGTCTCAATTCCACACTAGAACCCATATTACAACGAAAGACACTCCCACATAATTAATGAAGAGAATGTGGATGTTCTAGAGGAGTTCAAATTCGTATTATTAGAGAAATGATCACCAATGTTGAGCAGAAGTTGTGTTTAGCTTTAGAATTACACAAGGTACATTACACTTTATTTTGGAACTTAAAATCCTTTAGGCATGGTCCTCGGCTGAGACTGGGCAGTTGTTCACCGATTTCGACAAATTATGTTGATTGTCGATGGATAAATATTAAAATCCCACCAGTTTTGGGCTTCTGCTACTTTCCTGGTTCCAACAAGTGGTATCAGAGCGAGACATTTCAATTTTAAGCCAATATAATTAAATTTTCATTCAAAATGATGATGGAATAATTTCGGTCCCAACATCATAGACTGTGTGTTAGTACGACATAATAGGTCCATTTGGCAGTCATCCAATGATTTAGTACGGATATAAAACTAGTAAATACACAAGGTTTTAGATCCATGATGCTCATTTTATTTCTCCAAATAACTTGTTTACATGGGAATAGTGTTTTCGGTTGCTATTTTTATAATAATAATAATTACTATTATTATTATTATTTTATCATAATAATAATAATTTTCCTTCCTTAATAATAATATAATTATTAGAAGATGTTTTATAATATTTTCATATCATAAAATTCTTATTTTTTGTTCTGAAGACTATGTATTAGGATTATGAAATTTGAAAAAAAGACTTGTAAAATGGTTGGGTAGATATCAAAGCAAATTTTTTATTTAAAAAGGGGAAATAGAAAGTCATCCAAATGAGGTCTAAGAAAAACAAAAAAAAATAGGGGTTCAAGACCTAAAAACCATGTCTTGAATGAATTCTAAAAAATTGGGGGGTGACGACCTGTATGTGCAGGTCTGGAAAAAAATATGTTTGTATGGGGGGATGAGTGGCCCCCCATTTTTCTTCTCTTACACCGTACTACGCTGCGCATAGCCAACCACCGGTGTTGTTAATGGCCCCCCTCCTACCACCTCCTACCTTCAAACTAAAGCGCAATAGCAAACCGAGGGCACACATGTTACGAAGCATTATCTCCAATGCAGAAATAACCATAGCACTGTGGAGGCCCTCTGTTCTTCCTCACGTCGTGAAGCGCACCGCACCCGAGCCGGCATAACTGAGCCACTTCCCCCTAATACTACCTCCAGAGCCACACCCTACTAGAATAGGCTACATATAGCTTTCCACTTGTAGCACTAACATGCATAGAACCCTGACCAGGAATGCTCCCGCACTAGGCTGGCGAGACACCTCCCGCAGTACTACTCCACGCTGGCTGCTCCCATATAGCACTCACCGTGCAGCCCCTACACTGCCCTATCATCATTCTTCCAACTACACATATCAGTTACATGATACCATCAATTTGACTCCATTCTTTGGGTTACTAGCCTTGGATCCGTATAGAAACCCATAGTGGAAACCCCCTCAGTGCACTCCTTTGCTAGCATTCCCGGTTGTCTGCTTCATCGGGTCCCATTAGACTATGGCCACCTCTGATAGGTGTGTGCTAATCTCTGTGTGACCTACATTCTATAGTGTTTTACCACCATAAGGTGACACACATTCCTTTTTCTATTCATCTGTCAAACCAAACCGTTGAGGTACAACTCAATTTGTTTATACAAAGACCATGTCCTCCCCGAAATGGCCCCTGATGGTTCTGCTCTACCAGGAACAGGCATAGGCAGACCTGTTCAGCCCAGAACTCCCATGAATGAGGTCTGTGAGGCACGGAAATAGCTTGTGCAGGTCCTCCCCAACCCACACAGGCCTCACCCAATTTTTGGAGCCCATATATATTTTTAATTAATCAAAAAAATTAATTATGATAATTAAATTTATTACAGTTGATAATAAAATTAATTAAATGTTAAATTTTTATTGAACTGTGACTATGATGTAATTTATTTAATTTGATGATTAATAATATTAATTATTAAATTTAATTTCAGTATTAAAATTAAATTAATTAAATGAGACAGAACGATGTAAATATTGGACTAAAAATTAGAGTGATGTTTTTAATTCCATTAAAATTCACTCATGTTTAATTTTAATTCTTGAATAATTTTTATTTCTGCATTTATTTAACATATGCGAGATTAATGTGTATATGCCTTATCATGAGTTTATGGCCATCCAATTCATGGGTGGTGGATTATTTATTTAGTTATTGCATGTCAGTTTGTATTAATTATTATAATTAAATAAAACACAATCTACGTGTTATCTCAAATTTCCATATATGTATAACGACCTAGGTGTCCACTTCTCCAAGTTTTACATTTTTACTCCCTGAGATCCTCTCACCTAAGTGTGAGTACTGTTTTATAATGACGAGACGAGGTGTGAGGTACTTCACCCCAAGTGACGGCGACGCCCAAGACTTGAGTTGGATGCATTGGATGTGCAGACATTGGTATTCAAGTTGCAAGCCATGAGACTAAAGGTACTTACCCCTAGGGTTTCGGTTGGTCTAATATTTACTCAATGGATCAGCCAATAGTATTGTCTCATGATCATGTATTTTATTTCATTTATTCATGGTTTATAATTTTGTGAATGTTTAGTTAGAACATGATCACATAGAATAATAATAAAAAAGCATGCAAGATAAAATGAACATTTAAAATGATATATTTTTCTATTTCATGCATGGTCAGTTGTGAGTGAGATCACACAGTAATTACTTATAAAATAGAAAATGATTTCTTTCTTCACATTAAAAATAATGAAACCCTTAATGATATATTAAGTCACAACAACAACATTTCATTCAAATTTGGACAAAACATGCCGATTCAGGTGTCAGTGATGCCATAGCTGAGAGTACCTCTTACTACCGGGGAGTCCTTATAAAATTAATGGGTTGACTTAACTAAAATTGAAGCAAGAAATAGATATAGATAGATTGGTTATAATTTTAGAGGCAATAATTGAGTAAATCATGTTATGATTTTATGAATACGGGACATCACTCAACAGATTGAGGTGACTCGTGTTAAAGTGTTCCGCTAGACGAAATCCCACCTGGAACCCTCCAAGTAGTGGCTTATCCATAGCTTGTAGACTATGAGGGGTGGTTTTTAGAACCTTTCCTCTAGAATATTTATGCGATAGAGTATTCCAATTATAGCATGGAGTGTTCCTATATTTTGATAAAATAGTGAGACATTAAATGATTTTAGTAATTAATCCCAAATGTCTAATCCAGTAATTAGATAAAAGGAACTAATCTACTAAAATTAATTTTGGGGAAAATCGAAAGTTATATCACATGTTTAAAACTGTGATATTATATTTGAAAATGTAAATGTTCATGCTGAAATGAGTTTCCATCACTAGTATAGGTGCGTGTGCATAGTACAATGTAATAGGAAACTCAAGGTGATAGTGTCCCCAACACTGTTAAACTAATTTAAAAAGCGAGGGTGAAACTGCTTATGGGAGACTAATGTACAACACATATGATGGTTATATCATTATTCTTTCATTAACGTATAAAGACAGTTGTGGTCACTACACCAGAAAATGAATGATATAAACATGAAGTCTCATCTTTATGGTGTTTACAAGGAGAAGGCGAAGCAATGATATGAAAAAAGAAATGGTTACACCAGAATGTGTAACATTAATTATCGATAATGAAAATAAAATGGATTCCATTATCATATCATTTTCACCCATTTATGCATGTTTTGTTACAAAATGAACATGTTTTTAGTAAAAGGTTCATTACCTATCCAGGTAGGTTTCACCAAGTGAATAAGAATAAAATAAAAGTAAGCATTAATTCATATGGAAGATAAATTGATAGAAAATGTGAAAATGTCAAATAAATTTAATGCCAATTACACATTAAAGACATCATTCATTAATGTGGTATTAACAAAGATTATTTCCATTATATATTATAAAATAAATGAATGGATGTTTAAAAGTAATAAACTAATCGAAAGACACAAGTTGTTGCTTCTACATTATGCATATTCATCAGTGTGATAGTTTATTTTACTACTTGTGAATTTAATACTATATGTTTTTTACATATTTTTATTTAAACACAATAACTATGTAATTGTAAAACATTACTAGAAGTCATGTGTATTCTCTAAGGGGTTGCGAAAGGCTGATACCAAGGCCAATGTTGAGAAGTACCTAACTTCTTAATTTCCATTTGAAATATTTGTATTGAACTAATATTTAGTATAAACACAAACAATAATCTCATTTGTCCTTGGATGCACAGAGACATTCTTTTAGGTTATGGAATGAATGTTGTTTTTGTTAAACCTAATCTCTAGTTCAGTAAAATATGAATCATAGCAAATTAGTGATGATAGAGATTTAATACTTATACCCAGTTGTGATAAGATAATTCATTGTCATGTAATACTAAATGTAGACATCATGAATATACCAAGTATGGTATATAGGATTTCCACAGCTAAATACATTTGGTATTATTGATGTATTTTATATGTAAAAAGGATCCTTTAGAAATAAATATATCTCACAAAGCATTTAAAAATAGTTCCACAATTAAAAATTAACTATAATGACAATAAGATAGAGGTATATATACATCATACAATTATATTAAGTTATTAATGAATAATAATGTGACTTATATTCAAGGTCATGGGATAGAAGTTACTACGGGTTGGGATACCAAATAATATCTTTACCAAGCATTCATAAATCCTCAAATTGTAGTGTCAAGCAATTACTAAATGCACATTACCTTATTGACAACATGAAAATTATATTAATGAGGAGGATAGATGATAAAGTCTTACATATCAACATTCTTGAATGAGCATATCTAGTGGAGGATTTCCTAAATGCATATGTTATACATCAAAATTTTGATGTAAGTAATATCATGGTTGAAACTAGTAGAAACATCCATTTTATATCATGAAATGATTTGAAAATAATAGTGATATCCCACAACCATATGATAAATAAAATGAATAATGAGTATCATAAAAGTCAAGGTGTGATGTAAATCCATCATTTCATAAGGAAAAGTGTTTGGATGAAATTTTTTTGTTCGAATACAAAAACACATGAATCAAGAAAAACACATTGTGAATCTAAGGTACTTATCCTAATTGTTGCTTAGGATATTACCTAAGTACCTAAGATAGAAAATTTGTATTCAAGTAATGGACTACATATCTATATAGGGGTTCACATTTCTATTAGAGTTAGTGGGAGATATATTAACTTGCATTTATTCAAATATCAAGATACATATTTTGATGGAATAGGAACTAGTTTCACATGTGCATCTAAAACAGAGTATTTTCCAGAGACACATACCGTGTAGGAAGGATTAAACCATGTTGATAATTTTTATATTCACCATGTTCGGTGATCTATTATTCAATGTGAATAATTTTTTCTTTCAGGTAAGTAGTGTATGGAAATTATCTAAAATTGAAAAGACCAACTAAAATTCAGTTAATGGATTCCATGTATCAAAGTGCAAAGGGGATTATTGTTATTAATTCTATAGTGGGTATTCATTTGATTTGATAAATGGATGGTACCCATGTAGTTTTAATAAGGCACGATTGGTTTCACCATGGTGTTTTCTCTAAATCTGTTAGAATTTTACATATCAAAGCTTATATCTATGATCAATTTATTTATCATTAGATGTTAGGAGAACCAATCATGGATTATTTCTATAAGAAACAACTAGAATGGGATTGTCACGTTATAAAATTCTAATTAAGGTTGCAAGTTATTGAAATCCGGTTAAGGATCAAAGTAAGAAATATGATCTTAGAATATACATTTTCAACAAATTATTTCCATCTGTCTATAGGAGGTTAGTGGGAGAATCATTTTATTCCAATTAAATTATGTTCGACAATATATGGAAAACAAACATCGATCATACAGTTAGTTAAGACACGGATTAAATTTGTTCTCCAATTATTGACTTAAGGTAGCAACCTATGTTCTATGGAACATGATTCACTAAGGTAGATCTATATTTTTTTGGTCCTAGCCCATCTTACATATCGCAACATTGTATTGAAAAATTCAAGTTGGAATAATTATATAGATGAATTGTAAAACATGGTGACTTATAGTCTATACTTCAAAGCGATGGATCAATCACATATTCCATAATATGGTCATGAACCGATATTGCCAAGGTTTATTTTACAATAAGAAAATATCAGTTATATCCAAGAGAACAATATGGGATATAGCTAGAAATATATAATTTTACTATAGAATGTACAAAAGATTTGTACATGGTATGTGGAGAAGAAAGGATACTAGTTTTTGGGAAAACAAACTAGTCTTCCTTATATTAATTTGATTAGGTATTGCAGTTATGCTAAAGGTGAGGAGTGAGTCAAGCTCATATAATCTAGTGGTACCCATACCTACCAAGACTGAGTGTGTTGAAAATTCTAAGGTAGCTAAGAAGAAATTTAATGAAATTATTTTTTTCATGTTCATGGAATCACACCTAGTAAGAAGAGTATTTTCATAATTTAAAATATGATATTTTTACTAGACAAGATGTCAAGTTTCGACATTGGAAAAGTTAAATATACTCAGGATACCATCTCTATAGAAGTTTTACTTAGAGAGATGTGGTATCTATTGTAGAATAGCTACATGATGGAATTGTGGTGGATCCATTAGCGAAATCCGTTACTCAACAAAAATAGGTCGTTAATCATGTTAGTAGCTAACAAGTTTGTTTAGTAGGTTGGCTATAGTGCAAGTGGGAGTTTTGGAATAGTGGGTTCCCTAGTCCCAACTATTTAGTGTTCTTGAATACCATATCGAGTGTATCGTTAGTCATACAAGATGTTATCTTACCATTATAGTCTAATATTTTATACGTCCACTATTGAATTGTTAATGTCCAAAGATTAATTGTCGTATCAAAAGGATATTACAGATCCTAGGCTATAATGAGGACCTCTAGATACTATGAAATTATTCTAAAATATATGTTCTATTGTCCAGATATATATATTACTAATTTGACATAATGGATGTTTGACTATCAGGTGTTGGGGGCTCGTAAGCATTGAGTGTTCTTTTTATGAAGTTCACACATGGTGATCTCTACTAGTGATATCAAGAGGACTTACCATCCAATAGAAAGACCATATGATTCAGGTGTCATTGGATGTTCCTATCTATTATCATGTGTAATTGTTTCCTAACTTGAGATCATTACCAATGCATTTCATTTGATTGAATACTTTGATTCAAGAAGAAATCATGTAAATGATGTCGTGGTGAGGTAGTTTGTGTTGAGTGCATCACTGGTGGAATGACATTAATTGAATGGTCAAGAAAGGATTTCTCACTTCTGATTTATGGAAGTAATATATCTCAGGACATGTTGATATGGATGACAGTATGTTTCGAAGACCATGGCCATGGAAGTAAAGGGTAAATCCATCCAGTTAAATCAACAAACAATAAAGCAAGAAAAGGGTGACGACACATGAGTGCGTCCTGCTTTACAAGATATTACTGACAAAGAGATTATATTACATAGTGCATTTTCACAGCTTAGTTGTAATTTTTGTGAAAATCCTTATCTCTTTAGGGGACATGATGGGTTTCTAGATCCCACTCTTTGTCTATGGATACTATTCACTTCTATCGATATTTAAGTCCTAGAGGGTTGCACACAATAGTGTATTCAAGAATCATTCATATTCTATTGAATAAAAGTTTTGGATATATTGGGCTTAGCCACTAGGGTCAATGATTCATCCAAGGTAAAATTTCCACCAATGAAATACGTTATTTCATATTATTCTTTTTTAGAATAATGAGCATTGATTTTATATATTAATATTATTTACATTCCATAATTAAATACAAGAAAAATATTAACTAATGAATATTAAATAATTCAAGGTTATATTAATATTCATGGGAATGAAGAGTCACGTTTCAGAATGAATTATTATCATGTAAAAATTTTAATTTATTACAAGTAAATGATAATAATATATAAGACTCAGTTTAGTAGTCATAAAATGTTGTGGATATTGTGTTATGTATTCAAGGTCGGAAAGGTGGTAATGGGTATTTTAATTAACCAAAATAAATATAATAAGAGAGGAAATTTCCAATTAATATTAATGGGGATTCTCTCTCCTCTCTTCTCTCCTATGTTCTTGAGAGAGAGGCTTTGGATCCAAGGACTTCAGATCGGGAAATCTCTCAGGCATCGCTTACGAAGGGATGTAGTGCTCATTGAAGCATTGAAGGCGTCATCATAATTCCACACTAGGACCTAGATTATGAAGAACATCAATGTTATAGACTTATTGAAGATCATGTGGATGATCTAGAGGAGTTAGATGTCAGATTTTGTGTGTTGTGATCCCCAATGAGGAGCATACGTTGTGCACTGCTTTAGAATCAGTCAAGGTATTTTATAGATTATTTTTGTTCATAAACTCCTTCAGATGTGGTCCTCATCTATGACCGATCAACAGTTCACTGACATCGAAATGTATATGTTGATCATCAGTGGAAAAATATTAAAATCACACCTGTTTGGAGCTTCCACTACATTCCTAGTTACAACAATATTCTCAGAAATTTTTCCAGCACCTTATGTCTGACCATTCAAATTTGGATGTTATACCATGCTCAAACACATATAAGATCACAACACCTCCTAAAGGCCACTTCAAAATATAGAACTCAATCGGGGATCCATATCATAAACTTTTGGAGATGGAACTCCATGTAAATGATAAATATATTTCACATTAACACTTCATAACTAATAAAATTAGGTTATAACACGAATGATTATAAATAGATCAAATTTTGGCATAAAATCAACCATAACATATATTTCATTCTACTTTCTCTAGGTATGTGGAACCCTAGCCACAAAATATATTGAGGTCTCATCCATCATACAAGTTGGTACTTGAAGTATGTGAAGAATACTAGAAGGTTTTGGTGCTCGAACCTAATCTTTTGGCATGTATACCAGTGAGAGATGGATTTTAGAATGACTCATCTCATACCTGGCCAACAGAATTAATTCCATTTAATGTAGAACATCACTGTGGTTCCTAAGCTCACATCGCATTGGTAAATATGGAAATTCCCCATCACTAATTTTCTTACCACTAATGGCACAATAAATTAATTCTGAGAGCATAGAGTTACCCCTTTGGAGAACATCTACTCAGAAACAGTCTCCCCGCTATAAGGAGAGTCTCTAGTGATATAGAACTCATCATCATGATAATATTCCCAAGGAATCACTATAAGATTATGAGATTTCAACTAAATATTAGTGATGGAAACCTCAACCCTTAATTCCTAGACTCTAACATTCAACTGTGAAAAGAGATCCATCATGTTCCAGACTTATAAAGATTCTTTGATGACCAGGTCCATATGTTTCCTTCTTAATGATTCCATGATGACATTCCCTTTCCCCGAGGAAAATGTGATGTCAAATTAGAATGTTTTTAGGTATTCCACCAAATTACTCTCCAAGAGATTCAAATATTTTAGAGATAATAAATAACACAACATATTGTGGTCAAAATATACGGTAAATCATTTTCCAAAATTGTAATGTTGCCAACTAATAAGGTCATGAATAAATGTTTCAATTTCAAGATCATGGTCAAATAGTTCTTACCTTGTGGAATAAGTCGATGATATCTATAAGAAAAAACATGATCTCCCAACATAATAACACAACCCAAAACCTGAACCATATTAATTATAGAAATCTATATAGCCTTACTATGACTCTAGAATAGCCAACACCAATGTAGTAGTCAAAATAAGTTTCATCTCAACAAAAGAATTTTGAAATTTTTAATTCGAAGAAAACTTTAACCCTTCTAATTCAGTGTAGTCATCAGAGAATCCATCATTGAGTAGTCCTTAAAAAACACTAATAATACCCATCTAAATACCATAAGTTTTTAGTCTTGAAAACATTTAGTGCCTACACCCATGTAATAATTGCTTTGACCTTTTTAAGATCAACTAAAATACAATGTTTCCTCACCACGTGTCCCAAGAAATTACTTACGGAATCTATAAATCAAATTTCTATATATTTGAATAACATCGGTGATTGCTCAAAAATTCCTATACATATCTTAAATGACGCACATGATCCTCATAAAACATAGAGTAAATGAAAAAAATTTCAATAATGAATAGAAAATATGTATCAAGATTATCATGGAAAAACATTTTCATAAAAACTAGGAAATCTATATGAGTATTGGTTAGGCCATAGGGCATGAAAAGGTACACATAATGGTTGTAAATACATCGAAAGGTTGTTTTCTGAACATCATACTATTTTATCCCCAATTAATGGTTTCTAGATTGATGTTTAATAATTAGGAACCAATTTTACCATTTCAAATGATCAAATAGGTCAACAATATATCAAGATAAATACTTTTTAATTTCCGTAACTCGATTCAGTTTTCAATAGTCATCATAAAGTAAAAGTGCACCATCAAATTTTTTAACAAAGTGAACCAGTGTTTCGATAGTGACACTCTCATGTATATAAATCCTTTCTCTAATATATCATCAAACTAAGTCATCAACTCTTTCATTTCAGCTTTGGACACATGGTAAGAGGGAATATATTCGATTTGTGTACAATCAACTAAGTCAATTGAAAAATCACATCCCTTACAGGTATAAATTCAATTAATTCAGAAGGAATAACATTGGGAAATTCAAAAAATACTATGGGATATTTTGACTGAAAGACTATGGATTCAGATAAATTTAAAACACATTTATCACATTCTGCATCTTTAGATAAGAAGGTGTGGCTCTAGTAAACTATGGCTCCTGTTCTCCTTGAAAGACATGAAAAACACCATTAGGGGCAGTGAATGATACCCTTCAAAGATAACAATCAATCTGGGCATTATTTTTAATGATCCAATCCATCCTGAATTTGACCTCAAGAGATTTCATGTTAAGAACTAGAACACTCCAAGAAAACTCAACATATATTAGAGACAAAACACAATAGATACTATGGATACACTGATCTCAATCAGTTTTTAGGGGTGTAATAATATCCATTACAAAATATAAAATCATCATAATAAGATTTAGATGATTAACTACATAATTTCAAATAAACATATTAAATGAAAAAGTATCGAATAATGCAGTCACTATTAAAGAAGCTATAGTGATGGTACCTCACCTGATTTCAGGACCCGTACCTTCTTCCTCTGAAGAATCCTCTACTCTCTGAAGAAGCTTCATTCCTAGTGCCTATGCATGGAACCCTTTTCACTTGAATCATATTATTTTTTCATAGTTTTAAAATGTGTTGATGTACCCATATCACTACACGATATGGAGTAGAAAGGGTAAAACAATTATAGGTGGGATGAGCATACAAAATAACCCCGTAACATGGGTGGATTAGTGAAAATCTCCTTAGAATAACCTGGATTTACACACTATTATAAAATCAAAGGACTTATGCTAGAAAATGATGTATGTTTATTAAAACACTAATATTGAAATATACAATGAGAATAATCAGGTTTCATCATTAATTTCAAGTAGTTTTCACAACCAGTATGGGAGAAATAAACTCTTAACAACCTAGAAGTTTTAGTTAGGTCCATTGCAACCATCAACACATTATCCATTTCAATAGATTAACAAGGTAGATTCATCTAGAAAACCAAAGAACTAATATCCTATAATAGTCTAGACTCAAACCTTTAGTCCTTGATCATCTAATTTGATATTATCTCTTGTTAAAAATGCACAAGCTCAGCAAAGTGATTTACAAACTCATTCATGATCCTATAAGACTTCTCAATTTGGAAAGACACTTTAGAAATTTCCAATAACATCAACCTTGGATTGAGATAGTTGGTGAAAAGAACATTAAAGTATATCCAATGTATGACCTCATACTTCTTCCCCGTCACCATCATGTCCCATCATCTCATTCTTGTTCCTTCCATCATGAAGGTAGCACAGTAAACATTTATTTCATTAGGTTTCTCTACAAAATCAAACAAAATTTCAATCCAGTTCAACTGTTCCTTATCCTCTTAAAGATATTTTGATCCTTTAAACATTGTTGTCTTCTAGAGAAGGAATTCTGAAGAACAGTTCTCAATAAAACACCTTTAGTGTTCCACAACTGGATCCTGAACATGAGATGTTGGTGGTGCCTATCCCATATCATGGAAAACATACAGAATCTCTATAATAAGATTTAGGTCCATTACATGATTTTCATACTATGGTTTAGTAAAAAATTCCACTTATATCTAATTTCCATGTCTTCTTAGATCCATGATACTATCAGAAATTAATATACTACAATGGATACATCATATTAACACTCAAACAAATCAACATAGGAAATCAATCCCAATAGATAGAAAAAACAAGATTTTAATTTTAATCTATCCAAATAAAAATTGGTATAATACCTGAACACAACCTCAAGGATTATTTCCCAAACCACCCCAGGTTACATATGGTATATTGCGATGACATATAGATGGGAACTAAATCGTAACAACCCAATAAGTTCGGAAAATATTACACAATGCATACTGACTTCATGGAAAAAAGAAAAACCTATACCTATGAGACCTCCTTTCCAAAAATAGGCCCGGTTACCCTGGTGACCCAATAACCAAGTCAGTACTGACATATCCTAAAGGTTATTAACTTCTTTGTTTTTCATTTATGTTTGGAATTTTTGTCCTTGATTCACTTACTCAGTTATTGATTTACTACTTTACAAAATGTAAAACCCAATAAAAAACCATATATATTCCGCATATAACTATATCTAATAATAAATAAAATAAATGAATATTGACTGAAATACACTATTCATGGAGACAATGGGCCGTACATATGCATGAATGATGTTTCAGTTTTCTTATTGTGTTAAAAGAGTGAAATTAATATATATATATATATATATTATACCATTAAATTATAATTATTAATTCATAAATATCATATAATTTTCCTAAATCCACCCTTAATTAAATCAATTTGATGTGTGAATGAGTCACACCACTTTGAGGGGGCGGTAGTCTACTAGTCCAAAAAAGAAGTAATCATATTACCACAAAATGGAATGAATGAATGTATATGATATATAAAAATTTCATAACAATAGAGACATCATAAATATCATAGATATCATATAAAATAGTAAATCCATAATTATTTCCATTCACAAAAGGTAATAATAGAATTACAGATCACATTGATTTGTGAGGCGGTAATCCACTATACCCATTATTGATGATTGTGTTTACCATTTGATGGAAGTGTGTGTCGGTGTATTTCCAAACATTAGATTAAAAATATATCTGTGTATTCAGGATAATTATATTATAATATAGGGGAGTAATAATAAAAATTTATGGAGTGGTGAATGAAATAAAAAAAAGTTTCTATTTAAGGATGTTGCCACTTCTTTGGGTTATACATTCTAGTTTCTACCAAAGGAATGACTTTATTTTATTTCATTTAGAAGTCTGGTATATAGGATTATTGTAGGTATGTTTATATATTATTTGGGTTGTATTTTTGTGAGAAAAGTGGCAAGATATCTGTGAATATGTTAGGGTGGTGAGTGCACCATTATAGTGGAGCAATGGAATTCTGGTAAATATAAAAAAGAAAACACTATTAGAAGGACTCCCATATAGGATGTTCTTTCAATAATGTTCCATTTTCTAAATAATATATCATATGTTCCAAATATTTCTATAAAATGTCTTTTATAAATTTTTCTAGTGGTTTTCCCCATTCGTTAAAGATTAACAATTAAGTAAACTAATTTTTACCTTAATCGTTGAAATTAAATTAAATTACTATCACTAATAATTTTTGTCAAAAAAAATATCAAATTATTAGAAATTAGAAGTTATTATTTTTAATTACATATAATCCATTTTCAAAAATTATAACCATAAAAGTGGATAAAAATAATTTAAATTTAATCCTGCAGATGTGTCATGAATGTATGTTTTTAAAGTGAAATTGATGAAAATATTGAAATGTTCTTATATCTAACTTCCATTTAAAAAAGGATTAAAAGGAACTAAATTAGATTAAATGAAGTATAATTGATCTAATTATACCCTAAAATCAATTTAAAAAAAATTAACTATATGAATATGTTTGATAATAAATTGAGTTTTCAATTAAAATTCTATATTTTTAAATATTTATCCAAAATTCAAAATTATTATAAAGATACAAAAACCTTCATAAAGCTAATTATGATGTTATGATATAAAAAATAAAGATTATTTTATTAAATATAATTTATAAAAGTGTAAATAATTATATTTAATATTGATATACTACTAATGGGCGTTTAAATTAACTTTTAGAAAAATATCTATCTTTATTTGTAAAATTTGTTGTATTATAATCTATTTTATAAAAATATTTATTAATATTAAATATTATAACTAATATATATATATATATATTTATAATAATTTATCAAATGATTTTTAATTAATTTATTGCGGTATGATGTGTTTGATATCATAAATTTAGTTTTCCAGAAAAAAAATCATGTATTTTCAAAAGGGTTTTACATTAATTTCTAGTTAGGTTTTAACAAAATATTTGTTTTTATATAAATTTTTATACTATTTTTTTTCATATTATTATTAATATTATACAATACAGCCATCACACTTTCTAGGTAAAAACTATAATAATATTTTTATTATAATATTAATAGTACATAGTAGTTTGGTGAAAATAAGTATTTTTGGTAATGTAAGATTTCAAATGAACTCAGACATGTGGGTAACACATTAAAAAACTAGTGTGGTATTTAAAAAAAGCTAATATAAGTGTTTTTTTAATATTAACATGGTGATTCATGTAACAAAAAAAGCTAGTTCTTTCACATAACACACATTATATTCAGTGTTTCATGAAATGAATACGATACAAATGATTCAATTAAATTTAAATAAGAATACATAAAAATATCATGATGTTTTATTTTTGTAACATCCCAAGTAATTAATAAATAATAAATATTTTTATCTATGTCTATTTATGAATTAGATAGTGTTTTAGAGTCTTAAAATGAGAATAAATCCAATCTTAAGCATGGAATACACTAATATTTTTAAAAGAATGTTTTACTGTCTTTTGATGGAAAACCATTTTTAAATCACACTTTTGACAATTTTATATTGACTATTTGTCTAAATAAACTTATTCTTTATTATTGGGACACTGAAATTTATTTTGGGTAAATTTTTGGTATTTTTCCGATAAAGTTCATTTTTTTAATGAATAGTGAAAAATGTTGTATTTTAATTCAAAACCACTGTTTAATATAATTTAATTATATGTTTAGATTATCTTTTTAATTGGTTTTAAAGTTTAAATATAATATATTTTTACCATTTAATCCAATAGTGGTTGTTAAAATTAATTTCACTTTGAAATTGGACTTAAACTAGTGTCAATCTTTTGATACTTATTGTTTCATAAAAACACGCTATTTGCTCTAACAGTGGGAATTAATTATTAAATTAATTAATGTAACTTATATATTTTGAATTTTGTAAAATAGAATTCATTTTTGAATTTGTAATATCAAATATATCTTAGGGTGAGTTTTGGTACTTTTCCGAAAAACTTCAATTTTTGATGAATAGTGAAACCACTAAGTGGTACTTAAAAAACTGATTTTTTGTTTAAATGAAATTTTACCACCTCTGTGTTTTGAATTTAAAAAATCTGACATATATGGTTGTCATTAAGAATTAAAATTTGGTTCAATGGGATTAAAATAATTTTTTGGTGAACTGTATCTTTTAAGTTTCTAATCGCGATTAGAGGTAATTAGTGCAATTTAAGGAAACAATGATATTATAATAAACTGGAAACACCTAGAAACATGTCCTACCCTTATTTTATGTTTAATGGCCAACCAAGACAATACATGGGTCGTTTTTTGGGACCCCATGGAGCCACTTGGGTATGATAAAGACATTAATTATTTTTATTTAAAGTAAAAGTAAAAATGACACAAACATGAGTTGTTTTACTAAAACAATTTTTAAATGGGGATATAAAAGTCATATTGTTGACTATAAATATTCATTAGAAAGATAAAACTATTTCCAACATCATGATATTTTTTTATAATTTTATACATTAAATAAATTAAATTATTTATGACACCATGATGATGCAGCGATGACCTCATTATTTAACTATTTACATAAAATGAAACCATAATGTAAAATATAAGACCTAAACTTGTCAAAAACTTATTTTATGGGTTTATTTCGAACCCTTATCACCTTATACTCTAATTATATCAATGTGGGACCTTTTCAATCAGTAAATCATTTTAAAATAAAGTAACATTTTTTTACTTTCCAATAGTTCCCCTCCTCTTCTCTTATAAAAGGCCCCCACCTCTACCACCTTACCCACACATCCAAAGCCTTTGGGTCGGCCAAACCCTGACCATTTTGTCTCTACCCATACCTATATAACTCTTAGAATCCTCACTTTTGTCAAAAGTCTTCCCAAGGAAGCCTTTGAGCTCAATTCAAAAAGAGACCCGATTTAAAGGTAGTGTCTTCTCTTGTGTTATTATGTTTTATTTTGCTTCTCCAACCCCCTAAAATCTTTTTATTCATTTATTTTATAATATCAAAATTATCTTACATATACTAGGATGTTTTTATAAAAATTATTCGAGCTACACTTACACACATCTATATCTAATGGTTAAAGAACATATTGTTTCCGTGGATGGCGAATTTCTGCCTCACGAAATGATGATTGTTCAATATTCTTTTGAAACCTTCAAAGGTGGCCGTTAAGATGACACTATATTTATATATGATATATAATATGTTTATCTTTTACCTAACCTTATGTATTTTTCATTTATGGCATACCTTTATGGTTTCCATTTTGGGTAAACGTGATATCTTCATTTTAGGAAGTGTTGACTAACACACCCTCAAAGTGATTTGATTCCGTTAACGCCATATGTGGGACGTATAAAGGATTTAAATAATGTTATTATATATGATATTATACTGGAATTATAATATACCTTTATATCATTATGATTCCATTCCATAAAATACAAAATAGAAATGAAATTAGTGTTCATGCGTACGTACGGCTTACCGTCTCCATGAACGGTGCATTTCATTTCTTACCTCTAAATGTTATGTAATATTATAAATGCATGAATATTATAGATATATATGATATATATGACATCTACATCATTAATACATTTCTATATATAATGGATATTTTACCACATGTACAACTTGTAATTATAAAGAGTTTATTTTTGACTCAAGTACCAATGATCGTTAAAATGACCGTTATTAACTTAAATAATAACATAGTGTTCATGACATGGTAATAAGTGATATAAAATGAATAATGAACTTGAAAAAGGTTCTTAGGAAAGTATAAATTTACTCATGATTTTTATTCAGGAGATTAAAGAATGATCGAGTCAAGTCGGACCCGAGGTAAGGGACTTTATCTCAATCTCCATTCATTGAGGCATGTTTTGTTTTATAAAAAACCTTCTTTTATACGGTGTATAAACCCCTTCGACATTTACGTTTATCCAAAAGGAATATTTTTTATACGAAGTGTTTTACTAAACGACAAAAGGGAATGTTTTTGTCGTACGTATGCGGCGACAACGACTTCTCGGCCACCGTGGCCATTATTTGAGTTTCGGATTCCTCTACAAGCCATACCTTTTTTTAAAAGAAAAATAAATACCATGTTTTACTTTTCTTTTATTTTGGTACTGAAAATTCTTTTCATAATGTTATTATATCATTGTGTTGTATTGATATCTTGTGATTGAAAAGTGGAAATGTTATGTTTCCTTTATGCATGTTTTATCTGATACAATTATGTTATGGTTCTTGGGCATTATTATGAAGAAGGGTGGTTCCGTGATAAACTATGGGAAGGTGAGCTCGATATAGCTCTCCAATGCATTGGGTAACGTGAAGGAGTTAAATGTTAAGGTTTATCTTAAGATATTTAGGGAATATACTGTGATGGGTATTCCAAACATAACCAAGAGGGTTACTCCCTACATAAGAATGTTATGAATGCCTCAAGTTACCTTTATGCCGTATGATTTCTATGATTTTTTCATGATTTGATGATGTATGTTAAAGTTATTATGTTTTATGAGTAATGTATGATTTCATACATGGACTAATGTTTTCATTTCATACTTTTATATCCTTTACTGAGATTTTTATGCTCATCCCAAGTTTTTGAAATGTTTTTCATGGGTCAAGGGAAAGGTACATGATGTGATGATAGTGTCAATGAAGTGTCAAGAAAGAATCCATGTTTTATTTTAAATATGTTTCCACTGATGGGAAAAATGAGTACTAAATTTTTTGTAACCACTTTGTTTAAATGTTGTATGTAATGCATGTTTTATTATTTAATTCTCTAAAACTCTGAACCTAAAAAGATCCTCAATGTGTAATCTTGTAATAACTCAAGATTAAGTAAGGTTTAAGGCTGGGGCCTTATAGTTGGTATCAAAGGTCGGTTTAGATAAATTTAGGAGTTAGAATTATATTAAATGATTATCAAAAAATATATTTTTTGAAATGATATAGAATTTGAATATTACCATGTGCTTCATCTAAGACATGTTTGTTCAAAATGGTTTTCCACAGAGGAAATAGGGAAGCAGTGCTAGGAAGGCATACAAAAGGAAATAACCTTCTGAATCAGCATCTTGAGATGGTCAGAATTGGAACTGAATAGTTTGTTGCAGTAATGGCGCAATTGACTCAAGCGATAAATGGCAGTGGTATCCATGCACGAGATCAGCCAGATCAACCACAGAGGAAAATGTCAGTGGTGGAACATTTCATGAGGCAACATCCCCCATCATTCAGAGGATCATCTAGCCCTATTATAGCTAAAGGATGGATTAAAGCATTGGAGAATGTTTTCTATATCATGGGGTGTTCAGACAATCAAAATATTAGTCTTGCTATTTACCGTTTGGAGGGTGAAGCAGATCAGTGGTGGTCAATAGTTAAAAATATTAGGGACGCTGATGAGACTGATGCTCTCGACTGGGATGAATTCAAAGGTATGTTTCTTGGGAAGTATTTTCCTTAGTCTGTTCGACTTAGGATGGAAAAACAATTCTTGGAATTGAGGCAAGAGGAAGTCTTAGTGGATTCTTATGAAGAGAGGTTCACTCGTTTGGCAAGGTATGCTCTAAATTTTATCAGAGACCTTGATAGTAAAATCAATCGTTTTTACTCCGGATTAATCACAAAATATCAAAGGGATTTAGCTTCTCGTGAGTTCAAAAGTTATGAATTTTTTTTCGATGTGCTGAGAAGGTGGAAATGGAGTTTGCCGATGATCAAGTGTTCAATAACAACTAGCAGAAGAAGAGACCAAGGTGGCCGGATAAAGGAAAGAATTCTTCAAAAAGGTTTGACGGGAAGAAAACTATGTTTCCAGATTGTGATAAATATTGTAAAAGGAATGCTGGTGAATGTGTTCTGAATTCTGGAAAGTGCTACCGATGCGGTAAGATGGGACATAAGGCTCGTGATTGCACTGAAAAAGATCAGGGTGATGGTAAGAACAAATTTGATTTACAGTTAGTGAAATGTTTTAAGTGAAATGAGATGGGTCACTATGAAAACGAGTGTCTGAAAAAGAGCTTGAGTGATGGGAAGCAATTAGACTACAAGAAGAAAGAGGTGGTGAAATCCTTTGCAACTAATTCAGCAGATGTTGTTCCATCAAATGAAGTTGTATCAAGTACTTTGTTTGTTTTTTCAGATTATGCCAGTGTGTTGTTTGATTCGGGGTCTACTCATTCATTCATCTCTGAAAACTTTTCTAGTAAAATGGGAATACCATCTCAAGAAATGACTCCTAAACTTATGGTAAAAACACCTGGGGGAAATGTTGAGGAAAAAAGAATTTATTAGAATCTTCCTATCGTTATCCGTGGAAAGAACCTACTTGCGAACCTTATTATTTTACCTCTAGTAGAGTTTGATTTTATCCTGTGTATGGATTGACTCTATATTTATCATACTGTGATTGATTGTAGAGCTAAAGAAGTTTCTTTTCAGAAATACTTTCAGTTTGTGTACAAGAATGAACCCTTACTGTTGATAACATATCAAGAGGCAGAGAAACTTGTAAAATATGGAAATGAATGTTACCTTGAACATATTGTTGAAAACAATGGAACTGTTCAGATTAATGATGTGCCGGTGGTAAATGAGTATCCTGATGTTTTTTCTAATGAGTTGCCTGGAATAATACCAGATTGGGAATTTGAATTTACTGTTGACTTAGTTCCTGATTCTAAGACAATTTCAAAACCCCCTTATCGAATGGCTCAAATTGACCTTTTAGAGTTGAAGGAGCAATTGCAAGATTTATTAGAGAAAGGTTTCATTAGACCAAGAACATCACCATGGGGTGGTTCTATTTTATTTGTTAAAAAGAATGATGGTTCTATGAGACATTGCATTGATTATAAAGCCTTGAATTACATCACTGTTAAGAACAAATATCCTTTTCCTCATATCGATGATTTGTTTGATCAGATCCAGGGAGCTCAGTATTTTTCAAAGATTGAACTATGATCGGGGTACCATCAATTGAAGGTAATGGAAGCAGATATTCCAAAAACTACATTTCGTAAAAGATATGGCGATTATGAATTTGTAGTAATGAATTTTGGGCTAACCAATGCACCTTCTGTATTCATGGACATAATGAATAGAATTTTCAATGAGTTCTTGGATAAGTTTGTGGCTATTTTTATTGATGATATTTTGGTGTTTTCTAAAAGTAAAGAGGAGCATGAAAGTAATTTAAGTGTTATCTTTCAAACCGTGAAAGGAAATAAAATGTATGGAAAATTCAGCAAGTGTGAGTTTTGGTTGCAAAAAAGTTCCTTCCATGGTCATATTGTTTTAAAAGATAGGATAACTATTGATTCTGCAAAAACAAAGGTTATTGAAGAATGTCCAAGACACACAAATTTAACTGAGATTCGTAGATTTCTTGGTTTGGAAGGCTACTACTGAAGGTTTGTTAGAAAATTTTCCAGGTTATCTAGTCCAATGAATAAGAAAACTTGGAAGGGTGTTAAGTTTATCTGGACAAAAGAATGTGATGATTGTTTTTAGGAACTGAAAAGAAGATTGGTGAATGCTCCAGTTTTGGAACTACCTTCCAGGAATGGTGAGTTTGTTATATATAGTGATTCTTCATTGAAATGACTTTGTTGCGTCCTAATGAAGAATGATCAGTTAATTTCTTATGCCTCATGACAGTTGAAAACTCATGAGGTAATTACCCTACACATGATTTGGAATTAGCTAGTGTAGTTTTCACTTTATAATTTTGGAGGCATCATTTGTATGGAGTAAAGTGTGAAATATATACTGATCACAAAAGTTTAAAGTATATATTCACTCAGAAATAATTGAACATGAGACAGAGGAGATGGCTGGATATAATCAAGGATTATGATTGTACAATTCATTACCATCCGGGAAAATCAAATAAAGTGGCTGATTCTTTGAGTCGAAAAAGTAATGCTTCATTAACAATGTTGCATTTGGAATGTGATCCTTTGGTTAAAGATTTGATGAACATTGGCATAGATGTTTTTGGTGCAGGATGGTCTTCTATTTTGTTTCAGGTATCAGTGAAATCTTCTCTTTCAGATAGAATCAAGAAAGCATAGAAGCAAGACAGTGAGTTGCAGAAAAAGGTAGAGCTGGTTCAAAAGGGTAAGTTGCCTGAATTCCACATTGATAATGAATGTGTTTTGAGCTTTGGGAAGAGATTGTGTGTTCCTTTTGATTCACAGTTGAAGATAGATTTGTTATGTGAAGCTCATAGTTCTCTATTTTAAGTTCATCCTGGCAGTACTAAGATGTACAGAGATGTGTGGGAGTATTACTAGTGGGATGGAATGAAAAGAGATATTGCTGATTTTACTATGAATTGTTTGACATGTCAGCAGGTTAAAGTAGAGCGGCAGTTACCGAAAGGGATACTTCAGCCTTTTCCAGGGCTAGAGTGGAAATGGGAGAATATATCCATGTAATTTTTTGTGGGATTACCGAAGACATCTCGAGGTAATAATGCAATCTGGGTTATTATTGATCGTATGACTAAATCTCCTCATTTCCTTGCTATACAAGATACTTTTTCCCTAGATCAACATTCCCATTTGTTTCTTAAAGAGATAGTCAGGTTACATGGAGTTCCTCTCTCCATTGTATTTGACCGTGATCCCAGGTTTACTTCTATCTTTTGGAAAGGCCTTCAGAAGTCGTTGGTTACTGAATTAAACATTAGTACAGCTTTTCATCTTCAATCAGATGGGCAGTCAGAATGAACAATTCAGACTTTGGAAGATATGCTACGTTCTTGTTGTATGGATTATTAGGGAAGTTGGGACCAACATCTTTCTTTGGTTGAGTTTTCTTATAATAACAGTTTTCATTCTAGTATACAGATGGCTCCGTTTGAAGCATTATATGGGAAGCAGTGTTGAACTCCAGCTTTTTGGGATGAAGTGGGTAAAAGGAAGAAGATGAGACCATAATTGGTAGAAGAGTTGGCAGAAAAAGTTCATCTGATACAGAAACACATGAGAACAGCTCAGAGCAGTCAAAAGAGTTATGCAGGCAATAGGAGGAAGGATCTCTCTTTTGAGGTAGGTGATCATGTTTTTCTCAAAGTATCACCATGGAAAAGTGTGATGCGATTTGGGAAGAAAGGAAAGATGAGTCCAAGGTTAATTGGACCCTATGAAATTATAGAGAGAGCTGGATCAGTTTCATACTGAGTGGATTTACCTCCAAGTTTATCTCAAGTACACAATGTTTTTCATGTTTCAATGTTAAGGAAGTACATGCCTGTTCCATCTCATGTTTTGAGTCCAGAGGTAGTTCAGTTGAAAGAGAACCTATCTTATGAGGAATAAATAGTGTAGATTCTTGACCACAGGGAGAAAGTGTTGTGGAATAAGGTGATTTTTCAGGTAAAGGTTTTGTGGAAAAAACACATGGCTGAAGAGGCAACATGGGAATCTAAAAATGTAATGAGGGCTAAATACCCCCACTTATTCGATAAGTAAATAAATTGCGGGGATGCGATTTTCTAAAGGGGGAAGGATGTAACATCCGAAGTAAGTAATGAATAATATATATTCTTATAATTGTCTATTTATGAATTAGATAGTGTTTTAGAGGCTTAAAATGAGAATAAATCCAATCTTAAGCATGAAATACACTAATATTGGAAAAAATTATTTTACTGCCTTTTGATGGAAAACCATTTTTAAATCAAACTTTTGAAAATTTTATAAGCCCTATTTGTCTAAATAAACTTATTATTTATGATTGGGACATTGAAATTTACTTTGGGTAAATTTTTGGTATTTTTCTGATAAAGTTCATTTTTTTAAAGAATAGTGAAAAATGATGTATTTTAATTCAAATCCTCTTTTTAATCTAATTTAATTAAATGTTTAGATTATATTATTAATTGGTTTTCAAGTGTAAATAGAATATATTTTTACCATTTAATCCAATAGTGGTCGTTAGAATTCATTTTACTTTGAAATTTGACTTAAACAAGGGACAATCTTTTGATACTTATTGTTTCATAAAAACACGTTATTTGCTCTGACAACGGGAATTAATTACTAAATTAATTAATGTAACATATATGTTTTGAATTTTATAAAATATACATCATTTTTGAATTTGGAATATCAAATTTATCTTAGGGTGAAGTTTTGGTATTTTTCTGAAAAACATCAATTTTTGATGAATAGTGAAACCACTAAGTGGTACTTAAAAACTGATTTTTCGTTTAAATGAAATTTTACCACCTCTGTATTTTGAATTTCAAAAATCCGACATAAATGGTTTTCATTAATAAGTAAACTGTGGTTCAATGGGATTAAAATAATTGTTTGGTGAATAGTAACTTTTAAGTTTTTAATTGCGATTAGAGGTAATTAGTGCAATTTAAGACAAAAATGATATTATAATAAAATGAAAATAGTTAGACACCTATCCTACACTTATTGGATGTGTCATGGCCGACCAAGACAACCCAAGGGTCGATTTTTGGGACCCCATGGAGCCACTTGGGTAAGATAAAGACATTAATGCTTTTTATTTTATGTAAAAGTAAAAATGACAGAAACATGAGTTGTTTTACTAAAAAAAAATTTAAATGGGGTTATACAAGTCATATTGTTGACTATAAATATTTATTAGAAATCTAAAAAGATTTCCTACATCATGATATTTTTTTAATAATTTTTAGACATTAAATAAATTAAATTATTTATGACACATTGATGATGCATCGATGACCTCATTATTTAACGATTTAAATAAAATGTAAAATATAAGACCTAAACTTGTCAAAAACCTATTGGATGGATGCATTTAGAACCATTATCACCTTATCCTCGAATTATACCAATGTGGGACCTTTTAAATCCGAAAATCATTTTAAAATAATGTAACATTTCTTTACATTCCAAGAGTTCCCCTCCTCTTCTCTTATAAAAGCCCCCCTCCTCTACCACCTTACCCACACTTCCAAAGCCTTTGTCTCGGCCAAACCCTACCCATTTGGTCTCTCCACATCCCTTTTTAACTGTTAGAAGCCTCAATTTGGGCAGAAGTCTTCCCAAGGAAGCCTTTGATCTCAAATCAAAAAGAGTTACCTGATTTAAAGGTAGTGTCTTCTCTTGTGTTCTTATGTTTTATTTTGCTTCTCCGACCCCCTAAACTCTTTTTCATCATTTATTTTGTAATAACACCAGAATCTTCCATATACTAGGATGTTTTTATAAGAAGGATTCGAGCTACACTTACACACACCAGCATCTAATCGTTAAAGAACATACTGTTTCTGTGGATAGCGAATTTCTGCCTCACGAAACGATGATTGTTCATTATTCTTTTAACACGTTCAAAGGTGGCCATTAAGATGAAACTATATTTATATATGATATATAATATGTTAATTTTTTACTTAAGCTTCTATATTTTTCATTTATGGCATACCTTTATGGTTTCCATTATGGGTAAACGCGATATCATCATTTTAGGACGTGCAGACTACCGCCCCCTCAAAGTGATTTGATTTCTTTAATGCCATATGTGGGATTTATAAAGGATTTAATTAATGGTATTATATATGATATTATACTGTAATTATAATATACCTTTATATCATTATGATTCCATTCCATAAAATGTGAAATAGAAATGAAAGTAGTTTTCATGCGTACGTACGGCTTACCGTCTCCCTGAACGGTGCATTTCATTTCTTACCTTTAAATGTTATGTAATATTATAAATGCCTGAATAATCTAGATATATATGATATATATTATATCTACATCATGATTAAAATTCTGGATATAATAGATATTTTACCACATGATCAACTTGTAATTATAAAGAGTTTATTTTTGACTCAAGTACCAATGATCGTCAAAACAACCGTTATTAACTTAAATAATAAAATAGTGTTCATGACATGGTAATAAGTTATATAAAAGGAATAATGAAGTTTAAAAAGGTTCTTAAGAAAGTATAAATTAACTCAAGTTTATTATACAGAAGATTAAAGAATGATCGAGCCAAGTCGGACCAGAGGTAAGGGACTTCGTCTCAATCTCCATTCATTGAGGCATATTTTGTTTTATACACAACCTTCTTTTATACGGTGTATAAACCCGTTTGAATTTTAGTTTTATCCAAAAGGAATCTTTTTTATATGAAGCGTTTTACTAAATGACAAAAGGGAATGTTTTTGTTGTACGTATGCGGCGACAACGACTTCTTCGCCACCATGACCATTATTTGAGTTTCAGCTTCCTCTACAAGCCATACCTTTTTTTTAAAGAAAAATAAATACCATGTTTTAATTTTCATTTATTTTGGTATTGAAAATAGTTTTCATAATGTTTTTATATCAATGTGTTGTATTGATATCATGTGATTGAAAAGTGGAAATGTTATGTTTTCTTTGTGCATGTTTTAGGTGATACGATTATGTTATGGTTCTTGGGCATTATTATGAAGAAGGTGGTTCCGTGATATACTAAGGGTAGGTGAGCCCAATATAGCACTCCAATGCATTGGGTAATGTGAAGGAGTTAAACATTAAGGATTCTCCTAATATATTTAGGGAATATACTGTGATGGGTATTCCAAACGTAACCAAGAGGGTTAATCCCTGCGTAAGAATGTTATGAATGCCTCAAGTTACCTTTATTTCATATGATTTCTATGATTTATTCATGATTTGATGAGGTATGTTAATGTTCTTATGTTTTATGAGTAATGTATGATTTTAGACATGGACTAATGTTTTCATTTCATACTTTTATATCCCTTACTGAGATTTTTATGCTCATCCCATGTTTTTGAAATGTTTTTCACGGGGAAAGGGAATGATACATGAAGTGATGATAGTGTCAATGAAGTGTCAAGAAAGAATCCATGTTTTATATTAAATATGATTCTGCTGATGGGATAAATGAGTACAATATTTTATGTAACCACTTTGTTTAAATGTGGAATGTAATTCATGTTTTATGATCTAATTCTCTAAAACTCTAAACCTGAAAAGATCCTCAATGTGTAATCTTGTAATAACTCAAGATTAAGTAAGGTTTAAGGATGGGGACTTATTGTTGGTATCAAAGGTCAGTTTAGATAACTTTAAGAGTTAGAATTATATTAAATGATTATCCAAAAATATATATATTTGAAATGATATAGCATTTGAAGATTAACATGTTGCTTCATCTTAGGTATGTTTGATCAAAATGGTTTTCCACAGAGGAAACAGGGAAGCAGTGCTAGGAAGGCATACAGAAGGAAATAACCTTCCGAATCATCATCCTGAGATGGTAGGAACTAGAACTGAACAGTTTCTTGCAGAAATGGCGCAGTTGACTCAAGCGATAAATGGCTGTGGTATCCATGAACGAGATCAGCCAGATCAACAATAGAGGAACATGTCAGTGGTGGAACATTTCATGAGGCAACATCCCCCATCATTTAGAGGATCATCTGACCCTGTGCTAGCTGAAGGGTGGATTAAAGCACTGGAGAAGATTTTCGATTTTATGGGGTTTTCAAAAAATCAAAAGGTTAGTCTTGCTATTTATAATTTTGAGGGTGAAGCAGATCAGTGGTGGGCAATGGTTAAAAATATCAGGGACGCTGATGAGATTGATTCTCTCGGATGGGATTAATTCAAGGGTATGTTTCTTGAGAAGTATTTTCCTAAGGCTGTTCGACTAAGGATGGAAAAACAATTCTTGGAATTGAGGCAAGAGGAAGACTCAGTGGCTGCTTATGAAGAGAGGTTCAATCGTTTGGAACGTTATGCTCCAAATTTTATCCGAGGCCTTGATAGTAAAATCAATCATTTTTACTCAGGATTAAAGCCAAAATATGAAAGGGCATTAGCTTCTCGTGAGTTCAAAACTTATGAAAATCTTGTTCGATGTGCTAAGAATGTGGAATTGGAGTTTTCCGATGATCAAGTGTTCTATAACCAACAGCAGAAGAAGAGACCGAGGTTTCAGGAGAAAAGAAAGAATTCTTCAAAAATGTATGACGGTAAGAAAACTATGTTTTCAGTCTTTCAAAAAGGTGGTAAAGGCATGCTGGGGAATGTCTTTGGAATTCTGGGAAGTGCTACCGATGCGGTAAGTTGGGACATAAGGCTCGTGATTACACTGAAAAAGATCAGGGTGATTGTAAGACAAAATTTGATTTACAGTTAGTGAAATGTTTTAAGTGTAATGAGATGGGTCACTATGAAAACGAGTGTCTGAAAAAGTGCTTGAGTGATTGGAAGCAATTATACTACAATCAGAAAGGGGTGGTGAAATCCTTTGCAACTACTTTAGCAGATGTCGGGACATCAAATAAAGTTGTATCAGGTACTTTTTTTTGTTTTTTCAGATTATGCTAGTGTGTTCTTTGATTCAGGGTCTGCACATTTTTTAATATCTGAAAACATTTCTAGTAAAATGAGAATACCATCTGACGAAATGACTGATAAACTTGTGGTAAAAACACCTGGGGGAAATGTTGAGGAAAAAATAATTTATAAGAATCTTCCTATCCTTATCCGTGGAAAAAACCTACTTGCGAACCTTATTGTTTTAGCTCTAGTAGAGTTTGATGTTATCCTGCGTATGGATTGACTCTCTATTTATCATGATAAGATTGATTGTAGAGCTAAAGAAGTTTCTTTTCAGAAAGACTTTCAGTTTGTGTACATGAATGAACCCTTACTATTGATAACATATCACGAGGCTGAGAAACATGTAAAATATGGAAATAAATGTTACCTTGCACATATTGTTGAAAACAAAAGAACTCTTCAGATTAATGATGTGCCAGTGGTAAATGAGTATCCTGATGTTTTTCCGGATGAGTTTCCTGGAATAATACCAGATCGGGAAGTTGAATTTACTGTTGACTTAGTTACTGATGCTAAGACAATTTCAAAACCCCCTTATCGAATGGCTGAAATTGAACTTTTAGAGTTGAAGGAGCAATTTCATGATTTATTAGATAATGATTTAATTCAACCTAGAACATCACCATGCGGTGCTCCTGTTCTATTTGTTAAAAAGAAAGATGGTTCCATGAGACTTTGCGTTGATTATAGAGCCTTGAATAACATCACTATTAAGAACAAATATCCCTTTCCTCATATCGATGATTTGTTTGATCAGCTCCAGGGAGATTAGTATTTTTCAAAGATTGACCTATGATCCGGGTACCATCAGTTGAAGGAAAAGGAAACAGATATTCCAAAGACTGCGTTTCGTACAAGATATGGCCATTATGAATTTGTAGTAATACCTTTTGGGCTAACCAATACACCTGTTGTATTCATGGACTTAATGAATAGAATTTTCCATGAGTTCTTGGATAAGTTTGTGGTTGTTTTCATTGATGATATTTTGGTGTTTTCTAAAAGTAAAGAGGATAATGAAAGTCATTTAAGGGTTATCTTGCAAATATTAAAAGAAAATAAACTATATAGAAAATTCAGAAAGTGTGAGTTTTGGTTGCAACAAATTTCATTCTTTGGTCATCTTGTTTCGAAAGATGGGATAACTGTTGGTCTTGGAAAAACAAAGGTTGTTGAAGAATGGCCAAGACCCACAAATGTAACTGAGATTCGTAGATTCCTTGTTTTGGAAGGCTACTACGGAAGGTTTGTTAGAAATTTTTCCCAGTAATCTAGTCCAATGACTAAGCTAACTCGGAAGGGTATTAAGTTTATCTGGACAAAAGAATGTGATGATTGTTTTCAGGAACTGAAAAGATGATTGGTGAATGCTCTAGTTTTGGCACTACCTTCTAGAAATGGTGAGTTTGTTATATACTGTGATGCTTCATTTAAAGGACTTGGTTTCTTCCTAATGCAGAATGATCAGTTAATTGCTTATGCTTCATGACAGTTGAAAACTCATGAGTTAAATTACCCTACACATGATTTGGAATTAGCTGCTAATGTTTTTGTTTTAAAAATTTGGAGGCATCATTTTTATGGAGTAAAGTGTGAAATATATACCGATCACAAAAGATTAAAGTATATATTCACTCAGAAATAATTGAACATGAGACAGAGGAGATGACTGGAATTAATCAAGTATTATGATTGTACAATTCATTACCATCCGAGAAAAGAAAATAAAGTGGTTGATGCTTTGAGTCGAAAAAGTATTGCTTCATTAACAATGTTGCGTTTGGAACATGATCCTTTGGTTAAGGATTTGATGAACATTGGTATATAAGTTTTTGGTGAAGGATGGTCTTATGTTTTGTTTCAGGTATCAGTGAAATCTTCTCTATCAGACAGAATCAAGCAAACACTGAAGCAAGACAGTGAGTTGCAGAAAAAGGTAGAGCTAGTTCAGAAGGGTAAGTTTCTTGAATTCAACATTGATAATGATTTTGTTTTGAGATTTGGGAAGAGATTGTGTGTGCCTTGTGATTCACAGTTGAAGAGATAGTTGTTATGTGAAGCACATAGTTCTCCATTTTCAGTTCATCCTGGAAGTACTAATATGTACAAGGATCTGTGGGAGCATTACTGGTGGGATGGAATGAAAAGAGATATTGCTGATTTTACTGTGAAGTGTTTGACATGTCAATAGGTTAATGCAGAGCGGTAGTGACCAAAAGGGATTCTTCAGCCTTTACCAGTGCCAGAGTGGAAATGGGAGAATATATCCATGGATTTTGTTGTGGGATTATCGAATACATCTCGAGGTAATAATGTAATCTGGGTTATTATTGATCGCTTGACTTAATATGCTCATTTCCTTTCTATATGAGATACTTTTTCCCTAGATCAACTTTCACGTTTGTATCTTAAAGATATAGTCAGTTTACACAGAGTTCCTCTCTCTATTGTATCTAACCGTGATCCCAAGTTTACTTCTATCTTTTGGAAAGGCCTTCAGAAGTCGTTGGGTACTAAATTAAATTTTAGTACAGCTTTTCATCCTTAATCAGATGGGCAGTCAGAACAAAAAATTCAGACTTTGGAAGATATGCTACGTGCTTATTCGATGGATTATTATGGAATTTGGGACCAAAATATTTCGTTGGTTGAGTTTTCTTATAATAATTGTTTTCATTCTAGTATACAGATGGCGCCGTTTGAAGCATTATATGGGAAGCGGTGTCGAACTCTATCTTTTTGGGATGAAGTGGGTGAAAGGAAGATGATGAGACCAGAATTGGTATAAGAGTTGGAAGAAAAAGTTCAGCTGATACAGAAACACATGAGGACAGCTCAGAGCTGGAAGAAGAGTTATGCAGACAACAGGAGGAAGGATCTCTCTTTTGAGGTAGGTGATCATGTTTTTCTGAATGTATCACCATGGAAAAGTGTGATACGATTTGGTAAGAAATGAAAGATGAGTCCAAGGTTCATTGGACCATATGAAATTCTGCAGATAGTTGGATCAGTTTCATACCGAGTGGCTATACATCCATGTTTATCTCATGTACACAATATTTTTCATGTTTCAATGTTAAGGAAGTACATGCAAGTTCCATCTCATGTTTTGAGTCCAAGGGTAGTTCAGCTGGAAGAGAACATATCTTATGCGGAACAACCAGTCCAGATTCCTAACCATAGGGATCAAGTGTTATAGAATAAGGTGATTCGTCAGGTAAAGGATTTGTGTAAAAACCACATGGCTGAATAGGCAACATGGGAATCTAAAAATGCAATGAGGGCTAAATACACCCATTTAATCGATAAGTTAATAAATTGTGGGGACACAATTTTCTAAAGGGGGAAAGGATGTAACATCTCAAGTAAGTAATGAATAATATATATTCTTATCCATGACTATTTATGAATTAGATAGTGTTTTAGAGGCTTAAAATGTGAATAAATCCAATCTTAAGCATGAAATACACTAATATTTTTAAAAAATTGTTTTACGGCCTTATGATGGAAAACCATTTTTAAATCAAACTTTTGAGAATTTTACAAGCCCTATTTGTTTAAATAAACTTATTCCTTATTATTGGGACATTGAAATTTACTTTGGGTAAATGTTTGGTATTTTACCGTTAATGTTCATTTTTTTAATGAATAGTGAAAATTGTTGTATTTTAATTCAAAACCTCTTTTTAATGAAATTTAATTATTTGTTTAGAAAATCTTTTTAATTGGATTTAAAGTTTAAATAGAATATATTTTCACCATTTAATCCAATAGTGGTCATTATAATTAATTTCACTTTGAAATTGGACTTAAACTAGTGTCAATATTTTGATACTTATTGTTTTATAAAAACAAGCTATTTGCTCAGACAACGAGAATTAATTATTAAATTAATAAATGTAAATTATATGTTTTGAATTTTTTAAAATAGATATAATTTTTGAATTTGTAATATCATATATATCCTATGGTGATGTTTTAGTATTTTTCTGAAAAACATCAATTTTTGATGAAAAGTAAAACCACTAAGTGGTACTTAAAAAACTGATTTTTCGTTTAAATGAAATTTTACCACCTCTATGTTTTGAATTTAAAAAATCCGACATACATGGTTGTCATTAAGAAGTAAAATATGGTTCAATGGGATTAAAATAATTTTTGGGTAAATAGTAACTTTTAAGTTTTTAATCGCGATTAGAGGTAATTAGTGCAATTTAAGGCAAAAATGATATTATAATAAAATGAAAATACCTAGAAACATGTCCTACCCTTATTGGATGTGTCATGTCCTACCATGACAACCCATGGGTCGATTTTTGGGACCCCATGGAGCCACTTGGGTATGATAAAGACATTAATGCTTTTTATTTAAAGTAAAAGTAAAAATGACACAAACATGAGTTGTTTTACTAAAACAATTTTTAAATGGGGTTATACAAGTAATATTAATGACTATAAATATTAATTAGAAATATAAAAATATTTCCTACATCATTATATTTTTTTTATAATTTTAGACATTAAATAAATTAAATTATTTATGACACCATGATGATGCAGCGATGACCTCATTATTTAACGATTTAAATAAAATGAAAATATAATGTAAAATATAAGACCTACACTTGTCAAAAACCTATTGGATGGGTGTATTTAGAACCCTTATCACCTTATCCTTAAAATATATCAATTTGGGACCTTTTAAATCCGAAACTCATTTTAAAATAAAGTAACATTTCTTTACATTCCAAGAGTGCCCCTCCTCTCCTCTTATAAAAGGACCCTGCCTCTACCACCTTACCCACACTTCCAAATCCTTTGTCTCGGCCAAACCCTGCCCATTTTGTCTCTCCACATTCCTCTATAACTCTTATAATCCTAACTTTGGGAAGAAGTATTCCCAAGGAATCCTTTGAGCTCAAATCAAAAAGAGTTACCCGATGTAAAGGTAGTGTCTTCTCTTGTGTTCTTATGTTTTATTTTGCTTATCCAACCCCCTAAAATATTTTTATTCATTTATTTTGTAACAACACCATAATCTTCCATATACTAGGATGTTTTTATAAGAATTATTCGAGCTACACTTACACACAAATACATCTAATGGTTAAAGAACATACTATTTCCGTGGATGGCGAATTTCTGCCTCACGAAATGATGATTGTTCAATATTCTTTTAACACCTTCAAAGGTGGCCATTAAGATGACACTATATTTATATATGATATATAATATGTTTATGTTTTACTTAATCTTATGTATTTTTCATTTATGGCATACCTTTATGGTTTCCATTATGGGTAAACACAATATCTTCATTTTAGGAAGTGCGGACTACCGCCCCCTCAAAGTGATTTGATAACGTTAATGCCATATGTGGGACGTATAAAGGATTTAAATAATGGTATTATTTATGATATTATATAGTAACTATAATATACCTTTATATAATTATGATTACATTCCTTAAAATACGAAATAGAAATGAATGTAGCGTTCATGCGTACGTACGGCTTACCGTCTCCATGAACTGTGCATTTCATTTCTTATCTCTAAATGTTATGTAATATTATAAATTCATGCATATACTAGATATATATGATATATATGATATCTAAATCATGAATAAAAATCTGTATATAATGGATATTTTACCACATGATCAACTTGTAATTATAAAGAGTTTATTTTTGATTCATGTCCCAATGATCGTTAAAACAACCTTTATTAACTTAAATAATAACATAGTGTTCATGACATGGTAATAAGTGATATAAAAGGAATAATGAAATTGAATAAGGTTCTTAAGCAAGTATAAATTAACTCAAGTTTACTATTCATGATATTAAAGAACGATCGAGTCATGTCGGACCCGAGGTAAGGGACTTCATCTCAATCTCCAATAATTGAGGCATATTTGGTTTTATACACAACCTTCTTTTATACGGTGTATAAAACCCTTTGACTTTTACGTTTATCCAAAAGGAATATTTTTTATACGAAGGGTTTTAATAAACGACAGAAGGGAATGTTTTTGTTGTACGTATGCGGAGACAACGACTTCTCTACCGTCGTGAACATTATTTGAGATTCGGCTTCCTCTATAAGCCATACCTTTTTTTAAAATAAATATAAATACCATGTTTTGCTTTTCTTTTATTTTGGTATTGAAAATGGTTTTCATAATGTTTTTATATCAATGTGTTGTATTGATATCTTGTGATTGAAAAGTGGAAATGTTATGTTTCCTTTATTCATGATTTATGTGATACGATTATGTTATGGTTCTTGGGAATTATTATGAAGATGGGTGGTTCCGTGATATGCTAAGGGAGGGTGAGCCCGATATAGCTCTCCAATGCATTGGGTAACTCGAAGGAGTTAAACATTAAGGTTTCTCCGAAGAGATTTAGGGAATATACTGTGATGGTTATTCCAAACGTAACCAAGAGGGTTACTCCCTACGTAAGAATGTTATGAATGCCTTAAGTTACCTTTATGTCGTATGATTTATATGATTTATTCATGATTTGATGAGGTATGTTAAAGTTCTTATGTTTTATGAGTACAGTATGATTTCATAAATGGACTTATGTTTTCATTTAATACTTTTATATCCCTTACTGATCTTTTTATGCTCATCCCAAGTTTTTGAATTGATTTTCACAGGTCAAGGGAAAGGTACATGATGTGATGATATTGTCAATGAAGTGTTAAGAAAGAATCCATGTTTTTTTAAATATATTTCTGCTGATGGGAAAAATGAGTACTATATTTTATGTAACCACTTTGTTTAAATGTGGTATGTAATGCATGTTTTATGATCTAATTCTCTAAAACTCTAAACCTGAAAAGATCTTCAATGTGTAATCTTGTAATAACTCAAGATTAAGTAAGGTTTAAGGCTGTGGACGTATAATTTTACCCTTATATATTGAATTTCTCCCCCAAAATTCATCTGGGTTATGAAATGTTTATTATTGGAAATTTATTTCATTGAAACCCACATCTTAAACATGAATACTAATACTTAATTTAAAAAAGGAAATTTGAAACCATAATGTTTACCCCAATTAACTCATAAATGGGTTTCCATATATTAGAATTTATTTTATTATTTTTAAATTTATGAAAAATTTAAATAATTATATAGAGTGGAAAATATCACTGATCTAAAGATATTGGGTGATCCAACGAAACCTACCAATCATAAAGCCTAAAACCAAAGAGGCGTGTAAGAGGACATTTATATAATAAAAAATAATGGTAATATAAAAACATTTTATATCAATATATCTATAATAAAATTCAATAATTTTCATGAAAGAAATTTACTAACATGATTAAATTATATTTCATAATAACACTCTCACCCCTAGTTTGTGCCTTGATCAATTACCACATCATCCCTTATTTTGATAAATGGTAGTGAATTTTTTATTACTAAAGAATTAACATACCATGATATCCATAAATTTAATGAGAGGGTATTCCATATATCTTTATTTAACATCAAAATAAAATACATTGAATTGGTTATCCAATATTCACAAATCCTCATATGGTGATATTATACTTTAACATCTAGAATACTTCATTTGAGGTTTAACATTAACTATTATACAAATGGACATCCTTGTAACCCTTATGATAGATAAAAATACAAAACATTAGAAATAAGTTCACTAAATTTCACAAAATGATTAAATTTGACCTCTAATAAATCATAAACTATTCCATGTTTGTCACATCCAAAATTGGTGAATAACAGAATCACATGTTATTTTACAATATGATAATAACTTTAATTACCTTGAATCCTTATTGAAAACACGCATGATTCTTTATCCACATAAATTATATCTTTTTCCATGAAAAAAAAATATATAAAAATCATAGAAACATTAAGGGTTTCCTCTCCATAATCAAAATAACACATTTCCATTAAATCCCTTTTCTATGTAATATACTATAGTAAACATATCATTTAAAAAAAATATTAAAAAACCTTTAAATACAAATTAATTTCATAATTCATATAACATATTCTTTAAATTCCAAAACATATCCACATAATTTACCCAACTTTATCCATAAACCATAACTCAAAACACATCAACTTATTCCTTAATACCCCTTTACTAGATTACGAAATATGAATCATGTCTTAAGGTTTCTCAACCCTAATCTAATCATACTTTTTTAATTTAATGAAAACAACACTTTTAGAATTCCCTATTCCATAAATTTTCATTTTACGGATATTTATATTTATAATTATAACCAATACTCATAGAACCTTCTTGAGTCTCTACATTATATTTCCACTTGTGAGAACAATTTTTACAATTCTAATACGTTACTGACCTGAAACATTAAATGTTAACCTAGTTACTTCATGTTCATGAAATTGATTAAGACCATAAATCATAGTGTTAGAAACACTTATCATAGAATAATACCATATAATCATGAATAATTAATTAATGATGTCTAAATTATGACAGATTATTTTAAATTAGTGGCAACTTAGGCTTATATATAGAATCATCCCCAGAAATATCATTATAAAAATCCATTGGAATCTCATTAAATTTTTTTCATCATAGTTTATATTAGTTACAAAAAATTAAAATTGATACCCAATATAAAGACCTATGCTTAACCGAAAATTATATTTCATCATTTCAGACAAATATTCCAAATAGTATAAAAAGTACATTATTGATGACTATAATAGTATAGTTTTTTAAAAACATGGAAACATAATATTCCATCTTGGAGAAAGAAATTTATACATATCCAATATTCATAATACCCTTTAATTCTATAATTTAAATCCTTTATTTATATCGTGGAGGAAAGAAACATAATTAATTGGGGATCTCAGATTCTCGATAAGGGTAAATAAGGGAGATATGTTAGCATTACATGAGAATAAGTGTATGGGAACATGGTTATGACATTCGAATATCATTCCCTTCATATAAATTATCATAATTAAGAGTAATAGAATAAATATTGGTTGTCTATAATACATTAATCATAATGAAATCACAAAGATAACCCAAGAAATAATAACATCGGAATAAGGCATAAATTTTTTGAAAACAAACAAAAATATAAATTTAGTCCCTAATATTCTGGGATCTTTACAAAAACAATTCATGACACTTAATGGGGGATACACCAATAGGTCAGGACACACCACCATCCCTAGTCACAATCCATTACGTATAGTGGAATGGGTTCACTCCCCAAACCATATTAGTTGTAAAGAATGAATCCCATAATCATCTCAATATTCAAGGTTCACTCATTTGACCATCTTTGTAGTCAAGGTTCACTCCCAATACTATTTCAGTACTAAACATTTACTCCCAAGAAAATATTAGTGATACAATTCATATACTAATCCAAGTTCACTCCCTATTACATGTATTTATATATCATGTGAGAAAAATCAATACCCAAGCCATTGGAGGGAGATATAGGTCTCACTATCCACAAAATAAAATCATATATACACACGCCACATAATCATAATCATTCATCTTATCATAACCTATTGAAAACATATAGGTTTTATAAACACCTCATTAAATCATAACCAATGAAACAAATAATGTTTCATAGGAATATTACACATAAAATATAAACATGTTTCAAAACCATATAACCTAGGAAAGAGAAAGAAGTTTCATACACATCATTCCATTAAAACATAAACCATTCAAACAAAGAATAGGAATGGTACCATTGGATAATATACATACTAATGCGTGAATGTCACCAATATATTTCAACGTAGAAGGGAAAAATGTAAATTATATTTTAAAATCATTTCTTGAGAAAGAAATATTTTTCATTGGGTAACAAATTGAACATCATTTTCTTTGAAAATAACCTTTTGAAATCCTATAAAGGAAAAATGACAACCACTTAAAACACATCATGAACATAAATAAGTTTGGAAAATATTTTATTTGAAAATATATTAGAAAAAATATAAAATAATATTTGAAATAATTAAAATTATTTACTTTTAAGATATCCTTGAATACATATTATGGGTGATTGAAAAAATTTTATTATTTTTTTTTAGAAAATATCATTGAATAATTAAAAAAAAGGATTAATAAATTCTGAATTTCTTTAAAAGATAACACTTTTAAAGATATTTTTCCCAGAATATATGGTTAAAATATCAACTCAAATATTTATATATATATATATTATGAATAATGTTATTTGAATAAACCATATTTCAGACTGACGAGAGAAATAAACTAATATTTTCATCAAAAAAGTTTAAAAAATTGTTTAAGAATAAAATACTAGAAAAATTGAACCATTGCTTAAATATTTCATGAATAACCATAGAATAATAAAATTATTGAGAATCCATGAGTTAATGATCATAATATTTCATCTATATAATCATAATCATAAACATCCCCAACAAATGATGAGATTACAGAAGTAAACTCTTACCGCCAAGGAAACAATGAATACAAAACCCCTGAAATGTTAACATTATATGAAGATTATAATATTATTAATGGAATTAAATTAATTATATAACATATCACGTTGAATTATGTTAACCTCATAAAATAATATCGTATCATAACAAAACATATGGCCCAAAAAAAGAAAATTGATACCAAATTACCATATCAATATTTAAACTTTTGAAGCCTAAAACCCCATGAAATAAATATCCTAAAATGGTTTAGTAAATATAAATAAATATAAGGATAATAATCATTAAATAAATTCATGGGATTTATATAAACCTTAAAAAATAAATGAGTGGTAAATATGACACAAGTCTCCCAAAAATAATTGTGTGAATATAAATCCCCTTACTACATGTGTAACCTTTTAATCGTGAGATATGTGATTGAATAACATAAATTGAAACTTTTAATATCATATAATAAAGTAAATTAATTATATAAAATTTAATAATTCAGTATATACAACACAGAATATGAATAAGTGATGCATATTTCATATATATCACAGAAATAAAAGGTAGATGGGAAAACCTATACCATAAGTTTAGAATTTCTTCATTCATGTTCAAACCTACTATTTAAAAACAAATATATTTATTTTAATTAAAAAAACCATATTATTATATATAATACCACACATTATTTTATTATGAATTTATATTATTTTGTTGGGAGCAGGTTTCTCCCTATCTCTTGAACCTTTTGGCTATATTACATATTTATTAATAATTCCACGATAATGTTATGTTTCACGTAATAGATTCTACATTTTACTTTTATATAATGTCTTTTTATTCATGAATCTATTATATAGATCATTAATTACTTTTTAAAATAATGGTAAATATGATATAAATATCATATATATATTGTTTATTTTTATAATCAATTATTTATAAAATATATAAATATAATGGAATACTATATTCATGGAGACGGTAGGTCATACATATACATGAATGATGCTTCCATTTTTTATCATATTGAATGAAATAAATTAAGTGACATATATGTATATATATAATATAATTCCTCAATAAATATTATTTTATAAATATCATATAAGTTTAGAAAACCCTTATTTATTATATTCCATGTAATTTGCAAACAAATAACATCACTTTGAGGAGGTGTTGGTCCACACATTCACAAACGAAGTGATTGTATTACAAAAAAATGGAATATATGAAGTTATGTGTTATATAATAATTCCAGGATCAAAAATAAATAATAAATATAATATATAATATTAAAAAATAGTATTTATATCATTATTACCTACCATATTTTTTTGGAAGAATTAATGACATTGATTCGTGAGGCGGTAGTCTAATGTACACACAAAAAATGAATGCATATCACATTTCATTAAAGTGTGTGTATGTGTAGGATGAAACATTATCATAATTTTTTTTAATATTTATGATACTAATGATATTATATATTCATGAGATAAAAATAAATTATTTTTTTGGAGAAATAAATAAAACAAAAAGTCCTTGTTGAAGGATGTTACCTATTCTTTTTGTTTTTCCTATAGGTTTTCACCAAAGGACGAACATTCATTTATATATTCCAAATTTTAAGATTCTAGGATGTAGGGATCGAATTTGGGAGCTTATATCATTATAGTTTGGGTGATCCATATTTCTTGAGATGTTTAAAGAAGTGAGGGGGGGGGGGGGGGGGTGAGTGCCCTTTTTATAGAGGTGGAATGGAATTCTTTCAAATATAAAATTGTATGAAATATTGAGTGTTATCCCACAAATATTGTGCCTATAATAATTATAAATTTTAATTTAAATGGATTATATAGTTAAAATATGGAAATAGAATTTATTTTGGACATGTTAATAGGTTTTTAAACACTTTAGTTATACTTGAACCACTATGAAAACTCATTTTTACCTTAATCACTTTATATACATTTAATTTATTTTGATAATAGTTTTGGTAAAAACAATATTTAAATTATTAAAAAATATATATTACTAGTATTCAAAAATTGTATTCCATTTTTACAAATTATAATCATATAATTCTTACAAATTTAATTTAATTTTATCTTAATGATGTGCCACATAAGCAGGGTTTTAATGTGAAAAATCTAAAACATTTAAAATGTTTTTATGTATAACTTCAATGTGATATAAGTTATAATGAACTAAATTGAATTTATTTATGTATAATTTATCTAATAATACTTTAAACCAAATTTGAAATATAATTTAACTATATGAATAAATTCGAATAAAATGCAGTTTAAAAATAAAATTTATTATTTTTCATTATTTATACAAAAATTAATCTTCTTAAAAACATACCCAATATTCGACATAACTATACTTTTTGTTAAAAATTCAAAAAATCATGTCTATTGTATCAAATATAATTTATAAATTTATAAAATATTTTATTAAAAATTAGCGTTCCTTTAAAAGGTGGTTAAAATAAAACTTATAAATATATATTTCTTTTGGCGTAACTCTTTTTATATAGAAAATATATAAGATGAATGTTAAATATATGATTAAATTTAATAGATATATATATATATGTATTTTATTAATATAATTTATTAGATGTTTTTTAATTAATTTATTGACTTAAAATGTGTTTAATTCCATAATTACAGTTATCTATCAAAAGATTTCCTATATTTTTAAAAAGGTTTTATTTTCATTTCTAGTAAATTGGTAACCAAATAAGTTATCATATATACAGGTGTAAATTATATTTTCATCATTTAACAGTTATTATTCAAACCTTCCATTTCAATAGCTAGGTGAAAACTATAATAATATTTTAAGAATAATAATATTATTATATTGAGTTTCGTAAAACTAGGTATTGATTATACCACAAGATTTCAAAGGAACTCATCCTTGTGTGTAACAAAAGGAAACCATATTGTTTCATGTATCAAATGTTAATCTAGGTGTTTTTTGTATCATATTCTTAACATGGTTTTATATCCAATTTAAAGCTAAATTAGTTCTTTCATATAACATAAGATATATTCAGTTTTGTGTGAAATGAAAAGTGTAGAAAAATTAAACTAATTAAAAAATATATATTTCAAAAAATTTCAGGGTGTTATAAGGAGGAAGAAATAGTTGAATCTTCTATTCCTCTTTAGTTTAGTTATAATTATTTTGGAGAAATAGATCTCAAATGTGGTCAAATTAAGTCTGGTTATTTTAAAACTTTCAAATATTTTTTAAGGTGGAAATCTCATAATTTTGGACTACACAAATTATCAAACCATGTGATGACCATGTTCCCCACATAGGGAATGAAATGCAGTATCACATGGGTTTTGAAAATGAATTCAAAACCCATGATGAAAAAATAATTCCACTCTTATAAATACATTATACCCTTTCACATGGCCATCACAAGGTTTTCACTATTCATGGGACAACCTTGTGATATGAAAATTTCACAGAAATGTGAAAAGGAATGGTCTAGAAAATGAAGATAATGATATAAACTAATGAAATAATAAATTTTATAACGAAAATTGAGTTAGGGTTATGCAATAATGTTTGGGTTCCCCTCAATATTGTTCCCAAATACCTCTTTAAATTTTTTATACATTTTTATAAGGAACTCGTTAAAGAATGATTCCCATATCCAAAGGCATTTAGAATTAATATAAATGGTGGAACTCAATAAAAGGGGATTGGATTCATAGGTAAAATTTTAATTTACAATTTATGATTATTTTAACATGTAATAATTCTTATTTATGATTTTGTTACCCTATTTCTCTATCAAATTGCATCTTATATTTTAACCTTGACACTATCGAAATTTTTAAAATTATTTTTTCTATTTTTTGATGATTCTTTAAAATGTTTTTAGAAATTTGTTGTATTTAATTACAAGTAAATGATGTTGATATTTATTTTTATGTAACCATACGTATATTTAAAAATAAATTATTTTCTATAGTTAGGGAATTTATAGATGAAGAAAACATGTTTTCTGAATAAAATTTGTTATTTTATGATATGATGTTTTTTAAAGAAAAGTATTTTTAAAAAGGGATGTTTTTCCTAATGTAATGTTTTGTTCTAAAGTAATGTTTTTGGTTCATGAAAATTTGTTTTCAAAAGAAAAAATTTGTTTTCTAAATAAATGTTTTCTGCCAAAGATTTTTTGTTTGGAATAAAATTTGTTTGTTGAAGAATTTTGTTTTGGTGAAAAAAATTTGTATGTTGAAAAAAAATTGTTTTTTGTAGAAAAAAACATGTTTATTTATGAAAACATGTAATATGAATATATTTTTTTTACAAAATAAATGCTGTTTTTCAATGTAATATTAATCTCTGAAGAAATTTTTTTAGCTATGGAAACGTTTTTTTAAGGAAATGTTGTTTCCTGAGGTAAAATTTTATAATGAATAAAAGTTGTCTAGTAGGGGAAATATTTTTAAACAAATTTTTTTTAATGTTCAAATGTTGTTTCCCAATGAAAAGTTATTTCTGAATATTTTTTTATGAAATGAATTTTGCTGGAGAGTTTTGGATTTAATAAAGAATTTTTTTTATAAATTAATTTTTTATTGAAGAAATGTTTTTTCTGATAAAAACATGTTTTTTGGAAAAAAGTGTTTTCTTAAAAATATTATCTTGTTGCAAAAGGGTATTTTTATAGGGAACATTATTTTTCTAAATAAAATATATTTTCTCGAGAAATAATATTTGTTAAGATGATGAAAATTTTGTTTTCAAAAGATAAAGAATAGTTGATATGTTAGAATTTTTTGAAATTTCGTATGATAAGATCCTTCCAAATATAAATTAGAATATAAATTGCTGAACATATAGCTTTTTAAAAACCATGATGTATTCCTGACTAGAGATTGAGTTATAATAAGAAAATAGAAGTGCACAATTGACAAATATTCAAAAAATTAGGTTTTCAAAAAACATAATGATAATTTCTATAGGACTAAGAAGTTCTATAAGACTAAAATGTTATATTAGACTATGAATTTTTGTGATGGCCTATATGAGAAAGATGTCTTATCTGATAGTGATGTTCTATAAAACTTATGAATTGGAATTAATATAATGATGAACAACCAGTGGTGTAATTTTTTCATTATAGTAGTTGAATGATTCATGAGTCTTATGAAGTTTTAATTATCTGGTCATTCATTTTTAGTTGAACTGGAAAATTAAAGAAGGAAATCATATATGTTTTTTTTTCAATGCATTCAATAGAATAAGAAATATTAGCATTACTCTTAATTGAGATGTTCTATATATTAAATTTCTAGAAAGAATATTTTTTTTAATTTTGTGTTACTTGTTGAATTTATTTTATATGGGTCATAAATAATAATAAATTTCAAGATCAATGTTCTAGAATGATATATTGTAGATCAAGTAGAGTATAGAAGATGATGAATTGTGGAGAAGACATAAGATGATTTGATAATAGTTGAAGAAGTAAAATATGATGTTCAAATGTGAGTTAAATTTGGAGATTCAGAATTTGGGTGAGGAAGAAAAATCATTCAGTTTACCTTAATTACTAATTTTGAAGTACCGATAAATATAGAAGCGATATATGATGATACATATAATTGTTCACACTTATGAAAATTATAATCTCTAAATAATTAGTTTTAGAAGTTTGTTTTCAAATCAATGTTTTCTTAATCTGAATTAGAGTTTCCATAATGTGTATTCTTTTCATGCTACCAAAATTGGAAATGATTAGATTACCCAACTGTGGTAATTTGATAGAGTAAATCTATCTTGTTTTTTAGAGATGATTTTTATATGCACACAGTGATACTAGGATCATTAGAAAAAGGTCTTGAGACTCATATTCAATGAAGTGAGCTTCAAGAATATTCCACTGAGAGTAGAAAGATTATTTTTTTATTTTTATGTGTATTAATATTTTTCATAAAAAAACATGTAAACTAATGGGAGTAATTTTAATAATTCAAAATGGGTGATAGAACGTGTATAATTATATTTGACACAATTTTTATTCACATCATCATAATAAAGAATTTCCATAGACCCTTGAGAGTGACTACTGAAAAGATATAGGTTCTTAAACTGAGGTGGATCCTTTTAAATCATGTGTTCCCTGTTTAATTTCCAATTTTCACATATTTGGGTTTCTAAAATTTAGATAAGTAACACCTCTAAAAAGTTATAGGGGTTAAGTTTCCTAATGATTGAAATTTTTAATAAATGAAACAACTGATTCAACTTCCGCAATTCATAGTTGTTCTTTGATCATTTGAAACATCAATTGGTATCATAGAAAATGATCTCTTATTGAATTCATACTGTGAATAACCTCAATCTTGTCAAGAGTAGAGGAATTAATAATTTTGATTTAAAAAAAAATTTCGTGGGAAATTAATGAGGATTTTATATCTCCTATCTCTTAGAAAATTAGTTATTTATGATGCAATAATTAGTTTTCTACCCATTGAATAATTTTTTCCAATGAATTTTGATAATAACAGAATATCGAAGTGGATGGAAAATCCAGAAATAATATTCATATGTCTCTGTTAGAAAATGATTACATGGATTTGATGTGTCTAAAACATAAAATATTATTTGGTATAATGGAAAATTTATTTTCATAGGGAATACTAATTTAATGGAATAATCTCTACAAATCGAGTAGAGGAACATAAAAGATATAAGAATGTTAGATAACGAAAACATTTATGAGTACATCACCAAATTTAGTGATGTTTTTAAAACAATACTATATTTCTTATACTTCTTGTATTATTTTAAAATTGTGATGAAACTCATGAGATATTTTTTCATACAAATATGATTCTATAAATTATTCACAATAAGATTTATATTATTTATCTCATTCCTAACATCCTAACATTCTTATTTCTTATTAAATTAGAAAAATTAGTGTTGAATATTTAGATGAAAAATGAGAAATATTTTGATGCTGTGATAAATATTAGCATTAAAGAATCTAGATATGTTAATACTTGTGATTCTAAAGATAAATAGGATGATGATTTAAATTAAAAAAAAATTTCTCTTATCACTATGAAATATCATTTGGTAAAAGGAAAGTAAGGAGGAAATAATCCACTAAAACATTTTGAATGTATTGAAATAAAGAAATTTTCTATGAATTTCCTCTATAAGAATATTGTGAATATTGAGATTATTTTAATTAAAACCCTCAATGGAAGAATTGGAACTAATTTTTTAAAGAGTAAAATTAATCAAAAAATTATAAGAATATATTCACGGAAAAAATTCGACTAATAAGTAAGAAAGATGAATCATACTCAATTTAAATCAATTCATTTTATTTTAAACATTAAAAAAATTTCATACATTCATTAAAGAATACATAAAACATATGATTCCCTTAAATATGAAGTTGAATATAGAGGTGAAGAATCTTATAGATAGTATAAACTCAGATATGAACTTGTTGAATATATTGAGAAAAACATAACTATCACAAAAAAGATAATGATAAACAAATATTATGGAAAAGTTTTTGAAGGGGGAAAATAGGTTTTCAAGAAGAAAATATAATTCATCCAAGGGATTGAGGGCTACACAAAATGAATTTTTAAATAAGGAAAAATGATTGATGATCTTAATTAATAGTTGGACTATATAGAAGATAATGTTAAAAAGTCTCAATAAAAAATCATTTGGCAGAAACAATTTTTCAAATATTTAATGAAAACTTTTGAAAAGCTTCAGAAGTATAATTTTATACATCTAATGATTTTGAGAAATAATAAATCAACATTTAGGTGAAATCATCACCCATTAAATGTAATTTTTTTATTTTTTTATTATTTTATGATTCAAAAAATATTTTGAGAATTCGTGGTGTGAGATGGGTTGAGAAAAATATACAAAATTATAAAATATTAAAATTATCACAAAAAAGATTACGTGCACCCAAAATATTTTAGAGAATAAAAAAGTTATAAATCTCAATAATGATTTTGCAGATAAAGACCCTACTAAATCAAAAAGAAAATATTATTTTCATTCTATGGGTGTAGTGAAATTTTTGTGAACATAGATTATAGCTATTGGAATAACATGAATCTCTGGATCCATCCCATCAAGGCTTGTTCCATGACTGCCCATTCCCACCTCCAATTGTACAGGGTTTTGGGATTAGTGTTGAGTTGGAATAATAGTAACATGGGAGGCCTTAGCATAAGTACTTGTACACATTAACACATCCAAAAGCCCATAAAATATTGAAATGTAAAAAAAAATAAACAAGCATGCATTCATACATCAAAATCGTACAACCAGAGTAAAATATGATGTAAAGGAAATTAAATGGGAACAAATAAAATCCCACTACAAAGATATTGAAAGAAATTACAACCTAAAAATAATATGGGGACTACTTTCAAGATTCCACTATTACAGTTCTCATTATTTTTGGTCCCACCAAGGACATTCTAGTACCAATCATTCTATAGATCTACCAAAAAGTATATTATCTACACAAGACAAGACATGTGCAAGAAAATCTTGTGCATGGGTGAGTATAAAAATACCTAGAAGGACACCCAAAAACCAAAAAACATGATATAAATTAATAACAATCACCTCATCATGTGTATATGTATATCATTCATAAAACATGAATATCCATATATACATAATAAAGACTCATAGTCTAAAGGAAATTCAAATCAATATTGGGATCCATTGATTCCAACTCTAGGGTTCTACTAAAAACTAATCTAAGAGAACCCACTCAAGGTGTCAAATAACACTAATGACATCCATCTGATTGGTAGTTCAGGTCGGAACTCACCTAGGATGTATATACTAAATGTCCAAAGATATATGACATGCAGATGAGGGTCACACCCAAGTCCTGGAACCCACATTTTTAGCCGCACATTCGTCCACCATTTCGGCCTTTTCCCTAGAAGAAACTAAGGGATATTAATTTTTGAACCTCATTATCATCTAACATCTGGATTCAACCCATGAATCCATTTGAAAAATGGACTTATACATCATTATTCATTATGCAGGGAAGAACCTAAAAACCATGCACCAACACTACCCACTCATTTGTAGTTTCGTTTATCAAACCACCGTCGTGTCATACTGATCCCAAATCATGAATATCAGATTTTTGGTCCTTGATATTGTTGTGAAATAGTCAATTCAATGGTAGATGTTAAACCATTGTAAAAATTAATAAACCTGCGGTAAATGATGAAATCATGGGAGAAAAGAACTAAAAAAATAATAATAAATATACCTTAGTCAGTGTTCATGTCATCATAAATTCATTATCATTGAAATGTAAGATAAAGACACAAAAAATAACCTCAAATAAATTATCCCAATAGATCCCCAATGTAATCTGGTCATAAGATATACATGATTCAAAGATCAATCTGTTTGTTCATTTTTCCAGGTTCATCATGTAAATTGGAAACATGAAAATAATTCGATCAGAAAAAACCCATCTTTATTTAGATAGATCACTGATGAATAATAGATTTATGCCCTGATCATTGATGAAATACTCTAATTTTGTCTTGCACAGGTCTCTGATCTTTAATCTGGTCATCAACCTCGAATAAAATCTCCTTCCATGCTATTTAATGACATTACAATGATATTTAGGGTTATGCATATAACACTAATTTTTTTATTAGTGTGTATTTAAATAAAACATTAGGTCACTACTCTGATGGTAAAATTAAATATTTTTAATTAAATATTTTATTTATTTTACACCCCAAAAGAAATTACCACTAATTCCATGAACTAATATTTTTTATGTAGTGCTTAGGGTAGAACCCACATTCTACACTCAACAGTACCCTCATATTTTTTAGTTTTCCACATTTTAGAATTAATTTCATTTTTTTTTTCAAAAAAAAAGTTTGTGTAGAATATTTTATTTATTTAATATATTCCAAAAGTTTATTCTGGAAACACCAAGCCTCATAATAACACATTGTCCCTATTCATGGTCTTGAATGTAAACCACAAAATATCCAAATATATTACTTTGAAAATATAAGTTATTTAAATATCACCATCCTGGGGGTTTACATCCCCAAAATGCCAAAAAATGTGGCTACACAAGGATATGTGGGCACTAAGAATGAATATGATCCTCCCTCTCCCAATTAATCTCCTAAATATTATTGTACTTCTACCAGATTCCCACTAAAGGAATAAATCACCCATATGGAATCCTCTCTATTTAGTCTTCAATCATCATAGGGTACACATGAAAGGTATCCCTATCCATGATTTGAATATCACCTCAGTCGATAAAATGTGATATATCATGCTCATACCTCCTCAATTACAACACGTGGAAGAGGTTTTTTAACCACTATACTAGTGGTGTTTGATCTATGTGGTATGCCAACTCAAAAAATCTATATAGTATATTCAAAGGGCCAATTAATCTTGAAGATATCTTTCTACACCATCCAAATATATTTAATCCACATCATGGTAAAATCTATAAGAAGACATGGTCTACATCCTAAAAATACAAAGGCCTATTTCATTTATGCACATATGGAATTAGATTGTTATGTGGAGTCTTCTTTTCTATCTTGGATGATCCTCACCTTATTAGTAGTTTCTATCACTAAATTTGTGCCCATGAGTGATGCCTTTCCTAGATCAGTCTAGTAATGTGGTGACATGTTGGGTCACTTCTGTAAATCATCAAATGTTATCATATCGATGATGTTATTTTTGATGTTTTCATATGACAAATCCACAAATTCTATGAGATCCTCCCCACTATGGCCAATGTTCTACAAGAAATATCGCAACATGTCCTTCAAAACCTGAATGCTTTGCTCAGTTTTTCCATCAATATATGGGTGAAACATTATGATCAAGAGTAATTGAGTTCCAAATGACTCATGTAATCACTTCCATAACTGAGATGTGAAGTGACAATCATGATCATAAATAAGTTTTGATAGAAAACTATTGAGTTCAAAAATCTCCTACACATAGAGGCATCTCAATCTCCCTATTGAACACTATTCTCATATTCCTAGGATGCGGGCCTATATGGTGAGTTAGTATACTATCCCCTAATAGAATCATTTTCCCATTAAATAAGTGGTCAAATAATAATGATTTTAATGGATATTCCACCCCACATACACTCTGGATCCTTGGGGGGTTGAGCTAAACATGTTGGTACTTGGTTCACAACCTTTACTTACTTAAATGTAAGGCATTAAAAGACAGACTCTTTAACACCCTTCTTTATTCCTGGATACCATAACTAACATCGGAGGTCCAGGTACATCTTTTACACACTTCGATTTACCTCCAATTTTTTTTATAAATAGTTCCCATAACCTCCTCCCATAATGTCACTAGTTCCATAATGCGTCCTTGAAATAGAATGACATCCACCCCGCCTTCATAAAATCTATCAAGAGCTAGCCCTATTGATATCTATGTACATAGGGATTCACAGCCAGTATCCAGAAGAAGTACCTCTATGAATCACTATAATAGTGGTGGGGAAACAACCATCTATTATAGAAAATCTATTTCATCTCTATTAATATAGGTTAACTGCAATGATTCCAACTATACCGATGCCTCTTTCAACAACTGCAAACAAGATCTCTAGTTGAGATAATCTTATACCACATTCCCCTTTCCATGGGTGTAGAAAATTTCAAAGTCACAATCATGGGGGAGATATTTCCATATACTCTTTCTAATATTAATATTATTCTAAGTTAATATATAATTGTGCCTCTCTTGTTCAATATAGTTGATAAACCACTCTCCCATCTGGTAGTGTCGTCACATCATTAGTGTAAATACTTCTACTAAAAACCTAAGATTGTGGGTCACATAGTTATTCTCATGTTTTATGAAAGAAAATGAACTATAGGCAATCGATTCCATCCTATGAATCATATGAAAACCAATCCCATTTCCATATTTATCATACAACTCTATGTACTAGACCCCCACCTTTGGAAATATCAAGATGGGAGCGCTCATCAATTGTAGCATCAACTCAAAAAAAGTCAGCTAGAAACTCTATGTCCACATGAATGGATTTCTATTTTATGTCAAATATGTCTGGGGATATGATATAATTTATATTTTGGGTATGAATCTCTGGTAATATCCTTCTATTCCGAAAAATATCTACACCTCTATAATGTTATTGTGTGGCTCCCAAAAAAACACTACCTCAATATTTTTCGGGTCTACATACACTCCATCTATTGAGATAACATTTCCTTAGAAGTGGAACTTCTATATACGTAAGATACACTAAAATATCATTCAATGAAGTTACTTCTCACAGATTATTTCTATATCTATCCTCATGTGACTAGTGTGCTCCACCTCAGATGATAACTACACTAGGATATCAGCAATAAAGAGTACCAAATACAAGTCTAATAAGGGATAAAAGATATGGTTCATGAAACCCATTAACACTTAGGGGTTGTTTGCAACTATAGAGGTAATCATAAAGTACTCCTATTGATTGTAGATTCATATAAATATCCCCATTGGTATATCCTCCTCGAGTACACTCAACTGGTGATATCCTGACATGAGGTCAACAATACAAAACCAATGTTCCCCACTCAACTGATGAAAGAGTTCATCTATCCTCGGTAGTGGATACTTGTTATTCATGGTCACGTAATTAAAGCACACCTAGTCCAAATATAACCTCATTATCTCACCCACCATCATTGAAAACAAAATTTGGGATTCCTATGTTGAAACTGTGGGTCTATCAAATCAAATCCTCTTCATGTTCTCAAAATGTGACCTCAAATCGTTTTTCTTTATAGGATCCATCTGATAATATTGAATAGTTTTTGGATCCATCGAATGGTTTAGATCAAGGAATATGTCTATCTATCTATTTTGTGGTCTTCTTGGAAAATCATCAAATAAGATTTCCTCATTCTCCACTACCATTGTAGGGAAATGAAAACTCACAACAACCACCACACCAAGGGTATTTCTTGAAAACTGATGAGTAATTTTATGCACCATCCTATGGAAGTGTCAATAATGTGAATCCCATGTTTCTTTTTGACAATCAATAGAAAACCTAGTAACCTCATTGTGGACACACTACATCCTCTCCCTAAAATAGACAATATATGAATAAACATTAGATAACCAGTGCATTCTAGGTGCCGCGAATAGTGAAAGCATGCGATAAGAATTTCCCAACATTTCATTTTGTCATGATCGATGATCAATTTGGGATATACCTAATGACAAATGTCATGATCTATGGAATTGAATTAGATAATATAGGCAAGGGAAATCTTGTGAGAACCAAGAAAGAGGATCATCCCATATTATTTATAATAAATTATATTAATTAAGAATTAATTTTTTTGATATTATTATTTATTTAAGTATTTTAAAACATATTTTAATTGTTGTGTCATTTCTTTATCAGAATCTATTGTAGATTACCTCATTACATTATCCACAAAAATTCCAGGAATCTCCAGACATTGTTAATGGAATATCTAGGTGCTAGCACAAAAGATCCTATCACTTGTTCAATATTCATTTGATCAAATAAAGATCTTCTTCAAAATAATTCCCCATGATCCAATAGAGGTGGATTGATCTTTGTTCATTGGAGAATTCTTGGATAAGGGAGCTCTCTAATACAAGATAGAATTCTTCAAAACTGTTTGGAACAGTCATGAAAATTAAATTGTCTTATTGAGAAAATAATATAATGAGGTTTATATATCTCTTGGGTTAAAATAAATTAATTTCAGAAGTGAACAGAATTATTTATTTAATCCCAGTGAAAACCCCATTTCAAATAAATATTATAAAGATATTTTACTACATGTTATTATCTATTGAATTATATTAAATATTATTTAATTAAATATTTTTCAATATTTATGATTTCCCATCAGGCCTTAAAAACTGGTCCTCAAATCCTCCATATTTATCAAACCTTGAATAATGACTATTTATTTATTACATAAATGTCACTTCATTATTCTTCAATAAATAGATAAAAATTATATTCAGTTAAATAGAAATTATTAATTTATCAAATATTCCTCTCATATAATATTCTCTCAAAAAACTATTGACGGGATATATGTGACCAAGAATACATGATTGATTATTAAACTACATTAGGGAATAATATTTATTCAACTTGTTAAATAATAAATAATATTTATTATTTAACTGAGATTCTGGTTTAACATAGTATGTAAATCTGTAGGCTTCTTTCTCAGTACCATTAGGTATAACATCCTAAATTCCATGGTTAGAATCAATTAAATCACCAAGGAATCCAAAGATAAAGAAGTTAATGCCACAATGACATGTTACCTCATACATATTCTTACTTTGTAATACAATCCCTTTATCATGATATCTCAAATCGAGCCGGTTGCATGCTTGTGCCATCAACCTTTGTAGTCGATCTATCTTTATATGAATTTTCAGAAATAAAACCTTCATATTGTACACCATTTCAAAATATTAATTTCTGCCTATATTATATCCATCAAAGGGGTTGAGATTTCAACTTAATTTAATGATTCAAATACAAAAATACTTTCTTAGATTATTCATTAAATCAATATTAATAGTGACACAGAAAATGTATCCTACCTCGATGAAAACATATGTCGTCATAGTTTTCATCAATAAATAAATGTACATGACTCATAATACTCATAAATAATAATCTTAATGTATAAGGATCAATCCACATATCCTTAGATCGAAATATCTAGTGACATATATAAATTTGGAATTAATACTAGCAGGTCTAATTCACATAATATCCTACTGAATATTACATAGGGTTTACACCATAAAAAGGTGTATCAATGTACAATGTAATATGAGTCTCCACCACTTATATCATGTATCATTTTTTTGTCTCTCAAATTATATCATCTATATATTGAAACATATATATTTTAGAATAGTGTCACAACACATCTAGGTTCTCATCATAGTGGGGAACCATTATGACCATTTAGTGAAACACGTACTCTTATGAAATTAGCATAAACATTGTCATGTTGAAGAAAAATCATGATGTGACAAGTGTTTTTTTAATTTTCAAAACAATTAATAAATGTTATCATAAAGTATGCATAGTTTGTTTCAATGAAACAAACTCCAATAGACTCTCACTTTCACCATATACAACTACTGACAACCTATAGTCTGCTAGATCTCACATGATACTCATGATTCTTATGAGGTATGCATTTAGTCATGGGGTCCCCCACATTCTCTTATATGGGTAGTTTGGTCACTATAACATCACCGCATTGATAAAAATACCTCAAGATATAATACTTTTGGAGTACATTATTGGCTGGTTGGTGTGACCATGGATCTTTTAAAAGATCCACCACTACAGTATTATCATAATACTATTTGATAGGGTACTTATTGCTAGAAACCCATCCATGCCCACAAATAATGTTATAAATACAAATGGTTTCTATGGTTGTATATAAACTCTCAATGTACTCATAATCCACTATAAAATCAATGGAAACTAGCTGCATTGATGTCTTCTTTCTCCCAGATCCTCCGTTGTGAAAATAAATTATTTTTACTTTGACATGAGATCATTTTAATCTATCTAAAATATATCCTTATTATAACACCTAATAACTCACTCCTAATCTCCCCGAACACCTGGATAATATCCTATGATTTTATCATATACAATAGGATATCCATAACAGTAGACCAATGTTGTTCTCTGAGGTCTTCTTGATATCTTATTATTATTATCAATCAATAGGAAACATAAAGTATACCACATAACATGGAATACATGATTGATCCTATAACTGAAGCATTTGTGGTCTAACTCATTCTATCTTTATCTTGTTGTATCTAAGGATACAGTTTCATAGAATGATATAAACCTTATGAAAATAGTACCAATACCAATATGAATTGTTCAATAATAAATCGCTTTAGTATCTTTCCAGTATATGTACATTGACTTACTCCATGTATCCTATTGGATCTATAATGAATGTTCTTGATCCTAGGACTGTAGTCTCCTTCAAAAAAGTCATTCTTGGAGAAACATTTGTTTAAACTATCGTTAAAAAACAGTAAGAAATGTATTTAACTTCTGATTACTAATATTTCATCAAAATATACTAGTAGGATAATAACCACATTCTCACTAAACCTCTTGAAAAAATAGGGGTCACATTCTTTCCTGATGAAACTAAATCCATTGATGGATTTATAAAATCAAATGTCCCAAAACCTGGAATCTTGTATCTATCTATTAATTGATCTTTTCATCTTCTAAATCATTTTGGAATCACCTTGAGTCAGAAACCCTTCTTGTTGTGTCATATAGACCACTTCATTAAAGTTACTGTTAAGGAATTCATTTTTTACAACCATCTACCAAAACTCATAGTCATGGTAACCAGCTATAGTGAGTATAATTTTGATGAAATTAAACATGGAAATTGGTGAAAAGGGTAATTCATTGTAAATTCATTGAAATTTTTTAAAACATTTATGCACCAGCCTTTCATTATAGGAATTTATTTTATCTTTAATGTATTGTTTCCTATTTAATAACCATTTTCATCCAATGGGGTTTATATCAACATATTTAAGAAACAAAACCCAATCTTGTTTCCGATACATGGAATCAATTTAAAAATTCATGTCTTCTTTCCATCTCATATCTTATGATCTCACTACTACCTCATTAGAAGGGGTAGGTTCATCATTGTCAACCAAATTTGATACACCATATTTGGTGACTAGAAACCATATCTATCCTGTTCCCTTACCCCTCGTACGATCCTATGTAGTACATTTGTTTTTATAACTACATCATCCATTTGGACCGATGGAATCTGTTTCAATTATAACTCTCGTGTAACTTGAGAATAAATATCATTGATGTTTTTCATGGTCTGACTATCCATTTTTAGGGTGTTCCCTAGCTCTATAATGATGTATTTACTAATTACAATCAAATTCTTGTCTGTGGGGTTGTATAGGTAGTATCCTTTTTTTCCATGGTATAACCTATAAAGACACAATTTGTTTCCTAGTGTTGTAGTTTGTTTCCATAGAAATCCATAATAAATTCCTTAGAACCACATAAACATGTATATGAAAAAACCTATTTCCTTCCACTCCATAACTCAATGGGAATTCGATTTTCCCCTTTAATAAGAACTTAGTTTAATGGTTATGTCCCAATTTGTAATTCATAACCCCAAAAGGATAATGGAATCTATACAGGACTAGTCATCGAACATACAATTTCTGACAAGGTATGAGTATAACTTTCACTAAAACCATTCCATTGTGTTGTGTAAGGTGGTGTGAGTTGAGATAGAATTCCAAAAACCCAAATAATGTTCATGAACTCTTGGTTACGATAATCACCACCTCTATCTGATCAAAACTTATTTATGTTATTTCCATGTTGATTCCCTACATCATTCTTAAATTCCTGGAATTTATCCAAGGATTAAAACTTATACAAAATCACGTACATATATCCATATCTACTAAATACACTATTTAATGTTTTGAAGTAGTAATATCATTATGTGTCTTCTACTAGAAATTGTCCACACACATTATTGTGTAACAATCCTAGAATATCTATGGCCCTTTCACCTTGACCACCAAACAGTGGTTTTTTCATTTTTTACTTTGTAAACAAGAATGAAATCATTCTTGTGGTCTTAGATCAGAATAGTATAAATAACCATATTGATAGAGAATTTTCAAATGCTTCTCGTTTAGATAACAAAGACGGTGATGCCATGGCTGGGGGTTGTATGAGTCATGAAAACATGATTCTTTGTCAATTTATGACACCTGGTTTCGTTAATTTATTAAATAAATAACATTATTTAAATGCTTCATACCATAACATATGTTATCCCTATAGAAGAAGAAAATGGTTTTTCCTAACACGAAAACAAGCCCATATGTGTCAAGACATGATACAGAAATTATCTTCTTGGTAACTGATGATATATAATAAATGTTTTTCAAAATCAATATCATTCGCAATGGAATTAATAGTGGTAGTCACCAATGAAATAAGTAGTTATCCTTTCCCCATTGTCTTTTCCAAGATCCAACTCTCCTTATGAAATCTTTTGGAATCTACATGGTTCATTTATTGGGGTAAAATTATGATCACCGGAAGCTATATCTAGTACCTAGTGTGTATATATTAATATATTACAGTCTTCAATGAATGATCCTTTAGATTCCACTACTTCTGTGTGTAGTTTCTCTTCCATTGGGAAAATATTCTACATGAAAATGAAAATTTATCCCTTACCTTGTCATAGCTTTGGATCTACCACTTTATAGAAAGATGGTTCTCAAGAGATTGAAAATATTTTTAGGTCTTGAGGCCATTAACCATTTTTTAATTTATATATTCAAAATAAGGACCTGCAGTTTATCACACCCCATGTCCTTATACACTTGGTGAATTAAATTAAAAACCTCAAAACACTCTTTTCATTATTTCCCATTTTTGTAATTAAAAATAAATGTGTAGAATGTCTTATGTTAAGATGAATGTATGAGATATGTAAACAAATCATCTGTAAATTTAATCAATAGTATTTTAAGTGGTAAATAACGACAATGAGATTGAATACATGAGGCCTAGCTGGTGCAAACTATCCAAAAATAGTTGTAAACAAGGAATTGGAGATCTTTTGCCTTTCACATCTCACCATCTCATGATAGATATCACAATAGTGACACATCATGTTATATGAATCTATGTACTCATGATTCATTAAAATATCATTGGATATGGATGATAATGTGAGGCTCTTAATATCAACAAAATCATTGAGTTTTTTCTCATAGATGGAATGATCTTGATCACTTTCCTTGTAACCAGTCTTAAATGGAAACGATTCTTCCAACCCATACAACATCATTTCATGGAAATGTATAACACGTAAGAGCCTTTTCCAATAAAAGAATTTTTTATTTAGGAGGTTATAAATATCATGTATTGATCACAATGATAAGAATGATATCATTTTTGTTGTTGTTTTTACAGATAATATAATCATAATTTTTTACATTAACAGATAAATTATAGAAAAATAAAAAAATGTTATATTTTTTTAGTCTCCCACTATTTTATCAAAACATAATAGATCTGACAATTCGATTCAGAATATCATATCACATGGATATTTTAGTGGAAATGATACATATTCCCCTTCTCCATAACATAATAATTGTTGGTCACGCAAATCGAATGGTTTTAGGTAGAAATACGAAATTCCAATGACATTAACTCATAGTTAATTGATCTTTTTAGTGGACTCCCAAAACCCAAAATCATTAATTTTGATTTCCTCAACCCTTTCCTCTCAGTTACACTATTTCATTCATTGGATGTGAAAATTTGATTTGAACTAAGTTAATTGTTACAAAATATCACTTTATAATTTCTTAATAATTAAAAGCACCAAAACATTGGCAGGTCAATATCTTTAAACAATGGATCTATTTTAACTGATACAGTGGTATCCTATACTGACATAATATATATAATTGAGGTATTCTATCCTTTATGCCTAATTTTCCCATTATAGTCATTGTTAAATTATTTTTAATATTAATTTTATTTACTTATGTTATTAACCATGGATTATAAAATATTTATATACAAGCCAGTTTTTTATAGTTCTATCTTCGGGGATCACAAATTTCATCAAATTATATAATCATGAAATATAATCCAAAATCAAATAACCATGTAACATGAATGAAATAAAATAATATTTTTATCATTATGAGAATTACTAAAGGTTATTTTATTCAGTGGTTGATAAACTAATTGTTCTCCTTGGTTGAAAAAAATTAAAAAAAATAAGGTTCATATTCACATCTTTCCACCTATCCACCAATTTATATCTCTTTGATTGGTTTCTCATTGGCTCCAAAATTGAATATCCTCCACTGGCTTGGGATCTCAATCCATTACATATGATTTTACTCACACACATTTGAGGGAAAATAGATTACATAAAAGAATCTACAAGCATGAAGGTGTAATATAATAATAGGATAAAAGGAACATGAGGCAAATTTTTTATTTAGAAATAAATTAAATGAAACGAATCACATAAAAATGTATCATCTAACTCATGATCATCTGCATGCATACATAGAATTATGAATTTAATTAAAAATTAATTCAATTACTTAATCTTTATTATTTATGACGAATTACACTCCAATCAATTAATTATTATCTTTAATTAATCAATTATTTTATCTTAATTCTTATATGAATTTTCTATATATTCTCATATATCATAATTAAAAAATAATAATTCATTTCAAATTAAGTTTTTACATAATTTTACATTGGAGGAAAAATAGTTAGTACATATCTAATTCTACCCCATCACGTATTACACTATTATATTGTTTTACTCTTGTGACATATGGCATACACGACTTCTCACATATGTTCAAAATGTGTAATTCACAGATGAGTACACAAATAACATGAAATTTTAGTATTGTGTTATGCTTCAATGCATGTAGAGTAAAAACATGTAATAATAATCATATATGATATGAAATTATAAAAATTACATAGATATTAATCAAAATTTATATATTTAGTTTTTTTAAAACCAATCACATGGAATGTACTGCCTTTACGACAACAGGAATGTACATGTCTCAAGGATCACACATTAAAATAAATAAATTTAAAATCTATTTACTTTGTTATTAGTCACAATAGGTGTATCCGAGCTACATGATGTATAAATATCTCATTGTCTTTCTGATATACATGCTTAGGGATTTCGCATGTGAATATATCCTCAGACACTGGAGTACTCGACATCTCTAATGTGTTACATTCCATGGGTTCTTTTAATTACACGGCCACTAGTCAGGTAGGCTGTGTATGGTAACACATGGCTTGTTGGTGACTCAAATTTATTTTATGTTGTGTACTTGGTCTACTATGCATGTACCATTGTTGATAGTGTTCCACTACGTCCCGTTCAACATGAAGTATAAAAATTAACTGCACCATGTGTCATCAATTCACACGGTTTGAGTAAATTCATAATTAAATCCTTTTTAATTGTCCACGATTACATGATGTGTAATACTGATTACAATAAATGTACTCCCATGTTATCCGACCAAAATCCTTGGAACCTCCGATGAGTTTCTTTTTTTTATTTTATTAATAAAATTACTCATCTCGATTAGATCTATAAGAAACAAAATATAAAGAACTAGATCTCGTTATTCTGATTAGAAAAATGAATAAACTGAAATTTTGAAACAAAATTAAAAAGATTAAATCACTAATTACATTTATATAATTATAAACAATTATTTGACCACTATGATACAAAAATTAGGTTCTATGCATAATGGAAGCATGCGATGGGAGGTTCCCAACATTGTTATTTATCATGATTGATGATCAATTGGAGATCTAGAGAATGATAAAAATAATGATATATCGAATTGAATCATAGAGTATAAAAAATTTAAATCATGATGGATCCAAGATATAGGATAATCACATATTATTTATAATCAATTTAATTATTTAATAATCTCCTTGATTGAATTATTTCATCATTGAAGAATTTTACAATAGATCTTCATTGTTCTGTCTTTCCATTTTAGGAATCATGTGCAGATTCCCTCTAGCGGGGACCCAAACATGTTCCATGAATCTCCAGATTTTTCTAAAGGAATTTAGTGGTTCTAGCATGAAAAATCCTTGGACTTGAAATATCTTCCTTTTATCACATTCAGAACAACTTCAAAACAATTCTCTCTGATCTCGTGGAAGAATATTTCCATTCATTCATGGGAGTGTTCTTGGAGAAGGATCTGTCTAGGTCTGGAGAGAATTATACAAATTCATTTTTCACAAACATGACACCTGAATTGCCTTATAGAGAAAATAAATTTACTAGGCTTATATACCACAAGGGTTATAAATTATGTTTCCATGTGAACATAATTAATTATTTAATTCCAGATGAAGCTTCATGTCAAATAATAATATGAATAACATTTTTCAACATTCTATTAACACAATAATTATATTAAAAATTATTTAATTAAATAATATTCAATGATATTTATTTCTCACCAAACCAAAAAACGGGTATTCCATTCCTCCATATTTATTGCTACATTAACAATGAAAATTTATTTATTAAATAAATATTAGTGAATTACTCCCCAATAAATAAATAATTATTATTTAAAATTAAAAATAAGATAAATATTTATTCAATATTGTGATCACATTATATTCCCTCGAATAACTTGTGATGAGATATATGGGATCATAAGTTAATGAAGAACTATTAATACACATGTGGGATTAGTATTTAGTCAAATTTCTAGATAATAAATTATAATATATATTATTTAAATAATTTCTAAATACACTTAGTGTGTGAACCTTTATTCCCCATTCATAGTGGAATTTGGTGGAGTAGACTAATTTTCACGATTAGTGTCTTAAAACATGACAAGGCACCACTTGAGAATGAATTTAATACCACAATGACATGTTATATCATACATATTATTACAGTGTAATATAATTATTTTATAATTATTTCCCAAATCAATCTAGAAGCATGCTGGTGCGATCAACCTATGTGCACGATGTCTGTTCATTTGGCTCTCTGGAAATATAACATTCCTATAGAAAACCATAAACATGGATTTATTTAGGATATTTCATTTAAATAAAAGAGATATCAACTTTTATTAATGAACAGAAGGGGAATATCCTCTCCCACATTATTCACTATTGTAATCTTAATCCTGATACATCAAATGTATCCTCCCCCACTGTGAACATCAGTCATCATAGTTTTCTTCAATACATTAATGTAAATGAATCATAATAATAATTCATAATAATCATAAATACTATGTACCAATACACATGTCCATATATAGTAATATCCAATGATGATTATAAATGTGGATTTCCTACTAGAGGGTCTCATTCTCATATTATCTTACTAAATATTACAAAGGAATTACACTATGAGAAGTTTCCGTAAATACCTATGAGTCTCCAACCTTGATATCTAATATCAATTATATCCCTTAAATGATATCATCCAAATAAAGAAAATATATATTTAAAAATAATGTTGTATCACTTCTGATTTCTTATCATAATATGGAACTACAATGACCGTTTACTATGACAACTACACATAGGAAATTATCAAATAAAATTTCAGGCAGAAGAACTATCATGATGTGAAAATTTGTTTATTAATATTCAATAAAATGAATACATGTTGTCATAAAGTAAAAAAAGGTTCTAGGAAACCAAATCAAAAATCCATACCAAAGATAACATCTTAAGACTCAGTGTTACTAACAAGAGATCCCATCAAAAAATCCCACATCCAAGAGGTATGTCACAGAGTTAGCATAACTGCGTGATCAGAAAGCCACATGTAGTCAGAGTCTCAAAATGTAAGGGTCAATCAAAGGGATCAAATGGAATATCTAATTCCCAAACTAGATATGTAGCAAAAAACTAGTGACTAAAAAAATTTTCTATTAGTATTGAAGCTATAGTATAATTGTTAGATATCACACGTATATTCATTTCCATAGCCCAAAGGTAGTAATCCTTAACTTCTTATTATTTAATCACTGCTATAATCTAGGTCCCCGAGCCTATCATGGACATCATGGGGGTAGTGGTAACATTTCAATAGACCAACCACCCCTAGATGCTCTCTCTACTCTACATCCATGTCTACCTTCTTGATGAATTGTCTTCACCTGTGATTGAATATGCATTGGCAGCCAATCGATGGTATCCCTTTCATCTATATAGTGGGTCATAAAATCTCATGCAAGATGTACCCTTCCATCACAATAGTATCACTACATATACCCGGGATGACTAGAGCAATCCTTTGATCCCTGAACTATAGACTCATCATTTGGGGTTGTCCTCCTGAGTTGTATCACACATGAAAGTCCCAAAGAGTGACATTAGATCCCTGCTACCAAGGTATCTTCTCCTATATCCCCACTACGGACAACCATTGGCTATTTCCTCTCAACTAAGAAACTCTCAACGACCAAATAAAACTATACAATCCCAGGATATGTATGAATTCATATAGAGGTAAAACGGGCCCATGTGTCTCTATGTATTCCATTATTGTAGTTATAGGTCCAAAATAACTAATCCCCAATCATATACATCGAGTATATAGAAACGTTGGTAAACCATGATGAATAATAATCTTTATTAATGCTTATCTGATGGAGCTAATTATGGTGCTAAGTAAGTACCACCCTCAACATAGCTGGAGAAAAGTCCTCTATGAAAAGGAGCTCAATAATTGACCATGATAAAGTCACCTAATCATAATACTAGGTCACCAAACCCAAAAATTATCATATAAATCCATAACTAAGGATCACCTGTATGACCAGAATATGATCTTATGGTGTCCTAACCAGATGGAAAGTTCTTGTCACCACTTCTGGAAAGTCTACAACCACCAATGGGTAGGGATAACCTATGAAAATTAGGGGCCTATTTCGATGAAAATAATGAAGTGTGTTAATCCCTCCCACATCATCATCATCCATCACATTAGGAACCATATACTTCTATACAGGTGTTGGTATAGCTGGTTCACAACATTGTGGTAACAACTATGGAGCTGGTCCATGTATCAATGCCTCGTCACTAAACGGATGAGCCTTATGACTCAGATAGGGAATCAAAGATTTTATATATCATAGAGGCATCCTAAAAGTAAAAAAGATTCATCCCAATCAATGAGCATGTCTTTTGAGATGACTAAAAAATGACATGGAAACCAAAACACATTCTTGTATGTATCAAGAATTGGTATTTTTCCTACAACCAATTTCCTCATGTATCGATACGAATTGTTGGTAATCAGAGTCCTGATGTATGGATACATCAGCTTCCACACCAATACTGGAGTCTGATGAATGTTACACTAGCATGATAGACTTATTATTGATCTTAGAAAAAAGATGATGGGTATGGTATTTGTTTTCAAGTATTTACTTTTTTTAAGGAATGTCCTTCATGAAATAAAATCACCACACATTGTATTTAGTGGAAATAGTATTGATGGTTATTTTCAAAATAATAAAATTGACCTTGGGTCCATAAGGGGAATAGATAAACATTATTGTAATAATATTTACATTTAGTCTAGAATGAAAACATGAATCATTTTAATGAAGGATCATGCTTGAAGTAAATGGTCATTGGATTCACTCAATATATGGAATGGGAGAAGTGCTCATAATGGGAGAATATGGGTCTTTATGAGTATTATAAATTAAATTTTATGATTATTTGAGGATATTTATTTCATTAATCATATGTTAAATGGAGAACATATTATGTATTGTTTTTTAAATAAAGGGGGAGAGAAAAAATTTCAGTCCAATTATTTTCCATGAAGGGTAGGTTTATTGGAATCGTACTCAAGAGATCATAACTAAATTAATAAAGATAATCATATCTTGTATAATTGTACATAGAATAATTAAGATTATTGTATCCATACCAATCATACATATAAATGTTTCACTCATGAAAATTGTATTTGGGAAGATAATGAATGAAATAGGTTGCTGAAGAATTAGAATGTTTCAACAGATTCCATTGTAAGTCAGGCACTGTACTAGTCGATCCTCAAAAAAATTCCGAGCCATGAGAATGAATTTAATGGGAATTGAGAAATACGTTTTAGGTGGTATAATTTTATGAAAATATGGATGATGCTGATTGGACATGGTATCTCATCATAATAATAGAAATAATCAATAGAGACAAATGAATGAAAATAAAATAAAAGTATATGATCAAGATTGCAGCCATCCATTTGAAAGAGGTTGGATTTCTTTTTGTATCAATCTTGTGGGTCATGAGAAAAGGAGAATAAGTTAATGTGGATTGAGTGTGAAGATGAACATAATTTTTGAATGTTCTATCATGGGGGTGGTTGTCAATAAATAGATTGGTTTTATTCAACATTCGAAGTGGTATCAATTTCTCCATATATTCACATTCAATAAGTACATATATTTTCATTGAATAAATAAAATTCATAAAATTATACACATAAATTTAAACCAAACTATAAATTGAAAATAATAGTCTTAGATGTTGTTTGAAGAAGAATCGAGATGTGTCAACAAAGTCAAAATGCACCCTACATTTTATGGGAATTAGAGATTTGGATTAATTTCATTATGTTTGAGAATTTGGGGATTCCACCCATAAACACTCATGGGTAAACTATAAATGGATAATAGTACATCATAAATTTCCTATGATCAATGAACTATTCATCATAGAAGAGAGAGAATCTATGAGTTTTTAGAGAGATGAATAGGATTTCCATAGTAATATCTTGATTGAAAACGTTTTGATTGATTGAAGTGATATAGAAGACACAATTTCCCAACATTGTATTCAGCGGATCATTATACTCAGTGATTATCGTACTCATATGATTACCATACTCTTATTGTCAATCATAATCAGCTCATCATGGTATCTGGCTGAATAATCGTACTCGAGATTTTTTTACAGAGACATACAAACTGTGGAAGAACCACAGAGGGATGGTGGAACTAAGTTTTCTATACTCATAATTTATGTTATTAGGATTCATCTCCTAAATATTCTATGAAATTCATATTTTCTATAATAAGGAGAATTGTAAATAGAAAAATCATATAAATGAGAATGTAATTAGAGAAATCAGACTAGGAAAAATGTTTTGGGAAAATCAGACTAGGTTTTCCATAACAAAGTCAAGGTTTTACTTACCATTTTATGGGTAGGAAATAGAATAAGATTATTCAATTTAATAATTTTTTGGAATTAAAAAGGAATATTTTTAACATCTGTTTTATTAAAAAAATTATTTCTCTATTTGAGCTCAGAGGGTGCACAATTTACAATTGGAATTGATTACATAGTTCTACCTGAGTGAAAGGGTATATCCTACTCATTTTCTTAAACATATTGTTTTCTAGTGGATTTTATAGTATTGGATCATTTCTAAACAATAAAAATGATGTTTCTATTATTATTTAATAGTAAAACCTGTACATTATTTTTTTCATGTGGATGTGTGTTTGATTAGTTTTAGGAAAGGAAATGAAATCTTTAATAGAAGTTATGTGGTGTTTTAATTATAAGGAAAACTAATAAAATTATCACTTATTCACCCCCCTCTTAGTGATAGAATTATCCAAACATTGGATGTTCAACTAGAATCGTAGGGGTATGTTCCCATCGATTTTTATTCACTAATGAAAAATTAGAATTTTCAAAACAATGAAGGTATTATAATTTGTTATAGTTATAATTTTAAAATCTAGAAAGTTATAATCATTTAATATATTATGTCAATTGGATATGATGTTCTTGAAACTGAAAATATGGGTTTTCTCCTATTGATTTTAAAAGTACTATAACAATTTTTTATAAGAATAATATTGTGAATGATGGAAGGGGAACCAATTATATTGTTGGAACAAGAATATGCGTCTAGAAGAATTTACAAAATTTCCATACATGATCAAAATTCATAAAATGTTTCGCAAGATTCGATTTGACTGTTCATAGAGCCTGAATGAAGTCACGTATTAGGAGCTATGGACACTCAATAATGGGATGAAAAAATAGTTCATAAAGCCCATTCATGGATATCCCTCCATTATTTCGGATTATTGGAAGTTGATTGGATCCTCCACGAGCATTGTGAAGGACATGATGGAAGCCTCTTCGAGTCAGAGGAACTTGACTGGAGCCTTTGCGTTCACCGCAGAGGCTGTGATGGTAGGCTCTATGAGTTCAAGAAACTCAACAAACATGAAATATATAACTCAAATTGTAAAGAACCATTTCCTTTGAAGCACACTTCACAACATTGCAATACCACCCTTGACTATAAATACTCCTCCCATACCTTCATTTGAGGAAGAGACAATGTTGTGTCTTACCATTCTTCTCTCGATTTTCGGAGCTCATGTGCATCTTGAACAACCTCTTCTGTGGATCCCCAATTATTTTTGAAATATCCATCCTTATGTTTTTGAGAAACTCTATCCAAAATGGAGATTCCCTTACCTAAGGCCTATGCCAATCATGAGGGATGCAGGCGCTATGAGTCACTAGAGGCTTTGCAAAGCGTTTAGCCTCTACGAATCCCTTATGATCTATGATACACTAACCACTGTGAAGCCCAATGATCTGTGATAACTTGAGCTCCATGATTACCTTTTCTCCAAGATACCATGAGCACCATGAAGCCCCATTATCCAAGAGACCTTATGCCCAATGAATCCTGATGCTCTGTGAGACACTGAGCATCGCAAAAGCCCCATTCTATATGAGACCATGATCTCCAAGAAGGTATTTCGCGAAGCACTATCCTTTGTGAAACTCCTTCCTTCACACACATTGGTCCATAACATAGGGGATTTTCCCCCTCAACCCCTCTAGGGATCAATATTAGGATTCGTGATCATCTTTTTGGGCCGGTCCTTTCGCTACCATCATTAACCCTAGTGAAAAAGGATAGTCGCACTACAAATGATTCATGTTGGGATATCAACATTTTCCCTTGCTCACTTATAAACATCCACCTTCCACCAATACAATACCAAGATAAGAGATACTCCCAAAAAACCCCTAAAATACCTTGATTCAACATATTCCTCATTGTCCACTTCACTTGTCGTGAGTTGATATTTTCATCATCAATAACCCATGTACCAAGAGTTGAACAATTCCTTAGGCAACTCATCCAAACCACAATCACCACACTCCAATAACAACTTCAACTAGAAAGGTATTCTCTTGAATAAGTCCCAAAACTGGCCATTTCGAGGTTCCTTATGCCTAATAGTTGTATCCACTTGAACAAAAACTATAGTGCAACCAATATGTAAAATATAGGATGCCGCTTTTTATGAATAAGATATTCCTTATGTGAACAACATAAGATTCCAATAGTCCTTTCTACATAACATTAAATTGTAGTGCACCCTATAAGAAAAACAAAGGATGACTCTTCATTCGAATAAGATATTCCTTATGTTCCAAGGATAGGATTCCAATAGTCCTCTCTATAATTCTTTAAACTGTAGTACACTATATATGAAAAACATAGGACACCTCATGTTTCAAATAATAGATACCTTATGCACCAAGACTAAGATGATAATAGTCCTCTCTAAATGAAATTAAAATGTAGGATACCATATATTGAATACATAATATGCCTCTTATTTTGAATAAGAGATGCCTTCTAAGCCATGAATAATACGAAAATAGTCCTCAGTCCTGACTTTAAAAAATAGCAGGACCTATCATTCATTAATAAGATGCCTCTTGTACCAATCAAGATAAGCCTTCTATTCTAATAATATAATAACTATAGTCTTCACAACATTACTTTAAACTTTATCATGCCCTATCATTTAATAATAGGATGCCTCTTGTTCAAAATAAGAGACAAATTATGTGAAAAGCATAATATACCTTATTCCATGATTACAATGGCATAAGTTCAAGAGCGTTGGAAGCCATTCAAGAATTCTATAACACCACCTCACACTTTGTGTGTCCTCAATTTTGATCATCAACCTATTTAATGTCTGATGAGTCCCCCTAATGGCATGGTCCCATGCCTCTTTAGCTCACCAACCGTTATGGGCCAATGTCCCAGAAGACATTGGACAACACTTTTCTTTTTACCTCATGATTCGAATACGGTATGCAGTTGGGTGTTATTTATTTTTATCGATATCAGGATAACATGGAGTGGATGATGATTTCTGAATATTGTTATTATTTATCTCCCTTCATCATGTTTCCTACATTGTGTTCCTAATTTTGGTTATGTGAATAACACTTTCATCTCCCGTTGTTGGAACAAATTCCAATGCCCTTTGAATAATCAGTCTTATGAACTTGAGCATAGGTGTAGGACTCAATTATATGCCAGAACCCACTAGTATGTTGGGGTTCCCTCATGGTCATACAAGAGAGATACATTGCAGGGAGGATCCATGTGTATGCCCCATTCACCATTACCGCTCCATAACAGCATCCAAGCTGCTTCCATGTATAAGCTTCATCCACCATTGCCTTTCCTTAGAAACATATGGGATGATTCCATAGGTAAGAACCATCCACCATTGATTATATATAGTGGAAACCCATCATTGGCCATGGGTTATCCCCTTTCAACATTGTTGATCTGTAGCGGCATAAGGGCAGCATCCATGAGTAAGCCCCTTTCACCATTTCCACTCCTTACTGGCATCCAAAATGCTTCCATACATAAGCCCCATCCACCATTGTGGCTTCTGATAATCACCTATTCTTCATTAATTCTAAATCCCCATCCACTATTGCCACTCCATAGTGGCACCCGGGAAGAGTCCATGTGTAAGCCCCCCATCCACCATTACTTCTTCATAGTGGCATCCGAGATGCTTGCATGTGCAAGCCCCATCCACATTTTCCAATCATAAGTGGCATCCATGTTGCTTCCATTTATAAGACCCATCCTCTATTTCCACTCCATAGTGTCACCCAGGTATCATTCATGCATAATCCACTATCACCATGGACAGTCACACAATAGATATTTCGGGTCGGGATGTATACATTTTCAATTGAACCCTTATTCACATCCACCTTCCACCTATATAATTCCATGATTCTGGATACTCCTCCACACCCTATGAAAAAACATGAGTCTAAATTTTCTTCTAGGTCCCTTTCACATGTATTGATTTGAGATTCTCATCATCAATTCACCATGTACCATGAGTAGAACCATTTCCAACCAACTCTTCCAAACTCCAATCACCAGACTCCTTTACTAGGTTGATCCCGAAAGGGATGATCTTGATAATTTCCGAACACCAGCCATTTCATGGTTTCTAATTCCAAATAGTCCTCTATACATGAAAATAATTTATAGTACACCCTATATACAAATATAGGATTCCACTTGTTCTGAATAAAAAATTCCTTATGCGCCTAGTATAAGATTCCAATAGTCCTCTCTGCATGACTTTAAACTTTAGGACACCCTATATGAAAAACATAGACTGCCTCTTGTTTTGAATAATAGATGCCTTATGTGCCAAGAATATGATGCTAAAAGTCCCCTATACATGGATTTAAACTGAAGTACACCATATATGGAAAACTTAGTATGCCACTTGTTTCAAATAAGAGATTCCTTATACACCAAGCATAAGATTCCAATAATCCTCTCATCATGACATTAATCTATATTACACCCTATATGACAAATATAGGATGCCTATTGTTCCAAATAAGTGTTTCCATATGCACCAAGCATAAAATGGAAATAGTCTACACTACATGACTTTAATCTATAACATGCCATATCTTTCAATAATATGATTCCTCTTAATCCAATCAAAACATTCCTTATGTTCCATGAATAATATGTCAATAGTCCTCACTACATAAATTTAAACTTTTGAATACCATATAATTTAATAATATGATGACTCTGGTTCCAAATAATATATTGCTTATGTGACACACCTAAGATACCTTGTTCTGTGATTATTGTGGAATAATTTCAAGAGCATTAGAATCCATTAAATAATTTAATCACTCCACCTCATGTTTTGCTTGTCCTTAATTTGGATCTTCATCATCTATCATGTCTGATGGGATCCCCTAATGGCCTCTTCCAATGCCATCTCGAATCACCTAACATTATGGGCCAACAACCATGAAGATTTTGGATCACACATTTAATTTGGCTATGTGTTTTGAATGAGGTTATCGGTTGGACCTCATTTGTGTATTTCTGAATCAGGTTAACGTAATGTGGACGCTATGTTTTGAATATGTTTAGTAGTTATCTCCCTTTATCATGATTCCCCCATTGTGTTCTGAAGGATGGGCATGTGATTCACCCTTTTATTCTCCTTTTTTTTTGAAATTAATCCAATGCCATTGGCCTTATCCCACATGTACACTAGCGCATTATTTTAGGCCTCAATTGTATGCCTCAACCCACCAGTGAGTTGGGGTGCCTTCATGTCCAGACATGAGGAAGGAATTTTGGCCAATATCTAAGCAGAATTCACATTCATCATTGCAACTTCATAGAGAAATCTAAGCTACTTCCATGAGTAAGACCCATCCACAATTTCCGCTCCTTAGCAGCATTCAGGCAGCATCAATGTGTTAGCCCCTTCCACTATTTTCGCTTCGTAATGGCACCTGGGCAACGTCTAAGCATAATCCCTATTAACAATTGACGCTCTATAGCCGCTAGTAGGCTGATTTGATGCCTAATCCACATCCACCATTTTCTCTCCTTTGCAGCTTTCAGGCTGCATCAACCTATAATACCCTTTCACCATTGCTGCTCCTTAGCGGCATCCAAAATCCTTCTATGTATAAACCCCATCCACAATTGATGCTACTTAGCAGACCTCGGGCTGCTTCCTTGCATGAGCCACATCCACCATTTCTTCTCTATAGTGGCCCTTGAACAACATCCATGTATAATCCCCATCAACCATTTTATCTCCATAGTGGAACCTAAGCGGCAACCTTGTGTAAGCCCCTTTCACCATTGCCACTCTTTAGCGGCACCCAAGCTGCTTCAATGCATAAGCCCCATCCACCATTTCCGTTCCATAGTAGAACCTAGGCTAATTCAATGCATAAGCCCCATCCATCATTGTTACTCCATAGCAGCACTCGAGCATCAACCAGGCACAATCCACATCCACTATTGTCACTAAATAACAGCACCCGGGCAATATCCATGCATAATTCATGTTCCCCATTTCTGCTCCTTAGTGGCACCCAAGCTTCTTCCATTCATAAGCCCCAAACACAATTACAGCTTTGGGGTGATACCCGAGAATATTCTATGCATAATACCCATCCATCATTTCTACTTCATAGTTGTAACACCCTAATATTCCATGGTAAGTTTCCTTTTGAATAATATAATAACTTTTGTTGTACACAACTTTGACTTCAAACAAACCACAACCAATCAAACTAGCCATAATGAATAGTAATATTAACTTCTTAAAATTTTATAAATTTTAACATTAAAAATGGGCTTCATTTTTGGATTCGGAATATCAGTATTAGCATAGGGTGAATTTTTAGTATTTTTATTGAAAACATTGAATTTTTGATGAATAGTGAAAAACACAGTTATTTTTTGAAACCGGATTTTTATTTATAAAATTATTTATTTTATTCAAATTTATATTAGTGGGAAATTGATACGTAATACCTATATAATTTCAATGTAATTCATTGGAGTCATTTTATAATATGTTTAGGTATATTAAAATTTTATCGAACATTGTATCGACTTTTACCCACCTTCCAATATCATTTGAAAATTTGTATAAAACAAAATTTTATCTCTTCTGTGAGTTGAATTTAAAAAATCCCAAAGACACGGTTAATATCAGTATGTAAAATGTGGTTCAATAAGATAAAAATATTTTTTATGAATAGTATCTTTTAACTTTTATTAACCACGATTATAAATAAATAGGGTAATTGAGGGTAAAAATGATGTCATAATTACCCTAACACATATCAAAATTCAATTGGATAAGTATAATTCGACCAAAAAACATTAGGAATAAAATATGATCCGCTGTGGTCCACTTGGATTAGATTAGGACATTTAATATTATTTTATTTAAAGAATAGTTTAGAGAGTTAAACTCAAAATTTAATAACTAAACCATTTTTAATATATGGTTACCCACAATATAAATTTGACTATATAATTTTATTTTAAAGATTAGAATATTTCCTAACTAATGGTATTTTATTTATAATTTTTATTCAGTAAATAATTTAATGTATTTATGAAAAAATGATGATGCAGAAATTACCACATTAATGAAAAATTAAAATAATTTATATAATAAATATCAAAATATATGTAAATTGAGACTTCTGATGAATTACACAAATTTTATTGGTTAATATGACATATAATATTTTGTAAAATAAATTTTATTCTAAGTGATAAAGTTTTTATGGCTCTCAAAAAATCCATATACTAAATAGTGTTCGAATTGAGATAATTGAGTTTTTAAAACTAATAATATATCATTAATTGATATAATATTCCAAAAAATATACAGTTGGTCCTAAGGACTTAGATAAGGTTAAATATTTTAATGATGTACTAGATGGGGTTCTCTTGTCTTTTTATAGTATGTTTACTAACCAAATAATATAAAAATACAAAGAGACACAATACATGTCAAACTATTTAACTAAGAGTTAAATCTAAATGATAAGGTTAATGTGATGACATAAACCTATCTAAAACCAATTGGTTGAGAGGATTTTAACCTATCTACACCTTATCATCAAAATTCCTTATTTCAGTTCCATTATATAATGAAAATTATTTTATTATAAAATAATATTTCATGCTTTTCCAAAAGTGACCCTCACCTCTCTTATAAAAGGGAACTTCCTCTACTCTTAATATCACACCACCAAATCCTTTTGGAACAGCCACACCCTGGTCAATATCTTCCCAAAATTTCTCCCTTCATCATAGAGACCTTCCCTTGGCCAGAAATCCTACTTAAGGATCCCTTTTGATAAAATGAAAAGGAAGAACCTGAAGAAGATATAAATATTTCACCACCCTATTTCAAGTTCTTTTCTTCTTTTACATCCTCTTTCTTTGTTGTTTATATACCAAAATAATAAATCCAGTTTCATCTACATACTATGATGTTATTATAAATATGGTACAACCATATTCGTTATTCTATTCGTCCTACAAATGATAAATTCACCATACGTGTGTACGTACGACATACCGTCTCCATGTCATGGAGTAGTTTGTTATTCAAACACTTCATTATTTGGATGTGTATAATAATGAATATAACTAATATAAATAATAAATAAAACATGTTAATGATTCTGTATATATTATATAACATACAATTACATACCATTTCTCCATCAATATAATGATATTGTCACTCATGCGTACGTACGAATTACAGTCTCCATGAATGCGATGAGATTCATTCCCCATCGCAATCATTCAAGAAAAATTTTCATTTTATGATTCAAAATAATGTCAATGAAAATAATATAATTAGGTATATGAATCAAATACTTCCTATTAATAATAAACATGGCTCACATAATCAATCATATAAAGGAAAATGAATCAATTAACACGTGAAACGATGATAATACTAAAATATAATTAACAAAAAAATATTAGAAGATCATATATGTTACAATATTTAAGTTTATGGTTCTTTTATAACTTAATAAAAATTATTAAACTATTATACAGGAGGTTAATGAACCCTCAACAAAGGAAAAGTAAATGTTAAGGGTTAATTTCACAATCTCTTTATTTTTAGATGTTGTTTTTATGTTAGTATCTCCTAGGACCTCTTTATCATCGAAATCTGTGGTTTCTTTAAAAAAGATTTCAAAACATTTTAACTATTTACTAAAAAATGGGTTAAATTCATTTATAAAATTATTTTACCATATATGTTATTAAATTAATCATTCTTTCATTTTCCAAACAATGTACTTTATGAACTTTTGGACAAAATTATGGTGAGAAAGTTTTTTTAACTTATACAACGGGTGCAACTTTTTTTCACCATTATAACATCGTCGATTCTAACCTTACAAGAATATAAGATTATTTTCAAAAGAAATGTTTTCTTGTATAATTATATTACTTTTAAATGATTTGAAAATGGAAAGAGATATTTCTCTAAAAAATGTTTGATTTCATTAATGTCAACATCCTTTTGAGGGATTTTAATCTTATTTCATGTTGATTAATTATGATAAAAATCATCTACATTATATTGATGGTTTTGTGATATGTTTGACTATGGTTGTGTTATTTTTATAACATTCATTGTTTTTGGATAAATTATTTACATTTTGTATGCTGGTATTAATACGAATGTTTATGTTATGTTTAAACCTTTTCATATGAGGAATGCATTGGACTTAGTAAGTGATGAGTGGAGCTTGATATAGCTCCTCGATGCATCGGTAGGTCTCATGAAACAAAATAGTGTCTTGGAACAAGGCCTTGAAAAAATATTATATGTGGTCTTTGCATAAGGCCTTGGCTATGTTGTTATGAAGTCTATCATTATGCATTCCATCATTATGAAATTGGATATCGAAATTGCATGTGATTATTCGAATAGTATAATATCCATTTGAATAAGTCCATGAAATTATTTGATTTTATCTTTTCCATATTATTCTGATGATTTTGTTTAAAAGGATTTTGTTTTCATCTTATACATTGCCTTAAATGTTTATTCTCATTTATGAATTTTTCTGCTATAAACTGTTGTCCTTAATGAGCATTTGAACTCACCCCTTTCAATGTTTTATTTTTCCCAGGATGTGAACAATTATTTTATGGTTGACTTGCAGGGATTGGCTAAGGATATAAGTGTGTACTAAAGGGGACAAAATATTTTTGATTTTTTTATTTCATGAGGTAATGTAAAACATATGAATGAATCTAGTACTTCCAAGGCTACTAATCTAATCGGTATTACATGACATCATTCCTTATATCATTAAAATGTATTGTAACAATTCCACAACTCTAGGTAACTAGGTTCAGGGAATTATAGTTAGTATCATAGGAATTTTAGTGCAAACAATGGAAACTAGATTTAAAAAAAATCTGATTAGAGAAAACTACACTACGATTGAATTTGAGGATTAATATAGAAGAACTTCCAATAATTTTGGTACTGTAGAGATTTTGTGAGTTCTCTAAGAAATACATCCCTGTCTAGATACAAGATGGTGGAGGTGGCTCTGACATAGATATACATAGGGGTAAAACCTGATAACACCGCCTTGAGCATGACTCGAATGGGAACTAGTGCACGACAACGAGCCTAGCTGCACTCTTGGTTACAACACTCCCAGGGGATATTCATATGATAATTCACATTTTCTTTACTAAAATTTATGAAAGATTTAAGATTATATACTTCCTTATAGAACACATTTTTATGATTATGGATTATATCCATAAATTGATCAATTTATGTTTAGTGTTTTACAAGTTTGGAATTATGTATTGTGATTCATAAACTAATCAATTGTATACCATTGTTTAGAAATGGTTCATAGGGGATGGAATGGAAACTTTATCGAATCACGTAATCAATGTAGGGACTTCTCCCCTACTCAAGGTAAATATAGTTGAGCTGGAGATGAAACTGGTGCAGATCATCTTATCAACATACTGGGAGAACTCACTAATGTTATGAAAAATAACCTTACCCATATGGAGCACCCAAATCCATAATGTGGAGGATAAATGTTAGACCTCATCATGTGGAAACAAATAACAACATTCAATGGGGTTATAAATCCTTTGGTAGCTGAGCAATTGATATGTTCCATCGAAAAAATAGTTTATGGTTCGGGGTGTAGCGAATTGTAAAAAGTAGTCATGGTAGTTTATCGCCTCACGAGACATGCAGATAAATGGTTTTCATTGATTCAAAACACAGAAGAAGATGAAGAAGTATCTAACATGGAATGGAGGGAGTTTAAAGGGATTTTTATAGGAAAATACTTTCACTGTTACCATCATGTAGATATTGAAAGACAATTTCTGTGTCTGAGGCAAAATGAGGATGATAATGTCACAAAGCATGTGGCTAACTTTACAATTTTATCAAGGTATGGTGTAGATTTTATAAAATACCCAAGGATTAATATTTATTGATTCATTGATAGATTAAACCCATTTCTCTGTCAAGATTTAGTCTCACAATCCTTCTTATCGTACAAAGATATTGTCTCATGTGCTATCAAGATTGAAAAGAAATTCTATATGTATTATGAATTTAAAGAAAAGAAAGAGAAGAAGATATCTACTGAACACTTTGGAAATAGAAATAAGGGGAAGAATGGAAAAGATTAATATCCATCATGTGGTAAATGTGGGAAGAAACACCACAGTACATTCCTGAAGGGAATGGGAGTCTGTTATAAGTGAGGAGAAAAAGGCCACCAAGCTTGTGATTGTAAGGGAAGAAAGAGGATGTCATTGTTGAATGCTACAATTGTAGAGAAAAGGGGCATTATGAAAATGAATTTCCTAAGTTCCAAGGAAACATAGCCTAGAGAAGGCCAAGGGGGAAAGGCCAAGCTTATGTGATCCCTACTACTGAGGTTGAAGCTCCAAATGATGTGGTTATAGTTAATTTAATGGTTTCCTCAAGTTTATCCAATGCTTTATTTGATTCTAGATCATCGCATTGTTTCATATCTTTCCAATTTTCTAAGAAATTAGATATTTCCAATTTTATTTAACAAGGGATTTGTCTGTCGAAACTCCTAGGGGAAGTATCGTTGTAGTAATGTTTTTTGAATCAGTTCCCATTTGGTCATATAAATGTTCTTTATCTTCCGATTTCATCATCATAACCATGATTTAATTTTTTTATAATCATTGGTATGTATTGGATTTTAGACCATGATTCGAAAGTTTATTGTAAGAATAAAAAGGCTACAATTTCCAATGATGATAAGGAGTACCTTATCTTTAAAGTATAAATTTCACCACCTAATTCTTATCTTGATCCCCCTAGTAACTCAAATAAATTCAATTATTGCGGAGGAATAGAATGAAATATCTATGGGTGAGGAAAAGAATGTTTTAATAGAGGACAAACCTATTTTGCAAGAATATGTTGATGTGTTTCTAGGGGATTTACCTAGAAATTCTCCATAATGAGAAATTGTGTTTTCCATTAACTTAATTCCTGGTTCTAGGCCCATATCAAAGACCCCTTATAGAATGACCACTGTGGAATTAGTGGAACTAAAGAAAAAATTAGTGGAATTTGTTATTAAAGGATTTATTCACCCTAGGGTTTCTCCATGGGGAGCCCCTGTCATTTTTGTTAAGAAGAAAGATAGATCTATGTAGTAGTGCATTGATTATAGGGAGGTGAATGTTATAAAAATAAATAACAAGTATCCACTACCTCGCATTGATTATATATTCAACCAACTTCATAGAGCTCAATATTTTTTAAAGATAGACCTTCGATATGGATGTCATCAGTTGTGTGTGAAGAAGGAAGACATTCCAAAAAAATCATTTCAAACTAGGTACGGGCATTACGAGTTTACATTAATGCCTTTTGGATTTACTAATGCACCCTCTGTCTTCATAGATTTAATGAATAGATTTTTCATGGAATATCATGATGAAATTGTAGGGGTATTTTTAAGGATATCTTGGTATAAAAAAAATCTACAAACATCACGAAAATCACTTTCGCACTATTCTGAAAACACTCAGAAGAAATGAATTAATTGTGAAGTTTAGCAACTGTGAATTCTGGCTTCAAGAGATTTCTTTTCTTAGCCATAATTTCTCAATGTATGGAATACATGTTGGTCCTTATAAGAAAAAGGCAATCTAAGAAAGGCTGACAACAACATGTATACCCGAGGTACACAGTTTCATTCGTTTAGTAGGTTATTATCGACATTTCATCCATTATTTTGCCTGATTGGTAAACACATTAACCAAGCACACATGTAAAGGGGTTCAATTTGTTTGGACAAAATTGTGTGACGAATTTTTTGAAGAAATAAAGATAAGATTAGTAAATGCTCCTATATTGACTCTACCACTGGGGAATGATGGGGTTGTTATACATAGTAATGTTTCAAATAATGGACTCGGTTATGTCCTTATGTAGAATGATAGAGTTATTGAATTTGAACCACGATAGCTAAATATTCCTGAAAAAATCTATCATACTCATGTTCTTTTATTAGCACCTGTAATATTTAGTTTGTTGATATAAAGACACTATCTCTATGGTGAAAATGTGTTATATATACCGATCAAAAGAGTTTGAAGTCTATTTTCCCACAAAGGGAACTCAACATGAGGCAATGGTGATGGCTTGAACTACTCAAGGATTGTGATTTCCCTATACACTACCACCTGGGGAAGGCAAATAAGGTTGTAAATGTTTTGAGTTGAAAGGTGTTTTGAACAACATGAGAGTTTAAAGGGATTATATTTTCAGGGATCTATTAAATATGGATATGGAAATAACCATGGAAGGTGAAACAACAATATATTTTTAAATGGTTTCTGAATCATCATTGCTAGAAAGGATAAAAAGTTATATGGATGATGATGTGGATATTAAAAAAAAATTAATGCCATGAATGATGGGAGATTTATTGAATTCATATATGAAGATTAGATTTTGAAATTTAGCAAGAGACTTTGTGTTCCCGATATACCTGATCTGAAAAAAGAATTAATAGATGATGCTCATAGATCAAATTTCCCTATACACCTTGGTAGCACTAAGATTTATAGATATTTTAATGAATATTTTCGGTGGTACAACATCAAGAGAGAGATTGCTGATTTTGTGTCAATATGTATGGTCTGACAACAAGTGAAAGCTAGAAGACAACATCCTAGAGGAGTCATGCAACCTCTTCCCATACCTGAGTGGTAGTAGGATGATAATACAATGTAAATTGTCATGGGGCTACCAAATACTACTAGAAAGAATGTTTCAATATGGTTCATTGTTGATAGTCTTACCAAGTCATCACATTTTATTTCTATAATATAAGATTTACCACTTGAAAATTTACCAGGGCTGTATATTAATGATGTTGAAAGACTTCATGGAGTACCCCTATTCATTTCTATTTATCGTGATCCCCTTTTTAAATCAAGATTCTGTAAAACCCTTTAGAAAGGCCTGGATACTGAACTTCGTTTGAGTACTACCTACCACACTAAAAATGAAGGACAATTATAACAGACTATTCAAACCATAGATGAAATTTTGAGATCATTCTCACATGAATTTCAAGGTATGTGGGATCAATATATACCTCAGGTATAATTTTACAATAACAATAGATTCTATTCAAGTATTTATATAGAACCATATTAAGCATTAAACAGAAAGAGATGTCACCCACCAACTTTTTGGGATGATGTTGGTGAAGCAAAACTCGTAGGCCCAGAACATGTTGAGGAAATGATGGAAATGGTGAAGGTTATCCAAACCCACATCCAAGCTACACAAAGTAAGAAAAAGAGATATTCAAATAACCGAAGGAAGGATTTGGAATTTTTGGTAGGAGATCATGTTTTCTAGATGGTATCTCTATGTATGGGTGTTATACGTTACGGTAAGAAGTGTAAATTGAGTCTGAGGTACATCGGGCCATTCAAATTTATAGAAATAATTGGAGTGGTATATTATCGTTTCGCAATGCCTCCAGGTATCTCAAATGTTCATGAGGTGTTACATGTATCACTGTTGTGAAAATACATGCCTGGCCCAATAAATGTACTCACCTATGAGGAAATTGAACTTTAACCCGATCTGTCTTATTGTGAAGAGCCTTAAAAAATTCTTGATACAATATAAATAGTGTTGAGAAACCAGATGTCTAGGATGCTTCCTTAAGTAATAACCATCCACCATTGATGATCTATATAGGGACCCCGACATTGTACTTGTGTTATCCACTTTCACCATTTTTGATCTGTAGCGGCACAAGGCAGCGTCGATGCGTAAGTCCATTTCACCATTTCCTCTCCTTAACGGCATCCAAGATTCTTCCAGTTTTAGCCCCATCCACCATTGTGGCTTCTTATCATCACCTAGGATGATTTCTTGCTCATGCCTCATCCATCACTGCCACTCCATTAAAGTAGCCAGGAAGAGTCCATGTGTAATCCCTCCATCCACCATTACTGCTCCATAGCGGCATCCTAGATGCTTGCATATGTAAGCCTCATCCACCTTTTCCACTCATTTGTGGAATCTAGGTAGTTTCCATTTGTAAGCCCCATCCTACATATCGACTTCATAGTGTCACCTGGGCAACATCAATGCATAATCCCATTTCACCATTGGTTGCAGCACCATAGACTTTACAGGTCGGAATTTAAACATTTTCCATTGTCCCCTTTATGCACATCCACCTTCCACCTATGGATTTACTTGATTTTGGATACTCCTCCATGCCCTATGAAATAAAATGAGTTGAAATATTCCCCTTCCTCCCTTTCACATGTCTTGAGTTGAGATTCTCATCATCAATTTCCAATGTACCTTGAGTAGAACCATTACCCAATCAACTCTTCCAAACCCCATTCACCAGACTCCTGTACGAGGTTGAACTAGAAAGGGATGATCTTGAGTAAGTCCCAACACCATCCATTTTATGGTTCCTAATTCCAAATAGTCAACTATAAATGACCATAATCTATAGTACACCCTATAAAAAAATATAGGAAGCCTCTTGAAGTGAATAATAAATGCCATATGCGCCCAGTATAAGATGCCAGTAGTCCTCTCTACATGACTTTAAACTATAGTACACCATATATAAAAAACATAGAATGAATATTGTCTTTATTAATAGATGCCTTATGTTCCAAGAATATTATTCTAATAGTCCCATGTACATAGATTTAAACTGTAGTACACCGTATATAAAAAACCGAGGATGTCACTTGTTTCAAATAAGAGATGCCTTCTACACCAAGAATTAGATGCCAATAATCCCATATTCATGACATTAAACTATAGTAAACCATATATGAAAAACATAGGATGCCTCTTATTCAAAATAAGAGATTCCATATGAGCCAAGAATAAAATTGAAATAGTCCTCACTACTTGACATTAAACTGTAGCATGCCCTATCTTTCAATAATAGGATGCCTCTTATTCTAAAAAAATAATTCCTTATGTTCTGAGAATAAGATGTCAATAGTCCTCACTACATAAATTTAAACTATTTAATACCATAAAATTTATTAATAGGATACCTCTTGTTCCAAATAATATATTTCATATGTGACACACATAAGATACCCTGTTCCATGATTATAGTGGCCTAATTTCAAGAGTGTTGAATTCCATTCACACATTCCATCACTCCACCTCGCACATTGCATGTCCTTAATTTTGATCTTCATCAAATTTCTTGTCTAATGGGATCCCCTAATTACTTGTTCAAATGCCACCTCAAATCACCTACCATTATGGGCCAACAACCAAGAAGATTTTGGACAACACGTTGAATTTGGACCCATGTTTCGAATATAGTTATCGGTTGGAAGTCATTTGTTTATTTCCATATTAGGTTAACTTGTTATGGATTCTGTGTTTTGAATAAGGTTAGGTGTTATTTACCTTCATCATTCCTCCCACATTGTGTTCTGAATGATGGGAAAGTGATTTATACTTTTCATCCCCCTTTGTTCAGACAGATTCTAATGCCATTGACATTATCCCGCTTGTACACTAGATTATTGTTGTTGGCCCCAATTATATGCCTCAACCCTCAAGTGAGTTGGGGTGCCCTCAAGTACAGACACGAGGAAGACATTTAGGCCAACATCCATTCATGATCCACAATCATCATTGCTACTTCAAAGTGGAACCCGGGCTACTTCCAAGAGTAAGACCCATCCACCATTTTCGCTCCTTAACATCTTCTAGGAATCTTCAATGCGTTATCCCCTTAAACCATTTCCACATTGTAGTGGAACCTGGGAAACGTATATCCATAATCCCTTTTCACCATTTCCGCTCCGTCGCAGCATGCAGGCTGCTTCCATGCCTAATCCCCATCCACCATTTTTTCTCCTTAGAAGCACTCAGGCTGTAACCACATATAATCCCATTTCACCATTTCTACTCCTTAGCGGCACCAAGACTCCTTTCATGCATAAGCCCCATCCACCATTGACACTACTTAGAAGCACCTAGGCTGCTTCCATGCATAAGCCTCATCAACCATTTTCTCTCTATATTGGATCCCAACCAGCATCTATGCTTAATCCCTATAGACCATTTTCACTCCATAGAGGCACCCGAGCATCATCCTTGTGTAAGCCCCTTTCACTATTTCTGCTCCATAGCAGCACCCGGGTTGCTTCCATGCATAAGCCCCATCCCCCATTTCCGCTCCTTAGTGGAACTTGGGCTGCTTCCATGTAAAATCCCCATTCACCATTTTCACTCCATAGCATCACTCACATATCATACATGTGTAATCCACATCCACTATGTTTTCTCTATAACGAAACCCGGGTATTGTCCATGTGTAAGAACCTTTCACCATTTCTGCTCCTTAGCGGCACCCAAGCTTCATCCACGCATAAGCCCAAACCACCATTAAATCTCCCATGTGATACGCCGAAATCTACCATGCATAATCCAAATCCATCATTTCTACATATTATTTGTAAACCCCAATATTCCATAGTACATTTCCCTTTGAATAATTCAATAGTTCTCATTGTAGGCAACTTCGAGATTCTAACAACGCGACCAATCAAACTAGTCGTTATGAATAGTAATATCAACTGATTAAAATTTAATAAATTTTATTTTTCAAAATGGACTTCATTTTTGAATATGGAATATCTAAATAAAATTATGGTAATTTTTTTTTATATTTTAACAACTTTCAATTTATGATGAATAGTAAATAAGACTGCATTATTTGTTAAAACTGAATTTTTATTTAAATAATTATTTATTTTATTTAAATTTAATTTAGGTAAAAATTAATTCATAATAGAAATATATGTTCAATATAATTCATTGGATTCATTTAATAATAATATTACATATATAAAAAATTTATCGAACGTTTTACTGTCTTTTACCCACCTTCTAGGAGCATTTGAAAATTTGAATAAAACATAATTTTATAGCTTCTGTGAGTTGAATTTAAAAAATACAAGAGAAAAATTTAATATCATTTAGTAATATATTTTTCAATAAGAAGAAAATAATTTTTTGTGAAAGGTAACTTTAACTTTTATTTACCACGGTTAAAAGTAAATAGCATAATTTAGGGTAAAAAATGATATCATAATTAAACTAACACCTATCCTAATTCTATTGGATTAATATTATTTGATCAAAAATAACTTTAGTAGTAATATATGAACCTATTGGGTCTATATGGATTAGATTAGTACATTTATTATTATTTTATTTAATGAAATGTTAAAAGAGTAAAATTCAAGATTTAATAAATAAATCATTTTTATTATAGGGTTAGACACAATATAAATTCGATAGTAAATATTCATTTGAAATATAAAATAATTTCCTAATTAATGGTATTTTATTTATAATTTTTAGACATAAAATAATTTAATTTATTTATGACACAATGATGTTGTAGTAATTACCTTATAAATGAATTATTAAAATAATAGATATAATAAATATCCAAATAAATGTAAACTGAGACTTATGATGAATTTTGATAATTTTATAGGTTAATATTACATGTTTTGATTGGTTAAAAATATTTTTATAAGTGATAATGTTTATATGGCTTTCAAAAAAATCAAATACTAAATGCTGTCAAAATTTACATAATTGAGTTTTTTAAACAAATACTATATCATTAATTGATATTATATTTTTAAAAATATATTTTTCAGAAAAAAAGACATAGATAAGGTTATATATATTAATAACGAACAACATGGGGCTCTTTTGACATGTTATAGTGAGTTTATTAACTATATATTATATAAATACAAAAAGACCTGGTAAATGTCAATCAATTTAACTATGAGTTGAATCTAAAAGTTAAGGTTATTATGATGACATAAACATGTCTAAAACCCATTGGTTGAGAGGATTTCTACAAATACCCTTATTATCCTTTAAATAATTCATTTTGGAGACATTATAAACTGAAAAGGATTTTATTATAAAATAATATTTCAAGATTTTCAAAAAGTGACCCTCACTTCTCTTATAAAAGGGAACTCCCCCTTTTATTTATTTTACACCTCCAAAGTCTTTTGGCTTAGAAAATACCTACCAATATATCCTCCATAATTTTTGTCACTTTTTCCTAGTGGCCTTATTTTGGTCAGAATTTCATCCTAAGGTGCCCTTTTGATCAATTCAAAAGGTAGTACCTGAAGAAGAGGTAAATGTTTCACCACCCTCTTTCATGTTCTTTTCTTCTTCCACATCTTCTTTCATTATTGTTTACAGACCAAAATAATTAATCTAGTTCCATATACGTAATTTTATGTTACTATAAATATGGTACAACCATATTCATTATTCTATCCATCCTTTAAATGAAAAAGTCACCACACATGTGTTCGTATGGATTACCATCTCCATGTCGTGGTGTAGTTTGTTAATTAAACACTTAATTATTCATATGGGTATAATAATGTGTATAAATGATGTAAATAATATATATAACATGTTAATTATTCACTATATATGATATACTATCTAATTATATACTATTTTTTCATCAATATAATAATATTGTAGCTCAAGTGTACGTACAAATTACCGTCTCCAAGAATTCGATGAGTTTCATTCTCCATCATAATCATTCAAAAATAATTTCCATTTTATGATTAAAAATAATGTTTAAAAACATAATATCATTCTGTATCGGAATCAAATACAACCTATTCATTATAATCATGGCTTACATAACAAAACATATAAAGGAAAACGAATCAGTTAACACCCGAAACGACGATACTACAAAAAATATTGTTAACAAAGAAAAATTAGAAGATCATATATGATATCATATTTACATATATGGTACTTTTATAATTTAAAAACAATTATTTAAATATTATACCGAAGGTTAACATACCGACGACCAAGGAAAAGTACACGGTAAGGGTTAATTTGACAATCTCTTTATTATCTGAGGTAGCTTTTATGTAAGTATCTACTTGGACGTCTTTATCATCTACATCCATGTTTTCATAAAAATGTATTTCATTACATGTTTAATATTTAATATAAAATTGTTTGAAGTCGTTTATAGCCTTATTTTACCTTTTATGTTTTGAAAGGAATCTTTCTTTCGTTTTCAAACACGATACATTATGACCTTTTCGACAAAATTAAGGTTAGAATGTTATTTTAACTTATACTGTGGGTGCAACTATTTTCCACCATTAAAAAATCGTCAAAGATTCCCTTTCAAGATTACAGTATTATTTTCAAAATAAACGTTTTCTTTCATAATTATATGAATTTTATAGGATTTAAAAATATACAGAGACATTTCTCTAAAAAATGTTATGATTTCATTTATGTCAACATCCTTTTGATAGATTTTAAGCTTGTTTGAAGTTGATTTATTATGATACAAATCATTCATATTTTATTGAAGATTTTGTGATATATTTGAATGTGGGTGGGTTATTTTTATACCAGTCATGGTCTATGGATAATGTATTGACATTTTGTATGCTAGTTTTAATATGATTGTTTATGTTATGTTTAAATATTTTCATATGAGGAATGCATTGGACATAGTAAGTTTCATGTGGACCCTGGTATAGCTCTTCGATGCATCAGTAGGTCTCATGAGAAAAACTAGTGACTTGGGGAAAAGGACTTGACAAAATATTATTTGTAGTCTTGGAACAAGGCCATGACTATGTGGTTATGAAGTCTGGAATTATGCATTCCATCCTTATGAAATTGGATATTGAAATTTCATGTGATTATTCGACTTGTAAAATATCCATGTTAAAAAGTAAATGAAATTATTTGATTTTATCTTTTCCATATTATGATGTTTTTTATGTTAAAATGCTTTGGTTTTTGTCTTATACATTGCCAAAAATGTTTATTTTTATTTATGAATATTCTTGCTAAATTTATATCCTTACTGAGAATCTGAGCTCACCCCTTTCTATGTTGTATTTTTTCCAAGATGTGGAGAAGTATTTTATGGTTGTCCTATATGGATAGGATAATGATATAAGTGTGTTCAGAAGAGGAAAAAATGTTGTTGATGTTTTTATTTCATGATGTAATGTAAGACTTATGAATGTATCAAGTATAACAAAGGCTACTAAACTAATTGGTCTTTCGGGACATGATTCCTTGTATAATTCCAATGATATGTAATAATGCACCGAATCTGGGTAATTTCTATCAGGGAATTACATTAGTGGCACTTGTTTTGATTCCATGTGTAATCCCCATTCACCACACATCGTGGATAAACCTTTGTGCCACGATCTTCAGGACTATTGTTGCCTCTTGATTCTCACATAAAGGATGGATCACATGAGCTTAGAGTAATAAGTAACAATGACATACTCTTTAGGACACCTTAATCTATAATACCCATGATACCTTTACCAAAAAAGTGCAATTTTATCCTCAACCCTTTTCAAGCAAGGTACTTAGGTAGCCTCTTTGAGGTTCAAACCCCTCACCCATCAATCCCAGAAACATCACATCGATTCACCCTCATCCCAGATGATGTTAAACCATATTCCTCATTAATACCACATGATTTACAATGTTATGATTTATAACTATAGTAATTTTGATCCATGTCTCCTAGATAGTGTATGTAGAAAGCCTCCCTGAAGATCAATTCTAGACATAGGTAAACTTTGGAATCCCCTTTTTTGGGACCCATATACATGGTCCTCCCCTAGTAGTGTCAGACCAGTTCTCGGGAAACTAACCATGCATATGACCCACCCTCAATCCATACTCCTACAACCAAGAGTCTCACTCTTGCGATGCTCCAGAAACCACCAGTAATCCCAAGAATGTCTCTGGGTAATTATACTTTTTGTACACCCTGATTCAATTCCACATCTTGAACTACATGGACATTGATTCCATTCCATGGGGATACGTAGGAGGCTTCCTAGAGGTTCAATCTCATCATACATTTCCCATCCTGGTCTCTCCCTTGAGACCTAGTGTTTTGGAAAGATCATGTTTTAACTAGAAGGTTTAAATTTATGTGGGTCCCATACATGCATCAATTCTCTCGAGCCGCCTCCTTATGTGACTCATATCCCCATCACTAAACTACATGGAATTTGATTATCCTCTATTGGTATATGTTGAAAACATATATAAGGCTAAATCACAACATCACCAACACCTTCAAAGAGATTCCATTCCATTCCTCCCATCCAATTAATTCAACCATCTATCATCAATCCGAATTTTTACCTAATCCGCCACCTCTCAGTGAAATCTTGCCAACCATTTGGGAATCTATCCATTTATAATCCCCATTCACCTCATTGCACTTTGTAGCACCCCCTCCACAAACCTTGTGTAATCCCCATCACGTCTTTGGGTTTTTTTACTTGGGTACACCCATATCACATGACCTGCCCATTCCAATTACATGGGTTTTGATAAACATCTAATATACAGGGTGCATAGAAAGCCACCCCAAGGATTAATCCCAGCCAATTGTAAACATTGGTTTCCCCTTTTCTGGGAAGCATCATTCTCTGATCCAGCATTTATGGATTCTATATTTGCTTCCACGGTGTTACATCGACCCTTTTTGGGACAACCATTAGTATGATCTTTTAGGGAGTTCTGATCCATCAATTTGGTGCTCCCTTTTTTGGACACACCCTCATGGTGTGAAATCATCACATTATGGGACACAACAACCTAAGTCATCACTTATTGATCATTTAGACCCATCCTTTCTTTTCACCCATTTCTAGGGTGCACATTCCCAAATCAACCCACAATGGTTTCTAGATCAAAAATCATGGTTTGGTATATTCCCTTTATGGGACACTCCACCTTGGGTCCACTCTCATTGAGAATTCTAATCCATCCATCTATTATCCCCCTTTTGGGGGGGAACTCTTCCAGATCCACACTCAATGGTGTCAAAATTAGGCCTCATGGTATGATATCTTTTCTTTCTGGGACACACCATCCTATGTCCTATATTATGGATAATTCGGATCAATCCACCTGGTAAATAATCTAGGTGATCCCCCTCAGGTTGTACCAATTTAATCCTCCTTAATGGTGTGTTCTAAACACTCTCATTCCATCCCTGTATGATATTAAACTCATGGAATACCCCTTGTTAAACATGGGAATCTAAGGAAAACCTCAGAGACATGCATCTGGCATAAGATACCCTGTGATGGACTTGGGATGCCCTGGTTTCTTCTCCCTTACGATTACATCCTATTATAAATAATATCGTTGACCAATATCCACACTTATAGAGATTCCCATACATGCATGATGTTATCATTTACTCCAAACAATGGTGGCTTCCCTCTCAAGACCCATTGGAATTTTCAGAACAAGGAAGCATAATTAACTAGAGTCCACAATGTTATGGAACCAGGAATGAGCTTCCTGAACATTGACTCAAATATTTAAGGGAGACCCGAACTGTAAGGACCAACATTAGAAATGACATACAAGAAGACCTTATTTAGGTATAGGTTCAAGAAATAGATATATGCTTACAAAAAAACTTCATAGTTATAGCATGAAAATTAAAACAAACTGAGAGTTCATCTTCGCTTACACGCACTACAAAAATGATGACTTTCTCTGGAATCATGTGAAAAACATTTCAAAAACATGAGGTGAGCACAAAAGAGGCTCAGTAAATAGTTTAAAAAAACATCGTTAAATATTTTTTGAAAAACATTTTATAAACATTTAGAAATACCATTTTTTAAAATATCGTTAGAAATTAATTACGGTATCAAAATAGTAGTTAAAATTTTAGAAGATACTTACATTTAAAATTTCTCAAATGTACACCAGTGTACTTCTAAAAACATTAGGCATGCTTCTGAAAACAAAATAACTAATTCTAATACTGTTTGACTAATTACATGCCATGATGGGTCCACTCCCAATCCCTTCCTGTCTAACACACTCGAGATTTGGGTTTTTCGAAAACGTTTTTAAGCTTGCATTAAATATTTATACATTTTCACTGGGTTTTCATATAGTGAACTTGTAAAAAACATTTTATACATAAGTAATGCATATACACATTTGTACATATATATATATACTTTCATAATAATTCATCAGCTTGTTCTAAAGTATTTGATTTACACATGGACATATCTCTGCACTATTTTTCATACATATCATGATTTTAAAATTTATTTATACATAATAACAAAATAACCATATATCATGTATATATATAGTGGAAACAAAACGTATAAATAATATCCATATAAGGATATCAAATCAAATGCCTACGACATTGTCATTAATAAAAATAATGGTCATTAGCTATATGATATTTACGATTTAATTATATCACAATGAGTGTTGACGATGAACATAATATCATGGCCATGTATCTATGCAAATGTGATGCCCATAACGTTAATAAAAAATGTTGATATTTTATGTCTGTATTTTCGGAAACATGACGATAAACTAAAATAAAATTGAAAAAATGATAACCATCAATTAATTCATATAAATATATATATAAACACACATATATATATATACTTGTATTACAAATTAAAATAACATAATATGAATAAGAAGAATAAAATTACAATTCAAAATAATATTTTCACCCTCATAAAATTCTGAAATTAAATGTAATCCAAAACCAACAAATATAATTAATATTTAGCTTGGTTTTGAAATATAAATATAAATATAAATATATATATATATTTGTATATACCAAGGTATATAAAAATACGTTCTAGTTAATGAAATCAAATCATAAAACACTCTTTACAAACCTTTAAAAGAAGGATTGAAATCTAAGTATATAAATCTGTATATATAGAATTATATAGTAATGGTTTTTAAAATAGAGATAATTAAAAACAGACCCTTACTTGATCTCCTAGAACAAAAACAAGGTGAGGAAAACTCTGTAATCAATTCAAAAGGAATACATGTTTATTCTTTTGTGTAGAAAGTGAAGAAAAAATCCCCAGAGAAAATGAGCAGAGTGACTCCGCTTCTTATATCCTCTAAAAACATTGGTTAAGCATACTGTGCAAGCTGGGGAACTATTGCAGATAGGGATATATATATATATATATACTAAAATATCTCATACTAAGCATGAATACAACTATTGACTGATTACATTTTAATAAAAGAACTATAGGGCACTGAAATAGTCCTTTTAGGACAAAAACAAAAATGTCGTTTGTTCAGAAATTGAAAAAACAAAATTAAAATAGAATAGTATTTCAAAACAGATCCAAACCGAATCTCTAAAGAACATTAAAATAAAAACCTACAACTGATGACAATGACCTACCTTATAATAAAACTGGGTGAAACCTTAACCGCGGTCGGACCACGAACTTGATGATCTGACGCACAACCTCACCTCGGCTTGGACTCCCGGTGCATCCAATCTCTGGACGAGACCCGCGACCAGAGAACCCCAAGCTGCATGCTCCCCATTGGCTCGCGATGATGTTCGCGGCTCCTTGACGCACACCAGCTCCTTCTCGAACCCTTTCCCCTACAGGACCCTCGAAACCACCCAAAAACCCCCAAAACCTAAAACTATTCATCCTATGACATTCCATTACCTATAATCATCTATTATTATTTCATTTTATCTTTATTATTTATTCTTTATTTTTGTTTTTTCACCTTTATCATATTTTTTTATCCACACCAATGAAAACCCAAAACAGGATTCCCTCACCCCTGACATTGTTTTCATTATTTCATCTTTTATTATTTTATTTTTATATCCACTATATTATCTTATATTCCATATTTTATATAAATAAATATTATATTACCACTATTTTACATAGTCAAAATCCATAATTATTTTATCATTACTTTCTTAAAAATAAATATTTTGTACTTTTATTAATAAATTATAAATGGATTAAGTTTATAAATCATAATACAATTTAAAAAATCTAATTAAACAAATTTAAAACAATTAAAATGTATTTATTATTATTTAAAAAACATTTACATCTTCTTATTATTACATACATTATTTAAAAGGATTACTAATTATAAAAATAATTTATCTATTATGTATTTTTGTATCATATCATTAAATTTTATTTTATAATATATATAAATATATACATATACATTTTAAATCAAATAAGATTCTAATTATGAAAATATATTTATTCATTTATTATTTTCATGTTTATCTATAAAACAATTATATATATATATATCATATTATATAATTAAACAGTTATAAATTAAATTAGTAATTTGAAAATATATCAACTTAATAATAATTATCATAATTGGTACAAAATGTTTTTAATTAAAATTCATGAATAAAGGTTATAATGAAAATAACATTTCTTTTAAGAGAAATAATACATTTGATGTATTAAAACATTATATTGAGAAAAAAATATTATTTTGCAGTAAAAAAATTTATTTAATACAGGTACTAATAAATTTTCATTTTGATTTCACAAAATCATATATAACATATTTGTTAAAAAAAATCTAAAAAAATATATTTGATTAAGTTTTAACACATCGTCAAGTATTTAAAAACGTGACATGATTTTCATAAATCCAAGTATTCATATTTTTTTTTGAAACTTCATAGTTTTATTAATTTATTTGTAACATTATTATATTTAAATTATAGTTTATTTAATATTATTATTTTTACTGAAACTCGGGGGGTTACAATATCCCCCCCTTAAAATAATTGTGTCCTCACAATTTGATCATCAGACTAAAAACAATTCTGAATTTCCACCTTCAAAAATTAGAAAACTAAGATCGCTAGATTCCTGGACACTACCATTGAATGACAACATATATTTCCAAAGATGTATATACTTTTCATCTGATACCAAGTGTAAGGACCAAGCCTTAGAGATGACAAACAAGAGGTCCTTATTTCAGTCTAGGTTGTAGAAATAGATACATTCTTACAAGAAAACAATCGAGTTACAGAGAGAAAATTAAAACGAATTGAAAGTTCATCTTCGCTTCTGCACGCTACAAAAATGATGACCAAATATGAAATATGATAAAAACATTTTGAAAACTAGGGTTGAGCACAAAAGTTGCTCAGTAAGGGGCTTAAAAAAACTTTGATAAATATTCCTTAAAAAATGGTGTATAAACATTACGAAATACCATTTTTAAAAATAACGTTTGAAATTAATTACGGTATCAACATAATTGTTCAATTTTTACAATATTCTTACATTTAAAATTACTCAAATATACTCTAATGTCCTTATGAGAACATTATCCAAGCTTCTGAAAACAAAATAACTAATTCTAAGACTGCTCGACTAATTACAAGCCATGATGGGTCCACGCCCAATCCCTTCCTGTCTACCACACTCGAGAGTCGAGTTTTCTGAAAACATTTTTAATCATTCATTAATTATGTATACATTTTCATTGGGATTTCATATATTAAACTTGTAAACAAAATTTTATACTTATGTAATGCATATACATATTCATATGTATATATATATACTTTCATAAGAATTCACCTGCTTGTTCTGATGTATTCGATTTACACATTGACATATCTCTCCACGATTTGTCGTACGTATGAGCATTTTAAAATTTATTTATACATAATAACACATTAACCATACATAATTTATATATGTATAGTGAAAATAAAATGTATAAATAATATCCATATAAGGTTAGTGAAACCAATGCATATGACATTTTCATTAATATAAATAATGGTCATTACCTATATGAAATTTATGAGTTAATTATAACACAATGAGTGTCGAAGATGAACATAATTTCATGGCCATGTATCAATGCAAATGTGGTGTATATATTTTCAATAAAACATGTTGATATTTTATGTGTGTATTTTCAGAAACATGGCGATAAATTGAATTAAAATTGTAAAAATGATAACCATCATTTCATTCATATACATATATATATAATCACACACACACATATATATATATATATAACCATTTAAAATAACATTACATGAATAGTAAGAATAAAATTACAATTTAAAGTAATATTTTCACCTATTTAAAATTCTGAAAAATAAAAGAAAACCAAAACCAACAAATATAAATAATATTTAGCTTGGTTTCGAAAAAAATATATATATATATATACCAAGGTACATAAAAATAGGTTCTGATTTATGAAATCAATTCATAAAACACTCTTTGGAATCTTCTAAAAAAGGGATTGAAATCTATGTATATAAATCTGCATATACAGAATTATATAGTAAAGGTTTGTAAAATATAGATAATTGAAAATAGAGCCCTACTTGATCTCCCGGAATAAAATAGAGGCGAGGAAAACTCTGGACTCAACCAAAAGGAATCCATATTTATTCGTTTTTGTAGATAGTAAAGAAAAAAATCCCTGGAGAAAACGAGTAGAGTGACTCTGCTTCTTATAACCTCTAAAAACTAAGGTTACGCTTACAGTACAAGCTGGGGAACTATTGCAGATAGGGAAAAATATATATATATTCTTCAATATCTCATCCTAATCATGAAAACAACTATTGACTAATTTAATTTTAATAAAAGAAGTATTGGGATATAAAATAGTCCTTTTCGGACCAAAAAAAAACTTCAGTTGTTCAAAAACTGACAAAAGTAATTTAAAACTGAATCGTATTTCAAAACGGATCCAAACGAGATCTGTAAGGAACATGAAAATCAAAACCTACAATCAATGATAACGACCTACCTTATAATCAGACTGGGTTAAACCCTAACCGCGGTCGGACCATGAACATGATTATCCCCCATATACGCGCACATCCACTCCTCAGTTCGGACTCCCCACGGACCCCATCTTCGGACGAGACCCACGACCAGCGAACCCCAAGCTTCGCGATCCCCTTTGGATCGCAACAATGACCACATCTCCTTGACGTGCACTAGATCCTGCTCAAACCCTATCCCCAAAAGGACCCTAAAAACCCCAAAAACAAAAACCCTTAAAACCTAAAACTATTCTACTCGTGAATTTCCATTACCTATCTTCATCTACTATTATTTTATTTTATCTTTATTACTTATTCATTATTATTATTTTCTCACCTTTATCATATTTTTTTATCCACACCCATGAAAACCCAAAAATGGGATTCCCTAACCTGTGACATTTTTTTTCATTTTTTATCGTTTATTATTTTATTTTTATATCCACTATCTTATATATAATATTTTATATAATACAATATTACATTACCACTATTTTACATAGCCACAAGCCATAATTATTTTATCATTACTTTTTTAAAAAATAAATTTTTAATACTTTTATTACTAAATTATAAATTGATTATGTTTATAAATCTTAATACAATTTAAAAAAACAATTCTAATTAAAATAATTTAAAACAATTAAAATGTATTTATTAATATTTACAAAAAATTTAAATATTCTTATTATTACTTACATTATGTAAAAGGATTACTAATTATAAAAATAATTTATCTATTATGTATTTATGTATCATATCATTAAATTTTATAACACAATATATGTAAAAATATACATATTCCTTTATAAATCAAATAAAATTATAATTACGAATATATATTTATTAGAATATTATTTTCATGTTTATCTATATAACAATTATATCTATATATGTGTGTCATATTATATAATTAAAATATTATAAATTAAATTAGTAATTTTATAATATATCTACTTAATAATAATTATCATAATTGGTAAAAAAATGTTTATAATTGAAATTAATGAATGCAGGTTATAATGAAAATAATATTTCTTTTCAGTTAAATAATTTATTTGATGTATTAAAACATTATATTGATGAAAATATTATTTCACAGTAAAATAATTTTATTTTATACAAGTAATAGTAAATTTTCATTTTGATTACAAAAAATCATATATAACTTATTTATTAAAACAAAATATTAAAAAAATATATTTGATTAATTTTTAACACATCATCATGTATTTAAAAACGTGACATGATTTTAATAAATCCATGTATTCGTAAATATTTATTTTGAAAATTCATAGTTTTCTTAATTTATTTTTAACATTAATCTATTTAAATTATAATTTATTTTATATTATTATTTTTACCAAAACATGGGGCATTACATGTACAAGCAGACAGAATAAAATGAGGAAGCCAAAAAAGGAGTGTCTAAAATCCCATCATCCCATTTTGATCACAGATAAACTTCCATGAATAAGTGAAAAATTCCACCTAACATTGGAAAGAGAGAATGTGGGGAAACAACGAGCGTATCTCAAAGGAAAGATGCATGTCCTGAAAAAACCTCAAAAAACTATATTATCATAATTTTCTGAATGTTAATTCCATTGGGTTAGAAGAGGTTCCAATGAATATAGTATATGGGGTAAATGAAAAACCATATATTAAGGAATAAAAAACGTGAAGAGGGAAAAACATCTAACAAAGAGATTGAATTTTGAAGACTTGAATATGGGTGACTATGAATGTATTGGGGACTTTATTATCAAGGAAAATGAAACTATTAATACAATAATTTATTTTGTAGAAAATTTATATGTTTCTAAAATTGTTGAAAATATATTGATAATCCTTCACAAAAATTTTGATGCAAAATTTTCTTCATTGGACGGTGATGATTCTGATACATTTTCTCTTCATGATTTTCATTGCACTCTCATCACTTATAAAATCAGAAAAGTTAACATTATGAATAGAAAATCCTATGTTGACAGAGAAATTTCATTCAAGGTAGCTAAGAATAAAAATTCATATAATATTCTTATTGATGACGAAGCTAATGATTATGACTCCAAAAATGAGTTATGTAAAAATTTGGATCATATTTTTTTATTATTTTCCCAAAATTTGAAATAATGTAGAAGGAAATAACAATGGAAACTTCCGCTGAAATTTCATGAATGGGGAGGAGTTTGTCACTTTGTGTCTAATTGCATCAAGGAATGAAATAAGAATATAGTTATGAATAATAATGAAATCTATGAAAATTATGGAAAAAACCTGGATGAAAATTAAAATTTTAATTCATAGTGAAATAAAGAAGGTTTATTCAAATCCCAAAGAAGAATTTTCATGTCCAATGATGGAGAAGAAGAATGTAGTGATTCTGAATCTGAAAAATTTGTTTTGTCATGGTATATAAAATACTTTTACTTTAATTTTAAATGATGAATAATTCCGATAAAGATGTTTTCTAGTAGAAGATAATCAACTTTAACATCTTCTATATGAATAAATTAATGAATGTATGAGAAATATTAGTAGGCATTAATAGAAAAAATGGGAAGTTGAATGTTACTTAACATGTAATAAAAAATGTTTTTCTAATGAGAAAGAGAATATAGTTGATGTGATTACTGATATGAAGAAATCTATTGAATAATTAAAGACTCTTAATGAACATCTAGAAGTGAAGTTGAATGAAATAGACTATTATTTGGAAATTTTTCAGCAAAAAAAATCTAAAGATGAAATGAAATGTCGATGCATCAAAAAAACTCTATCATAGAGGATGGTGAAGCTATCCAAAGGAGAAACCATAGAAGGATCAATAATATGTACGTTCAATGGTTTAGAAGAAAGATAAAATTGTTTATAAAAATGAAAAATATGAGACAGTCTTTTATGATTCCAAATAATAGATGTAAATTTATAAGTTTCAAAGAACATTAAGTCTAAGAATTTTTTGAGAACTTAGGAATCCATAAAGGTTTATAAGAACTATGGTTCTAATAATTCGTAAAATAAATGAAATAATCTGACTGATGAAAGAAAGGTTGATGGAAAATAAATGAAATAGAATACGGAGGACATGAAAAGTATTCATAATTCTGGTCGGTATGGAAGTTTAACAAGAAATTATCCATTTTATAGATATTACTGGTATTGTGGTGGATTTGGACACATAGAATTTTTTTTTGTTCAAACAAAAACATATTTATTATTATTCCACAAGTTATGAAAGACATGTTTTGAGGGGGAGACAATTCCATTAAATGAAGAATTCTGAGAATATTCTTTTGAAGAAACATGAAAATGATGGAGTAATGATTGAAAATAGGTTCTAACCACTAGAAACTATTATTTAAAGATGTAAAACCCCTAGAAACCATAATAAAGGATGCATTTTTTGTTACTAGAAAAACAAAATATTCTTTAAAATTCTTAGAATCCAAAGATGAAGAAATAAAATGAAGAAGAAAAAGATCTTGTTGAAACTGAATTGAAATCCTCAAAAGAGGAATGACCTTGGATTATTGATAGCGGGTATTATTATTATATGATAATAGATTTGAAATTAGTTTAGAATGTGAAATACTTGAAACAAAGAACAATGATATTTGGCAATGATGAATCCCTCAGAATTGAAGGTGTTGTGTCATCCATCATTAGAAAAATTTTGAAATCTCTCAAACCTTTGTACATTGATACGATAAAATAGAACATGCTATGTGGTACAAATTTTTTTTATGAGGGTAAAAATGTTATCTTTAATAAATATTGGTTTTTTTGATATTCGATGATTATTGATGGGCTATTATAAGAGGCCAACAGAAAAATCAATCTTTTTAATTGTTGGTGAAATTAAAAACCTTTGTTACATGAGTATGGTGGAAGGGAAAAATTTTTGAAATAAAAGGATGGGAAACATGTGACAATGAAAAATGAACAAATTGAAAAGGTGAGAAAGTGTTAAAGGTATTCATAATTTTCCAATATTAAGATATTGGGGTTGGGCTATTTAAGAAATATAAATGAATACAAATTTTGTACATAATAATATTGAGATTTTTCAAAAAAAACTCATAACATTGATTCATTTTGACATCTCTGAGAAAATGAGAAAAAAATAAACAAATGGAGATAATTACATCAACACCTTCATTGATGATTTTACTCACATTACTTGTGTTATGTATATGAAACATAAGTCAAATGTTCTGAAAATTTTTAATATTTAAAAAAACCTAAAAATGAATGTGAGTATTCTGTAAAGAAGTTGAGAAACGAAAATTATGGTGAATAAATAATTGAATATTTTTAATGTTACCAATAGAATCATATAATTCATCATGAGTATAGTTCCCCATATAAACCTCAAAAAAGGGGTTTTCTGAAAGGCACAATAGAATTTGGGTGGGAATGTGAAGAACAATATTACTTGAACATGTTCTTTCTCATTACCTATAGAGGATAACCGTGAGCACTTATTTTTATTTTCACCACCATTATTTCTATAGGCCTCATTCAGATATGACTCTATATTATTTCATATATGGGAAAAGCCATGTTTGAAACACTTTATATATTTTTTGGAGTCCATGTGTTATAATGAAGAATGGTGGAAACTATAGAAAGCTCATATAGAAAGGTAATCATTTAGTCATTCATTCCATTGCTCTAGAATTGAGAGTGACAAAAATACATAATAAATTGATAAAGTTGAGAAAGATTTTTTTAAAAACAATTATGATAAGGAGAAAAATTATAATCATAATAAATAATAATAGTTAGAAATAGATATTTCTAGTGATGAGGAAGATACTTTAAAATATCAACCTAAGCTGAGGAATCAATTGGATGATTAGAATACAATTGGTGATCAAAATTTGATTTCTCAAACAAGAAAAACAACTAATACTATTACACATACTTATTTATATTCCAAACTAGAGAAGGATGATGTGAAAGATGATTTTGAGAATCTATAATTGGTTCATTACATGAATGAAGAGTTGGATAAAATTGAAAATAATGATGAATGAGAACTCATACCCATTGAAAGAAAATAAAAAGATTATTGAAATATAGTGGGTTATTATGGAACTGGCTGAATGAAAAAGGTGAAGTGATAAGAAACAAAGAATGATTGGTGAGGATAGGGAACTCAAAAAATGAAGCTATGGGTTTTGATGAATCCTTTTCTCTAGTGGGAAGATATAACAAAATTATAATCATTCCTTCTGTTTTTGTAAAAATATGGTACAGTATTATTCAAATATATGTTAATCACCCATTCCATAATGGTGATCTTGAAGAGATTGTTTATATTGAACAACCATGTGGCTTTATTAATTGTATAGATGAATATTATGTATACACATTAAAAAAGTATTTTTATATCCTAAAATAAGATCTCAGGACATACTATTACAAATTCAATACATGCTTAATGAATTTAAATTTAATGAATGGAAAAGTGGATAATAATATATACATCTGAAAAAGTCGATTTTATTCCCTCATTGTGATTATATATGTTTTTGACATTAGAATTTCAAGGAAATATTAATGAAGATGTAGAAGGTTTGATGAATAAATGGAAAAGGTATTTGAAATGTCCTTGCTGGGGGGAAATGAAATAATTTTTTGGGTTACAAAAAAATCTAATGAACTAATACAAATTTCATTCTAAATAAATAAATTTTAAGGAACTTTTTACAGGGTTTCCATGGACAAAAATAATCCAGTTTTCAGACCAATATGAAGTTGATATGTTTTCCAGAAGACGGAGACTGAAAATAAGTTGATCATAAATAATTTTGAATGTAGATTGAATGTTTATTTTATTTTACTGCCTCAAGACCCAACATTGTTTAAGTTGATACCTTATTTGAAATATTTTATTATTCCCAAAAATAATCACATTTACTTGATAGAAAAAGAATTATCATATATATAAAATTCACAACATGTTTTGGAATTAGACATAAAATCTCAGATAGTTTTTGATTTTTTGGCTATTCTGATACAGATTGGGATGGAAATATTGATGATAAAATATCCACATATTGTGATATATTCATTCTAGGAAGGGATTATGTAAGATTTAATTCTGCAAAATGTTATTTTGTATCTCTTTGTATGTATAGGGATGAGTGTGTTGTTGAAACTCAAGACACGACTCGACTTATGTTGGTGAAAACTCAGTTTGAAGGTTTACTTGTTGAAGTGAAGTTACCCTTGAACTTGGGTTATGATAATAAAAGTACAATCAATATCCTAAATAATACAGTCATAGATTGTAATTTAAAAAATATTGATGTCAATTATAATTTTATCAAAGTTCATGTGGAGAATAATTTATTAAATCTAAAATATGTTCTAACATCGAAACGAGTTTCGGAAATTTTCAAAAAACCATTACCGATGGAATTATTTTCTAAATTGATGTTTACCATGGGTGCCCAATATCATCATCATCGTAGTTGGGGAATGTGTTTGTGTATACTCTCACATATTACCTTTCGATATGTTTTTCATGGGGATAATGAATTGTTTCAAAAATAAATGTATTTCATATTAAAATAGGGAGTTATAAGTAAGATGTGAATTCAACATTGTATTATGTGTGAACTATTCTAACTATTTGTTAGAGTAGTTGTTTTAATTTTTTTTATTATTCATTAATGTTTATATGTAGATAAAGATAATTGAATAATTTTTTCATAATCACTAATTATGTTCATCATTATTTTTGTGTCAATAAGTCTTGTTTGATAAAATGATTTTTCTTCTGTTATATTAGAATTATTGATAAGGGATCCATCTATTAAGGATAAAATTTTCATTTATTTACAAAACTTGTTTGAAAAAAAATCCAATGGGAGATATTTTAATGAAAAAGATGATGAGGAAGTTATTTTTTTAAGGTATAGTCATCAGTTTTTAGTAAACGTTTTTAGAGAATTAAAATCATATCACTTGTATCTAGTAAAAATAATATTGATTGTTGTTTCCATTAGAACTACAACCCCCTTGGGTATGAAATGGGAAAAGATCATAATTATTGAATTTACATATAAATTGAGTTAGTAATGAAAGTATCAATCTTTTTGAAGACAAGTCTTATTGGATGTAAATGGTCATCAGATTCACTCTCGATTGAGAATGGAAGAAGTGATTGTAAAGGGTGAATAAGAGTCTGTATGAATTTTATAAATTAAATGTAGTGATGCATTTATCATTCTTATATCTTGATTCATATATTATTTGGATAATTTATGATTCAAACTGGGTGAATGAATGCGGTAGTGGAAATGTTTTTGGGTGATTATTTTCTAAGAACCAATGATTGTAGGGAAACGTACTCAAAACATCATACCCAAAAAAAATATGGATAATAATATCTCAGATAATTGTACCTAGAATAACAAGGATGATGATATCCATTCAGTAATACTAAAATATATTATACCCATGAAAATAGAATTTTGTATTTAAGTAAATAAATAGGTTTCTGAAGGATTTTAATGTTTCAATATGATAAATGAAAAGTTAGGCACTGTAGCAGTCTATCCTAAAATGAATTCAAAATAATGTGAATGAACTTGATGGGATAATATAGAGAAGTTTTATTTGGTATTGAATTTAAAAAATAATGATGTTTCTGGTTATACGTGGTATGATATCTTAATCGGAGGAATATTTTCTTAAGACTAATTATTTCAAATATATAAGAAGAAGATGATTATAAATGTAGTCATCCATTTAAATGCGGTTGAATTTCACTTTTTATAAGTCAAGTGGGTGAAGAGAAAAGTTGAATTATTTAATGTGGTTTCAGAGTGAAGATAAATGATCTTGAGGAATGTGAAATTAAGGGGGATATTGGAATTCAAATGAAATACTTTATTCAGTATTTATAGTTTTATCCATTTCTTCATACATTCACATCCATTTGGAGTAGATATTTGTTTTGAGGAAGTCAGATTCAGAAAATAATACACATAATTTGAAACCAAAATTGGAATTGAAAATAATAGTATGAGATGATGTTTTAAGAAGATTCAAGATGTTACGAAGAAGTAAAAATGCATAGTATGGTTTAAGGGAATTTAATATTAGGGTGAATATGATTAAGCAAGAAAATTTATGGATTCTTGCAATAACCACTCGTGATTCACCTATAAAAATTGATAAGAAAACCATTCCTTTCAGATGACAATAGTATTGTTCACTATAGAAGAAAATGAATCTCTTTTATTAGAGAGAAGTGATGATTTTTATTAAGTAATTTTTGTTGAAATTTATTTATGGATTGAAGTGAAAGAGACGATAAAAGATAAAAAAAAATTGTAATCATATGATCATCATACCCATTGATTATCTTATTCAGCTGATTAAATTCCTGTCTTGTCATGTTAATTATTCTAATCAACGTATCTGTCTTGATAATCACAATAAGGATTTTTTTATGAGGTTTATAGACTAAGGAACAATGATAAATGGAGGCCCGTGCTATGTTTTCTGTAATCATAATTGAAGTGGTGATGATTCATCTCTTCCGTATTCTCTCAAAGTCATATTTTTTGTATAGGGGAGAATCATACCTAGAATAAGCTTACCGAGGAAAATCGTACTCGAAGGAATCAGACTGTGAAAAATGTACTGGGATACTCAAACTTGGTTTTTACTTAACAAGTGCTAGTATGTTCTTTCCATATACTGGGTAATAAATTGAAAAATTGTTTTCAATTCAATTCATTTATAGAATTCATAAGAAGAATATGTAATGTGATTTTTTACATAAACATCGTATTTCCCCTTTTTTATAGGTTGAACAAGAACTATTGGGATTTCTTTCATAGTTTAACATGAGTGAAAGGGTTTATCATACACATTTTAATCATGGGAGTTTTTTATTATTGATTTTGTGGTATTGGATCATTTCCAAACCATACCATGGACAAAAATACTATAATTGAATAGTGAACCTTGTAATTTCCTATGTTCATATGGATTTGAATTTGAATTTTTTTAGTGGGGAATTGAAATATTTAACAATAAGTGAATGTTTTTTCAATTATAGAGAAACATAAAAAAATTATCACTGATTCACCTCTCCACCACTTAGTTCTACAATTATCATTACTGGTAACTGTCAATTATTTCCCCATTCCAGTCTCATAGACACCAGTCATAATGTTTTAATGACCACTCTCATACCACTATGTCATGTCTTGTCCCATAGAGACTCATTCTATAACTCCCCACCCCACAATCAATAGGTCTGGGGTTGGAGACTAGAACTGAGTGGAAATGTCACTAACATGGTAGGTCATAGCCTATGTACTTGTACAATCACAAAAACATCTTCAAACCCTTTATAGTGATGAAACATAAAAACAATTAGACAACCATGAATGTATACATATAAATCCCACAACCATTGTACACTATTATGAAAAGGAACGTAAATATTGAAAAATACAAGCACAGTATAAATAGTCTAAAAACAACTAAAACATGAAAGTAAACTGGGGACTGATATCATTATTCAACTATAACACACCTCTATATATTCAATCTCACTAAGAACCATTCTATCATGGTTTACCTTGTACTATGTGAAAAAATTGATCATCTTAACAAGACAGAACACATGCAAGGAAAAACCAGGAAATGGTTAGTATAGAGCGATTTTTTATGGTTTTTTAATGTCTTTATAAAAGGGATAGGATTCCCAGTATTTTTGAAATAAGGGATCCAAGAAGTGAGAACCCCATTTCTGCATCTCCCCTCCCTAGGAAGCATTAACTGGGTTCTTGCTTCTTGTATAAAATTTATGAAGGAAACGTGTACATAGTTCACAAAGCCTAAATAATTGTTAATTTAAAAAATAAAATATATATATATATAATTACTAATTTAATATAAAGACATATTAAATTAAAATTAATTAATATTTCATTAAATATGAATAAATATCCCGACATATTAATTAAATGGAAAATAAATAAATAAAATATAAATAAATAAAAATAAATATCAGCAATATATTTTTCAATAATTATATATATAAATTAGAAAATAATAATGTTGAAATTAAATTTAAAAAATATTTATGAATATAAATAAATATCAATTAAATAGTAGATAATATTAAATTAATATTCATAAATTTTGATAATTTCTTTAATGGGTTGAGGGTGAAACCCCCTTGTTAATAATATAAATATTAATTATATATCAATGAATATCATTGAATATTTATTAAATATTAAATAATGTTAAACAAATATTAATTAATGATACAAATTATTAATAAATATTCACGAATAATTGATATGCATTAAATAAATATTCAAAAATATTAATAAATATATTTAAATATTAATATTTGTGAATATTTATTAACATTTAGTAATTTGTACTAATATTTATTGATATTTTTGAATATTTAAGAATAATTAATTGATATTTAGTCATATTTAATTATCTTATTACCATTTTATAATTAACTTGTACACATCCCATGAATTTTAATGACATAATTAATTAATTAAAAATTCAAATACATGTACTCATAATTATTCATTGTCTGAACATGTAAAATATGGAAGACGATGAAACATAATATAAGAAAATACAATTTTTATGTTAATAATCAATTTTGCCTAATTGAGTAACAATCAATACAAATAAATCTTGTGAAACTATCTCTAAATCTGTGAAAATAAAATATATAAATTCACACTACTAATCATCTCACACAGACATGGATTAAAAAAATTCAAAAAGAAGAATCAACAGAATTATCAAAAATGATTAATGAAATTTTTACTTCTAAATCTTATATGTATATTTTTGTAAAATAATACATAACTTGAAAAATAGTTTTTAAATATTGAAAACATTATGTTTTTGTATTTAAACAAAAAAGGAGAAAAAAATCAGGCGACATCCTTATGCATGTAAGATAATCCATTTTGAGGTGCATCATTATTGAAAATTTCTCCAATCAGTTGAACCTAGTAAATAAAATAAAAATTTAATTATATGGAACATAATATGGTATGAAATTTCTTGATGTAAAATCAAACAATGTAACTAAAATTCAAAGTAGTATCATTGATATTATGATATTATACAATGAATTTCCACTCAAAATAATTAATCTTGGAATGGAAGGCTGTAATTAAAAACTCAACTGAGAATACAGTGATTACCTAATCCCAAAAAAACCTCATGAGGAATGAATAGTATTCCCTCATCACTTATTTTAGACACCAATATTCTTCCCACTACATCCAATTTCTTCTTATGCAACAAAAAGACTCATAGAAAAAAATGCTAGGAAACTTTTTTAGTGTAAAAATTATTCATAATGGAAGGGATAAATTAAATGGTTTGCTGACTAAAATTTTAGAAAAAACACGAAAATTGATATTTTAAAGTCAAATAATACTGACTAAAATATTTAAATAATTTCAAAATGTAATCATTACTTCCATAACCTAATGGTAACTGATTTATTTAAACTATTGTTCAATATGTTTCAACCATAAAATATATACAGAAGATGTAATATTCTTTGAAATTCATTAAAATTGGGTTACTTATTAATGATTTTGTACATTAATTATATTAAAAAATGTATGAATCTATACATGAAAACCTGATACTCTATTTTCCAATTGTAGTGATGCACATTCCGATAACTTCATAACATAATTCACGTCGTCCAACCCATGTTTTCTTATAACGTAATATATAGAGGAGGAAAGAATGATATAATTCAGAATACATGTTATTCATTTAAAAAATATAAAAAAAATTCATTTGACATGGAATACATCTCTGATACCATTGATGGGAGTTAGTTGTTCAATCAATGAAGAATTAAAATGAAATCAAACCCATATATATTCTAAACCCATCGTTAATATATTCTCAAATAATATAAATGAATAACATAAATAATACATAACTAAAGTGATGTGTGTTCGATCCTTGAATCTTCATTTTTCTCTTAATAATGACCACCTTAGCAAAAAATGAAATCCTACAACTTGATCATGACAATTTTCATAACAAGAAGATGCTTTCACTTATCCTAAAATGATGGTATTAGTGTATTTAGTCATATAAATCATATATATATGATATTAATTTGTCAAAAACATTATATAGCGTGTTCAATATTCTAATAGTGAACAAATAAGTAATAGATAATGGAAAAATATATAGTTAAAATACATATGTAGTGGATTCAACATGCTAACAGTGAATGAAACACATGTGTTGTACACAAAAAACATATTAACAATGAAAATACTAATAGTGAATAAAATATAATGAAACTGAACAGAAAAAAATATATAATTGATTAAATATGTAGTGAATAGAACATATAAATAGTGAACACAATATAGTATCAATGGACACAACATGCCAACTAGGAATAAATAGTGAACAAAACGTACTAACTAGAATCACGTATAAAATGGATTCAATATATTAATTGTACAAAACATACTAATACTGAATGGAAACAAATTTTCAATGAATAAAATCATATTATATTTAACAAAATGCATTTTAAACACATAAGAAATGTAGATAAAAATGATAAAAGCCCCATAAACATGAGTATGTAATGCCTTATATAAAAATTGTGATATAAATACTGTTAAAAATATAATTGTTACAAATAATTTCTTATACATAAACATGTAGCAAGAAAAATTCTACTAAAATATAGATGTGAATTGATCTGTACTAGTGTAAATATATTGAATTAATGTATTCATATTGTATAGAGGATTAACACCATATCACATAGGGAATTATCACCTTCTACAGGTTATGGTCCCATACTCCATCATATAGGTGAGTACTAACTCTGACTATTGTATGGGGACCCACACCTAATCGAGATCAAGGATGTGCTAGCCCATACCTAAACTAATCGATATGTAGGACTCATAGACCAACCATAATCCCTTGGACGTCACATAAAATTAATAACATCCTATTTTTTTTTACCTCTATAAGAATATTGAGAGATGAGGAAATAAGGGATGAAGGCATTAGTGAAACCCTCTACAATCCCTATAGATACCTCAATAACAGGCTGATTTATTATATCCCAATGTTGTACTATTAATATTAACATCAATTAATTGAGAAATAATAGTAATGTATCTAAGGTATTGGTGTTTTATGGTTTTCTTAATAATTTATAAAACTCTATGAAAATGATAAATAATCATAATAATAAAAGAGATATTCGTAGAACTTGTTTTATTCTTTGAGGCATGTTGGATATCTCTATAAATAAGTTAACAAATTCCCCCAAAAACATAAATACTAATCATCAATGAATATTTAATTCTGATCCTTTCAAATGTAGGAAAATCTCATAGCTATAGAAACCATGAAAGTATTATGAATTTACTAAATCAGTGACAAATTGGAAACAACACTCATGATGTTATGATTTTCATCACGAAACATATTTCCGTATAAGAAGTTGATAAATAAAAAATTTCATACATTATCAGTAAATTCAAAATATTGGAAAATATGCTAAAAAATATCTAGTTTCTTCATACATTGGATTACAATTGAGGGAAGTTCTAGAAATATCATAATTAGTCGATCATCTGTATGAATTTGACTATGTCAAATCTTTCAAAAGCGGATATTCCTTTTTGGAAGAATAAGCCACTTCTTAAAATTAAAAATCCATTTATGAGAAAAATCAGAGAATCTACAGAAGTAGGAATGATAGAGCTTAGAGATGAGGATTCTAATTCATTCTTGGATCCAAAGGTAGTAATCACTGTCATTGAATCTATAGCTCGGAATTTGATCTATAAATTTCTAGGGAATATTTTAATCAATATTATTTTATCTATGTAACTACACATCCAATGATATTGTGAGAAGACCTATTTGGAACCATGATAAGACTATTATTGAGAAATACTATCTAGTTAGTACTCTTTTAATTTAGATTATGTTGTCAAGTAGGTACCCAAATATATTAATACATTGCATTGTAATCTATATTATATATAATAAATATTCATCATAAATTAATTATTAATTAGTTATAAGCTTTACTGAATTTAAAATATTTATTATCATTTAATATTTAACAGTGATTTTAATATTATTATTTATTATATATATTTATATCATAATACATAGTATTAATATTAATAGAAAATTGTAATTATTTATTTTCAAAGCTAGATCGATAATAATAAAGATCTTATTGAAAAAAACGAAAATAACTCAACAAATGATAATAGTAAGACATATTAAACATGTGTTGTTAATCTAATATCAATCTAATCTATGTATGTTGGTTGGATGATCTGCTATCTCTCCACTAGCCCGATATTTGGTGTGTCTAATCCATGTCTATATGTGTCTCCTCTCTAGTATTTGATACTCTGATCTATCATCATCTGCAGCTTCCTCCACATCCCCTTATGTGATAGGTGGTGGATTTATTGTATTTCTTCCTATACGATGTCTGGCCTCCATGGATAGTGGCTATTGTCTGAAACTTCTTCCATCATATAAAGAAAATAGATATTGTGAGGTAGATTATTACAAAGGAATAATAATCAATCTAGATCAGGCTAGTCGATGTCTTTATCTTCCTCTGGCTATGATAGAGAAGCTGTAATAACATCTAGCTGATCGTGATGAACAACATCACCTTAATATGCATCAGTATCCATAATAGGTTCGTCACCCCTGGTATATCTATATTAGTCTTAATAGACACATCATTGTGGGGTGAATCAATGAAAATTCCATGATAAATAATGTCCATGGATGGATTAAACTCTATCATAGCTCTATGAAAATATTTTAATTCAAATGTTCCTCACTATTGTAGATCAGTGCTATGAATGAGATGGGTGATACATGTATCTTTTGAAAATAAATTCTACTATTAAATACTATTAATAAAAAATCAGTTCAACAATGGAAGGATGAATGATTACCAACTCATGATATCCTCATTTTTTGTGTGTTAGAAATATAATTTGGGAGCTTCTATAAGAGGCTATATAATCTAGATGATCCAAAAAATGCATATTTACTATCCCCACCCCTCTTAATTGGGACTTATGTTGTCTATCTCAAAAATCAATATATCATTCTTGATACCTCATCCAATAAAATACTATCTTCTCTGGGATATTCGTGGAATTATGTGAAGGTAACTGACAAGGTGAGCCAGGAACTGTCTAAAGGAATCCTAACTACCTCATTACTATTTAAGTTTAATTCCACTTGAAAATATTATAATTAATAAATGTGACAATACATGAGCCAATACCAAGACTAACCATAGAATAATGTGGAAGACTATAGATGCTTTCATCAATATATGAAATCTATATAATCTTTAAGAATAAATGAATAATTAATTAATAAATGAATATATGTATAGTAAAAAATAAAAATTTAACATTAAAAATAATAAATAGTTACATCAACTGGGAAATGTTGTAACGCCCCGAGCCCAGCTACCCAAAGTCGGTGCATTACTTCGTAACATTGGCATGATCACAAAAGATCAAGTCTCGAAAGACCGATTAGTTTAGTATCCTTGGAAACACTAGATACATTCATTTAAAATATTACGTAACATTTAGAGGTAAGAAATGAAATGCACCGTTCATGGAGACGGTAAGCCGTACGTACGCATGAACGCTACTTTCATTTCTATTTCGTATTTAATGGAATGAAATCAGAATGATATAAATTTATAATATAATTACAATATAATATAGTGTATAATACCATTTACTCCATCCTATATACATCCCACATATGGCATTAACGATTCAAATCACTTTGAGGGGGCGGTAGTCCGCACTTCCTAAAATGAAATTATCGCGTTCTACCCATAATGGAAATCATAAAGTATTCCATAAATGAGAAATACAGAAGAATAAGTAAAACATAAACATATTATATATCATATATAAAAATAGTTACATCTTAATGGCCACCTTTGAAGGTGTTATATGAGTGTTGAACAATCATCGTTTCGTGAGGCAGAAATTCGCCATCCACAGAAACCGTATGTTCTTTAACCATTAGATGTAGGTGTGTGTAAGTGTAGCTCGAATACTTCTTATAACAACATCCTAGTATATTGAGGATACTGTTGTTATTACAAAATAAATGAATAAAAAGAGTTTAGGGGGTTGTAGAAGAAAAATAAAACAAAACAACATTAGAAAAGACATTACCTCAAAATCGGGTAACTCTTTTTGATTTGAGCCAAAGGCTTCCTTGGGAAGAGTTCTGCCCAAAGTAAGGCTTCAAGGGGTAAGACGGGGAAGTTGGGAGAGTATTTGGGAAGAGTTTGGCCGAGCCAAATGGCATGAAAGTGTAAATGAGGTGGGAGAGGTGGGGGCCTTTTATAAGTGGAGAGGAGGGGCACTTTTGGAATGATTGAAGTGTTTCATTATTTCACAATGCTTTTCGGATTCTAAAGGACCCACACTTATATAATTCGAGGCTAAGGTGATAAGGTTTCGAAATCTCTTCATCCAATAGGCTTTGGACAAGTGTATGCCTTGGATTTTGCATTATATTTTCATTTTATTTAAATCGTTAAATAATGAGGTCATCGCTGCATCATAATGATGTCATAAATAATTTAATTTATCTAATGTCTAAAAATTATAAAAAAAATACTATGATGTATAAAATCGTTTTATATTTCTAATGAATATTTATAGTCGAAATTTGGACTTGTGTAACCCCACTTATGAACTGTTTTAGTAAAACAACTCATGTTTGTGTCAATTTAATTTTAACATTAAATAAATATATATTAATGTCATTTTCCAACCAAAGTGGCTCCATGGGGTCCCCAAGTTGACCCATGGTTTGTCTTGGTCGGCCATGACTCATCCAATAGGAGTAGGACAAGTGTCAAGCTCATATCATATTATTAAAACATTATTTTTAACTTAAACTACACTAATTACCGCTAATCGCGATTAAGAACTTAAAAGTTACTATTCACCAAAAAATTATTTTGATCTTATTGAACCACATTTTACTTCTTAATTACAACCATGTATGTCGGATTTTTGAAAATCAAATCACAGAAGTGGTAATATTTCATTTAAACGAAAAATCAGTTATTTAACTACCACTTAGTGGTTTCACTATTCATCAAAAATTGAAGTTTTTCAGAACAAGGCCAAAATTTCACCCTAAGCTATAATTGATATTCCGAATTCAAAAATTATGTCTATTTTAAAAAATTCCAAACATATAAGTTGCATTAATTAATTTTATAATTAATTCCCGCTGTTACGACAAATAGCGTGTTTTTAATAAACAATTTATATCAAAAGATTGGCAATTGTTTATGTCCAATTTCAATGTTAAATTAATTCTAATGACCACCATTGGATAAAATGGTAAAAATATATTCTAATTATACCTTAAAACCACTAAATAGTGTAACTTATCACTATAAATTATTTTGATTAAAAAAGTTTTTTTATGTATTTTTCACTATTCATAAAAATTCGGAAGTTCTCAGAAAATTACAGAAAATTCAACATATGCCAATTTTAATATTAGGAATACAAAAATGAAGTCCATTTTGAAATATAAAATTTCTATAATTTTAAAAAGTCGTTATTACTATTTATAACGGCTACTATGATTAGTCGCGGTGTTTTAGAACTCGAAGTTGCGTACAATGCAAGCTATTGCATTATTGAATGAGAAGCCTATCATGGAAGCTCGGGGTGTTACATTCTCCCCTCCTTCAATAAATTGCGTCCTCGCAATTTGAAATTTTTTCTTTGAAAATAATAGGTTGAAAATAGAAAATACCTTTGTGGAAAACCTACATCGGAAATAAGGTTAATAAATATATAACATTAAAAGAAAGCAGGATAAGTACAAAGGTCACCCGATATAGACCATTCTAGGATTATATGAAAATATGGATATGGAGGAGAAACAAACCATCAAGGTCTGATGGAGAGTTATAGAAAACAGGATTAGGAGAAAGTTTAACCACAAGAAAATCACAAACATGTGATTGGTTAAACGGTCATTGAATCCCCAGTTGGAAAAGTTAACCGACAACATTTTTGTTTTAAGTTACCTTTTATAATTTTGAGGAATTTATTGAGGAGATTTACTAAGAACTCAAGGGAATATACATACTTGTTATGTATACTTTCATTCGTTAATAAATTTTTACCACAAACCCAACTTTTTCTCCAAATGGTAACGGTACTCAAAAATATTCTATTTATCCTAATTGTATAAGGTTCAAAATGTTAACACATACCATTTAGATTAGTAAAACTATTTTTTAATAACCAGGGACTTCCTGTAGGCTAGTGGTATGAAATAAAGGCTTGTCGCACTATGGTTGTGGGTTCGATTCCTGCAGCTTTGTCCGACGCGACGAGTTATTCCCCACCCTGCAGGTTGTCCTTTTTTCTAAAACTATAGTATTATAATATTCCAAAAATAATCTTCATAATTTTTTTTAAACTTAAACAATACTATCCAAAGATCAACTTAATCCATTCCAACCTTTGTAGTTATCCAAAATACTTTTGTCCAGCTCACAGTCCAATTTTTATAAGGAAGGTAAACATAATGAAGATCCTTTTTCCCATGTAACAACATGTGAACACCTTCATCATGTATTCTTTTTAAACATACTGAATTACCATGATCCCTTATTCCTTATAGAATACTAGATATACTCCTCCTATCAAAAAAAATGTATACAAATCATCAATCAGTTTCAAGGAAGTTAAGAATATCCAATATAATTTATCCAAATCAATCACGTCTTATTCCAAAATCACTATCTCGGTATCAGAACCATATTATGGTTTATATTTCTCTCAACCATATATTTTCCAAAAATTTAACCTACTGTGGAGTCACTTTTCTTGGTTCCACACAATATCAAGTCCTTGATGAAATAGTACTGCAGTACAATCCTTATATATATATCACATTATTCTAATAACCAGAATATAATCCATGAGTCCAAAAGCACCAATACATTAGTTATTCTACTTCAACTGTAGTAACAGCATAAGATTGTCCTTGATCCCTTGGCCTTTTCTGAGGTAAGTTTCCCTGACGCTTAGGACATTCATTTGCATAATGACCCATTTCTCTACAATTGTAGCATTCAAATTTGATAGCCTCTTTCTTTCCCTTGCAATCACGAGCCTGGTGACCCTTTTCTCCACATTTATAACAAACTCTCATTCCTTTTAGGCAAGTACCAGGGTGATTCTTCCCACAATTATCACATACTGGAAAATCCTTCTTTCCCTTTTCCCCTTTATCTGTCTCTTGTTCCACCGTTCTCTTCTTCTCTTGCTTTACTATGTTGTCATAAGACTTAGAGAATTCCTTTTCTGTCTTGATAGCACAGGAGACAATATCTTCGTATGATGAGAAGGATTGTGATACCAAAGCTCGACGGAGAAATTGTTTTAACCCATCAAAGAAACGATCAATATTACTCCTTGGGTTACGTATATAATCGGCAGCATGCCTCTCTAACCTTGTAAAGTTAGCCTCATACTTTGCGACATTCTCATCCTCCTTCTGCCTCAGACTCAGAAATTGCCTTTCCATGTCTGCTCGATGGTCACGAGGAAAGAATTTTTCTAAGAAAAGCTCTTTGAACACCCTCCATTCCATATTTGATACGTCATCATCTTCCTCTGTGTTTTGAATCAGCGACCACCACTGATCGGCATCTCCAGTGAGGCGGTAAACTGCCATGACAACCTTCTCCCTTTCACTACTCCCCAAGGCATGGAATATTTTCTCTAAGGAATTTATCCATTGCTCAGCTACTATAGGATTTGTACTCCCATTGAAGGTTGGTGGTTGTTGCCTCATGAAGCGGTATAACATTGATCCTCCACGTTGCGGATCAGGGTGCTCCATACGAGTATGGTTATTATTCAAAACCTGAGTGAGTTGTCCTAGTATGGTAATAAGTTGATCAGCACCAGTTGTATCTCCAGAACCACAATAATTATCTTGAGCACGAGGGAAATCCCTACACGGAGTTCGTGCATTGATACGGTTTCCATTCCTTCCACTAGGCACCATTTCTAAACAATGGCATAAACTAGATTAGTTTATGAATCAAAATACATAATTCCATACTTGTTAAACACTTTACATAAATTGAACTATTTATGGATATAATCCACAATCATAAAAAGAAATGTTTTCTTTGAGGAAGTATGTACTCATAACCCTTCACAGTGGTTTGTAAATAAAATGAGAATTATCCTAAGAATATCCCCCGGGAGTGTCGTAACCAAGAGTGCATCAAGGCCCGTTGTCGTGCACCATTTCCCATTCGAGTCTAGCTCAAAGCGGTGTTTTCGGGTTTTACCCCTAGGTACATTTGTGCCAGAGCCGCCTCTACCTACTCGTATCCAGACAGGGATGTATTGCTCGGAAAAATCATAACATATCTATAATACCAAAATTCTAAGAAGTTCTTCTATACTAATCCTCAAAGTCTATCTTTGGGCTATGTGCTCTAATCAGAGTTTATCTAAATCTAGCTTCCAAGGATAGTACTAAACTGCCTCTGATACCAACTGTAACGCCCCGACCCCAGCTACCCAGAGTCGATGCAATACTTCGTAACATTGGCATGATCACAAAAGATGATTTCTCAAAAGACCGATTAGTTTAGTATCCTTGGAAACACTAGATACATTCATTTATAATATTACGTAACATTTAGAGGTAAGAAATGAAATGCACCGTTCATGGAGACGGTAAGTCGTACGTACGCATGAACGCTACTTTCATTTCAATTTCGTATTTAATGGAATGAAATCATAATGATATAAATTTATAATATAATTACAGTATAATATAGTGTATAATACCATTTACTCCATCCTTTATACATCCCACATATGGCATTAACGATTCAAATCACTTTGAGGGGGCGGTAGTCCGCACTTCCTAAAATGAAATTATCGCGTTCTACCCATAATGGAAATCATAAAGTATGCCATAAATGAGAAATACAGAAGCATAAGTAAAACATAAACATATTATATATCATATATAAAAATAGTGACATCTTTATGGCCACCTTTGAAGGTGTTATATGAGTGTTGAACAATCATCGTTTCGTGAGGCAGAAATTCGCCATCCACAGAAACAGTATGTTCTTTAACCATTAGATGTAGGTGTGTGTAATTGTAGCTCGAATAATTCTTATAAAAACATCCTAGTATATTGAGGATACTGGTGTTGTTACAAAATAAATTAATAAAAAGAGTTTAGGGGGTTGTAGAAGAAAAATAAAACAAAACAACATTAGAAAAGACATTACCTCAAAATCGGGTAACTCTTTTTGATTTGAGCCAAAGGCTTCCTTGGGAAGAGTTCTGTCCAAAGTAAGGCTTCTAGGAGTAAGAGTGGGAAGTAGGGAGAGTATTTGGGCAGAGTTTGGCCGAGCGAAATGGCTTGAAAGTGTAAATGAGGTGGGAGAGGTGGGGGCCTTTTATAAGTGGAGAGGAGGGGCACTTTTGGAAAGATTGAAGTGTTACATTATTTCACAATGCTTTTAGGATTCTAAAGGTCCCACACTTATATAATTCTAGGATAAGGTGATAAGGTTTCGAAATATCCTCATCCAATAGGCTTTGGACAAGTGTAAGCCTTTGCTTTTGCATTATCTTCTCATTTTATTTAAATCGTTAAATAATGAGGTCATCGCTGCATCATAATGATGTCATAAATAATTTAATTTATCTAATGTCTAAAAATTATAAAAAAAATACTATGATGTAGAAAATCTTTTTAGATTTCTAATGAATATTTATAGTCAAAATTTGGACTTGTGTAACCCCACTTAAGAACTGTTTTAGTAAAACAACTCATGTTTGTGCCAATTTAATTTTAACATTAAATAAATATATATTAATGTCATTTTCCAACCAACGTGGCTCCATGGGGTCCCCAAGTTGACCCATGGGTTGTCTTGGTCGGCCATGACTCATCCAATAGGATTAGGACAAGTGTCAAGCTCATCTTATATTATTAAAACATTATTTTTACCTTAAACTACACTAATTACCTCTAATCGCGATTAAGAACTTAAAAGTTACTATTCACCAAAAAATTATTTTGATCTTATTGAACCACATTTTACATCTTAATGACAACCATGTATGTCGGATTTTTGAAAATCAAATCACAGAAGTGGTAATATTTCATTTAAACGAAAAATCAGTTATCTAACTACCACTTAGTGGTTTCACTATTCATCAAAAATTGAAGTTTTTCAGAACAAGGCCAAAATTTCACCCTAAGCTATAATTGATATTCCGAATTCAAAAAAGATGTCTATTTTAAAAAATTCCAAACATATAAGTTGCATTAATTAATTTTATAATTAATTCCTGCTGTTACGACAAATAGCGTGTTTTTAAGAAACAATTTATATCAAAAGATTGGCAATTGTTTATGTCCAATTTCAATGTTAAATTAATTATAATGACCACCATTGGATAAAATGGTAAAAATATATTCTAATTATACCTTAAAACCACTAAATAGTATAACTTATCACTATAAATTATTTTGATTAAAAAAGTTGTTTTAAGTATTTTTCACTATTCAAAAAAATTCAGAAGTTCTCAGAAAATTACAAAAAATTCAACATATGCCAATTTCAATATTAGGAATACAAAAATGAAGTCCATTTTGAAATATAAAATTTCTATAATTTTAAAAAGTCGTTATTTCTATTTATAATGGCTACTATGATTAGTCGCGGTGTTTTAGAACTCAAAGTTGCGTACAATGCAAGCTATTGCATTATTGAATGAGAAGCGTATCATGGAAGCTCGGGGTGTTACAAATGTTTTTCTAGTATATGTTTATAGTCATGGACACCATGTCTATCTATATATTAATGATGATGTTCTTGAATCCACCTATATATAAAATATTTCTAGTTAAATTTCATAATATAATGTTATTCAATGAAGTTAGACATTAGAAGGAATGAATTACATTCAACAATCTATAAGGAGGATCTGATAAAATATCTATTGGAAATGGAGAATTATAATGTGGAGCTAAGAGAGAGATGTGATCTCATTTCCACATCTATATAAGAAGAACACATCATGTTATTTATATATTATTAATGTAACATTCACTATAGAGAGCCATTTATTTATATTCAAAACAATTATACCCCCATATATACCATCCTACGTGATCTAAATCCTCCAGTAACGGTAAATTCATCACATGTACAAATGTAGTGGAGTAATAAATGAAAAATACGACAACATTCTTCATCAAAATATAATCATGTGAAAATCAAAGAATGATTATCTTTTAGGTATCCTCTACTAGTGGTGCAAGGTGATGGTTTATCTAGGGAACACATAATATACTACCAACAAAAATACATCCATCGTAATGGAACTCAATGCCCAATAATTAATGTATAATCTCAAAAAAATAATATACGGCTCGGCTTGTCATAACTGCACTATCAATGGTGTGGCCCAACATAATGGACACATCCTAAAGTGTAATAGTCATATCCCCTTTTAAAAATTAATCATATGTGACTAGGTCCTGCTTCTATCTATGAGCACTATATGAGGTGATGGTCGAAATCTGTAGAGTCTCACATCGATACATAATAGAACCCACCAGGACGAAGATAATTGATGACATTGGGAGGTTTTGAGACATGATGGAAATGATGTGGTCTATGTACACACAATAGAAGCACCAAAATTTCTTTCTAAAACCAGCCGTTAAACATGAGTATCCTTGAAAGATAGTAATAGAGGATTTTCCATCTTCTAAAATTATATCATCATTACATTTTTATACATAATTTAGAAAAAATAGTAACTGTTTTAAAACAACAACAATAAAAATGATGTAAATAATTTGGATGTATAATTATAAAGTATTAATATAATTAGGTAAAATAATATATGTGGCTGGTGTTCTTGGTTTAGTCTATCAATTTATTATTTTATTGATCTCCATTTATGTTTAATTTATTCTAATTTTTTATATAAATCTGTAGTGAGGAAAAGACCACATAGAACATGTATCCCCACAATAAATTCATTTTTGTTTTTTATTTTACTTTAATATACTATTGAATCATAAAATCATTTCTAATAATATCCTGAAATGAAACAAATCAATGATGAAATGGAATAGAAAAAGAGAAATGCATAAATAAAATTATTTAGTATTCTATCATAAGTATATGAAACAAAATATAGACATTGTCGACACAATATTGAGTTAATCATGGATAAAGATAAGTGGAACTATGTCCTACCACATTGTGACATCTCTTACGACTCTTTTCTTCTACGTGAACAATGGTGCAATGTATCCCCCTCCACATTGACGAGGCTAGTTAAAATAATTTATGATATTTGTAGACATTGGCCTTCCCGAGGGGTGCAACCTGATAATATCAATCCAATAATTTTAAAATTATTAAAAGATGAAAAAACCATAAATAAAAACAAAACCAACATACAAATCCCAGAAATATTTGGTAAGATAGTTGGTTAATCTATAGGAAATGGGATAAAATTAAAGTCACAAAAAAGAATCATAGAGTCACTATTATAGATAACCGGAGTTCTAATGAAATACACTATAAATGTATAAGGATCCAGTTACATGTTTACTGAAGCACGAGCTAGAACAACATATGCATAGAGATTTCTCAATGCATGAAATTTATCAAATTAAAATTACATGTTATCCAACATGACCATAATAAGTCAACCACTAGTGCATGTAACCCAGTCATAGCACTCACTTACCTGAAATATTCACTTTCCTGGTTCAAGGATAGAACACTCCATATTGAAGCCTCGTGTAGTATCTGATCAATGTCATTTTCAAAATGCTGATTAAAACAAATTCCAGTTTCCATCCTGTGATAGGAATTTTCAGACAGTTCAACAAATTATTTCACACATCTATAAAATTTATCTTTCACTAACCCTATTATTTCTATTTTTTGCACAACCTTGAGAACCCCATTTATGCTCTACACCATATTAGTGTTCATATGGCCATATATACAACCCCCATCACATTCTAATGAAAATTTCCTCTTTGAAATATTCATCATATATTCATACAAATATTAATTAACCCTTATAATATCATCATGATGTTGTTCAAACCATTCATTGTTAGGGCTCATATTGTCACGTCATAAAATAATAATTAATTAAAAATGATATTAAATTTACATTTCAAAAAGTTTTCTGTAGAAAAAAATATATTACTTTATGATAATAATCATTATTGACTCATTTAAAAAATAAATATCCATATTATATGCAATATTTATAATGAAATATAGATGATAAACATTCAACTATCTCCAAGAAATTCTTTCACAATTTAAAGCCTCTATAATTTATTGATGGAGATCAAATATCATACACACTTCATGGTTTTTTGTGACATGAATGTGTATACATACAAAAAAACCAGGATTCAGAATTCTTCATTTCAAAAATAGAAAATGAATGTTGTAGAAGTCCATGATTACCATCCTATGTGGAATCATAAGTAAAATACCATTATAAACACCATAAATATTAGTGACACCAACTTTAATGAATTTATTAAATAGGGAAAAGTATAGATGGATAGCCTGAATACCTAAAAAATCATATTCAACATCTACTTTTATTAATTTACTCTGTTATTGGGGGACACATAGACAAAAATAACCAAAGGATAAATAATATTATTATCCAGAGACAAAAATTCCATAAGTTGTGGAAACATTTCATAATATTTATCCGAATTACCATACACTATTACAATTACATTATTGTTTTTATTCAATGCAATGTTGAAGGCTAACTTAGTGTTAAAAAACTATTGAATTAGTTCCACAAGAAGGGAAATAAGAACATCTTAACTTATTTGTATCATATCTACTATAATAGTTGATATAAAATCTCCATCAAGTGAATTGTTATCCAACAACAAGCTTAAACGCATACAAGTGAGTGGGAATTATAATTTTTTTATATTCAATCATGAAAAAATTAACATTTATTTCCCTTAATTAGAATTTAAATTTGGACCCATGTTATTCACATCAAATGAGTTATTTTTCTTCTTCAACTCATCAACCATATATCCACTCAATGTGGTATTTTTTATCCCATTTTTTATGGAAGGATATATTTTAAACTCCTACCTAATATATATGGTGTTATCGATTGATCAAGATCTACTCCCTATAATTCCATGGAATTCAGATTCTGGTTTAATTACAACCCAAAAAATGTAGTTCATGTGACATTTCTTTAACTAAAGAACTCAGTACTAATATCTTATTACCACTAACTAGAGGATGTTATGGATGCATGTCTATCATAGGAACCTTAGAAGGTTAATTCCACACATCACCATATAATGAATTTCAATCTATCATAAGAACCTAAAATGTTTATTCCCCACATCACCCTCACCCACAACATATTTGAATGCCTCATTATATACTTAATACATAGATAAATATTCATACACTATAACAGTAGCCCACAATGTGATATCCCATATATTTCATTCCAACTTCCATTCATCTAATTCATAACTTTTTTTTGTCATAAGACTACCATGAGGTGGAAACAAATAAAACTGTTGTGATGGAATGACTTCTTTAGGGCTAAAAAATCATGGTTCTGTAATAGTATTTTTCACCACATCTATATCAGAAATTTTCACAAACAGTTCCTTCAACCCACTACTATGTTGTTTCTTGAATAACAATGATGCAACCATCTAAACCTTACCATCGTCCGGAGGGTAATTGGGGAGATATAGATGATCTAGATATTAAAGATGTCGATATGAAATTGAAGTAATTGATTGATCATCCATAAGTTTTAAATGACTATAAATCATATTGAGAAGTTCTACCAATGTCCTAAAATCAGAATTATTTTCTATTCTTTTAGGTGGACAACTATATATATTACCCTTCTCTGTATAAATTACCTTACAATTGAAATATATTTGTTTATACATGATTACTCAGAAAAAAAAAATAGTAAAATATTATACACTATTTGAAAATTTTAAATTATTTAAATTGGTTATGATTGAATAATTGACTTGATCTTGAGACTAGTTATATGGATTATTTTATCATTATTTGATAAACCTACCCAATCCTATGGTGGATCCTTTCATGTCTATTAGGTCAAATTTCTACCACTATCCATATCTTCTCATACATGGTGTAATAATCTAGTTTCAAACAAATATAGTTCTTGAAGAACACTAATTTATTAAAATGATACTCACATGCAAGTGAGGGGGTCTAGGGGTTTCAAATACATAACCATTTTTAAGAGGACATGATGTTCATTACATATACAGATAGAGGTATGACACACAAGTCATCAACGTGGAAACATGGAATTATTAAATATTATATTACTAAAAGGAAATACGATATCCATTTTCCATCATACATCCTTGTTTCCTATGAAGATCATCAAATTATTATAAAATAAATAATCAAATATAAAATATTAACATGAAATTTCCATCGTGTCGTATATAATTATCTTAAGATCGAAAAGAATTCTAGTTTGATAACATGTTTGATTGATGTATTTATTTTGTTTTAAATCTTATCCCTTTACATACAAATTTATAAATAATATATATAAATAAATCTATTTATAATCATATTTTTTTGATGATTTATCACTATTTTATATGATAAAATATAAATAAATCTTTGATGGATATAAATAAACGAACTGTTGATGTTTATTGATAGTGATAATGTTACCGAAGAAAATATAATAATTTTTTTTCAATTTTTTTATCACATCATCAAATAATTTATAAATAATAATTACTTTTGAATAAATAAAAATAGATGATCTTGAGAATTATCACATGGATTAGTTTATCAATATCTAATAAACTAACCACAACCTAGAAGAAAACTCATTGAGTCCCTATTATCGAATATTTTAGCAACCATTAGTCTCCTTTAAAACAAAAACACATATTGTCAAAAGCCTCTTATACAATGAATCTTCTCAAATTACTCTTATTTAATGCCTTTTTATTGCAAAGTAACTCACACACAAGTAATGGGGTCTAGAGGTATGGAATACATAACATTTCATAGGTGGATAAGAAGGTCCTTATATACATACAGAGGGATGAATAACATTTTATCAATTTAGAAATCATATTAAAATATTAAAATTATTTATGCACACACTCAAAAAGGTTATGAAATATCAATTATTCATTGGTCATTCATGTTATAATTAATCATTACTCAATAATCATGCCATGGGTTTTCGAAGACTTATTGAGTTTGACATATTATTTGACATTAACTACAAATAGATATAATATATTATAAATATTTACAACTTATTTCCCAAATTTTATATTTTCAATGTTTTTAATTATATATATTTAATAATAACATTTATTAAATTTTATTAAATGTAATATAATAACTATAAAATTATGTTATTTTTTATTTTATTAAAACTAAATATATATATATATATATATATGATATTTTTTCGTTTTTCTACTTTTAAAAATAGAAGAAATTATATTTTATACTTTTTTACTTGGAGGACTATTTATTTAATCTCAATATAATATAAAATTATTATGTAAGATTAACTATTTTTATACAATTTACAAAATAATACTAAATATATATTTTAAGACATTTAAATTTGATACATAATATACATAATATATTTTTAATAATATATATAGCTAATTACCACCTACATATAAAGAATATATACATTCTAAAGAAAATATTATTTCTATAAATATAAATCACATTTTATTCAAAACATTTAAATTTTAAAAAAAAACATATATATATTTTCTACAAATTCTATATAATATAAATCTTAGAAAAATTTCTAATTTATAAATCCATACATTTATGCATTGATAAATTTTAAATAAATAAATCATACAATTGAAATAAATAACTTTTATATAAAATAATTAAATAAAAATTTTACCATCTAAAAAATGCGTAAGTATATTTTGCGAAAGAAATAGTGCAGAGATTCAAAAAAATATCATAGAAGAGGAATGAGATTTGGAGGGAGAAACCACTTTATAAAAAAGCTCCTCTGGATGATTGAACCCCGTTCACGCATCCTTTCACCATTTTGTAAAGGAAGCACGAATAGGGTTTACATTTCCTTCACCACACCAAGGAAGTCTGAATGTATTTCAAACATATTTGGTGGTAGGGGTTGAATTGAGTACCTCATTCATGATTCTTATATGGATTGAAAAAGAATGAATGAAGTTCCAACATCATGGGTACCAATTTAAAAGAATAGATAACCATTTTCAATTTATAAAAATATTGAAATACGCATTAAAAAAACTTGTGAGTGTAACAATAACTAGTAAGAAACCCTAAAAACACAAATCATATAATAAAGGAATAATAAAAATATTGGCATAGGTATATGTCCATAATGCGTATACTAGAAATATCAAGATATACTTACCAATGATACACAATATACATGGATTTCACAACTGCAATTCCATCCTAGGAATCCATATTGAAGGTTCCACAAGGTAGTCATCCAAGAGAACACACTACATGAGTTTGAAACCTTGATGAACTCTTTCTATGAGGCAGTCCTCATCGGGTATTACCATAGGAAGTAAATGGTGATCATCTAAAGAGATAAGATACATTGATGAGGATCTCGCCGAAGGATATAGAGTATACCAACAACACAATATAGATTAATACACTATGTAGAGGATTGACATCCATGTTGTGTTGGTCATGATGATACCAGTAAATCTACATTGGGATGTTAACAAGGGATCTCACTCTGGACCTCACAGAATAATTCCAACAGATCTATCTCTGAAGTCCTGCTAAAGGGATCAATATTCTATCTATAGGAAGTGATTATATACTAGCCCTCAATAAAATGATATAGGGAATTAACCCAAATGAAACATGTACAAGATACATATGGTAAAGTATGAAAGCCATTATTTGCATACTACAAGACATGTATTTGGGGGTACCCATTTTTTCCCTTCAACCTCAGGTCCTGCCCATGTGAATAGACCATGTCCATGTAATAGGCCACAATATGTGGATGTCCATGTAGTTTTGAATGTGTACTAGTATATAGGCATTCTCATGTACACCTAAAAAAATCCATTTCCTTATGGTATTACATGACATTCTCATGCCTGTGTAATCTATCCCATGTTTCTATAGCCATCGATTTATATGTATTATATATGTGGAGGGTTCATAAAATAGTTGGTACTTATCTTCCTCCTGAAACACTAGATGGTGTTGAAAAGTTCCCTCATGGATTGTGGATTTTTTTGACATTCCATGTAATGCATAAATTTACAAGATCTCTGATGTAGAACCCGTGTTGAGAGATTCTCCTTCCTCCACCATTCTGGGCACACCATTTTTACAACCAAGGTGATCATCCGTGAAAATCATCATCAGCAAACACTTGGATTTGAACCTTCAATCATTTCATAATGTGAAATCATATTTCATTCTTCAGTTCACGCTAATGAAAAAAACCATGCATCCCAACATCCAAATATACTATTGTTTCCATCATCGTACCATATTCATGTCGTATTGATCCCTGATCTACAATATAATATCATTGCACCAAGAAAAGAGTGAACAATAATAGATTCTTGGAGTGATGTAAAACCATTGGATAAAAAATAACACCCATAATGAATGAAGGAATCTGGGGAGAAAATAAATAATAACATTCATGATGAATAGACCTTGGTCAATGTTTGTGTTGACCTCGATTCATTTCTGTTAGAACAATAGATAAAGATAAAAATAATAACCACATAGAAATCCTCCCAATATATCATCAAAATAATCCCAACCCATAATACCCATGATACACAGATAAAAATATTGGTAGATTGAACCATGTTAGTCAAAGAAATAGAAAACATGTAATAAATCCAAACACAAATAATGTACTACCATGATTCATATTAATCATCAATGAATAACGTAGTTGTGCAATGATCGTTGGTGAGATCCTATGATTCTGTCTCACACCGGTCCCTAATCATTGATATAGTCATCATTCACCAACAGAATCCCCTTCCACACCCTCCAATTTCTATCCCTAAATTTTTAGGGTTACGAGGTTAACCATGTATATTTTCAATAAGTGTGTATTTAATAAAAAAATTAGTTCACTACACCAACTATTAAATAAAATAATTTTATTTATTTTGTTCTCATGAGGAATTTTCACAAACTCCTCCCATAGAAAATGTTTATTTCACACCTAATGTAACTTCTGTTTTTTGAACTCAACGATGCCATTATATTTCGAGATACGATTCCACTATTAAAATTTATTAAAAATTTTCATGAAAATATCTCCTACGTGCTATAATATATTTATTAAAAAAATAAAATATTTATTCTGGGCACACCATGCCTCAGAACATAATTCTTTCTTAGTGCCTTATCTCAAAAATAATTCACACAATATCCAAAAATAATACATGGAAAATTTGAGTTGATGTAATGTCTATTCTTGGAAAGTGGTTTAAAAATACTGGAAGAAATATTTAGAGACGAATGATTAACTTTCCTAAAATATAGAATCTATAAAAATTTAAATATCGATATACTATAAAACATACAATAGAAAAAAATTGAATATTTGGAATATGTGACTTGTTTACCCATCATATATGTTAATGTGTGACAACTATTCTAGGGAAATGTTATTATGATAAAAAAAGAAAAGGAAATTATAGTGAAGATTATTTTGGAAAGATATTTTTTGGTTGAGAGAGAACATAAAGCTTGTACAATGAAAAAATTATCCATACATGATATGTCTCACTTTTCACACATGATATTTGATTTTGAATTCATAAAATATGTTTAACATATTGATAGATGAGTTATTACATTGAGAAATTATAGATCCATAAAAATAAATAAAATTGGAACAAATAAAATTGATTAATATAAGCTGAAATGTAAATAATATATATTTTTTTATGTCCTAATACATTATATTATTCCTATATGTACACATTGTGATGATATAAAATAAGTTATTTTTGGGAAATATTCATATATCATCACATGTTTATAATATAGAATAGTTGTTATGAATGGTGAAAAAACTAATGGAAATATTTTTCATACAGGAAAACATTAGTCTCTTGTTACATTAGTGATGAAGAATTGAACAAGTGGTGGCACCACAAAACATTGAATTTCAGATAAAAAAGTACAAAAAACAATCAAATGTTGATGTTTTTTGAGATTCTCTAGATGTGAAAATAAGAAAAGAAGATGATTTTTAAGTTGTTAGAAAGGGAAGATGAACAATAAAAATTATAAGAATGTTGAGATTAATTAAACCATAATAATTAAATGTTTTCATTATGATTTATTTAGGCCAATTAGAAATCAATAAAAAAATTATATTTTAATATTATCAATTTCGTTAATGAATTCTCTCAGACGACCAACATAATGATTATAAATAAGAAGTTAGAGGCAATTTAAATGATCAAAATTTTCAGAAATTATGTTTAAAGGGAAATGAGAATTTAAATAAAGATGTTAAGAATAGGAAATGGTACAAAATTAAAATGATTTTTTTTGAATCTTATCAGTGGAAGATTAAAAATTAGCATTAGTACAATGCTTCATACACACAAATATTGGGGTATCAGAATAAAATATTGTTTATATGGTTGAAATGGGATGAAGCATGTTATTTGAATAAAAAAACACAAAATGTTTCTAGAATAAATTTTTTCGAACAGTTGTACATGCTCTAAAAAAATATAATCTCTGTTGTTAGAACCCAACATGATTTCATTCGAAATGTTTTCTAACAAAAAACCATCATTGAAATACTTCATTTATTTAGAAATAAATGTTTATGAAAATTCAAAACATTGGATATAAGAAAATTTTATGAAAAAGATAACGAAGTATTTTAAGGGGATGCTCACCAAAGAGAAGAATTTATAAATGTTAGAATAGGAAATTGAAAAATATGGTTGATTTATTAGAAATGAAGGTTATTGAAAATCCAAATTCCATAATTTTTTTTCAAAATTTAGAGAAAAATAAAATGAAGATTTACAATTGAGGTGAAAGATAGTAAAAAATTAATATTAAATATTTGTAATAATCATGTGATAAATAATTTGAATATGAAATAGATGCTATGAAATTTAAAACATTTAAAATATATGATAAATATTAAAATATTCTAGGGAATCTGAAAGATCAAATTTAGACAAGAATATATATATTATTATAAAATCATACATAACAAAATTCACAAATTGATGAAAAATAAATTTTAGAAGCCATTTAACACATTTAATTGGTCGGCGGAATGAATTAAAAATTGGATTAGATACACAAAAATATATTGGGAACATCTTCCATGTCTAGTAAATAAAAAAGTTTTAGGAAAAAAAATATCATGAATAATTAATTCGACTGGAAATAGAAATGTTTTAATAAATAAAGGATGACTTGTTTGCAAAGGATATGCATAGGTTGAAGGTATTGATTTTGAAGATACCATTTCCCTAGTTTCAATATTAGAATCTATTTGAATTTTTATAGGAGTGGCTTCAAATAGAAGTTACAAAGTTTATCAGATGGATGTTATATAAGATCTCTATACTTGTGAGATTGAATAAGATGTTTAAATTTGAAAGTCATGTGGGTTTGCACTTGATAATGTTGGAACCATGGTTTTCAAATTGGAAAAATTATTGTATGTGTTAAAACACACTTAACATTCCAATTATTCCAAATATGATTTTTTTTGAAAAAAGTAAATTATTAATGGAAATGTTCATTGAAACTTTTTGGTGAAATAACTTAACTCCATCATTCTCAATTTAATTATTCATGTTAACAATATAATTTTTTCTAGATAAAAAAAAGAAATTATAGAATTTTATGACAAAATTATCATATACTTTTAGATTCTAATGCTATAAGAATTAAAAAATTCAATTGATTATAAGTTCCAAAAAAATGAAAAATACATTTTCATACCTCAAGAAAAGTATTGGTAGGACCAAAGGGGGTCACTAATTCACAGTGGGTCTATGAAAATAAATTATAAAACTCCAACTATGCTACTCCATTTAATTAAATTATATTATTAGAGATTTTCATCATCAAACCTACAGATAACTCCAATTATTATTATTAATTATTTAAAATGTTTAATTTTATTTTTTTAAAAAAAATATTGAGAAGTGATGGGTGTCAGTTGATTTGAAGAAATAAAAATGAAACCTAAGTAGATATATAGGGTCGTTTGAAAACTAACATTGAAAGAGCATACATTTTTCAAATTTAAGGATTTTTAATTGGATTTTAGAAAATTGGTTTCCTAATTCTTCATAAGTGTTATATTTTTTTGATGAGGATGATCCAGTAGTCATCATATCCCCTTCTTAATGCGACAATACCCTGTTTTCTATGGCCTTTAAATTTGGTGGGTCACTAAATCTATTTTTTCAAGATATCGTATTTAATTCACATTTCTCCTAAGGTTAATAATGGTTATTACTTCTATAGTGTTATTAGTTGTGCATTTTTAAATTTCATTTTAGATTAAAATAACAATATTAATGATATAAGAAAAGGAAATTTATTGGAAATTGATGATTAAAAAAAAACTAACCAAATACATGAATAAAATAATCCAATATAGTGGAACATTATTCTATTAATTACATTAACCCAAAACAAGGTGGTTTTACCCACAATCATAGTGATTATGGAGCAATAGTTAAGTAGATAATAAAAAGTAAGAAAAAAGTAAATAGAGAAGAACTAAAAAAGGGCCTAACATATTTCTCTATGTTTTTGTCTCCATTGGATCTTAATCTAAATGCCCCAAAAGTAGTAGGGTGAAGATATGTTTATATGGATAAAGGGACTTGGGTATTGATGGGGTTCTTTAATAATTTCAATAATGGTTGTCCATGGGGGTCCCATGTTATTGAATTGGTCCAAAATGAATGATTTATTAAATTTGAATAGTTGAATCATGTGTCAACCATTTATATGTCATGTAATGTGTTTACACATCATGTAATACTTTTATTATTATGCACCACAAATTTTGGCATAATTCATCCTTAAAAATATTAAAACAAATCATGTCGTATAATGAGAATACACGACATGTAATTGTCTTTCACAGTATGAAATAATATCATAACTTGTCTTTCCAATGTTTCTTCTTTTGGTGAATTCATGATGTATAGTTTCATTACATGTCATGTAATCATTCTGTTCCTAGATTTCTACTTTTTTTGGCTTAAAAAATTTGTTTTCGTACCATGTGTGAAGAAATGCAGGTCGAAGTGTCTTTTAACTCCATTATTCATCCATATAAATTAAATTTCCATAAATTTATTTATTCTTGCGAAAAATCATAAAACAAGTCAATATATTCCAAAATTAACAAGATTCGTCATTTAATTTCATAAATCAGTACAATAAAACACTCTAAAATGTATTAATGAAAGTAACATATCCTGGATTTTATGGAAATGATTAAAAATTAGTGTATGGAAGAATCCAAATATATCTTTACTCCTAGTTTTGTGAGAAAAAAGTTAAATAAATATGAAATTTATTTTTTTGAATTATAATACATTTTAGAAGCTAATATTAATATTGATTAATATCATTGTGTCAGGTCCCGATGATGATTATCTTGTGGATTTGGGTTCCAGATAATTTGAGTGTAAATGATCTTTCAAAACATATTATCCAACACTCAAGTTAAAAATGTATTGAAATAATGTTTCACCTTATAAAATAAACTTTTTCTATAAGATATGTGGTGATAGAAGAGGTTTCAATGAAATATCATATTGTTGATATTTTCCAAAATGTATTTGAAAACATTTTGTAATAATTATCGCTGAAACATCATGTTCTTCCTCAACCATCATCTTTGTAAACATATTAAGGAAAATACCCCACTATTATTTAGATTATATTGATAGGGGAGGAAATAAATAATATTAAACTATTTTTTACAATCATTCTATAATATAACTGAATCTGTGGTTCTCAAAAAATAGGGAAGATAAAAAATATAAGAGAAAAAGAAAATCGTAGAGAATGTTTTTAGAAAAAAAATTGTTGGAAGGTTTATCTTTCAATTGTTAAAAATTTTCTAATCAACGAGGGAATTAGTTAATTGAAAACATTACATAATATAGTAGTGTAGTATTAGAGAAACACTCATTTGGGAAAGGTTATAAATGTTTAATTTTTCGAGTTGTCTAAATATGAGTTTTGAAAAAGTATGAGTGATGAAAAATGATGAGTTTTAAAGTTGTTATAAAATGTTATCATTAAATCCATAGGTGGAGATTGAAGATCCATTGTGATGTTTTTGACAACATATTTTATTTTTATGAAAACTAACTATGTTTGAATATTTTTTTAATCATATGAAAATATGAAAATGAAGGGTTTTGTTTAGTTGTTTAATGTTCAGATGAAGAAAATATGTCGGATGGAGAAAATTTTTTCTGATGAAACGTCTTTTATGGATAAAATGCAATATTTTTGGAAATGTTAATTCCTGAAGAAAGGTTGATGTAAGAAGTAATATTTATTACATGATAAAATTTTCTGATTTAGGGAATGTTTTTTATAAAACAATTTTGTTTACTATTGAAAATTATGTTGATGAAGAAAATTTGTTTTCTAAATAAAATTTCTTTCATAAGGAATATTTCTTTTTAGTAGTTTTTCAAAAGAAATTTTTTTTCCAAAAAATACTTTCATATGATGAAATTTGTATACTAAATAAAAGTAGTTTATTGTAGAAATATTTTTCATGAGACTAATATATTTTGGAAGAAAATATTATTTCCAAAAAAAATTTACTAATAAAATATTGTTTTAAAAAGAATTTTTTTTGTTGAGTAAATTTGGCTGATGAAAAAAAAAATTTGATTGAGAAAATTTATTTTCTAATGATAATATTTTTATAATGAAAAGTTCTTTAATGAAAATATGTTGCTTTATAAATAAAATAGTTCTACTGAAGAAAGGTTATTTTTTGAAGAAATGTTGTTTCTGGAAGAAAAGTTCTTTTCTAATAAAAATCTTCTTTCTTAAGAAATCCAAATACCAATAGAAAAGTTATTTTTTGATTAAAAATTGTTTGATAATGATATAATTTATTGAAAAAAAAATTTCTTGTAGAATAAAATATTATTTTAAGAAATGTTTTTCCTAATGAAATATTTTTTTTGAGATGAATAAATATTTGTTTTCAAAATATTACAAAATTTTATTATGTCAGAAGGTATGGAATGTTGGAATGATAAGAACATTACAAATCTAAGTCAATAAATTCATTAATATTCATTCAATTTCCTAAAAATAATGAAAATTTCATGATATGTTACATATTTAAAAAAATAAAAAAGTTGATAAAATTTTATAGAGGTTCAAAAAATTGATGTATTTAGGAATCACTATGAGAAGATCAATCGGACTGAGAAGCTATATTAGAATAGGAATTTCTATTGGACTGATATTTTTTAAGACGTTAAATTAGAATAATATGTCTAATTATACTAATAAGTTCTATCATATTGAGATGTTCTATTAGACTATGATGTTCTTTCAGTCCATGAAAATGGAGGAATAATAATGCTTCACATGATGTTGTGTAATTCCTACTTGATGGTGGTTAAAGGATTATGATGTCATTATACGTTTCAACCATGTGGTAAATCATCTTCATCTAAAAAAGGTATGTGGGGAAGGATATAATACTTTTTCCCATTGGGTTAAGAGAAATGGAATGTTGGATATATTTATAAAATAAGATGTTCCAATCATGATATGTTTTGATATAGCATTTACAAATTATTAATTGTTAGTTGAATATATTTACTGTGGGTCAAACAATTTTTTTTAAGTATCTCCCTTTGTGGATGATGTTTTCCATTTGGGATGATTTACAAGGAATCAAAAATTTCGGAGAATATTTGAGAATATTTGAGAAGAGTTAAAGAGGTAAAATAAGATGTTTAAATTTGAGTGAAATTTGGAGTTTTTTAATTTGGGTGAGTGATAAAAATATTTCAGTTTCCCACTATTTCTAATTTCCTATTACCAATAAATAGAAGAAACAATATTATGGTACATACCATTATTAACCCATGTGAAAATATGAATATTTGTAGAATTTTTTTCAAAAAAGTGTTTTCTAAATGATGTTGTTTCATGTTGAATAACTGTTTCCTGACAAAATATTCTAATCAAGATATCAAACTGAGCAATGATTAGATTACCAGAATGGGATACATGGACTAAGGGACATGGATTGGTTTTTTAGTTGTTGATTGATAGTGCATATTTTGAATAGTTTTATTAGATGATGGTCTATTAGACTCATCTTTATTATATTGAGTTTCCAGACGACTCCTTATAGGGAAGAAAGTTTCATTATTTCATTTTCATTATGTCTCATATTTTTGTAAGAAAAAACATGTAATTTGATGTGAGTACATATCATCATTCCAATTAGGTTATATAATCTTTATAAGTTGATTTGACAAAATTTTTATTCGCTTCTTCGTAATTTTAAATTTCCCTTGTCCTATGATAGTGGATATAGAAATGATTTAGGTTCTCACAATAAGTCCAAATATTTTTAATCTTGTCTTCCATGTTTTGTTTTCTCTTTCATGCATTTGAGTATTTTAAATGTTTATTGTCATCAACCTTATTTTTTCTTCCATGGATATTAAATCAATTTTAAGGTAAAAAATTAACAGTGCTATAAAACTAGGACCCAATGGTTTATTCTCTTGTGAAAATTAAGACCATACATAACTTTTACGGAATAAAACAAAAACATTTTTCTATTCCTTATTATCTATCTTATTATTGTCCCATGTTTTCTCCTTACTATAATTAATCATCTGAGGATACACATAATGATAGGGGTGAGCTAAAAGTCTAGTAAGAGGATAGATAATGACATGAATCAATATATCATAGGTGAGACTAATAATCATCATCATAACATATGCATGTGGTAATCGTAATAATCATGAGGTGAATCATATGAAAAATGGAAAGGAAGGTAAAAATTCATAAAACTGAAACACCATGTCATAATGAAAAAATAACATACATAGTTTTGAATGAATCTAGCATCATGATCATGAACATATCCATTTATCTCATGAGATATATTATATTACCCAATTCAATGGATCTGTATATAATTTCGGGTACACCCATCACATCATAAAATTTTCATTATTATGCGTGACACATATATCAATATGAGACATAAAATTAGTAATGGAAAGGAATGGGTGTTATTTCAATAATCATACATTCATGAATATACATTGGGGTTCCCAAAATAAATATGTAATAACAAACTTGGAATAGGAATCATCAATGATTAGTGTGGAAGAAACAATCTCACGAGAAGTAAAAGATGTGTTTTTAAAAAGAAGAGTTATTTTGAAAAAATATTTTAACATGACCTAAAATGAGATTGAAAATATGTATATCATGAAATAAAATTAAAGGATGATGAAATGAATTTTATGGAATATTAATGTAACATCCATACAGAAAATTGAGTGAAATTGGGAAAACCCAAAGGAAAAGAGACGGGTTCAAGAATATCCTTACCATATGTATGAATGCATTATTCAATTTAATATAATTTATAATCAAATTAAAATCATTAATTAAAAAAATAAAAAACCTTCCATATATTAATATTATTCATTATAGTTTTTTATGATTGTTTATAGTCTATTCGATGAGTTATGGTGTTTAATTTCATTGTTTGGGAATGATGACTTTCTTCATTTTCATGATTGGTTCAGTTGTATATGAGTATGAAAGTTCATGTAAATTTTAATTGTTTTCATGACTTAAAATTATATGTTTTTAAGGAACAAATATAAGACTACATAATCTTATATACAATTTGTTGATATGGTATGAGGATTAATCATTAGATAAAAATTTAATAAAAGTGATTTAATTTACTTTTTGGATAATAAGACCATCAAGAAGTCATATAATTTTTTTAATATAATGTCTATATATTTGTTCTATAATATTATAAAAACTATAAAATTTATAGTAAAAAATGATGGTTTTATGACTAGTGTTTAAGGAGATTGATAAAAATGAAAATGCATCATCCACAGTGGTGGTAAATCGACTCACCAAGGATGATATTTTCTTTTATAAAATTAAAGGAAATGGAAGAAATTAAAAGATGAACTATTCCAATAATATAATAACATTCCAGTATATAAAAGATACATGAGTTACCATTCCTCTTGAATAGATATACATGATGAGATGATAAATAACAAATGGGATTAAAAAGAAAAAATAGAATAAAAAATATGATTTTACAACATGAATATCATCTCATTGAGATCATACATTGGGAAAAGGTTTTGTCCTTTTAATGAGACCAAGGGATCTTAGTCATTGGCCAAGGGCTTGAAATGAGTAATGAGAAGAACATGAATAAAATCCATGTCTTGGCAGGTGTAAGGATAAGAGGTGGTGACATGTAGTAATTATTGGTAGGTAAAGGGGTGTTTTATTATAATTTTATGCATTAGTTTATTATTATGGCAATATACTATGAATAGTTTGAATGGTTTCAATAATTAAAACAAGTTAATGAAGAAGTGTTTGAGATTTTGGGCTTACATCATCCTTATATCATGTAATGTCTTGGATTTTATGTTAATTGTTTTAGGAAATTATATAGGTTATGTTTGAGTCTAGGAAATTATATAGCGTGTGATTTCAAGGAATAGTGTTCTTGGAATAAATGTTTGAAATATATTAATTATATTAAACAGAATGTGTGCATGTTATTCCAAAAAAATTGGAATGACTTCTAAAAGGGTTCCCAGAACAGAATTCCAAGTTCATTGTACAGTTATGAACACAAGGTTTACCCTATGTGCTACATAAAATTAATCATCATGTGTAATTTTTGGAAAAATCATATTGGGAACATAAAAAAATAAAATAATTAAATAAAATTATTATTATTTTTTGAATTTTTGAAGTGACAATTTTTATTTGATTATGTATATGATTATTGAGAATCCCATTGGTTAGCCACATAACCCTAGGGCCATTATAGGATGGTTGGAGAGAGAGCCTTTGAGAATTCTATTACGTGAACAACGATGCATTTTTGAATCAAATACTGACAAAACATTGATTCAATGTATCTATCCAAATGAAGATGAAGATGCATCATTTTTCATCACTGATTGAACTGAATCATGGTAGGGTGTGTGTTATTATTTCTATTTCCTCAAAATTCTTAATATATATAAAGAACATATATCAATCAAAAAATGGATTGATTTTTTGAAATCTCCTTATGGGATTGGTTCATATGCGGGTTTTTTGGGAGATTTTATCTTTTTGTTTAATTTTTAACAATTTGATTTTAATTCTAATGGAAATGAACCAATATCAACACAAGAATTGATAGAGGTTTATTCCTTAGGATTAATTTGTTCTTTTATCCCATCATTCATCATTTATCATAGGATTTCATCACTTGGCATGTGGTTCGTTGCATTAATAATGGATTATTCATTGAACATTAGTTCACTAACACAATAATCTAAGATTGTAGATTTGATATTGGTATGGCACAAAAAAATGAAACATTGATAACGATGAATGGATTTGAATGGTTTGGAAACCCATGATTTTCATTTGAGATGTATGAAATTCAATTCAGTTGAATGATTTCATTTTTCTGATTGGATTCAGCGGTTAGGGAATGTTGGTCATCAACATTGATGCTCGGTCTTGGTAGATCTATGAATACATACGAGACTGGATCCAAATTTCAAGGCGATGGTGGCATATACATGAGTGAGTATAAGAACAAAGTTTTTTTTGGAATTCATGATATACATGAAATGTAATATGTGAATAGTTGTTATGTGGGGAACCCAGGAAATGTCTTGGATTTCAAGATAGTGTCATGTGTCACATGGCATGTGACCCAGTCACACTCCATGTAACCTCCCCCAGGCAACTCAGTGTGCACCAATATAATTACATGGATACGAGGTGGGGTACATGGGTTTCCTAAATAGTGTGTACTCCACCAAAAAACAAGGCTTAGATTTTCTGCGTGGGCTATGTTGTGTACTATTATAGTGGAACGGGTACACAATCTGGCATCATGTACTTGCAAAAATTTCATGTACATAGAGAAGAGACAATGTATATGAACACATCGTGTAAACCCTCTACATTCCATGTATTCTTCTATACTACAAAGATACAGTTTTGATGACATTGTTCATTTACACTTGTATAAAGAGGGTTCAAGGTACAGGTCGTATAACCCCTCTACATATCATTTACTCTTTTATTCCTAGAATAGATCTCTTATGCTCCATATTGGGGTCACCCATTGATAGGTTTGGTTCCCTTTATCCTTTAACCTAATGTTTGGAATGAATAGTTTCCTAATCCTCGGACTATGATCCCTTCAGTATGCCATCCTTTATAGAGTTGTTGGAATCCCCCTAATAGTCCCCAACTGGGATCATCTACTCATCTTTGTTCTATAAGTGGTGTTCCAGGTATCAAAATGACCATTCATAATAAGTGAAGATCCAATACGTAACGAGAAAATATAGATTAAGTTATTGATATCACCCCATGGCCCTCACTGTGATCATAATCCATGTATCACATTCTCTTCAAATCATTCAAATATTTATTTCTCATTATGAGACCCGATGAGTAGTATGACTTGGAAAGACGTCATCAGTGCTATCAGTCTCAAAATTGTACTCTCCCAGATTACGGATTCATGTAATATTCGAGTTAGAATCATGTTTTTGTATACTATTGTTTATTATTACCACTATATTGTGTGCCTTGGTTTATATACTTTGATATTCTTGTTATTTGTTTTGTAGAAAAAATACAAGTGTATAGATGCTTATATTTCCCTTTGTGATATTCTTTGTGGTTTTCGGGGTGTCCAATTGATTATTGTTATGCCTACCACTACATGGGATCTTTTTGTATAGTTCATGTCTTCTATATGTGATCAATCCATTGACAGAGTCCTATGAGGATCAGGACCAGCTGGTGGTTACTGATAACGGACACACTGAGGATTGATCCTTATACTTTAGGCAGCAGTCCATATACCATTACTTTTAGGGATTACATGTGTCACCATTTTTAGGGTGGGCTTGTATTTGAATCTGTTTAGCCTTCATTACATCATGTATTAATATAAATTAATGATTTATATGTATGGATGCATGTTTATTGAGTTGTTTTTTAATTTTCCACATTTTTATGAGCGTCAATGTGTGTGTGTGTCCAATTACATAGGTAATGCCTATGATGTTTTTGATAAGACTATGTGGTCTTATTCATAAAACACTAGCCTATTAGGGGTTTCATTAAGGAGTTGATGTAGATGATCCTTAGTAATAGGTTATGATAGAGTGATATCAGAGTGGTCAGTACAACTTTAGGGTTGTGATTTTGTGATATAGGTTTGGTAAAATATTATTTAGTTATTTGAATTTGGATTTTAGGATAGGGAATCCATTGTTGGTGTAGTGGTTATTTTATCCATACAATAGGACATTAATAACTTTATTTTCAACTTAGTACATGAAAAAATTGTTTCAGGGAAAAAATGGGACATGCATCATATAAGAATTGGTTGCGGTTTCCGTGTCCTTGTTTAGTCAGCTCTACAAATATACCCATTGACCGTGGTACATCTTGTATAATTTTTTGTATGCCTCTAATATGTATACCATCTAGGATTCATCATGATTATTAAGATAATTAACTCTTAAATAATTATTCTTTGATAAATTGACCACTTCCTGAGATGTTACCTCTAGATGGGTCACTAACCATACCCCACCTATAGAGAAGCACATGGTATATAAAGTATTAGTGGATGAGGTGCACAAGATAACAAAACATAATTAGTTTTAGATAAGAAGACCCTTAAGGTTTTGAGGTGACCCTAATCCATAGATGGATGAGGACATTCTTCATGCATTGACATGAGTTTTATGTCTTTTTTGGACACCACAAATGAAGATGGTGATCCTGGTAGAAATCCTTTTTCATGGCTCAACATAGCGATGGTGGGGCTCAGTGACCAAATCATAAAATGAGGTGACACAATACTAGACATATTTTTAGTTCCTTTTTATTGAAACCATGGATGTAGTTGAGGATCTAGTAGACAAGCAGTGTGTGGTCTTAATTTAGACTTCTTACCACCACCAACCCCATATGGTTCATTTCTGGATCAAGGAGCTATAGAAAAAGGGAGGGGACAACAACAAGTTGTTGAGGATTATGAACTAATGGCTCTAGGGATGATTTGGGGTATGATCATTGTCTTTTATACCTTATCTATTGTACTCATAGATGTAGGTTATTGTTTTTCATTTCTTTTTACAAAACATGTATGATACATAGATATTTTGGTTCAACTGTTGACTCTACCATTACGCTTGGAGAATCATAATAGTTAAGACCTAGTGATCACAAAAATGTTCTAAAAATGTTACATGACTCTTTAAGATTGGAGTATTTATTGGAATATTTTGGTAGCAGTGTCGAGTAATTATGATTTTATTCTTGGTATTGATTGGTTATCTGCAGTTCATTCCCAGAATGACTATTTTACATGAAGGGACTAGTGTGTATGTATTAATGGGACTAGGTTTTTCTTTTTTGATGAAAAGAAAACCCTATAAGACCAATATGGACTCCTACATAGGCTCATGCATCCAATTACTCATTATTTGGAAAGCCTAACCCTTAGTGCATTGGATTGTATGAGTTCTCATATTCATGTAGAGGTCAGGGAGTATGAGAACGTCTTTCATGAAAATGTTCCAGGATTTTCTCCATATTGGGATATATTATACTTCATTTATCTACACCCTTGGATGGAACATTTATCTATATCATCTTATTTTATGAACCCCATTAAGAATCATAAGATAAGGGTGTAGTTAGATGAAATGTAGAGGAAGCGATTCCTGAGACCTAGTGTTACACCCTAGGTAACCCTATTTTTTTACCCAAGAAGGCATATGGGAGACTGAGGTTGCGTTTGGTCTATTAGTGTTTGAACCAAGAGACTAGTAATAAAATGTATCCACTACCAATGATCAATTACCTATTTTATTAGATAATATGGGCTCATTGGTTCTAAAATATTTACCTCATATCAGGCTATCTCTAGTTGTAAGTACGAGACGAGGATAAATCAAAGATGACATTTCGATGTCATTTTGGTCACTATATGTACTTTGTATTTACCTTTGTCTTGACTGATTCCCCAAAAGTGTTCATGGGAATCATGAACCAAATCTCTTAACCTTAGGTAGAATAGATCATGGTTGTATTCATTGACGGGATCCTTGTGTAATTAGAGTATGATGAGGAGCACCTGAGACACATAAGGATGGTTTTGGACTTACTGTGATAGAACCATCGTTAACAGAAGTTCGTGAAGTTCTAGTTCAATATTTAGGTAGTCCAATTTTATGGAAAACATTATCTCTGTAGATGGAGTGGTACTGGACCCAGCCATGGTAGATTTAGTGTTATCATGGGAGCCTCCTATGAATGTGATGGAGGTGGGGAGCTTTCATGGGTTGTAAGACTATTACCAAATATTAATATTTTATTTATCTAGGTTATCAGAATGCATGATGTTTTTTAATTTAAATTGGAATCTTTTCATGTGGGAAAATATGTTAAATTACTATTTTCAATTTTTGAGGCATTGTTTGATGAGTGCTCCGAACATGTGGTTTCTGGAGGAAGGTGTTGAGTATATAGTGTTCTTAGATGCATATGGAATTAGGTTTGGTTGTGTTTTGATGTAGAGGAAAGAATTGATTTACTATAGTTCATATCAGTTGAGACTATATGAGATGAACTATGTGACCCATGATATTGTGTTAACAGGGGTATTTTTCTCTTTAAAGATGTAGATAAACATATATGGAATCCATTTTATCATCTCTTATAATTAGAAAAGTCTCAAGTATATATTCCCTCATAATGATATCCAATTGAGAAAGATGTGATGGATGGAGTTCCTCTAGGATTCTGACATCGATAGTGTATATAATCTTGGTAAGTGGAATGTGGTTGAATATTCTATCAGTGTAAGATCTTGTTCATAATTTCTGAATGTGGCATTGGTGAATTCGACCACATTACAGTTATCCTTTGTAGATGGTGATTGAGTAGCTTATCTCTAGTTGATGGTTATCACCCCTTGACACATACCATGAGTCTGGGAGGCACCAATTTTGGATACCGACTATGAGACCGTATGTACTCATATATGTATATGTAATACTATTTGTGGATTTTTTATAGGTTTAGAGAATGTTTCCCTTTTTACAAGATGTGTTATTGTTCGAGAACAGTTATGAGAAGAGGTTCTTATAGAGACTAAAAAATACCGTTTGGTGGTACATCCCAGTGTGTAAAATATGTAACAGGACTTCCAAAATTAGTTTTTCTAGCCAGATATGTGAATTTTTTTAAAATTTTGTCTCTTTATACCTTACATATCATCATTTGATGGATGAACACCAAGTTCTAGCATGATAGGCTCAACCCCTTAATGTTTCAGTAAGGAAGTGGAATTACATATCTATAGGCATCCAGATGGTGTTACTAATTATGTATAGGGTACATGGTGCCATATTGGTGATCATATATTGAATAATAAAGTTAGACCACTTCGTATATATATGGGAGAAAAGTGAAGTAAAGATAATGGGACACCACTACGTTCAATAGATAGTTTTTCTCCATGGTGTTCCATAGATGATTGTTTCTAATTGTGATACCCAATTTACATGAAAAATGAGAATGGTATTACAAGAGGCATTTAGGACCCAGTTAATCATGAGAAAAGTGTTTCAACCACAAACTGTTTTCCAGACTGAGAAGACTATTCAGATTTAGGAGGACACACTATGAGCCCACAAGTTGGATTTTGGTTGTATTTGGGAGGATCACCTACCACAGATGGAGTTTTCATACAAAAAAAGTTACCGTTCAACCATTAGTATGACACTATTCAAAGCCTTGTATGAGCAACCCAACAGCTCACCACTTTGATTGACTACCCCAAGAGAGTTAGCACTCATGGTCCTGAAGACGGTGTGAGCTACAATAGAGAAGGTTCATATCATCCTAAAGTGGTTGAAGACTACAAAAATCCTTCATATGTACAATGTTGATAGGTGATAGTGGAATTTTGAGTTCATGGAATGATACCATGTGTTCCTATGTATTTTAACATAATGAGAATTATGGATATTTGGTCAGGGAATAAATATATCTTTGTGGTTCATAATCCCAATAAATATACTACATAGAGTTTGTGATCTGGTTTATCACATTGCATTAAATCTATTGTTAGAATTGTTACATGAAAACTCACATGGGTCTCAACTGAGGAGGTACGTTCATGACACATCACACATTATTGATTGTGGAGAGCAAGACAATGAGGATGAATCAACCTATAAAAAGTACCAAATGGAGATCATAGATCAGAATTAGTGGATACATTGTGTCATAGAGATTTATTTAGTGTGTGATTATTTTTTTCATTAGAATCTTCAAGAGATCACATGGGAATGGGAGGCTTAGATTCATGATTAATACCCACATCTTTTTGAGTAGCCTTTGTTTTGGTTTTTTAGAGATGTAAATCCCCATGGTGGGAGGAATGTAATGTCTTTAATTTTTTGTCTATTATTTTTGGATATTATATGGTTTATTTTGGAAACTATGTGCTAATTTGGAATGAGATTCCAATGCCCAGTCTTACCAAAATAAATATTTGAAAATCATTAAATATATTAAATAGCACAGAAGCATGTTTTTCCAAAAAAAAATTGAATAACAGCTAGATGGGTTTCCAGATCAAAATTATAAGGGCACCATTGAGTTAGGAATGTGAGTTTTACCCTATGAGTGACTTAACATTAGTACACCTGGGTTTTATGTGGAAAAGTATTCATGGGTTCCAAAACAAAAAATAATAATAAAATAATTATTTTATTTTGAAAAGATAAAATATTAATTGTTATGTATCTAAATTGAATATTATAGAAAAATCCCCATCAATAGATGTATAACATTGGTGCCTTTTAATGATCATTTGAGAGAGAGATACCTGGAGAATCCTATTATGAAAACAACAAAAAATTTATTACCAATGATCGATGAAAATTGAATTCGAAGAATCTACCCAAATGATGAATATGATGCATAGTTCTTCATCATCAATGGATCTGAATCTAGGTAAGGTGTGTGCTTTGGTTTTTATTTCCTCTCCATTCATAATTTTTTTGATCGATGAAAATCAATTGAATAACATATTTATTTGATGATTTTTCACCTTGTAGGATGGGTTTACTTGAAGGGGTTTGTTGGGAGAATTTATATTTGAGACAAATTGATGATTATTTGATTTTCGTTCTTACATAAAAAAACCATGACATATATGAGAATTTACTGAGGTTCATTCCTGTTAATTTATTTGTTCTTTTCTCCCCTATTCATCGTTCATTACCGGAATTCATCGCTTAGCCTTCTGTTCAATGATTTAGCATTGGATCGATCATTGTGAACATATTTCATGGCTCTATAATCCGATATAGTTGATTTGGGGATAATATAATGATAATAAAGTGTGACTGGGGTGGAAGAGAACATATTGAATCTGTTAAAACCCAAATTTTCTATCATGATGAATGGATGATGGTTGAGACGAATGATTTCCTTTTTCTTATCATATTCGACAACTAGAATGCATTTCTCATCGACGCAGATTCTAATTCGACTTAGATCCAGAATCCTAGTGATATTGGATCTAGATATAATGATGATGTTGACATGAGAATTAAAAGGAGGAAAAACACATGTTTTGGGAAATATAGATATACATGGTGTGTAATCCAGGATTAAACTGTGTGTGGGTCCAATTGGAAGCATCTAGGGTTTCTAGATAGATCCATGTGTCACATGGCACGTGAACCTATCAAATGGTGTGTGACCTCTACTAGGTAACATGGTGTATACCTGAAGAAGGATATAGATATGGGTCGGAGTACACTAGTTTCAGATATATCATGTGATACCCTATAAGAAATGGCTTGGATCATGTATGAGGGCTACCCCATGTACTAATATATAGGCATAGGTACATGGTTGGCCACTATGTACTGGTACGTAACTGGTGTATACAGAAGAGCCCTATGGTGTAGGGAAGTGTTTTGTAACCCCACTAAAAATTGTGTACACCTCTATAATATATCGACATAGTTTTTAGGGCACATTCATTTTACACATTCTGAACACAGGTTCATGGTATAAGGTGTGTAACTCCTCTACACACCATGTACTCTTTATTATATGGTTAAGATCTATTTTCCTCCAAATATTGGACATGTTTCATTTGGTTTTGTTCCATTTATAAATTTCCTCGTGGTTGGTATGAATCATTTACTACTCCTAGGACTATGATCCCTTCTGTAAGAATTCTTAAATATAGTTTTTTGGAGTTAACTTGAGAGTTCAGGAGTGGGATCCTCTATTCATCTTCTTTCCCTATGTGTAGTTCCTGGTCTACTCGTTACTAATCCTACCTGGCGGAGATCCTCTACGTAGCATGTTTATACAGGTTGATATATTTGTATCACCCCAGGTCCCTGGATGTGATCCTAATCCATTTATCATATTTTCTTTATATGCTTCAGTGTATTCATTATTAGGATGGCACCTAACCAGAATTATCTCTGGGGAAGAAATCAATAGTTCTATAGAACTCATGAATGTGTTCTCTAGTATGAGTGATTCGTGGAATCTTTTAGCTAGCATCCTAGACTTCGTATACAATGTTTGTGGCTTACCTCTAGACTATGTAATTTTGTTGAGTATATTTTGATAATGTTGTTAAGTGTGTGGTAGTCTTATACCTCTACAGAGATGAATGTATTTCAGTTTTTATATGATTTTTTGTTTTTATGGTGTCCCGCTATATATTTTTATTCTCACCCCTACACATGGATTTCATTCGCTTGACATGTCTTGTGTAGATGATAACCTCTTTGATGTATACCTAGGAGAATCAGGAACAGATGTTGCTTAGTGAGACTAGACAGACAAAGGTGTGTTCCTACGGCTTTCAGATAGTAATCTCAAAAACATTACATTCAAGTTAGACTAGTGTTTCAAAAGCATTGTTGTGGGTTTTAGTATGCCCTTATATACCTTTATTTACCTCATGTTTTACTCTTCTTATGAGATTTATATGTATGAATTCATTATTGTTTAGATGACTTTTACATTTTATCCTTTGTATAGGATAATAGATTTTGTGCATGTGAACGTGTACCTATGAATTACCTCAAATGTTAGTGGTATTCCCACTAGGAGCTTGTCACAATCCCCTCGCCCGTTGAAGGTGGGACTGGGGAGTCATGGAATGGGACCAATATTATGGGTTGTGACACATCATCTATTACATGATTATTCATGTATTTTTAAAATAATAAAAATTAACTTAATTTAATAATCATAAAAAATCCATGTATTTTAGTAAAATCCCAAAAAATCACAATCACCATTTTTGATTTGTTGAATTCAAAAAATGAACACCATTAAAATAAAAAAAAATAAATATTTGTTAAATAAAATTGTAAATTAAGAGAATCATATATTAAAAAAAATACATATTTTCAAATTATAACCGATTTTATAACCCTTAGAAAAATTAAATAAGGTATCATAAAATTATCTTATAATCACAAGAATACAAAATATTAATTTTTGAATAAAATTTATGAAAATAATTATTTATACATTTTAATTTAATTATAAAATATAAATTTAATATTTATAGATTACAAAACATCCAATATTAAATTATTCATTTTTAAATTATTTATTTAATTATGTCATGGAATAAATACATCATATTTTAATTCATAACATAAATAAATTTTATTTATACATTCATTGTAGTGGGTTTTGTTATATTGGCCATATTATAATTCCTAACGGTCATATTACTATTCCAAATGCCAATTTACTCTTTAATAAGTATAGGATCATTAACTTCTATAAACACCTCTCATTTCATTAATTTTTCATTTATAATGTTTTTTGAGTTTTTGTTTTTATTATTTGTACTTTATATCATAGGACATGATTAAAACATGGTTATTTTGAATGATAAAATATGGGGTCATTAAATTATTTCCCTCTTATGAAATTATCCATAAAAAATTTATTTTACATAATATGGTGAAAACATGTGAGGGTATATCTCCTTCAACACACCCTCTGGTTCCCATGTTTCCTATTATTATTTATTGTTCTGGTTTAGTACTTCAATTATGTGAGTAGACTTGTTGAATAGAATTTAATCCCTAGGGTCCAATATCTTCACTAGCTTCTCTTTGTATGAGAGTTCATTATATTATTGTAGTACCACTATATTCATTACATTTGAAGATATGGTATCTCCTTCCATAATATGGATACATGGAATACATTTTATACTTGGGACACAGTCGGTGGGAGTCCAAATTGATAAGACATAGCTCTAAAACAATCAAGGATCTCAAAGGGGTCGATGTACTTGGGACTCATCTTTCCATTCATCCTAAATCTCATAATCTTCTTCTATAGAGATGTGTAGAGGAATACCATATATCTATCCTTATGCTCATGGTCTCATCAATGATTATCCAAATAGATATTTTGTTATCTTTTGGATGCCTTGATATACTGTTGAATGGTTTTCACCTTTCCAAACATTTATTCTAAAAATTCAAGTCCTAGTAGCATATATTCTATTAATTCACCCCAGAACACTGGTGTTATTCATATTTTTCCATAAATTTCTTTATATGGATTCATTTGGATGCTCAAGTGGAAAATGTTGTTGTATGGGAACTCAGGCAGAGATAGATGTTCTTCCCATCCTCCTTTAAAGTCCATAAGACATGATGTCAACATGTATTCTGATGTGTGAATAGTATATTCATATTCTCTATTAGTTTTTGGATGATAAGTCATATTGATGTTCAAATATGTTATTAGATAATGTTGGATACATTCCAACACATCTAGTTGAATCTTCCTTCTCAATCAGATACAATCGATAGTGGTAAATTACGTAGGCTTAGCTGTTCTCTGATTTATATCAATTGAATTTTATCCTGTGAGAAGTCCTCTTAAATTTTGAATATGTGATATGTATTTTTAAGATGATCCATAACAACCAATATCGAATTATTTCCTCTGGATTTCTTTGGATGTACACTGACAAAGTTTATTATGATTTTCCCATTTCCATATTGTTATGGGTAATGGTTGCATCGTTCACTTATAAATTTTTCTATCACTCATCACTTTCTTATATACTAGGAACATTGATTTATATTTAGGAATCTTCTACTTCATATTGTCCCACCAATAGTTCTCTCGGAGATATTGATACGTCTTTTTTCTCCCATGGTGAATAGTTGTGGTTGAGCTATGAGCATCATTATATAGAACCTACATTGTCTCTTTATTGGCTACCACACATAATCGTGACCTAAATCATACAATTCCTTCACCAAAAATTTTAAACTCTATTTGTTTCACTTTTCCCATATATTCCACCATATTTATATTTTCTACAACATTCATTTCCGAATCCTTTATTTTCTATATAAGGGATGGTTGAAAATACATTTGACAATGGATTGATGATGTTACTTATTTAATTATATTTATGTCCCTAAACTATAAATATATGATTATTGGATCCTTCTTAATTATCATCAATGATAATGTTTCACGATCATTTCTACTTCAAGAATCCACCGCTTTATTTTACATTACCTGATGGAAGTGTATTTTTTTGTTGTAATCCTTGAGTAGTGCCAACAATATTCACAATTTCATATTAATATGATTTTGTGTGTATATATATTTTTGGTTCCTATGATCTATATATATTTCACACTACCCCACATAGAGATAATTTCAGCAGATTTTCAACAAAAAAGATCATAGCTTCCTACTACAGATCATGCATGTGATTGCTTTGACCATGATTTTTTAACTACCACGAGGAATAGGCTATCAAGTTAAAATTTTGAATTAGTGTATAGCCTGATCCATTCTTTTATGATTCGTTGTATACAACAAATATTTCACCACTTATCAGATGTGTGAGCACTAGGATGCTGATAAGCCTCATTTTTAAATCTTTTATAAAATGTTCACATTCACTATTATAAAAAAATTCTCCCAACATAGTCAATGTGGTTATACAAATTTAAAATTATGATAATTTCTTTAAAAATCACCAATAATACCTAGGTTGTATAAGGAAACTATATATCTCTATTATAGATGTTTTTTTTGTAAACTCTTCGATTTAGTTTGATATGGAAGGTTCAAATGATATTATTTTATAGGTGATATCATTTCCCAAGAAATATAATTCCACCATCCAATATGAAAATTTACTCTTTTTTTCATAAATTTTTCCCTTTCTAAAGTCATTAGAATAATGTTCAAAGGATTCCCATTTTCCGCTTACTCTTGGAGAATATTAGTATATCCTTAGTAAATAAAACTAAAAATTTGTTGATGTTATATATAAAAAATATATTCAATATGTCAAAAAATATTGTTGTAGAATTAATGAGTCCAAAAGGAATCACTATAAGCTCATAGTGTATGAACCGAGTTGGATTGGTAGTCAGGTTAATATATTATTTTCTCAAATTTAATTATTGATATTCTACCTAAAGTTCTACCCTAGAGAAATTCTTTTCCCCACATAGTTGATCAAACAATTCATCAATCTACAGAAGGGGATACATGTTCTTTATCAATATTTTATTGATCCCATGATAGTCAATATAGAGGTGCATCGATCTATCATTCGTCCTAATGAAGATGATTTGATCTCCCTATAGTGAATTAATCATCCATATACATCCATTTTATATATTCTATTATAACTACTTATTTTGTTTCTAATTGTAAATAGTGGAAATTTTGTATGTCTTCTTTGATATAGATAGAGATCTAACAATAGGTTTAATTGATAAATTAACCTATTTGATAGGAGTAAGTCCAGGAAATTCTTCAGGGAGCACATCAGTGTATTCTGTTACAATGGGAATTCCATCGACCATGATTCTCTCTTTTGTCTTAATAATTTGAGCTAGATATGCTTTATCATAAAGAAATAATATCCACACTTGAGACAGTGGATCCAAAGAATATTTATCATCTTCTTTACACTTGTATATAATTTTAGTATTCTTTAAGGGGGTGAAGAGTGATGTATCTTATCCAAAATTTTGTGTTTGATTTTTATAACAATAGAAAAACAATGTAAAATATAGAATCAATCTCAACCAATGATTTAAGACATGATTTTCGTGGTGGTTTGTCCCAAATCAATAACTAGTGAGGATTTATTTAATTTGGATGCAATAATTCCCCAATTTTTTTCTCTTATATAACTCAAGCTCCATATTTTGAGGTAGTGTTTGCATTTTTATGAGAATTTTTATGATACGAAAGAATGGATTGAAATAGAATAAAATAGTAAATTATATATTCTTGAATGAATAAACAGTTTACCTATCACCATATAACTTTTGGGATCCACCTCACCTGTAGTGATGGCCGAAAATTTCTATTTATCCATTGGATTTGGTGGTAACTAACATTGATTACCCCTGAGAACTCAAGTCTCCATGCACTAGCTTGCATATTTCCCTTCCTAAAAAAGAATAATTGAACTATTTGAGGTTACCTCCATTCATCCAACACATTTTCCAACTTTCTCATGTATGTTTGACATTTGAGATCGTGGTGGCCTTATATAAAACTTTTATAGAATTTACTTTTCCCTTTGTTTCAATTCCCCTAATTCTTCTTCCTATATATTATAGATGTGAGTGGTTAATTTTTCTTCATACCATTCTCAATATATTCACTGGCATGAAACTACATCAATCATTTATTGTCTCCAAACCCATGGGACCATTCCCAAAACTCTATCTCCACATTGATAGAAAATTGAAAATCTCTATCATAACTCCCAAGGTGTATAATTTGTGGAGCCTTTCGATGGTGTGGTTTTAAACTAAAAATGAATCTATTTGTTTTTCTATCACTTTTTATAGAAAAACATGAGGTGTACCATACATGCCTGTTGAAATTTTCATTATAATTCATGACATATTCTCCTTAATTTTTCATCATATTTAGGAATTTTATCTCCATATATGTTCAATGAGTTCAAGGGAATTAATTTTTGAAAATCATTTTCAAAATGTCTTCCCACTCCATCACATAAATTTAAACAATTATTATGGTGTTCTTAATCAAAAATCATCCACTGATCGACCTCTACATCAAAATGATAAATGGTCAGAGTCACCTTCTTTATCTCAGAATAGTGAATCATAGAAAAGATATTCTGCACTGATTTGAACCAATATTCTTGGATAACTGGGTGAGAAGATCCACAAAATGTAAATTTTCATTATCCCATACAAGTCTCGATAGTTGTGTTTTCAATCTTTGGTAATGTAAGATGTCCCCGATTTTTCTCATTATTCATTATAGCCTAAGATAATTGGGTATGTATTGCCCAGAAATTTTGATCTCCACCTCCCAAGGAATTGAGGATTCATTTAGTAAATCACAATAATTTCCATAATAATGGTTGTTTTCCTAGTATCTCTTCATTCGAATATTTTCCTAAAATATTTTTTTTGAATACTACATAAGACAATAAGTCATGAATAAATAATACTTTCCCTTTAAGTAGTCAACTATAAAATAATATATTGTGAATTCCCTATGTTTATAAATTTTGTAAGAAAATTGTTGGGTGCATACAAAGACTTAGTCTCATACTAATGGTTTTAAGAAAGATTTCCTAATCCTAATTCACAAATTAATAAAATAGGGATATATTACCAATTATAGAGACCCTGCTTTTTCTTACATGAATATTACCTAATTTTAAAGAAAAAATACATAATTGTGCTACAAAACCATGATAAAAAGGTATAGTGTTATAAAAAAATTAGGAACATATATTAGTAATACAGAAAAATAAAAAAAATTTGTAATTACTTATTATCAAGACTCTTATTGACCCTCATGTTTTTCATGATACAATTAATTACCGTAGAATATACATAAATTAAAGAGCTGATCAAAAATCCAAGTAAGATGATATGTGAAAACATGAATCCATAAAACATCTGTTAGAATAATCATATTCATCATAACATAATAATTAGATCATCATCATAATTATTTGGGGAAGCAAAAGAAAAATTCATGGAAAGTAGCAGTGCATAAAAATGAAACATCGCGTCTTAGTTGGAAAATAAAACATATTGTTCAGAAAAAGGATATCATCAAGTCCAAAAATATATTAGTTTATCATATGAGATATATAAAATTCTCCAATATAATGGTGTACAATATAATTTTTGGAACACTAGTCACATCCTAACATTTTCATGTGCTGTATAATTTCAGGAACACCCATCACATCGTTACAATTACATTTTAATGCATGCACGTATATAAATGTTGAACGTAGAATAACCCATGGAAAAGAATGAGTTTAATTATAAAAATGGTACATTAATTATTAAACAATGGGGTTCCCAAAATAATTATATAATAACATACATTTTATAGGAATCATCAATTTTGGGTGAGGAAGGAACAATATCACGAGAAGTAAAATATTTTTTTTTAGAAAGTAGATTTTTGTCGGGAAAACGTTGAATTTTACATAAAATAAAATTGGAAACAGTTATATCTAGAAATTAAAATGGAAGAATAAATAAATAATATTTAAGGAAAAGTAATGGAAAATCCATACTGAAAATGGAGTGATATAGGGAAACCCCAAAAGAAGCGAGTTAGGTTTGAGAATCCCGTTATTTTATTTCTGAATGCTTTTTTCACTTTAATATCAGGGATAATAAAATTAAACTCAATAATTAAAGAATAAATGAAATTTTTTTATTATTATTTTCTTTCATTATTATTTTTTTAATATCTTTTACGATTTTTTTTATGAGTTTTGGAGTTTAATTTTATTGTTATGTAGTGTTCATTTTCTTGGTTTTCATGATCAGTTTTCTTGTATATAAGTGTCCAAGTTCATGTAAAATTAGAATAGATTTCCTAAATTATAATTACATGTTATTAATGAAAATTTATTAGACTAAGTAATATTTTATATCATTTGGTTATATGGTATGAAGATGAATCAATAGATAAATAGGTACTGAATATGACTGGAATTATTTAGCATATTTTTTTACCATCATTCACTCATATCATTTTATTTAATAATGTATTTATATTAATTCGATAACATTATATAACATATTATATGCATTAAAAAAATTATAATTCTTAATTATTGTTTTAATACTAGCCTAAAAGGGTGTAGTGGAAAATAAATATACATCTTATATAGTGAAGGTAAATTGATACACCTCAGATGATATTTTGAATTTTAGAATAAGAGTAAAATGGAAGAGATTAAAAGACGAATTATTCCAATAAAATAAAATACTATAGTGTATAAAATATACTCAATTTATCATGACTCTCAGATAGGGGGATTTGATAATAGAATAATATAATCAGTGTAATTGAAAAGAAAATAACAGAAAAAGGAAGAGGATTTTATATCATGAATTTATTCTCCTTGAGATCCCCTTTAGGGAAAAGGGTGTTGTATTTTAAGGAGAAAAGGGATCCTATACGTGGGGGAGGGGAATGATAATTTTGTTGGAAAAAATTGTAAATCCTTCATTTCATTGGAGGTATATGGAAAACAAGTGGTGAGGGGTGGTATATATAGGGGATGAGAGGGTTGTTTTCTAATTATTATATTAATTAGTTAATTATTTTCAATAAAGACAATGAATAAATTCAACATTATCACTATATGTAATAAAATAATGAATAAAATTAATATATTATGGGAATAGGTTAGCATTACATAATCTATGACTCGACATTTCGTGTATTTTTAAAATGCAGTAAATTATCATATTTTACCATTCACTAAAAATTCATTTATTTTATAAAAATCCCTAAAATTCATGAACACCATTTTTTGATTTGAGGAATTGAAAAATAGAATACATTTTATGAAAATAATTTTATAAATATTAGAAATTTAATTATTAATTAAATTCATCATTTACTTGAGAAATACATATTTTAATATTATAACTGATTTTATGATAGTTTGAAAATTTAATGAAGGTATCATAAAAAAATATTATAATCTTAAGAAAAAATAAATTTTAATTTATCAGTAAATTTTATTAATATAAATTTTTTAATTATTAATTTAATCATAAAATATTAATTCATCATTAACATCTTACGAAAATACAAACACTTAATATTTTATTTTTAAAACATTTATTAACTTATGCCATGAAATTAATACATCATATTATCAAAAATAAGATTCAAAAATTTTATCTACACATTCATATGTTGGGTTACTATTATACTAGTCAAATTACTATTTTTAATGGTGTTATTACTATTCCAATGGTTAAGTTACTATTTCATCAGTATAGGTTCCTTAAAATCTAGAAATACCTCTCATGTAATTCATTCTTCATTTATAATGTTTGTATTGTGTTATTTATGTAATTATATATGGATTATACTATATGAAATTATTTTAATAATTAAATTTACATTGATAAAATATTGGGTCATTATTTTGATAAGGAATAACTTTAACAAATTTTAGTAGTAAATTTTACTAAAATTTAAAGTATGGGTTTCAAAGTCTTTGAAATAATAAAATACTAAATTGTAATATAATTATTCTCTTATGTTTTCAAAAAAATGAAAAATAAATATTTTTTTCCACTTCCATTAAACACACTAGAGAAACAATTATCAATTATGGTGGGTTTATACAATTTTTGAGAAATATGATATATTATATCTAACTTATTCCTTTAATAAATATTAAAAAATTTGATTTCACGGTGGAATATGAAATTAATAATAAAATAATTTCCTTTTAATGATTTTTTAATTGTATGATTGTCATTATATTAATTATAATAAACGTAAATTATCAAAGTCCATCTCAAGGATATAAAATGAGGTTACCAAGGAAGGATTTAATTTTTTGACAATACCACAATCTATTAAATTCCATTCATTCAAGAAAAAATTAAACATATACCATGAATTATATAGTATATAAGAAACTACTAGAAAAAGAAACCTAATCATTTCCATTAAAATAATTTTTTCCTTTTTGAACTGAATAACCTCAAAGAGACCAACTGAAGAAAACAATATCAGTTAAATGAGTTGTACATGATAATAACTGAATAAAAAGGATAAATAATAATATAATTAAAATTAAAAACGTTAATACTAAATTTAATAGTGAATATAATTGTATTAATCAGGATATTAGATGACACATAAATCAAGAAAGGAGTCAAGTTAAGGTGTTTGTTTTTATTATTTAAATGATTTGAAGTATTTCTATCAGATCTCTCTAATGTTTTTTTGAAAATTATATTTCCAATTTTCTATTAAATATTTATTCCTCAATATTTATTATTTCCCTTCTTTCCACCTAATTAAAAGTATTTCTTATATTTTTTAATTAATTTATTTTGGTTGTCATTAATTATTATGTATTAGTGTTTAAATTCAAGATTCAATGTATTTTATTCAAATTATGGTTCATTTAAATTATAGATGATGACAGGTTGACCCAGGATATAACCCCTCAATGCATTGGGTAATGATTTATTCTCCAAATATGTTATATTTTAATTAACTAATTGAGTTATTTTATTATGTTTTATTAAAGTAGATTACTTATTACCATGGGTGATATTAATATAATTTCTTTATAAACCATTATTATTAAATTTTTTCTTTTATCCTTTATAATGAGTTTTTTTATTAACATCTTTTTTAAAAAATTCATATAAAAATAAAATTTTATTTTATTATTGAATATAAGATTATGATCTTATATGTTTTTAGTGTTTTATATTTTAAATATACATTTTCATGATTTTTCATGTATTGTATTATCCCATGAGTTATCTTCCACTTTTATAACCTAATATTTTCATTTCATTTTTTAGTTTTTTTAATAACATTTATTGGGTTCAAGGATAAATAAAAAAATAAAAATGTTATTATTCTATTTATGTTGTTTGGACATAAATGAATCATTTGTTAAATATAAGGATCAAATTTTATGGAAAAATCTACAATATACCAAAATGTATAGCTTTATTTTTTTAAGAGATATCATTATCCTATAAAACACATAATATTAAGGCATTTCGATTATATGCTTTCTAATATCAATTACGAAACATTTTATTTTTAGATGATTATGTTGGGTTTATTTTTGATATCTCCAATATTCTTACCAAAAATCTATTATTACTGTGTTTTAAAATTATGAAAATATAGATTTTAATACCCAGTAATGAATCTTCATAATAATAATATTTTATGGAGAAAATAACATTAAAATTAAGATATATTATTCATAATGTAAATTTGTAACCTATTTTCTTCAGGTAAGTGTAAAAATATTTGAAATTAAATAACGTATGTATAATTGAAACATTAATATTCATGAATAATTTAATAAAAAAAGAACACACATTCACAGTATTATATAAAATATTTCTATCTCATGCATGATTGAATAAAAAATGAAACATTTTTATGTAAGAATCATACTTGTATAAATAGAAGTAGGTCTTATGGATTATAAAACGCCACATGATCAATTCATATCATGGTGTAAATGAAATTTAAAAATATAATTCCCATAAAGGTGATAAATATTCACCTGTAATTTATACGTTATCCTTAGGGTAACTTTTATAAATCACTATATATATCATAAAATTAAACAAAAAACTTATAAAATTCCTTATATAATAATTATCATTAATCCAAAAATCTTAATCCTTGAGAAAAATTTAAAATTATTTTTTAATAGACCAAAAAAAACATATAGTATATTATTATTAACTAATGTATGGGTTTCTTATGATATTGAAACAATGATGTGTTGGAATTAATTTGGGAACGAAAAATTATGAAATTGTCTCACAAATCATAATAGAAAAATTCCCATAAATAAAACAATATTTTAATATTTTAATAGAAAATATTCAATTTATTATTCTCCATCACATTCATTTAAAAAACAGTTTAAACTAAAAAAATATATAATTAATATTTTATATTTATCATATTTGTTTTAATAATACACAAAATTATTTAAACAAATATAGTACATGAATTAAATAAAATCATGAAATTATAATATATAATAAATAGTAAAAAAATTTAGTGATAAGAAAAAATTTATTTATGATAAGTTAATGATTCAACTGGTCTAAAAGATATATATTTTTACGTTTACATCCCATTTTTTTGAATCCTGAAAACATTTCTAGGGATTACTGCTGTATGTTTTAATAATTATATAATCATCCAAAAAATTATGGAATATTTTTTCTGAATATATTTTATCCATTGAAATTATCAAGGGGGAAAATATCATACAAGAAATGGCGATCTCATAGGAATTTTCAGAGCAGTCTATAAATGTCTGTTTCTGATAATTTAATTACCATTATTATAACTAATGAGAATGATATTAATTAGAATCATGAAATATTCAAATATTGATGGGACAAATATACCACTACCTTTATTTTCCTTCAATTTATATAATGCAATAAAATAATAATTTACTAGAATTAAAATAATTCTTTGGAATAAATTATTTATGGATTTATAATAAAATTAATATATAATCACCCTCACTTTACCCAAAATAGAAAATTATTTATAGAAATAATATAAAATCTTATCTTACTCTCCATCATGCTTAAACAACATTTCATGAATCTTTTTTTCATTATTTATAATAATTTCATATAATTGTTAAAATAACTTATTATTCCATTATTATATTTTCAGCCTTCTATTTCTATGTTCATATCAAATAAATAACCAATAAAATTAATAAATGTTTTTTATATTATTTTGGAAATATGCGGGAAAAGTCAATATAAAATGAAATAGAGTAAAAAAAATATATAGATTTGGTTTCCATTCCATTTTTTAATATTTTGAACCATATTTTTTTATAATATCACTCTATATAAAAATTAAACATTAGTTTCAAAATTTTAAATATCGACATAAGAAACTTTTTGTAATGTACTTTGAAAAATATCTATATTCTACTAATTAACTCATTATATATATTTCTATATAAATATTTTTATTCACCTCTTTGTATATGGAACCAATATTGAGGCCTAGTAACTAAAATATTATAATCATATTATTCTAAACATCTACAATATCACATTGAATAATTTTTTTAATGTTATGATTTTTAACAAACACTTTTAATTTTCCAATTAAAAGATTAACAGGATTTGAAATAATAGTACAATTCATCTCACATTTTATCTTATATGTTTGTTTTATATTTTTGTGACTATAACAATAAGTATATTTAATTCAAGAAATATTTTTATGTAAATATATTTTAGAGAATCAATGAAATATTTATTAAAGATATCATATCATTTAGCTTCCTCTTTGAGATCACCTTTAGTAGATTCCTGAACAATTGTATCATCAACCTCATCAACATTTTTATTTTTAATAAATATTTATGAAATATATTTCAATTAACTACATAAACAATTCTTATACTATAAAATACTATTTACATTATTATAAAAAGTATCTATTTTTTAAAAAACACAACTCAAATAGCCATTTAATTTAAACAATATCTCTAATAAATATCTTCATTCCCTTTTTAGAATCATCAATGAAATAATTAATTTTAGATTCTTCATTTGTAATATTATTTTATATAATATTTTTTAGTAATAGTTGAAATAATATCTTAAATAACATTTAATATTCAACAATAATTTGATGAACTACATTTTCAATATCAATATTTGTTTTAAACTATCTATTATATTCACTTTCAGCTCTAACATCTTCTTTAATAATTTTTGTTTCACATTTAGCTTCTATAATGTTAGCAGAAAAAATTAAATTAATATATTAATTAAAATATACATTCTCACAGTCGCTACCTCAATATTATCTTGAATTTACTTCTAAAGAATCATGCAATGGTTGGAAGTTATACTAAGTTAATATGCCTCAATAGTTAACTATAAGACCCTGCATTTGTAGGAGTGGTAAATTCAAGAAAGAATATAAATTTTCATTTATTGGACATGTCATAGTTTTGAAAACGACATATAATGAATGTATGATTGTTGGATTACATAAAATTGATATTTTGAAATGATTAGTGATTATTGGTAGTTATCTTGGGTGTTTAGAAGATGTTTTGAGGATTTTTGATATGTTATGAGAGTTTAGATTTTTTTTACGCAGGGTGCATAGTTTTTCACCACATTTTTGGAGAATCATTATTACACATGATGCTAATTGAGTTTTCATTTTATTATAAATTTTGAAATGTATGGTTTCAAAATTAAAGGACGATTTGAGTTAAACCATATACTAAAAATGAGAAATCCTGAGATTTTTTGAGGAGTTTGGAACTTTGTACACAACATACGAATTATTTCAGAGAAACCATGAAACATGCAGTAGAGTAGTAATGTAGCGTGTTTAGTGGTTGGAACATTGTGTGGATTTCTAATCATTCAACTACATGGTTAGTGAATAGTTTTGATATATTCACATCCAAACCATGTAGGTATATATATCATCAATAAATAGTTGTTTTCCCAAAATTCTACATCAATTTTTAATGAGACACCACGAACATTCTCTTATATTTGGTGCACCTGAACCATGGGTGATCCCAATAGCATCCAAATTCATGAACCCAATATTTTGGGTATATTTAGGGATTTTCCTTTCTGATTAATGTGATTCCATCACCACCATTAACTTTTCTTCCATGTCTTCTTACTCTTCTCTAATTTGGAGTTCTTCGGTAAAAATTTTGTTTGATCAATCCACAAAATAATAATGGAACAATCCATTTTTCATGGGGATTTTTTTTAGATTACATTTTAAATATCCTATGAATGTCATTCTTGCCACATTCTGGGATGTTTCGTCATTGTATTAGAAAAAATTGAATTTTAATATTTTTGACCACTTGAAATAAATAAATTATTTATAGAAATGTTATAAAATTATGAGGATTTTCCCAAGTATAGTTTAAAGTGTCTGTTGTGGACAACCCATTACAGTTGTGAAGTGTTTATAAAAGAGGTGATTATCCAGTTAATTTTTATCATTTTAATTATATAGTTTTTGACTCATTAATAAATAAAAACTTTTTTTATATATTATAACTTGTTTCTTGACATGTGGTTAGAGAATATTTGGTTGGGATGATATCATGTTGATTCATAAGATATTGGATTCGACTTGGATGGGCCTTGGAAAGTTTATAATTCTTTTTAAATTTTAAGGAAATATTTGTTAATAATTTTGGAGGTATAATATATTTACCCATAATGGTGATAATTTTTTACATGTGTATGAGATATGTGTCTTAAATCCCATGGGAGAGTTGTATTGAACTTTGGTATGTGTTTGTATTTTGGGGTCATATATTGATACTTATACCTTCCATTAACCTTGTTGGATTATATTTCATTATGGGACCATAAATATAGCCACACATATGGTCTTCCACCATCTGAAAATTAATTTTTTAATTTTCAGAGTTTTATTTAATTGAAAAAAGTGTACAAAATTATAACTAATCATGCATGTGAGGTTATCACCAAGTTTTTTTTTGTCTAATTGGGGTAATAAACATTTTGAAATTTTTATTATTTTGGAAATGTTATATTTTCCTCCACGAGGTTTATGAAAAGGTGTTTATAAATTTATTTTAAATATTTATTTGAAATTTGTGTGTTTTTTACCCTTGGTTATATAACATTATGGCTCACTAAATATTTTTTGTGGAAATAATGGGTTTATAATTTTATAGTGATATATATTTTAGGCACATTAAAGACTCAGAAATTCCATGGAAATTGTTTTCATAAATACATGGAAATTTTATGACCCCTCTAAAATTGACGAAACATGATTCCAAGGTCCCGTGTATCGGGAATCAATTTCTAAAGTTTTGTTCGGATACATTCAGTAAAAATATGGGGGGTTTCTTATAACATTTGAACAAATGCTCAGAATTGAAATTCGAGGACACCGTTGAACTCGCAGCACTGATATTCCTATATGAAGATTATCACCACGATGACTGTGGGTCTAGATTAAAAGATAGTTTTTGTGCTTTTAGAGAATGAATTAAATAAAAATAAAGTGTGTGGATTATTCTTTATTTGTTGGTTAAGACATTCTCATAGAAGTTGGAGGTGGGACCACCACACCATAACCTCCCATGAGAGGATGTGGTGGTGGGGCCCACTTGAGCCTAACCTCCCACAAGAGGCTATGACATGGTGACCACATGAGACTAAACCCCATATTAATGGTGGGAGAGGAACTCCTCTCAATTCCCCTCATTAATGGGGGAGAGTCTCTCCACACCCACTCTTTTATTGGTGCCAAATCCCTAAATCTAATGGTGCCAAATCCTCCACATTAATTAAGGGGGAGCCAATATAATTAATTCACAATTTTAAATATTGTCCCAAAAAATTAAATAATAGATTAACATAGTCTATTATTATTATGGTTGGCATTGTACATTTTGGTGGTAGATTTGAGAGGAGGATTATTGGGAGAAAGCTCCCAATGAAGAATGCTTACGACTACGAAGAACACCGACCTTCTTAGACTTCTTCCTCAGATCCTACCGATGTGGAATGTCTTCAACCGACCTTCCATCCACATCGTCATCAATGAGCCGACACACGAGCTCAGGATTGGAACTGTGCGGCGAACGCGACGAAGGACGATCACCTTCTTCTTCTTCCTGTGACTTCTTCGGTGATCAACGAACAAATATAGGGTTTGTTTTCTTTTATGTGTCATGTTCTTCTTTTCATTCATAATGAATAATGAGGATATGTTTCATTTGACGAGTGATTTGTTGTTCATCATTCTCCTACCAAGATGAACCGATTGTTATCACCCTAATCACGAAATTTGTCGGCCAAACTAACATGGCCCGACTACCTCCGTCGATATTTTTTGAGATATTCTTCGGTGTGGAGATGAAGCAACGAGGTGACGAAGGCGGCTAGGAAAAAGGCTGCACTACCCATGGCCTTAGTAATCTACGCCGCCCCCGTGACGTCCCGTACTACCATCGGCCGAACCATCCCCAACCAATCCCCCACTGGCCGCACCGCTCGCAGAGCCGAGCCACTTCCCCAAGTCGACTTGAGCCTCGCGAACATGTCGATCCTCTTCCCGGCCACCCTCTGTCCTGCCTGGCGCCATGCATGTCCGTCTCTTGGCTGCCAGCCGGCGAGCCTAGCCACCCGCTGGCCCACCTGGAACCCTGCCCGGCCGCCCTCCATCCCCCCTTGCGCCCTGCCCGGCCGCCTCCCGGCCTCCAGAATCTACACATGACCGAGTAGGTTCCATGGTCGTGCCAGTCTCTCAAGCCGACCCGAAGGCCCCCTTGCGGTGCCCTGGCCGAACCAGCCCGGTCGCGTCCTCCGGGCCGAGATGCACCGGGCGGCACCGTCGCTGTGCTCCAGGGCAAACCGCCCACTCGGCTAGCTGGGCTGGGCCCAGTAGGCGGGGCCGAAGCTAACATGCCAACCCATCCAATCTTATGGGCCAGACCAAACATGTCTGAATTGGTTGACCCAAATGGTGTTGGACCAGGTTGGTTCAACCAGGTCATACTGGACTCAGGCCCACTACCAACCCTTTAAATTCATTGGCCATATCATTTGCACCAGATGACTGTTTGATGAATAGTTAACGGTACTAGTTTTCGGCCAACGCGATGGTCTCTTTGAGTATACCCCACTACTTTTCATGGTAATGATGAGATATGGCCATGTTGGATCGTGCACGAATCCAACCGGTCCCCTGAGACTAAAAGTATAATATCTCACAGACTGGGTGATTCCATACACAAGGACCCTGACTACTGATTTCCAACTTAGTGCATGAAGACACTGATTGCATGTGTTTTTTCAAAGGTTTTCATTAAGTCGTATCAACTAGGTCAGCTAACCAGGTTTAATATTTGACCGTGTCTCATTAGATTCATTTAGGATGCCTCCTTAAGAATGACCAGCTAGAGCCCTAAGAGTTGAATGCGCAGATAGCCCACCATGTAATGAGGCCACAGTGTAGGGTCCTCTTCCAGCAGAGGAACTAGTGGTACCACTACCCATTGGGCCACGGAGGCCACCAGCCCCAGCAGCAGACGATGCACACCACATGAGCACATTTTGCAATTTCCAATGCCAGAGGCCACCCAGGTTCAAGAGAGAGACGAACCCACAAGAATTTAAGGATTCATTGGAGGCTGTGGTGGGAGTTTTCTGACTGGTAGGGACACCATCCAACCTTATGTAAATACTTTCTACCATCCTTTTACAGGAAACAGTGGGAAGATGGTGGAGCTTGATTCCCCACGTTCATGATGAGATAATGCTTCTCTGGAAAGACTTTGAGAGCCTGCTTTGGGCAGAGTTTGTCCCAGCCACCCTACGTGCAGTGTGGATACATGAGTTACTTCACCTGTAGTAGGGCAGCATGACAATGGCACAGTACTCCGTTAGGTTCACCGATCCCTTGTCGTACTCCACAGATATGGTATGGGACCCATTCTTGAGGGCATGAGCCTTCGAACAAGGGCTCAAGTGAGAGATTAGTGATTCGGTGATCTCTCTCATCATCCCGACACAAGAAGTGGTGTTGGAGTGAGACCTCTTAGTGGAGAGTTTCTTTACTGAGCAGTCTCCAGCAGCGAGACCCACCACTAGTAAACATGTTGCAGAGGCTTCTGTAGCTGGCAGTAGAAAAATGTCGTAGAGGTATAAGAGGACCATACCCACGGGTGGATGACCGCATGACTTAGTTAGGTTGTACGGGGCACCTGTGGCAGAGATATACATGCTAGTAGTGGGCAGTGTTACTGATGTAGCGGGCAGGGTCACATGGCCCGTGACTGTCTGACCCACTATTCGGACGATCAGCATGCAGTCGAAGGACCACCCAGGAAGAGGCATAGATTCGATCGAGGCAGTCCGTATGGATCAGATAGACATGGAAGAGGGGTTGGCCATGCATCTGGTGGTCGACAACTTTTCGATGTGTTACCACCACCACTACCAGGAGGTCCACCCTGATAGCTGGGAGCATGTGGAAAGGCGAGAGCTCAACTCCAGGCAGCTGAGCCTTACAATCATGGTGCTCTAGATATGATTCGAGGTATGGTCTATGTCTACTCATCCTTAGCTTCAGTTCCTATAGACATATGTTCTAGTCACTCTTTAATTTCCACTGCCCTTGTTCAGAGTTCGGAGATTCTGACGGATCCGTTGGCTCGATCCTTATGGCTATAGACTCATACTTGAGCAGACTCGATGATTACACACTAGTTCCAGCAGTGTGAGCTTACTCTAGGCGGTGATAACTTCGTCTGGGATCTCATAGTAGTAGCGTCAAGGCCTTATGACATCATCTTGGGTTTGGAATGGTTATATATAGTCCAGGTTCAGATCGACGTATTAGAAGAAATGTTCGGGGTGTTGCACGGATGGGACTAGTTTTACCTTCACCGGTGTAAAAGGAGACTTTTCATCATAGGACTGACTTAGTCAGAGGATGGTGCAGTCGATCACTCATCAGTTGGCCTTACTTACCCTCGGAGTAGTTGATGTGGAGAGTCCGAGCTATCATGTAGTGGTGGACCAGTACATGAATGTTTTCCCTGACGATGTTCCAGGACTTCCTCCTCACAGAGAGGTTGACCTCTACATTGACTTGTACCCCGGGACGACACGAATATCTACACCAGTGTATCAGATGGTTCATGTGGATCTTCACGAGCTATGGGTACAACTAGAAGACTTGTAAGAGATGGGATTCATCCTGCCAAATGTTTCTATCTATTCAACTCCGATTCTGTTCGCCAAAAAGGAAGATAGGAGCTTAAGGCTTTGTGACGAATACCATCACCTAAACCGGGTGACCGTGAAGAACACATACCCACTCCTGAGGATTTATGACTTCTTCTATATGTTGAAGGTATCACAATGGTTCTTGATGATAGACATCAGATCTGGCTATCACTATTTTAGAGTCCAAGATGCGGATGTGCTGAAGATGGCCTTCAAATGTCTGTATGACCACTACGAGTTCTTCATTATTCCTTTTTGTATAAACAATGCTCAAGTAGTGTTCATGGGACTCATGAACTTGATTTTCCAGCATTAAATTGATCTTTTTGTCATAGTCTTCATCGAAAACATTCTGATCTACTCGAATATTGAGTAGGAGCATGCCAACAATTTTTAGATAGTACTGGACACACTCAGAGAGCACCAGCTTTATGGTAAGCTCTCAATGTTCCAGTTTTGGATCCGAGAGGTTCAAATCATGGGAGACATCATCTCGGAGGTTGGAGTTGCAGTGGATCCAAATAAGATTGAGGTGGTGATTTCTTGGGAGCCACCTTGGAGTGTGACAGTGGTACTAAGTTTCATGGGTTTGGCTGGTTACAACAGGAGGTTCATTATAGTCTTTTCCAGAGTTGCAGCACCACTATCAGCCTTGACGAGGAAGGGGTAACCCTTCGTGCAGTCGGAGTGATTCTAGTAGAGCATTCATGAGTTGAGGTAGAGGCTGATTAGTGCCCCCATCTTGATGATTCTAGAGGAATGTGTAGGGTACATAGTCTACTGCGATGCATCAGGGACCATACTTGGGTGTGTCCTGATGCAGGAGAGTGTAGTGATTATGTGTGGTTCTCAGAAGAGGAGACAACATTAGCAGAAATATGATACCTAGGACCTGGAGAAAGAATCAGTGGTCTTATCCTTGAAGATGTAGTGACATTATCTAATAGGAAAACGTTTTACCATGTACTTTGATCACAAGTATCTTAGGGATATCTTCTCTTAGAAGGACCTGAACATGAGACAACATCGATGGCTTGAGTTCCCCAAGGACTATGACTTCGAGATAGTCGATAATCTTTGAAGGGAAAACGTTGTAGAAAATTCACTCATCAAGAGATCTGGAATACAGATTCTATGTGAGGTTACATAGTAGATGGCCACTTTGCAGATATCCTTTCTGGATAGAGATGGATCAACATTCATTCAGTCCCATTAAGTCACTCCCCCACTTCTTCAGTTGGTCAAAGAGGCACAACATGGTGACACTGACTGCAAGACACGACGTGCTCAGATATCAACAGGGCAGGCACTAGATGTATTTTCTAAAGGTGGTGAGCATGTCATCCTCTTTAGAGGACGTACTATGGTACCAGTGCCACTTCAAGAGGTAGTGTTGAAGAAGTTCCATAGATCCCATTTAGAGGAACATCCAGTACTAGAAAAAATGTATCAGAACCTTCGACGGCAGCACTGGTGGCTAAGTATATTGAATGCAGTAGTAGAGTTTGTCTCTCGATGCCTCACTTTCCCGAAAGTGAAGGTGGAGCACCAGGTACTAGCTGGCATGGTTTATCCATTAGTGGTCCCAGAGTGTATATCAGATGTGATATACATGGACTTCATGACAGGACTTCCACGTATATCCAGGGGTGATGACTAGATTTGGGTGATAGTTGATCGACTCACCATGTCATCCCACTTCCTACTGATTAAAGAGCATGGTTCAGTAGAGATCTTGTGACACCTTTTTGTGTAGGATATTGTTATGTTACATGGGGTACCTTCTTCTTTTGTCTCTGATCATGACACAAATTTTACTTCCCAGCTATGGAAGGGATTGGAGGAGGCTTTCGGGACACATCTTCTGTCTGAGCACCACCATCCCTCCATAGATGGATGGCCAGACTGCATGGACCATTCAGAACCTCAAGGACATGTTGTGTGATTGTGTCCTAAACATTGGTCACAGCTATGAGGATCACTTACCTTTGGTGTAGTTTTCATACAACAACAACTGTCACTACACTATACGGACGACACCTTTTGAGATGTCATATGGACGACCTTGAAGATCACCTTTTTTCGGGACTGACCCTAGGGAGTCAGCAATAGTGGGACCAATGATGGTACATGATACAACAGAAAAGGTTTAGATCATCTAGGAGTAGATGAAAACTGCACAGAGCAGATATAAGTCATATACGGATATGAGGCAGAGATCTTTGGAATTCGAGGATGGAGACCATGACTTTCTATGGGTCTCATCTCTATGAGGAATATGGATATTTGGCCGATGTGGCAAGTTATCTTTGAGATTCATCAGACCTTTTTAGGACCTCATAAGAGTTGGCTAGGTGACTAACTTCTTATCTCTTCCACCTCAGTTGCACTAGGTGCACAATGTCTTTCATGTGTCTCACTTGAGGAGATACGTGCACGACCTTTCTCACATCATCGACCATGTAGAGCTCGACGTCGATGATGGGGAGCCTATCACAGAGGTTCTAGTGGATATTGAGGATCGAAAAGATCAGGTCCTAAGTGAATGGTCAATAAATCTGGTGTGCAGTCTCTAGCAGCATTGGAACCTCTAGGAGAGAACATGGGATCGGGAGACTCAGATGCATTCTTAGTACCCTACGTGTTCCATTAGTTTGAGTTTTATATTACGGGGACGTAAATCCCTAAGGTGGGGAGAATGTAAAGACGCAGATATTCTATGGAATTTGTTTTCTTAAATACATGTAAATTTTTCGAGTCTGCAAAAATTGACGGCACGTGATTCCGTGGCCTGGTGTGCTCGGAATTAATTTCTGATGTTTTTTTCAGGTACGTATAGAAAACATACGAGCGAGTTTTTATAACTTTTGAACTGGTGCTCGAAATTGAAAGAGGAGGACACCGTTGAACTCACAGCGTCATAATTTGCTTATGAAGACTGCCACCATGACGATAATGGTTCGAGATTAAACAATAGTTTTTTGGTTTTTAGAGAATAAATTAAATAAAAATAATGTTTCTGGATTAATTTTTATTTTTTGGATAATACCTCCTCATGGAAGATGGATGTGGGACCACCACACCTTATCCTCACATGAGAGGTTATGGTGGTTGGGCCCACCTGAAACTAACCTCCTACGAGAGGTTATGATGTGGGGATCACATGGGACATAAACCCCTATTAATGGTGGGAGAGGAAAACCTCTCAATTCCCCTCATTAATGAGGGAGAGTCTCTCCACACCCCCTCCTTTATTGGTGCCAACTCCCAAAATTTAATGGTGCCAAATCCTCCACATTAATTAAGGGGGATAAAAGTTAATTAATTCACCATTTTGAATATTGTGCCAACAAATTAAATAATATATTTACATAATTTATTATTATTTTGGTTGGCATTGTTCATTTTGGTGGCAGCATTGAGAGGAGGATTATTGGGAGAAATCTCCAAATGAAGAACGCCTTCGACTACGAAGAATGCTGATGTTATTCGACTTCTTCCTTAGATCCTACCGATGTGGAATGTCTTCAAAATCCATTCCCTCTACTTTGTCCTCAAAAAGCCGACACATGAGCTAGGGATTGGAAGTGTGTGGTGGACGCGACGAACGACGATCGCCTTCATCTTATTCCAGCGACTTCTCTGGCGATCAATGAACAAAGGTAGGGGTTATTTTATTTTAGGTTCCATGTTGTTCTTTTCTTTCAAAACGAAGAACGATGATATGTTTCCTTCGATGAGTGATTATTTGTTCATCATTATCCTACCATGATTAATCGATTGTTATCACCCTAATCGCGGAGGATGTGGGCCATACTAACACGGACCGAATCCCTCTGTTGATCTCTTTTGTGATATTTTTCAGCGTGGCGACGAAGTAATGAGGTGACGACGGCAGAAAAGACAAAGGCCGTGCTACCTTAGACCTCAGTTATTCGTATCTCCCCACGGCATCCCGCACCACCACCGGCCAAACAGGCCCCGGCCAAGCCCCCACTGACCACGCTGCTCGTAGAGCCAAGCCACTGCCCCGAGCCAGCCTGCACCCCGTGGGCCAGGCCGGCTACCTCCCAGCTGCCTTCCGGTCTGCACGGAAGCCCACAAGCCCACCTGGCGCCCTACCCAGCTACACTCGATCACCAGCCGGCTCACTCGGAAGCCCGCTGGATAGCCTGGAACCCTGCACGGCCAGCCCCGGCCCGCCTCATGCACTCCCCGGCCACACATCGGCCCGCAGGGCGCCCTTTCGGGCCGCCTCTCTGCTGCCTATCGGCCGGCCTTGTGCCCTCCCCGGCCACCCGTCGGCCGGCTGGGAACCCTACACGACCTCCTCCCTACTTCCTGCTGGCCCAACTGGCCACCCGTCAGCCCGTCGACCCACCTGGAACCCTGGAAGGCCGCTTGCCAGCCGTCTTGGCTACCCATGCGCCCGCCTAGTGCCTTGCCCGACCACCTTCTAGCCGCCTGTTGCCCTGCCCGACCGCCCGCAGGTCGCCCGACCCCTCGAGCCTCCACCCTACCGAACTAGCGACTTGGCCTCGTCAACCTCATGATCCAGCCCATGGCCCCCATCATAGTTCCCTGGACGAAGCAGCCCTGTTGTACCCTTAAGGCCGAGCTGTGTCGGGCTGGAGCTTCTCTATGCTCCGGGCTGAACCGCCCACGCAGACTGCTGGGTCAGGTTTGATCGTGCACAAATCCAACCGGGCTACTGTGACTAAAAGGCTAATAACTCACAGACCGGGCATCTGATTGACACGCTGTCTATTTCGTTAAAATCCCTATGACGTGGCTGACCATTGATATACTTCAACATGGGAATTCCTGATAGTATGAGTATCTACTAGTAGCTCGTGGTGCATATCCTCCTATAGACGAGCGAGCAAAGTGCAAAGACCTAGTAGCTGGTTGAGACATGAAGACTACTGATCGTTTTGACTCGGACTGAATTGACTAGCCCGGTGGGGAGCACCTTGGGGTTGCAGAAGACCCACAGTTGGGAGCGCCTAGGTGTCACGACAGACCCACAGTACTCAAAAGTAGGATTACCTCAGCCAGCTACGAGGGGGAGCCCCTTGGTGACGTGGTGGACCCATGGTGGGGAGCGCCTTAGTGACATAGTAGACCCATAGTACTTGAAATGAGGAGTAACCTAATCGTCCATGGTTAGTGGGAAGAGCCTTGGTGTCGTGGCGGGCCCAATGTACTCGACAGAGGAGGAGTTCTCCAGCAGTCATGGTTTAAAAAATGTGAATAAAATTCTAGTTTAGTTGAGTATTTACTTTTATATTTTCCTCATGATTGATATAGATCACTTGATAACATAGGTATATGTATGGGAAACTACCTAAGTAAATGTAATTTGTTGATTTAATATTTTGTGGTTTATCCTTGTTGGATTTTGTGAGACCATGAGTGTCTTGAGGTCCTTACTGAGTATCGTTATACTCACCCCTACAAGGGATATTCACACACCTCATTGTGTTGGTTGTAGATAACACACATTGCTGATAGATACTGAGAGTACCAAAACTTTATGGTACCCGGAGGTGGACCATACGACGTGTCGGTACACGGAGGAGACCAAAATAAGTGGAGTACTGAGGAGGCTATCTGTACCTACCCTTCATGTAGGATTAATGGTGGATGAAACATGAGCTGCTTTTCACCATTCAGTTGTTTATTCCTTTTTAGTTGTACGTGTACATTAAATCTGGGCTTCAATTTCCAGCCCCTTTACTTTTCATCACTCTTGTTATATAGTTTTACTTAGCGTTTTGTATCTAGCTGTGTGTTATGTTGTGTGTTTTTACAGTTATAAAGGAAATTCCTTCCTAGTTTAGGGACTTATGCCTTTAGTGATAGTCATTAGCCCCTGGCCTATAAAAGGCGGGCAAGGGGTAGTCAGGACACGGACCTTGCGGGACAGGTTGTGACATGCACCTTTGTAAATGAGAATTATTTAAAAATTATTTTTTTCATTTTAAATTTATTTTTATGTTGATGATTTTGACCCATTGTATTTTGAGAAATGATTTAATGTTTTGGGTGTGATAATGTTGGTCCTAACATGGATAAAAATATATATGGGTCATGTACTATAAGTTTATCATAGATCACGTTTTTTGCTATATTGATCTGGCCCAAAATGGTGCTTCTATATAATTTGAGTATTTTTATTATATAAGTTCAAAACTGAGGAACATTGTTCCTTGGTATATAATATGGAAATAGATTCTTGACTGACACTCTTCATCCATTTTTAATGTGCTAAATTGATGCTATATGAACTATTGTTCAAATGTATGAATAGGTTTCCTATTGATGTTTGGGAAATACATGTTAAATTTATAAGTAATTCTAGACTAAGGCTCATGAAATATTTGTTTTAATTTATGATTTTGGATGCCTAACATGGAAGTTCACTTCTAAGGATCAGAGAAAAATATTTATGTTTTACACTTTCATGAGTAAAATGATAAATGGTAAGCCTCTATTTTTTTACAATGTGTATCAAAAAATTGTTTTGGTAATTGATAATCAGTAATGTTTGATCTACATTTCATTGGACCAAGTGTCATATATATTCTAAGGGTCAATTTTTCTATCATTATATGGATTTTTTTTATATATATCATTTTATGTGCTATTTATTTTTTCAATTATTAATTATTTTAAATTTTATACTGAATGTTATTTTCATTAAACACACAATGTGGTGGACTAAAATGTTATAATAACTCACGAATAATGTTTCCACTCCACACGAGTACCTGGACATCCATCATATGTTTATTATGGGAATATATTTTGATTGAGGCCCATGTTGAGACATATATTATTAGTGATGATAGCTCAGATTGTGTCATGGTACATAATGTGATTTAACTCAGAGATATATGAAAAAAAATTCAGGGATTTTAATTTATTTTGGAATGTTATGTAATCATCCAATATGCAGTTATTGCTAGGGATTATATTGTTTAGGCATTCACTAAATTTCATATTATATTAAATCCCGATGAATTGATTATTATTTTCCATGTACTCTTATTCTGTTGAGGCTTGTATTTTTATATTATTATTGTGCACTTTGATATAGAGGAATAGTATCCTCAAAATATTACCTTATATCCCCACTACTCGTCGACATCCTACCTAATATGAGGAGGTTCACTTCATGTCATATAGATATCAAACTCATGGAACATGTTCATTGACATTCAGGTGGGAATGTTAGAAAATAGAATTAGTGTTATTTGAATTAGTTTTATTTTACTATTTCAGATCTAGTATACTAATGGTATATGAATGTGTCAGCTATTGTGGTGGATATCATATTGGTGTGTCCTGAACACTCATTATTGTTGGAATTCTTATTTACCGGGCTGTGATTTTTGTTTAATTTTTGGTGTTATCGTTGTATTTTGTGTTCTCTTGGAAAGATGCACATGTGTTTTTAATTTGATGATTTATGATGGGTTTTTGTCTATTTATATATTGTATTAAGTACCATGATACTACTCTAAATCATTACAACAATAGATAATATGTGCATCATGTATCAAGTATGGTACAGAAGATCCACATGTTATAGTCATTCAAGTGTTTGTTGCTAATAAATATAGATACTCATTTGTTCAAAGATTCATAAAATTATAATACAGTTTTTTCCAATATATATACATTGTCGAATTGTACATAGATTGGAAAAATTTTCTAAAGACGCCTGTCTAATAATAAGTTATGTGGATCGACAGTGAGATGCTAGATGATGATGAAGATAATGTTATACTCAGGAACAACATCTGTAGTGACACTTGTGGGTCAGCATAGTATAATTATATGACCATTGGATCATTGTATGTGGGTTTTTCTAAGGAGTGATTCAATGACCTAGTCCTCTAGGGAATATTTTCGTGTTTAGAATCTCATAGAGGATGGGTTACCAATATATGGGTGATTGGTTTTCAAATTGATGTCTTCTATTTTTGGGACTATATTGAAGGGGTTTTTACATGTTCATTTCATGCGATGATGAGAAAGGATCTTGTTTAACACCCTGTGAGTTTTGGAATAGTGTGAGTTAGTATTTCCCTAAGAGGTTGGAGCTTGATTTTACAAGATTCTTTATCAGTAAATTTACGTGTAAAAATATATTAACCTTCTAGATGTAAATCTTGTCTGAGTAGTTAGTGATATGTGATTTTCAATGGTGATCTCTGAGAAGGGTCGACCAAGTTGTGTGTGACTTTAGTAAGTTAATAATGTGTGGACGCTTTGGTATTTTGAAAATATTGTATGAATTTATGTGTATGGTATATGGGTTATGTGCATTGGATGATTTTTTGATGTATCACAAATGTGATAGTGATTCAAACTTTTATTTGGACTTTTGAGGGCCAGACACATTTGAGTTCCTAGATTAGGTAACGGTTTATCAAGATGGATGTTCAAATATTTTGGTGTTAAACTAGAAGCCTATGTGGTTCTCTAGGGAACACGTTTTTCTATAGTACATGTTTTTGGTAGTCAACTAAGGATATACATCCAACAAAATGGTGATCTAAAATCCTAGTAATAGTTGTTATAAGGGACATGAATCAATAGAATAGGGGAGATAATAATCATCATCAAAACCAAATAATCATAGGATTGTCATCATAAAAATTATGAATCATATGATAATTCTTAGAATGAGACATTTTAATTAAAATTAAAATGTCATAGTGTTGAAATTCCAGATGTAGTTGTGAAAAAAGATAAAATCTTGTTCACACATAACATATATTCATAGATCATAACATCATCATTTAGAAAAAAAATCCGAGAATCGGGTTTATGAATAGTATACATTGTCCAATGAAATACATCTCATTACCCAATGCAATATAGGGCTATATGATTAATTTCCCACCAATCACATTATAAATTCTCATAATCATGAAATCCTAATAGAATGTATAATAAACATAGTCATGAAATAACCAATGGAAGAGAATGAGTTACATAAAAATTTCATAAAGAATATGTTCATGAATACAAATTTCTATTCCCAATAGATTATAGTAAAATTTATTTTTCATAAACCATAAAATTATTTAGGGAAGAAGAAACAACTCAATATGAGTCAAAGATGTGTTTTGGAAAGAAAAATATTTTTTAAAATGATTATATTTGAATTATAAATGAATTTTGAAGCAAATTTTTCCCCAAAAATAGAAGGTATTAATAGTGAAAGGATATTTAATGAATATTATAGTAATAACCATATTTAAATTTAATTGAAAAATGGATAACCCAAATGTATAAAGATGGGTTCGAGAATCCCCTTACCTTAAATACTAATTTATTTTGATGAATTTCATCCCTAGAAATAATTAATATATTTTTTAAACATTTATCCACATATATATTAATTTATATTATTAAATAATTAAAAATTATAACAATTGGATTATATTTCTTAATTTTTCAGTGTCAATGTTTAAATGTTTATATATCATTCCTTCCCAAAAAAATTATTGTTTTTCATCGATTTCGTTGACTTGTTCAAGGATAATTATTAATTAGTATAATTAATTCTAAAATATTAATATTGATATAAATATACATTTATATAAAATAAATAATTTATTAAAAAATATAAATATTTTGGTGATAATAAATGATTTGGAAACATCCTCATTGGTGGTTAACTAACCTTTAATGAGACATTATAAATAATAGTTTGAATGGGAAGTATAAATATAATATATTTCATAATTATAATACATCATATTAGTTGTAATAATATTTTTAACTTTAAAAAAGTAATTAATTAACCATATAATATTTTTGTTTGAAATGGTTGGAGGAAAATAGAATGAGGATATGAGAATGAGAGGGATAATTGATGAGAAAATACCCTCTTCTTGGCATTTATTATTCTATATGGAACTAAAATTCTTTGATGATTTGTGTTTCAAGGGTCTAAATTTTCCATATGTATTCTAGGAGACATAAGGTAAAAGATATCATAAAATCATTAGATTTGGAATGATTTAGTGGAGTTGTTTTCAAAGGTGAGGGAGATAGGTTATTTACAATTGATGAGAGGTTTAATTTAAAATAAAATTTTAAAAAAATAATATAAATAATGTAAAACTTGGAATTTTAATTTATTAAAATATATATAATATTTAAAAATAAAAAAAATCTAGGGGCTTTAAAAATTTTATTAATTAAAATTATCATATTTAAATAAAATGAATGTGGGAAAATTAAAAATATATATTTTAAGAGAACAGTTTTTTACTTTATGGATTAGAAAATTGATTTTAGGTGTATGAAATGAGATTATTGTATTATAATGATTTATTTATATAATTATATTAGGTCTTATCAATCCTCACATTGTTTAAATGATTATAGAATTATTAAATTATAATAATTTATTTTAACATACACAGGTTTTGAAAAAACCATATTTTTACTATTCATCTAAAAATAGGACAATTTTGATAAAATATAAACAAATAATATATGAAAATTTTAACATACTAATTTAAAAAGTGATATTAATTTTAACAAAATGATTTTATAACATTGTTAATTTAAATTTATAATATTAAAATTAGGTTTTTTTTATGAAAGTATATACAATAATTATTAAAAATAGTACTATTATTTAATATGAGTTTTTATCATGTTATTTTTAAAATTATAATATATATATATTTAATTAAATTATTCATGATATATATTATTTATATCCCAATATTTTATTTTAATATTAAATTACAATTCCTATAGTCAGGTTACTAAACTAGGCAGTACAGTTACTATTCCAAACAATCGGGTCATTAATCCAATAATTACATTACCATTACAATGGTCATATTTCTCTATATAAATATGTATTAGTACATTTATTTAATATTCACCCCAACTCCCCTCAAGGCTCTAAATAGAAATTTTATATAATTTCTATAAGTTTAATAATATTTTGTGTCATTTCTATATTACTATTCTTGAGAGGGATGATTCTATCTGATCAGCATGATATAAATTTGACCATTACAGTTTTCTATTTTCTATTGTTTTCATATTGTATTATTTTTCATTTATTTGGGTTAGTCACTAAATCATGTAAATATTTTCATTAATTAATTAATAGTTTCATTCTATCTCTATATTTTCTATATGTATAAGAAATATATAATATAATATAACACACAGTTATTTAGGAACCAGTGGTCATTTTAAAATTCTTGCTCATCACATTATTCCACCATTAGAAATTTCATCCCAGAAATTTTAACACATATTAATTCATGATAATAGTTAAGGGTACTACTATTTCATTGTATCCACTAGTTTTCACATTTCCTCGTCATATTTTTGGTTCCACCGTAGTAAATTAACATGGTTATATGTATTGTTGTATAGAAAATTGTCCATAAGGGTCAAGATCTTCACTCACAACTCCTCATTAGAGTGGTCATTCTACAATTGCACCATCTTCAAATTTAGTACATGTTAGGGGTTACATTTTTACTATCACATGAGAGATACATGGAACTCATGATGAACAATATCCATATTTGGTTGAATTGAATTACGATATGCCACTCAACTTATTTAATCAATAACCTCAAAAGGTCCAATATACCTATGGATAAGCTTCCCTTTCCTTCTAAATAGAATGAATCTTTTCCACAATTATATTAAAAGCAAATTTTTTTGTCAAACATCTTTGTCCATGTCTAACTAATTTTTGTTTGAATATATTTTTTCTAACTATTGGAATATTTTATATAATGCGAAATGGATTCAAACTTCTCATTCATATCTTGCACAGTAGCTGGTCAGAATAGATTTGGATCTCAAATTTCATCCAAATTAGTAGTTTGACATAACTTCCCATAAATAGCTTCATGTGGATCTATTTGAATACAAGATTTCATGTTTTTGTAGTATAAGAACTCTACAATTGGGAGAAGATGATCCCACATTTCATTAAATTCCATTTATAATGTGCCATTAATTTCTTTGAGTGTTCAAATGTCCTTTTTTAATTGGTCATCACATTAGGGGTGATAGGCCATAATGAAATTTAATTCTATATTAAAAATTTTAAAGAATTTTATATAATTCATAATTGAATTTTGAAAGAGGATTATAGATGATTGATAGTGGAACCCCATTTACCCTGACCACATTCATTACACATATCATGGAATTCATTCCAATTGAGATATCATGCAAAAGAGAAATTAATTCAAAAGCATTGGTGTGTTGGTTGACAATAACTCATATCACATTTTTCTATTATATGCATTTAAGAGACCAATGAGAAATTTCCTATTGATTTTGTCAAAATTTCATGTTGTTATAGGAAATGGATTCATCATCCCCTTGGATATGACATACAAATAAACTTGAGATATACACAGCAATTTCATTCATCATGTTGCACTTCTATAAGTGTTCTTAAGAATCAAAATACATAATTGTACATAAAATACTTATAAAGAATGATGTGATTTAAAAATTATACAATTGATACTTATATATATCATTTGATGAAGGCACCAAAACAGTAGCTCCAAATGTTATCACAACATCCTCATCAATGAGGAACAAATGAATCTTCCCTTCCAATATTGATTTCACATTTCTTCAATCTATATACCATTACATATTCCCTCCTCAAACATATCAAGGATAAATTTTTGGGAAATAATATGGTAATTTTATTATCTATTCCTCACAATTCGGATTTCAATATCAATCATTTTAATATCTGTAAAGATAGGGTCTTTCAAAATCCTTATTATGAATAGGGTAGCAGGTTCTTTTCTACTAAGAACAAAAACTACCTTGTTTTCCTTCCATGGATGGTAGTTAATAATGAATTTTAGTCCTTTATTATCTAAAATAGTATTTGTTGATTCATTTGGTCAACATATTTGTGAAAATATACCTAATACTACAATGATTTTTATATAGGTCAAACTTCTCAGAATTGATGTAGTTATACCAAATCCTCAAGGATAAGGTCATGGATTCTAACTCCATATCTGGTATCAGTTTGTTCTACTAATATATCATGATTTATCTTGAGGTGTAGGATTTTAATTTATAATAGTACATGATTAAAAAACACAATCCTTTCATTTACGAACCAATTTATATCACAAAAAAATATCTCATTTCTTGTAGGTGAGTACTGGTGCTGTGAAAAGAATCATTTTCATATCATTACATTTTTCACACAATTTTATATCTATACTTACATTGAACCTTTCCATGTAATTTAGTTTTCAAGATATATAATTACGAAAAATTTATCAATAAATTTTGATTGTACCCAACTATTCCATGAAAAAAACTTATTTTTATAACACATGAGTATCTAGGACAATCTTCTGTTGAATTTTACTTTGATGGGTCCACATAAATTTATTCCCTTTTGATCAGGTGCCACCTGAATGTGATGTCCACCATCCAAAAGTGACACATGCTAAATGTAGAATAAATTTTACCCTTCTATAATGTCCCCATCATAGTCAATATATTCCTTTTATGTTCCTTTTTCTCTTGGATAATATAAATATATATGTATGTGTATCTTCAATAAAAACTACCAATAATTTATCAAATTAGTCTCTAATAAATATATTTACCAAATAAAATATGATTTTAAGGGTATTAGTTTTTATGATTAGCATCACTATCTATACATAGTTACCATATCATTTATGGAAATTGATATTTTGAATATATCTTCTTCATATTCAAAAGATGATATCCAAAATTAATATACACCATTTTGAAGCACTGTTATCCTCATTATTGACAAACAAATTCATTAATCATTAGGAGGCGAAACATTGTATATATGGAAATTTAGTTTAGCTGAAGGTAATTGTCAAACATCCATATTGACTACTCCATTTTCATTACAAAGATCACTAAAACACTTTAAGGTGATTCACTTGGTCCTATGGGAACATTGTTCAAATTCTATTATTGATCCTTAATGAATCCCTCTAGTTCTATTGGGACCACCATATATTGGAGTTTTGTGATTGGAGTGTCTCCATGTATGAGCTATTGATAAATCTATTTCACATTATGGGGGATGTCTACGTAAATATTTTTTGAAATTCATCAGTGTATTCACTAATAGTGGGAATTTTCTCAATGTTTATGCATTCCTATGACATAGAAATTTGGTCTAGATAAGATTCGTTATAGGATATCGTCACACACACCTTTTAGGGATTACCAAATTTGGCTTATAATATTACTTGAACCAATATATGGTTTTTATATGGTTCAAAATATAGAATGAGATTTCCTTTTTGGGATAGTTTATGTCTTCTATATATAAGGAGATCATATCCATTCCATGTATTGTGTCAAATTCCCCCAGAGGAAGAATTATAAGGTTTTCAGGAAGAATCATCATAGATATGATAATAGGAGAGGAGTCTAATTTTTTTTTCAATGATCACACCACTATGTGTTTTTATAGATATATATTCTTCAAGATATCAAAGATTCAATTCATTTGTTGTAGAAAAAATATGAAATATAGGAATATTTACAACCAGAATAAAATTATTATTTTTATTTACTGGGAGATTAGGATGTGTGTCTTTTATGAAATTATTTTCATGATACACATCCGTATAAGTTAATTCATATGATTTCCCTTTATCCTTTGCATTTGGTGGTTACTAATACTGATTCCTCTCAAGGACTCATGTTATATTTGGCTAGATTGCAATTTTTTTCTTCTGCAGTTACAAAATTGAAGCATGGGTGGTGTATTAGGAGGAATCTTCCATTCCTCCATCATGTTAGTTAGATTCTTCATAATCATGGAGGCCTTATATCTTACACATGAAGAAGTTCCTCATCACTTATCTATAATTTTCATAATTCTTCTTCAACCAAGATTAACACATGCAAGGTTAGATCAACATTCATTTATTTTCATTGGCCCACCACCTTGAAAATTAATGATTATATTATTATCATCATTTCCATTGGACCATTATATAATCTATATATCTACTTTGAGAGGAAATTTAATAACTTTATAATAACTATCAATGTCTCAAATAGCTAGATCATTTTGAATGTGTGGTTTTGAACTACTGAATAATCTACATATTTTTCTATCGGCGTTGTTTGAAAATAATGATATGAATCTATTATTCCATTTGATGAATTCCTTATAAGCTATGATATATTCACCTTATATTCACTTCTGCTCTAATAATTCTATCTCAATATATGAATGAAGATTTTTCAGGAAATACTTATTAGGAAATATTTTCATAAATTATTACCGCTCCATCTCTTCCATTCCATCCATTAGGATGGTATTTTTAATAAATGACTAACATTGATCATTTTATATATATAAATTTTTGTTATATAGATTCACTTTATCCTTCTTAGAATAGATGAGAATAAAACATATCCTCTCAATTGATTTATCCCACAGTTCATGGATTAGTGGATCTGAATATCCACAAAAATAGGTTGTCATTACCACATAAAGGACTCAATAGCAAGTTGCTTCATATTATTTTCAAATTCATTTTTTATTTGGATTATGTTATTTTCCATGCCTGATATGGATGAGTAAGAATCACCTTAAATTTTTGAACTCCACATCCCATGGAATTGGGGATATTTTTTATACAACCATTGCATTATCCCTCACTAGGGTTATTATATATGATTATCATGGTTCCTGCCATTTTCTAAAATATAAAATTATTGAAAAAACATAATTCATTAATTTTAAAATTATAGAAAAAAAACAATTTAATAATTCTTGAATAAATATATTATTCCTTTCTAACAATAAACTATAAAGTGATATCTTATGGTATCTGTATGTTTATATTTTTTCAAACGATTCCTCTGTGATGTTGACCTATCTATAGACTTATAGTTATGTGTTTTGACAAATTCATTTTCTAATCCAATTTAACAAATTTAATAAATCATTTTCTAATACTCAATATAGTGAAAAATAATTTATAACAAAACGATTTCATCATTTATAAATAGAAAGAAAATAGTGCTACGAATCAATGATCCAATGGTTTAGTGTCAAGGTGAAATTAAGATCATATAAAATTTTACATAAAAAATCATAAAATTTATTTTAATATTTCTTATTTATCATACAAACTATCAAGTTCTCCATTGTATATGTATTCACTAGAGAATATATGTCAATGAATGGTTTATGATAAAATTTTATTATAAGGAAGAATAAGTGACACAAATCAACAAAGAATAGGTGAGAAAAATAATTATCATCCTTACATATGAAAATTATCATCATCATAAAAATGAAGGAAAAATTTGATAAAGTTATGGAATTAAAAATATGCATAAAAATGAAAGTTCATTTTTTATTGTTCATATAAACCACTTAGTTGGAATAAAGATCGCATCATGAACACACATAACATATAGGAATAAGGCATAAAATTGACTTTTAGAAAATATCAAGCCTCATTTAGACTCATAGTGCACGAAATGTCATGAGATTCCCCACATTACCCATTTAATAGGACTGATTTATAATTCTGGACCCACCCATTACATCATAGTGGCTCATAATCATGCATTACACATAGAAAATATAGTGAACATAGTCCTGAAATAACCCATGGGCAGTTAAGGAATTCATGAGGATTTAAAAAATAAATTTTTCGTGAATAATTTTTGATGTTACGAAATTAATAATGGAAAACATATTTGACATAATCACTATAATTATTAAGATAAGAACAAACAACTCACGATGACTAAAAGATGTGTTTTGGAAAGAACATTCTTTTTGGAATATCATTTTATTTTTATTATAAATATTGTTAGAAGAATTTATATCATATATCCTAAATGGGAGGAATATCTATAGGATAGTTATTGAATATTCAAGAAATATCCATAATTAAAATTATAACAATATTAGATAACACAAAGAACAAGAGTTGGGTCCGAGAAACCACTTTTCTTAAATCCCACATTATTTCATCACTTTTCCGCCTAATAATTATTAGTAATAGTATTATCAAAACATTTATATGTAATTAAATTACATTAACATACTTCAATATTATCAAATTATAACAATTGGATAATATTTCATTATTTTTTATGTTGATGTATTTGGATGTCTTCTTTTCCTAAAAAATCTAATATTTGGTTTCAATTTTTCTATTTTAATGGCCACTTATAAAAAATTATAATTACATAAAGAAGCATAATATACATATAATTATACATATATATTCCAAAAATAACTTATTAAAACAATCTGTTAAGATTTAGGTAAGAAATGTTTTGGAAATGTCATCATTGGTTGAAAATTGATAATTAAAGGAACATTTCAAAAAGAGTGATAATTGGAAGAATTCAAATTGAATAAGACATAAATAAAATTCTTTTAGTATGATACCTCCATTAATGTAATTTAAATAAAATTATATAATTATTATTATAATATTTGTGTTTAAAAATGGTTTGAGTAGAGAAATATTTGAGGATATTGAGAGTGAGAATTGATGAGTTATTACCCTCTTATAAATGTTTCTTTTTCTTTAAATCTGAAAAATCATTAAATGATTATAGTTGAATGGATCCATAACTACTAAAGGTATTCTAAGAGTCTTAATAGAGAATATTCTATTTATTATTTGTCGTTTGAAAATTTTAGGGGAGTGTTTTTCCAATGGGAGGGAAAAAGAATATTTTTACATAATGAGAGGGGTATTTTTAGAATAAAATATTATATAAAATAATATATCAAATGTGAAACATTTAATAATAAAATAATTATAATATAAATAATATATCAACATAATATAATGTTTCATTGACTTTATTCCCATTTATAATTCATATTCACATAATTTATTAAGAAGGAATGTGGAAAAAATAAAAAATGACATCTTATGGGAACACTATTCATATTAGTGTTTGGAAAATTATTTTTAGGTTTGGAAATTTTATTTAATTTGTTTTATAAAATAAATTAAGAAATTTTACATTTTTGTCGAGATTTTAGTTCTATATATCATTGGGTAATTATTACATCATGAATTATGTAATTCAAGATAAACCATTAATTTAAAAAAATTGAATTCTTATTATTCAACTGAAAATTGATGTATTACACAAAATTTCAAAAAAAAAATCAATAATATAAAATATTTATGTGGTGATTTAAAAAATAATATTATTTTTTGCAGAATAATTTTCAAAAATATGTATTTTTAATATTTAATATAAAATTTTTCTATTTTGTGAAATTATATAAAATATAGTTTAATAAAAAAATCATTTATATACTTTTTCACGAGTTTATTAATTATGGTATTTATTTGATTGATTAAAATATATTTATTCACATAAATTAATTAGGATAAAAATTATTTATATCACAATTTATTATATTGAGGTAAAATAAGTATTCCAATAGTTTAGTTACTATCTGTGATAGTTAGGTTACTAATTCTGACTTTCAAGTAACTCTTCCCACTATAACATTACTATTCCAATGGTTACACTTTCCCTTCTCAATAGCTCTCCATTCCTTCATTAATTATTCAATGAAATTTATACCATGTATTTATATTTTTACTTTTTAATATATTTATTGATTTAGTAGCATTAATTTGTATTTATAAAGTGTTATTTGTGGGAGGGAAGATTCCAGCAGATATGGGTGAAAAAACATTCTTTTTTATATGTTTCATACATTCTATTTTTTCCATATTTCAATTTTCTAATTTTTTATGGGATTATTAACTAACTAAAAAAATTATTAAAATTATTTAATTAATGTGTTTTTTTCACCCATGTTCTAAATGTGTATAGTAATTATATAATACAATATAACAGACATTCATTTAGGAAAAAAGTATAAAATTAATATTTCATTATCATTATAGTGACATGTTGTGTGGTTTGGATTAAGGATTAGAAATTATGGTATCATAACCCAATGGTTTTTTAGTTATTTAGGTATCCAAAAGTTTGATTTGAACCTATGTGGGTGTGAGGAGGAATATTTTGGAAGGAATACGTGAGTCCTTTGATTGGGTTTTTGTTATAAAAGCCTATTCCCGGGTCCCAATTTTATTAATAAATTTTATTACCATTTCAATTAAATAATTATATATACATGATTTACATGAACCATTACAGTGTTTAAAATTCTTCATCCATTATATAAATAGTAATTTATATATATCATTTTCTATAACAAGAGGATATAGTGCTTCCCTGGAAACCATGAGAACTTTAAGATACTATGTCATTAATATTTAACATATGCCCAATTACCTAGATAAATCATACTGAATGAACAATATTTATTTCTGAATATCATGTGTTGGGATCTTCTAAACATTAATGCTTCTTCTCATTATGTTCTCACATGGAGAACACTTATATATGGGATCATGATGAAAGACCTGCGAAAAGGAACAACACATGTTTCGTGTGTCTTTGGTTTTCCAATGTATTAACACTTTTATTGAACTCCCACAATGAAAAAATATCAATGTGTTTTATTTGATCTTATGCATTGATGCTAGGTAAAAACCAAGACGATGATATTGTACAGAGGTATATTTTGTTGGGTGCACTATAGATGGTTTAAAATGGGTGGAATGATTATGAATTTTTTTTGTTCCTTCCCATTTTAGGATGTAATATCTTAGTCCCCATTGATCTAGATGGTAGTACCATCATAAATAATTTTCCATTATATAAGGGTCCTGTATTTATAGTTTTATAAAAAAACATAAATCATGAACTAATGATGAAGGAAGTGTTTATTATACATTATTATACAATTAATGACAAATAGATTATATTACATATTCCATGTTCATAAGATGGTTTTCATTTCAATGAATATTATTTATCTCTTTAAGGGATTTATGGGTTGCTAGAAATCTCTCCTAGTTGATGTATACTATTTTCTAAGATTACGATAAGGTCCAACAGGTTCACACATAATATAATTTTTTAGAATCTACTATATTCAAGTGAATAGTAATATTAGACATGTTGGACCACACCACAGGGTTTGAATGATGTCCAATATTATGATTAGTGATGAATAGTTAAATTCAATTTTATTCAAGTATTGAATAATTGGGTTCAATTTACTTACTAAAATAATTCACAAGGTATTAAGTGAATACATCAAAAATATTATATGAACGAATATTATTTTAATATTTAATGTTCATTTAATTTAAGTAAGAATTATGAGTTATGTTAAATGTCTAAACTTTATCATGTATCATTTTTAATATATATTATAATTATGCGATAAAAATGAAAATGAAAAAATAATGTAGTTATTTTTTCATCATCTTTGATTTAGTAATTATTAAGAGGGATTTTAATTTCCACGGGTTGGGGAACCATTCAATAAATTTTGTTCCTTCTACTATATAAGTACGTATAGAGGCTCATTAAATTCTATGTTCATTACAACAAAATGTGAGACATTATTTCCTCCCACTTTCTAGATAGAGAATTTTACTCTCAGAAAGATTGATTTAAGAATTCCTTCTATGAATCTATGGAACAAGATCAAGGTGATCATAATGATGTAGGGGGACTCATTGGATATTTTCTCTACCACGTGAAATTTGAAAAATAAAGAGATCATTAATTCTTAGAGTATATGTGGATGACCTAACGGGGTTCAAATTCAGATGATTTGTGAAATGATTACTGAAAATGAGATGAATTAAAAAACATCTCCAAATCAAATGGGGTACTCATATATTTAATTTTAATTCTTTGATTAATTCTAATGATTTTTTTAATCATATACCTGGGATTATATCGCCTAATAAGGAATGTTTTTGAACTCTGGCGATGAAAATTTTCAAATCATCATCCTACTGGCTTCAACTACACACCACAATACCATCATTTGGTATCATAATAAATACATTAATTTTCAAAGATAAGAAAGAATTATTTTTTGTTACATTACGTATAGGGTTGAAATTTAGTCCTAACACATTTGACAATGATTCTATCCGAGCTCAGATGGCAATGTGATATCCATAAAAAAAAGAGATTGAAGGGTTTTGTTTTCTTTATTTTGAAGAACAAATATATATATATATATATATATATAATTATGAGTTTAAATTAATGTTATTTCCTTATCCATGGTGGTTAATTCATAAAAAAAATTTAATACTACTTTACATTCAAATTTTTATTTTCCAACTAAACTATGTTTCCACCAGTTATGGATTTTTTTGAATTTTTTATGAAAAAATGATGTGATAGGTTGGGACCATTAAATCCAAATTATTTTGAAGAAGGTGTATATTTTTTCCACGAACAGAAAAAAATCAGGGGGGTTATATTATCATGGTTGAATCCCAAGGATCATATAAACCCTCTTTTTTTTCATTTTCCTCAAGTGGTACCACACAGGTCCACATCCTCATTACTGAATCTAATACGCAAAACATCCCAAGAGCACCCAAAGACCTCCTCCTCCTATTCACACCTATTCCAGTATTCAGATGACTGACAGACCTACAAAAAAACCCTAGTGCCACACTACCTCATCACTACCTTCATCCCTTCATGGGAACACCGTCATGCCGCCTTTTTCGAGCAACTTCAGCTATCCATGTCCACCTACACCTTCTTCTCACCAAACTGTAACCCAAGAGTTCAAACCAGATACTTCAAAAACAACATACCTTTTATAAGATTCCAAATACACAAAACCAAATTCCTTTCACACCATTAACCGAGTATAGAAACCTCTATATAAACATCACCATATTGGGACAAAGCCCATCATTGGTGCCTACTTAGTGTGATTCCTCACAGTGGACTACCTTTTTCTACCCCGCTCCTTCTGAGATTTCCTTTCCAAGATCCTACAATCTCACACATGTGTCGTCTCCTTAGTTCAGATCTCATCCCCACCATGTCCACATGAACCTACCTCTTTCATGGCTAGTCTGGTCTCTAGAAAACCATACACTTTTGTGGGTCAGTTGTCCCCAATAGGTGAGAATTGTGATCCATAAGGTAACACCCTTCTATGGCCGACATGAGTCCTGCTATACCCCCAACAACCCCCATGGGGGATGGGGAAGGTTAGCCAATCCCAGAACGGGTTTGTGAATGTCTTCCTATAATAGAACATCCATTTACAGGGTCTTCCTAACCCAAAATTGGCCCACGAGGTTACAACCTGCCCACTATGGGACATGGGGTGTTGCGTGGCCTGTGTTAATTAGAAATAATAAAAAATTATTTTTATTAGTTTTTTATTTTATATTTAATCTAAATTCATTAAACAGTAATGTTTGCATTAAAATTTAATATTTTAATACTCTAAGAAAAATTAATGTATTTTACATATTAATTAATAAATAAAATAATTATATTTTTCAATGAAAATTAAATTAATATTAGGATAGAAGGAATTATTTGAATAAATTGTTTTAATTTAAAAAAATTCTTTGAATTTTTTAAAAATCCCATCCACTTTAAATTTACATCAATTTAATTTTACAATGCGGACTGGTCTGGATCACTTATCAACCTTTTCTATGCCTTTTTTATTTTATTTTATTACTTATTACCTATGAGGAATGTTTGTAATATGTAATTAATTTTTTTGATTGTATTTTAAGATTCTTTTTTCATTTAAATGTCTATAAGTCCTTAGGTTATTGTCAATATTTTTTAATGTACCACACACTTTCTGAGACCCGCTAACTGCTGTGTGAGTATAAATTTATTATAACAAATATGCTGTCTTGTGGGGATCATGGAAATTAATATATAAATCATGATGAGAAATGGATACATTGTATAGGGATGATATGTATCATGAGTGAATACATGACTCATGTATGATTATTCTTGGTTATAATTTAACCATTATGCTTGATTGGATCAACCTATATTAGATGATCAAGACCAGTCATGAGTTTTTATTTCCATTATTCATTTATTATTATTTAATTCATTTGCATTTCATCAAGAAACTACATATATAATGAAATTTAGAATGCATAAACAAACTATGAATGTTTTTCCATTAATTTGTAGCTATAAATTAGAAAACATATAATGATAAAATAAATTTAAATAGATAAAATTCTTAGAGATATATTAGAAATATCCCCAATGAAATATTAAGTATCAAACTCCTATAATTTTAATTTGTTCACAACCATGTGTGCATGGTGTTTTTCGTGCAAAGTGGGGTGTACCTCCTACTACTAGGGTATTCTTATGAAGGAAATATGTTTACTTAACTAAAGCTGGTAAGAAATTAGTATCCATATTTATAATTTATCATCATTATAGGTAGGTGTTGAGTAAATTTTTATTAGTATTTTAGAATATAGGACTTCACTCAATAGATCATGGGACCCTGAGATAATAAATATTTCCAATCAAAATCCTACCATGAACTCTCTGAGTAGTGGTGTAGCTATAGTTTGTAGACTATGTGGAGATGTTCAAAGATCCTTTTCATTATAATTTTGAAGATATAAAGTATTCGAATTCCATTATAGAGGGTTTCTAAAGTTCTGTAAAATAGTATGAAATATTTAATAATTTGTTTATCTAATCAATAATGTATAAATTGATGAAAATAATACAGGTACAACCTACAAGTTTTTAATTTTTAGAAACTTTTATGTAATACCACATTTACACAACAAAATTAATGGAAAAAATGATATAAAAAACTAACAATAATCTCCAAATAACTGTATATGGACTTGTGATAACTACTATGACATTAGAAATTCAGGGTACAACTGTCTCTGATACCTATTAAACAACCTAAATAAGTGAGAGTGTTAAAAATTATTATAGGAGACTCATCTATTACATATATAATGGTTTTATAAAAATGAAATAGTCGTTTGATGTATGTTGTGGATACTACATTTTTATATGGATGATGTTACCTGTAGTTTCATCTTTGAGAATCATGTGAGGATAATGAGAAGCACATATATGGAAAATTAATGACCACATTGGATATGAGTAAATTGAATGATAGATCACAATAACTCAATGGATCCATTTCTCATATAATTTTCATCAACATTATCTAGTTTCATTTAAGATAACAAAATGAATATTAAATGGAGAAAAAACTACATTTACTTTTTTATAAGGTTCTTCATGTAAATAATAAATGAAATAAATATTTATCTTTAGTTGTTATAGAGAAAATGTTTAATGAAATTAAAAACATATAAATCAGAAGCATGACTTTAAAGGAACCTTCAAGTTGTACTTTAAATAAAAAGTAGATATTAAATACAAGGTTATTTTCTCGACATATCATGAAATAATATTTAAAAATAATTAAATGATATAAACTAAATTAAATATGAAAATAATTGGATCTTCTATTCTTATATTTATCAATTAAAATGATTGTTTCTATTATACTTTATCTGTGTCATATATAATATACCAGTCAAATATGTGTATAAAATTAAATTAAACAAGTGATTTTAGAAATGTTATTGGATTTGTGGTGTATGATCCATGTAGTTGGGAAATGAGGGTTCCTAAGACAATGGTGGGAAGTAAACATCACTTATTTTAACTTGTATGTTGATTCAGGTTGTAATTATTTTATGTATCGAGTATAAATTCATCTCATGTGTGTTTTGGACAAAAGGTGTCATTTTTATCTACCAAGACCAAGATGCCACTAATTAGTGCCCCAAAAATTGTTCTCCATAAGTCATCAAGTACATCTCCCCAGACACCAATGGATGTTGACCAGTAGTGTGGAAGTATGGAGCATATATGGGGAGAGTATTCTGACCTATCATAGTGAAACACAATGGAAGAATTCATAAAAAAACAATTTAAGAAATAAATCATCCAAAAAATATATAAACATCCAAGAGACTAAAACAAATAAGGAAACACTGACCAGAAACCCATCATAGTGGAAACATGATATATACAATAATGTAATCTAAATAATAAAATGAATCATATACAACACTATGATTATTTCATGTCACTAAAAATAATTCAAAAAAAATTATACATGAAATTTATACAATAAATATGTCATAAAGGTTGATTTGTTTTTAAATAACACTATCTACCGATTGAATTAAAAGCCTCATCATGGTCATGATCTCCCTTATTCTATGAAGAAACAATTCATGAACTAAACTCTAGGAATTTCCCATGGTCCTTATCTACATCAATATAGTTTATCCAATTACCCATATTATGACTGAAAAGGGTGTGAGATTAAATCTGAGTAGGTCATCACCCAAGGTGTTTGTAACCAATACTGAATGTGAAATACAAGCTAAAGCAGAGTGTATAAAAAACTTTTGTGGCAATACTGAATGTAATGTTTCCATGGAAAATGTAAACAACCATATTTTCCTGTATGACCATTGGAGGCTCCATGAAAAGAAGTGTCATGATCCTATGACAAGGGAGTGAATAATAAAATGTAATTATAAACCATGACCTTGTTGTATAAATGATATATCATATCACTCATGACCTTATCGTATAACCCATATATCATATCTATAATGATGATGTTATATAACAAGATGGGTCACAATTTACCATAGCTACTCATAATCATTATAATTTTTAGAACCCATGGCTCTACATATAAAGTATATAAGGCCAAGGAGTCTTCATCAAGATCATGTATGATCTTAATGGAAACATGATAACAACATTGGAAGAGTCCAATAATCAAGTCAATAGATATTTTAGAATATGTGTCCAACAATATTGATCAAAGGAGTAGAAATTACCTTGGAATCCTATGAATTCAATATCCAAGGAGCATACAAGTCTATGTTATCTTCTACCATATATAATAACCCATTGGTTAAATGTACATTGAATCTAAATGGAATCAATATCCATGGTATAGAAACCATAGTAATCCAGTGACATTGTAATTTACATCTCATTCCATTCATCAATTCTAAATAATTCAAATTCTATAAGATTTCCCTCCCCTATACATATAAATATTAATCATTCAATCAATTCAATAAATGCATAGGATTTTACCATATGGACAAGGAGGCATCACTATTTCTCAATTAATCAAATCTAATCAATTCATTTATAATAGGGTTTCTCTAATAAGATAAGAATAATCATACACCCCTTAGGAGGATAAAAATTATTAAATGGTAAAGGATCACTCTGTGGGTGTCCTAGTTTAGGGATTTAACCTCCAACTAAACTCATAGGAGTAAAAGGGAATCCAAAACACGTTCTATTACAATCCATTCAAGCATTCATTTAATTTTCGGGGCAATGCTGAAAATTCTGGAGTGATTCACTATGAAAACATGCTCTATAAAGTATAAAACCACCCATTAGAAGTATAGGATACCTATCATAGTTTTTCTATAGAGTGACTTTCCAAATTCATCTTTTTATAAATATCAGATCAAAAGAAAAATGAAGAATAGAAAAATAATCATAAAATATGTCATATTATATTGCACAAAAATAACATCATTAGTAAAATGTTAAAAGATAAATTTAATAAATTGAATAGATTCCAAACTGATGTGAATTCAATGAGTCTTAAGACACATGATTTTTATTTTTTATGTATAGTCAGGGGGAAAGCCTACATTTTAGATTTGAGGAGGGCCCATAGAGTGAGGTTCTACCAGACAATATGAGAAACTTAAATAGATTTTATTTTTAAATGAATTTTAAGGAATAACATTAATATTCCATCAAAAAACATGGCTACATAGTTTGGCCACCTAGATGGCCAAAATGCATGCCAACAATGTGCCTTCTACTTTTATAGGGTGAACCAGAATGGTCACTATTCCTTGGTTGACTAATTATGGGAAAACATTGTATTTTGGATATGCTTGAAATTTTAGGTTCCCTACATGTGCATGATCCAATCATTGCATGGTTTCCTCAATCATTTTATCCTATTTTACCCCCTTCCAAGACTGTCACATTAAATATTAACTTTTCAGCCTTCCCCATATAATTTCTACAAACCTAGAAGCATGCACTAATTTTCCAAACAATAATGTCTTCGGGATCCGACCAATCCCCACACATCCTGGAACACCCATTACCTCAAGTTGAATTTAAATTAGGTCATAATTAATCATTTAAAACAGAATTTAAATGATTTAACTCATAGGAAAATCTTGGATCTTTCAATCATCCATATTAAAGAAATTCGTCCCTAAATTTCCCTCTCAAGGGTGGTCAAGAATCATTATAGAATAAATATGGCCACTAAGTCTGTACAACATCTTCTTGCTCCCAATTCTCATCCTATAAACAACCATGATTCCATAACACTCAGACTTGTGGAACCAAATGGCCTTGGAGAACCTTCTTACTCTTATAAATGATATGAATTGTATGCTCCTCAATGGAAACATCTACATATAACAGCCACTCATTCTACTACAGATTGTGAGATGAGTCTGAGTGAAAATCACCCTACTGATATACATGGAAGATGTTGTTTATGTCCTGATACATCTGAGGTAGCTGAAACCTATAGGCTTGTTGTCCTAATCACTTAATAATCTTCGACAACCTAATATATCGTGATGAAATATTACCCTATCGCCTAGTCCATATTTGTTATTTCCACGTTGTGATATGAAAAAAATTCTTGATCCCAAATCTCTAACTCTAGAGGACATTTATAGTAATTAGTGAAATATTATTATCGTGAAAATGAAGTATCCATATATTTTATGATAAAATATACCTACCCAAAATGGCTTATTGTACAAAGCTCTATATAATTTAGTATTCATCATCACCAAATATCTATTATTGTATGCAAAAACAACAAGAAGAATATGCCTCTCCCAAGAACCCCCATAATACATGATGCATGCTCGCATCATATTCTCAATAACATGTGTCATATTCATCAATTTTCCATCATTCTGAGTGTGGTATGTTATTCTTAGAAGCACATATTTACCTAAATCCCTCTATAAACTCATCCATAAATGAAATTTAATCCCAAAATCCCAATATAAAACAATATTTTGATGGAACCCATGTTGTCGTACTCTCTCATTGATATACTACCCCTCATGCTCATCCGTACCGATGTTCATCTTTATTAGTAGAAATGTGAATCTGTTATGAACCTATCCACACCAACCCAATTAAGATACTGCCTCAACATGACCTAAAAAAACCAGTATTGAAATACTTCATGACAAATTTTCTCTTCCACTCATGAATGGAAAAATACTATAAAAGTATGACTAGTTATTGATGTTCCACCTTCACCAACATACAAGAGTTACACCTCGTAAAAACCCACCTACCTATGCTTCGTACCTAGCCTCAAATTCTGGTAATGTAAATCGTGGAACTTGTTGTTAAATTAGGTATCCACCCTCAAAAATATGAAATAAAACTCCAGAAGAAACTTCCCATATATATCCACTACAACCCATATATTACCTTTTACATATAAGATATCTTCCTTCTCCAGAGTCCAACCAACGGGTGGGCCCTCAACTACCACACCATCCCATAGGACTAGGCCCTATGAATCTGAATGTTGAATCATTCCCACTATATCTAGATGATTAGAGGATAGATGTAGTGAATAAATTAAGGTCTTCCCATGTCCATATCGAAACTCTAAGTGCATCTCATAAAACAAAACCATAAACATCCACTCATTACATTCCTCTTGAGGTACCTATATGAGGGTACACATTTATTGTGCATCGACCACTGCATTTCCATTTCAAGGAATGTGGAGAAGCTTGATTCCAAATTAATATATGTATTTAATCCACCATCACTAAATCAGATTAAGATTATGTTGTGTAATTATATACAAGATATTTTTTGGTCCATGTACAGCACAAAAATTCCCTCCATGAAAATAATTTATCTAATGTCAAAATCATGAACAATACTAGCTAACAAGAGATCATGTGTTAGGTAATTTCTCTATTGTGGCCTCAAATTTCTAGATATATATTCCATGACTCTTTATCCCTTCATCATCACTACTTCTAGTCTGACACATGCTGTGTCACAATCACGGTGTAAATTCTAAACTGCTATAGTTGAATTAGAATTGGTGGTAATTTCAGTCTCCAATTTAGTATCTGAACAGCATTCTCATAGTTATGCGATAATACAAATTTCATAAACATCATAGTTATTCATTTAATCATAACATCTATGACTGATAATCCATGTCTGAAATGCTTATAATATACAACTGTACATAACAAACTCATTATGCCCATGATTTCCGTTGTATACTCCTAGGAAACATCTTCAATCACCTTCTTTGGGTCAATTGATACAATTGTCTCGGATATAATATTACCCAGGATGTGAATCATAACCATCCATATGTGGAAATTTGTGAACATAGCTTATTATTGAATCTATATATGTGTTACAAAAATGATCTGAATATATTTGAAATGAAAATATTCATTTAGTGAGATATCATCCATAAATTCCACCACAAATATGTCTATATAAGGATGGAGAACTCATATCAGTGTCTTGAAAACTATTGGAATGTTCATGATATCGAAGGAAAAACTAGAAAAATGTATTGAATATACCTTCTAAAAATATATATATGATGTATTTCTTTTGGTTGAACAAGAATATATTGATATTTGTGCCTCAAATTAAACTTTTAGGACACTGGATCTCATAAGAACACAAAAAACATGTCATCTTTTCATGGAAATTTATATTTGTTCATAATATTAAACCAGTTCAATTTAGGATAATCCATCCATAGCATAAGGTATTTATCCTCCTTTTTCACAAAAAAAATAACTAGAGTACCAAACAGAGATGTACTTGGCTGTATAATCCACTTTTCTTTAAAATACCCTTGCTTCAACTTGCATTACTGAAAATATTTCATAGACATCATATATGTTGGTACAGATTCAAATTTAGCTCATTGATTTAACTTGATGTATAACTCTACCACCTATCAATAAGTAAACTATGAAATTAAACTGAGAAAACATATCTAAAATGATCAACCACTAGACGAAAATATTCCTTATGTGACTCTTGATCATCTAGATATAAAATAGAAATATCAGTTAACATCCCACCCATACCATGATGCTCTGGTATATATCAACATTCCAGGAAATCCAATTCACACTTGTGTGTATAAACTTCACCCATGGGTGATGTAAATGTCACCCATAGGAGAAAACATACAATGTAGGGTTGACTTGAAACTAGATAGTCTATTCTGAGTATGACATCAAACCATGTCATCTAGAGGGAAAATAATCCCATATGAAGTGAACCCCAAAAATAATAAGGGTATCACTTAGAACAATTTTATATTATATATCTTGATCCCCAATAGATTTTCATGCATCATAACACCCTAATGAAAAATGAATCATGATTCCAAGGCTATCCACTACATGTTATAATATAAATCATTGTAATATACCTATGTTAAAAATATAATATAAAAATATGAGGATAATAAGATCATACCTCTCACTATAGAAGATATTACCCCCTTCTCCTTGGTCATAATATGTATAGGATATATCTAGCCTGAACCATGGCCCTATGACACAACCTCATTACATAGTGCAAACCCACTCTTCTATTTTGATAAAACTAGTGACCAGATTCCATGTCCACATCCACAACCACCACATCATAATCAATTGGTTTTGATCTAACTCCCTTCCTAGAATGGATCTGTTAATCCGTCTCCCAAACCTAATGTTAGATCTAACCCTTTACCCATAAATTATTGATGGAATGTCCAAGAAAAAACATGAATGTTGCATATACTCCTTCAATATCAGCACTCTCTCGGGTCATGATCACACTTATTTCTCTTGTGGAATCATCTTCCACAAATATGTTAAAAAATTGATCAACCATTACTCACAGCCTGACTAGTACTCATCTCACGAGAAGCCTCAAAATGACTCTTCTTTCTAGAACATGATAAACCACTAGGTTGAGAGACTTCATGGCTCGTTATGTGATCCAAGATCCCCTCGTGTTCTACTATATAATATGAAAATTATTTATAATCTCATTAATCTTCATCAACCTAGAAAATTTGACCTAATATTAGATAGTATGTAACATACCTACCTCAAAGCATCTCTCTCTTGATGCCTCCTCAGCAAGATATATCGGCACATAATACCGAAGCTCTGTAAAATGTGTTTCTTAATCCATAAGTATTGTAGCACCTTAATCTAGATGCCTAAACACACTAGACCACTCTACGCTCAGTGTAATGGGAAAAAATTAATCATAAAATCCTATTTATAAATCCTTCCAATCCATATCACATAGCTCATTAGCATAGTACAAAACATCCCACCCTCACTTCCCTACTGCCTAAATCATGCAAGTCAAAAGAATTATTATCCACTCAAGAGGTGTCTTAGGATGATCAAATATATGTAGTGTAGTCTCAATACATTTATCTTCATCATTTTGACCGCCAATCCCTTTGAAATTTTGGATATTCACATGAGTTAGCTCATCCATATATGAGGCAAGTTGCAGCGATCCCTAAAAAGTCTGCAATAATCATGTATAGCTCCCAATGAACTATGCCTCAAAAATTGTGTCTACTAAGATTTCTATTTTATCAGATATAAAAATAGGTGAATCCTTTGTTATCCCATGTCCTACTTACTTTAGATCATGGTAATCTCTATCTTCCAAGCGCATGACATGAGGTCATCTTGGTAGTGTGCCTCTAAAATGAAAAACACAAGCCTATGAAAATATCAATATAAAAGTTCACATATAAAAGGTTAGGACATGTAAAAAACTTTTTATATCATGTATTAAATAACAATATACTCCTTTATATATTTTTTTTTATAAAAAAATTATCTCAATCATCATTAGAGTCACTGCCTACATCCCAATAAGAAGTCAGGTCTAGGTCATGTTCTCTATTTCACAATTCAATTTCCATTTGAATTTAAATTCATTTAACATTAAATATTAAATTTCTGAACCAAATGTTTCACCATTAAAATATATGAGTGTGCACAATCATCATAAATAGAAAAATATGATCCACCTAATCCACACTATTACACCTTCCAGTCCATGTGACTCTTGACTGTTGACTCAATGTGCCATAATTAGTTTTATAGTGTGTCTATTGTATAAAAATTAGGAAAAAACTACATATTTTATATAAATAAATCTAAATACCAATCATGTTTCTATATTACATTCACAAAATATCTATCAATACATATGTTATATCATGAAAGACTCATATCACAACATCATGAAAAAAATACACCCTCTCACACCATGTTTGTTTTATATCATGACTTGGTTTTCATCTGGATAATTTAAAATCCCAATCCTTTTCATGGGTTTTGGGTGAAATTAATTTTGATTTTTTATCTTCAATATATATCTAATCATCCTATCCTTAGTTCCCCATATATGTTTTGGGAGTTTTGGGGAATAGTTTGGTTACATCAGGATTTGGGCCAACCGTGAGCCCATTCCATGATTTAAAAACCAAATTCGTTTCATTTATAAGAACATATTTTTTCAATATTGTTCACTAATTTCACATCCCAATTTTCCTCCATAAAAATATTAATACTTCCATATCCTTTGGACCCATTATAAATTCATATGAATGGTGAATTTGAGTTATTTATTTTGGTATTGGGCCAACCAGATGGCCCATTTCCAGTATTAAAAAATAATTAGTTTCCTTTATATATTATTCATTGATTTTATAATTTTCAGTTTTTCTACCTACCAATAGTGTAAATGTACCACAGTCACACCACCATGTTCCATTGTATCTCTTGGGGCTCATCTTGTTGCAGATTAGGTCAAATGTTCTCAATGATTCTCAAATCATCCATATTTGCCAAATGTATTTTGTCTCATTCATAAATATTTTAATTAATTATCTTTATTCCAAAAGTCTTCTAAACATGGTTATTGAATACATTAGGATAATATAAATGTAGTTTAAATCCATTCCATTTCTTATATGAGTTCAGATCAATTCAAAGACGAAGACTTTTCATGTTTCCAATGTGAGATTTCTTCTCATTTCCCCTCTATCTTCTTCCTCCATTAATTATTTTTTTGGTTTCAAATTCTCTTATAGTCATGAACGACCTATGGTTATGTTATCCTATGATTTTTATGGTTTTTTGTTTATTTGGGTCTGGTCTTCATCATTTTAGTGTTTATAAACCCTCACATGGGGATATAGGGTGTTCACTTCCATTCTGCCAAGGATTTGAGGTAGGATATCCTTTGCACATGGCTTTCTCAATTAAAATATTCCATTTCATTATTTTTATAACCTGATATATATGATTATTAACGTTTTTAATTCTTTTTATAATTCTCTTGGTGTGAAAAATGTTTTTTTAATCTTTTTTTGTGAATGGTAGTGTTGTTTTGTCAAAAAACTGCAAACCATGTGTTTGTTTAAATGATTCATTATCTTTTGAACCTAGTATGGGAGTTTTAGAACCATTTTTGTGGTATTTTTATCATTTTATAGTATATTTAGTAAAATATGGCATAAAATTGGTGTTTTATACCTTGTCATGTTCTTAAAGTTAATTTTTTTTAAAAGTGCATGTCTTTTGTTCTCTAAATTGCCCGGTTGGATTTTATGTGTTATGTGTGATTTAAAATTTATTTTTATGGATCTATAAATGAATTTTCACAATGAAAAATGGTATTTGTGGTTATTTATATTCCTTTAATATGTGTATTTGGTTTTACAAACAAATGGGTTTTGGTTTACAACATGTTTTGGCCTGAGTTGATGGAAAATGGTCTGTTTCACATCCTTATGAAAATTGTTGTGTTTTGTGTATGTATCTGAGTATTTTAAGGGATTTATGAAAGGTTTTTTCTGCCATAAATGGGTTATATACACCACCTTAATAAAATTTAAATGCATACGTTTTTCAAATGTTAGTTTTGAGAATGGATAAAATGCCTTTTTTGTCCTATTTTTTGGAAAAATGGTTCCATGTGTATTTCATGTATTATCTTTTGGGGCCATTTTATGGTCCATGAAATTGATTTACTAATTGGTTTTGGGGAAGTAATGTCTGATTGGATATGGTTTTTATGGGTTTTTGGCATTAACATATCATTTTTGAAAAGATTTTATGTGAATGGTCTTGGTATCCTCCTTGAAATTGTTTTACGAAACTTTTTAGTAGTTTTGTTGATTCATGAAAGAAATATGAATCATGATTGCGGGCTGTTTGGGTGTTTATGTTTTTCAAATGGAATTTTTATGTGAAAATATATTTTGATAACATGTGTTCCTTTATTGAGAAACAAAAATAATCCCTAGTATCATGGAGGGTGGACGTGTACTAGTATGCTAGTGATCCTGTGGGGTTTGGCCCCCGTTTCACGTAGAATGTTTGACGATGACAACACTAATTAAACTATTATGGTGATGATATTTTTGTAACACCACATTTTTATGGGTATGATATCTACTAGAGTATCACGGGCATGAAAATTTATCTTTATTATTGTTACCTTCACCGAGATACGAGGTACCTGGGGCTTACAACTAACTAGTGCCTAGGGGTGTTCCTGTGACTTGTGCTCAATGGCTATTTTGTAATCACCATTAGAATACGATGTGCGTGGTTGGTAAATTAAGTAGTATGTGTGAGTTATTTAAATTTTTACATTCTGTAAAGAATCCCTCTTGAAAAATATTTTCATTGGGAAGTTTCACCTATTTCAAAAATTATTACTAGATTTGTTTTTATAAAGCATGCAAGTCATTGTCTGATAATTATTATAGCATGGAACCTGATTTGAAGAAAAAAAACGTTTATATACTATTTTTTAATACATTAAATTTTTTTATATTTTATTTTAATGGATGTGCATTGGGAATATAATATCTAGCTAACCTACATTGTTTTAATACTCACACATATTGTCTTCTTATGTTTTAGAGCTTGTTTTGGTTTCAGCTTGTGTTCGATCGCCATGGGAGATGTGTGATAATTGTGTTGGAGAGTGACTATAAGGGTCAAATGGAATTATTTTTTTATCATGTTTGGTATGTTGAGTTGCTGGTTTAGTCTACTTTTAGTTTGTTTTACAAAAAATGATCTGTTCAATGTTTATGTAAATGCATCTTGGGCTATCCATTTCTTTATGTTGTTTGATTTATTGTTACATTTAGGACATGTTTTTCCCTTGTGTACTCTATTGATGCACTAGTTTCTTGTCACAATACTCGTATGTTCAGGAACACATCTTGGGACTTCTCGCTAGCTTGCCTGGGTGACCGGTTTAGGGTCGACTTGGGCTGGTTGATGACAAAATGGTATAAAAGGAGGTCAGATCATAGTTGGCCTTTCTTTTTAGAGTGTTCTTGTTATTTAGGGGATTTTAAGGTATATATAGAAGGATTGATAGGACTATAGTTGTAAGTGTGGGAAGAGCATCATGAACTCCTTCCTCTGCTGATCCTCAGGTTTTCATGGGATGTATTGTTTTATTAGTGTTCATTGTTCTAGATGGTTATTGTTTGTAGGGATATAAATAAGGGAGTATAAATAATGGACTCTATGTTCTTACAGGTCCTGGAACGTCATGTTGATCTAGGGAATGGTCCTAATATGTCTCTCCATGTTTTTTTTGTGTTTGACATATGGTCGCCGACTATATGGTCAAGTCACCCATAGACACTTCTTCCTTTTTTGAGGATATTGGACCATTGTTGAATTTATAACATAAGATTTGAAAATTATTTTTTGAGAACTGTGGAAATAGTTTTTAAAGGAAGGATTAGATTTTGAAAACTGGAAAAATGGTTTTTTAAAAATTAAATATAAGAATAGTTTGGAAAGGTAGTGTTTTTGTTAAAAAAATTAGGAGGGAGTTGAAATGATTTAAGGGAATTGGATTATCCCTAATATAAATGTTTTGTTTATTGAAATAAAATGTTTTTAATGTGTGAAAATTTTTATGGTGATTCTGAATATTTTTTTAAAAGGGGTGTTGAAAAGATTTTGATTATGAGGAATTGGTTTTTTAAATTGTGATTGAGCAGTTAATGTTTTACCAGAAAGGGTTTTGGTCACAATGGCCATTAGATTATGAAAATATAGCTTTTGGAATATTTTAAAGTTGGAAGGGGTTTTTGGGAGTATCTTGGTAGTTTTAAAATTAGTAAAAATTAAATTGATCATGTTTTTAGAAAAATTGTTCTTTATGATGTGTGGTTTGTTTTGTGAAATATGGAATGGTTTTTGACTTTGTGGTTAGTGTTCCATTGGAAGGTATATTATTGTTGGATTGATTTAATTTTGTATTAGCCTTTGGTATTTTCATGGGTCCTCAAATGCATGGTATTATTGATATATTGATGGACAACCTATATGGAATGGTGGTTAGGTTCCTGGGGTGGCATGGAAATTTGCATGTGAGTGAGACTAGATGAAACACCATTGCTAAATGTGGAAATCCATCAAGATAGATTGCTTTTAAAAAAAATTGAGGATGAAACATTGTGGAATTTGTTTATAAACTAGTGGTTATGTCGATCATTTTGTTGTCTTAGAATAGTGGTTTATTTAGTAAGATTCTTTCTGATCTAGAAGTTATACCCTTGTTGTGTCATGAGAAGGAATCGTGTTGGTGTCTCGATTTTGGAGTAATTTGCAGTGGGTTTCTAAACATGGGTTGGATGTTGTGATGTGTCCATGTATAGTTATTTGTTGGAAAACCTTCCTATTGACCAATATATTTATTCATTTAAAATGTTAAATACACCTCTTCAGATGATTCCTCAGCCCGTTTGTTGGAATAGAGAGCTGCTTGGGATAGATTAATAATGCCTTCCTCTTATGATGATTCTCTCAGTTATAGTGGTTCTATTCAGTGATGCTTGGTGTGTTTCACCATATTCCTTGTTCATTTCACTAGTAATAAAATTTAATAGAGAATGGTGGTGTGTATCCCTCATTCTATGTTAGGTTTCTGTGTTTTTTTTGAGCAAGTGTTTTTCATGAGGTAGTGTATTTCATATCTCCTAACTGTGGTTCATTAGATATATAATGAATCAGGGATCCCTCCATAGTCCTCAGAGTGATGTTTTTCACACAGTGAAAAAATCACAAGAGGTGTGGAGGTCATGACTAGGCTCCTACCTCTACCTTTATGGTAAGGTAGTTTATACACTATTTTTGTTCATCATCACTGTGAATTTCTTCTCATCTCACCAATCATGGGGTACATACCCCTCAGACAGTGTCTATGGTTATACATTCATGGATGTGGGTTTCTGATCAATGACCTTGTGTCAACCACCTTTTTAAATCGGCTGAGGACTTGGTTATACATGTTCATAGGTGGAGAGTGTTCGGTTGTTCCTTTGTTTCATTTGTGGTTTCGGTGGCCTAATTATTGGATCCCCTTCCCTCACCTCCCCCAGTTGTGGAGGTATTGATCCATGCATAAAATGTTGGACTACTTCTTGTACCCTCCTTTCAAGAGTTGGTGGTTTAAATGATCATTTTATATCCCTCCTAACATAGTTTTTAGGATGTTGTGGTATATTTTTGGTGGGATTATGGTGGTGAGGCCTAATTCTAGATCACGTTGAATTCCTTTTTTTGTTCATTTCTAGTTTCTCTCTCATGGTGGGGAGACCCACTGTGGGTCTCATTGATCAATCCTTTAAATATTATCATATGGTAGTTTTCATTTAATAATGTAGAGACCATTTCGGCCTCCCCCCAAGTCAATGTCTTCCATTAGTAAGAATTTTTTGGGTGATCATTGGGTTCATTGGGAGAATGCCAAACAATCTAGTTCATGGCATGGTCATGGAGGTGTTGGCATGGCCTTTCCATGGATTTTATCAAAGTGGTTGTGGTTTGGTGTTTTTTTTGTGAAATATGATTAAGTTCCATTGATGGGGAATGATACTTACGTAGCATTATAAGATTTATTATTTTGATAAGGAATCCTTAAGTTTTGTTCTGTCAGTTGTAAATTGTTATGGCTTTTTAGGGGTGGAATATTTTAATGGTGGGGAGAATTTCCACAACCATTTATTTTCATTTCATTTCTTTGTTTTGATATGGTTCATTGTAAATCCCATTACTTTTCATGGGTTTTAGTTGAGATTAATTTTTATTTTTGAAAATCCAAATATATCTAATCATCCAACCATTGGTTCCCCATAGCTTGTTTTGTGTTTGGAGAAAAGGGTGGTTACTTCATGATTTGGGCCACCCATGCATACAATTCCAGATTTAAAAACCAAATTTTTTTCTTTTATATCTAATTAATTTTTCAAAATTATTAACTCATTCCACATCAAACTTAGCATAACATGAAAAATTATAACTACTATACCATTTGGACCCATTATAAATTTTAAAAAGCATGGTGAATTTTTGTTATTTATTCTTGTATTGGGCCAGCACGAGGGCCCATTTCTAGTTTCAAAAAAATATATTTTTCTTTTATATCATATTAAATTTTTTGTAATTATCTATTATTAAATCTCCCAATAGTGTAAAATAAACCTTGGTGCACCACCATGATTCATTGTATCTCTTTGGAGCTCATCTTGTCATGGATTAGGTCAAATCTTGTCAATTATTCTCAAATGATCTAGATTTGACAAAGGTATTTTGTCTCATTCGTAAATAATTGAATTAGTTCTATTTTTCCACAAATATTTTTACCCTGGTTCGACCAGACCATTGGAACCTCTAAAAGGAATTTCAACCCATTCCCTTTCCTCTATGGGTGCAAATATTATGGAAGACAAAGACTTTTCTGGTTTCCAAGGTGATATTTCTTCACATTTCTCCTCCCTCTTCTTCCTCCATTCATTATTTGTTGGTTTTATACTCTCTTATAGTCGTGATAGACCTATGGATTTGTTATAATATTATTTTTTTGTTTTCTTGTTTGTTTCGGTCGGGTCATCAAAGATTTAGTGTTTATAAACGCTCGAATGGGGATATAGGGCATGTGTTTCCGTTACGCCAAGGATTTGAGGTAGGATATCCTTTGAACATGCATTTATCATTTAATTTACAACATTATTTTATTTTTAGAACCTGATATGTAATTTTATCACTGTTTTTCATCCATTTTATAATTCTTTTGGTGTGCAAAACGTTTTCTATGAATTGTTTTGTGATAAGTACTGTTATTTTGTCATAAAAGTGCACAACAAGTGTTTATTTAAATGTTCTGTTATCTTTCACACCGAGTTTGCAAGGATTCAAACCTGGATAATGTAATTTTGAACATGTTCCAGTATCTTTAATATAATATGGATAACAATTAGTGTTTTATTCCTTTTCAATTACTTAAATTGAATTTTTTAGTTTAAAAGTGTATGTCATGTGTTTGGTAAATTGTCCAGTGGAATTTTATGTGTAAGGTGTGATTTAAAAATTAATTGTTTGGATTTATAAATGAATTTTCAGAATGAAAAATGGTATTTTGGGTCCTTATATTGATTTACAATGTGTATTTGGTTTTACTGAAAAATAATTGTTGGTTTACAACAAGTTTTGGGCCGAGTTGTCGGAAAAAATGGCCCATTTCACATCATTATGAAAATGGTTGTGTTTTGAATATGTAGCCTGAGTGTTTTTAAGTATTTATGAATGTGGTTTTGTTCTTTAAATGGAGTGTAAAAACCTCCTAAGTAATATTTTTAAATTCATTCCTATTTCAAATGAATGTATTGAGAATGGTTTAAAGGATCGTTTGGAATTTTTTTTACAAAAATGGTTTCCATGTTTATTTCATGCTCTATATTTTGGGTCCATTTTATGGTAACTAAAATTGACTTATTAATTTTTTTTAGGGATTCAATTATGGTTTATTTGGTTTTGATTGGTTTTTTTCCTCAAAAGTGCACTTTTAATGGATTTTTATGCGTAAGGCCTCATTATACTCCTTGAAATTGTTTTACAAAACTTTTTACTGGTTTATGGATTCGTGAAAGAATTGTGAAGCATGTTTGATGGATGTCTATTTATTTATGTTATGGTAATGTAATTTTGATTTGAAAAGTGTATTTGATAAAATTTTAACATGATAGAGAACTAAAGGGAATCCTTGGTATCTAGGATGGTATACATGTACTAATATGATAGTTATCTCGTGGGGTTAGGCCCCTGTTTCACATAGAAAGTTTGACAACGACAAGACTAACTAAACAATGATGATGATGATATTGTAGGATGACCACCCAGTCATGGGTATACTCCCCACTAGTGTCTCATGTGAACATGAACTGGTATTTATTAGATTTACCTTCACTAAGATAAGAGGTACCTAGGGCTCACAACTAACTAGTGCCAAGGGGTGTTCCTGTGACTTGTGCTCATTGTCTATTTTTTACTCACCATCGACATAAGGTGTGTTTGGTTGGTAAACTTTTCAATGACTATAGTTATTTAAAAGTGTACATTCTTTAAATAATCCCTCTTGAAAACTATTTTCAGGTTGATGTTTCACCTCTTTGAAAAAATATTACTAGCATTCATTTTTATAAAACATGCATGTTTTTGTCTGATAATTATTATAGAATGGAACCCCATTTTAAAAAAAAACTTTTATATATTGTATTTAAAACATGAAATTTATGTTTTGATTATTTTAATGGAAGTGCATTGGGAATAGAATATTGGGCTAACCTACTGAGTTTTGATACTCATGCTTATAATCTTCTTATGTTTTTAGACCTTCTGTAGGTTTCAGCATCAGTTTGATCGCCTTGGGCGATGTGTGACCATTGTGTTATAGAGTGACCGGAATGGTCACACGGACATAGTTGGTTATTAGGTTTGGTCAATTGTGTGAATGGATTATTTTTAATTTCAGTTTCTTGTACAAATAATGTTCAGTTCAATTTTTACGTAAATGTATTTTATGATGTCCATTTCTTTCCGCTATTTGACTGATTATTTATATTTGTGAGAAATCATTCACCTGTGTGCTACATTGATTCCCTCAGTGCTTGTCACCATCCTAGGAGGTTCGAGAATGGCTATTAAGACTTGTCGTGGGTTTTCCTTGGGTAACCGGTTCGGGGTCGACTCGAGATGGTTCTTGACACCCTATATGGCATGGAATAATGCAAGGCTTGTGAATCCTATAAAGTGTCTGAAATGATGCATGGTATGGAATACACTCATCTTATTAGTTTTAAACAAAATAAAACCCATAGTCATATCAATGATAACATCACAATTCAAGTGCATTATCCAACAAAAGAATTAAAAAAGATAATATCCAAAATTGAGAAATCATCAATGTTCATTTGAGGCAATTTTGTGTTTTTCATGTATGTGGGTTAGCTACTCCCATAAATAGATAAATAGAAAATTATAATTCTTCTTAATCCAATTTCAATTATCTAAAAATATTAATGACGAAATAAAGTCTTGGATACCACTTTGTAACATCCTAGACAAACATTCCAGGAAATGTTTCCCCAAGTTCAGTTTTCTATATGGCCTCATGCATATCTTCCGAAACACCAGAGGTTATAGACTAGTATTGTGGGTATATGATGTTTATTTGGGAGACTATTGGTTTTTATCAGAGTGTAAAAAAGTGTAATAAATTATTAAAAATAGTGGAAATAATAATTAAACTAGATTATAGACTAACATATATGACACTAAATCAAATAAATAGACATTGAGAAGTAACCCACCATAGAATATGACTATGAGCAATAAGAATATAATTAAAATAGGCTATAGAATCATATAAAATATTATTATTATTTCATAACAATACAAATAATCCAAAATTGTTATATATGTCATGTGTATAATATATATATATAAAATTACAAGAAGGCCATCAACTATTATCTACAGATAGAATCACAAGCCTCAGCCCAGTCCCATGCTCCCCATTTTCTAAGAAATAAAAATTCAAGCATTCAAATATGGTTTTTTACCTAAAAACTAATTGAATAAAAAAATTCTATCCTGGTACCCAATGTCATGCCAATTAGGGTATGAGATACAATCTGAGTAGTTCACCACACAAATTGTCTATAACTAATCCTTGTTGTGCATTATTAGATAATGTTGTTTTCATAATAAAACAATTATGAATGTATTGAATGTAAAATTCTGATGGAAAAATTAAACAAACATGTTATTCATGTAGCCATACAAAGTTCAATGTACGAATTTTTCCAAGATCCAATCACAAGATAAATAATAAGAAAAAGGAATTAAACACCACATCCATTCTTTAATCCCAGTAAATACTATCACTTGTGAATTTTCCATCTAAACAATATATTTTATTCACAATTGCCACTTGGTATAACAACTGTCGCAATTTACAATGGTCTTGTCATATATTCAAATGTGTAAGACCCCACTGGGACGAATCTGATGTATGGATAGCCAATGCATCATCATTGAGTCTAAGGAGATTCTCGATGGGAACTCGATAACAAAACTGGTGGATTACTAGGATCATATCAATATAGCATATACAATGTGATTCCATAAACTAGATCCAAGGGGTATAAATAACATTGGCATCTTACCGAGTCATGATCTGAGGAGCCTACAGGTCCAAATTAACTTCTAAAATATATCAAGACCCATGTGTGAAAGCTCAATGGAATCATGTTCCATGGTATAATAATCAATGGGATTCACTTCCATTTCAATTCCCAAATCATTCCATTCAACAAATCATAATAATTCACGTTCCATGAGTATACCAACTTAGATAGAAATCCATATAAATAGTTAAATCAATATACGAAACGAATATAATGTCATCACATGAAAAAGGAGGCATCACCATCTCCCAATTAATAAATCAAATTAATTCAATTATACTAAGAATTTCTCTAACTATGAAACAACGATGATACACACCTTTGGTGTTTTAACCTTAGAAAATGTCAAGGGGACACAATATTGGTGGCTGAGGTTGGGTCAAAATCATCAAACTAAACTCAAAAGAGATAAGGGGAATCCCTAACATGGTCGGTTACATTAAAATCTAGCATTATACTTTTTAGGAGAAATTTTATTAATATTGGGATTGTTGTAATGTGGAAAGTAATTCTTTAAATCATCAACCCACTTAAGAAAAGTATATTCTACCTATTAAAATTCCATATTATTATGTCTGAATAGTTACTCAATCTTAACAAATAGGGATAGTACCTCATTTTTTATGATTCTTCATAACAATAAAAAAGTTTATATGAGAGGACCATAATAGTTTAGTGTGATTGAAATCATGGAAACAAAACATTTTATCTTTGTTTAAGACCTTCAAAATCTCCAATAAATATCTTCCCCATTTGTAATCCTACTACAAGCATTTCTTCATGACATGGGGAAAATAAACCTAAGAAAAGGTGAGCTAAGATGTTTAAATAAGGGCCAATAAATGAGATGCATAATAATAACATCAGGGTATGTGTATGAGAACATGAGAATGACATTTTAAGATAATACCCTAAATTTGAGAGGCCATATACATTTGTCCTGGAATAAATATTGGCAGTTCATAAGACATAAATATGTGGGTGATAAATCATCATACATCCTTCATAAAGAAAAATCTCATTTCAAATATGTGTGAAACCATTATAAATATAAAAAAAATTAATCTTCAAAGGATAACTTCCAATAACACCTGCATTGTGGATTCTAACGTTCTTGTTTCCCATAGTGGATCAAAAAGCACCTGTTTCTTATTGTGGATCTGAATGAAACTTTTTCCCATTATCGATCTAGACACTCCTATTTCCTACTGTGGATGCGGAAACACATGTTTTTAATTGGGGAATAGGACACACATGTTTCCCATTGTGGATCATGCCCATTGTCATTTCCCCCCATCATTATGTCATGAGATAAAAATCTTTGCCTAATGCATAGGAGGGAGATACATGACTCACCTATCACATAAATAAATCATACAAACTTGTTACACATGATCATAAAAATTAATCATATCATAACCCATGAAATGAAATGGATATCATAAAAAATTCATTATATCATAACATATGAAAATGAGACATGTCTCATAATCTTCTCATCAAATAATAAACCATGGAAGGAAGCTGGTTTCCTAAGCGATCTTTCAGGACTAAACCTATTAAAGTGAAACAGGTTCAATAAATAAATCAACATATTAAATATAATCTATTATAATAAAAAAAATTAATTGTTTCATTAGATCACATCCCATGTAATCCATAAACTCTTTCAAAATATTTCATATCAACTGGACAAGAATTTTTCAAGATAACTAGTACCATTTCAAATATAAAAAAGCTTTAATTTGAAAATTAAATTTCAAAGAATAAAAATAATCAAAATCATTTTATATTAAAAAAAATTACAACATATAAAAAAAATTATCAAATAATTCATTACATTTCATGTGGAAAATATATCTTCCCATTTAAAAAAACCTTTTAAATCATTAATCATTTTAAAAACATTATTCTTTGAAAATAACCATAAAATATTTGAAAGTTGATTTTGATAATAATATGAATAAGTTATTAAAAAATTATGTATTTTTGAAATCATTTTACTTGAAAATAGTTTTAAAATATGACAAAAAAAATGGTTTTTTTAGAAAACATTTACTTGGAATAAAATAAATTTCTGACTGTACAGAGAAATAAGGTAACATTTTATTAAATAATATTATTTCATTACCAGTAAAAAAGGGTGGATTAATGGTAAATATATATTGAAATACCCATAATAATTATATCATAAAAAAATTAATTATTGTCTTTGAAATATGGATCATATCATTCCATGAATGGAAGAATAAGAATAATAAATCTTGTAAATTGATTAGATTATAGTAATAAAAAGGTGTTACCTTTGTAACATTGAATCATACTACTATAGAAATAATTACATTAATTTAAGCCTAAAAATCATTGTAAAATAAATTCATTATATAACATGTAAAAGGGAAGAATAAACACATCATATTACAATATAGTTTCCTAATATAGAATGTATCTAAAAGTAGGGAAATTCAGAGAAAATTACCTTACCAGTTTTGTAAATTTTGAATCATAAAACCCATGAAAAAAATATAATAAAATATATATGTAAATATAAATTAGTTTAATTATAAAATTACTATTATAAATTAAGCATAAGTATAAACACCACACAAAAAAATGAGTTCAAAATTAGTCCTAAGTCTCATAGAAATTAACGTGACACAAGTAAACCATTACCATATGTCTTGAATTTATTGGAACACGTTAAAACCTCCACTATAATAAATAAAAAATATTATACTTCTACCTCAGAACCATATTATTATATATAATACCATATATGACTTTATTATTACTTTATATAACCCATTTATTATAAATTTCATTTTAATGTTATGCTTCGCGTAAAAACTGCATTGTTTTCTATATATGTTTTGACTTGACGTTCTTGATCCACTTACATAGATAACTATATAATTAAGAGAACATTACAATAAGTGATTAATATGTTATTTATTTATTATATAAGTATTTATAAAAATATATAAATGATATTAATATTAAATTAAATTCTTCATTCATGGAGACTGTTGGTCGTATATACGCATGAGCACTATTTCCATTTTCTTATTGATTATAATGAAAGAAATTAAATGAAATATATATTTAAATTATCAATATAGAAGAATTATTATGTTGTATATATCATATAAATTCACTATTATTATCTGTAATACATTATAAGTAATGTGTGAACAAATAACATCACTTTGAGGAGGTAGTTGTCCAGATGTTGACAAATGAAGTTTTCATATTCCCATAAAATCTAATGAATGAAGGTATGTGTTATATAATTATCATAGAAGAATAAATACAACATAAATATCCTATATATCATATAAAAATATAAATTACACAATTATATACTTCCATGAGAAGTATCAATGGAAAAACAAATGACATCAGTTCGCAATATGGTAGTCCTCCTTACTAAAAAATGATGACTAGATATCCCATTTGATGGAATTGTGTGTAGGTGTATGTTAATACATTTAAAATACTAGATACCACAAAATTTATGATACATTAGTTAATATATAAAAATGAAACATTTAAAATTGAAGTGGTTTGGGAATGAAATAAAAAAAAGTTATTTTGGAAGAATGTTACCACTTTTTTGTGTAACTCTATTTGGTTTAGAATAAAATACATCCATAGAATTTTATATATCAAAATTATATAATCTAGGATTATAGTAGGGGATTTTTATATTATTTTTTCCTTTGTTAGAAATGACAAAGGGTTTGAGCGATGTGAAGTAGTGGGAAGGGTGAGTGTTGTTTTGTAGTGGTGGATGAGGGACATTATTGTAAATATAAATAGGTAAAAACTATTGTGATGTATACCTTACCTCATGAGATTAAAAACCCACATATAATGATGTAATGGGTAATTATGGTCGATTTAAACTCACAGTAAACAAAAATTAAATCATTTTAATCAATTTTTCCTTACTCTTTATGTTTCCCTTTTAATTTTAGTTTTTCATTTAGGTAGATTATTTTATTACCATGGAAATTCATACATTAAGACTAAATTAAACTGAGATATATTGGATATCTTTATATCCATTGATTTTAAAATATGATACCATGTTTATAGAATAAATATTCGATATTAATTTTAACAGAAACACAAGTAATGCGTAAAATCCATTCTTTAACCCTAACTATGATAACAATATTTTTTTCCATTTATGGGAATATATGATAATTATAACAGATAAATTTAATAATTTCTGGACCATATTATTGATTTATTAACACTTATAAATTCTTTTTAACAAGATAAGAGTATTTTTACATTTAAATTATTTAATTAAATATCTTTTATTTCACTTAGTTATTAACTAAATGATTCATTTTTTGGTGTTTGTTATGAATTTAATGTAATTATATAATACATAAAAAATAAATATAATTTATTATGATGAAAAAATATTTTATTTTACAAAATTATATTTATAACAGAACTAATATAGCTTCATCACTACTCTGATGTTCTTTAAGTGTTAATGGAAAGGAAGGATCTTATTTTCTTTTTTTTCTCAAAAAATATTATTATATTGCTAACTTTCTTGTAATAGTTTTCCATGATGTAATAAAATTGATATTCTGTTAGTGAGGGTCATAATATATACATAAAATGGTTGTTGGACAAGTTTTGGGTAATTTATATGGCTTATATTATATGTTTAATCATTATAAAGTGTTTTTATACTTTAATCACTGTAGTTTATTTTAACTGTTCTCACTAATCATTTTCATAAAAATTAATTTTGATATTATTAGACCATAAATTTCATTATTATTCTATATATGTATATCTATTTTTTCAAATTTCATTTACATAACTATCCAAAATTATTTTCAAACTAATTCGGTATATGATGTGAGAAATAGTGTTTTTAAGGAGAAAAGTTCAATTGTTTCAAATGTTTTTATATTCAATTTCAATGTAAATAGATTGTAATTACCAAAACATGGTTAGTTTTTTTAAAATAGGTATAATTAATATTTAAAATTAATTTAAAATATGATATCGCTAGAAAAATAAATTACACAAAAAATCTATTTTCAATTAAAATTCAGTATTTTTTTATTCTTCCCAAAATGAAATAATTTAATAAAATCCCAATAAAACCACATAATAATATATAAGAACTATTAATTAAAAAATAAATTTTATTTTATGAATTTAAAAATATAAAATTTTATTAAAATAATTATATTATTATTCACATAAGGAAATTAAAATTAGTTATTTTGAGGAAATATTTATTTTTTCAAGACATATAGACTTTTCAAAAAAATTATTATTTCATTATCAATATGTTTTCTCTATATGATAACATTATGAATAATATTTATAACGTACTTATTACTATTAAATTTAATATTCTAGATGGATTTTTTATAAACATTTTTTTAATATAAAATTATCTTCTATAGAAACTCTGTGTTTCATATAGTGTAAGCTAAGACAATGTTGCGAGTAGGAATAGATTAAAATTTTGTAGTGTATGTTGAATGATTAAAATGTTGTATTTTGAAATTAAATACATTAATGAATCATAATTTATTCAAAAAAAATATAATGCATAAAATCTCGGGGTGTTACATTCTACCACATTATAATGATTTTTTCCCTTTAAATTTATATAATTAATTAAATGATTAATAATATAATGTTTCATTCATAGAAACCCACATATCAAAAAATAAATTCTAAAATTTCATTAAAAAGTTTTTTGAGACATAATGTTTACCTATTGTATCTCACAACTAAGATTCCACATACGAGAACATAGGTGGGAAGGGATTATTTTTAATTACTGAGAAACATAAATAATTATTGACCATGATTGAGGTCATTTATCCCAAGAAAGTTAATGATTGATGGAATGATAAGGGCCTCAAAACCCTAAATAGTAGATGATTTATAAGACCATCAGTTCAACTAAAATGATGGTATTAGGATAAATCTCTCTCAATATTCATTTCCTGGAGTCAAGGGATTCATTTACTATTAATAAACATAAGAAAATATTGTTACTTGATTTCATTCTTTTTCATTTGCGCATTTATCACCCTTTGGATATGCCTCAATCAGTTTATAATTAATATATTATTCAATGAAATGAAGTTGAATTTTAAATTCTTGAAGCGTTTTCAGATCATAAGATCTATAAATATAATGTTAAGTCATTCTATATATCATTATCACAAAAAAATTGTTAGATAATTTCATCTAATATTCATTAATCTTCAAATTTCATGATAATATATATATTTCTAAAAATACATCCAAATTTTAACATAATCCATTACAAAGATTGTTAGTCTTATTAACCATCCAAAATATTAAATTCTAAAATATTAGATATAATGTCACTAAATTTATTAATTCTTAATTAGAATTGATCCCCCCATGTATCATAATGTAGATTCTGTTTGTCACATACCAACATGTGAATACCATCATCATGTTTTCAAATGATATACGGTCATAACATGAATTGCTAAAAAATATTATAAAAAAACATGTGATTTATTATTCCAATGATACTTGAATATATTACATAAATCGAAAAATGTTTTAAAATCCATTCTTGATATAATTTACCACATTTTTAATAAATCAATTTTTAGTTATGAAGTCACAAGTATTATACATGTAACTATATCTATATTACCATCTCTTAATACATATAAAATATCATTCTCTAATACTCAGAAACATGTCTATAGTTACCAAAACATAATGTAAAATTTACATTAAATCAATTTTCTATGTCATTGGTTTCAATAAAAAAATTATTAAAAATCCTTGAAGAAATATTTCTTCAAACAATTCTTATAAATATCATGATTCATATAAAAATCGTTTAATTCTAAAAAATATACACTTAAAGCATCCAAATTTATTCTTAAAACTTTACTCATGATTCATAATATTTTTCCTTCATACCCCTTTCCTATATTATAGAATATGAATTATTTCAATATATACCTCAACCTAAATATAATAATTTTTCTTACGTTCATTCTAAATAATAATGTTAGAGCATCCCATACCTTTCTCATTTCATTTTTGGTCACTTTAAATTCAATATCATAACCAATAATTATAGAACCTCCCATAATAAATTCATTATATTTTAACATGGGATATCAATTTTCATAATTCCCATTCATATCACATCTAAAATAGTCAATGTTTACCCAGTTCCTTCTAGTTTACACTATTAAATGTGATTGGAAAGGAAGTGTGTGAGAAAAAATTATCATAAAATAAAAATAAATTAACATGAAAAATAACATATAGTATTACAAAATTTTGAAAGATTGTTTTAAATAGAAGACTTTTTATTTATATCCTTAGAGACATCCCAAGATATATCATTATGAATATCCCTATGTATCTCACATAATATTTCTCATCTTAGTGTTTAATGGTTCACTAAATCGTTCCATTAATATAAATGAAAGAATCTCTGGCTTATCATACATGGATATTACATTATTTTTAGAAATATTAATCACATTGATAAATTACATTCCTGAGGTCTACAATAGTTTAGTGTGTTTGGAAACATAGGTAAATATTCTTCAATCTCAGTGATATATCATAGAGGTATTCATTAAATATTTTCTCCTTTAGTACTGTAACATAAATACTTTCTTCATAACCTAGAGGAAGGAAACATAATAAAGGGTGAGATTAGATGACCAATATGGGTAAATAAATAAGATAAGTAAGAATAAAATGAGAATAAGGGAATGCTAACATGATCATAAAAACTTATGATCACACCCAACATATCAAAGATCATATACATGTGTCATATCATAAAGATTGGTTGTTCATAAGGCATGAATTATAAGGGTGATAAATCATCGTAAATCAATAATTAACCATACTAAAATGTAATATATGTGTGGAACCATTATAAATATCAAAAAACATTTTATTTTTCAACATTAACTACCATGACCATTGATATAGTGGATCAGAACACACATATACCCCATAGTGAATCAAGATGCTTCTAGTTCCCATTATGGATGAGGACAAACCTATTTCCCAATTTAAATCAGGACACATCTGCTTCCCAATATAGACCATGACACAAATGTTTCCAATTTTTTTTAGCACACACCTAATTAAAATTGTGGATCAACCCCATTGACTTATTTTTCATCGTTATCTCATGAGATATAAATATGCATAAAATTCATTGGAGGGCTATGTGGGTCCCACATGTCACATAATGAAATCATACACATGTGGTCTCCAATATTATACAAATATATCATATCGTAACCCATAAAATGAATCATGTATCTTTAACATTTCATCATATTATAACCTAAGGAAAAGAGACATGTTTTATAACCATTGAATTGTAGAATATACCATGAAAGGAATTATGTTTGATAAGAGATTTATAATGGTAAAACATGATGAATTCAAATGGGTTTCATAAATAGATAAAAATAATCAACATAAAAAATTTAGAAAAATATGATAATTGGGTCCTTATAACATATCCCCAGTAAAAATTATGCAATATTAAATTATTTTATCTTAGTTTTAAAAGGATTTTCAAATACAACATAGACCCTTTCATTTAGAAATTAACATTTCCATAAAACTCACCATTAAAGGCATAAAAAACCATCAAAAATACTATTTTTAAAAAACATTAAACTCCAACAAATTTATCTTCAAATATGATAAAAACATTTCATAATGAAAATATGATTTATTATTTGAAAAATTCTTTTTTAATCATCAATCAATTTTAAGAAAATCTTTTTTTGAGAAAAATAATCAAAATATATAAGGGTCATTTGAAAACAAATTTAAGCACCCTCTAGAATTTCATTTTTTTTTGTAAATCATTTTACAAGAAATATATTTTAAATTATCAATTAAAGATATTTTTTAAAGAATTTTTAGAAAACATGGAATTCAAATAAGACAATTTTCTCATCAAAAATAGAAATAAAGTCATATTTTCGTAAAAACATTATCTAAATTTTATTAAGTAACTAGGATTGAAAAATTGGTACCGATAAATGGATATATAACGGATGAAAAATGTAAAAAAAATTAATTCAATATTATGAGATATGGATTAAAATATTTCATCAATGGATGCATAATCATAAATAATCTCGATAAATGATGTGATTGTAGTATCAAACTGCTTTTACTTTGGTGTTCTTAAATCACAATCCTATGAAGATAGTAACATTACATGAATCAATAAATACAATTAATATTCGTATATACATAATGTAACATTTAAAAGCATAGTATATACACCTCATTGAAAACAGAGGTTCATAACATGACATGTATCTCCAAGAAGAAAAATCGACACAAAATTACACTACTGGTTTGGTAGCTTTTGAACCACAAACCCCATGAATGAAATATAAAAAAATGGATTTGTCGATTCAAATTAATTTAATTATCATAATAATATAATAAATTATTTTTAGTAAAAGGTGCCATACAAAATAAATTAGTGGTGAACAAGGAATAAGTCTGAAATAAATTAATGTGAGATGAGAAACCCCTTACCTTAAGTATTGATTTTCATTGTACAATTTCAAACATCACGTATAATAGATATAATTTTATTATAAATTTACCATATAAACACAATATTATATATCATACCATATATTATTTTATTATTACTTTTTATTACTTGTTTATTTAGAATTATATATTAATGTTATGTTTCAGGTAATATTCGCTTTATTTTTCATAAATGTTTGACTTTTTATTATTGATCCAATTACATAGAACATGATTTAATGATTTTCAGAATTCAAAAAGTGCAATAAATATCATATATATCATATATATAATTATTTATAAGTATCAATAAAATATCTTAATAATAAATGGAATACATCATTCATGGAGAATGTAGGTCGAATGTATGTATGAACAATGTTTATGTTTTCTTATCATATTAGAAGAAACAAAGTAAATGAAATATATGTATATATATATATTAATCATTATTTCCATCCTTGTTAGGTGGTAATGGAAGAACGAATGTCATAGGTTCGTGACGTGGTATTACACTGTACACAAAAACGATGATTGTGTATCCCATTTTATGGAAGTGTGTGTAGATGTAGGTGAAAACATTAACATAAAAAAATATTAGTATATATATCATAATTATTATTTTTTATAATTATGGAATTATAACAATTGAATTTTAATCAGAAATAAGAACACAAAACTGATCATTGAAGAATGTTACCTCATATTAGAGTAATTGTTTTTTGTATACACTGAAGGACTTACCTGAATATATTTTTCCCAAAATTATGATTATATTATGAGGGGTGTAATTTTTTAGAATGATATAGGTAGGTTTTAGACGATCCAAAGAGAATTAGATGGGCTTCTAAGAGTGGATTGTGATTTTCTTTTTATATTATAGGAGGAGTGGTATTCATGTAATTAAAATAGGTAAACACTATTAGGAGGTCTCCCTCACCTAATGTGATTAAAAAATTAAAAATAATTGATTAATTGAAATTATTCTTGAGACACAGTCAAAAAACATACAATTGATATCATTTCTTTCATTTAACCCTTACAAATTATGTTTCCTTGTTTTTTTGGTTTTCATTTAGGCAGCTAGTTTTTAACCATATATAATTCATCCATTAAGAATAAATTAAAGAGATAATTATTATAAAGTTTATAACCAATTATTATAAAATATGATATTTAATTAATAATTGAAAAATCTAATATTATATTTAATAGAAGCATTAGTAAATCCCCAAAACCCTAATTTAACCCTAACTTCACAAACAATGTTTGGATTAGTTATGGGTCAATATGTTCATTAAAATAGATAAATGGGAAAATTAAGGAACCATATTTGATATTTTTTATAATTTAAAAATAACATTGTAACATGAGAATATTATTAGTAATTTCAAATTATTTAATAAAAGTTTATTTATTTTATGTAATTTTTTTAATAATAATCAATCTCTAGAATTTATTATGAATTTAATGTAATTATATCATATCTAAAAATTAAATACAACATAATATAATAAAACTATGACATTTATATTAAAAAAATATTAATAAAAAAACCTATGTTGATTCTTCAACACTCAAAATCACTATATGTGTTAAAGGAATGTAATGTTACTTTTCTATCATTTTCCATACATAACTTATATATAAGTCACATTCATGGAATAGTATGTCATTAACTCATGAAAGTATATTCAAAGGTGGTTAGGGTATATATTTGTGAATAAATTAGTTACTATATAAGTGTTGATCCATTTATACACCTTATATTCTATGATTAATAGATAAGTAAGATTATTCAGACTTTAATCAGTGTAAATAATTTTACCGATTTTAGTTAATCATTTCGGTCATAAAATTATGCTGATATCATTAGAGAAAAATATCATACTTATTATAAATAAAAATATAAATTTTACTAAATTCAATTCACATAATTGGCTAACATTAAATCATAATTAATCCTACAGATGCTAAGAGACAATGAGCCTTTAAAGAGAAATGTTCGAAATATTGAAATGTTTTTAACCAATTTAAAAATTAAGCTGGTCAAAATAAGAAAAATTACATTAATGGATGTAAAATTGATCAAATTATTGTTTAGAATAAAAATAAGGATTTATTTTATCTATATAAATAAAACAGATGGAAAATACACTGTAAAAAAAATCGTTATTTTTGACTATTCATCCTAAAAATGTAATATTTTTGAAAAAACACAAATAATCACCATAACATAATTTTAAAAATATTAATTCAATAATTATGTAAAAATTATATAATTAAATTTCTAAAATTTTCTAAAATTATTTTTATTTTTTTTCACATTAGGGTATGGAAATCAGTTAATTTGAGAAAATATTTTTGTTTTCAAAACATATAGTATTTATCAAAATTTATATATTTCATTTTCTATATGTTTTATCTATTTAAAATAATTAATACTAATATTTAGAAATAATATTTTAATATTCTTATTTATATGCGTAATGCTTATGTTATAACTATCCTGTTTTAAATATAAAAATGCCATTTTGTTAAAACTCAGTATTTTGTGTAACGCAAGCTAATCCAATGTTTTGAGTGGAACACTAATAACATGTTTTAGAATATAAGGAATGTTTAACAAGGTCTATCATTAAATTTAGGAAATAGATAAAATTTAATTTATTCTATAATAATAATAATTTATAAAAAATCAGTGTGTCATCGATCATCTTGTATCAGCATTATATTTGACTCAAATATGAAAAAAAAAACCAAGAACATAAGGAATCATTAAAAAAAGACATATTATCTTGCACATAAATTACAAAATCAATATGAAATTAAAGAAAAAATGGATGAAATTCAATGTAGAACTAAACAGTGTGAATCCAATGAGATCGAAAACATTCGATTATGAGTAAGGATGATGAATCAGTGGAAAAGCCTACATTTTTGATTCAGGGAGGTGTCACATCATGAGGTTCTGCCAATTAGAGGAGGAAATGAACTGGATTATTTATTTAAATGGATTTTAATGGGAAAAGAGTAATTTCCCTAGTAAAATTGGGGCTTGATGTTATGCCATATATACGGTCAAACTATTCGCTAACTCAGCTCCCTCTATTATGATAAGGGGCCACCCCCTTGGACATTGTGAATAGTTTGACGAACCATGCACAAACCATGCATTTTGAACTTCCTACAAATTCAAGCTTCCAAGCATGAGTGTTCACCACCATCCATTTTATTTCTTCAAACTAGTCATCATGTAGCACCCCATTACCAAGACCCACAATGTCAGGTGTAATTGTACAACATTACCAATAGGGATTATATTGATTGTGTATCCTATATCATTTTTTCTAAAATTCAGGATCTGAGTTATGAACAGGCCCCAGACACCACCAAAATTACCATGAACTCAATAGGTATTAAAATTTGGATTTAATTAATCATTTAAACTAGAATTAAAAATATATATACATTGTTGGAAACCCCATGATCTTATAACATTATTCCAATTCTAGAATTAATCTAGTATATGTCATATGATACTCACCAATTAGATCAGTGATACATGAATCATAGGCGATGCATGTATAATATAAAAGTTAATATATATATATATATATACAAATATCTATAAAGATAATTACGTTTCAAGTAAAACTTAATTATTATATTAAGGATATTCCTAGTTTGGTTTTGGACTCTTTGGGGTTAAATAACATAGGAATTATCGACAAACTTATATAATTATTTTTGGAGAAGAAACATTAAAAAATAAAGGTATAAAAAAATATTTTAAAAATAGTTTTACGAGAGAGAACAAACTTTTAGAAGGTTAATACAGAGGTTAATATACATTTTTAGGTTTCATTATGTGTTGTTTATAAAATGTGAAGGTAAGGTATGATATATGAATGGTTATAATATATGTGTTTGTTTGGGTCAATATAATGAAATATAACTTTATGAAATATTCATAGATCATTATAATATATTATGGGGAAATTCTTAAACGTACATTATGTTATCAACATAACATCTATTATTCTAATAAGTAGGACCGAAGACAAGTTATACACGTTAGAATTGATAAATAAAAAAGTAAAATTGTGAAATTACAAAACAACAATTTGTTTATACATATAATTATAATGATATATGTAAACAGATCATCAATGATGGGATTGGTATACATTGTGAAAATATAAATTTTCAAGGAATTATTTGAAAATAATGATGTTATCCCATAAGTATATTCCAACTGTCAAGAATAATTGAGATAAAATGAGTTATAGTATGTTGGAAATCCGTTATACCAAAAGACCATGAGTCTACAAGAATGTATTTTATTATTTTATAAACAATCTTTTTTCATGCCAAACACAATTTTCATCTAAAATAATTATCGTAAATATTTTTATGGATATTACAATTATAATTAAAATTGAAAAACATATAGTCATAAAATAGATTATAATTTTATATATGGGTGCATATTTATATTTGAGATAGAGAGATCAATATTGAATTGGATTTTCTATATTATTGAGATACAATAATATAAGAAACATACAAAAATTCCACTAGTGGGTGGATAAGAATGTTTCAGAGACACATACTATGTAATAAGGATAAAACCAATTTATTGGTTTTATATTCACAACAATTATTGATAAATTATTAATTTATAAAAAAATTCTTAAAAGAAAGAAGTAAATTACTGTTAGATAATTTTTACCAGATCAATTATAATTCAATAATGAATTCCATGAATAAAATCATAGTGGGGTTTTTTCAAATTCTCTTGTTGGAATTAAAGTGATAATATACATGGCTGGTACAAGCGTGGTACAAATAATGCTTGGTTGGTGATACCAAGTCATTATTCCAAATACAATTATAATTTTCTTATCAAATCAAAATTCCATGATCATTTTATTGTGAATTGTATGACAATACAACAAATCCTGAATGGTTTCTATAAGACACAACTTGAAGGTGTGGTGACATCATATATTTCTATTATGGGTGAGTGTTAATAAAATACATTCAAGGATTAAGGTATTAAACATGATCATAGAATATTCATGTAGTAATTAATATTTTCCATATTTTCCCTAATGTTTAGTGGGAGAACAATTTTTTTCATTTAAAATATGTTTGGTAGGTTCTAGAAAACAACTATTGATCTAATATTTAGTCAATACCAGAATTAATGAATCTCTCTAGTGATTGAATTAATGTAGAATCCTATGTTCTAGGGAACCAAATCAACTGAGGTAGATCTAACAGTTTCATATACCTATTTAATATTATATATACTGATGTGGTATTGATAAATAAAAGTTGGAACAATTTGAGAGAGAATTGTTACCTATGTCACATTGAATATTTCTATCTAATAAGACATGCTTAGGATTTCAATGATATTAATATCATTATTTGATATTAAATATTTATCTATGATGGATAAATCACATTTTCTATAGTATATGCTAAAAGTGGTATTTTATGAATGTACATTGTAGTGCAGATATATTAGTTATATCTAAGATAACCACAAGGGAAGCATTTATAAGTATTTAATAATACTAGAGAAAAAACAAATGATATATATTTGGTATGTGTTGAAGATGGAATACTAGTTACAAGTCAAAAAAATTGTCTTCCTATAGATTAATGAGAGAAAAAATAAAATTTATTCTAAGGTAATTATAGAGACAGTCTCATTCAAGGAAATGTTATACATATCTATAAATATTGAGTATGTTGTAGCTTATAAGGAAGAAAAAGAACTAGTGTAAAATATGAAATATTTTTTCTAGATCATGGAATCACAAATATGAAGTGATTTTTTATAATACTGTAAATTATGATAACTCTATTAATTGTAATTGAAAAGATTTCATGTTTTGATTGTGTAAAAAATGGATACACTTGGGGATTACATTTCAAGAAGAATCTTACCCAATGAGGTGAGGTCACACATATCATAATATCCATGTAGAAGAGATGTGGTGGACCCATGAAAAAATCCACGACTCAGTAGAAACATGATCTAAAACATGTGGTTGATAACAAAAATAATTATCTGTTTTTCTCTAGTAAAAGTCAGAGTGTTGAAAAAGTGGGTTCCAAAGTCCTAGCATTATCAGTAGTTTTTATTACCATTTCATTTATAAATTGAGACATTATTGATGAGAACATACCATTATAGTTCTGAAATTTAGATTTTTACTATTTAAATTGTAATTCCCATTGATTATTTTTCATATATAAAATTTAAATAAGATCCCAATATATAATGAGAAAATTTAGATAATATGGATTAATCTTAAACATATGTCATATGGTCTAGATATATCACATTGATAGGAAACAATCAATTTTTTACTATTAGGTTATAGGGGATAATAAAAAGTAAGACTTCTTCACTAGATTTCCTCACATTGTGATCTATAGTAGGCAAAATCATGATTAAAGACCCACTAACAGAAACACCACATGTTTTAGGTGTAATTGGTTCATACTATATATGGAAAAGTGTTTTGGTCACCAAAATTGATAAGGTCATCACTCCCTTCCATCTGATCAATTAAATTGATGCAAGGGAAAAATAATGACCATGAATTCATGGTTAGGTACATAGTGTTGGGTGCATCATTATTTGCATTGAATTGTCAGATGATCACGACATAATTTGTCTATTTTGATCTAAGGATGTAATATCTGTTGAGTCAATAAGGTTTTCCTTATGACTTTTCCATTCCTTCTAGTTTTGAAAATCACAAACACCTTTCTTTAATGAAAATTGCATTTATAAGGGAAATCACTTTTATAAAGAAAATCGCTTTTATAAGGAAAACATCTTTTGTAAAAAAAATAATCCTTATCATATATTCATTCATATATTTCATAAGTATAAGTTTCGGATTCATTTCTATATTCTTGGAATCATTTGAATCTTTGATATGAAGCATTCTGTTTTAGGTTTCGAATTCTGGATGAGAACTGTAATAAAGTTCTACTCTGAGTTCTGGATACGAATTCTCATTACGAATTCTGATGACGAATTCTCATTACTAATTCTGATGATGAATTCTCATTACGAATTATGATGATGAATTCTCATTACGAATTTTGATGATGAATTCTCATTATGAATTCTGATGACGAATTCTCATTATGAATTCTGATGATGAATTTTCATTACGAATTCTGATGACAAATTCTCATTAAGAATTATGTTGACGAATTCACATTCCGAATTCTCATTCTGAATTCACCAATTAAAACAGAATCTGATCATCTTTGTTTTATACACTCCGAATTTATTTAGATTTCAAAAATTATTTTTGGTTAGACTCCGAACTTTCATTTTTCTTACGCTTTTATAATTTGTCTACTGTTTAATATTTTGTCTTTCACTCCTAATCTTCACTCCGAATCATCACTCTGAACTTTTTTACTTTAAACTTTAAACGATGTCATACTTTATGTTATACTTGTTCTGTTATAAAATGATGTCTTCTATTCTGTTATAAACTAACCGTTGGTTAAGTTACACGTGTACAGGTCACTCCGATTTTTAAAGAAAATATGACCGTTGGAAAGGAGGCCGAACTTGCCTATAAATAGGAGCTCATTTGAAAGAGCTCGAGGATGACTGATGAATGACTTCTTCGACATTGTGCATACATGCAATTGATGTGATTTCTAGAGAGAGAGGCTCTTATTAACTCTCAAAGCATCGTGCGACTCTGAATGTTGGTGATTACATTTGAGGACTTCCGGGGATAGGAAGAGAGAGGTGGCCACCACCTTGAAGTTGAGGGATTCCTTGCTGAGGAAGACAGAGGTGGCCAACTACCTTGACGTTGAGAGCTTGCGGGGATAGCAAGACAGAGACTCTGATCTTTGTATCGAGGGCTTACCCTGGTGTGGGTAAGACAGACTTTCTTGAAAGTATAAATCATGGGACATTTATCCAAGGTTGTTGGATGCCCTTCTCTTTGGGTAAAAAGACTTATATCTTGTTACTTGTCATTTTACTACTCGTTTGTTTCCACTGCATTTTGTATTATAAGGAATGTATAACTTTCTTATACTTCCTTACTTGTACTCTGTTTCATTTAGATTCTATAAGATTTAAGGTATAATCTCATATTGTAATCTTTTTTTATGTTTCAATTTCTGGAACCATATTTCTGGAACCTACATTCGGAATCTCTTTCAAAGTTTTCATTAGGTGTTAGAGGTGTTATGAATTTGCTTAGTTTAACTTTGTTAAACTTAACCCTTTCCTTTGATTAAGGAAAAAATAGTTATTCATAACTAACTTTAAAGGTTCCAAATGAATTTTTAAAGTATACAATTCACCCCCCCCCCCTCTGGTATATTGAGCATCTACATCATTAATTCGATCCTACAATTGGTATCAGAGCAGGTATCTGAAATACTTGTACTCTCGTATAAGTTTTTCTTGCTCACTTTCTCATTCCTAACTTTCTCATTCCGAACATTGTTATTACGAATTTTTTTTCCTAACAAGTTTGGGTGCCGAAGGTTATTTTATGTATGACAGGAATTAATGTTGGTTCCATCAATAATATAAATCCTACAAGACCACCATTCTTTGATGCTAATGATTATGAGTACTGGAGAGATCGAATGAAGACTTTTTTTTCAATACTGGAGTGGACAACTTTGTTATGCTTACTGGAGATTATAAAATTCCTGATAAGGAAGTTAGAACTTTTACTAACCAAGAAAAGCAAGAGTATCAACTCAATTATAAGGTATGCAATACTTTACTTTGGTCAATGACTAGAAATATATATAGCCAAATTTATTCTTGTGAAGCAGCTAATTAATAAAATTTATTCCCAAATACAACCTTTAAGAAATAAATCCGGATTTGGTTATACCCATGCAAAAACCTTTTTTATTAATAATTATTTTGTTCCTCAAAGTGCCCCATTTTGTACCAAGTGTCAATGTGGTGGTCACCGGGCAAATAATTGTTCCTTAAACAAAGCCCAATCCTTAGGATTTCACAAAGCTTACTTTTCTAAGACGATGTGGGTTCCTAAAATTTTACTCTCTAGAAATATCAGATCCAAACAAGTCTGGATTCCGAAAGTCAAATTCTCTTCTTGATTTCAGGAAAATAAAGAGAGTTCTAGCAACAATACATGGTACATGGATAGTGGATGTTCCCGGCACATGACTGGTAACAAAAGCTATTTTGAAAAGATTATAAAAAAGAAAGGAGGAAAGGTAAATTTCGGAGATAATGCTAAGTGAGAGATTGTTGGTATTGGTAATATTGTTCTTCTAGATAAAACCTTGATTTCAAATGTTCTTTTTGTTTAGGTTCTTAAGCACAACTTCATTAGCATAATTCAGTTATGTGATGAAGGTTACCTTGTGAATTTTAGGAATGATAAGTGCTTAGTTCACAATTCCAAGGAAGAATTTATTCTCTCAGCCAATAGGCAAGAGAATGTTTACACCTTAAATTTAGAATACCTTAAGAGCCAAGATTTACCTTCCCTATGTGCAATGGAAGATCATTCTGGGTTATGGCATAGAAGACTAGGTCACCGTAACCTTAGAAACATATGTAAACTCACTTAGAAGAAACTAGTTAAGGATCTACCAGAGCTTAGATTTGATTATTCCAAAGTTTTTGATCCTTGTCAATATGGAAAGAAACATAAATCTAGTTTTTAATCAATCAGTGAAGTCTCAACAACTGATGCATTGCAGTTAGTGCAAATGGATCTTTTTGGTCCAACACAAACTGGAAGTATTGGAGGAAAATACAATGTGTTTGTTCTAGTTGATGATTACACTAGATTTACATGGGTTTATTTTGCAGCAAAAAAGTTTGAAACTTTTTCATATTTCAAATGTTTTAGAGCTCAAGTTAAAAATTGGAAAAACCTTCCATTGAAAACTATTCATAGTGATCATGGAGGAGAATTTTAAAATTCTGATTTTGAAACTTTTTTTAGTAGAAAAGTTATTACTCACAATTTTTCATCACCTAGAACTCCTCAACAAAATGGTGTAGTTCAGAGAAGAAATAGAATTCTTCAAAAGATAACTAGAACCATGATGAGTGAATATTCTATAGCTAGACATTTCTGGGCTGATGCTGTTAGTACTGCTTGTTATACTATAAATCGAGTTTTGATTAGACCTTTTCTTAATAAAACTCCTTATGAGTTATGGAATGGTAGAAAACCAAGACTATCCTACTTCAAGGTTTTTGGTTTCAAAGTATTCATTTTGAATACTAAAGATAACTTTCATAAATTCGCACCAAAATCTGATGAAGGAATTTTCGTAGGTTATTCCACAAATTCTAAGGCTTATAGAGTTTTTAGTAAAACTACTTTTACTGTTGAAGAAATAGTACATGTAAAATTTGATGAGTATGATTTTGTTTTTAAACCATCCCAGCCTACAAACTCGGATGTGTTTTCAAAAACATATTTTCAACCTTGGATAGAAGAATCTTCTGATAAGGATAATGTTCAAGAAGATACTTCTGAAACATTTACCCTGGAAGACTTTCTACCCTATGTTGATGAACAAGATTTTCAAAACACGAATCAGGTGTTTCTTAAGAATCATCATAGTGATAGTATCATTGGTGATGTAAATCCACCTGTAAGGAATAGAAGTTTCTTAATAAATGATATAGAACATCTAGAATTTCTTTCCCAATTAGAACCTAAAAGCACTGATAATGCTTTAGGTGATGATGATTGGATCAATTCCATGTAAGATGAACTAAATGAATTTGAAAGGAATAAAGTATGTACTTTTGTTTAAATACCTAAGGAAACTTCTGTTATTGGAGTAAAATGGTTTTTCAGAAATAAATGTGATGAAAATGGATTCATAGTAAGAAATAAAGCCAGACTTGTAGCTAAAGGCTATAATCAGCTAGAGTAAATAGACTATGAAGAAACCTATGCTCCAATAGCCAGACTTGAATCTATCTGTATTCTAATTTCCTTTGCAGCATTCTTAAATTTTAAACTTTTTCAAATGGATGTGAAATGTGATTTTCTTAATGGTTATGTTCAAGAGGATGTTTTTGTTGAAAAACCTCCTGGCTTTGAAGATACAAAACATCCTGATTATGTTTTTAGACTTACCAAAGCCTTGTATGGACTTAAACAAGCCCCATGAGCATGGTATGATAGACTCACTGGATTTTTGCTTCAAAATAACTATGTTAAGGGAAATGCAGATCCAACCCTTTTTATAAACAAAGATAATAAAAATGTTTTGATTGTTTAAATTTATGTTGATTACATCATATTTGTTTCAACTCAGCAATCTTTAACCAACTCTTTTTCAAGTCTAATGAAATCTTAGTTTGAAATGAGTATAATGGGTGAGTTAACTTTTTTACTTTGTTTTAAAATTTCTCAAAAACCAGAAGGAATCCATATATCTCAATATAAGTATATTAAAGATCATCTCAAAATGTATGTTTATGACAACACTAAGAGTATAAGTACTCCCATTGGTACCTCAATGTCTTTAGATCTTGATGAAGCTGGGAAACTAGTAGATCAAACATATTTTAGAGGTATGATAGGAAGTTTACTTTACTTAACAGCTAGTCGACCTGACTTAATGTTCTCATCATGCTTATGTGAAAGATATCAATCCAATACTAAGGAATCTCACTTAAAGGCAGTAAAAATAATTTTTCGCTACCATAAGGGAACCATGGATCTAGGATTATTTTATACTTCTAGAAATGATTTTATTCTAAAAATCATTTTTGATGCTGACTTCAGTGGATATAGAATGGATAGAAAAAGTACATCCAGAACTTTTCATTTCTTAGGAGATTCATTAGTTTCATGGTCTTTCAAGAAGAAACATTCTGTAGCACTCTCCACTGCTAAAGCTGATAATGTAGCAGCTGGAAGTTGTTGTGCTCAAGTGTTGTGGATACAACACACACTCATAGAATATGGCTTGAGTTTTACTAAAACTCAAATTTTGTGTGATAACACAATTGCCATTGCCCTTAGTAAGAACCCTGCATACCACTCTCATGTAAAGCATATAGATATTAGGCATCACTTTCTTAGGGATGACACACTTAATGGAGATATCATTCTTCAATTTATCAGAACACAAAATCAACGTGCTGATATTTTCACAAAATCTTTTCCTTCTGATAGATTTGAATACATTAAACAGATGTTAGGAATGATAACCGTAAGGTAATTCTTCTTAATTAACTTTCTGTTGAAAAATTCTCCTTACAGTAATAAACTCCATTTCATAGGGGGAGTACATTTGTTTGTTAGAGTAACAATGTTTTTTCAAAGTTTGTTTTCAAACATTTCAGAACTAAAATTCCGAAATGGAATTTTATGGAACTGAAATTTCCAGAATCGATATTTTCATATAGAAAAACTCTGGAATGGAAATTTTCATATAGAAAACTTCTGGAATGGAAAATTTTGTACTTGTATTTTCATAACAAGATTTTTGTACCGAGACTTTCATAATGAGTTTTTCATTTTTTTTAACTTTTGTAATGAAATTTTCATACTGAAATCCTTATAATGTTTTTCGTACTAAGTTTTCCATACTGAGTTTGTTTTTCGTATTGAGTTTTGCGTTTTTTTCCGTAGTTATTTTTTTTAATATTACCCATTACGAATAATCCTCTTAAACCAATCCGAAAGGTATGATTTACTTACTCAAGTTTTCGTAGACATACATTACTTGCTGAAATTTTCTTATATTTTCTTTTCGGATTATATTTTTCTTAAATTTTTTTTAATAAAAATCTCAAAAGATCTGATTCAAGTTTTCTTGATAATTGGTTTTCAACCGTCAGATCTGATCTCATCTTGTCACAAATGTTCGATCAACTGAGGAAGTTGAACCGTCTTCTCGTTTCCTATATAAAGGGGACCCCAAATGGTTGTCCCACATCGGTTTTGAAGATCCAGTGTCCCAAAGCTCTTCCTCTCAGTTTTAAAGACGTTCCAAACTTCAGCTTTCTCTGTTCCGAACTTCTCAGAGGTCTTCAGATCCGAATGTATGTGGAAGTATCTTCTCAAGACATGTCTTCCTCTAAACTGATTTCGAAGTGGTTTGTATATAGAGAAAGGTTGGTTCATCCTGATTTCTTCAACAAGTATGATTCTCTTATATCCAAGAATATTAAGCTCAACGGATGGGAATATGTTACGGTGTCTAAGCCCGGGAATCTAGATGAAGTTTATTCAGATTTTCTTGTAGAGTTCTATGAGATAGTTTCCTTTCTTAAGGAAGATAGAAGGGAGAAGTTTTCATTTAAGTCTTATGGAAAGACTTATAAACTCTCTTATTCCAAGGCAGCCAGCTTGGTAGGGCTGACCAATGAAGGAGAATATGAGTTTATTTCTCATGTTTTTCCGGATTCAATGGAAAACTTCGACAAGGAAAAGGCTTTGGAAAATCTCAATCAATCAGTTGACCAGGCTCCAAAGATTGCTTCTCTGTATACAAATTTCTGGATTCTAGAGTTATGGGTACAAGGTCTTATCGTACTGAGAAAGGGTGACAAAAGACAGTTTGAAGAAGAGAGAGATCTATATCCTAGATTTTTTGATAAATCTGAGGAAGTTTAACCTGATGAAACACATTCTTATTACCCTTGAGAATGTTAAGAAAGGGAATCTGAGAGCTCAGATCATAATGTATCTAGAAATCCTCTCAAAGTTGATAGTTCGGTGCCTTGAGTCTTTCAAGGAGGCTTTCAAGTCTAAAACGACAGTTTGCAAGATTATGTTGGTGAGTGATGGTACTCTCAAAAGGATGGATGTAGCCTTCGACAAGAAGACTGGTCAGTTTGTTGATTCACCAGCTCAAGAAGAAATGGTTCCGAATGTTGCTGAACCTGAATCCTCTAAGCCAGTGAGGAAGAGAAAGTTGAAAGAAGTTGAAGGTGAAGCAGAGAATTCCAAATCTAAGGATGTTCATTCCACACCTCCAAAACCGAAGAAGAAGAAATCTTACCCTGATGAGGTAGTTGCTAAATGGAGGGAAATCAAAGAGAAGGGAGTGCAAGGGGAGCCTCAGTTTGGCTTGGATCCTGCGGAGGCTAAGGCCTTGAAGGAAAGAACTGCGGATGAGCTAGAAAAATAAGTGAAAGACAAGAAGATTAAGAAGAATATGTCTTAAGCTGAGGTAGCTTAGGCATTGTTAAAGTTTAATGATGTGGTTTCAGCAAACATTCATGTTCTGAGATCTTTTTCTTTGGAATCTCTACCTGAGACTCTAGGAAGAAACTTTGTTGCTCCGGAAGAGGCAGTAGCTAAGCCTGTTGAGGAAATAGAGCTGATTGAGCAAGTGGAAGAAGATGAAGCTATTACTGAAGGAAGTGGTGAAACCGAAGATGTTTTAAAGCAAGTAGATGATTATAAGGGGACACCTTCATAACATTTGTTTCTCCAAACTTCAGAAGCTGAATCATCGAAGTTAGTCTCTCCAGGGAAGGATGAGAAGGAAGGAGAAGAAGAGGTAGCTTATCATGGAGAGGAAGAAAAACATCTACATGATCTTTCTCAAATGTAGAATGTAGAGGATGGTGCTCAAAAGGCAGCTGATGATGAAGACAATGTTGTTCAAGTGTATGACAGTGAAAAGAAAACTACGGAACAAGACTCCATTCCAAAAAGGAAAAGGGAAAGCAACTTTTTGTTGATACCCCAAGCTCATTGGGTGTAAAGAGAAGGGAAGTTTGTGATTCTTCTAATAAGAAGGTTGAGCATCTTGAAGAAGAAAATTCTACAAGTAAAGTCTCGGATTCGGAGTCATCTTCGTTGGGGCCTGATTTTGTTGTTCAGTCATTAAAGAATTTGATAGGTTCTATTCCGACTTTTTCAAGTATTAATTCAAGATTCCAGATGCTTCAATATGCTTTAAATCATAAAACAGACTCCATATTTGTGGTTATGGACAAATGTGTTGAGATAGAGTCTTAGTTGAAAACTTTCTTTGTCGGCTATGAAGCCCACAAATGATCTTGCAATATGATGACTAGTTGGTCGAGGAAGACTGTATAAGAGATGAGGCTCTTTGATGACTTCCAAGATAATGTGAAGGATGCCTTTGAGACAGAAGACAGGAAGATAAATGAACTTAGTTCATCCTTTGAAGAAAAGTTGACAGATGAAAAGAGTTTCTGGATTCAAGAAGTCAGAGATCTGAATGGGAAGCTGAATTCTGTTTCTCAAAACTGGAAGTTTGAAAGGGATCATCGGATTGAGTTTGAAGAAAAGTTGAAGGCTCAGGAAGAAAAGCTTAATGCTCAGGAAGAAAAGCTTAAAGCTCAGGACAAAAATATTGAAACTCAAAGTGCGAGAATTGTTGTGTTAGAGAAGCAAGCCGAGGAAGACCATAAAGACTTGAAGAAGATAAAGACTATTCTTAAGGGTCTCATGGAGAAGGAAAAAGATCCAATATAGACAGATCTGATCTTTTGTTGTATCTAAATTTCTTTGTTGTCGAGCTTTCAAACTTAATGAAATTTGTGCTTGCTCGTTTCTTTTGTTGTTGCTACTAATTTTTCAGGTACATTGTTATATTTTCCATTCCCTTGAATTATTTTTGAAAATCACAAAGGGGGAGAAGGAAAAGAACCCTAATAAAAGGGAAAATGAATCATAACAAAGGGTGAGAAAGAAAACCAACTCTAATAGAGTTAATCTAAGCGGGAGTTTTCCTTTAAAGAAGACTTTCTTATTCTTAATAAAATTTCATTCCGGAAATCTAGAATATGATCCTTAGAGTTTTAAAGCCTAAGGGGGAGTTAGTCATATTCATTAACATTTATAAGAAAATGGAGATAAGCTTTAATGTTTTCTTTCTTCTTAGACTTTCTTTTTCATAAGGATGTTAGTGCTTTCCAAAAAGGGGGAGATTGTTGAGTCAATAAGTTTTTCCTTATGACTTTTCCATTACTTCTTTTTTTGAAAATCACAAACACCTTTCTCTATGGAAAATTGCTTTTATAAAGGAAATCTCTTTAATAAGGAAAATTGCTTCTATAAGGAAAACTACTTTTGTAAGAATAATTATCCTTATCATATTTTCATTCATATATTTCTTAAGTATATGTTTCAGATTCATTTTTATATTCTCAGAATCATTTGAAACTTTGATATGAAGCATTCTGTTTTAGGTTCTGAATTCTGGATGAGAACTGTAATAAAGTTCTACTCTGAATTCTGGATACAAATTCTCATTACGAATTCTGATGACGAATTCTCATTACAAATTCTGATGATGAATTCTCATTTCGAATTCTGATGAAAAATTCTCATTATGAATTCTGATGATGAATTCTCATTACGAATTATGATGACGAATTCTCATTGCAAATTCTGATGATGAATTCTCATTACGAATTCTGATGATAATTCTCATTACGAAATCTGTTGACGAACTCACATTTCGAATTCTCATTCCGAATTCACCTATTAAAACAGAATCTGATCATCTTTGATTTATACACTCTGAATTTATTTAGACACTGAAAATTATTTTTTGTTAGACTCCAAACATTCATTTTTCTTACGCTTTTATAATTTTTCTACTCATTAATATTATTTCTTTCACTCCAAATCTTCACTCTGAATCTTCACTCCGAACTTTTTTAAGTTAAACTTTAAACGATGTCGTACTTTCTGTTATACTTGTTTTGTTATAAAATGATGTCATCTATTCTGTTATAAACTAACCGTTGGTTAAGTTACATGTGTACAGTTCTCTCAGATTTTTAAGGAAAATATGACCATTGGAAAGGAGGCTAACCTTGCCTATAAATAGGAGCTCATTTGAAAGAGCTCGAGGATGACTGATGAATGACTTCTTCGACATTGTGCATACATGATATTGAAGTGATTTCTAGAGAGAGAGGCTCTTATTAACTCTCAAAACATTGTGCGACTCCGAATGTTGGTGATTACATTCGAGGACTTCCGAGAATATGAAGACAGAGGTTTCCAACACCTTCAAGTTGAGCGCTTCCTTGTTGAGGAAGACAGAGGTGGCCAACTACCTTGAAGTTCAGGGCATGTGGGGATAGCAAGACAGAGACTCCGATCTTCGTATCGAGGGGTTACCCTGGTGTGGGTAAGACACACTTTCTTGAAAGTATAAATCAAGGGATCTTTATCTAAGGTTGTTGGATGCCCTTCTCTTTGGGTTAAAATACTTATATATTTTTACTTGTAGTTTTACTACTCATTTGTTTCCGCTGCATTTTGTATTATATGGAAAGTATAACTTTATTATTCTTCATTACTTGTACTCTGTTTCATTTAGAATCTATATACTTTAAGGTATAATCTCATATTTTAATCTTTTGTTATGTTTCAATTTCTGGAACCATATTTCCAGAACCTACTTTCGTAATCTCTTTCCATGTTTTCATTAGGTGTTAGAGGTGTTGTGAATTTTCTTAGTTTAACATTGTTAAACTTAGACCTTTCCATTGATTAAGGAAAACATAGTTATTCATAACTAACTTTAAAGGTTCCAAAGGAATTTTTAAGGTATACAATTCACCCTCCCCCCCTCTTGTATATTGAGCATCTACATCGTTATTTTGATCCTACAATATCAAGGTCCTGATTGGTTAGGACAGTATTACCTTCATAAATAATTGTACAAGTAATTCAATGTTATTTATTCCAACTGAGATATAAAAATAATAATAAAAATTGGCTCATAACATGAGTTTTCATCATGCTTTATAAGATATATAATGATAAAGACATTATATTACATTATGTGTGTTCATAAGACTGGTTTCATTTCATCGAAAATTCCTTATCTCCTTCTGGGATTTAATTGGTTATTAATAAAAATTTATTAAATGAATATTATTCACTAGTAATTAGTTATGATCCTAATTGGTCACATACAATAATGAATTTATGAATCTACACTACTATATTGAATATGAACACTAGACATAGTGGGCCCCTCCATGAGGTCTGAGAGTTGTTCTGGTTAATGATCACCAATGAAAAAATAAATTCATTATTCATAATGTGTATAATAATTGGTTTAAATTTATTTATTAAAAGTTTTCATAAGGTAAGTAGTGAATACTGAATAATATTATACACATGAATTTTATTTTAATATTAAATGATAAATTAATATTAGAATGAATTAAAAGTTGAACTAAATGACACATGTTTAACAAGTAAAATATTTATAATATACTAAAATTATGTGATTAATATAAAAATCACATTATAATGAAGTTAGTTATTTATCATGTATCATTTTATACTTATTTTGTTGGTGTTTTATTTCAAGTGATTGGGGAACCCTTTCATGTAATACGAGCATTCCACAATAAAAGAACTATAGGAATATAATTTCTTGAATTTATGGTTAAAAAAAAGTAGAACCACTCTTTCTTATGTGTTTTCAGAAAGATAAAGTATCTATCTAAGTGATTGAACTAATAACGCCATCAAAAGATCAAAGGAATGTGAGCAAGGTGATCGTCGTGACATTGAACGATTCATAAGAGTTTTTTACTAGCAGTTAAAATATTATGATAAATAAGTTCATGAATTCTTGGAGCATGTGTCGATGACCAAGATGGGCATTAAATCAGATACTTTAGTAGTGATCACTTCTAATGAGTGGTATTCAAATGCTCTTCTAAATCCAATGAGGTTGTGGTTTACTTCATTTAAGTATGATTTATTCATGTGAGATCATAGAACCTATATAGGGTTTCTTATTAATAGATATGGAAATTTTCTTCACAGAAGTGATGAAAAATTTTGTATTCCTGGCCCACTTCCTTTTTCATCCAACCACAATATCTTAATTTTAGACATGTCCAGATATCCATATATGAAATTTCAAGTGGATGGTTGATGGGGTATTCATAGAAGAAATATTATTGTACTCTAAATTCAGGGACATTCATACACAATAACTTATTATCATCCTATGTATGTTTTGATTGGTTGTTCAATACACTAAATTGAATAAATTTTATTTTTGGTTTAATGAATTGACTCTTTGAAGGTTGTGCTTGTGGAGTAGTGTATGTGAATCTTTATGGTATGATATTTACTTTTGGACATTGTGTGTATGTCATTTTGGTGGATAGAATATTATATAAACTCATTAATACTATTCTTAGAAACTATGAATGGGTGATGGAAAACATTTTTTCACTCTGGTGAGAGTGAGACATCCATGACTAATTCTTAGGCTAGGAGTGGTTGGATCATGGTTCATGGTTGTTGGACATTCATTCGAGAGGTATTGAAAACAAGACTCCTATGGTGGGTTGTGATTAATTGGTCACAGGGGTATTCCTCTCATAATATAAGGGTCACAATTGTATATAACTAATCATGGATCAGTTGTGGTGGGGCTTCCAAGTCATTGAAGAACTGAAATGGTGCATTCTTGAAATACAAAGGGAATTAAAAATAGGAATCTAGTTGTGATGGATTATGGATCCAAGAATTTTCAATAGGCTCAAGGTTGTTCCAAAAAACTAATATTAGGTTCTTGTGTAGGTTATGAATCAAGGGTGTAGTAGAGAACAATGACTATTTTAGGTCATTGGAGGATCTAACTATGGAGACTTACTAGGATTCATGTATGAAATTATGTGGGTATTTTTCATTTATCATGGAATTCCTCTGGGAATAAAGGAATTGTTATCATGTGATGTGTCAATGGACATGTAATTGAAGCCATTATATTTTAGGATTAACAAGTAGGTTATATTCCGATATTGGTTAACATATTAAACTAGTTCATTTTGGAATTTGGAATATGATATTAAGATAAATTTGGATCATTCCTTGTTTTATCTCAGATGGATGATACTCACCCCCCACATGGTTTTTTATGATGAGCATAGTCATTGATGATGATTGACAGTCTCATGGAAGTTTGGTAATGATAAATCTGAAACCACATTGGGAATGTTTTAATGGTGTGTGTTGAAGTCCCCATAGTATATTTCTGATAGGGTAGACAATAATAAATGGAATTTGTTAGTGATAAAATAATTATTATGTTTAATATAACAATATCACTAAGGGGTGTTTTGACGAAGAACAAAATTAGAGTTTTGATTTTATTCCCTTTGGTATGAGCCATAATAGTGTCCTAATTTTTATAATAAGACATATTTAATGTTTTGGAAGATTGATATCATTGAGTTGGATTATTTTATTTGAGTTGGATGGGGTACCATTGTAGTTTTTTAGGCTTAAAAAAGCTAAACGAGTCATTTGGTTATACTGGTGGAAAATATAGGATGGATGGTGTGGATATATGACCATAGAGACTTCTAAAAGCTGATAAGTCGTATAGAGAGAGTATGTATGATCCCATGAATGTTCTTGTTTTATAATCTATAACTAATATGAAATTTCATTTAGTATGTGGTAAAATTATTGAAGATGAATCAGAAGAAAATTATTTGAGTTGGATTGATTTGAAGATTTTTTAGATGAGTAATGTTGATCATGGAATATTCATTGTGTTCAGTATTGATTTGGAGACTTTGGTTATGTTTTAGGAGTTTTTGAGTTTCCATTATCGAGTTCATAATTTTTTTATTCGTGTTTTAGGGAAATAATTCTACACCATGATGCTAAGAGAGTTTTCAGTTTATTATACACTGATTGATGTTAGTTTTGAAAAATATATCATTATTTGGGTAATTTATTCTATACAATGTAGAAACCATAAATGGTTGGGGATATCCTGGGACATGGTGCATGTCTTTCATATGGTTTTAGAAAACCATAGAACCATGGTACAGAGGATTCCCATGGGAAGGTTTATAGTTGACACATGGTTTTTCCAACCAATCATCCAAACCATGTTGGTTGGGTTGATTTGAAAAGTTACCCACAAAAGGATTGAAAATAAGCTAGAATACTGTCTGTATGTATAGAACTTCATTAATATTAAGGTTTTTGAAAAATATAATGTTATATTTTTTTGGCCTCCCTACACCTTTTCTCTCCCATTTTGCAAGAACAATCTATTGGTGTTTTTAGCCACTTCCACAATATTTAACCCTAAATTAGGGGTGTTCTCATGAATATAACTTTGCAATTTAGGTGAGTTTTCTCCCCCATGTACTTCTTTTCAACTTATTATTAATCCCCTCTAATTTTTGTTTCTATGATTTAGTTTTTTTATGATTCTACTAGATAATGGTGGAATATTCTGTTTCATATTGGTTTTGTGTCATATAACACATAGGATATCCCAAGGAAACATTCCCACATCATGCATGAATTTTTTAGGTATGACTCCATGGAGATATTCAGAAGGGTTTAAATAATTAAATGAATAATTTAGTTGTTGTAATGATATAACATATTTTTTTTTCATTAAGAATGGTTTCTATATTCCTCTGTGGACTAATCAGGGTGGTTGTTTGGAAATTCTATAAGTGGTGTTCACTGAATGAATTTTCTGGTATTATTATTAGGTGGGTTTAATGGATTAAAAAATTATAAATGTCATAATTATTTAATTTATGTTTCCTGACATGATGTTAGACATTATGTGTTTGATATGAGTTTGTTTGAATGTTAAATAGTTTTTAAGAGACTTGAACGGTCCTTGGAATGGTTGACATGATTTTGAAATATTTGGGAATGATTTTTTAATATGGTAAGATGTCTAATATTTTTATCAACAATAATGATAATTTATTTTCATGAGTATATAAAATGTTCCTTAAAGACCTTGTGAGGTGTGTTTTCTCCCATAATTTCTTTTGGTAGTTTGGAGACTCTGATTGATACCTAGACTATCCATTGACCACAATAGATTCTTCAATTTTTTCAAGACCATAGATATGACCACCCTAGTTGTGTTCCAAGCTCTGAAAATAGACATTTTTTTGTTGAGTTTCATAAAATATCTACGATGTTTTTCAATGTTTCTAATTCTATGCACGAGGTTTTGAGCTCATTTTTTTCTTTTCAGGTAGAATGCTAGTTTTTACGTGGTTTATGATTACAAATAAGGTATTCACCGTGATCTAATTTATAAGTTGTGATTTATAAATAAATATTAAGTGTTATCTCTAAATTGGAATGTGATTTACCCTTTGGTAAATTACTTGATGGAATTCAAAATTTGTTTTATGGAAATAATAGATATAGCCTTGTTTGGGTGATAATGGTCATAGGGACCTTGGTAAATGATAATGGTAAAGATGTTGAAACTTTTTATTTTGAGAAATGATATAATGTTTTGGGTTCCAAACTGATGTTGTAGGAATCGATGTTAATTTTTATGGGTCAAGTGTTATATTTATTTTTGAGGCATACGTACTCTAATATATGGGTCAAGTGTTAAGATTAGGATTTAATAATTTATAGTATAATTTATTATTTAGGTTTCATTATATGGTCTATAAATGCTATTATACTAATTGGAAATGGATTATCAATTGATGATATACATATTGTGTTCAATTTATTGTCTGGATGATTCAAGATCTATTTATAAAATGTATTACCAGTTTCAAGAATTTTTCTCCAAGAACTGTTATTTACATGTTTGAGTAGGTTATAGACAATATTTGTGGGAATTAATGTTATTATTATCAGTTATGGGTTTCATGAATGACAGTCTTCATCCAATGATTATAGAACCATATTTACATTGTAAACATTCATGAGTTAAATGATAAATGAAAAATTCACTTTCATTTTTTTAAGTGTGTATCAACCTATGTTTTAAGACATATATGATATATTTAGGTTGATTTAGTTGTGGTTGCCATGGGTGATGGGATGAACACATGGGGAAATGGATCTATCACAAAATAGTTTTTTAGATACATCACCTTATCTATACAATATAAATATCCATTGGTAATTTTAATGAACTATTATACTAACTAGTAATTTCATTAGAAAATGTTGAAGGTGGTTTCCTAAGTTTTATTTAAACCCTATTTGTGCCTCCACTAAACATGTGTACTCGAGTATCCTTTATATGTTTATTACAATAACGATGTTTGGATGAAGCATGGGTTGTTTTTTGAACTAGCAAGTAGGATAAACTAGATGGTATCTAGATATTGGATAATGTTTCATCATATAGATTTATTAGTTCCCTTTATCAAGGATTTTATTTTATTTTTTCATGTTATGTAACCAACTAGAGGGATCTATGTTTCATGAATTATATGGATGTTTAACCCTTTTCTACATTTCACTATATATTATACCATAATATATTGATTTTTCTTTCAATGAACACTATCATGGTTAACACTTATATATTTTTATTTAACACGTTGATATAGGGGTATATTCTCTTCATGCTGCAACATTATATCCACAGTACTAGTAGGAAACCACTAGTACAAGAAGAGGTTCGCTTGATGTTATGTGGCGAACAACATCGGTGAACTAGTTCTGTAGAATTTGAGTTACTATATTACCATAACACTCCCTTAATAACATAAAAAATTCCTTCTACGTGTATTAAAATTATATAAATCTGATCATTTAACAAGAAAAACATCTCTATCTTCATCATCATCTTCATATCCACCACCATCTTCATCATAAATAAAAGAAATCATTTTATTGGTAAATACCACTTATTTTTTTTTCATTTTCTTTTCAATAAAATGATGATGAGTATTGAAACATTGTCCTTTAAAAAAAATTCATCTTTTTATATTAATAATGAATTCATTTTACAAATACATTCCTAAAACCCATAATGGTTTAATGTTATTGGAAAATAGATACCCATTCCTCTTATTTCAGGAATTATATTCACTATCTCAGACAATGACCTCCACATTTAATACTCTTCATAACCATACCCTACTTAAATTAATTATTCATAACTATTCTAAAAGAGTCATAAGAAATAGTGAGCTCAAATTTTCAGTAATGCTAATATTTGGAGATATCAATTGATGATCAAATAAAACAATAAGAAAAACATAATTTTATTTTATCATGATGATAACATATAAATCTCATAGATAATCAATCAAAGATCATAAATATGAGTCATGAAATAATAATTTATTATTTCAAATTACAAGAATAATAAGAATGACAAATCAATGTAAATAAATCTCTAATAATAAGTTCATTCCATAAATTTGTGGCCCCATTAGAAGTATAAAAACAATTTCTTAGTCATGTTTTGCTACTGAGACCATCAAATCATAGTGGATTAGGAATCTGTACATATTTTATATATCATTAAATGTTCAAGTATCATCAATCGAATCACTTTTTATATCAATAAAATTTCTGTGGTTCTCATATTTGATTAGGCACATCGACATGCATCCCATAATTATTTCCTGATATATAAATCACTACCTAATGCATTAAACAGATAAATAATTCAATTCCTACCTATTAACTAATAAGAAACATAAAAATGTGTTCTATAAGACCATTAATGACATAGTCATATCATAACTAATTTTCTGAAAAAGGGTTTCATAAAAATTTCATCAATCAATCAAAGCATAACCCAAAAAAATTAAACGGGTTTCAACAACATCTCATCATAGCAGTCATATAACTTTCATAGAATGATCCTGTATGTTTCCATTGGATCATGTACAATGTAAAAATGATCCACATCAAAGGCTTTTGTCATTGATAAATATGAAACCTCTTCAAAGATAATTAAAAAATCTTGAGAAACAAAAAAAATCTATTTTGATATAAATTCAATTAAATATAAAAAATTACAAAATTTTATGGAAAATATTTTCATTGAATAGAATAATGAAAACCTATAGAGGGATATACAATTAATTTAGAATTCATTACAGTGTAAGATTATGTTCCTTCCATATATTTTAAAACAAAACATTCCACTCACATTACTATAAAAAGAGAAAAATTGCCTTATTAACAATATTATAAGAAGATTCTTCTTAATAATTTTTTTAAAATTTCAAACAATGTTCGGAAGGATTTAAAAAAATTCCATGATATGTAATAAAACATGAAAATATTTTTAGAAAAAATTGACATGGAAGATAGAGATTGGAGACCTAATAAAAAAACATAGTCAGTTTTCAATAAAAACCTTGTGTCATCCACTTCAGTATATAAATTGTTGAAAATGGAAGAAAAAAATGTATTTGGATGAAATAAATTGAGGACAAGAAAAATAAAAACGATTTCTCAGATAAAAATGATATAATTTCAAAATTGAAATTTGAGAAAAAAAATTCCAGATTAAATATATTTTTCAATCATAAATATTTTGGGAATTTGGTAAAAATTAAATCCTAAACCCCATGAATCACTGAATACAAAATAAAATTTGAATATATAGAATACAATTAAATTAATCATATAAATCTAAATGTGATTTACTTAGACATCATAATATATAATTTATTGATAAAAAATACTCCCAAAAGAAGATAATTTTAGATGATAAATTCTTACAATGATCATAAAATTTTTATGAGAATCTATAAATGAAGTGATTATGTGTAAAAATTTTAAATACACATAAAAATATTTAAATACAACATAATGTAATAATATTTATTCAACAAATTATCTTAGTTCAACATAGTAAATAAATATTAAATATAACATAAGGAAAATAAATTTTTTTATAAACCCATTTACTGAGGTCCGACTCATCAAGTATGTTCATTATAACCCAAAATATTACATAAATGTTAATTATTTACATAATTTATTCATATTTTAATATTTATTAGTCATTTTATTTTACTTAATACTATATTATATTCACTTACTTAAAAAATTAATTTCCCATTGGATGCTTCGATGACACTTAGTTTGTATATCCATAATGAAATCATTTGTATGATTATGGTAAAAGTGGTTATTGTTCCATAATTGAGGGAATAATAATAATGAAATAATTATAATTTTTATAAAACAATTAAAATTCTCACACTTATCATTATAAATATTAAATAAACATTTATTATGTTACATATGTTGAGAGGGAAAGAAATAAAAACACACGAGTAATGTCTCCATTTTTAGGTGATCAAGATTGAAAGAAAATAATATTTATTTTATCCTCCAAAAATGATAATTGTATAATAAATAACATATTATTTCATTAAATAAATATAAATATATATATATATATATAACATTCATGTGATGTGTTAATGAAAAATGAATCACATCGTTTCATGGAATTGGTAATCCACACATAAAGAGTAATGACGTTGCCAATTTTAAATGAATTGAAAGGTAAGAAATTATAAGATATATTTTAATAAAAAAATCATTAATATATAATTTATATAATAAATATATTTATTTGATCCATCATTAATACCCTCCCTGATTTATTGTAGTGGAAAATTAATTTCATTTCTTTATAATGTGGTAGTCCGCCTTGCACATGAATGATGATTTAATTTCAAATTTAATTGGATCGGAGATGGATATAAGGTATAAAATTTTATAAAAACATATAAATATATGCGAAATAATTTTTTATTATATCATATTTTTTGAATAATATTTAAAGGAGTCTTATGATGAAATAAAACAAAAACACTCGGTTAAGAAAGATATCAATTCTTTGGAAATCCACTCTATTTTTAACCAAACAATTTTTCTAAGAGGGTTTTATAATCGAAACAATGTCTCTAGTAATGGGGAAAATGATTATGTATGGAAACATTAAGGTAATGGAAAAACAAAAATTTTCATTAAGTGTGAATAAAATAGTATTAAAGGTTCTTTTTATAGGTTTGGGAGTGAAACTTTTGTAATTTCATTAAATAATATAATAATATAAATAATTTTCATATAAAAATGAACCAAATAAATATAATTGAAAAATATGGAATAGTGATTTTTTTAATAATATCCTCCAATATCACTTGTACAAGTTTAGATTAAGTCTGTACCATTATTTTTAGTGTTAACCTGAGTTAACCCTTTCTGAAAATTTATTTGATAAAAATGTTATTATAATTTAGATGTCAGGATTATTACAAAAATTAATATTAAAAAATAAAATGACAAAAATTTATATTTTAAACCATATCCCAATTACATTCATGAATATATATTTTTTATCCTATCCTTTTTCAAGAACTTAGCTCTTTGAATTTATCATTTAACCTATTCTATTAGGTTTTACATCATCTTTGAACCTCAGTTGTGGGGTCCCTTTTTTGAGAAAATTTGGAACATGTTGGGGGAAAATTACTTAAATATTGGTAATTTATGTTATTATTAATTATTGGGGCATTGGTAAACATTTCGACCAATTACATGGGTTTTCCATCAATAAATATGGCTTTAGGGATAGTTCGATATTTCTATAAAAAGGTGGGATGTGAGTAGTCTGATGGAAATATACCTGATATGGACCAATTAAAAGATGTGTAATTTTTTTCCTGGTATAATTCATGTTCTATTTTAGGATGTAAATTTGTTATAAAATATTGGAATACTACATGATGTGTAAATGTCACCAGGATGATGACATAAATTTGTTCATGATGTGAATTTGTTACAAACCATGAATCATTTTCCAAACATAAAATATTTAATCTAGTTATTTTTATCTAGAGGTGATGATTTTTTTGTAACATTAAAACAAAGAAATATACAATGATAAATGATTACATGCACTTTATTTCTTGGTATTGGTATATTTATGTCAATTCTATGTGTTTGATTATTTTATCATCAACGTGTAAACCTCCTAAATCAATCCCTAATCTAATACAATGGATTTTAGAATTCTTTATTATATTTAATTAATCATATTAAATCATATAATTCCTAGTTATTTTATTTACTTTGGGTTTTCATTCACTTTTATAGGTCTCTATTATAGCGGTTAAATCCATTAACCATGGATGTTTTGTGTGTTGATCCTGATCTTTTGTGATATAGGATATTTTTGTGAACCTCTATACCTTCTTAATTTGTAGGTCTTTCATATTAGAAGAGTTTACTAGATCTCACTATAAAGTAATGTGGTGTAAAACCATACCATGTGGTCTATTTATATTATTAATGTTTGTGAAATATTATGGGACTCTACTAATGTAAAATCGACAATAATTAATTAACTAACTAATGATTATAAATTCTATGTTGGATTTGTCATTGGATGCCTTTTTGTTAAATATTGTTAATAAATGGCTATCAGTAACCCATAGGTTGATCCTACCCTAGAATAATAATTAATTGGCTAACATAGTAATATATGTTAAGAACAGAAGGAAATATTTAGTGATTGAATGTGATCGATTCACCATTGATAATGGTTTGAATTATTATTCAAATGGATGGTGATAATTTGAAAATAACTACGTTTCCAAACTAGAATACGAATGGCTTATGAATTAAGTTAAATAAAAATTTGGTAATTGAAGTAAAAATGGTTATTAGATGAATAAACCATTGTGTCATAAGATAAGATGTTATATTTTTCATTTCATTATGATTTGGGTTCTGATTGATGTTGAAATGATTATATATGGGACTTTCCAAAATTATGAAATTAATATATATTATCCTTGGCCAAGATATGCCGAAATTACTATATAGAGGGATTAACCTGAATGTTGAAATTCATATATAGAGGGTTGGGAGTGGTTATTCTAAAATGCATATATAGTGGTATTTTCATGGTTATGTGATTAATCCATGAAATTTTGGTTATAATTGGCATATTTATATTATACAATTAGAGATATTCTAGCTTGGTGCTGAAGAAGATCTAATGTTCATTTACAGCGTGTTGAATAAATAATACACATGTTTATCTCATTATAACATGATTTTATTATTAGAGTGGTTTTGTTTATAGAAGTTAGTGAAATCCTACTGAGTTATACTCACATTATATTAATGGAATTGTTTTGTACTTGATAAAATTACATGGTTGTAGGTTTGGACAAGTTCAATGGACATTATTTTTTTCTCGTTGGTATGATGGGATCATAGAGGTGAGACTGATATGGGGATCAAGACATGGGGTTTTGAGTTAATGGTGTCCAAATTTTATATTATTATTTTTAATTATATCATTTTATTTAGATACATTCCTGGTTGAAAATAATTTTTTTTATTTGGTTAATTTTTACATTTTTATTGTATGATTTTATTATATATTATTTAATCTATTTATATTACTCTGATATTGATTATAATTTAGTTTGATGTATTTTAACTCTTTTCAATGGCGTTTAGTTCCCCATATATCTTTCTTACCCCCACTGCTAGTCAGCAGTGTATGGAAAATAGGGATGCACTCTTAAGGTCAAGTAACCAACCTGATTTGGCCATGTAATAGTGTTCCAGATCAGGGGATGATACAAAGTGGTATCAATGTTTGGGTTTTTATTTTATATTTCTCTACTATTTTTGAATGTTATAAATTATACTATTATATGTTAAGACATTACAATTATAATATTAATGGGGGTTGAAAAACCATGTACGAGAGAAATTTCTACAACCAATGTATGGGATTGTCATTCCGGATTTTTTCCTTTTAATGAATGATCTTATTTAAATTTATTGATTCACATGTTGTGTGGTGTTATTATTCTTTGGATTATTACTCATTTCATTGTATGGCGTGATATGTGTTTGAATGTATCAGGATGGGAATGTTGGTAAATATTTTATTATACATTGTTCATGGTAGGGGAAAATTTATTTCATGTCATATATTGGAATGTTTGAATTTGTAGATGAGCACACTATTATTTATAATAAATACAAATGATTGAAAATTTATTTAATATTAAATCACATGTATGACATGTTTAAAGATACCATGATCTATTTGTTCTCTCATCCCGTATCCTATAGAGTTTGAAAACTATTTTATAAATTATCCTAAGGAGTGATTTTTTATTATATAGAAAATATATCCCCTTCATCTTTAGGTTGAGATTTTGGATATTAGAATTTATCATGCTCCTAATGTAGATAAACTAGATCTTTCTATAGATCATGGGGATCATATGGATGATATATTTCAAGGAATAATTCTGAGGGTCAATGTGATCCATGGAAAGAGAGACATTTCACATCATAGCTTTGATGGGTGAGATGACAAGAGTGTTTCAGATACAACATTTACCTACATTTACTAGGATGTGAGATGACTAGGTAGTTGAGTTATGGATCTAATTATTCCAGAAAATCTTCATGAAACATGAGTCACCCATAGATATGTGGGTGACTATTTATACATACATGATTCATGGACTTCCAAATCATTATTGGATACTATAGAAAATTACAGGTTATAGGTGGAGTTATTTAAAATAGAATTTATGGTGAATGTTATGATTCACTTCTATCTTAATATGTTGTGGGATGGGAAATCTTGTATGTTCAAGCACCTCATAGAATAGGGCATGCCATTGACGGAATAAATTTGATGTTTCGAGTAATTTTAAAGAATTTCTCCATTTTAAGTAGTATATTATTTCTCCATGGGGATATTTTTAATTATGGGATCAGTTCATAAGTGAAAATTCATCACTTGAGTTCTTTTTTCGAATTAGATTATTCAAGAACACATCATTGAAGAGAATCTGTCAGAGGCCATGGGAAACATCTTTGTTATTTCAATAGGGGAAACCAATATAAGTTCATTTGTGGAAATATGATCACCTAATATAGTTATAAACATCAAAATAGTGGGATGATTAGTCGATTAATTGGGAATTCATATAAGGACTATGTTCTGTTTGGGTGATATTAGTGTCGAGAGTTTATCCATAAGAACCCTTAGTGTTTAGACCAAAATTTGGAGTGTTGTTCTTTTTATAGGCTTGGTGAAATACAATGCTTTTGGAGCTTTATAAAGAATCATGTCATTGGAAGTGGACCATGATAGGTTCTCATGTCTTTGAAGTACACCTTTACCCATTAACAGACTTGTAGCTAGTGTTCAACTAGATGTTAAATTTGATTTAGTGGTCTTGATACCCTAGTTTGCAAGAAGTATTACAATGTAATGGTAATAACACATGGGAGTCAAACTAGATCCTTGTTTAGAGAGTAAAGACAGTTTCACATTTTGAATTATACACCATCTAATTTTGGATTGGGGAAATTATACCATCATATATATGATTCTAATATCATCTAACATATTTTCATTTTGTTTTGATACAATATCATCACATTCTTTATTTATCACCTCATTTGGAAAACTAGTTTTCCTCTGGTTTTGGAATGATTGGAATATTTCATTCCTTTTATATAGTGTTGGGAGCGATATTAAAAAAAAAAAATATTTTAGGTCAAGTTATTTATAAATTTTTGGATACCATTTTTTGGGATCTATTTATATGAGAAATGATTGGTTTAAATTTTATTCCTAGAATGGATTTTCTAGATATATTCTAGGATCATATTAATGGTTAAATGAGGAGCATATCCATTATATCTCTAAAAATAGGTATCATTCTTTGCTAAGGTGAGTGAGATATTCATGATAGCAACAAACAACCAATTTATTTTATATTGGATTGTATCAAAGATCATATAATAGTTATTTATCTCGACGGTTGTAGAATGTAGGATGATAATTTTATACTAGTGATAATACTTTTTAGGATTTCATTAATGATCAGTTTTACATATTACCACCCAAGCATGAGATATATTTCATGACTTGGTTGGTTCTAGGAAATGATCCTATTTATATCCCCCCTAACAGGATTGAACCGGAAGATCATAATAATTTGAATGTTTAGTAGGAAAATATGGAGGCCTAGGGGTTTCAATTGGCCTTTCACATATCAATGGGGTTGTTTTCTTATTTTCTTCAAGAATTTTGATCATAATATTCACTTATGTGGAAATTATTGGAGATTAAGTCAAATGAAGTTCAAGAAATGGTATCCCCCACCTTTTGTCGATGATCACATAGATCAGTAGTGAAGTGTTAAGATATTCTACAAGATTGATTTGAGATCAGGATACCACTAGTTGAGGCAGAGACCATTTTTCATACCTTAAAATTTATTTTATACTAGGCATGGATTTTTTATGATCATAGTGATATTTTTTTGTTTGACAAACTTGCTGATGATGTTACTAGATTTGATGAATCAGATCATTCATCCTTTACAAGACTTTTTTTGGGTGATTTTTTTGTGAAAATATTAATGTATTACAGTCCATAGAAAATCATTCATAACATATTGGAATATTCTTAAGTACATTGAGAAAGAATATAAATTATTCCAAGATAATTACATGTGGTTTTTGGATTGATAAAATGAACATTATGAGCCATGTCATATATAAGGGAAGACTATGAGTGGACCAAGATAAGGTTGCATATGTGGCGTATAGGGATTATGCAATGAATGTATTTGAGATTATTTTTTTTCTATTTAGAGGTTAATTATCAACATTTTATACCAGTCTTCTCCCATATGGATTCAACAATGTATGAGCTAACCATGAAAGGGGTGATGTTTTCTTGGTCAGATTCTTATAATAGTGTTTTCTAGATGATAAAGGTAATGATTTCCTCAACATAAACACACACATTTCAAGTTCTAGGTAAGTCATATACAATATAATGTGACACATATGGAGTTTTACTTAGATAATTTCTAATAATGGAGGACCTGGTGGTTTCTTTTGGGCCCAGATAACTGAGATTGAATAAGATAAATTATTCTACTCATTATCATGTGATATATGAGGTTTGACATGAAAATTTTTAATAGAGAAATTATATTTTTGGAAATATGTATTTTGTTCACACATACCATAAGAGCCTTACGTACATATTTTTTTTAGGAAGACATGAACCTTTAGTAATGGATCTGTGTCTAGTATTTATTACAGTTAGACATCTATTTGACATATATAACATGAATGTCAAATGTTGTGGTCGATTCATTGAACTAAAATATGTAAAAAGGAAATACGAGGGAGTGTTTTGATGAGTGAAAGATTATTCCACTCTTTGAATACATGATTCTTTTGGTTCAGGAGTCCCAACAATGAGTATCTCTAAACTCAATATCTGTTATGCATGTTCTGCTAGATGAGGTCAAGATAGAGTTGTTATTTGATCTAGAAGGACTAGCTCTATGGTATATCTTATTTGGTGGGAATATGTCATCATGATGGTGTCATAAAATCGTCAATTTTGTTTTATCCATGGACTAGTATTTGAGAATGCAGTCTAGTAAAATGAGAAAAAAAATGATTTTCATGATTCTAAATAGGATGTACATCAAGGTTTGATTATGTTTTATCGTGATATACATAGAGAGTACCAGTGGATAAGAATGGAGAAGGAGGTATCATGATTTGTTTTATGATGTTTAACCTTTCAGTTGGTGAAATTATCACATCAGAGGCCTGAATGTCTTTTGCAGCCTCATACCATTCCAAAATAGTAATGAGATGATATAAATTTCTATTCTGTGACTGTATTTCTTTGGAAATATAACATGAATGATGTAGTATGGGTGATCATATATTTGATGAAAAATTTATCCACTTCTTTCCTATCAAGGAGGCCACCACCATTGATGATCTAGGTAGTCTTTTCTTGTAGAAGACTATTGGGTTATAGGGTGTACTAAAAAGTATAATTTATGATATAGATCCTCATTTAATTTCCTAATTTTTTAATCTTCTTTATAAGGAAGTAAAATCATATGATATTATGTGGACACCCTATCAACCATAGACTGATGGAAAATCAGAATGGACTATTCGGATTCTGTAGGGTATGTTATTAGCATATTTTCATTTTTTGTTTTATAGAAGAATAATTTTTCACACTTATAGTTTTATTATAACATCATATTCTAGATAACATTTTATATTGAACCATTTAAGGATATATATAATAGTCCATTAAATTCACATCATTATGGGTTGGAGGTAGGTGAGTTAGATCTTATTAAACCAAGTTTCATACATGATGCATTAGATAAGGTTCAATTTATTTTGATACCATTGGGGATTGTGATGTGTAGTAAGAAATCACAATCTAACCACTACAAATGACCTCTATCGTTTTATTTTGGTAATCATGTTTTTCTATGGGTGTCAGCAACGTTGGGTAAAAATTGTATTAGGAAACTAAGAAAGATAACACCTATGTTTTTAAGGACATTTGAGATAATGGGAAGGGTTGGTCTTCAGGCATGCCTATTAGCCTTTCCACAATACTACAACTACTACATGATGTACTTCACATGCCATAGATTCACAAAAAAATTTCTAACCCATCTCATGTGGATGAATATGAGGATGTCACTCTTAGTGAAGATGCATACTTCGATGAGAATCCAATATGAATTATCATCATTAGTAATATGTATATATTGGGAAAGAATATACCTCTAGTTTGAGTGTAGTGGATGAAATGGTGTTCTAATTACAAGACTTGAGAGAGGAAATATGATATAAAATAATAGTGTCCACACATGTTATTTGATACCCACCAGTGATGCTTGGAGAAACATGGGGATGAGTTGTTATATTGTGGGGGTCTTATAAACCCATATTTTTTCTTGAACATCCCACTTTATGTTTTTTGTTAAACCATTTTCTGGGATTTTATTTCTTCATTGAACCTCAATAGGCTAGTATCATTCAGTTAATAGATAAAATTATCATGGGGAAAATAAAATAAGGACCAGTGATTTTTTTTGAATTAATGTCATATTACACATGTAAAGGGAATACGTGGTATTTCTATGAGATTGGAATGATTCGGGGGTAGTTAGGGTTTTTAAATAAATATAGACTAAGAGATGTTTTCATGAAATTTCCACATCATGAACTATTATCAAATGTGTAAATGTATCTAGAAAAACATAATTATAGAGATCACAATATAAATTGGATAGACACCATCAACATGTTACATCATGTTTAAATTTCACTAGGAGGATGTAATAAAGTGGATAAGTACATGGATTACCTATATGATATGAAACATTTCCACATTGTGGAATGTTCAATAGGGTAATTTTTTACAGAATGAGATTTGTTTTTCAGTGTAATGAAAATTTTATAGAAATAGATGATGGGAAAGGGTTACACACCTTTTATTTCTCAAAATCACTAGTGTTAAGGCCCCAAATTGTGAATAATAATTTTATCATCATGTTGAGTCCCTCTGATATTTATTCCTAGTTTAATCTAAGTGGTTTTGGAGGGATTTCATCCCATTAGGGTATCATGATTAGAAACCTTATCCATTGTTAGATAAATCACATTTGTTTTCCCTCTATCCTATTTCTATCCATGACAGTGGTGGAATATGTTAACCTGGGTTTTTCTGGTTGTTGATCATGATCTTATTCAATCTAGGATCTTATTTTTATCATCATCGACTTAAAAATATTATAGAGTTACATGTTATTGGAGTTGTCTAAGATCGCTAGATAATGATATGTGGTTTCATACCAAACACTCTGGTATGTATCTATTGTTCAATCATGTGAAATATTATGAGACTGTATGTAAATAGTGTATAAAGTAATTAATTTAATAACATGTTATTTTAAATATTTTGTTTTATTATTTATTGGATCTATTTAGATTTAATGGTGCTGAGAACTAGATTACAGGTAAAAATAGGGTGTGCCTATCCAATAATAATAATGAATTGGTTAATGGTTTAAATTATTTTTACCATGAAATGAAATATCTAATGATATCAAATAATGGATTAACCTTTGATAATAGTCATATTGGCTACTTATAAATTTATAATAAATGTTTTTTCAAACAGGAATATAAATGAAATAAGATATAAGTTGTTGAAAAAATTGGTAATTGAAAGACAAATAGTAATTCGTAGAATTATCTGTTGTGTCTTATGATACAATGTTTAGTTTTTCATACTATTGTTTTGGATTATAATTGATTAAAAAATTCTTATATAAAGGCATTGGTCCAAATATTGAAATGCTTATATAGTGTGCTTAGCCTGGATAGTGAAATAGTTAAACTGAGTAATTTCCATTTTTATGATCAATTTATAACATATATTGATTGTACTATATGATGAAATGGTTATATAGAGGTCTTGGCCCAATTATACTGAAATTATTATACAGAGGCCTTTTTATGATTAAGTGATGATGCCATGAACATTGGGATATAGTTTCCATTGTTATGATACATCCTCAGAGATGTTCATTAATAGTTCCAAATTAGGCTTAGTGTTGTATTATATTATATTGATTAATTACTATTGATTTTTATCTCTTAATAGCATGAAATTATTATCAAAATAGTTTTTCTTAGATAGGGTGGTTTCAACCAATTTTATTTTAATCACACAATATTTGGTCCATCGTCTTATTCCCCAGAAGATTGAATGGGTGTAGATTCAGACAAGGGAATGATATAATGTTTATGATTATTTCATACTAGATGGTTTGAATCATGGTGGTGCAACTGACATGGGGTATATAACTAGGGTTATTGAGTAATTTGTGTCCATATATTCTTTTATTCCTTTGAATTTTATCATTTTGTTAATAAATAGTCAAGACTATCATTACATTATGTTTTATTTGGTTTATTGGTTTCTTTTGTACCTTCTAATTGTATATTGTACTATTTATGCTCTTTTAATTAATATGATATTTATTATGATTATTATATTTCTATGGTATTTGAAATATAAACAAGGGTGTATTGTCTCCCCACTACGTCCTTTAAATCTCAGCTGCTAATTGGAATCCAATGGATTATTGAGAGGAATTCGTGTGGTCTATTAACCAATACGATTTGGCCACATGAAATAGTGTTGGATCAGGGTATGATATAATTTTATTTTTATGAATTTAAAAACATTTCCAAAATATTATTTATTCTAAAATAAAATTATTGTCTATTTTAGTTATTTAAATTTAATTTGACCTTAAAAATTTCATTCTGTCACTTGTATTTTAATCTAATACATTCATAAAAAACTAAAATATTATATTTATTTGGAAAATTGGTGTTATTCAATAATTTATTGAATATATTATTTATTTTTTATTTTTTATTACTTATTAAATTATTCAATTAATTGAATAAATAATCTTTTACAACCCGAAACATGCTAGGGATTGACCTGAAAGTACCCTAAGACATCCTCCATTGGCCTAGTGTAATGAAAAGTTCCAAATGCATTACTAACGCAGGGTGGAATTTTTCTAAATACATGTACACACACAAACATCCATCGCGATGTAAAAGTTTGAGGGGATGGAAAAAATAAGTAACACTTGTACAATATAAACCACGCGTGCATGAACATCTAGAATATAAAAAAGTGTGGTAGTATAAACAATACACAAATGGGAAAAAACACATGAACAACTAGAATTGTCTCCTTTCTAGAATGAAAACTGGAAAATTAAACATCTAAAAGAGACTCCATATTTAAAATCCTAGGATAAAACCACTGAATTTTATTCAAGTACCAATTATTTTTGTGCTCCATTGTAGTCATGGAAGTCCTATCTGTCATCTGTATAAGTCCCAAGTTGTGTGGGAAAATCCCATGAATGGGTGACTATAATCATTCTTAATAGGACACCCTAATTTTTAAAGGGTGAGCAGTAATAGATACAATTGAGGATGAAATAGTATATAAAATAAGGTATAGTGAAATAGTATAGCTCATCCCAAACCAATAGTTAGAGTATGATCATCAAAGAACATGAGACTAAAGAATGTGAGTATATGAACAAAATGTTGAGTCATCTCTAACAATATGAGGAGAGTAGACTAATACAACCACAAGAATCTAGACACATAAGGAACCTTCCACACCTCCCTCTTCTTTTACTCTGCTGGAAGGACAGTAGAAAAAACCATGGTGAGGATGTAGAAGAATGTGTGTGTGGGTGTGTGCGTGTGTATATATAAATGCTCAGTCAAGGAAGCCTAAATGAGGGAGTAAGGGGATCCCTATAGCATTTCTCAGCCCAATAAGTGGTGTATCCAATAGTTCCAAATAACCAACAATGATACCTAGAATCTCAACAATCATCCATAAACATAGAATTATAAGGAACTCATTCACTACACCTTGATACTATACTCTTGGGGTAAAACTAACACTACCTCAGAGTTTTGTCCACGTCTCCAAAACATATCTCCTTTGGGAAGACAATCCTCTTTCCCGCGAGTCCAAATCCACATCATGACATGTCTTGTCACTATTTTTCACATTACAGGGGACAAAATTTATAAGTAGATGACCCATTCCATGATACAATGTGTGGTTTTAAATTTGTTGGTCACAGATCCATGCCCATATTAGTTATAGGGTTCCACTCCAGTTCATTAAGAACCCACACCCTACCCCGTATGAGGGGTTGAATCAAAAATTATGTAGAGGACAAATGACCAACTCAGCTAGTTAGTTCCAATCTAAATGGATATAGAGGACCCACGCCCAGCCTTGTTGGATGTTTACACCATAATAGTCATCAAGGACCCATCCCAACCCAGCTGGATGGATTCATTTCTATGTCTGTAAAAGACCATATGACCAAAACTACATGAGGGATCCACTCTATGTCATTGAGTACCCTATCCTTTGACCATAGGGTGGTTACATTCAAATGAATATATTTTACCAATGGCCCTCCTGGCTAGAGGGTTCCACTTGAATATTTTGTGTTTATCTCACCTGATCAAAATAGTCATTGGGGTTTTTATTGGATGTTTCATGCTAGTAATGACCTACATCGTTCCTCAAAATAATGTACTCATAAGACAATCATGTTATACGAGGGAAAAAACATAGGATAGGATACTCGTAGTCCAAAATCCATGTTCAATCAAAGTCAAAATAGATCATTGAAGTTTCTTAAAAAGGAAACTTGTGGTAAAAAATTTTTAAGGGAACCTACTAGGTGTGTAGAAACCCTATATATAATGTATGTGTCCTTGGAAAAAAATGACTTCACTGCATTTATTAGTATACACTGTGTAGGTGGGCTACATAGCATGTCTGGTGTAAGAACCCGGGTTTTGATCATGTAAGACATTGAAATTTTCTTAATGATTCCAGAGCAGGGCATTTAGACGGCGTGTGATTCTGTGCCCCAGTGTGGCCAAAAATAAATTTAACATGTGTTTACACTAGACAAACCAAATAAATAGGATAACTCCTAAATGGTTTCTCGGATGGGAAAACCAAGGGCAACATTGAGTCTAGAATGTGCGGTTTACCCTAGGAGGAGTGTAATATTTGCGGGTGCTACCCTTCTGTGAAAAACACCACCAGGGGAATTTTAGTAATTTAGTGGACTCAGTAGTGGTCTTTACAACTTTTTAATAGAGGCTCGGATTTAAATTCCAAGACAACAATTGCGCTCAGAACATGGATTTTACCCTACTGGTGGCTTAACCCTGAGACCACTGAAATTTTGGGTACGGGTTCTACAAGAGGGGCGTTTAAGTATTTTCTATTTGAAAACACCCCCACCCTATCCTCCTTAATAGATCCTCTCCTTCGTAGTTCCCTCTCAATGAGATCCTCCCCTCTCCTCCTCTCTGGTAAGGCGCGACAACTCTGACGGACCATTGATGAAGCGTCTGGATACGCCCATCACGGTAGGCTTGTGTTTTTATTTTTTTAAATCCTACAACACCCCATTAAATGAAATGTATTACGTAGAATTGTTGTCCAATAATCTAGTGAAGCCCATGTTTGTGTAGGTCTTGTTTTTATATTCCCAATGAACATTTCAGATCAAAATTTCGAGTCCCGGGGCGCCTATGGGGCCCTAGGAATTTTCCTGGATGTATTTACTTTTTTTGGCATTCCAAGGAGCTCCAGAGGGAAATGGCGGTGGTACGGTGGCAGACCTAGAAGGCGTGGTATGGGAACTATGTGGTGGCTCCAGGCGGTGGCTCTAGGCGGCGGGCGAGCTTTCCAGGGCGGGGTCATGGTGTGAGAACCCATGCGAGGACAGAGACCAACCAATGGATGGTCTCCGCACGAGACCACGACCGACCACGAGGTCTAGTCGGCACTTCGTGGACCCAGGGTCCACGGTTGGGCCGCGCAACTGAGTCGTGGGCCATCCATGCGACCTGGTTTGGTCGATGTGGCCTAGCCCAGGCCGGTCCAGCCCAAGGGGGGTTCGTCCCCTCTCACTTCGGACACCAGTAACTTTTTCTATGTTTGTCCATTTTGCATACCATCTACAGAAGTGAAATAATCGGATCGAGATTATTCTTTTTAAATGATTTGGAAAATTTTAATTCTCAATACGGGGGCTCACTGGCGTGACACGCTTGTTAATTACTATGTCTTGATTCTTCTTTCAGATGGCGCAGACACATACGGAGTCCGTTTAAGGGGATGTCAATGGAGTAGTGACCCTGAAATAGAGAAGAAGCGGTCCAAGTTGGTTTTAGTCATTTAAGCTGGAGTTGAGGCATGGGCCCCAAGAGCTTTCTTTTAAGCTGTGAGTAGCGTTTTGAGACTTTTTCATCAGATGTCCATTCATGGCGAATGAGTAGCCGTTTTGGCATGTTTTTATGAGAGAATCGCAATGGAGTAGTTCAACTAACCACTTTCAGGACCAAGGTGTGGGCCCCACAAGACTCTGTATGGGCGTAAAGCAGTGTTGAATAACATTTCCATCGGGAGCCCCTTTCCAATGAGTAAGTAGTCCATCTCGCGTATTTTTTTCATGGGGATTACAACCGTGTAATCTGTTCATGCAAGACTGGCCTCTTACATGGTATTATTAAATGTGGAAATATGAAAGTGAATTTTTCCGATGTCTCTTTGACGCACTCCGACCCAATGCATGGTCGCGTTGTTAGCGACACCCAATGATGGTGCAGGTAGCGCCGAGTTATCAGACCAGTTCCGAGTATACCCTCTAGTGGGGTAGGTAGTGGGTTACCTGTTGACTTTTACGGTTTACCCTCCAGGTGGGCCCAGAAGTTGGTTACCCATGGATCCTATGGTTTACCCTCTAGTTGGGTTGGGTAGTGGGTTACCCATTGACATTTTGGGTTTACCCTCCAGCAGGGCTGGGTAGTGAGTTACCCATTGACTTTTAGGGTTTACACTCCAGCAGGGTTGGGCAGTGGGTTACCTAGTGAGTTATTTCAGACATCACCCCTTTTGTTGAGGCTAGTCAGGGGTTTTCCTCCGTGATTACAAGAGCTGGAATTTTGGTGTTACAGCTTAGCGATGAGGCGGTTTTGACTTGCATGACTATTGGGCATCAGTGGTGGACATCCATAAAACTATTGGCGACTTTACCTGAACTGAGCTTTGAGTTGGAGATCCCCTTTCACACTCATTTATGTTTCTTGATGAGAATATGTATATATTTATACACCCTACCTTTTTTCCCACTCCTTAGGACCAGTTACTATCATTATAGGAGGGGTGAAGAGACACGGGGTAAGCCATGTCCTTTCCATGTCTAGATCCTCTTAGTTGGAATGAGTATATTTCCTTTCTTTCATTGGGTTGAGCTACACTCTCTCTATTGTACTATTACTTTGTTATTTATATCGTTTACGGCTCAATATCTCATTTGTTGCTCCCTTGAGCTTTCATGGAATCCTACTGAGTATCCTTATACTCAACCTTGATTGGGTTTTTCCCACACTTGGTGAGCCCTTGCAGATGACAGACAAATCGATCAAGACTACGGAGGATCATTGAGGACCCAAGATCTAGGGCTATGTATGTTGGTCATAGTATATAATTCTGGTGAGAGACTCTCCAACTATTTTCATTCGATTACCTGTTGCCAGGTTGTGGCCCCATTCTTGATGCGCGCGTGTTTTTACCTTTTTCTGTTATGTATCTGTCATTACTTTTCAGAACATTCCTTTTTCTTATTTAGAGGTTGATGCATGATTGTGGTTAGGTTATAGTTGTTTTTCCTTTGGTTTCATTTTAACTCTACACTTCTGCAATGTGTGGGCTGTGTGTGTGTGTACAGGTACTTTGGTAATGGCCTCCCCAATATTGTTACGACTTCGGCGCTTGTCGCCAGCCCTTGGCCTATGGAGGCAGGCTTGGGGTAGTTTCGGCTCGAGTCTTGTTGTGTCTGGTCGTGAAAAAGTCATATATGCATTGGTTAGATCCATGGGGTGTTGTTTGGATTCCACTAAAAAGGAATTGGTTGGGATTTAAGGCAATATTATTGACATGTCTCGTGAACGGATCTTAGTCTAGGGAGTCCATTGATGGAATGGGCAGCCAACATATCCATTTCACCAGGACCCCGATAACCTTCTTGTCAACTCAGCATGCTGATACACTTGTTGCAGGGAACTTTTTGAACATGAATCTAATAGTATTGATTCTATGACTATCCTTGTTGAGTCAACTCCCCTTTGTGATTACTGTTATATATATATATTCTCATCTGATCACGGAAATCCTTTATAATTTCCAGGATGCCACCATGATAGTAGACAGCTAGGTTACCCACTCCAGTTAATGATGATGACCTGGAAAGTGATGATGCATCAGTTCAGGGACCCTCAAATGATCCCCTTATGACCAGTGATTCTACAGTGGCCCCTCCACCTAGAGAGAGGCAGTTAGTATCGATAGCACAGGATGTGGTTGATCATAGACTGATTGTGCTCTGAGACATTCAGAATCAGCTTCCGCTGAAGTTCCGCGAAGACACAGATCCCCTAGTAGTAGAAGATTGGCTGGAGTCCATGGATCGAATTTTCAGACTGGTACAGATGCCAATGGACTAGATGGTAGCCCTAGCTACCAACCCTTTCCTTGGGACGACCGGCAGTTGGTGGGGGTTGGTGATGCAGACCCACGACGAGTCGTCTCTCACGTGGGATAACATCCAAAAACACTTCTGGGAGGTGTACTCCCAATCATGATTACACTCCATTTGGATTCATGAGATTATAGAGCTGAATAAGGGGGAATGATCGTGGCATAGTACTCAGCCTGGTTTACCAATCTGACACACTAATCGCAGGATGTGATCCACAACAGTTACTTTAGGGCACATGAGTTTGAACTGGGTCTTCACAGGGAGATATGTGCTAGTGTAGTTTCCCTGTGCATCCATATGTTTGTCGGTGGTGCTAGAGTGGGATCTCGTGTCTGAGATATTCTTGGATGAGGGTCGCAAGCTGATAGGGCCTAGCAGTGGCTGCTTCATAGGAGAGTCTTGAAGGGAAGGCAGGTGGCAGAGAGTAGAGTCTCGATCGAGCAGGCCCTTTCGTGAGTATACACTGGGACAGGGTCGTACACCATAGTGGCATTGTTTAGCAATAGGGAAGGTAGGAGAGAGCCGGTGCTTTGCCTGTGATGGACGAGGTCACCTAGCATGGGACTGCCTGACCAGGCCTACCAAGACCTCGTGGCAGAGCATATGGGTACTCTGAGCAGGAGACCCTGACCATATTCTCACTAGTTGGCGAGCATGGATCTCGGAGAAGTAGATGCTACATGCACATAGATCCCTACCATTTTATAGGACTAGATGGATGTCATTCCTGAGGATGTTCCAGGACTACCTCCAAGTCGAGAGATGGAGACCAACTTTGACATGTAGTCATGGACTGCCCCGATATCATCTGTGGCATATCAGATGGCCCCCCATAGAGCATTAGGAGCTACGACTTTAGTTGGATGACCTTTGTGAGAAGGGATTCATTAGGCCCAGTGTGTCCCCCTTGGAGGCTCCAGTTTTGTTTGTGAAAAAAGCATAAGGGATTCTGCGGCTTTGTGCAGATTATCATCACCTGAAACAGGTCGCGGTAAATAACAAGTACCCTTTGTTGATGATCTATGACCTCTTCGACCAGTTGATAGGTATTAAGTGGTTCTCCAAGGTTGATCTTCAATATGGATACCACCAGTTTTGGGTTCTTGAGGATGATATCCTGAAGTTGGATTTCTGTTGTTGATATGAGAATTATGAGTTTCTAGAGAATCCCTTTGCTGCGAAAAATTCCCCTTCCATTTTCATGGATTTGATGAACCAGATCTTCCAGCCGTACATGGACCGGTTTGTGGATTTATTTATTGAAAAAAATACTCATTTACACTTAGATGGAAGAGGATCACATGGAACACTTGAGGATGGTCCAAGAATTACTTCGGGAGCACCAACTATATGCGAAGCTCTTAAAGTGTCAGTTCTGGATTCATGAGGTTCACATTATGGGGAATATCATTTCGGAGTAGGGATTGGCCATAGATCCCTTAAGGATATAGTCATTTCTATCATGGGAGCCACCCATGAATGCTTCAGAGGTGCGGAGTATCCTTGGTTTGGTAGGGTACTATAGGAGGTTTGTGGAATATTTCTCTAGGATTGATGCCCCTTGGGCCACATTGATGCGGAAGGGGCGGCCATTCACCTAGACTGATTAGTGCCAGAATGCCTTCATGGAGTTGAGACAGAGGCTAACTAGTGATCCAGGGTTGAGGCTACCAGAGGAGGGTGCTGAGTTCATAGTATACTGCAACGCATTAGGAGTTGGCCTCAGGTTCGTGCTAGTGCAACAAAGAAAAATGGTTGCATATGGGTCGAGGCAGTTGAGGCCCCATGAGAAGAATTATGTGACTCATGATTTTGAGCTGGCAGTGGTGGTCTTCTCCATGAGGATACAGAGACAGTACCTTCTGGGTGAGCATTTTTTGGTATTCCCAGACCACTAGAGCCTCAAGTATATTTTCACTCAGTGGGATATGAATCTGAGGAAGAGGTGATGGATGGAGTTTCTATAGGACTATGATTTTGAGATAGTCTACACTTCAGGGAAGGGAAACTTAGTAGTAGATACTCTTAGAACGATATCCCAGGCTTGGTTAGTGCTTGATGTTTTAGAGCAGTTGGCTTCCCTATGGCTCACCATGGTGGAGAAGGAGGGCATGACTTTTCTGGGGTCAATGGTGTTGAATCCTTCGCTCCATGAGCCTATGAGAGAGTCGCAGCAGGGGGATGTCGCTAGAGAGATACTGTGTGATCATATATCCATGGGTGAAGCACCCGATTTGTATTCTAAAGGAGGTAATCACGAGATCTTGTTCCAGGGGAGAGATATAGTACCAGTGGGGATGTGGGAGGAGGTGTTGTAGGAGTTCCAAACTTCTCCCTTGGTTGTACATCTCGGTGTGGGGAAGATGTACAAAGACCATCAGTGGTAGTTTTGGTGGTCTGGCATGAAGCGGAGCGTATATGGGTTCATTTCTCGGTGTCTTACCTATAATCAAGTGAAGGTAGGGAATTATGTTCAAGCATGGTTGTTTCCGCACCTTGATATCCCAGAGTAGAAGTGGGATGACATAACTATCGACTTCGTCATAAGGCTCCCACACATAGAAAAGTTCCACGATTCTATTAGAGTGATAGTGGACCGACTCATGAAGTTGGCGCACTTTTTTTCCATCACGGAGCAGAGCTCAGGGGAGAGTCTGGGGCAGCTGTACCATCGGGAGATCATCTGACTTCATAGACTACCCTCAACGATCGTATCCCACCATGATGGGTGGTTTACGTCGGAATTGGGGAGAGGCCAACAAGATGCATTCGGAACCCAGCTATAGATGAGTACAGCTTTCCACCCCCAGACTTATGGGCAGACTGAGCGCACTATCTAGGTGTTGGAGGATATGCTCAGGGAATGCGTGTTAGACTTTGGTTTGATCTAGGGTGATCCCCTACCCTTGGTGTAGTTTGCATACAACAATAGTTACCACTATACTAGTGGCATGGAACCGTTTGAGGCAATCTATGAGAGACCAAAAGGTCACTGTTGTGATGGATGGACATTTGGGAGACCTCCCTCGTGACCCAAGAGTTTGTGCAGGAGACGACAGAGAAGGTGAAAGTCATCTGTGAGAGGATGAGGATGGATCAGAGTTGACATAAGTCCTATGCAGATCGTCATCGTAGGCCTTTGGAGATCGATCTAGGGGACCATTTCTTTTTTAGGTTCTCTCTGTGGCATGGTACCCGGAGGTTCGGCTAGGAATGCAAGTTGTCCCCGAGGTTCATCTAGCCCTTTTAGATCGTGCAGAGGGTCGGAAAGGTTTCCTACCTTCTTCCTCTACCCCATAGCTGGAGAGGGTGTATTATGTCTTCTACATGACAGATCTGAGGAAATAAGTGCATTACCCCATGCACATTATCGACTGGGGTGAACCAGACATTGAGGATGGATCCACCTTCGCGGACCACCCGGTGGCAATTGACGACTGAAAAGAGCGAGCACTGTGTAGACAAGCCATTCTGTTGGTTCCTGTGATGTGGCAGCACAAAATAGTGCATGAAAGAACCTGGGAATGGGAGAGCCATATGCAGGCTCAGTATCCCATGTTTTTTGTAGTTTTTTTTAGGGATGAAAAATATGAACGAGGGAATAATGTAAGGACCTAGGTTTTGATCCTGTAAGACATTGAAATTTTCATAATGTTTCCAGAGCGGGCGTTCAGATGGAATTTGATTCTGAGCCCTAGTGTGGCTAGAATTAAATTTTAAGTGAATTAACACTAGACACACCAAATAAATAGGATAACTCCTAAGAGGTTTCTTGGATGGGAAAACCGAGGGCACCGTTAAGTCCGGAATGTGCCATTTAATCTACGAGGAGTGTAACTTTCACGGGCGCGACCCTTCTGTGAAAAATGCCACCATAGGGAATTCTAGTAATTTATCGGCCTCGGGAATGGGCATTAAAACTTTTGAATGGAGGCTCAGATTAAAATTCTGATACCACCATTGCACTCAGAACGTGGTTTTTACCCTAGTGGAGGCTTAGCCCCAACCCTGCCGAAATTTTGGGTACGGGGTCTACAGGCGTGCGGTTTAAGTGTTTTATATTTATATACGTCACCCACCCTCTCCTACCCCTTATATATTCCCCTTGGTAGTTCCCTCTAAACGTTCTCCTCCTCTCTCCTCCGCATCTCCGGCAAGGTGCGGTGACTCTGGGGGACCATTGGTGAAGTGTCGGGCTACGCCCATCGAGGTAGGCTTGTGTTTTTATCGTTTTAATTCCCGAAAACCCCCTTTAAATGCAATTTCATACATCGAATTACTATTATATCATTGAGAGAAGCACATTGTTACATGGGGATTGTTTTTATCTTCCAAAATAACCTTTCAGATTGAAATTTTGAGTTTTGGGGCTCTCCGGGCAGCCCCGGGATGTTTCCCAGCCGTTTTTCCTCATTTTCTGGTGGTTCCAGAGAGCTCTGGTGGGCGACGGTGGAAATGCGGTTCTGGGACGGTGGCACAGCAGTAGACCCAGGCATCATGGAAGGCACTCTAGTCTGCGACTCTAGGATGTGGCTCCAGGTGGTGGCTCCAAGTAGCGGGTGAGTTCACCAGGGCGCGACGAGGCGGGGTCACGGTGCGCGACCCCGTGCGGGGGACAGAGTCCCGCCGATGGTGGGTCTTCAGGAAAACCCACGACCAGCCTCGAGGTCTGGTTAGCATTGTGTGGACCCAAGGTCTACAACAGAACCATCTGACGCGGGCTTACCCATGCCGGGTGGACCGGTCGGCCCAGGCCGTTCAAAGAGAAGGGGGGTTCGTCCTATCTGACTTCGGACACCTGTAACGATTGATACATGTGTCTTTCTTTCATGTTGTCTATGATAGTGTAATCCTCGGATCGAGAAGAATATTTTTAAATGGTCTCCGGAAATTTTAATTCATGAGAGTGGGCGCGGTGGCGTGTCATGCTGGTTAAGTACGATACCCGATTTCTTATTTTAGATGGCACGAAGACATCTGGGGTCTGTTTAAGGCGCAGTAAGCGGCGTAGTGATACCAGCATCAAGGAGACACAGTCTAGGGTGGTTTCAGGCATTGAAGCCAGAGTTTAGGTGTGGTCCCCACAGTTCGTCTTTTAAGATGTGAGCATCATTTTGCGACGTTTAAATCAGACAACCGTTCGGGGCGAATGTGTAGTCATTTTGGTGTGTTTTTTCAAGATCATCACAATGGCACAGTTCACCCGACCACTTTTAGGATCGGGGTGTGGGCCCCATGAGATTCCTTATGGGTGTTAAGTGGCGTTGAATAACTTTTCCGTCGAGATCCCGTTTTCGGCGAGTAAGTAGTCTATCTCACGTGTTTTTCGGTGAGGATAACAACAGTGTAATTTGTTCAAGTGAGCATGGCCTCTTATGTGTTCTTATTAAATATAGAAATATGAAAGGGCATTGGTTATAGGTCTCTTTGACAAACTGTGACCCAATGCAGGGTCGCGTTGTTAGCGACACCCAGTGATGGCACAGGCAGCACGGAGTCATCTGAACAGTTTTGGGTTTACCCTTAAGCAGGACTGGGAAGTGGTTTACCCATTGACTTTTAGGGTTTACCCTCTAGGTGGGCTGTGCAATGGGTTACCCAGGTATCTTAGGGTTTACCCTCCAGTTGGGATAGGGAGTGGGTTACCCATTGACTTTTAGGGTTTACCCTCTAGCAGGGCTGTGCTGTTGGTTACCCATTGACTTTTAGGGTTTACCTTCCAGTAGGGCTAGGTAGTGGGTTACCTAAAGATATCATTTGGACTCAGTACCTTTTTTCAAGGCTATTCATTGTTTTTCCTCGATAGTTACCAGAGCGGGACTTTTGGTTGTATAAATTAGTGATGAGGCGGTTTGACATGCGAGACTATAGGGCATCTGTGGTGGACATCTTTAGAACTATTGGCGACTTTTCCTGAGATGATCATCGAGATGGAGATCCTCTTATGCACTCGTTCAGGTTTGATGTTGGGAACATATATATATATACATAAACCCTAACTTTTTTCCACCTTTTTGGGACTAGATACTCTCCTTTTAGGAGGGGTGAAGACTCACGTGGTATGCCACATGCTTTCCGTGTCTATCTCCTCTTGGTTGGGATGAGTCTATTTCCATTCTTTCTTTGGGTTGAGCTACACTCTCTCTATTGTAATCTTAATTTTTTTCTAACTATCTTTACCATTCAGTATCTTATTTTTTTCTACCTCAAGCTTTCGAGGAATCCTACAGAGTATCCTTATACTCACACCTTCTTGAGATTTTCCTGCACTTGGTGTGTCATTGAAGACTAAGGATAGGTCAATCGAGACTACAAAGGAGCGTAAAGGACATAAGAGCTGGGGCTATGTTTGGTCATCATAGTATGTCATTCAGGTGAGAGACTCACCAGCTATTTTCTTTTGTTTACCTGTTGCCGGGTTGTGGCGCCATTATGGATAGGCGCATGTTTTTCTCTTTTTATGTTCTATATCTGTGATTACTTTTCAGCACTTTTCTTTTCCTATTTAGTGGTTGATTCATGATTGTGGTTAAATTATAGTTGTTTGTCCTTTGGTATCCTTTATTATCTTCACTTCTGCATTTTGTGGGCTATGTGTGTGTACATGTACTTAGGCAAAGGCCTCCCCAATATTGTTACACCTTCGGTGCTTGTCGCCAGCCCCTGACTTATAGAGGCGGGCTTGGGGTAGTTGCGGCTCAAGACCGGTAGAGGCAGGTCGTGACATCCTGGGTAACTGGGACTAAATTCATCTGCTACTCATCGCTTCCTTGATCCAGAGTACACATGTGTGTACATGGTTTTCTGTACATCCACATTAGTTCTCGTATGTGTGACCCTTTAGATAAGGTTTCAAACTGGAATGGGGGTGAATGGAAGTTTGGGCATACTATATTCCATGTCATATTTAGTTTTACACAAAACCAAGCTATAACCATAGATGAGATACATACATTGTGTTCTTTGACAAACATGACATTTAGTCAGTATTTTCATAGAAATCCTAGATCTGGATTTTTTTCCAAATATATTTCCTAAAATCTATGGATTTTACATTCAATATTCTTAGAAACCTTGGATCTGGACGTCGATTATGGATCTCAGCCATTTCTCACTGAAAAAATGGCCAAAAGAGATTCATGAGGGTTTCAATATTCCTCCATCACGTCATCGCACCCTCATTAATCAAGATATTAATCAATAATAATTAAAACCATTCATCCTCAACTCATAACGATCCTTGATCAGAGGTCAGTTTTTGAATCCGTTATCATTTTGTCAATTCTTTTGTGAATTTGGTGGGTTTGATCAAGATTTAAAACTATCAACAGTGTTCAATGAGGACCACAGGGATCCAACAGGTGATAATTAATAAAAAACAAGGGGATAAGGAACAATAATAAATGTTTTTTATTGAGGCCATGAATTATAGGAAAATTTTTCAAGAATAGAGATTCCTGATTAGAAATAAACTGAAAACAAATTAAATTTATGTACATTTTCACATGAAATGTATGAAGAAAAGAATTGATCAATGAAAAAAAATGACATACTAAATAAATTTAATTAATGTGGAGGAGAACCACATTTAATGATTCCAACCTCAATTAATGATTGATCGTTGAAGAAGAAAATTCCTACCAAACAATCTAGGAGGGGAAATTGTGTTTGTTGTGTCCTCATATAATCTTATTTAGTGTTTCATCATCATTCATCATGATTCTCTAAATGAAGGAAGGAGATATCTACCGTTAGAGATATCTAGATAATGAGTATAACCCTAATTAGTTTTCCATAAGCATAGATTTATAATATATCATTTAGTTAAAATTTAATTAATTAATTAATCTCATAATTAATTAATCCAATTTTATATACTTCCCATGATTGGGGGGATCGAACGTCCGACATTGAATCAATTTAGGCCACTCCTAGGGTAATTACCATGTTTCAAACTCAGAAATGGACACATCTTTTAGATCTGATAAACCATTTATGGATAATACCAATTTCTTTATAAATCTATTTATGCACAATATTAAATATAATTAATAATTTGTAAACATAATTACAGGATCACCATAACTCAAAATCACACATTGTCACAATCCATAACTCTGATATATATATATATATATCAACGTCTTGTAAGGAAAAAATATTCTCAACAATATTTCATCCTTCATAATTTTCATACTTTAAAAGAAAACATTGGACAAAAAATCAGGGTACTGAGCCTATAAATTGCTCTACAACTCTTAAAAACTCCCATTCATGCTTCCATGATACCATAACATACGAACCAATGTGATTTTCCATCCATGTAGTGTCAACTCTTATCTGTCCTTAATCGCCACCGGAGCATTTCAAGGGTTCATCTATCCTCTATGTTCAACTATACCAAGTTGATGATGTCAGTAGGTTCATGCACCTATCACCTCACCTATGAAACATGGAATACATCAATCACCCTATAAAGATATGAGGGTAGGGAAAGGTCATATGAAACCTCTCCATCTCTCAGCACGATCTCGAATTGCCCAATGAACCTCTAGGATTACTTTTGTAACTACCCAAACTATCATTAATGGAAATACCTCTTGATCTAATTAAATATCTCTTTATCTAAAATGTTTATATAAAATTTCAACATCATTGGTTTTATGTTAAAAGTTGTTACTATTGCGAATATAGCCATTGAATAGTGATCACATGATTAGTATAAATATAAGGCTTTAAGAAATCCAATTTACTCAGACAAAGGGAGTGATGACCACATCCAGTAGAAGTGCCCCATATGGAGCCCATTTGTCAGAGCTCAAAAAGGAGGTTGCATAATTGGGCTTCAATCTTGACCAAGCCCTTGATAAGATTGAATATGTTAAGATCGAGCGGGACCGCCAACGAGAGAAATGGATGTTGATAGAGATTACCACCCGAGCAATGTTATCTGAGACACCCCAAGAGTATGTCACCATCGCTCACCTTACTCTTTAGTTTTATGTAGGTGTTATGAGGGGTTAAGTAACAAGACCTTATCAGTATGGTTATGTACATTATTTTTGTATATAATAATGAATATATGTTCATTTTATTATTTTTACCTTGTAAATAATTTTTAAAGCACTAATAGTATTTTTAGTTAATGTTCAACTAGGAAATCTATTTTGATGAATTAAGGGATTTTTTAATTAAATAATATTTTCATAAAATATTATTAACATTAAATTAATTTTTAAAAAATATAAATGATCATATAATTGATGAATGAAATTTTAATTTTTTTATGGTTTGAAATCCATTTTTGTCAAAACGCTTGAATTTTTGATAAATGTCGGTTTTTATTTTAAAAGTGTAAATTAACATATTTAGAAAATTATTTAGATAAAATGAATATTATTTCGAGAATAAGGACGTCAAAATTATCCAACATTGAATTTTTCATAATTTTTTAAGACAGTCAAATTTTTGGGTAAAAATTAAATACCGTTTGAATATATAATGTGTTTTATGACATTATAATGACCTAATAGTGATGTAATAAAAAATTATAAGCCTGTTTATCGGCCAATATATGTTTTACCATTAAAATATAGTGATTTTAGGTATTTTGACTTATTTTAAAAATCATTAATAGACCCTTCAAGACTTATTAAACATATTGTCTTTTTAAATAGTTTTCCGTGGGAGTGTGACTCACCTCCTCATAAGAAAACCCATAATTTTAAGAAATTCAGACTTTTGAAATATGTAATATTTTTTTTCCAATTTTCCTTTCTAATAACCATTGGAATATACCATGGGCTGGTTTGTGGTTTGGATTAGTTTAATGTGAGGTGTCCCAAACCTAAATAATAAAGAATTCTCTCACCATTCCTATATAAACCCACCAATTCTCCCACTTCCTCCTCACTCAAAGCCTTTGGAGTTCGTCCAAAATTTGTTCTCCTCTATCTAGAATCCTCCCAAGGTTCCTACAAGATCCCAATAAGCCTCTATCAAGCCTCTCTCAAGCCTTTGGAAGCACACTTCCGTGTAACGGTTTTTCTTCCATTCTCATTTTTGTCCAATTTTCAAAATGTTGTTATGCCATTTTAATTTCAATTATAAATTTTGGAGTATGGTTTCACACATCCCCCATATTGACCTATTTATGTATGAATGATGGTAGACCCATTTATCTCTCATTAAATGCCTCTAATGTACACCCGTTACTATGATGAAATTCTGAAAGGAATTTCTCTCTCCTCATTTGCATTCAAGAAATTCGTTTGCATCAGGAATCTAAATTCCATTAAATTTTTTGAAATATTTATATATATGACCCCCTTACAGTTCATACCATAAAAATATGGTATGACACCGCTTTATCCCTCATCAACCATTTTTTTGAGTTCTTATGTCACAACGTTATGCTGCAGAAATTGCACCGCACTTTTCCATGCCGAAGTCATTTTATAGTAAATACCATGCCCATTTCTCTATCAACTGTATTCATCATTATGAACATTTACTTATTATTTAAAGAGTTTCAATTATGTATTCCACAATATTTTATCGTTAAATAAAATACTATTTTGAATGATTCATTGTTTTATGATACACGTGGCATAATTACAAATGAAATAAAATGTTTAAGAAGGATGCACCCTGATAGCACTCCAATGCATTGGGTAAAGTGTAGTATCATGATATGTCATGTTAAATTGCTGTTTACTCATTCTAATTCAAGTTTAACGAGGGTTGACTCATGATTCATGTCCATTGAGGACTCACTCATGCTCCTTGTCCAATGATCCTTGGCTCATGCTAATTCCATGTTCAGTGTTATTGCCACATTTCCATGTTATTATTATCATGATTTATCATGGATTTATATTTATTATTCTCTTGTACTCTATTGATATTCCTATTTACTAACATGTTTTGTATTCCTCCTTTTAATCCCTGATTATTCCCTTACTGGGCTTTATAGCTCACCCTTTTCTTATGCATGTCCTCAGGTTATCCCATGTAATACCAAGTATGGGAGAATTTAGCGGTCATGTAATGGATGTTTTCAATAAACATGTTGTATTTCATGTTTTATGTTGTTATGTAATGATCCTAATACCCAAAGACACTATACCACTTGATCTTCTATGTTGTATCAAGTGAATTTTATGTAATAAATTATGATTAATTATGTAATAAAAGAAGCAGGGTTGTCAAAGTTGGTATCATAGGGTTGTTTAGTTATTTTGGGGGTTAGGATTAAAAAACCCTAGTGAATACTTATAGACAAGACTGTGTATAATAAAAACATCCCTATTTTTTTGTGAGTATTGAGTAAGTGATTTATCAACCAAATACATCCATATCTAGATAAGAGTAGGTAGAGGCGGCTCTGACACATATGTATCATAGGGGTAAAACCTGAAAACACTGCATTGAGCTAGATTTTAATTGGAACTGGTGCACAAAAACATTCCTTTCAACTCTTTTGGTTACAAAACTCTTGGGGGATATGCTTTGGTAAACTCACAAGCTTATTTTTAACAATTATTAAGGGACAAAAAAATGCACAGAGAATATATGTTAGAAAGTAGATCAGGTATAACATAGAATGAAGCCAATAGATTTATATGATAAGGAAATAAAATTTATTTATAAGTCATTAGTTTTGTCCTTGTATTACCCTTTATGTGTTACCCCAAACATTCATTTTATTTTCACCAATGGCCGTTAATAGGAGGACTCAGTCTTACAACTGATGTGAAGATCAATGTGATGACTATACTAAAGAGATGACCAGTCAAATGAGAGCAGGAATCGCGAACATTGTCACGCTTATCTCTTAGATAAATCAATATTTTAATAGAAACATGGATCAAGAGGAACGTTCAACGCCCCCTAAGAAAGAAGAAGTCGCTATAAAGTTCTTAATGAGTCAAAGTCCCCCTACTTTAAATGGATCATAGGATCCCTCAATTGCCAAAAAATGGATCAAATCCATTTAAATGATATTCTCTATCCTTCAATGTTCTGAACATGAGATGGTTATCTGGGATGCAAATTGTATGAAGGGTGAAGCTGATCAAAGATGGGTGTTGCTAAAAAATACGAATCCTCAGGATGAGATCGAGGTATTGGAATATAAGGATTTTCAGAAGATTTTTTTTGATAAATATTTTTCATGCACCCTCCGGCTTAAGATGGAAAGGGACTTTCTTTCCCTAAAGAAAAAAAATGACGAATATGATGGAGCGTATATGGAAAAATTCACAAGGCTTTCACAATATTCCTCTGGATTTTTCATTACCCCTGAATGCAAGGATGAACGCTTCATTGGTTGGCCAAAACCTAGCCTGCGGAAAGCACTGGCAATTCGTGACAACGACAGCTATGTGGAAATTGTCCAATGTGCCCTGAAGGTCGAAATGGAGATCCTAAAATCTCAGGGGTTTCATGGGGATATGAAGTGTGAGGTGGACTTCAATACTGGTTGACCGATGGATAAATCCAAAAGTGCTAAGAAGATCCATCACCCCACTTGCCAAAGGTACAGAAAAAATAACATTGGAAATTTCCTGAAGGGGATTTGGAAACTCTTTAGGTGTTTAAGAGAAGGGCACCTAGCTATTAAATACTGACAAGAAAATCCCATGGTTGCAACAGAGGAGAGGAATGATCCATTCGAAACTCAACAAGTTGTTAATATCTATAACTAAAAAGAAGCAGGGAATTTTGATAATCAGTTCCCTATGCCAGGGGTTTTCAGAGGCAACCAAAAACCTCCAAGGCAACAAGGGCGAGCTTTTTCAATCACTATTGCCAAAGTGAACCCTGAAAACAAAGTGGTGAAAGGTACACTAGTTATTCAATCATGAATAGCGAATGCACTTTTTGATTTAGGTCTTACGCATTATTATATATCTCGAATGTTTAGTAGAACAATCCCAGCACCACCACAAATCGTGGAAGTAAAGATGTCGGTGAGTACGAAAAATGGGGGAATCATTGTATCCCATGAATATAACTCTTCCCCTATCATAATCTATAGATCAGAATTCCTGGAAAACCACTTCATACTCCCTTTAGTGGAATTTGATGCAATTATTGGAATGGATTGACTTTACTTATATTGAGCCAACATAAGTTTCAATTAATGGGAAATCACTCTCCATATGGAGAATCGACCCCCAATTAATTACAATTGAAAGGAAGAAGATGAATCTTCATTAACTCCATCATCTCAAGCGTGGATATTACGTCTCTATGAGCTCATGTATCTAGCTCAGATGAATGAGTCTAAGGGGGAAACCATCCTAGAATAAATTTCTATTGTGAGGTCATTCGCTGAACTCTTTCCCAAGGAATTTCCTAGACTTTATCCTAAAAGAGATGTTGAATTCTAAATGGATCATATACCTAGGGTGTTACCAATATCCAAGAATCTGTATTGAATAGATGTTGTGGAACTTTAGCAGATAATGTAACAACTACATCTGAATCTGGATAAAGGGTTTATCTGCCCAAGTGCTTCACCATGGGGTGAACCAGTCCTCTTTGTCAAGAAGAAAATGGGTCAGTGTGACTTTGAAATGATTATCACAAGCTTAACAAAATCACGATAAAGAACAAGTAACCTCTCCCGTGAAAAGATGGCTTGTTTGATCAGCGGTGTGGAGCACAATACTTCTCCAAGGTGGATTTGCAGTCAGGATATTATCATGTAAGGGTGAAAAAGGAAGATATCCACAAGTCATCTTTTCGTACAAGATACGAGCACAATGAATTCATAGTAATTCCTTTCAAACTCACTAATTGTCCAATAATCTACATGGACATAATTAATAGAGTCTTTAGTGATTACCTCATCAAATTTTTAATAGTTTTTATAGATTATATTCTGATATACTCCAAAACCAATGAGGATCATGAGGATCATCTAAGAACTATACTAGAGACCTGGCAGAAGGAGAAGCTCTATGAAAAATACAATAAGTGTGAGTCGTAGTAGAAGGAGGTCTCATTGTTGGGCCATATAATCACAAGTAATGGGATATTAGTGGATCCATCCAAAACAGATGCAATTGTGGGGAGGTTGATTCCATCATCAGTAACATATATCCGTATATTCCTGTGGTTAGCTAAATATTATCCATGATTTGTGAGAAAATTATCATAGTTTTCTAACCCTCTTACCATGCTATCTCGAATGGGAATAAGGATTTATTGGAGTTATGAAGGCGAAGAAAGCTCCAAGGAGTTGAAAAGGAGGCTTATCACTATGCCTGTTCTCACTTTACCCACCAGTGGAAAACTTTTTGTGGCATTCAGTGATGCTTCTAATAAGGTCCTAGAATTTGTGTTGATGTAAAATGACAAAGTCATTGCCCATGCTTTAAGGCAATTGAATTTTCATGAACTGAACTATCAAACACATGACCTCGAGTTGGCCGTAATGATCTTTTCATTTAATATTTGGAAACATTATCTCTTTGGGGAGAAGTGTGAAATATATATGGACCACAAAATCGTCAAGTATATATTCACACAAAAAGAGTTAAACATGCACAAATTAAGATGGTTAGAGCTGATCAAAGACTATGATTACTTAATCCAGTACCACCATGGGAAAGCGAACAAGGTGGCAGATGCCCTAAGTGGAAAGGACCCAGTGATGCTATGATTGGTGATAATTGAAAAGGATCCAATCTTCGTAGATTTGATGAAAATAGACAAGGGAATCATAAAGAAGGAACATCATTAATACTTTCACAAATTATTGCACAACTGTTACTTTTGGAATGGTTAAAGGATGCCCAAATGGATGATGTGGGAATTCAGGAAAAAGAGGAAGCTATCAGAAAAGGGAAATCCATGGAGTTTAATGTTAGTGAAGAAGGAATTCTAATATTTGGTAAAAGACTATGATTTCCGTCATGTCTGGAGCTGAAGGAGGAACTTTTGGATCATGCACATATTTCAAAATTCTCAATTCACCCAGGAAACATAAAGATGTATTGAGATCATAGAGAGCATTATTGGTGGGATAATATGGAGATGGAGATTCATAAATATGCATCAAAGTGCCTGGTGTGTCAGAAAGTGAAGTAAGAGAGGCATAAGTAAAAGGGGATGATGCAACCATTTCCTATACTAGAATAGAAATGGGAGAACATCACCATAGACTTTGTCACCATGCATCTGAAGACATCCATAGGCAACAATGCAATATGGGTTGTCGTGGATTTTCTTACAAAGGCTACACACATCAAGGCTATTCAGAATAATTTTTTGTTGGATCAACTGGAATAGATATATATTAAGGAAGTGGTAAGGCTTCATGGAGAACCATTATCTATTATGTCCAATAGAGATCCAAGATTCACCTTTATGTTTTGGAGGAGTCATCAACATGCCCAGAGTACTGAACTGATCTTCAGTACAACCTATCATCCTCAAACTGATGGCCAATCCGAGTAGACTATCCAAAAACATGAGGACATGTTGAGAGCGTGCTAAATGGACATTAAAGGGGGATGGGATCAACATATTATTCTTGTTGATTTCCTTTATAATAATAGATTCCACATGAGCATCCAAATGGCACTATATAAAGCCATTTATGGGAAATGGTGAAGAACACTGGCGTGTTGGGATGTGGTCGGTGAGCGTAAGATGCTTGGACTAGAAATGGTTGATGAAATGGCGGAGAAGGTGAAAACCATTCAGCATCATATCAAGGAATCCTGGAGTCAACAAAAGATTTATACAGTTAATCGTCGACGTGACCTTGAATTTAAAGTTGGATACATGGTATTTCTACATATATCTCTATGGAAGAAGGACATGAGGCTTGGAATTAAAGGGAAGTTTAATCCAAGGTACATCAGCCCCTTCGAGATTCTTGATCGTGTCGGTGTTGTGGCCTATCTACTAGCACTTCCACCTACCATGTCCAATGTACATGATGTATTTAATGTATCCATTCTAAAGAAGTACATACCAGACCCTTCAAATTTACTCTCATCCAATGTGGTACAGTTAGAGGATGATCTTTATTATAAAGTGAAACTAGTGAGGATCTTAGCTCGTAGATAAAAAGTTCTATGAAAGAAGACAATGGCACTCATCATGGTTTTGTGTAAAAACCAAAAGTTTTAAGAAGATATATGGGAATCAGTGGAAGTGATGAGGTAGAGTTACCCAAATCTATTTTATTGTGGGAAATGAAAATTTCAAGGGCGGAATTTTTTTAATGGGGGAAGATTGTAACATCCCAAACATTCCTTAATTTAAATCCTTCTCGATCTAATTAAATGTCTCTTTATGTAAAATGTTTATATAAAATGTGAACTTATTTGGTATTATGTTAATAATTGTGACTGTTTTTAATATAGTCATTGAACAGTGATCATATGATTAGTATAAATATATGTCTTTAACAAATCCAATTTACTCAGACAAAGGAAGTGATGGCATCATCCAGTAGTTGTGCCCCATACGAATCCCAATTGTTAGAGCACGGAAAGGAGGATACCTCTTTGGGATTCTCTCTTGACCAAGACCAATCCAAGCTTGAATATTTTAAGATCATACGGGACAGTCTATGAGATAAGATAAATGGATGTTGATAGAGATTACCACCCAAGAAATGTTATTAGAGCCACCCCAAAAGTCTATCACTATTGCACACCTTACTCATCCCTCTTATGTGGGTGTCATAAGGGTTTATGTAAGAAGAATTTAGCACTATGGTTATGTACATTATTTTGGTATATAATAATTAATATAAATTTATTTTATTATTGTTACCATGTAAATATTTTTTAATGCAGAAATAGTATTTTTAGATAATGTTCAACTATGAAATCTATTTGGATTAATTAATAGATTTTTGAATTAAATAATATTTTAATAAAATATTATTATTGTAAAATGAGTTTTTATTAAATATAAATTATCTTATAATTTTATGAATGAAATTGTAATTTTTATTAAGGGTTGAAACCCATTTTTGTCAAATCACATGAATTTTTGATAAATGACGTTTTTTATGTTAAGAGTGAAAATTAACATATTTAGAAAATTAGTTAGATAAAATGAATATTATTAATACAATGAAAACGTTGAAATTATCCAATGGTGAATTTTTCATAATTTTCTAAGATAGAAATTTTTTTGGTAATATTTAAATACTATTTAAATATATAATTTGTTTTATGACAACATAATGACCCAATAGTGATGTAATAAAATAATATAATCCTTTTGTTATTCCAATATATGTTCTAACATAAAAATAATGTGATTTTGGGTTTGTATTACTTATTTTACAAAGCATTAATGGACCCTTCAATACTTATTAGACATCTTGTCTTTTTAAATTGTTTTCCTTGGGAGTGTGACTCACCTCCATATAAGAAACTCTATTATTTTTAAACATTTAGAATTTGTACTTATAAAATATTTTAATACAATTAACTTTTCCAAAACCCATGGGAAAAAACCATGGGCTGGTTTGTGTTTTGGATTAGTTTAATGTGTGGTTTCCCAAACCTGAATAATGAATAATTCCCTCACCTTTCCTATATAAAGACACACAAGCTCCCAATTACTCCTCACTAAAAGACATTATATTTCATCCAAACTCTGCCCTCATATCTCTAGAATCCTCCCAAGGTTAACCCAATCTCCCAAGAATCCTCTCTCAAGCGTCTCTCAATCCTTTGGAAGCACACTTCCACTTAAGGGTTTTTCATCCTTTCTCATTTTTGCCCAATTATCATAATGTAGTTATGCCATTGTAATTTCAATTATAAATGTTGGAGTATGGTTTCTCACCTCCCCCATATTTACCTTTTTTAGTTTGAATGATGTGAGACCCCTTTCCCTCTCACTAATTGACTCCCATGTAAACCCATTACTATGCCGAAATTCTGAAAGGAATTTCTCTCTCCTCATTTACATTCAAGCAATTCGTTAGTATCATTAATCTAAATTCCATTACATTTGTTGGGACATGTATCTATATGAACCCATTACTTTTTATTTCATGTAAATATTAGGATACACCCCTTTCTATCTCATCAACCATTTTTATAATTTCTTATGTCACGCCGTTATGTAGCTGAAATTGCACAATGCTTTTCCAAGACAATGTCATTTTGTACTAAATACCATGCCCATTTCCATATCAAGGGTACTCACCTTTATGCACATTTAATTTTTAGTTTAATGAGTTTAATTTTTGTATTCAACATTCTTTTATCATGTAAAAAAATATTATATTGAATGATTCAATGTTTTATGATCCATGTGGCACTCTTTTGCATGAAATGAAATGATTAAGAAGGGTGTGCCCTGATTTCACTCCAATGCATTGGGTAAAATATACTATCATGATACGACATGTGCAATGGGTGTTCACTGATGCTAATTCAAGTGAAACAAGGGTTACTCATGCTTCATGTGCAATTAGTATTCACTCATTCTCTATGTGCAATGAGCCTTATCTCATGTTAATTCCATGTTAAGTGTTGTAGCCACATTTCCATGTTATGATTATCATGATTTATCATGCCATTATGTTTATTTTTCTCTTGTACTCTATTGATATGCCTATTTCCTAACATGTATTGTATTCCTCATGTTATTCCATGATTTTTCCCTTATTGGGATTTATAGATCACCCTTTTCTTATTCATGTTCTCAGGTTTTCCCAGGAAACACTAAGTACAAGGGACTATAGTGGTCATGTAAATGATGTTTTCAATAAAGATGTTGTATTTCATGTTTTAAGTTGTTATGTAATGATAATAATCCCCAAAGAAACTAGATAACTCGATATTCTATGTCATATCAAGTGAGTTTTATGAAATAAATTATGTCTAATTGTGTAATAAAAGAAGCGGGGTTGTCATAGCTTGTCTCCCGTGACGAACCTCTACAATCCTCATCGTGGGGAGACTCCTAAGAAGATGTTGTCTCCCTGACTGAACTTAAATAGAATATGTTGTTGATTTGTGTAAGATTTTTATCTTTTTTGGGTTGTCCTCATCAGATAACAGACGACCTGTACCATATTTTTGTCACCAATACTATATTAGGTCCCACTAGAAATGTTTCAGCACTCTGTATCTAACAAAAGGGTGACATTAATGGTTTACCATACAAGTCCATAGAATGTTACATAGAAATGGTAGAGTGGTATTTGTTGTTTTACACAAATTACACTAAGGATAATTGATCCTCCCAACATAGACTGATGTCTAACACACAATCCCTCAGCATATCCTCGAGAACCAGTATTGTTTTCTTAGTTTTACCATTTTTCTATGTGTAAATTGTCGTACTCATCCAAATGAGTGTCCCGAAGTCCTCCAACAGGTCTATCCACAATCATGTCATTAACCACCCATCATTATAAAATATAATCAATGAGGGAACCCTATTAAGGAGAGAAAAATTCTATATATTAAATGATCACAATATCTCCATCAAACTATTCTCACTGATGGAGATGAAGTGCTATAACTTCATGGGTCGGTAAAATACAACCAAGATTTCATCATGGAACTTTGTTGTGAATAGAATCCATGCGATGAAGTCCATCGATAAGTCTTCCCACTTATACTCTAAGATCTTCAGAGGCTGGAACAATCCTACCAAAACATGGTGCTCATCCATCACCTACTAACACGTGAGGCAGCAAGAGATGATCTTACCCATTCTTAACCTCTTGTTGGACACCAATAATAAAACTTATTATCTTAGTAAATCTCCCCTACACATTGGAATACATACTTAAGAGAAGTCTGTAAATTTCAAATCAAATACTTTTTCATCATGACTGAAACAATTATTATCCCAATGAATAAGATGGTATGATTCCATCCTTGGGAATATCATTCTGGTGAGTCTCCTTTACATATCATATCATGTAATACCTCACAAAAACTGTGTCCCAGTTTGGAATCTCTCATAAGATTGAGGAGTGAAGGAGTCAACACCAACGACTGGAAAATTGTTGTACCCTCCTACTCCGCTAGGGGAACCTGCATAAAAATATGTTCTCTAATGAATCCTTCACTAATTGAGACTACGACTTCCTTTTAAGGGGAACTCCTACAAATTTTCCAATCATCAAATTATAGACTATCTCAAATTCATAGACCTATAGAAACTCTAACTAGTTTAATTGTCTTAAGTCCAAGTCTCTCTGCGTGAAGACATACTTGAGGCTCTAATTGTTTGAGTACACCAAATAGTGCTTTATATTTATATTATGTATCCAAAAATTTATTGATAAGACTACCACTACCAATTATAGGTATAGAGTTTCATAGTTCGAATCATGGGGTTTCATGTACCATGAATTTTTTGCGATAAATGCCGGTCACTCCAGAAACACATAGTAATGTCTAGCTCTTGAGGCATCGAAATACAAAATGAACTCCACATCATTCTCAAGAAGCCCCAAAACTGGAACATTCAACATCCTCTATCGGAACTCCTAAAAGCTCATATTCACTACTAAGACTAGTAAAATTTGATCCCTTTCTACATTAGGGTGGTCAAAGGGGATGTGATACTATATATTTCACCAAAAACATCAGTTAGTACCCTACCACAAAAAGAAACCTCCAAACTACTAAAATTTTCATGGGTGGCTCTCAAGAAATCACTACATGGATCATTGATTGATCAATGGCTAAACCGAGTTCATAAATCACATGCCCTGGAATGTGAACCTCACAAATATATAAAAAGTTCTTCGAAATATTTCCACAAATATGATGCTCATTTTGAAAATCAATATACATCGTCAAGTGATCTTCATGATCCTCCTCTATTAAATACTACATTTGTATGTCATTAAAAAGGGAAAAACCAAACTGAACCAAGTATAGTGGAAAGACATGGTTCATCAAATCCTAATGTATGGCTAGGCATTCATCACACCAAAGGGAATCACTAGGAACTCATAGTTTCCTTTGTAAAATTAATAATCTAAATTTGTAATATCAGCCTCGAGAAACCTCAACCGGTGGTATTCGGACATGTGATTAATCTTTGACAACCATATATCGCCTTTAAAATAATCAAATAAGCCATCAATCATCAATAATTGTTACTTTTTCTTTATCATGGTCAGGTTTACGCAACGATATTCCATAAAAATCTTCTAGCTCCCATGATTCATCTTCATGAGCAAGACTAGAGATTCGCAGGGGGACAAATTATGTATAATGAAACCTTTTTCTCAAAATTTGTCCAACTACATCCAAAACTAAATGATTTTAGTAGGTTTTAGAGGATATGTTGAAGAATATATAAAATATATTCATGGATTAAATTTTATGCAAAAATCCATCTCCTACCTCCCAGGTTGTCTTGGAATGTACTAAGGGAAGATGTAAAGATAATCCTCCATGATTGAAGGAACCAAAATGTCCGAAGTGCCAACAAAACTATGGGATAAACTCTCTAACTGATGGGTTATAGGATTAAGGCTCATATTCATAGAACTAACTTTCCCTTACATGATATCTCTACCACTAGTAATGTATAATTTAAACTAATTAGTGTATAGACATCTGACCTATCTACAGTGATAGATAATATAGTATTACACAATTAATAGAAAATCCATACCACTGATGAAATCATAGGGTTCAATTTTGATAATAAAAAGGTACCATGTAAATCTATCTCCCCATATATATATATATATATCACAAATTTATTCCAGATAAATGATACAGAGGAAGAATTCTAGGTAGGAACATCAAGAAGAAATTATTGTGTTATTGCCTCCACTGGGTGCTCTAGATATCGCACTAGAAGTCGAGATATAATGGAATGATTGTGTCTACTAATATTGAGGAAATAATATAATAAATAAAAATTGTACCACTGATCATATCATGTAATGAGGGATCATAGGCCTCCCAATCCTATAGATTTCTGTGGCCCTGGAGTCCAGCTCCCTAATCCAGATGTGGGAGACCTAATCTTGGTGGTGAAAGGGTCACCTAGCAGTGTCATCCAAAGAAAGATCCTACTTCTCCTCAACCAACTCTGACTCCATGAAGACCACCCTATCCACACATATAAGATCTCTAATCACATCGCTACCATTATAGTGGAATTCCATAAGCTATTTACATGTGGTGTTCAACATTTATCATTAGGAACTCATTCATCTTGTGTAGTCACATGTCATAATAAAATAATTACACTCTCCCATATTCTTGGGTGTTTTTTCTAGATCTAACCATTAGACAAGGTATGATCATGGATCAGTCATATTCACTAAGATCCTAGAACCTACCATCTTCTAGCTATTGTAGATGACTCATCTCTATTGCACCCACTACCTGCTTCATCTATATTTTGTCTCTATGACAGAAATCACTCTATCAATAGTGCCTTCTCTAGCACCACAACATAAGTAGGGTTCTACAAGAGCCCCATGCTTGCCCAACTATCTCTAAGGATTCTTTTTTCAATCTTCTATTACCAGAAATAGATATACCAGATCATGTAATAGGAGTAATGTGTAGGTTCTGTGAACCTAATTGCATTCTCATCACATATCATCTTACCTTGATGTAGCTCTAGAAGCTCTTCAATATTTGGTTAGCGCAAACAGCAAGGGTAATACTTCTCAAGAAATAGTAGTTGGAAAATACCCCATGAGAGTTTCAACACATCGTTCATCTTCTTAACAGGGATCCACTAATTCATTATTATCCTATGGAAGATGTTATCTTCCTATGAAACAACATGATCTATTTGGTTTCAGATGATCCTAAAAACATGTGGCACAAAATCTATACAATCCAATCATGCATGAGGATCTTTCTCATAGTGGATCCTTAGAGGCCTTCGGCATTGGAACACATAGATCGTGTTAAGACCACACACATCCATGGCATATTTTACGAGGATAATATGTTGGTTGAAAGGTGGAGGTGCATCTTCATACCCACTTGGAAGAATGGGTTATAGTGTGGACCCTAAACTATTTCCATTTCGATCATTGGTTATTTTTTACTAAATTGAGATATTATCTTGGATGAGTATTGTCATGTGGACATCAAGAAATTTAACAAGGAGTACCACGTTCAGATAGAATATATATACATTAAAAATGGTGATGAATCCTGATGGATAGTAAAATACTCAATCTTATATGATTTATTTACCATTAATCCATGAAAAAATTCTTATCATGCCCATTCGAAAATCTTGTGGTCTTGGTCATAGTGAATTGATACATATTCTATTGCACCATAACTAGACTCCCTAGCTTGAAAGCCACACATGAGATACATTGAAATTATTTACCTAAACAAAACGGAATCCTCTTAATGGGATACATCCAAACAACATCCCAAGGAATGAACATGACCAGATCCCAATCTATCACAACCTTACCCAATCTAGTGCTTGAGCCACAACTTCCTAAATCCCGTATCCATGGGCCTAGGGGTGGAGTCAAGAATCAAATTCATAACTAACTTGGGGCGGAAATTTGATAAATACCTATATACTCATAAAAACAATCTCGATGAAAAAGTGCATAAAAATGGTATAAAAGATGAAACACAACTATAATGTAAACAAAGCATGCATGAACCTCTAGACAGTAAAAAGGCATAGTAGTGTAAACTAATATGTGAAGAGTAAAATACATGCACAAAAAAAAATGTGTCCCATCCTGATAGAAAAAAGGAAAATTAAATCGTTGAAAGAGAGATCCTTGCTTCTGATTCCCAATCTATGACCACAATAAGTTTTCGAAGAACTATGTATTCCAATTCTCCTCTATTATCAAGGCTGACCAATAAATCAACTTCATAAGTCATAAAGTGTGTGGGAAAATCCCATGATGGGGTAAGTATGCACATACCCAGTATGCAACTGTAAATATGAATGGGGTGGAAAAAGAGATACAATAGAAGTTGAAAATATTAGATAGAAAAAGGTAAATTTAAAGGGTACTGCTCAACCCAATCCAAGAGTGAAATTAATCTTTTTCAAAACACAAGAGGCTAATAATAGTGGTTATATGAACTACCCATACAGTCTTAGCTGTATATAACATGATAGTAGAATCATTCAACCATTAAAAGCAATAAACAAAATGCATGTTGTATACCCCACATGTATTCTCCCCTCATAGAAGGAGAGAAACCAAATACATGGTGTGTATGTGGATGAATATATATATATATATATATATATATATATATTCCTATTAAATGATTCCCAAAATAAAGAGTATGTGGATATCTATCTAATAGCTCAACCTAAGAAAAGGCATAGTAAATCGTTCCAATATTCCAACAATGATGCCTAGTATCTCGTGTGTTTTCCCTGAACACACAAGTCATATGAACATAGTCAATGAACCTTGATGCTATTTTTAGGGGAACCACTAACTCAACAACAGAGTTTTCTCACATCTCAACAACACATATCAGTGCGGAAAAAGTTTCTGTTTTTCATAAGCCCAATGCTATGTAATGTCACATCTCATCATTGTTGTACAACTATTAGCGGACATAATTTCTAGTTAGAGTACACATACCCTGATCTGATAGTAAGTTTCCACTCTCGTGGTTAAGGAACCCTGACAAACCTAGCTAGAGGGTTCCACTCTAGGTCATCGAGGACCCATGATCTGCCCCACATGAGTGTTCCACTCAGAATGTATATAGATGACCAATGCCAAACTCGGTTAGAGGGTTCTACTATAAATGTATATCGAGGGCCCATTTTTAGCATTGGTGGATGGTTCCATTATAATAGTCCTCGAGGACCCATGACCAACCCAACTAGAGGGTTCCACTCAAGACTCTGTAGGGGAATCTTTCCCAGCCAGACTGGTTGGTGCCACAATAATTCATCTTGGACCAATGCATATCCCTATAGGAGGGCTCCAATTAGAAGTATATTAGGGTCCCAATCCCAGACGAAATGGAGGGTTCCACTCTAATAGTTTATTGTGATCTCTCTAGATCACATTGGTTATCGGGGTCTCCATGGGAGGTTTAATTCACATAATATTTGAAATTTTTCTCAAAACAAAATTGAGGGTACTATCATGTTCTACATGGAAAAAACTCATTATAAGATACTTACAAGACAAAATCCCAGTTCAAATGATGGGGATACAGAGCTTTTAAGTTTCATTAAATGAAAAAAAGTTGTATACGACATGTGAGGGGACCCACCCTACACGTAGACCCACTTTAGAGACTGATGGTGTCTCTGATCAGCACATATATTTATCCCATTTATTATTACACTCTATATAGGTGGACTACATGGCATGTTAGGGCAATCTTAGACCAGGGTCATATTTTGCATACCTTATCCATGTACCGGAGTACATGGGCATGTATTGGACCCCGTGCACTTTAACATGCGTAACTATCCATGTGACATTTCTCATGGGTTATCCAACTAAGAAGTGGGTGCACATTGGTTTGGAGAGAATACATGTCAGGTCTTGTATAAATTTTCCCATACCATATCCACTGCCATGGGAGGGGATACACATCATGTGTTCTGAGTTGAAAAGAACTTATAGTTGGAAATTTCATTGATATCCCCGATCCGTATTTACTCCTTGAATCAATACAATACATATTTTTTTTTCACCATTAATAAGTTCAAAAAAAATTAATCAAGACATAGATTGAGGATCTCCTCTATTGCTCTCTAGAAAATGACGACTAATGGTTCATGAGTGTTTCACCGTCCATTCTGCATGTTTTCTCACCACCATTTATTGATATATTTATCTATTACCACTAATTCTATCATCATAAACTTTAAAAAATCCGTGATCTCTTCCACTTTCATGAAACCATTCTCGTTTCAAAGATCATCCACAAATTTGGGGGTCAGATCGATCTCACTGCCTCTTTGAAAATTTGAACCACAACTATGAGGATTGAACTGGTGAAAATCAAAAAGAAATAAGATGTAATTGAAATAAATGTGTAATTTTTTGAGGACATGTTCTATTCTCAAACATTCAATACAAGGGCTTCTAGATTAGAAAACAATAGAAAAAAATTAAATTTTTTTAAATGAGAACTAATATAGGTTATAATAGGGTACTGATTGAAGAACGAAAAATAATCTACTAAATAAATTTAATTATATGGGTGTTAAAACACATATAATGAGTCCTACCTAAATTAGGGATTGATTTTTTCATAAAGAATGTGACTACCAAAAATCTGATTGGATCTTCTTGCATTTTTTGCATTCTAATCTGATCAGATTCAATGTTCCATCACTTTTCATCGTAATTCTCCAATAGATGGAAGAAGAGATCTCTCGTTGGCAATTTAAAGATTATGAGGATAACCGTGATTTGGTTTCCATAAGAATACATTTGTAAAATATTTTTTAGGTTAAAATGTAATTAGTTAATTAATTGAAAACTAATTAATGCACTAAAATATATCATCGATGAGAGTTGGGTCTCAACGTCCCTTGCTGACACAATTTATGTCTCACTTAGGGTAAACATCGCATTCCCGACGCAACCATGGTCTCATATTTTATATCTGATCAACCATTTATGATTTATCCTCTATTATTTAATACGGCCACTATATGAAATATTAAATATTTTTTTTATAAAATTAATTTTGGGAACACCAGATCACATAATCACATGTCATCTTAATACCTAGATCTAAAAAAGATATTTTAAATTATTCCAGTGTCTTGTTATAGGAAAATCAGGTCTCTACATAATGTGAAAATCTTAATGAAGAATTTAAGATAAATATATCATTATTATATATTTTAAATATTATTATTTTTCTAAAAATTAATTCATTATAATCAATATAAACATTAAGATTCATTCCAAAAATTCATTTTTTATGTTAACAAAAAATATATTTGTAAAAATAAGAGTGTGTCAATTTTTTCATTTTCATTGGTTAAATTATTAAAGTGGTCAATTTCATAGACAACAATACCATAAAAAACAAAAAATGAGCCTAAGAATATAAGTGATGTAATGTGTTAATATAATAAATTCAAAAAAATTGTCCTCTCACTTACATTTCCCTATATTAACAAAATTTACCCTTTTAGCATTGGGATAGTATTTTAATATTATCACTATTAGTTATCATAAAAAAGTAAGTTGAACATATGAAATAATTTAAATTATTATGTTTCCAAATATGTAATCCATTTTAAAAATTCAATATCTAAATATACGTTAACATAAATTTATAAGTATCATGAAATGCCTGATGAATAATGGTTATCACAAAATTATTCATTTCTATGTCTAAAAGTATTTTTATACCATGATCATGTATAATGTTCATCCATATATAATTAATTTTAATATTTATAGATAAAAAGGACTTATATTTAATTAATATCCAATTGAAAATATTATGGGGATTTTTAATGACATTAAATGATAATTGCATTTAAAACAGAATTTATTACTACTCACCGGAAAAAAAAATATTTTTTAAACTACAGAAAAATTTCAATTTACATTTATTTTAAAATATTTATTTATAAAATGATAGAAATTATTTAAAATAATAATTATTAATTTTGAGTAAATTTATTATATGTTAGAAACATACTGTAACACCCCAAGCTTCCATGATACGCTTCTCATTCAATAATGCAATAGCTTGCATTGTACACAACTTCGAGTTCTAAAACACCGCGACTAATCAAAGTAGCTGTTATGAATAGTAATAATCACTTTTTAAAATTATATAAATTTTATATTTCAAAATGGACTTCATTTTTGGATTCGGAATATCAAAATTAGCCTATGTTGAATTTTTGTTATTTTTCTGAGAACTTCTAATTTTTTATGAATAGTGAAAAATACTTAAAAACAACTTTTTTAATAAAAATAATTTATAGCGATAAATTATACTATTTAGTGGTTTTAAAGTATAATTAGAATATATTTTTACCATTTTATCCAATGGTGGTCATTAGAATTAATTTAACATTGAAATTAGACATAAACAATTGCCAATCTTTTGATATAAATTGTTTCGTAAAAACACGCAATTTGTTGTGACAGCGAGAATTAATTATAAAATTAATTAATGCAACTTATTTGATTGTAATTTTTTAAAATAGAAATCATTTTTTGAATTCGAAATATCAATTATAGCTTTGGGTGAATTTTTTGCATTGTTCTGAAAAACTTCAATTTTTGATGAATAGTGAAACCACTAAGTTGTAGTTAAATAACTGATTTTTCGTTTAAATGAAATATTACCACTTCTGTGTTTTGATTTTCAAAAATTTGACATACATGGTTTTCATTAAGAAATAAAATGTGGTTCAATGAGATTAAAATAATTTTTGGTGAATAGTAACTTTTAAGTTCTTAATCGCGATTAGAGGTAATTAGTGTAGTTTAAGGTAAAAATAATGTTTTAATAAAATGAGATGAACTTGAAACATGCCCTAACCTCATTGGATGTGTCATGGCCGACCAAGACAATCCATGGGTCAACTTGGGGACCCCATGGAGCCACTTTAGTTGGAAAATGACATAAATACCTTGTATATAATGTTAAAGTAAAAAATGACACAAACATGAAATGTTTTACTAAAACAATTTTTACATGGGGTTATACAAGTCATATTTTTGACTATAAATAGTCATTAGAAATATAAAAATGTTTCCTACATTATAGTATTGTTTTATAATTTTTAGACATTAAATAAATTAAATTATTTATGACATCATGATGATGCAGTGATGACCTCATTATTTAACGATCTAAATAAAATGAGAAGATAGTGTAAAATCCAATGCTTAAACTTGTCCAAAGCCTATTGGATGAGGCTATTTTGAACCCTTATCACCTTAGCCTCAGATTATATAAGTTTGGGTCCTTTATAATCCGAAAATCATTGTATAATAGAATAAAATTTCATTACTTTCCCAAAGAGCCCCTCCTCTGCTCTTATAAAAGTCCCCCACCTCTACCACCTCATTCACACTTTCAAGCCATTTGGCTCGGCCAACCACTGCCCCAATACTCCCCCAAATTCCCTCTCTTACTCCTAGAAGCCTCACTTTGGGTAGAATTCTTCCCAAGGAACCCTTTGGCTCAAATCAAAAAGAGTTACCCGATTTTAGGGTAATGTATTCTCTTATGTTATTTTTTTTTTCTTATCCAACCCCATAAACTCTTTTTATTCATTTCTTTTGTAACAACACCAGTATCCTCAATATACTAGGATGTTGTTATAATATTTATTCGAGCTAAAATTACAAACACCTACATCTAATGGTTAAATTACATCCTGTTTCTGTGGATGGCAAAGTTTTGCCTCATGAAACGATGATTGTTCAACACTCATATAACACCTCTAATGGTGGAAATTATGATGAAACTATTTTATATATGATATATATTATGTTTGTGTTCCTTATTATTTTGTATTTTTCATTTATGGCATACCTTTATGGGTTCCATTATGGGTAAACGCGATATTTTCATTTTAGGAAGTGCGGACTACCGCCCCCTCAAAGTGATTTGAATCGTTAATACCATATGTGGGATGTATAAAGGATGGATTAAATGGTATTATACAGTATATTATACTGTAATTATATTATACCTTTATATAATTATGATTTCATTCCACTAAATATGAAATAGAAATGAAAGTAGCGTTCATGCCTACGTAAAGCTTACCGTCTCCATGAACAGTGCATTTCATTTCTTACCTCTAAATGTTACGTAATATTATGAATGAATGTATATACTAGATATATATGATATATATGATATCTAAATCATGAATATAATTCTAGATATAACGGATATTTCAACACATGAACAACTTGTAATTATAAGAAGTTTATTGTTGACTCAAGTACCAAAGATTGACAAAACGACCGTTATTAACTTAAATAATTACATAATGTTCATAACATTGTAATAGATGATATAAAAAGGATAATGAAATTTAAAATGGCTCTTAATTATGTAGATATTAACTCTAGTTTATTATTCAAGAGGTTAAAGAACGATTGAGTCAAGTCGGACACAAGGTAAGGGAACTTCTTAACCCAATTTCCATTCTTTGGGTGAATCTCCTAATTTCAAATTATGTCATGATATTAATATGTCCTATCTTGTATTTGTACTTTCTTTATGTGTACTTATAGTGAATACACATAATAGATCTATAATATTTTAAAAATTATCTTTTTAAGGAGTTCGTCTCAATCTCCTTTCATTGAGGCATATTTGGTTTTATACACAAATTTCTTTTATACGGTGTATAAAAACCTTTGACTTTTACGTTTATTCAAAAGGAATCTTTTTTATACGAAGAGTTTTAATAAAAGACAAAAAGGGAATGTTTTTCTTTCTGTACATATGTGGCGACAATGACTTCTCCGCCACCATGACCAATATTTGAGTTTCGGCTTCCTCTACAAGCCATCACTTTTTTTAATGAAAAATAAGTACAAAGTTTTAACATTCTTTTATTTTTGTATTGAAAATGGTTTTGAAAGCGTTTTTATTATATCAATGTGTTGTATTGAAATCTTGTGATTGAAATGTGAAAATGTTATGTTTCCTGTATGCATGTTTTATATGATACGATTATGTTATGGTTTATGATATGTTTAAACCCATTCATATGAGGAATGCATTGGACTTAATAAGTGACGGGTGGAGCCCGCTATAGCTCCTCGATGCATCGGCAGGTCTCATGAGACAAACTAGTTTCTTGGCACGCGGCTTTGAAAAAATCTTATTTGTGGTCTTGGCACGAGGCCTTGGCTACATGGTTATGATAGTCTGGCATTAGGCATTCCATCATTATGAAAGTGGTCATTGATATTGCATGTGATTATTCGACCAGTAGAATATCCATGTGAAGAAGTGAATGGCATTATCTCATTTTACTTTTTCCATATTATGTTGAAGTTCAATTTTAAGAGGCTTTTGTTTTAGTTAGACATTGCCATAAATGTTTATGTTTATTGATGAAAGCTTAATCTATATTGTTATCCTTACTGAGAATCTGAGCTCACCCCGTTCAATGTTTTAATATTTTCCAGGATGTGAAGAAGTGTTTTTTGAATAACCTGCAGGGATAGTTAGAAGAGGATATGAGTGTGGACAATGGAGACTTTGTTATTGTATTTTTTCACCTTATGTTGTAATGTAACATTTATGAATGTATCTAGTGTTTCCAAGGCTACTAAACTAATCGGTATTTCGAGACTTTATCTTTTTTGATCATGCCAATGTTTTGAAGTAATGCACCAACTCTTGGTAGCTGGGGTCGGGGCGTTACAGTTGGTATCAGAGGTAGTTTAGTACTAACCTTGGAAGCTAGATTTAGATAATCTCTGATTAGAGCACATAGCCCGAAGATAGACTTTAAAGATTAGTATAGAAGGACTTCCTAAAATTTTGGTATTATAGAGATTTTGTGAGTTTTCCAAGCAATACATCCCTGTCTGGATACGAGCAGGTAGAGGCGGCTCTAGCACAGATGTACCTAGGGGTAAAACCCGAAAACACCGCTTTGAGCTAGACTCGAACGGGAACTGATGCACGACAATGGGCCTTGCTGCACTCTTGGTTACGACACTACTGGGGGATATGCTTAGGATAATTCTCGTTTTCTTTACAAACCACTATGAACGGTTTTGAGTATATACTTCCTCAAAGAAAACCATTTTATGATTATGGATTATATCCATAAATAGTTCAATTTATGTTATGTATTTTATAAGTATGGAATTATATATTTTGATTCATAAACTAATCTAGTTTATGCCATTGTAAAGAAATGGCGCCTATTGGAAGGAATGGAAACTGTATCAATGCACGCACTCCGTATAGGGATTTCCCTCCTGCTCAAGATAATTATTGTTGATCTGGAAATACAACTGGTGCTGATCAACTTATTACCTTACTGGGACAACTCACTCAAGTTATGAATAATAACCTTACTTGTATGGATCACCCTGATCCACAACGTGGAGGATCAATGTTAGACCGCTTCATGTGGAAACAACCACCAACATTTAATGGGGGTAAAAATCCGTTAGTAGCTGAGAAATGGATAAACTCCTTAGAGAATATATTCCATGCCTTTTGGAGTAGTGAAATGGAGAAGGTTATCATGGCAGTTTACCACCTCACTAGAGATGCCGATCAATGGTGGTCATTGATTCAAAATTCAATGGAAGATGATGACGTATCGAATATGGAATGGAGGGAGTTCAAAGATCTTTTCTTAGAAAAATACTTTCTTCATGACCATCGAGCAGATATGGAAAGGCAATTTCTGAGTCTGAGACAAAAGGAGGATGAGAATGTCGCAAATTATGAGGCCAACTTTACAAGGTTGGCGAGGTATGTTGCAGATTATATACGTAACCCAAGAGGTAAGATTGATCGTTTCTTTGATGGGTTAAAACCATTTCTCCGTAGAGATTTTGTATCACAATCTTTCTCAACATACGAAGATATTGTCTCATGTGCTATCAAGACAGAAAAAGAATTCTCTAAGTCTTATGACAACAAAGTAAAGTAAGAGAAGAAGAGAACGGTGGAACAAGAGACAGATAAAGGGAAAAAGGGAAAAAAGGATTTTCCATTATGTGAAAATTGTGGGAAGAATCACCCTGGTACTTGCCTAAAAGGAATGAGAGTTTTTTATAAATGTGGGGAAAAAGGTCACTAGGCGCGTGATTGCAAGGGAAAGAAAAGGGCTATCAATGTTGAATGCTACAATTGTAGGGAAATGGGGCATTATGAAAATGAATGTCCTAAGCGTCAGGGAAACTTACCTCAGAAAAGGCCAAGGGATCAAGGACAATCTTATGCTGTTACTATAGTTGAAGCAGAATAACTAATGTATTGGTGCTTTTGGACTCATGGATTATATTCTGGTTATTAGAGTATTGTGATATATATATATAAGGATTGTACTGTAGTACTTGTTGATTTCAGTAAGGTTTTAATATGATGAAGGTAATTATATTTTTAGTATGTGACAATAAGAGAAACTTTACTTTGTTTGGGAAATCTGATAAATTGATTTTGGAATTAAGAGACCTTTTTAGAGAAAGTCTGGACAGAGGTATTTTGGATAACTATAGAGGTTGGAGTGGATTAAGTTAATCTTTGGATAGTATTGTTTAAGGTTAAAAAATTTATGAAGATTATTTTTGGAATATTATAATACTATAGTTTTAGGAAAAGGAAAACCTGTAGGGTGGGGAATAACCCATCGCGTCGGACAAAGCTGCATGAATCGAACCCACAACCATAGTGCGACAGGACTTTATTTCCTACCACTAGCCTACAGGATTTCCCTGGTTATTACAAAATAGTTTTTCTAATCTAAATAGTATTTGTTAAAATTTGGAACCTTATACAATTAAGATAAGTATAATATTTTTGAGTTCTATTATCTTTTTGAGTGAAAGATGAGTTGAAGGCTGAAACTCTAATTCTCAAGAATAAATATATATATAATTATCTCTTATTCAATGAATAAATTAATTCTTAAACTTTATTAAAGGGATATTAAAATAAAAAAATGTGTTATCCTAATACCTTATGTCTTGTTGAACTGATGATATTTTAAATCAACATAGATTGAAGGCTTTGAGGCCCTCAATTTGACAGTTGGTTGTGATTGATGACCTCAATCACTCCCCAAAAATATTTACGTTTTTCCTCCAATTATATGTCTCTAATTACCACCAATGTTCTCCTAATCGAGATCATAATTGGGTGGTGACTTTTTCATTTCCCTTTCCCTCTTATTAAGGCTAAATTTTATTAATCTTATTTCTGATGTGGGTTTTCCACAAAGGTATTTTCTCTTTTCAACCTTTTATTTTCAAAGAAAAAATTTCAAATTGCGAGGATGCAATTTATTGAAGGAGGGGAGAATGTAACACCCCGAGCTTCCATGATACACTTCTCATTCAATAATTCAATAGCTTGCATTGTACACAACTTCGAGTTCTAAAACACCGCGACTAATCAAAGTAGCCGTTATGAATAGTAATAACCACTTTTTTAAATTATAGAAATTTTATATTTCAAAATGGACTTCATTTTTGGATTCAGAATATCGAAATTAGCCTATGTTGAATTTTTGTTAATTTTCTGAGAACTTCTAATTTTTTATGAATAGTGAAAAATACTTAAAAACAACTTTTTTAATCAAAATAATTTATAGTGATAAATTATACTATTTAATGGTTTTAAATTATAATTATAATATATTTTTACCATTTTATCCAACGGTGGTCATTAGAATTAATTTAACATTGAAATTAGACATAAACAATTGCCAATCTTTTGATATAAATTGTTTCGTAAAAACACGCTTTTTATTGTGACAATGGGAATTAATTATAAAATTAATTAATGCAACTTATATGTTTGTAATTTTGTAAAATAGAAATCATTTTTTAATTTAGAATATCAATTATAGCTTAGGGTGAATTTTTGGCATTGTTCTGAAAAACTTCAATTTTTGATGAATAGTGAAACCACTAAGTGGTAGTTAAATAACTGATTTTTCGTTTAAATGAAATATTACGACTTCTGTGTTTTTATTTTCAAAAATCTGACATACATGGTTTTCATTAAGAAGTAAAATGTGGTTCAATGAGATTAAAATAATTTTTGGTGAATAGTAACTTTTAAGTTCTTAATCGCGATTAGAGGTAATTAGTGTAGTTTAATGTAAAAATAATGTTTTAATAATATGATATAAGCATTACACATGTCCTAACCTCATTGGATGTGTCATGCCCGACCAAGACAATCCATGGGTCAACTTGGGGACCCCATGGAGCCACTTTAGTTGGAAAATGACATAAATACCTTTTATTTAATGTTTAAGTAAAAAATGACACAAACATGAAATGTTTTACGAAACAATTTTTTACATGGGGTTATACAAGTCATAGTTTTGACTATAAATAGTCATTAGAAAGATAAAAAGATTTCCTACATTATAGTATTTTTTTTATAATTTTTAGACATTATATAAATTAAATTATTTATGACATCATGATGATGCAACGATGATCTCATTATTTAATGATTTAAATAAAATGAGAAGATAATGTAAAATCCAAGGATTACACTTGTCCAAAGCCTATTGGATGAGGATACATTTAACCCTATCACCTTATCCTCGAATTATACATGTTTGGGTCCTTTAGAATCCGAAAATCATTGTATAATAGAATAACATTTCATTACATTCCAAAAGTGCCCCTCCTCTCCTCTTATAAAAGGCCCCCACCTCTACCACCTCATTCACACTATCAAGCCATTTGGCTGGGCCAACCTCTGCCCAAATAATCTCCCAACTTCTCTCTATTACTCCTAGAAGCCTCACTTTGGGCAGAATTCTTCCCAAGGAAGCCTTTGGCTCAAATCAAAAAGAGTTACCCGATTTTAGGGTAATGTCTTCTCTTATGTTATTTTGTTTTATTTTGCTTCTCCAACCCCATAAACTCTTTTTATTCATTTCTTTTGTAACCAAACCAGTATCCTAAATATACTAGGATGTTGTTATAAGAAGGATTCGAGCTAAACTTACACACACCTACATCTAATGGTTAAATTACATACTGTTTCTGTGGATGGTGAATTTTTGCCTCACGAAACGATGATTGTTCGACACTCATATAACACCTCTAATGGTGTCCATTATGATGAAACTATTTTATATATGATATATATTATGTTTTTTTTCCTTATGATTTTGTATTTTTCATTTATGGCATACCTTTATGATTTCCATTATGGGTAAACGCGATATTTTCATTTTAGGAAGTGCGGACTACTGCCCCCTCAAAATGATTTGAATCGTTAATACCATATGTGGGATGTATAAAGGATGGAGTAAATGGTATTATACACTATATTATACTGGAATTATTTTATACCTTTATATAATTATGATTTCATTCCATTAAATATGAAATATAAATGAATGTAGCGTTCATGCGTACGTACGACTTACCGTCTCCATGAACAGTGCATTTCATTTCTTACCTATAAATGTTACGTAATATTATTAATGAATGTATATACTGGATATATATGATATATATGACATCTAAATCATGAATATAATTCTAGATATATCGGATATTTCAACACATGAACAACTTGTAATTATAAGATGTTTATTGTTGACTCAAGTACCAAAGATTGACAAAACGACCGTTATAAACTTAAATAATTACATAACGTTCATAACATTGTAATAAGTGATATAAAAAGGATAATGAAATTGAAAATGGTTCTTAATAAGGTAGATATTAACTCTAGTTTATTATTCAGGAGGTTAAAGAACGGTTGAGTCAAGTCGGACACAAGGTAAGGGAACTTCTTAACCCAATTTCCATTCTTTGGGTGAATCTCCTAATTTCAAATTATGTCATGATATTATTATGTCCTATCTTGTATTTGTACTTTATTTATGTGTACTTATAGTGAATACACATAATAGATCTATATTATTTTAAAAATGATCTTTTTAAGGACTTCGTCTCAATATCCTTTCATTGAGGCATATTTGGTTTTATACACAAATTTTATTTATACGGTGTATAAACACCTTTTACTTTTACGTTTATTCAAAAGGAATCTTTTGTATACGAAGAGTTTTAATAAACGAAAAAAGGGAATGTTTTTCTTTCCGTACATATGTGGAGACAATGACTTCTCCGCCGCCGTGACCAATATTTGAGTTTCGGCTTCCTCTACAAGCCATCACTTTTTTTTAATGAAAAATAAATACAAAGTTTTAAGTTTCTTTTATTTTTGTATTGAAAATGGTTTTGAAAGAATTTTTATTACATCAATGTGTTGTATTGAAATCTTGTGATTGAAATGTGGAAATGTTATGTTTCCTTTATGCATGTTTTTTGTGATACGATTATGTTATGGTTTATGATATGTTTAAACCCATTCATATGAGAAATGCATTGGACTTAGTAAGTGACGGGTGGAGCCCGCTATAGCTCCTCGATGCATCGGCATGTCTCATGAGACAAACTAGTGTCTTGGCACGAGGCCTTCACAAAATCTTATTTGTGGTCTTGGAAAGAGGCCTTGGCTACGTGGTTATGATAGTCTGGCATTATGCATTCCATCATTATGAAAGTGGTTATTGATATTTCATGTGATTATTCGACCAGTAGAATATCCATGTGAAGAAGTGAATGACGTTATCTCATTTTACGTTTTCCATATTATGTTGAAGTTCAATTTTAAGAGGATTTTGTTTTAGTTAGACATTTCCTTAAATGTTTATGTTTATTGATGAAAGCTTACTCTATATTTTTATCCTTACTGAGCATCTGAGCTCACCCCTTTCAATGTTTTAATATTTTCCAGGATGTGAAGAATTATTTTATGAATGACCTACAGGGATAGTCAAAAGAGGATATGAGTGTGGAAAATGGAGACTTTGTTATTTTAGTTTTTCACCTTATGTTGTAATGTAACATTTATGAATGTATCTATTGTTTCAAAGGCTACTAAACTAATCGGTCTTTCGAGACTTGATCTTTTGTGATCATGCCAATGTTATGAAGTAATGCACCAACTCTTGGTAGCTGGGGTCGAGGCGTTACAGTTGGTATCAGAGGCAGTTTAGTACTAACCTTGGAAGCTAGATTTAGATAAACTCTGATTATAGAACATAGCCCGAAAATAGACTTTAAAGATTAGTATAGAAGAACTTCCTAGAATTTTGGTATTATAGAGATTTTGTGAGTTTGCCATGCAATACATCCCTGTCTGGATACGAGCAGGTAGAGGCGGCTCTGGCACAGATTTACCTAGGGGTAAAACCCGAAAACACCGCTTTGAGCTAGACTCGAACGGGAACTGGTGCACGACAATGGGCCTTGCTGCACTCTTGGTTACGACACTCCCGTGGGATATGTTAGGATAATTCTCGTTTTCGTTACAAACAACTATGAATGGTTATGAGTATATACTTCCTCAAAGAAAACCATTTTATGATTATGGATTATATCCATAAATAGTTCAATTTATGTTAAGTATTTTGTAAGTATGGAATTATGTATTTTTATTCATAAACTAATCTAGTTTATGCCATTGTATAGAAATGGCGCCTATTGGAAGGAATGGAAACCGTATCAATGCACGCACTCCGTGTAGGGATTTCCCTCCTTCTCAAGATAATTATTGTGGATCTGGAGATACAACTGGTGCTGATCAACTTATTACCATACTGGGACTACTCACTCAAGTTATGAATAATAACCTTACTCGTATGGATCACCCTGATCCACAACGTGGAGGATCAATGTTAGACCGCATCATGAGGAAACAACCACCAACATTTAATGGGGGTACAAATCCGTTATTAGATGAGCAATTGATAAACTCCTTAGATAATATATTCCACGCCTTTGGGAGTAGTGAAAGGGAGAAGGTTATCATGGCAGTTTACCACCTCACTAGAGAAGCCGATCAATGGTGGTCATTGATTCAAAATACAAAAGAAGATGATGACGTATCGAATATGGAATGGAGGGAGTTCAAAGAGATTTTCTTAGAAAAATACTTTCCTCATGACCATCGAGCAGATATGGAAAGGCAATTTCTGAGTCTGAGACAAAAGGAGGATGAGAATATAGCAAAGTATGAGGCCAACTTTACAAGGTTGGCGAGGTATGTTGTAGATTATATACGTAACCCAATAGGTAAGATTGATCATTTAATTGATGGGTTAAAACCATTTCTCCGTAGAGCTTTAGTATCACATTCTTTCTAAACATACGAAGATATTGTCTCATGTGCTATCAAGACAGAAAAGGAATTATCTAAGTCTTATGACAACAAAGTAAAGCAAGAGAAGAAGAGAACGGTGGAACAAGAGACAGATAAAGGGAAAAAGGGAAAGAAGTATTTTCCATTATGTGATAATTGTGGGAAGAATCACCCTGGTACTTGCCTAAAAGGAATGGGAGTTTGTTATAAATGTGGGGAAAAAGGTCACCAGGCGCGTGATTGCAAGGGAAAGAAAGAGGCTATCAATGTTGAATGCTACAATTGTAGGGAAATAGGGAATTATGAAAATAAATGTCCTAAGCGTCAGGGAAACTTACCTCAGAAAAGGCCAAGGGATCAAGGACAATCTTATGTTGTTACTACAGTTGAAGCAGAATAACTAATGTATTGGTGCTTTTGGACTCATGGATTATTTTCTGGTTATTAGAGTATTGTGATATATATATAAGGATTGTACTGCAGTACTTTTTGATTTCAGTAAGGTTTTAATATGATGAAGGTAATTATATTTTTAGTATGTGACAATAAGATAAACTTTACTTTGTTTGGGGAATCTGATAAATTGATTTTGGAATTAAGAGACCTTTTAGAGAAAGTCTGGACAGAGGTATTTTGGATAACTATAGAGGTTGGAGTGGATTGAGTTGATCTTTGGATAGTATTGTTTAAGGTTAAAAAATTTATGAAGATTATTTTTGGAATATTATAATACTATAGTTTTATGAAAAGGACAACCTGCAGGGTGAGGCATAACCCATCGCATCAGACAAAGCTGTGGGAATCGAACCCACAACCATAGTGCGACATGACTTTATTTCCAACCACTAGCCTACAGGATGTCCCTGGTTATTACAAAATAGTTTTTCTAATCTAAATAGTATGTGTTAAAATTTGGAACCTTATACAATTAGGATAAGTATAATATTTTTGAGTTCTATTATCTTTTTGAGTGAAAGATGAGTTGAAGGTTGAAACTCTAATTGTCAAGCATAAATATATATATACCTATCTCTTATTCAATGAATAAATTAATTCATAGACTTTAGTAATGGGATATTAAAACAAAAAAATGTGTTATCCTAATACCTTATGTCTTGTTGAACAGATGATATTTTAAATCAACATAGATTGAAGGCTTTGAGGCCCTCAATTTGACAGTTGATTGTGATTGATGACCTCAATCACTCTCCACAAATATTTACGTTTTTCCTCCAATTATATGTCTCTAATTTCCACCAATGTTCTCCTAATCAAGATCATAATTGGGTGGTGACTTTTTCATTTCCCTTTCCCTCTTACTAAGGCTAAATTTTATTAATCTTATTTCCGATTTGGGTTTCCCACAAAGGTATTTTCTCTTTTCAACCTTTTATTTTCAAAGAAAAAATTTCAAATTGCGAGGACGCAATTTATTGAAGGAGGGGAGAATGTAACACCCCGAGCTTCCATGATACGCTTCTCATTCAATAATGCAATAGCTTGCATTGTACACAACTTCAAGTTCTAAAACACCACGACTAATCAAAGTAGACGTTATGAATAGTAATATCCACTTTTTAAAATTATGGAAATTTTATATTTCAAAATGGACTTCATTTTTGGATTCGGAATATCGAAATTAGCCTATGTTGAATTTTTGGTATTTTTCTGAGAACTTCTAATTTTTTATGAATAGTGATAAATACTTAAAAATAACTTTTTTAATCAAAATAATTTATAGTGATAAATTATACTATTTATTGGTTTTAAAGTATAATTAGAATATATTTTTACCATTTTATCCAATGGTGGTCATTATAATTAATTTGACATTGAAATTGGACATAAACAATTGCCAATCTTTTGATATAAATTGTATCGTAAAAACATGCTTTTTATTGTGACAGCGGGAATTAATTATAAAATTAATTAATGCAACTTATATGTTTGGAATTTTGTAAAATAGAAATCATTTTTAAATTCAGAATATCAATTATAGCTTAGGATGAATTTTTGGCATTGTTCTGAAAAGCTTCAAATTTTGATGAATAGTGAAACCACTAAGTGGTAGTTAAATAACTGATTTTTCGTTTAAATGAAATATTACGACTTCTGTGTTTTGATTTTCAAAAATCTGACATACATGGTTGTCATTAAGAATTAAAATGTGGTTCAATGAGATTAAAATAATTTTTGGTGAATAGTAACTTTTAAGTTCTTAATCGCGATTAGAGGTAATTAGTGTAGTTTAAGGTAAAAATAATGTTTTAATAATATGAGATGAGCTTGACACATGTACTAACCTCTTTGGATGTGTCATGGCTGACAAAGAAAATCCATGGGTCAACGTGGGGACCCCATGGTGCCACTTTAGTTGGAAAATGACATAAATACCTTTTATTTAATGTTAAAGTAAAAAATGACACAAACATGAAATGTTTTACTAAAACAATTTTTACATGGGGTTATACAAGTCATAGTTTTGACTATAAATAGTCATTGGAAATATAATAATATTTCCTATATTATAATATTTTCTTATAATTTTTAGACATTAAATAAATTAAATTATTTATGACATCATGATGATGCAACGATGACCTCATTATTTAACGATTTAAATAAAATGAGAAGATAATGTAAAATACAAGTCTTACACTTGTCCAAAGCCTATTGTATGAGGATATTTTGAACCCTTATCACCTTAGCCTCTAATTATACAAGTTTGGGACCTTTAGAATCCGAAAAGCATTGTATAATAGAATAACATTTCATTACTTTCCAAAAGTGCCCCTCCACTCCTCTTATAAAAGGCCCCCAACTCTACCACCTCATTAACACTTTAAAGCCATTTGGCTCGGCCAACCTCTGCCCAAATACTCTCCCAACATCCCTCTATTACTCCTAGAAGCCTCAGTTTGGGCATAATTCTTCCCAAGGAAGCCTTTGGCTCAAATCAAAAAGAGTTACCCGATTTTAAGGTAATGTCTTATCTTATGTTATTTTGTTTTATTTTGCTTCTCCAACCCCATTAACTCTTTTTATTCATTTATTTTGTAAAAACAATAGTATCGAAAATATACTAAGATGTTGTTATAAGAATTATTCGAGCTACACTTACACAAACCTACATCTAATGGTTAAAGAACATACTATTTCTGTGGATGGAGAATTTTTTCCTCACGAAACGATGATTGTTCAACCCTCATATAACACCTCTAATAGTGGCCATTATGATGAAAATATTTTATATATGATATATATTATGTTTTTTTTTCTTATGATTTTGTATTTTTCATTTATGGCATACCTTTATGGTTTCCATTATGGGTAAACGCGATATTTTCATTTTAGGAAGTGCGGACTACCTCCCCCACAAAGTGATTTGAATCGTTAATACCATATGTGGGATGTATAAAGGATAGAGTAAATGGTTTTATACACTATATTATACTGGAATTATATTATACCTTTATATAATTATGATTTCATTCGATTAAATATGAAATAGAAATGAAAGTAGCGTTTGTGCGTACGTACGGCTTACCGTCTCCATGAAGGGTTCATTTCATTTCTTACCTCTAAATTTTACGTAATATTATGAATGAATGTATATACTGGATATATATGATATATATGATATCTACTTAATGAATATAATTCTAGATATAATGGATATTTCACCACATGAACAACTTTTAATTATAAGAAGTTTATTGTTGACTCAAGTACCAAAGATTGACAAAACGACCGTTATTAACTTAAATAATTACATAACGTTCATAACATTGTACTAAGTGATATAAAAAGGATAATGAAATTGAAAATGGTTCTTAATAAGGTAGATATAAACTCTAGGTTATTATTTAGCAGGTTAAATAACGGTTGAGTCAAGTCAGACACAATGTAAGGAAACTTCTTAACCCAATTTCCATTCTTTGGGTTAATCTCATACTTTCAAATTATGTCATGATATTATTATGTACTATCTTGTATTTGTACTTTATTTATGTGTACTTATAGTGGATACACATAATATATCTATATTATATTAAAAATGTTCTTTTTAAGGACTGCGTCTCAATCTCCTTTCATTGAGGCATTTTTGGTTTTATACACAAATTTCTTTTATACGGTGTATAAACCCCTTTGACTTTAACGTTTATTCAAAAGGAATCTTTTTTATACGAAGTGTTTTACTTAATGACAAAAAGTTAATGTTTTTCTTTCCGTACATATGCGGCGACAATGACTTCTCCGCCGCCATGACCATTATTTGAGTTTCGGCTTCCTCTACAAGCCATCACTTTTTTTAATGAAAAATAAATACAAAGTTTTAACTTACTTTTATTTTGGCATTGAAAATGGTTTTGAAAGCGTTTTTATTATATCAATGTGCTTTATTGAAATATTGTGATTGAAATGTGGAAATGTTATGTTTCCTTTATGCATGTTTTATGTGATACGATTAGGTTATGGTTTATGATATGTTTAAACCCATTCATATGAGGAATGCATTGGACTTAGTACGTGACGGGTGGAGCCCGCTATAGCTCCTCGATGCATTGGCAGGTCTCATGAGACAAACTAGTGTCTTGGAACGAGGCCTTGACAAAATCTTATTTGTGGTCTTGGCACGAGGCCTTGGCTACGTGGTTATGATAGTCTGGCATTATATATTCCATTATTATGAAAGTGGTTATTGATATTGCATGTGATTATTCGACCAGTAGAATATCCATGTGAAGAAATGAATGGCATTATCTCATTTTACTTTTTCCATATTATGTTGATGTTCAATTTTAAGAGGCTTTTGTTTTAGTTAGAGATTGCCTTAAATGATTATGTTTATTGATGAAAGCTTCTGCTATATTGTTATCCTTACTGAGCATCTGAGCTCACCCATTTCAATGTTTTAATATTATCCAGGATGTGAAGAAGTATTTTATGAATGACCTGCAGGGATAGTCATAAGAGGATATGAGTGTGGACTATGGAGACTTTGTTATTGTAGTTTTTCACCTTATGTTGTAATGTAACATTTATGAATGTATCTAGTGTTTCCAAGGCTACTAAACTAATCGGTCTTTCAAGACTTGATCTTTTGTGATCATTCCAATGTTATGAAGTAATGCACCGACTCTGGGTAGCTGGGGTTGGGGCGTTAAACATACATTTAAAAAAATGAAGAACATTTATTTTTTACGTTTTAAATTACTTCACAAAAAATTGAATACACATTTCTAATGAATTAATTAGTTGATTTTTATATTTATTTTGTATGGTTTTTATTTCTAATCATAACAGTAAACATAAATTATATTTTATAATTTTAATGTTTAAATAATAATATATGAGTAGTATAATGTGGTTTTTTAAAACATGATATTTTGAGAAATGAAAAAAGTCAATGAAAAATAATTTATCTGATGTGGGATATATATTATAAAATATTGAGGTGTTACACTCTCCCCCTCACAATTTAATAAATTTCATCCTCATTATTTTATATTTTTCTTATTAATGAAGGGTTTAACCTTCATAAATTCCATTGTAGAGAACAAAAAATGTAAAAGGGATCAATAAAAATTCCCCTAAACAAGATGGAAAGAGAATTATCAAGGACACTTGGAATAAATAAACATAGTTGATAAATGTTAGAATGTTATTAAGAATTGAAAATAATGAAATTTTTTGAGAAAAATAACACCCATGGAAAAATAGAGAGTGATAGAGAATAGGGTATGAAGATATTTTGAAAACACAAAACCATAAATTTGTGATGGGTGAAAAGATAATTGATTTATCAAGAATTAATTTAAAATTGTAAAAGTTTATATAATGATCATTTTATTGTGGTTGAGGGTTTATTTTTCTATAATAATGTGATGGTGAAAAATTATTCTTTATTTGATTCCATATCATAAGAAAATATTCATCATTTAGTTGTGTTTCAATAAATTTTTGATTCATCCCTTACTCAAATAAATAAATATTCAAGATTGGTTTTTCAGGCCCCATGAAATTAAATTAACATTTAATAGATTATAATAGCTATATGGAATTATAATTCATTCCATATTAATCTTGTCATCACAAAAACAAAAATGATCAACATAAGTTAACTAATTTGGATAAATATAATAGATTAATATCTAAAAAATCAATATTAACATAATAAATTCATTATAAAAAATTAAACAAGTAGTTACCCATAAGAATTATCCAATATATATCTTATAAAATTCAGAATTCAAAAATTTGATAGATTTGATCACATATATATTGTTTCAAATATCTTATCTCACACATATCCCTTAACAATAAAATGTATCTATTACCTGATACATAAATACCATGGTCATATATTATTGTAAAACATGATAACAACTAGAATCATCATAAAACATTAATGAATAGATAAATTCTTCCAAAATCAGTTATATAATTATTCCATAAATAATAGCACATATTATTAAATATATTCCATGAATTCATAAATCAACTAAACTCCATCAATAATGACTTTTTCATCTAATCACAAATAATATCCAAATTTTTTGTTACCATCCTTTCCAGGACTGGAGGGGTTTGTTAGGCTTCTTGTAGGTGATGGGCATGTTGAGGGTTTCGGAGCACTGAGGAGAAGGAAACTCACCCTTTCAGGTTGCGGTGATGGCCGCCCCACCCATCCTTCTCCGAAAACTCATGTTAGCTATGATGTCCTTCTCTCTGTTCTCTGATCCATCCCTTAAACCCTACATCCCCTGAAATCATCTTTTCCCTTAATGTCTTGGCCCTCCACCGAGGGGTTCCTTCACTTCCACTCTCCCTACATGAGTTCTTTGAGGCATCTAATATCAATGGGATATCTATAATAGATCGTTTCGGCTAACGGTGCCCATCCCCTGACGGTATCGCTCGTTTCACCAACAAATCTTTCTCCCTAATATATCGTATTGTCATTGCGCTCCTGGATCATCAGAAATTCACTCTGTGGTTTTCCAATAATGACGATTTAATATCGTTTTGGTCCAAATTTATTCTTTCCTATGGAGGGAACAATTTATTTATTCTTCAATAGAGCTACCATTTCCATTGGAAGATGGATTCCCCCTCTACAGCGATCTAGGAGAGCTTTCCAGGTATCCTCCTTCCATTCCAAAATCCCTTTATTCAACAATTGTTAGGAAATATGGTTGGAAGGTTTTTGGCTTTTGATGAGAGGTTTAAGACTTTGTTACATCCTATAGCACCCCGAATTTGCGGAAAAGCTGACGTCTAAAAACCCCTGTTGAAGAAGTATGGATCGAGGTTGAAAACATGCTTTGGTTCCAAAAACTGGTGGCCTTTCAGAACTAGTAATATTTCTATACTTTGTGTTGTCGATTGGGTCATCTTCAACGGGAATGTTGTTCAGTATTTCAGAAATCATCAAATTCGGTTGATTGCGGAATATTTTCCCCTGAGAAAAAATCAGTGGGTTCCTCAGATCCCAATGGTACAAGTGTCTCTCTACAAAATAATGATGCAGTTGTGTCCCCTGTTAAAAGTGGTATGTGCCTAATTGCTGATGATATGGCTCCTCTTGCGAATAAGGTTGTTTCAATGCCTAATCGGATCACTCTGAATGAAGAGTCTTTGAAGTCAATACCTTTATTTTCTGATCCCAAGGTCACGTATGTTTTCAACAGGTTGGTTGGAGATCTTAATATTATGAAACACCAAATGGCAGTGACTTCTCAGTGCACTGCAGCATGTTTTTTCATTGATTCTGATTTAAATGGATCCCATTATGATATGGAAAGGGTTATTAATGAAACTTATGAGGGAGTTCCCATGACTCTTGGTGTTGGTTCTTATGCGAAGGCAGTCCGATCATCAGTTGGAGGACATGTTACGACCACTAGGATTCCAACTAGATCATGTCCTAGAAAGGAAGTGGAGGATACAGAACTCGACAATCATTTTGATGGTTTTACAAATGAAGATCTGGTGTAGGAGGTTAAAACCGATCAGAGAAGATTCACTATAGACGGGAAACAGGCCCAGGGGAGCATGACTAGTGAGGAGGACATAAAATTCATCCGTAAAGAGTGCAAGGATTACTAATATTTACCCCATCCCATGGAGACACATTAGGCAAAAAAATAAATTCCAAGCATATGGATCATGATGCTTTCGATAAACCATTAGATTTCCTAATGAGTTCAGATGATGAAATAATTCAACATGTTTTGTTTCTTAAAGCTACTATAGATGAAACTGTTAGAGAGATGGAAATGTCTTTGAGGATGAATCTAAATGAGGAACAATATAACTAGATAAATAGACATGACTTGATTTTAATTGGGGGATTCAACAATGGGAATATCAGCATTGAGGAGTACATTTTGACTTGGGATAAATTGACAATAAGACTTGAAGATCTCTTAACAGATGAACCAGAAAATTAAGTATGAAATATCATATGGAAACTATTTAGGGAGCCAATTTCTGGTAGTCTTATGTTGACTTTTAATGGTTCAATTATTTCCTTTTGTGTTTGAACCATGGTTTCTCACTTTTTCCCAAAAAGTGTTTGGAAATAAAAAAATTTAATTTTCAGTCACTAATTATTTCCAAGGTCACCAATAGTATATAATTTACATCAACAATGACAATGATCTATATATTAAATAAGAATTTTAAATTCAATGTTATTCACATATTATGGTTCATATTTACCCAATTAATGTATTCTCTATAAAATACAACCTTACCATTTAATCACTTTTTAAGTTTATTGGTACTTTTTAATACTTTATTTCAAATCATTCATGAAAAATACTATATAATTTTATTTCTATTTTTAAATATTCTTATAAATGAAAGAGCATTTATTTAACCATTTATCATTATAATTTTAAAATTATAATACGCATGCATGTAAATCCATTAACTTCAATTATTTTTACAGCCTACTTCGTTCCTTTGTATAAGAGTTAACCAATTTATTTCCCAAAGACTAAAAAATCAAATTTTCACCACAGATAAGAAAATTAACTCATAAGATATTCATTTATCCATGCACTTTATATTTTACTCTTAAAAATCATCCCCTTAATTTAATAAATTCCCCAAGGTGTCACTTTCCCCAATTCTAAAATGATGGAAATTGAGTCGTCTTTCATCTCTGGTCTCTATTATCTAATATCTCAGCAAACTATGTTGTTAACTAATATATTTATTTGAATAGATAGTTATGATGAATGTTTTTAATACTATATCTTTATAAAATATTAAAAATATTCACAAATTTTCTCTCTCTAGTAATAATCTCATTTGATTTCTCATAATTACTATATTTTCCTTGACATTTAGTAACAACATTATTACTCCTAGGTTCAATAATTGACTAAAACCAAAAAGAATATTATGACAAATAATAATCATAGTGGGAAACTACATAATCATTTATTGGATTTCTAAATCAATACTCCATCATTTAAATATATGAAAATTTAGGTTTAACATAGGTCATTCATTTTTGAAATGATATGAAATCATTCATGATGTTTTCTAATGAATATTTCAATTAACCTAAGCATATCCCACTAGATTTTTAAACCAAATGAAAAGTAAGGTAACACTCACTATGCCCCATGATGACATATTAGACATGATTGATCAATTTTTTTAGAATTGTTACTCTTATTTGCATCTATTGAAAACTCAAGAAAAATTGTATTATCCAAATAGGGGTGTTTTACTAGAAAACCCACACTACTTTATTTACCATAACGTTGAATTTCTACTATACATAGCATTATATTATTTATTTAATGTAAATTATTTTCATCCTAATTTCCAAAGTTTAATTAACACTTTCTCTAAGGATACATATTTCATCGCAAATCTTTCATATGTAAATAATACATCATTTTAGAATAATATACAATAAATTTCACAATGATATGATAAATAACTATAATGGAATACTATATTCAGTGACTAGATAAAAAATCTTTTTATTTCATTAAATATCATCAAATTATCCCACAAAGACCTTGCTACATAGTACTCTGAAAAGATATACTCTATTTAAATATATTCTTCATAACCAATGAAAATGAAATGTGAGAAAGGGTGAGATAAAATTTCCAGATTGTGTAAACATGGGAGATATCAATGAATTGTCGTATAAAATCCAATGATAATATTAATGCAATTTGATCTTGACCATTACTTAAAAATTCCATACCCAATATCTCATTGACCATGAATATAAGTCCCCGCATATTTTTTCCATATCTAAAGACATGAATCAAAAGAGTTAGAAATCATCTTAAATCATTCAATAACCATAGTTTCATTTCTTAAATTATTTTCATCATCATATGTATAGAATCTATTTCACATGTCAAGGTTATCTATTGACACAATAATATTATATATGATCAGGAATCCATAAGAAATTTAATATATCTAAATGAATCATGCCTGAACTTGTATATATAATAGTGGATCAGTCAAATCGGTATGCATCCCATTATTATCTCATTACATATATGTCTTTTGGAAATTCAGATTAGGAAAATATATTTTTTCCCAATTATCACATAGTGAAAACCCTATATATATGTTCCATAGGACCGTTATTCATATCATTATATCATAACCCATGAAAAGAAAATATGATTGATACATATTTCATCAATCCATTACAGAATAATCCTTGCAAAAAATGGTATTCATAATCATAGGATCATCATAATCATAAACCATATAACTAAGGAATAAAGATATTTTTATTGGATAATATAACTAGTTAAACCAAAGAAGAACCAAAATTTGTTTGTCAGTGATGAAAATAAATAACCTAAAATTATGATTAAAAGCATTCTTAGGGTATGTAACATTTCTAGTAACAACCCTAGCCCTAGTATCATAGATTCAATTGTATTTCTATTACAATTTCATATATATAAGAGATAAAATCACCAAGGATAGAGTATTTTAGAATTCATGATGAACTAGATACATACATTTTTCCCTTATTAAATTGGTAACTAAAAATAGAATAAAATAAAAGAAAATAACATTCTTCCTTGAAAAATATTCAATGATTTCATATTCATAACTTCAAGAAGAAAAAAATAATAGTGTGAGATTAAAAACTCAATAAGGTTCACTTGAATAAATAAATAGTGAAGAAACATAAATATGGAATAGTAATTATATAATGAAAAATAACTAAAAAAATGACTTCAATACAATTAGAATCTAAATGTATCCATTGATTATTTTTTATAGTGAAAATATCTTGGAATGTAATAATTGAATACTAAATGAATAAAATTATTAATTTTTGGACATTGTGTATTAAGAACATCAACCACTAGAGTCAATACAAAACTATTTAAGTCTATATGTAGAACCTCATTTGATTTTTCTTTGAAAAAAACATTAAGGGATGGTTACAATATAATTTCTCTCATGAAAACTATCACTTAATCAAGGGAATATCTATAAACATGCCTCACCCTTAACATAAAGCCTAAATAATTCTTCAAAAATTTATTTAATTCATAAACAATATGACTTTTCAAAATTAAAATATTGAGTAGAAAATAAAAATTTAACAATATTTCCCCAATTAAGCTAACATTATATGAAAATATAGTCTGTAATAATAGTATACAAATAGAAAAATAATCAAATACTTGATACATAAAATATGGATTTTTATTAAATCCTCAATGAATCAGGATCATAAATAAAATGGATGTATACACACACTACACATATGGAATAAGTGGTAAATAAGACATAATAAAACGGAATATTATAATGGATCCCATTATATAATGGATATAAATCATAAATGGAAATTCATAAAGGAAAATAGCTATTAATCATGATAAATAATGTACAATTGAAGTAAAAAACATGTAAAATGATTGTTTATGAAACATCACAAATGAGACACTTTTGTTCGGTTTAACAGAAAATATTAAAGAGTATTTAATGTGGACAAAAGCATAATTGTTTTATCAATCCATAAATGAAAAAAATAGATTTTTCATGATAAAATGATTTATTTTATAATAATATTAGTGGATTAAAACATATTATGGATTTTTCCTAAAAATTGGTGTGAAATTGGGAAGTTCCCTTTAATCAAACTTTCTTATCAGTGGGAATTGAAAAAGGGAACCTGTAAAAACATGTATTTCCCCATAACTGAAAGAATAATTTACCTAGGTAAAAGTATATTGTGAATACATATATAATTTAGGAATTTCTCAAAGATTATTTAAGAATTAAATTTCTAAAAAGATAGAAAAAGCGTAACCCAAATGAAAATATAGGTTATAAAAGAATCCCTAACAATATATCTGAATATGGATTGAAAAAGAACATAATGTATCCTTGACAACCTCTTTATTGGAATTAGAAATTCTCTCCTGGTGATACTATTAAAACCAAAACGTGGAAATTATTTTTGTGAATGGGATTAGGAAATTATAATAATTATTCAAGGCTTGGACATTGTGAGGATAAACGGTGGTGAGGGGTGCTATTTATAGTGGTAGGAGTGGGGTGTTTTATGATTATTTTAATCATTTGATTATTATTTTATTTCATGAATATCAACAGTGTTTATATTTGTGACTAAATAAATTAACTAGAGCATGTTATTTCAACATCATTTCCACATATATCATATATTAATCGACCATTACTCAAATATTTATATATTTTGTTGAAATGTTAAAGACTGTAAATTATTTTATTTAACTCTTCATAAAAATTCATCAATTTTAGAAAATCCAAAAAATTAACCCTTTCCATTTATTAAAATGTAAAATTATAAAATGGGATCAATTTTATGATAATAAATATATAATTACTAAAGACACAATTTAGAATTAAAATTATCATTTATTTAAAAAATACTGAATTTAAAATTATAGTTTCTTTTATTTCAATTTGAAAAATTTATAAATGTCTCATAAAAACATCTTATAATAATAGGACAAAATAATATTAATTTATGAATCTATTTTGTGAGATTAAATTTACTTTTAAAATAAAATATTAATAAATAAATTATAAATAAACATTTCTTCTTTAGAAAATTACAACACATAATATATCATTTTTAAAACATTTCTTTACATATTAAATGATATAAATATATTATATATTAATTCATAATATACATAAATTTTATTTATACATTCATATGTGCGGTTATATATTTATTGGCCATAATACTATTACCATGGGTCGCATTTCTATTTCAACAATCATGTTATTATTTAAGAGTATATTAATGCTCAATTTTTCCATATAAATTGTCATATAAATTTACTTTAATTATGAATATACAAACCATAACATATTGAGGTGTTATATTCTTCATTCAATCATAAATTTCATCCTAAATACTTTGAATTCATGTTTCCTTCTAATCATATGAGGGTAGTTCTTCTTCATAACATTATTAAGTTCAAATGATGCTTCTTCCATTTTATGGTTTCTCCAAAATAAAAATTACTAGTCAAGCCCTCTAATTTCCCAATACCTTTTCTCTTGTTCCAAGAATCATGATAGGCTATTCAGATTATGAAAAATCATGTTCCAGATATATTTCATCATAGGTGTGTACATGTTTTTTATTTTTCTTGTACTTCTTTAACATTGATATGTGGAGCCAATCATAAACATTGGATAGGCTTTGTTCTGTTTCTTATCAGAAAGATACAACTCCCATTCATTCCAAAATTTCAAATGTTCAAATGAACCAAGTGTACTTTTCCCTCTCTTACTAAACATTATGACACTATTCCATGAAGATTAAATCAGAAATTCATGATCTCCCACTTGAAATTCCAAATCGTTTTATTCGTTATCAACATAATCCACTTTCCTCCTTTGATCTACTTTAATATGATCCTGAATTATCTTTACCTTTCTCATTGTCTATAAAATATGTTTTGGAATTATATCATTCATCTCACAAAATTCACCCCAATGAGTTGTTCTTCAGTATCTCTATCCATATAATTCTTCATATGGTTCCATTTGAATACTAGAATGGAAACAATTATTATAGGAAAATTACACCAACGGTAAATAATGATCCCACAAAGAATGAAATTCAATTGAACATGATCGCAACATGTATTTTAATATTTAGATAGTCTTTTAGATTATATATTGTGTTGATGGTGATAATAATTACGAAAATTATTCTAAGTAACCTAATACTTATGAAGACTCTTCCGAAATATTATTGTAAAATTGGGATCTAAATCAGACACAAACTATAGTGTTTAACCATGATGTATTAAAATTAATTAATATATATCCTTTAAAGGCACTCATGATTCAAATATTATCTGATAACAAGAAAATGTTCTGATTTTTAAAAGGTGATCAACAATAACCCATATCATATCATTATTTTTAGAGGTCTTTAGTAATCGCGTGACAAATTCCATAGTAATTTTATCCCACTTCCACATAGTAATATATATTGGTTGCATGACTCTCTTAGAATATTTTCTCATACACTTCACTTACTAAAAAAAATGAATTCCTGGAACATATTAAAAATGTTCCCACATCATATTACCCCACTAAAAATGTTCATTCACATCTATATACATCTGGGTACTACTAGAAGGTATAGCGAAATTTGAGATGTGAGCATCAACTAGTAGTTCCTTTTTAGACTATGTATTTATTGAACACATAAAATCATTAAAAATTTCTTAATTCCATCCCCATACAAGATGTTATCCAATATTCCATCCTTAATGGATTTACATTTCTTTTGATAATTCTCATCATCAGATTGAGAACCCTTTTTCATCATCGTTAAATATTTTTTTTGAACTCATATCAAAATAGATATTTGTTTCTCCTTCCATAAATATTACCATATCCATTTTTAATGAATCCATGTATATATGATATTTCTAAATTAACATTTAAGTTATATGTCCATGATATATTCTGACTAATGCATATTCTACCATATTTTCTTTTTGTGGGCAGTAGTGTATTGAGAAATCAACACTATTAAGTAAATCATGGAATCTTCATTGCCTCATGTTGAGTTATTTCTAGGTAAATAAGTATTTTAATCTCTTTAGATTGGTATATATCTCACATTATTCACTATAGAGACAGTTTTCTATTTATTTATATCAAATATTATAGCTTCTAACTAAATATCATGAGTTGGATAATTTTTTCATGTATCTTCATCTTCCTTAATGCATATTCAAAAACATTATCATATTTCATAACCACTCAATCAATTATTCTATATGATGCATCATTGTATATTACAAACCCATCAATTTTAAATGGTAATGTCAAAATATGATCATTGACTAATCTTCACATTAATTATTCAAAACACTCTACACATTCTCCCTTCCATTTCAACATAATACCTTTATGTGTGACCCTATTTGATGAGTTAACCAATCATGGTAAATTACAAATGAAAACCCTATAATAACCTACTAAACCAATAAAACCGTGTACCTAGTTATATTCATTGGAATTTTCCATTCTTGGATTTCATTTTCCATCACACAATCAATATAGATTCCATCATCAGAGAAAATATGGAAAATAATAGAACATTCATGAAATCATAATTCACTCTTACTATACATAAAATAAAACAATTTTGTTCTAAGTATCAGGAATGATCAACAAGTGATTCTCAAGGACATCATAGCTTTTAAAATACACCATAATATCATCAATGAGTACTTCAAAATATTAGTCAAGATATTCCTTGAATACTTAGTTTATTATATCCTTGAAAATATAATGTGCCTTATTCATTCTAAATAGAAGTAATATAAACACTTAATTTCTATAACTCATTCAGAAATTGGTATTTGGAATATCATTCTTATTAACATTAAATTGATGATACAAATAATAATGATTGATGTTTGAAAAATGTTTATCATCTTCATGTTTTTCAAATAAATCATTAATGAGAGGCATGTGATACTTTTTTATTGTAATAGGATTGATTTCTCTATATAAAATTCACAACCATAATGATCCCTCGTAACTCTTTATAATAGATAATAGTGTCCCCCCCTTGAGAAACACTAGGGAAAATAAGTCACATGTTACTCAAATCCTCTATTTGTTTCTTCAGCACCACTTCATCCACTTTGGAAACTCTCTATAGAGTTTCTTATATTTTTTTTGATTCATCCAAAACTTGAAGATTAATTTCTTCACCCTGAGATGATGTTTTCTATTCCTCCCCATGAATCACATTCAGGAAAGATACTGGGGTGGATCTAGATAATACTGATTCTTCACAAAAGATACGTAATTGCACATCTCCATCACAAATTGTAATTTCCTCTTTCTTGTAATTAATTTTCAGATTATATTTTAAAATCTAGTCCATCTTTAAGATTATATAAAATTAAAAAATAGGTTTGATGATAATTTTATAAAGTAAACAATGTATGTATGTTATAAAGGGATTGAATGAGATATTTTTATCCAATTAAACCTCCTTTAATAGTTTTGACTAATATCCACCTTATTAAATGAAAAAGTAAATGCCACCGTTTATTTTAAAATCAGTCAGATATAAAAGTTTGTGATGATCTAGAATCAAATAAATCATTGGATAAATATGAATATATGATTAATATATCTTCCACCACATCATTGGATACTTATACTTTAGTTATGGTCATCGCATAAGAATGACCATCTGCACTAGGCTGGTTCTATGATAGACTCACCTAATGCTTGTGCATTTATTTTAATAATGCCCAAATTCATTATGGTTTCAAGCATTGGACATCGTTGATTTTTTTATTCCTTGTTCATTCATTAGTTCAATGACCCTTTTATTTTCCCTTATAGTATTCTATAAAACCCTTCAATAATTTTCAAGGATGATTCCTTCAATAATTTTATCATAATGGTAGTTTTTGATTCCTCTCTTTTTCTTTAATGCTTTAACATTTCCATGGTTATCATAAGACATATTCTTAACTTGATTTCCCTCAAACATATAGGATATGGAAAATTTGTTCCCCATTTTCTGGAACATAATACTACGACATCATATGAAGAAATTTTATTGATAAGTATGTTCCCTTTATATGTTTTTCTAAAAACCTTCATAGAAATGATAAATCATGTTTTCTAAATCAAATTAATACTCTATAGTGTACTATTAAGGCAGAATCATACTATAAAAATCTATATTATTCATTTGGATTTAAACTGTAGAGACCCGAAGCTTAACATACATGGAAATTACAATACTTTTGCGGAATACTTAGTACATAAAAAAAACACACACACAAGGATCGTAATAGTTTAGTGTCTTTGGAAACTTGGAATATAATCTTCTAATTGTGGTGAAAGATCTTCAACATCTCCCATAAAGATATTCTCTTTTTTTTACATAAAACATTTCTTTATATCCTGCGGAAAAGAAAACTTAAAAGGGTGAGCTCAAATGCTAAGTAAGGGTAAACAAAAGAAATATCAATCACATCACATTCATAAGAACATAACATTTTGGAAATCTTATCTTGAAAAAGATAGCATAATTTCATAACATGGGATAAATAATAGATGTGAAATGAAATCCCAATAATCATAACTTAAAACACAAAACTTTGTGGCATACACACATAATCATAGATAATCATTTCTTGTTAGTTAAGACTCATTGCCAAGACTATCTTAGTGGACAAAGTCCCTTTCTGAACCGAGTCACGCTCGTTTCAGTCTTGTTTCACTGAACTAGTATAACCTACCGTTCCAGCCATGTCTATCTCATGAGATATAAAATCTTTACCCAATGCATTGGAGGGAGATATAGGTCCCACCCATCTCATAATGATACCATTCTTATGTGTGCCACAAAATCATAAATCATACATCATTGCATAACCCATGTAATAAAATGTAATTATTAAACATCATGCCATCATTATCCATATACAATTGATATCATTTCATCATAAGAAAATTGAAACCATTTAAATCATAGAGACATTTTACTTGAAACATACATATCAAATAACGTCATCTTAGATGGAAAATAGTTTTGAAAAAAACACTTGAAATGAATTCTTGAGGAAAATATCATTTCTTCTTTAGAAAACCATTTCCTTTCTTAACATGTCATACAATTTTAAACTAAAAGAAGTTGATTAAAAATAAACATGAAAAATTGTAAAGGAAGCTTCTTGGAAATAATGTTTTAAAAATCCATTCAATCCGTATAAGTTAAAAAAACATTCTTCATTCTTTTTGTCGGAAAAGTCAAAAAGTACCTCGTACGAAAAACGATAAAAGATTCCTTTCATATCTTTTACTAAAAACTCACCGAAGGGTAAAATTGGATTTAAACTATTTTTGGAGGATGCAAATAATATTACATATCTAGGAAACATGGATGTGGATGATAAAATACACCCCAGTAAATTTCAAAGTATAAACAATCTCGGATAAAAATTTAGATTGTGATATTTCCCTTACCTTAAGTCTGATTTGCTTTGTAAGTGTCCGAACCTCCTGTATAATGATTTAAATAATATAATTATCTTATTACAGAATCATATTCATTGTTATGATATAATATATGGTTCACTTATGACTTTATATTACCCGTTCTTTTGTAAATTCCATGTTAACGAAGCGTTTTGGGTAAAATCATTTCATTTATCGTAGGTGTTTGGACTTGTTGTTCTTGACATTATTATTACTTATATCCTGATTTACTTACTTTCAGAATATAAAAAATTATTTATATATCATATATATTCAGTATATATATATAATAGATTGATAAATGAAATGAAACACACCCTTCATGGAGACGGTAGTCCGTACGTACGCATGAACGTTGTTTTCCTTTCCTTATTGTCTTGAATGGAAGTAAGTAGATGACATACATAAATCAAGTAGATTTATAATGTCATATATTTCATTATTATTGCTTATATATACTTTATAATCATTCTAAAATGGTTAACATGGAGAATGAATCTCATCGCGTCGTGGAGACGGTATTCCGTACGTACGCACGCGCGGTGAATTCATTTTCCGTAGGATGGATAGATGGTGATATAGGGTTGTTTCATAATTATAATAACATATAAGTATATTATTGATACTTATGTTATTACTTCATAATGAAACAAACTTAGAAGAAGGAGTGGAAGAATAAATAAAGGTGAAAGAATCTGTAACGGAAATTACCTCTTCTTTGAAGCGCCTCTTTGAAACCTCCTCTTAGGGCACTAAAATTGGTCTTTGAGGAAGACCAAAACCTCTAGGATGTTTCTAGGGAAGTGGAGAAGAGATTTTTTCTGGGGTTGTTCGAGCTTGAGGGCTCAAAGTTGTGTGAGGAAGAGAGGTAGGAGGTGTCCTTTTATAAGGGAGGAGAGGGGCACCTTTGGAATAACTAAAACTATTATTTTATTATAAAGTCATGTTCAGTTTTAAATAGCTCCAAATTGATATATTTATAAGCTAAGGTGGGGATGGGTCGAAATACTCTCATCCAATAGAATTTAGACAAGTTTTGTTTCCTATTTTAACCTTATCATTTAGATTTAACAATAAGTTAAATAATTTTACTTTTACCATGTCTTCTTGTGTTCTTATACTATAAGGTTAATAAACTTACTATAAGATGCCAAACGAACCCCAAGTTGTTTATTATTAATATATATAACCTTATCTAAGTCATTTGGACGAACCTTAGATTTTTAGGAATAAAATAACAATTACCAATATAATATTTGTTTTAAAAACTATTTTATGTCAATTTTGACACTATTTAGTAATTGATTTTTGTGAAAATCATAACAGAATTATTAGTTCGAAAAAGGTTTATTAAATAAATACTAACATGTCATAGTAACCTATAAAAATAGTGGTATTCATAAAAAGTCTCATATTACATTTATTTTGGTGTTTATAACATCAATTATGTCAATATTTCATTAATAAGATAATTAATGCATCATCATTGTGTCATAAATAAATTATATTATTTAATGTCTAAAAATTAAAACTAAAATACCATTATGTAGGAAATCTTTTTAGCTTTATAATTAATATTTATAGTCGAATTTATCTTATGTATAACACAATATTAAAAATGTTTTAGTAAACAAACTTTGATTTTAACTCTTTTAATCCTTCTTTAAATAAATTAATAATAAATGTCCTAATCTAATCCAAGTGGGCCTAAATAGTCATATTTTATTCCTAAGTTTGTTTTTGGTCGAATTACACTTGTCCAATAGAATTAGGACATGTGTTATGGTAATAATAATATCATTTCTACCCTTAATTACCCTATTTATTTTTAACCGTGGTAAAAAAAAGTCAAAAGTTACTATTCACCAAAAATTATTTTCTTCTCATTGAACCACACATTAGTCCTTGATATTAACCGTGTCTCTCGGATTTTCGAAATTCCACTCACAGAAGTGGTAAAATTATGTTTTATGAAAAATTCAGTTTTTTAACTACCACTTAGAGGTTTCACTATTCATTACAAAATGAAAGTTTTCAGAAAAATACCAAAAATTATATCTAAGCTATATTTGATATTATGAATTCAAAAATGATGTCTATTTTATCAAATTCAAAACATATCAGTTGAATTAACTAATTTAAAAATTAATTCCCGTCGTCAAAACAAATAGCGTGTATTTAAGAGATAATAACTTTCAAAAGATTGAAACTTGTTTATAACTGGTTTAAATGTGAAATTACATCCAATGACCATCATTGTATTAAATTGTAAAAATATATTCTAAATATACTTTAAAACCACTAAAATTAATAATTTATCACTATTAATTATTTCGATTGAAAAAGTTGTTTTTAATTAAAATTTAGTAATTTCCACTATTCATCAAAATATGAAAGTTATCCGAAAATTACCAAAATTTCACCATAAGCTAATTTCGATATTCAGAATCCAAAAATGAAGTCCATTTTGAAAAATAAAATTTACAAAATTTCAAAAAGTGGTTATTACTATTCATAACGGCTAGTTTTAATAATATTTTAATAGCATGTCGTTGTTTTGTGAAACTAGGTATTGCGTACTACACAGGCTATCAAGGAAGGTCGCGATTGCGTGTAATGAAAGGCAAGTCAAGGATGCGTGTTGTGCAATCTTCTTTTTGGTGTAGCGTACAACAGAAGACATTAATAAAATTAAGAAGAATAGTTTTCATAAAATCTCGGGGTGTTACATTCTACACCCCTTAAAATAAATTTCGCCCTCGAAATTCGTCAGGGTTAAAAATGGTTTACTATTCGAAAGTTTCTTTAATCGAACCCCACATCGTAAAAAGGAATACCAAAACATGGCTTTAAAAACTAAAGTATGAAATGTAACGATTACCCAAATAAACTAATCACTGGGTTTCCACATAGGTGAAAATATAGATATTGAAGAAAAATCTAACCATCATGTTCTGATGGAGAGTGGTAGAGAACATGGCTATGGAAAATCCAACAATCACAAATCCATAAATTTGTGATGATCTAAGGTACTATCTGATTAATCAGATATAAGAGCACTAGGACAACATTTTTGGTTTTCAAGATCATTTCCCTAAAGTTGAAGAATTTGAATTAGAATAAATACTTACTTTATTTTGGTACAATCTCACTGTTGTTCGTGCCTTGAACAATTTCCACTTCATCTCTTAAATAAATGATGGTGAATTTGTTATTCGTGAAGTGTTAGCAGATCATGTGATAGAATGACGGGTCATTCCATCTATCTCAAACAAAAGGTTAGCAAAAGTTTTTAAATATACACAAGTCATTCTATAGTGAGATTAATCATATATGGTTCCTAAAATGAACTTATACATCATATATCATACTGCTTAATATAATAAAACAAGTTCCTACTAAACGGGGAATTCCTGTAGACCAGTGGTAGGCGATAAAGGCCAGTTGCACTTCGGTTGTGGGTTTGATTCCCACAGCCTTGTCCGACGCGATGGGTTGTCGCCTGTCCTGCAGGTTGTCCTTTTTCTAAAACTATATTACTATAACATCCAATCAATAATATCGAAAAAACTTCTATCCTTAAACAATACTAACTTATGTCCAACATTATACATTCTAATATTTAGGCTTATCTAAAATACTTCGGTCCATGCTCATAGTATAAAGAAAATGATTTCTTGAAATGTCACAGAACAGTCACGTGAATGCCATCATTTATCCCCCATATATCATAAGATATATCTTGTTGGTCAAATTACAAACATGTGAATACCTTAATCATGTATTCTCTTGAAGAATGAATACCCATTGAACCTTAGTGAAAACATTAATGCAGTTAAAAGTTAACACTTTCCATATACCAAAATCCTTAAAATTCTATATACTCAAACCATGATATCACTTAGTCCTTATATCAATCATGAGCTCATGAATACAGTCAAACATTTCATTTTCTCCTTATCCCTTAATTATGCGCATATCATCTATATTCCAAAATATTTGAATCACTTTTCATGGTTACCGGTACCTTAAAATTATTGAAAACCACAATAGACCAATACATAAATATTTCAGTACACCATAAAAGTACCTAAACAACATTATTCTTGAATACCAATACATAAACACTTTAGTCCATCCACTTCAATGATTGTCCTGGAATAAGTCCTTCCTTGATTTAGAAGTAACTTTTTAGGTCAGGGCATTGAGTTGGGTAATGCCCATGTTCTCCACAAATAAGACATTGAACTCCATAACAATCTGTCACTCTATGACCCTTTTCTCCACACAGATAACATCGGTCCCTCCATTTGAGGTATTCCTCAAGGTTCTTCTTCCCTTCTTTAGAAATCTCAATCTTGCTTTCTTTATGCTCCTTAACATGCGAACATGCATAATAGTTTATCTTCTTCTTCTTTGATTAATTAGGCATACCACTAAATTTCACCTTGTTAATCATATATCGCGATGACTGATTCGGCATAATCACAATATTTTTATCTCTAGGCATTACACAATTTTGTTGCTCATAGTCACCAATTTTTCCATTGGATTCAATGTTAACCGAATTCCTTCTGGTTCCCTCCATAAACTAAAACACAAAAAGAATTCTGTGAGAGGTGAAATCATGCTAGGGAAGACAACATAGTAAAGGGGGAGTACCCTCAATATCTAACATCTTAGGTTTAAATTCTAAGATCGTTAGCACAATTCTAGGACTATAACCTATACATATACTTAACCTTAGAGACATCCCTAGACATTCCTTATAAATATCTCTAGGGATATCACTAACGTTTTCGCATCCTAGTTTCCAAAGGTTGACTAAACCTTTCCTCTGATACCAACTGTAGAGACCCGAAGCTTAACGTACATGGACATTACAATACTTTTGCGGAATACTTAGTACATAACAAAAACACACACAGAAGGATCGTAATAGTTTAGTGTCTTTGAAAACTCGGAATATAATCTTCTAATCGTGGTGAAAGATCTTTAACATCTCCCATAAAGATCTTATCTTTTTTTACCTAAAACCTTTCTTTATATCCCAGTGAAAAGAAAACATAAAAGGGTGAGCTCAAATGCTCAGTAAGGGTAAACAAAAGAAATATCAATCACATCATATTCATAAGAACATAACATTTTGGAAATCGTATCCTGCAAAAGAGAGCATAATTTCATAACATGGGATAAATCATAGTAGTGAAATGAAATTCCAATAATCATAACATAAAACATGGAACTTTTTGGCATACACACATAATCATAGAGAATCATTTCTTGTTAGTCAAGACTCATTGCCAAGACTATCTTAGTGGACAAAGTCCATTTCTGAACCGAGTCACCCTCGTTTCAGTCCTGTTTCACTGAACCGGTATAACCTACCATTCCGGCCATGTCTATCTCATGAGATATAAAATCTTTACCCAATTCATTGGAGGGAGATATAGGTCCCACCCATCTCATAATTATACCATTCTTATGTGTGCCACAAAATCACAAATCATACATCATTGCATAACCCATGTAATAAAATGTAATTCTTAAACATCATGCCATCATAATCAATAAACAATTGATATCATTTCATCATAAGAAAATTGAAACCATTTAAACCATAGAGACATTTTACTTGAAACATACATATCATATAACGTCATCTTAGATGGAAAATAGTTTTGAAAAAAACACTTGAAATGAATTCTTGAGGAAAATATCCTTTCTTCATTAAAAAAACTTTTCCTTTCTTAACATGTCATACAATTTTAAACTAAAAGAAGTTGATTAAAAATAAACTTGAAAACTTGTAAAGGAAGCTTCTTGGAAATAATTTTTTAAAAATCCACCGTATAAGTTAAAAAAAACATTCTTCGTACTTTTTGTCGGAAAATTCAAAAAGTACCTCGTACGAAAAACGATAAAAGATTCCTTTCATATCTTTTACTAAAAACTCACCGAAGGGTAAAATTGGATTTAAACAATTTTAGGAGGATGTAAATAATATTAAAAATCTATGAAACATGGATGTGGATGATAAAATACACCCTAGTAAATTTCAAAGTATAAACAATCTCAGATAAAAATTTAGATTGTGATATTTCCCTTACCTTAAGTCCGATTTGCATCGTAAGTGTCCGAACCTCCTGTATAATGATTTAAATAATTTCATTAACTTATTACAGAATCATATTCATTGTTATGATATCATATATGGTTCACTTATGAATTTATATTACCCATTCTTTTGTAAATTCCATGTTAAAGAAGCGTTTTGGGTAAAATCATTTCATTTATCGTAGGTGTTTGGACTTGTTGTTCTTGACATTATTATTACTTATATCATGATTTACTTACTTTCAGGATTTAAAACATTATTTATATATCATATATATTCAGTATATATATATATATAATAGATAGATAAATGAAATGAAACACACCGTTCATGGAGACGGTAGTCCGTACATACGCATGAACGTTGTTTTCCTTTCCTTATTGTCTTGAATTGAAGTAAGTAGATGACATACAGAAATCCGGTAGATTTATAATGAAATATATTTCATTATTAATGCTTATATATACTTTATAATCATTCTTAAATGGTTACCATGGAGAATGAATCTCATCTCGTCGTGGAGACGGTATTCCGTACGTACGCACACGCGGTGATTTCGTTTTCCGTAGGATGGATAGATGATGAAATAGGGTTGTTTCATAATTATAATAACATATAAGTATATGAGTGATACTGATGTTATTACTTCATAATAAAACAAAATAAGAAGAAGGAGTGGAAGAATAAATAAAGGTGAAAGAATCGGTAACGGAAATTACCTCTTCTTTGAAGTGCCTCTTTGAGACCTCCTCTTAGGGCACTAAAATTGGTATTTAAGGAAGACCAGAACCTATAGGATGTTTCTAGGGAACTGGAGAAGAGATTTTGGCAGGATTTGTCCGAGCATGAAGGCTCAATGTTGTGTGAGGAAGAGAGGGAGGAGGTGTCCTTTTATAAGGGAGGAGAGGGGCACCTTTGGAATAACTAAAACTATTATTTTATTATAAAGTCATGTATGCTTTTAAATAGCTCTAAATTTATATATTTCGAAGCTAAGGTGGGTATGGGTCGAAATCCTCTCATCCAGTAGAATTTAGACAAGTTTTGGTTCCTATTTTAAGCTTATCATTTAGATTTAACAATAAGTTAAATAATTTTACTTTTACCATGTCTTCTTGTGTTCTTATACTATAAGGTTAATAAACTTACTATAAGCAGCCAAACGAACCCCAAGTTGTTTATTATTAATATATATAACCTTATCTAAGTCATTTTGCCAAACCTTAGATATTTAAGAATAAAATAACAACTACCAATATAATATTTTTTTAAAAAACTATTTTATGTCAATTTTGACACTATTTAGTAATTGATTTTTGTGAAAATCATAACAGAATTATTAGTTCTCAAAAAGTTAATTAAATCAATACTAACATGTCATATTAACCTAGAAAATTTTTGGTTTTCATAAAAAGTCTAAAATTACATTTATTTTGGTGTTTATAATATCAATTATGTCAATATTTCATTAATAAGATAATTACTGCATCATCATTGTGTCATAAATAAATTAAATTATTTAATGTCTAAAAAATAAAAATAAAATACTATTTTGTATTAAATCCTTTTATCTTTATAATGAATATTTATAGTCGAATTTATCTTATGTATAACCCCATATTAAAAATGTTTTAGTAAATAAACTTTGATTTTTACTCTTTTAACCCTTCTTTACATAAATTAATAATAAATGTCCTAATCTAATCCAAGTGGGCCTAAATAGTTATATTTTATTCCTATTTTTGTTTTTGGTCTAATTATACTTGTCCAATAGAATTAGGACATGTGTTAGGGTAATAATAATATCATTTCTCCCTTAATTACCCAATTTACTTTTAACCGTGGTAAAAAAAGTCAAAAGTTACTATTCATCAAAAATTATTTAATCTCATTGAACCACATTTTAGTCCTTGATATTAACCGTGTCTCTCGGATTTTCGAAATTCCACTCACAGAAGCAGTAAAATTAAGTTTTATGAAAAATTCAGTTTTTTAACTACCACTTAGTTGTTTCACTATTCATTAAAAAATGAATGTTTTCAGAATAATACCAAAAATTAGATCTAAGCTATATTTGATATTATGAATTCAAAAATGATGTCTATTTTATCAAATTCAAAACATATCAGTTGCATTAACTAATTTAAATATTAATTCCCATCGTCAAAACAAATAGCGTGTTTTTAAGAGATAATAACTATCAAAAGATTAAAACTTGTTTATAACTGGTTTAAATGTGAAATTACATCCAATGACCATCATTGTATTAAATTGTCAAAATATATTCTAAATATACTTTAAAACCACTAAAATTAATAATTTATCACTATTAATTATTTCGATTGAAAAAGTTGTTTTTAATTAAAAATTAGTAATTTCCACTATTCATCAAAATAAGAAAGTTATCCGAAAATTACCAAAATTCAACTCTAAGATAATTTCGATATTCCGAATCCAAAAATGAAGTCCATTTTGAAAAATAATATTTAAAAAATTTCAAAAAGTGGTTATTACTATTCATAAAGGCTAGTTTTTATAATATTTTAATAGCATGTCGTTGTTTAGTGAAACTCGGTATTGCGTACTACACAGGCTATCAAGGAAGGTCGCGATTGCGTGTAATGAAAGGAAAGTCAAGGATGCGTGTTGTGCAATCTCCTTTTGTTGTAGCGTACAACATAAGACATTAATGAAATTAAAAAGAATAGTTTTCATAAAATCTCGGGTTGTTACATAAACCAAGTAATTTTTCTTCATTTTAGTTCATTTCTCATGAAGAAATATTTTTCTAAAAATATTTCTTCATAAGTTCATTAGTCAATGTACTCTATTTAATCATCCTCCTTAAAAAGTGGTATCAATGTTCATTTTTTATCATACTATTTCAATAGTAATTGGAATAATTATTTAAGAACATTTATGAGTTTTTGATGGAATATGAACTATTTTTTCATGAAATACTTTTTCTATGGAATTATGGGTTACTATGGGTTTGTGATTTATTATCATTCCTATTAATTTTATAGTAGGTTGTATTTTTCAACAAGTTTTACACACTGAGGTTCTATTTTTATGGTTTTTTGAATGTTATTTATTCATCCCTAGTGATGTTAGTAGTAGACTAGTTATTAGAATTTATATATTTTCTCATTGATGAAAAGTACATCTCATGTGATATGTTATGAGGTAGGATTAACATGATATTTGACTTCTAGTGTGACTTCATTCAATTATAACTGAATATAAACTATCTAAATTGTCAAAATATTCTCAGAAAACATTTTTTTATGTGTATATAAGTTGTAGAATTCCACTAAATTGTGACATCATGTTAATGTACATTATAATGGTCCATGTCATATGGGTCCTATGTTTGTGATTATCGCATGCCCACATTGTACGGGGTCGCTTTGGATCATTGAGAGGTCAGTGGGGGATTTTGTGTCTTATGTTCAACACCCATGGGGTTTCATTTTGATGGGAATAAATTATTTATTGTTATGGTGACAACACATATGATTTTTTTCCTATATAGCTTAGTGTGGTACTCTATGAAATTAAGCTAGTGATTTAGATTCATTTTATATAGATATTCTATGATGATAATTTTTTGTGTGTGTATATGAAATGGACTTGTGAGACATGATTATATTGGGGTAGTTTGGTGTTGGGATGCACAAAGAAAATTGATGCACTTATGGTAGAGGGTCTGGCACATCAATTTTGATGTGACGTTGTAAAATGTTATGTGAGTACTGTATCATGAATTGTGGACCTAGTGAGACCTTGTATTGGGAAATGTGGGAGGGAATAGAGATCATACGTTGAATGACACATTGTTTACTAATTTCTATAACCTATGATGAAATCTAGTGAAAACCTCTAAAGGGGACTTCACAGGGCTTGTGTTTTCTTTATTAGAGGGAAGAATATATAGGTTCTTCAATGTATGAGGCATGTTCTTATGAGATATAAATTGGAATGAGGTGGATGTTTTGATTCTTTTCTTTCCATATGAATGGAAAATTGATTGTTAGAGAATTTTTTGTGGAGTTGTGTGTGGTGAGACTGTGGGTATACACTCATGTTTTTTAATGATGCTTACGGATGTGCAGTCATGCGCAGTAACCTGGAACATTCATAGTTATTTTTTTGATGTTGATTTCTTAGGGAACACTATGATGGATGATACTAGCATCCCTGAGGGAAATGGTTGGTGGTTAGGGACATGAGAATAGTTATGATGTTTTATTCCTTATGAAGGTATGATTTATCCATTATATTATGTGGTGGATAATTCCCTCATTTCCTTTAAATGAGACTAAATGAAACATTCTAGATATATATATGTTAGTGGAGCATCGAAATGGTGTGTGATACTATGTGATCCAATAGTCGAGGAGTTTTGATGAGATATTGTCAGCATGGTTTTATATGGTAAAATGAAATTAATGAGATCCACATGGTGAGGATTTATTTCAATAGTTGAATAGATGTTAACCATGGAGATAATGATATAAATAAGTAATTTAATGACAAATTCATTCATTATGTGGTGAGAATGATGTTAGTCATGTGAGATGAAGACCACAAGTTGAGGGCTCACGAGTGAATTAGACCATTAGACATACCATCATTTTATATGTTCAATTTCTAGAAATAAATTGGGTTATAGTTGATCTATATTCTATTAAGAATACAGAAGATAAGTTTATATGAAGTCTTAAGTGGAGTTTGAGCATGATTTTTAGACTCATAAAGGTTTTTGATGATCTACAGGTGTTGTAAAAGGGTGTGTATGTGTTCTTGGCATGTCATGATGATTGAAATTGGTGTTGGATGGTTCATCCATGGAATATATTCATAATTTGGGTATGAATTTTTGTGAAGGTACTTGGTTGATCATGGGGAGACATTGGTCTCAAAAGCATATTGATCTACTAGTTTGTAAAATATTTTTTGATGGAGAAGAACATTCACCACCTGGGTTGGACAAAGGAGAAGTCTCCAATTTTCATGAATTTGGGGGAATGTTGTGAGTAGGAAACCACTTCATTTATTTCAATTTAAATATGATAGGTTTATTCAAGATTTGGTGAATACATTATAATGGAATGGTGTTGTTATTTTTATGTGATTCGATGAGGTAGTCTTGTATGTTTTTTTCAAGGATTTGAAAATGAGTAAAATAATATGTTATCTACTTGGGGTGTCATGTGTGTTTGAGGGAATTATGGATGAGACCACACTGAATACATCCTGGGAATTTGGGTATGTTGTTCCAATGGTTAATTCTAATAGTTGGAGTTCAATGAAATTATAATTTGTCCATTATGATGGAAGAAATTTTGTGGGGATCACAATAGGATGCATAGACAAATGAGTGAATATGTGGACATGAAATGAGATTGATAAATTCTATTGATCACCAACTCAAAGTTTTTGGAAATTTTTACAAGTATTTGTTTATCATTTGGATGCTTAAGTACCATTTATTTTGTAATTTTAAATTAAAATTTTCCATGTAATTTAATATTCAAATATTCTCAATTTATCGTGAATTTATTACCCATGTAGGTTAGGATACTTAGGGGATGACTAATAATACTTTTCATGGATAAGAAGTATTATTGTGGGGAGATTTTACACCTTGAGTCGATGTGAGTTGATAATTACCTGAAGAATTTAATTTTTTTTACTATGATGGTTGGACATTGATAATATATTTGGAATGGAATTACAAATGTAAAACATATTAAAGTGGTTTTCTTATACATGGATGTATCAAATTGTTTCTCATGGGTTCGGGTGACCTCGGGGTCATTTGCAATTTTTTTGGAATTTTTGGATGTTTCAAACCTGAATGCATTTTTCAGTACACACAGTTTGGGAAAAACACTATAGTAATTGGAATATCGTGGTATTTTTAGTTCATTTTTAATAGATACTGGGTCATGAAATGGTTACTAAATAGTTTGTAGTAAACTATGTGGGTCTCATTGTAACATTTATGACTCATTTAAATATGGGTTCTTGGAATACAATTTTTACATTGCTGTAAACAAACCATGTGAATTGTTTCATAGGTGGTTTTATAGTCGGAACATGATTTTGGAAGCCATGTTGACCAACCATGTAAGGATATTTTCCTTGGCTAGTCAAGGATATGATGTTGGTACATAGTTTTTCCAACCATCCATCCAAACCATAAAACTCATTTATGGAGAAAATTCCAGTTATTCGTTCTTGTGTTTTTAATTGGAAGGTCACATCTTCTACGTCCCACTCTCTTCTACGAATGAGGGTATTCAAGAAATTTTTTTATATATTAAAACCCCTTTAATGGATGTGTTGTAAGTGGATTTTAATGCCAATACAGGTCATTCCTCCAGCACTATTTTCCATCATTTCTTCCCCCTCACTCATTTTTCTAATTTTCATCCCATTTGGTCAGGTTTTCAATGGTGATTCCACCAGATCATGGTTGGAAATACCAATTCTAAGGGAAATTAATTCATCCTATAACGAGGGAGTCCCAAAATTCAACCATTATATAGTTTCATGATAATTAATCATAGTATGTCTCCATTTTTACTTTTCATTGTATTTTTGTACTAATCCATAAAAATTTAAAATTGATTTTTTATCATTTATTTATCTCTCTGTTGGACCAAGAATATGATATGGACCCTTATATGTATTTGGAGTTATTTTTAATGAAATGTGGGATGTTGTGATTTTTAAAAAAATTGAAATGTGTAATTTTAATTGAATTATTAATTATATATTTTATTAATTATTTTTTTATTTTTTTAGTCTGTGTTTAACTCTTGAATTTTTGGATGAAATTAGATGAGTTTGGACTATCTTTTCTAGTGGTTATTTACCTTTATTAAATAACTATAAAATATATAAAATGACGTGTAGGGTCTATGAACATTCCATTATGGTATTTATGTTTTTAAAATAGGATTGTTAATGTGATATATCTTCCAAGGAGATCAATGTGTTTTTTATATAAAATTCAAAATTTAAATATATTAATCAAATTTTGAAAACTATTTTTCTATGGAAATAAATAAAATAGATATTCCTCAACTAGGATATGAGAAGTAGTAATGGCCATGCAGACGTCAGTACTAGATTGATTACTAGGTCCACTGATGATCAAGTCCTTTTCATAGGATGTACATTGCCTAGGTGGTTGGATCATATGATATGGGGACAAGTTTTCGTGTAGACATACATTGTGAGACCCTATATACTAAGATGGGTTTTTTCCATATCCATCTATTTTTAGTGCATGATACCTTCCAAAGATGATGAGTTCAATCTAATATGATGGTGGTGTCATGTGACATATTATTTAATAGGCAACAACTATTAAACTAAGACCGATTCATAAATCAAGGACCATAGTGTGGGTGCCCCTATCATGTGTGGCCTCGGGGATCCTAATGTGTGCCCTGATAAATAAATGACCCTATGTGGGATTATATGGCTGGGGAAGAGATGATATTGGATGTTACCTCGTAACTCATAATGAAGATGTAAATATGATATTGTGGACAGACTTGGCTGAATTGGGAAGCCAGCCTAGACCTACCTGGAATATATGTTTCACTCATTTATTCATGGTAAAACGAGATATTCACATGATGTGTTTCCTAGGACCTTACCAACGGCCTAGATGATACATGATGATATTGACGAGGATTATTCATAGTTCTTCCTCAGATCCTACTATTGAGCCACATAAGAAATCATGGGACATTAGAATTCCATCCAAGGTATATAGGATTCCTAGTACATCCTGGCCTACATCAAAATACATATATAGGACGTCATATTGATTTTACTAAAATATAGATGCACAGAGTGGTGGTTTTATATTATGATTTTCTATATGAATTAGAGATTTTTTAAATATTGATGAAAAAAATCCTTTTACGGAATTCAATGATAATTGTTTGGATTATTCCTAAATGTGGAAAGTTTTCTAGTAGGGAGGTCTTTGATTACATAGGTTGTGATGACATGTATTTGGAGACAATAAGTTGGGACTGTCATGTGTTAGCCTTGTGGGGATATTAATGGGGGGTATTAAATATTGTGATCTATTAAGGGTATACTATCTATTGAAGCATGGATATTATAGTATACGGGGATAGATATATATTGGTGAATTTTCTTGGTCTCAAATACTTATTTTGCATATTCCCAAATATAAAAACACCCATAGGGGAAGTATATGATACTGGGTATTATGCCCAAATGAGATCACTCCCAAAGGGTAGACACGAGATTCTATGGTATTATAATCGAATGAGAACAAACCCAATTGGGATGTATGTGATACATTTAGGAATATTAAATTATTGATAAGACTCCCACAAGAGAGGTATTTCATACTATGGTTGGAATAATTTTTTTTTGCTAAAAGACTTCACATTATAATGACAAAAATGACTTTGACTCTTATTATATTTATTTTTTAGAAAATTATTATTAATTTTGAGTATGACAAATTCACATATAACTGCACTTTATAGTTAGTAAATGGAAATTTTTGTGGTTCGATATAGAGTTATGTATCATGGAAACCCTTGTCTTCATTAAAAATTATCTCATTATTTATTACATAACAATACACATAATACCACCCAAAAAATTATTAAAAACATTTTTATTTGAGAATTTGGTACATATCCTAACATATTGAAAATGGGATAAAAATATTATTGAAAACCTCATAAACATTCTCTTTGATATCACCAATATTTGAAAAATACATGGGAAAACCTGGGAATGAATTCATGAAAGGGGTTAGATATAAATCACAATATGTGGATACAAAAAGAATTGTGTGTAATAAATAATTAATTTCGTTCAAAAAAGAATCTGAAGGAAATATAGGTGGGGTGTGAATCATAAACATGAACCTAGATTTTTCATATATCATGATACAAAATAAAAACATGGCAATGTGGTGACAACTTCATACATGACAACATATGCTTAAGGTAAGGCAAAACGAAAAGACATCCTAAAATGGGGGAAAATTTGTGTGATGTATTAGTTTCACCCCCTAATCCCAGGCATGATGTATTATGAAACTGAAGCATTAACCAATTAATTGGAAAGCTGAATAATTATAGGTTCACTAATCGTTTTCAAATCATGTACATGGATAAATATTTCACATAGATATTTTAATAGAGTAACAAATTTCTACATATTTTTTTTCCATGATATAGGAGTGTGGGATAATAAAATGGATTTCCCCAGTCAATGGATTATAGTTATTTCTAGGAGAATACCATTGATTAGAAATATAAATCTTTTTCATAATAAAAATGTTTGTCATGAAAAAATCAATGTGATATTTTCTAAGAATAACATATTTAAATCTTCATAAAATGGTTTTATGAGAGAGAAAAATCTCCTCTAATCATTTGGATATAAAATTCCTAGTAATATGGGAATGTAAAAGAATATCCATCATTATGAAGTAAAAATAAAAGACATAAAATGAATAATTTTCTTTAATAATGTAGAGAATGATATGATCTGTTATTAAATATTGGCATAATAACGACTAAGGAAAATGATATAATGGGATGTGATAAATGAAATATAATTTCTAATATATCAATTTTATTGTGTATGTACATTTTTTATTTCTGGGAAAACCAATTTAGATTAAAAATGCTAAATAAAAAGAAGGTTCTTGATTAGAAAATAAAAGTGGGAAATCCCTTAGTAATTTTTTTTTCATAATAACATCTTTGAAAAATTAAATGAATGGAGTGGATAAATGGAATCTCATTTTTAGGAAATAAATTTGATATTAAAGGTATATTTATAAATTCATGACACATTAACCAACTTATATTCAAAAGGCTAATTATAATGATGTTGTTTGAATGTAAATGTATAAGGGGAAATATATTATTGAATTTTAGTATAGTAATATCTTATGTGAATGTTATAAAGAGAAGAAATAAATTATTTATCATTGTTTTAAAATCAATTTTAAAGTATATGGATCATTAGAAATTCATAATAAAATGACCAATGGAAATTAAAAAGGACAAATTGAAAGAATGTTTTGAATTGAAAAAAAGAAACACATGTCTCTAACCATGAGAGAGTGATTTGAAAATCATGAAAGGAGATTCATGAGAGATTGGAGGAACCATGGGAGGATTATGTATAGTGGTGGTTGGATTAAGGATGTTTTGAAATGTATTTTAGTGAATATAAATTAGATATTCTCTGGTTATATTTAGGAAATTCATGGAGAGTTCTTTATTATTTCAAAAACATTGGTTTTGGACTCTATATAGTAAAATAATCAAAAGCAATAATCATAAAACGATTTTTTCTCCATGGTTTCTACCAACAAAACAATATTATTAGTTATTTTATAAGGAAAAACGGTGAACTAAATAAAGTATTACTCATGGTGAGCAGGAATTGAGTCATGTTCAAAATGAAATTATTTTAAAATCATTAAATAAAATATATTTTTTGGAGAACTCATAAAGGACACATAAAATTAATAAAATAACCAAAATGTAACATTTTTAAAAAGTAGAAAAACTATTTGGCTGAAAATAAACCTTATGAAATTTATTGAATCACTCTTGGTTCATTATGATGTCATAATACAAATAATATATTTAAAAATTATTTAATTTATTACCGAAAAAATAAACTATCACATAAAATTATGAAAAATATACAATTGGATAATTTTAATGTTCTGATTCTGAAAAATATATTTATTTTACCAAAACAATATTCTATATACCTTAATTTTTTACATTTGAAAATATAATATACCTTTATGGGGAAATGTTTTTTTCATAATAATAGTTTTTGAACCCAGATAACAATTAAATTTTATTTCATAAAATTTAAATTATCATTAAATTTTAATTAAATTTATTTAATATTATTATTTTACAAAAAATATGATTTATTTAGAAAAATAATGAATTCATACAAAAGGAAGGTAATAATTGATAAATAGTATTTTCTTAAATTACAATTTTTGTTTTATCATATAAAAATCTAATTTTTATCAGAATCAACTTAATTATTTAAAAAGAAACATGATAATATAATAAATATTATATTAAAATTAAAATTTAAATATTTATGAAATTAGGGTTTCATTATTCCTAGTTCTTTTCTATTTATTTTTCCCCTAAAAAATAATTTCCTTTTTCAGTGGTAATAAATACTAATTACAATTACTATTCATATTATATAAAAAATTATTTCGATAAAAAATATTAATTATGATGATTATATTTATAGAATCCATTTTTTGAAAATATAATTCATATAAATTAAAAATTTAAAAATAAATGACAAAAGATTATTGAAATGTTGTTTTTTGAAAGAATACATTTTTCAAGGAAATGGTCATTTTATTTTAACTACATAAGTGGAAATATTCATTACAAAAATTTTAATAAATAATTATATATATATTCTCTATATATGTAATTTTTATAATTCCCTATTAGTGGTTACTTTTAATTAGTTTCAATGGAGAATAATTATGTATTTTAAAATAGTTTTAAAAAAAATTTCAATGGAAAAAATAAATTTTTTTAAATCCAACATACAAATGATTAAAATTAAATTCATTATATTAAATAAAACAAATATTTAATTGTGTTAAATTTAAATAAAAATTAACTAATAATGGTACTTTTAAATTACATAATTTTTTAATATAAATGATAGTTTTAAAAAAATGGATATTTCTCACTATTCATTGACAAATAAATATTTTTAGAAAAATAAAAACATTTCACACTAAGATAATTTTTATACATATATATAATGAATTTATTTAATTTTATAATATACAATTTCTAAATGTTATATTAATTAATTTTTTAATTTTACTACAATAATAAATATAAATCATAGTAAATTATTTTTTTGAATAATAATATGATATTACTAAAAATTTGCTGTTTATTTAATAATATTTTATAAATATTTCCTTAAAAGTAAATTAATATATATACTTCATAATATAATTAATCTTATGCATATCTACAAATAAAATGTAATCTTTAAAATAATCATATTTAAATAATATTTGATTATTTTGTATTTGGGGTTTCATACCGCATACGCAATGTAACATACTTTTATTTTTTAAAAACTCTTTTTATTAAATTGTTCCCCAATTAAAAAAACCACCCAATTTGTACTTGATCATGGTATGAAATTTTTAAAAATATGAATTAGTTTTTATTGAAAAACCAAATAAAAACGGATACAAAAACATCCACTTTATAGTCCAATAATGATTAGGTTTCCATGTATGAGAACATTATTGGGATGTTGAATACTGATATAGAATGTAAAGTCTTGGATCCGGGTGCCACACAATGGGTGCCCAAACTAGGTTGGTCACATGTCTTTAAGCATAATTTCCCAAATGCCAGAGGCTGCTGTCTAGCAGTGAGGTCTTAAGTCTGATAGTGGGGAAACTATGCCCTCATTTGTCAAAGTGTAGAACAATGGAAATAAATATAAACATACAAAATGCGGAAGTAGTAGAAAATACCAATACGAAAATAGATAACAGTATAAAAGTATAATATAACAACAATAACACATATATATATATATATGATGATGCATTATGTCTCTATGTCTAGGAATGCAGCCAAAATAGGATACACTACAATCTAGAATAATCCAATACAAAGTACAAGTACAATAAAAGAAAACAAAACAGTGTAGCAGGAACATAGCCACATTGCAATCCTAAGCTCAGTCCCATGCTCTCCCACTCCTCTACAAAATTCAAGTACCTATATAGGGAATTTTTCCCTTATCAACACCTATGGAAATATAATATGTTTGGGCTGAAGACAAGACCTAGACAAGGTGTGGGAAAAAAATCCCAGCAAGCAACCACCAAAGGCCCATGGCCAGCTGTTAGTGAGTTTGTGCAAGAACAGTCTGCAGTAATGAAATGTAGTAAACCAAAACGTACTAAAAATTAAACAGTCCTACCAGTTCCATTTCCATTTAAAGATTATTCAACGATTTAATAATATTTAATTATATGTTCTTGAGATTTAGCCTCAGCTGATAATCTCCTAAACAGTGCCACAACAAAACCACAACAAGCTATCTAACAAGTACAAGGTAATAAAATACCAAGCATGTGCTTTATCTTGGTAGTAACAACATGTAAAATCACCACAGTTAACAAGAAAAATAAACAGAGTCCTCAGGCATGCAAAACCTTACCCTTAGTAAATTAGAATCAAAACCCGCAGATGATTGTGCACATGCTTAATGAATATTTCCCACAGGCGTACGAGGTGTCGCCCACATGCACAAAATCTACATCCCACATGTAAGAAAAATGTTTCCATAGGATAAATGAAACACTGCCCTCAGGCTAAGCAAGAAACCGGGCTTAGCCCAACACATAAGCAAGAAATTTATATACAATTCCTCTAAAGGAAATTCAATGCATGCAAAAATCATTGTATACCCTCGGGTTACCTGGCCAAATGTATAAACAAAAGAACACACCCATGGGGTGGCCCTAAATCCACGCAATGATCATAAACAATAGTTGTATATGTTAATTAAATTACCTACACAATTCTAGGAATTTAATTAATTGAGGCGTCATCCATACGACACCACAAACATGGGTGAGTAGTACAATTGTACACAAAACTCTCAATAGTTAGAATTAATCATCAGACCACCTACCTTGATCTTCTCTAATTGATATATGAGAATGATATTTTCCAAAACGTCCTAGAACAACATATATCTAGGACAAAATATTTACCATTCAAAAGTAAATAACTTTTCCCCAGGAAATAATTGGAAGTGAAGGTTAAGGATGAGCAAAGAAATCACCCAACCGGTTTAATATGGACCGTTAGCAAATGAAACTGAGCTCTAGTTGACGATCGAGAGATCCTCAAGCTCCGGCCTTCTCTTCTAGTGCTCCAAACCCATCCGCTGCCTTCTCTTACAAATTAGGAGGCCACTTCCCATTTTAATAGAAAAAAAACTACACGGTCTGTACTCTGAAGTACACGGCATGTACTTTTCATCATTTTACTGTTACTCTGAAGGCTACTTTTCACCACCACCCTGTTCATCTATCAACATGAGTACACAATGTGTATTTATGAATACACGGCATGTATTGTCTCTCCACTGGAGACTTCTTCCACAACCTTACTATTCATTTGTCGACTGATTACACGGCGTGTAAATACCTAGTACACGGTGTATAGTCACTTTTTAAACCCTTCATAGCCGACAGGCCCACACACCCTGTGTACTCATCCCACTCTTCCAAGCACACGATGTGTGGAATATTATATAGAGTGTACCCACAAAATCTGGGATTTTCCCCATTTTCCTTATTTTCTAAAAAACACTTAAGGAAAAAGGAAGGGAAGAAAATCGTACCATGAGAATAAAAATTGGGTTCTTACAAACTTCCCCCTTAAAGAAATTCATCGCCAAATTACCCTTATAAGGATTGTGAAGATAAATCTGAGAACAAATCTGGCCATTAGGCGTTTATGTCAATCTCTCGCTCTAATGTTTCATCATACACTCATCCATGCATCCATAGTACCCATACGAGAGGAACTGGCTGGCCTTGGAGAACCATCGTGCTCCTATCAACAATATGAATCAGATGCTCCTCAAAGGCTCAATCAGCCTAAATCTCATCCTCCTCATGTTGAAAAACATGAGATGAGTCTGAGTGATAATGGTGTAGCTCAGATTCATTGAAGATGTCGTGCATGGCCCATTACCTATGTGTTAACTACAAATGATAGGCTACTGACTGAACTCTCTCATGAATCTCAAATTTCCCCACATACCTCAGTGAATGTTTACCCTATCTCCTGATCCGCCTATGTCCCAACCTTGGTGAAACATGTAAGAAAACCTTATCCCTAACCATGAAAACCAAGGGTCGTCTATGGTGATCAACATAATATTTCTGACGAGACTATGGAGTAGCCAACCACTTCTAAATCAACTAGTCCTACTCTGATGTCTTCTGCATGAGATGTGATCCCAGTAAGGTTGCCTCACCTGCCTCCAACTAGCACAGAGGTGATCATAATGGCCTAAAATATAAATCCTCATAAGGTTGCATCTTAATAGTTGCCTGAAAATTGTTATTATAGGAAAACTCTACTAGGTATATGTGCTTATCCCAAGATCCCCCACGATCTAGGAAGCATTCACACAACATGTCCTCTAGTACATGTATCGTACGCTCGGATTTGCCATCGGTTTGATGGTGGTATGTTTTTCTTAGAAGCACATGTGTACCTAGGGCCCTCTTAAAACTCTTCCAGAAATGATATGTCAAACGGGAGTCCCAATCTGAAACGATAGAATGAAGGACCTCATGAAGAAATACTACCTCTCAGAAATACTACCTCCCAAGATCATCCACACCGAAGGTCTCCTTGATCTGAAAAAATTGAGCTACCTTTGTGAGTTTGTCCATGACATCTCACATGGTATCATTGCCTTGAGGTGACCTTGAAAACCCGGGCACGAATTCCATCACGACTTCATCTCATTTCCACTCCAGAATAGGTAACTATTGTAACAGTCTTGCTGGCCTCTAATGCACTACCATCACCTACTGATAGGTGGAACATCTCACAACAAAACCAGCTTCTTAAGATTTTATACCCGGCCACCAATACTGTCATTTCATGTCATGAGACATTTTGGTATCTTCAGGCTGCACTACCCAGGCTGAGGTAGGAAACTTACACATCATCTCCTCGTGTATACCCCATGTAACCCATAATCATCCATGGATAAGCTTCACCTCATCTTCTTCTATCATCTAACCAAGTGGAGGGTCCACACTTGCCACCAACTCTTATAGAACAAGGCCTTTAGGATCTGCTAGCTGTCTCAACCACACTCTATCCTGGAGGGTACAAGTCATAGCTAAGTAAGAAAGATAGGCTCTCCTCTGAATATCATGCACCTCCAAATTCATCTCAAAAAACAAATCCATGAGCTACCACTCACCACTGGCCTCTTGTATTTCCTATTACTAAGTCCTCCTACTCAGTGCATCAGCAACTGTGTTACCCTTTCTAGGTGTATAGGTGAGCTAAAAGTCAAAGTACTAAAGGTATTCGACCCACCTTCATTGTCTTAGATTCATGTCACGCTAGGTAAAGATGTACTTGAGACTTTTTTGGTATGTAAACACCAAAAACTTCAATCCCAATAGTTAATGTATGCAATAGGGTTATGTATGAACAACAACTGCCAACACGAGATCATGTGTCAGGTAATTCCTCTCATGTGGCCTCAACTGCCGAGACCCATACACAAGTACTCAATTGCCTTTCATCAACACTGCTCCTAGCCCAATAACTGATGCATCATAGTAAATTGTATATATCTTCCATTTCTTTGGAATTATCAGAACTAGTGTTGATGTCATCTTTCCTTATAGCTCCAGAAAGGTTGTCTCGCATGATTCTAACAAAATGAACTTCACACCCTTCTTATCCAAACTTTTCAATTAAACATCTAAGAAGTAGAAGTCATGTATAAAGAGCTTGTATTAACCAGAAACCCCCAAGAAACTCTATATATCAAACAATTTCATAGTATTATCCTAGGAAACTACTTCCCTCACCTTCACTGGGTCCACTACAACTCTTGACACAGAGATAATATGTCTCAGGAGTGTATCTGGTCCATCTAAAAGTGTCACTTTGAGAGATTAGCATATAGCTGATGCTCTCTCATTGTACTAAGTACGATCTCAGGATGGGTGGCATGGTCATTTAGAGTCTGATAGTACACCAAGATATCATCCATGAAGGCTACCAAAAAAGAATCTAGATAAGGGTGGAACACATGATTCACTAGAGCCATGAAAACTGATGGTGCATTCATGAGTTGGAACGACATAACGAAATACTTGTATAGACCATATCTGCTCTGAAAAGCTGTATGTGGTATGTATGATTTTCTGACACATAACTGATGATATCCAGATCTCAAGTCAATCTTCTATAACACTCATGCTCCTCAAAGTTGATAAAAAATATCATCATTCCTTGGTAGGGGATATGAGTTCCTCATTGTCAGCTGCTTCATCTTTCAATAATCCACACAATGTCTGAGGGTACTTTTCACCTTCTCCAAACAAGATAGGGGAAACCAAGGGGATGAACTGGGTCGGATGAAAACCTTTGCCATAAAATCCTACAACTGCTTCTTGAGCTCCTACAACTCAGATGTAGCCATCCAATAAGGAAGAATGGATACAAGTGTTTCTCCTAAAACTAGATCAATAGATAAATCCACCTCTCACTCCGGAGGAAGTCCTGAAAAGTCATCCAGGATAACATTTTTGAAATGATAAAATATTGGAGGGAAGTACATTTGACAAGTTCCTTGGTCATACAAATATAAACTCACAATCTGGGATGTCACTCCACCTTTCCCACGATGCTCGTGTCGAGATCAGCTCGCTTGGACATCCCATTCTTCATTGTATAGAAACTCTCTTCCCACTGTTGAAGTGAAACTCATCCTACAATGATAGAAATCCCAAATGGCTAGAAAGTGTACCAACTAGTCCATCCTGAGAATGAAATCATAGGTTGTAATCTCTAAGACATAGAGGTCCCATAGAAAGTGACACCCACCAACCTCTAGGGGGCACTCCCTACACTAATGCACACCAGCTGTTCCAGTCCCCAACAGAGTGTATTGCATCATAATATCATGAAATGAACAAGAAACACATAACCCAAGGATCTCCACAATGGGCACAGATATAATTATATGTGTAGAACCCATATCGAAAAGTATTAAAGATAAAACAAAAGCTACTAGAATAGAACCTCTGTCTGTGGACGGTCTGGGATCCTTCTCTTATTGGGAATGGTTCACTGCATATTCCTACCTAGTTCCATGACCCCGAAACACAGCTTGGCTACCCTAAGCTGACCGCCATTCTACCTCTAAGATCCTGGTGTCTGTTTACATCAGCCATAACCAGCACCTCGGCCTGAACATCCCGACGTATCCCAATTCCATGACTAGTAAGAAGCTGATGGCCTTGCCCCCGCACACAAAGTCTGCACAGAACCCCTCTCACTAGACACTGGTGGAGACGCCCTGCCAAAATGATTGAGATGACCCATCCTACCACATTCTCGACACTCCACAAGGTCACGTGGACATTGAGGTATCTTTTCCCCCTCTCTAAAACACTGGTAGCACATGACCCTTCCACCTGAATAAATCTTATGACTAGAACTGCCACCTTGAGAGAAATCCATATGTCTCTTCCTCTTACTAGTAGAAATAGTACCGGAAACAGGTGCCGAACCACCCTGGCCTTCACCACTTTCTTCATGCAGGTTCCACTCAGTAATCAGTGCCTTGATCACAATAACATACATTGTAGGGTACCTGAAAACATTCAACAGTTCTTAGATTTCATTTCGAAGACCATCCTCAAATAATCTAGGCCTAATAATCTCGTTACCCACTAGAACAAGGTCAAAATGCTACAGCTCGATGAAGATAGAAAAAATAATCCATCACTAACATGGAGCCCTACTGCAGATTCATGAACTCTCAAGATCGGTCTTCCCCCGGCATCTCCGAGAAGAAGAAGTCATAGAAGACCACTTGAAAATAATCCCATGCTATGTCTCAGTGATGCTTGTTCTGCATGGTGACATCCCGCCATCGCTTGGTGGAATCGCACAACATATTTGTAGAGATCATGACCCTCTTCCTAGGAGGCATCGCCAGATGCTCAAAAATAGTCTGCATAGAACCCATCCAGGACTCCGCAACCTATAGTCTGCCATCCCTTGAAAACATATGCATATGATGATATTGAAATATATGCATAAGCTCTTCCTTAGATGTGACAGGTGGCTGAGCTCCCAGGAAGGTCTATATAAACCACATGAAGCCTTGACGGAACTGTGCATCAGCGCGTGTCCCCGGTATAACGGTTGGCCCTGCATGTGGCTCTACTGAAGGATCGATCAGTAGACGTTTGCCTACCATCTATGGAGTATACCCTTTTACAATCTCAGGGAGAAAAATGAATGGTCGTCTCGGTGGCATGACTCTATAAGGCCGAATACACGCCTTAGATTAAGATTATCAAGGACCAAGAACAGGAAGCATAAGAAGGGAAAAAGAGAAATAAAACATTCAATTTTGACAAAATAAGACTACACGGCGTGTATAATAACTACACGGCATGTTCCTATAATACATTCACATTGGCATGTACCTCTACCAGAACAGGTTGTGTAACACCCCAACTACACAGTTTGTTGTCCACACACATGGCATGTACTTGAATTTTCTTCCATGTCTGAGTCCTTCTACATGGCATATCCACATGACTCTCTTTTAAACATGAATACACGGCGTGTATAATATCTACATGTTGTGTACTAGAAAAGATTCACCGACTCAGGTTGTCCGTTACATCGCCAGATACATGGCTCATACATCACGGCGTGTTCCAAATAGACACGGTGTGTAGGACTTCATTTCCAACTACCTCTGTTGTTAGTGACACGTTCGGCTACTCGACTGACACTACACGACGTGTTACACCTGAACATGGAGTGTACACCAACCCATTATCCCAGCCACATGGCCACATCCACATGGCCTCTCACTGGTCAATACTACATGGCGTGCCCCTCAGGTACACAGCATGTGTAATAAGAGGTAACACTGACCCATGTTTGTTAGTTACATGTCCAAGTACCTAGGTCAAACTACACGCCGTGTTCATCATTGACACAACATGTATAATCTTGGATTTCTACACCCTTGTTGTTGGTTACACGACAGACACAGGTTCAACATAACACGACATGTACAATCGGTACACAGTGTGTTCTCTCAATGTTTCATTACCCCGTGTTTCTACCCACACGACATATGGCATGGGTAACAACTACAAGGCGTGTACATACGGTACATGAAATATACATAAAAATTTTCATTTATTACTAAACAGAAGAGTACATGGAATGTAGTCAAAACTACACGGTGGGTATTCAGAGTTTTTCGAGACAATAAGCCTTAAAAACTACTTTAGAGCCCAGAAAAACAAAAAAACCAACAACTAAGAGCCAAATTCCGATCTGTGAAGTCCCATACTCCCTAAGAATCAATTTTTGGCATCTTATACATGTTATAAACATCATAAATAGTCAATGATCAACAAAATTCAGGTCAATGAGGTCCCATAATCTTCATGAAGCATTGTTTGGCGTTAATTATACAAAACCATACATAGCAATACCCTATCAAAGTGCATGTATTGTATCAAGTCATATATCAAAATACCATGATTTTAGTAGTACAACATCTATCACAATAACATTCAATTTTTAATGCAATTTAATGGCATGGAAACTATTCATGGAATATGATTCTAACATGTGCCTAAATGATGCAAGTGATGGAATACCCTCATCTCATCTAGTTAAGACTTAATATAACCCAAGTCTAAAAATATAACAACAAACCACAAGTGCATCACCCAACGGGAAAAAAATCAACACCAAAATTGAAAAATCAAAAAAATTGAAACATGAGGTAAATTGGATTTTCCCTGTACACATGTTAGCTACTCCCGCACACAACTCGTTACCAAGTACCTATGATATACTATCCATGGCTATAGGTTCCAAATAGTAAGTCAAGAGAGAAGAAACTCTCTGAAACCATATTGTAACATCACAGATCTGGGTGCCACACAACGGGTGCCTGAACCCAGTTGGTCACATGACCTCAAGCGTATTTCCTCAAACACCAGATGTTGTCGACTAGCAGCGAGGGCCTAGGTCTGATAGTAGGGAAACTAAGCCCTCATATGACAATGTGTAGCATTTTGGAAATAAATATAAACATAAAAAATGTGGAAGTAGTATACAATACCAATGTTGAAATGGATAAAAGTATATAAGTAAAATATAACAATAGTCACATATATATATATATATATGATGAATTATGTATCAAAGTATAGGAAAGAAGTGAAAACATGATACACTACTGTCTCGAAAAATCCAATACAATGTACAAGTATAGAAAAGGAAAATAAAACAGTCCAGCAGGAACTTAGCCGTATCGTGAGCCTAAGCTCGGTCCCATTCTCTCCCACTCCTCTACAATAATCAATTACCTTCATAGGGACTTTTTCTCTTAGCAACACATATACCATTATAATGTATTTGGGCCAAAGACATGACCCAGACATGGTGCGAGAAAAAAATCCCAATATGCAACCACCAATGGCCCTTGCCCAACTGTCAGTGAGTTTGTGCAACAATAGTGTGCAGTAATGAAATGCAGTAAACCATGAAGTACTAAAAAGTAAACATTCCTAAAAGTTCCATTTTTATTTAATTATTATTCAACAATTCAATATAAATAAATTATATGTTCCGGAGTCTCAGCCTCAGCCGAAAATCTCCTAAACAGTTCCGCAACAAAACTACAGCAAGCTATTTAAAAATTACAATGCAATACAATACCATTCTTGTGCTTTAGCTTGGAAGGTATAACATGTAAAATCACCATAGTGAACATGCAAAATAAAAAGAGTCCTCAGACATGAAAATCCATACCCTTAGGTAATTATAATCTAAACTCGCAGGTGATTGCCTACAGACATAATGTATATTGCCCAGAGGCGTACGAGGTGACTCCCACAGGCACAGAAGCTACTGCCCACATGCATGAGAGAGGTTGCCTTCAGGCTAAAAGAAACACTTCCCTCTGGCTAAGCAAGCACCCGGGTCGAGAACAACACATACAAAAGAAATTTATTTACAATTCATCTCAAGAAAATTCAAAGCATTCTAAATTCACGGTATACCCTTGGGTAGCCTGGCGAAATAGATAAACAAGGGAACGCACCCACGGGGTGGCCCTGGATCCACTCAATGATCCCAAAGAGTAGTTGTACAAATTCATTAAATTACCTAAGAAATTATAGGTATTTAATTAATATATGCCTCAGCCATATGAAACCCTAAACATGGTCATGTAGCATAATGGAATACAAAACACTCAATAATTGGAATTAAACATCCGAACACCTACCTCGATCTCCTCTAATTGATTTACGCGAAAGATGCCTTCTGAAAATTCTGAGAACAACGTAGATTCGGGAAAAAATATTTCCCATTCAAACATAAATTTCATTCCCCAGGAAAAGAATTGGAAAGGAAGTTTATGGAAGAGTGAAGATTTCCCCCACTCATTCAATCGGGACCGTCAACGAAGGAAACCGAGTTCTGGTCGACGATCGAGAGCTCCTCCATGCTCCGACCTTCTATCATGGTGCTCCAAATATGTCCAGCGCCTCCTCTACTGAATGAGGAGGATACTGCCTATTTAAAGAGAAAAAAAACTACACGATGTGTACAGTAATGTACACGTCATGTACTTTTCATTATTTAACTGTTATTCTAGGGTTACTTTTCACCGCCACCCTATTCATCTATCAACATGAATACACAACGTGTATTTTTGAATACACAGCGTGTATTGTCTCTCCGCTAGTGGCTACTTCCACCCCATACTATTCACATGCCGACTGATTACACGGCGTGTAAATACCCTATACATGGTGTGTAGTTAGTTTTTATACCCTTCATCACCGAACGGCCCACATGCCCTATTTACTCATCCCACTTCGCCAAAGTACACGACGTGTGGAAAACTACACGGCGTGTACCAACAAATGTTTGGAATTTCCCCATTTGCCTTATTTATATCAAAAACACTTAAGGAAAAAGGAAAAGAAGAAAATCATACCTCAAGAATAAGAATCGGGTTCTTACATGGAAGAAGAAAAATATTTCCAAAATACTAAAATATATTTATTTAGAACATTATTAAGACATAGTCAATTGAAAATAACTATAAATATGTGATGAGTGAATGCACCATCAATTAATATAGAATGATCATAATATGGGATAATTTTTGGATTAAGATATATTCCCTATAATTAAGGAATTCATTTACCATATATACTAGGAACATAAATACATATACAATCTTGACATTTATTATTTCATCCTTTAATAAATTTCTACTAGAATCTCATCTTTTTATCCAAATGATGAGTACATAAGTTGATTTTCCATGCCTAGAGCACTAGAATAAGCTTCAAACAAATCACATAATCCACCAAATAATATACTTTTATTCCTCATCTAATTAATAAATTAAAAATGGTTAGCATAAAATATGATAATATAAAAAATAAATGAAGATTAATACATCAATTTCAAAAATTAATTTAAACCACCAATGTCTTAACATAGACCATTCTATAAACAATTACCCTTATATCCTATATAAAACCAATAAACTCAAAAGTAAAGAATTTTTTAACCATGAAGGATTTCTCCTGACCTTCACTATGCAAGTCCTAAAAAATACTATAATTATACTAAATTAATCCATTATATTAAATATAATTGGTGTATATACCTCAAACCAATAAAATATCTTCTGAAATATAATTAATCACCTAATAAAATAGTTGATCTTATGACGTGTTTCCAAAAATAACCTCAATAATTTTTAACATCCATCACTGAAATCTAAAAAAGAGGTATCATTGTTATGAAACCTGAGATTATACTTTGTCTTATCATACCAAGACTCTTTTGGTTTATACAATCATCAAACAGTTATTAAGGATCATCTATCCCTCAATCATGTGTTTTCTAAAATATAAACTTAATTAAATTTACATTTGTATATTATCAATACCATTTATCATATTTTTTAAATCCTTAATGAAACACATATTTAGAAAAATATAGTAATGTTTCAAGATTCATATATCCATTATTTTATAGATATAGTAAATTTACAACAGAATTTAAAATTAATGATTCAAAAACACTTAAATTCTTAAATATCCATAATTTTTACAGAATAGCTCCTTCATTATTCTAGGATTAAACAGATATATTATTGAATTGAAAAGGATAATTCACATATTTTTCATGAATATTACATTAAAAAAACAAATGGTTATATAAGATTCCATCACCTGTCTTGTTAGGTATCTCAATTTCAAATTCATTACATTCCCCATCAATATATTTATTATCTTGGTTCCTCCTATTTCTATCCAATGTCTATAATTAAGTAAATATGGTGGATATATAATTTCAAACTGTTAAATACATAACAAGGAAGAAAATTAAATTAAAGAACAAATTTATAAATGACATGTAGTTCTTTAACTTATGAATTTTAAGGAATTAATCTATCTTATCCATGTACCATTTACAAACATAGTCTCTTATGTGAATTATTATTCCATAATAATATTTCACAATGATCTTGTGAGTTTAATAAAATATATCCCTGAGAATTCCAAACATGGTGTATAGTAAGAAGCATTTTCATGCATAAGTTCCCAATCAATTTATGCACAATGAAGGGGTTTTTGGTTTTATCCCTATGTACATCTATTCTGGATCCACATCCACTAGTAGTATCCAGGTATGGATATATATAATTTGAAACTACATACTCCAGGATTTACAAAAAAATTAGTAATTTCTTATAATTTTTATTATTATACATTTGTCTTTATATAATGTTTGGAAATCCTAATCCCAAAATAACAGAATTTTTCTCTGATACCAATAATTTCGGCCCTTGATATTATTGCACATTAATTCAGGATTTATTACATTCAGATACACATTATAAAACCCATATGAATGTTATTGATAGTGTTTTTTTAATTGGGTTCAAAGAATAATATCTTGAACATGGGATACACAATAATATTGAAAAATTCGTTAAAATGCTTCTAGAAATCCTTAAACATAAAAAATGTATGGGATAACCTAGGGACATACAAAATAAAGAGGTGAGAAATAAAACTAAATAAGGGAAGAAAAAATATAATCATCATGATAAAGTATTACATGAGATGAAATAGCATATCAAGGAGATATAATATATGTGAGAATCATAAACATGAAAAAATAGGCATGATATCGCATGATTCGTAAAGGAAACCTGAGAAGGTGGAAACATATTTATATATAACATAAAAAACATAGTTAAATAATAACCACCACCACATCATACCATTGTGGAAAATGACCAGTCATGGATTAGGTATAATCATTATGTGCTTATGTGACATCACGTGACACTAAAACATTACCAAATGCATTGGAGTGCTACATAATTCTAGGCATACATGTCACTTTCAAATCATGTATATGCATAACTGTTCCTAATAAATCCTTAAACATACAATCATATTTCAACATATTTAATTAAATGATCATGTTTTTTGGAATATATTCAAGTAATTACCTAATAAAATATTATAGGTTTGTTTATGATAATTCCTTTGAGTTGAAATAGTAATTGTATTCGCAATTAAAATGACTGCCCGAGAAATGTAATTTTGAAACTTTGGAATCAAAACCATAGTACATAAAAATTAAAAAAAAAGGTCAAATAAGAATTAAATTTTCATCTCATCATTTGGACATAAAAATTATTGTAAGAGGTACATAAAAACATGTCCCAATATAAGGAAATAAAAATAATAAGCATTAAAATAAGAAGATTATTAGATAAAGTGTAGGATAGGATCCATTACTAAATTGTGGCATATCAATGGATTAGAAGAGTTATTTGATTAGAGGGGATAAATGATATACCATTTTCAAGACATCAATTGAATAGTATATGTATCTTTATGAAGTCAGGATAACATAAATAATTGATATTAAAAATTCTAATTATAAATAAGGGGATTGAATTGAAAAATTGAGCCAAATCCCTCACTAAATTTCAAAAAAGCAGCAAATTAGGAAAAATGATATATTTATAGGATATAATTTATATTTCTATGTAAGTTAATAACATTGATACAATATCTATTATTATTATTTCAGGACACATTAACAACTTTTTATCCAAAAAATATAATTATAAATAAGGTGTATGAATGGAAAAGAAGAGGGGGAATTACCTTAATGAATTTCAAAAAAGTAACGACTTAGGTAAGTGGTATAATGATATGGGATAAATGGTCACCCATTATTTGGCCTCAAATTTAATATTTTAGGGATATTTGTAACAAAAATATAATACAATAAATTGAAATTAAAATCTTTAAATATAATGAAGGTTATTGAATTGAATTGAAGAGAGTGAGGCCCCTAACCAAGAGAGGGTGATTCTAAAAACATTGGGGGAGATTATGGAGGGAATAGGGTAACCTTTGGAGGAAACAAGAGATAAATTTTCTAAGTAAATATTAGATCCATGGTTTGTTAATTGATGAACTATGAGAGATTTTGTCAAGTTTATAGGAAATGAGTGGGGCCAATTTATTATTTCCCACACATAATTCATTGACTATATATATATTAAAATTATAAAAATCACAAACATTACAACCTTTTTTAAACATTGTATCAAAATATTAGATATTATTTCATTTATTAACTAGGACATGGGATGAAGTCATTAAAATATTACCCTTGGTGAATTGGAATCAAGTCAGTTCATAAAGAAATCATTTTAAAACCATAAAATATAATGTAGGTTATGGAATATTCATAAAAGATTAATAAAATTAATAAAATTACTAAAAAAATTACATTATTTAAAAGTGGAAACATAGATTTGATCATTTATAAAATTATATAATTTATTAAATCACTTTCTACATTATGATGTCATAATACACATTGCATATTTACACCCTATATGATTTTTTACTCAAAAATTCAATCATACCTAAAAATTATGAATAAATAAACATTTTATAATATTTATGTGTTAATTCAGAAAATGATATTTGTCTATTAAAAATAAATCCCCTAATTTGTTAATTTTCACTTTTAAAACAATAATAGATATTTATTGAGGAATGATGGATTTTTCGACAATAATAGTTTTCGAACACTTTCACAAATTACATTAAGCAACTTCAATGTTATATTCTAATTTTAAATTATTTAAAAAAATTCACATTATTATTTTATTAATTATATTTTTTTAAATAAATTAAGATTTCATCAAAATGGAATGTAAAAATTTAAATTGCTTATTAAAAAATAGAATTGTGTTTTATCGTATCAAAATAATATCTTCATCCAAGTCATTTCCTAATTATTTATAAAGAAAAAAACAGAATCAACATTTTATAAAAATTAATATATATATTCATACTATTAGGGTTACTTTTTTCCCTTGTTAAATTATTTTTACCCATAATTATTTTATTTTCCTTTTACCTTGGTAATAAATATTTACTATAGTTACTATTCATACTAAAAATGAAAAAAGTTGAACTAATTACCAGATATTAATTATGATTATTCTAATCATGGAATCCATTTTATAAAAAAAAAGTCCAGAGAATTAGAATAATCTAAAATAAAATAAGCAAGCTCGATGAATAGAATTTTTCCAAAAAAAGGAATTTTTTCTAGGATAATATGATTTTACATGAACTATATAAAAAGAAATATTTAGTATATGAATTTAAATTAATAATTATTAATATATATATATATAATTTAAATAATTGAATATTTGTGTATATTTTTAACAAATTATAATTGAGAAACATTTTGTATTTGAAAATAGGTTTCATAAAAATGTCTATTCAAACCTAAAAATAATTTAATTTGAAAACTATGGAATAAAAATTCTTTAAATATAATCAATAGGATTAAATCTAACGAAATAATAATTATTTTTTAAAAAAAAAATTAAAATAATAATGTCACTTTTAAATTAATTAATTAATCAAAATTATTTACCTTTTTAAATAAATAGATATTTTTCACTATTTACTAAAAACAATTCTCTAAAAATTCCCAAATTTTTACCATATGTTAATTTTGATATAATGATATTAAAAATGGAGTTAATTTTATCACATATATTTTATAAATATTCTTTTATTTTATTATAATATTTTATTATTAAAAATAAAAAAAATCACTTTTGAAGAAAACATATTTTTAATGAACAAAATGATATTATAGAAAATATAGTGAGTACTTACTAAGAAATTGTTCATTATTTTTACTGAGTAATATATTTAAATATATATTTTATACTTTAGTTAATCCAATTTATATACACTTATTAAATTTCTAGTTTAATGAATAATATTTAAATAATTTTTATTTTTTCTTATTCAGTGGTTATATTTCAAAAACACAATTGAAAATGGTCTTCTATACTAAAAACATAGATTGTTAAGAGTACTCCAACCATTAATCAAAAGCTATATAACATGGATACCCAATAATCTCTCTCTCAAGGTTCATATATGAATATTGTTTAGTAGAGGCCCAGTATAGAATGTTGGAACATGATGAAATGAGTGTTGGGATTATTGTTCAAGATTAGATATGGATCTATATAATCATATAGCTAGTATATTTTGTGTTATTTTTTACTTTTTTGTATATATGAATATATCATTTGATGGTATAATATTTCATACCTTGGATATTAGGACTTCACTTAATTTAATTTATTACTATCTATGAGGTTTATATTTTTTTCTTACCCCATTTAATATATATCCATTCATTGTACTCTGATGTGTTTGATATTTTGATGTTTATTTATTATTGTGCAAACCTATACAATAAGTATATTCCACCAATGATACCTCCTTATACCATATATACTTGTCAGCAACCTGTATAATTTTGGGATCATCCCCTAAAGACATGTGGTAAAAAAATCAGTTGTTTTTTATATAGTTCGTTTGGTCAGAATTTTATAGGAATGTTTAATTGGGCATTAAAATGATATTGTGATTATATTTATACCATTAATTTTTTATTGAATACATAAATAAATTTCATGCTTTGAATTAGGTTATTAACAAGTTATTATAGGTTGTCTTTTCTATATGACTTGGAAACATCTGTGTTATGGATGAGACATTCTAGTTTCTCAAGAAAACACGATCATGACTTGTGGTATTAATCAAATTTGGTAAAAATATAACAAATAATAATCCTATAAAAAATTTATATTCTTCATCAACATGGGATTAGGTAACAAAATTAAGGTAGTTATACACTTTCTTAGTAACCATTCAGGTGGCCAAATTAAGTTTGACACGCTTAAGGATTGGTTCTATGGGAAGATTCTATATAGGGGAGTGATGTGATATAGTAGAAGGGCCAAGGAGTAGAGTTTAACTAGATATTTGTTATTTTGTTTTTACTAGGTAATCCTAGTATATATTGTTCCATGGTTTTTGGTATAATTTTTGTTACCTTTACTTATTTTATCATGTTAATTGATTATAGTGTACTCATTGTTTTAGGAATTCTTGATAAGAATCTAACTTTGGAATAACAATTGAGTCTTTATATGGGATTTTTTATGAATACACCACTATAAATAACATATGATATCATCATAAAATTGTAATCTTTTAAAATATATGAATTTGGGAAATTTAAGATTGGAAAATTTTAGGTTGTAAGGATATTTATTGAGATTTTTAATTTATTCCCCAATTTTTTTTTCTTTTATGGTTGATATGTAGTTGTATGTTCTTCATATGTACTTTAATATAATTCAACATAATATATAGTTAATGTTTATTATTCATATAGAACCAAGTACCAATATTATCTTAATTACCCATTATTATATCACTCTTGCTGATCTAAAAGATTTGATGATAGAATTTAAGTATATAGAATTCAAAAGGATTTATCAGGTATAGTGTGTCTCTATGTGGTAGTTGTTTTTTCTAGGATAGTAAATGGTGTCATTTGATTATGTGATGAATTTTGTATATTTAATAATATTACCATTATTAATTTCTATCCTTTATCATTAATTATTTATTTATTCAATCATTTCAGAGTATATTTATGGTTTTAAATGATGTATCTTATATTTAGTTATCATTGGTTGAGGGTTAATGTCAATAATGTTTCCAAGATACAATTTCGAGCAGGGTTTTTCCATTTTGAATTCTTGATAATGTATTTAGGAATGATGAAAAAACTATATGTGTTTATATTCTTGATGAACTATTTTTCCATTATTATCTCGATCCATATATTATAGTATTTATCTATAATATGTTGATATTGTTAATATCATATGAGGATCTTGGGTATTATTTTTATATTATTTTTAATACATTTTGTGCACATCATCTCTATTACAAGATATCAAAATATAACTTATATATTCATGAAGTGAATTTTCTAGTTATTTTTGTCTCTAAATCAGTAATACCATTGGATCTTAAGAGTTTGGTAGCTATAATATCTTAGGAAATTATCATGTCTATTTTTTAGATCTATTGTTTCTTGGGCCTTATGGACTATTATCAAGTATTTATCAAAGACATATCGTAACAAACTTTTTTAATAATGTTATTAATTAAGAACAAAATAAATATTTTATGTGATGAATAATATGAGGATTTATTTCAAGAAATATAGAATATATTGATAATTGGACCTATTCAAATTTTATAAAACATGGGGAGTTTTTTTAGGTATATTAAATATCCTCTAGAGTTAGTTTAGGTTATGTATTGATTATAAAGGTGATATTAATGTTGGGTATGTATTTTTTCAACAATAAACTATTAATCTTATTTATTATAATGCTCACAAATTACATCAGTTATTTTAATAATTAAATAACATTAATTAATTTTTTAGGAATATATTTATGTATAATATTATAGTATTTATGGGTAAAAATATATTTTTATCATATTCTAGATGAGTTTAAGTATTCTAGAAACATTGGTCCTAACCTATGTTTTTAATAATAATAATTGGTTGGGAAACCCTATATTTTGAATAAAACGAAATACATTGTACTGTTGGATGCTGGAAAAGTATGAATAAACCACTATACTATTGGAAGAAAACCTTTGTTTTAGGGAATGAATGCATCGTTCATCAATCCTAAATTTGAAAACAACCATAAGTTGTCCAAGGTACTTCTTTAGTTTATATCTAGGCGAAGGAACAATAGGTTTTACTGGTCAATAATTTAGTTTACAAATTAAATATTTTATCCAAAATATATGAAATATTATTTCCTAAATTAAATATCATTTTAAATAAAATTTTAAAACTCATTAAATTGGTTATATTCATTAACATAATTTGTTCCTATTTCCATGGGATGTGACAACTCTGTTGAATTATTTAAATTCTCATGATTGTGATTTCGAAGGTTATTTCATAGATCTTTTATGACCAAAATAAAACCATTTTTTCTTATTAACTTAAAAGATTATTTTTATTTTCAACACTATAAATATAGTGAGATATCATTTTGAAAACAGATCTATTGAAAATGTTAAAATATTTATCATCTATATTTTTCTGAAGAAATACACTTTGGAGACTTACATGTTTCAATATTTTGTTCTGTAAAATATTGATTAACAATTTATTATTTTATATTTCTATTTGTATTTTACTGAATATTAGTCAAAACTATTGTCTATTCGAAGCTATTAATTCTTGAATTCTTTTAAATTTGCATATGAGGGACCATTTTATGTCTTTTTCTATTTTTACTTTGAAAAAGAACCACTTTATTCCAAAAAATAAATCTTTATTTATTTATTATAATTTGGAAACATTGACTAATTCATCATGGTGTATAATATTTTTGAAATATGCCATGGAGGATTCCTCTACCTACAAAATAACCATATGTTTTAGTAAATCCATTTTTTCAATGTGTCTACTACCTATACTCAATTGTTAATGAATTTTGAAAAGAGTATATTAATACTTAAAATAAAAAATCTCACTAAGAGTTCTTTGGTGGAGAGGAAAAGGTAATAATTTTACCCCTACCAGTAATAAAAAATATTTCATTATTACTATATTTTTACCTGATGCATAAACAACTTAATGAAAAAAACATTTCATATCTGAATAAATAAAAAAGAGTGATATATTTTTGAATCTATCTATGATTATCAAATAGATTCAATCCAACACCCTCTTGTGTTCCATTTTACTATTCTGACCTGAAAATTGGTATTTATGGGGTAATTTATATTGAAAATTATATAATCTTTAGCAATATCAAATTAAAAGGATTTTACAAAGATATATGTAAATGATTGATCCTAAGGAAGGAATGTCAAAGATCCCTTCTCATTACATTAACAATGATAATTATGGGTTTTGGAAATATTTCATTATTAACTATTTACAATATCATGGATTCAATGTATATATGAAGATTCTCACTCTATATGTAATCCATGAAAATCAAGAAACCTGAGATGCTACCAAAAAATTAGTATGATATCATTTAAAAAGAAAGGAACGTCATTATTCATGGACAAGGTATAAATGAATTTAAAAATCTATCTAAATGTACTATTTCTTATGAGATGTAGAAAACTATTGATATTTCTTATGAAGGAAGTTACAATGTTAGAAAATTAAGGTATATTACTGCAAAGTAGAAAATCAATACCTTTTAAATGTATGATGGTGAATGTATCACCCAAATGAATTAAAGATTCTTACAGATAACTGATGATGTTTCTACCATAGGAGCATCAATTTCACAATTATATCAGTTTCTAAATGTACATAGAGTACTAAACGAAAAATTGAATAAAATATCTAGTAGTATACAGTAATTATCACCAATCAACGATTTGAAAATGAAATAATTGATCAAAAACCTGATGATGTTTGAAGAAGAATAGAAATAAAAATATAAAGATCATAAAATGATAATAATGGAAATTAATTACCATAAAATTAATTCACATAATTATGAAAATAATAAAAAAAAGAAGATACAAATGATTCATAATGTTCATATTCCGAAATGGAGCTAGCACTGTAAGAATGAAGATTTACCAAGTTCTATAAAAAGAAAAGTGCCTTTAGGAAACCATTCAAGAAGGATGGGAAAAGATCTAAATAAGTATTGTGGTATGAATATTATCATATGGGGCATATTATACATGATTACTCGTGGTTAATATAATAAAATAGAAAGATAAAGCAGAATGAAAATGAAAATAAAATGATAACTAATAATGAGAGAAAATTTATGAATGCTATAAAGGAAACATGGATTATATCGGAAGACTCCAATAGATATTCAAAATATTACTTCCAAAAAATGGGAAAAAAGGGAAAGAAAATTTGATATTTATGGATATGGATAATGACCAAGAAAAGCATATTATTTGTCCACTACTGATTCTGAACTCCACTATATCAGAAAAATAATATCATTTTACTACATTGATGATGAAAGATATTAATCATTAGTAAAAATCCATAGTTTCTAATAACATTAATAAAATTTTAATGAAAAAATGAAATTCTAAAACAACACCAACTATTAAATGAAAAATTTAACAAATCAACATTATATTGTACTATAAATTAAATTGAAAAAAGTAATTACACAATTAATATGATTTGTTCATATATTCCTCTAAAATATTAGATGAAGGAGAAAAGTAACTTAATGATATTCTTGAAAAAATGCAATGGAAAATGGTATTGATGGAATATGAAGCAAGGGTGAAAATTTAAATTATATAAAAATTACATTATATCAAGTTCATGAAATAATTAACTTATCTAGGGTTACTTGTTTTTATTTCATAATTGAAAAATTTTATTCTAATGAATTGTATTTATGAAATCATTAGATTAGTGGAATTCAATATTATTTTATATCTATAAATATATCTATGTATTGTATTGTCAATATTGACAAAGTGAGTTAAATATCATTACTTTTATATCCACTTATTGACATATATTGACTGATCAAAATATGGGAAACAAAACAAACTCTTAATTAATTTTTTTTGGAAGAAAATTGTCACCGGAATGGATTTATTTTATAGTTGATGGAGTGTGGGTTCCCAAGAAACATGTTGGGAGAGTCGTCCAATTTTCATATTCTATAGAAACTAAATAGAGGACTTGTTACCTTTGGATACAATGATAAAGGAAAAATAGTGGGGGTTGGATCAGTTAGTGATCCATAATCAATTTCAATAAAAAAAGAGAATATGTTCAACGGATAAATCATATCCTGTTATTTATATCTTGACTATGTGATGATGGACTTTGAATTTATTTTTCTAATAATTATGCTTATTTTTTTAAATTTAATTTTCTTAAATTCTGAGCACCTAGAACAAAAAAGGGTTATAACATGGATCTTAATCCCTTGTGTAAAAAAAAGATTTGTATATATTCAGAGACAAATGAATATTTTATCTGCAATATGAATCATGGGAAATATAATGTAGTTACTTTATATAATTTTTATAAAAAACACATTGTTTTTTATATTCCAATTCTTATATTTGATAATTAGAGATTCTGTGATGCTTGTAAAATTATAAAATAGTATATTTCATCCATCAAATATATTAACATTTTTTCTATATCTAATAATCATAAAAATACAATCATATATTTTTTAGACCATCTAGAGTAGAATGTTTGGTTAGAAGATCATCTATTTAAGTGCTATTTTATGGCATTTGGAGATTTACATGGTACTACTATCTAAATCATAAAAATGATATGTTCTCAAGTTTTGAATGATTTTTAAAACATTACAAAATGAGATAGATTTTAATCTAATTTGACTTAGTAGGGTCCTTGTGGGAGAGTTAGAGAATTGCGAGTTTTAATATTTTTTCTTAGTTTTAGCTATTAAAACCACCTTATATTTTTCAAGAAAACCTCAAAAAATTGAATTGTTGAATGAATTAATTGTACTATTCAATAAATTATTAGAACTATGTTAAATTAATATAGTATTCCAATAAATTTTGGGTAGAATCTATAAAAAATAACATTCAATACCATGAATATATTATTAAGAATACAATTTTTTAGAAAGACAATATATAAACTTTGAAATAACATAAAATCTAACGTTAGATATCTTATATTTTTTAGATATAAGTTTTCTATCATGAATACATAGAAGAGAATTGGAAGGTTTGACCAAAACAATGATGATGGAATCTTTTTCAAATATTCTTCTACCTCCAATTCTTATAGATTTTTTTTTTAAAAAAATCTTCAATTATTGAATAATATGTTCATGAGAAGTTTGTGGAATGTGATCCTTTTTATAAAATGAAAGATCAAACAGTTGAAATTGATGACACTAAAGAAAAAATGCGACCTCAATCACCTAAGAATATTTTGGAAAATAAAATAAATGAAATTTAGTCTAGTTTAGAAGAATATGATGCTAACAAACCAGAATGTGTATTCTGATGAAAATATAATTCCTAAAGCAAAACCATTAGAAACTATAATTAGAGATTAAGATACTAGAGTGAGAACCAAAATTAATATTAGAAAATTAGTATATTTTCCTTCCAATCCAATCACAACTAAAACCTATGCCTATATAATAATCCCTAAAATAGATAGGGTTTTAAATGGATTTTCATGATAAACATTACCAACTAATTAGAAATAATGTTTTAGAATATATAGATAGACCAACAAACTATCCAAAAAATGGTAACCAAATGAGTTTTTAAAAATAAATTAGATAACCAAGGAATAATACCTATAAATAAATATAGATTACTAGAAAAAGGATATAACAGAGAAGAACAGATAAAATATGATAAAGCTGTTGAACAAATTTCTTTATTAGAATCTATTACCATCATTCGAGATTATTCTTCTCATATGAATTTTAATTTTTTTTCTTATGGATATAAAATCATATTTTTTTTAAAAGAAATTTTAATAGAAGATGTTTATATTGGACATTCATCAGGTTTTGAAAATCCACATCTATGAAATATTTTTTTCAAACATATAAAACCTCTTTATGACCTTAAAAATAACATATAGAGGGATATAAAATATTAAGCTAATTTTTATTAAAAAATGGGTTTTATCTAGTTTTATAATATCCTACGTTCTTTGGGAAAACAATCCTAATATTTTATTATAAAAATTTTAAATAGATGATGTCATTTTTGGTATAAAAAAGAAAAATAACTGAAATGAATTTTTAAATCAATCGAAAATGAATTTGAAATGTGTATGATAGAAGAATTAAATTTCATTCTTGTTTTTAAAATCTTTCAAAAGGATTATGTAAATATTTTAAATTATAGTAAATATATTAATGATTTATTGAAAAATATATTACATTAAATTAGGAATAATTATAAAACTCTCTTGTGTACTAATGTAAAACCGGATTTCAATGAATCTAGAGAATTGATTCAAAAAAAGTTATATAGAGGTATCATTATGTGTTTACTATATCTTACATTTAGTAGTAAAAAATAATTTTTTCTATTAGTCTATTTTCATGATTTCAATTAATCCCAAAAAACAAGATAATTTATATTAAAATAAATTTTATATATTATAAAGAAACAATTATTCAATCTTTAAATTATCAAAAAAGAATTTCATTTTAATATAATTTAATATTGAGATTCTAATTTTAGAGGATTTAGATTAGTGATGAAAATTAGTGTAGGAACCTGTCTGTTTATATGAAAATCATTAGTTTCATGGTTGTAGAATAAATTCCATTTAGTTTCACTTTCAATATCTAAGGTAGAATATATATCTTCATGTAGATTTTTCAGAAGTGTTTTGGGTAAAACACAACTATCTCAAATTTGGACTTAATTTTAATATTATTTATATTTTATGTGATAGTTTAAGGGTAATAAATATTTAAAAAAATTCACTAAGTCAATCAAGAACCAAGAATATTGATATAAGATATCATTTTCAAATAATACATGTTCTAAAAAGGATATATCATTAGAATTTTTAATTCTGAATATCAACATTATGATATTTGTAATAATACACATACCATTTGAACTATTTATTTTACTAAGAGGGTAGTATAAATATATTATTTTAAATTAATATTTTTTAGTTTATATAAAATTATTTTCTTCACTTATTTTTTGTAACTATTATTTTTATATTTTTATAATTTTTTTGATCAATAATTTTTTTCCTTTTACAAAATGTGCATCTTTCAAAACTAGAAACGAATAATGATTACACGGAGTGATATTATCAAGAAACCAGAACCAACGTCACTAAAAATTTCATGAAACCCTTTATATATATATATATATATATCTATATATCTTTCTCTCTTTCTATTGGTATTCACACTCTTTCAACATCAAAATCCCTAACATTCCTTTCGAAACCCTAAAATATTAAAAATAAACCTTCATAATCTTAACAATGTAAATTACTAGGATGGTATAATGAGGATAAATAATGAGTTAAGTAATATAAATTTGTCCCCTAAAGAATTTTTTTATTAAATGGTTATATATTTATAATGGTTGTGCCATATAAATATTATTTCGAAGCTAAATATATCCTTTAATGTATTAGAATATCTATTTGTTGAGGAAACTTCCATATTATTTTTTACATTCCTGTAAAAGAGTTATATAAAAATGTTCATTACTTTTTTGGAGATAAAGAAGACGCCATCATGTCACAGGTAAATGATACTAAATTTTTTATTTCATTTATAATAATAGAAATGATTTTTCAATGTATTCATGATGCTTTTTTAATTTAAATCTTCAATGGGATAGAAATCATAAATAAAAATCTATGCATATTATTTTATTACTCAGTCATTCAACCATGATTTAAAAAATGTAAGTAAAATATATTGAGGGTGTCTAGAAGTTGCTGGTTGGGATCCTTCAGTTAATAATACTTAAAAGAATTTATTAAATACAAAATACTATTTTTAAAATCTTTTATCTAATATTTATGATGATAAGTGATAATAATTTTAATTTCCCATCATATATGATTTGGTAAAAGAATAATTGTTACCTAGGGAAAATAATAATGTATTAACTTCTACATGGAAGGAATAATTCTCTTCTTTTGTATCAATCAGAAAATATTGGGGATTTACATATCAACACTAGGTTACATCTATGTAAAATTTTGAATAATATAACACTAATAAATTTTTTTATAATATGGAGTACTATAAATGTAATATTGATACCTAATTGTGTTAAGGGAAAAAAATAATATAGTGCTCCTGCTTAAGGGGAGAAAAGAAATTTGAGGTCTGATGGTATATTCTGTATTCCAAAAGAAGAAGTGGAAGAATCTAGAGTATACGATTAAAATTAAAACAAATAGATCTAGAATCTAATTTTATTTATATCATCTAGGGGTTAAAAGTGTTCTTCATCAATCTCTTGAAGAGAATTTGGATTAATCCATCATTGAGACTCTTTTCACCTAGCCAATATAAAGGCGTAATCCTACAGATCTATCTCGTATGGTTTAGGAACAACATATTGAGATTTCTACAACTATAAAGGTTGATATACCTATATTTCTCATAGTCTTAGTCATTCCTATGGATAAAAAACCTTATATTCAATAAAATATTAGAGTAGATAAAGAGGAACATTCTAAAATTCAAAAAAATATCAATATTAATATTATCAGGATTAAAATCAAAATGATAAAGAATTTTTTGATGAACAAGTCTATGATTATTATACGGAAAATAATAAAAAACAACTAGTAGTAACTAAAACTACTTGGTTATAAAATAATTCATAATATTTTTATTTTTGATTATTTTAAAAAGGCCATTTATGAAACTACAAGAAAGATAGAGGTTATTCTCATTGAATCGTCACCCTCCTCCTCCAATGAATGAAACAAATGAAATTCATTAGCCTCAGTTTATTTTTATATATCACTGAGAATATAAAAAGATGAATCTTATAATTCCCTAACTCATTGAACTGGAAAAAATTTATCACTTTTAAGAAGTTGTGGGAGGAAAATTTTAGATTTCAAAGTGAGAAAGAGTCTTTAAAGAAAAATACAGAAGATTTTAGAAGAAAAACTATTATTATAGAAGAATTAGAATCTCTAAAGAGAAAAAACTAGTTTTAGAAACAATTGGTTTCAAGAATATATTTTTATGAACATCAAAGAGAAATGGATGTCCAGTTTGGAAGACTGAGAGAATGATCTTATTCAATGAATAATTTTAGTGATTTGAAAAAACAAATGAGGAAGTTTTATTGAATTCATATGGAATAGTTATAATCACTATATAGAATCTAAACATAGGCTACAAATTTCTCTATATTTAGTTATACTATTTGACAGAACTACTATTTTAATGTATACATTCAATGATAGTATCCATTTACTTTAGTGTGAAAATTCATTGTTAAATTTTTTCTTAGACAACCAGATAGATCTCAATGAGGAATTAACATATGGATATCCTAGAAAAAATAACATTATTAAATATTTAGGAGAAATTATATAACATTTTTTAGTAATAATGGATTGTTACTGAGTTTATAAAATTAATTTTAGTAGAATGTTTTATGTTATTTAATGAATCAATAATTTTTATGCAGCTGTTGGTTAAAATCCTTACTAAATATTAAGGAGGAAAAATGGAATAGTAAAAGTAATTTCTTCAAGATGTTATAGTTTCACATGCTTCATACTCATTCAAACCATACCTATGTAACTTATCCAGTTATAATATTTGTAATCTTTAAACGAAATTATTCGCGTAATAAAAAAATTTACCTTTATGAATGTATTTTTTTATGAATAAATATATGTTTATAAATATTTCATTTCTTCTGTCAGAAAATATATCATTTCTCATAAAGAATAATCTAAAATTATTTCATCTTTTTATGCTGCATTAAATGTTTTTAATACATTCTCTACTATTTTATTTTTGAAATCAAAAGGGGGGATAAAATTGGGTAAAACAACATCCTTACATTCAAAATTATTATTTTTATATATCTTATTTCTATGAACTGATTATAATAGAAATTTAAGAGTTTACTTTATAGAAAAAAAGTAAAATATATTATTTCATTTGGGTTTACTATTCCTATATTTTATATAATTCATGATATCTATTTTGTGATATTAAAAATAATATATTGTTGGGTAAGAATTATCTCAATAATAAATTATGAATCTAATTTGTTTTGATACTCAAAAAAACCATTATTTTTCACAAAAGATGATACTTTAATTATATTTCTACAAATATATTTATTGATAATTTTTTCATAATTGTGGGTTAAAAATCCTTTTTTATCATATTCTATGTTTTTTTTGTTTTTTGGAAACATTTTTCATATTTTATGTTTGTTAGCGTAAGATATGGTTTGGAAACCCTACGGTTGAAAAAAAACGTATGTGTTATGTACCCTATGATGTTCAACAACCCCAATTTTTTTATGAAACTATACATCCGAAGGAAGTAAATTATGCTTCATCATCCCATATTATTTTAACAAAAATACATTGTGAACCACAATTTTTTAGATTATGGCTATGTAAAGAAACCATGTGTTTGATAGGTCAATGCCATATTTTTTAAATAAAAAAATTATTCATTTTTTCTAAAAAAGTCTATTCAAAAGTGAACATATTGTTATTGTTTTTATGATGTATTATATGGATCGTGTTCATTGTCTTCAAGCTTCCCTATTTCATACAGATGTTATGACACTGTTGAATAATTTTAACTCAAATTGTTGTGATTTTTCAAAAGATTTATTGGATTTTTTATGAATAAAGTAAATCCAACTAATTATATTTAAATAGATAGAGTATTTTAATTTTAAATATGATATAAATAGTGACATATATTATTTAATACAATCCATCAAAAAATATAATATATCGATCATCTCTGATGTTCTAAACAACTATATTGTAGGGACCCACCTGTTTCAATATTGAGCTGCATAAATAGATGAGAAACATCTTCTTATATTATTTATATTTTGATATTTTATTTAAGATAGTTCAAAAAATAATTTATTTTAATCTATTATGTCTAGAATACCATTATCTTTGAATATGAAGAAATATTTCCTATCAGAAACTGATGCAACTATCAAAAGAACCGATTTATTTAATCAAATTTATCACTATTGATTTATTGTAGTTATGTATGCTAAAAAAATTCTTATTAGATAATATTATTCTTGGAATAAGATATATAGGATTTAGTTCCATATAAATGAACCAAAATACTCTATAAAACCTTTTTATAATGGTTTCATGTTCTGGAATATAGATCTTATGGTCTTGTGATAAGAGGATATTTTTAGTTAGAATCACAAAGCTCACTGAGAGATCATTGGTGTTGTGGACTAAGGAATCATTATTCCCCTAACCACTTTAAAATTATAGTGTTCTTCATTTATATTTATCTAGTTATGAAAATACATAAATAATAGAATACATCATATTTCCAAAAAACACGACGAATGATAGATGTTGGAATCTATCTAAGATTATTTGGAAGACACAATTAACTCCACCTTGTGTCTCTTGGTGTTATTTTGACAGAACAATTAATAGAATATTTTTCTTTAGATCATATCCCATAGGAAAATAATTATTATACTCATGATCTCTTGTTATTTGTGGTTGTTATTTTACTAAAGAGATGTTCTCATTGTCTATTTGGTGAGATGTTCCAGTTTTTGACAGACTAAAATATCTTGATGTATTTATTTCATATAAATTATTTAAATAATTATAGAGTTGATTGGTTGAATATCATTATTAAATCTAATTATACATGCTATATAATCCTAAAATAGAAAATTCCATTAATTATTATAATACAATGAAGTCTCATGTGTATTTATTTCAATAATTAAAAAATAGTCGAGATATTAGTTTATTTTGCTGAATGATATGTTTTGATTAATTATAGGTGCACTTCAATGTTATTAAATAAATACTGAACATATCATCATATTTGAAAGAGTGAGTTAAAGAGTATTAGATTTTAAATTCTTAGCATTTTGTTTTTCTAGATAATTTATATTTTTTCAACCAGCATCCAAAGTGAATGATTATTAATGATTGCAATTATATTTTAAAGGGTTTCATTGATTTTCTGATGGATATTTGAGAGGATATGATGATATTATTTTATATTTAACAATTTCTTGTTAATCCATGTTTGAGTAAAATATAATGTAGTATTCATGGAATATTTTGGTTGCTAGGTATAATGGTGATATAGATAATTTTTTGAAATTCTTCTCTTCTCAAAGAGATGAAGTTTATCATCAATGGAAAAATATTTAAGATTCAGTCATTTCCCATTTTCTAGGGGAAATTGGATGATCTCACCAAGTATTCTAGTAAATTTTTCCCTAGATAATACAATGGGAAGGATTTATTTTGGGTTATTATAGATTAGATGAATAAAGTTACCCATTTATTTTTTAGATATATATTTGGTTTCTAATCATAATAAGAATAATATCAAATATATATTGACACTTAATTCTATATCTAATATAATTATACCTTATCATTATGATATATTTATTTAAAAGTATTAGAATGGTTTTTAGAAATCAATAGTTTACCAATTAATGTAAAAAAACCTATAATCAAATATAAAATGGATAATATGAACATATTATTCAGACCCATGATAATTTCTTTAATTGATTTTGTGTATTTTATATAGGTATTGTATATATATGTTACCATATGAGGGTGAATTAAAGGTAAAATAAAATATATAATTATTATCCCACCCAATTAAGTAAAATATATGAATAATATTAACTATAAAAATTCAATTAATCCAATTTAAAAGAAAATTAAGTGGGGTAGTTAATAATTGATTAAATATTAAAAAAGTTTGCTGATAATGGAAATAATTCCCTTAAATAAATAAACAAATTAAAAAACAATACACATATTATTGGATGAAAATTCGAATATGACCTAAAGGTTATTTTACAAAAAATTAATATGGGTATTACTTCTATTTAAACCCATGTGGTAGGGGATATATAAACTAAAGATAAGGTATCAACAAGTTTTATAAACAATAACTTATTTGTCTATAATACTAAATTAACACTTGATCAATACTTGGAACCTATTTAAAAAAAATTTCCAATATAGGAGGCTCAATCTATGAAATTCTATTTAATATCCCTAATTTAAAGAATGTGAAAGTATTGTAGAAATCATCTAACACCATGATTTAGAGGATTAAAACAATAATCCTCAATGTCTCATCCATTGTAAATATTAGAGGATGAATAATTAGAAATAGAAATTATATGATATTTATAAATAAAAAAATAAGTGGAATCTCTTAGTAGAATACACTAAAAAAAATACAATCAAAACCTATCATGGAAATGTGATTTTTTAATCATAAACATGAGTCAAAAAATTCATTATTAAATTAATATCCTATAAAATTTATTTCAATCCCAAATAACATAGTTGAATTTATAGATCATGGCATAATGAACATCAATGGTTGGATTCCAGAATTTTTATCAGTTCAAACCCAATAAAAATAATAAATAGAAATTAATCTATATTTTGGTGAAATTAATTATCTTTCTATCATATAGGTTTAGTATGTTCATGTATTTAGATGGTCCAGTTTAGTTCATTGGATTATGTGAACAATATTTTACACTGCATAATCAATACATAAATAAAATCTTCATGTTCTCATAAATTGGAATTATATATTATGATATTAAAAAAATGATTTGAAGATTAATTTATCTAAAAAATATCCCCATTTTAAAATCACAATGAACAAATTAATAAGTATATTTTAGAAGATTTTAAAAACATATCTAATTGAATTTTATAAAAACAATATTCAGTTGTTATAATATCCATGATACTAAAATATTCCCTTTATTAAATTCATAATGTTAATAACATACACTATTCGACTTAATAATAAATTTTCACCTTGGATTAAATAAAAAAACTAAGAGTATATATCCAATTTCATCCCCTTTTTAAAATAATGGAAAAAAATTTTCTTATTAAATTTCCACAATTTCTCACAATAAAGTTGTTAAAATAGAAAAAAATAGTGGAAAATGTAAAATTCATAATCAATTAATTAAAAATGAAATTTTATAATTACATATATATAATAACAATGAATAATCATTTACATATATTTTTTTTAAATAATTCCCATCATTGATATAGAAAATTTAATTATATAAACAAAACTTTCTTTTCCATATAACTTTAGTTTTCTCCCTTTTGATTCTCTTCTCGATCATACTAAAATAACACAAAAAATTTATCATTCTCCCTTTTCAAAAAAATAAATTCAATAATATAATAAGTAATATATTTTTAATATTTTTAGTATTTGTGAGAAAAACCATTTTCATAATTCATCTATTGATTTCTACCTATGACCATATTATGAAGAATAGAGTTCTATCAATTATATTTAATATATTTCCTTAACATAAAATGAAACTATTTTAAAATATAAATCAATGTATAATATTTCATACCAAAACACTCCCCACTTTTATGTTTAAATTAAAAATAATGAAATTATAGAATATAAAAAGGAAAAATAATATGTTTTCATGGTCAATACATTTGAAATCATTTTATAAGAAGATAATTTACAGTAATTTTATCATATATAAAATTAATATTCAGTAAATGTTTTTGTTAGAATAAAAAAAATCATGTATACATAGTTACTTATATTAAAATAATAGTTTAATAATCAAATATATGAGTCTATTAGTAAGATGTATGTGAAACATTAATATAAAAGCGATTTTTAAATATCTAAAAATTACGTTGGAAAAATTAGTACCTTCCATAAGATAATTACCATTATGTTCAACTATCAATCATATCTTTTATTGTTTATAGTTTTATAATATTTTCAACATCTATATAATAAATAATGTTTAATGATCATAATAACAATATACGGATCCTACATGAAATTTTAGTGTTGATAATGATTAAAAATGGTCTCACCATTTCCGAAAAAGAATTTAAATGATTAGAAATAGTGAAATAAAAAAAATATTTTATGATCATTTGTCATTTATCATACTTACCTTATTTTTAATATATCAATATCAAACATAATTTATGGGTTTATTAAAAATTTTATTAAGTATATTTTCCGTTATAATAAATATAAAAATAATATCACATGTTTGTGTTTGGTTTATAAGGATGTGGTGTCTTGTGTCTATGTGGTTGGATCGTTGATGACTTTTGGATTTTTGGATAATGATATATTAAATGGGTGATAAAATTTAATGTATTTTTATTAATAACCAATGCAAAGTCATTGAGTATTTTTTCCTTCCAATATAGTTAATTTAAACAAACTCTAGCTACAACTTTTTTAGATTCAATAATTTATTATAAAAATAAATATTTTTTCTGAATTGAATATGAGGATAAAAATTCACCAAGAAAAATAAATTCATATACATATTTATCAATCCATTTTTTATCCACCAAAAGTAATCAACATAATAAATTTTAAGAATAAAATATTATTCTTAGGAATGGAAATTTTTGAGTTCTAATCTCCCTTTTAGATAAGAGGATATCTATTTATCTTTCTTACGATGGGATTATTTAGAGTTGTCTAGATACCTAAAATATATGAACATAATCTATTATTTATTACTAATAAATTTATTAATCATTTTATAATTGTAACACACCAAGCTTTCACGATACACTTCTCTTTGAATAATATAGCAGCGTGTGTTGTACGCAACTTCGTGTTCTAAACACACACCACAACTAATCAATGTAGCCATTATTTATAGTAATACGAAATTTTTAACATTATAGAAATATTATATTTCAAAATGTAATTCATTTTTGTATTCATATTATCGAAATTATCCAAAGTTGATTTTTTTATAATTTTCTGAGAACATCCATTTTTTATGAATAGTGAAAAATACTTAAAAACAACTTTTTTAATCAAAATAATTTATGGTGATATATTATACTATTTAGTGGTTTTAAATTATAATTAGAATATATTTTTACCATTTTATCCAATGGTTGTCATTATAATTAATTTCACTTTGAAATTGGACATAAATAATTGTCATTCTTTTGATATATATCGTTTCTTAAAAACACGCTATTTGTTTTGACAACGGGAATTAATTATGAAATTAATTAATGAAACATATATGTTTGGAATTTTGTAAAATAGACATCATTTTTGAGTTCATAATATCAATTATAGCTTAGGGTAAAATTTTGGCATTGTTCTGAAAAACATCAATTTTTGATGAATAGTGAAACCACTAAGTGGCAGTTAAAAACTGATTTTTCGTTTAAATGAAACATTACCACTTCTGTGATTTGAATTTCAAAAATCCAACATACATGGTTGTCATTAGGAAGTAAAATGTGGTTCAATGGGATTAAAATAATTTTTTTGATGAATAGTAACTTTTAATTTTAATTAATCGCGATTAAAGGTTATTAGTGAAATTTAAGGTAAAAATAGTATTATAAAAATAAGAAATGACCTTTACACTTGTAATACCCCTATTGGATGTGTCATGGACGACCAAGACAATCCATGTGTCAACATGGGGACCCCATGGAGCCACTTTGGTAGGAAAAGGACATAAATAACTTTTTATTTAATGTTAAAATAAAAATGTCACAAACAAGAGTTTTTTTACTAAAACTATTTTTAAATGGGGTTATACAAGTCATATTTTTGACTATAAATATCCATTAGAAATATAAAAATATTTCCTACATCATGATAGTTTTTTTTATAATTTTTAGACTTTATATAAATTAAACTATTTATGACACCATGATGATGCAGCAATTACCTCATTAATTAACGATTTAAATAAAATGAAAAGATAATGTAGAATATAAGGCGTAAACCTGTCAAAAACATATTTTATGAGTAGATTTAGAACCCTTATCACCATAGCCTCGAAATATATCATTTTCGGACCTTTAGAATCTGAAAATCATATCATAATAATGTAACATTTCATGAGTTCCAAGAGTGCCCCTCCTCTCCTCTTATAAAAGGTCCCCACAACTACCACCTTATTCACACCTTCTAATCCATTTGGATTGGCCAATATCTTCCCAAATACTCTCTACACTTCCCTCTCTTACTCTTAGAATCCTCCCTTTGGGCAGAATTCTTCCCAAGGAAGCCTTTGGCTCAAACCAAAAGAGTTTCCCGATTTTAAGGTAATGTCTTCTTTTATGTCATTGTGTTTTATTTTGATTATCCTACCCCCTAAACTCTTTTTATCCATTTCTTTTGTGACAACACTAGTATCATCAAAATACTAGGATGTTGTTATAAAAATTATTCTAGCTACACTTACACACACCTATATCTAATGGTTAAATAACAGATTGTTTCTCACGAAACGATGATTGTTCAACATTCATATAACACCTTCAAAGGTGGAAATTAAGATGTAAATATATTTATATAATCTATATAATATGTTTATGTTTAACTTAAGCTTCTGTATTTTTCATTTATGGCATAACATTATGGGTTCCATTATGGGTTAACACGATATTTTCAATTTAGGAAGTGCGGACTGCCGCCCCCTCAAAGTGATTTGAATCGTTAATATCATATGTGGGATGTATAAAGGATGGAGTAAATGGTATTATACATTATATAATACTATAATTATATTATACTTTTATTTAATTATGTTTCATTCCATTAAAATATGAAATAGAAATGAAAGTAGCATTCATGCGTACATACGGCTTACCGTCTCCATGAACGATGCATTTTATTTCTTACCTCTAAATGTTATGTAATATTATAAATGCATGTACATACTGGATATATATGTTATATATGATATCTAAATCATGAATATAATTCTGGATATAATATATATTTCACCACATGAACAACTTGTAATTATAGGAAGTTTACTTTTGACTCAAGTACCAAAGATCGACAAAATGACTGTTATTAACTTAAACAATTACATAATGTTCATAACATGGTAATAAGTGATATGAAAGGAATAATGAACATGAAAAAGGTTATTAAGAAAAACAAATTAACTCTAGTTTATTATTCATGAGGTTAAAGAACGGTCGAGTCAAGACAGGACGTAAGGTAAGGGAACTTCTTAACCCGATTTCCATTCTTTGGGTTAATCTCCTACTTTCAAATTATGTCATGATACTATAATTTGCTATCTTGTATTTATAAATTCTTTATCTGAACATATAGTGAATACACATAATAGCTATATTTTATTTAAAAATTATCTTTTTAAGGTGTTTCGTCTCAATCTCCATTCATTGAGGCATATTTTGTTTTATACACAAATTTCTTTTATACGGTGTATAAACCCCTTTGACTTTTACATTTATTCAAAATGAATCTTTTTATATGAAGCGTTTAACTAAATGAAACAAAGTAATGTTTTTCTTTCCATACGTATGCGGCGACAACGACTTCTCCACCGCCGTGACCATTATTTGAGTTTCGTCTTCTTCTACAAGCCATAACTTTTTTTAAATGAAAAATAAATACAATGCTTTAATTTTCCTTTATTTTGGTTTTGAAATTGGTTTTGATAAAGTTTTTATTATATCAATGTGTTTTATTGATATCTTGTGATTGAAGTGATGAAATGTTATGTTTCCTTTATGCATGTTTTATGTGATACAATTATGTTATGGTTTATGATATGTTTAAACCTGTTTATATGAGGAATGCATTGGACTTAATAAGTGACGGGTGGAGCCCGCTATAGCTCCTCGATGCATCAGTAGGTCTCATGAGACAAATTAGTGTCTTGGCATGAGTCCATGAAAAAATCTTTTTTGTGGTCTTGGCACGAGGCCTTGACTACGTGGTTATGATAGTCTGGCATTATGCATTCCATCATTATGAAAGTGGTTATTGATATTAAATGGGATTATTCGACTAGTAGAATATCCATGTGAGTAAGTAAATGGCATTATTTCATTTTGATTTTTCCATATCATTCTGAAGTTCAAGTTTAAAAAGGCATTTGTTTTAGTTATACATTGCCTTAAATGTTAATGTTTATTTATGAAAGCTTCCGCAATATTGATATACTTACTGAGCATCTGAGCTCACCCCTTTCAATGTTTTAATATTTTCCAGGATGTGAAGAAGTATTTTATGAATGACCTATAGGGATAGTCAGAAGAGGATATGAGTGTGGACTATGGATACTTTGTTATTGTAGTATTTCACTTTATGATGTAATGTAACATTTATTAATGTATCTAGTGTTTCCAAGGCTACTAAACTAATCGGTCTTTCAAGACTTAATCTTTTGTGATCATGCCAATGTTACGCAATAATGCACAGACACTAGGTAACTGGGGTTGGGGCGTTAAAGTTGTTTTCAGACGAAGTTTAGTACTAACCTTGGAAGCTAGATTTAGATAAACTCTGATTAGAGCACATAACCCAAAGATAGACTTTGAGGATTAGTATAGAAGAACTTCCTAGAATTTTGGTATTATAGAGATGTTGTGAGTTTTCCGAGCAATACATCCCTGTCTGGATACGAGAAGGTAGAGGCAGATCTAGCACAGATGTACCTAGGGGTTAAATCCAAAAAACACCTCTTTGAGCTAGACTCGAACGGGAACTAGTGCATGACAACGGGCCTTGCTGCACTCTTGGTTACGACACTCCTAGGGGATATGCTTAGGATAATTCTCATTTTATTTACAAACCACTATGAAGGGTTATGAGTATATACTTCCTCAAATAAAGCATTTTTATGATTATGGATTATATCCATAAATAGTTCAATTTATGTTAAGTATTTTACAAGTATGGAATTATTTATTTTGATTCATAAACAAATCTAGTTTATTCCATTGTTTAGAAATGGCGCCAAGTGGAAGGAATAGAAACCGTATCAATGCACGCACTCTGTGTAGGGATTGCCCTCCTGCTCAAGATATTTATTGTGGATCTGGAGATACAACTAGTGTTGATCAACTTATTACCATATTGGGACAACTTACTCAGGTTATGAATAATAACCTTACTCGTATGGAGCACCCTGATCCACAACGTGGAGGATCAATGTTAGACCGCTTCATGAGGAAATAACCACCAACATTTAATGGGGGTACAAATCCATTAGTTGCTGAGCAATGGATAAACTCCTTAGAAAAAATATTCCATGCCTTGGGGAGTAGTGAAAGGGAGAAGGTTGTCATGGAAGTCTACCGCCTCACTGGAGATGCTGATCAATGGTGGTCATTGATTCAAAATACAAAGGAAGATGATGAAGTATCAATTATGGAATGGAGGGAGTTCAAAGATCTTTTCTTAGAAAAGTACTTTCCCCGTGACCATAGAGCATATATGGAAAGACAATTTCTGAGTCTGAGGAAGAAGGAGGAAGAGAATGTCGCAAATTATGAGTCTAACTTTACACAGTTAGCGAGGCATGCATCAGATTATACATGTAACCCAAGAAGTAAGATTGATCGTTTCTATGATGGGTTAAAACCATTTCTTCATCGAGCCTTATTCTCAAAATCTTTCTCCTCATACAAAGATATTGTCTCATGTGCTATCAAGACAGAAAAGGAATTCACTAAGTCTTATGACAACAAAGTAAAGAAATAGAAGAAGAGAATGGTGGAACAAGGGACAGATATAGGGAAAAAGGGAAAGAAGGATTTTTCCATTTTGCGATAATTGTGGGAAGAATCACCCCGGTACTTGCCTAAAGGGAATGGGAGTTTCTTACAAATGTGGAGAAAAAGGTCACCAGGCTCGTGATTGTAAGGGAAAGAAAAAGGCTATCAATGATGAATTCTACAATTGTAGGGAAATGGGGCATTATGCAAATGAATGTCCTAAGCTTCAGGGAAACGTACCTCAAAAAAGGCCAAGGGATCAAGGACAATATTATATTGTTACTATAGTTGTCAGGGGAATAATTAATGTATTGGTGCATTTGGACTCAAGGATTATATTCTGGTTATAATAATAATGTGATATATATGAGGATTGTACTCCAGTAATGGTTTTTTTTCATTAAGGTTTTAATATGATGAAGGTAATCATATTTTCAGTATGTGACAAAAAGAGAAGCTTTAATTTTTTTGGGGAATCTGATGTTATAATTGATTTTAGAATTTAAGGACCCTTTAGAGAATGTCTGGACAGAGATATTTTGGAAAACTATATAGGTTGGAATGGATTAAGTTGAACCTTGGATAGTATTATTTAAGGTTAAAAAATTTATGAAGATTATTTTTGGAGTACTATAGTTTTAGAAAAAGGACAACCTGCAGGGTGGGACATAACCCATCGCATCGGACAAAGCTGTAGGAATCGAACCCACAACCATACTGCGACCTGCCTTTATTACCTACCACTAGCCTACAGGAAGTCCCTGGTTATTACAAAATAGTTTTCTTAATTTAAATGGTCTGTGTTAATATTTTGAACTTTTTACGATTAGGATAAATATAATATTTTTTAAATCTATTACCTTTTGGAGTGAATGAATGGTCCGTGGTCAAAATTTATTAAAGAATGAAAGCCTACAAGAAAATTAAATATATTTCCTTATGTTCTTAGTAAATCTCTTAAATAAATTCCTCAACTTTATGAAAGGTAACTAAAAACAAAAATGTTGTCGGTTAACATTTCCAACTGGGGATTCAATGAACATTTAACCAATCACAAGTTTGTGATTTTCTTATGGATAACTTTCTTCTAATCCTATTTTCTACAACTCTCCCTCAAACCATGATGGCTTGTTTCTCCTCCATATCCATATTTTCATAGAATCCTAGTATGGGCTATCTTGGGTGACCTTTGTACTTCTCTTTCAATCTTTTAATGTTATATTCTTATTATCCCTATTTCCGATGTGGGTTTTCCACAAAGGTATTTTCTATTTTCAACCATTTATTTTTGAAGAACATTTTCAAATGGTGAGGACGCAATTTATTGAAGGAGGGGAGAATGTAACACCCAAATCATTCACGATACACTTCTCTTTGAATAATACAGCAGCGTGTGTTGTACGCAACTTCGAGTTCTAAACACACTCAACAACTAATCAATGTAGCCATTATGAATAGTAATACCCACTTTTTAAAATTATAGAAATTATATATTTCAAAATGGAATTCATTTTTTTATTCGTAATATCGAAATTATCCTATGTTGAATTTTTTGTAATATTTTGAGAACTTCTATTTTTTTATGAATAGTGAAAAATAATTTAAAACAACTTTTTTAATAAAAATAATTTATAGTGATAAATTATAATATTGAGTGGTTTTAAAGTATAATTAGAATACATATTTACCATTTTATTCAATGGTTTTCATTAGAATTAATTTCACTTTGAAATTGGACATAAACAATTGTCTATCTTTTGATATATACTGTTTCTTAAAAACACGCTATTTGTTGTGACAACGGGAATTACTAATGAAATTAATTAATTTAACTTATATGATTGTAATTTTTCATAATAGACGTCATTTTTGAATTTAGAATATCAATTATATCTTAGGGTGAAATTTTGGCATTGTTCTAAAAAACTTCAATTTTTGATGAATAGTGAAACCACTAAGTGGTAGTTAAAAAACTGATTTTTTGATTAAATGAAACATTACCACTTCTGTGATTTGAATTTAAAAAATCCGACATACATGGTTTTCATTATTAAGTAAAATTTGGTTAAATGGGATTAAAATATTTTTTTGATGAATAGTAACTTTTATGTTTAATAAATCACGATTAAAGGTAATTAGTTAAATTTAAGGTAAAAATAGTATTATAAAAATATGAAATGACTTTTACAATTTTCCTACAAATATTGGATGTGTCATGGACGACCAATACAATCCATTGGTCAACTTGGGGACCCCATGGAGCCACTTTGGTAGGAAAAGGACATAAATATCTTTTTATTTAATGTTAAAATAAAAATGTCACAAATAAGAGTTATTTTACTAAAACAATTTTTAAATGGGGTTATAAAAGTCATATTTTTGACTATAAATATCCATTAGAAATCTAAAACTATTTCCTACATCATGATATTTTTTTTATAATTTTTATACATTAAATAAATTAAATTATTTATGACACCATGTTGATGCAGCGATTACCTCATTAATTAATGATTTAAATAAAATGAAAAGATAATGTAAAATCTAAGGATTAAACTTGTAAAAAACCTATTGTATGAAACGATTTAGAACCATTATCACCTTATCCTCGAAATATATCATTGTGGTACCTTTAGAATCCGAAAATCATATCATAATAATGTAACATTTCATGAGTTCCAAGGGTGCCCCTCCTCTTCTCTTATAAAAGGCCCCCACCACTACCACCTTATTCACACCTTCCAATCCATTTGGATCGGCCAAACTCTGCCCAAATACTCTCTCCACTTCCCTATCTTACTCCTAGAATCCTTTCTTTGGACAGAATTCGTCCCAAGGAAGGCTTTGGCTCAAATCAAAAGAGTTACCCGATTTTAAGGTAATGTCTTCTCTTATGTTAATTTTTTTATTTTTCTTATCCATCCACCTGAACTCTTTTTATCCATTTCTTTTCTGAAAACACCAGTATACTCAATATACTAGGATGTTTTTATAAGAATTATTCGAGCTACACTTATACACACCTACATCTAATTGTTAAAGAACATACTGTTTCTGTGGATGGTGAATTTCTGCCTCACGAAACGATGATTGTTCAACATTCATATAACACCTTCAAAGGTGGCCATTAATATGTCACTATATTTATATATGCTATATAATATGTTTATTTTTTACTTAAGATTCTGTATTTTTCATTTATGGAATAACTTTATGGGTTCCATTATGGGTAAACACGATATTTTCATTTTAGGAAGTGCGGACTACCGCCCCCTCAAAGTGATTTGAATCATTAATATCATATGTGGGATGTATAAAGGATGTAGTAAATGATATTATACATTATATTATACTGGAATTATATTATATTTTTATATCATTATGTTTCATTCCATTAAAATATGAAATAGAAATGAAAGTAGCGTTCATGCGTACGTATGGCTTACCGTCTCCATGAACGGTGCATTTTATTTATTACCTCTAAATGTTACGTAATATTATAAATTCATGTATATACATGATATATATACTATATATGATATCTACATCATGAATATAATTCCGGATATAATGTATATTTCACCACATGAACAACTTGTAATTATAAGAAGATTACTTTTGACTCAAGTACCAAAGATCGGCAAAATGACCGTTATTAACATAAATAATTACATAATGTTAATAACATGGTAATAATAGATATTAAAAGGAATAATGAACATTGAAAATGTTCTTATGAAAAAATAAATTAACTCTAGTTTATTAATCAGGAGGTTAAAGAACGGTCGAGTCAAGACAGGACGCAATGTAAGGGAACTTCTTAACCTGATTTCCAATCTTTGGGTTAATCTCCTACTTTCAAATTATGTAATGATACTAATATTTCCTATCATGTATTTATACATTCTTTATGTGAACATATAGTGAATACACATAATAGATATATTTTATTTAAAAATTATCTTTTTAAGGTATTTCGTCTCAATCTCCATTCATTGAGGCATATTTTGTATTATTCAAAAATTTCATTTATATAGTGTATAAACCCCTTTGACTTTTACGTTTATTCAAAAGGAATATTTTTATATGAAGAGTTTAACCAAAAGACAAAAAGGAATGTTTTTCTTGCCGTACGTATGCAGCGACAATGACTTCTCTACCGCTGTGACCATTATTTGAGTTTCGGCTTCCTAAACAAGCCATAACTTATTTTTAAATGAAAAATAAATAAAAAGTTTTAATATTCCTTTATTTTGGTATTGAAAATGGTTTTGATAAAGTTTTTATTATATCAATGTGTTGTATTGATATCTTGTGATTGAAGTGTGGAAATTTTATGTTTCCTTTATGCATGTTTTATGTGATGCAATTATATTATGGTTTATGATATGTTAAAACCTATTTATATGAGGAATGCATTGGACTTAATAAGTGACGGGTGGAGCCCACTATAGCTCCTCGATGCATCGGTAGGTCTCATGAGACAAACTAGTGTCTTGGAACGAGGCCTTGACAAATTCTTATTTGTTGTCTTGGAACGAGGCCTTGACTACGTGGTTATGATAGTCTGGCATTATGCATTCCATCATTATGAAAGTGGTTATTGATATTGCATGGGATTATTCGACAAGTAGAATATCCATGTGAGAAAGTAAATGGAATTATTTCATTTTACTTTTTCCATATCATGCTGAAGTTCATGTTTAAAAAGGCTTTTGTTTTTGTTATACATTGCCTTAATTGTTAATGTTTATTTATGAAAGCTTCCGCAATATTGTTATCCTTACTGAGCATCTGAGCTCACCCCTTTAAATGTTTTAATAATTTCCAGGATGTGAAGAAGTATTTTATGAATGAGCTGCAGGGATAGTCAGAAGAGGATATGAGTGTGGACTATGGAGACTTTGTTATTATAGTATTTCACTTTATGATGTAATGTAACATTTATGAATGTATCTGGTGTTTCCAAGGCTACTGAACTAATCGGTCTTTCGAGACATAATATTTTGTGATCATGCCAATGTTACGCAATAATTCACCGACTCTAGGTAACTGGGGTCAGGGCGTTACAATAATCCCTCTATATAATTTTAGAGTATCTAGTTTCCAAAATTTAACTTTGTAATATTTATAGTAGGTTACTAATGGATTAAAAATGTTGTAATAATTTTGAAAACCAAAATATTTATGTAAATATATAATTTACATTTATTGACATATCATTTTCCCACTTAATCTCTTATGTATTAAAATCCATTATATAATTACGATGACTAATAAAAATAATGCTTACTTTACTTTGAAAAGTTTTGAAAAACTATTTACAAGTTATTTTGGGTTAAGATTAAAATTATATCATCAATGCATATATTCTTAATGAGGTATTCATTGAAATAAATATAGAAAAAATATACATATATTTCATTCCATTATAAAAAACAATTTTGATGTTAAATATTTTGAAATATATCATACCAGGGACATGTGACTTCATTATGTCTATAATATTGGTTGGTACGTTTAGATTCTTATTATAGTAAATGAATATATAAAAAATGGATTTTTTTCAATATTAATATACTCCCAAGAAAATATATTATGGAAGGAACTCTACATATACATTTTAAATAGGCTATTATTTATTAGATATGTGGATTCAATGAGAAGATTGATTTAATTGAGCATAGATAATGGGGAAAACATTTCTACATAATATATGTCCTATTCATAATTATAACTCTTAAAAAGAAATATTTCTTCACTTCATATAATAGTTCCATTCAAATAAAACTTGTTTCACATTTCCAACATCACTCTTATAACCAAAATATTTTCGGTGAATTAAACTTATGTAAACTAGTTTTACATATCAATTTTATTACTAATATTTTCATAAAAATTATCCAAATACATCACCCATGGCATCATCAACCATTGTTGGTTAAAATTGAAATATGCATTCAAGATTCTCAAATTCTTCTAATAAATAACTTCATGTTATAATTAGTTCATATAGATCAACATTGATATTATCTATAAGTAGGTTTATTTTTATGGACTAATTTGTAGATAAATGGGAATCATTTTCCTTATCTACAAGTTGATGAACATAATTTTTTTTAAATTAAATTAGTTTATAGTTCATTTTAATAGCTTCTAAAAGTTTAAATTTTATGGATTTTATTCAACTTCTTGTAATAATGTAGGAGGTGTTTAAAAAATTATTTTCATATTATTTTAATAATCTATCATTTTAACTTTTTAATTGGTCTGATTTTAGAGAAATAGACATCTTCCATTTCATTATAAGTACATTTTCATTTTTTAATAACATGATACATCATACTAGCAGTGGAGTAACCAAGAAATAAAAATTTATTTTTTTGAAATAAATTTATATAAATTATCTCTAGTATTCATGATGAATAATTTTCATCTAAAATCATTGAAATATTTTTAGGATTCCGACTAGTCCATATATCATAAGGTGTTTTATCATAACCCAGAAAATGTAATACTTTATTTATTTAATAAAAATAATTACTAATTTATTAATCAAATAAACATGTATATAAAAATATCAAATTTTTTGATAAATATAGAAAGGGTTATATTTATAATTTCAACTTTAACAAGTTTTTAGAGTCATTTGTGTCATATTAGTATGAGTAATGTCTTATTAACTAAAACATTTCATAAAAGGATAGATTCTATAACTACCTCCATGATGAATATCGATAGTGATAAATGGTAGTATTTTATATTTTTGAAAAATTGATTAAAATTATTTAAAAGAATATTGTGATTCTGATTTAAGAGATATAAAATAAACCCATGTGAATCTGATGTAATAGTCATCTACGACATAAATATTGGGTTTCATATGATAAATCTAATTTTTATTGGACCAAAAATGTCCTTGTGACCTAAATATAAGGGTATGAAATTTTATACATAACCAGTGAAATTAATTTTTATATTATTCTTATTATGGTATTGGAAAATATCAAAGACATTGGAATTGTAAATAAAATATTCTAATATGTACCTTGCTTGTAATGTCCTAGATATCATAGCTTATATCCTTGAATTGCAGTAATCCATCATCCTATACCAAACCCTAAAATTATACTTAACCACACTAAATAAGGGTACATTCTAGGAACTAATGTCCTCTATGCTTAATGCATATTATTTATCTTTTATATTCATATATTAAAAGTGAACTGACTAGAAAATTATTAATGTACATTTATTATTTGAAATGTACATGGGCTAACCCGCATAACCTAATTGGGATATAAAAATAAATATACTATTATGTCATAAAAACCAAATTATATTATAAATTAATTATTTGTTTAAAAAAATATTCAATATTCGTTGTTTTTTATAAACATTTTATCTAAATGATTCATGTCCAGTATTAAATTTTTGTAATATTTGGAAGGATGAATTATCTACTGTCAATTTTCTAAAAAAATTGGTGTCCATGCACCATGTGTTTTGGCACATGGTACTCATCCATTTAAAAAAAATACAATTCTATGTGTTCGGATCCCATCCATTCATGAGTCATTATATGTTAGAAACCAGTACCCGCGGAACCCATATATTTTTTACGTTGGTACACTAGAACAAATTAATTATTATAATTAATTATTAATATATTCAAATATATGTATATTTATAAATTTATTATCACATATTAGTTCTTCATATAAATAAATTTTATATGATAATTTTAATAGTGTTTATATCTCATTTGATGCTCATGGGAGATCCAGACTAAAATGATAACCTTAAATTGATATTATGATATAGTTGAATAATTCTTATATGGATATATAAAATCTTCTAATTGGAAATGGATAATAAAATTTATTAGGGGAAATTATATTATTATACATTATGAATAATTATTGTTATGGTCTCACATTGTAATCATAAATCGATTAGGTTAAGTGAACAGACCCACTAATAAGAATTCCATATTATTATGAGCAATTAGATAATTCTAATTGTTAGAATATGTAATGGTATATGGATTTTAGTATTTTTATTAATCAATATCAAAAGTTACATAATTAGAAGTACCATTATAAACCAGGATGTGATATATTTTATGTGATTTTGGTTACAATGGGAAAATCATTGGTTACAGGATGTCATTAAATAAGTTTAGAAACGTTTTATCCATTAAATCATTAGGAATGTAGATAAACTGACCCATTGCTTATAATGAAACAACTGAACTAAATTACATTGTTCTTTTGTATGGATGATTTCAATTTAGTAAGTCCACGAAACTCTTATCAATTATACAGTTATAAGTCATAAGTGTACAACCACATTGACCATATATCAAGGAAAGAGTATTATTTTATTAGTGAATTTTCATATTTTTTGTTATTGATACCTTAATTTAGTTTTCCATGTGGTAATTATAATTTTCTCGACGATGATATTAAATAGTAATAATACTTTATTTATTCCACTAAGGAAGAGACCTATAGTTTCAAACACAAAGTGTTTATATTATTCTAAATTTTATTTTATTTAAATTTATATCATAGAATAAAAATTATTCTTTTGAAATGGGGATAATATTAATTCATTACTTATTGATCAAATATATTTAGTCACAATTTTGTGTGAGTTTAATATTAAAAAATATATTTATTCTAAATATCAAGAATAATTCTTTTATTTATATATAGAATGATGAATATTTATTATATGATGTTTGGTAAATTCTTATAAAGGTGTTAGAACTATATTATGGTGAATGATAAAGGAAATAATATGATAACTACTATTTAAACTGATATTAATTTATTTATTAATATTTATATCATCTTGAGACATGCCCTTGTCAGAGAAATGATGATGATAATTAAAATAATTGTATGATTAATGTAATTAGAAATGTGTAATTTCTATGGATAAGTAAATATAATAAGGGCCTTTGTGAAATTACCAATCCTCTAAGCATAGCTCTCAATATATATTCATTTTGATCATTTATGTAAATGGGTGATAAATATTTTTTATGCACTACATTCCATCAACAAATAATAATACTCTTATAGAATAATTAATAATGGTTTTAATATCAATTTAAATTGAATATCTTCCACCATCATCATTGAATCATGATTGAGAAAACAAAATTTATTCCTTAACAACTAAACAATTTTGTATTGATCAATAATACTGATATGAGATTTTTGGTACCACAAGGATAGAACCAGGACTGTCATTATTGATGATAGAGATAAAAATAACATCTTCTAATCACAGATATACTGATTCTAGTTTTGATCAAATTTATTCAATGACAATAACTATAAATAGAATCTTAAAAAATTCAATATCTTCCTCAATAAAAAATCTCAAGATGAAGGAATTATTATTAGATTTTATTTACTTATAAATTTTATTTTAATGATCCTCTATGTATTATAAGGGTTAATACATTATTTTAATTCTAATATAATCCTAAATCACAACATTATTTAAAATTTTATTATTATTTATTCATAATATATAATGAATAAAATCATTAAGAATAGGCTCTCCCAGATTTTTTGGCACCAAGAACCTTCATGTGGAATCAAAGTGGTTGTATTTAAAATATTAATAATTTAATTTTTCATCATGAAATCATATTTTTCTTTTTTCTTTTTTCTTTTTTTTATTTAATACTATTTTAAATTTATATCCATCTTTCCCATTCTTATTAACAATAATTATTTAATAAAAAAATAGATACATTCCAAATATGGAAAATGGTTTTTAGGATTACACAATGTGTAACTCTCTTAATCATCAAATAAACGAAAATAAAAAAGTTTTTATCTGGTCATTACATACGATTTATATTTAATAAACCATGTTTGTATTTAATTAATACACATGTGGCATGTAATTAATACTCATGTTGTGTGTAATGAATTAATACACAAAATATTAGTAATTAATTAATTCAAATTTGGTGTATACATAATACACAGATGATATATAATTAATACACAAGCTATGTGAAATTAGTTAATACACCCAAAGAGTTTAATTAAGGCACATGTACAGTGTATTTAATTAAAAAATCATGTAAAATTAATAAATCCCAACGTGTAAGAAATAAAAAACGATATGTTTTTAGAATAAAAATTGTCTCATGATCATTTACATGGGGTGAACACCATATTGGGTTGTACACTATGTAAAATAATTTACATGGTATTAAAACTACACAATTATCCCAAATTAAAACATTTTCTTTGATATAAATTTGGACTACATGCTATGTGAAAAGTATTGAAGTACATTAAATAATTAATTGATTTATTGTTTACATTAATAATTTTATACCATGTATGACCATCATTATATAACATATACTTAATGCACATTAAATTTGGTTCATGAAATATATGTTATCATATGTGTCTATGTTATAAATTTATTGTACACATTATTGAATTTACATGATATGCCATTTACATTATAATCCAAGATGACCGGTTTTATTTGAAATGTTGGTCCTAAAATTTGTTAACTAAAAATAAAATGTGATCTCAACTGTTTTAAAGAAATTCCCAAATATGATAGTGAATCATTCCTTGAATATTTACACTCACCATTGGGGCAGAATACTATAATGTCCTTAATAACCTCATCATACTCATCTTTATGACCCCCATCTTTGAAAATGAATTTTCCACTTGATTTCATTCTATATTAGATTGTGTGAAAATCAGATTGAAATGGTTGAAATGTATAATACAATCAATAAAATAATGTTATATATTCCTAGGGACATTTGGGGTTCTCTTCCCCAGATATTTATCAACAATTTTAGAGTTATATTCAATCCATAGGGAGATCCAATCATGTACTATACATTTATTGTGAGTGAAAAGTTTATGATGAAGCTTAGATTCTAAATAATTTGGATATGTACAAGATGTGATTCCTCCATATACACCCAATGTAATTATGAATCTATAAATAAAATTAATTTATTTAAAAATTAAATCAAATGATAACATATATATATATCCTGGAATGTTTGGAATAATAATTACTATGATGAAAAATAAATTAGTCTAAAAATTAACTATCAATTCAAGATAAATATAACGTAATTAATAAATTGAGCTGAAATAATAGATAACTTGTATGAATGGGATAACCCTTCATATAGTATATTGATCTCAATCTTGACTAATAAAATTATGTGTTTTATTTTTTTAATTTAATTTCATGGGTTTTATATTGATAAAATAAAATTATGTAATGTGTTTAATCACTCCCACCTTTATTATGTAGGATTTGGATGACCATAATTTCTTTTATGTAAACAGATTAAACATTTCAATTGTCCATCTCCCTTATTAATGAGTAATCATATGTAATGGATGAAACCCCAAGGAGTAGAGATGGTTTTGTAGTCGAGCTGAGGTGAAATTATCCCAAAAGAAACATAGGTCAATATTGGTATTCTATAACAAAAATAGTGATCATATTATGGAATTTTATCTCATATGGTCAAATGTAACAAAATTTTCCACCCAATAAATAAACAATTATAATGTTCATGATCAACTGATTTTGATTTATTTTATTTCTATCTAATTTCATTGATTAATTTATCTATTCTTTATCATTAACACAATAATTATTAAATTAATAATATTTCAAGATGAAAATAAAAGATATGAATTATTTTTTTAATTTTATTTAGTGACATGTTAAATTGATTATATAAAATTCACTTAATTTTAACAATATATAATTATTATTATTACGAAAAAATAGTCATTAAAATAGTAAGTCATGTTTAGTCTTCCATCAATGAAATTAAGATGCTCTCGTATTTAAAGGGTTCATTCATGCCTTATCAAAGGAAAATTTAATTATCGGGAAGTCTCAAAAAGTATAGTTGGTTGACATAAGAAATAATTATTAAATATAATATCTTTAGTTTTTAAATATAAAATTATATTCTTGTGTTGATGGAATTTGAATATGGATTTTTAGATTAGGCATTACACTTAATGAATCAAGGAGCGGCAAGATTTTAGATTGCAAGACAGTTTACCTAAATAATTAATTATTATTTCAATGTCCGTCAAAAAGATTATAATAATAGAAATAGGGATATCTTATGTAAGAAGAAACATGAGGAAGTTTAATCGGGGTCAAATTATCATGTTAAGAGAAAGATGATAAAATTTTAATAGATTAATAATGAAAATAAATAATTTATTCCAATACATTTTTATTGTAATGATGGCATACTTAATTATTAATCTATATTATTATAGTAAATTAAAAATTTATCAGTAATTTTATCCCTCTGATTAATTTCATTGAATGAAATTAAGATTAATATAAGTAACATATTGGAATGGTATACGTTCTTGAAAATAAGTATTATGTAAAGAACAGAATTTTTATAAGCTAAAATCTACAATTTGTTATCTTCCAAATAAGGAGTTGAGTTTTAATGGGCTATATGGATAAAAAAAGACAAGGATATTGTGCTAGATGTATAAATTTTGATTAATTCAACCATGTATACTAAACTCAAGATTTCTTGTGAGATCCAGGATGCACATAAAATTCTCGATCATCCTAATGATCTTAATTAAAAGAGATATATAATTTTTTTTGAGATATCCAAGTTACTTTCACACAAAATGATAGATAATGTTTTCATTATGAAAATACTTTTTATATATAATTGGCTACATTGGGACTCTTTAGATTCTAGGCTTTCTACTTCTTGATATAGTCTGCATCAATATAATTCATTTCTCAATATAAAATAACATCTATTGTTCTCTTATAAATTACATTTTCAAAAACAAAAAATATATCTCATAGATCTCATTATATCACATAATCATGTATATAAGGTAAAAAATCATGAAATTATGTTCATTTGTGTATTGTAATAGAGGAATAGAAAATAGAAACACTTTAGAGGTAACAATAATTTATTTATGAAATACCCAAATGAGTGAATAATTGTAAAAGGATGATAAAGGAACATGATAAAATTTGATCCTCATGAGGTATAAAGTTCTATGTACTGAAAAAATTAAATATTTTGGGAAGAGTTAATATATTCAATATACTTATTTTAAACTCATTATTATAATTTATAGTTATGGGTTAATTCTTTTGTAGTAGAAAAAATATTTTTACCTATGTGTATTTAAACATATGAAATATATCTGTGGAAAAGAATTACTATAATTTTGGTCCATTATTAAATAAGTACAATAACACTAATTCCTAGATAAATATAATGAAATACAAAAATAATTAATTGGTTGATTGATCCATGTTAAACTATTATTTTTATTCATTTTTACTAATAAATTTTGTCAATGTATTATTAAAAAAATATGTCATTTTTCATATTTTGAAAATATGTTTTTATTGTATATTCATAATAAATGTATTTAAACAATTATTGAATAAAAATTGTATATGATCGGTAATTAATGATTACTATAAATATGACACTTATATTAACATAATTTGGTTGATTGTTATTTTTCATTTAAAACTATGAGTTGTTAATAAATTTATACCCAAATATGTGTAATAATATACGTTTGAGATAAGAAACTAAGTATAATGATTAATTAACAATAATATATAGACAAGGAAACTATTAGAAAAAATGGTATTCCATAAAGCTACAAGAGTTAATTATGAAAAATAGTCTGATATATTCTAAATGTGTAACTATAAGGTATGTTCATTTATTTTATTACACTCTTCATAAATATATTAGGAAATATCACGGAAGAAATTAATAGACCAGTTCAAGGATACAATATACTTTAATTCATCTTTTTAGATTGTATTATAACAACATATTCATTGATTATTAATATATGTAGTGAAGGTTATCCCAAACCTAAATTACATTATAAATCAAAAAACTTAATGTAGTAAACAGTGATCTATGAGATTTCTTATATTTATTCTAAGACTTATATTAATTCAGACCTAAAGTGATTTCAAAAATGAATCAAAATCACCAACCATGGTTTAATAATATTTACTGATAGATATCATATTATTTAAAATATTATAATGAGTCCATTTGGTACAATGTTTATATTTTAATGATAAAATTCTTTTAAAATAGGCTTTAGATTTAAACTAAAATTAATAAACACCTATGTGCATCTCTCATAGTTATCTTATAAGAACATTCCATTATTAGTCTACATATACTATATTTATAAAATAATAATGTGTGTATATTTTTATAAAGTTAAAGATGAATATAATTTTATTAATTCCTCTATAAATATATTTTAATATAAGAAAATATAATTCAAAATTCATAATAGGATGAGTTTTTATAAGATACAAAAAATGTAAATGTTGAAAAAAATGGCATATTAATTTTAAAAAAATTCAGTGATATATAACTTCATATTAATAATGAATCTTAAAATGAAGAGGTAATTGGAAACATTCCAAGAATGAAAATTAAGAATAAAATCAACAATAGAATCAATGTTATTAATTTAAAGGAATTTAATTTCACATATTTCATGACATTATACTATTAAAGGCTGTTTAAAAGAAACATAATATGGATTGTAAAAGTCATCACTAATAATGAATAAGTAAATATTTAAGAGATTAAATGAAATCTAATATATAGTTTATAATAAGTCCTTTAATAGAATAATCATGATAATTTTTTTTTGAAATAAACACTCATAAAAGTATTTTACCTTCATTTAATGGGGACATTATATATCAAGTATGACATCCATAACATAATATTGCTACAACATGTCTATATGAGATAACTGAAAGCATTATTTAAAATAATGAATTCAAAGAAGATATAAAAAATGAATATATCGTTTTTTCAATAAAAGAAAGTATAATTATCATAAAATATTAAATTGTAATAATGGATTTGTACATGTCTATATAGGGTTAGTTGGATAACTGTTATTTTTTAGGAAAGTTATATTAATTTCCTATGAAAAAAATAGTTAGTCATACAAACTATTCTTGACTAAAGAATGTAATTTCCCCAATAAAGAGATAAAAAAGTGACCATGTGTAGGGATATGTATCTATATATATGGATCCTTATGTTTTTATATATTAGAAATAATATATATGTTTACCATTTACCTAAAAACATAATGAAAAAATTAAAAATATAATTGTTCTTTAAGTCACAAGTTGAAAAATATTGTTAACTTATTGTGAGTGGGAGGAGGTGGATAATATGATTATAATTTCACAAGATTTTTGTTTTATTAATTGATATTATTTGTTATGATATATAATGATGTTTGATATTTTGTATACATGTATTATGGAATGAATCTATCAGAATAAAATATTTAATATAAATATTGTTAGCCCTAAAACAATCCAATAGTAACTGATAATGTACAACTTGATAAGTTCTAGGTAAAAGGAGGAATGGGGATACTAGATTATTATGGGATCTAACACAATTTCACTATTATATAATTTAGATCTATTTTAATTGGCAGGATAATGTAATAGTTTGATAAGATTATTGCAACTTATGCTTTCCATATCTACAATATCCATGTACATTGCAATATCAAATGTTTCTTAATATTTGATTTAGAAATTATTTTAACAATTTTATGTTCAGCCAATATATTAAGAGTATTATAATTTTTATGATAAACTTTTACTATGGTATTATCTATGATCATATATTTATAACATTGTTACATGATGTGAGTAATTGAGGATATTACAACCTTATGGATTTCTATCAAGATAATGAGATAATAGTAGCCTAATTTGCAACAAAGACATGTTTTAATACCGAGCCCAATCATAGATATAATGGAACTATATTTAATAATATCTATACATAGTATAATCATGTTTAATATTTAGAAACTAAAATGTATTTAATGTATATTTTTAGTGATAATTGAATTTTATTTGGCATAGTTCCCATGAATTTACTAGTTTGTACTAAAAAATATCTCTTTATTAAAATATATGAATATTAGTAAGTTTATTTCCACAAAATGATCATTATTTTAGGTTAATTTAATTTTGAAACTACCTAAGAGTTTATAACTCATTGAAAGATCCTATAAGGTATATAAAATGATGAGAATATTAATGTTTTTTATGATAATATTAAATAATTATCCAACAGTTGGAAGACTATATTGACTAAACATAGGTGATGTAGAAAATCTATTATAGTTGAATCATAATAAACCAAGGAGACATATCATGATATTATCATTGTGTAATCTATAAATGATTAAATTATAAGATCAAACTTTCCAGTTGGAATTCAATACATTTACATATCATTTGGTATTCTTATCTATGAATGACTGTAATGAATCTTAGAAAATAAGATTATTATTAGTAAATATCTTGATCCCTGTATGAATATTTATTACCATAAGCTATGTTGATATTTGTTCTTGGTGAAGTTGGGTATGTTAGGTTCATCATGTAGGATATAATGTCATGACCCGACTAATAGAGACCAATCCAAGATCTGTGGTAAGCCTATTGTGACATCCAAATCCATCCTAAAATAGGAATAATGATGTAGACTTGACCATTGTATAAATATCACACATATATGAATACTTATAAAAATAAAATAATACACATTCATATGTCCATGTACTTAACAAAAATACCTACTATTATAAACTATACTACATGAGAAGAAAGAATCCATGTAATATAATATAAGAATAAAGAGAGTGTAGTAACACAAATACAACCACAATATAATATGGAAAAAATACATTCTCAACCATAAGTTAAGTTATGTCTCAATCTAACTACTTACGAGGAGACTGAACACTAATCATAAATACAAATTCCAAACACGTAATATTGTTACTACTGCCAAATAATGACAGGATACACAAACACTAGGATCTCTATGTTCATGATCTAACTACACGTCATCCAAATAGTACATGAATCATGTTGTGAAATATCATGATTTTCTGACTATATACATTCCTTTTAGGATGAAAAAAATACAATTTAGGGGACAAAAATAAATAGAGATATCGATCCAGAAGAATATAGATAAAAACAACAATTAGTTATGCTTAGATAAGTATCTGGGTGGGATAACATGATAGAAAGTTGAATATATATCTTTAGAGACATCTAAGGATTATGAGTCTTCCAATAGATCCATGTTTCAGTTTTTTCATGATTATTGTAACCCATAATAATCCTATCTAGAATATAATAGAAAACCAACACCTCACTAGAAAATTAAACATTTTTGGGAGCATCGAATCCAGTAGGGGACCCAATCCCTATCAAAGATCAATGATTGCGATATTCCAACTCTGCTGATAGGGGAAATATTCCAAGATGTGTATGGGGAGAATCAAATAATCCTATATAAATGATATTGGTGACCCATTTAAATAGAAAATTTTATCTTAATATAGGATTATTTATCCAATAAAAAACACCAAATATCATGCATCAAACCTGACATGAGCTAATAGTCACTAAGATAATAAATGTTATCTTTTGAAATCACTAATCATATTTTTCTAATGTCAAAAAAGGACTATGTATTATCAAATACAAAAAAAAAACTTAGATCAAAACTCAATTTCAAATTTGATGTCCCTGGTAATGATATATGGTTTCTTATACACAAAAAAATGTTTATATAATTTGTCATTTGCAGTAAAAATCATTTATTTCCATGTCATCAGAAGGCGATTTCTAATTAATATACTAATAATGTGAAAACCCATTTACATGGTTTGTGGGAAAACATGAATTACTAGGAATGTACTCACTATGAATGGATTAGTTGGATGGGTAACATCAAATGGTGTATCCCTCTAGGGACACAATGTATAGGAAAATGAAGGTTCCTAGGCCTGAAATCATTCTACATGTCTTGGATACACATTTATAATGACATAACATGTGATATTTTCACATTGTCATGTGATATTAAACTCATCTAGGAAACCTAATCCACAATAAAATGTGTACTATACGATGTGTTTTCTTCGGAAACCCATGACATGTAGTGCTGAATTTTCTATAAAAGAGAAGTATTCTCCTTGAAACATTTCACATCTAATTATAAATCCAACACTCACCAAATGATCCATCAATATTTCCCAAGGAATCTCTATAAGCATCGTTCACTAATCTTTCATCTCTAATAATCAATTTCTAGATTTTGCTTCAATGGATCAGGAATTGTCATAAATAATCATCACTCCTACAGTCCTAAAAACAAACAATTGAACCCAACTACAATGGAAGATATCATATACATTATGTATATGATAATCCCAAGAATTGTGATATTATCATGTGTCTATAGCTATAACAATATGAATTTGGGTGTTTGATCACCTCTCTAATTGGATTGAAAATGGAATAACCACCATAAAAAATTAGTAAGTAGTGAGAAATATGAATAATGGTGGGAGAGAGAAAATAAAAGGTAAAAACAAATATAATCATTTAACGTTGTAGATTTAGTAATGTAAAATCAAATTAAAAACTAATAAATTTTGTAAGAATAATTATTTATAATAAAGTATATTTGATTATTGAAATTATAAATCGTCTGTGTTACGAGAAATTAGGGATCCATTAAAGATAATCAATTACATGATTAAAATTTTAATGAATATGGGAAAATATTAAAATATGAAATAATTATTCCATAACATGATTAATTTTTGGAGAATAATGGATCCATGCTGATTTCATTAGTTATCATCAAGTATTCTATCCTCAATTAGTAGATTAGATGAATAAGACAGTCAATACAATGATTTCCCATTGAGTTTCTATTGAATATTTCTCCCAGGGAAGATAACACCAACTCATTGAAGCTTCTATCTACATTATATTGCTAATAAAATAAATTTATCATAAAAAAGGATTAAATATTCAATGAATTAGGTATAGGTATAATAACAAAATTAAATCATAAAATTAATTCAATTAAATTAATATATCTAATATCCAAACAGTACTATGTACTGACTAGAAATTATATGCGAATGAACTTTATGTCATGTCAATGGTAAATCACATGTTCTAAGTCAAAGGATTATCTCATATTTCCAAAATATGTCCCTAATAAATAGGATATCGTTTATATGTAAACCCTTTTGTGCTATACGTTTAATATATTTAATATTTATAATATTTCAATTATGAGGACTAGTAAATCACGCAATTTCACCCAACTCTAATGAGAATATGGAATAATATATATAAATATCTTATGTTATTATACATGAAAATCCGATTCATTACATTCACCCAACCAATAAGGGTTTTCACCTTAAATTAAAAAAAACTACTCAAAAGGTGATAGTACTAAGATTGCATCTTATATTTAGACACTAACATAATCTATTTAATGTGGAAATACATTTAAATAACAAGAAATAGTGTGTTATCTCTCTGATAATATATCCCCTTATACTTATCCTCAATCTGCATAGGTTACATCAGAAAGGATTCTCTATTATTTGAAGTCAAAATCACCTTTGTCAGTAACATGTTATGAGTTATAAACATGTATCATCAACTACAACACATGGAAGAATTCAAACACTCATACTATATATATAGGTAGATCCAAGAAGTATGTGACCTCTCTTACCCAATAATGATTTTTGAATGTCTTAATGAACCTCATATTTGTCATGAAATCCTTCCAAGACTTTTTTATCCTTATTGTGGAGAGACCATCAGGAACACATGATCTTTATGATAAATCCTCATGGGATTATAACATTAGTATATGTTAGATTTATGGTAAATTTGTGGTATATTTATTCATTCTTATATCACAAAAACCTTCTTCGACGTTTCCTACTCAATACTTGGTCCCATATGTAATGACTACATTTTCCCTATCCAACACAAATGTGACTTGCAGGGTGTCCCATAGTGATCTTTGAATAGTGTTATGTTGACAGTAGAGTGATAAATTCTATTATATGAAATCACCACAAATGGAAAGTGATATTTCTGTCTTCGACTGAAAAAACAAAGATCTCAGTATATCAACAAATCCAAGATGTTTTAATCTTTTTTGAAATAAATCTTGTGGTGGAATGTGATGATCATCTATAACTGTGTCCAAAAAGCCTCATGTGTCCCTTTCCATAAAAGGTATGTGAACCAATGATCATCGTTGAAGAAAATCATTGAGGTTCCACATGAATCCTGATGAACTCCCAAATTTAAATATGATTCAAACACTCAACCTAAATCTTCTTATATAATTGAATAGATGTTATATGAATTTGTAAGAATATTTTCAATCAAACATTTTGTTTTGTGGACTCATGATTTGTGTGTTATCCCCATAACAAAATATAATTACATTTCTTCCTCCTTCCACATAGCAATATAAAAATATTGACTCAAAACTAATGAGAACATACACTCCTCCTTCACATGCTAACTGGTAAGGTATTAACAAAATAAACTCAACAACACGCTTCCATATATGTGCCTTCTAGAACTATTATAGAATGTAATGGTGAATCATCCCCAATCCATGATATACTATTATTGGGGAAATGAAACACCATCGACACCTCCAAATGTAACATTTCTAGAACAAATATATATGCATGGAAATGGATGATATGGTCCCCACCATGATTATATCAATATGGTTCATATCTTAATGTATTTGGTCATTCAAATATCATCATATATTTCTCACTAATTTACCCCTATCACATTTCATAGTATTGATGGATTGACAATAATGTATTGGAAAATAATTATTCCCCTCTCCTCCATCGAGTTTGTCTATAATGATGAAACTTTCTCTAACTCCTCTCCCACCATATGCGAATACAATTTACTATAAATAAAATCTATCACCACATTAAATTTTTGCAGAGTAAAAATTAAAATAAATTCATATTCATTGAGGTAACCCAGCCAATGACCTCATCCCATATTAAGGTCTCTCTGGAAATTGATATACTAGAGAATCTATTGTTTAGTGTAAACATTAGTCTAATCTCCCAGAATATATTTCCATTATATCTTCATGTATAACACCACTGTTATTGAGACTATTTGATAAGTATTATAGTTATATTCATGGGGTCCTAACTGCCTATTACCCAAAGTTATCACCTCATATCTGAACATAAACACACACAAAAACCCAACACATGATGAATTATGGAACACCACATACTCAACACCATCCACTATATATTTCAAAATATGAGCATTGGAATACCACAAATTTATGTCCATGAAGGCTTTAAGACATAACTATGTTAAAGATAATGGAATCTACTATTCTATTATTTTATTGATAGGGGTTATAATTCATTAATAGAATAAAAAATATATTATAGTTCCTAAACAAACATAGGAAATCATGTATCACAAATATGATCATGGGAGGGTCCCAAGAAAGTTCTATATATCTTTATCAGATATATAAATTAATTATGTTGAGAACTAACAAACCTCGTATGTTAAACATACATAATCTAGAACTAATACATTGAGAGTATATTGTATAACTGGTGTTCTTAGAGTATGCCTAAAACCATCCTCAAAATCACGTTCTATTCATATAATAACATAGTGTACATTAGAATTTCACTAAAAAAGAAAACTATTAACCAATCATGGAAAGGATGAATGATATGATTCTTTATCCCCGTGAAGACAGTAGAGGAATTTCTCACGATAAAGGGATTCACCATGAAATCATAATTTCTATAGAAGAATCATAATGTCATCTTTAGATTATTCTCCTCATGAACCTACAACTCATGGAAATTAGTACTATGTTCTATCATTGAGAACAATATCATCAATTTTATATATTTGTGAAGGAGATCAATCAATGGAAATGGGATAATCTTCTTAATTATCACATGATTATGGTGATGATAATCATTGCATGAAAATAGTAACTTGTCCACATTCTTGGAGAAAAATAAAATATACACCTATGGGTAATAGTCAAGGTCATATAAAAAACTTATTTTGAAGGTCATATAACAACACCCATATAACCAGATTCTCAGTCTGATCCATCAACAAGCTAAAAATGATATATGTTTTGTCTCTTGGTGAAATTCAATGCATAAGTAAATACCATGACATTGATATAGTCAAGAAAAATATTTGGGGAATAAATCCATGTGTTTCTCCACGACTATTGGAATATAGGTGTATCATGAATTCTTTTCACAATGGTACAAAATCCCCATCTATTGGGGGATTGTTTGTAGCTTCATTCTCCGGATTACTAAACACTCTTCATGTATATCCTTCTATCCTTTAAAATTGAATCTCATTGTATGAACCCTTTGAAAAAAAAACTCTCCCAAACGATGTTATATTTCTTCATTGAATAATCTAAGTGGGTACTTGTAAATCATTCTTCACTGAGCATTATCCCAAACAATTAGAAGATTCCTTAAAAAATTGAATCTCTCCCTGTAAAAATCCCCATCCACAAATAACTGCTAAATGCTCCCAAAAAATCTCATTCTCTTGAATGAGGGGATGGTGATGAAATATTTTCTAATGCCTATATATAAATTACTAGATCAAGTATATATAAGAAATAAATAATACCTTGAATTATCTTATGTCTTTCCTATTCATATCCATATAATGATTATTTCTAACCAAATCCTTAGCCACATTACCTTTGAGTCTGTCATGGTACACCGAGAGGTGTTGGTGGAATTAGGTTATAGTATCATCTTCCATGGGAATTTCCTACTCATAGTGATCCTGTAGACCCTCTATTAGAAGTGTCTCCTTGGGAATCATTCCTGTTCACACATGGGAAATACCTGATTGGGATATTTATTCAAACTTGAAGATCCATACATGGGGGAATAATTTCATCATTGGTCTAGGATACCAAAACCCACCAAATCCAAACATGTCCTCAGAAAATATTGGTCATGAGGACAATCATATGATCTATTAGGATCTTCATCTCATAGAACACCCAAACCATAGACTCGTGGTTGTCCTTGGCCTTTTGAGGTCCTACCTCATCGTGACACCAGAGTGTTCTGTTGAACAAAAATATAAAAAAATTTCCCCACTAATGCACATCATTATATGTTTACAGTGAACGAATTGGATTCTTGACATAAATAATAATTCTATCCAAAACATCTAGATATGGGTCAATGTGGCCCTCATGGGCTCAAATAACTACTATCTACTTTAATAGAAGAACACACCAATAATAGGGCCCTAAATTGATGCCTTATTACTCAATTGTTAATCTGAATATACTTGTATGATATCCTAGTCCTATTTCATTTCGAGTCCCCATGAAAATTAACACGACATATCATAAAAAAATGGTCATATCTTCAGATCTAACTCAAGATGGAAATGAAAGTGAAGGACCTATTCCTATATGATTCATATTACAATTATATCCATGTTACTAGTAAAGTGTAATTATTATTGGAATATATGATGTTCATATTCCTTGTGTATGGATACATCATTCGTCACACTATATATTGGTTCCTTTGACTGAATGACAAATATGAGACACCTTAGAACCTTTTCCCCAAGGTCCAAAAAACATTGAAACACATCTAACTCGAAATCCTTATGATTGAAAACATTGATACCACTTTATGATAACTGATCCCCTTAAGAACTGACCTTGAATCGGGGTAAGAAAAGTGTGCCATCCCAATATAGAATCCAATAGGGTAGGGGCTTGTGATTAGTACCAAGTACATATATCCATATTTTGAATGACATAGAAAAATGATCTTATACACCCACACATTTCCAAATAAATCACATCCTTGAATATAATATAAACTATACTTATCACGAGAAAATAATGCACATAATAACTATTAATAATAATTGGAGTTTAACAATATAAAAATTATTTATGTATGAAATTGGAAAAATATACATCCAAATAGAAATAAAATGATACCCCAAACTAAATAAATTGATGGAGGTATAAACCTACTCATGAATACTAATTCACACCACCAAATTTGAATACTATCATGAATTACTAATAAGATCCACCAACACTACGACACCAAATATCACCATCTGTTTATGTTTATGATTAGATAAAAGAAAATAGGGAAATCCAAGTCATGGGTGAGTAATTAAATACCTATTAAGATACCACAATAACCAAAGGGGAAGTAAAAGAATTAAAATTTAAACATGTCTCACAAGAATGGAGACGAACCCATAAAAACATATAGGCTCAAAGTAGTAACATAGAAAAGAGAGAGGAGAGAGAGAGAGAGAGTGTGTGTGTGTGTGTGCATGAGTAATCTCTCAATATTTTCAACAATCTAAGGATTATTATGATATATGATACCTTGAGAGTCATTTTCCTCTCAATTTGAATAGATTCATTGTATCCATAGAAAAATATAATATAGGATCTTCTACTTACTGAAATATGTCCAATTATAGGTAGTACCTACTATAGTGGTGAACTCACTCCCCATAAAACCTCAATGGTAGAGGATTTGAAACTCCATAGGTAGATGACTCATGTAAAAATATGTTTGAGGAGAATAAATGATGCTTATATAAAGGATATGGGAGTATTGAATCATGATGGAATTTTCATCCACCGTGTGAGTGTAGATCATATAACCAACTATATTGATTGCACCATAACCCTATCTTTGGCTAGCCATCACTAAGGTAATGTAAATCACTTATCCCATCACCTATCATATATCTGATGTCATAAAAATGACAAAACTATTTCACTATAAGAAATATATATTGGAATAAATACTGTGAGTCTAATTAATAATCATAATAAAATATATATGGTCAGTTGAATGTTCGGAAAGATATACACAATGTGTCCTTTAGGGTACATGGTGTATGCTTCCATTTCATTTTCTGGTCGTGTGTTATGGTCCCACTAATTGATCATAAACCAATGTTCATGGAAAATGGTATAATCCACATAGTGCATATGCCCATCTACAATCTCATTCATATACTTTCTGAACATGGCTCGTCTAACAAGGTAGAATCACATGACATTCCCATTTATGGAAACAATATTTAGGACCACTTGTGGACCTATTAATATACTCTATGTATATGGATCAACTACCCTACTTGGGTCACATAATTTGTTGGACTTCCATAATAATGTGTGATATTTTTCACATCTTGGAATCCCAAGTCACTATAAAAAGAAGATTATATGGTCTGGTTTCTTCTAAAACACTAGATACAATGTCATAAAATGCATTGCAATACAATCGAAATCCTAGAATGTTTCTTTGGATTTTAATTTCACAAATGTTGGAAAAATAAATATTTATATTTCCAAAGAAATATCTTGTTAAATAGATAATTAATCCTATAACTATGATAATAAATTTTAATACATTGATTCTATAGTATAAGAATAATCTTGGTTGTTCATTCCTCTAACATTCCCAAACTCCATAATATAAAACCATGTACGTCGTTAAATATAATTTCCAATATGTATATGATAGAAAAAATCACCATGATATTTTCATTTGTCACCTACCAAAAATACAATAAATTGGGTGTTTGATTTCTTGTTAAACTAGAAAACAAAATTTTGAACCACCACAAAAAACATAGACAATTGTAAAGAACATACAGAATGGTGGGAGAGAGATAAATGAACATAAAATTGAATATCATCATTTCTTGAAGTTTATTTGGAAGAAGAATACCATTACTGAAACAAAGAAATATTTTAATCATTCATTATTAATAGTAAACTAAAAATAAGGAATAATATTTTAAATTTTAATTTAACAAAATATTCATTGGGAAATAATTTATTCCTATTAGATAATAAATTCTTAGTGGGAAATTGTTAAGGACCTATGAAAACTCACAAATAAAAAATACATATCTCATTATAGGACGTATCATTGGAGAATAATTTATTTTTAATGATTTCTTTAGTGATATCCAAGAATTAGGTCGTCAAGGACCAGCCATATATAACTATATAGTTAATCCAGAGATATTCCCTCAAGGTATTCATTGAATATTTCCCTTTTACTAGCTCATCCTCTCTAATTGGTGATTATCATTGGGATATATGACTATCCATTTTAATTGTCAATAATAAGGATTAAATATTCAATTAATTTAAAAAACATAAATTTATAAAGAAATAAAAACAAATAATTTAATTAATTATTAGCTTCTAATACGCATATGTTCCTTCTCACTATCTATATGTCAGATGTGAATTAACCATACCTCATTCTAAGGAAAAAAATCCATTTTGAGTCTATTTATAGATTTTTTTCCCATGTGACGCCTCGATAAATAAGAAATAAAATATATTTGAATAGACATGTGCACATATTTTAATATATTTAACATATTTAATATATTTATATTTTAGCCATCTTTGATACCCACATTATAATGAAATCTCATAGTGAATCACAAAATAATATATTAAATTATCCATGGAATATCTTACAATTTCATCTTTAAATATGTTATTGATGTATATTTCAAGGACATGTTTATCCATTCCATATTTACAAAAACTGATATCTCAAACCATTGATTGGAAATAAACAACTAAACTTGATTCCATTTTATTTTTATAGGGATATGATCATTCTAGGATGTCATAGAAATATATATCATGCATATTGGTTGATGAAAAAAAGTAATAAGATTTCTTGATGAGATATAGATACAATGTAATTAGGTTACATAATAAGTGTTTATAGGTGGTTAAAAACATTACAATATTAACTTATTCATCTTTAGTTACCTTTATGTGTTTAAATATACAATTCTTATACATTATGAAAAACTACATAATGATAATGACGAAGTTTCTCAGTGGGTTACCCATATAGTGTTTACATTGATGTTTATTTTATTTTATTTAATTTATATAGATGAAAAAAATATGTTTCTAAAAAAATGAATAATATTTTCTTTGAGTTTTATTGATCACATATATTCAATCAATATGTTTTGTGAGTTGAAAATTAAAATAAATATATATATTAATAGGACACTAATATTTTCTATAATCATTTATTTAATGAATAATAGTTATAATTTTAGGTATGTTAGATTAATGGAAATGTGGATGGGTCGGGACATAGCGATCAGTGATAGAAATGAAATAAAATATATCATTTAAATAAAAAATAATTTACAATATTTATATTTTTTTAGGAGCCATTTGTTTGTAAAATTAATAATAGTATTATTATTATTATTATTATTATTATTATTATTAAAAAGTGGGTTCAATATTTATTAAAATATTGGGAAAGGTCCCTTGTTAAATTATAAATACTATAACTCTAGCACTATAAAAACTCAATTATATTAATTTTATTGAGGGGTGAGGATCAAATATCCTGAACAACATTGTCTCCAGTCTATAGAATTCAATCTCTAAATATTATCACAACGATTACCTATGAATAGAGAGAGAATATGTTCCTCTTTCCTCTTCCTCCCTTCCACTTACTCTCTTAAATGAGAGAGCAATAATCAATAAAACAACATTGAAGTGTTTAGTATCAATCATAGGGATTCACATAATTAAATTTATACTGTTTCTCTAGCAATCAGAGTATCATTAGTGATACTTCAAGGTTAAATAATCATATGTGGATTATTTCTTGATCAATTATACATTTGATCCTCCTAATGAAATGATAGTATGCGAGTTTCTAATTAGAAATATGTACATTAAGTAAGGATCTCAAGATCATGGTAATCTTATTGATATTAAATTAAATATAAATTTAATTTCAAATTGATTCTATATGGATTTATAATTATTTCAAATTGGTTGTTTTATAATAATAACAATTAATTGTATTCAGCATTAGGATAATCTGATTTAGTCATTAGATTAAATTAAAACCCATCATTGTGTATCTCCTCAACTAGCTTCTATTACTCCGAAAACCATCACATCTATCAAACAATATTATTTTTTACATATCTAAGTTCTATAAGAAAATAATCTATAAGAATTAAAAATTATTAATATTTTGATCAAAGAACCATTTTCTTCCAATTAAATACTCTTTGAAATTTAGTATAGATAGGTGCAAATTTTTTAATGAAGTAGTTTGACTCAGTATATGAATATCTATATGTAAAGAATATTCTAGATGATGTATGATTATGTTTTATCTATACTAAGAGTCAATCAGAATTATCCCTACCATAGATAAATATAATAATTTTTTATAACAATACTAACATTGAACTTTTTTAACAGCTAATTTTAGGTCATGCTTACTACAAACATTTTTAGATTTGTCATATAACACAATGTTATATTTTGGAATACTTGTATTGTAATTACTAAGAACATTAATGGCTAAAAATCATATTCATTTAACATTTTATTGGCCATATATATAATATTCACATATATATTCATTTCTTCTAATGATACACAATCATAACCATCATATATTGTAAAATGAATGTTATTATTGAAATACAAATTCATAATAGATTATGTTTTAATTTATCACATGAATTACAATTTATTTTGAGATGATTAAAAATAAAATTTAATAACCATATAGTATTAATAACTTTCTAAATCAATGATGTCATCAAATGATACTGGGTCATCACAAGTAATATATTTAAAATTCATTTCATTGAATTTTATCATTCCATTCAATTTACTTATTTTCCATCATTATTTTTCTTTATCCCCATAATTTAGAATGATTAGTCAAGTGTGGCCTGACTCCATACACCCATAGAAGATAACAACTATTGAAACTATCATATCATACATCACTTTATATCCATTTAATGTTTTTTATTTAATTATTTCAATTTTTTGTATATATTACTTGAAATATATGCATATGAACTTTTGTAACACACTAACAACTTTTATCTGAATAATATTTACGTATCTTCTTTATATAAGTACTAGTATTAGTTTTTTTATTTATAAATTTCATGTCGCATGATGATAAAGAATGTATAATTTCATTTTCATCATTTTCATTCTTAACACATCCTATAAAACTACTCTCATACTTCTTAGGAGTTTATATTAACTCATTAAGACTATGATTTTTCAAATTCTTAGTTTTATAGAATCTTATTTTTATATATTCCCAAGCATTTGGAAGAACATTAATAATATTTTTCATATAGTAATAATTATTAATCTCTTTATTAGGATGTGACTTAAATATATTCATTACTTTAATGGAACTTTTGTTATTCTAAGCCACGTAATATATTTGGGGAAAATAAATTTTTTGATTGTCAGCATAACCCCTAGATATTATGGTTTCAAAATATTTATTTGTTATGAAGTGTATAATCACTAAATTTTACAAAATATAATCACTAACTCAAATGATGACATCAAATAGTATATGTTCTTACACCATAGAGTATTGAAAAGTATTATGAACATTTTATTTATCCTAGTATTAAAATTTATCTTCGAGATTAAATACTAATATTTATTTCTCTATATTTATATAATTTTTAGTTATCCTTAAAAATATCCAAAGGTGTAATGATAAAAAAATGTATTCATATAATCATTATAATATTCATAATAATCACCATCAAATATTGGTGGTCAGCTTAGATTTAAATTGATTTAAGGTTTTCATTAGTTACCCATTAAATGAGTAATAAAATATACTTCATATTTTATATATTATTATGATTAAACTAGTATATATTTTTGATAGGAAAATAAAATATATAAACATCTAATATTATTTTCTCCTGTTGATTCTAATTATTTTTTAGTATGTAAATAAAATGGCATCTACAAATGGTTTGAATTTAAGAAAACAATTAATTTATAATTTTTCTACCACACACTTTTTTCTAATGATCAGATGTTATAATATCTAAAAAATACATGTAAAAATGTCTAAAATAGTGTAATAATAAGATAAAATAAAAGATTAGAAATTTAATAACATAACAGATAATACTAAAAACAATTCCAAAAAAGGATAAATGTAAATCATGTTTTATCATATGAAAATAGAAATACTCAATTATTGATATTAATACTATAACCTTACAACCACAAGTTTTTTTCTATTTTTATTAAAAAGAAATAGGTGGATATGTAACAAAATACAACATACCAAAAATTTTCAAACAACAAAAATTATTAAACTATGTAATAAATTGGTAGTAGGTTTTATACTAGTAGATTATTTTATAGAAACATCAATAGTAGGTATATATATCCCTAATGACCTCTTAATGTCACTGCTCATAAATATTTTCATTTAGCCAATTATTATTCAAAGTATATAGTCAGAATATAAATAATATTACCCTTATAGGCTCATCAATCATGTTGATCCAAAAAAATTAACAATTGAAATTATATTATCTTTTTCAGTGAAACATTATAAATCAGAGTAGAACACACCAAAATAAAAAAATAAAATCTAATGCACTCTAGGAAATGATATTATATACTGTTCAATAGGATTCAAAAAATATTTAAAATATTTGTATATTGTGACATCTATGTCACTCTTTGAATCCTGGTTTTAATTTATAGTTAATATTCTAACAATATTTAATGATCTTATTTTATGATCTTTCAATTCCATTTCATGTTTATCGAAAGAAATAATTGAGTTAAATCCATCTTTCGATAATAGTAATCAGTATACCAAAACAATGCATTATTATATTATAGTTTATAAGAGGATTGGTTTAATTAATTCCTAAATTGAATAAAAAATTAATCCTATATAAATGTAAATTACTAAAAATATTTCTGTTATTTTAGAATCAACATATAATGTATAGTTATTTTTTTAAAAACATAAAAAGAGTCGTATTATTCTTCTTTTTTAAATTTCAAGGTTCATTTGGAGTTTATGTATCTTTGGTAGAGTTTTTTATGAAAATATTTATTATATATATATTTATATAGATATATTTGTGGAATTATATTTGAGGTAATGTTGTTCACCCTTTTATTGGAGATATGATGATGATTTACCATTATTTTGGTATAGCTTGGTGCAAGAGATTTATAATGGACTAAAAATTATTATAAGTAGATTATTTAATTAATAATTAATACTAATATATATAATTCATATAAATCAAACTCATCATTTTTTTTGTTTTATGTAATTTCTTTCATTATTTCATTCCCTAATTCAATCATTTAGGAATTATAAATTAAGTGAAATTCCAACTAGGGCATGTTAGATTACATGAAACTCTAGGGAGAGTTTTCAACATCCCAGGTATTTATAGAATATTAAATTTATATATATATTAATAATTTTAAATTTTAAATTAATTTTAGTTTAATGGGGATATTATGTATGAGAGCATACCTTATATGAAACAATGGGTTTCTCTAAAATCTTACATTGCACACAACAATGATTTATACAAAACAAATAATAAAAAAATAATATTATTATTTTAATTGGTAGTTAAATCCTAGTTGTTGTAATCACATGTATAAATATAATTAAATATATTATAATTTTATATATTTTTTGAATCTTTATACATTTATCCAATGAATTTTAGAGTCTGAAAATTTGAATGAATCCAATTTTAATCATAAAATACTCTATTATATTTAAAAGGAAACTTTACACCGTTTTAATGGAGAAATATATTTATAATTAGCTTTTTCACTTTTATATTTTTTATTTGATAATAAACCCTTATAATTTGGAAGAGGAATATCAGAATTTATTTTTGGTATTTTTCTCTTAAAATTCAAATTTAATGAAAAATTAATAATATTGGATTTTAATTCCAAACTGCTTTTTCATCTAATTATTTAACATAGGTACAATGTCCTTTAAATTATATCAAAATTTTAATTGGATTATGTTTTTAGAATTTAATCCAATTATGGTATTTGGAATAAATTTTTAGTTCTAATTTGACAAAATATATGTCATTCTTTTGAGAGTTTTTACTTCATAAAAACTCGTTTTTAGGTTTTGACAGTGGCAATTAATTTTAAATTAATTTATAACAATTCTATTTTTTGAAATTGGAAAATTGAATTCCATATTTGGAATTAAATTGTCCAAAAATATTTAAATAGGTACCTTTTATTTTTAGACATTAATAATAGTAACTTCAGTAATAATTTTTATTTACCATGGTTATAAGATAACTTAGGTAAATTTGTTTAAAAAATAAATTTATAATATTAGAAAATAACTCTAAAATATGTACTAATCCATTTGTATGAGATATTTCTGACCATTATATTTCTTAGGTCTATAATTTGGCATTTTGGAGCCACATGGGTGTGATACTGACCTTTAATAATTTTAAATTATAAAAAGGGATGTATAACATATATATTGATCTCCTAACTAAAAAATAGTAATTTGGTTTTGATAAATGATATTTTCCACAATAAATACTAATTATAGAGATAAAAATTTCTCATACATCATGGAATTTTTTTTATAGTTTTTATACTTTAACTATTCTAATTTATTCTTGACACAATGATGTTTCAGTGAATACCTTATCAACTGAATATTCAAATAAATGGTATTATAAATATTAAAATAAATTAAATATAAATATTCTGATGGAATAAAATATTTTTTTGGTTGAAATTTACATGTTATGTATTATTTAATTCAATGTTTTTGAAGGAATAATGATTTTATGTCTTTATAAAAAATCAATTACTAAATAGTGTTAACAGTTTCAAAATTGAGTTTTTAAAACAAATATAATTTTATTAAATGATATAATAGCCCTAAAAATCTATGATTTAGAAAAATTGACATATATAATATTAAAAATTTCATTAAGGATCCACCTGTGGTTATATTTACATTTTACAGTAACTATAGTGAACATATATTATAAAAATACCAGAAGACATGGTAAGAGTTAATGTTTTTAACTAAGGATTAAAGATAAATGATAATGTTAATTTTTGACATAAACATGTCTAAAACCTATTGGTTGAGAGGATTTAGACCCATCATCAACTTATCCCAGAAATATATCACTTTGTAAGTCTTATAATTCTAAAATAAATTTATAAAAAAAATATTTCAAGACTTTCATAAAGTGTCCCTTCTCCCTCTTATAAAAGGACACCACCTCACCCCACTTACTCAAAGCTCTGGATCCCATGGAATCATCCATAATCTGCTAATATAAGCTCCCAAATCCCTCCCTTTCCCTTAGGGGCCACTCTTTGGGCATAAATAAATCATATTGAGACCTTTTGGGAAAATAAAATAGAGATACTCAAATGAGAGGTATTTGTTTTATCACCTCTTTCAAGATTCTTTTCTTCTTCTACATCACCTTATTATGTTGTTTCCAAAAAAAGTAAAAAATAAAGTATATTATACTTGATAATATTTTATTATAATTATTGGACAACCTTATACCTCCTTTTATTCATCATACTAATAACAATATCACCCTGTGTGTATACGTACGACTTATTGTCTCCACGCCACGGTTTAATTTGTTATTCAATAACACTTAATATGGATTGGTATAAGGAGGATTAAAAAGGAATTAAATAATAAATATAAAATTATAATTATTCTATATAATTAATATACCTTATTATTCTATATCATTTTACCATTAAGTGAATGATATTGTTGCTCGTGTGTATGTACGGCCAACCGTCTCCATGATGAGATGTGATTCAAACTACTTGATATTCATTAATCGTCGATTATATACGTGAATGGAATGAATAAATAAGATATATATTATATTTATATTGACTCTATTGTTCTGAAATTTTTATTTAAATCATACCTTTATACATTCTGTAATGTGTAATTATGACAATTTCAATGGTGGAAATGTGAACTATCGCCCACTCAAAGTGATTTGATTTGTTCATGCCACACAAGGACCGTATAATGGATGGAGTTAATGAACATGAGTAACATATATTGTAACATCCCATGTATGTAATGAATAATAGATATTTTTATCTACGTCTATTAAAGATTAAGATAGTGTTATAGAGGCTTAAAATGAAAATAAATCCAACCTTAAACATGGAATACACTAATATTCTTAAAAGATTGTTTTACTGCCTTATGATGGAAAAACCTTTTTAAATATATCTTTTGAAAGTTTTATAAACTATGTTTTCCAAAATAAACTTATTCTATATGATTGGGACATCAAAATTTACTTTGTGTGAATTTTTGGTATTTTTCTGACAATGTTAATTTTTTAATGAATAGTGAAAAATACTGCATTTTACATCAAAACTGATTTTTAATCTAATTTATTTATATGATTAGATTATCTTTTGAATTGGTCTTAATGTGTAATATGAATATATTTTTACCATTTAATCCAATGATGGTCATTGGAATCAATTTCACTTTGAAATTGGACTCAAACTAGTGTCATTCTTTTGATACTTATTGTTTCATAAAAACACGCTATTTGCTCTGACAGCGGGAATTAATTTTTAAATTAATTAATATGATTATATGTTTTTGAATTTTTTAAAATAGACTTAATTTTTTAATTCAGAATATCAAATATATCTTAGGGTGAATTTTTGGAAATATTCTGAAAAACTCCAATTTTTTATGAATAGTGAAACCACTAAGTGGTAATCAAGCAAACTAATTTTTAAGTTAAATGAAAGTTTACCACTAATGTGTATTGAATTTTGAAAATCCGACATACATGGGTTTCATTAAGAAGTAAAATGTGGTTCAATAAGATTAAAATAATTTTTTGGTGAATAGTAACTTATTAAGTTTTTAATCACGATTAGTGGTAATTAGTGTAGTTTAAGGTAAAAATAATGCTTTAAAAAAATAAGATGAGCTTGAAACATGTCCTACCCTAATTGTTTGTGTCATGGCCGACCAAGAAAATCCATGGGTAAACATGGGGACCCCATGGATCCACTTTGGTTGGGAAATGACATAAATAAGTTTTTATTTAATGTAAAAGTAAAAATGACACAAACATAATATGTTTTACGAAAACATTTTTTACATGGGGTTATAAAGATCATATTTTTTATTATAAATAATAATTGGAAAGATAAAAAGATTTCCTAAATCATAGTATTTTTTTTATAATTTGTAGACATTAAATAAATTAAATTATTAATGAAATAATAATAATGCAGCGATGACATCATTATTTGACGATTTAAATAAAATGGAAAGATAATGTAACATCTATGAACTACACATGTCCAAAACCAATTGGATTAGTGTATTTAGAAGCCGTATCACCTTATCCTCTAATTATAGCAATGTGGGACCTTTTGAATCCGAAACTCGTTTTAAAATAAAGTAACTTATCTTTACTTTCCAAAAGTGCCCCTCCTCTCCTTTTATAAAAGGCCCCCACCTCTACCTCATTTCACACACTCCCCAAGCCTTTGGCTCGGCCAAACCCTGCCCATTTACTCTCTCCACATCCCTCTCCTCATCTTAGTGGATTCCCTTTGGGCAGAATCCTTTCAAAGGAATCCTTTAGGGTCAAATCAAAAGGAGTTACACTTTTAAAGGTAATTCATTCTCTCATGTTCATTTGATTTATTTTGCTTCTCCAACCCCCTAAACTCTTTTTATTTACTTCTTTTGTAACAACACCAGTATCTTCAATATACTAGGATGTTTTAATAAGATTTATTTGAGCTGCACTCCCACACAACTACATCAAATGGTTAAAGAACATACGGTTTCTGTGGATGGCGAAATTCTGCCTTCCGAAACGATGATTGTTCAATACTCATATAACACCTTCAAAGGTGGCCATTATGATATCACTATTTTTATATATGATATATAATATGTTTATGTTTTCCTTAAGCTTCTGTTTTTTTCTTTTTGGGCATACCTTTATGGTTTCCATTATGGGTAAACACGATATCCTCATTTTAGGAAGTGCGGACTACCGCCCCCTGAAAGTGATTTGATTCGTTAATACCATATGTGGGATGTGTGAAGGATAAAGTTAATGATAATATATATGTTATTATACTGGAATTATAATATACTCTTATATAATTATGATTCCATTCCATAAATACGAAAGAGAAATGGAAGTAGCGTTCATGCGTACGTACGGCTTACCGTCTCCATGAATGGTGCATTTCATTTCTTACCTCTAAATGTGATGTAATATTATAAATACATGTATATTCTGAATATATATGATATATATGTTATCCAAATCACTAATATCATTCTGTATATAACGAACCTTTGACCAAATTAACAACATGTAAGTGTAAGAAGTCTATTTTTGACTTAAGAACCAAATACCGACAAAATGAACATTATTAACTTAAATGATTACATGATGTTCATAAAATGGTATAAAATGAATAATGAACTTGAAAAAGGTTCATAAGCAAGTAGATATTAACTCAAGATTATTATTCAGGAGATTAAAAAACGGTCGGGTCAAGTCGGATACGAGGTATGGGACTTCGTCTCAATCTCCTTTTGTTGAGGCATATTTTATTTTATACACAACTTTCTTTTATACGGTGTATAAACCCCTTTGACTTTTACGTTTATTCAAAAGGAATATTTTTTATACGAAGCGTTTACTAAATTACAAAAGGGAATGTTTTGGTCGTACGTATGCGGCGACAACGACTTCTACGCCGTCGTGACCGTTATTTGAGTTTCGGCTTCCTCTACAAGCCATACCTTTTTTTAAAAAGAAAAATAAATTCCATGTTTTACTTTTATTTTATTTTGGTATTGAAAATGGTTTTTATAATGTTTTTATATCAATGAGTTGTATTGATATCCCGTGATTGAAATGTGGAAATTTTATGTTTCCTTTATGCATGTTTTATGTGATATGATTATGTTATGGTTCTTGGGCATTATTATGAAGACGAGTGGTTCCGTGATAAACTAAGGGTGGGTGAGCCCGTTATAGCTCTCCAATGCATTGGGTAACGTGAAGGAGTGAAACGTTAAGGTTTCTCTGAAGATATTTTAGGGAATATATTGTGATGGGTATTCCAAACGTAACCAAGAGGGTTACTCCCTACGTAAGAATGTTATGAATGCCTCAAGTTACCTTTATGTCTTATGATTTCGATGATTTATTCATGATTTTATGAGGTATGTTATAGTGCCTATGTTTTATGGGTAAAGTATGATTTCATTCTTATGTATATATGAACTCATGTTTCCTTTCCATGTTTTTATAACCCATACCGAGCTTTTTATGCTCATCCCAAGTTTTTTTGAAATGTTTTTCACAGGTCAAGGGAAAGGTACATGATATGATGATAGTGTCAAGGAAGTGTCAAGAAATAATCCATGTTTTATTTTAAATATGTTTCCACTGATGGGAATGAATAATACTATCTTTATGTAACCACTTTGTTTATATGTGGAATGTAATGCAAGTTTTATGATCTAATTCTCTAAAACTCTAAACCCGAAAAGATCCTCAATGTGTAATCTTGTAATAACTCAAGATTAAGTAAGGTTTAAGGCTGGGGCCTTATAGTTGGTATTAAAGGTCAGTTTAGATAAATTTAGGAGTTATAATTCTATTAAATGATTATTCAAAAATATTTTTTTATGGTCAAATTGAAGTGATATAGAATTTGAAGATTACCATGTTGCTTCATCTAAGACATGTTTGTTCAGAATGGTTTTCCGTAGAGGAAACAGGGAAGCAGTGATAGGAAGGCATACAGAAGGAAATAACCTTCCGAATCAGCATCCAGAAATGGTTGGAATTGGAACTGAATAGTTTGTTTCAGTAATGGCGCAGTTGACTTAAGCGATAAATGGTGGTGGTATCCATGCACGAGATCAGCCAGATCAACCGTAGAGGAACATGTCAGTGGTGGAACATTTCATGAGGAAACATCCCCCATCATTCAAAGGATCATCTGACCCTATGCTAGATGAAGGGTGTATTAAAGCACTGGAGAATATTTTTGATGTCATGGGGTGTTCAGACAATCAAAATGTTAGTCTTGTTATTTACCGTTTGGAGGGTGAAGCATATCAGTGGTGGTATATGGTTAAAAATATCAGGGACACTGATGAGAATGATGCTCTTGACTGGGATGAATTCAAAGGTATATTTCTTGAGAAGTATTTTCCTAAGGCTGTTCGACTTAGGATGGAAAAGCAATTCTTGGAATTGAGGCAAGAGAAAGACTCAGTGGCTGCCTATGAAGAAAGGTTCACTCGATTGGCAAGGTATTCTCCAAATTTTATCCGAGACCTTGATAGTAAAATCAATCGTTTTTACTCAGGATTAAAGCCAAAATATCAAAGGGAATTAGCATATCGTGAGTTTAAAAGTTATGAAAAGTTTGTTCGATGTGCTGAGAAGGTGGAAATGGATTTTGCTGATGACCAAGTGTTCTATAACAACCAGCAGAAGAAGAGACTGAGGTGGCAGGAGAAAGGTAAGAATTATTCAAAAAAGTCTGATGGTAAGAGAACTAAGTTTCCAGTTTGTGATAAATGTAGTAAAAGGCATGATGGGGAATGTCTTCTGAATTCTGGAAAGTGATACCGATGTGGTAAGATGGGACATAAGGCTTGTGATTGCACTGAAAAGGATCAAGGTGAAGGTAAGAACAAATTTGATTTACAGTTAGTGAAATGTTATAAGTGCAATGAGATGGGATAACTGTTGATCCTGCAAAAACAAAAGTTGTGGAAGAATGGCCAAGACCCACAAATGTAACTGAGATTCGTAGCTTCCTTGGTTTGGTGGGATATTACCGAAGGTTTGTTAGAAATTTTTCACGGTTATCTAGTCCAATGACTAAGCTAACTCGGAAGGGTGTTAAGTTTATCTAGACAAAAGAATGTGATGATTGTTTTCAGGAATTGAAAAGAAGATTGGTGAATGCTCCAGTTTTGGCACTACCTTCCAGGAATGGTGAGTTTGTTATATACAGTGATGCTTCATTGAAAGGACTTGGTTGCATCCTAATGCAGAATGATCAGGTAATTTCTTATGCTTCACGACAGTTGAAAACTCATGAGGTAAATTACCCTACACATGATTTGGAATTAGCTGCTGTTGTTTTTGCTTTAAAAATTTAGAGGCATCATTTGTATGGAGTAAAGTGTGAAATATATACCGATCACAAAAGTTTAAAGTATATATTAACTCAGAAAGAATTGAACATGAGACAAAGGAGATGGCTAGAATTAATCAAGTATTATGATTGTACAATTCATTACCATCTGGGAAAAGCAAATAAAGTGGCTGATTCTTTGAGTCAAAAAAGTAATGCTTCATTAACAATGTTGTGTTTGGAACGCGATCCTTTGGTTAAGGATTTGATGAACTTTGGAATAGAAGTTGTTGGTGCAGGAAGTCCTTCTGTTTTTTTTTCAGGTATCAGTGAGATCTTCTCTATCAGATAGAATCAAGCAAGCACAGAAGCAAGACAGTGAGTTGCAGAAAAAGGTAGAGCTGGTTCAGAAAGGTAAGTTGCCTGAATTCAACATTGATAATGATTGTGTTTTGAGATTTCGGAAGAGATTGTGTGTGCCTTCTGATTCACAATTGAAGATAGAGTTGTTATGTGAAGCTCATAGTTCTCCGTTTTCAGTTCATCCGGGCAGTACTAAGATGTATAGAGATCTGCAGGAGTATTATTGGTGGGATGGAATGAAAAGAGACATTGCTGATTTTACTGTGAAGTGTTTGACATGTCAGCAGGTTAAAGCGAGGTGGCAGTTATCGAAAGGGATGCTTCAGCCTTTACCAGTGCCATAGTGGAAATGGGAGAATATATCCATGGACATTGTTGTGGGATTACCGAAGACATCTCAAGGTAATAATGCAATCTGGGTTATTGTTGATCGCTTGACTAAATCTGCTCATTTCCTTGCTATACGAGATACTTTTTCCCTAGATCAACTTTCCCATTTGTATCTTAAAGAGATAGTCAGGTTACATGGAGTTCCTCTCTCCATTGTATCGGATCGTGATCCCAGGTTTACATCTAACGTTTGGAAAGGCCTTCAGAAGTCGTTGGGTACTGAATTAAATTTTAGTACAGCTTTTCATCCTCAATCAGATGGGTAGTCAGAACGAACAATTCAGACATTGGAGGATATGCTACGATCTTGTTCTATGGATTATCAGGGAAGTTGGGACCAACATCTTTCTTTGGTTGAATTTCCAAATAATAACAGTTTTCATTCCAGTATACAGATGGCACCATTTCAGGCATTATATGGGAAGCGGTGTCGAACTCCAGCTTCCTGGGATGAAGTGGGTGAAAGGAAGTTGATGGGACCAGAATTGGTAGAAGAGATGACAGAAAAAGTTCAGCTGATTCCGAAACACATGAGAACAGCTCAGATCAGGCATAAGAGTTATGCGGATAACAGGAGGAAGGATCTATCTTCCGAGGTAGGTGATCATGTTTTTCTCAAGGTTTCTCCTTGGAAAAGTGTGATGAGATTTGGTAAGAAAGGAAAGTTGAGTCCATGGTTCGTTGGACCATATGAAATTCTGGAGAGAGTTGGATCAGTTGCATACCGAGTGGCTTTACCTCCGAGTTTATCTCAGGTACACAATGTTTTTCACGTTTCGATGTTGAGAAAGTATATGCCAGATCCATCTCATGTTTTGAGCCCAGAGGTAGTTCAGCTGGAAGAGAACCTATCTTATGAGGAACAACCGGTCCAGATTCTTGACCACATGGAGCAAGTGTTACGGAATAAGGTGATTCACCAGGTAAAGGTTTTTTTGGAAAAACCACATGATTGAAGAGGCAACATGGGAATCTGAAAATGCAATGAGGGATAAGTACCCCCATTTATTAGATAAGTAAATAAATTGCGGGGACGCAATTTTTTAAAGCGGGGAAGGATGTAACATCCCAAGTAAGTAATTAATAATAGATATTTTTATCTATGTCTATTAATGATTAAGATATTGTTTTAGAGGCTTAAAATGAAAATAAATCCAATCATAAGCATAGAATACACTAATATTCTTAAAAGATTGTTTTACTGCCTTATGATGGAAACCCCTTTTTAAATATATCTTTTGACAATTTTATAAACTATGTTTGTCAAAATAATCTTATTCTTTATGATTGGGACATAAAAATTTACTTTGTGTGAATTTTTGGTATTTTTCTGACAATGTTCATTTTTTAATGAATAGTGAAAAATACTGCATTTTACATCAAAACTGCTTTTTAATCTAATTTATTTATATGATTAGATTATCTTTTTAATTGGTCTTAATGTGTAATATGAATATATTTTTACCATTTAATCCAATTTTGGTCATTGGAATCAATTTCACTTTGAAATTGGACTCAAACTAGTGTCAATCTTTTGATACTTATTGTTTCATAAAAACACGCTATTTGCTCTACCAGCAGGAATTAATTATTAAATTAATTAATTTGAATTATATGTTTTGAATTTTGTAAAATAGACTTCATTTTTGAATTCAGAATATCAAATATATCTTAGGGTGAATTTTTGGTAATTTTCTGAAAAACTCCAATTTTTGATGAATAGTGAAACCACTAAGTGGTAATCAAGCAAACTGATTTTTCAGTTAAATGAAAGTTTACCACTAATTTGTATTGAATTTTGAAAATCCTACATACATGGTTATCATTATTAAGTAAAATGTGGTTCAATGAGATTAAAATAATTTTTTGGTAAATAGTAACTTATTATGTTTTTAATCGCGATTAGTGGTAATTAGTGTAGTTTAAGGTAAACATAATTCTTTAATAAAATAAGATGAGCTTGAAACATGTCCTAACCTCATTGGTTGTGTCATGGCCGACCAAGACAAGCCATGGGTCAACTTGGGGACCCCATGGATCCACTTTGGTTGGGAAATGACATAAATAACTTTTTATTTAATGTAAAAGTAAAAATGACACAAACATAATATATTTTACAAAAACAATTTTTACATGGGGTAATAAAGATCATATATTTGATTATAAATGGTCATTGGAAAGCTAAAATTATTTCCTACATCATAGTATTTTTTTATAATTTTTAGACATTAAATAAATTAAATTATTTATGACATAATAATAATGCAGCGATGACATCATTATTTGACGATTTAAATAGAATGGAATGATAATGTAAAATCTATAAACTACACATGTCCAAAACCAATTGGATGAGTGGATTTCGAAGCCTTATCACCTTATCCTCGAATTATAGCAATGTGGGACCTTTTGAATCTGAAACTCTTTTTAAAATAAAGTAACTTATCTTTACTTTCCAAAAGTGCCCCTCCTCTCCTCTTATAAAAGGCCCCCACCTCTACCTCATTTCACACACTCCTCAAGCCTTTGGCTCGGCCAACCCCTGCCCATTTACTCTCTACACATCCCTCTACTCATCCTAGAGGATTCCCATTGGGCAGAATCCTTTCAAAGGAAGCCTTTAGGCTCAAATTAAAAGGAGTTACACTTTTAAAGGTAATTCATTCTATCATGTTCATTTGTTTTATTTTGCTTCTTCAACCCCATAAATTCTTTTTATTTACTTCTTTTGTAACAACCACAGTATCATAAATATACTAGGATGTTGTTAAATGATTTATTTGAACTACACTCTCACAAAACTACATCAAATTGTTAATGAACTTACGGTTTCCGTGGATGGCGAAATTCTGCCCCCCGAAACGATGATTGTTCAATACTCATTTAACACCTTCAAAGGTGGCCATTATGATGTCACTATTTTTATATATGATATATAATATGTTTATGTTTTCCTTAAGATTCTGTTTTTTTTTTCTTTTTGGGAATACCTTTATGGTTTCCATTATGGGTAAACATGATATCTTCATTTTAGGAAGTGCGGACTACCGCACCCTGAAAGTGATTTGATTCGTTAATACCATATGTGGGATGTGTAAAAGATAAAGTTAATGATATTATATATTTTATTATACTGGAATTATAATATACTCTTATATAATTATGATTCCATTCCATAAATACGAAATAGAAATGGAAGTAGCGTTCATGCATACGTACGGCTTACTGTCTCCATGAACGGTGCATTTCATTTCTTACATCTAAATGTGATGTAATATTATAAATACATGTATATGCTAAATATATATGATATATATGTTATCCAAATCATTAATATCATTTTGGATATAATGAAACTTTGACCAAATTAACAACATGTAAGTGTAAGAAGTCTATTTTTGACTTAAGAACCAAATACAGACAAAATGAACTTTATTAACTTAAATGATTACATGATGTTCATAACATGGTATAAAATGAATAATGAACTTGAAAAAGGTTAATAATCAAGTATAGATTAACTCAAGTTTATTATTCAGGAGATTAAAGAACGGTCGGGGCAAGTCGAATACGAGCTATGGGACTTCGTCTCAATCTCCTTTCGTTGAGGCATATTTTATTTTATTCACAACTTTCTTTTATACGGTGTATAAACCACTTTGACTTTTACGTTTATTCAAAAGGAATCTTTTTTATACGAAGAGTTTACTAAACGAAAAAAGGGAATTTTTTTGTCGTACGTATTCGGCGACAACGACTTCTCCGCCGTCGTGACTGTTATTTGAGTTTCGGCTTCCTCTATAAGCCATACATTCTTTTTAAAAGAAAAATAAATACCATGTTATACTTTTCTTTTATTTTGGTATTGAAAATGGTTCTCATAATGTTTTTATATCAATGTGTTGTATTGATATCTCGTGATTGAAATGTGGAAATTTTATGTTTCCTTTATGCATGTTTTATGTGATATGATTATGTTATGGTTCTTGGGCATTATTATGAAGACGGGTGGTTCCGTGATAAACTAAGGGCGGGTGAGCCCGTTATAGCTCTCCAATGCATTGGGTAATGCGAAGGAGTGAAACGTTAAGGTTTCTATGATGAGATTTTATGGAATATACTGTGATGGGTATTCCAAACGTAACCAAGAGGGTTACTCCCTACGTAAGAATGTTATGAATGCCTCAAGTTACCTTTATGTCTAATGATTTCTATGATTTATTCATGATTTTATGAGGTATGTTAAAGTGCCTTTGTTTTATGGGTAAAGTATGATTTCATTCTTATGTATATATGAACTCATGTTTTCTTTCCATGTTTTTATAACCCATACTGAGCTTTTTATTCTCATCCCAAGTTTTTTTGAAATGTTTTTCACAGGTCAAGGGAAAGGTACATGATATGATGATAGTGTCAAGGAAGTGTCAAGAAATAATCCATGTTTTATTTTAAATATGTTTCCATTGATGGGAATGAAGAATACTATCTTTATGTAACCACTTTTTTTATATGTGGAATGTAATGCAAGTTTTATGATCTAATTCTCTAAAACTCTACACCCGAAAAGATCCTCAATGTGTAATCTTGTAATAACTCAAGATTAAGTAAGGTTTATGGCTGGGGACTTATATATATAACATAGATAATATATTGGAATTATATTACTACTATTTATTATTATTTTTTCATTCCATTAATATGATAATGAAATGAACATAGCGTTCATGTGTACATACAACCTACCGTACCCTTGAATGGTGTATTTCATTTATTGTCTCCTAATGTTGTGGACTATTATAAATACATATATACTATATATATATGATATTTAAATTTTGAATAATAATATCAAGACAGTGGAATTTTGACCACATGTCCAATTAACTTAAAACAAGTTCAGTTTCGACTCAATTATCAAATATCAACAAAACAAAAAGTTTGAATATACATAATTATGTAATTTTTACAACATTGTAATAAGTGATATAAAATGAATAATAAACATGAACCCCATTCTCAATAATGTATAATATAAACTTTTTTTTATTATTATCTAATATAATAAACAAACGTGCAATGTCAGATTCGAGGTAAGGGAATTTTTCTCAATATCATTTCATTAAGAAATATTTTTATATTATACACCATCATTTTAATATGGTTTATAATAAACCCCTTTGAATTTTAATTTAATTTAGAGGGAGTCTTTTTTCTATTAATAGTATTACTAAATAAAAAAAGTAATGTTTTTAATGTATGCGGTGACAACAACTCCTCCACCACTATAATCGTTATTTGATATGTTGAACCCTATATAAAATTTAATGATTTTTTAAAGGAAAATAAATCCATTATTCACTTTTTTGGTTTTTTTATCTAAAATGGTTTTTAAATGAATTGAATATTTCAATATCTTGAAATTGTTTCTGGTTATAGAAAATGAAATGTTATAAGTGAAATGTTGATATTTTCAATATTTTATTTTTTATGATTATATAATTGTACTTGGACATTTGACAAGTGGTGACGTGATGAACCAATGAAGGGTGGTTATGTTATAACCAAAATATTTGGTGGTTCTATGATAAACTAGGGATGGGTGGTTATGTTTTAACCTCTAATGCATTTTATATGGAAGTCTGTCGTATAGATATTCCATTTAGTGTATCTTTGGAAGTTGACCATATGGTTATTATATTCATGTATGTTTGCTTTCGAAGATACCTTTATATGTTATATGATTCATTATATAGACATTATAATAATAATTTGGTTAAAAATGGGTAGTAAATGAGCTTATATTTATTGAAAAATATTTATTACTTCTTAATGGTGAAAAGTATTAATTTATGATAAAGTATTCATGGTTTTCATGTTTTTCGATGAAAAAAGTTTTTCTTTTTTATGTATCCCTTAATGAGATCTTAATGCTTGTCCAAAGTATTGAAATGTTTATCACAGGACATAAATAAGAATAGAGTCTAGGTTTCTATTAAGGACAATTTACATTGTTAAAATATCAAACTATTCCATGTTTCTTTTTAAAGAGTTTTTTTATGAAAAAAACTGATGTTGTGTAGAAGTGTCTAATTTTAATACATAAGTTGTTATGTATGAGTTATGACCTAAATCTATAAATCTATAAACATTAAAAGATATATTATGTGATTTAAAGTAAAATTAATGACTTGTCTCAAGATTATGTAATGTTTAAGGTTTGGGTCTTATAGAGTATGGGAGGTTTCATATCATTTTACTATACATATAATATATAGTTCCAAAAATGATGTATTTAATAAGTAATATTTGATGAAAATAAAACATAATAATCTTATGAGATTTAGTGTGATGAAATGGATATTTATGTGTGTGAAACCATTATTGAAGAACTAATCTATATTTCTTAACATAGAGAGAATAGATAGTATATAATGTGAATGGAATATATACATTTCTTATATATGTGTGGATGTGTGTAATATGAGACTTTGGAGTTAAAAGTGGACATGAGAATGTAATAGTCAAATATATTAATTGGAGATGCTCACAGATTCTTCTTGGGGATATGAAGCACAATGGTGTGCAGTTTTTAAAAATTATTTGTTTTCCAATATTTTTTAATTTTATTTTGGTTATTTTGAGGACCCATTTTTTGGAAATAATTAGATTCTTAGTTGTTATAGGTGGAGGTTGAATTTTGTAGTATATTTATCTTTTAATGAAAAAAATATTGTATCATAATGTTATAAATCTAGTATAAGACACATAGTGCCTAATTGTAAGCTATTTACTCTATTACATTCAATCAGATTGTAATTATTATTCATTAGAATTGTAGCAGTCCACTGTAATTATGATGGCACATCAATTCTAGATTACCCCCACCACATCTACAATTCCATATATTAGAGTATTTTTAATTGGATTTTTTTTATAATCTCGAATAATAATTTAATGATAGTGTCTCTACATCAAAAATTTTAGTTGATTTAATTTATTACCCTTCAATTTCATTATTCCCCTATTTATGTTTTTTTTAGTATTTTTTTCATCTCTTTTAAGGAATAACAATAAATCCTAAGAATTCGATTTACCATTATAATATTTTTTAATTCCCCTCCATGTTGTGTAAAGTCTTCATGGATCAAATAATTCATTGTTATAATTCGTTAATGGTTAAAATTAAGATACTTTGAGGATTCATTAATCTCCAGAAGGAACTATTCAGTCACTCATTGTTCATATTTTTCATCTTGTGTGAGGTAGTCGACCGATTCCACTATTTGGTGTTTAGTTCTGTTACTTTATTAGAAATATATATTTTTATTTTGATTTTTTGATACATATGATTTAAATGGAATTATAAATTATTTAAAATGATTTTGAATAATGTTTCATGAAATTTAATGTAATTATAATATTCTAAAAATATATATTTAATGCTATAAAAGTATAATTACATATTAAAAAATATATATTAGTAAAGGATTTTTTGAATTACATTAAAATATTGTTGATATCATAAATTATTGAATTAATTCTGAAAATATGATGGCTTTAGATGATGTTTTAATGGTCATTTGATGTGTTGAAGAATTATTTATTGTTTTGTAATTTAATTTTATAAAGGAATGAAGATTAGTAGATTATCATGATATTATCCTTTGATATTATGTGTTTTGTCTATTAGATATATGTATTTCACTACAATATTTTAAATGAAAAAACTTGTATAATTGAGGTGTGAAAAGATAATTTAATTAGAGAAAATAATTATGTGATTTGATGATTTTGGTAATGAAAATATTTGGATATGAAGTGATGTATGCTTGATAAATATTGAATTTATGATATTATGAATCGATAATAAAACATAAATTGATGTAATAAAAATATATCATTAAGATGTATGGTTAAATTATGTAAATATATTATATTAATGTGAGACACACTTGATGAAAATTATTTAATAAATTATAGAATGACTGTTTAGAAGTAAAATTATTTACAATTGTTTTTCAAGGTGAATGTGTTATTTAAAATGAATAACTATATTATTATTTATGCTATGTTTTTCTAAAAATAATTTTTTCTGGGACGGTTTAATAAAATCCTTTTTGTGAAATATTTAATGTAGTCCATCACTTATATAGACAAAACAGTTTGGCTATAATGTGATATATTGATATGTGAACAATTGGTTTTTCTAAGCCTCGTGTTCATCCTATGATTTTATTACAATCCAATTTTTTGAAATATGATGGATATGACCAAAGGTTTTTAGTTATTATATTACATAATGTATTTAATATATTGTACCGACATTCCCCAAATATACTATAAACGATTTTTTGGACACTATTTGATCATAATAATACATGTTCATGATTTAAATGACATTTTTAGAATATTTATTATAATTTTCCAATTTATATAATATAATATCAAACTACAAGGTTTTTATACGATCTTATTGGCTTCCAATATGGACTTATTAGCTCTCCTTGTAAATACAAATCACATTTGCGTCCATATTTTATATATAATGATGATGTAAAAGAATGTGAAATTAGTGGTTAAAAGATGATAGAAAGATAATTTGTCATTTTGTTTATGTATAAATTTTTTGTTATATCGAGGAAATGTACATAAATAATTTTTTTAAATATTTAGTCTTATTATTTATCCTAGAGTACAAGAGTTTTATTTTACATTCATGTTTGGAACAATGACTTATATAGGAATTTTCGGGATATTTTTTTAGCTATATTGATAATATTAGTATTCATTTTCATGGATTATATTTTTTGTAATATAAATATTTGTATTTAAATTTAATTTATATTTAGAAAAAAATCACTCCGCAAGTGATATCTTTTAACTCACAGTGGTAGCCAATATTCTCTAGTGATTTAAGACCACATATGAGCCAATGTGATATTTGAACTCTGTGGTATTATCACCTCAAGGTGGGATATTATAGAAAAGGAAAGTTTAATGACCAAATATAAAACATTGTTTTAAAAAAAACTAGATAAAATATAAAAAATAGTGGAAATACCACCCAATTTATGTTAGGACAACGGTATATCCATCCTTGATAGGGTATACACTTTTTATATAATAGGGAATAAGAAATTACAATAAACCCTAAAAAATAAAAATAATATTGCTATATCTTTTTGGAATTAAAGAAAATATAACATTAATGAATTTATATATAATATATTAGTGTTATAAACCTATTGAAAACTAATATTCTCAATATTTTTGTCAAAAGGAATAATATTCATATCAGAACTCATATTTTTCTATTTCAATCATCATAATACATTATATATAAAATAGTGATATAAGGTTTCTATTTTGAATGAAACAATTATTACAGGCACTATTTATAAATTTGATGGATAAAAAAATTATCTTTTCTTCTAAGGGATAAAAAATTGATTATGGAATTAACTTAATTTTTATATCAATCAACACTGACTAGGGGAATTAACAATCAGTAGTGTCTTCAATGATGTTCCAATGGTGATGTGATATTTTGAAAAAATTATTAGATTTTTCCAAGAGGTTAAAACACAATAAATATATTCAATTCAAAGGAAATAAAATTTTAAGACTTTTTTCGGTACAAAATTTGGATTTTTATGGTTATATTTACCAAAAAACACCATTCTGGTTAAATTTAATATTTGGTATTCATTAATGGATATTACAGAATGGATTTGGTGTTTATGATAAGTAAAAAAACTAAATCACAATATTACTTCATGATATATTAGAGAACAACTAAGATTATTTATAGTAATTGGAATATTATTCTATGATATAATAATGTTATATGATTCTCAAATAATTTTATGGAATAATATCTCAAGAATCAAAGGATTTTTGACAAATACTAAATTGTAATGTCCAAACAGTAAGGTGTTGTTGCGATGAGAATAAATATGACCAAAAACATCGATGAATAATTTTAACCTTCAATGGAATATCCCAAAAATAAATTTGTAATTAAATATTAGTTTATATATTAACATACATGTATGAATTTTTGATCTGAAATAATGATTAGAATCATTATGAGATAAAATTTAATGAAAATAAAAGTCTCATATAATTTCATTCATTAGGAAATAATTGTTATATCTGGGAAAATTTGTTATCAAATATAACTTTTAATGTTAAAGGGATAAAGATATATTTTTTTACTCAATAAACCAATAATTATTTTTTAAGAAAAAGATGAAGACGGTATATTAATTTAATTCTATATAGGATTTGTTTTCTCTAAAATAATAAAGAAATTTTTGTTGATGATATGGTTCAAATTTCTATATTGATGTTTTTTCTATCAATAATATAGAATTAAATGTCCTTCTAGAATAATTAGAAAATTTAAAGAATTTTATTTATCAATAAAATCACAAAAATAAAAAGTGATATTAAAATTTATTAATGAATAATATTTCATGAAAAATACACATTTTATTATAAACGTTATAATGAAAAGATTAAATTAAATTATGGGATAAACTTTTCAAAATAATGAACTAGACTAAAATGTGGGAACATATTCCCAATCCAGTTATAGAATATATTTTTGAGACCAAATGTCACTATAAATATATTTATTATAAATGGAATTGTGACATAAAATATAGAACATATTTTTTTAAAAGATTATAAACAAAAAAAGAGTTTATTGTGGAGATTCTTTCACATTAATGGATTATTGATAATTAATAAGGATTTCATAACCATTTGTATCCAAATTATGTTTAAAATATTATAAATAGATATAAAAATAGATTTTATAAATGGATTACTATTGGAAGAATTACATATTTCTATACTAGAACATTTTTTCTCAATGATGATAAAAATGAATTCTAACTGACCTATGTTTTGAATAGATTGGAACAATCTCTAATGGAATGATATTTAAAGAGTAATTGTTTTTTAGATTAGTTGATATTCCTATGAGGATAATTATAAAATAAATTTTTAAATTAAAACTATATATGATAATATAATAATTTTACAATATTATAACATTATTATATTTTCTATTTCAAGGGTTGAAGGATTATTAAAAGATAAATTAATTAAATATGAGTTTTAAATATTTATTTTTTTGAATAATCATGTTACGTCTTAGCATATTAATTATTAAAAATCATGAAGTATTTTTTCCCACCAAATACAAATATACTAAAGTTATTTTGATTCACATTCACATATAGTATAGAAAATACATTAAAACACATGTGCTAATAGCGGTGATGTTATCGAATGATCTCTTTGAAAAATAGGTAATCATCATGGCACACTGATAAATCAATAGAAGTAAATTCAACATGATATTAACATGACCCAACATTCTCTTTATAATTATTCAAGAATAAAGGTGTTAAATAATTAAAATGAAAACTAATATATTAGATTTTAAATGAATATTTTTGTTTTTAAATGGAATAAGAGACATTGTATTGTCTTACCATGAAATAAATTTATGGTAATGTGTAGGTTATATTGATACTAAGTAGGTGGGTTGGGTAAATGGAAAAATATTTACATCTTTTTTTTTCTCCAAATTTTGGAGGAAAATTAATCTCAAGGATTATAAATAAGAAATACTATATTTCAATAAGAATAATAATGGTTGGGTACACTGTAGAAACTCGAGGATGGCCCAGTTGATTTGAACGACCTAATATTTGGAAGATTCTAGAGAAAAGGTTTTACCACCTATATAAATAATGAGCAACAAAAAGAATTTCATTAATATTATAAAAAATGTAGTGAAATGTATAAGAAATGAAAATATGGATTTAAAATATATACACATTAAAGAAATTATTTAGTTATTACCAATAACGAATCAATAAGTGTTTTTTAAAAAGAGCCACTCACAATTGAATTGTATGTGATTGACTGTGTGAATCATGATTTATAGACCCCACCATTCACATGAAGGAATAAAAAACAACACCCCTCCCCCAAGGATGTGTCTATTCACTAATTATTATTTGATTTGGTGATATTTATAAATTTTTGGGTGAAACAAATTGTTTGAAATTTATTTTATATTTGGTAGAAATTATAAAATTTAATGAATTAATATAATTATTTATGACGAATCCGATAGTTTTATTAAATTTAAAATAGAGTCCCATAAAAAAATTAAGAAGAAACTGACATCTTGGTGGTTTATACAAAATCATGGTAAACATCATTGGGTATAAAGAACACCCTTGGCATGATTAAATATATAATAATTAAGCTAGTAGACATAATACCTAGGGAAACCATATCATGGTTGGATACACCTAAACTAATTTTTCAGTATAATTTTATCATAAAAATTTAATTCTGAGGGAATTAATTAAAGAATTACTCTCTCAAATGAATTTAATATGAAAACCACAACATGGAGGAATCCATCATAGAATAATATTTTTCATGACTCTATACCCAAAAATGGTTTACTATAACTCCAAGACATGTGGGGAAGTAATTTTCGTGAAGAAAAATAATATTATAACATGAAATAAAGGGGAAAATATGTGAACATTTTATATTATAATTGGTTTACATAGACGAAATCAAATATCTACTTATAGAGATTATAATAATCTTATTTTATGAAAATTCATTCTTGTAATAAATTGATAAGAAAAAAAAACAATGAATTGGAAATTGGAATAGGTCAAAGGAATATGTAATTTTTTATAATGATTTATAGATTTAATATTTGATTACATAAAAACACATCATTGAATGTTTAAAACATTCCTATATAGGGAGTAATGAAATTAATCTATAATGATATATATCTCACTCAAATTGAGAATGAATAATGGATTTTGGGGTAATTTAACCCATATTCTAATGAAAATATGATTGATATTATTTAACATTTTAATATATATAATAATATATTATAATTACTATATACATTAAATGAATATTTTATGATCTCAATTAATATATAAAATGATAAATAATAGAATACATATAGTGACATTAAATTAGAGAGAATAAAGTGTAAAATAATTAAATAATAGTTAAATCTGTTGTTGTAGGAACTCCATAAAGGTGTAGAGTAATTGCATGAATATGAAAAGTCATTATATGAACCAAATGGATAAATAATATGATGTATTCCATATTACCAATATATAATAATTATAATTTTGTGTTTATTATTAAATTCATTTTAATGGTTCTCATTCAAATTATGATGAGGAAACTTTTCCTTCTAGGATAATGAGTCCACAAAAAAATTGTTAATAATGTGTTTATTATACTAATTAGGGTGAGATAATAGTGTTTCTTAATTAGTATGGCCCATAATTTTTTATGATATTATTGTGAGGAGAATTAATTTTTTACATTGATAGAGGGTTAATTCTCGAATGTTGAAAAAGATCATAATCACTTGAATTTGGACATATATTATTTATAAAATTTTACATTTAATGGCGACCAAATGTGTTTTCATGTTCTTTGGTAAATGACATAAAAACAATATGGTGGTACTAAGATAGAATTTTTACCAACACATGACCACCATGGCCTAAGAAAAGAGGTTTCATTGCAGTTTTCATTATCAAGGAAGAACATGGTATATTAAATAGGTTATAATGATGGGAGTGAGGAAAATGGTCAATGTGGTATCCTAGATATTTGACGGATTGCTACACCAATGCGTGGACTATCGTGAAGGATAATCCATAACCCAGTGGGTTCACCATAGTAATAGAAATCCACAAGGGTAATACATAAGGTGGTCTATGGAATGGATTGAATCTCAAAACTGCATCTAGGGATCTTGCAATGTTGCTTGAGGGGCCACACTGAAAAAATTACCCTAACCATTTTTATATCTAGGGGTAAATTTTTAACATAGAATCCCAATAATATTGTTTTTTCTAAAGGAGATTTTGGAAGATTCCTTATTTCCAATCTCCCACTTCCTTTATCTTTTATCAAACCCACAATATAGGGGTTAATTATTGGTGTATTTCAATGACAGATCCATGGTATGATCCTCATTTATTTCCCTATTTTTACTCCTCGTTGTAGCCCACTACATTTTGGGATATCCTTGATAGGGTTTCAGTGATGTTTTCAGAAAATCATGGTGAAATAATCCCTACATGAATGGGATAATTTCCAACTTGGAAAAAGGTGGTCTCATGAGTTTAATCTCACGACATTGGTGAATGTTTGGATACGAAAATGATTTCTATTTATTTGTCTATAAATGTAACTCATTAGTTTAATTGAAAATTTATTTAATATATGTTATAATTTTTTATTTATTTCTTATTGAATGATATAGTTTCCCAAATTGTAGTGTGAGCATGGATGAGGCATAAAAAGTCTATGTTGGGCCTTAGTAGATCTTTATGAGGATGGTAAAATAATTGTAGAGCTAGAAGGGACATTCAATACGAATTATTTTTATTATTTATTATATAGTGGGATTATTTTATTAATATTTCTTGGGTTTGGATTGAACATATATGGAATGGGATTTTTGGACATTCAACGGTTGGACTCCATTAGGAATTTTATTCTGGCGTTGACTTCTTTTTAACACTTGGGAGAATTGTGATCTCATGAAAACTATTCCAATACAGGGTGAGGGAATGTGTTGGTCTAATGAAATACATTTAATAGTTTCTAGTATGTGATATTGGATGTGGAGTATCCTTGATCTAGTGGGATTACATGATAGTATTTTATAATAATGATTATAAAATAGATTATTTTGAATTTTATGGGTGATGATCAACACCCTCTTGAGGATGGAGGTGAGTCACGATGTGCCCTTAAAGTTGGTGTAGTCCATAATGACGTGGAATAGGTTGATGGATAGTGTTTTTCTATGGGTTGTGAGTTGATATGAATACCTTTTGATATTTGATATGAGAGTCATGTGTGGGGAATGTGATGTATTAAGGTCATGATAGTGTAATTCATGGGTGTTCCAGATATTAAGTAGACCATCCATATTATGATGAGGATATATGTGAGACTATAATCTAATAGGTCACCAAGGGGTGATGGGTATGAGAGTTTGTTTATTAATAAATACTAAAGTGTTTGGAGGACCCTAATTCATTCCTTGGAGAATGTAATGAAATATTATGTGAGGTTAGAGGCTATCCAAGGGCTGTTTTTGGGTGAGTTCAGTTCTTTGATATCCTATAGAGATATGTGTGATGTTTGAAGTTATTTCTTTTTTCATATTATATTAAATGGTTCATCCCTGTGTGGGGGTGGGTCTTGAGGAATTACCCCACTATGAGTGTAGTAAAATATGTTGGACTACCATTGTGAGGTTAATTATATGATATATATGTGAATTCTAGGAAAACCATATGTGAAATGGTGTAGATTATGACTGGTTTGAGTCTTTATATGAGTCAAATAGATTTAGAGGGACTTTCCTTTTAGATTCCATGACTTGGGAGTTATTTAATAATATAGGCTTACTTGGTCTCCATGTTTCAAAAAATGTCTAGGTTATGAAATGATGAGATATGATAACTGATTTCCATGACGGAGATGGGGTCCAACATGTGATGAGATGTGAGACCAAAATATTGGAAAAATATAAGTGAAATGAGGTGTGTATTTAATTTTGGATCAGATTAATCGATGAACCCTTGAGTGGGATGTTGAGTTTGGATCATAGTTTCATGAACCAACCCTTCACCTCTGGGTAGATGGCCAACACATGGACTCTGTCAAACCCTTAATCATCAAGTATGGGTGGGGTTATGGGGATGATTGCATGAAGTGATGAATATATTCAAGTATAGTGCTAAAGTAGGTATTATTAAGTTTTTTGGTATCTGGGTTAGGACATAGTGACTAAATGTATTCAGAGATGGGTGCTTATTTAGAACACATTGTCTAGTGCACTTGATGAAATAGTTATTTGATTCATGAATGAACATATATGATGATGTGTACTGGGGTCATTTAGTGAGTCTCTAAAAAAAATATATTTCTCAAAGACTAAATACGAAACATAATTCTTGCGGATACTTTATGTATTCATTTAGATGTGAGAAAAATGCATACACCGGTTTGTCTAGGTCATCTAGATGGGGGTTAGAGATAAGGTTGTCAAGGATCAAGGACACCACTATGTTAAAATTGTTTATTTGGTTTAAATATTTTATGTGTTTATGTGATCATCCTAATAAGAAATCAATTTATATATGATAAAATTAACATGATTCTATATTCTAATGAAAAATAGATTTTGACTATAAAGTGTTTTTATTTGATATTTCCTAACAAAATGTTGATGATTGATTATTATTTGGTTATTTTACGTTATTGTAAATTTTGATATAAAGGAATTATCAGCCTATAATAAAATCATAAACCATAACTAATACTCATAAACAACTGACATATAGGGAGGCATGCCTATGGTGAACTTTAATTTCATCCCTAATTATGGTTCTAGGGGAATATATCACTATTCTGACACACTTACACTTTATCTTCAAATTGGGATGTGAAAAAAGTAAAATCAAACGTGTTATAAATTATATTTATTTAAATATATTATTTTATTCTATAAAATTATAAAAAATGTGAAACAGTTAGAAAAAATATCCTAATTGAGTATTTTAATTCACCTCTCCACCATCAATGATGTTTCCTCTACAGGCCTACCATTTTATAAGGTTGGGGTGACTAGTTTTATTACACTACAATCTCTCTGGGGTAGTCTGGGTCTTTCTTCATGACGTGGTGTATCAAAATAAAGCGGATGAGAGTTCAACTCATCTTATGAGGGATATTGTTGTCTTGTTAAAGGATAAATTTTTATTCAATGGATTATTTTTTGAAATACATTAAAATATTCATAATGGTTACCCATTCATAAAAATTCAAAGGTTGAAAGTGATCCACATAAATTGAATACAATGGGCAGGGATTTCATTATCCGTAATTGATTCTAATCCTCAACTAATATTTAGTTAAAATCCATATATAAATGAATTATTGAATTTATCACCAATAAAATAAGACTAAACTGTTTTGGTGTAATTAATATACACTTGGATGGTGATTAATATTCATCCTTGTGAAAGGAATAAACCCCCATATAGTTTAGTAGCACGTAACGTGGAATTTCATAACTCTTATAGGAAAAATAAAGTTTACAATATAGTTCTTTATAAGGTTATTAAACTGTGACCAATTATGATAACAAAAATGTCATGCAACAGAGAAAAATGATGTTCCTTTTACTAACATCAAACCAAAAACAATGAATTTTATTTTAAGGTCTTTTAACCTTGGCTAATTCTTGTTCATTTAAATTTATTCATAATAGACTACTAGGTGAAATGAACATGAAATTTTTTTTGTGTAGTACAAACACATTATCAGGAAAAAAGTTATTCATATCAATATTTGTTGGTAAGGGTTCATAGGTGGTTTCTAGTGTTCTTATTAATTAGTTACCTAGCATAGAAATTGTTATATGAATGAATGTAAAGGAAATATTTTTTCAAAGGAGTATTTCATAGCCCTTGAAGAAATAATTTATGAAACAAGTTTTGATAACATTAATCTTATATGAATATATTGATATAGGTATGCCTAAATTCATTTATATATGTGATTTATTTCTGATTATTTGATTTAATATATCATGGGTTACATATTATATGATATACTCATTAAAATAAATAAATTCCATGCCTTTGTGCATATCTTTTCTTATGATATAAAAAAATCTTATATATAATCATTGGAATGTCATATGATACAACATGGGAAGATAGAAATGCATTTAATTATATTATATGATTCAAATTGAAGTATGTGATTCATAAGTAAGATTAATGTTATGTTTTATCATTTTTTAGATCATCCATGTATGATTAAGTTATGATTGATTAATCATTTTGAAAGATGAATCATTTAAAGAATAAGATCATTGAGGTTTATAATATGTTGTAACCGCATATCATTTACTCATTAATTTCCTAAAATATGAGTAAATTGATATTTAGTATATGATAATAATCAATGGATAAAAAATGATTTTGAGGAATTGTGATCGGTGGTATTCTCATACAATTCCAACTCGAGATCCCTTTTACTAATTATCATTATAGCTCTATTCTTCCTAAATCAACTAATCTGAGAGGTAATAAAATAACATGAATGTTAGAATGATACCTTCTATGAATTTATTATTTTATATTTCCCATGTGTGAACCGTTTTAGGATAATCCCATTAGTGTCTCTTAAGTTAACTTCTTCTGTAAATCTATGTGAAGATATGATCTACAACAATATTGTGTAAATGTTAAAATGATGTTTTTAATTTATATTACGTATGGTTTTGGATTAAGCACATGGTAGTCAAATTGTTCATTTATTCTAGTGTATCTCATTACCTTGAATAGGTATAGTTAGTTCCATAGAGAACTGATATTAGTGTCCAGGCCTTATTATGATTCTATATTCAAAAATTATTTTGTAAAAATAACGAATTTTTATATCATCTTGGATTGCTATTTAATATTTTAAAAATGATATAGAAATTTAATTGTGTTTATCTATATGATAGATAATTTCATATTATATGATAAAATCATTGAATATTTTATATGATATCATAGAATACAATAAATAACACAACATTTGTTTTCGATAAATCATATCATATGATATGTCCAAGAATATCACATGATACTACCGATTTTTACTATTCCATATGATGAAACTAAAGTAGGATATCATATTTTCAACATGATACATATCATATATCATTAATAATTACCCAATAAATGGTGATATAATAGAATTATAATTTTTTATAATTAAATATGACAGATTATAGGGTGATCCGCCCCTTATTATATATTTATAAACTAAAATATAACTTGTGTGGCAAGATTTTTTTTTTATTTTTCGATTATGAATTTGTTATATAATTTATAATTTTTTATATAATAAGGGAAAATGTATTTTGGTATATTTATTTAATTTATTGTTTATAAATAATAAAATTATAAATATTTTAAAAGTAATTATTAAATGTTTATGAATGTTTTTTTAAATAAATATATATTAAATAAATTTTTTTACTTTAAATAAAATTTAAATTTTTATCACATGACATATTATTTATATATAAAATATTAATTTTTCAATTAATAATGAAATTTATTGTATTTTGAAATTTCATATCTGGGAAATATGAAAAAAATAAGTAATATCACCTTTTCATAATTAAAAAATTAAATTATTCATATTAATAGGAATTGTTAAAAAAATTATTTAAACCATATCAAAATGAGTTTTTATAATTTCAATTATTATGGTTTAAATGAAATTTTTTTGATATTTTGGATATCTACATAAATATGTGAATAATTCATATATAGATTGTTAAAATTTTTAATACCATATATTTCTATAAAGTTCAAATAATAAATAATATGGAGATTATATTTTGAATAAATATGAAGTGTATATATTTCAATGATTATGGAATGTATATATATATCTAGTTGTTTCATCTATGAATTTTTCATGAATAGTTTTTCATATATTTAAATTCATGATTTTATTTATTTACATATTTATTCATTATTTTATTCATGAATATTTCTTTAATATTATGAATATCCAAATGCATCAGGTCATGTTGTAAAAAATATTCTATAAATTAACATCTATCATTATAATAAATGAAAGTTTTTGTATAATAATTTATTTTGTTTTCTTTTACATTTAAATCTACTTTTATTAGGTTATGTGTGATTAACTAACATGGGTACCCTGCTAACCCCATTACTGAGCCGACCCTAATATAGATCAATGGGAGTTCCTTATTCCCATATGACGGTGAATAGCACTTGGAATCAACCAAAATTCAATTGGGAATTATTTTTCCCCCTAAAAATATGGCATCCCAACATTTTATTACATAACTTTTCATTAAATTTTACAGATAGGGGATCTTTAAAGTTTAGTGTCTTGGAAATCAGGAACATAATACATGAAAACAGTATAAAAAATTCTTCTAAACTACTCGTAAGGCTTCATATTAGGTTTATCCTATGTACAATTACTGCATCTCATATACTAAAGACATACATTGAAGTAAAGATTTAGTAGAAGGCTCCATAAGGAAAATAAGTGAAGCAGTTGACATGTGATCTTGAGCAATATTAACAAGAAAATGATAAAAGTCATAATAGGATGAGAAATAGAGGAATATGAATATAATAATAAAAATAACTTGACTCATAATGTGAATATGTGGATACAACATTTTATTAAGAAATTCAATAACATACCACCAAGGTTTATCCCCGAGGTATCATAAAAATTACCAAAGTTATTCACCAAGGTATCGTGAAACATGTCATCACTAGAGACTAATTATATACCCAATGCATTAGAGAGATATCAGGTTCCACCATTAATATTTCTTTAATTTAATGTTATATACAATGATCATAATCAAACATTTCATAAATAACCCATATAGAATAAAAGAAATGGGTTTCTTTTCAAAATCATGACATTTTAAACGTTCTTAAAAATAAGATCGTTATATCATTTCTTACCCATGGAAAGGGAGTGAGCGTTACCAGTAAGTCAATTACAAAATCAAATATATAATTTTTTTTATAACTATGAACACCCATATAAAGAAAATAAGTATGGTTATTCACATATATAAAATAATATAATTTCTTGAGAGAAAGAGGGAGATGTTTGGAGACAAAATTTCTACACCATAATGGCTATATATCACGGTTTTAGAAGATAATAAAAAGAGAAGGGACAAGGGTCTACCTTAAATAAATGAAAAGTTTTGAATGATATTAAAATAATAAAAATAAATATGATCATGTTGTGGATATTTTAATGAGATACCCCGTAAATACCCATAAATTTTATGGGAAATTATTTTCTAAATTTTCATTGGAATTTTACGAGTACACAGTTTCTGACGGAACTTGATTCTGAGGCCCGATGTGCCCAGAATCAATTTTCGAACTTTAGCTCTGGTACGTTCAGTGAACGATTGAGCAGGTTTTCCTAACTGTTGAACTGGTGCTCAGAATCGAAATCTGAGGGCACCGATGAAACCACAGCACCAGTAATTACTTAGGAACACTTTTTCTAGAGTGTGTTTTCTCCGGTGTGGTTATTAAAAATGGTTGATTGAGTAATGAATAAAATAAAATTTGTGCAACCAATTTTATTTTTATTTAAGGTATCTTAACCCCATGCTTGATGGTTGGAGTGGGACCCACTAATACCCTAACTCATAGGTAGGATATTAGTGATGTGGGTCCCGCAAGATCCCTACCCCTTTATTTCCTTTTACCTTCCACGTACATTAATTATGGTAACTCACCCATACCCCCTCTTAAAGGACAAGTAAACCCTCGCGTTTAATTGAATTATTAAATGCCTCATTAATTTGCCAACGCCCGATAATTAATTCGTGATCTATTTTTGAATTTAAAAAACCATTGGCATGGTAAATAAATTAAGGAAAAGCCTTATTTTATTAAGTGTTGTTTCGTTGTGCGGGATGATTTGGGAGAGGAATTACTCAATGTCGTGGAACTTCTTCTTCCTCCTTGAAAAATGAAAAGAACGCCCCGTCGTCGATGAAGAACGTCAGCCTCCGACGAAGGACAATGAAGGACGCCGATTCCTTAGAGATTGATGACGCGATTCCGTATACCATGACGCCGACAATCCTCCACTTGGGATGCTTCTTCTGCGACGTTCCTTCTCCTACAACGAACCTTCGTTCAACGACACCTTGAGGTAGGGGGTTTGGTTTAATTTAATTTATGTGGATTATATCCTTGGTCTTTGATTAAATTGTTGATAGTCATTGAACCGCCTGTTATCGTAAGAATAGGAGGAGGTCGGACTGCACGAACACTACAGACCCTCCTCCCCTGTTTTATGATTTTTCTTGTAATGGAACGAGCAAAGGTGGTGCGGTGTAGCAGCACCACGCAAAATCAATGAAGAACGGGCGAAGAAGCGCAGCACCATCGTGCCATTCTGTTACAGCGATTCGAAGGCTCCGCAGATTGTTTAATTGACGGCGGATCATCGGGAATTGATAGAATGGGCCGAAGAGGTGTTTTGAAGGCTTTGTAGTGAAAGGTAGGTCCTGGGAGGACCGCCGGCAAAAACGGCAGGCAAAACGAGCCACCGGAGCGCGTCCGGTGATCCGCGGAAGGCCCTGCCGGCCGCCCGGAAGGACTGCCACGACTTAAGCTGCGGTGGCGAGCAGAAGGTACCGATGCCGCACGGGACCGAGGGGTGACACAACACTTGGCCGCGTCCACTGGCAAGGAGCGGCCCCCACGTGGGGTCGCGACGTCAATCAAGGGGGCAGCCTCCCCCTTTGCACAGCCGCTCGGTCAGCGCTGAGCCGCCCTGGGCCGGACTGGCCGCACTGAGCTGGGCCAGGCCGCGCCCAGCTGGGTCGGACCCAAACATGGGTCGGGTCGACCCGGTTCGGGCCGACCCTCGGGGATCGGGCCAGGTCGGACCGTGCCCAGACCCCCCATTTTCATACCACTTCCAGTATTTTTCTCATATCATGGGCTACGGACCTCTGATCGATGCACTGTCAGTTGCGTAGTGATCCTTGGGTCAAGACGGTCCTTTTGGTATATTACAATCAAGTTTTTGAAGAATATTGTGTATGGTCGGGTTGGATCGAACACGAAACCAACCGGGCCCTCAGAGCGTAAATGGTTATAACTTGAGCTCCGGACATACGATTGACATGCCGTTGACATTGTTTGATTCCTCTTTGTGAGAAGGAACTTTTGGATTACACCGCTCAAGGTTTGTATGCAGTTGGTGTGTGGTCGTGTAGGCTTTGACTTAAAAACCAACAGGGCCCCTGGAACGAAAAAGCCAATAACTCTCAGACTGGGCATCCGATTGATGCACCATCTATCGCGTTGTGTTCCTTTTGATGAGACAAAAGATTTGGATACATAAAATCTAGACTATGTCTCATTTTAGGTATCGACCCCCCCTTATCTCGTGGAGTGGACCGTCCTGGAACGAGCATGTTGTATACAGAAACCCTAGTGCTGGCTGCGTCTTCGACGACGATGACTTCCGTACTGGAATCCTCAGTGGGTTCAACGACGGCGACAACCGTATGGGAATCCTATGTGTTTTTTACAGTGATTAGTATAGTACTTTCAATATTTATGAAACCCTAGAGCTGGCTGAGACTTGACGACTGCTGATCAATTGACTCGGTGTGTTTCAGATAGCCCAGTAGGGAGCGCTTGGTTGTAGCGGCAGACCCACGATGGAGGAGCACTTGGTTGTAGCGGCAGACTCGTGGTACTAACTATAAGGAGTACCTCTTGAGGCTATGAGGGGGAGTTCATGTTTGTAGCGGTAGACCCACGGTGGAGGAGCGCTTGGTTGTAGCGGCAGACCCATGGTACTCAACAGAAGGAGTACCTCTGGAGGCTCTAAGGGGGAGTGCTTGGTTGTAGTAGCAGATCCATGGTGGGAAGTGCATGGTTGTAGCAGCAGGCCCGCATTAATCGACAGGTGGAGTACTACAGTAGTCCATGTATAATGGGAAGTTTTGGTTGTAGGGCAAGACCCACTATACTCGATAGAGGAGGAGTTTCCCCAGTAGCTATGGCTTCAACATCATGATTAAATCCTGGTTTGAGTAGAGTCTTGAATTTCATTCATTATCTTCGACATGATTGACTTGTTTTCCTATATGGATTTGGGTTGTGTTATCTTCTGTGTATTGGTTGTGCTACCTTGTGTGGACGTGATCAAACATGGGCTAGGATGTTGGAGTCGAACTGGGACTTATGACTTGGGTATATGTATGGGCATATATCTAAGTAGTGTTGGATGTTACTTCAGGATTGTATATTTTCTTTCTGGTTTATCCTTTGTGGATCTTGGGAGACCTTCGGGGGTCTCGGGGTCCCCAATGAGTATCGTATACTCACCCCTGCATGCGCTTCGCCAGCACTACGTTGTGTTAGTTGCAAAAAATAGACATAACTGATCGAGGTTGAGGCTTGTAGAGCTGGACGGTTCCCGGAGGAGGATCCAACGACGATTCGGTGCTCAAAGGTGGATATCACGAAGAGTCGGTACCTGGAGGTGGACCAATGGATGGGACGCATACAGGGCGGACGGTAGGACCCGAGGAGCTGAGGAGGCTATCTATACCCACCCTTCAGGTGGGATTTCCAGTGGACAGCTCGGCATTACTGATTTACTTTTCAGATGTTGTACTTCTTTTCCAGTTTTACTTTACTTTCAGTTTGGGTTTGTATTTTGGCCAACATACTTTTTCGCACTTACTTGTACCCAGTTTTATTAGTGTTTACTTCTACTGGCTTACTCTATGGTGTTTTTTTCCATTATAAAGGCAATTCCTTCCCCTTTTTGTTGGGATTTATTCCATGGTTCTAGTCGACAGCCCCAGGCCTATGAGAGGGGAGCTTGGGGGTAGTCACGTCATGGGCCCCAAGGACGGGTCGTGACAAATTGGTATCAAAGGAGTTCGGTTCTACTGCAGAACTCTGGACTCTGATCATCCTTCTATGTGGAGTAATAGTGTTATGGTTATTGAGTGTGGTTACCAGTCCAGGGAATCCAGCGTTGGTGCGGTAGCCAACGTATCCGTACACCAGGACCCTGACTTCTGATTTTCCGACTTAGTGCACGAAAACATTGATTTTATGTGTGTTTCAAGTTTTCATTGTGATTACTTTGTATAATCTCACCAGGTATACTGTATTAACCATGGCACACATGCTTCTTTTCAGGATGGCCCGATGATGGTAGCCTGCTAGGGTTTCGAGTTTTGTACGTGACGACAGTCCACCGAGCGACGAGGCCTCGGTGTAGGGCCCTTTGAGAGTGGAGGCACCAGTGATACCTCTACCTTCCAAGCCACCGATGCTACCAGCCCCAGCTGCTGATAGTGCACGTCACCTTAGTGCGCTGCACGAGTTTCAGTGCCAGTGACTGCCCTGGTTCCGCGGGGAGACAGACCCTCAGGTAGCCAAGGTTTGGATGGAGGCGGTTGTTCGTGTTTTCCGGTTAGAGGGGACAACAGCTGACCTCGTGGTGATCCTCGATGCGAGCCTCCTGCAAGCAGTAGCATAAAGATGGTGGAGATTTATGCTCTAGGTGTACAACGAGGAATGTCTTATTTGGGATGGACTTTGAGAGCCTCTTCCACTTAGAGTTAATCATAGCAACCCTCCGTACGGTGCACATCAAGGAGCTACTATAGCTACGGTAGGGCAGCATGACGGTAGCCCAGTACTCGGCGAGGTTTACCGATCTCTCGTGCTATTCCATGGACATGGTACATGACCCATTTTTCAGGGCTCGAACCTCTGAGCAAGGGCTCAGGCGAGAGATTAGAGCTTCAGTTGTTTCTCACAGCATCCCGACGCAGATAGGGGTGTTAGATAGAGCCCTCTTAGTGCAGAGATTCCTTGCTGAGCAGTCTCCAGCAGTAGGACCCACAACTAGCCGGCAAGTGGCAGTGTCTTCTAAAACAGACAGTAGATAGATGATGTAGATGTCCAAAAAGGATAAACCTATAGGTGGTTGACCGCATGACACAAGATCGTTTGTGTGAGGCACCAGGGTAGGAGAACGACTTACCATGTGCGGACAGTGTTACTCCTGCGGCGGGGATGGACACATGGCTCGTGACTGTCCGACCCGCCATTCAGATGATCAGCAGATAAACTAAGGACCTCCCATGAAAAGCATAGGTTCGATCGAGGCAGACCGCATGGAGTAGGAGATCTTTGTAGGGGAGATGGGCGTGTAGCTAGAGGTGAAAGATGCTTCAGGGTGTTGCCACCGCCACCACCAGGAGGTATAACCCGACCACAGGGAATAGGTGGACATGGGAGAGCTCGGCTTCAGGAAGCTGAGGTCTACAATCATGGAGCTTTGGGAGCAGATGGACAGGAGATGGACATGCTCTAGACCTGGAGACTATTATTCATGTTGCTTCTAGCTTTGTTGATGTTTGTTTGTAGATGCTTTGTGTCTTTGTACTTTGAGATGCAGTAGTAAAAGACATCGTTCTTGTGGCGTCTACCTTCCTGTCCTCTCTTTATGTTGTTACTAAGAGGTTCTAGTTTAAAAACCGTTGAATTGACCCTAACTTTGAGATACCTACTGGAGGAGACCCAATGACCACACACTGATGCCGACATTGTGACTCAAACCTTGGAGACGAGAGTAACGGTTGGATCTCTTGGTAGTAGCGTTGAGGCCCTATGACGTCATCCATGGTATGGATTAGTATCATCCATGTCGGGATTGACTGTATTAGGCGAAGAACGTGGTTCATCCAGGGGATGAGACCAGATTTCTCTTATCGGAAAAGAAGAAATCTCAGCAGCTCTTATAGGACCAGAGAAGGTCCAAGTCATCCTAGAGCAGATGATGATAGCTCAGATCCGGTAAAATTCTTGTCCTGATAGGAGGCAGAGACCACTAGAGTTTGAGGATGGCGACCACATCTTCCTGTGGGTCTCACCACGACGTGGATTAGGTAGATTTGGATGAGGCGGCAAGTTATCTCCGCACTTCATCGGATCATTCCAGGTCCTCAGCAGGATAGGTGAGATGGCTTATCGCCTGGCTCTACCACCTTAGTTGCACTGGGTGCATGACAACTTGCCCACATCTTAGCTGAGGAGATACATTCACGTCCCAGGGCATGTCATCGACCATGGGAGCTGGAATTTGACGATGGGGCGGAATTCACGGAGGTTCCAGTGGGGATCAAGGATCCATAGGAGAGGATCTTACGTAGATAGTCAATTCCTTAGGTGTGCTTTCACTGGCAGTACGAGAACCTTCAAGAGAGCACATGGGAGCGGAAGGCTCAGATGCATGGTAAGTACCACTTTTGTTTCCATAGTTTGTGTTACAACTTTACGGGGACGTAAATCCCTAAGGTGGGAGTAATGTAAAGACTTTTAAATTTCAAGGGAATTTTTTTTCTTAATTTTCATTGGAATTTTACTAGTACGCAGTTTCTGACGGCACCTGATTCTGAGACCCGTTGTGCCCAGAAAAATTTGCGAAGGTTAGCTCAGGTACGTTTAGTGAACGAATGAGCATGTTTTCCTATCTTTTGAACCAGAGCTCGAAACAGAAATCCAAGGCCACCGATAAAAATGCAGCGCTGGTAATTGGTTAGGAAACTTTTTTTGGAGTTGCGTTTTCTCGGGTGTGGTTATTAAAAATGGTTGGATAAGTAATGAATAAAATAAAATTTGTGCAACCAATTTTATTTTTATTTAAGGTAGATTAACCACATGCTTGATGTTTGGAGTGGGACCCCCTAATACCCTAACTCCTAGGTAAGATATTAGTGAGGTGGGGCCTGCATGAGCCCCGCCCCTTTATTTCTGTTTACCTTCCACGTGCATTAATTATGGTAACTCACCAGCACCCCCTCTTAAAGTCCAAGTGAACCCTCGCATTTAATTGAATTATTAAATGCCTCATTAATTTTCCAACGCTCGATAAATAATTCGTGATCTGTTTTTGAATTTAAAAAACCATTGGCATGGGAAATAAAGTAAGGCAACACCTTATTTTATTAAGTGTTGTTTCGTTGTGCGGGAAGAATTGGGAGAGGAATTACTCAAGGGCTTGGAACTTCTTCTTCCTCCTTGAAGAACGCAAAGAATGCATTGTCGCTGACGAAGAACGTTGGCCTCTGACGAAGGACAAAGAAGGACACTGATTCCTCGGAGATTGACGATGTGACTCTGTGTACCGCGACGCCGAAAATCCTCCTGCCGCGATGCGTCTTCTGTGACGTTCCTTCTCCCGTGATGAACCTTCGTTTGACGACACCTTGAGGTAGAGGGTTTGGTTTAATTTAATTTATGTGGATTATATCCTTGGTAATTGATTAAATTTTTTATAGTAATTGAGCCGTCTGTTATCATAATAATGGGAGGAGGTCAGACCGTATGAACACGGCTGACCCTTCTCCCCCTTTTTATGACTGTTCTTGTTACGGAACGAGTAAAGGCGGCGCAGTGCAGCGACACCATGCGGAAACAATGAAGAATGGGTGAAGAAGTGCGGCGCGATGGTGCCACGCCATTGAGGTGATTCGAATGCTCCGTAGATCATTTAATTGACAGCGGGTCATTGGGAGTTGACGGAACTGGCCACAGAGGTGTTTTGAAGGCTTCGAAGTGAAAGTTATGTCCCGAGAGGACAGCCGGCGAAAACGACAGGCAAAATGGACCACCAGAATGTGTCCGGTGGTCCGCGGAAGGCCCTGCCTGCGCCGGCCGGCCGCCAGGAGGCGGCGGCACCCGGCGCACTGCCAGGAAATACTATCGCGGCTGAAGCCGCGGCGGCGAGCGGCTGGTCCCACGGTCGCGCGAGGTGGAGGTGGGACGCGGTGCTAGTCTGCGTCCGCTGGCAAGGAGCGGTCCCCCATGCTGGGTTGTAGCGTCAATCAAGGGGGTATCCACCCCCTATGCATGACCGCTTGGCCGGCGTCAAGCCGACCCCGCTCAGCCAACACCGAGCCGCCACGGGCCGGACAGGCCGCACCGGGCTGGGCCGGGTCGGACCGGGCCCAGACCCCCCTTTTTCAGACCACTTCAGGTCTTTTGATCATATCTTGGGCTACGGACCTCCGATCGATGCACCATTAGTTTCATAGCGATCCTTGGATTGAGACGGTCATATAGTTATATTATACTCAAGGTTTCGGTGAACTTTGGGTATTGATGGCTTGGTTCGAACACGAAACCAATCAGGCCCTTGGAGCTGAAACACATATAACTTGAGCTCCGGATGTCCGATTGGCATGATGTCAATTTTGTTAGATTCCTCTTAGTGATATGAAACTTTTGGAATACTCCGCTTGAGGTTTGGATGCAGTTGGAGTGTGGTCGGGTTGGTTTTGACTTAAAAACCAACCAGGCGCCTAGAACGAAAAAGCCAATAACTCTCAGACCGTGCGTCTGATTGACGCGCCCTCTGTCATGTTGTTTTCCTTTTGACGAGACAGATCATTGGGAAACATCAACTCCGAACTAAGTGTCATTTGATGTATCGAACCCCGCTTGGATCATGGAGCGGACCCTCCCAAAACGAGCATGCTGTGTGTGGGATCCCTAGTGCTGGCTGCGTCTATAACGATGATGACTTCCATACTGGAATCCTCCATGGGTTCGACGATGGTGACAACCGTACGGGAATCCTCTATGGGTTCGATGGTGAAGAATACGATACTTTCAATTTTTTTGAAACCCTTGAGCTGTCTGAGACTTGATGGATATTGATCGATCGAATCAGTGTGTTTCAGATAGCCCAGTGGGGAGCGATTGGTTGTAGTGGCAGACCTACGGTCGAGGAGCGCTTGGTTGTAGTTGCAGACTCGTGGTACTCAATATAAGGAGTACCTCGATAGTCTATGAGGGGGAGCGCTTGGTTGAAGTGGTAGACCCACAGCGGAGGACCGTTTTGTTGTAGCGGCAGACCCGTGGTACTCAAAAGAAGGAGTACCTCTGGAGGCTGTGAGGGGGAGCGCTTGGTTGTAGCGGCAGACCCATGGTGGGAAGCTCTTGGTTGTAGTAGCAGGCCCACAGTACTCAACAGGTGGAGTACTACAGCAGTCCAAGTTTAATGGGAAGCGCTTGGTTGTAGCGGCAGGCCCACTGTACTCGATAGAGGAGGAGTTTCCCTAGTAGCTATGGTTTCGACATCATGATTAAATCATGATTTGAACTGAGTCTTGACGTTCATTCATTATCTTCAATATGATTGACTTGTTTTCCTATGTGGATTTGGGTTGTGTTATCCTCTGTGGATTGGTTGTGCTATCCTTTGTGGACGTGGTCGAGCTTGGGCTCGGTTGTTGGAGCTGAACTAGGACTAATGACTTGGGTATATGTATGGGAATATACCAAAGTAGTGATGGATGTTACTTTGTGATTGTATATTTTCTTTGTGGTTCATACTTTGTGGATTCAGGGAGACCTTCAGGGGTCTCGGGGTCCCTAATGAGTATCGTATACTCACCCCTGCATGGTCTTTGCCCACTCTACATTGTATTGGATGCAGACGACGGACAACACTGATCGAGGTTGAGTCTTGTAGAGCCGGACGGTTCCGAGAGGAGGAAACCACGACAAGTCAGTTCCCAGAGGTGGATATCACAACGAGTAGGTACTTAGAGTTGGACCACTGGACGAGACGCATACAGGGCGGACGACAGGGCCCAAGGAGTTGAGGAGGATATCTGTACCGACCCTTCAGGTGGGATTTCCAGTGGACGAATCAGCATTGTTGCTTAACTTTTAAGTTGTTGTACTTCCTTTCAAGTTGTACTTTACTTTCAATTTGGGTTTGTATTTTGGACCACTTACTTTTCCGCACTTACTTGTACCCAGTTTTACTTAGTATTTACTTCTTACTGGCTTACTCTGTGGAGTTTGTTTAATTTATAAAGGCAATGCCTTCCCCTTTTAGTCAGGATTAACACCATGGTGCTAGTCACCAGCCCCTGGACTATAGGAGGTGGGCTTGGGGTAGTCACGGCACGAGCCCCAAGGAGGGGTCGTGACACACCCCATGAAAAGGAAACTAGAAAGGAATGATATGGAGAAATTTCTTTTACAAAAATTCGACAGCCTAACGACGTCACATTAAAATTCATAAAATCAATTGATGAGATCAGAAAGGGTATCTCATCATTTGGAAATGAAATGGAATGTAATGGGAACATCATAGAACATACCCACAACATACAGAGTGTAAAACAAGAGGACACAACATAAAGAATGTCATGGCGTTAAAGAGGAGGGTAAAAAATTCCCTTACCATGAAGTGGAAGATCGAAATATTGAAAATTGAGACCTTGGTAGGATTGAGGGCACCATGGGAGGACTCCTTGAGAGGTAAAGAGACTCAAAATTCATGGAGGATGATTTTTTAATGAAATGAATGAGTGGAATGGCATGGTATTCATAGGAACAGTGAGTGAATAAATTATTAATTTCCAAGGGACACCTCATCAGTGGAATTTGCAAAACCATGGGCTTAACCATGGTATTGGCCCATGGTATTGTCCACTTGGGACACCTCAGAGCATATCACACTATTGATAAGTCGACCAGAAATCTTAATTCATTATTACATATTGAATGATGTCATTAAAGACCCAAAACTCAAAATTGCATTTTTATTATTCAACCACAATTCAATTGTTTGAAAAAAATATCATAAAATCCCCCTAACCTAATATAAATTCTCTGAATTCAATACTAAACTCCATTTTATGAATATAATTTTCTAAATAATTTTAATTAATATTTTCTAAATAAAATCATTATTTATCCCAAAATTACAACACTAAAACTATAACTCATTTTGTAACACCTTAAAAACGTAATCAAGGTGACAAAAAATTATCATATAACTATAAGACAATAAATTAACAATTTATGATTAAATTTTATGAAATAAATTTCCATTTAAAATTATTAAAATAATTATAAAATTGTAAATAAAATATTTATGACATAAAAAAATCCCAAAACATAATCTATGACAGTTTTTTCACTTTTAAGATGTCTAAAATTTATTTATACATTCATGAGTGATGTTTATATTTTTTTTGTTCAAATTACTATTTATTATTATTGATTACTATTTATATGTGTATATTACTATTCCTAATTTACTATTCTCAAAAACCCATGTTGATTTTATTAGACTATAAATTTCTCACAGATAATAACTGTAGAAGACCATTTTTTGAAAATCATTTCTTATTATTAACTATTTAATGAATACTGAAATATTTTAAAACCCCCTTTTTCCAAAATACATCAATAATTCACATCCTATATTTATTCGGATATTTGATATTCACAAACATTTCCATTAGAAGATATAAAAATTTTATTTATATAAAAGGATTATACAAAGCAGTTAAGGTCTCATTACATAGCCCCTTATAACAAAATCATAAGACTTATGTGTATGGTGTACTATGGTGATAGAATCATGGGGTGGCTCAGGAAAAATTACCCGATTGGTCTTTTCTATCATCTTGAACTTCTCCCTTAGGCGACTACATTCAAGCTTCATAAGTTGAAGTTCAGCTTATGCTTGGTCAAGAGAAAATCCCATTGATGCTACCTCCTTTCCAAGCTCCGACAGATGGGTTTAATATTTCATGAGTCTACTAGATGGGTCCATTCAATCTTTTTTCTATATTAAATAACCTATATAACTGTATTTATAAAAAAATCATTAATATTATAGTTTCCAATAATCATATTGACCAATGGTCATATAAAAGTTGAAACCCAATAGTCTCATTTAAATTATACCCACTTTATTAACTAAGGATATAGTTTTGTTGAGTATAAAATAAAATAACACACAAAATTAGGAAAAAAATATAATTAAAATGTTTTGGTTGTTACATTCTTCCCCCCTTAAGAAATTTTGTCCCTGAAATTTTATCTCGTACCCTATGATGGGAAACGTTGTGGGTACTTCTATATTATGGACTCATCTTGTTCCGACGTGGCTTCATCACATTTGTGGTTCCTCCACAACACCTTAATAAGGTTGTATGTCTTATTACGTTGAACCTTGTCTCTACGATCCAATATCTCCACTGGATGCTCCTCATAAGAGAGGTCATGTTCCAGTTGTACCACCTCTGGATTTAGTACATGTGAAGTGTCAGGTATGTACTTCCTCAACATGGATATGTGGAAGACATCATGAACTTGTGCTAGATATGGAGGAAGTGAAAGCCGGTAGGCCACTTCTCCCACACGATAAAGGATTTCATAGGGGTCAATGTACCTAGGGCTGAGCTTCCCTTTCTTCCCAAACCTCATGAATCTCTTCCAAGGTGAAATCAGAAGAAACAATTTGTCCCCAACATCAAACTCTAAGTCCCTTTGACAGTTGTCGTCATAGATCTTTTTCCGACTCTATGCATCGTTAATGTGTTGTTGGATGGCTTGTACCTTTTCTGTCATCTCTTGCACAAGATCAAACCTAAGAAGTATTCTCCCACCAACATCATCCCAACAAGTAGGAGTTCTACATCACTTCATATATAGACCTCAATAGGGTTCCATTTGAATTCTCGAGTGGAAGCTGTTGTTGTAAGAGTACTCAATTATAGAGAGATGTTGATCCAATCCACCTTTAAATTCCATTTAGAAAGTTCTCAACTTGTCATTGAGTGTATGAACAGTCCATTCATATTTTATATCAGTTTGGGGGTGATAGGACATACTGAAATTCAATTCAGTGCTCAGATCTTGTTGAATACTTCCCTAGATTTTTTATGTGAACCATGGATCATGATCAAATACGATAGAATGTGTAAATCCATGCAGCCTTACCACTCCCTTCACCTAAATCCAGGAAATTTGATCAACAGATAAATCTTCCCGAATAGAGATAAAATGTGATGTCTTGGTGAGATGGTCCACATTAACTCATACTGCATTGTTTCCTTTGTAAGTTCTATGGAGACCAGGGACAAAGTCCATAGTGATGTTGTCCCACTTCCATGATGGCATGGGTAGTGGTTGCATTACACATTTAAGAATTGGTCACTCTGCCTTCACATGATTACATACCAGGCACCATGAAGTGTATTCAGCAATATCCCTTTTCATATTATCCAACCTATAGTGATCAGGAAGGTCCCTTTACATTTTTATTCTACCAGGATGTATAGATAGTGTAGAGATATGATCACCATCCATCAGCTCCTTATTTATCTACACAACAGGTATAACACATAGTATTGTACGAAATTTTAGTACACCATCTTGATCAATATTAAACTCAGGAAACTTACCATCCATCATAGCCTCAAACATTATCTATAACAAAGGATCTTCTTTCTTAGCTTTCTTGATCATCACTAGTAATGACGGTAGTGAAATCATTTTGGTTAGGGTTGATGATGACCCTTCCATTATAATTCCCATGTCAAACATTATTAGGTCATTGATCAAAGGATCTCTTTGAATCCCCATAATGGACAGAACAACTGGGTCTTTCCTGCTTAATGCATCAGCAACTTTTTTCTCTCTTCCAGGATGATAATGAATTGAAAAATCATAGTCTTCAAGGAGTTCTAACCGTCTCCTTTGTCTCATGTTCAATTCCTTTTGTGTAAACATATTCCTCAAACATTGATGGTCTGTGTATATGTCACATTTCTCTCCATAAATATAGTACATACATATCTTCAGAGAAAAAAATGACCACAAGCAGCTCTAGATCATTCATAGGATAGTTGTTCTCATGAGTCTTCAACTGTCAATATGCATAAGAAATTACCTTATCATTTGGCATGAGGATGCACCCAATCCTTTTCAGAGATGCATCACTAAAAATAACGAATCCTTCTCCACTTGAGGGTTGAGTTAACATAGGTTCAATTACCCATATCTTATTTAGCTCTGGGAAACATTCCTCACAAACATTTGTTTAGATGAACTTTATCCCTTTTCATGTTACCATGGTTAATGGATTATCAATTCATTAAAAGTTTTTCAAAATCCTCCTATAATACCCCGCTAATCCAAGAAAACTATGAATCTCAGTTATTGTTGTAGGATGAGTCCACTCCTATATAACTTTTGACTTTGTAAGGTCAAATATTATTCTTTCATTGGTAACAATGTTCCCCAAGAAAGCAACATGTTGAAACCATAATTCACATTTACTGAACTTTCCAAAATCTCTCTCTTTCTGTAGAGATTTTGAAATAACCCTTTGATGATCCCCATGCTCCTCACCACTATTGGAATATATCCGAATATCAATAATAAAAACTACCATAAAGTTATCAATGTAGTCTTTAAAGTCTATATTCATCAATTCCATAAAAATATCAGGAGTATTAGTTAAACCAAAAGGCATAACAACAGAAGTATAATGCCCATTTCTTGACCGAAAGGCAGTTTTTGGAATATCTTCTTTCTTTACATTCAATTGAAGATAAAAAATAGAAGATCAATCTTAGAGAAGAATTAATCCCCATGAAGTTGGTCAAATATGTCATCAATTCTTGGAAGAGGGTATTTATTCTTTATTGTGATCCCATTTAGTTATCTATAGTCAATGCATAGCCTCTTTGATCCATCCTTCTTCTTCACAACGAGAATAGGTGCTCCCCAGGGAGAAAAACTTGGTCTGATAAACCTTTTCTCCAAAAGATCATGGAGTTGTTTCTTTAATTCCTCTAGATCCACATTTACCATATACTATTGGGTATTTGATATTGGATGTGATCTAGGTATGAGTTCAATAAATAACTCTACCTCCCTCTTTGGGGGAGGTCCAGGAAACTCCATAGGAAATACATCAATGTATTCCTGGATGATGGATATATTTTTTGTCCTCAAACTCTGATTTCCTACTTCCTCTTCGCTGATCAATTCCATAAAGAAAGATATAAGTGGTTATTCTAAAAAATGATCTGGTTGATATATCTCTCCTTGGAAGATAACTATAGGTTTTCCAATATATACTTCTAAGACTTCCTTACTTCTGCATTTGATCTTAGCATTATACTTAGAGAGCGAGTCCATACCTAGTATAATGTCAAATTCCAGCATGGGAGTAAATACTAGATTTGTGATATGATTGTGCTCAACAATTTAAATACTAGAGTTTCTAATCACCGAAGATTCTTGGATATTCCAACCAGGTGTCTTGACTGATAACTCCACTTTTATCATGTCAGGGGTTGATTCTAAATTATTTTCAAACATGGAGGAAATAAAGGAATGCATAGAACCAGAATCAAACAATGTACTTTCTAGCTTTCAGAGAAGAAAATGAGTACCTTCTACCGCATAATTTGGTGTGTCAACATCTTCTGTTGTGATAGCAAAATCATGACTTTTCACTCTTGGCCTTTACTGAGGCTGATGTTGGTTCCCCTTCACTACCCTCGGATTTGGGCAGTGATTGGAAAAGTACCCAAGTTGACCACACATAAAGCACTGGACATCAGGTAGGGCTTGCACGATCTTCCCCTTTTCATTAGTGTGTGGAAGTTGAGGTTTCACCTCCCTATGGAAATTCAGTGCAATATGGTCATCTCTTTCACACTTGTAGCTTTTCCCTCTCCCGAGCTCGCAGTTCCTTGAATGCTTCTTCCCACATTCATTACATGGGGTATGTTGCACTTTCTTGCCTCCTCTTCCCTGATCAAAGCTCTTCCCTAAGATTCGTTCCATTAATCTCTTTTTTTCGTCATATTTATGAGACCATTGTGTCTCACCAAACTCCAGTTCAACATTCATCTCACTTCACATGATCTTCTCAAAGCCTTCATAGTCTAGGTTGGAAAGATTCTTCCGCTGATGAGGTCTCAGTCTACTGAAAATTATGTCAACCATTACATTTGGATCTATGAAAAAGCTAGAGGTGTAACATAAAATCCTTTTGATGTTTATCTCACAGCATCCCACCGATTCATTCTCCTTCTATTCAGCTTGAGAATCACCTTCTCCATTATTATTCTCATGGAAGGAGGGAAATACTTACTGATGAAGATCCCTCTGAACTCATCCCACTTCATAGTTTCAACCTCCACTCTATTATTTGTGTCATTAATCAGCTCCCACCATTGATCAGTATCTTCTTTTAAGTGATAGATAGCCAGGGTGATCTTCTCTTGCTTTAAGATAGTGGAGCATAGAAAAGATATTCTCAATAGAGCTGATCCACTGCTTAGGAATCGTTGGATCAATCGATCCAATGATGGTTGGAGGTCGTTGACGCATAAAGGACTCAACATAATGTTGTTACCATCGCAATGAGATCATTATATCATCTTGATTCATGTTATTTCCCATAACTTGAGTCAGTTTGTTCATCATTCGCATGAATGTTTCCATTATGGCTTCCATCGGAGGGCCGTCAGCGCATGGTACATTATAGTCACCATTTGCATGGTTCATCCTATTTCCCACCATTTCTAAAAGAATAGCCTTAATGAGAAACTTATTTCATTTAAGAATCATTTAACTATAAAGGATTTATGTCTTAAAATGTCTTTAAACAATTATATTTCTCTATAAATCCTTCATAATGATTCATAAAATGCTTATGATTAACCAAACATATTCCCCAGGTGTGTCGAAACCAAGAGTGAAGAAATTCCCATTGTTGTGTACTCGGATACCCAGGGTCAATCCTGAAACTCCTTTTCAGTTTTTTCACTCCTAGTTACCTCTATTCCAAAGCCGCCTCTACCTGCTCATATCCAGACAAGAATGTATTTTCTTGATAAACCCGTAACTTAATACTCACAAAAATATGAAGATTTTTTCCTATATTAAAATTTTTTATAGGATTTCTCCTATTGATTTCGTAGCCTAATTTCCATAAATAACTAATCTATCCTTTGATACCAACTATTTCATCCCACATTTTTATTACATAACATTACATTAAATTTTACAAACATAGGATCTACAAAGTCTAGTGTATTGGAAATCAGGAACATAATGCATGAAACCAATATAAAACATTATTCTAAGCCACTCGTAAGGCTTCATAATTGGTTCATCCTATGTAAAATTATTGTATCTTATATCCTGGAGACATACAACAAACGAGAGGCTGAGCAGAAGGCTCAGTAAGGAAAATAAGTGAAATAGTTGACATGTGGTCTTGAGCAATATTAATTAGAACATGAAAAAAGTCATAAAGGCATGAGCAATGAAAGAATATAAATATCAAAATAAAAATAAAATTATTCACAATTTGAATATGTGGATACAAAATTTAATTTACACAGTCATGAACATATAACCAAGGTTTATCCCTGATGTGTCATAAGAATTATGAAGGTTATTCACCAAGGTATCATGAAAGTTGTCATCTCTAAAGATTAATTCTTTACCCAATGCATTGGATCACTATCAGGGTGAACCCTTAATATGTCTTTATTTTAATGTGATAAACATAGATCATAATCAAATATTTCATAAATAACCAATAGAGAATAAAATAAAATGGTTTCATTTCAAAATCGCAACGTTTTAAAAGTTCTTAAAAATAAGTTCGTTATGTCATTTATAATCCATGGAAAGGGAGTGAAGGTTACATGTATGTAAATTCCATAATCAAATATATAATTTTTGTATAACTATGAAAACCCATAGAAACAAAATAATAATGTTTATTCACATATATAAAATAATTTAATTTCCTATGATAAATACAGAGAGAAATTTTGAGATGATATTTCTACAGCATAACGACTATATATCATGGTTTTAGAAAATAATAAAAAAGGAAGTGAAAAAGGTCTAAGATACATAAATGAACCATTTTGAAGTAGAGGGAAATAATAAAAAGAAATAATATCATGGTGTGGACATTTAATGAAACACCCCATGACAAAGAAACTTGAAAGGAAAGATAATGCACAATTTATTTTATGAAAATTTGACAGCCTAACGGCATCACATAAAAATTCAAAAAATCAATTGCACTGAGCAGAAAGGGTCTTTCATAATTTGAAAATGAAATGGATAGTAATGAGAAAATATAAGAACATAACCTCAACATAATGAGATGGAAACAATAAGACACAACATAAAATAATCCATGTATTTAATGAAGAGGGTGAAAGATTCCCTTACCTTGAAGAGTAACATCGAAAGCTAGAAGGTCGGGAAATTGGGTGGCTTTAGGGAACCATGGGAGGACTCATTGGGAGGTAAGGCGACCAGAACATCATTGAAGATGATTTTGGAATGAAATGAATGAGGGAAATTTCATGGTATTTATATGAAAATTGAGTGAATAAATTATTGATTTTCAAGGGACACTACATCAGTGGTATTTGCAAAACCATGGGCTTTCCCATGGTATTTTCCCATGGTATTGGTCACTTGGGACACCTCATAGCATATATAACTGTTCATATATCGACCTGAAATCTTACATCATTATTACATAATTAATGATGTCATTAAACACTCAAAACATAAAAATGCATTTATACTATTCACCAAAAATTCAACTATTTCAGAAAAATCCCAAAAAATCACCCTAACCTAATATCAGTTATCTGAATTAAAAAATTAAACCCATTTTATAAATATAATTTTTTAAATAGTTTTAATTTTATTTTTAAATAAAATCATTATTTTTTCCAAAATTACAACTTTACAATTATAACTCATTTTATAACACCTTATAAATAGTAATCAATATCCCTTAAAATTATTGTATAAATATAAGAAAATAAAGTAACAATTTATGATTAAATTTTTTGAAAATACATTTCTATTTTAAACTTTTAAACGAATTAGAAAATTGTAAATAAAATATTTAGGACATACAAAAATACCAAAACATAAACTATGATTGTTTTTTCACTTTTAAGATGTCTAAAATTTATGTTACATTCATGGGTGAAGTTTCTATTTTTTTGTTCGAATTAAAATTTATTACTTTTCATTACTATTCATTTGGGTAAGTTACTATTTATATATTATTATTAACTCATAACCAATTTGATATGATTAGACTCTAAATTTCTCGCAGATCACAACTGTAAAAGGCCATTTTTTGAAAATCATTTCACGTTATTAATTATTTAATGAATACAGAAATATTTTAAAATACCCCTTTTTCCTAAATTAATCAATAATACACATCCTATATTTATTTGGATATTTGAAATTCACAAGCATTTCCATAAGAAGAAAAAAAAATTATTCATAAAAGATTACACAAAGTTGCTAAGATCTCTTTACATAGCCCCTTTTAACACCAGCATAAGATCTAAGTGTAAGGTGTTATATGTTGATAGATTCATGGGGTGACTCAGACAACATTGCTCGAGTGATGATTTCTATCTAATTGAACTTCTCCCTTTGGTGATTCCTTTCAAACTTCATACGTTGAAGTTCAGCTAGGGCGTGGTTCAGTGAAAAACCCAATGATGCTGCCACCTTTCCAAGCTCTAACAGACAGGCTTCATATGGTTCAATTATACTATATGAGGCCATTCAATCTTATTTTTGTATTAATTACCCAAGATAAGCGTATTTATAAAAACAAAACATTAAGATTATAGTTTCCAACGACCATATTGACCAATGCTCATATAACAGTCAAAACCCACCGTCTCATTTTTATTATACCCACATCATTAATTAAAGGATATAGTTTTGTTGAGTATGAAATAAAATAACACACAAAATTAAGAAAATAATGTAATTAAATAGTTCATATAATTACAAAAAAAGAGAAGAAAAGATATGAGACAGAATGCATATCAAAAGAAACACCAAATTAGTAGCGTACCAGAAGTCAACATGGTATAAACCAGTCCAAAGCACTAAAACCAAAGTATTAAAATGGGAAAAGGGACAAAACTAACCAAGTCAAAATCTCAACAGCTATATCCACCTCATTATATCCTTTACATTTTCTAAAACTATGAAGAAGAAATTCTACAAACACCCAAAGCCATAAGTAGGGTGTGAGTCTAATCCCAGTAGGATACCCCTAAGGATTCCATAAAAAATGCCAAATATATATTATCCATAGAAATGTTGTCAAATTTTAATGAAAATTAGGTTTTCATATTAAAAATCATATTAAAAAAAATTCTATACATTTCCAAAATGAAGGAAAATAGATTAAGAAAAGAATTTACAAATGATATAATATTTATAAAAAATGGCTTAAATAGAACAATTACATAAAACAGTGTATGTAAATTTGGCAGGCATGTAAATAATTTCAAAATCATTGGCATATATTTATATCTCAAATACAAATGAAAATCAATCAACATGGTCATCTAACAAATTTGTACGATACTACTTCTGGATACAACAATCCAAACACTCTAAGGGATCATGAAAATATGTGTACACAGACTTCCTCTATACACTGGTCAAAGAGGACTCATCACTATAGCCTAAAGGATGTGACCCACTACATTTATGTTTTAGAGTAATGTTGTAATATTAATGTGTGTCCAAATAAATCACCAACAATATATGTCATGCATGTTCTCATATACAATAAATTAAGGGAAATTTATTTTAATACAGATTAAAATACAATTAATTCCATTCATCCATTTAAATGTAAATTTAACATTTAAAACCAAATCATATTTTAGATAATAACTTGCCTCTTTCCAAGATAAAACTACAAGGTTTCTACCAAAACATTTTAATCCAATTTCACATGTTTTAAATCCATTAAAAACAAATTCCATTAAATTCATAGTTATTTTCGGTAATTACATTCAAAATTTTAATTGAAATAAATTCCATCAGTCCACAATTTAAAATATATAATTTCAATTAACTAAATTCCAACTCCTAAAACCATTTTTTTATTTGAAAAACACTAATTAACTAGAATTGGAAATTTTCCAACAAATCAATTAAAGGCTATAAGATTTGGATTTAAACTATTTCATTTGAATTCAAACAATTGATATTTTAACAAAGAATAAACTGTTAAAATAAATTAGGCATCATGATAGAACCACCTATGTCAATGTCATCAATTTTAGTGGTAAAGAAACCCCCCCTCCCCCATGTGGTTCAATACACCTCCATACCGCCCAAGTATCGTATGCATACATGTTTTGATGTTCCTCAAGGGGTCCTAGAACTAATGATAGTTCATTTATTTAAAAAATAAATAAAATTTCATAGGAAATAATACATTCTATATCCTGTATAATTTCCAATTTATCATTTAGGTTACCCCATGAGATGACACATCCTCTCTCCTTGATAGAATTCTAAATAATAATTTTATGTCAACAGTTATGTTCACTAAATTTTCAACAGATTAATTATAAACCACATTATATATTATCATATATTTTAATGAAAATATGAACACATGTGGTAGTCCTTTATAATTATTCATTTCATTTACATAATTTTCCTTTGATAATTTATTTTAATAATTATCATTTAGAAATCACACAATTATCTCCTAATTATTTAATATAATTGTCATTTGATAATTATTTATCATTATCACTTCAATAAAAAGATGAAATTATCATTTGGTTATTCATCATAATTAATTCTCAATAATTTAACTTTTCATAATTTTATTAAAATTATCATTTGATAATATACTGGGATTACCATTGATAATTTGAGGAAATTAACCTTTGATAATTAGGATAATTATCTTTTGATAAATCGAATAAATTTATGAAATAAAATAACTTTTTAATAATTTCCATGGATAATTTTTGATAAATTATCTATATATAAAACATTGAAATTATCATATAATAATTTTATTTTTATTCATTATTAATTTTTATTAAAGTGCTCATGATATTTTTTTCTAAATTATCTTTTGATTATCAAATTAAAATTATCATTTGATAATTTTAATTGATACAGTTTTTATTCAACATAGATATTATTCATTATTTTTATTGATTTGTTTTTTAATTATTATATATTTTTATTCAGAAATTTTATTTTTGACGAAAAATAAGAAAAAAATTGAATAACCTACTATGTGTCATAGAAGTGAATGTGGTGGATCACTAGTTGATCTAACTGGAAAACACTAATAAATTAATGAAAAGGGAGTAATATGTAATTTAATCAGAACCAGATTAACAATGAACCAGAAAAATTGGTGTTGTTACAAACATAACCCCAAAAACATGTGTGCATACGTTCTTGGAATCAATACCCATTTTTAACCAGTTATTCACCCGATGAGTCAATGTGGAATCATTGATTCCAACTTATTAGGTTATTTCATTCATTAAATTGATAAAACATGAGATAATTAATGATTTTTATTTCTTAAGGGTCTTAGAAATAATGTAATGCTGATGATGGGGAAGATGAACAGTGATGTCATAAAATATTTAATTTTTTAAAATTAATTATTCAACATAAAAAATAAATAACACCTAATGTCTATTTATCATGAATGTTATACCACATCAAGGGTAAACCCATCATTCCGAACTCAATAGTGATCTCGGATTACCCAAATGATGATCATTTTGAGAGATATTAGTGATTTGTTACATAAAAATAGGGATAAATAATTAATTAAAATAAAAAGAGTCATTTTTATGAGTGAGGCATCCAAAAACTCGATGACAACAAATGTTATGCCCTATCATGGGTAAACCCATCATTCTGAAACCAACAATGGTATAAAATTTCCAATACAACATCCCATTTGGGTGATATTTTAATATTTTTAATAAATAATATATTAAATATAATCTTATAACTTTATCTCATGAGTGAGGCATCCAAATGTCCATCCTCGTCGAATGTTATACCTTTCCTAATGTTATAACTATATTCCTAACATAACAGTGGTCAATGATTTCTCATTCGATACACCGTATTAATGTTATTAAAATATTTTTGAATAAAAAATAAGTGTTTAATAGGATATAATTAATATTTCTATTTAGTCTTTGTCGAGGCTTTGTGGGTCTCATAATATCACACTAACTTATTATCGAACCCCAAAATTATTTAATGGAACATTTTGAGATGTTAAATATCAGTTAAATCTTGAAATACATTTTTTTAAAAAATGATAATACAATTTTTTCCACTTATGATATTAATAATTTCACACAATACAGTTTTGGAATACCTGAAATAGTAATGGGATGTTACAATATCTTTATCATAGGAACATTCCTTTCCAATAAATATTACGAAGAGGCCACCGTGATAAGAAGATGAGGTCACTGATCACCCACCAGTGTCTCTCTCTCCCATTTCTCATGAGACTCCAAACCATTCTACCGTAGCACACAGACGAGAGGTTTTGTCCCCCCACGAATTACCTTGGTCTCAAAATCAACAACCTTGACTGATAGTTCATCCACATATAAGCGAGGATCAATCTCAAGACCACTCAAGCTCATAATGTGAGGTGGATCAGAGTGATAATTTCACAGCTGGGGTATATAGAACACATTATGTATCAACATCAATTGTGGTGGGAGTGTCAAACAGTTATCCACATTCTCCATATGATTAGGAACCTCAAATGATATCACAAAAATGAGGAGCAAGCTTTCATTCCCTTCCAAGATGTTAATAACAAACTAGTTGAAACCTTAAAGAACACCTCATCACCAACTGAGATATCCAATGGTCTATGGTGATGACCAGCATAAGAATTGTACTGGCTCTGTGATGTCATAATTATATAATGAATCAACTAAATCATATATGTTTTCTCTTAGACCAAACATTGTCCAACAAAAGAAAATTCACAATTCTCTGACCAACACAATGGATATTTTCATGGATGGTCATACAAGGCCTCAAAGCTAGACATTCTGATCATGGAATGGTAATTGTAGTTATAAGAAAACTCAAACAGCCCTAAGAGATAATCCCAAGCCCCACCAAAGTCTAGAACACAATAGTTAATCATATCCTTAGGAAGAAAATCCATCTGTGTCTTCATCTCTTTAATTTTAGTGGTTGTCATGAATTATGGGAAAATTGAAATTGGATGAGTAACATGAATCAAGGCAATGGAAAACTCAACCTCTATTAAATGTGGTGAAATAGAAAATTCATAATGAAACTCAACAGGAAAATCGATGAAAAATCGTGGGAGATCACCACACATTGAATCCCGCTCATAATCAAAATTAAACACTTATATCACTTCCCCCAACTTTGGAAAAGAAATTTGAGGTTAGCATGACCGTAGGTCTCATTCTACATGAAAGAAAAGAGGAAAAATGATTGTCTCAAAGTAGATATATCACATATAAAAATCAATCAATGTTTTATTGTAAATTATATAATCCATCCAGAATATCATGTCAAGAAATTCCATGTTGAGTACCAAAAATACTCCAAGAAAGATTGAAATCTGATTGAGAGAAGACAGAAGTGGGACAATGGAGACCCCACTATCTCATTGTACCATGGGTTGTAGTAATAATTGTTGCACAAGATAAAATCTCTATAGGATGATTAATATGATTAATGGTACATGTTGAAATAAATGAGTTAGATGCTCTGATATCAACTATAATAGTCACTATATATGAATATAGAGTAATAGTAACTCTCACAGTCATTGTACCTTTATCATTTTCATTCAGAGACTCATCCACTATGTGAAGACGTTTTGTTCTAGTTTCTTAGGGATGAAACCCTTTTTTATGTGAATCGTTTTATTTCCCTATATTTTTTTGATGTGATGATGATATCATGCTATTGTGAGGAGAGAAACAATTGATTCAAAACTTCTACATGTGCCCTAAACGTGCACAGGAGCCATAGTGCATGGGTTCCTCACTGAAAACCCTCTTTTAACTCCAAGGATGACTATACTGGTATCATATCAATGGGATTCTTCCAAGAACTACAGGAGAGTGGGAAACAAACTTTTTTTTAGAACCATAATGTGATTCATCAGAATTTCTATTTTATTTAAATTAACTAACTCTACTACTGGGAGAAAAAGTAAATCTTATCAACCTTGAATTTCTATTCTGGTCCAAATCCACTACCATCATTTTATACAAAACATCAACATAAGTGAAAAGTGTACTATGAAAAATTAGGAAAAAATATCTGATCGAAGCCCCGACTCGAACAGTCAAGCATTCATCAACTTATTATAATCAATCTCAGGAACAAACTTAAGCAACATGACAATGACATTAGAACATCCCATTATTCATTTTTAGGCCCTCTCAATATTGAAAACTCTATATCCTTGTTCCAACCATTGACAGTAGACATAACATGTTGGAGGAAATAAATTTTAAGTCCTACTATTGTAATCCCCCTTGTTTTTTCACCATTACCATTATGTCCAACCCTCTGGTACTATGTCCCTCCAGTACAAAGGTGGAACACTTCAGCTTGATATTGCATGGTGTCTCCAAGAACTGAAATAAATTTTTTATGCTTCACTACCATTCCTCGACAAGTGGATGATCATTGGAGCCTTTGAAAACTAGTGGTTTCTATTGGAGGAACTATTCAGAACAATTTTGAATAGTGTCCCTCTAAGTATCCACAGTTGGAGCCTGAATGGAGACTATAGGTGCTTTATATCCCATAGTATGGATAGTGAGAATAATCACCTCAACTAGACTCTGGTCCACTTGAGGATTCCCTCATAGAGTATCTGTTGTATCCAATTCCAGTATATGATTCACATGTATTCTCAGAGGCATGTTGTTACACAACATCACTAGACAATAAGAAATATATTAGATAATTCTCATACCGAGCAAAGAGGTAATATTGATCATAAATGGTTGATGATTCATCATTTGAATTTCACTCTATCCAAATACAAATAAAAAAAACAAGAACAAATTCACAAGAAGACTTTCCCTAACCACCCCTAGTGACTTATGGTTCAATGTTCCGTGTGATGTTCAGAAATTCAATCATAAATACCTTATAATTCATGGAAAAAAAATACTCAAATTCATATTTTCATCAAGGATTTATGTGTATCCTCCCATTGATTCCATTTTGTCACAAACAAACCCATTTACCAAGGTAACTCAATAAAGGATCCATCCAGGACATAGCCTAATGGGAATTCCCGATCCCTAGGGTTCAGAGTCTAGCTCCTAGAATCATAAAACATGCAAGAATGAATAATTTATCCACCAATATTTTGGATGAAAAAACAATATTGTATGCATAACAAAAGAAACTTCATTGGGTGTAATGTATGACCAATAGATCTCTTCCCATTTCTCAAACCCGGAAAAAGAATGTCTACAAACACCCATAGGTATATGTAGATTTTGAGCCTAAGGCCCATAAAATACCACCAATGATTCCATAACATTTCCAAAATTTAGATTATTGATAGAAAAGTTTTCAATTTTTAATGATAAATAGTTTTGGAAATTTATAAGCATATTTAAATAAAACATGCTATACAATTTAAAAATGATGAGAAAATACATTAATGAAAGGTTTTACAAATGATGGAACATTTATAAAACAATGTCTTAAATAAAATAGTTATATAAAACAGTTTTTGTACATTCAGGAGGCGTGTAAAGAAGTTCAAAATCATTGGCATATATTAATATCTCAAATATAAATAGAAAGCATGCAACATGATAATCTTCTATATAGGTGCGAATAGAACTTCCAGATATATGACTCCTAACTCTCTTTGTGATCATAGAATTATTTTTACCCATACATCCTCTACACACATTTCATTGAGGACTCGTCACCTTTACCTAAGGGATGTGACCTTCTATATGAATGATCTAGAATAATGTAAGAATATTAGAGTGTGTCCAAATAACTCACCAACAACCTTACCCTTTCATGTTCTCTTATATAATTAATAATGGGAAATTTATTTTAAGGCTTCTTAAAACTAAAATTAATCTTATTATTATATTTAAATACAAATTTACATTTAAAAAAAGTGTTAATGAATAATATGCATCATTCCATGATAAAACCAGTCGGTTTCTATCAAAACATTTATAGTCATTTTCACAAGTTTGAAATCCATTCAAAACAAATTCCCTCAATTTCATAGATCTTTTCAACAATAAAACTCAACAACCTAATTGAAATTATTTTTTTCGATCCACAATTTAAATTGAACAATTCAAATTATCCAAATTCCCAAGCCATAAAACCCATTTTAAGAAGAACCCTAATTCACTAGAATTGTGGTTTTTCCCAACACATCTATTGAATGCTATTAGATTCATATTATAACAATTGAATTTGAATTAATAAAATTGAAATTTAAATAATGCAATTAGGGTTAATATAAATTATTCATCATGACATATCCACCTACCTCATAGTCGTCGATTTCAATAGTAAATATAAACCACTTCACATGGTTCAATACAACTCCTCACGACTCTATTTTCTTAAGCATCGATGCACCGAAATTCAATGTTTGTTAAGTGGTCCTAGAACCAACCTAAGTCATTTTATTTAAAAAAGAAATAATATTTTACATATTATTATACATTCCCTCACGTGGATAATTTCTGATTTATAGTTTAGCTTATCACATTCGATGATACTTCCTCTATCTTTGATAAAAATTTAAATTATCAATTTAGGTAAAAACATATAATCAAAAAAAATTCCTCAGAATAATTATAAACCACATTAGATATTATGATATATTTTAATTAAAAATAGGGCACATGTGTTAGTCCTTTATAAAAATTTGAATAATTATCCTTCCATAAATTATTTAAATAATTATCATTTGGAAATATCATGATTATCTCATGGTTATTTATTTTAAGTATCATTCTATAATGATTTATAATTATCCATTGAACAATAAATAGGAAATTTTAATCTGGTGATTCTTTATAATTATTATTTGAAAATTTACCTTTTCATTATTTTTATAAAATTATAATTTGATTATCTGGTGGAATTATCATTGATAATTTGAAGAAATTAACCGTTTATAATTGTGATAAATATCTTTTGATAAATTTCATAAAATTATCCAACATAATAATTTTTAAATTATCTCCTTGTATTATTTTGGAAAAAGAATACTTATATAAAACATGGAAGTTTTCATCATTCAATTTTTATTATTATTCATTGATTATTTTTATTAAATGACTCTTGTTAAATTTTTTCAAAGTTATCCTTTGATTATAAAATTAAAATTTTCAATTGATATTATTAATTAATAAGGTTTTTTTCAATATATATAATATTCATTTATTTTATTTGTGTTTCTAAAAATAATATTTTTTTATTCAGAACTGTGAAGCAAGACAAAAAAAACGAGTATAAAAAAATTGATGAACTTGTTGTGGATAGTTGAAGTGAAATAGGAGGATCACCAGTAGATCTAATTGAAAAACACCAACCCAGTGATGGGATGGGAGGAAGTTGATGTCCTCTCATGACCAGATCAACCCTGAACCACAACAATATATTTGATTATAAAGGAAACCCCCAAAACTTGCATTCATACATTCAAGGAATCTATACCCAATTTTAACTTGTTAGTCATTGTATTATTCAATGATGACTCATTTATTCCAACTTATTAGGTTATTTATATAATTAAATGGATAAAAAATTGGATAAATGAAACTTTTCATTTCCTAGGGGTGTTAGAAATTGTGGAATGCCGATGATTAGGAAGACGAACATTGATGTCATTAGTAATTTTTTTTATTAAAATTAATCATTTAAAATAAAAATTAAATAACACCAAACTTATATTATGCATGAATGTTTTAAAACTTCTAGGGAAAAACAACCCGTTTGGAACTAATGGGGGTCTTGGATTTCCCAAATGATAAACCATTTGAGAGATATTAATAAATTATTATTTAAAAAATAGAATTAATAATTAATTATAATAAAAAGGATTATTTTTTTGTGCATGGAATCCAAATGCGAGATTAATTCTATTTTTATAACCTATATTGGGTAAAAACCTCATCTTTTTCCCATCTGTGATATCAGATTTCCCATATGACACACCTTATGGGAGATTTTATTATTAAATAATATATTAACTATTATATAATAACATTATCTCACAAGTGAAACATCAAAATTCCTGGCACATTGGAATGTTTTACCCCTAGGGTAACACCATATTTTAGATATAATAGTGGACTCATAATTCCAATACGATGCTCTATTTTGTAGTTATTCAATTATTTTTATGAAAAAGTGTTCTTTTAATATTATATAATTAATATTTTAATTCTATCTTCATTAAGACATTGCTGGACTTTGAATATCCCCCAAACTCAATGTTGAAATCCAAAAATATTTTATTGAACATTCCAAGATGTTAAATAATATTTATGTCCATTAACTCATTTATTGAAAAATCACTTATAAAACAGGTTTTTCATACTGAAGATATTAATAATTTCACTCAAGAGGGATTAAGAAAACCTAAAATAGTAACTAGATGTTACATTATGAACATGAATTTATTGGAAGATTATCAATTTTTTATATTATGTGCTAGATATTTGATGTAACTGATGTATTCTTGGAGTAGGGTAACCTTAGAGGCATAAACTCTGTGTAAGACAACATATTATAGTATAATCCTACCCATTGTCTAGAAAATTAGGAATTGTTTATATTTTTCTCCAAGATTACTATTATGGGAATTTTTTAATTTCATATAATTCTATTAATTTACATGAAATCATTTCATGTAACTTGTTCATGTGATTCATTTAGATGCATATACATATATTTTTATTTAAATTTAGTTGATAAAATAAATAATTTTTATTTAAAGAGATATAGATTAATTGGGTTCGTATATATTAATTTAATGTTAGGAATGGAGATTCTAATAAATTTATGATTTCATACCTAAATGGTAATACATGAGATAATATTAAGAGATTTAAATCACCTAAAATTTATAATTATTATATTATATCTAAGGAAAACACATGATAAGGCCACAATCATCCTACATGATAGTATCACATAAAACATAGGTACCATTGAAATATATTTTCTAAGGAAAGAAAGTACTAATATTTCCTTGAGAGGTATGTGTGTTGTATTTAGTAGTTACATTTGGTTATTGTTTATAAGGAAACCATTAGAAAGATTTCTATAAGACTAGTGTTATGTTTATTCATGTGATGGAGTTGAAAATGAGTTTTCCATTCAATTATCCAATATTTTCATATTATATGATTAGCCTGAAGACCTACTAGATATATTTGTGGGGTTATTAAAACTAAAGTTGAATCATTACTTATAGAAATATAGATCTCAGTGCACTAATTTATTAAATGAATTGTACTTGTAGTTATCAGTTTAATGGACAAATATTTAATAAAAGAACATATTAAATGATTTTGTAACATCATACTCATATTGTAAATGATTCTATTATAGATATGATTACATCATCATAATTATCCATCACACATTTAGGGTCAATTATTTAAAGGAAATTTTTAATGTAAACATAATCATAGAATTGTGAAAAACATTTAAATTCCTTATATCACAATAAAAATAATCTATGTTTTAGATAATACACTCTCTAGTAACTTAATATTGATGAAGTTGACCAAATGAATTGATATGCCAATGAGAATCAAATAATGAATCACTTATGGTTTAAAAATAATTTTGGTTATTATGATTAAAAAAACAGTATTCTTACCTTATATATTTAATATGATTATGTATATTAAATGCATATTGAAATTTAATGTTCTCTTTATGAATTTATCATATTATAGAATACCTTATATTACTAATATTAAAAATATTATCAAAATGTGAATGAGTCCATGAAATGTTTACACATTTTCTCAAAAAATTTAGGGTAGTTGAACTAAGCATCGTATTTTCAGTATCTACTGTTTTATATATATTAATAAATATTAAGATATAAAACATAAACTATATCAAATTTATCTAATGTCCATTTGTTTCACTAAAACCCAAAAGAGGTGTCGGGAGGGATGGGAAGTGTTTCCATGAGGTAAAAAATTATTTTGTTGATCTGAATGGGTTTGTGAAACTCTATAGAATAGTCATTTTAGGTATAAATTTTATAGGAATGATTTCTATTTTGTTTAAGGGTGTATGATATTTTATATAGTTCTTATAAAGGTTTTTAATATAAAAATGTTAAAAATCAGGTAATGAGTTCATGAAGATATAATTTTTCAATTAATTTTTTAAAATAGATTAAAATATAAAGATAATATGTATCTACAATAAGTGAAGTTTATTTCCATATTATTTGAATTTTATTATCTGAATGTTGTCGTTTTAATAATATGTTTTTATAAAATATATGAGATTTATAAGATATACACATGTTTTATGTTTTATTTGATTTTTTATCATGTGTGAAAATAAAATGAGGTAATAATTTTCATATAATTAGAAAGTGTTATATATATATTATTTAAAATTTGTAGAACTGATATTTTATGACCCATTAAGGGAATATTTTATTTTTTAAAGTCTTCTATTTATATGTCCACTCTAAAAACATAGGACAACATATATGTTATTCCTATATTATATTATTTATTAACAATTCCCTCTAAAATAAATTTGTGTTATTTTATAACCTAATGTTTTTATATACATAAGAGTGATATTATAAAAATAATATTGTTAATAAGAAACTATTGGGAGTATATTTAGACAAAAGGATGTGTAAATATAACAAGTAAAGGATTACTCTTTTTACAACTCAAATTCAATGTCACATTCTATTATAAATATGTTTAGGATATGTTGATTAATATAATGTAAAAAGTTACATTTTAATAAAAAATTGTTTCATTGAATATTTTATTGAATATTTCCATCAATGGTAGTGATCTTTAACATAGAAATAGTTCTACGTAGCTAATAGTATTTATTAACAACATAATGTTTTATTTTTTTAAGATAAGGAGAATAAATAATATGTTAAAAACATTAACATTATGAATATGTTTCCTACATATCAACATTAAATAAACATTATTTCTTCTTTAAATTTAAAAAAAAAAACAATATATTGGGTTGTTTTTATGAAATAGTTACATTGAGATGTGGAATTAATTATATTAAGTAATGAAGAGTTCAAAAAAACCTAAAATTAAGTTAAATCTAATATCAGTACTACATTATATTATATATGATATTATTATAAGGCTTTCTGTCCATATTTTTGATAATATTGATTACTGATATTAAGGATATGGAATGTATCATATTATATAAATAGTATTCTTCACATTATAATTCGTTCACAATGGATGCATATATTATATGAAGTGAAATGATAATTAACCTATCAAAATATGACTATTAATTATTCCTAACTGAGATTTAACATGGACTATAATAGGTTGAAAATAATTAGTATGGTTAGCTTGACACATATTTTCAATTGAGATATTCAATATGATTATGAGTTAAAGAAAAAAATTCCTATAAAGGATAATCTAACAATTACACCACATGGAATTCCAAACACAACATATTTTTTATTCTAGGGGTGTATGATTCATATTTATATTTCCAAAACACTAGAGCTTTGAAGGAATCCTAAACAATAAAATCTTCATAATTTAGTATCTTTTTTAAAAATTTATTGAGCCTTATCTAATTATGGATTGATTTAATATGTAATTGATAATTTTTTCAACAAATGATTAATCAGAAAGGGGTTTTTACATTCATATGATGTAATGACATGTGGAACGTTGATTAAGTTAGATTAAAGAATATTATGTCAACAGCAATATTAAACATGTGATGTTATTATCTATGGGGTGATAGATATTTCATATGGGCATTCATCATAGGAATGAAATGTTCTTTATTTATTTTTAGGCCATATTATTGTTAATGAATCGTGAATGTATAACTAGATATATGGGATAGTAATTTTTCATGTCTTATGTTTTATTGATATCCATGATTGACGTATCATATGAAAATTATTACAGGTATATGACACAGTTGGATATCACTATAGTAGTGAAACTGTGTTTCATAAATATCACTCCAGATCCATTTGTAAAATGAGTTGCACCAATGATTTTATATGGAATTATCTAGGAATACATCTATATATTTGAAGGTATATATTAATTTTCAATACTACCAAGCCACTTGGGGAAACACTATATGGAATAATAACTTGGAATTTTCTATTATGAAACTTATTGATCTATTTTAAAATTATTAAAAAGTATTTGAATAGATATTTTTTTATTGATATTCCCATGGTATTTATTATGATGTGATATAAATTGAATTTAATGATATGTTTTCAAAGATAATGTAAGACCTCCAAATAGTTTCTTGTTATTATTTCTCATGTAATTGAATATGATATAATTTATAGTGAAATTTTACAATGTGTATAATGTTGAATCAAAAGTTGGAGATTTGATGAAATATTTCTTAAACCCTTTAAACATGTTATGTATTCATGAATATATCATATCGTGTGATATAGGTTTTATATAGGATATCACATTCTCATTAATGTAGTCATATTTCATGCCTTTAGGTATATCATTTCCTATTATATAATGATATCACATATAACATCATTGGTTAGTTATACGGTGTAATATTGGTAGATAATAATTATTTGATTTGTGTTAAACAATTGACAATGAAATCATTAATTCATTAAGAATTGTAATTTTATGTTTTAACATTTGGTAGCTCTTACTTTTAAGCTAAATCTATCATTGATTAAACATGTCATAAGATTAAATGTTGGTAGAATGAGTAGTACAATGTATATAAGGTATTGAAACATCATATAATTTAATCACATATTTCACAATGTATATGAAAATTCATGAATACTTGAGTAGGTTTCTTAAGATCAAAAAAATGAGGCCATTTATTATGATGTTTGTCATTATATATGATCCCTTACTAATTTCATTTCTTATAATTAATTATATATATATCTTCATTATAAATCCATTTATTCAAGAGGTAGTAGAATACCTTTTATATGTTAAATATCCTACCCTATCATTAGGATTTTAGATAATATTTTTGATACACCACAAAGGGTGGTAATCATAGGTTACTCCTATGTAATATTCATAAAAATATTTTATTAAAGATAGTAGTTATATAATTATTAAATAAATTGTGTATGAAAATTAATTATTTATATCATGCATGGTTTGAGTTTCAATGTACAGTGATGTGGGCAGAATGGTTTATAATGTATTCAAATATATTAAACATGTGTTATCCAGTCCCATAAAAATTGAGAGATAAAAAATTATCAATAATGAAATACATGATTCAATATTCCCTTAATTTAAAGAAGGTTAATTTTATACAATTTGATATGCTTCACAAAACTCATAGAATATTTATGTGAGGAATCAAAAAAATTTAACATAGATTTGTATTGTGGATTTTTTAATACAATTTATTTAGTCAGGATAAGCGTATAAAGGGATTAAATTTGGAGGTATTAACCACAAATAGATTATATGGAATGGATATGGACCTAATGATCTTAATAAAATATGAAATTGCTACAAACCTCTTATATAGAGGGTCTATTCTGCATTGAAACATTGATCTGGAGTCCAATTTTAAAATATCATCTTTATATACTACCTCACTATGTTCTAATTGAAAAAAAAAATTATTTCTCAAAGTCTATTCATATTAAATTTCACATATATTAGAAATGTGTGTCAGATGGGATATTTTCAATTAAAACCTATTACCCCATGAGACATTAGATATCAAGTCATTCCAGAGTCTAATGGTACCAAATAATCTCAATTTATGATAACAAAAGGTGGTTTGGAGAAATAATATCTAGGCATGTGGGGAGGATCTCAATTTTTTAACACATATGGGATTTAGGCCCTATAATACTAATGAGTCTATTAAGGATCCATGTGATTCAACCATAGAAGGTAGTTAGGTGGAATAAGTTCATAAAATATATCCATGATCTATTATCATAAATAACATATAGGATTTAGGATATATATTATCTATGTTTCCATGAAGTATATTTGCTCACTTACTACATAATAGATATAAGACACATAACGTTTTCACAGTCAATTATTTTTTATTTTAATTCACATATCTACGTATTAAAAATATATATTTTTTCCATAATGTATCCTAATGTTCTACTTAGTATTATGTATAAAGTGTTTATCATTTGTTCAAGTATATGTCCAAGGGGGAGTGTTCCTAGATTGAATTCATCTAGTTGAACCTATTCACATTGGATAAACTCCATAAAAAATATTGAAATAAAATAGCCATAACTTTTTTCTACATGTCAATTTTGGCTCAACGAGCTATAAAATATAATATACTAAAATATTTTACCTAATTAAATGAGTTATACCAATAGAATATGTTTTTTATTGACAATTTATTTATGTGTGGCTCTAAAAAATACTTTTAAATATTTTTTTGATCAATATTATTTTCATTCTAATAATTTTTCACCACCACACCACCAAATTGGACGATTTATTTTTGGAATATTTATACCTTAGTGAATGAATGATCAGTAAACACCTAAATCCCCATCACATGTTGTATGTAGATTAATATTTCATCAAAATTTCATTGTAAAATTATGTGGAATGTATTTTTTTTGGTTTAAAAATTAATACCCCTCTAAGAGTCAATTTTTTGAATTAATACATTTTATTCTATGAAATAAATGGAAAATTTGGAGTATCATTCATGTATATGGAAAATTTCAATAGTGGAATCTATAATTGTAGGATTTTAATGAGTTTCTAATTGACTTAAGGCTATTTCATTCTAATATGAGTATCTCAACTCAAGTATTATTTAAGACCAAAAAAAGAATTCCGACTCATGTATTTCGTGAACCAAGATGATGATATCAACCCAAGGATTCTATATCCAAGATGGGAATATCTAATTTAAAATTTTTATTTCAAGTGTATTATCATGAATCAAGTCATTTATTACTAAGATTAAAAATCTCAAATCTTGTAATTTTACTATACAATATGAAAATTTATGAGGATTTTAAGAATCCCATATGTTAATATTACAAAAATACTTCAATTATTATGAGGATGGTCTTAACTGAAGGATTTTTGGAACAAATATGATATCACATCACAATGTACTTTGAAAACCATGAGGAAAATATCAATGTAATTATTTTTAGAAACAATGAATTGAATCTCAAATAAATGTATTTTTTGTTGATGAGGATCTCAACAAAAATATTTTTTGTAACCAATAAGAGAATCTTGATTTAAGGATGGTTTATGAGAATTGGGAGAATATTAAATCAATTATTTTGTAACCATAAAAAGTATTATAACCCAAATTGTTTTAAAACTAAGATTATATTCAAGATTAAATATTTTTTAGAACCAATATATGGATATTAACTCAAGATATTCATTACAAATAAGAAAATCCTGAATCATGGTGTTTTGGAAACTAATAAGACAATATAAAAACAAGGTTTTTGGAACAATATCAAGATAATATTGACTAAATGATATTTTTACTTTTAATTGGACATCATGTGTTGGTTTTTTGTAACCACGTGACAAATCATAACTCATAAAATTTTAAAAACATGTAGTAATATCTCAAATATTGATATTTTTTAAAACAAGATAGTCAGTATTTAATCAATAATTTTGTTACAATTATAGGGATATCAAATTATAGATTTTTTTTCCAAGAGGATAACATTTAATGAAATTAGTTTTAGGAAAAATAATAAAAAATTTTGACAATGATTTTGTAACTGTAAGAAGGATTTCACCACACGTTTTTTTAGAACCAATAAGAGAATATTGAAATAAGGATTATTTATTGGAAAGTGGAGGAATACAACTAATGGAAATTTTCAGCATAATGATTGGTACATGTATATGAAATTGAAAAAGTGAGTAATGGATTTTCTTCATTGATAAAGTGAATTATGCATGAATGTGTATCATATTAGGTGAATAAATACACTTGGAAAATGGAAATATATTGACGATAAGTCGTATCTTGGGTATTTTTTATTAGCAACATGGGACATTGACCAGTTGGGAGTAGTCGATCATTGGTAATTGAAATTGAATCACCGTACAATTAGAAAATATTAAATACAATGATCATGAATATTACTTTGGTGACTACATTGATATTTAATAGAATTTTTTCTTATCATTATACAAAGGAGGTCTAATCAGATTAGTTGATTAACCTGTTACAAATTCATATGAATGTTTGTAATGATAAAATATTGCACATAGAATATTCGGATTTTTTTATCAAAAAAATACATAAGTTATTACTAAGTGACTCAAATGAAATTATATTGTCCAATTTACCTACGGGGTCTATTAAAATTTGTATATGAACTCATTAATAAATTTTATGATAGGATTGATCAGTGATGACCTACTAATTAAATATATAAAGTGGTTTCATAATGAAATGGTAGTTAACGAGGGTTTTATGTACCCAAAATGATAAATAAATACATATTGTATATATATTTTATATAAAATAATATTAAATGAAATAAGAGAAGTAGATTATCTCCTTAAATGAATGGATTTAAAATCGAAATAACGAGAAATTTTTTTCGGTAATGCGTGAAATCATTTTCCTCGTGTGAAGAGGATTCGATCTAACTTTTAACAAAAATAGATGGTTAATAAACTATAACATTACATTTTCTAGACCTAAATATATCTCCATGCTGGTTTTTAAAACTTTTTCATAGTCACAAATCATCATAATTCATGAATGAAAATACCTATTGATATGAGACTGTAATTTTCACATGATACCATATTTGGTATATTTACATAATGTGTATTATGACTCGTTTATTTTATAGTTTATAGTTCATTAGGTCATCCCAATATCGATATTCTCTAGTTTAGGGTCATATATATTTTATGTAAATGGTTTTAATGATTATAGTCATGAATTATTAGATAAATGAGGGTTTCATAGTTCATGTTCATATTTTGTAGACTATAATATGGTTTTCATACCTATTATATCCATAAAAATTCTAGTTTTAATTGGAAATAATATTTTTGTTCATGAAGACATAATTAAGAACATAGTATAAAATCCCCAAATAAATCCCACCATTTCAAAATGGAATCATCTTTTTTCCTTGATTCACATACCTCGATGAAAATACAAAACATTAACTAGATCCTGGTGTTAATTCAAGGATTTGTTTTCTATACCCATTTTAGTGTTCTATTTAATAGCTAATCGATTAATGGGAATACATTTTTGAGTAAGTATAAACGTTTCTATTAAACACCCTACATGTTTTTCAAGATTAAATCCCTTTTTGTGCCATATGATTATAGTTTAAGGTCATAAAATATTGAAACAAATTTGGTGTCTAGTGTTATGAATCTTACATATTTAACAAAAGGTCTATATATTTTAATGAAAATTTTAATTGGCCAAATTTAATGTGTTTTATCCAATGATATTGGAAAAATCAACCTACTATGAATAAATAACTCAATGTTGCACAAGTATCATGAAGGAGAAACTAGTTTTGAAGATTTATGGTTGGCTATAAGGTATGAGATTAGGAAATGACTACATATCATAGAATAATATGTATCCATCCATGAATGGTTCTAAAAAATGAGGAAGATGTGTTATCTTAGTTTAAGGATAATATATGGGAACACCAATTCAATTAGGAAACCATATATTAGGATGATATAAAGAATATAGTGATTGTTGAATTTTGATATAGGACCTTGATATGTGATTCATATATCGCTATATGTCCTATTAGAATAGGAATCAAGCCTCTTCTAATGAATGAATTTTTTTTATACATATATATTACTCATGTGTAAAACGAATATCGGTTATCTTATCAAAATGTTATGGGAGGAAAATAATGAATGAATTTATAAGGATAAAAATTCTCGCATGAAATATGTGACTTATACAAGAATAAAATATTTGGGTGTCATTATACAGTTCTTTGAACATGCTAGTAGAAAAATTATAACATGAATTAATATTATATAAACTAGGAGGATTGGATGATGAGTAATGTTATTGTTAGTTCAAAAATATAATTCCAATAAATTTTAATATATCATACAAAAACCTAAGTTAGGAATAATATATTCCTTAATAAGGCATAGTTTTACTCATGTAAGGGTATATTAATAGAAAAAATGGCATGAATGGAGTGACCACAATCTAATAAATCATAGAAAAATCAACATCTATCTTAAATAAATTTTCTCATACAGATCAAACCACTCCAAGTAGTATGGTTCATGTGTGGTGAACCACATACCTAGTAGTTTATGGATCTATGATGTGGACCACACATTATATTGTTTATCATCATTTCATAAGAAACATACATCATATAGTTTAATGTCTTTTAGCATGGACCATATGTATTTCAGTTTTGTGGATTTTGAGAAGTTATTTATGATCAGTGCATAAATTATCATGTCTAATATATTTTTTGTGAAGATGACTCACATACATGTTCCTTGTGTCTCAAGATTATCCAACTCTATTATACATTCATCTATATTATTATTAGGCCAGTATATAATGTAAATGAATATATGGATTATATATACCAAAATATAGTGGTATGGGAAATAATTTGGACGATCTTTCATAATTTATTCATTAAGATTATTAGTACCTAGAACCTTAATAATGATATTATATAAAAAAGTTAACAATATAGATTTATACAAAAGTATAAAGAAATATAACTTTTTGAATCTATAATTGAGATATGAAAATCCCATTTCAACTATATATCATACATGTTCTATTAAGGGTTATCGTATGGTTAATATTTGGGTTAATATTTTTTAGATCCAGATGCCTTTCAAATATAATCATTCGAATCCCATCTAGGAAGGAGAATCAATCATATATTATATACTATAGTAAAGGATATTATGATTAATAGTTTATATAGACTCTAATATTTACCACCATAGGCTTATTAATCCATTGAAGGTCTATAAAATTATACATTATGAAATGTTTAAGTACTATGTTACTCTATCACAAATGAATAAAAAAATTTCTAACCTTATTAATGTAATATATTTGTTCCTCTTTATTTTCCATATATGTGCTAATTTGGATGATTTCATGGATAGAGTGGAAATTTTAGAGATCAATTACCTAAACGAAATCAATTTAGGAATATAGGATTATGATATTGATGATTAGGACAAGGAGGGGTTTCCCCATATCCTATAGTATACAAACTATCTTTAGGATTTTATTTTTATCACCAAGGTTAGTTGATGAATAAAATCTAATAAATTAGAGAGTGGGTGATATGAAATTTTCCCTACCAAACGAGCTTGTGTAATTCACTATAATGATGAATATTTTAATAAGAGTATAGAATTTCACCATATGAGAATATTTCCCAACATTTCACTTGATATTTTCATGATCAAATTTGATAATGTTGTATAGGTCAAACCATAAGGCTTAGTTTTTCCTCATGGATACAATGTATTGTTTTCATTCAGAAGAGTCATCTATTAATTGTGAATAATCATCCAAGATAGAATCATAAAGCAAAATTATTTATTAAATTAAACCAATATTAATCATTTAGAAATATCTATTTTCCTTCTTAAAATTGGTGATCAATAATTTAGTAGATATTTTTCTAACTAAATAAAGTTAATAATGGATTAAATAAATAGAAACATCCTTTATATTCCTAGTGGTATAAAGTGTATTCAATAATGTATGTTCATGTAGGGATATTGATAACAATATCTACCTATCATGTTATGTATACTCTCCTTTTTCATATACAACTATATGATGGATATTTTTCAAAAATGCAGCATACCTAACTATTTCATTATCAACATCATCTTATAATATATCAATAGGGTTGGTAAAATCATATATTAAAGAATTTGGGGTATCACTAAGGTCATATTCATCAAAAATAAGAGAATAATATTGGTCAACATCTGAACCATATTTTATTTTATAATAATGATAACTTATAAATTAGGAGTTCAATATTCAAAACTATGTAATCATTCATAAAACCTAGATAATACCATGGGAATTAATATTTTGGATACTATTTTATAAAACAAATGAATCATATAAAACGTGTTACTTAATATAGTAACATTGATGGAGTTAAACCAATTCTACATATCAGAAGGATTTAACATTTTGATCGATGGTTCTTCTCTACCCAATAATCTGTGGTATAATTCTATGGTATTATAGACCTTAGTTTGGGCTTATTGGAGTCCCCATTTTTTTCCTCAGTGCATGAAAATATGTTCTTCCATCGTTGGGAATACCTAAAAGTTGAATATTCATTTTTTTATGTTCCATAGGGTATTGTGGAAATAGATATCTAATCTAGTCTTGTTATGATAATGTTCTATTAATTTTAGTGACCGTAAACCTAATAGATTGGATCCATGGATTACATTATTAAACTGTCACTAGGTACAAGAAGTAACATCCCAAATGAATAAATATTTATGTAGTCTTGGTATACTAGATACATACTTGAAATTATAATTACATTTTAAAATAAAAAAATACACAATGAATTTTTATATGACAATTATTACATTTATAGTATCACTAAAAATCAATCACCAAACAATTTTTATAAGAAAAAACAATAATATATAGGTGAGATCAGATTCACAGTAAATGTGTGAGTTCGGTAGAATATTTGAATGAATAATGTGTAATCAATATGGAAAGCTAAATAACTGATTCACAGTCCATTTAATCAATTTGAAGAGCATAATATGGCTAGAATAATTGATGAATAAATAATTACATATAAATAAAAATTTGAGATTGAATCATAACCCTAAATATTCTAAATAATCAAATAATAACATAGAATATAAATGAATTAAACAATAATAATTGAATGCATATTACCTGACATCTTAAACATTCTGTCAAGACCAAATTCCAAGACATCTTACCATAAAAGCATCCTTCCTTGAAAAAATACATAAATCGGAAAGGATTCATCCAAATACATAATAATGATTGTCTCATGAGACATACCAATGATATATGGGGATATGAAATATTTTCCCCCATATATCATATACTAATATCAATTCATTCCTCATTTGAAATGGGTCAATCATAGTCAACATAGACATTTGCATTTAAGTATTGAAATAATTACTTTTAATACTAACCCAAATCAATAAAAAAAATATAAACCACCATCAGTAATAAGATGAACTATATTAAAATTGTACATACACAATCAAACTAATCATAATAAATCTAGAGAAAAAATTTGGATTGTATAAATATATTGTATCCCTAATGGATCATAAGTACAATTATGGTTTGATTTTTTTGATGAATATAAATACCATAAAAATGTTAATTTTTTTATTTTAAAAACCTTTTTACTTTGAAATTATATTTAAAACTAAATGATAAGAAAATATTGTTAAAAAATTTGTTATTTTAGAATCACTTTTTTAACATATAATTTAATATTTAATACATTTAGTGTTCATGAAATTGAAAAATTCCATTCTTGTCATACATATTAAAACAATGACTCCTTTCACATTTTCTATAAATAAAAAATATATATTATTTAAAAAAACATGAAGATTACATTCATAAGAATTTTTAAATAGTAAAAATCAGTAACAAAAATTAAAAATTATTATTAAAATGATAGAAAATTTTTTGAAACCATTTTAGAAAATATGTATAACGTTCAAACAAGATTTTTCACCAAAGAGATAATTAAATCCATATTTTATTAAAAAAATTTAAATTTTTGTGTAAAAAGAATCTATTTTTTTTTTAAATTAATTGAATAAGATCATTTATAATCTAAAGATATTAAAATTGAGTTATTTTAATTTATAATAATGAAATAATTCTTACAAGGGATACATAAAAATTATTCTTGAATAATGATGAGATTTTGAAATAAATCGATACCAATATGGTATCTTTTGAATAATAATCCACATGGTAAAAAAAATATTAATTATAACTGAAATTTAAATGTTCTGAAATATCGTTGTGATAATAAGTATCAGAAGGGGATGTATATACACAAGAACATTGAATAAGTGGTGAATATGGTGAATGTCTCATAGAAGTAAAATTGAGAAGAGAAAGCCTTAGCACTTCTTCAAATTTCTTAGTATGGGTATAAATCTAATTTATAAAACAATAGGATAATTACTAATACATTTAATCATTATATTCATATATATAATTCCATATATTGTAAAAATATTTTTTAATCACTTGTTTATTAAAAATTATTTGTTAAAATCAATGTTTCTGGTGACTATTAATTCATTTTTCAAGTATTTTTTGTTATGTAATTTGGGTCCTACCAATTTTATCATTGTTGTAACACCCCAAGATTCCACGATACATTTCTATTTTAATAATGGAATTGCATGCACTGTACGTAACTTCGAGATTCTAACACACTATGACCAATCAGACTAGCCATTATTAATACTCATACCCACTTATTGAAATTTTATAAATTTTATCATTAAAAATGGACTTCATTTTTGTATTTGGAATATCAAAAATAGATTAGGGTAATTTTTTAGTATTTTTCTGATAACATTCAGTTTTTTATTAATAGTGAAAAAAACACTACATTATTGGTAAAATCCGACAATTAATTTAAATAATTATTTATTTTATTTTATTTTAATTTAGGTAAAAATATATACATAATACCTATATATTTTCAACATAATTCACTAATTCATCTTATAATAAGTTTATAAATATATAATTTTATTGATGTTTTTACCCTCTTTTACCCACCTCCTTGGAGCATTTATAAATTTGTATAAAACATATTTTTACTGCTTCTATAAGTTGAATTTAAAAACACTGAGAGAAACAGTTAATATCAATATGTAAATTGTGATTCAATAAGATGAAAATATTCTTTTGTGAATACTATCTTTTGTCTTTTATTTACCATGGTTAAAAGTGAATAGGGTAATTAAGGGTAAAAATGATATAATAATTACCCTAACACATTTCTGAATTCTATTGGATAAGTATAAATCGACCAAAAAACCATAAGAATAAAATATTATCCTCTTTGGTCCACTTGTATTATATTACTATATTTATTATTATTTTAATTATAGAAGAGTTAAAAGAGTTAAATAAAATGTTTAATAACTAAACCATTTTTAATACGGGGTTACACACAATATCAATTACACTATAAATATTCATTAAAAATAAAAAAATATTTCCTACATAATGGTATTTTATTTTTAATTTTTAGACATTATATAATTTATTTTATTTTTCACACAATGATGATGCAGTAATTCCCTAATTAATAAAATATTAAAATAATTGATATTATAAATATCCAAATAAAAGTAAATTGTGACTTATGATGACATCCATTAATTTTATATGTTAATATGATATTTTTGGGTTGGTTAAATAAATTTTACTCTAAGAGATAAATTTTCTATGGCTTTCAAAAAAATCGAATACTAAATAGTGTCAAAATTGACATAATTGTGTTTTTAAAACAAATATAATATTATTAATTGATATAATGATAATAGAAATTGAATTTTCCACCAAAGGACTTATATAAGGTTATAAATATTAATAATTAACAAGATGGGGTTCCCTTATCTTGTTATAGTATGTTTACTAACCATATAATATAAAAATACAAAGAGACATGGTAAATGTCAAACTATTTTACTAAGAGTTAAATAAAAAATATAAGGATAATATGATAAACTAAACCTATATAAAAACTATTCTTTGAGAGGTTTTTTACCCAACCCCACCATATCCTTTAAATAATTCATTTTTATCCATTAGTACCGAAAATGATTTTATTATAAAATAATATTTCAATCTTTCCCTAAATGGACCCTCACCTCTCTTATAAAATGGCACTTCCCCTTTTCTTAATTTCACACATCCAATTTCTTTTGGCTTGGCCAACCATTGCCAATATATCCTCCAAAATTTCTTCCATTCATCCAAGAGGCCTTAATTTAGTCAGAAAGACAACCTAAGGATCCCTTTTGATCAAATCAAATGGAAGAACCCGAAGAAGAGGTAAATATTTCATCACCTCTTTCAAGTTATTTAAATCTTATAATTTCTCATTAATTTTGATTCCAATATAAGAAAATAAGTCCAGTATATTATACATACTTTTATGTTATTATAAAAATGGTACAACCTTTTTAATTATTCTATCCATCCTATAAATGATAAAGTCACCATACGTGTGTATGTACGGATTATCATCTCCACGTCGTTGTTCAGTTTTTTATTCAAACACTTTATTATTTTTATGGGTATAATTATGAGTATAACTGATGTAATTAATAAATATAACATTTTAATGATTTTTTATATTTTATATACCATTCGATTACATAAAATATCTCCATCAATATACTGATGTTTCCACTCGTGCGTACGTAAGGATTACCTTCTCCACAAACGCGATGAGATTCATTCCCTAGTGTAATAATTCAATAATAATTTTTATTTTATGATTACAAATAAGGTTTATTAACAAAATATAATTTTTTATATGAATCAAATATATCCTATCCATAATAAACATGGCATACATAACCAATCATATAATGGAAAATTAATCAGTTAACTTCCAAAATGATGATACTACTAAAATATTATTAAAAATGCCATATTATAAGATCATATATGATATCATATTTATGTATATAGTTATTTTATAATTCAACTTCAATGTTTTAACTATTATACAGGATGTTAACATACCATATACTATGGAAATTTATAAGTTAAGGGTCAATTTCACAATCAATTTATTATCTGAGGTTGTTTTTACATAAGTATCTATTGTAACCTCTTTATCATCCACATCCGTGTTTTCTTAAACATATATTTCAAAAAATTATTAATATTTACTAAACTATTTTTTAATGTCATTTATATCCTTATTTTACTATATATTTTTTGAAAAATATCTTTCAGTCATTTTCCAAACAAGGTACATTATGACCTTTTTGACAATATTAACGTAAGAATGTATTTTTTTAACTTATATGGTGGGTGTGGCTATAATATACCATTATAACATCATTAATTATTCTCATAATTTCTTATAAGAATATTTTCAAAATAAATGTTTCCTTTTATAATTATATAACTTTTAAATTATTTGAAAATGAAAGAGATATTTCTCTAAATTTTTTCTGATTTCATCGATGTCAACATCCTTTGATGGATTTTAAGCTTCTTTGAAGTTTATTTATTATGATACAATACTTTCATATTTTATTGAAGGTTTTGTGATATTTTTTATGGTGGATGTTTTATTTTTCCCCATACATGGTTTATGGATAATGTATTGACATTTCATATACTTGTTTTAATACAAATGTTTATGTTATGTTTAATCCTTTTCATATGAAGAATGCATTGGACATGGTAAGTGACGGGAGGAGACCACTATAGATTCATGATGCATTAGTTGGTCTCATGATACAAACTAGTGACTTAGAACAAGGACATGAAAAATCATGTTTTCATTCATGGCATAAGGTCTTAACTATGTGGTTATGAAGTGCGTCATTATGTATTCCACCATTATGAAGGTGGTTACTGATATTTCATGTGATTATTAGAATAGTAGAATATCAATGAGATTAATTAAATATAATTACATTATTGTATAATTTCCATATTATGTTGATGTTTAGGTTTAAAAGTCTTTTGTTTTGGTCTAATATAGTACATTAAATGTTTGTGCTTATTTATGAATGTTTCCACTATATTGTTATCCTTATTGAGCATCTGAGCTCACCCCTTTCAATGATTTATTTTTCCCAGAATGTTAATAATTATTTTATGGTTGACATGTAGTAATAGTCTAAGTATATAAGTGTGTTCAAAACGGTACAAAATGTTGTTGATGTTTTTATTTCATTTTTTAATGTAAAACATATGAATGTATCTAGTACTTCCAAGGCTACTAAATTGATCAGTCTTTCATGAAATGATCCCTTATATCATTCCAATGTTATTTAATAATGAAATGACTCTAGGTAACAAGGGTTGGGGTGTTACAATTGGGATCATAGGAAGTTTATTACAATCCATGGAAACTAGATTTAAAAAAACTCTGATCAGAGAACAAAACCCTAACATAGAGTTTGAGGATTTTTATAGAAGAACTTCGTAGAATTTGGGTAATGTATATATTTTGTGATTTTTACAAACAATACATCCCTACCAGGATTCGATTTGGTAGAGGTGGCTCTAGAACAAATGTATAGAGTGGTAAAACTTGAAAACACCCCTTTGAGCTTGACTCAAATGGGAACTGGTGCACGACTATAGGCCTTGCTGCACTATTGGTTACGACACATCCATGGGATACTCATGGGATAATTATCATTTTCATTAAAAATAATTTTTAAGGTTCTATGAGTATATAAATCCTCAATAAAAACATTTTTAGGATTATGGATTATATCGAAAAACAATTCAATTTATGTTAAGTGTTTTATATGTTTAGAATTATGTATTGTGATTCAAAAACTAAGACAGTGTATAACATTATTTATAAATGGTGCCTAGTAGAAGGAATGTAAATCGTATCCACCCACATAATCCATGTACGGATTTCTATACTAGTCAAGATAATTATAGTGTGGATGGTAATACAATTGGTGTTGATCATCTTATCAATATACTAGGACAACTCACCTAGGTTATAAATAATAACATTACCTGTATGGAGCACCTTGATCTACAATGCAGAGGATCAATGTTAGACCTCATAATGTGAAAAAAACCACAAAAATTAAATGGTAGTACAAATCCATTAGTATCTTAGTAGTGGACAAATTCTTTAGAGAAAATATTACATGCTTTGGGGGGTGTGCGAAAAGGAAATTTTTTTCATAGTTTTTTATCGCCTCATGGGAGATGCAGATCAATTGTGGTCATTGATTCAAAATACCAAGGAATATGATAAAGTATCAAATATGGAATAGAGAGAGTTTAAAGTGATTTTCATAGAAAAATACTTTCTTCATGACCATTGAGCGGATACATAAAGGCAATTTCTGAGTCTGAGGCAAAAAGAGGATGAGAATGTAACAAAATATGAGGATAACTTTACAAGGTTAACAAGGAATGTTGTAGATTATATATGTAACATAATGAGTAATATTGAACATTTATTCTATTGGTTAAAACCATTTTTCGGCAAGCATTTGACTCACATTCATTCTTATCATACGAAGATAATGTCTAATGTACTATAAAGATAGAAGATGAATTCTCTATGTCTTACGAATTTAAAATCAAAGTAGGAGATAAAAAGATCCATTGAACACTATGGAAATGAAAATAAGGGGATGGAGGTAGATTTAGAATATCCATCATACGGTAAATGTGGGATGAAACACCTCGGCACATGCCTTAATGGACTGTGAGTCTTTTACAAGTGTAGTGAAAAGGGCCACCAAGCTCATGATTTCCTGGGGAAGAAAGAGGGTGTTGAATGTTAAAATTTTGGAGAAAAGGGGCATTATGAAAATGAATTTCCAAATCACCAAGGTAACATACCTTATAAAATGCAAGGGGATTACATCCAACCTTATGTGATCACTTATACTAAGGTAGAAGCTCGAAACGACATGGTGGCAGGTAATTTAATGGTTTCCCCTAGTTTAGAAAATGCATTATTTGACTCTAGATCATCACATTATTCCATATATTCCCAGTTTTCTATGAAAATTTGATATTTTCTATTTGAATTAACATGGGAGTTTTTAGTCAAAACACATATGGGATGTATCATCGCAAAAAATTTCTGTGAATCAGTTCCCATTAGGGAAAATAAATGTTCTTTATCTATTGATCTCATTATCATAACCATGATTTAATTTGATATAATCCTTGTAATGGATTGAATTTTGTACCATGATGCAAAAAATTAATTGTAGGAAGAATGATCATACATTTTTTTATAAAGATAATGAGTACCTTATCATTAGAGAAGAAACGTCACCACCTAATTCTTATCTAGATCCACCCCAAGTAGCTCTACTAAATTAAATTATTGGGGAGGATGAGAATGAAATAATTATTGTTGATGAAAAGAATTTTAGAATAGATGACGAACATACTATCCAAGAATATTTTTATGTGTTTCAAGAGGATTTACATTGACATACTCCAGAATAAGAAATTGAGATTTCCATTGACATAATTCCGGGTTCAAGGCCCATATCAAAGACCCCTTATAGAATGGACACTATAGAATTAATGGAAATAAAGAAACAAATAGATGAGTTGAGTAATAAGAGATTAATTCCCCCTAGTGTATCTCCATGGGGAGCCACTGCTTTATTTTATTATGCAGAAAGAAAGATCTATGAGGTTGTGTGTTGACTTCTGGGAGATCAATGATATAACAACAAAGAACATGTATCCCCTACATCGCATTGATGATTTATTCAAAAAACTTCATAGAGATAAAAAATTTTCAAAGATTGACCTTTGATTTTAATATCATATGTTCTATGTGAAGAGGGAATACATTTAGAAAATAGTATATCAAAACAGGTCCAGGCATTACGAGTTAACAGTAATGCCTTTTGGGTTGACTAATGCACCCTTTGTTTTCATAGATCTAATGAACATTGTTTTAAATGAATATCTTGATGTATTTTTAGTGGTATGTATTGATGATATCTTCGTATACTCAAAATGATACGAGGATCATAAAAATCACCTACGCATTATACTAAATACTCTTAGAAGAAATGAATTATATGGGAAGTTTAGCAAGTGTGAATTCTGACATCAAGAGATTTATTTTCTTGGCCATATTATCTCTAAGGATGGAATCTCTGTTGACCGTTTATGTCAAAGGAAATCCATGAATTGCCAGCAGTAATGAGTATTACTGAGGTACACATTTTTATTGGTTTAGAAGGTTTTTATCGGAATTTTGTCTAGAATTTTACCGATTGGCTAACCCATTCACTTGGCTCGCACGTAAAGGGGATAAATTTGTTTGGACTAAAGAGTGCAATGAATGTTTTGATGAACTGAATAGAAGATTATATATCCTTATAATGTATTCATTAACCATTTATATCCCATTATATGAAATTAATGGTAAATGGGAAGATTCTAAGTCCATCAAATATTAGAGGTAATGGGGAGTGAATCCAATTTATTATAGGACATTTTTCTACTATATTCTTATCCCATCTGGAAAATGATTTTATTATGATAGATATTTTATAAAAAATAGAATAAATTTATTATTAGATCCAATTTTTCATAAGAACATCAATATGGGTGACTGAATCTGATAAATAATGTACTCTAACGTTTTGGAAATAATCACTAAATCTTAAAAGAAGAACATTGTGAGGGTCACCATAGATTTTATTTATTATTAATATTAATTTTATGGAATTTCAAATATTATTGCGAAATTGGATATCATTATCCATACTATCATTTAAATATTATGTTATATCAATAGGATTATTAACAAATCAAGTGATTTTTACTAGGTAGAATACTTATTTATGAGGAGTACAGAGATCACTTTCATTAATTGGGTGTTTTTATAAGATTTAAAAATGATTGAAATAGTTCATTATTTAATAATTAATGAAACATATAAATTGTAATATAGTCCTTCTTAGTAATTATATTTTATAAATGGAGTTTTTTTGGAACTCATTTAGTGGTATATAATAAATAGGTGATTACTCATGAAGCCAAAGTTCTATCTTAGTATATTCTCTAAATTATACTCCCTAAAGGACTTGATAGGAAAAAATTAAAGGAAAAAAGGTCCTTTAAAAGAACTTATTAATTAGAGTAGATGATATATACCATTGGTGGTATGAAGGTTTTTTACAATTGAGGGAACATGATCAAGCTCTTTGTTGATGAAGTTTATATATAAAGTGATAGGTATTGTGTTTTAAATAATTATTTCCATTTTATTTATTCTACTACTCAAATATATTATTATTGGGTTTTTTATATTCATTTAATACATGTGGGTATGATGATTAACTAGAAATTCCTTTGGTGATATTATATTCAATACCAATGATGAGTCAATAAGAAGATGATAAAAAATGAAAAAATATTTTCAATTTGTTTTTTTAGAACCACAACCATGGTTATAAAAACATAAAATGTTTTTTTAATTTTATAAAAAATGAAATATTTCAAAAAATAAAATCATAATTTATTGAATATTATATAAAAATATCCCATTTTATATAAATATTTGCTGTTTTAAAATCATAAAATGAATATTATTTTTATCATTTTATATCATGTTTTCCTGGAATAAATAGTCATGGGTTATAAAAATGATATTACAATTACAAAAACACCGAACATCGAAATTATCAACTAGATGTAGTTTATGATTTAACCATATAACAGATAACATAACATGTTGGGAAAGAAATCAATGTTCAAAGTATTATTTTCAGGTAACACAAAATATAAAATAATTTTATGATTTTTTAAAACAAATATTAAGAATCATCACCAACACATGCCCTTCAATCTCATGTCAAATTTTAGTCCTTTTTTACCATATTAATGTTTCTTTTAATACATTTATTAATGCAATTTTTTTTCAAAGTTAATAATAAACTTTTAAATTTTTCATTTATTTATATAATCTATATTTATTAAAATAATGTTTATTTATTTATTTTCTTTAGAATATTATTACTTTTTAAAAAAATTATATATAATTATAATATCATACTCATAACATCTATGTTTTTGGTATAATATAAAATCTTTTACTTTCATTATTCCAAGAATGTGATTTTTTACCACATATTTTAATTCTATATTAAGGATTGGTTATGATATATACATATTATGTTTTTGTGTTTTATTTTAAATGAGTTCTCACATGAGTTTTAATCCACAGATTGTAGGAATTTTGGCGGTTCTCTCAATTATCCCATGTTCTTATGATAAGTATAAGAAAAGTGGAGGTCGATTACCTATCTCACAATACTTTATCTAGTGTTAATTTTGATTTTAAGTACTCTTTATCCTTTATATGAGTAGTTTAAAAGTAAATTATAAACAAGATTCATTGAGACAAATGTCAATATAATTGGATTTTTTTATTGAATAAGTAACACAAATCATGTGTTATGTATTGTTTTATACATTAATATCTTCAAAAAATTTTAATTTATGTGATGGAATATGATTTCAAAACTTAATCAATAATATATTTCATCCATATAAGTAATAGAAGAGTTGTAATTATTTTATGGGGTGTTATAGTGATTTATGATACAAAATATTTTTTTAGAAACCCTGGGACATTGAAAACCCCTATAAACTAAAGATATATTTAATCTACCGAAAACACATGTTAATACCTTGATGATTTGAACATGTATCATCTCACAATTATAGTTTCCATGAATTCTTGTCTATAAATAATTGATCATGGGGCTACCGAAACAGTTAGTTCATTATATCCATTGTTTATATTTGGTCAACACTTCTATGGGAAGATGTAAAATCTTCTATACCAATGTATTGGAATTTTATTTATCCATGTAATGTAATTGATCTAATATTTGTTCAATAAAATATCTAAGAGGATGAATGATATAATTTCCATGGTGGCATACCTAAGTAGATATTTTGTGAGATAACTAACATATTTGATTAATTAAATATTAAAATAATGGTCTTAGATAACTAGATATATATTTTTCATTAGTCAGTCAATTTTATTGGCAGGACATTCAACAAAAGTACTTATTGTCATTATATAAAAAATTATTCCCTCCCAAATATATGTCATATTTGATAAAATACATGCATTATAAAGGTAATTTAAATATTTATTATAGGTTCATACTATTGGTTAATACTTATGACACTCATATTAAAATTTGTATTAATAACCCCATTGATTCAGAGAGAGCATCAGTGAATTGGTTAAACAAATTATTTAACATTCCACAAATGAACGATATTTTTTTAACTATTATAGTGATCAACATGCTCACTATTATGTATTTCATAATTTTTTTTTGATGTTTAATGAAATTATTCTCAAAATTTAATAAATAATTACATAAATAATCATCTATATTATAACAAATTTATATGTCATTATGATTAAATGAATGGATAAATCATTACCAAGATCCGTAAAAACCGATGATCGCACAATTCAAAAATCCAAAGAGATAAAAATGTGTAGATATTTACATTGATCACATTTAATAAATTTTTTATATGTATTTGAATATTATCTCATATATAAAAAAATATTCATGGAACACAAGAAAATGTGTCCCAAATCATTGAGAGAAACAATAATTTCAAACTCCAAATTTTCATTTCTTTCTCACAATCAGAATTTATCATAAAATATAAAATAGAAAAATCATTTGAATCACCATAACTATCATTGGTTCCTAATTTATAAATAGAGATGAAATAAATGATATATTAAATTTAACAAATAAGAAAAGATTAACTCTATTTGACCTCAAACATTGTGGATGTATGTTCTCTTTTAAAATTTATGTTTTAATATGATAAATTTGGATAATTATATAATTATCATATGTATGTTGAAGAAATGGGGTGTTATAGGGTTTCATCCTTGATCTAATGGTGTATTTGGCCATCATGTGCAAGTTCCACGGTTTTCACATGGTTAGTGGAAACCATGTGAGGGGGAAATTCAATATAAGGCCCCAGCCTTAAACCTTACTTAATCTTGAGTTTTTACAAGATTACACATTGAGGTTCTTTTCAGGTTTAGAGTTTTAGAGAATTAGATCATAAAACATACATTAAATTCCACATTTAAACAAAGTGGATACATAAAAGATAGTATTCATTTTTTTCCCATCAACGGAAACATATTTAAAATAAAACATGGATTATTTCTTGACACTTCCTTGACACTATAATCATATCATGTACCTTTCCCTTGACCTGTGAAAAACATTTTAAAAACATGGGATGAGCATAAAAAGCTCAGTAAGGGTTATAAAAATATGGATAGGAAACATGACTTCATATATACATAAGAATGAAATAATACTTTACCCATAAAACATAGGCACTTTAACATACCTCATAAAATCATGAATAAATCATAGAAATCATAATACATAAATGTAACTTGAGGCATTCATAACATTCTTACATAGAGAGTAACCCTCTTGGTTACGTTTGGAATACTCACCACAATATATTCCCTAAATCTCTTCGGAGAAACCTTAACATTTCACTCATTCGCGTTACCCAATGCATTGGAGAGCTATATTGTGATCACCTGTCCTTAGTTTATCCCGGAACCACCCGTATTCATAAACAATGCCCAAGAACCATAACATAATCATAGAACATAACTTTAGAACAAAAAAAAGATAACATTCCCACATTTAAATACATTTTAAGATATTTAAATAATGAAATCCATTCTAAAAACCATTTTCAAAACCATTTAAAACATTTGATAAATAGATTTTTGAGTCAAAGTGTCCCATAACACTTTGAAGATTTTAACATTTTAAACCATTAATATCGATATAAATAAATCCTTAAAACCATTTTGAAAACATGTATATTAATGAGAAATATTTATAATAATAAATCATTAAAACATTTAAAATGATATTTTAGTTGCAGTGTTTTTAACAAAATGAGAGACAGTTGAATAAAATAATTGAGGAATAAAATTTAATAAAAACATTATAATATCATGAGAATAAAGGTATTCATGATATAATATTCCTAATGATATTATATACACCATATAAGAGTGAATTGGTGCATAACAACAATGAAGTCTCAATGGAAATGGAAATTGAGATGAAATCCATTAAAAAGATGGAATCCTTAAATTAAGGATAAATAAATTTCTTAATTATGTGTGACAAATATAAATACAACAAATATAAGTGTATATTAAGTTTAAAATAATCAATGTTCATTCACACATATTCAAAGGATGACATATTCAATAGCTACATGTTGAACCCAAATAAATCGAAATTGGGTTAAAAAGTTCCCTTGACAACATAATTGCGTCACATCAAAATGAGTTGATGAGAGATAAAAATGTTATCTCATCACATGGACATAAATTTTAAATCAATAAAGATATAGAAAAAATATCCCAACATAATATTATGTGAATTAAAAGACATAAAAAAAGAAGACTTTTAAAAAGAGGAGGGTGAAAGGTTCCCTTACCGACACAGGTATCTTTCGAAACATACACCCCATGAAAGAAGGACAATAAAACATTGATTTAAATACTCATAAATGAAAGTTTATTACACAATGAGTAAAATAATGGGCAGTACATACACCACTAAATGGAAATTGTGGAAATTTAGCATAAATCTCATAGGAATAAAAGTGAGATGATAAATCCCTTACGAAAACTCGGCACCCTAACAGCACCACTTAAAACTTCCAAAAACCGATTTATGAGATCAAATAGGGTCTCTCATAATATGACCATAATAATTACCGTATGAGGAATATAAAACAATATCCCCAAAAATAATAAAGATGAGCTTAAATGAAATGACATAAAAGAGAGTACTTAAAAATAAAGAGAGGTTAGATCTCTTATGAAAATTCGGCAGCCTAACGACGCCACTCAAAACTTCCAAAATGGATTGATGAGAGAGAATAGGGTCTCTCATCATATGAACATAAAAATTATAGTGAGAGTAATATAAAATAACATCCCAATCAAAAGAACGATGAGCTTAAAAGTAATGACATAAAAGAGTGTACTTAAAAAGAAAGGGAGGAGTAGGATCCCTTACCTCAAGTCCAACTTGTCTTGTTCGTTTCTTTATACTCCTGAATAATAAACTTTGGTAAATTTATAATTGATTAAGGACATCCTATAAAGATTATTATTCAGTTCATATCACATATTTTAATGTTATAATAATTGGTTAATAATATGTGTTCTTATCAGACGTTTTTGTCGATGTTTGGTACACAGGTCAAAAATTGAACTTGTTGGAAAATAATTTTCCATGTAGTTATAGGAACATCATATCCAGAAAAGTATTGATGTTTTAAATATCATATATATCCAGTATATATTCATTTTATAATATTCCATAGAATTTGTAGATAAAAAGTAAAAGAACCGTTCATGGAGACGGTAGGCCTACGTACGCACGAACACTACATTCATTTTTTGTCATATTAATGGAATTCAAACAAAATGAGAAATATTTATATATGTAATAATTCCAGAATTATATCCATAATTTAGATGTAATATAATATATATATATCCATTATATATATGTACTTATAATAGTACATAACATTTTGAGATAAGAAATGAATTGTACCGTTTATGGAGACGGTAAGCCGTAAGTACGCATGAACGCTACTTCCATTTCTATTTCATATTTAATGGAATTAAAACATAATTATACATAATAGAATTTTAATTCCAGTATGGTATCATATATAATATCATTAAATATATCCTTTATACGTACCACATATGGTATTAACGAATCAAATCACTTTGAGGGGGCGGTAGTCCGCATTTCCTTAAATGAAGATATCGCATTTACCCATAATGGAAACCATAAAGGTATGCCATAATGAAAAATACATAAGATTAAGTAAAACATAAACATATTATATATCATATATAAATATAGTGTCATCTTAATGGCCACCTTTGAAGGTGTTAGAAGAATGTTGAACAATCATGGTTTCGTGAGGCAGAAATTCGCCATCCACAGAAACAGTATGTTCTTTAACCATTAGATGTAGGTGTGTGTAAGTGTAGCTCGAATACTTCTTATAAAAACATCCAAGTATATATAATATAATTTATTTGTTAAAAAATAAATGAATAAATAGTGTTTAGGGGGTTGGAGAATCAAAATAAAACAAAAGGACACAAGTCAAGACATTACTTAAAATCGGGTAACTCCCTTTGGTTTGAGCTCAAAGGCTTCCTTGGGAAGTATTCTGCCCAAAGTGAGGCTTCACGGAGTTAGAGAGGGATGTGGAGAGACAAAATGGGCAGGGGTTGGCCGAGCCAAAGGCTTTGTTAGTGTGGGTAAGGAGGTAGAGGTGGGGGCCTCTTAAAAGAGGAGAGGAGGGGCACTCTTGGAAAGTAAGAAAATGTTACCTTATTTTAAAATGAGTTTCGGATTTTAATGGTCCCAAATTGATGTGTTTCGAGTATAAGGTGATAAGGGTTCTAAATACACCCATCCAATTGGTTTTGGACATGTTTAGGTCTTAGAGTTTACATTATCTTTCCATTTTATTTAAATCGTTAAATAATGAGGTCATCACTGTATCATTATGATGTCATAAATAATTCAATTTATTTAATGTCTAAAAATTATAAAAAAAAATAATATGATGTAGAAAATCTTTCTATATTTCCAATGCCTATTTATAGTCCAAAATATAATTTATTTAGACAAAATTAAAAATATTTTACTTAGGTGATACATTCTTTGTTACATTTAACATTCTTTAAAAATAAAAATATAAAAAGTCACTCTCTCACAAAAGTGATTCCATGGGGTCCCCATGTTTGGAACAAGGCATCCCATGGTCGGCCATGAGACAAACAGTATCCTTAGGACACATGTAGTGGACATTTTTTATTATTGTGATATTATTTTATTATCTTTAACTACCCGATTACTCATTAATCAAGATAATTAAAGACAATTACCGTCGTTACTATTCATAATGTCAAAAAAAAAAGTCTTAATTACATAATTTGGACCTTCTTATTCCAAATATGAAAGACATTTTACCAAATTCAAAACACATAAATTTCAATAATTAATTTAAAAAAACTTCTCATTGTCAAAATAAATAGCGGGTTTTTTAGAAACAATATTTATGAAACGTTTGGCACTTGTTCATGCCTAATTCAAAAGTGAAATTAATCCCAATTACCAACATTGAATTCAATGGTAAAAATATATTCTAATTACACATTTAAAAAAATTAAAAATATAATATAACAATATAATTAAATTATATGAAAAAGCAGTTTTGATGTAAAATGCAGTATTTTTCACTATTCATTGAAAAATGAACACTGTCAGAAAAATACCAAAAATTAACCCAAGGTAAATTTCAATGTCCCAATCATAAATAATATGTTTATTTTGAAAAATAGTGCTTATAAAATTTTCAAAAGTTTTATTAAAAAAATGATTTTCCATCAAAAGGTAGTAAAACAATCTTTTAAAAATACTAGTATATTCAATGCTTAAGATTGGATTAATTTGTATTTTAAGCCTCTTAAATTTATTGGATAAAAGTAAAAACATTTAACAAACATATATAATCATATTTTAGTTATTTCTATTCATTCCCACCAATCCAACGGCTATGTGTTAACTACCATTTAAAATAATATTATTTTATTATTAGAGTGCAACATAAGATTTCAAAGGAACTCATTGTTGCGTATTGGGTAAGCCATCGAGCATATCGTTCCATTTAATTTAATATTGAAATTTTTTCCACAAATAGGGATACATATAAAAATTTAATATTCTGTATTTACATGGGGTGTTACATCCTTCCCCCCTTTTGGAAATTTCATCCTCGCAATTATAAAACTGGGCTTGGAAACATCATTGAAAATCCCACATCGGAACAAGAGTCGGTAAAACAATCACTTTAAAATAAAGAAAGAGAATTATAGAGGTCACCCGAGTTAACCCATTCTAGGATTCCATGTAGGAAAACATGGACATGGAGGATAAAACATAGGGTCATGTTTTGATGGAGAGTGATACAAAACATGTTTAGGAGAAAGTTAACCACAAGAAAATCACAAACTTGTGATGGGTTAAACGGTATTCGATTCCCCAGTAGGAAAAGTTAATAGACAAAATTTTTGTTTTATGTTACTTTTTATTGAGGAATTTATTCATAAGGAATCATAATCACTTATCATGTTGACTTTCAACTTTTATTAGATTCTTTACACAAACTCATATTTTCCCCAAAAGATGAGTATTTAGGAAGACTTGTTCACATTAAGAGTACTATAATCAACTTCTAGAGAATCACCTAATCCACCAAAGAGAACCATATACTTCCCATGCCTTTAGACATTAACCAAAACCAATCCAAAAAGGTTAGTACAAGATCAGATAATCAAGAAAAGGATAACCCTTTATAAAAAAGAAAATCTAGGCTTAATCATTAAAATTTGTCCAACAAAACCCAAAGTTCAACGCGGACCATTCGATAAACAAATTGTCCATAAAATACATCAAAGTAAACCAAACTAATATTGAAACCCAAATATTTGAAGGATTTAGTCACATAGTCTTCCAAGGTACAAATTAACACTTATCTCCAAATAACATCAATTACTCTTAATGTCTCGTATTGGAAAGTAATTAACCTAATCACATATCCTCCATGATAGGTTAATAAATTTCCATAGATAACCCAAAATCAACTTACTCTTAATTCATAAAATCTTCTAACTAAAAAGAATCAGTCAAACTAACTAGGGACTTCACGTAGTCCAGTGTTAGGCAATAAATACCGGTCGCACTATGGTTGTGGGTTTGATTCCCACAGCTTTGTCCGACGCGACAGGTTGTCAAACGGTATGTGTGTTTTCCTTTTTCCAAAAGTATATAATTCTCAAAACATTCCCAAAAACGAGATAAAATCATCAAAAATAATCATAACATATATTATCCCCATGTTTATCTCATGCCTTTCATTTTCCATCATAACATATAATTACCCATAATTACCTCAAGAGTAAGGATCATATAAACCCTAATGGTTACCTTTATAATTATTACCTGAACTTCCACATCTATTGGTCATCTCGTACATGATGCATTACAAAACATACCAAGGTTGAAGTGGATGATCATGACTCATTGATAGTTGGTTTAGAACAACAATGAGTTTCCTCATTGAATACCCCATTTCATCTAGTCTATTAATCAGAGAACCACCACAGTTTCCTTCAAACCTATTGTCACTTTGGTGCCTGCAAGATCCATCCATTCACTAAAAACAGAACTGTCAGTGTGATTATATCAACAAAACCATCATGTACTAATGAGGAAGATAACCACTAAGATATACTTACTCATTTACTTTATCTAAAACTAGGACTCTTTCTGAAATCCTAACCATTATGGTAATGTCACTTATTCTTAAAGAATACCCTAACCTCTAAAGTTATCTAAAACGACCTGTGATACCAACTATAAGGCCCCAGACTTAAACCTTACATAATCTTGAGTTTTTACAAGATTACCCATTTAGGACCTTTTCAGGTTTAGAGTTTTAGAGAATTAAATCATAACACTTACATTACATTCCACATTTAAACAAAGTGGTTACATAAAAGATAGTATTCATTTTTTCCCATAAACGGAAACATATTTAAAATAAAACATGGATTCTTTCTTGACAATTCCTTGACACTATCATCATATCATGTACCGTTCCCTTGACTTGTGAAAAACATTTCAAAAACTTGGGATGAGCATAAAAATCTCAGTAAGGGTTATAAAAATATGGAAAGGAAACATGAGTTCATATATACATAAGAATGAAATCATACTTTACCCATAAAACATAGGCACTTTAACATACCTCATCAAATCATGAATAAATCATAGAAATCATAAGACATAAAGGTAACTTGAGGCATTCATAACATTCTTACATAGGGAGTAACCCTCATGGTTACGTTTGGAATACCCACCATAGTATATTCCCTAAATCTCTTCAGAGAAACCTTAACGTTTCACTCCTTCGTGTTTCCCAACGCATTGGAGAGCTATATCGGGCTCACCCGCCAATAGTTTATCACGAAACCACCTGTATTTATAAACAATGCCCAAGAACCATAACATAATCATAGAACATAACTTAAGCACAAAAAAATGATAACATTCCAACATTGTAATAACATTTTAAGATATTGAAATAATGAATCCATTCTAAAAACCATTTTCAAAACCATTTAAAACATTTAATAAAGAGATTTTTGAATCAAAGTGTCCAATACCACTTTGAATCATTTAACATTTTAAACAATTAATATCCATATAAATAAATCCTTAAAACATTTTTGAAAACATGGATATTAATGAGAAATATTTATAAGAATAAATCATTAAAACATTTAAAATGATATTTTAGTTAAAGTGTTTTTAACAAAATGGGAGACACTTGAATACAATAATTGAGGAATAAAATTTAATAAAAACATTATAATACCATGAGAATAAAGGGATTCATGATATAATATTCCAAATGATAGTATATACACAATATAAGAGTGAATTGGTGCATAACAACAATGAAGTCTCAATGGAAATGTAAATTGAGATGAAATCCATTATAAAGATGGTATCCTTAAATTAAGGATAAATCAATCTCTAAATTATGTGTTAAAAATATAAATACACCCAATATAAGTATATATTAAGTGTAAAATAATCAAATTTCATTCACACATATTCAAAGGATGACATATTCAATAGCTACATCATGAACCCAAAGAAATCGAAATTGGGTTAAGAAGTTCCCTTTACAGCCTAACGGCGTCACATCAAAATGAGTTGATGAGAGATAAAAATTGTATCTCATCACGTGTAAATATATTTTAAATCAATAAGGATATAGAAGAACATATCCCAACATAATATTATGTGAATTAAAAGACATAACAATAGAATTCTTTTAAAAAGAGGAGCGTGAAACGTTCCCTTACCGACATGGGTATCATTCGAAATATACACCCCATGAAAGAAGGACAATACAACAATGATGTAAATACTCATAAATGAAATTATATTACACAATGAGTAAAATAATGGGAAGTAAATAAACCACTCAATTGAAAGTTTGGCAAATGTAGCATAAATCTCACAGGAATAAAAGTGAGATGATAAATCCCTTACGAAAACTCGGCAGCCTAACAACGCCACTTAAAACTTCCAAAAATGGATTTATGAGATCAAATAGGGTCTCTCATAATATGACCATAATAATTACAGTATGAGTAATATTAAACAATATACCCAAACATAAGAAAGATGAGCTTAAATGAAATGACATAAAAGAGAGTACTTAAAAATAAAGAGAGAGGTTAGATCTCTTACGAAAATTCGGCAGCCTAACGGCGCCACTCAAAACTTCTAAAATGGATTCAAGAGATAGAATAGGTTCTATAATCATATGAAAATAAAGATTAAAGTGATATTAATATAAAATAACATCCCAATCACAAGAAATATGAGCTTAAAATGAATGACATAAAAGAGTGTACTTAAAAAGAAAGGGACGAGTAGGATCCCTTACCTCAAGTCCAACATGTCTTGTTCATTTCATTATGTTCCTGAATAATAATTTTTGGTCAATTTATAATTGTTTAAGGACCTCCTATAAATATTATTATTAAGTTAATATCAAATATTTTAATTTTATAATAATTGGTTAATAATAGGAGTTCATATTAGACGTTTTTGTCGATGTTTGGTACGTGAGTCAAAAATTGAACTTGTTGGAAAATAATTTTCCATGTTGTTATAGGTAAATCATATCCAGAATAGTATTGATGTTTTAAATATCATATATATCCAGTATATATTCATTTTATACTATTCCATAGCTTATGGTGATAAAAATTAATAACATCGTTCATGGAGATGGTAGGCCTACGTACGCATGAACACTACTTTCATTTTTTGTCATATTAATGGAATTAAAACAAAATGAGAGATATATATATATGTTATAATTCCAGAATGATATCCATAATTTAGATGTAATATATTACATATATATCCATTATATATATGTACTTATAATAGTACATAACATTTTTAGATAAGAAATGAAATGTACCGTTCATGGAGATGGTAAGCCGTACGTACGCATGAACGCTACTTCCATTTCTATTTCATATTTAATAGAATTAAAACACAATGATACATAATAGTATTTTAATTCCAGTATGGTATCATATATAATATCATTAAATATATCCTTTATACGTACCACATATGGTATAAACGAATCAAATCACTTTGAGGGGGCGGTAGTCCGCATTTCCTTAAATGAAGATATCACATTTACCCATAATGGAAACCATAAAGGTATTCCATAATGAAAAATACAGAATCTTAAGTAAAACATAAACATATTATATATCATATATAAATATAGTGTCATCTTAATGGCGACCTTTTAAGGTGTTAGATGACTGTTGAACAATCATCATTTCGTGAGGCAGAAATTCGCCATCCACAGGAACAGTAAGTTCTTTAACCATTAGATGTAGGTGTGTGTAAGTGTATCTCAAATACATATTATAACAACATCATAGTATATAAAAGATACTGTATTTGTTACAAAATTAATTAATAAAAAGATTTTAGGGGTTTGGAGAAGAAAAATAAAACAAAAGGACACAAGTGAAGACATTACCTTAAAATCGGGTAACTCCCTTTGGTTTGAGCTCAAAGGCATCCTTGGGAAGCCTTCTGCCCAATGTGAGGGTTCAAAGAGTTAGAAAGGGGTGTGCAGAGACAAAATGGGCAGGGTTTGGCTGAGCCAAATGCTTTGAAAGTGTGGGTAAGGAGGTAGAGGTGGGGGCCTTTTATAAGAGGAGAGGAGGGGCACTCTTGTAAAGTAAGGAAATGTTACTTTATTTTAGAATGAGTTTCGGATTTTAATGGTCCTACATTGATGTGTTTCTAGGATAAGGTAATAAGGGTTCCAAATCCGACCATACAATAGGTTTTGGACATGTGTAGGTCTTAGATTTTACATTATCTTTCCATTTTATTTAAATCGTTAAATAATGAGGTCATCACTGCATCATTATGATGTCATAAATAATTTAATTTATTTAATGTCTACAGATTATAAAAAAAATACTATTATGTATAAAATATTTTTATCTTTCCAATGACTATTTATAGTCCAAATGATCATTTATGTAGACAAAATTAAAAATATTTTCTTAGGTGATACATTCTTTGTTACATTTAACATTCTTTAAAAATAAAAAGATAAAGTCACTTTCTCACTAAAGTGATTACATGGGGCCCCCAAGATTGGCACAAGGCATCCCATGGTCGGCCATGAGACACCCATTAGCCTTATGACACATGTTGTGGTCATTTTTTAATATTATGATATTATCTTATTATCTTTAACTACCCGATTACTCATTAATCAAGATAATTAAAGATAATTACCATCGTTACTATTCATAATGTCCAAAAACAAAAGAATATTAATTAAATAATTTGGACCTTCTGATTCCAAATATGTAATCCATTGTACCAAATTAAAAATACATAAATTGCAATAACTAATTTAAAATAACTTCCCGTTGTCAAAACAAATAGTGGGTTTTTTAGAAACAATATTTATGAAAAGTTTGGCACTTGTTTATGCCTAATTCCAAATTGAAATTAATACCAATGACCATCATTGAATTACATGGTAAAAATAAATTCTAATTACACTTTAAAACAAATTAAAAAGATAATATAACCATATAATTAAATTATATGAAAAAACAGTTTTGATGTAAAATGCAGTATTTTTCACTATTCATTGAAAAATGAACATTGTCAGAAAAATAACATAAATTGACCCAAGGTAAATTTAAATGTCCCAATAATAAATAATATGTTTATTTAGAAAAATATAGCTTATAAAATTGTCAAAATTTTGATTTAAAAAAATGTTTTGCCATCAAATGGTAGTAAAACAATCTTTTAAAAATACTAGTGTATTCAATGGTTAAGATTGGATTCATTTGTATTTTAAGCCTCTAAATTTTATTGGATAAAAGTAACAACATTTAACAAACATATATAATTTTATTTTAGTTATTTCTATTCATTCCTGCCAATACACCTGCTATGTGTTAACTACCATTTAAAATAATATTATTTTATTATTAGAGTGCAACGTAAGATTTCAAAGGAACTCGTTTTGCGTATTGGGTAAGCCATCGAGCATAGCGTTCCATTTAAATTAATATTGACATTTTTTCCACAAATATGGATAAATATAAAAATTTCATATTCATTATTTACCTGGGGTGTTACATTCAAACTTTTCATCCTTAGATAGAGGTGTTCCACATGATTGGCACATGGTTTTACAAATCCTGTGGGACTCCCCAGGTAACTGTGTGACTCATATCCTCTTTTAAGATGCAAGAACACTATTTCCCCATGATTTTGACAACAGTTCGGCTAAACCATGAAACCCATAAAAAAGTTGAGAATTACCATTCCCCCGCATGGGATTTTATGTTTGTCACCCAATTTCTTCCCCCATTTCTCATTTATCAAATTATGTTACAAACCATTTTGAACGAATATTACAAAGGGTGTATCTCCTTTAACTATTGGTAAATTTTATTGTTATTGGGAACGGATCGATGCTCCATGTAATTTTAACGCACCTCAAGCAACTAATTTCTAAATTAGGCCTTATGGTTTCATTCTTCTACTTCTGATTCCCTAAAAACCTCTTTAGTAGAGGATCATAGGTTAGGGATTCAATGAGATCATAAATCGTGATCTAACGCCAAGGTTAAATATGTGTTCATATTAAGATTCTAGGTAGGTGGTCTAAAAGTTATATCCCATAGTTTTATTTCTAATTTTGCATGTGTTGTTGTGTTTTTGGTTCTCTATTATTGATAATTTGATGCATTTGATAATATTTATTAAATTTTATTGGAAAATTATGAATTGATCTCATCATGGTAACTATGGTATGCATTGACAATGATTTGAAAGATTTAGAGACACCCATGGATTGCACCAACATTCTAGGAGTTGGAAAATGGCAAGGTCAAGTATATAATTGACTTGTGATAATGTATAGTACATGTTGAACATGTTGATATTTTATTTGAGTTTAAAATGATATATTTATAGTTTTTTCAGTCTTTGATAATAAAATAAGGGATTGTTTGGCATAATGTGATTGTGATAAATGGCATATGAATTTTACTTGAAATGAATAATAATGTTTTTGCATGTACAATTTTGTACATGTTATATTGGTAAATGCTGCTAAATTGGTGAATTTATAAAATGGGTTAATATATGGGAAATTGAGGAATAAGTAAAATGGTCCAAAATATGTAAATTATTTATTATGTGATAATGGTTTTAGACAAGAGAAAGTGAAATGAGATAAATGGGATATTAAATGTAATTAGTTAATGTAAAAATGTGTTATGGATTTATATTGTATTATATAGAAATAAATATGAACTTTTATTGCTATTTTTATTGATTATGTATGTTTTTTGGTATGGTATATGGGGTAAATGGAAAAATAAGCATGGGAACATGGATTGGTAGTTATGGGGTATTGGAAATGAAGATCAATTCCAATGGTTTGGGTAATATAGAGACTCTAATCTCCACCCCATAATTCACATGTTATGAAATGGGAACGAGGCTCTATTCCTCTTATATATTCATTTGATGAGACTCCCAGGACTAAGGTTCTATGGTTTGTATTATGTGATTTTTGTGAAATGTTTATCACTAGTGAGATAAGAAACATGAATTATCCCATTATGCATATTAATATTTCAACTTAGGACATTATAAATAATTAAAATTACTAACCATTGGAAAAATAAGATGAAAATAAATTTAATAAGGAATATAATATCAGTGATGGAAATGGGTATAATGATGGAAATCATTAAATTAAATATTGTTAACTAATTTAATGTGGGTTTCCATTTAATTAACCTTTTATTTTACTTTATAATTACATGGAAAATATTTTTATAATGGATATTTGTTAGACACTGTTGTTTGTGGCCTACTGTGTTTTACTCACACCCTGATCGGGCCGCCGTGCAGAAATCGAGCATACTTCATTACTATAGCTTATGAAAAGGGAATGATATTATCTTCAACCTCTTGAATACGGTTACAAGAAATAATATAACATTAAATAGATTAGATCCTCCCATTAATTATATATATATATATAGACGATAAAATAGTTCTAAAAAATTGTTTCTCAAATTCAATCTCCTCGAGAGTAGAAGATTATAAATCTACATGATGATATTAAAATTTCTTGTTGATTTTAAATTGGGATAAAATCATGTGATTCGTTAAATATAAATACTTCTTAACTATATTTCATAGACTTTTTTCATCCTATATAACTAAGGCTGATATGATTGGTTGAATAATTGGAATATTTTTACGGATTTTATATTTATTTTTCAACCATTCTTTTTGATTTACAAAAATTGGTGTCAAAAGTAGTTCTTATTTCATTTCTAGAAAATCATTTTGAGAAAAAATAGTTACTTATAACCAAACTAGTATATTATATACGGATTTATATTCTCTCAAAACATCATTTGAATCATCGATCTAAATATGTTGTGGATTCTTACTCATTAATTTTTAGTGTCCATCATTTCTATCTTGCTAATGAAATATGCTTTAGTGACTTTTTTCCATTAATCCTTGATACTCAACCTTAGATTCCAAAAAATTTTCTTTGAGATCATTAATATATCATGAATTATTAAAAAAAATACCATTGTTGGAAACATTTTCACATTATAAGAAAATTCATAATTAGTTTAAATATGATATAACGTTTTACCAATATCTTTTTTTCTAAACATAATGATGGTTTTCTATTCAGTGTCACCAACTGATGGATCCTCCTTAGTTATTCAATTAATGAATGGTGTAGTAAATTTCATATATATAATATAATTATATCTCGTCAACATATATATTTAAATACTCATATCTACTATATCCAAAAAAACATTTAAATCTATGAATAGATCAATTATTTTCCCTTGTTGTAAAAAACAAATGTTTACATATTTATGAACTGATATTTGTTCTATATTATCTTAATCTCTTTAATAAGATTTGAAAACTTCAATATTACCACCTAAAAGATTATAATACCTTTTAACAACTATAGAAACCTCTACATTTTTAACCCGTAATGGAATTGCAGATGCATCTACACCTCCCTCAATAAAATCTATATCCTTTGGATCCACATGCTTAGATTTCTCCCCGTTAATTGCAATAGGGACTAGTACTCATCATGTTTCCCTTAATCATCATTCTTCCATTTTATAATATAAAATAATATTACACTAAGAGGTATCCAAATTCAGCTCAACATTTCTTCAATTTCTATTATATGGGGTCTGATTTCATTGTAATTTAGTTACCTCAACCCCAATTGGGTTCACATCCTTTTTCTGAAAGTGAAGGTTTAGAAGCATTATATAAGAAAAATACATAATCTATATCTACAAATAACTATAATGATACATATATATCACCATTTATTTGTAATTATTACCATTTTATCATTTACTATTAAAAAAATAAAATCACAATCTTTAAAAATAACTTTTTCAAATTCCCAAACTCTATATTATTTTCATGATTGGAAAAATATATAAAATTATTTTTTATGTATCTATGTACATTCATAATTTCTTTTCAATATATAGAAATAAAAATATGGATTCCATACTAGAAGTAAATCGGATCACAACATCACATAATAATGAATGGATAAGAATCTATCCACTCTCATGAGGTTAGTGAAAATAATTCATTAAATTATATAAGAGAAATGGAAATCTGCTTTTGATTTACCATTAATTTAAAGAAATGTTCAACTAGAGAAAAATAACCCCATGAATTTTCAATGAAGTCTCAAACCTTTTTATCAATCATAGTAGTTTCTTTATTCTAATAAAATATCAATTTTGATACTTGGTACTCATAATTTTCCTTAGAAAATGACTCATATGATATAACCCAAAATATATATATATATTCCATACATCATATATTGGACTTTATTGGTCACATTCACTTTCTCTAAGCTTCCTGAAGCTCCAACATCAATACATATGGATATCATGGTAATTATGAGTGTATGAGATGTCTATAAATAATGGTAATCTGCTTTATAATTTATTCTCATAGACAGAGAGAGGGAGAGAGAGCTCTGAGGGTTTGAAAATTTGTAGGTTCGACCTTTGATATTACCCAACCGAAAAAGTCTTACAGAAAAAATATTTAATTATTTGACTCCATGTGATAAGGAATGCAATATATTGAAAATTAATTTTAGAAAAAATACACTATAGAGTCAGGGAACAAATAAAATGAAATTTTATTAGTTAAAATATGTAACAAAATGATAAATATAATTATATAATGTTATCAAAATAAAAAAATTTAAATTAAGTAATTCATAATTTACTATTAATGAAATTGAATCTATTAATAATGAAGTATTTTTAAATATTTATATGGGATAATTCACGATACTAATAAATTTTAAATGGATATAACCATTTTTAGTGATCCCATTTGTAATGATGCCTTTCATAAATGTGTATCATTATAAAATAGATTATTTTATTTTTAAAAATAATTATAGAGTAAGTGCTATCAAAATTAATTTTTACATGATAAGAATTGAATCCAAACTAAATTATATAATATTTTATCTAAAAATGTTTTGATAACATCAAATAGCTACAATGTACTCATCTTCAGCAAATGATAATGCAACAGGGTGTTTCCTCTTACATAACCATGAAAATAAATAATTTCCTAAAAATTTGTAGAACCTTGATGTACGCAAGAAATATAAAATTATACCACCAAATATATTATCTAAATTTTAAATTAAAAAAAAGTAAAATATTTTTACAAAAATTTAGGATAACTAAAATATTCAATTTAAATAACTTAAAGATATTTTAGGAAACTAAAAAAAGCCAAGGATTTGGATTTCCTATAAATCTATCACAAAAGTATATGAGAAACATAATATCCATTCTAGTTGTTATTAGATAAATAAATATCCCAATTATTCCACTATTTTTATTATTCTGAACTACTTTTTAAAATTCTTCCTAATTAAACATTATTTTAGAACTCATAAAAGATTATTATGTCTTACTTCATTAAATTACAAATCTATAAAGTAAATCATGTATGTGTTTTATTTGATTTAAAATATTTTTAATTCTTTTTTATGAGATTTGAAATCCAACATAAATGTTCAAATAAAGAATCATGATATTTTCAAATTCATAAATCATATGTTTGAAAATTATTTATATAATATATAATATTTCACCCCAAAATAACATCATCCACTTAAATTTAAATTTACCTAATATCATTTGATGATGTTTTCATGAAAATAAAATATTCTTCCAAGCCCACTACAAACATTTTTATATAATAAATTAAATATTCCATTCATTTCAAGACTTAAGTGATCATGTAAGATGATACAAATAATTTTTATTTTTTTAAATGAAATTTAGAAAAATAAAGTCTATAAAACCAATATGTTTTTCAATATAATCATCTTCTATTAAAAATTCAATTTAAAATGAATATTATATATGCATGTGAAATTAAATAGAACTAATTTGATATGTAAACTTTGGATGTTTTATAATGGATTCTAATCATGCTAAAATGGGAAAGGTTTCCTAAAAAAGAATCCATTATTCTTAGTTGTATACTTTGAAAACTAGTCAATCTTTATTTTTGATGATCACATCATGATCATACACTTATTTATATTGACTAATTCTGATCCAATAATTGGATAATCATTGGATATATCATTTTTATCCCATTCCTTGTTGCACTTGCACTAGTATTAGTACTCCTCCATAAAAACAATCCAAATCTCATTATTTAAAGAATCCAATATAGTTTTTGGTTCATGTTGGTAGAAAAAATCATAATATTAAAAAATAAATCAAAATTTTTCCCAGTTCTAACTACCTTAAATAAGAAAAATATAATAGTCTCTAAAGGAAATTTTTAAGGGTTCTTGGGTCTCTGGATGAAAAACATTCAGGTTCATTATATTCAATCATTTATGTAATTTAATTTTTATGATCATGTTCCAAATTATCCTCCATTTAATCATCAAAGATAGGTCCATGTATCATTTTATATAATGAACCACTTAGTTCTCCAACATTATTTCCTCTTTCGGATCATATTTATCACCTTCATAAAATTAAAAATTATTAAGTTCTTCAAAAGACCTTCACTTACTTTTGAAAACACTATATTAATTACATGTGGTTGAGTGACCTTAGATCTTCCATTGGACCAAACTTACCATTTTTCCCTTCTTTTTATAATGTATTATTCTTATTAAAATACATTAATGTATCCATAATTTGGTTTTATATTATTTTATAGATCATAGGAAATTGTATCCAAGATATCCCTTGTTAAGACTAGGTTTATAAAATATAATATTGTGTTATTCACTTCAGCCATAAAATTAGTGAGACTGAAATATTCTAAAAACATAGTTCTAGTAATTTCATACAAGGTAATATTCTTCGATTAAAAATCACTAAACTTCAAAAATATTCATTGCTAAGAGAATTAGAATTTTTTTCAATATTTTTTGAATAACTAATTAATTCTATGATTTTAAAAGTATTCACATGGTCACTTCTCAAAGACACTCTATTTATATAAATAATTCCAAATAGTTGACATTCTATTTCTATAAGAAATTCAAAAAATATAGTTTACAAATGTTTAGTTCATAGTGATCTTAACATGAGAAAGTAAACTATAAAAATGCTAAAAATTTATTAGAAAAAAATTAAAATCTATCATTAAAAAGATAATAAACACTTATCATATTGTAATTTAAGCAATAAAAATGGAGTACTTTTTTTGAGGGCTTACTATGGATTTCCAATGGATAGAACTCAAATATTTTTCATTTTTAATTTTAAAAAAATATGACCAAGTCTACATTAATTATTAGTAATGGGTGAAATTTAAAATAGTATCCAAATTTATTTCATAAATTTACATTATACATAAAATATTATTAATATCCATTCCAATGGGTTTTACGTAAAAAAAATTAAAGGATAATATTTTCTGTTACCCAAATGCTCTATAGTCCAAATCTGTCAAGAAAAAAGATCCATGAATGCACCTTTATCTATGTTTTCAAATGATTGATTAATGTTATGAATTTTTTTAAAAGAGTTTGAATAATTAAATTCACTCCATGCACAAAAAATCTAACTATGTCATATATAATAATAATTAGTATAATGGCCTTTTAGTTTATAATGGAAATAACTAATATTAGACATGTTTTTTTTCTTGGAATAAAAATAATCTTATATATCTTACATTTTTATCCATTAATATTTAAGTATTTGTATCCTTATTTTGTAAATTTTTACCATGGATTTTATTTATATTATTCTCCCACATAGTATGTAGAGTGATATAATTTTTTATATATTTGGATTCATCCATTAATACTTTTTTTGATGGATAACACAATAAAATCATATTTTTTCTAAATTATTTTTAAATTATGATTTATTTGGATAAAAAATCATATTCAAAAATAAAATAATGATGAGATATTTTAAAACTTTTATGTTTCTTTTTATTTTTTTTATATTATCAATCTAGTGTAGTGGAATCAACATTTACTCCCACAAATATGTTGTTATCAAAATCATATTTAGAATAATAAAAACATTCATACCCTTTTAATTGATCAATGGGGGATGTTTTTTATTTATATTTTTATTTTTTTGCATCTAAGCTTATATTTTATTCCTCACGTGTATTATCTAAATAAATCTATTTATCCTTCATTTTCATCCAATAGTTTTTTTTATATAATCATATTTCTTGTGAGTCATCTTTTCTAGTTTCTTTTTGTCTTCATTTTAAGGAAATTCAGGTTCTATGAATCTTAAAATCTTGTATTTATAAAATCGTATATCCTTTGAGTTTCCATTAAATAGTTTTCATTTTTTAAATTATTTTTTGAATCCTTATGTCTTATTATAAAATTTCATGAATTTCATTGCAGGGTGAGAATGTTTGTAACTTTCCGACACGGGTTCCATGTTATGATGCCCTGAGCCACTCGATCACATTTCCTCAAGCACGCCTCTTCATACCCTGAGGCTACTGAATAGAGGCAAGGGTCTGGTAAGTAAGTAATGGGGAGGATATACCCTCTTTTATCATATCAAAACACCTATGTGAATAGATAATCAAATACATAAGAAGATGTAACCAGAACTGTACTAATGAAATAAGATAAATAAAACCAAAATTCTAATATTCAACCGAAATGAAAAACTTGTTATGCCGATATAAGTTTCAATGTTCATAAAAAAACTGAAAATAAAGACACTAATGAGCCCCAATTGGGTCTCCAACCATGTCTAGTTCCCTCTTCCAATATCCAACCCCATTCAATAATCTAACACATGGCCCTTTCCATTAACATTTCCTATAATAGTAATCTCTTTTCAGGTACTGATCATGTAGCCTGAGTAGGGGGTGAGTACAACTCTGTAGGATGTTACAAACCATGTCTAAAACAAATCCAGTCAAAATATAATGTAAGAAGTTCTATAGTGAAATATAGTAACTATCTAAATAAATAGTTATCATATTATCTATTTCTGATGCTCTCTTTGGGGCACGCGCATCCGTCTGTGGAGGACCCGCAACTGTTGCCCCATATTCCCGCTTTCCAAAGGTGGGCAGCATCTGTTCCTTATTCAGTGATATTTTCTCCTTGATCAAAACAGGATGATGGTATGTCGGTTCTTCCATCCGTGGATTCCACCTCAGAACTCGTCACCTATTCAGGGTATCCCTTATAGATTATGTCATTTTTCGTGAATCTCATTCCCAATTCCATATCTTCATGGATGCCTGTTAATTACACTACTTCCATCAGGACACTCCTTGGGTTCTTGACATGGTAGCATCCTTCGGTCGGAGTATATGACAACATCAAGCATGTCGAGGCATCATTGGATGCGTGGACATTGGGGAACCTATATTCTTCTTCATAAGAGGGCATCTCAAGGGTGCAGAACCCGAGGCATCCCACATCAAATGTGGGGAATCATGTTCCTTATTCATGTATCTGAGTATTTCCACACCTTCCCATGTTTAACACAGGGTATCATACAAGTTTAACATCTAGTGGAGAGGGTTACACCAAAGGCATCGCTTCCGACGTTTTCCTCAAGCATGTCATGTTTATCACGAGGATGGATACAAGTTTAACATCTTGCGAAGACGGAATGAGAGTGATCATAACTTCTTATAGAGACAGATTGGATTTGTACATCCCAAGTAGGGAACACCTAGAATATGGATGAATCAGAACACCGAATGAGGATGGATCCTAGGTGGTGTTCCCCATGGAGGGGAGATGTCACACCGTAATGGATGATCTGAACACCACTGAGGGTATATTGGGGGGAGTTCACCCCAGAATGGGGGACACCAAGGCTTACCTTGGCTCGGATTAAACCTCATGGGTGTTTCTTATGTACCCTATTTAGAGGACATGTATCAAAATACACATAGTTCTAAGTGGTCATGACTCGACGTGTACACAAAGTTCAACAACCTAGAGACATGTTGGGGCTTATGTGTGAATTGCATCCCAAGTACGACTAGGATCAGCGAAGAGGTGGATTCCATGATCCCACCGGGATGTGGTGGATGGGGTGAGAATCTGGATGGATAATGTGTGGATGAATTAAGTGAAGGGGGAATGAAATGGTATCATCTCAAGGTCGACGGTAAATTTGTGCTTGAGCCTCTAAGAAACCACCGATGTATCCCCTTGGTAGGGAATCAACGTCTGCGTAGTTTGATGAGATGATGGGACACCTGAAAAAGCGACCCATGAAAATGGACGCATGGATGGGACCTAGAAGAAGTTGAAACTTTGGGTTGGGGAATGACCTTCTCGAGACACATAGGCTCACGGTAAAGATTAGTATGAGACATGAGTGATGGGATCGAAACTCAGGGAGGATTCATATGTATCCCCATGGCAGCGAATCAATGCCTACATTGTTCATGAGTGTTGGTGAACCGACTTGAATGGGGTCAGAATGACTGGTTGTTGTCTTGATCCTCAGGGAGGCTTTCTACGTACCCTACCTTGGAAAAGATCAAATACCACATAGTTCATATGGTGGGGGCTTGGTGCACCGATGTGAAGATGTTCAGGACCAATGGATAGTGGTGGGATTGAACCTCAGGAAGGCTTCTTAAGTAACCTACCTTGGTAAGGATCAAAGTCCACATAGTTCGAGAGTGTGGGTGAACCGACGTGAATGGGGTCGGAATGACCAATTGTTGGCTTTAACCTGAGGGAGGCTTCCTACATACCATGTCTTGGCAAGGATCAAAGACCACATAGTTTAAATGGTTTTAACCGACATAAAGGGGTTCAGAGTGACCAATGGGTGGTGGTCCTGAACCTCAGAGAGGCTTCCTACGTACCATGCCTTGGCAAGGATCAAAGACCATGTAGTTCAGAAAAGTGTAGGGCTTGCACTCTAGGCTTCCTGAGGTGTTGATGAACCAATGTGTAGGGGGTCTGAGTGACCAATGGGTGGTGGGATTGATCCTTAGAAAAGTTTCCCACATACCATGCCTTGGTAAGGATAAAATTTCATGTAGTTCAGGTGGCATGGGGTTGGTGAACCGACATGAATAAGGACCTAGGTTCTAGATGGATGGTGGGCTTGATCCTTAGGGAGGCTTCCTACGTACCTTGCCTTAGAAACTATCAAAGCACATGTAGTTAAGGTGGCATGGGTCATGCACTTTAGGCTACCGAAGGAGGATGTCGTGGTAAATGATTTCTCTAAGACCACGTGAGTCATGCTCGCTCTGAGAAATAAGAGGCTGTAGAGACCTAACAATCATGTCGTGAAAGGTGTGTCCATTAAGGGTGGTGAATGGGGATTACATAAGGAAGATGCTTGGGTGCCTCTATAGAGGGACAATGGTGCGTGGGGATTACATAAATAAGCTTCCTGGGTGATGATATGGAGCAGCAATGGTTAATGGGTATTATGCAAGGAAGCTTCCCCGGTGCTGCTATGGAGCAGTGATGGTGAATGGGTCATACACTAGGAAGCTTCCTGGGTGCCACTATGGAGCAGTGATGGTGAATGGGAATTATTCTAGGAAGATGCCTGGGTGCCGCTATGGAGTGAAAATGTTGGATGGGGCATACACAAGGAAGTTGCCCTGGTGCCGCTATGGAATGACAATCGTGGATGGGGATTACACAAAGATGCTTCCCGGGTGCTGCTATGGAGCGGCAATGGTGAATTAGACTTACGAAAGGAAGCTGCCTGGGTGCCGCTGTGGAGAGACGATGGTGAATGGGGCTTACACAAGAGAGCTGCCAGGGTGCCACTATGGAGTGACAATGGTGGATTGGTACTACGCATGTAAGCTGCCCAGGTGCCGCTATGGAGCGACAATGGTGAATGGGGGATTACACAAGAGAGCTTCCCAGGTGCCGCTACGGATCGACAATGGTGATTGGGGCTTACGCATTGAAGCTGCTCGTAATGTCTTCCTCATGTCTGGCCATGGGGACAACCCAACCCAATGGCGGCTTGAGGCCTTCACATATACGCTAGTGCACAAGATGGACAATGTCAAGGGAATTGGAATCAGTACGAAGTAAGGGAAATGGAATCAGTGAATCACATGCACAACATTCAGAACATGGTGAGAGTGGCGTGATGATGGAGGATAATTGTTGATCATGTTTGGAACACCGCATCCATAATGTGTTAGCCTGAAATGAGGACAAACAAATGTTGGTCGAGTGATATTCATGTTCAAAACACATTACATAACTCAATCTGTTTCCCTATGTCTATTGGGGCATTGGCCCAATACGGTAGGTGAGATGATGCGGCATGGGACATGGCCGTTAGGGGGTCTCTTTTGAGAGGAATTTGGATTAATATCTGAATGAAGGACAAACAAAGTGTGGGGTGGAGTGGCGGAATGTTTGAACGGATTCCAACGCTCTTGAAATTATGCCACTGTGATCATGAAATTAGGAATCTTATGCTTGGATCATAAGGCATCTATTTTTTGGAGGAAGAGGCATCCTATATTTGGAATATAGGGAGTACTACTGTTTATAGTCATGTATAATGTACTATTAGAATCTCATTCTTCGATCATAAGGAATCTATTATATTGAGTAAGATGTGTCCTATGTTTGGAACATATGGCCTACTACAGTTTAGATTCATTTAGATAGGACTATTGGCATATGGTGCCAAGTAATGGATGGTGTTGGGTATTATGCAAGGGTGGTATTTTCTGGTTCAACCTGGTATAGGAAGAATGTGATGGGGTTTGGAGGAGTTGCATGAAGATTTGTTCGACTCAAGGTACTTGGGGAATTGATGATGACAATCTCAACTCAAGACGCGGGAATGGAACCAAGAGTAATATGCTGACTCAAGGTGTTTCATATTGTGTGGAGGAGTCTCTCAAATCATGGTATTCCATAGGTGGAAGGAGGCTGCGCAAAAGGGTGCAATGGAAAATTTGGATGTCTCGGCCCGAAATGTTCATGGTGCGACTCTCCATTTTTCACGGGGGTTAGTGATAGTAATGAAGGGACCATCCCAGAGGGCTTTCACGGTAGGACGGCACTGACCTCATGTGGATTGCGGGGGAACATCTCCCATGGTATGGACTGGTGGGCACGAAGGTAGGATCCTCGCAAAGGAGAGGTCTTCGTGAAGTAGCTTCATAGAGCATGGCCTCGCGAAGCATGGACTCACGGTGAAAAGGTCACTCATAGAGCAAAGGTTTCTCGCAGAGCCATGGTCTATCGCGGAGCAAAGGTCACTCACGGAGCATGGACTTGCTGAGCAGCATCTTGAGGGAAGCTACTTGTGGAGAATGGGCTTGCTGAGTAGCACTGTGAAGGAAAATGATCACAGAGCATGGGTTCGTGGAGCTACATCGCAAAGGAAAGCGGAGCTCCGCGAACTGGGAGATTGGACGCCCAAGGGGTGGAGTGGCTATCTGCTGAAGGGGGTGAGATTGATATTTATAGGTATGGGGCTCCACGAAGAAGAGCTCACTTGGTGCGATGACAGAGCTGGCACCATGGTGGGTTTGGGAACGTCGAAGGGCTTTACGGAGCCATCCCACCTCTTTACTTTGTGGTGAGTCTTTTTGGCAGTCGTGAACATCAAAGGGGCTCGTGGAGCCATTCCGCCTCCTTGGTTTGAGGCAGGTCACGAACGTCAAAGGGGTTCGTGGAGCGTCCCCACTCTTTGCTTCGTGGAAAGACTTCACGGTGGGTCGTGAACATCAAAGTGGTTCACGGAGCATCCCTCCTCCTAGCATCGCAGCGGTTATTTGCGATTGCGGAGGGGGATTCGCATATGGGCTTCACGAACTAGTTTTCTAGCCCAACATCAATTGTCCAAAACTCTTAACCCATAACTCAGTTCGGGCCCTACAACCTACCAAATAGAATCTTGAGAAATAGGATACAATCTTGGATCATGTATAAAAGCATTTGGAAAATTTTTGGGATGCGTTTTCTTGTTCCAACATTATAATTTAATGTTTATTTAATCATATTAACTATTGGGTTCCCAAGAATACCTATTCCTATATAATATCATTGTCTCATGTTGGTGCCTAAAGTGTTCCATATGTAATATCATATCTCAATACTCGATTCAACACATTCTAGATCTACATGTATTCAAAGGTGATATGATATCTCAGTACCTGACTTGAATCATGTCGAAGATTGAAGTATTATCACGTGAGGCTATACATGTAAATCATTTATAATCATTCATCAAATTCCCACATAATTTCCAAAGTTACCAATAACAAATTGATATGTAAGGTAACCATGTTACCATTATTATATCTCAATAGAATGACCATGTTCCCATTCCTTTACTCATAAGTATAATTACCATGTTATCATTTGTATTTATCCTTTGAATGACAATGTTCTCATTCCATTACTCAAAAGTACAATAACCATGCGAAAACTTATACTTCCCAATTTAAAATGAACATGTTCCCATTCTATCACACATTATTAATTCTTAATTAATTATACATGTTAATTGCATTACTAATTCTACAGTAAATTATATAAATCAATATCCTTAATTAACTCCGTAATTAGTTACATATGCTAAACCCATTAATTAATTCATCAATTAATCAATTACTATTACAATTCATATACCATAATTAATTTTACAGATTTAATTAGCTCATTATAAATTTCAACTCTTTAGAAATAATCCTACAATTTATTGTCAATATTATAATATCAAAATCACATAATAAAGTAACAATTAATTATCTCAATTTAGGCATTTCAATATCTCATAATCAATTTTCCAAAATTAATTATCCAAAAGGACTTCCCCATAATATCGTGATCAATTTTTTATTTCATCATTTATTTCAAAAATTCGTTAATAAATCAATTTGTCAACCTAATTAACCTAATATATGAATTCAATTTCTAATTAATTATAGATGTTCTAACAATTCTCATACATGCAACAAATCCACTACTATAGGAATTATAATTTAGACCATTGACATCAATTCGTTGATGAACGTTCATTCAAAGGGAATCTGTGAAATCCATGAAGCACAACAAAGCAGATCAGAGTTCTAGATCTAAATCCCAAAATCAATATCAAGGATTTCAAGATCTTACCAATATAGATCTGGATCTATAATAAAAGGTCTGGATCACACCAATTATGTTAAAACCAAAATAAATAGAGGATAAATTCAACCCAAAAATCAAAGAATGGGAGGATAATGGATGGGATAGGCATTGGAAGGATATCCACTTATCAGGATAATAAAGGATCTTTCATTTGGGCTTTGAATCTAGAATAACGGATCTCAAAATCCCTTAAAACCCCTTCAAAAAGCACTTAAATCAACCAAATATGTCTTGTTCCATGTTTTGGGAGAGTAAGAGCTAGTTTGGGGGATAAGGGAACTTTTTATGTAATTTTTGGGTGAAAAGAAAATGTTTACAATGTTTTTTTGTGCAGGGGACCATAGTTAGGGTAAATTGTGCACTAACAATGGGACCCTCACTATCTTGGGTCACATGGTTACCTAGATTTGGATGCATGGTTTAACTCTAACTATACACCAATCTTGCCTAACCCATTCTTTATAATTGTTTCTCAAAACTCCACCTAAATGCACCACAAGTCAAAACTCCAATAAAAGTTAATTAAAAATAAATAAAAAGTACCTGATATATTCTACCATATAACTCCTGAAAAAGCCATGATCTTTCAATCCACCCACCTTATAATAGACCATACTCGACCTGCACATCAAAACATTTTAATGAATTCGATCCAAGAATATTTTCTAATTTAGCCCTTATATCTGATTCCATTTACCATGTTTCCTCTTGAACACGTCCATGATTCCATAACACACATATATCAAAATTATCATTCCCCTCAAAATGTTCTCACAATCATCCAACACATGTATTTGATTCACCTAAATAGACACATTTATCTCTAGGTCAACCCCATCTATATCAATCAAATGAGAAGTGTCTGGGTGATAGCTCTATACTTGTGAGACATGTATGAAATTGTGCATAGAACTATATTTCCATGGAAAACCCAATTGGTTTTCCACTGGACTAATTCTCTCCACTACATCAAACGGTCAAATGATCCTGGGCACAGAAATGACCTTCCTTGTATCTTACAGTGACCCAACCTTGGAGACACCCAAAGGAACACATGATCACACTCTATAAACTATAGGGGTTATCTTCATATATTATAATAGGACATATACATACTTTTGGCATTGTTATACTTTTCAAAATCAACTACACATGCTCTGATGTCTCCTATACAAGAATCGGTTCCAACAACTCCATGTCAAATGCTTCCATTAAGTATAGTGGTGCTCTACATGGCATACCATAAAGTGCCTGGTATGGCACCATCTGTGTAGTTTTAAGATATGTATTATTATAGTAAAACTCTACTGAATACATGTGCTTCTCCCAAGACCCACAATATTCATACATGCATACCCACAACTTATCCTTAAGAAACATTTTAGTATGCTCTGACATCCAATATTTCTATGAGTGGAAATTTTTACTTTATAAAACATGTTTACCAAGAACATTCAAAAATCCCTTATAGAGTTGTAAATAAAATCATAAATCCTGATCTAAAAATATAGTATATGGAATCCCATGTAGATGAACTATCTCACAAACTTACAGTTCTCCCATGTGATCTACTATGAAGGGTTACCTTTTATACAATAAAAGAACTAGCTCAGTCATTCAATCAACAATTACCCAAAATGAATCATCTCAAAGAATATTTAGTATACCCACCAGAAAAATGCCTTTTCATGTTATAACAATTCTATTCTAGAATAAGAAATGGATGTAGTAAACCTCCCTGTCATTGATACTCTACCATCACCTACTGAAATGTAATGAATCTTACTAAAAAACCTATTATCTCCTTTTTCATTCCTAGCTAACCAAATAGTGATCATTTGTCATGGTAAATTTTGGACACACCAGGGTGTATTTCTGACTTCGTGGCATGAAATTCTCACATGAGATCCTCCTGTATGCTTGTAGATAAAACAACTCAATTATTAACATATATGATCTCATTATCATATGTCAACCAGTCCGAAGGTGTCTCCCAAACTTCATTTCTTTCTTTTAATGCAATGCAATCCAAATTCTCATACTGTTTATCCCTAATCTCTCTGAAAAGTGTCGACTCTGCTATAACTAAATCCAGAGTCATCCTCTTGTAACTCTCCTAAGCCACCACATGTATTTTTGCCAAAATATATTTCATCTTCCACTCTACACTCGACTCCTGAACCATATGAGTATCATTTTTCAATATGAATGCATCAACCATACTCTTTCCTCTTCTCAGACATATATTCCTAATAAAAGAACACTATATATTATACCCACATCTACTAATGTAGATTCAAATAACTCTGTGATAATATAAAAATCAAGTGCTTATGATCAGTACAATCTGTAATCTGTTCTATGAAAGTCTAGTTTCAACGTCACCTACGATCATGAACTCTAAATTCCAACACGAGGTTATACATAGGATAATTTCATTCATGTTGTTTCAAATACCGAGGTGTATACTTCATAACAATATCAACATTCCTCAACACAACTCCATGTCAAATCCTAGAATTATCACAATAAATCATGTTCCCATCACATAACTCATGTAGGGTCAAAACTGGTTCCATTGTCAAATGCATCATTAAATTCTGAAACACATTCTTGTAAGCTTCTGGAAACTCAAACATTATCATTTTCTTGGCCAATCCTTAGATCAGAACATCCAAATAGTAAATGTCTTGGATGAATGTACTATATTATCTAGTCAATCCCAAAATCATTAGATATCAAAATCATTATTGGGATGCTCCAAAAATACCACTTCCTGAACCTTATCTAGGTCCACTACCACACTATCCTCCATGATGATGTTCGCTAAGACGTGTTCCTAGTTAATCATAAACTAATTTTTAGATAGCATGGCCTAAAACGGATTATCTCTTACTGTATTCCTGATGATTTCAAGATGTATGGTATGGTTGTCATGAGAATTGGAGTACACCTAGAAGAATTCCAAAAACACCACCATAAACTAATACAAATACATATGAAAGATCTTGTTAATAAAATCCAGAAACACCACAACAAACATACAAAGGCCATACCTTCTTATAAATGTTCTCCTTAGTATATCAAAGGGTAGAAATCTTAACAGATGATATTCCAATATCATGTCAATGTTTGTGAACATAGAATCTACCTTAAAATAGTGAAATAAATCATTGATACATGGAAGAGGATATCTGTTCTTAATATTCATTTTTAACAATTTTTAGTAATTAATGCACAATCATAAACTCGCATCAATCTTCCTTGAGAACAATACTGGTGATCCCCAAGGTGACGAAATTGGCTAGATAAATACCTTATCCTCCATCTACCACATATTATTATTCTGATCTTGAAGCTCAGTAGGTACCAATTATTATTGTGGAATCTATACTGGCATAGCCATCAGAATGATCTCATTAGTGAATTACATATCTCTCTTAGGTGGTATCCCTGTGAAGTCTTCAGGAAAAAAAATTCTGAAACAGTTACACTAATGGCGGACAAAAATATTTTCTAACACCCCCATCATCCTATAATAGTCTAGAAACCAGAGCTTTATGCTCTCCCAGTTGTTGTGTAATTAGTCTTGCTCGGCCCGCATAGATATCCCACTCTCCATGGTAAATGTATAAGTCATCCTTAAGAGATTTAAAATAGACTCTTTTATAGTAATAACATATGGGGGCTCAGTTTGTGACTAGCCAATTGATACCCATAATCACGTTGAATGCTATCATGTTAAGAATATATAAATTCCATAAAAATGACATTCCTGAATATATATTGGGAATACATTTTATAGATAGATGTATCTAGACAGTGTTCCCAATGCTGTATTGATAGTCACTACACTGCACACAAACTCCACCTCCAGGATCAAACCATTAAATAGTTTTTCCAGATATAAAGGAATGATATGATCCAGTATAAAATAAGGCACATGATAAAGTTCAATATCCTAGAATAGAAGCTATCCCTATCAGTGTATTATATGTGCTCTCCACATGTGTGGGTTGTACCACATGCAATTGTGTTTCCCCTATTCCTTGTGAGGTTGTCTAAATCTCTTGAGTAGAACTACTATGCTGATAAGGGAACTCTAGCCCTAATGTGACACATCGACTACCTCTACCAAATCATCTAGTAGAACTATAGTAGCCAGACTGATATGGTGTGGAAGATTCCCTTCCCAACACTGACTATTCCCAGTTACTCCCTCTACCCCAGTAGGTTACTTTGGCCTACAAAACATCTATTGGTGTCCCATTTTGATTCAAGAACTACACTCTACTAGTATTCGGGGAATGTTTCAATGATAGTGTCGAAGCCTACCACACTAATGACAGATCTCCCTAGTAAGGTCTTCTCCAACTAAAACTAATGTATGTGTACTTTTCTTCCCCTATCCGGGGTGAATGTTTTCAAAAAAGAAACTTTATAATCTCAAAAGGTGCACCTCCTGATCATCCTGTAATAACTTCAAGTCCAATATTTTAAGCCTCCCTCATGTTACCTTTATCAGTGATATCCTGATCCACCGCTTCAGCAAACTTATTTAATGAGAATTTATTTACATGGTACATAATCTTGAACTATTGTGTATCCCGAAGGTTTCTCGTCATAGATGCCTATTATCTTACAAATGATAGAGAAATGTTTTTTAGTTACATATACCATCCAGTATAATCCATTATAGGAATTCTCCCCCAATTCACTTGTATTAAATCTATAAAATTATCTTGTCTCCAAGTATATTGATAGAGATACTCAAAGAACCCATCCAACAATTCATCTAATAATATAACGTTAGTGCATCCAATTCACATATAAATTTATATCTAGTGCTTCATTGATCCCCACGGAATAGAATCAGCTAGCATGAACCTCCTCTTAGGAGGAGTCTCCAATTGGTTAAGTTTTTTCACAAGGAATCAACACAAAATTTAGCTCCCTCATGCCCAACCTCTAATGTAAAGGTCATTTGGGGCTTCAAATGAAATGCCCTTATCAATTCAGACATGTTTTTCACAACCCACCCTAGGAATACTTCCATGAACTACATTATGTGATAAAATCTATCCTAGAACTTCTCCCATTTATCATCAACTGGAACTATTATTGCCTCATGTTCCCTGAATGGAAGACCATTCCAAGACATTCCCCTTAGTTTTCACCTAAACAAGCATCATGGAGGCATATTATCGACAATATCAAAAACATTCCTTAGGTATCATAGCACAACCTTTACATTTTACATATGTGAAAAATCACAATAGGTCACAATATGTCATTTCCACCCATCTCACAAAATGTTCAGAACCAAGGCGCTATCACCACCCTTACAATCATACTAATCGTTATTGGTTAAAAACGTAAACACACTATCATAATTAAGATTTTAATTTAGAAAACCAAATATCCTCATTTTTCATAATTTTATATTCTTTTCCAATTCATGTTACAATCAATTTTTTTTATTAATCTCTCAAATAATGTAAATAGTTCATGTCCATAAATTACCAATAACCCATTTTTTTGTGCCTACAATAATGCATGTCATGGTGAACATGAGTTCCTCGAATGATGAAGGCAGACTGAACTCTCATGTCATTCATAGCCTGGAATCAATACTAAAAAATTCTCAGAAACAATAATCACATAACACCACATGTGCATCAACCAAGGTGAAATAATATTAAACTGTAATAGAAAACAGAAATAATGAAAATCCCACTCCGAGTTCTTAGGATTTCCAACACACATGGGTTTGAAACATCCATACACAAGCTCATTACTAATCCCCGATACATCCTAGTATTTTTTGTACATGTCCTCAAATAGTAAGTCAAATTAAGAAGAATGAAAAAATGACCACAACTGCCACTTTGAAATGCCCCGACCTAGGTTCCATGAAACGACTCCACGAGACAGTCGGTCATATGTCCCCATGTGTGCCTCCTTATATGCTCAAGGTTTCTTATTAGATGTGGGGGACTAGTATGTCATTCATCGGGAGACTATAAGCTCTATAATCAGAGTAAAACACCAACAGAAATAAATAGTCAAATGTAGAAGAATATATAACCATAATAGTACCAATGATATAAGATAACAAAAAAATAAAAAACTTATCTAAAATAAAAAACATTCCATGACAATATTTTTGTAAAAATGCCAAACACGCAACTAAAAATAATGAACATAATGACTCCCATGTGGGTCCTGAACAACATATGGTTCCCTAATCTAATAACCAACCCCAATAGGTAATCTAAGGAACAATTGTTTCACTACACATGTTCTACAATTTTAATGTCTATTCAAGTACTAATCAAAATGCTTGAGTAGCTTGTGAGTACAAATCAATAGGCCAATAAAAACAGTGTCTAAAAAAAGACCATTAAAAATATTGTGTAAGAAGCTCTATAAATAAATGAATAAAATTCACAAATAAATAGTTATAACAATAACATTTATACTTCATTTAATCATATTAACTATAGTATTAATGGAGATACCTGTACCTCTATACATTATTCAGCTCATCTTGGTGCCTAGAGTGTTCCATATGTATTATCACATACTCACACCTACTTTGAATTGTTATGGAGCTCGATGTATTCAAAGGTTATATGATATCACAGTACCTGACTCGACTCACGTCATAATATGGAGTATTCTCATATGATATTTTTTCTCACAGTGCCTTTATTACCATTATTTAAATTCATACACAATTTCTAAAGTTACCAATAAAAAATTCAAATGTAATATGAACATGTTACCATTATTACTTTTCAATAGAATGAACATATTCTCATTCAATTACTCATTATTATAATGAACATGTCACCATTAGTACTTATCAAATGAATAACCATGTTCTCATTTCGTTAATCACAAGTAAAATGACCATGCTACCATTTATACTTGTGAATATAGAGTAACCATGTTCACATTCTTTCACACATTATAAATTCACTGTTAATTAACCACCTCATTTCTATAACTAATTAAATAATTAGTTAAATACTTCAAAATCATTAATAAACTTCCAAATTAGTGAAGTACGACAGTCTCATTAATAAATTCATCAATTATTTAATCAATACCACAATTAATATCCCATAATTAATTTTCTCTTATTAATTATCTCACTCTATATTTAAAATCATCCTAATTAATTCCATAATTTATTATCTAGATCACAATATCAAAAGCACATGATTAATTCACAATTAATAATCTGAATTTAGATATTTCAATGTCTCATAATTAATTCCATTTTTAATTATATACACTAAATTCCCAAAATATAATTATAAATTTACCCAAATTAATTATCCACTAGGAATTACACTTAATCACAAGATCAATGCTTCAACTACTCGTTAATTCAATAGTGCTTTGATAAATAAATTTGCGACCTAATTAACCCAATTTAGGAATTCAATTTTCAAATAATTCTTTAAATTCTACCATTTTTCTTACACATATCAAATCCATGAGTATGATAATTTGATTTTAGACAACCTACCTAAATTTATTGATTGATGTTCATTCAATGTGAATCCCCAAATTCTGAGTAGTACAATGATGTAGATCTGAGTTATAATTCTAAAACCATAAATCAATATCATAGATATTAAGATATTATCAATAAATATATAGATCAGAAAACTAGATCTATATCTCACCATTTATGTTAATATGTAACGAAATAGAGGATAAATACCTTCTAAACGACAATAAATTAGATAATAATGAATTACAAAGGCATCAGGATGAGATCCACTAACCGGGAGAAGGGAGGATCTTAGATTTAGGCATTGAATCATGAAGAACAGGTGCCAGGTATCCTTGGATCCCCCCATAAAGCTATAAAATCTACCAAAAAGGTCTAGGTCAATCTATAGGCCAAATAAGTTGTGTATTAGTGGTTTAAGGGTTTTTAAAACTATTTTTTGTGAAAATAAACAACACATAGTTTTTGGGAAGGGGTGCATAGCTAGGGTAAACTAGGACCCAACTATGTGACCCTCACTATCAAGGGTCGCATGGTTAATTGGGTATGGGAATACAATTTTCTCTAACCATGTGACTAATGTACACATCCCATTTTTTTAAAACATTTCTCAAAACTCCACCCAAACACACCTCAGGTCACAAATCAAATCAAAGGTACTTAAAAATAAAAAAACGTACATGACATTTCACCCAATCTAACTTCATAACAGGTCAAGATATTTTCAATTTCTCCATATGATTTTAAACAGTTGACTTTTCTACACTGGATGAGTGAGATAATAATTATTCATTGAGTTTCCTATCATAAATTAAGGTAAATACCTTCATGATAAAATTTACCTTTTTGATCATTATGTTTTCTTCAAATCCATCTTCCACATATTCCCCATGCATCATTAAACATCCAATAAGTACATTAATTTTTAGATCCTTTCTAGATGTTCACTATATTATAATCATTGAGATTCCACTCCAAGTAGATAGTAAAACGTTTTGTACTTTGACTGCCTGATCTAGTTTCAAAATTGTAGTTCCCGAATCCGAAAAATCATTTAATATACTTGTACTCCATACATATATTTGACTGAAATATTCTACCACATTTATTAAGAATATATTAATGTTTTGATTAACAGTGTTATACCTTAGTTCTATAACATTATTAGATCCCTAATAAGAAAAAAGTAGTATTTAACATATTATGAGAAGTGTATAACATAGAAAAATAAATAAACTCATCATAACCTATTCCATGGATAATATAATTCATTTCATTGGAATTTAGGTCAAATTAAACTTCAACTATTTCATCGCATTTTTTGTTACTCTTTTTGGGATATCATAGGGTTTTGATAGTTTTAGATAAACTATTAATCAATGGTTATTTAGGTAAATAATAATTAAATGTAAAAACCAAGGTAATGATAAAATAATTCACTTTAATATTCATTATAATTCATGAATTTAATATATATATATATTCAATATTAAAATATTAGTAATTTTTATAATAAAAAAGTTAATAGTTTTTTAAACTCTTTGTTAATAAGGATATATTTGAAAGATTAATTTAAAAATTATATATTTTTAATTTGGAAGGAAATTATTTGATTTCTAAATTCATTTTTCAAAATTATCCTATGATGATTATTTAGTACATCTCTAAAAATATTTATTTTCCAGTGAATTTTTAAAAATATAAATTCTTTTGAAGCATTCTTTTTATTTCCTTCAAAAGCCCCAAAATATTTTGAATTTGATAAAAAATAACTAATTTTAAAATAATCTAAATAAGAATAATTGATTAACATTATATGTGATCCTATTATAATAATACTTGTATACTTAAAATTAATTTTTTGCAAAATTATTTTTTATCAGGCATTGTGTGATAACTATTAAATGAATTTCTACCACTTATAGATATTGAACATTTTAACATAGATTCAAAATTTTTACGTAGTGAAAATAATATTATTTTATAATTTTATATTAATATTTTCATAATGAATAGTAAAAATAGTAAAAAATTAAGACCATGATAAAAGGGAAAATCAAGATAATATAAGTTAAAACTTGTGATATGTACAAAATTTTCCACTTCAATCTGATTGGATGAAAGCAATTTTACTCTCATCACCATATTATTAATATTAGTTAATTTATTTTAGATTTTCTCAGTAAAATTATCTGTATAACATTTTATGTTAATAAATATACAAATTTTCACCCTCTTGTTTTAAATATCACTTATGTGTTTACAAAAGAGAGAGAAAAATGATTTGATCAAATTTTAATGGTCTATTTAATAATAAATAACTTATTTTCAAATTATAAATTTATTTATAATATTTAATAATTTTATAATTAGATTAATGTTTTATGTAATGAGGACATAATATTTAATTAATAATAAAATTAAAAAATATTATTATAATAATATTTAATAAAATATAATATAAAAAATTATTACGCCCAGAATATTTTATAATTATAACATATTTGGGATGTTTTAATTGAAAATATATAAAATATATAATTTTTTTGAATGTTATGAATGTCAAACTACGTCACTAGTGTCAAAATTTACAATAATGAAATTTTACAATAAATAATAAACTATTAAATTATTTTCATCTACTCAAACTCTTATATTTGGAAAAGAAATTTTTTATGGTTAATAATTCCCCATATGATCCATTTATGGGCTATTTTTTCTTTTATAATAACTTTATTGACCATTAATGTTTTAAAAAATTAATATGATCTAAATTATTAAAAAGGGTTATCCTGGGTAAAACAAAAATGATAATTGGGAATTGTCCCCTAAAAATTTACAAATTTTTTTAAATTTGAAGATTTTGAATCATACTCATTTTTGCTTAAAATATATCCAATTTGGGTCCTCTTTAATTTGGAGACTAATTTTAATTAATTTATTACTTAAAGAATTACAATAGTTCTGATACCCTCCCATATAAATGGTAACCTCCTCCCCACATTTATTGACATTTAAAAGACACTTTTGATTCTACAGTCACTACCCAAATCAATTTAAAACATATATCCTTATGTCATAGTTCCCTTGGTTTGATCTAAAAACCATCCAATGAATGATTTTGTTATAAACATTAAGAGGGTTTTTGAAAAAGAGGGGTATTTATTAATAATGCCTTTTAATTTTATTTCAACTTCTACCTACATCAACCCTTCATATAACATGCTGAATTAACAAAATCGGTATCTTCCAAATACAATGATACAATTTTGATGATGGAATAAATGATATCTATAGTGGCTATACTTTTCACACATAGATATTTTATATTAATATATTAATATTCCATTCCCAATAAAATGAGCAATGCTTGAATTATATAGGTCCAGTGCCTTCGGAAATAAGTTCCTATAAACAAATTGTTTTTACATTATTGAAATCAACTCCAATTAATTTATTCACATTTATAACATGTTATAGAAGTTTCATACTTTGTACTTTTATTCATTATATAGGGAAAATAAACATAATAAATGGTGTCCTTATATGATAATTAAGGGTAATTGAGCGATATATCAATGATCCCTTAGAATAAAATGAAAATAATAATATGAGTACATGATAATAAAATTTGAAAATCTACCCCAAATATCAGAAATAAAATTTGTGAATCATGTCAAAAATATTAACAGATGTTAAGACATGGATCATAGAGTAATTAAATGACATGATCCATGAGATAATAACATTAGTATAATACAAATGTTTTTGGTATTGAAATATGTATAGAAATATATTTACTTGGTAGTGAAAGATCATTTGCAATAATACAATGGTAGAATATTTTTACTCCCCAAAATTTAATAATATTCATGGTTCAATCTCAATACTATCATAGTGGAAAATTTCATCTATTTAATTGGGTTTACTCCACATTCTAGTCTCATTTATATCTTGGGAGATCAATATATAAATAGTGCATTGAAGAGAGATATAGGTCCCAACCATAAAATAAAAAAGATCATGTATAACTATTAAAAAAGGTCTTAAATCACTCATCGTATCTGAACCCATGAAATTAATAGGTTTCATACATATTTTACATTGGCATAATACATAACAAAATTGATCTTCATAAACATTTATTCATTTCATATCCAAATAAACTGTGAATAATAAATGGATTTCATAATTATTTTTTATTAATATTCATAAATAATATTAATAATGATTAAGGATGGTATCATATGATCACAACCCTTAAAATCATAATTCAAATTAATGGATGTTATCTTTGTTAAATATAAATACCGTTAAAATATCATTTAAACATTATTGACTAAAAGAATACGATTTTAATATTTTTCTAAAAAAATAGGGTAAATATAACAAAAAAATTAAATCAAACATGTAATGTTTTAAAGGAATATTCAATGAAATTATTATTCATTTTGGTATGATTTTTTTGTTGTGTTAGTTAATAAAATAGTCCTTCCATAATTTGTTCTGAAATGTCAAAATGTGCATCATTTGGTAAATTGAAGAAAATATTCTAATAAAATATTATATTAATGTACCAAATGCATAAAAAAACTTCAAATAGTCTTCTTTTAATAGTAAAAAATCATTATAAAATTTTTATAGAAAATGTTGATATGGATGAAAATGTTTTTCGGTCGAAGGGATAAATGAGATCAATTTTATGTTTAAGTATATTTTCAGACTCCACATTAAAAAATTAGAGGAAAATGAATAGACAATAGGTATTTTAATGAAATTACATGTCAAAAATAAAATTCAGAGGTTTCATGAGAGGATTATCATATCATTTAATCATTGTAAACTTAATCATAAATAATACTAATAAACAATGATATTGTAGCATAAAATACTAATTTATTTGGAATCATATGAATCGTATGCCCTATGAAGGAAATAACCATAGAAAGGTATATAAAACCTCCCATTAAAATGATAATAATAATCAAAAACACATTCACGTGTAATATATACAGTATGTATTTTTTTGAATATGGAATGTATCCAACAGAAATAAAAGTGAGACAGAAATCTCTTACCTTAAATATGACGTCCTACATCACATTTGAATATCCTATGTAATAAACACATATTTATTATAAATATATTAAATACCTGTAATCATATGTATAATATCATATATTATTTACTTGTAACACTTTATCACCATTTTATTATTAGTTCTTTATTAAAATCATTATTTTGGGTGATATCCACAACATTTTTATGCATGTTTTTGTTCAGTTATTTTGGTCCTCATATTTTAATCATTGTTCTGTAATATAATGATTTATAATCATCAAATAAATATATAATATATTCATTATATACATTTTTATATTCTTCCACAAATGAAGAGATAGAAAAATGAACTACAATGTTCATGCATGCGGTAGGTAGAAGGTACGTAGAAACGCAATTTCCATTTTTCATTGGATGCAATGAAATAAAGGTAATTAAAAAAATAGTATAAAAATTATTATTATATAATATATATGATATATATTTATTAAATCCATCAATATAATTATTTATTTAAAACAAAAATTAAATTGATTCTCATCACATCGTGGAGGTGTTTGTTCACATTTACTTATAATCAGCATTATTGTATTCCAACAGTTTGGAAGGTATGTGGGTAAATGTGATATTAAAATTCCATAACTATAATTATTTTATAAATATAATATATGAATATTTAATCATTTAATAATATCTAGTTATAAAACATGGTGATAAAAAAATAATTGTAACTCTACATGAAAACGGTAAGCTACACATATGCATGAGTGGTACTTTAATTTATCATATGTTTAGAAAGATGATCTATAAAGGTGTTTTAATCATTCTAATAATATTTTAGAATATATATGTTACTGAATTTATAATTTTATTATAAATATAATATATTTTTATGAGATAAAGAATATTATAAAAGAAATTCATCAGTTATGGTGACAACCTCTTCTTAGAATTGACTCTTTTAGATCTCTGCTAAAGCTCTATAGGGTGGGAATTATGGGAAGACCCCAACCATTGTAAACTATATAGGGATTTTATAAGTTAAATAGGTTTATTTTTGTGATCTATAACAATGATGTTGGTTTATATAAGTGAGCTAGGATGTTCCATTTTATAATTGATGTGAGGGTACTTTTTGAATTTCTCAAAAGAATAAATTATAATAAATTAAATTTTAAGTCAAATGCAATAAAAAGCATAGAAATATTAGTCTAATATAAAATAGGGTTGTAATGAAATAAAAAAAATTAATTTAAAGATGTTTTGGTGATATTTTAAACCATATCATTTTGATTAAACCATAGTTTACCAATTAAAATTTTATTAATGATAACACTTTTTTCAAAATTAAAATGTTTTAATTTTTACATATAAGGTGAAACTTTTACCATTAAAAATCAATAATGAAATTTTAAACCATATCATATCCCCTTAATCTTATTTGATGATTTTTATTATCTTTTATAATATAATATTTTATAATTTTGATAAAATTTAATTATTGTTAATTTTGACACTATGCATTTAATTTTACTTAATTGAAACAATAAAAAATTTAATTAGATTATATTGTTTAAGAAAACACTAATATTTTATATTAACTTTTAACATTATTATAACAGAATAAAGTAATCAAATTATATTAATTTTCATAATTTCAAAATCACTTATTTAATTTTTCCAATAATTGAATAAATAATATTTTCGAATTAGGTAATCATTTAATGTAATTAAATAATGCCCAAAAATATAAATAAATTTCTATCCTTATTTTTATTTATTTATAAATACATTAATATTAACATTCATGTCTAATTATTTTTTTCCATATGTGAAAACATAAAGGATAATATGAAATAAGAAAGTTACAAGTTTTAATTTTAATTTGATCTAAATAATATATAATTTCATTTCTTTGATAAACTAATATTAAATAAATAAATCATGAAACCATGGTGTTAAATGAATTATTAACTACATCCAATATTAATTTGGATGAAAATATTTGTGCTTATCACTTATTTTGAACATATATTATGATGACTTACCCATTACCGAGATGATATGTTTTTTTGTCGTTAATATTCATATTGGTTAAAAATAAAATGGGTCATTCTACAAAATTTTATCCTCTTTATTCTAAATTTTGAATATATATTTTAAATTTCAATAAATAAAAGTATTATAAATCAATTTAAATAAACTCACAAAACATAATGATCCCAAATTTTTAGATAATTTCATGTTTAATCAAAAAATGATGATTATTGGTATCCGATGCTTATAAAAATTTCAAAAAAAGCTATTTTTTTATTTAATATATAATATATATGAATTTAATTTAAACTTATTAACAATAGTGATAAATTTTGTTATTAAGACAAAAACATATAGCGCACATAAAAAGAGTTTTTTTTCAGAAAAATTCATTTCTAAGTAAAAAAATATTTTTAGACAAATTCAAACCTATAATTGTTTCATATAAACATAATTATATTTTTTTAAATATATTAGATCATATTTTAAATTCATGAAATTTTAAAATTATATTGATTTTTTAAAATATTAAAATGAAAATATTATTTTCAATAAAAAATCTGTATTTTTCACTATCCACAAGAAAACCATTTTTTTTATAAAATAAAAAAAATTAACCCATTCATAATTTTTATATGATGATTTCAAAAATTAATTATGTTTCATGAAGGAATATTTAATATGTTTCAAAAAATGTACGTAATACTTTCTCACAAAAAGTACTATAATTCATTTTGATGGAAATCTATTTTTTATGAATAGTTTCACTTTTTTTGAAATTGATTTCTAATTTACAAATAATTAATCAATACATTAATATTTATTTGGATATTTTTATATATATCATACATTATTTTTCCCAAATCATGCCTAAAAATTTAATAGTTATGTTATAATTTTCACATAATTATATTTTATTAATATATAATGATTCATTTAAACAAACTATTGCATTTAACGTAAGATATCACTGAAATTAAATTAATTAAAGAGAAATATTTTCTAAAATATCATTGTGTTAAATTATCCCCAACATTAATAAATTTAATCCTTTAAATTTGACCTTGTTCTTGGTAACCAATTATTTTTTGTTGTAAAAATCAATTGCTGAAAACCGACATCCTAAAAATGGTTAATAAAAGATCCCTAAAAATCTGGGAAAGGGATGTATGAATGTCACCAAAAGACATGGTTTCCAAATAGGAGAACATCACTATAATTTTAAAACATTGAAATGAAATATAAAACTAATCCTCAAGTGCAAATAATGAGTTATATAAACCCTGATCAATAGAATTTTTTTAACCAAAAAACCTGAAACCATTATGGGATTAATTGGTCATACATTCATTACAATTGAATGTTATAGAACACTTTTTTCTTGTGATTATTTTCATAGAGTTTATTCACTCTTGACCCATATAGAAAAAGAACATATGGTAATATAGTTACATAAAAGGTATAATTTAATCCATTAATAAAGTACCACCATAATCTAATATATTTCTCCAATATAGGATTATTTGAGATGATTTTTTTATAAATGAAGTGCTAAAATAAACATTTATTTGATCGGAAATGTATATAAAGATATTCCACATCTATTTATGCATTAAACCAAACCAAAGTTGAATAGAACAAGAAAAATATCAAAATTAATAAATAACCATCAGATGAAAGAAAAAATTAATCTCTAAATCCATAATAACCTGAACACCTTCACCATTAAATAATATTTTTTTCTCAAAATAAATATCATACTATTCAACATACATCTTCTAAAAAATTAATTTAATTCTTCCCAAATAATCATTCATGTCAAATCTGTTTTTAAAACCAATGATTAAATTTACCTCAACCCAATGAAAAATATCCCAAATTTCAATAATCAAAATGATAAATTAATATATAATATTGAAACATAGTAGACTTCACCAAATTGTTATGACTCAAAATTAGATAATAACATGAAAGGTGATCATTAACATGAATATAAATATTTAAAAAAAATATAATGTTTTCTAAGAAACGCTTTAATACCATTAATATTTTCTATATTCGAAAATATATTAGTCTATAATTGACTTATCATAAAATCATATACTAACACCAAACAGTATTTAAACCACAATAGATTGTTAAAATCATATCACATAAATCATTAAAAAGTGTGGGATAATGCCTTTAAACATACGATCTCCCATAAACTGTAAACCAATGATATTTTCTATAACATTTATGTTAACCTCATATGAAATCATATATTCATCCACTATTAGCACAATCCTTATTCAATAAATTATTTAAAAACTATTGAATATTTTCAGTATTTCAAAAAATGCAATAAACATCATCGAATATGTCCTAAAAAACCTTGTATCAAAAACTAAAACAAATTTAGGGTTGCCAATAATATTAATGACAAAAATTTATTTATCAAAATTAATAATAAATGAAAAAAATTAGTTAAATATTAATTTTTTATTTCCGTTAATCATGTTTTCTCCAAAAATATCACCTTACCATTAAATAACTTCTCTTAGTTTTTAGTTTCCTTCATAATATGTTTAAAATCCCTTGTAGAAAAACAATTTTGGAATAATCCTTTGATGTTTTATGATTTTATAACTACCATATCATTAGTATATAACTGATAGAACATAATTATTGGATATATATTTATAAACAATTCAATCATACCACTTCATTCTTAAACTATTAAATATAATTTTTATTCCTAATCCCCAATAATTCTTCACAATAATATGAATTATGAATAATTTAATAATATTCATAAACATTGTTTTAATCATGAGTCTCCATTTTAGCATAATAAATACTATAAAATAGCCCATAAATTTCAAACACCGTTCGTTGAATCTTAATAATAATTAGTAAAAGAATTACTCGTACAACCTACCTGATTATATTCTAGAGCATTCACCTTAGGATATAGATTTTAAAAATTACCATAATTTCCACATATCAAATATTGAACTCTCAAGGATACCTTAGGGATACCATTTCTCACATATGTTGCAATAGACAAGAATTTCACATTTATTCTCAAATTACTTTCTTTGTGTCCATCTATTGTATAATAAAGACATCTCCACATTCCATTAAGACAAGAATTTGAGTGACTCTTTGTACATTAAAGATATGTAGAATCTTATGCATCATTACTCGATGGTATATATGAAACTCCATAGTTCTCTTATAAGGTATTTTAGTAAACTCACAATTGTTTATTTTGTTAAAAATATAATGAGATATATTATTAGGAAAAATCACATTGTTTTAAATTCTATATCACAATTTAATTGGGTTTTCTTCATTTCATTAATTAAATTGACTATCTCAATAAATATTAACACACTTGAATCACGTTCCAACAAATTTCTAAATCTAAAATTCATATTTCGAGAAAAAATAATAATTGTGGGAAAACATATATCCATGAAAACTAATTTAAAGGATGTGTAAATGTTTACACCTATGATACCTTAGTTTAAACCATGTTCATTAATGATCATTAACAAAAAAATACTAAACTATAATATTCTTATACTTATACCTAGGTTATTACCAATGATTTCTCATCCTAGTTTTCTATGGTTAAATAATCCTTTCTTCTGTACCAACTATAGTGATCCATACTTTTCATACATAGATATCACATCTAAATAGATGAATATTATTTCTATAAATAAATTATACAAGTTATAATTGAATATTTCTGTTGTCGTTGGAAACATTGTTATATAATAAACATATTCATAAAATATCTACATCATCTTCCACTATGATATTCATAACTCGTACCCTTCAATGAATTTTCATACACAATAATTTGCATCATATCCTAAGTAAAATAAACAAAATAAATGGTTATCTAATGTGATCATTAACTGTTATCAATGTAGATATCAATAATAAATTGAGAATAAATCAAATAATAAGGTTATGATATCATTAGAAAAAAAATTTGAAAATCATATCATTCATATCCAAAATTATATTCATGGTTAATGGAATAAATCATCGAAATTTATAAGACATGAATCTGTAAGGAACTAAAAAACATGATACATGATATCATAACATTATAATCAGACATAATTTAGTGTCATAAATATAAGAATATTAAATCATTTAATTAAAATTAAATATTCATTTCTCGTGTAGTCATAATGTAATGGGTTCACTCCCCAAACCACTGTAGTGATCAATGTTCACAACCATGACTATAACAATGCATAGCGTTCCTTACATAACTGGGTTCAATCCCCATTCCAGTAATGTTTATCACATGGGATATCAATATTTACCTGATGTAATGAATGTAGATATAGGTCACAAACTTTACTTAATTAAATTCATATATATGTTTTCCACAAGATCATAAAGTATTCATCATATCAGAACAGATAAAAAGATTTGGGTTTGATAAACATTTCATCATATAATACCACATGAAAAATGGGTTTTATAAGATTTTTATCATTTCATTACTAAATAACCTATGTTAAATAAATAGTATTTACAAATAACATTCCATCACATTAATAAACTGTAATGACCCAAATATTTCTTATAATAATATAAGTTCATTTTATGATAAACAAAATCATAGTGTTACAAATCATGGATTGATAGGTTTAGTGTTTTTGGAAAATTAGGATCATAGAAAAAAATTTCGAATAGAATCATTAAAAATAATTTAAATATTTAATCTTTATAACTTTAAAAAATGATTTCTTTCTTAGTACATGGTTTCAACAATATATATATATCATATCAAGGGGTGTGTTAAAATCCCATTAATAGAAAAAATAAAAACATGATTGAATAGAATATATATAAGAAAAATAGTAAAAATCATATCATTATTGTTTGATCAATGAAATAAATATAGGGTAGACATTTTATAAATGAATGGAATAAAACATATGAAAAAATGATACATTATGTCATGTCGGTCAAATAACACACTTAGATATGAACCAAGCTATCATATTTTCCATGCATAACATTTGTACCAAAATCCTAACATCATCATTATGAATAATTTTAGAATATTTTTCATTTATAGAGCACATAATCTCATGATATTCATAACATTGCCCAATTAATTTGGTGAATATATAATTTTGGGTCCACTCATCACATCATAAATTCTCATAATCATGCATGCCACATAAAAGGTATAATAATCATAGTTAATAAATAACAATTGGGAAGGAATGTGTATCATAATTATTTCATAAATAATACATTCATTAACAATTTTTTTTTGTTCCAACATGAATAAGTTAGAACATTATTGGCATAAAAATTATATTCCTTAAGAATATAACAAATGACACAAGTGGAGCTAAAGATTTGTTTAAGAAGGAAACATATTTTAATATAAAATTAATTATGTTTAGAATATATAAAATGTGTAAACATGTGTATCATAAATAATAAAATGAAACAACACTAAAATTTTATAATGGAATATTAGAATAATATAAATACAAAAAATGTCATTAAAGAGTGATTTTGCAAAGAAAGGGTGTTGTGTTCTAGAATACCTTTACCTGAAATCCCACTTTATTTCATCACTCTACTTCCTCATGAATAAATAAATAGTTTTATTATGAAATTTATCTAAAATTAAATTATTATATGTTCTTCCAATATATATCAACTAAAATAACTGGATTAGATGTCTTTATTTCCATTGATGATGTGGAAGTATTTTGATATCATGTTTTGCATAAATATTATATATTTTATGCCGACCTCACTATTTTGTTCAAAGTAATTTACAAATAAGTAGATTTTACTAAAGAAGATAAATATAGATATATTTATACATTTTTATAGAATTTTTTTTGTTATATCCATCCATAGGGTTGGGGATAATAAATAAATTAGAAATGTCTTTGCTGGCAGTTAACCAACTGTTAACGAGACATTGTCAAATGAGGGGGAATGGGAAGTATGAAATATTAAAATTTTATAAATGTAATACATATATAATATTAAGATAATTAATGTAATTTAAACATAGAAAATAAGTATAAACATAATATTTATGTTTTTAAGGGTTGTAGGAAATGAGAAAGTGGAAAAGAGAATGAGAGGGAGAAGTGGTGGGAACAAACCCTCATCTCGGTGTTGCTTCTTCTCTACGACACTAAAAAAGATTCATGATTTGGGTTGGATGGATCCAAAATGTAATTAGTTTTTATATGAGGATTAACATGGAATAATTTCATTGAGATTTGATTTTTAAATATTAGGATGTGTGGTTTACCAAGAGGAGGGAGAGGTGATATTTATACTTGATGAGAGGGGTACTTTTATTATAAAAAATTAAATAAAATCCTATATCAATGGTAAAACATATAATAGATATTTTTTATAATTTAAATCATTTATAAAAATAATATATATTTTCTGTACTTGAAACCCCCTTTTAATTCTACTTCACTTACTTTATTAAAAATGAATATGGAAACGTTAAAATTGTTATTTTAAGGTAACAATTTTTGAATTTATGATTTCGAATAGAATTTGTTTTTGTAAAATATGATTAAGGTCGTTTATTTAATAATTTTTCAAAATAAATATTTCTTCAACATTTATCACATTCTATAAAGGATTATTTAATTATTTATTCGTGAATTATATAATTCATGATACACATGTTACAAGAAAAACACAATTTTTTATATTCACAAAAAACTGAAGTATTTTAAAAGATTGAAAAAAATAAACCTTATAAAATTTCACTATGATGATCGCAAAAATGATATAAATTTTACAAAAATATTTTTATAACATAGGTAAATTATTTTTTAATATTTACGTTAGGATTTTTATGAAATAAATTAAAGTACATTTTATTAAAAATTTGTTTATATTTATAATGTGTTTTTTAATAATGTTATTTATATATTAGAATTATGATATTTATATTTGATTAAATTATTCGTGATAAAAATTACTTATATAAAAATTTATTATTTCAAGGATAAATTATTATTCTAACAGCCATGTTATTATTCTCAATGGACAGGTTACTATTACAACCAATCATGTTACTATTCCAATGATCACAACAACATTTCAACAGTCACATTTCCTCATAAAAATTCCTATTAATTATTTTATTAATTATTTTCCTCAATTCCACTCAATGAACAAGATTTATTTTTATAATATTGATCAGTTGGCTAATATTTTTTTTAATTGTGATATTTTTAGGAGGGATGATTCTAGTCGACCAGGGAGATCCAAATTTCATATTACTTGTTTTCCTATATTCTATGTTTTTTACCTTTGTAATATTTTAAATTTTAATGGTATTAGTAATTAATTGAATTTAATTATTTTAATTAATGAAATGAAGTGTTTTTTCTTCTAGGTTTTCTCAATTTGTATAATACATATATAATATGATATACAATATATTTATTTAAGAAAGAAACTAAAAATTAAATGTTGTGGTTTATTACATTAATTCCCAATAAATTAATTTATCATTGAAATTTAAAATCATATTATCATATATTACATGATTGGGGAACTTATATTTTATTATTTTATAAAGTTCCCACATCACCTCTTCATATTTTTTGTTCATCCATAGTTCATTAAATATAAGAGTTGTCTTATTGCACAGAACATTATCTATAATTTCCCAAATCAACATCATCCACTTCTCATATGTTAATTAATTTTGTATTTCTACCACCATTAGATTCATTAAATTTTATGCGTCATGTATGTATGTTATTATGAAAGATTTATGGAACAGATCATGAACATGTGGTATGTTTTTTAGAAGTAAAATTCGATATTCCACTACTCCTATACAATCAATGATCATAACGGGTCCAATAAACCTAGGGTTAATCTTCCCATTCATTCTATACTATATGATTCCCTTTAATAATTATTTTAAAAGTAGAACATTATCTCAAAATTCAATCAACTTGTTCCTTCGATGGTTGTCAACATAGGTCTTTTTCTTATTCAAGTGATTTCGTATATGTCATTGGATTGAATGAACCTTATCTATAATATCTTTCACATGATTAGGTCTAGGTAGGATTAATTATAAAACTAAATCCCAATAAGAAGGATTCTGAACCCAATTCCTAGGAAGAGTTTCATGTTGATCTATTTAAATGATGGGTGAATGTTGTAGTTTTAGGATAACTAATACAATGGGATATATTGATGCCATCCTTCTATGAATTATATTGGAAAGGCTCTCAGTATTCCATTGAGTTTTTAAATGTTAAATTCAAATTTTCAATCAAATTGGGGAGACATTTTTTAATAAAATTTAATTCATCTGTCAATTAATGTTGAAGACTTCTCTAAAATTTAGAAGTGAACCGTGGACCACGATTAGAGATGATTGATATTATCATCCCATGAATCCTTACTAATTTGGTTAAATTTATATTATTGAAACATTCTTTAGTGTAAAATCATAATAAAAAGTAATTAAGTGGGAAGTATTGTTGATCAGATCTACCACAACCATATCACCATATTTCTGTTAGAAGTCTTCAGGAGATCAGTAAAAAAGTCAATATTAATGTTCTTTCTTTTCCACATGGGTATTGTAAATTCTTTCATTATATATTTAGTAATTTTTCACTCTTATTTAATAAATTGAAATACCAATAATCATGATGTATTCTCAAAATAACTTTCCTCATTTTGTCCCACTGTAAATCTTATTTAAGATCACGGTACATCATAGAATTTCAATAATGAATATGGAAGGATGATATATATGAATTATCTACTAAATACTTCATTATTTATGGTGATAAAGTCACAAAATTCCTAGCTGTAAACTATATCTCACTATCCTTATTGGTGTGTAACTCATGATATTCCCCTTATTTTACTGATTTCACCCTTTTTGATGCTCCAGGTCATTACATTGTGCCTCCTAGATCCTATCATAGATAGATTTTTGGAAAATAATTTGGGAAAATTATTATATATTTCTTTTAGTTGTGATATCTTGATCCATCCTTTAAAATACATTAAAATTGGTTATTTCACATTCAATTTCATGTATAGGGTAGCATATTTATTTCAACTAAGTGCCATAACTACCCTGTCTGCATTTCCTGGATGGTTTTGAATATAGAAATTGTAGTTTCTTGATTATCATTAACCATAATCATTCACATGTGTTGAGGTACTTCTCCGAGAATATATACTTCAAACTCCATTGATCATTATATATGCCACCCTTCTCACTATAGAGGTAGTGACCCAAAACCATCAATGTGAAGATTAATTCTGCTAACTATAGATCAACATTAAATTAGTTCATCCCATGTATTTTCATATCTCATGAGGTGAGTAATAGTAATTTTCACTATGAGTGAGTATAAATCCCAAGACATTATTGTAAGAATCATTGTGTATCACAAAACCGTTTCCACATGATGGTTGTGTGACTACTGTTTTAGTTATTAGTCTCTTTTTGATCTCATTAAATAATTCCAAATATTATTCTATCAAGACATAGTTTTCCTATTTTAATTATATCAAAGTAAGTGTGATATAAATTCATGATAAATTCCATACAAAACATGTGTATTACCAAGATATGAAAAGTATGTTATGTATTTCATTGACACTTGAGTTTCTATTCCATTCATCAATTGAATTTTTCCCTAAAGGGTCCACATATATTACCTAAGCTTTGATGATGTGGACCATGAATGTGACTTTATAAATCTAAATATAACTAATTTTGAAATTAGAATACATTTTATAGTTCTCTAATGTATCAATCCCAGACCTTATATACTCTTCATGTGGGTACTTTCTCTTGTATTAAATGATAATATGTATTATAGAGAAGAATTTTTTTTGAGGTAGTACATAAATATTATATTCATAAAATCCATAAAATTTATTTGGATAATATTAGGTCCAAAGGGAATAAAAATGATATTATATTGTCCATACCTTATATAGAAAGAAGTATTTTTAATATATTCCTTCTACACCTTTATATGATGGTATCCAAAATAATTATTCAACATTTTGATGTACGCCGATTCTCATAATATATAAAACAAGTCATCAATCCTTGGAAGGGGAAATACATTTTATGGTGATCTTATTGAGCTCACATTAAATTATATACAACCACATTGATCCAACTCTTTTCATTAAAAATAACATTATTGCACCCTACGGTGATACAATATGTTGTGTGAACCATTAACCCAAATTAACTTATAGATGCATATTAAACACATCTAGTTGGATATGGTAAGTCCTATATTGGAATTTTTAAAAAGTAGTTTCTTTATATAGGTTTCCTATTGAAAATAAAACTTCACAATAAGAGGGAATTATGTGCAAATCTTTAGAATATACATCAGAGTATTAACTGAAAATGAGACTTTACTCAAGGTTGATTCCTTACTTATAAAAACCATTTAGGATATGTATTCTTATTCATAGGGTATCATCACCCACACCATCATGGGATTTACAAATAATATTCATGATCATACTTTTATTTATATAGGATCATTTGAATGTCTGATTATAGAAAGAGATTCCATTTTCAAGACAATTGATGTTTGTTGTATATAATGAGAGAGAATACGTGAAAAATATACAAATGAATTACTCTAGGGAAAGTATTACAAGATTAAATAGAAGAGTAATCCCATATACACCAATAGGGAAATATTCAAACGCATGGGTTGAAATGATAACACCGATAGGTTTTTTTAGAGATATCTCTACTCCAATGTATTGATGCTTCAATTCAAAATTTATATCAAACATTTTGGATATAAAGGAATTTATAGGACCAAAATAAAATAATGATTTTACATTATTTATTCAATATGATGTTAATGTTGTAAAAATTTATTTTCACACTTAACTTCAGTAGAAGTGATGGAATAATCTTTCCCTTTCTCCTTTATCTTTTGTGGTTGATAACACTGATTACCATCAAGGTCATGTGGTATAACAAACTATCTTTTATAGTTATTTTGACCCCTACTATTGAATTATTGAACCAATGGTGGTGCATTATGAAATCCTTCAATTCCTCCATTATTTCATCTAGATTCTTTTTGTATCTTCAAAATTCAGGAACTTGGTTTCCTTCTCTCCTACATGTGAATCATATAACAATCCCATTGAGTTAATTCCCATTTTTCTTCATCCAACATTTTTTATATGTGTGTTGTTAGATCATGTTTCCTCCTTTTTCATTTGAACCATGATCACAAAAAAAATATTCTTACCTTATTATGTCTACAACCATTGGATCATTCAAAAAACCACATCTCTACATTGAGACCACAATGAACTAATTCTTCATAACTCTCAATGTATAAGATATCTAGTACATTCTAAAGGTTTCATTTTCATCCACTATAGAATATATATATTTTTTCTATCATTGATAACAGAAAAACATATATATATGATGAATTCCATGTGAGGTTTACCTGTAGATATATGAATGATTGACCTTTATTTTGATTCAAGTCTAACAATTATATCTCTATATTTTTTTGTGAAGTGTTCTAGGGAAATAAATATTAATAAATATTTTATTAATATCTTCCCATTATATCTCTTCAATTTTATCCTTCAACTATGCATTCTTTATTGACAACCACCAATGATTTTTTTCTCCATATAAATGATATATTACAAGATTCATCATCGCCTTATTAGAATTGTTGTACACAAAAAAAATTATTCTTCACATAGTTAACCAAATGTTTTGTGAAATGTAGATTGTATGATCCATTATATGTCGATGGTTGTTTCCACATAAATAACACAATATATAGTTCTTAAATATTAGATAAACATTTAGGTTCCACTTGGATTGTGTTATTATTGAGAACCTGAGATGACTATGTAAGAAAGTCTATAATTGTTTTAACTCTACCACCAATGGAATTGGGCATGTCATTCAGAAAATCATTTCATTATCCCTTCAATGGTTTGTTAGAGTGATTTCTCCTACTTCCAACAATTTTATAAATTCAATATGTTTGAACAAATGAAATGTAAACAAATCATGAAGAAATGATTAATTTTTTTAAATAAACTTTAAAATATTGTCATATGGAATCTTTATATATAACCATTTTCTTAAATGATTCTCATATGATGATTACATATACATAGAATTATTCTTATGGTTTTCAACTAATATGTTCTAATCCTAATATCCAAATTTTCTAAGCCATAACTTTACCCAAACTATAGAGTCCAAGAGTTTTCTTACATTACATAGAAGTAATTTAAGATAAACAACATAATTGAGTTACAAATCCTGGATTCAAAGATATAGTATCTTGAAAAAAGTAGGATCATAGAACAATTGTACAAAATGAAACATAATTTTTTATATAATACTTTTTCCTTATCCTTCTAAAAGATCTTCTTATACGTAGTTTATGTAGTCATCTAAGGATATATATCAAAGAAAGGCGTGATCTAAAATCCCAGTAAGAATATGAATAATGGGAGTGAATCAATAGAACATGTGAGAGCATAGTCATCATCATCCTATCATAATAATATGATCATATTCCTAAACATAATAGAATCATTTGATAATGTCATGTAATGTATAATATTCACAGAAATTAAGTTTTATGTCATAGTGTAGAAATACCATACAAAGTTTTGAACATATCTACCTTCATGTTTCCTGAAAAAATATGTGCATTAATCATTAAATATTTTATGTGAACAATGATATAATCATGTTCATTAATAGTGTAAATAATATCGTGAGATACAAAACATTACCCAATGAATTAGAGTGATATATACTTTTGGTCGCACCAATCCAATCACAAATTTTAAAAATCATGCATTCCACATTTAACATGTATTAATCATATTTATAAAATAACTCATGGAAAGTAATTGGTTTTTAAGGACTTCATAAATCATACATTTTTAAATAAAAAATGGTATTATCAAAAAAATAATGGAATTAATATTTTTTTATAAGAACCATCATTAAGGAGAAATGAAAAATAAACTCTATTGTATTTAATAATGTTTAGTAATTTAGGAAAATCATTTTATTTTTATTATAAATTATGGTGGAGGAATTAATATAACTGAAAATAAAATATAATAATAGTGAGAGGATATTTATGTAACATTCATGGAATATCCATACCAAAAATGGCATGAATGATTGGTAACCCAATGAAAGGGGGTTGGATTAGAGAATCCTCTTACCTTAAATCCCACTTTTTCACCCCTTTTCCCCGTATTAAATAAAATAATTATGTTTTTTAGAACATTAATCCATAATTAAATTATGTTAATTTATTTCATTATTTTTCAATTATATAATGGTTTGACAATTTTATATTAATGATCTTGAAGCATTTTGATGTCATATTTTCCTTAAATATTCATCGTTTTTAATTGCTTTTTCTATTTTTAAAGGTCATTTATATATAAGTATAATAAATTCTTGAATCATAAGATACATATATTTATAAATTAATATAAAATATATATTTTATTATAACAATATATAGTGTGGGTGATAATAAAAAAATTTAAACATCCTTGTTAGTGTTTAACCGACCGTTAACGAGACATTATGAAATCAGAAGGAATGTGAAGTATTAATATTTAATATGTCATAAATATAATACCTCCAATTGGTTGAAATTGTTATTTTCATTTTATAATACATATAAATTAACTTTTTTTGATCTTGGATTGAATGGTGTGTATGAAAATAGAAATTGGATTACAGAATGAGTGGGATAATTGGGGAGACATACCCTCTTCTTCATGTTTTTTATTCTCTATGTGACTACATCAAACTGATGATTAGAGTTGGATAGATAAAAAATACATTGGTATTATAAGAGGATTAAGTGGGAGATCTTGGTAATATATCTGATTTGGTAATTATGAGAGGATTGGTTTTCTTGGGGGAGTGAATGAGGTTATTTATACAAGAGAATATAGGTATTTTTAGAATGAAATACTAAATAATATACTATATAAAAGTTAAAAATAATAATACTGATTTTTAAAAATATAAATATAATACAATTTTTTTTTAGAAAATTAAATCCTTTTATAATTTAAATTCACTTAGTTTATTAAAAAACAATTGGAAAAAGGGAAATTGTTATTTTAAGGGAACACTTGACTTTTTTCACATGAAAATTCTTCTTTATTAGAAATTACATTTATTTTATTTTCATTAATAATTTATGAAATTAAATTTATCTTTTTGAGCATTAAGTTATAAAAATTATTAGGACATTATATCATCTTTAATTATTTAATTCCAGGTACACCAGTTATGGTAAAAACAATATTTTTAATATTAACCTGAAAAAATGATTAAATTGAGAAAATTACTAAAAAATCATACATAGATAGAAAATTTATAAGGTGATTTAAAAATTTATATTCATTTTTCAAAATAATTTATTAAATATGTAATTTTATTTTTTTATAAAAAAATTATGATTTTTACAAAATACTGAAAAGTACAGTTTATCGAAAATGTGCTTATATTTTCTATGAGTTTTTTAATCATGATATTTAATTTTTAGAATTATAATATATATATTAACTTAAACTACTCATAATAAATATTATTTATATCAAAATTTATTATTTTTAGATTTAATTACTTTTCCCACAGTCATGTTACTATTCCCAATAGTTGTGTTACTATTCCAATACTGACATTACTATTTTAATTATAAAATTTCCTCCTATAAATAGCTATTCATTGCATCATAAATTATTCAAATCAATTACATTTAAATATTTAAATTTCTATTTTCCATATTGTGGATTGTTTTAAAAACATTTTTTCTATTTCTATTGTGTTATTCAGGGGAGGGATGATTCTTAGTAAATAGGATGATCCAAATTATCTCATTATAATTTCCCCTATTTTATATTTTTTTCCCATGTAATATTTTTAATTTTAATGGATTTAGTCATTTAATAATGTAAATAAATTAAAAAATTATTTAATGTGTTTTTTGGTTTCTCTATGTGCTCAATGTGGGTAATACTTATATAATATAATATAACAAATGTTTATTATGGAAAAATTATCATTTAATAAGTATGGGTCATTACATAATCCATATATAATAATAACAAGGTTGCTAAAATTTTATCATATCCCCAATAATGCATAATAGAAATCAATGGATGATTTTTTAGATTAATATAAATACTTTTAATGGATCATCAATACATTCATGAAGGAAACAACCATTCCATTTTGAAGTAAAATATTAAAACAACAACAAAATTATAAAATAAATAATATTATTTCAAAATAAACATGTAATATAATATTCGAATAAAAATTTATTCATGAAGGTGGTAAATGTTTTTTTAACGTATTAGATAAAAAATATTCCATTGATACGTATTCTAAGTCACCATCCTTAAACATTACCTAATCATGAAATAAGTCCATAATTTACATTGATTCACTTAGAGGATCATTTCAGGTTTATATTTTTAGAGATTTAGGCCATAACTCATACTTATCAACTTAAATATTACAATTAGACACTTCTACACAATATTCATTTTTCATAAAACAAAAAAATCTTTAAAAATAAATAGTGTCTCATTTCATGTTTAAACAACATGACTTGTTCCTGATCCTCACCTTGAATCTGCTCTTATTTATGTCCTCTGAAAAACATTTCAATACTTGGGATGAGCATAAAAATCTCAGTAAGGCATACACAAATAAAGAAAACTGTTGGTCTTACAAAAACATGAATAATTTATAAAAAATAAAACTTTTCACTTTTACAAAGTATAAAATATACTTCATTGGATATAAGCTCATTTCATACAGTTTTGTAACAAAAAAAATATCCTTCAATCCCATAAAATGAAACATATAACATATGAATGTAACTTGCGTCATAATAATAATTAAATTGAATAACCATATGGTCGAATCCCACACATATCACTAAATATAATGGCCACACAGCCAACTTCCATACCTAATTCATTGGAGGTTATAACATAACCACATGTCATTGGTTTATCACAGAACCACCTATATTTGACTTATCATATAACCACCCATCAATAGTTTATCGCATAACCACCCGTAAAATGTCCTAGTATCATTATATAATAATAACAAATATAATATTCAAAATATCAACATATGGCTAATAATATTTCATTTTCAATCATAGGAAAACCATTCATGATATTGAAATATTTAATAAATTTCAAAAATGATTTTAAACATTTATTAGAAATAATTTTGAATCAAAGGGTCCCATACAACATTTAATATTTTTAAATATATTTACATTTTAAAATATTGATTTACATATATATAATTCTATAATTTTTTTTAAATCATGGACATGAAATAAAAGTTCTTAGAAGAATAAATATGTTAATAATTTAGAATGATGATTTAGTCCAAGAGTCTCTTATCACTTAAAAAACTCTTAAGAAATAACTAAGGAATAACATTATAAAACATTAAATATCATTAGAATATACTAATTCATGATATAACGTTTCATAATGGTTCTATATACACTATATAGGATAATAATGGTTCTTAACATCTAGATGTGCCTTAATGAAAGGACTTTGAGATGAAGTCCCTTAAAAAGATCTTATAATTAGTTTAAGGATAAATCAATAATATATTTATGTGTGAAAATAGAAATACACCCAATATAAGTGGATATCTAATTTAAAAAAATCACAGGTCATTCTCGCTGATTCGATGATAATCAAAACCAATGACATGCATATTTAACTCAGTTAATGGATATGGATTTACGATTTTCCTCACCTAGAGTCTTACTCATCATGAATGATCATTATGATCCTAATAAATAACCTTAGGTTAATTTATACTAGCTTAATACCCTTTATCATCTATACTGTTCATTTTAATATCACTTATTACCATGTTATAAAAATTACATAATTATTTATGTTCATATTGGTCATTTGTGACATTCGGTACATGAGTAGAAAACGAACTTGTTTGGATGTTAATCATCCATGTAGTCAAAATTAAAACTACTTAATAATAATATTCCTTAATTTAATATCATGTATATCTAGTATATATGTATTTATGATGTACATAATATATGTTGTTAAGAAATGAAATACACTATTCATGGAGACAGTAGGCCGTACATAAGCACGAACGCTACATTCATTTCTTAATCATGTTAAAGGAATGAAAACTAAATGATACATATGTATATTATATATCCAGTATAATAAATATTTTATATATTTTACTGATGTTCATTATCTCCATCCATTTTATTTTTTATGTATGGGATGAATGAATCATATCACTTTGGGGGGGGGGGTTGTCTGCACTTCCTGAAAAAAATTATCGTATTAACACATTATGGAAGGCATAAAAGTATGTTTTAAATATAAATTAAATGATCATTTAAGAAATATAAATATAATATATATCATATTTAAATGTAGTTCCATCATAATAGCCACTATGAGATGTGGTGGAAAAAATGGAATAGTCATCATTTCATGAGGTGGTAGTTCGTCGTACACAAAAACTGTTTCATCATATCCATTAGATGGATGTTTGTGTAGGTGTAGTTCGAATACTTATCATAAAACATGATAGTACATTTATGATACTGGTGTGTCTATGTAATAATGAAATATCAAGGGAATAGGGAGTGGATAATGAAAATAAAGGGATGGAACTTGTGATAAGATATTACCTCTATGTCGGGTAACTTCTTTTAATTTGACCCAAAAGAATATAATGAATTGCCTAATTCCCAAAGTAAGGATACTAGGAAGAAGATAGGGTTATTTGAAGATTCTTTATGTATAATTTTTATGAGGTGAGTGGCATTAGTGCTTTGAGTAAGTGGGTAGAGGTTGTGGTCTTTATAAGAGGGAGGAGTGGCACTTTAAGAATGCCTTGAAATATTATTTTATTATATATTAATTTTAGAATTATAATTTTATCAGACTCATTTCTTCCAATTATAATATGATTTTGGGTTGAAAACATCTCAACCAATATGATTTATACAAGTTATGGAACCTAATTAACCTTATCTTTTAGCTTTAACCCTAGTTAAAAACATTAAATCTTACCATGCCCTCTTGTATTTTATTAATATATGGTAACTATAGTGACAATAAAACGTCTAGAGAACCACAAGTGGATCAATAATTAAATTCTCAACAATATATTAGACAATTGGACGAATGTTATATTTTTATGACTATTATATTATTTAATGAAATAGTATTTTTTTAATACACATTTATGCCAATTTTTAAACTATTTATTAATTGTTTTTTTTAATTCATAACAAGTTGATTCTTTAAAACCAAATGAAATAAAACATCCATCACATATCAATTATTTCTAGAAAATTAATTTATGGAATCAAAACGATCAAATTACATTTATTTTAATATATGTAATATCATTTATTTGAATACTTCATTAATAATGTAATCATTTCATCATAATTATGTCAAAAATAAATAAATATATTTATTTTATAAAATTATAAATAAACTTCTTTGATTTATAGAAATTTTATATTTATAATGACTATTTAAAGTCGAATAGATCAGTTATATAATCCTATATCAAAAAAATTTAGTTAAAGAACCATGATTATGTTATATTTTTCATTACTTTAAAAATAATTAATATAACATGTCATTATATAATCCAAGTTGCTCCATGGGGTTCCAAAATCCACCCATGGATTCCCATGGTACTAAATATATCAGTACATATTATTAGGATAATTTTTAGTGTAGTTTTATGTTGTTATAATATTATATTTTACCATAATTTACCTTATTTACCCATTAACTATGGTAAATTAAAAAAATTACTGATGTTATTATACATAATTTCTATAGATAAATTGTACCTACTTATAGAATTTGTAATTTATGATTCCAAATATTCAATCTATTATTCCTAATTCCAAACATGGAAGTTTAATAAATAATTTAATATTAATTCCCGTTGTCAAAATCATAAAAATGGTTTCTTCAAAGTTCAATCTATCAAAATATTGACATATGTCTATGTCAATTAAAATGTTAAATTACTTCCAATGACCATAATTGGATTAAATGATAAGAAAATTATCCAATTAAACATAAATTCCAATTAAAAGGACAATATAATTGTATAAATAAACAATATGAAAATGCAGTTTTGAAAATAAAATAAATATGTTACACTATGAATAAAAACATGAATTTGCTCATAAAAAATCCAAATTTCATCCAAAGTAAATTTTTTGTCTTACTTCTAAATAAGAAGTATATTTTATCATATATAACATATAAAAGTGGCAAAACTATTATTCAAAATGGTTCTCCAACAAAATTTGGTAAAATGACCTTTTAAAAATGTTAGATTATTTTATGCTTAAAATTGGATTCATTCTCAGTTTATGCCTCTAAAAACCATTGACTAAATGTAAAAACATTTAAAAAAATATGTAAAATAATAATATAGTCAATTATGTTCATTCCCTTCAATTAAATTACAATGCGTTTATTTCAATTTAAAATATTATTATTAATGTTGTATTATTTTTCAGTATAACTCATTGTTTTGTACAACGTAGGATTTTAGAGAAACCTTTTGTAATGGGTCGAGTATGCTAATAGAAAAATCATCCCATTTTACATGAAACTAATTTCTTATTCATAAATTTTAATAGATATGAAAAGTTATTATTCTATAAATTCATGGTTTGTTACCCCATTCCCCGATTTTGAAAATTGCATCCTCGGTGTTGTGAAATTTCGCTTAGTAGCATCATTGAAAATCCTACATCATGAAAAGATTAAATAAAAATATCACTTTAAAAGAAATAAATAGATTTAAAAAGGTCACCTATGATATCAAATACATTTATTCCATGTAGTAGACATGGATATGGAAGAAAAACTAATTACTATTTTTTGATAGAGAGTGGTTAAAAACATGATCAGAAGAAAGTTAACAACCCAAAACCCAGAACCCTATTATGGGTTAAATGGTAATTGATATCAAATTTGGAAAAGTAAAAATATAACTTTTTAATATCCTTTTAATAAAGATGATTAATTATTTTACTACATATAATAATAAATTTAGGAAATATATATACATGACAAGTTGAGTTTCTTCCCTTAATAAATTTCATCCCCAAGATCATCTTTTCTCCGAATGCTTATTATTCAAGATGAGTTGGTCACACTTGAAATACTAGAATCAACTTCTAGAGAGTCCCATAATCCAAAACATATGAATAATATATTTTCCCTATCTTTATACAATATCTAAAACTAAATTAGTTAGTACAAGATTAAATAATACCCCAAAAATAACAATCCATTAGAAGCATAATGACTACTTTTAATCTTCAAAATTCAACAGTAACACTCATGTTCTACATATACCATGAAACAAAACAAAGGCCCTTAAACATCCTAAAAATAAACCAAACTACTATTTAAAACCAAAATTTAAAAACACTTGATCACACAATCTGCCACGAAAAATCATAAATTTTTTGTTCAAATAACACCAACCACTCTTAAATTATCATACCAAAAAGTAATTAACCATCTCAAATTCTCCCCTTGGTAGGTTAATAAATTACATATATAATCCAAATTTTGATTTTTCCACAATAAAATCAAATATTCTTCCAAAATAATGTTCAACCATTACTCAACAAATTTAATCACATAGTATTCTATTTTCCTTAGTCGTATTGTGTTACCAAAAGAGAGTACGTCTTCTAAAATAACATTTATCACATAATAACAAAATCATTTTCCAATAATAATGATATCCATTTGACAAAAAATAAGTTCCCAAAATAAACTTTTAATTAATCTATAAAATAATTAAACTAAACATAATAAGTCACACTAACCGAGGACTTCACATTGGCTAGTGATTGGTGGCAAATCTCTATCACACCTTGGTTTTGGTTCGATTCCCGAAGCTTTGTCAGACGCGATGGGTTTTCACATGGTCTATGTGTTTTCATTATTCAAAAACAACATAATTTGTGTAACATTAAGAAAATTTTTATAAAGAACTTTAAATAAACCATAACATTTTTTAAGCCAAAAGGTTATTTCGTACCTCATATTTTTCATTCCAATAACTAATAACCCATACATTCCTCAAATTCAAAGATTATATGAACTCTAAAGATTATTTATGATTATTTACACACAAAATGATATTTTTTTATAAAAAATAATTTTCACATAACAAACATCAGGGTTACACATTCAAGAGAAAATTCTTCAAAATTTATCCCATAAAGAAATGAACATTAATTCTTTAAACAGTTCATTACACATTGATCATACATAACTCTAAAATTTCTAAAGTGTAGACATCTTAATCATATGGAATTATTCATGATACCATAACCATGTTTTTACAAATTATTTTATAACTATTCCTTCCTACAAATAAAAATCATGAATCATGTCCTAATATTCTATAATTTCAAAACAAATTTAATAAATATTTCATACATTTCATTGGTCATTTTCAGTCTCCTCACCTTCAGTTAGAATTGAATTTAGTTTTGGTAAACGTATGATTTTACGATCCTTCATATCCCATTCATATACCTTCTTTGTAGGAAATCAATTTTCATAAAGACCATATTCTCCAAATTATAGGCATTCAATTAATAACTCAAAATGAACATCTTTCCCTTTCATATAGCCAACTAAACACTTCCGTTTTCCATGTTAGGTTATTGATATATGACCTTCATTTCCACATCTATAACATCATCCTGTCCTTTTAAAACATTTTACAAGGTGCTACATTCCCTATAATTGACACATATGTCTTGAATATACGTGGATTTTTATTATTACATGAAATTCTTCTTGGATTTTGTTCTATCATTTATGATGCATCAGAAAAATCACAAAGGTTCAAGTGGTTAATCATAACTCCAAATAGCTGGTTTAAGAATAACCTTGATAGTTCTCATTATATCACCCATTACATTTGGTTAATTATTCATATAACCAGAATAATTTCATTTAATCCTTTGTCACATTAGTTTCTATTAGATATGTCCATTTACAAATATGATTATGGTTAGTGTGAGTATTTCAGTAAAGTCATCATATACTATCTTATAAAGTGGGTAATTACTATGATATACTTATTCATGTTATCTTAATCTCATTCAAATTATCTAAAATAACTATAAATCCTTTTATTATGCTAACCATTCTAGTTATATATATCTTTTCTCTTATGCTAAAATAACAGAATAACCTCTAATGTTATCTAAACCAACCTTTGATACCAATGGTAAGGCCCCAACCTTAAACATTACTTAATCTTGACATAAGTCAACTATTGACTTTAATTCAATTTGAAGATCATTTTAACTTTATAGTTTTAGAGTATTAGGCCACTTATCAGATATATAAACTTTAATATTACATATAGACACTTCTAATCACTATTAATTTTTTCATAATACAAAAAACACATTAAAAATTAACATTTAATAATTTCGTTTTTAATCATCATGATGTTTCCTTGATCCCATCCTTGACTGTATTCTTTATTATGTCTTATTAAAAACATTTCAAAACATGGGATGAGCAGAAAAATCTAATTAAGGGTTACCCAAACAAATATTTCTTTATGAAAACCATGAATACATTTTCAAAATTAATACTTTTCACCATTTATATTAAGTAAAAACACTTTATTGAATATAATATCATTGCATAAAATTTTTGTTACCAAATTAAAAGAATCAAGACCATAAAAAGAAACATATTACATAATAAGTTAATGAGGGATATAAAAATACATAAATAGAATAACCACATGGTTGACTTCCACTGATATCACTAAATGGAATATACATATGGATGACATAAATGCCCAATTCATTAGAGGTTATAATGTAACAACCATTTCTTGGTTTATCCTAGAACGAACCATTTTGGTTTATGACTTTACCACCTTTCATGGTTTTATCACATAACCACCCCAAAAATTCCCACGTTATATTATATAATCATAACAAAAAATATTGTAAATATAATCATTTAAATATTTACATTTTATTTTAAACCACACGAATTATTTTCAAGAAATTAAAATATTCAATCCATTTCAAAAACCATTTAAAAAATTTAATATAAATAATTTTTATACAAGGGGTCTCATACCAAATTGAAATTTTTGAAATAAAATAATATTTTAAAACATCAATTTTTATATAAATAAATCCATAAAAACTATTTTGAAATCTTGGACATGAAATTGAAGGTTTTAAAAGAATAAAATTTTAAAACATTTAGAACGATGTTTTAGTCAAAGAGTCTATTTACAATTAAGAGACACTGGAATAAAAATAATTTTATAATGACATTAAAAAACAATAAATATCATGAAAATATACTGATTCATGATATAATGCTTCAAAAGTGTTTTATATACACTGTATAAGATAATAAGGGTCCATAACAATAAGATATTCCCAAATGAAAAGGGATTGAGATGAATTCCCTTAAATAGATTGTATCATTAGATTAAGGATAAATAAATGAAATTCTTATTTGTGAAAATAAAAATGCACCCAATATAAGTGGATATTTAGTGTAAAACAATCAGAGGTTATTCACATTTATTATAGGGAAAAAACCAATGACATTGATATTTAACTCAATATATAGAGATTGAGTTAATATTTCCCTTACCTTGAGTCTAAATCATCACGTACGATCGTTATGTTCCTAAACAATATCCTCAGGTTAAATTAAAATTGATAGATAAAAAATTTTATGTTTATTTTTTTTCACATATTACCGTGTTAGAAAAATTACAAAATTATTTATGGTCATATTGGCTGTTTTGTTGACATTCAGTACTTGACTTAAAAATGAACATATTTTGATGTAAATTTTCTATGAAGACCAAATTATATTATCTCCATAATGATATTAGTGATTTCAATATCATATATATTGAGTATTTAGGTACATATTATGACTATAATATTTGGACATAAGAAATGATATGCAGCGTTCAAGGAGACGTTAGGCCATACAAACAAATAAACACTGCTTTAATTTCATTATCATATTAATGGAATAAAAAATAATGGATACATAGAAATAATATAATTAAATAATAATATTTATGTTATATATGATACATATGTTAATTAACGGTATCCATTATATGATCTATATATGGAATGAATGAGTCATATCACATTGAGGGGGTGGTAGTCAGCACTTCCGGAAATGAAATTATCCTATTAGCACTTTATTGAAAGAATAAATTAACGTTTTAAATAAAAATTACAGAAGAATATATGAAATATTAATATAATATATTTCATATAAAAAAATTCCATCATATTTTCTACCATGATAGGTTGTAGGATAAAATTGAACAATCAACGTTTCGTGAGGCAGTAGTTCACCGTACACAGAAATAATATATTAATATAAAATAAATGAATGTGTGTGTATGAATAGTTATAATAAATATCATAAAAACATCTTAATATATTGAGGATATAATTTGTGTTATTTTATCATATAATAAAAATAGAATATGGAGTGGAGAATGAAAATAAAGTAAAGGATTTTGAGAGATGATGTTACCTCAAAGTCGGATAGCATTCTTGGATTTGATCCCAATGGATTTTTTCGAATTTTTTTATGCCAATGATAAAGCTACTAATATAAAGGGAGGGGTTATGGATCCTATTTGAGAAGAATTTGGATGATTCAAGGGGCTTGAGTGGTTTGATTAAGTGGGTAGAGTTGGTGCCCTTTTATAAGAGGGAGGAGGGGTACTTTAGGAAAGGCTTGTAGTGTAATTTTAATATAAATTCATTTTAGATATATAATGGTCCCAAACCTATTTCTTTAAAATATAATAAGATTTTGGTTTGAAATCCACTCATATAATATGTTTTAGACATGTTTATGTCACAAAATATACCATATCTTTTAGCTTTAACCCTTATATAAAAACAATAACTCCTACTATATCTACTTGTATTTAAAAATATATATGGTTACTGTAGTTACTATAAAATTCCAAGATAACCACAATTGGATCTCTAATGAATATATTAACATTATATTATTCATTTGGATGAATCTTTTATTTTTAGTAATATTATAATATTTTAAAAAAGATTATTTGTTTTAAAAACTCATTTATGTAAATTTTGTTACTATACAGAAATAGATTTTTGTTAAATTTATTACAAGTTTATTCCTTAGAACAAAAGGAAATAACTCCATCCAAACAATAAATACCATCCTGAAAATTCATAAATGAAATCAAAATGTTTAAATTATAGTTATTTTAAAATTTATAATATCATTTATTTTAATATTTCATTAATAAGTTAATCGTTGCATCATCATTTGGGTAATAAATGGATATACTTATTCAATGTATAAAAATATAAATAAAATAAAATTATGTATGAAATATTTTTAGCTTTCTAATGTCTATTAATTTTCTATGATATCATATTTATAACCCTATATTAAAAATGTTTTAGTTAAAGAAACATGTTTATGTTATATTTCACTTTACTTTAAAAATATTTATTATAACATGTCATTATATATTCCAAGTGGACCCATGGGGTCCCAAAATCTACTCAAGGATTCCCATGGTCAGAAATATATCATCCAATATTATTAGGACACATGTTAAGGTACTTTTATATTATTATATTGTTAATTGTTTTTACCCTACTTACCTTATTTACCCTATAACCATGGTAAATTAAAATAATTATTGAAGTTACTATTCATAATGATAAAAAATATAAGGTACCTATATTAAAAATATGGACCTTATGGTTCCAAATATGGAATCCAATTTTCAAATTCAAAAAATAAATGTTTTAGTAATTAACTTAAAATTAATTCCCATCATCAAAACAAGAATGTATGGTTTTATGAAATAAAAACTATCAAAATATTGACTTGTGTTTAAGTCCAATTTAAATGTGAATTTTCTTCTAATTAAAATAATTAAATTAAATGATAAAAAAATTATCCAATTACATTCCAATCACATTTAAAAAGAAAATATTCCTATGCCAATAAATTAGATGAAAATTTAGATTTGAATTTAAATGCAGTATTTTTCACTACTCATAAAAATATGAATTTCATCAGAAAAATACCAAAATATGTACCAAGGTAAATTATGATTTACATATTCTAATGAAAAATTTTATTTTTTCAAATATAACAAATAAATGTGAAAAGAAATATTTTTAAAATGTATTTTCCATAAAAAGGCTGTCAAACAACCTTTTAAAAATATTAGAGTATTTTATGCTTTATCCAGGATTTGTTATCATTTTAAGCCTCTATGATACATTGGATAAATGTAAAAACATTTCAAAAATATGTAAATTTATAATATTGTTAATTATTTTCATTTTATACCATACAACAATTATGTGTTAATAATCATTTAAAATAATAATATTATTGTTTTATTAATTTGCATTATAACTAAGTGTTGTGTTAAATGTAAGATTTTAGAGAAATTTGTTGTTGTCTACCGAGTACGTTATTTCAAAAAGAATCCCCATTAACTTAAAATTAATATATTATTCATAGTTATTAATCAATATGAAAATGGTTGATTCTATAAATACCTGGTATGTTACACTTTTTTATGAAAACTCACAACGTACCATGTATGGAAACAAGAAACAAATATTCCTTTCAAAATATTATAATAATAGTCAAACATAAGTGAAAATTATTATAAAAAAATAATATGATATTATTAAAAACCATCTTTAAATCAATTACAGAAATCATGTATAAGGTTTTCAAATGTATATTTACCGAAGAGATATGTGAATTTTATTTTACTATAAAAAATATTAAATGTCTCTCAAGTAAGAAAGGTGAGGAAAATGAATGAAAAACATGTATATTAATTAAATAACTAGTTTAAAATATTACTCATAAATTTCCTGAGAGATAAATCAATGTATTTAATCAATTTAAACATAATCATAAACAATCTTGATAAATAATCAGATTGTAACAAAAAAACCCTTACCGTTTTGGTAAATTTTTTATTATAATCCCAACGAATTAAATAAACATTTCTTGATATGTAAATACCAATAAAAGTATTTTTAATAATAATAAAATAAAATAAATGTAATTTTATTCAACATATAAAATAAATAATTCTTTAATATGGAATGTGTCCCCCAGAAATAATATTGAGATGATAATATCTCACCTTATATCGAACATCCTTTATATGAGTTGGAATATCATATATAATAAATATATATTTATTATATATATATTATATTAACATAATAATATATTTTATACTATATATGATTTAATTATATCCATATATCAATCATTTAATAATAATTCTATATTAAAATCAATATTACGGGTGATATATGATTAATTTTTTAAAAATATTTTGTTTTTGTACATTTGGTCCATGTATTTTGACAATGGTTCCATAATGTCAAGAATTGTAATCCTCAAATAATTATAGTATATATTCATTGTATACATATTTTTATTCATACATAAAATAGAGGTAAAAAATGAACTATACCATTCATGTAGACAGTAGGTTGTACGCACACATAAATTTTGTTTCACATTTATTAAAGATGAATTGAAATAAAGATAAATAATAAATCACCATTCCAGGTAAATTATTATATAATGTATATTCATTAAATACATCTATATTACCTTCCAAATAAAATATAAATGGAAAACGAATCACATCGCTTTGTGGAGGTGGTAGTCCACATATAAGAAAAATATGCATTATCATCTTCTAGTAATATAGAAGCGTAGTATGTATGTGTGATAATATAACTACAGAATTATAATTATCTCATAAATATTATATATAGATATTGAACCCATTATATTATCCATATATATAAAAAGGTAATGAAAAATGAATTTTATCACCACGTGGAGATGGTAAGTTATATGTACGTATGAGTGATACATTCACTTCTCATTAGATAAGAACGTGGGTATATAATGGATTGGAAAAAATAATTATAATATTTTAGAATATTTAGTATACTTAAACTATTATTTTATGTTATATACCATATATTTAGAGGAGTTAGATAATAGTAGAAATGAGAGTACTCGATTGGGGTGATTAACTCTTCTTTGAAGCAACATCTTTAGGACTCCACCAAAGGGATATACCGATGGTTGTTTTGGAACACCATAACCTATATAATGTCTATGTATAATTTTATAATGTAAATAGGTTGACTTTGGTCGAGATATAAGGTACAATGTGGTTTAAATAAGTGTGGCAGAAATACCCTTTTCTAATTACTGTGAGGGGAAATTTTGGAATTTCTCAAAATATTGAATTATAATAATTTCATTATCAATTGAAATTCAACAAAAGGGAAATGTATTCAAAGATATCTTATCATATTCTTTTAATCCCATAATCCAATAGAGTTTAGACATGTTTTGGTGTCATTTTAAACTATATCATTTTGATTAACTATTAGATGACTAAGATAATGTTTTACTGCAATTAAAATTTTATCAATAAGAAAAGGTTTTAATTTATATATAATTGGTGTAAATTAAAACATAAATGGAAATATAATGACCATTTTTACTATATCAAATACAAATTGTATTATTTCAAGAATATTATTATTTTATAAATCATTTAATAAAAAGTTAATTTCATAAAATATCATTCATTTTAATTTTTACAATATTCATTTAATTTTTCTTAGAAAAACAAATAGATAATTAAAATATAATATTTTAAAATAAAAATATTATTTCATGTTCCCCTATAAAATTTACAGAACAAAATAACATACTCAAATTATATAACTTTTAATATTTTCAAAATTATTTTATTAATTTTTTTCAAAAGATTGGATAAATATTTTCTTGTAGTTGAGTATGATTTTAATGTAATTATAAAATAATTAAATATTATATGTAATAAACTATCATTAATTTGATTTAATTATGCACAAAAGTTACAATTATTATTTGATCATATATAGTTTTGAACCCTATTAGGAAACAAAAAAAAATATTTATTACTAAGAGAGTCAAATACTGTGACATTAATTGTTTTAATTAATATATAATTCATTATCATGGAAAAATGTCCTTAAATAAACAATTTTGAGCCAAATTTTTAATGGTAATGTTTTTGTGATTCCCCAAACCTAGGTTCCACTCAAAGGTTCCTTAAGCTCGTTGGACCACATGTCCTCCAGCACAACTCCCAAAATGCCAAAGGTTGTTAACTAGCAATGAGGGCCTTGGGAATATATGTGGGGAGACTATTCTCTCATTACCAGAGTAGCACATCAGTAAAATAAATAGATAAATAGAATAATAAGTATAAAAAATAGCACAACATTGAATATAAAAACAACTTTTAAAAAATAATCAATTAATAATTGGAGACTAAATCATATAAAAATTATTATAATGAATGTCATTTGAGTAAAAAGTATATAAAAAGTATATAAGGAACCATGAATCATTAACAAAAAAATCTACACAAAAATGAATCCAAAAAGTTAAAAAAATCCATGTTTCTTAAGCTCTATCCCAGTAAACTACCACCAGTTCCTTTCTAAATCATTCCACAAGTCACACATCTATAAGATGAAGCATCCACTTATCTCTGGATAAAAGAATATAGTCTGCATAGGTATAATCGGAGGCCCGAATAGGGTGTAAGAATAATCTTAGAAGTCCACTAAAGACAACATCTATAAATTTCCATTCATGGTATTTAATATTTAGAATGAAAATATAATAATTCAAATTAGAAATAACAACTATAAATATGTCAGATCTTGTTCTATAATGGATACTAGATAGAAAATTCATGTTTCTCCCTAGGCCAAAATAACACATAACATGTATCAAGGTATGTAATGCCCAATATCACATTTATAAGGGACTTCATGCACAATAACACATTTATATGGAACTCCATGCTCAGTATCAGATTTATAATGGATGTTATTCACAGTAACACATATATAAGGGACTCCATGCCAAGTATCCCATATATGGTTTCCATGGCTAGTATCTCGTATAGGGTATCCTTGCCTAGTATCATGTATAAGGATTTCATGTGTAGTATCACAGTAAGGGACTCAGTGCCCGTATAGTATCACAAGGGACATAATTCCCATATAGTGTTCTTTAAAAGGTTCCCCATTCCCATTTCATATCAAACAGATGTTCATTCCTCATGCCCGTATAGATATAAAATGTTCAACGTTCTCCATTCTCATTTTTTATAATTATTAAGGTTTGTCATTAACATTTAATATAAGGTGGGAGGGATGGCAGACCAATTCATTTATAACATGAATATACATCATCATTCCTATATTTCATTATTATATATATTATCTATTCCCACCCATCATTATCAATAATATCCATTGGATATAGTACTAGAAAAGGAATAATTCATAGTTAATTTAAAATTTTCATTAACAATGGTGTTACCTTTATTCAATTTTGTTATGTGATATGGTATTATCACTCTCTTATAAATAATTAAATTCATTATAAATTATGGGGAACTAGTTGTACTATTCCAGAACATTCATTCCATATCGTCATGGTATTAGAATTTTAATTAAAGTCCTAGAACTCAATTTAGTTTTTTGGATTAAGAACATGACAGTCTCTTTAGGAATATAAGATAGAACACCCAAAGTATGTATCATTGATAGAAAAAAAACATCAAAATTAGATGGGTCTAGACCAGTCTTTAGTTTCAAATCAAGGCCACCAATTTAAGGTAATTAAAATTTTGGGTCACATGTGGTTAAACCGGCGTGTTCGATAATGATATGTATTAAAAAACTCCAAAACATTATTAACAAATAATAAAACTATTACTTCATGATCGTACAATACTCCACATCTCGTATCAGCCTTTATTTCAGCACGGATTGGAAGAAATTGGAAGAATGGACCAATGCCCTAAAAATAGGGCATATGATTCATCACCTTGATAACTTTATTGAGAGGAATAAAAATAAATAACAAATAAAATATATTTGAGAAAATACAGACGGGAATGAAACAGGAAGAACATTTCTTAGATTGGACACTAAATAGGAAAATGGGATCATTTACTCCCAAAATGTGACTTAACATCCTCTTAAAGGAGAAATGATGTAGGTGCCTAGAACTGGAAAATAAATTATGTGGAGTGGTTTAGGATAAATATTTTAGTAAGGGAAAAATCCTAATTGTTTCCAATTTTTTAAGGGTCATATGGTTTTGATGCACGGTTTTCCAAACCATGTTCCAAATGAGTGTGTATCAATGACTTAAGAGCAGAAGTACATGGTAAGGCAACAAATTTATGGAAACCATTTGCCAACCATTTGAAATGGATTTGCTAAAAATTTTAGAACATCCATATAACCATGTGGTCTAATCTTCAAGGATTCCTCACACCATGTAGTCACCTACTTCTCATTTCCAATCCTCATAAGGTTAGGCATAGCCATGTGGCATTCCCTGAATACATTCTTCTAACCATGAAGCCAGTCTGTTATTTCAACTGGTCAAGGTTCTGAGCTCTGAACAAACTCTGAACACCCTGGTAACCTTTATAACCTCATAGGGTATAAATATTTCGTCCAAAATAATGAATTATACAAAAATTAATAGGATCTATACCGGATATAAAATTTGGGATATTATAGTAGTCCCCCATTAAAGTAAATCATCATCGAGTTCACATTCCTCTGTCATAAAAATACCATCTGATAATAATTAGGACCACTGAGCACATACAACGGCATTCCACTCCCAAGTATCAATATGTACCTGATAGTGATGTCATAGAACTTTTACAAAATTGATAGGCCATTCTTTAAGAGAAATTGTTCTCTGATACTTGATTAATATATGATAGTTCTCCAATAGATGGAAAATATCTAGCACAACATCATGGCGATCTAATGTATGAATTTTTTTGGCATGATATCAATGATGCTATGAAAAATGGAAGACTACGTCTATAGAGAACTACTTATGAGGTAATAGTAGCTAATAAGATACCATCCCTACTCTCTCTAGTATCTCAAATGGCCTGACAAATTGTTGTGATAGATTCTCATGCGTCTGAATCCGTCTTTGTCCAATTCTGGGTGATACGTGCAAGAATAAGAAATCCTTGACCTCGAACTCCATATTTCATTGATGGTTATAGACTTATGTTTTTTTCAATAATGTGTAGTATACATTCATATCCTAGTTATTGGAACCTACTCAGAAGCCACTGAAATGAGATGAGGACCTAGTAGCATTGCCTATCTTACCTCTTACCTATATAGGTTTGAATGGAACAATCGACCGTATTGGGAATCAGGAGGAGAAATTTTAATTATCACCTAATTACTGTTATTATTTGTGATCATGTTGATAGGGGTATGACTCTCCAAATAAATTCCTTAATATTTGGAGCGTACTCAGAGCATTTCCTCTGGAATTTGTATCATTTGTTCGGACTAAACATCGTTTGGAAGGTGAATGGTTTTGCTCAAAAGAACCTATTTACCAATAGCCTTTTGCCACCCATGAAATAAACTAGATGTAAATTGAGAATCCCTATCTAAAAAGTATATTATGAGGGACCTTGTGTAGTTATATAATGTCACTGACATTTAATATTCTAATCACATAAACTAAAAAATTCTCCCTAATATAATGGATTTGAGATAAATTCATCAGTTTATCCATGGATACCGAAATGATTTTTCTACTGTGTGGTGATCTTGGAATTACCACTATGAATTACATTGAAACATCCTCTGATTCCCATTTTTAGGTACGTAATGATTTTATAAATCCAATTGGTCACTAGTGCACCCCCTTCTCCTGGTGATAGGTGGAACACAAAATGATAAAACATGTTATCTTATTATTTATCCTGGATCACCAATATTTTCATCGCATTTCATGATACATCATGAAGATGAAAATGTTTAATTCCAACTGAGAAGTTTCTAACTCCCATATTAGCTCCTCACTCAATTATATGGGATCCCAGATCAAACCATTTATACACAAGATATTGTCAGAATCAATAGTCCAACTTGGATGGGTGGTCCTCAATTGTAATGCTCTCTCATAGGGCCAAGCACTAGAGATATAAATACTATATCATCTTTACCTTCTCCATAAAGGAAGACGTCATTGACAATAATGAGAGTAATGAATGCACATGACGACCCTGAACGTCTATGTTAATCATAGAAAAAAAAGAATATTTTTTCACTTTCTACGAGCCTCATGAATCATTTAAGATTGAGTCCCATTACAATGATAATTAGCAACATCATTAGCTTTCATATACATATAATAATGCTCAGTGTCAAAAAAAATTAGATATTAAACCCATATTCAGTACAAAAGATTTATGCCTCACTGTGAAAAAATATTATAGAGGATCATATGGAACATAAACAACACAAATCACACTACTATTAGGTAATTCCTCCAACTGCGCAAGGCGTGTACAATATATTTCAACTTGAGATTTTGTGTCAAGAAATTTCATTAATTAGGACACAATGACTGCAGCCCATATGCAACAACTGTTTCTTTATTAATCAAAACTACTCCAAACCTGATACCTAATGTGTCACAGAAGAATGTAAGGATCCTACCAGGCTCTGGAAGAATCATAATTAGTGATGATGTCAATATTCCTTTCAACACTCTAAATTTTTTCTTATAGGATTTAGAATATATAAACTCTACAACATTATTAGTTAATCCCATAAGAGGTTATTCTATGTGTGATAATTTCGGTATAAAATTATTATAGTAGATATCTACCCCATAGAACATTGAATATCAAAGAAGTTATGGGGATACCACCATGTAACCACATCTCTCACCATCTTTAGGTCAACTTAAAATTTTTCTTCTGAGATAATATGGGCCAGGATGTTTACCTTATTGATCAAGAAGTGAAATTTGTTGAGATTATCATAGAGCTTGTGATCATTCATTGTATTCTAATTGTTCTTAAGATTAATTTCGTGGTCTCACAAATGATGATAATACACCAAGATTTCTTCTATGAATACCATGAAAAAATACTAAAACTCATAAGGAACATTCTTAATCATGAATGAAATCATAAGATATTTATACAAGCCATACCGACTATGAATAGTCATATGTGTTCTATCTAAAGGCATGTCTCAAACATGATGATATCACAATATCATGACCATCTTTTAGAACAGACTTAATCCCCTGATATGGTATGAAGTATCACTCTAAAATGTAAGGTATAATAGTATTTCACAATAAGATCATTTAATTGATTGTAACGCACAAAAACCTGAGTGATATGACCACCTTTTGGATAAAAGGACTTGTGAAAACTATGGAGAAGAATTGGCCTACAAGAAACTATTATATTATAAGTCTTATAGCTACCACTTTGTTCCATGAAACATGGTAATATCCATCCTATACGGAAGATTGGATACTGATGCATCACCAAGAATTATATAGATAAAAATATATACCTCTCTTATGTGGTATTCATGAAAATTCATTAGGGAAGACATCCCTATATTGATCGACAACAAAAGGTAACTCAATAAAATTCAACCCCAAATAATTCATGTAAAGACTTTAAATCATAGTAGTCACTATACCTAGCCCATGATTCATTATTCCATCACTAGCAACCTGGACATCCCAATCACATGTGTGAATACACATACTTCCATATAGTGATGATAACAAAACCCTCCATCAATAACAGTCCACATATGCATGATAATGAACCAACCAGTCCATTCTAGGAATGACATTAAAACGTATCTTATCTAGTACAAAGAGGCCCCAAAAGAAGTGTTGATTTCCTAAATCACTAGTATATTCCATTAACTAGGGTATTATTTCTGATCATATACCCAAAGGTTTTTATATTATCATAAGGACAAAATAGTACGCTAAATGATGTCTGAGAGTCTCCACAATAGGCACATATATAAAGTACTACGATGCACCTATATTAAATATGGAAGAAGCAATATTAGACTCTACTATAATAGTTCCTCAAAAAGAATGTGGTCCAACATCTTTGTCCTCTATTATAGGCTAAACTAAAATGATTGGGCATGATCATGGGCCAAGTGTTGCAAGCTGAATATCTAGAGAAGTTCTGCTCTGTTGGAACTGAAAATCTGAAATTTGAATTCCATGTATAGTGACCCTTCTCTTCATAAATTACATTTAAAAAATTTTAAATATAAATACATAAATAAATTACCACACTAGGATCTAAAGGTTTAGTGTCTTTGTAAAACTAGGATCATATGTAACGTTTACAACATAAAAAAAACATATATTTATTTTGTTCTTCTCTAGCTTCGTATTGTCCCTTGATTTATCCTTAGAAAACGCAATCAACTAAGGATATACATAAGAAAGTGGTGAGATAAAACCCAGTAAGAGGAGAATAAAATGGTACAATACCACATGATGTGAGCCTAATAATTATCATCGTATCATAGTCATAGGATCATAAACATTGTAGGAAGAATTAATGAAAGGCATTATAAGTGGAAATGCATAAAAATTAAAACTTTTGTTTTAGTGGTAGTATACCACAAAATTTTGTGAACAAATATAGAACCATGTTCATGCATATTTTATATTAAATCATGTGATTCATCACATTAAACAATTCATTGGAGTGCTGTATAAATTTGGGTTGACCCGTCACCTCATAACATCAACATTGTGCTAGATAATTCTGATCACACTAATCACATCATAACGTTTACAGTATCAGGGACGCCACATTCAATTTATATAAATCATGGAACTAAATAACACATGAAATATGATTAGTTTCATTTCATAAACCCCACATTCATAAACAATGGGTTACCAAATGTAAAATGGAATATCATACTTGATATAAGAACTATCAACTATGAGTTAGTAGTAACAGGTGTGTCATTGAAAAAAGTGTTATTTTGGAAAAAATTGTGTTTGAAATAAAACATAGTTGAAAAAAATATATATCCTTGAAAAGGTAATAAAATGATGATTAAATTATTTTTACGAAATAACCATACTAAAAATTGTGTGAAAGAGGGAAAATCTGTAAAAATAATGTTGGGTTTGAGAATTCCCCTTACCTTGTGTCTGGACACATTCATCACCATAATGTCTTGTATAATCACACCAGATTGATAAATTAACACTTAAAGAACCATTTTTAAATGTAATTGATTCACTGTGGTTTTATTATGTTCTTTTATGGTCATTTAGATGATTTATAATGTTCAATTGTTTTTTCAGGGGTGTTCTTTTTCTTAGTTTTCATGATCGGTTCACTTGTACACATGAATGGAAATTATTATAGAAAATAGATAACCATACATAAGATATATTTAAGGATATTAATAATTATCTAGTAGTTTAAATGATCTTATAATGAATTTTGTTTATATACCATTTGGACGAATCATTTGTTAAAATGTTATGATGATCATTTTAGGTTAATTTCAGTAGTTATTGGATCAAATTTTGTTTTGTTTTATCATTTAGGGTTACGTATATATGCTTTTTCATGAACATAAATGGGGTTTAAAAATAAATATTACAATAATTTTATAAAACATTTAATATTTTTATTTAAATCTTTGATGGTGTTGAAGTAAAATTTATGTGCATCGCCCATGATTTAGGTAAATTAACACATCACAGGCGACGATTTAATTTTTATAAACAATGTGAGAGAGGGAGGTGTGTAATGAATAATAATACATTAATAATATATAATACCATTATATCAATCATAATATATTAATAATTATATTTGTATAAGATAAGTTGAGGATAAGAGAGGAAATGAAATAAAATTTTAATGGAATTTGAAAGAAAAGAGAGAGATAAATTACCTCTTGAATTATCTTCATGAGATCATCCTCAAGGTACCTATGATTGTTATTTTTATGATACAAAGAGATCTTGTAAGTAGGGTATGTGATAACGAAGTTGTTTTGGATGAATTTGGGAAGGTCTTGTTGCTTCATAGATGTGATAAAATGATGTTGTGAGGGGTGGTATTTATAGTGGAGGGGAGGGGTTTTTTCTCAATATTTAATTCATTAGCATATTAATTTTCTTAAAGGAAATAAATAGTAATGATTAAATAACTAAATAAAGTAAATAAATAATGTGAGTTTGAACATATGACCATTTAAATTAGTCAGGACACAATAATGAGGCAAAAATTCATTTATTTAGCGTATTTTGTAAATTATTAAATTTTACTATTCACCAAACATTAATGTATTTCATAAAAATATAAAAAATTAACCCTAAACATTTAGAGATGTGTAGAATTAAAAATGAACTCCATTTTATGAAAATAATTTCCTAAATATAAGTAATCAAATTTTCCAATATAATCATAATTTACATGAAAAATTCATGTTTTAAAACTAAAACTGCTTTTTTAACACTTTGAAAAATTAAATATGGTCTCATAAGTTTATCATATAATGAAAATACATAAAAATACTTGTTTATGAAATATGTTATGAAAATAATTTTTTTTTAATTACTAAATTAATTAGTAAATATTCATGACTTACAAAAATACTAACACTGTAGTATAATTATATCATGCTGTCACTTATGGACGGATAAATTTTATTTATACTATCATTAGAAAGAATAATCTTCTATTGGATGATTTAATATTCTTAAGGGTGATAGGAATATTCATTTTGGTAACATAACTATTAAGAAGTGTAGGTCACTATTTTCCAAAAATTAAGTTTTCCCTATTAGACTCGAAGCATCTTATGGATTACAACCGTGTTAGCTTGATTTTTGAAATTCAAATCCCAGAACTGGAAAAAGTGTTTTTAAAAGTCACATAGAATTTATCATGATGTTGAATTGTGTTTATTAATGTGTTTATATGTGATTATAATACATTATATTACTATAATAACTTATAGTTTTGATTAATAATAGTTTGGGTCACTACATTCTTCCCCCTATTGAAATTTCACCCTCAAAATATCGTTATACAAAAACAAGTGAGGTTACTTCTCCACCATCGCATCCTTATGTTCCCAATTTTCTCTATCATACTTATGGTTCTTCAGTAACAAAATGAAAGGGTGGTCTGACTTTTTTCATATAACCTCATCTCTCAATCCTAGAATCATTACTAGGTTCTCTTCATAAGCGAGATCAACTTCCAGTTATACCACCTCTGAGTTCGATACATGTGGGGGATTTAGTTTTTACTTCCTCAGGAGTGATACATGAAACACATCATGAACGTGAGAACCATTTGGCGGAATATACATTTGATAGGCTGCGTCTCTAATTTGGTCATGGATATCAATGGGACCAATTCTCCTTGGTCTTATCTTCCCATTCGTTCCAAACCACATAAATCTATTCAATGGTGATATATGAAGGAATAATTTATCTCCAACGCTTAACACCAAGTCCCTTCGAAGATTGTTTGCATATATATTTTTATGACTCTAATTATCCTTGATATGTTGATAGATTGATCCTTTCATGTCATTTTATAAACAAGATCAAGTCCATGTGCTTTCTTTATTTAACTTAATTCCAACAGGTTGGAGTTCTACATTGCTTTCCATACAGAGACTAATAAGGATTGTAACACCCTGCTATTTTATGAGAAGTATATTTTTTTATGTATTATGTTATATTCAAATTAATCATTTACTGCACACAACACTATCTTGGCTTGCGTTACACGCAACCACGACCTTCCTCGATAACATGTGTAGTACGCAATACCGAGTACAACTAAACAACGATATATTATTATAATATTATGAACTAGCCGTTATGAATAGTATTAACTGAATTTAAAATTTTATAACATTATAAATCATCTTACACATTTTCTAGAATGAGGTATGAATACAAAATTAGTTTTTCGGATAAAAGATGTATTTTTAAAAAAATGTAGTTTTACCGCCTTTTGATGGGGCACACATTTTAAATCTTGTTTTTGACAAGTTTATAAGTTCAATTTGACAAAATAATATTCATCTTTGTAATCAGGATATAAAAATTTACTTTGCATAAATTTTTCATATTATTCTGGTAACTTTCACATTTTGATGAATAGTAAAAACACACTATATTTTAATTAAAAACAACTTTTTTCATCGCAGTAATTTCTATGGCTAGATTATCAATTTAATTGTATTTAAAGTGTAATTAGAATATATTTTTACAATTTAATCCAATTTTTGTCATTGGATTTAATTTCACCATGAAATTGGACATAAACAAGTGATGATCTTTTAAGAGTTATTGTTTCTAAAAAACACGCTATTTGTTTTGATAACGGGAATTGCATTTAAAATTAATTTATGCCACTTCTATGTTTTGAATTTGGATAAATAGACATCATTTTTGAATTTGGAATATAAAATATAGCTTAGGCTGAAGTTTTTGTATTTTTCTGAAAAACATCAATTTTTTATGAATACTGAAAACAATAAGTTTTTGGTTAAAACTGACTTTTTATTTAAATAATCATTTATTTGATTTAAATTTCAATTATGTAAAAATAGATACATAATACTTATATATGATCAATGAAATTCATTGGAATCTTTTTATAATAATTTTAAATTTATAAAAAATTTGTATTGAACTTTTCACCGTCTTTTACTCACCTCCTAGGTGCTTTTGCAATTGTTCATAAAACATAATTTTACCACTTCTGTGAGTTGAATTTATAAAATCCAAGAGACACAGTTAATATCAAGGAGTAAAATGTGGTTCAATTAGAAAAAAATTATTTTTGGTGAATAATAACTTTTTACTTTTATTTACCACAGTTAATGTAAATAGGGTAATTCAAGGTTAAAAGAAAATTATAATAATTCAAAATTACCTTAACACTTGTACAAACATTATTGAATGAGTAATGGACGACCATGGGCATCCTTGGGTTGGTTTTGGGACCCCATAGAGCCACTTATGAAAGACAATGACACATTAGATTAATTTATTTAATGTAAAGACAAAATTTTCATTAACAAAAAATCCTTTAGTAATTTATTTTTATAAGGCGCTATATAAATTATCTCTTTGACTATAAATATTCACTGGAAGTTAAAAACATTTCCTACATGTTGTTTTTTTTATAATTTTTAGACATCAAATAAATTAAAATATTTATGACACAACAATGATGCTGTATTTACCTCATTAATAAATGATTTAAATAATGATGATTATAATGATTAAAATATTTTCCAAAACATGACCAATTCTGATTGGATGATTTTATTTCGACCATGATTCATCTTTAATGATTATTTGACCTTTTGAAACCGAAGATAAGTTTGTAATAAAATAATATTTTCACACTTTCCAAAGGTGCCCCTCTCCTCCCTTATAAAAGGGAACCTCCTCCCTCTCCTCCTCACACCACATTGAGCTTTCAAGATCAGCCAAAACCTGCCCATTTCACTTCCCCACTTCCTTATAAACCTACTAGAGGTACTGGTATTCTCAAAAGACCAGCTATAGTGCCCTAAGAGAATGTTTAAAAGAGGCACTTCAAAGAAGAGGTAATACCTTTTATGGTTTTCTTCAAGTCCCATTCTTCTTCTACTCCCTCTTATTTAGTTGTTTAATTATGAGGTAATAACATTAGTATCCCTCATATACTGATATGTTTTTATAAACATTAAACAACCCTATTTCACCTCTTATCCATCCTACGGTAAACTAAAACACAGCGTTTGCGTACGTACGGAAATATCGTCTCCACGCCGTGATGTAAATTTTTTTCCACCACCACCATACTTGGATTGGTATAATGGTGTAAATAAATAACTATATATGATTATTGTAAATTGGTATTGATTTTGAAATATTACCAATACACTTCAATACAATTCCAAAATCATGAGAACGATATCATCACTCGTGCGTACGTATGGCCTACCGTCTCCACGATGTGATGCGACTCGTTCTATATGATTTTCATTGAATAATGATTATATAAATGAAGTGATTGAATGAATATGATATATATTACACTAATACCATTCGGTAAATGTCGTATCATTATCCTATAAATATTAATAAGAATTTATTCGACAAAACATGCATAAGAACATAAAGCAATAAACACCCGAATAACAAGTAGCAATGAAATATTACCACTAAGAAGATACAAATATGAACATATATTATATCATAACAATGAATATGATTCTTTAATAAGTCAAATAACATTATTTAAACCATATTAATGGAGGTTCGGATTCATACGAAGCATATCGAACCTAAGGTAAGGGAAAATCTCACAATCTCATTTTTATCTGAGATTGTTTGTACTTTGGTATTTACTCGGGAGTATCTTATCATCTACATCAATGTTTCCTCAATATGTAATATTATTTCCATCATCCTAAAAATTTTTAAATCCAATTTTACCCTTTGGTGAGTTTTTAGTAAATGATATGAAAGGAATCTTTTGTCGTTTTACGTACGAGGTACTTTTTAACTTTTCCATCCAAAGTACGAGAAGAATGTTTTTTTAACTTATACGGAATAAATGGATTTTTTAAAAATTATTTCCAAGAAGATTCCTTTACATGTTTTCAGGTTTATTTTTAATCAACTATTTTTAGTTTAAAATTGTATGACATGTTAATAATGGAATTTTTTTTGAGGTATAAATGATATTTTCCTCAAGAATCGAGTTTAAGTGTATTATAAAAATAATTTTCCATCTAAGATAAGATAGGGTTCTGTCTTTATCCCTATTTTCACATTGATTTGATTGTTTGATGATGGAATTAATTTTATGATGTCCTTTTATCTTATATGGGTTATGTTATGATGGCATGATGTTTAAGAATCCCATTCTTATTACATGGGTTATGATATGATGTATGATTTATGATTTTGTGGCACACGTAAGAATGGATTCATTATGAGATGGGTGGGACCTATATCTCCATCTAATGCATTGGGTAAAGATTTATATCTCATGAGATATACATGGCTGGAATGGAATGTTAAACCAGTTCAGTGATACAGGACTTGAACGAGGAGTGAACTCGGTTCAGTAATGGACTTTGTCCTCTATGATGGTCTTGGAAATGAGCCTTGACTAATATGAAATGATTTTCTATGATTATGTTAGTATGAAACATGGTTTCATGTTTTATGTTATGATTATTATGGATTACTTTTCATTACAATGATTTAACCCATGACATGATATTATGACCTCTTTTGCAGGTTAAGATTTTCAAAATGTTACGTTCTTATGAATATGATATGTCTGATATTTCTTTTGTTTACCCTTACTGAGCAATTTATCTCACCATTTTGTATGTTTTATTTTCCCCAGGTCAGGAAGAAGGATATTAAGTAGAATGTGCCAAAAAGGGACTCTAGATATGATGAAATAAATGGGAGGCAATGTAGAAGATTTATGAACCAGTTGTTTATGTTTCACAGTTTTTAAAGACACTATACCTATACGGTCCTCTCATGGTTTTGTTATATGTTGTAATAAGTATGATTCAATTTTTTATGTAATAACCATGTATGTAATGTATGGGTCGTTAAAGTTGGTATCAGAGGAAAGGTATAATCATACTTTGGAAACTAGGATGTGAAATCCTTATTAAGAACCCTAAGGATAAGTCTAAGAAAAGAACACAATTTAAGTGTTTTAGAATTTTCCATGAACAACCTATGAAGTGTCCTTAAGTGTGAAATTTTATTCATGATTATGTGTTTTTCCTATTATTATTAGTGTTGCTCACACTATGATTCTTGGTTTTAGTCAATGGATGGAACTCGAAGGAAACATTTTAATGCGGAATGCGATGGGATATGCAATGATTGTACCCCTGAGCAACCAAATGTTATGGGAGATGGAATGCCAAATCTTGTAGCCATGATCACACAACTTTATCAAGATATGAACCATGCAGGACTTACAAACGAGAAAAGGAAGAAGCAACATTTGGTTGAATCCTTCATGAGGCAGCATCCACCTTCATTCAGCGGGTCTTCTGATCCATTAGTAGCTGAACAATGGATTAGTACCACTGAAAAGATATTTTCTGTTCTGCAATGTTCTGAACATGGAAAAGTCTTCTTAGCAGTGTATCGTTTGGAAGGGGATGCAGATCAATGGTTGAATCTTATCAAGAATACGAGGCAAAGAGATGAAATTGAGTCCATTGAATGGGAAGAGTTCAAGAACTTGATTTTCAATTAGTACTTCCCTCGTATTCTCCAAACAAAGACGGAGAAAGAGTTTCTTGAACAGAAGCAAAAGGATGATGAATCGGTTGGTACCTATGAAGCTAATTTTACAAGACATGCAAGGTAAACTTCTGGAATTATTATCCAACCTGAGATTAAAATCAATCGACTCTTTAGTGGTGTAAAACCAAGTCTTCAAAGGGTATTATCCATAAGGGACTTCAATAGCTACGAGGAAATTGTTCGATGTGCTCTCAAGGTTGAGATGGAGATTGGAGTAACCCATCAGTCATATGGGTTTGATGAGAAGAGGAAAATGGAAGTCAAAGGAAAATATAAAGACCACACTAAGAAGAAAATGAGTTTTCCTTTATGATCAAATTGTGGAAAGAAAAATGGATGGAATTGTCTTAAAGGGACAACAAAATGATTTAAGTGAGGAAATGAAGGTCATCGGGCAGTTTAATGTCGAAATAATGGGAAGAAGATGTCTAATGATGCGTACAAAGAAAGGGATACGCAGAATGTACCTCCTACACATCAATGTTTCAAGTGCAAAGAGATGAGGCATTATGCCAATCAATTCCCAAATCCAAGGGTTGTTGATGGGGATCGACGTCAAAAAATTCTTAAGGCCAAAGAAAAAAGAAAGTCACATGCAATTACTATCGGGATTGTGGAGTATGATAACGAAGTGGTGAAAGGTACACATACCATCCACTCTAGAGTAGAAATTTTTTTATTTGATTCTGGATCCACCCACTATTTTATTTAGAAATAATATTCTAAGGGTTTCGCCGTATTACCTGAACAATTATATGTTGAGTTAGCTGTTACAACTCTTAATGGCACAACAGTCACATCAAAAGTTTATAATTCTTCTCCGATTGAAATTTGTGGGAAAGTGGTTCCTGCAAATCTTGTGATCCTTTCTATAGTGGAATTTGATGTGATTCTTGGCATGGATTGGCTTTCTTTATATGGAGCTCATATCAATTTCCAAAGAAGGGAAATCACATTTAGTATTCCAGATCAATCTATGATCGTCTATTGATGCAAGGATGAATATAACCTTACAGAGGAAATTTCTTCCATATTATGGGTTTTGATTCCAATAAATGGAGGTTATTTTCTCAAATGGTTGGAGAGAAACTCACGATTATGAATATTTCCATTTTACGGTTGGTTGATAATTTATTTCTGGAGGAACTTTCAGGTCTTCCACCAATTCGTGATGTTGAGTTTTCAATAGAACTCATACTGGGTGCTTTGCCTATTTTAAAGACACCTTATAGAATGGCCACAATTGAGTTGCAGGAATTGAAGAAGCAACTCCAAGAGAATCTTGATAAAGGATTCATATTCCCTAGTGTGTCACCTTGGGGAGCACCTATTCTATTTGTTAAGAAGAAAGATGGATTAATGACACTCCGCATTGATAATATAGAACTTAACAACATCACGATCAAGAAAAAATATCATCTCCGGTGCATTGATGACTTATTTGACCAATTACGTGGAGCTCAATACTTTTCCAAGATTGATCTTCATTTAGGGTATCATCAATTAAGGTTCAAAAGGGAGGATATACTAAAGACGACTTTCCGTACAAGGTATGGACACTATGAATTTATAGTGATGCCATTTGGTCTTACTAATACCCTTGCTATCTTCATGGATCTGATGAATAGAGTCTTTAGAGAGTATCTTAATCAGTTTGTGGTAGTCTTTATATACGATATTGTTGTCTATTCAAAGGGAACGGAAGAACATGAAGATCACTTGAGAATTATATTAAAGAACCTGAGAAAGGAGAATCTTTATGCTAAATTTAACAAATGTGAATTTTGGCTTCAAAAAGTTGCATTTTTGGGTCACATAATCTCAAAAGAGGGGATATCTGTGGATCCAGCAAAAACAGAGGTCATCGAAATATGGTCGAGACTAATAACAATAACTGAGATCCAAATATTTCTTGGTTTGGCTGGATATTATCGACATTTTGTGAAATATTTTTCACGATTATCTAATCCACTCACCAGGTTTACACGAAATGGAGTTATGTTCGTGTGGACAGAGGAATGTGAAGATAATTTCAAGGAGTATAAAACAGGGTTATCCAGTGAACCTATGCTCACAATGCCTTTTAGTGGAGAAAAGCATGTGATCTACTATGACGCATCCAAGAAGGGATTGGTGTGTGTTCTCATGAAAAATGACATGGTGATAGCTTATGCCTCATGATAGTTGAAAATTAACGAGCAAAATTACCCAACTCATGATTTGGAGTTAGCTGCGGTAATATTTGCATCAACGATTTGGAGGCATTATATTTATGGTGAAAGGTGTGATATTTATACTGATCACAAAAGTTTAATGTATATTTTCACACAAAAAGAGCTGAATATGTGCCAAAGAAGATGGTTGGAGCTGATTAAGGATTACGACTGCTCAATTCATTGCCACCATGGGAAAGCAAACAAGGTGGTGGATGCATTAAGTCGACAAGACCATGATAGCTTATCCCTGATGAGGATCACAAAAGATCCTCTATTTATTGATTTACAAAGGATGGATCTTGGAATTATAATGGAAGGGAAAAAATCTTATCTTTCTCAAATGAATGTTTAACCATCTATACATGTGAAGATTAAAGAGGCACAAAAATAAGATTCATAGTTACAAAATAAGGTGAGAAATGTTCCTGAATTCAACATTGATTGTGATGGGATAATAAGGCTCAGGAATCGGGTTTGTGTTCCTCCAATCCCCAAATTAAAGAAGGAGTTACTGTATGATGTTCATAGTTATTCATTCTCTATTCATCCTGGAAGCACGAAGATTTATATAGACTTGAAAGAGTAATTCTGGTGGGATATCTTGAATAGAGATGTGGCTGAATATGTCTGTCGATGCTTAGTTTTTCAGCAAGTTAAAGCTAAGAGATAGAAGTATAAAGGGATGTTATAACCATTACCCATACCAGAATGGAAATGGGAAAACATCACTATGGACTTTGTCACTAGACTTCCTAAAACATCCAAAAGCAATAATGCAATCTGGGTTATAGTTGATCGTCTTATGACATCGGCACACTTCATTTCTATAAGGGAATATTTCTCTCTAGATCAGCTTGCCATGATATATGTAAAATAATGTGGTAAGATTGCATGGAGTACCACTATCCATTATATCTGATCGGGATCCGAGGTTTACTTCGATGTTCTGGCGAAGTCTTCTGCATACTCGAGATACAGAGTTGAGTTGCAGCACTGCTTATTATCCTCAAACAGATGGTCAGTCTGAGAGGACAATTCAAAATCTAGAAGACATGTTAAGAGCATACTCTATAGATTTTAATGGTGGTTGGGATCAACACCTACCTTTGGTGGAATTTTCTTATAATAATAGCTTTCACTCTAGTATTTAGAAGGCACATTATGAATCTCTCTATGGAAAGAAATGCAAAACTCCAACTTGCTGGGATGATGTTGGGGAAAGAAAGCTATTAGGACCAGATCTTGTTGATGAGATGGCAGAAAAAGTCCGATCAATTCAACAACCCATAGGAGAAGCTCATAGTCTACAAAAAATTTGTGCCGACAACCGAAGAAAAGACACAGAGTTTGAAGTGGATGATAAAGTGTTCTTACGAATATCTCCTTGGAAGAGAGTAATGAGATTTGGGAAGAAATGAAAGATGAGACCTAGGTATATTGGTCTTTTCGAAATACTGGATCGTGTTGGTAAGGTCGCTTATCGATTGGAGATTCCACCGAATCTCTCTCAAGTTTATGATGTGTTCCATGTATCTCTCCTGAGAAAGTACATACCCGATCATTCACATTTACTAATCTCAGAAGTTGTACCGCTGGAGCAAGATCTTTCTTATGAAGAATAGCCGATAAATATTCTAGATCGTAGCAAAAAATTTCTATGGAACAAGACCACTAACTTGGTGAAAGTTTTTCATAGGAACCACCAATTATAAGAAGCTACATGGGAGCTTGATGATATGATGAGGGAGAGGTATCCTCATCTGTTTGTTATGAAGTGACGAATATCGAGGGCGAAATTCATTTTAAAGGGGGTAGAATGTAACACCCTGATATTTTATGAGAAGTATATATTTTTTATGTATTATGTAAATGTAAAGGAATCTTTCCCTACACACAACACTAGCTTGGCTTGTGTTACACGCAATTGCGACCTTCCTCGATAGTGTGTGTAGTTCGCAATACCGAGTTTCACTAAACAACGATATATTATTATAATATTTTGAACTAGCTATAATGAATAGTATTAACTGGATTTTAAATTTTATAACATTATAAATCATTATACACATTTTCTAGAATGAGGTATGAAAACAAAATCAGTTTTTTGGATAAAAGAAGTATTTTTCAAATAATGAAATTTTACCACCTTTGGATGGCGCACACATTTTAAATCTACTTTTTTACAATTTTATAAGTTCAATTTGAAAAAATAAAATTCTTCTTTTGAATCAGGATATAAAAATTTACCTTGGATAAATTATACATATTATTCTGGTATCTTTCATATTTTGATGAATAGTAAAAACACGCTATATTTTAATTAAAAACAACTTTTTTCATCGAAATAATTTATATGGACAGATTATCTTTTTAATTGGTTTTAAAGTTTAATTAGAACATATTTTTCTTATTTAATCCAATGTTGGTCATTGGAATTAATTTCACTTTTCAATTGGACATAAAAAAGTGATGATCATTTGATAGTTATTGTTTCTTAAAAACATGCTATTTGTTTTGATAACAGGAATTACATTTAAAATTAATTAATGCCACTTCAATGTTTTGAATTTTTAAAAATAGACATCATTTTTGAATTCGGAATATCAAATATAGCTTAGGCTGAATATTTGGTATTTTTCTGAAAAACATCAATTTTTGATTAATACTGAAAACACCGAGTTTTTGGTTAAAACCGACTTTTTATTTAAATAATCATCAATTTGATTTAAATTTATTTTATATCAAAATAGATACATGATAATTATATAAGTTCAATGAAATTAATTGGAATCATTTTATTATAATTTTAGATTTATAAAAAAAATTGTATTAAACTTCTCACCGTCTATTACCCACCTCCTATGAGCTTTTGCAATTGTTCATAAAACAAAATTTTTACTGCTTTTGTGAGTTGAATTTCGAAGATCCGAGAGATGCGGTTAATATCAAGGAGTAAAATGTGGTTCAATTAGATAAAAATAATTTTTGGTGAATAATTACTTTTTACTTTTATTTACCATGGTTAAAAGTAAATAGTGTAATTCAAGGTTAAAAGGAAATTATAATAATTCAACATTACCTTAACATTTTTCCAAACCTTATTGGATGAGTAATGGCCAACTATGGGTATCCTTGTCTTGATTTTGGGACCCCATGGAGCTACTTATGAATGACAATGACACATTAGATTAATTAATTTAATGTAAAGACAAAATTAGCATTAACAAAAAATACTTTAGTAATTAATTTTTATAAGGGGATATATAAAATATCATTTAGAGTATAAATATTCATTGGAAATATAAATATATTTCCTACATGTTAGTTTTTTTATAATTTTTAGACATCAAATAAGTTAAATTATTTATGACACAATAATGATGCAGTATTTACCTCATTAATAAATGATTTAAATAAATAACAGTATAATGATTACAATATTATCCAAAACAAGTCCAATTCTAATTGGATGATTTTATTTCGACCATGACTCATCTTATTTTCATATTTGATGATTTTTGGACCTTTTGAAATAAATGATAAGTTTATAATAAAATAATATTTTCACACATTCCCAAGGTGCCCCTCTCTTCCCTTAAAAAAGGGCACCTCCTCCCTCTCCTCCTCACACCAAATTGAACATTCATGCTCGGATAAACCCTTCCCATATCACTTCCCAACTTCCTTAGAAACCTACTATAGGTACTGGTCTTCTCAAAAGACCAACTCTAGTGCCCTAAGACAAAGTTTAAAGGCGGCCTTTCGAAGAAGAGGTAATACCTTCTAACGTTTTCTTCAATTTCCACTCTTCTTCTACTCCATCTTCTTTAGTTGTTTCATTATGAGGTAATAAAATCAGTATCCCTAATATACTGATATGTAATTATAAATAAGAAACAACCCTATTTCACCTCTTATCCAACCTACGGTAAACAAAATCAACGCATATGCGTATGTACGGAATACCGTCTCCATGCCGTGGTGTAATAGGTTTTCCACAACCACCTTACTTGGATGGGTATAATGGTGTAAATAAATAACTATATTTGATTATTGTAAAGTGGTATTGATTCTGAAATATTATACATAAACTTCAACACAATTCCACGATCATGGGAATGATATCATCGCTCGTGCGTATATACGTCCTACTGTCTCCATGATGTGATGTGAATCGTTCAATATGATTTTCATAGAATAATGATTATATAAATGAAATTGATGAATAAATATGATATATATTACACTAATAACATTCTATAAATTATGTATTTATATCCTATGAAGAGGAATAATAATTTATTCAACAAAACACGCATAAGAACATAAAGCAATGAACACTCTAATAACAAGTAACAATGAAATATTACTACTAAGAAGATAAAAATATGAACATATATGATATCATAACAATGAATATGATTCTGTAACAGGTCAATTAACATTATTTATACCATATTCCAGGAGGTTTGGATTCATATGAAGCATATCGGACCTAAGGTAAAGGAAAATCTTACAATCTCATTTTTATCCGAGATTGTTTGTACATGGGTATTTACTGGGGTTTATTTTATCATCCACATCCATGTTTCCTCAATATGTAATATTATTTCCATCCTCCTACAATTTTTTAAATCCAATTTACCCTTCGATGAGTATTTTGTAAAAGTTATGAAAGGAATATTATGTCGTTTTTCGTATGAGGTACTTTTTTACATTTCCATCCAAAGTACGAGAAGAATGTTTTTTAACTTATATGGCATGAATGGATATTTAGAACATTATTTCCAAGAATCTTCCATTACATGGTTTCAAGTTTATTTTTAATCAACTTCTTTTAGTTTAAAATTGTATGACATGTTATGAATGGAAACATGTTTTTGATGTAGAAACTATATTTTCCACAAGAATGGAGTTCAAGTGTTTTATTAAAATAATTTTCCATCTAAGATAAAATAGGGTTCTATTTCTATCCATATTTTTACATTGATTTGATTTTTTTATGATGGAATTAATTTTATGATGTCCTCTTATGTTATATGTGTTATGTTATGATGGCTTGATGTTTATGAGTCCTGTTTTTATTACATGGTTTATGCTATGATGTATGATATATGATTTTGTGTCACACCTAAAAATGGTTTAATTATGAGATGGGTGGGACCTATATCTCCCTCCAATGCATTGGGTAATGATTTATATCACATGACATAGACATGGATGGAACGGAAAGTTAAACCAGTTCAGTGATACAGGACTAGAACGAGGAGTGAACTCGGTTCAGTAATGGCCTTTGTCCTCTATGATGGTCTTGGAAATGAGCCTTGACTAATATGAAATGATTTTCTATAATTATGTGTGTATGCCAAAAAGTTTCATGCTTTAAGTTATGATTATTTGGGATTACTTTTCATTACTATGATTCATCCCATGACATGATATTATGACCTCTTTTCCAGGTTAAGATTTTCAAAATGTTATGTTCTTATGAATATGGTATGACTGATATTTCTTTTGTTTACCCTTACTAAGCATTTGAGCTCACCCTTTTGTATGTTTTCTTTTCCCCGGGTCTGGAAGAATGATATTAAGTAGATTATGCCAAAAAGGGACTCTAGATATGATGATATAAATGGGAGACAACATAGATGATTTATGAACTAGTTGTTTATGATTCCCAATTTCGAATGACATTATACCTATATGGTCCTTTCATGGTTTCGTTATATGTTGTAATATGTATGCTTCAATTTTGGATGCAATAACCATGTATGTAAATTATGGGTCGTTATATTGATCCAGTTGAATTCTCTAGTGGAATCTATTATTGTACGAGAACACAACTAATGGGACATTCTGATCCCATATACAATTAAATTCTAAATAATAGGATCATAAGATATCTGCGAGTTCACAAATAGTCCTTTCAAATTGACCATCATCTTGGGCGTGATAGGCCATAAAAAACCCAATTCATTACTGACGGCTAGTTGAAGATTACTATAGAATTTAGATGTGAACCACATATCATGATTGGAGATAATCGAGAGTGTGGCCCATTAAGTCTTACCACTTACTTCACATAGGTATTCACATGTTTTTCAAGTGATTGATATTTTAGAATAATAATAATGTGTGAAGTGTTTGTCAGTCAGTACACCACAACCCATATCACTTTATTTCCATTGGATGTTTCTGGAGACTTGTTACAATGCCTATAGTGAAATTCTCCCATTTCCTCATGGGTATATGAAATGGTTTCATCATACATTTTGACTTTTGTTTCTCTACTTTAACTTGCTAAAATATTAAGCACATTGTGATATACTCAAAAATCTCCACCTTTATGTTGTCCCACAAGAAGTGTTCTCAGAGATCAAGGTATATCTTGGTGATACCAGGATTGATAGGGAAAGCTTAGATATTTGAATTATAAAATAACTCTTTTTTATCCCAGGTGATGAAGTAACACAAAGAAGTGTTCCAAAATTATTCACATCATCATCATCATTATATAATTCTTTCATATTACTTTACTTTACTACATTCACCTTCTTTTGTAACACAAAATCTTCCTTTTTTTCCTCCATAACCATCTATTGGATAGATGGTTGGGAAATAATTTGGGAAAGATAGTATGTATTCTCAGTCGTTATGGTTTCCAAATCCCTACATTGTATATCCCTGAATATGGGTTCTTTCTCAATATGCACCATGAATAGAGTAGTAGGTTGTTCTATACTAAGAGTATCAGCTACGTTATTTACGTTTCCTAGATAACAACGAATAAAGAAATCGTATTCTTTGATTATATTTAACAATATTCATTGATTGATATTGATTTTCTTTTGAGTGAATATATACATTAGGCTCTTGTGACAGATATATGTTACACTTCTCAAAATAGAGGTAGTGCCACCCGATTATCAAAGAAAATATAAAAATTGTTAGCTCAAAATCATGCAGCAAGTAATTCTTATCATGGATAATCTACCACAGTGGGGAATAAACTATCACATTATCACTTTTAAATTGTAAATAAGTGAAAAATTTCATTGAAGTGTCACTGAATATCAAAAAGCATCCTCTAATGTTAGGTAATGTGAGTACATGTGTAGTGATCACCCTTCTATTTCACTTTTGAATCATTCCTCACATTATTCCATCTAGACATACATTACCCCTTTCCCTATTAACATAGTTTCAAAGCATGAAAATCATGAGAAATTTCTGAAAAACATCAGTAGTACCCAGCCAATATAAGAAAACTACATATTTCTGTGGCACTAGTGGGTCTGGTCCATTCATGTATTGCGTTTTTTTAATTTTCAATAGATATTGTCGAACTTGTTATCACATGTCCCTATAACGTGATGTAATTCATCAAAAAGTAACTCTTTTTTAACTAGGTGTACAACTTCTCCTTTCTCAATGTCTCCAACACAATCCTTTGATGTTCTACACGTTTCTTCATTCTCTTAGAATAGATGAGAATGTAATTTATAAATAGAACACTAAGCTTTCTGATGAAATTGAACAAGAATCTATTCATCAAATCTAAGAATATTTTAGGTGATTGAATAAGTCCAAAGTGAATCACCATAAAATCATTGTGCCCATACCTTGTACGGAAGGTAGTCATCTGAATATTTTCATCATTCCCTTTTAGCTAACGATATCTAGAATAAAAAAGCACTATTGAGAAGTATTGGTATCCTCACAACTAATTTAACAAGTCATCAATCCTTGGGAGTGTATATTAGTTATTTATGGTGTTCTTGTTGAGTTCCATAAAATTGATACACAAACACATTGATCCATCTTTTTTCATTACCAAGAGCATGGCACACCCCATGGTGATTCACTTGGGCATATGAACCCTTTTCCCAAATTCTCTTGTAGCTACTTATTTAACTCCCGCAATTCGATCGGATGGATACTATATGGAAACATTTGAATATGAGTAGATCTAGGTAGTAGTTCTATTAAAAACATTACCTCATGATCTGGTGGAAGTCCATGTAAGTCTTCAGGGAATAAATTATTATATTCCCTCATGATAGGAATTTCCCCTAGGTGGATAATTTATTTTGACTCATCCATTTGATCATCATATGTCTTTTTATGGGGAATCAACACCCACAACATTGAAGTATTTTTCATAGGATATTCATTATATTCCATTAATTTTTATGGGACCAAGTGATGGTATGAAAAATATAATGTTATTTTCTTTTCCTGACAATAGGTATGTGCTCTATATAACAAGGGCCAATCCATTCCCATTATAGCGTCAAATTACACCAAGGGAATTATCTCAAGATTCTCTAGAGGAATCATCCCTCATACCCCTACATGAGAAGATTCTAACACTTGGGTTTCAATTATTGATAAACATGGAGTTTTTATAGATATCTCTAAATCATGGTTTTAGGGCTTCTATTCAATAGTTCTAGAAATCTAGCTAGATATAATGAAATGTGTAGGACTAGAATAAAATAAGACATTTTTAATTCATAAGTAAATAGGAAGTGTACATTTTATGAATTTATTTTCTTACTCCACTTCTACAGTATTAATGGAATAATACATTCCTTATTCCTTTGTATTTCGTAGTTGTTGAAGATAATTACTCTCAACGAGTCATGTTTTTGTGCAATGGATATCATAGTGACTTTTCTAACTACTGTTATAGCATGGGACTATGGGTGATTCTATCCTTACCTACGCCACATTCTCTAGCATTCTCATGTATTTTTGACACACTTGAGCTTTCTGGCCTTTTCTCCCATAATTGAAGCATTTTCTCATCTTATTGAGGTTGTTCTATTGATGTTACTTCCCACATTTTTACATGTAGGTTGTGGATTTTTCATTCCACCTTTCACATTTTATCCTCTAGCATGAAACACCATCATTTGTTTCTTATAACCATAACCATGGTACATTTCTCCAAACTCTATCTCCCCTTTCGGATCACATCGAACTACTTCTTCATAACTCCGAAATTCTTGAATTTCATGAGCCTTTAGAAGGTGTGGTTTTAATCCACTAATGAATCTCTAAATATTACAATCATTATTGATAAACAAATATCAATGTGTACCATGGAATCCTTATGTAATTCACTTCATAGGACATGAAATATTCTTCATCCTTTTTCTTTAGCTCTATGAATTCTCTATCCATGTTCATATAATTATTTAATGGGAAATACTTTTTAGGAAACAATATATTAAAGTATTCCCACTCCATCCCTTCAATTTCATCTCTCATCTTGATGTTCTTAATCAATTCCAACTATTTCTTAGTCTCTCCATCGAGATGATAAATAGTAAGATTCACGTTCTCCATCTTAGAATTGTTAGGTGTATAAAAAATCTTCTCCATTTAGTTTACCCATTGGTCCATAATTAGTGTATTGGAAGATCAACTTAATTTTGGTTGTCGTTGCAACACATAATACTTGATATCCAATTTATCCCTTTTAGTTGATGGAGGATGTTCCACATTATTCAGGTTATTATTCCTAACCTAAGACAACTGGGTAAACATTACCATGATCTCTGGAACTCATCCTCCCAAAGCATTGGGGGTTTCATTTAGTAAATCATTTCATTGTCCCTTGCATGGGTTTTGTCCTAGTTTCCCTTAATTTCCACCAATTTCTAAAATAAAAATGGTTAAGAGATATTATATTTTAACAAGTAATGAATAATTAATTTATTCCCCTATTAAATTAACACTAAAATAATATCTTATGTGATCCCTAAGTTTATAAAATATTCTTGTGTGCTTACATATTCTTAGATTCATTCTAGGGGTTTCACTAGGTTTCTCTAATCCAAATTCCCAAATTAACTATATCAATCCTTTGATACCAAATATTGAGACCCTTTATTTCATACATTACATTGACATCATTTTAATGTTAAATAGAAACAAATCATTACATGATGAGGATCCAATGGTTTTTCATCTTTGGATAACTAGAACCATACATAACATTAAATAAATTAAACATAAACATTTATTTAGTTTCATGTTCTCTTGCTTCCTATTTTCCCTTGAGTACTCTTTAATACACATAATCACCTAAGGATATACATCAAAAGGGGAGATATATAATACCAATAAGAAAATAAGAACATGAGACAATAAAACATTGGGTGATAATTATAATTATCATCATAACATAGGAATAGGATTATAAACAATGTATGAATAATTAATTAAAGGATTTGAAATTGGAAATGAAAAAAAGGGAAACTTATTTCATTATGGTTAACAAACACACATAGTTAGGTACATATATAGAATCATGTTCACGCATTTTTAACTTTAAAACTTGAGATACATCACATTACCAAATAAATTATAGCATTCTATAATTTCAGGCACACCCATCACATCATAACATCAACATCTTGCTATATAATTCTGGGCACACCCCTCACATAATAAAATTTAAATTATAATAAATTCCACATAGAATGTATATTAATCATGGAAATAATTAACCATTAAAAGGAATGAGTTTATTTTCATAAATAATACATTCATAAACATTGGGTACCAAAATAAAAGTGGGAATAACATACTTGTTACAAGAACCATCAAACTTGAGTCAGAGGTAAAGGGTGTATTTTTTTTGAGAAGAATCCTTTTGGATAAAATTTTATTTGACATAAACTCTAGTGGAAAACATTTATATCCTAAAAAATTAAGATAATGATAAATAAGTTATTTTTATGGAATAACTATACTAAAAATGGATTTAAAGAGGGAAACCCCGATGAATGAAAGTTGGGTTCGAGAATTCCCCTTACCTTTTTTCTGGAGGCCTTTTTCACATTAATGGCTTCTATAATCACATTTTACTCTATAATAAACAAATAAAGAACCTTTTATACGTATTATTTATTAATTATGGTTTTATAAAGGTATTTTATGGTTATTTTTATAAGTTATGTAGTTTATATTCATTTTCCTAGAGTGTTCTTTTTCTTAGTATTCTTCAATGGATCACTTGTACACATCAATGGATGTTCATGTAGAACATGGATAGAAATACATAATTAATACTAAATGATATTAATGATCTTACAAGATTTTATATTATCTTTTAATAAATTTGGTTATATACCCTTATGATAAATCATTAGTTACAATTTAATGATGGTCATTTTAGGTTATTTTGTGTAGTTTTTGGATCAGAATAATCATTTTATGTTTTATCATTTTGAATTATGTATAAAAATGTTTTATCAATAATAAAAGGGGTTATGACATAAATATTAAAAACATGAACCATTTAATGGTTTTATTGACATCCTTGATGGTTTGGAAGGAAAATGGGAGACCATCACCCACGGTGTAGGTAAACTAACACATCACAGGTGATGATTTCATTTTTATAAACAGAGAGAGGGGGGAGGAGTATAATGAAAAATATTCCATTAACAAGATAGAATAAAATTGTATAAATTATAATGGAGTTATCATGGAATTTGGATAAGATAAGTTGAGGACAAGAGAAAAAATTAATAAAATATGATTAAAATTTGAAAGAAAAGAGATAGAGAAATTACCTCTAGAATTCTCCCATTGAGATCATTCCCAAGGCTTCTAATATTGGTCTTTGGATGAGACCAATATCCTATTGATTTTATTAAGGTGAAGAGGAATTGGTTTGGGCCAAATTTAGACAAGTCTAGAATCCTGAGGTATGAGGAAATGAGGTTGTGAGGGGTGGGATATATAGTTAAGGGGAGGGGTGTTTTCTCAATATATAATTTATTGGTTTATTAATTTCCATCAATAAAATAAATAGTCATTATTAAAAGAATAAATATATTAAATAGGGTATTTGAGTTAAATCCAATGGTCATTTACATCATCAATTACTCAATAATGATGAAGAAATTTATTTATTTAGCATAATTTGTAAATTATCTAATTCCACTATTCAAAAAAAATTATTTTTAAAAAAAATAAAAATTGTACCCTAACCATTTTTCATTGTGTAGGATTCAAAAAATTATTCCATTTAATGAAATTAGTTATCTAAATATGATTAATTTATTTTCTTATTAAAATCCTAATTTACATGAAAATAAAATTTTTAAAATAAAAACTACATTTCTAACCAATTTAAAATTTAAATAATGTATCATGAATTTAACATATAATAATAAGACATCCAATTACTTTTTTATGAATAAATTTCATAAAAATAAATTTCATATAAATTATTAAATTATTCATTAAATATTCTTGACGTAACAAATTACCAACACTATAAAATAATTATATCGTATTTTCACTTATGGGATGGATGAATTAAGTTTATAATATCATTGGTAGAGATCCTATTCGTTTGTATGGTTTACTATTAATAATGGCAACATTACTATTCATATGGGTATGTTACTATTCTAAAAAAATTTTGTTTTTCCAAAAGGAATCCAAACAACTTACTAAATGAAATCGTGTATGTCTGATTTTTGAAATTCAAATCACAGAAGTGGGAAAATTATTTTTCAATCTCACATTGAATTAAACTAATGTGGCATTGTTTTTACTGAAGTTATTTTTTTGATTATAGTATATTAAATTAATATTATAAGGGAATAATCATTGATAATATTTTGTGTCATTAAACCATGATCACAAATTTGTCCTATTCCAATATGGCCAGTAGTACTCCACCTACATCCCTGGAAAGGATTTGCTGAACCTCCTCTTGAAGGTGAAGCTAGCACATAGCCTTTACCACTTGTTTCATTTGGGAAGGCCTTGTAGAAATTCTAAATATGCCCCCAATATACCCTATCCTCAGTGCTCGACGGGGATATGGGACACTAGAACCTATTATAAACAGACTTCCAACACTTCAAACATACCACATAACTATCTGTTAGTACTATGTAGTAGCTGCTTCTCATGTGTGCAGTCTCAAAGAATCACTTATGAACTCTAGTAGAACAACTTCATTTTTTTGGGTTCTGAACCACTTTGACTCACACGATTTTCATTCCTCAAAATACTCTTAGTGATTATGTCCAGGTTCCCTCATATTCCACTCACTGATATAACTTTCTAATATCTCAGACTCGAGTTCCACTCATAGGTTCCTCGATCCCCATGAGACAGATGGACTCAAGAACATCTCCCCAAATGTCTGTGGCTTTTGACTAGTAGTGGGGGCCTTGAGTGCGTCTTTGGGGAGAATTTTCTGTCATTACCATAGTAACATAGCAATATAATCCGTAGATTAATAGTGGAAGAAGTGTAAATGGTGGTAAAATTGAAGAATGCATAAACAACCAAGTAATATTTATCCATGGATAACTAGAAACATAATCATATACAATGGATAGTAAAATATGTAATGTGTCTACAAATCCGGAAATCATGGAATCAAGGTTAAAATAATAGGTATCATAGAAGCTATATAAATTGAATCAAAAATGAAAAAACTATACCATAGTATCTCGAGCTCCATCCTAGTCATCTTCTTATAGGTTCATCCTAAATCATACAAGAAGTCAAACATCCATAAGAGGGTTTTTTCGCTTTTTTAACCAGAAAGTGTGCACTCTTACTTAGTTCCATAGATAGCCCTTATAAGGTTTGAGATAAATCATAGAATTCCACCACTAACGACATATATCAATATCCTATACTTGTATATAATATGAAAGTGTGAAGATATAGTTAAGTGATGTAGTAATAAAAATTTTAAATGGGTCAAATATGGTTCCAAAAATGAAAATGGGCAGACACTAGATGCATTGACTAATATTAGAAAAACACAGAATAAGTATCAAGGGATTCAATGAATGGTATAAAATATATCAGGGATAAAATTTAATGTATCTGACTTAAAATGGATTCTATACCCAATATAGTTTTTATAACATACTCAATTCCCAATTTCACATATATAAGGGATGCAATTCCATGTATCACATATGTGATTCCCATGCCTTGTATCACATATAGAGTCTCCAAGCCTAGTATCACATATATGGTCTCCATGACCGGTATCACAATAAGGGGATCCATGCTCATATAATATCTCAAGGGAATTCATGCCCATATAGTATTAATATATAGGGTCTCCATTATTGTATATTATAACAATTATACTGGTTCATCATGACCATAGAGATATAACATGTTTGAGGGTCATCATTCCCATTTAGTATATCTATTAACCATCATCATTCCCATTAAATATGATGCATGGGGGATGCCATGTTGTTTCATTTATAAAATTAATATTGATAATCATTCCTATATTTCATAATTAAGGGGGTCTCCATAACCACACAAACATGTCAATAATATCCATTATCTTTACCATGAGAATATCGATAATTCATAATTCGTTTACATTTTTCATTAACTAGGGCTTTAAAATTGCTCAATTTAATTAGGTGTCACACCTATTATTTAGAATTTAGTAAAAAGTATTATTTTATAATTTTATATGGACATAAATTATTTTCATGAGGTGTGGATCGATCCCAACTTGAGTTTTTGTGCATTTTATAATAATCCTTCATTTTGGCTTGGTAATGTCTGGCACTCTGGCATGGCATGGTTAAAGCCATGTGGCTTCTCCAGATCCTAGTTAGGCCTTCCTAGTGTGTAGTTAGTTAATTAAATAACTTAATGAATAATAATTTCAATGCAGAAAAATGAGAAAAATAAAATAATTCTAGGACTGTATAAATAATAATAATAATTCCAATATTATTATTATTATTATTTTCTTTATGATTTTAATTTAGAAATTATTTTTTTATGTCACTGTCAATAGTATACAATTTTTAAAATAATTAATTTTTTATTATAGCATCTAATTATTATTATCAACATTTTAAGTTGGTCTATTTTTTTAAGGTTATATTTTTTCTTTTTCTTTTCTATTTTTCATCGTTTTCTTCTCCATCTATTTTCTCTCATCCTAACCATCCCTCATCATGCACAGGTCTCCCCATAACCCTTAATTGTGCCACACCCTCATTTTGGCCTCTATTTGGTCGGTGATTCCCTGTACACCTCCTCTTCCAGCGAACCATGCACGGGCACACTATCCTCCCTCCCAATGAGGCAACAGTGCCACCCCTGCTACCCACATCACACACCTCTCATGCCACTCCCTATAGCCCCCATCCCTTGGCCACACCCTCTTCCATATATGAACCACCCATTTTGGTCCTCCTGTGTAAGCCCTTCTCATTTCTCAGTAATCCTCTCAAACCATTATTGTAGGGGTGTTCCTCTTCTATTGATTTTTTATTCCATTTTGAAGGTTTTCGGGGTGGTTTTTTATGTTGCAGTTAGTTCTACTTTAGTATAAATGGCAGTATTCTTTGATTTTTTATATTAATAGTATTTTTAGAAGTTCGGTTGTTATGCAATGGATTTTGTGCACCAAAATTTTTTTTCTTCCAATAACAAGGTACGTGATTCCTCTTATTAGTATTTAATTATTATATTTTGTTTATTTGATTAATTTAAAATATTGATTATTTAGTATTCATGCTATGATTGTTGTTTTGTTTGAGATTTAATATACATTTTATTTTTCAGTATCATGTGTATTCGATATGTGTTCAATTATTTGTTCTACCAATTGTGAGGTATTTATTAGTGTTTTATAGAATGTGCATTTAAATTTCTAGAATGTTCAAAGGGTGATGTTTTTTTGGTGTATTTTCAATTTTTGTTTTTTTATAAAAGAAGATTTGAGTGATTTTATGGCGTGTAAAGTCATGCAGTATATATTGAAATTGATTGATAAATTTTCTAGTGGGTTTTTTAGTTGTATAAATGATGATTTTGACTGTGCATTTGGTTTATTTAATTTGGTAGGTGATAAAGATTATGTTTTGAAAGGTTTTTTGAGTCTTTATTACTTCAAAATGGAATTTTTTGTGCATGTGTGGTGTTTGGTATAGGTAGTGACACATTTGTTTTTTTTTTTTAGAATGACATGTGATATGAATTTGGATCCTCTTCAGCACAAATAAGAAGCCCATGGACTAGATGGGTAGACCAGAAATAGTGTGTTAGTGATACAGAAGTGGCATTGGGTGTGTTTCACTTAGCTATATTGACAACTACAACACTAACTAAACCTTTTGATGGTTATTAGAGACCACTAGGTTATGGGTTTGTTCTCTACTAGTATCTCGTGCACAAGAACACATTTTTTCATAGTTCTTATAAAAATTTTCACCGAGATGTGAGGTTCTAGGGTCCCACATTTCCCTAGTACCTATAGGGCCTCTCCCATAGTTGGTTGTCTTGATTACTTTTCTCACACCAAAAAAATATTGTATGAAATTTTAGATACTAAAAAAACAAAAGTGTTTTTACATTAAAAACCACATTCCTAGAGTGTTTTATTCCTTAAATTAATATTCATTTAAAACATTCCATGATTTTAATTAATTTAATTTACTAGAATTGAAAATGTATTTTTCATTAAATATTTATGTGTTTAATCTTTTCTTAGTGGAATCTTATTGGTTGTTATCTCATAGCTTACTTAATCTATTGGGTTCAAGTAGTTTTTTCGGATACATTTAAGGGTATGGATTTTGGAGACTGTGGTTTGGCTTTCAATTAATCCTTCTAGGTGTGGTTTCATGAAGATGGATTGAGTGTGGTGTCCTTTTTCAAGGTTGTGATTTTTGATCTGGTTTTTGGTTACCATACCTTATAGTTTTTGTTTGGGTTCTGGTTTTTAAATATGTAACTGAAATTCACATTTTTTGTTAAAAGATTGTTTGGGTTTGACTTCTAGTTTTGGTTTGGTTTATATTTTTGGTTGTTTTCATTTATACATAGATGCATTTAAATCATTCACAAATTTTATTTTCGATACCCTGGCTCTTTTTCCAACCTGAGGAATTTGTAACAACCTTTGGGCCTTGTTGAGGACCAGTTCAGGTTTTTGCTGGATGGAGACCCAAGATGTTTCATGTAAAAATCATATGAAAGGATGGTGGATGTTGTAGTTTGGTCTGCTAATGATTTAGGACATGGAGATATTCTAGCTCCTACTCCTGCTCTAGTTAGGGAAGATGAATCTCTTCCTAAAAAGGGAAAAAAATAACAATCTCTCATGAAGAAATCTCCTTCATTTCGAGGGAGCACAGAGCCTCAGGAAGAGGAGTAATGGTTGGAGAAGATAGAGTTCTTCTTTGAGTTCCTAATCACCCTTGATTTTATTCGAGTGAAATGAGATTCGTTTCGTCTAGAAGGTATCATTCGATGGTGGTTGGACTATGTGGCCCAAGATGGGAAGCAAGAGTATATGATCTAGAAATACTTGAAGGAGGTCTTCAAAAACCAATACAACCCTGATCTATTGGTGTAAGCTAGACCCTAAAAATTCAGGGATATTTTTTAGGGTGACCATTCAGTGATGGACCATTCCAACCGATTCACCATGCTTGTCCGATATGCACCTAAAATAGTCTCCAAAGAACATAGGTTGAGAGGTTTCAAAAGTGTTTGTGACCAGAGATTTATTATCTGGTATTCCTATTCAAGATAAAGACTTATGCTGAGGTGGTTGGTTTATCTTGTATGGTTTAGATTTATCATAAGGTTACGTTTGGTTTCAATGGGGATATGTCAATTTTTGGAAATGACAGTTCATCTGAGAAGAAGAGGAAGAATGATGATAAAGGGAATAAGGGTGGAGAAACTCTGGTCATACCTCATATCAGACATCATCTGGGGATTCTGGTGTATATTATGTTGTGTGCCATCAGTGCAAGAAGTCAGAACACATTAGTCCACCTAGTCCCTCCCCTCTCAATCCGATATTTAATGTGGATTTATTTCACATTTGAAGCACTTTTGAAGATCGACACACTCATGCCAAAGTCGGTCAAAATCTGTGGCTTCTAGGGGAGTGTATTTTTATTCAAATCCAATAAGAATTATAGGATCATAGTTTGGTGGCTAAGGTGGTATGACCCTATATTCTTTTGGGTAGATCCACAACCGAGTAGTCTCTCTCAGGAAGGGACCATGCATCTGCATGTTATGGATTAGGCACTAGTGGGATATAATGCAGGATTAGAAATTCATTGAATTAACATTCTGATTGCATCTTTCATAGGTTCCATTATTTTTATGCTGTTTCATCTATCTCTATTATAACTTCCCATCTTGGGAATCTGTTGAACTAACCAGCCTAGCTATTACCTTTTTACAATGTAGATGGTAACACAATTGGGTAAGAATAAAGGGAAAGGCCTTCAGTGTCTACCATGTGCACTTTTTGTCTTAGATTAATCTATGGAGTGGGACTTTATAGAATTGGATTTGGAAATTTTCAATGTATTCCTTGTCATGGATCTGCAGGTGCACTTTTAGGTGCATACTGATTTCTATTGGGGGCAATTTATTTTTATTGAACCTGATAGGAGTCCACGGTTACTTCAAGGGGAATGGGATCCAAGGTCGGGTCACACAGGACCTCCACTCCTAGAGTTGGGAAATATTTCTAACTAGTTATCATCACTGTCACAGGATAATGATGGAGGCGCTCCTTAGGTTGGATTAATTCTTATTAAGGATGAGTTTCTAGAAGTTTTTCCAAATTATTTTTTGGGCTTACTCTCAAAGCGGGGCACAAGGTTCTTGATAGATTTATCTTCAAGAACATAGCCTATATCTATTCCCTCATATCACATATCCCCCACTAAATTGAGGAAATTAAATATACAACTGGAAAATTTCTAAACCCAAGTGTTCATTTTCTTGGGAATCTCTCCTTGGACTTCCCCAGTCTTAATTGTGAAGAATTCCAATGGAACTCTCTATTTCTTCTTTGATTACAAGATTTAATATAATGTATCCAAAAATAAATAAATACCCTTTACTTAAAATACATGATTTGTATGGCCATATGAAGGGGGAAAAGTGGTTCTCCCAAAAAGACGTCTATTCCGGTTACCACCAACTCAAAATGAGGGAATCTGATACCTGATGCGAATTTTCAAATCTAGTGTGCACACTTTGAGTATCTGGTCTTTCCTTTTTGGATTAAAAAAATGCTCCAATGATTTTCATAGTTCTCATGAATAGTTTTTTTCAAAATTATCTTGACATCTTTTTCATGTTACTTGTGGATGAAATCGTGGTTTACTCTAGATCTGATGAAGATCGTGATCATCATTTTGGAATCATGTTGGGCACTTTACTAGATAATAGCCTTTATGCGAATCATTATAATTGCACATTCTAGATTAGAGAAGTGAAGTTTCTAGGAAACAGGATTTTAGAGAATGGGGTTTCTGTGTATCCCAAGAAGATTGGTGCCGTTATTTCATGGGAATAACTGAAGAATGTGTTTGAGATTTAGAAATTTCTTGGAAGTAAGATATTATAGGTAATTTGTTCAAGATTTATCTTGGAATTCCTCCTCTATGACCGCACTAACCTAGAAAGGGGTTAATTTTAAATGGAATCAAGAGTGACAAGTATCCACTGAGGAGTTGGAGAAGAGTATGACTAAAAATTCGTGTTGATCTTTCTAGATTCTGAGAATGGATATGTTTTTTATTGCAATGCTTCAAGTATGGGCCCCGGGTGTGTACTCATGGGAGATAGTCATGTAGTTTCTTATGTTATAGCCAACTCTGACCGCATGAGAAGCATTACCCGAATAAAGACATAGATTTGGTTCCAGAGATTCTTTCCCGGAATCCATGGGGTCACTACCTCTTTGGGAGGAAAGTTATTGTCTTCTCTGACCATAATAGCCTTGTCAACATCCTCTCAAAGAAGGACTATAATTTTTGGTAGGATCATTGGATCAACTATCTGCAAGGGTTTAACTTTGATATTTTCTATAACCTATGCAAGGGTAATGTGGTGTCTTACACCTTCAGAAAGATGGTGGAGATGTAAGATCTAAAGAAGTCCAGTAATGAGTGGACTTTGATGGGAGTATTCTCCCTAATACACTTGGAGACAAAGGATCACATTAGGGGAATATTTTTGGCAAACATTTAGTTGACTCTTGTTCTTACGAAGTTTATTTAGAAGTAAAATCCTAATGACAAGTTATTTTAATTGTCCATAAACATTTTTCCTGGTGGGGAGACTTCTTGTGATAAGTCATTGACTTCCGAGGGGATCTTGTGCATCAAGAGCCATATGGTGGTTCCATTGTCTCTGTGGAATTTGGTGATGCAGGAAAGCCACCAATCTCAGATGGTCATCAATCATGCTACTGCCAAGATGTATTTTGATTCTCATCACCAGTTCTTGTGGCTAGGAATGAGACCAGACATAGCTGAAATCGTATCGATATGTTATACTTGTATGTAGGTGAAACCAGAGCATCAAAAATAGTCTAGTTTGCTTCAACTGTTTCCCATGCCAACCTGAAAGTGGAACGAGGTCACCATGGACATAATAATTGGATTTCTTTATACACCATGAGGTAGGAACACCTTTTGGGTGGTAATTGATTGTTTGAACAAATTACAACACTTTATCCCAATTAGAGATATAACTACCGATGATGAGCTAAAGAGATTGTATATTTTAGAGGTTGTCAGACCTCATGTTGTACCATCAGCAATTGTTCCTGACTGAGAACATACCATTACCTCCCATTTTTGGAAATATATCAATGGGAATTGGGATTGCTGATCAAAAGTATCTCAGTATAACCTCCTCAAATGGATTGTCAGATAGAGTAGGAAAATTATATTCTAGTGGACATGCTTCGTGCATATGTGTTAGATTTCATTGGATTGTGGGATTTCTATTTTGGACTGGTCATGTTATCTTATAACAATATTTACCAATCCTCCATTCGAATGTAACCCTTTGATGAAATCTATGTTATTACATTTCGGTCTATTTTATTTTGTAATGAGGTAGGTAAGACCTCACATTATTGACTGATCCTGTGCAGGAGACGTTTGAGAAATTCATGTTAATCAGGTAGCGATTATAGATTGCATAGATTTTCCAAAAATCTTTTGTTGATCAGAGGCATCAAGATCTTGTTGTTTTCTATGGGTGATCAGGTGTTATTGATGGTTGCCTCTCGCTGTGGTCATCATCACTTGGGAATTAGAGGAAAGTTGGCACCATGGTTTTTTGGGACGTTAAATTTCAGTGAGCTGATATTAAAGGTGGAATAGAATTTCTCTCTACCTTCTCAATTCATGTCGATTACTGAGGTGTTTCATGTCTCCTAATTTAAAATGTATAATCCGGATTCGTCTCATTTGTTGAATTGGGAAGATTTTAAAATATATCCTCATCGATAAGTGTTTGAGTGGCCTGTAATGACCCAATATATGGAATAATATGTTGTTTCCTAAACATTTATTTTTTTATTATTCCATAATAAATAAAAATATAAAAGTATAAATGAAATGATACAATCGGGTTTTGACCGTTATATGACCATTATAAAGAATAATATTTTTTAATGTTATACTTATTGTTAATAAATTGAAATGATGAGAGATAATTAATATAGAATGAAGAGATGATGGCCTCATCCAGTAGACTCGGGCTATTCCAAGATCATTTTTTAGAGCTTGGGAAGGAGGTAGTGCCACTGGGATTTTCTCCAGACCAAGCCCAAGATGTTCTACAACATGTTATTTTAGAATGAAATCACTATCATGAGAAGTTCTTGTTAATAGAGATTTCACCTCGAGCAATGTTATCTGAGTTTCCCCAAGTGTCCATAACCATCGAACACATTACCCTTTGGGAGAATGCATGTGTTTTGAGGGGTTATGTTTCAAGGCCCTAGTTACATGAAATGTATTCCCATTTTTAAATAAAAATGTTATTTCATCCTTTATGTTTTATGTATAGTTTTTCTTAATAATTATGATGGAATTTGATATATTGATGTTTCGATTAAAATTTGTAATTTTATTATATTAATATACTTAATTATTAATAATATTTATAATAAGGAAATAATTTTATAAAAACACTACTTTTTAAATACAAATGATAAAATAAATATAATTTTTTTAACTGTTGAAAATTTTATAGTGTATATCATGACCCATTTTTTGTCCACTGTTATTTTTAATAATCCCGTATTTTTATAGGTTGAAATTAAATTTCTCATTTATATAGATTTATTAATTTATAATAAATTTCATTTTATAATTTGTACTATCGATATTAGGTCACAGTGAATTTATGAAGATTTTATAAAATAATTTAGTTTTTTTGAATAGTAAAAATCTTGTTTGAGTTTTTCTATATGTTTAAGGACATTATAGCTATATCATAATGATTTAATGATTAATTAAAAATTGTGGTCATCTATGACCTGTAATATTAATTTAATAGGTGTCCCAATATTCCAATACCATGGGAAAAATACCATGAGAAAGCCTATGATTTCCAAATACTTCTAATGAGGTGTCCTATGAAATTTATAAAAAACTCTCTCTCTTTTACAATAAATACACACACATTCCATATTTTCTCCACATTATAAATTAATCCCATACTATTTTATGATTTTTCTACCTCCAAAGGATTTGTCCCAAGTTCATCTTAATCCCCCATGTTCTCGATCAATGATTTTTAGATGTTTGTCTTCAAGGTAATGGAATTCCCAACATCTCTTTTCCTTTCATGTTATCTTTTATGTGGTATGTCCTTTGATTTTTCATACCATGTTATTATTTACATTTGATTATTTCTCTATTATATATTCTAAGTCTACTATTAATATGTGACCCCTTCCCCCTCACATATTAATGTTTTCTAAAACCATTTTTTATAGTCGTTATGCTGTAGAATTTTCATCTCAAAATATGTCTCTTTTTCAAATGAATTGCTTTTATTTTCATTATTTTAATACCCAAACATCATTAATTTCTAGAGTCACTTTTCAAGACATAAAATGATTTATTTGATTCTTAAATTGACACATATATATCCCTTATTATTTTTCTATGGGTTGTAAATGACATAACGATCATGTTTTTAAGAACTTTTTAAAACAACATGACTTTGATATAAGACCCATTTAATTTTCTCTCATTGGGTTATTTATTAAATGTTTCAATATGATCTGTGGGTATAATATAAAAATAAATAAATATTAATGGTTTTACATGATATAACTGTAATTAATTGGGTAATTTAATTAATCTATAGTAAAGAAATGTTTTATGATACCTTGGTGTATAACTTTTGTAATTTTTTGACACATAGGGGATGGAGCATGGTGATATACTTATGAATGTCAAAATTAAATGTTGTACCCATATTTTCATGTTATTATTTATGTTCTTATTGTTATCATATGCATATTTCTCTTGACTTTATTAATTTATTCATGTTCTTACTGATATCCTTCATGATCACATGTGAACCGTTTCACTTGTTTTCCCATACAAGTCCTTCTTCTCACCCTTTCCATTGATGTGTGTCCCTAGGTTATTTGACGCAATAATTAAACATAAGATTAACCATGAAGAATCATTTCATGTGGAATAGAATAATGTTGTTTGTTTTCATGTATTATTTACCTTATTTCCATGACACTAAACATTAGAAGAACCTTAGTTTGTAAAATGTCTTTTATTGTTATATAATAAATATATGGTATGAAATAGTTGGTATCAAAGGATAGTTTACTTATTTGTAAAAATTATGATATGAAATATTTATGAAGAAACCTGAATAAAATTTTAGAAAAAATGTTATTTTTTTGGTATTTTTGTGAAATTTAATGTAAGCGGTTTCAAAATAAAAAAATCCATGTTTGGATACGAACAAGTGGATATGGATCTGACACAAAAATAGAAAGGGGTAAAACTTGAACACACCAATTTGATCTAGACTCAAACAGAAATGGGTACTTGACAATAGGCAATACTTCACTCCATGATTGACAGTCTCATGAGATATTTTTGGGTAATCCTATGTTTCTAAAGAACTATTATGAAGGATTTATAAAAAATGTTATTGTTGATAACATGTTTATGAAAGATGTTTTAATACATAAAAATACTTTTGTGTTATGAGATTTTAATTTATATTAGTTTGTCTTTAAGGATTTGTTATATAAAAAATTGGATGGAAATTGGAGGAACTGTAAAAATGGTGACCGGAAGGGGCCATGCATTGAGAGCCCTTTGATGGAAACCAAAATTGAAGATTTCATAAGAATGGTGAATCATGTGAGTTATGTTATGGAAAATAACCTTAATAAATATAAGAGACCAATTCCCCTAATAAGTGAACAAAATGAGTTTTAGTCATTTATGTGTCAATGACCACTAACATTTAGGGGATCTACCAAACCATTTATTGTAGAGAAATGGATAATGTTTGTAGAAAAGAAAATTTACATGCATATAGTTATGAATAAGAGAAAGTTACCATAGCTATTTACTATTTAGATGGATAAGCTGATCAGTGGTGGGAACTGATTAAAAACACGAGTCTAAGGGGGGAGATTGATCCTATGGAGTGGGAAGTGTTCAGAGGTATCTTCTTCAATGAGTATTTCCATCATTCGAAGAACAAGAAAATAAAAAAATAATTTCTTGAGATAAATTATAAGGAGAAAAAATCTATGGGAATATTTGAAATTAAATTCAAAATGCATTCATGTTACACCTCTAGCCTTTTTATGGATCCTAATGGTAATGTTGATATATTATCTATTGGACTAAGACCTCTTCTATGGAAGAATTTATCCAACTTATATTATGATAGATATGAGAAGATCATATGATGTGATATGAATGTCAGACAAGAGTTTAGTGAGATGCAGTGGTCCCATAAATCAAATGAAAATAAGATATCAATGGATCCATTCTTGGGGAGGTTCTTTGATCCGGGAAGAGTTAGAAATCAAGTGAAACATCCCATGTGTAATAAATGTGGGGAAAAGAATTTGGGGAACCACCTACTTATGAATGGTAAATGTTACAACTATGTAAGAGAAGGTCATGGTACTCAAAATTGTCATTGTGAGGTGAATCCACAACTTTCAAACACTAAAGAAAATGGGTATATGGTTCATGCACCACCTGAAGTCCAATGATTCTTGTTTTCTAAGCTAGAGAACTTTTCCAATCACTGTCAAAATTAGAGGGAAATGGAATAGTATCACCATCAGCCTCAGAAAAGGCCAAGGGAGTACTGTAATTCTTTATGTATCATGAAAGATGAGGATGAAGCTCCGAACGATGTGGTGGAAGGTACTCTTGTTGTTCTCTCCATGTAAGAAAGTACATTGTTTGATTTTGGTTCTATGCATTCTTTTATATCATCCATTATTACCAAGAATATAGACTCAATTTCTAAATAGATAAATTAAGAGTTATCAGTAATGAATCCTGGAGGGAGTATCGAAACACCAATAGTTATTAGAAACTCAATAATATACTGTATATAAAACACTCTTGTCAAAAATACAGTGGTCATTCCCATGTTGGAATTCAATATTATACTAGGGATGGACTGAATCACAATGTATAATGGAAATATCAAATTTTGATGAAAGGAAATATCAATAGTCTTTAATGGAAATCCTATAGTTATCTTCTAAGGAGATATATATCGAACCAACCTATGCCAAGAAGCACCTCCTATTTCTTTTTTTATGGAGTTGATCAGTGAAAAAGTAGAAGGAAATGAGAGTATAAGGATAGAGAATATCGGCATCATTCAGGAATACAATGACATACTGAAGAGTTACATTGATATCCTCTAGAATATGAGGTAGAGTTCTCCATGGAACTCATTATTACATCAAAGAGGATTTCACAAAACCCATATATAATGGAGAATGTGGAGCTAGAGGAAATAAAGATGTATCTCCAATAACTTTTGAAGTATGGGTTTATTCGACCAAGTGTTTCTCCTTGTGTAGAAACTGTTCAATTATTGATGAAGAAGGATGGGTTAATGTGATAATGAGTTGATTATAGAAAACTGAATGGTATCACTATAAAGAACAAGTTCCCTTTTCCAATAAATGATGATTTATTGGACCAGCTTCACAGGGCACTATTATTCTCTATGATATAACTTTGATCTGGTTATCATCACATGAGGGTGAAGAAATAGGACATTCCAAGGACTACCTTCCTATCAAGATATGGTAATTACGGATTTTTTTATGCCCATCGTGTAAAATCTCAGGTAAATAAAGAAAATGAAATTTTAATATTTACTAATATTTTTTCATTAAGTATTAATTTTACTTTAAAGGGGATGCCATGATCGATGGCTTGCCTGATACACAACATCAAGTTTCTTTGAAATATATTGTTGCACACTAATAATATATTATTATTATTTTAAAAAGTAGTTAACACCTAGACGTTGTATTGGTATTAATGAATATAACTAACTAAAATATGATTATACATGTTTATTAATTGTTTTCACTTTTATCTAATAATTGGTAGTGGGTTTAAATGTGAATAAATCTAATTTTAATCATAAATACTCTAAAAGGTCGACTTACCACCTTTTAATGGAGAACCCTCGTTAATTATAGTTTTTGTCATTTTTATATGTTATATTGGATAAAATAATATTATTATTTAGATTCGAGACATCAAAATTTAATTTTTGTAATATTTCGGAATATTTCTGATAAAGTTCATTTTTTAATGAATAGTGAAAAATATTGTATTTTAATTCAAAACTGTTTTTTAATATAAATTATTTATATGGTTATATTTTCTTTTTAATTGGTTTTAAAGTGTAATTAGAATATATTTTTACCATTTAATCCAATTTTGGTTGTTGAAATTAATATCACTTTGAAATTGGACATAAATAAATGTCAATCTTTTGATGGTTATTGTTTTTTAAAAACACGCTATTTAATTTAACAACGGGAATTAATTTTAAATTAATTAATGCAAATTATATGTTTATAATTTGGTAAAGATGGAATAATTTTTTATTTTTCAATATCAAATATATCTTAGGATGAATTTTTTGTATTTTGCTGAAAAACATCAATTTTTGATGAATAGTGAAACCACTTAGTAGTAGTCAAAAAACTGACTTTTTCATTTAAATGAAATTTTACCACTTCTATGAATTGAATTTTGAAAATCATACATACATTTTTGTTATTAGTATGTAAAATTTTTTTCAATAAAATTTAAATAATTTTTGTTGAATAGTAAATTTTGACTTTTATTTACCACAGATAAACGTAAAAAGGGTAATTTAAGGTAAAACAAATATTATAATAATTCAAAATTACTTTAAAACTTTTCCTAACCTTATTTGATGAGTAATTGTGGACCATGGGATTTTTTGGGTCGATTTTGGGACCCCATGGATCCACTTTTGAATGATAATGACACTTTAGATTAATTAATTTAAAGTAAAGGAAAAAATGACATAAACAAATCTTTTAGTAAATTAATTTTTATATGGTTTTATATAAGTAAACATTTTGACTATAAAATTAATTGTAAACCTAATATGTTTTCCTACATCATGGTATTTGTTTTAAAAATTTTATACATTGAATAAATTATATTATTTATGACACAATAATGATGGAGTTTTTATCTCATAAATAAATTATTTAAATAAAAAATATTATAATGATTAAAATATTATCCAATACCTATAAAATTAATATTGGATGATATTATTTTGATCATGTGTCATCTTATCTTCTTCGTTAAATATTTTGGGACCTTTAGAAACCGAATATAATTAAATAATAAAATAATATTTTCACAATTTCATAAAGAGCCCCTCACCCCCCTTATAAAAGGAAACCACTTCTAACCCATTCCCCACACCTTTCAAGCCCCATGGATCATCCAAACCCTACAAAAATAATCTCTAAAGATCTCCCGAATCCTTATAAAAGCCTAAATATTGGCAGAAGTAACTTCAAGAATTCCTTTTTCTTCAAACCAATGGAAGTTAGCCAAATTAAAGGTAATGGTTTCTCATTAATTCTTTTGTTTTACTTTGATTTATTTTACTTATCCAACCCACTAAATTATTTTTATTCCATTATTTTATAACAAAACCAGTATCCCCAATATATTAGGATGTTTTTATAAAAATTATTCGAACTACACTTACACACACCTCCATCTATTGGGTGAAGAACATACTGTTTCTACGGAAGGAAAACTAACACCTCACGAAACGATGATTGTTCAATTATCTCATACCTCCAAACATGGTGTCCATTAAGATGGAACTGTATTTATATTTGATTTACATTATGTTTATGTTTTATTTATCATTCTGTATTATTCATTTATAGAATACCATTATGGTTTCCATTATGGATAAACATGATAATTTAATTTGAGGAAGTGCGGACTACCACCCCTCAAGGTGATTTGATTCATTCACGAAAAACATGGAACATATAAAGGATGAAGTTAATGAAATTATGTGACATAAAATATCATATCATATTATACATGAATTATAATATTGCAATGTATCATTAACTTTTCTTTCCATTAAATATAAAATAGAAATTAATGTAGCGTTCATGCATACGTACGACTTACCATCTCCATAAATGGTGTGTTTCATTTCTTAACTCCAAATGTTATGGAATATTATAAATACATATACACTGGATATGTATGATGTATATGATATATAAAACATTTATATCATCTTGGAGATAATGGAATTTTGACCACATGGAAAAATTGTAATTATAACAAGAATATTTTTGACTCAAGTTCCGAACATCGATAAAATATCCAATATGAACACAAAAAAGTAACTATTAGTTATATCAAGATAATAAGGGATATAGAATAAATAATAAAAATTAAAAATTTTCTTAATTAATTATATATTAACTTAAGTTTATAATTCAGGAAGAACATGGAACATACGAGTCAAGTAAGACACGAGGTAAGAGGATTTCTTATCTCACATTTAATTATGTGAGATTTCCATTATTTGCAATTTTTTAATACATGTGGTGTAATTTATACTACCATTAATCTATATTATCATGATTCTATTTATATTAATGGTATTGTGTGATTCATTTGGTGATTATTATCTTTTCTTCATATGACTTGATTGATTAGAACGATGTAAAGGGTTTTTATCTCACTTTTTACTCTCAGGAGATTCATGCTATATTTTTTCACTATTTCCTCTGAGTGGTGTATGTAATTTCCACGATTCTACTATTTATGTAATATAATTTCATTTATGGGTTTTTACATCTACATTTTATGGTTCTTCTTTTCTTTGGGATATTTTTTTTAAGCTACCAAATAGTTTAGGGAACCTTTCACCTGCCTCTTATTAAAAGACTACTTATTGTAATGTATTTTAATTTAGATATTATTATGTTGGGATATGTTCATATATACCCTTATTGATGTAAATTTTATGTCCAAGTGATGAGATACCTTTTTAATCTCATCAACTCATTTTTTGAATTCGAATGTGACGTCGTTATGCATTTGAATTTTAACAAGGGAACTTATTAACCCAATTTAAATTATTTGTGTTAAACTTATACTTCATGAATATGTCATCCTATGAATATGTGTGAATGAACTATGATTTATTTACACTAATATCAACTTATATTGGGTAAATTTATACTTTTCACACATAATTATGTGCTATATTTTTCCTTAATTTAAGGATTCCATCTTTGTAAGGTACTTCGTCTCAATCTCCTTTCATTGAGGAATATATTCATTAATACAAAACTTTAATTTATATGTTGTATAATCCCCTTTGACATTTACTTTTATTTAGAAGGAATATTTTTCTATGAATCGTCTTACTAAACAACAAAAAGAATTTTCCTTTTAACGTAAGTGGTGACATGAACATTTTTCGTTGCCGCGATTATTATTTGATCTTTGGATTCCTAAACAAGCCTTTTTTTTAATAGAAAATAAATACCATATACACTTTTACATATTTTGTTATTGAAAACGGTTTTGATAAACTATTATTTTATGTCAATATATCTCATTCATATTTTGTGATTCAAATGCAGAAATGGTATCGTTTGTTTATATTGGTTTTATGTGTTAGGGTTTTATAATGGTACTTGGAAATTTGATGGGTGGTTACGTGATAATCCAAATGACGAGTGGTGTTGTGATAAACTAGGATGGGTGGGGTGACGTCCCGGTTTTGGAAGCCACCCAGAGGCACCTCGCACTCGATAGGTCACATGGCCAAAAGTGCATTTCCCGGAATGCCAGAGTATGCCGACTAGTAGCGAGGGATTTGGGTGTGATAGTGGGGAAACAATATCCTCATTGGCAGAGTACATAGTCGAAATACCCAAATATATACAACATCGTAAGTAGTAAATACCAAACAAAAGTAACAACGGAAGACTGATAATGGAAAAAAATGTAGTTGATATATATATATATATATATAAATGATTCATGATACATATATGTCCAGGAAAATAGCAAAAGAAGTCACAATGCTGGAATAATACAGTGCTAATCAAAAGTGAAAAAGAAATCAGATAAACTCCTCAGTATCGAAAGACATATCTTGGTCCCTTGCTCTCCAACTCCACAACAATCAAGAACCTCATGTCAAAGGTAATATGACCTTATCTATACCTAAAACAATATAATATGTTTGGGCCCAAAATAATGACCCAATTAGGGTGTGAGTCAAAATCCCAGTAGGCAACCACTTGAAGATCTGTGACTAACAGTCAGTGAATATATGGCAGCTAAAAGTATAGAAAGCAGTAAACAAGAAAGTACTTAGCAGCAAACAATCCACAGTTTCTTGCATATAATTTAAAAACAATTAAGTACCCACTCAAGAAAGTAGAACAAACAGGTAACCCTTGGGGTAGTTCTCACAGCCTAACCCCAGTGGTTCAACCAAAAAGTAAAAGAAAACCATTAGGAGGAACACACTGTCTCACCCTTTTGGTTCAGCTAAAGAAATATACTCTCTGGGGAAGTACTCACCGTCAAGTCTCCCTATAGTCTCATATCATACTAAAGTCACTTTGGGGAAGCACTCAATGTCTCATTCCACTTGTAGCCGACATCGAGGAACTACAGACACTATGAGGAAGCACAAAAATGTCAATTCCCCTTGTGGTCTCACATTGTATTATAAAGACACTATGGGGAATCTCTTACATCCATTCTCTCTATGGTCTCCTACACTAGGTTCTCACAGCCCAGTGTAAAGTCAGTAAGTATCACATCACGTAACAGTAAATATGAACCTCAATAATTAATTGGCTAGAACTCTACAGCATAGAAGCATGTCATAAAAATAAAACTCCATCCTAAATTACTAGGCGTGGGGATTGGAAAAAACTGACAGGAAAAACTAGACCAAATAGTCACAAAAATGCAAAAAATGTATGTCCAATACATCCAAATAACAGGGAATTAACCTATTCATATACAATAACCTCTACTCAGGCATACATGCAAAGAAGGTATACAATAGGGCTAAAATGGTAAACCCACGGTATCCCATTCAAGGGTATTGGTGGAAATTTTACATAATACTGAAATACTTTCTACAAAAAGTCACAAACCACCTACCATTATGTTAGGATATCAATATACATGAACCAAGACGCTCGAATCACCTTATAACGTCAAAGATATACAAAAACATCTAAAATGTTCAACCCATGATAACCTGGAAAACAGAGGGAATCATGAAACGAGGTTCCATCATAAGAGATAACTCACTAATTTGGTTCCAATACAATATATGGAGTTTGATTCGGAGGACGGATGATCGATTGGGGGTTCATTGATGATTTTCAGTCATTCAGGAGATCTTGCCCGAATGAGACCTAAATGGAGACGTTTCTGGCGATTAGATGCGACCCCAGAGCATTTAATGAAAAAAAAAGAAAGTACACGGCTTGTACTTTTGGAGTACACGACGTGTACTTTCCTTTTTCATACACAGCTTTAAGTGGCCTCCATATCACCACACACGGCCATGTGTGTGGCCATTACACTGATATCACATGGCCTTCAGTGGCAATGACGTACTTGGCGTCTACTTCAAAAATTCCCAGAAACTCTGTTGTTCTCAAAGACTCCAAAAAAAGGAAAAAAATACCTAAAAAGAGGGTTCGAGTTCATAAAAACTTCCCCACATAAAAAAATTTGTCCGTGAATTTCCCTAGCGCGGCGTAGAAGATAAAACCCCAAATAGCTTTGGCCACTACGAGCGTTCATCAACCTCCCTCTCCCACGTCTTGTCCTGTACTCGCCCTTGCTACCATAGCACCCGTACCATACGAACAAACCGACCACTGAGATCCTTCGTAATACGATCAACAATTCGGATAGGATTCTCTTCAAATGACGCATCCACCTCATGATCAACCACCTCGAATTGAAAGACATGAAACAGGTCTGAAATGTAACGTCGGAGATGAGAAATGTGGAAGAAGTCGTGCATATCGCAGTACCTCTAAGGTAAATACAACTGATAAGAAACTGTCCCAACTATCTCCAACACCTCAAACGGCCCGACGTACCTCGTTGAAAGCATAGCTTGTCTCCTAAATCTCTTGTTTCCAAACCTCGGTGTGACACGTAGATAAACCTAAACCCTGACCTTGAACTCTAGAGGTCCTCTCTGCTGATCAGTATAAGACTTCTGAAGAGACTGTGTTGTAGCTATCCTCTTCTGAATCAACTCTATCTGCTCTATGGTCTCCTGAACAAGACGAGGTCCCAACAAGGCTTCCACCCCTACCTCCAGCCAACACAAGGGTGATCGGTATGTCCAACTGTAAAAAGCCTCATAAGGGGCCATCTGAATAGTCACATGAAAACTACTATTTTAGGCAAAATCCACAAGAGGAATATGCTTCACCCAATAACCTCCAAAGTATAGAATGAATGCTTGGAAAATATCCTCAAGCACCTGAATCGTACTCTTGGAGTGGCCATTTGTCTAAAGATGGTAGGCTATACTTAAAAGTACCTGCGTACCCCATGCCTTCTGAAGCACCTATCAGACCCGGGAAGTAAAACGTGCATCCTTGTCTAAAACAATGGAGCATGGAATTCCATGCATAATTACAATCTCATGGATATAAAACCACCCCTAATCATCAACACTGAATGTCCCCTTGATTAGAAAGAAATAAGAGATATTTTAAAGTCTGTCAATGATGACCCATAAAGCATCATTCCCATGAGGTGATCTTGGAAACCATGTCATGAAGTCTATCAAAACATCGTTCCACTTCCAATCAAGAATGGGTAACTACATTAAAAGATATGTTGGTTGCTAATGTTCCACATTCACCTACAGACAAGTGGAACACCTCATGACAAAACCAGCAACATATTTCTTCATACATGGACACCAATACTGGCGGTTTAGATCATGATCCATCAAGGTGATGCTAGGATGAATTTCCCAATTTGAGGAATGAAAATCCTACATCAGCTCCTCGCGTATATCTGCTAGCCCCCTAACACATCCCTAGAAACAGAAAATCTCAACCTTTCCTACTGCTCATATAGGAATAGGGTCCCCCCTGACATGATTTCCCATAGGACTAGGCTATCATAATCTGATAGCATCCTCATTCAAAATCGATGCAAAAGAGTAGTGGTAACAGCTACAAAAGAAAGAAATGTCTTCACCTGTTTGTCATGCACTTCCAAATATATCTCAGAGATCAGAACCATAAGTTTCCACTCACTTATGGCCTCTTGAACTGCCTATATCTGAGTCCTCCTACTCAATACATCAGCCACTGCATTGCCTTTTCCTGGCATATAGGCAAGCTTAAAGACAAAGGACTGAAGATACTCGACCGACCTGCGTTGTCTCATATTTAGATCATTCCGAGTGAATATGTACTTGAGAATTTTGTGGTCAGTGAAAACCAAAAAATACTCTACCAAAAGATAATGTCTCTAACAGCGTAAGGAATGAACAACAGATTCCAACTACAGATCGTGTGTCGGGTAATTCCTCTCATGGATCCTCAACTGTTGGGACCAAAACGAAACGACTCCATATCCCTACATCAGCACAGCACCCAGCCTGATACCTAAAGCATCACAGTAAATAGTGTAGCTCTTTCCCAGATCTGGAAGGACTAGTATCACGGCTAACGTCAACTACCCTTCAAATCTTGAAAGGCTTACTCACAATAATCTAACCACAAGAACTTCACTTCATTCTTTGTCAGACTCGTCATCGGTGTTGCTAAGCGTGAAATGTCCTGTATGTAGTGTATGTAGTATCCTGACATCCCTAGAAAACTCTGAATCTTAAAGATTTTCTTTAGATTCTACTAGGAAACTACCGCTATCACTTTCTATGGGTACACTCATACACATGTCTCTGAGATAACACGGCCCAAAAAGAGAATCTAATCCATCCAAAATTGGAAATTTGAGAGCTAAGCATATAGTTGATGCTCTCTCAGTGTACTCAGAATGGTCTCAAGATGTATGGCACAGTCGTGTCATGTGTAGGAGTACACAAAGATATCATCCACAAAGACCCCCACGAAAGGGTCTAGGTATGGATGGAGAACTTAATTAATTAGTTCCATGAAAACTGCAGGTGTGTTCGAGTGATCGAACGATATAAACCTACACTCGTATCAACCATACCTACTGCTAAAGGCTGCAATAGGTATATCAGATGGTATAAAGTGAAACTAATGGTAACCGCACCTCAAGTCAATATTCTAGAACACCTGGGCTCCTCGAAGTTGATCAAAGATGTCATCAATCCTAGGCAAGGGATATTGGTTCTTGACAGTAAACTGGTTCAGCTTCCGATAATCCACACAAAGACTAAGGGTGTCGTCTGCCTTATTCGCATACAGGACAGTAGAACCCCATAGAGAAGTACTGGGTCAGACGAAACTGTTTTCCTGCAACTCCTCTAACTGCTTCTTGAGCTCCTGGAACATAGTTGTAGCCATTTATAAGGAGGAATGTACATCGTTGCCGCTCTTGGCATGAGCTCAATAGAAAATTCTACCCCATGATCTGGAGGAAAACCTGAAAATTTCTTCTGGAAAGGCATCCGAGAAATGTTCCACTACTGGAGGAAAGTATAACTGCGAAGTCCCATGGTCATCCAGATACAGACTGGAAATTGAAGATTTAACTCTGCCCATCCCATGTTGCACGGGTCCTGCTCTACTCGCCAGGACATACCACTCGCCACTATGACGAAAATATCCACCGTATGATGACATGAAGCTCACCCTGCGGTGATAATATTCAATGGCTGCCTAGAAAGGAGATATCAAATCCATTCTGAGAGAGACATCATAGCCTATCATCTCTAGGACATAGAGATCCCATAGAAAGTGAAACCCATCCACCACTACAGGTCACTCATTGCACTGACGTAAACTAGCCATCCAAGTCCCCAATAGTGTGTTTAGAGTCAAAGTATTGGTAGAGTAAAAGATGAAGAGCCCAAGGCTCTCCAAAATATAAATAGAGATAATTCTTAGGGAAGATCATGTATCGAAAAGAACTAAAGATAAAACTGAGGCTACTAAGATCATAGCTCGATCTGTAGAGGGTCTGGGATCATGTTCTTACTAGGTCTTCTCTAGTGCAAAATCTTGACCTGTACCATGGTCATGTGACCCTGCCTGACCGCTCTGAGCTGATCCACCAAGATTTCGATGAAAGATCTGTGACTGAACACCATGGTCTTGACCTCCATGTTGGCCTGAACAACCGGATGAACTCTAGTTCCCAGACTGATGAGAAACTGGTGGTGTTTCTTCTAAACGTGGAGTCATGGAAGAACCCCTATCACCAGCTACTGGTGAGAATACCTGATAGAAGCGCTGAACGTAATCCATCTTGCCACAAGATTGGCACTCCACTGGGTCTCTCTAGCACCGCGGCCTCGTATTCCCAACCATTCCACACTGGTAGCATACCACCTAACAACCTGGAGATGTGTCTCTCTACCTCGGATCACCGCGGGTAGAATCACTATAGTGCTTCCTTCTATCAGTTGGTGAAGCACTAACTTCAGAAGTAGAACCACCCTTTATCTCAGCTCTGGAATCTCTAAGATTGCGCTCTGCAATCAGTGCCTGGTTGACAATGTAAGCGATGGAAGTCAACCTGAAGATATTCACATGTGAGAGGATCTCCCATATGAGACCATCCTCAATCTTCCTTACCAAGAACAAACCATCTTCACCCTGGAGGGTGTGAAATGCTGAATCACAGTGAAACGTGAGGAACACTCCATCACAGAAAAAGTACCCTACTATATGCTCATGAAATCCTGGGCTCGATCGGCCCTTAGGGTCTCCGGATCGAAGTAGTTGCGAAAGAATTGATGAAACTCCTCCCACACCATAACCAACTGATGACCTGCATGTGAGATCATGTCCCACCACCTCTTGGCGGAGTCTCATAGCATGCAGGTAGTGATATTGACCCGCATTTCTGGATAAATATCCAAATTCACCAAGTCTATCATCATGGATTCTACCCATGACTCTACAGCCTGAGGTTCTCCTTCCCCTGAGAAAGTGAGAGGATGATGCTGCTAGAAAACCTACGTCAACTCCTCCATAGTCGAGGCAGGAGGTGGTGCTCCTTGTAATATCTACATCATCCCCGGGAAGCCTTCCCTAAACTTTGCATCGACACCTGTAACCGGTATCACTACTGCTGCTAAGGCCAGCACAATAGGAGGATCTTCGGGAAGTCCCTGATCTGCCATATCGGGCGCTTGATCACCTCCTGGAAACTGGCGTGCAACCGGAGGACGTCTCGGTACCATGACTTTGCAAGGTCAAACGCACACCTTATATCAACATTATCAAGGACTGAAAACTAGGAGTGTAAGAAGGGAACATGGAAAAGAAAGCCCTCAAAATTTACAAAACATGACTACACAGCATGTATGAAGTCAACACGACGTGTTCCATTGTGTCATTTAAATTTGTGTGTACTTTTTCCAAAACCGGTCATGTAACACCCCAAACACAAGGTGTGTTATCCTAACACATGGTGTGTACCTGAATCCTCTTCCCCTATTCGAGCCCTTCTACACAGTTAAGCCACACGGCTCTCATAAGACAAAACTACATGGCGTGTTCATGTTAGACACAGTGTGTACTGAAAAAGCATTACATGGCCCATGTTGTTAGTGACACAGCCTACGTACTCAGGTCACACTACATGACATGTTATAGAAGGACACAACATGTACTAAGAAGTCTCATCATACCATGTGGTTAGCTACACGGCAGACTACACAGCTGACACTACACTACATGTTCCATGCGGACACGACGTGTAAGAGAAAGGATGACACTGACCCGTGTTGTTCGTGACACAGTCGGGTACCTAGGTTAGACTACACGGTATGTTCAAGGTGTACATGGATTGTATGATAATAGACTCCACCGACCATGTTGTTAACTACATGACCAAACCACTAAGATTACACTACATGACATGCACAACCGGTACACGGCGTGTTCCCCCAAGATTTTTCCTATCCCGTATCTCTGCCCACACGGCATGTGACACGGTTAGAGAATACACAACATGTATAAAAGGGACACTACGTGTATATAATAAAAAAATGTTTATTCCTGAACTTAAGAACACATGGCATGTAGTGAAAACTACACGGGCTATATTCTGGGTTTTTCCTGACAGTAAGCCTTAGAAACTACTCTGGAGCCCATGAAACACTGAAAGTTCCAAATTCCAATCTGTGAGGTCCCATACTCCCAGAGAATCAGTTTTTGGAATTTTCATAAAGTTTAAAACCAGGTAAAAAAGTTTATGATCAACTACATTCTGGTCCTGGTGGACCCATAACACCTCAGAACCCAACCTTTGGTGTTTATTCAGGTAACAACTTACACAATCAATTCTCTAACGAAGAAGAAGATATTTTTATCAAGGCATCTATTACAACAACATTCATATTCTATACAACATAAATCACAAAAACATGAAAACTCTAATACATCTTAGATGACATGGAAAGAATGCATGAAATGTGATTTCTAGAAAGTGCCTATATTATGCATGAGATCGCATGCCCTCATCTCATCGGGTTGATATAGAAATAGAACCTCAATAATATCAACTGTAACAGAAAAAAACATGTGAATAACCCAATGGTTAAATCAAATCAACCGTAAAATTGAAAAACCTGAAAAATTTCAATAAATGAGGTAGGTTGGATTTTCCCTGTACACGGGTTAGCTACTCCCAGGCACAGCTTATTACCAAGTACCCATTGCACCCTATCCCTGGATAAATTATCCAAACAGTAAGTCAAGAGAAAATAACCTACTCTAATACCACTTTGTAACGTCTGGTTTCCAAAAGCCACCTAGAGGCGCCCTGTACCTGGTACGACACATGGACTCAAGCGCATTTCCCCGAATGCCAGAGGGTACTGACTAGAAGTGAGGGCCTTGGGTGTGATAGTGGGGAAACGATGTCCTAACTGGTAGAGTAAACATCAGAAATACACAAATACATACAATAATGGAATCAGTAAATACCAAACAACAGTAATAGCAGAAGACTGATAAAGGAAAAAACTAGAGTAGATATATATATATAAATTTTGCATGATACATATATGTCTAGGAAAATATCAAACAAGTCACAATTCTGGAATACAAAAGCGTTAAAACAATGTGCCAAAGAAATCAGATAAAATCCTCCGCATCGTAAGCCATAGCTTGGTCTCATGCTCTCCAACTCCACAACAATCAAGAACCTGAAGATGAAGGGTGATTTCCCTTATCTATACCTACAACAATATAATATGTTTGGTCCCAAAAGCTTGACCCAAATAGGTTATGAGAGAAAATCCTAGTAGGAAACCACCCGAAGATATGTGCCTACTAGTCAGTGAATATATGATATGTAAAAGTATAAAAAACAATTAATAGGAAAGTACTCAGAAACAAAAAATCCACAGTCTCTAGCATATAATTTACAAACTAGTAAGTAGTGTAACACCCCGAGCTTCCACAATACGCTTCTCATTCAATAATGCAATAGTTTGCATTGTACGCAACTTCACGTTCTAAAACACCGCGACTAATCAAAGTTTCCGTTATGAATAGTAATAACCACTTTTTAAAATTATAGAAATTTTATATTTCAAAATGGACTTCATTTTTGGATTCAGAATATCGAAATTAGCCTATGTTGAATTTTTGGTATTTTTCTGAGAACTTCTAATTTTTTATGAATAGTGAAAAATACTTAAAACAACTTTTTAATAAAAATAATTTATTGTGATAAATTATACTATTTAGTGGTTTTAAGGTATAATTAGAATATATTTTTACCATTTTATCCAATGGTGGTCATTATAATTAATTTAACATTGAAATTGGACATAAACAATTGCCAATCTTTTGATATAAATTGTTTCTTAAAAACACGCTATTTATCGTAACAGCGGGAATTGATTATAAAATTAATTAATGAAACTTATATGTTTGGAATTTTGTAAAATAGACATCATTTTTGAATTCGGAATATCAATTATAGCTTAGGGTGAAATTTTGGCCTTGTTCTGAAAAACTTCAATTTTTGATGAATAGTGAAACCACTAAGTGGTAGTTAAATAACTGATTTTTCGTTTAAATGAAATATTACCACTTCTGTGATTTGATTTTCAAAAATCCGACATACATGGTTGTAATTAAGAAGTAAAATGTGGTTCAATGAGATTAAAATAATTTTTTGGTGAATAGTATCTTTTAAGTTCTTAATCGCTATTAGAGGTAATTACTGTAGTTTAAGGTACAAATAATGTTTTAATAATATGAGATGAGCATGACACTTTTCCTACTTCTATTGGATGAGTCATGGCAGACCAAGACAACCCATGGGTCAACTTGGGGACCCCATGGAACCACTTTAGTTGGAAAATGACATTAATATATATTTATTTAATGTTAAAATTAAATTGACACAAACATGAGTTATTTTACTAAAACAGTTTTTAAGTGGGGTTACAAAAGTCCAAATTTTGACTATAAATATTCATTAGAAAGATAAAAAAATTTCCTACATCATAGTATTTTTTTATAATTTTTAGACATTAAATAAATTATATTATTTATGACATCATTATGATGGAGCGATGACCTCATTATTTAACGATTTTAATAAAATAAAAAGATAATGTAAAATACAAGGCTTACATTTGTCCAAAGACTATTGGATGGGTATATTTCGAACTCTTATCACCTTATCCACGAATTATATAAGTGTGGGACCTTTAGAATCCGAAAAGCATTGTGTAATAATGTAACATTTCAATCTTTCCAAAAGAGACCCTCCTCTCCACTTATAAAATGCCCCCACCTCTCCCACCTTATTCACACCATCAAGCCATTTGGCTCGGCCAAACTCTGCCCAAATACTCTCCCGACATCCCCCTCTTACTCCTAGAATCCTCACTTTGGGCAGAACTCTTCCCAAGGAAGCCTTTGGCTCAAATCAGAAAGAGTTACCCGATTTTGAGGAGGTTAAAGAACGGTCGAGTCAGGACAGGACGCAAGGTAAGGGAATTTCTTAACCCAATTTCCAATCTCTGGGTTAATCTCCTACTTTCAAATTATGTCATGATATTATTATGTCCTATATTGTATTTGTACTTTCTTTATGTGTACATATAGTGAATACACATAACATATCTATTTCATTTTAAAAAATGATCTTTTTAAGGACTTCGTCTCAATCTCCTTTCATTGAGGCATACTTTGTTTTATACACAAATTTCTTTTATACGGTGTATAAACCCCTTTGACTTTTACATTTATTCAAAAGGAATCTTTTTTATACGAAGCGTTTACTAAGCGAAAAAATGGAATGTTTTTGTCGTACGTATCCGACAACAATGACTTCTCTGCCGTCGTGACCACTATCTGAGTTTCGGCTTCCTCTTCAAGCCATAGCTTTTTTAATGAAAAATAAATACCATGTTATACTTTTCTTTTATTTTGGTATTGAAAATGGTTTTGAAAGCATTTTTATTATATCAATGTGTTGTATTGATATCTTGTGATTGAAATGTGGAAATGTTATGTTTACTTTATCCATGTATTATGTGATACGATTATGTTATAGTTTATGATATGTTTAAACCTATTCATATGAGGAATTTATTGGACTTAATAAGTGACGGGTGGAGCCCGCTATAGCTCCTCGATGCATCGGTAGGTCTCATGAGACAACTTGACGTGGAATTGGCCGAGGCCCTTTCCCAATTTGATTTATGGTTTTGGCCGAGGCCTTAATAATTTTAGACGTCTTGGCCGAGGCCTTGACAAAATGTTTCAGAATGTCTGGCATTATACATTCCCTCATTATGAAAGTGGTTATTGATATTGCATGTGATTATTCGACCAGTAGAATATCCATGTGAAGAAGTGAATGGCATTATCTCATTTTACTTTTTCCATATTATGTTGATGTTCAAGTTTAAAAGGCTTTTGTTTTAGTTATACATTGCCTTAAATGTTAATGTTTATTTATGAAAGCTTCCGCTATATTGTTAACCTTACTGAGCATCCGAGATCACCCCTTTCAATGTTTTAATATTTTCCAGGATGTGAAGAAGTATTTTATGAATGACCTGCAGGGATAGTCCGAAGAGGATAGAAGTGTGGACTATGGAGACTATGTTATTATAGTTTTTCACATTGTGATGTAATGTAACATTTATGAATGTATCTAGTGTTTCCAAGGCTACTAAACTAATCGGTCTTTCGAGACTTGATCTTTTGTGATCATGCCAATGTTACGAAGTAATGCACCGGCTCTGGGTAGCTGGGGTCGGGGCATTACAGTTGGTATCAGAGGAAGTTTAGTACAACCCTTGGAAGCTAGATTTAGATAAACTCTGATTAGAGCACGTAGACCTAAGATGAACTTTGAGGATTAGTATAGAAGAACTTCCTAGAATTTTGGTATTGTAGAGATTTTGTGAGTTTTCCGAGTAATACATCCCTGTCTGGATACGAGCATGTAGAGGCGGCTCTGGCACAAGTGTACCTAGGGGTAAAACCCGAAAACACTGCTTTGAGCTAGACTCAAATGGGAACTGGTGCACGACAACGGGCCTTGCTTCACTCTTGGTTACGACACTCCCGGGGGATATGCTTTGGATAATTCTCATTTTCTTTATAAACCACTATGAAGGGTTACGAGTATATACTTCCTCAAAGAAAACATTTTTATAATTATGGATTATATCCATAATTAGTTCAATTTATGTTAAGTGTTTTACAAGTATGGAATTATGTATTTTGATTCATGAACTAATCTAGTTTATGCCATTATTTAGAAATGGCGCCTAGTGGAAGGAATGGAAACTGTATCAATGCACGCACTTCGTGTAGGGATTTCCCTCCTGCTCAAGATAATTATGGTGGAGCTACTGATACAACTGGTGCTGATCATCTTCTCACCGTACTGGGACAACTCACGCAGGTTATGAATAACAACCTTACTCGTATGGAGCACCCTGATCCGCAACGTGGAGGATCAATGCTAGACCGTTTCATGAGGCAACAACCACCAACCTTCAATGGGAGTACAAATCCTATAGTAGATGAGCAATGGATAAATTCCTTAGAGAAAATATTCCATGCCTTGGGGAGTAGTGAAAGGGATAAGGTTGTCATGGCAGTTTACCGCGTCACTGGAGATGCCGATCAGTGGTGGTCGCTGATTCAAAACACAAAGGAAGATGATGACGTATCGAATATGGAATGGAGAGAGTTCAAAGAGCTTTTCTTAGAAAAATACTTTCCTCGTGACCATCGAGAAGATATGGAAAGGCAATTTCTGAGTCTGAGGCAGAAGGAGGATGAGAATGTCGCAAAGTATGAGGCTAACTTTACAAGGTTAGCGAGGCATGCTGCCGATTATATACGTAACCCAAGGAGTAAGATTGATGGTTTCTTTGATGGGTTAAAACCATTTCTCTGTCGATCTTTAGTATCACAATCCTTCTCATCATACGAATATATTGTCTCGTGTGCTATCAAGACAGAAAAGGAATTCTCTAAGTCTTATGACAACAAAGTAAAGTAAGAGAAGAAGAGAATGGTGGAACAAGAGACAGATAAACGGAAAAGGGGAAAGAAGGATTTTCCATTATGTGATAATTGTGGGAAGAATCACCCTGGTACGTGCCTAAAAGGAATGGGATTTTGTTATAAATGTGGAGAAAAGGGTCACCAGGCTCGTGATTGCAAGGGAAAGAAAGAGGTTGTCAAAATTGAATGCTACAATTGTAGGGAAATGGGGGATTATGCAAAAGAGTTTCCTAAGCGTCAAGGAAACTTACCTCAGAAAAGGCCAAGGGATCAGGGCCAATCTTATGTTGTGACTACGGTTGAAGCAGAATAATTATTGTATTGGTGCTTTTGGAATCAAGGATTATATTCTGGTTATAAGAATAATGTGATATATATAAAGATTGTACTGTAGTACTTTTTGATTTCAGTAAGGTTTTAATATGATTAAGGTAATCATATTTTTAGTATGTGACAATAAGATAAACTTTTCTTTGTTTGGGGAATCTGATGTTACAATTGATTTTGGAATTTAGAGACCATTTAGAGAAAGTCTGGATGGAGGTATTTTGGATAACTATTAAGGTTGGAATGGATTAAGTTGAACCATGGATAGTATTGTTTAAGGTTAAAGCATTTCTGAAGATTATTTTTGTAATATTATAATACTATAGTTTTAGGAAATGGACAACCTGCAGGGTGTGGAATAACCCGTCGCGTTGGACAAAGCTGTAGGAATCGAACCCACAACCATAGTGTGACAAGCCTTTATTTCCTACCACTAGCCTACAGGAAGTCCCTGGTTATTACAAAATAGTTTTACTAATCTAAATGGTATGTGTTAACATTTGGAACCTTATAGAATTATGATAAATAGAATATTTTTGAGTTCTGTTACCATTTGGAGTAAAAGTGGGGTTTGTGGTAAAAATTTATTAACGAATGAAAGTATACATAACAAGTATGTATATTCCCTTACGTTCTTATTAAATCTCCTAAATAAATTCCTCAACATTATAAAAGGTAACTTAAAACAAAAATGTTGTCGGTTAACTTTTCCAACTGGGGATTCAATGACCATTTAACCAATCACAAGTTTGTGATTTTCATGTGGTTAAACATTCTCCTAATCTTGTTTTCTATAACTCTCCATCAGACCTTGATGGTTTGTTTCTCCTCCATATCCATATTTTCATAGAATCCTAGAATGGGCTATATCGGGTGACCTTTGTACTTATCTTGCTTTCTTTTAATGCTATATATTTATTAACCTTATTTCCGATGTGGGTTTTCCTCAAAGGTATTTTCGCTTTTCAACCTTTTATTTTCAAATAAAAATTTCAAATTTCCAGGACGCAATTTATTGAAGGAGGGGAGAATGTAACACCCCGAGCTTCCACGATACGCTTCTCATTCAATAATGCAATAGCTTGAATTGTACGCAACTTCGAGTTCTAAAACACCGCGACTAATCAAAGTAGCCATTATGAATAGTAATAACCACTTTTTAAAATTATAGAAATTTTATATTTCAAAATGGACTTCATTTTTGGATTTGGAATATCGAAATTAGCCTATGTTGAATTTTTGGTATTTTTCTGAGAACTTCTAATTTTTTATGAATAGTGAAAAATACATAAAAATTTTTTTTAATCAAAAGAATTTATTGTGATAAATTATACTATTTAGTGGTTTTAAGGAATAATTAGAATATATTTTTACCATTTTATCCAATGGTGGTCATTATAATTAATTTAACATTGAAATTGGACATAAACAATTGCCAATCTTTTGATATAAATTGTTTCTTAAAAACACGCTATTTGTCGTAACAGCGGGAATTAATTATAAATTTAATTAATGAAACTTATATTTTTGGAATTTTGTAAAATATACATCATTTTTGAATTCGGAATATCAATTATAGCTTAGGGTAAAATTTTGGCCTTGTTCTGAAAAACTTCAATTTTTGATGAATAGTGAAACCACTAAGTGGTAGTTAAATAACTGATTTTTGGTTTAAATGAAACATTACCACTTCTGTGATTTGATTTTCAAAAATATGACATACATGGTTGTCATTAAGAAGTAAAATGTGGTTCAATGAGATTAAAATAAATTTTTGGTGAATAGTAACTTTTTAAGTTCTTAATCGCGATTAGAGGTAATTAGTGTAGTTTAAGGTACAAATAATGTTTTAATAATATGAGATGAGCATGAAACTTGTCCTACTCCTATTCGATGAGTCATGGCCGACCAAGACAACCCATGGGTAAAATTGGGGACCCCATGCAACCACTTCAGTTGGAAAAATACATTAATATATATTTATTTAATGTTAAAATTAAATTGACACAAACATGAGTTATTTTACTAAAACAGTTTTTAAGTGGGGTTACAAAAGTCCATATTTTGACTATAAATATTCATTAAAAAGCTAAAAAGATTTCCTACATCATAGCATTTTTTTTATAATTTTTAGACATTAAATAAATTAAATTATTTATGACATAATTATGATGCAGCGATGACCTCATTATTTAACGATTTTAATAAAATGAAAAGATAATGTAAAATCCAAGGCTTATACTTGTCCAAAAACTATTGGATGGGTATATTTATAACCCTTATCACCTTATCCACGAATTCTATAAGTGTGGGACCTTTAGAATCCGAAAATCATTGTGTAATACTGTAACATTTCTATCTTTCCAAAAGAGCCCCTCCTCTCCACTAATAAAAGGCCCCCACCTCTCCCACCTTATTCACACCTTCAAGCCATTTGGCTCAGCCAACCTCTGCCCAAATACTCTCCCAACATCCCCCTATTACTCCTAGAAGCCTCACTTTGGGCATAACTCTTCCCAAGGAAGCCTTTGGCTCAAATCAAAAAGAGTTACCCGATTTTGAGGAGGTTAAAGAACGGTCGAGTCAGGACAGGACGCAAGGTAAGGGAATTTCTTAACCCAATTTCCAATCTCTGGGTTAATCTCCTACATTAAAATTATGTCATGATATTATTACGTCCTATATTTTATTTTTACTTTCTTTATGTGTACATATAGTGAATACACATAACAGATCTATTTCATTTTAAAAAATGATCTTTTTAAGGACTTCGTCTCAATATCCTTTCATTGAGGCATACTTTGTTTTATACACAAATTTCTTTTATACGGTGTATAAACCCCTTTGACATTTACGTTTATTCAAAAGGAATATTTTTTATATGAAGTGTTTACTAAATGAAAAAATGGAATGTTTTTGTCGTACGTATGCGGCGACAATGACTTCTCCACCGCCGTGACCACTATTTGTGTTTCGGCTTCCTCTTCAAGCCATATCTTTTTTAATGAAAAATAAATACCATGTTATAATTTTCTTTTATTTTGGTATTGAAAATGGTTTTGAAAGAATTTTTATTATATCAATGTGTTGTATTGATATCTTGTGATTGAAATGTGGAAATGTTATGTTTCCTTTATCCATGTTTTATGTGATACAATTATGTTATGGTTTATGATATGTTTAAACCTATTCATATGAGGAATGTATTGGACTTAATAAGTGACGGGTGGAGCCCGCTATAGCTCCTCAATGCATCGGTAGGTCTCATGAGACAACTTGACGTGGAATTGGCCGAGGCCCTTTCCCAATTTGATTTATGGTTTTGGCCTAGGCCTTAATCATTTTAGACGTCTTGGCCGAGGCCTTGAAAAAATGTTTCAGAATGTCTGGCATTATACATTCCCTCATTATGAAAGTGGTTATTGATATTGCATGTGATTATTCGACCAGTAGAATATCCATGTGAAGAAGTGAATGGAATTATATCATTTTACTTTTTCCATATTAGGTTGAAGTTCAAGTTTAAAAGGCTTTTGTTTTAGTTATACATTGCCTTAAATGTTAATGTTTATTTATGAAAGCTTCCGCTATATTGTTAACCTTACTGAGCATCCGAGCTCACCCCTTTCAATGTTTTAATATTTTCTAGGATGTGAAGAATTATTTTATGAATGACCTGCAGGGATAGTCTGAAGAGGATAGAAGTGTGGACTATGGAGACTATGTTATTATAGTTTTTCACTTTGTGATGTAATGTAACATTTATGAATGTATCTAGTGTTTCCAAGGCTACTAAACTAATCGGTCTTTCGAGACTTGATCTTTTGTGATCATGCCAATGTTACGAAGTAATGCACCGGCTCTGGGTAGCTGGGGTCAGGGCGTTACAAGTAGCCACTCAAGCAAGTAGACCAAACAGGTAACCTTCTAGTACATTTCACAAACTAACCCCTATGGTTCAACCAACAAGTACTAGAAACCCTATGGGAGGAACAAACACTCTCACCCCTCTGGTTCAGCTAAATAAATATACTCTCTGGGGAAGTACTCACTGTCAATTCTCCCTATAGTCTCGTATCATACCAAAGGTGCTCTTGGGAAGTACTCAATGTCTCATTCCACCATTGGCCCACGTCGAGGAACTACATACACTCTGTGGAAGAAATCAGTGTCATTTCCCCTTATGGTCTCACATATTTTTATAATGACACTCTGGAGAAGCCCTTCCATCCATTCTCCCAATGGTCTACAACAGTAGGTTCTCACAGCCCTATGTAAAGCCAACAAGTATCGCATCGCATAATGGCCAAATTGATCCTCAAGAACTACTTGGCTTGTAGTATACAACATAACAACATGTTAGAAAAAGAATACTCCATCCTACAATACTAGGCATGGAAACTAGAAAAATCCTAAGAGGAAAAACTAGAACAAATAGTCAGAAACATGAAAAAACATTCCTGGGAAATACAACCAAAGCACATAAAATTAACATATTCACAAACATTAAACTCTACTCAGTCATATAAGAAATGACAGAAAAAATAGGGCTAAAATGGAAAACCAGCAATACCCCATTCAAGGGTATTGGTGGAAATTACACCTAATACTCAATGAATTTATATAGAAATGAACAAACCACCTACCTTGATGTTAGGATATTGATATACTTGAATCGCAGGCCTTGAATCACCTTAGAACGTCAAATATCTACAAAAACTTCTAAAATTTTCATCCCATGATAAACTGGAAAAGAGAAGGAATCATGAAACTATGTTCCAATAGAAGTGATATCTCACTGATGCGGTTCCAACGCAATTGACGAGATTCGATTTAGAGGACAGATGATCGCTCAGGGGTTCATTGAAGATCCATGGCCGTTCGGGAGCTCTCGGATGAACGAGACCAAAAATGAGATGTTTCTAGCGATTAGACATGACCCTGGTGTGGTTAATAAAAAAAATAATGTACACAGAGGTTACTTTTGGAGTACACAACGTGTACTCACCTTTATCATACTCCAATTTAAGAGGCCACCACATCACCCCACATGTCCATCTGTGTGGCCTTAACATGGCCAAAACATGACCTTATGTGGCAACTAATTACATGGAGAGCACTCATAAAGTACACAGCATGTACTTAAAATATTCCTAGAAACTCCTATTTTCTCGAAAACTCCAGAAAAAGGAAAAACATACTTAAAAAAGGTCTGGGTTCTTAATGGTGGTTACGTTATAACCTCCAATACATTGTGTATGGAAGTTGGCCATATGAAAATTACATTTAGTGATACGTGTGGAAGTTGACCATATGGTTATTCCATTTAAGTATGTTTATATACCAAGATACCTTTATATGTTATGTGTTATTTATATAGGTTTTATCGAAATCATTTGGTTATGAAAGGGTAAGTAATGATCTTTTATTTAATGAATAGTATTTTCTAATTCGTAATTGTGAAACGTTTAATTTATGTTAAAGTATTCATGGTTTAGTTTTTGTTTTGAAAAACTAACAGTTTTCCTTCATTATGTATACCTTACTGAGATTTTTATGCTCATACCATGTTTTTAAAATGTTTTTCACAGGACATAAAGTGGAATAAGGTTGAGTATGGGATCATGGAAAAGGCATGCTGTCTAAAACCTAGAACTAGACATGTTTCTGGTTAAGAGTTCTTTATTTTATAAAAAAATAGAAACTTAGTGGAAGTGTCTACATTGTAATTTTGGAGATGTAATGTAATTGTTATACCTAATATTCAAAAACTCTAAACCTAAAATGATCCCCATTGTTAATTATTCATTTAATTCAAGATTAAGTAATGTTTATGACCGGGTCATTATTGTTCTTATTAAAGGTCAGTTTAGATAACGTTAGAGGTTAGGGAGTTATATAAGCATAAGTGACATGACCATAGTGGTTAGGATATTAGAAATATTTGTAGTTATTTTTAATGAGTTTAAGATAACATGAATAAGTATTTACCCTCATCATAAGATAATATTTGATGATTTTACTGATATAATCACACTGACCATTTTGGTTTTAGTAAATGGCCAGATATAACAGGCACCAAAGTAACAGTGGATGTGAAGAAACGTGTGACTGTTTTATGAATAATAAACTGAATTAAATGAGAGATGCAATGATAACTCGTGTGGTTATTCTCAACCAAATGTCTAGATTCATGATTGACAACCTGAACCTTGGTGAATTATTTAAGTCATCATATATGCGAGAAACAAATCCATACAAAATTTCAGCAAATAATCATAATGGTAAGTATGTTCCAAACACTATGTGTTATGAATGTGGAAAAATCACCTATAAAAATGATTCAAAGGGACGGGAAGATGCTATAGATGTGGGTATGAAGGTCATAAATCTATAAAATACCTTGTAAAAAAAGCATATAATAGATTATAGGAATGTGAATGACATTATTTCTAAGGGATCAATTGAATGTTTTAGATGTGGTGTTCATGGTCATTATACAAACAGATGTCCTACGAAGATGTTTCGAGAATGGGATCTCCAAGATAATACAAATATATGTTTACCAATATCTAATGTTATTATAATTGAGGATGAAGAAACTAACAATGACCGATGAATTCTATGGATTAATTCTTAACTTATGTTTTAAAATTATTGATTCTTAGTATATGATTCATGGTTTTGTTTATAGGAAAGAAGTTTTTCAGAATAAGTTGGTACAGAATGGTTAATGGTTTGGGAAGAATGTTGAATGAGTAAGAAGTCATCATATAATGGATTCAAGAGTTATGGTAGATTTTAGGATTGTTAAATGATTAAAAGTATTATGGTGCTTTTGATGATGGGATTACATGAGAAGACTTTTTATAGTATATGAAACCCTGATGTATGATATTTGAAAATTTTATTCAAAGAATAATTATATTTTGTTTTGTATATACATTCATAAATTACCATTTGGGTTTATATGATCCTTGAATTTGAGGCAATTACAGGTTAATACATTTTGGGATGAAAAATAAAGTTTTTAGGTAACCTTTTTGGTTAAAATATGTTATGGTTATTTTGGATTAATTTATCTCTTTTTGGGAATGTAATAAAATTATATAGTATTTGAAAAAGGATAATACACATACCACATGACAACCTGTCGCGTCAGACAAAGCTGCGGGAATCAAACCCACAATCCATATGCGACAAGGATTTATCGGCTACCACTGGACTATGTGAAGTCCCTGGTTAGTATGAGTATTTATTTTTAGTTATATGATCTTATGAATAAGTTTATTTTGGGATATTTATGGAAATTATTAATATATCATAGAGAATATGTGATTAGGTTAATTACACTTTAGTATGAGACTTCACAAGTAGTCGATGTTATTTGGAGATAAATGTTATGATTTACTATGGAAGACTTTGGGAATAAATTCTTCTAATTTTTGTTTTTAAATGTTAGTTTGCAATATATTGAGGAATTTTAATGAATTTTGTTTATTGAATGGTCTTTCTTGAACTTTGTGTACTTTTGGTTGAATTTTGGAGATTAAGAGCAGTACTTATTTTTATAAATGATTATCCTTTTCAGGATTATTTGATCACGTACTAACCAATTTTGGTTTTGTTTAATGTATAAAGATAGGGGAAATATAGGGTTCATATTATTTGGATCATGTTATTCTCTAAAAGTTTATTCTAGCACTTTTAATGTGACCATGTCGGTTTGAATACTCACCTTTTGGAGAAAAGATGAGTTTGTGGTACAATTTTATTAAAGGATGACAATATACATGGGGAGTGAGTATATTTCTTTATGATATTATTCTTTTTATTAATTAATTTTTTCAACACTATGAAAAGCAAATTGATGAAAAAAATGTAATAAGACCTCTTTTATCATCATACTTTTCCCATCCAAAAATTTATGGTATTATTTTGGTTAACTTTCCTTGATCAAGTTATATATCATTGTCTATTAATTTATGAGAGTTAGTTTCACTTCCATATCCATGTTTTCATGGAATATTAGTATCTGTTGTCTTAGGTAACATTTTTACATATCAACCTTTATTTTAATGTGATAGTTTTATTGACTCTTTTTACGATGTGGGACTTTCAATGATGTTTTCAAGACAGATTTTAAAATTGTGTGGATATAATTTCCAAAAGGGGGGATGTAAAATAAAATGTAAATAATGAAAATGACATTTTAATATTTATTAATATTTTTTAATTAATTTTTTATTTTACTTTAATGTGGATGCTATGTTCTATGGCTTACCCAATACCCAACAACAGGTCTCTTTGAAATCTTACGTTGCACACTAATAATATATTATTTTTATTTTAAATGGTAGTTAACGCCTAGCCATTGTATTGGTAGGAATGAATAGAAATAAATAAAATATGATTATAAATGTTTTTTTATGTTTTTAGTTTTTCCAAATAAAATATAGTGGCTTAAAATATGAATGAATCTAATTTTAATCATAAATACTCTAAAAGATCAATTTTACCACCTTTTGATGGTGAACCGTCATTAAATCTTGTTTTGGTCATTTTATATGTTCTCTTTGAAAAAATATAATTCTTATTTTTATTTAGGAAATCAAAGTTTACTTTCTGTAAATTTTTGGAATTATTCGGATAAATTTCAATTTTTTAATGAATAGTGAAAAATATTGTATTTTAATTCAAAAATGCGTTTTAATATGATTTTTTATATGGTTATATTATAATATTAATTGTTTTAAAAGGTATTTAGAATATATTTTTACCATTTAATCAAATTTTGGTATTTGAAATTAATTTCACTTTGAATTTCGATATAATCAATTGTCAATCTTTTGATAGTTATTGTTTATTAAAAACACGATATTTGTTATAACAACGGGAAATAATTTTAAATTAATTAATGAAACTATTATGTTTATTATTTGGTAAAATATACCTCATTTTTGAATTCAGAATATCAAATATATCTTAGGTTGAAGTTTTGGTATTTTTTCTGAAAAAAAACAATTTTTTACGAATAGTGAAACCACTTAGTAGTAGTTAACAAAACTCCCTGTTTTATTTAAATGAAATTTTACCACTTCTGTGAAATAAATATTGAAAATCCAACAAATAAGGTTGTTATTATTAAGTAAAATGTGGTTCAATAAGATGAAAATAATTTTTTGGTGAATAGTAACTTTTGACTTTTATTTACCGCGGTTAAAGGTAAATAGAGTACTTCAAGGTAAAAAGAATATTATAATAATTCAAAATTACAATAAAATTTGTAATAACCTTATCATATTAGTAATGTCTGACCATGTTAATCCTTGGGTTTATATTGGGACCCCATGGATCCACTTATTAATGAAAATTACACTTTAGATTGATTAATTTAAAGTAAAGGCAAAAATGACCTAAATTGTTTTTAGTAAATTAATATTTATATACTGTTATATATGTAATCATTTTCACTATTAATATTAATTGGAAAGATAAAAATATTTCCTACATAATCGAATTTTTTTTTAATTTTTAGACATCGAATAAATTAAATTATTTATTAAATAATAATAATGCAGTATTTACCCCATTAATAAATTATTTAGATAAATAAGATTATAATGATTAAAATATTATCCAATACCTGTAAAATTCTTGTTGGATGATATTATTTCTACTATGAGTCATATTATCTTTGGCATTAATGTTTTTTGGACCTTTAAAAATCTAATATCATTATATAATAAAGTAATATTTTAACATATTCCCAAAGAGCCCCTCCTCCCCCATATAAAAGGACAACACTTCTAACCCATTCCTCACACCTCTCAAGCCCCTTGGTTCGTCCAGCCCCTTCCCAAATAATATCTCAAGATCCACCTATTATTCATAGAAGCCTTACCATAGGAATAAAAAACTTCAATATGTTCTTTGGGTTCAAACCAAAGGAAGTTACCCAAATTAAAGGTAACGATTTCTCTTAAATTCTTTTGTTTTATTTTGTCTATTTTACTTCTCCAACCCTCTAAATTCTTTTTATTCCTATATTTTATAGAAATAATTATCCTCAATATACAATTATGTTTTTATAAGAATTATTTTAACTACACTTACACACACCTCCATCTAATGGGTGAAGAACATATTGTTTCTGTGCATGGAAAACTAACGCCTCACGAAACGATGATTGTTCGATTATCTCTTATCACCAAACAGGGTGGAAATTACGATGGAACTATATTTATATTTGATCTATATTATTTTTATGTTATATTTATGCTTTTTTATTATTCTTTTATAGAATACCTATATGGTTTCCATTATGGGTAAACGTGATAATTTCATTTGAGGAAGTGCAGACTACCGCCCCCTCATGGTGATATGATTCGTTCATGACATACATGGAACTTATAAAGGATGAAGTTAATGAAATTATGTAACATAAAATATCATATTATATTATACTAGAATTATAATATAATAATGTTTCATTAATATTATTATTCCTTTAAATATAAAATAGAATTGAAAGTAGCATTCATGCATACGTACAGCTTACCATCTCCATGAACCGTGTATTTCATTTCATAACTCTAAATGATATGAAAAATTATAAATACATATCCACTAGATATATATTATATATATGATATATAAATCATGTATATAATTCTGGAGATATTATACTTTTGACCACATGGACAAATTGTAATTATAACGAGTTCATTATTGACTCGTGTTCCGAACATCGATAAAATATCCAATATGAACTAAAAAAATTAACTACTTGTTATAGCAAGATAATAAGGGACATAAAATGAATAATAAACTTTAAAAAAAACTCTTAATTAAGTAGATATTATCTTAATTTTATTATTCTGGAAGAACATAGAACTTACAAGTCATGTTGGACATGAGGTAAGGGGAATTCTTATCTCACATTTAATTTTGTGAGATTTCCATTGTTTGCAACTTATTTATTGCATGTGGTGTAATGTTTACTGCCATTGATATATATAATCATTATTATATTTATATTCAAGGTAATTTTTGATTCATTTTGTTGTTATTAACTTTCTGTCATATGACTTTATTGATTACAACGAGTTAAGGGGTGTTTATCTCACTATTTATTCCTGTGAGATTCATGCTATATTTTTTCACTATTTCGATTGAGTGGTGTATGTAATGCCGATGATTATACTATTTTTGTAATATAATTTCATTTATTGGTATTTAAATCTACATTGTATTTTCCTTATTTCATGTGGCATATGTTTTTTAAGTTACCAAATCGGTAAGAGAACCTTTCACCCTCCTCTTTTTAAAAGACTACCTTTTATTATGTATTTTAATTTACATCATAATATGTTGGAATATGTTATTATATTACCTTAATGAAGTATATTTTATTACCAAGTGAGGAGATACCCATTTTATCTCATCAACTCAATTTTTGAATTCTAATGTGACACTGTTATGCTATAGAATATTTGCAAAGGAACTTCTTATTCCAATTTCAATTCTTTCTTTTAAACTTGTACTTCATGAATATGTCTTACTATGAATATGTTTGATTGAAATATGATTGTTTTAAAATAATAAACACTTATATTGGTTGTATTTATATTTTTCACACTTAATTATGTGATTTATTTATCCTTTGTTTAAGGATACCATCCTTGTAAGGAACTTCCTCTCAATCTCCATTCATTGAGGCATATTTTCATTAATACACAACATTATTTTATATGGTTTATAAACCACTTTTACATTTACTTTTATTCAAAAGGAATCTTTTTCAAAGAAACGTTTTACTAAATGCCAAAAAGAATGTTCCTTTCAAAGTAAGCGGTGGCAACGACCTTTCCCGCAACCGAGAGTATTATTTGATCTTTGGCTTCCACAATAATCCATAATGTTTTTAAAAGAAAATAAATACCATATAATCTTGTACGTATTTTGTTATTGAAAATGGTTTTGATAAACAATTCTTTTATGTTAATATATTTAAATGATACTTTGTGATTAAAATGTGGAAATGTTCTCATTCTTTTATATTGGTTTTAGGTGTTATGATTTTATAATGGTACTTGTACATTTGATGGGTGGTTACATGATAAACCAAATGATAGGTGGTGTTGGGTTAAACAAGGATGGGTGGTTATGTTATAACCTCCAATGCATTAGGCATGGAAGACAGCCGTATGGATCTTTTATTTAGTGATATGTGTGAAAGTGGACCGTATGGTTATTCCAATTAAGTATGTTTATGTACCAAGTTACCTTTATATGTTATGTGTTCTTTATATGGGTTTTATGGTAATAATTTGTTAACAAAATGTTAAGTCGTGATATTCTCTTCAGTGATGTGTATTTACTACTTCATAAAGCTAAAAATTATTACTTATGTTAAAATATTCATGGTTTACTTTTAGTTTTAAAAAAAATAAAATTTTTCCTTCTTTGTGTATCCATGATTGAGATTTTTATGATCAAACCATGTTTTTGAAAATATTTTCATGGGACATAAATAGGAATAGGGTCAATGATGGGATCTAGGAAAAGTCATTCTACCTATAACATGGAACTAGACATGTTTCTTTTTAAGAGTTTTTTTTTTGAAAAAATGGAAACTATGTAGAAGCATCTACATTGTAATTTTTGAGATGTAATGTAATTGTTATGCCTAATTCTCTGAAACACTAAACCAGAAAAGATCATCAATGTGAATAATTCATTTAATTTGTGATTATGTAATGTTTCACACTGGGTCCTTATACATTAGATTGACTGATGAACCAACTATTTTTATTGTTTTGATGAATAGAGTCTTTAAAGACAACCATGATAACATTTTAGAGGTTTTTATTGATAATATTCTGATATATTCCAAAACACAGGAGGTGAATGAAGAACATCTATGGATTATATTGAAAACTATGAGGAAAGATATGATATTTGTAAGGTTTAACAAGTGTGAGTTTCAGTATCAGAAAGTTACATTCTTGTGGAACATTGTAACTAGTGAAGGAATCTAGGTGACCATGCAATGACCAATGTTGTAGAGGATTTTCCTCATCATATAGCAACAACTGATATTTATAGTCTTATTAGAATAGAAAGATATTATATGAGGTTTTGGAAAAATATTACTAACTTTATTATCCATTAACCATGTTAACTAAAAAATAATTCATGTTCAACTGTATAGATGAGTGTGAGGAATGTTTCCAATAGCTGATGAAGATAATGGATACAACACCCATGTTAACTCGACCCTCAATCAGATACGTACTCATTATTTTTAGCGGCGAATCTCTAAAATGGCTTGGGTGGGTCCACATGAAAAATGATATCCATTTTGTATAAATATCTACAGCTGAAGCCTCATTAAATGAATTTTCCTATGTTTTCACTAGACTTGGTTGCGGTTATTTTCTCTATAAAGTTATGTAGACACTATCAATAAGGGGTTATATGTGGTATATAAATAGACCGTCAAAGTACAAGTATATTTTCATGTAAAAGGAATTGATCCTGAGACAAAATACATTATTAGATATTTTTAAAGGCTACGATTTCTCAATTCATTATCACCATGTTAGTGAAAACAAAGTCATTGATGCATTAAGTAGGAATGATACTATTGTTCTTGAAATGATTATGATTCAAGGACATCCCTTTATCAAACTCCTTGTAAAACTGTACATGGGAATTTTATGGAAATGGGACATCATCATCCCTATCCCAAATTATTTCACTATCATAATTATTATAAAAGATAATGAAATATCCAAAAGGAGATCCTTAGTAATTGATTAAGTTTGAGGATGTGAAGGATGGGAAAATATATAACTTTTAATACGCATCTAGAAGGTGTACTGAAATTTTGTACAAGGCTATTTATTCCATTTATTACGGAAATAAAGAATGAGATGATGGATGGTGCTCATATATCTACATTCTCTATACATTATAGAATAACTGAAATGTATAGGTAACTTCATGATCATTATTGGTGGGATAATATGAAAAGAGAGATTGTTGACTACAATACAAGGTGCCTAGTGTGTCAACAAGTGTAGGCATAATGACAACTTCCCAAAGGGGTATTGCAACCGCTACCCATACCATCATGGAAGTGGGATAATATCACCAAGAACTTGGTCATGAGTCTCCTGAAAATTTTCAAGGGAAAATATGATTTTGGTTATATTGGATCGTCTCACTGAGACTTCAAATTTTATCTCTCTTCCCTATGTTTTCTCTCTTGATCAACATGCCGGTATTTTTCATGAAGGAAGTGGTTAGGCTACACAGAGTTCCACTTTTTATCATATCTAATCATTATCATGGGATCACATAAATATATGGAGAAGTCATTAACATGCTCTGTGTACTAAATTGAATCTTAGTATATACTATCACCACCAAAATGATGTCCAATCTTAAAGGAATATTCAGACACTCAATGATATACTGGGTGAATGCTCAATAGAATTTAATGGTTTATGGGATTAACATCTTCAATTTGATGATTTCCCATACAAAAATAGACTGCACTCAAGTATTTAAATGGAACCCTATAAATCACTATATGTGAAGTGATGTAGAACTTCTACTTGTTGGGATAAATATGGTGAGATAAAGATTCTTGTGCTTGATCTTGGGAAGGACATGGTAGAATATAACTATTCCATCCATCAACACATTAAGGTTTCTTACGATCAGCAAAAGATCTATGCCTATCACCATCGATGTGAAATGAAGTTTTATGTTCATGATAATGCCTTTATGTGAATTTCTCCACATTATAGATTCTTGTGGATTGGGATGAAAGGTAATATCATCCCTATTTACATTAGCCCCTATGAAATCCTTGATCATGTAAGCACAATAGACTATAATCTAGCACTTCCTCCAAATATTTATCATGTTCATGAGGTATTCCATGTATCCCTCTTGAGGAAGTACATACCTGACACTTCAAATGTATTGAATCCATCAAGGGTTCAATCGGTACACGACCTCTTTTATTTGGAGAAGCTAGTGGAGACTGTGGATAGTAGGGAGACGGTTTTATACTACAATAATACCAACAATGTTAATGTGTTTTGGAGGAACCAAAAATATAATGAAGCCATGTGGGATCCATTGGAGACTATGAGATAGAAGTACACACTCCTTTTATCTTCTATCAGTATGTGATTAAATTTCAGGGAGGGGATTTCATAAGGGGGAATAATGTAATGACCCGATATTTTAAATAATATATTTCGTCCTAAAAATGTATGTTTTTCTATGTCAAAATCAATAGAAATATATATAAGTATAAATGAAGTTTTACCACTAGGTTTGGACCATTAAATGTTAATCAGTTAATATTACTATTATAAATGACAATAATTTTTTAATGTTATACTTACTGTTTGTAAATTGAAATTATAATGGATAATTAAAACATATTGAAGGTTTAATGGCCTCATTTGGAAGACTCGGGCCATACAGAGATTATTTTTTAGAGTAGAGGAAGGAGGTAGCATCATTGAGATTTTCTCTGGACCAAGCCAATGATGAGATTCAACATGTTAATCTTGAACAAAATTCCATATTGGAGAATTTCATGTATGTAGAGATTACCACTCAGATGATGTTATCCAAGACCCCCCAAGAGTCCATATCCATCGTTCACCGTACCCATATGTCATATGTTGGTGTTTTAAGGGGTTATGATTCAAGGACCAAATTAAATAAAATGTAATCCCTTTGATTAAATAAATCTTTTATTTCATTATTTCTGTTTCAAGAAGAGTTTGGCATAAAAATTGTGATGGAATTTGATAAATTGATTTTTTGGGTAAAAATTCTAAATTTATTTTTATATCAAAATCATAATTTATTAATAATGTATATTATAATTATATAGTTTTATAAAAAAACTGATTTTTAATTAAAAATGATATTATAATTGTTTTGTTTTATGTGTTGAAATTTATATTATTCATGCCACTGCATTTTCTGTCCTCTATTATTTTTAAAAATCAATTATTTTATAGTTAAAAATTAGATTTATAATTGGTAGAGATTTATTAAGAAAAAATAAATGTCATTTTTGAACTTGGAATGTTAATTTTAGGTTGTGGTTAATTTTTAATAATTTTTTAAAATAATTTAGTTTTTCGTTAATAGTAAAAAATACTGTTTTATTTTTCGATAAGTGTCATGGCACTATAGTTATGTCATAATGATGTAATTATTAATTCAAAATTATGGTAGGATCTTATGTGTTAAATTAACTCAATAAGTGTCCCATGCTACTAATACCATGGGAAAATTCCAGGGTCATGCACAAGGTTTTTAAAATACCACTAATGAGGTGTCATTTGACATTAATAAGAAACTCTCTCTCTTTTACTATATATACCCATCCATTCAATCTTTTCTCTTCAATAAAAATTCATCATACACGAATTTCTTCTTGTTTTACCTCCCAAGGAGTCCTCCCAAGGTTCCCTTAATCACCCATCTCCCATATCATTGAGTTGTAGAAGTTACTCTTCATGGTATGGGAATTCAAAACTTATATTTTCGCTTTTAGTTTTATTTTATGTGGTATGTAGTTAAAATTTCTATACCATGTTTCTATTTTTATTTTATTATATAACAATATTTTATTTTTAGTATTTTATGAATGGTTGAAAATATCCCCTGACATTTTAATGATTTCTAAAACCATGTTTCATAGCTTATATGCTGCAGAATTTTCGTCAAAAAATCTATCTTTTTCAAAATAATTACTTTTATATTCATTATATGAAAACCAAAACCTATTTAATTTCCCAATTAATTCATCAAGACATTAAAATTATTTATATTATTCTGTAATTTACATACATAATACCTTATTCCCTTTACATGGCTTATTAATTAAATAATGATCACATTTTTATGCAATTTTTAAAACACCGTGATTTTGATATAAAGCCGATTTATTTTATTATCTATGGGTTATTTATGAAATTTTATATTGTAATCCGTATGGATAACATAAAAATTAATACATGTTAATGGTTCCCCCCGATAACTCTTCAATGCATTGGGTAGCGAAATTAATCTCTAGATATGACAAATTTTACGATACCTTGGTGAATAGCCTTCGTAATTTTTATGACATCAGGGGGATAGAACATGGTGATATGAATATGAATGTATAAATTAAATGTTTTAGCCACTTTTTCAAGTTATTATTAATGTTATTATGTTTTATAATATTCCTCTTTCTCATTCCTTTATGATGTTCCTCATGTTCTTTCTGATATCACTCAAGTTCACATGTAAACCCTTTTACTTGTTTTCCCTTACTAGGCCTTATGCTCATCTATTCCTTTGATGTATGTTACCTGATTATTTCATTAAATACATTTACTTAGGATGATCATTAAAAATTAATGTAAAGTGGAATATAATAACGTATTATGTTTTCACGTATTATGTACATTATTTAAATGATACTAAATAATAAATAATCATATATTTTAAAATTTTCATGTAATATTATGTAATAAAAAGAAGATATTCCATAAAGATAGTGAATATATTGGATTATCAAGAGAAAATGATTTGTGCTAAGTCTAATCTGTTTTTCTGTATCCTTAGGTACAATGGATATGACGAGTGTGATACTTGAGTGATTAAATTTTTGGTTTAATAGGAGTACCCATTTTTATTTCATAATAAATATTAAAATTGACATTCAAAGGGAAGAATGTTTTCATCGTAGGGATAATTGTCACACTAAAACAACATTCATTAGTAATTATTTTCATTTTAAAGTAATATTTTTATTTATATTGTTTTTTTGAGGTGCAGGTTGGTACCAGATTGAGTTTTTGTGTCTTTGCTGACAAATGGCCATTTTGGCATGGTAATTTGTGACACACAGTCAAAGATATTTGACTTCACCAGATCACCATGAAACCTTCATGATCTGTGGTTAGTAAATTAATTAACTGATTGAAAAATAAAATCAATGCCAAAAAATAAAGAAAAAATTTATTTTGGGACTGTTTTAATACTAATAATAATAATAATATTATTATTATTATCAATAATATTTAAATCTGGATATTATCTTTATTAAGTTGGTTTCATTTTTATAAAATTATTATCATCATTTTTTTGTATTATAGTTTCTAATTATTTTTATTTTTATCAATTTAGGTTGGTCTCAATTTTTTTAAGTTTAAATTAGTTTTTTATTATCATTTTCTTTTCCCTTTTCTTATTTTCCCCCTATTTTCAACCCCCCCTCCCCCCCCCCCCCCCTTCATCATGAAAAGGTCTCACACTAACACTAAATCACTCCTCCTCCTCCCTTTGGCCTCCCTTTGGTAGGTGCTTCCCTCTTCCCATCCACTTCAGCTGACACAGACACTGGTGACCCCTCCTCCCTCCCAACGATCTGATTACTCTCTGCCCCTACTATCCATGTCCCACACCCCATGCACTACACCCCATAGATTTCGTCCCTTGTATGCACCCCCTTCTGACAAAGATCCATCATGTGCGGGGCACCTTCAGAAACCCTCCTCATTACTCGGTTACCCTCCTACACCCTCTCCGTAAGTGAGTTCTTATAAGATTCATTGTTTTTTCTATTGGCAGTTTGTCGTGTATGGTTTTTATTTTGATTTTGGTTCTATTATGGTAAAAATGGATCAATTTATTGATTTTTGTGCTTAATCGTCTTGTTTGTGGTGCAGATGGTGTGGAATCAATTTTTGCGCCCCAAATTTATGGGGTTTCCCTACACTGAGGTTGGTGATTCCACATTTAAGTATTTATTTATGAATTAATTATAATTTGATTAATTTAGAATATTGATTAAATAGATTGGGTTCTAGGAGTTTGGTTTGGCTTGATATTTAATATACATTTTATTTGTCAGTAGAATCTGTATGTTATATGTGTGCAATTTTCTATGAAAATCCATGTTGAAGTGTTTATAAGTATTATATAATTTGTGTAGTTATTTTGATCGAATTTGAAATGGGTGAATGATTTGTTTTGGTGTTGCATCAATATCTGTTTATTAATAATAGTGGATTTGTGTGAGTTTTTTCATGTGTAAAATCATGCGGTATATTTTGAAATTGTTTACTTATTTTTTTTACTTGTCTATTTATAATTTGAAATGTTCTTTTTACCTGTGCAGTTGGTTTATTTATCTTTTTATTTGATGCAGATTATGTTTTGAAAGGTTTTGTGTGTGTGTATTGCATCAAGATGGCATTTTTTTGGTTTAAAAGGTTTTTTGTGTGTAAATTGATGTAGATGATGTTTTATGTGTGCAGTTGTGGTTTTTAGTATAAGTATTTCATGGATTTTATTTTTATCTAAAAATGAAATATTATATGAATTTGGAACATCTTGAGCACAAATAGGATGCCCTCAAACTAGGATGGAGGACAAGGACTAGAGTTTTTGTGATATAGAAGTGGCATTGTCCAGATTTCACATAGCTAGATTAGTGACTACAACACTAAATCATATTTTGGATGATGATTGGAGACCACTAGGTTATGAGTGTGTTCCCTACTAGTGTCTAATGAACAATAATTCAAGTTTCTATGGTTCTTATACCTATTTTCACCGAAACACAAGGTTCTAGGGCCCCACTTATTGCTAGTACCTATACTGACAATCCCATAGATGGTTATATTAATTATTTTGTGCTCACTATTGGTATGTGGTGTGAAATTTGAGACACTAAAAAAAGAGAAGGTGTTTTTATTTTAAAAACTACATTACTTTAAATTGGTTTTCCTTAAATCTGTATTCATTAAAAATTGTTCAAGCATTTAAATAATTTATTTTATTAAAATTGAAAATGTATTTTTCATAAAATTTTAATATATGGAATCTTTTCTCAGTTGATTCTAATTATGTATTATCTCACACCCTACTTACACCTTTGTGTTTATGTATATTTGGTTATATATGATACAATTAATGGTATGGATTTTGGAGATGGTGGTTCGGGTTTCTATTTTTGCTTCCTGAGGCAGTGTCATGGATATGGATGGAATTTGGTTTCCACTAGCCATGTGGTGGTTTTTGAGTTGGTATTTGGTCAAAATACATTGTAGTTGTTGTTTGGGTACTTTTTTTAAATATGTAACTCAAATTCTTGTTTTTGGTCAAAGCCTTGTTTTGTTGTGACTTACAGTTTTGGTTTATTTTATGGTTTTTGGTTTTTTTCATTTATACATATTTGCAGTTAAATCAATCAGAAACACTCTTTTGATACCTAAACACTTCTGCCAGCCTGGGGGGATCAAGAATGCCCTTTGGTCCATGTCACAGAACGGGATGGGCATCAGTTGAATGGGGAAACGAGTGTGATTGTGACATTATGTGACATTAGGTCACCACTCATTTCTATCTGATTCAATAAATTTTATTTTTCAAGGGATCTTTTGGTTCTATTAAAATAATTTAATTCCATATCAATGTGGGATCATCATTTTAATTTAAATCCAAACACAAAATTTTGGTTTTTTGGGTTTATGATCTTTAAGGGACAACTTGGAATGTAAGAGTTCACCCCCAACAGATAGCTCACTCAAATGTATTAATCCTTATATGATTTTGGTTCTGACGATTATTTAGTTTCCATGAAATGAAACCAATTTAGGAAATAAAAATTTATGGGATTGTGTGGGGATACCGGCATGAGGAACAGTGGAACCTATTATAAAAAAACTATAACATGATGAATAAATTATTAAAAGTCATACCTCATTATCTACAAATCTCCTTATATAATATCAATCATTACATCATACTTGATTGGACGAAATTTGGGTAATTGACCCATTCCCTAAAAAATGAGATTCTGATCTGGCACAACGATAACACCTTCAAGAGGTAGAAAAAATAATGGAAAAAAGAAATAATGATCAAACTAATTAGAATTTGATGAGAATAATGGTGCATTAATCGTACTTCGGATAGATGAATGGGATAATGTACTACTATAAATTTCTTCAGATCCTCTTATGGGTGAAATGGGTGAGGTGCATATCGTTTTAAAATAAAATAAGAGCTTGGGTTTATTTTTAACATTTTATTAAGGTAAAAAGGCATTTTTTCCCAATTCTTCTATATCCCATGGTTTGGCTATATGGTTGTCCAGACCATGTGCTAACCGTGTATGGCTCACAAACTCAAGAGGGGACCTTCATTGTTAGGTAAACTATGCATCAAATGTGCATAATAGAACTTCTAAATATTTTTCACCATAAGCACAGTCATTTGGTCCCCTTTGAATGATTTCAAAAAATCATACATCCTCATACTAATCAATGTAACATCCCATAATATTAGGGGTATTTGTGTAACCTACCACACATGGTTTCTTATAACTTGTCGTCCAGTCTGTTTTTTCCACCTATCGAGGTTCTGAGCACCAAATAGGCCCCAAACACCCCTCATTACCATTATAACCACATAGGGAATCCATATTATGACCCAAATAAAAAATTAGACAAAACTTTAAAGTGTTCATACCTAAGATAAAATCTAGGATCATAATATATGATTCATATATTAATAATTAAGATTAATATTTATATTATTATCATTTAATTTTATCCTATATTAACTTGATTTACCAATTACCGAGGTGATAAATTATAACATAGTTACTATTAATATTGCTGAAAATTTAAAGGGGAATATATACCAAATTTAATCTACATGATTTTAAATGTAAAATTTATTTATCAAATTCATTTAACATAATTTACCAAAAAAAATTACAGAAATCATGAAAACACGATGAGAAGAACTTTTTTGAAAAATAAATTTTAATAATAAAGTCATTATTATTAATATATTATGCATATGAAAATATTAAATTAATTCTAAAACATTTTATTGAATATTTAATAAATGAATATAATTAAAAATTTATCCAATAGATATTAATTAAATTTTTCTCTATATAAATACGTTGGGTGCTTAAAAATATATGTTTAAAAAAATTCATTTTTACATATATAAATATATTTATACCAAATTAAAACATATAATAGATTCTAATAAAATTAATTAGATTATTTGAAATATAAGAGAACAAGTATTAATTTTATCCCATTTAAAAAAATGGAATGTTATTCAAACATGAAACACAAATATAGTTTTTCATAAAAAATTAATTTTTTTAACAATTAAATGAAAATTAAATGTCTTTAATAGAAACATAAATATACACCCTAAGATAATATTTATATAATTATTTAATACATGTACTTATTTTTATGAAATGTAGTTTTTTAATGTGTTATAAATATATATAATATTTTCTCCCAAAAAATAAAATCATTTTGACTGAATCCTATTTTTATTCATAATGTAACATTTCTAACAATTTTGTGACTACATCCTATGAATTAATAAATAAAATTATATTGAGTATTATATTTTTATATATTGTATAAATTATTTAGTTCTATTCATACCCATGAATTTACCATGTAGTTTATAACTGTTATATAATAAAATTTCAATAATAAATCATGGTTTATTTAAAATAATTGTTGTGCGTAACAAAATATATCAAATAAATAAAAATAATTAAAGGGAAATTTTTTATATAATACAAGGATGTTACAATTCCAGTCTTCTATCCCATGAAATGATAAATGAAACTATCATTTGTGTGTACGTCTGAATACTTCCTTGTGAACAATGTAGTTTGTTTTCCATTACCACATCTCTTAGTTGCTTAAAAGTATTTACCTAGATTTTGTATATGTGATATTAATGTGCTAAATATCATCATATATAGTTAAATTTAATCTTTTCTTATAAAATTTCATTCACTAAAAACTGATAATGTCATTTGTACGTATATATAGATAACCACCTCCACGAAGCGATGTGATCTTTTTATCATTACATCACATGGATGATATATTGAAGTATATCTAAAGAAATAATAGAATATTTAAGATACAATTATAATTATTATTTTATAAAATAATAGTTCTCTTCTTTATATATTGATCACCGGATAAAGGAAATGTTACCCATGCGTACGTGCAACCTACCATCCTTGTGATTATAGAACAGTTCATTTTATATAACCGCCACACATTTTATGTTTAAAAAGTATAATTTGTGTATAAAAATGAAAATTATTTCATTATTATTAATCTATATATGATTTTATAATTACTACATTGATCATAATCAACCAACTAATTTCATTTTGGATATATGAGGAGAATATCTTCAAAACATCAGAAGTGAAATTAATTGATTAAGTAGTTGATTAATGCTAGGAAATAGATGGAATTATAAACATTAATGAGTTTCTTAATAATTTATATAATTAACAAAATATTAATATTCAAAATTATAAAGTATATACATGATGAGTTGGACACAAGTTAAGAGGAATTTTACATTAGAATCATGTTTTTAATTTTTTTTATTGATTTATTTCATATATAATTATCTTACATATCCATTTTATAAAATTATTTTATATATGTTTTTATATGAACATAAATGAAATATATAGAAATTTTAGGCCCCTTATTAAATTTAATTAATGTTTCTCAAATGGAATAGTTTTTCATATTTTAAACAGAATATTTTGAGAAAAACTAGAAATTGATTGTTCTTTTCTAATGTATAAAATGCCAATAGATTTTTCCAAAATAGAGGCCATTTTTTGATTTTTTTTATTCATTTATAAGATCTAATTTTTTATTTAATGAAAACAACTCTTTTTTATTTGATCTATAAATTTTAATTTTGGAATGAAGTTGTTTATAGGACAGTGAGATAGGAAGAACCATATATTTTTTCTTATGAGTGAAGATAATATTTTTTCTCTAGAATTATTATGATAATATTATGTAATGGTTCTGGGGATTAATTTATGATAATGTTTGGTTCCCTTATAAACTAATAATTTGTGGATTTTTGATAACCATCAAATGCATTGGAAAAGATTTCTGTTGTAATTTGACCATGGAGGTTATTTCTTCTCTAACTATGAAGGTTGTTCTATTAGGAACAGTGAAAGTTCTTCCAGTTGTAAGAATGAATGTTATTCCATCTATAACAATGACATTTATTAAATTTGTAAATGTGATATGAAAATAAATTCTCATGTTAACTATTTATTTATAAACTGTTTCTTGTGATTTTATAGAAATACTAAAATTTAAAATGATAAAAACCGATTTTTTTAAAAAGATACTATATATTTCATCTTAGGAGGGAAAATATAACTTTCTAAAATTGACTTCATGTGTTTGACATGATTTCAATGAATCAATTATGAGTTTTATTTTTTCCTTTTTGATTTCATATGAAATATTTTAGGAATGGGGTTTCCACGATAAGTAGATTTCCTAGGTAAGAAAATATTTATTTTGAACCCATATGTTTTTTATCATGGATTATGTTTATATGTATTGATTGTCTAATGGGGTTCCTTTATTCTTTTTTTTACTCTTACTAATATTTTTTTTTCTCATCACAAATTCTAAAAAAGGAACATCTATGAATAAGTGGGGAGAAGTAGGTCATATTTTAAATTGTTAATGTATTTCATGAAATGAAATATTGTTAATATATAATTGTTTTTTTTGTGTGAAAATATATATTATGTAGAAGTGGACACATTTTTTAATATTTATTTTTAAAAGGGTGATAGCCAAATTATTTAAAACACCAAACAAAAAATATCCTAATTTTTTTGAAAATGAAATCATTACTTAAATTTTATGATCATGTAATTTTTATATTTGTTTCTTTTTATTACATTTGAAATTAAATTTTTATATAATTTTAGAGGTTAGGATATTGTGTGTATATGACCATAAGATATTATAATTTGTAGTTATCATGTAATATTATTTGATGATTTCCATATGGAATTTTCTAAATTATGTTTACTCAAAATTATTTTATGAAGATCAAATATAGAACATGAGGTGGGAAAGAACCAATGGGAAAATATCCTTCCTAATCAAAAACCCAAAATGGTTGGAAATAAAATTATCCATAATTTTCTTTGATGGATTATTTTAAAAAATCAATAACTCTTTCTGGTATCCATGTTAATGATCAAATAGATTTACAGAAGATGAATATCTCAGTAGTGGAGAGATTTATGAGTCAACATGCTCCATATTTATGTGGCTCCTCTGACTCAATGGTAGATGATGGGTGGATTAAATCCTAAAAAATGATATTTAATTTCATGGGGTTTTCAGGTCATCCAAATTTAACTCATTCTATTTTCAATTTTTAATGTGTTTTTTATCAATGGTATAAAATGGATAAAAATATATGAGAAATTAATGATATTCAAATATATTAATGGGATGATATTATAAAAATTTCCATTTATAAATATTTTTGTAGGCTTTTGGAATTACGATGGAAATAAAATTTGTGGAATTTTTGTAGAATGAGTTTAAATTTTTTTCCATGTATGAAGAATATAATACTCAACTAGAGAGGTATGCCCCAAATTTTATTTGGAATAATTATATTAAAACTAATAAATTTTACTTATGATTGAATCCAATATATCAAAGGGTAATGGAATCCATGATTTTAAATGTAATTAAAAACATGTTAGATGTTCCCAGAATATGGAAAATGATTTATATAATGATATTGAGTTGTAATAACGAATACATGAAAAGAGTTCTAGGAGGTACTTAATGGGAATGAATACATCAATGAATTCTGAATGTAAGAAAATCATGCTTCCTTTTTTGGGATAGTTTTGTAAATAAAACATGGGTGAGGCATTATGAAATGTTGGACGTACTTCTGATGTTGTAGGTCAGTAAATATTGATTGTGATTTTAATGGATTTTTTTTGTAATAGTAAGTACAATTTCAATAATATGATGTTAAAAAATTATAAAATTAATGCAGTGCATCCTTATGCATATGACTTTTTAAATAAGGACATCAATGATGGGAACAAGAAAGAATATAGGTGAAAGGGGTTTCTGAAATCCTTTACAACTAATTTAAATGATGTGGGGAATTCAAACATTATGGAATCATGTACATTTATTATTTATTCATATTATACTAATGTATTATTTTATTCAATATCTACACATTATTTCATTTCTAAGATATTTTACAATATATTATAAATTTCACTTCAAGAAATTAAGGTGCCACATATTCTAAAAAATGGGAGATGTATTGGGGTAAAAATAAATTATAATAATCGAAAAAAATTTATATATGGAATAACATTTCCTACAATAAATGATTCCATTCCCATAGTGGATTTTGATGCAATTGGGTGAATATATTGTATAACTATTTAACATGATAAGATTTTTTTTTCCTAAAGATTCTTTTTCAAGAAAACTTTAATTTGAATAAAATAATGAATTGATTCCTTTGATAACATATTAGATTGCTGATATATAATTAAAATATATATCTAAATATTATCTTTCATATATTATTGAAATTCTAGGAAATTTCCAGATTAATGATGTTCCATATATAAAATAACGTCGGGTAGTTTCTCTGGATGATTTGATTGGTGTTATACCAGACCGAGAAGTCAAATTTACTATTGTCTTAGTTTTGGAATCTATCCCAATATCATGACACCCTTAAAAAAATATCTCAAATATAAATTTAAAAGTTGAAAAATCAGTAATATGAGTTTATTGGTAAATATTTTGTTCATTCTAAAAATTTACTATCAGAAGATCATATATTTTATTATTAAATATAAATAGGGTTAAATGATGATTTGAATTTTTTATAGATCATTGAATAAAATTACTATTAATAATAAGAATATGTTTCATAATATCGGTGAATTATTTGATTAAATCTAGCAAGATAAATATTTATCAATGGTTGGAATATTGTTTTGGTACTATAAAATAAAGGTGAAGGGGGGTAAAATTATAAATACCTAATTTCATAGTATACATGGAAAATATGACATTGCGGTTATAGACTTTGGGTTGATAATTTCCCATGTTGCATTTATGGATCTTATCAATATATTCTACACTTAATAATTTAATAGGTTTCTTGTTTTTTAATATATTGGGTTATTTAAATAGTTTTGAGGATCATTTAAAACATCTATGGATTTTTTTATAACTTATTAGAAATGAATTTATATGAAAAATTAAAAAAAATTAATTTTGGGCCAAAATGTTTTTCATTCATCGGATACATTATAAATAAAGGTGGTATAACGTTTGATCACACTAAAACTAATGTGTTTGATGAATTATGAAGGACTGTAAATGTTATGGTGATTTTTAGTTTTCATGGACTAGAAGGCTATTATTAATGTTTTGTTAAAAAAATTAATATTTATCTACCCTACTAATTATGTCAAAATGAAAGAGAATTGTCCTTATTTGAAAAAATTAATGTGATGATTGTTTCCATTATTTAGAAAATAAGATTTCTCAATTCTATATTTTAGGCCATTACATTGAGAAAATAGGAATGGTTACATCAATTGATTCTTCATTGAGTGTTTTAGGTTGTGTTTTAATTTATAATGATTGGGTAGCTTCTTAACATAATTTTCAATTAAAGAATAATGAGAAAAATTATCGTACACTTGATCGTGAATGGGAAACTAAATTTTTTAATTTAAAAATTTGTAACTATAACACCCCAAGCTTTCACGATACACTTCTCTTTCAATAATGCAATAGCTTGCATTGTATGCAACTTCGAGTTCTAACACACCGTGACTAATCAAAGTAGCCGTTATGAATAGTAATACCAAATTTTTGAAATTTTATAAATTTTATCTTGCCAAATGGACTGCGTTTTTGGATTCGGAATATCAAAATTATCCTATGTTGAATTTTTGGTATTTTTCTGAGAACACCCAATTTTTTATGAATAGTAAAAAATACTTAAAAACAACTTTTTTAATAAAAATAATTTATAGTGATAAATTTACTATTGAGTGGTTTTAAAGTATAATTAGAATATATTTTTACCATTTTATCCAATGGTGGTCATTATAATTAATTTCACTTTGAAATTGGACATAAACAATTGTCGATCTTTTGATATATATTGTTTTTTAAAAACACGCTATTTGTTGTGACAGCGGGAATTAATTATAAAATTAATTAATGAAACTTAGGTGTTTGTAATTTAGTAAAATAGACATCATTTTTGAATTCGGAATATCAATTATAGCTTAGAGTGAAATTTTGGCATTGTTCTGAAAAGCTTCAATTTTTGATGAATAGTAAAACCACTAAGTGGTAGTTAAAAAACTGATTTTTCGTTTAAATGAAACATTACCACTTCTGTGATTTTATTTTCAAAAATCCGACATACATGGTTTTCATTAGGAAGTACAATGTGGTTCAATGGGATTAAAATAATTTTTTTGTGAATAGTTACTTTTAAGTTTAATTAATCGTGATTAAAGGTAATTAGTGATATTTAAGGTAAAAATGATATTATAAAAATATGAAAATACATTTACACTTTTCCTACCCCTATTGGATGTGTCATGGCCGACCAAAAAAATCCATGGGTCAACTTGGGGACCCCATGGAGCCACATTGGTAGGAAAATGACATAAATAACTTTTATTTAATGTTAAAATAAAAATGTCACAAAAAAGAGTTGTTTTACTAAAACAATTTTTAAATGGGGTTATACAAGTCATAATTTTGACTATAAATATTAATTAGAAATATAAAAAGGTTTCCTACATAATGATATTTTTTTAAATTTTTAGACATTAAATAAAGAAAATTAATTATGGCACCATGATGACGCAATGATTAACTCATTAATTAACGATTTAAATAAAATGAAATGATAATGTAAAATCTAAGACTTACACTTGTCAAAAACCTATTGGATGATTAGATTTCGAACCCTTATAACCTTATCCTCGAAATATATAAGTTTGGGGCCTTTAGAATTCGAAAAAGCATTTCATAATAATGTAACATTTCAATCTTTCCAAGAGTGCCCCTTCTCTCCTCTTATAAAAGGCCCCCACCACTACCACCTTAATCACACCATAAAAGCCTTTTGGCTCGGCAAACATCAGCCCCAATACTCTCTCAACTTCCCTCCCTTACTCTTAGAAGCCTCACTCTGGGTAGAAGTCTTTCCAAGGAAGGCTTTGGCTCAAATCAAAAAGAATTACCCGATTTTAAGGTAATGTCTTCTCTAATATTGTTTTGTTTTATTTTGCTTCTCCAACCCCTTAAACTCTTTTTATTCTTTTCTTTTGTAACAACACCTGTATCTAAAATATACTAGTATGTTTTTATGATAATTATTTGTTTTACACTTACACAAACCGTCGTCTAATGGTAAAAGAACATACTGTTTCTATGGGTGGCGAAATACTGCCTCACGAAATGATAATTGTTCAATATTCCGTTAACACCTCTAATGGTGGCCATTTTTATGACACTATTTTCATATATGATATATATATTATCTTTATGTTTTCCTTATTCTTATTTATTTCTCATTTATGGCATACTTTATGATTTCTATTATGGGAAAACACGATAATTTCATTTTAGGAAGTGCGGACTACCGCCCCCTCAAAGTGATTTGAATCGTTAATGCCATATGTGGGATGTATAAAGGATGTAGTAAATGGTATTATACATTATATTATACTGAAATTATATTATACCTTTATATAATTATATCTTCATTCCATTTAATATGAAATGGAAATGAAAGTAGAGTTCATGCGTACGTACGACTTACCGTCTCCATGAACGGTGCATTTCATTTCCTACCTCCAAATGTTATGTAATATTATAAATGAATGTATATACTGGATATATATGATGTATATGCTATATAAATCATGAATATAACTATGAATATAATTTATATTTTACCACATGAACAAATTTTAATTATAAGATGTTTATTTTTGACTCAAGTACCTATGATCGACAAAACGACCGTTATAAACATTAATAATTACATAATGTTCATGACAAGGTAATAAGTGATATAAAAGGAATAATGAACTTGAGAAAGGTTCTTAAGAAGGTAGAGATTAACTCTAGTTTATTATTCAGGAGATCAAGGAACGGTCGGGTGAATTTGGACACAAGGTAAGGGGACTTCTTAACCCAATTTCTATTCTTTGAGTTAATATCCTACTTTCAAATTATGTCATTATATTATTATGTCCTATATTGTATTTATACTTTCTTTATGTGTACATATAGAGAATACACATAATAGATCTATTTTATTTAAAAAAATAATCTTTGTAAGGGGACTTCTTAACCCAACTTCTATTCTTTGGGTTAATCTCCTCCTTTCAAATTATGTCATTATATTATTATGTCCTATCTTGTATTTATACTTCCTTTATGTGTACATATATAGAATACACATAATATATCTATTTTATTTAAAAAAATGATCTTTTTAAGGGAATTTCTTAACCCAATTTCCATTCTTTGGGTTGATCTCCTACTTTCAAATTATGTCATGATATTATTATGTCATATCTTGTATTTATACTTTATTTATGTGTATATATAGTGAATACATATAATAGATCTATTTTATTTTAATAAAATGATCTTCCTAATGACTTCATCTCAATCTCCTTTCATTGAGGCATATTTTATTTTACACACAACTTTCTTTTATACGGTGTTTAAACCCCTTTGAATTCTACGTTTATTCAAAAGGACTTATTTTATAATTATGTTATTTTTAAATGATTTCAAAACGAGATATTTCCCTCAAATATATGAAAATCCAGTGCCAATGTATATGTATTTAACGAAAGAATAAAATTTTTTTCTTAAAACCTGACTCTCGAGTGTGGCAGACAGGAAGGGATCGGGCGTGGACCCATAATGGCCTGTAATTAGTCGAGCAGTCTCAGAATTAGTTATTTTGTTTTTAGAATCTTGCATAATGTTTTCAGAAAAACACTGTAGTATATTTGAGCAATTTAAAATGTAATTATCTTCTAAAAAAATTGCATCAGCAGGTCTCATTAGACAAACTAGTGTCTTGGAACGAGGCCTTGACAAAATCTTATTTGTAGTCTTGGCACCATGACTTGGCTACGTTCTTATGATAGTCTGGCATTATGCATTCCATCATTATGAAAGTTGTTCTTGATATTTCATGTGATTATTCGACTAGTAGAATATCCATGTGAGTAAGTAAATGGAATTATTTCATTTTACTTTTTCCATATTATTCTAATGTTCGGGTATAAAAGGATTTTGTTTTATTTATACATCGCCTTAAATGTTAACGTTTATTTACAAAAGCTTCCGCAATATTGTTATCCTTACTGAGCATCTGATCTCACCCCTTTCAATGTTTTAATATTTTCCATGATGTGAAGAAGTATTTTATGAATGAATTGCAGGGATTGTCAGAAGTGGATATGAGTGTGGTCTATGGAGACTTTGTTATTTTAGTTTTTCACTTTATGATGTAATGTAACATTTATGAATGAATCTAGTGTTTCCAAGGCTACTAAACTAATCGGTCTTTCGAGACTTTATTTTTTTTATCACGCCAATGTTACGCAATAACACGCCGACTCTGGATAACTGGGGTCGGGGCGTTACAGTTGGTATCAGAGTCAGTTTAGTACTAACCTTGGAAGCTAGATTTAGATAAACTCTGATTAGAACACATAGCCTAAAGATAGACTTTGAGGATTAGTATAGAAGAACTTCCTAAAATTTTGGTATTATAGAGATTTTGTGAGTTTTTCGAGCAATACATCCCTGTCTGGATATGAGCAGGTAGAGGTGGCTCTGGCACAGATGTACCTAGGGGTAATACCCAAAAACATCGCTTTGAGTTAGACTCAAACGGAAACTGGTGCAAGACAATAGGCCTTGCTGCACTCTTTGTTACGACACTCCTGGGGGATATGATTAGGATAATTCTCATTTTCTATACAAACCACTATGAAGCATTATGAGTATATACTTCCTTAAAGAAAACATTTTTATGATTATGGATTATATCCCTAAATAGTTCAATTTATGTTAAGTATTTTACAAGTATGGAATTAGGTATTTTGATTCATAAACTAATATAGTTTATGCCATTGTTTAGAAATGGCGCCTAGTGGAAGGAAAGGAAACTGTATCAATGTACGCACTCCGTGTAGGTATTTCCCTCCTCCTCAATATAATTATTGTGGATCTGAAGATACAACTGGTGCTGATCAACTAATTACCATACTGGGACAAGTCACTCATGTTATGAATAATAACCTTACTCATATGGATCACCCTGATCCACAACGTGGATGATCAATGTTAGACCGCTTCATGAGGCAACAACCGCCAACATTTAATGGGGGTACAAATCCATTAGAATCTTAGCAATGGATAAACTCCTTAGAGAAAATATTCCATGCCTTGGGGAGTAGAGAAAGGGAGAAGGTTGTCATGGCAGTTTACCACCACACTGGAGATGCCGATCAGTGGTGGTCGCTGATTCAAAACGCAAAGGAAGATGATGACATATAGAATATGGAATAGAGGGAGTTCAAAGAGCTTTTCATAGAAAAATACTTTCCTCGTGACCATCGAGATGATATGGAAAGGCAATTTTTGAGTCTGAGACAAAAGGAGGATGTGAATGTTGCAAAGTATGAGGCCAACTTTATAAGGTTAGCGAGGTATACTGCAGATTATATACGTAACCCAAGAAGTAATATTGATCGTTTCTTTGATCGGTTAAAACTGTTTCTCTACCGAGCCTTAGTCTCAATATCCTTCTCATCATACGAAGATATTGTCTCATGTGCTATCAAGATAGAAAATGAATTCTCTAAATCTTATGACAATAAAGTAAAGAAAGAGAAGAAGAGAACGGTGGAAAAAGTGACAGATAAAGGTAAAAAGGGAAAGAAGGATTTTCCATTCTGCGATAATTGTGGGATGAATCACCTCGGTACCTGCCTAAATGGAATGTGAGTTTGTTACAAATGTAGAGAAAAAGGTCACCAGGCTCGTGATTGTAAGGGAAAGAAAGAGGCTATCAATGTTGAATGCTACAATTGTAGGGAAATGGAGAATTATGCAAATGAATGTCCTAAGTGTTAGGGAAACTTATCTCAGAAAAGGCCAAGGGGTCAAGGACAATCTTATGCTATTACAACAGTCTAAGTGGAATAATTAATGTATTGGTGCTTTTGGAATCAAGTTTTATATTCTGGTTATAAGGATAATGTGATATATATAAGGATTGTACTGCAGTACTTGTTTTTTTCATTATGGTTTTAATATTATGAAGGTAATCATATTTTTAGTATCTGACAATAAGAGAAGCTTTACATTGTTTGGGGAATCTGATAAATTGATTTTGGAATTAAGAGACCTTTTAGAGAAAGTCTGGACAGAGGTATTTTGGATAACTATAAAGGTTGGGATGGATTAAGATGAACATTAAATAGTATTGTTTAATGTTAAAACATTTCTGAAGATTATTTTTTGAATATTATAATACTATAGTTTTAGGAAAAGGACAACCTGCAGGTTGTGGGATAACCCATCACGTCGGACAAAGCTGCAGGAATCGAACCCACAACCATAGTGCGACATGCCTTTATTACCTACCACTATCCTACATTAAGTCCCTGGTTTTTACAAAATAGTTTTCCTAATCTAAATGGAATGTGGTAATATTTAGAACATTATAGAATTAATATAAATAGAATATTTTTGAGTTCTATTACCATTGGTGTAAAAGATGGGTTTGTGGTAAAAATTTATGGAAGTCTACATGACAAGTAAGTATATTTCCTTAAATTCTTAGAAAATCTCTTAATTAAATTCCTCAACATTATAAAAGGTAACTAAAAACAAAAACGTTGTTGGTTAACTTTTCCAACTGGGGATTCAATGACCATTTAACCCATCACAAGTTTGTGATTTTCTTGTGGTTAAATTTATCCTAATCCAGTTTTCTACAGCTCTCCATCAGAACTTGATGGTTTTTTTTTCTTCCATATCCATATTTTCATATAATTTTATTATGGGCTATCTCGGGTGACATTTGTACTTCTTTTTCTTTCTTTTAATGTTATATTCTTATTAACCCTATTTCCGATGTGGGTTTTCCAAAAAGGTATTTTCTATTTTCAACCTTTTATTTTCAAAGAAAATTTTCAAATTGCGAGGATGCAATTTATTGAAGGAGGGGAGAATGTAACACCACAATCTCTCACGATACACTTCTCTTTCAATAATGCAATAGCTTGCATTGTATGCAACTTCGAGTTCTAACACACTGCGACTAATCAAAGTAGCCGTTATGAATAGTAATACCTAATTTTTGAAATTTTATAAATTTTATCTTGCCAAATGGACTTCGGTTTTGGATTCGGAATATTGAAATTAGCCTATGTTGAATTTTTTGTATTTTTCTGAGAACTTCCAATTTTATATGAATAGTGAAAAATACTTAAAAATAACTTTTTTAATAAAAATAATTTATAGTGATAAATTATACTATTGAGTGGTTTTAAAGTATAATTAGAATATATTTTTACCATTTTATACAATGGTGGTCATTAGAATTAATTTCACTTTAAAATTGGACATAAACAATTGTCAATCTTTTGATATATATTGTTTATTAAAAACACGCTATTTTTTGTGACAGCGAGAATTAATTATAAAATTAATTAATGAAACTTATATGTTTGGAATTTTGTAAAATAGACATCATTTTTTAATTCTGAATATCAAATATATCATAAGGTGAAATTTTGGCATTGTTCTGAAAATTTCAATTTTTGATGAATAGTGAAACCACTAAGTGGTAATTAAAAAACTGATTTTTCGTTTAAATGAAACATTACCACTTCTGTGATTTGATTTTCAAAAATCCGACATAAATGTTTGTCATTAGGAAGTAAAATGTGGTTCAATGGGATTAAAATAATTCTTTGGTGAATAGTAACTTTTAAGTTTAATTAATCGTGATTAAAGGTAATTAGTGATATTTAAGGTAAAAATGATATTATAAAAATATGAAAATACCTTTACACATGTCCTACCCCTATTGGATGTGTCATGGCAGACCAAGACAGTCCATGGGTCAACTTGGGGACCCCATGGAGACACATTGGTAGGAAAATGACATAAATAACTTTTATTTAATGTTAAAATAAAAATGTCACAAACAAGAGTTGTTTTACTAAAACAATTTTTTAATGGGGTTATACAAGTCATAATTTTGACTATAAATATTAATTAGAAATATAAAAAGATTTCCTACATCATGATATTTTTTATTATTTTTAGACATTAAATAAAGTAAATTAATTATGGCACTATGATGACGCAACGATTACCTCATTAATTAACAATTTAAATAAAATGAAAAGATAATGTAAAATCTTGTAAAAAACATATTGGATGAGTCTATTTCGAACCCTAATCACCTTATACTCGAAATATATAAGTGTGGGACCTTTAGAATCAGAAAAATCATTTTATAATAATGTAACATTTCAATCATTCCAAGAGTGCCCCTTCTCTCCTCTTATAAAAGGCCCCCACCACTACCACCTTACTCACACCTTCAAAGCCTTTTTGGCTCTGCCAAATTTGGCCCAAATACTCTCTAAACTTCCCTCCCTTACTCTTAGAATCCTCATTATGGGTAGAAGCCTTCCCAAAGAAGCCTTTGGCTCAAATCAAAAAGAGTTACCCGTTTTAAAGGTAATGTCTTCTCTAATGTTGTTTTGTTTTATTTTTCTTCTCCAACCCCTTAAACTCTTTTTATTCCTTAATTTTGTAACAACACCAGTATATAAAATATACTAGTATGTTGTTATGATATGTATTTTGTTTACACTTACACACACCTTCATCTAATGGTAAAAGAACATACTTTTTCTGTGGGTGACAAAATACTGCCTCATGAAACGATGATTGTTCAATATTCCTTTAACACCTCTAATGGTGGCCATTTTGATGAAACTATTTTCATATAACATATATATATTATCTTTATGTTTTCCTTATGCTTCTATATTTCTCATTTATGGCATACTTTATGATTTCAATTATGGGTAAACACGATAATTTCATTTTAGGATGTGCGAACTACCGCCCCCTCAAAGTGATTTGAATCGTTAATGCCATATGTGGGATGTATAAAGGATGGAGTAAATGGTATTATAAATTATATTATACTGGAATTATATTATACCTTTATATAATTATAAATTCATTCCATTTAACATGAAATGGAAATGAAAGTAGCGTTCATGCGTACGTACGACTTACCGTCTCCATGAACGGTGCATTTCATTTCCTACCTCCAAATGTTATGTAATATTATAAATGAATGTATATACTGGATATATATTATTTATATGATATATACATCATGAATATAATTATGAATATAATGGATATTTTACCACATGAATAAAGTGTAATTGTAAGAAGTTTATTTTTGACTCATGTACCTAAGATCGACAAAACGACCATTATAAACATAAATAATTACATAATGTTCATGACATGGTAATAAGTGATATAAAAGGAATAAAGAACATGAAAAAGGTTCTTAAGAAGTTAGAGTTTAACTCTAGTTTATTATTCAGGAGATCAAGGAACGGTCGAGTGAATTCGGACACAAGTTAAGGGGACTTTTTAACCCAATTTCTATTCTTTGGGTTAATCTCCTACTTTCAAATTATGTCATTACATTATTATGTCCTATCATGTATTTAAACATTCTTTATGTGTACTTATAGAGAATACAAATAATAGATCTATTTTATTTAAAAAATGATCTTTGTAAGGGGACTTCTTAACCAAATTTCTATTCTTTGGGTTAATCTCCTACTTTCAAATTATGTCATTATATTATTATGTCCTATCTTGTATTTATACTTTATTTATGTGTACTTATATAAAATACACATAATAGATCTATTTTATTTAAAAAAATGATCTTTGTAAGGGATGTTTTAACCCAATTTCCATTCTTTGGGTTGATCTCCTACTTTCAAATTATGTCATGATATTATTATGTCATATCATGTATTTATACTTTATTTATGTGTAAATATAGTGAATACATATAATAGATCTATTTTATTTTAATAAAATGATATTTGTAAGGACTTCATCTCAATCTCCTTTCATTGATGCATATTTTTTTTATACACAGCTTTCTTTTATACGGTGTATAAACCCCTTTGACTTCTATGTTTATTCAAAAGGACTTATTTTATAATTATGTTATTTTTAAATGATTTCAAAAAGAGATATTTCCCTTAAATATACGACAATATAGTGCCAATGTATATGTATTTAACACAAGCTTAAAAATGTTTTCTGAAAACCTGACTCTCCAGTGTGGTAGATAGGAAGGGATCGGGCGTGGACCCATAATGGCATGTAATTAGTCGAGTTGTCTCAGAATTAGTTATTTTGTTTTCAGAATCTTGCATAATGTTTTCCGAAAAACACTAGAGTATATTTGAGAAATTTTAAATGTAATTATCTTCTAAAAAAATTGCATCAGTAGGTCTCATGATACAAACTAGTGTCTTGGCATGAGGCCTTGACAAAATCTTATTTGTGGCCTTGGCACGAGGCCTTGGCTACGTGCTTATGATAGTCTGGCATTATGCATTTCATCAATATAAAAGGGGTTATTGATATTTCATTTGATTATTTGACTAGTAGAATATGCACGTGAGTATGTAAATGGCAGTATTTCATTTTACTTTTTCTATATTATTCTAAAGTTCAAGTATAAAAGGATTTTGTTTTATTTATACATCGCCTTAAATGTTAACGTTTATTTACGAAAGCTTCCGCAATATTGTTATCCTTACTGAGCATCTGAGCTCACCCCTTTCAATGTTTTAATAATTTCCAGGATGTGAAGAAGTATTTTATGAATGACATGCAGGGATTGTCAGAAGTGGATATGAGTGTTGTCTATGGGGACTTTGTTATTGTAGTTTTTCACTTTATGATTTAATGTAACATTTATGAATGGATCTAGTGTTTCCAAGGATACTAAACTAATCGGCCTTTCGAGACTTGATCATTTGTGATCATGCCAATGTTACACAATAACACACCGACTCTGGGTAACTGGGTTCAGGGCGTTACAATTGGTATCAGAGGCAGTTTATTACTAACGTTGGAAGCTAGATTTAGATAAACTCTGATTAGAACACATAGCCTAAAGATAGAATTTGAGGATTAGTATAAAAGAACTTACTAAAATTTTGGTATTATAGAGATTTTGTCAGTTTTTCTAGAAATAAATCCCTTTCTGGATACGAGCAGGTAGAGGCAGATTTGGAACAAATGTACCTAGTTTTCAATCACAAAAACACCGCTTTAAGCTAGACTCGAACGGGATCTAGTGCATGACAACGGGCCTTGCTGCACTATTTGTTATGACACTCTCGGGGGATATGCTTCGGATAATTCTCATTTTCTTTACAAACCACTATGAAGGGTTATGAGTATATACTTCCTCAAAGAAAACATTTTTATGATTATGGATTATATCCATAAAAAGTTCAATTTATGTTAAGAATTTTACAAGTATGGAATTATGTATATTGATTCATAAACTAATCTAGTTTATGCCATTGTTTAGAAATGGCTCCTTGTGGAAGGAATGGAAACCGTATCAATGTACGCACTCCGTGTAGGTATTTCCCTCCTACTCAATATAATTATTGTGGATCTGGAGATACAACTGGTGCTGATCAACTTATTACCATACTGGGACAACTCACTCAGGTTATGAATAATAACCTTACTCATATGGATCACCCTGATCCACAATGTGGAGGATCAATGTTAGACCGCTTCATGAGGCAACAACTGCCAAAATTTAATGGGGGTACAAATCCATTAGTAGATTAGCAAGGGATAAACTCCTTAGAGAAAGTATTCCATGCCTTGGGGAGTAGCGAAAGGGGGAAGGATGTCATTGTAGTTTACCGCCTCACTCGAGATGCCGGTCAGTGGTGGTCGCTGATTCAAAACACAAAGGTAGATGATGACGTATAGAATATGGAATAGAGGGAGTTAAAAGAGCTTTTCATAGAAAAATACTTTCCTCATGACCATCGAGCAGATATGGAAAGGTGATTTCTGAGTCTGAGACAAAAGGAGGATGTGAATGTCGCAAAGTATGAGGCCAACTTTACAAGGTTAGCGAGGTATACTGCGGATTATATAGGTAACCCAAGAAGTAATATTGATCATTTCTTTGATGGGTTAAAACTATTTCTCCATCGAGCCATAGTCTCACAATCCTTCTTATCATACGAAGATATTGTCTCATGTGCTATAAAGACAGAAAAGGAATTCTCTAAATTATATGACAATAAAGTAAAGAAAGAGAAGAAGAGAATGGTGGAAAAAGTGACAGATAAAGGTAAAAAGGGAAAGAAGGATTTTCTATTATGCGATAATTGTGGGAAAAATCACCTCAGTACCTACCTAAAAGGAATGGGAGTTTGTTACAAATGTGGAGAAAAAGGTCACCAGGCTCGTGATTGTAAGGGAAAGAAAGAGGCTATCAATGTTGAATGCTACAATTTTAGGGAAATGGGGCATTATGAAAATGAATGTCTTAAGCGTCAGGGAAACTCATCTCAAAAAAGTCCAAGGGATCAAGGACAATCTTATGCTATTACTACAGTATAAGTGGAATAATTAAAGTATTGGTGCTTTTGGACTCAAGGATTATATTCTGGTTATAAGGATAATGTGATATATATAAGGATTGTACTGCAGTACTTGTTTTTTTATTAAGGTTTTAATATTATGAAGGTAATCATATTTTTAGTATGTGACAATAAGAGAAACATTACTTTGTTTGGGGAATCTGATAAATTGATTTTGGAATTAAGAGACCTTTTAGAGAATGTCTGGACAGAGGTATTTTGGATAACTATAAAGGTTGGGATGGATTAAGTTGAACTTTCAATAGTATTGTTTAAGGTTAAAAAATTTCTGAAGATTATTTTTGGAATATTATAATACTATAGTTTTAGGAAAAGGACAACCTACAGGTTGGGGGATAACCCGTCGCGTCGGACAAAGCTGCAGGAATCGAACCCACAACCATAGTGCGACATGCCTTTATTACCTACCACTATCCTACAGTAAGTCCCTGGTTATTACAAAATAGATTTCCTAATCTAAATGTTATGTGGTAATATTTAGAACATTATAGAATTAAGATAAATAGAATATTTTTGAGTTCTGTTACCATTGGAGTGAAAGATGGGTTTGTGGTAAAAATTTATGGAAGTCTACATGACAAGTAAGTATATTTCCTTAAATTCTTAGAAAATCTCTTAATTAAATTCCTCAACATTATAAAAGGTAACTAAAAATAAAAACGTTGTTGGTTAACTTTTCCAACTGGGGATTCAATGACCATTTAACCCATCACAAGTTTGTGATTTTCTTGTGGTTAAATTTCTTCTAATACGATTTTCAACAACTCTCCATCAGACCTTGATGGTTTGTTTTTCTTCCATATCCATATTTTCATAGAATTATTTTATGGGCTTTCCCGGGTGACCATTGCACTTCTCTTTCATTCTTTTAATGTTATATTCTTATTAACCCTATTTCCGATGTCGGTTTTCCACAAAGGTATTTTCTATTTTCAACCTTTTATTTTCAAAGAACATTTTCAAATTGCGAGGACGCAATTTATTGAAGGAGGGGAGAATGTAACACCCCAGGCTTTCACGATACACTTCTCTTTCAATAATGCCATAGCTTACATTGTATGCAACTTCAAGTTCTAACACACTGCGACTAATCAAAGTAGCCATTATGAATAGTAATACCTAATTTTCTAAATTTTATAAATTTTATCTTGCCAAATGGACTTCGTTTTTGGATTCAGAATATTTAAATTAGCCTATGTTGATTTTTTTGTATTTTTCTGAGAACTTCCAATTTTAGATGAATAGTAAAAAATACATAAAAATAACTTTTTTAATAAAAATAATTTATAGTGATAAATTATACTATTGAGTGGTTTTAAAGTATAATTAGAATATATTTTTACCATTTTATCCAATGGTGGTCATTAGAGTTAATTTCACTTTGAAATTGGGCATAAACAGTTGTCAATCTTTTGATATATATTGTTTATTAAAAACACGCTATTTGTTGTGACAGCGGGAATTAATTATAAAATTGATTAATGAAACTTATATGTTCGGAATTTTGTAAAATAGACATCATTTTTGAATTCGGAATATCAATTATAGAATAGGGTGAAATTTTGGCATTGTTCTGAAAATTTCAATTTTTGATGAATAGTGAAACCACTAAGTGGTAGTTAAAAAACTGATTTTTCGTTTAAATGAAACATTACCACTTTTGTGATTTGATTTTAAAAAATCTGACATACATGGTTGTCAGTAATAATTAAAATGTGGTTCAATGGTATTAAAATAATTTTTTGGTGAATAGTAACTTTTAAGTTTAATTAATCGTGATTAAAGGTAATTAGTGATATTTAAGGTAAAAATGATATTATAAAAATATGAAAATACTTCTACACTTGTCCTACCCCTATTTTATGTGTGATGGCCGACCAAGAAAATCCATCGGTCAACTTGGGGACCCCATGGAGCCACTTTGGTAGGAAAATGACATAAATAACATTTATTTAATGTTAAAATAAAAATGTCACAAACAAGAGTTGTTTTACTAAAACAATTTTTAAATGGGGTTATAAAAATCATATTTTTTACTATAAATATTCATTAGAAAGATAAATTGATTTCCTACATCATGTTATTTATTTTATAATTTTTATACATTAAATAAATTAAATTATTTATGACACTATAATGACGCAGCGATTACCTCATTAATTAACGATTTAAATAAAATGAAAAGATAATATAAAATCTAAGACTTACACTTGTAAAAAACTTATTGGATGAGTAGATTTAGAACCCTTATCACCTTATACTCGAAATATATAAGATTGGGAAAATTAGAATCCGAAAAATCATTTCATAATAATGTAACATTTCAAACTTTCCAAAAGTGCCCCTTCCCTCTTCTTATAAAAGGCCCCCACCACTACCACCTTACTCACACCATAAATGCTTTTTGGCTCGGCCAACCTCTGCACAAATACTCTCTCAACTTCCCTCCATTACTCTTAGAAGCCTCACTCTGGGTATAAGTCTTCCCAATGAAGCCTTTGGCTCAAACCAAAAAGAGTTACCTGATTTTAAGGTAATGTCTTCTCTAATGTTGTTTGGTTTTATTTTTCTTCTCCAACCCCTTAAACTCTTTTTATTAATTTATTTTGTAACAAAGACATTTTCTAAAATATACTAGGATGTGGTTATGATATTTATTTGGCTTAAACTTACAAACACCTTCATCTAATGGTTAAAGAACATACTGTTTCTCTGGGTGGTGAAATATTGCCTCACGAAACGATGATTGTTCAATATTCTTTTAACACCTCTAATGGTGGCCACATTGATGACACTATTTTCATATATGATATATATATTATGTTTATGTTTTCCTTATTCTCATTTATTTCTCATTTATGGAATACTTTATGATTTCCATTATGGGTAAACGCGATAATTTCATTTTAGGAAGTGCGGACTACCGCCCCCTCAAAGTGATTTGAATCGTTAATGACATATGTGGGATGTATAAAGGATGGAGTAAATGGTATTATACAATATATTATACTGCAATTATATTATACCTTTATATAATTATAACTTAATTCCATTTAATATGAAATGGAAATGAAAGTAGCATTCATGCGTACGTACGACTTACCATCTCCATGAACAGTGCATTTCATTTCTTACCTCCAAATGTTATGTAATATTATAAATGAATGTATATACTGGTTATATATGATGTATATGATATCTAAATCATGAATATAATTATGGATATAATGGTTATTTTACCACATGAACAAAGTGTAATTATAAGATGTTTATTTTTGACTCAAGTACCTAAGATCGAAAAAATGACCGTTATAAACATAAATAATTACATAATGTTAATGACATGGTAATAAGTGATATAAAAGGAATAATGAACATGAAAAAGGTTCTTAAAAAGGTAAATATTAACTCTAGTTAATTATTCAGGAGATCAATGAATGGTCGAGTGAATTCGGACACAAGGTAGGGGGACTTCTTAACCCAATTTCTATTCTTTGGGTTAATCTCCTACTTTCAAATTATTTCATTATATTATTATGTCCTATATTGTATTTATACATTATTTATGTCTACTTATAGAGAATACACATAATAGATCAATTTTATTTAAAAAAATTATTTTTGTAAGGGGACTTCTTAACCCAATTTCTATTCTTTGGGTTAATCTCTTACTTTCAAATTATGTATTTATATTATTATGTCCTATCTTGTATTTATACTTTCTTTATGTGTAATTATAGAGAATACACATAATAGATCTATTTTATTTAAAAAAATGATCTTTGTAAGGGAATTTCTTAACCCAATTTCCATTCTTTGGGTTAATCTCCTACTTTCAAATTATTTCATGATATTATTATGTCATATCTTGTATTTATACTTTATTTATGTGTAAATATATTGAATACACATAATAAGTCTATTTTATTTTATTAAAATGATATTTGTAAGGACTTCATCTCAATCTCCTTTCATTGAGGCATATTTTGTTTTATACAAAACTTTTCTTTTATATGGTGTATAAACCCCTTTGACTTATACATTTATTCAAAAGGTCTTATTTTATAATTATGTTATTTTTAAATGATTTCAAAAAGATATATTTCTCTAAAATATATCAAAATACAGTACCAATGTATATGTATTTAATGCAAGCTTAAAAATGTTTTCAGAAAACCTGAATCTCGAGTGTGGTAGACAAGAAGGGATCGGGCGTGGACCCATCATGGCCTGTAATTAGTCGAGCAGTCTCAGAATTAGTTATTTTTTTCAAAAGCTTGCATAATGTTTTCAGAAAAACACTGTAGTATATTTGAGAAATTTTAAATGTAATTATCTTCTAAAAAAATTGCATCAGCAGGTCTCATGACACAAACTAGTGTCTTGGCACAAGGCCTTGACAAAATCTTATTTGTGGTCTTGGCAGGAGGCCTTGGCTACATGGTTTTGATAGTCTGTCATTATGCATTCCATCATTATAAAAGTGGTTATTGATATTTCATGTGATTATTCAACTAGTAGAATATCTATGTGAGTAAGTAAATGGAATTATTTCATTTTACTTTTTCCATATTATTCTAATGTTCAAGTTTAAATGGATTTTGTTTTAGTTATACATTTCCTTAAATGTTAACATTTATTTACGAAAGCTTCTGCAATATTGTTATCCTTACTGAGCATCTGAGCTCTCCACTTTCAATGTTTTAATAATTTCTAGGATTTGAAGATGTATTTTATGAATGACCTATAGGGATTGTTAGAAGAGGATATGAGTGTGGTCTATGGAGACTTTGTTATTTTATTTTTTGACTTTATGATGCAATGTAACATTTATGAATGTATCTAGTGTTTTCAAGGCTACTATACTAATCGGTCGTTCGAGACTTGATCTTTTGTGATAATGCCAATGTTACGCAATAATGCACTGACTCTGGGTAACTGGGGTCAGGGCGTTACAGTTTGTATTAGAGGCAGTTTAGTACTATCCTTGGAAGCTAGATTTAGATAAACTCTTATTAGAGCACATAGCCTAAAGATAGACTTTGAGGAATTGTATAGAAGAACATCCTAAAATTTTTGTATTATAGAGATTTTGTGAGTTTTCCGAGCAATAAATATCTGTCTGGATACGATTAGGTAGAGGCGGCTCTGGCACAGATGTACCTAGGGGTAAAACCCGAAAAAACCGCTTTGAGCTAGAGTCGAACGGGAACTGGTGCACGACAACGGGACTTGCTGCACTCTTGGTTACGACACTCCCAGGGGATATGCTTAGGATAATTCTCATTTTCTTTACAAACCAATATGAAGGGTTATGAGTATATAATTCCTCAAAGAAAATATTTTTATAATTATGGATTACATCCATAAATAGTTCAATTTATGTTAAGTATTTTACAAGTATAGAATTATGTATTTTGATTCATAAACTAATCTCGTTTATGCCATTTTTTAAAAATGGCGCCTACTGGAAGGAATGGAAACCGTATCAATGCACGCACTCCGTGTAGATATTGCCCTCCTGCTCAAGATTATTATTGTGGATCTGGAGATACAACTGGTGCTGATCACCTTATTACCATACTGGGACAACTCACTCAGGTTATGAATAATAACCTTACTTGTATGGATCACCCTGATCCACAATGTGGAGGATCAATGTTAGACCACTTCATGAAGAAACAACCACCAACATTTAATGGGGGTACAAATCCATTAGTAGCTGGGCAATGGATAAACTCCTTAGAGAAAATATTCCATGCCTTGGGGAGTAGCGAAAGGGAGAAGTTTTTCATCGTAGTTTACCGCCTCACTGAATATGCCGATCAGTGGTGGTCGTTGATTCAAAACAAAATGGAAGATGATGACATATCGAATATAGAATGGAGGGAGTTCAAAGAGATTTTATTAGAAAAATAATTTCCTCGTGACCATCGAGCAGATATGGGAAGGCAATTTCTGAGTCTGAGACAAAAGGAGGATGAGAATGTCTCAAAGTATGAGGCCAACTTTACAAGGTTAGCGAGGTATGCTGCGGATTATATACGTAACCCAAGAAGTAATATTGATCGTTTCTTTGATGGGTTAAACAGTTTCTCCATCGAGCCTTAGTCTAACAATCCTTCTCATCATACGAAGATATTGTCTCATTTTCTATCAAGACAGAAAAGGAATTCCTTAAATATTATGACAATAAAGTAAAGGAAGAGAAGAAGAGAATGGTGGAACAAGTGACAGATAAAGCTAAAAAGGGAAAGAAGGATTTTCCATTATGCGATAATAGTGGGATGAGTCACCTCTATACCTGCCTAAAAGGAATGGGAGTTTGTTACAAATGTGGAGAAAATGGTCACCAAGCTCGTGATTGTAAATGAAAGAAAGAGGCTATCAATGTTGAATCGTACAATTGTAGGGAAATGGGGCATTATGAAAATGAATGTCCTAAGAGTCAGGTAAACTTATCTCAGAAAAGGCCAAGGGATCAAGGAAAATCTTATACAATTACTACAGTATAAGTGGAATAATTAATGTATTGGTGCTTTTGGGCTCAAGGATTATATTCTGGTTATAAGGATAATGTGATATCTATCAGGATTGTACTGCAAAACTTGTTTTTTTCATTAAGGTTTTAATATGATGAATGTAATCATATTTTTAGTATGTGACAATAAGAGAAACATTACTTTGATTGGGGAATATGATAAATTGATTTTTGAATTAGGAGACCTTTTAGAGAAAGTCTGGATAGAGGTATTTTGGATAACTATAAAGGTTGGGATGAATTAATCTGAACATTCAATAGTATTGTTTAAGGTTAAAACATTTCTGAAGATTATTTTGGACTGTTATAATACTATAGTTTTAGGAAAAGGACACCCTGCAGATTGGGGGATAACCTATCGCGTTGAACAAAGCTGCAGGAATAGAACCCACAACCATAGTGCGACAGGCCTTTATTACCTACCACTAGCCTACAGAAAGTCCCTGGTTATTACAAAATAGTTTTCCTAATCTAAATGGTATGTGGTAATATTTAGAACATTATACAATTTGGATAAATAGAATATTTTTGAGTTCGGTTACCATTGGAGTGAAAGATGGGTTTGTGGTAAAAATTTATGCAAGTCTACATGACAAGTAAGTATATTTCCTTACATTCTTAGAAAATCTCTTAAATAAATTCCTCAACTTTATAAAAGGTAACTTAAAACCAAAACGTTGTTGTTTAACTTTTCCAACAAGGGATTCAATGACCATTTAACCAATCACAAGTTTGTGATTTTCTTGTGGTTAAATTTCTCCTAATCCTATTCTCTACAACTCTCCATCATACCTTGATGGTTTGTTTTTCTTCCATATCCATATTTTCATAGAACTTTAGTATGGGCTATCTCGGGTGACCTTTTACTTCTCTTTCATTCTTTTAATGTTCTATTCTTATTAACCCTATTTCTGATGTGGGTTTTCTACAAAGGTATTTTCTATTTTCAACATTTTATTTTGAAAGATCATTTTCAAATTGCGAGGACATAATTTATTTAAGGAGAGGAGAATGTAACACCCCTAGCTTTCATGATACACTTCTATTTCAATAATGCAATAGCTTGCATTGTATGCAACTTCGAGTTCTAACACACCGCGACTAATCAAAGTAGCCGTTATGAATAGTAATATCTAATTTTTAAAATTTCATAAATTTTATCATGCGAAATGAACTTTGTTTTCAGATTTGGAATATCAAAATTATCCTATGTTTAATTTTTGGTATTTTTCTGAGAACTTCCAATTTTATATGAATAGTGAAAAATACTTAAAGACAACATTTTTAATCGAAATAATTTATAGTGATAAATTTCAATATTGAGTGATTTTAAAGTATAATTAGAATATATTTTTACCATTTTATCCAATTTTGGTCATTATAATTAATTTTACTTTGAAATTGGACATAAACAATTGTCAATCTTTTTATATATATTGTTTCTTAAAAACACACTATTTGTTGTGACAGTGGGAATTAATTATAAAATTAATTAATTAAACTTATATGTTTGGAATTTTGTAAAATAAACATCATTTTTGAATTCGGAATATCAATTATATCTTAGGGTGAAATTTTGGCATTGTTCTGAAAAACTTTAATTTTTGATGAATAGTGAAACCACTAAGTGGTAGTTAAAAAACTGATTTTTCGTTTAAATGAAACATTGCCACTTCTGTGATTTGATTTTCAAAAATCTGACATACATGTTTTTCATTAGGAAGTAAAATGTGGTTAAATTGAATTAAAATAATTTTTTGGTGAATATTAACTTTTAAGTTTAATTAATTGTGATTAAAGGTAATTAGTGATATTTAAGGTAAAAATGATATTATAAAAATATGAAAATACCCTTACACTTGTCCTACCCCTATTTGATGTGTCATGGCCGACCACGAAAATCCATGGTTCAACTTGGGGACCCCATGGAGCTATTCTGGTAGGAAAATGACATAAATAACTTTTATTTGATGTTAAAATAAAAATGTCACAAACAAGAGTTTTTTTACTAAAAGAATTTTTAAATGGGGTTATACATGTCATATTTTTGACTATAAATATTCGTTAGAAACCTAACAAAATTTAATACATCATGACTTATTTTTTATAATTTTTAGACATTAATAAATTAAATTATCTATGACACGATGATGATGCAGCGATTACCTCATTAAATAACGATTTAAATAAAATGAAAAGATAATGTAAAATTTAAGACATAGACTTGTCAAAAACCTATTGGATGAGTATATTTAGAACCATTATCGCCTTATCCTCGAAATATATAAGTGTGGGACCTTTATAAATCGAAAAATCATTTCGTAATAATGTAACATTTCAATCTTTCCAAGAGTGCCCCTTCTCTCCTCTTATAAAAGGCCCTCACCACAACCACCTTACTCACACCTTCAAAGCCTTTTGGCTCAGCCAGCCTCTACCCAAATACTCTCTCAACTTCTATACATTACTCTTTGAAGCCTCACTCTGGGAAGAAGTCTTCCCAATGAAGCCTTTGGCTCAAATCAAAAAGAGTTACTGGATTTTAAGGTAATGTCTTCTCTATTGTTGTTTTGTTTTATTTTGCTTCTCCAACCCCTTAAATTCTTTTAATTCGTTTCTTTTGTAACCAAACCAGTATATACAATAAAATAGGATGTTGTTATGATAATTATTTGGTTTACACTTACACACACCTTCTTCTAATGGTTAAAGAACATATTGTTTCTGTGGGTGGTGAAATACTGCCTCACGAAACGATGATTGTTCAATATTCTTTTAACAACTCTAATGGTGGCCATTTTGATGACACTATTTTCATATATGATATATATATGATATATATTTTGTTTATGTTTCTATTATGAATCTTTTTTTATCATTTATGGCACACTTTATGATTTCCATTATGGGTAAACACGATAATTTCATTTTAGGAAGTGCGGACTACCGCCCCCTCAAAGTGATTTGAATTGTTAATGCCATATGTGGGATGTTTAAAGGATGGATTAAATGGTATTATACATTATATTTTACTGGAATTATATTATACCTTTATATAATTATAACTTCATTCCATTAAATATGAAATGGAAATGAAAGTACCGTTCATGCGTACGTACGGCTTACCGTCTCCATGAATGGTGCATTTCATTTCTTACCTCCAAATGTTATGTAATATTATAAATGAATGTATATAATGGATATATAGGATGTATATGATATATAAGTCATGAATATAATTATGTATATAATGGATATTTTACCACATGAACAAAGTGTAATTATAAGAAGTTTATTTTTGACTCAAGTACCTAAGATCGACAAAAAGACCGTTATAAACTTAAATAATTACATAATGTTCATGACAGGGTAATAAGTGATATAAAAGGAATAATGAACTTGAAAAAGGTTCTTAAGAAGGTAGAGATTAACTCTAGTTTATTATTTATGATATCAAAGAACGGTCGAGTGAATTCAGACACAAGGTAAGGGGACTTTTTAACCCAATTTATATTCATTGGGTTAATCTCCTACTTTCAAATTATGTCATTATATTATTATGTCCTATCTTGAATTTATAATTTCTTTATGTGTACTTATAGAGAATACACATAATAGATATATTTTATTTAAAAAAATGATCTTTTTAAGGGGACTTCTTAACCCAATTTCTATTCTTTGGGTTAATCTCCTACTCTCAAATTATGTCATTATATTATTATTTCATATCTTGTATTTATACTTTCTTTATGTTTACTTATAGAGAATACACATAATAGACCTATTTTATTTAAAAAATGATCTTTTTAAGGGAATTTCTTAACCCAATTTCCATTCTTTGGGTTAATCTCCTACTTTCAAATTATGTCATGATATTATTATGTCCTATCTTGTATTTATACTTTATTTATGTGTAAATATAGTGAATACACATAATAGATCTATTATATTTTAATAAAATGATCTTTTTAAGGACTTCATCTCAATATCCTTTCATTGAGGCATATTTTGTTTTATACACAACTTTCTTTTATATGGTGTATAAACCCCTTTGACTTATATGTTTACTCAAAAGGTCCCCTTTTATAATTATGTTATTTTTAAATGAATTCAAAAAGTGATATTTCTCTCAAATATATGAAAATCCACTGCCAATGTATATGTATTTAACACAAGCTTAAAAATGTTTTCAAAAAACCCGACTCTCGAGTGTGGTAGACAGGAAGGGATCGGGCGTGGACCCATCATGGCCTGTAATTAGTCGAGCAGTCTCAAAATTAGTTATTTTGTTTTCAGAAGCTTGCATAATGTTTTCATAAAAACACTGGAGTATATTTGAGCAATTTTAAATGTAATTATCTTCAAAAAAAAATTCATCGGCAGGTCTCATGAGACAAACTAGTGTCTTGGCATGACGCCTTGACAAAATCTTATTTGTGGTCTTGGCACGAGGCCTTGGATACGTGGTTATGATAGTGTGGCATTATGCATTCCATCATTATGAAAGTGGTTATTGATATTTCATGTGATTATTCGACTAGTAGAATATCCATGTGAGTAAGTAAATGGAATTATTTCATTTTACTTTTTCCATATTATTCAAAAGTTCAAGTTTAAAAGGCTTTTGATTTAGTTATACATTTCCTTAAATGTTAACGTTTATTTACGAAAGCTTCTGCAATATTGTTATCCTTACTGAGAATCTGAGCTCACCCCTTTCAATGTTTTAATATTTTCCAGGATGTGAATAAGTATTTTATGAATGACCTACAGGGATTGTCAGAAGAGGATATGAGTGTGGTCTATGGAGACTTTGTTATTGTATTTTTTCAATTTATGATGTATTTTAACATTTATGAATGTATCTAGTGATTCCAAGGATACTAAACTAATCGGTCTTTCGAGACATGATCGTTTGTGATCATGCCAATGTTACGCAATAACACACTGACTCTGGGTAACTGGGGTCGGGGCGTTACAGTAACATCATTTATTTGGATCCATGTGTGGAGTATATACTCATCAAAAATATTTTTATAATAAATTCCCTCAGGATGTGTGGAAAATGTGATAAAAATGATGGTAGGAAATGACAAAAGATTATGATATCATGATTCATTACCTTTCTACAAAATCATAAAAGTTAGTATCTTCTTTAAATAAAAATAATAATTCATCATTAACTATATTGATTTTAGAACATGATCCGTCTCTTATTTATTTGATTATTTTTGAACTAGATGTTTTGGATTAAACAACTTCTTAAATTTTATGGTAGGTGTGATTAAAATCATATCAATCATAAAAAATTAAGCATGTTTAGATGGAGTCTCATGTTTACAAGAAAAGGTAAAATATGTTAAAAAGGGTTTGTTGTTAAATTTTAATAATTATTAAAAAGGTATTATTATATTTGGAAAAATATTATGTGTGCCTTAGGATTCCTAGTTGATGAGTGAATTCATTATTGAAGATAATTGCTCCATATTTTATGTTCATATAGAAATAAATATGATGAATTGAGACATTAGAGACTATTACTACTAGGATTGAATGAAAGTATATATGTCAAAATTTACCATGATTTTTTTTGTCTTGAAAATAGGTAAATGTAGAAGGCAAATTACTATAGGGGATTATCCAGCCTTTTCCGGTTCTATAATGTAAAATGTAAAATATATCCCTGGATTTATTATGGTATTTCTAAGGACATAATGATGTAATAATAAAATTGTGGTTATTGTGGATTGATTAACTTAATCTATATATTTACTTGTCATTCAAGATACTATGTATTTGGATCCTATTTCCCAACTATGTTTCAAGAAGAGTGTCAAGTTACACTGAGTTCCTCTCTATACATTTTATCAAACTGTGATGCCAGGGTAAATTCATATTTTGCGAACGTAATCTATACCTCTTAGAAAACTAAATGAAATTTCAGTAAAAACATTCATCTTCATTAAGATGGATAGTATGACTCGTAGATTTAATCCATAGAAGATATTCATTGTGTTTCATCAATATATTATCATGGAATTTGATATCAGAATGTTTTTTAGATGATTTTTATTTCAATAGAATTTTTAAATACCGAATACAAATTTCTCCTTGTAAGGATTTATATAGAATAAGATTTCAAAATATATTTTTTATATGAAGAGGGAGAAATGAATTTTATAGGGTCATAGTTGGTGCAATAATTAATTAATATGGCTATGATTATTAAGAAATATATGAGCATGGATGAGAGACGGTAGGAATGTTATAAGGATAATTGTATGAAAGTACATTTTTTATGAAAGTGACCGTGTTTCAGTTAAATTATATCTATGAAAATGTGTTAAGAGTTTGGTTAAAAATTGATTCTTATGTTCTCGATTTATTGGACCATATGAAATAATTTGGAAAGTTTGATCAATTTCTTACAAAGTGACCTTATCTTCGACTTAATCCCTGGAACATAATTTTATTCTTATCATGATGTTAAGAAAATATTTTTAATAATAATATCATGGTTTGACCACTGAGAAAACAAAATTCTTAGTCAAAGGCAAACCCCATGCCATTTCTTAAAATAAAGGAAATGTATAGTAAACAAGCCTCACAAGACCAAAATAGTAAATACATACCATCAAAATCAAACTTGTCACAACCTGCATATAAAAAGTCATCATTCGCAGTCACTGATTCCCATTTCGAGCTTTCTCAATGCTTAAGAACGTTGACATATATACTCTTAAGATGCAGCCGCTCCAAAGAAAGGAGTTCATTAGTAGTTTTCAAATCATTATTGAATGACCTAGTTGGTATCGGCTTTGGCAGATAAGAGAAGTCCTTCTCCATCCTTCTTCACAGAGAACCAAGTATATCCTCTTGTCTCCCAGACAACACCTTCTTCCATCCCTAAACAACATCATTGTGTGAGGGCATGACCATGCCACCATTATTCTCTTTGTCACTATAAAAAATATACCCTCATTTATAAGGTATCTACATATCCTGATAAATATCAAGTCGGTTATGATGGAGGTGACTGTTAGTGTGAATCACTGCAAAGTATTATGGGTTTTACTCCAATTCCTTGCCTTCACATATACATTTTTCTATGATCTCATTCACTACAGCATTCTCCTTCAATGTGATCTTTGTCTCCATGTTGGAACCATCGTAAATATCCACCTCCATAACCTCTCGATTTATCCCTTAAAATAGATTTCTCGTGGGAATAGTGACTAATACACCTTCATTAATATCCGCCCACCCATTTATACCAGCAGCATAGACCTCTGAAATCTCCATAGATCAATGATCATCACATACAGAAGACTTCAAATTTCCCTCTACTCTAGGATACTGCAACATAGTCCACATGATAGCCTTACTGATTCCAATCTACCGATATTCAGAATCAAGAGCACCCTTACCAAAGGTACCCCTATAAACTACCTACTTCACACCATCCTCCACCCTTAGAGTAGTTTTAATCCTGTCCAGAACTACAGTGACCATCATATTGGATGATGCCACTGCCATTTTTCTCACTATCACTACACCTCTGTTCACAGAACAAGAATCATTTCCATTAACCATATCGGGCAATTGTCCCTGACCCTCTCATGACCTCACATTTGGATCATACCTCCTACTCCAACCTTCACAATGGAAGTGCGACACCAGATGCCCCAGACGACAACAATTCGAGCAATAACAAACCCATGACTCAAAGAACACAACCATTTTCCATCTAAATTCTACAACAATAGCAATCCAAATACAATCCATCGTGGGCTTAGACTCGTCCACTTCAAAAAAGATGTGTGAGTTCATGGGATGACTCGCAGTAGAGGTGCAGACATCAGAAAGAGAAATCAACCCACCATATTTCCAATCACACGGATAATTGTAGGATTTAATGGTAAAAGAAGGTGATGAACTCTTACCCAGGACACAATGGAGGATGGGTAGTGATTCATGCATAGGTTAAATGACAATCGAAGAAGAAGAACATGCATCTACTGCAATGATGATGAGGGTTGGATGTGGCCCGGATCAGATCATTCTCTAAGGTAAACTGAATCATAAGATGTCGCTTATCAAGAAGACCAAAAATAAAGGGGTCTCAAATATCCCATTTTCAAAACACAAACTGATCAAACTCATCGAATGAGGGATAAAGATGGTTGAAGTGGGAAACCAAAGTCAAATTCACAAGGACTGATGCTTTTTTGAACTCTGACAGCAAAATCAGGAGCTGAGGGCCCCCAAGATACAGGTCAGGGACCTTCAGACTTGTTGAAATCATCTGGATGTCCGAGAGGAAGCTACGGTTAGAAAAAGGGTAATTGGTTTACTCAAGATCGAAGGCGGCAGAACAATTTCATAGTCCCCCTCCCGCTTTTGGGAATGGGGTGGACTTTTCTGCAATCATCTAGGGTTGCATCATCACAAATAACAATATTGTTTTAGAATCAACAAGGGAATTTAAAAATTATGGGAGGGAATGTTATCCCCCTTGTCAAATAATTGAATAAAAATTAAAAGGAAATAATTTATAAAATGGAGGAAGACTTTAAAACATAGTTAATGATATAAGAAATCATTTTCATTTTTTATATTATTATCAAATTTGATATTTATATTTATTATACAAATAATAAGTAATTTTTAATTAAAATTATGTTGTTTTATTAATCTATTCCCATATAAATATTTATTTAAGAGTATAATTTTAAAATTATATAATTTAAAATTTTCTAAATTAAATGGATTTTTCAACTCATCATTCCAAAATTATCCTAAAATGATTTTTGTAATTTTTGAGAATTTTCTTTTGAGAATACTAAAAAATACAAATTTTGGTAAAATTATCATTTGAATTCATTGAAAAATCCCCAATATATGTTCAATTTGATCCTAAATTAATATAATGACTTTCCTTATAGTGTTAATATATTTAACTACAAAAGAGACAATATTATATGTGTTCTTGTTATAGAAATACTTTTAGAAGTAAAAAATGATTTTTTTGGAAAAATGTTTTCATCAAACATTATGGGATACTTATAAAATGAATTTTTAACACTTATTGATATAATAATTGGTAAAATGGAATATATATTTTCAATAAACACAATTAATATTATTTAATAAAGTAAAATTAATTTTAGTTAAAAATTAAAGTAAAAATTGTCAAACACATTCACCACGGTAAAAGGATAAATCCTGCTAACATTGGTCATAACTAAGTGATAGGGCCTTCATTTTTTATCTTAAATATTACTTCATTTATTTATTTATACCACTATCTCATTATCCAATATATTTATTTATTTATGGGACACAAGTTTATGAATGTGATCTATATAATTTTTTAGTTAATAATTATGTAACCCTTTTAGATTTAAAAATATATTATTGGTTCAAAAAATGGATAAAATAAATTTTGAGTGAATATTAATGGTTATTTTTAGATGAATTAAATTATTTTAATCATAATAATTTATTTAAATTTTTAGTAACTATATTATTTCCTTAAAATTTTACGCAATAGTAATAACATTTTTATTTAATTAAAATGTAAATATAACATATAAATTTAGGAATATTAAATATAATATAATTGGAAGGAATTATTTTATTAAAAAAATTAATATATATATATAATATTTTTTGCATTTAAAACTAATATATTCAATTTAAATATTTTTTATGATGTTTTTAATGTCAAACATATTGAATAGTTTCAAAATTGACATTAACGAAATTTTATAAAAAATAATTATTTTAAATTCTTATATATATTATATTGAACCATGTAAATGAGATAAATATGATAATATCCAAAAATTCCAATTTATATCCTGTTCATTCTTTCATATCATCTTTCAAGACCCCTTAGTAGAAAAACATTACTATCTTGGTAAATTTCATAATGTGTTAACATTGGGTAAACCAATAAGATAATAGTGAATAAATCACCTAAAAAGTTAAATTTTATTAAGATGAGTTTATTTTTATTCTATATCATCTAATATTTAAATATTTTCTATTTCATGCATTTTCTTTTGAAAATTAATTTTTATTAGTTTTTTAACATTAAAAAATTCCAAGAGTTTTACTCCCCATTATAATAGGGTACCTTCTCTCTATATTTTCTTCACTCTTAAAAACATTTTTAAGACAATACCTAAAAAAATATATTATTAATATCCCTACACAGGTCATATAGGTTTCTTTAATCATAAAACCATCCTAATAATTCTTTTGGTATAAACCAGAAGTGGTTGTCTGATGAAGAGGAAATGTTCTTAATCAAGAGTTTTTTTATTGATCTACCTCCTTAAAAAATCATCAAAAATTATGAAAATAAAAACACAATATACTCTATATAATAATATTTTTTTTATTAACAACCTATAAAAATATTATCTCCCATAAAATGGGACATGATACTATCATTCGTATCTACATCGAACTGCCTCTTCAAGAACTGATGCAATTCACTTTCCAACACCTCCTCTCTGACTGATAATTACTTTTTTATTATAAAACAATTTGAGGAAAAAGTGAGAAACCATATACAATCATAGAAAACAAAAGGACCACCCCAACCCATCATGTGAGCCAACAACAAGTCTTCTCCAACAGAGGACACCTCGGTAACCAGTCCTATGCAAAAGCATAGGCACAGAACTGATGGAAAAGTCATACCCTCTCAAACATCCAATTCCGAGAGATCTGCATCAATGGAGACATAATGCTCAAATCCCATTCCATGGAAGGTCCAAGAATCATGATGAAAATAAGAAAAACAAAACTGAATAGAAAAACACAATGGGAACTAGAGAAGCCACCGCTCACACAACCAAATCTCTCACACCCGCTTGCCATCTTAATTGGCATCGCTAGCAAAGAATTTAATAATACTAAAATCCGTATCCATAAATAGTTTCCACATTAATGATGATAACATTAGACCTTATTCTTCCAATATTCGTTTCTCAAAGGTAGTCACATGTTGTTCCCATGATTGAATGTACTCCTCAATACTTATCTTCCCATGATTGAAACCCCCTACCAAAATAAAGTCTTCTTTGTCAATACAAGAATATTTCTCCTCATTAAGAGACACCTCTAGTGACCTCCCCATAATTTTAGTCACATCCTCCACTGTAGTGTTGAGAAATAGGACCTATTCTATCACTTCATCTTCAGAGATTAAAAGCAGGATCGAGGGCTGACAGTCCTCCTCTCATGGCCTCCGATGTCTCGTAGGTTCCATATTCATTATCTTGTCACACAACTTTGTCGTTGATCAAGTATTCAAAGGGGGCGGTAATGAAAAATATTCTTTATTCCCCTTCCTCATCATAGAACCCCTAGTACTATTTGGTCTTAGAGCCTCATTAGCAGAGTGTCCGTGCACCCTTCCTTTGGAAAATATTGCACCCACATCGATCCCCTCACCTGGAAATTCAAAATTAGAGCTCAAAACATCCTCTGCAAGGTCTCTAAAACTGTTGCGCAAAGCAATTTAATTCAGTCCCCCTTTCTTCCCATATCTGTTTGAAACTATCATGTCCATATCAGTCCCCTGCCTCCCCTTACTCATATCCATGCTGGCCACCTGTGACCTCTCAGCCATCGAACCTGAATGGTTCTCTTTACCTTCACGTGTTGTCTAGTCCAATGTAAATTTGTCCCCCCTCCCCAGGAATTCGACTTGAGACTCCTCCAACTGATGTTTTTCCCCTTCCTCCTGTGCACCTTGGCTGGAGGAACTCTACAAGTCTCTCTTCTACCTGTTAAACACATCTGAAAACAACGAGTTAACTAGGTGAGATACCACGCTAGAGCCAATAGCCTCCATAGCCACTACAAAGTTACACTCTACCTCCCTAACTGAGCGTTCCTCCTCAACTGGTCATAACGAATTCCCCCTACCTCTGGCCGCTTCATCTTCTGCATACAGGCTTGATTTCCTTGCCTCACAAACCAAATCAACCTTGCCATCAGCACTGGGCGTCGGCTGAGTCGTGCCCTGCCCATACCTATAACCATCCTCCATCGATTGAGGGAAAAAGTCCCTGTCCACCAATGATACAGGTCTCTGGTGACAGAATTCTAAATCATGCCCCAACCGATTACAAAAAAAATCTAATTCTGTCCAGATTTCGTAAACAACTCTATGCCTCCACCTATATTCTTCTCCGATCGTAACCCAAAAAAAATCAAATGGAACCCTGGAAACATCCATCTCTATGCAAATCCGCAGGCAGACCGGATGACAGACTGCATTGGTTCTGCAATCCGATCAGAGAAACCGACCAAGTAGATTACCGAGCATTTGGATAACTACGGGATTTTGAAAAGGCAACCGGATGTTGGGAAGACTAACCCAGATCGCCATGGTTGGAGTGTCCCGATTCATGTGGAAATCGAACGACCATCGGAACAGGAAGAAATGAAAACCATTGCAATGTCGAGGTGCCTTCGACCAGGCACATATGAGGTCTTCCTCTAAAGAAAATCTCATCATAATATGGTGATAATTGAGCAACCCGACCGTTGCCCGCTCCTGTAGATCCCATGTGTTGAAGACAAACCTATCAAATGAATCGACCGACGAACTTTTATTCTTGAACCATGCAATCAGAGTGAACTTTAGAAGCTCGGAGGTTTCAGTAAACTCAGAGGTTGAAATTTGGGGATTCGGGTAGCCATCGAGTAGCTCTGGTACCTTCATACCTAATGCAACTTTCGGGAATGGTAGAAGAAGATTAGGATTTGAGAAATGGAGAAAAGGGGGAACCTCATTACATAGAAGAAAAGGTCCCTACCCTGCTGTGGGGGGAGGAACCGGTGTGGCTGCCACCACCGTCAACACCGAGAGAGGCGAGCCTCTCTAGGGTTCCCCCGAGCGCCATCTACAAAACTCTCTTCCCCCCCAACTCCTCCTCTCATTAATTATTATAATGATAGAATATATATATATATATATATATGATATTAATGAAATATATATATTTATTTGAAGATAATTTTTCATTTATTTTATTATCTTTTATTAAAATAAAAAAGGATAACGTTGTTCATGCATATGTGTGGACTACCACCTCCATAAACTGATGTGATTATTTCCTAAAAACCACATCACATGGATGAAAAATAATAGTATATTTAAATAAATAAAATTTTATTTATGTTATTATGGTTATTTTGAATTTTAAAAAAATAATTACCTTTTTTCCATAATGATTTTTGATAAATCGAAACATTACTCATGCGTAGATATAACATACCATCTCCGTTATAGTAACATGGTTTCTTTTTTATGAACATCACACATTTTTAGGTTTAAAACAAAATGTTTCGTGTGAAGATAATAATCATATAATGATTATTATTTTTTAGATTATGGATAAAGGAATATTTCACCATTTTTATCCTATTGAAGACATTTAGAAAATATGGGCTAAATACATTAAAGACATATTACATGAAATTAATTGATCATGTAATTGATTATAACATTGAATGAAAAGTAATATTAAACCTGAAAAATGTTCTTAAAAACAATATAATTAATTTATTTTTATTATTAAGGATGATAAAGAATATATATGGTGAGTCTGACTCAAGGTATGTGACTCTTCTACATATATATTCTTATGATTATTTTTTGGATGTATTTATAAAAAAGAAAACTAACTATAATGGAGACTTTATTTCACTTTTTACATTGTATCAATGGTTTTCAAAAAGAATCCTTATATGTGCTCTGTATGGATCATTTTGACCAAATGAAAAAAGGGGTGTTCTATTTTAATGTATTTTGAATCAATGGATTTTTATAATTCCAAAACTATTTTTTTATTATTTTTAGCCACCTCTATAATATTAGATATATTTCAAATAATAGAACCTCATTCCATTTATTTTGAGAATTTTATATTTCTCAGTGTTGGGTGTTAATGGAAATTGAGATATCCAGATTATAAAATGCTTTCATATGAGTAATTAGAATATTTTTATGAATGATTTTATGTTTTATGATTATATTGTAATTATTGTTAATTGTTTATGATGACATGTGGTTTTATTATGAACCAAATATAGGTGCTTTCATGATATACCTCTAACACATTGGGTATTATTTATGATGGAGTTTGACCATGAAGGTTATTAAATTTATACCCCTGAAGGATACTCAATTAATTTCTATGAAGGTTATTTTAGTTGTAACTATTATCCTTATTCCTTGTGTAACTATGAATGTTATATCAGTTACATGTTTTATATAAAAACTACACCTAATGTTACTGATATGATTTATGTGGGTTTTTATTGATATATTATGATTTCATAAAAGCTAGGAAAAACAAATTTTTAAATTGTAATGTATATTCAAATACTTAAGTGTGAAAAGTATTACTTTGTGGAAAAAATTCATGTGTTTTAACTCATTTCAAAGAAACCATTGTGAGTATTATTTTTTTCCTTATATATTTCATATGAAATATTTTATAATATTTTTTTTAGGGATGTTTTTTTCATGAGTAATAAAATTTTTATTTAAACCCAATGTTTATTTCAAACAAGGTAATGTAGTATAGGTATTCATGGACTAACAAGTTTACATCATTATTTTTATGTCTCAGAGTGATATTTTGGTTGTCATAACTCATTTAAAAAAACCATAGTGTTTTCAGGATTATTATAAAAAATAATGATTTCATGATGATAATTTTCATGACATGTCATGAAAACAAATATTCTAAAATAATAAAAGACTATGTGTGGGAAAATAAATACTAAATAGAAGTTATTACTCTATGTTGTAATATATGTTTTTTTATGGGTGATGGACAAATTCAATAATGATTTCATTATGATAATTTTCAGGTCCTTATAGTCACAATTTAAAAAAAATCCTACCTATATAAGTTTTCTTCTTTAATAATTCACATTTCTTCTTTATAATAAACAACTCTAGGAACATGTGAGATCTTTATTCAAGAAATTTCTAAGGATGATAACTAAAAATAAACATGTTATGTTACCAATTATTCTATTGAATGTTGGTTCATAGATAATCTAGAGGGGGAGAATTGAATTATTTAAAAACATTTTCTGTCTAAAAACTACCCTCTTTCAAATTTAAAAAAATAACTCCCAATCTCTAAAATCATATATGTAGTAATTATAAAATGAGACAATAATTCAGAAAAAATGAATTATAGTGGTTCATGGAATGAAAATATCATAGTCAACTCCACCAATAATATCATAGTGATCATAGTGAATTCTACTATACATGTCCTTTTCATAGATACCTTAAGTATTGTTTGAGAGAATCATTTGTTGTTTACAAATGTCTCCTTGATCTTTTAACTAATAATTCACTTTTAAAAGATCAATACATATAAATCACACACTCAATATTATGAGTAAAATATTTAAAAATAATAATAAATGTATACAATATTGCGGCTTTTGTACAATATCAAAATGAAATTGCTAACTAACAAATTATCCTCAGATAAAAAATCAAAATTTATGAATCTATGAAAAAATTCTTATTTATATAGATAAATCTAGAAAGATCATTACATTGGTATTCTTTTTATTTCATCTTCACAACAATAAAAAAATGTCTATGTACAGCTAAATATTTAGTACAACACTAAATATATACAACACAATTATTTTGAATTTTAACTTCAAATGATTGTTTAAATGGATAAGTGGAAATAAAATAATTTTGATAAATTAATTCATATCATATTATTGGGAATTTAATCTCCAAAAATAGAAGACTAGATGTAATTGTTTTTGGAGAACATACGGACCTCGTTAGAACAATATGTTTTTTAAAAATATAAAAATTAAATAAAACATTTATTTAACATATATATTTCACTAATTTTAATAAAAAATAAGTATAATTATCATGGAATATTGAAATAAAAATAATATCCACAAAATAAAAAATAATATTACAAAAAATTAATATTTAAAAAATTATTACGTCTGTACGAATTTACATGATAAGAAATTTTCTTTTTTAATACTGTATCTATGTGTATGTCCTTAATGTAAGACTTTCCAAAGATCCTACACATTTATCTTGATCATATAAATTTTTTTCTTAATTATTTTGATTTTATTATAAGTATTTCCATTCAAATTAATTTATTTTCATATAAATTTTAGTATTTTGTATACAGATTGGGATGAATCTATTTCTTACTGAATTATTGAAAATTCCAAATACTAGATCATTATAATTATTTCATATAGAAAATATTTCTTGAATATAGGTCATTATAATAGAGAAACATTCCTCTAAAAATCAAATAAATATCTTGTAAAATTATTAAAAACATTCTGAAAATTATTTTTCACACTTCATAGGAAATCATTAGTAATAAAATTACTGACCTTTTATCATTATAAATAAGGATAAAATGGGATATATTTCAACAACCTTATTGTTTCCAACAAAAATATATTGTACTATTTAATGGAATTTGTCTTATGAATAACTATATTATTTATAAGAGATTTAATGGAGTATCATTGATAATATTCCCTTTTCATCTACAATAAGTTATCTTATGTATACTAAAATATGTACTAGTCCATATTACTCTTATAATTTTAGTATAACAGTTAGATATCAATCCAATCCCATTAAGACTAACTAAATTTCTATTAATAATTTCCTTATATACATTAAATTATTTAAGGACTTATTTTTTATCATATTTTGTGGGGAGGATCTAAATATAAAGTATTTAAATGAGGAAATATTCAAAATTAAAATTAAAGCTCACTTTATTCCAATGATTTCATGTAACTAGAGTAGGTAGTTGGAATATAATTACGAATTATTTTATGATAGCAGAAGAAGAGTACATCACAACATTAAAGGATATAAAGTATGTTATTTTGACCCATAATTCTTTATTTTTCTTGTAGTGGTTCCAAGAATATTAATATAATTTGATATTTAATATGAAAATAATGATTCTATTAATAAATCCATGGAACCCTAGTTTCAACAATTGACAAGAAATGTCCTTCAAAAGTACTATCTCATTTGAGAAATAATTTAGATGGGTGATGAAAAGATCTACAGGGTGGATATAGTGAAAAATATATCATATCTATAAAAATATTAATATAGTATAAGCATGGAAATAATGTATGTATTTGGGTACTGTATACCTGAGAGAATGAATGTAATAATTTTTGAAAAACATAAATTAATAATGGTTTTATAACAAAATAATTCTTAATTTACCATTCAATCATGTGTAAAAAATATTACATAAACTGTTTAATTATAAAATCCCCCCAATGAATGAATATTACATTTCATTAATCATTATTTATTATTAGTTGTAATGAAATTTTTGGATTATAATGTGTAAAATCATTCATATGATACGAAGTGGACTAATGAGATAATAAGTGGAAGCATGATTTCTAGAGTATCCCACTGAATTATATCACATGCAATTTCATATAGTTGTGGATATACAAAAGAGTGCATTATTTTTCTATAACCCCATTAAATATGGATTACAAGACACTTAACATGTTAAATTTCATACAATGATACCATTCTAACTCCAAACTTGTGGGTGATCTAAATAGGGGGTGGTTAGTTATGTCATATGTTATGTTTAAACAAAATATTTTTTTTCTCTTATGTAAAAAGTATGATATATGGTAACATTGTGGAATTTAAAGTAGTAAATTAATGACCATACATAGTATAGTAACATGTCATGTTCTTAGCTTCCCCGATGGCTGACAGATAACATATCCATTCAATATAGTTAGGGTATTTAAAATTAATTGTAATGATATGAGATAACTTATAATAGAATGACACGTTCCATGTCTGTTGTTGACTAGATGTCTTAAAAAAATTCATTATATAATAATTCTAATGTTCTATATAGATTCATATTATGGTTGACATATTCCATTAGAGATATGATTTTTTTTATCAAGATCATCATTGACCCCTTATTATGCAAAGTTTCTATGAATGTTTTATAGATAATTCTCATTACTTATAATTATTGATTTTGGGAATTCATTATATTTATCAATGAAAAAAGGGGAATATGGGTTATATAAAATACCTTTGATTTATGATTAATATTTTCATAGGGTTGCTTTCCAAAAAAATTGTGTTATTTTAGATGAATTCTTCTTTAATGTTATTCTAAATGATTTATAAAGATTGTGATGTTTCATATAATTTCATCATGGATTTAGTGAGTGTTTTATATTTTTTTAAATGTGCACAATTGTGTAAAAAATCACATGGTGAGAGTCACTATATTTTAGTCTATGTTGGGTCGTGATTCATGATTTAAAATCACGTTTTATGTGATGAAAAATATTTTACGTGATTTAGTTAAATCACCAATAATTATTTTTATTTCCCATTAAAATTATTAATATATTATGTGGTAATATATAGGTAAATTATTGATTGTAATGAATTTTTATAATAATTTTCATACATAAGGAGTTTATATGGGATTATATACATTGAATATGAGGAATTGACCATTTCATAATTTATGAATTCCAAAAATTTCCTTCATTGTAGTTTATGGAGTTCATTTTTTGGATCACAATATGTTAATGATTATTCCTTATATTGATGATCTATCTATTTATGTTATATTAATTTACCTTAATAGAGGATGTGAGGGTTCATCTTTGAATGATAATTTCTGAAACTAAAATGTTCAATGATTGTATTGACTAATAGATCTTATTAGATATAGGTACCTATTTGCCACTACAAAGTAAACTCGATCAATGCCAATGTAGAAAAAAAAATTTCATGAACATTAAGGTACACATTGGAATATTGTTTTTAAATTTATTTTACCAATTATTCTCCAAGAATAACAAAATCAATGTTTTTCATTGTATTTTTTATGGGTCTAAATATGTCCCAAAAAATACTTCATCAATGATAAAAAAATTACAAATTAAGAAAATATAACCATAGAAACAATATTCGGGGGAATATGTTTCCCTTCTTATGAAAATATATTTTCCACTCTATGCATAAATCAATTTACATATCTTATCCAAAATATAAACCAATAACCATTTTTTGGTATTCAAATAATAATAGGAAACGATAGATACATTTCATTTTAGACACTAACTTCATAGTAGTAATCCACAAAATCGCATATTTTTTCAACATCATTAAAAAACTGCTTAAAAAAATTAAATCATTTATAATTTAAATTTTTTCATTTGGATTTAATTTTATACATTCATGTAACATTGTAAATTATAATTCTTACACCTTTATTTTCTTTTTGATCCACATGTTTTCTTTTATAACATAGAGGAAAAAAATTACTCAACCATTTTTATTAGATTTATCTAGTTAGATCATCCCCATAACTATTTATACTTAAACAATATAATGAAATAACTTTTGTAAATAAAAAAAGAATATGTAACTATATATTTGATAACATTATCTTAATATAATAGAGATTATAATTTTCTATGTGTGAAAACCGTTAACAACACTCTTATATGATATATTGAAGTCCTATTAAATTATTGTCATGGTCCATTTTGGAATTTAATAGTGTAAATACGAGGTTGTGGTCCAGGTAGTTTCACTCAAATAAACAATACACCTCATCCATAATTAATATTATATACATGGTACCTATACGATTAACATATTTACTTATAATTAAGTGGAAAATATAACAGGGGATAATAATGTTTCATGTAATCATCCATGTAATTCCTAATGATCTCTAGTTATCTGAGGAAACATTAGTTTGAATGCTTTTATTTTTTACCAGATTAATTAGTAAAATATAATATCTTACACTACATACACTAAAAATATACAATTATAAAACTAAATATGGGTTCTTAACCATTGAAAATAGAGTAATAGTGGCTTCATTATTATAATAAAATTGAAAATGTTCCTCTTTAAAATATTAAAGATTTAAATAAAATTTCATTAAAAAATTAAAAAACATATTAAAAAACACATCATGAATACTATTTACTGTAATAGGATTTAACTGAAATATTTTTTTATGTGAATTTTGGTACAATTCATTTTTAATGTGTCTAGTTATTAAAATATTTATCTCTTATAATTTTTGGAAAATTTATTAAGTTACCTCTTTTGAAAATTATTTAGCCTTATTCAAGAAAACAATATGGAAAAAATTTATAAAATTATTCTTTTATAATCCTCCACTTTAAATTAAAATATAAGGCCTTTATCTAGGGAATGTGATTTATTCACTTTCTAGTAGTGAATTTACTGTTAAAATATAATTTATTGGCATCACCATATGTATCATAAACAATATAAGAGTACTTCATTCAAAAAATAATATATTGTACAATATAATCTAGAGATCATAATATATAATATTTTAATTAATAAATATATACATTATAGAAATTTATAAATTTATAGTTATAATTCAATATGATATCAATCTGTTTAATTATTTTTTAGTTATTGTTACATTTATTTGTATTCTAAGAATATTATGACACATATAAATTCCAAAATTTTTCATGTTTGATTATAATGGAAGGATATTTTCAAGATCCATTAATAATGGTTTGAAATTTCCGATCATTAGGAAATAAAGATTCAAACATAAAGTTTCTTAATTTCTCACCATGCTTATTTTATCAATATAATCGAAAAAAAAAGTTAATGTTCTAAAGAATGTGGTATGTTGATTATACACCTATAATAGGAAAACATTAACCACAAATTCATAGACAAGAACCTATTTTGATGTTATTAGACTATTTATAATGATATGTCCAGATAATACATAAGAAATTGAATATTTTTTTCAATATCACATAGCATGTGCTCTATAATAATATTTCAAATTCTCTTTTTCATTCTAATAAACAAAAATAATTCTACTAGGGAATTTTACACAAAATCTATGATATGAACCTAATTTAAATGAAATATGTTTATATTGGGAAAAAATCATATTATAAGAAGAAAATATAAATTTTCCCTTATGTTGATCAATTTATTACACATCATGGAATATTGATAATTTTATTACGTTGTCAAATCCGGTGCTATTGTAGGGAGAATATATTATTTATAATATACCTTGGCTTATAGCTAACTCATCATATGTATTTTTAGACCCTTCTAGTTTCATTTTTTTTCTAGAGAATAATATTTTTTGGAAAACATAATAATGAGGGTAAAATAAATCTATTAGCGTAAATTTAATAGCTCATCGAGACTAATAAAATGTTTATTTTATTTGAATTTGGATTCAAAATAATGAATATTTATTAAATAATTATCAATATATACCGAAATGATATACATGTACACTATTTATGAAAACCTAAAATAAAATATGTTTAGTTCCTATGCATGATCTCCTCTAAATTCCATGTGCATCATCATTCAAAAAAATTCCCTCCCATTTGAAACCTCTCATTTTCCATCTCATTTAATCTTACATCTTTTCGTTAGATTAAATCACCATTCACACCCTTGGTCAGGAAAATCCATTTATAGTGGTTACTAAAAGGATCATGGGAAACTGAAATAGTCACAACACACAGTTGGGTACCATATCATTGTTCCCTATAAAAGGACCTCCCCCCATCAGCCCATTTTATATAAGTCTAGGTTGAAAACAAATAGATTAAGACACCAATAACATGAATTCATGATTCAAAAGATAATAAACAAAAAATTTCGAAAACTATAACATGAGTGATTTTAAAATAAACCTAAATATATATAATGGCGTGTGTTGTAATCTGGGTTATCTATGGATTTTGACACTACAAAATTACATAAAAGCCTATTTAATCACACCATCTTTTATTCTTGGGTGAAATTAAATTTTATAAATGATTCTATATGAAATATGGAAAATCATTATGGTATCTATGATTCATCAAAAAAATCCATGTTCAATCATGAATGGATTATTGGGGTACCCCATTCATTGAAGTTCCTTCTATTTTGATAATTTCCTAGTACCCAAGGTATTATTAGAGTTATATACTCACCTAGGTTACCAACATAGTTTTTTTTTAATTTCACCGTACTGGCCACACAAACCACCATGAAATCAACTTGACAAATTTATAATACATAGATAATATGGTTTCACATAGATCTCATGGCCCACCCTCTGCTCAACTAACAATGAGGTCCCCTTAAATGAATAACTCATTTTATCTCTAATGTTTCCAGTATAAAAAATAGATTAATTCCACCATTGTATTTTCCATAAGAAAGTATAAGTTCCCAAATTTTATCCTCTTGGCCCCAAACCTATTGTAATACCCAACAACATAACATGGATTATCTCCTATAGTAAACAATATAGGATCAATCATACATAAATATCACAATAATCCATTACTAAGAACCAAAACTATTGAGGTCGTAATTTTGAAAAATATATGAAACTAATTGCTTTGTCACATGACCTTATAATTTATTATGTGACTTCTTATATAACACCAGAATATGAATTTTTTTATTATATTCATAGGTATATGTAGAAACCACTTTTACATGTCAAATCACTCTATCATAATACCTTCTTCTAACTTTGATGGTTTTAAATTATAGAGTGCATCCCTATGCGGATTTAACATATAGAGTAATTTTCAAGGTCTATAAAATATGATAAAGTATAATGACATGGTGTGGTATTCCATTGAATTCATTAGTTTCGAGAAAGAAACATTTAACAAAAGGGTAATTTTTATTGTTACGGTAAAAGAATTCCAGAATATTATGAAATTTATAATTTTGTTATAAAATAGAAAACATGATATGTTACATCAAAGGTAAATAAAGAATAATACATTTTAATATTTATTAATATTTTTGAATTAAATATTAATTTTACTTTAAAGTGGTTTCTATGTTCGATAGCGTACCTAATATGCAACAACGAGTTTCTTTAAAATCTTACATTGCACACTAATAATATAATAATATTATTTTAAATAGTAGTTAACACGTAGCCATCATATTGGTAGGAATGAATATAAATAACAAAAATATTATTATATTTTTTTTGTTAAATGTTATTACATTTATCCAATAAAAGATAAAGTCTTAAAATAAGAAAAGAATTCAATTTTAGGCGTAGATACTATAATATTCACTAAAAGGTAGATTTATCACCTTTTGATGGAGAAACCTCTATAAAAATAGTTTTTTTCACTCTTATACATTCCATTAGACCAAATAAAATCCTTTTTTATAATTGGGACATCAAAATTTACTTTGTCTATGTTTTTGTTATTTTTTCGATAAAGTTCATTTTTAATGAATAAGTGAAAAATGTTGTATTTTAATCCAAAACCTCATTTTATTATAATTTAATTATATGATTAGATTATATTTTCAATTAGGCTTAATGTGAAATTAGAATAAATTTTTACCATTTAATCCAATGGTGGTCATTGGAATTAATTTCACATTGAAATTGGACTTAAACTAATGTCAATATTTGGATATTTATTATTTCATAAAAACACACTATTTATTTTGACAACGGGAATTAATTATGAAATTAATTAGAGAAAATTATATGTTATTAATTTTGTAAAATAGAAATCATTTTTAAATTCGTAATATCAAATATTACTTAGGGTTAATTTTTGGTATTTTTCAAGAAAATATCAATTTTTAATGAATAGTGAAACCACTAAGTGGTGGTTAAAAAAATGAATATTTCATTTAAATGAAACCATACCACATCTCTGAATTGAATTTCAAAAATACGAAATACTTGGTTTTCATTATTAGGTGAATTGTGGTTCAATGGGAAGAAAATAATTATTTGGTGAATAGTAACTCTTATGTTTTATTAATCGCGATTAAAGGTAATTAGTGTAATTTATGGTAAAAATAATGTTATAATAATATGAAATCACCTTGACACCTGTAATAAACATATTTGATTACTCCAGGCCGACCAATAATATCCATGGGTCATTTTATGTGACCCCATGGAGCCACTTGGGTAAGATAATTACATTAATACCTTTTATTTAAAGTAGAAATAAAAATGTCACAAACATGTATTGTTTTACTAAAACCATTTTTACATGGGGTTATATAATTGATATATTTGACTATAAATATTCATAGTAAATAAAATAAGATTTTCTACAACATGGTAATTTTTTTATAATTTTTATTCATCAAATAAATAAAATTATTTTTGACTAAATGATAATGCAGTATTAACAACATTAATGAATGATTTAAATAAATAAGAAGATAATGTTTAAAATAATATCCGAAACTTGTTGAATTATTATTAGATGATTTTATTTCTAACATGGGAAACCTTATATTTGAATTTAATAATTTTCAGACCTTTTGAAATCGAAAAGCATTATATAATAAAATAATAGTTTCATGCTTTCCAAAAGAGCCCCTCCTCTCCCTTATAAAAAGACCCCACTTCCTACCCATTTATCTCACTTCTGAAGCCATTTGTCTCATCCACAGTCTTCTAAAATAAGCTCCCAATATCCCTCTCTTTATCCTAGAAGCCTTACCTTAGGCAAAAAGATCTTTAATAAACCCTTTTAGTTCAAACCAAAGGGAGTTACCCGATTTGAAGGTAATGTCTTCTTTTACGTTCTTTTGATTTATTTTGCTTCTCAAACCCCCATAACTATTATTATTTCTTTATTTTGTAACAAAACCAGTATCATAAATATACTAGAATGTTTTTATGAGAATTATTAGATATATACTTACACACAACTCCGTATAATGGTTAAATAACATACTGTTTCTGTGGATGGGGAATTACTGCCTCACAAAACGATGATTTTTTCAATCTTCTCTTAACACCAATCATGGTGGCCATTAAGATTTCAGTGTGTTTATATATGATATATATTATTTTTATTTTCTCCTTATTCCTCTGTATTTTTCATTTATGGAATAACTTTATGGTTTCTATAATAGATATACGTTATAATTTCATTTTAGGATATGCGGACTACCGCCCCTCAAAGTTATATGAATTGTTAATGACATATGTGGGATGTATAAAGTATAGAGTTAATAATATTATATATGATATTATACTAGAATTATAATGTAACTTTATATCATTGTGATTCCATTCCATTAAATATGAAATAGAAAGGAAAGTAGCATTCATGTGTAAGTATGTTTTACCGTCTCCATGAACGGTGCATTTCATTTCTTACCTCTAAATGTTATGTACTATTATAAATAAATTTATATTATAGATATATATGATATATGTTATATCCAAATCATGTGTATCATTCGGGATATAATGAACCTTTTACCTCATGAACATCATGTAATTGTAAGATGTCAATTTTTGACTTAGGTACCAGATATCGACCAAACAAACATTATTAAGTTAAATGATTACATAATGTTTATAACATGGAAATAAGTATATAAAACGAATAATAAACCTAGAAAAGGTTCTAAAGCAATTATAAATTAACATTAGTTTATTATTAAGTATATTAAAGAGCGATCGAGTCAAGTCGGACACGAGATAAGGGACTTCGTCTCAATCTCCATTCATTGAGGCATATTTTGTTCTAATAGAAGACATTATTTCATACGCTGTATAAAACACCATTTAATTTTCATTCCATTCAATGGGAATCTTTTTCTATGAATCATTTTACTAAATAACAAAAAGCAATGTTTCTTTTAATATATTCGGTGACAATGACTTTTTTCGCCGCCGGGAGTATTATTTGATTTTTGGCTTCCTCAACAAGCTGTAATGTTTTTAAAAGAAAATAAATACCATATACTCTTTTATGTATTTTTTCATTGAAAATGGATTTGATAATGGATTAGTTATGTCGATATATTTAAGTGATATATTGTGATTGAAATGTGGAAATGTTTTCATTCCTTTATATTTGTTGTATGTGTTATGATTTTAAATTGATACATATACATTTGACAAGTGGTAATGTGATAAACAAAATGTCGGGTGGTGCCATGAATAACAAGATAGGTGTTTAAGTCATAACCTCCAATGCATTGGGTATGGAAGTCAGCCTTAAAGATATTCCATTTAGTGACATGTGTGGAAGTGGACCTTATGGAAATTCCGTTCTAGTTTGTTTACATCGCAAGATACCTTTATAAGTTATGTATTAATTTTATGGGTTTTATGGTAATATTTTGGTTACAAAAGTGTAAGTAATGAACTTTTATTCAGTGAAGAGAATTTACTACTTCATAAAGGTTAAAATTGTTAATTATGTTAATGTATTCATGGTTTACTTGTTGTTTTGAAAAACTAACAGTTTTCATTATTTTTGTATCCCTTACTGATATTTTTATGCTCATACCATGTTTTTGAAATGTTTTTCAGGACATAATGTGGAATAGGTTCAAGGATGGGATCAAGGAAAGGTCATGCTGTCTTTATAATGGAACTAAACATGACTCTATTTTTCAAGAGTTCATGTTTTGTTAAAAAAGGAAAATATATAGAAGTGTCTACTTTGTAATCTTCTGAGATGTAATAGTATGTCCTAATTATCTAAAACTTTAAACCTGAAATGATCCTCATTGTGAATTATTCATTTAATTCAATATTAATTAAGGTTTAACAGTGGGTCCTTATAGTTGGTATCAATGGTCGGTTTAGACATCTTTAGGAGTTAAGAAATTGTTAAAATTCATACACGTAAATTAATTTATGGTATGATTGAATTAATATATCATTTAAAGATTACCATGTTTCTTTGCCTAAGATATTTTTGTGTTAAGAATTGTTTTCCATAGAGGAAACAAGGCAGAAATGTTGGGATGACATCAGTAGGAAGACAGCCTTCCAAATCAGCAACCTGAGATGGTCAAAATTGGAACTGAAAAGTTTATTACAGTGATGGAACCATTGATGCAGGATATAAATAGTGGTGGTATCCATGCAAGAGATCATCCAGATCAACCACAGAGGATCATGTATGTGGTGGAACATTTTATGAGGCAACATCCCTCATCATTCAGAGGATCATCTGACCATATTCTAGCAGAAGGTTGGATTAAATCACTGGAGAATATTTTTGATGTCATGGTGTGTTCAGAACATCAAAAGGTAAGACTTGTTATTTATCTTTTTGAAGGAGAAGCTGATCATTGGTGTTAAATGGTGAAAAATATCTGGGATAATGATGTGATTGATGATCTTCACTGGGATAAATTCAAAGGTATGATTCTTGAGAAATATTTTCCTAAAGTTTTTCATCATAGGATGGAAACAAATTGATAGAATTGAGGCAGGAGGATGACTCATGGGCTTCTTATGATGAAAAGTTCACTCGACTGGCAAGGTATGTTACAAATTTCATATGATATCTGTATAGTAAAATAAACCATTTTTACTCAGGGTTAAAGACAATGTATTGAAGGGCTTTAGATTTTCATGAGATCAACAGTTATGAATGACATGTTGGATATGCAGATAAGGTGGAAATGGAGTTTTCCGATGATTAGGTGTTGTTTGACAGACAACAGAATAAGTGGTCTAGTTGGCAGGAAAATGGAAAGAATTCATCAAAGAATCCTTGAGGTATGAAAACCAAATATCTATCCTGTGAGAAATGTGGTAAAATGCATCCTGATGAATGTTTATCCGACTTTAGAAAGTGATTTAAGTACGGTAAGTCTTGTCATATTTCTCGTAACTAGAAGGAAGATGATCAAGCAGAAAATGAAAATCTAGTGTTTAGATGTTTTAAGTGTAATGAAATGGGTCATTAGTCAAATGAGTGTCTAATGAACTAAACTGGGGAAAGAAGCAAGACTACAAGAAGAAAGGGGTGTTGAAATCCTTTGAAACTACTTCAGCAGATGTTCGGACATTGAATGAAGTAGTATCAGGTATAATGTTTGTTTGTTCAAATTATGCCAATGTGTTGTTTGATTCAGGGTCTACACATTCATTCATTTCTAAGAAGTTTTCTAGTAAATTGGGAACCCCACCTCAAGATATGAATCCTGAATTTATGGTAAAAACACTTGGAGGAAATATTAAGACAAAAAGAAATTATATGAACCATATTATCCATATGTACTTGATGAATCTACCTTCAAACCTTATTATTTTTCCTCTAGTAGAGTTTGATGTTATTTTGGGAGTGGATTGGATTTATTTTTATCATGAAAAGTTTGACATCAGAGCTAAAGTAGTTTCTTTAAAGAAATATTTTCAGTTTGTGTACAAGAATGAACCATTGCATTTGATAACATATCAAGAAGTTGGGAATCTTTTAAAAGACGTAAATTAATGTTACCTTGCACATATTGTTGAAAAAAATTGAACTGTTCAGATTAATGATGTGCTAGTGGTAAACAAGTATCTTGAGGTTTTTCCTGATGAGTTTTCTAGTATTATTCATGACCGGGAAGTTGAATTTACTATTGAATTAGTTCTTGATTCTAATCCAATTTGAAAACCCCCTTATTGAATGGCTCAAGTTGAACATTTTGAGTTAAATAATCAATTGCAAGAGTTATTAGATAAAGGTTTCATTTTACCTAGAACATCACAATTGGGTGCCCCTGTCTTGTTTGTTAAAAATAAAGATGGTTCAATTAGACTTTTCATTGATTATATAGAATTGAATAACATCAATATTAATAACAAGTATCATTGCCCTCATATCGATGATTTGTTTGATCAGCTCCAAGGAGCTCAGTATTTTTCAAAGATTGACTTAAGGTTAGAGTACCATCACCTGAATTTAAAAGAATAAGACGTTACGAACACTATGTTTCGTACTAGATATGGCCATTCTGATTTTGTAGTTATGACTTTTGGGTTAACCAATTCACCTGATATATTCATCTATCTAATGAATATAATTTTCCTTGACTTCTTGGATATGCTTTTGGTTGTGATCATTGATGATATTTTGGTGTTTTTTAAAAGTAAATAGAAGAATTAAAGTGATATAAGGGTTATCTTGAAAACCTTAAAAGAAATGAAACTATATGGAAAATTTAGCAAGTGTGAGTTTTGGTTACAATAAATTTCTTTCCTTAGTCACATTGTTTCCAAAAATGGCATAACTATTGATCTGGCTAAAAAAAGTTGTTGAAGAATGGACAAGACCCACAAATATAACCGAGATTTTTAGTTTTCCTGTATTAGTAGGTTATTACCGGAGGATTGTTGAAAATTATTCATGTTTTTCTAGTCCAATGACTATGTTAACTCCAAAAGGTGTTATGTTCATTTGGAAAAAAGAATGTTATGAATGTTTTCAGGAATTGAAATGATGTTTGGTGAATTCCTCAGTTTTGGTACTTCTAGAAATGGTGAGTTTGTTATCTTCAATGATGCTTCGTCGAAGAGATGTGGTTGTGTCCTTATGCAGAATGATCAGGTAATTGTTTAATCTTCACGTCAGTTGAAAACTCATGAGTTAAATTACCGTTCACATGATTTGGAATTAGCTGCTGTTGTTTTTGCTCTAAAAATTTTGAGGCATCAGTTTTATGGAGTAAAGTGTGAAATATATACTTATCATAGATGTCTAAAGTATATATTCTCTGATAATTAATTGAACATGAGATAGATTAGATGGCTGGAATTAATCAAGGATTGTTATTTTACAATTCATTACCATCCATGAAAAGAAAATAAAATGGCTGATGCTTTGAGTCAAAAAAGTAATGCTTCATTAACCATTCTACGTTTGTAATGAGATCCTTTGGTTTTTTATTTGATTAACATTGGCATAGAAGTTGTTGGTGCACGAAGTTCTTATGTTTTGTTTCAGGTGTCAGTGAGATCATCTCTATCAGACATAATCAAGTTAGCGTAGAAGAAAGACAGAGTGTTGAAAATAAATATAGAGCTGGTTCAGAAGAGTATGTTGCCTGAATTTAACATTGATAATGACTGTGTTTTGAGGTTTGGGGAGAGATTATGTGTGCCTTGTGATTCACAATTGAAGAATGAGTTGTTATGTGAGGATCATAGTTCACCTTTTTCAGTTCATCCTGGTAGTACTAAGATGTACAGAGATCTGTAGGAGTATTACTGGTGTGATGGAATAAAAAGAGATATTTCTGATTTTACTGTGAAATGTTTGACTTGTTAGTAGGTTAAAGAAGAGTGACTTTTACCAAAAAGGATTGTTCATTCATTACCAATGCCAGAGAGGAAATGAGAAAATATATCCATGGCCTTTTTTGTGGTATTACCAAAGACATTTCGAGGTAATAATACAATCTGGGTTATAGTTGATTTACTGACTAAATCTGCTCATTTCCTTCCTATTCAAGATACCTTGTCTCTAGATCTACTTGCTCGGTTTTATGTTAATGAGATTGTAAGGTTGCATGGAGTTCCCCTCTCCATTGTATTTGATTGTGATCCCATGTTTACTTCTATCTTCTGGAAAATCCTTAAGAAGTTGTTGGGTACTGAATTAAATTTTATTACAGCTTTTCATCCGCAATCAGATGGAAAGTCAGAATGATAAATTTAGACCAGGGAGGATATGTTACGTGCTTTCACAATGGATTACCAGGAATGTTGGGACTAACATCATTCATTGATTGAATGTTCTTATAATAACAGTTTTCATTCTAGTATACAGATGGCTTTGTTTGAGGCATTATTTGGAAAACAGTGTGGAACTCCAGCTTTTTGGGATGAAGTAGGGGAAAGGAAGCTAATGGGACCAGAATTGGTAGAATAGATGGTAGAAAAAGTTTAGTTGATTCAGAAGCACATGAGAACAGCTCAGAGCATGCAGAATAGTTATGAGTATAACCAGAAGAAGGATCTATCTTTTGAGGTAGGTGACCATGTTTTTCTCAAAGTTTCTCCATGGAAAAGTGTTATGTGTTTTGGAAAGATGGGAAAGTTGAGTTCAAGGTTCATTGGACCTTATGAAATCCTTGAGAAAGTAGGATCAGTTTCATATAGAGTGGATTCACCACCATGTTTATCCCATGTAAACAATGTTTTTCATGTTTTGATTTTGAGAAAGTATATGCTAGATCCATCTCATGTTTTGAGCCCACAGGTAGTTCAGTTAGAAGAGAATCGCTCTTATGAAGAACAACCAGTCCAGTTTATTGACTGAAAAGATCAAGTGTTTTTAAATAAGGCAATTTATCAGGTGAAAGTTTTATGAAAAAACCATACTGTTGAAGAGGCAACGTGATAATCTAAAAATGCTATGAGGTATAAATACCCCCACTTATTTTGATAAGTGAATAAAATTGTGAGGACACAATTCCCAAAAGGGGGAAGGTTGTAAAATACCAGGAAAATAAAGAATAATACATTTATATATTTATTAATATTTGTGAATTCAATAATAATTTTACATTAAAGGGGTTTCTATGATTGATAGCGGACCTGATACGCAACAACGAGTTTCTTTGAAATCTTATGTTGCACACTAATAATATTTTAATTTTATTTGAAATGGTAGTTAATATGTAGACGTTATATTGGCTAGAATGAATATAAATAACAAAAATATGATTATATATGTTTGTTAAATATTTTTATATTTATTTAATAAAAGATAAAGGCTTATAATTAGAAAAGAATTCAATTTTTGGCATAGATACTCTAATATTCCCTAAAAGGCTGATTTATCGCCTTTTGATGGGAACCCTCATTAAAAATAGTTTTGGTCACTCTTATAAATTCTATTGGACAAAATAAAATCATTCTTTAGAATAGATACAAAAAAATTTCCTTTTTGTATGTTTTATTTATTTTTCCAATAAAGTTCTTTTTTTATGAATAAGTGAAAAATGTTGTATTTTAATTCAAAACTTCATTTTAAAATAATTTATTTATATGATTAGATTATCTTTTGAATTGTTTTTAAAGTGAAATGATAATATATTTTTACCATTTAATCGAATGGTGGTCATTGAATTTATTTCACTTTGAAATTGGACGTAAACTAGGGTCAATCTTTTGATATATATTGTTTCTTAAAAACATTCTATTTGTTTTGAAAATGGGAATTAATTATGAAATTAATTAATGAAAATTATATTTTTTGAATTTGGTAAAATAGGCATCATTTTTGAATTCAGAATATCAAATATAGCTTAGAGTGAATTTTTGTATTTTTTGGAAAAACTTAAAATTTTGATGAATAGGGAAACCACTAAGTGGTAGTTAAAAAAATGAAGTTTTTGTTTAAATGAAACAATACAACATCTGTGAATTGAATTTCAATAATCCAACATACTTGGTTGTAATTATTAAGATAAATTTAGTTCAATGGAATGAAAATAATTTTTCGATGAATAGTAACTTTTATGTTTTATTAATCACGATTAAAGGTAATTAGTGTAATTCAAGGTAAAAATAATGTTATAATAATCTGAAATCACCTTGACACGTGTACTATAGTTATTGGATGATTCATGGACGACAAAGAAAATCCATGGGTTAATTTATGGGACCCCATGTATCCACTTGGGTAGGATAATGACATTAATACATTTTATTTAAAGTAGAAATACAAATGTCACAAACATGTATTGTTTTACTAAAACAATTTTTACATGGGTTTATATAATAGATATATTAGACTATAAATATTCTTCAGAATTAAAAAAATATTTCCTATAACATGGTAATTTATCTATAATTTTTAGACATCATATAAATACAATTATTTATGACGCAATGATGATGTAGTATTTTCATCATTAATGAATGATTTAAATAAATAAGAAGATAATATTTAAAATAATATACAAAACGTGTCCAATTCTTATCATATGATTTTATTTAGAACAAGGAAAACCTTATCTTCAAACATAAGAATTTTTTAATCTTTAGAAACCCAAAAGTATTATATAATAAAATAATTGTTTCATGATTTCTAAAAGAGCCCCTTCTCTCCCTTATAAAAAGACCCCACATCCTACCCATTTGTCTCACTTCTCATGACCTTTGGATCATTCAACCTATACTCAAATAATATCCCAATATCACACTCTTCATCCAAGAATCCATACCCTAGGCAGAAATCTCTTCATGAAACCCTTTTGGTTCAAACCAAAGGGAGTTACCAAATTTAAAGGTAATGTCTTCTCTTATGTTCTTTTGTTATATTTTTCTTCTCCAACCCCCTAAACTATTTTTATTCCATTTTTGTAACAAAACCAATATCTTCAATATACTAGGATGTTGTTATTATAATTATTATATCTACTGTTACACAAACCTCCATCTAATGGTTAAAGAACATAATGTTTCCGTGGATGGAGAATTACTGCCTCACGAAATGATGATAGGACAATTTTCTCTTAACAACTTACATGGTATCCATTAAGATGTCACTAGATTTATATATGATATATATTATGTTTATGTTTTCCTTATGCCTCTATATTATTCATTTATGTCATACCTTTATGGTTCCATAATGGATAAACATGACAATTTCATTTTAGAAAGTGCAGACTACCGCCCCCTCAAAGTAATTTGAATTGTTAATGCCATATGTGAGATGTATAAAGGATGTAGTTTATAATATTATATATTATATTATACTAGAATTATGATTTACATTTATATAATTGTGATTTCATTCCCTTAAATACGAAATAGAAATGAAAGTTGTGTTCATGCGTATATACAGCTTACCATCTCCATGAATGGTGCATTTCATTTCATACCTATAAATGTTATGTACTATTATAAATACATGTATATTATGGATATATATGACATATATGATATCCAAATCATTAATATCATTATGGATATAATGAAACTTTCACCACATGAACAACATGTAATTGTAAGAAGTCCATTTTTGACTTAAGTACCAGATATCGACCAAATGAACATTATTAACTTAAATGATTACATAATGTTTATATCATGGAAATAAGTGATATAAAAGGATTAATAAACATGTAAATGTTTCTGAAGATAGTATAAATTTACTTTAGTTTATTATTTAGTTGATTAAAGAGTGATCGAGTCAAGTCAGACACGATTTAAGGGACTTCATCCCAATCTCCTTTCACTGAGCCATATTTTGTTCTAATAGAAGACTTTCTTTAATACTCAATATAAAACACCATTGACTTTTCATTTAATTCAAAGGGAATATTTTCCTATGAAGAATTTTACTAAATTACAAAAATGAATGTTTCTTTTAACATACACGGTGACAATGAACTTTTCTACCACCGTGAGTATTAATTAATCTTTGGCTTCCTCAACAAGCAGTAATGTTTTTAAAAGAAAATAAATACCATATACTATTTTATGTATTTTGGTATTGAAAATGGATTTGATAATTGATTTTTTATGTCAATATATTAAAGTGATATATTGTGATTTAAATGTGGAAATGTTTTCTTTCCATTATATTTGTTGTATTTGTTATCATTTTATATTGGTACTTTGACATTTGACGGGTGGTTACGTGATAAAAAAAATGATGGGTGGTTCCATCAATACCAGGACAGGTGGTTAAGTTATAACCTCCAATGCATTGGGTATGTTATTAATCCGTATGGCTACTCCATTTAGTGACATGTGTGGAAGTTGACGGCATGGTTATTCAATTTAAGTATGTTTATGTCTAAAGTTACCTTTACATGTTATGTGTTCTTTATATGGGTTTTTTGGTAATTGTTTTGTTACAAAAGGGTATGTAATGATTTTTTATTTAGTGAAGATTATTTACTACTTCATAAGGGTGGAAATTTTTACTTATTTTAATGTATTCATGGTTTACATGTTGTTTTGAAAAACTAACAGTTTTCATTATTTGTGTATCTCTTACTGAGATTTTTATGCTCATCCCATGATTTTGAAATTTTTTTCAGGACATGTTGTGGAATCGGTTCAAGGATGGGATCAAGGAAAAGTCATGCTATCTTAAAAAAGGAACTAGACATGACTCTTTTTTTCAAGAGTTTATGTTTTGTAAAAAATTGGAAACTATGTAGAAGTGTCTACTTTGTAATCATTTGAAATGTAACAGAATGTCCAAATTCTCTAAAACTCTACACATGAAAAGACCCACATTGTGAATTATTCATTTAATTAAATATTAAGTAAGGTTTAATTCTAGGTCCTTATATGCTCAACTATAATAGGATTTTTGTTCCCATTATCTTGATTATAGAATTAATTTCCCTATGAAAATAATCTAACAATCCCATGTGTATGAAATATAAAAACAATCATTCCCAATTTCAATTGACCTCATCCAATTATTTTAAATAGATAAATTAATTTTATTTATGTTTTCCCAAAAATTATTAGTATAATAAAACTATCTAAAATAATTTCTTCTGATTACACATGTAAAAATTTTATACAATTGATTCTCGTCCAATGATCCTAATAAAATTATAGGATAAAGGATGATTTTTCTATAATTTTAACAACTATGTGGAGGTTTTAGTAAAATTGAACATTGAATATAGTAAAATTATTATAAAGGATATCAATTACAACATCCACTAAATCCTTACTTACAGTGAAGAATTTATCAGAACAGTATCATATTTTTAAGAAACCATATTTTTATTTGAGAAATTTCCTCTAACATATAAATAATTTCAAAGAATATTCTCCAACTCCAATTACGAATCATTTGGACTATTTTATTATTTTATGGTCTATGATTATATTAATATATAATCATCGTGTATCTAGGAGGGGTAGGGAAATACGAACCTCACCATTTCATTCATAATTTGGTCTCAACCATTCCCTAATATTTTATCATTCTCTTATCCACATTTTGATATTATTTTTTCTTTAATTTCCTAAGACCATGTGTGAGTTCTAAGACTTCTCCTAACACACCATTTAATGTATTCCATAGTATTTTTATTGGGTACATTAATGGATATTTTAGATATTTAAAATTTGTGTTTTCCTTATAATTTCAATATAGTAAGCCAATGGATGTGTATTATGAGGTTCAAAATTATATTTTAGGATCCCTCTGATATGAATTTAATCACGTTTTTATATATATTTAAACATACATTCATATAACTATTTCTTATTATGGTCCTTGGTAATCATTGAGTTTAAGGGAGAATGTTGAATAATTATATTCTAATTCTTTTAGATCCATTGAATATCATTTCATACAATGAATCATTTATGGCCTTTTTCTAACTCTTTAACTTCGTTTGAGTGGTTTACATTATTATACAACTTTAACTGCATCAAATTACGATATTATTTTGTTATGATTCTATATTGAAAACATTAGTTAACTTTAATGTCCCCTTAAATATTTTTAATGTAAGATTCATAAAAATAAATTATTGGAAATCACTAATACTGTAGGATAACTATAGGGACACATAATTATCATAGTAGATATTAAATCATAGTAAGGAATATTCCATACAAAACATTTTAATCCACTCCAAAATATTTTAGGTCTTATATATTTGGGATCATGAAAAGAATTAAAATCTGGTTTATAATATATATATATATCATCTAACACTTATTTCATCATAATTTTCACCATTCTTATACCTATCATAAATAATAACTTTCTTCATAACCAATAGGAAGTAAAAAAAATAATGTTTCATCTATGATGTATGGTAAAACATGGGTGTTATCACTGATTATTTAAGAATAACATGAGAAAATTTATATGAGAAAATGATAATAAAATTTTAAATTCATAACCTATGTATCACAGATCCGAATCAATAGTTGTGAAATAAATCATGGGTGTTCATAAGTAATAAAACAGAAAGGAATTAAATTTCATTAGCAAAGATAACATAACCATGTCATAATACATGAATTTATTTCATATACATTAACATATAAAATAATTTATATAGAATATGGTTTCTTTTATAGTACTATAATATTGGAATGGGTTCACTTGAAATACTGTTTTAGTAATAATAGTTTAGTCTTAAGACTATCATATTAGAAATAGTTCATTACTAAACATGGTTTACTCCACATTCTTGTCCAATTAATCAAGTGAGATATTAATACTTTTACAATACCTCGGAAGGATATATGGGTTTCTACCATCACAGAATGAAAATCATATATATATTTTTCATATGATCATAATGATTTAATCATATCATAACCCATTAAAATAAATGGGTTTCATAAATATAGCATCATAGAAGAATCCATGGAATAATAATTGATTTCAATAACATATTGCCTTCGTAAACATATAATTTTAATAAAATGATTTATGATGAAGTAATTGGATAATATATATATATATATTATATCCAAGGTAATATATAGGGATGTCATCTTAGATTTAAAAATATTTTGAAAGATCAAATGGAATAATTATAGAGGAAATAACCACTCAATTTTGAAATAAATTCTTAAATAAATTTAAGAAATTATAAAGGATAATATTTTCATTGAATGGAAACTTTTAAACCTATAATGGAAGTATAAAAGAAAATATTAAACACGATGGCAGAAAAATATTCATTCTATATAATTTAAACAAAATTAATTCCATATTTTTTTTCAAAAATTTTCAAAGAACCTCATTTGGATTACGAAAAAAATGATTCCACTAAAAAATTTAAAAATATATAATGGATAAAAATAAATTTAAAAAATAACAGAATAATAGTGAAAAATATATTTTAACAATTTCTATAGAATCTAGATATAAAAGATAATGTTTTTCACCTGAAGAGATAAATGAATTCAATTATCATTAAAACATATTTTTTTAACACATAAGGTGAGTAAAATTAAATAAAAATATGTATTTGAAATAATTTAAAAGAGTAAAATAAAATAAATTTGTTTCTTGATAGGTATATCCTTAAATTTAATCAATTAAATCATATTTTTAAGTAAATCTAATAAATAATGAGATTGTATCATAATTTCCCTTAACTAAAGTTTTCCATTTTTTAAAATAACTATTTTTACATGTAAAACAATATTTATTTTACTATACTTATATATCAAATCCAATTTCATACCGATAATATAATATATGACTACTTTAAAACAATTCACCACAAAATATTATCAATAATTCATTAATAAAATAGTTATTATTGGGTGTTACCGAATTCATTTATCATGAGAATTTTTTTATAATATTTATAGTTCTTGTAAATTTGTCATGGATACATAATTTCATGAATATAAATAATAATATAATTTTTATATATTTTTATTACATACATATTTATATTAATCCATAAAATTTAGAGATAGAGAATTCAATTTCACCATTTTTGGACACAATAGGTCGTACATATTCATGAACAATATTTTTGTTTCTAAAATTGTGTAACGAAAGAAAGGTGAATATTAGTTAAACATTATAGGATAATTATAATATGATATTTAAAATATATATTCATCAACTTCTCAATTAATTCCATAAATTTAATATATAAATAAATAAATAAATAGTGTCATTTCATGGCTGTGGTAGTCCACACATACTAATGAACGACATTATCATTTCCCCAAGGATTTTATAGAAACTAGGTAGTTGTGATAATATAATCTTATAAGTATAATTATGTCCTAAATAAATAATATAACAATTAAAAAAACTTTAATACAACCTATAATATATTATTATTAAATGTGATTTCTTTCGCTACGTGGATATGGTAACTGTTATATGTGCACAAGTGATAATTTCACATGTCATTTGATATAATGGTGGTTGTATAATGGTGTCTCAATAATCATAATAATATATCATAAAATATATAATATAAAATTTATTATATTATTATAAATAACACAGATTTAGTGAAGGTAATGAAGAGTTTAAAAGAAGTTGATCAGGTTAAGGGAGTACCTCTTCTTTGAAATGACTATTTTATATCACCTCTAAAGGGTTTTAGGGTCAGACTTTGGAAAATTAAAGAATATATAAAATGTGTTTAAGAAATTTTATAAGGATAATTTGAATAATTTGGTCTTGATATAATTCCCAATCCGTTTTCATGAACTGGGGGGAGAGGTTATATTTTACAATTGAGGTGAGGGGACATTTTAGAATTTCTACAAATATTAAATTATAATAAATCCAGTCAAAAACCATATGCATTAAAGTTTACATGGATTATTAGATAAGGTTATGTAAGGTTCTAATACAATAATCCAACATAATTTAGAATTTTTATTATGTAATTAAAAATCATCAAATTTCGATAAACACCTAGTTAACCTTTTTATATTTTAACTATAATAACAACATTCTCACTAAAAAATTTTGAAATTTTTTATTTTATATAAAATTTTTACCGTAAATGTATAATTTATGAACCTATAGACCATAATATCATACTAATACAATTTAAATTTTTCTATTATTATTCATTAATTTTTTAAAATATAATTTTGATAAAATGTCATTATTAAAATTCTTACACAATTCATTTAATTTAAAATTAAATATATAAAGAAAAAGAAATAATTGTTATATATTGATTTCAGAGCTCTGTAATATTTCCATGAGATTTATAAAATTAATTGGTTATATTAACTCATACATATTATAACACCGTTTACATTTTTACAAAAATAATTATATAATATTTAATAAAAGGATAAATACAACATCTGTGATTCTTGAGAAATTAATGTCATTATATTATTATTAAATATTAAAAATAAATTTATACCAAGAATATTCTTTGTAATAATCAAAATAGATGATTATTTTCATTAATAACATAATTTTTTTCTATTTGTACACATAATAGATTCTAAATACAGATAGAGTAACATTTTTTATTTTTCATTAATTTAAAAAATATATAGGTTATTTTAATGTAAAAATATCCTTTAAAAAACTAAATGTACATCATAATGTTTATGGTTATAATTACCTTCATCCAATAATAATTATGGTGAAAAATTATGGCCTTATCAATTAGTTTTAATCAAGACTAACCAAATTTACACATTAATGAGGTGATAACATTTACCATAGTTACTTTTGATATACCTAAGAAATAAGAAGGGAATATATACCCAACCTGAATCTCATGATTCAAAGTATCTAATTAATTTTATCCAAATTAATAGCTTCACATTATAAAAAAATTAATTTTAATGTACTTGTGCCAAATGTGATAAGAACTACTTTTTTTTAAAAAATTATTTTTATGTAGACAACATGATTTATTCTTATCATATTCTAAAATATATATATTAAATGTTTATAAAAATTTTTCAAGTAAATAATATATAAATTTAGTTAAAATAATACTCAAATAATGGTTTATATTATTTGTTAATATAAAAATACATTATTAACATAAAAACAATTTTTCAGAAAAAACCTACTTTTTATTTTCTAATAACTTTTATTTTTATTTATAATACATTAATATATAAATAATTACATTTTTAAGTTTTTATACAATATATTATTCATAATTTATTTATTTATATTCATTTTTTTTAACTCAAAGGTTGTTTTGTAAGAGACACATAATAATTTCTTATTGTTGCATGGTTCCTCTCAACTCAGTATTGCAGGTAACCAAAGATATCGAAGAAATAAAATTATTTAAAGAGAACAGTTTCATAATAATTCTCAAGGAGTTTCCTTATACCACACTTATAATTAAATTTTCACTAAAAATTTGCATCATTGGTACAAACACTTGATGATACATCATCCTCATTACATCCTTAGGTTCCTACAAAGCTTCCTGAAATTTGGGTTTTGACCAAAAAAACACTAACCAGGTGAGTGTTAAAAATTCATAGAACAATCTCTCTATGATATATAATCTATAATATTGATTCTTAATAAGAATAATATTTATATAATAGTATAAAATTTTCATTTATTATGTTTTAAAATTCATCTATATACATCCTCGGGGGACACACGTGGTACACAACATGATCTTGAGGGAGATTTGGTGGAAGTGTTAATTGATAATATACCACGGCAATATGATAAATAATTTCCAAAGGGGAAATACACATTGAATTTTTTTTCCTTTAATCCATATATAATCACCCTACTCTTGGGATATATTCATAGAAATACCAATTCACCCACTTGAAACATAATTTAGTTTTGAAGATTATTTCCATATGTTTTTATAGACTATGAGATGCTCTTATATGATATTGAATGGGTATAACAATATCCTCAATTTCCTAATCTATATTAGGTTCCAATAACATTCATTATCCAAATTAATTCAATCGAGTTGGAGTTCTACACTTCATACCATAGAGAAATTAATAAGAATTCATTTTAATGATATAGTGTACACTATTGTTGTAATAAATGTTCAACAATGAAACGTGTTGATCCCAACCATATGGGAAAACCATAAAAATCACATAAAATTACTTCCAGGGAAAGAATGATCCACTTATAAAAACAGTATAGATGAGGGTTCTATACTGTATGGAAACATAAATCTGTATCCAAATCCTTCTGAAGACTTCTCCAAGATATCGAGGTAAACCACATATCCCTATCTGATACATATTATTGTGGTACAAATTGAAATCCTAGTGCATCCGTAAATTATAAATGAGTTATTTTATAAATATAAAAATCATATATAATGAAAATTAATTTTTTCAACTTCATACGATGATCAAATATAACCCATATATCATTATTCCCTTTATGTTTTTTGGGGAGTCATATGAAAAGAAACATGGTTATGTTTTCCCATTTCTATTTTTATATGTGTACTGGTTGTAAAGTCTAATTATATTTTTATCTATCATCTATAACATTATGAAATCACTAGGACTTAAAAACATAATTTAAAATATCTATCATTATGTCATCCCACAAAAATATCATTCAGATCTCTATAACCAATAATGAACTATCTGCTTCATCCATCATCTCATTCTTCAAATTTGGTATATAAGGGATGTCTGCACGGTTTTGAAAACTTATTATTCCATCACAATCAAGGATTCACTTTGTTTTATTTTTCACCTTTTTTTATTGATATAGATCTTCTTTTTATTCCACATTAATCTTTATATGGATTGATAGTTGAACACTGATTTGATAAAGAAAATATTTATATCCGATAATGTTTTAAGGAGCCATACATTGTTTGTATATAATTATTTGATTTTGTGTGATCCTCATCATAGAAAATCTATCATGACCATTCGACTCATAGAATCTTCCACATTTTTCACTTTCTTATGGTGGTACTGTATTCATTAATCATAATCATTAATCATCTCTAACCATATTATATGGATCATATTTGTAACGACCCCAGAATTCATGTTTCGCATAATGATATGTTTCCCTTTAATTGGACCATATTTCTATAAAAAGAAAATGAAAATAAATGACAACTCGTAGCAACAAGCATGAATGAAACTCATTTATTAAGAAACACCTTGACGATTACAACTCCCCACGATCAAAACATCACTATCCAAAGATCCCAAACAAGAACCCAATTACAATAATGGGAAGACTACTTAAAACTACTAGGAGCCCGAGATTGCGTTTGGGATTTCGAGCATCCATAATAACGAACATAAGTATGGCTGACGCCACTGCGACCATGCTCAGCACCAAGGGGATCACATGAACCATCTTCCTTTATCATTTTCGGTCACTTGGAGTAAGGGACCCCCGAGACCAAACCTTTTTTATAAGCATCCTGATATGACCGTTAAACACCAATGGATAAAAATGTAGCCGTTGGCTCTCTCCTAACTTGTTATATTTTAAAGTTTTAATTTTCAAAACAATGGTATTTGACACTAAGTTTTCCACTATTTGTTATATATATATACACTTAACTTGAGCAAGTAATTATTTGTTTAATTTATTTTCTTTTATAAAAATGGTTGACTATACTGAATTTGGTGAGGTTTTACTTCTTTTACAAATATATATGTGCAAACTCTCGGTTTGTAGTTGTACATGTATATATATTTTTGTTGTGAAAAACTGTATGTTAAATGAATTATACTTATTTTCTAAATTATATATATATGTAATAATAATACAAATGTTTATAACTTACGTTTATAATTAATATTTTGAAATTATATCGATGTTTCGGTTTCTTTGATTTTCAAATTTTGTGGTGTAATGTTGAAATTTGCATTAATGCACATTTAATGGTGTAGTTTATTTAATGTTTTGTGTTGAATTTTTAATGGTGTAAACAATGTTAATGTAAAATAAGATGGGTAGAGAATAATTAACGCATAAACATATTAAACAAATATTGACCCTTGTTAAAATAATAAAAGCTACAAATAATTGAAGTATAATTAATAATTAATGTTGTGAATAATTGAATGTTAAATAATTATAATGTTTTTTTAATAATTATAAATTAAAAAGTTTTTTTTAAAAAAAATTTAAAATAAAAAACGCGGACCAGGGAGGGTAGGGGGAAGACCCGCGTTGTTTTTTTCCTCTTTTGCGCCGCATTGCACCCCAGCCACCAGATCTTTCTCCTTCAATCATAGTCGTCCGATGTTTTTAAATCAATGTCAACCTCAGCCGTCGATCGGACCGTTTTTAATCTCAGACGTCGTTTTTTGTTTTCTCCTTCTCCACGTCGGGCTCCTTTTCCTCGCGCTGAACCAGCAGCAAGCTGCTGCGTTTTTTTTCTTCCCCTAGACCGGCGAAGCGGCCCCACTGTAGCCTATCCTTTCCACGCGGTTGGCACTGCCGATCTCGGCCTCAAGATTGTGTCATCTCCCTCATGCAAAGAAACCCTGATGTCTTCTCTTAAGTCACGAACTTCACCGAAGTAGATGAGTGGCTCTGCACCATTGAGGAGTGTGCCGCAGCGAGCTCTTCTGGTTGCTGACCTCCGACCCGGCGTCACCCGGCCTTGTCACCCATTTCCTCCTCCTCTCCGAGTTAAGGTAAGGGAGAAGTTTTTTTTGAGGTTCCTGAGTTTCGGTGTTTATATATATATATATATATATGTGTGTGTGTGTGTGTGTGTGTGATATATATATATGAATTCATACGGTGTTTGTACAACCAAAGCCACTGGATCCACTTGCCTCATTTATCATTTCCTTTCCTTCTCTCCGAAGGTAAGAGGCATGTTTATTTTTTTATTTTATTTTTTAGTTGTGTTTGAGTTTTGGAGTATATATATATATATACATTTTATGTGTGTATATATTTCGGGTATATGTGAACCGGGTGCGAACCCAGAATTTCAGATCTCTCTCAGCTTGATAAATCGAATAGTGGGTAAAAAGGGAAAACCCATCCTTATGTTTAGTTTCCTCCGGCCTTGGTACACTATAATTTATAAACACCTTACATAAATATATATGTGTATATGAATTTTCATCATGGCATTAAGAACCGGTTACCACTGTTTTCATCATCCAGAATTCAACCAAGTTAAGAGCAGTTTTCTTTTGAGGTTCATTTTATCTCGGTTTTAATGTTATACACATTGTGTATATAAATGTATATATATATATATATATACATTTATATACCCATAAATATAAGAGGATATATGAAAATATACAATTCTTCTTTCATGTTTATAACTCTGATTTTTATTTCGCCTATAAACATGGAGGTTTTGGGTAATTGTATGAACATGCAAAATCATGCAAGTATACGAAGTATATTGGTAAATACATACATGCACTTATATCGATGTGTATGTACACCAACGTGTAATTGGTTATCTTATTTTTTTTTGTAATGTATTATGGTATTGCATGATGAATTTATGGGTTGGTTGGATTTCAAAATCATTCTCGAAACTGAGAATTTTCATTTATCAATGCTTTGGATAATCAGGATTTTTCTTAAAATGGATAGTATGGGCTTCTTGAACTTTTATAAATGCATTCATGTATTAGTAGGTGTGTTCTCATGTTTATTTAAAGTGATAATGGAAGAGTTTACACAAATATACATGATGAACTTGATTATGCACATTGTAACCTCAACTGCCTGTATTAAACTCCTAGGATATCCATTTATCATCACAAGTGTAATTTATGAGTGACCATGCTTTAATTGGGAATTTTGATGTATGGAATGTTAAGTGTTATATTTACTTTCTTAAAATCCATGTTTTCGAATGTTAACTTTTTATGTGCACGAAGCATGAGCATGCATGTCTTAATGTTTTTAATGAAAGAACTGTTTTCATGTTATGTATATGTATGTGAAAATGGGGTTAAAGTAAGAATGCATGGAACCCCAATAACGAATGACCATGTCAAGATATGTAAGGGATGTATAGGACTTACATGTGATGGGTGCGCCCGGAATTATATAGTGCAACAAGAATGATGTGACGGGTGCGCCCGGAATTATACAGTGCTCCAATGAATTGGGTAAAGCAGGAGTCTCATGAGACGAACATGTGCGACGGTCTTGGCAGTTAGCCTTGACTTGTGCTAAAGAAACAGGGCGGGCAGTGAGCCTCGACCTGTTAAGTATGATATACGGTCATGATGAAAAGTCATGACAAAGTCCAGGATTATACATTCCCTCTGCATGTAATGATAAAGGTTAACCAGGGGTCAGTTCAACTAACAGGACAACCCCTAGTTGAAAGCTCCCAAGATCACGAAAATATACTTTATGCAACAAGAACTGTTTTCATATCGTAAACCGTTTGATGATCTGCTTTTTACTCCTGAACCATGATTTGCATGTTTTCCCTGCTTAGCCATAGAATTCTTTTAGAATTGAAGTATCCTTTGTTTTAGCATTATGAATTGTTTATTTTGCGCACTCTGATCATGTTTACATTAAATCTCATTTCAAGTACGGGCTTCATTGTGCAAGTGGTTTTCAAATAAGGAAGGATTTCATGTTTTATGAAATGATAATGTTTTGTTTTAGCAAAGTATTTTCTATACTTTTCAAAAGGAATTATTTAAGAAAATATTTTCTTAAAATGTTTTAAAACCCCTTACTGGGCATTTTTTCTCACCCTACGTTTTGTTTAAAAAATTTCAGGCACGGTTGATACTAATGAAGTCAATCAGAAGCAGCTGGTTTCCCAGAATCCTGAACCTCGCGATCTTCTGTTGTAATGAGACATGATATTTAATTTTGTAATGATTTAATGTTAAGTATATCATGTCTCATTAAGCACCCCGGTTTTGAGGGTTGCTACAGTTGGTATTAGAGGATAGGTTCAGGAAACTCTGGAAACCCAGGTGATATAAATATATTGCTAAGACTAACTACGTAAAAAATAATTTTCAGATGGCTGATTTACCTACCAACCTTTTGTCACTTCCCACTAAAGCTCTAGAGAGCATTATATCTCTAGCCAGTCGTGAAAACATTCTAAAATATGCCAAAATTCACATGACGTGTAAGCACTTGTACGATGTGTCAAACTCATCTAGGGTGCTTAGTCTCCACCGGGAAATGGGGATAGACTATCTCCTAATGATGATGACCCAATTTCCCTCCAATGCATGCCAGGGAAGGTATCACGAAGGACACTTCCGAGTGTTTACAACTGGTGAGGAATTTGGCACAATACTAGATAACCCTTTTCAAGAAGCTGCTGCTACTGGAGACCTCCGAGCAGCTTATCTGTGCCATGTCCTGTACTACGGCTTCTGGGGACAGTTAATGGACTTCAGAGCGTTGGAAAATGAGTCCACTTGTGTGTCTCTTAGGCAAGAAGTGTACACCGACGTTTCCCAACTCCACACCCCTCACTCTAAACTCAGGAGGCATTATAAATGTTCCCATGAGTTTAGTCCTGGATGTTCATCTTGTGTGTGGTTTGTGGAGTTAGAGAGTTTCGCCTCTCTTTGTGGTGTCCGTCTGAAAAAATCAGACTTTAATGTGTATACTTTCATAATTAAAAAGTTTATGATCCCATTCTTCTTAGTGTTGTTAAGTGACCTCTCTTGTTTACCTTTTCTTTCAGATGGCAGGTCAGATGAACCTCTCATCCCTACCTGACGAGTTAGTAGAGGTTATCTTGATCAGAACATGTATGGTGGACTTTCCCTCTTTTCTCCACCTACGAGGGTCCTGTCAACAGCTTCTGGACATAGCGAATAGTCCGGAAATTCTCCGCGCATGTCAGGAGAATGAAAATGTGATTCACCTCCTTGACACCACCCAGCTCCCCTATTATATGCGAAGGGGTAGATACCATGAAATGCTTTTTCAGTGTTTCTCTATGGCACAGAACTTCTCAGCCAGAGCTTGATTTCTTATAGCAGGTTAGGATGGCCACCTCAATGCCACCTACATGTTCCAGATCCTGAACGTCAGCCTTCTCAATCGCGTCGTTCCCCTCGACTACCTTGAGTGTGATGAAGTTCGAAGGGTTACTAGGGGATTCGTCCGCTCAGACGTCTCAGAGCTATTTGTTGCACGGGCCTCCCTGTGGAAGCCTGTGTGTAGTGCCCATGAGCCGGAGTACAAGTCTTATTTCTCAAAGTGTATCTAGGTCAGGGAAACAGCAGAGCTGTGTACCAGTTTAGGGGTTCCGTTAAACGAGCTAGGCCTTCAGTTTTGGTAATGTTGTGCGACTGAGGTCTTTTTCATGTCTTTTTATGAATAGAATTGCGAGGACGCAATTCTTTGAAGGGGGAGATGATGTAACGACCCGAGAATTCATGTTTCGTGTAATGATATGTTTCCCTTTAACTGGACCATCATTCTATAAAAAGAAAATGAGAATAAATGAAAACACGTAGCAACAAGCATGAATGAAACACCTTTATTAAGAAACACCTTGACGATTACAACTCCCCATGATCAAAACATCACTAACCAAAGATCCCAACCAAGAACCCAATTACAATAATGGGAAGACTGCATAAAACTACTAGGAGCCCGAGAATGCGGTACGGATTTCGAGCATCCATCATAAGAAACATAAGTATGGCTGACGCCACCGCGACCATGCTCAGCACCAAGGGGATCACACGAACCATCTACCTTTATCTTCTTCGGTCACTTGGAGTAAAGGACACCCGAGACCAAACCTTTTTTCTAAGCATCCCGATATGACCGTTAAACACCAACGGATAAAAATGTAGCCGTTGGCTCTCTCTTAACTTGTTATATTTTAAAGTTTTAATTTTCATAACAATGGTATTTGACAATAAGTTTTCCACTATTTGTTATATATATATACATTTAACTTGAGCAAGTAATTATTTGTTTAATTTATTTTCTTTTATAAAAATGGTTGATTATACTAAATTTGGTGAGGTTTTACTTCTTTTACTTATATATATGTGCAAACTCTCGGTTTATAGATGTACATGTATATATATTTATGTTGTGACAAACTGTATGTTATATGAATTATACTTAATTTATAAATTATATATATAAGTAATAATAATACAAATGTTTATAACTTGCGTTTATAATTAATATTTTGAAATTATGTCGATGTTTTGGTTTCTTTTATTTTCAAATTTTGTGGTGTAATGTTGAAATTAACATTAATGCACATTTAATGGTGTAGTTTATTTAATGTTTTGTGTTTAATGTTTAATGGTGTACACAATGTTAATGTAAAATAAGATGGGTAGAGAATAAATAACGCATAAACATATTAAACGAATCTTGACCCTTGTTAAAATAATAAAAGCTACAAATAATTGATGTATAATTAATAATTAATGATGTGAATAATTGAATGTTAAATAATTATAATGTTTTTTTAAGAAGGATAAATTAAAAAGTTTTTTAAAAAATAAAAATAAAAATAAAAAACGCGGGCCAGGGAGGGTAGGGGGAAGACCCGCGTTGTTTTTTCCCCTCTTTTGCGCCGCATTGCACCCCAGCCACCGGATCTTACTCCTTCAATCATAGTAGTCCGATGTTTTTAAATCAATTTCAAACTCGCGCCGAACCAGCAGCAAGCTGATGCGTTTTTCTTCTTCCCCTAGACCGGCAAAGCGGCCCCACCGTAGCCTCTCCTTTCCATGCGGTTGGCACCGACGATCTCGGCCTCAAGATTCTGTCGTCTCCCTCACGCAAAGAAACCCCGACGTCTTCTCTTAAGTCGCGGACTTCACCGAAGGAGATGAGTGGCTCTGCACCGTTGAGGAGTGCGCCGCAGCGAGCTCTTCTGGTTTCCGACCTCCGACCAGGCGTCACCCGGCCTTGTCGCCCATTTCCTCCTCCTCTCCGAGTTAAGGTAAGGGAGAAGTTTTTTTTATTGAGTTTCCTGAGTTTTGGAGTTCATATATATATTTATGTGTGTGTGTTCTATATATATATGTATTCATATGGTGTTTGTACAACCGAAGCCACTGGATCCACTTGCCTCATTTATCATTTCCTTTCCTTCTCTCCGAAGGTAAGAGGCATGTTTATTTTTATTTATTTTTTTTAGTTGTGTTTGAGTTTTGGAGTATATATATATATATATACATGTTATGTGTGTATATATTTCGGGTATATGTGAACCGGGTGCGAACCTAGAATTTGAGATCTCTCTCAGCTTGATAAATCGAATAGTGGGTAAAAAGGGAAAACCCCTCCTTATGTTTAGTTTCCTCCGGCCTTGGTACACTATAATTTATACACACCTTACATAAATATATATGTGTATATGAATTTGCATCATGGCATTAAGAACCGGTTACCACTGTTTTCATCATCCAGAATTCGACCAAGTTAAGAGCAGTTTTCTTTTGAGGTTCATTTTAACTCGGTTTTAATGTTATACACATTTTGTATATAAATATATATATATATACATTTATATAAACATAAGTATAAGAGGATATGTGCAAATATACAATTCTTATTTCGTGTTTATAACCCTGATTTTGTTCCCCTATAAACATGGAGGTTTTGGGTAATTGTACGAACATGAAAAATCATGCAAGTATACGAAGTATATTAGTAAATACATACATGTGATTATATTGATGTGTATGTACACCAACGTGTACTTGGTTTTCTTATCTTTTTTGTAATGTATTACGGTATAGCATGATGAATTTATGGGTTGGTTGGATTTCAAAATCATTCTCGAAACTGAGAATTTTCATTTATCCCTGCTTTGGATAATCAGGATTTTTCTTAAAATGGATAGTATGGGCTCTTGAACTTTTATAAATGCATTCAGGTATTAGTAGGTGTGTTCTCATGTTTATTTAAAGTGATAATATAAGAGTTTACACAAATATACATGATGAACTTGATTATGCACATTGTAACCTCAACTGCCTATATTAAACGCCTAGGATATGCATTTATAATCACATGTGTAATTTATGAGTGACCATGCATTAATTGGGAATTTTGATGTATGGAATGTTAAGTATTATGTTTACTTTCTTAAAACCCATGTTTTCGAATGTTAACATTTTATGTGCACGAAGCATGAGCATGCATGTCTTAATGTTTTTAATGAAAGAACTGTTTTCATGTTATGTATATGTATGTGAAAATGGGGCTAAAGTAAGAATGCATGGAACCCCATTAACGAACGACCATGTCAAGATATGTGAGGGATGTATAGTACTTACATGTGACGGGTGCGCCCGGAATTATATAGCGCAACAAGAATGATGTGACGGGTGCGCCCTGAATTATACAGCACTCCAATGCATTGGGTAAAGGAGGAGTCTCATGAGATGAACATGTGCGACGGTCTTGGCAGTTAGCCTTGACTTGTGCTAAAGAAACAGGGTGGGCGGTGAGCCTCGACCTGTTAAGTATGCTATACGGTCATGATGAAAAGTCATGAAAAAGTACAGGATTATACATTCCCTATGCATGTAATGATAAAGGTTAACCAGGGGTCAGTTCAACTAACAGGACAACCCCTAGTTGAAAGCTCCCAAGATCACGAAAATGTACTTTATGCAACAAGAACTGTTTTCATATGGTAAACCGTTAGTTGATCTGCTTTTTACTCATGAACCATGATTTTCTTGTTTTCCCTGCTTATCCATAGAATTATTTTATAATTGAAGTAACCTTTGTTTTAGCATTTTTCATTGTTTATTTTGTGCACTCTGATCATGTTTACATTAAAGCTCATTTCATGTACGGGCTTCTTTGTGCAAGTGGTTTTCAAAGAAGGAAGGATTTCATGTTTTAAGAAATGATAATGTTTTGTTTTAGCAAAATATTTTTTATTCTTTTCAAAAGGACTTATTTAAGAAAGTATTTTCTTAAAATGTTTTAAAAACCCTTACTGGGCATTTTTGCTCACCCTACGATTTGTTTAAAAATTTTCAGGCACGGTTGATACTAATGAAGTCAATCAGAAGCTGCAGGTTTCCCAGAATCCTGAGCCTCGTGATCTTCTGTTTTAATGAGACATGATATTTAATTTTGTAATGATGTAATGTTAAGTATATCATGTCTCATTAAGCACCCCAGTTTTGGGGGTTGCTACAACATTTTACTCTTTTCATGTGAATATATACATTATTATTTTGTGATATGTATATATATATTACCTTTTTCCATAAAGATACACCTCCATATATCTAATGAAAAAATATTTCACCACTAACTCCAAATCATTATATGTTTTATTTTTCTCATATACCTTCAATTGTCATGAAATATAAGCAGTAACCATATTTTTCTAAATGATATCCCATCCCAATCCATTCATTAATGAATCACTATATATTACAACCCCTTATTGACTGTAGGTTAGTTAATGTCAAGGTTAGAAAAATATCCTTGTCTTATGTTCCTAAACATATTCATCACATACACTTGTGTGAAGAGACATGGCTCCCCTTAGAGTTATATTGGGGTGTCAATTATATAACATGGAAATAATTTCAATAAATCTCAAATAATATCTATCTAAACCAAGAATACTATGGATATGAGTCATAGTGTATGGTTAAGTACAATACCCAATAACCTCAATATGTGGATGGTATATTGATATACCCTCACATGAGATAATATTACTGAAGCACTAAACTTTCTAAATCCCAATTTCACACTTGATATATTTTTCATAATTATTATCCTTCCTCTGCGTCATGAGAAATATCTTTAAGTGATTTTTATACTCTTCCATTCCTAATAAATATTCATGAATATCATCTATAAATACTACCAAATGATAGTTAATGTAATCTCAAAATAATATATTCGTTATATCTATAAATGTTTGGAGGTTATTAGTAAGACCAAATGGAGTCACTATAAACTCATAGTGTCCATACCTAAGAATTTTTCTATCTCGGGTATACCATTTATCTTGACACTCAATAAATCATTTATAAAATTAATATCATTCTTGGAATCGTATTGAAATACATGAATTTGATCAATGATGTCATCAACATAGGGTAGAGAATACTTGTTCTTAATAGTTAACATAATAAATTCATGATAATAAAAGAAAATTTTGAATTTGCCCATTTTTTTCTGAACAAACCAAACAGTTATACCCCATGAAAATTCACATTGGATAATTAATTCCTTTTTAATATTCCCATAGAGTTTATTCATTAATTCAATAAGCACAATCAGATCTATTCATTATGTACTCTTGGAAATAGGTGTACATCCATGTATGATTTCTATTTTAAGCTCATATTTACACTTTAGTGGATGACAAAGAAACCATTCTAGAGAGATATCAATAAACTCCCACAGAATTGGAATATATTGAATTTTGAGTTTATCCTCTAATTTTTAGGATAAAATACACCTTTGAATAGGAATCATGACTCTTACAATGGATGTAATTTCCATAAGAAGATCACTTTTTATCAAAAATATAGGCAATGAAAGGATGGATTAGAATTTAAATCTGAACATTATATCCTTAAAAATTGATGTCAGATTTATTTAAATAAATCCAACCCATTCCCCAAACAACATTTAATTTTACTAGGGAAATAATGATAATATTTTCTGAATACACATTCCCAAAAACATAAACCATAAAAGAATCATAGACATGGGATGTGATCATCATATCATTATAGATTTTTATATATAGCTCAACATATAATTCTTGATGTGGTACGATGAATACAATATACAAATATTTATATAAACGATTCGGTAGATATAGAATCCAATAAGACATTATGATTTTTAGAGTGGATGGTAAGTGTACCATTCTCAACATTTTTATCATACCCCTGATTGTAAATATTAATTAGATTATATTTCCCTTTTTCTTTGGGATTAATATGTTTTTGATGCCAAACATCATCATTAACCATCATATTTAGAAACATTTTATTATAATCCACATACTTATTACATTTAAAACACTTGAGTGGAGGCAGTGCATTGTGTGAATCTTTCTCTCTATTCACACCATTAGATAACGTCTCCCAGTCACATCAATATTCAATTTACCAATTACATTCCATTCCATTCTTGAAAAATTTATCTATTCCCTAAAGAAAATTTACCCCATGTTTCCAAACACATATTAAGTGTAATAGAAGGAACATATTTTTATCTCTATAGTTAAATTAATTTACATTGAATTCGGATTTTATTATCATATTAAAACCATACAATATATAAGTAACTCCAATCTCCATCTCCACCTTGAGAGCATATATATATATTTATTGATAGAAAAATAATTTACTTATGTATAATTCACTTAGGAGAATTAGTTTTAATACCCTAAATAATCGATCAACTATAATTTGAGGATGGATGATAATACCAGAAAGGTATATCAAACGATTGTGAGATTTTCCTCAAAAGTACCAATATATTCTTCATCATTCTTATTTAACTAAATAAAATAATTCTCAATTATTTTTTGAAAAATATGATAAAACTACTTCTTAATAAATAAATTTATATATTTTTTGAACACTATATATTCAATTTATTCTTATTCTATCATGTTATTCATATGATTTTACGAGTGATCTACATTTTATTTCCTAAATATAAATATACATAATATGGTTATCTTGTCTGAAATAGGGAAAAATGAAAAATGTCTTTTCAATGGTTTTGATCCATTTCTCTATGACTATTTGATCAGTGGGAAAACTAAAATAATATAGATGTTGCATCATGGATGAATAAAATGAGTTCTGTTCCCTATAATTCACATTTTAAATCTTGGAATTATTCATAGATTGTGAATATTATGGGACAATAACATCAAGATTTTACATTCAAGCTCCCATAAAATCTGTTTGGTCTAAAGGACAATCATTTAATTTTCCATCACACATAGCATTAACATGATTTATTTAGGTTAATACCATTGACACAAACTAAAAAAATTATGTGATAAACATTAATCCTTTTTTGAATCCTAATTATCCTGGAAACATAATTTTAGGATGTCTAAATGGGTACAACTTATTTTATAACACCTTAGGCTATACCTACTCTTTTGTGATCCTTACAAAAACATTAGGTTGTTCTCATATACATAGAATTATCACTAGGTTTCATAATTTTTTTCTCATCCTAGTACCCATATCATTGATAAACAATTATCTAATACCATGCTTATAAGCCCATAATTTTCATACATAAATGTTATTTCATATAAATGAATATTCATTACATGAAATTTGGATCCATGTCTAATTATTATATGTATAAATTCATTAAAAACATGGAAACATAATAAAATGGTTCATTAAATATATACATTACCTCATACTTTTTTATTTATAAATTTCCCTCCTCTTTGACATATCAATATTAATGTCATTATTCATTACATAGGAAAATGAAACTTATAAATGAGTGAGATATAAAAATCATTTAGGGTAAAAAAAGTATATATCAACGATTATGTAATAAAAACATGAGAAAAATACTATGGTAACATTATCATAACATTTGAAAACCATACCCTTCATATCATTGATCATAATCTTATGTCGTGAATGAAAATTTGGTTTTTCATAAAACATGAATCCTATAGGAATTAATGGACTTGATCAATGAGATAATAATATTTTTTTTAGGAAATCGAATTATAAAATAAAAAAAAATTATTAAAATTAATTTTCTTAATAGTAAAGGATATTTTATATTATTATTAAAGTGGACTGGGTTCAATGCATAAACCATCATAGTAGAAATGTTTTATCCCAAGACTGCCACAGTAGACAAGGTCCCTTACCAAATTTGGTCCACTCACTATTCCTGCCATGTTTATATCATGGGACATAAATCATAACATTTTAAATTAAAGGGGGATATAGGTCTCACCCATTAGATAATTAAAATCATATATATGTCTGCCACAATATCATAAATCCTTCATCATATCAGTACCTATGAAAATATATTTCTTTCATACACATTTCATCAAATAAAAACCCATGGAAAATTGAATATTTCATAACCATCATGACATCATAAATATAAATCATTATATATTGAATAAGTATGATATCATTAAATCATATCCCTAATAAGGAATAAGTAACATTAATATGTGACATCTTAAATTGAGAATAATTTTAAAATATCACATGGAATAATTCTGGAGGAAATTAACCTTCCCATTTTTACATCACATTTTATTTTTTTAAAATTATAATGGAAAAAAAATATTGTAATGAATATTTTAAACATTTAATGTAATATTAAAAGAAAATATTTGTAATGAAGGTTGAAAATTTTATCCATTCCATATAAGTAATTAAAACATTCCTTCTAAATCATTATTGGAAATGTAACAAATTACAACGTTCCAAAATCAAAAAAAAATATTACTTTAAACTCATTTTGTAATAAGTAAAACATGGGTTGAGTTGTAATTATAAATTATTAGTATAATAGTAAAACCTATTTTTATGATATTTTAAAAAAAAATGATATGGAAGATAAAAAATTAAACTGAAGAGAGACATGAAGTTGATTTTTTAGTAAAGAAATATTTTTTATTCAATGAGAACTAATGGCATAGAAAATAAATGAAAAAAATAATTTTCCCTTAAATAACCATTGTAGAAGAATATTCATGTGTTTTTGGATAGGTATATCATAAAATTTCATTATTTGAAACTTAATCATAAACATTGCTAATAACGAATGAGATTGTAACCTGAAACCCATTACATCAACATCACCTTACATAAACAGAAATATATATTCTGATATAATAAATTAAAATTAATTATACGTCTCTATAAATGTTTTTTTAATACTTATAATATCATATATTATCCCCTTATAACATCTCAATAATATCTTTTATCAATAATTCCTTTCTGAAATCATTATTTCTACGTGTTAACTATTTCATTAATCAAGAGAATTTCTTTTTAGTTGTTCTAGAACCTATACATTTATCTTTGATCCATAATCTCATTAATATTAATCATTATATAGTTATTATATATATTTGTTATATAATTATTTATTTTCAACCATTAAATTTAGAGATAGAAAAATGAATTAAATTGTTCAAGGAGATTGTAGGCATTACATACTCATAAATGATGTTTTCATTTTTCAATGGATGAAATAATGTAAATTTTAATTAAACTGTACATGATTGTTATTATATCATATGTATAATATATATTCATAATATTACCCATCATTCAAACCCATGTATTATATAATTGAAAAATGAATCACATAACTTTGTGAAGTGGTAGACCACACGTACACATGATTGACGTATTCATTTCCCAAAAGGCTTGGATGATAAGTAGTTAGATGCGATATTATTATTTAAGAAGTATAATTATTTTATAAATATAATATAAAAACTAAATCTGTCATTATTCCGGTCCAAAAAATAAAGTGATAAAGGTTATATGGTATCACTACATGGAAATTATATGTTGTATGAATGAGCGAGAGATACATCCGTGCTTCATTTGATGAAAAATAGTGTGTATTATGGTTTTTGGATAATATTAATAAAACATTAAAATATTTGAGATACTAAATATATTATTTTATTAAGCATAACATATATTTGGAGTTGTTAGAGAAGAGTATAAATGAAACTGTTCAGGTAAGGTGATCACCACTTCTTTGAAATAAATCATCTACATATCCTCCAATGTGTTCTACGCATGGTATTTTGGGAATAAAAACCCTATAGAATGTTTCTAGGAAACATTAAATGGTAAATTATAATATTTTTGTTGAGATAAAATGATTAAATTTGTGTGAATAAGTGTGGGAGTGGGAAGACTTTTATATTATAGCTGAGGGGAACTTATGAAATATCTCAAAAATATTATATTATCAATGATTCACTTTCATGACATATGCCTCCAAATGGTAATGTATTCTAAATAAGGAAATATTGTGTTGTAATTGCATTTACCAATAGAATTTAGAAAAGTTTTTTATAATTCTAATCCTTATCAATTTGATAAACACATTGTTACAAAATTTTAAATTTAACAACAATAATAAATATTAAATTTTAAAAGGTTTTAATTTCTATTTATCGAGTGAAAATAGAACCATAAATGGATAATTTATGAAATTTGAGACTATCATATCGACCTTAGATTATTTCATGATTTTTATTATTTTTATATAAATTTAATAAAATATATTATTTTGATAATATATCATTATTTTCAATTTTGATTATATTAATTTAATTTTACATTGAATACATCAATAAAAGTGGGTAATTCCAATATAATTCTTTAACACCTCCATAATCCATTCAATAAGTCTACAATTATTTTCAAATTATCTCTTTCAAATTATATCAAATTAAATTTTTTTATTATATTTATTAAAAAGGTTATATATTTCATTGATATTACATAAGAAATTATTTTTATTTTATAATTATTTAAATATAAAAATAAATTTCAATAATGAAAATAATTTTATTGATCTCAAAGTCGACACTTACATTGATTCATAACATACATTTTTTATTTTTGGACACATATGATATTTTCAAAACAAAGACTGTAACATTTTGTAACCCAGTATAATTTAAATAATATATTAGTAATTTTAATGTAAAATTATCCATTAAGGAAATAAATTCTGTGCATATTTTTATAATGTTCAAATTTAATTCCCCAAAAAAAATTATGGTGAAAAATCATGTCCTTGTAACTTAATTGTTTTCTATATTGTCATAATTTACCCTTTATCGAGTTGTTTATTTTTACAAGAGTAAATATTAATATATATACACAATAGAATGGGAATATTTATGAAATTTGAACATATAAATTCCGAATATTTGATTAGTTTTATCTAATTTAATTCTTACATATTAAAGAAATTAATTGTAATGTTTGTGGAAAAAATACAACCATGACTTCTTTTTAGAAAAAATAATATTTTAACCATAAAATAATATATTTTTTGTCCAATGAAAAAAATGTTTATTTTTTAAATAATTTAAATTTTTGAACAATTAAATAATATATAAATTTCATTAAAATAATTTTCCAGTAAATATTTATTTAATTTCTAAAAATAAAAATACATTCTATACATTAAAATAATTTTCCAAAAGATACAACCCTTTTATTTTTAAATAATTATTATTTTTAATTATTATAATTTTATAAATAATTAATTAATTTTATAAATTTTATGAATAAATAATTTTCATAATTTAGTTATTATTATTCCCACTATGTAATCTAATGACTATACTATTATTGAAACATAATAATTTAATAATGTTTCGTGTTTTTTCTAAACTCGTTGTTTCATGTAATGCGATCTATTGAAAAAAAATTATTTAATGAAAAATGATTCATAAAATATCTATGGGCATTACACCGACACAATTTTATTTCATTCACCAGAACCATCATTGCTCCACGATAAAATATATTGCTTACATAAATCATTGCATATATTTTTGGGAAGATATTCCAGTTAAAGGATATTTGTTGTGCTAGTTCAAAAATCCACCCGAAATTTCACCAATTTTTTCCAATTTTATTATATCCTTTTAAAATGAATGTCCTTTATTGTAACATAGAATAAGATTTTTTTATTCAAAATTCATATGTTTTTTCTCAATTAGATCAATGTGAATAAGGAAATATTATCTGAATAACAGTATTGTCACACTAGTACCATATGTTGATCTACATCAGAATAAAATTTCAATGAAAAGACATGTAGTTTTAGTTGTTACATTGATGTACTATATTTGATCATTTATATATTTTAAAAATAATTTCACATAGAAAAAATATTTATCATTTGGGGATATCAGTATTCTACTGGCCGGTAAAGATCTTTACTAATTAATATAATAATCATCTTATATAATTTCATCCAAGATCACATTGTCATTAATCACAGGAGATTCAAATTATAATACTATGTAATTTTTAACTATCTCATTATTTAGGATTAAAATTCAATTAAATAAAGATTAAAATCTACAAAAATAAACCCCTTTTGTAGACCAAATAATTCTATCATATCACCTCTAAGATCTTGAGTAATATGAAAAACATGCCACCATAAACCAATAATACCTCTTATAAACCGTATAAACAACTCTTTACCTTGTATAGACACCCATTAATGCTCTAAAAATATAATAATTAATATTTTATGACATGTAATATAACTATATAATAACATGTTCATAAACAAATGTCTATATTGTTGTGATTGATCATGAATTCACCATTGGGACTTAAATTAGTTGTATCAAGGAGAGTTACTTAAATAAATAGTAAATAAAAATTGTAATGTAAATATGTTACATATGAGATTCATATAAAAAATTAGAATCACAAAAAATAGGTAAATTTTAGGTTAACAACAGAATAAACACACCTAATAATGACTAATATTATCCTTAAAAGGATTTGGAATATTTCAATGAATATTATTATAATCAAGTATTGAGACATCCCCTGATTTGGAAGACCAATGAGATTGATATTGGTATAGTGAAAATATTAAATATATTATATAACAAATTCATTTTATATCTTAAATAATTTAAATAATCCCAAAATGATTATTTTATAAAAAATTGGATACCATGGTTGATTTTGAATCATAGGGTTTACCCATTATGCGACATACATATAGTCAGCATTAGACGTATAGTTGAGGCAGGTGTTGGAAGGTTTTTTTAGTGAATTATTTAATTTATAATACAAAACCAAATAATAATCTATATAAATTCCATGTTATGTAAAATAAATAGGGTTAGTTTTAAAACCCAGGGAGAGTATATAGGATGAGTAAAGTGATGATTTTGGGAGATTCAGAATGAGTATTGTTGAAAAATAGATCAAGGATAATCAGGATATAAACCATAAACATTATAGAATCATCTTCATCATTGATAGAAGAAATTATGTTCACCAAAGTCTGATCCATTCTAAAATTATGTAATGTTAATTACAGTTTTATCCACAATAATGGTTGAGACAAATAATAAAAAATCATTTTTTCCCAAATGAATTCATATATTGATCAACATTGGGTTTTCAAAAAGTTTTATTTCTCTTCCAAGATCAAGGAATCTAAGAATTATTATTCTCACATGTTTTAGATAAATAATAATCTCTCATTCATTTGATTCTACCGATGATGGCTCAATAGAAATTACAGTTGATGGAGGTTAAATTTGTGTTATGTGCCTTCCCACCTACATTCTTTGAATTCATCATCGTTAATCGTTTGATTGATGACATGATGATTTCTATTATAACATTTATTTTTTTGTGTGTTTTTAATCATAAATAATATTTATAATGTGTTTAGATATAGATTTTAGAGACATGATAGAGGTGTGCTGGTAATGATGGGAACCCAAATTAGGATCGATTATTATTTGATTGTAGGTGAGATTGAGTAGATTTAACGAATGCTTGGTCTCATCAGTTCATGAAAAACAATATGATGTTAAAGCATCAAGTGTTGCCTAGTGAGGTTTAAATGGATGAAGTGAAGCAATATGGTTGGTGTGGAAGTGATTGGACCCATGATAGATGATTTGGAGTATCCTAGTAGAGCGTGTGTTGTGTGGTTGGGATGGTTCTTCAGAATCAAATGTCTTTTGTGTTATGGGTGTTGGTGCATAGATTTTTGAATGATGGGGAATGCCTGTGTGAATAGTTTGGAGAGAAATTTTCTTCAGTTGGGAATTACTTTCCATTAATTTCATTATATAATTATTATAAAATATATATAATTAGTTATATGGTAGTTTAGGCTCCACCTTTCATGGTAGAAGTTGGGAACTCTTGTTCACACATGGGAATAAGGATATCTCTATACCCCATTTAACCTTATATATTATTATTTTATTTTAATTATTTTTATTTTTATACCTTGATTTAGTGGAAACTCCATCATATAACACTGGATTGATGAACCTTATATGGAATCATTTTCATGTTATTGTGGTGGACATTTATATAACATTTAATGGATATTATATTCTAGCACAAGTCTCAGTCCCAGGAAATGAAGTACGCATGTGTTATAATGAAATGTGTTTTTCTCATCAAGTGTCCATTTTGGGATAATAAATAACCTATCCTAAGTTCTTTACACAATGATCACAATGGTAAGATCCATTTGGACATGCTTGGTTATTTCCAAAGACATATAATTAAATTTAAATTTTGGCCTCATGGACTAATGATGAGCACCGTTCACCCATAAATTATTTTTAGGCATGGTTTTTTCCATGTGAGCAGCCTATCTAGAGTAGGTTTCTATGTAGAGCCTGATGGTGGCCTTCCTTTTGTATTTCTTGGTACGATACAGAGTTTTTCATGATTTTTTTTTCATTATTTTAGGTTTAATGATTGTATTGATAAGGATAAAATCGTCGAAGCGATGCGTGGGTCAGAAGTCACCAAGAAAACTGGGGAACATGTCCCCTATATTCATTACATAGGTAGGTTAAGCAATCCCACATACTAAAAAGGGTTCGGTTCCTCTAAATTCAGGAGTGGTACACCCTTGTATTCGAGCACTATGTGGGGAGTGGGTCCTCCATTGGAGTTTTAGCTCCATCGGTTGTGGAGCACATTAGTGAGGAGATCCCCCCCCACATATTCTAGTTAGGTTACACGAGATTCATGGTTTGGAGTTGTGTTTCCCATGGAAATGGAGTGTAGAGGAAATTTTTGGTCACATATTCAAGGTTTCTTATGTGGTTTCACATGATTTTGAGCATCAGAAAGACCATTAAAGCAATATGATTTCTCATCATTTTTTTAGATACAGATATGGATATCCCTTTTCTATCTTATTTGGGAATACGGTTTATTACATGATGGTTATTGATGTTTTCATGTTTTATGGTTCTTCCCTCATATACAAATTAACAAACCATACTTTTCATGGGATGAATACTATCTCTTTATGCTTTGTTCTTAGTGATTTCGTGGTTTCCCACTGGGTGTGTATATACACATCTCTATATATGCTATGTCTATATGTGTTGTTTCATATATCGATGGCATAAAAATTACTTGTGGAAATGGTATTCTATCTATCAATGTAAATTTACATTACATGGTGATATTGCCCATTTTCTATGATCATAATTAGGAATAGGAAGTTTGTGTATCCCTTGCTCTACAATTAATAGTTATTTTCAGTATGGTTTTCCAGCTTAATATTTGTCTGGTATTTTTTTGTCTTTAATTTTTTTATAATCTCTTACTTTATTTTATCTTCCTATAGGTTATTTCATGCATGTTTACACTCTATAAATTATAGACATTCATATTCCTATGTATTTTTTCAAGGATATGGATGGGTTTGTGCATATAGATACATTAAGAAAAAACCAGTAATTTCATTTGTTCTTTATGAAGACATGTTTCCATTCCCTACACATTGTAGGAATTATAGGTGTTACAGTATATCATCCCATTGTCCTCCATGTGGGCTTGAAAGGTTCAGTTCATTATAGAGAGGTATAATAGGATTTCATTTCTTAAGATGGCATTTTAAAATGTTCCCCAAATTGAGGAATTTTTTGTACTATGGTAAACATTTTCAATGTGTCTCGAGTGTACATATCTGGCAGGAGAACCCAATGTTGTTGTGGTGACTAACACATATATTCACCAGGACTCTGATTACCAATTTTTCGACATGGTATACCAATACATCGATTACAAGTAAACTGATTATACTTTCAACATATTAGATATTGTATCATTACTTCCATTTCCTTCTTGAGTCACCTCCCAAGAAAAAATATTCGACCACTATATATCTTGATATAATTCATGATGTATTCATGACGAAATCCATTAAATATTTTGTGAAATCTTCATTGTGATGACAAGTTGAGAAATGAGGCCTCATTTCAGGGATCAAAGCATAAGTTAGTTCTTATAGGTGATCCATGAGCAGTGATACTAGATATTGTGTAGTGTATGGACCTTCCTCTTATAGTCTAGGTAGATGAATATTCTTATGTAGAGTAGTGGATGGCTCTATTCGAATAGAATGATGGTATGTGTAGTCATAACACCTTACATGAGTTCCAATAATAGATATCCCTGAGGTTTCATAATTATTTAGACCCTTATATAGCTCAGTATTGACTCAATCTGGTTGTCTAAGTATTCTAGCATGGGCAGACCCTGACCAACAAGATTTGTGCACTTGTAAAAAGTATTCTTTATGGTGTAGTTGTTCATTGTGATGATACGAGTTCATGATAATCCTATGTTGATTTCACCTTTCATTCTATAGGTGTAATGAATTCCCTACCTTTTAGTGATCTTAAAGTCCTTCTTATGTGCTAGAAGACCGGCATGAGCATATGGTGATAAATTCTCACTAAGATAAAACCCATCTTCTTACAAGACCTATCTAAGAGACATCTCCAGGGTGATGTCATGTGTTGTCGTAGCCTTGGGTTGGTGTTGTTCGATGATACACTTGGAATGAATGGAAGGGTAACTTTCCCCGCCAATAGATTTTCTCGTGGCATGATTTAAAAACATGAGAATGATTGAATGCAGACCAAATCATATATTGTCAAGGTTTGGTGGAATATTTTATTCCAATGAAATATTTGATGTTATTTCCTTATGATAAGGTTTCAAAGAATGAATTTTATAAGTAGGGAAAGATGTAAATAGAACATATGAATGCATGTATAATATTCTTGTGTCCCTAATGTTCCATGTGTCATTGGGCTATGAGTTGTGTCTTTTTTCTCTAGTTCTAGTTTTAATACATGGTCACAACAAACATTCCCATGGACATAGCCTCTATGTTGAGATATAGTGGTACTAATGGATCCTTTTTTTCAACCCTTTTCTCAAATTATCCTACAATATAGGATCGTTGATTACACATATACTGATAGTGGGACATGAATTTTATAAGAGAGTGAGTAACACACACAATATTTCTATAATGGAAGAGAGACCCTAAGATGTTTTCCTCGGTATACACTAGTTGCACACCATCCATGCTTAATTGGCTCCCTCGAATTAGCATTGTAGTGTTTCTAGTCAACAGTATGAATTTTACAAATTGAAAGAAAAGTGAACCGTGGTGTGATATTATGGTATCATTTTCAATAGGTTACTTCTGATTACTCATGAATTCACTAGTATTACCCTTGGCGTAGCAGATGTTATTAAAACTCATCTTTCTATAATATTTATACAGTGTGAGTGTGTCTTCCTTGAGGATGGTGAAACACACCTACAGTCGATATTTTTACCCCTCTATTTATCCATTTATTTTGGGAGAAAAAAATTGGATGTATCAATAATGAGATCACATGTGACCAAATTTCCCAATGATATTTTCTGTATGGATTCTCCAAATATGGGGAGCAATCTGTCCTTTTGAGGATTGAAAATGACATGAGTCATGTTGTGAATTGAGGATCAAAGGAGGTTTTAATGCCTTAATGTTTCACCCAATTTTACTGAGGATGTACCAGGATCATCTAGAATCATTTTGATGTCAAATGATGTTATAGAATGTTTTTCATTTTTTCTATTAACTTCTGACCTTACTATAGGTGGATACTGAGGTACCCATGTGGAATCATAAATGGAAATATGTATTTTTGGTAATTTTTACTATGCATACATGTTCATTGAGGGACACGATTCTATTTTAGTGATCATAGACCACTCATCAAGTTGGTCCACTTTTTAAACATCATAGGACCTCAATTAGGGGAAACCATTACGACACCAATATGAAAGAGGTAGTATGGATTCATGGAAGTCCATCAATTATTATCCCAAGTATTAATTCTCACTTCATGTGAGGATTATTGAGAGGATTCATGAGTCCTTGGGGACTCAGTTGTGGTTGTGCTTAGTATTTACCAACAAAAATTATAGATATATTTTGTTTAAAATTCAGTTATGCAAAACATTCATTAGAATTTCATGATTTCTTTATGGAATAGATGGGAGGATCATCTACCACTAGTGGAGTTTTCTTATCACAACTATTGATGATCCACCATTAGTGTAAAACCATCTTTTACCATGTATGAGAGAACCTATAGGTCACTGCATATCTGGTTGGAGCTTGTGAGAGATCGGTCTTGTGATCCCATAGTTGGTGTTATTTATAGTTGAAGAAGGCATATTTCATCAATCGATCATGTTTTCCTAGATATCTTTCTAGGTTGTTGGCTATGTAGATTTGGTCATGATATCTGGATATATATGGGGATAATAGGCCCTTTTATAGTTAATGTAATGTGTTAGTGAAGTGGTGAACCACTTTACCTTGTTACCACAATTACACTAGGTGCCTATTGTCTTCTACATATCAGAGCTAAGGAAGATTAACCAAAACACATTTCATGTTATCATGTAGAATTAGCTGGACATTTTTTGGGGTTGTTTTCGTATTTTTTGCCTGATCTATTTACAAATTTGTTAAGATGACCCTATATCATAATGCTTTATCTTGTGAGTATGTTTTTAATATAAGGAGATATTACAAGAGAGATCACTATTTATTATAGACCTAATTGAGAGATTATTTTTTCCCTTTTGAGTAGGATTTCACTTTTATGGATGAAAATCCATTAATGTGGGGCGAGTGTAATGTCTCATATTTTGTTTTGTAAGGGTTCTGAATATTTAATTGAATATTTTCAGAGCTAAGTACTATGATTTTGGTAGAATATAAGGCTCATTGAGAACAATATTTATTAAATATAAATAATAAATACATTATATCACATGAACACATTTTTTTGAAAAAATGGAATAACTCCAAAAAAACTTTCAGGTCAAAATCCTGAGACTATAGTGTTTTTGCAATGTGGGGATTACCCTCAGTGCGACATAATGTTGGTAAATGTTAAATGAATGGTTGAATCAAAATTTGTATGGTAGATAAAGTGAAATAATTAATTTTATTTATTTATTTATTTATTACCCCAACATAACAATCCTTTCTCTATATACCATGTTATGGAAAATCCAACATATTAACCATAAAACCCATGTAGAATAGAAATAAGGATGGGAGTAATTTTATTGGATTATTGAGATTCATGATCGATTATAATTCAATGGAGGAATATCATGATATGAATGAAACACAATGTGGAATCATCGCCATCATCTTTAGTGGATACTTTATTCTCCAATAATCGATCAATTCTTATGATAGGGAATTTTTTGGAGGTTTATCCTGATTAATGTTTGACATAAATAAGAATTATAGAATTTATCTTAATAATTCATCAATCGATATCCATTGGGTTGTCTAAACATTTATTTCTCTTACTAGATCATGGAATTTTAGATTTATGATACTCAGTTATTCTTGTTCTATAATAATCCATAGTTCATTGGTTTCTATCGGGGATATAAAAAAGAACTCATCCATTGATAGAGGATCACTTTATGCTATCATACATTCTACCAAAATTCTATTTTTCGCCATCAATAATCATTTTTCCAATGAATTGTTGATATCTGAATTTATGGTCATTGAGAATTTTTTTCTTGACACAACGAATCATGGTTATAGGGTTGGATTTGGATTTTAGAGATGTGAAAGAGGATTAGCGGTGATGAAGAGAACCTAAATTTGGATAGAAAATCTGTTGTTTTTTCAATATATATTCATAATATGTAAAAAAAAATTTGGCTCATTGGGGCATGATGAATGAGATGAAGTTGAATCATTAGGGACAACTTGGGGAAGTTATTATGGTTGAAGTGATACACTTCTGTAATCGTTCGGTGTGATTATTTCCAGGAGAGGAAGTGAATGATCATTGCGAAGGTGAACTACATGTGTTTGCGGTGAGGTCCATCAACAGCAAATGACATTGTGTTTTGTGGGTGTTAATTCCTAGGCTGGTGTGTGATGGAGGGCCTCTAGAGTGAATAATATGGGATCATGGAGCCTCATGCCTAAGTTCCCTACCCATAATATTATTATATTATTATTATATAATATATATGTTACGAGGGATAAGGTATGAGAAACCATCATGAAAGGTATAATGGTGACCTCCTATTCATGTAGGGTAATGAAGAGATTCACAGGCCCCTTTTATCCTTATGTGTTATTACAATAATAAAATTATAATTATTATAAACCTTATTATTATTATTATTATTATTAAATCATCATTTTTTGGTAACTTTTACGTATGATATTAGATTGGTGATCTATCATTGAAATCAAGATAGTGATATTGAGAGATAAAAATTAAGGCCATTGTTACATATTTTATCTTGAATTATGACTCAATCCCAAAAGGCGATATTTTTGAGTTTTATAAAAACATGTGTTTTTTCTCCATTTGTTTATTTTGGGATTGTAAATATCATGTCCTGATTTTTTTCAGGGGGAATTTATGTAACATCTCAGGTAAATAAGGAATAAATAATTTTCATATTAATTAATATTTACGAATTAAATATTAACTTTAATTGAAAGGGGTTTCTTCATTCGATAGCGTACTCGATACACAACGATGAGTTTCATTGAAATCTTACGTTGCACACTAGTAATGTAATAATGTTATTTTAAATGGTAGTTAACATGTAGCCGTTGTACTGGCTGGAATGGATATAAATAACTAAAATATGATTATATATGTTTTTAAATGTTTTTATATTTACCCAATAAAAGATAAAGGCTTAAAATACGGAAAGAATTCAATTTTAGGCATATATACCCTAATTTTCACTAAGGGTTCACTTATCACCTTTTGACGGTGAACTGTCATTAAATATAGTTTTGATAAATATTATAAATTTTATTGGACCAAATATAACTCTTCTTTAGAATCAGGACATCAAAATTTACTTTGTGTAAATTTTTTGGTATCTTTCCGATAAAGATCATTTTTTAATGAATATTGTAAATGTTGTATTTTAATTCAAAACCTCGTTTTGATCTAATTTATTTATATGATTAGATTATTATTTGAATTGTTTTTAAAGTGAAATTAGAAAATATTTTTACCATTAAATCCAATAGTGGTCGTTGGAAATAATTTCACTTTGAAATCGGACTTAAACTAGTGTCAATCTTTTTATACTTATTGTTTCACAAAAACACGCTATTTGTCATGACAGTGGGAATTAATTATTAAATAAATTAATTTGACTTATATGTTTTTAATTTTGTAAAATGGACTTCATTTTTGAATTCGAAATATCAAATATAGCTTAGGGTGAATTTTTGGAATTTTTCTGAAAAACTTCAATTTTTGATGAATAGTGAAATCACTAAGTGGTAGTTAAAGAAACTGATTTTTCGTTTAAATGAAACATTTTCACTTTTGTGTATTGAATTTCAAAAATCTGACATACATGTTTTTCACTAAGAAGTAAAATGTGGTTCAATAAGATTAAAATAATTTTTTGGTGAATAGTAACTTATTATGTTTTTAATCGCGATTAGTGGTAATTAGTGTAGTTTAAGGTAAAAATAATGTTTTAATAATATTAGATAACCTAGACGCATGTCCTAACCTCATTGTATGTGTCATGGCCGACCACGACAAGCCTGGAGTCATCTTGGGGACCCCATGGAGCCACTTTGGTTGGAAAATGACATAAATACCTTTTATTTAATGTTAATGTAAAAAAAGGCACAAACATGATATGTTTTACTAAAAAAATTTAAATGGGGTTATACAAGTCATATTTTTTATTATAAATAGTCATTAGAAATATATTAATATTTCCTACATCATAGTATTTTTTTTGTAATTTTTAGACATTAAATATATTAAATTATTTATGACATAATAATGATTCAGCGATTACATCATTATTTGACGATTTAAATAAAATGGAAGGATAATGTAATATCTAAGATCTAAACATGTCCAAAACCTATTGGATGAGTGTATTTAGAACCCTTATCACCTTATACATGAATTATATCAATGTGGGACCTTTTAAAACCGAAACACATTTTCAAATAGAGTAATATTTCTTTACATTCCAAAAGTGCCCCTCCTCTCCTCTTATAAAAGGCCCCCCACCTCTACCACCTTACCCACACACCCAAAGCCTTTGGATCGGCCAAACCCTGCCCATTTTGTCTCTACACTTCCTTATCTAACTCCTTGAAGCCTCACTTTGGGCAGAAGTCTTCCCAAGGAAGCCTTTGAGCTCAAACTAAAGGGAGTTACCCGATTTTGAGGTAATGTCTTCACTTGAGTCCTTTTGTATTATTTTGCTTCTCCAACACCCTAAACTCTTTTTATTTATTTCTTTTGTAACGACTCCAGTATCTTAAATATACTAGGATGTTTTTATAAGAAGTATTCGAGCTACAATTACTCACAACTTCTTCTAATGGTTAAAAAACATACGGTTTCCGTGGATGGTGAATTTATGCCTCCCGAAACGATGATTGTTCAAAATTCCTTTAACACCTTCAAAGGTGGCCATTAAGATGTCACTATATTTATATATGATATATAATATGTTTATGTTTTCTTCAATATTCTGTATTTTTCATTTTGGGCATACCTTTATGGTTTTCATTATGGGTAAACACGATATCTTCATTTAAGGAAGTGCGGACTACCGCCCCCTCAAAGTGATGTGATTCGTTAATGCCATATGTGGGACGTGTAAAGAATAGATTTAACGTTATTATATATGATGTTATACTGGAATTATAATATACCTCTATATCATTATTATTTCTTTTCATTAAATTATGAGATATAAATGAAAGTAGCGTTCATGCGTACGTACGGCTTACCGTCTCCATGAACGGTGCATTTCATTTCTTATCCCCAAATGTAATGTACTATTGAAAGTACATTTATATAATGGATATATATAATGAATGGTATATCTAAATGATTAATATAATTCTGGAATTAAAATATACATACCTCTCATTTAGTTTCAATTCTATTAATATGACAAAGAAATGAAAGTAGCGTTCATGCGTACGTACGGCTTACCGTCTCCATGAACAGTGCATTTCATTTCTTACCTCTAAATGATTATGTAATATTATAAATACATGTATATGCTGGATATATATGATATATATGATATCCAAAATCAGTAATGTCATTCTGGATATAAAGAACCATTGACCACACGAACAACATGTATTTGTAAAAAGTCCACTTTCGACTTAAGAACCAAATATCAACAAAACAAACATTATTAACTTAAATGATTACATAATGTTTATAACATGGAAATAAGTGATATAAAAGGAATAATGAACATTAAAAAGGTTCTTAATCAAGTAGAAATTAACTCAAGTTTATTATTCAGGATGTTAAAGAACGATCAAGTCAAGTCGGACCCAAAGTAAGGGACTTCATCTCAATCTCCTTTCATTGAGGAATATTTCGTTTTATATACAAAATTATTTTATACGGTGTATAAAACCCTTTGAATTTTACTTTTATTCAAAAGGATTCTTTTTCTACAAAGCATTTTACTAAACGACAAAAAGGAATGTTTTTTTTAACGTACGCGGTGACAACGACCTTTTCCGCCGCCGTGAGTATTATTTGGTCTTTGGCTTCCTCAACAAGCCGTAATGTTTTTAAAATAAAATAAATACCATATACTCTTTTATGTATTTTGGTATTGAAAATGGTTTTGATAAAGGATTCTATTATGATATATTGTTATGTGGAAATGTTATCATTCCTTTATATTGGTTTTATGTTTTATGATTTTATATTGGTACTTGGACATTTTAACGGGTGGTTACTTTATAAACCATATGACGGGTGGTGCCGTGAATACCAGGACGGGTGGTTACGTTATAACCTCCAATGCATTGGGTATGGAAGTCGGCCATATGGCTATTCCATTAATTATGCATTGAAATTGGCCGTATGGCTATTCCATTAAGTGATATGTGTGGAAGTCGACTGTATGGATATTCCACTTAAGTATGTTTATGTCCCAAGTTACCTTTATATATGCTATGTGTTCTTTATATGGGTTTTATTGTAATCCTTTGGTTACAAAAAGGTACGTAATGATACTTTATTCAGTGAAGAGTTTTTTACTACTTTATGATGGTGAAGGTATTACTTTGTTAGAGTATACATGGTTTACTTGATGTTTGAAAAAGTAACAGTTTTCATTCTTTGTGTATCCCTTACTGAGCTTTTTATGCTCACCCCAAGTTTTTTTGAAATGTTTTTCACAAGACTTAATGTGGAATAAGTTCAAGGATGGTATCAAGGGAATGTCATGCTATATAAAACATGGAACTAGACATGTTTCTTTTTAGGAGTTTTTTTATTATGGAAACTTAGTAGAAGTGTCTACTTTGTAATCTTTTGAGATGTAATAGTTATGTTCTAATTCTCTGAAACTCTAAACCTGAAAAGATCCTCAATGTGAATTATTCATTTAATTCAATATTAAGTAAGGTTTATGGATGGGGCCTTATAGTTGGTATCAAAGGTCGGTTTAGACAACTTTAGGAGTTAGAAAATTGTTAAATTATAAGTTAATTTATGATATGATTGAAATGATATAGCATTTAAAGATTACCATGCTGCTTCACCTAAGGTATTTCTGTGATAAGAATGGTTTTCCATAGAGGAAACAGAGCAGCTTTTCTGGGAAGGCATATAGAGGGAAATGACCATTCAAATTAGTATCCTGAGATGGTCAGAGTCAGAATTTAACAGTTTGTTGCAGTGATGGATCAATTAGTTTAGTTGATAAATGGTGGTTGTGTTTATTGATGATATTATGGTGTTTTCTAAAAGTAAAGAGGAGCATGAAAGTCATTTAAGGGTTATCATGAAAACCTAAAAAGAAAAGAAACTATATGGAAAATTCAGAAAGTGTGAGTTTTGGTTACAACAATTTTCTTTCCTTGGTCACATTGTTTCAAAAGATGGCATAACTGTTGATCCTAATAAAACAAAAGTTGTTGAAGAATGGCCGAGACCCACAAATGTAACTGAGATTCGTAGTTTTTTTGGTTTGGCAGGTTACTACCGAAGGTCTGTTGAAATTTTTCACGGTTATCTAGTCCAATGACTAAGTTAACTCGTAAGGGTGTTATGTTCATCTGGACAAAAGAATGTGATGATTGTTTTCAGGAGTTGAAAAGAAGATTGGTGAATGCTCCAGTTTTGGCACTTCCTTCCAGGAATGGTGAGTTTGTTATATATAGTGATGATTCGTTGAAGGGACTTGGTTGTGTCCTAATGCAGAATGATCAGGTAATTGCTTATGCTTCACGTCAGTTGAAAACTCACGAGGTAAATTACCCTACACGTGATTTGGAATTAGCTTCTGTTGTTTTCGATTTAAAAATTTGGAGGCATCATTTGTATGGAGTAAAGTGTGCAATATATACTGATCACAAAAGTTTAAAGTATATATTCACTCAGAAAGAATTGAACATGAGATAGAGGAGATGGATGGAATTAATTAAGGATTATTATAGTACAATTCACTACCATCTGGGAAAAGCAAATAATGTGGCCGATGATTTGAGTCGAAAAAGTAATGCTTCATTTACCATGATACATTTGGAACGAGATCCTTTGGTTTTTGATTTGATGAAATTTGGCATAGAAGTTTTTTGTGCAGGAAGTTCTTCTGTTTTGTTTCAGGTATTAGTGAAATCATCTCTATCAAACAGAATCAAGCAAGCACAGAAGCAAGACAGTGAGTTGCAGAAAAAGGTAGATCTGGTTCAGAAAGGAAGTTGATGGGACCAAAATTGGTAGAAGAGATGCCAGAAAAGGTTCAGTTGATTCAGAAACACATGAGAATAGCTCAGAGTAGGCAGAAGAGTTATGCGGATAACCAGAGGAAGGATCTATCTTTCGAGGTAGGTGATCATGTTTTTCTTAAGGTTTCTCCTTGGATAAGTGTGATGAGATTTTGTAAGAGAGGAAAGCTGAGTCCAAGGTTCATTGGACCATATGAAATTCTGGATAAAGTTGGATCAGTTGCTTACCGAGTGGATTTACCTCCGAGTTGTTCTCAAGTACACAATGTTTTTCATGTTTCAATGTTGAGGAAGTATATTCCAGATCCATCTCATGTTTTGAGTCTAGAGGTAGTTCAGTTGGAAGAGAAACTATCTTATGAAGAACAACCAGTCCAGATTCTTGACCACAGGGAGCAGGTGTTACGGAATAAGGTGATTCATCAGGTAAAGGTTTTGTGGAAAAACCATGTGATTGAAGAGGCAACTTGGGAATATGAAAATGCTATGAGGGATAAATACCCCCACTTATTTTGATAAGTGAATAAAATTGCGAGGACGCAATTCCCAAAAGGGGGGAAGGATGTAACATCCCAGGTAAATAAAGAATAAATAATTTTCATATTAATTAATATTTACGAATTAAATATTAATTTTTATTAAAAGGGGTTTCTACATTCGATAGCGTACTCGATACGCAACGATGAGTTTCATTGAAATCTTACGTTGCACACTAGTAATATAATAATATTATTTTAAATGGTAGTTAACATGAAGCCATTGTACTGGCGGGAATGGATATAAATAACTAAAATATGATTATATATGTTTTTAAATGTTTTTATATTTACCAAATAAAAGATAAAGGCTTAAAATACCGAAAGAATTCAATTTTAGGCATTTATATCCTATTTTTCACTAAGGGTTCACTTATCACCTTTTTGACGGCCAACCGTCATTAAATATAGTTTTGATCAATCTTATAAATTTTATTGGACCAAATATAACTCTTCTTTAGAATCGGGACATCAAAATTTACATTGTCTAAATTTTTGGTATCTTTCCGATAAAGTTCATTTTTTTAATGAATATTGTAAATGTTGTATTTTAATTCAAAACCTCTTTTTGATCTAATTTATTTATATGATTAGATTATTATTTTAATTTGTTTTAATGTGAAATTAGAAAATATTTTTACCATTAAATCCAATAGTGGTCGTTGGATTTAATTTCACATAGAAATCGGACTTAAACTAGTGTCAATCTTTTGATACTTATTGTTTCACAAAAACACGCTATTTGTCATGACAGTGGAAATTAATTATTAAAATAATTGATTGGACTTATATGTTTTGAATTTTTTAAAATGGACTTCATTTTTGAATTCGAAATATCAAATATATCTTATGGTGAATTTTTGGAATTTTTCTGAAAAACTTCAATTTTTGATGAATAGTGAAATCACTAAGTGGTAGTTAAAGAAACTGATTTTTCGTTTAAATGAAACATTGTCCCTTTTTTGTATTGAATCTAAACAATCCAAAATACATGGTTGTCATTAAGAAGAAAAATTTGGTTCAATGAGATTAAAATAATTTTTTGATGAATAGTATCTTATTAAGTTTTTAATCGCGATTAGTGGTAATTAGTGTAGTTTAAGGTAAAAATAATGTTTTAATAATATGAGATGACCTATACACATGTCCTACCCTCATTGGATCTTTCATGGCCGACCAATACAAGCCATGGGTCAACTTGGGTACCCCATGGAGCCACTTTGGTTGGAAAATGACATAAATACCTTTTATTTAATGCTAAGGTAAAAAATGGCACAAACATGATATGTTTTACTAAACCAATTTTTAAATGGGGTTATAGAAGAGATATTTTTGATTATAAATAGTTATTGGAAATCTACAAATATTTCCTACATCATAGTATTTTTTTATAATTTTTAGACATTAAATACATTAAATTATTTATGACATAATAATGTTGCATTGATGACATCATTATTTGACGATTTAAATATAATGGAAAGATAATGTAATATCTAAGACCTACACATGTCAAAAACCTATTGAATGAATGTATTTCGAACCCTTATCACCTTATCCACGAATTATATTAATGTGGGACCTTTTAAAACAGAAACACATTTTCAAATAAAGTAATATTTTGTTACATTCCAAAAGTGCCCCTCCTCTCCTCTTATAAAAGGCCCCCACCTCTACCACCTTACCCACACTCCCAAAGCCTTTGTCTTGGCCAACCCCTGCCCATTTTGTCTCTCCACTTCCTTCTTTAACTCCTTAGAGCCTCACTTTGTGCAGAAGTCTTCCCAAGGAAGCCTTTGAGCTCAAACCAAAGGGAGTTACCCGATTTTGAGGTAATGTCTTCACTTAGTCCTTCTGTATTATTTTGCTTCTCCATCCCACTAAACTCTTTTTATTTATTTCTTTTGTAACAACTACGGTATCTTCAATATACTAGGATGTTGTTATAAGAATTATTCAAGCTAAAATTACACACACCTTCATCTAATGGTTAAAGAACATACTGTTTCCGTGGATGGTGAATTTATGCCTCCCGAAACGATGATTGTTCAACATTCCCTTAACACCTTGAAAGGTGCCCATTAAGATGTCACTATATTTATATATGATATATAATATGTTTATGTTTTCTTTAAGCTTCTTTATTTTTCATTTTGGACATACCTTTATGGTTTCCATTATGGGTAAACACGATATCTTCATTTAAGGAAGTGTGGACTATCGCCCCCTCAAAGTGATGTGATTCGTTAATGCCATATGTGGGACATGTAAAGGATGGATTTAATGTTATTATATATGATGTTATACTGTAATTATAATATACCTCTATATAATTATTATTTCTTTTCATTAAAGTATGAGATAGAAATGAAAGTAGCATTCATGCGTACGTACGGCTTACCGTCTCCATGAACTGTGCATTTCATTTCTTATCTCCAAATGTAATGTACTATAAAAAGTACATGTATATAATGGATATATATAATTAATGGTATATCTAAATGATGAATATAATTCTGGAATTAAAATATACATACCTCTCATTTAGTTTTAATTCCATTAATATGACAAAGAAATGAAAGTAGCGTTAATGCGTACGTACGGCTTACCGTCTCCTTGAACGGTGCATTTCATTTCTTACCTAGAAATGATTATGTAATATTATAAATACATGTATATGCTGGATATATAAGATATATATGATTTCCAAAATCAGGAATGTCATTCTGGATATAAAGAAACTTTTACCACACGAACAACATGTAATTGTAAGAAGTCCACTTTCGACTTAAGAACCAAATATCGACAAAACAAACATCATTAACATAAATGATTACATAATGTTTATAACATGGAAATAAGTGATATAAAAGGAATAATTAACTTTAAAAAGGTTCTTAATCAAGTAGAAATTAACTCAAGTTTATTATTCAGTACATTAAAGAACGATCGAGTCAAGTCGGACCCAAGGTAAGGGACTTCATCTCAATCTCCTTTCATTGAGGCATATTTCATTTTATACACAACATTCTTTTATATGGCGTATAAAACCCTTTGACGTTTACTTTTATTCAAAAGGAATCTTTTTCTACGAAGCGTTTTACTAAACGACAAAAAGGAATGTTTTTTTAACGTACGCGGTGAAAACGACCTTTTCCGCTGGCGCGAGTATTATTTGGTCTTTGTCTTCCTCAACAAGCTGTAATGTTTTTAAAATAAAATAAATACCATATACTCTTTTATGTATTTTGGTATTGAAAATGGTTTTGATAAAGGAATCTATTATGATATATTGTGATGTGGAAATGTTATCATTCCTTTATATTGGTTTTATGTTTTATGATTTTATATTGGTACTTGGACATTTTAATGGGTGGTTACATTATAAAACATATGACGGGTGGTGCCGTGAATACCAGGATGGGTGGTTACGTTATAACCTCCAATTCATTGGGTATGGAAGTCGGCCGTATGGCTATTCCATTATGTATGTATGGAAATTGGCCGTATGGCTATTCCATTAAGTGATATGTGTGGAAGTCAACCGTATGGTTATTCTATTTAAGTAATTTTATTGCCCATGTTACCTTTATATATGCTATTTGTTCTTTATATGGGTTTTATGGTAATCCTTTGGTTACAAAAAGGTAATTAATGATACTTTATTCAGTGAAGAGTTTTTTACTACTTAATAATGGTGAAGGTATTACTTTGTTAGTGTATACATGGTTTACTTGATGTTTGAAAAAGTAACAGTTTTCATTATTTGTGTATCCCTTACTGATCTTTTTATGGTCACCCCAAGTTTTTTTGAAATGTTTTTCATAGGACATAATGTGGAATAAGGTCAAGGATGGGATCAAGGGAATGTCATGCTATATAAAACATGGAACTAGACATGTTTCTTTTTAGGAGTTTTTTTTATTATGGAAACTTAGTAAAAGTGTCTACTTTGTAATCTTTTGAGATGTAATAGTTATGTTCTAATTCTCTAAAACTCTAAACCTGAAAAGATCCTCAATGTGAATTATTCATTTAATTCAATATTAAGTAAGTTTTAAGGCTGGGGCCTTGTACTTTAGTATGAATATTCATTTATATATTCATGTCCATTTGTGGTGATATATCATTATATTTATGATTTAGACTAATAGACAGACGATGTACCTCAGGCGTCTATCAGGATTTTACCATAGTCATATTTTTTCTAGTGAGAATCCTATCTACCTTACTTTTCCTCATGAAATGTGATAAATGATTATTTTGTGTATTAATGATATGATATGAGGTTTTATTAGCATGATTCTTCTTTAGTTGTTGTTTGATGACCGTAGTGATCATGGTATGGTCATTGAAGTGATGTCGAGGTCTGAACTCTTCTAGAGCACTATGGAATCAGTACCCTCAATTATTTACACAATAAGAGTAAAAAATCCCTCATTTTAAATAGGGTTCATTTTCTCAATCTAGAAGAGTGTCACTCCCCTGTATTCGAGATTTAATGGGTAGCAGGCCATCTATGGGTGTTGTGTCTCCCTACACTATGTAGTATAGTAGTGAGGATGGGGCCCCTCTACAAACATTATATTGAGGTTTCATAGAATGAAAGGTCAGAAACTATGGCTCCCTAGTATATATATCATAGTGTCAAGGTTCATTCCTCTCAATATGGGTTTTTTGTGGTTTGGGAAGATGATGGGCATTAGAGATATACCTCTAGAGCTGTAGGATTAGTCACAATTAATGGATAATGTTTTCATATATTGATCACCATTGTCTATCATTTATGATTATTGATGATAATATATGGGTTATTGATGTTTGAGGTTGTTTTTATAGTTTTTATCTCATATTAATATTGAAATGAGTTTGTTGTGATGGGGTAACTACTCTTTCTTGATCCCATGTTCTTACTGATTTAGGGTTTCCATACTATGTAAGTATATTATCACACCTAGATAGGATTTTCCCATATATATTGTATCATGAAATACATATTAGTAGTGACTATGGTGGACCTCATATAAGAGGATATTTGCAGTATGTGGTGAACTTGACTCTGTTCAGTGGTCATAATATTGTATCGAGACATGGGATCACCCCTAGTTTATTCTTTATTCTTACTTATAGTTTGGGTTTCCACCAATATTTCTTGTTGGGTGGGTATTTTCATCCATAATTTCAAATTTATTATACTATCTAGCACATTCATATTTTCCTAAAGGTTATTTAACAAATGTTTAAAATTTATATTTTATTTCAATTAATATTCCATCGAACATTGGTGAGGAGATGATTTGGTGACTTCATGCAGGTACATTAAGAAGAGGAATACAATTTCATTTATTCTTTAGGAGAACATTTTTCCATACCCAATCCTATTGAAGGTAGTCTTGGGGTTGTAATGGCATAGATTGTCATTGGCTAGGCCAGACCCTATGGGTTAATTCGTTAATCACATACTCCAGAAAAAATGAATTTAATATGGTTTGAGATATGCCCAGCACCTATGGATAAATACACAAATCCACTAAGATAGATGAGAGATGCACTCCAATGTTATGAGTGACGTCACTAATCAAGACATGATAAATTATAATGGCAAATGACCTATCCCATATAATGAATTCTTATTTTATGGAAATACTCATATCATCTATCAAATAAATATTTAGTAAATTGAATAAATATTTTTAGAATACTCCTTCATCAAAAATTATATTTTTTTTGAATTCATGGAATTTTTTCCAATATTTTCGAAACTAGAACTCCACCACCATACTAAATTTTTTATTAAATATTTCTTTTACCTGCAAATATAACTCCACCAAATATGTATTGACCTAATTTAGAAACCCAAAATATACTAAAACTATACCATCCAAATTTCCAAGATTATTCTTTGATCCATATTGGATTTTAATAAGCACTAAGGGTCTCAATTTATCATTATGGAATTAATTTCCATCTATGAACATTAAAACATGTTAATGTGGGGTTCTACCAAAAATTTAGCATGATCTATCCATATGTCATTTTTTCCAAAAAAAATAAAACATATAACATAATAACAATTTGAGTTAATTTGAATGCCAGTGATAGATTGTTTGGCTATATAATACTATAAAATAACTCTTCATAAATTAAATAAATTAAAATATAAATAATCAAAAAAATTAAAATAATTCCCATTATGTAGAAACATAGTACTAACATAATTGAACAACTATTTTAAAAATTGGGGATTTTCAAACAGAACCATTTCCAGACATCGATTTGTGTCCACTAACACCATTGTAGATACTGAACATAGTCCAATGGAATCGTTTTACAAAAATATATAATGTATCAGAAAAACATCAAGATACAATATCATACCTCATGTATAATATGTGATGTTTCCTATCTACCAATGTGCACATATAATGTGTGAGTACAATAAAATTTTTGTCCACCACAAAGAGAATTCAACTCAAATAATGAATAATCATGTGTATGCATGTAACATTTCTACACATATAAATATATATAACATGATAGAAAAATAGATATAGTCAAACCATTGATGAAACCCATAAAAAATAATTCTGATATACTAATAATGGCCATAATAAATAAATAATTATTCTAGGCGTATCCAAACCCACATATACCTATTTTAATCATAGCTCTAAATCCATGAGGTTTCCCTAGTTAGTAAACCATGTATAATCAAATTTGAATCCAAATAAATACATTCAAGGCATAATTCCCTTCCCATGGAAGATGGGTAGGTGTATATGTAGTGAATCCAAAATTTCCACCCATATGATATATACCACATCATTTGATGATGATGAATATATATGAAATTAAATTTTATAATTTTTTGGGAGTATGGGCATTTCAAATTGATATTTGCTTATTTGAATATATAATAGATCATAGTTTTACATGAATTCCAGATTTTCAAGTATTGGTAGGATAATTGGGAAGGTTCGCGATGGGATTACTCAAAAAAATTAGAAATTGAAGTCTACTATTTAACAAATTGAAGAAGACTATGTACCCTCTCAAATATATAGGGGGACATAACCTAACCAGTGGTAATCATGTGGTTGATGCACTACACTGGGTACCCAATATGACATTATGTACATATTGATAGCAAATTTTTTGATCGAAAAGGATTGGTATAATTATTTTTTCATGGTCATTCTCTTAAATATATTAATTCATATTGTTTATGGGAACATATAATTTTTGGAAACTCATCCATTTTTCTCCCCCCATAATTCCTATAGAATAGGGAGAGATCCTATGGTATATTAATAATTGATTTTAGGTAATTTTACAATATTTTTTTCACCCTCCCCCATTATTATGTTATTTGATTTATGGAATCTCTACATATTGGTTTGATGATAGATTTTCATATAGTGTGATAAAATATATTTTAAATGAATTGGATTCTTGGTGTGACTTATGGACGATATGACTGAAACATTCTTTTTATTATAAAATGAGGGTGATCAAACACCAACCCGAAAAAAAGTATCAAGGAGTAAAAAAGTGATGAAAACCTAGTGTGTCTCCTTGAACAAAAGAGTGACACCCGATAGTAAGAGAACAAGTAAAATAATAAACAATAAGCTCATCCTCTGGACTCCCCCTTCAGGACAACGCATCTGTCGCAAAATTTTCCTCCCTCAAAAAATGTTGAATACTCCTCCCATGATCTGTATCTAGAGAAAATTTACGAAGAACATAAGCCAGTTCCCATGGAAGATCGTACCATCCTCACACCGCATGAACCAAAACTTCAGAATCTGTTTCCACTTCAGCCACATGAAATCCATCTCTCCGACACACATGATGTCCGGCCAAAAGAGCCAGAGCCTCAGCACCCAATGAACTTCCTTTCAAAAAATATTCATTAAAGGAAATCATAACCGAACCACTTGAGTCTCTTAACAACCCTCCACCTATCATGATCCCAGCAATCAGCGATCCATCAATGTTAAGCTTTAAACCCTGACAGGGCGGCCACCATCTGATCCATCGGCCTTCCAATTATGGAGGATATTGAATATGGTTTAATTTAACCTCTTTCTCACTTATTCAATGGATTTAATTCACATGGTTAGTTTTATATATATTTTATGAAATTAATTTTATAATTTAAAACATTTTGGTAATGATTAATTAGTATTTTTCTACTAGATTTGTTAGATTCATTGGATAGACCTTCTTCATAAGGTTAGTCATGGATTCACTATTATGGAGGTTCTTTATGATTATTTGAGGGTCATTCTGGTTTGGGATCAATTATTAAATTAGTTAAAAATTTACATAATTAATTAATTGTGTCTATTTGTATGTGATAATGGATATGGAGTAAAATGATCATGCTACAATATTGAACAATTCATAGGAGAATGTTGATAAAATATTATAACTGTAATTTCAAGATAAGTGTTCCATTTAATAGTTCATCATATATTGTTTATGTATGATCTTGAATGTGTATTATTAGTGGTTTCGGTATCATTTATGAATGAAGGTTCTTGAAAAATTTATATACACTTTGAAATGAAAATAAAAAATCCACCATGTGGATATAAGTAATCCCATATGAAAATTTATCTCATAGTTTAAAATTTTAGTTTCCCATGAAAGATTCACCAAATGTATGGGTCATTTGTGATAGATATTTGTGGTCCCCTTTTTGATAAATTTTTTTATAGATCTTCCACATCATTTTTAGTTGAAATGATACTATCCCTTTTTGTTGTGAGACTTTTAATTGGCCGACATATCATTTTTAGTGCTGATATGATTAAATCCTACATTCAATAACATTTTTATAGACATGATTTAGGGAATTTTAGCACTTATACTAAGAATACATGATAGTGTCATATGAAGTAGTTGTAATACACTTTTTTGAGGTAACATTATGATGTATTACATATAAATACACTCCTATGCATGAATTTATAGACACATGGTATTTTATAGTATCTCAAATTTTAAGAAATTGCATCATTTGGGGTCTAATTATTCATTATATAATATTTCTAGATGAATTTACCATGTTATAACATAGATAAAATTTAGATGAGAAGTAAGGGTTTCCATGAAAACAATAAGGAATTATTTCCCCCATGTTAATCATTTGTCGACCATTCCATATGAATCACATTGTGAACCATACCACATGAATATTATTTTAATAACCATGTTGTTGAATCCTGCTCTGGTCTATTGTATGTGAAACTTTTATAAAGGTATCCACACTATATTAAACATAAATTGTGGTTAACCATAAATCCAAATATTCACTTATAAACCACATATTCTCTAGAATACCAATATTTTATGGTTGTGTTAGTTCCCATAGCTTGTTTTATTTACTTTCCAATGGGCCATCTTCATATAATACTCACTCTAAACAAAATCTCTTTATTAGAGATCCAATAAATGGGTATTTATGTTTCTTAAATTTCATAAATTAATTATGTAATCTATTATTTCTTACATCAATAACCTAAGAGTTGTACTCTATTAACATCCCATTCAAAACAAACCAATTAAAATATTTTGTATGATATCCACTTTGATGATAATCTATTAATCATTTATTCAATTAATAATGGGAATAATAAATCTCAAAATAGATGTGACAGTCAACATCCTACCAAAAAATATGAAACCTTGATATATATTTAATCATGAATTCCTTTTATATTATGGGTTGTCCATTTTTAAGGTAGAGGAATTATCTCTGGCTCAATCTTTCTAAAAAACATGAAATAACTATTTTGAATTGGTAGTATCTAAACCATATGACAATCCATAAATACAATAAAACCCCTATCCTAATTAATGAGTTTTGAAAAAAAATGGTCCTCTACCCTTAAAACTGATTTTTATTATGGATGGTGGTTGGAACAGAAACTACTGCTATATATGGTTATAGATCATGATGTCATAACCACAGTATTAGTATATGAAGGATTAGAAAAATTATTGGCTTTGGATACTTACTTAATCATATTTCTGCATGTTGGTCCTACTCTTACTCTACTTTAGCTATAAGATATTCATTAAAATGATCGACCCTGTTTTCAATCATACAACCATGATATAATCTAATTCTAAATTCATTATAGTTATTTTAAATCTAATGAAATAATTATTTAGTGTAAATGTGATCCATAAATTTATGTCCCCTGATGTGATAATTTTCATGAATTGACACATGACCATTTGATGTTCCCATGTCTAGATGCAATGGAGTCTCATAGGGATCTCCTTTTTTTATAACCAATAGAATTAGTTGATGACTATTCAAGGAATATATACATTTGGACACTCTCTATTAAACATGGTAGGTAGTTTTACCTCCTCAATTTCAATGATAATAACTCTTGACTTTATTGTTTATATGGAATTATCAATGACTATTTTGGTTGGAGCCCTATAAAATGTAATGAAATATTTGTTCAGGAAATTTCATATGTCAGAAAAACCATGTTATAATATAATTTTTTATTTTCATACATTATATATATGGATTGAATCGAGCATCAGTAATTTTATAATCATTGACGAACTTATAAGACCCCAAATGTTCTATGAACCATCCCTATAGATCTTGTAAGGGGACAACAATCATGAATAGATATTTTCTTAGGTTAATGATTTCAAAGTTATGTTATATTTTCACTAATGGTTTTGTGTTCAAATTATGGTATTTATCAATTAATAGCTACTCTTACATCATAAATATAATTTTTTGTGATTCCAATAAAACTCAAGCACCAATAAAAGGTATCCATAGAGAAACAGTATGAAAAATAGTGCTAGGAAAACTAGAAAATATATGTTTCTATTAAGTTCCCCAAATCACTCATTATATAATACCTCTTCCATAGTTCAAAATTAAATTCTTGTGGATCCATCAATTTTACTAGTGGGTAAATATGTATCCACATTTTAATTATCCATAAACAGTTTGATCAAATGGAAACTCTATCAATGGAACTAAAAATACATTCAAAGTGAAAATATAGACCCTTCTCCATGATGTCCCTCACCAATTAAATTAGATCACTCAAATGTGGGGGATTCTACTCTAAATTTTACTATACAGAAGGAAGGGATACATTTATAATACAAACCCACTATGATTGGATAAATATTGGTCATGTGCATATACCAATGGCTAAATACAACCTCTCCACATGTAAATTGGAAGGTATTTATATTAAGGATCCACTATACGATAAATTATGTAGTGATATTATTATTATGGTACAACAATTACTACGATTTCTAGATTACCTATTAGATTATGAGTTTCCTCTAATATATTTTAAATTCAATATAAATTTAGAAAAATCTATATGGACCCCTCTAGTATTTTACAATTTTACCCAAGCGATGTAGGTCCTCGATAGAGTTCCACCCTTTCCTATTGACTATGAAGGCCTTTGGTGGTATGGATTAGTGATTACAGATATCTACCTTAGGGATACTCAGTACCTCTAGTAATTTTAGGGGGTTTCCCCAAATTACATACTATGATCTATTCTCAGTATCCTTAATAATTTTTCCAAACATAGATATTTTGGATCAAGAATGTTTGAAATGGCGATTCATCCGATACAAAAATTCGTTCTTGTTAGGTCACATTCAAGGGATGGATGTGACATTCAGTATCCCAAACCCTTAAATAGGGACCCTCTCTAATATCAGATAATTCAATATATTTTTCATTATCATCTTTGAAAGAAGTATATTCATTAGAAAAATTCCATGGAATTGGATACCCTCAATATTATTGGCTATCTCTATCCACCTTATAGTAGAGAAACATGGTTCTTGTACTTGATTCATTTATATAAAGGATAAAATAAAATATTAGGAATGTTGGGTGAGTTTAGAAAAAAAAAAAACGAGTTGAAGAAGACCACTATTTTGTTTTGAAGAACAGAATCCCATATTAATCTGAAATAAAGGGTTTACCATATAGTTTCTATATTTTCTAACAAAAATGTTTTATTTTGAAAGGTGATGCACTTAATTTTTATTTTTTTACCAGGAAAATTACAAATTTGTTCTGTAAATAATCCATAAAAAATATAATGAGCAGTGACATAATATTTCAAATGATCCTCATGAATCTGTAATGTAATGAAGAAGGGGGGATACTTACCCATATATAGGGGATGGGGGGACTTTTATATTATTCTAAATGAGTATAGTATAGAAGATAAATGATTAGGATAGTTATTCTTCCTATTTATATCATTATTGTTAAATACTACCCAATTTCAATACGGATTTTATTGGATCATGAAGAAGCTAGAAACAATAATTAAAATTTTAGAGAATATTATTGGATATAAGTACTCCAGCAAAAAATAGAACCCACTACATAAAAAATGTGTACTGCAAAAGATTTATAATAATTATGGGTATTCATTCATAAATAGCTTATGTTCACTTTGAGATTATGAAAAATTCATATGGCCAGATCATCATTTTTTAACTAAAAATTCACATCCTCTATGAACGTGAGACCTCAGCTAGTTGGGCATGTCATTTTCCAGTGTAACGTGGTAACTCACATGGAATCTATCTTGATGTTTTGTATTTATTTGTTTTGATAATGTGTTGATCCAATGTGACTATGTATATTTTTTCTATATTTATCCCATATATTTCAGGGGACATATTTCATTCATTTTACTATTAATACAACACATTAATCAATTTTTTGTACACTTTGTTTTTTTATAAATTCTCAAATTTAGTGAGGTCACAACATTTGAGGAAAAATATTTTATGGGAATGTATTAAAAGGTTATTTCCCCTAGAAATAATCCAAAATTCATGTTGCTGTAAAATTAAATTTTCCTATATAAAAATTTCATGGGCATGTCCCCCCAATATAATTTTTTTGGAGTAACCCACATAAATCAGTTTGTGCACTAGACCACATGAATCATTTAAGGATCACTATATATCACCTTTATGACCTAGTTTTTTCTATGTGATTCATTTATTTAGTGTATCCCACTATATAAATATACACTTGGAAAGCTTTAAATCCCCATATTTATATCTAAAACATGAATTTATATAAAAACCAAATATTATTTTGGTTAAAAACTTCTCATAGTCTATATTATGCTTGTTTGACTAGATATATCCAAAAAATATTTATATTAATAAAGAAATATTTATGAGAAATGAATTTCATAGATACCATGATTCCCCAACATACAAAATGGCCTTTATCAGATAACTATTTCCTTGATCAAAATACTAATAATACTGATTCATAAAGGCCTCCCTTAAAACCTAATTATTTATATTACCAAGGAGATATCCAACATCATTTGTTCCATTATGGCATGTAATCCTTTAAAAATGTGAATTTGATATTTTGAAAGAGATATCGTACTCATATTCCTTCGTAAATAATGTGATACTTTGGATATAGTCAATAAAGTATTCCCTTGATAATGAGGGTTCTCCATTTTAGAGGAAAAATGGAATTATATCTGGTTCAAACCACCAAACCCACCCAAATTACCTATTCTAATATTTTACCATATTCAACAGGCACTTGAAAAACCCTTCAATAAACCACCCTTGTCCAATAAATGAACCATGCACACATATATTCTTCTAACATAGTATAATTCTCAATCATCCCTTGATTATCCCATCCATATAGTTCAACCAAAAAAGTTTTCTCATGTGTATGTTCTACACAAAACATTAATATATAACTTTAACAATGTTTTCCATTTTTAATGATTTTAAACTTTTTAAACATGCCCCAGATATATACCCATAAACTATAACACACAATGATCCACGCTACAAGAAATGATGTCATAGGATTGAGGATACATGGCCTGTAAATACATGTCATTGTTCCTAAACTAAACAATTTAAAAGTAACATTATTAGTCATTTACAAAAGATCATAAAGGGAAGTTTATTTTTCATTTAAATGAAACAAAAAAAAGTGGATCATTTGACATGGATTCAGGACATTAAAAAGAAAACTTATTGTCCTTATTACATGAACATGAAAGGCATTCCTTGCATAGTTCAATGGAAATAATCTAGTTGGATCCTAATTCCATATATGGGGACATTTATGAATCCCTTTTCAGGAGTCTAATCCAAATCCCACAAAACCTGTTATCACCCTGAATAATGATAATTTCTATTTCTCTTAGTTGTATTTATTTAATCCCTAACATGAGTAACTAATAAAGAGATAGATAAGAAACCTCTCTTATATATAGTCACAGAACCTATAATATTATATATATATATATATATGTACACATATTTGTATTGTATTAATTTATTGCATTCACAACATAAAAAATTTGTATTGTTAACAAGCAGGATTTCATGAATACATTTTAAATATATATGAGATCCCAGTTCTAGTAAATTGAAAGGTCTAGTTTGGGGTAAATCCAACACTGAGCAGGGGTGAATTAGTATTGGGGTCCTTTTAATTCAATATAATCTTTTTATCCATGTACCTCTTAGTCCTTTTAGGATCAAGATTATCTTATTATTTTTTACCTATCACATTCAATTATATTAAGGTTTTAAAGACAACACACAATATTTTTACGAGTTTCACTTCTTAATAAAGTAGATAGTCATTAGCATGGTCTAGAAATAATAATGACCATTTAAATACTATAATTTTTTTAGTTTGGTTAAAACAAGTAGGATATACCCTTATAGTCATGTGGAACATTGATAACAATCCAATAGAGTGTGTTTTACAGCTCTTGGATAGATATTTATACTTCCTCCCAAGATAGTAATCTCCATGATGATTTTTTTAACACCAAAAATGTCTATCTCCTGTTGAGACATGTTGGATTCTATAGTACTACTTTTATCTTCTATTATTCTGTTAGTAATTTCTTAGCATCATGCAAGTAACTCTTATTATCACTTCCCAACAATATACATAAAGCTATAAATCATTTTCTTCAATAATTAAAAATAATATTATATTTTAGACTAATGAATATTTAAATTTATATATACCAAATTATATTCAACTAATATCGATTTGGTCAAAAAATCATATTCTCTTCATTACACTTTCTAGTTCAATGAAACAACAACTTCTCTATGATATAATCTTATTCTTATGGAAAAAATCAGAAAATTCTATTGTCATTATTGATTCAATGAAGATCAGAATAGCTTTGCAACATCAAAATTATATTATTATTCTTTGATACAAAATATCTATAGTGAATGTACTAACAGTTCTCTTCCAAAAACTTGTATTTTGAGGAAATATATTTCAAAAAAAAAATTAGTCATTTTGAGAAATTCCATATACCCACCACAATGTATATTATATCCTCTAAGACATTTTCTCCCTTCTAAAACTATCCTAGATAACTAATCCCCCAAACTATTCTCATGAACTGTGGTGGTGTACTGTAACTGTGAGATAACCTTCTGCTATAGACTTCCTCTACATCGTGGGTGACCGATGCCACACATAATTTCAATGATCTATAGAACACCCCGAATCCACGGAAAAATATTTCATTCTTGTCCTCTTTTCCAACTATTGGCATTTCTTCCTCAGCAGACTTCCACCACTTTATGGACAACATCTTCTTCCATATGTGACTGATGCATTGCAGACTGCATATGATATATAATCACCATTTTTTTCCTCAAACTACCTTTGTTATATATACATCATTATCTATATAGAATAACACTCATATGAATTCCTCCTTCATCAACACCCAGTAAAATTCCTTATATGGACAACTTTTCCCTTTTTTGGATACTTTCCCCTGCCAACTACTTCTATTCATCGAATTCTCTCCCATGAAATATTTCGAACTAAGCTCAATTATTATAGAAGTGATGATTTCTTCTTATAAAATTCTATCATACAAAATGATTCAATTTGGATCATTTATATAGGAAAATAATTCCGAAAATTGTGCTTATACTATTTACCTAAAACATCAATGTGGTACAACCTTCACCGCAGACTACACTCCTCCTACGAACTGTTTTCCCTGAGTGGTCTACATAACACTTTCACCCTTTCCTAATATAGGATAATTCCATTCAAAAAAGCATCATAACCACTCATCTACAAATGAAGGTCTCAACCACAAACATCACTCCTTCTACGAACTGTGATCCTCCTACGAACAACATTCACTATACTGTCTCAGTACCGTACTTCATGGTCTACATAGCATTTCCATGAAAAATCCATCTTTTGATGATTTTCCTTCACCTCTCCAAATATCTGTACTAAGATGTATCAACTTTACTTTGTATCCAAAAACTGTTCTCTACATAAATTCTTCCTTTTCAAAAAAAAAAACAAACTCACAATTTTTAGGACCAAAAATTTGGCGAACACTATAAAATGGTGCCACCTAAAAATATTAATCACCATGACCAACCATACCAATTTGTGATCGTCTTATTTTATCATGAAACTTATTTTTTTGTAATTTTATCCTTTTATAAATCATATTTAGCATCTCCATATTCTCAATGGAAATTATTTTAGCATCCCTATCCACCATGAAAATCATTCATTCAAATCAAACATGAATATGATTGGAAACATTGTTTCTTCCCATTTCCTTTATAAGTAATTCATCAAAATTTCTCCAAAAACATATAATATTTTTGGAATAAAAATCAACAAATCATTTTCATAATTAACATGTAGATTTATTCAACCATGACATCCAATGTCACCTAATGAGTCCATAACAATTTTTTAGGTATCATCGTGAAACTCAATGTCATCAAACCATTCACTTGAATTTTTGAATATCAAGGCCTCATATCATTATCCAATATCCATTAACATTTTAAATATCTCATCATGTTGACCTCAATGAGATGTTATTATCTCAATGATCTTTATTGACAATCAATTTAAATCATTTGAAATCAAATACAATCCACAAACAATGTGGGCTCTTCAGAAAGAAGAACCTTCATGGGATGATCATACCATCTATCCATTTGATCATAGTGTACAATATAAAGAATTATTAGTTTTTTCTTATAAATTCTGACCATTCGAAATCTAGTCTTTAAAATATTAAATTACTAGTTGTGAATGACTATTTAATACTAATGTATAATGATTTGTGACTAAGATATCATCTGGTATTTTTGAGTATCACTAACGGTCAAGTCCTATGTAAAACTACATTGCTAATTTAATTTTATAAGAATTATAAGTGGATAGGTTAGCTAAATAATGTGGATTAAATCTTGAATTTCCTTAGTATCATAAATTGATAGAACAACTACCTGACATAGATAGTATCTCACATCTTCTGCATAATAATTATGGAATGATCTACTAAGTGATCAAGAATTCATCAATATATTTTAGAGTATCACTGATCGATATACCAACTATGTGAAACAAATTTCATATGGTATCTCTTAGGTATAATCCATGGATAAAACGATTGTGTTCCCATGACACAATTATGAAAAATTAGGCAAATAAGGTGGTATTAGGTGTCCTTATAGGTGGGTTATCACATCATTAGATAACATGATTCCTTACATATAGTTTTCACAATATTATTTATTCTATATGTATACATACCCTGGGTATCATGGTGTATAAAATGGACACCATTATAGGTTACCAACTATGTTTCTAATTCACACACAGTGTAGGTAACATTGTGTATGTGTATATTTTATTTCTATATAATAAGATGTATAAGGGATCCATACGGAGTAGTGGAATGGAGGATTCGAATATAGATCCAAAAATAGACTTGGGGTATTAGGTTCATGTCTATAATTATTTTTTCTTATTCTTATTCTTATTGAATCATATCTATGAGTGATCAATTTTATATTTTATGTATATTATTATTAATATCAAATATTTCATTGAATGTATATATTTATATGTTATTCAAGACAAAAATTAATGTATGGATTTCTGAAACATATTAAACATGACTCACATGCAACCTATTGTTTCTAATTTGTTGATTTATGATTGGGGTTAATTAATTTCAGCCTTTTCTAGTGAAATATTTCTTCATTTGATTTATGGAATTTTATTGGTTATTATATTTTATAGTCCTTTTTTGTTTTTATTTGATCTATTGTTCCAATAAAGTTTTCTAGTGGGGATTTCTCTTTATAGGGTTAGGATTTAGGTGTATTTGTGGGAAACTTTTCCTCTTTAAGGGAGTTCCTAACTTCTCTATAGTTAACTACATTAGACTCATCACAACATGAATGGGATCTATCATTATAATGATGGTAAATTAATCATATATCCCTAATAAAATCTAATCTAATATATAAGGCTATTTTTCTGGTGTTCCAATTATTATTTTACCCTCTATTAAATATTTGATGGATATGGAATTTCATTCCCATGACATTGTGGAGAAGTTCAAGAGTGATCAAACATTGGTGCTCTATTTTACTGAGTTTTCTAACATGGATTGGTGTTTATTGTAATAGGATATATTATTTATATTTAGTAATTGTCACCATTTCATTCTCTGGTGTTCATATGAAGATTTTATAGATGAATTTTAGGGGAATATTTTGTCTATGACCATTATTGTTTTTATCTTTTCAGGTGGATGTTGTATTTTCGTAAGTAGAGAGATCCCTTAATGGTACTTATATTTATTTGACTTCTTGTTATTTATTTTAACATTAAAAATCCCACTATGATTTTTGGTATTGGAGACACATTGTGTTTATGCATTAATATGGATGATTATACATTTTATTTCCTCGAACCTTTGGATCCTCACATTTATCAATAGGTGGATATTTTGGGTAGTCCCTTGGATCGGCTGTAGCTATATCTTGGGGACGAGTTTATTGGTTGCATAATAGACCTCTATGAGTCTAGAATTTTCTTTCTCTCTAACGTAAAGCTTATAGGTCATAGTCTAGGAAATTATCAGATGGTTTGTTGAGGAAACAGATGATGTCAATTTTTTCATCTCCATTTCATGGTTATCAATTTTTTTAATCAGGTTCTTTAGCATGATTGACTAGAATTTCTTACTTGATAGTGTATACTAGTTCCAAAAATAACTCTTTTGAGTCTTCCAATTATATTTTGTTTATTCAGGGTAGTCATATTGGTGGTTTGGTGTTTTGGAATGAATTCATTACCTTTCCTTGATGGATAATTTTTGTTCCCTAGAGTGGTAATAACTTTCGATTGTTTGTTTTTTATTCATTCAAGTACCTATAATTGTGGCCTTTATGTACCTAAATTTTTATGGTTTTGGGATTGTTTCTAGTCTCTTGGATATGAATGATTAATATTGGAAGGGAATATTCTTCAAGGATGGCCTGGTGGATGTTGTGTGTGAGGTTTTAGCCATTGTTCACTGTAGATATAGAGGATTTCTTACACTAAGACGTCTTTGGGGATTGTAATACTAAGAGGGTAGATTTTTTAGATTTCACTCATCCTTCCCCACTGTTGTTTTAATTAGTGGAACTATTTTAGGAAGAATGTTTCTATCTCTAAGATGATGATGGTCTTTCTTCCCCTTGTAACACCCTGATAAGAACCACTATGTCCAATCTTGACAACTATAACACCTCATGTTTCCTTCCCATATACAGGATGATGTAGAATATCATTGATGGTTATATATACTTTAATTGGGAGAAAATACCCTAAATATTATATCCATATTCAAAATATATAAATTAAATATAAAACAAATTAGAGTAATCAAGGGTGAAAATAATGAATAAAAATGTAATAATACAAGGAACTAATGTTTCCAAAAACCTTGAATCAAATTGTGCTAATCCAAACCAGAGTATAAGGTGTATGTATATTATAGAAAATTCCATGGAATCCTTTAGTGTTAGTCCATGTACAATAAAAATATTTATGCCCCATTACTTAGTTGTCTGCCATGAGCCCCTTGACCATACATGGATCCCTATACATTAATTCTTCATGTGGATTGAGATATAAATTTATAGTGTGAGTAATTAAACCTAGTAGGACACTAAAAATGATTCATTAACATGTATTAATATGTATAAAAGGTGTACATAATGATTTTGAGAAATGATAAATTAATCATCAACAACCATATATATATCATTCAAGTACTAACTGAGCGACCATGAGCCTCTAACATGCATGCTTCATCCCTATGATGGATGGATAATAAAATGATATCAATAGTAAACCATAACTACGAAAAATGTGGGTGAACATGTTACTCATCTTTCACAAGGCATTGAGTTTCGAGTTGGTCCTTGTGGATGTAGTGAAAATATTCATGGTATCCATAAGGAATCATGTTCTATAATGTTAATTTATATCCAGAATCCATCAAGTTCCATTGGAATATAATGATTTCATGCTCATAACATATATATATATTTCTATCATATAAATCACCACATGTCATGTGCACTCGCCCTATAAGTTGTAATAATACCATGATTGTCCACAAACTATGAGTACCAATATTATAAGTCAATGGCATAGTAAATGAAAACAACATGGTAGAGTACAATAAGAAAAATCATATCAAGTCATCATGTGAACAATGTAGTATAATAAAAAAATGTGATCAACCAAAATCCAAGTAATAAGATACATATGAAAACACAAGGAATCAAGAATCATAAATTGGTCGCATAGGCTACACCCACTCACATGTGATCTCTTTTATGCATGGTCAAACAATTTATGAGGAAACAATAATAATTCCATGTAAACGTGTTTATATAAGGGCCAAAATGGTAAGGAACATCCTACCTCAATCCCATTGATGAAAAAAATAATATACTAATCAAATGATCAAATCTATATACAAATAGAACATCTATGACAAAAAAGGTTATCACCTAAAGAATGCCTATTTTGGATTATTTTTCAACAAATAATATGTTTATAAATGGGATCCAAGAAAATTATAGTCCATGATGGCTAGTTATTAAATCACTGCCTCAAAAAGTTTGTTAACATAACTAATTCCTAGATATGTCAAAGAGGTTGATTTAAATTCAATGGATACACTTTTTATTTAAAAATTGAAAATTAATTCCTCATTGAAACCTAATGAAAAATTAGTTCTGAAAAATAGATATTGATCTATCATAAAACAATAACTAGAATAGAAATTAAATGTGATATTCAAGAATAATATATACCATGAAGAACGATCTATAGATAACTACCCAAAAGAACTTATATTCATAAAATATCTAGAAAATTAAAAATGCATTGTCTATGACATTTAAAATACACCATAAATCTGATAATGTGTCATTAGTATCAGATTAGATAAAGAATGGACATAAGTATATTTCTATATAATAATATTCATGCCATAAATCTTCCATTAAGAAGAGGTATGTTTGAAGATCTGTAGTTATATTGCAGAGAGATAATGGTGATTTAGGAATATAGAGATTAAATCATGAAATTACATAAAATCCTTATATTTTACATCAATATATATAGAATGGGATAAATAATAATTTGATAATCATAGAAAACATATATCCATTATAAATCCAAGTATATATCTCATGGAATAAGGAAAATATTTTCTTGTTCTGGTGAGAACTCACATTTCTTGTATCACTAGATTTTAGAAATGGGGAATTGATATGGAGAGATGATTTGGGGAGCTCATTAATCAAGGGGGAGGTGTCTAGTTTGAAATATATTGATTAGGAATTTTATTTTTAAATATTTAATTTGTAAAAGTGTGTGAAATTAAATTTTACAGGGTTCATTTAATACACACCATAGAATCCTCTACCGGCTAGATAGTGGGCCTCATCGGTGAACAGTGGCAACCCATAGGCTGGGTTGGGGGCCTATATATAACTAAAGTCTAATAGTAACTCCCCTATTTTTTAGGTTTATGTTTATATCCTCTACAATAAGAAGCCTCTTCAAAACACATTATCTAATGAATCTCGAATGCATTATACAAAAAACCATTCTCTAAAAACCACTAATATGGAAGAAACAAAAAATATATTTATAATTTATAAACAAAAAAACCATATACATTTATTTTAGAAATAATGTTATATTACCCCCTCCCAACTAATGAAATCTCAACCTCAATATGTACTGTCATTGTTTCCTCTCAAACGACTCAAGCCAATGACCTTAAACAAATGCCTCTCACTCTAATGTCTCCTCCTATATCTATCAATGATTTCATTGAACACAAAAAAGTTGTATTTTATTCCATCATTAGATTTATTTCTCTATACTACAATATGATCTAGGTGTTCTATGTACAATTAGTCAGGATCTCACCCAATATCATCATAGTCAATGACATGAATATGATCATGCATATACCTCTGAACATGTGACACATGAAACACAATGTTCATAACTCACAGATGATAAGTAAGATAAAAATGATAATGAAGTATTTCTATCTATTTAGTGTTCTCTAAGGGTGAAACATAATAATGTTATAGCTTCCATTGCTTCCTAAAATATTAGTTCACTTACCAATGTGTCACTCTCAGTAAAACCATTCTGATGCAAAAAAATCATATTGTTGCCTCCTATTTTTGGAATGGAAATATTTTTTATCTGAGCTATGATCTACCACTTTTAAAATAATTTCTCACTCTCTTTGGTATTTTATAGTATGCTAGTCCCCAAAACTACTTACCCTCAAAACTAGTTCCAAAAAAGAAATAAAGACATAGATTAACCTAAATATCCACATGAGGTTCTATTTTTATTGAATACTGGTGACTATTCATTTATAACAAATCAAAATGCAGGATGATGATGCAAATATATTGCAAAACACAATATGCATGACAAAGGTATATAATCCAATTTATGAATTGTTCTCTCTGAACATCCACATATTTAATAATGTTACATGGTTCTCAATATTTAATGAATTAGTAATCCATTATTCAATAAATTCCAAAACTGTAACATAATACATGAAATATAGACAAATATAATACTCATGAAATGTCCACACAAGCATAAATTTCCATAAACATAAATGATTCTCAACGCATATACAAATTGAGTCTCATAGATCAATAATAAATGAGAAATTTTTTTAACTAATCAACAATCACCTATATAACATCATGGATCCTTGGGGTCAGGGGTAACCTGACAATAAATTCCATCATGATCTCCTACCTTTTCAACATGGGAACTTGATGTGGCTAGAAAAAACCACTAGGACACTGATGCATGAATCCTATCTTTGGGAATGTACATAATTCGGAAAAGAGTCCATTAATGTCCTTCTATATCATTGCCCCCCAAAAAATAAGAATAAGTTCATGGTACATCATTTTTACACCATGTTAACATAATGTTATATAGGTCTCTAATTGTCTCTTCATTGATAAATTAAGTGACTAAAACTATCCCTTGTACAAGGTTCATGTCATTGAAATCCAAAAACCTCCAAGGTATCGATTCACCACATAATAGTTATTTATTCTTCACATATAACACCGGGTTGATCTCTTAATTATTTTTCACCCTTTCCAATAATAATGATTTACCACCAGTATAGAACCTATCATCAAACCCTATTCTTCAGGGTCAGTTAACAAAATCATCAAGCAAAAATGATCCTCTTAAGGTTGTTCACCAATATCATGATCTTCTACAGTCATAGAGCAGATAGAATCTAAAAAGTATTTACCTTTACAAGTGAAACATCTATCTCAATGTTGAACACTTATAGGTACTATACTCAGTGCATGACTATCTAGTTTAAATATTTTTATTATAAAATACAATAGTGATTATTGTGTTCTATTTATACGACAAAACTCTCACCAGTGAAATAATACAACCCACACTTCAAAGGATACTAATTTAACACTAGCTCCAATCCATTGGAAGAATATACATTATCATGGTTTTATAGTTGACATAAACCAAACAATTTTACTAGATACATTTCATTAATACTACACCTAAAATAACTCATGATGCATCTAAATATATGTCACATCTATTCCCATGTTCACAAATAATCCACATTGGATTTGTATAAAAAATATTCTCCAATCAATTAATTTTTTCCACACTTTTCTAACCAGTGAAACATCCTCCCATTGTTTATCATTGTAGTCATGGGTACTCATAAACATGATAAATCCTTGATAAAACACTGATTGTATCCCACAAAAATGCTAATAATCAATATAAAACATTTTTCGAGGGTGTGTCTAAAGAATAATTACCTCAAATGTTTTTAGGTATACTAATATATCAGTCTAAAAAACCACATTCCCAATAATTTTACATTATGAATTTAAAAGTGAATCTTCAATACTGTGGAATAAATATGTCTTGTTTGAGGTTTAATCTGGACTACCTCATGATTTCCCACACTCTAATTTATGGTTGGGGGTAAATGAGGATATCATAAACAAAAAACCATGATTAAACAGTCAAGTTGTAGGTGTAATTTCTTCTTCCTGAGTTCTATGAACATAATAGATGCATTCATCAGTCCAAAATACATCACTATGTACACATAGAGCGTTGAACTGATCCTAAGTTTTTTCATCACAATGTCATCCTCTCTATCCAAAAATTGGTGGAAGGATCATTTAAGATCAATCATAAATATCCATTGATCTCCTCAAAACTAGTCAATGAGAATATCATTATTTGTAAAATGTTTTATATTCATTATGGTCACATGATACTCCTATCGGTAATCAATGGAGAGCTGAATACAGTAAAGGCCTTGAAATTCCATGTAATTTTCGTTAATTATATGGAAATATTCGAGTCTTCATATTCTGACAGAACATTATTTTGAGGCCTAGAGAGCCCAAATTGTTTTCATCAAGTTTATAAATACTTTTAGAAAGCATGTGAGCAGTTTTTTGTAACTTTTGAATCGGTTATTGGAATCGAAATCTAAGGGCATCGTTGATATTGCAGCACCGGTAGTAGCTTAAAGAGACATTCTCCACACCTGTAGTTGTTCATGGGTCGAAGATATTTTTTCTACCCATCGTGGGAAAATAAAAAATATGGAAATAAAAATAATCTAACTTTATTTTTATTCTACGTTTTAATTCTTTTAAATTTCTGTTTGTGACCATCCGATCTCTTCAAACCCTTTTTTAAATTGTGCCAAACCCCCAACCTTAAATGACTTCACTAAATAATTTAATTAAACCTATAAATTAAGGGTGATTCTCTTCATCACCTGGATTGAGGGGCTCTTGGTTTTTGATGGAGGAGAAGCTTGGTGGAGGATCATGCTGGAGGAAACCCCCCTTAGGGGAAGAACTCTTCTCCTTTGACGAACATTTCACGAATAAAGAACGCTTTCAAAAGATCTCTAATGAGGATCACATTCAACAACAATGAACAGACGTCTGTATTTACCACTCCTCATTAACATCAATGAATTTTTGAAGTAGGGATTATAGTTTTTGTATAAACCATACCATGTTCTTATCATTCTTCCAAATTTAATAACACTTATGCCGCTTTCTACCGTTCTAACATGGAGGGTGCAAGCCAAATCGAACACAGCTAGACCCTATGAAACCTTTTTAGATTTTTATGTTCTCCATGGATTATTTTCGGGTTGAGTGAATCAAAATTGTGGCTGTCCCAAATAGATGGAAACGTCCCGAGGTGAGTGCGAGAGTCTTCATAATAAAGGTCAGGTGACCTGGGCAAGCCTAGTGAACTGAGGAACGTCCCCAATGACCAGGGCCAGCGACATGCGCCGATAGGTCTTGGGAGTGGTGTCCGACACTCTGGATGGCCACCATAACGGCGGCAGTGCGACCATGCTGCCGTGGGAGGGCCGCGGCCAATCGGTCATGGCAAAGCAAGGGCGGCGGCTGGCGCAGGGTCAACCGCATGAAGGGGACATAGGTGCACGTCCATTTCAATGAGCATGTGGGGGTATGCCGCATGAGGCCTCTACAGAGAAGGATGGGTGTACAGATTGCTTCTAGCCACTTGTGGTGGCAAGGCGAGTGACCACGCCACGTAGGTGGGATGGCCATCTGGACAGCCAGGGAGCCAAGCTAGACACCGGGTCCCTCGTTCTATTTGTTTTCGCCACATGATGTTGGCCAGTTGGCCACCCAACCCGAAAAAAATTTCCATTCGGGGTAACCTAGGGGAACCTCCCACTTGGGAGATGGCTAATGAGGACCCCACTCTTGGCCACTCAGGGGCAGGCCAGCTGGGGTCCTCATGTGGGTTGCCCAGCACGGGTTGCCCAACGTGGGCTGCACCACAGGCTGGACCAAGTGGTCTGGGTTGGATCCAGTGGGCTGGGTTGAACCCAAGGATGGACCCAGGTCTGGCCAAGTCAAACCGAACTGGGTCGGGTCGGGCCGGGTCGACCCAAACCCAGACCAACATTGACCCCTTTCCACTCTTTCCCCTATAACATGAGCTACAGGCATCTGGTTGACGAACTGTCTACGGCCCCAGAAACCTTGGATCGAGATGGTTATTTTGGTATACCCCACATTAGTTTTTCATAATGTTGTGTTACATCCGGGTTGGATTGAACATGAATCCAACTAGGCCCTTGGGACTAAAAGGCCAATAACATACAGACCGGGCATCGGATTGACGTGTCGTATGTTGTTTCGAAACCCCTTTTACATTGAGTTCATTGGGGATACATCTTCATGGGACTTCATGGTTGTTGATTTATTGACCCATGGATTGAGGAGCAGACCCTCCAAGAATAAAATGAACTTAGTGTGGGAACTCTATGGCTCATTGTAACATGAGAAAGGGATCCTACATGGGTCTGTAATTTGGTATCCTTCATGGGTTTGTGTTGCAGGATACCACATAGATCCACTCTATGAATTCACGTGGGACTACTCTAGGATCCTACATGGGTCTGCTGAACTTGGATCATATGTGGGTTGGATGATTTAGGATCCTACGTGGGTCTACCTCTCAATAGATTAATATGATTTAGTCGTACAATCCAATCATATTTTCTACCGTACCTATGTTATAATAGTTGTGAGATGAGTTCTAATCTTTGTGGTGAAACCATTGCGGTTCTTTTCTATGTGTTTTTAACTAAGAGATACTCACCCATGTGGTGTTACCTTTGTGGTACTTCTTCCTTCGTGGACAGTGGTGATTGTGTCTTAGGATATGGAGTTTTATGTAATTTTGACAACATAGGTATATGTATTGGAATTCACCAATGTAAGGATGGTTTTTACTTCGTACCTTGGGATTTTTATCTTACTTTTTTTTTACTTTGTGGATTCTAGGAGACCTTCTAGAGTCCAGGGTACTTACAGAGTATCGTTATACTCACCCCTACATGGGCTATGCCCGCACCTTGTCGTGTAATGTGGAGACGACAATCATCATTGATCGAACTAAGGTGACAGACAAGAGGATCCTCAGAGGTGTACTTAGACAATATTTACCAAATGGTCAATTTGGTAAAGAGCTATACCTACCCTTCGGGTAGGATCCTTGGCAGGTATTCACATGAGCTATTTTTAGTTTACTTTTACTTTATATTTGGGCTTGTATTTTGTCCCCTTTTTACATTCGATACACACCATGTTTACTATATATTGTTTTACTTTGTGCTTGTATCCTGTTTTGTGCATAGTTTTTGGAGTTATAGGTTATAAAGGCCATGCCTTCGTGTTTTTAGGGAATGAACCTTTTTCTGCTAGTCACCAGCCCCTAGCCTATGGAAGGGGGGTTTGGGGTAGTCACGGTATGGGCCCTGAGGGACGGTTTGGGACAAATTGGAATCATAGGAGTCAGTTCTACCATAGAAAATTGTACTCTGATCTTTTAATGGTAATATTGTTAAGTTTAATGAGCGTGTTTATCAGTTTAGGGAATTCAGTGTTGGTGCAGCAGCCGACGTATCCATACACCAGGACCCTGAATTCTGATTTTAGACTCAGTGAAAGAAAAAAAGCTGATTGTGTCTGTGTTTTAAAAGCTTTTCTTTGTGATATTTTTGAGTCATATCACTATGTATAACATATTGACCATGCTCCATCTATTTCCTTTCATGATGAATCCACATAGACCGCCAAAACAGGTTCTGGGTATAGTGTTCTGTGATAGCCCACCGAGTGATGAGGCCTCGGTGTAGGGCCCTTTTTCCGTAGAGGCGCTAACGAAGGAACCAACAGTACCAATAACTATTGGGCCACTGATGCCAATATCCCCAACAGAAGAGAGTACACACTACTTGAGTGTGTTGCATGACTTCCAGCACCAGAGGCCCCCTAGGTTTAGGTGTGAGGTGCACCTACAGGTGGATGAGGATTGGATGGAGGTCGTAGTGAGTGTCTTTTAACTGGTAGGGACACCAGCTGATCTAATGGTGATCCTTGCTGCTAGTCTTATACAGGCAGCAGTAGGTTGATGGTGGAGCTTGATGCTCTAGGTTCATGATGAGGTGAAACTTCACTGGGAAGACTTTGAGAGCCTGTTTAGGGAAACGTTTGTCCTAGTGACCCTTCAGGTAGTGCACATACATGAGCTTCTGCATATGTAGTAGGGCATCACGACTGTGGCTAAGTACTCATTGAGGTTCACCGACCACTCACTCATCTCCTCTAATATGGTGCGGGACCCATTTTTCAGGGCTCCAACCTTCAAGTCGGGACTCAGGTGGGAGATTAGGGCTTCAATTATTTCTCTCAGCATCTTGACACAGGAAGGGGTGTTAGAGAGTGCCCTCTAAGTGAAGAGTTTTCTTGGTGATCATTCACTAGTAGTGAGAAAGACCACTAGGCATCACGTAGTAGAGTCTTCTGCAGCTGGAAGCCGACAGATGTCACGGAGTTCAAGGAGGAGCATACCAGTAGGTGGACGACCGTAGGATTCAGGGTCAGATGTGCTGGGAACCTGAGACATAGCCATTCATGCAAGGAGTAGGCAACATTACACATGTGTCGGGTAGGGTCCAATGGCTTGTGACTGCCTGACCCTCCATACAGATGATTAGTAGATGGTTGAAGGACCACCCTGGTAGAGACAGTGGTTTGACCAAGGAGGTATGTAGGTTGTAGACTGAGATGGCATGGAGGTAGTCGTATAGGTGGTGGTGGGTGACGATTCGAGGTGTTACTGCCACAACCACCAGGTGGTCCACCCTGACCACAAAGAGTAGGTGGACAGGGGCAAGCTCAGCTCCAGGTAGCTGAGGCCTAAGACCACAACCCCCAAAGATGAAATGAGGTACGATATCTTTCTACTCCACCTTAGCTACAGTACTTATTGACACAAATTCTAGTAATTAATTTATTGACACTATCATTGTTCGGATCTCAGAGATTTCGGTGGAGCTGTTGGCTTGATCCATATGGATAGAGACTCATACTAGAGAGGATTCGATGATTAAAAACTATTAATGGATGTGTTAGCTTACTCAAGGAGGTGAGTTCTTCAGATGTGATCTTATAGAAGCGGTGTCGAGGTCTTAATATGTTATCTTTGGTAAGGATTGGTTATCTATTTTACATACCCAGATCCACTGCATTAGGCAATAACAGGGGGTAACCATGAGGGTGGGACTAGGTTTACCTTCAACGGTGAGAAGGGAGCCTTTATATCACAATATGGACTTACCTGGAAGAGAGTACAGCCGATCACTCATTAGTTGGCTAGCCTTAACCTTGAAGCAGTTGTTTTGGAGAGTCTGAGTTGTCTTGTAGTGATGAAGCATCACACAGATGTCTTCCCTGATGATGTTCTGGGTCTACCTTCTCACATATATGTGGACTTTTACATTGACTTGTACCCCAAGATGGCACCGATATCTAAACTATCATATCGAATGGCTCCCATAGAGCTTCGTGAATAGAATGTATAGCTAGAAGTCTTATAGGGGAAGGGGTTGATCTGACCTGGTGTTTCTCCTTGGGAAGCCCCAAATTTTTTTTCCATGCAGGCGGATGTGAGCTTCAGAGTTTGTGATAACTATCGACACCTGAACTAGTTGATAATGAAGAACAAGTACCTAGTCCCGATGATTGAGGACCTCTGTGATCAGTTGAAGGGTGCATGGGGGTTCTCGAAGATTGACCTCAGATCAGGCTATCACCATCTCATGGTATGAGATGCGGATGTACAGAAGATGGCTTTCAGATATCGGTATGGACACTACAAGATCTTGGTTATGCAATTTGGTGTGATAAATTCACCAGCTATTTTCATGAGACTCATGAACATTCTCTTTCAGACATACATTGATCGCTTTATTGTAGTCCTCATCGACGACATTCTGATCAACTCGGCTACTAAGGATAAGAATGCATATCATTTGTATGTAGTTCTGGACACAATCTGAGAGCACCATCTTTATGGTAAGCACTCCAAGTGCCAATTCTGGTTCTGAGATGTTCACTTCCTAGTACATGTCATCTCAGAGGCTGGAGTTTCGGTGGATACCATGAAGATTGAGGTGGTACATTCTTGGGAGCCACCCAGAAGTGTGACAGAGGTACGAAGTTACCTAGGTTTGGCCAAATTCTAAAAAATATTTATGCTAGAATTCTCTAGTGTAGCAGCACCTTTATCAGCATTTACGAAGAATGGGGAACCATTCGTGTGGTCAGAGAGATGCCGGAGGAGTTTTTAGGAGCTGAGGCAGAGGCTGACTAATTTCGCCATCATGATGTTACCAGAGGAGAGATTTGGGTTTGTAGTCTACATGACACTTCAGGGACTAGGCTCAGATGTGTCCTGATGCAGGAGCGACCAGTTATAGCATATAGTTCTTGACATTTGAGACAACATTAGAATAACTTTTCTACCCATGACCTTGAATTAGATGTGGTGGTCTTTTCCTTGAATATGTGGTGACACTATCTGATTGGTGAGTCTTTTATAGTCTAATATGATCACCAGAGTCTTAAGTATCTTTTCTCACAAATGGACATGAAACTATGATAGAGGCTTTGTCTTGAATTCATCTCAGACTATCACTTTGAGATATTCTATGCTCCTGGTAAGAGGAACTTTATAGCAAACACACTCATGAGGAGATCTGGTATAAATCTACTGGGTGACGGGACAGAGCAGTAGGCTGCTTTGCAGATATCATTTGTGGAATGAGATGAAATAGATTTTCTTCAGTATCTTACATTCACTCCCCCACTTCTTTAGCAAGTCAGGGAGGTGAATCATGGGGAAACTGACTGTGAGGCTCGACGTTCTCAGATATCCATAGGAAATTCACCTTATTGATTTTCAAAAGGTGGGGAGAAAGTCATCCTTTTCAAATGAAATAACATGGTACTACTGTCGCGTTAGGAGTTAGTGTTGAGGGAGTTCCACACATACCCTCTAGTGGTACATCCCGGAGTTGCGATGATGTACCAAGACCACCAATGATAGCATTATTCATCGAGAATGAATAATGAAATAGCAGAGTTTGTCTCTTGGTGCCTCACTTTTCAGCAAGTGAAGGTGGAGCATCAGGTACCAGCATTCTTAGTTCATCCTTCAGAGGTCCCATAATGGAAGTGGTATGGGATATCCATGGACTTTGTGATAGTACTTCCATGTACATCCAGTGGTCATGATTTTATTTGGGTGATCATTGACTGACTCACCATGTCGGCCCACTTCCTACCGATTACAGAGAAGGGTTCAGTAGAGAGAATGGGGAGCCTCTCTGTGCAGGTGATTGTGCGGCTTCATGTAGTACCCTCGATGATTGTCTCCAATTGTGATACACATTTCACTTCTCGTCTATAGAAGGGGTTTTAGGTGGATTTTGAGAGGCTACTTCATTTAATCATTGTCTTCCATCCTCAAACAGATGGCTAGACTGAGCGGACCATTAAGAACCTCGAGTACATGATATGTACTTGTATCCTTGAAATCGGTCGCAGTTGATAGGATCACATTCCCTTGGTTGAGTTTTCATACCACAACACCTATCACTCCACCATTGGGATGACACATTTTGAGGATCTATATGTCTGAACATGCAAATCACCTTTGTGCTAGACTGGCCATGGTTGGTCAGCACTCATGGGAGAAGAGATGGTATGGGTTACCATGGAGATGGTGCAGATCATTTTGGTGTGGATGAAGACTGCCGAGATCTGGAATAAGTCTTAAGATGATAGGAGATAGAGACCTCTAGTGTTTTAGGATGGTGACCAGGTCTTTCTACGTGTCTCACCCCGATGGGGTTTGTGGAGATTTGGCTGAGGTGGCATGTTATCTCTAAGGTTCATCGAACCCTTTCAAGTCTTTAGCAGAGTTGGCGAGGTGGCTTACTACCTAGAACATCCACTTCAGTTGCACTGGGTGCATGATGTTTTTCATGTATCCCATCTGAGGAGATACGTGACTGATCCTAGTCACATATTTGACTGGGGAGATATTGACATCGATGATGGGGTGACGTTTTCAAAGGATCAATTAGAGATCGAAGATCAAAAAGACATATTCCTTTGTGGTTGATCGATACTTTGGTTCATGTACGTTGGCAGCATAGGAAACTCAAGGAGAGTTCATGAGAAAGGGAGGCTCAGATTCATGCAAAGTACCCCCACTTGTTTTCCAAGTTTTTATGATGTGGATTTCGGGGACGCAAAACCCTGAGTAGGGGTGAATGTAAAGTCCTGGAAATTACATGTAATTTTTTTAATTATATTGAAATATTCGAGTCTTTAGTTTCTTAAAGAACCTGATACCACATCCTGGAGAGCCTGTAATGTTTTCATGACGTTTCTTAGGTCCTTTATGTAAGCATGTGAGAGGGGTTTTATATCATTCAAACCAGTGCTCGGAATCGAAATCTTAGGGCGTCGTTGATCTTGCAGCATCGATAGTTTCCTAAGGATTCCTTCACCTAGGCTGCAGTTGGTCATCAGTGGAAGATTGTTTTTTTCTACGCATCGTGTGAAAAAAAAGGACGAAATAAAAATAAACTAACTTTATTTAAATTTAACTTCTAAATTCTTTTGAATTCCTTATTGGGGAACACCCAATCTCTTCAAACCCTTTTTTTAATTGTGCCAAAACCCCAAAATTTAATGACATCATTAAATGATGTCATTAAACCTATAAATTAAGGGGGAGGATCATCATCACCTGGATTTCGGGATCTTGGTTTTTTTGGCAGAGAAGCTTGGTGGAGGATCTTGCTGGAGGAAACCACCCATAGAGGAAGAAATCTTCCCCTTCGATGAAGATTTCTCTAATAAAGAACTCTGTCAAAAGATATCCAATGATAAATGTCTTCAATGACGAAGAACTAATGTCCGTCTTTCCCTCTCCTCACCAACATTAATGAATCTTCGAGGTATGGATTGTTGTTTGTGTATACACCATACCCCGTTCTATTCATTTTTCATGATTTAAGAACAACTATGATGAATTCTACCATTCTAACGATGAGGGTTTAGGAACAAACGAACACCAATTGACCCCTCTACATCCTTTGTGGATATTGGTGTTCTTTGAGGCTTGTTTTTGGGATTAGAGAATCCTGACCATGACGGTGTTGAATCAATGGTGACATCATGAGATAATTGTGGTAGTCTTTGGAATAAAGATAGGGCCACCGGGGCACACGTGATGTCCCCAGGAACGTCCCCTGTGATAGAAACTGGTACAGATCAAGAGAGGTCGTCGGCCCTCTGTCCTGCTGCGATAATGGTGGCCGTGTGACTATGCCACCAGGGGAGGACCGCGGCCCGTCGGCCATAGAAGTTCAAGGGAAGAAGCTGGCACATGGTAGGCTGTGTGAGGGGGTAGCAGAGTGTATCCATGTCACCGGGCCTGCAAGAGCCATGACACGAGGCTGCAGTAGTGAAATAGAGGCAGTCGGCTCGCAGCCGGGTGCTGGTGGAGGCGCAATACGTGACCACGCTGCACATGTGGGCTAGCAGTCCAGCCAACTGGAGTCCCGAGAAGGACTCCAGGCCCTGCTTGACAGTTTTTGGCGTTCGGTGGAATCAGCGGGTTGGCCACCCAACCTGAACGGCTGGTACATTCATGGAACCCAGGCGGCGCCTCCCCCTTCTAAGGTTGCAAGGGTAGACGCCACTATAAGGCCACCCTGCCACGGGCCATCTGCAGCCCTCCTGTTGGCTACCCAGCAGGTCGGGCCACGCTGGGGGGCTAGGCCGGACATAGAAGGTAGGGCCGGATCCAGCGGGCCGAGCTAGACCCTATGGGCTGGGTTAGATCCTTCGGGCCGGGTCTGGCCCAAACCTGGTCGAGTCGGTCAGAACCCGGACCAACTTCAACCCCTTTCCACTCTTTCAGTCATAACTCTATCTACGTCTGTCCGTTTGATGAACCATCTACGGAACTAGAAACCATTGATCAAGAAACTACGTTTTTTATATCCCACTTGAGTTGTGGATAAATTTGGGTTGTGGATGGGTTGGATCGAAAACGAATCTGACATGGCCCTCAGGGCTAAAAGTCCTATAACATACAGACCATGCATCTGATTGACGCGCCATCTATTTTTTAAGAACTCTTTTATGTAGCGGTCCATTGAGATACATATTCATGGGAATTATTGGGAATTGGAGTATCAACATGTATCATGAGGAGCGGACCCTCCTGGAATCAAGAGAGCTTAGTTCGGGAACCCTATGGCTGGTTGTAACATTAGAAAGGGATCTTACATGGGTCTGTGCTTTGGGATCCTATGTGGGAATGTGTTCTAATATCCCATGTGGATCTGCTCTAGGAATACATATGGGACTACTCTAGGATCCTACATAGGTCTTTTATACTAGGATCCTATGTGGGTCTGATGATTTTGGATCCTACGTGGGTCTTCCTCTCAATAGTGTAAGATGATTCAGTAGTTAAATATAATCATCTTTTCTATCGTACCTAACTTATACCTTGTGTGAGCTATGTTATGATATTTGTAGTGAAACCATTCTGGTTATTCTATGTGTGGTGTTCCCTAAGAGTTACTCACCTATGTGGTGTTACCATTGAGGTACTTCATCCCTCATGGATAGTTGTGCATTTGGCACATGAGATTGAACTTTGTGTAATTTTGAAAACTTGGGTATATGTATGGGCATACATTTAAGTAATGACGGTTGTTACTTCATACCTTGTGATTGTACTCTAACTTTTTTTGTTTATCCGTTGTGGATTCTGGGAGACCTTTGGGGGTCTTGGGGTCCCTAGTGAGTATCGTTATACTCACCCCTACATGGGCTATGCCTGTACCATGTCGTGTCCTGTAGAGACGACGGACAACATTGATCAAGGATAAAGTTGATGGATAGAAGTCTTATCAGAGGTGGACTTAGATGAGATGTACCATAGTATTGACTTGATAGAGATATGTACCTACCCATCAGGTAGAATCCTTGGCGGGTGTTCACAGAAGCTGTTTTCAGTTTACTTGTACTTTACAGTTGGGCTTGTATTATATCCCCTTTTTACATTCTATAGACACCCAGTTTACTATATATAGATTTAATTTATTCATGTATCATTTTTTGTGCTTAGTTTTGTGTGTTTACAGGTTATAAAGGCAATCCCTTTCCATTTTTAGGCAATACACCTTTTGGTGCTAGTCTCCAACCCCTGGCCTATAGAAGGTGGGTTTGGGGTAGTCACGACATGGGCGTCTAGGGATGGGTCATGACAAAGAAAACCATCTACCTTCTTGATGACAAATAATAGTTCAAAACATAATTATATATTTTTACTTATTAATTCCTTTTGTTACAAGTCCCTGAGATATGTTTTGAGCCCTATGAATGTACTCTATATAATACGACAAGGTGGTATAAATGTTAGTTGTCAAATTTTCATGAATTCTTTCTCAAATTGAACTCCGAAATCATGAAAAATACCAATGAAGTCATCTTAGACGACATCCTAATAGATATCCACAACCTGAAGATAAAAATAGGGGTATAACATTAATCATGAAAAAAGATAAATTCCTATAATATGTGTCATAGTCATCCAAACATGGATCAGGTCTATACCCATTATACGTTCTCACAACTTGTGCACATAGGTCATCTAGAACATCTCTCCCAAGGGTAATGTAATTTATACCAAACTCTGATAATAATGAATATGGTATCAAACCATGGTCAACTAGTTCCTTCTAATAATAATATCTTTGATCATCATATCTAGAATAATGAAATTCCATAGATATATATTACGATTACAAATTATAAAACACTCTAGGATTTGATTATGATGACCCACTTTCATGCCCACTAGAGTATTAAAGGAAATATTCTTTATAGATAACATGATTGGTATATCAAGTCCAACATTAAATTTTCTATCTATAATGGAATGTGAATTAGCTGATTCAAAATATGTTTTAGATAGTGTTGAGGTGATCAAGAAGATACCTATAATAGTATATAATCACTCACCACTATTGGTAGAATTCATAACCAACACATATTTTTGGCATGCCAAAACATTATGATCTGGTCACTGACATGTGTAACGCATTTGATTCTTCGTTGTCTGATCCTACTACTGAGCACCTTTATGGGATCCATGTGTCCTAAATCATTCTTACATGAAACCCCTATAGAACTTCAAACTCAATGTTCTAGAAACAAACTCCTCTAGATTTCATATCCTTCCATGTGTGCAATATATTTATAGATTTATTGTGCAGAACATGTGGCAATGTCTTACCTCCTCATAGATTATTCACAATTGATGTCTCTAGAAGGGGAAGAGGTAACCATACTATGCTTCACCTAGTTATCAGTACTGTATCTCATGCCATGTTATTCCTCTCCCTTATTCTAGAAGTGATACTCGTGGTAGAAGAAAGAGGTATACCCTCTTCAGTGCTAAACGGATGGAGGAATAATAACTACTCAATCCTTTTCCACAATAATCTTATTTTTCAAGGAAATCCACAAAAACTCGAGATAATAATTTAGTTTGAATCTCTTATCACATCATCTGATATAAGGATGAATACCAATATGAAACTTTTCATCCATTTTCCCTCATTTTAGGTGAATAATGGAGTTAAACATGGTAGTTGAGTAGAATGATTGGAGCATACTATTATGGTAATTTATCTAAACTAAAACTCTTTGAATTTGATGGTATGTATTTGATTTATCTTATTAGTAAAGAACATGTTTTCAAAGGCCTCACAATAAAGTCATTCTTGTATAACTTTTTGTCCCATAATAGTCCACCATCAAAGGGTAGAAACCTGATGTATGAATATCTCTTGCTTGACTAGTTGGTCCTCTAGTGTCTCAACCAACTCATAGATTCCCTCAATGATTTATAAATATTATTTTTCAACATATGGTCTTCTAGTGTCTAGAAAAGAATCGTGGATTCTAGAGATAAAAGATTCAGTCATAGTAAACCATAGATGATGTTTCTTCCCTATTGTAAGGTACAATCCAAAAGACTCTTATCTGGAGTAGATATAAAGATCAAACCCCTTGATCTAGTGTGCAAACATGTTTAGGCGTATCTTCTCCACAACCTATGGTAGTAAAAGTATGTAATTACTAGTAAGAGAAATCATGTTTCTCCAAGTTGGAATTGTTCTAATATTAAAAAAGAATGTTTTTGACATCACAATCTGTTGGTTCAAAAAATATTATAATCAATATATGGGATAAAACAATCCTTATCATTTATGCGTCCCACAACCCAAGTTACAATTCTACTACTAATATCTGTGGTTTTCGATCTGTACATGTTAACCAATTTAACATATGTATATATATATAGATATCTAATATAACAGAATTATCAAGTTAAAGAAAATAATTCCAATAAGTATATAACAATAGAATATGATATATATATTACTAAACAAAAGAATAATTTTTATCCATAATTGATATCACAAATCAAGGCATTAAATTATAGAACTTCTAGATAGTTTGTAAGAGTTATATAAATGGAATGTGACCAAATATTCCAAAATATTATCAATGAAATCACCCCAATCCCACAAAAAATAATCATCTAAACAATGGTAACTCAGATACGTGTTATACATGAGTTGTCTAGGTTCCTAGAAACTCCCAAACCTAACTCCCAGACTACATATCTCTTTTCTACAATGTCCTCAAAATACAAAGAATAAGAGAAAAACATATTTTGGTATACCATTTAGTAATTCTCAAAATGAATTCACCAGGTCCATGATAACAACCACATCACCTCATGTGGGACTCCATATATAAATTGGGAGTTAATAAGAAACAAGGGTCCTGATGAAATAAAAGGGGATACTATAACATCAATATCATTTATATACAAAAAGATAGATATAAAATGTCAAACCACTCTGAGTAAATAAGGAGAAAGAAGAAAACGTCATAATGTCATAATAGAATGAACACATATCATTTAAAAGATATAAAAAAGGATCCCAGTGTGGGAAACTAAAATAGAATATATGGTGCATGAAAATAAAAATAAACTCTATTAAACTCTTTGGAGTACATCTGTGTACTAATACATGCCTCTTGTTTCACTACTTAGTTGTATTCCACTATCCTCTTATTTCTACCTGGATCACTATACATGAAGTATAGATGTGCATCAAGATGCATGTATAGTGTATGAGTAATAAAACCTTGTAGATAACCACTAATACAACCTTAAAATAATTGGAGATGGAGAAAATTTTAATTCAATGAAAACAATAAATGCACAAGAACTCATCAACAATCATATATCAAGTGTTCCTATGCTATGAAAGACACCGCAATCCCCTAGTCTACTTATTTTCTATCTATGTAGAATTGATAATTGAAACACATCAATAATTTCTGATAAATAGAATCATGTATGAAAAATATGTTACGTAAAATCTAAATTGAATTTAGATTCAGGTCGATCAACATTTATGACTTGTGAGAAAGTACTCACAATCCACAAGTTATCACACTTCAGAAATTTACTTGGTATCCAAAGGACACCAACTATTTCCAGTCAATAAGGTTGTCGTAATCCTATCCTATTTGTTGGTTCCCCATCTATATCACCACACGTGATGCTCACTCCCCATCTAAGGGGTAATCCTACCCTGGTGGTCCACCTTTATGAGTTGCAAGATAATACCTCTTTGGAATGTTAAATATGAAAAACATGGAATAGAATAATAAGTAAAAGAATAGAATCTCATCAATAGAACATAATAGCAACATAAACAACATGTTATCAACTATAATAATGGTTACAAAAAATATAAGAAAACTCGCGGATTCATAAATCATAAAAAGGTACCAAAACCTATACACTCACCCACATGTGATCAATATCCATAGTGGTCAAACAATTTATAGAATTTATAAAATCAAATAAAAATTAGATTATAAAAGGGACCCAAATAGTAGTAAACTAATTACCTTAATCTCATTGATGATGTAACCCAATATTCATCAAAATATCAAAGACAAACACACAAAGCATACCCATGTAAAACTAGCTCATATGTGAATGATACCAATGTTGGGTTCTGGTTCATCAAAGAAATGGTTTTGAAAATACATCCAAGAGGATTCTTTGACAAGAAGGGTAGTTCTAGAATCACATATCTCATAGAGTCCACCAATGGTAAACAATCCAATATATTATGATAAAGTGGTTGTAAGTTCTTCATATATATTTCCATTCATAAACGGATCATGAATTCCTTTTATAATATAAATGATAAAACAGTCTCTAAAAAATGGAAGTTGATATTTCATCATACAATAATTGAAATATAAATATAAGATGATATTTATTATGAATAAGTTCTTAATAATATTGACCAATAAACACATACATGGAAACATCCACCATTCAAGAGAGATCAAACTATGTCAATGTGGTGTCATCTATATGTTGAATCCTCCATTAATATATAAAAGGATCATCTATATCACATTATATATTTAATTAGAACAAATATATTTACAATATTATTCTGTTCTAACATTTATCATCCATCTATAATATTTATATAAATAATATCCATGATCCCATATATATGGTAGGATCACAGTTGAAGAATGATTAAGATAAAATCATGAAAGGATGTCAACTTTCTATATGAACAATAGATATATAAATATGGGGAGAAATTATTATCATATAATCATAGAAACCATTGATCTATCATAGATCCAAGAGCATATCACTATTAATAAAAGAACATTGGAAAAGATAAGGAGAAAAAACTTCTTTCTTGTGCCATCATATTGATCCATTGCTGATAAACCAAGTGGAGATGAATAGGAAAACTCAATAATTAGTGGAGGTTTAATGTATTAAATATAATTATTATTATGTGAATTTTTTATTATAAATAGTTTCAATGAATGTTAAATTAAATGTTGTTTGGTTCATTTAATTCAAACTCATCTAGGCTATACCAACCATCCAGTGGGCCCTAGTAGTAGGTAATTAAGGTCTGTTGAAAATTGTAGTCATGTAGTAACTCAATCAGATGATTGGTGGTATTTTAGTGCCACCATAGGGTGAGGAAACTATATAAATCTCCGTACACAAATTCCAAAATCATTTGAACATAAAAACCAAACTATAGACCCATATAACATAGAATATTCAAAATGTGAAAATAAGAATTTATAAACATAAAACATCTCATACATAAAATTTATTGAGGATGTTACAACCCTCTTAATGACTTTTAACACTTAAGAAGTAACTTGAAATATTATTTATAACCAAGTCCAGATATTGAAACCAAACATCTTCCTCTTCATCCAATGTGTCCTCCTGCATTCATCCATGATTCCATAGAACCTGTAATTTCTATTCCATCGTCCCTCATAAGAAATTCTTGCTCAATTTTTTAATATGAATACTGTGTTACTCATATGATTAGTCATGATCTAGATCAATATCTTCACATTTAGGGACGTACATATGATTGGTAATGTACCATTGGAGATATGATGCATAAAACATTTAGTTCATTACTCAGTGGTGATAAGTAATTTCAAAAAGAAACAACACATTTCAAATTAGCTCATTGATCTCAAAGGTTTTTATATAAAATGGATATAGACTCTAATACTTCCTAAAATTTTTGTGGCCTTACAAAAGAGTCACTCCCTTAAAAAATTGAATCTCTTATAGAAAACTCAAAAGGTATTCTCATATGGTTGGAAAAATACTTGTTTAATATCTAGGATCTAATAAACCTCTTCTGAATCCAGCTCACTCTATTTGAGGACACCCATAAAATAATGGGTCTGATATATTCTTTATCACTAGACTCATGCTAGAAAATTGGTGAATGGAATGGAATACCCTAAAGAGATTCAAAATATGTCATCTGATTCAAAACCTGGTAACTATTTATATATTAAAACTCATCCAAGGATAGTTGATTATACTAATATCATCTAAAATGACATATTCATGAATGAATTATATCATTCAATATAAAAACCACTTGATTTTACCATCCATCAGTCTATGGATGGTATTTGGTGATTAAAATTAGGCGAGTCCCTTAGACATTTTCTAATCCCAAAAAAATTGTGACATAATATTTACATCTATAATATATATAATTCGAAAGTGAATAATATAGAATCATACAATTTCATGGTCATTGTCCTCATGTATATGGAGTGACTCTCAAAACTCAGTAAGAATTAAGTAACATTCATTAGTATATAAACAATCATCAAGATAGAATCATTATTCCTTAGGGTCCTAGGTATCCTTATCATAATGTTAATTATTATTTCCACCCAATTCCATATGGGCACTAGAAGAGGAAGGATCCAACCAATAGGATGTTGGCGAATCCTCTATATCCACTAGTAGGTAAGGCACTCTAAAATGGATCTTGAAATTTCTTCCTCATTCCTAGGCACATTAAATCCTACCTTATTTAATGGTATATTTTTTTCATTAGGATGAACCACCAACATAGAGGTACAAACTTATCCCATCAACTATTCCATAATGGAATCAGGGACTACAATTCTCCCATATACTAGGATCACAACAACAACAACAACCAATTAACTCCCACATATCAAGTCACTACTTGTAATCTATTCCTCCATCCCAACACACTATATATTAGTCTATAGACTATACTTTACATGGACCACTGAAGAATATGTTACCACCAATGGGGAAATTTATATCAATCCTAATCCCAATAAGAATTTATACCCCAATCGACCAACATGATTATCAGGGGATGATATCCCACTAAAGGTTGTTTGGCATGGTCCTGAGCTACATGCATCATATGGATAAGAGCATTTCCAATGACGTTACCAATACATAGTGCATAAGATATATCGAAGTTGAACACCTATTGGTATTCTACCAAATTATTCTACCTCTTGTCTGGACCCATCCTATGAGATGATATAGTGGAGGATCTTATAGCATATTTAGAAAATAAATTTAGATCTAATGAGATAATGTCACCAATACATCAAATCCCAGACCATGGATTCTAGTTCCACGACATGGGTAAGATATTTCTTCTCATTTTTTCCTTAGTTATGTGACCCATAATATACTTCCCATGCCTTCTACATCAATAAAACCCCAAAAACAAACCATTGATACATCACAATATATGACATGTTTGATCCTAGGATTCATATGATAAAAAATTATAGCAGTGTTCAACCTCCGATTCATATCAAGGGAATACTCATCAACCTTGTAAAAACATTGAAACATTACCCCTTTCTTCTTCAGTGCAGCCATGGGTTCTGATAAATGGGATAAATCTTAGATAAAACAATGATAGTTTCCCCTAAAAACCATAAATCACCTAATCTACATCATCTTCCAGGGATGTTACTAGGATGTCACAACCTCAACCACCTCTTGGTCTATTGATACACTAGTGTGGGAATTAATAGACTATTAATCATCCTAAACATTTATAATATTTGTTTTTTACAATGACTGATAATATTATTATATCAAGTGTTATGACAATGTTCAATTGAAACATGTGAAGGAATTGTTGGAATCGACTAGTTGGATTGTACCATATAAAGCCAATTTTTCTGAGCTTTTTATGGAGATGATATTACATATAGTTTCCCATGAAAATGACTTAGATGACATTCAAAAAATATAATTGTATCAGAACCATTTAGGTTGGAATTTGAAGCATATCGAGATCATAGTCCATATCAAGTTTATCAAACAACCTCATAAAAGTGTGTCCATCATACACCTTGCAATATTGGGAATACGCTTGTGTAATAAGGATTTTTTATCTAGACCCCAATAGTGTAAATTAGTAATATATTTTTAAATAATATAATGAATTTATTTATCTTTTTATTATTACATTAGAATGGTTAAATAATTTATTTGTTAAAAAAGTTTTCTTGATATAATGAAACAAAAATTATTATTTGGGAGATGTATAGATTCAACCAATACAATGTTTTCAGGAAATCATGACTTTTTTTAAAATAAATATTATATTTATAAAAATTTATAATATAATATTTCTTTAAATATAAATGATAATATAATTTTATATATTCTTAACTAACATGTATAGGCATAATAAATTGGGGCCATCGAAAAACTCCCTATCTGTTATTATAGAGAATGTTGATTTAATAGTGTAACTTTTTTAATTTAGAGAATTATATTGATAAAATAAATATTATTTTTGCAATTATCAGGTTGAATTTGTTAAATAAAAAAAATTATAATTCTATGAGTAATTTTTTTTAAGGTAATAATAAAATTTGGTATAAATATGCATAATGTATTATGACATCAGAAAATCATAAAAGATGTATAATAAATACTATAAATAGTATACATGACCAAAATTATGTTTCAATAATAAAAAAAAATTTACGTTATTTTATAGCCTTCATAAACTCATTATGAATACTACAACCAATATATTATGTATTAAGGGTTTAAATCAATTCTTCACAATCATGACTCACTTCCCCATCACCAAGGGTATAATTTTTTCTAGTATGTTTCTTATCCTAATAATGTATAGAAAACTAGTATATTTTTGTAAAATCCATTTTAAAACCCCATGGGGTGGTTTGTGGTTTGGAATAATTTATCCTATAGATTCCAAAACCTATGTTTATAAATTAATAAATAATTCCACCTCAATTTTTCTGTATAAACCCACACTACATCCCATTCATCTTCAACCAATAATCCTTTGAGAATGAAGGTAATATTCTATTACCTATTACATTACCTATGATTTACAATTTAATAGAAACTTTATTAACTATCATTAAACCTATCCTTGAATTTTTAAGTACCCTAATTATGCTACTGAAATTATCGTATGATTTTCTATGCCAATTATTATTTTTTGAATAGAAAAACCCATTTACACTCATGGATATTTTACTAGATTTACCTATAATAATTTTTTTTGGATTCTAGGTATATATACCACACTCTATAATAATGGGATTAAATGTGATGAAATCCAACCATTCATTGTATGATCTATGTGAAACACTTACACTTGTATATGATATGAATGTGATGCACGGGGCCAGAATAATATACCTCTTAAATTAATTGAGTAATGTTATTATTTCACAATTTTCCAGGTATAGTGAAAGATAGGTTATCCTAAGAACATTATGATATTGTTTCTTTGTAGTTGGAACTGATATACATTTATGATGTCATGTTTTATGTTATTTCTACATTACTATGTTGCATTTCCATTATCATATTATAGTGTGATTCAATGTTCATGTTTAGGGATCCCACCCCCCACCTATTATCTTAGTATTCCTATTTACTCTCATGTAAAACTTCACCATGTTATGATTTTATTTTTCCATTACTAGGATTTAAATCTCACCAAATTCTGATGTACCTCCCCAGGGTATCTCGTAAAATTTTAGAAGATAAAAGGAAACTAATTCCTTCTTATGAAACGTTAAAAAATGTAATATCCTTGTTCATTTTATTATGTCATGTACATAATCTCTTAGATAAACTACGCTTGAAAATATTTTGGGATTTTATTAAGTATGAATTTATGTAGTAACTTAAGAAATGAAGTGTATTAAAGATATGGGTTGTCATATTTGGTCTATGTGGAAAGTCTAGTTATTACTGGGATTAGGATTTTATAACACTACTAAAATAATTTTGGATAATACCAATAATCAAAAGAAATACCGAAATTTTGATAATTTATAGTGTAGGTTATCCCTAAGATAATACATCCATGCCTGGATAATAAAAGTGGATGTGGCACTATAATAGTTGTTCCAATGGGAAATAACTAAGAAAAGAGAACATTGAGCTTCACTCAATCATCACCTAGTGCCTGAAAAATAGGACTTATGAAAATAATGTTTTGAAAATAAAATTGGATGTTCTTTGGTAAATTAGATATCTCTTTTTGAACCATTGTGAATATTACAAAAATTCTCATATGATTTTATATTATGAAATAGATCATGGATTACATTGACTGAACCCTCGAATCCCATAGGATGAGGAGTGTATGTAATTGATGAATTATCAATTTTAAGTTTATATTTTTTTTCTTTTGATATTTTTAATAGTTTAAAAATTCCAATCCATAATTTTCCCTTTATTTAAGTCCATGTTTGGAAATAAGAGAATATAAGGAACCGACCTTAAAACATTACATAATATTGAAATTAATGAATAATTCTAATTGAGGATATTTCATGTTTAGATATTTAGAGAATTAGGCCATAACTATTACATGACAACTTGAATATCAGATGTAGACACTACTACTCAATATCCATTTTTTCATAAAATAAAATCTCCTAAAATCAAACTTGTCTAGTTCCATGTTTTAGACAACTTTAATTTTCCTTGATCCCATCATTGACCCTATTCGTCCTTAAGTCCTGTGGAATTTTTTTTAGAAAAACGGGATGATCATAAAAAGCTCAGTAAGGGTTATAAAATAAGGAAGGAAAACATTAGCCCATCAATAAAAAATAATCAATGAAACCATACTTTTCAATCATAACATATCTTCCAAAATCATAATATTTATGAATAACATGCAAAAATGATAAATCATAAAGTTTACTTATACAATCCATATAGAACCTACATTGTAGATATCACAGCTATGTAAGAAGTTACACTTGGAATACCCATCACAGTATATTCCCTATATCTCTTAGAAGAAACATCATGTTTACCTCTGTCAAGTTACCCAATGCATTGGAGAGCTATCCCGGGCTCACCCACCCTATTTTTATCACGAAACCACCCTTATACATAAATAATTACCAATAACCATAACATAATCATTACAAAAAACACAAGTATAATGGAAAGATACAATTTCCACCTTCCGATATATCAAATCAAGATATTGAAATAAAAAATTCTTTATCAAATCATTTTCAAAACCATTTGAAATTAATTTTTGAATCAAAGTGTCCCATACCACTTTGAAGATTTTAAATGAATTATCATTTGAAAACTTTAATTTCCATATAAATAAATCCTAAAACCCATTTTTAAAACATGGACATTAATAATAAATAATTAGAAGAATAAATCATTAAAACATTTAAAATGATATTTTTGTTAAAGAGTTTTTTTTATCAAAAAGATAGATGCTTGAATACATATAATTGAAAAATAACATATAATCAGAACATTATAATATCATGAGAATATTAGGAATCATGATATAATATGTCAAACAGCAGTATATACACCATATAAGAGTGAATTGTTTCATAACAACAATGAAGTCTTAGTTGAAATGTAAATAGAGATGAAATACCTTATAAAGATGGTATCCTTAAATTAAGGATAAATTAATCACATAATTATGTATGAAAAATATAAATACACCCAATATAATTTGATATTATGTGTAAAACAATCATAGGTCATTCATACATATTCATAGGACGACATATTCATGATGTACAAGGTCATGATTCTTTAATCCTCTCCTTGTCCTGGTGATAACATGCCAGAAGGTCTGGATTCTTTGAACCTTCTTCTTGTTCTTGTAACACCCTAAGCTTCCACGGTACGCTTCTTTTTCTATAATGCAATAGCTTGCATTGTACGCAAGTTCGAGATTATAACACACCACGACCAATCAATGTAGTTGTTATGAATATTAATACCCATTTTTGATATTAAATAAATTTTATATTTCAAAATTGACTTCATTTTTTTATTCGGAATATCGAAATTACCCTAAGTTGAATTTTTTAAGAACATCCAATTTTCTATGAATAGAAAAAATACTTAAAAACAACTTTTTTAATCAAAATAATTTATAGTCGTAAATTATACTAGTAAGTGGTTTTAATGTATAATTATAATATATTTTTACCATTTTATCCAATTGTTGTAATTATAATTAATTTCACATTGAAATTTGATATAAATAGTTGTCAATTTTTTAATATATAATATTTATTAAAAACATGCTATTTGTTGTGACAGTGGGAATTAATTATTAAATTAATTAATTAAAATTATATTTTTTTAATTTTGTAAAATAGGCATCATTTTTGAATTAGAAATATCAAATATACCTTAGGGTGAATTTTTGGTATTTTTCTGAAAAAACATCAATTTTTGATGAATAGTGAAACCACTAAGTGCTAGTTAAAAAACTAATTTTTTGTTTAAATGAAACAGTAACACTTATTTGAATTGAATTTCAAAAATCCTACATACATGGTTTTCATTAGTATGTAAAATTTCGTTCAATGGGATGAAAATAATTTTTGGTGAATAGTAGCTTTTATGTTTTATTAATCGCGATTAAAGGTAATTAATGTAATTTAAGATAAATATAATGTTATAATATTATGATATTACTTTTTCACTTGTCCTACCATTATTGTATGATTCATGTCCGACCAAGTCAATCCATGGGTTAACTTGGGGACCTCATGGAGCCACTTGGTTAAGAAAATGACATTAATAAATTTTTATTTAATGTAAAAAATAAAATTGTCACAAACATGTGTTGTTTTAATGAAATAATTATTACATGGGTTTATATAAGTTAACTTTTCAACTATAAATATTCATTGGAAAACTAAAACGATTTCCTACATCATGGTAATTTTTTTATAATTTTTAAACAATAAATAAATTTATTTATTTATAACACCATGATGATGCAGTGATTACCTCTTTAATTAACAATTCAAATAAAATGAAAAGATAAGGTAAAATATAAGACTTACACTTGTCTAAAACCTATTGGATGGGTGGATTTTGAACCCTCATCACCCTATCCTCTAATTATATCATTGTGAGACATTTAAAATCGGAAAATGATTTCATAATAATGTAACATTTCATGACTTTCCAAGAGTGCCCCTCCTCTCCTCTTATAAAAGACCCCAACCTCTACCACCTTATTCAAACCATCAAAGCCATTTTTATCTGCCAAAATCTGCCCAAATACTCTCTCAACTTCCCTCTCTTACTCATACAAGCATCACATTGGGCATAAGTCTTCCCAAGGAAGCCTTTGGCTCAAATAAAAAAGAGTTACCCGGTTTTAAGGTAATGTCTTCTCTTATGTTCTTTTGTTTTATTTTTCTTCTTCAACCCCTTAAACACTTTTTATTACATTATTTTGTAACAAAACCAGTATCGTCAATATAATAGGATATTTTTATGAGAATTATTATATTTACTCTTAGACACACCTTCGTCTAATGGTTAAAGAACATACCATTTCTGTGGGTGGTGAATTACTGCCTCACGAAATGATGATTGTTCAATCTTATTTTAACACCTCTATTGGTGGCCATTATGATGAAACTATATTTATAAATGATATAAATGATATTTATTTTTTACTTATGCTTCTGTATTTTTCATTTATGTCATACCATTATGGATATCATTATGGATAAACACGATAATTTCATTTTAGGATGTGCGGACTACCGCCCCCTCAATGTTATTTGAATCGTTAATGACATGTGTGGGAATTATAAAGGATGGAGTTAAATGATATTATATATCATATTATATTTTAAATATAATATACCTTTATAACTTCATGATTTAATTCCATCAAATATGAAATATAAATGAAAGTAGTGTTCATGCGTACGTACGGCTTACCGTCTACATGAACGGTGCATTTCTTTTCTTACCTTTAAATGTTATGAAATATTATAAATGCATGTATATACTGGATATATATGATATCAAGATCATTAATATAATTCTAGAGATAATGGATATTTTACCACATGAACAACTTGTAATTATAAGAATTTTATCGTTGACTCAAGTACCAATGATCGACAAAATGACCGTTATTAACATAAATGACAACATAATTTTCATAACATGGTAATAAGTGATATAAAAGGAATAATGAACTTGAAAAAAGGTTCTTAATAAAGTACATACAAACTCTATTTTATTATTCATGAGATTAAAGAATGATCGAGTCATGTCGGACACGAGGTAAGGGACTTCGTCTCAATCTTCTTTTATTGAGGCGTATTTTGTTATAATACCAGACATTCTTTTATTTGGTGTATAAAACCCTTTTAATTTTACATTAATTAAAAAGGAATCTTTTTTATATGAATCAGTTTACTTAATGATAAAAGGGAATGTTTTTTTGTCTTACATATGTATCAACAATGACTTATCTACCACCGTGACCATTTTTTGAGTTTCGACTTCCTCTACAAGCCATAACATTTTTTAAATGAAAAATAAATACCATGTTTTACTTTTCTCTTATTATGGTATTGAAAATGGTTTTGATAATGTTTTTATTATATCAATGCATTGTATTGATATCTTTTGATTGAAATGTTGAAATGTTATAGTTCCTTTATGCATGTTATAATTGATACGATTATGTTATGGTTTATGATATGTTTAAAACTTTTCATATAAGGAATGCATTGGACTTAGTAAGTGACAGGTGGAGCCCATTATAGCTCCTCGATGCATCGGTAGGTCTCATGAGACAAACTACTGTCTTGACACAAGGCCTTCACAAAATCTTTTTGTATTCATGGCACGAGGCCCTGGCTACGTGGTTATGATAGTCTGCCATTATGCATTCCATCATTCTAAAAGTGGTTATTGATATTGCATGTGATTATTCGACTAGTAGAATATCCATGCGAATAAGTAAATGGAATTATTTCATTTTATTTTTTCCAAATTATGCTGAAGTTCAAGTTTAAAGGCATTTGTTTTAGTTATACATTTCATTAAATGTTTATGTTTCTTTATGAATGTTTCCAATATATTATTATCCTTACAGGGCATCTGATATCACCCCTTCAAATGTTTTAATTTTTCCAGGATGTGAAGAAGTATTTTATGAATGACCTGCAGGGATAATATGAGGGGATATGAAGACAATATGTTGTTGTAGTTTTGATTTACTTTATGATGTAATGTAAGAATTATGAATGTATCTAGTGTTCCCAAAGCTGCTAAACTAATCGACCTTTTGAGACTTTACCTTTTGTGGTCATACCAATGTTACATAATAATGCACCGACTCTGGGTAACTTGGGTTAGGGTGTTATAGTTGGTATCAGAGATAGTTTAGTACTAACCTTTGAAGCTTGATTTAGATAAACTCTGATTAGAGAACATATTGCTAAGATAGACTTTGAGGATTAGTACAGATGATCTTCCTAGAATACTGGTTATATAGAGATTTTGTGAGTTTTCTTAGCAATACATCCCTGCCTGGATATGAGTTGGTAGAGGCGGCTCTGACACAGATGTACATAGGGGTAAACCCCAAAAACACCACTTTGAGCTTCACTCGAATGGGAACTGGTGCACGAAAATGGGCCTTGTTTCACTCTTGGTAAAGACACTCCCGGGGGATATGTTTAGGATAAATCTCATTTTCATTACAAAACCATTATGAAGGGATTATGAGTATATAATTCCTCAAAGAAAATATTTTTTTTTATGATTATGGATTATATCCGTAAACAGTTCAATTTATGTTAAGTTTTTTACAAGTATGGAATGATGTATTTTGATTCATAAACTGATCTAGTTTGTGCCATTATTTAGGAATAGTGCCTAGTGGAAGGAATGGAAAATGTATCAATGCATGCACTACATATAAGGATTTCCCCCCTGCTCAAGATACTTATAATGGAGCTAGTGATACAACTGGTGATGATCAACTTATCACCGTACTGGGACAACTCACTCAGGTTATGAATAATAACCTTACTCGTATGGAGCACCATGATCCATAGCATGGAGGATCAATGTTATACTGATACATGAGGAAACAACCAACAAAATTCAATGGGATTACAAATTCCTTAGTAGTTGAGCAATGGATTAATTCCTTAGAGAATATATTCCTTACATAGGGGAGTAGTGTAAAGGAATAGGTTATCATGGAAGTTTACCACCTCACTGGAGATGTTGATCAATGGTGTTCATTGATTGAAAACATGAAGGAAGATTTTGAATTATAATATATGGAATGGATGGAGTTCAAAGAGATTTTCTTAGAAAAATACTTTCCTTGTGACCATCGAGAAGATATGGAAAGGAAATTTCTGAGTATGAGACAAAAGGAGGATGAGAATGTTGCAAAGTATAAGGATAACTTTACAAGGTTAGCGAGTTATTCTGCATATTATATACGTAACCCAAGAAATAATATTGATCGTTTCTTTCATGGGTTAAATCATTTCTCTGTCGAGCATTGGTCTTACAATACTTCTCATTAAACGAAGACATTGTCTTATGTGCTATTAAGACGGAAAAGTAATTCTCTAAGTCTTACGACTTTAAAGAATAGAAGATAAGATAAGATCTTCTGATCACTCTGGAATGAAAATAAGGGGAAGAAGGGAAAATTATAATACCCATCCTGTAGTAAATGTGGGAATAAACACCCCAGTACTTGCTTGAAAGGAATGGGAGTCTATTACCAGTGTGGTGAAAAAGGCCACCAAGCTCGTGATTGCAAGGGGAAGAAAGAAGCAACTGATGTTCAATGATACAATTGTAGATGGACGTGACATTATGCAAATAAATGTCCTTAGTGTCAGGGGAACATACCTCAGAAAAGGACAAGGGAATAAGGAAAAGCTTTTTCTATCACTACTGCTGAGGTAGAAGCTCTGAAAGACATGGTGGCAGGTAATTTGATGGTTTCCTCATGTTTAGAAAATGCATTATTTGATTCTGGATCATCACATTGTTTCATATATTCCCAGTTTTCTATGAAAATTAGATATTTCCAATTTGATTTAACAAGGGAGTTGTCAGTCAAAACTCCTAAGGGAAATATCAATGCAACGAATTTTTGTGAATTAGTTCCCATTTGAAGATATAAATTATCTTTATCTGCTAATCTCATCGTCATACCCATGATTAAAATTGATATAATCCTTGGTATGGATTGGTTTTCGGACCATGATGTAAAGATTTATTGTAAGAAGAATGAGGTTATGATTTTTGATGATGATGATAAGGAACACCTTATATTAAGAGAAAAATAGTCACCACCTAATTCTTATCTAGATCCTCCCCCAGTAGCTCAACTAAATTCTCCTATTAGGGAGGAATAGAATGAAATAACTATGGGTGTGGAAGGGAATGTTAAAATAGGGGATGTACCTATTGAGAGAGAAAATGTTAATGTGTTTCCAGAATATTTACCTTGACATCCTCAAGAATGAGAAGTTGAGTTTTCTATTGACCTAATGTCTGGTTCAAGGCCCATATCGAAGACCACATATAGAATGGACACTATGTAATTAGTTGAACTAAAGAAACAACTAGAGGAATTGAGTTATAAGGGATTTATTCTCCCTAGTGTTTCTCAATGGGGAGCTCATGTTCTTTTTGTTAAGAAGAAAGACATATCTATGAGGTTGTACATTGACTACATGGAAATCAATGCTATAACAATAAAGAACAAGTATCCCCTACCTCGCACTGATGATTTATTTGACCAACTGCATGGAGATAAGAACTTTTCAAAGATTGACCTTCGATCTGGATATCATCAGTTGTGTGTGAAGAAGGAAGACATTCCGAAGACGGCATTTCAAACCAGGTATGGGCATTACGAGTTTACAGTACTGCCTTTTGGATTAACCAATGCACCCTATATCTTCTTGGATCTAATGAATAGAGTTCTCAAGTAATATATTGATGACATATTAGTGGTATTTATTGATGATATCTTGGTATACTCCAAATTCTATGACGATCATGAAAATCACATGTGCATTATTCAAAAGACTCTTTGAAAACACGAATTATATGGGAAGTTCAACAAGTGTGAATTATGGCTTCGTGAGATATCATTTCTTGGCCATATTTTCTATAAGTATGAAATCAATGTGGATCCTTCTTAGACAAGAGAGATCCAAGAATGGCCAACACCGACTAGTATAACTGAGGTATGCAGTTTTATTGGTTTAATATGTTATTATCGATGCTTTGTCTAGAATTTTTCCCGATTGGATAACCCATTAACGAAGCTGACACGTAAACGAGTTTAAATTGTTTGGAAAAAGGAGTGTGAACAATGTTTCGAAAAACTAAATAGATGATTATTTAATGATCATATATTGACTCTACCATCGGGTAATGATGGGTTTGTTATTTATAGTGATGCATCGAAGAAAGGAGTAGGTTGTGTCCTTATGCAGAATGATAGGGTTATTTCCTATGCATCATTATAGTTGAAATTTCATGAGAAATACTATCCTAACCATGATCTAGAGTTAGAAGCTATGATCATTACATTGATGATATTGAGACACTACCTCTATGGTGAAAAATGTGAGATTTATACTGATCACAAGATTTTGAGGTATATTTTCTAACGAAAAGAACTCAACATGAGGCAAAGAAGATGGCTTGAATTACTCAAGGATTATGATTGCACGATACAGTACCACCCAGGGAAGGAAACTAAGGTTGAGGATGCATTGAGTAGAAAATATCATGGAGTTTTGACCAATATAAGGATTGAAAGCAATCCTATTTTAATGGATCTAGTGGAGATGGACATGGGAATAACTATGGAAGGTGAAACATCAATGATTTTTTAAATGGTTGCCAAACCACCATTACTAGAAAGGATTGAGAGTTCACAGACCGATGCTAAAGAGTTTATAAAGAAGATTAAAGCTAGGAATGATGGGAGATTGAGTGACTTTGTGTATCAAGATGGAATTTTGAAATTTGGGAAGAGACTTTGTGTTCCCAATATAGCTGGTCTAAAAAGGGAATTACTGGATGATGCACATAGTTCCAATTTCGTTATACACTCTGGTAGCAGTAAGATGTATAGGGATTTGAAGGAAAATGTTTGGTGGGACAACATGAAGAGGGAGATTGCTGATTTTGTGTCAAGATGCAGGGTTTGTCAACAAGTGAAAGCTAGGAGGCAACTTCCTGGAAGAGTAATGCAACCGCATCCCATACCTGAGTGGAAATGGGATAATATTATGATGGAATTTGTTATGGGACTAACAATGACTCCTAGAAGGAATGATGCAGTATGGGTCATTGTTGTTCGTCTTACCATGTCAGCAAATTTTCTTTCTATAAGAGAAGATTTACCACTTGAACATTTAGCAGGACTTTATATTAAAGAAGTTTTAAGTCTTCATGGAGTACCCCTATCGATTGTTTCAGATTGTGATCCTCATTTTACATCAATATTCTAGAAAAGTCTTCTAAAACCCCTGGACACTTAACTTCGTTTGAGCACTGCTTACCACCCTCAAATAGATGGACAATCCGAATAGAAAATTCAAACCTTAGATGACATGTTGAGATCATGCTCACTTGACTTTCAGGGTATGTGAGATCAATATTTACCTCTGGTAGAATTTTCCTATAACAATAGCTTCCATTCAAGTATTCAGATGGCACCATATAAAGAGTTATATGGAAAGAGGTGTCGCACACCAACCGATTGGGATGATGTTGGTGAAAGAAAACTCTTAGGCACGGAACTTCTGGAGGAAACTATGAAAAAGGTGAAGGTAATCAGAAACCACATCAAAGCAGCTCAAAGTAGGAAGAAGCGCTATGATAATAACTAAATGAAGGATTTGGCATTTTATGTAGGAGATCATTTTTTCTTGAAGGTATCCCCATGTAAGGGAGTTATACGATTCGGTAAGAAGGGAAAATTAAGTCCCAAGTACATCGGACCATTCAAAATTCTAGAAAGAATTGGGGCTGTAGCTTACCGTTTGTCAATGCCTCCACGTCTCTCTAAAGTTCATGATGTGTTCCACGTATCCCTGTTGAGAAAATACATGCCTGACCCAATGCATGTAATCACCTATGGGGAATTAGAACTCGAACTCAATCTATATTATTTTAAAGAGCCTGTTAGAATTCTGGATACGAGAGAACAAGTATTGAGAAACTGGACGAATCCTCTGGTAAAAGTTCTATGGAGGAACCATAAGATGGAAGAGGCAACATGGGAACCCGAGGAACATATGATGAGGAACCACCCAATTATTTTTTATGCAGAATATTCGAGAAATGACAGGGATGAAATTATTTGAATATGGGGAAATGTAACACCCTAATCTTCCACGGTACGCTTCTCTTTCAATAATGCAATAGCTTGCATTGTACGCAAGTTCGAGATTCTAACCCACCGTGACCAATCAAAGTAGCTATTATGAATAGTAATACCCACTTTTTTAAATTATATAAATTTTATATTTTAAATGGACTTCATTTTTGTATTCGGAATACCGAAATTATCTTATGTTTAATTTTTTGAGAACATCCAATTTTATATGTATAGAAAAGATACATAAAAACAACATTTTTAATAAAAATAATTTATAGTGATAAATTATACTATTTAGTGGTTTTAATGTATAATTACAATATATTTTTACCATTTTAGTCATTGGTGTTCCTTATAATTAATTTCACAGTGAAATTGTACATAACCAATTTTCAATCTTTTGATATATATTGTTTCTTAAAAACATCCTATTTGTTGTGACATCGGGAATTTAATATAAATTAATTAATTCAACTTATTTGTTTTGAATTTTGTATAATATATATCATTTTTTAATTAGGAATATCAAATATATCTTCAGGTGAATTTTTGGTATTTTTCTAAAAAACTTAAATATATGATGAATAGTTAAACCACTAAGTGGAAGTTAAAAAACTAATTTTTCATTTAAATGAAACTTTACCACTTCTGTGAATTGAATTTCAAAAATCTGAAATAAATGGTTTTCATTAGTAAGTAAAATGATGTTCAATGTGATGAAAATAATTTTTGGTGAATAGTAACTTTTAAGTTTTATTAATCACGATTAAAGGTAATTAGTTTAATTTAAGGTAAATATAATTTTATAATAATATGATATTACCTTTAAACTTGTCCAACCCTCATTGGATGAGTAATGGCCGACCAAGATAATCCATGGGTCAACTTGGGGACCCCATGCATCCACTTGGGTAAGAAAATGGCATTAATAACTTTTTATTTAAAGTAAAAATAAAATTGTCACAAACATGTGTTGTTTTAATAAAACAATTATTAAATGGGGTTATATAAGATAAAATTTCGACTATAAATATTCATTTTAAAGATAAAAATATTTCCTACATCATGATAATTTTTTTATAATTGTAGACATTAAATAAATAAATTTATTTATGACACCATGTTGATGCCGTGATTACCACATTATTGAACAATTTAAATAAAATGAAAATATAAGGTAAAATATAAGACATAAACTTGTATAAAACCTATTGTATGGGTTTATTTCGAACCCTTATAACCTTATCCTCTATATATATCATTTTGGGACCTTTAAAATCCGAAAATCATTTCATAATAATGTAACATTTCATGACTTTCCAAGAGTGCCCCTCCTCTCCTCTTTTAAAAGGCCCCCAACTCTACCACCTTATTCACACCTTCAAATCCATTTGGATCTGCCAATAACTACCAAAATACTCTCTTAACTTCCCTCTCTTACTCTTAAAAGCCAAAAATTGGGCAGAAGTCTTCCCAAGGAAGCATTTGGCTCAAATCAAAAAGAGTTACCTGGTTTTAAGGTAATGTCCTCTCTTATGTTCTTTGGTTTTATTTTGATTCTCCAACCCATTAAACTCTTTTTATTCCTTTATTTTGTAAAAAAACCAGTATCTTAAATATACTAGGATGTTTTTATGATAAGTATTTGATTTACACTTAAACACACCTTCGTCTAATTGTTAAAGAACATACTGTTTCTATGGGTGGCGAATTACTGCCTCACGAAACGATGATTGGTCAATCTTCTTTTAACACCTCTCATGGAGGCCATTATGATCACACTATATTTATATATGATATATATTAAATTTATGTTTTCCTTATTCTTCTATATTTTTTAGTTATGTCATACCTTTATGGTTTCCATTATGGGTAAACACGATAATTTGATTTTAGGAAGTGCGGACTACCGCCCCCTCAAAGTGATATGAATTGTTAATGACATATGTGGGAAGTATAAAGGAAGGAGATAAATGATATTATATATCATATTTAATTGGAATTATAATATACCTTTATATCATCATAATTTCATTCCATCAAATATGAAATATAAGTGAACATAGCGTTCATGCGTACGTAATGCTTACCGACTCCATGAATGGTGCATTTCATTTCTTACCTCTAAATGTTATGTAATAATATAAATTCATGTATATAATGGATATATATTATATATATGATATAAAGATCATTAATATAATTCTATAGATAACGGATATTTTACCACATGAACAACTTGTAATTATATGATATTTATTGTTGACTCAAGTACCAAAGATCAACAAAATGACCGTTATTAACTTAAATAACTACATAATTTTCATAAAATGGTAATAATTGATATAAAATAAAAAATTAACTTGATAAAATGTTCTTAATCAAGTAGAGATTAACTCTATTTTATTATTTAGGAGATTAAAGAACGATTGAGTCATGTTGGACACGATTTAAGGGACTTTGTCTCAATCTTCTTTCATTGAGGAATATTTTGTTTTAATACAAGGCTTTCTTTTATACGGTGTATAAAACCATATGAATTTTACGTTTATTCAAAAGGAAAATTATTTATATGATGCGTTTTACTAAATGACTAAAGGGAAAGCTTTTTTGTCTTACGTACGTGGTGACAACGACTTCTCCGCCGCCGTGACCATTACTTGAGTTTCGACTTCCTCTACTAGCCATAACTTTTTTTAAACGAAAAATAAATACCATGTTTTAATTTTCTCTTATTTTAGTATTTAAAATGGTTTCGATAATGTTTTTATTATATCAATGTGTTGTATAGATATCTTGTGATTGAAATGTGTAAATTTTATGTTTCCTTTATGCATGTTTTATGTGATACGATTATGTTCTAGTATATGTTACGTTTAAAAATTTTCATATAAATAATGCATTGGACATAGTAATTGACGGGTAGAGGCCGCTATAGCTTCTCGATGCATCGATAGGTCTCATGAGACATACTAGTGTCTTGGAACAAGGCCTTGGAAAAATCATTTTATAGTCTTGGCACAAGGCCCTGACTACGCGGTTATGATAGTATCGAATTATGCATTCCATCATTATGATAGTGGTTATTGATATTGCATGCGATTATTCGACAAGTAGAATATCCATGTGAATAAGTAAATGGAATTATTTCATTTTATTTTTTCTATATTATGCTAATGATCAAGTTTAAAGGATTTTTATTTAGTTATACATTGCCTTAAATGTTTATGTTTATTTATGAATGTTTCCGCTATATTATTATCCTTACTGAGAATCTGATATCACCCCTTTCAATGTTTTAATTTTTCTAGGATTTGAAGAAGTATTTTATGAATGACCTGAAGGGATAGTATGAGGGGATATTAAGACAAGAGGTTGTTGTAGTTTGGTTTTACTTTATGAGGTAATGTAATACTTATGAATGAATCTAGTGTTCCCAAGGCTACTATACTAATCGATCTTTCAAGACATGATCTTTCATGATCATTCCAATGTTACGTAATAATTCACCAAATCTGGGTAACTGGGGTCGGAGCGTTAGATTTTTTTCCTGGACACTGGTTGTTTTGGAAGATTTTTTTTATATACTTCAAGTGGTGGACATAAATAATCTTATTATTTGGTTTGATCTGTATGCATTTTGTCTATCTGAAGGATTTTGAAAGGTATCTTTTGCAGCAAGATGGCATCTTCCTATTGTAGTTCACGCTGATTACAGGGGAGGCAGGTTCGGACTGATTCCAATAGGATAGCTCGCTTCCTGTTTCGATGGACTGCACCAAAGGTCCAGCTTTGAAACAACTGAATAGTGATTTTTCTAGGTTGTCTTCACGAACTGGTTTCTTTATTTACATTGATTTAATATTAATTTTAACCCCATAAATTCCATGATAGTTTATGTTCTTTACACCTCAAGATTGTACTGCCCTTTTTCAACTTTAATAAATTCCATAAACGACATAAATTGGGAAACCAATTCATGTCACCAATTTTCTAAAAAAAATTAAAATTCAGAAAATTAGTTGATGATATAAAAATGGTATCTCATCACTTAGAAAAAACATTACATCAATAATGATATAGAATAACATATACCAACATTATAATATGTAAATTAAAAATCATAACAAAAAATAAGTCTTTTAAAAAAGGGGGGGAAAGTTCCCTTACCGATTTGGTAGCTTACAAAACATATGCCAAATGAAAGAAGAACCATAGAATGTAGATGTAAATATGCATAAAAGAAATTATATTGCACAAATAGTAGAATCATGGACATTACATACACAAATCGAAGGAAATAGTGACAAATATAGAATGAATCTCCCGGGAATAAAAAGTGAGTTAAAAGCCCCTTACCTCGTTGTAATCAATCGAGTCGTTTGACCAAAAGTTAATAAATACCAAATGAATCAAAAAAGTACAATGAATATAAAGATAATCGTGATAATATATATCAATTTCATTATACATTACAACATATGCAATAAATAAATAGAGAAAATGGAAATCTCACGGAATTAAAAGTGAGATAAGAAATCCCTTACTTTGTTGTAATCGATCGAGTCATATGAACAAAAGTTAATAACCACCAAATGAATCAAATAATACCATGAATATAAGTATAATAATGATAATATATATCAAATGGAAGTACATAATACACCACATGAAATAAATAAGTGGCGAACAACGGAAATATCGCAGAATTAAAAGTGAGATAAGAAATGCCCTCACCTCATGCCAGACTTGACTAATTTGTTCCTTGTTCTTCCTGAATAATAAACTAAAGATAATATATTATTTCGTAAGAACCTTTTTTTAGTTTATTATCCTTTTTATATAACTTATTACAATGTTATAATAATTAGGAAATCATTTTAGATAATAATGGTCGTTTGGTCGATATTTTGTACTTGAGTAAAAAATGAACACCTTATAATTACAGGATGTCCATGTGGTCAATTGTCCATTATCTCCAGAATTATATTCATGATTTAGATATCATATAAATCATACATATCCAGTATATATATGTAATTATAACATTACATAACATTTTGGAGATAAGAAATGAAATGCACCGATCATGGAGACGGTAAGCCGTATGTACTCATGAACGCTACTTTCATTATTATTTCATATTTAAATGGAACTAATACATTATGATACATAGGTATATTATAATTCAAGTATAATATCAAATATAATATCATTAAATCTATCCTTTATACATCCTACATATGGAATTAACGAGTCATATCACTTTGAGGGGGTGGTAGTCCGCATTTCCTCAAATGAAATTATTGCATTTACCCATTATGGAAACCATAAAGGTAGGATATAAATGTTAAATAGAGAAGAATAAAGAAAATATAAACATAATATATAGCATATATAAATATAGTTACATCTTAATAGAAACCATGATAGAAGGTAGGAGATAATCGAACAATTATCATTTCAAGAGGTGTTTGTTTTCCATCAATAGAAACAGTATGTTATTCACCCATTAGATGGAGGTGTGTGTAAGTGTAGTTAAAATATTTCTCATAAAAATATACTATTTTATTGAGGAAACTAGTGTTGTTATAAAAGAATGTAATAAAAAGAGTTTAGGGGTGGGATAAGTAAAAAAAGAAGAGAAATTAAGAGGAATTGTTACCTTTAATTTGGGTAAATTCGTTTGATTTGAACCAAAAGGACTTATTGATGTGTCTTCTGCCTATGGTAAGGCTTATAGAAGAAGTATGGGGATGTAGGGAGAATAATTTATTAGAGTTGGAATGAGCATAATGGCTTTAGAGGTGTGTGGAATTGGTTACAAGTGAGGGATTTTTATAAGGGGAATAAGGGCTCTTTAGATAAGTGTGAAAATATTATTTTATTATATAATGATATTCAGTATCTAAATGTCCAAAAATATTTACAGTCAGATATAAGATGATTCATGGTCGAAATAAATTCACCCATTAAGAATGGGATATTTTTGGATGTTATTTAAATATTTATAATTTTATTTATTTAAATTGTATATTAATGATGTAAACACTTCATCATTATTGTGTCAAAAATAATTTAATTTATTAGAAAACTAAAAATTATAAAACAAATACCATGATGTAGGAAATATTCTTTTATTTCCAATTAATATTTATAGTCAAAAATATTACTTATATAACACCATAGAAAAATTAATTTACTAAAAGATATTTGTTTATGTCATTTTTTCATTTACATTAAATTAATTAATCTAAAGTTTCATTATCATTCATAAGTGGTTGCATGAGGTCCCAAAATAGAGCCAAAGATTCCCATGATTAGTCATTACTCATCCAATAAATTTAGGATGAGTTTTAATGTAATTATGAATTATTAAAATATTATTTTTCCTTGAATTACCCTATTTTCCTTTAACTGTGGTAAATAAAAGTCAAAAGTTACTATTCACCAAAAATTATTTTAATCATATTGAACCAAATTTTACATACTAATAAAAACCATGTTTGTCAGATTTTGGAAATTCAATTCACATAATGGTAACATTTCATTTAAATGAAAATTTTAGTTTTTTAACTACTACTAAGTGGTTTCACTATTCTTCAAAAATTGTTGTTTTTCATAAAAATAACAAAAATTAAACCAAAGCTATTATTGATATTAGAAATTAAAAAATGATGCCCTTTTTATCAAATTATAATCATAGAAGTTTCATTAGTTAATTTAAAATTAATTCTCATTGTTATAACAAATATCATGTTTTTATGAAACAGTAACTATCAAAATATTGACACTTGTTTATGTCCAATTTCAAAGTGAAATTAATTCCAATGACCAACATTGGATTAAATGGTAAAAATATATTATAATTGTACTTTAAACCAAATTATGAAGATAATTTAGCCATTTAAATAAATTAGATTAAAACACATTTTTGAATTAAAATACAATATTTTTCACTATTCATTAAAAATGAACTTTATCGGAAAACATCCAAATATTTACACAAAGTAAATTTTGATGTACCCATTCTAAATAAGGATTTTATTTGGTCAAATATAATGTATTAAAGTGACCAAAATTAGATTTAATGTGATTTCTCCATTTAAAGGCGACAAATCGACCATTTACTGAATATTGGAGTATTTTTTCTTAAAATTAGATTCATTCACATTTGACACCTCTAAAATTTATTGGATAAATGTAAAAACATTTAACAAACCTGTATATTCATATTGTTTTTAGTTTTGTTCATTTTTTTAATACTAAGGCTAGGTGTTAACTATCATTAAAAATAATAATATTATATTATTAGTGTGTAACGTAAGATTTCAAGGAAACCCATTATTGCATATCGGTTATGCCATTAATCATAGCATCCCCTTTAGAGTAAACGTAATACATAATCCAAAAATATAAATAAATATTAAAATCTCATGTTCTTTATTTACCTGAGATGTTACATCCTCCCCCCCCCCCCGTTTAGAAATTTTGTCATCACAATTTTAAAATTGGCCTCAGAAACATCATTGAATGTCCCAAATTGTAAAAAGAGTAAATTTAACTATAACATTAAAATAATGGTAGAGAGTTACAAAGGTTACCTAAGAAAACATATACAAATATTCCATGAAAAAAAAGGACATGGAAGAGAAACTAACTCTCTTAGATTAATATAGAGATATAGAGAACTTGATCATGGAAAGTTAACCACCACAATAACATAAATTTGTCGTTGGGTAAAAGATTGATGATAAAAGAGGCATATAATTTTTTTTTCAAGATCCATTTCATAAAGTTGGAGAATATTATTAATAACTAGAACAATATCGTAAGGAAATATATTTACTTGTCTTGTACAGTTTCATCCTTTAATAAAATTCTACCACAAACTCATATATTCTAAATTGATCAGTATTCAAGATTACTTGTTCACCTTAAAATTGCTATAATTAACTTCTAGATAATTTAATAATTCTCAATAGATGAACCTGATATTTTCCATGTCTATAGACATTAATCAAAACTAAAATGGTTAGTACAAGATTAGTTATTCTCAAAAAGCATAATATATTTTAAAAAAGGAAAACTACTCTTAATCTTCAAAATTTGTAAAATAATTCCCAATGTTCAACAAAGACTATTCAATAATCAACTATCTGTACAATTATTTAATGTAATCCAAACTAATACTGAAACCCAAATCATAATAAGGATTAAATCACATCGTCATCCAAGATAAATATTAACATTTATCTCTTAATAACATCAGTTACTCTTAAAGTCTCATAAAGAATAGTAATTAACCTAATCACATATTCTCTATGATAGGTTAATCATTTCCATAAATAACCCAAATCACCTTATGTCCATAATAAAAAAATAGATTCTTCCCATAAAAAATTTCAACCATAACTCCACAAATGTGATCCCACAATATTCTATTTCCCTTAAGAATATAATGTTCCCCAAAAGAGAGAACATTTTCCAAAATATCATTTATCACTTAATAACCAAATTAATTTCTTATATTAGGGATATCCATTTGAAAAAAACATATGTTCTGAATATCGACTTATTCTTGATCCATAAAAGCATTTAACTAAAAAGAAAAAATCATTCGAAATAGGTACTTCACGTAGGATAGTGGTAGGTGATGTGCACTTGTCTCCCTTCGGTTGTGGGTTTGATTCCTATGGCCTTGCCGAACGCGATGAGTTGTCACCCATCTTGTGAGTTTTCCTTTTTTTAAAAACTAAAATAACCCTAACATATTATAAACTCAAAGGCATTATTATACCTCTCATTTTCATCCCAAAACATTAAGACCTCAACATCTTATATATTTTCATTTTTTCAACTCCAAATTATAAAATAAAACTACTCCCAAAAGAAATAACATCATACAATGATTATGGTGTCGAAATGGTTTCATCATAATCTTGTTCATTTAGGTATAAGGTATATGCATTGAAATAGATATTATTCAAAATCATTTTCTTCATTCATCCAAATACACCTTGTACCACATTGTTCATATGGGTGTTCGCAGAAAAATAGTTTCTGAAAATAATCAGGTATAACATTTAATTTCAAAACATATGATTAAAATTTCTTTTTATAAAATTGTTGGACTGAGTTTGAGTTGAAACATTAAATAAATGATCCTTTTAAAATACCATAAGCATGTGCTGAAAGTATATAATTTAAATGAAAATATAAATAGGTTTCACATGTGTATCCTTCTTCAAAAACTTTTTTCAGAATCATAATATGCTTCAAAAACTTGTGATAAGGTAAAATATTTGAAAATTACTTGATAATATTTACCTTTCATGAAAATATGTTTGTATTGAAAAAATATGATTTGATTCAATACAACCCATTATTCATGATGATATCGAGGTATAGTGGAGGTATTTGATATATCAAACAAAATCTTTCAAGTGATTTGTATTCTAGGAAAAGTTTCACAATCATCCAAAAATGACTTTTCAATAATTATTTCAAGCATTTAATCAAGAAGAGATAAGAATGTAGTTTAAGATCCTTCTCCTTCCATTTGTAACCGACATTCCTTGATCTGAAAATGTTATAAAACAAGAATTTATCTAAAATAATAGACATAGGGACTAAACATCTGTTTAATGAAAACTCATAATCCCTAAAGTTGTCTAAATTGACCTCTAATACCAACTATAAGGACTCGGCCTTAAAACATTACATAATATTGAATTAAATGAATAATTCACAATGAGTATATTTTTAGTTTTAGAGTTTTAGAGAATTAGGTCCTAACTATTACATAACAATTCGAATATTACATGTATACACTACTACTCAGTATCCATTTTTTCATAAAATAAAACCTCTTAAAAAGAAAAATGTCTAGATCCATATTTTAAACAGCATGACTTTTCCATTATCCCATTCTTGACCCTATTCATCTTTATGTCATGTGGAAAACATTTCAGAAACATGGGATGAGCATAAAAAAACTGAGGGTTATAAAATAAGGAAGTAAAAGATTATCCCATTAATAAATAAAAAACAATGAAACCATAATTTTAATCATAACATAACTTACAAAATCATAAGATTTAGGAATAACACACACAAATCATAAATCTTAAAGGTTACTTATGGAATCCATATCAAACATAAATTGTAGCTATCATAGCTACATAGGGAGTTTCACATGGAATAACCATCACAGTATATTCCCTAAATCTATTAGGAGAAACATCACGTTTACCTCAGTCACGTTACCTAATTCATTGGAGATCTATCTCGGGCTCACGTGCCCTAGGTTTATCATGTAACCACCCGTATTTGTAAACAATGCCCAATAACCATAACATAATCACAATAGATAACACAAGTATTGTAACACCAGAGATTTTTATGCTAAATAGTTTGTTTTTATGTTATATAATTATTCAAATTAATCTTTCACTAAACACAACACTATCTTGTCTTGCTTTACCCGCAATTACGACCTTCCTTGATAGCTTTCATTGTACGTAATACCGAGTTTCACTATACAACGATGTGCTATTAAAATATTATTAAAAATAGCCATTATGAAAAGTAATACCCACTATTTGAAATCTTATAAATTTTATTTTTCAAAATGGACTTCATTTTTGGATTTGGAATATTGAAATTTGCCTAGGGTGAAATTTTGGTATATTACCAAAAACTTTCAATTTTTTATGAATTATGAAAACACTAGGTTACTATTTAAAACCCAAAATTTTATTTAAATGTTTATTTATTTTATTTAAATTTATTTTAGGTAAAAATAGATACAAAATACCTATATAAGTTCAATGAAATTAATTGGATTCATTTTATAATAATTTTAGATACATAAAAATTTTGATGAACTTTTCACCGTCTTTTACCGACCTCCTAAGAGAGTTTAAAATTTTACATAAAACATAATTTTACCACTTATGTTAGTGGAATTTATAAAATCCTAGAGACACGGTTAACATCAAGTATTAAAATGTGGTTCAATAAGATAAAAAAAATTTTTGGTTAATAGTAAAGTTTTTCTTTTATTTACCACAGTTAAAAGTAAATAGGGTAATTAAAGGTAAAAATGGTATTATTATTACCATAAAACATGTCCTAATTCTATTGAATAAGTTTAATTTGACCAAAAACAACCTTAGGAATAACATATTACCATTTAGGTCCACTTGGATTAGATTAGGAGATTTATTATTATTTTATTTAATGAATAGTTAAAATAGTTAAAATCAGTGTTTACTAAAAAAACATTTTTAATATAGGGATATACAGAAGATAAATTCGACTATAAATAATAATTATAAAGATAAATAGATTTCATAAATAATGGTATTTTATTTATAAATTTTAGACTTTATATAATTTAATTTATTTATGATAAAATGATGATGTAGTAATTACCATATTAATGAAATATTAACATATTTGATGTTATAAATACCCAAATAAATGTACTTTTGGACTTTTATGAATTAAAATAATTTTATAGGTTAACATGACTTCTTATTATCTATTTAATTTACTTTTTTCTAACTAATCATGTTGTTATTAGTTTCAAAAAATCATGTACCAAATATTGTCAAAACTGACATAAAATAGTTTTTTTATAAATATTATGTTAATAATTATTTTATTATTCATAAAAATGTAAGGTTAGACAAAATGACTTATATAAGGATATATATATTATTAATGAACCACTTTGAGTTATTTTGACTGGTTATAGTATGTTTATTAACTATATAGTGTATGAAAACAAGAAGACACGGTAAACGTTAAATTATTTAACATAGAGTTAAATCTAAATGATAAGGTTAAAATAGTAACCAAAACATGTCTAAAATCTATTGGATGAGATTATTTCGACCCATCCCTACCATATCTTAGAAATAAATCAATCTCAAGCTATTAAAAACCGAATATGACTTTATAATAAAATAATATTTTATGTTTTTCATAAAGTGCCCCTCTCCTCCCTTATAAAAGGGCACCTCCTCTCTCTCCTCCTCACACTACCTTAAGCCATAAAGATCAGAAAAACCCTACCAAATTCTCTTCTCCACTTCCATAAAACATCCTAGAGGGTCTGGAATTCTTCAATGTCCATCTTTAGTGCCCTAATAAGAGGTTAAGAAGAGGTGCTTAAAAGAAGAGGTAATATCCGTTACCGATTCATTCATCTTTATTTCTTCTTCTACTTATTCTTATTTAGTTGTTTCATTATTAAGTAATAACATAAGTATCAATCATATACTGATATGTTATTATAAACATGAAACAACCATATTTCACCTTTTATCCATCCTATGGAAAATGTAATTGCCGGGCGTGCGTTCGTACGGAATACTGTCTCCACGCCATGGTGTAATCTATTTTCCACCACCACCTTACTCATATGGGTATAATGGTGTAAAAAATAGCTATATATGATTATTTTAAAGTGATATTGATTATAAAATTGTATACATACACTCCAATAAAGCTCCATGATCATGGTAACAATATCATCGCTCGTGCGTACATACGGAATACCATCTCCATGATGTGATGCGACTTGTTCTACATGTTCTTCATTGCATAATGATTATATAAATGAATAGAATGAATAAATATGATATATATTACACTAATACAATTATGGAAATGAGTTATCTATAACCTAAAAATATTAATAAGAATTTATTCTACAAAACATGCATAGGAACAAAAAGCAATAAACAACCGAATCCCAAGTAGCAAAGAAATATTCATAATAAGAAGCTAAGAATATGACCATATATGATATCATAACAGTAGTTATGATTCCGGAATAAGTCAATGACATTATTTAATTCATTATAAAGGAGTTTCAGACACATACTAAGAAAATCAGACCTATGGTAAGGGAAAATCTCGCTATCTCATTTTAATCTGAGATTGTTTATACTTCAGAATTTACTGGGGAATATTTATCATCCACATCCATGATTCCTCAATATTTAATACTATTTCTATCATTCTAAAAAATTTTAAATCCAATTTTACCCATTGTTATGTTTTTAGTAAATGATATGAAAGGAATATTTTGTCATTTTTAGTACGAGGTACTTTTTGACTTTTTCATCCAAAGTACGAGAAGAATGTTTTTCTTTAACTTATACTGATGAATGGATTTTTAAGATTTTATAGAAAATTATTTCCATGAAGATTCTTTTACAAGTTTTCAAATTTATTTTTAATCAACTTCTTTTAGTTTAATATTTTATGACATGTTATGAAAGGAAAATGTTTTTTTGAAGTAGAAAGGATATTTTCCTCAAGAATGGAGTTCATGCGTTTTATCAAAATTATTTTCCATCTATGATAATATAGGGTTCTATTTATATCCCTATTTTTACATTGATTTGATTATGTTATGATGGAATTATTTTTATGAAGTCCTTTTATCTTATATGGATTATGTTATGATTGCATGATGTTTCAGAATCACATTTTTAATACCTGGGTTATGATATGATGTATGATTTATGATATTGTGGCACACATAAGAATGGTATCATTATGAGATTGGTGGGACCTATATCTCCATCCAATGCATTGGGTAAATATTAATATCTCATGAGATATACATGGCTGGAACGGAAGGTTAATCCTGATCAGTGAAACAGGACTGAAACGAAGAGTAAACTCAGTTCAGAAATGGACATTGTCCGCTAAGATAGTCTTGGCAATGAGTCTTGACTAATAAGAAATGATTCTCTATGATTATGTTTATATTCCATAAAGTTTCATGTTTTACATTATGATTATTGGGATTACATTTCACTACTATGATTTATCCTATGATATAATATTATGGTCTCTTTTGTAGGTTAATATTTCCAAAATGTTATATTCTTATGATTGATATTTCTTTTTTTTACCCTTACTGAGCATTTGAGCTCACCCTTTTGTATGTTTTCATTTCCCTAGGTTTGGAAGAAGGGTATTAAGTAGGATATGGAAAATGGGACTCTATATATGATAAAATAAAAGGGAGACAATTTAGATGATTTATGAACCAGTTGTTTTTGTTTCCCAGTTTCTAAATACACTATACCAATACGATCCTTTCATGGTTTTGTTATATGTTGTAATAATTATGCTTCAATTATAATGTAATAAAAATGTATGTAAATTATGGGTAGTTATAGTTGGTATCAGAGGAAAAGGAGGTAGGAATGTATCCAATCCTTGGGAACTCACACATGTGAGCATTGGACGAAGCATGGCTCTCTGCCCAAGGGCTTGATGAGGAAATGGTTGCCACGAGGGATGGTGTTGTGTCCCACCCAGAGGTGTAGCCGCCCATGGAGTGCCCTGATAGGTATCAATTATAGTCCACTAGAAGTAATTCCAGACCATTATAGTTGGTATCAGAGGAAAGTTATAGCCAACCATTGGAAACTACGATGTCAAAACCTTTGTAAGAACCCTAAGGATAAGTCTAAGCATAGAACACAATCTTAGTGTTTTAGAAATGTCCATGAATAACCTATGATAAGACCTTATGTGTGAAGTTTAATCTTCATTATGTGGTTTTTCTATTATAATTAGTGTTTCTCACACTATTATTCTTGGTTATAGTCAATGGATGGAACCTGAAGGAACCATGTTAATGTGGAATGTGATGGGCAATGCAATGATTGTCCCCCAGAGAAACCAAACACTATGGGACCTAGAATGAAAAATCTTGATACCATGCTCACAAAAATTTCCCAAGCTATGAATCATGATGGACTTCCAAACAATCAAAGGAAGGAGCAAAATTCTATTGAATCCATCATGAGGCAGTGTCCACCCTCATTCAGCGGGTCAACTGATCCATTAGTGGATGTACGATGGATCAGTACCACTAAAAATTTATTTTCAGTTCTACAATGTTCTGAACATGACAAAGTCATCATAGCGGAGTATTGTTTGGAAGGTGAAGCTGATAAATGGTGGAATCTTATGAAGAATATGAGGAAAAGGGATGAAATTGAATCCATGGAATAGGACGAGTTCAATAACTAATTTTTAAATAAGTACATCCCTTGCATTCTTCGAACAAAGATGGAGAAGGAGTTTCTTAAACAAATGCAATAGGATGATTAATCTGTTGGTACCTACGAAGCAAGTTTTACAAGACATGCAAGGTATTATTCTGGGATTATTATCCAACCTGAGAGTAAGATCGATCGATTCTTTAGTGGTTTAAAACCAAGTCCTCGAAAGGAGTTAGCCATAATGAACTCCAATAGGTACGAGGAAATTGTTTGATTTGCTCTTAAAGTTGAGATGGATATTGGAGTAACCCATCAGTCATATGAATTTGATAAGAAAAGGAAAATGGAATTCAAATGGAAATCTAATGATCACACTAAAAAGAAGATGAGTTTTCTCTTATGCTCAAAGTGTGGAAAGAAACATGGAGGGAGTTGTCTTAAAGGTACAAGTAAATGTTTCAAATGAAGAAAGGAAGATCATCGAGCATTTGAATCCCGCATTGATGGGAAGAAGATGTCTAACGATGTAAACAAAGAAAATGATTCATATAGTGCACCTCCTACACTTCAATGATACAAGTGCAATGAAATGGGGAAATATCACAATCAATACCTAATCCAAGGGTTGTTGATGATGACTGATGTCAACAAACTCTTAAGGCTGAAGACAAAGGATAATCAGATGCAATTTCTATCAGTGATGTGGAGTACGATAGCGGAGTGGTAAAAGGTACACTTACCATCCACTCTAAAGAATCAAATGTTTTAGTTTGATTCAATATCTACCCACTCTTTTATTTTTGAACAATTTTATAACGGTATAGTCGTATTATCTCAACAATTAGATGTTGAGTAAGCTGTGACAACCCCTAATGGCACAACAGTCATATCAGAAGTTTATAATTCTTCTCCTATTGAAATTTGTGGGAAAGTGCTTCCTGCAAATCTTGTGATCCTTCCTATAGTGGGATTTGATGTAATTCTTGGAATGGATTGTCTTTCTTAATATGGAGCTCATATTAATTTCCAATGAAGGGAAGTCACATTTCATATTCCAGATCAATCTATGATCATCTATCGATGCAAGGATGAACATAACCTTCCAGTGGAAATTTCTTCCATATTATGGGTCTTGATTCCACTAAATTAAGGTTATTTATCTCAAATGGTTAGTGAGAAACTCACGATTAATAATATTCCCATTGTATAAGAGTTTGATGATGTCTTTCCGGGGGAATTTCCTAGTCTTCCACCATATCATGAAGTTGATTTTTCAATAGAACTCATACTAGGTGCTTTACCTATTTCATAGACACCTTATATAATGGCCCCAATTGAGTTGTAGGAATTGAAGAAGCAAATCATAGAGAATCTTGATATGTTATTCATATTCCCTAGTGTGTCACCTTGGGGAGCACCTGTTCTTTTTGTTAAGAAGAAAAATAGATCAATGAGACTCTACATTGATTATAGATAACTTAACTAGATCACTATCAAGAAAAAATATCATCTCTCAATAATTTATGACATATTTGACCAAATTTGAAGAGCTCAATACTTTTCCATGATTGATCCTCATTTAGGGTATTATCAATTAAGGGTCAAAAGGGAGGATATATCAAAGACGGCTTTCCGTACAAGGTATGGACACTACAACATTATAGTAATGCCATTTGGTCTTACTAATTCCCCTGTAATATTCATGGATATAATGAATAGAGTCTTTAGAGACTATCTGGATCTGTTTGTGGTAGTCTTTATAGACGATATTCTTGTCAATTCAAAGAGAAAGGAAGAACATGATGATCACATGAGAATAGTATTAAAGACCCTGAGAAATGAGAAGATTTATACCAAATTTACCAAGTGTGAATTTTGGCCTCAAAAAGTTTCATTTTTGTGTCACATAATCTCAAAACAGGGGATATCTGTGGATCCAGCAAAAACAGTTGTTATCAAAAGATGGTCGAGACCAACAATAGTAACTGAGTTCTGAAGTTTTCTTAGTTTGGATGGATATTATAGACGTTTTGTGAATGGTTTTTCACGATTATCTAATCCACTCACCAGGTTTACTCGAAAAGGAGTTAAGTTCGTGTGGATAGAAGAATGTGAAGAGAATTTCATGGAGTTGTATAGAAGGTTATCTAGTGCACCTATGCTCATATTGCCTTGTAGTGGAGAAAGGTTTGTGATAAACATAGATAAATCCAATAAGGGATTGGGGTGTGTTCTCGTGCAAAATGATATGGTGATAGCTTATGCCTCACAACATTTGAAAATCCTTGAGGAAAATTACCTAACTCATGATTTGGAGTTAGCTATGGTAATGTTTGAATTATAGATTTGGAGGCATCATCTTTATGGTGAAAGTTGTTTTATTTATGATGATCATAAAAGTTTAAAGTATATTTTCACACAAAAGGATCCGAATATGTGCCAAATAAGATGGTTGAAGCTAATTAAGGATTACGACTGATCAATCATTATCTCCCTAGGAATGAAAACAAGGCGGCAGACGCATTAAGAGGACAAGACCATGCTAGCTTATCCATGATGAGGATCACAAAAGATCCAATATTTATGGATTTAAAAAGGATGGATCTTGGAATTATAATTGATGAGGAAAAATCTTATCTTTCTCAAATGAATGTTCATCCATCTATACATGAAAAGATTAAAGAGGCACAGAAACAAGATGTAGAGTTACAAAAGAAGGTGAGAAATGTTCCTGAATTCAACCTTGATGGTGATGGGATAATAAAATTTAGAAATCGGGTTTGTGTTCCTCCCATTCCTGAATTAATGAAGGAGTTGCTGGATGAGGCTCATAGTTCTTCATTCTCTATTCATCCTAGATTCATGAAGATGTATAGGGACCTGAAAGAGTACTTCTGGTGGTATGGCATGAAAAGAGATGTTGATGAATATGTCTCTCGATGCTTGGTTTGTCAGCAAGTTAAAGTTGAGAGAACAAGTCTAAGGGGATGTTACAACCATTACCCTTACCCAAATGGAAATGGGAAAAAATCACTGTTGACTTTTTCAAAGGACATCATAAAACATCCAAAGGCAATAATGCAATCCGGTTCATAGTTGATCATCTTACAAAGTCGGCACAGTTAATTGCTATTAGAGAAGATTTCTTTCAGGATGAGCTTCACAGGATATATGTAATGTAAGTGGTAATATTTCAAGGAGTACCACTTTCCATTATATCTGATCTGGATCCAAGGTTTACCACAATGTTCTGGAGAAGTCTTCAGCATTCCCTGGATACAGATTTGAGTTTCCGCACTGCTTATCATCCTCAGATAGACGGTCAGTCTGAGAGAACAATTCAAACTCTAGAAGATATGTCAAGAGCCTGCTCTATGGACATCAAAGGTGGTTTGGATCAACACCTAAATTTAGAGGAATTTTTATATAATAATAGCTTTCAATATAGTATTCTGATGGCTCCTTATGAAGCTCTCTATGGAATGAAATTCCGAACTCCAACTTGCTGGGATGAAGTTGGGGAAAGAAAGATATTAGGACCTGATATTGTTGATAAGATGGCAGAAAAGATATGATCTATTCAACAACACATAATAGCAGTTCAGAGTCGACAAAAAAGTTATGCTGATAATCGAAGAAAAGACCTAGAGTTTGAAGTGGGTGATAAAGTGTTCCTATGATAATCTCCTTGGAAGAGAGTAATGAGAATTGGAAAGAAGGGAATGTTGAGCCCTATGTATATCGGTCCTTTTGAAATACTGGATCGTGTTGGGAAGGTAGCTTACCGATTTACACATCCACCAAATCTCTCTCAAGTTCACGATGTGTTCCATGTATCTCTCCTGAAAAAGTACATACCCGATCCTTCACATGTACTCAGATTAGAAGTTGTACTACTGGAGCAATATCTTTCTTATGAAGAACAACTGATAGAGATTATGGATCATAGTGAAAAAGTTCTACAGAACAAGACCACTCTCTTGATGAATGTTTTAAGGAGGAACCACAAATTAGAAGAAGCTACATGGGTGCTTGAGAATATGATGACTGAGAGTTATCCTCATCAGTTTGTTACAAAGTGTCGAATTTCGAGGGTGAAATTCATTTTAAGGGGGGTAGAATGTAACACCCGAGATTTTTATGATAAATATTTTTTTTATGTTATATACATCATCAAAGGAATATTTCACTACACACAACACTAGCTTGGATTTCTTTACATGCAATCACGACCTTCCTCGATAGCATGCATTGTACGCAATACCGAGTTTCACTAAACAACGATATGCTATTAAAATATTATTAATACTAGCCGTTATGAATAGTAATACACACATTTTGAAATTTTATAATTTTTTTTCAAAATGGACTTCATTTTTTGATTTGGAATATCTAAATAATCCTAGGGTGAAATTTTTGTATTTTTCTGAAAATATTCAATTTTTGATAAATATTGAAAACATTGGGTTACTATTTAAAACCCAACTTTTTATTTAAATAATTATTTAATTATTTAAATTTATTTTAGCTCAAAATTGATACATAATACCTATATAAGTTCAATTTAATTCATTGGAGTCATTTTATAATAATTTTAGATATATAAAAATTTTATTGAACTTTCACCGTCTTATACCCACCTCCTAGGAGATTAAGAAATTTACATAAAATGTAATTCTACCGCTTCTGTGAGAGGAATTTCAAAAATCCGAGAGATATGGTTAACATCAATAAGTAAAATGTGGTTCAATAAGATAAAAATAATTTTTGGGGAATAGTAACTTTTTACTTTAATTTACCACTGTTAAAATAAATAGGTTAATTAAGGGTAAAAATGGTATTATTATTACTATAACACTTGTCCTATTTCTATTGGATAAGTATAATACTGCAAAAAACAACCTTAGGAATCAAATATGACCATTTAGGTCCACTTGGATTAGATTAGGACATTAATTATTATTTTATTTAAACAATAGTTAAAATTGTTTAAATCAATGTTTAATATCTACAAAAATTTTAATATAGGGTTATAGATAAGATAAATTTGACCAGAAATATTTTTTAGAAATATAAAAATATTTCATACCTAATGGTATTTTATTTATTATTTTTAGACTTTAAATAATTTAATTTATATATGACACAATGACGATGCAGTAATTACCTTATTAATGAAATATTAACATAATTGTTGTTAAAAATACCCAAATAAATGTAATTTTGAACTTTTTATGAATTAAACTAATTTTCTAGGTTAATATGACATGTTATTATTGACATAATATACTTTTTTTGAACTAATAATGCTGTTTTGATTTTCAAAAAAAATCATGTACCAAATAGTGTCAAAATTTTCATAAAATAGTTTTTTTAAAAAATATTATATTATTAATTGTTATTTTATTCCAAAAAATATAAGGATTGGAAAAATGACTTATATAAGGATATATATTAATAATTTACAACTTGGGGTTCTTTTTTCTTATTATAGTATTTTTATTAACCATATAGTGTAACAATACAAGAAGACACGGTAAAAGTTAAATTATTTAACTTAGAGTTAAATCTAAATGATAAGGTTAAAATGGTAACCTAAACTTGTCTAAAATCTATTAGATGAGAGTATTTCAACCCATACCCACCTTAGATTCTAAATAAATCAATTTGGAGCTATTAAAAACCGAATATGACTTTATAATAAAATACTATTTTAAGTTTTTCCTAAAGTGCCCCTCTCCTCCATTATAAAAGGGATCATCCTCCATCTCCTCCTCACACTCATTTGATCCTTCAATCTCGTCCAAAACCTGCCAAATTATCTTCTCCATTTCCCTAGATACATCCTAGAGGTTCTGGTCTTCTTCAAATACAATATTTAGTGCCCTAATAGGATGTTAAGAAGAGGTGCTTCAAAGAAGAGGTAATGTCCATTACCGATTCTTTCAACTTTATTTATTCTTCTACTTCTTCTTATTTAGTTGTTTCATTATGAAGTAATAACATCAGTATCACTAATATACTGATATTTTATTATAAATATTATACAACCCTATTTCACCTTCTATCCATCTTATGGAAAATTAAATCACCGCACGTGCGTACGTACGGAATACCGTCTCCACGCCGTGGTGTAATCTGTTTGCCACCACCAACTAAATTGGATGGGTATAATGGTGTAAGGAATAACTATATATTATTATTTTAAAGTGATATTTATGCTGAAATAGTATAAATACACTCAAATACAACTCCATGATCGTGGTAACAATATCATCGATTGTGCGTACGTATGGAATACCATCTCCACGATGTGATGCGACTCGTTCTACATGATCATCATTGAATAATGATTATTTAAATAAATTGAATGAATAAATATGATATATATTACACTAATATCATTCTAAAAATGAGGTATCTATGACCTAAAAATAAGAATAATAATTTATTCTACAAAACACACGTAAGAACAAAAAGAAATAAACACCTAAATAACAAGTAACAATGAAATATTACAAATAGGATGCTAATAATATGACCATATTTTATATCATAACAGTGGTTATGATTCTGTAATAAGTCAATTAAATTATTTAAATCATTATACAGGAGTTTTGGACAAGTACGAAGCAAATCAGACCAAAGGTTAGGGAAAATCTCGCAATCTCATTTTTATCCGAGATTGTTTATACTTCAGAATTTACTAGAGAATATCTATCATCCACATCCATGATTCCTCAATATGTAATATTATTTATATCCTCCTATAATTTTTTGAATCCAATTTTACCCATTGGTATGTTTTTAGTAAAAGATATGAAAGGAATCTTTTGTCATTTTTAGTATGAGGTACATTTTTGACTTTTCCAGCCAAAGTACGAGAAGAATGTTTTTCTTTAACTTATACGACATGAATATATTTTTATGATTTAATAGAACATTATTTCTAATAATCTTACTATACAATTTTTATACTTTATTTTTAATCAACTTATTTTAGTTTAAAATTGTATTACATGTTAAGAATGTAAAATGTTTTTTTGAAGTAGAAAGGATATTTGCTTCAAGAATTGAGTTCAAGCATTTATCAAAATTATTTTCCACAAAAGATAATATAAGGATATATTTCTATCCCTATTTTTACATCGATTTGATTATATAATGGTGGAATTATTTTTATGAAGTCCTTTTATCTTATATGGATTATGTTATGATGGCATGATGTTTAGGAATCCCATTTTTATTACATGGGTTACGGTATGATGTATGATTTATTATTTTGTGGCACACATGATAATGGTATAATTATGAGATGGGTGGGACATATATCTACCTCCAATTAATTGTTTAATGATTTATATCTCATGAGATAGACATGGCTAGAATGGCTGGTTAATCCGGTTTAGTGAAATAGGATTGAAATGAGGAGTGAACTCTGTTCAGAAGTGGACTTTGTCCACTAAGATAGTATTAGAAATGAGTCTAAACTAATAAGAAATGATTATCTATGATTAAGTATGTATGACACAAATATTCATGTTTTATGTTATGATTATTGATATTAAATTTCACTACTATGATTTATCCCATGATATGATATTATGATCTCTTTGGTAGGTTAAGATTTCCAAAATGTTATGTTCTTATGATGGATATTTCTTTTGTTTACCCTTACTGAGCATTTGAGCTCACCCTTTTGTATGTTTTCTTTTCCCCAGGTTAGGAAGAAGGAAATTAAGTAGGATATGCCAAAAGGGACGTTAAATATGATAAAATAAAAGGGAGACAATGTAGATGATTTATGAACCAGTTGTTTATGTTTCCCATTTTCTAAAGACGCTATACTTATATGATCCTTTCATGGTTTTGTTATATGTTGTAATAATTATGCTTCAATTATAAAGTAATAACCATGAATGTAATTTATGGGTCGTTTTATTTATAAAGTAAAGATAACATTTCCACATTCCAATATATCAAATCAAGATATTGAAATAAACAATGCCTTCTCAAATCATTTTCCAAACCACTTAAAAAGTTATTTTTGAATCAAAGTGTCTCATACCAATTTGAAGATTTTAAATGAATTATCATTAGAAAACATTAATTTCATTGTAAATAAATCCTAAAACCCATTTTTAAAACATTTAAATTAATGAAAAATATTTAGATGAATAAATCATTAAAACATTTAAAACAATATTTCAGTTAAAGAGTTATTTTAACAAAAAGTGTGAACTTGAATACAAATAATTGATGAATAAAATTTAATCATAAATTTATATTATCATCAAAATAAATTGATTCATGATATAATATGTCAAATGAATGTTTATACACCATATAATAGTGAATTGGTGCATAACAACAATGAAGTCTCTTTAAAAATGTAAATTGAGATGAAATCCCTTATAAAGATGGTATCCTTAAATTAAAGATAAATCAATAAAAAAATTATGTGTGAAAAATATAAATACTCCCAATATATGTAAATATTAATCATAAAACAATTAGAGGTCATTCACACATATTCATAGGATGACATATTCAAGAAGTACAGGTTGAACCCAAAGAATTAAAATTTGGTTTAGATGTTCCCTTGTTAGAATTCGACAACCTAACGACGTCACATTAAAATTCAGAAAATGATTTGATGAGATAAAAAAGGATGTCTCATCACTTTGAAATAAAATTTACATTAATAAGGATATATAATGACATATCTCCACATAATAAGATTTAAATTAAAAGACATAACAAAAAGATGTATTTTAAAAAGAGGAGGATGAAAGGTTCCCTTACCGATTTGGTAACATACAAAACATGCACCTCATGAATTAAGGACCATAAAATGTAGATGTAAATACCCATAAATGAAATTAAATTACACAAATACTAGAATCATGGGCATTACATACACCACTCAATGGAAATAGTGACAAATATAGAATGAGTCTCACGTGAATAAAAAGTGAGTTAAAACCCTATTACATCATTGTAACCAATCGAGTCGTATGACCAAAAGATAATAACCACCAAATTTATCAAAAAAAACTATGAATATAATGAATATCATTATAATATATATCAATGGAAGTATAAATTACACCACATGCAATAAATAAGTGGTGAATAATTGAAATCTCACGGAATTAAAAGTGTGATAAAAAAATCTCGTAATTCGTTGTAATCAATCGAGTCGTATGACCAAATGTTAATAACCACAAAATGAATCCCATAATACAATGAATATAAATATAATAATTATAATATATATCAAATGGAAGTATACAATACAACACATGCACTAAATAAGTGGCGAATAATGGAAATCTCACAGAATTAAAAGTGAGATAAGAAATTCCCTTACTTAGTGTCCGACTTGACTCGTTTGTTCCTTTTTCTTCATGAATAATAAAATAAAGTCATTTATACATTCATAAGAACCTTTTTTTATTTTATTATTATTTTTATAAAACTTATTACCATGTTATAAACATTATGCAATCATTTATGTTAATAATCGTGGTTTGGCCAATATTTGGTACTTGAGTCAAAAATGAACACCTTATAATTACATGTTGTCAATGTGGTCAATATTCCATTATATCAAGAATGATATTAATAATTTAGATATTATATAAATCATATATATCTAGTATATATATGTGTAATTATTACAGTACATAACATTTTGGAGATAACAAATGAAATGCACCGTTCATGGAGACAGTAAGTCGTACGTACGCATAATCGCTAATTTCATTTCTATTTTTCAATTTAGTGGAATAAAAACATAATGATATAATATTATATTATAATTCCAGTAAAATATCATATATAATATCATTAACTATATCCTTTATACATACTACATATGGCATTAATAAGTCATATCACTTTGAGGGGGCGGTAGTCCGCACTTTCTCAAATGAAATTATCGCATTTACCTATTATGGAAACCATAAAGGTGGGATATAAATATAAAATATAGAAGAATAAAGAAAATATAAACATAATATATATCATATATAAATAAATTTCCATCTTAATTTCCACCATGAGAGGCGTTATGAGATAATCGAACAATCATCATTTTGTGGGGTGTTAGTTTTCCATCCATAGAAACAATATGTTCTTCTCCAATTAGATGGAGGTGTGTGTAAGAATAGTTAATGTAAATCTCATAAATACATCCTATATTTTTTAGGATATGGATTTTGATATAAAATAAATGAATAAAAAGTGTTTAGGGGTTGAAGAATTAAAATAAAAGAACAGAAGTTATGAGGAACTGTTATCTTTAATTTGGATAACTCCCTTTGATTTGAACCAAAATGACTTCTTTAAGTTCCTTATGCCTATTGTAAGGCCTCTAGGAGGAGGAGAGATATTTATGGAGGTTAGTTTAGTAGAGTTTGGATGATCCTAAAATCTTGAGAGGTTTGTTGAATCGGTTATAAGTGAGGGCTTTCTATAAGGGGAAGGAGGGACTCTTTAGGAACGTGTGATAATATTATTTTATTATATAATGATATTCGGTTTCTAAAGGTCCAAAAATAATTAGGGTCATATATAAGATATCTCATGGAAGAAATAAAATAATCCAATAAGAATTGGAGAATCCTTGGATGTAATTTTAATATTTATAATCTTATTTGTTTAAAATATTTATTAAAGAGTTAAACACTGCATCATTATTGTGTCATAAATAATTTAATTTATTAGTTAACTAAAAATTATAAAAAAATACCATGATGTAGGAAATATTTTTATCTTTCCAATGAAAATTTATATTAAAAAATATTACTTATATAACACCATACAAAAATTTATTTACAAAAATAATTTTGTTTTTTTCATATCTGTCTTTACATTAAATTATTTAATCTAAATTGTCATTATCATTCATAAGTGGCCCCATGGGGTCCCAAAACACACCCAAGGATGATCATGGTCAGATATTACTCATACAATAATGTTAGGAAGAGTGTTAAGGTAATTTTGAATTATTCCAATATTCTTTTTACCTTGAATTACTCTATTTGCCTTTAACAGCGGTAAATAAAAGTCAAAAGATACTATTCACCAACACTATTTTCATCTTATTGGAGCAAATTTTACTTAATAATAACAACCATATATGTTTTATTTTTTAAATTCAATTCACATAAGTGGAAAAATTTCATTTAAATGAAAATGTCAGTTTTTTAACAACTACTAAGTGGTTTCACTATTCATCAAAAATTAACGTTTTTTAGGAAAATACCAAAAATTCAGCCTCAGCTATATTTGATATTCCAAATTCAAAAAAGACGTCTATTTTACCAACTTCTAAACATATATGTTTCATTAATTAATTTAAAATCAATTCCCTTTGTTAAAACAAATAGCGTGTTTTTAAGAAACTATAACTATCAAAAGATTGACACTTGTTTATGTCCAATTTTAAAATGAAATTAATTATAATAACCAACATTGGAATAAAGAGTAAAAATATATTCTAATTAGAATTTAAAACCTATTAATATGATAATATAACCATATAAATAAATTATATTAAAACACAGTTTTGAATTAAAAAAACATATTTTTCACTATTCATTAAAAAATGAACTTCATAGGAAAAATTCCAAAAAATTACACAAATTATATTTTAATTTCCCCATTCTAAAAAAGAACTTTATTTGGTAAAATAGAATGTATTATTGTGACCCAAACAATAAATAAAGTGGGTTCTTCATTAAAAGGTGGTAAATCGACCATTTACTGAATATTAGAGTATTTATGCTTAAAATTATATTCATTCGCATATTAAGCCTCTAAAATTTATTGGATAAATGTGAAAACATTTTAAAAAAATGTATATTCATATTGTTGTTAGTTATGTTCATTTTTTTAATACAATGGATAGGCATTAACTATCATTAATAATAATAATATTATATTACTAGTGTACAACGTATGATTTCAAAGAAACCCATTATTGTGTATCGGGTATGCCACCAAACATAGCATCTATTTTAGAGTAAAATTAATACATAATCATAAAATATTAATTAATATTAAATTTTCATGTTTTTTATTTACATGGAATGTTATATCCTTCCCCCCTTTTGGAAATTGCATCCTTGTAATTTAAAAATTGGACTCAGAAACATCATTGAAAGTACCATGTCGTAAAAAGTGTCAATAAAACTATCAATTTAAAATAAAGGTAGAGAAGTAGAAAGGTCACCTAAGACAAAAAAATACTATGTTTCCATGAAAACATGGACATTGAAGAGAGACTAACTCTCATAGATTAATATAGTAATAAAGAACTTGATCACGGAAATTTAACCACCACAATAACATAAATTTGTGGTTTGGTAAATGTATGATGAAAATAGAGGGATTGTTACATTTTTTTTCATGATCCATTTCTTATAGTTGAATAATTTTATCAATAACTAAAACACGATCGTTAGGAAATATACTTAATTGTCATGTAGAGTTTTATCCTTTAATAATATTGTACCACAAACTCTTCTTTTTTCCAGTTGATCATAATTCAAGATGACTTGTTCACATTAAAATGGCTATAATCAACTTATATTGAATTAAATAATCCCCAATATATGAACCATATATTTCCCAGGTCTTTAGAAATTAATAAAAAACAAAATGGTTAGTACAATATTAGATAATCCCTAAAAGGATAATATATTTAAAAAAGGAATATTACTCATATTCTTCAAAATTTTTCAAACAATACCCAAAGCTCAACGAAGACTATTCAATAATCAATTGTCTATAAAATTTATCAAAGTAATTCTAAGTAATATTGAAACCCAAATCATAGACGGATTTAATCAAATAGTCCTCCAAGATAAATCTTAATATTTATCTCCAAATAACATCAGTTACTCTTAAAGTCTCATACTGAAAAGTAATTAACCTAATCACATATTCTCTATGGTAGGTTAATCTTTTCCATAAATAACCCAAATCACCTTCTGTCCACAATAAAAACATATATTCTTCCCAACTAAAATTTCAACCATAAATCCACAAATGTGATCCCATATTATTCTATTTCCCTTAAGAATATAATGTTCCCAAAAAGAGAGAACGTTTTCCAAAATAATATTTATCACTTTATCACCAAATTATTTTCTTATATTAAGGATATCCATTTGAAAAAAACATAAGTTCCAAAAATTGACTTATTCTTGACCCATAAAAGAATTTAACTAAAAAGAATAATTCATACGAAACAGGGACTTCATGTAGGATAGTGGTAGGTGATGCACACTTGTTTCCCGTAGGTTGTGGGTTCAATTCCTATGGTCTTACCGGAAGCGATGGGTTGCCACCCATATTACGAGTTTTGCTTTTTATAAAACTCAAAAATAACCCTAACATATTATAACCTCAAAGGATTTCTTAAATCTTTCATTTTCACCCCAAAACATAAAGACCTCAACATATAATATATTGTCATATTTTTCACCACAATATTATAAAATAATACTACTCCCAAAATAATGAACAATATACATTGTTCATGGTGTCCATATGGTTCCATCATCATCTTTTTCACGTAGGTAGAATGTCCATGAATTGAATGAATTATTTAGATATCCTTCAAAATAATTTTCTTCCTTCATCCAAATACACCTTTTACAACATGGGGCATATGGGTGTTCATAGAAAAATAGATTCATAAAATAATCATGTATAATATATAATTTCAAAACATCTGATAAAACATTCTTTTTATGAAATAGTTGGACAGAGTTTGAGTTGAATATTTCAATCAACGGTCCTTTTAAAATACCCTAAGTATGTGTTTAAGGACTATAATTTAAAAGAAAATATAAATAGGTTTCATAAGGGTCTCCTTCTTTAGAACCTTTTTTAGAATCATTATATTCTTCAAAATCATGTGATAAGGTAAAATATTTGAAATTTCCGTGATAATATTTACCTTTCATGAAAATATGAGTGTATTTTGAAAATAGAATTTCATTAAATACTACCCATTATCCACAATGATATCGAGTTATAGTGGAGGTGTTTTATATATGAAACAACGTCTTTCAAGTGAGTTGTATTCTAGAAAATGTTTCACAATCATCTGAATATGACTTTGCAATAATTATTGCAAGCATGTCTGCAGGAATAGATAGGAATGTAGTTTGAGATCCTTCTCCTTCCATTTTTCACCGACATTCCTTGATCTTAATAAGTTATAAAAAAGGATTTATCTAAAATAGAAGACATAGGGACTAACCAGGTGTTTAACAAATACTCATAATCCCTAATGTTGTCTAAGATGACCTCTGATACCAACTATAAGAACCCATCATTAAAACCATACATAATATTTAATTAAATGAATAATTCGCATTGAGGATATTTTTATGTTTAAAGTTTTAGAGAATTAGGCCATAAATATTACATAAAAACTTAAATATTACATGTAGACACTACTACTCAGTGTCCATTTTTTTTCATAAAATAAAAATCTCTTAAAAATAAACATGTCTAGTTTCATGTTTTATAAAGCATGACTTTTCCTTGATCCCATAAATTACCTTATTCATCTATATGTCCTGTGGAAAAGATTTCAGAAACATTTTATGAGCATAAAAAGCTCAGTAAGGGATATAAAATAATGAAGGAAAAAAAATTTCCCATAAATAAATACAAATCAAAGAAACCATACTTTTCAATCGTAACATACCTTAAAAATTCATAATATTTATGAATAACACACACAAATATTAAATCATAAAGGATACTTATGGAATACAAATCAAACATACATTACATTTCATAGCTACGTAGGGTGTTACACTTGGAATACCCATCACAGTATATTCCCTATATCTCTAAAGAGAAACATCTTGTTTACCTCCATCACGTTACCCAGTGCATTGGAGAGCTATCTCGGGCTCACCCGCCCTAAGTTTATCATATAACCACCCATATACATAAAAAAATTTCAATAACCATAACATAATCGAAACAAAATACACAATTATAATGGAAATATAATATTTCCACATTCCAATATATCAAATCAAGATATTGAAATAAACAATGCTCTATCAAATCATTTTCAAAACCATTTAAAAAGAGATTTTTGAATAAAAGTGTCCCATACCACTTTAAAGAATTTAAATGAATTATCATTTGAAAACATTAATGTCCATATAAATAAACCCTAAACCCCATATTGAAAAAATTTACATTAATTACAAATATTTATAAGAAAAATCTTTAAAACATTTAAAATGCTATTTTAGGTAAAGAGTGTTTTAACAAAAATATAGACATTAGAATAGAAATAATTGAGAATAACATTTAATCAGAACTTTATAATTTCAATATAATAAATTTATTCCTGATATATTATTTCAAAGGACAGCATATAAACCATATAAGATTGAATTGATTTATAACAATAATGATGTTTTAGTGGAAATGTAAATTGAGATGAAATCCCTTATAAAGATGGTATCCTTAAATTAAGGATACATCTATCAAATAATTATGTGTGAAATATATAAATACAACTGATATAAGTGAATATTATGAGTAAAAAAATAATAGGTCATTCACACATATTCATTGGAAGAAATATTCAAGAATTACAAGGTGAACCCAAAGATTTGAAATTGGGTTAAAAGTTCCCTTGTAAAAATTCGACAACCTAACAACGTCACTTTAAAATTCAGAAAATGATTTGATGAGAAACAAATGGTATTTCATCACCTAGAAAAAAAATTAAATCAATAATGATATAGAATAACATTTTTCAACATAATAAAATGTATATTAAAATACATAACAAAAACAAGTCTTTAAAAAAGAGGAGGGTGAGAGGTTCCCTTACCGATTTGGTAACTTACCAAACATATGCCACATGAAATAAAGACCATACAATGTAGATGTAAATACAGATAAATGAAATTATATTACAAAAATAGTAGAATAATGTGCATTACAAACACCACTCAAAGGAAATAGTGACAAATATAGCATGAATCTCACAAGAATAAAAAGTGACATAAAAACCGCTTACCTCGTTCTAATCAAGTGAGTCATATGAAAAAAAGATAATAACCACAAAATGAATCACACAATACAATGAACATAAAGATAATCATGATAATATATATCAATGGTAGTATAAATTACACAACATTCAATAAATAAGTGGTGAACAATGGAAATGTCACGAAATTAAAAGTGAGATAAGAAATCCCGTACTTCGTTGTAATCAATCGATTCGTATGACCAAAAGTTAATAACCACCAAGTGAATCACAAAATACCATGAATATAAATATAATAGTTATAATATATATTAAATTTAAGTACAAAATAAACCACATTCAATAAATAACTGGCGAAAAATGGAAATCTCACAGAATTAAAAGTGAGATAAGAAATCCCCTTACCTCATGTCCGACTTAACTCGGTTGTTCATTGTTCTTCATGAATGATAAACTAAAGTTAATTTATAATTTCATAAGAACATTTTTAAATTTTATTGTCCTTTTTATAAAACTTATTACCATATTATAAACATTATTAAATCATTTATGTAAATAATGGTCGTTTGTTCGATATTTGGTACATGAGTCCAAAATGAACACCATATAATTACAAGTTGTCCATGTGGTCAATAGAACATTATATCCAAAATGATATTCATGATTTTGATATCATATAAATCATATATATCCAGAACATATATATAATTATAGCAGTGCGTAACATTTTGGAGATAAGAAATGAAATGCACTGTTCATGGAGACGGTAAGCTGTACGTACGCATGAACGCTACTTTCATTTCTATTTCTTATTTTAATATAATTAATACATAATTATACAAAGGTATCTTATAATTAAAGTATAATATCATATATAATATCATTATATCTATCCTTTATACATCATATATATGGCATTAACGAGTCATATCACTTTGAGGGGGCGGTAGTCTGCAATTCCTCAAATGAAATTATCACGTTTACCCATTATAGAAAAAATAAAGGTAGGATATATATGTAAAATACATAAGAATAAAGAAAATATAAACATAATATATATCATATATAAATACAGTTCCATCTTAATGGTTACCATGGGAGGATGTCGGAGATAATCGAACAATCGTCGTTTTGTGAGGCGTTAGTTTTCCATCCATATAAACAATATGTTTTTCGCCCATTAGGTGGAGGTGTGTGTAAGTGTAGTTAAAATAATTCTCATAAAAAAATCATAGTTTATTGAGGATACTGGTGTTTTTATAAAATAAAGTAAAAAAAGTGTATAGGGGTTGGAGAAGTAAAATAAAAGAAGAGAAGTTAAGAGGAACAATTAACTTTAATTTGGGTAACTTCATTTCATTTGAACCAAAAGGACTTCTTGAATTGCCTTCTTCTTAAGGTAAGGCTTCTAAGAGAAGGATAGGGATGTAGGGAGCTTACATTGGCTGAGTTTGGTCGAGCCTAAAGGATTTAGTGGTGTGTGTAATTGTTTATAAGTGAGGGATTTTTATAAGTGGAAGGAGGGACACTTTAGAAAAGTGTGATAATATTATTTTATTATAAAATGATATTTGGTTTCTAAAAGTACAAAAATCATTATAGTCGAATATAAGATGAATCCTGGTCGAAATAAAATCATCCAATAAGAATTGGACAAGTTTTTTATGTTATTTAAATATTTATAATCTTATTTATTTAAATGATTTATTAATGAGGTAAACACTAAATCATTATTGTTTCATAAATAAATTAATTTATTCAATATCTAAATATTATAAAATGATACCATGACGTAGAAAATAATTTTTTCTTTACAATGAAGATTTTTAGTCAAAAATATTAATTATATAACATCATATAAAAATAAATTTACTAAAAGATTTTTGTTTATGTCATTTTTGCCTTTAAATTAAATTAATTTTTTTTTGAAAAGGGGTGAGTTCAGGTCAAAAGACCAGAACGTAGATATATATTCAAAATAAAAGAGAAGAATACAATATTGAATTATTACAATCTTATTTTTACCTTGAATTACCCTATTTACCTTTAACCGTGGTAAATAAAAGTCAAATGTTATTATTCACCAAAAAAACATTTAATCTTATTGAACCAAATGTTACTTAATAATAACAAAAATGTGTGTCATATTTTTAAAATAAAATTCACATAAGTGGTAAAATTTTATTTGAATGAAAAAGCCTTTTTTTAACTACAACTTAGTGGTTTCACTATTCATCAAAAATTGAAATTTTTCAGAAAAATACCGAAAATTCAGCCTAAGCTATATTTGATATTCCATACTCAAAAATGATGCATTTTTTACCAAATTATAAAAAAACAATTTGAATTTATTAATTTAAAATTAATTCCAGCTGTTAAAACAAATAGCATGTTTTTAAGAAATAATAAATATCAAAAGATTGACACTTATTTATGTCCAATTTCAATGTGAAATTAAATCCAATGACCAAAATTGGATTAAATGGTAAAAATATATTCTAATTACACATTAAAACCATTTAAAAATATTATCTAACAATATAAATTAATTTTATTAAAACGATGTTTTGAATTAAAATACAATATTTTTCACTATTCATTAAAAAAGGAACATTATCGAAAAAATTCCAAAAATTTACACAAAGTAAATTTTGATGTTCCCATTCTAAAGAAGGATTTTATTTGGTAAAATATTATTTATTAATATGACAAAGACTAGATTAAATGTGGGTTCTCCATTAAAAGCCGGTAAATCGACCATTTACTGAATATTAGAGTATGTCTAATTAAAATTAGATTCATTCACATTTTAAGCCAATAAAATTTATTGGATAAATTAAAAAACATTTACTAAAAATTTAACGCCCCAAACCTAGTTACCCAGAGTTGGTGCAATATTACATAACATTGGCATGATCACAAGAAAGATCAAACCTCGAAAGACCGATTGGTTTAGTAGCCTTGGAAACACAAGATATATTCATAAAGTTTTACATTACATCGTAAAGTGAAAAACTACTACAACAACATAATATCCATATTCCACACTCATATCCCCACATAAAATCCCTACAGGTCATTCATAACATACTTCTTCACATCTTGGGAAAAATTAAAACATAGAAAAGGGGTGAGCTCAAATGCCCAGTAAGGATATTAATATAGCGGAAACTTTCATAAATAAGAATAAACATTTAACGCAATGTATAACTAAAACAAAAGCCTTTTAAACCTGAACTTCAACATAGTATGGAAAAAGTAAAATGAAATAATTCCATTTACTTATTCATATGGATATTCTAATAATCGAATAATCACATGCAATATCAATAACCACTTTCATAATGATGGAATGCATAATGCCAGACTATCATAACCACATAGCCAAGGCCTCGTGCCATACTACAAATAAGATTTTTCCAAGGCCATGTTCCAAGACACTAGTTTGTCTCATGAGACCTACTGATTCATCGAGGAGCTATAGCGGGCTCCACCCGTCACATATTAACTCCAATGTATTCCCATATGAAAAGGTTTCAACATAACATACACATTCGTATTAAAACTAACATACGAAATGTCAATAATTTCATCATAAACCATGAATGGTATAAAAATAGCACATCCATAGTCAAACATATCACAAAAACGTCAATACAATATAGAAGTTTTGTATCATAATAAATAAACTTCAAATAAACGTAAAGTCCATCAAATGATGTTGACATAGACGAAATCAATACTCTTTATAGAGAAATATCTCTTTTCTCGAAATCATTGAAAAGTCACACATTTATAAAGGAACCAATTTAAAAGAGATTTTTGAATCAAAGTGTCCCATACCACTTTGAAACTTTTGAAAAGAAATATCATTTCAAAACATTTCTGTCCATATAAATAAATCCTAAAAATTATTTTGAAAACACGGACATAAATTAATAAATTTAGAAAGATAAATCTTTAAAACATTTAAAATTATGATCTTGATAAAGAGTACCTTTCACAAATTCTTAAAATATTCATTTTGAAATCATTTAAAATTCACATAATTATAAAATAAAACATTTAATTTGAAAATATTATTATAATCTTGTAATGGAAGCTTTGATGGTTTTATAACGGCGGTAAATAGCCGCACCCGCCGTATAAGTTAAAAAAACATTCTTACCTTAAATTTGATGAAAGGTTAAAAGTTCCATGTTTGTAAAACGACGGAATGATTCTTTTAAAAACACATAAGGGTATAAATGACTTTGACCCATATTAATGTTAAATAGTAAAAAAGTTTTGAAATAGATTTTGAAGAAAAATGGATGTGGATGATAAAGAAATCCCAGTAGATTATTACGTATAATCAACCTCAGATAATGAAGAGATTGTGAAATAGACCCTTAACTTGTACTTTTCCTTGGTTGGGGTAGGTTAACCTCCTGTATAATGGTGAAATAATTGTTATTAAATTATACAAGAATCATATACATTAATATGATATAATATATGATCTTTTAACATTGATTTGTTAATAATATCTTAGTATTATCGGTGTTTCAGGTGTTAACTTACTCATTTTCGTTTATATGTTTTGTTACATAAGCCATGTTTGTCTTGGATAGGTTGTATCTTAATAATATCCATAATGATATCAAGTCCTTAAACATTATTTTTAAATCATCAAATGATAATTATACTTGAATGGATACTATGGAGAATGAATCTCATCGTGTTCGTGGAGACAATAGTCCGTACGTATGCACGAGCGACAATATCATTCTTAAAATAATATATAAATTGAGGTTATATCATATATACAGAATAATTAACATGTTATATTTATTATTTACATGAGTTACACATCATTATTATACCCATCCAAATAATAATATATTGAGTAACAATTACATCACGACGTGGGGATGGTAAGCCGTACGTACGCACGTATGGTGACATGTTTTTCAAAGGGTAGATAGAATACTGAATATGGTTGTACCATATTTATAATAACATCACAGTATATATATGTTACTAGAGTTATTATTTTATAATGGTAATAACAAAGGAAAAAGAAGAGGAAGAAGAAAGGAACTTGGAAAAGGGTGGTGAAATCATTACCTCTTTTCGGGTTCTTCCTTTTTATTTGATCAAAAGGGATCCTTAGGGTAGCTTTATGATCAAAATAAGGCCTCTAGGTTGTATTTAGGGAAGTTGGGAGAGTATTTTGGCAGTGCTTGGCTGAACCAAATGGCTTTTAAGGTGTGAATAAATGAGAGGAGGAGTGCCCTTTTATAAGAGGGGTGAGGGTCACCTTTGGAAAATCTGGAAATATTTATTTATAATAAATTCATATTCGGTTTATAATGGCTCCAAAGTCGATTATTCAAAGGTTAAGGTGGGGATGTGTCGAAAACCACTCAACGAATATAATTTAGACAGGTTTGGGTTCTTATATTAACCTTATCTTTAAGTATTAACTCTATGTTAATTAGTTTCACTTTTACAATGTCTCTTTGTATTTTTATATTATATGGTTAATAAACTTACAATATACATCCAAGCAACCCCAAGTGGTCCATTAATGATGTACCTATCATGATATAAGTCTCTTGTCCGAACATTAGATTTTTATGAATTTAATCTCAATTAATAATATAATATTTGTTTTAAAAACTCTTTTATGTCAATTTTGACACAATTCAATAGTTGATTTTTGTGAAACTCATAATAGAATGATTACTTCGAAAAAAGTTACTTAAATCAATCCTAACATGTCATATTAACCTAGAAAATTAGTTTAGTTCATTAAAAATCTCAACTTATATTTATTTGGGTATTTATAATATCAATTATTCTAATGTTTCATTAATTTGGTAATTACTGCATCATCATTGTGGCATAAATAAATTACATTATTTAATGTCTAAAAATAATAAATAAAATATAATTATGTATGATATCTTTTTATATTTCTAATTAATATTTATGATCAAACATCCAACATATATAACCCTATGTAAAAATTGTTTTTCTAAAAGATATATGCTTGTGTCATTTTTGTATTCATTTTAACTTAATTAAAATAAAGTGTCCCTATCACCTACAAGTGGCTCCATGGGGACCCAAAATCAACCCAAAGATTCCCATGGTCGGCCATGTATGAAAAAATAAGGATAGGACACGTTTTAGGGTAATTTAGTATTATTATAATATTATTGTTTAACCCTTATTTATCGGATTTACCCGTAACCATGGTAAATAAAATATTTACCGCAGTAATTATTCAAAATGTCTAAAAATAAAAGTTAGCTATTTACACAATTTGAAAATCCTGATTCCACATATGGAATCCATTTTTCCAAATTCAAAACATAGAAGTGGCAGAAATTAATTTAAAACTAATTCTCGTTGTTAAAACAAAAAGTGTGTTTTTAAGTGATAATAACTATCAAAAGATTGACTCTTGTTTATGTCCGGTTTAATTGTAAAATTATGTCCAATGACAAAAATTGTATTAATTGGTAAAACTATATTCTAGATATACTTTAAAACCTCTCAAATTCATAATTTATCACTATTAATTATTTTGATTAAAAAAGTTGTTTTTAATTAATATTTAGTACTTTTCACTATTCATCAAAATATTAAAGTTATCCTAAAAGTACCAAAATTTCACCTTAGGCTAAATTCGATATTCTGAATCCAAAAATGAATTCCATTTTAATAAAATATATATAATTTCAAAAAGTAGGTAATACTATTCATAATTACTAGTTTGATTGGTTATGGTGTGTTAGAACTCGATGTTGCATACAACACACGCTACTGTATTATTCAAAGGAAAGTGTACCGTGGAAGCTTGGGATGTTTCATTTTAAATTCTTTATGTCACCATTTAGTCAAAAAGATTAATATATTGTATTTAAAAAGTGATCACTATTAAAAGTTGGTAAAAGTGCAATACTGAAAATGAGTTTGTTCATACATTATGTCTTAGAAACTCATAATATGGATTCTAAAATTATAAGGATTATATAAAGATTAAAATTTAGTTAATAATATTCATAACCTCTTTTCAATGTCTTGTTTGGTAAGTCATGGTGCGCTTTAACTCGGTGTTGCATGTAGTGCAAGTTATTGAATTATTTTGAAGAAATAACACACTATGAAATAATGTGGTGTTACAATCTCCCCTTCTTCAATAAATTGCGTCCTCGCAATTTGAAATTGTTCATCGAGAATAACAGGTTGAAAATAGAAAATATATTTGTGGGAAAACCCACATCGGAAATTGGGTTACTAAAATTTAGTCTTAATATGAGGAAAGTAGAAATGAAATGGTCACCACCAAATTATGATCTCGATTAGGAGAACATTGGTGGGAATTAGAGACATATAATTGGAGGAAAACGTAAATATTTATAGTTAGTTATTGAGGTAATCAATCACAAACAAGTGTAAAATTGAGGTCCTTAAATTCATCAATCTATGATGATTTGAAATACCATCAGTTCAAAAAAACATAGGGTATTAGGATAACACATTTTTGGTTTTAGGATTCCTTAAATAAAGTATAAGAATTAATTTCTTCATAGAATAAGAGAAGAAGAAAAATATATTCTTGACAAGTAGAGTTCCATCCTTTAACTAATTTCTACCACAAACTCATCTTTCACTCGAAAAGATAATAGAATGTAAAAAAATATATTCTATTTATCCTATTCGTATAGGGTAAAAAAATGACTTTATAATTTATCTAATAGATATTTTAAAAAAAGAAACTACATTATTTAATACCGGACATCACGTGGGTCAGTGGTAGGTGATACACCGTTGTCGCCCTTCGGTTGTGGGTTCAAATCTCGCGGCCTTTCCGGATGCGACGGGTTTCTGCCCGACCTCCGGGTTGTCCTTTTATGGCAATCCAAAATAATCCAAACTAGAACTATCCAAAATATTTCAGTCCAAAATTTATAAGGAAGGTAAACACAATGAAGATCCTTTTTTTCTGAGTAATAACATGTGAACACCTTCATCTTGTATTCTTTTAAAACACTGCAACATCCTGAATTACCATAAAACCTTATTGAATATATTCATGATCCCTTATTCCTTATAGAATAATAGATATACACCTTCAATCCAAAAATTTTGTAAACCCCAACAATGACAGAATATACAAATCATTAATCAGTTTCAAGGTAGTCAAGAATATCCAATATAATTTATCCAAAATAATCATTTATTATTCTAAAATCACTACCTCGGAATCAGAACCATATTATGGTTTATCATTCTCTCAACCATATATTTTCCAAAAATTTAACCTACTATTGGGTCACTTTTCTTTGTTCCACACAATCTCAAGTCCATAATGAAATAGTACTGCAGTACAATTCTTATATACTCCATAATTATTATAACAAGTACATTGTTGATACAACACTCAAATAACATAATCAACATAAGAACATAAATCATTCCTCTTCATCTATGGTAGTATCATAACTTGATTATTATCCAATATCATCATTTGATGCATAGTCTGATGACTAAGACATAGGTTCGTGTAGTGTCCAAATCTCTTGAAAATGAAGCATTGTACATTTGAAACCATTTTCTTACCCTTGCAGTCACGTACTTTGTGCCCTTTTCCTCCACACTTATAAAAAACTACCATTCCTTTCAAGCAAGTTTCAGGGTGTTTTTTCCACAGTTATCACATATGGGAAAATTCTTCTTTTCCCTCTTCCCTTTATCCATCTTTCTCTCTTCCATCCTTTTCTTCTCTTGCATCCCTTCAAAGCCATAGGACTCAGTAAACTCTTTACTTATCTTATCAACACATGATATTATTTCTTCATATGATGATAATACATGGGAGACTATTTCTCTTATAAATTATGGCTTAAGTCCATGAAAGATATGATCCTTCTTTCTCTTTGGATCATGCGTATAGCTGAAGTTCTCATTCATTCTACTGGGCGCCATTTCTAAACAATGGCATACACTAGATTAGTTTATAAATAATAATATCTAATCCCAAAATTTTAAAATAGATAACATAAATTAAATAGTTTATGAATATAATCCATAATCATAAAAATTTCTCCTTTGAGGAAGTATATACTCATAAACCCTTCGTAATGATTTGTAATGAAAATGAGAGTTATCCTAAGCATATCCCCCGGCAGTGTCGTAACCAAGAGTGCAGCAAGGCCCATTGTCGTGCACCAATTCCCGTTTGAGTCTAGCTCAAAGCGGTGTTTTCGGGTTTTACCCCTAGGTACATCTGTGCCAGATCTACCTCTACCTGCTTGTATCCAGAAAGGGATGTATTGCTTGGAAAACTGACAAAATCTTTACAATAACAAAATTCTAGGAAGTTCTTCTATACTAATCCTCAAAGTTCATCTTATGTCTATGTGCTCTAATTAGAGTTTATCTGAATCTAGGTTCCAAGGTTTGTACTAAACATCCTCTGATACCAACTATAACGCCCCGAACCTAGTTACCCAGAGTCGGTGCATTATTAAATAACATTGGCATGATCACAAGAAAGATAAAATCTCAAAAGACCGATTTGTTTAGTAGCCTTAGAAACACTAGATATATTCATAATGTTTTACATTACATCATAAAGTGAAAAACTACTACCACAACATAATCTTCATATTCCACACTCAAATCCCCATATAAAATCCCTGCAGGTCATTCATAACGTTCTTCTTCACATCCTGGGAAAAATTAAAACATAGAAAAGGGGTGAGCTCAAATGCCTAGTAAGGATAACAATATAGCGGAAACTTTCATAAATAAGAATAAAAATTTAAGGCAATGTATAACTAAAACAAAATCCTTTTAAACATGAACTTCAAAATAGTATGGAAAAAGTATAATGGAATAATGCAATTTACATATTCACATGGATATTCTACTAATCGAATAATCACATGCAATATCAATAACCACTTTCATAATGATGGAATGCATAATGCCAGACTATCATAACCACATAGCCATGGCCTCGTGCTAAGACTACAAATAAGATTTTGCCAAGGCCTTGTGCCAAGACACTAGTTTGTCTCATGAGACCTACCGATGCATCGAGGAGCTATAGTAGGCTTCACCCATCACATATTTGGTCCAATGCATTCCCATATGAAAAGGGTTAAACATAACATACACATTCGTATTAAAACTAGCATACGAAATGTCAATACTTTCACCATAAACCATGAATGGTATAAAAATAGCCCATCCACAGTCAAACATATCACAAAACCTTCAATACAATATAGAAGTTTTGTATCATAATAAATCAACTTCAAATAAGCGTAAAATTCATCAAAGGATATTGACATAGATGAAATCAAAACTCTTTATAGAGAAATATCTCTTTTCTCAAAATCATTGAAAAGTCACACATTTATAAAGGAAGTAATTTAAAAGAGATTTTTTAATCAAAGTGTCCCATACCACTTTGAAACTTTTGAAATGAAATATCATTTCAAAACATTCATGTCCATATTAATAAATCCTTAAAATCATTTTGAAAACATGGACATTAATTAAAATATTAAGAATGATAAATCTTTAAAACATTTAAAATTATGATCTTGATAAAGAGTACCTTTCACAAATTCTTAAAATATTCATTTTGAAATCATTTAAAAGTCACATAATTATAAAATAAAACATTTACATTGAAAATATTCTTATAATCTTCTAAGGGAAGCTTTGACGATTTTATAACAGCGGTAAATAGCAGCACCCGCCGTATAAGTTAAAAAACCTTAATTACCTTAAATTTGTCGAAAGGTTAAAAGTGCCTTGTTTGGAAAATGACGGAAAGATTATTTTAAAAACACATAAGGGTATAAATGACTTTAACCCATATTCTTGTTAAATAGTAAAAATGTTTGGAAATACATTTTGAAGAAACATGGATGTGGATGATAAAGAAATCCCAGTAGATTATTACGTATAAACAACCTCGGATATTGAAAGGATTGTGAAATAAACCCTTACCTTGTAATTTTCCTTGGTTGGGGTAGGTTAACCTCCTGTATAATGGTGAAATAATTGTTATTAAATTATACAAGAATCATATACATTCATATGATATCATATATGATCTTTTACCATTGATTTGTTAATAATATCTTAGTATTATCGTTGTTTCGGGTGTTAACATACTTATTTTCTTTTATATGTTTTGTTACGTAAGCCATTTTTTCCAAGGATAGCTTGTATCATAATCATATCCAGAATGATATCAAGTCCGTAAATATTAATTTTTTAATCATCAAATGATAATTATACTTGAATGGATACGATGGAGAATGAATCTCATCGCTTTCGTGGAGACGGTAGTCCGTACGTACGCACGAGCGACAATATCATTCATAAAATAATATATAAATGGATGGTATATCATATATACATAATCATTATCATGTTATATTTATTATTTACATGAGTTACACATCATTATTATACCCATCCAAATAATAATATATTGAATAACAATTACATCACGACGTGGAGACGGTAAGCCGTACGTACGCACGTATAGTGACATGTTATCCAAAGGGTGGGTAGAATACTGAATATGGTTGTACCATATTTATAATAAAATCACAGTATATATATGATACTGGAGTTATTATTTTAGAATGGTAATAACAAAGGAAGAAGATGTGAAAGAAGAAAGGAACTTGGAAAAGGGTGGTGAAATCATTACCTCTTCTTCGGGTTCTTCCTTTTGATTTGATCAAAAGGGCTCCTTAGGTGGGCTTTCTGATCCAACTAAGGCCTCTAGGTTGTAGTGAGGGAATTTTTGAGAGTATTTGGGAAGATTTTTGCCGAACCAAAAGGCTTTGAAGGTGTGTAGAAATGAGAAGGAGGAGTGCCCTTTTATACGAGGGGTGAGGGGAACCTTTGAAAAAGCTAGAAATATTAATTTATAATAAATTCATATTCGGTTTCTAATGGCTCCAAAGTTTATTATTCAAAGTTTAAGGTGGGTATGGGTCGAACACCACTTAACCAATAGAATTTAGTCTGGTTTGGGTACTTATAGTAACCTTATCATTAAGTATTAACTCTAAGTTAATTAGTTTCACTTTTACAATGTCTCTTTGTATTTTTATATTATATTGTTAATAAACATACCATATACATCCAATAGCCCCCCAAGTGGTCCATTAATGATGTACCTATCATGATATAAGCCTCTTGGCCGAACCTTAGATTTTTAGGAATTTAATATCAATTAATAATATAATATTTGTTTTAAAAACTCTTTTATGTCAATTTTGAAACTATTCAATAGTTGATTTTTGTGAAACTCATAACAGAATTATTACTTCGAAAACAGTTACTTAAATCAATCCTAACATGTCATATTAACCTAGAAAATTAGTTTAGTTCATAAAACGGCTCAAATTATATTTATTTGGGTATTTATAATATCAATTATTATAATTTTTCATTAATTAGGTAATTACTCTATCATCATTGTGTCATAAATAAATTAAATTATTTAAGGTCTAAAAATTATAAATAAAATATCATTATGTAGGAACTCGTATTAGCTTTCTAATGGATATTTATGGTCGAACATCCAACATATAAATCCCTATGAAAAAATTGTTTTTCTAAAAGATATATGCTTGTGTAATTTTTGTATTCATTTTAACTTAATTAAAATAAAGTGCCCCTATCACCTACAAGTGTTTCCATGGGGTCCCAAAATCGACCCAAATATGTCCATGGTCGTCCATTTATCAACCAATAAGTCTAGGACACGATTTAGGATAATTTAGTATTATTATAATATTATTTGTTAACCCTTATTTACCGGATTTACCCTTAACCATGGTAAATAAAATATTTACCGCAGTAATTATTCAAAATTTCTAAAAATAAATGTTACCTATTTACACAATTTGAACATCCTGATTCCAAATAGGGAATCCATTTTTCCAAATTCAAAACACAGAAGTGGCAGAAATTAATTTAAAACTAATTCCAGTTGTTAAAACAAAAAGTGTGTTTTTAAGAGATAATAACTATCAAAAGATTGACACTTGTTTATGTCCGGTTTAATTGTAAAATTATGTACAATGACCAAAATTGTATCAAATGGTAAAAATATATTCTAAATATACTTTAAAACCTCTCAAATTCATAATTTATCACTATTAATTATTTTGATTAAAAAAGTTGATTTTAATTAAAATTTAGTAATTTTCACTATTCATCAAAATATTAAGGTTATCCTAAAAGTACCAAAAATTCACCTTAGGTTAAATTCGATATTCCGAATCCAAAAATGAAGTCTGTTTTACTAAAATATATATATTTTCAAAAAGTTGGTATTACTATTCATAACGGCTAGTTTGATTGGTTATGGTGTGTTAGAACTCGAAGTTGCGTACAACAAACGCTACTGTATTATTCAAAGGAAAGCGCACCGTGAAAGCTTGGGATGATTCATTTTAAATTATTGATTTCCCAATCTAGTCAGAAAGATTAATATATTGTATTTAAAAAGTGTTCACTATTAAATGTTGGTAGAAGTGCAATACTGAAAATGAGTTTGTTCTTACATTATGTCTAAGAAACTCATAATATGGATTCTAAAATTATAAGGATTATATAAAGTTTAAAATTTAGTTAATACTATTCATAACCTCTTTTGAACAGCTTGTTTGGTAAGTCATGGTGCGTTTTAACTCGGTGTTGCATGTAGTGCATGTTATTGAATTATTTTGAAGAAATAACACACTATGAATTCTTGGGGTGTTACAAACATGTATATTTATATTGTTTTTAGTTATATTCATTCCATCCAATACAATGGCTAGGCATTAAATATCATTAAATATAATAATATTATATTATTATTGTGCAATGTAAGATTTCAAAGAAACTCATTGTTGCATATCGGGTACGCCATCAAACATAGAATCCCATTTTGAATAAAATTAATACTTAATACACAAATATTAATAAATATTAAAATTTCATGTTCTTTATTTACCTGGGATGAAATAGAGAAACCATGTCAATAACTAATGGGATGAGCAGTTTAATAGATTCATAATTGAGATTCCCAATCTCATGGGAGTATTATTTGAGAGATTCCTTAAAATTCCTTCTCAATTAACCCATTTTTTGAATAGAAACTTGAATCTGGGAAAAAACCACACCCCCTTTGAAGTAGAAAGTTGTAATTGAGGCCTTTATATTACAAATGCATGTGAAATTTAGTGGATATTTGGATACCTTATTAATATAATAATGGATAAACTCTAATGAAAATGTCATATCCATATTTTAATGCTCTGAGAAATATAGGTCCCATATGAATATTTATAATATAGGTAGATATACTAGTCAATTGTGGATTTTGAATAAACGTATGAATCAAAAAGATGTTATTGTAGAAAAGGAGTTGAGTGAATTATGGAGTAAAAGTTTCAATAAATATATTCCTTCCTCAATTTTAATGAAAATGTTTTGTGAATTTTTTATCCTTAAGAAAAATTATGAAGAATACATCATGGTGTGTGAGGAAAAATTCCAAGGCATTCATGATATGCCTCCATATTTTTAATTTCTGATGAAAGTGATGTTGTCTATTTCATTAGTGTGATATATATAAGTCTAAGAAGTGATTTAGAGATTTGATACATTAACAGCTACACAAAAATTTTCTAGTTTGCCTCTAGAGTTGAAACATGGATTGTATAATATAATAAGTCTCATGGTTTATGAGATAATAAGTGGATTATTGATTTTAATTATTCTTGTATGATGGATAAAACACAAAGTAGAAGGAAATATCAACATCCCACCAATTAAAAGTGTGGGAAGAAGTACCCCTGAAATATCATTAAGTGGACTTGTAAATTCTTAAAATTCAATATGGAGGGAGACCTAGCTAGAAAATGTCATTAAGATAATCCCTCTAATGTGATGGAAGAAACTAATACTCTATTCAAACCTCATCATATTGTTCAATTTTTCCAGTAGAAAGAATGATGACAATTTGTGAACCAATGTACTAAATGGAGGGGTTTTGCTGATAACCTATGATAATAACCTCTACAGCCTACATAGAAAGAGAATTCTTAGGAAATCACAACTAGTGAGGTGGATAATAAAATTGAAATGTTTTCATCTACATAATTTATTCATTCAGGGATAGAAATAAAAATACATGATTTTGGAATTATTCAATCTTTCATATCATGCATGTTTAGTATTACTATTCAGACACCACTAAAAAACATAGAAGTAGAACTATAAGTGAAAATGGTAAATTATGAAATTATTACATCCTAATTATATAAATATTCCCCTAACTAGATCTGTGGGATGACTATCCCTGTGAACCTTGTGACACTCCCTATAGAATAATTTAATATTATTATTAGTATGGACTGGATTTATATGTATATATAAAACATAAATTGGTGAGTGAAGGAAATCACTATTTTTATCTCAAATTAATCTATGATTCTACACAAGTTCAACAATAAGGATTATTCTCCATTTGTATAATCATATAAATAATTGATATTATTTCTTTATAATGAAGTTTATCGAGATCAAATGATTAAGAATAAGGAAAATATCATCCATGATGACATGTCCATTTTAAATTAATATATTGATGGGATTCAACAAGAATTGACTAGTCACCCACTAGTCTATTCGGTTGAGTTATCAATGAATATTATACTAATATTTTTTTCAATATTAAAAAATACTTATTGAATTTACAATGTTGATCTGTAGGAGATGAAGAAAAAAATACAATGGAATCAGGATAATGGGTTTATACTCTCATGAAAATCAGGCGGTGTTTCGGTCCTCTTCATAAAAAAGATGTATGGGTTAATGAGCCTCTAAATAAATTGTGACCCTTAAAATATTATGATAAATATCATGTATCATATTTATTGTATTTATGGATTATGCTATCATTTAAATTGGTCCCAAAACATCTCTATGGTATATCATCATTCGAGATATTATCATGAAAATATGAAGAAGATAGATAACCCCAAGGCTAATATTTGTACATGGTATAAGAATTATGTGTTCATATTGTTTCAATTTGGACTAACTAATACTCAAGAACTGTTTTTAGACATGACAAAAAGAGTATTTATATATTACATTGAAAAATCATTTGTAGTCATTATATATTTTATTCTTATATACTCTAAAATCAAGGTGGAACATTATGACTATTTCAATTATTTAAAAATGATTTGGTGGAAGGAAATTTATTTCCAAATTTTGATAAATGTGAGTTTTGGATTGATAAAGTTACATTATTTTTTCTTGTTATCACCAGAGAAGAGATATCTATGGATATTTTAAAAACAGATGCAATTTAAGGATTGTGCATAAAAACATTTCTTATATAAATCTAAAGATTCCTTAAACTTTATTGGTATTATTATCGATTGGTGAGAAAATTTTCAATATTTTCTACACAAATAACCAAGATAAATCATAATGGATCCATATTTTTCTAGAATGATGAATGTGAAGAATTTATTAAAGAGTTTATTAAGAGGTTATTCATTGCACTAGAGCTCACATTACCTATATGTGGGGACTGATTTGTGATCTATAGTGATGATTCCAAAAAACTCTCGGGTGGGGAACTCATGAATGTTTATAATATAATAGCCTATGTCTCCCGCCAATTAAATATCCATGAGAATAAATACCCAACACATGATCCATAATTTTCTATATTGATATTTAAATTTATTATATGAAAACATTACCTTTAAAAGGAGAATTGTGACATATATAAGGATCATTAAATACCCTTATACATATTCACAAGGAATAACCTCAATATTCCCTATTAATGTGGTTTGATCTAATATTATATTATAATATTTCAATTTATTACCATATTGGTAATGTGAAAAAACTGGTAGATTATCTAAGAAAAAATGATCTCGCAACCGGATCCTTGATGATGATTGGAAGGGATCCAATCCTCATAGAAATGAAAAGGATGGAAGTGAGATTAATAAAATGATAATGGTCTGATATTACTCAAATAACTACTTAATAATATATTCTTGAGAGGATCAAGGAGGTCATGTAAGATTATGAGGTGTTATAGAAGATGGTAGTTATTATTCATGAGTTTTAGTGTGCTAAAGATAGAAATATAATTTTTGGAACACATATATTCTTCCCATAAAAATATATAAATAGTTAACTTCTAGTTAATGTGCATAGATCTCCCTTAAAATATTCTTCGGCATGACTAACCATATGAATTTGTGATCATCTGATTTTACCATGAACCTTATCTCTTTGTAATTTTATCCTTTTATTGATCATATTTAGCATCAACATATTTTCAATGTAAATTATTGTAGCATCCTTATCCTCCATAAAAATCATTTATTACAATCAAACATTAATACAATTGGAAAACATTTTTTCTTCACGTTTCCATCCTATTTCATACATCAATAGTTCTCTGTGAAACATATATTATTTTTGATATAAAAATCAGCAATGCATCGTCATATTTAACAAGTATAATTATTCAACCATCAAATCCAATGTCATCTAATTAATCAATAACAATTCATTAGGAATAATAGTGAAACTCAACATCACCAAACCATTCAAATGTATTTTGGAATATGAAGGCCTCAGAACATTTTCCAATATCCATTAACGTTCGAAATTTCTCATCATGTGACCTTAATGAGATATTATTATCTCAATGATCAATATTGACAATCAATTAAAATTAGTTGAAAACAAATACAATCCATACACAAAATGGGATATTCAGGAAGAAGACCCTTCATGGGATGATCGTACATTTTATTCTTTTGATCTTAGTGTACAATTTAATGTATTTTTAGTTTCTCCTTATAAATTCCCACACTTAAAAATATAGTCATTAAAAAAATTAAATTACTAGATGTGATTGACTGTTGAATAATCACGTGTAGTATGTTTTCTTACTATTATTCATGGGAAAATGTTAGATTGTTCTTTGTGATAAATGTTATTCAACATTTTGTTTCATTTCTCAAGAGATTATTGGTGTCTATATAATAAAGAGAATTATTTAATATTGTTTAATTTATATCCCCTAGATGGTCTTGGATCATATTGTAATACATGACTATATTATGAGGAGGCTTGGTGACCTGGGTAAATAATCCCTATGTGGGCATGTATGTGGGATGTTTTAATAAAGTTTATAACCATTTGTTCTATTAAAATTGTCTATGATCATATAAAATTGATAGAATAATTCCATAAAAGAGTATATAATAATGGTAATTTCAATTGTAATCAATTAATATCTTAAGAGGATTAGTGTTCCTATGTAGTTGTTCTATTTAGTTTTGTTCCATGAGTCTACCATTATTTATGGATGTAACTCTTTCTATAATTAGGGGAAGGTGATTTCAAGGATTCCATAGGGTATAACACCCTCTTAGAGGGAGGTATTTGGATATACTATGTATGAGTCCTTGGTGTAATTCCATTTTATAGATTACATTTAATGGATAAATGTTTTACCTCATATGAGGTGGTTTGTTGGTTATTAATTGTTTTTTCAAAATACATAAGGCATGATTTTGTTTAAAATATTGGATATGTGAGAAATCCACCATAAAGTTGTATATTTTAGTTTCACGATGAAAAAGTAAGTTTTTACTGGTCCTTTAGGGTCTATTTAGTTTTCTTTTTTTAGAAGTAGTCTAATTAAGTGATTCATTATATGATTATAAGTGAATTTATGTTGATATATTAACCATATACTATAGGGTTTGGGGAATCGTTAGGGGTTATGTTTATAGCTACATGTCATGTATAAAAAATTTGTTGATATGTGTACGAATTAATGTGTTTATTGTTATCCTATTATAAGTCACTAGATATATTTTATATAATGGGATATAGATATATACTGGTCTGTGTGTCTATATTAATTTGTTACATCCTGACTATATCGAAGTAACATTTCAATATATTGATAGAACAATGAATAGGTGTAATTGATACATAGAATTTTATCTTTCATATTAAACCTCTAGGGTATAATTTTCTCAAGGTGCTTTAGGTATATCAAGAATGAGTGATAGAAACCCTTGTTTCTTTTGTACATGGCACTAAAAAAGTTGAATTCCATTCCCAAATGAGTTTTGTATATTCCATTGTTTAATCTAGATTCAATATCAAGATTCTATCTTGAATTTTTTATCTGTCATTGATGGATTGACTAGTAACATGGTTGTTACCCCACATATAATTTTATAAGTATCATTAGTGGATAATATAGCTTTGTGACTAAGACACCATCTGGTATTTTTGAGTATCACTAATGGTCATGTTCCAGATAAAACAAGGATTTTATTTAAATTTTATGGGAATTATAAATGGATAGGTCTACTGAATAACTTGGATTCAATCAAGAATTTTCTTAGTATCGTAAATGGATAGAACAACTACACGACATGGACATTATTTGACGTCTTCTATGTAATAATTAAAGTATTATCTTCTTTTTTATTAGTATTTCATCTGTATAATTATGATAATGACAGATCAATAGACCAATTGTGTGAATCAAATGTCATGTGGTATCTTCTAGGTAGAATCCATGGATAAAACGATTTTGTGTCCATGACACTATTAAAGAAAATTAAGAAAATAAGGTGGAATCATGTGTCTTTATAGGTGAGTTATCACATCATTAGTAACATGATTTTTTACATATTTTTTTTTCAAAATATTATTTATTATTTATATATACATACCCTGGATATCTTGCGGTATATAAGGGACACCATTTTTGGTTACCAACTATGTTTTAAACTAACACACATTGTAGGAACCATGGTGTATGTGTATATTACATTTCCATGTAATAGGATATATAAGGTATATATATGGAGTAGTTTAATGGAGTATTTAAATATAGATCCAAGGATGGACATGGGATTTTAGGATCATGTCTATAATTATTTTTTATGTTTCTTATTATTATTTAATCATCTCTATGAGTGATCAATTTTATATTTTTTAATATAATTATTAATATAAATTTTTTCATCGAATGAATATAGTTATATATTATTAATTAAAAAAGTGAATGGATGGCTTTCTAAAAAAATTTAAACATTACCCACATTCCACTTGTTATTTCTAATTTGATAATTATTGGTTAGGGTTCATCAAATTAATCATTTTTTTGTGAAATAGTTCTTACTTTAACTGATGTAATTGGATTGGTTATAATAATGTATAGTCCTTTTTTGGTTTTTATTGGATATATTGTTCATATATATTATGTTAGTGGGGATTTCCCTTTGTAGAGTGAGGTTTCAGGAGAATTGGGGGGAACTTTTCCCCTTTAAGGGGGTCTTAACTTCTCCATAGTTAACTACTTTAGACTCATCAGAACATGAATAGGGTCTCTCAAATATGATGATGGTAAAGTAATCATATAGCTCTAATAAAAACTAATCTAATATCTAAGGCTTTTTTTCTAGTGTGCCAATTTTTAGTTTACCCTCTATTAAATATTTTATGGTTGTGGAATTTCTTTCCCATGACATTTTGGAGATGTTCAAGAGTGATCAAAATTTTGGGCTCACTTTTTTTGGGTTGGTTAACATTGATTGGTTCCTATTGTTATAGGATATATTATGTATATTGCATAATTGTCACCATTTCATTCCCTTGTGTTCATATAATAATTTTATAGATGCGTTTTCATAGGAATCTTTTGTCTGTGACCATTATTTTTTTTATCTTTAGGTGGACATTGGATTTTCATATGTAGATAGATCCATTAATTGTACTTATTTTTATTTAACTTCTTGTAATTTATTTTAACATTAAAAATCTCACAATGATAATAGGTATTGGACACACATTGGTTTTATGTATTAATGTGGATGACTGACCATTTTATTTCCTTGATCATTGGGATCCTCACATTTTTGAATAGGTGGATCTTTTGTGTAGTCCCCAGGATCGGTTGTATCTAAATCTTGGGGACGAGTTTATTGGTTGTATAATCGACCTCTACGAGTCTTGGATCATATTTATCTCTCACTTACAACTCATAGGTCATAGTCTAGGAAATTATCAGATGGTTTATCGAGGAAAGGGATGATGTCAATTTCTTCATCTCCATTTCATGGTTATCAAATTTTTAATAGGGTTCTTTATCATGTTTTTATTTAATGTCTTACATGATAGTTTTTTTATGTTCCTAAAAAAACCCTTTTGATGGATACAAATTCTCTATTGATCTTTTATTATATTCCTATTGGTGGTTTGGTGTTATGGAAAGAATTCATTGTCTTCCCTCTATGGATAATTTTCGATCCACATAGTAGTAATACCTTTTGAGTGTTTGTTTTTTATTCATTCAGGTACTTATAATGGTGTTCTTTACCTACCTCAATTATTATGGTTTTTGGATTTTTTCTGGTGTCTTGGATATGAATTATTGATATAGGAAGGGAAAATTCATCATGGATTGGCCTGGTGGATGGTGTGTTTGAGGTTTTGGCCTTTGATCACTATAGATGTAGTGGATTTCTTACAATTAGATATCGTTAGGGATTTTGATACTGAGAGGGTGGGTTTATTTAGATTCCACTCATCCGTCACCACTGCTATTTTCTTTAGTGGAACTATTTTAGGAAGCATGTTCCTATCTCTGAGATGTTGTTGGTCTCTCTTCACCTTGTAACACCCCGATTAGAACCACTATGTCCAATCCAAATTGCCACAACACCTCATTTTTTCCTTCCCATAAACATGATGAATTTGATTATCAATGATGTTTATATATCCTTTAATTGGGAGATAATACACTTAGTATTATATCCATATAAAAAATATACAAATAAAATGTAAAACAAATTTGAGTAATCAAGGGTGAACATAAGGAATTATAATGTAATAACAAATGGAGCTAATGTTATAAAAATCACTAATTTCATTGTGTTTATCCAAACCATAGTATAAGGTGTTAGTATATTATAGAAAATTCCATGGAATCCTTTAGAGTGAGTCCATGAACAACAAAAATAGTTATTCTCCAATACTTATTTATCTACCATGGGCCCCTTGACTATACAAGGATCCCTATACATGAATTTATCATGTGCGATGAGATATAAATGTATAGTGTTAGTAATAAAACCTAGTAGGACCAAAAAAATGAGTCATTAACATGTATGAATATGTATAAATGGTGTACTCAATGATAATAATAAATGAGAAATTAATCATCAAAAACCATATATATAGCATTCATAAACTAACTGAGCCACCACGAGCCTCTACCATACCTGCTTAATCCCTATGATGTATTTATAATAAAATGATATCGATAAAAAACCATAATTATGCAAAATGTGGGTGAACATGTTACTCATCTTCCCCAAGGCATTGAGTTTCATGTCGGGCTTTATGGATGACTAGTGAAAATATTCATGGTATCAATAAGGAGTCTTGTTCTAGACTATTAATTTATATCCACGAGGCATCATGTTCAGTTGGACTATAAGGATTTCTTGCTCATAAACTATGTATAGTTCCATCATATACATCACCACATGTCATGTTCCCTCCGCCTATAAGGTGTAATAATTCTATAACTGTCCACCTACTATGAGTACTAATATAATACCTCAATAGAAAGGTAAATGAAACAACAGGGTAAAGTACAATAATAAATATCATAGCAAGTCATCTTGTGAACAGAGTAGTATAATAAAAAACATGTGATAAACCAAAATCATAGTAATAAGGTACATGTGAAAACTCAAGGAATCAAGCATCATCAATTGCCCTCATTGGCTATATCCACACACATGTGATCTCTTTCATGCATAGTCAAACATGTTATGAGGAAACAAGAATAATCCCATGTAAAGTTGTTTATATAAGGTCCCAAAATTGTAAGAAAATCCGTACCTCAATCTCATTTATGAAAAATATAAAATACTAATCAGATGATCAAATCCAAAAACCCATAACACATATATGGAAAAAAGGATATCACCTAACATATTCCTATTTTGGTGTATTTTTCATCAAATAATATATTTAAAAATGGCATCCAAGAAGATTATATTACATTATGGCTAGTTATGGAATCACTACCTCACAAAGTTCATTAACATAACTAGTTCTAAGATATATCAAAGATGTTGATTTAAATTCAATGTAAATATTTTTTATTGAAAAATTGAAAATATATTCCTCATTGAATCCTGATGAGAACAACAGTTCTGAGAAAATAGATATTAATACATCATAAAACTATAACTAGAATAGATATTTAATATTATATTAAAGAAGAAAATATCTCAAAAGGATCTGCCTATAAATAACTACCCAAAAACATCTTCTATTCATGGAATATCTAACAAAGTAAAAAATTGTTTTCTATGAAATTTCAAATCCACCATAAATCTAATTATTTTTCATTAGTATCAAATTAGATAAATAATAACCACAAGTATATTTCTATTGAAATATAGTTCTGCCATAAATATTTCATCAAGAAGAGGTATGTTTGAAGATCTATAGTTATATAATCAAGAAATGATGGCGATTTATGAATATAGTGATTCAATCAATAAATGACATGAAATCCTTATATTTTCCATAAATATATATTGAAGGTAATAAATAATAATTATATCATAATAGAAAACATATATCCATTATAAATCAAAGTGTATATTTAATGGAATAATGGAAATTATTTTTTTTCTGATGAGAACTCAAATTTCTATCATCAATAGATTGTACCAACATTGAATTACTATGGAGAGATGGATTGGAGAGCTCATGAATCAAGGGGTAGGTGTCTAGTTTGAAATATATTTTTTAGGAATTTAATTTTGAAATAATGAATGTCTAAATGTGTGTGAAATTAAAATTTACGGGGTTCATTTAACACAAACCATAACATCCTATACTAGATAGCTGGTGGGCCTCATCGGTGAACTAGTGGAACCCCATAGGCTTGTTGGGGGGCCAATAGATAATTAAATTATAATAGTAACTCCACTATTTGTTAGGTTTATGTTTATTTCCTCCATAACAACAAGCCTCTTCAAAACTCATTATCAACTGAATCTTGGATGATTTATACAAAAAATCTATCCTATATACACCCATATTAGGGTAGAATAAAAAAATGATAATTAGAATTTATAAAAAAAAACAAATCATACATTTATTTTAGAACTAATCTTATAATACCCCCCAACTAATGAAATCTCAACATCAATATGTACCTTCATTGGTTCTTCTCAAACGACTCAAGATGATGACCTTAGACAAATGCCACTCACTCCAAAGTCTCCTCTTATATCCATCCATGACTTTATTGATCACAGAAATGGGGTATTATTATATTTATTTCTCTATACTACAATATGGTCTAGGTGTTCATTGTACAATTCATTCGGATCCCACACAATATCATCTTAGTCAATGACATGAATAGGATTATGCATATACCTGTGAACCTGTGACACATGAAACAAAGTGTTCATAACTCACATATGATAAGTAAGACAAAGACGATAAGAAAGTATTCCAATCTATATAGTGTTATCAAAGGGTGAAACATAATCCAGTTCTAGCTTCCTTTTCTTCCTCAAATTTTAGTTGACTTAACAAACTGTCACTCTCAAAAAACCATTCAGAAGAAGAAAATTCATATTTTTTCCTCCTATAGATGGAATAAGAAATATTTTTTATTTGAGCTATGATCTATCATTTTTGAAACAATTTCACTATCTCATTGGTATTTTATACCATAATAGTCTCTAAAACTACTTCTTCTCTAAAATTGTTCCAAAAAAGCAAGAAAGATATGTATTAACATAAATATCTTCATGAGGTTCCATTTTTATTGAATACTGGTGAATATTCATTTATAACAAATAAAATGGAAGGATGATGATGCTAATATCTTCCAAAATACTATATGCATGACTAAGGTATATAATACAACATATCAATTGATTTCTCTGAACATCCACATATTTAAGGATGGTACATGGTTCTCAATAATTAATGAATCAATAATCCTTTCTTCAATACATTCCAAAACTATTATATAATACATTAAACATAGACAAATATAATACTTAGGAAATGTACACACAATCATAAATTCCAATAATCATAAATGGTTCTCAATGCATATACTAAGTGAGTATAACAGATTGCTAATAAATCGTAAATTTTTTAAACTACCCAACAATTACCGAGATAACATCATGATTCCTTGGGGTCTAGGGTAACCCAACAATAAATTCCATTATGATCTCCTCCCTTTTCCACATGGGCCATGGATATGGCTAGAACAAACCACTAGGACGCTGATTCTAGGAATGTATGTAATTGGGAAATGAATCAATCAATGTCCTTCTATATCATTACCCAACAAAAAATATGTATAAGTTCATGGTACATCATTTTCACTCCAGGATAAAATAGTGTTATATATGTCTCTCATCGTCTCTTCATTGATGAATTAAGTGACTAAAAATATCCCTTTTACAAGGATCATGTCATTGAAATCCAACGACTTCCAAGGTATTGATTCAACACCTTATAGGTATACCATCTTCACATAGAACTATGGGTCGATCTCCTAATTATCCTTCACCCTATCCAATAATAATATTTTATTAGCAGTATGGTACCTATCATCAAACCCTATTATTCAGGAGTATCTAACAAGATCATTAGGCACCAATGTTCTTCTTAAGGTTGTTCACCAATATCTTGATCTTCTTTAGTCATAGAGATAATATAATCTAAAAAATAATTACCTTTACTAGTGAAAAATATATCTCAATGTTGAACACCTATAGGTACTCTACCCAGTTCATGTCTATCTTGTTTACATATTTTCATTATAAGATACAATAGAGGTTATTGTGTTATATGTAGACAACAAAAAACTCACCAAAGAAATAATGCAACAAATGATTCAAAGGATATAACATGAATACATTCTCCAAGCCATGGGTAGATAATTTATGCTCACGGTTTCATAGTTGACATAAACCAAATGATTAAACCAGATCTTTTTCTTCAATACAACTCCTAAAATAACTCATGATGTATCTCAATATATGTCACATCTATTACCATGTTAACAAAAAACCACAATGGATTTGTAGTAAAAATCCTCTTAAATAAATTTATTTTTTCCACACTTTCCCAACTAGTGAAAAATCCTCCCATTTTTTATCAGTGTAGTCATGGGTGCTCATAAACAGGATAAATCCTTGATAAAACACTGATTGTATCCCACTAAAAAAATCAAATTAATGAATATCAAAAAAAAATCTAGGGTGAGTCTAGTGAATCATTACCTCAAATATTTTTAGGTATACTAATATATCCGTCTCAAAAACCACAATCCCAATAATTTTACCTTATGAATCGAAAAGTGAAACTTCAATATCGTGGAATAAATAAAACATGATTAATGTGTACGCAGGACTACCTCAACATTTCAAACATTCTAATTTATGGTTGGGCTATAATGATTAAATAGTAATGTTGTAGGTGTAATTTCTTATTTCCGAGTTTTATGAACACAATCGATGCATTCATCAGTCCAAAAAACATCACAATGTAATAGTATAGCTTTTAACTGATTCTAAATTTTGTCTTTGGAATGTCAAACTCCCTATCCAGAAACTGGTGGATGATAAATTGAAGGTAAATCCTACAGATCCATCGATCTCCCCACAACTATTCAATGAGAATATCATTATTTATAAAATTCTTTATATTCATTATAGTCAAATGATTCAGATTTTATTTAATAAATGGATAGTAGAGGACTACCATCTACCTTCTTGGAGAAAAATAATCGTTCACAACATAATTAAATATTTTTAATGATAAATTCTTTGAGTTATATGTCCTTGAGTTGTGTTTTGAGCCCCATGAACTTTTTATCTACTATACGATAATGTAGTATAAAAGTTGATTGTAAAAAAATCATGAATTATTTCTTGAACTAAACTCCTAAAACATGAGGAATACATATGAAGTCATCATAGAAGAAATCATAATATAGATCCACATCTTGAGGATAAAATAGGGGTATAGCATTGAACCTGGAAAAAGATAAATTCCTATAATATGTACCATATTCATACAAAAATGGATCATGTCTATACCCATTATACATTCTCACAACACATGCACATAGGCCTTATAGAATATCTCTCCCATGGGAAATGTAATTGATACAAAAATCTGATAGAAATTAACATGGTATCAAACCATGGTCAACAAGTTCCTTCTAATAATAACATCTATGATAATAATATCTAGAATAATGAAATTCCAATTATATCTATGACATGTTAAAAGTATAAGACACTATGTTATTGGATTATGATGACCCACTTTCATACCCACTTGTGTACTAAAAGAAATTTACTCTAAAGATAACTTGATCAGAATATCTAGTCCAACATTAAATTTTCAATCTATAAAGGAATGTGAATAAGATGATTCAAAAATTATGTTTTAGATAGGTTTGAAGTGATAAAGGTCATACCATTAATAGTATATAATCTCTCACCACTATTTTCAGAATTCAGAACCAGCACATATTCTCGGCATGCCTCAACATCATTATCTTGTCACATATATGTGAAACTAATTTGAGTCTTCATCATCTGAGCCTACTACTGAGTACCTTGATGGGATCCATGTTTCATAAATCATTCTTACCTGACACCCCTATAGATCCTCTACCACAATGTTCTAGAAACAAACTAATATAGATTTCCTATCCTTCCATGCATGCAATATATTTATTGAGTTTTTGTGCAAAATATGTGACAATGACTTCCCTCCCCATAGTTGATTCTCAATTGATGTCCTCCATAAGGTGAAGAGGTAGTCGTACTATGCTTCACATAATTATTAGTTCCTTATCTCATGCCATATTTTTCATCTCCCTTGTACTAGAAGTGACACTCGTCGCAGAAGTAAGAGGTATACCCTCTTCAGGGATAAAGGATGGAAGAATAAAAACTACTCATTACAATTACAAAACAATCTCATTAGTAAAGGCCTTCCACCGAAACTCTATATATGAATTTATTTTGAAACTCTTATCACATTATCTGATACCCGGAAGAATACCAATATGAAAATTTCCATCCTTTTCCCTCGTTTCAGGTGAAGAGTGGAGTTAAACAGAGTAGTTGAGTAGAATGAGTGGAGTATAATATTATTTTAATTGATCATCACTAAAACTCATTGAATCCAATTGTATGAATAAGATTTATCTTATTAGGAAAGAACATGTTTTTGAAGGCCTCACAATAAAATCTCTCATGTATACCTTTATGTCCCATAATATTCCACCATCAATATTTTGGTCCCTGAAGTATTAATATCTCTAGCTTTACTATTTGGTCCTCTAGTGTCTCAACCAAGTCATATATACCCTCAATGACTTATAAATATTATTTTTCATCCTATGGTCCCCTATTTCCCTGAAATGATGGTGGATTCTAGAGATTTATGTTTCAATCATCGTAAACCATATACACTGTTACTTCTCTATGGGAAGGTACAATCCAAAGTACTCTTATCTAGAGTTGATATAATGCTCAAACCACTTGATCAAGTGTGAAAACATGTTTAGGATTATCCAATGTACAACCTATGGTTGTATAGGTATGTACTTCTTAGTAGGAAAAGTCATGTTTCTCCACGTTGGCATTGTTCTAAAATTACAAAATAACTTTTTTGACATTGCAATATATTAGTTCAAAAAATATCATAATCAATATATGGGATCACACAATATTTCTCATTTGAGCCACCCACAACCCATGATACAACTATACTACAAATACCTATGGTTATCTATCCGTACACGTTAATTAATGTAACAAATATATATATATCTAATAAAACATAATTACCAAGTTAAAGTAATTAATTATAATATTTATATAACAGTAGAAGATAATATATATCAATAAATAAAAGAATAATTTCTATCCATAATAGATATCAGAAATTTAGGAATTAAATTATAGAACTACTATATAGTATATATGAGTTATATAAATATAATGTGACCCAATTTTCAAAAATATGATCCATGAAATCACACCAATCCCACAAAATAATAATAATAATCTCATCAATGGTAACTGAGATACCTATTACACATGAGTTGTTTAGGTACTTGGATGCTCCCAAATCAAACTACCACACTACATATCTCTTTTCTACAATGTCCTCAAATAACAAAAAATAAAAGAAAAACTTTTTTTGTTATACCATTTATTAATTCTCAAAACCCATTCACCATGTCTAGGATAAGAGCCACAACAACTCATGTGTGCCTCTATATAAACAATAGGGAGTTCACTATAAGAAAGGATCCTAATGAAATAATTGGAGATACTATACCATCAATATCATTTGTATACGAAAACATAGAAATAAAATGTCAAAAAACTCTAAGTAATTAAGGTGAAAGAAATAAACGTCATAATGTCATAATAGATAGAACACGTATCATTCAAAATATATAAATAAGGATCCCGGTGTGGAAAAATAAACTTGAGTATATGGTGCGTGTAAATAAAAATAAACTCTATGAAACTCTGTGGATCCCATCTGAGTACTACTACATGACCCATGTCCCACTGTTCAGTTGTATTCCCCTAGCCTCTTGTTGTTACCGGGATCCCTGTACAAGCAGTATGGATGTGCATCAAGATGCATGTATAGGGTATGAGTAATAAAAACTTGTAGGAAACCACTACTATAACTTTAACATATGTGCATATGGATAAAATATTTATTCTATGATAATAATAAATGAACATGAATTCATCAACCATCATATGTCAGGCATTCCTGTGATAACAATGCCACTGAAAGCCTATAGTCTACTTATTTTAGATCAATGTAGGATTGATAATCGAAACACTTCTACAGTGACCTAAAAATAGAAACATGGATGAAAAACATGTTACATAACATCTTTATGGAATTTAGATTCATTTTGTTCAACATTTATGACTCTTGAGAAAGTACTCAATATCCAAAAGTAATCATACATTGACAAGTTACTCGGTATCCAAAGGACACTGATTATTTCAATTCCATAAGGTTGTTCTACTCCTACCCTATTTGTATGTTCAATATCTCTATCGCCACACATGATGCACACTCCCGCTCTAAGGGGTAATCATACCATGGTGGTCAACCTTTATGAGTTTCAAGGTAATACCTATTTGGAATGGTAAATATAATAAAAATTGAATAGAATAACAAGGAAAATAATAGAATCTCATCCCGAGAACATAGTTGAAACATAAACGACATGTGATCAACTATAAGAATGATTAAAATAATACAAGAAATCTCATGGAATCATGAATCATAAAATGGTACTAGAACCTACACGCTCACCCACATGTGATCACTATCAAAAAAGGTCAAACAATTTTTAGAATTTAAAGACTCAAATAAAAATAGATGTATAAAAGGGACAAAAATAGTAATAAACTAATTACCTCAAGTTCATTGATGAATTAACCAAGTATTCATTGAAATATCCAAGGCAAAAACACATAGAATACCCACAAAAAACTATCTCACATGTGAATGATTCCTTTTTTGGATTCCGGTTCATCAAAGAAATGGTTCTGAAAATACATCCAAGCAGATTCTATGACAAGAAGGTAAGTTCTTGAATTAGATAGCTCACGTAGTCCACTTATGGTTCAAAATCCAATATATTATGATTAGGTGGTTGTGAGTTCATCATATATAATTCCATTCATAAACAGATCCTGATTTCCTTTTATAATATATTAGATAAAACATTCTCTAATAAATGGAAATTGATCCATCATCAAACAATAATTGAAATATACATCTAATATGATATTTAAAAAGAATAAGGTCTAAATAATATTGACCAATAAACTCATACATGTAAACATCCACCATTCAAGAAAGATATAGCTATGTCAAGGGGTGTCATCTATATGTCAAATATTCTATTAATATACAAAAGGATCATCAATATACCATTATATATTGAATTAGGAAAAATTGTTTTAAAATGTATTTTGGTTCTAACATCAATCATCCATATAAAAGATTTATATAATGAAGATCCATGATCACATATATATAACATGATCACAGTTGAAGGATGACTAAGATAAAATCACGAAATGATGTCAACCTTCTAGAAGAACCATAGATATATAAATAAGGGAAAAAATTATTAACATATCCTCATAAAAACCATTGATCTATCATAGATCCAAGAACATATCTCTATTATTAAAATAATTTTGGAAAAAATAATGTGAGAACTCACCATTATAGTGTCATCAGATTGATCCAATGTTGATTAACCAAGTTGAGATGAGTAAGAGAACTCAATAATCACTGGGTGTTTTATTTTTTAAATAGAATGATTATGATTTTAATTTTTATTATAAATGATTTCAATAAATTTAGAATTAAATGTTATGATATTCATTTAATTCACACCAGTCTAGGTTTTGCTGAACATCCAGTAGGCCCCACTAGTAGGTCATTGGGGTCTATTGAAAATTGGACTCTTGTAGTAACTCAATCAGATGATTGGTGGTAGTTTAGTGCCACCATAAGGTGATGACATTATATAAATATACCTACACCAATTCTATAACCATTTGAACATAAAAACCAAATTATAGACACATATAAACTATATTATTCAAAATGTGAAAATAATAATTTATAAACATAATGAATCCCGTACATCAAATTTAGTGAGGATGTTACACCCCCTATAATGACTTTTAATACTTAAGAAGTAACATCCAATGTTATTTATAACCAACTCAGGATGTTGAACCCACACATCTTCCTATTGTTCCAATGTGTCCTCCTAGATTCATCCATGATGCCATAGAACCTATAATATTCATTCAATATTCCCTCATAATACATTCATGCTTCATTTTTTTAATTAAAAGATCCTGTTAGTCAAATGATGTTTAGGGATATTTCTCATTATCCTCACATTCAGTGACTTACATATGATTGGTAATGTAACTTTGGAGATATGATGCATAAAACACATAGTTCATTACTTAGTGGTGATAAGTAATTCCAATAAAAAATTCCACATTTAAAATCAGCTCAAAGTTCTTCAAGGGATTAACATAACATGGATGCAGGCTCTATTACTTTCTCAAATTTTTCGGGCCTTACTAAATATTCAATCCAATAATAATACAATCTCCTATAGAAAACCCTAAAGGTATTCTCGTTTGGTTGGGAAAATTTTTATTCAATATATAGGATATAATAAATCCCATTTAAATCTAGCTCACCCTATTTGAGGTCACTCATAAAATAATGGGCCTCATAAATTCTTTATCACTAGAATCAAACTATTAAATTGGTTAATGGTATGGACTACCATAAAAAGAATAAAACTATGTCATCTGATTCAAAACCTGGTAACAATTTTTATATTCAAACTCAGTCAAGGATAGTTGATTATACTAATATCATCAAAAATAAAAAATTCACAAATTAAGTATATCATTAAATATACAAATCATCTACTTTGACCATACATTAGTCTGTGGATGGTGATCGGTGCTTAAAATCATCTGATTCCCTTTGAAATTTTCTAATCCTGACAAAAAATGTGACATAAAATTAACATTTGTTATAGATATAATACACAAATGAAAAATATGAAATCATTCAATTTCATGTTCATTGTCCTCATGTCTATTGAGTGATTCTCAATAGTCAGTATGAAATAAGTTACATTAATTTTTTATAAACAATCACCAAGATAGCATCATTCCTCATTTTGGTCCTAGGTAACCTTATCACAATGTTAATTATGATTTCCTCTAAATTTTATATGTGCAGTAGAAGTGGATGGAGAAAAAAAATAGGATGTTTGTGCTTCTTCTTATCCAATAGTAGGTAAGTCACTGTTAAATGGGTCCAGAAATGTCTCTCTCATTCCTAGCCACCCGAAATCCTACCAATGTTCATGGAATATATTTTTTCCATTAGGATGAACCACCAACAAAGAGGTATAAAATTGTCCAATCCACTATTCAATAGTGTAATTAGGGACTAAAACTATCCAATATACTAGGATTACAACAACATCATCCAATTAACACTCACATATCATGTAACTACATTTAATCTATTCATGCATCCCAACACATAATATATGAATCTATAGACTTTACTTCACGCTGAAAACTAAAGAATATGTTTCCACCAATTGTGATGTTTATATATATCTTAATCCTCATAATAATCTATACCCCAATTGACCAACATGATTATCAGGGGTGTTTTCACACTAAAGGATGTTCACCATGGTCCTGAGCTTCATGCATCATTTAGGTAAGAGAATTTGGAATGATGTTACCTTTATCTAGTGCATAAGCTATATCAATGTTGAACTCCTATTGGTATTCTACCCAATTATTCTACCTCTTGTCTAGACCCATCATGTGAGACTATATAGTATATGATCTTGTGGCCTATGTAGAAAATAAATTTATATCTGATGTTATATGGTGACCAATACATCAAAGAGCAGACCATCGAATCTAGTTCCAAAACATGGGTTGGATATTTATTCCCATGAATTCCTTGTTTATGTGACCCATAAGATAGTACCCACTCCTTCAAATTCAATACTACCCCAATACAATCCCTTTATACAACACAATATATGACATGTTCTATCCTTGGATTCATATGATTCAAAATTAGAGTAGTTTTCAAACATTAATTCATCTCATGAGAATACTTCTAACCCTTGTAAAAACATTGAAAAATTACCCCTTTATTCATTAGTGTAGTCATGGGCTCTGATGAATGTGAAAAATCCTACATAAAACAATGATATTTTCCCCTAAAAACCACAAATCTCCTAACATATATCATATTCCAGTGACATTTCTAGGATTTCACTTCATCAACCACCACTTGGTGTATTGATACACTAGTGTTGGATTTAAATGACTATTAATCATCATACACATTTATAATAGAAATTTTTAAAATTTCATTAAATATTATTATATCAATGGTTATGATAATGTTGAATTGAAACATGTGAAAGAGTAGTTGGACTCCCCCCCAAATGGCATGAAGCCCTTCTTTTTTTTTTATTTTTGATAACCCCCCTATCAAGGGATGACGGGGAACCCTTTCAAGGCCCGTAAGATCAAGGATTATATGGCTTTTAGGCTTAGGAGATCACATGACCCGAAGGTCTTAAGGAATTCAACCAGACTATATACAAGGAACTGCCCCTCCATAGAATCTGCATCATGATATTAGCTCTCCACCTTTGCATGGCCGTCTATCTAGGCTTCCTGTGCAAGCACATGCTAGTATCAATGACATGCCCATACCCTCTTATTCTGAAAAATCCATTTGGATCTGCTCTAGTGAGTGCACCTGCTATAAATCCTTTTCTGGTGATGATATTTTTTTTAGTGTGTCTAGGGAAACTACATGTGGCCTCAAGGCCTCGAGGTGGCCTGAAAGCCTTAAAGGTGGCTCGAAGTCCCTACTGACCTGAAGTCCTGGGTGGCCCGAATTCTTTAAGGAATCCAAGCCCAAACCGGTGGCCCAAGGTGAATAGTTTCAACTGCTACAGTACTGAACAGTTTCTGCTATAGTAACTACTGCAATGCCTGCTATAGTACCACACAGTGTACAGTTCTGCTACAGTGCCTATACAGTGAACATTCGACTAGTAGGATTGTACCTTATAAATACATTTTTTCTGAGATTTTGTTGGATATGAGATTACATATATTTTCCCATGAAAATGATTAAGAAGTGATTAAACAAATAATATTATATCAAAACCATTTAGGTGAGAAGTTAATGACTATCGAGATCGCAGTTCATATCATATTTATCAAATAGCTTCCTTAATGTGTCACCATCATACACCTTGCCGTTAGAGAAAATGCTCGTGTAATAAGTGTTTGTGTATCTAGACCCTAATAGTGTAAATTTGTAATATATTTTTAAATAATATAATGATTTTACTTATCTTTTTATTATAACATTAGAATGATTAAATAATTTATTTGATAAAAAGATGTTCTTGATATGATGAAAAAAAATTATTTTTTGGGAGAAATATAGATTCAACCAAGAAAATGTTTTTATGAATTTGTCTTATTGTTTTAAATAAATATTATTTAAAAAAAAATTATTATATAATATTTCATTAAATATAAATTATTGTATTATTTTATAGATGCATATGTACTTTTAATAAGCCTAATAAATAGTTATCAATGAAAAAAATCCATATTTTTTGTTTTGGGGAATGTTGATTTAAAAGTGTATCTTTTCTTATTTAGAGAATTATTTTGATAAAATAAATTTTATTTTTTAAATTATCATGATGAATTTTTCCAATTATGAAATTTTTTATAATGTTATGAGTCAACATTTTAAGGTAAAAATAAAATATGGTATAAATATGAATTATGTATTATGACATCATAAAATCATAAATGTTGCATAATAGATACTATAAATTGTATACATGACCAAAATTATGTTTCCACAATAACATAATTTTTTATGTTATTTAAAAAATTTTGAAAACCCATTATGAATCCTTCAAACCATATATTATGTATTAAGGGTTTTAAATCAATTCTTCACAAACATGACTCACTTCCACATCACAAAGGGTGTGATTTTATCCAGTATGTTTTTTCATATTAATGTATAGAAAACTAGTATATTTTGGAAAAATCCATATGAAAACCCCAAGGGGTGGTTTTTGGTTTGGAATAATTTAATATATCGAGTCAAAAACCTATGTTTATAAATAAATAATAAATTCCCCCTTTTCTGTATAAACCCACACTACGTCCCATTCCATTCCACTTAAAAATCCTTTGAGAATGAAGTTAATATTAACTTACCTATTACATTACCTATGATTTACAATTTAATTGAAACCTCATTCACTCTCATTAAACCTATCCATGAATATTTATGTACCCTCATTATACACCTGAAATTATCCTCTAATTTTTTATGCCAATTATTTTTTTAGTGAATACAAAAACCCATTTACACTCATGGATATTTTACTAGATTTACCTATACTAAATTGATTATGGGCTTTGAGGAATATATATCATACTCTATAATAATGGGTTTAAAGGTTTTGAAATCCATCCTATCATTGCATAATCTATTTGAATCACTTATACATGTACATGATATAAATGTGATGCTTGGGGCCAGAATTATATAGCACTTAAATTAATTGGGTATTGTTATTATATCACAATATTCCATGTTTAGTGAATGAGAGGTTGTCTTAAGAACATTATGGACTGATTTATTTGTAGTTATCATTGGCTTGCTTTTATGATGTCACGTTTTATGTTATTTCCACATTCATGTGTTGCATTTCCATTATCATATAACAGTGCAATTCAATGTTCATGTTTAGGGATATCGTCACCACATATTATCATAATATTCATATTGACTCTAATGTATAACTTCACCATGTTATGATTTTATTTTTACCTTACTAGGATTTATATCTGACCCCTTTTTGATGTACTTGATCATGTTATCTTGTAACACCCAAGCCTCCACGGTACGCTTCTCATTGAATAATACAATATCATGTGTTGTACGTAACTTCGAAGTTCTAACACACCACAACCAATCAAACTAGACATTATGAACAGTAATAACCACTTCTTTGAAATTTTATTAAATTTTCCCTTCAAAACAGACTTCTCCTTTGGAAAAGGAATATCAAAATTAGCTTAGGGTGAATTTTTTGTATTTTTCTAAAATCATCCAATTTTTTATGAATAGTGAAAAACACTTAGTTATAATTTAAACTGAATTTTTATTTAAATAATTATTTATTTAATTTATTTTATTTTTTCTAAAAATAGATGCCTAATAACTATATAATTTCAATTTAATTAATTGGAGTCAGTTTATAATAATTTTATATATATATAAATTTTATTGAACTTTTTACCGTATTTTACCCACTACTAAGAGCATTTCAAATTTTACGTAAAACATAATTTTACCTCTTCTATGAGTTGAATTTCAAAAATATGACAGAAAAGGTTTAAATTAGTAAGTAAATTTTTTTCAATAAGATGAAAATAATTTTTGGTGAATAGTAACTTTTTACATTTATTTACCACGGTTAAAAGTAAATAGGGTAATTAAGGGTAAAAATGGTATTATTATTACCTTAACACATGCCCTAATTATATTTGATAAATGTAATTCGACCAATAACAACCTTAGGAATAAAATATGATCCTTTAGGTCCACATGGATTATATTGTGACATTTATTATTATTTAATTCAAAGAAGAGTTAAAATTGTTAAATTCAATGTTTAATAAATAAACCCTCTTTAATATTGGGTAACACATAAGATAAATTAATATATAATTATTATTTATAATTTATAAAATGTTTCCTACATAATTTTATTTTATTTATAATTATTAGACATCATATAATTTAATTTATTAATGACGCAATGATGATGCAGTAATTACCTAATTGACGAAATATTAAAATAATTGATATTTTAAATATCCAAATAAATGTAATTTGAGACTTTTTTTGAATTAAACTAATTTAATAAGTTAATATGACATGTTAGGGTTGGTTAGATAAATTTTTTAATTAATAATGCTATTATGAATTTATCAAAAACAAGAAACCAAATAGTGTCAAAATTGACCTAAAAGTATTTTTAAACAAAATATTAAATTATTAATTGATATTTTATTCCTAAAAATATATGGTTCAGAAAAAAGACTTATATAATCATAGGTGTGTCATTAATGAACCAATTGGGTTCTTTTGGATGTATATAGTATGTTTATTAACAATATAATATAAAAATTCAAAGAGACATGGTAAATGTAAAACTATTTAACTAAGAGTAAAATATAAAAGATAATGTTAATATAGTGGCCCAAACCTATTTAAAACCTATTGTATGAGTGGTTTGCGACCCATACACACCTTAAACTTTAAAAAATTCATTTTTAATCCCTTATAAATAGAAAATTATTTTATTATAAAATAATATTTCTAGCATTTCCTAAGGTTCCCCTTAGACCTCTTATAAAAGGGAACTTCCCCTTCTCTCTAATCAAAACCATAAATGCAATTAGGATCATCCAAACCCTACCCAAATACCCTCTAAATAGTCCTCCCTTAATCATAGTGGCCTTCATTTACTCAAAAAGCCAACCTATGGATCCCTTTTGATCAAATCAAAAGGATGAACCTGAAAAAGAGGTAAATATTTCATCACCTCTTTCAAGTTATTTTTTTCTTCCACTTCCTCTTTCATTGTTGTTTTCAATATAAGATAATACCTCCTTTATCTTCTATATAGTGTGATGTTATTATAAATATGGTACAACCATATTCATTATTCTATCCATCCTTTGAAGGACATGTCACCAAACGTGTGTACGTACGACTTACCGTCTCCATGTTGTGGTGTAATTGTAATTCAATACATTATTATTTGGATGAGTATTATAATGATGTGTAATTGATGTAAATAATAAATATAACATGATTAATCTTCTATATATATGATATACCATCCAATTATATATTATTTTGATTTCAAAATAATGATATTTTCGCTCATGCCTATGTACGAATTACTGTCTCCTTGAACACGATGACATTACGTCCCCATCATATTCATTCAAGACAAATTTTAATTAAATGATTGAAAATAATTTTCAAAGACTTAATATCATTCCAATATAAATATGATACATCCTATCCATAATAAACGTTTCTTACCTAAATATCATATAATGGAAAACGAATCAGTAAAAACCTGAAACGATGATAATACTAAGATATTATTAATAAAGAAATGTTAAAAGAACATAAATGATATCATATTAATGTATATGATTCTTTTATAATTTAATAAAAATTATTTCTCCATTACAATGGACGTTACCCTACCATCAACCAATGAAAATTACAATTTAAGGGTTAATTTCACAATCATTTTCTTATTCGAGGTTGTTTTTACGTAAGTATCTACTGAGACCTATTTATGTTCCACATCAATGTATCTTAAAAATGTATTCAAAAACATTTTGACTATTTTCTAGACTATGTTTTAAAGTCATTTATACCCTTGTTTTACTTTTTATAAAATGTTTTGAAAGTAATATTTCCATCGTTTTCCAAACAAAGAACCTTTTGACCTATTCGACAAATTTAAGGTAAGAATGTTTTTTTAACTTCTACAGTGGGTGAAGCTATTTTTCTGTCATTATAACATCATTGAATCTTACCTTACTATCTTATAATATTTTCTTCAAAATAAATTTTATCTTAAATGATTTCAAAATAGAAAGATATTTTTCTCTATTTTTTTTGATTTCATCTATGTCAACATCCTTTGATGGATTTTAAGTTTATTTGAAGTTGATTTATTATAATACTAAACTTCCATATTGTATTGAAGGTTTTTTGAATTGTTTAACTCTGGGTGTGTTATTTTTACACAATTTATGGTTTATGGAAAATTTATTGACATTTCGTATGCACGTTTTAATATGAATGTATATGTTATGTTTAAACCTTTTCATATTAGGAATGCATTGGACTTAGTAAGTGACGGGTGGAGCCCACTATAGCTCCTAGATGCATCGGTAGGTCCCATGAGAAAAACTAGTGTCTTGGCACATGGACTTGAAAAAATCTTATTTTTAGTCTTGGCACAAAGCCTTGACTACGTGGTTATGAAGTTTGGCATTATGCATTCCATTATTATGAATGTGGCCATTTCTATTGCATGTGATTATTCAAGTAGTAGAATATCCATTTGAATAAGTAAATAAAATTATTTCGATTTATAGTTTCTATATTATGATTATGTTTATGTTTAAATGTCTTTTGTTTTAGTTTTATACATTTACTTAAATGTTTAGGTTTATTTGTGATAGTTTCTGCAATATTATTATCCTTACTGAGCATCTGAGGTAACCACTTTTTATGTTTTATTTTTCCCAGGATGTGAAGAAGTATATTATGACTGGCCTAGAGGGATAGTATATGGGATCTTAGAGTTCTCTATGGAAACAATGTTTTTGTATTTTTCCATTTTAGGATGTAATGTAAACCTTATGAATGTATCTAGTACTTCTTATGATACTAAAGTAATCGGTCTTTCAAAACATGATATTTTGTGAACATGCCAATGATACATTATAATGCACTGACTCTAGGTAACTGGGGTTGGGGAATTATAGTTGGCATGAGATAATATTAGTACAGACATTCTAAACTAGATTTTGATAATTTTTTATTAGATAACATATCCCTAAGATATACTTTGAGGATTAGTATATAAGAACTTCATATAATTTTGGTATTGTTGAGATTTTTTGGGTTTTCCAAGAAATACATCCCTGACTGGATACGAGCATGTAATGGTTGATCTAGCACAGATGTGCGTTGGGTAAAAACACAAATCACCACTTTGAGCTAGACTCGAATGAGAATTCGTGTATGACAACGGGCCTTACTTCACTCTTGGTTACGACACTCCCGGGGGGATATGGTTAGTATAATTATAATTTTCTTTACAAACCATTATGAGGGGTTTATGATTATATACATCCTCAAAGAAAAAATATTTTATTATTATAGGTTATATCCATAAACTGTTCAATTTATATTAAATGTTTTACAAGTTTGGAATTGTATATTTCGATTTATAAACGAATCTAGTTTATGCCATTGTAGAGAAAGGTCTTTTAGTGGAAGAAATGGGAACCATATCAATGCATGCACTCCATGTTGGGATTTCCCTCCTACTCAAGATAGACATAGTGGATCTAGTGATAAAAATAGTGCTGATCAGCTTATAACCATATTGGGACAACTCACTCAGGTTATGAAAAATAAACATACCCATATAAAGCACCCAGATCTGCGGCATGGAGGATCAATGTTAGATCGCTTCACGAGGAAAAAATTACCAACATTCAATGGGGGTACAAGTCCACCTGTTTCTAAGAAATTGATAAATTCCTTAAAGAAATTATTTTACTACTTGGGAAGTATCAAATGGGAAAAGTTTGTCATCGTAGTTTTCCGCCTCACTGGAGATGCTGATCAATGGTGGTCATTGATTCAAAACACAAAGGAGGATTATGAAGTATCAAATATGAAATAGTGGTAATTTAAAGAAATTTTGTTACAAAAATACTTTCCTCATGACCATCGAGTGGATATGGAAAGACAATTTCTGAGTCTGATGTAAAAGGAGGATGAGAATTTCGCTAAGTATGAAGCTAACATTACAAGGTTAGTGAGGCATGATGAAAATTATATAGGTAACCCAATAAGAAAGATTTATCATTTCTTTTAGGGGTTAAATCCATTTTTCCATCGAGTATTAGTCTCACAATCCTTCTCGTCATAGGAATATATTGTCTCATGCACTATCAAGACAGAAAACGAATTCTCTAAGTCTTAAAAATTTAAAGAAAAGCAAAAGAAGAATAGATCATCTGAACACTCTGAAAATGGAAATAAGTGGAAGAAGGGAAAATTGAATATCTATCCTGTAGTAAATGTGGGAACAAACAACCAATTACTTTCCTGAAGGGAATGGGAGTCTCTTACATGTGTGGTGAAAAAGGCCACCCAACTTGTGATTTAAGAGGAAGAAAGATGATGTCGATTTTGAATGCTACCATTGTAGAGAAACGGGGCATTATACGAATGAATTTTCTAAGCGTCATGGGAACATACCTCAGAAATGGCCACATAATCAATACTATGCTTATAATATCACTACTACTGAAGTTGAAGCTCCAAAAGACATCGTGGAAGATAATTTAATAGTTTCCTCAATTTTATACGATGCATTACATGATTCTATATCATCTGATTGTTTCATATCTTCCCAGTTTTCTAATAATATTAGATATTTTCCATTTGATTTAACAAGGGAGTTGTTAGTCATAACTCTTATGGGGAGTATCATTGCAAAAAATCTTTGTGAATCAGACCCCATTAGGGAATATAAATGTTCTTTATCTTTTGATCTCATCGTCATACCCATGATTGAATTTGATATAATCAATTGTATGTATTGGATTTTGGACCATGATGCAAAAATTTATTGTAAGAAGGAGGTAACAATTTTTGATAATGATAAGGAGTACCTTATCTTTAGTGTATAAATGTGACCACCTAATTCTAATCTAGATCCACCCCCAGTAGCTCAAATAAATTCAATTGTTAGGGAGTAAGATAATGAAATAAATGTGTGTGAGGAATGGAATGTTCAAATAGAGGATTTATCTATTGTGAATGAATATGTTGATATGTTTCTAGAAAATTTACGTGGACATCCTCAAGAATGAAAAATTGAGTTTTCCATTGATTTAATTACATGTTAAAGGCCCATATTGATGACCCCTTATAGAATGGACACTGCTGAATTAGTGGAACTAAAGAAACAACTAGAGGAGTTGAGTAATATGGGATTCATTCACCATAGTGTTTCTCTAGGGGGATCCCCTATCCTTTATTTTATGAAGAAAGATGGATCTATGAGGTTGTGCATTGACTACAGAGAGATAAATTCTATATCAATAAAGAACAGGTATCCCCAACCTCGAATTGAGGATTTATTTGACCAACTTCATGGACCTAAATACATTTAAATGATTGATCATAAATCAAGATATCATCAGTTGTGTGTGAAGAAGGAAGTCATTCCAAAAAAAATCATTTCGATCCAGGTATGGGCATTATGATTTTACAGTAATGCCTTTTAGATTGACTAATGCACCCTCTGTCTTCATGGATCTAATGAATAGAGTTTTCAAGGAATATCTTGATGACTTGTTAGTTGTATTTACTGATTATATCATGGTATAATCAAAATGCTACCAAGATAATGAAAATAACTTGTGCATTATCCTGTATATTCATTGAATACATAAATTATATGGGATATTAAGCAAATATGATTTCTGGTTTTAGGAGATTTTGTTTCTCGGCTATATTGTCTCTAAGGATGGAATCTCTGTTAATCCTTCTATGACTAAGGAAATCCAAGAATGTCTAGAACCAACGTGTATAACTGAGGTACGCAGTTTTATAGGTTTAGCAGGTTGCTATTGACATTTTGTCTAGAATTTTCCCCAGTTGGATAACCCATTAAAAAGACTCACCTGAAAAATGGGTTAAATATGTTAGTACAAAAGAGTGTGAAGAATGTTTTGAAATACTATCGAGTAGATTAGTCAATTATCCTATATTGTCTCTACCATTGAGGAATGATGGGTTTTTTTATAGTGATTCCTTAATAAAAGGACTTGGTTGTGTCCTTATGTAGAATGATAGAGTTATTGCCTATGCATCGCGACCACTAAAATTTCAAGAGAAAAACTATCCTACTCGTGATCATGAGTTAGCAGTTGTAATCGTTTCTTTGAATATATGGATAAATTTTATCTATGGTAAAAAAAATGTTAGATATATACTGATCATGAGAGTCTGAAGTATATTTTATCACAGAAAAACTCAACATGAGGAAAAAAAGATGGCTTGAACTACTCAAGGATTATGATTGCTTGATACAATACCACCCGGGGAAAGCAAATAAGTCATCAGATGCTTTGAGCAGAAAAGATCATGGAGTTTTGAACAAGTTTAGATTTGAAAGGGATCCTATTTTCATGGTTCTAGTAAATATGGATATGAGAATAACCATAGAAGTTGAAACATCAATGCTTTATCAAATATTTTCCAAACCATATTTACTAGAAAGGTTAAAAAGTTCTCCGGCTGATAATGAGGAGTTTCAAAAGAAGATTAAAGCTGTGAATGATGGGAGATTGACTGAATTCGTATATGATGATGGAATTTTGATATTTGGGAAGAGACTTTGTGATCCCGATATACTTGATCTAAAAAGAGAATAGTTGGATGATTCTCATGGCTCCAATTTTTCTATACACCTTGGGAGCACATTAATGTATTGATATTTGAAGGAACATTTTTTGTGGGACAACATCAAGAGGGAGATTACTGATAGTGTGTCAAGATGTATGGTTTTTCAATAAGTGAAAGCCAGAAGGCAACTGCCTGGAGGATTCATGCAACCTATTCCCATACCTAAGTGGAAATGGGATGATATCACGATGTATTTTGTCATGGGGATACCAAATACTCCAAGAAGGAATAATTCAATATGGGTCATTGTTTATTTTCTTAATAAGTCAGCACATTTTATTTCTATAAGTGAAGATTTACCACTTGAATGTTTAGTAAGAATGTATATTAATGAAGTTGTAAGACTTCATGGAGTACCACTATCGATTGTTTCTGATCGTGATCCCTGTTTTACATCAAGATTCTAGAAAAGTATTCAGAAATCACAGGATACTGATATTCGTTTGAGAACTTCCTACCACCCTCAAACTGAAGGACAATTAGAATAGACAATTCAAACCTTAGAAGACATGTTGATATTAATCACACTTGACTTTCAAGGAATGTGGGAACAATATTTACCTCTAGTATAATTTTCCTATAACAATATCTTCCATTAATGTATTTATATGGAACCATATGAAGCATTATATGGAAAGAGATGTTTCACACCAACCTATGGGGATGATGTTGGTGAAAGAAAACACGTAGTCCTAGAACATGTGGAGGAAATGATGGAAAATGTGAAGGTAATCAAAAAAGACATCAAGGCAGATCAATGTAAACATAAGATATATACTGATAACCGAAGGAAGGATGTGGAATTTTAGGTAGGAGATCACATTTTCTTGAAGGTATCTCCATGGAAGGGTGTTATACATTTTGGTAAGAATGGAAAATTTATTCCTAGGTACATCGGACCTTTCAAAATTATAGAACAAATTGGGGATGTTGATTGTTGTTTCGAAATGCCTCCAAGTCTCTCCAATGTTCACTATGTGTTCCATGTATCACTAATGATAAAATAAATACCTAACCCAACACATGTACTCACCTATGAGGAGTTAGAACCGGAACCCGATCTGTCTTAATGTAAAGAGCCTTTCAAGATTTTTGATACAAGAGAACAAGTGATGAGTAACTAGACGAATCATCTAGTGAAATTTCTATGGAGAAACCATAAGATGGAAGAGGAAAAGTGGGAACCTGTGGAACATATGATGAAGAACTACCAGAGTCTTTAATTTCAAAGATGAACTTATTTTTTATAACCACTCTATATGAAGGCATCTATGTTTTGAAAACCTCTATATATGATGTTTTCTGGGAAATGGGAATATTTAATTGTTCGTGGGAGATCTCAAAGTGGGGAGGTTGACCATAACAGATTTTAAGAGTATAGAAACTGTGATCCATATCTACACTACCATGAGGAGGACTATCATAGTAATGGTCTCCTTAAGATTTAGTTAAAGAGTTAAAAACCCCTTAGGGTGTTGTAAATGTGTCTCAAATAACCTCATGGGAACCAAAATTGAGAATATTTGAGATATTATATTTGTTATTTGGCATGTCCATAATATACAACCCTTCCTTTTCTGGATAGTATAGTGATATGAGAATTTTGTATGAAATATTTGGGACATCATTGATAATAGTATGATGTCATGGTTGTATGAGGTCACTAATAAGAATTTGATAGAGTATGCCAATGGGGTTATTCAATATTTATAGCAATATTATCATGCCCCATTCCATTTTCCTATCACAAATTGTGATACCTGGTCAAAACATGGATATGATATTGAGGTTATTAATTTGGAGTACGATACATGAATTTTTCAGAATAAATATGAGTATTCCGGGAGGCATGTTATACACTAACTTGGTGACTCTTGGTGTGGATGGTAATATGATCCCACTTTGCATATTCATTCCCCATCAGAATATACCAACAGACATTTAAAAAAAGAGAAGTGATATGAGTCCCATCTTGTATGGCCTCGTAAAGATGATGGTGTTATTATTCATCGGTATTAGAAAAAATATGCACATGGATTCCATGATCTACAGGAATATTTCAGTTAGATTAATTGATAAAAACATGAGCCTTTCCTAAAGAATGTTCCACTCATAATTTGTGTGCCTCAGTCAAAGTGGGGATTTGAGCCCGATCCTAAGTATTCATAGTATGAATCATGATTTTTTCAACCCGAATATGCACCTATCCCTAGAATTGTTCTGCTCTCAATTATTGATCCCCATCTATAACATGAATATGGTCCCAATCTCAATAATTTTCAATATTCCACAGGTATTTTTTGATAGGAATGTTCTCCTATCTCATGGCATGTGTTATTCTCAACAAGTGAGCCCTGGTTGGAATGAAAATATGATACTTGTTTGGTGGGTCAACCTTTATTATAATATATCAATAATCCATCCATAAAAAAGACAGAATATGAGAATGCTTTGAATAAACCACCTTCTCAAATTGATCATTTTTTTACTTCCCTGGCTAGAGGAATTGAAATATGAACCCATCTATATATCTGTACCAGTGCCGGAATTTGATGATAGTGTTTTTCAGTAGTTTCTAAGATGTAATGACTCATTATCAAAGTGCATTCTTGAATATAATACTTCACATTTTCAATCTAAACTATTTACTAGCTGATATATTTTATTAATGATGAAATATGAGCCCACATTTTCCCACTTTGTTCCACCAAAATATTTTGATAGGATTTTTGTATAAGGGTAAAAGTATGTCCCTCCCCCATTATGACTATTGGAATATTCCATGATCCTTATTCCGAGTGAGTAGGGATATGAGACTCATAACTGGTTATCACCAAAATATGATAGTATACATCATCATTGATATTGGGGATATGAGCCAACTCAAGATTTTCCAGACACATTCGTGCCTAATGTGTCTTTCTTTTTTTCTATGCGTTGGGATCTGAGGTGTTTGTATAATGGGTGGTACCCTCAGAAGGATATTGATGTGAAATAGTGGGATGGAGCTAGAGATAGAGGTTGATAAAATCCATCATCAGTGGAACATAAACAAGATGGGACCCATTTTTTACTCATTGGTCCATCATTATCAGATACTAATGGTTTATATTTTCGCAATGCGAGGATAATATTATAAAGCTGTTGGTTTTGGAAATGAACGCCATTTTTTGAACTGTATCTTTATTTGGATAGAAAAAACCCATCAGTTTTAGATTTTCTATACCCTTAAGAGAATCCTAAATGGTTAGTATCATACCATGTAAATGGTATTCCCACACTATATCATCTCTCACCCAACGATGATGGTGTGAGGCATGTGAGGTCAATATGAGTCCCGTGGGGGTAGCAACCATAGATGATATTCCAAAACAGTCACTGTATGAAGACATTATATCATTTTTGGTGCTATTTATGAGATCGGTATCTTCATTCATGAGGAAAAAAGGAACAAAGTCATTAATCATTGCATCATTTAAGGAATGATATGTGCTCAATTGGATATTCATGGCTTATATAATTTTCTATTCATGCACCCAGTCTAGGAATTCTGTAACCTTGTATTTTTCTAATCATGGATGGAATTATTTCATGAGAACCACTAATACAGATGATTATTTTTATGATCCTTGTCAATTTACCCACTTTTTTTCATTAGATATGCAAACTAAATGTCCTAGAGCATAGTCAACCGATCATTTTTTATTTGATATATTTACATTAATTTCAGCATTTTTTCATCAAAAAGGGGATAATCAAAATCGATAAGATAGAAAAAAATGGTCCAAATAGAACTGCGAATTATTTTTTTACTATATGAAATACATTTCTTAGTTAAATGATTTCACATCGGTTTGAACATTTTTTCATAATAAGATGTGGCTTTCATAGCTCGACAGTTAGATTATGGGGAGTTCAATGTGTTATATATTCAATAAAGTAAGGCTTCCATTTTTATTTCTTTAATAGAAAATAATAAAGACTCCCTAAACTATAATGGAATATATATCGTCATTCCAAAGGTGTGTGGTCCTTTAGGGATTTCAACTCAATGATGTTTAGGAACTCACATTGGATGATTATATGTAATGTTTGGATCATCAAACACTTTTGTGGTTTATTGTTTCCAACTCTAGAACACTCTTATATTTTTAATATTTTTTTCATGAATCTATTCATAATAATGATTTTGACCTATTTACCCCGACCAAATTATTATTTGTTAAATAGTATTATATAAAAATGAGGAATCTTATTAGTGAAACCATCTATATGTATCTGAGTTTCTTAATCCATTTCCTATTAGTGGGTTTCTACTTATATGTTGAAGATGTATAACTATGAACTCCATATATTATTTCCATCCATTGAGATGGTTAATATTTTTAGGTTGTTATCCATTCAGAGGAATATAACAAATGTTGGTTTATAACATTAATCAAAATCGAATTCCTTCGTGAAACCCATGAAACATTAAATCATATAGAAAATATATATATGGAGGAACTTATCTACTATATATTTGATCTTGAAACCTATGTAGGAATCCTATTCAACTTGGTTGTAGATGGAATCATATTTCTCATAGTTCAGTTTGATCTAGGTTTATACACTATGATTTCCTAATATTGGGGGATATGTCCTATTATGTTACTAATCATGTAACGCCTCGACCCTAGTTAGACCAAGTAGGTGAATTATTATGTATCATTGGCATGATCACAAAAGATCAAGTCTCAAAGGACCGATTAGTTTAGTAGCCCTGGATTTACTATATACATTCATAATGTTTACATTACATCATAAAATGAAAAACTATTATAACATTGTTTCCATAGACAACATTGAAATCCCATAGAATAACCCTACAGTTCAATCATAATACACTTATTCACATCCTAGGAAAAATAAAACATTGAAAGGGATGAACTCTGATGCTCAGTAAGGGTAACAACATAAAAAAACATTCATAAATAAGCATAAAAATTTATGGAATTTTTTAAAACTAAAAAAAAAGACTTTTCAATATAAACTTAATCATAATATGGAAAATATAAATCAAAATAATTCTATTTACTTACTCACATGGATATTATACTAGTCTAATAATCACATGAAATATCAATAGCCACTTTCATAATGATGGAATGCATAATGCCAGACTTCATAACCACATAGTCTAGGCCTTATTCCAAGACTACAAATAAGATTTTTTCAAGGCCCTGTTCCAAGACACTAGTCTATCTCATGAGACCTAAAGATGCATAAAGGAGCTATAGTGGGCTCCTCCCTTTACATATTATGTCCAATGCATTCCTCATATGAAAAGGTTTAAACATAACATAAACATTCGTATTAAAACTAGCATACGAAATGTCAATACATTATCCATAAACCATGAATGGTGTAAAAATAACAAATCCATAGTTTAACAAATCATAAAACCTTCAATACAATATAGAAGTTTTCTATTATAATAAATCTACTTCAAATAAGCTTAAAATCCATAAAATAATGTTGACATAGATGAAATCAATACCTTTTTAGAGAAATATCTCTTTCTAGTTGGAAATCATTTAAGAAAACACTTATTTTGAAAATAATCTTATAATATTGTAAGGGAAGAATTGACGATGTTATAATGGCGGAAAAATAGCTTCAACAGCTTTATATGTTAAAAAAACCTTCTTACATTAAATTTGTTGAAAAGGTCAAAAAGTACCTTGTTTGGAAAATGGAAGAAATATTCCTTTAAATACATTTTATAAAAAGTCAAACAAGGGTATACATGAATTTAAACCATAGTCTAGTAAATATTAAAAATGTTTTGGAATAAAGTTTTAAGATACATGGATGTGGATGTGGATGATAAAGAGGTCCCAGTAGATACTTACGTAAAAACTACATCCGATAATAATGAAATTGTGAAATTAACCCTTACCTTGAACTTTTCCTTGGTCGAGGGTAGGATAAATTCATGTAAAATGGTGAAATAATTTTTAATAAATTATAAATGAATAATATATATTAATATGATATCATATATGTTCTTTTAACATTGCTTTGTTAATAATATCAACGTATTATTGTCGTTTCAGATATTAACTGATTCATTTTCCTTTATATGATTTGTTACGTAAGTAATGTTCGTTATGGATAGGATTTATCTTATTCATATTCATAATGATATTAGGTCCATAAATATTATTTTTAATCATCTGATAAAAATTATTCTTGAATGGATACAATGGGGAATGAATCTCATCGTGTTCGTGGAGACGGTAATTCGTACGTACACACAAGCGACAATATCATTCTTTTGATATTAAAATTATATATAATTGGATGGTATATCATATATTAAGAATCATTATCATGTTATATTTGTTATTTAAATCAATTACACATCATTATTATACCCATCCAAGTAATAGTGTATTGAATAATAATTACACCATGACGTGGAGACGGTAAGTCGTAGGTACGCACGTATGGTGACATATCATTAGAAAGATGGATATAATAATGAATATGGTTGTACCATATTTATAATAACATCATAATATATATAATATACTGGAGTTATTATTTTATTATGGTAACAAAAAAGAAAGAGGAAGTGGAAGAAGAAAGGAACTTGAAATAGGTGATGAAATATTTACCTCTTCTTCGGGTTCTTCCTTTTGATTTGACCAAAAGGTCTCATTACGTTGTCTTTCTGAATAAAGTAAGGTCTCTAGGATTAATGGAGGACATCTTAGAGGGTATTTGGGCAGCTTTTGTCTAAGCCAAATTTATTTTAAGGTGTGAATTAGAGAGAAGGGGAAGTGCACTTTTATAAGAGGGGTGAGGGTCAACATAAGAAAAGTGAGAAATATTATTTTATAATAAAATTATTTTCAATTTATAATGGCTAATAATGAATTATTTAATGTATAAGGTGTTTATGGGTCGAAAAATACTCAACCAATAGGTTTTAGATAGGTTTGAGTCACTATATTAACCTCATATTTTAGATTTAACTCTTAGTTAAATAGTTTGACATTTATCATGTCTCTTTGTATTTTTATATTAAATTGTTAATAAACATACTATAGACTTCCAAGAGAACACCAAGTGGCCCATTAATGATACACCTATAATTATATAAGTCTTTTGGCCAAGCCTTAGATTTTTAGGAATATAATATTAAATAATAATATAATATTTGTTTTAAAAACTCTTTTATGTCAATTTTGACACTATTTAGATTTTTGTTTTTTCTAAATTCATAACATCATTATTACTTCGAAAAAAATTAATCTAACCAACCCTAACATGTCATATTATCCTATGAAATTTGTTTAATGAATAAAAAGTCCCAAATTACATATATTTTGTATTGATAATATCAATTATTTTAATATTTCATTAATTATGTAATTTATGCATCATCATTGTGTCATAAATAAATTAAATTATTTAATGCCTAAAAAAATAAATAAAACACAATTATTTAGGAAATATTTTTATCTTTAAAATTAATATTTTTTGTCGAATTTATCTTACGTGTCGCCCTATATTAAAAATGGTTTAGTTATTAAACATTGAATTTAACACTTTTCGTCCTTCTTTGAATTAAATTATAATAAATGTTCTAATCTAATCCAAGTGGACCTAAAGGATCATATTTTATTCCTAAGACTTTTTTTGGTCGAATTAAACTTATCCAATTGAATTAGAACATGTTTTAGGGTAATAACAATATCATTTTTACCCTTAATTATCCTATTTACTTTTAACCAAGTTAAATAAAAGTAAAAAAGTTAATATTCACCAATAAGTATTTTCATCTTATTGAACCACATTTTACTTACTAATATCAACTCTATTTCTCAGATTTTTGAAATTAAACTCACAAAAGTGGTAAAGTTATGTTTTATCTAAATTTTCAAATGCTCCTTGGAAGTAGGTAAAAGATTGTAAAAAGTTCAACAAAATTTTTATATATAAGAAATTGTTACAAACTATCTCCAATTAATAACATTGAACATATATATGTATTATGTATATATTTTGACCTAAAATAAATTTTAAAAAATAATTAATTATTTAACTAAAATGTTAGTTTTAAACAATAACTCAGTGTTTTCCCTATTCATCAAAAAATGAAAGTTTTCAGAAAAATACCAAAAAATCACCCTAAGCTAATTTCGATATTTTGGATCTAAAATGAAGACCATTTTGAAAGATAAAATTTATAAAATTTAAAAAAGTGGGTATTACTCTTCATAACGGCTAGTTTGATTGGTTGTGGTGTGTCAGAACTTGAAGTTGCGTACAACACACGCTATTGTATTATTCAAAGAGAAGTGCATCGTGAAAGCTTGGGGTGTTAATTCTCCCCTGCTTTAAATAATTTCATCCTCAATATTTATATAATATTACAGCATAAAAATACTTGGTTGGTTCTTCATCTTATTTTCCTTGAGTTTCCATGTTGCCTCTTCCATCTTATGGTTTCTCCATAGAACTTTTACTAGACGAGTCGTCCAGTTTCTCATCACTTGTTCTCTTGTATCAAGAATCTTTACAGGCTCTTCCTAATAAGAAAAATTGGGTTCTAGTTTTAATTCCTCATAGATGAGTACATACATTAGGTTAGGCATGTATTTTCTCAATAGTGATACATGGAACACATCGGGAACTTTGGAGAGACTTGGAAGCATTGACAAATAGTAAGTTACAGCCCCAATTCATTCTAGAATTTCGAAAGGTCCGATGTACCTGGGACTCAATATTCCCTTCTTACTTAAACATATAACACCCTTACAAGGATATACATTCAATAAAACATGATCTCCTACTTGAAATACCAAATACTTCATTCAGTTATCAGCATATATCTTCTATCTACTTTGAGATGCCTTGATGTGGTTTTGGATTACCTTCACCTATTCCATCATTTCCTCCACATGTTCTGGGCCTATGAGTTTTCTTTCACCAACATCATCCCAAAAGGTTGGTGTGTGACATCTCTTTCCATATAACGCTTCATATGATGCCATCTGAATAACTGAATAGAAGTTATTGTTATAGGAAAATTCTACCAGAGGTAAATATTGATCCCACATACCTTGAAAGTCATGTGAGCATCATCTCAACATGTCTTATAAGGTTTGAACAGTCTGTTCTAATTGTCCATTAGTTTGAGGGTGGTAGGCATTGCTCAAACGAAGATCAGTATCCAGGGATTTTTGAAGACTTTTCCAGAATCTTGATTTAAAACGGGGATCACGATTAGAAAAAATCGATAGCGGTACTCCATGAAGTCTTAAAACATCATTAATATACAGTCCTGTTAAAAATTCATGTGGTAGATCTTCTCTCATAGCAAGAAAATGTGCTGAATTGGTAAGAAGATCATCAATGATCCATATTGCATGATTCCTTCTAGGAGTATTTGGTAGCCCCATAACAAGATCTATCATGATATCATCCCATTTCCACTCTGGTATGGGGAGAGGTTGCATAAATCCTTCAGGCTGTTGCCTTCCAGCTTTCACTTGTTGACAAACCATACATCTTGACACAAAATCAGTAATCTACCTCTTCATGTTGTCCCACCAAAAATTTTCCTTCAAATATCTAAAACTTTTGTGCTCCCAGGGTGTATTGATAAATTGGATCCAGGAGAATCATCCAACAATTCTCTTTTTAGATCAGGTATATCGGGAACACAAAGTCTCTTCCCAAATATTAAAATTCCATCATCATATATGAAGTCGCTAAATCTCCCATCATTCACAGCTTTAATCTTTTTTTGAAACTCCTCATCATCAACCTGAGAACATTTTATCCTTTATAGTAAAGTTGGTTTGGAAACCATTTGATAAAGAATTGATGTTTAAACATCCATGGTTATTCACATATCCATATTTAATATATCTATGAAAATAGGATCCCTTTCAACTCTCAAATTGTTCGAAACTCCATAATCTTTTTTACTCAAAGAATCTGCCGCCTTATTTGCCTTCCCCGAGTGGTATTGCATCGAGCAATCATAATCCTTGAGTAGTTCAAGCCGTCTTTTTTTCCTCATGTTGAGTTTTTCTATGATAAAATATACATCAAACTCTCATGATTAGTATAGATCTCAAATTTTTTTACCATAGAGATAATTTCTCCATATTTTAAAAGAAAATATTAAAACTGCTAACTCATGATCATGAGTAGGATAGTTTTGCTCTTGAATTTTTAGTAGTCATGATGCATAGGCAATAACTCTATCATTCTGCATAAGGACACAACCAAGTCCTTTTATTAAAGAATCACTATAAATAACAAACCCATCATTCCTCGATGGTAGATACAATATAGGATAATTGACTAATCTTCTCTACAGTTCTTCAAAACATTCTTAACACTCTTTTTTACAAAAAAATTTAACCCATTTTTCGAGTGAGCCTTTTTAATGGGTTAGCCAACCAGGGAAAATTCTGGACAAAACATCAATAGTAACCTGCTAAACCAATAAAACTACGTACCTCAGTTATAATCATTGGTTCTATAAATTCTTGGATTTCCTTAGTCATCGAAGGATTAACATAGATTCCATCCTTAGAGACAATATAGCCGATAAAAGAAATCTCTTGAAACCAGAATTCATACTTGTTGAACATCCAATATAATTTAGGTATTCAGGCAATATTCAGGATAATGCCAAAGAGATTTTCATGATCTTGGTAGCATTTGGATTATACCAATATATCATCAATAAATACCACTACAAAGTCATCATGATATTCATTGAATACTATATTCATTATATCCATGAAGACAGAGGGTGCGTTAGTCAATCCAAAAGGCATTACTATAAACTCGAATTTCCCGTAACTAGTTCGAAATGCTTTTTTGGAATTTATTCCTTCTTCACACACAACTAATGATATCTTGATCGATGTTAAATCTTTTAAAAGTATTGAGCTCCATGAAGTTGGTCAAATAAGTCCTCAATTCGAGGTTGGGGATACTTGTTCTTTATTGACATAGAATTTATCTCCCTGTAGTCAATGTGAAACCTCATAGATCCATATTTCTTTATAACAAAAAGGACATGGTATCCCCATGGAGGAAGACTTGGGTGAATAAATCCCATATTACTCAACTCCTCTAGTTGTTTATTTAGTTCCACTAATTCCACAATGTCCATTCTAGAAGAGGACTTCAATATGGGCCTTTAACAAGTAATTAAATCAATGGAAAACTCAAATTCTCGTTCTGGAGGATGTCCATGTAAATGGTCTAGAACTATATCATCATATTCATTCACAATAGGTAAATCCTCTATTTGAACATTCCATTCCTCACACACATTTATTTCATTATCATCATCCCTAATAATTGAATTTATTTGAGCTACTGGGGGTGGATCTAGATAAGAATTAGGTGGTCACATTTCTACTCTAAAGATAAGGTACTCTTTATCATCATAAAAAACTGTTACCTCCTTCTTACAATAAATTTTTGCATCATGTTCCAAAATAAAATCCATATCATTGATTATATCAAATTCAATCATGGTTATGACGATGAGATCAGAAGATAAAGAACATTTATATGCCCTAATGTGGACTGATTCACAAATCATTTTTGCAATGATACTCCCTGTAGGAGTTTTGAATAACAACTCCCTTGTTAAATAAAATGGAAAATATCTAATATTCTTAGAAAAATAGGAAGATATGAAACATTAAGATGATCCATAATTAGGTAAAGCATTAGATAAAATTGAGGAAACCATTAAATTTTCTCCCACTACGTCATTTCAAGCATTAACTTCAGCAGTAGTGATATTATAAGCATATCATTGTTCCCGTGGTCTTTTCAAAGGAAAGTTCTCGTGATGCTTAGAAAATTCTATCATATAATTCCCCCTTTCTCTACAATGGTAGCATTCAAAATCGACATCATCTTTCTTCCCCTTAAATCACAAGTTGTTGGACTTTTTCACCACACTTGTAACAGACTCCCATTCTCTTCAGGCAAGTACATGGTTGTTTCTTCCCACATTTTCTGTAGGATGGCTATTCAATTTTCCCTTCTTCCCCTTATTTCCATTTCCAGAGTTTTTAGATGATCTATCTTTTTTTTCTTTGCTTTAAATTTGTATGACATAGAGAATTTGTTTTCTGTCTTGATAGCGCATGAGACAATATATTCCGACGACGAGAAGTATTGTGAGAATAATGCTTGATGGAAAAATGGTTTTAACCCATCAATGAAATGATACATATTTCTTATTGGGTTACCTATATAATTTTCAGATTGCCTCACTAACCTTGTAATGTTAACTTCATACTTAGCGAAATTTTCATCCTCCTTTTACATAAGATTCAGAAATTGTCTTTCCATATCCACTCGATGGTCAGGAGGAAAGTATTTTACTAAGAAAATTTCTTTAAATTACCTCTATTTCATATTTGATACTTCATAATATTCCTTTTTGTTTTGAATAAATGACCACCATTGATCAACATCTCCAGTGAGGTGGTAAACTGAGATGACAACCTTTTCCCATTTGATACTTCCCATGTCGTGAAATAATTTCTCTAAGGAATTTATCCATTGCTTAGAAAATGGTGGATTTGTACCCACAATGAATTTTGGTGGTTGTTTCCTTATGAATCGATCTAACATTGATCCTCCATGCTGCGGATCAGGGTGGTCCATATGGGTAAGTTTATTTTTCAAAACCCGAGTGAGTTTTCCCAATATAATTATAAGTTGATCAGCACTATTTGTATCAGTAGATACACTATTACTATCTTGAGTAAGAGGTAAATCCCTAAATGGAGTGAATTCATTGATATGGTTTCCATTTGTTCCACTAAAATACCTTTATAGACAATGACATAAACTAGATTTGATTATGAATCGAAATACACAATTCCAAACCTGTAAAACATTTAATATAAATTGAACAATTTATGGAAATAACCCATAATCATAAAATATGTTTCCTTTGAGGATGTATATACTCATAAACCCCTCATAATGGTTTGTAAAGAAAATGAGAATTATACTAAGCATATACCCCCGGGAGTGTCGTAACCAAGAGTGTAGTAAGGCCCGTTGTCAAGCACGAATTCCCATTCGAGTATAGCTCAAAGTGGTGTTTTTATGTTTTTACCCTATGTACATCTGTGATAGAGCCACCAATACCTGTTCGTATCCAGACAGGGATGTATTTTTTGGAAAACTCACAAAATCTCAACAATACCAAAATCCTGTGAAGTTCCTATATACTAATCCCCAAAGTATATCTTAGGGATATGTTCTCTAATAAAACATTATCAAAATATAGTTTACAATGTTTGTACTAATCTTCTCTAATGCCAACTGTAATTCCCCAACCCCAGTTACCTATAGTCAGTGCATTATAACGTATCATTGGCATGATCACAAAATATCATATTTTGAAAGACCGGTTACTTCCGTAGTATAGGAAGTATTAGATACATTCATAAGGTTTACATTACATCCTAAAATGGAAAACTACAAAAACAATATTTTATTAGATAAATATAAGATCCCATAGAAAATCCTTGCAGGCGAGTCATAATATACTTTTTTGCATCCTGGGAAAAATAAAATATTAAAAGTGGTGACCTCAGATGCTCAGTAAGGATAACAATATTCCAAAAACTTTCACAAATAAACCTAAACATTTAAGGAAATGTATAAATCTAAAACAAAAGACTTTTCAACATAAACATAATCATAATATGGAAACTATAAATCCAAATATTGTTATTTACTTACTCACATGGATATTCTACTAGTTCAATAATCACATGTAATATCAATGTCCACATTCATAATAATGGAATGTATAATGCCAGACTTCATAACCACATAGTCAAGGCCTTGTACCATGATTAAAAATAAGATTTTTTCAAGCCCTTGTGCTGAGACACTAGTGTTTCTCATGAGACCTACTAATTCATCTAGGAGCTATAGTGGGCTCCACCCATCACTTACTACGTCCAATGCATTCCGCATATGAAAAGGTTTCAACATAACTTAAACATTCATATTCAAACATGCATACGAAATGTCAATAATTTTTCCATAAACTATGAATGGTGTAAAAATAACACACCCAGAGTTAAAAAATTCAAAAAAACCTTCAATTCAATATTGAAGTTTTGTATTATAATAAATAAACTTCAAATAAACTTAAAATCCATCAAAGGATGTTGACATAGATGAAATCAAAAAAAATAGAGAAATATATCTTTCTATTTTGATATCATATAAGATAAAATTTATTTCGAAAATAATCTTATAAGATAGTAAGGGAAGCTTCAATGATGTTATAATGGCAGAAAAATAGCCACACCCCCTGTATAAGCTAAAAAAATTCATACCTTAAATTTGTCGAATATGTCAAAAAGTGCCTTCTTTGAAAAATGATGGAAATATTACATTCAAAACATTTTATAAAAAGTAAAACAATGGAATAAATGTCTTTAAACCATAGTCTAGAAAATTTTAAGAAAAAAATTCAATGCATTTTTAAGATACATTGATGTGGATCATAGAGAGGTCGCAGTAGATACTTACGTAAAAACAACCCCGAATAAGAAAAAAGTTGTGAAATTAACCATTACACTGTAATTTTATTTGGTAGAGGGTATGGTAACCTCTTTTATAATGGAGAAATAATTTTTATGAAATTATAAAAGAATTATATACATTAATATGATATCATTTATGATCTTTTAACATTGCTTTGTTAATAATATCTTAGTATTATCGTCGTTTCAGGTGTTTACTGATTCATTTTCCATTATATGATATTTAGGTAAGAAACGTTTATTATGGATAGGATGTATCATATTAATATTGGAAATTATATTAAGTATATGAAAATTATTTTTTATCATTTAATTAAAAGTAGTCTTGAATGAATATGATGGGGACGTAATGTCATCGCATTCGTGGAGACGGTAATTCGTACATACGCATGAGCGAAAATATTATTATTTTGAAATTAAAATAATATATAATTGAATGTTTTATAATATATATATAATATTTATTATGTTATATTTATTATTTACATCAATTACACATCATTATAATACCCATCCAAATAATAATGTATTGAATAACAATTACACCACGATGTGGAGATGGTAAGCCGTACATACACACATATGGTGACATGTCATTCAAAGGATGGATAAGATAATTAATATGGTTTTACCATATTTATAATAACATCACACTATATAGATGATACATGAGGTATTATCTTAGAATGAAAAAAACAAAGAAGGAGGGAGTGGAAGAAGAAAAGAACTTGAAAGAGGTGATGAAATATTTACCTCTTCTTCATGTTCTCCCTATTGGTTTGATCAAAAGGGATCCATAGGTTGGATTTTTGAGTAAATAAAGGCCACTAGGATTAAGGGAGGAATGTTTATAGGGTATTTGGGTAGGTTTTGGCCAATCCTAATTGCATTGAAGGTTTTTATTAGAGATAAGGGGAAGTGCCCTTTTATAAGAGGGGTGGGGGGCACCTTAGGAAATGATAGATATATTATTTTATAATAAAATAATTTTCTCTTTATAAGGGATTAAAAACAAATTTTTTAAAGTCTAAGGTGGGTATGGGTCTCAAACCACTCATGCAATAGGTTTTAGACTGGTTTGGGTCACTATATTAACATTATCTTTTATATTTTACTCTTAGATAAATAGTTTGATATTTACCATGTCTCTTTGAATTTTTATATTATATTGTTAATAATCATACTATATCCATCCAAAATAACCCAATTGTTTCATTAATGAGACACCTATGATTATATAAGTCTTTTTTCCAATCCATATTTTTTTAGGAATAAAAAATCAATTAATAATTTAATATTTGTTTCAAAAACACTTTTAGGTCAATTTTGACACTATTTGGTTTCTTCTTTTTGATAAATTCATAATATAATTATTAATTAAAAATTAATTCATATAACCAACCCAAACATGTAATATTAACGTATTAAATTAGTGTAATTCAAAAAAAGTCTCAAATTACATTTATTTGGATATTTAAAATATCAATTATTTTAATATTTCATTAATTAGGTAATTATTGCATCATCATTGTGTCATTAATAAATTAAATTATTTAATGTCTAATAATTATAAATAAAATTCCATTATGTAGGAAACATTTTCATCATTATAATTAATATTTATATCTTAATTTATTTTATCTGTAACCCTATCTTAAAGAGGGTTTATTTATTAAACATTGAATTTAACACTTTTAACTCTTCTTTGAATTAAATAATAATAAATGTCAGAATATAATCCATGTGGACCTAAAGATCATATTTTATTCCTAATGTTTTTTTGATAGAAATAAATTTATCCAATAGAATTAGTACATGTGTTAGGGTAATAATAATGTCATTTTTACCCTTAATTACCCTATTTACTTTTAACCGTGGTAAATAAAAGTAAAAAGTTACTATTCACAAAAAAAAATTATTTTCATATTATTGAACAACATTTTACATACTGATTTTTACCTTTTCTCTAATATTTTTGAAATTCAACTCACAGAAGAGGTAAAATTATGTTTTATGTAAATTTTGAAATGCTCTTAGAAGTGGGTAAAAGACGGTAAAAAGTTCAATAAAATTTTTATATATCTATAATTATTATAAACTGACTCCAATTAATTAAATTGAAATTATTTAGGTATTATGTACTATTTTTACCAAAAATAAATTTAAATAAAATAAATAATTTTTTTAAAAAAAATTCTGTTTAAACTATAACTAAGTGTTTTCCACTATTCATCAAAAATTGGATGATTTCAGAAAAATACAAAACAAATCACCCTAAGCTAATTTTGATATTACTTTTCCAAAAGTGAAGTCTATTTTGAAGGAAAAAATTTATAAAATTTCAAAAAGTGCTTATTACTATTCATAATGGCTGGTTTTATTGGTTGTGGTGTGTTAGAACTTCGAAGTTGTGTACAATAAACGCTATTGTATTATTCAAAGAGAAGCGTACAGTAGAGGCCTGGGTGTTGCAGGATAACAAGAGCAAGTACATCAGAAAGGGGTCATATATAAATCCTAGAAAGGGAAAAATAAAATCATAACATGGTGAAGTTATACATTAGAGTCAATATGAATATTATGATAATATGTGGGGATGATATACCTAAACATGAACATTGAATCGCGCTGTAAGATGATAATGGAAATGCAACACGGGAATGTGGAAATAACATAAAATGTGACATCATAAATATAAGATAATGATAACAAAAAATAAATCAGTCCATAATTTTCTTAGGAAAACCTCTCATTCACTAAACATGGAATATAGTGATTTAATAACATTACCCAATTAATTTAAGAGCTATATAATTCTGGTCCCAAGCATCAAATTCATATAATGTACATGTATAATTGATTCAAATAGATTATACAATGAAAGGCTGGATTTCAACACCTTTAGTCCCATTATTATAGACTATGATATAGATTCCTTGAATCCTATAATCAATTTAGTATAGGTAAATCTAGTAAAATATCCATGAGGGTAAATGGGTTTTTGTATTCACTAAAAAAATTAATTGGCATGGAAAATCAGAGGATAATTTCAGCTGTATAATGAGGGTACATAAAAATTCATGGATAGGTTTAATGAGAGTTAATGATGTATAAATTAAATTGGAAATCATAGGTAATGTAATAGGTAAGGTAATATTAACTTCATTCTCAAAGGATTTTTGAGTGGAATAGAATGGGACGTAGTGTGGGTTTATACAAAAAAGGTGTAATTTATTATTTATTTATAAACATAGGTTTTTGACTAGATAGGATAAATTATTCCAAACCTCAAACCACCCCATGGGGTTTTCATATGTATTTTACCAAAATGTACTAGTTTTCTATACATTATTATGAAAAAAAATACTGGATAAAATTACACCCTTTGTGATGTGAAAGTTAGTCATGTTTGTGATGAATTTATTTAAACCCCTTAATACATAATATATGGATTGAAGGATTCAGAATGGGTTTTCAAAATTTTTTATATAACATAAAAAATTATGTTATTATGGAAACATAATTTTGGTCATGTATACAATTTATAGTATCTATTTTACAACATTTATGATTTTATGATGTCATAATACATAATTCAAATTTATACCATATTTTATTTTTACATTAAAATTTTGAGTCATAAAATTATAAAAAATTTCATAATTGGAAAAATTCATCCCAATAATTTAAAAAATAAAATTTATTTTATCAAAATAATTCTCTAAATAAGACAAGTTACACTTTTAAATCAACATTCCCCATAACAAAAAATAGGGATTTTTTCATTGATAACTATTTATTACGCTTATTAAAATTACATATGCATCTATTAAGTAATAAAATCATTTATATTTAATGGAATATTATATAATAATTTTTTATATTAAAATAATATTTATTTAAAACAAAATCACAAATTCATAAAAACATTTTCTTGGTTGAATCTATATTTCTCCAAAAATATAATTTTTTTCCATAGTATCAAGAATAGTTTTTATCAAATAAATTATTTAAACATTATAATGTTATAATAAAAATATAAGTAAAATCATTATATTATTTAAAACTATATTAATAATTTACATGATTAGGGTCTAGATACACAAAAACTTATTAAACCATCATTTTCTCTATGGGAAAGGTGTATGATGGTAACACATTAAAGAGGCTATTTGATAAACATGATATGAACTGTGATCTTGATAGTCATTAACATCTCACCTAAATGGTTTTGATAAAAGATTATTTGATGAATATACTCATAATCATTTTCAAGGGAAAATATATGTAATCTCATCTACATCAAAATATCATAAAAAAAGGATTTATAAGGTAAAATCCTACTAGTCGAATGTTCACTGTATAGGCACTATAGCAGAACAGTACACTATGTGGTACTATAGAAGGCACTACAACCATTACTATATTAGAAATTGTTTGGTATTGTAGCAGTTGGAACTATTCACCTTGGGCCACCGGTTTGGTCTTGGAGTCTTTAAGGCTTTCGCACCACCAAGACCTTCAAGTCGGTAGGGACTTCGAGTCACCTTTAAGGCTTTTGGTCCACCTCAAGGCCTTCAGGCCACATCCAGTTTCCCCAGCCAAACTACAAAAAAGGAGCATCCCTAGAAAAGGATTTAGAGAAGATTCCATGACTAGAGCAGATCCAAATTGATTTTTGAGAATGAGAGTGTATGGGCATGCCATTGATACCAGCATGTGCTTGCACGGGAAGTCTAGCCAGATGGCCATGCGGAGGTGGAGAGCTAATTTCAAGATGCAGATGCTAGGGAGGGGCAGTTCATTGTATATAGTTTGGTTGAATTCCTTAAGACCTTCGGGTCATGTAATCTCCTAAGCCTATAATCCATGTAATCCCTGATCCTACGGGCCTTGAAAGGGTTCCCCCTCATCCCTTGATTGGGGGGTTATCAAAAAAAAATGAAGGCCTTTGGGCCATTTGGGCGGGAGTACAACTATTCTTTCACATGTTTCAATTCAACATTATCATAAACACTAATATAATAATATTTACAGCCATTGTAAAAATGTCTATTATAAATGTTTATGATGATTAGTTGTCTTTTAAATCCAACACTAGTGTATCAATACACCAAGTGGTGGTTGAGGAAGTGAAATCCTAGAAATGTCCCTGGAATATGATGTATATTAGGAGATTTGTGGTTTTTAGGGGGAACTATCACTATTTTATATATGATTTATCCCATTCATCAGAACCCATGACTACACTAAAGAATAAAGGGGTAATTTTTCAATGTATTTACAAGGGTGAGAAGTATTCTCCTGAGTTGAATTAGAGGTTGAATAATGATCTAATTTTGAATCATATGAATCCAAGGATAGATCTTGTCATATATTGTGTTGTATAGAGAGTTTGTTTTGGGGTAGTATTGAATTAGAATGAGAGGGTACTATCTTATGGGTCATATAAACAAGGAATTCATGAGAATAAATATCCTACCCATGTTTTGGAACTAGATTCTATGGTTATAGATTACCCTAAAACGTGTCCCAACCATATTATTTGATTAATTTCTGACTATGGGCATCTTTGGGTCGATTTGGGGACCCCATGGAGCCACTTGTATGTGATAATGACACTTTATATTAATTACATTAAAGTAAATACAAAAATGACATAAGAATTTATCTTTTAGAAAAAAAAATTACATAGGGTTATATATGTTATATTTTTTACTATAAATAATCATTACAAAGATAATAATATTTCCTACATAATGGTACTTTATTTATAATTTTTAAAAATTTAATAATTAAAGGTTTTTATGACACAATAATGATGACATATTTTCTTTGTTAACGAAGGAATCAAATAATTGGTTTTAGAAATGTTAAAAGAAATATAATTTAAATGTTTTGATGACATCCATGAATATTATTGGTTAATATGACAATTTATGGTTTCTTAAAAGATTTTTTTTTCAAATTAATAAATTTTTTATGACTTTAACATAAATCAAATATTAAATAGTGTCAAAATTTACATAAATGAGTTTTTAAAACAAATATTATATTATTAATTGATATTCTATTCATAAAAATCTAATTTTCTTCCAAAGGACTTATATAATCATAGGTGTATCTTTAATGGACAACTTGGGGGGTCTCTTGGAAGTATATAGTATGTTTATTAACTATATAATATAAAAATACAAAGGCATATGGTAAATGTCAAACTAATTAACTAAGGGTTAAAACTAAAATATAAGGTTAATAATGTGACCCAAACCTATCTAAAACCTATTGGTTGAGTGTTTTTCAACCTATAACCACCTTAAAATTTAAATAATCTCTTCTAGAACCATTATAAACCTAATATGAATTTATTATAAAATAATATTTCTAGCTTTTCTAAAGGTTTCCCTCAGCCCGCTTATAAAAGGGAACTCCCCCTTCTCTCAAATTCAATTCTTAAAAGCTTATCAGCCAACACCTTCCCAAATTTCCTATAAACCTCCCTAAATTCAACATAAATGCCTTAGTTTGATCATAAATCCAACCTATGGATCCTTTTTTATCAAATCAAAAGGAATAAACCGAATGAGAGGGAATGTTTTCACCACCCTCTTTCAAGTTCCTTTCTTCTTCCAATTCGTATTTATTTGTTATTTCAATTCAAAAATATTAACTCTAGTATCTTCTATATAATTTGATTTTAGTATAAATATTCAAAAACTATTTTCATTATTCTACCCTTCTTATTAATTATAATGTCACCATGTGTGCGTACATACGGCTTACCGTCTCCACATCATTGGGAAATTTTTTATTCAACGCTATGTTATTTGGTTGGATATAATGATGAGTAATATGTTTATAAATAATGAAAATAAAATTATAATTTCATTATAAAATTAATATATCATCCAATTCCACACCTTTATGAAAATGATATTGTCTCTCGTGCATACGTACGGATTACCGTCTCCAAGACACTATGAGATTCATTTCCACATTCATCATTCATCGACAATTATAAAAATATATATTACTAATATGTTTGTAATATATGACATAATAATGATAATAAAGAATATATATATATATATATACACACTTACATATACTTTATTCACTTATTTACCTTCCATACATTATGAAAACGGAAACAGCGTTTATGCGTACGTACGAACTACCGTCTCCATAAACATTGCTTTCCATTTCACATATGCATCTATTATACGTAATTATATTCTAAATATATATGATATATAAATAATTTTTTATATTCTATAAGTATTTAAATCAGGATCTAAGTGATAAAATTAAGATTAAAAAAGTTAAAACACATTCGATAATGAAAGCGATTATTACCCGAAAAGTTAATTTAACATGGAAATAATTATTAAATGGGTTGTAAAAAGTCATAAATGAATAATTTATGATATAATAAATATTAATATGGTTCTGTTATAATTTAATAACAAACTATGGTCTTCATACAGGAGGTTAAACATACCCTCGATTAAGGAAAGTGCAAGGTAATGGGTTTTCATCTCACTCCTTATTCCCGTGATATTTGTACCATATTGCCATTGTTACCTTTTGTGTGGTGTATGTACTACCCATAATTGTTTTCTTTGTGTAATAAACTTTAATTTTTGTGTATTTACATATTCATTGTATGATACCTCTATCATGGGTAGTATGTTTCGTATGTTATCAAACTGGTAAGGTTTTATTTCACAATCTCTTCCTTATCTGAGGTTATTTATACGTAATTTTCTATTGGGACATCTTTATCGTTAAAATCCATGTTTCTTGAAAATGTATTTCAAATCATTATTACTATTTTATAGACTATGGGTTAAATTCATTTATACCCTTGTTTTACTTATTATAATAATTTTATAAATAAATCTTTCTGTTGTTTTCCAAACAAGGTCCTTTTTTACCTTTAAGACAAAATTAATGTAAGAATGTTATTTTAAATTATTATGTTGGTGAGGTTATTTTAATCTATTATAAAACCGTCTAATATTACCTTACAAGATTATAATAATATTTTCAAAGTAAATATTTTCTTTTATAATTATGTGACTTTAAAATGAATTCAAAAAAAAGAGATATTTCTCTCAAATAGTTTTGATTTCTTCTATATCAACATCTTTTGATGGATTTTAAGCTTATTTGAAGTTGATTTACTATGATACAAAACATCCATATTGTATTTAAGGTTTTTTTATATGTTTGACTATAGATGTTTTATTTTTATACCATTCATATTTATAGAGAAAGTATTGACTTTTTGTATGCTAGTTTTAATACGAATGTTTATGTTATGTTTAAACCTGTTCATATGAGGAATGCATTGGAGTTAATAAGTGACAGGTGGAGCCCGCTATAGCTTCTCAATCCATTGGTAGGTCTCATGAGACAATGTATTGTCTTGGAACATGGCCTTGACAAAATCTTATTTGTAGTCTTGGCACAAGGCCTTAACAATGTGGTTATAATAGTGTGGAATTATGCATTCCATCATTATGAAAGTGGTTATTGATATTGCATGTGATTATACGATTAGTAGAATATCCACATGAATAAGAAAATTGCATTATTTCATTTTATTTTTGGTCATATTATGCTGAAGTTAATGTTTAAATGGATTTTTTTAGTTATACAGTGCCTTAAATGTTTATGCTTATTTAGTAAAGTTTCTGCTGTATTTTTATCCTTACATAGCATCTAAGTTCACCCATTTCTAAATTTTATTTTCCCCATGATTGCAAGAAGTGTGTTGTGATTGATATGCAGGGTTAAGATAAGGGAATAATGGCATTCATAAAAGATTATTTATCTTATTTTGTATGTTATTAAGTGTAATTTAACATTCATGTATGTAATTTATTTTCCAAGACAGCTAAACCGATCGGTCCTTCGAGACTTGATTCCTTGTAATCATGCCAATGTATTAAAATAATGCACTAACTCTGGGTAACTAGGGTCGAGGTGTTACCGTGGGTATTAGATGAAGTTTAGTACAAACCTTGGAAGCTAGATTTAGATAAACCTTGATTAGAGCGGATAGAACTATGATGGACTTTGAGGATTAGTATAGAAGAACTTCCTAGAAATTTTTTATTGTAGATATTTTGTGAGTTTTCCAAAAAAATACATCCTTTTCTGGATACGAGCAGGTAGAGGTGGCTCTGGAATAGATTTACCTTGGGGTAAAACCCTAAAACACCGCATTGAGCTAGACTCGAATGAGAACTAGTGAACGGCAACGGGCCTTGTTGTACTCTTAGTTATGACACTCCTGGGGGATATGCTTATGATAATTCTGATTTTCATTAAAAATTATTATGAAAGGATTATGAGTATATACTTCCTCAATGAAAACATCTTTATGATTATGGTTTATATCCATAAACCATTCAATTTACGTTAGGTATTTTAAATGTTTAAAATTATTCATTGCAATTTATAAACTGACATAGTTTATGCATTGTATAGAAATGGATCCCAGTAGAAGGAATGTGAACTCCAGAAATACGTATGATCCTAAGAGTACGAAGGATCATATATTTCACAATATTAATCCAACATTTATAAGGGAAATATTCTCCCATGTATTCTCAACATATGAAGAAATGGTATCATGTGTTAATAAGATTAGTAAAAAATTCTCCGAGTCCTATGGCTTTGAAAGGAAGCAAGAGATGAAAAGTATTAAAGAGATAAAGATGGATAAATGGAAGAGGGAAAAGTAGAATTTTCTCATACGTGATAACTGTGGGAAGAAACACCCTGGAACTTTCCTGAAGGGAATGTGTGTTTGTTATAAGTGTGGAGAAAAAAGACACCATGTTCATGACTGCAAGGGTATGAAAAAGGATTCAAATGTATAATGCTTCATATGCAAGGAGTTGGGACACTATGCAAAACAATTTCCAAATCATCAGAGTACGCCCCAAATGATTCTACTAGATAATAATAAAGTTATTATACTACCATAGATGAGGTGTAATGATTAGAGGTCTTATGTTGGTATTATAGAATGATTTCATTTGATTGTTGTATCAACAATGTACATTTTATAAAAATTATGGAGTACATAAGGATTGTACTGCATTACTATTTCATTAAGGACCTACGATTGTGTGGAACCAAGAAATGTGACTCAATAGCAGGTTAAATTCTTGGAAAATATATGTTTGAGAGAATGAGAAACCATAATATGGTTTTGATACAGAGGTAGTGATTTTGGAATAATACATTATTGATTGAGATAAATTATATTGGATATTCTTGACTACCATGAAACTGATTAATGATTTGTATATTCCATCATTGTGGCAGTTAAAAAACATTATAGAGGGAATATAGCCAGTATTATATAAGGAATAAGGGATCCTAAATGTAATAAATAAGATTTTATGGTAATACAGGATGTTGTAGTGTTTTAATAGAATACATGATGAAGGTGTTCACATGTTATTAAGAAGCAAAAATGATTTTCATTGGGATTACCTTCCTTATAAATTTTGGATTTCGAGTTTGGACAGAAGTATTTTGGATAATTCTAGTTTGAGATTATTTTATTATTTTCATAAAAGGACAACCCGGAGGTTAGGCGACAACCCATCACATCCGACAAGGCAATGAGACTTGAACCTGCAAACAAAGAGCGACAAGGGTGTATCTCCTACCACTGGCCCACGTGATGTCCGGGATTGAATAATGTAGTTTTTTTATAAATTAGGGTATATGAATTATAAATTCATTATTTTAGTTTTTTTAACCCTATACGAATAGTATAAATAGAATATTACATTTATGTTCTACTATCTTTTAGAGTGAAAGATGATTTTGTGGTAGAAATTAATTAAAGGATGGGACACTACATGTCATGTATATATTTTTCTTCTTCTATTATTCTATGAAGAAATTAATGCTTATAATTTTGTGAAGGGATATTAAAACCAAAATGTTTTATCGTAATACCATATGTTTTGTTGAATCGATGGTATTTTAATTCATCATAGATTGATGAATTTAAGGCCCTCAATTTTACACTTGGGTGTGATTGATGACCTCAATCACTACCTATAAATATTTACATTGTTCCTCCATTTATATGTCACTAATTTCAACCAATGTTCTCCTAATCGAGATCATAATTTGGAGGTGACCCTTTCATTTCCCTTTTCCTCTTATTAAGACTAAATTTTATTAACCTAATTTCATATATGTGTTTTTCCAAAGGTATTTTATTTTTTTAAACTCTTATTTTTGAAAAATAATTTCCAATTGCGAGGATGCAATTTATTGACAGAGGGTATAATGTAACACCTCAATATTCCATGGTACGATTCTCTCTGAATAATACAATAGCATGTGTTGTACACAACTTCGAGTTCTAACATACACCACAACCAATCAACTACCCGTTATGAATAGTAATTCCCAATTTTTGAAATTTTATACATTTTATCTTTCAAAATGGACTTCATTTTTGGATTCAGAATATCAAAGTTAACTTAGGGTGAAATTTTGGTACTTTTCTGATGACTTTCATATTTTTAGAAATAGTGAAAATTATTAAATTTTAATAAAAAAACCTTTTTTAATCGAAATAATTAACAGTGATAAGTTATGAATTTGAGTGATTTTAAAGTATAATTAAATTAAATTTTAACCATTTAATCCAATTTTTGACATTGGACATAATTTCACATTTAAACTGTACATAAGAAAATGTCAATCTTTTGATATTTATTGTTTCTTAAAAACACGCTTTTTTTACAACGAGAAATAATATTAAATTAATTTCTGTCACTTCTGAGGTTTGAATTTAGAAACATGGATTCCATATTTAGAATCCAAAGTTCCAAATTCTATAAATAGGAAACTTTTATTTTTAGTCATTTTTTAATAATTACTTCGATAAATATTTTATTTTCTATGGTTAATGAGTAAATCATATAAATAAGGGTAAAAAAATAATATTATAATTATATTAAATTACCCTAAACGTGTACTAACCCTATTGGTTGATACATTTCCGACCATGATCATCATTGGGATGATTTTGGGACCCCATGGAGCCACTTTTATGTGATAATGACACTTTAAATTAATTAAGTTAAAGTAAATACAAAAATGACATAAGCATATATCTTTTAGAAAAACAATTTTAAAATCGAGTTATATTTGTTATATTTTAGACTATAAATATTTATTATAAATCTAAAAATATTTCCTACATAATGATATTTTATTTATAATTTTTAGACATTGAATAATTAAATTTTGTTATTACACAATAATGATGTCGTATTTTCCTTATTATTGAAAGAATCAAAAATTTGTATTATAATTGTTAAAACTAATATAATTTTAAAGGTTTGGTGACATCCACGAATTTTATTGATTAATATGACATTTTAGGGTTGTTAAATGATTTTTTTAATTAAAAAAGTTGTTAAGACTTTAACAAAAATCAATAATTAAATAGTGTCAAAATTGACATAAATGGGTTTTTAAAACAAATATTATATTATTAATTGATATTCAATTCCTATAAATCTATGTTTTGGCCAAATTACATATATAATGATATATGTTTCATTAATGAACCAATTGGGGTCTCTTTGAAGTATATAGTATGTTTATTAACTATATAATATAAAAATACAGAGAAATGGTAAATGTCAAACTCAATAACATAGAGTTAAAACTAAAATATAAGGTTAATAAAGTGACCCAAACCTCTCTAAAACCTATTGGTTGAGCAGTTTTCGACCTATTATCACCTTATAATTTAAATAATACTCTTTGGATCTATTATAAACCGAATATAAATTTATTATAAAATAATATTTCTAGCTTTTATAAATTAGCCCCTCACCCCTCTTATAAAAGGGAACTCCCACTTCTCTAAAATTCATACCTTTAAAATCCTTTTGGATCAGCCAAACCCTACCCATATATTCTCTAAACTTACTTCAATTTAACATAGAGGCCTTATTTTCATCATAATTCCAATCTAAGGCTCCCTTTTCTTCAAATCAATAAGAAGAACCTAAAGAAGAGGTAATGAATTCACTACCCTCCTTCAAGTTTCATTATTTTTCCACTTCTTTATTATTTGGTATTTCCATTATGAAACAATAAATCCAGTATCATCTATGTATTGTAATTTTATTATAAATATTCCACCACTATATTCATTATTCTATCCATCTTATGAATGATAATGTCACCATGCAATCAGACGTACAACTTACCGTCTCCACGTCGTGGTGTAATTTTTTATTCAACACTATGTTATTTAGACTGATATAATGATGAGTAATATGTATATAAATAATGAAAATAACATGAAAATGTCTATGTAAATTTAATATACCATCTAATTTCACATTTTTATGGAAATGATATTGTCGCTCGTGCGTACATATGGATTACCGTCTCCACGATGCGATAAGATTCATTTCCACATTCATTATTCATCGACGGTTATAAAAATATATATTTCTAATATTTTTGTAATATATCATATAATAATGCTACTAGATATATATATATATATTTACTTTTATAATTTTTATTCACTTAGTTTTTTTCAATACGTTATGAAAAAGGAAACAACGTTTATGCGTACGTACGGACTACCGTCTCCATAAACGCTGTTTTCCATTTCACATATATATCTATTATATGTAATTATATTATAAATATATATGATATATAAATCATGTTTTATATTCTAGAATTATTAAAATCATTATCTAAGTGATACAATCAAGAGTAACAAGTTAAAACACGTACGATAAAGAAAGCGATTATTACCCAAAATGTTAATTTAACATGGAAATTATTATTAAATGGGTAGTAAAAAGTCATAAATGAATAATGTATGGAATCATAAATATTAATATGGTTATTTTATAATTTAATAACATACTACAGTCTTCATATAGGAGGTTACACATACCCTCGACTAATGGAAAGTGCAAGGTAAGGGGTTTTCATCTCAATCCTTATTCCCGTGAGATTCGTACCATATTACCACTATAACATTTTGTGTGGTGTATGTACTACCCATAATTGTATTATTTGTGTAATAGACTTTAATTTTTGTGTATTTACATATTCATTTCATGTTACCTCTTTAATGGGGAGTATGCTTCATATGTCACCAAATTGGAAGGTGTTCATTTCACAATCTCTTCATTATCCGAGGCTATTTATACGTAATTATCTATTGGGACATCTTTATCATTCACATCCATGTTTCTTAATAATGTATTTCAAATCATTATTAATATTTTACAGACTATGGGTTAAAGTCATTTATAACATTATTTTACTTTTTATATGAATTTTAAAAAGGAATCATTCTGTCGTATTCCAAACAAGGTCCTTTTTAACCTTTTCGACAAAATTAATGTTAGAATGCCCTTTTTAACATATACGATGGGTGCGTCTATTTTCCACCATTATAAAATTGTCGAAGATTCCCTTACAATCTTTGAAAAATATTTTCAATGTAAATATTTTCATTTATAATTATGCGACATTTAAATTATTTAAAAAAATAGATATTTTTCTCAAATAGTTTTGATTTAATCTATGTCAACATCCTTTGATGGATTTTAAGATTATTTGAAGTTGATTTATTATGATAAAAAACTTCCATATTGAATTGAAGGTTTTGTGATATGTTTGACTATGGTTGTGTTATTTTATTCCATTCATGGTTATGGATAATGTATTGAAATTTTGAATGCTAGTTTTAATACGAACGTTTAGGTTATGTTTTAACCCTTTCATATGAGGAATGACTTGGACTTAATAAGTGATGGGTGGATCCTGATATGGATCATAAATGCATCAGTATGTCTCTTGAGACAAACTAGTTTATTGGAACAAGGCCTTGATAAAATATTATTTGTATTCTTGGCACAAGGCCTTGACTATGTGGTTATGATAGTCTGGCATTATGCATTCCATCATTATGAAAGTGGTTATTGATATTGAATATGATTATTCAATTAGTAGAATATCCATGTCAATAAGCCAATGGAATTATTTCATTTTATTTTTGACCATATTATGATTATGTTCATGTTTAAAAGGCTTTTTTTATTTATACATTATGTTAAATGTATATGCTTATTTATGAATGTTTCTGTTGTGTTGTTATACTTACTGAGCATCTGAGCACACCCCTTTCTATATTTTATTTTTCCCAGGATTCCAATAAGGGTATTTTGATTAATATGTAGGTTTAATCCAAGGGAATAATGGCATTAATAAAGGATTATTTATGTTTTTTTGTATGTTTTGAAGTGTAATGTAACATTCATGTATATAATCTATTTTCCAATACTGCTAAAAAGATCGGTCGTTCGGGACATGATTCCTTGTAATCATGCCAAATTATTAAAATAATTCACCGACTCTGGGTAACTGGGGTAAGGGCATTGCATTATTCCCACAATAATGACACATAGGTAAATGATTTGTTATTCCTCCATGGTCTTCACTACCCAAACATTTAATGAACACTTTCCTTCCTTCTATAGTAAGTTTGAGGGTTTTTTAAGGTACACAATGTTATTCACGTTCCTCAAAAACTTATTCTCCATAATTAAAATATAATTTACTCTAGTTATCATCCCACTTGACTACTCATCATGAAATCATCTATCACACCCAATGTTAACCCAATTCCTTCTGGTTCCCTCCATTGACTAAAACTAGAAATCATAGTGTGTGTAATACTAATCATATAGGAAAAACACATAATCCTAAAAAATTACTTCTAGGATTTATAAACACTGAAACTATCTAGTTATACAATGACATTATAGGTTTTTCCTAGGCCATTCATACTCATCATATATTTAAATCCTTCTTAATGGTTCTAAAATAGCTTCTTAATTTTAAAATCATATCCCACAGAGTTTCAAACGTAGTGTATATAATGGCCTATTGTAATGCACTAGTTCCTAATTGACTCTAGATAAATATTGTGTTTTTGATTTTTCTACCACTAAGATATCCATTATATAGCCACATACAATTGCAATATCCAAAAAAGGATGTAATATTTTAGAAACCACTCTTTTTATCCTTTACCAAAATTCAATTATTATTAGTATACTTAGACACATCCAAATATTTATCCTTATAGATATCCCTAGAAATATCCTTAAATTATCCATAGTGATCTCACTAATGATTTCTCAGCCTATATTCCAAATTATAACTAAAAACATTCTATGAGACCAAATATAGATACCTAGGCTTCTCATACATGGATATTCAATAAATTATACAAACACATTCCTAAGCACCATATTTTTTTAGTGACTTTGGAAACCTAGAGAAAAATCATCCAAATTTGTGAACGATCTTTAATTTATCCCACATATATTTTCCAATTTAATAATCATTATATACATACCCTACAATAAACCATCCTCCATAAAATTGGGAGTGGAAACAAAAGAAAATATGAGCATATATTTTTTGTATGGGTAAAAACAATAGATATCAATCTATGATCATATGAAAGTATATGATTATAATATTCTTTAATTACAACAAATATAAATAAAAATTTTCATACCCATCATATCATAGATCATAAACATGACTCCTGGAATAAGTATTGGTTGTTTATAATGAATAAATAATGTGGTACTCAAAGAACATGATCCGTGAGAGCATAACATTGGAATATGACATAAAATTTTGGTATACCCAAATGAATAGAAAATATAATGTCTTGGAAACCCAAAAAGTCATTAATAACATGTTATGATTGGGGGACCACCCATGTGCCCTCCTCTTCGGCAGCTACACCTTGTGGGTGGGAAACACCATTATCCCTGGTGTTATCCATTTGCTCATATTGGATTGGTTTTTCTTACCAAACCATCTTGTCAGTAAACTTTCCCACTCAATACCATCATAATAGACAATTTCTATTACTGAACATAGATCACTTGATATTATTGTCCTTCCTATCTATTGAGGTCTTAATATTTACCAAATACATTATATGGGGATATATTTCCCACTAGTATTTTGTTTTTATTTAATCATGATCATTGGTTATAACTTAAAAATCTTCACAAAATGAAAATCATACATATTTGTGCCACGATATCAGAAAACATTAATTATCTGAAAACCCATGGAATGAAATGGGTTTCATAAACATTTATTCATATAACTACCTCTATAAAATATATATGGTTCCTAATAATTTCAACATTTCTTCATAACATAAACCATGAGAATAATTTGTTTTCATAAAATTTATATCACGGAATGACATATAGAATAGAAATGGGATTCATAAACATCTAGTAATCATAAATATAAACCATTATGAGAAATAATAATAATTGAATACTTGGTTCATATATATAGAAAAAAATAATTTATAAAAATTCTTTCATCTAAGATGATGAATACTTTTTAAATGAAAATATCTTAGAGCATTTCAGGATAAAAATAACTTTTCTATGAAAAATAACTTTTAACATGATAAATCATTTTCAAAATACTATTCATTCAAAATAACATGAAATCATGTAAAGGAATATTTAAAAATAATTTATAACATTTCATGAATTAAATATCTTTTCCACATTTTCAAATAAAATTTTAAAACATAAACGGTTTTGAAAATAATTTTCTTTTAAAATACCCTAGAAAAAAATAGAGGAACTTTCACTGAAATTAAGGTTCATAAAGATGACAAGTTTAATTCATGTCGTACATGTTAATAAATAATGATTCCATTGAAATTTTCGATAAATTCCAATGGTCACTATTTTGGAAAATGACTCCAATATTACTTCTAATACATTATGTAAACATAGTAAAAAATGCCATCAATTTTTTTAATGTAAAAAACATGATTATTTTTAGAAAATGTTGTTTGTTAAGAAAATGGTTTTCGAATTAAATGATGTTTTTTCATAAAACATTATTTTTAAAATATTAATTAAATAATGGAATGTAAATGAAAGAAAAACATGTCTACTCATACATAACTCTAGGACAAAATAATCATGTATTAATTGAGAGATAGATAATATTATTTCATCCTTAGAAGCATAATCATACATAATCCTCACAAATGATGATATTGTTACATGGAGGCCTTTCCACTTTGGTAACATTAAAATGTAATCCACATGAAGGAATAAAATTTAACAAAAAATAAAATAAAATATTTAAAAATAATTTTATAAAATAATATTTCAATGTGAAATCATATACACCTCGTAAAAGTATTCAAGTACACAACATAACATATGTCTCAAAAAGGAAAATTGAGAGAAAAAAAATCTCATACCAGTTTTTTAGATTTTGAACTGTAATCCCCATGAAAAAGAGATACAAACATGGACATGTAAAAAACATATTTGAGTAAAAACATCAGAATATTAACTCTTGGACAATGTATTCATCAAATAAAATAATTTGGTTTTGAATATGACATCAGTCTCATGGATGTAAAAATTAAGACATATGTCATGTATCTTAGCTATTGTATTCTATTTTAAATCTTAAATACATCTTTATAATAATTATAAGCAAATTATACATATATTAAATCTATATTCATATATATCTTATCATATATGGTTTTCAAATAATCTTATATTACTTGTTTATTAAAAATTCAATGTTATAGTTATATTTTGGGAAATACATGTTTTTTGTGTATTTATTTTGACTTCATCATCATATTAGATAAATAATAGTTTAATAATATATACAATTTTAACCATGATATAATAAAAAATATATATTTTATATACATAATTATTGTAATTCAAGTAATTTTATTTGATATAAAATGAAATACACCATGCAAGCAGATGTTAGGTCATACATACACATGAAACTTATTTCCATTTTCATATCAGATTGAATGAAATAAAGGTAAACGAAATATTACGATTAAAATAATATTAATTACATATATATCACATTTTTTAATTAAAAAATCTTAAATATATTACATGTAAAATGTGGAGGAACCATGTCACTTCAAGAGGTGGTAGTCATCCACAGACATGAAAGATGATATCATATTCACTTAAAATGGAAAGTATGAAGGAATATGTGATATAATAATTCCATAATTATCAAAATATAATTAATATCATATATAGATAATAATTCCATCATTAAAACAAACTATGGGATGTTTTAATAGAAAAATGAATTACATTGGTTCACGAGACAGTAGTATTCCATACCCACAAACGATGATTCTATAGCCCATTTAAAGAAAATGGAAATGTTTATAGGTAATTACCTTAATATAAAAATACCAGTTTATATATAATAAAATTAGGGTACTATATATTCTTGATATAGAAATAATGTAAGGGTTTTGAAGAATAAATAAATGAAAATTTCTCATTGATGAATTTTGCATCTTCATCAGGTGTTCGCTTAGGGTTTTCCCTAAAATACTTCAAAAGATGGATTTCCTACAAAATTGGGGATTCTTCAATGAGGGGAGGGAAAATGGGAGGTTATTTTAGTACATATTGGCCAAACAGAAATTTATTAAATATGGTAGGAATAGTTGAAAAGGGGTGTCCATTTATAAGTTGCGGAGAGGGCACAATTGTTATTTTTACAAATGAATTTTATGCTCCCATGTTTTTCATAGGAATAAAAAGTCCAAAATGTTCAATTATTTTAACCCAGAGGATTAATTGTCTAAATATGGGAAAAAATAATTTTTACAAAAATTTATAATTCATTTTTACACTTATTTATTTTGAAACCCCGATAAACCCTTTTTTACCTTAACTACTGTAATTAATTGTTACTTCATTCACTATTAATTTTTGTCAAAATTACATTGAAAATATAAGGTAAAATAAATTATTATGATAAAAAATATTAAATAAAATTTTCTTCATTCTATTATTATAAGTGTAAAATTTTAATTTAAAATTAATCCCACCGATGTAATGAGAAATTGGGATTTTAATGAGAAAATATTCAATCCTTTGAAATGTTTTTATATCAAAATGAAATATAAAGTTGATTCTACTAACCTAAATTATATTAATTTTTATATAATTTAATAAATTTTACATTAAAACCAATTTAATATTTAATTTAACTTTATGAATAAATTTATCCAAAAGCTAGTTTTCAATTAAAATTTTGTATTTCTAACAATTCATCACAAAATGAAACTTTTCAAAAAATCTAAAAAATAAATGTATGATAATTTAATTTTTCAAATTTAGAAGACAAATATTTTTTAAAATAAATTATTTACATGGGGTAGAAATTAGTTTATATTTATGCGAGCCAGATGAGAAAAAAATGAATTTTTAGAAAAATATAGTTTTAAGCATAAAAATTTATTTAATCATAAATCTAGAATAGAAAACACATAAAATGATTTTTAAATATTATATTGAATAAAATATATATTTTTTTTTATATTTAAAATAATTAATAAAAATATATGTTTTTAATTTATTGAGGTAAAATTCAATTTGTGCATAAAAATAATTTTTCAAAAAATTATTTCCTTTAATTTATAAATGTTTTTATTTTCATTTATAATTAATTGGTAAGAAATTTTTTTTATAGATATTTTTAGAAATTTATTTAATCCTATTTATACCTATCATTCCAAAAGCTAGGTGATAACAATCATATTAGATAATAATATTTTAATTGTATATCATATTTCATTTAAACTCGGTGTTTCATGTAACAGAAGATAAATTTGGTATTCTATATAACATAAGAAAGAATTAGTTATGCATGTAACATAAAATAAACATAGTATTTGTGTGTAACATAATCCAAAATTAGTGCTGTGTGAAAGGAATTATAAACTCAAATTTTTGTGTTACACAAAATATTAAAAATATTAAATTCAAATTAAAAAAATATATTTTAAAAAGTCCCAGGGTATTACATTAGGGGACCATTCATGGTGAAACTTTCTATAATTCTTGATCACTAACTAAAACTCCAATTTACGATGAAAATGATGCATAAAAAATGTTTGGTAATTTTGATATATCACCTATAGCTTATTAATACACATGATCTTCATTTTGATCTTTTCCACGATTCACTATAAGAAACATATTGTATACAAACAGTTTCAAACTATTGGTATACCCTATACCAATAGTTTCCCAAACCGTTTTTTGTTGAGGCATGAGGATAGCTCTATACCAACGGTTCTTTAGTAACCATTGGCATATATCACTATTTATTAGTCAATTCCAATGGTTGCTGAAAACTGTTGGAACATATCTTTACCAATGGTTTAAAACCATTGGTATATATTGATAATTAATTATATACCAACAGTTGTCAAACCGTTGGTATAGAGTTTTACAATTAGTTCTATTGACGCTTTTGGTGTAGATATTATTTTGAGATCTATACCAACGGTTTCTAAACCATTGGGATAGTTTTCATCAATTTGAGACAGTTGCCCACAACTGCCTCTCCTCTCTAATTACATGCAATTGAAAACAAAATAACACTAATGTAGATAATAAAAAATGAAAAATGACTCTAGTTAGGAATTAAAAAAATTACACAAATACAATATAAAATAAAATTTAAATCAACAAACAATTCAATATAAAAATTAACCTACAATTGAAAAAAATGGAACCCCAATTTCAATTACATTGAATAAAATACAATATAAAATTGATATTTCAAAATGACACTATGGACACTTGTTAATTCAAAACAATGTGTAGTGGAATAGTACACACCACCAGGTCCTTGAAAATATGTCTGGAATATTTTATAGGGTGGTAAGGAGATAACATGGATTGGAATAGTAGGATAGTCCATGATAATGTGTGGTTTGGGTAGGTTGGGTGGTGTATTGGGGAGGGTTTCAAGGATAAGGATGATTTGGGTGTGAAATAGTGTAGATACAATTTAAAAAAAGACTTAATCAAATTAGATTATAAATAATAAAATAATGATACAATCTTAATGTGATATACCTTATCACACATATATTCAGTCAAAAAAATAAAAATATATATAAAATATCGGTAATATTAACAAAAAATGTAACAGATTAATTTTTCCCTCATCACTATCACTATCACTATCATAACTGTCATCATCAACCTCATCACTTTCCCCATCCCTTCACCCCTCCGTGTCCACATCCTCATCCTCATCCTCATCCTCAGCAGCATTCTTGGCCTCATCATTTCCCTCATACTCCACCTCTGCCTATGCCTATCACATGGCCTCTACATCATCCACGACCTCAGTCTCGACATCATCCATGACCTCAGTCTCGACATCATCTTCATCCTCAGCCACTCCCTCTCCATAATCATCCCTAGGAATGACATCATATCAACCACCACTAGAATTTTAACCTTGTGAAATATATATTGGACGCATCGACGACATCTATTCATCACTAGTTGTTCTAACCGATTGTGGAAGTGTTAGACATAAAACATTCACAATTTTTATAAATTCAATGTTTTCCATAGCAGGCCATTCTTCCACCTGTGTGGAACTTTTTCAACTTGTTTTTCCCGGGACCTAACCTCTTCGATCACGGTGTAAATAAAAATTTTACTTGATGAGGGACAATACCTCATCGAGGCTATAATCTTCCTAGGTCAAAATTTTACTGCTCTACGGTGCTCGTCTCCCTACACGTGATGTAAGTGATCATTTGGCCCAAAATTGTCGAGTTAATAGGCATAAAGGGACTCTGATGTTGCCTACTTGAAATATAAATAGATTATTAAATTAAAAGTCAATATTAAAATTTAAATCAACAATGTTAAACTTACAATCTTCTAATGTGTCGGTTCATTAAACATTTTTTTATCCTTTTTCCTTATACTCCACCAAAATAGTTTTGCTCAGGGTTCACATCATTTAATATTCAATACATGACTCTAAAATGGAATTAAATGTAAGAGACCATAATTAATAATAGGTTTATAAAATTGAATTTCAAAACTAAAATTAAATAAAAACATTATAAACTGAATTAATTGTGGAGGAAACAATAGAAAGTTCAATTCTTAGAAAAATATATAAATAACTATCATATCTCCTTTTTCTCATGATCCCACATTGTTTTATGGCCCAATGAATACAGGTATATTTTCGAATCAATGATTTTTTATTTTTTCAGAGGGTTCCCAAATAATATTCAGTAATACTAAAGATATTTTTAAGAAAATCATGGAAAATTTCAATTAATTACCTCAAATGTGATTAATACCTCACACTTGATAGTCTTATAATGAGTAATCATTTGATGATACTATTCTATCAGACAATCATCCATGATATGTACTGCCCCTGACTCTATTCCAACTCTATAACACCAACTAATATACAAGTCGTGCTTATATGCTTTCCAAATCCAAGATAACTCTTTTAGATATGCCTGGACGTGCACCATCACCATTAGGGAAATTAAAATGAGGATGAAAAAAAATTCATATAAATAAAAACATAATATTACATTAAATATAATAGCTTTTTTAGCTATATCTACAACCAAGAATTATCCTTGACATCATTTGGAAATTGTCACCATGAGTTCAAGCCGACATGAATGATGTTAGAGTATTTCGAATGCTTTTCCCAAAAACCTTGACATTACTACACTATTTTTTATCATTTTATTGTTCTAATGGTAATCCACCATCAACTGTGTATGGTGATTTTACATAGAACTCTTGTGTGTATTCCTCCACCCCTGCCACCTATTAGTAGATGTATCTATTATGATAGAAATAAAAATATAATATTATTAAATGTTATCAGGAAAATAAATTATTGTAATTTTTTTAGAGTCCAAAAATATATATGTTGAAGTACGCTCAATGGGAGGATCTTGATCCACTACCAATAAAAGAACATTACCCTATACTGGTGGAGTGGGTCCCAGTGTATTCTCTTTGGGAATAGATTATGTCGGAGCAAGTTTCGGTGAAGGAATGAAAAATTACTGAGAAAAATAAGTAGATGGTAAAGAAGATGGCATGTATAGATGACCAACTTCATCTGATTTATGAGGAGTAAGAATCATTATTTGATATGGTAAAGATGAGTGAGGAGGATTAGATGTTAATGTTGGTGAAAACATGGGAGGACTAAATATCCCTTGATTCTTGAATAACATAGTGGGATCAGAATATGTGGAAGATAATAAGATAGTGGGAGGGGTAGGGTCTAAAAGGGTATACTGACTGGAGTGCCTCTCTCACGTAACACCACCCTCATACCACCAGCATGTTTACTAAAACCACTACTAGAATTCTCATCAAATAACGAGATATTATGTGGTGGATCATGCATAATTATTTAAAAAAATTAATCACCTGACATTATATGTTATTGATATAAATGTTGGAAATAAAATACATAAAACAACAACTAATGGAGGAATGACCATCTCATCTATTTGAAAATTATTGTCCGTCTTTAATTTTCTTCAATGCTCCTCATACGGTTGCATTTACTTATTTTTAAGACTAATATTAATTTAATTAGAAAAAGATAACTTCTATGTAACCAAAAAACCCAAAATCTAAGACATATATTTTTTGTTTTAGGTCATTTGGTTTATATTTTAGGCTAGGTAATTTAGCTATTCTTTGGGTTAGGTAATTACATTCATTTTGTTTATTTTCATATCAATTAGTTTAATATGCCCAATTTAGTTCATCGAGTTTTTGGTTCCAATTTAACTATTTTTGTTTTTTCTTGTTTTGTTGTTCATAATACAATTCAATTCAATATAAAAAAATGGAACACAAAGAAAAATGAACGAAATATACATTTAAATGAATATGAATGTCTAGATGGATAAAAATTATTTTTAATCAATAGTAAATCAATTTTTTAGCACGATACTCCACTAATCATGTTGATCTAATTTAATAGAACAAAGAATAAAGACAAATGCTTCTATATATTTGAAACCACAACTACAACTTCACAATCAAATCATACAATTGAAGTATTGGAGTCATTATAAGTAATAAATGGATCAAGGAAAAAGGAAGTAGGGATGGTGTCAATTCCATCATCACCATCATAAAACATATTTCACGAGATTACTTCAATAATGAACCCAAATTAAGGTAGAAGATGATCTTTGACATAAAAACATGTTTCCCCATTGATACCAATACATATGGTTCCTCAATAGCAAGAGTGAAAGTAAAGTCAACAACATAGAATCCACAATCATCAATAAATGTGCCATGTCTTTTCATGGAATCAAACCACTGACATTGCATCATTGTGACTTGACCATGACATGAATGATCCAAATATTTTATTTTTTCTACGAATCTATAATCATATACATTAACATAACAATTTCTATTATCTTATTCACTTTCATAAAAGTATATTTTAGAAGTTATAAACACAAAATAATTTTTGTGTTTTCATGTTCATTGAATATTTAGGTATAATAAATCTGTACCCATTGATCACAATTGATTTACATTCATGAACCACAGTATTAGGACCAAAATCGAATGCTCTTATTTCCTCAGAAGTAGAATTAGCATCAAAACTAGATTCCTAAAATATAAACAAATAATAAACATAATTAAATATTTATTATTTAATTAGATAAATATTTATACCATCAATTTAAACCCAATAGAAAACTCTATACTATGAAAAGGCTTTATCTTTCTCAATGATAAAGAATGATTCATTCTATTAATAATTTATTTAAGTTTTCTACAAAAAAAAATAGATGTAATTTAATAGATATGTACAATTACAAGAGTTGAGATATCATATAAATGTTCAATTTATATACTTTAAGTAGTCATAGAACAATTCATATTTGAACAATATTACGTGATATGCCATTTTCCACTCTTCAATTCATTATTTCATTAATGTATATGATTTGTGAATTCCTCCAATTTGACAAACTGATGGGAAATTGGGTTCAATTTTCTTATACTTTTATTTTTCATTTTTCATTTTTTTGATCATTCTAATTATTTGATCAGACAAAAATATTGACCATAAATATATACATTCTTGATCCTAGTATCCATTCATGATAGAACCTTTGGGATGCTTCCTCTTATGAACATAATATTTCTTTGTGTACATATTTCATTCCATTAGAAACATCCAAAAAAATACACAGGTCCTCCAAGATGTATTTTGGTAGGTAGATTGATAGTCAGATTTAGCATGCATGTGAAAAATGATGAATGGAATATTTTTTCTAACTCAAATAAAATTAATGGTGTCTCTGCCATCATTTTTTCAAGAAATACTTAGACAACATAATAGTAAATATATTTCTTAAAAATGTCACAACTGAATAACTGAAACCCTTATATTATTGAAAAAAAGATGATGAATTTCTTTTGGAATAAAATAATGCATAAGGACAAGGTAATCACAAGTCTTCAATGATTTTATCATAAACTCTATTTTGTTGGCCCATTTTCATGTATTTCATGAATATCCATCAAGAACATTAATAGTCTCTAGTACATCCAGAAATTGATTTTTTGTAGGTTCCATCACATAAAAAGCACATTGAACATGCCATTTTTTCACTAATACACATAGGTTGCATTTCTAGTCTAATCCTCCAATCCACCAAGTCATATTGAGATCAAAAATCATCTTTTCTATTTCTTAGTCATTTATAAGAATTGAAATAAACATTTTACTTATTTTTTATCAATGTGCATTATATCTAAGAAACAGCGTAATAAGTTGGTTGACCAATAAGGCAACTCAATGAAGATACTCATATTCTTACTATTGTAATATGTATCATTTGAAAAATTCCTCCTCTTTTTAGATTTCATTTGACCCTTCTCGAATGAAAAATTAAAATCCTATAATTCATTAAGCACATCAGTTTTATAAATATTCTGAGTTGGATCGTCAAACTCTATGGTATTATCAAAACTTCTACGATTATTTATATATCTATATTCCCCTGTAAATAATTGTAGATGTTCCAAAAAACAAAAAATGAATAAATATTTCAGTCTTTTGGATCGATCATTCTTCGTATGAATAAGACATGAAATTTTCACCTTCATGCTCTATCCAGATGTCATTTCATAAGTAGGAAAATCATTAATTGTCCACATAAGCACAACACACATCCAAAATATGACTTTAGAAACATGACTCATATGTGCATACACCCACATCATGATTAAATTGTATCTCTTTTATTAAAGGTTTAATATATACGTCTATATGATTGACAAGATCAAAAGGGACAGATATAAGGGTACTCATAAAAGTGAGTGGTTTTTTCATACACAACCATGCAATAATGTTGTAAATATGAATGAAATCATTTGTGTGATTTGTGATGTATGAATATCCCCAAATCAATTTGAATGGTCACATGAAATACCCCATATCACATTACACACGTCAGCTTCAAAATCAAGGTATAAAGAATAAAATCTATTTCATGCATATTATTCTATAGGTTGAACAAACTCTTCATCATTCTTATTTCACTCATTATAATTCTATAAAAATTTTATTTATATTTCATCAGGCATGAAAAGATTATGGAGTGTATTGATCAATTGAACGTTCCAAATTACATTATATGTCAAATGGGATGGTATTAAATTATATTTTGGCATCCACTGGGATGTTCCATATTTTATAAATCATTTATTTTAGCAGTTTCCCCCAATAATATGATGAAATATTTTGGGAATGCATTTTTTTTAAAAAAAATCCATTTTCTTCAACTATCTTCCATGCCATATATTTGTTTCTCTGAATATCTATATCATCTGGAAGTAAGTCATTCATTAAGTTTATAATTTAATCAATGGAAGTATTAGAAATTCCAATAATGGTTTTCCCATTAAACAATCAGATTAAAAATTATCCCTTTTTCATTTTACCACATTATCATTATATTGGAGTCATTACAGGATCATTTAATATTTCACTCTGTCAACATAATCATTTTCATTGGATGAATAATGTGTTAGCACGTCGAAGTATTATTAGGTCAAAATCCTTTCATTTTCATGATGAAGAATAAATGGAAACTACTCATATATTAAACTCTCCAATTCAGTCCTCTCATTTATATCATAAAAATTTTGAGATTTAATTTTCTCCCCATGTTGATACGACATATAATATTTTTTTTAAAACCATATTTGATTATATGGTAGTTAACTTATTCACATATCATCCAAGGTCTTCAAACATAATTATAACATGGGCTGGGTATGTGGCCACTGTCTGAACCATTGTAAAATGAGAAATCTAAAAGGCTCTCCAAATTTTTCTGAAAATTTATTGAGATCTAATTACTTTCATACATCAAACTTCTAGATATTCTATAAAAAATAAAATATGTTATTTCATGAAACCAATTTGTTATAATTGAAGTTAAATTCAAAAATATATTTTTATAAAAATTAATTTTTTAGTTTATATAAAACCATAACTGACACACTACTATATATGATAATCATAATATGAGCAACAAGAAAGTAATATACATATAACAGAATAATATAAAAAACCATTAAAATTAATTGAACCATGGTGGATGTGATGGAAAATAATTCTATAGAAAATGATCTCTCATGGATAATTATGAGAAAGCAGTTGGAATTAAGTGAAAATTTATAGTGATCAATGTATTTTATAATTAATAATATATTTATAATCAATGGTTTTATAGAATTATTATTGTTCGATGATATTTTTTATACCCTGTGTTATTTAATAGGTATCCATCTTGGTGTCATGAACTATAAACTAGTAGGAGGTCAAAAAAATGACATAAATCCAATAAAATGAATTTTTGAAGGGTTGGAAGACTTCAAGATATAACCCAATGTGTAATATTTACATTACTACAATACATGCCAATATTTCCAAGGGACACTCGGGTTCCTCAAGGGACACCTAGCCCACTGTACCCACTTCAATCTAAGCTAGAATACCTCTTTTGTTGTGTCACAATATATATTGGTATATATATATATGTATGAATATATATTCACTATATATTTTGTATCATAAATAACCATATATTTAGGTATGTGGTAATAACCATGACTCGAGGCTTTAATCATGGGTCCTCGTATAATAATACGAGTCTCATAATTTAAATAATGGTCACCATGCCCATCTTCCACACAAGAAAACAATGGAAACGAATATTGAATCTCATAATTAATATAGAGTATGATTATTAGTATATTAATCAATATACGTTTCCATACCAAGTGTTATAAATAACACATATAGGGTTCACACCCATCATCTTAATATAGGGGCATGTATTTTCATTTCCCGCACCCTTACTGATGTGAAATTACTTTTCAAAGAACCTAGATCAAGGGTGTTTTAAATTCCATGTCCACAAAACTAACCAAGTTACAAATATAATAATTCAGTATAATATAGTCTCTCTTTCCATATAATATCTAATATAAGGAAATACATAAGGGAGAACCCGACATCAGTCAAGGTCCAATGTACCTTCATTTTCGCAATTCAAATCAAAATAAAATAACAGCTAATGATATCATAATTTCGTTAATATAATTCATCGAAATATTTATTAAACAAAATATAATTAAATTAAATTAATAATATTGATCAACAAATAAACATCAAGTATAAAGTAATATATTATGGGATATGGGGTTCATCTAATCCTATTTAAATTTATTAAATCATTTAAAACATTCCAATAAATTTAGACAACACACCCAAGGGGTGGTTTAATCCTTATACAATGATGCTAAAAAAAGTATTTTCACATAGAATCAGGATCTATGTGTAAAAAGATAAAAAAATTAGCCTCTATGTGTATAAATAAATATTATATCTATACAGATTCAATATAATATATTTTTACAAAATTATTTTATATTGATGTCGTATATGCACAATAATCAATACCTCTAAATAATGAGAGATTTTATACATATGGGGAAACTAAAAATAAATGGAAAAAATAAAACTCCCCAATTAGAAGATAAATGTGGGAACAATCCAATTTGAAGAGAATAACTCTGATTGGATGTTGATGAAACCAAATTAAACCCATCTTGAATCACTTGTGGAAGAGTGGTTGCCATCTGGGAGAGAGTTGCATGAGTCTTAGAGAAAAAACATAGAACTTGAATGGATAGGGGGATCATGCTATATTTTGGGGAAATATTTCCCAATAATTTTTAATTTCCATTGGGATATATCATATATACCAATGGTTGAAAAAAATAAATGTCAAAGAATTTTTTTAACCCTTTCCCAACTATTTTTTCAAACCATTGGTAAACCAAAAAATATTTAACCTTTACCAATTATTTTAATAAAACTATTAAGAAAAGTGACATATCCCAATGGTTTCATAAAACTTTTGGGATAGTGTCGTTGGTATAGATCAAAAATTAATTAGTGGTTCTCATCCCCATTAAATGAGTCTCACTGCCCATAATCAATGTGGATACTAGCAATCCTAACCATAAAATTCATCATAGGGATCCATACTTATTACTGATTGGATTCATTATTGTATGAAAATTACACTGATGATAAATTTGAATTCCATAAACACCAATAATAAAATAAATATGAACATAATATATCCTTATTGATTTATATTTCCCTCTCAATTTATCCATTTATTTAAGGATGGTAAATTGTTTTTAGAATCACTTGGATTCACATATCATCTTAGAGGATCATGTATAATAGATTGGTGGATCAGGTATCTCTATAAGAAATAATTTTCAATGGAAACACCTGAAATTTTACTTATTTATAGACATGTATCTTTATAATATCTTTAAACCTCATGTTATCTTTTTTTTAAATGTAAATGGGGTATTAGTTTAGTCATTAAATAATTTCCCAAATAAAATTATATCTATAAGTGGTATGAGGTATCCCAACGACAAATACCATGAATACCATATCTTATTTCCATGTTGTTATAGGTAAACGTTAAATCATCACAAAATGAATTTGATTATCTAATTTAACATTTGTATATGTGATGTATCTACACACATATCCGTCTAGTTTATATATAATACTGGGCCACCATAATCTATGTTTTAAATTGTAAAAAATATTTTTAATTCTTTAGTGAAATACCCATTGAGTGATATAGATATCCTTCATCACCTCCTATATCATGGAATGAGGGACCCAAAACGTTTTTTGGGGAAAAAATATGACATTAAGAGATAATGTCTAATAATTATTGGTAATCCCACCATTTAAAGTCCCATAATACATTAAAATTAATAATCCATTCATTTATAACTGCATATAATCTTTAGAATTTATGTCATAAATTGAAAAATAATCCAAAAATCACATCCATATCTTTCTTCCCCTAATGGTGGATATATTGAAATAGACTCATTTGGAAAGACTCTTAACTAGTAATTTTATTATAATGATATTAAATTACAACTATGAATGTATAAGACAAAATTTCCATTTCTAGGTGTGTAGGTGATGTTAAAATCAAGATTTTTAAAATTATCAACTCATTATCCGTGCCTAAAACAATTTCCCAGATTTGATATTCTGTGTACTCGGATTATGCCCTAGATCATAAATAAAATAATTGACAATGAATAATAATCTATTTTATTATAAATTATTAGTTAATGTTTTTTTGGATTAGTTCTCAATATGGGTGACCTCCATGGAAGATTCCCAGGTTTTGTGTGAGGGAGGAAAATTTAAACTGAAAATAGATTGTATTGGCCTATTAGGATTGTAATTTGTTTGATGACCCACTCAGGCATGTGGGAAATGTGTAGATTGGGGACAACACATGTTGGTGGGGAAACTGTGGTTTTAAAAGGGCCCAATTGTTACATTGGTATCTGATAAGGAAATCAATTGGAAGTGTGGTGGTTGTTCCTATGTTTATATATCAGTTCCATAATGTTCACATTGTGATCTAAAGGGGGTAAAATAAAATAGACAAGAACATTAAATAATTAAAAGTTTAAATATTAATACCAATGTAAAAAAGGTTCTACCATCATTTTGGAGGACAAACTGATTAGAACCCCATAGTTAAATAGGTGTATCCTAATGTACTGATTAGGATGGGTGGCCTCATTGGATGTTTCCCAAGTTGTTTTTGAGTGATAAAATCACATTAGAAAGAACATGTGTTGACATGTGAGGACAATAATTTAATAATGATCCATTTTTTGAATGTGGGTGGGCTATTGTGAAAGTAAATCATGTTTGTGTATGGTTTGTAGCATGCCTCTGTGTTTGAGTTTTCACAATCACGTGTTGGAAGGTTTTTATCATGGGGTCTAAATTGAAAAGATATATAAGACATTAAATTATCACCATATATGTACAGAAATATAAATCACATTTCTGGGGAAACAAAAAAATTTATATTATTATCCAACACCGAAATTACTCTTCATAAAATTCTGTTAAAAGAGAATATATCTAACAGAAAAAACCATATACTTAGATAATAGGGGGTCTATATAAACAATATGTTGGGTCACATTTACCATAAAACAATTGAGTAATCCCATTAAGAGAGATTGAAACCAACCTATGATAATAATAAACAATTCAATATTTTAATGAAACCATGTACTCCATCATGGTAAGAGCATTAAAAACCTCTATTCAAAAAACAAGAAATTCCATTTCCAAATTAATTTCATATATATATTCACATAGAAATAAAAACAATTAAATCTGTTCTCTTTATATTTCCATGAGGATATGATATCTTCATCAAATATAAATTTAATTCAATAAAAGTAGTTAACAAATAAAACATCTGGTCCAATATAATTGATTATGATGCACTTATTCCAAATAAATAAATATATATTGATAATGAAATTAGAAATGTTCCTCATATATTATTAATATTGGCTTTATAATTCAATGGGATATTCTTTATGGTGTGTAATTATATAACAATAGGATAACTATGAGTCCTCCCACTAAATTGAGTCATGATCCGCATTTTTCATTGAACATGTGATGAATAACTTCTTCCTCTATTATTATATTTCATATATACCAATTCCATATAGTCTTATAATCTCACGTAGGATCCATTAGAAAGATAGGATTCTAGAACACTTCTAATGAGGATTTACCCTCGTAAATATTTAATGATATACCATGTGTCTATAATCATAATAATCCTATAAGTATTCTATATTGGTTAGTATACATTGTCTCAATTTTAAAAATTTATTGCATATTATGTTCTTCTTACATACTTATAATATTGAGATCAACTAATATTAATGACCTCACCCATTAACACATTCTCACCAAAACTCATCATGTTTCCTTTTCTTCGTAAGTATACCTCCTTCACTATTTTTTGGATTAATGGAAGTTTCTATTCTGATTCTAAATAATTATTTTTAACCTATATCCAATATTAAATATTTACTAACTACCTCATCATACGTTGTTAGTTTAAATTGAAATAAAATTTATTAGATATTTAGGGAGATACATGTTTCATTTCATTGGGCCTTTAACATACCAATTCAAAGTAAATCTATAGAAAAATGAAAAATCATGTTTAATTGATTCATGTATTCCGTCATTTTTTTCCTTGATGGCGATAAAAAACACCCTTTATTTCACCAATTCCATTATATGAGGGTATGACTTCTTGGTAAACATGAAATTTAAATATTTATAGTAATGGTTATCATGTAGACTCACTTGAATAATATATATATATATATATCAATTTCAACTCATCCTCTCAAGTATCACTGTTTTAATCATAACTTTCAGAGGTGAAGGGGTTTCAATAAACTCAAAAATTCCTTAAATTTTATGATGAATATTCATGGATTCATGAAGATCAGTGCTCACTTGATAATAATGGAAATTATATTAAACTAACTCTTTTATTATATCCAAGTATTGGGGTAAAAAATGTTCATTTTCCCATTATATAGATCAAATAATAAAAATGAATTTTTAAATTAGATTGTAATTGATGAAATAACTAACTAGTGGATGATTTTTATTAACAGGGGGATTTTCCTATGTAATTTTATCCACCACTCCCATAAAAGGATTTTCAAGGAATCATATTCAAATAATGGTAACAAATAAAATCAAGTGATAAAATATATTTCACGAAAACATTGATATTTATTTATCATATGATCAGAATCAATTTGATTAATTTATATTCTATAAATCTTGAAATAAATCATTATAAACTATTGAATGATATATTAAAATAAAAATAATAAATTTTAAAATATTCATTATTTTGATTCATGGTCTCCCATACATTAATTGAAAATGAAGATCTTATTAGGAATATTAAATAGCTTCCATGGTCTGTATACACCATCCAAATATCATTTATTTTAACTATAAACGTATAAAATACAACTACAAGTTCTATTTTCCTCGCTATAATTAGAAAAAAACGAAACCTTAAGCCTATATTTCTAATCCCTAAAATACATAGACAACATAATTCATATCATGTTAAGTACTATAAAATCACTTATTCATAACATAACTATTCATTTTTTTATAATTATACCTCTTGTTTATGATTATATTACAAAATATTGAAAAATAAAACTAGGTTCTTCTACCATTTGTTAAAGAACCAAACTAGGTTTCCCTATCCTAAAACATGGAATGACTTTTCATAAAACACAATGTCCATTACAAATCACCACAAGATGGAATCTAGTTCTAGTTCAACACACATTTGTGACAAGAAATGATTTCCCAACGGAATTATCAAACCAAATTAAACCCTCGCATGAATTATTTGAATTTCCATTCCATATATTAGAATATAAGCATCTCAATTAAATATATTTTAAATAAAAATCATTTAAAACTTATTAAAACAGGAGTAAAATATATCTATTATCCTAGAAAACATAACATCAAGAGTAAAAATAATAAAATTATCACACACATTTGACCAGAAAATACAGTAATATGGAATCTAATAAAATATGAATAAATGGATGGAAAGTCAATGTGGATTAGTATAAGAAGATCACTAAAATAAATAACCAAAGGTATCCATAAAAAATAACTACAGGTACTCATCTCCATGTTAAAAGAAATCACACTTAACCACTCTAATGAACCTAGTATAACTACCAAAACCATACCTGCATTATATCCTCACATATTTAGATATAGATTAACAATGAAAAGTTTTTTGTAAATGGAATCATGGGTCAAAGTTTTATATGTGTTGAATTTACCTACATTTATTAAACCAATAAGTTATAACTATTTTCATACACGATCATGTATGACTCATTTATAGTTTTTTAATTACCATGAAAAATTAGTACATACAATAAATTGATTAATAAAATAATGAAACAAGGATGTAAGTATATGAATACAGTTAGAAACATAAATTCAAATCTAGATTCAAATAAACTATTATTATTATATAAAACTATTGAGACACATTTGTTATTTTTAGGAGTAGAATTATTTTTCTATTAATACTTATTCTATTTTTCAGTCTCATTCTCTTCCAATTGTTTTTCTGTAATTTTTTAGGAATTCATTCTTTACTAGTGGTTGACCACACCATGGTTGTATGATACATGGTGTTTCAAGTAATTGAATTCTAGAAATGATATTTTCCTAATGTTGTTAAATGTATAGTTTCTGGGAATTCTATGTCAAGGTCATCTATGTTTCACTACAGTAGATGTGTGTAGGTTAGGTTGTGTTGTAGTACACCACATAATGCCAAGGAGGGTTCTTGGATTAGAAACCATATCTATAAAATTTTGAGAACATTCACAATTCATCCAAATTGAATATGTTCTTACGGATCTAGCAAAGTGAAATTGTGTTACAACCTACAACAACACATAACAAGATGTGTCTGTTACAATTTTTAATATAGTGAGATTAAAATGATTATCCTGATAATTTTTTCTATCTTCCTCCATAATTTTATCTCCATTTTTAAAATATAACCCTCCCATTTCTGTATTTCACGTTTTATTTATCCATAGGTAATTGTTATTGGATTTTTATAGGAAATATTGAGATAAGAAATGAGTTCTTTGGGGTTTATCATTCTATTCCTTTCTTTCATTTTTCTTTATTTTCCTTTTAGGATGTGAGCCATGTCATCCCATGGTTAATAAATCATGGGTTATGGTTTATTTTTATTTAATTTATATGGTTTATAATCCAATTTTTATCCCCTCTTACCATATCATAGGAATTTAAATGAAGTTGATGAGTTAATACTTTATTTGAGGTAATTGTGTATACTTAATCCATTTTTCCTTAAGAACACCAAGGGTTCCTGAATTTTCCTTTGGTTTAATTGATTAATTAGTATTGGAATAATTTATTGAGGGTTCATATATTATCATTAATGTTTTTTTCTCATGTTAGATGAAATATTACTTTGAATATGTTTTACGATAATAACTATTTTTAACCTAAAAAGTGGTTGAAAAAAATTTACAAAGAGGATATTTATTTTAAAATGTTTTTTTAATAGTTTTTTTAATAATTATTTCCACGTGAATAACTTTTTCATGACTATGAATTAAAGGTATTGAATATTTATTTGATTCATATAAGAGACCTAGGGTGTATGATGGAAACATAGTAGTGTGACCCTAGTATAAATTTAGCAATGGGTAATGAATTACAGGACATTAAGACTCTTCAAACTAATGAGTTGAATCATAATATTAATTATTCTATAAAATATCCTATAATTTTATGTTCATATATTTCAGAAGTCTTAATTTAGCAGGTAATATTTACCTTTGAATCGTATGTTTGATCCATGTGTTTCTAAGCTATATTAAATTAAATTTTTTAATAAAACCCACTTCTTGTATTATTTTGAATTGGATTATGCATGATTATCTAATTTATGCATTATAATTTAATTAATATATTCATTCATGGAACAATTATAATTTAATAGTAAAATAAAGGATTTGTGAAATATTTTCAAAACATATAAATTTGATAAACTTATTTTAAACTTGAACTAACATTTTTTACTGGGAAAAAAATTATTTAGATTCATGTATGTTTCAAAATAGGCTTTACATCACACCATTAATATTATATTGGGATTATAATGACATTTATTTGAAGTAAATAAGTAAATGTTAGGAAATCACCTTATATGGTGGAAACCCTTGATGCTCATCATCCTTCTTTGGGATGTCGGTTGGGGTGGTTACCATGGGTCACAAGTAGATGATATCAGGTAGAGTATTATAAAACATTAGATTATTTAAGATAGTGAATGCATCAGTCAATTTGGACTTGATTTATTTTATGATTATCATATATGTGTGTGTAATGATCAAGTAATTTTTATATTATAAAGTGATAATTATTTTATTTTATTACTTTTCAATTTCTAATACTCTATTTAATTAATATGTTTTGTGAACTATTTACTTTATTTTATGGATATAAAACATATTGATGTATCATGCTAGATTTTATCTTGGAATTAATAATTATATTATTTTTACTTTGAGGGTAAAATCATATAGAGACCAAAAAATTACATACATAAATTTAAATATTTTTTGTGGAATATTTTTTCCATATTATTTTCATCCACTTAATAACCATAATTTTTTATAGTATTTGGAAACATAGATATATAAACTAGTGGTACATAAATAATCTAAATAATTTATCTGTAATTTATTCACAATAATCTCTATTCCTAGACATGTCATACATGAACTTTTTCTATATAACATGGTGATGATAAAATAATGAAAGGGTAAGATCATATTATAAATAAGGGTAAATATAATATATATCTATCAATGACCATAAGTGATTATATATTATAAATAAGGGTTTGGTTAAATGATCAAAACATAAAATATAATACTAGATCTGTTAATGATATTTACTCATGAATCGAGGTATAAGGTAATATAAATAAAAATTATTAACACATAAGAATTTGGATTCATGAATAATCAATCATGATTCAAGATATATAACATAATCATAGAAATTATGTATTGGGAATTAAAATAATCATGGAAAATAACATCCTTAATCAGGGTTTACTCCCAAGAATATCATTATGGACAAATTCCCTTTATTGAAATGCCTAATATGTCATTTCACCAATTATATTATGATTAAATTATATATAGATAACTCGATTTTCTATTTTGAGTTTATTAACTCAATCATATGTTATGAGTTTTTCAAATTCATCATTATTAACCAATGCTTTAGAGGGCTATAAAAAATCACATATCCTTGGTTTATAATATAAGAACCCATTATTTTTTTATAGTGATACCACCCACCACTTAATCTTAATCTATTCATATGCATTCCACAATATCATGAAACCATTTATCCTTACATCAAATCTTAATCTAAGGAAAAGAAGTCAATATTAATCAATATTACTCCATCATAATAATAAACCACCCAATAAAAGAATAAATATAGAAATATTTTATAATATCCATAGTAAGGAATAATTAATATTAGAGGTCTTTTTTAATAAATTAAAATACCTTTAAAAAGATCACGTAACATTTCTTGAGGGAAATTACCTTTTATTTTGAATTCACTTATTATATATAAAAAATATCCGAAATACTATGCAATACATTTAATTTGTAGAGAAAAATAAATAATTTTAGAGGAATACAAAAATTAAAAAAGTAATCATGATAGTGGGTAAATTAATTATATTGGTGATCATTAAAGGAAAAATTCCTTTCTCATTATATATAAAAATTAAAAAGTGCCTTATTTGGAAATGGTATTAATATTTCACTAAAATTGATTATATAAAATTTAAAAAAGGGTAAAAATGTATTTAATAAATATTTATCTAATCCTAAAAACATTCTTGAAGGCATTTCAAATAAAATATGGGCATCAATGAAAATATTTATAGCCAAAGAGAAAGGCATAGTAATATTTAAAGTAATGAAATTCCTTCTATATCATGAGTTCATAAAGATTTAAAAATATAATAAAAACATGAATTATCAATAAATAATCATATTTTAGTATAATACATAAGATCTTGGAGAGATATATCATACAAATCCATCATCATAAATTTAAACATAAACAATCCTGGTTAAAATGAGATTGTAACAATGAACTCTTACCTCATTGGTAACATTTGAAACATTAGCCCCATGAATGGAATAACATTCAATAAAACATTAAATATCATTAATATAATTATATTGAAGATATATCATGTTGAAGTATTATTATATATAAAATGTGAAATAAATAATTGGTGAATAAATCATATAACTCATGATAAAAGAGGAAACGTGAAACACTAAAAAATTTATATATTTCGAATTGATGTATATGTAAATAAAAAAATAATATGGTTCATAAGAAACATTGGATATCATAAATATTAAAAAATAATTCCAAATGTAATAATTATATCATATAAATTAAATGATAGTTCACAATATAAAACATATATTATGAATATGAAAATTAGAAAAAGAAACCTTTACAGCTTTAGTAAATTTTTGATCCAATGTCATTATAATATTAAAAACATATCGATATAAAAATTAATTTAATTTAATAATGAATTATTTAAAAAATAATTTCATTTTAATCATATACACAATATAAAAATACAATGTTTTTTAACATTTATTTATGTCTAAATGATGATAAATTGAGATTAAACTCATACCTAAATCAAAATTGATTTTTTTGAACCACAACTAACTATATAATAAATTTATATTTAATATAAGTCTATAATAGAATTATATTTTTTCATATAATATCATATGTGACCCAATATTATCATTTACACACCATTTTATCAATACTTTTCTTTTGAATTCTTAATTTTGTGTGTCAACTGTTTCATATTTCATTTATGTTTTAGTTTTCCAGTTATGGTACTTGCACTATGGAAATGGTTACGAAATACCTAAAATGTTATTAATGATATAAATATCATATATCTTCATTATATATAGATTTATACAATTTATTTTAATTTGTGAAGAAAAATGGATTATATCTATTCGGGCAGATGATAATCTATACATACATACGAGTGTTGTTTCCTCTTTTCACAAAATAGAATGAAATAAAGGTAAATGATAATTAAAAATTACAAGATAATTATTATATCACATATATAACATATATCCATTAAATCTATCCTTTTTTACAATCCATGTAAATTGGAAATGATAAACAAATCGCTTCGCTTCGTGGAGGTGACAATCCACACATATACACGAGTGACGTTATTGTTTTACAATGTATTAAAAGTTAAGAAGAAATATAAAATATCATAATTAAAAAAGAATAATTATGTTATAAATATAATATATAGATATTAAATCAATTATTATATCCTCCCCTCAAATTTGGTGATGGGAAATGAATCTTATCACTATATAGAGGTAGTAGTACATTCTTACACATGATGGATACCTTTATTTCCAATTTGATGGAGAAGGGGTGAAAAATGGTTGATACCACATCACCGTAAAAAAAATATAATATTGTAATAATTATGTTTTTATAGATATAATAGGTTTTGATATGGTTTAACATGAAATAACAAAGAAATATCATGGTTAATATTTATAACTCTTTCCTGGGAAACGTCCTTTGGATTAAACCAAATTCCTAGAAGGATTGGTCATAAGAAAGGACTAGTATTTCCAGGATGTAGGTAAGAATTATAGTATGGTATTTTAATAATATTTTTCCAATAGATATGTCTTCAATGGTGTGAATTATGGAGTAGAATAGGTTCCCTATTGTAATTGATGGGAGGAAATTTCATTGAATTTCATCAAAATATTTCAATGATATAGGGTAACATTTGTTAAAAGTGGAAAAAATTCCCATTGATTAAATTTTTGTGTACTATAATATTTAAATACCTTTAAAAAATAATAATTTAACGGGTGTGGGTGGAAATACAATCCTTATTTCGTGGTTTTATCACTCAGTAAACTCATTTTAACCATAACTATGGTAAAAAATTATTTTTTTATGAATTTTGTTTGACCAAATATTAATTTGACCCTATAAAATTGTATTAATTATTATTATTAATATTTTTTAATCAATTTTACCATATTAATTTTTTTTTACGTTGTATAATTTTGTATTAATTAAATGTGTAAACTGTAATGAAACCCATTTTTCATAAGTGGAATATTTAAACATAAAACATTATTTGCATCAATTAAATTCCTTATAAAAACCATCAAATTCATGTTAAAGTATATAATTTAATATATAATATAAAAACATCATTAAAATCATTAATAAATAGTGATTAATATAAATAATTAAGATAAAAACACATTGGGTTCATAAAAACAATTTTTTAGAAAAATGTTTTTAAGCCCGAAAAGTAACTTCTACCAAAATCAAACATAATGATGACTCCTTTTTATTAAATTTTATTATTTACAATTAATGTATTTTTAGTGTTTTTTTCAGGTCATTTTTGTAGCTCCATTATATTTCAACATCAAAATAAATAACACATATTTTCTAAAATTTTAGTTTTACCATTCACTAGAAAATAAATCATTTTATAAAAAATTTAAAAAATAACCCTATGTTAATATTGACATTCTGATTTAAAAAATTATTTAAGTTCACTAAAATAAAATTTTTATATATATGATAAATTAATTATAATTTCCATATTAAAAAATAAGATAAAAAATATTTGAAACAATTTTTTTTAAATGACTTTATTGAAAATTGATTATTCAATATTTATCAAAAAAGAAAAAATTCATTATTTAAAAACATTGTAAATATTTTTCATGATTAATTTATTATAATTAAAAATAAATGATTTAATGGCTATCTTATAATGTTTTATTATATAATGTTTTATATATACATTGGGTTGTAAGTAAGGAAAATTGTCGAAAACATGATATTTATTTACAAAAAAAAATATTATAAATCATAATGGTGTTAAATTTAACCCTCCCCCATAAAATACTGTTTCCTTATAAGTTTTATTTTTTTTAATCAAATTTACAAAATTGGAAAATTAATTTGATGATAACTCAAATCAAAGAAAGGAATAAGGAAACAACCTTTAAAATGGATATGAGAATTATTAATGTTACACAAAAAAACCCATAATTTGGATCATAGATGGGGATAAAATTATAGGGAAGTGAAAAAATAAACATTGAGGAGAAATATAAAGTATAAATAATAAAATAGTTTGATAGATAACATTTTCATGAGAATGTTATCGACCACCAAACCATAAATAGGTGGTGGGTAGAAAAGGACATCAATCCTTTATAAATCATTTTCAAAATAAGTATAATATATATTTAAAGAAACTTTTAAATGATTTGAGACATCCTTTAAAAATATATTATGAGAAAATATTTTTAATTAATTTCATTGAATCTATATATTTAATCTTATCCTCTAGTTGTGTGTTTAAATTAGATTTCACCATTGTTTATCCATATTCAATGATTAATGAACAATAAAAATTTTCCACATGTAATGAATTAAAATTAACTTTTAATGAATCATATAATCTATAAAATATTGAATTTTTTTTATTTTGTCTCTATATATTTACCAAATCCAAAATGGTTAGAAAAAGTTATCTAATATCGATAAAATTTTATATGGGGAAATATTTTGTTAATTTCTACCACCATAAACAAAACACCCAAAGATCATCATAAACCACTCTATAAATAGTTAACCTTAAAACTCATCCAAAATATTTATTCCAAATTTGAAACAAAAAAATATAGGAAAAGGTAAAAAAATGTTGCAATGTCTTGGTAACCTTTAACCACACAAAATGAACAAGATCTTAATGTCAAAAAAAATATGAATACCTTGATCATGTATTCCCACACATATCTCTAATCAACTGAATCAACAATAAACTCAATAGAAACATACATTTACCACAAAATTATAACTCAATCCTTATTCCTAAAATAAAAGAACACACTATTTAATATATTCTATTGGTCAAGAAATCCAATAAATTTTTTCATAAATAACTTTTTCTTCATGTCACTAAGAAATTTAAAGGTCAAAAATATTATCTAAATTATATTAACCATATAAATTGTATATCTATCCCAAATAAACATAATTATATCAACCTCAAGATAGTATTATTGATTTCTTATCTCTTAATCATGTTTTTTCAAAAACATACTCATACCACTAAAATATTTTTATAGGTTATCAGTACCATTAAACATATTATTGAAAATATACAAATAAAAACAAATATGAATAAAACCATTAGATATTTCGATATTATGATAACCATAATATCATTGGTAAAACACTTTGATAAAATAATTACCAAATCCCAATATATAAACACAACTTCTATTTTAGATCAATTATTTTCATGGAATAATCATTTCATTGTGCTTGTATTAACACTTTGAATAGGGAATTGGATCAAACAATTCATATGTTCTCCATGAATAAGATAGTGAACTATAAATCGTACCTAGGCATTTACATTATTTTCCTTCACTAGAATATTCATTCTTCATTAGAAATTAATTTATTTGTGTCCTCATTTTCCACACAATAAACATATTCATGTTCCATGGGTACATTTCAAAATATGCTTTTTTACAAATTCATGAAATGTGGGAATCTTAATCTTCTTCTCACCTATATTTCTTAAAACATTGTCTTTTTCTTACTAGGTTCATTTATAAACTCACATTTATTTAAATTTTTAATAAAATATCAAGATAATTGCATTGTAATGGTCCTTAGAATCCAAATTTCATAACCCATTTGACTTGGATTATCATAGAGACAATCATTTTATTATCTATCACATTCAGTGCTAACATGTTTCATCCTAATTCTATCCATTATCTAAAAATAGAATTATAGTGTGATAAATAATAATGAATAATTATATAATCATGAATAATAATCCATAGGATTTGAAAACCATGAAAAATTCCTTCCTACTAATGAAACCTTAGGTTGAACCTAGGTCATCCACCGTCATAATATATACAAATACTTCAAAAAATTTCATAAAGAAAAATGTAAATAAACACATGAATATCTATTTATAGTCTCTTTCAATGCTTGTAGTCTTATCCTATCTCATCATGCGCCAGTGATGATCATGTTAATACCAAATCCACACCATTATAGTTTTTATTCCTAGATTCATTAGTTATATAGTAACACCCACTTTATATTATCCATATAGGGAATTATTTTCATTGAAACCACAATAATTTCTTCTCCATAACATAGGTTTTTATCCTATAAATAATCTTATCATAAGGTTTCTCAATAATAAAATATCAACCAAGTTTCCAAAAAGTTATTAAACATTTCTCTAATAGCAACTATAGCCTCCCAAACATCATATACATAAATACCATATCATATTAGTTTAATATTCATTACACATCAATACTATCCATGTCAGAGCTATAAATATTTAGTGAATTTGGAAATACTAATACATAAAAAACCAATACATAAAAGATCTATATCATATATGATTATTTTTTCACTACTTGTTCCGTTCATAGATATAGAATAGATAACACCCTTCTACATAACATTGGTAATGGAATAAGAATAAAGGGTGAGATCATATGCTGAGTACGGGCAAACATACAAGATACCAATCAATAATGACAACTTATAATACAATAAGAATAATGGTATGAGAAAATGATCAACAATTAAAATAATCATACACAACCAGTCAATTATCTTTAATCATGAGTCATAGAATGTGATATTTTCAATAAAAATACATAATAAAATTGTGTACATAATCATAAAAAATCAATTATTAGCCAGGAAAAAATATTATAAGAAATAATAATATGTTTTTAGAATTCACATAATAATAGAAAATAACATCTATTGTCAAGGATCACTCCAAATATAATCGTGGTGGATAAAGTCCTATATTAGAAATGTATTCCCAGTCACATCCAATATTCTATTATGAGTAACATCCATCCAATTTAATTTCTCATCTCTTATGATTTTATCAACTTAATTATCTCATAAAATTTTCTCAACTAAGTCATCATTACCCAATGCATTTCAGGGATATACCAGACAAAAATTTCAATTTTTTATAATGTAACAACACATCCTTTTTTTAAATGGAACCACCCATTACATAATAATAATTTTTTTTGTTTTTGTTCCATAAGATAGAAAATATTTAATATTACACCCAAGCTAAACTCATAATAAAAATAAAAAAAGTTTCATTAATTAATCTCCATTATAATTATAAACCTTCTAAAGAAAGAATCAATATGTTAAAATTGTATCATATATATATTACAGTATTAAAAACATAAAATTTTATTTCTATATATGAAAATACTGTTACAAATATCAATAAATAATTTCTTACAAAAAAGACAATTTTCATTTTAAAACCACTTATTTTAAATTTAAAAATTTAAACAATATCATAAAATATATATTCAAAATAAACATGAAATTTTATAATGTTATATTCAAACAAAATATTATTCATGATGGTGTTGGAATTCATTTTTGTGGTGAACATTAAAGACAAAAATTGATTACATATTTTTGGTAAAAAATCATATGTTCCTCATTATGAAAATGACAAGAATATTTATTTAAAAAATTTAAAAAAATTAAATCATGGGTAAAAGCAAATAAAATAAATCATTTGAAAAAATTAAAACTTTCATTGAAACATTTTAATGAATATATGGAAATTGAGGAAAATATTACAGATCTAATATAAATATATTTTATGTTTTACAAAAATACATTCTTTTAGTATCATGACTACCTATAGAGAAGCAAAGGAAAGGAAAATATGAACTGTCAAGAAATAATAAAAGGAGAATAAAATAAATAAGATATTAGATATATAATCAATAAAAATCATCATTATAAATTTCAAAATAAACATCAATGGTACAAATGGGATTAAAACATAAATCTTTTTCCACTATGGAAATATTTGAATCATAAAAACCATGAAAATATATCTTTAAATAAACGATTAAATAAAATGAATAATAAGTAATTCGTAATATATCATATCAAATTTATTCATTATACACGGTCACGTCCCATCCCCCGGGGCCCATGCCATGACTACCTCAGGCCCACCTTCTATAGACCAGGGGCTAGAAACTAGCACCAAAAGGCGTATTCAATCAAACCAGGAAGGCATTGCCTTTATATCCTGTAAACACACTCAACCAAGCAGACAGAAAGATACAAACAGAAGTAAACTGTATAGTAAATAGAGTGAGTACAGTAAGTAAAAGTGGCCAAAATTGAAGCCCAACACAAAAGTACAAGAAAAATGAAAAGTACAAGTATACTGAACAGATCTTGTAGAAACCTACAAAGGATCCTACATGAATTGTAGGTACATCTCTCTAACATTCGTCTATGTGGTATGCCTCATCTAAGGTCTAACTCCGAAATAGATCCAATTCTAGTACCCTCGTCCTCACTTTGGGATGTCCATCGTCTGCACCAAACACAATATGGTTTGGGCATATCCTATGAAGGAGTGAGTATTACAATAATAAGTACGGAACCTGAGACCCTCAAAGGTCTCACAAAATTCACAGAGGATAAACCACAAATTATGAATGAAAATGAAAACCCTACTTAGGTATACTCCCATGCATATTCCATTGTTATCAAGTATACCCATCTTATTCATGAGGAAACATAAGGCCCAAATCCTTAACCAAAGTAAAACTATTCTATGAAGGAATGAATACCACGAAGGTAACACCACAATGATATGTACCACAAAGGTAACACCGAAGAAAAGAATATGAGAAAGTTATCACCTCAATGGTAAGTAACATGAAGGTAACACCACAAAGTTAAGTAACACATAGGTAACACCACATAGATGATTACCCCAAATGTAAAGACTCAGCTCACACTAGTTATAACATATGTGTGGTGGTAAAGATGATTTAATGTAACTACTGAATCATCTTACTCTGTTAAGAGTAAGACCCACGTAATATCCTAAATTGTCTGACCCACATAGGATCCCACTACAGAAGACCCACTTAGGATCCTAGAGTAATCCCACGTGGACTTTCTAGAGCAGTCCAAGTGGAACACTTTAATATAGAACCATGTATGATCCCAAATCATATACTCACATAGGATCCTAAGTTACAGACCCACATAGGATACCTTTTTTATCTAATAGCCAACAACAAGGTTACCACACTATGCTTTCTTGATTCATGGAGGGTCCACTCCTCAATCCACAGGTCGATACTCCAACTACCATGAAGTCCAATTAATAAGTACCATAAAGGATCACCATGTGATAGGGGTCTCAACATAATAGACAGTGTGTCAATCGGACGTCCGGTCTGTAAGTTATTGTCCTTTTAGACGCGAGGTCCTGGTTGAATTTGTGATTGATCCAACCCAGCCATATGCCAGCATTATTTATAACTCAAGTGGGGTATACCAAATGGACCGCCTCGATCTAAGGTTTATGGCGTCGTAGATGGTTCATCAGATGGATGCTCAAAAGCTCAACATATTGCTAAAAGAGTTGAAGGGGTTGAAATAGGTCCGAGTCTAGTCCATCCGGGCCCGACTCCGCCAGGGCCGACCAGACCTGACTCTGGTCGACCCGAACCGATCCAAGTCTAGCCCTCGGTCAGACCTGGCTCGCGGGATCCGACCTGGCCTGTTGGGTCCGGCACGCCCGTCGGCATGGCCCAACCCAGCGATACGGCCGGGCCCGCTGGCTCGCACTGGGCTGCCCACTAGCCCGTGGCTGGGTGGCCCCACAGTGGGGTCAACCACAGCCGCCAACCAAGGGGGAGGCTCCCCATGGGTACCCCAAACGGCTAGGTCGTTCTAGTTGGGAGGTCGACTGGTCGATGCCACATGGATTCAGCAGCTCGCATGCGGGACCCCGAGTACTGCTTGGCTCCCTAGCTAGCCTGATGGCCAGCCCTCTTAGATGGAACGGTATCGTGCCGCACCACCATTGGTGGCCAGATGTGAGATGGAAACCCCTCCACCACCGAAGGAACCTTGCGCCATGACAGCAATATGTCGGGTGGTACAAACATGTTCTGTGATCACCGTCACGCCATCGGCCATGCGCTAGCCACCGCCCTCACTCCGCCATGGCAGAAGGGCTATGTCCCTTCACAAGAGGAGGGGTTGAGCACCTGTCATCTTCACAGCCAGCCCGTTTTGGTCGGGCTATGTTAATTTGGCCTACACCCTTCATGTTAGAGCAGTATCAAGTGACTCATGGAGAGAGATTCAACATAAAATAAATTAATGAAGATACATCAAAAACACACCCCTACCTTTAAGGTTCGGAAGGATGATGCACAAGGAAGAAGAGAAAGTTGTTGAAGAACATTGACATTTGTTGTTTCTATAAGGCTCTTCTGATGTGGGCTTCGAGTCAGTTCCTCCTTCTTCATTGGTGAATGTTCTTCATTGGAGAATATTCTCCCAATGATCTCCTCTCCTTTTCAGAATTTTTTTGTGAGAGGTGTGGTGCCAATTTTAATGCATAATGTTTAATTTTATTAAAGTTTTACTTTAGTTAAATTAGGGTGGCAAAATCAATTAAGAGAAAACCCAGAGTCACCACTCTCATTAAAGAGGTAGTATAAGGGGGTTGGGTGGTCCCCACCATTAATTTCAAAATAGGAGGATTTAAGCTCGGGTGGTCCCCAATACTGATCATTCAATTGGGAGGTTATAAAAATAAAATACTAGTTATTCTTTGTTTTATTTTTATTTCATAAAAAAACATGAAATCTGACATTCAACCTCGTCTAACTATGGTTGAGGTGAAAATCTCCTTAAGAGTATATCGGCATTGCGAGTTTAATGGTTCCATTAGATTATAATTTTGAGCACGGGTTTAAAAGTTACAAAAACCCACTCGCATGTTTACTGAATGAACCTAATAAAAGTTAAAAAATTAATCTTGGTCATTCTGGGCCTCGGAATCACGCGCTGTCAATTTTCATTGGCTTGTAAAATTCTTATATAATAAAAAAAATACATGGAATATCTGGGTCTTTACATTCCCCCCACATCAGGGAATTTCATTTTTGAAAGCCAGATTACAAAAACTAGAAAAAAAAAGTTGCGTTGTTGGGCACATATCTGAGCATCCCACTCCCATGTGCTCTCCTGGAGGTTCTCGTACTGCCAACATACACGCACCAAATGTATCAATCACCATGAATTAATCTCTCTTATCGATCCTCAATCTCCACTGGAACCTTCGTAAATGCCACCCCATCGCTGATTTCTAGCTCACCCTAGTCAGTCATGTGAGATGGGTCATGCACGTATCTCCTCATCTAGGATACATGGAAGACTTCATGCACTCGGTGCAGCTGAGGTGGAAGAGCTATTTGGTAAGCCACCTATCCAACTTTGCTGAGGACCTAAAAGTGTCCGATGAACCTCATAGATAACTTTCCACCCCCAGCCAAATCGCGGCAAACCTCGTCTATTTGAGACCCGTAGAATGACGTGGTCACCATACTCAAACTCCATAGGTCTCTGTATCTTGTCGACATAAGACCTATTCATGCTCTTTGTAGTCTTCATACGCACCTGGAAGATCTGTAACTTCTCCATGGTAGCCCATACCATCTCTGTTCCCCTAAGTGTTGACTCCCCTAGGTTAGTCCCGCATAAAGGCGATCTGTAGGGTCAGCCATATAGTTCCTTGAATGGTTCCATAAAAATGGTGCAGCAATAGATGTTGTTGAATGAAAACTCCACCAAGGGAAAGTGATCCTCCAAGAAATGACTGATGTCGAGGACGTAAGCACACAGCTTTTACTTGAGTGTCTAAATGGTCCGCTCAGTTTGGCCATCCGTCTGAGGATCAAAGGCAGTGCTCAAATGAAGCTGCATCCCGAAATCCTCCTTCTACCCCTTCCATATATAGGATGTTAATCGTGCATCGTGATTTGATAAAATCTACGAGGGTAATCTATGAAGTTGCACAATCTCTTGAAATTAGAGGCATCCCAAGCTCACTACTGAACCCTACTCTTTGATTGGTAGGAAGTGGGCCAACTAGGTGAGTCGGTCGACGATCACCCCGATAGAATCATGGAATCTGGATGTACGTAGAAGTCCTTTCATGAAGTCCATGGATATCCCATCCCACATCAACTATGAGACCTATAAAGGCTGATCTAGGCCTGTTGGTACCAGATTCTCTGCATTCACTTGAAGATAAGTGAGGAACCTAGAGACAAACTCAGCTAATTATTTCTTCAATCTTAGCCATCAGTGCTATCATCAAAGATCCTGATACATCATCTCCAGACCTGGATGTTCCACTAGAGGGGATGTGTGGAACTCCCTTAACAATTCCTCCTAATGCGACACTGGTACCATTGTACGTCCTCTGAAAAAGATGATGTGATCTACACCTTTAGTAAATCCATCAGGTACCCGTCCTACGGGTATCTGAGCACGTCGAGCCACATATTCAGTTTCCCCATGCTTCACCCCCCATACTCGCTAAAAAAGTGGGGGAGTGACTATAATAGACTGAAGAAAAGTTGCACCATCTATTTCCACAAAGGATATCAATAAAGAGTTTAGCTACTCAGTTGCCTCACCTAGCTACTGTATATCTGATCTCCTAATGAGTGAATCTTCTACAACGTTCCCCTTACCAGGAGTATAGACTATCTCGAAGTTAGAGTCTTGGAGAAACTCAAGCCATTATCGCTATATTAGGTTGAGATCCTTCTTAGAGAAGATATACCTGAGACTCTTGTGATCTGAGTAGACTGTAAAACGTTCACCCATCAAGTATTGTCGCCACATAATCAAGGCGAAGACCACTACTGCTAACTCCATGTCAATGGGTAGCGTAGTTCATCTCACGTTATCTCAGCTGTCATGAACCATATTCGATAACTACTTGCTCCTGCATCAGGACACATCAGAGTCTGGTCCCTGGTGCATCGCAGTAGACTACGTACCAAACACCAATCATTGGTAGCCTCATGATTGGGGGCACTAGTTAGCCTTTACCTAATCTCTTGAAAACTCCGATGACATCTCTCCAACCACATGATGTGTTTCCCATTCTTCGTCAATGCTAATAAAGGTGTTGCGACTCTTGAGAAATCTGCCACAAACCTCCAATAGTATCTGGCCAAACCCAGGAAACTCTTTACCTCTGTCACACTCCTAGGTGGATCCCAAGCAAGTAATGCATCAATTTTCACTGGATCCCCAATAAATCCATCCTCTGAGATGACATGTACCAGAAACTGAACATATCATATCAATAACTGGAACTTTTAGAGATTACCATAAATCTAGTGCTCTCAAAGTGTGTCCAGAACTATGTGCAAATGATAGCCATGCTCTACCTCGATGGTCGAGTAGTCAGAATGTCGTCGATGAAGACTACTACAAAGAGATCAGTGCACGGCTAGAATATATTTTTCACGAGTCCCATAAACACCACTGGAGCATTGGTCATGCCTAATGGAATAACTGGAAAATCATAATGGCTGTACCGACATCTAAAAGACATATTTTTCACATCCCCATCTTGTACATGGAGCTTGTGATAGATTGACCTGAGGTCTATCTTCGAGAAGCACCGTGATCCCTTTAGCTGATCAAAGAGTTCATCAATCATTAGAACATGGTACTTATTCTTCACTGTCACCTAGTTCAGGTGCCAATAGTCAACATAATGTCTCAATCTCCCATCCGCCTTCTTGGCGAACAAAATAAACGGTGGAAAAGGAGAAACACTGGGTTGGATGAATCCCTTCCCCTGTAAGTTCTCCAGCTATACCTGCATCTCAAAAAGCTCCACGGGAGCCATCCAATACGCTGGTGTAGATATCGATGTCATCCTAGGGTAAAATTCAATGTAAAAGTCAACCTATCTTCATGGAGGTAGACCTGTAACATCATCAGGGAAGACATCTGCATACTAGTCCGCCACTACAGGATATCTCCGACTCTCCATATCAACCGCTCTGAGGTTAAGGCTAGCCAACTGATGAGGGATCAGCTACACTCTCCTATGGGTAAGTCCATCCTATACAGCAATGGATCCCTTCACACTAGTGATGGTAAACCTAGTCCCATCCATGCGGACTCACCGCACTTTGTGCCTAATACAGTATATCTAAGCATGGACTGTAGATAACCAGTCCATACCAAAGATGACATCATAAGGCCACGATGCCACTACTAGGAGATCTTAGTTGAAGATATCACCCCTTATAGTAATCTCACTCTGCCAGCATCAATGCTTAATCATCGAATTTGCTACCATAGGAGTCTCTACCCGTAAAGATCGAGCCAATGGATCTTTCAGAATCTCTAAGATCCGAACGAGGGTTGTGGAAATAAAAAAAATATTGAAACTCGTTTCTATAAGTATTTCAAGTAAGTTGGAGTTTACACAGATCAAACCTCATATTATCTCCAAAGTGATATGGTCATAGGCCTCATTTACCTAGATCTGAGCATTCCCCTATCCACCATCTCCCTATGGTTTGGGTGAACCACCTGGTGGTGGTTGCGGTAACATCTTGAATCGTTTCGCACCACCAGCTACATGGGTAGATCCTCTGCCACGTCCGCCTGCTCCCTACGGACCTCCTTGGTCGAACCTCTGTCTTTGCCTGTGTGGTCCTTCGACCATCTTCTGATCATTTGTATGGTGGGTTGGGTAGTCTCAAGACATGTGACCCTACCCTCCACATTCATAACAATTTCTGGTCCTCACATGAGTGCCTCTATCACCGGTTCCCTACACGAGCGACCTTGATTCCTACGATCGTCCACTTGTAGGTATGGTTCTTTTGGAACTCTATGAAATCTTTCTACTTCCAACTATAGAAGAATCTGCCACGTGATGCCTGATAGTGGGTCTCACTTCTGGTGAATTCTCAACAAGAAAACTCTCCACTATGAGGGCCCTCTCTAACACCCCTGCCTATGTCAGGATGCTGAGAGAAATCATTGAATCCCTAATCTCTCTCATGAGTCCCCGCTCTATGGTATGGGCCCTGAAGAATGGGTCTCAGACCATATAAATGGAGTTTCTTGAGAGGTCATTGAACTGCACTGAGTACTAAGCCACAGTCAAGTTTCCTTACTGCAAATTAAGAAGCTCTGTTATGAGCACTACGTGAAGAGTTTTTGGGACAAAACCTACCCGAAACAGGATCTCAACATCTATCTAGAGAAGTGTAACCTCATCGTGAACATGGAGCCTCAAGTTCGACCATTTTTCTTCTACATCCTGTAGAAAACTAACGACATGGATCACCATGAGATCATCTGGTGTCCCTACCAGTCGGAAGACTCACACCACCACCTCCAACCAATCCACAACCGCTTGTGGGTATGTCCCACCCATGAACCTGGGTGGCCTCTGGCACTGGAACTCATGCATCACGCTCAAGAGGCATGCATCCTCTACTGCTATGGATGGTGTAATGAGGCCTCATTGCTCAGTGTGCTATCATCACGTACTATACCCAGAAACCTAGCTAGGTGTCTGCATGGAGGAATCCTAAAAAGAAAAACGTTCTCCATGGTCAATAAGTTATACCTGGTGACCTGACCTAAAGTTTTCACAATAAATAATTTTCAAAAAACATATGCAATCAGTGTTTTCATGCACTGAGTCAGAAATTAAAATTCAGGGTCCTAGTGAATGGATATGTCGACCACCGCTCCTACACTGGATTCTTAAAACTGATAACCACACTCACTACACTTAACACTATTGATGTTAAAAAGATCAGAGTCTTATGTTCTATGGTAGAATTGACTCCTCTGATACTAATATTTTATGATCGATCCCCTGCGGCCTATGTCATGACTACCCCAAGCCCGCATTCCATAGGATAGGGGCCAGAGACTAACACCTAAAGGTGTATTACCTGAAACCTAGAAGGCATTTCCTTTATATTCAATAAACACACTCAACCAAGAACACACAAAGATACGAATACACATAAACTATATAGTAAAAAGAGTGTGTACATTATGTAAATGGGGCCAGAATTCAATCCCAATTGAAAAGTACAGGAAAACTGGAAAGTACCAGAAAACTGAACAACTCATGTGAACACCCGCCAAGGATCCTACCTAAAGTGTACGTACTACTCTAGAATGGCCGTCTTGGTGGTATGCCACATATATGGTCAACCACCGAGCTACCTGTCATCCTGGTACCCTCATCCTCAGTTATCTCTCTTCATCGTCAGCACTAAACACAACAAGGTGAGGGTGTAACCCATGCAGGGGTGAGTATAACGATACTCCGTAGTTACCATGATACCCTCAAACCTCTCACAAAATACAAAAAAGATAAAAAATAATGAATGAAAACAACATTCAGCCATACTTAGGTATATTCCCATACATAAACCTTAGTTATCAAGTATTCCCATATCATTCATGAGGAAACTCAAGGCCCAAATCCTTAGCCAAAGTACAACTATCCCACAAAGGAATGAATACCAAGAAGGTAACACCAAAAAAGTATGTACCACAAAGGTAACACCACCCATAATAATACCACAAAGGTATCAACATGAAGGTAAGTACCACAAATGTAACACCACAAAGGTATGTACCACATAGGTAACTCCACACAGAAGATTACCAAAAAGGTAAAGACTCATCTCACTCCATGTATAACTTAGGTATAGTATTAATGGTGATTAGATGTAACTACTAAATCATCTTACTATGTTAAGAGGCATACCCATGTAGGATCCTAAATTTCCATTCCCATGTAGTATCCTAGTATTGCATACCCACGTAGGATCCTAGAGTAGTCCCACATGGATTTCCTAGAGCGGTCCAAGTGGGACTCTCAAAAATAGACCCACAAAGGATCCCAAATCATATATCCACATGGGATCCTAAGACATATAGCCACATAAGATCGATGTCTCATATTACAGCCAGTTATAGGGTTCCAAACTAATCTCACCTGATTCCAGAAGGGTCCGCTACTCAAGACACAGGTCGATACCCCAACATACATTAAGTACCACAAATAACTGCCTAAAGGGACTTCCATGTGATAGGGGTCTCAACGCAATAGACAGTGTGTCAATCATACATATGGTCTATATGTTATTGGACTTTTAGTCATATGAGCCTGGTGAGATTTGTGTTCAATCCAGCCCGGAAAAACCACAACATTATCCAAAACTCAAGTGGTGTTTTCCAAAATGACCATATTTATCCATGGTTTCTGGTGTCGAAGACAGTTCATCAAACAGATGCATGAAGCTCATGATATGGGTGGAAGAGTGGAAGGGGTCGAAACTGGTATGGGTCTGGTCCGACCCAGCAAGACCTCGGCTGGGTGGACCCGACCTGGTTCGGGTCCTGCCCTAGGTCCGACCCAGCTTGTGGATCCAACCCATCCCAGTGGGTCCAGCCCGACCTATCAGTGTGGCCCGTCCTGGCGACGCGGCCCGACCAGCTGGCTCGCGCTCGCCTGTGGCTCAGTGGCCCCATGGTGGGGTCTGCCCTAGCCACCACCCAAGGGGGGGGGGAACCAATTGGGTTCCTCTAATGGATGGGCTATTCGGTTTGGGAGGCCGACAGGCCGATGTCACATGGTGACGATAGCTTGCACGTGGGACACTGGCTGGCTGGAGGGCCTGCCATCCAACACGACATGATCGCATGTCTTGCCACCACCGGTGGCCGGGTGTGGGACAGATGCCCCTCCACCACTGCCACGGCCTTGTGCTATGGCACCTGTACGTCGGGCGGCGAAGACAAACGCCACCATCATCGTCATGTGGTCGTCCATGCACCAGATGCCACCCTCACTCTACCGCGGCTGACGGGCTGCGTTCCTCCACTGGTGTCACGGTTGCCTCGTTGCCATCTTCACGGTTGACCGGTGTGTGGGCCACCACTCCCAAGTCCTACCGGCACCTCTCTTCGGCACTAGTCACCATCCTCCTCCATCTTGAAGTATGCATCAAAAACCACAATGTTCACGGAGTGGTTGGGCCATGTTTGTTTCGCTCGCACCCTCCACATTAAAGTTGTATCAAGGGGCTTGTGGAGAGAGATTCAATGTAAAAAAAATTAACTAAGGTCAATGTAAAATACACCCCTACCATGATGATTCTAATAGATGAGGCATGAGGAATATGAAGAAGAAATTGAAGAATGTCTGCATTCGTTGCTTCCACTATGCGCTTCTGATGTGGGCTCAGGGTCGGTTTTCATTCTACATCGGAGGATGTTCTTCATTTGAGAATGTTCTCCCATAGCTCTCCTCTCCTTTTCCCAATAATTTTTCCCACGAGTGGTGTGGTGATAATTTAAAATCTTAGAGTTTAATTTAATTAAAGTTGTACATTAATTAAATTAGGGTGGTGTAATCAATTAAGAGAAAACCCAAAGTCTCATCCCTCATTTAAGACAGAGTTTAATGAGGTCGGGTGGTCCCTGCCATTAATTTCAACTTGGGAGGTTTTAAGATCAGGTGGTCCCCACCACTGAACATTCAATTGGGAGGTTATAAAAATAAAATAAAAGTTTTTCTTTTTGTTATTTTTATTTCCATGAAAAAAATGAAAACTAACTTCATCCTCATCCTACTACGATCGTGGTGAAAGTCTCTTTAAGAGAATATATTAGCTGTGAGTTCAACGGTGCCCTCAAATTTTAATTCATGAACCGATTCAAAAGTTAAAAAACCTTCTTGCACATTTACTGATCGTACCTAAATAATGTTTAGAAATTCATTTCGGGCACTATAGGCCTCATAATCACGTGATGTCAATTTTCACATACTCATAAAATTCTCATATAATTTAAAAAAAATAAATGGAATTTCTAGATCATTACATACATCAAATCTGAGAAACAATTAGTGAATAATGTGTATGTACCATTGAAAAAAATGTAAGACCTGAAACCTTAAAAACTATAGTATGTTACTAATTAAATGGAATGTAATTAAATAAATAGATATGGATTATAAAACACTATGAATATCATGACTAGGTAAAAATACATTCATATTTTTTTAATCATAGATCATAATATAAATTATGGTGTGTAATATTAAACATGTCCCATGAATTTTAAAATGAGACAATAAAAACCTCACTCCATTAGTAATTTTTTAATTTAAAGTCTCTCGGAGATTATAAATAATATGGTTATATAAATACATGGAATTAAATCAAGGATTATTTCATGTTTTATTCTTGATTAATTTACACACAACTGAAAAAAAATGGTTGTATAAAATTAAAACACATATCAATGAAGAAAACATGAGTTGAAACCCTTTCCTTATATATGACTTGATTTGTAAGTACTAAAACATCAAGTATAATAATTTTTTATTTTTTATAGTTTTCAAACATAATAATATTAAAACGTATAATATCATATATCATTCACCTATATCATTTATACACCCATTTATGGACACTTCTCTATTAAATTTTCCAGTTTGGGTGTTAACGACTTCACAGTTTATTTGTGTTTTAGTTTAAAAATTATAGACCATCTATATTGATCTTGGTTACCCTATCTCTAGAATGTTAATCAAGATACAAATATCATATATATTAATTATATAAATACGTATAACTATTCACATTATTTTGTGATGAAAAGTAAATTATACCACTACGTAGAGAAGTTATTTTGTACGTACACACAAGTTACATTTCCACATTTCAATGGATGAAATAAAAGTAATTAAAATGATAAAACACCAACCCAGAATTATTTTTATATCATAAATATCATATATATTAAATATATTTGTATATTCTTTCACCAATATAAATGATAAATTAAAAAATCAGATTGCTTCATAGAGGTGGTAGTCTACACGTACACACGAGCGACCTTATCGTTTACCAATGGATCAAAAGGTAATAAATAGGATAATATATTATAATTATATAAGTCTAATTATTTTATAAAAATCATATATAAACAAAGAATTCAACCTTATATCCACTTATGAAAGTTGGTAGTCCACACATACGCCTGAGCGATACTTTTATTTCTCATCTAATATGGAAGGGGTGAAAATGGTTATGAAATATTCATAATAAGATTTTATCAATTTAATATTATGTTATTATTTTTTTTATTGACATAATATATTTATATAAAATGTAATTATAAATAAAATTGAAATATTCGATTAATATTTATACATTTTCCTTGAGAGACCTCCTTTGACTTACACCTTAAGCCATGACGGATTGGTATTGGATGAAAATGATAATATGTTGGATAAATGGAAGTATTTTTTGATGTATTTTGAGTAGGTATGGATGATCTTTAAGGATAATATTTTTTGAAAACATATGATATAAGGATCCCCTTTATAAAAAAGACGATGGATGTACATGTAATTTCATAAAAGATATCAATGATATATTTTATCTTTCCTGGCAATTTGTCTCCAAATGGTCAGGGACATGAAGATATGATAAAAAAGGATGAAAATCATGTAAAAGTGAATTATAATAGTCTAGGTTCATGTAATTCCATTATCACATGATTTAATCCCCCAGGTAAACCCGTTTTAACAACAGTCGTGGTAACATATTGTTACTATCTTTACTACTCACTAAGACCAAATATTATGTGGACCCAGTAAAATGATATTAATTATGAAGATTAAAAATATTTAACCCATTTATTTATAATAAATTTCTATGATAGTTAGTATTTAATTTTAATTATTTTTCATGAAAACAATAAAATCCCCATTTCAAGAAATTAATTTATAAGAACAAAACATAATTTATATTCATACTTTTCTCTGTAAAAAAATAAAATATTAAAAAATATTATTAATGAATATATAATATATATCATTAATTATAATAATTAGTAAATATTTATTAATTTAATTTATTACAATAATAACAGATTTTAGGCATAAACGTTTTTTTAGAAAAATGTGTTTTTAATAAAAAAAATTAACTAACATAAAAATATTGAATTATTATTATTCATATGTAATTAATTATATTTTTTGACAATTAAAAGAAAAAATATTTTATTTTAATATCAAATTCAATAAATAATGGGACATTACTTTAGAAAAATGAATCTTTTCTACCAAAATTAGTATTTTTTATTATTAACTGAAAAATATTTATTTTTATTAAAAAAAATTAAAATATTAAAAAAAAAATTGTTAAAACAATGATATTAAAAATGATATTAAATCAGTGAAAACATTATAATGTTTTTTTATATTATTAATAATTTTCATGTGTCAAATAAAAATAAAACCATTTTTGAAGAAAACATTTTTTGAGAAATAAAATGACATTAATAAAAATTGAGTAATTATTTATTATGAAATAGTGAATAAATATAATTTATTTAAAAACATTATAAATACTCTCCCTCATGTAATAATTACTATTCAAAACATCCAAATTAATGGCCATCATATAATGATTTATTATATCATCGTTCAAATTGATATGGAATTCGGTTTATGGAAAGCTATCAAATACTTTACATTTATTTTAAAAAATAAATTCTAAATTCCCATGGTTTTAAAAATAAATCCCAATTAGTCACATGTGATAATATAGAACTATCTTTTATCTTGATGAGGTCAAAAATTCACCTCAATCCTTGTGATGAGGTAGGGAGGATAAAGGTTAAGGTTGAACATGGAATGTTTATTACAAAATTGTATCAATATTCCCTATTTCTATTGAGGGGGAGTGTGGTAGTAAGGAAAAAAGGAAAATTGAGTTTCAAGTGGAGTTTGTTGGGGAGTTCCTATAAAGCTCTTAGACAATATGATCCTTGTATTACCAAGGTTATTTATGAATTTTTTCTTAATTTGATATTTTTTTCTTAGATGTTTTTTCAATAAATTTACAAAATTTATTGTTAATATTTATTCATAAATGTTGGTAATTTTTTATATAACAACACCATAGAAATTTTACAATGTATTTATTGAGTTATATACTGAATGTTTTATAAATCATTCATTCTAGAATAGATCATTTACATCATGGTGAAAGAGTTTTGGAGCACACACAACATTATAACATTCTAATATACCCATGTATCATTAATTCAGTCATCAAGACCATCAAGTACATGGGTAATGGTGGTGTATAATTTTAAACCTGGCCAGTTGGTCACCGTAAATAGTTTACCAAAAATAAGCTACCAATATTCTAGGGTTACTGAGCACCTTAAGATCTTGATGTGTGAAAGATATGATCTATAGTATCATTAATTTACTTCGAACACAAAACACTACTAAGGATATATTTTCTACATATATAATGGAAGCGCACAGATGCAGGATTTGGGAGTACATCATGTTATCTATATTGTATAAAGATCATTAATGGGATAAGTTCAAAATGTTTTCTAATCAATAGTTTTATCAAGAAACATACAATGTGGAAAATGATATAAAATTGTTGATCGTGTGTTAGAGAAATAGATCACTGATGGAATATGCAACATAATTCACTTAGCTATTTTATCTAGATCTAGAGTATAACACCCACACCTAGATTTCCCAAATTACACCTAGGTGGGGTTTTTTATGTGACCTCAATCACCCCGCCCTATATACTAGAGGTTTATGACTACTTATTTGGGAATATAATAGCCATGGGTGGAATATCCATAGAATGATAATGCCTAATGTTAATGCCAAATTCTAAAAAAAAATTAACTTGTCCTATCCATATAATCTACATCCTGAGTTCCTATAGACATAAAAAAGGAGTCAAGACAGCCCCCAAATCTAAAATATGACGTTTTAAATATATCTACATCAAGATGTAATACATATAAAAGTATAATTAGTTAAAAATGTAAAAACATAAATAAAATGGCACACTATTCTGTACATACTATTAATGAAAATTGAATGTAAACTACCCCATCCTCTTTTCCAACTCACAAAATCATCCAACAAAATCCTCAGCCACCATGTCTACCCAACAGAACAACGTGTCTATCTATAAAAAGTAACCATATACTAGTATAAAATTGGAAGATCTAAAAAACATATATCAATACCAATTTCTGGTATATAGGTAGGGGTGTAGACAAATAACTCAGTAAGAATCCCCAATTCCATGACCATACTGACTACTATAGAGATTAAGTGGATATTCATGAAATATATAAATATAAAAGTAATTTAATGCTCATGAAGATCACCCACTCTAAAACATAAAAGAAAATGTAAAATAATCATACATTTCTAGTCATCATGTGTCAAACAGACTACCTCACACCACAACCATACATGTTTCCACAAGTGTTGATGTGGCTATTAAAATGAGTAACTACTTGGGGAAAATATACCCTTCCCAAAAAAAATAACCCACTCAATTTAAGTATACCCATCTTAGGAATATAATAAAACCACTCAGGAATCCATTATCCCCGAACAATAATCCATCCTAGGGTTAGTCCCACTATTCCTCATATATGAAATACACCCAAGGATATAGCATCCCCCTTTAACTATCATCTGTAATATGCTCTGAGGTCATATCCCCAAGGAAAAATATGTATCAGTCCCTCATCAGAAAGAGAAAAATTCCCAATCAAGATATTGGCCATAAAATCATCAATTTAAGTAGAAAAATATTTCCACATTATATATATTAGAAAACAACACATATACTCCGGGGATACCACTCCTTGGATCCAAGTACCACATCCACTTAGGGAATCCCACCCTGGAACTTCCCTATGTCACATAAACATATATATACATATTAATGTACCAAAGAAACAATATCATCCTCAAACCTCTAATATCACACATCCAGGGACTTCCACTCCAAAACGTTATTCAAATTTCACACATGTCACATGGTTTACTCAATCTATTGAATCTATTATCACATGATCTAGGTCATCCCCTTTATTTCATAACCTATTATTTACATTAAAACCACATCACAATCACAATGGGATTTGGTATATAAGGTGAATCATGAAATTATTACTAATTTTACCCTCCAAATACCCTCCCTAAGGTTAACTCGATATCAAGGAACCCACCAGGGTCCCCTGTGTCACATCTTCATCTCTTAGACTTACCATTTTTAGAGCCAGGACATCACTAAATATCAACAAGGGTCCTTCAGAACCATTTGTACCATCTAAATAGTTCTTTCCCATCAATATAGATTAATTAGTAACGTGTATACAACCCAGAATCATAGTCCCATACACATATTCTTGCATAAATATGAAAAAAGAAACAAAAATAATATTCACAATAAGAGGCCCATATACAAGAAATAATTCTTTAGAAAAATAAGGGATTTTCCTTACAATGTTAAATAGTACAAAACACCTCAACTACTTTCATTCATAATTATACTAGAAACAAAGTAATCAATACCATTTTTTAATTCCCCTAAGAATTTACATCAAAATAAATCAAACTCACATTAAGGCTATGGAAAAAATTCCACAAATTGTTTTAGAAAACCTCTTTTCCATTTTGAATACAATCACAAATCCCATTTCCTGTATGAATTATTTTCCATTCAAATTCAATATGGATCAAAACAATTTTTAAAAAGAATAAAAGGGAAACCTATTTCTCTTTGAAACCAAAAAACCCCACCCCCATGAAATCTAGAGCGATGTACAATGACATTCATTCATCTAAGGTAGCCCCATTGAACCATTTAGCATGTTATGCAGGGAATGTTGAATATTAGGCTAGTTAGTTCCCATATAAATTTATGAATGAGAACACATGATTCATGAAACACATCGATAAATATAATAAAAAGAGATCATGATAAAAAATTCACCAATTTAATGGAACAATCAAATATTATCAAGTCCACTAACCTTATCTGATCTATTTTCCATATAAAAAATTTCATTTTATAACTACCTAGGCTCATCTATGAATTACTACCTCTCACATGTACCTATCTTAACCCAAGACATGAAATAATTAATTTCATCCCAATTATAATTAATTAATCAACTCATTTTTGATCATTATTCCACAATTTAAGAATTAATAATATTAATTCTTTTAGGAATAAATTCTAAAATATCACAAAGTCTCCATGTGCACTAAAAATGCAAATAACTACACATAAAAGGTTAATTACACACTCCTTACCCCATTATAAGAAAAATACCTATCACATGTTGTTGATACAATAAGAAACATAACATAAATTAAACATAATTGAAAAAATAATTCATGGTGGAACATAACATAAGGTAAATGATGAATTATGTTTTGAATTTCTTCTTCTAGGATACCCAAAAAAATGATTCAAAATAATTACTCCTCATATAGGGATGATTCCTCTATGATCTTGTTGAATCATCTGAAAACCCTACCTAAAATTCATCGAAATTAGTAGTTAATAATGGAAAATGGATTGATGTGGTATGAGTAACTCATCCATATTGTCTAATAAATCACACTTAAAATCACTCCAAATCCATGGGTGATCAAAGAAAAAAAGGATGGATGAAACCCTTGGGGATTGGTTATGGGTGATTGAAATGAGGGAGGAAGGTTATTTATAAAGTGTGGGTGGAAATGAGATATTTCACAAAAACCCAAACACTATAGGGATGAACAATGGCTTGTAAAACAACATGGTCTTCCTAGAATAATCTCTTTAGGTCACATAACAGTTCATGTCACATAGTTTGGGTTACTTACTACCCTCCATTTTAAATTGGAGGCCTCTCCCTCACAAAAGACTTGGAACATAGGGAGGGACTCTTTATAGCCATCAAAAATTTTCCTCCCATGTTCCTCCAATGTGTCGACTGGGTAATTTTACCGCTCTAGCTCCCCATAGTGATGTGTCAAGGCCTCAAGTATCACTGAAAATAGGTAGATCCTAGGTGTTTTTTCATCTAGTCACACACTCCTAACTACCCTCAAAAAAATTCCAAATTAAATTCCTAACATGGTCATTTTTCAATCACTATTTCTAACAAGCGATCCCCCATCGTACCACACCATGAATCATGGAATAGAGCGTGCTTGGTACACTAAAACCAGAATCAATATAATCCCATGGTGTATGAGATATTTGTTTCAATCACCCAAACACCCACTATTTCTATTCACCACCATGACCATCATGGGAATTTCACCTTGCCTATTTCTGAAAGGATTGTCCCCACCGACACCATTAATATCATAGGGAACCAAGCCCTATACCATTACAATGGAAATCAAAATTTCTAAATAATCTTCTACCATATCTTCCACTCCATGGAGAAATTCATTGATGAATGGGAACCAAACCCATCTAGAAATGGAGCCCCTACACAATAGTTGGATACAATCCTTTGTTCTCTCCTTGTATGTGTCTGCAATATAAATCTATTTTAGATCCACTCACCCTATTTTAATTCCCTATTAACCCCTAAAACACCACCCAATCATTGAACAACATTTAAAAACATCTCTTTAAAATGTTCTAAAACATGAAATATTAATATGAACCATGGTTCCTAGTATGAACCCCTCACTAAAATAAAATATTTACATTCCCCCTAAAAATCATATCTCATAATGAAAATGTGAATTTAAAATATCCCCCACAACCATAATTATCATCTTAAATAGGATTTGGCAGTCAACCAGTCATGAACCATTATTTATTTACATTCTCACAACATCAATAAATCATAGTTCCCTATCACAGAAAGCCAAGCAAAATTCAACTGTGAAACCCCAACCACCAAGCCCAGACACCATATTATGTCTCTAAAAATATTAATTCAATTACTGAACCACCTCAACTCTACCCGACACGACATTTTTGTAGTGGTATTCACCTCACTACATTCAATTCGTTTTAATGGGATTAGTTAATCCTTCACTATACAACTTCTCACAAAACTCTAGGCCTAACCCACTAGAACATCACCACACCACACAATCATGATGACTTAACACAATAAGTAATTTTTAAACCATCCTAACACTAAAAAAACCTAAAACACAACTTTAATTTTAATTCCATAGTTCTATACTCAACCAACCCATCCAACTTTTATATTTTACCCTCAATCATTGATATTCCACCAATCTGTCTCTCTCATAGATCATGCAACCTCATCATTGATCCAATCACCAACAAACAGAGACTCAATCAAACACCACATCTAGACCCAAATTATTTATATCTAATCACTATTTTCGCAATAAAATATCACCCTTCCACTAAACAACCTCACTACACCCACAATGTATTCAGTATGAGGGAAAACACCTATGAAAAATTTGATTCTCCCTAACATAATATTTTTTTTATTATAATCCCTAAAAAAATATCTCAATATCCATCACTCATGTTTGTTCTATTACCATGCACAATGATTGGACATGACCTCATTTCCCATAGCTATGTACCATCCAACAATACTTATCAAAAAAGAGAAACTTAGTGATCAACTACACCCATAAATACAAAACATTATATTGTTGATATCTTATTCATCCTAGGGATTTTGGTGTTCCACACCAAAAAAATTTTCAATAAAAATCATTTACATATTTATTTCACTCACACTATAGGAATAACCCTGTAAAATACACACAATGCGGCCCAAACTATGGAATCATTAAAACATGAATCAAGGGTTCCAAAATCTAAACCCACAAACTCATATCCTACTTCTCAATCCCAATATCGTGCATCCATGCCTCAAGTCCACTATATGAATAGTTCTAAAAACAAACCTAGCGTATCCCCTTAGCTAGTAAACCAAGACTCAATATACTATAGTCTAACACTCAAAATCCATAATCCCAATTTATAAAAGGACAAGTTTCTTACCTGAAAAACAAATCAAACCATGTCCACACTCACTAGTAACATCATGAACTTTCTATGAAACATTATGAATAAGGAAAAAAACAATTAATGGATTCAAGTCACACCCATATGAAATTAAAATAAACAATCAAACTTGCTCAAATAGGTCCCAACTTCTTATTTCAACAATCATATTCATATAACTCCTTGGAATCCAAGGGTATTTTTCAAAACCAAAATTTCCAAAATCCCTTGTCTAGATGGTCGTTTTTTCTAGTAACCAATGTTTTTTTTAAATATTTATATTCAAATAAAATTTCAAAATGAAAATATTCTTAATATTATGATTAAACTGATAAATACTAATTATTTTTAAAATTACTGTCTCCATGATCTATTCTCGGAAAAATGGAATTATAAAATGGTTTTACTCACAACATATAATAGAAACAAACATACACACCCAGAGTTGATGCTAAAATATTAACATTACATTTTTGTACTTGATACTAATAAATGTGACCCATTTCTTTATATAATCCTTAAAAAATAAAAAAAATATTGGTTCACTTATATACCAAATTAAATGCTTGGATTGGAGAATTATTAAAAAATTCATAAAAACATGGATATATAAACTAGAAGTTCTGAATGATAATCATTATCTCCCACTATACACATTTTTCCTTTTTTCCATAATAACACTTTAACATTTCACATAAAATTCATTATAAATGTAAACTTTCTTGACTCAAATAATTTTACATAATTCTCCATAACCAAGGGAAAATTAAATATAATATGGGTGATATCAAATTCTCAAAATTGGTAAAAAAATGATTTAATAATTGGATGTCATCAGTGAGAGTAAGTTGAGTATAAGGTTATGATGATGTAAGAATAATTCATAAGAACAAAATAATTGAATTCATACTGATGAATTCCCAGATAATTATTCATGAAATATGGAATTAAGATTTTAGAAAGGCAATAGTCCTTAAAATCAATAATCATGTCCCACATGATGTCGATTTTGATCAAATTAAATATTTATATCACATAAGAAACATAAAGAAAAATTTTTGGTGCCTTGTAACATCGTCATCATTTAGTCCTTCTAGAACCCTTATAATTTGAATAAACATACCTCCAATTTCCAATATAATTATTTAGAAAACATAATCATTACCCAATTTATTTAAATTCATTCTAGGTGCACCCATCATATAATCTATATTGGTCACACCCATGAGATATAATGGGGCTAAACAATTAGTGTAAGCTATATCGGGATCACCTATGAGCGAGAATGGGGCTAAACCAATCAAAAAAAAAATCTATAAACAATAAAATGAAAAAAAAACATTTTTAATCACCCACATTACAATATAACAACCTTGAGAACAAATATTACATGTTTCTTAAAATGGTAATATAAATGGGTTCAATGAAAATATATTTAAAAAAGTATCATAAGCCATCCTGAGAAAGAATATTAATAGTATAGTAACATCAAAATCCCAAGAAAATAGTGGCATCTTTATAGGATTCTAGAAAATATGAAAATACCGTTAATATAATGTTTAAAAAATCTCTTTAAAAGCCAATGGAAAATAAATTTTTATATGTGTAATATTTTAAAAAAATACCAAATTTTGGGGAATTTTTTTTAAAGTAACCATTGAATCATATAAAAAAATATCAAATAAAATAATGGTCATTGAGGTAGTAAAATTGGTTCATGTCATATATGCTAAAAATAAGTGTTCGTTTTAATCATTTTGGAGTAAAGGGAATAAAAAGTTGCCCATTTGGAAAAAATTTAGAAATTTTCATTTACATAGTTTTAAAAAAAGGTCAATGATCATGTGAAATAGCTGTAGGAAATCTTTTATATTTAGGGAATTATTTTTAAAAAAAATATATATAACAAGGATATATAAAAGAAAGATTTCTTATTTAAAAGATGATATATGATTGGTATCATTTAAAAATTTCTCTCAAGATGTTTTTTATTAAATAAGGGGGTAAATTGAAATCATTCATGTATGAACCATTAATAAATTGATTATAATAAAAAATGTGCTTCAAAAAATAAGGTAATATTATTTTAGACCATGTAAGATTGAGCATAAACAGTCCAAAAAAGAAAAGACATACGAACATAATGCTTTTTCCACATTGGTATCTTTTCTATACAAATAATTTTGAACGAATAACATCAGATGATACATTAAATATCATGAACAGAAGAAGATTAATGATATAATTTATAAATGTGGTAATATATACACATCATAGATAAATAATTTCAAATCCTATTCATATGACCCAATAAATGATAATTAGAGAGAAATAACTCTTATAAGGATAATATAAATGAATTTTGAATTAATAAATTATTTGTTAAAAATATAAATCCACCAATCATATGTTCAAATATATATGAAAATAATTTATATGTAAATTTAAACATTGTCATGGAAAAAATATTCAATTTAAAATAGTTATAACCCAACTAAAATAAATTGAGTTAAGAAACCCTTTAACACTTGGTAACTTCCATGTAAAAATGCACTTGTACGAAATAATTAAAATTAAAAATTAAAATTCAATGAATTATATTTGATTAATGATTCTTGTAAAAGGGAATTTTATTCACCATATAAATGTATTTATGTTGATAATAATAAAATATGCCTCGATGAATGGGACATGTGATGAAATCCCTTCCCTTGAGTCCCAAATATCTGTATATATCCATCAACCCATGTATAATTCACTCATTGAAATTATTGGATTACATATGTAAATTTTAATATACTAATAATTTAAAATTAAATCATTTATTACATAAACAAAATGACTTATATATCTATATAACTGGTTAAATCCCCATTGGGTGACTTCAAAACGTTATCCCATAATTTGATAATGGATTCATTATGTTTATCATTGTCAAAAGGTTTATTGATAATTTATATCCATAATATTAATCATCAAATAATTATATTCTTTATAAATAAATTATAATTTTAATTCCCACCATTAAATATTGTTATGAAATATTAAATTTTTTAAAATCATAGAGATGGTAGGTCGTATCTATGCTCGCATAATGTTTTCATTTTTCAATGATTATTATGGAAATAATTTAGGTATTATTACGTTTAAAAAAAAATAATATCATAAAAATAATATTACTTATTTATACAAAATTATAAATGTAATACATTTTATGTGCTGATGAAAAATGGATCACATCGCTTCGTGGAGGTTGTAGTACACATATAATGGTGAACTACATTATCATTTTTTAATGAAAGGTAGGGGAAGAAAATAGTTATTATATTTTCTTTAAAAATTGATATATATGTCACTAATATCATATATAAATATTAATTCCATCATTATTACCAACCATTACATGTGGTGATGGAAAAAATAACATCATTCTGTTAGACAGTAATTCATCGTAGACATGAATTATGTTTTCCATTCCCATTTGATTGATGTTGGAGATGTATATATGTTATTTCACAAATAAAAATTACTATATATAGTTTATTGGTGAAATTATTTCATCATGTTTGGAGAAGCTTCAATATAGGTGAAAGAATAAATTAAAAAAATTCTTGATTAAAAACTATACCTCTATATGAGGAAACCTCCATTGATTTACACATTAGGACTTATAGTGTCTATATGTCGCTAAAAATAGTGACAATATAACAGGGTTATGAATTTTATTTAGGTATTTTGGTAGATTTTGAAATAAAATAATAGTTCTTTAAGTGAGATGAAATGAGAAAAAGATGTTACCTTATATAAGAGAGGGGAGCCACATTGTTGAAATTTCATGAAATATAAATTTAATATAAATTATTTATGATGTACATATGAATTAAAAGTGATAATATTAGAAAAAACAATTATTAGTATTATAAATAATTTTATAAAATTATATTTGGACACATTTAGAATTTTGTTACCCATATCCTTTGGTTTTAAACTGCCTTTAACCCTGCTCACCCATACCGCAACAACAAGGTTTATTACACTTTGAGGGTTATAATAGTTTCTATAAGTAGAAAAAAGTTCCAAAAATAGATCAAGATTTATATTAAATATAATATCCTAATTAATGGGTCAAATATAATATTTTTATTAATTATATTTAATTTCATAAAATATAATTTATTAAAAAATTTCATTAATGTCAATTTTTAGATCTATTCATTACACTGACTCTAATGACATCAAGATTAAAAATGAAATTAGATCCAAATATTTTATTACATAAATGGACTATTATATTGACCTATAAAATTCCTTGTACAAATTAATTATCCAAAATTATATTAATTTTAATATGTTTCATATAATTTATATTACTATGTAAGATTTGTGTAAGAATGTAAGGTTATTATTTCATCAATTAAAATTACTTAATAAATTACCATGATGAATATAGATCATGTAAATTTCAAATTAATTTTTATAAATTAATAGGTCTTCAATTTATCTTCATTTTAAAAATATTATAGTCATTAAAAATAAGAGTATATCATTTTTTACTATTCTTTACATAAAATATTATTAAATTCATAATCACATTAAAAATAAAAAATTCCATATAACTAAAAATGGGATGATTTTGGATGATATTTACCAATCCAAAAAATCAATTTAAATATTAGGGACATTTCATAATCCTTATCGAATTGTTTTTAATTCATAATTACTGGATTTACCCTTTATAGTGGAAACAAAAATTATTATTGTTACTATTCATATTAAGCAATAATAAAAGGGAATTATTTAACAAATTAAAACATCATGATTCAAAATATAAAATCTATTTCTTAAAATTTGATATATATTAATTATTGAATTAAATTTGAAATCAAACCCAACAAACATGATTAAAAACGGGTTTTCAGAAAATTACCAATTTAAATATAAAATGTTTTACACAAAATTATATTATAAAAATCATTTGAAAACACTTAATTGGATTTTTTAAGTCACTAAAAACCAATTAATGATTAAAATTAATCAAAAATATATTTTTACATTGAAAATACATTACAATAAAATAATTGTTTCAATAAAAATTTGTATTTTTCCTTATTCACTAAAAACAAAATGTTTTTATAAAAATAAAAACAATCACCAAAAGATATTTTTCATATTGTAATTAAAATAATGATATTTTTTTAATCAAATATAAATTTTGAAATTTAAAAATATATTGTAATATTTACTCAAAAATGTAATTAATTTTTTTATTAAAACATATTTTTTAAGAATAAAATCGCTTTAATTAAATATTAAGTGCTTATTTACTAAAAAGTAATGAATGGAATTTTATAAATTAAAATTTTTATATATACATATTTAAAATATTATTTATCCCAATTCAAACCCTCCAATTTAGTGGCTAGTTTATAGTAGTCATATTTAAATAATAATATTCTGCTATATAATTATGAATAATGATTCTTACATTGTACACTATAAAACATAGTCATTTTTTATCTCGGGATATTACAAACCTCATGAAACCACATGATTATTGATTTTAAAAATATTTTTTTTATTAAAATATGATTTTCCCTCAAAAACCACACACCAAAAACCCATTTCCATATGTATAACATATAATCTTAGACAAAATCAATCAAATATCCCCTCGAATATATATTAATCTCATCTCCCCTTATAAAATTATTAATAAAATTAGATTATATTAAATGTTACAATAATTAATGATGTATTAAACCATGGAATCATTTCAAACAACACTACTCGTATGTTCTTACATCATGCCACAATAATACAACTATTACAATGCATGAATGGCCATTTAAACACCACCCATGTCCTATAAATCATCTTGAACCTCATCTATGCCATTTTGTGATTATTGATCTCATATAAAACCTCCCTCATCCTATTTTTCATAGTAAACAAATAAAACCTCCTGAAAACTCTGGTTTCTACTAATTTCATGGGGTTCAGAATTTTCTCGGTCTACCTCTCGTTTAATAATAACCTAACGCTACCTATAGAAACAATATATTTTCCTAAGATGGTATCTAATACCACATTACAAATCCCTAGACCATATTTTCTATATTGAACTAGGGTGAGGATTCATTATATTTCTATAAGAATACCTCCTCATAGGCTAGAGGATGATGAATATTAGCTATGAACTAAAATAGTTATCGGGAGACTATACCCTCTAATATAAACCATGTCAAACATGACTGAATATACTAAAAAAATAATCGTTACCTGTCAATATAACAGGAATTACATGCACCTTTAAATATTAAACAACGGTCCAAGATATCCCCCATTGTCTAGAATATAATTCAATAAATCTATCTACATAATATAGCAATACATAACATTGTAGTAGCAAAAAATCAAGGTAGAACGTAAATAAAATGATTCAATTGAATGTATATATGAAAAATGAAAATTGAATGTAAAAATTCCAATACTCCAACCTAACTCACATAATAATTATTTCAAATCCTCAACTGCAATGTATCACTAAAAAAACAACATGTCTAGCACCTAGAAATACATACTCTTTGAGAGAAAATGGGAATATATACCCATATACATCTAAACATGATATATTTATGTTAGTAGGGTGTGGGTCTTATGACCCAATATAAGACCCTATTTCCCTAACCATAATGAGTCCTGTTTTGAACATGTTGGTGTGCATAAAATAAATAAATACAATGTTTAGTCATTAGTGAGTGACATAACCACATATAAACATAAAACGCAATTAAAAAAATCAACATAAGTTCTTTGGGTGTCAACCACACCACCTCTCCCCCAACTATAACTACATTGTCTAGTTTTTATATGTCTTTAAACATGAGTATCCACCTGATTGAAATATACCAATTCTTCAAACATAATATTTGAATAGGGGGGGAAATTGATATCATTAATATATGAAAAAATCACCCAGGGAATCCCTTATCTTGAAACCATATTCCTACCCCGAGGGTCTTACCCTGGATCCAAATATACCATGCACTTGGGTATATATTCTATCTATGGAACCATCATCTATCATAAATTCTGGGGATTTTATCCCCTATAAAAAGCAGGTATCAAGCCCTCATTACCATGAGACACATTCCTACTTGAGTTCTTGGCAACACATTCATCAATTGAAACAAACATATCTTTACACAATATAAATACAATAAAATAACTCATATAGCCAAGGGTATCCAATCCCCAGCTTTAGGTAGACATGAACCCATGGTATGCCACCCAATAACTTCATTATGTCATATATATACACATATATACCATTACACACAGTCAATGACCACATGGATCCCAAAACATTGTATAGAATGCACCATTGGTATTCAACACTAGATCCTTAGGTACATACTAAAAATTCCACACATGTTTCTCTATATTCCCACAAACATATCACCAGACAATTGATGCCTCTTCATGTTCATGATATATCCAAACAACATTATCCACCATAGGCCAAAAAATAATTTTTTATAAAAAATAACGCATGAATTCATCACTTCTCTAACACCATTCATAAAATACCTTATGTTAACAAGATAATGAAGAACCCATTGGGATCCCCTAGGTCACATCACTATCTTTTGGGATATCATTTTGTTTAACTCATAATTTCCCTTAACATTTGTTATAGTCCTATAGGTGTATTTCTACCCTCTAAGGGTGTTTATCACATCTACTTAAATCAACTCATCACTTAGATACCAAAATACATCTTAGGATGAAACAAAATATCATCCATCTACATAAAATAAAAATAAATAAAATTATAATAGTAAAATTCACTTATAAAAGAACTAATTATTAAGAAAATGGGGGAATATACTCATGAGGTCAAACTAAAAAAACCCAACAAGGCCCTTTAATATTTCATCTAAAAAACAAGTAAATATAATATTTTAAAACCATTTATAAAGGATATAATATTCTATAATATAAAAGGAAATCCCTTTTCCAAATCAATCATGAATTATTTAGAAAATCCCTTTTATATTTTCTATACCATCAAAAATCACAATTCTCAAATCACCAATTTTCAATTAAAATTCAATTTGAGATATAAAACTTTTTAAAACACATTTTAAAAAAAGGAAACATTTTTTGTTTTGATATCAAATAGATCATTCTAAAATATTTATAATGGGTAAAACTGTAAATAATTCTTCCAAGGTGGAAAAATATAACAGTTTACCAAACAATACAATCTATGTTTTCTTTTTGGCCGATAAGATCCCATCACAATTTATGGTCTACATTTAATAAGGCATACATCGTGTAGATAGACAGAAAAATTATTCAACAAGAATATAAATCCACTAATTGAACAAGAAACTAAAATAAATTCAAGGTAAATTTACCCTTAAAAATGCATTTTTTTAACATCCAAGCACATCCATCACGTCCTTAGTAGTTCAAAACATCACATCCACTCTCAGGAACCTCTCTCAAGACTTTGCATCAAATAATTAATTATAACAAGAAATATATATTATTGAATTAATCATTAAACATTAATATTAAACATAAAAATTAATAAAATTAATCCTATTATTTATGAACACCTAAATATTATAGTCATAGTATCACACTAAATTCATGAACAACCACACTCAGATGGGGTTTTTCACACTTCTGATACATTCAAGAAAAATAATTATCACATTACATTAATCATATACGAAACATAACCATTTAATTTAAATTTGTAAATAAATCTATGTTGTAAAATTTCATTAATGTGAACTACAAATGGATGATTCAATATAACATTATGGGACACCCTCTAAAATATAAACACCAAACCATATTATATTGTGAAGATTCCATCATGATCTAGTGAAATATTCTTCAGAACCTAAGTTGTTTTACAACTGAATTAAAAACAATATAGAAAAAAATTAATGTAATATGAATAAGGAAATCAATCAAATTTAAAATGAATTTTCATCAAAATCACCCCAATCCCAAGGAAGATCGAATGATAAAATTGGGGAAGAAACCCTATAGGTTCCCCCAAACATGAGAGAAAATACAGAGGATGTTTATAAATAATACAGAGGGGTATAGTGGTATTTCATCAATATCAAAACCACATAGAGATAAACCATGACCTACACCACATAAGGGTGGGGCTCTAGGAATACCTTGGGGTCCACAAAGATTCCAAAGACCCATAGTGTGGGTACCTCACCACTCTTTATATTAAATAAGTTACCCACCCATAAAAAAATAACCATGTGAAGGGACCTCCCATTGCCCTCTCAAAATTCCCACCCACGTACCACTATTGTACGGATCATGGTGGGTCACCTCCAAATCTCTAAGAAATGATGTTCTAATCCATCTAGGTCACTACACTCACTAAAAACACATGGAACCATGGTGTTATCTCATCCCAAAACACATTCCCAACCATATTATAAAAAAATAATCATTAATAATCTAGAATAGGAATATCACCCATAACCATTTTCCGTTTGGAATCCACCCATCGTTCCATGCCATACGCTAAAGAATGATGTTCCTTATAGTACCTCAGAAAAGGAACCCATAACATAACACAAAATAAGATATATTGTTTAGATCTCCCAAATTCTCACCATGTGTGACCACCAATATACCCAGCTCAGGTGTTTCAATTTTTCATTTTTGATTGGTCTATCAACTCAGGTTCCATACCCAAATCAGGGTGAAACACAATACACCACATCCCTGGAAACATGTGTAACCCCAATAGTTTTCCATTTAATCCTCTACTGGGTACCGTGATCACATAGGGTCCATGTACCTCCATCATAGAAACAACATCATTTTGCCTCTCCTAAAGCTAGAGAACCTTTAGTAAAAATCACTTTCATGTCTACTCGACACTATTCTAATCATCCATTATTAACTAAAAACTACACCCTTTCCTCAATAAATAGTCATAAAAATCTTCTTTAGCTATTGAAAATATTTAAATATCAATGAAATTCATATTTCACAATAATAATCCCATACCAAAATTAATAATTCATATTTCCCCTAAAACTCACACCACATAAAGGACATAGGGTTTTAAATAGAGCCTATAGAAACGATTACTTTAAATAAAAATGATATGAAATGGAGATAAATATAGTTATTTTAATATAGGATTAACATTATATTATTTGTGACTTATGAAAATTTGGTTTATAGGGAATCTATCACAATGGAAAATATGGTGGGATTGATGGGTTTAACTGATGCCTCTACTACTATGGTAGGTAGTAAGATCTCTTCTTATAGTCCGAAGGGGAAGTGAGAAGAATCCAATATAAGAGGTGGTGTAATCATGAATCATTAGTCAAATTCCATACAATTAGAATCTATGAGAATTAAATTGGTGGTCCACTTCATGTGTGAAAAAGTGAGTCACACCAATCCATATGTCTTGGAAATGACATTTACATGATACCAGTGTGGTATTAATGGAAACAATCATTTATTTTTCAAAGAGAATCCATTGGTATTATATTTGGATATTTATTTATCACAACCCTAAGGTGTAATCTGATATATCCAAGAGAGAAAGTCATTATTTAAATATTAATGTGTACTCTCATGAATCCCATCATACTTGAGATGGGTTTAATTATAGGAATCCTTATATATCTAGGAACGTGAAAAGAGATCATGTTCTTAAGCTAGTGACTTTAATGTGTACATCCTTTGTCACCTCATTTATATATTCAACATTTCTAGAAAATTTTTAATCCCATTCATTCAATTCATCTATATGGATTGATTTTTTGGTCTTATAACTTGAGTTACTTCCATTAATATTGGATCTTTCTACTCTTTTAAGAATGTGGAGAATATAGGGTATTATATTCCTTGCATGTATTGTGGTAGTAGGTAATCTCTATGATTTTTGTTGTCATTTATTAGTTATTCACCTCAATATATTCATCAATATTTTGGGTATGAACCGTATTATTTAATCAATAGACTTGATTGATTTTTATTATTGTAGGGCTCATATCCTTTCACTTGATAATAATTCATTTATTTTAGGTTTAGTGGGACTTAATATTAGAAATCACACACTTCATATTCAGAATATTAGATCAATATCTTGTGGGATTTATAGTCTTTATTTTTATGTTTCTAAACATATCATATATAATGATCTACGTTTAATATTGAGTATGTATCTTGAGGTTTTTAGATGAATTCGTTTGGTTGTATACTCAGTGTGAGGTAATGTTTTTCACAAATATGCTCACATAAAAGAGCTGCATATCCATGATATCATATAGGATTTAATCTAGTGGTATGAAATTACTGAAAGTGCACTAGAAGATCTTGAGAGAAAGGGTTTTCTTCACCCTTGTATGTTACCATGGGTGTCAAAGGTTCCATTTGAAAATAAGGTGGATTGTAGCGAATGTATTTAATTGATTATTAGATGGCCAAATAGTGACTATTATGAATAAATATCTATTTCCATGAAATGATAATTTATTTGATCTACATAATGGATGAGGTGGTTTTAAAAGATTGGACGTACATTACGATACCATAGGCTAATTGTGATGGAAGTAGATATTCAAAAGACATCCACTTGGACCAGGTTTCATAATTTCTTGTATATAATCATGTCTCTTTGCCTTACTAATTACCTTGTTGTTTTTATAGCCTTAATGGACCAAATCTTTCATCCTTACAATGAAACCTTGTAGTGCTGTTTGTAGATGGTGTCCTAGTTTATTTTCAGATGAAATAGGATCATGATGGTCGTCTAAACACTACTTTGGTAATCCATATAGATTATTTCATGTGTTTTTAAAATGTTAATATGGAAAATTTGGATCTAAAAACTTGTGTTCATGGGTCTTATAGTTTATGAGATAAGAATTTTTGTTGACCAAAAGAAGATTTCGGTTTTGATTTCTTCAGAGAGACTCTGGAATACATTTGTTATCATAAGATTCTTACACTATAGGAAAAGGACTTTTTTGCGATGGGATTTGGTGTCTCGTCGCCAAAGGTCTGGCGCGGGTAGTGCGCCAAACCGTGCGAAGTTTTTTGCGACGGTGTGATCCCACCGTCACAAATTGTTAATTATTTGAGATGGGACCCATCACAAATACCCGATAGTGGTTAATAGATATTCGCGAAGGGATGTCATCCCGTCGCAAAAGGTGTGTCGGCAGAGACTATTTGTGACGGGACCCGTCGCAAATAACTTTTTAACCACCTAAAGTAATTAATGTGGGCGTAGGTATTTGCGACGGGTCCCATCGCAAAAGATACTATTTGCGATGGGCTGCCCTTTGCAAATAGTCTCGTCGCAAATAATCTAACCTATATATACCCCCATCTATTTTTCCTCTCATTCCCTTCAATTTTTAGATCTTGTTTCTCTCTGAACTTTAATTTCAGAGGGTAAATTTTTCTAAGTTAATATTTTTTGTTCACGAAAAAGTTGTTAAGCCATCAACATAAATAGCAAATCAAGTTTAAAAGTATTTATGTTTTATTTATTTTTTTTATTTCAAATTTTTATGTTAATTTTATTATTTTTGATTAGTTGTAATAAAGTTAAATTTAAATTGTTTTTCCATAAATATTTCATTGTACTAACAAATTGAAATTTTAAGTACTAATTTTTAATAATTAGTCGTAATTAATAATTATGAATGATAATTAGTAATGTATATAATTAATTTGTAGTAATTAATAAATATTTCTAATAAATAATAATAAATAACAATAATTTGTTCTTTATTAAAAATTATTAATAAATAGTAATAAATATTAATAATGACTAATAAATTGTAATAATGAGTAATAAATAGTTATAACTAGTAATAAATTGTAAAAAATATAAATTAATTGAAATAATTAGTAATAAATTGTAATAATTAGTAATAAATTGTAATAATTAGTATTAAATTGTAATAATTAGTAATAAATTGTAATAATTAATAAGAAATTGTAATAATTAGTAATAAATTGTAATAATTTGTAATAAATTGTAATAATTAGTAATAAATTGTAATAATGAGTAGTAAATAGTAATAATGGGTAGTAAATATTAATAAATTGTATTAATTAGTAATAAATTGTAATAATTAGTAATAGATTGTAATAATAATTAATAAATTGTAATTATTAGTAATAAATTGAAATAATTTGTAATAAATTGTAATAATTACTAATAAATTGTAATATTTAGAAATACATTATAATAATTAGTAATAAATTGTAATAATTACTAAAAATTAGTAATAAATTGTAATAAATTGTAATAATTACTAATAAATTGTAATAAATTGTAATAAATTGTAATATTTAGTAATAAATTGTAATAATTATTAATAAATTGTAATAATTAATAATAATTAGTAATAAATTGAAATAATTAGTAATAAATCATAATTATTAGTAATAAATGGTAATATTTATTAATAAACTGTAATAATTAGTAATAAACTGTAATAATTACTAATAAATTGTAATAATTAGTCATAATTACTAATATTTATTAATAAATACTAATAATAAGTAATAATTAGTAATAATTAGTAATAAATACAGATAATTAGTAATAAGTAGTAATAATTAGAAATAATTTGTAATAATTAGTAATTAATAGTAATAATTAGTAATAATTAGTAATAATTACTAATTGTTAGTAATAATTAGTCATAATTAGTAATAATTAGTAACTTGTAATACTTAGTAATAATTAGTAATAATTAGTAATAATTATTAATAATTTGTAATAAATTGTAATAATTATTAATAAATTGTAATAATTAGTAATCAATTGTAATAAATAGTAATAATTATAAATAATTAGGAATAATTAGGAATAATAAGAATAATTAAGAATAATTAGCAATAATTATTAATAAATATGAATAATTATCAATAATACAGAATAATTAGCAATAAATAAGAATAATTATTAATAATTATTAGTAAATATGAATATATAGCAATAATTATCAATTAATAGAAATTATTAGGAATAAATAGGAATAATTATAAATAAATTGCAATAATAAGTAATAAATGGAAATAAATAGTAATTAATAGGAATAATTAGTAATAATTAGGAATAAATACTAATAATTAGAAATAAATACTAATAATTACTTATAATTACTAATAATTAGCAATAATTACCAATAATTAGGAATAATTAGCAATAATTAGTAATAAATAGCAATAAATAGCAATAATTTGTTATAAATAGAATTAATTTGTAATAAATATCAATAATTAGTATTAAAAAGCAGTAATTAGTAATGAACATGAATAATTAGTAATAATTTGTAATAATTAGGAATATTTAGAAATAATTTGTAATAATTGAGAATAATTCATAATAATTAGTAATAATTGATATATATTAGTAATAAATAGTAATAATTAGAAATAATTAGAAATAATTACTATTAATTACAAATAAATACTAATAATTAACAATAATTAGAAATAAAATTGAATAATTAGCAATAATTAGAAATAAATTGCCATAATTATCAATAATTAGCAATAAATATGAATAATTAGAAATAATTAGTAATAATTAGTAATAAATATTAATAGTTCGTAATAAGTATAAATAATTAGTAATATATATGAATAATTAGTAATAAATTGTAATAATTAGTAATAAATAGTAATAATTAGTAATAAATAGTAATAATTAGTAATAAATAGTAATAGTTAGTAATAAATAGTAATAGTTAGAAATAAATAGGATTAGTTAATAATAAATTGGAATATTTAGTAATAAATAGGAACAACTAGCAATAAATAAGAATAATTAGTATTAAATAGGAATAAATAGGAATAATTAGTAATAAATAGATATTATTAGTTAGGAATAGTTAGAAATAGTTAGAACAAAATTTTAATAAATTTTAATAAATTTTAAGAACTTGGCACAATTTACAGTGGATTGATGGCACTCCTTTTGCTCGATGACTTTTCTCCTTTCAACTCTCACTAACTCAACACATTATGAAATATGTGGTGCAAAATAGGAATATTCAATCTTGTATACACGAGATTGGATATGCATTCATAGAATCAAATTTTTTTTTTAAAAAATTCATTGGTGATAGTTGGAAGAAGACGATTCATTAACAAAAAGGTGGATATTTTGTCTGATGGCTCATTTACCTAAATCTTTCTGACACTGAAATCACATTGAAGAATCTGGTTGGAGCAACGCATATTCATTCTCATGCATACGAGAATGAATATACCTACCTACGACCAGATTTTTCATTTTGAATTCAGTGTGAGAAAGAAGCAAGTAAATGAGCCGTCGGAAAAAAGAGTAGCTATCAATGTTTCAGGTGTCTCAATATGCTGATAAAATTGATAAGCGACTGTGTATATTGAGTAACCCACCATCCAAAATGGTTGAATCATAAAATTCATATGTGGGGAATTATTTTCTATTTCATACACTTGCATATGGGGAATAAAAAAATGAACAATGGAGTTTGTTTGAAAGGAACACAACATATAGTAACTGGAGATGAGTTTCATGGCATTCTGGATGAAATTATTGAGCTATGTTATCTAGGACATAATTACATAATGATGTTTAAATTTTTGTGGTTGGATACTGAGAAAGTCTTGGATGTTCATCCGACTCATGGAATAGTCAATATTAAATACAATAGTCTTATTACCGTAAATGAAAAATTTTTATTAGCTCTAGAGGAATATCAAATTCATTACGCAAATTAATGTGCTACTTTAAGAGACCTGGGTGATTAGTGGGGCAAAAGAAAAATGAAATCTTGGGAAAATAAATTTACTCAAACTAGATGTGGTCCTTCTAAAGGGGAAGAAATTGAAATTTTTCAAGAGACTACTCAAAATCCATCTTTTTTCACAAAGATATGTGAATATCAATGATGACACCACACAATTAAGTGTCGATGGTGACAAAGATGTTAATGATGTTGCAAATTAATTTTAAATGACAAGGGATGGTGAAAGTGAAACTCATATGGATATTGATGATACTGAGGAGGAATATGAAGACATTAACATCATTAGATATAAAGATGACGATGTAGGTGAACATTGACACTGTTAAATGATGGTTTGATCATAACTAATATATATCTATATATAATAGTTATTTTATACTATCTACTAACAACAATAATTACGTGTTTCAGATGGACTCTAGTATATTACATGAGTTAAAGGAGGCTGATCTACCATTAGACGTGGGGGATGTGGGATCTTCTGACCCTCAGCCAACTAGTGGTTCAGGAGGTACACGGAGGGGGCGCGGTTTTATGCAACTGATGATTCCAGACCCTATCCCCGAGCGACATCCCCGTCTTGGCTTCGATACACGCATAGAGAGGTATGATATCCTGTATATTTTAGTTATCTTTTTCAGTAGTTTATTTACATATACACTAATTATTTGAATATTTATTCTATTTTCATAGTTTTGCACATTTAGTTATTGGATAGGGGAGTGATATCTTGCACAACTATTTTTCTCACCCATGCATCACATGGGAAAAGATTCCTGTTGATGTAAATCTCGGTAGGGACAATCAATGGATGGTACGTAAACAAATAATATTTATTTTTAAATTTATTTTATTAATAACATGATATTGTATATTATTATTTGGGTTTATGGTTTCCCTTCGATGATAGCATGAGTTATGTTATACATGCAACAAGGGAGGTGGATATGTGAGAGAGTTTGCATCAGTTTATTCAAAATTAGAGAAATTCGGCCATTAAGAAAGCAGTTGCGACAGTATTTGATGAGTCCTGGAGAGCCCACTGACCAGAGTACGTTTCATCTCAGGTTTGGGTAGGATTATGTTAACACTGGTTGGGTGGTGGATTTCAGAGGAGGTATTCATTTGGTCGGCAGAATCGGGGGAGACAGGAGGTGATTCATCGAATGGGTAGCCGTACATTCAGTACGCATAGAGAAAATATGGTATGTATTTTTTTAAATATTTTATATAACATAAGATATAAATATTTTATTTTATATTCCAATATGCAGTCGAGCATCCCGATATTATATAGTACGATGTTTATCAGAAGATGTACAGTGGTCCAGCCACCAGAGAAATTAGAGGTGATCGCCAGCATCAGATTGTGGTTAGTCTTATTTTTTCAGTTGATAATTAACTGTATAGAATATTTTCACAATTTTAATTTCAAATTGTTATTAAAGGAGTCATATGAGGTTGAGACCTCTCAAAAATAGGCTGAGGGTCATGATAAGGTGACTGATCAGACTAGTGGCCACCATTTCGATGAGGCAGTATGGATACATGATACTCAATATGGTTTTGAGAATGGCCGAGTAGTTGGGATCAGATCTCATGTGACTCCTGGTACTTATTATGGTATTATTGCAATGTCGATGTCTAGCTCGAAAGGAGATCATGGAGAGGCAAGGCATCATCTTCTTCCTCACATTATCAAGAGCAGTTTCGAGATCAGAATGACCATATAGAGAGTTTGTAGAAGCATCCAGAAGAGATGTGTCAGCAGCAGTAGTAGTAGCAGCAGAAGTAGCAGCACGAGGAGGAGATGTGTCGATGTCAGCAGCATCATAATGAGCAGATGGATTACATGCGCCATCTGACTCATAGATTGGGGACGGAGTTTCCTCCACCATCTACTTTATCTCCTCCACCTCCTCCAGAATATGACCCCCAGTGATTTTTTTATGTTTAAAATATTGAATTTAACATTTTTTGTAATATGAAATATTTACAGTTTCAGTCTTTCATATTTGTGCGAATGTTACATAATTTAATTTTTTATATTTTATGAATTTTTTTGTTAATATTGAGAATATTGAGAATTTTTATTTATTTTTTATTTTAATTATATTAATATTATTGTTTCATTAATCACAGTTTTTTAAATATATTTTTTCAGTATTATATTTTCTAATGTTTTTAATAATAATAATAACAATAATAATAATAATAATAATATGTTATATTTTTTATATATCTTTGTGAATACTGAGAATTTTAATATATATATATATTAATTATTTTAGTAATATTAAAATTAAATTTTCAATAATCATAATTTTATCAAATTTTATTTTTTAAAATTTATTTATTATTTGCTACCGGATTAAGGGTCCATCGCAAAAAGTATTTACGACGAGCACATCGCCAATAGTCTAAATAAATATTTTTAAAAAAGTATTTGTGACAGGATTATGGGACTATCGCAAATACTTTTTGTGATGGGCATGTCGCAAAAATGGTTATATATATATATAAAGTATATAATTGGAAACTTTTTTCTAATAGTGAAGTTTCCCATCGCAAATAATATTGTTTTCGATGTTGTTTTCTACAATATGCTATTTGCGACGAGACCCCATCACTAAAGCTTATTTGTGATGATATCCCGTCACAAATAACCCGTCACAAATATGTATAATTCTAGTAGCGTTTGGCATTATAGTATAATTTAATTTTTGATTGGGATTTATATATATTATATTATCGCATTAATTCATTTACATAAAGGGGTGATATTTTATTATGTGTATAAATTTGAGAGATCATTTGTGGAGTTTAGGGTTGGATAAACATCACCCTTTCCTAATTTTTTAAAATATAATATTGGGATGTGTTATATAATTTAATGCATAGGGTATTGGGTTGGGGTATATTCTAGTGTAGGGTGATGTCAATGTATCTTATGGCTAAAACCAATTATAAAATCATGACAAAAATCACCCCACCCAATTACATGAATTTTTAGAAGTGGAACATGATTTGAAAACATAGAACCACTATATATAGACTCATTACTAATCATAATATTTTTTTTCCTAAAATTATATGAAATAATCATATAATTTCTTGGTTAAATATCTTTAAAACATTGATTTAAACTTTTCTGACATCAATAGAAAAGGAAAAATAGTGGCTGATACCTTTAGCCTGATTCTACTGAATTAAGAGGTAATGGAATCTAGAGATGAGTGGGTTTGTACATGATTATTCACTATGTTTTTTTTAAATGTGGATGGGGTTGACAACTGGTATTTTTGATAGGAGATAAATTCAAACTCTATTTTGATAAAAATATTTGGGTTGAAAAGTTAGAGAATAATAAATATTAGTGAATGGGTGGACTTAAAAATATAGGGGGGACCTCCTGTGATTTGTCCTGATATCCTAATAGTTAACTTTTTTCTATATGTGGTTAGTGGTTCTTTTGGACTTAAGTCAAGAGGTGATGAGTGGTGGAATTCATTCTATTTGTGTTTTTCAAACCATGCATACAATTATAATTAATTATCTATGATTCCTATATTGGTGATCCATGACTAAGTAAGAAAATGTTTATTTGGTGTCTTAATGCATCTCATTCTAGAGGATTGATGTTAAGAACCTATATCTATTTGGTTTATTTTATAATCTTACCAATCCAATGTGGTAGTGAGATAAGAACTCTATGGAACTTATTATTGGTCAACCTTAGTCTAGTAATGGCAAGGATGTTATATAGATGATTATCGACTAGTTGGTGAATGTATCCAGTTCCCTCCCTATAAAGTAATCAATGAGGGTGGAAGATCATGGATGAGTTTATATTTCAAATGTTTTTAGGATTCATGGTGTTCAATAAATGATTATTTCTGATCAAGAAACATGATTTACTTATCAGTTATAAATGGGAGTTTAGTAAGTAAATAGTACTCAATCGAAAATTATGGCCAACTAAAAAAAGATGGATTGTAATACAAATTGATATATGTATATTTTTGTTATATGTTATAATCTTTTGTTTTTTACATTGGTGGATAATGGTATAATTATTTATAATTAATAGTGGTTTTATATAATAATATTTGTCAATATTTAGTTAAGTTTTATCCCTTCTAATCCTTGTATATATGACCATCGTATTCCCATCTCTAATACTCAGAACATGGTTGGTATTTCTTATAGGGACCAACCATAATCTATGAGATAACGAGTATGTTTTAGTTGAACAAAAATTATTTTAGATAGCATAAATCCACAAAAAATATTAAACCAATCATCAATATTGTCCATTAGAACTTACTCTTAGTAATTTTGTGTTTTTTTAGTTTACACTCTACTCGGACATCATCGGTTATGGATGTAGCATAATATGACATCATTTTATGTCAAGAAATTTTATATTTTAGAGTGCCTCAAGAAATATTCATAATGGATACACATAAATTATTATATGTCATCTCTCTCTGATTTTTAACATGTTTCACAATTGATGAGGTCTCATGTAGTCCTGTCCTGCATGGTTGGGTTGGAAGATTTAGATTTATATCTCATCACCACTATTAGTGGGAAACCTATATATAATTTGAATAATAAAAAATCTGATGCATGGAATGATTATTTCTTTATTAGGTATATTTTGGTATTGCGGTGAAGATATCCATGAGACCAAGAATAATGATTCCAACACATAAGACCAATAGAATAACCTATTTTATATTGAGTTGTGCTAATAATTTTTTTACAACAAAAGTGTCTGGGTGTAAAGAATTATAAAAACACTTTTTATATTTATGTGATTCATTTATTATTTATTGATTATCATATCAATTTTTGGTTTCTTCCTATTACAAATATTTATGGGTTTTGAGGTCTATAAGTGGATTTTTAGTGGGTATAGGATCTAGGACAGGAAAGTTCATTTTATTTCAGTGTGGAAGAGATGCTCAAGTTTTTTAATTTTTTGTTGGGGATGATTGTGTCTTGTTAATAAATATTTTTCAATGGGGAGGTGTGTGGAAATGGTTTCATTGTGACATAACACAATACATTAAAGTGATATAGGAGATCAGGAACCATAACTCTACCATTTTAGGAACTACCATTTCAATGATCAAAAAGACATGTTGTATTTATACATAAAAGGGAAAACATGTAAAAAAATTAATTTTTTTTTCATGAGATGTTTCATCCAATATTTTTAGCAAAGTGAAATTATCACCTTTACCAAAAAAAATTCAACCTCTTCCTCAAGTATTTTCTCCCCATTGGAGCAATGTATGTCTCCTAGCCTAGGATACCACCCTTACCATTTCCCTTTTGGTGATTCTTCATTGAATTTGGGTGTAAATAATGAGGTAATTAATGATTTCTTTGGGATATCTATTTCTCTTCCCCTATATCCTTATATTCATCCTTTTCCTTTGATAATATAAACTATATTATCTCACAGAGCCAAAACTAGTCTTAAGGGTGGATTTTAAATTGAATTTAATAGTTTCAAAAGCTCATGAGAATCCCATTATCCTGATTCATATGATTTTAAATAAAGTAAATGATTTTATTATGTATATGTGGTATGTATATATATAATCTACCATTCCCATAGAACACCTAGGGTTTATAATTTCCCTATTTGAATTTATTAAAAAATTATTCTTCAGGTAATATATTAAGTGATTTTATACGATTGTTCACATATCTCTTTCATTATGTTGTTCAGAATGGTTATTTCATGAATTTTACCCTCAAAACCATGTTCTACAGTAATAAAGTTCTTCAAAAATGATTCCAAGTATATTTTGATGCCAAATTGTTTTTAAAATAGGATATTTAGTGATAATTTACAAATGATTTGTGTTTCCTGGTTTTTAAATTCTAGGTGATGCTTTTTATGTGGATGGATATGGGTTTAACATGGGATAACATGGGTGTGTGATGGTATCCCATATGAGTGATGGTACTGTATATTGTGATCTAGATATGGAATTGGGGACTGGAATTATTGGATGATAAAACATGACTGGTCTTGACCTCATTATGACCATGAGTTCTCTTAGAACTTTAAGATGACATATATCAACTAGTGTTCTTTAAGTGAGCCCTACTAGCCTTTGGCCCTTGGATAGAGACCTATATTTCATCTATTTTTTTTCAATTGAGTTGTGTTATTACATTCTAACCAATTATTTATATGGTCAATTTAATTTAGATCCTTTATATTTTCCTCAGTTATACTTTAGCATTTCATTATTTATTTTATTCATAGAACATATATTTTCTAATAAAAACAAAATTAATTATGATTTTTTATTAATAATTAATTTCTATAAGATAATTGAAATAATAACTTACCAATTTAACTATGAAAAATATTATTTTCATTCTTGGTGGTTTCTATATATTTTTCCCACAAAACAGACATATGTTATTGGGCATATGCAGACATTTGTTTTGTAGGATACATGTAAATGAAACAGAACCACATCATATCGTGGTCTCTTATAGTGATTTTCATCCTTATAATAGATGTTTTTGGTGGTGGTGATAATGGTTCACGAGGAGATTGATTTTTTAGAGAATTTTTGAATCAATCCTTGTTGTTTGGGGTGTTGGATGCATTGGATAATTATTTATTTAATTATATTGGGATTTTCATGAATATGTGATGTTAAGATGTCAATTTTTTATGTTATAATGTAATTGTTTATTTATATGATTATTAATCTACTATTTATTATATTTTTAGTCATTTCTACTTTTTGGAAATTGACTATTTAAAGAGAATACATCCAATTTATCAATCAGTCATGTTTTATATTCAAGTCTAGCCCATTATTTAATTATTTGAATTCTAAAGGTGAAATCACTTCAAATTGTCCTTTTTTATACCCTAAAACAAGTTCATAGATCATGGAGATCAGGAACATGCCTCAATACATGTGGAATTCTATCTATGCAGACATGTTTGGTTACCCCAAGCCAGTTTGTAACATCAATTCTCCAGACATCAAATAAATAAACCACCCCTATAATATCCAAGATCGTTCAATAAATTAGGATTAACCATATAAAAATGTACCTGAATTTACCAAAAATAAAGTAGGTGGTATTTCATGTCTATAAGGAAGTCTATCTAGGGTGTGAAAATAATTAATCAGTAGGGAACCACAAATAGTCTCTATATATAGTAGTGTATAAACATATGTATACATGAATGTGACTACTCATTAATATACATGTATAGTGAAAACATTTTATGGCAGTGTATTGGAAATTGAAAAAATAATTAAGTATCATCATATAGATTTTTAATCACAATAATAATTTACCACAAATACATGGTGTTTCCATACTATTAATAAATTCTCTATGACTATCACATTTGATCTCAAAAACCCTGGTTAATGAAATAATTATTCAAATCCAAGTATACATTCACAAGGATGTTAGATCTAAAAATATGTCTTCTGTTATGGGGAAGCTATATGTAATATTCTAGGAACTACAAACCCATCTTATAGAAAAGGTAAATTGTATTCTCCAATAGAGAATTATAGCCCATAAAAAGAGTGGTACAAGATAAATTTAAATATAATAATTAAATGAGAGAATAAAAAACATTCAATGTAAATCAACAATCTCAATACTATAAAGAGAAACATTCCATAAAATTTAAATATAATCCATACATGAGTATCACTTCAATTGTACCATCTATGATGGTCAATGCAACAAAATATAAACATGTTTCATTTAATTTTTCTTGTCGTCAGTGAAAAATAGATTAAATAAATGTTTCATAATATCAATTAATATATATTGATAAAATAATGAATAATAAGTTATGTAATTATAAAAAGTTTCAAAGCATCATCTAAACATGACATGAGTTATGGAATAATATCATCCTTTGAATTCTCTATTAATAATTCATATCATACATGATCCATGGTGTTGAAAACATTAGATGGTTCTTTAATTAACATCATAACATAGATTTATATATAGTAAGGATGGAAATAAGAATTAACAAGTTTTAACATAGGCGGGCTATAACCAATACAAACATATAATTCTTAAAAAATTATTATATGATAAATGAATACTAATTTAAAATACCAATTAAAGAGTATGTTGTATAAATATTTACATGTACATTATTAAAACATAAAATTATAATTGGGGAACAATTTAAATATTAGTTTTTTACCTAAATAATTTTTTTTTAACATTAATCAATTATGAAATTATTAAATAAATTATGTTTAATTTGAAAAATGTATGTAAATATATATAGAAATGAATTTTTTAATAATTTTTTTTGATGATATGAAATTAATATTGAAAATATTTTCAAAAATATTAAATTTTAATTCAAATTATTGGGATTTTGCTGATATTACTTCTCAAAATATTTTTTATAAATATGAACTAGTTCATTTATAAAAAAAATATGTTATCCTTTTTTAAAATAATATACATTCTGATCCAAACAATTTCTACCCACACAGTTATCTTAAATATTATATTTCTATCAATGAAATCACAAAACCATGTATTAAGTATGAATCATGAAAAACAACTCCTTATGGATGTAGAGGGATGAAATGATCTCATAATATAAACCATAAAAATATTTTATGAAATTATGTCGCTAAACTTTAGCATAATAATTTGAATATAGTTTAAGGATTGGGTTCATGTGTTCTTGTAGCACTCAAGTAACATGAAAAATGGAAAACATTTACCTATAAGGGAGGCATGATCATACCTGAAGTTTATGAAAAACGACATCTTATTTTATAATGTATACTCTATATAATTTATAAATGAAAAAAATACATATGTACATTACTAGATATGGTTATTTATGTATCCCCAAAAAATCATAATAAAATTCATAAAAAGAATAAATCAAGTTATCATTTAACATAAATGAATATGAGATTGAATATAAACAACCTACCAGAAACAAAAAACAAGACACACTAAATAGGGAAACAATGATGAAATTTCATGAAATAATTCAAATGAAACACACTGAGAATAGGTAAATTATTATGCTGAAATAATATTTAAATATCATGATTTTTCATTTCAAAAATTAGAGTTTGATATTTTTTATTAATTTTGGTAAAAAAGTGGAAAGAGTGTTTTATTATTAAGAAACCATTGAGAGATTTTTGATTTTATAACCTTCATAAAGTGAATTGAAAAAGGGATTAGATTTTAATCATAAATGGTATTTGGTTAATAAACAATTAATCTTAAATTAATAAATGTATTACCACCATAATAACAATTGTATCCTAAGTTTAGATGTTTGGATGACCTTCATATTGGTGGAATGCTTTGTATTGTTTCTTGGGATAATTAATTCTAGTATTTGGTATTATTTTCTAGTGTATTAACTAGAAACATGTTCATGTATGAGTTGAATACTCTTTTTTGATGATTGGAGTTATACAATAATTAATAAAATAAAGATTTACATAGATGAAAACATCCTAGTGTGAATAGTAGTTTTTACACTAAAACATAATTGATAAAATATATCCCAAAAGTGGATATATTTTATATAATAGTGAAAATATCTTATATGATATTGAGATAATATTCCATATAATTTAACTATTATGAAATGATAAAAATCACATTGGGGATGTTTTTGGTCAGGTCATGATGATGGAGATTACGGAAGGAGAAAATATAATAGGGGATGTATATGTTTTAGAGTTAATATGATGTTATAATTTAATTATTTTAATGAAATAAGATGTATGAAAAATTTAGATGAATTTCTCGATAATTAGTTATCTGTGGACTTTTGATGGATACCATTTTCTATTATGGTATTCCTGATAAAATTGACTATTGAATTATTTGAGGACAAATGTTTCATCAGTTCATGCAATAGTGGTTCATGCAATATATTGTGGTAATTTTTATAAGTATACAATATAGAAAAAGAATCAATACTAATATATCCTAAGAGAAAATGTTCTTAGACTTTATTGATTCAGTAGATTTAGTGTATACTACAATAATGTTTAATTTCCACAATGAATTGATCCAATCTATTCCATAGATTTTTTAGTTGATGTATATAAAATATAACATGTAATATAGTCAAAGAGATTATGATATAGTCAATGATATTTGGGACATTTTATTCCCTATATTCTAGATTTTAATATCCCACCTTAGTAAGAAAAATCATTCCCCAATGATTGTTAAATATATAATTATTTGATTGACCACCATAACATAGCATTTTTTAGAAAAATAGGTACCACATAGATAAATAATTAGCTTTCTATGTTGGATTTTGAAATATACTAAGTATGATAATAAGGGCGAAAATTAGATATAAATTCCAAAGGAACTCAATTTATGGGATGTAAATATTGTTTTGAAACTCATTGTTTATATTTTACATAGATGTTCTGGAAAATCCTATTTCTCATTTCCCTTATCATTTGATAATAAATTAGGACATGCATTTTGGGATCATAACTATTCAAAACCATGAATTTTACACCATATAACAAGGTTGAAGGAAACATTCAAGACCCCTTGGTCTATGTGTGTTATTTCTTTATTATTTTCACATCATTACATAATCACAATTAAGATCCAACTCACACTATCTGATGGTGGGAGAAGAGTATGATATAGATTTGGTGATTTCGATGGAATTAATTTTCCTATCTCCTCTAACTTGATAATGTATTACTCTCTTAGAGTCCTTTAACTTAGTATACTAGTAGCTTTGTTTTATGATATTTTTTAGAGATTTGACCACCTAATACTATTGACAATGTATCATTGATTTCTAGAGAAGTGTTTCTTTGTAAATTCCTATTGATCTGATTTTTCAATTAATTACTTTTATATTCATCCATTTTGATTCACAAATTCCATGAATTCCATTAAAAAAATGTATTCCTTATGATTTATGATAGTGATTTCCATCTATAGAAAGAAAATATGGATTTAAATACACTGTCACATGGAATGGGTGTTCTTGAAATCATCCAGAACAATGTTAATATATCCAAATATAGAATGAAAAATAATTTGAAATATATTAATAATATTAATGTTTTTAATAGATCACATTAAAAATTACGTAAATTACTCTTAGTGAAATATTCAATTGGGATAATTGGAATAGATATAGTAATTTAAATCTAGAGAAATTTCCATGATATTTATGATCAATATTATAATTATAACAAGTATCAGTTAAAAACCTTCTAATATCAGTTCAATATTATCTAAATGGGATAAGTTTAATTAGTTGATTTGTTCATTATCCATGTGAACAAGATTCTAAAATCAATTTACAAATATAGTCAAATTCATGATGATTCAAATATCAGGAAAAATATAATGGGAATAATCCTAGATAAATTCAATACAATTATATCAGTAATTTTAGATCAAGACAGAGATTAGTGGACCACAATCAAACTCTATAGAATTTCGTCTTTAAATATGAGAAGAGGGTCAATAATAAGGAGAAAAAGAAAAATACAGAAAGATACAACACTCAGTGCTTCAAAAGATTCAAATCATTTTGAGTAAAAGAAGTCTCATGGTAAAGACACTAATGTCAATAATTATTCAAAAAACATTAATGAAATTACATATAAATTATAAAAAGTCATGCAACAAATAAAAGTAAAATATTTTGGAATGTTATGACTTAAATGGTTTAAATCATGAAATATAGGCAATTTTTTAATTGTCTTAAAAGAGTGAAAATTAAACTGGATAATTGTGAATAATCAAAAATATTATCTTGAAAGAATTGGAATCCTAATGAATTTATCAGTGGATGATTCTTAAAAGAAAAAAAGTAAGATACAATAAAACAATGAAGAAATATATTTCCTTAAAAAATGATGCCAAATATTTCAATGATGGAAGTGAAAGACAAGTTTAAAAATTGAAATATTCTATAAAGAAAACAATAATAAATAAATAAATAATATCAAAAAGTGTCATTTGGTAAAGAATTAAATTGATGGAGAATTAAAGAATAATTTAGTGATTTTGAGAAACAAAAATTGTGCCATCCTATTTTTGAACTCATTGTGTCATTAAAATAAAAAAACACTCTATAGAAGAAATTGATGATAGATAATGAATGATTACAGAATCACCATGATTAGTTATAATCTAATGACATTGATGAGATATAGATATAGTATAAATCAAAAATGGGATATCACAACAAAATTTATAAAACAATAGAAAACATATTTCAGATTAAAAATATAAATAAAATTCCCATTAATTAGGATATAAAAAATCATAACACAAATCTAGTATAAGATGATAATTTTTTGAGAAAAATCAAATAATTAAGTTAAAAAAATTCAATTAATAAAGTTTGAGAAAATTAAAAAGCATTAGTGATAGTTGTAAAAGCTACTTGTTATACTAGTTTTGGTTCCATGGTTCCATTATTAACATTTTTAGACACTCAATCATACAATTCTGGTGATGTTGGTATCGTTAAATGAAATAATAAGTATTATCATAAAAAAAATATACATACACTACCAGGTTTGATTATTGTGCCAGAAATTCTTAAGTCAAAGTTGTGTGTAATTGAAAAAATAGAAGTAGAAATCTTAAGGTTTACATCAAGGTTTAAGTAAAGGAACATTATTAGAATAAGATTTAAAAAAATAAACTAATATCAAATATGAAAGAAACTTGGTGGTCAGATTTTAGTGAAAAAAATTCAACCAGGGGATATTTATCATTGAAAGTAAATATTTTTGAAATTGAGTATTTCATCATAAATAATATATGTGAAGATGTAATCACACATTTATTTAATCAAATATGGGTTTTTTATTTATCATGTTATAATATTTTATTTAAAAAGTACATCTAATATATACTCCAAAATAGAATGTAAAATTTTCATATTTCTCTAATTCTCTTTAGGAGACTTGTGGGTGGTGTTTTCAACTTAGAAACACCAATATACAATTTCTTATCATACCATTGATGTGGCTGAAGAAAAAGGATGGTTCCAATTATTTTAGGATGAGGAATAACAAAAATAAATAAATGGTGATTGAGGTGGACTACATGTTGTTGAATGTAAATAATTCATTGATACTTGATAGTCAATTCACATAAAAATGATTGGAAGAAAATACTATTTTAGGATGTCCAATTATTTGGTGGATGATTTTTTACTTTTTAGATTGATGGATCAATCAATATAAAGGAAATTTAATCTACCATTATTTGTATGAAAAAATCCAACTATGTTCTCTATTTTTATGGGTTGTGGCATAATCTCTATTTTATCTATCAACATTGACAGAGTGGGAAATAGGTGATCTTTTGAAATAATGAATGTTTTATAAAATGATTAAGGAAGAGTCTATTAAGATAGTTGTTAGGATAAGAATTTAAAAAAAAAAATTAATGATTAGAATTCATTTTTAATGAGATTAAATAAGAAAAAATAGCTCTTATATTGAAGACATAGATATTTGTGACATAATAATATGATTTATTTTATCATGTATGAATACATAAGAAATATATCAATGAAAAAGTTTTATAAAAACTTGTTTTACATGACAAATGGAAAATATATCGACAAAGATTCATAAGTTGGTAAGATTTGAGATAGATAAATATATTGAGTTTGTACAATCATATGTGTTTAGACCAATATTATTTATGTTAAGTAATAGAGATAAGTAATTCATTTTTTAGATTATTTGTTTAATTTGACTTAATTATATTCTAAACTATGTAAATCAAAATATTTTAAGAAAATAAATCACTTTAAATGATTTATATCAATAAAATAAGGTATTTAAAAAAATAAGCTAATCAAGAAATGGATTAAAATTCAGGAATATAGGATAATACGCTGATGAAATGCTCCATGCACTACCAAAAAACAGATTTGATTAATTAAAGTATATGACATTGATGGATATAGGAAGATAAAATCATTTGGGTGATTGAACCTAAAAATATTTTTGGAGAAAAGAAAAAAATGTAGTTTTCTACATTCTAACCTAGTTTCTACACTGACTTAATATTTTTTAATACACCACATGAGTTGTGGTTTGGAAAAACCCCATTATTGATGATCCTTAAAGTTTGCATCATCACATGTTATTTCATGATTAATGGATAATATTAGGGAAAGTATGATGAGAGAGTTTCATAATCAATATTTTATTTGTACACACATGAGGGAAGAGGTTACTGGTGGTATAATAAGATATTACGGAAGATTACTAAAAATTTTAATGTAATTTCCTCGAAAATAAACATATTTTAAGAGTATGATTCTATGATAATTATAAAACAAATGGATACGAGGATAATGGTCAGCATGAATGTATTTTAGATGAATTGTATCATTTTAACAACTCTTAGGTTGATTATGAAATTTCCTTCAATGGTCATTCTATTCACTCATAATGAATAATATAGTTCAATGAGTTAATCTGATTTGAGAAGTTTATATAAAAAATTAACATGATTTGGTAAAGTACTAATTTTTACATGATAAATTCCACAATAATCATTGATTATGATTACCCATATATTTTATACACTTTATTTCATGTTTCAATTTAGTTACAATAAACTTCTTGTTTTATTACATAAGGATAATCAGAATACAATCAAAAAAACTAAAGTTTCCTAGTACCATTTGTAAATTAGATATAATGTAAAATAACTTTAAATGGATAACCTGGTACATTATTTAAAAACTTCATAACTAGACATTAAATTCCATTGTTCTTTCAATGAATCACAGGAAAACATGAGTTTGTATATATGAATGGGTTGACATATAAATCCATGAAATGAAATAATCAAAGAATAAAATTAATTGATGTAGTAAATGTGATTCAATAGAAATATCATGGAGAAAAAATGGTGTAAATCATAATCATGAACACCAAATAAAGATATAATATTTTATCATCAAGGTAGTATTGTAATGTGGAAATGACATTAAATAGGACCTCACAAGTAAAATTCTGAAATCCCTAAAAATAAAACATAACATGGTATTCTTAGACTAACCACCCATGAACCATAAATGGTAAATCATGTAAGAAAAACATTTCGCAATGTATTTCAGTGCTATATAATTGTGATCCCACCCATCATTAGCTTATCATGATAATATATTTATGTTCCTCAGTGATCGTTCAAAAATTTATTTCATAAATTTTAATCCCATAAATAATGATTTTAGTTTTAAGAAGTATATGTCCCTAATCAATTATGGATATTAATAAATAGGTGAATACCCATTTGTTGATATGGGGATGGGTATTCGTGACACAAAAGTTTTTCATGTAAAATCAGGGGTTAATTTCCACATCATAATAGTTGTATATAAATGTTCTAGAAGGTATTGATAAGATTTACTAGTTTTCTATATTTACTCGGGATTCATTATGATATAATAGTGATTTTTAAAAAGACATTACAACATGAAAAAATGATAATAAAAGGAAATATATAATGTATGTACTTGAATGAAGAAAAAAAGAATAGGATACATTACATGAGAGGTGGATTCTAAAATATTGTAAAGAGTGTATTGATATATTGGAGACACAATGGGTTGTTTATAGAGGGTTATAGAGTATAAATATTTTATCAATGGGTTTTTATTCAAGCGTATATGGATGTTTAGTGTGTGTTTATATAAAAAAAGTGGTGAATTCATTATTTATTTATAAAAAGGGGTTTTAGACATTATGTAATAAATTAATCCACACCATAATAAATCCAATTGTTTATGGCCACGGTTTGTTCCCATGGTGGATACATTTATAATATTCTAATTTTTTTAATGCAAAATCATAAAAATAATATAATTCATGATTGTGGAATATAGTCATGTTCATAGAAAATATTTTTATAGACCTAAATATATAATATTAATTTTAGTGGATCCATTTTAGGTTTGTAAAACTAATAAAATTAATTAAAACACATAATATTTTCATGTTCAACAAAAAGTGGAACAAAATTCATTCAATAGTGTTTATTGCATCACTTTTGGGCCATTATGAAGTCATAATATATATCTTATATTTATATTGTATTTAATTTTAAACCTAATATTTTATGTCCTAAAAAATGAATGGAAAACTCAAAATTGTATAATTTCTATGTATTGATTTCAAAAATGATATTTATTTTAAACAGTTATGTTTATAAATATGAGAAGAAAGAATTTTAAATAAAACCGTTGTCTACTGGAAAGTACAAGTTTTTATTTCACTAAAATCATTATGATCATTATAACAATTATATTGGACAATATTAAATTATTTTATTACTTTTATTTAAATATATATTATTTAATAATAAGTTTTCATGAAAGTAAAATTTATTTTAAAATTATGGAATTTATCAAAAAATATTTTTATTGAAAATAAATATTTCCCAAAAATTCAATTTTGGTGTCATCATATAAAATTTAAATGTTTATCAATATCATTATATATTAATGTATATATATAATTTAATAGTTAAGAGGGAGCTATATAATAAATATTTTTTTGAATATAAAATATACAAATTTATTCTACTAGGGAGTAGATACAGAACCCTTTATTACCATGTAGAATCCCTTAGGGTATGATATATAATAGTAGTATATTTTTAGGTGATTCAGATAACATGGTTTGGGTCCTGAAATAAATAATCATTAACTTCTCTTGTAAATGGTTTATATTTAGTTTCAATTGCTGAATGTAATACCCTGATATATTTTGAAAATTTGTTTCATCAAATTAATTTAATATATTTGATATTTTTAATTTCACATAACACTAAATATTGTTTATTTATTGAGAAAATATATTTTTCCTGAGTGCACTATTTGAATGAATTATATTTGATTTAGGTGCATTAAACACAATGTTTTTTTGTGTCCTAAACAATTCTCATTCCCTTTGATAGATTGCATGACACAAAATGTCTATTTTTTACCAAGATACAGTATATAATTAATAATGCTATTAAATTATTATTATATCTGCCACATATCCAGTTCATTTGATGTTATGAATATTATTAAAAAATATTTGAAAATATGAATTACACATTTTTATAAAATTAATCTTTTTTTATCAATTAGTGTAAGTAAATGTAAGAACTATTTGAAAATAAAGCAACTACTTTCTAAAAAACTATTTTTCTATGCACCAATACAAGTTTATCTAAAAAAATTAATCAAGAACATTTGATTATTTTTTTTAATAAAAATGTTATATAATATATTCAATAAATATTTTTTTATATTCATTCAAAATGTTTTATTGGTATAAGATAAGAATAAATCCAATTTTATGAATAAAAAAATATATTATTCTAAAAAATAATTTTACTGCGTTTTAATGGAGAAAAAAATTTAAATATAAATTTTAGATCTTTTTTAAATAATATATGTCAAAATAAAATAATTGTTTGTAATATAAACATAAAAATTAATTTATTATGATTTTTATTATTTTTCTTGGAAGTTTTATTTTTTGATGAATAGTGAAAATAATCCATTTTATTTCAAAACTGCTTTTTCATATAATTTATATAAATGGTTAAATCCATTATTTAAATTTAGGTCATTGTACTCATTTTCACTTGGAAATTTCATATATAAACATAATAAACCTTTGAACAATTTTACTTTAAAACCAAGTATTATCATCCCATCTACGGAATTAATTTCAAACTAATTTCTTCCACTTATGATACTAGAATTTGAAAAATGGATTATATATTTTGTGTTAGAATTATTTATAATTTCATATAATGTAAAATTAGTTTTTAAAAAAATTATTTTTGAATTTAATTAAAATTTATTACAACAATTTAGAGGAAAACTTACTTAACAAAGTACCAAATCATAATGATAGGGTCCAAAATGATGTATAAACTTGTCCAAAATCCATTTTATATTCATCTTTTGACTATATTATCTCTTTTTAATTAATTTTCCCTTTATTAGATCCATTTCTCAATTTAATAACATGGTTTGAATTCCACTTCCAAAAATTTACAAGAATATCACTCCTCCTCCACCATAAAAATTCACTCACACCTCCCACTTCTTCACACTAGTCAATAAAAATTTTATTGACTTAGATATTCCAAAATAGATCCTAAATATACCTCCAGTCAAACAAAAATCCTCACCTTGAGAATAAATCTATCCACATAATCTTTTTGTTGAAAATAAAAAGGAGTTACCTGAATATTTGGTAACATATTTCCTCAAACTCTTTAGTTTATGTATAATCTTGCACCCCCTAAATTATTCATATATTATGGTTATATAATAAAATAGAAATAATAAATATGCAAATAGTTTTTTATTCATACACATCATTATTCACTTATATAATCTTCCGTCAAATTGGTAAAGAACTTAACATTGTTGTGTGTGATGAACTATCACCTCATGAAATGATGTTTTTCTATTATCCTTCACCACCAATAATGGTTTGGAATTATGATGGAATATATATTTTTAAATGTTATATGTTATATTTATGATTTTTTAATACTTATTTAATTATTATAAGTCATATAACATCATTAATTCCAAATTTTTCAGTATGATAATTTCAATTTTCGAAGTGTGGAATACCACCTCCTCAAAGCGAAGTAATTCATCCACACCTACATGAAATATAGAATTTATGTTTTTAGTGGAATTATATTATATATATGAAACAATAATTCTGAAATAATTATAATATATATATATTATTATTTAATTACTTTTTTGGAATATTTCAATAAAATGGAAACAACATCCCTTGGTATATACAACCTACTGTCTCCATGAATGGTGTATTTCATTTTATAATTATATACAAATATATGTTATTATAATAAATTATATAATGAATTTATATTATATATTTATTATGTTTTAAATTCTCTATGTAATTATATAATGGTCTAAGTAATAGGATGAAGAAAAATAAGTCAGAACATATACAAAACCAAAGTGGATATTACCCGAAACGTAACATTAACATAGATTTGTTAATAAATAGGTAATATAAAGTGAAAAAAAGTAATATATAATATTAGATATAAATATATGGTTATCTAGTATATTTTTAATATAAATATATTTATTATATATTAGGACTGGATGTGTACGAAGAAAGTCAAATATTAAGGTATGGGAATTTCATTCACATTTTATTTCTATGAGATATATGTCTCATTCACCAATAATTTCGTTTGTGGGGTGTGTATACTTCCCAGGGAAATATTATATGATTATTATAACATAATTTATGGGTATTAACATAAAAGTTTTTTGATATTATTCATGGGTATTATGTTTCAAAAGATACCAAATTGGTAAAATAATTTTCCCTCAATTTTCATACATTGAGACATGTTTCATGTTATGAGCTTATATATTTATATGCGGTGTATATGATATGTTTTTAAATTATATATCATGAATATAAATTTTTAAATTACAATTTAAAATTCATTTAATGTTATTATTTACATTTTATTATAATTTAATGTTTCCAAAGTGGTAACGATTAATAGCTTCAATCACATCGGTTATCGAGATTGATTATGATTAAGCTTAAATTGATGATATATTATGATCCATATCTTCAGAATTAACAATAGTATTCTTAAACTATGTATACTAATAATATATCCCATGTAAGGGTTCTATTTCTTACTCTTTTGTAATTATGACAATTAAGAATTTTTTTTAGGAAAACATGACTCTATATATCATTTAGGAGGGATATCGCTATTCTTTAAAACCCATAACTTCTAAAAAATTTCAAAATGATTTAATATTATCATATGATTTTTAAACAAAATTTTTACTAATTATTACATTTTAACAAAATGGTTTCGAAAAATATTCATCTTGAAAGTTTCTTACCAAGGAACTTTTCTGAAATTATAGACAGAAAAAGAAATGTTAGGCACATACATACCTACTCATCATCATGACCATAATTTTTTTCTATGATTACAGTGTATATTTTAAAGATTATTTTAAAAATTAAATTAACTGTTAATATTCAAGAAAATTCTTTATTTTAAATTTTTTTTCATATAAAAATGGTGTTCAGAAATTATTTTTCGTTAAAAAATGTTTTAAATGATTTTCATAGCATCTGTTATATGTTTTAAAAATAATTTTTTCAAAGAAAATAAATTCAATGACATAAAATATTCTTTTATATGTTTTTTATTTTTTCTCAAAGAAAGATGTTTTCAAAATTATTTTATGATTTTTTAGGAAAAATGGTATTAAAAATTGGTTTCAAGCTTCTTTTATAACTTTTCAAGGAAAAATGATTTTCAAAAAGATTTGAATACATATTTATAAGTTTTCAAGACATTTTGAAACTAAATAGATTTTTTATGTTTTTACTTTTTAAATATCATTTACAAAAAAGAAAGGTTATTCTTTTCATGAATTTTTTAAAAGATATTTCTAATTTATTTTTCATCTATTGGGACTTTAGATGATGTTTATCATTCCTTAATAAGATATGATCCAAAGGTTCTATTAATATTCTTTATATAATGGTTTATGTTTTGATAGAATTATTCTTATAACTCCCATTTCTATTTCATTGGTTATATGCTTTTGAAAACAAATTCATATCTTGGGTTATGATTTGATTAAAATATTATGAGGTCTATCTCTTTTTGATAGGTAATGATATGATGAATTGTTTATCATATCCATTTCATTTCATGGGTTATGATATGGTGATTGTTTATAATATTTTGGCACTAAAATTAAGTGATTGGTTCGATATATATCTCCCCCATACATTTGATAATGATATATGACTCATGCCTGAAAATTTTAAGTGTAAACCTGATTACATGTCCATAATTTTATACATTAACCCAGTTTAATGTCTATATATTTATGTGTGAGCCTAATTTAATGCACAGAATTATAGGAGTAAACTTATTATGTGTTCATAATGTTATGTGTGGACCTTATTACATGATCACAATGTTATGAATGTTCCTGGTCTCATTTCGATAAGTTTATGTGTGAACTTAATTACATCTTTAAAATATTATGTGTGAACCAGATTTCATGTTCACAACATTATGTGTGGACCTGGTTCCATGTCCATATCAACGTGAGGTTTTTATTTCATGTCATTAACATAATTAGTGAACATGTTTCTACTTATACATGTTCATGAAGTTATATGTTTATATTAATGCCAAAATTCCATTTAAAAATCATATGTTATTATTTCATGGATTATTTTCCTAATTATATTATCATTCATGTCTTATGAAATGTGAATATTTATTCCACGATTCTTGTTTACGATCTTGAATATGGAGGGTATGATCTTCTAATGATACAGTCATGTTCTCATACCATTATGTTCATGTTATGTTTATGTAGTACCTCTATTTACCCTTATTGGGCATTGGATATGACCCATTTATTATCTTTCCTTTCCCAAAGTTATTATTAATTGTTTTATGTAAATTTACTAATAGTTAAATATTTTCAAGAAACATTGAAGATGTTTCAGTGAGTTATAATATTTTATTCCAAGTATCCAAATTTACTAAACTAATACAGTCTTTATGCATCAATTTTTGTATGGTATTAGATGTTCTTAAAAAATGATGTAATTTCTATGTATGTTAAGACCGGTTAATTATAGTTGGTATCAGATTAAAAGTTTAGTAATCCTTTTGATACTAGGATGATAAAACCTTAGTGATTTCCCAAGGTAAATTTCTAAGGATATGTCAAGGGATATCTCTAAGGATAAGTATAAAGATGAGTTAATGTTTAAATGAATTGCCCAAAAATTTGGTAAACGATAGAGTGAGTGGTTTCCAAGAAATACATAAATATTTGGATAATACAACATGATTTTGTTCTACATCAGATGTATCTAGAAGTTACAATTTTGATAAGGTGCGTCCGACCTGACTCGATCATTACCTAGTATATGAAAATAGGTCTTACTGTGCAATTGGTTTGAAACTCCATCCTTATATTCATTAGTAATTCAAAATATATTTTTAATCCTAATTAAGGATTTAAATACCACATGAATATAAATATCCAAGGATAAACCAAATGTTTCATTTATTAATGATGTATGTGTCATGATCTTGACTTTTTATAAGTGATTTTTCTTGATTATTAGGTTTGCTTCTATGATAAATTTTCTCACACTATGATTTATAGTGTTATTTAATGTAATGGACTAGAATAAACTGGGATAAAATAAAATGATTCATATGAGGAAATTACAGGCATTATAAAAATCGATATCCTAAGTGGAAGTCTCATTGAGAGAATATGGAAGGATTTTTAAGTATTTGATATAAATATGATGATTAAGATACCTCAAATGACATTGGAAATGTATGAAATGTTCTTCTTGAATTGTTTACATTAAACATAATAATTCTGATTAGATTTTTTTTAGGAACATTAGTAAATTATAAATATTACATATTCAAGGATAAGGGGTATTAAGGAAAATTATGATGAAGCTAATTAAATGTTTAAGAACAAATTTGGATGATGTAAGTGTATATGTTTTTGAATTTAAATATTATGAATCATTAAATATATAAGTATTTCCATATAAGTTTTTAATTAATGATTTAAGGGGATATGTTTAATGGTGACGAAGACATAGAAAAATGATTTAAATTAATGGTTATATTTTCAATTTTGTAAATATAACTCTTAATGTGTTCATGATGCTTAGAGAATTTTTATTATCATTGATAAAGAGAAGGTGGGTTTGTATAAAGTAAATTGGATAGTATTTATGACAACATAACTGATAAATTAATTTTTGATAATGTATTTTATGTTATTAGGGATGAATTTTATAACTACTTGTATTTATGTAATATATCTAGTAATCATTTGAATAATGAAAGGTGCATGTTTTCCAAATGTATTTATGGTCATTTGAGAAATTATCATGTTTCAATATAATATAAAATGAGGGTATTTAGATGATTGGAATGTGAGAGCCAAGAGATAGTTTATTACATATGACAGATCAATGTTAACTAGTTTTATTAACCTTATTTATAATGTTTTGGATTTTTAACTTTTGCAAGGTTGGTAAGGTTAAATATTTATTGATATTTTTATTTTAAATATTAGATGTTGTTTTAGAGAATAATGTATTTTCTCACCATATGAGTATTTATGCATATTGAATAACATGTTCTACAATTTTTTACGATAAAAAAATATTTAATGAACTTCTATTCTATTCGTCAATCTCATGATATATTAATGCTCCCATAATTGGAAATTCAACCTTATTTCATTGATTAACAGATTAATTGTAAATCAAGAAAGGCACAATAAAAGGGAAATATAGTTCATATAAAAAGGGATAAATCAATTAAGTATATTTCCATATGTAGTTGTATAGTAAAATAATTCCCCTAAGAAAATGATATTGGAGAATATTTGTCCTAATAATTTCATTTCTGTTGAACCGATGGTCTTATAAATAATCACATATCTATGGTTTTGAGGCCATTAACATTAAAATTACTGTTTAATTATTGATTGTCAATGATCATTATCACTCTATATAGTTATTTATGATTTTATTCCAACTCCAATATTCAGTCTTAACATATGTTCTCCTTCATAGTGACCCATTTTTGATTGACATTGAGAAACAATTATGATTCCATCTTTTATTAAAAGTAGTTTCAATTTTAATTTTTATGTTGTCGGTTTATATGAATGGAAATTAAATGTATTAAAACTTTGAAAACCCATAATAATTTTAAAGGGAATTTCATTTTAAGGGGGTATAATGTAACTCCCTAAGATTTGGGAGTTTTTTAAAATTAATTTAATATTTTTGATATTTTTCATTTCTTGCAATAATGAATATATTTTTTATTAAATATAATTTTTTGTCTTGTGTTGGCTATATGATAGAAATAGATTATATTTTGGTACACTCAGCACTAAGTTCATATTATGTTACCAATATTGTAAAGTTCATTTGATAGCTTTTGTAACACGCAAAGCTGAGTTTTTACCAAACTTCAATATACTTGAAATATTATTATTAAAATATTATTATATATACTACATAGACATTAGAAGGAATGTTAAGAATACAATTAAATTAAATTTTAATTTATTTTTTAAACATGTATATTACATGAATTTGTTTGTTATTAATTAGTATATGTAAATGTAAGAAATAATTAAAAAAAATCAGATTTCTAAGAGAACTATATTCTATCAAAAAACAAAATTTTAACTCAATAAATTAAACAAAAAACTTTTGATTCTTATTTTATATAAAATTTATATATAATATTTTCAATCAATATTTTTATATTCATAAAAATGATTTAATTATTATAAGATAAGAATAAATCAAATTTTACGACTAAAAATATGTATACTTTAAAAAAGCAATTTTACTTCCATTTAATGGTGAACCTATTTTAAATATATATCATGGAAGTTTTATAAATTTTTTATCTATATAAACCCTAAATTATAAATCAAATCCTGAAAATTAGGTTAGTCTAAATATTTGGAATTTTTCTCAGAAGTTAAATTTTTTGATGAATATTGACAAATATTAAATTTTAATACCAATTTGGTTGTTTGTATAAATTATTTAGAATATCAAAATACGTTTTTCATTTTTTTTAATGTTTAATTTGATAACTTTTGTATAAATTAATCAAATTTAGGTAGTTGAAAAAAATTTCACTTTGAAATTGGATATGAAAACATAGAAATGTATTGAACAACTTTATTTTAAAAACCCACATTGTCCTTCCATATGGAATATTAATTCAAAATTAAAATCTTCAACTTATTTGAATGAAATTTTGAAAAATTAATTATATATACGGAATCACGGTAATTTATAATGTCTAATAGTATCATATTAGAATTTTACAAAAAATATTTTGGAATTTAATTAAATTTAATTGCAACGATTAAGATGAAAATTAACTTAATAAACGACTAAACATTACACATAATGGCCAGTATTGGCTATAAATTTTAACAAAAGAAACTTTATTTACATATTTATACCATAAACTAAATTTTATTTAATTTTTAATATTATTAGATATAATTCTCGTAGGAAAAAACATGGGAGGAGTTCTATTTCTAGAAATTATAAAGAATGTCAGTCCTCTACCACTATAAAATGGAACTCAAACATCCCACATCCTCACACCTCTCAAGAAACATTGGATAAATAATGATCTTTCACGATAGCTCCAAGAAATCCTCCCCTAATCCTATAATCCTCTCTTTGGGAAGAAATTCATCCAAGGATTCTCTTCGTTGAAAACCAACAGGAGTTGCCGGTAAAAGAGGTAACATATTATTTCAATATCTTTAGTTTTATTTTCATTCCTCACTATCTAAATTATTATTTTTTCATGTTAATATAATAAGAAATTATACTACATATAATTATTTTTTTAATTCTATGGTTTCAACCTATAGTTACATGAAATTCCATTTAATTGGTAACAAACATATAGTTCCTGTGTATGGTAAACAACCGCCTCACAAAATTTTTTTGTTCGTTTTTCCATTACCACCACCGGTGGTTGAGAATTATGGTGCAAACAATATTTTTATATTTATATATTAAATTTATGACATATTTATTCTCCTTTAATTTTTATATAACACAAAACCACATGACATTTATTCTTTTAAAGTATAATAATTTTGTTTTTGGAAGTATGGACTACCACTTCTTCAAAGAGATTTGATTCTTCCACTCCTTACAAGGAATGAATTAAAGAGGGTTTTAGAGAGATTATATGATATATATGAAATAATAATGATACTATAATTAATATATATATATATATATATCAATTAATTACATTTTTCTAATAAATCAATCAAATAAATCATGGTTCATGCATACGTACAGCCTACCATCTCCATGAACAGTGAATTTCATTTCTTACTTTTATCGTATATATATTATTAAAAATACATATATATTTCATATATATTATATTTTTACCATTTTTTATATATATTTTGTAATTAAATTGTGATATAATTAATATTATCAATAATAACAAGTCAAAACGTTTAGGAAAAATAATGTAGATATTACCTAAAGTGTAACATTGACATAAAGTGGTTAATAAATGGGTAATATAAATTCATAACCAAAAAATATATGTTATTAGATATAATAATATATTTTCATTTATTTATAATAAACATATATATATTAAACAAGATTTTTGAGGGTGTATAAGGAAATTCAAGACTTAAGCTAAGGGAATTTCACCTCAAATTTTATTTTCGTGAGATACATGCCTTATTCACCGCTCAATTCATTTTTATGGTTTTTAATCTTCCAATACATTTATTCTATAATTATTATACATAATTTTATAAGTATATACATCTCAATTATATTGCATTTGTTTCACGGGGGTGTTGTATCATCAATTTCCATATTGGTAAAGTAATTTTGTCTCAATTTGCAGAGACACATGTCAGGTTTTGCACCTACTATTTTCTATGAGGTGTATATATGTAATTTTTGAATTTTATAATTTTAATATACTTATATTAATTATAATTCACTATCCATTTAAATTTAGTAATTCCATTGAATTACAATTTATGGATACCAAATTGAAAATAGTTTACAACTTAAATCTCACCATTTATCGAGATTGTTTATGATTATGCTTACATTGATGAAATATTATGATCTATATCCCAATAACACTCAAGAATATTATTACACTCTAAATACTCATGTTATATTAGATTAATGGTTCCTTTCTTCCAGAATTGGGTACATAAGATAATTAATAAACTATTTTTATGAAAATATAACTTTATATATTTTTTCAGTCTGAAATCTGTGTTATTTCCAAACCAGGTTTTATAAAAAGGATCTCTTAAATATTTTAATATTATATTACTATGTTTAATTGAAACTTTTTACCACTATATTATATTTTCATTTTTTTAAAAGGAATCTTTTGGTCCTTTTCTGATCAAGGGAGTTTTAAATGTTTTATGGTGAAAAAGGAATATTCAGCACGTATAGATATACCCAACATTTTGGTAATTATTTTCATGATTTTTTATTTATATGAATAAAAATTAATTTTTCAATAAAAATTATTTCTTAATATTACAAATGTTTTTATTTTAAAATAGTCTAAAATGAAAAAGTGTTTTATGTTAAAAAATGTTGAAAATGATTTTCAAATATTCCTTTATATTTTTTCAAAATGTTGTTCTCTAAGAAATGGATTTTCATGATCTAAAATATTACTATTTTTTCATTGTATTATCATGAAAAATGGTTTTGAAAATTTTCTAAAACATCTTTTATATATTTTCATGTATTTTTTTAAATGTTTTTCAATCTTCTATTATATGTTTTCTAGGAAAATCGTTCTCAACATGTTTACAAAAATGTTTTATAATACCTCAAGGGAAATGGTATTCAAATTTATTTCAATACATATATGTGTGTTTTCAATCAAATTTCAAATAAAATGGATTTATAATTGTTTTATGTTTTAAGAAACTTTTTATATAAAAAACGATATATTCATCAATTATTTTTGTTAATGTATATTTCGAAATAATTTTCACTCAAATGTGATCACTGTCACGACCCGTCCTCGGGGCCCGTGCCGTGACTACCCCAAGCCCGCCTTCCATAGGCCAGGGGCTGGCGACTAGCACCAAGGCGTAAAATCCCAGTAAACAGGGAAGGCATTGCCTTTATAAGTAACAACCACACAGAGTCAGCAAGCGGAAAGTAAAGTACAGAAAAGAAAAGGGGCCGGAAATACAAGCCCAACTGTAAAGTACAACTGAAAAGTAAAGTACAGCAACTGAAGAAAAGACGGCGGCCTCGTGTCGTCCACTGGCAATCCCACCTGAAGGGTGGGTACAGATAGCCTCCAGGCTCCTCGGGTCCCACGTCCGCTCCGAGCACGTCCCGCCCAGTGGTCCACCTCCAGGTATCGTCCTGCTCCACGCCCCAACCGTGATCAGCGCTGTCCGTCGTCTGCAACCAACACCACGAAGTGCGGGCATAGCCCGTGCAGGGGTGAGTACAAGCTACTCAGTAAGGACCCCGAGACCCCCGAAGGTCTCCCGAAATCCACAAAGGATATAGCACAAAAGAAAGATGCAATCACGAAGTAACTTCTGACTCGACTTAGGTATATGCCCATACATATACCTAAGTCCCCAATTCTAGCTCTGCTCACGAGCTCAAGAACAACTCAATCCACAAAGGAAAGCAAGACTCAAATCCACAAGGAGAGTAAACGGTAAATCCACAAAGGATAGTTCAACACATTCCACAAAGGAGAGTAACATACGATTCAGCTCAACCAGGTATACTTTTTCAGATGACGTCAAAGATGATCACTGATCCATCTAAGTCGTCGGACCCACGAAGGATCGATAGGTACTAACCCCCGCAAAGACCCACACAGGATCGGGCTCACACAGAACCTGTAGGCAGTGGCTCACACAGAACCAGTAGGCAGTGGCTCACACAGAACCGGTAGTAGGACCCACACAGGATTGGGCACTGATCCGCGTAGGATCGCTGAGTGCAGTAGTCGACGCAGTCCACTGAGGATCTCTGCACAGTCGTCGCCGCAGTCCACGAAGGATCTCTGCTCTGCCGTCGTCGCAGTCCACGGAGGATCTCTGCTCTGCCGTCGGCGCAGTCCACGGAGGATCTCTGCTCTGCCGTCGTCGCAGTCCACGGAGGATCTCTTCTCTGTCGTCGAGGTCACAGCCAGCGCTAGGGTTCCCGCACGTAGCGAGCTCGTTTAGGAGGGTCCGCTCCACGAGCCGAGGGGCTGATACATCAACTGACACGTAGTCCGAAGTTGATGTATCCAAAAGTTCCGTATCGACAACAGGATCTCAACGCGACAGACGGCGCGTCAATCGGACGCCCGGTCTGAAAGTTATTGGCATTTTCGTCCCAGGGGCCCGGTTGGTTTTTAGGGAAAAACCAACCCGACCATACTCCGCCTGTGTCCGATCCTCGGGAGGAGTATTCCAAAAGTTCCGTCTCACTTAGAGGAAACTACCACAGCTGACGGTACGTCGATCGGACGTCCGTAGCTCAAGTTATGAGCGTTTCCGCTCCGAGGGCCCGGTTGGTTTCGTGTACGAACCAACCCGGCCGAACCCAAAGTCTTCCGAAACCTTGAGTATAATATACCGAAACGACCGTCTCGATCCAAGGATCGCGTAGCTGCTGACGGTTCGTCAATCGGAGGTCCCAGGCCCAAGATATGGGCGAAAGACCGAAGAGGGCCCGAAACGGGGGTACTGGGCCCGGGGCGACCCGGCCCGAACCGGCTCGGCCGGGTCCGGTCCGGCCTGGGCGCGGCCCGGCCGACCGGACCGGCCGGCTCGGCTTCGGCCGAGCGGCCGAACTGGCTGGGCGCCGCGGGCTTGACCCGCGGCTCAAGCGAACGCGGCCCCGCGGGGGGGGGGGGGGGGGGGGGGGGGGCGCCTGCCACGCGGACGCGGCCGGGCCGCCGCGTCCGTCCCGGTTCCACGCGGCCGCGGAACCGGCCGCCGCGTCCGTCCCGGTTCCGCGCGGCCGCGGAACCGGCCGCCGTTACCGCCGCCGCCTTCCGCGGGCCGCCGGAGATGCTCCGGTGGCCCGATTTCTTTCCCGTCTGCGCCGTTGCTCCTCCCGGGACGCGTCCTCCACTGCGGAATCAACATATGGCCCTTGCGTCGCGCTTTTGCCGTCGCTCGCCAAATCCGCGCAAAAAGGAAGATCGACGGAGGGTTGTCGGGTCTTGTTCGTTAGACCCGCACCCTCCGCGTTAGTCATAATCAACGGGAGAAACAAGAAAGAAACCAATCAACAATTTTAAATAAATTAAAATTGTTTCGTGATCGGGTTCTATATTTCAAAAGAATAAACACGGGATTTTAAAAAGAATTCCAACAACCCTTACCTCGCAGCTGTCGTTGCCGAACGAGGGATCGTCGCGGGATTGCTCGTCGCGGAAGAAGGGGGGAAAACGTCGCGGTATCCGGCGTCGCGTCGCCAAACTCCGGATCAAGAACAAACAGATTTAATTAGTTTAAATCCGTTGATATTGAAATTAAAAAGGTAGAAGAAAAGATCTGATTCTCACCTTAGATGCCGAACGAGAATTGGCTGCGGAAGAAGAGGCGTCGCCAAAGAACGTCGCGGGTAAAGCCCGTCGACGTCGCAGATCTCGGTGTGCGTCGTCGAATTCTGGTTCCGGCGTTCTTCGCGTTCTTCGCGTTCTTCGCGTTCTTCGCGTTCTTCGCAGAGAGGGTGGAGGCTCAGAGGAATAGCAATCCTCCCAAATAGACAAGTTTGTCTATTTTATTATTTTGCCAACAAACGCAAAACGCGTAAGTAACGACCCACTTAATTCGTTGAATTAATTCAACGAATAAAACAGCCCATTTAATTCACGAAAGAAACAGCCCAATTAAATGGTCTGTTAAGAATTAAAGAAAACGCGTCGGTTGACTTTTCAGTTACTTTGACGGGTTTTCGCGGGTGCGTTACTTAGCGAAAGAAACGGCGGGGCTCGTGCGGGTCCCACCGCACAAATATCCTACCAAGGGGTAGGATATTTCTGGATAGCATCCTATCCAGTTCAACTCAGTTCAAGCCGCCTTTAAGTGACTTTAAGTGGCTTCCAAGCAGTTTAAGTGAAATAAAATAAAGTAGTCGCACAAACTTTATTTTATTTCTGACTTAAAGCCGCAAAATTTAAAAACCACGTCTGAGCAAACGCAACTCCGGAAGAGGCGTTTCTAAGCAAATACCGGCGCTGCGATTTCATCGGTGCCCTCAGAATTCGATTCCGGGAACCGGTTCAAAAGATAGAAAAACCCGCTCGTCCGTTCACTGAACGTACCCGAGCCAAACTTCGTAAATTGATTCCGGGCACACCGGGCCTCGGAATCATGTGCCGTCTGAAGCTGCGCTCTTGTAAAATTCCAAAGAAAATTAAGAAAAAAATTTCCTTGAAATTTGCGGGTCTTTACATTACTCCCACCTCAGGGCTTTACGTCCCAGTAAAGATACATCAAAAACTAGGGGAACAAATGGGGGTACTGAGCACGCATCTGAGCCTCCCGCTCCCAAGTGCTCTCCTGGAGGTTCCCGTGCTGCCATCTGACGCGCACAAGAGGAATCGACCGCCCACGTAGGACCCGCTCCTGTCGATCCTCGATCTCCACTGGAACCTCCGCAAAAGTCGCCCCATCGTCCACGTCCAGCTCCCCAAAGTCGATGATGTGCGTCGGGTCGTGCACGTATCTCCTCAGCTGAGACACGTGGAAGACGTCGTGCACCCGGTGCAACTGAGGTGGTAGAGCCAGGCGATAAGCCACCTATCCTATCCTACTGAGGACCTGGAAAGGCCCGATGAAGCGTGGAGACAACTTGCCGCCTCGGCCAAATCTCCGTAAACCACGTCGAGGTGAGACACGCAAAAAGACGTGGTCGCCATCCTCGAACTCTAGTGGCCTCCGCCTCCTGTCAGCATAGGACTTCTGCCGGCTCTGAGCTGTCCTCATCCTCTCCTGGATGATCTGGACCTTCTCTGTCGTGGCTCGGACCATCTCTGGTCCCACGAGTGCTGACTCCCCAGGGTCTGTCCAGCACAACGGTGATCTGCAGGGTCTGCCGTACAACGCCTCGTATGGTGCCATCCCGATGGTGGAGTGGTAGATGTTGTTGTACGCGAACTCCACCAAGGGTAGGTGGTCCTCCCAGCTGCGACCAAAGTCGAGGAAACATGCACGGAGCATGTCCTCGAGTGTCTGTATGGTCCTCTCCGTCTGACCATCCGTCTGAGGGTGGAAGGCTGTGCTCAGATGGAGCCGCGTCCCGAACGCCTCCTGCAACCCCTTCCAAAGCCGGGAAGTGAAACGAGCATCTCGATCGGAGACGATAGATGATGGCACACCGTGAAGCCGTACGATCTCCTGGACGTAAAGACGTCCCAAGCTCTCCACTGAGCCCTGCTCTCTGATGGGTAAGAAGTGTGCCGACTTGGTAAGTCGGTCGACAATCACCCAAATGGAGTCGTGACCTCTGGAAGTACGTGGAAGTCCAGTCACGAAGTCCATAGATATGCCGTCCCACTTCCACTCCGGGACCTCCAAGGGCTGTACCAAGCCTGCTGGTACCTGGTGCTCTGCCTTCACCTGCTGGCAGGTGAGGCATCGTGAAACGAACTCTGCCACAGCTTTCTTCATGCCCGGCCACCAGTGCTGTCGTCTGAGATCTTGGTACATCTTCGCCACTCCGGGATGTACCGCCAAGGGAGAAGTGTGAAACTCTCTCAGCACCTCCTCTCGTAAAGCGACTGGTACGAAGGTACGTCCTCTGAAAAGGATGTCGTGCTCTGCTCCAAGGGAGAAGCCATAAGGCGCCTGTCCTGAGGATATCAGTGCACGCCGGGTCTCACAGTCAGCGTCCTCACGCTGAGCCTCTCTGACCCGTTGTAGAAGTGGAGGAGAGACTGTGAGAGACTGAAGAAAGGCTGCTCCGTCTCTATCCACGAAGGATATCTGCAAGGAGGCTAGCTGCTCCGTCACCTCCTCAAGTAGCTGAATGCCCGTCCTCCTGCTGAGGGCATCGGCCACCACGTTCCCCTTTCCAGGAGTATAGACTATCTCAAAGTCATAGTCCTGGAGGAACTCAAGCCATCTCCGCTGTCTCAGGTTCAGGTCCTTCTGAGAGAAGATATACCTGAGACTCTGGTGGTCAGAAAAGACAGTGAAGCGCTCGCCCATTAGATAGTGCCGCCAAGTCTTCAGAGCGAAGACCACTGCTGCTAACTCCAGGTCATGAGTGGCGTAGTTCTGCTCATGCGGCCTCAACTGACGTGATCCGTAGGCGATCACGGCCCGCTCCTGCATCAGGACGCACCCGAGTCCAGTCCCTGATGCATCGCAGTAAACTACGTACCCAACTCCCTCCTCAGGCAACCTCAAGATAGGTGCGCTGGTCAATCTCTGTCTCAGCTCCTGGAAGCTCTGCTGACATCTGTCTGACCACACAAAGGGTTTCCCCTTCTTCGTCAAGGCTGAGAGTGGTGCTGCAACTCTGGAGAAGTCTGGCACGAATCTCCGATAATATCCCGCTAGGCCCAAGAAGCTCCGCACCTCTGTCACGCTCCTGGGTGGCTCCCAAGCTAGCACTGCCTCGATCTTCGCGGGATCCACTGCAACTCCCGCCTCAGAAATGACGTGCCCCAAGAAATGGACCTCACGTAACCAGAACTGGCATTTTGAGAGCTTGCCATAAAGCGGGTGCTCTCGGAGTGTGTCTAGCACAACTCGCAGGTGGTAGGCATGCTCCTCCTCAGTCGTCGAGTATACCAAAATGTCGTCAATGAAGACAACGACAAATCGGTCGAGGTATGGCTGGAAGATCCTGTTCATGAGGCTCATGAACACTGCTGGAGCATTGGTCACGCCGAACGGCATAACCAAGAACTCATAATGGCCATACCGACACCTGAAGGTCGTCTTCTGCACGTCCTCGTCTCGAACTCTGAGCTGATGATAGCCTGACCGGAGGTCTATCTTCGAGAACCACCGCGCTCCCTTGAGCTGATCGAAGAGGTCATCAATCCGTGGCAGCGGATACTTGTTCCTCACTGTCACCTGGTTCAGGCGACGATAGTCGACACATAGTCGCAAGCTCCCGTCCGCCTTCTTGGCGAACAAAATCGGGGAAGCCCAGGGTGAAACACTGGGTCGGATAAACCCCTTGCTCTGCAAGTCCTCCAACTGTACCCGCAGCTCTCGAAGCTCGGCGGGGGCCATCCGATATGCTGGAGTAGATATCGGGGCTGTCCCGGGGTACAAGTCGATGTAAAAGTCTACCTCTCTACGAGGAGGTAGCCCTGGAACGTCGTCGGGAAAGACGTCCACGTACTGGTCCACCACTGCAGGAAAAGCCGGACTCCGCACGTCCACTGCTCCTAGGATGAGGCTAGCCAACTGATGAGAGATGGGCTGCACTCTCCTCCGCGGAAGTCCATCCTGTGCTGCAAAGGATCCCTTCTCGCCGGTGAAGGTAAACCTGCTCCCGTCGGTACGAACACATCGCACCTTGCGCCTAAAACAGTCGATCTGGGCATGAACCGTGGATAGCCAATCCATGCCCAAGATGACGTCGTAAGGCCTCGACGCCGCTACAAGGAGATCCCAGCCGAAGCTCTCGCCTCCTAGAGTAAGCTCACACTGCCGGCACCAGTGCGTAATCGTCGAGTCTGCTCCCGTAGGAGTCTCTAGCCGTAAGGATCGAGCCAACGGCTCAGTCGGAATCTCCGAGCTCCGAACAAGGGCAGAGGCTATGAAAGAGTGACTCGCTCCTGTGTCTATAAGTACTGCAGCAAGGGTGGAATAGACACAGATCGTACCTCGAATCATCTCTGGCATGTCGGGGTCGTAGGCCTCCACTGCCTGGAGCTGGGCCTGTCCCTGCCCGCCAGCTCCCTGTGGTCGAGGTGGCCCTCCTGGTGGTGGTGGGGGTAGAGCCTGGAAGCGTCGCCCACCACCCGCTGCTCGGCCAGCTCCTCTGCCTCGTCCGCCTCCTCCCTGCGGACCGCCACGGTCGACCCTCTGCCTCTGCCTGGGTGGCCCCTCCACCGTCTGCTGCTCCTCTGGTCGGCGAGTCGGGCAGTCACGAGCCATGTGACCCTGCCCGCCGCAAGAGTAGCACAGCCTGCCTCTCGAAAGGCTGGCACTCCGCTGTGTGCCCCGCACCGCTGAGCCGGTGTCTTGAGGCCGTCTGCGAGGGGGTCTGGTCTGCCTGGACCCGTGAGTCATCCGTCGGCTGCCCGCTGCCGATGACTCAGCTACCTGCCGCCCTGCGCTAGGTCTCGCCGCTGAAGAAGGCTCTTCCAGGAAGCTCTCGATCAGGAGGGCTCGCTCCAGCACTCCCGCCTGGGTCGGAATGCTGAGGGAGATCAGCGACGCCCGAATCTCCTGTCGCAAGCCCTGCTCGAAGGTCCGGGCCCGGAAGGAGGGGTCCCGTACCATGTCGGTCGAGTAGCGAGATAGGTCCGTGAACCTCGCCGCGTACTGAGCGACCGTCATGCTGCCCTGGCGCAGCTGGAGAAGCTCCTGGATACGCACCGCTCGAAGGGTGGCCGGGACGAACTCAGAGCGGAAGAGGCTCTCGAAGTCCGCCCAGAGCAAGGATGCCTCATCGTGAACCTGGAGCATCAGGCTCCACCATCGTCCTGCCGCCGCCTGCAGGAGGCTCGCTGCGAGAATCACCATGAGATCCGCTGGTGTCCTCACTAGCCGAAAGATCCGTACCACCGCCTCTAGCCAGTCCTCGGCGGCCTGGGGGTCCGCCTCACCGCGAAACCTGGGCGGTCGCTGGCTCTGAAACTCATGCAGTGCCCTGAGGCGACGTGCATCGTCAGCGTCTGGTACTGGTAGCATCGGTGGCTCGGTGGGTAAAGCTACCGCCGGTGCCACAGCTGGCAAAGGGCCCTGCACCGAGGCCTCGTCGCTCGGTGGGCTGCCATCGCGCCCTACACTCGGAACCCTAGCTGGCAGTCGTCGCGGGGCCATCCTGAAAAGGAGAACAAGAGCACCACAGTCAGAACAGTATACCTGGTGAGCTGGCACAAGTAATCACAAGGAAAACATGAGACTTTCATAAAGCAGATCAGTATACCCGGTGAGCTGACACAAGTAATCACAAAGAAAACTTGAAACACACACGCAATCAATGTTTTCATGCATTAAGTCGGAAATCAGGAGTCAGGGTCCTGGTGTACGGATACGTCGGCCGCCGCACCAACACTGGGCTCCCTGAACTGATAACCACACTCAATACACTAAACACTATTGCTTCACATAGAAAGAAAGGACGATCAGAGTCTGCGGTAGAACCGACCACCTCTGATACCAATTTGTCACGACCCGTCCTCGGGGCCCGTGCCGTGACTACCCCAAGCCCGCCTTCCATAGGCCAGGGGCTGGCGACTAGCACCAAGGCGTAAAATCCCAGTAAACAGGGAAGGCATTGCCTTTATAAGTAACAACCACACAGAGTCAGCAAGCGGAAAGTAAAGTACAGAAAAGAAAAGGGGCCGGAAATACAAGCCCAACTGTAAAGTACAACTGAAAAGTAAAGTACAGCAACTGAAGAAAAGACGGCGGCCTCGTGTCGTCCACTGGCAATCCCACCTGAAGGGTGGGTACAGATAGCCTCCAGGCTCCTCGGGTCCCACGTCCGCTCCGAGCACGTCCCGCCCAGTGGTCCACCTCCAGGTACCGTCCTGCTCCACGCCCCAACCGTGATCAGCGCTGTCCGTCGTCTGCAACCAACACCACGAAGTGCGGGCATAGCCCGTGCAGGGGTGAGTACAAGCTACTCAGTAAGGACCCCGAGACCCCCGAAGGTCTCCCGAAATCCACAAAGGATATAGCACAAAAGAAAGATGCAATCACGAAGTAACATCTGACTCGACTTAGGTATATGCCCATACATATACCTAAGTCCCCAATTCTAGCTCTGCTCACGAGCTCAAGAACAACTCAATCCACAAAGGAAAGCAAGACTCAAATCCACAAGGAGAGTAAACGGTAAATCCACAAAGGACAGTTCAACACAATCCACAAAGGAGAGTAACATACGATTCAGCTCAACCAGGTATACTTTTTCAGATGACGTCAAAGATGATCACTGATCCATCTAAGTCGTCGGACCCACGAAGGATCGATAGGTACTAACCCCCGCAAAGACCCACACAGGATCGGGCTCACACAGAACCTGTAGGCAGTGGCTCACAAAGAACCAGTAGGCAGTGGCTCACACAGAACCGGTAGTAGGACCCACACAGGATCGGGCACTGATCCGCGTAGGATCGCTGAGTGCAGTAGTCGACGCAGTCCACTGAGGATCTCTGCACAGTCGTCGCCGCAGTCCACGAAGGATCTCTGCTCTGCCGTCGTCGCAGTCCACGGAGGATCTCTGCTCTGCCGTCGTCGCAGTCCACGGAGGATCTCTGCTCTGCCGTCGTCGCAGTCCACGGAGGATCTCTCCTCTGTCGTCGAGGTCACAGCCAGCGCTAGGGTTCCCGCACGTAGCGAGCTCGTTTAGGAGGGTCCGCTCCACGAGCCGAGGGGCTGATACATCAACTGACACGTAGTCCGAAGTTGATGTATCCAAAAGTTCCGTATCGACAACAGGATCTCAACGCGACAGACGGCGCGTCAATCGGACGCCCGGTCTGAAAGTTATTGGCATTTTCGTCCCAGGGGCCCGGTTGGTTTTTAGGGAAAAACCAACCCGGCCATACTCCGCCTGTGTCCGATCCTCGGGCGGAGTATGCCAAAAGTTCCGTCTCACTTAGAGGAAACTACCACAGCTGACGGTACGTCGATCGGACGTCCGTAGCTCAAGTTATGAGCGTTTCCGCTCCGAGGGCCCGGTTGGTTTCGTGTACGAACCAACCCGGCCGAACCCAAAGTCTTCCGAAACCTTGAGTATAATATACCGAAACGACCGTCTCGATCCAAGGATCGCGTAGCTGCTGACGGTTTGTCAATCGGAGGTCCCAGGCCCAAGATATGGGCGAAAGACCGAAGAGGGCCCGAAACGGGGGTACTGGGCCCGGGGCGACCTGGCCCGAACCCCCCCCTGGGGTCGGCCGAACCGGGTCGGCCCGAACCGGGCCGACCCGAACCGGCCCGAACCGGCTCGGCCGGGTCCGGTCCGGCCTGGGCGCGGCCCGGCCGACCGGACCGGCCGGCTCGGCTTCGGCCGACCGGACCGGCCGGCTCGGCTTCGGCCGAGCGGCCGAACTGGCTGGGCGCCGCGGGCTTGACCCGCGGCTCAAGCGAACGCGGCCCCGCGGGGGGGGGGGGGGGGGGGGGGGGGGGGCCTGCCACGCGGACGCGGCCGGGCCGCCGCGTCCGTCCCGATTCCGCGCGGCCGCGGAACCGGCCGCCGTTGCCGCCGCGGCTTCAGCCGCGGCGGGCTTTCTCCACGGCGGCGCGCCGGGCGCCGCCGCCTCCGGTCGCCGGCGCCGCCGCGCCGGCGACCCGCTCCGCCGCCGCCTTCCGCGGGCCGCCGGAGATGCTCAGGTGGCCCGATTTCTTTCCCGTCTGCGCCGTTGCTCCTCCCGGGACGCGTCCTCCACTGCAGAATCAACATATGGCCCTTGCGTCGCGCTTTTGCCGTCGCTCGCCAAATCCGCGCAAAAAGGAAGATCGACGGAGGGTTGCCGGGTCTTGTTCGTTAGACCCGCACCCTCCGCGTTAGTCATAATCAACGGGAGAAACAAGAAAGAAACCAATCAACAATTTTAAATAAATTAAAATTGTTTCGTGATCGGGTTCTATATTTCAAAAGAATAAACACGGGATTTTAAAAAGAATTCCAACAACCCTTACCTCGCAGCTGTCGTTGCCGAACGAGGGATCGTCGCGGGATTGCTCGTCGCGGAAGAAGGGGGGAAAACGTCGCGGTATCCGGCGTCGCGTCGCCAAACTCCGGATCAAGAACAAACAGATTTAATTAGTTTAAATCTGTTGATATTGAAATTAAAAAGGGAGAAGAAAAGATCTGATTCTCACCTTAGATGCCGAACGAGAATTGGCTGCGGAAGAAGAGGCGTCGCCGAAGAACGTCGCGGGTAAAGCCCGTCGACGTCGCAGATCTCGGTGTGCGTCGTCGAATTCCGGTTCCGGCGTTCTTCGCGTTCTTCGCGTTCTTCGCGTTCTTCGCGTTCTTCGCGGAGAGGGTGGAGGCTCAGAGGAATAGCAATCCTCCCAAATAGACAAGTTTGTCTATTTTATTATTTTGCCAACAAACGCAAAACGCGTAAGTAACGACCCACTTAATTCGTTGAATTAATTCAACGAATAAAACAGCCCATTTAATTCACGAAAGAAACAGCCCAATTAAATGGTCTGTTAAGAATTAAAGAAAACGCGTCGGTTGACTTTTCAGTTACTTTGACGGGTTTTCGCGGGTGCGTTACTTAGCGAAAGAAACGGCGGGGCTCGTGCGGGTCCCACCGCACAAATATCCTACCAAGGGGTAGGATATTTCTGGATAGCATCCTATCCAGTTCAACTCAGTTCAAGCCGCCTTTAAGTGACTTTAAGTGGCTTCCAAGCAGTTTAAGTCAAATAAAATAAAGTAGTCGCACAAACTTTATTTTATTTCTGACTTAAAGCCGCAAAATTTAAAAACCACGTCTGAGCAAACGCAACTCCGGAAGAGGCGTTTCTAAGCAAATACCGGCGCTGCGATTTCATCGGTGCCCTCAGAATTCGATTCCGGGCACCGGTTCAAAAGATAGAAAAACCCGCTCGTCTGTTCACTGAACGTACCCGAGCCAAACTTCGGAAATTGATTCCGGGCACACCGGGCCTCGGAATCAGGTGCCGTCTGAAGCTGCGCTCTTGTAAAATTTCAAAGAAAATTAAGAAAAAAATTTCCTTGAAATTTGCGGGTCTTTACAATCACTTTTGATGTTACTCATTCCCTCTCAGTAAATTACCCCAAGATTCAATTAATATTCTTTCCTTAATGTTTTTTTATTTATGTAATGATTCTTGTGACACATTTTTTTCATTCACATTTTATATACATTTGAAACCCACAATTTTTCACGGGTTATGATTTGATGAAATGATTATGAAACCTAACTCTTTTCCATGGGTAGTGATACAAATAAATATTTCTGATACCCATTTCATTTCATGGGTAATGATATGATGATATTTTATAATATTGTGGCACAAGAATTAGATGACTATTGGGACCAATATCTCCATCCAATGCTTTGGGTAATAGTGGAGGACTCATATGTATAAATGTTATGTGTAAACTGGATTGCATGTTTGATATGTGATTAATGTACCTAGTTTCATATCCTTAAGTATCATCATGAATGTGGTTACATTATATAATGTTATTTATGTACCTTATTATTTTTTAATAAAGTTATGAATGACATTGATTACAAGTTTACAATGTTATGCATGGACCTAGTTGCATGTCCATATAATTATGTGTAATTTTGATTACATGTTTACAATTTTATGCATAAACTTGTTTTCATTTTTAAAGCATTATGAATGTACCTGGTTTCTTGTCCTTGTATCTATGTGGTGTTATTATTTCATGTTCATAACTTATTGAGTGAACATGTTCCAACTGGTACTTGTTCATAGTGTTATATATTGATGTCTATGCCAAAATTCCATGTATTATTCATATGTTATGTTTTCATGTATTATGTTACTAATTATATTTTTATTCATCTCATAAGAAATATTAATAACAATGCCATGATTCATATTTAAAATCTTCTACATTCAGGGTATGATCATCTAATGATACGAACATGTTCTAGTACCCTTATCTTCATGTTTTTCTTACATATTCCATTTTATTAACCTTACCTAGAATTCAATCTCACCCATTTATTATGTTTCCATTACATAGGTTATGAAGAATGTTTTTTAAGTATAATTACTAAGGGGGAGATCATCATGGGAATCATTGATGATATTTTACTGAGTTAATATATTTTTGTTCCATGTTTCTAAAATTAATGTACTAATACAGTTTGGTGAATTAAATTTTTTAATACATTAATTATTCAAAAAAATGATATAATGTCTATGAACATTATTATTGGGCCATTATTTTGTATCATGTTGTTGTATTATTAGAAGGAAAATCATAGTGATTCCACCACCCTTTGGAGCTCGGAAAAAATTTGATTCAAATAGTACGAATCTACAGGTCAGGGCTACCACTTCTTCTATCTATGTCAATTAGATTTTATTATAACCCTTATTAATTTAAAACATTAAAAATAAGGTCTTAATAATTATATTAACAATATTAATTGTGTTTAATTGTATTATAATTTGGATACATAAATTAAGCTCATATTTTATAATGGTCAAAAATGACAAATGGAATATAGTTCATGTGTTCTATATATCTACATTACTTGATAAGGTACATATTAATTTAGAATGAAATTTTAATTTATAAATATATTTTTCATAAAATTCATAGTATACCATATACACAATAATTTAGGAAATTTTTAGTTGTCAACAATTCCAAAAAGATAATCCTAGAATTGTTGAGTGTTGTATAGTTTTATGTTCTCATGCCATGAGTCAATGGTTGATTGATAAGATGAGTTGAATTGAAGAAATCTATGAATAAGTAAAAAACAATAAAAATATCAAGTAGGAAATATATTTTTTAGGATTTTTTGGTTTTATAGATAAACTATATATCATTCTATATTAGATGTTATACAGTATAATGAATCAAGCTGTGGGTGTTTGGTGTGTTTTTAGTACTAAAGATTTTGAATATTATAGGACATAAATTACATATCCCATCATAGATAAAACAAAATATTGTATGAGATACTTTGAGATAATTGGGATTTATAATCCCATATCTTTAAGATCATAGGATCACATCATAAAATGTAAAATAACACTACAATATAGGTTGAAAATATAAATATGTTTTAACCCAGTGAGAGATAAAGTGTGTGAAAAAAGAGAAGACTACAAGTGAAATTGTTGGATTTCCAAGAATGATTTTATCAGATATTGAGGAGGATTATAAGGGTACACACCAAGGCTAAATATCAAAGGAAATTGATGTATGGGTAGGAGAGATTATCAAACATGATGGTGCTAATTATTTATGATGACCCTTCTCTATATTAAAAATTAACTAATGAATTATTTCAACAAAATAAATATAATAAAACCCATAAGAATGATATGTGTAGTGTATTTGTGAAATATGTACATATAATGACATCATTAACATGGGATATGAACACATTATTGAAAAAATATCAATCATGCTTCAAAACATCCATGTCTTTTAAAACTGCATGGGATAACCTAAAGACATATGTAAGAAATTGGTGAGCTATAAATCCCTGTATGAGAATAAACATGAAATAAAATGGATGAGGTAATTAATTTTACAAAATAGGTATATAAATGGGCAATAAAAGATGTGATAATCATAAAAATAAATAATAATGCATCATATACCATGTTGACATAAAGGAAACCTAAAAAATATAGAAACAACTTAAAATAATTCATCACAAACATAACTCAAGGATGAGTACCGTGATATGTTGATTTAAAAACTCCTATATAAAAATTATGGTTAATCCCTATCCAAAAATTAAATCTCATTAAACTAATAATTAACCAATGTAATGGATTAAACTATAATTCTAGTTTCCCCTGTCACTTTCATTTCATTATCATGCTTAATTGTGACACATAGATTCTAAAACAAGGATTCAATCATCATCATATTTTATTCCATGATTAATGATTATTTAATAAATACTTGTATGTATTAAATCAAATAATTATATGGTTATATATTTCTACACCCTTTATATAAAATGGGTATGTTATTCAATGCAAAATTATCTTGTCATGGAAAATCATTGTGAAATTCCGACAGCATAACGACGTCACATAAACATTAATAAAATGGTTTGATGAGAGTTAAGGGTGTATCTCAAAATTTATATATAAAATGGTAAATTATTGGGACATATAAATACATATAAATACATTAGGAATTGTAAATAAAGGGAATAATATAATAATTAAACTTGAATAATGAATAGAATGTGAGGATCCCTTACTTGAGTGTGTGGATCCAAATGATTGGTAGGATCTTCTTGAGGGCTTGGGGGAATCTTGAAAGGAATCTTGGTAAGGTAGTTCAAATTATGAATATGATCCAAGGTTTTTTAGGGAATATAAATGGGTGAATGGGTGGGTTTATACGGGAAATGAGTGGGGAATTCTTCATCATTTCTCAAATTTAGGTTTTGAACTCTAGAAAATAAAATTACCAAAATAAGAAACCTTACCTTGGTTTTTTCCTATGTTTTCTTCCAAATGGGATTGTTTTTAGCTATTTAATAAGGAAGAGTAAATAACATAACAAAATAATACCATTTCAAATGTGCATATGAGTCATACTCTTATTGAAATTATTTTAAAACCATAAAATATGTTAATGGTTTTGGAGGATTCCAAAATTCATTATAAATTAAATCAAATAAACACAAAATCAAATTATTTTAAAGGTAAAACAAATATTTGGTCATGAATAACCTTTAATATATCTATTACAACATTTTTGGGTCATTATGATGTCTTAATACAAAATGTACATGTATACGGTATTCAATTTCTACCCAAAAATTTGACAGTCTCCTAAAATAATTAAAAATTCACCTTTAAATAAATATGAAATTATGATTCAAAAAATAATATATATTTTATCATAAGTTTTTTAAAAAATTTCTTTTTTTCTTTTTAAAATAAGAATCAACATATATTGATAAATGTTTGGTTTTTTTACAATAAAATTTTTTAAGACCGTAAAAAATTACATCTGACCTCCTTAAAATTATATAATTTTTTATAATAAATAATAATAATATGATAATAATATTTTATTAAAATATTATTTATTTATAAAATAAATCAATTCGTAAAAATAAATTCGTTAATTGAATTTTAATATTACCCAAAAATACTACTTTTGTTTTATTGTATTGAAAAAATATAGAGTAACAATAATAGGATGAAAATATATTAATTATTATATAAAAATAATTTATATAATCCTATTCCTGGGGTGTTTATACATAACCCCTTAATAAACCCAAAAATGCTCTAAGGTTAAGATTCACGATTGTGAGACTTTAGAGGTGGTTCGACAAACATGGTTTGGGATGTGATCTTGATGAACTAGAAAAACTCTTGAAAATAATTTATCTCAAACGTATTTTGTCAGTTCGTAACTTGGGATTAGTCAAGGGAATATCCCATTGAGGCAATATCCCTTCAATGATCTAATAAATGGGCTTTGTGTGGTACAATACTACCCATTCAGGATCACTTCCTTTGTGTGTGTCAATAGAATTTGATAAAACCCTACATTTATACTAACCATTTGATAATTGTTAAATGGTTATATTATCAATTTTAATGACTTAAATGGTCACTTAAATATGATAGTATTTAATAAAACCAAATTTTTTCATCTTTATTCTATAACCTTATTACATAATAAGAAACATAATCAAATCATAAGGGGACTTTTATTTATAACATTTCGGGTTGTTTCATTATTTATTTTTGAATTTTTTGTTAATTATAAGAGTCTTCAATGCAACCTTGTTACTTTGATAATAAATCAGAATCTACGTAGAGGTATTGTAACCACTGCGCACTAAGTACTATCTAACTAATTACAATTTTGATTAAACATTTTAAAAATAAACTATTTTTGTATGATTTTTGAATTTCTCACTGTCATTTAATGAAATCATCACCATAAATATAAATATTTTACTAAAAAAATGGAAAATTGAGATAAAGAGTTTTTGTCTTGGCTCCCACAGATTCACCACTCCACCCTCTCAGTAATGGGCTATTATCTCTTATGTTGTTCATAGGTATTTCCCATGAAATAACCTTAAGGGTTGATACCACCTACCATAAAGGTATGTTATATTTACCACTCCAATTATCATAATTGAATATACCAATGGCTTCTAAACATCACTTATTAACCATTTTATAAAATTTTAAAAAAAAAAATCTTATTTATACAACCACTATATTAAAAGAAGAATAAAACCAAATTAGAAACCTATGAGGGAAATTCTTAAATTAATCTTGATATCATAACAGTTTAAATTACAATTTCAATTCACCCTATAATCCTATGATTTTAATATAATATAAATAAATACCTATGATAAATCACTCCTCAAATTTAAAAAAAAATTGAATAATAGATGGAAGTAATAAGATAATTGTTTATATAAGATTATTTTAATACTTATGTTAATATTTTATTATTACCAAGATTTATTAATATTATAACATCAAATTATAACCATGAAGAAAATTCATAAAGGAGATAAGTATAAAAGGTGATAGAAAGAGAATAAAGATTTACTATGATTTTAATTCATTGACATTCTTGGATAACCATACAATCACAACAAAAATGGGAAATATATAATGAATAAAAATATCCTTTGGATGAGCTCTCAACTAAGAAAATATATTGTGGTAAGGAGATCAACCTAATGAGGTAAAATAATTGTACTTAGAGGCCTAAAATTCATATTCCTTACAATGAAATACTTGGGGCAACTAAGTACCCATAAAGGACAATTAAGTACCTAGTGGTCCCTCCAAAACTACCTTCAAACTACCTAACCTTACCAAGAAATCAATACCTCCTAAAATGTACGAGGTTCTACCTATAGTAAAAAACCACTGGTGGTATCACCCCTATACTACACAAAAACACTTAAATCTCCTATAAACCAAAAAATACATCCAATCCACCAAAAATATCATTATCAATCCGTATAATTCAATAGAAAATCTAAAAACAAAAATCAATATCTTATCTAAATTGAAATAATTCCAATGATCCCACTCCCTCATTAACTAATTCTATGATATTAACTCAAAATTAAACTATTAATATTTCAATAATCCCTATGTATTTAAAACCTCCCCAACATAAAAATTAAAATCATAAAAAATATTAACCAACTATTTATCCAAAATATCATGACATGATTTAATCCTTATGTAATATAACATTTCCCATTACATATTTCTATGAATCTATCACATCCTTTAAACTCAACATATAAAATTATATCTAACCAATCTAAGAAACATATTCATATTACACATAATGAAATCCATCCATTAATACACAAAAAACTTTCTTATGTCATTATTATATCTTTAATGCATAATTTTTCAAATCTATAGAATTTGATAAACATTAGGGGATTATAATTATCAAAATATAAGACAATCCTAATTCACATATATATACTCTAATAATTTATGATAATTTTAACATATAAATACCATAATCAACACAACCCACTATCTATGAAAAAATTATTGAATTGGTAGGAATAATATGGTTCATAAAACCCCAAAATATCTTTGATTATACTACTCCTACTTGAATGGTACTCCCCACCCAAAAAAATTATCCATGATTTACCAATGATTTTCTGCAACTAAATTTCATTTCTTAAAAATGATAACTAAATAAAATGATTTCCCCAAAGAATAAAAAAATTCTAATATAAGAATTTATAACCATTTCAGAAAAATGAATTATTTTTTTAACCTTCTCATTTTACAATGTAAATTTCTGAAATATTTTCTAGTTTTTTAATATAAAAATGAATTCATTTCAAAATAATCATTACTTTTCTAAAACCATCATTTAATTTACAACATAAGGTTATAAAAAATTTAACCTTAAATTGGATATACTAATCAGTTCCATAAAACTAATCAGGAATTAAAACCCAATTTTCACATAAAAATGTCATGGAGACAATATATGAAATAATCAACAAGACAAAAATGATTAAATTTCATCATATATTAATAAATTGAAAAAAACTTTCTTAGGTGAAAAATAAAAAACATAGATTATGATGCATGATAAAGAGTTAAATGATTTAAAAAATCAGTGTTCTCAAGAATGATAATTATGGATAAATTCTATATTCAATTGTTAAAAATAGATTATATCATCAATCATAACAAAAGTATATATGTGAGTGATTTTTTTAATTAAATACATCCAAATATTGTATTTATGAAAGAACTGATTTATTTATTATTTTTTATTTTTTTAATTAAGTCCCCCCACTTTAATAGTGATAATATATATGAATTATGTGTACCCCAATGTATCACTAGAATATGTGATTCATGGACTACTGTGTGGACTGGATCTTGCTAATCCTTATTTCCTACATCCTAATGCTTTCTAAATTCCATTTTGAGTTACCAAAATCAACAGGTAACACACACATACAATTTATAAAATGAACAATGGGTCATTACCCAAAGAAATCAGGCTTCCACAATAAAAAATACTAGTCATGCATATTTATGGGTTATATCTTGAGTCCTAACAAAAATATTTATTTCCTATAAAAGTAAAATACTAGAAAATCCCAAAACACTTGTCTAATGAAACTTGTATCAATCCAAACCAATATACCAAAATAGTACCCAAATTAGGTCATAATTGTCCCCATAAATGTTATATAGTCCCCAGGGGATGTTGATTAGTGCTACCAATCACTATTCAATATGTGGGGTATAGTGACCCATGCCTTTTACCTATATTACTACATGATTTTTTGTATAATTATAAATGAAATAAAAACCAAGGATCGAAATGTATAGTGTATTTGGAAGACTATGTAGATATTTAGAAAACATGAAACTAAAAATAAAAAATATTTTTATTAGTCTCCATAATGTGATTTGAACTCTGTTTGAGCTCTTACAACTGCATAGGATAACCTAGGGAATACATATACAAAAGGGATGTTCTAAAAATCCTGATAAGGAAATAAAAATGCAAAGGAATCATAGTATATGATTCATGAGGCACAAAATGATAAAAAATGGATTGGATCATGAATAAGAATATATATAAATAACATATATAACATTGAATAATTTGACCCTGTAAATATAGAAATTTGGAACCAATATATATTGTGACATAAACACGAGTCAAAGATAACTTCCAAGATGTTATCACATCATGCAAAGAGTCCCATAATGGATTTGGGTTACTACCTAATTGCATACATATTGTCTCATGAGACTATAACATTACTCAATGAATTAGAGTTATATCTGGTTCCAACAATACAAACTTATACATGAATATATCCACTTGATAAAAAATCTATCATAGGCAAAATTCATAACGGTTTCCCAAGGAAAGAAAAGGGTTTCATAATCATGTCATAAGGCATGAAAAATGGGTTTATAATAATAATATCCATGAATAAAGTGATTAAATCATTTTTTATTATAATATACTTAAAAATAAGTATTTATCATGATGGATTATTTCCAAATAAAGTGAAAACATGAAATATAATATTTAGGTAACTTTAGAAATATGCCACTTTAGTGCGGTTTTTGGGGAGACTTTAAAGTGTTTTAAAGAGGATAAAAAAATAATTATTTCTATAGAACTAAAAATGAAACATTTATTTTGATGATAAAATGAATGATTTTTTTTAAAACAAAATTGGTTTTTAAAACAGATTATGGGGTGTACTGGATAATGGCTAGTAATTATATTAGTTCCCATTAATCCGGTTTTCTTATAGAGAGAAATTGAGAATGGATCCCTTTTAAAACTTGTATTTATCTCCAAATAAAGATCAATAAATCTAGATATATATGTTTTGGAAATTTATAGAGAGTATGGGGAAAATATATTAGAATAAAGTAGACATAAATTTAGGCAAAGGGAGAAAATGTGTTGCCCAATGAAAATATAGAGGATTAGAGTGATCCTTACCTTATGTCTGAACGTGTTCTTAACATTAACTTAATTTCCTTGATAATAAAATTATATTAATTCATTCATTAATAATATATTCCTCAATTTTTTTATTTAGTACTATTTTTTTAATTTCATTTCTGGTCATTTTTATGAGTTGTAAAATTCAACATTATTATTCCAGAAGCATTCGTTTAGTTGTTTCATAGTCCATTCACTTTTATATTATTATAGAAGTTCATTAAAAATAGAAATAAAACATTAGAATAGAAATTAATTGGTATGAATAAACATACATAAGTTAAAATGGTCTCTTATAGCATTTTTTTGAAATGTAGACGATTCATTTTATAAAACATTATTGATAAATGTTTAGTTAATTTTGGCCATCTTTCTGACCATTACAAACAAGATTTGTTTTCAATAATTTTAAATCAATATAATCATTATATAATGTTAAACCACATAAAATATACCATTTTATTTAATTTTTAGTTATTATAAGTGAATTTAGACCATCCAAGAATGCATTAGTGGAAGATCAATACTTATCGTCCATGATGGCGGTTAACTGAAATAATATGAAAAATGGTTTTGTTTTTCATTAAATAGAATGAGATTATATAAATGTATGATAGAAGATATTTAATTTGAAATATAATGTTTAACTATGTACATTATATTGGATTTACTATTCTTTTATAGATGAAGGAGGTGAGGAGAATGTAGAAGATGAAAATAAATCAAAAGATGATGTTGGAGAATGTTTCCTCTTGAATATCACAACCTTGAAGGGCCCATTAATGAATGGGGAATTTTACATTTTTTGTGGAAAATATCAGACGTATATATGGACAGTGTGGAAGAGATGCTTTTTTAGATATTTCTAATGAATAAAGTCTTAAAATTTGTGAGGATAATTGGTTTTGTGGGGTGGTATTTATAAGGGATGGAATGGGACATTTTTTATTATTATATTCATTTTTTTATTAATTTGGATCAATAATTTCAATAGTATTAATTAAATTGACTATATATAGTAAATAAATCAATATATTTTAAACTAACGTGTGCTTACTTAATTCCTGACACAAAAATTCATGTGTTTGTCTTTTAATGTGGATTATAGAAAATTATTGTATTTCAATTTTGACCCCAAATTAAATTATTTTAAAAATATTTTATCCTTTTCAATATGCCTTTTTTTATAATGGAATTCATATTCAATAAATAATTTTATAAATATGAAAACTTTAATTTTTTTATAAAATCCTTATATTTTGAAATGTACAAATTTTAATAATATAATCGATGTTATGACCATTTGAAAAATTATATATATTAAGATAAAATTATTTTATCATTTTAATAAAACTTTTTAATAATTTATGAATGCAAATTCTTTAATTATATATTTTTTTTAAAAAAAATATATTCATTATAAAATAGTAAATAAATAGTTATGTTTTACAAAATTAATGACACATAATTTATTATTTTTAAAAAACAATTTACTGGTACCATGATATAAATATATCAAATTTTCATTTTATAAGATTCATAAATATTATTTCTCATTTAATTATGTTAGAATAAAATTATACTGATAATATTACTATTCATAATGTTTAAATTATTATTCCAACCATCATATTCCTATTCCAATGGTAAGAATAAAATTCCAACGTTCAGATTTATAAAATTCATATAGGGTTTACTACTTCCTTTAAATACAAATTATTTCATTTATTATTCAATAGCATAATTTTTCTTTCATGTTTATATATACATTTCTTCCGAAAATAATTTTTTATTCTTAAAATTATATTGTCTTCATCATATTTGTTTCTAAATGTGGTTATTCTAATGGATCGAGCATATCCACATTATCATATTCTTATTATATTATTTTTGTCTTATTATCCCATTGAAATATTTGTTATTATTATCAGTTTCTTTTCAAACTAATGTATCATTAATAATTTAATATAATATTTTTTGTTTCTATATGTGAAATTTATTATTTATACTATAATAGATAATTATAGGTGGGAATGTTCATTGATAAAATTTTTGGTCTCTCATTCTTCCCACCTTATGAAGTTTCTCCCCCAATTTTTTTTCATTCTAGGGCTAAAACATGTGATGATAGATCTATTTTATCACTTCCTATAGTTCACATGGAGCCTCATCATATTTATGGTTCTTCTATGGTACCTTAACCTAGTGAATAGTCTTGTTGCATATTACTTTATCAATATGGTCGAAGATCATTACCTAGTTCTCCTCATAAGAGAGATCATTTTCCACCTATACCACCTATGAATTAAATTCATGTGAAGGATCTTGTATTTACTTCTTCAAGATGAATACTTTTAATACACCATGTACCTTAGACATGGTTGGTAAAAGTTCTAGTTGATAAACCATAGCTCTGTTGTGATTCAAAAGCAGAAAGGGGTCGATGTAATAGAGGCTTAGAATTACCCTATTCCAAACCTAATAACTCTCTTCTAGGGATATATGAAGAGGAATACCATATCTCCAACCACAAAATCTATGTCTAATCAATCATTATATTGATAAAAAATTTATCAACTTTGGGATCCCATAATGTTATATAGAATGGACTTGATATTTTCTACAATTTCATCAACTACTTTAGGCCCCAAAATCATATGATCAATAACTTCATCCTTGAATGAATGTGTTCTATATATTTTTAAATAAATGGATTCATATGGAGCCATTAGGATTCTCTAGTGGGAACAAATTTTTTATGATAATGTTATGATGCAAATATATTGGTCCCATCCTCTATTGAAGTCCATATAGTATGCTTACAACATATATTCCAATTTCATAATAGTATACTCAAAATGTCACACATTGTTGTGGTGATAATATGTACCTAGTATTATCTCAGTGTTTAGGGAATGTTGGAGAATTTTCGATAACATGGAATTAAATCTTGTGTATAGATTGTATACAATTTAAAATAGAGCTCCATATATCCACTCCACTTCTATGATGTGTATTTCTAAAATTTGATTAGGTGATAAGTACTTTATAATTAAGATAAAATGTGTCGTCATTGTAAGAAAATATACAAGAACCCATATTGAATTATTTCTTCTGGGTTTCTTTAGATGTCCCATGATAAATTTCATGGTGATTTTTTCTTGTTTCCCTTTAGTTACGATTAATGGTGTCATTATCCCCTTAAAATTATTCCATTCAACCTTCACTGGTTTACATACCAGTAAATTTGATATAAATTTAGTGATCTCCTTCTTAATATTTTACATCCAATAAATATTTTGATGTTGTTGAAACTTATTTATGATCCCTATATGGATAATTAAGGTTGAGGTATTGCATCATTAATGATATATTTTTCATCTTATAATTGGATGGTACCTGTATTCATGACCCCAAATATTATGAATCCTTCCTCATCAATTTTGACCATTGATGATTTTCTATTTCTAATAGCTTCCACCATTTTCTAAATTTCCACATCATTTATTTGGTAATTAATTATCTTCACAAAAATGGATTGTTGGTAAATCATTTTTGAAATGAATAATGATTCTAATTTTTTTCCCATGTCCATCCTTTTCAAGTATAAGATGATTGGATACTTCTAAATTTTCATCGCTGACAATGTTGTTGGATCCTTTCTATTTATAACATATGCCACATTATGTGATTTACCAGGATGGTAGTTGATTGAGAATTCATAATCCTTGATGAGTTCTAGCTTTCTTCAATGGCTCATATTAAGATCTTTATATGTGAATGTTTATTTTTGTCTCCTGTGATAAGTATATATCTCACACTTCACCACATATAGATAATTTCACAATATTTTCAACGTAATAATCACAAAAATCAAACTCTAAATCATGTGTTGGATACTTTACCTCATGAAATCATAACAACATTTTGACATAGGGTATCACTTTATTATTTCACATTAGTACAGAGCCTAAAACCATCTTTAATGTGTCGCGGTATAACACAAATAGTTCCCCAATTATGGGTAGTGTAAGTAATGGTGATGTGATAGGATTCGTATTCAAATTTATTAAGCATTCATCACATTTAATGGACTATAAATAAATTAACTCCTTCTAAGTCAACATGGTTAGTGGTTTTGGAAATCCTGAGAAGATCCTCATAATTAAACAATGATACCCAAATAGACCAAAGAAACTATGGACATCTATTAAAAATGGTGTTCTAGGCCACTCTTTGATTGTCTTTATCACAGAAGGGTCAATAAATATCACTTTTCGTGTGATATAATGCCACAATATTTAAAATTCCACCATTCAGAGATCACATGTATTATACTATTCCTATAGTTTCTAACTTTTCAAATTTTTTAGCATAGTATTCAAATAATCTTTATTCCCCTCTTTGCTCTTGAAGTATACCAAAATATCATCTATAAAGACTAACAAAAAAATCATGTATATTTTAAAATAGTTTCTTAATTAAGTCCATAATTATTTGTCGATCATTTGTTAGAATGAAATTCATCACTATAAATTAATAGTATCTTTACCACTATGAAAAGGTATTCTTGGTAATAAATTCATTCTTCACCTTTAATTGGAGATATCCTGACTGATGGTCCATCTTTGATAAATACTTTACCCTATATAATTTATCAAACAACTAATCTATTAATGAAATTAGATACTTGTTATTGATAAAGATTTTTAAGATCACATTAATCAAAGCATAGTTACATTTATCAATCGTTCTTCATGGTAAAGATGACCTAAGTACCCCATTGAGTACCACTCAAGCTTATAAAACCCCTTTCTGGATTATCCTTTAACTACTTCTTCTTATATTTTGACTCAATTATTTCCATCCTATGATGAGTCTTTTATATGGTCGGTGGTCTAGATTTTAGTCAAACAAATAACTCATCCTCTTGGTTAGGTGAAAGGCTATTAAATTATTTGGGGATCACATCATTATACTTCCTTACAATGGGATTTAATTAAGCATGATCCTCTCTTTTTTTCAATAAATTGATCTAGATACGAATTCTCTTAAGAAAATAGTATCCTTCCTTGAGAAGAATATTCCAAATAATATCCATACCCTCCTTACATTTGTACAAAAGTGGTGGATGCCATTGGATGTGTAGAGTGATCTAATTTTCCAGACATTTAATGTTGGATTTTATAAAGATAGTAAATGCATTCCAAAAGTAAAATAAAACTTCACTAATAAAAGTAAGATGGGATTTTGTTTGTATGATTTAGTCCCTAGACACTTATTGTGGATGAGTTATATAATTTATATTTCATAATTTCCCCATTCCCTTTTCTCATAGATAATCAACTTCCATATTTTGTGGTGGTGTTTAAATAGTTATTCTAAACAATAAAAATATATAATATTGTGTAGTACTAGAATCAAAAAGTACTTTTTTTTTCATTAATAAAAAACAAGCATACCTATCGCCACATTGTTTTCAGTATTGACCTAATCGGTAGTGGTATCATATGCCCGTCCTTGATATATTGGAGGTTTTTTTGTTGATTTTATATAACAATAATTGACCTAGGGAATTTCCTTTCATAATTCCCAAGTTCTTTTTATTGAATAATTTTACTACCAGATGAGTGTTTATCTTAGTATTTCTATCTTCTTCCTCACTAGTGAACTACTTTATATCTTTTGATAATGATTATCTTAATTACCCTATTTTAAACATTTTAATAATCTACAGGTTCCATTTATCCATTTCCCAATATATTACCTTTCACACATTCTACACATGGTAAATTGGGATATCATTCCTCAATATGATTTAACTATTGATCCTCCCATATTAAAATATATTTTCCATTTTTTTCATTTATCCCTCTAGACCAATGAGAGTCTCCAATATTCATCTTAACCATAAGATCACAATATAAAATATCCTTATAACTATTAGAGTCTCAACATTATAGTGATTTTTAGACTCATCATTAATACAATAAAGAAGTTATCCACCTAGATTTCAATAGTCGGGAAAAATATAGGGGAGTATCATGAAATCCTTATAATGTTTTCCTTACACATTATGATAGTATGATCTAACGTTTTCTTCAATATGGTGGCCTATCTCCCCATCATAAGATGATTTTTTAGGGAAAACTTTAATTGAATGATATTTTCTTGAAATATTTCCATTCTATGGAATCAATTTCCATTTTATTCTTCATGTTCAATAGTAGTGTAAACTAATGATCATCTTCCCCGTAAAATTTAAGAACTCCAGAACAAATTTATCGTTTTATGTTCCCTGGAGTATGAAGAATATCTTCTCAGTAGAGATAGTTCATTGGACCATGATGTAGAGATCATAAGATCCACTAAATTTATGAGGATTTCATAAAATAAAGTATTTGACCACAATTTTCTCTTTTTTAGTAGGGGGTGTTCCACACTATTCAAGTTAATATTCATAACCTATTTATGTTGATCCAATACTCTGATGATGTTCTTGGAATTGTTCCCATCTTGTTTCTCATATCATTAGGGAAATCATCAAATTTATTATCACATTGGTTATCCTCATGGGTTCTCATATATAAAAAAATTAACTAAAAAATAAGGGGCCTTTAATACTGACTTTGTGATGATATAAATAGGAAACTGTGAAAATAGGAGGATAAAATTATAAATGAAAAGTATATGCTAAATTATTATTCATTAAGTGTCAATCTAGTTAACCCAAAAATATGGAATTATCCTACAGAACCCCAATATTTTATAGTACATTATTTTTTCAAAGTAATTCAATAACATATACTACACACAACAATGAGTTCAAGGGAACCACGACATACTAAATTAGCCTTTTAGAAGATGTTATGAATAGTATTAACTGAATTTTGAACTATATATAATTATTATAATTTTAGAATACATATTATGAGTTTCTTAGACATAATGTAGGAACTAATTAATTTTTTCAGATAAAAGAAGTATTTTTAAAAATTTCTCTTTTACCACCTTTTAATAGTGAACCCTTTTCAATTTCAATATTTGAAAATTTTATATATTCAATTTGACAAAATAAAATTCTTTTTTAGAATCAGGATATAATAATTTAGTGCTATTAAAGTTTTGTTGTTTTTCTGATAACTTTCATATTTGGGTGCATAATGAAAAATACTATATTTTAACTGAAAAAAACTTTTTTAATCAAAATAATTTATAGTTTTAAATTATAAATTTTAATTGTTTGTAAGTATATAGATTATATTTTAACCACTTAATCCAATGCGGTTCATTGTATGTAATTTAACATTGAGATTGGACATAAACAATTGTCAATCTTTTGATAGTTATTGTTTCATAAAAATATGGTTTTTGGTTTTGACAACGGTAATTAATTTTAAATTAGTAAATGAAACTTATATTTTTTGAATTTAGTAAATTATACTTCATATTTTAATTCATAATACCAAAATTAAATTAGAGTGAATTTTTAGTATTTTTCTGAAAAGTTTCAATACTTAATGAATAGTGAAAAACAATGAGTTATTATTTAAAACAGAATGTTTATTTAAATAATTATTTATTTTATTTAAATTTATTTTATTCAAAAATAGATACATAATACATATATATCTTCAATGTAATTCATTTGAGTCATTTTTCAATAACATTAGATAAACAAAATTTTATTTAACTTTTCACCGTCTTTTACCCACCTTCTAGGAGAATTTGAAAATTCACATAAAACATAATTATAATGCTTATATGAGTGGAATTTCAAAAACCCAAGAGACATAGTTGATATCATTAAGAAAATTTTGGTTCAATAAGAAAAAAATAATTTTTGGTGAATGCTAACTTTTTACTTTTATTTACGGCGGTTAAAAGTAAAAAATTGTAATTAAGGGTAAAAATGATATTATTAATACCCTAAAACATGTCATAATTCTATTTGATAAGTGTAATTAGACCAAAAAAACCTTAGGAATAAATTATGAACCTCTTTGGTCCACTTGGATTAGATTTTTAGAGTTATTATTATTTAACTCAAAGAAGAGTTAGAAGTGTTAAATTCAAAGTCTAATAACTAAAACATTTTCTATATAGGGTAACACATAAGAAAAGTTCGACTATAAATATAATTATAAATCTAGGAATATTTCCTACATAATGGTATTTTGTTTATATTTTTTGGAATTTAAATAATTAAATTTTTATATGACAAAATTAGGGTGCAGTAATAACCGTATTAATGAAAGATTAAAATAATTGATATTATAAATATCCGAATAAATCTGATTTGAAAATTTTTATGAATTACACTAATTTTCTAGGTTATCATGACATATTAGGGTTGATTAAATGGATTTTTTTAATGTAATAATTATTTTTTAAATTTAGCAAAACAAATACCAAATAGTGTCACAATTTACGTAAAAGAGTTTTTAAAACAAATATTATATTATTAATTGATATAACTGTCCTAAAAATATATGATTCGTCCAAAAGTATTATATAATAATATATATGACATTAATTAACCAATTAGGGTTTTATTACCATTTTATAGTAAGTTTATTAACCATATAATATAAAAATACAACGGGACATGGTAAATGTCAAACTATTTAACTAAGAGTTAAATCTAAAAGTTAATGTTAATATGTTGAACCAAACCTGTCTAAAAGCTATTAATTTAGTATTTTTCGACCCAAACCCACCTTATCTTTTATATAATACATTTGGAGCGATTATAAACATAAACTTATTTTATAATAAAATAATATATTTTGTTTTTCCTAAGGTTCCCCCGACCCCTCTAATGAAAGGGCACTCCCCTTCACTCTAATTCAAACCTTCAAAAACATTTGGCTCAGACAAAACTGGACCAAGTATCCTCCCAACTATCCTAAATTCTTCCTTGGGGACTTAATTGTTTCATAAATCCAACATAATTATTCCTTTTGATCAAATAAAAAGGAAGAACCCTAAGAAGAGGTAATGATTTCACCACCTCTTTCAAGTTCTTTTCTTCATCCACTTTATTTTTCTTTGTTTTTTCCATTCAAAAATAATCACTCTAGTATATTATATATACTATGATATTATTATAAACATTTTACAACCAAATTAATTATTCTATATATCCTTTTATTAACATGTCACCATACGTGCGTACGTACGACTTACCATCTCCACGTCGTGGTGTAATTGTTATTCAATACATTATTATTTGGATAGATATAATAATGATTTGTAATTGAAGTAAATAATTAATTTAACATGATAAATATTCTGTATATATGATATATCATCCAATTATATATTATATTAATATCAAAATAATGATATTGGCGCTCGTGCATACGTACAAATTACCGTCTCCACGAACGCAATGAGATTCATTCCCCATCGTGTCCATTCAAGACAAATTTTCATTAGATGATTAAAAATAATGTTTAAAGGATTAATATCATTATTAATAATAATAATAATATACATACTATCAATAAGAAACATTACTTACGTAACAAAACATATAAAGTAAAACGATTCAGTTGACACCCAAAACGACAATAATACTAAGACATTGTTAAAAAAGCAATATTAAAAGATCATATATGATATTATATTAATGTATACGATTATTTTATAACTTAATAAAAATTATTTCACCATTATACATGATGTTAACTGACCCTCTACCAAGGAAAATTACATGTTAGGGTTAATTCTACAATCTCTTCATTATCCGAGGATGTTTATACGTAATTATCTACTAGGACCTCTTTATCATCCACATCCAGGTTTCTTAAAAATGCATTTCAAAAAATTCTAAACATTTTATAGACTATGGGTTAATTTCATTTATACCATTGTTTGAATTTTTATAAGATTTTTATAATGGAAACGTTCTATTGTTTTCCAAACAAGGTACTTTATGACCTTTTCGAAAAAATTAAGGTAACAATTTTTTTTAACTTATACAGTGAGTGCGGATATATTATGTCATTATAACATTGTTAAAGCGTCCCTTATACTATTATAAGAATATTTTCAAAATACATGATTTTTATAATTATATGACTTTTAAATGATTTCTATATAGAAATAGATATTTCTCTAAAAAGAGTTTTGATTTCATCTATGTAAACATCATTTGATGGATTTTATGTTTATATAAAGTTGATTTATTATGATACAAAACATCCATATTGTACTGATGGTTTTGTGATCTGTTTTACTATAGATATGCTATTTAAATACCATTCATGGTTTGTGGTTAATGTATTGAAATTTTGTATGCTAGTTTTAATATGAATGTTTATGTTATATTTCAGCAATTTCATATGAGGAATGTATTGTACTTGGTAAGTGAGGGGTGGAGACTTCTATAACTCATCGATGAATTGGCAGGTCTCATGAGACAAATATAATGGAATTGGCTGATGCCTTTCCCAATTTGATATATGGTTTTGTTCTATGCCTTAATCATTTTTAGATGTCTTGGTAGAGGCCTTAACAAAAATGTTTTAGAATGTCTGGCATTATACATTCCCTTATTATGAGATTAATATTGATGGTTCATGTGGTCATTAGACTAGTAGAATACAGATGATTTTGATTTATTACAACATTATTTACTCAAATCATATTACTGTCATAAACGTATTCATGTTTTTTATTGGTAAAGGTGTGTGGTTTCAATTATTCATCATGCTTAATATTTAATTTATCTTCTATTTTATTTCATACCCTTACTAAGCATTTGAGATCACTCTTTTTTTATGTTTTATTTTCCCAGGATTACAAGAAGTGTATTATGATTGATATGTAGGGTTAAGATAAAGGTAATAATGGAATTCTCAAAAAACTATCTATGTTGTATTTTATGTCTGAAATTTCATTGTGATGTTAATGTATGTAATCTATTTTCCCAAACTGCAAAACTGATCGGTCCTTTAGAACATGATTCCTTATAATCTTGCCAATGTATTAAAATAATGCACTGGCTCTTGGTAGCTATGGTTGGGGTGTTACAGTTGGTATCAAAGGATTTTTAGAAATAACCTTTTAAACTAGATTAAGATAAACTCTAATTAGAGCACATTACCCTAAGATAGACTTTGAGGATTAGTATAGAAGAACATTCAAGAATTTTTGTAATGTGGAGATTTTGTGAGTTTTCCAAGAAAATACATCCCTGTATGGATATGAGCTGGTAGAGGAGGCTCTGGCTTAGATGTACCTAGGGGTAAAACCCAAAAACACCACATTTAGGTAGACTCTAATGTGAACTGGTGCGCGAGAACGGGGCTTGCTGCAGTATTGGTTATGAAACTTCCGAGGGATATGCTTATCATAATTCTCATTTATTTAAAAATCATTATGAATGATTTCTGAGTATATACCTCCTTAAAGAAAATATTTTTATGGATTATATCCATAAATTGTTCAATTTACATTAGTTATTTTTCTAGTTTGGAATTATTCATTATAATTCATAAACAGTCCTATTGTATGCCACTTTATAGAAATGGTGCCTAGTAGAAGGAAGGTGGACTCCAGCAATATGTATAATCCAAAAAGTTAGAAGGATCATATCTTTCACAGTATTAAGCCAACATTTATAAAGTAAATAGTCTCCTATATATTATCAACATATGAAGAAATAATATCATGGGTTAATAAGATAAGTAAATAATACTCTGAGTCCTATGTATTTTAAGGGAAGAAAGGGAAGAAAATGATGGATGAGAGAAAGATGTATAAAGGTAAGAGGAAAAGAGAATGATTTTCCCATATGTGATAACTGTGGAAAAAATCATCATGGTATATTCTTGAAGGAAATGTGAGTTGGTTATAAGTGTGGATAAAAAAGAACACCAATTACATGATTGCAATGGTAAGAAAAAAGTATGAAATGTACAATGCTTCATCTGCAAGGAGTTGGGAAACTACGCAAATCAATATCCAAATCATCAGAGTATACCCAAAATGCAACTATTGTATAAGAATCAAGTTATGATACTACCAATGATGAAGAGGATTGATTGAGAGTTATTTTGTTGATATTAATGTATTGTGTCATTTTAGTGTTGTATCAATGATATACTGGTTATATGAATTATGGAAGCAAATAAAGATTGTACTGCAGTACTATTTCATTTGGAATTTGGGATTGTATGGTCCTGATACTAAGGTAGTAATTTTGGAATAAGATATAGTTGATTTGGATAAATTATATTGGTCAATCTGGATTATCAAAGCACTGATTAATGGTTTTTTTATTTCATGATTACTGGATTATTCAAAAAAAATCTTATAAGAAGTATATATAGTATTTTTATAAGGAATAAGGGAGCACTAATGTAATAAATAATGTTATTACCATGTTTTCAAAGAATACATGATGAACGTAAACACATGTTATTAGCTGGTTAAAAGGATCTTCATTTTGTTTAAATTCTTTATAAATTTTGGACTATGAGTTTGGATAGAAGTATTTTGGACAATACTAAAGTTTGGAATAGATTAAGATTGAAATTGGATATTATTGTAAAGGTAATTTTTGGATTGTTATAAAAAGGAGAAAACACAGACTGTGTGATAATCTATCATGTCAGACAAAGCTATGGCAATGTAACCCACACTATGGTGTGATTGGGATTTATCACCTTCCAATAGACTACATGTAGTCACTGGATGATATAATCTAGTTTTTAAGGGTTTTACCGGTGAACTATAAATTCATTATTTTTGGAACCCATAGGATAAATAGAATATTTTTTTGAAATCTTTTTGGATTGAAAGAGGAGTTTTTGGTAGTAATTAGTTAAAGGATGTAACTATACTTATCAAGAATATATATATATATATATATTCCCTCTTATTAAGACTAACTTTCATTAACCCAATTTCCTATATGATTTCTCCATAAAGTTATTTTATATTTTCAACCTTTTATTTTAGAAGAACAATTTCAAATTGTGAGGATGAAATTTAATGAAGGAGGGAAGAATGTAAGACCCCATGATTTGATAGTACGTTATTTTTTCAATATAATTGAATTACTTTCACTACACGCAACACTCAGTTTAAGCGCACCACGACTTACCAAACTAGCAGTTCAAATGCTGTTATGAATAGTATTAACATAATTTTGAACTATATATATTAATTATAATTTTAGAATCCATATTTTGAGTTTCTTATACATAATGTAAGAACTAATTCATTTTTTCCGATAAAATATGTATTTTCCAAAAATGCACTTTAACCACTTTTTAATGGTGAACCATTTTTAAATACAATATTTGAAAATTTTATATATTCAATTTGAAAAAATAAACTTCTTCATTAGAATTGGGAAATAAGAATTTAGTTGAAATAAATATTTGGTGTTTTTCTGATAACATTCATATTTGAGTGCATAGTGAAAAATACTATATTTTAACTGAAAACAACTTTTTTAATAAGAATAGTTTATAATGTTAAATTATACATTTTAATAGTTTGGAAATATAAATATATTATATTTTTACCATTTAATCCAATTCTTGTCATTGTATGTTATTTAACATTGAGATTGAACATAAACTAGTGTCAATTTTTTTGTAGTTATTGTTTCTTAAAAATAATCCTTTTGGTTTTGACAATGGGAATTAATATTAAATTAATAAATGCAACTTCTAAGTTTTTAATTTGGTAAAATAGACTTATTTTTTTAATTTGGAATACAAAAATTAGCTTAGGGTGAATTTTTGGTATTTTTATGAATAGTGAAAACCACTGAGTTGTTATTTAAAACCAATTTTTTATTTAAATAATTATTTATTTTATTTAAATTTATTTTAGGTCAAAATAGATACATAATACCTATATATGTTAAATTTAATTCTTTTGAGTCATTTTGTAATTATATTAGATATAGAAAATTTTATTGAACTTTTCCTCGTCTTTTACCCATCTTCTAGAAGAATTTTCATATTCACATAAAACATAATTTTACTGCTTCCTTGATTGGATTTTTAAAAATCCAAGAGACACGGTTGATATTAGTAAGAAAAATGTGGTTCAATAAGATAAAAATAATTTTTGGTGAATAGTAACTTTTTACTTTTATTTAACATGGTTAAAAGTAAAAAGGGTAATTAATGGTAAAAATGATATTATTATTACACTAGAACATGTCTTAATTCTATTGGTTATGTGTAATTCAAACAAAAACAATATTAGTAATAATATATGATCCTATTTCGCCCACATGGATTAGATTAGAACATTTATTATTATTTAATTCAAAGAAGAGTTAAAAGTGTTAAATTCAAAGTCTACTAATAATAAAAATTTATATAAGGATACAAATAAGATAAATTAGACTATAAATATTCAATATAAATATAAACAGATTTCCAATATAATGGAATTTTATTCATATTTTTTAAACATTAAATAATTAAATTTATTTATGACACAATGATGATGCAGTAATTACCCTATTAATGAAAGATTAAAATAATGGATATTATAAATATGTAAATAAATTTAATTTGAGACCTTTTATGTATTTTACTAATTTTAGAGGTTAACATGACATATTATGGTTGATTAGAGGAATTTTTTTAGAATTAGTAACACTGTTATAAATTTAGAAAAAAAATACCAAATAGTGTCAAAACTGACATAAAAGAGTTTTTAAAAAATTATTGTATTATTAATTGATATAATTCTCATAAAAATCTGTGGTTAGGCCAAAATACATATATAATAATATATATGACATTAATGGACCAATTGGGGTTTTATTTAAATTTTATAGGTTTTATATAAACCATATAATACAAAAATACAAAGGGACATGGTAAATGTCAAACTATTTAACTAGGAGTTAAATCTAAATGTTAATGATAATATTTTGACACAAACCTATCTAAAAACTATTTTTTGAGTATTGATTGACCCATAACCACCTTAACCTTTATATAATACATTTTGAATCCATTAGAACCCAAAAATGATTTTAATATAAAATAATATTTTATATTTTTCATAAGGTGCCCCTCACCCCTCTTATAAAAGGGCACTCCACCTTCACTATAATTCACACCTTATAAAAACTTTGGTTCGGCCAACCCATGCCCATATATTCTCTCAATTATCCTTCCTTCATCCTAGGGAGATTCGTTTAGTCAGAAAGCCAACCTAAGGATCCTTTTTGGTCAAATCAAAAAGAAGAACCTGAAGAAGAGGTAATGATTTCACCACCTCTTTCAAGTTACTTTATTCTCAACTTCCTTATTCTTTTTTGTTTCCTTTCTAAAATAATAACTCCAGGATATTCTATATACTGTTATGTAATTAAATATATTTTACAACCAAAATCATTATTCTATCCGTCTTTTGAATAACATGTCACCATACGTGCGTACATATGGCTTACCATCTCCACATCGTGGTGTAATTGTTATTCAATACATTATTATTTGGATGGGTATAATAATGATGCTTAATTGATGTAAATAATAAATATAAAATGATAATGATTTTGTATATATGATATACCATCAAATTATATATTATTTTTATATCAAAATAATGATATTATTGCTCGTGCGTAGGTGCGGATTACCGTCTCCACGAACATGATGAGATTCATTCCCCATCGTATCTATTCAAGACTAATTTTCATTAGATGTTTAAAAATAATTTTTGAAGACTTAATATCTTTATGAATATGAATATGATACATTTTATCCATAAAAAACATTACTTACATAACAAAGCATATAAATGAAATCAAATCATTTAACACCTGAAACGACGATAATACTAAGATATTATTTACAAAGCAATATTAAAATATCATGTATGATATCATATTAAGGTATATTATTATTATAAAATTTAATAACAATTATCCCACCAAAATACATTAGGTTAACCTACCCTCAACCTAGGAAATGTACAAGGTAATGGTTAATTCTACAATCTCTTTATTATCCGAGTTTGTTTATACGTAATTAACTACTTGGACTTATTTATCATCCAAATCCACATTTTTTAGAAATGTATTTCAAAATTTTTTTATTATTTTATATACTATGGTTTAATGTCAATTATACCCTTTTTTGACTTTTTATAAGATTTTTATAAAGGAATCTTTCTTTCGTTTTCCAAAAAATGTACTTTATGATCTTTTCAACAAAATTATGTTAAGAATGTTTTTTAACATATATGGTGGGTGTGGCTATATTACGTCGTTATAACACCATCGAAGGTTCCCTTAAAAGCTTATAAGAATATATTCAAAATAAAGTTTTTCTTTATAATTATGTGACTTTTAAATGATTTCCATATATAAAGATATATTTCTCTAAAAAAGGTTCTGATTTCATCTATGTCAACATCTTTTAATGGATTTAAAGTTTATTTGATGTAGAGTTATTATTATACAAAACTTCCATATTGTATTGAAGGTTTTGTGATATGTTGGACTATGGGTGTGCTATCTGTATACCATTCATGGTTTATGGTTAAAGTATTGACATATCGTATGCTAGTTTTAATATGAATGTTTATGTTATATTTAAACATTTTCATATGAGGAATGTATTAGACTTAGTAAGTGACGGGTGGAGGCCACTATAGCTCCTCAATGCATCGGTAGGTCTCATGAGAAAAACGGACATGGAATTGGCTGAGGCCTTTCCCAATTTTATATATGGTTATGGCAGAGGCATTCATCATTTTTAGATGTCTTGGCCGAGGCCTTGACCAAATGTTTCAGAATGTCCAGTATTATACATTACCTCATTATGAAAATAATATTGATGGTTCATGTGGTCATTCGACTAGTATAATAACCATGACTATGTTTTATTATGACATTATTTACTCAGATCATATTCCTTCCATAAATGTATTCATGATTGTTATTAGTAAAGGCATGTGGCTACAATTATTCGTCGTGCTTATTATTTATGTTATCTTCTACTGCATTTCTTACCCTTACTCAGCATTTGAGCTCAACCCTTTCGTATGTTTTATTTTCCTATGATTCCAAGAAGTGTATTATGATTGATATGTAGGGTTAAGCTAAAGGGAATAATTGCATTTCTAAATAACTATCTATGCTTAATTTTTTGTTTGAAATTGAAATGTAGAGTTCATGTATGTAATATATTTTCCAAGACTGCTAAACAGATCGGTCATTCAGGACTTGATTCCTAGTAATCATGCCAATATATTAAAATAATTCATCGGCTCTGGGTAACTGGGGTCGGGTTGTTATATATCCCTAGGATTATTACTAATTTGTTTTAGTCATAATCCCCATAAAATCTATATCATGCCTATGATACTAAATATATTAACGCAATCCTTTTACATATATTTTTACATGATTTTATGCATAACTATCCATGAAATACAAACCAAGGATTGAAAATTCTATTATCTTTGGAGTACTCGGTATATAACGAGGAGTCATAAAACTGAAAATAAAACATATTTTTTTAGTTTCTATAATGATCTCCAAACTACCTTTGATATTCTATAGCTTTATACAATTACCTTGGGAATACATAGACAAAAGGGATTATTAAAAACCCCCAATAAAAGAATAAACATGAAAAAAAATGTATTACATGAGTCGAAAGGCATAACATGATAACATAAATATCCTAGCTCATGAATAAGATTATAGTGGAATAAAATATAGAAAATGGAACAAATTGATCATGAATAAATAGGAATGTGAAAAAATATTCCATTACAAAATCATAAGTCATATATAGCTTCCAATATGGTATCACAACATTGATATATTCCCATAATGTATTAGTTTTACTCCCAAATCCCATACATAACGTGTCAGGAGACTAAAGCATCTATGAATTAATTGGAGTGTTATCTAGTAAAACCAATTATAATATTTACATTCATATGTGTTCCACATAAAGTTATCAATCATAAGGAATAATCATAAGGGTTACCTAAGAAAATAAATAGGTTTTGTAATCATGTTATAAGGCATAACCAAAGGGTGTATCATAATGGTATCCACAAAATAAATGATAAAATAAATATTTTAAAATAATAATTTAAAATGATACTAATTTATCATGATTAATGAAATATAACTGAAGTGAAAACATGAAAAATAGTGTCTAGGTTACTTTAGAAATGCACCACTTTTGTACAGTTTTAGGATAAATAATAAAGAACCTTAAAATGGAGATATATGCATAATTATTTCCATAAAACAATGATATAAAATTGTTCGTAAAGATAAAATTAGTGATTTTAAAAAAAAATTGTGGAAAAATATAGTTTATGGAGTGTACATGAAAATAGGTTAGAAACTGATTAATTTCTTAATTTCCAATACCTCTATGGTCTATTCCTCCCTAGAAATCTAGTGTTTAAGGTGTTCTGTGTTGTCAACATTACATATCCCTAATAATTTTCCAAATTTCATGTTCATGAATACTGTTTCTAGAATGGTGAGGTTCCAACCGTAGCCTCTATTTTATTTTCCAAATTTTGAGTTCATGAATAGTGTTTCCAAAACGGTGAGGATCCAAGAGTAGCCTCTTTTTCGTTTTCCAAATTTTTTCTTCATGAATACTATTTACAAAATTGTGAGGATCAAATAATAACATCTATTTCCTTTTCCAAATTTTTAGTTCATGAAAAATGTTTCTATAATGGTGAGGTTCCAATGGTAGCCTCTATTTATTTTGCAAATGTTTGAGTTCATGAACAATGTTTTTAGAATGGTTAGGATCCAACAGTTTCCTCTAATTTTTTTCCAAACATCATGTTCATGAACACTATTTCCAAAATTTTGAGGTTCATATGGTAAATTCTATTTACTTTTACAAATTTTGAGTTCATGAACAGTATTTCTAGTATGGTGAGGTTCCAATTGTAGCCTTAATTTCATTTTCCAAATTTAGTGTTAATGAAAAGTGTTGCAAGAATGTCAACATTCCAATGGTAGCCTCTATTTCATTTTCCAAATTTTTAGTTCGTGAATATTGTTTTCAGAATGGTGTGGTTCCAATGGTAGCCTCTATTTCCTAGGCCAAATTTCGAGTTTATGAATAGTGTTTCCTAAATGGTGAGGATCCAACTGTAGCCTCTATTTCCTTTTCCAAATTTCATGTTTGGTGAATAGTGTTTCCAGGTTCTTATTATATCTCCCCTTTGAAAGTTCCTTTGAAATAAAATTCATTTAAAAACATATTTCATGGACTTTAAGGCCAATTCAAATTCCATAACTCCTATATTAATTTTCCTAAGGCTTGGGATGATATTACTTGGTAAAACCACATAGTTTAATGTAATCCACTTTTAATGGAAAATCCAGTGTATCTTAAATAACTGCTCTTATAAGTCTTCTAAAGGGATGATATATCATCATCCCTAGTTCTTCCTCTTTGTTCTCTAGTGTGAGATTATAGAACCATTCATTCTTTCTTGCAGAATTTATGCATTCATACATTCCTCCCTTGATTAGTTCCCCTATTTTTTTTGCAACCAGGAAGTATCAATCAATCTTCTATATGAGGTATGATCTATTTCCATTCATTAGGTTCATCTCATTTGGTTTCTCCTTGACCATTTATCGAATGCAATATCCATGTTCCTAATGGCATTTTCTTGGGTGTTGACTAGTGTTGACGTGTCTCAATATCTTTCAGTGGATACAATTGTCATCAGGGGAGGAGATCATAACCCATTCTGTGGCTAGTTCTTGTATAAAGAACGTCATGAAACATTTGAGGTTGAGGATTTTTTTTCTTCTATTTTCATTTATATGAAACTATAGAGATATCATGTTTTATCCCACTAGATCAGAAATTATTTGACATATTAAATATTTTAACTGCATAAATAAATTGATATTGATCGTATGTTATTGCCTCTAATTTTTCTAGATAGTGTGATATTAGTACATTCCTTTTTATCTTTTAGTTCTTGATAGAAATTGTAAATGAAGTTAAAGATATAATTAATTGATAATTGTTTGGCTAATGATAATGATGCATGTAAATGAATCTGGTCATTGTTGAGGTAAATTGATGTTAATAAAATTGATGCAGTAAGCATGTTTAATCAATTTGGGATAGCTTAATGTTTAGGTTTCCCAATGTTGGAACATACGAATAAAAAATCGGTTAATTCAAGATTCATTAAAGAAATGGTTTTTTGGTAAAAGATAATTCTTTATAGGTTTCTGAGTTACCCTCATTCATATTTAAGGGCTAAGAGAAAAATTAATTTGATGTTTGTTTTCCTACTACTAGTGTTGTGAGGTGATCCTGGAAGGTTGTTGTGATAAATTGGGAAGGGGGGCATATTGGTTATGGTAGAAGGTGATGCATAGAGTGGAAAGATGCATTGGTTTATACATGTGGGTGTTGGGGAGGCCACTGGAGGTGATGGAACGGGTTGGATGTGAATTTTTGGATAGTTGTTTTTTCTTGTTGTTTTTTTATCCTCCTTAATTTCCCCACTGCTCAAGGCAGCTGGTTTTCTTACCCTCCTTAAAAAATATACAAAGATGCATGGATTATGCCATGTTCTTTTGGTGTTTATATTCCTATGGGATTATGGGTCTACACTCTTATTATAGGCGGAAAAGTCTCAATGGGCAGTTCATCTACTCACCATATTGAACCCCGTTGGGTTTAGTAACTTATATTTTTTTTCTAGAATTATTAGGAATATGGTAATGTAATAATGTTGTTAATAACTGATTGAGTAAATGATGTTAACCCATTGGGGTTGGTGATTCATGGGACGCAACACTAAGGATGCAATTATAAAGTAATATTGAACACTGGGTATGTTTATAATGAAATATAATGTGGAAATTGTTAATAGTTAATTAATGTTTAGAGAATTAATAAACATAATGTGAAACTGATAAAAGGGAATTAAGTAATGTTATAAATATCTTTAAATTATTGTGTGCTTATAAGATACTTAGTCTTAGAAGTGGCAGTAGAGAGTCTAATAGATGTTATCTACAGTTGAGTCTAAGACTAGGTTATGCCCATAGTGTGGGTGTGGATATTGTATATTCTATACTTTTTGTGTTTGTATATTCTATTCCACCCCTTCAGTTAGGGAAACTAAACCCGGTGGATTCTGAGCCCTATGGGGGTTTTTCACAAGCATTGTTATGGGAGGGTAGATGACAGAATCTCCTTCCCCTCGGCCCTACTCTCTTCTATTTTTATTTACTTTTTATGGTAGGAACAATGGTTATTTTTTTCCCATATATGTGTGTAGAGAGTTTTAATGACTTGTGGTTATTCACACAGAGATATTCTAAACATAGTTTCATATGGATTACTATAGGTGTAACCTAAATAGGATATGATGGCATGAGGATCCTTACTTGGTTTATGGTTTGTACTATCTTGAGGTATAATTTCCAATATATGATACACAAAATTTGAGTTGTGGTGGCTCCTAGAAACTACCTAGTTACTTTTCTTATGTGGATGTTGTGGTTTTTCTGCACTAGGTGAATGATTTGTTGCTTCGCCCAGGTGTCTTTGGGCAAGCCTTTTTTGAGAAAGATTATTAGGACGTGCAGTGTTGGGGAAAATAGGCATACTAGTGGGGAATTAGTATCGGGGTACCCTTGATATTATTTGTTATATTATATACTCTTTTATGCGACACTTGGTGAGAGTAACCATTGTGAGGCCGGGAACTTCGTATACCAGTTTAGGTGATGAGTTGGTTTCACTTTTTATTCACTATGATTTTTCATGATTTATTTACTTTTTCTCAATAGGATATGGAGAAGATCCTACTGAGTATATTTTTATACACACTCTATGTCTATATAAACTATTTTTAGGGCATATAGAGCAGGTTGAAAATTGGGCTAGTTTCTACTAGTTTGGGGTTGCATGAGTTGTTCGGGCTTGTGGTTGCTGTTATTTTTACATTTTTTGATATTGGAAATCTTTTCCATTTCATTTACAGTAGTTTTCATGGCATTACATATGTTTACATGGTGTTTCTTTTATATTTCAGTCTGAGTTGGAGTTGGTTGGGGTGTATCTTTTCTCTCTCTTTCACATGTGTTATCTTATAGGGTAATGCCTCCCATTTGTTTGTTTACTATACCCTAGGTGCTAGTCACCTACATGGGGCCTACTGAAGATGGGAATCGGGCGTCACATTGCTGGCCTAGTAGGGGTACAACTTGTGGGGAGGGGGTCATGACAAATTCCCTAAAATAGGGTTTGATTGTTGAGAGGAATTAAGGATGGAACCTTCTTGAAACATATATTTCCCATTAAAAGAAAAATTAATTGTGAGAGATATAATTTTTTTGGGACATATATAAGGAATATGGAATAATATTATTAGAATAATGATGAGATAAATTACAGGAAATGGAAATAATGAATTACCCTATAAAAGTATAGTGGTTCAGTGAGATTCCTTAACTTATGTTAGAATGTATTTTGGACTCCCACATAATGTCATGGATAACAAAATTAGATTTATTAATTAATTTTTTAAGAACCTATTTTAAATATATTTGATTTATTATAATTTTATGAATTACATTTTTAAATATATTGATAAGTTATAATGTCTAATTTGGTTGTTTCATTAGAATTCCTTTCATGGTTTCATGGTCTCCTCAATAATATGTTAATATGGAGGTTCCTAAAAATTGAAGTAAAACCTTAGAATTGAAATTAAATGGTACTATTAAATATAAAAATGTTTAAATTTTCTCCTAAATCAAGTTTCATTGTGAGGATGATTCATTTTATAAAATGTTAATGATAAATGGGTAGTTTATTATGAATGTTTTTTCAAACATCCTGACCCCATTTTGTTTTATATTATTTTATGGACATATAATATTTCAAATAATGTGAAAACACATATAATACAAATAATTAATTAAATTTAAGTAATTATAATTGTATTTAAACCATCCAAGAAGGCATTAAAGGGGAAAACTAATCATCCATGGTGGTGGTTAACTGAAAAAATATGGACAATGTTTTTGTTTTTTGTTTAATGAGAGGAGATTAGTGAAGTTTTGGATAAAAGATATGAAATTAGTATTATAAAATTCCATTATATATATTATAATGGACTTATTATTATTTTATGGTGAAGGAGGTGATGATAAGATATAATACATAAAGAAATTAAAAGATGTAGTCTGAGAATATTTCCTCTTGAATATCACATCCTTGAAATACCCAATAAGGAACATGGAAAGGATATTTGGGTGATACCATAAGCACTTTTACATGGATATAATATGGGAGAGGGTTTTGGGAAGATATTTTTCGAACATAAAGTATTAAAATGTGTCAGGAAAATAGTTTTTGTGGGGTCGTGTTTATAATGGAAGGAGATGGGTGTTTTTTCTTATTAAATTTATCTTATTGTTATTTTCGCTCATGAATAGAATTTTATTGATTATTATAAATATATAAGGTAAATATTGAATTTTAGTTATAACTAAGGGGTTCTAACATTATCAATGATTCCAAAATCATGTATTTAAGTAAAATATTATATACTTTAAATTACCATTTTCAATTATTCACTGACAAATCAACTATTTTAAATAAATACCCAAAAAATAACATAATTATTTATCGACTTGTATATTAAATAAGTATAAAATATTTGTGAAAATCATTATCTAAATATGGTAAATCTATTTTTTGATTAAAATCCTCATTTATTTTAAAAATAATAACTTTAATATTATAATTGATTTTATGACTCTTCGAAAAATTATTTATGGTCTCATAAAAATATAGTATCATTATTATAAAAATTATAATTTATTTATAAATCAATTTAATTTAAATTATTTTTCTATTAAATCATTGTATTCATTATAAAATTACAAATAAAATGGTTAATTTTTAAAAAATATTAACGCTGAATTTATCATTTTTAAAAAATTTCTTTTACCTGTATCTGTGATATAAATATATCATTTTATCATTTTACAAGATAACTAAATATTATTATGAATTTAAATAGGTTAAGTTACTATTATAATAGTTATATTACAATCCATAATGGTTTGATTACAATTCCAATGGTCATATTATTATTCCAATGGTCAAATTATTATTCCAACAATCCGATTTATAATAGTAATATGGGTTCACTAATTTCTATAAATACCAATTTTTTATTTTTTATTATTAAACTTTTTTTCTCCCATGTTTATATATAATTTTATCTTGAAAAATAACAGTTTATTATAATTATTATGTATTATTTATACCTCTTTTTTAATGAGTTTGGTCATTCTGTTAGATTGAACATATCCAAAATATCCCATTCTTATTATCTTAATTTCTATTTTTTATCCCTTTGTATTGTTTCACAGTATTTTTGTTTATTTGATAAATAATTTATCATTTATTAATTTATGAAGATAATGTTTTTATGGTATCTCTATGGGATGGTTGTGCTTTATACTACATGACATGGTTATAAGAAGGGAAATTACATTGATAAAATTTTAGGTCATTACATCGAGAATGAATTACCATGTTTGACTAAATTGATAATCCATGACTAGGATCATCAATGAACCTATATTAATCCTATTTACATTGAATATTTCCAAAAAAATAAATAATACCCCCAACATTGATTGAATAATAATTTAAAAGAAACAAATACATCTATATATGAAAATAGTCAAAAAGATAAAACAAAATCTAGATATAAATGTGTTGTTATAAACATATAAAATTACATAGATATGAAAAAACTAAAAAATAAATGGAGTTATTGTGAGACATGATATACATATAAACGATACCTTTAGGCTCCAATCATCTAGTGAATCAAATAATCCAAATAGAATCTAAGACCATTCGAGCCAGAAATGACATTTTATAACAATGTAACTATTGTAACATAAATTAAATATATGGGACTACATTTCCCTAAAGGTGTCCATTCAAGGTGTTAGTATAAATACTAATTTGTGAAAACACCGGTCTATGTATAAATATATAAACTCTTTTATATTAATTTATAAAAAAGTGTTATTTTGAAAATCCAGAGGATATGGTAATATAATCATATAACATCATAAATATATATACTAAAAATAATAATTAGCCCTTTTACTTGGAGTGTCTATACTATCATTCCCAATTTGACCCTATCATATGAGATCTAAAATAAATTAGTCAGGTTATCCATTATTCCCATCTCAGTATACTAGCACCTCACAGTTACGGTATAAACCAATCATGTTGAATGAGGAATGTGTATAAAAGTGTCAAGGAACTATCATCCCATATCATTGAAAACAAAAGGTTTTTAATAGATAAGGTCTTATATCCCAACCCATGAGAAGAACATAACAAATAAAATTATAAAAATTAAATTATCAGGATAATAGAACATGACATACCAATAAACTTGTTAAATATAACAAGAAAAAACATTATATCATTTTTAAATAGAATCCATACATGAATACCATATAAAATATAGAATTAATTATGATATGTGAAAAAAAATAATTACATTCTTCTATATAACAGACTAAAAATCAGAAAAACATGGATTAATTCAATGTTATATAGTAACAAGACATATATCATGAGAAACCTAGGAGTACTATATTATATAATTTTGAACCAATATCAAATATCAAACTAAAAATGAAATTAGTAATAGAAAATTTTACCCTCATTAATATTATATTATTAAGGAATATCTGATTTAATCCTTAATTTATGAATCACTTGATATTTATTAAATTAATAACAAAACAAAAGCATTAGAATCAGTAAATATGGAAAACAAAATGAATTGTAATAACCTTGGTAGCTTATCATATATGGAATTGGTCATAACCAATGAAAACATATAAAACCTAAAAAAATATAAAAATATACATAAATGTTAATTTTAAAATACTAATTAAATAGTAAATTCATTATGTAATTAATGATTATTTCTTGATAACATACTATTAGAAAATAGAAAACCATTTAATGAAATGAGTTTATCTGAAAATATATGGGCATACACTCTCATCAATTATTAAAATACAGAAATGAATTGAGATTACATTGAAAACATATATACAAATATATTTTACAAAAAATATAATTTTAAAAAACATTGTTATGAAAAAAAATTACATGGAATATATTTAAAAATTGCCTAATTATTTATTTCAAAGAAAATATATTTTTGTGAACACTTTTTTTATAAATATATTCAATTTTCTATAATAATCGATATGTGATCATTTAAAAACCATGGAAAAATTATACCTAGTATATTTTACCACCTTTAAAATCCTAGTTATCTTGTTTCCATAGAATCAATAACAAAATACAATATATAAATTGATACATATAATTCATTTCAGATACTATGGGAAGAAATTATCTCAAATTATAAACAATGAAATTTCTTTCATGAAGGTAACCATTCAAAGTATAATAATCTAGTAATAATTATATTTAACAATATTTTTAATATTTTCATGTATTCCATAAGTAAAATTATTAATATTAATTATATACCACTAGTGGATGAAATATCTAGAACCGAGTTTATAAGAAATTTAATTAAGACCATAAATCATAATCTACATGTTATATAAATGAAAAAAACATGAAATTTCATATATATCATAGTAGATATGGTTATAGAAGACAAAATGAAAATAATAAATAGTAAGTTATTAAATATACTCATACTTGTGGAACATTAATATTAATGACTATGATCATACAAATAAACAACTTACACAAAAACAAAAAAAAAGGTTTACCATTGAGTAAATGAGTGAAGAAATTCTAAGCAATTCTTCAAATGAAAATTCAATGAGATTAGTTATCATATTATGATAAAGTATTTTTGAAATTATATCTATTAATATTTCTAGGAATATATTTTACGATTAATTCTGAATTTAGGAAAATAAGTGGAAACCTTATTTAGAACATAGATTAAAATAATCATCTAAATGGTTGATATAACCAAACATCACCCAATATTATAATTACAACACTAAATGTCGGAATATATTATCCCAAATGATTCTAAATTACTCATATCAATTATCTGATAAAATTACACAAAAAATAATCACAATTGCATAACTAATATTATGAAAGTAAAATGAATCCATATAAAAACCCTGGGTAATTAATTCCTTAAATACACTTGTTCCATAATGGACTTAATTCCCAATTAAATTCACCCAAAACACATCAATTTCATCCTAAAAGAATATAATTATGATAAATTATAAAATATAAATCTCTTAAAATAAAATATTAAAAGGAAACCAATAATAACATCTTTTAGACAAATGAAGAGGAATCCCTGAGTAAAATTGAGATTTCACTATGCATCAGTGAAATAAAAACATTAAATTATAACTATGATAAAATGAAATAATTAATATGAGAATAAATGGTAATAGTATGAGAATACAGTGGTATTAAATTATATATTTCATGAATTACACCCTTGGTTCAAATATAAATCATAAATATAATTGATTGAAGAGGATGAACAAGAGTATCCATATGAGGGTATCTCGACTAGGAATATATAATTGGGTTTAAAGAACCCCCTCATTAGGTTACTAAAATGGGAGTAGAAAATTCCAAATTTTATTTTCTCTAAAAAAATATATGAACTATGTTTTTTAGTTACCCATTGAAAGGCCACCAAGTACATGGGGGTCCCTCATTAACAATTTCCGCCCAAAAAGGACTCATTAGGTACTTGATAGCTACACATGAGTACCAAATTCCACCTATATATCTAAATTGGATTTGTTACCACCTCTAGAACAAACCCAAACTCCAAAAACTCAAATAAATCCTCAAAAGCATTCTAAAAAACTAATATTTCATCACCAAACCTAAAAATTGAAGAGTTAATCCCAAAAATGAAATTAAAATTTCACTAACATAAAAAATTAAATCTATCTTGTGCCCTCATTGACTAATTAAAAAATATAAATTCCAAATTACTTATTTAAAACATACAGTTGGAAAAATAATTTTTTAGCCTTTGACATCTCTTAAACATGATCAAAAGATACCAAGAACCCACTACATCATATAAATTCATAATATTAATTATATTTGGCAAAACAATAGCTACATACACAAAGATAGTGTTTTAATACTTTGAGTGTTTCATGCCCTATATAAATCCACCACATTATCTATTTAAAATCATTGTAAAATAAATCCATCTATTCTAGTTTGAAATAAATTATAAAAATTCCATTTTAATTAAATTTATTAAAAATAAAAACAATAGTTATAATGCACATATTTTGAAATAAAAAAATATCCAAGTTAAATGAATTGCAATTTAATAGATAAATGCATGAAATTAAAAAAAATCTATAACAATGTTTTATAAAATAAAATCATTGTAGATTATCTAAGTAACTAATGTAGGGAATTCTAGGACCCTGATACTAAATAGTCTATAACAATAATCAATTTCATCATTTCCCTGATCATATCCAACAATGTGTAGGGAACCTTCAATAGTTTCATTATAAATTGAGAGGAAATTTTTTTATCTAGGTTGTTATCCAATAATAAAATGATTTAGATATGGAGATTTCACTCATAACCTAACATGTTAAATTTAAATGGGACACTTCTAATACCAAAAGGTATTTCCCCATGAAATTTTCCAAGCATTATAATATTTTAAATACGTAAACATAATGTGTGAAACACTCGATTTATAATATCCATAAATTATTCAACAAACAAAATAATACATTAGTAATTAATTTGGAAGGAGATATAGATGAAATTATGATATGTAATAGATAATCACATTCATATAGTCCATAGCCTACTTTATCTATAAAATAATTTCTTGAAAACCCCATCATAAATGTTTATAAATCATTTTTAATCATTTAATTACTTTTTTATATTTAATTCAATTGATTAGTATGTTTGGAATTTCTATGAACACATTATAGGTTTTTTATAGAAAAAATGTTATTTAAAATTCAGAAACACCCTTTAAGAAAATAAGTGGAAAAAAATTAAAATCCATATTAATGATAAATTTTATAACATGTTAGAACATAATTTAAAAATAAGAGAGAAATCATCGATTTAGGAATAAAGAATGTTCCCCCATAAAATTATGATAGAATGAACCCTATCAAGAAAAATTGAAGCAAAAAAATAAAACAGCTATATAAATAACATAAAAATTGAAATCCTAGGGTTACATGGGATTTGTAGAGTAAAAGAATAAAATAATAGGGATTTGAAGGTGGAGGAAGGGGATTAGAGTAACTTATTTGGAGTTTTCAATTTTTTAATGATGTTTCAAAAATAAGGATGATATATAATAGGGGAACCATGTGGATCAATATGGGATAAGTTGTTTTATATTTTTGATGTTTGGGGAGAAAAATATTTCACACATAACTTAAATATTATTTTTAGAGATGAAAAAAATAAAAAATCGAATGTATGTGTTAACTATGTGGATTTCTAGAAATATCATGTACATAAAATATGTGACTCCCTAACTCTAACATTAATAGACCCCTACTGTAATGTTCAACCCCAAATTTCACATTCTCTATTAGGGGACCCATAACCCATATCTGTTACTCTTTGATACCCCCATTAAAATTTTAAAATTTTTACTTAAAACACCAATATAAAGGATAAAACAAATAAAAATGAATTATTTAACAAAAAAAGTGATAGTGTGGTTATCATTACACTCCCCCACCATATTAATTTATACTCTTACATTATCCCCAAGTTAATTCTAAGTCTAAAACAATTTTTTTTTCATCGATAACTAATTTTTGAATTCTAATCATATGTCTCGTGGGAGTCATTCCTAAATTCCACATCATAAGAACCAAATGAATTTGTTTTCATCAATAAACAATATTCTTGGAATTATGTCTTTGAACATATGGATCAAGCACTAAATCATCTACTTCAAATTCAAACTCTACCAAATAAATCATGGTAGAAGGACTAGTATTGTATTTAATTAATTGAGAAAATGATAGATGTTGAAAATATTTGTCATTTAAGGATGTAACATAAATTACTATTGAGTATTTAAAATCATTTTTTCAATTTGAAATGTTTTTACAGACTTCAGAAATAGTATCCATTATCATTCTTATAATTAGTTCTCTAATATACATGATTTTTCAAGAATACAAGATCATAAAATTAAAATTAAAATTTCTTAAAAAACAGTCCCTATATTATTTATTGTTGTTTAGAACTTCCATCAAACATTTATGAAAGTTTATAACTTTCTTTTTATATATTTCACCATGTTCAGCCCCACTAAAAGGTCCCACTAACCCCAAGAAAAAAAATTGAGAACAAAAAGGATATCCTGGTTTGGATTAAAAGGGAGTCATCATTTTCTATTATTAGACATACTGACATATAAAAAATCATCCAACAGAAAATTAGAATCCCATGATCCAAAAAAATATAATAAACGTGAACTGATCATATCTGTTATGATTTTCATTTAACTCTCTATTTTACATTGTTTTTTAGAGTGGTAAATTTTCTAACATTTCACATTGATTCCCAAAGACTCATATATTTATTTAAAAACTATGTGGTTAATTTTAGATCTATATATGATGCAATTATCGATGAACCCCTATTGAATTTTCAATATTTAAACCACATATATATTTACAATCTATTCAAATATCATGTTATTATTTAATGAACTGAAATTGTATAATTTCATTAGTTGATCAATATTTACATAGATTAAATTCTTTCCTAAATAATTATTCTATATCATGGTAATAAATTACATGGATTCATCATCACATTTCCATATAAGTAATAATATAGTTTTCTAATGAGTTATGGATCCTATAAAATTTAGTCTAATTAATTTCATTCGACCTCTTATCGATTCTCAATGAGGAAACTGATATGTCAGGGTTGTGGAAGGATTCTTGAGAGTTCTGAAACCCGATAGTTGGAAGAAACCACTAGGATACATGGTTAGTAGAAACTGTTCCTCTCAGACTACATGATTTCTCCTAACCATGTGGGGGGATTTTAGATGGAAAAGTAAGGAAGAAAGTGTGCCAAATGCCACATGCTTGTGAGGGAATTCTGGAATTCTTAGTAGATCAAAATAGCACAATTGGTGAATAGTTTCTCAAACTGTGGGTCTAAACCATGTGGGTTCCCACTTGAGGAAGTGGGGTCAGTAGTATTGGTGTACGATTTGGCCAATCATGCATCCAAACCATGTGACCCGGTAATGTTTTGGTAGATTTATATATTTCCCCTAACAAATATTATAACGTAGTTTATTTTCGTCCTTACTTTAATAGAATGAATACCCATCCTCCCTTATGTTAGATATCTCAAAATACCTTCAATCATGGTTCATTATATAAACTTTTTTCCAGATTTTGATTGTAGATCCAACCATCTCATCAGATTGTTCTATGTATGCTCTTTAGCCCATACTCTTTATTCATAATTTTTCTACCGATCAATGATGATGTTTTAATGCTATCCCATATACCCTATTTTATTGGAATTTATCTGATCTTACATTTTCTTATATTCTAGTCCAAAAAATTGTTGTCATAGGGCAATGAATGTGAATGATTCCTATAAATGGAGGTATATGACATTTCGTTAAAATCCCCATCACCTATATATTTTCCACATTTTGCGCAAGCCAAGTCCCCTAGAATTGATTAATAAGTTCATATGTCATTATTATAATAATTAAACTCATATTTTATATGTCATTATATACATGATCATAATGATGATGGAAGTTGGAACCTCAATTCCATTCCCCCTAAGTAGGGTCTTCAAGAAATTATAGCTTTTTTGGACTTTTATAATATTTTTCACCATAATTCAGGAGTGCTACGACCTGACCACGATAATTTATGTTTTTAACTAATTATTTGATCTTTAAACTATTTAATGGTAATTGTTTTTAGGAATACCAATTTACCCAAATAAATAATAAATTTACTTGAACGTGTTGTATGTTCCTATTTTCCTTTTTTGGTCTGAAAAATATAATGGAATGAAACAATTATACATTTATAAATTGAAATTTGAATTGGTTGAATGTCCATTCTAGCCTTATTATCCAGTATGAATGGAATTTCAATGAACCTAACAAAATCTCAAGTGGAATGAATATTACCTGGCCTGAATTAATTAATTAATTGTGTATTATTGGCTTATTTCATATGGACCTTTTTATCATTATATAAATGGTTCGACTTGAGATAGCTTTGGATTCCTAAGGGAATTCATTAGGAACTATATCGATTCCATTTTAATTCATTGATCTAGTTTCCAAGGGAGATACCCACCTTTGATGTTTGTATTTATCATTGTATGTGAATGCCTTATTGTAGTGTCAATGATTCAATGAATATCATTTCCTCATTATCTGGATGACGGGGATACAATCCTTGGATATATCTTAATGTATCCAGACACTTGGATCTACGGATTTAACCCTTTGAGCTGAGTCATTATTAGATATTTCTTAAATTAGATTAGATCCTTCGACTATTTTAAAATCATTTACAGTTGAATGCCTTAGTAAATCCACATAGATAACACTCAAACCCTTTATTTCTAGACTGCATGAGATACAACTATGAGTTTGATGATCCCAGAGGTTATTTATTTCTTTGTTTTACCTTGGATCCTATTTTTTAAATTATGATATATTTTAATGTTTATGACACATTCACATTATTTATATATAATAAAGAAATTAAATGAACTAATTAATAGATCTCATGTTCAATTACATTGCAAGCTTAGGATGAAGAGAGATTTTGTTATTTATTTCCCATTTCATAACATATCTATATAACATCACACTACTCAATTTATATTCATGGACTAGATTGTATAGAAGTCATTTTTGGTGGACTACTAATATTTATCTCACACTGTTTCTCGAGAACCATTGGTACTCAAGAATATTATATGATATTAGGTATGGACAAGGGGAAATGTGTGTTCTTCATCATAATACTTGTTTGTTTGCATATGATAGAGCATGGTGGCATATTATTGGTATAATTATCAGGATTCTTTGATATGTTTTGTTATTTTAATCTTTTGTACAAACTGTATTTCTTGCATCCATGTATACTTGTTTTCAAGTCTTGTAGAGACCTTACATGACATTATATTTTTTTATTGTAATATTGATATTGTGAGTTTATTATTATTGATTAATTTCATTTCTAAACATCCACTTGTTGTTTCATTGTTTAATATTATGATTTTTATATTGTTATTAATATATTATTATTATTATATACGTTGTTTTCTAATCTTTTAGGAGGAATTGGTCTCTCCATAGAAACACCCTAGTCCGTCGCTACTAATTGGAAGACTATGGAATACCTGGAGGTTCAGTAGAGATCATTTGGCACACCGACTCGGGGAACCATTGGGTGGAACCCAGTTCCCAGATTCCATAATGAAATCAGAGAATTTATTTTTATTTTCTATTATTTTTTTAGAAATATATATAGGATATTAAGAACCTATTCAAACATTGTCTAATGACCTGCCTAGGAGAAGCTAACCAATGTTTGGGGTAAATAATATGATACCTTACTAAGGGAAAATTGGGTTCTTCATTTTTCCTATTATATTAGATATACATTAACCATTTTTTATGCACATTAAATTTTTAATTTTGATAAGATTTATTGATATTTACTGAGTCCTATTATGACATGGATAATTATTACATTCATCATTATAGTCAACTGGAATTCACGTTTAATTCCATATGCCATTTCATATTTGGCAATTTTTTTGAATTCATCACAGATGTTTCCTGTGATTGTTTAGTGATCCATGGTTTTTATATGTTCCTATTCGTGAAACATATTTTTTAGTGTAAGGGAATTGGCTACATAATTTATCAACGATCATGAAAAATAGGGTTTTCCTATATTGGTTGTTAGTGGTATCTTAAATTTTTAGTTTCTACCCATGTCATTTATATACCTATATTTAACTAAAAATGTATTTGGTTGTAATTGAGTGAGAATGATCCAATTTATGAGGGGTATGGGACTTCTTGGAATTTATGGGGTAATTAATGAAATCCATCCATTGTATATTATTGTTACATTCTATGACCAAATGTAAGATGGATAAATTGAATTAAACGGGTATTTCACTAAATTATAAACATTATTGTCCTTTATTATCTTGGAATGTTGATCCATTTAATCTGGACATGATATATTTGAATAAGAAAATAAAAACAATAAATTTAAATATTTAAAAATAAACATGTAATTGTTTCTAGAAAATTAAGAGGCAGAGTGAAATTAAAACATCACAGGCTTAAAATTCTATAAATCAAATCTAAACAGTGACCAATACCCTAGATTTGTAACCAGTAGTTGGGGTAGTACCATGCGTATTGCGATATTATTATTATATTATTAATGTATAAGTTATTTGATCTACAATTAAATATAGTTATAAGGCTGGTTCTTAGAATTCATATTTCTATTTTTCCTTGATGTCCTCTAGTCATGCACCAGGAGGGTCGTAACAACCATTATCTATTGGTAGTGGTCCCAGAGCCACCATTAATCCCTCTTATATTGAAACCTGATAATACACCTACTATATTTGAAATATGAATGGAATATTAGTTTTGAGAGGGTTTTCTTCGTCTGATGACTTCCAAGAAGGGTGCTCCCTACCATAAAACATTTATGGAATATCTGACTCGTGAGTTCCAATAGAAGCATCCTCCAATCTTCTCGAGGGATGGTAGTCCTCATGATACTGAGTCATAAATAGAGAGATATGTTTATATATTAGAGAATTTTGTGAAGTCTCTAGATTGGAGGGATAATATTCCACCCATATGATTCAGGATTCTGTAAAATACCAGTGGAATGTCGTTACTCAGGTTGGTAATCAATGGGGAATGGTTTGGGAAAATTTATAGACATTCTTCTATGAGTACATTTTTTCCTCACCCATTGAGATATGACATTGGTAGTGATTTCATTCATCTATATTAGGGTGTTATGTATTTCATTCACTATTCAACACATTTTATATAGATACAATGCTTTAAATGGATTCAAGATGTTACATAGAATTTTTTAGTGTTACATTTTGAGGTTGGGCTCATGTATGACATATTCTCACATGTGAATGTATTTTCCCTTCCTACATTTTCTGAGATCCCTGGTTAGGCTCTTGTAACTAAGAGAAACCATAGATAAGATGATACATCTAGGAAAAAAAGGTTCAGTGAAGATATTGGGTAGTAGTAATTCTTACACCATGAAGCGTATCATTCAGGCTTCTATTCAGAGAAGTTATGGTTAGATTATCCAAACTGAAAGCATTATTATATGCCATCAGTTTGGAAAGTAGGGGAATATGAAGCCTCGGTGTGATAAATACCCTCTTGAGTGATGTGATTTTTTTCCTTATTAGGAATATTTAAGAATTCTATCAGACCTTTCCACCAACGTCGAATGGGATAGAATCCACACCAACTCCACCATTTAGAGTACGATTATCTACACTGTATTCGGTAGGGATTTTGAGTAGCATTATAAGGATTTTCCATGAGTATGTCATTATCATGGTATCCAAAACTATGATTATCAATGCTTATAGTACATACCTTCTCACGGTACACGAGTTATAGCATAGAGCAACGAATGGACTGTTTTGATCAATGCCTCTAGTACATACCTTCTAATGGTACATACTTGGATTTCATTCTCAGAATGGATTTTCATGGTATCCGGAACTCTGATTATCAATACCTATATTACATACCTTCTCACGGTACATACATGGATTTTTTTCTCAGAATGGATTTTTTGGATCAATATCATGTCAATGTGGACAAATATCATTTTACGGTATTGTATATATCACCAGTGGGAAGCATTTTTCTTTACAAGGGTGAGTGGGAAGTCTAGTCTTATAGACCTATACTAGAGAATCCTTGGCTAGGTGGAGTAACTACCTATATTGCTAGTACATTTACGGAGGAGTAAGGAATACACCAAAAAAAAATTTATCCCATGGTGGATTTTTTCACGTATGTATTTCGAGATGATTATACAATATTTCCACATTAGAGAGAGGTGCAGTTTATGATTGAGCTTATTTTAAGAGTTGTTCCAGTGTCCATTCCACCGTATAGGATGGAAACTACTATGCTCGAGGAGCTCAAGAGATAACTCAAGGGTATAGAGTCTAACGGTTTTATCCAACCCAATACACCATCTAGGGGTTCACCAATTCTTTTAGTCAATAATAAAGAAGGGAACATTATGATCTATGTGGATTATCAATGGTTGAGCCAGTATACTATTAAGAACTATTATCCATTTCTTTTTTTAGATGATATCCTTGACTATCTCTAAGGAGATAGGGTATTCTCCAACATTGACTTGAGACTATTCTATCATCAGGTGTGATTTTCGCCATTAGATATAACACATAGTGATTAATGAGGTCAATAAAATTTATATGAGTGTTTTATTATGTGACGTGTTCTTACAAATTTTCCCACTATTGTGATGAATTTTATCAATATATTCTTCCACCACTATCTATATTCCTTTGTTGTGAACTCTATGAAAAACAACATGATGTATTCGCATAATCATAGTGACCATGATAGATATCTTGAGATAGTTTCTAATACACTAAGAGATAATCAATTATATTACAATCATTATAAGCTCCACTTCTTGATTCAAAATTTTCACATCTTGGATCATATTATCTCAGAACTAGGTGTATCGGGTCACCCAAAGAATGTGAGTTTTTTTGCATCCTAGGAGTATACTGAGAATGTGTTTTATATATAATGTTTATTAAGTATGGATAAATATTTCAGGAATTTAATAAAGGATTTATTTCACCTTGATTCAACACGTACTGGTCCTAAAAATAAGAAGTGAAGTTTTGGTGGTCTAAATCATGTGAGGATGACTTTCAAGAGTTGAAAGGAAGGATTAAAATGCTCTAATTTTAATTTTCTAGACACTAGATATTGGTATATAGTTTTCAATGATTTATTTTAGCATTGACCTAGGTAATTTTACATACTGGAAAACAGAGCTATTCTATATGGGTCACGTAATTTGAGACCCCATGGTCATAATTATTCGATTCATGTCCTCCAGTTTTCACATTTTGTATATGTATTACCCTACTAGAGACACTATCTGATGTTTGAGTTATATGTGGTGTATATATAATAAAAAAACTTAATATATTTTTTTCAGTGTGGATTAAATATTAGATAGTGAAGATGGATTTAATACCTTATGTCCTTCAACATTGAGCTTGCCTATACTCCTGGAAAGGGATATGAAATAACTGATGAGTTGAGCTGGAAAAGTCAGTCATAATCCATATAGAAATCCAGTGATGAATTGAAATTTATGGCCCTATATTTGGATCTAAATATAGTGTTTTATCAGAGTCGTGATGATGCCTCTTCTTATAGCCATAGTTGTTGATTACCTCCTTAATATGGTGAAGGGAATGATGTTCTTAGAACCATAATGATTTATTCGTTGACAGAGTATTTCTAGTGAGGACCAACCTCCAAAATTTGATTCTGATGGATATGAAATATTACTTATATATGGTCATGTCTACATTCCTATATATATGAGATCGAAAGAAATATGATAGTCACACGCTTCTCAGGGGGAAATTCATCTAGGAATCTCTAAGATGTATTGTGGTATGGGACACTAATATTGGTGGTCTGGGATGAAATGTTGTATAGACAGTTTTATCAAAAAGTTTTCTACTTTTTAGAAGGTGAAGTTAGATCACCAGTGACTTGTTGGGTTGTTACAATCATTTCAAGCCATGAAATGTAAATCAGAAGATTTTTGTAACACCCCCTAGTTTTATGAACCTATTTTCTAATAAATTAAATTTCATTGAGACTTGAATTGTAACACCCCAGGTTAATAAATAATATGACAATTTTATATTTATCCATATTTGTGAATAAAATATTAATATTACTTTAAAGGGGATGCTATTCTCTATGGCGTACCCAACACACGACAACGAGTTTCTTGGGAATCTTCCGTTGCACTCTAATAATAAAATAATATTATTTTAAATAGTAGTTAACGCCTAGCCGTTGTAATGGCGAGAATGAACAGAACTATCCACAAAATGATTATATATGTTTTTAAAATATTTTTACTTTTTACAGTAAATTTTAGTGGATTAAAAATGCAAATGAATCCAATTTTATGCATAAACATTCTAATATACTTTAAAAGGTCGATTAACCGCCTTTTGATGGCGAACCGCTTTTAAATAAATTTTTTTAAAATTTTATGTGTTATATTTGACATAATAAAATTCTTCTTTAGAATCGGGACATCAAAATTTACTTTGTGTAAATTTTTGGTATTTTTCTGAAAAAGTTCAATTTTTAATGAATAGTGAAAAATGTTGTATTTTAATTCAAAACCTATTTTAATATAAATTATTTATATGATTAGATTATCTTTTGAATTGGTATTAAAGATAAATTAGAATATATTTTTACCATTTAATCCTATAGTGGTCGTTGGAATTAATTTCACTTTGAAATCGGACTTAAACTATTGTCAATCTTTTGATACTTTTTGTTTCATAAAAACATGCTATTTGATTTGATAGCGGGAATTAATTATTAAATTAATTAATTCAACTTATATTTTTTGAATTTTTTAAAATAGGCATCATTTTTGATTTCGGAATATCAAATATAGCTTAGGCTGAACTTTTGGTATTTTTCTGAAAAACGTCAATTTTTGATGAATAGTGAAACCACTAAGTTGTACTTATAAAAACTGATTTTCTGTTTAAATGAAAATTTTCCATCTTTGTGTTTTGAATTTCAAAAATCCGACATACATGGTTTTCAGTAAGAAGAAAAATGTGGTTCAATGGGATTAAAATTATTTTTTTGGTGATTAGTAACTTATTAAGTTTTTAATCGCGATTAGAGGTAATTAGTGTAGTTTAAGGTAAGAATAATATTTTAATAAAATGAAATGACCTAGACACATGTCCTACCATCATTGGATGTGTCATGGCCGTCCTATACAATCCATGGGTCAACTTGGGGACCCCATGGAGCCACTTTGGTTGGAAAATGACATAAATATCTTTTTATTTAATGTTAAAGTAAAAATGACACAAACATGAGATGTTTAACCAAAAAAAATTTTCCATGGGGTTATACAAGTCAGAATTTTGACTATAAATATTCATTGGAAAGCTAAAAATATTTCATACATCATAGTATTTATTTATTATTTTTAGACATTAAATAAATTGAATTATTGATGACATCATGATGATGCAGTGTTGACCTCATTATTTAATGATTTAAATAAAATGGAATGATAATGTAAAATATAAGACCTACACATGTCCAAAACCTATTTTATGGGTGGATGTCGAACCCTTATCACCTTATACTCGAAAGAAATCAATGTGGGACCATTAAAATCCGAAACTCATTCTAAAATAACGTAACATTTCTTTGCTTTCCAAGAGTGCCCCTCCCCTCCTCTTATAAAAGGCCCCCACCTATACCTCCTTACCCACACTTCCAAAGCCTTTGTCTCGGCCAACCCCTGCCTATTTTGTCTCTCCACATCCCTCTATAACTCCTTGAAGCCTCACTTTGGGCAGAATTCTTCCTATGGAAGCCTTTGAGCTCAAACCAAAGAGAGTTACCTGATTTTAAGGTAATGTCTTCACTTATGTCCTTTTATTTTATTTTGCTTCTCCAACCCCCTAAACTCTTTTTATTAATATCTTTTGTAATAACTCCAGTATCATCAATATACTAGGATGTTGTTATAAGAAGGTTCCATGCTACACTTACACACACCTTCGTCTAATGGTTAAAGAACATACTATTTCTGTGGTTGGCGATTTTCTGCCTCACGAAACGATGATTGTTCAATATTCTTTTAACACCTTTAAAGTTGGCCATTATGATGTCACTATATTTTATATATTATATATATGGTATTTATGTTTACTATATGCTTCTGTAGTTTATATTTAAACCATACCTTTATTCTTTTCATGTAGTTTAAATGCGATAATTTAATATGAGGAAGTGTGGACTACCGCCCCCTCAAGTGATGTGACTCGTACATGAAATACCTGGAATGTATAAAGAATGAAATTAATGAAAATATGTGACCTATATAACATATATATTATACTGGAATTATAATATATATATATATATCATTTATTTTTAATTCCATTAATATGAAAAAGAAAAAATGAAAGTAGCGTTATTGCGTACGTACGACCTACCGTCTCCATGAACGGTGCTTTTCGTTTTTTATCTCCAAATGATATGGAATAGTATAAATATGTACTGGATAAATATGATATTTTAATCATTAATAATATTCTGGAAATTATTTACATATATTTACATGGACAATCATTTTTCAAACAAGTTCATTTTTGACTCTTGTACCAAACATTGGCAAAAACGTCTGATATGAACTAACATTATTAAACAATTATTATAACATTATAATATGTTATATGAACTGAATAATAATCTTTATAGGAGGTACATAAGCAATTATAAATTGTCCAAATTTTATTATTCAGTAATATAATGAAACGAACAAGACAAGTTGGACTTGAGGTAAGGGATCTGACTCCTCTCTTTCTTTTAAAGTACAATCTTTTATGTCATTCCTTTTAAAAGGTCATCTTTCTTGTTATTGGGATATTATTTTATATTAATATTACTTTAATTTTTATGTTCATATGATGAGAGACCCTATTCTCTCTTATCAATCCATTTTGGATGTTTTGAGTGGCGCTGTTAGGCTGTCGAGTTTTCGTTAGAGATCTAACCTCTCTCTTTCTTTTTAAGTACTCTCCTTTATGGAACTTCTATTAAGCTCATATTTGTTATGATGGGGGACGTTATTTTATATTCCTATCACTGTACATTTTATTGTAATATGATGAGAGACCCTATTTGATCTCATCAATCCATTTTGGAAGTTTTAAGTGGCGCTGTTAGGCTGCCGAGTTTTAGTAAGGGATTTTTCATCTCACTATTCCTGTGATATTTATGCTACATTTGCCACAATTTCCTTTGAGTGGTGTATGTACTGCCAATTATTTTACTCATTGTGTAATATACTGTCATTTATGAGTATTTACATCAATGTTGTATTGTCCTTCTTTCACGGGCTGTATGTTTCGAAAGATACCCATGTCAGTAAGGGAACCTTTCACCCTCCTCTTTTTAAAAGACTTATTTTGTTATGTATTTTAATTCACATAACATTATGTTGGGATATGTTATTCCATATCCTTAGTGATTTAAATTTTATGTCCAAGTGATGAGATACCCTTTTGATCTCTCATCAACTCATTTTCTGAATTTTGTAGTGATGTCGTTAGGCTGTCAAATTTTTGAAAGGGAACTTATTAACCCAATTATGATTCTTTGGGATAAGCTTGTACTCCTTCAATATGTCATTCTATGAATATTTTTGAATAACCTCCGATTGCTTTACACTTAATATCCACTTATATTTGGTGTATTAGTTTGTCACACATAATTATGTAATTGATTTATCCTTAATCCATGGATACCGTCTTTGTATGGGACTTCGTCTCAATCTCCATTCATTGAGACATATTTTGTTTTATACACAACCTTCTTTTATAAAGTGTATAAACCCCTTTGAATTTAACGTTTATCTGAAAGGAATATTTTTTATGCATAGCGTTTTACTAAACGATAAAAGGGAATGTTTTTGTCATACGTATGCGGTGACAACGACTTCTCCACCACCGTGACCATTATTTCAGTTTTAGCTTCCTCTACAAGCCATACCATTTTTTTAAAAAAGAAAAATAAATACCATGTCTTAATTTTCTTTTATTTTGGTATTGAAAATGGTTTTCATAATGTTTTTATATCAATGTGTTGTATTGATATCTTGTTATTGAAAGGTGGAAATTTTATGTTTCCTTTATACATGTTTTATGTGATAAGATTATGTTATGGTTATTGGGAATTGTTATGAAGACGGGTGGTCCGTGATAAACTAAGGGTGGGTGATCCTGATATATCTCTCCAATGCATTTGGTAACGCGATGGAGTGAAACGTTAAGGTTTCTCTGAAGAGATTTTGGGAATATACTATGATGGGTATTCTAAATGTAACCAAGAGGTTTAATCCCTACATAACAATGTTATGAATGCCTCAAGTTACCTTTATGTCTTATGATTTCTATGATTTATTCATGATTTTATGAGGTATGTTAAAGTGCTTATGTTTTATGGGTAAAGTATGATTTCATTCTTATGTATACATGTACTCATGTTTCCTTTCCATATTTTAATATCCCATACTGAGCTTTTTAGGCTCATCCCAAGTTTTTGAAATGTTTTTCACTGGTCAAGGTTAGGGTACATGATATGATGATAGTGTCAAGGAAGTGTCAAGAAAGAATCCATGTTTTATTTTAAATATGTTTCTGTTGATGGGAAAAATGAATACTATCTTTTATGTAACCACTTTGTTTAAATGTGGAATGTAATGCATGTTTTATGATCTAATTATCTAAAACTCTAAACTTGAAAATATCCTCAATGTGTAATCTTGTAATAACTCAAGATTAATTAAGGTTTAAGGCGGGGTCCTTATAGTTGGTATCAAAGGTCAGTTAAGATATCTTTAGAGGTTAGGGTATTCTCTAAGCATAAGTGAAATTACTATAATGGTTAAGATTTCAGAAGGAGTCCTAGTTTTAGATAAAGTGAGTGTGTAATTATATATTAGTGTTTACCTTCATCATTAGTACATGATGGGTTTTTTGATATACTCACACTGATATTTCTGTTTTTAGTGAATGGATGGATCTAGCATGCACTAAAGAGACAACAAGTTTGAAGGAAACTGTGGTGGTTCTTTGATTAAGATAATAGATAAAATGGGGTATTCAATGAGGAAACTCATGGTTGTTCTAAACCAACCATCAAGGTGTCATGATCAACCACTTGATCCTTGGTATTATCTGTAATGCATCATGTACAAAATGACCAATCAATGTGGAAGTTCAGGTAATAATTATAAAGGTAACCATTAGAGTTTTTATGATCCTTACTTTTGAGGTAATTATGGGTTATTATATGTTATGATGGAAAATGAAAGGCATGAGATAAACTTGAGGTTAAAATATGTTATGATCATTTTTAAATATATTATCTCGTTTTGGGGAATGTTTTAAGAATTATATAGTTTTGGAAAAAGGACAACACGCAGACTTTGTGACAACTCGTCGCGTCAGACAAAGCTGCGGGAATCGAACCCACAACCAAAGTGTGAATGGTATTTATCACCTACCACTGGACTACATGAAGTCCCTGGTTAGTTTGACTGATTCTTTTTAGTTATATTATTTGATGAATTAAGAGTAAGTTTATTTTGGGTTATCTATGGTAATTATTAACCTATCATGGAGGATATGTGATTAGGTTAATTACTTTTTAATAAGAGACATTAAGAGAAACTAATGTTGTTTGGAGATAAATGTTATGATTTAAAATGGAATAATATGGGACTAAATCCTTCAAATATTTGGGTTTCAATCTTAGTTTGGTTTACTTTGAAGAATTTTATGGACAATTGTTATTAAAATGGTCTTCGTTGAACTTTGGGTTTTGTTGGACAAATTTTGGAGATTAAGAATAGATTTTCTTTTTATAAAGGGTTATCCTTTTCTAGATTATCTGATCTTGTACTAAACTTTTTGGTTTTGGTTTTGGTTTAAGTCTAAAGACATGGGAAGTATATAGTACTTTTTTTGGACTAGGTGATTCTCTAGAAGTTGATTATAGTACTATTAATGTGAACAAGTCTTCCTAAATACTCATCTTTTGGAGAAAATATGTGTTTGTGTAAGGAATCTAATAAATGTTGAAAGTCAACATGATAAGTGATTATGTTTCCTTATGAATAAATTCCTCAATAAAAAGTAACTTAAAAATTTTTTTGTCTAATAACTTTTCCTACTGGGGAATCAAATACCGTTTATCCCAACACAAGTTTGTGATTTTCTTGTGGTTAACTTTCTCGTAAACATGTTTTCTATCACTCTCCATCAGAACATGACCCTATGATTTCTCCTCCATGTCCATGTTTTCCTACATGGAATCCTAGTATGGGTTAACTCAGGTGACCTATGTACTTATCTTTCTTTATTTTAAAGTGATTGTTTTACCGACTCTTGTTCCAATGAGGTACTTTCAAAGATGTTTCCATGCTCAATTTTAAAATTGCGAGGACGTAATTCCCAAAAAGGGGGGAATGATGTAACACCACAGGTAAATAAAGAATATGAAATTTTTATATTTATCCATATTTGTGAATAAAATATTAATATTACTTTAAAGGGGATGCTATGCTCGATGGCGTACCCAACACACAACAATGAGTATCTTGGGAATCATATGTTGCACTCTAATAATAAAATAATATTATTTTAAATAGTATTTAATGCCTAGCCATTGTAATGGAGGGAATGAACAGAACTAACCACAAAATGATTATTTTTTTTTGTCAAATAGTTTTACATTTTACAAAAAATTTAAGTGGATTAAAGATGCAAATGAATCCAATTTTAAGCGTAAACATTCTAATATTCTTTAAAAGGTCGATTAACCGCCTTTTAATGGAGAACCTCTTTTAAATCCAATTTTTGAAACATTTATGTGTAATATTTGACAAAATAAAATTCTTCTTTATAATCGGGACATCAAAATTTACTTTGTGTAAATTTTTGGTATTTTTTTCGAAAAAGTTCAATTTTTAATGAAAATGTGAAAAATGTTGTATTTTAATTCAAAACCTCTTTTAATATAATTTATTTATATGATTAGATTATCTTTTGAAATGGTTTTAAAATTAAATTAGAATATATTTTTACCATTTAATCCAATAGTGGTCGTTGGAATTAATTTCACTTTGAAATCGGACGTAAACTAGTGTCAATCTTTTGATACTTTTTGTTTCATAAAAACACAAAATTAGTTTTGACAGCGGGAATTAATTGTTAAATTAATTAATTAAACTTATATGTTTTGAATTTTTCAAAATAGACATCATTTTTTTATTCGGAATATCAAATATAGCTTAGGGTTATCTTTTGATAATTTTCTGAAAAACTTCAATTTTTGATGAATAGTGAAACCACTAAGTTGTAGTTATAAAAACTGATTTTCTGTTTAAATGAAATTTTTCCATATTTTTGTTTTTAATTTCAAAAATCTAACATACATGGTTTTCATTAAGAAGTAAAATGTGGTTCAATGGGATTAAAATAATTTTTTTGTGAATAGTAACTTATTAAGTTTTTAATTGCGATTAGAGGTAATTAGTGTAGTTTAAGGTAAGAATAATGTTTTAATAAAATGAAATGACCTATACACATGTCCTACCCTCATTGGATGTGTCATGGACAACAAATACAATCCATGGGTCAACTTGGGGACCCCATGGAGCCACTTTGGTTGGAAAATGACATAAATATCTTTTTATTTAATTTTAAAGTTAAAATGACACAAACATGAGATATTTAACTAAAACAATTTTTACATGGGGTTATACAAGTCTGATTTTTGACTATAAAGAGTAATTGGAAATCTAAACAAAATTTCATACATCATAGTATTTTTTTTATAATTTTTAGACATTAAATAAATTAAATTATTTATGACATCACGATGATGCAGTGCTGACCTAATTATTTAATGATTAAAATAAAATGGAATGATAATGTAAAATCTAAGACCTACACATGTATAAAACCTATTATATGGGTGGATTTAGAACCCTTATCACATTATCCTCGGTAAACATCAATGTGGGACCATTAAAATCCGAAACGCATTCTAAAATAAAGTAACATTTCTTTGCTTTCCAGGAGTGCCCCTCCCCTCCTCTTATAAAAGGCCCCCACCTCTACCTCTTTACCCAAACTTCCAAAGCCTTTGGGTCGGCCAAACCCTGCCCATTTTGTCTCTCCACATCCCTCTCTAACTACTTGAAGCCTCACATTGGGAAGAAGTCTCCCTAAGGAAGCCTTTGAGCTCAAACAAAAGGGAGTTTCCCGATTTTAAGGTAACGTCTTCACTTGTGTCCTTTTGTTTTATTTTTCTTATCCAAAACCCCAAACTTTTTTTTAATCTCTTTTGTAACAACTCCAGTATCTTCAATATACTAGTATGTTGTTATAAGAATGATTCGAGCTACACTTACACACACCTTCGTCTAATGGTTGAAGAACATACTATTTTCGTGGTTGGCGATTTTCTGCCTCATGAAACGATGATTGTTCAATATTATTTTAACACCTTTAATGGTGGCCATTATGATGTAACTATATTTTATATATGATATATATTGTATTTATGTTTACTATATGATTCTTTATTTTATATTTAAACCATACCTTTATTCTTTTCATGTTGTGTAAATGTGATAATTTCATATGAGGATGTGCGGACTACCGCCCCCTCAAGTGATGTGACTCATACATGAAATAAATGGAATGTATAAAGAATGAAATTAATGAAAATATGTGACCTATATAACATATATATTATACTGGAATTATAATATATATATATACCATTTATTTTTAATTTCATTAATATGAAAAAAAATGAAAGTAGCGTTCATGCGTACGTACGACCTACCGTCTCCATGAACGGTGCTTTTCATTTTTTATCTCCAAATGATATGGAATAGTATAAATATGTACTGGATATATATGATATTTTAATCATTAATACTATTCTGGAAATTATTTACTTTTAACTACATGGACAATTATTTTTCAAACAAGTTCATTTTTGACTCATGTACCAAACATCGGCAAAAACGTCTGATATGAACTAACATTATTAAACAATTATTACAACATTATAATATGTTATATAAACTGAATAATAATCTTTATAAGAGGTCCTTAAGCAATTATAAATCTACCAATGTTTATTATTCAGGAATATAAAGAAACGAACAAGACAAGTTGGACTTGAGGTAAGGGATCTGACTCCTTTCTTTTTTTTAAATTACACTCTTTTATGTCATTCCTTTTAAAAGCTCATATTTATTATTATTGGGATATTATTTTATATTACTCTTACTGAAATTTTTATGTCCATATGATGAGAGACCCTATTCTATCTCATCAATCCATTTTGGATGTTTTGAGTGGCGCCGTTAGGCCGCTGAGTTTTCGTAAGAGATCTAACCTCTCTCTTTCTTTTTAAGTACTCTCCTTTATGTCACTTATTTTAATCTCCTATTTGTTATGATGGGGGATGTTATTTTATATTCCTCTCTCTGTACATTTTATTTTAATATGATGAGAGACACTATTTTATCTCATCAGTCCATTTTGGATGTTTTAAGTGGCGCGGTTAGGCTGTCGAGTTCTCGTAAGGGATTTTTCATCTCACTTTTATTCCTGTGAGATTTATGCTACATTTTCCACAATTTCCTTTGAGTGGTGTATGTACTGCCCATTAATTTACTCATTGTGTAATATACTGTCATTTATGAGTATTTACATCAATGGTGTATTGTCCTTCTTTCACGTGTGTATATTTCGAATGATACCCATGTCGGTAAAGGAACATTTCACCCTCCTCTTTTTAAAAGACTTATTTTGTTATGTATTTCAATTCACATAACATTATGTTGGGATATGTTATTCTATATCCTTAGTGATTTAAATTTTATTTCCAAGTGATGAGATACCCTTTTTATCTCTCATCAACTCATTTTCTGAATTTTGTAGTGATGCTGTTAGGCTATCAAATTTTTGCAAGGTAACTTCTTAACCCAATTTTGATTCTTTGGGATAAGCTCGTACTCCTTGAATATGTCATTCTATGAATATATGTGAATAACCTCGGATTTTATTACACTTAATATCCACTTATATTTGGTGTATTAGTTTGTCACACATAATTATGTAATTGATTTATCCTTATTCCAAGGATATCGTCTTTGTATGGGACTTCGTCTCAATCTTCTTTCATTGAGGCATATTTTGTTTTATACACAACCTTCTTTTATACAGTGTATAAACCCCTTTTAATTTTACATTTATCCAAAAGAAATATTTTTTATACAAAGCGTTTTACTAAATGACAAAAGGGAATGTTTTTGTCATACGTATGCGGCGACAACGACTTCTCTGCCACCGTGACCATTATTTGAGTTTCATCTTCCTCTACAAGCCATACCTTTTTTTAAAAAATAAAAATAAATACCATGTTTTACTTTTCTTTTATTTTGGTATTGAAAATGGTTTTCATAATGTTTTTATATCAATGTGTTGTATTGATATCTTGTTATTGAAAGGTGGAAATGTTATGTTTCCTTTATGCATGTTTTATGTGATAAGATTATGTTATGGTTATTGGGCATTGTTAGGAAGACGGGTCGTTCTGTGATAAACTAAGGTGGGTGAGCCCAATATAGCTCTCCAATGTATTGGGTAATGTGAAGGAGTGAAACGTTAAGGTTTCTCTGAAGAGATTTAGGTAATATACTGTGATGGGTATTCCAAACGTAACCAAGAGGGTTACTCCATACGTAAGAATGTTATGAATGCCTGATGTTACCTTTATGTCTTATGATTTCTATGATTTATTCATGATTTTATGAGGTATGTTAAAGTGCTTATGATTTATGGGTAATGTATGATTTCATTCTTATGTATACATGTACTCATGTTTCCTTTCCATATTTTTATATCCCTTACATAGCATTTTAGGCTCATCCCATGTTTTTGAAATGTTTTTCACAGGTCAGGGGAAAGGTACATGATATGATGATAGTGTCAAGGAAGTGTCAAGAAAGAATCTATGTTTTATTTTAAATATGTTTCCGTTGATGGGAAAATTGAATATTATCTTTTATGTAACCACTTTGTTTAAATGTGGAATGTAATGCATGTTTTATGATCTAATTCTCTAAAACTCTAAACCTAAAAAGATCCTCAATGTGTAATCTTGTAATAACTCAAGATTAAGTAAGGTTTAAGGCTGGGGCCTTATATGAATTGTATGATACACAAAGTTATGTTTTTGTTATATTATATACTATGTTAATATTACTCTACATGCAATACTAATAGGGCTTGTGTTTCACACAATATAGAGTTTTAACAAAAGAAGTGAAATTTTAATAATATATTTATTTAAAAAGGACCATTATAACCCAGACAATAAACATTTTAAAATTATTAGTAATAACTTCTATTTAATTGTGATTTATTAGGGATCTAAGAGAGGAATATATATTTAATTTTCTTAAATACTAATATTTTTTAAAAAAAATATTTTCACGAATTTTTTTTTGATGTCTTCTTATGAACAATAATAAAGTTGCTTTTTATACTTTAATAAATATAATTCTTAAAAATAAAATTTATTTTCTAATTCACAATGTCAAAATTAAATTAGGGAGGGTTTTTAGGTTTTTTTCTAGAATATTTATTTTTATTATGAATAATGAAAAATAAAGAATTTTAAATGAACATTTCCTTTATGCCTAATTTTTTTATTTTAATTTGGTTTAATAATATAATTAGTTCAATTATACCTAAATATTTCCAATGTTTTTATTTTTTTACCAAATTCACATTGAAATTATATATAATAACATTTCAAAAAATTTAACATTTTCACTTTAAAAACGTAGTGTCTCATCATATCCATTGAATTAATATTAAATTAATTTCAGCCACTTATATGAAAATAATTTTGAAAAGTGGATTCAATATTTGGAATAATCATAATTTAATTTTCCTAATAAGGTCAAATTAAATTTTTTACAATATTATTAGTGAAAGAGACTAAAAATAATTATAGTGATTTAGGTAAAGAGTGGATTAATCAGTGGTAAAACATAAAAAATAAGGTGTAAAAATTACCCTACACATTTTCAAACCCCATTGGCTGGCAATGATTCAACCATTTCCCCTCTTGGATCTAAAATGATAGTTTATTAGAGGCACATTATGTAACATCCCTGAATTCTATCAATGAAAATTTTATTTTAAGAATTATTTAATATAGTATAAATCTCATTAAATAACATATAAAACACAATACAAACTTTATAAATGAAGATTAAATTTAAAAAGAATTATTTAGGGAAATTAAGAAATATATACCAATAGAATAGTATCTTTAGCTTTGGAATAGTAATGTGACCCTTTTGATTAGTATATTTGCTAATAGAATAGTAACATCCCAGGGAGTTCATAAATAAAATTGATCCATATTATAAATGAAAATATAATATAATTATACCATAGTAAAAGAAGATAAATGTTTTGAAAATGATAAATTAAATATTGGTACTTTTATAAAGAAGAAATGTTTTTTACAAATGTTATGTAAATATAATTACTTAAAAAAATTATTTTCATAAAATGGATGCTTAAATAAGTATTTTCTTTTCTTATTATTATAATATAATTTAATGAGACCTTAATTAATTTTTCAATGCGTTATAAATTTATTATAATTATAAAATCGATATGTTTTAAATAAATGATGAATTTATTTAAAATAAAATTTCTCATATATAGAATGTTTTCATTATTTTATTTCATTTTTGGAGTGTATATGTCGAAACATGGTCAGGGTGAATTTCTTTAATTTTCTTAAATAGTTGATTTTTGTGTTAATAGTGAAATATTGTAATTTAATCGATTTAAATTATAGTACAAAAACATGAATTAAAACACAATTCATTATGTAAAAAACCATTAGTGAAAACTGACATGCCTTATTTACTATAATTATTAATAATAATCAACACTATTCATTGCCTTGGGAAAAAATAATAATCAAATTAATAAGATAATCAAAACCCGCCCCTCTCTTACACTATATATACCACCCCTCACCACCTCTTCTCCTCAAACATTATAATCCATAGAATATATAAAATTTCTATCCAATATTCTTCAAAATATCTCCCCCAATTTCCATGAGAATTTGGTTTCAAGAAAAGACCCAACCATTTTCCCTAAGGAGGTTCTCAAGGATGATATTTTTAGAGAGGTAAAACCCGCTTCCGTTTTCATTTAATTTCATTTCAAGTTCTTTTATTTTATTATCTTCTCCTAGACAACCTATCCTAAAGTGAAAATATATCTTCACTATAATTTATTTAATATAATTATATTCTGTTTATGGAACAATCCATTATCAATTAGATTCCCTCTCCTTTTGTTATAAAAATGAAAACATCAGTCCTGATGTGTTGATTTATCTTATTCAAGGATGATGAATTTTTAATTTACATTAAATCCAAAAAAAATTTTCAAAAAATCATTTTGACGGTTAAAAAATATTATAATATATTTATTATATCTTAATTAATTTTCAATTGATAACTTTTATACATAATATTAAATAATAAAACAAAAATATCTCATGATGATGAGAAAATCACCAAACTAATCTAAATGATTATCATTGTCATCTAATCTTATGAATCATCATCACTATGTATAGCCAATTAACATATATAACCATTTTATCTTATTTATGATCATTAATAAAATATAATTTTAAGTATGGATTGTTATTTTTATTTTTTATGAAATTCCATACTCTTATACATGTGAACAAATCAGGAAAACAATGAAAATTAGAACTCCTGAATGATGAACATTTATCATATAGCTCAAAAAATGACAATAAACAATACCAAAAATAAGATCTATACCAATATTTTTGGGGAAGTTGTTGCTATAGTTCACTTTTATGGACCTATACCAGCGGTTTGTCCAAAACCATTAGTATAGGTCACTAATTTGGACATATACCAACGGTTTGAAGAAACCATTGGTATGGACCAACGGTTTCTACAAAATGTTGGTATAGGTCACTTGTATGGATCTATTCCAATGGTTTGTCCAAAACCATTGGTATAGGTCCCAAAATAAATGAATTTATAGCAACGGTTCTCAAAACTGTTGGCCAAACGGTTTTGATAACCGTTGGTATAGTTATATGTATTTTTTGAGGAATATTCTTATTAATGACATTATATAATTATAAATTTAAAATATTTATGATAATACATATATATTTATGAAATTTTTTCACAAAAATCATGTTAGGTTAGTGGTTAGGTAATTCAATCATAAACCGGAGGTATTGGGATCAAAACCAACATAATGATTCTTTTTTAAAATACATATTCCAACAGTTTTATAGAACTGTTGGTATTGATTTTAAATATTACTTGTACCAATGGTTTTGAAACCCGTTGGTATAGGTCTATTCCAATATTTTCTCCAAAACGATTGCTATAGACCTATCCTCACAGATTACTAGCCAACGGTTCTCCAAACTATTAGTATAGGATATACCAATGGTTTAGAGGCATATACCAATAGTTTCAAACTATTGGTATAGGGTGTTTTTCTAGTAGAGAAATGAGCTTATAAATTTATAAAAAATAAAATAACTGCATATACCTTTTTGAATTAATTAATTAATGGTTTTAATTTGATTATCTATCTCATTACGTTTCATGAACCTCCATTTTTCACCCAGGTTACACATTCTTTCTATTTACCTAATGTAACAACCCTTTATTTTTATTGAATTCTTATAAATTATATTACCTGTTTCCAAAATAACATATCCATATTAGTTAATCCTTTGTTTTGGGGGATATATATGTTTTAAAAATGTTCCCTTCTCAATTTTCCCCAACAAGAAATCTTGATAAAATGAAACTTCCCAATTTCTTACCCATTCTCAAGTAACATCCATAATCAGTTTTAAGACACAATTAATTTTCTTAAATAACTAATTTTATCACACAAAAAAATCTTGGTTAATTTATGGTCTTATACAAAACAATTTTTTTATTTTTTAAAAGAATCATTAATATTATTTTAAAACAACACTAAATGCTTTATTTTTAATGTTTCTTGAACACTATTTTTAAAGATTTTCACCTGATTTGGACATCACTTATCATCAAATATTATTATTTTCCATTTTAAAGCCAATTTATGATTTAAATTAAATATTTCATGGACATAAATATGATTTTATAATTTTTTATTCCTTTTGACATGACTTTGTTACCCAATTCTTTCCATGGGTAACCCTTATGTCAATGTTTTCGTCCTTATGTTTGATTATTCATGTGGCCCACATATTAATTAACTTATTATGATGGGTTCTCTAAGATATTTCTCTAATTAATTGGGTAATTTTTATTATCATGGGATAGTATGTGTAATTGTCTTGGTGGATTTACTTGACTCATGCTCCATGTGAAACTACCATGGTGGTTAGCCTCAACTCATGATCCATGTGCAATGAGCTTTGACTCATGATTATTTCCTATTATAGGATGTTTCCACATTTCTATGATTCCAGGATTATATTATCCCAGGTTATATATGTCACTATTCCCTTACTTTATTCATGTTTAGTTACTTTTATGTCATCATGTTATTTCTTATAACTATATTGCTATACTTTATGAATATGTTTATTCCCTTACCAGGAATTTTAGCTCATACCTTGGTTCATGTAATCCCTGGGTTATCCGATGAAGATGAATGATCTCAAAAAAATTTAGGATATCTTGTTTTTATATTAAATATTTAAAATTATATTTAGGTATAATGTTGTTTAATTATATATCTAATCATCCAAAGACACTAAACATTACGACACTCTATTTTTTGACGCATTATTATGATTAACCACATCTAATATAGGGTTTCTATATTATGTACCAGTGAATAGTGTAGATATTTTTGGATATTGAGACAACATAACTATACTATGAGTTGTAGGGATAATTATATCACCATAGATAAATTATATTGAAACTTATGGAATTACAAAATATGATATACTTTTCATTTATAATTTTATCCTTTTATGATCAGTGATTCCTTTTTATTTTATTATTAGATATGTATTCAAACCCCCTAATTATAATTTCCATTTTCTAGTTAAATTATTGAGGGAGGAAAATCACAATCAAATATCCTCTTTCTTCATAATGAACTACTTGTAAAGATTATCTAGAAGCCATGTTTAGATGAGATCAAAAACTTTTTAAATATCCTTGTTAAAAGAAAGAAGCATTATGAGGCATCTAATACCTTTACCATTTTCTGGTTATTTCAAGGATCTAGTATCTTCTATTGAAAAATCTTGTGCTACAGACATTCTTACTATGATTATGCCTTGGAAGTGCTATCTGGGTATTTTAAAATTCATCTATTTATTTCAAGCATGTGAATCCCAAATTATTTTATAGATGTTATAGAATAGAGATACCTTTGATAATAAAATATGTATCTAATTATAGTTTTTTTCTTTATGAAAATAACAAAACATATATACCAAAACACTATTTTTAAATATTTTAAGATGAATCAGTAATACTCCTTTAAAAAAACAGGTTTAAGAATATTTTTCAATTATAAATGTATGAAATACTTGTTTAATGACTTATTTATGATTCCATTGATATAATCCAAGACACCTGACGTGTTTTTTAATAAAGGAAGTAGATGATTTTGGAAATATCCTCAAGTACCATCATTATTCATGAACACTTTCTCCCTGAAGGAAATGTAAATAAGAGTTAATGTAGACCACATTTATGTGATGAAAGAAAATTACCCACACCTATTTTCTATATATATTTTAAAATAGTTGTTTGAGGGAGAAATTTCATAAGGGTGGAATATTATAATGACCCAGAATTATATTAATGAAATTTCACTTCTTATAATCATATTACATAGTTTAAATCACAAAAAATCACATATATAACACAATAATAACATTAAAATGTAGAATGAATCAAAAAATAAGTATTTCTAAAAATTAAAGAACATATAACAATAGAATAACAACAGGACCATTAGAATTTTATTGTTACCCTTATAAATAGTAAACTATAAATTAGAAATATAACCTCGACAATGAAAGTATAATAAAATTGTACCATCTTATAAATGAAAATATGGTATAACTATATCGTATTATAGGTAAATATAAGTTTTGAAAATGATAAATTTTGTGTTGGTATTTTTATTAAGAATAAATTTTTATTTACATTTTTTAATTAATATAATGGAAAAAAATTCATAAAACAGAATCATAAATTATTATTTTGTTGTGTTAATATTATAATACAATTTTATGTGACATTTATTAGTTTTTTAGAGTGTTATAAAATCAGGATTAATTATAAAATATGTATTTTTTTTGAATAAATGGTTATTTTATTTGAAACTTAAAATTCAAAAATTTAAAAAAACAATAAAATGGAGTTCATTTTTGGATTGTACATATCTAATATTTTATAAGGTGAATTTATTTAATTTTTCTTAAATAGGTGTATTTTTTGTGAATAGTTAAATACAATAATTTATTGTATTTAAATTTTAATACAAAAAATATGTGAATTAATACATCAAGAATGATGTAAGAAACTATTAGATCAAAATAAAATGAACTAGTTACTATAATTAATCCTAAGAATTAATAATATTCATATAATTTATCCAAAATAATAAACAAATGATTAATAAAATTAATACCCACACCTCTCCTCCACTATAAATACCACCGCTCACTACCACTTTCTCCTCACACCTTTTAAGCCTTTGATAAAGTCTAATTTATACCCTATACTCTACCAAACCTCTCCCCTCACACACATTAGTCATTTTTCTCAAAAAAAATACCTATTCCTTTTCCCTAATGCAGTTTTCAAGGATAACAAGTTCTAGAGGTAAACCCCTCTTCCTTTTTCAGTTAAATTCATTTAAAGTTATTTTCATTTATTATCTTTCCCTATTTTCAATATCCCAATGTTACCTAATATATCCAATATATTTTATATACATTAATTGTATTATTTTTATGTAATAATCCTTCATTATTTATCTTCCCTCTCCTTTTTTTCTAAAAATGAAAATATCATCTATGATGTGTTGATTTATCGTATTCATGTTTAAAGAATTTTCAATTTACATTAATCATTTCAAATATGGTCATTAAATAATTTTTATGGTTAAAAATTATTATAATATATTAATTAATGATTATTAAATGTTCTATAATTAACATATATACGTAATATTAAATAATAAAATAGATCTAGCTTGTGGTGATCCAAAAATTTCCAAAATAATCTAAATGATTACATCTAAGGTATTATCTAATTATTTATCCACACCCAATATAAACAATTCATATTTAAAACAATTATATATTATATATGATAAATGATAAAATATAATTTTAATTCTGAAAAATTATTTTCATTTTAGATGAACCTTTTTACTCTTATAAAAGTGAACCAATCATTAAAATGATGAAAAAGAACATAACTGAATGATGAAATTGTATCTCATAACTCATAAATAGGGACATAAATGAACTTAATAAAATAGTAATAAATTAAATAAATTATTGATAATTTAATTAATTAATTAATTAATGGATTTAATGTGATTCCCAGAACATTAATATCATGTGCATTACACTTTCTGACATTAGGTAAGGGATTCTTTCTAAACCTATATTTTTTCATCGGTTTAAGAATTATATCCCTTTACCCCAATGTAAATATCATTTAATTTTATATATTTCATATAAATTATGTGAATATTTTCCTTATTCATGAATCAATATCATTTAATCCTTCTTCATTGGGGATATTCATGTTTTCAAAAAGTTATCTTTTAAATTCATCACAATAAGAAAGCCCGAATAAAGGAAACATCTAGATTTCTCACCCACTTTGATGTACCATCCATAATGTATTTTAATACCCAATTATTTTTATAAAATCACTCATTTTATAAATAAGAACTATATTTTTTCATTTTTGGTTTTACATTGAAATATGATTTTTTGTTTTAAATAATCTTTTATATTTTAAATAAACTACACAAAAATGTTTTATTTCCATAGTTTTTTAAACATACTTTTTACATTTTTTTCAATTAATTTTTACATAATTTAGTATGATCTATACATATTTTCCATTATTAATTTCAATGTATTATTCAAATACATTCTTTCATGGACACTATTACGATATTCTCTTTTTTTAAGCCTTTTAACATGATTATGATCCCCAATTATTTACGTGGGTAAACAATTTGTTTATATTTGATTCCATTTTTATGATTCATCATGTGGAACAAATATTTAGGAACATTTTATGATGGGATTAAACAAATATAATTCCAATTCATTGGGTAGTGTTTAGTGTCATGATATATCATGTGCAATGGTCTTTGTGATATGAAATGAATCATTATCCATGTGAAACAGTCTGGGTGGTTACCCTTAACTCATTATCCATGTAAAATGATCCTGGACTCATGATTATGTCCTGTTTTATGACTTTTTCACATTTCTATGATTCAAATATTATATTATCCCTTGTTATACATGTTATAAGTCCCTATGTTTTTTATGTTAAATTCCTTTTTATGTGACCATGCTATGACATCTAACCCATGTGTTGTACTTTATTCATATGTTTATTACCTTACTAGTCCTTTTATATAATCTATTTTTAAATTTATTCCATAGGTTATCCTATTCAAATTTAAGGGGGAAATGATTTTTGGATATCTTTTTGGTGATTTTATAGAACTGTTTTTTATTTTTTTCATAAAATTTAATTATGTATCTAATATTCCAAAGATTATAAAAGGTAAATTACAAGGTTTTTAATGGTAATTATGCCTAGAATAATTTAATAATATGTGTAAGAGGATAGGTTCATTAGACATGGTATAATGGGTACCTCCTAGTAGTGTTTACCCTTTTGGAATTTGTATGTTTTTCAGTCAACTCAGCAAAAAAGGCCACCACTAATCCCCCTCTCTTCACACATTTAAACCCTTTCAGATTATCCAAATAATAACCCACTGAACAAAAAAATTAGATTAAATAATACTAGAATACTCACATTGTTTATAAATCCAATTAAGGATGTTCATTAGTGAAATCTAATAGGGATACATGGAGAAGTTGTAACTTTCACCGACGAATTGTTTTGTTTTATTTCAACCAAAACATATTAAATTATTTTATATATAATGATAATATAATAAAAATAGTAACTTTAATATAATTATATGTTATTATATTAATTTTATGGCCTAAAAATTCACATACTTCCATTAAATGGGATACACAATCACTGTTCATGTGTTTGACGAACTACTGCCTCACAATCTCATATTATTTATTCTTCAATTAAACCATTCAAGGTTGGGAATAATGATGGATTTTAATTTTATATATAATATTTATTATTTTTAGGATGTTATTATGATTATATAATTCTTATATTACACATACATTCCGGATTTATATTTTGTAGGAATACGATAGTGTCATTCGGTTGTATGGCGTACCACGACTATGTGAAGTGATGTGAGTTGTCCACAATTTACATGGAATGTATAAATGATGTTATTAATCAACATGTTTGATATATATATATATATATATATGAAATAAAAAATATTCTGTAATTATAATATATCATATAAATTTTATTTTTTTAATCTTATAATTAAATAAAAACGACATTCTTGTTTATGTATGACCTACTGTCTCTATGAACTTGTATCTATGAACTTGTATTTCATTTCATACATCCAAATTTTATACATTATAATAGAATCATTTATAATTAATATATAAAATATATTTTATCATTTTTATCATTTCGGAGTTGATTAAATCATGATCAATGTAATAGGACCCAGAATAACAAGTCAAAACAAGTACAAAAAACAACGTCGTTATTACCAAAAAACGTAACATTAACAGGGAATTAGGAATAAAAGATTAATATGAATTTGTAAGTAAACCATATATTTTATTATATATGTAAATATGGTTAAATTATAGATGTATAAAATTGTTATATTAATTAAACAGAAAGATTTAACAATTAATATGAGAGTTAATATATAATGTAATGTAATTATGTCTCACTTTTTCTTTTGTGAGACACACACTATATTCTCCAAATCATTCATCTATGTGGTGTATATACTACCCATAAATGTACATAATGATATTTATAATTAATATATTTGGTATTTACACATCCATTGTATTATATATATTTCATGGTGTTTATGGTTAAAACATTAAAAAAGTGGTACATGATTTTTTTTCAGAATTCTCCTTCTCTAAGACGTACATTGTGTTTGACCCAATATTCATTCATGATGTATATATAAAGAAACATGGAAATGTGACATAATTAATTTTTTCATACTCTTGATATTTTATGTTTAATTCTGTTTTATTATTTCATGGGTATTATTATTTATAGTTTCCAAAGTTGTAAGACATTATTGCTATAATCTCTTCATTTATTGTGATTGTTTATGATTATGCTTCCATTGATAACTTTTCATTATCCTTATCACAAAAAATATCATTAAAATTTTTATAATATAGTTATTAGTGATATATTTTTCAACTATACCATTTTTCACACATTCATCCTTAAATCAATACATAATATATTTTAAATAATTTATAAATTAACTTCTCTCTTCAGTCGGAAACCTATTTTCCTCTAAAACCACGTTTTTTTAATATGAAAAAATATTTTTAAATGATATTTTAATACTATTTGCATGGAAATATTTTTAACATGTTTTTAATTATTTAAAAATCTTCTTTTATAAGTTTGGTAGTGTCATTTTCAATGAAAAGTAATTATAAAATTTATTATTTTTTAAAAAGAACTTTTCAAAGTATTAAGGATATTTATGTAATGAAATGTTTCAAATGATGTTTCAAAATAAATTTCAATATAAAATGAATTCAATTAGTGTTAATCATTCATTACTATCGATATGATATAAGGTTTCCATTCATATTCTTCCTCTCAATGGTTTTTGTTTTGATTGCATGATGTTTATGAAACTTTTTTCTCTTCCAAGGGATTTCTTCTGATTAAAAATCCATATTTTAGTTGGGATTTATATGATAAATGGATAAAAAAACCTATATCTTTTCCACATGTTAAGATATGATTAATGTTTTTGTTAAACCCATCTCATTTTAGAGGTTATGATTTGATGTTCAGGATGTTCAAAATACCCCTTTCTTTTTATGGATCATGATATGATGAATGTTTTATTATATTATAGAAAAAATATAAATAAATTAGTTATGATATGGTTAGGACCTATATTTACCTCCAATTAATTGGGGGAATATATATATCTCCTAAGATTGAAATGGATAGAATGGGGAGTGATCTCCGATTTGTAAATGAATTTTCCAATGAGATTGTCTTAGGGGTGAACCGTTACCACTAAATTGGTTTAAGGAGTAAACTAATTCTACTAGGATATCATTGGTATTGATACATTTCTAATATGTAATTTAATGTGTTTATGTTTCTTCCACAATTCCATGTCTTATTTCTATATTATGCATTCATGGATTATTATCTTTATTCCCTTATAATTCAGGTCTTTTGAACTAAAAATCAATATTACATGGATCTTCATTAAGATATTTGATATGCATGGTATTATCTTCTAATATAATAACCATTTTATCATTCCCTTATTCTCATTATTATGTATCATAACTCCCTTGATTCCCGTTACTATGAATCAATGCTCACAATTAGTTTTCTTCTACCCAGGTTATTAACATACGTATTATTTATGATGTGTCTAAAAAGGGTTCTAGTCATTGAGAAACTAGTGGAAGATAATGTTACTCACTTTTAGACCAGTTTCTAGGTTTCCATGTTTCCCAATGCACAAATCCAATATAGTATTTGGTAATTTTTTTAATGTATTAAATGTTATACAAAAATGATTTAATATCCATGTATGAGATGCTTGGGTCACTATATTTGGTATCACAGAAAAGGTTTAGTTAATATTTAGAAACTAAAATGAAAAGACCTTTTTGATATCCCTGAGTAAATGTCAAAGGACAAGTCTACAGATTATTTATTTTGTATGAAAATGTCATGGAATTTTGGTAAAGTATAGAACAAGTAGTTTATGATAAATACAACCTTTCTTGGAGATTATAAGTGGATGTGTATGTTGAAAAAATTTATATAGGGGAAACAACACATAAAAAAACATATTGATTTAGAATCAATCAATAACTGGTGTACATTAATGGGTATTTCTACACACTTGTTTTGACACTACTAGGGGTTATGCATTGGAAATTCATAAACTCTTTATGAACCATCATAAATGATTTAAATTGACATTAGAAATGAATTTCCTAGGATAAACCTATTATGTCATATTATAATGGAGTATTCATAAATTAGACATCCTTTAAGTTTTTTAATGATTATGATGTTTTCCACTACAATTATTGTTTTTACTCTGTTTTTCTATTTTATCCTATGGGTTGAACACTACAGAACTGGATTAATGCTGAGTGTGACTGTAAATCCAATGATATTAATCATGAGAATCCAAATATTATAAGATATAGAATGAAAACCCTTATTTAAATTATCATGTAGCTTTCTAAATCTTTGAATTGTGATAGATTACAAATTTATAAAAAGGAAAAACATTATTTTCAGTCCATCAAGAGGTAATGTCCGCCTTTTTTTGATCAGTCTTATAACCCACTATTTTTTACCAATAGATTGGTAACACTGAAAAGTTACATTCCATTATTTAGTGCTTGGAACATGAAAACAAAATTTTTATTATTTATCATCTATAGTGAAATGTGGACCAGTGAAGACACTAGTCAAGAATAGGAGGAAGTAATATGAAATTTAATCCATGGATTATAAATTGTTAAAGAACTTATTCCTGAATATTTAATTTTTCAATTTTATTTTTTATGATTATATGGAATAGTTCCTTGAGTTAAAGCAAAGAGATGATGAAAATTTTATTACTTATCAGGATAATTTTACAATAATTAAGAGTTAGTCTTAGGGTATTATCATCTGACCTAAACATAATGTTGATAGATTTTTTTAATGGATTAAAACAAAGATTACATATAGTGTTATATATAAAACTATTCAATAGCTATTAAGTGACTATGTGTTTTTCTATAAAGGGTAAAATGGATGATCGATTAATGTATCAATCTCAGGGTTTTTACATGAAACAGAAGATATAGTTTAAATAGAAATATAAAAAAATAGAGAGAATAAGATGATATTTCCATTATGTTATACCTATGGGAATAATCATGGAGGTAATTTTCAAAATGGTTATAATGAATGTTATAAGTGTGGAAGCTAATTTCATTTGGGATTTGATTGCTGAAGATATGGAAATATGTTAGATAATGATTCGAATAGATTTAAATCTACAAAAAATACACCTCACACAATTCATTGCTTCAAGTGTAAAGAAAATTTGAATAATTATAACTAGTTAGCAAACCCAAGGGTTAAAGATGATGATCTACTTCAGTAACCTCTTAATTCAACGGACAACGGAAAATATCATTTGATGACTATTTCTTATGAGGGGTGGAATATTGATGTGGTCAAATGTACATTTACCATCCACTCTAGAACATCGAATATCTTAATTTACTATGGATATATCCAAACATTCATATCTAATGAATATTCTATAGGCATTTATGTTCTACCCAAACAATTAGATATGGAATTAACATCGAAATCCCCTAATGGTATGACGATCACATCTCAAGTCTATGATTCTGTTCTGCTATATTTTGGTGGGAATCTACTTTGTGTAAATATTTTCATTCTTCCTCTGGTTGAATTTTATATCATCACAGACATGGATTGGATTTCTTAACATAATCCCCAGACCAATTATTGAGGAAAGGATGTTATGTTTGATATTTCAAACCTCCTATGATCTTTTATCAATTTGTCGATAATTAAAAACTCCTAAGGGAGATTAAATAAACTCTATGGGTATTAATTCATCTTTAGAATGCGTGTTTATCTAAAATGTTTGGGGATAATATAGAGATCTATTAGATTCATACTATATAGGAATTTTAGGATGTATTTATAGAATAATTTTCTAGTCTTCCACCAGAAGAAGAAATGAATTTTCAATATAACGTATACCTTGTTCCACACCCATTTCATTTAGTCTTTACATAATGGATCCAATTGTGTTATAAGAATTGAAGAATAAAATAAACGAAAACCTTGAAAAGGGATTAATTCTGCCAACTATGCACCTTGGGGTGCACCTATTTTATTCAAAATATAAATATGGATCAATGTGACTCTACATTGATTATCAGGAGTTCAACAAGAACATGTATCCCCTTCCCCGTATTTATGACTATTTTGATAGATTTAATAGCGATGAATACTTTTCCAAGATTGAAATATATTATAGATATCATAAATACATGTTTATAAATGATGATATACCAAATATAGAATTCATTTCAATGTATGGAAACTTTCAATATATATTGATTCCTTTTAGACAATCTACTTACCTAGTTAACTTGATTTATTTGTTGAATATAAACATTATAGATTACCTTGATCAGTTTGTGGTAGTCCTTATGGATGGAATTATTATATACTAAAAATGTAATAAGTGAATTATGACCACTTCAAAACTATACTAAAGACCCTAAGGAATGATAAACTATATGATGATATTACACAATTTAAATTTCAGCTCCAAAATGTTTCATTTTTTGGATAGACGATACCAAGATGGGGTATCTTAGTAGATCCCTTAAAGGAAGAGGAAACTGAACATTGTCCTATGCCAACAAATCTGAATGAGATCTTTATTTTTCATTGTTTATAATGATATTAATGATGGTCTTTGGAGAAGTTCTAATTAATATATAATCATATAAACATGTTAACTCGAATGGGATAAAAGTTCCTTGAGAAAAATAAAATTTGTGAAAATTTCAAGGAACTGAAGAGAAGGTTAGTCAGTGCACATGTTCTTCCATTGATCTTTAGTGAATAAGGGTTTGCAATCAATATTGATGCATCTATGAAGATATTGGTGTGAGTTATTATATTTAATACCATGAATATAGATTATTCTTTGAGATAATTAAAAATTATTGAACAAAATTAACAAACTAATGATTTAGAGTTATTTGTAGTTACTTTTTTATTAAATTTATGGGTAAATTATCTTTATGGTGGAAAAAGATTAATATATATGATGACGTTAAAGGTTTAAGAATATGTTCTCCTATAAAGAGTTAGAAAATTTTTAGAGAAGATTGTTAGAGATTATAATGGATTCAATTTGCTAATACATTTCCACCCTGGGAATGGAAACATGATGGTCACTGCTTTGATTCAAAAGGATCATGCTAGCTTATCCATGTTGAGGATCAGAGAAGATCAATTATTATTTTATTTTCAAATAATTGACATGGAAATTTAATAGAATGAGGGAAAATCATACCTTTCTCAATTAAATGTTCAGCCCTCTATCCATGAGAAGGCTAAAGAGGGATATCCTGAAGAGAGATATCAAAGAGTGTGTATATTGGAAATTGGTATTCTATAATTTTAAGGATGATAGACAAAATTAACAGTGTATGTTTGGCCTATTACCCATATAATAATGAAATTGGGAGAACATATCTTTTTATTTTGTAATTAGACTCCCATCAAAACTATTTGTAATAATGTTATATGGGTGGTATTTTATCACCTACGAAGTTATCACACAACATCAATATAAAATAATTAAGTCCTCTCTCTAGATTATATTTCAATGATATAAATTAAGAAAGGGGCCAGGTTTCATGGAGTAAAATATTCCATTATATTTTATTAGGATATGAGGTTTATCTAAATGTTATGGTGAACCCATTAGTAAGTCATTGATATGGAATTGAGTTTCAACACTTCCTGAGATGGATGGTAAGTCTGAAATAACAATTCAATCCCTAGAGGGTGTGTTGAGATCTTTTTCCCCATATTTCGAAGGTGTTTGGGATCAACACCATCCTATTGTTTAGTTTTCTTATAGAAATATTTATCTCTCATGATTTTATATGACCCTTTATGAATCACTCTATGGAACAAAATATAGTTCTCTAAAGAGATGGAATGATGTTGGATAGAGAAATCATATGGGACCTGAGATAGCTAATTAAATGGACAAGATGTTTAGTAACATTTAGCAGCATATAAATGAATCTCTAAGTTAGATAATAATTTTTTTATATGCATTAGTTGGATCAAAGTTTTAATGTTATTGAGATGGTTATTCTACTAATCTCCCTTGAGAATAAGGATATGATATTCATGAATAAAGTTAAATTAATCATGTGGTATATATTTCCCTCTAAAATTCTTGATCATGTTAGGATAATAGCCTTTTTCATGGTGCTTTTACCAAATCACTCTCAATTTCACTATGTGTTCTATGTATCTCTCCAATGCAAGTACATACCTAACCCCTGATATGTACGGAAGTCATATTCCATTCCACTAGAGTAGGATATCACTTATGCAGAACAATCAGTTGAAATTATAGATTATATAGAGAGTTATCTATAAAACATGCCCACTCACATGTTTATAGTTTTGTGGATAAATCACTGTTAGAGGAAGCAATGTGGAAACTTGAGGATATTATGATATAGAATTATCGTTTTTTTCATCAGAGTAATGAATTTAGAGGGATAAATCCATTTTAAGGTGGTATAATGTAACAGCATGATTTTTTATTATCCTTTTTTGAATAAATTAAATTTTTTTATGTCTTTAATTTCACTCTTCACCAAGTTAACATTTCATTATATTCTAAAAAAATTTAACATTGCACTAAAACCAACAATAAATTTTCTTGCATTGCATGCCACACTATTTTCAAACAAAATAATGACATATTATTTATATAATATTTAAACATGATAGTTATAACATATATGTTAAAAAATTTATAATTAATAGTAAAAAATAAAAATAAAATATAATTTATATTTATTCTATATAAATGTAACATATTTAAAATAAATTATTTAATTTTTGATAGACATTACATGTTTTGAAAATAATATTCTCTCCAAAAAAGTTGTTTTTATGTTTTTTTATTAAAAAAGAGTAAAATTAATTTTTTTATCCTCTAAAATTTTAATTTGAGAAAATATTAATTTTTTTTGAATTCAATGTGTCAAAATCATTTTAAGGATAAAATTTTGGGTTTTTTTATGAAATGTTTCATTTTTGTATTTATAGTGACAAATACTTAATTTTAATTGAAATCAAACATTTCCTATAAATAATCATATTATAATTTTTTAAAAGAGTTAATAGTAAATTTATAAATATATTAATCCAATATACGTAATTGGAACCAATTTCACATGAAAAAATAATTTAAAAACATTTGAAACATTTATTCATTTTCACATTTAGAAACTTGTTTTCTAATCACATCTGTTGGATTAATTTTAAATTAATTTATTATGGTTATATGATTTTATTTTGGAAGAACTAGAATCCATATTTGGAATAATTATAATTTCTAATTTCTAATAAGTTCAACATAATTTTTTACCTAAGTGAATAGTGAAATCAATTAAAACTAATTAGATTGATAATGGTAAAAACAACAATACATAGTTGTTAATAATAAAACGTAAAAATGACCCTAAACTTATAAAAAATAAATTCTATTTCCATATTTCATCCTTTTTCCCAATTTTATAAAAATAAATTCATTATTTGTGTCACATTATTGATGGGAGACCTCAAAATAGTGTTAAGGTTTTTGGTGATTATAAGTTTTCCACTCACCTCCTTTATAAATGGCCACCACCTATTCCACTCTCTTCAAACCTCTCAATACCTTTTTCTCTTCAAAAAACATTTCAAATAAGCTCTAAAATTCCATCGCTTCATCCTATGAGAGTATATTGGGTAATAATTCAAACCAAGTATGTCCTTTGGTTCAAAACAAAACGAGATACCCGAAGAATATGTAATGTTCATCAATAAAAGTTTTTGTATTATTTCATCCTCAATCGTCGAAAAAAAACTATATAAAGATTATAAAGTAACATTAGTATCATAAATATAATTATATTTTATTTTATTATGGTTATTGAATAAAACATCATACACATCCGTCAAATGGTATACGCAATCATCATTCGTTTATACGATGGACATTCGCCTTGTGAATCGATGTTGTTCGTTCTTCCAGTACAAATTTTAAAGGTTGGTAATAATGATGAATTTGTAGTTAATATATGATATTTATTATTTATATGAAATTATAATGATTCTTTAATTTTTATATCACAAAAACACTCTTTCATTTTATTTTTTGAGAATACGATAATGTCATTCTTGTGTACGGCAGACTACTGCGTCGAGAAGCAATGTGATTTGTTCCCGCTTTGCATAAAAGTATTAAGGATGATATTAACAATCATATGTGATATATATATATAAATGAAATAAAAATTCTTCTATATTGATAATATATCATATATGTTTCCTAATTTTAATCCAATAAAAAATGTAAATAATATTCATGTGTATGTAAAGCCAACCATTTCAGTGAACGGTGTACTCCATTTCCCCCTTCTATATTTTATATATTATTTTAAATACTTATATAATTAATATTTCTAGTATATTTTTATCATTTTTATCATTTTGGAGTAGATTAAATCATGATAAAATTAACATGACTATGAATGAAAAGTAAAAACTTGTACAAAAAAATAATGTAGTCATTACCTAAAACATACCTATAACATGGAATTCATAATTAAAGAGTAATATAATGCTACTAGTAAATCATTTATGGTTATATATATATATATTAATGTGTATTTTTATATATTTATATTAAACATTTATTTATTATTCATTATTTTTTAATGAATATGATGAGACTCAAGACATAAGGTAAGGGATTTCCGTCTCACTTTTTACTTTTGTTAGACACGTGCTATATTCACAAAATTTTTATTATATGAAATTTATATAATATCAATGAATTTACATTATTATTATTATAATTATTATTTTTTGTGGTTATATATTCATTTTATTATCCCTCCTTCATGGGGTCTATGGTTAAAATGCTAGCAAAGTAGTTGTGGGCTTTTTGTCTCAATTTTTCTTCTTTGAGAAGTACATTATGTTATGCACCCATATTCTTTCACGAGGTGTATATACAACACCTTTGAAATTTAATATCATGAATTTTTTCATCCTCATGATACTTTATGACTCATTATATAATTTTCTTTCATAGATCATATGATTCAAAATTACTAAGGTTGTAAGACTTTATTGCAACGATCAAATCATTTGTGAGGATTATTTATAATTATGCTTACATTTATGAAATATTATGATCCATATCGCATGAATTATTATAATTTTTTCCATTATGGTTATAAGTTATATATTCTTATAATTGTACCATTTTTTCTACTCTTTGGTATATAATTAAATTCACGATTTTCATTACAAAAATCTGACATTACATCTCTCTTCATTCGTAAATCGGTTTTCCACCAAAACTTTGTTATCTGAAAATAATTTCAAAGACTATTTTTAAATAATATTTGTGGAAAAATATATTTAAAAAGTTCTATGGTTGAAAATTTTTCTTAAATTATTTTAAAATATTTATTTTATGATTTCAATGTTATTTAAAAAATAAGTATTTTAAGAAATTATTATGTTTTAAAAAAATTAAAAGAAGAAAGGATATTTTTCTCAAGAAATGTATTAAAATATAATTCAAAATTATTATTAATATAATATGAAATTCATTGGTATTACTCAATCCTTGATGGGGATACGATCCATTGGTACCATTCATATTCCTTATGTGAATTTTTTGTGTTTTGATTGAAGGATACTAATGAAACCAATTTTATTTTCCATAGGTAATATGGTTAATAAAGTCACATATTTTAATTGGTTATGGTATGTTTATGTGATACAAAAACAATTCTCTTTTCCATATGTTAAGATATGATGAATATTTTATAATACTAATTTCAATTCATCAATTGTGATATTTTGTTTTGATTTTTATGATACTCATTTCTTTTTATGGGTCATGATATGATTAATTTGTTATTATCTTTCAGAAAACATATGTTTAATTATGTGTCATGTGAGACCTATATCTCTATTTAATGCATTGGGTAATGATTTATATATAATGATATAGACATGGATGAAATAGAGAGTAAACTAGAATTAGAAAAGAATTTGGTTCTCTATAATGGTATTGGGAGTGAACCATGACTACAATGGTAGGGGAATTGATCCCATTCAAGAAATATGAACTTGGTTGTGAACCTTAACTGATATCAAAATAATTTTGTATGGATATGTTTCTTCCATAATTTCATGCATTATTCTTATGTAATTGTTTCATGGATTATTCTCTTGATTCCCTAATTACTCAGGTCTTATGAATTTTAAATATATCTTCCATGACTCTTAATTATGATCTTAGATATGCAAGGTATGATATTATCATGTTATAATCATGTTCGCATACCACTATGCTAATGATTATTTCTACGTATCTCCCTTTTTTACCTTTATTGCGAATTTGATCTCCTTTATTCATATGTTTCCTTTCCAAAATTCATGAAGATATGTATTATATATGATGTTTCTATTAAGAGTTACAAACATGCGTAACATAATCATATATAATATATCTCATATATATACCAGTGTTTATGATTCCATGATTCCAAAATCATTAAATTACTATAGTATTTGGGTGGGTATTTGTGAAATGTATTAAATTTCAAACAAAAATTATATATTGTATATATATTGGAATTATGGATCACTATAATGTATTAATGGAGTTTTTTAATTTTATTAAAATGGTCACATTAATGTAGTGAAGTGGTTTGAATAGTCATGGATTGACTGATGAAAGTCTCCCAGTTCTTTCCTATCCATAAGAAATTATCAGTTGATAAGATCAGAAGACTCTATGTCTATGATATCATTATAATACATTGAGTCCCATGTAATATCATTTAAGATAGGGATTATCATTTCACATTAAGATTATGGATGGTTTTATAGAGTGATTTGGGTAGACAGGTTCTTTTATGCGCACTTCTTAACCCTCAGACAGATTTCTAGTCAGAACAGACAATACACGTGTGGGAGGACATACTCCAGGAATGTGTCGTTGATTTTAGAGTTTATTGGGAGACTCAATAACCTATTATCAATTTCACCAAAAATAATATCTATCGGCTGATTATTCATATGGTTCCTTGTGAGGTCTTGTATGGTAGGCAGTTTCGTCACCCATATGCCAATTAGAGGCCAGAGGTAATGACCTACTAGGTCCTCCTCTCATGTAGGATACTATGGAGTATGATCAACTCAATAGGAGCTGTATTTATACTACTCAATATAGATATAAATCATATATTGACCTCTTCTGATGACCTCTGTAGTTCATGGATGGGGATGGTGTTTCCCGATTGGTATCACCCAGACATAGGTATTTATGGATACGGAGGGAAGTGAAGTTTTCGCCTTATTATGTAGGGGTATTTATGATATTGGATAGAGTTTTAATGGTAGTATATCGGGTGATATTAACTCATATGTATCATTCCATGAACAATATCATACGTGTTTCACAGCTTTACCATTAACATGACAACCTGAATCGTAATTCTAATTTTGAGGGTGTTGAGTTAGATGTTTATGGTTCATTACAAGAGTATCCTATAAATATCATTTGTTGATGATATAAGGCTATCAGAGGCCAGTCTATCAATTTATGTAGGTGATATGGAAGCACATATGTGTACAATATGAAATAGTGGAGCTGGAGTCCAATGTATAGGCTCAATGGCTGGAGTTATTCTCAGATAATGTACTTACACCCTTGGAAGTTAACATGAGAATGATTTATTTTAAGGTGGGCTTAAGAACCAGGTTTCCATATAAGGTTTGTATCCATTTTAATTAAATAACAAAATTAGAACATTTTTGGATTCATAACGAGGTTATAGAATATTCATGGGTGATTGGGACTTGCTTATAGCTTCGATCCCTAGCCAGTTAAAGAAAACACTGGGCCTGACAGTTATTAAAATCTATTCCACCCAGAATTCAAAATTTCTACAAACCTAGTGGGTAATTTTAGAAGTAAAATCAATTAAAACTGGTTTTCCAAACCACTATAAAAAGTATTCACATTCATGTTGGTGTTTTAAAATTATTAGAAGAGCCAAAAAGCACGGTTGGCACATGTTTCCTCACATCGGGTAAACAACTCATATGAATTCCCTCTTGAGGTAGTTGGGTGTGCATGGTTGATTCATGGTTTGGACAACTATGATATGAAACCATGTGCCCCAGTAATTTTTGGGTAAATTACTACTTTTCCAAAACAAAATATTCTAAATTAATTTTCTATTCCCCATTATTCTAGTAGACAGAATACCCATCCTACATCACATTGGAGATCTCAAAATCCACCTAACCTTTTTAAATTGATTAAAATTCAATCCAAACATTGATTCCATATCTAATAATAAAATTTGATTACTACTAGAAATCAATTAAGTCATTAGTCCTGGTTCATCATTTCTCTTTCCCTTGAAGATGCTATTTTGATATAGGCTCATATGATCTATATCTCAAGGCATTGATTTGTTTTTCAATTTTATTCAAGTCAAGGACAAACTAAAATATAATAAAAGATAAGTTGAGTTTAACAAACCGATGTTAGGTGGTCTATTATATTTCCCATGAAGTCACTTTATTTAAAAAAATTCATCATTGTTTGTATACCAGTTTCACCAGGCATTTCTCCCTAAATTCAGAGGCTTGAATATAATCATTGAACATGTATTCTAAAACTCATTCCATACATGATCACTATGTCATTGGATCCTGGACCCCCAATGTTGTTCACCTCAATAATGGTATTCCCTCTTTTATGCCTTTAGGGGATTGTTATGATTTTCCTCACCACTGTTTGGTTGTCCTGTAAATTGAACATGGTGAGGTAAGTTTTTTTATTATTTAATGAATCCTTAAATTTTTAAATGGAAATAATAATTATAAATATTAGTTGGCTTTTCTATGTTTTAAATTGAATTTAATTGGTTGAATGTCAAAATTTTCCTTATTATGTTCAAAAATAGGATATGTTATAAACCGTTTAAATTATTATAAATTGAAATGGTAATTGGTTTCATGTATTTTCAAGACATTCCACCTAGTATAAAAATCATTAGACTAAACCAAATAAATTATTTAATGTTTGAGTATTACCTATCCGGAATTAAATAATGAATTATGTATATATTGACTATCAAATATGGACCTTTTTTATATGAATGGTCACAATTTATCCATCCATAGATTCTTGAGAGAATGAATTGAGAACTCAAAGGATTCTATTCTATTTCATTGATCAATTTTATAAGGGAAATTCCCACCTGGTAACTTGGTATTTGTTTTAGTATGTGAGTGAATTAGCATAGTACCGACAATTCATCTGATATCATTTCAATATTATTAGGATGACTTGGATACAATCCTTGGATTCATCTTGATGACTTTAGAAACATGGAATTAGTGATTCATCCCATTGGGAAAAGTCATGCTTAGCCAATTCTTTCCATGGACAAGATCCTTTGACTCAATTTGAATTATTTTCAGTAGAATACCATCGGCATGGCATAAGGATTTGACTCAAACCCTTTATTTTGGGATTCTATGTGTTAATACAATTTGTTTACCAAACCCTGAGGTAATGGATCACTTGGATTATCCATTAATAATTTTTTTGTTATTATTGTTATCTATTTTGATGTTGATAACACTTTCACTTGATTTTTGTATATAAACTGAACTTAAATTAGTCAATTCAATGATCTCTTGTTCAAAGACAATACTAGCTAAAGCTGAAGCAGGTATTAGTTTCTTATTTAGAATTAATTTACCTTTATTTATTCTAATACACTACACAATTCATATTCATAGAATATATTATATATTCATCATTGGTGGTACCGAAAGGAAATTCATCTCAAACCCTATTTGGGTTGTCAATGGTACCAAGGAAGATTATATGATCGAAGGTATGGACTATGGGAACTGGCCCACCTTAGGCCCCTAAATTTCTTTCTTTCTATGGAAGGATCTCAGTATGATATCACTAGGATGATGTTCAAGTATGTGGATAGGTTTTGGCCTTTTTTTTATCATTTTTAGGGTTTCATCAATGGATTCTCCTCCTCCCCTTCTCTAGTGTGGAAGATCAGTGTCGGATTCTCGGCTCGGCATGGATCAGGCTCAGCTCGACATCGCTCAGCCTCAGATCCAGCATGGATTCATTTCCATGATGTCTCGGTGATGTCCCTAAACTCTTCCGGATCTCAACTCATCATAGGAGAGACCTGGTGATGGATTCAGTGTTTCTTCTGGCTATGCTTCTAATGTGGCATGGTGTCGGCTCTGGTTTTCTTTGAGGGGGGAGGTTTTTTCTTTCTGGTTTTAAATTTTTGTGATTCTATAGCATCTCAATATTTTTTCAGTGCATTTCACATTCCATTTTGATGGATTGGATGTTGGGGATTTTTTGGATTCTTAATATCTATTACATTTCTATATTGATGTCATAGGTTCGGATATATCCTTCCTTATTTGAACTCTAAAATCTTGTGTATTGTTATCTCAGACTCTAGTGTGGGGGGATCCATGTTTTTGTTCTGAGTGGATCCATGACCAGAGAGGAATTCCTGGTTCAAGGAAACCAATATTACCTTATCAACGATGTTCTCTTGGTGTGTTGTGCGGCCTCCCAGTCCTAGGTGATGATGGATTGGCTCTGCATTTATTTAATCATAACATGGGATATATCATAGTAGTGAAATGTAATCCCAATAATGATAACTTATAACATGAAACTTTGTGGCATACACACATAGTCATAGAGAAGCATTTCTTATTAGTCAAGACTCATTTACAAGACTATCTTAGTGGACAATGTCCATTTCTAAACCGAGTTCACTCCTCATTTCAGTCCTGTTTCACTAAACTGGTTTAACCTACCATTATAGCCATGTCTATCTCATGAGATATAAAATATTTACCCAATTCATTGGAGGGGGATATAGGTCCCACCCATCTCATAATGATACAATTCTTATGTGTGCCACAAAATTATAAACCATACATCATAGCATAACCCGTGTAATAAAAATGGGATTCTTAAGCATCGTGAAATCATATTAAAATTCATATAAAATAAAGGAAATCATAAAAATAATTCCATCACAACGTAATCAAATCAATGTAATAATATGGATCGAAACAGAACCCTTTATTATCTTAGATGGAAAATAATTTTGATAAACAGTTGAACTCCATTCTTGGGGAAAATATCCTTTCTACATCAAAAACACTTTTCATTTCATAACACGTCATAAAATTCTGAAATAAAAGAATTTTATTAAAAAAAACTTGAAAACTTGTAAAGGAATATTCTTGGAAATAATGCTTTAAAAAATCCATTCATGCCGTATAAGTTAAAAAAACATTCTTCTCATATTTTTGTCGGAAAATTCAAAAAGTACCTCGTACGAAAAACGAAAAAAGATTCCTTTCATATATTTTACTAAAAACTCACCAAACGGTAAAATTGGATTTAAGCAATTGTAGGTGGATGGAAATAATATTACAAATTGAGGAAACATCGATGTGGATGACAAAATACACCCTAGTAAATTCCAAAGTATAAACAATCTTGGATAAAAATGAGATTGTGATATTTCCCTTACCTTAAGTCTAATTTACTTCGTAAGTGTCCAAACCTCCTGTATAATGATTTAAATATTGTCAATGACTTATTCTAGAATCACAATATTTGTTATAATATCATATATGGCCATATTCTTAGCTTCTTATTAGTAATATTTCATTGCTACTTGTTATTCGGGTGTTTATTACTTTTTGTTCTTATGCGTGTTTTGTCGAATAAGTTCTTATTCTTATATTTAGGTTATAGATACCTCATTTAAATAAGGTAATTAGTGTAATATATATCATATTCATTCATTAAATTCTTTTATATAATTATTATGAAATGAAGATCATGCAGAATGAGTCGCATCACATCGTGGAGACGGTATTCCGTACATACACACGAGTGATGATATCATTCCCATGATCGTGGGATTGTATTGGAGTATATTTATACTATTTCAGAATAAATATCACTTTACAATATTCATATATAGTTATTATTTACACCATTATACTCATCAAAGTAAGGTGGTGGGGGAAAATAGATTACACCACGGCGTGGACACGATATTCCGTACATACGCACGCGCGGTGATTTTGTTTTCAGTAGGATGGATAGATGGTGAAATAGGTTTGTTTCATACTTATAATAACATACCAGTATATGAGTTATACTGATTTTATTACTTCATAATGAAACAACTAAAGAATAATAAGTGGAAGAAGAAATAAAGTTGAAAGAATTGGTAGCGGACATTACCTCTTCTTTGAAGCACCTCTTTGAGACCGCCTCTTAGGGCACTAAAATTGGACATTGAAGAAAACCAGAACCTGTAGGATGTTTATAGGGATGTGTAGAAGATAATTTGGTAGGGGTTGGACGATCTTGAAGGCTCAATATGGTGTGAGGAAGAGTGGGAGGAGGTTCCCTTTTATAAGGGAGGAGAGGGGAACCTTTGGAAAAACTAAAAATATTATTTTATTATGAAGTCATATTCGGTTTTTAATAGCTCCAAATTGATTTATTTCAAAGCTAAGGTGGGTAGGGGTCAAAATCCTCTCATAAAATAGATTTTAGACATGTTTAGGTTTCTATTTTAACCTTATAATTTAGATTTAACTTTAAGTTAAATAATTTTACTTTTATCGTGTCTTCTTGTTTTCTTACACTATAAGGTTAATAAACTTACTATAACAAGAAAAACGAATCCCAATTTGTTTATTATTAATATATATAACCTTATATAAGTCATTTTGCCGAACCATATATTTTTAGGAATAAAATAAAAATTAATAATATAATATTTGTTTTAAAAACTATTTTATGTCAATTTTGACACTATTTGGTAAATGATTTTTGAGAAAATACTAACAGAATGATTAGTTCGAAAAAAGTTAACTAATTCAATACTAACATGTCATATTAACATAGAAAATTATTTTAATTCATAAAAAGTCTCAAATTACATTTATTTTGGTATTTATAACATCAATTATGTCAATATTGAATTAAAAAGTTAATTTATGCATCCTCATTTTGTCATCAATAAATTAAACTATTTAAAGTCTAAAAATTACAAATATAATATCATTATTTAGATAATCATTTTAGATTTATAATTAATATTTATAGTCGAATTTATCTTATGTATAACCCTATATTAAAAATGATTTAGTTATTAAACTATGATTTTAAATATTTTAACCCTTCTTTAAATAAATTAATATTAAATGTCCTAATCTAATTCAAGTGGGCCTAAAGGGTCATATTTTATACCTATGGTTGTTTTTGGTCGAATTTTACTTATCCAATAGAATTAGGACTCGTGTTAGGGTAATAATAATATCATTTTTACCCTTAATTACCCTATTTACTTTTAATCGTGGTAAAAAAAAGTAAAAAGTTATTATTCACCAAAAATTATTTTCATCTCATTGAACCACATTTTACTCACTGAAATCAACCGTGTCTCTCGTATTTTTGAAATTCCATTCAAAAAAGCTGTAAAATTAAGTTTTATATAAATTTGCGAATTCTCCTAGGATGTGGGTAAAAGAGCGTCAAAAGTTCAATAAAATTTTTATATATCTAAAATTATTATAAAATGACCCCAATGAATTAAATTGAACATATATAGGTATGATGTATCAATTTTTACCTAAAATAAATTTAAATAAAATAAATAATTATTTAAATAAAAAGTTGTTTTTTAAATAGTAACCTAGTGTTTTCACTATTCATCAAAAATTGAAAGTTTTCATAAAAATAACAAAATTTCACCCTAGGTTAATTTCGATATTCTGAATCCAAAAATGAAGTCCATTTTCAAAAATAAAATTTATAATATTTCAAGAAGTGGGTATTACTATTCATAACGACTAGTTTTAATAATATTTTAATAGCATGTCGTTGTTTAGTGAAACTCGGTATTGTGTACAACACACGCAAACTTGGAAGGTCGTGATTGCATGTAATGCAAGGAAAGTCAGGGATGCATGTGGTGAAATCTCTTTTTGGTGTAGCATACAACACAAGACATTAATGAAATTAAAAAGAATATTTTTCGTAAAATCTTGTGGTGATATATTCTACACCCCTTAAAATTAATTTCACCCTTGAAATTCGTCGGGGTTATAAATGTTTTACTACTCGAAAGTTTCTTTAATAGAAAAACACATTGTAAAAAGGAATTAAAAAACATGTCTTTAAAAACTATTGTATGGAACATAACGGTTTCCCAAATTAACTAATCACAGGGTTTCCACATAGGAGAACATAGATGAAAATATTGATATGGAAGAGAAATCTAACTATCGTGTTCTGATGAAGAGTGGTAGAGAACATGGATATGAAAAATCCAACAATCACAAAGCCATAAATTTGTGATAATCTAGGGTACCATCTGATTCATCAGATATAAGGGCACTAGGACAACATTTTTTGTTTTCAAGATCATTTCCCTAAAGTTGAAGAATTTGAATTACAATAAATACTTACTTTATTTTGGTACAATCTCACTATTGTTCGTGCATTGAACAATTTCCACTTCATCTCTTAAATAAAGGAAGTTGAATTTGTAATTCTTGAAGTGTTAACAGATCATTTGATAGAATGATGGGTCATTCCATCTATTTCAAATAAAAGCTTAGAAAAAGTTATCAAATATACATAAGTCCATATATGGTGAGGTGAATCATATACTATTCCAAAAATGAACTTATAATTCATATATCATACTGCATAATAAAATAAAACTAGTTTCTACTAACCAGGGACTTCCTGTAGGCCAGTGGTAGCACTTGTGCAGAAAACGTTTTTTACGTCACCATTTTTTACGTCGGTTATATATAACCGACGTAAAAAATGGGGTGAGTAGCTTTTTAACGTCGGTTATTTTCATAACCGACGTTACTAGTCGTGCATGTTCGGTTTTTATGTCGGTTATCCTATAACCGACATAAAAACCAATGTGCGTGGCGTTTTTTACATCCGTTATTTGGAAATCGACCCAAAAAAATGATATCTATGTGTTTTTTAAGTCGGTTATGTGATAAACGACATTAAAAACCAAAGCGCGGGGTTTTTTACGACGGTTATTTTATAACCGAGGTAAAAAACAAGATTTCTAAGGGTTTTTTACGTTGGTTATTTTAAAACCTACGTAAAAAACCCCCCATGATTTGGTTTTTTACGTCGGTTATTTGATAACAGACGTAAAAAACACATAGATATCGGGTTTTTTATGTTGGTTTCCAAATAACCGACGTAAAAATGAGATATCTACGTGTTTTTACATCGGTTATAAAAAAACCGACGTAAAAAACCAAAGCACGGGGGGGTTTTTTACGCCGGTTTTAAAATAACCGACGTAAAAAACCCGTACATAACTCGTTTTTTACATCTATTACAAAATAACCGACCTAAAAAACCAAAGAGCAGGGGGTTTTTGACGTCGGTTTTAAAATAACCAATGTTATAAATTTAAAAACTATTTTATAACATCGGTTACATAATAGCCGACATTATAAAACATTTAAAGAAATTAAAGCCCCATGGACTGTCATTTACGATTTTTCGATTGGTAGTCCGCCGGATCGTCTCTCTCGCGCGGTAAACCCTAATTGGCTCGTCGATCGACCTGCGTTAAACTCATTTTGGCTTCATTTTTTATCTTCTTCACTCATCTCGGATCTATCATCTCAACTCTCAATATTCAAGTAATCCTTCCACGAATTATTTCCTTCGTTTTTTTCACGGATATTGTATAATTATGTTTTGCGATTTTTGTACATTTAATGTAAACAAGATGTAGTGGTTTCCAAGTATGCACCACATTACTATTTTTATAATATGGTGATGAGATAATCTAATATACATATGATTCATTGATGGAAGTGATACAATTTCACATGTTGTAGGATGATTTATGGGCGGGGTGAGACTATGACATTAGCATTGGGGTGTGAGAGGAAAACTAGTGGAGAAGTGGTATCCGAGAAACTTAATTTTAATATATATATATATATAATTTTTTATACAAAAAGGTTTATTTATATGAATTATTTTGTGAGTGATCCATAGTGAGTATATGAAACTATTTTTCCTTGTTTAGGTGATGATTTATATTCCTTTTTTCATAGGGCTTTAGTGTGCTTCCTCAACATTTTAATGAGATGTTTTTGGGAGTATCTTAATATGTATACATGTTATGCCCACCATACATAAATATAAACAATTTTTTTGGTTTTTAAAACCAATTTGTAGTTTTTTATAGATGTTAGTATCATGGAAGTTTTGTGGAGTAGCTTTCATGAGTATATAGAGTTTATTGTTTCTTCCTAGTTTTACTTTTAGTACTAATAATCTTCTTTTTGGTTTATGTACAAAAATACTTGTATGAATTCATGCATAATTATCTAAATTTATTAATTTCGAATGGAGGAGGGTTACTTTTGGTGGGAGCAGATCCTAAATGATATGGTATGAATTCATTCTATCATAACCCTAAATAAAATATAGTTGTATTTTATTTATCATATGCATCAACTTATACTCTTATTTTTCATCACAAACCCTTTGAGAATAAAAAAACAAACAAAGGGATTTAGTATCCATATTGACTTCTGTTATAGAATATGGGACATCAAAATCAAATGATTGAACATATTCCTCCCAAAAACACTTCCATTGATTTTTATAATTGTGTGAAAATATTTACCAAATGGATTTAGGGTCTACAGAAACCATTAATAACATGTTAAATAGTTAGTTTATCTAATATATTAAAACATCAAAACCGCAATCAATATTAAACTATGTAGGCGTCATGGTTTTCTTTGATTCAATGAAATTTAAAACTGTTATATCTAACTATATTTTGTTTAAAAATACTATTCAAGAATATTTTTTTAAATACCTATATATTTGTTTTATATTTTAAATTGTTTTACATTCAAATTATGATTTTTTTCATATAAACATATATTTATCTTATCTTAAAAATATATATTTTTTGTTGATATTTGTTATAGGTAATAATGAGTCAAAGTTGGATTACGGAACATCGAATGAGAATTGAATTTGAGGAAGGTGTTGATGTCTTTTTGGAATTTTCAAAACGAAATGTTCCAAGTAGTGACAATTTTTTCTGTCCATGCCTGAAATGTTTGAATACGAAGAAGTTGAAAAGTAGAGAGATAAAAGATCATCTGATTTTCCATGGTTTTAATCCGAGTTACAGCCCTTGGATTTGGCATGGTGAAACTGGACGGAATGTCACTAATGATGATGATTCGCAAGATGGTAACTCCGATGGAATTGAAGAAATGATTCGCGATATTGTAGAAGAACAAATTGAGATAGAACCGATAGTTGCGCGTCTATATGGTGATGCTAAAAACTCAGTATATCCCGGTTGTACAGATTTTACGGTTTTTTCGGTGGTGTTAAGATTGATTAACCTGAAGGCGAAGCATGTATGGAGTGAAAAAAAGTTTTACAGAGATGCTACAATTGATGAAAGACATTCTTCCAAAAGATAACGATCTTCCAGATTCACATTACAAAGACAAGAAAATATTATGCCCGATGGGATTGGGATATAAGAAAATACATGCAGGTCCGAATGATTGCATTATATATAGGAAGGAATATGAATTTCTGTCAGAGTTCCATAAATGTGGGACATCACGGTATAAGGTGAAAGAAAAATCACAGGCTGATGTAGAGATTACAAAGAACCCTTCAAAGGTATTTTGGTATCTTCCTATAATTAATCGTTTGAAACGTTTATTCCCTAATTGACATGATTGAAAAAGGTTAATATGGCATGCTGAAGAGCGGGTATGGGATGGAAAAATACGTCATCCAGCTAATTCTTCACAATGGAAGAAAATTGATGCGCAGTATTCTACATTTGGAAATCAAATTAGAAATCTCAGACTAGGGTTGTGGATAGATGGAATGAATCCATACCGAACACTCAGTTGCACACAAAGTTCATGGCCTGTTTTATTGGTAATTTACAACCTCTCTCCTGATGTTTGTATGAAGCGAAAATATGTCATGTTGAGTATAATGATTTATGGTCCAAAGCAACCCAGTAATGATATTGATGTTTACTTGTCACCGTTGATTGATGATTTGAAACTATTATGGGCTGATGGTATTAGGGTGTATGATTCTTATAAAATGGAATATTTTCAACTGCATGCAGTGCTTCTGTTCAGTATAAATGGCTTCCCAGCATATGGAAATTTGTCTGGATAAAATGTTACAGGGCATAAAGCATGTCCAAGTTGCGAACAACAGACGTCCTACGGTCAATTGCATCATGGGAGGAAAACAGTGTACATGGGTCATCGAAAGTTTTTGCCTATGGAACACCCTTATAGAAGACAAAAAAAGTCCTTCAATGGCTCACAAGAATTTGATACTGCTCCAAAACCTTTATCCCCTTATCTGTATTTTGAGAGGGTGAAAAACCTTGATGTGATATTGGGAAAGACACAGAAATCTGGTAATGATAGACATATTTGGAGGAAAAGGTCAATTTTTTTTTTGAGCTACCATATTGGAGGTATCATGAAGTTAAACATAATATTGATGTCATGCACGTGGAGAAGAATATCTATGATTATTTGATTGGAACATTGTTAGATATTAAAGGAAAGACTAAAGATGTGTTGAATGCAAGAATTGACTTACTATCAATGGGAATACGTTTGGAGTTAGCTCCCACTCCTAAAGGAAGATGAACATTTCTTCCCCCGGATTGTCATACATTATCGAAGAGGTAGAAAATTAGCTTTTGTCAGTGTCTTCATGATACCATAGTTCCTCAAGGTTATTCTTCTAATGTAAATTTTTTTTTCTCATTGAAGGACTTGAAGTTGATAAGTATGAAATCACATGATTGTCACGTCCTGATGCAACAAATTCTACCAGTTTCATTGCGTGGAATATTTCTCATTTGTGTCTGAAAGACTATAATGAAGTTGTGTTATTTTTTCAATTCAATTTGAAACAAGGTTATTGATGTGAATGCTTTGAACATTTTGGAAAATGATGAAATTTTTATACTTTGTCAATTGGAAATTTATTTTCCTCCAATTTTTTTTGATATAATGGTGCATTTAATGATTCATATGGTTCGAGAAATAATGCATTGTGGACCTGTATATCTTCGTTGGATGTATCCTTTTGAAAGGTATATGAAAATATTAATGGGGTATGTTAAAAATCTATATCGACCTGAAGCCTCCATTATTGAAATGTATAATTTTGGGGAGGTAGCAGAGTTTTGTACGATCTACTTGGCTGCGGCGCAACACATAGGTTTTCCTCCATCTCCCCATGAACGAGTTAATAATGAGGGAAAGGGGATTCACGGCCTGAAAGTCAAATCATTGTCAGTTGAACAGATGAAGAAGTTAGAATCATACATCTTGAATAACATAGCTGATGCTCAACCGTATATCACATTGCATATTAATGAGTTGAAACAATGTCATCCAAAGAAGAAAGAAATGTGTATTTTGAATGAGCACAAAAAAAACTTTTTTGTCATGGATTAAAAAGACTTTTCTTGGTAGATCCGATGTATCAGAGACATTAAAATAGATAGTGGGTGGTCCATGTTTAAATGTGATAACATGGTCTGGTTATGACATTAATGGTTATACATTTCATACAAAAGCTCAGGACAATAGAAGTGCAGTTCAGAATAGTGGTCTATTGGTGTTTGCAGAAGCAATTCATTTTTCGAGTGCTAAGGACAAAAACCCAATTTCTGCATCCAATTCATATTATGGAGTGATTGAAGACATATGAGAGGTTGATTAATTTAAAATTAAAGTTCTCGTTTTTAACTGTAAATGGTTTAACGGTAACAATAGTGTCAGACACGATGAATTTGGAATGACACTTGTTAATCTGAATAGATTGGAAGACACAACTGATTCTTTTATAATGGCAACACATGCAAAACAAATTTTCTATGTAGTAGATCAATCAGATATGTAGTGGGTTGTTGTTTTACAAGGGAAAAAACAATATCTTGGTGAGGATGAACTTGATGAATATGCTGATTTATGTGAGATCCCTACATCCATGGAAATATTAACAGAACATAATGATGATCATGTTGAAGACATAGTTTGTGCCATAAGGAATGATCACGACGAAGGAATTTGGGAAAACAATCCATTTGTACATTCCTAAAATTATAGGTAACATATGATTATTTCTTGTTTACATTTATTTTTTACATAAATGTTAGATATTGTAAGCTTTTTATTTATTAAAACATGTTTTAAAATAAAATAATTATATGTTTTTGTTTGTTTTAAGTTTGTTTAGTTTACATTATCATTTTTATAACCATTACATGAATTTTAAAATGCTTATTTTTTTCACTGAAAATTACTTTACCATGTTTACAATGTTTACTAGGTTTACCATTTTTACCATTTTTACCATCTTGACCATCTTGACCATCTTTGCTATCTTTACCATTGTTTAACATGCTTACCATATTACCAATGTTTACTATTATGTAACTTAGTACACTTTTCTATTTTCTGATTACAGTAGTATTAAAATATTTGAATTTGTATATTTATGAACTAACATTTGTTTTTTTGATTTGAAGGATAATGATAGATCATTCAGATGATCAACCACATGATTCTGCAGGGGAGCATATTGCTGGTCATACCTCTAGGGATGAACATTCACATGCTCCTATTACGACAAAGAGTTCAAAGGTTGGTAAACGTGGGTGCATGCGTTTACCAAAAATATCACTTTCTCGTACGCAGGATCAGAGGATAGTCGTTGAGTTTGATGATGATGATATTCTTAGAGGTCCGAATGGCAATTATTTTAAGAGTTTTGTTGCAACTCAGGCTAAGACCAAAGTAAGCATTCTGTATGATGATTGGAGAGGTGTAGATAAAGCGATTATCTCTCAATTGTGGGAGACGATTTTGGTAAGATCTTTTGTCATTGTTTGACCATTCTTTTAATGTTTCTAGTATATATAATTTGTTTAACCTCATCTTTATCAGATGCCATTTGATATTCCTGACACTGGAGGAGTCAGGAAGAAATTCTTATCGTTGGATACCAGGAGATGGAGGGATTTCAAATCAACCCTCTCATCTGATTTCATTTATGGTCATAGGAGTCATTACAATCCATGTCGTATATATCCTTTTATAGATGAAGACACATGGAGATAGTTTTTTGAAAGTAGAAAAAAATATTCATTTCTGGTAACGGCAATGTAAACTTTTATACACATTCTTATATAAATGATTTTATTAATGTTTTGTTAATGATTTCTTACTCTAAAATTACAGAAAACAAGGAAAGCTCATCAGGAGATCCAATCTAAAAATGTATACCCTCATAGTTTATCTCGGGGAGGGTATACATTATTGGATGAAAAAATGATGGCAGAAAAATTTCAAAAACTAAGAGCTGAGTCTTCAAGCTCTGGAGAGGTGGCCCCTCTATCCCCTCCATCTAGACATGAAAAATTTAAGAGAGCTCGGAAGGGAAAAAAGGGAAATATATTTCGGAAGAATCGAGAATCGTAGCTGAGAGGATTGTAAGATATCTATTTAATTTATTTAAGTTAACATTTTTCTTCATATAAGTTTCAATCATTACAGAAATGTTCAATTAATTAATACAGGACTCTCTTGAGGTGTAGAGTTCAGAGGGGACATTTATAGCTACTGGGAGGGAAGATATTTTATTTGCAGCATTGGGAAGGCCTGAACATCCTGGTCGTGTAAGAGGATATCCGGCAGGTGTATCGGTAAGAAAAGTGTTTCCACATTCTTAAAATTCTAACATTGAGGGGGTTTATAAAAAAAAGAATCCTTGGAGGCTGAAGTTCAAAATATTAATGCGACGATGGAGGACAAGATTAGAGAGTCGGTGCAGTCTATGTTTGCAGAAATGCAAAGACTATTTCAGACTGCAGCTCCCACTCCTCCACCTCCCCCTGCAGACCCCATTATTTACCCTCCACCTCCGCCAGTAGCTCCCACTCCCCCACCTCAGCCTACGGACCCCATTTTTTATCCTACGCCTCCGTCGCAGCTTCCTACATATTGCGAGTTGTATGTTGATGATTCTCAACATCATATAGTAGCATACGGGTTTGTATATTGTATATGATATACAGTTCATCATCAACAATTAGAGGTAGAGAATCAGAGGGTCACTGTACAAGATATTATAGATAGATCAACTAGGGTACCAATACCTACAGATGAGGTGGAAATAGTTGGACAGGTTATTGGCCATTTTTTAGTTTGGCCATCCAGTCTTCTTCGACTCATTACCATAGAGGTATGAATGTTATATCTTTTATTTTATTTTTTTATTAACATTGTTTTATCATTTGAAAACTACTATATTTTTCAAATTTTTTTCACAGGAATACTTCAAAGTTAAAGAAATACTGTATAGACAAAAACAAAGACAACGGGCTATGACATCAGATACAGATTCCATTGGTCTTGACAGATTGTCAAGATATTCACATTTGTTGTTGGGTTTTTATGATTTTCCAATGGAATCTCATGTTTGTGGACGTGAAATAAGTGTGGGGATTACAAAATCTGCTATCATGGAGCTTGTTACTGGAGATAAGTTGGGCATCAACGTGGTGCAAATTTTTTCCATGTAAGTCTTAACACCTTTTCCCTGCATTCTATTTATTAAAAATGTATACTTATGTATGTTTTTTATTAGGTATCTTTATAAAATTTGTGAGAGGAATGAGCTGAGAGAAGTATATGGATACATGGACCCGCAATTGATTTCCCCTGAAGCATGTGCATTGAATGAGGAACAAATAATGGTTTATATTTCTGAAAGATTTGAAAAAAATATAATCCCACAATGTTGGATGATGCCTTTTTGTGAGAGGTATGAAACAAATTTCTCTGAAAGAGTTAATTATCTTTTAGCATAAAAACCCACTGACATTAAATTTCCATTTATCAGTGATCATTGGATGTTAGGGATTTTTTGCCCAAGGGAGAAAGCTCTTTATTGGATATGCTCTGTTTATGGTGATGTGCGGGAAAGTTTTAATAATATATTAGAAAAGTATGTTTCAATTTCTCAATAGTTTTATATGTTATAATGAATTTTAAATTTACCCCATTCATATTATTTTCTAACAGTGCATGGGTCTACTATCGAAAAAACACAAAGAAAATAAATGCAAAGATCAAATATGTAAATGCGAAGGTAAATGTCCATTTATAATTTGTACTTTTTGATTTATTACATAAAAAAATATATTGAATTTACACTCATTCAAATAGAATTTTCATGAACAACAAGGTGTCATCGAATGCAGATATTATATGTTATGATTTATGTATGAAATAATAACAACTGGGATAGTTGTGAACTTTGACCTGGTATGATTTCCTCTTAAACTTTGACATAATATTTCATGTTGATTTATTCATTATACACGTTAACTATCTTATTTTTCATTTGTAGCTTTTTGATGACCATCAACCCTATACTGCTGAAGACATCAAACACGTACAAGTGGAGTGGTCAAATTATTTTACAGTTTAGATTGAATTTTAGTTGTATGTAATGTAAAATGTAATTTTGAATATTGTCATTTTAATTGTGTATTTGGTAGTTGTTTAGGTTGAATATAGTTTTTTTGAAGTTGACTGTGTAAGTTTTGAATGTTATATAAGTGAATGATGAATTTTGCTCTAATTCTTGTTTTGGTCTACTTTTGATGGTTTTTCTAGTATGGATTTGGGTCTGTGGGGGAGGGGTTCCAAGGGTGTGGGTGTGTGTTCAGTGGGGTTGAGGGGTGTCCAGCGGTCTGGGAGGGCTGTCCGGTGGGGTGGGGGATAGTCCTAGGGGGTGGCAGGGATGTCCAGGGGTGTGGGAAGGTGGTCCATGGGTGTGGGAGTGCTGTCCAGGGGTGGGGGGTTGTCCAGGGGTGTTTGGGACTGTTTGGGGCTGTCCAGGGGTGTGGTGGGGGCTGTCAAGTGGGGTGAGGGGGTGAGGGGGTGCTATTCAGGTGGTTGGGGGTTGTCGAGGGGTGTTTGGGGGTGTCCAGTGGTCGGGGGGTAGTCCAGGAGTGTGGTGGGGGCTCCAATGGGGTGGGCGTGGGTTATCCACGGGGTATACATGAGGGTGGGAGCTCCAATGGGGTGAGGGAGGGCTGTCCAGGGGGTATAAATGAGGGTGAGGGCTCCAACGGGGTGGGGTAGGGTTGTCCATGGGGTATAAATGAGGGTGGGGGCTATCTAGGGGGTATGTTTTATCCAATGGGGCGGGGGAGGGCTGTCTAGGGGGTATACATGAGGGTGAGGGCTCCAATGGGTTGGGGGAGGGTTGTCCATGGGGTATAAATGAGGGTGGGGGCTGTCTAGGGGGTATGTTTTATCCAATGGGGTGGGGGAGGGATGTCCAGGGGGTATACATGAGGGTGAGGGCTCCAACGGGGTGGGGGAGGGCTATCTATGGGGTATAAATGAGGGTGGGTGCTGTCTAGGGGGTATGTTTTATATGTTATCAATGTACATGCTTAATTTTGGTCTACTACTGTTTTTGTGGTACGATTTCTTGTTTTTTTTCTAGTTGATTCTGGTGGAGAGAAGATGACTGCATTCTGTTTAAAAAAAATGGGTTTATCACGTCGGTTATTAAATAACCGACGTTATAAAATGCCTGGAAAATAGTTTATCAGGTCGGTTATTTAATAACCGACGTGATAAAATGCTTTGAAAATAGTTTATCATGTCGGTTATTTAATAAAAGATGTGATAAAAGGCCTGGAGAATGGTTTATCACATTGGTTATTTAATAACCAATGTGATAAAAGGCCTGGAGAATGGTTTATCACATCGGTTATTTAATAACCGGCGTGATAAAAGGTCTGGTCAATGGTTTATCACGTCGGTTATTGAATAACCGATGTGATAAAAGGCCTGTATAATGGTCTATCACGTCGGTTATTCAATAACCGACGTGATAAACCGGCCTGGACAATGGTTTATCACGTCGGTTATTCAATAACTGACGTGATAAACCACCTCCCTCCGGTTTATCATGGCGGTTATATAATAACTGATGTGATAAACCCCCCTCCCCCGGTTTTTCATGTCGGTGTTATAAGAACCGACGTGATAAACCACGCTCACACCAGTTTATCACGTCAGTTTTTTTATAACCGACATGATAAACCCCCCTCACCCCGGTTTATCACGTCTGTTCTATATGAACCGATGTGATAAACCCCCCTCACCCCTTTTTATCACATCGGTTGTTTAATATCCGACGTGATAAACCATTTTCCAGGCCTTTTATCACGTCAGTTGTTAAATAACTGACGTGATAAACTATAAGGCCCCAGCCTTAAACCTTACATAATCATGAGTTATCACAAGATTACACGTTGAGGATCTTTTCAGGTTTAGAGTTTTGGAGAATTAGATCATGAAAATTTCATTACATTCCATATTTAAACAAAGTGGTTACATAAAAGACAGTATTAATTCTTCCCATCAACGGATGCATATGTAAAATAAAACACGTATTCTTTCTTGACACATCCTTGACACAATCATCACATCATGTACCTTTCCCTTGACCTTTGAAAAAAATTTCAAAAACTTGGGATGAGCATAAAAAGCTCAGTAAGGGTTATAAAAATATGGAAAGGAAACATGAGTTCATATATACATATGAATGAAATCATACTTTACCCATAAAGCAGAGGCACTTTAACATACCTTATCAAATCATGAATAAATCATAGAAATCATAAGACATAAATGTAACTTGAGGCATTCATAACATTCTTACATAGGGAGTAACCCTCTTGGTTACGTTTGGAATACCCATCACAGTATATTCCCTAAATCTCTTCGGAGAAACCTTAACGTTTCACTCCTTCGCGTTACCCAATGCATTGGGGAGCTATATCGGGCTCACCTGCCCTTAGTTTATCACGAAACCACCCGTTTTCATAACAATGCCCAAGAACCATAACATAAACGTATCACATAAAACATGCATAAAGGAAACATAACATTTACACATTTCAATCACAATATAACATTTTAGTATATTGAAATAATGAATCCGTTCAAAAAGAAACCATTTCCAAAACCATTTAAAACATTTAACAAGGAGATTTTTAAATCAAATTGTCCCATACCACCATGAAGATTTTAACATTTTAAACCATTAATATCCATATATATAATCCTTAAAACCATTTTTAAAACATGGATATTAATAAGAACAAATCATTAAAACATTTAAAGTGATATTTTGGTTAAATGTTTTTTACCAAAATTAGAGACACTTGAATACAATAATTGAGGAATAACATTTAATCAGAACTTTATAATATCATGAGAATAAATGGATTCATGATATAATATTCCAAAGGACAGTATATACACCATATAAGAGTGAATTGGTGCATAACAACAATGAAGTCTTAATAGGGATGTAAAATGTGATGAAATCTCTAATAAAGAAGGTATCCTTAAATTAAGGATAAATCAATCGCAAAATTATGTGTGACAAATATAAATACACCCAATATAATTGGATATTAAGTGTAAAACAATAAAAGTTCATTCACACATATTCAAGGGATGACATATTCAATAACTACATGTTGAACCCAAAGAAATCGAAATTGGGTTAAAACATTCCCTTGGTAAAATTCGACAGCCTAAACGGCGTCACTTCAAAAATTCAGAAAATGAGTTGATGAGAGATAAAAAGGAATCTCATCACTTGGACATAAAACATACATCAATAAGGATAAAGAAGAACATATTTCAATATAATAGTATGTGAATTAAAAGACATAACAAACGAAGTCTTTTAAAATGATGAGGGTGAAAGGTTCCCTTACCGACTTGGGTAACTTTCGAAAAGTACACCCCATTGAAGAAGTGTCATACAATGAATATGTAAATACCCATAAATGGAATTATATTACAAAAGGAGTGTAATAATGGGCAGTACATAAACCATTCAAATGAAATTGTGGCAAATGTAGCATAAATTTCACAGGAATAAAAGTGAGATGAAAAATCCCTTACGAAAACTCGGCAGCCCAACGACTCCACTTAAAACATCCAAAAATGGATTGAAGAGATCAAATAAAGTATCTCATCTCATTACAATAAAATGTACAAAATGAAAAATATAAAATAACATCCCCCATCATAAAAAAAAGTGGAGCTTAAAAGAAGTGACATAAAGGAGAGTACTTAAAGAAAAGAGAGGGGTTAGATCTCTTACAAAAATTCGGCAGCCTAACGGCACCACTCAAAATTTCCAAAATGGATTGATGAGAGAGAATAGGGTCTCTCATCATATGAACATAAAAATTACAGTAAGAGTAATATAAAATAACATCCCAATCACAAGAAAGATGAGCTTAGAAGGAATGACATAAAAGAGTGTACATAAAAAGAAAGAGAGGAGTAGGATCCCTTACCTCAGGTCTGACTTTACTCGATCGTTCTTTAACGTCCTGAATAATAAACTTTAGTTAATTTATACTTTATTATGAACCTTATTAAAGTAAATTATTCATTTTATATCACTTATTTCAATGTTATAAACATTATGTAATCATTTAAGTTAATAATTTTGTTTTTTCAATATTTGGTTCTTTAGTCGAAAATGGAATTCTTACAATTACATGTTGTTTGTTTGGTCAAAGATTCATTATATCCAGAATGATATTCATTATTTGGATATCATATATATCACATATATATATATATGTATTTATAATATTATATAATCATTTATAGGTAAGAAATGAAATGCACCGTTCATGGAGACGGTATGCCGTACATACGCATGAATGCTACTTTCATATCAATCTCATACTTTAATGGAAAGAAACAATAATGATGTAGAGGTATATTATAATTCCAGTATAACATCATATATAATATCTTTAAATCCATACTTTATACATCCCACGTATGGCATTAACGAATCAAATCACTTTGAGGGGGTGGTAGTCCGCACTTCCTAAAATGAAATTATCATGTTTACCCACAATGGAAACCATAAAGGTATGTAACAAATGAAAATACAGAAGATTAAGTAAAACATAAACATATTATATATCATATATAAATATAGTTTCATCTAAATGGCCACCTTTGAAGGTGTTATATGAGTGTTGAACAATCATCGTTTCGGGAGGCAGAGTTTCGCCATCCACGGAAACCATATGTTCTTTAACCATTTGATGTAGTTGTGTGAGAGTGTAGCTCAAATAAATATTATAACAACATCCCAGTATATTTAAGATACTTTTTTTGTTACAAAATAAGTAAATAAAAAGATTTTAGGGGGTTGGATATTCAAAATAAAACAAATGAACATTAGAGAATGAATTACCTTTAAAAGTGTAACTCCTTTTGATTTGAGCCTAAAGGCATCCTTTGAAAGGATTATGCCCAAAGTTAATCCTCTAGGATGAGGAGAGGGATGTGGAGAGAGTAAATGGGAAGGGTATGTCTGAGGAAAAGGCCTGAGGAGTGTGTGAAATGAGGTAGAGGTGGGGGCCTTTTATAAGAGGAGAGGAGGGTCACTTTTGGAAATCATGAAACTATTATTTTATTTTCAAAAGTGTTTCGAATTTTTAAGGTCCCACATTGATATATTTATAAGATAAGATGATAAGGCTTAGAAATATTCCCATCCAATAGTTTTTGGACAAGTGTAGGTCTTAGATTTTATATTATCGTTTCATTTCATTTAAACTGTTCATTAATGAGGTCATCGTTTCATCATCATGATGTCGTAATTAAATTAATTTATTTAATATCTAAAAATTATAAAAAAACTACTATGATGTAGAAAATCTTTTTATCTTTCTAATGAATATTTATAGTCAAAATTTGGACTTGTGTAACCCCACTTAAAAACTGTTTTAGTAAAACAACTCATGTTTGTGTCAATTTAATTTTTACATTAAATAAATATATATTAATGTCATTTTCCATCCAAAGTGGCTCCATGGGTTCCCCAAGTTGACCCATGGGTTTCCTTGGTCGGCCATGACTCATCCAATAGGGGTAGGACAAGTGTCATGGTGTTTTCATATTTTTATAATATCATTTTTACCTTAAATTACAGTAATTACCTCTAATCGCGATTAATGAAAAAAAGTTACTATTCACCAAAAAATTATATTCATCCCATTGAACCACATTTTACATACTAATGACAACCGTGTATGTCGGATTTTTGAAATTCAAAACACAAAGGTGGCAAATTTTCATTTAAACGGAAAATCAGTTCTTATAAGTACAACTTAGTGGTTTCACTATTCATCAAAAATTGAAGTTTTTTTCAGAAAATTACCAAAAATTCACCCTAAGCTATATTCGATATTCTGAATTAAAAATTGAAGTATATTTTACAAAATTCCAAAAATATAAGTCACATTAATTTATTTAATAATTAATTCCCGCTGTCATAGCAAATAGCGTGTTTCTATGAAATAATAAGTATCAAAAGATTGACACTAGTTTAAGTCTGATTTCAAAGTGAAATTAATTCCAACGACCACTATTGGATTTCATGGTAAAAATATATTCTAATTTCACTTTAAAACCAATTTAAAATATATTCTAATCATATAAATAAATTATATTAAAAAGAGGTTTTGAATTAAAATACAACAACTTACACTATTCATTAAAAAAAGGAACTTTATTAGAAAGATACCAAAAATTTACACAAAGTAAATTTTGATGTCTCAATTCATAAGAAGAGTTTTATTTTGTCCAAAAGGATATATAAGAGTGAAAAAAACTATATTTAATGACGGTTCTCCATCAAAACGCGATAAGTGAACCTTTAGTGAAAACTAGGGCATATACGCCTAAAATTGATTCTTTCCGTATTTTATGCCTTTATCTATTATTGGATAAATGTAAAAACATTTAAAAACATATATAATCATATTTTAGTTATTTATATCCATTCCCGACAATACAACGGCTACATGTTAGCTACCATTTAGAATAATATTATTTTATTATTAGAGTGCAACGTAAGATTCCCAAGAAACTCGTTGTTGCGTGTTGGGTACGCCATCAAGCATAGTGTCCCCTTTAAAGTCATATTAATATTGTATTCACAAAAATGGATAAATATGAAAATTTCAAATTCTTTATTTACCTGGGGTGTTACATCCTCCCCCCCTTTTGGGAATTGCGTCCTCGCAATTTTAAAATTGGGCTTGGAAACATCCTTTAAAATCCCACATCGGAAGAAGTGTCGGTAACACAATCACTTTAAAATAAAGAAAGATAAGTACAAAGGTCACCCGAGTTAACCCATACTAGGATTCCAAGTGTGAAAACATGGACATGGAGGACAAAACATAGGGTCATGTTCTGAAGAAAAGTGGTAGAAGCATGTTTAGGAGAAAGTTAACCATGAGAAAATCACAAACTTGTGATGGGTTAAACGGTATTCGATTCCCCAGTAGGAAAAGTTAATAGACAACATTTTTGTTTTAAGATACTTTTAATGGGGAATATATTCATAAGTAAACATAATCATTATCACGTTTGCTTTCAACTTTTACTAGATTCCTTAATCAAACACATATTTTTTCCAAAAAGGTGAGTATTTAGGAAGACTTGTTCACATTAAGAGTACTATAATCAACTTCTAGAGAGTCACCTAATCCACAAAATAGAACTATATACATCCCATGTCTTTAGACTTTATCCAAAACCAAAACCAAAAAGGTTAGTACAAGGTTAGATAATCCAGAAAAGGATAACCCTTTAAAAAGAAAATCTATGCTTAATCTCCAAAATTTGTCCAACAAAACCCAAAGATCAACGAGGACCATCCGATAAACAATTTGTCCATAAAATTCTTCAAAGTAAACCAATATAAGATTGAAACCCAAATATTTGAAGGATTTAGTCACATAGTCTTCCAAGTTAAGTTGTAACATTTATCTCCAAACAACATCAGTTGCTCCTAAAGTCTCGTATTGAAAAGTAATTAACCTAATCACATATCCTCCATGATAGGTTAGTCATTTTTATAAATAACCCAAAATCAACATACTCTTAATTAATAAAATCATGTAACTAAAAATAATTAGTCGAACTAACCAGAGACTTCACGTAGTCCAGTGGTAGGTGATAAATACAAGTTGCACTTTTTTTGTGGGTTCGATTCCCGCAGCTTTGTCCGATGCGACAGGTTGCCACACGGTCTGCATGTTGTCCTTTTTATAAAACTCCAAAAATAACCCTAACATGTTTTAACCTCAATAGTTTCCTTATACCTTTAATTTTCATCCAAATTCATTATGATCTCAACACCTTAATTCTTGAAGTCTTATTTCACCACCATAAGATAAAATAAAATGATTCCCAAAATGAATAACATCATACCTTGATCATGGCGTCCACTCGGTTTCATCGTCATCTTTCTCACGTAGGTAGAAGTCCCATGCATTAAAACAATGATTTAGAGATCCTTCAAAATCATTTGCTTCCTCCATTCAAATACACCTTGTGCAACATGAGTCATATGGGTGTTCACAGAAAAACAGTTTTGGAAAATAATCATGTATGACATATAATTCCAAAACATCTGATAAAACATGATTTCTAAAAGATAGTCGGACAGAAATTGAGTTGAAACTTTCTATCATTGGTCCTTTTAAAATACCATAAGTATGTGATGTGAGACTATATTTTAAAAGAAAATATAAATAGGTTGCGCAAGGGTCTCCTTCCTCAGCACCATTTTTAAAATCATAAAATGCTTCAAATTCTTGTGATAAGGTAAAATATTTAAAAATACCTTGATAATATTTACCTCTCTTGAAAACATGAGAATATTGTGAAAATAGTATTTTTCTAAAAAAAACCCATGATCCACGATGATAACGAGGTGTAGTGGAGGTGTTTGATATCTCAAAAAATGCTTGCAAGTGAGTTGTATACTAGAAAAAGTTTCACAATCATCCGAAGATGACTTTGAAATAATTATTGCAAGCATGTCATCAGGAAGAGATAGGAATATCGTTTGAGATCCTCCTCCTTCCATTCTTACCCGACTTTACTTGACCTGAAAAAAAAGTTTTAAAACAAGGATTTAACTGAAATAATAGTTATAGGGACTAATCATGTGCCTCAAAAAAACTCTTAATCCCTAAAGTTGTCTAAACCGACCGTGGATTCCAACTATAAGGCCCAGCCTTAAACCTTACATAATCTTGAGTTATCACAAGATTACATGTTGAGGATCTTTTCAGGTTTAGAGTTTTAGAGAATTAGATCATGAAACTTGCATTACATTCCACATTTAAACAATGTGGTTACATAAAAGACAGTATTCATTCTTCCCATCAATGGAAGAATATGTAAAATAAAACACGGATTCTTTTTTGACACATCCTTGACACTATCATCACATCATGTACCTTTCCCTTGACCTGTGAAAAACATTTCAAAAAGATGGGATGAGCATAAAAAGCTCAGTAAGGGTTATAAAAATATGGAAAGGAAACATGAGTTCATATATACATAAGAATGAAATCATACTTTACCCATAAATCATAGGCACTTTAACATACCACATCAAATCATGAATAAATCATAGAAATCATAAGACATAAAGGTAACTTGAGGAATTCATAACATTCTTACGTAGGGAGTAACCCTCTTGGTTATGTTTGGAATACCCATCACAGTATATTCCCTAAATCTATTCGGAGAAACCTTAACGTTTCACTCCTTCGCATTACCCAATGCATTGGAGAGCTATATCGGGCTCACCCGCCCTTATTTTATCACGAAACTACCCGTTTTCATAACAATGCCCAAGAACCATAACACAATCGTATCACATAAAACATGCATAAAGGAAACATAACATTTCCACATTTCAATCACAATATAACATTTTATTATATTGAAATAATGAATCCGTTCAAAAAGAAACCATTTCTAAAACCATTTAAAACATTTAACAAGGAGATTTTTTAATAAAAGTGTCCCATACCACCATGAAGATTTTAACATTTTAAACCATTAATATCCATATAAATAAATCCTTAAAACCATTTTCAAAACATGGATATTAATAAGAACAAATCATTAAAACATTTAAAGTGATATTTTGGTTAAAGGTTTTTTACAAAAATTAGAGACACTTGAATACAATAATTGAGGAATAACATTTAATCAGAACTTTATAATATCATGAGAATAAATGGATTCATGATATAATATTACAAAGGACAGTATATACACCATATAATAGTGAATTGGTGCATAACAACAATGAAGTCTCAATAGTGATGTAAAATGTGATGAAATCCCTTATAAAGAAGGTATCCTTAAATTAAGGATAAATCAATCTCAAAATTATGTGTGAAAAATATAAATACACCCAATATAATTGGATATTAAGTGTAAAACAATAAAAGTTCATTCACACATATTCAAAGGATGACATATTCAATAACTACATGTTGAACCCAATGAAATCGAAATTGGGTTAAAACGTTCCCTTGGAAAAATTCGACAGCCTAAACGGCGTCACTTAAAAAATTCAGAAAATGAGTTGATGAGAGATAAAAGGGATTCTCATCACTTTGACATTAAACTTACATAAATCAGGATACAGAAGAACATATCCCAACATAATAGTATGTGAATTAAAAGACATAACAAACGAAGTCTTTTAAAATGAGGAGGGTGAAAGGTTCCCTTACCGACTTGGGTAACTTTCGAAAAGTACACACCATTGAAGAAGTTTCATACAATGAATATGTAAATACCCAAAAATAGAATTATATTACAAAAGGAGTTTAATAATGGGCAGTACATAAACCACTCAAATGAAATTGTGGCAAATGTAGCATAAATCTCACAGGAATAAAAGTGAGATGAAAAATCCCTTACGAATACTCGACAGCCTAACGGCGCCACTTAAAACATCCAAAAATGGATTGGAGAGATCAAATAGGGTATCTCATCTCATTAAAATAAAATGTACAGAATGAAAAATATAAAATAATACCCCCCATCATAAAAAATGGGAGCTTAAAAGAAGTGACATAAAGGAGAGTACTTAAAGAGAAAGAGAGGGGTTATATCTCTTACAAAAATTCGGCAGCCTAACGGAGCCACTAAAAATTTCCAAAATGGATTTATGATAGTGAATAGGGTCTCTCATCATATGAACATAAAAATTACAGTAAGATTAATATAAAATAACATCCCAACCACAAGAAATCTGAGCTTAGAAGGAATGACATAAAAGAGTGTACTTAAAAAGAAAGAGAGGAGTAGGATCCCTTACCTCAGGTCCGACGTGACTCGATCGTTCTTTAAAGTCCTGAATAATAAACTTGAGTTAATTTATAATTTCTTATGAACCTTCTTAAAGTTAATTATTCCTTTTATATCACTTATGTCAATGTTATAAACATTATGTAATCATTTAAGTTAATAATGTTTGTTTTTTCAATATTTGGTTCTTTAGTCGAAAATGGACTTCTTACAATTACATGTTGTTTTTGTGATCAAAGGTTCATTATATCTAGACTGATATTCATGATTTTGATATTAGATATATCATATATATCCAGCATATACATATATTTATAATATTACATAATCATTTAGAGGTAAGAAATGAAATGCACCGTTCATGGAGACGGTAAGCCGTACGTACGCATGAACGCTACTTTCGTTTCTATCTCATACTTTAATGGAAAGAAACAATAATTATATAGAGGTATATTAGAATTCCAGTATAACATCATATATAATAACTTTAAATAAATCATTTATATGTCCCACATATGGCATTAACGAAACAAATCACTTTGAGGGGGCGGTAGTCCGCACTTCCTAAAATGAAATTATCGTGTTTACCCACAATGGAAACCATAAAGGTATGAAACAAATGAAAATACAGAAGCTTAAGTAAAACATAAACATATTATATATCATATATAAATATAGTTTCATCTAAATGGACCCCTTTGAAGGTGTTATATGAGTGTTGAACAATCATCGTTTCGGGAGGCAGAATTTCGCCATCCACAGAAACCATATGTTCTTTAAACATTTGATGTAGTTGTGTGAGAGTGTAGCTCAAATAAATATTATAACAACATCCTAGTATATTTAAGATACTGGTTTTGTTACAAAAGAAGTAAATAAAAATAGTTTAGGGGGTTGGAGAAGCAAAATAAAACAAATGAACATGAGAGAATGAATTACCTTTAAAAGTGTAACTCCTTTTGATTTGAGCCTAAAGGCTTCCTTTGAAAGGCTTCTGCCCAAAGGGAATCCTCTAGGATGAGGAGAGGGATGTGGAGAGAGTAAATGGGCAGGGTATGGCCGAGCCAAAGGCTTGAGGAGTGTGTGAAATGAGGTAGAGGCGGGGGCCTTTTATAAGAAGAGAGGAGGGGCACTATTGGAAATCATGAAACTATTAATTTATTTTCAAAAGTGTTTCAAATTTCTGAGGTCCCACATTGATATATGTCGAATATAAGATGATAAAACTTCTAAATATTCCCATCGAATAGTTTTTGGACAAGTGTAGGTCTTAGATTTTATATTATCGTTTCATTTTATTTAAACTGTTCATTAATGAGGTCATCATTGCATCATCATGATGTCGTAATTAAATTAATTTATTTAATATCTAAAAATTATAAAAAAATACTATGATGTAGGAAATATTTTTATATTTATAATGAATATTTATAGTCAAAATTTGGACTTGTTTAACCCCACTTAAAAACTGTTTTAGTAAAATAACTCATGTTTGTGTCAATTTAATTTTAACATGAAATAAATATATAGTAATGTCATTTTCCAACCAAAGTGGCTTCATGGGGTCCCCAAGTTGACCCATGGGTTTTCTTGGTCGTCCATGACTCATCCAATAGGGGTAGGACAAGTGTCATGGTGTTTTCATATTTTTATAATATCATTTTTCCTTAAATTACACTAATTACCTCTAATCGCGATTAATGAAAAAAAGTTACTATTTACCAAAAAATTATTTTCATCCCATTGAACAACATTTTACATACTATTGACAACCATTTATGTCAGATTTTTTGAAATTCAAAACACAAAGCTGGCAAAATTTCATTTAAACAGAAAATCGGTTTTTATAAGTACCACTTAGTGGTTTCACTATTCATCAAAAATTGAAGTTTTTTTCAGAAAATTACCAAAAATTCACCCTAAGCTATATTTGATATTCTGAATTCAAAAATGATGTCCATTTTACAAAATTAAAAACATATAAGTCACATTAATTTATTTAATAATTAATTCCCACTGTCATAGCAAATAGCGTGTTTTTATGAAACAATAAGTATCAAAAGATTGGCACTAGTTTAAGTCTGATTTCAAAGTGAAATTAATTCCAACGACCACTGTTGAATTTCATGGAAAAAATATATTCTAATTTCACTTTAAAAAAAATTCAAAATATAAGCTAATCATATAAATAAATTAGATTAAAAAGAGGTTTTGAATTAAAATACAACATTTTACACTATTCATTAAAAAAATGAACTTTATGAGAAAGATACCAAAAATTTACACAAAGTAAATTTTGATGTCCTAATTCTTAAGAAGATTTTTATCTGGTCCATAAGGATGTATAAGAGTGAACAAAACTATATTTAATGACGGTTCTCCATCAAAAGGCGATAAGTGAACCTTTAGTGAAAACTAGGGCATATACGCCTAAAATTGAATTTTTTCCGCATTTTATGTCTTTATCATTTATTGGATAAATGTAAAAACATTTAAAAACATATATAATCTTATTTTAATTATTTCTATCCATTCCCGCCAATACAACGGCTACATGTTAGCTACCATTTAAAATAATATTATTTTATTATTATAGTGCAACGTAAGATTCCCAAAAAACACGTTGTTGCGTGTTGGGTACGCCATCGAGCATAGAGTCCCCATTAAAGTCATATTAAAATTTTATTCACAAATATTGATAAATATGAAAATGTCATATTCTTTATTTACCTGGGGTGTTACATCCTTCCCCCCTTTTGGGAACTGCGTCCTCGCAATTTTAAAATTGGGCTTGGAAACATCCTTGAAAGTCCCACATTGGAAGAAGAGTCGGTAAAAAAATCACTTTAAAATAAAGAAAGATAATTACAAAGGTCACCCGAGTTAAACCATACTAGGATTCCATGTATGAAAACATGGACATGGAGGAGAAAACATAGGGTCATGTTCTAATGAAGAGTGGTAGAAAACATGTTTAGGAGAATGTTAACCATGAGAATATCACAAACTTGTGATGGGTTAAACGGTATTCGATTCCCCAATAGGAAAAGTTAATAGTCAACATTTTTGTTTTAATATACTTTTTATTGGGGAATATATTCATAAGGAAACATAATCCCTTATCACGTTGACTTTCAACTTTTACTAGATTCCTTAATCAAACTCATATTTTTTCCAAAAAGGCGAGTATTTAGGAAGACTTGTTCACATTAAGAGCACTATAATCAACTTCTAGAGAGTCACCTAATCCACAAAATAGAACTATATACATCCCATGTCTTTAGACTTTAACCAAAACCAAAACCAAAAAGGTTATTACAAGGTCAGATAATTCAGAAAAGGATAACCCTTTAAAAAAAATCTATGATTAATCTCCAAAATTTGTCCAGCAAAACTCAAAGATCAACGAGGACCTTCCGATAAACAATATGTTCATAAAATTCTTCAAAGTAAACCAATATAATATTGAAACCCAAATATTTGAAGGATTTAATCACATAATATTCCAAGTAAAGTCATAACATTTATCTCCAAACAACATCAGTTGCTCCTAAATTCTTGTATTGAAAAGTATTTAACCTAATCACATATCCTCCATGATAGGTTAATCATTTTCATAAATAACCCAAAATCAACATAATCTTAATTAATAAAATCATGTGACTAAAAAGAATCAGTAGAACTAACCAGGGACTTCACGTAGTCTAGTGGTAGGCGATAAATACCAGTTGCACTTTTTTTGTGGGTTTGATTCCCGCAACTTTGTCCGATGCGACGGGTTGCCACACGGTCTGCATGATGTCCTTTTTATAAAACTCCAAAAATAACCCTAACATGTTTTAACCTCAATAGTTTCCTTATACCTTTAATTTTCATCCAAATTCATTATGATCTCAACACCTTAATTCTTGAAGTCTTATTTCACCGCCATAAGATAAAATAAAATGATTCCCAAATTGAATAACATCATTCCTTGATCATGGCGTCCACTCGGTTTCATCGTCATCTTGCTCACGTAGGTAGAAGTCCCATGCATTACAACAATGATTTAGAGATCCTTAAAAATCATTTGCTTCCTCCATCCAAATACACCTCGTGAAACATGGGTTATATGGGTGTTCACAGGAAAACCTTTTTGAAAAATAATCATGTATGACATATAATTTCAAAACATCTGATAAAACATGATTTCTAAAAGATAGTCGGACCGAAATTGAGTTGAAACTTTCTATCATTGGTCCTTTTAAAATACCATAAGTATGTGATGTAAGAATATATTTTAAAAGCATATATAAATAGGTTGCGCAAGGGTCTCCTTCCTCAGCACCATTCTTAAAATCATAATATTCTTTAAATTCTTGTGATAAGGTAAAATATTTGAAAATACCTTGATAATATTTACCTCTCTTGAAAACATGAGAATATTGTGAAAATGGTATTTTTTTTAAAACAACCCTTGATCCATGATGATAACGAGGTATAGCGGAGGTGTTTGATATCTCAAACAAATGATTGCAAGTGAGTTGTATGCTACAAAAAGTTTCCCAATCATCCGAATATGAATTTGCAATAATTATTTCATGCATGTCATCAGGAAGAGAAAAGAATATCGTTTGAGATCCTCCTCCTTCCATTCGTAACTGACTTTACGTGACCTGAAAAAAAAGTTTTAAAACAAATATTTAACTGAAATAATAGTTATAGGGACTAATCATGTGCCTCACAAAAACTCCTAATCCCTAAAGTTGTCTAAACCGACCTTTGATACCAACTATAAGGCCCAAGCCTTAAACCTTACATAATATTGAGTTATCACAAGATTACACGTTGAGGATCTTTTCAGGTTTAGAGTTTTATAGAATTAGATCATGAAACTTGCATTATATTCCACATTTAAAAAGAGTGGTTACATAAAAGACAGTATTCATTCTTCTCATCAACGGAAGCATATGTAAAATAAAACACGGATTCTTTCTTGACACATCCTTGACACTATCATCACATCATGTACCTTTCCCTTGGCCTGTGAAAAACATTTCAAAAACTTGGGATGAGCATAAAAAGTTCAGTAAGGGTTATAAAAATATGGAAAGGAAACATGAGTTCATATATACATAAGAATGAAATCATACTTTACCCATAAAGCATAGGCACTTTAACATACCTCATCAAATCATGAATAAATCATAGAAATCATAAGACATAAAGGTAACTTGAGGCATTCATAACATTATTACATAGGAAGTAACCCTATTGGTTACGTTTGGAATACCCATCATAGTATGTTCCCTAAATCTCTTCAAAGAAACCTTAACGTTTCACTCCTTCGCGTTACCCAATGCATTGGAGAGCTATATCGGGCTCACCCGCCCTTAGTTTATCACGGAACAACCCGTTTTCATAACAATGCCCAAGAACCATAACATAAACGTATCAAATAAAACATGCATAAAGGAAGCAAAACATTTCCACATATCAATCACAATATAACATTTTAGTATATTGAAATAATGAATCTGTTCAAAAAGAAACCATTTCCAAAACCATTTAAAACATTTAACAAGGAGATTTTTGAATCAAAGTGTCTCATACCACCATGAAGATTTTAACATTTTAAACCATTAATATCCATATAAATAAATCCATAAAACTATTTTGAAAACATGGATATTAATATGAACAAATCATTAAAACAATTAAAGTGATACTTTGGTTAAAGTTTTTTTACCAAAATTATAGACACTTGAATACAATAATTGAGGAATAACATTTAATCAGAACTTTATAATATCATGAGAATAAATGGATTAATGATATAATATTCCAAAGGACAGTATATACACCATTTAAGAGTGAATTGGTGCATAACAACAATGAAGTCTCAATAGGGATGTAAAATGTGATGAAATCCCTTATAAAGAAGGTATCCTTAAATTAAGGATAAATCAATCTCAAAATTATGTGTGAAAAATATAAATATACCCAATATAATTGTATATTAAGTGTAAACCAATAAAATATCATTCACACATATTAAAAGGATGACATATTCAATAACTACATATTGAACCCAAAGAAATCGAAATTGGGTTAAAACGTTCCCTTGGTAAAATTCGACAGCCTAAACGGCATCACTTCAAAAATTCAGAAAATGAGTTGATGAGAGATAAAAGGGAATCTCATCACTTGGAAATATAACTTACATAAATCAGGATATAGAAGAACATATCCCAACATAGTAGTATGTGAATTAAAAGACATAACAAACAAAGTCTTTTAAAATGTGGAGGGTGAATGGTTCCCTTACCGACTTGGGTAACTTTCGAAAAGTACACCCCATTGAAGAAGTGTCATACAATGAATATTTAAATACCCATAAATGGAATTATATTAAAAAAGGAGTGTAATAATGGGCAGTACATAAACCACTCAAATGAAATTGTGGAAAATGTAGCATAAATCTCACAGGAATAAAAGTGAGATGAAAAATCCCATACGAAAACTCGGCAGCCTAACAGTGCCACTTAAAACTTCCAAAAATGGATTGGAGAGATCAAATAGGGTATCTCATCTCATTAAAATAAAATTTAAAGAAATAAAAATATAAAATAACATCCCCCATCATAAAAAAAGTGGAGCTTAAAAGAAGTGACATCAAGGAGAGTACTTAAAGAGAAAGAGAGGGGTTAGATCTCTTACAAAAATTCGGCAGCCTAACGACGCCACTCAAAATTTCCAAAATGGATTGATGAGAGAGAATAGGGTCTCTAATCATATGAACATAAAAATTAAAGTAAGAGTAATATAAAAGAACATCCCAGTCACAAGAAAGATGAGCTTAGAAGGAATGACATAAAAGAGTGTACTTAAAAAGAAAGAGAGGAGTAGGATCCTTACCTCAGGTCCGACATGGCTCGATCGCTCCTTAACGTCCTGAATAATAAACTTGAGTTAATTTCGAATTTCTTATGAACCTTCTTAAAGTTCATTATTCCTTTTATATCACTTATTTCAATGTTATAAACATTATGTAATCATTTAAGTTAATAATGTTTGTTTTTTCAATATTTGGTTCTTTAGTCGAAAATGGACTTTTTACAATTACATGTTGTTTGTGTGGTCAAAGGTTCATTATATACAGAATGATATTCATGATTTGGATATCATATATATCATATATATCCAGCATATACATGTATTTATATTATTACATAATCATTTAGAGGTAAGAAATGAAATGCACCGTTCATGGAGACGGTAAGCCGTACGTACGCATGAACGCTACTTTCATTTCTATATCATACTTTAATGGAAATAAACAATAATGATATAGAGGTATATTATAATTCCAGTATAACATCATATATAATAACTTTAAATCCATCCTTTATACGTCCCACTTATGTCATTAACGAATCAAATCACTTTGAGGGGGCGGTAGTCCGCACTTCCTAAAATGAAATTATCATGTTTACCCACAATGGAAACCATAAAGGTCTGAAAAAAATGAAAATACAGAAGCTTAAGTAAAACATAAACATATTATATTTCATATATAAATATAGTGTCATCTAAATGGCCACCTTTGAAGGTGTTATAAGAGTGTTGAACAATCATCGTTTCGGGAGGCAGAATTTCTCCATCCACGGAAACCATATGTTCTTTAACCATTTTATGTAGTTGTGTGAGAGTGTAGCTCAAATAAATCTTATAAAAACATCCTAGTATATTTAAGATACTGGTTTTGTTACAAAAGAAGTAATTAAAAAGAGTTTAGGGGGTTGGGGAAGCAAAATAAAACAAATGAACATGAGAGAATGAATTACCTTTAAAAGTGTAACTCCTTTTGATTTGAGCCTAAAGGCTTCCTTTGAAAGGCTTATTCCCAAAGGGATTCCTCTAGGATTAGGGGAGGGATGTGGAGAGAGTAAATGGGCAGGGTATGGCCGAGCCAAAGGCTTGAGGAGTGTGTGAAATGAGGTAGAGGTGGGGGCCTTTTATAAGAGGAGAGGAGGGGCACTTTTGGAAATAATGAAACTATTATTCTATTTTCAAAAGTGTTTCGAATTTATAAGGTCCCACATTGATATATTTATAAGATAAGATGATAAGGCTTCGAAATAATCACATCCAATAGTTTTTTGACAAGTGTAGGTCTTAGATTTTATATTATTGTTTCATTTTATTTAAACTGTTCATTAATGAAGTCATCGTTTTATCATCATGATGTCGTAAATAAATTAATTTATTTAATATCTAAAAATTATAAAAAAATACAATGATTTAGGAAATCGTTTTATCTTTCTAATTAATATTTATAGTCAAAATTTGGACTTGTGTAACCCCACTTAAAAACTGTTTTGGTAAAATAGCTCATGTTTGTGTCAATTTAATTTTAACATCAAATAAATATATATTAATGTCATTTTCCAACCAAAGTGGCTCCATGGGGTCCCCAAGTTGACCCATGGGTTTTCTTGGTCGGCCTTTACTAAAAAAATAGTGGTAGGACAAGTGTCATGGGGTTTTCATATTTTTATAATATCATTTTTACCTTAAATTACACTAATTACTTCTAATCGCGATTAATGAAAAAAAGTTACTATTCACCAAAAAATTATTTTCATCCCATTGAACCACATTTTACATACTAATGACAACCATGTATGTCGGAATTTTGAAATTCAAAACAAAAAGGGGGCAAAATTTCATTTAAACAGAAAATCAGTTTTTATAAGTACCACTTAGTGGTTTCACTATTCATCAAAAATTGAAGTTTTTTCAGAAAATTACCAAAACATCACCCTAAGCTATATTTGATATTATGAATTATAAAATGAAGTCTATTTTACAAAATTCAAAACATATATGTCAGATAAATTAATTTAATAATTAATTCCCGCTGTCATAGCAAATAGCGTGTTTTTATGAAATAATAAGTATCAAAAGATTGACACTAGTTTAAGTCTGATTTCAAAGTGAAATTAATTCCAACGACCACTATTTGATTTCATGGTAAAAATATATTCTAATTTCACTTTCAAACCAATTCATAATATAATCTAATCATATAAATAAATTAGATTAAAAAGTGGTTTTGAATTAAAATACAACATTTTACATTATTCATTAATAAAATGAACTTTATCAGAAAGATACCAAAAATTTACACAAAGTAAATTTTGATGTCCCAATTCTTAAAAAGAGTTTTATTTGGTCCAAAAAGATGTATAAGAGTGAAAAAATTATATTTAATGACGGTTCTCCATCAAAAGGCGATAAGTGAACCTTTAGTGAAAACTAGGGCATATACCCCTAAAATTGAATTCTTTCCGTATTTTATGACTTTATCTTTTATTGGATAAATGTAAAAACATTTAAAAACATATATAATAATATTTTAGTTATTTCTATCCATTCCCGCCAATACAATGGCTACATGTTAACTACCATTTAAAATAATATTATTTTATTATTAGAGTGCAACGTAAGATTCCCAAGAAACTCGTTGTTGCGTGTTGGGTACGCCATCGAGCATAGAATCCCCTTTAAAGTCATATTAATATTTTATTCACAAATATGGATAAAGATGAAAATTTCATATTCTTTATTTACCTGGGGTGTTACATGAACCATTTTCCAGGCCTTTTATCACGTCCGTTGTTAAAGAACCGACGTGATAAACCCTTCCCATTTTCTTTATCACGTCGGTTATTTTAGAACCGACGTGATAAACATCACGATTTTCTGTTTTTGACGTGGGTTTTTAAATAACCGACATCAAAAACATTATTTTTAATGTCACACGTATTAACTTCGGCTAGAAACCGACGTAAAAAATGAAAAATAACCGACGTAAAAAACGTTTTCTCCACTAGTGTAGGCGATAAAGGCAAGTCGCACTTCGGTTGTGGGTTCAATTCCTACAGCCTTGTCTGATGTGATGGGTTGTCGCCCATCCTGCAGGTTGTCCTTTTTATAAAGCTATATTACTATAACATCCCATCAATACTATCAATAAAAGCTCTATCCTTAAACAATAGTAATTTATGTCCAACATAATCCATTCCAATCTTTAGGCTTATCTAAAATAATTTGGTCTAAGCTCATAGTATAAATAAAATGATTACTTGAAATGTCACATAACAATCACGGGAATGCCATCATTTATACCTCATGTATCATAATATATATCTTGTTGGTCAAATTACAAACATGTGAATACCTTAATCATGTATTCTCTTGAAGAATGAATACCCATTGAACCGTAGTGAAAACATGAATGCAGTTAAAAGTTAACACTTTCCACAAACCAAAATCCTCAAAATTATTTATACTCAAACCATGATATCACTTAGTCCTTATATTAATCATGAGATCATGAATACAATCAAACATCTCATTATCTTCTTATCCCTTCATTATGTGCATATCATCAGCTTACCAAAAATATCTCAATCACATTCCATGGTTACTGGTACCATAAAATTAAGGAAAACCACAATAGACCAATACATAAATATTCCAATATTCCACGATATTATATACAACATTATTTTGAAATCCCATTACATAAACACTTAATCATTCCACCACATCGTTTTCATATTCAACATCACCAATAGTGATTGCATGTGACTTCCCTTTGTCCTTTTCCTTAAGTGGTTTCTCATGTCGATCATCATTAACCCTTCGATTAGGGCATTGATTAGTATAAAGCCCCATTTCATTGCACTTGAAGCATTGAAGTGTTATTGGTGCGTTCTCTGCAGTCTTTTCTTTACTCACACCATTATCAACACTTTTTCCATTACTTCGACACTCATCTACTCGATGACCTTCTTTTCCACACTAAAAACATCTGTTAGTCCCTTTAAGACAATTTCCTCCATGTTTCTTTCCACACTTTGAGCATTAGGGTAAACTCATCTTCTTTTCAGTGTGGTCTTTAGATTTTCCTTTGAATTCCATTTTCCTCTTCTTATCAAACCCATGTAACTAATGGGTTACACCAATCTCCATCTCAAACTTGAGAGCACATAGAACAATTTCCTCATAGATATTGAAGTCCCTTATGTCTAACTCCCTTCGAAGACTTAGTTTTAAGCTGCTAAAGAATCGATCGATCTTACTCTCAGGTTGGATAATAATTCCAGAAGCATACCTTGCATGTCTTGTAAAATTTTCTTCGTAGGTACCAATGGATTCATCATCCTTTTGCTTCAGTTCAACAAACTTCTTCTCCATATTTGTTCGAAGAATATGAGGGAAATACCTATTGAAAAATAAGTTCTTGAACTCGTCCCATTCCATGGACTCAATTTCATCCCTTTGCCTCCTATTCTTAATAAGATTCCACTATTGATCAGCATCACCTTCCAAACAATACACTGCTAAGATGAATTTATCTTGTTCAAAACATTGAAGAACTGAAAATATCTTTTCAGTGGTACTGATCCATTGTTCATCCACTAATTAATTAGAAGACCCGGTGAATGAAGGTGGACGCTGCCTCATGATGGATTCAACAAAATGTTGTTCCTTCCTTTTATCATTTGGAAGTACTGCATGATTCATAGCTTGAGAATGTTGTGTGAGCATGGCTACAAGATTTTGCATTCTAGATCCCATAAGATTTGTTTGTTTAAGAGGAAAATCATTGCATTGTACATTACATTGATCAACACGGTTCGTTCGGGTTCCCGCCATCGTATAAAACCCAAAAATAATAGTGTGAGAGGAAAAAATCAAGCTAGGGAAAACAACATAATAAAGGGGGATTACCTTCAATATCTAACATCTTAGGTTACTGTAATTCTAGTACTATAACCTATACTTATACATAACCTTAGGGACATCCCTATACATACCATAGAAATATCTATAGGGTTCTCACTAATGTTCTCGCATCCTAGTTTCCAAAAGTTGAATAAACCTTTCCTCTGATTCCAACTGTAGAGACCCTAAGCTTGACGTACATGGACGTTACATTACTTTTGCAGAATACTTAGTACATAACAAAAAAACACACACAAGGACCGTAATAGTTTAGTGTCTTTGGAAACTCAGAATACAATCTTCTAATCGTGGTGAAAGATCTTCAACATCTCCCATAAAGATCATCCCTTTTTTCTTACCTAAAACCTTTCTTCATTTCCTGGGGAAATGAAAACATAAAAGTGTGAACTCAAATACTCAGTAAGGGTAAACAAAAGAAATATCAATCACATTATATTCATAAGAACATAACATTTTGGAAATCTTAACCTGCAAAAGAGATCATAATATCATAACATGGGATAAATCATAGTAGTGAAATGTAATCCTAATAATCATAACATAAAACATGATAATTTTTTGAATATAAACATAATCATAGAGAATCATTTCTTATTAGTCAAGAATCATTTCCAAGACTACCATTGTGGACAAAGTCCATTTCTGAACCGAGTTCACTCCTCATTTCAGTCATGTTTCACTGAACCGGTTTAACCTTCTATTCCAGCCATGTTTATCTCATGAGATATAAAATCTTTACCCAATGCAATGGGGGAGATATAGGTCCCACCAATCTCATAATGATACCATTATTATGTGTGCCACAAAATCATAAACCATACATCATAGCATAACCCATGTAATAAAAATGGGATTCTTAAACATCGTGACATCATAAAACAATTCATATAAAATAAAGGAATTCATAAAAAGAATTCCATCACAACATAATTAAATAAATGTAATAATAGGGATAGAAATAGAACACTTTATTATCATAGATGGAAAATAATTTTGATAAAACACTTGAACTCCATTATTGTGGAAAATATCCTTTCTACATCAAAAACATTTTTCCTTTCTTAAAATATCATAAAATTATAAACTAAAAGAACTAGATTAAAAATAAACTTGGAAACTTGTAAATTAAGCTTCTAGGAAATAATGTTTTAAAAGATACATTCATGTCATATAAGTTAAAAAAACATTCTTCTCGTACTTTTCTTGGAAAATTCACAAAGTACCTCTTACGAAAAACGACAAAAGATTCCTATCATATATTTTACTAAAAACTCACCTAAGGGTAAAATTGTATTTAAAAAAATTTTGGTTGATGGAAATAATATTTCATTTTGAGGAAACATGGATGTGGATGATAAAATACACCACAGTAAATTCCAAAGTATAAACAATCTCGGATTAAAATGAGATTGTGATATTTCCCTTACCTTAGGTCTGATTTGCTTTGTAAGTGTCTGAAACTCCTCTATAATGATTTAAATATTGTCATTGACTTAATCCCGAATCATACTCTTTGTTATAATACCATATATGTCCATATTCATATCTTATTATTAATAATATTTCATTTCTACTTGTTATTCGGGTGTTTATTACTTTTTGTTCTTATGCGTGTTTTGTCGAATAAATTTTTATTATTATCATTAGGTTATAGATACCTCATTTCCAGAATGTAATTAGTTTAATATATATCATATTAATTCATTAAATTCATTTATATAATCATTATGCAATGAAGATCATGTAGAACGAGTCGCATCACATCGTGGAGACGGTATTCCGTACGTACGCACGAGTGATGATATCGTTCCCATGACCATGGGATTGTATTGGAGGGTATGTATACTATTTAAGAATTAATATCACTTTAAAATAATCATATATAGTTATTTTTTACACCATTATACCCATCCAAGTATGGTGGTGGTGGAAAATAGATTACACCACGGCGTAGAGACGGTATTTCGTACGTACGCACATGCGACGATTTCATTTTCCGTAGGATGGATAGATGGTGAAATAGGGTTGTTTCATACTTATAATAACATACCATTATATTATTTATACTGATTTTAATAATTCATAATGAACCAACTAATTAAGAAGATGTGGAAGAAGAAATAATGTTGAAAGAATCGGTAACGGATAATACCTCATCTTTGAAGCGCCTCTTTGAGACCTCCTATTAGGGCACTAAAATTGGTATTTTAAGAATACCAGGACCTCTAAGATGTTTCTATGGAAGTGTAGAAGAGAATTTTTCAGGGTTTGGATGATCTTGAAGGCTCAAAGTGGTGTGAGGAAATGAGGGAGGAGGTGCCCTTTTATAAGTGAGGAGAGGGGAACCTTTAGAAAAACTAAAAATATTAGTTTATTATAAAGTCATATTTGGTTTTTAATAGCTCCAAATTGATTAATTTTTAATCTAAGGTGTGGATGGGTCTAAATCCTCTCATCCAAAAGAATTTATACAAGTTAAGGTTTCTATTTTAACCTTTTCATTTAGATTTAACTTTAAGTAAAATAATTTTACTTTTACTGTGTCTTCTTGTTTTCTTACACTATAAGGTTAATAAACATACTATATAAGAAAAACGAATACCAAGTTGTTTATTATTAATATATATAACCATATCTAAGTCATTTGGCCGATCCTTATATTTTTAGTAATAAAATAACAACTAATAATATAATATTTGTTTTAAAAACTATTTTATGTCATTTTTGACACTATTTGGTAAATGATTTTTGCGAAAATCCTAACAGAATGATTAGTACGAAACAAGTTAACTAATTCAATAATAACATGTCATATTTACGTATAAAATTATTTTAATTCATAAAAAGTCTCAAAATTTCATTTATTTTTGTATTTATAACATCAATTATGTCAATATTTCATTAATAAGATAATTACTGCATCATCATTGTGTCATAAATAAATTAAAATATTTAAAGTCTTAAAATTACAAAGAGAATTTCATTATTTAGGAAATAATTTTATCTTTCTAATTAATATTTATAGTCTAATTTATCTTATGTATAACACTATATTAAAAATGATTTAGTTATTAAACTTTGATTTTAACTATTTTAACCCTTCTTTAAATAAATTAATATTAAATGTCCTAATCTACTCCAAGTGGGCATAAATGGTCATATTTTATACCTAAGGTTGTTTTTGGTCGAATTTCACTTATCCAATAGAATTAGGACATGTGTTAGGGTAATAATAATATCATTTGTACCCATAATTACCCTATTTACTTTTAACCGTGGTAAAAAAAGTAAAAAGTTACTATTCACCAAAAATTATTTTAATCTCATTGAATCAAATTTTACTTACTGATATCAACCATTTCTCTCGGATTTTAGAAATTTTTTTCACAAAACCTGTAAAATTATGTTTTATATAAATTTGAAAATTCTACTAGGAGTTGGGTAAAAGACGGTCAAAAGTTCAATAAAATTTTTATATATAAAAAATTATTATAAAATGACTCCAATGAATAGAATTTTACTTATATAGGTATTATGTATCAATTTTTCCAAAAATAAATTTAAATAAAATAAATAATTATTTAAATAAAAATGTGGTTTTTAAATAGTAACCCATTATTTTCACTATTCATCAAAAATTGAAAGTTTTCAGAAAAATACCAAAATTTCACCCTAGGCTAATTTGGATATTCTGAATCCAAAAATGAAGTCCATTTTCAAAAATAAAATTTATAAAATTTCAAAAAGTGGGTATTACTATTCATAACGGCTAGTTTTAATAATATTTCAATAGCATATTGCTGTTTAGCGAAACTCGGTATTGTGTACAACACACGCTATCATGGAAAGGTCACGCTTGCGTGTAATGCAAGCCAAGTCATGGATGTATGTTGTGCAAGCTCATTTTGGTGTAGCGTACAACACAAGACATTAATGAAATTAAAAAGAATATTTTTCGTAAAATCATGGGATGTTACAAGGCGGAGTATGGATTATCGATCTGGGATGTCCTTGATTAAGGGGGAAATGACTTGTGTGAAGGATTTTTGTAATTATTTTTTTTCTTTCTTCTTTTTGGACTTGCAGTTCATTGTTTGACGGTCTTGCAACAAGTTCTTCTAAAAGGGACTACTCCAGATGATGTTCAGAGCTATGTGTTTTCACCTAGTCATCGTTGTCTGAAATTGAATGTTGGATACGGTATGGAATTTCCATCAGTACCAATCCCACATATTCATGCATGGGATAACTAGAAGAGCAGTGGTGAGTAGGTGGAAGTTGGTCTTATTGTTTTCGATGCAAGGTTGGGGCTCTTCTTTGTTGCCTAAAATGAATTGTTTTGTCCATGAATGTTGGAATGTGGAGGTATGATTGTATTATATCTTTGACTTTATGATGGGTTCCCCCCTAGCCCATAAAATGGGTTTTATGATAATAGAAATTAATTATCAGTCAGTAGATACATAAAAATACATCATCATTGGTCTATTATACTATTTATATTATGAGATTATTGTTATTAATGAATTTTATTACTTATATACTATTATATATTTTTTATTTTTTATTATTATTCTGCTACATTTTTTCATATGTTATAATTATATTTGATGTTGTCTAATTTTACATGAGGGAATAGTCTCCCCAAGGACACACCCTATGCCCTTCCAACTATTGGGAATCTTCTAGCATATGTGGAGGCATGCATGAAGCCATGCGGCCCACCATCTCGAGATCCATTGAGTTGAACCTAAGATGGAATATCGAAATATAGAAACAGGAAATGGTTTAAGAATACCAAAAGGCATTTTATTTTATTCATTCACTTATATACATATTACGAGTCAACACCCTAATCTTATATGACCTATCTCATGTAAGGAAAATTGAATGGATGTTTCAAATCATAATGTATTTTGGTCATTCCTAGGTGAACTTTCCATTAAAAGTGAAGGATATCCTTCCTCACTTCTTATCTCGTGGAATGATGGACCATATTATGATTCATAAAAAAAGAGTTTCATTTGGATTTATTTTCCACTCATCGGTGATCTCCTAAGTATTTAATAATCCCATAACATGTTACCATTCATTATCCATTTTTGGCATTTGAATATTCTAATGTCTAGAGGGGTTCATTTGAACATTAGAAAAAAAAACAATTTATTGTCCTCCACCTTAATGTGAATTTCTACAAAGTGGAACATCAGGTTCCCCTCTTCACAAGAATATATTAATACTTGTAATGTTAATTTTTTATAATCACGCAAACTACTACATTCTCTTTTATAAGTGTATATGTCAGTTAAAAATAAAACATTTACCAATGCTCCACATATTACTATAGTCTGTTGTTTTCATCCTATTGAGATAAAAATTTACTAAATCTTTTATGACAAGTGAATACCATATACCTTTCACTGAAAAGTTATTTCATTTACATTTTAAGGCATACATGGAAACCACAACATCATGCTCACAGGTCAGATAGTATTTCCAATATGGTTATACATGATGAGATACATAATCCACTACATGATAAAAAATACATAATTAATATTACCCACCCATATCCTAGTTAGAGTTTTACATGACCTCAGGTTCACCAAACCATATTCATGTGGATATTTACTAGAAGGAAGGTCCAAAATTTTACATTATTAAGACTATAAACATAAAATTATAACCGTAAAAAATAATAACTAACCCAAAAATATCCATAGTATGATAATTAGTCTACATATAACCAATTAAAAACATGCTATAATAAATTAATATGTATTAAAAATCATATATCCCAACAGATCACTCAAAGAGCTAGTAAGAAAATTACATTATTAAATTTATATAAGTATAAGGAGGATTTTCCACAACCCCAAGACTTGCTTCAACCTATTAGTAATATCTTTTGAGATACTCTATCTTAATCCACTAAAAAATGCATACTCAGACCATATAATATAAATTAGATCTATAAATGTACTGAAGTGCTCAGGTTTGTTGTCAGAAATACATCTCATCAAGGACTCACCATGTCCACCTAACATACACCATCATAAACATGTGTATGCATTATGAAAATAAAAAACCTAAATATAAATGTATACAATCCTGAAATCTGGGTCATCATGGGATAACAATTCCACCATGTCATCTGAAAGTGTTTTCCCACACATCATTAGAGAAAAATTCATATTATTATTTAAACACCAACCCGTACCAAATGAATTGTGGTAGGGTGTTATACCAATTATCAAAAACTACCCTCTACTAAAGTTAGAGTCCATTAAATTTCTTTGATCTCACATTCTATATCACACCATAACTACACCGCCACACACACGTATAATGAGGACCACTTCTTATCTAATCCACAAAAAAGTGACTTATACCCTCTCCCATAGTGTAGTTATCACCATCACACAATATTAAAATTTTTATACAAAGAGGTAATTTTAATAGCCTCCCGATTACATAGTAGTACCATACCCTCAAGTTAATATCCCATGGAAACATTTCATGTAACATCATCATAAAAAAAATTATAATATGGAATTATAATATGCATCCACTAATGAAACATGGACTTTTTAATCTTATTCAGTTGGTTTCAAGTGTTATGAAGTAGTGTATTTATTTCATTATTATAGAAAGTATGCTATCATTGGTCAATTTTATTATTTTATATAATGACTTCACTCTTGTAAACATATGATTATTTAATGATGATTAATTTTTAGTGTATTGAGTTTTAAAAATATTTATCTTCAATCGTTTCAAAAAAATGAAATGGGGGATACTTTTTATCCAATGAATGGGGAATATGGTGAAGTTTATGGTTTCTTATGGCTTTGTGTATTTTTCTAAAATTCAGGGATAGTTCACTTTTTTTAGAAGTGTAATATGAAAAAATGTATAAGTGAAGGTGTGAATGTGGTTCTTTCATTTTCTTTTGTTATAAACACATAAATCATGTTCAAACACTATTGTTACAAGTTATTTTATATCATATGAATCTCACTCTATGATATTAGGTTTATTTAATGTTTATGGATGAAATTTTATGGTTGTGGAGGACTGTTAAGAATTTTTAAGGATTTTGAAAGATGTTTAATGTGTTTGGATAGATTTTAGAATAGATTTTCCTTTCAGAATAAATTTGTTAATACATAAAATTTTTATAACACCTTAATGTAATATTAATAAATATATAAAAGTAACTGGGGTCTAAATTATATGAAGTCTAAAATTAATCAAGGAAATATGTAAGAGTTAATTTTCTAAATATGTTAGTGTATCTCTGAATACTGTTGATTATAAATTCAAAAAATTCACACATATATGTGTAAAATTCTGAAATATATAATAATAATACTTAGAAGGTCATATTGGAAATTTAATAAATCCATTACATAAATTTTACTCTTCTGATATGTAATGGTCACTCTAATAAATCCAATTTTTTATTATTTAATTGTATTTTTTTAATGATTTTAATCATACCAGATTATAATTTTATGGGAAATCATCACATTTTTTGTAATTTTAGGATAATTGGAATTTTATTTTAAAAATTATTAATCATTGAACATTTAGTATTTTTTTAATTATGAATTCATATTCAGAATTCTTTCCGTTAATCATTATTTCTTATAAAATATAGGTTGAAATGTGTAATAATTAACATTAATAAATTTATTTTGAGTTTTGAATTCATCTACAACCTATAGAACGTGGATATGATAAAGAAATATGAAAAAGATCATAAATATACCTTACAAAATTTTTTAAGGGGTTTACTAAATGTTTTTGTCTAAACCTGGGCCAAGAACCCGAGAAATAAATTCTACTATGTAGTCGACTGACATCACCAAGGATCCTAGCATGGTAGATCATGGAGCCAGAAAATGTGATTCATACATGGCCCTAGCATAGTGGATGTAACATTATTCAACATTAGATTTAGTGAATAATTTTTTAGTGGACTGGATTGGTGGACCAATACATTGGTTCAACTGTAATGGATATCATCGTAAATGTGATGATACATATTTTATAATAAATGATGAAATTAAAAGATTTTATTTTGATGTCTTAAATCATAAAAATGGTTATTGTGAACTTATAATTTTATTCACAGATGCAAAAAATTTGTTTTCTCACTGATATTCTCTACTCTTACTTCTAGGGTTCATTAGTCGAGCCTTCGATGATCATTACGAAATCAAAATTTTCTTGAACACTAAGACCACTATGTAAAATCTTTTCAAAGATTTCATTCTCGAATACATATACCTAGAATAACATTCATTCCCCATAAAATCTTTAAAACATCCACTTTCACTCTTTAAATATTTTAAATGAGATATAATGCTACATGGAGAATCTCTCACATTTATTATAGGTACACACTAAAAACAACCAATGTCAATCATGTTGGAACATAGTGAATGGGCTATCACATACCTTAGATTTTGGACTACAATGAAGGATAATTTGAATGATTTTTTGATCCACTATGTTTCTTATGTCACACATTCTATAAATAATAACAGTGCATTTAGGATGAGGATGATTTTAATGAGAGTATCATGTCACAAACATAAAGTGAATTCTATTTTCCCTATAATATGAAATTCCAAACCATGGTGAATTTATAAGGATGATAACCTATTTTTATAACCATAATACTAGGTATGCATAACCCAGAAATTCTATTGGGTAAAAATTATCTCTATGTTCTGAAAGAATGATTGCACAATGAAATAAATTACCATATGAATATACCTATTTATGTTTTAAAATGATAAAAACCTCATGAATATAATTCCTTGGAAAAGTATAAAATAGAGAAATTTCATTTCACTTTTTAAATATTGAAATATAAATACCGCTGAGGATATTTATATGTAATTAATGAAAAATGTCAGCTATTTTTTTATATAAGATTTATGAATTATTGAAGGGAATTTTCATTGATAAATGACTCATATTTGAGTAATAATAATAACTATAAATAAATGGAATAGTATTTTTACAATGGTGGATTTTTCATTGCATGATATAATGTCTTGAAATGAAAATTATCACCATAGTTTTAGTATTTATCTTATATTTATTTTGTTTATTGTTTCATTTTAATAGTTTTCTTACATTGTTTGTTTAATAATAAATTATTTCTTTATTCAAAATCTATCTCCTACTCTCTCTCTCTCCCTTTATAATTTCATGACACAAACCTAATATACTCATGAGAATGAGTAACTAACCAACAGAATCTCTAGTAGGAATAATATTGTAATTTATATAGGACTTCTTGAATTTATGTTTTAATGACTCTTCTTTTCATTTGGTTAATATGAGGATCTTCAATTTTTAAGGAAGGTTATAGTGTTCCATTATAGTGATTATATAATGCCAAACTTCTAATTTTTCCTTACTCTACCTCCATTACCATGGATTAAGTAATTGATTTGTTTACCAAAGAATCATTAGTTTCACTTTAAATTAAAATTTGGGATAGAAGATAATGGAAACATATATGATAGTGTGTTTTTAAAAAGATAATAAAAATTAATTATAATGTAGAGGTTAACTCTGGGAAATACCACAATAATTATTAAATTTCACAATAAATTCATTATGCTTATATGTTTCCTTGAAAATTTAGTACATGTTTCTATCAATGATCAAAACCCCATTGATTTATTTTTTTCGATAAAATTAAATAATATAGAAAAAATAATTAGTGTTCACATGTAAGGAGTTATTGATTATAATATCTCCTCAAGAGATATAACCATGGATGACCTATACGTTCCACTGTAAAATATAAAAAAAAAATTTGACACCTCAGGAATGTTGTGTAAATATTTGGTGAGGTTACCAAGAATTCCAACTTGAATTTTACTCCCTCTTCTTTTCACATTTAGTAAATAATATCAATTTTTAAATAAAAAATAAAAAACTATAACATATTCGAAATTAAATTATTATAAAAGTAATAACTATAATCAGGTGTTCAAAGGGGGAAAATAAAAATGTTAGAAAAGAACAAATGTAAGAAATTATAAAATATATTCATATGTTATTTAATCCAAAAAAATCAATATATCCTTTCATACAATGATAATTTATTTTATACATTTATCAATATGTATATTTCCATGGAGAGTGAAAAATAAAATGGATATTTCCATTATAAGAAAGACATGGATATCTTAAATCATGTTAAACATCCTTCGGGGATGTAATAGAATATTTCCTAGTGTGTTTTCATAAAGAAACTAATTCAAAAAATTTAAATATTAGGTGAGGTATTTTGATATAGATTCATCTTATTTCAATTTTATTCACATTAAATTTTCACATAAAATCCATTTGATAATTATTTTTGTGTGTTACATTGTAAGAAAGCCTTAGAATCAGAAGATGTTTCTAAATAGGATATGTTCAAAGAAAAGGAAGAGGACCCATTTTCTTATTTATGTACCATTAAAATTGTACCTCATTTAAATGGGGATAGAACAAATATAATCTACACATTTGATATTTTATAAGAATTGAATGATGAAGTTCACTAAAAGAAGATCTATGTAGTGGTTTCTCTCAATGAAAACCCTCTAACCAATATATTTATATAGAAAATAGAATTTCTTAAAAAGATAAATTAAACACTAGTAGAAACTTGGGGGTTCCAAAACAAGATCTATAGTTTTCTTGGAATTACTATTATAATCCTATTCTTTTATTTTAAATTAAATAAATTAGAAACTTTTTCTACTTTTGTATATAGGTTTTTAGTGAAAAGTACCTATGATATTAAATCAATACTTCCACTAGTAATAAGTGAGGTTATATCTCTATATTCTTTCTTAACTAGATTATTACCTAACGAAATTCTATATAAAAATGTGATGAAATATTTTTGGATTCAAAAATAGGTAGTAAAAGTTTTAAGTTTTATAGAGTCGTACAAATCTATTTGGGTTTTCATATTTTATTCTTAATTTGGTATTTTTAGAGTATTATTATATTTATCTTTAACTTATATTCTTCATATTTAAACATACCTTTATTGTTTTGAAGATATTATGTATTTTTAAATGATTTAATTTATTTGATTTCTTAGTAATGCTTTCTACTCCATTCAAGGAATTTTTTTTAATAAATGAAAAAAACTTCTAAATGATAAAGACTTATATTGGTTCATAAATATAACATGAAGAAACTATGATTTTGAACACTATAATATGCAACTTTTTTATTGTGAAAAAGAAAAACATGGGGAGATAACTCAAAAATAAATCATGTAATTCCTTTAAATTTAGATTCAAATGGGTAATTAGGATCCTTTAAGATGATCTGAGATATTAGGCACAAAAATTAACAAAAATAGGAAAACAATTTAGTGTTGATTTATCGACAATGAATAGATTTAGGTGAGAGGAAAATTAAACTCTAGATAGAGAAGGGGAAAATTGACTATTAGAATATTATTTTGGTTATATCGACGAATTGGTAAATAAATATTCAATTTGATATAGTTATAAAAGAGGATAATTTGAAAGTTGTACTTTATAAAATATTGGTTCCACTAAATTATATTCTATGTAAAACCCCAAAACATGAAATTTTTCATCAATTGAAGTGGTATAATGGATGTGACATATTGTGATAGCATAATATTTTCAATAATGAATTAATCATTGTCTCTCTTTATTTTTGGTTTGTGTATTATTAATTAGGAAGAATGATTCTTTTTTGCTAGTAAAATTCAAAGGATTTTTCACTAGTGAAATTATGAAATATTGTAAAATGAACATATCCAACATTTGAATTATTTTCCCATTGTCTTTTTTTGATTTAAATACAATGAATTTATAATTTTGGTGGTCATTATAATATTTCTATACATTAAGGATAACTTGGATTTAGTTGTAAAAAATTTACTAATTATTGAACATTTTATGTTTTTACTCATTTATGAAGTCATATTAACTATTTATTCACATATTCTATGTTTTTTTCAAATTTTAACCCTAACATGTGTAAAATTTAGCATCGCTAAATTTCATTTTATTTTTGATGTCATCCTGCTCTAATTTAGCTTGAAGATATGTGATTAATTTAGAAAACTGTTTGTCTCAAAATTATTAAGAGATTTTGAATGATTTTACTGAATAATTATTGCACAACCCCATCCACTAATTGGGGATTTCAAGGCTATCCCACAATAGGTGTAAAGATTAACATCATCGAAGCACCTAACATAGGTGATAATGGAGGAATAAATGGTGTGTTAAACCTTTCTTGAGGAGAGTGGAAGCAGCTTTGGTTTTTAGTGCATGAAGGTAACAAATATAAATAATTATATCTTAGGATACCACAAAAATAGGATGGTATTAATTTATTTCAACAATAGTGTGATGTTGTGTCTTAGAATATAGGAAAGTTCATTCTGGAGTTGGGTTTCGATGTGTAAAAATGTTACACTCTTGTACTATTCCTTAAACATGTCCACATTGACACATGAAATGGTGTGGTTTCACCCACATTAACCTATCGGAGTGTGAGGTTTTATTGGTCATCCCTACAACAATCACTGCCATAGAGAATACTCTTATTAAGGCCAATACCACCTTGGATTCTTTGTCCTAAGCTTGATACGACCACTATATTTGTCAGTAATTTCAACGATTCCCCTAATAAACCATAAAAATATATAATCACCCTATTTGATGACATTTATGGAGGTACATTGGTTCATAATGAATCTCTCATGTCAGTTATAGGTGTAAATCATAAACTGATGTTGTCACTAAGATCGAATCTTAGTGAATTACCTATTACCTCCCTATGATCATTAACCACCACAAAGGATAAATATTTTATGTTTTTAATCATATAAGGATATTTTCCCCTATTTTTTATAACCCAGAAGCCTGAATAAGGAGGAGTAATAATTAATTTATATGTTTCATACCATATTTTAGAAGTTCAGTCTATTTCTCCTACAAAATGGAAGGGTGTAACATGTTGAGTTTGTAAGGATTATCTTTCATTTATGTAGCCATCCATATAGATATATGTAAACATTATATTTGAGTTGTTAAAAAATTATCACCCCTCAAAAAATATTTCCAAAAGAAAAATAATATTTAATTATTGGAAGGAGAAAACATTTATTCAAGGAATGACCTAGTGCAGGATGAAATAATGAATTTTCATACAGAAATGGAATGTTTAAAATATAAATATCTCTCATGATATTAATATGTAATTAAATAGGAATAGAGGCCTATTTTGACTATGACATTTACACATGAGTGAAGGATGTGTTTAACTAATAAAATACCTAGACTTGAGCAAGATATATTTAATTGCTTGCCAAGTACATGTGGGGGACTTCACATTTCAAACTATATGGTCTTAGTTAGAGTACTCCCACTGTTGTTTTAGGATATAAATTATTTTTATTGGTTTCTATCATTCTATGTTAAAAAAATATTTTTTCTCTCACTCCCTTTATCCCTCTTTCGTTTTGTATCTATACATTCTCTCTATTTTGAAATCATATTCTCATGATAATGAGTGACTTGTCCAAAAAATTTCTCTGGGGAAGAATCCATTATTGAACCTAAATTTTTGTACATTTATGTATTAATGGTTCTTATTTTTCATAGGTTCTTCCACATATAGTCAATTGTAAGGGAGTTAATTGTGTTCCATTGCTATGACTAACTAACTTTTAACTTCTTCTTCAGTACTATTCTACCTCCATTACTAAAGAGGAGGTGAAAGTGTGGTGTAATTAGAAATAATTAATTGCACTGTATATTCACACTTTTTAGAAAATAGTATTACTAAATATACAATGTGTATTGTTCCTCAAGTAGATATAAAACTAATTGAGAGACAAATGAGGATGGCTCTATCTGATTCCTCTAGGAGTATTACCTTTATCTCTAAATTCAGTATTTCAGCTTCTTCCATTACATGTTTCATACATATCATTCACCCATAATCAAAAACCCTTATTCATTTATTTATTTTCATAAAATGAAAAAAATAAGTGATTAGGAATAGTGATTTATTAACCGTAGTTGTTCTTAAAGTGAGACGTCTCTAGTTTTCCACTATGTTGTATGGGGAAAATAGAAATAATATTTTATACTAACCCATGACATGTGTTTCACATTCAATGAAAAATTATGAAAAGTCTAAATTTTTTTAAATTTCTCAACACATAATAGTAACCAGGATGATGTATAACAGTAACTTTGACCCGATGGACTAATATTTATAAAAATCCCCAATACATAAGAGTAATGTATTTCTACTTATTCATAGGTTTGTTGATACATTAGATTAAATATGTGATTAATTGGAAAGAATTTAGAACAGAACATATTTTGTAATATATTTCATATGTAATAATTTATAGGTGTTAAGAAAAAAATTAACAAAGTCTCATAATTCATATATTTTATATGTCATGTTTTCCTATACATAATAATTTCACTCACCCACTTATATATATATTTATTAAAAAATCCCTATAAAATAGGGGTTTATAATTTAGTGATTTATTATATCATCACCACTGAAAATGTTGTTACCATCGTAGGCTAGATATCCCATACTATGATAAAGAATAAGACTTCCACTAGGGCTCCCTATACTAGCAATATTTTCTATCGAAAAGTTCCCCTCACTCCATGTAATAGTGTCCTATGTGCTGATAACAATGAGTAACCTAAACCTCTTGATGTAATAGACTATATATAATAGAAAAATTTATTTATTAGGAAGGATACTGACTAGATTCATGTAGCTCGACTTGACTGAGGACATTTTGATATTGTAGGGCCATAAAAGGGAATGGCTGCTGAAAAATGATCTTGTCTCTTCCCAAATAAGATTTTGTAAACCATAAATGGTTCAATAACCAAAACTCATTGAACCCGTAGAATCACAAACATTCCCTCATTCCCTCATAACTCTATAGGTATATAATATATCCACATAAAGCTTCATCCCAGCACTAGGGGGATTTAAATTGACCCTCCTCCCTTGAGGAACTATTCCACCACCATTAATGTTAAGAACCCCCTTTTTAGGATCCCCTATATAGAGGAAAAGATCTCTACACTAGAGATAATGGAAAATATTCATCCAAAAGGTAAATCATGTGAACATAAACATAATGATATGATTTTTTCATTATTTCACAACACATGTTCATAACTTCTAGAATCACCCATCACACCACAATAAACACCATGCCACAAAGTTGAGAATCATAGTCACACCACTCATCCCCCTAAAAATAGTAAAAATATATTTCATAATGCGACCCCATAAAATTTAAGACATAGACGCTTACAAACAATCACCCTTGGGAAATATGTTTTTGATACCTCAATAATATGTGTCAGAATATCTTAGTGTTGGCCTCACATTACACATACCTCATGAGAATAGATTAATTTTTTTATTTGGATATTTTTTATTTAGAATGGTCTTTATAACAGAACCTCTATATAAATATTTCAATCATTCCTATGATTTTATTAAACTTTTTTTTATCACCCACTCATCAGGCTCCTAGTTGAGAGGAACCAATGAACAATAAATCCGAGTGTAGAAAGCTCTTAAAACCAAATCCAATAACATGAACCAATCAAATTAATCCACTAACTGAAAACTTTTATATAGAAACTTATGATACTCATTATTGGTATAATAAATAAACCATTGGTACTTACTCTCCTATTCAATGTAGATCTTTGGGATTTAGAATCCTAGTAAGTAGATAATGCTATATTGCTAGATTTCTTTTCAGTATCTGATGTCTCCCTTCACAAAAACTCATCAATAATTTTCTATCAAGACATCCAAATAATTACTCATCCTATTAGACAAGACCAAGATCCTTCCTAGATTATATTACATGTTTCCCCATTAATCATCATACCTATACTTTATAAATGTCTCCCATATGTAATTCCCCTTGATGATGTCCCATTCCATTTTAACATGCATACGATTTATGGTTTATGCCACGCATATCAGGTTGAAACCACCCTTTATTATGCGATTTACATTAATTTTTCAAGATTCCCAATGACATCCCCCCCCCCCTCATTATCCGATTTGTAGGATTTCATTATTTTTTATAGATCAGATATGACACATTTGAGAACCATTATAAGTGAACATAACATCATGGTAATCAATGTAAGTATATTTTCAACAGTTGTACTCCTACCACATAGTGATATAACCCACTTTTTCATGATAAAAATTTTAGATAATATAAAATTGTCCAGGTTATCAAACCACGCCTTCTTAATTATTCCATCTGATATGGGATCTCTTAGATAATATATCAGAAACTACAGTTATTGGGTACCCATAGTAGCTTGGATGATCATTCCATAATGATCCAATCCATATTTTGATATATAGAAACTGGTCGTCATTAGGTTAATCCATTGCATTCTCCAATTTCTATAATTTTACAAGATTATATTAAATCAATATAATGATATTTCAATACCGTTCATGAAGAATAACATATCATCATTAAACATAAGGTAGAAAATAATGCCATTCCCAAACATATTTCTAAATGTAATTGTCTTCCATCACCTTATTTGATATTTGATATTCCTTGTGAGTGCTTACTAATCCTAAATGAATAGGCTGGGAGAGATTGAGTCACTTAGTATGGTCGACACCATGAGGAGGTCCTTGATGTGTCTCTCATCATGCTTACAGACCACTTCCATATCCGCTTTATATGCTCCATGATCAAATATGATGTTAATTCTTATTGTGTACTTCTTCTAATTCACACAATATTAAATGAAGTTGACATTTCTATCCCCCTCCCTTATTCAATGATCTGTTTACTTCTCTCCATCTTCTATTTCATTCTTAGTAAATTTTTTAAACTTAAGGATTTTATTAGAAATCGTCCTAGTAATGGTTTCATCATCTGATCTCTCCTAAAGCTCTTCCACCATCACTAAAATATCTTACTTTTCTTCTATTGTGGATAAAATATTGGATCTATAGGAGTTATACTCTTGTAAGTGGTGAAATATCTTAATGAGATGGAAATTTAAAATCATCCATGCTTCCCCCTCACTTACATTAATAATGGTTTTTTCACAATATTAGTAAACATTCATCTCGTCCTCCTATTTACATGTAAAATAAACATTGTTCCCTTCAATCCTAGATATTTAGTATAATCAAGAGTGGAAAATGGTCTGAGATGACATGAGAAAGGTGATTAGCCTTATCCTGAGTAGTGATGTTTCCGCTATAAGAAAATGGTGGAGAGTACACAGTTGGTTGGTCAGTGAAAATGTCACCTATGTTTTTTGTGGAGGAATAAGGAAGTTCATACCTATTTTATAGTGTGATTAAGTGAAAGATAACTATACAGTTAAGTGAGAAAATCATATAGATGAAATGTATAATCCACCCATTATTGAAAACATGACACTTCATAAAGAGGATTGATGAAGGGATAATATTTCATTATTATTTCAAGATAATATTTTTGTTTATTCTTATTACTTAAGTTTAAGGGTGATCCCTAGTCATTGTATCCCCAATAGTAATTCATGTGGACTATAAAATATTAGGTGATTCTAGATCATAACAAGGATTAGATAACTATTATGAATAGAGAAACATCATTATCAGGTTTTTTTCTTTACTATGTATATGTGAGTTCAGAAGTGAGATTGATCACTCTAACAAGTGGTGGGTTTTTATTTCACAATAAATTGTAAAAGGAAAAATGGATTATTGTCCATTGATTCACCCCCATTGACCCTACACTAAACCTGAGGTTATCTCACCACCACGCCATTATGATGTGTAGTTATAAGTGGTTTCTTCTCAATATATATACCATTGGTATTTTAATATTTCATGATCACTTATCTACGATACCCACTATCCTTGTATAAATTCAACCATTTCTTCTATAGATTGGTCTCTGTTTCCTCCATGGGTCACAATGTGATGACCTTTATTAATATATTTGACATATATATTATAAAATAAATCCATAACATTAATGTTCAATCATTTATGAAGATAACATAGTATATTAACACACCATGTGAACATATTGGAGTTATTCCCAAACATTAAATTTATACATGATCTAATTTATAAGTTTTACATGTTTGTACTTATATAAATAATTCTATATTTCCTTTTTCCCAATGTTACATTCCTCACATTCTTGATGCACCAATTTTTTTTGTTTTATTATAATTTTAATAGTTCATATAGTAATTGAATCCTAATTCATGTGACATAGATGGTAATGTCACCAATATTTATCTTTTGTAGTACAAACAATATTTGTTTAAAAAAATATCATAGTTAACTAAAATTTTATACCAATCACACAATTGTTTTCCAAATTGGTAGAATTAGTGATTTATTACACATGATCCAAATATATTTTATAGATCCCTAAAACATCATGTTGACAAATAAAAAAATTGTTCTCAATGTCGGTATCTGTTAAGACCTTAAAACATTAGTAGGCATTAATTATTTTTCTAAATGTTACAATCACGTTTCCCTAAAATCTAGATATCATTATCATCATCTAGGTTAACATATTTAAACATTTCATACAAATAATTTCCTAATAATAATACCTATAATAGATAAAGAAATTGTTAATTGTAGTTAATTATCCATGGTTCCAATGAACAATATATAGTCAATAGTAAAATAATTTTATCTTTTAGAGTTTTTGTATTAGTTGGTGGCGCAAAAAAATTTAAAATATTTCAAAATAAATTTTATATCAAATATGTTTTCTTTCTACACTACAAACATACATGGATAAGGTCTATTTATTTACATTAACCAATTTCTCCCAATGCACTTCTCTGTTTATGGGTTCCCTAATGAGTGATACATCCTCTACCCTCTTCATTCTATTTATTCTAGTATATTTTTGGGCTTCCTAAAATATAGTCTCTTAATTAAAAATTAAGACATGTATATCTTTAAACACTAAGTCAGTTTGGAACTATAATTATTAACATTCATAATGATCATCTCCTATGTCTCTAATAGTGAAAAATATAAAATCATTTCCAATATAAAAATTCTAAATTTCAAATTAACAAACAATAAACTATTATATTATACTGATTCAAATGATTTTTCACTAACATAAATTTAGTAATATTTTGAAAATAGAGACTTCACACTTAAAATTACTTCTTCAATGTGGTAGTTATATAATATAAACTGGTGACTCATGATATCAATTTTGTTATGGTATTTAACCGATAGTTATTACAAAGATATATTCTATGATAACTTTATCCCAAAAAGGCCAAGTACCTTCAGATTAAGATTCATCAATTCAACTTTCTACATCATCTATATCTTTGAATTGGATAACAAAAAGTTTGATTCTATTTAGTAATTATTTTATTATATAAAAAATGAAATTAAAATCCATCCCATCAAAAATATAAATCCTTTACATTTCATATTAAAATAATATTCACACCAATCATCACTTTTGATTAAATTAATATCCATTTTCCAAAAATATTAATTGGTGAAATATTATGGATAGATATTTCCAAAAAATTATTATTCCATAAAAATATATTAACCCACTAAACATAAACAAATGGAAAAAATATTGTATTCTTGATTAGTCAAATTATGATAAATTATCTGAGTATGAAGGACATACCTTGCTCAATATTTACCAAACAAGATTACTAGATTATATCATAAAAATGGAAGGATAATAATAAAATATATCCACAGACTACAGTATTAAGGAATTATAATGGTTTAGGATATAACCTATATGTATAGAGGAGCATAGAAAACCACTAAGGTATAGAAGAGAGAAAATCCCATGTTACAAGTCGTACTTTGAATAACTACATGATTAATTATAAATCAAATTATTTTTCCCATATTGGGACCACCTATTTATTATAAAAGATTAGACAATATGGTTAATTTCTGTGGAAAATATGGAAATCATATTTAATGAATATTTCTCCATCTTTGATTACTATTTATTCTAGTAACACCATTATAACTACCAATAATGTAGAAACCAAAACTACACTACTCAAAATATATGGTTTTTGATAAAATATTCCTCTATCACCCAGTTAATCCCCTCCATTAATCCTCTAGTTATAATCAGTGATCCCATAATTATTCCACCAAAATGTGTTCTCATTGAATAATGATTCTACTATGGAATTGTATTTACACATCAACAATAACCCAATTGAATGTAGGTATCTTCAGTATTTTCTTTTATCAACCATAGAAACCTCTTATCCCATATATTTTAATTTAATTTAGTGTCACATTACCTCATATATGTCCCATTGATGAAAATTTATAATAACTCTTGGATTAATTGTGTATTTTTGAAATTTATTTTTTATGTTTTGAAATTTGAAGTGATTTATTTTGAATTATGTTTTTGGGATAGGGGAATAATACGCTTTTTGGAATATTTTTGGAGCTAAATGAAGAAATTTCCTACTATATTTGGCCACTAAAACATTTATGGAAGCCACATAGAATCTAATAGTAAAGTAAGTATCCCAAAATCCTACCACCTAGAGTCTAATGACCAACACCAAGATGTTATTGTGCCTCCTAATGTATAGTGGGGTGATAAAAGGATATTTAAAAAATCTCTAAAATTAATTTTAAAATTCTCCAAATCCCATTTTAAAATCAAGGAAAAATTCAGATTTTTGTGTCAACATTTATTTCTAGGGGAAGAATTAAAATTTAGCCTAATTTTTAGTTTTTAATAAAATATTTTTCATCTTGATTTTCATTTGGATGATACTTTTTTAAAAATAAATGTTTTTAATCTAAAAAGATGATTTTTTATGAATAAATTAAGGTTGGTTTAAAATCATAATTTTGAATAATGTAACAAAAATTTAATATTTAGATAATTTTTAAAAGTATGGTATATAATTAAATATGTTTTAAAAATATCGATAAATATTCTATGATAAAATTTATCCTAAAATTTAAAAAATCCTAAATCATATATTAATTATTTGATATTAAATTCCTATAAATATAACAGGTTTTAAATAGTGAGTATTATCCTTTCATCATTCTTTATTATTTATATTTTGTATTTAATTGTGTAGATATCCTATCATTTAATCAATACACCAGTGATGCCTCACAAGATTGACTCCATGAATACCCCTAAGTCACATTCTACATCAATCTTCCTAAAATACAAACACTTGTTTCTACACACACAAGATATCATAAGAAGACTGAATAGTTGATCCACTTACTGCAGAATTTTACTAATTGATTGTGATTGTATCCACTCCAACCGACCACATGCCATAACTCTCTCATTCTTTTGTGTGAACTAATAAATTCCAACATCCCAATTAAAAGAAATCATGAACCCATCAATCTCCAATATCAATCAATTAAAAATACAAAATATGGATTCCTCCCATCTAGATTCTGTTATATGAGCCTAAACTAATTGAATTTTATTTATGAGGCCAACTAATGTTTATAATCTAAGTGGGGCTGAGAGAATGAATTTCAAGGTGTCGTAAGAACCTTATATCAATGTTGAAGATATAACGAATCCTACACTCCTGAATAAAATCAGATTTTAATGTTTTAATATGATGAGTGGGACACAGGAGAATCGATGATTGTTGATCCATTGTTAAAGAAAATGGAGACCAAAGATTAGAATCTAAGATAAATGTTATGATAGATAATATCAATCAACCAATTTGGTATTGTTTGATGATATTTGGTATATGAATTCTACTCATAACATGACAATGTAGTGGATGTATGTATAGAGTTTGACACAAACTAAGTGATCAACATAATCACTCAATGATACAGGAAAATTACAGCATCGCCTTAACAGAGTTCATACTAGCCAGGTCACTATCTCAAGCTCTATCATGGTAGAATGAGTAATTCCCACAAGAAGTTTCAAAAAAAAACACAACTATAGTTATGAATAGTACCAATTAATATATATTGACTATATATCAAACCATAAAAATCATGATTGGATACCAAGTTCAATCAAATAAAGATCGGGAAGAACATTATATCATGAATTCTAAAAAAGAAGTTAATGTAACTAAAATCAAAATGGAAATTTGGTGAAGATCCCCAGCGGGTTTAAGTAAATAAAATTTAAAATATTTATATTTGTTCTCAATAAACATGATATATCAGAACTCTTTATCATTTACTGGATCATTATTGTAGATTCTAAAATATGAATGGGACCTCAATGTCTTTCAATAATCAGGTTGTGAATATTCCATTCCACCGATCCCTCTAATTTGAGCTCAATGTTTAACTCCCCCCCCCCTCTTTGCATAGAGTAATGGATCCAGTTAAAGAAAATATTTCTAGATGTGATCCTGATCTCAATTCATGATAGTCTAATCCAAATCAACATAAATTAATGACCTAGGATTTATTATGAACAACCAATCATCAATACCCTACCTCTGTAAATAAATCACCTAGTTCCAAGAACTAGGCTAAAGATCATCATCTCATGTTTAGGTTTCAACCTACTTTCATTTAATCCCTATTCAATGATAAGTAATAACATATTGAAGACCCACTAGGCCAGGCCAAATTTGATATCCAAAAAATCAAGTGTAACACATACGTATGAATCACCTATTTCTGGATGGAGAGCTGCATGACCCAATTCCCATATCCCCAAACACAAGTGGTTTCCTGTTAGGAGTGAATTTTGAGATAGTTTAATGGGATATAGGTACCATATTTATCAAGATATATACACTATAATCAATAATATTTTCTAAATATTTCCCAAAAAACAAAATTATGACCAACAAATATCACAATGTTAGAAAAAGTTCATCACGTTCATACAATATAAAGATATCTATGACCTCATCCCCCATCCTTATTAGTTCAAAATGTTGTATGAGAAAGTGTTTTAAAAAAAATAAGACACCATTTCAATACTCTAGAGTCCTTCTTAGTAACACCTCAGGACACTTTTGCTCCAAGTGGTTGGTCCCCTACCCTTTTTTGGATCCCCGATCAATAATTTTATATGTCCATTGAGATACCCATGCATGGTGGGAGTATAACCTTCTAAGAAACCAAAAATACGTTCTTAACTAAAATTGGATATTATAATAATCTCTATACCATGATAGATTAGAAAAATATGAAAGAAAACAATAACATGTCATGTGTCTAGCATAAGTTCACTAACCAGGCCATCATAAACCCCAATTTCACCTTATTCAAACTCATTCCCAAAGAGTAGTCAAAACAAGTAGTCATATGAGTTGGTTCATACCCAGATATTACATATGGATTTTCTCACTATGAACAATCTCAATTGAATTGGTTAAATCACACATCGACTCAATGTTTAATGATTTGATTCAAACCATCGATACACCATATATCTTTCTCAAACTAATAACATCATATTAGTGATAATCACTCCCCATGTTGTAATGTTAGATCGGTGTGAACCATGTTCAAAATCATGGATCTATACCACTATAAATTTCCTATTACCATATAAAACTCATCATATATCCCAAAACAAACTACCACTCCTTCATCGAGTCATTGGTCAAAAGTAATATTCCCATTATCCCTCCATAGTGATTCAATTAGTCACCCTTGAGAAACAAACTATCCTGCTACTATAAAATTTCCCCACAAGCTATGAAATATCCACAATAGAGAACAATATAGAATGAACTATCACAATGTATTATGTAATGGTTCTCACATCAACACATGTAACCATATGTACATCAACTAAGCATAGGTATTTCATGATATTAACACATCCATAAGAATATCAATACTATATAAGTCTCCAAAGCTACACATACACCCTTAACCATGTCAATCAATCATAGGTCATGTGTGATACACATGTATTCAACACAAATAATGTCAATGAATATATACAATGTCCCTATATAATATATAATTCCTTCTTCATCAGTGCTAATGTCAATTTCTAAGGGATGATGCTGAATCATTTTTGTTCACCAACGGTCCCTAGAAAATACAAGGAACTGAAATCGTGTTTTAGATAATGGAATCAAGAGTAAAGATACGTTTATTGCTAGGATAATCATACACTGACTGAGAAGGAGAAAATAAATGAATGGGTATTTAATAATCTAAGAGAATATGAGAAAGAAGCCCAAATCACCCAAAAATCAGAATTTATCATTGCTTACCTCACCTATGGGTCAATGGAAAGGTATGTCAGTATCAAAAAGGGTTTCTGAGGAAATATATGAATAAATTCCAAATTGAATTTCTATGTCAGTATTGTTCAGAGTGTGAATGAATAGTATTTGTATTAAACACCCTTATTTCTAAGTCTATTCACTGCATGAAATATAGATTATGATATGAATTTTAGGATAATATCATCAGGTAATTATATTAAAACATTCCTATTGTGATACAAATATTTATTCCCTAAACACCCACCTAGAGTAGAAAATTGCAACAAGCTCTTCCTTTTTGTATGAAACATAAACTCTAATGAATTATGATATTCTCAAAGAATTTAAGACCAAAAAGATACATATTCAAATGAATAAATTAATGTTTTAATGCACCATAAAACATGGGGGGAATTAAAATATACCCTTATAATGGTTTCTCAGCCTCAATAATCATCACTAGGGATCTTTCTTGAACAACTCGAGTCATGGAGTTCAAACATCATATTCTGATTCTAATGTCTCATATTGAATCCATCAATGTTTCCATATGAATGGAACACCTATTACTAAATTCCCCAAACATTCTCACTTTATTCAATTATTTTTATCCTTCTCTACCTAAAAATCACATCAGAAACTAAATTAAAGTCATAAATTTCAATCACATGCACAAGATCGAGATCATAATGATGAACCTGAGACACATCGACCAAGTCATGAATACATTTTAATTAAAGGGTTATATCAAAATTGTAATACACTATTAAAACATGTTTTTTGACCTCTTGTGATCCAAAAAATATCTTTGATAGCTTCCCTTGTTAGTATAAATGATGATGCCTCAAATTTGGTGACACCTAGAAGAAATCCCAGTCACCCATAGGGAACTCCATGTTTCTTATCCTCTAGTAGGAATATAATGATTGTATAATATGAGGGATAAATTAAAACTTAATGATCTACTACACCCTCTTAGAGGCCTCTTGCACCATGATCAAACTAATGACTGCATCCTCACCCACCTCCTTCCAACCCCGTGGTGAGAAACACTACTAACCATAAAGACCATGAAAGGGTTCCATCTAAATCGAGTCGGGGAAATTATAATTTCACACAATCTCTAACAATTCCATACGATAATAAAATGATCCAAAAAAAATCTATAATGAATTCCTAAATCATATCCTTTAAAATATGGATGTTCCTCTCTGACTATCCATCAGTCTATGAATGACATGTTGTACTCAATTTCAACTATGTTTACAAAGACCACTACAAACCTTACGAAAACAGTTATATAAATGTGAATCCCTATCTAATATGATACTTCATATAACCCCATTAATTCATAAAATATCTTGGATATATTTTATTACGAACTCATATACATATTGTGTCTATCAGATTGAAATAAAATGTCCCACCTTCATTGGCTAATCAAATTCCACCCTTATATAATAACCACTTTTTAATTCTATAAAGATAGAATAATGTGATCATGTAATCCAATAATTCACTAATTATATGCCTTGATCCAATGGAAGTTCATGCAATAAGAGATGAATCATGCGAGGTCTCTCTAAATTTTTGTTAGATCCACTATAGATACCTTAAGAGGGAGGGTGAATTAGGGTATGAATGATTTAAAAAATTGCCCCTTGATAATGTTTCAATGATAGAAAAAACAATCTTTTCTCTCCTTCCTGTTGTAGAGTATATACAAATCATAAATCATGTACATACCACCTCAATTTTACATAGTTCACCATCACCAGGCTACGTACAAGGATCATACACTAGAAATGTTGGGATGTACCAAATACACTAAAAGCACACTAGTATTTAGAAGTTCAAAGTGAACTCACTATCCCTTCTGGTTTACAACCAGTCATAATTTGATAACTCAATTCCCTCTCAACTGAAATGATATCACTGCTTCTTCAGAAGATCCACTGATAGTTTAAAGAGCTATAGGCGTCTAAATTGTTACTAATGAATGTATCCTCCACTATATGTAGATCCACTAATGAATTAAAAATTTCAGGCACTGATGAATACCCCTTTTCCATAGATCACTGGGAATCAAACATTTCAAACACCATCGCAAACCTCCCTACATTGTAAAGCTCCAAATTTTGAAAACCTCAAACAACCCTTCGCGAAGTCCCTTATTCCTCGCAATGCACACACCATTTCTTAGATCACTTCTTTGTAGATCACACTAATTTGAAAATCATAATCCTTCATAGAGAAAAATCCTTCACAATTCTTAGGTCATCGTAGAGCTCAAGCCTTCGTAATGAGACTTCCCTTATGATGATCACCGAGACAATGTAGAACACACATCTTTCACAGAGCAAGATTAGCCACCAAAAAGCTAATAACTTTAATTAAATTCACTACCTCTGTGAACCTCCATTTCAATTTGAGATCAATAAATATTTCTTGTAAAACTCTCTACTTCTTTCTAGGTGGATGAGGTCTACTTATAAATGATTCCACCGACTCGAGAACCTTCTACCCAAAGTCAGTGCCACATCAACTCAAATTGTACAGTTCCAAAATTTCGGCCTAAATTCTCCCCAAATCGTGAAGCACCACAAAGATTTTCAGATTTCTGAGCTCGTCATAACTACATATCACTCCGTTAATTCATTTTCTCCCCACCACAATTCTCTCCCATAATTCTCTTCAGCTCTAATTTTCACAAGGCTCATCATAATTACATATCTCACCATCAACATTCATGAAATCTCTGTGAAATACAATTCATAAAGCCTAACATATCAAAACTCATGTCTTTTCCATATTTTTATGATATCATAAAGAAAATACACTTTTTTCAATGCTCACCAAATCCCAAATTTTGGACCACCAAAATTTGGCAAAAAATGGAACATGACTCCACCTTGTATCTATTCTTTTTCACCACCTCCATATATTTTGTTCCATTGTCATCATTATTTTTCAACATGGCTTGTCAATAAAATATATGGAACTCAACAATCACCAAGGAACCCTTCTTTGTCCAAAATCACAACAAACCCAAAAATTATACAATGTTACCTTGAGGTATTTTTGCAAAACAATTTCTAACCACCAGAAGTGTCACAAGATATCCTGATACATCTTCATTGATCCTAGGTTCACTGCCCCTTAGTGGTATTAATGTCCTCCATAAAATATTCCATCATGGTATTATGAACCAAAAAAATCCCATGGAAGAAGATGATGTCATCATTATCCATCAACCATCGTGTAATTAGGTTATTTACCACAAGTTGTTCCCACCGCATGAATCATTTAGATTCAAATTCTTAGTTTTTTCACCCTGTCCTCTAATGATAATGTGGTAACCAAATGATTACACTGCATCGCCCCATGGTCCTCAAAATTACCCACCAAAAATTCATACAACAAGCACATAAATCTTCATTCCTCCCCTAAAGGGATCTCTCCAAACTCCTTTTTTCAACTAATGATGTATTTAATAACATTACTATTTATCATAGACAAGTACATATCAAGATCAAATGTTTTTAAATAATCCAAAAAATTAATTTTTCAAAGATTCATGTGTCACTAAGAAACATTTTAATACAACCTCATATGATCCATGTATATGAAAAATATCTCACTGATGAGATAATACTACCATCATTTCATAGCATGACCCGCAATATTCAACTCCAAGTCATATGTTCAGTAGTTCTTCTTATATGGTCATAGATAATGCGACCCATAAGATACTAATTGAGGCCATTTCATCAGAAAAAAACCCTAAACCAATACCAACATCATCATAGAAATTTTTACATCCAAATGACTTACTCGGTAAAAGTTAATATTGGATCCATCATTAATCCACACTTCCCCTACATGAAGGCCTCTTCACACTAATATTCCAACACATTATATACCCACATCTCAATAATCCCTATCATTGGTTATACTAAATAAAAAAATCTTGGAATATACCATATTTATTTTTTACCTAATCCATGGAATATCATAATCTAAATCATATCTAAAAGAACATTTTTAAGGCATCACAACATCAACCTTTTCTAGGTCTACAGAAATATATAGTTAAGAGAATAATTTCCAAATAAAATGTACCTAATGGTTCCAAAAGTGAACCATTGGGAGATTGAAATAGAGCTAATATGTTAATAGTGTACTCAATATAATATCTTGGTGACTAGAATGCATCTCTATTGTTTTTGAGTATATAAGGATATAGTCCTAAAATTCCATAATGAAAGAGAAAATATATGCATGAAACATCCCATTAAGGAGATCCATGAACACCACTGGTAAATTTTCATCCTGGAAGGCATTAAAATATTCACATTAAATATGTATATACTCAAAAATTTTGTTTTATTAATATCTGTATCTATATCTTGAAAATAGTGGTATCTACAAAATAAATTGTTCTTGGAGAACCATCAGGCTCTCCATGCTGATCAAATAAGTTACTGATCATTGTGAAAATATATCAATTGTTCACTATAACATAGATCAGTTTCCTATAATCCACACACAACCAATGTTTATTGTTTGTATTTTTTATAAATAAAATCAGATCTCTATAGGGATATTTGATATGTCTCATAAATCTCATTACCCCCAAATCATCGAGTTTCACCATATGTTCCTTCAACATGGCAGACACTATATGATATACAACAATAAATATCAGGTTTTCTACTTGAAATAGATAAATATTGAATTATATTCCCTAATCAAGAGGGATACTATATAATTCATTTGGATAAATATCTTGATATTGGTCCAATATGAGCAAAAAAGAGGAGGGAGTTTCCTCTTAGTCTACAGTAAGAACCAATCAACCTTCATGTTTTTATAATATACCAAACCAACTCAGATCTATACTTATTCTATATTATCCAGCATCTAATTCACCAATCAAAACTAACATCTTTTCCTAAGGTTTAGTTGCAGATATATTCCTTACATAGAAATTAATGTGTTTCTAGAAAATAGTCAACTTGTCCATGCTAAAAATCACATCAAAATAATTTGTCACTACAATCATGAAATTTCATAGATTTATGTAGCTTTTAACTACTACAGGACATCATAGACATCTTAATATAAGATCCCATTTAATCCCCAATGATATGTTAGGAGATAAAAAACTAAAATATGAAATGAATAGCCAATCATGTCTAGAAACAACATGAGAAGATAAAAATTAATGATAATTTTATATATCAAACTTGGATGAAGACCGTCTAAATTTGTTCAGGTCTATATATAGAATAATCAATAGTCCGTCTCCGCTATCTCTTGGGACCAGGTCTACTACATAAACACTTCCATTATCAACTACATGTTCATTTACCAGTGATTCATAACAAACAATTTTCACTTAGAACTTCAGTGTTGGAAACTGCAATTCGTATCCTAACCTACACCACATCTAGTCCTACAGGAGTGAGAATGCATTACTTAATAATAGTAACAATGTAGATGACCCATATTTCCAAACTAATGCCACCACTCCACCTACATCCCACAAGATCTGTTGAAGTATCCCCTCTTCCATAGTTATGGAATCTTGAATAATTCACTTCCATGAAGGGAATAGATGACCTCCAAAATTACTCCACCTATCTATAACCACCCTATTTCATGTCCTCTATTATCCTATTATAATTATATAAAGTGGATTTCATAGTATCACCCGATATCCCACTCACTGATCTAGTGAAAAATGAAATACTTCTTTTACCATTTTCCTCTTTTACAAACTTCACAATTTTTAGGGACATTTGTAAAACCATAGTATAGTCCTCAGGTCAAAAATATTCAGCTGGAACCTCATATCGGGATAAAGAATGATCTCACAATTTTATCCCTTTTTTACCTAATTCCCTTCTATGATATGATTCAATAGAAGAAAATTTGTTAAACATGCCAAAAAATAACCCATCAACATTGATCCCTAATGAAGCTCCATAATGTCACTTGCATTAACCATATTCATAGTATACGGTAGGGATTAATTGAGAAGGGGATCCTTGATGGTCATACTCGTACGATCCTCAAATATTCCCATCTGTTCATAAAACCACACCACCTCTTAGTGAGTTCTCAAATAATTAATGAATCAAAATTTATTCAATGATCCTCTAGGGTCTCTATGAGATCGAACAACCCCATGATAATTTCATTCTAATCCAATTCATCATATGGGCCTCCAATCCACTAGAACACTGGGTATGTAGATTCTATAATTATTGAACATAGTCCAATATTTTTTATGAAATTAAACCACCTTGATCAACAAATATGTTGAAGACTCCGAGTTTTACATGTTCTTCCGCCTGAACCATTGGAGAAAGAATAGATCTTGTTCAGATGCATCCTCTTGTACATCTGGTGGTGGAATAGCAATTTTATCCCTTACATGATCATTTTTACATTCTTATGTGAGTGAAACAAATATAAGTCTTCTAAGATAACTTTATTATAATTCAATATAATATTTAGAATTCCTAAAATATCGTACTCTATATATCAACTCATGCATTTTGTTAGATCACAAAAGGTATTTTGTAGGTAAAAATATCCATATTGGATACCCATTATGATGAGTCATAACCCACCTAGAACTACCCAATTTACAAGCATAGTTCTTCATACCTAAATGTTGTTCACAATCATATATATATACAATAACAAAGAAAAATGATAAATTCATAATAATTTAAATGTCATTATGATATATTAATTAAGAAAAAATCATATATAAAGAAATTTAATTAAATAAAAACCCAGAATAGAAAGTAACAAATATATATATTACTCGTGGCCATACATCCATAGTCATGATGCACAAAGACACTAATATCCAATAAACTGTAACCACACCTAAAACTCTAGATCAATATAAAACTATAAATATATAATTATAATAGATGATCTGTCACATGTAACTTAGAGGTCCATTAAATTTGATCTATGTTAAGGCACATACATCTCCCCAACTCAAGTTTGACATACCTAAAAGACATTATGCCTTTCTATAATCATATTCAATAAGAGAAGAAAATTAGAAAACCTCCTCTGATAACACTTCTAAAACCTTGATATGAATCATCTGGTCAAGGTCAGTGATTTTCATGACCTCATTCCTGAATCCCTATATGAAATAGGATGTAGAATTTCTAAGGGACTCTAAATAGTTTTAGTAGGATATTAAACCCTAGGTTTTAAAATCTATACACCAAAATAAAAAATATATGTACCAAACATCCCAACATATTTGTGGTAAACAAAAAATTATCACAATTCTACAAAAATATCATCCATGTGGTATAATATAAAGTTAAAAAATCACCCCACATGTGGTTGGTCAAGTCCAATATATATACATTTAATAGAAAAATAATCATAGTCATTGAGGAATAAATATGGACTCTATATTGTTACTGTATCAAATCTCATATGCTCCCTATTTTATGGCCCATTCCCCGATCCCTTATCAAGAAGTCTGAAAACGAATCAGGATTCCTTTACCAGTTGTGATTATAGCTGAGTAGGATGTTACCATAGAATCCATAAATATATGTGAAAAAATAGTTTAATATGGAGGATAGGATAAAAAATAAATGCTCACAAAAAATATAATTAATCATGTGTGGATAATATCTATACAAACCTACCCTTCATGATCCCTAGTCATAGCTGCTTTGGCTCCATAATGGAAAAGTAGTCATATTTGGTAATCACATGAATCAGGTCATTCTAAGATGTCACATACCTCCCAAATCACTAAGAAACAACTCATTGCAATTGGCTTAATCCACCAAAATCTCAATGTGTATATCTTTGACTAAACAAATTGGTAGAACATACATCTCAATATGACTCATACCATTAGATCTAGGATCATCAAACCATAAATAACACCATCATCTTAGTGTGAAACATTTTTTAATAGGGGATCTCTACTATTATTCATGTTCAAATACCATCTACAATTCATTTTGTTTCTCAAAACTCACCCCTATGAAATTTTAGAACTATTAGTTTGAGGTATTATTCATGTGCTACACTTTTAATAAGTTATCCAGTCACCATGAGCAACCTATTATCCTAACACCACTTGTAATTTCCAAGAAGAATTGAATTTAAAAAACAAGTAACAATAAAAAAATCATAAAAATAATTTATCTAGTAAAAGTTATCAAAGAAACAGATTCACACATATTCAAATTAACTATTCATAGGTCTCATAGGATACACCTGAACCATTAAGCACAACAATAAAGAATAGGTATCATGGGCTAGACACACACGCATAAGAAAATAATTCAAGCACAGGTATCACAATCTATATGTGTAATCCAATAAAATCATGTAAAAGTAAAATACAATAGAAATATATTGTAAGGAATTATTAACTCAAGTAATGTAAATTTCCAATAGAATATATTAAATCATGATTTTGCACCAAATATCCATATAACTAACACCAATAGATCATAAATATGATTTTATATTAGGGAATCCAAAAAATGGAGATATATTTACTAACGATAGGATTTCCCTCTCTATGATAGAACTAATAGAATGGATGTATCTTTAATCATCCATGGTATGATAAGAAGGAATGTGAAATCAACCAAAAGATGCCTATTTCATCACATAGGTGGACTACAGGTAGACAAAAATGAAATGTGAGTATCAAATATTTTGTTAGATAAATTAAATAAAATTTATAACGTTATTTTACATGTAAGAGTCATTCAAGGTATGAGTTAAGGGTTTATGGATTGAAAAATCTTCTATCCTTATCTACTCATGATGTGATATATAGTTAAAATCTAGAATTTTATGGGAAATTTACCAAGGCCTAGGCAAGGAATTTTCATTGTGTGACACATGTCATGATGTTCTAAACACCCACCAGTTGCAGAAGATTACTACAACATCTAAATTTTGTCTGAAAACATTACCTCTAATGACTTCTTTTCAACCTAATAAACCAAATAAAAACATTATTCTTAGAAAAAAATTAAAAATTAAAATCACAAAATAGTATAAAACATAAAAGGAATTACATAAATACCACGACCCTATTTTTATAAATCACTTAATTCATACATATATAATGATCTTCCCTGAGTATAATTAATTTTCAATGTGGTTGTGCAATAGAAAATAATTTCACCTACAATTCATCTTAAATATCTAGGGAGACAAATCTTAAGAATAATTTCCAAAAAGTGTAGATTTAAGATGTCCCCTCTAAGGAAGATCTTGACCATCTTTATTTATACATAGATGTAATCAATGGGGATGAATTCGGGTGTATAATTTCAGGAAGGCTTCAGAAATAATGGAATTAGTAAAAGTGAAGAATATATTTTTGTTTCTCATATGGATGAAATTATGATGTTCATGAATAACATCTGATAATTATATTATTAATTATGAACAATTTAATTAATAAAGAGGATAGGTATGGGTATTGTAGATAAAATAAGAGAAAACTAGATATTAAAGAATAAAATTATTATTTAATAGGAATGTTATAGGGATATACAATGTTAGACTACATTCGTTAAAATTAAATGATAAACCAATATAATAATTTCACTTTTCCTATCATATAACCTATTAGTAAAGATAATAACACAAAAAAACAATTTAATCCCTAGAGAAAACCTAGTTTCCACTACAACTATATTCATTCAATTCAAAATGTTTTTTGTTGAGGGCACCATGACACACCACTCATTAACCTGGATCCATTTCCAAGGAGACAAGTGTTTGTTTTTTGTTTTTTTTAATTATTTAAACACTTGAATTGATATATTTCATCTCACCTTTTTGATTTTGTTCTGTAGATTGAAGAAATTGTACTTCAATGAATTCTTAATATAATAATCACTGATGAAATAAAGATATTTATTTATAACTCCATTTACTGACTCCCCTCATATTTTTCTACTATTGGAGGTACCCTAATAAGTTAAAACATTGAATAAAATCTTTCTTAATAGAATTGGACATTAAATAATTATGTGCACCTATCTTCAACATTAATAATTGACTTCAAAAATAAAATAAACAACAAGATATCAATATATGAACTTGAATGACCCAATACCTTGCACATATTCATGGATTGGAAGGATAGGATCTCAACCAATAATTAATATAATTTAGTGATGTTTTCCACAAATTCAATGATATAGTAGTTCTAGAAGAATATCATAACTAGAAGGTTTCCCATTTTCCATTGAAGGGTATTCCAAGGAGTGTCTATATGACCTCCCACATAGATAGATCACCACTAGGTATAAAATACATAATATATTTCTACAAAACTAATTCCTTGTATCTAGAAGTTTCTTGATGAGGAAGGATATATTTTGTTGCCTGTAATAAAGTGTATAAATTTTTCTGAGGAATTTCAAGATTGGTTTATTTGACTAAAATATATTTCCCACACCTACACAATGGAAATCATCATTTCATAGTATATTTTTAAATGATTGATGGATATAATCTTGAGAATTTATATTATTTCAAGGGAGGATAAATTTTTTCCAAATCCCCTTATAATGTCTGAGAACTGATAGAGAGAATTTCATAAAACTCTTCACAATTCAGTACAATAATCACAATAAGGGGTATATGATGTAAAAATATATAACTCTACTTCATTAATAAATCAAATTTATGAATAATATAATGTTTTTAAATAAACTACATTGAATAAATTATAGTATGGATCACCTTCATTTTCCCAAGGGTTTTTAAAATCTATTACTCCTTTGATCACTACACTAATGGTTTTCTTTTAGGGGAAATAATGTTGTTTTTATATAATCCAATTATGGAACCAATAAAAAACAAACTATGACCAATGAATTAGTGAGTATTATAGCATTCAAAAAGGATTTAGAAACCAACAACCCCAAATATACCCCTTCCAACAATGCTATTAAAAAAACAATTCATCCACCTCCATTTTAGAGAAAAATATTTTGACTATCAATAATATATAAACTAAAGAAATCTCAAGAACACTCAAGGGAGTAACTAATGAAATAAAATATGAATTCCAATATATATATCATGATCACCATTAGTGATTTAAAAAATCAATGTTCAGGTTACTCAACACTTGGTATTTGTTTCCCCAAGAGGAATGTTAATTCTATTTCATTAAAAAGTGGTAAAGAGTATTGAAAAAATCAAGAATCATCATCCTAACTAGAATATAGAAATATAAATCCCACTTAAATAGAAATAATTTATTCTAGAGAAGGAAACAAAAGAAAAATCACACGTGAAGACACCCCTGTAAATAAGGACAAGGGAAAATAAAAAACAAAAAAATTATATTAGCCCAAACCCCCTTACATATAAGAATTTAAATTCCATAAATAACTAATGAATAAGAATTGTAATAATATATAAAAATACCTCTATTGGTAACCATCCACCAAATCCCAATGTATAGAAAATTTATAAAATAAATTTATGTCAAAAAAAGGGTAATGCAAAATAACCAAAACGTATACTTAGATAGAAATATATATATCCTTGTTACCTAAAAATACATAGAAAATTTCATGATCTAGTAATATTCACTATCCCTAAAACTATAATTGAAATAAATTTTTCCATTTTTTAATGAGATTTGGGAGAATAAATAAAATTAATACATCATTAAATTTATTCTTTCATATAAATAAGAGATATCAAACCTACCATATAGGTTGAAAACATGATAAATTGAATTTTTTTTCATGTTGTATTTCAAGAATATATGTTGGAATGCATGAAAGATTTTTTGTACCATATATATATTTACATAATTGGAATCAAATAAGGAAATGTCGAATCTAAATACCCTATCATTATAGGTGGTTCATTTCTAAATAAGGATAAAAATATAAAAAATTACAATAAAGGAACTCATTTATTGACTTTTTGAAAACCAAAACAAGATTTTGATCATTATTGTATCTGTAAAATACCCTCATAATGATAAATTTGTTTTCACCTAGAAGCATTTTTAATTTTATTATTGTTCTAAAGAAGAATTAAAATATTTTAAAGAATTTTATCATTATGAGAGTCCAACTAAGAAGCCACTATAATTGACGTATCTATTTTTTAATGCTAGATAAATCTTGAAAATATTTTGTGTGGAAATTAATATTATATTAGTACAATTTATATCATATATTTATTAAATAATAGAACTGAAAACACTACTTTACATGTGTAAGTTTACAAATGGATAATAAAAAGTAAAAAACCTCACTAGAACAAACCACTAATTTTGAATTGAAATTGATTCCTTCTGAATTGGAATATGATTTTATAAAAATGAAAATGAAAATTGAATGTTCTAAATTTCACACTAATTGGTGCCTAACCAAGAGAACCAGCTATGGGAAACTCTAAAAAACAATATGTAGAACTATTTATTCTATATTATAGAATTAAATATAGAGAAACATATCATATTTATATTGACAAATTGCACAATTCCAACTGAGATCTATAGAAATGGAACCTGGAATTTGGAAAAGATAAAGAGCATATGAAGTTATAGTGATGAAACTAGAGAATGTGAGGAATGAATAATATTATAATAACCTATTGTCTAAGTAGAATTCCAAATAAATCTATTAAAACATATTTAGAAAAGAATCATCGAAGTGGGAGACAAAGTGATACTATTTTCCTCTTGATTGAAGCTTAAGACTAAATAGATTTATTACAGATTAAATAAACCATACATAGTTACAAAAACATTCCCCTTAGGTATTATGATGATTAAGGGAGATGAATCATAACACCCCTTCAAATTGAATGTAAAATAGGTGAATAATTACAATGAATACATTTTATAAAAATAAATAGAGGATTCTGTAATCCTCCCTAAAATAATTAAATAAAGAACATCCATATTGTCTATATCCCTTGTATTGATATAGATACCATCAATGTGTAACTTAATATCATTGATTACTATATGTTGGAATTAACTATAATTATTTCTATGTTATGTTTTTGGGAGAGGTAAAAATAAAAAATATGTAAATAATTTTTCCCCCTTGGCTAATTCTATGTGAATTTTGACTCTTAATAAAAAATATATGAGATATCCTTAATATGTTTTCACTGATATTTTATAGTTTACGAATGTTTTTTTTGAAAATCATAGAGTGTTTCTTAGATATTAAATCACAAAATAAATTATATTTATAATAGATCATTTACCATAAAATAAAATAGGTACATTATTGCTTATAAAATTGTTAGAGTTAAAATCTTTTTGTGTTAGTTTACACATATTTTTAATGAATATTTATTTTAATCATTATGAAAATCATTTTCATTGAATGTATCTTTTTGGTAATTTAAATTATAGGATGAGGTAACTGGAAATTTTTATCATAATTAAATGTAATATGGACGTTATATAAAACACCTAAAATGACCAACTTAAAATAAATTGATATATTTCTTTATATGTGGGGGAAAATGGTTAATTGGGATCCCACAGTGATTCCTTTGGAAATTAAGAACGAATAATACGTTTAAATGAATTCAATTTTCATTTATTCGATAAGTGATCAGTAGAGTTCTCTACACATATATTACTAGAAAAAGTTTAATAAGTGCCTAATTTTATAAAACAATGAATACATTTTGGTGAGGGAAATATTGAACCCATGTAAATATGTGGGGAAATTGACTTATAACAATTTGATTTGAGTTTTATAGATAAAGAGGAATCATGAGATCTGTTTTAAAGAAAATAGTATAAATTGATAAATTTAACAAGTTAAAATTATAATTCCACATAAACATATTTATTTCACCACTATAATGATAATTTGAACTTAATAAAGTTTTTTAAATGAGTCAAATTCATATAGGAAGAATGATAATTCAAATAGTAAATAAATGTCATTTTCTTATACTTGGTTTTTGTACATAAATTCTAGTCATCAAACATATAATAAAATAATTGTGTTCTTGATATTTTTCAGGTGTGCAACCAACTATTTTTGGGGGAGTGATAAAAGGATACATTATTTAAAATGAAATATATAATTCGCAATTATTACCTCATCAATCCTTTTTAAAATCTGGATAAAATTAACAATTTTTATCATCTTGTATTTCTAGGGGATAATTTATAATTGAGTATATTTTTTCAATATTAATTGAATAATTTTATTATTGAATTTATTTCAATGGTATTTCTTGAAAGTTCATGTCATTCATTAAGAAATATAATTTTTTATTGAATAAATTGAAATTTATTTTAAAATAAAGAATTTTCAATAATATAATATCAATTTGGAATTTAAATTTTTTATTAGACAATGAACTAGAATTTATTGTGTTTTGGAAAATCTATGTTAATTATAGATGATAATAATCCAAATTGAATTTAAGAATTTTGTAACTTAAAATATTTTTTTAAAATAACTTCCTGAAAATATTATTAATTTATATTTATGATAATTTATCCACAATCAGTTTTTTCATTGTTTTATTTATTGATGATTTTTTTTAGATCAACATATCATTGTTAATCATTCTATATTACCTTACATGATCTTATATAAGATGTCCCCTCACTCTACCACTATATCAACTTACCACAATAGAAGACACAAGTTATCACACCCTAAATATATACATTAAAGACCTCAAGATTAATCCACCAATAACACCATTGAAAAAATTGCCTAAGATTATCTCCACATATACCTACTATATCTCCTAAATCCATAAAACAACGGTGTTCTGTATAGAAATTCCTCACCCCGATCTACCATAACCATCAAGCTGTGGCACTCTCATCTCAATCTTCCACAAAACTCCTAATACAATGCCCTGACTAATTGCTCTTATGAATAACTCTAGTCCTAATACACTATTTTAGTCATGACATGAGTGGTTCTTATTGATGAGGCCATATAAAAATTATGATCTATGAAAGTATAGGTTATCAAATTTTTGGGACACATTTGATTTGTGGATTTAATTATATATATAATAAGGATCTTAGGTCCAAACAAGGGACGATTTTACTAGTTGAGAAAATGAGTGGAACATTAATGAACCAATTCTCATTGATCCATTGTTGAATATATTTTTGACCAAGGCTCGGAATCTAATATGATGTCAGATATGAAGGTAATTGATCTCAAGATTTTTTGTTTTGTTAATTTTTTTAATAATGATAGGACCTCATGCCTTCCCAATGTATAGGTTATAAGTGAGAGGATGGATGAGCACTAATTTCATGAAAGGATTCCTCCTTGTGGGGATTACACTACTTTAAACATTAAAAATACCCATAGTTCCAAACCATTGGTATAACCAAAAAACAATCAGGATGGGAAATACCCACTATTTTATGAATCGTCATTGCTTGAGTTGTCGGTATAGACCTGTACCCACGGTTTTGAAAAACCATGGATATAGAATTAAATATACCCAATGTTTGACCAAACCATGGGTATAAGTCCTTATTCAAAAAAACTCTCTTGGGATTCGATTGTAGTACCTTCCTCCTAGGAACAAACTACTTTACCTCTATTCGGAATCACATTTTTGGTTTCTTTATACATATACATATATATATGTATGTTTATAAAATTTTATTTCCATTAAATTATTTATTATTATTATTGTTGAATAATATAGGCATAATCTATACCAATGGTCTCTCCAAACTGTGGTTATATGTCCTTATAAAAAAACATTGCTGAGATTTGATCCCAACACATTCCACCTGGGAATGAATGATTTTACCACAACCACACTTCACATTATATGATCGTATATATATTTATATATTTATATTTGTTTGTGTTTGCATTTTTGAATGTGTGTTTGTGTGTTTTTTGAATATATATATATATTAAATTATAAATTATTATTATTATTATTATGGAATAATAGTGTCCAAACCTATACTGAGGTAGGAAAAGACTGTGGGTATAGGTTTTCCCATAACTTTTCCCCCATACATTTTATTTACTTTGTTTATAGAAACCATGGGTGTAGTGGTAACCTATACGCATGGTTTTTTGAACTATGGGTATATGTTATTCCCATAAATAAAATTCCATGTGAAACCTATACCCAAAATTTTGAGAGAACCGTGCGTATAGGTTCGTATGATTTTTTCCCCTATGTACCTATAACTAGGGTGTTTTACAAAACAATGGGTATATGTTCATTTTACAATAGGGTTATCTTATATAATTTCTTTAAACAAGTTTCCAGTAACTCAGTTTCTATCCAAAATCTACCCTATAAGTCTGATGAGTGAATATAAGAAATCATTGGGAAACCATAATAATAGTAAATAAAAGTATAAATAAGGTGATCAAGGAAACTTATATTACCATAGAAATCATGATCGGATGAATATTTCAATTGTATCAAGATATTATAAAAATAAATTCAACAATAGTGATATATATTTTGAAAAAATAAAATAAAAGGAAATTTGAAGAAGACATGCAACGAGTTCAACAAAGGGAAGATAAAATGTATGGAGATGTGTGAGAATAAATTGATATAAGTAAAATATTCATCATTATTGGGTTGTTTGTTTAATAATGATAAAATATTAATGGATCATTAGTGTCTCCTAGTGATTTTTATGTCAATAAGATCTTCCACCAAACCCTCTAATCACATCTTATAGTTATCCTTGTCCTCTGTTTCACTAAAATGTAGCACTGGTTAAAACAAGATCATTCAAAGTACAGTTGAAGTAAATTTTAGAGATTATTTCCCAAACTCATAATGAAACCAGCACCTATACCTGAATAAAAACATCCAATTTGGCATGAACCATATTTGTCGATAAATAACCAAATTCCATGACCCAGGATTGAGATAACTGTCTCATATTCAAGTATAAGACTACATTCAGAAAATACCAAGTGCATGATTAATATGGACTGATTCAAGAGTCACTATAACATGCCTAATTTTGAATCCCATCTACTCAGTTCCAATACCGAAACATTATTATTCACCAAATTAATGCATACATAAATATCTCCCTTGATCAAAAATGATTACCACTAGATCCTTTACATAGTAGATAATGTCACCCTTGATTCTGTTTGAATATGTATGGATCTTGATCATGGTAAGAATTCGCAATTTAATAATATTCAAGATGTTCCCACATGGGATTATCCAGACCCTCTATGTTTTCATGTGGTCATAATCAATATATAGTAATTTAAGTATATAATTTTTCGAATGTTTTTGAAATATAAAATTCCTTTGAGATAAAAATCGGATCTATCCTACTCAAGTGGATGAAACATTTTAGTTCATGAAGAATATCAAATAATTCTTTTATAAATGGTTAATTATTCACCAAGGATAGGATTTTATTCCATAATTAATCACTAATGATATGATACAATATTTTTCCCTAGTTTTATTCATTTATTTTTAATATAACCATATTTTGATGGTACAATAATCTCTTAGTAGTGGAGTTGAGTATGTTCCCCGAAACCCCTTTATTAAATTTTGAATTTTTATTGAATTTATCTTCTATAATATCTCATGATTTATTTTAAATTGTTAAAAATATGAGAATATTTTCTTTTTGATATGAATAATGAATTCATATTCCCTCTATAAAGGGAATCCACAAAATGAAAACTTAGTTTCTCTCCAATACATGTTATCGTGAGTAGTGGGCTGATTTAAATGCCAATATTGGGTTTCAATCACTATTTTAGGTGATATTAGTGGTTGTAGTGATTATTTCATCAATTTGTTTCAGGAAAAAACACGTAAAGGGTAATTGAGTGTGGTTTCACTTCATAATATAGAAAATAATAGTGTAAAAGATATGAATAAAGACTTTATAGGTATGTTATTGGAATATCCATTGTTAATCCTCTTATCGAAAAACTATATTTTAATAATATTTAATATGATAATTTTTCTCACACACCAAAACCGTTAAATAATACTATAAGACACTCAAATCATGTTTATCTCCGTAGAAAACGTGATACCTCTTACTAATTCATTTTTTAAGGTTTAAAATATTATTTACAGAGGACCCTATGACATTGAAAATATCCTAGGGGTCTATAAATATGATTCCATGTTCAACCATTTTCAATTCAATAGATATTATATAATTTTTCCATCATGTTATTTGATAAATTAATTGCTGATCATTATCTCCTTCAGAAATAAATTATGGAAGCCTTTTCCTTTATCTCTCTTCCACTCACTACAGTCTATTTGGAAACTATTTCCATAGATTTTAAGATGCATTTTATTCTCCTAGAGGAATTAGATGCATAATGAAATATATTTAAAATACCTATCACATTGTTATAAAATATCTTGAATTGGTTTTTTAATCATTCTAGTTATCTCCATATTTATTGTTTGGAGGAATTATAGATTCCCTTTTATATGGGTGGAATAAATATTTTATAATATAATCTAATTTTTTTATTGAAATTGAAGATAACTTAACTCATTTCGTAGAAAAATCATTGTTTCATCCTATATTCCTCTACGTTGTACTTACTGAAGAGAAAAAACATGTTGTTATAAATATAAAATAGGTTAACGAGAATTACTGGTGTGTTTTTACTAATTCTATCACAAGATAATTAATTGATTCAGATTACCAATGGGGTATTCGTACTCATCAAGGAAGTCATCCCTAATAGAATGATATATATAATAATATAATCAATTTTTGAAATATCATGGGAATTATCCAAGGAGGGGGTGAATTAGAGTATCTGATGTGCCTTTTTCTAAGGGGTTTCTTTATTTCCTCTTGTGTGGATCATGTAACAACCCAAAATTCCATTAATGAAAATACCTCTTGGACTATTTAATTTTATTATTATGGTCATATAAAATGAATGCAGTTATTTGGTTTTATGTTTTGGATTTTAAAATATCATTATGAATTTTGACCATTTCTAATATAGTCGTTGAATAGTGATCGCATGATTAGTATAAATATAGGGCTTTAGAAAATCCAATTTACTCAGAAAAAGGAAGCGATGGCCTCATACAATAGACTTGTCCCATACGAAGCCCATTTTTTGGAGCATGGAATAGAGGTGGCATCATTGGGATTCTCTCTTGACCAAGGACATGCCGAGATTGAAAACGTTATGCTTCAGTAAAACCACCTATGGGAGAAGTGGAAGTTGATAGAGATTACCACTCGAGCGATATTATCGGATCCACCCCAATAGTATGTCACCATCGCACACCTTACCCTAAGGTCTTATACAGGTGTCTTAAGGGGTTATGTACCAAGACCCTATCATTATAATTTTGTCTATTATTTTTGTGTATAATAATGAATATACTTTCATTTTATTGTTGTCACTTTGTAAATAGTTTTTAAAGAAAAAATAGGATTTTATTATTAATGTTCAACTAAGAAATCTAAATTAATAAATTAATGGATTTTTGAATTAAAAATTATTTTTAATAAAATATAATAATTATTAAATTACTTTTTATTAACTATAAATGATTTTATAATTTGTATACATACAACTGTAATTTTTATTAAGGTTTGAAAGCTATTTTGTCAAAAACCAGAAATTTTCGATAAATGTGGGTTTTTATTTCAAAAGTGAAATTTAAATTAGTTTCAAAATTATTTGGATAAAATGAATTTTATTTTTTTCAACTTGGATGTTGAAATTATCCAACGGTGAATTTTTCATAATTTTCTGAGACACTAGAATTTTTGTGTAAAAATTAAATTTCATTTAAATATACAATGTGTTTTATGACATCCTAATGACCCAATAGTGATGTAATAAAATAATATAAAAATTATGTTCTTCTAATATATGTTTTACCATTAATATAATGTGATTTTATTTTTGTTTTATTTATTTTACAAAGCTTTAGTGGACCCTTCAAGAGTTATAAAACATTTTGGTTTTTTAAATCGATTTCCATGAGAGTCTGACTCACCTCCACCTAAAAAACCATATTATTTTAAGAATTTAGGCCATTATACTTATAAAATATTGTCCTCTACTCTCCTTTGGAAAACACAAGGGGAAAATCCTTGGGCGTGTTTGTGGTTTTGATTAGTTTAGGGTGAGGTGTCCAAAACATAAATAATAATGCATTACCTCTCTTTTCCTATATAAACCCACCTAAGCTCCCACTTCCTCTTCACTCAAAGCATTTAGAGTTCATCCAACCTATAACGTCTTCTCTCTATAATCCTCTGATGTCACCCCAGTCTCTAATTAAGTCTCTCTCATACCCCTCCCAATATTTTTGGATCACACTTCCAAGTAAGGGATTATCACTTTCCTTCTTTATGTCCATGTTTCTTAATATTGTTATTCCCTTTTATTTTCAATTATAAATGTTGGGGTATGATTTTTAACCTCCCCCATACTACCCTACTCATGTTTCAATAATGAGAGATCTCGTTTATCTCTCATTATTACCTCCCATATACACCCTTTACCATGTCAAAGTTCTTTATGGAATTTCTCTCTCATCATTTATATTCAAGTAATACTTTTTTATTACATATCTAAATTCCATTACATTTACTGGGAAATGTATCCATATGACCCCCTTACGGTCCATTTCATGTACATAAAATGATACACCGATTTCTCACTCATCATCCATTTTATGAATTCTTATGTCACGTCATTATGCAGCTTAAATTGCATCGCATTTTTCCAAGCCAAAATCATTACGTAGTAAATACCAAACCCATGTCTCTATCAAGGGTATTCCCCATTAGGAGAATGTACATATTTAATAGTACTTTCATGTATTTAATCCACATTCCTTAATCATGTAACAACATATTATTTTAATGAATCCATGTCTTATGATCTATGTAGCACACTTATGCATGAAATAAAATAATAATGAAGGGTGCTCCTTAATAGCGCTCCAATGCATTGGGTAAAGTATGGTATTAAGATATGTAATGTTCAATGAGTGCTGAATCATGCTAATTTAAGAGAAATGATTTTTTACTCATTATTAATGTGAAATTAGGGTTTACTCATTCTCTATATGCAATGAGCTTTGGCCCATTCTAATATCATGTTAAATGTTGTTGCCACATCGCCATGTAATGATTATCATGCTTTATCATGCCTTTATGTACATGTTTCTCTTGTGATACATTGATATGCCTATTTTCTAAAATTTATTTTATTCCACATGTTATTACATGTTTATTTCCTTACAAGGATTTATAGCTCACCCTTTTTTATGCATGTCCTCGGGTTGTTCCATGCAATGATAAGTATGAGGGAATGTAGTGGTCATGTAAAGGAGGTTTTCAATAAGATGTTGTGTTTTTTTAATTCATTATGTAATGATCCTAATCCCCAAAGACACTAGACCTCTCAATCATCTATTTTGTATCATGTGATGGTATTATGTAATAAATTATGTAATGTGTGTAATAAAGAGCAGGTTTTATATAGATGGTATCAAAGGGAGGTTTAGCTATCTTTGGGATTAGGATTATAAAACCTTAGTGAATGACTTATAAATTATACTAAGTATAATAAAAACATACCTAAGTTTTGGTGAGTACTGATTATGTGGTTTATCATGAACATACATCAATTTCTCGATACGACCAGGTTTAGGAGGCTCTGGCACAGATGTACCTTGGAGTGAAAAATCCAACAAGGAGTCTCGGTCATGACCTGAGGTATCCTAGTGCATGAAAACATGCCTTGTTGCACTCATAGTTATGACACTCCCAAGGGATATGCTTTGGTAAATTTATAAGATTTGAAACAACCTTTATTAAGGGAATAAAAAAATCCCTTGAGAATATTTATTGGGAAGTAGATCATGGATACCATAGATTGATGCCTATAGATTTTTAAGTTAAGGAATTAAATGTTATTTATAAGTCCTCTGTTTTTGTCCTTAGATTCCCATTTATATGTTAATACCTTAAGCTACTCATACCTATGTATATATCTGATATAGTAGAACAAGAATCAAAAAGTTAAAGGTAGGGTTATTTCCCATAGTACTACAGATTCTTTTATATCCTGAAAGTTTAGTATAACAATCCCAACACCAAAAATAATCATAGAAGTAAATATTTCAGTGAGTACAACAAATGCGGAAATCATTGCATCTAATGAATATAACTAATCCCCTATTATAATTTGTGGATTGAACTTAATATAAATCATCAACATAATCCCTCTGGTGGAATTTGAAGTAATTCATTGAATGGATTTGCTTTCCTTGTATAGAGCCAACAGAAATTGCCGTGAAAGGGAAATCACTCTCCATGTGGAGAATCGACCCCCAATTTTGTACAAGTTCACAAAGGGGGAGGAATATTATTTAGTTCCATCATATCAAGAATGGATATTACTTTCCAATGAGCATGCATATCTGGTTCAAATAATTGATTCCAATGAAGCAACCATCCTTGAAGTCATGCCTATTGTGAGGCAATTCGCTGAAGTTATTCCCGGGAAATTTCCTAGTCTCACTCCTAAAAGAGATTTTGGATTCTCAATTGACCTTATACTTGGGGAATTGCCAATATCCAAGACTCCATATAGAATGGATGTTTTAGATCTTGAGGAGCTAAAGAAACAACTACATGTGAATCAAGATGAAGGTTTTAAACGCCCAAGTGCCTCTCCATGGGGTGCAACAGTCCTCTTCGTCAAGAAGAAGGATGGTTCAATGAAAATTTTCATTGATTATTGTGATATCAACAGAATCTTGATAAAGAAAAAGTATCCTCTTCCACGAATTGATGACTTTTTTGATCAACTGTGTGGATCACAATACTTTACCAAGGTTGATTTGCGGTCGGGATATTATCAATTAAAGGGGAATAAGGAATATATACCAAAGACTACATTTTGTACAAGATATGGGCATTGTCAATTCATAGTAATGATTTTCAGACACACAAAAGCTCCATAAATCTTCATGGACATGATGAATCAAGTTTTTAGATATTACCTTGACAAATTTTGGGTAGTATTTATAGATGATATTATAATAATGTCCAAAAACAAGGAGGACCATGAGGATCATCTATGAATTATACTAGTGACCATGTAGAAGTATAAGATCGATAAAAAGTAAAAAAAGTGTGATTTCATGTTGAAGGAGGTCTCGTTCTTGGGTCATTTCATCACAAGCAATGAGATATTAGTGGATCCTTCCAAGACATCTACACTTGAGGGATGGATGACACCAATATCGGTAACAGATATCCATATCTTCTTGGAGATAGTAGGATATTATCGCAGATTTGTGAGAAATTTCTCATGATTTTCTAACCCGCTTACCAAGCTAACTCGGAAGGCAGTAAAGTTTTCTTGGAGTGATGAATGTGAAGAGGGCTTCATGGTGTTTAAAAGGAGGCTTATCATTGTGCTCATGCTCACATTACCCATGAGTAGAGAACTCTTTGTTGTATTTAGTGATACATCGAAGAAGGTAATGGGTTGTGTGTAGATGGAGAATAATTAATTGATAGCCTATGACTCAAGGCGGTTGATAATACCTGAGAAAAACTATCCCACACAAGATCTGGAGTTAGAGGATGTGATATTTGGGTTGAAAATCTAGTGGAATTATCTCTATAGGGGGAATTGTGAGATATATACTGATCATAAGTGCCTAAAATATATATTCACATAGAAATAAAATAATATGAACCAAATAAGATGGATAAAACTCATCATTTACTGTGAATTCTAAGTTCATTACCACCCAAGGGAAGTGAACAAGGTTGTAGATGATCTAAGTAGAAAGTATACAATGATTCTTTCATTGATGAGAATCGATAAGGATCCAATCTTCTAGGATTTATATAGGATGGACATGGGAAGTTTTAATCGAGGAATATCATCAATCCTTTATCAAATTATTGCTCACCATCCCCCTTGTAGTAAATTATGGATGCTCAAATAAAGGATATAGAAATTACAAAAAAGGTGAAATCTGTAAAAAATGGGAAATCCTAAGAGTTCATGGTTGGAAAGGATGGAATTCTGAGATTTGGGTCATGATTATGTGTGCCATATGATCCAAAGATAATGAATATGCTTCTAAATGAAGCATATAGCTGATCCTTCTCTATTCTCCTAGGGAGCATAAGGATGTTTCGAGATCTCTGAGAAAACTTTCGGTTGGACAATATGAAAAGGGTGATTTCTGAATATACGTCAAAGTTCCTGATATGTCAAAAAGTGGTGGTTGAGAGACAAACATCTAATGGGATGATGCAACCACTACCCATATGATCATGGATGTGGGAAAACATTACCATGAACATTGTTACTAGACATCCAAGGACATATAGAGGAAGAAGTGATATATGGGTTGTTGTGGACCATCTTATTAAGACAACACACTTTAATGTGATTCTGGAGGATTTATAATTAGGTCAACTTGAACTGATTTACATCAATGAAGTGGTAAGGTTGCATAGAGTACCACTATCTATTGTATCTGATCATGATCTGAGATTCACCTCGTTGTTGAAGAAATTTCTCTAACATTCTCTAAGAATGGAACTGAACTTCAATACAACCAATCATCCTCAAACTGATTTCCAATCTAAGGGAACTATTCAGACACTTGAAGATATGTTAAGAAAATATTCTATGGACTTCAAAGGAGGGTGTGACAAACATCTTCCATAGGATTAATTATCCTACAATAATAGTTTCCACTTGAGCATCTAAATGTCACCATACGAGTCCCTTTATGGAAAACGATATATAAAACTGGTGTGTTGGGATGAAGATTGTTAGCTTATGCTGCTAGGACCTTAAATGGTCAATGAAATAGTGGAGAAGGATAAAACCATACAGGAGCATATCAAGGCATCCCAAAGTCGAAAAAAAAGATTTATATAGATAACCATCAATGAGATATTGAGTTCAAAGTTTGAGACATGTTATTTCTATGCATATCTCTATGTAATCAGGTCCTGAGGTTTGGAATGGAAGGGATGTTAAGTCCCAGGTAGATCGGACCCTTCTAGATTCATAATCATGTTAGGGTTGTGGCTTATTGACTATCACTTCCTCTTACCATGTAAAAAGTACATGGTTTCCTTATTGTATCCCTCTTATGGAAGTACATATCAGACCCTTCACATGTACTCTCTTAAAAGGTGGTATAGTTAGAGGATGATCATTCATAGGAGGAGTGTCACGACCCGCCCTCGGGGTCCGTGCCGTGACTACCCCAAGCCCGCCTTCCATAGGCCAGGGGCTGGCGACTAGCACCAAGGCGTAAATCCCGGTAAAAAGGGAAGGCATTGCCTTTGAAAAGTAAACACACACCCCAGAGTAAACAAGCGGAAAGTAAACACTAAGCAAGCAGAGTACAACTGAAAGTGCGGAAAAGTAAATGGGCCAGAATACAAACCTAAACTGAAAGTAAAGTACAACTCGAAAAGGGGAAAAACAGCAACAGAAAGTAAAAGCCGCTACTCCGAGCTGTCCACTGGAAACCCCACCTGAAGGGTGGGTACAGATAGCTCCTCTGCTCCACGGGTCCCACCGTCCGCTCCGTGCTCGTCCCGCCCAGTGGTCCACCTCCGGGTACCGTCCCGCTCTGCAAGCCTCAGCTAAGGTCAACGCTGTCCGTCGTCTGCAACCAACACAACGAAGTGCGGGCAAAGCCCGTGCAGGGGTGAGTATAAGCTACTCAGTAGGGACCCCGAGACCCCTGAAGGTCTCTCAAATCCACAAAGGATAAACCACGAAGAAAAGTACAATCACGAAGTATCAACCGACACTGCTTAGGTATATGCCCATACATATACCTAAGTCATCAATTCAAATACGCTCCAACCTCCGAGCCCAAGTACAACTCAGTCCACGCAGGAAAGTATACGTATTCCACATAGGAAAGCAGAACAAAATCCACACTGGATTGCACAACAAAATCCACACAGGAAAGCAACAGGATTCAGCTCACACAGGTATACTTCTTCAAGGACGATAAAGATGATCACTGATCCATCTAAGTCGTCGGACCCACGAAGGATCGATAGGTAACTAACCCCCGCAGAAGACCCACACAGGATCGGGCTCACACAGAACCTGTAGGCGCTGGCTCACACAGAACCGCTGAGCGCAAGGACCCACACAGGATCGGGCTCACACAGAACCTGTAGCACTGATCCACGTAGGATCGCTGAGTGCAGTAGTCGTCGTCGTCGAATCCACACAGGATCTCTGTACTGTCGTCGTCAAATCCACACAGGATCTCTGTACTGTCGTCGTCAAATCCACACAGGATCTCTGTACTGTCGTCGTCAAATCCACACAGGATCTCTGTACTGTCGTCGTCGCAGTCACAATAGCAGAAGAACAGTCGCAACCAGCACTAGGGTTCCCGCACACAGCAAACTCGTACGGAGGGTCCGCTCCACGAGCCGAGAGGTTGATACATCAACTGTCACGAAGACCGATGTTGATGTATCCAAAAGTTCCGTATCGTCAACAGGAACTCAACGCAACAGACGGCGCGTCAATCGGACGCCCGGTCTGAGAGTTATAGGCATTTTCGTCTCCGGGGCCCGGTTGGTTTTTAAGGCAAAACCAACCCGACCGTACTCCACCTGCGTCCAAACCTCGGGCGGAGTATGCCAAAATATCCGTCTCACTAAGAGGAACACTACGCGACTGACGGCACGTCAATCGGACGTCCGTAGCTCAAGATATGAGCGTTTCCGCTCCAAAGGCCCGGTTGGTTTCGTGAACGAACCAACCCGGCCGAACTCAAAGTAAACCGAAACCTTGAGTGCGATATACCGAAACGACCGTCTCGATCCAAGGATCGCGTTGCCGCAGACGGTTCGTCATTCGGAGGTCCGAGGCTCAAGTTATGAGCCAAAAACCAAATCTGGTCCGGAACGGGGGGGTCCGGGTCCGGGCCGACCCGGCCCGACCCCCCCCCCCCCCCCCGGGGCGGCGCGGCGGCCGGCGGCGGCGGTCGGCGGCGGCGGATGGCGGCGCGGCGGCGGCGCGGCGGCGGGCCGCGTGGCGGCGGCGGCGGGCCGCGTGGCGGCGGCGGGCAGCGTGGCGGCGGCGGCGGGCCGCGTGGCGGCGGCGGGCCGCGTGGCGGCGGCGGAAGGCACGCGGGGCTAAGCCCCGCGTTTCACAAGCGGCACGGCTAAAAGCCGTGCCTTGTATTAAAAACGGCCCCCGCAAGTGGGGGCCGGCTGAATAAAACCGGGGGGGCTTTGCCCCCCCTCCTTAAATGAACCGCCCCCCTCATTAAGAGGGGGGTCTTGAAGGACCGGCCGGGGGTTTAATCCCCCGGTTTTTATGACATCCGGCCGGCCCGCTGGCCGGCCGGTTTTTACCAACGGGACCGGAATTTCCGGTCTTGCCCTCGACTTCGGACGCCGGCGGCCCGGCCGCCGGTCTTTCCTTCCGCCGCGGCCCGGAACCGGCCGCGGTCTCCTCGTCTCACCGCGGCCCGGAACCGGCCGCGGTGTTCGTCGTCCGGCGCGGTGCGACGGCACCGCGCCCCTTTCGCCGTGCCATGAATCCTCCCAACGCGGCGCGACGGCGTCGCGTTCTTGAAGTCTCTCCTCGGCGAAGCGCGACGGTGTTGCGGAAAATTATAAGCATGTTCATCCGCGTGGTGCGACGGCACCACGCCTCTTGCTTCCACCCGCATGAATAAAACGAGAACTAAGGAGGGGGGGTTCGGCCGTGTTCATGCGGTCCGACCCCCCTCACGTTAATTAATAACATAACTAAAGAAATCCAAAAGCCTCACATTTAGTCATGCTAAAATCCATGATTCAAGAATGGAATAAAAATAATCAATAAATAACATCCCCTACCTCGGGTTTGAGATTCAAAGAATCTTCTACGTTCCGCGGAAGACGGCGTCGCGGAAGTCGGGCGTCGCGGTCGTCGTTCGTCAAATCCGTTGATGAAGAGTTACGTCCGATGCGACACGTTGTTGGCGGATCTTCGTTTGCCGACGAAGAAGGCCCGAGGAGGATGCGGCGTTCCCTCTTGTTGACACCGAGGACGAAGAAGAGAGGCGTCGTTCTTCGTCGGAGTTTGAGCGTTCTTCGTCAAGATGAACGTTCTTCGTCAAGATGAAGAAGATGGAGGAGGAGCTCTAAAAAGCTCTCAAGGGAACAAACGACAACCCTTAAACAAATAAGATTGCATCTTATTTTATTAACACATAACTCAAAAGAATTTCAAATGTTTGAAATTCAAAAGAGTTTAACTCCCCAAAATTAAATTAAGTAACTTAAGTCATTAAAGAGGGGGGTTAAGTCTGTTGAGAGAATTTGAAAAGAAAAGGGGGTTCGTGTGGGCCCCACCACACTTAATCCTCCCAAGGGAGGTTAAGTGGGTGTGGGTCCCACTTCCAACCTCCTTTGGTAGGTTTTTAAATAAGTTAAAATAAAATTTGTCTTTACACAAATTTTATTTAACTTAACTGAAAAACCCCAAAACGTAACTTTCAACCCGCAACAAACGCAACTCCCGAAAAGGTCTCATTAAGCGAATACCGGCGCTGCGAGTTCATCGGTGCCCTCGGATTTCAATTCCGAGCACCGGATCAAAAGTTAGGAATTCCCGCTCGTTCGTTCACTGAACGTACCCGAGCCAAACTTCGGAAATTAATTCCGGGCACTCCGGGCCTCGGAATCAGGTGCCGTCTGAAACCGCGCTCTTGTAAAATTCTAAAGAAAATTAAGAAAAAATTTTCCTTGAATTTTACGGGTCTTTACATTACTCCCACCTCAGGGCTTTACGTCCCCGTAAAGCTACATCAAAACTAGGGAAACCAAAAGAGAGTACTTAGCACGCATCTGAGCCCTCCGCTCCCATGTGCTCTCTTGGAGATTCCCATGCCGCCATCTGTTGCGCACAAGAGGAATCGATCGCCCATGTAGGACCCGCTCCTGGATGACATGGACCTCTTTTGACGTGGCCCGGACCATCTCTGGTCCCACAAGAGCTGCAAGATTTCTTCTTTGCCGAAAAGAGAAACCTGGTCTCATCCCCTGGATGAACCACATTCTTTGCCTAAAACAGTCAATCCTAACATGGATGATACTAATCCATACTAAGGATGACGTCGTAAGGCCTCGACGCTACTACTAAGAGATTCAACCGTTACTCTCGCCTCCAAGGGTTGAGTCACACTGTCGGCATCAGTGTGTGGTAACTGGGTCTCCTCCAGTAGATGTCTCACAAGTGAGGGTCAAGTCAACAGCCAAAACTGGAACCTCTTAGTAACATTACGATAGAGGACAGGAACGAAAACATCACAAGGTATGCGTCTTTTATTATTGCAGCTCGTAATACAAGACGCTACACAAAAGCAACAAGGAACCAGAAGTACAAAGGATGTAACCACTAGTTCTGCTCCTGTCCATCGGCTCCCAGAGCTCCATGATCGAAGGCCTCGGCTGCCTGAAGCTGAGCTCTCCCCTGCGGTCGGGGTGGGCCTCCTGGTGGTGGTGGTGGTAGAGCCTCAAAGCGTCGGCCACCACCAGCTGCTCGTCCAGCTCCTCTGCCTCGTCCGCCTCCTTCCTGCAGACCGCCACGGTCGAACCTCTGCCTCTGCCTAGGTGGTTCCTCAACCGTCTGTTGCTCCTCCGTATGGCGGGTCGGGCAGTCACGAGCCATGTGGCCTCGCCCGCCGCATGCATAGCACTGTCTTCCACTCGAAATACTGGCTCCGCGTTGTGTGCCCTGCACTGCTGAGCCAGTGCCCTGAGGTCTGGTCTGTCTGGACCCCTGAGTCATTCGTCGACTGCCAGCTGCAGATGACTCTGCCACGTGCCGCCCTGCGGTGGGTCGCTGTGCTGGTGTAGACTCAGAAAGGAAGCTCTCGATCAGAAGAGCCCGCTCCAGTACTCCTGTCTGAGTCGGTATGTTGAGGGAGATCAGCGATGCCCTGATCTCGTGTCTCAAACCCTGCTCGAAGGTCCGGGCCCGGAAGAATGGGTCCCGTACCATGTCGGTCGAGTAGCGCGAGAGATCGGTAAATCTCGCCGAGTACTGGGAGACCGTCATGCTGCCCTGCCGCAGCTGTAGAAGCTCCTGGATGCGCACCGCTCGGAGGGTGGCTGGGACGAACTCCGAGCGGAAGATGCTCTCAAAGTCCGTCCAAAGAAGAGATGCCTCATCGTGTACCTGGAGCATCAAGCTCCACCATCGTCCTGCTGCTGCGTGTAGTAGGCTCGCAGCGAGGATCACCATGAGGTCTGCTGGTGTCCTCACTAGCCTAAACACTCGAACCACTGCCTCCAGCCAGTCCTCTGCTGCCTGGGGATCCGTCTCCCCGCGAAACCTGGGCGGTCGCTGGCGCTGAAACTCATGCAGTGCGCTGAGGCGACGTGCATCGTCAGCGGCTGCTGCTGGAAGCATCGGGGGATCGGCGGGTAAAGCTACTACCGGTGCCACTGCTGACAAAGGGCCCTGCACCGAAGCCTCGTCGCTCGGTGGGCTGTCGTCTCGCTCGACTCTCGGAACCCTAGCTGGCTGCCGTCGTGGGGCCATCCTGAAAAGGAAACAGGTGCGCCACGATTAGAACAGTATACCTAGTGAGCTGGCACAAGTAATCACAAGGAAAACTTGAGACTTTCATAAAGCAGATCAGTATACCCAGTGAGCTGACACAAGTAATCACAAAGAAAACTTTGAAACACACACGCAATCAATGTTTTCGTGCATTAATTCGGAAATCAGAAGTCAAGGTCCTGGTGTACGGATACGTCGGCCGCCGCACCAACACTGGACTCCCTGGACTGATAACCACACTCAATAAGCTAAACATTATTGCTTCACATAGAAAAGATCAGAGTTCGCGGTAGAACCGAACTCCTCTGATACCAATTTGTCACGACCCGCCCTCGGGGTCCGTGCCGTGACTACCCCAAGCCCGCCTTCCATAGACCAGGGGCTGGCGACTAGCACCAAGGCGTAAATCCCGGTAAAAAGGGAAGGCATTGCCTTTGAAAAGTAAACACACACCCCAGAGTAAACAAGCGGAAAGTAAACACTAAGCAAGCAGAGTACAACTGAAAGTGCGGAAAAGTAAATGGGCCAGAATACAAACCCAAACTGAAAGTAAAGTACAACTCGAAAAGGGGAAAAACAGCAACAGAAAGTAAAAGCCGCTACTCCGAGCTGTCCACTGGAAACCCCACCTGAAGGGTGGGTACAGATAGCTCCTCTGCTCCACGGGTCCCACCGTCCGCTCCGTGCTCGTCCCGCCCAGTGGTCCACCTCCGGGTACCGTCCCGCTCTGCAAGCCTCAGCTAAGGTCAACGCTGTCCGTCGTCTGCAACCAACACAACGAAGTGCGGGCAAAGCCCGTGCAGGGGTGAGTATAAGCTACTCAGTAGGGACCCCGAGACCCCTGAAGGTCTCTCAAATCCACAAAGGATAAACCACGAAGAAAAGTACAATCACGAAGTATCAACCGACACTGCTTAGGTATATGCCCATACATATACCTAAGTCATCAATTCAAATACGCTCCAACCTCCGAGCCCAAGTACAACTCAGTCCACGCAGGAAAGTATACGTATTCCACATAGGAAAGCAGAACAAAATCCACACTGGATTGCACAACAAAATCCACATAGGAAAGCAACAGGATTCAGCTCACACAGGTATACTTCTTCAAGGACGATAAAGATGATCACTGATCCATCTAAGTCGTCGGACCCACGAAGGATCGATAGGTAACTAACCCCCGCAGAAGACCCACACAGGATCGGGCTCACACAGAACCTGTAGGCGCTGGCTCACACAGAACCGCTGAGCGCAAGGACCCACACAGGATCGGGCTCACACAGAACCTGTAGCACTGATCCACGTAGGATCGCTGAGTGCAGTAGTCGTCGTCGTCGAATCCACACAGGATCTCTGTACTGTCGTCGTCAAATCCACACAGGATCTCTGTACTGTCGTCGTCAAATCCACACAGGATCTCTGTACTGTCGTCGTCAAATCCACACAGGATCTCTGTACTGTCGTCGTCGCAGTCACAGTAGCAGAAGAACAGTCGCAACCAGCACTAGGGTTCCCGCACACAGCAAACTCGTACGGAGGGTCCGCTCCACGAGCCGAGAGGTTGATACATCAACTGTCACGAAGACCGATGTTGATGTATCCAAAAGTTCCGTATCGTCAACAGGAACTCAACGCAACAGACGGCGCGTCAATCGGACGCCCGGTCTGAGAGTTATAGGCATTTTCGTCTCCGGGGCCCGGTTGGTTTTTAAGGCAAAACCAACCCGACCGTACTCCACCTGCGTCCAAACCTCGGGCGGAGTATGCCAAAAGATCCGTCTCACTAAGAGGAACACTACGCGACTGACGGCACGTCAATCGGACGTCCGTAGCTCAAGATATGAGCGTTTCCGCTCCGAAGGCCCGGTTGGTTTCGTGAACGAACCAACCCGGCCGAACTCAAAGTAAACCGAAACCTTGAGTGCGATATACCGAAACGACCGTCTCGATCCAAGGATCGCGTTGCCGCAGACGGTTCGTCATTCGGAGGTCCGAGGCTCAAGTTATGAGCCAAAAACCAAATCTGGTCCGGAACGGGGGGGTCCGGGTCCGGGCCGACCCGGCCCGACCCCCCCCCCCCCCCCCCCCCCCCCGGGGCGGCGCGACGGCCGGCGGCGGCGGTCGGCGGCGGCGGACGGCGGCGCGGCGGAGGCGCGGCGGCGGGCCGCGTGGCGGCGGCGGCGGGCCGCGTGGCGGCGGCGGAAGGCACGCGGGGCTAAGCCCCGCGTTTCACAAGCGGCACGGCTAAAAGCCGTGCCTTGTATTAAAAACGGCCCCCGCAAGTGGGGGCCGGCTGAATAAAACCGGGGGGGCTTTGCCCCCCCTCCTTAAATGAACCGCCCCCCTCATTAAGAGGGGGGTCTTGAAGGACCGGCCGGGGGTTTAATCCCCCGGTTTTTATGACATCCGGCCGGCCCGCTGGCCGGCCGGTTTTTACCAACGGGACCGGAATTTCCGGTCCCGCCCTCGACTTCGGACGCCGGCGGCCCGGCCGCCGGTCTTTCCTTCCGCCGCGGCCCGGAACCGGCCGCGGTCTCCTCGTGTCACCGCGGCCCGGAACCGGCCGCGGTGTTCGTCGTCCGGCGCGGTGCGACGGCACCGCGCCCCTTTCGCCGTGCCATGAATCCTCCCAACGCGGCGCGACGGCGTCGCGTTCTTGAAGTCTCTCCTCGGCGAAGCGCGACGGTGTTGCGGAAAATTATAAGCATGTTCATCCGCGTGGTGCGACGGCACCACGCCTCTTGCTTCCACCCGCATGAATAAAACGAGAACTAAGGAGGGGGGGTTCGGCCGTGTTCATGCGGTCCGACCCCCCTCACGTTAATTAATAACATAACTAAAGAAATCCAAAAGCCTCACATTTAGTCATGCTAAAATCCATGATTCAAGAATGGAATAAAAATAATCAATAAATAACATCCCCTACCTCGGGTTTGAGATTCAGAGAATCTTCTACGTTCCGCGGAAGACGTCGTCGCGGAAGTCGGGCGTCGCGGTCGTCGTTCGTCAAATCCGTTGACGAAGAGTTACGTCCGATGCGACACGTTGTTGGCGGATCTTCGTTTGCCGACGAAGAAGGCCCGAGGAGGATGCGGCGTTCCCTCTTGTTGACACCGAGGACGAAGAAGAGAGGCGTCGTTCTTCGTCGGAGTTTGAGCGTTCTTCGTCAAGATGAACGTTCTTCGTCAAGATGAAGAAGATGGAGGAGGAGCTCTAAAAAGCTCTCAAGGGAACAAACGACAACCCTTAAACAAATAAGATTGCATCTTATTTTATTAACACATAACTCAAAAGAATTTCAAATGTTTGAAATTCAAAAGAGTTTAACTCCCCAAAATTAAATTAAGTAACTTAAGTCATTAAAGAGGGGGGTTAAGTCTGTTGAGAGAATTTGAAAAGAAAAGGGGGTTCGTGTGGGCCCCACCACACTTAATCCTCCCAAGGGAGGTTAAGTGGGTGTGGGTCCCACTTCCAACCTCCTTTGGTAGGTTTTTAAATAAGTTAAAATAAAATTTGTCTTTACACAAATTTTATTTAACTTAACTGAAAAACCCCAAAACGTAACTTTCAACCCGCAACAAACGCAACTCCCGAAAAGGTCTCATTAAGCGAATACCGGCGCTGCGAGTTCATCGGTGCCCTCGGATTTCAATTCCGAGCACCGGATCAAAAGTTAGGAATTCCCGCTCGTTCGTTCACTGAACGTACCCGAGCCAAACTTCGGAAATTAATTCCGGGCACTCCGGGCCTCGGAATCAGGTGCCGTCTGAAACCGCGCTCTTGTAAAATTCTAAAGAAAATTAAGAAAAAATTTTCCTTGAATTTTACGGGTCTTTACAAGGAGAATCCAATAAAGATCTTGGATCGTAGAGACAAAGTCATATGCAACAAGACTACTCATCTGGTCTAGGTACTATGTAGAAACCATAAGTACGAAGAGGCAATATGGGAACTGGAAGAAAAAATGAAGGAAAAGTACCCATACATATTTTTGTCTTAGTATTTAAAATAAAATTTCATGGGAGAAATTTTATAATGGTGGAAGATTGTAACGACCCAAAAATTCATTAATGAAAAAGCCTCTTGGTCTATTCAAATGTCTTCTTATGGTTATGTAAAATTCATGCACTTATATGGTTTTTTGTTTTTTATTTTTAAATACTATTATGAATTGTGACCATTGCTAATATATCCATTGAACAGTGATTGCATGATTATTATTAATATAGGGCTTTATGTAATCCAATTTACTCAGACAAAGGATGTGATGGCGTCATATAGTAGACATTCCTCATACGAATACAATTTGTCGGAGCTTGGAAAGAAGGTGGTGTTATAAAGCTTCTCTCTAGAGAAATTCCAAGCTATGTTGAATACGTTAAGCTTGAGTGGAACCTCCTATAGGAGAACTGGAAGTTGGTTTTGATTACCACTCGAGCGATGTTATCTATGCCACCTCAAGAGTCTTTCACCATAGTGCCCCTTACCCTAAGGTCTTAGGTGGGTGTTTTAAGGGGTTATGTAAAGAGACCATATAATTATGATTATATAAAATATTTTTTTAACTAATAGAGAATATACTTTCATTTAATTGTTGTTACGTTGTAAATAGTTTTTAAAGTAAAAATAGTATTTTTTTAGTTAATGTTCAACTAAGGAATAAACTTTGATAAATTAATGGATTTTTGAATTAATCAATATTTTAATAAAATATTGTTAATTGTGATTTAATTTTTATTAAGTATAAATTATTGTACAATTTTAGTAATATAGTCATAATTTTTATTAAGGTTTGAAAGCAATTTTTGTCAAAACCCAATAATATTCGATAAATGTGATTTTTTATTTTAAAAGTAAAAATTTACATATTTAAAAAATTATTTGGATAAAATGAATTTTTTTTGAAATCAGTATGTTAAAATTATCCAACAGTATATTTTTTATAATTTTCTAAGATAGTCGAATGCTTGGGTAAAAATTAAATTTCGGTAAATATATATTGTGTTTCTTGACATCATAATGACCCAATAGTAATGTAATAAAACACAATAAACATTATGTTAGGCCAATATATGTTTTACCATTAAAATTATTTGATTATAGGTTTGTTTTATTTATTTTAAAATGCTTTAGTGGACCCTTCGATACTTATAAATCATTTTAGTTTTTTAAATTGATTACCTTGAGAATGTGACTCACCTCCACATATAAAACACTATTATTTTAAGAAGTTCATCCATTTTACATATAAAATATTTTTTCTCCCTTCCCTTTGTAAAAAAACAATGGAAAAACCAATGGGCTAGTTTTTAGTTTTGATTAGTTTAAGGTGAGGTGTCCCAAACCTAAATAATAATGAAATCCCTCTCATTTCCTATATAAACCCAACAAATATCCCACTTCCTCTTCACTAAAAGCCATTTTAGTTCGTCCAAAATAGGACCTCCTCTCCCTAGATTCTTACCAAGGCTCCCCAAGCTCCCATTAAGTCTCTCTCAAGCCCCTCCCAAGCCTTTGGGATCACACATCCATGTAATGGATTCTCACTTTCCTTATTTATGTCCATGTTTACTTATATTGTAATGCCCTTTTATTTTAAATTATAAATGTGGGGGTATGATTTCTCATTACCCCATACATCCCTATTCATGTTTTCATAATTAGAGATCCCATTTATCACTCATTACGGCCTCCCATGTACACTTATTACCATGCCGAAATTCTGTAAGGAATTTCTCTCTTATCATTTACATTCTAGCAATGCTTTTGTATTGCGTATCTAAATTCCATAACATTTGTTGTGAAAGGTATCAATATTACCCCCATGTTGTCCATTTCTTGTAAATCTTATGTGTTACTCAATTCAATCTCATAAACCATTTCTATGAATTCTTATATCATGCCGTTATGCAACCAAAATTGCACCATGTTTTTGCAAGCCAAAATCATTGTGTAGTAAATACCATACCAATGTCTCTAACAAGGGTATTCACTTTTATGCACATATACATAATTATTGGTACTTTCATATATTTATTCCACATTCCATAATTGTGGAATAACATCAGATGATAATGAATCCATGTTTTATGATCTATGTGGCAAACTTATGAATTAAATGAAATAATTATGAAGGTTGTGCCCTAATATCGCTCAAAGGAATTTCATAAATTATAGTGTCATGATACATCATATGAAATGAGTGTTGAAATATGATAATTCATGTGAAATGTTGATTTACTCATGCTTCATGTGCAATTAGGGTTTAATCATGCTCTATGTGCAATGATCCTTGGCTCATGCAAATATCATGTTAAATGTTGTTGCCACATCACCATGTTATGATTATCATTCATTATCACTCCTCTATGTTCAGGTTTCTCTTATGCTCTATTGATATTCCTATTTTCTAACATGTAATTTATATCTCATGTTATTCCTTGTTTATTCCCTTAATGGGATTTATAGCTCACCATTTTTTATGCATGTCCTCAGGTTATCCCATGTAATGCTAAGTATAAGGGAATATAGTGTTCATGTAAAGGATGTTTTCAATAAGATGTTGTGTTTTACGTTTTAAGTTATTATGTAATTGTGCTAATCCTTGAAGACACTATACCTCTCTATAATCTATATTGTATCTAGTGATGGTTTTATGTAATAAATTATGTTATCTGTGTAATAAAGACAAGGTTTGTTATAGGTAATATTTAAAAAATTTATTTTCGGTCCCAAACTATTACTAACTACAAAGGTGTAGTATATTAGTAGTGAGGGGTTCAGTCCATATGGAGACTATCATTTTTTGGCTTTAAGGGAATCTAGCTTTCAGACCTGTAAGGGAGTCCTTTCTAGAGTGTTATGTTTGGGAATTCTATATGAGTTCTAATTTGGGATGTCTTACTTTATCAAATGAGTGATCAGGATCGAGTGAGTGTTTGGACGAATGATATCCTTTATGTCTAACCATCGAAATATCCTTTTTCTTAGTCTGTGAAGCCAACAGGGTTCACTAGTTGACTTTTGTCTTAGTCTCCTATCTCTACCTAGGAAGTGTCTATTCCACTATTAATAGATAGAAACACCCTAAGTGCATTATGATTTTCTTTTTAAGAAGAATTATTCCTCAGATAGTGGTCATAGTGCATTATAATTCACATAGGATAGATTAATTTTCTTGATTGTCTCATGGTCAGAGGCATTCTCACAAATGTGTAAGGTCCCTGAATTTATATCCTAATTACAATTTCACTTTTACATCCCTAGTTCAGATTTGGAATTATATGTTACTTTTATAAGAACATCACTCGATCCCTACACCTAAAAGATTTATCTACTCAATGCGGGGTAGATTGTTGTTGAATAACTATGAGGTAGAATTTCTAAGAGGTTTATAATCATTGATTAAATAAGGATCGTACAACAGATGTCTAAATGATAATTGAAATAACATGCCAGAAAAAATCCACAATTATAACTAGAACATACTTGGAAAAAGGAGGGAAAATTTAATCTAATAGACTTGAATGAGTTGAATAATGGAAGCTCCCAGTCTCTTGGGTTATTTAATGTACTAAGAAATGTGAATAAATTGAGATTTGAAGAGAAAAATGTCTAGAGAGTTCGTTGGGAATTTAAATAGAGAAAATAAATTTATCCAAAAGAGTCAAAATATCTATCACTATTCTATTTATATAGGTGATTTTGATCATGGTGTGTACCATTTGTCTGTGTCAACTTCCTATAGATCTCCAATTGGGCACATTGTTCTTGGGAATTAAGAGGTTTGACTAGAAAGACTATGTGTAACTATTATTAACAACATGTACCCCACATTTATTCTACCTATTTGGGGATTCTACGTGAATTTCCCATTTAGCACATTGACTCGGTATCATGTCATGTATGAGGAATTCATGAAGTGTAGTGGATTTTCCCTTAATGGTATCTTGGTTTTGTCATGACAACCTTCATGACTTGAAGTTAGGTTTTGAGCTTTGGATACACGATGTGTATGAGGCAATCACATCATGTAATCAATTACTCTTGCACTATTTGGACTGATTTCTCTTGAAAACTATTTATGCTTTTATTCCTGTAAAATAAGACACATACCACATGCATTATTTCATATTTTAATAAAAATCAACGAATGATGGACAAAAAAATCTATATATACATTTTTCTTGTCAAATCTCTCCACACTGTAACTGTTCCTAGTACTCAATCAATAATGTCTCAACAAATGTTTCATAAAGGATAAAAAAATTTGTAATGTGAGAAAGATTCATTATGTCCATACAATTAAATTAGGTTTATATAGAGAAATGGTCAATTTCTAGAATCAATCCTATAGATAATGTCATTTATGCATCATAGTTCGGATTTCTAAAACAAATTTTCTTATTTTAATTATAATCTTTTAACCATTTCCTAAGTTATATGCACAATTTTATTTTGCCTCACAATTTCTCTCATCACTAAAGGTGGAAATAAAAATTGAGTTTTGCTCGTACCAGGAGTCCATGTTCATATCTATATACTTGCGCTAGTTCTACCATATCCACTGCGTAAAGTCAAGTAAACAAACTAATATTGAGGGATTATGTAATTGGGTTCTGATGACTCTTTGGCTATGGGTATATAGGAATGATATGAAAAATTAGGCTCAAAACGAGGTTATGCTCTGCATTACAATGTAAAAACGTGTCAAAACAAGTGTGATGTCATTCCTCCTTCTATCTGGTCCAATTGGCCCTCCATCAGCTCGGGTTGGATTTATATATAAACAAGAAGATACATGAAGAATAATTATGTTTCCTTCCTATTTCTTTCATTTGGTTTTTGTTTTGTTTTTTATTTTTTGAATGTAGTGCCTAGGATAGATCTCATAGCCATCACTTAACCACATATAATCCTTTGCGGGATACATCGGTCTAGAAAATGGTGATTTTTGACATTCCAAGTACGCAAATAATTACGATTTAGTTTTTTTATTTTCTTTTTGTATTTTTCAAAGGAACAAAATTTTAATGGAGTGAAACAAATGGTAAATGTATCCCAACCTCACTCTCAAAAAAGTGCCTCATAAATTTCTAGATACAGAATCATCTTATGATTTCTCAATACCTCCCAACATTTATTCAAAGGTGGAATATAAGCATTTTACAAGGATAAAGGGAGGAATGATAATATGTTTTGGAATATATTTATTCTAATATTTTATCTATGGGAATAATGTGTTGAACAAGGCATAAAAGTTAGGTGGGCCGCAGGACATTGCCTATCAAAGAGTGCCTCAGTTATTCTAATTTTTATATTTGTTCTGACATCACATTGATAAGATCATCATTCTAGTTCTATTAGGTCTACAAGCCCCATGTATCTCTCAGGAAATATGCTTAGATAATAAAATGTAATCATAGGCTGAGAGACTTCGAGGGTGATGGAAGTCAAAACCAAACTAGTAACTGAAAAGAGAATACATCTTAATTAGTGATTTAATAATCATAATTTTGAAGGATTGAATTTGAATTAATCCTATTAACTAAAAAATCATTCAAGATAAACCTATATTGGAATGAAACACAATCATTAAAACTTTTTCACATAACATTTTCTTTAATTACAAGGGAATTTTTTTCCATAATTAAAGAATGCTTATCTTTTTAAAAAATGTATCCTATACTAGTGAGAATAAATAAAATTTAAATTGTATTGTAAGTGAAACGTGAGAATACTCCGCCAACCTAGATTGAGATTATGTCCACAATATCATTTAAGTACTTATGAGAGTGGTTTCATTTGAATCGTAAAGAAGTAGAAATGGAATTTTGTTGACAGAATGTAAATAAAAGGGAATATATAGCTCCCTAGAGTATGTGGTATTCCATGGGGATGATTGATGTTTTTGAGAATGAAAATGTACATGAAAAATGTAATATAAAGAAATTCATGCACTAGATATCAAACATTAGATCAGAGGTAAATATAGTGTGAACAGAAGAATAAAAATCAGGATCGAAGAGATAGATATTATTCTGTATGTGGATGATATATGTAACAGTTAAAAAAAGTGTGAAACACAAAACAAATAGAAAAGGATGTGGTAGAAATGACCAGATAAAACAAAATATTAGAAAATGAGGATAACAAATATTCTTGTGGGTTCCACTGGCTTAGTGACTCAGTTTCCTATTTCAATTTTTAGAGGTTGATTCCTCCAGTGTGCATGGTCATTTGGGGGGGTTGGTCACCTATGGTGATGTTGTGTGAGCATGGAGGATATGTGGTATGAATGGAATCATAAACTACAGTGTCTTCTGGTGATTTATGAGGCTCTTGATTACCCTACGTTCTAAGACTTGTGGCAGAATGGGACTTTTGAGGATGATTGCGGATTTAGTGGAGCTCCACATGATATAGAGAAGAAATGAAGACAAAAAACATAACAAGAAATAAAGTGAAAATGAAATGATAGGTATATAAAATAGTCCATAGAGCATAAAAAAAGTGAAAAAATCATATAAACAGTCGAAAAATAGCACAAAACATGAAAATTTCCGCAAAAAGAAAATCCCAAAAAATAAATAAAAGAGACATCATAGGTACTTTGAGATGATCTCCTCTAGTGTAATTACAGTGTCAGGTGCCTTGACCATATGACCCATTAAAGAAGTGGCAACAACAGTCTGTGATGGGGGAGTAGGTGTAGAAGAGGGTGTGGGAATAGAGGGAGGGTAATGGGATTGGGTTGTTGGAGGGGAAGTACCAATCCGTATGGGGGTCACGGATCTAGCATAAGCATCAAAGAAAGGTACATCTGGCGGTATAGGCTCAATGGAGATCCCCTTTCCTCATTAGGTCTGCTCTTCCCAAAACTACTACAGGGCGACTGGGTCATTGAGATCGGAGGGGAGGTCCGGCTAGGTGGACAGGGGTGGGGGATGGTGGATGATAAAGGGCTGGCCATGGTGGGTGAGGGAGATGGGGTAAAAATGGTGTCCCAGTGAATGGGAGATGCATATGGTTGGTGATCTAGAAATGATTCTATTAAAAACTCTGAAGAAGTCCCCATAACATCAAATTGGTAGGATAGGTGGTCGGCGGGGTGGTATCTGGGATGAATGATGGTCTGGGTGGAGTCGTGTGATGGATTTAGGTGGCTGCCGATGTGGGATGCAATAGCTGCCCTTTCATCCTACTCAAGGGGTGTGGGTTCCAATACACCTGGTGCCAAAAATTAGTGATCATCCCCCTTTACAGGCATCCTATTCTTGTGCAATATCCCAAGAACAATTAGTTCTACTGGTCCAATGGAGTTGGTGGTTTTAGAGTTCTCAAATTCACCGAGAGATCGCGCCAATAGAGTAATAAAAGAGCCTCCCATGAGCATGTCATAATTTCTCCAAGTTAATGCTTGGAATCAAAAGGAAAAATAGGTGTCCATTTTGATTTGAGGACCACCCATTACAGTTTCCAAAATCATGATGTTCATCAGGCTGATGTGGCCATGCATCTCACCTCGTGCAAACTGACCATGTGACAGGGCATAATGTAGTATGTGTAAATTACTCCCTTAGAGCTGATTTGACTTCATGAGTTGTGTTTCATGATATGACTGGTATCATGGACCATAAATGGCCACAACTACAAAGAGATATCTCAAGGTGGCTGAAGCAGAAGCATTAGGTAAACGTTAAAAGTGAAAAACTCCTCTGTATAAAAGTTGATCCTGACTCCATACTCATCAAAATATAGCTCATGTGAGTAGCCGTCGAGGTGAAAGTGTAAATATTCAATGCTCATCTCGATGTTGGCCAAATATTCCAAAAACAACTCTCAGAACGTCCCTAAGAGGATGTCAATAATGGTTTCGAAGTGTAGAGTGTTGGAGGATGTCAATAATGGTTTCGAAGTGTAGAGTGTTGGGGAGGTGAGCCATAGCACCAACAATGTTTAGTTGGATGAGTGTCTGAAGGTCTAAATTCATATTTTTTCACTTGGATTTCGCCTACAGCTTCTGAAGATTAACCTGGTGCATCAGATTAGAGAATCCTAGGATGGGGGAAGGTGTCGGTCATCATCACTGGATGTTGTCATGGTGTCGGACTGCGCCTAAGTAGCCAGTGATGTGTGTGTGGTGGCTGTTGAAAGTGGTTCATCTATAGCGTTACATAGATGCTTGTATGTGGGATAGTTCTCATCTAGTGATGATGAGGAGGTTGATGTAGAAGAGGGTGTGGAGGGTTTGGGGTGTTTCATCCATTCCATGGCTGTAGGAGGGGTATGAAGGGGAAAATATGAGAGGGCGGTACATGTTAGGGTGGAAGGGTAAGGGATGAGGGTACAACGAGTGTTTATGAGAGGAGGTGGAGTCTGCGGGGGGTTTAAAATAAAAGATGGATGGGAAGGATGGGGGTTTGTGGGGTGTGGATGAGTGCAGTAGGAAGGAAGTGGGGAGGAAGATGGGGGTTATGGTTATAGAGAAGATGGTTGTTACTATTCATGTCGCGACTTGTGGTGTTTTAAAAATAACATACCGCCCAAGGAAATGATGTATAGAGAGTGGTCAAATCATTTATGGGGTATAAATCTTAAATTTATGTATAAAAACAAGTAACATCATGTACCTATGTCACACGACATGTATTGTTCTGTGATTGGCCCATTGTAATGATCAACCTTAATTTGTGAGATTCTTGGATGATGATCCTAATATAAACTATCTAGAACATTCATGTCCTCGTTTGCCTCCTATTTAGCACTTCCATTAACGTTGGGATCTTGAATCCATTGATGGTTTTGTGGAATATGAGGGTGAGGATACAGCCTTCATGGAAGAGTTCATGAAATATTATTAATCATTTTCCATTGACATTGAAAATTTGTTCTCTGTCATGTGGAATTTGAATTATTCCATAAGGAAAAACATGGACATTTATAAAAGTACTAGACCATCCAGATGTCAATTTTCATTGGAATAGTCTCAGTCTTGAATGGAAAAGAAAAACATTATTTCCTGGAATGAAATTACATCATGAAATTCATTGGTTGTGCCACTTCTTCATTTTTCCCTTGTAAATCCTTGTGTTTCCATATGCATCTCTATTAATTTCCTCCAATTCTTCATATTTCAATAAGCATTCTACTACATCATTTTATAGATCAAGAATCATTTTCTTAATGGCCCAGAATGAACCATGTTCCAATTCCACTGGATTGTGATGTGGTTTTCAATAAACTAGTCTAAACAGGGTGGTGCCTATGTGTGTTTTATATTCAGTTTGATATGCCCATAATGCATCATCCATGTTTAGACTCCAATCAATTTTTTTTTGTGTTGATAGTATTTTTTAAAAAACAATTATCATATCTATTTGAAAATTCAACATTCCAACTTATTTTTGGGTGGTTGGGTGTTTTGGTGTTGTAGCTAATTACATATATTTCAAGAATTTTTGGCATTGGTTGGTTTATGAAATGTGTTTCGAGATCACTGATAAGAAACTGTGGAAATCCAAAACGTTGGAATAATTTCATTTGAAGAAAATTCATGACTATTATTTTTGTGTCATGTGTTGTGGCTTCAACTTTAACCCACTTCAAACTATAATCGACTGCAACTAGAATGTAACTCTTACAATGGGATGAAGGAAATGGTCCAAGGGAGTCAATACCCTAGACAACAAAAACCACAACATCCATAATGGGGTTTTGTGGATTCTCATTTCATTTATTGATGTTCCCAATTCATTGACATTTGTTTCATTGATGGAATAATCGCCTAGCACCGTGGTGCAATGATGGCCTGAAAAATCCTATTTGTAGGATCTTTTCCACTATGTGCTCTGGTCCAAGATGTCCTCCAGTTCGTGATGAGTGAAACATTTCAATCATATTTTGTATCTATTCCTCTGGGATGCAGCATAGTAATATTTTTTCAGCATGACTCATAAATACACATGGTTATTACCCAAGGTAGTGTTTATTATCAGACCTAATCCTCTTGCATTGATGGTATAAAAGTTCATGATGATAGTATCATGAGGCAAGATAGTTGGAAATTTATGAAAACCAATGTTGGGTTCTGACAATAAAAAATGTATCATCAAGAAATTATACTTCAATATTTGTCTTCATGCCTTCATTAATGATTGTAATGGGTATCCATCAAAGGTGTTCATCGAAGAGATTTTCTGTTCCCTTGGTGTCTTTGATCACGATGTCAAATTCTTGGAGCAAGACAATCTAGCAGAACAATATTTGTTTTGAATCCTTCTTGCTCATTAGGTATCGAAGGGTGGAATATCTATATGGATGATTAATTTGGATAAAACAAGGTATGAATAGAAATTTTTAAATTCCTACATTACATCTAGGGTCTCCTTCTCTATGGTCCTATAATTGATCTTGGATTTATTCAATGTGTGAATGGAATAATTGATTAGGAAAAAGAAGGTGTCTACATGCTACCCAATTACAAATTCTATATCAATGTCACTAGCATCACACATAATCTCAAATTATTTTTCCCAATTTGGTACAATGATAAATGGATATGCAATCAGGCAATTTTTTCGAATTTAAAAAACATGTCAGCATTCCTCATTGAATTAAAAATATGTTTCCTTTGAAAAAAATTGCGTTAATGGACTTTTGATTTTAGAAAACTATCTTATAATGTGTCTATATAGTCCAACATGCCCAAAGAATCATCAGAACCCTTTTACTGTTGATATTTTGGGAAGATCATTGAAGACCATTATTTTAGCAGGATAAACATCAATGCATTCTTTATAGATTTTCTGTCCTTGCACAATTCCTACTTACACTATGAAATTATAATTTTCCTAATTCAATACGAAGAATTTCTCCTCATAGCATTGGATAACATGATCTATATTTCTTAGAAAGATATCAAATGATCATTCATATATAAAGAATTCATCCATGAATATTTCAAGAAAATATTCCACTATATTCGGAAATATGTGTGTCACAAATATTTAGACTGTTGTTGGTGATTTTCACATACTGAATGAAATGCATCTATACGTGGAAGTACCGAAGGGGTATATGAAGGTGGTTTTTGGCCACTCAACACCGTCTACTACATATTGATTGTATCCTGAATAGCCATCTATGATACAGTAGAAATCTTGTCCTACTATTCTTTCAATAATTTGATCCATAATGGTTAAGGGAAAATGATATTTCCTTTTTTTGTAATAAATAATCTATAATCCACAAAATAATCTTCATCAAGTAATGGTTGTTGTTGAAATGAGTTCATTGTCCAATGTTCTTATTACTATGAGTCTTCCCGTTTTTGGAACAACTTGGTGGGGGATCACCCATTCACTATTCTAAATAAGAAATATTATTCCATCATCCATAAGTTTTAACACATCTTTCTAGAAAACATTATTCATTGGCTACGTGAGACACCACTGAGGATATCTTTTTGGTTTTTCATTATCCTCACGAAAAATCTAGTGGGTGAATTCTGAAGGATTTATTCCCTTAATATCTACAACTCCCTAGGAAATCGATTACCTGTGTTTTTTGGGACATTATCCAATGGTTTTTCTTGTGGCTGATAGGGATTTTCATTGATAATGATGGGTAAAGATAATAAATTCCCTATTTATGTGTACTTCAATGTACTGGGTAAGGGTTTCAAGTCCAACTTTGGTGGCAGAATGACCAATGTGATAAATTGTGGTATGCTGTCTCTGGTAAGTGGTTCAATAAAATTGACTTCCTTTAAGTCATAGTCTTCCTCCTTGTTTGATCATGAATCATTATTATCTACTTTAGTAGCCTTGTAATTCCCATCCTGCTAAGCCAGGGAGATGGAATGACACTCAACTGAGTCATCTAGTTGTTGTGTATCTTTTATCAGATTTAACACCACATGCTCAACAACTATTATGTAAAAGATATGTCCTTGATTAACATCAATCAAGGCCTTCCATATTTCTTGTAATGGTCTCTTCAAAATGGTCGGGACATCTCCATCCTTTTCTATGTATAAAATTATAAATACTTATGGGAAATGAATTTTCAGACATTAACTAGAACATCTTTGAGAATATCATGTGGGTATTTTACTGAACAATCATCAAATAATAGAGCTACTCTAGTTTCCTTTATCTCTTGGAGTCTGAGTTTATGAAGGACACTCATTGGAATTACATTTATTCTAGCTCTGAGATCATAGAGTTATTTTCCAAATTTACACCCTCCTATGGAACACGGGATTGAAAAGATGCCATGATCTCTCATCATATTTTGGATCTTATAATGTACAACCATTGAGCATTCTTCATTTAATGAGATGATTCAAAGGTCATCAATCTTTTTTTTTGATAGAAAATTTATGGGAAATTTTTCATAAACTGGCATTTGACTGATTACCTCCGAAAGAGGAATGTCGATAAACAACTTCTTGAACATTTTGAGGAACTATTTTTATTGGGTGTCATGCCTACCTTTATGTTCACTTTCTGGAAAGGGAAGAGGTGGGTTATATGGAGGTTGAGCTACATGAATGGGTTCATTATGTTTTTTTGGTGTTTTCTCCTTCTCATCGAGAGCATTTTTTGGTGATGATGTAGGGATGACTTCTTCGTCCTTTCCTAGTGTTTTCGTATGTTCTTCATGTTTCCTTGCTTCCTTTAGTTGTTGGATTTCTAACACTTTTCCACTACATAGCACTATAGCCTTAGCCTTCTCTCATGGATATGTCTTAGTGTTACCTGGTTGGGTACATAGTAGTCTATCATATATTGTCACTGAGATTTTTCCCATTTGAATCTCCAAATTTCAAAAAGTTTCTCATTGATTTTTTACCACAATCTATGGTGTAGTCATCCGTTGGTCATATTTCTGAAAATAAGAGGTTCAGAGATTCTTCAAGATGCATGGGGGTGGTAGAAGTGCATGTTTGGTCTTGTATGGGTGTTCTAAAATTGTTTTTGAGGTATCAGAAAGGGTTTTTGTGGATATGTATGTTTTTGTGGCATTGGGACATGGTTTATTTTTTGATACCCTAGCGGTCACTGATTGTGAAAATGTGCTTCACTACTATACTACTAAAAATACCCTTGGTTGGTCTAAGGCTGATGCTGAGCAGGCCTCTCTAGATAAAATGGATGTTGTTGTTAAACTGTTTAACTGTATTGATTATAATATATTTAATCACAATATTGTGGTTCTTCATATATAACATTGCAGTCTTGGTATAGGTGAAATCCACCATATATCTCACCTAATAGAATATATGTGACTCGGGTAGGGGAAGGGTGTGTGGTAGGTAACTTAAATGATTTGGGATTTTTAGATAGTTCCTCAACCAGTGCTGCTAAACTGGTGGTCTCCTCAACTTCATTGATTCCACATCATGGTGGCACACGATCACTTTTCCATAGACTAACATTATGGGAAACTTCATCCAAAATAGAAATTCCTACTTCAGGTGTTTTGAACATATGACCTCTATCTCTGATGTCATTGAAAACAATTTGTGCTTCACGCTAAAGTCCTTGATAAAATATTTGTATTTGAATCCATGTTTCAAGTTTGTGATGTTGAAATTTTCTCATGAGTTCCTTGAATAAATCCCATTCCACCCATGTAGATTCTCCATCACTTTGGGAGAAATTATGAATTTTATTATAAAGTTTCCAAATACATTTTAGTTTAATATATTTATCTAGAAACATTATTTCAAGTTCATCCAATGTCGTAATGGACTCAGGGGGAGCGATTAGATTTTGAGCTAATCTTTTTTCTTGGTATCTGAGTGACAATTGTAATACATGAAGTCTTATAGATTTATATGACACTCCCTAGTTTTTAAATTTATCAAATACCTGCAATATGTAACAGATGTGTTTTTGGGGATCTTCTTTTGGAGACTGTTGAATTATCCAATGTTATGGATCATTTTTATGACTCTATGAAACATTTCAAACATGTGGTCTTGAAATGGTGTTCTCACAATACTTGTTGTAGCCCCATGGATTTATGGTAAACCCTACCATAAAATGGTATTTTCTTGTTGTATCTAGCGCTCTACAACTTGATGATTTGGTGGTTTGCCTCCCGACATGTGATTTATCTTGGCCATTTTTTACCAGAGAAGTGATGAAAAATGTCTTTCACTCTCAGGATCAAAGGCCAATGGTTTTTGTGCTTCGAGGCTCCATGATCGGGTTAAGGGACCTTGGTACTTGTAATTGAAAAAATTAAGGAGGAGATACAAAAAGATCAACTGGAAATAAGAACGGGTGTGAGGTAAAGGTAATCCTAGGTGAAACAAAAAACATGATTTCTTAAAGAAAATGTTGTTGCCTCACTTGAAACAGTGCCAGAAATTTGATATTCCATTTGCACAGAGGTGTCATTACTTCCTCTGCTGCAAATCAAATTTAGAATTTTTATTTTTGGTCCCAAGATTTTTCTAACTACAAATGTGTAGTATAGTAGTTGTGAGGGGTCAATTACACTAGGAGACGACCTTTTTTTGGCTTTGACGGAATCTGGTTTCCATACCTATAAGGGAGTCCTTTCTAGAGTCTTATGATTGGGAATTATGATCTAAGTTATAATTTTTGATTTTCTACATTAACAAATGAGGTATCAGGATCAATTGAGTGTCTAGTTGAATCTTGACTTTTACGTCTAACCTTGGCAAGATCCTTTTTCATAGTCTACGAAGTAAATAGGATTCACTAATTGTCATTGGTCTTAGTCTCCTAGATAAACCTAGGAAGTAGATATTCTATGGTACGAGGATAAAAATAGCCTAAGTGCATTACGTTTGGATTCGTAAGTAGAAATATTCCTGATATAGTGTTCATATCTCATTCAAATTCAATTAGGATAATGTTTTTTTTCTTGATTTCATCATGGTCAGAGACATTGGAACAAATGAGTTAGGCCTTAAATTTATATCATAATTACTATTTCAGTTGTACTTTCCGGGTTCATATTTTACAATGTATGTTATGTTTATAGACTCATCACTCGATCCTTACCCCTAAATTATTTTTCTAGTCCTAGAGGGGTAGAATGCAATTGAAAAACTAATAGACAGAATAGATAAAGGATTGATAAACATTGATGAAATTAGGACCATGCAACAGATGTGGAATTTATAATTGAAAAAATGGTCATGAAGAAATTCATAATTAAAACTAGAAGTTATTTGAAAAAAGGAAGGATAATTTAATCTAAGTGGAACTTGAATGTGTTGAAGAATGAAAGATTTGTGGCTCTTGGGTTTTGAAATTTGACAAAAATTAAATGAAATTGAGAGATGGAGTGAAAAAAGATGAGAGAGTTCATAAGGAATTGAATGGAAGAAACGAAATGCATCCAAAAGTTTCTCAAAATCTCTTCCGCTACTCTGCTTATATGGGTGATTTCCGTCATGACATGTACTAAAGGTACACGCCATATACCCTTGATAGGTATCAACATCCTATGGATCTATAGCATGCAATGTGGTTATCCTGAATTAAGATGTTAGAACATGTTAATTATTTGTATCTATTATTCATGACATGTAACACGAATTTATTCTTCCTGTGAGTGAATTCACCTTGGATATACAATTTAGTGCTTTGACTGAGAATCACCTCCTGTACTATGAATTTTGTACATGTAGTGAATTTTCCCCACTGGCCACATGGTTGGGTCATAATTACCTTCATGACTTGAAGATAGGTTGTGAGCTTTGGGTACACGAAATTTATAACATTATCATGACATGTGATTATTCATGTTTCCAACATTTGGCCATGTTTCTCTTGAAAACCCATAAAGAATTTATTCCTGCAAAAAGGATACACATGCCACATGAGTTATAGAATATTTTAATGAAAATAAATGAATGATTTATGTCAGAATCTATATATAAATTGTGCTTATTAGAAACCTATAATTTAACCCTTTAATCCCTTGATCACAATATTTTTCTCTCAATGTAACGAAGAGACCTTTTTCTCCCCTAAACACACTTTTGAAAATAAATTAATGTAATAAATATCACTAATAAAATTACATGGTTCAAATTAATAGGTCTATTAGGATAATCATGTCATCAATGACATGTCAATGAACCAAAAATAATTGAGTGGCTTTCTTTGTTTAGGTTATAAAATGGTTTAGTCTCACTAGAAATTTAAACTCATAGTTTAAACCAAATGAGAAGGCTCACTACCTCTCATCAATGATAAAATCCATGGTCCCTTAATCTCCTTCTTGATCATTCTAACTAGATTGACATTTTTTTAAAACATATTAAATAGTGTGTCTCATCCACACAATCATACAGTGTTACAATGCGATGAAACTCCAATAAAACCCTCCCACTTCCTCTCTATCAATCTTCTAGAAAATATGACTTTGTTCTTCTTTAATTATCTCTCATAATATATGTTGTCAATGTTATATTTCATTTTAAATTAATTACTTATTATTTAATATCATATATTCTGTATTGTTCGATGTTTTACATTTCATTAAATGGGATCCAAAAGTTCCAGTAATTCAAAGTAGACACCCTAGATATTAGATTAATAACTCCCCATTTCAATTTCTTCCCTAAATTAAAAACCACATGGTTTTGAAGTATTTTTTATAATACTACATAGTATTCTCCGTTTTTATTTGTCTCGATTCAGTAACCTCTATGAAGCAACATACTTTATTACCTCATAATTCACAAAAACACAGTCAACAAAAATTTTGGCATGGAAACAAGTTGACCAGATCCACACTTCTCATTCATAGTAAATCCCCCAAAAATTCACACATGATCTCTCGAATTATTCCATCTGACTAAATGCCTCACCAAAATCACTACGACATAGATACTTCAAGATGCAATGTCCTCCTAATGAATTGGTCAACATAAATTCGTTACTTCAATGGAATTTAGACCATCCAAGATGCAAATTGAGTTTACGGAGTGGGAAAATCATATTATAAAGGAACTGTGTGTAATATCTTGATTTTTTTAACAAGATACTAATTATCTTGTTGATAAATTGTAAGTGTTTTTTGCGAAAAAAATAATTTGTCAATGAAAATCACTGAATAAATGTATTAAATGATTTTTTTGATGGTAAAATCCTTGTTTACGCATTGGAATATTTAATAAACTAATTTTAGAGTTAGGGATGAAGTTAATTTGAGATTCCTAGGCCCAAAAACCATTAATAAAAACTGGATAAATATATTAAATATGTTATATTAAGAGAAACTTCATTTTTTCAAAAAATTAGATAACTCCAAAACTTTGTTCCCTATGGAAAATCTGAGACCACCTATAGGTTCGGGACATGATGTTTACCCAATGAAGAACATAAAATTTGTATGTATTAGATGTTTTGATGCCTCAGTCATGAAAATAATTTATGTAATAGTTATATATATAAATATATTTATTTTAAAAAATTAATATCTCCAAAATTGTGCATCGTATAGGAAATTTGAGACCACAGATAGCTTCGGGATATGGTGTTTACCCTAAGTGGGGTATACCATTTGTATGCATCATATGTCTAGATGTATCACTTTTGAAAATATCCTTTTTAATATTTAATTATTTTTTAATACTTTTTTTGAATATTAAATAATTAATATCTCTTAAATATTATGTCGTTTGAGAAATCTGAGATCATCATTGGGTCAGGAATGAAATTTTTACCCTAGGTATGGTATAACTTTTATGTGGAACAATTATTTTGTGTTATTAAATATTTATATTAAAAAAATAATTTTATTAATTCAATTTAATTAATAAAACATGATATTATTCATCTTCTCCACCATATATGCTTTGGACCACCATTAAAGCAGAAAATAGATTTTAAAAACCTTTATTTCTCACCTATTTTGACAATTTAAAAATATAAAACACATTTATGAGATATACTAATGACTAGGAAAACATTTTTAGGTGTAACAAAAGATTAAAATGGGTTTTTAAAATTGTGGTTTTAATTCAAATAGTTTTGGTGTTTATTAAATAGTCGAATCTATTCACATTCATTGTTGGTCGATTCCACTGATTTATGAAGACCCTAAGTCTATTTTTTCCATTATTGGTGAACCTGGAGAATTTGATTTGGTTCATCGATTTCCTTTCTCAATGGGTATACATGGAGGGCATAAGAAAAAATTTTGTGTTTTATTTTCATTTTATTTTAATTTTTTTATTTATGTTTCTCCCTCTATTATAAAAAAAGTAAAAAATATTAAAAGAATTTAGTTTTTTATATAAATATATAAATATAATTTATTTATACATAATTTATAAATTGATCAAAATATAATTACATTAAATTATCAATGGATGAAAAAATGACAATTTATCTCATGATAATTTTATAAAATTATCAAAAGATAATTCAGCAAATTTCTAAAGATAATTTCTTTGAATTATCAATGGAAAATTTGGTAAACTATAAAAATTAGTTAATAAAACAATTAATGGACAATCACATCAAATTTTTAAATGTGATTATTTAAAAATTGTTATCGATGAAACTTCTTAAAAAGATTTATCAAAGGATAAAATTTAGAAATTTATCAAAAGATAATTTTCTTATAAATTAATGATAACTATGAATAATTATAATGGAATATATAGTTATATGAAATTTTCAAATAACAACTATAAATAATTATCAAAATATTATATATCCACATTATTAATGTTCAAAGTCATTGAACTATTTTGAGTAATATCAAAAAAAATTCAATCAATAATTTTTTTGAAATTACAACTGTGCGATTATAATTTCTCACACATGTATTTTTCTGAATTGATATATAAAAATTATCCCAAAAAAATTTATTATTTCGGCATGTGATAATTTGAAATGATAATTATAAAATCATTCAGGAAGGAAATTTTTCTTCTCATATTTGAATATAAATGATAATTTGAGAAATATTTAGGAGAGAAAAAATATCATCACATGTGATATTTTAATTAAAAAATTAAAAAATATACATGAGGGATAAGATATCACAATATTTTATATTTTATTTAATTTAGAAATATTATACTTATTTTGGTTATAGTAAACCCTTGATATACATCGAGCATCGATGTGCTGAAAACTTTAGATTTTGACATGACACCTTTGGCAATAATAAAACCGCGATGAGTCTTTTTTTATTTTTGTGGTAGGAGGTTCTTTCCCAATTTGCGCCATATATATATATATATGATACTATCATGATGTGAAGTTTATGTTGGATTAACTCATTCTTGTAATGAATAGATGGTGGGTGTGTGAGTGACCATGAGCGTACTTGTTGTGTGTTATTATCCTGACTTTGAACATGGTGTGACTTATCATTCTTATTAGGACACATATTTTTTGGGTGATGTGTATCCTGTGGAATTATATTGAAGGTAATAAGATACTTAGGTGCATCCATGAGTTTTGGAGTGATGTGGCTCATTGGCCAGTCACCCAACCTAACACAGTCCTACTGTCCATATAGGTGGGCATGGATACCCCTATAGTGGTGAAAGCATATTGGCCAGCTAATAAGTAATGAGAGACGCAGGTCGATCCTTGATGGTTGAGTTATATAGTTCAATGGCCGATTACCAATCCTAACATAGTCCAAACATTCTTAATGTTGGATGTGGCTACCCTTGTAGAGGGAAAAGCATAGTGGCTTGCTGTTTGATATTGGTCATGGATTATAAAGATAGTGGGTCATGGGAGACTAAAAGGAAAAGAAGTCCAAATATAGTCCTTATATAATGGAAAATATTCCTATAACAATCACTAGAATGGTGGGGTGATTTATATGACCTGGATGGTGGAACATGTGTTATTGAATTTCTTACTAGTAATGAGATGTAATAGGTGGTTCGGGGTTCATGGTGGCTTGGTCAGTGTACAATGAATCATCACATATATGATTACTGAGAATTTACATATGTTATGACATAAACATTTTTTTATATATCTTAACATGGTAAGAATGCATTGGTGTTGTCCTACTGAGTCTTGTACTCACACCCTACTCGGGAATTTTGGTGCGCTTATTGATTTCCTGACATGAGATATGGTGAAGGGAATGGGCCCTTTGGTGGAAAATAGAGCATTGGAGTATAGAGATTGAGGGGGCGAGATAGACATTGTAGTACACTAAATATTTATATTTATTTACTTTTATCTTTAATTTTTTACAACTTTATACTCTTGACAGGCATAACACATTTCGAGCTCTTATATGTATGTCATTATTCTATTTCTGTATTTAATCTGATTTTTTATTAGTTGGTTTATTAGTTATTATAAATACTATTTCATTATACAGAGGGTATAGTCTCTGCAAAGTTTCACTCAACAACCTCACCACTAGTTAGAAACCAATTTCATACAGTGAGGCACAGATTATGACAAGTAGCATTCTGACTCGGACCTGATGGTTCGAGTTGGGATGTAACAAAAAGGAATCTAATGATCGGGACACACTAACATTTCTCTTATGTTTTGTTGGGTTTTAAATAGATATATATGATATCTTAAATTGGTACTTGGGTAGGGGAACATCGAGAGTGCCTGGCCAGTACTCAATAGTTGACCTCCAAGTGATCATGAAGTGGGGAATTTATGTTCTGTTGTTACTATTGATTCACCTTGGGTGAAGCACATGATGTTATATGTGATTTATAAAATTTCACATGTGTTCTTTCATTATGACCAGATATGTATATTCAAATTTCATACATATAACTACTCTTGTGTTACATAGTAGGTCATTAATTAAATGTATTGATTTGTACTATCTGTTTTGGATAGTTTAATATATGTTATATATGTGTTTCTATGTTGTGTGATATATCATTATTGACATTAATTAGTTTAATAAACCATGTTATTGTGTTAGTATATACATAATGATTGTGACTAATTTTCGGGGAAGGAAACAATGATTATTGCTAAGACAGGTATACCATGGGTTATGGGTAGACATCAAGGAAAACATTGTTTGATCCCATGGACTTTTGGGACATGATGTGTTCATAATTATTCTTTTCATGGAAAGATTCCACCATAGATGTGTTTAATAAACCCAACAGTTGTAGTGAACTATGATACATCTATGGCACCACATTTGTTATAGGTGGATATACCACATCATTATTATGTATTAGCATAGGTAATCTAGGCCGCAAAGCCTACTCAACCGGGACATTTAGGTTTATTTATCCAAGGTGGAGTTACTTAGATAACTATGTCCAAACATCCTAGGGATTCCATGTTTCAGCATTATCTAACATTCCTAGGTATTGGTGTCCCACAAGATGCGAATGATTGGGTATACTGCATTAAAATCATTTTCATGCTTATCCAGACCCCTGAGGAAGGACGAGTGATCCTGGAAACCATTATATTCCAAGGGTCTACTAAGAGATGGTGGGATTCCATGAATCAAAGTGGGGGATGAAAATTTATTACATGGATAACCATTAAGGTGTTTTTCTTCGAATGGTACTTCCCTTACATTATGATATTAAACTATTCCAAAGATCTCATGGAATTATGACAAGGTTCTATGACTGTCTCTACTTACTCTACACACTTTATGGGGTTTCTTTCCCATTATCCTCTGTTATCTACGAATGAGGTACATAAATCTAGAAAGTTCAAGATAGTTTTATGATTGAATCTCAGACATATGGTTATGCTATTTCAACTGATGAAATACTCTAAGGTGCTTTGAAAGGGCTTAATCTTGGAAAGGTGCTAAAAGAGGATAAGACTACAAGATTAATTTTGACTCATGGTGGTCCATCTATAGAGTTTTCCCATTCTAATATAGGAGTCCCTTCATATGGTAGGAATTGAAATGAATGTTAGAATAAATGGAGTGATTTACAGTCAGGTCAGAAAAGGAAATTTTAAGGAAGGTTCTACAATTGTGGGTAGCAAGGGCATTATAATTGCACGTATAGAAATCCAAATATGGACTTCCAAGAGGGGGGTAAGGCTATACATTTTTAACTTTTTTTATAAATGGTTTCACAGAGGTGTACTATGAGGTCAAAAAATAATGGGAGTGAAGAAACCCAGCAAAGTATACAGACTCCCTTGGGGATGATGACTCGAGAAAGAAACAGGTATGATCTTGGAGCTATGATAGACCATGTATATTTAATGGATCTCACACCAACAGATAGTGATAAGAATGTTGTTTCTATATGAGGTAAATACTAGAGAACATCTTTGATCTTCTTCCATGTTTTAATACTTTGGTTTTCCAAATATCTACGAGCCATGTCTATAATTTAATTTCCATAATAATTATGTTTCCCTATCTTACCTTCCTTTAATATGTCATTGAATGATGACATTAAATCATAATTTAGGAGAGAGAGGTAGTCAATTCTTCTTTTTGTGAGGGAATACTGAGGGACTCACTCAATGGATTGTGGAAGTATCATATCATCTGGACCTCCATTCGTGCTATTGAGATATGCATGAATTGTTCCACGTTTCTCAACTTCAGAGGTACATGCCCAATCTTTTTTATATTATAGATTGAAAGGATATTGATTTGTGGCCTTATGTGTCTTATGATGAGTTCCATGTGTGGATTACAGATTTGAGTGAGGAAGTTCTGTATTGAAAAATGATACAACTACTCCAATTTTAGTGACAATGTGAGCAAATCCTAGGAGAGATGTGGAAACATGAGTTTTATATTCGAGCTCAGTGGTTTGAGTTGTTCTACAAATACCATTAGAGACCAATATTTATGATCAGAAGATGATAGAGGGGATGAAATTTAATATCCTAAATTTGTTTATAGATGATAATAAACCACTTGATGATAAATTATATGAGTTTTATGTGAAAAAAATAATTTATCAAAAAAAATAACATAATAAATGAATTGATGGATTTGTGTAATGTTAAACACCCGATAAACACATTGTATAATTCAATAAAATATTTTTTTTATTCATATGTGAATTTAATGAGAGAATCCAAAGCCCTAAATTCCAATAAAAGACAAAATATAAATATTAAAGTGTATATATTAAGCTCGCTGATTTTTTTTCAAAGAATTTGATGATTCCAAAATACTGGGTCATATGAAAAATATGTGTCCACTTATATGTTTGGGATATGGTGTTTACCCTATAAGGGGTGTAAATTTTGTACATATCTGATGTTTGGAATCCTCAATTGCAAAAAATAATTATTTTAAACTTTTTATTATATTATTTTTTAAAATAATTTAATATCTCCAAAACTATGCTTCATATGGGAAATCAAAGACCATTGATATATCTGAGATATAGTGTATACCCCAGGTAGGGTATAAAATTTTTAAGTATCAATTTTATTGACATGTCACTGTCAAAAATAACCATTTTAATATTTAATTAGTATTTAATCCAAATTTTTAAAATTAAATAATTAATATCTCTCAAATAGTTCACCGTATGAGAAATCTAAGACTACTGTTGGGTCCGGAATGTGGGTTTTAAACTAGGTAGGGTATAATATTTATACACAACAATCAATTGGGGTTATTTAATATATATATTAAATAACTAATTTCATTAATTCAATTAAATTTATAACACATGTCATTGTTCATCTTCTCCACCATCTACATGTCGGACAACCATTAAAGCACATGAATTCATTGAAAACCCTTTATTTATCACCTATTTTGACAGTTCCAAATTTTCAATCACTTTAATTAGATAATATAATGAATTTTCCAACAATTTAATTTGAAACTAATTATTGAAAAGGGTGGTAAAAATTTGGGATTTAATTAATCCAATGTTAGGGTTTATTAAATAAAAAAATCTATTTTGATTTGTTATTGGTGGATTCTGGTAAGTTGGAATGACCCTGATACTCTATTGTGCACGATTGGAGAACCTTGTGCATTTGATTTTATTTATCAATCTCCCTTATCCCTTAGTATACATGTATTGTATAAGAGAAAATATTGGCTTTTTTAATTTCTTTTTATTTATGTTTCTCCTTTTATTATAGAAATCATTGAAAAAGATAAAAAAAATTATTTTTTGTTTACCAAGAGATAAACGTAAATTATCTTGACATAATTTATAAAATTATAAAAATAAAATTATATCTCATTATTAATGGATGAAAAAAAATTAGGATTTAACTATGAATGATTTCTTCAGATTATCAAAAGATAATTACAACAAATTATCTAATATAACTGCATTGAATTATCAAAGGAAAATTCGGTGAATTACCAAAAATAATTATCACATTTTGTGAATTACCAAAAAAAAACATAATTGTTAAAGGATATTCATGTAAAATTTTAAAATTAGATTCTTTAAAAATTATTATCTAGGAAAATTGTTAAATTGTTTTATCGTATGGTATAATTTATAAAATTATCAAAAGTTAATTTTCTAAAAATTATTTATAATCAGAATGAATTATGATGAAATGAATGGTTATATAAAATTTTCAAATAACAACTATAATGAATTATCAAATGATAATTTATTCAAATTATTAAAGGAATTAAACATTGAATTATTTTGTGTAGTCTAAAAAAAATTATCAATTGGTTAATTTTAGGAAATTACAACAACACAATTTAATTTGTTAACACATATTTCATTTTGAAATGATAAATAAATATTATCTAGGAATTATTATTATTGTCACATGTGATAATTTTAAATGATATTTGTGAAATTATTCATGATGGAAAATTGTAATCACATATAAGAATCAAAATGATAATTTGAGAATTATTTAGGAGAGAGAAAATATCATCACATGTGATATTTTCATTAAAAATTCAAAAATTATCCAAGGTAAGGAAGATATCATTGTATTTTATATTTTATTTATTTTTTAAATAAAATAGTTTTTTTAGATCTAGGAAATTCTTGGAATACCTGAATAATTGATGTGCTAAAAATGTTATACTTTGGTGTGCCGCCTTTGATAACAATAAAACCGAAAAGTAGTATTTTTTAATCGTGAGGTAGGAAGTTCATTCCCAATTTGGTCCATATATATACATGATGATATAATTATGTTATGTTTATGTTTGATTAACCCATTATTGTGATGAATTGTATTTGGGTGTGTGAGCATCCATGAGCATACTTGTTGTGTATGATTGTACTTACATTGATCACGGTGTGACTTGTCATTCACCGGTAAGATGTGTATTGTATGTGTGTTTCATACGTTTTGGAATTGATTAATAGGTACTAAAATACCTAGGAGGATACTTGAAGTTGGGTATTATGTGGCTCGGTGGCTGGTCACCAAATATGACAAGGTCCTAACATCCTCAATGGAGGAAATGGCTACCCCTGTAGAGGGGATACCATAGTGAATAGTTGAATGATACTGAGATCCAAATGTGGATCCTTAATGGAGGAATTACGTAGTTGAGTTGTGGGTTATCCATATAGACACAGTCCTAACTTCCTTAAAGGTAAACATGGATACTTATATATAGCTAATGTCATATTATCATTCTTGTGGATACTGGTCATGGATTCGTATGAACATGGGTCATCGGTGTTTAAAAGAAAAAGTGGACTAATGATAGAACTGACGGAATGTACGGAATTCCAGTAACAACCATATAAAGGCTGTGGTGAGCTTTTTGACCTTGATAAAGGTATCTGTGTTCTTAACTTTCTTACCAGTGATGACCCGATGTAGGTGCGGTTAGGGTTCATGAAGGCTTGTTCAGTGCACGATTACTCGGATCATGTTTTTTTACAGAGAATTTAATTATTTCATATCATACACTATTATATATATTTTTTGGGATTATGGTAAAGGTGAATTGGTGGTGTCCTACTGAGTCTTGGACTCACAACATAGTTGGGAATTATGGTGTGCTTGTATATTTCTTGACCTGAGAACCAGTTAAGGGAAATGGTTCTATGTAGTATAGTTGAGATATGGAGTATGGAGCTGGAGTGTACTGGGATAGATAAAATATTACCCCTCAGATGGATTTTTATTTACTTTTTTGTTATCTTTTCAACAACTTTATATTCTAGATAGGCTTACCAAATTGATATCTCTTAAATGTATGTCAGTATTCACTTTCCAAATTTACTATGATTTTGTATTAGTTAGTTTATTTATTATTATCGATCCTATGACGTTATATAGATGTTATAGTATTACCAAGGATTCACTCAATACCATCAATTCTAGTAGGAAACCTCTTGTGTATGGGGACATTCACATGAGGTCGGGTAGCATTCCAACACAGACAAGGTAGTTCGATTTGGGATGTTCCACTATTTTTTAGTCATATCTCCTCATTGTGGACACCTGAAATATTCTAGTGGCATAGAGACATCAATAAATAACTCTAACATGCCTCTATGTTGTGGTCCAATTAACTATGGTGTAACATAACATCTCTAAATACAATATTGTAGATTTATCTAGAAAAGATACATTAAATAATAAATTTAATCCCCTTAGCCACTCAACTATGTCAGTCTGCAACCAGTGCTCACCTACTATATCCCATGTATCCCAAAACATGAGGGGATAAGTACCATCTTTGCAACCTCACATGTTCCATGGACTACCTTCAGAAACACATATTCGTGTATCCTTGTGTGATCAAATGCCCACCCTTGTTGAATCACTCATGTTATGTGGTGCCTGGGCTTGGACAAAATCTTTTCCAGAGGATGCTCAGGTGTTGGCCTTTGGTGATCTTTTCTAGATCTATGAACTCTTCAAAACATCATTTTTATGTAACCATGGTGACTAGAACATGGAAATACTTTGATGTTACCCTCTATCATCTCCTCTAAAACATATCAGGATGTTAGATGTAAATGGATTAAAAAAAACTCATTTTATGTTGTGAAATAAGATCTATTAAAAATATCCCACATTGGGTTTGTTGAAAATTACAAAAAATGAATAACTCAATCCTTTATATGATTTTTTTACAAAACCCACATAAACACCTGGTTGATCATTCTGCTTCATAGAATGAAAAAAACATTCATTAATTACAAAACTTGTGCCCATGTGAGATAATTCTCTCTGTGAGATAATTCTCTATGTGATAATAGGAAGAAACTAAAATACTTTCATATGACATCACACCATTTCATTGAATGTTTAAAAACTCCATCCCAAGATTTCAACGCCAATATTTTTTTAACAAATCAATCTCCCCAGCAACATAATCAATGTCCTATTCAAATTAATACCCCCCCTTTATGAAATATAATTTCTCCTACTTTTTCTAAAAAAATTCAAATTTCTATTCCTTGAATATTCTAAAAAGGGATAAATAAATGGTTAACATGACTGTCGGAATGAAAACTCATATTACACTTGTATCAGTCATGATTGGGAACTAAAGGTCTTAAACCTCAACACATATAAATAGGTATGTTGGTTTGGACTCCAAGAGCCAAATGATATTGTTTAAAATCTCATTTTGATAATCCTATAGTCATGATATCCTTATCTTGATCTTGTTTTGATGCATATTCTATTCTGAAAACATGTCACTCTATCTAAAACATCAATAAATGGTATTGTGTTTCAATGTTCTTCATCCTTGATTGTTTAATAGTATTTTTATAATATTTATATCACTATATTTTATCACAATAATCAGAATTAGAGATACCAAATCAATAACAATTTCATTAATATGTTTATTGAATCCATATCAACTATGTATAAGATTGAGTTTCCTCCACGTATTTTACCTATGTAGTGATTAAATATATGCATTCATGATTCTTAAATTTATAAGAAATTTAAGTGAATCAAAAGATTAAAAAACCTCATATGGTGTATTTTTTATCATCCAAATAACCTTCCCAATAAAAAATTTAAATACCATCAATTATTGTTAAAATTTATAGTAGTAATATATCCCATAATTCATTGTTTGGTTGATATATCGATCTATCCACCTCATAGATTTAATGTGACTTTACATGGGGAGAAATTTATATCTTGTATCTTGACACATGTAAAATAAAAGTTCTATAGGATTTAGTTTCTTTTAGATAAGGATGAGGTTAATTTTCCAATAATGTTTCACATCTACTTTCTCACCAATATCATCCTTCGATCATTTGTTCTCAGTTTCTTCCATAGTTTTCATTAGTTTTTCATACTCTATTTATAATCATTTAAATCCATCCATGTAATATTTTACTAGAAATATAAATTTCCCTTAATTCATTTGAATCATACACACCACAAAGAATAAGGAAAATTCACCAAATAAATACATTTCAAATTCTCACCACATCAAATCTGAAAACTAGTTTCATTGTTTTTCATCTAAGAATACAATGATGGATTTTTTAAAATATTTTAATATAAACATTCACTTCCATTGGTACTTAATTTTGTAGAGTTGTGATCATCACCTACTTGATGATAGCCCTGCATTCTCTAGTATTGATCCATCCATCAGTACCAAGATCATGGTTCTTTTTTTAACCCATATAATTTGTTCTTAAATAGTTACACCATGTCTCTAAATCCTCAAAGATAAAGACATATATTTTTTTGTAGACTTCCAATTCATGGAATTAATTAATTATTGATGATTTTATGTCCATTTGATACACTTTATTACCCTTTTGTATGATCATCACCATAAATAATCTACTGGTATCAAACCTAGTCAATGATGAAAGTGTTTCATCAATATTGATACCACTGATTTTGGAATATCCCTTGAATAAAAGAAATATCATGTTCCTTATCACCATGACATCTTCATTTGGTTTGTTTTGAAATAATCTATTTGTTTCGGTCAAATTTGTTCTTTCGATCTATGATACAATTTCCCATGATTGATTTTTCTCAATTTGATCAGGCTCATCTGTCATGAATTTAACCCAAAATGCATTAAGGGAATTATCAAGAAATTATTTTAGTTCCACCTAAGATAAAAATAGATTTGTAAAATGTGACTACATCAGTAATGTTTGGATATGTATTTTCTATTCACCCACTATGTTTCAATTTGTGATTTCAGATATTCTAGAGTATATACATATATTATTTTTTCTTATTAGATTCTCCACATTAGAAGATATATCATTTATGTTTTTTAATACATCTGAACTATCCCTAAGATGTACATAACATCCAAATTTTACAAATACATTATGCACTAACTCTACAAAAATTAGCACATTTGAAACTAAAATCTGCATGAAATAATATTTGAAATATACTCATTTTTAGTGACAACTACATTAGAGCTTCCAACCATTGTATCTAATCATTTTTTATAGCATTGATATTACTTTATATTGGATTAATATCCATTAATGATCCATTCACCTACACACAGTTTAAACTATCTATATTTTCCCCTGGTTTAAATGAATCACTTACTTCTAAATACAGAAAAATATTTTAGTATAGGAATCTTCCTATACCCCATGTAATATGTGGTATTGTCACAATATAAGAAAATAAATTACCTATTAGATATTTACACCACTTTTAAAACAAATTTGTTCTAATATTTATTTTATGGGGTTATTAAATAAGAAAAGTATGTTCCTTATTGTTAGTGATGTAATATATTCTTTCAATAATATCATTTTGTTGAGGATTTCTCACTATTGAAACATTATATTGAATCCTATTTTTCATAATATAACTCTAAACATGTGAATTTTGAATATTATATAATTATTAGTGTGAAATATTATATTTATCACTCTTATAAATCTTTTCAATTCTCTTCGGTATAAATTTTTTCACTTAAATACGTCGGTCTTCTGAGTAGTCACCATTAACCATGTAATCTTGATGAATTCATGGATAAAAAAATAATACATTTTTCTATACAATTATTTGGAATTAAACGATCTAAAAACAACCTCATAAAGAACCTCCAAAATTATTGAAGACATCTAAATCATTGGATTTGTATGTCTTTATGATTATTTCCCCTTTTGGAAAGAAGAATATTTATGTGTATTACCACACGTTATTTTGGGAAGGTCACTTTCTACCATATAGATCACCATATTTTATAACTATATTTTTCTTAAGGATTAAGATGTTTATTTCATATATTTTTTCATTTGTTTGGAAAAAATCACCCAATTTTTTTTCAAATAATATATAGATTTCATTTGGTTTTCCAACCTTGAATAAAAAATAATAAATTCATCAAATTAATATTATACACCTTTTGGATAAATTCCATAGTATTCAGTGAGTTAAAAATATGACTCAGTGTATATAAATTTTGGCTATGTCCTCTAACCAAGTGTATATCAGTCTTACGGAGATATTTTACTCCAAATTTCACCATTATGTGTCATATTATTTTAATTCATTAATCATTTACAATCAAAAAAACAACACATTTATCATATTTTCTTTCATTTATAATATTTTTGCTTCCAATTAATGTTGGTAACATTTTCTATCAAAGAACTATAAGTTAGACCTCTATATTTATATAAATGAAACTTTAGGAAAATTTTCCATCTCATAAAATTTTCACTTAACCAATGACCATTTAAGAATTTATTCTGATGATTGATTATCTTATTATAATATTATTTCATCAATTTCTCCTCTGTCTTGACAGACTATAAATTTTCTCTTCTTTTTCAATGGGTTGGTCAATTTTTGTAGTTATTAATTTCATACATTTGGGTCTCATGAGGCAATTCATATTATATCCTTGATAAAAAATCATCATCTTTGTGTATATATCCTTCGCATAAAAAATTATTAATAAAATCAATAGATTTTTATGGAATGTTTTTTTAATATTTGTGGTTTTTTTCTCTCAATTTTTTTTCCAATTAGGAAATCATATTGGTTGTGTCCTAATTTCCAAAAGTAATAACACATTATATTTTTTTTATTACACCATTTTTCTTTGTGTGAAAGTTAGGCATCTTTTCTTATTCTGTGATCACTTTTCATTAGGGATTTGATTCATGTGGCCTAATATAAGGCATTAATTGATACTTTTATTGATCATACTCCACAATATATTTCTCTTTATTGTTTAATCTATACACATATATTATGAGAATATAAAATTTGGTTGTTACTCCCAGGACAACATTTGCAACAACTGGGATCAATTTTTTTTGAGAAAACTAATATAATACTATGTTTTAGGAGATTTTATCATTCCTCATAATTATTCCATCAAACCCTGAATTCATCGTTGTCTTCATCAATCCAGTTGACATTTTCATTTATTTCCTTGGTAAAGCCTTCAACAATACATTCTTGTTCCTCCACATCTTAGGTTCCACTTCCATTCTTGATTTGCCGAAAAATCCATATTTTAATTTATAAAATCCAAATTTTAGTTACATCTTATCCTACTACTTTTGATGAATATACCACATTGATTAATGAAAAGAAACATTAGATTTATTGGTTCTTTTAGTTCTAACTTATTTTATCATATTTATGGGACATCTTTATAGATTCATCATCATCATTATCTTGAATGTTATTAAAATAGTTATTAGTAAGATGGCATATCTTTTGCATTGGAAACATTCAAGAATAATATCTCCAATAAATTTAACTTTTTCTTTCCAAAGGAATGTTGAATGAAAATTTTTCACTCTTTAAAACTCGTCTTAGTCTATACAATATTTGAGAGAAAGTGTCTCCACTGACATTAAAGTATCTTCCTATGAGTTTTCCTTCACACTAGAGTCATTATCATTTTCTTAATTTCATATGTGATAAGTGTTCTATAAATTATGTATATTGATACATCCTTTAGATCCGTATTTTCAAGAAATAAAACCTCGGAATTAAACATTGGGTGTAGTCACTTCAAGATTCATTTCACAATCTCGGTATCATAAATTTCTTCTTGAATACCTTACATAAATTCAAAAAGGTAATTACGATGATTTAAAACACATCAATGGTTTTAGTTGGAATAATCCTTAGGTATTCATATTTTTCTATAGAGCATTCATCTTTGAATCAAGAACTATGGAATGACCTTCATAAATGTTCAATATTTTCCCAAAATTGCATGATAATATTTTCAGGACATTACCATGCTGTAAATAGGGTTTTCATAGTCTATCTATAATTATTTTTTCGTCATGATCCCATGAATAGTTGTTGTGTACACATTAATACAAAATGATAACATGTTTTGTTGTATCTTGTTGTTCAATAACATGAAATTTTTACCTTAGATTATTGAAATGCCTTTTTGATTCACAATTTTTTGAACTATCTAGATAGAAATGGAAAACATCCCCACTAAAACCTTCCTTTGATGACACTTTTTTGTCAAATATAATGTAACTTTCTCATATAGGGGGTTAATTAGTGAATCATATATTTTAACCCTTCAATATCATGACCATGATCTTGTTATCTCAATGTGGTGAACACTAATTTTATCTCCCTTACACTGACATGAAAATCAATTAAATTAGTTAATGTCTCACTAAATTTTTTTCGAGGTTTACATTAATAGATTTAGTCTAAAGAGAATGAAATCAATGAACAATCTATTAAAAAAACTATTGATTACACTACACTATTTGGGTAATATGATGGAGTATTCTAACTAAACCTCCATACTCATTGTTCAAACAATGTGTGAAATTGTGTTTACTCTCATAAAATATTGAATAACTATTCATGTCATAACCTTATTGATAATATTCACATGATTGATATTTACATAACACATCATACACATTTTGTCTCCTATGTACCATATGATAATTTTATAGTGATATGAATCACCTTAAATACCATTCATCTTCCTTTCTGTCATTCTTCTAGAAAAACCCTTATATGATCTTCTCTAAATATCTTTACTAATATTTGTGGTTTCTCTTAAATTTTTATTTCAAGAAAATTTTTATGATTGAATATTCAATATAAAATATTTTTCCATGGTTTCCATTAATTCAAATTAGACCCTAAATCTCTATTAGTTTATAAGTTACACCCTGAACATCAATGAAAAAACTCCACATTCAATTTCTTCCCAAAATAGAAAAATACATTGCTAAGGAGTGGTCTATTATACTACAATGTAGAATTCCACATTTTTTTATGTTTTGACGTGATCACCATCAATAATGTACAACCATTATTTCCACATATATAACTACACCATGTTCAATCACAATAATGTCATGGGAACTTATTACCTACATCCATAATTCTTACTCTTAGTAACTCCTACATAAAATCTCCCATGATCTAATTAATGATGTCCACTAACTAATTATATCATTGAACATACAATGGTGTAACAACCTATAATGTGTCCATGCCTCTTGAAAAATTAATGATCTTTAATTCATTAATTATATATAATTCATACCCTCCATAATACAAAGCATAGCTATTGAAGTGAAAAATGATCTGGAAATGAAAATATGATATAATTATCTCACCACATCATGGAAAACTCAAATATTTTAAGGGCATAAACTCCTCAAGATTCATTTAAGACGAAAATATAACATGGTTCATTTTACTGAAAAATATCCTATGGGATTAAATTCCCACATTGACGATTCCTTTGGAATGTTTTTGATATATAATATATTTACCCACCCTTAGACACTCAATTAAGATAGATTGTCGTTAGTACTCACCTATAACCTCCCATTGCACCCCACACATGGGATAATATTAACCACCTTTGCATCCTGACATGCATCATGTCCTGCCAAAAAATACAACACTGCATACATTCATGGGTTATGACATGCATACCCTTGCTAAAATGATTGGATATGTGGAACCTAGTCTTAAACACCAGCTTCTCTGGATGATGATTGAATATTGTCGTTCAGTAGGATTATCCATATTTTTGAAACTATTATAAACATTATTGTGATATAAATAAGGTGAACAAGAAATAGAAATTTTTTTATGTTACCCTCTAATATCATTTCTATGTAATAGATGGATGTACTCTAGAATAGACTCCTCAAATACAACACATTGTATAGTGTAGAGGAGGATCTTTATCATGGGTTATGTCTCCTACAAAATAATATTCATTAAAAAAATTAAAAAATATTGATTGTAGATTGATCAAAATGAATCTATTATAACCATCAAAGAATATTTTTATCTTCCTTCTTCAACTTTACAACAAACAAAACTTATAACAACCTCTAAAGGTGGTTTGATCAACAGAATCCCTGAATAACCAAATTTATTAGTGTGGATGATGACAGATAATATATTTCTCATTAAACAATTTATTCAATGAATAGGAATCCATGTTTCCTCCAAGTTCTATCGTTTCATTGAATCACATATTGATTTGACTAGTAATATCTTTTATAAAGGAGAGTAGTCCATCAATACTGGAATATTTCGTCAAAGATGAATGAGAGTCAACCTCTCTCTTAAATATTTTGAATATATTTTATTGGATTAGTTAAAAAATGTGGATGCTTCTACAGATGTTTCTTATGATCAAATTCTCACATTTATAGTAGTTTTTTGGAGTATATATGATGTTAAGAATTTCATGAATTCTTGTTCTCATTAGAGTTTGGATCAGCTAAATTATAATGTATTGATGAAGATGTTGCAGTTTGGAATGATTTTTATAGGAAGTTATTTGGAGTATTAGTTTTTAATTCCCAATTTTTTTTTTCTCCACCTCATACACATTGAACATGAGCGGTTCATGGGTGACGTGTTGCATGGGAGGAACCAGGATAAGGTTCCATGATTTATTCCAATAAACCTTATTCTAAAGGAATCGTATATAGAGGTGGTATTATTTCTGAGCCTCATGTACCAGTTATTCTACATTTCATTTATTTTTTTGATAAGTGATATATTTTATAGTGTAATCTCATAAAACATTTGGAATTCTTAAAATCTTTATATTCATCAACATTATCGTATCAATAGTGTAATTGGACACAATAATTCTTGTCAAATTTCTAATATTATATTCTTAGTCTAATTAATAGTATTTTATAGTATTTAGGAAATATACAGTCTTATGGATCATAACATTATAATCCAATACACATGCTAGGAAAGAAAACAAGAAATACAAAATATTTTCTTTAAAATGAATCCCAAATGACTCTCTATAAATTTTATCTATAATTGGATCCCTACATCCGGTTTTTTTGTAATATTATTCTTGGATACACCCTTGGGCTCAATCACTAGAGGTCTCCCATAATTTATTATGTTTCTTTTACAACTTTTTTGTATTTCATTTTAAGTAATATAAAAATATATTTTCTATTTAAATTAATTTATAAATGTTATTCAGGTGTGGAAATGTAAATTTTCATGTATAAAATATTTATTAAATGTTAGAGATGGTGGATTACGTATTGTATTTTATTTTATCATTATTAATAAGAATTATTAATGACTTTTCAGGATAAAAATGCATCATTGTGTTGGTTTTTAAGTTAAAGTGATGGTTTTTTTAATATTAATTCATAATAGTGTTAAATAATTTGAAGTGAATTACTAAAAGTAAATTAATTCCAAATATATATGGATTGTTAAGGATTAATTTTTGTGTAATTTTTCATTAAAATACATTTAGTTTCATTAATACTCATTTTAATTTTATAGAGGAATTAGTAATGGTTTTTTGTGATTTTTCTATGATGTTTCCGTGATGTAAAGATTATAATTATTTAATTAAAAAAACATTTTGTTAATTAAAAACATGAAATAAAAAGGCTAATACATGGTTATTAGTGATTAAATGAAAAAATCTCATTCAATGTATTTTAATGGGCATTCTTACATGAAATTTATTTTCAATAATTAAATAATAATATATAAAAATTTTGTTTAGGAATTTATTGTTTCGTTGAAAAATTAAAAAATATAGTAATTTTTTTAGGATTTGTAGTGGATGATAAATTAAATGATTATAAGAATTTGTAGTTGTTTTTTTATATTATAACATATGTATTTTATTCCAAAAATATATAAATATGACAAATATATTGGGATCCTTTAGTTCAGTTACAATATGAGATGATGGTATTTCATCCATAGGTTTTAACTTCACAATTTGTTAGGACTAAATTTATATTATATATCATCTATTTGGTATAAGACTCAAATGAACCATGTTTTTGGATACTTTATTCATAAACTAATGATTATGTATTCCACTAATATTGGATGAAATTGATATACAGTTTCATAGATGACATAGTGAGAACAAAATACATTAAATTTGGTGTTTCTAATAATATGATAAATCATTTAATAGTTTAAACAATTTATATATGATCACAATAAACATCAAGTGGGGTTTGGGAATATGGTGGTGTTTACTATGAATTTCCTCTCACTCTTTATGTATACACCCCTCAAATGTATGAATATTATATACATGATGTTGTGGGTAATGGAAATAGCATGTATTAGTTGGGTTTTGATATTAAGGTACATATTATAACTAATTTATTATAAATTTATAATCATGATGATGTGTTGTATATACTTATCTTTACTTATTATTTCAGATTTATTTTTATGATATAGTACTCGGGATCAACTTTGAGATAATATTTGATTAAATTTATTATGTAGGAATTTATGGGATATTATATTTGACTATATTATTGAAAGAATTTATTTTTTTTGTTTCCTATTAAATTTTATAATTTCCTTCAGTGTCCTGTTATAAAAGACCTTTACAGGGTAAAACACACTCTAAATGGTACATTAATATCCTCGATACTAATCACCATACTCTTGTGATTGGGTAGTTTACCTGAGGCTATGTGGTATTATACTTCGTTAGTATGGGTAATATTGGATGGGAAATTTCAATATAGTATTAGAGTGATAATATTTTTTAAGTATTAAATTTTGAGGAATTGGTAAAAAGGATATTAGGAGTTTGGAATTGATATGAAATTTATTTTCTTTTTCCCCGATTGGAAAACCATAATAGAAATCCTTGTTTTTAATGAAGTATGTGATTGTATTTAATTTAGTTTATAAATTGTATTTTTCTGTATGGTTATTAATCTAATTAAAGGTTATTAGTGGATTATTCATGGATCATTTTCTTCATGTATTTATAGGAAAATTGTGTTCATGCATGCCATTGTGATAGAATCATGATTTGATTAAAAATAAATTATTGAATTTTTAATAAATTAATTATATTTTTCCAAAATAGGTTATTAACAATGTATTATTTAAATAACATACATGAGGTTATATTTTATTGTATGTTTTTTGTTTTATGTTACTAGTTATTTTAAAACAGGTTCGGGTAGTGATGTTTGATGTGTTATATTTATAAATAAAATATAAAGTAATAATATGTGTAATAATTTTTGTAAAACCCTTGAAAAAAATAAGCATAGCAATGAACCTCATAGGAAGCCGTTTGGGAAGGATTGATCTAATAAAGTTCATATGGAGGGGTAGTCCATGTTTATTTCTCTATTGGAAGAACCCAAGACACAAATTGAGAGAAATATTACTGAGGGTTTATTTAAGGTGATTAAAAATATGGAGATAGATTTCATCAATAATCTACTATAGTAACATATTTGGTTTTATATCTTTGATCATAACACCATAATTTCCATTGGATTTTTTTTTGGACTCATAATAATGATATATATAAATATATAAACTATGAATGGGATATTTGAGTTAATTGGTGCAATAATGTGGAAAATGATACTTCTATTATTTACAATTGATAAACTTGTGTGATGTTAGTGATACATTTTGACCTTGATGAAGTGGACCAAGGAATTGATATGGGATATTTTATAGGATCTCCTCATTTGGGACATATACCAATGTACATTGAGAATATATATAGGAAATTTTTTTAAGGAGTTAATTTAGGGAAATATTTTTATTCATGATTATATCTCTAACGTTATGGAATTTATCTATTTTTATTCGACCTTTGGTGGCCATGATAATTTCTAAAGATCAAAAAATTGAGTATAGACTAAATTTTGAGCATTATTCGTGGATTTAAATAATTATTTATAACTAATAAAAAATTGGTTAAAAAATATCTGAATGAAAAGCCTTAACTAAAGGAAAAAATGTTCCCCAAAAAACCCTCAAGGGATCATTGTAGATTTTTTGAGTTGGTTGTGTTTGTGAGGATATTTTTCATGATCCCCAGATATTATTGATAATCCATATTGACAATGAAACATTTTAATGTAAAGGAAGATATAGGGTTGGAACAAAAATAATAGATAAAATATGATACCATTTTTCTTGTGTTTGCTAATTTTTTGGGATAAAAAATTTGTAGTTTGTCTAGAATTAAATAAAGAAGATTTCCAAGAAGATCTCATAAAAATATAAAAAAGGAATGAATTTCAAGAATATGGGCTTCATAAAGTGTATTCCTCGAAGAATCAAAGAAAGATGATGGTGAGCTATGTCATTATGGCGAGCTTCGCAAATGGCATAGGTGAAGAGCATTGCGAGTCAGCACCAGGACGACATATTGTTTTTCACAAAATTATCTACGATAACAATGAGATTTGAGAACATTGAAAAAATCCCTACAGTTTTGCAAACTAGAGATCATTTTGACAGAATTTTTGGAGCATTCCAAAATGCACTGACCTGGCTCTGACATAGTTCATAAGGTTCAAGAGTCGGTGAAAACACCTATATATAGATCTTAACCCCCATTGATAAGAGTAAAGAGTTTTTCTAAAAATCTTAAGACTATAACTTCAATGATTTTTCATGAAGGTAGGATCTGATTTTTCTTCACAGTAAATAAGTTTAGCTTCACAAATGTAAATACAATTCACAATGGTTAATTCATATCTACGAATGGAAAGAGAATCATTAAGTAGTGTGCTTTGCGAAATTTTTTTAAAATGTGATTCCTAGTATTCAGTAGAAAATTGGTATTCATCAGTGTATGAATGTGGGATATCAACTGAGATTCTACATAGAGTAGAAGATACATTAATTATAGATAATGAAAGGACCTACTAATCTATAATCTATGAGTGGTTCTTTTGAAGAAATAGTGAGAACACAACATTTGAGAATGTAGTGACCATTCAAATTGTTATTGGTTGTAAACTAGGAGGGATCAAAACTTTTTTAGTATAATTTCTCTTTATGTGGATTTTTTACATCATCACATTGTTGTTGTACAGTCGTTGGATGCAGCCTACTGAGGGTGAACCAAGTAAAAATTGATGTTCTTCGTGTATGCTTTACATTCTGTTCATAATTTTCTATTGGAAAGAGGGAGAAGATATATTGATTAAAAAAGATACAAGATCAAAAGGGATGTTTTTTAATATATCGTATACTAATCCCCCCCTCCTCTCAGGGTATTATACCTAGTGGACCTAAGAATTGGTATGAGAGTCAATGGTTAATATCAATATATCTATTTTAATAGAGGTCATCAATAACAAAAAGATTATGGTCTTACATGGTAATAATTTTCAGATATAGAAGAATCAGATACAATACAATGTCCGATCTTGGGTAATGGATGTGTTTACAGTAGTGATGCATGGTATATCTGTTGATATCAATAGAGGTTCTTTATCAAAAGCTGATAGAAAAGAATTGGATATTGACGCTAAGGAAATCAGTTATTTATAGGGAGACATATACAATGAAATCTATACGAAGGTGATGTCATCCAAAACATCACATTCTTTGTGGAAAAATCTATTGAATATATATTTAGGTGATTCAATAGACTGAGAGGAAAAGTTGTAGGTTCTGCAGAACAAGTACGATGTTCTACGAATTAACCTAAATGAGTCTATTGATGCATTATTTGAAAGGGTAAATGTTGTATTGGAAGACATGTGTGGTCTTGGGGAAGTCATTGAATACATAATGATTTTGAAGTGTATGTTGAGGAAACATCCATAGTCATTTTATCCATATGTTTCAGTATTTGAAGATAAGGATCTAAAAGAGCTCACACCGGATAACTGTCATAGTACCCTTGTAGCATATAAAATGAGAAATTATGTCAATAATGCTATGTAAAATAGTAAATCTAAGGAGGTAACATTCATGACCATGAATAATCTCACCATAGAATATTATTTGTAAAAATAAGAGACAGATGAGGTGATGTCATTCCTTTCATCAAATCAAAAAAGAGGAAAAGGAACATTCAAGGGGAAGCATCCAATAGAGTGTTTTCTATATGAAATAGTCGGTTATCTTGTAAAAAGGTAACATAAAATATTATAAAAATATGATGCAGATGAATTTGAAATCCAAACAATAATGTCTTCATCCCATGTGAACGACAACAAACATCTCATGAGAAAATTCTCTATAAAAAAGATTATTCATTCATAATAATGCGATGGTTCAGATGAATATGTGGTTGAAGAGGTTTAAGAGATAGGTAACTACAAAGTTGCATAGAAAATGTCACGGTTTAAGTTGTCAAACGTAACCATAAAAAAGAAAAAAGTAATATTTTTAAGAATATATTGAGGGAAGATTTGAATTGTATTTTGATTTAGAAGTAGCTCCTGAAGATATAAATGTTTCGGAGCCAAAACAAAGAAATCCAATAGAGTGTTTCATGATTAAAAACTCTATATGTAGTACTAAGAAGAAAACACTTCTGATCTGGTGAAAGAAAATTAAAAAATTAATTCATTAATTCTAAGGATCCCATAAAAGGATGATGAGAAAAAACTCAAGGATGAAAATAGAAAAGAGAGATAGATTGTTTGAATAAAAAAGTGAAATATCAAATGAAACCCCTTGAAGAACATGAAAAAGATTTTTTTATTCTATGATGAAATGTTAAGGATCAAGAAAAACCCTTGACTCCAAACATGGAATCGGAAAATCATATCACTCAGTAGAATGGAATGTTATAAGTGGATCATTGAGGCCCAACCAAATAGAGGAAAAAAGTCAAATCTAAATGATATGGATGGTATAGTTATTTACCAAAACTAGAAATCATTCGTGGTTGAATTCTGACCACAAGTACCCACTGCAAGACTTAAGATTGATTTTGGTACAAAGTAGAAATAGACGATTCCGAAAACCCAAGGGACAACCAGTAGTGTAGAACTGAAAAACAAAAATGAAGCCAACACCAGGTGTTATTACTGTGGAATGATGGTACACTCTCAAAATGTGTGTTCTATACCCAAGAGATAGATAAGGGAACAAGAATAAAAATTATAGAAAAACAATAATGGTTCTCTATAAAATCTTTTTTGTAAATTTTTTTTTTGTGTAGAGGATTTAGTCACATGAATAGATATTTAACATCAAACATGTAGAGGGATGTGACAAAGAAGATCCCATGTGGTCGCATGCAACAAATTGGAGAATCAATAAGTGAGTTAAAAATGCAACAATTGTTTTTAGATCTTTTGGATGAATATGTTCCATCATGCTCCAAGGAAGCTTATGATTTAAAATATATTCTATATATGAATTCAAAAACATGGATCAAGAAGAAGAGAGATGAGAAGAAAACTGTTACAGAAATCTCCCTCAAAGCATCAAACCACTCTAGTATATAGATCCAAGATACTGGTTTGAAGTCCCATATTATAGGAAAAATGGATATTATTATAGGAATAAAATATGAAAAATAAGTCTTTTTCAATTTTTTCCACGATGAAGGCTAGATGATAATTTTCTCAGGAAAGTCCAGGTTGGTGGGAAAAATGAGATGTGTTGATGTCTTAGTAGTAGAAGGTATCAGTCACATCATTCATAGTGTCGGTAAACTATGTGACTCATTGAATTCATTATGATTTACTAATAAGATGTGTATCCTCAATGGAAGATATGGTGTAATTGTTCTATAGGTAAAAAGAATTGTGGGAACTCTATACCATGTGAGGGGGTAAGAATATATGTGATTTTTATCTATAAAGGAAGAAAACAAGTTGTCGCCTAAACGACTTGTTCAAATATTCCAAACATCCCTGAAGATATGGTTAAGTGTGATATAGCTAGAGATCTCCCTAAGCTATCACATGAACTTAATATTACATGTGTTCCATGTAAATAAGGGAAAATAATCAAAAAGACGTACAAGGAAAAGGAACAGAAGTCGACCAGAGGGCTCAAATTGGTGCATGATAAGGTATGTGGACCAATATCACCAAGACCCATTGATGGAAAGAGGTATTGCATTTTTTTCATTGATGATTATAGGAGAATGGCATGAGTATTATTCATTTCCCATATGTATGATGTGTTCGGTTACGTAAAGAAGTATCAGAGGGAATCTTAATGGATCTTGGAAAAAAAATATAATGTTTAATAATAAATATTCTACATAATTCAAAAATAGTCATGTGGAGGAATATCTCCAGAAAAATAGGATAAGGAATCATGTTTCTTCGGTGATAACCCCTCAATAGAATGGAGTTTTTGGGATGAGAAATCAGATCCTCAATAACCTGGCTATAACGATGCTTCTTGAAAAAGATATACCTGAACTTTTTTGGAAGGAATAAGTCATGCCATTAGTTTACATCTATAATAGGACTATGTTGTGTCTAATGGAAGGAAATATTCCTTATGAGATTTGGTACAGAAGGTATCCTTCACTAAAATAATTTCAAAACATTTTAAGTAAGTGATTTATTCTCAATAAAAAAACAGAAGAAATTTAAATCACCTAGATATTAGGGGAAATTCATTGGCTACTATAGAAAAATAAAAGAAAATAAATGCTTTAATAAGAGGCCTAGAAATGTATTTGAGAGAAATGAAGTCACTGAAGTTGGTAATGTAGCCAAATTTTGACAACATAATGAACAGTTTCCAAATGAAATCGATGAAGAAGAAAGTCACATAGGGGGAAGAAGTGGAAGATACTGAATCATAAGATAAAACTGGTGATGAGAATGAGGAAGTCGAGTTTGTGTCTACAAAGAAGCAAAAGAGTCGATCAAAAATTGATAGTAAAAATATCATAGGTGATCAGACCATGAATGTTCAAATAAGAATAATGAATTCATTTCAGCATGTTTCTTACCTATCTCAGGTAGAGCCTAAATTTTTTGTTAATACAGTTGGAGATGAAAACTGTGTTCTAGAAATGGATGATGAGCTAGACCAGAATGAGAATAATTGGACATGGGAGATTGTTTCGAGTCCAACAGATAATAATGTCATTATGACTAAATGGTTATTTCATAACAAGGTGAATGAATATGGTGTAGTGATTCGATCCAAAGCATGACTGGTGTATAAATGTTACTCCAGATATACATTATTAATATCGATGAAACATTTTCAGATATTGTAAGGTTGGATACAATAAGATTATTCATGGACATTGAATTGCAATAGAAGTTCAATGTTTTTCATATGGATGTCAAGTCTTAATTTTTTGAATTGGTTTTAGGAATAAGAATCCATTATTTAGAAGAAATATAGTTTTATTATTCATGCAGATGATAAAAAAAATTTAGTTAATGAAGTCATTATATGTTCTGATGTAGGAACCAAGAGTATAGTATTCAAGGCATGATTAGTTTTTGAAGAATCCTGTTAGGAAGTGTGCTGGAGTTTATTACAACTTATATGGTAATTATAATAGAAATCAAATGATGATGGTTTTGGTATACATCGATGAGATAATATTCAGGGGATTAGATGATGCATAGTGTAGATAGTTTTTTGAATTCATGAAAAATGAGTTTGAAATGTAAATGATTTGTGAGATAATGTTTTTAGTCGTTTTTTAGGTTAATCCCAGAAGGAATAGAACATTTATTTATCAATATAAATAAGTTTTGGATGATTTGGGAAGACTTGGAATGGAAAATTCTAAGAATATAAAGACTCTGGTGGCTACTCGTATGAAACTATCACTATATGATGAACGAATGGCGGTAAATGTCATACAATACATGAAAACAATTAGAAGACGGTTTTTATTGACAACTATAATACCTGATATTGTCATCTCCACATTCCATGTAATGTGGTATCAAAGAAATCCTGATGAAATCAACAAGTGTGAAATGAATAGAATACATTGGTATATCAAGGAAACTAAAGATTTATTGTTTTCTGTATAATGATAATGCTCAATTAGAGATTTTGGGATATACAGATGCATATTGGGATTGTTTAGACGGATAAAAGAAATCAATGTGATGAGATTCTTTCTACCATGGTTAATTTTTAATTTATTGGATAAGAAAAATCCAATATTTAATTTCATTAAGAACTATATAATATGAGTACATTGTAGCCACAAAATCATGTACATAGTTATTTTGGATGATGTCGTTGCTTGATGATATGGGCATTGAAGTGATGTCTCCAATCTGAATCCATTATGATAATTCAAGTGATATTAATCATAGAAAGAATATATTCTGTCACTCTTGGACAAAGAACATTGAAATAAAATATCACTTTATCATGGAGAAGGTAGAGCACGGGATTTTCATGTTTGAGTATGTTCTTGAAGTACTACAAGATTTAGACTTATTGACAAAGGTCATACACAAATAAGCATTTGAGAGGCATCACCTGGGTCTGGGAGTCCAGTCGACTCCCAGCACTTGATAAATTGTGGATGTGGGATAACCCCTAACCAACTCTCCCTAATGTATATTGTTTTTTCCAAATGTACTAATTCTGGTCCCATACTCTGTTTAAAAAAAATGACTGACCTACGGGTTTCTTTGAAAAAGGGGGAGAAAGTATGGCTCTTCATGGGGGAGAAATGATGGGAGACAATTTCTTTATCAAAGACATAGGGAGAAGTTGGAAGGTGGTACAGTGAGATAGCGAGAGTACAAGCATAGACAGAGAGTTAAATCTAACAGTCATATAAGTGATCGATCAAATGATACATATCACCATAGCTATGTTTTTGGATGAAAATAGTTGTTTGGTTTCAAGATATTGTGTCAAGAATATAGTGATTCAATGATTAAATTTTCATTATAATCCTATTTCTCACATCGAGCATTGAACTTGTGGGTCTATATTTTGTGTTGAGTAAATATATGATCGCTATATGAATCCAAAAAGTTTAATGGTGGTTGAATTTGTAAGGATATTTGAAGTGGTATAATTTTATGAAATTTTTTTCTACAAACCCAAAGGTGTAGATTGTTGGGAAAAACCACTCATTGTGTCATTGCAGCTTTTTTTGGTTGGTTGTGTTTGTTGAAAAATTATGTTTCTAAGTTGAGTTGTCATATTCAAGATATATTGAAGACGGACCATGTTGACAAATAACAATGAATAATTAAAGTATAATCTAGAGGCAGTAGAAAAGGAACAGATACAAGGTGACTATATTTACCAGTGTTTGGCAAATTTTTGGGGTCCAAAAAGTAGTGTTTGGATAGCATCAAGAAAAGTGAATTTCCTTTAATATCACATAAAAATTAAAGAGGAATGAATTTTATAAAGATGGGATTCTTGATGTGGATTTTTCAAAGAATTAAAAAAAATTGATAGTAATCTCGGTGGTAATTATGAGCTTCACAAATGACAGAGGTGAACAGCATTTCAAGTGAGCATTGAAGCACCACAATGATATTGACAGATGGATATGTGATTAAAATTATCTTTGTGAAGCTAGAAAATTGACATGGAGATTTTATTACTAGGGATAATTTGGGGCGAAAGTTTTGGGTTTTAAGAAATGGGTTAATGTGGCACTGACAAGGCATGAAAGGTTCTAGAGTCGTTGAAAAAACCTATAAATTGGGCTTGGCCACCTTGATAAGAGTAAATAGTTTTCATGAAAATATTAACTCTATTTATTCAAAAATAAGGTTCGTGAAGGTTGGTTTTTATGTTTCTTCATGCTGACTAAGTTAAGCTTTGTGAATGTATAGGGAATTCGCAAAGGCTTGTTGAGATCTATGAAAGGTAGGAGCTTCACTGTGACTAAGTTGAGCTCTGCAAAATATGTGAACTTCGTGAATGCTAAGCTATTATTTGTGAAATATTGTTCTTAGCGAAGTAGTCATCTTTGTAAAAAAAGATCTTTGCAATGTAGTGTGCTTCGTGAATGTGTTTTAAATTGTATTTCCCAGTGTTTAGTGGCAAAGTAGTATTCATCAGTGGATGAAAGTGGGACATCAATATTGCATATACATATAGTAGAGGGTACATTAATTATAGAAAAATAAAGGACCTAAATGTCTATAAACTATGAGTGGATCTTTGGGAGAAATAGTGAGCACACATTATTATAGAGGGTACTGAGATTTCAAAATTCAATTGGTTATAAAACTACAGTGATAGTGAGTCTATTCCAAACATTGTAAATAGGAATGCACTTTTTGTGGATTTGGTAGTCAGCACATTGCCATTGTATGCTCCTTTGATGTATCTCAGTGCGTGCGAACCAAGTAAAAATTCATATGTCTCGTACATGCTTGAATTTATATTCATACATTCATGTGGGAAAGAGAGATAAGATATTTCTATTTAACAACAGAACATGATCAAAAAGGGATGTTGTTTTAGTCACGAATACCCTGATTCACCCCCCCCCCCCTTAGGGTATATAACCTAGTGGATCTAACAAAAAATATGGAATTGGTTGGTGAAATCTGATCTAGTGGTAAAAAATGTGTAAGATTGATGATTGTCAAAGATATTGTGAAAATTTACTGGGTTAGGTGAAAATGTTTTATTTACCTTATCATAAAATAATGGAGTTTTTTGAGTGTTAATAATATTTTGAAAAATTAAATATCCAAGACAGATATCCTTTAGAGATAAAGGAATATTATTTTAAAATAAGACTAGAAAATATGTGAAAATAGTTTATTAGAATAATGTTCATAGGGGTGGAGTTTGATATTCTTCTTCCACTAGGGTATCTCATGTATTGGGTAAAATACATCTCCCAAAACCAATCCATATTCCATCTAGTGGATCTAGTCACCAAGGAGGTGGGGAAACGAAATGATAGGATCTATATGTTGATACAACATTTAATAGTCAAGCATCCTTGGGAAAATTTGTGTTATAGGTTTAGTTTAGTTATTGGTAATTAAGTAGGCTCTATTTGATATTGGTGAGGGTACATCAAGGGTTATAGGTATGAATCTACTAAAATATACCTTGTATAGTATGTAATTTAATGGATCTGGGAATAGAGGTAGTGCTTTAAAGGGATATCAACTTATAATATTTAGGGAAGATATATAATAAATATATAAAAATTTCATGTTTATTGAATAAATCCTAGAACAATCTGTGTGTCAGTGCAAAATAATGTTAATTTTAATAAAACTAGCTCAATTTGATAGATTTCCACTCTTTATTTTTATTCATTACTTACAATAGGATCTAATATTCACTAAATATATTGAAATTTATATGTGAATCCATGAAGCTTAAGAATATGACATTAATGGATCGATTTCTATCATGGTGGATATAGATCACTCTATCATCCCATATCAACATCAGACTCTAATATTGTGAATTTTCTACTCTCATTTCAAGAGAAAATGGGAGTTTTATTTTCATTGTAGAAAATGGTTCAATTAGATTTCCTTAACCTAATCCAGGATATATTAATTGAATTAATTCATGGTTTAAAAAAATAAAATATTAAAAAGGACATTTTACTTTTCCACCTTTCTTAAATAAACCCCTTAACAACATTGGCCATTTAATAAATAAATTATTACAATGAATTAATAATATTTGATATATTACTTCTTAAATAAATAAAAAAATTTACGTATGTAATATAATAAATAAAATTTCTTCATGACATAATAATTAAACCATTAAATAATAAAATATAAGTAAGTCAATAATTTAATCCAAATTCTCTCATAAATAAAAATTCCCTTATTTATTAACCATTTTTTTGAGAATATTAGATAAATGTAATTTAGTTATCTCATCTACATCGTGACTAACATGAGATTGAATTATGAATGACGTTAACTGAAAATAAAATTATTGAAACCCGTATATTTTATACATAGATATCCAATCTTAATAGATGAATATTCAATAAAAACATATTGATCAACGCCGCAATCATAAAAATCTAATTCTGTTAAATAAACGGACACAAAATAAACTGGTTGATAATTGAACTATATAATCTCCCAATAATTTCATCATAACTCACAACCTTATAATATAAATCATACTTAACACCTTAATTAAAAACATGTATAAATGAAACACAAGAAAGGGTGGTATCAAATTCAAAGTAATATTAAACAAAGGAGATATCAACAATCACATAAACATAACATCATAATAAGGGTATGAGAACAAGAGCATGTAATTTGAAATGTGTTCCCTAGATGTCGTAGATTAGAATTTTGAGTCATGGTAAAATACTTGGAAGTAAAGAAGACATGAATCATAAAAGAATCAAATAATATGATGCATGATAGAATAATATTAGAATTATACACATATTTTTAGAATGCATATAAACATAAATTATCACTTCCTTAGTTGTTAAGTTTCATTCCAGACACCATAATAGTGGATTGTTTTCACTCCCCATTCCATCTTATAAGTAAAGTTTTACTCCCAATACTATCATAGTTAATAGATTACATTACTGAACTGGGTTAAATCCCCGTTCTAACTCAATTTATCTATAGATATGTCCATCTCTACACAAAGAATTTGAGGGATATATAATTTTTCCCACCCATAACATAATGAAAATCATATATATGTGTGCCAATATATCATAAAACATTGAGAATTTAATAACCCATATAAAATAGATGGTATCCATAAATATTTCATCATAGTATAACCCATAGAAAAGAAATGTTTTCTATAAACATTTTATCATTTCATCATAGAATAACCCATGGAAATGGAATAAGATTCATAAACAATTTATCATTTCATCATAGACTAACATATATAAAATAAATAGGTTTCTTCAACATATATTATTATAATAGTAAACCGTATAATAAATGTATAAGGATTGTATCATGGGATAAAATCCATTTTTATCATAATTAAAATCAACGATTGTTGTTATTGACGAATAGAAACACCATTAAATGATCCTAAAAAATCTTGAGTAAAATACCATTTCGACACTGAAAATAAAAAATTATAATCTAAAAATTTGAATAATATTAATGAAAATATATTATTTTAAAATGACCGTGGAATATTTTAAGGTAATTTTTTTTTCATTTATTTTTCATGATAGTATTAAATACCATTCATTCCATATATGTTAAAATAAATATTCCATTCTAATTTTTGATAAAAATGTCCAAAGTAAATCATTAAAAAACGATAAGAATATTAATTTTATATAAATTTAAAAAATTATAAAAAATTTATAAATGACTTCAAACATACATATATGAATAATAAAACATTCTTGATTACATTTTCAGAGAACATGGATTCAATAGAAAAAGGATTTTGACTGATGATATAATTAAAGTCATTTTTACAAAAAAAAAAACATTATTTCATTTTCTTGAGTTCTTAATGAGATGAAAACGAAAGGAAAAACATTCATTCTCAATAAATAAATAAAATAGAAACAAAATCACGGCTTTATTGAGTGACAAATCATAATAATTCATTATCAGAACTATAATCATAATCATCTTAAAAAATAATGATATTTTATCATAAAACCCTTACACTTTGGTAACTTGTTTATTATAATACACATGAAATAAATTAAAATATATGGATATGTAAATCCTAATAACTTTTTTAATTATCATCATAAAATAAATTCATGGTCAGAATATACAGAACACCAAAAATGAAGTTATGAATATTGAGAGTGTATCAAAGAAATAGAATTGAGACAAAAATCCTTTACCTCAAGTCTCAAAGTCCTACATAAACTTTTAAAACTCCCCTATACTAATTATATTTTTATAATACATATATTACATAACTATAATAGTATATATAAACCAATTATTATTTAATTATAACCATTTATAATCTTTTTTTGGAAATTATTTATTAAAATCATTGTTTCGGATGATAACTGCTTCGTTTCTGTTGTATGTTTTAGTTAATTAATTTTTGTCCTTGTACGTTGATTGAGGGTACATGATATCAATAATTTTAAAAAATATAAATATCATATACATTGATTTTATATATATTTATCATCATCTATAAAATTTGTATATTGGAAAATAAATTACACCATTCATGGAGAAACTATGTCGAATGTATGCATGAACGTTGCTACCATTTTCTTGATGGATGAAATGATAGAAAGGAAAATATTAGTTTACCTTTATAAAATAATTTTTATATAATATATATCTTATATTTTCTTTAAATCTATCATTATTATCATACATGTAAAAATAAAAATAATGAAGTTTTACACCACGTCATATAGGCGGTAGTCCACAGGTATGCATGATCGATGATATCAATTTTCAATAGATTTGAATGTTAGAAGGTACATATAATAATATTATTAAATATTTATAATTATTTCATAAAAATTTGTTATAAACATCAAATTTATCACTATATCCATCCATGATAGGTGGTGATGGAAGATGACTTACATCGGTTGGTGAGGCAATAGTTTGTCGCACACACAATCGATTATTTCATTTCTCATTTGATACAGGATAATGGATATTGGTTATTACATTAAAATAAAAAAATATAATTGTATTTATTATATATGTGTTTTTATATTATAATATTTTCAGAATATTTTAAGGATTTAAAATAAAAATGAAAAGAAAAATTCATGATTAAAAACTATACCTCTTCTTCAGAGAACCACTTGAGGTATACAAATAAGGAATCTAATGTTGACATTATAATCAAAATTGGGGATCTAGGTCATAGTTATGGATTTAACTATGGGTTATGGGTATGTATTTCTAAATCAAAACATTCATGAAGTGTGAATAGAAGAGGATATAATATTTCCATTTATGTGTGGGGAAGATGATCGAATTGGAAACCAGTAGGAAATTTCCTAAAAAAATAAAAATGGATAGTCATTCATCATAAAAAACCTAAAATGACCTTATATTATAATTTATAATAATATATATTCTATATAACTCCATAAAATATTGTTTTTACATGTTTAATTGTAAAACATGCAATTATTTATTTGTTTCACCCCACCCCCCCGATAAACTCATTTTCACTACAACCAAAGTAATTCATTTTTAGTGTTTTTAATAGTAATTATGAAAAAAATAATTTCAACTCATTAAATAATATTAATTCTGATAATTAATAAATAAGGAGTAAATTTTAACAAATTCAATTCACCAAAGTGGAATGATTTAATTTAATGTTAAAGTCGCAGACATGATGAAAAGGTGGTTTCCCAATTAAACTAATTTCATATGTATGAAAAATTTATATAAAAATTTAAAATAAAATTTGTTAAAATAAAATAAATTTTATTAATAAAATTATAATTTATCTAAATTTAGTTTCAAACTATTTTGAATCAATATTTATCTTTTAAATCCTTCAAAAGAAATTACAGTATATAATAAAAATAAAAATTTTAACTAATCCTTGAAAAATTATTCTTTTAAAATAATTATCAAAATTAAACAATAATATAATTTTGACATGATTATTTCAAAAATAAAGTTCACTGTTTCTTATAAATATTCTATGATTTTAGGAAAAGAAATTAAGAAAAATTTATAAAATGGGACGAAACCATGTTTTCATAAAGACATAGCAGTAATCATAAAACTAGATTTATCTTTATCAAAGAATTTGTAAAAATGTTAATATAATGATATGTTTTTTTATTGAATATATGATATATTTATTTCATTAAAATCCTTCACAAATCATGACTAATTTAATTTATTTAGACCAACATTCTTTCTGTGGATCGAAAACAAATTCAAAAAGAAATTATTTTACATTAAAATGATATTTATTTTAATTTGTAATCAATTCATATCTAGAGAATTTAATTTTTAAATTTTAACAACATATAAATTTCATAATTTTTTTGTCCCATGTAATACCCATAAATTTAATATCTATATTTAAATAGCAATGTTTAAATATTTTAATAGTATATAAGGGTTCATTTTAACTCAGTGTTGCATGTAATGAAGGCCATATAAAGAATTAAATATATTTGAAAATAAATCATAAAGTATAATGGTGTTACATTATAACCCCTTGTATGAATATAATCATAATAATTTAAAAATGATCTCAATAATCGATGTTTACATTTGAAAATTATTTTATGAAAAACATATGTCATAAAGGGGTGATAATACATCCTCTTAAATAGAGGGAATGGGAAATGTGAAGTTCATATAGGATACAATATAACTGGGATTAAAAATAGGAAAACTTTAAGGATAAGTTAAAATATGGATAATGGGGATAAAACTAAGTCCAATTGACTAATATAGGGTGATATGTAACTTGGTTATGAGAAATGTAATGGCTATAAATCCCTAAATCTATAATCAACAAAAAGACTATTAGTTCAACAGAAATGAAATTAAATTTATAACATTTTTATTTAAAGATCATTTTCAAAAATTTGAGTAATTTTCATGGGGATATATAATTACTTGATTTCATTCCACTTTATAAGCACAATCTCATCATTTTTTTGTTCTTCAATAAATTTCTATTTCAACTCTTACTCCAATAAATGAATATTGAAGATGAGTTTTTTTATTCATTAAGAATAAAATTTACATTTAATGAACTATAAGATACATAAAAGATTGAAAAGTTACACCTCTTGTCTCAATATATTTACCAAAACCAAAAATTTTATCAAAATTTCTCTAATATGGATATGTATATTGAATTACATCCTAAGTCACCAATAATAAATCCCATTATGAATAACCAATTTCAGATACAACTATCCTTAAGGATCCTTCAAAATTTGTCATACCAAATTTGAATCACAAAGATTAGAATGATTTTATCAAATATCCTTCAATGATAAACATAATAATTAACATGAATTAATACAAAAATTTATATACCTTAACAATTTTAAAAAATAAAATTATATATTCTTAAAAATATATCTATCACTTTATTCATTAAATAGTTTCTTATATTATATAAAAAACATTTCTATTGGAATATCTCATTAATCCTTTCATCTATATAGGATCATATATTGAGTTTTAATATCAAATCTGACTTGATTATTCCAAAATCTATGTATAGAGAGACAATAAATACACCAAATCACATTAGATTGAACTAAAGGATGAGTAATAAAAATTTTATGGGGCCCATTAATATAAATTATGACATGAAATTCCTAACTATATATGGAAGTATAATTGTACCCTAATTTTCATGATTAAATTTATCTTTTTCGATTCTATAAACATTCCATTTTTCCTTTGTTTTTAGAGGTGTTTTTGTCTTATTATCCTCATTACCCATTGGATTTGGTAATTGGCCTTCATAATTCACAAACACCTTACATAAATTTCACTAATGTCTGGGTAGTGAATTTTGTTAAACCCTATCTTAATTTTTTTCCATTATCTACTAATTCACATTAAATAGATAATTATTTTACTCAATGGCTAGGTTTACCACATATAAAATACCTTCATGTACCTTTTAGGTATTAACTTCAGTATTCCATCCAACATTGTTTGCCAGTTGTAGGTTGAAACATCTTCTTCCCTCTGTAATATTCCACTTAAGCTTCCATGAATCTTTATATTCTTTTTATTATCCCAAAAATCATGATGGTTTCCATATTTCATTTCCACATTGATTTCACATCAAAAAATTTATTTATATCTTCCATAGTTCAATATAGCTAATTTCTATAAAAGACTCATTTTAAACCATTAAAGAATTGATAAATTTTACATTAAATGGGATGACTATATCATAATAACACCTTGTTAAACTTATCAAATTTACCACACATGTAATAATAGATTCATTGTCCTTATGATTATTCTCAAGAAATTCCTTCTCCATTTTTGGTATTCAAAATATGAGGAATGTACTTACTGAAAAATATATCCTAAACACATACCATTAAATGGATAAAATTTTATCTTCTTTCATTATATTATTAATAATATTAAAACATTTATCATTTTCACCTCCCAAATAAAATATAGCTTGGAAAAAAACTTCTTTGTTTGAGCACATAAGAATAGAAAATATCATCTCCACCACATAAATAAATTTTCATCAACCAGTGGATTAGATGTCCCATAGAAGTAGGGTGGATTTTGTTTTTTAAAAGGTCAATGGAATTATTCTCCCACCTTAGTAAACTAGAATGCTCCACATGACCCATCTTACCACTTATAGCTTGAGAGACTTTAGTGATAATAGTAACAAAATACTTCATCCTATATTCGAATCCATTTGGTTTCTCATAAGAATAATCATTACATTGGACATAACAAGCATTGTTCACATGATTCATTATATTTCTAATCAATGTCTAAAACAAAAAAACATAGTCTGAGAAACAATAATTATAGTGGGAAACTACATAATCATGAAATATAATTGATATGATTTCTAAATTATAACACCTTATTTACATTATTTTACATCTTATGTTTAAAATAGATCATTCATGGTTATCATCTATTCAATTATTTCAAGATGGTATGTAAGAAGTATCTAAATTTAAAAAATATATCCCTCCACTATTCCTTTCTAGATTTTATGGAAGGCCTATTTTCATGAAACAAGTGACAATAAATTCAAATCCCAAAATTCCATTTTTGGAGAAATTACCCATAGCAAATATTATTTTAGAGCCTCATCCACTTATTGTATCAATTAATGGGTGTAATTTCATGGAAACCACTTAATCTATCATTTACCAGAATTCCATTAATATTTTTTTTACATTTAACAAATCTTATAGTTCACACTAATATTTTATATTCCTAGTTTCCAATGCTTAGCTAAACATTTCTCTGATGCCAACTAAAGAGTCCTATAATTTTCATACATTGATATCACATCTTAATATATAAATATTCATTACATAACATTTCTATCCATTCAATAATCATGTAGGTCAAGTTCCTTTAGAATAATTGGTATATAAAAAATTAGTTCATAAGTGAACTACACCATCACCCACTATGGTCAAAAAACAAGCACCCTTCTTATAAATATCATACTTAATACCTTTCATCATTACCTAGGGTAAGGAAACATAAAAAAGAGTGAGCTATGATGCTCAGTAATTGTAATAATTAGAGACATCAATGATTACTTATAAGGGAGTGAGATAATGAACAAGAAATTTTATAAATATACCTTGCATATCATAAAGCAAAATCCTGAGTCAAGGTATTAATTAGATTAGTTCATAAGACATGAATCATAAAGGAATAAAAGGACCTGAGCTATGAAAGTATAAAATTGGAATAATACAGGTATTTTTTGCACAAATATAAGCAAATAAAATCATTTCCTTTGTGGATAGGGCTATTTTTCAGGTCATTAATTATGGATTGGGAACACTCCCCAAACCGTCATAGATGTTATTGTTCACTCAAAAGACTATAAAAATAATACAAATTCACTTGCTGAACTGGGTTCAAAACCTATTATATACATGTTCGTCTCATGGATTATCTATCTTTACCCAATTCATTGGAGGGATATATAATTCCAGAAAAACTCATCACATAATAAAATTAAAATATATTTTTCACAAGATCATATAACATTATTCATAAATTTACCCATATAAATGGAAATGGGTTTCATAAAACACTAATCATAGTGTAACTCACTCAAATGTAATGTATTTCATAAATATTATATCATTTCATCATTATATAAACTATGGAGAAGAAATAATAATTATATCATTTCATCAAACTATATCCCATGGAAGAGAAAAGGGTTTCATAACAATTCTCCCTCATAATCATAAACCATATAGATAAAGTATAATAATGGTGTCATTAGATCATATCATCTGTAGAGAATAATTAAAATAATGTTTTTACCATTAATCCAAAGAAATAACATTAAAAAATAAGAAAAAAAATTCTTGAGGAAATACCATTTCTACATTAAAATCAATTTTTAAAATATAAAAATTTCAAAAATATTATTAATTTTTTTTAATTTTAAAATTAAATTATCAAAATATAATGGAATTTTTGAATCATTGATCAGTGATGTAGGTGGTAAATTTTATACACGATGTACATATTAAAACAAATATTCCATTCACATTTTCTATAAAATATTCAAAAAGTACCTCATTCAGAAAATGATAATAAAATTACATATAAAAAATATATAAAAATTAAAACATGATAAAATTGACATTAACCATTCATATATGAATAATAATTATTTTTTGAAAACATTCTTATAATTCCAATGTGTGGGAGAAAAATAGCCTTTTGATTAAAGAAATATTTAATATAATTTTTTCTAAAACATTGTTTTCGCCCTTGACTTATTATAGAGAGTAAAATGAAGGGGAATATAGTTATTCTCAGAAAAAATAAATTAAAATTCATGTTTTTCCTGAGAAATGTATCCAATTATTTCATCATCAGAAACTTACTCATAATCAGCTCTGATAAACCATGAGATTGTGTCATTAAACACTTATTACATTGATAGATTTTGAATCACAAGCCCCATTAAATAAGTAAATTTATATTGAGATGTAAGACCCCATAATTTCCATTTTAACCGTCATAAAATACATTAATGGGAAGAATATACACCACAAAAAAGAAAAAAGTGGTAAATATGGAATGTGTCTTATATAAAAATATGTGAGACAACAATCCCTTACAACATGTTTCAACTTTCATTGTACATATTCAAATATCCTATATAAATAATATACCCGGAAAGCTCAGTCGGAGGAAAAGCCTCAAACCATTTATTAAGAAATGAAAAGTCCAGTGAACAAGAAAACAAAAAGGAGATACCAATTACATGTCATAACATTCATACCAGTCTCCACACCCATGGAGATCCTCTGCGATGACTGATTCCCATTCCGAGATCTCATAGTGCTTAAGGATCTTCGCGTACTTCCTTATGAGGTTCAGTTTCTCCAGATATATCAATTCCTTAGAGGAATGATTGATAGAGGACCTTGTTGCCACCGGCTTTGGTAAAGTAGAGTAATCCTTCCTCGGTATTCTCTTAATTGGAAGAGGTTTCTCCATTCCCGAATTCTTCTTTCCATCCTTGACAGCATCACAATAAGAGGGCTTAACTGAACCAGTCATATTTTCTATGTCACTCATTGACACATCCCCCCATTTTCCAATGACGGGATCAATTTGGCAACCAGCTTTCCCCTTCTCATATCGTCCATTACGGTCAGTCGAAGCCACACATTGTGAAGGATCCACAATTGCATGACCAGCATCAACCCCCTTCTCTAATCCACCCTCCAAGGAAACCTGCATATATTTATTCCTCATTGAAGATCTCCCCTCCTCTTCAACAAGAGTCAACTCCTGGAATTGATTGCATATGTCAATTCAAACCTGCAACACACCATCAGATGTCGGCTGCTCCTCCACCTGAATATCCAGACAGATGGTTATTTCTTCTTGAGTTGGAGCATAACTGACTTGACCCAGCTGGAACTCTCCCTCCTTCTGCTGATCACCACCAGAACCAAATGGCCCACTGCCCTCACCAACAGCAACCTGACTCGGCCAATGCACATGATGCAGATCCTCCCCAGAGGAGTCGAGAACTTTTGAGATGCCTCCAGCACCAATACCAGGACCATTCACACCATTTTCAAGTTGAATATAATTCTTCAATCGGTCAAAAACTACAACTATTGATGGATTAAAGTGCACCCCCACTTGCTTTCCCAACTATGGTCCAGCCAGGTTAACTGCACTACCAATCATTCCAGCATTTGTGCCTCTCATCCCCTGACCAGGCAACCTACCAGGTCTCATTAGCATAGTAACCGACCTTCGGCTCCTAGATCAACCTAGACAATGACTGGCCGAGTGACCCAGGCGGCTACAACTCGAGCAGAAATCAACCCAATCCTCAAAGACAGCATCCTGCCTCCAACGGAACTCCTCCCCTACAGTAATCCATACCCAATCGACCGGTGGCCTCGATGCATCCAGTTCAACACAAATGCGTGGATTTACCGGGTGGGTCAAAGAGGATGTGTGGGTGTCATAGCATAAAAATCGACCAACTAAGTTATCTATCATACGATTTATAGAGGTATTTTGAAAGGGAAAAGGGAGATTCAGAAAACTTACCCATGTTGCAACCAAAGGGGGGTCCCGGTTCATGCAAAGGTTGAAAGACTATCAAAGAAGGAAGAAGTTTTGTCCTCTACATCTACGAGGAGCACTGGACAAAGAATGTATAAAATCATCCTCTGAAGGGAATCGTATCATCATGTGATGGTTATCAATTAACCCTATTACCGCACGATCCTGTAGATCCCAATTTTTGAAAAAAAAATGGTCAGAGTCATCAACCGAAGGCTGTCGATGCGAGAACCGGGAAACCAGGGTTAGATCCAAGAAGCTTAAAGCCTCAGAGAATTCTGATAAAGTGATCAAGAGTTGCGGTTCCCCATGGTGAAGATCCGGGACTTTTGGGCTTATAGAAATTGATGGGAAATCATGGAGGAAGTTAGGGTTCGAAAATGGTACAAAGGGCCTCTGCGCCCCCAGATGCGGTGAAGCAAACTCGTCCTCCCCCCTCCCACCTCTAGGGGGAGTCCATTCTCAGTCATCAGTTAGGGTATCTCTATCACCTCGTCATCGCCTCAAGCTCCCTCCCCACCAATCCTATATAATTAATATAGATTTATTATAAAATATTTAAAAAATAATAATTATATTAATAATAACGTATATGATATAATTATTACCATTTACCACTCTTTAATTAATAATTATTTATTAAAATCATTGCACTAGGTGATAACTGGTTCATTTTTCATCTAGGTTTGGGTTCAGAAGTTTTGGACCATTAACATTGATTTTTATTAAATCATATAAGTATTATTAATAATGATATAAATATCATATATATTCATTATATATATATTTTTATTTGTCTCTCAAAGTAATATATAAGAAAATGAATTTCAACATTCATACAGATAGTAGTTTATACGTATGAATGAATGTTGTTTCTGTTTTCTAGATGAATGAAATGATAGAAAGTTATTCATTAATTAATCTTTAAAGAATCGTTTTTATGTCATTTAAAAAATAAATATTTGTTAAATATATCCTTATTTCCATCAATTTGAAAATAAAAAGAATGATTTATCACATCACTTCCTGGAGGTTGCAGTCCACACATTTACACGAGCAACATTATTATTTCTCAATGGATTACAATGTAAGAAGGTAGATGTGTTATTATAATTTCATAATTATAATTATTTCATTAATATTATATATATAAATAATTTAAATATGTTATTATATCCATTACTAAGATGTAGTGATGGGAAATGTATTATATTGGTCTGTGATGCGATAGTCCTTCATACACACAATCAACAGTTTCATTTACCATTTGATATAGGAGGTTATGGTTGTAGGATATTCCATCTACATAAAAAATTAATATATTTTAGAATTTTTTTATAATTACATCATATTTTGATAATATTTTTAGTAGTTAGGATAAGAAAAAAATGTAAATTTAGGGTTATGATCTTTACCACGTCTTCGAAGAACCTCATTATGTTTATACCTAAATCTATCCTATCATGGTTTTTAGATCAATACAGTGGATCTATTTCCGGGATAGGGAAGTAAGGAATCGCTTTGGGTAGGTATTTAGCTATCCAAAATGCTCATTATGTTTTGATTAAAGATGATATGAGATGTCCTTTTATATGGGTGAGAGGACCCACATGGAACCCACTTGGAAATTTTCTAAATGAATCTAAAATGATAAAGTGAATCCCAAAAAAAGTAATCTAGATAACCCTAAATGATAATTTTGAAAAATATAATGTCCATATATGGACATACAGAAGAATTTTGTCATGTTTATTTAGGAAATATACCCTTTATTTTATTTACCCCCCCCCCACGGTAAACTCATGTTTACCTTAACCACGATATTTGAATTTTATGATTTTTATTATTTATAATGACAAAAAAATTGTTTGGGATCATTAAAACATATTAATTTTTTCGATTCAAAATATGGAATCCATTCTTAAAAATATAGTTAACAAAATTAGAATAATTTAATTCAAAATCAAATAGGTATACATGATGAAAACCCAGTTTTAAAAAAAAAATCATAATTTTAAAAATGTTTTATATAAAAAATTAGGCATGATATTGATTAAAATGAAATAAATTGAATTATGAAAAATTTATTTGAACTGGTTTTACTTTTATACTTTTTTAATACAATATGGGCCATTGTAAATGCATTAAATGAATAAGTCATTTTTCAATAAAAATCATAATTTTTCAATATTCATTAACTGATGAATAAATTAAAGAAATTATAAAAAATACACTATAAGATACTATTAAATTTCTTATTGAAAAAATAATGTATATTTATTGAATATTTTGTCTTATATTGGTAAAAATAATAATTTATAAATAAGTTCTCCAAAAGGGAAAATGGATCTTTTGAGAAAATAATTAATTAAGCATAAAATTATATTTATCTTCATATCAGGCTTAGAGAACACATTAAACGAATAGTAAAAATTTATTTAATATATAACATATGAATTTATTTAAAATCATTCAACAATGGTGAATAATATTATGTATAATAATAGAAACACATCCCATGCATTAAAACAATTTTTTTAGAAAAAAAAATTCTTTTACATTAAAATGTTTTTTATTTCCATTTATAAACAGTTGATATCTAATGAATTTATTATGTTCATGTGGACACCATGAAATTTTATTAATTTAGTTATTATTATTCTTACTAACCAATTTTTCCTTTGTTAAAATGGTGTCTTTTATATATTTTAATAGTATGTCATGAAACATTTAAACTTGGTGTTACGTGTAACACAGGTTATCAAATAAATTAATTTAATTTTTTTTAAAAAAATCATAAATTATATTGGTGTTAAAAATTTGAACCAAAAACTTTACTAAAACATTATAATGATTATATTTTTCTGAATCTAATGATCTTTTGGATATACTTTGGGTGTGCCTCTTTATGACCCTTTCTCAATTGAAGTAGGTCTAATACATAGACTAAGAGTGGTATATATCCATCTACTATATTACCCAAAGAGAAATATAGATGTTATAGAAATGAAAACCTCTTATAATTATTACTCTGTAATATAATTACTTGTTCAACAGATATATCATCAAGCAGAACACATACTCTTGTTCTCATCCCTTAATTCTTGATATATCTTTCTTTGTGTTTTTGAAATGACCTTACCTTCAACAATCTTGGACATGGATTTCACTAAGGCACTTTCATTCAAGTCTAAGGTCTAGATATATCCCTTCATAACTAATTGGTATGAATCCTCTATTTTCCATTCAATCAGTCATCATTACATTCACGATGTAAGAAACATAAGCTAATTATCTTATAATATACACATAATGGTTTCCTTCATAAATCAAAGAACACCCTTCATGATCTACATTTACAACAACCTTAAATCTCAGGACCAATACACAAAATCACATATAGGAATATATAATTACTCTTGGTATATATATAACTAATATAGTGGATTTATCCTCATGACCTCCCAGCTTTGAGAACATTATGTTCAAACTTCCTTAGAATAATACTCAATTATTTTCATTTCCTACTACATGATAGTTTAAAATAGTATGTATCCTACCAGAATGGTGTTTATATGAACAAGCATATATCTTTATGAATACTATCATAGTATACATAGGATTCCATCATGGTTGGAACCTACCATGACTTATCAATGTTATTACTATTTTAAGGGCATTATCAAATAAAAATGAGTAAGTATGAATAATATTTGACACGAATAATAATAATGAATATTTAAAATTATGTTTTGGAATCATTAATAAAAAATAAATAAGAAAAGTTTAGTTCTAGGAAACTAACTCTTATAATATTACAAGAACATTTGTGGAAAACTACTAATATTATTTCCCATGTTATCACTCATATGATATTCATGCTTCTAATATGATAGTCATTCATTCAATGGGTCTCACACATTCTCTTATATGGAAACATTAATAACTATAAATTCCCTTATATGAGTAAAATTCCTCAAGATATGATAATTATAAGGTATAATCTTTTTTGGTGATTTCATCTAGTCTCCTTCACTTCAACCACTATCATTGTGCAATCGAAATATTCTTTGACGGGACCTACACTAATTGGAATCACATCAATCTTTGAGAATAACTCATATATCCAATATACTACCATAGAAACATAAAAATATATAATATACTCATATTATACTATAAAATTTGATACCATTGACATTGATATCCTCTAGATATAGTCTGTTCCATTTAATCCAAACACAAATCCGAATTATGAATTTATATCTACACAATACAATGGAAACTAGAATTTGGGAAACACATAATGACTAGTTCCTCTTATCTTCTTTAAACCAAGAACAAATCCATTATATACCTCATGTACTTTAGGAATGTTTTAACTTTAATGCAGTGCAACACTTTTGGATATTATTGAAAAATGTATACCATTCTCCGTGAAAATAAAAACATACTTCTAGTACATAACATTTAATAAATAATAGATCCATTCACTAAGGAATATGGAATTATACTCATTAAATATCTCTCCTAGAGATTCTAAGGATACATATTCTTAGAGATATGTATTCCACGTGACACTATATACAATCCAATCATAGGTTGTTCCATCTGATACCTTTTAATTACATTTTCAGTTTATGTACATTAACCTAGTTTTAGTAGACACTTGGATCTATTAATATATATTTTGATCACTAAAACAAATGTTAATTCACATAATTTATTCAAGGGGAAGTATTCATTTAACCATTTCCTACTTGATTTTATTATTGGTATCTTATTGACATTAATAATATATCATTGACATGTATTACTAAGGAAATTATTATCTTCTTACTTACATTCTTATAGACACAAGGATAAATTTAATTTTTAATTAAACTAAAATCTCTTGTGGCCTCATCAAAACAAACATTTCGTGATTAGTATAAAAACATTAATCAATAAATTGTTCTCAATAACTTGAAAGATTTATTATCCTCTAATGGTATCAAAACCCATTCTTTTTTAATCATATTTTAATCTTCAAAATGTTTCCCATTCCAGAAATCTATTTTTATATCCACCTTTTGAATCTCATAATTTTGTAATATTGAAAATTGAAGTATAATTTTAATGGATATGAAAATAACTATTGGTTTTATAGTTTATTCAGAATCAGTAAGCTAATGTTACCTAAAACCTATAAAAACATGATTTATTTGTATTTTAATTAGTATCCATGCCTAATTTCTTACTAAAACCCATTTAAACCCAATGGGGTATACACCAACAATAAGGTATACTAAATTCCAAACATGGAATTGGTACTGATATCAAATTTTAAATTAAAGGATTATTTCTATCTTGAATCTTATGGGTTATTAATAGCTATACTGAAGGATAAAAGCTAATATTTTTATGGATTAATAATAAGTAACCTTCTTTGATTACTAGAAACCCATATCTTTGTGGTTAACTAATCACCCTTATGTTCTTACATATAACTTTTGCCTCAAAAATAACATCTTCCATGGGATCATATGAAACCTTATCCAATTCTATATCTTTTAAGTATTTAGCCTTGGATTCATAACTGTCTAACTTTCTCCCATTATCTCTATTATATATGTGCTCACTTTCAATGAATATAAAATATATCTCATCTTTCCATTTCATATTTCAGAAACTATATAGGTAATATCCATTCACATCCTTTGGATATCTTATAAATATTCAATTGATTCATATTCAAGAAAGGTTTTTTCTATGTTTTTACTTAACAATTTTTTGAATTAATATATAGGAATGTGTTATTATATAGGTTTATTCATATATAATATATAATTAGGGATTCCACTTTATTCCATAGTTGTCACTTGGTTGAGTGGGTATACCACTGTCCGAAATGAATATCCCCAAAAGGATTGTGTAATGTAAACATGACACATAAATGATCGCACTATATCTAACAAGGTGTGATTCAAATTTTCAATCACATTGTTCCACCATATTTTTTAAGGTAATTTGAGTTGAGATATCACCTAACACTCTTTGATATAATCAATAAATTGTTAGATATGATAATATCCACTTCAATTCGTACACAGTTTATTAATATTATTTCTTGGTTGATTCTCTACATCACTTTAGTGTTCCTTAAATTTCTCAATGGGTTCTTACTCATAATTTACCCTGTAGACAAATCAATATTTAATGATTGCATCAAAAAATGATAAAATATTATAATAAACCTCTATAATATACTAGAAATGGTATACATACATCTAAATTCAAATGATCTAGAAGAATTATAGATATTTCACCTTTACCATTAAAAGTTTTCCTGATTATCTTTCCTCATACAAATCATGACACGCGTCCAAGGGATTAAAATAAAAAATATTATAATTACCCTTATTTGTTTATCATTTTATGATGCCTCTAGATTACATAACCTATTAAAATGTTCCATAGCAGGTAATAAAAGGAGTGTTTTTATGTATTGATTTATAATATAGAACTATTAAATTCAAGTGTATATTAAACATAATTCTAATGATCCACTACATTAAATATGTATTATTTATAAAAGAAACAATTAATATTTCAAATCTCTAAATAAAAACCACATAGTTCTAAATCAGCACAGTTATTATTTTCTTGTTAATTATTGGAATATATTAATAATATTGTAATTATTGAATCAATTCACTTGTAAAACTGAGATGGTATTCTCTTATAGACAATGAAATAAGGCACATCCCATTAGCAGGTCAAATATCCTCCTCTCCACTTACAATAACCTTTAATCTACATGGTTCATGTATTTGGATAAAAAAAATTTATTCAAAAGAGGTTTTTAATACTAATGATGTAGAGTCTATATGATTGAAATCAATGAAAAACATACTAGAAGTAGAATCATCCCATTGATTCTTCCTTTATTCCTTATAGTTTCCCTTCTATAATCATTTTTTCTACATGAAAAACAAATGTCCTTCTTCTTAATTCCTCCAATTTCAATATTTATCTTCTTTAAAGGAAGATGTAAGGATCCCTCCTAGTTATTCACCATAAGAACAAAATATTATTTATTCAATATATTCATATCGTCTTGGTTAATATTATCCATAAAAATTTGGAATTGACTCATCCATATTGTTTATCTTATAACATTCAAAAATCATGGAGATTCTTAGGGGTAATGTTGAAAGAATATCCTGAGTGGATTGGTATTTATCAAACATAAATCCCAACTATAAAAAACTCTATGAAAATTAGGATGTTTAATGCATGAATATCTATCTTGATAATGTCATTTAATTTATATGTAAACAATTCTATAAATATCTCATATCACTATTACCACATTTTATCATATAATATTTACCAAATATGAGACAAAATAATGTATCTATCTATATACATATGTTGATTTTATATTTAATAAAAAATTTATTAATACATGATATGATAGAAATAAACCACATCTTCTATGTTCCTCTTATTGGATTATTTTTAGCCAAAATAGCTTCTAGAGATGCCACATCCGGTACAAGAATTACAGTATATAAGATTTACCTTTATGGTGTGGAATTATGCTTAGAGAATGTACCACACTTAGAAATTCATGTTGGTGAGAAAATTTTATGTATCCAATACACTTTATAGTGTTAATAATCTAGTGTTGTTATTATACATTTATATAATAGAGTAAAATATCATAGTATTACTTTATCATGGTAAACTTTTACAACAATCATTAATCAATTTAATATCTCCCTCAATATTTTATCTAATCATGAAAACCCACACTATTATATTTTTCATATTCATTAACTATATAGTATATTGAAAATAATTAATATTTATCTTTTTATATTAAAAACTATGGCCATGAAACTACTTTATGGTAATGAGGTAGGAAACTCTCTATCCAACTACACTAACTCAAAACTCCTCAATCTATTGAGTGGAGTCCCTAAAAATCAAACTATAGTCTGACATTTTCTAAATTATTTCCTATGAATTATACTATGTGGGTTATTTTTTGCTTTTATTAGTCTCAATTTGGATAAATTGAACAAATAATTTTCTTATAAGTCCTTGATAATTGAAATTTATCTATACTATGGTAAAAAACATCAATCCATGGTTTTATCCCTAACAAATGATATAATTAATTTTTCATAGTATTTTTTTGAGATATTTTTTAGCCATTTGTAATATGATTTTATCATTGAGAATGTCTATTAACAAATTTATGTGATCTATAAAATTAATTAATAATAATTCCTAAAAAAATATTATGCATTATCCATCTATATCCATTCATTTTTGTAATTAATATATTCAATAATATATCTAAGTATATAATTAACCATATGTTGAAAAATCAATAAGTATTAGCCTTATCTTTAAACTAGTGAATAGTTTACCAAGAAGTGTTAAAAAAATAAATGCCCTTGGGGTAGTAACTCCTTGGTTCCTTCCTGACTCGAGTTGTATAATTCACCCTTCTCATGGGGTTCAACCTATTCATATTTCCTTTGGCTCCCCTCTTGAATCACCTCCTCAGGGGATACTCTCTTTTACAAAAATTCTTGCTTGATAGGGAATTAGACCATGGGTAATGGGTTACATATTAAAATATTAATGTACATGTAGACCCATACATAAAAGAGAGGTGAATTGATATGAAGATCCTCTTAATTTGTATAATGAATAATTATTAAATAATACAAATGCAATAATTAAATTAAATAATGAACATAAAATCATTGGTCAATCTCATCTCATGATCATGCACCATGAAATATAATTACAATTGCTAATTAATATTTCATTCAATACCATTTTAATACCTAAAATTCAATAAATATTTTTAATTAATTTTTTGTCCACTTATAATCCATTTTAATAAATAATAATAAATTATAAATTATAACGTTAATTTATTATGTAATAACTATTATTAAAAATAAATGTTTATAATTAACATTATTAACAGAACTTTTTATTTTATTGAAATTCATTAAAGGTATTATGGGATGTTAGGTGTGGGTAATTAATCTATTGTTTGCATAATCTCTTCCATAACCTATTAACATGTCACATAGTCATGTGTATATGGTATTATAGATTGGTGAGACTATCCAAGGATTTATAAAACCCTAATAGAGCCCAAACATTCTACCTTGAGTGAATGGATCATATCAGCTTGTATGATCCCATTCTAGGAGGGTTGTGTGATACAGAACATGCCCTTATTGGGGGTAGGGTATCCCACCACTAGGTCGATGGTAGCCTACATGGTATTGGGAATCATTGAAATTCACTAGGTGTGGATCATATTGCTGTTGACCCCTTAAATGGCATAGCTAGAAATGAAAATAGAGTATGTTGGTGTTGCCCGGTCTGTGTGTCACCTAAAGAGGATCTAATGGGCTTCACCACTTGGGGACTCACCACATCACTAGTTACTGACCCCTGCTAGGATGCATTCCATGTGGTTCCCTAATTATGGTGGAACGTAGAACCCTATTTCCTATTGGATATTTCAATCAATGGATAAATAATTTCCAACATCTTATAGAAAGATTGAAATATTTAGTTAACATGGAACCTAATCAAATATCCTTCTAACAAGTTCAATTAAATCTCTACATACTTGATTTATAATAATCAACACCTAATCTACGCAATTGTTCAAATCTATGTCCTACATCTTAATATTCATATCTATATCTTCTAGGAATCTATAAATAATATCCATATATACATATTTGTGTGTGTGTATTGGATCATTGGACAATGAAATAAATATCAAGGAAATAAAATTTAATAACTCAAATATATAAATAATTATGCACTAATTTCAACAGTTATAAAAATAGTTGAATGATTTGATCATAGTATAAGCATTTTTTTGGGCCAGAAAATTTTAGTTTTTGGTGAAAATATGATCTAAATCTATCAAATCTATGTATCATTGGGTTGAATCATAAAATAGTATATGTGCATTGGTGTATAATTAAAATAATTATAATATAATTACCTCATTTATATCGATTTTTACATTTATAAAAATGAAGGTTGATCATAAATACCTCTAGATATTTCCACATGTGAATATATGAAGCTCAATAACCTATTCTTGATGAATCAGGTTTTAGTGCAATGGATCTAGATCTCTCCAATCACCAATGTTGATCTCCCACTCTAATCTTATGTGAATTCCTCTCTCAATTCCATATATAATGGGAGTGGTCTATTAATTATGAATAATGATTCAACTATATTGTATCACCCCAATATGGGACATTACAATGTGATTAATACTATTTTTAAAAAAAAGGAATGTTTAAAAATGTTTATGGGATTTTACCATTAAAAAATAATCTCATTGACACCATTAACCATTTAATAAATAAATTATCACCATGGATTAATAATATTTAATAAATTACTTATTAAAGAAATAATCAAATTTATTTAGGAAACATATAAAATAATATATTCACATTACTAAATAATTATATAAGTATATAATTTCCTAGAAATGGATCATAACTCAATTTTAATTCCCCCATAAATACATTTTTTCATATTCATTAACTCAAATAACTTATTTATATTAAATAAATATCTTTAAATTTTCACATACCAATCAAGACTATCTCAATATTAAATTATGATTGGCACAACTTTAATAGGCATCAATCAATGAACATTAAATAAATCCATTATAATGGTTAGATTCATATGATTCTAATTTAACTTTGAATTCAATTATGGAGGAACATTGTAAGCCTCTTTCTTGATAGAAGCTAGTCCAATTCATAAACCATGGGCAGTATCTAGAAACACATCAGAGACCATAAATTGGAAGAGATAATTCAAAGAAAAGTAATACTTTTATAAACTCTATTGTTTAATATAATCCCTTTTTAAATTAGTATCTCTTCAAGTAGAATTCAAACCCCAAAAATCATCTCATAATGATTGGCTTATATTTCATCTATTTTCTAAGGTAATTATTAATTTATCTAGCTTGGACATGAATTCCAATAGGTCGCATTCTTCCTAATCAATAGGTTGGAGATACCTTCCATAATAACAACAAAGAGGAATATCATCTCTTAGTCATTCAATCAATCATCATACCATTCACAACATACCCAGCATAATTTATCTCTTCAATAGAATACTCTACAAGGTTTTCATCATACATCAATGTACCCCATTCATGATGTATATTGATTATATCCTTACTTCCTAGGACCAATACACATGCTCACAGATAGGAATATCCAATGACACTCATGATACCTGGAATTCCTATGGTAGGATTATCTTCTTGACCTCTCTTCTTAGAGATCACCATGTGAAATATTCGAGAGAATAAGTCTAAATTATTATCCTCCCCCAACACTTGATAGTCAAAAACAAACTATGTCCCTTAGTAATTTTTTCCCATAACATAAGAAATATCCTTATGAAGACTATTACACATACTTAGGTTCTCGTCATATAGGGGAACTATCTTGACCTATAGATGCATAAACTATTATAAGTTCATTATCTCACAAGGAAAGTGGATGTATAAACATGCTATGATATGGAAATCTTTATACATATATAAAATTGAAAAAAATAAGTGGTAATTAAAGTATACATGATATAGTTCCTTCTATGGAAGAAAATATAACACTATTTTATATTAAATCTTCTCATTTATTCATTTTTTATTGTTTATTAATATGTCTGGCCATGAATATTCCGTTTAAATATATATTTTTATTTATCAACACACCTATAGTAAAAGAATAGGATCTCATTAGTCGATGTCCAGTATGAATCGCCATTAGAAGTGGATTTTGAATAATTAAAACATCCTTATTCTAGATATTAATGGTTTAGTAGTGATTATTGGAATGTATTGGTCGATAAATTTCGTAGTACACATTTATATTTACCATAGATGGGTGAATTTACTTATATCATATAATTAATGTAATATTTATTGGAGAGTGGTATTATTATTCCTGTAGGTCTAGTTTTGATCTATGGTATCTAATGATGGTCATACCATATATGGTACAGATGGTTTATGCATAGATTAAGGTTATTAATTGTGTTATTTTACTTTAAACATAGTTTATATTATGATGTGTTCTGAAAAAAGAAATCATAAGGTTTTCTATAAAAAGGGAGGAAGAGTTTGTGATTGACTTAGTACAAGGTACCGAGACTATCTCTACACTCCCATATTGGGTGGATTTAGATGAGCTTAGGGAATCAAAAACTCAATTAAGAGCGCTTTATTCTAAGGTATTCCTTTGTAAGAGTGTTCATACAGTTGGTAATCTAGTGTTTTCAAGAATGGGGATAGGATATATTTCTATATTTTGACTATTATATGTTAAATATTTTTTACTATCAAGAATCCTTAACAAATATAGAATATTGATGATTTTGTTGATCAGTTGATAGGTGTATGTTGAATTTCAAAAACTAGTCATCAATAAATATATCACTGATTGATGGTGTATGTGAAAATTTTACATAACATATGTTTTTGAATGAGGTGTAGTCCATTTAAATTTTTGGTGATGTCATTCGGGTTAAAAAATTATTTATTTATTTTTATAGACTCGATGAATCATTTTTCATCTTTACCTAGATTTATTCATGATTATGTTTATTGATGATATATTGATAAAATCGTGATCCTAAAAAGATCATGGGGTCCATATTTCCTTTTTCATGGATACATTGAGATGTCACTTATTATATAATAAAATATCAATTTTTAAATTTTTTAAATCCAAGAGTTTAAATTCATTATTCATATTTTTTAGAATCTAAGATATTAATTTGTCCTGGAATGTTATAAATTGTTATGTTTTTGGAGAATCCTATTATTATTTTTGAAATATATAATTTCTCATGTCTTGATTGTTTTCAGTATTGATTCATTTAATACTTATATCAATTAGCTACATGGATGATTATATTGAATATAAATGGGATGAAGTTCTAGTGTCATGATTTATGTATGTGTATGTTTTTATGGATAGATATGAGGTTAATAGTAGAAATCATTATCAATTTTATAAAGTAAATAAATGGTTTTGAGGTATATTTTAATACCTCTAGTGTCATCTTACAGTGTGTATGTATTATGGTGGGATAGTTGGTGGCACATGTTTCTTGGAATATTTAGACACGATAGAAGAATAACGTAACCCATTATGTCAAGTCTTAAATAATTTTTAAAAAAAATAGAAGTTGATGAAATTTCTTATTCAGCTAGATGTTAATTATATACATAGATCATGGTATCTTGAAGTATATGTTTTACCCACAATATTAGAATCTATAATAGAGGATTTGAGGTGAATATCTCTATTTTTTTTTGTTTCTAGATTATATATACATGAGAAAATGTAATATTATTGTAGATTATTTGAGTAGTAAATTCTAGGTCAATGTAGTTTATAAATAAAATGAATAATAGTAAAAAAATTCACTTTTCTCTAAATTTCACCCCAGTGTTTTTGGTGAAGTAGTTCATGTTTTCTTAGAACCATTGACCATTACGTTATCCATAATAGAGTGAGTGAAGGGGGTTAATTATAAAATTCTGAGGGTTTTTTTCATAAGATAGATTATATTGTAGGGTTCAGATTCCCTATTAGATAGTTAATATTGAAGGAGATGAATTTTATTCAAAAATGTATCAAGTAAAGCATTATAAAAGATCCTTCCTTCCCCATTTATCAACCACTATTGGTTTTATACCTCAATTTAAGAGGTTTAATGAATTGAAAATGAATATATAAAAAATTTTAATAAATAAAAAACCAAACTATAACATTGATTATTTTCCCCCCATGACATCGACTTTCTATCCTCAAAAAGATTTTCCATTACCTTCTTAATTCTAGACAATATTATGGGATATTCTATCCTCTTTGATTTTATATATCCCAATCATGATTTTGGGCTTTCTATAAATTTGAATCTTTAAATATTTACTCCCTATGTCGGTTGATATTTGTCTTTTGAGATTATTTCTTCCCTAATTTTAAATTCCCCTCATATTCCCCTCTTATTGTGTGGGATTAACATTGAATAAATATGATATAATAGTTTTTAAATACAGTTGTCCTCACATGTGATTCCAATCCCCTGATTTTTTTAATGGATATGACCTTTTTGTATCTTGTCATAAACTGAAGTTCCTCTTACAGAACAGTAGTTAATTTAATGTATCCCTTATGTATGTGTGCATACAAATTATATATAAATTAAAATTTTGATAATATTATTACATATAATCATACTTCCGATGTCACTATTATGAATCCATATTTCCACTTCTACATCCAAGTAAAATTTCTTGCGTATCAAGGGCATTAGAAAATTGACCCTTACATATTGCATTGAATGGCCTAGAAAAAAATACATATGACTTTTTCTTATCCTGTTAAACATTATGAATTCTTATACATGGATTAGTAAACGTTATGAATTCCTTTTTCTAGTATCATCTTCATTTCCACAGATGTCCCTTATGTATCCCCATATGACTCTAACATTTGATCTTATAAGTCATATTTATCATCTGAAAACTCTTATGTATTTCCCAAACCAATAAAAAAATATGATCGGGATTATTCTAAAAATTTCCATCATTTATTTCGTCACAATTTTCATTAAATTTAAATGAAAAAATAATAGAATTATCATTAGTTATCTATCCATTTTACTCTAGAAACTAAATAATTAAATAAAATAAAAGTTTTTATCATTTAAAAAAATATACAAATATTCAAAAAATGATCATTTAATCCCAAAACACTCAATAACACCATTAATTGATAAATATGAGGGATTATATAAATTGATAATCAATAAAATATAACAAATTAATTTCCTCAATCATTTCCCCTAAAATTAAACCTTAGACTCTTGTAAAAGTAAACATCAAAAATATTAACCAAAAATTCAATATACTAGCCAATGTGAGTTCCATTTTCAATAGACACGTCACTTAAAATTATCACTCCTCTAACATTTTCATTATTTAATATTTTATATGAAGTAAATTAAATTTATTTTCACTTTTTCATGTATACCATGTTCATTTATAACTAAATTTATGATAATATATCCCCTATTAAACAAATTGTGGGTTTCAAGCATAGTTTTTGTAAATCCTGAATCATTCAGGGATCATAATAGGCATATTTTTCTTAGATGAATTTGTATCATGAGTCAATTACATGTGTTCATCATGAATAATTTTTAGTATTTCATTTTAGATTTTTGTTGGTAGATGATAATGATAAAATTTATATGTCATGATGAAGATGTTTTACTCTAATTGAATCATAGTTCAATATTATTAATTTATAATCTGAAATTTTATCCTCACTCTAATATGACCGTAACAAAAAATGACCTAAAAAATATAGAAAAAAATCTAATAGCTCCACCCCCAAGAACTCCTCTAAAAATTTAAGGGTTGATAACATGCCCCGAGTATGAATTTATCAAGATATGGGAGGCCATACCTTGTATCAAATTGTAATATATAAATATCTACATTGAAAAAAATAGATATTAATACTACTATGATGTATATAAATAATAATAATAATAACTATATTCAACATATGAATGATACTTTAGGTATACATACATCACCACATAAAAATACCAAAAAATATTATGTTAAAAAAGACTCTTAATCTGACTGATGTAATAAATAGAAATGATCTCCCTCAATATGTGTAATCAGTTACTTATCTCAAGCCACATTGAGAACTTCCGTAATCAAGAACCACCATGATCCACCATTCATCACAATATATGAATATATATTATCTCTGAACAAGACACTATATATCTATTTCCATTAATACCATCACAAAACTTATGTATCATATATAGAGACACAACACATTTGAGAATATGGAACATATAGGCGTGGGTATAAATATTCCCAACATGGTTCCCAAAAAAAAACTATGAAAAAACCAACCAACAAGTCAACTTAATGATCCAGATTTAAAATAAAAAATAAAAGGGTAAAGATAATATTATGTTCCACATATTCTCTATAATTATAATTCTCATGAACACAAAAATGTCCAAATCATCATAGATCCTAGCCATAAAGGATCAATTACAATGAGAAAAAATGGATGCATGGGTACCAGTGATAACCCACATATTATAATGCATATTTCTCACTTTCAAGTCATTTCTCAATGAAAACTAAGGGGTTATGGAGATATTTAATGTACATATGTACCCAATCATTCTAGCCACTTCACTGTACATCAATTAAAAAACTGAATAAAATTTCTCACCACTCTAAGTAAAGTGGATCTGTTAGGAAAGTACCCTAATTATTAATCTATGGTGTCATTTAATTATTTCAGGTATCTATATAGAAACTCTTCTTGAATAGGATATATTTCAATTTATTTAGTTTTAGCTCATTCTACCGTAACCACCCAGGTTGTTCACAAACCCTCATCACATCATATGGATCCATAATGCGGAAAACTGAACCTCACTGAGATAAAATTATACCATGAGGGATATAATAAAATCTAAAATAATATTCATTCCCTATGTATCACATTACAATAATATATTATTTTATGGATTCATATTACTTCATAAATACTGGACCCACACCTTGAGTTGAACATGGGATATGATGGGGGTAATACCTGGCCCCATGAGTGGTGTAATAATCATATGCAAACCCTTTCATTGATTGTATAGGGGTACAACCATATTATTCCTTTCTCATCACATAAATTGATTAAAATATCCAAAAATATTGTACAATTATAATCTATGTGTAAGAATGCTCAGCATAGACTATTTACTTTTCCATATTGAACACATTAAACCAATTTACTAAGAAAACGCATGGGGGAGGGGAATGTGATGTGTAGAACAGAAAAAAAATCATGATCCAGAATCATGGGGACATGGTTCCCTACACATGATGAATTTAATGTGTTTGTTTTTCTCATGTTCATTACACATCAATGTGTGTGTACCAGTGCCTCCCTAAGTCATATAGGGAAGGGTCGAACCTGGTCTCACGGCCTACCCTGCTCACATTGTTTGGATACCTGTCATGTGGAAAGTGTAGGACTATCAAATTTATGGTGGATTGGATATTTAGGGGTGTTTAAGGATCCCCCACCTTATTCCTCAAGAAAAATGTTGTCTTATTTAGCTTGCTCCCTTTGTTCCACATGCACTGTAGAAGCCACTATGTCTGTCGTTCTTTCCCATGTTATCAGCCACACATATTGGCCAACACTTTTCCTAATCCACTCGTAACACATGGTGGTAGAGATACACCAAGAAATATATTTTTATCATCTCTATAATGATAATAACCTCTCCTATAACCCTCTTCATGCTACATCATGACCGCCTTTACTAGAGTAACATCTTCCTTTGGTTCTCCACTTTTTGAAATGCATAAGTACCTCCGCTCTTGTTGAGTTACACTACCTCCATTCACTACAACCATCCAATTCTAGTGTCTGAATTCCATATTTTATTTTTAAATGATATGAAACAAGTGTGAGGACAGAGGGGGAGAAGAGATAGAATGAGACAAAATAATAAGTTGTCCTTTCATTAATCCATTACCAAACCCATCACAAAAAAATAAAGATGCTAAAGGGTAAATAAATCTAAACCAAAAAATTCACGTAACTGGTGGTCAAAATCCAAGAATTAGTTTTTTTAAAAAAACTTGGGTTATATGAAATAAAAGGATAAAGATAATGATTAATGACAAGGAATAATAATTTAGATATAATCCATAAAGTAAAAAAATATTTTGAACCATCAAATTAGTAAAGTATTCTAATTAAATGAAGGAAGTAATCCACTAAAATACAGTAAATCATGATTTTTTAATTAGTTATGAAGAACACATAGGTTTGTTTCTTGATTAATAATCATCAAAGTATAGGTTCGTTGGAATTTTTTTACTCACACAAAAAATTCATCCCCTCCTCCCACCTTGTTTCTGAAGATAGGTTTTACATAGAAACACCTCGAAAAGTGATTTCAGAATGAATTTAAAGTTCTTATCCAGTTTTTATAGTGATAAAAAACAATAAATAAGTTTGATAATAAATTATTTTCATTAATTAATTAATCTACACTCCCAGTAACCTGAACATTTAAAATCTGATATGAACACAAATTATAGATTGACTATGGTAAAAAAACTATTCCAAACTCAAATATGGAATCATTCTTCACAATTCATGATCCATTTGTGTAATATTATAAATATATCCTATATTAATTTGAGTATACAAAAATTAATATTTAATAATAAATATATTTTTATTGAGGATCTGTTGCATTTGAAATTTCACACCAGCTCAACTCAGGGATAAGAAAAAGACTCCAAAGTCAAAATCAAAATTATATTGTTTTTATAAGTTCATATTATATAGTTAAAAAAATTTATTCTTTGGGAAGGTCCCATGACTCTAAAATTAATAATTGATATAATTATAATCATGGAAAATTCTAGTTCAATACATAGTACCCACATTAATACCATTTTTTCTCAAAATGAAAACATTAGAGATACTAAATACGGATACTCATGAATAGATTAGTACAAGGGGATATCAAACCTTAAACACAATCCTTTCTTCTTAGTGATCTTAGTTAAAAATATAATCATCAAAAGACCATTTAAGAGTGTAGGATCATCTTATATCAATAAGATATCATCATTATCCCATAATGAAACAAGACCTAAGAGAAATTTTCATTCGCTCTTGGATATTATTTTCCCTCTTTTACATCCATAATCTTTCTCCACTAGAAAGGTCATCGTGATATGTAAGACCAAAAAATCTACCAACTATCCCCATTTTCCAAAATTCATTATCAAGTTTACAACTAGTGGGAGAGTTTTAATATGCATTTTTACAATGAATTTTGGGTGGTTTCTATATATGAAAAAATCATCTATGTTTAATTCCAGTATAATGTTATCCAAATATATATTTCATTGGAACTAGGGGAATCAATTCTTAGTGTGGTTCCCCGGTGAAACCTTGATTCCTCCTTTAACTTATTCCTACATGAAATAGACACTAATATCATTAATTTACGTCTCAATAATAAAATGTTATTTATTCCTATTAACTTTAAAAAACCATTATATCACTCCATAGGTATCCCAATATCTAATATACTCTCAACACTATAAAATATAATCTAGATTTGTTGTTGTGTCTCTTAGAAGGAAACTGATGATGAAAATTATAAAAATTTATTCAATCCCATCAAACTAATCATCATCAGATAACTACTCTTTGGGTTATTGATTCCACTAAAATCTAGAGAAGAGGATAATGTCTATTAATGTGAAGACCTGACTCTATAAAACCAGGAGTCGGTGCCTTCTGAACATGATGTGTCGTTTAGAAATAAAAACATGCACTAATCAACACACATCACGTCCCATATAGAGGATCGAGATTGGTTCAGGATCTAGGAAACCAGAAACTTCAAGGATTTTATCTGATAAAAGATGTTACCTGAAAATTTTAAATCAAAACGTAGGGTGAGCATAAGAATTACTAGAAATGGGTTTTAAAATAAACTAATGTAACTTTTGAAATCATTCCTTAAAACTATACATAAAATATTCTATTATGGAAAACTATAATACAAGTAACATATCATAAAAGTGCTGAATCCATATTTTCTAGGAATACATGAATCATTATGAAATTTTATCTCATAGGAGTAATAAAGTTCATCATAAACAAGTCTGATGAATTATTATTTATGCACAAATTAAAATGTTAAGAGTAATACAAAAACACATTTTCACGTGAAAGAAACAACTTCAATTTCATAAGTTGGTTACAATCTTACTGAGTGATAAACACAAATCATGCCCTAAACCTTTACTAGTGACATCAATATGAACTTTGATAAAAACATAGGGACAAGAGTAGTGAAAAAATAGGCATATCATTTTGAAATGAACTTGTAACATAACTTAAATATGTGCATTCAACATTTAACTTAGACAATCATTTCCTTATAACCAAGGTTTATCCCCAAGGTGTCATTAAAAATATTACCAAGGTTGTTCAACAAGGTATCATTAAAATGGTCATCTCTAGAGATTAAGTCTTTACCAAAGGAATTGGAGCGCTATTAGGGCGCACCCTTAATTTTTATTTATTATCATGTTAGCCACATAGATCATACATTACTTCAATGGGGTTGTATATTCAAGATGTACCATACCACCTTGATTAATTCATTTTCATATTACCCAAGGTATCCCATACCACTTTGGGAAACTTGATTCTTGGGTCACTATTATGATGTGTCATATGCATGTAGGATGATCAACGATATGGACAAGGAAAAACTATTATACAATTGGTCCACGAACACATGATGTGACAGATAACATACAAACCTAGAATAATTAATAAAAAGAAGGCATCGTTTAGTAAACATTCAATGTACAAAGGACAATTACAAAACCAAACCAAATGGTAGATGAAAAGGGGTTGTCCCATGAAATGATAATGTTATAATCTTTTAAATTATTGTTTCATGGAAATGAAATACATAGATACATATCATTAATTATGCTGCTAAACATGGAACTGAATATGAAAATAGGCTAAATCATAAATGTGATTAACCTATAGTAAACATTTTATCAAATTCATTATGTGTTAAAATTTCATGCGAGCATAACACGATTTATAAATCCATTTATTTTCTAATACATTTGGGTCAAGTAAGAGTGTATCCCTTTGAATTTCAATGCGGTTAATAATATTAAAATTAAGCTAGCTCATTAGTGTGCATGAAAATAAAAAATATCTTAGACAAACCCTAAAATCCCACGAGTGTTAAAATTTTAACAACCAATAATTGAAATTAGGGTTTCAACAATAATTTTCATAAAAATATATTTACATAACCATGTATACACCAATAATATATATGGGTTTTTACATAAAATAAACAAGGCCATTAAAATTTCTTGAGTTTTGAAAACCTATACCTACTTATCAATTATTTAATTGAAAATCAAAACCTTATGGTGGATGAATGTTCATGAAACTATAAATAAATAAATATATAACAACTTTGGTTTTAAACTATAACATAATTGTACCTAAACCAAAGGCTTGTTTTGCATCTAAAATATCAATCAAAGATACGTATTAATCACCTAAATCCATAACTGTCTTGTTTTAAAATACATAAACATATATAAATATATATTTATATATACAAGGTTTACATAAAGAATATACATGTTAAGAGTAGGTTCAAAAGTACCCTTTTTAAACATATATTACCTTGTATAACATACTGAATAATCTTGGATACTCTAAAAAAATAGATTGGGTTTGAGTTATAAATATATATTTATATATAAAAAACATTATATACACAATATACATAAATATACGTTTTAGGTTTTGTAAAACAGAATTGTAAAAAAAATTAAAAAGGATTATTACATATGTAAACCTTCTGATAACACGATGGCAAACACCTAGAAAACATTTCATGCCGAAGGGTGTATGTTATATATATACATATATAAAATGTATATACCGAGTGTATAATAGAATAGGTTTCTCTAAATGAACACAAAACATGAAAGAAGCCATACCGTGACTGACGAGAAAGATTTAACCTGGGGTAGCTTGCTAGATTTGCTGGGAGTTCGAGGGAGAGAAGGAGGAGAAGAAACCAGTGAGGTTTCATGTGGAAGGGGTGTTTAAGTAGGGGCTTCGGTGCATTTATAATATCTTAGCCCAAGAGGTAGGCCGGTGTAGGGAAGATGATGGTATAATACCCTAGGATGTGGGGTGTGCATGATTCAAGGGGAGCAGTGGAAAAGGAGGTGACTAAGGCGTCCTCAGGTGAACCAGTGCGCTGGAGCAGATCGCGATGGGGAAGATGACAGGGAGAGGATGACATAGAGATGAAATGGGTGGCCAAGATTAGTTCTAGGTGGTATCGGACGGCTGGATGGAGTGTGGGAGATGAGTTGAGCGGGTTTAAAGAAATCAACAGTTGAGATTCCACCCTGGAAATATCCAATTGTCATGGTGAGACACGTGTTTTAATAGAAGCGAATGCCGGGATTTCATCTTGAATAGATCGAGCGTTCACAAAGAGATGTGGTCCCTCTTATGTTTTGATTAAAGATTTATTTGATAGGAAAAAAATAAAATGCTAAAAAAATGGAAATATAATGGTTTTATATAAAAACAAGCAATAGTAATAGGTAAAAACTGAATTTGTATAAATAGTTATAAGTTTTAAGAACATATAACTTTTTAAATCTAAAATCCAATTTATAAAATACTATAACATTTGATTGAAATGATAAATAGTTTTTTTCTTAATTCAAATTAAAGAATTTTAAGGATGTAACAAAATATATTTTCCAATATTTATTTAAAGGTATATGATTATAAGATACTATTTAAACATGAATTTTTAAATCATTAAGAAGGTGTTAAAATACTAGGTTTTCAACCATTTTGATTTTTTGAAAATCAATTAGGTTCTTTTATAAATGTAATCTTTTATTTTAATATTATGATATTTGAAAATATATAATTTAAATAATTTGAACATTTTAACATACTTGAAATACCATAAGGTTATAGAAACCAAGTTTATAAAAAAATAATCATTAAAAACCAACAGTCATATATATATAATGGTCATAATTTCTGACGGACCCCTATAAAAATAGCGGGGTAGGGTGTTTCAAACTCAAGGTAACTGAAGAAGATGGTTCTCCCAATCCCACTGATGATCAGCACTGTGTTCATGATTAGGGTGATGATGTTTTTTTCCTCAGTTGACTCAAAGGATCTACATTGCTTACTGGGCCTCATTGTCATGATTGGGGTTCATCTAGTAGCTCTTTTAGGATTTTTCATATGTATTTTTGGTTAGTGTGTTTACTCTTTTCATCTCAATTTATTGTAAACACCACAGTTTTATTAATTAAATAAAGAGACTTATGTTTGTACGTTAAATTATTGTTTGGTCAAAAGGGCTTTAACAAAAAAAGCATAGTATCATCATTATAAGATACCCAAGCTCAGGTTGTTACATTATTCCCCCCATCATAGAATTGCGTCCTCGCAATTCCTATCATACAAACTCATTAGGAGGAGGCTCCCAGTTGTTCCTACCATATCCCCCATAATGGGTAATCATTAGGTGTGCTCAGTGGAAGGCCCACATTAATGCTCAAATCCTCAAGTTCTCTAATCCAGATACACTTAGCACAAAAGGGGTTGAACTCATGTACTGGAAACTCAGGCTTCCAGGGGGAGGCTCCAACGGTAGAGAGTTTGGAGATGTCCATGTGGACCAACTTAGGAATAACATGCTGAATTATGTCCCACTTGAGAACATCTATGTTATAGATGTTTTCGTACAGGCTAACACTGAAGAGTTGGTAAATGTTGGTCACACAAATGTTTACCTCTAAGGCACCCTTTTGAAATTTTACTTTGGCCATGTAGTCTCGACCTCAGGTGAAACACATGAAGATCACTTCATGGTATTTGCCCCTCCTCCTATGCTCGGACAACTTTGCTGAGCCTATGCGGTAGAAGATGGAAGCATTCCCTTGATAGGTGCAAAGAATATCCAGACCATTTTTCACCTCAAACAATTTTTTACACATTCCTCATAGGATTATGAAGGGACGATACTCATCTTCACGGGTTTTGATTGCGATAATCTCTAGTATCTCAGCAGGAACAGATAACATGTGGGTTTGTACTTCCATTTGAAAGTTGAAGATGAGAGTTAAATCACTTGAAATCCATCCAATAGTATAAACAAAGCAAAGATAGGAAAGGGGAAAAGAAATATTTCAATAAACATAGGTTTATTACTAACATCAGTTCTTGAGTATCCCCTAATGACCTACTACACGAACTCCACACAGAGAAGCAAAACTCACTATCTTCTCAAACCAAACACAGGCTGAGCATTCAGTGTTAAACTCATGGGGGAACCTATGGCGTCTCCAGAGTATATCATGAGGGGTATGAAGATGGGAGACATCAGAATCCACTTGTTGTCTTCCAGACAGTCGGGTGGACTCATCTTCTAACATTCTGAAGTCCAACAACTAGCCCCAAAATCCATAGTTCAAGATTTGACAAAGATAGGCTGCTCGGTGTTCATCGGCAGTCGCAGCTTCTTGAAAAGTGTGGAGGGATATAAAGCCAATGTCCTAACCTACTGTGACCACCCAGAAAGTTCTCTCATGTTACCTTCCCTAATGTACATAGGATGGGAATTGGGTCATCATCATAAGAAGGTAATCCAATCCTAAACCCCGGTGTTTCCGAAGCACCTGTGGTGAGTTTGACACGACTTATAGGTGTTTTCATTTCATAAATATATTGGAAAATTTTAGAAAATTCTCTCAGGTAGCTAAAGACATAATGGTCTTTAGGGCCTCAGTGGGGAGAGACAAAAGATTAGTACCTGCGTTTTCCATTAGAAAATTAATAAAACTCATTTTTAGTAATGCTAATGTATATTTTTCTTTTGTTTCAGTTCTGGTTTTCCAGATTTATCCAAACAGAACCCTTTAATACCAACTGTGATGACCCGACTCCAGAAAACCAGGAGCCAGTGCCTTCTGAACATGATGTGGTGTTTTCAAATAAAAAAATGCACTGACAAACACACATCATGTCCCATATAGGGGATTAAGTTTGGTTTGGGATCTAGGAAACTGACAACTTTAATTATTTTATCTGATAATAGTTGTTACCTGAAAATTTTAAATCAAAATGTAGTATGTGCATAATAATGCCCAGTAAGGGGTTTTAAAATAAACCATTGTAAATTTTGAAAGCATTCTTTGAAACCATCCCTAGAACATTCTCTTTAGGAAAACTGTAATACGTTTAAAATATCATAAAAGTGCTCAATCAAGATTTTAATGGAATACATGAATCAATTATGACATTTCATTTTTAAAGGAGTAATAAAGGTCATCACAAAAAAGTATGACATATGATTATTTAAGAAAAAAATTAATAGTAAAGAGTAATTCAAAATGAGAGTTGTGTTTGAAGGAAACAACTTCAATTTCATAAGTTGGTTACAATCTTACTAAGTGATAAACACAAATATTTCACTAATCCTTTACTTGTGACATCAATATGAAATTTAATAAAAACATAGGGACATGATTATTGAAATAATAGGCATACCATTTTGAAATGAACTTGTAACATAACTTGAATATGTGGATTCAACATTTAAATTAGACAATCATTTTCGTATCACCAAGGTCCATCCCCAAGGTGCCATTAAAAAAATACCATGGTTTTTCACCATGGTATCGTTAAAATTCTCATCTCTAGAGATTAACTCTTTACCAAATGCATTGGAGTGCTATTAAGGCGCACCATTAATATTTATTTATTGTCATGAGAGCCACATAGATCATACATTACTTCAATGGGGTAGTATATTAATGATGTCCAATACCACCTTGAATAATTCATTTTCATATTACCCAAGGTGTCCCACACCACTTTGGATAACTTGATTCTTGGTTAATTATTATGATGTGTCATATGCATGTAGGATGACCAATTATATGGACAAGGAAAAAATATTATACAATTGGTCAAAAAACACATGATATGACAGATAACATACAAACATGGAATAATTAATCAAAAGAAGGCATGGTTTAGTAAACATTCTATATACAAAGTACAATTCCTAAACCACATAAAATGGTAGATGAAAAGGGATTTTCACATGGAATGATAAAATGATACTCTTTAAAATTCATGTTTCATAGAAATTTAATACATAGATACTTGTCATTAAATATGCTGCTAAACATGGAACTGAACTTTCAAATAGTATAAATTATAAACGTGATTAACATACAGTAAACATTGTATAAAATTCATTATGTGTTAAAATTTCATACGAGCTTAACATGATTTATAAATCCATTTATTCTCTAATACATTTGGGTCAAGTCAGAGTATATCCCTTTGACTTTCAATGTGTTTAATAATATTAAAATTATGCAATCCCATTAGTGTACACAGAAATTCAAAATATCATAAATAAACCGCAAAATCCCACAATTGTTAATATTTTAAGAACCATTAAATGAAATTCAGGTTTCAGAAATTATTCTCATAAAAATATATTTACATAACCATATATACACCAAGAATATATAAGGATTTTTTACATAAAAAAATGCCATTAAAATTTCGTGAGTTCAGAAAACCTCTAACTACTTATCAATTATTTAATAGAAAATCAAAACCTTATGGGGGTTTAGTGTTCATGAAACTATTTGTACATAAATATATAACAAATTTGGTTTTAAACTATAACATAATTGTACCTAAACAAAAGTCCTAGTTTGCATCTAAAATATCATTCAAAGATAGGTATTCCTCACCTAAATCCATAACTGTCTTGTTTTGAAATAAATAAATATATATAAATATATAGTTATATATACAAGGTTTACATAAAGAATATACATGTTAAGTGTAGGTTCAAAAGTAACCTTTTAAACATATATTACCTAATATAAAATTCTGAATAATCTTGGATACTCTAAAAAACATATTGGGTTTGATATATAAATATATATATATTTATATATAAATAAATGTATATAGACAATATAAATAAGTATAAGTTTTAGGTTTTGTAAAATAGAATCGTAAAAAAAATTATAAAGGATTCTTACATATGTAACCCTTGTGATAACATGATTGAAAACACCTTCAAAACATTTCAGACCGAAGGGTTTGTGTTATATATATACATATATAAACTGTATATACCTAGTGTATAATAGTATAGGTTTCTCTAAACGAAAACAAAACAAGAATGCACCCTTACCGAGACTGAGGAGGAATCTCGAACTAGGGGTAGCTTGCTAGATTTGTTGGGAGTTAGGGGGAGAAAAAGAGAGGTAAAACATTTGAGGTTTCATGTGGTAGGGGGTTTAAGTAGGGGCTTCAGTGCATTTAAAATATCTCAACCAAATAGGTAGGTCGATGTAGGTAAGATGAAGATACAGTACCCTAGGAGGTGGGGGTGGAAGAGTCAAGGGGATCAGTGGAAAAAGAGGTGATCGAGGTGTCCTCAGGTGAACCAGTGCGCTGGAGCGGATCGCGGTGGGAACGATGATGGGTGGAGGATGACACAGAGATGAAACAGGCGGCCAAGATTACATCTAGGTGAGATCAGATGGCGTTAGGGAGTGCGAGAGATGAGTTGAGTGAGTTTAAAGAAACCAATGGTTGGGATTCATCTTTGGAATGATCGGATCATCGTGGTGAGATGCATGTTTTAAAAGAAGCGATGGCCGGGATTTGATCTTGAATAGATCTGGCAGTCATGGAGAGACGTGATCCATCTTATGTTTTTATTAAAAATTTATTTGAGAGAAAAAAAAGAAATTCTAAAAAAATGGAAAAAGAATCTTTTTATTTAAAAAAAGAAATACTTATATTTAAAAATTGATTTTGTATAAACTGTTTCATGTTTTAAGAACTTATAACTTTTAAAATATAAAATCCAATTTATAACATACTCTACCATTTTACTGAAAAGATAAATAGTTTTTTCCCTAATTCAAAATACATAATTTTAAAGATCTAACAAAATATATTTTCCAATAATTTTTTAAAGGTGTATGATTATAAGATACTATTTAAACATGACTTTTTATAACATTTAGAAGGTTCTAAAATACTAGGTTTTCAACCATTTGGATTTTTTAAAATCAATTAGGATCCTTTATAAGAGTAATCTTTTATTTTAAAATTTTGATATTTTAAAATATATAATTTAAATCATTTGAACATTTTTACATGCTTGAAATACCATAAGGTTGTAGAAACCAAGTTTCAATAAAAAGATAACCTTTAAAAACCAAAGGTCATAGATATATATATATAACAGTCATAATTTCTAAAGGACCTCTATAAAAACAGCAGGGTAGGGTGATTCAAACTCAAGGTAACCGAAGAAGACGGTTCTCCCAATCCCATTGATGATCAGTATGGTTTTCATGATTATGGTGATGATGTTTTTACCTTAGTTGACTTGAAGGATCTCCTTTACTTATTGGGCCTCGTTGTGGTGATTGGGGGTCTTCCAGTAGCTCTTATAGGATTTTTCTTATGTATTTTTTGGTTAGTTTGTTTACTCTTTTCATCTCAATGTTTTGTAAACACCACAGTGTTATTAATTAACTAAAGAGCCTTATGTTTGTCCATTAAAATTTTGTTTTGTCAAAAGGTATTTAACAAATCAAAAAGCATAGTATCATCATTACAAGATACCCAAAACTCAGGTTGTTACAATTCATATAACCTTTCTCTATTGGAGGCATATCATAATAAAAAACCTTCAAAAGTGACAAAATCCAAAACTTATCAACAAAAAATCAACCTTTATAACCTAAAAAATGATTCATTATGATGGGTATATGTAAAATGATCTGATGGAAATATACCACTGAGGGTTGGAGCCCACTAGGGAGATCTCCACCCATGATTTCCATACCAATATTCATTATGAACTTAAATTGAAAACCTTTATTAGTGTGGGTATGTATTCAATGTAATCCCCACTTTCTGAAAAATCATTCAATCCCACCACCTGAGGATGTTTGAAAATATAGGACCACTAACCTAACATCACCACTATAAGACTATCATGAAAAATAAGTGAGTTTGGGGATTCCATAATTAATTGAAGGTGATAAAAATCTCCTTAATAATTAACCAACAACTCTAGAGCTTGTATCTCAAGAACATAATCCAACAACTAGTCATGAAGTCCCCTACTATAAGTGACAACCATCCTGACACTACTACAACACTATGATATCATAATCCACCAATGTATAGAATTTATAATGTCAAATCAATATTCCATGAATATGGATTTCATGCTAAATAATTTTACTTCACATTTGGACATCACATTCTAAGATAAGTAAAATAATTTGAATGACTAATAGTCCCTTCATGAACTTCAACAAGGGAAGATTCCGTCAACATGCCTCTATAGGGAGTTTAGTATTTTTCTAAAAAAACACTTTAATGTCATATCTATAATGGAAAAAGATGCATATATACGTCCCCATCTATGGGAAGACTATGGTTCTCCCTTAAAAATCATTCATAAATTCTTCCACATTCACTTGATGTAAATTTATCATCAACACAATATCACATTATGAAATACATAACATCCAATGTAAATTTTATTTCATATTAAAGATGGTTGGATCTACCAACCACACCCTTGGAGCATAATTTACCTCCAAAAACATCAATGATAACTTCTCAATAAGGAATTCACAATCCATAGTGATCTGATCATGTCTAAATATTAAAACATGACTAAACTATGACTCACTTACCCCAACCTTAAAAATGATAATATCATTTCACTAAAAGGGGAGAATGAAATATGTTAACCTTAAATATAATCTCTTTCTACCTGACATGGTTTATTCTCAGCCTCCAACTAAAGTCCCAATATCCTAAAAATAGATGAAAAAAGATGAACCCATTCATATCCCATCCAATACGAGTGTTTATAGAAAGAAGATTTGAATCATATTCTGATCAATATCTATTGACTCCTAAACATAACCAACTATCACATTCATCTTCCTATAACTGAAATTATTATCTCCATAATCATGATAATAACTATACAAGGGTGGTGATTATCAGGTAGAACTAATGAATTGTAAAACTATGACAACTCTCACAACATTGGCTCTTCAACTGAACAATATATCAGTGTGTAACAGGTCTAATAATTAAGATATATCTGGAGATAAGTCTAACTCTCATATTAAGGTCCATCTACTAAACCAATTTATTTTCCATTAACTGAAAACCTAAAATGTTTCCAAATAGTGGGAGAATCTATATAATTAATTTTTTATTTACTAGGTCTGACTTAGGATATCTGTCATAGGTTATGTTACATGAAATAACAACCACTTTTCTATAACTTCTTATATATAATTCCCCATGAATAAATGATCATGAACATTTAAACTACAAAACTTATGAATGAAACAACTTTTGAGGTCAGTTGGCCTTGACACATTCTTGGGTATAGTCATTTTTCCCTGTGTAGGGTCTAATATCCTTGGATAAATCATCATCCTAAAAGTTATCTCAATCTCCAACTATAGGAAATAATTCCGATTGTGAGTTCAATAAATACTTTTCCTACTAATACCACATCATTTTGAGTAATAATATCAATGTAAGAATCAACATCGATTTAGAGAATCCAAACTAGATGGAAAATGTTATTCACATCTCAAGAACAGCCTCTATCACCTAAGTACAAGGATCACCTTCTAAAACAATGAGGTCTCCAACATTATAACACACATAGTATTCTGTATCAACAATTACTCTCAACCACACTCAATAGAAACTACCATATGCTATACAAGTAATATATACACTAAGAAAAAAGTGGAGAAAGAATATATAAATTGTTTGGGAAAAAATAATCAATAAATTTTCCCAAAAACAAAACCTTATCACCCCTCTATAATCATAAAAAATAACATGTACCAAATTTAATATCAAATATCATATGAGGTTGGTGTACAGTAAATAGTTATAGAATCATACTACTGACAATAGTGATGCCTCATTGTATATAAAGTAAAACATTAGGGTGAAACATAACAATCAATAATAACCTAAAAATATCAGAGATATGAACTGGAAAACTAAATGGTATCCTCATTTCCCAGGTGATCATCGATAAGATGCTCAATAGTTGGTACAGATACACTCTAATCTATAATGGAATTCTGGAAAGAAATCTATATTGTAATTTCCATTAATTTAAAATATTACCCATGATAAAATAATCAAATATAAGAAGATATATTAAGATGAAATAATGGAAATAAATTTATTTCCATTGTCTAAAACCATATAAATATCCCTAGTTTTTTTGTCATAACACATGGCCATGGTTAGGCAACCCATCGCCAATATCACCATTGGTGAAGACTAATACCACTATCCAAAACATATAAACAACCATAATCAACTACCATGTTCATATCCATGGATATATAATCCAATGACCATGCTCTGTGATAATGGAAATTTGAAGGGACCTGGCACCTTTGTCAGTGACTGTGGACCTAGAACTCAAAGAATAATTTCCTGCTCATTTTTAATCCTCTAACCTGTAACGTTTTATTATAAGACACAAACACTAAATTAGGAAATTATATATATATAAGCAAATTATATTGTATAGGGTGGCCTAATACTATGGTTATCATAGAACATATCCATTGAGTATCATATAGCCATGTTCCACTAAGACTGTGGTTGTAACTATTTACCATTTCCATGGACCGTATCAACCATGCATATAGTGGAATAGACCCTTTAACACACCATTATCATAACATTATCTCTTGATTTCTATGTACCAATGAATTATTAAAAACATGGTCCTTGTAGATTATGGAAACTGGTAGAAATTATCATGAAAAGCTACTTTGACCATGGTGGAAGGTAGACTCCGGTAATAGTCATTGTTTGAATGTGGTTGTAGTATAACTTACAACCAATTTTTTTTGGTTTACCATGGCTATTGGGGTGTGGTCATAGCCTAATTTTAAACTATTGAAAAAATTGTAAATTAATGGATCATTCTTATATGTTGCATTTAATGTTATTTTTTCACATAATTTTTTCTTTACTGTATTGATTCAACAAGTTGGTTATCAAAAAAATGAACCAAACTTTTATTAATGAAAATTACTTGTTATCTAATTAAATGAATTATTATGTAAAATGGTTATATAAAATAGATTCACTTACTTGGTTTTATGTTCTCGGATTTTAAAAAACCATTAAGATTTTTTACCATTGTTAATATAGCATTTGAACAGTGATCACATGATCTGTACCCATAGTGGGCTTTAATAAATCCAATTTACTCAGACAAAGGAAGTGATGGCCTTATCCTATAGAATTGCTCGCTATGAAGACAATTTTTCAGAGATTGTAAAGGAGTTAGGGTCACTAGGCATCGCTTCGGACAAAACCCAAGCCTAGATTCAACACATTAAGTTTGAATATAATCGCATGTGGGATAAGTGGGTGTTAATAGTGATTACTACCTGAGTGAAGTTTTTTGAGCCACCCAAAGCGTTTGTCACCATCACACACCTTACCCTAAAGAGTTATGTGGGAGTTATAAGGGTTTATTTAACAAGACCCTAGAAATAATATTATATTCATTATTTTTGTGTATAATTAATAATATACATTCATTTTATTATTGTTACTTTGTAAATAGTTTTTAAAGCACAAATAGTATTCGTAGTTAATATTCAATTAAGAAATATATTGTGATGAATTAATAGTTTTTTAATTATAAAATATTATAGTAAAATATTATTACTAAATTACATTTCATTAAATATAAATGATAAAATAATTTTTATGAATACCATTTTAATTTTTATTATATTTTGAATGCTATTTTTGGAAAAAACCAATAAATTTTCGATAAATGTCATTTTTTATTTTAAAAGTGAAAATTCAGATATTTAGAAAAAAATTTATATAAAATTTATATTATTTTTGGATTAAGGATGTTTAAGTTATCTGATGGAGAATTTTTCATAATTTTTAGTGATAGTGAAATTTTTGGGTAAAAACGATATACTGTTTTAATATATAATGAGTTTCATGAAATCATAATGGACCAATACTGATGTAATAAGATACTATCAAAATTTTATCTGGACAATTTATTTATTACCTTTAAAATAATGTGATTTTATAATTTATTTTTTTAATTTTATGTTACCTTAGTGGACTCTCAAAGACTTATAAAATTTTTTAACTTTTGAAAATGATTTCCTTGAGAGTGTAACTCACCTTCACATAAGAAACCCTAATATTTTAATCAGTTCAGCTATTGAACTTATAAAATATTTTTTTCTAATCCCCTTTGGAAATAAAGATGAGAAAAATACATGGTATTTTTTTGGTTTTGATTAGTTTAATGTGTTGTATCCAAAACCCAAATAATAAATAATTCCCTCTGCTTTCCTATATAAACCCACTAAATATACCATTCCTCTTAACTCAACCCATTTGGAGATAGACCAGCCTCTTAACTCCTCTCTATATAAACTTCCGAAGTCTCCCCAAGATCCCAGTACTCTTCTCTCAAGCCTCTCCCAATCATTTTGGATCACACTTTCAATAGGGGATCCTCATATTCCTTCTTTCATTATTTATGGCCATGTATCCTTATATTGTTATTCCTTTTTATTTTATATTAAAAATGATTTGGTATGATACCTAACCTCCCATATACTTACCTCCTTTACGTTTTAATGATGAGATACCTCTTTCTCTCTCATAGATGCCTCTCATTTACACTCCATAACATGTCGAAATTCAAAAAATATTTCTCTCTTGTCATTTAATTTCAAGAAATTATTTTTATTTTGAATCTAAATTATGTTACATATGTTGGGATATTATTTTCCAGGACCCCCTTACAGTCCATTTCATGTAAAAATTATGAGATACCCCTTTCTCTCTCACGAACCCATTTAACGATTTCTAATTGACATTGTTATTCTCTCGAAGTTACACTAAAATTTCCAATGGCAAAATAAGTGTGTAAGTGAATACAACACCCATTTATCTATCAAGGGTACACAAATTTATGAACATGTACATATTTATTGATTAATTACATTTATTTATTCCACATATATAATCCATGGAATAAATTATGTAGTTTAATTAATCCATGTTGTATGATCATTGTGGCACACTTATGCATGAAATGAAATGATTAAGATGGGTGTTACCTGATAGCTCTCTAGTGAATTGGGTAAAGAATATTATAAAGATTCATCATGGGAAATGAGTGTTTAATAATTTTAATTCAAGTTCAATGAAGTTTTACTCAGTCTCTTTGTGTAATCAACCTTGAGTCATGCTAATATCATCTTAAATGTTGTTTCTACATTTCCATGTTATGATAATCAAACTATATCATGCCTTTATGTTCATGTTTCTCCTATGATACATTGATATGAATATTTCCTAACCTTTATTATATTATTCATGTTTTTTATTATTTAATACCTTTTTAGTTTTTATAGATCACCCTTTTTTGTATGGCCCCTAGTTATCCCATACAATACTAAGAAATAAGGAATGTTGTGGTCATATAAAAGAAGATCTCAGTAAGGATGTTGTCTTTTAGATCTTAAGTTGTCATGTAATGTTCCCAATTTCACAAAACACTAGTCCTCTCAATCCTCAATGTTTTATTAAGTTTAATTTTATGTAATAAATAATGTTTAAGTGTGTAACAAAGATAATGGTTATTATAATTAAATTATTAGTAAATGAATTCAAAAGCCATGGCTCCATATTTTGGTTTCGTATAATGAAATATAAACTCAATAAACTTTAAGAAAATTTTACTAAATTCCAAAACTGATCCTTAGAAAACTATAAACTATAAATTTAATCCCTAGGAATAACATTATCTGATAGCACTCAGATATAACCTAATGCAATGAGGGCCTCTTTAGTGTCGTGATAAGTCATGAGTGCCACCCCATGCCCATGTTCAATAGGCTATAGAGTATTGACTATAATTAAGATGAAATATCTCACAATATGGAAAGAATTATCTTATATCATCCTATGATATATATATATCCAGCACATAAAACATACAAAAAACCCAATGTGATGTATATAAATAATAAAAGGAATTTTATACAATACATTTGTGAAACATCAAAAACAAATACACATCAATAAGAAGAATACATAGGAATGGTATATCTAACAATCAACTAAACATATTTAATTATAAATAATAAATATCATCATCATCATGTGTACCCCAGAACCATTTTTCCATGGAAAGGGTCACTACCACAAACAAGGATCAAAAAGTTTCACCTTGTGTCCAAATTAATTATAGATTGTAAACTCTAAATAATTTAATCTAGCTACATGTCCACAAATAATATCACCAAACTTATGCATTATCTAAATAGAAAAAACTCAATCACCAAATCTCTAACCTATGAAAGATTTATTCCTTAATGTATTTTCAATGTTCAAAAGAGAACCCACATAGTATGATGTCAATAGCTCAACGATACATTGTATATCAAAGGAATTAAACAAAATCCAAAGGTATTAAAAGTACTGAAGTATCCAATATTCATAGACTCCACTCTATAAAACTATAAAAAACTATAAAATGGAAATTTACACCCCATTGAATAAAACACATCATTTTTCGAAGTGACCTAGTTACCTCTAATTATAATTACATTGTAATTGTAGAAACCCATAGGGAAACCATGTCTGGGCATGTATTGATGTCAGTATGGGTATTTGTAACTCCAACTAACATAATAAATAATTTTGTACACAAACTCTCATCACATCATAGAGATTCTGAGCAAGGAAAAATACTCCTTTTCGATGGAAAAATTTCTTCCATGGGGAATAACCAAACCTAGAAGATTATTTACACACTATGTATTAAAAAGAGAGAAAATAAAATATTAGATAGTGATCTTGCTTTATAAATAGAAGACCTACACATAAAGTATTACATAAAAACTAAGGGGAAACATGACCATGATAATTCTTTATATGTCACATCTAAACCTGGCCATTGGTCTTATTGCACTTAAAATATAAACTACATAACTCATCACATGCACAACCTCTGATATACAAACAGATCACTCCATTATGAAATTCATGTTAAATAATCAACATAATCAATTTACCAGTATAAATATGAAAAATGGTTACCAATTTACCGAACACACTATCATTAAAGATAAAACTATGTTCTGTGCCCCAAGCATGCCATGTGGAATTTTCTGTACGTGACAATGACTCATGAGATTCATGATTACCCTAGAATTGTATTGTGTGCATACATATGGCACCAAAACACATAGTGTTTCATTGAACATGCAGCAATGTCTCCTTAGGTCGTGTTAAGGTAGACTGAGCCATGTTTAGTTCCCCACCCAACCCATGTGGCTAAGATGGTCATAGAACCCCCAACCTTATGGTTTTTCGTGTTCCATCTAATCATAACATGATTGCATAACATGTGTTTCTAGGTAACCATCCCCATCTATTTCAACTCACACACCATGACAGACAACACAACCAATTCCCTCTATGATGTCTACATTATGGTGGAACCCACATTCATTGCTCTTACCCACACCCCCAACCACAAAGAGTATATATCCTCTTTATAGAACCACTTCGTGGACACAACCACCCTGTTCATGTGCTCCATATGGATCCCCCATCATTCCATGTTGTTGTCACACCTATAGACTCCTCCAGTTCCCCTCATCAAGTTGTATCAAACTAACTCCTCTCTCTTTAATGTTTTCCACCACCCTTTACTATTTTCATCCACTACTAGGACTTGAGGCTCATCACCTATATGGAAAAATGAAAGGAAAATGGGAGGGGATATAGACATATTAATAGATAAATAATTTACATAATATATAATAAGACCCAGTTCATTATAAATCCATTTCCAAAACTATCACTAAAAATAAAGAAGGATAGAGTTAAATAAATCTACCAATAAAATTACTATGAATAAGGGATTAAAATACATGAATGAAATAATCAATATATATAATGTTTTCTAGATAACAGATGGATGAAAACTATGATTAATCATATTGAATAATAAAATATAAATTAGACAAGAATGATTGATATTCTAAACCATAAAATATCTATAGTATTCATGTAGAATATGGGAATGAATCAAGTAAAGTGACCAACCTTGGGTTTATATTTATCAAGGGAAAAAAATGTTTTTTCTCCATTTAAAATATTTCATGAAAACATTTTCTAGACTTTCTATCCACCCCGAAAAATATACTCCACTTACTCTCCCAATATTTCAAAATCTAGGTTTCACAAACAAAACTTGGACAAACTAGTATATGGGTAAATTTAATGTTGTGATCTAGATTTTCTAGTGATAGAAAGGAACAAATAATTTAATTCATTAATTCATTAAAATCATAAATTAATTTCCACCAATGCTAACACAATCCTAAAAACTATGATGCAGACCCAAATTATAGTGTTCCTAGAGTAATACCCTTATTCTAGAGTCAACAATGGTCTCATTTTTCCCATTTAACACTCCAATTAGAAGGTATATTCATTTAATCCAAAAATCACATGTATAGAGTAAAAATAATGTTTTAACACTAAATATATTTTTTAAGGATCCACCATGTATATTATTAAATTTTTTCTCATATAAAGGGGAAATACACTCCCTAAAATAAATAAGACTGTAAAATAATTTTTCTATAGTCATTTTCTTGTGGAAATTTACTATTTTACCCCTAATAAGATCTTAGAACTCTAAAACTCCAAATTGAGAAATCTATCAACTAAGAAAATTTGGGGTCACTACACACTCACTTCCCTCTACTAAGATTTTACTCCAAATACATTTTATTCTCATAAAATATTCACACTTATATCACTTCAATAGTAGTAAATATTTATTATATCTATTCCCTTTTGCAACATTCTTTAAAATTTGTTGTTTTTATAACTTTTTCATAGATTTTATTTCACAATGAGAAATTGTATTCTTTGAATATAAAACGATTATTTGAACTCCCTTTCCCAATTTAAATGGACATTTTACCTTCCATATTTCCTAGACATTATTATTTCACCATATCTTCTAAAAAAATATCTTCCACTTCAAAATTTATTTCAACTATAATAACGTATTTGTTTCTAGAGTTAGGTAGCTAGGGATTTAAGGCAGATATTGTGGTAACCTAACAAGATTATTCCTGAATAATAGGGGATAATTCAAGGATCAAATGACAAGGTAGTTCTTATAATAATTTTATTTTAATAAGTTATTTCTAAATATAATAATTTATTTCATTTAAAACAGAAGTTCCCTAATTCACTAGGGTTTTGAATTAAATTAATAAAAAATTATGTTTATATATGCATGATTTGGTTCTCTCAAGAAATTATAAAATGATAATGAAAACTTAAATAATGTTTTAGGAACCTCTTAAGAAAGTAATTTTACCAGTGGATAATATTTCATGTAATAGAATTCAACAATTCTTGTTATTTTCATGAATTTTCCAAACATTGAATCAAGAAGTAAGTTAATTTCAGTATTCATCTATGTTTAGTTTCCTAGGATAAATCTTTTTCTTAAAATTTTATCTGATTAAAAACATGAAATTAATTCAATTTATGCTCAATGGGTTTCAAAAACACAAGAAAAAACAAAAATACATAAAAAAATAAACTAAAAATCTAGAAATATAAAAAAAATTCCCTCCTATACACTTAAATAATTAAATTTTCTTAGAGAATTCTAAAAGTGAGAGCTTCAGTAGATTTAAATAATTTTAATAATCAATAAGGTTAATTATAAGTGAAACATTTAGGTTTTATTAGTAGATTTTTCTCTAAGATTGTGACCATATCTACTAGTTCGGATGGAAGATTTCCATAGTAATTCATCAGTCTTTAGCTGTGAATAGTGAATTACTTCTTTTCTCCTTTGTGATTTATCTACATTGCACCTGAGATATATAATTATTAATGATTACTAATCATTACAATATGTTATGAAGTTAACTATGATTTTTTTTGGTATTGAGTTATAGAGAATCATTTTTCCCTTGTTGAAATTATCCTTGTTGAATAAAATTATTATCTACCTGATGGGTGGAGTTACATATATTGGATTATCATGTTTAGAATTTTATAATCATGGTACGCAATCACTAAAACTACTAATATATAGTATATGATATGAAATTATTAATGTTGAATACAAAGATAAAAGAAACCTTAATCATAAAAACTCTAGCATAGTAGTCAAAAAAACAGACTAAATTAAAAGTGAAATCCAAAAACCACCTTGAAATAAAAATGACTCATAAGAGGTATCAAAATTATCCAAATCTGAGGTCATGAAATTCTAAAATCATAAATGATATTATAGATAGTAAGGTAACTATCATAAATTGTTCAATGTAGATCCATTTTCCCATTATATATATTGAAAAATATCATAGGGATAGGATATTTTTGAGAGGATATATCTACTATAGATATTGGAATAATGGTGTGACTAGGTCCCCCATGTAGTGACACTAAATCCATCATCATTGTCTCTATATGGATATTACACGAAAAAATGAATGCATTATATTGAATCATCTTTTTATCTATTGAAATATCAGTGTCTTATCAGTTTATTCACTTAAAACTAAGAGAGTATCTATTAATGATGTGAACATAAAATCATCAGATTTTTCCATCACCACCTCATCAAAACCGCAACTCACATCGACGAACTTACATCATAGAAAATATGTTATTATTAATTATAAGAAACTGGTATCTTAAATGAAAACTAATTCTCCAAACATGGAATGGTTGAACTTCCATAGTCATGTACCACTTTATCATCTTTAGTTTGAAACATGACATAGTGTGATTGGTATCCAATGACTTATAGCTTCTTCAATATCTAACCTCCATCTTCATCTTCAATGAATGATTATAAAAATACAAGGTGAATTATTTTTATGTAGTCGTAATAAGTACCAAAAAATAGTTGATGCCTAATATCCAATAGGTTGTGGGGAAAACCATTTATCCTCACGATAACACGAAGGAAAATATTGTATGAATCTAATCAGGATATATAATTACTCTTACAGTTCATAGATCCTTTGTGGTTTCCCTTATATAAAATCTCTATCTAGTTTGAAATCCTTTATCATATCATGTATCCCTTCCTCATTCCAACTTCCTCCATATTACATCCAAGTTGGTATATCTTCATGAATAAAAACATTAAATTCCATTTTATCATAACATATAATTAGTAGACAAAGATTGAACATTATTTACATACAAAACATATTTATGAGGTGTCATTTTTCCTTAAATTTTTCTATTTCTGGGTTGTTTACTTTCACATAGGTGTTGTTATAGGTATAGTGAATCATGAGTATTTGTATAATGAATACACTGGCCTCATAAATATAATTACATAATAGTTGGAATTTAATTAATTTTCACATGAATCATTTTTCAAAATAAATAGCTCCCAATATGTCTAAATCCCCAAAAAAAATCATCTTTTATAAAACAAAGTTAAATATCTAAGGTATTCCATCCACCACTTGTTATCACCTCTTGTGGTGCCTCTAAAAAATATGTCCTATTCTCGTCACCATCAATTAGAACCAACCCACATTGGTTGTTCCCCTCTTGTGACCTGGTCAAAATGTGTTTACTTTTTTACTTTAAAAAACCCATACATATCAATCCCTTGATGTGTAATTTTATAATTAAATCCAAAAAATACATATTATATATGAATCCTCTATGTTAATATTTTTCCAATATTATAATATGGTCCAAAAAGATTCTTTTTTTCTAAAATTATCTAAAACTCAATCAAAAAAATAAATATTTATTTTCATTAAGACATCAATAAATTTAATTTGTCATGAATAACCTTAAAAAATTATGAATGGATTTTAGTTATCAACCCCCTCCCCCACACAAACTCAAACTCTATTTTCTCCTCAAACATATAATCTACACCTAATCACGAATTATCCTCATATTACCAGGATTTAAAAATAATAATCAATAACATAAAATAATTAAAAATATGTACTAAAATTACAAACATCATGTAAGAATATATTTTTTTCTCGATATTTATCATCAAAAAAATTAACAATGACTTTTACATTTCATATTCTAATAACAATAGTATTATCAACTTATATTCACATATTCCAACTTTTTGTTAGTATACATTCCATTTTTGATCTACCTCACTTGAAAGATATTTTTCTCATAACTCATGGAACATTTTAATAGATTCATACCCAAATCTTGAATACAATCATCATATATATATATATATATATGCTTAAAAATAATCTCAATATCCTCCTTATAAATAAAAAATTTGACATTAATAATCAAGGGTCATGTTAAATGATCAAATGTCTCTGAGGCTTAGTTTTGGTAAATAGTTTAGTTAAAAATACATATAAGGCTTAAAAACGTGGTTAAACTATAAATTTTAATGCGCGAAAAACAATAAAAATCTCGTTATAAACTCCTCCAAAATGAGATCACTCAACTCTCCATTTTATCAACTAATAGGAAAAAAATATAACACGAATCATAATGAATGATAATCAATCTTTTAATAATAATTCCATTTTTCAAAATACAATTTTTCATTTCATACTCCCTTTTCCATAATATTTATTCAACTTTTGGACATTTATTTCCCCTTTTTATGAGCTTCATAAAAAACCTAGTAAAATTAAATTTGTCAACATTTACTCATACCCATGGTAAATACCTCACATATTAAATTTTTCAACACAAATCACCCTTTTCAAAAAATAATGAAAACTATTCTCAAATAATTATTTAATTTTAAATCATTCTCAAAATATAAGAGTTGGATAAGAAAGAAAAACATTCTTATATTGATGGTTTCAAATAAGTTTAATCTATGGATTATATGGATTAAATAAAGATAAAATGTCAAGTTAGACATCAGAGATATAATGATATCAAATAAAAAATTACTCAATCATATTAATGTTGCTTTTTTTCTTTCATAGATTTGATAAAATATCAATACATGTTCTAGTATTCAACATTCCCCATGTATCACTCAATAAATAAGGTATAAAAAATAATATGAGTAAAATAGATTAAACTGAACTTATTAAAGGGAAATATAAAATTTTGGATGAAAAATATAGGCCTTAATATAAAGAAAAAATTAATAAAGAATAAATTCATAAAATAAAATAATAAAAATGATTGAATAAATTCGTCTACAAAAATCAATTAATCTTAAAAAATCATGATTTATAAAATAAATACACTCTTTATTATCTTTACTCATCCATAACCAAAATAACTCATATAATCATACAAAAATTGAATCTAATATATGGTTTAATGGGATTATAAAGAAAATTCATCATCATTGATAAAAAATAAAAACCTATGTATGGAAAATTACTACTTTCTACAAAAATAATATGAACAAATATAATGAAAATAAAAGATATAGTAATTAAAATAAAAACAATCATGTCTAATGAATAAATTTCAATTCTGTCTTTCTATTTTTCTTGTCATCTTATTCCTTTCCTCATTATCTTGGACATGTATATTTAATACAACCAAGTGAAATTATAATATCCATCCTATTTAATCTCAAAATATTAAGGGTTAATGAATCTATAACCTGAATTATATCCCTAAAATAAATCCTAAATTATTAAAAAAATAATTTCTAACAATCCTTGAATGAAATAAAAACCATTTTTCCATTTACTATTAACTTTTTTTAATTTATTTAATCTTTAGTTGACCTATATGTATCATTTAGTATATGTGTATAATGAATTTACCTAATAATTATTTAACAAACATTTAAATTTTTTACTCATCTAATTTGAAACCTCATATCATCTTTAATAAATCAAACTTGACACTTTATAGAGGTTAAAACATGAATTTTAATAGTCTAAATGAATGAATAAATTTTTTATGGGCTATATAAGATTATTAGTACTCCTACTTCTAAACAATTTATTGATCCTCCTCTTAAAAATATCAATTTTATTCTCTATTTCAGAAGTCATCACATACTCTTCTCTTTTTAATTCATCTATATATAATAATTAAATATTTTCTTCTTTTGGAAAAGTAATTGTAAGGGGGAACTCCTTGGGTTATATCTCATATTCAATTTTATTATTCGAAGTATCCTTAGATCCAGCCTCAATTTTAGAAACAATATTGGATTTATCCTTAATTTATTCATTGATATTGGATTCATCTTGGGGTACCTTTTTGACTCATTAAATTCTATTTTCATTGTCTCGAAGTGGTATAACCCATATTTTTATATGATTTCAATGAATTTGATATTTATTCATCAGGACATAGTTGTGGTTGTGGTACTCAACCTTTAATTTGTATCATTATCTTGTGTATGGAATTTTGTTTAACTGTATCCTCTATCCATACCCCCAAGTATATTTGGGAACTCATTATAAATCAAATATGTAATCATGAAACCAAATACCCAAGTGTGTAAAAGTAAAATAAAATGATAAAATGTAAACTAAAAATAGAAAATATAATATGTGAGAAATTACATTTTATAATCTTTAATATAAGAATCTCCCACTAATCCCAAGACCCAAACAACAATTCCAAAAAAATTAAAATCCCACATTGGTTAGTTAATTATTATGTGTTATCAAATTTATAAATTTATAAACATATAAAAAATCAATAAAATAACTACACCATGGTATAAGATACCCAAATATCAAGGTTGAACCCATAGAGATAAAAAACGGTAATAAATAAAATTCTAACTAAATAGTCGAGACAAACAAGCTAAATTAAAAATGAAAATCATACAGCTACATTAATGAAAAATGACATATTAGATGTATAGGGAACTTGAAAATACACTATCATGAAATAATTAAATAATAATATATATGATAGATTGTAAGGTAACTTTCATAAATCTATATAATTGATGCCTTTTTCTGGGTCATTACTCTCTAGCCATAATGATTCCCTTTTATTATGATCATGTACTTTGAGTTACAATATTTTTTTAATATAGAAGGATAATATTAATGATGAAGATCAGCATCCATACATAAGCTGATCCATCAAGGGAAATTGTCTAGCCATAACTGGTTGACATCGAAGGGGCCTGAGGCCGCCAGCTGATGGGCCACATTGTTTCCTTCCTTTTTGGTAAAAGAGAAGGTGAAACAAGAGAAGACATGGCGTAGGGAGCGAATTTTCCTGATGATGAAGCCAAAGGGATAAAGCCTGACGTCCTTATGGTCAATGGAATTGATGACAGAGAGGCAATCAGACTCAATGATGATATCTTCCCATCCTTGTTCCATAGCGACCATCATGCCTGCAAGGACGGCAGAGGCCTTAGCAACGGCAGGTTCCCATAAAGCATGATGGGATTCATATTTTGCTGCAATAATATGCCCCAGGTGATTTCGCGCAAGGAGGCTGAGAGCAATGGGCCCATACATGGGGAGAGAAGCATCCACGTTAATCATAAGACTCACTTCCTATGGGGAGGTCCAATGAGGGTGGAAGGAGGGGGGAACACCTAGAATAATGTGTCCTTTATGGTCCTTCCAGCCCTCAATCAATGAATTAGCTCGTTCAATACAGAACTCAAGAGGTTGATGAGCGTGGTGGAAGACCGAGTCATTATGACGAACCCAGATGATCCAGGCCAGGGTACAATAAGAGCTTGCATCTGCCGATGAAAGAGAGGAACACCAGTGCATCAGAAGTACTAGCTTCATACCCATTCAATTATCCAGAAGAAGTACTAGTACTATTCAATTCATTAAAATGGCACTCCCACACTAAAAATAAAATTATTATGTATATGAGATAAAGAATAGATGTTGAATTTAATACCCAATTAAATGTACCACTAAAAAATAATAAAACTTCATAACTAGATTCCATTTTATGAAAAAATAATAAACTAGAACTACCCCCTCATTCTAACCATGAGAGGGTGAAAAAAAAAATATAAACTGAACAGCTCTAATAGAATATAATCTCCAACAAAATATGATCTTCTTTTTAAATTTGATTCCAAAGTGAAAAAGTTGACATTCATTTATAGATATATGTCCTCCTCTTTATCTCATTATATCCCCATCATATCACTTCTATTTATTCATACAAATATCTAACTCATACTCAATATACATTCATTCCAATATCTATATGAAACTACTCCTATAACTTCCCATTACATGCCTTCAAAAATATTACAAGGATAGAAACAGTAAAGGTGATGTATATTTTATAGAAATAGGCATAATTGTGTGAAACCCCCCCCCCCATTGACATTCCACTATTACTATCTTTATTATCTTTGTATGACCATGGACAAATGAAATATATACATGCCATGGAATCATCAAGTTATCTATTTAAATATCAACATCATATCTTCATCATCTTTTAACACCATTATAACATCTACCCATTATATTAAGACCAACAACTCATGATCATACTTCGCTTCTTCAAAAGAACCACAATTTTCTTTTATACAACTGATTAATGTAAAATCCTTCTTTATTAATCATAAAATACATCTGTACATCATATAAAACATATGATCTTTACATAGAATGGTGTAACTTCAATGTTCTCAGACATCTTCTTCATCATTAGTACATACCTACCCACTGATGTGATGGGAATACAATGACTTTTAACTTCTCAACTATATTACCACTACATTCAACATGGAAGCTTAGTCTTAAAACACAGAATTCAAATTATTTTCTAGAAACCTGAACAAGTCCCATGAAAATAGTGGGAACAGTATAGCCAACCAATCATGTGACTAACCATTTCTCCACACGATCTCACAAAGTGTTATATATTATGCAATGAAGAAGAACATGTAGTTACTCTTACACTACCCATCTCCTTTAAGGGTACTCTTATGTAACATATTTTCAATCCACGATATGCATGGTTATAGAGTGTTTCAGTCTTACATATCATCTTCCTCTATTTTAATTCAAATATACGATATCCTCAAGAAATGGAATAAATTTCATCTTTTTGGGGTGTGACATTAGTAAGAACAACATAAACCTTTCATACTTACTAAATTTCTTTGGGTGGTTTCTTGTCTCCTATGATTTTAATATATCATGTATATTCAAGCCCATGTTGGTAGTGTTAAATGGATGGTGCGTCATTGGGCCTCATGAAATGATAACATCATCCTTTTTAATATGATAGCCGAGATTAAAACATTTCACTCATTTACATTTGCATTATTTTTTACATAAATGGTTCCTTACATATATGAATCCCTAGTCAAAAATAAGTTATATAGAAACTTTTTTAAAATGATATGTACTACATCTACCAGTCGTAGTTCTCTCTCATGGTCCTTCCCTGCACTACAAACCCTTCACTTAACCTTCAATTTGTGTCGAGCAAAATTGGATCTTCTCAACATCTATATTTTCATTAAAAGTTCACAATTTTATCTTTATAAAAAACCAAATTTGTCAATCCCTATATATGTTCTTTTATAATTAAAACCTCAAAATAAAAATAATATCAATGAATCCCCTCATTCAAGACTAGAAAAAACTAATCTCATTCTAGAAATTTATTTTTTTAATTCCAAATAACTCAATAGAATAAAAATATAAATATATCATACCATTAACACATAAAAAATTTATTTAGAAATAATAACCTTTAAATAGTGATATATTATTCATGACTTGAATATATAAAACCCGAAACACATAATCTCTTATTTTTCCTCAAACCTAAAATTTCTACATAATCACAAAGTAACTCCATCGGACAATGGTTTAACCATAATAATCATAAATAATAAATAATTATCAAAATGCAAGCAAACTCTAAACACCATATAAGTAATATCTTTTCAACCCCATATTATTCAACAAAATTAATTAAGCATACATTTTACTTTTCCTATTATAATTATGGTACAATTTTTAATTTATATCAAAATCATTAAACATATTATTATTTTACATAATATTTTTGATCTAACTCACCTTAATATTAACTCTCAATACATAAGGTACATTTTAATAGATCTATTTTTATAACTTTATTGCATTAAAATTAACCATCAGAGATTTAGTTATTGTATAAAATGACTTTGAGTCTCTGGAATGGTAGGTAATTATTATGAAAATCCATATAAGTCACAAAAAAACAAGATAAAATATAATTTATAATACATGATAAATTATTGAGTAATCAAAAAAATCCTCCAAAATGAGATCACCCAACTCTCTCCTTCCCCAACTCAATTGATCAAAAATTATAAAAATAATCATAATGATTGATATACCCAGTTTTAAGAATTATAACCATTTATAAAATCATATTTTACATTTAATACTCTTTTTTATCATTCCCTGAATATCCAAAAGGCCTTCGATTTTTTTAATAAATATTATTCATTTTTGTCAAAAAAAATATTTTAAATTTTTTAGAGGGTAGAAAATAAGTCATAATGAGAGATAATTTTTATACCTTTCCACCACACCTAAGGACAATACCTTGTATATTAACTTTTTCAATACAAATAATCACTTTAACACCCTAGAATATACTCTTACCACAAACACATTCCATTATAAATCATTCTAAAATACTAATACTAGGTTAACCATGCTTGAAATGTATACGTATTATCAAATCCATTCACGCGTTCTTTGACATAAAGAAGGATAAAATGAAAAAGAAAGGTATAAAATGAATAATGTGATCAAATCAAAAATTTATGAATAATATTAATGTGAAATTTATCTTTTGTAGATTTGACAGCATATCAATTAAAATTTCAGTAGTCAATATATTCCAAGTATCTCCCATGAAATATGGTATAAGAAATAGTATGATAAAAATTGATCATCTCCCTCTTGGGAATGAAAATCATAAAATTTCAGACAAAAAATATTCTAAATAATATAAATAACAAAATATTAAAAATAAACATCAAAAAATAAATGCAAAAAAAGTCATAGTAATTTCATTTAAACAGATCATTCAATACCCCAAAATCATAAATCATCAAATCATTACTGTCATGATTATCTTTACACATACATCCCCAATATTACTCGTTTTAGTCATGTCAAAATTGATATCTAAAAAATTAAATAATAAAATAACAATGAAAATATTACATTATAGATTAGAAATTATGAAAAAACATAACTATTGAATGAAAATTCCCTTTTTTCAAAAATCATATAAAAAATATAGGGAAATTAAAGGTTATAATAAAACACCAATGAAAAACTCCCAAATCCAATAAAGATTTTTCATACCCTTCATTCTTATAATATTTTTATATTACAACAAAATTTTTCATTGTATTCCTAAAAAATCGTATAAACCTAGAAAAAGTATATGACCCATTCAATTTAAATCAAAATAGTAAGGTTATGGAGTTTATATCATAAAATAGATAGAAAAATAAAACTTATATTACAAAAATATTAATTCTTTAAAAACACTATAAATTAATAAAAAAAGGATTTCATATTTAAATACATTTATTTAATGTCTTTATGTAAGAAATTACCTATTTATATAATTTAAAAGAAGTCTGTAAAAGAGTTACATGTTTTAGATTTAACAATTTTTGAAGTTTTTTCTCATCTGATGTGACGCTTATCCATCTCTAAAAGGAATAAAACAAGAGTCATCATAAAAAAGGAAACCAGAATTTTCAAAATATTAAAGAATTAATTTGTAGATCATGGGTGTCCCTAACTTAGTATTAATCATCCATCCTAAATTTTTCTTATAACACCTTTTCAAAATCATCATTGGACTTCTCAATTTTAGAACATTTCACCAACTCATCTCTCGTGTATTCTTCTATCTAGGTTAATTCCTATTATTTATCCTCTATGTCACTAATTTATAGGGTGACCTAATTGGTTTCTATCTCATATTCAACGTTATCATTATAAGCCACCATAAATTCATTATTGAACTTAGAATCACAATTTTATTTCTCCCAATGTTTTTCCTTGATGTTTATTTCCTCTTTAGATACCTATTTTGTATAATTGGATTCCATTTCCATTATCTCGAAGAATTCATACCCCTCGTATAATTCTTCTTCTAGGTAATAGAGGATTTATTATTTTTTACATGAGTGAGGTAGTGGTTCCAAGCCTTGACTTTGAATAATTATCATGAGTGTGGTAATTCTTAGACTCTATACACAATACATATCACTAAGAAAATTTCATAATCTCGAAAATGTGAAATAACAACCATTACTCCCAATTGTGAATGAAAAGATAAAACATTGTATATATATATAATTTAAATATACGAGAAAATAAAATTTCTTGATTCATCTTATTAGAGTATCCTACTAACCCCAATTACCCATTAATAATTCCAGAAAAATATACAACCCATTAGGTGTCTTTATTTAATAAGGGTTATCAAATTTATAAAATTTAAAAAATGAAAAATCATTAAAAATAATAAGGACTAGTATAAGATATTAATTTATTGAGGTTAAACACACAAATACATGGAACCCTAATAAGGCAAACAGTAACTCAATAATAAATAAATAAAAAGTACATTACAAGAATAATGATTTATGGAATGTACAAGGATATTTAAAATAAAATATCATTAAATATTTTATGAATAATAGACATGATAGATATTAAAGTCACTATCATAATTTTATCTAATAAGATCCTTTATCTAGGTCATCACTCTCTAATGATTAAGATCGCCTTTTCTTATGATAATGTTCTTATGGTTATATATAAATTAGTAAACCCAAAACCATATTTAAACATTGCTCATAACCCAAAAAATTTCTAGAATACAGATAATTAATATAAAATTAATTGAAAATACACTCTATTACTGAAAATATGGTGATCATGCTTATGAGATCATGAATATATATGAAAAAATATTGAATTCAAAAAATCCAACACCATCAATCAATAAATATAATTAATATTAAAAATTTAATCTCGTTTAATTTCAAAATCATTGTACAATAACTACACCATTATTCTAATTACGATATGGACAAAATAAATAAAAATAGAAATTGGACAACTGCATGAGTAGAAAAGCTCAAACTAAATATGATCCTCCACCAAAAGTTAATTCCAATGTGAAGTGTTTATCCTCCTTCTGTCAACAGAGGATGCCCCCATCATATCTCATTATATCTCCGTCATGAATGGAATATCTATTCTCAAAAATCCTAAAAACATTCATTATGATTTGGCACACATATTCTTGTGTAATAGATCCACAAACATTACGCAATTGATCTTCAAAAATATCCCTTGGATTGGAGATAGTTGATATGGTATATATACTATCAATATAATAATTATGTTACAACATAGTCCCCTATAGATTGACATGATACCAATCCACATTTTCTCTAATTTAATCTAAAATAACATAATATATACACATCAGATAACCATCTTGGTATCAATAAAAATATTTTCATATTCTTTGCATGTTCATTTAAAACAAAAATACTGTCCATTATATACATGAAGACCAACTCCTTATTAACTTCTTTCACTCACTCATCAAAACAATTACACATATTTATTCACTTTTGTTATAGAAACTACTTTTTTATTTATCATAAAACAACAAATATAATTCATATAATATAAATACTCCACACATGGAATGGAAAAAAGTTCATGACTGAAAACCATTTCTTCATCTTTAGTACAAATTGATCTATGGAATTATGAATGTCTTAGGTAAATAATTGACATGGTGTTTCAAAACTAACCCTAGAACAAACAATTTCTTCTCATGGTCTCAAAAATAACAATATCAAATGAATCTAATCACCACAATTATTTAGTCATATGCCTAACATATTCTAAAAAGTTACTCTTATAGAACATATCATCATGGTGAAGCATCCTCAGTTATGACATGTATCACTCCTACAAGACAACTTCTACAATATTTTTTGACAATGGATGGATATATTTATCAAAACCCCCCACTTTATGGATTCCCATTATATATACTCAGTTGGTGTTGCATAAAAATATCATATAAGTGAACTTTTGGTTTCATATGGTTTCCTTTGTTTCATCTATTCCATGGTAGTTCACTTATAAAAATCTGGGGTTACAGGCATGACATTTCAATAGGCTTTATTCCATGAAAACCCTTCCCTTATAAAGCAATGGCCTAAGTGAAATCATTTCATTTATTTCTAAATGTATTTTTTTTACATAAATAGAGCCTCGCTTATCAAAATACAACATTTTAATTTAACTTATGTAATATCTTATTGATAACCATGATCACTCCATCTGCCACATGTATTTATTTCATTTTGTTCCAACCTGTATTATGTCCACATATCTTCACATTCACTTGTCACCACCCCATGCTGACTCCACTCATCCTCTACCTTTGAGTAACCCTCAAATAATAATTTGGTGAGTTTTATTATTTTTTCAAAACATGTTGTCTGTAGAAAATTTTGAGCCTCTTTTAAGGATGAATTTTTACTTACGATTAAAGGAAGAATAAAAATCTATGAATAATTATATCACACTTTAACTTATCACATTTAAATCAAATTAGCTTATGAGAGGTTTTACTCATCACGAATCATGATGTTTATGAAATAGGAGAGATAATGGCTTATGGAAGATATGAATAATTTCATCCTCCTTGGAAGGTGATGCAGATTGTTTTTTAGGAGAAAAAAAGTGAGATGGGTATAAAAAATGTTTTATTATTAGAATAACATTTGAATAATTGAGCACAATCGAATATAAGGAAGTGGAAGAATATTTTTTCAATGCTTTATTAAAATATGAATGAGTTGTGGCATTATTTTATGATGATTGAGTTACTCTATTTTCACAATTCATTAATTGATATGCTACTCATTCATTGAATGAACATCACTTTTATATAAGATAAAAAATGATTCAAGACGAGTTTCATACAAGGTATGTTTAATATAAGAATAATAAGTTCTTAAAATTCATCAGAAGTAATATTATTCTACAATAGATGAGATTACATCAGGGGAACTATCAATATGAGAAGTTTAGATGATTTGTTCATCCCACTTATAGATTATTGGAAGAAGAACTCCTTATAAATTGTGAGAGGATAATAATATTATCTTTCTAAAAAAGGGAAGTACATTTTTATATAGTAAATCTTTATTTTGAATGATAATGAGCTAAAACATATTTATGTTTAAGAAATATGAAATATGATATGACCCCTAAGAAGATTTATGAAACGTTGATTATAAGACTGATCCTATGTGAATCTTAAATGAATAATTATTCAAAGTTGAAAACATCATATTCTGGAGGCAACTATTGACTTAGTTGGAATATGTAACTAAAATATGTGTTCTAATAGTATGAAGGGTCATTGTATAGAGATAACTATAAAAAAATTTACCATGTTATATGCTGTTAGATATACGAATGGTTGTTGATGTTTTATTATAGAAAAAAGTAAAATCATAATGTTCTAATTAAAATATAATGAAGGCCATTTAGCAGAATATATTAGATAAACTTTATATTTTTTAATGATTAAAATTTTTTATGATATTGAGCATTATGTTCGAATTTATAATAATCATAAAGAATGAGTTTGTAATTATATCCATGTTTTAAGGTTTTTTTGAAAAGTGAGTTTAATCTAATTTTCATTGGAGGTCAAATGTGAGATGATGAATTAGATAAATTATGATTTGGTTGATAGAATTCTATGATATTTTTAAATGTTAAAATTTTATAGAGTTCATATTCCAGGGAACTATGTTTTATTTGGTAAATGGAGGATTATATAAATAATATAGTTCCTATTAAACTTTTTGTAGTGTTTTTGAGATTTCAAATAGAAGAAATTTCAAAAGTGAGGTCAACCAATACTGTATAGAAAATAAAAAATATTTTAATAAGTACTATTGTTAGAATTCATTATGCTAAGAAGAAAGATCCAAATTCTAGAACTGTGTTGAGGTGAAAGTCTAGTGGTATACCTTTATATAAATGAATTTATCTAGAAAAAATTCTTGATAGTTCTCATAGGGAGAATAACTCAAAGATACAATATTATTTTGTCTCAAAAAAAGTATAAAAAATTTAAATTGGTGGGAACTAGTAATATTTCTTACCAGGATACAGAATGAGATTTATGGGAAATAGCAGATTTTTCTTAATTTTCATTATTTATTGGGTATTTCTGCATCGATGAGAGTCTACACACTAATGGTAGGGTATAAAAATTGAGCTTGAACCTTTTAGAAACTTTTATTCTTTGATTTTATATTAATTATCATTCCATATATGTGAGGTTGGTATTTAATATTGATAGGATCAAAATATTAACTAGTTGTAGTGGCTAATTTCATGAGAAAAAACAAATTAAATAGCATAACTGATTCACCCCCCCCCCCCCCCTCAGTGGTTCAAATATTACATGGAACATAAATTGGTAAAAAAGAGACCCACTTTACCACTATAATATCCTTATATTATTTGTCATGGATAATATTGGAACATTCAATAGTAGAGATATTTCTAACTTTAATGATAAAAATTATCATAGATTTAAAAACATTGAATGATGGAATAGGTTTCGTATCTTATCTAGAAGGTGACTTATGTGGTTACTATAGGATTTCCACATATATATATAAATGATCATGTGTCAATTACTAACAAAAATAATCTCATGGTTTATTTAAAATATCATAAATCATTCTCATATCATTAGCTCACAATGTCTATATAAAGGTGATTAGTTTTCAAAATATGGAGGAAACATGGGAAAATATTGAATAAATCATTAAGAGGAATATAAATTTAATTGAATAAAATTATGAAATCTTGAAGACTATGTTTGAAGATGTTAGGATGGAAAATAAAGAAACTATTGATGATTACATCAGTCGATTGAATGAAATTTATGGTAACATTAGAGGATGATGATATATCATGGTTGATTTAAATGTTGTATACAAAATTGATAAAGAACATTTCATATATGTTTCATCCTAAATTATTTTCATGAAATGAAAAATATAGGTTATCTCTTAAAAAACTACCAAATATACTTATTGCGTATGAAATAAGAAGATCTCCAACAATTAAAAAAAAGATTTAGAAGAGAATTTATTTGAAGGAATGATGAATATTAATAATTTGAACAAGAATATTAGTTAATGTACTACAATTAATTCAATGATATTTAATATAATGAGGAATATAATAAGAGGATTTTTCCCCTAATCTCTCAGAATTTTGAAAAAGACAAAGGAAATTAAAAGGAAAAACTCCCATTGAAATTTTTTCAACATGGGGAAATTATAAAGTTCATATTAAACTCTCTGAAAAAGGGTTGTGGGTAATATTATAATAATTCTTTTTAATAATAATACATAAATAATAAGTGGGTTAAAAACTAAAATTGAGATAAAAATTCACAATAATTAAGAAATTTTTCTCCTGAAATAACCGATAAAATATGTTAAGTAAAGAAGATAAAGTTTATTCTACTGATAATAGTCCTTCAAAAGATTAAATTCTAAAAAATATTAGACCTTTCATGTATCAAATTTTTATAAATAAATATAATTCATGTGGTTAATGATGAAGTGAATAAACCTACATAGAACACATGATGATATCATAAATTGAGGTATGTCTCGAGAAAAAACACATAACCCAAGAATGAGTTCTTGTATGGGAAAAATGACCGATAAAAACATAGAAAAATAATAATAATTTCTCAAAAATTATGATTCATGCATCAAGGAAAATAAAATCCTCATGATAATATTTTTGGAATAATAAAAATTGTTATGATTAATTGATAAAAAACCTGACAATAAAAGAATAATAATTATATAAAACACAATATATATTTAATTAGAATGATAATAATTGGATTAATATGAATGATAATTTCAAAAAAGTCATTAAATGTGAATGGTAAAACATATCATTTTTCAATGAAAATTCATTTAATAATTAGGTGAAATATACTCTAACTTAACGTAATAGTTCAGCTGATTTTTCTAACAGAGAATATTTATACACCAAAAATGGAAGTTCATGGATTAAGAAAATAAATGATAAATATTTCTCATAAAATAATGGTAAAAGTAACTTATATAAAAATTATTATCCACTTCATGGGAAATTAGATGTTTTAACATTCAATAAATATCAACAAACTTATTCCAAGAAAAACCGTACTAATATAAAAGATCATGGTTACAGGGGTATTTTTGGTTCTTTGGGATATTCAGACATAATATTGATAATTCTTTATAAAACAATTGTCTCCATGGTAGTAGGCATGAACTAGGGGGAGAAACAGTGTAATAAAAAGAACAAATTTCTTAGATTTAATATAAGATATAAATTCAAAGTCACTGAATGTTAATAATCCCTTAAGGAAAAAAATTGACTATATAGAGGTGATTTGTAGAATATGTGAACAACTTGGTAATTATGATCAATATTGAATGGAAACAATTTTAGGGAATGTCACTTATACTAGAAAAGAAAATAAATCAAGTTAAATAAAGATATAAGATAAATATTTTATTATTGAAATTTCTCTAAAAGATGGAACAAATACTAAACCATTGATACTTGATAGCGGTTGTTCCTCCCATATGATCAGTCATGTGAAAATCATTAAAAACATTGAATAACATGAGGGACATGAGTTCTCCTTTGGAATTTATTATTCCATAAAAACTACAGGAATATGTATGTCCAAAAGTTAGGCTCAAAAGCTAAATTTGATAGATGTTTTTTATTGATAAACATAGAAGTCAATTTAATGAGTGTTATAAAACGTTTTGATCATGTTAAAATAGTTATCTTTAAAAAATATTCTTGTATTATCAAATATTTTAATGATTAAATAGTTGTTACTATGGGATAATGATAATTTATTTTAATTTAGAAATAAATATTCCACTTTAAATGTGTGTACTAATGATGGGAAAAATTTGTGGTAAGATATACTTGGTCATCTTGGCCCAAAGAGTATAAGTATAATTTCAGAGGAAGTTCTTGTAATATATCTACCACAACTGAAGTAGAAAAATTATTTTATTTTTACAAAATTAATAAAAACATTGAAATTTTGTTCACTAGACAACTTTTCTCACACATTCTAACCTTTTCTCACCGATGAGAAATCATTCAACATAGTTTTATTTTAATTTAATTAATTTTATTGACTATTTCACTAAGATAAACAATTTATTTTTCATAGATATTAAATCATAATCATTAGAGATATTTAAAATATGTTTAAGGGATATTGGGAATGAGTTGATTGTATATATTTCAAGGTTGATTATAAAAAAATGTAAAGGAGTATATATGTAAATTTCTTGATACCTTCTTCAAAAAATAAGGAATTAAAAACCAATACCATGCTCTATATAATCATTAGTAAAATTAATTTTTGGAAAAAAAATATAGATGTCTAGGATATGTTGGAGAAAACAGTCTTGTTTAATATAATAATTCAATATTCTTCTCGAGAGAAGTTGTATGTATAGTTTTTTACGTTCAAAACATAAAAATAATATGAACATAACAAAAAATAAATCCAAATTGTATATTCTATAATAATAATTCAATAGGGAAATATTTTATGGTTTTTTATTCCTTTCATAATCATGATCTAAAATATTAATTAAGTTAATTTTGATAAAAAATCCCAAATAAGGTGTTTTGATTTTATATTCACCCAATATAAGAAGATATAGGAATTGTAATATTTAACTAAATGTGTTATTTGATTATGTTTATATAAAATACTTAGAAAATTAGTCTACCCTTAAATATTTTGATGAATATAATGTGTATGGTTTAACAGATGATATAATGGTAACATCTAGATAAGTTAATGAAAACTAAAATGATTGCAATCCTAACCATGAACAACTAGACATCAATCAATCTAGTGATGAAGTCAGTATATAAAAAATAAAAACCCTTAAATTCTATACTTCACATCAATGGGTTAAAGTAGATATTATTATTAGTGATCATGAAAATTATATTCAAAATAGATGGAAATTGAGGTTTTAAAATAAATTTCCACTTATTTCATATGTGTAACAATAATTAATTTTGGAATAAGTTGAGCATAAGTAATGGCTAAAATTGATGAATGGATTTTTGGATCATATTAAAAAAATGAAACCTGGTATTTTTTTCCTTGACCAAAATAAAGTAATTTTTTTATAATGAAATGGGTGTTTAGAAATAAATTCAAATAAGAGGGGAAATTTTCAAGGGATAAATATAGAATTGATTTAAAGGGCTTCTCACATAAAGGGATTTATTTTGATGAAATGTTTCCCCAATTATAGGACATGAAACCATAATAATGTTTTCAGGTCATTTCTGCTCATCAAAACTAATAATATTATTATAAAAATTTAAATTCATCATTAATAAAATTATAAATTAATGAGGAATCTTATTTTAGGAAATCCAATGTGTTTATAATTGAAAATAATGGAACCATGGTGTGAAAACTGAAGAAATATTTTCTTGGGATGATGTAGGCCCCTTTTTTCTTATGTTTAAAACATAATAGCTGCCAAAATTAATTTAAAATCTTCTAATGGAAAAGTTAATATCAAATTATATGTGAAATATATGATTATAGATATCATGATTTTAATTTTTAAAATTAATGACAAAAAAATTATACGGATAAATCATGTTTATAATTTGACTAAAAAATGAAGAGTAACATTTATATGTTAATGCATAGAGAGTTGTATTTCTTTCTAGTTCATAAAGGTTGATATAAGGGAAGATACATCTTTATGCAAGAATATTCAATGTGGTTCACAATTAATTTTGATAATTATATTTCTATTGATCTATCTAAAAATCTGATGTGATGCTTTAGATACAAACATATTCATATTAAATATCATTTTTTTATGGAAGTAGGGTCTATTAGAGACCTAATGAAGGAGTATATTTCGTCAAAAGTTCATATTACCGATGAATTTAAAAAATATATTCCAAAGGAAATATTTTAAAAATTGAGGTTTGAACATCATATTTAGGATTCGTAATTCTCATACCCAAATCACCCGGTTCGGGCAAGGATGATAAACTACCTCATCTACACCTCCCTATATGCAAGATGTTTTCAACTATTATCAAGGTTATATATAGTGATTTATAGAGAAAATACCATCAGAATAAAAATTCTATACAATAGATTTATATCAAGTAAATAATAATAACATAAAGGGATTGGTTAAACTAATAATTATCAATGCCATAAAATATGGAATGTTAGGTGTCTTAGATCATACAATTTAATAAACGAATGGACCCCCAATGTGAAAAGTTACAATAATTTTCAGGATAATAAATAGGAAAATAAACAAATACACCACAATGTCACTATGAATTCCATCCGAATTCCACCTCCAAATACCAAGATTCATATCCATAGCTCCATGTTTGTGTTCTCTTTCCCATTCCCAGATCCCATAGCATATAGTGTTCACATGCATCAAGATTCCCATGTAGGGTGTGAGTATACCCATATAGGACACCACAAATTTGTTCTCAATATAATGTCACATGTATAAAAGGTTTATTCCATAATAATAGATAAATGTATAAGTAAGTAATAGTCAATCATCAACTGAGTGGTTGTGTATTAACTAAGACACCATGAACCCCAGTCATACCCACTTCATCTCTATATATAAGAAAGGATATAAAGGATGTCATGATCATGGGTTGGTGACAAGGCCATCTTATATCATTGAGAATCCATATGGAAAAAAAGTATTTTGTTAGGACTATGGTCCTCATGTCCTTCCTCTATCATGGGTTTGTACAAAAGGACATTGTAACCCATTTCAATCTCTGGTTGGGCCACAAGGTCATCAAGACCTACCACTACCATAGGCCAAGCCACAAGGGCATAATTTCCATTCCCTATTCTTAGTTCCACTGTAATCATCATCACATAATGTGAATATTTCCCCAATAAGGTATAACCAAGCCATGATTATCTACCTATTACTTTATTCTAAATGAAATCATCCATATTCCATATATTCACACCCAAAGGGTGTAGCACATATAATAAAAAATATAGCTTATCAAACATGTGTCTTGATAGTCCCACACACGAACACATGTGGTCTTTATCAAGAATGGGTCTAACATGATACACATTTTTACACGTGCAATAGATATCAACGTAACCATTTTATACAAGGGCTCTAGACTGTGAGGAACTTTGGAACTTAGGTTTGTTGATTTCAATCGCCAATATTTTCATGTACACAAAATAGATAAAACGTGAATGACAATGATCCCAATGAATAATATAAATTCTTCACCAATGGGTTCTATAATATGTTCTTGGAAGGATATAGTTTCATATTCAAAGAATCAGTTACACTTTCCCAATGCAAACCACAGTTAAAATTATATATAGATTAGGTCTAATGAAAGGTATCAAACTCTCTATATTTAGTGAAAATATATCAACATTCCAAAAATAATTTTTTATATCATGATATAAACCATAAATATATCTAACATAACTTATATTTATATGATATTAAATAAGAATAAAAATATTCAAGCGTGAACGGATGAATCTTACCACATGGAAGCCCAAAAATAGATCTAGACATTGTGTACTAAAGAGGAGACATGGAGAAGACCAAATTTTCGTGAAGATATATCCTAGGGTCTTTTTAGATGAATGATTGAAAATATATAGGAGCTAAAATTTTATAAAATCAGATTAAAGATAAATTACAGAGCCTCCCTTACTTACATAGTAGTTTTGGAACCACCCTTGTGTTGGTGGGACTCCCCAGCTAGTTAGTGGATTCACTAGTTTGATGATGTAGGGCCTTCAGCTAACCGGTGTTCCTAGAAGAGGTTCATGAACTCTACCTATACCACCATCTAGCCGGTGGGGTTTGTGGAAGTGCATGTCTTCTACCTCTACCACTGCTGAGTCATTTTTACACCAGCAACTGCAAGATACTGGTTGGTTCCTCCAGTTCCTTAAGATCCAATTCATTACCCCAAAACACATTTAATAAGAATAAAAAACATAATTAATGTTTTTTGAAAAATGTAAAATAATTTACCATGTATTTTAAAAGGAATAGTATATCTCCCCACTAATAATTTCTCATCCTCAAGAAGTGCCATCAGTTATCCCGCTCGAACAACTTGGGTTATCTAGTCTGAAACATCAGACTATCACTCCACCATCTTCACTTAGATACATAAATAATTACACAAGACATGAAATTTCATTATTTTCATCCCCCTAACCATATTGTATCCCTATTCCCCATTCCACTTTGAGAACATTATAAAAGATGCATCCTATTTTAACTCACCATCCTCGTAGTCAATCATATGTGATTGATTAGGCTCATACACTTGATGTTGAGAGAAATGTAACTTTTTATGCATAAATACATATCATGAATGATGGTATAGTTAGTAATTCACAAATATGATTTGTTATGTGACCTTAAATGATCCCACAAACTATGGTTTCATCTTCCCTTCCCACCAAAAAATAAAATACCCCAACAGAGGTGACACCCACAAGAGAACCACATCACCCACACTGAAATCCAATGGTCTCCTACTCAACTAGTCATATTATCATATTATAAACTATGTAGTAACTAACTACATCCTGAAAATTTTCACCCTATGGAAGGTCTCTTAAACCATACTCATCAAAATGACAGCTACCTCACCCTTATCATGCCAATATATTATTGAGAGACATAACGAACCATAATGTGCCTCAAAAGGTTCCATGTAAATAAAATCCAGGAAACTATTTTTTTTATATGAATTCTAATAAGTCATGTGATCTTCCCAAGATCCACTAAATTGTAGTACCAATAATAAAAGCATATCATCCATGTAATGGATCATCTACTTATATTTCCCTTCATTCTCTGAATGATACGTCATATTGAGTTTTAATTAAGTCAAGAAAGACATATAAAATTCTAACCAAAACAATGATTTAAAACATGTGTTCATGTCTATTATGATACCAGTTGTCACTCAATGATGTTGTAAAATATTATTTATATAGTTCTTTCCTATATTATCTACTTACTATGTCTCCTAGATTGGGGAAAAAATTTCATATTCATCTTCTGATCAACAATAGCAAAAAATAATATTGATTTATTAGGGTCCCAGGTAATCCGATGGAAAATTCTATTTTTACCTCTTACCACATTCACATACAAATGATAGGTGGATGAATTAAAATATTGGTTACTGATGCTCTATATTGATCTTCTGGCAGGTCAGTCAGTGAGTGAGGAAGTATATAATGTCTCTCTTCATTATCATCCACCATAAGTACCATCTAATACCCCTAGAAAACTTAATTGAGCCTAGGATAACTACCCAATTAGAATAATGGTAATTCAACATCATTTATTCCTGCATGGAAATAGGAACCATAACTCTACCATGGAAAAATATCATATTTTCTTTATCCATCAACCATCCTGGAACTATGTCAAACCTCATCAATCATTCCCACATCATTAACCCTCCTGGATTTGAATCCTAGCTAGATTTTAACCAATCCACCTATTAAGTTCCCCTTATCCAAATGAGATATACACAAATCACTCAACTAATAGTCACATAAACCTCTATTACTCTTCTCAAGGATTCTCTCTTAGATCAAGTGTTTTCTAGCTGAGAGAATATAAATTAAAATTATATTTCTCTAAAGTATAATCAATATCAAAATCAAAATTATTAAGATAATACACCAATTACTATATAGATGATTCAAAAAATTTTGATTAAAGATGTAACAGAATATCTTGTGGTTGGTGTATATGATAAATCTATAACTAAATATGTAATGGAAATGACACTTCATTGCATGTACCACAACTTCCAACTCAATGTTATGGGTATGGTGATTATTCTTATGTTGGTATAGCTAGTTATACCCATAAGATGCTACCTAATCTAATTGAATTATAACATCCCTTAAACTAACACTTTAGGAATTAAAATAATCTAATTATATATTCCTAGGAATTTAAAAAACCAGGATTATTTTTTTTATCAATATCTAGTTTGTATTCAATAAGGCATATTCGTATTGATCCGTCTACTCAAAATTCATTGACTTGATGATAATTATAGAAATATGAACTAGTAAATGGGATAATTATGGAATTAAAAATTATTAGTGTCCTTACAGAATAACAAAACTCCTGATATTGGACATGTTTATTGGGCTTACCCATGAAATTATCGCTTCTACCTTCTCTGGGTCAATAAAAATTTCCACCTTGGGATTACATGCCTAAGGAAACATACCTCTTAGATCCAAAAGTGGATATTTGAAATCATATATTAGATTCATTACAATCGGAGTGCACTAAAAATAGTTTCTAGATATCTATCATGTTTATATAAGGTCTATAACTATATGAAGATATCATCATCAAACTCCATAATAATGGTGTTATTATTTGGGTGAAAGATCTTTTTCATGAGATACATGAAAAAAAATTGTGTATTATTAAACCCAAAAGGTATGAAAATATTCTCATAAAGTCTTTATTTACTCCTAAATTGTTTATTTGTAATATCATGCTCTATAACCTAAAACTAGTGGTAGACTAACCATATGTTAATCATTGAGAAGCACTTAGCTCCCCATAATTGACCACACAAGTCTTAGATCCTCAAAAATGGATATCTGTTCTTCATGGTCACATGATCCAACTTCTTATAATACACAAAAAATATAAAAATACCATATCATTATTCATGAACAATAGAAGAGATTCTTAGGGAGATGTTCTCGATCTGGTAAATCTAATCACATCCAATTTTAGAAGTTATAACTTTAGTTCCTTTAACTCGATTGGAATTATATGATGTAAATTGGTTGATATACATTACACTCCTAGAAAAAGATAAATATAAAAATCAACTCTTATATCAATAGTATTTCTAAATAATTCATTATGGAGATCATCCTGATAAGGTCACCCAACCGGAGGAAAATATGAAGGAGAACCCACCTTCTCTACCACAACAACCAAGCCCGCAACCTGTTATATAATAGCACTAACTGCCTAAGGAATACACATATTATTAATGATCTAACATCCCATTCATTGGTCATAAAACATTTCAATTCCTTTAGTGTAGTAAATCATACTCGTCTCCTACAACATTCAATATGTGTCAGGTTACTAGTCAACTAGTCCATGTTATAAATCACATAAAATCTAGTCATATCAATAATCATGAAATTCCAGGGACGTTTTTATCTAGAAATTGAAATGATATATTCTATACATATTTAGAGATAGTAAACTCTATTCTCAAAGGGTGAATCAAGATATAAAAAATTAGAAAAAAAAAACTAAACTGGTAAGTCAAGTCAAGAAACAACTTGATTAAATATAAATTAATTAAAGTATTCGGTATAAAATAAGGTAGAAGATATCAGATATATAATCAATAATGTACCTTTAATATTCTTTAATCCCTCTCTACTATAATCTAGGACCTAGTGAAACACCCCAAGGATTGGAAAATAAATTTAATTTAATGAATGAAACACTGAGTCTCTACATGATGACACTTTCTTTAAGGATATAGTTATAAATAATTAATTAAACTTAATTTTTCCACTTCTGTGTTTTGAATTTTGAAATATAAACATACAAAGCTGCAATAATCAAGTTATTTAGAGTCTGATAAGACCAACTTAATTTTTTTTGTGAAAAGTAACATACCCTTATAAATAGTAACATACCCTTATAAATAGTATTCTGAACTTTATGAATAGTAAATTGACCAAATTTATAGTAACATCTCCTATGAATATATAAATTAGATTTAGGTATCTTATATGAGATAATATGATCATAGTATAGGTATTTGAATTTTTGTAAATAATAAAAATTTAATTACAAATTTATAAATAATTTCATGAAGTTAATGAAATTTTTTTTTCATGAAATGTAATCATAAATTAATATTTTATGGTAATACGATAAATTTATGATACCGAAATTAATTTTTCAATGTATAATAAAATAAGTTATAGTTTATAAAATTTCTATTTAAAAAAAAATATTTTAATTAAAATTAAATTTATCAGATTTGAATAATGATTTTGATAAAATGGGGTTCATTTTGATGGTATACACACTAGAAATGTTTGGAGTGAATTTTTGGGATTTTTCTGAAATACTTGAATTTTTTGTGAATAATGAAATTCAATAATTTAATAAATATTCTAGACAAATGAATTTATGAATCATACTTGAGTTATGGATGATGTAAATTTTAATGGATTAAAACTAACATGTACTTATTACTATTTTTTGTCACAATAATTATGATTTTCCATAGTCTTGAGCAAAAATATTAAACTAATGATTTCAATAATAGAAAACCTCTTCTCTTGTCCACTATAAATACCACCCTCACCCCTCTCTTCCTCTCACAACACTAAATCTTTTAACATTGTCTAAATTCTGCCCAAAAATCATCCCAAGGATATTACTCACCTCTAATACCTATTGGACTAACGAAAAGGCCAATACCAAAGGCCTTAAATAGGATCTATAGGATAATAGATCATGAGGTAAAAATCCTCTTTCATTTTTTTTTATTTTCATTTCAATCCTTTTTTTCTTATACTCAATTACCTTACCTTTATCTAAGAGGGATAAAAGAATTAGTATCATATATATATATATATATATATACTATAATTTTCCCATGTTTATGGAAAATTCATCAATGTAATTTTTCTCCTCTCCCTCTTATTCTCAAAATAAAAACCTCATCTGGGATATATTGATTTGACGACATCGTAGACGATGTGTATTCAATTTCCATTAATTCCTTAAAATATGGTAATAAAACCGTTAATATGGTTAAATAATATTTTATTGTTTATATTTTATGATATATTAGGTTTTAGAACTGGTTTTTATGCATAATATTAATTAATTAAATAAAAGCAGTTCGTAATGATCAAAATTTACCAAAATAACCTAACGATTATCACTAATGATTTATCAAATGATTCATACTCAAAAAATATAACAAAAATAATTTATGTAATCATTTACTATTCTGTAAACATATTAATAATATCTCAATTCACTTTGGGATTTTATCTTCTAATCGATAGGGAAATCCCTTACAAACAAACCATGGAAATCTTGTAAAAAACACACCTGAAATAATGGAAACAAAAAAATATTATAAATTAATGTGTTGAATGAGGTTACAAAATGATAATATAAGATATTTTAAAAATTATTATGTTTATTTAAAGTACTAATGACCCTCTCTAAATAATTATAAAGTGTTTTTAAACATGTTTTAAGTAAGACAAAACCAACGTAAGTGAATTCTTAAACCAATTTCCATTCATTAGGTTAACCTCTTACTTTATTCTTTATTTGGTATTGAGATTATTTTTGTGATACATATTTATTTATTTTATGATGTATTATGTTTATTTACATTTTATACACATCCAATCTTCGAACCTTATTTATATTTTCCAGGGGCCTTCTCTTTTAAAATCCTTTTAAAACCCTATTTAATGAAATTAGAAAATATTGTTTTTTATATATATGGCATGAGCGGTTTATACTAATTTCATGATTATTTATTACAATGATATATTCCTTAGACATATTTATGTCATTTTGATCCCATTATAGCTCAATATATGTTGTGTTGATCCCATTATTGTTCAAGATATGATTGGTGAGTCACATCATTGCTCTCCAATTCATTGGGTACTCGATAGATAGAAGATAAATGAATGGTTATAATATATGTAAGGGTGATTGTAAGAGTTTTATTTTAAATATTTCCAAAGGTAACTACATGATGTTTCTATTCATGCTAAATTATTTTCATCATATTGGTTTTATTAGGTTTTTATGTTATCACATGACTAATGATTTATTTCTTCATGTCCCTTACTTTGATTTTTGTGCTCATAAAATGTTTTTTAAATGTTTTTAAAAATTTATATTGACCCTTAAGAGAAATATAGAAGTCGAGTTAATTTTTAGGAATATTTTTCAAAGAAATAATGTTTTATTAAAAATGATTTATATTTTGGATGAAATGGATACTGTTTAAGTTGTATCCTCATGTATGATTATAAGATGTTATGTATGTTTTATGTCCTAATTATATAAAACTATAAAATTAAAAAAATCCTAAATGTGTAAAAATGTATTTTCTTGTCTAAAACAACAGAATATGTTATGATTTAAGGTGGGGTCTTTATAGTTGGTATCATAGGATGATATAGATATCGTTAGGGGTTATGTTGATGATAATAGAATACCATAAATGATATTTAATTAATATTTGATTCGAAATGATATGGAATTTAAATATAACAATGTTTCGTTTTCTAGGATATTTCTATTCTAAAAGGTTTTATATTGAAGAAATTGGGAATCTAATATAGGAAGGCACCAAGAGGCCGATATCTATCCAAATATTTAGTCTGGAATGGTGGAAATCAAAACCAAGTAGTTTGTGACAAAAATGGATCAATTGAAATAGGAGACATATAGTGGTGGTATCCAAGATATAGTGGAAACTGACCTACCATGAAGAAACATGTCTTTTGGGGAGCATTTTATGAGGATACATCCTCCCACATTCAGTGGAACCATAGATCTAATGATAGCTGAAGGATGGTTAAATGCTCTATATAAGATATTTGTTGTCATGGGATGTTCAAGACATCAATTGGTAACACTATCCAATTATCATTTTGAATGTCAATATGATCAATGGTGGTATACATTTAAGAATACATGAGAAATGGAAGATTTTGACAGTTTGGAATGTGGTGATTTTAAGAATATTTTTCTAGAAAAATATTTTGCTAAATTTTTTTGACTCAGAATGGAGAATGAATTATTAGAACTGATTTGGAAAGTTGACGATTATGTGGTAGCATAAGAATCCAATTTTACAATACTTTCCAGGCATGTACTGTATTTTATTTAGTATTTTGATGGTAAAATTTATATATTTTACTCTTGTTTTAAACACTTTTTACAAATAGATTGGGCTTCATGAGAGTTTAAAACGTATAAGAAACTTATTCACTGGGCTAAAAAAGTTGATATGGAGTTTTCTAACATATATTTGCCTATAGGGGACAAGAATAAGAATCATTCAGTTTGGAAAGCATTGGGGAAGAATTCATCAAATAAATATGTATGAAAGAAAATAAATTCCCCTCCTTATGAAATATGTGGTAAAAAGCATCATGCTGAATCTCTTGTAAATTATGGGAAATTATAATAATGTGGAAACATTGGGAATATTTGATGTGAGTTCAATAAAAATGATCCCAAAATTAATGACAATCCCATGGTGAGATGCTTTAAATATAAGTAATTTGGTCATTTTGCTAATGTGTGTCCAAATATAGTCACTCAAGCAATAAATCAGAAAGTTTAGAAGCAGATGGGTGTGTAAAAATCATTTTCAACAACTTTAGCATATGTTGATCCATCAAATAAGGTGGTATCAGGTACATTTTTAGTTTTTATAGATTATTCAATTATGTTGTTTTTTGGGTTCTACACGTTTATTCATTTTAGAGAAATCTTCTGCAAAATTGGGAATTCCACCTCATAAAATGAAACCAGAACTCATGGTGAAACCACATGGAGGAAATTTTGTGGAAAAACTAAATTTTAAGAATCTACCAATATTTTTTAGGGATTTATTTTATCAAAAAACGTATTTTTTTCCTCTAGTGAAGTTTGATGTTATTCTATGTATGTACTATATTTATTTGTTTCATGATAAGATCGATTGGAGAGAAAAATAAGTTGTTTTTAAGAAAAAAAATTATTTGTATACAAGAATGAACACATACCATTTATAACTTATCAAGAGGTAGGGAAAATTATTAAATATGGAAAGGAAATTAATCATGCTCGTATTTTTTATTTTCATGGTATTATTTTTTATCTAGATGTTGAGTTTACTATTTAATTAGTTCCTAGTGGAAATCCAATTTCTAAACCCTTTTATCGAATGGCTCAAATAAAACTTCATCAATAAAAAACAAGTGCATGAATTGTTAGATAAAGGTTTCATTCAGCCCAACACTTCTCCATGGGGTTCTCATGTCTTGTTTTCTTGAATTAAAGATGGTTCCATGATATTTTTATTGATTATAGAGTCTTGAATAACATCACTATTAAAAAAGTATCATTTTACTCATATTGACAATTTTTTTGATCAGCTTCAGGGACCACAATATTTTTCAAAGGATTTCTCAAGTTCTGGGCACCATCATTTCAATGTAAAGGATGTTTAAAACATAAAGACCACATTCCTTATTAGATATGGTCATTACTAATTTTTATTTCTTCCATTAGGGTAAAATAATTAACTTATTTTATTTATGGATATTACGAATTGAATATTTAATGAGAAATTGTATAAGTTTTTTGTTGTGTTTATTGATGACATTTTGGTATATTATAAAAGTAAAGTGGAGTATGAAAAATATTTAAGGGTTGTTTTGAAAAAAATTTAAGAAAATAAACTATATATAATGTTCTGAATGTGTGAATTTTTATTTCCAAAAAAATCTTTCCTTGGCCATATTGTTTATAAAGAAGGGATAATTGTTGATACCTGCTAAAACAAAAGTTGTTGAAGAATGGGAAAGACCCAAAAATATAAATGAGATTTGTATTTTTCTTGGTTTGCATGGATATTACAAGAGGTTTGTCGAAAACATTTCGCAGTTATCTAGATCATTGACTATGTTTACTTGAATGGGGGTTAAATTCATCTAGACAAAAGAATGTAATTACTTTTTTCAAGAATTTAAAAGATGATTGGTGAATGATCCAGTTCTGACCCTACCTTCTAGAAGTCTTGAATTTTTTATCCACAGTGATGATTCTTTGAAGGGATTTAGTTTTGTTTTAATGTAGAATGATCAGGTAATTACTTATGGCTCATGTAAGCTGAAACCCTATGAGTTAAATAAACCTATGCATGATTTGGAATTATCTAACCCTACCTTCTAGAAGTCTTGAATTTTTTATCCACAGAGAAGATGGCTAGAACTAATAAAGGATTATGATTTCACGATTCATTTTCATCCTGGAAATGAAAATTGGGTGTTCGATGCATTATGTCGGAAAATTAATTCTACAATAACCATGATATGTTTAGAACACAACTATTTGGTGAATGATTTGATAAAATATTTCTTCAAAGTTCTTAGTGTAGTAAATTTCTCTATTTTTTAGGTTTTAGTGTAGTCATATATGACTGACATAATTAAGAAAGCATAGAAAGAAGATTGAGAGTTACAGAAGAGGGTAAAATATGTTAAAATGGGAATGTTTCCAGAATATAACCTTGATAAGGATATTTTTTGAGTATTGGGAATAGATTAGGTGTTTATTGTGATTCTCAGTTGAAGGAATAATTGTTATGTGAAGCTCACAGTTCATCGTTTTTAGATCATCATGGTTGCCCAAAGATGTACAGATATCATCGAGAGTACTATTAGTGGAATGAAATACAAATAGATATTGATTGTTTTACCATGACATGTTTGACATGTAAATAGAATAAATTAGAGTGGTTTTTACCATAGTGGGTGATTAAACTTTTACCAGTTTCATATTCAAAATGGAAAAATATATCCATTTACTTGGTTGTGGGACTACTGAAGACATCTCGAGGTAAAAATGCAATCTTCATTACTATTGATCGTCTGACTAAATCTATACATTTAAATACCATTCAAGATAATCTGTCATTGGATCAGTATTCTCAACTATACCTAAATGTTATTTTCATGTAACATGGAGTTCCCTTTTCAATTTTATCAGATTGTGATCAAATTTTCTTTTCAATCTTTCTGAAAGCCCTACATATATCATTGGGCACAAAATTAAATTTCAGCACTTCTTTTCATCCTCATTCTGATGGACAGACCGAGAGAACAATTCAGAAATTAGAGGATATTCTTTGAGCATATTCAATAGACTAAAAGGGATTTTGGGATAATCATATTTCCTTTGTTGGGTTTTATTATAATAATTTTTTCATTCTAGTATACAGATTTAATATTTTGAGGAATTGACTAGAAAGTGGTGTCGAACTCCAAAATTTTGGGATGAATTAAGGGAAAAGAATTTGTTGAGACTATAATTAGTAGAGGGAGTGGAAGAAAAAAATTTAGATGATTCAGTGACACATGAGGGAATTTTGGAGAAAAAAAAGAAAAGTTATGTAGATAATAAAAGAAAAGACATTTTATTTGATGTAGGTCATCATGTTTTCCTTAGAATATCACCAAGGAAATGTGTTATCTGTTTTGGTAAAAAAGGAAATATGTGTCCATAGTTCATTGGAATTTATGAAATCGGGGTAAAATTTAGACCATTTTCCTACTAAATAGCTTTTCCATATATTTTTTCTCAGGTTTATAATGTTTTTCATGTTTCGATTTAGAGAAAATGTGTGCTAGATTCATCTCATGTTTTGCGCCTAGAAGTATTTCAGTTGGAAGAGAACTTTTCTTATGAAGACAAACCTATTCGGATTCTTGATCATATACAGAAAATATTCCAGAATAAGGTAATACTACAGGTAAATTTTTTGTGAAGAAACAATATGGTTGAAGAGGAAACATGGGAATCTGAGAATGGTATGAGGGGCAAGTACCCTTACTTGTTTAGTAAGTACAAAAATTTGTGATGAAATAATTTCCAGAAGGTTGGTAGAATGTAACTCCCCAAGGTTTTGAAAATAAATTTTATTTAATACGTGAAATACTGAGTTTCGACATGAATTCAATTTTTTATAGAGATAGTTATAAATATGTTATTAAACATAATTTTTCTACTTCTGTTTTTGGAATTCCAAAAACGTACATACAGGGTTATGAAAAGTATGTTATTTGGAGTTCAACGGGACCAACATAATTTTTAGGTGAATAGTAACTTACCCTTATGAAAAGTAAGATACCCATAAAAATCGTATCATGCCCCTACTAAATATTAAATTAGCTAAATGTATAGTATCATCATCCATGAATATATAAATAATATTTACATATCTTATAAGTGAAAATATGATCATAGTATAAGTATTGGTATATTTGTAAATAATATTTATTTAAATTCATTTATTGATGAATTTATTAATTTAAATTAAAATTTATATTCAAGAAAAATATTCATAAATTATTATCTTATGGTTATAATATAATTTTATGATACCTAAATTAATTAATCATGTTATTATTAAATTATTAAAAGTTTTTAAAAATCTAATTTTTTGAATAAATTATGATTTTAATTAAAAATTAAATTACTCATCTTTATAAATTTATTTTATTAAAATATATTGCATTTTTTAATTATACACTTCGAAAAATGGTTAGGGTGATTTTTTGGGATTTTTCTAAAATATTTGAATTTTTAGTGAATTGTGAAACTTGATAATTGACGAAATATGCTAAAAATGAATTGCTACATCATTCATGAGTCATAGAAGATGTAAATAAACATTGATTCTAACTCACATGAACCTATTAACATTTTCATCTACATGAGTCAGTACTATTCATAGTCATGATTAATAATATTAAAGTAATAATTAAAATAATGGAAAACCTCTCCTTTCCTCCACTATAAATACCCCCTTCACCCCCTATTTATCTCACACCTCTCAATATTTGATCCTTGTCTATATTCTACCCCGAACACTTCTCAATGATCTTCCCTACTTCCAATATCTCATAAAAAAGTCCAATAGAAAACTCTTTAAAGAGGATCACAAGGTGAAGAGATCAAGAGGTAAAAATTATCCTTCATTTTCTATTATTTTCATTTCAATTGTTTTTATTTTCTTATGCTCTCTTCCCAAACCCTTATCCAAGAAGCATAAAATTTCCATTATCATATATATACTGAAATTTTATCATTTTTAAGGAAAATTAATCAGATTAATTATTTTCCTCTCCCTCTTATTCTATAAATAAAATCATCATTTGTGATGTGTAGATTTATTGATATCGTGAAAGATGTGTCTTCAATTTCCATTAATTCCTTCAAATATGGTCATAAACCCATTAATACGGTTAAATGATATTTTATAATATATATTATATATTACATTATGTTTTAAAACCATTTATTATTTATAAAATTAATTAACAGAACAAATTTGGTTCATAATGATCATAATTCTCTAAAATAAACTAATGATTGTCACTAATGATTTATTTAATGATTCATCCTCAAACCATATAACCAAAAATATTTATGGAATAAATTAATATTCTGTAAATATATTAAAAACATATCATTTCATTTCTGGTGTTTCTATTCCATTTGAAAGGGAAATCCTTTTCGAACCAACCATGGAAATCATGTAAAGAACCCACCAGAAACAATGGAATGAAAAAAATATTATAAATTAATGTGTGGAATTATGTTATAAAATGATAATTTAAAGTGTCAAAAATATGATTATGATTATTTAAAGTATTAATTACCATATTTTAACCATTATATAGGATTTATAAACATTAATTAGTAAGACTAACATGAGGTAAGGGAATTGTTAACAAAATTATCATTCTTTAGGTTATCCTTCTAATTTGTTCATTATGTGGTATTGAGATTATTTGTGTGATAAATTTTATTTTTTATTATGTTGTATTATTTTTACTTAATTTTTATAAACATATTCATTTCATTCTATTAATTATCACACCAATTATATTTTCAATGGTTGTTATTTTAAAAATCCTTTTAGAAGTCCCTTTAACGAAATTCAAAAATATTGTTTTAATATTTATAAACATTTAATGACTTGTTTCTCCTAATTTCATGATTGTTTATTAACATGATATGTTCCTTGGACATAGTTATGTTAGTATTATCTCATTATAGATCATGATATGTTTGTTTTATCTCATAATAGATCAAGATATTTTGGGTTGAGCCCATTATAGCTAATGATATGATGGTTGAGCCCCATTATAGATTTCTAATGCATTGGGTACTCTAGAGATGGATGTTGGACGAATGGTTATTCCATAGAAAAGGGATATTTTAATATTGTTATGGTCAATATTTCCCATGGTAAATACATTATGTTTCTATTCATCCTACTAAGTTTTTACGAAATCAGTTTAATTATGTTTTTATGATATCACTAGACTGACAATTTCTTTCTATATATCCCTTACTGGGATTTTTGTTCTCATCCCATGATTTTAAATGTTTTACATAGGTTATAAGGTTGTTTAAGAGAAAAAAAGATGTAAAGTTAATTTTTTGATTATTTTTTTTAGAAATCGTTTTTTATTTATAAATTTTTCTATTTTCGAATTAATAGATATTATTTTAGTGGTATCCTCATGTACGATTCTAGTATGTTATGTATATTTTATTCCCGAGTTATCTAAAATTATAAACCTAAAATAACCTCAGTGTGTAATAATTTATGTTATCATTTAATACTCATGAATATTTAATGTTTTAAGGTCAAGTCCTTATACCAAGTCCACCAAATAGACACTCCATGCCTCGAGTCCATGCGTACACTCCAAAGGCTTGTAACTTTTTGTGGTCACTACAGTCAGAAGAGATTGAATATAATATTTAGGACCTTGGATATATCCTTGGGTCACATTCCATTCCTTCCATGCACCCCTATAAGATTTGAACTACAATAATTTCACAAAGAACCACTATATATTCCCAATTTTCCAACACAGGTGGATCATTATTTGAGGACTTGGAAAACAGTTTTGATAATACCCACTCTATCTATAGTTGAAATAACAGGGACCTCCTATTACCATATATGGTTATGATGAAACCCATAACTACTTTTATTAGATACCACTACCCTATAGTAACGCTTTGGTCTTCATTTCATTTATAGAAAAATAAGAACCCATTGCAACACTATAAAGTCTGTTAAATGAACAATTACGAGATAGAAGAAGACCTATAGATCTATCAGAATCTATAACTTTCTAAATTCTTAAGGACTTTAAAAGAACCTATAGATATGTATTTAGGTTAAATATCCTATCATAAAAACTAAACTGTAGTCATAGAATGATCTTGATTTTTTAGGCTTTTTGTACCATGTTCCGAACAATTAGTAGATCAAAGAGATTAAAATAAATGAAGTGAGTAAAGTACACAGACACTAACATGAATCCATGGTTGTTAAGTTCCATAAAATTCTATTCATGATCCAGTTTTATTGTATTCAGAATGAACTCTATGAATAATGGACCCTTTATGGATTCCCATATAAGACCCCCATGTCTTCCTGCTGGGCTCACAACACCCCACCACCTCCTGGAGGGTCCCTGATGCATGAAAGAACTCATCATTACCCATAAATAAACATGAGTCTCCATATGATCTAAGATCCCCTTGATTATTTCAATCCAATCCTCAGAATCCAATGGGAATAAAATTTCTTGGAAGGATGGTGGATGTTGGAGATGGAAGTCTCAGGTGTAATAGACGATCATCATGGGAACTCATCCTCTTTGAATAAACACAATGTGTTAGACTCTTGGATATAGAAGTTCTACTACCTTGACCACTATAATGATCTATAATTTTTAAATGATATTCTTTCGTAATAAAATGTTTTATATATTATGCTATACACAAAATATATATATATATATATATATATATATGTATGTATATCATTAATAATGAAGTTCTATTTAAACAGTATAAAGGGAAATGTGACTATTTGAAAATTTTACCTTTCAGATTTCTACCCAGTTTTAATAATTTTACTATCATAATTATTATTCATTAGTATTAATAAAAAGTATAATTGATATATTAATGAGAGTTGATGGCCTTGACTGGTAGAGTCATTTCGTTTGAATCACATTTGTTAGAACATGGAAAGGATGTATCATCTTTGGAGTTTTCCCTTGACTAAGTGTAGACCAAGATTAAGAATGTGAATCTTGAAATAAATCTCCTATAAGAGAAGTTCATTTTAGTGGAGATTACCACTCGGTCAATGTTAGTTGATCCACCCCAGGAAACTACCTCTGTCCCACACCATACCCTTAGGGTTTATGTGGGTGTAACGATGGGATACATGTATTGGCCTTAATTTCCTAATGTGAAATTCGTTTTTATAATTAAAATATGAATTCTATCATTTTATTTTTATGAATAGTTTTTCTAAATAATAATTTAATTTTAATTAATACAAAATCTAATAAATTGATATTGACACACGAGTCATACTTTTTAGAAAAGACATAAATTTTTATAATAAAATTTTATTTGATAAATAAAATTTATTTTAATTAAATGGTTGGTTAAATAAACGTTTTTCAAAATATAACTAATAAAACATTGTTATTATGTCCTTGGAAATGTTTTAAGTATAAAAAATTTTACAATGCATTATAACGAACTATTTTTTTAATATATAATTATTTTTATATTCAAAAGTTATAATTTTTATATTTAATGAATTATTATGATAAAATAAACGTCATTTTTGAAATCAGAATGTTGAAATTAGGATATAGTGAATTTATGAGAATTTTCTAAAATACATTTCTTGTGAATAGTAAAAATACAGTTTTGGGATTTTGGTGAGTTCAGTGACTTCATAATTATTTTATTTTGATTAAATAAATAATTAACCACAATAAATAGTCAAAAAATTATTTTACTAATATATAGTATTTTAATGGATTTTAATCAATTTCCAAACCTATAAATGGCTTTCCAAACCTATAAATGGCTTTCTAAAGTCTAAAAAGGTAACCTTTATGAAAATCATTACTTTGTGGAAATAATAATTTTTCAGGCCAAATGAATTAACATAAAATGATTCCATATAATTTTAGGAAAAATAACATAAAATATGACCCAAATTTCCAAAACTATCATCAAAAACCATGTGTAAGCCAATGGATTTTCTTTCTCCAGAACCTGGATTTCTACGTCCTAAATTTGGAAATTATTAAATAAATCCTCCCATTATTTTATAAATACCCACCCATTTATCCATTTAATTATCTCTCAATCCATCATTAAATTATTTATGGAATTTTTTTCCCCATGGATCCCCCCATGGTCTCCTCCATACCCCAAAGATTCAATTTATCACGATTTTGAAGTAACTCTTCAAAGTAATGGAATTAAATTTCTTTTCAATTCGATTCAAGAAAATTTTCTATATGTCTTAAAAATATTATGGTTATTCTATTTAATTACCATTTTGATCATACCCTTTCTCCCAATTTATATTATATCAATGGGGACTATATTTAACTCTCATTTTACCCTTTTCCAAAACCATGTTTTATACACATCATGCTTCCAAATTTACTCCTCAAAATTTCTCACTCTACATAATAAATTATCTTTTATTTTATTTTTTTGAATACCAATACCTATTTCATTTAATAGGGTATTCACCTAAATGTTAAAAAAATTTATTTTACTAGGATATTAATAGACATAAAACCCACATTTTTTTATATGTGGAAAAATTTCATAATGCTAATATCTTTAATCACGTTTTAAAATCCCTGATTTGGATAAAAAACATGTTCATCATTATCCACAGATTATTTATGAAATTTTTATTATTATCCAAATTGATCACAATAATTATGAAATATTAATGGTGTACCTTGATTGATATCAGATTCATTGTGTAAGAAATTTAATCTCTATAGATTTGTTATTTTTTGATACCTTGGTGAATAACCTTAAAAATTTACATTTATGACACCATGGTGATAAACCTTGGGGATATGATTAATAATGTCTCATTTAAATTTAATATCTCAATTTCCATGTTATGATTGATGCTCATTTTATTATTATATTCCGGATGTTCCCTTTTTCCTGACATAATTTCATTCCATAATTTTTTATTGATATTCATCATTATCGCATGTAAATGGTTTCCATTGATTATTCACTTATTATTCCTATTGTTCACTCATTTACTTTGATGTATGACCCCAGGATATGATATGTGGTAAACTTTCTTAGGATGAACCCATGAGGAATTATTTCAAATGGATTATTATTATGTTTTATGTTTTCATGTATTATGTGCTTTTTTTCATGATACTACACATTAAAAGATCCTATTCTTATACCATATAATGAAAATTTATGTAATAAAAAGGAAAGATTCCATAGTTAGTATCAAATGAGGATTTAGTTAAATTTTTTAATTTTGAATAGAAATCCTTAGTATGAACCCAAAAGAAATTTTAAATATATAAACACATATTTGTATTTTATTGAAGTATTGTGTAAGTAGTTACCAAGAAATAAAATCTATATATGGATAAAAAAGAAGTATATGTGGCTCATGAATAGATTTATCTAGAAGAAACACAAAAAAAATGATTTTGGCCAGAATCAATTTGGAATTGGTGCACCACAATGGGCCTTGATACACTTCTGGTTTGACACTCCTGGGGGATATGTTTAGTTAATCAAAATATTTTTAAGAACCATTATGAAGGATATATAGAAAATATAATTTTTTCTATAGATTAAAATATTTATGCATGATATTTCAAAACCAAAAATTTTATAAGAATTATAATATTCTTAATGGAAAAAAATTATCATTAAGGTTTTATTCATTTATAAATATGGAATAAAATTGGAGGAACTGTGTAAATAATGTGTGTAATGGATGCTACACTAACAACCCTCTAATGGAATACATAATGGAAAACTCCATGAGGATGATGAATCAACTATCTCGAGTTGTGTATAATAACTTGAATCATGTTTAGCGGCCAAATTCACCTCAAAGGGAAAAACATTCTATTGATTCTATTATGCATCAATGACAACAATTTTTCTGTCGATATACTAATCCATGGATTAATGCAAATGGATAAGACCCATAGAAAAGTGTTTTTCTGAACTTCATTGTTTGGAGTAAGATAAATTCACTATAGTAGTAGACCACTTGGAAGGGTAAGCTGATCCATGGTGGGAAAAAATTAAAAATATGAATCCAAGAAGGGAGATTAAAACCAAAGAGTAGGAAGAGTTCAAAGGAATATTTTTCAATATATATTTCCCTCATTCGATGAGAGTGAAAATAGATAAGGAATTCTTCAAGTAGAATAACAGGGAAAATGAATCGGTGAGAAACTATGAGATGAAGTTTACAAGATATTATTTTTTCACCTTTATCTTGATTATGTATCCTAAGGGAATGGCTGACACCCAAATATATAGATGAATATCTTAAATCACTACTATAAAAGAAATGTGAATATAGTATGGAATGCAATGAAGGTGGAATTAGAGTTCTGAGAAATAAAGTTGTCACATAATTAAAATTTAAAGAAGATATCTATGGATCCAAACTCAGGGAGGAACATTGTTCCTAGAAGAGGATGAAAGCATGTGAAACTTCCCACATGGAAGAAATTTGGGATAAATCATTCGGGGATATTTTTACTCTTAAGTGGGAAATGTTACAAGTGTGGAAGAGATATCCATATAGCTCAGAACTATTGAGGTGAGGCGAATCCCCAACTTTTCAACACTGAAGAAAAAGGGAAGATGGTGCAGGATCATCCTAAAGTTCAATACTTCATGTGTAGACAGATTCAGAAAATGTCCAATCATTTTCAAAATCTAAATATAGTGAAGGGGAATCACCACAAATCTTATCATAGGGAAAGAATGGTCAGGGTTTCTCTACCATCATGGATAAAGTAGAGGCTCTAAATGATTTTTTGGAAGGTAATCTCACTGTTCTATAAAATTTAGAAAGTAAATTCTTCGATTTTGGATCTACACATACCATTATTTTATCCAATTTTGAAAGGAATATATAATAAATACCATAGAGGTATTAGTCAAAAAAATTAGATGAATTATCCAAATATCAGTTGTTTATAGAAACTCTAGTATTGACTTGGTGAGAACAGTCTCATCACAAATCATGTAGTCATTCCCATGCTAGAATTCAACACAATACTTGGGATGGAATGGATCTCAAATTATAATTCTACGTTCAATTTTATGTGAAATGAAATATCAATATTCAGAATAGAAAACCAACAGTTTTTTTAATAGACAGATATCATGGCTTGAGAATTTTCAAGTAGAACATATCATAGACTTTTTTATATAGATTATCAGTGAAGAGGAAGAATCAAATGATTGTATAAGAATATAAAATGGCCCCATAATTTAGAAGTAATTTGATGTATTTTAGTAGGAGTAACCATAAAACCCCCTAGAAAAAGAGGTAGAGCTCTCCATTGAACTTATACCTAGATCCATGCAGTTATTAGAGACCTCACATAGAATAGAAAATGTAGAGCTAGAGGAATAAAAGAAACAACTTCAAGATATTTTTTAGAAGGGTATTATCCAACCAAGTGTGTCTCCATGCGGACAACCTATTCACTTTGTGAAGAAGAAGGATGGATCAATGTGGATATGCATCGATTATAGGGAACTGAATGATATCATAATAAAAAACACCCTCTCCTAGGGATTGATGATTTATTTAACCAGCTTCATCAGGTTCAATTATTCTCCAAGACTTATCTACAATCTTGTTATCATCAATTCAAGGTGAAGAAATACAAAATTCTAAATACTTCCTTTCGATCAAGATATGGGAATTATGATTTTGTTATTACACCTTTCATCATGAAAAACTTCCCTATTATATTTATGTATTTTTTAACACAATATTTAAGGACTACCTTGATAATATTTTGGTTGTTTTTTATTTTTAATATTATTAAATATTCCAAATTTCACAAGGATAATGAAAATCATCTAAGGGTTATATTGAAAACTCTGAGGTAGGATAGACTGTTTATAAAATTCCAAAAATGTGAATTTTGGTTTAAAAAAGTTTCCTTAATGGGGAACATTATAACCAATGAAGGAATATCAGTTTACCCTACCTAGACAAAGTATATAGAGGAGTGTCCCCATCATATAATAGTAAATGATATTTTTAGTTTCCTTTTTTAGTAATATATTATTGGGGGTTTGTGAAAAACAAATTTTTGACTTTATTATCCACTAACCTAGTTAAATGTAAAAGTGATTAATTTCATTTGGAAAAAGGGTTGTGAAGAAAATTTAGGATAGCTGAAGAAGAGAATGGATACAGCACTTGTGTTGACTCTACACTCTGTTAGAGAGGAATATGTTGTTTTTAGCAACACGTCTCTGAAATTTTTTGGGTGAATCATCATTAAAAATGGCATGGTGAATGATTATGCATATTTAATGTTAAATACTCATAAATAGAATTATCCTATGCCTAAACTTGATCTATCATTGTGTATTTTACCTCTAATGATATTGAGGAACTCTTTTTATGTGGATAAATGTTATATATATACACAGACCACCAAATATTGAAGTATATATTCATAGAGAATAGATTATACATGTGATAAAGGATATTCTTGGAAGTTCTAAGTGACTATGACTATTTAATTATTTATCACTCTAATAGATAAAACAAATTCACTGATGCATTAAGTAGGAAGGACCCTATTGTGCTTCTAATTATGAGTATTCAATTTGATCTATTGATCAATGACCTAGTAAGGTTGGAAATAGAAATCATGATGGAGGGTACATCATAAATACTATAACAAATGATTTATCAACCATCATTACATAATATTATTAAAAAATATTAGAGTTAAAATACATTTTTACAAAATAGGATAGTGGATAAGAGGAATTTGAATATTCCTAAGTTAAATATTGATCAAGAGAGTGTACTAAAATTCTATACATGACTATTTGGTCCATCCATTATGAAGATAAAAAAATAACTGATGCTTTAATTTCATATATATACATTATCTATACATTTGAGAAGTATTAAAACATATATGGACCTTTTTAATCCTTAATGGTTGGATAATATGAAAAGCATATTTCTGAATTCAATGTATGGTTCTTGGTATTTCATCTAGTGAACTTGAAGTGAAAACTTCATAAAGGGGTGTTGAAACCACTAACCATACCAATATAGATATGGGATAATGTCACTATGGAATCTTTCAATGGTATTCTAATAATGTCCAAATGAAAAAAAGTGATATAGTTTATAGTGGAAAAGCTACCCAAGAATTCCTATATTATCTCAATTTGTGAAGATTAATCTCTTAACCAACTTGTTATGATATATGTAAAAGAAGGGGCGAGGCTGCATGGTGTGAAACCTTCTATAAATTCTGATTATAATCCAAGGATTCCATCTATATTTTGGATAATTCTTAAACATTATAAGAATACTGAATTGAATTTTAGTATGGTCTATCACCCCCAAACTGAAGGAAAGTCTGAAATAACTATTCCAAAACATGAGGATATGATGAGAACATTCTCAATCAAATTTAATGGTGAATGAGGACAACACCTCAAATTAGTTGAGTTATTATACAAAAAAATATTCCACTTGAGTATTCAAGTCGTGACATATGATGATCTATATGGGAGGTGATGTAGAACTCCTAATCTTTCGGATGATGTTGGTGAGAGGAAGCTTCATTGGCCTGATCTTATACAAGATATGATATAAAGGGTTTATGCAATCCAACCAAACTTAACGGATTCTTAGTGTTGGAAGAATATCTATTATGACAACCTTTCATAGGATATTTAGTTTAATGTTGGAGATAAATTCTTTCCTTTTAATATCACAATAGAAGATATTAATGTAGTTTAGGAAGAAAGGTATGCTTAGACCCTAGTAGAATGAACCCTATAAAATCCTTGATCATATGGGAAGAGTAGAATATCAGTTGAAATTATACCAAACATTGCTTTTGTTCATCATATATTCCACATTTCTATCTTGAGGAAGTACTTACATGATCCCTCAAATGTTAAAAATTCCATGGTGGTACAACTATAACAAGGCCTATCTTATTTAGATCTACCTTTGTAGATCATGGACCATGGAGGCATGGTTCTAAGAAACAAGACAATACACCTTGAAAATGTGTTACAGATATACCATAAGTATATAGAGAAGACATGGTAATGATAAAAAACAATATATCTAAAGTACCTTTACCTTTTCTCAACCGATATATGGCTTCAAACTTTGGGGATGAAATTTCATAGGGGGGGAAGAATGTAATGTCCTAGAATTTTCAAATGATACCTTTTTACTATGAAAATGTGTTTTATATTATACTATACCCAAAAACCATATATATTTAAAAATGATGTGTTTTTTATAGAGTATAATGGGAAATGAGTCCATTAAAAAATTTGACCATTAATAACTATAACCTTTGTTAATAATTTTACTATTATAATTTGTGTTTTAAGTAGTAATGACATATTTAAATTGATAGAAGAAGAAGAATTGACATCCTCAACCAGTAGATTCATGTCATTTGAATCCCATTTATCAAAACATTGGAGGGATTTATCATTTTTTGTGCTTTCCCATGACTAATACAAATCCAATAATCATTATGTGAAGCATGAATGAAATCACCTTTGGTAGAATTTCATGTTAGTGAAGATTAACACTTGTTCGATGTTAGTTGAGAAACCCAATGAAACAAACACCATCGCACACTGTTACATTATGGTGTATGCAGCTATAATAAGGGGTTACATGTCCAAGACATAGATTCTTAAATATTAATTCCTTTTTATAAATAAAATTTTCATTCGATCATTTCCTTATTATGATATTTTTTCTTAATAAAATAAAGTTTTAATTTATAAAAAAATTAATATATTGATTTTTCATACACAAATCATACTTTCCTGAAAAGATCTAAATTTATTTAATAAACTTTTTTTTATAAAAAATATATATTTTAATTAAATAATATGTTAAATAAACTTTTTTTAGTATTAATGATAAAATAATTTTATCATGTCGTGGAATTTGTTTTTTGTGTCAGAAATGTGACTATGCATTACAACCCACTATTTTTCTAATATATAAGGTTTTTTTATTTAAAAGTTAAAATTATCATATTTATAAACCTATTTTTATAAAATGAACATAATTTTTGAAATTATCAAATCAAAATTAGTTTATGTTGAATTTATCAGAATTTAATAAAATATATTATGTTTCTATGATAACTAAAAATAATTTTTTGGGTTTCAAGTATGTTTAATGACTTCATAATGATTTAATAATTAATTAAACAGAATCCAAGACCTAAAATATTGTATTTTTTAATATTAAGTATTTTAATAGATGTTAATTAATTTCTAAATTTATGAATTACTTTCCAAATTATAAACTAGAAAATTTGATTTTAAAAACATTAACTTTTAGAAACATTAATTTTTCATTCTAAAAGAATTAATATAAAATGATTATATATTATTTTGGGTAAAAATAACTTAAAATATGACCCAAAAGTCCAAAACTTTGGTTAATGAAATGTTTTATCTTTTTCCATAAACTATATTTCTAATTCCTGTATTTGAATATTTTTAAACAAATTATTAACTTTTTCTCTAAATACGCACCCATTTTTCAATTTCTATTCACTCTCAATAAATACTCCCTAAATTTCTATTATATATTATCCTATGAATTCCCCCCAAGGTTTCCTCAATACCACAATGTTCTGTTCCTCAATATTTAGGAGTAACTCTTCAAGGTAATGGAATCATATTTCTTTTCCCTTGAATTCAAAAACCTTTTTTTATATGTATTCCAAATTGTATGGTAAATATACTATTTTACCCTTTTGACAATATCCTTAATTCCATAATATTCTCTATCAATGAGATATATTTTTCACTCTCATTTTACCCTTTTCTAAAACTGCATTTTATAACAAACATGTGGCCGAGTTTACTCGTCAAAAGTTCTCTCTCTATTTAGAATTTATCTATTGTTTTTTTCATACCGAAAATCCTTTATTTTATAGGGGAATTTACCTATATATAAAAATTATTTATTTGATATGGGTACTAATATACATCAAACTATAATTTAATTTATGTGGGTTAAAAATGCCACAATGATCATATCTTTTAGTACTTTTGAAACACTATGATTTTGATAAGAAACTCATTCTTTATTCTCCACAGATTATTAATGAAATGTATGACTATCATATATGTGGATAAAATTAATTAGAATATATTAATTGTGTGACCTTATATAACTCCATTTAATTGGGTAAATAATTTAATCACTAGAGATGATATGTTTTTTGATAAATTGGTGAATAACCATTGTAATTTTCTTTTATGACACCTTGGTGATATACTTAAGAATATATCTTTTAAATGTTTTTGACATAATTCCATGTTATGATTCATGCTATTTTTATTATTATATTACTCATTCTCCATTTCTCATGCCATAATTTTATTCCTCATTTTATATATATATTCCTCATGATCTTATGTAAATGGTTTCCCTTTCTTATTCCCTTAATGGGCCTCATGTTCACCCCTTTCCATTGATGTATGTATGCTTGATATGAGGTGCAGTAAATGTAATTTGGATAATACCTTGAATAATTATTTCAAGTTTATTAGAATACTGTATTAATTTTTCTTGTATCATGTTTTTGTTATCCAATATACTAAACATTAAATGATCCTTTGTTTTTTACCATATAATGAAAAGTTATGTAACCAAAAGGGATTCCATAACCAATTGAATAGGTAAAAATCATGATTTTCGCCACCCTCTAAATTGATTAGATGTGGAATAGGAGAATCCACTGTAGTGTGAGTATTCTGGATAACTTCATCTAATATACCCCTTGGCATCATATAGGTTTTGATGACCATATTGTCAAATGGATGCATATAATTACTATAATAATGTACTTAATATATTATACTAAGCATTTTATTATAACACTTTTTATAGAGAAACATATCCAAGGGGACTACTCAGGATGTTAAGGAATAACCCATCTATAACTACCCAAGGCTCAAGCCTATTTCTTGGTACATGTATGTTAGTTATATTCAAACATATGTAATCAATGAAGCCATAATTCTTAAGTCCATTAAAATCAAATTTGAGTATGATACCGGATCAAAGAACAATTCCCATATTAATAAATTTAATTAAATAAAATTCCATGTATACCATGTAATAGGAATATTTAGGTAATGTGACCCTTCATTCCTAGTCATGATGCATGGATGCTCCCATTTCGCAAAAAGTGTAACAATACAACATACATAGGAACAATAATGAACCATAAATCCACAACTATAATAGTAATTTCATTATTTGTAACTCATAGGTCATTCTCATAAGTGTTGGCCAAAACATTTTGTGACCCCTACCCAACATCCATATAGTTTATCTCATTTCTACTTATCACTAAGAACAATCATGAATAAATAAAAGAAAATATATTTTAATACCATTGTGTAACACCCAAACCTGAATCACCTAGTCTTGGATAGTGTTCTATACAACCTCATGAACACCTCAATGAATAGAAGAGTGTTCCTACTAGAAGAGATGTATTTAATAGTATAGTGGGAGACTATATTTTCAGTATACAAATCCATACATCAGAATCATATCAATAAAATAATGACAACATAAATGGCACAAAAAAATATGCAATATCAATGCTGTGAAAGATGACATGTTAGGTATCTCAGAGTTTTAAAATATAGTAAACCAAAGCACCCCCATGTCGAAGGATACCATATATAAGAAAATAAATAGTAAAATAAATAAATACATTGTGGAATCACTCTGGTGGATGTCCAAGTACTACATCCAAATAACATAATCCTTCTCCTAAACTCCATGTTACTATCCCCTAAACATTTATCAAATATCAGATCATGAAGTCTACAAATTTATCATAATTATCAAGCATTGTGGGAGTATAAACCCAATAAGGCACCACCAATGTGTACTATACATAATTGAATGTTTATAAGAGTTGTATGGAATGATAATATATAAATTTGCAAGCAAGTGACAATCAATCATGAACCTTTTAGTTGTGTGAAAATAATAATGTCACATACCCTAGCTACACCCGCTTCGGTTTCAAGTTCAATGAAAAGTCAAAATTGAATTTTTGGTTATGGTTTGGCCACAAAGAGACCCTATATATCTGAGAAGAACCATGTACAAAAAACCTTGTGTTGTTCTATAAGATCATAATGTCATTTTTCCATCATGGCGTTGACCATAAGGTCTTTATACCATGTCACTGTCTCAAGTTGGTCCATAATGTCTTCTTGTACCACCACTACCTTGGATCGGTCCCCAAGTTCTTCAAATCATTATCTACGTCATGTTCCATCATTGTAATCTTAAAATTTCATGCATACTACCACCTTGGGATATAACCAAGACACAATGGTCCACCTAATAATTTATACCTGTAGAAACCCCTTTATAAAATATATATTCACACACATTACGACATAATATATAATGGAATAAACAAATCATATAATGAATAAGTCTCAACAATTATACACATAAACATGTGTTCATTAGAAATAAAAGGTCTCATGAGCTATACATGAACACATGAAATCAATATTCGAGTTAAGACATTATAAATGTTCTCAATATGGTGGGTAAATTACTATCTCATGAATTTTGATGTCAATTTCCATGATTAACATGTTTTGATACCCAAATCATTCCCTCAAACTAATCGGATCAATACTACAAGGAAAATATCCCAAGGACCGGTATCAATTCATCATAGTGGTGTTTTATAAAAATATTCATGAAAGAGATTTCAATTTAGGCACTAATCAATTAAAAATACCTAATAAAAAACATATTCAATGGATGATCTAGATCAAGTTTAAGGAAAGGAATCCAACTCTCTAGATCCTATGTTGAACTCTCCGTAGACCGATAATACTTTGTTGGGTAATGGTAAAAATAATATATATATCCAAAATATCTTTTATACTTGTCCTTTTAAAGAATGAGAGAATGATTCAGGAAAAAATCAATGAATCTTTCATTGTGGAATCCAATATGTTGATTTGGGATTTGAGCACCAAATGGAAAAGAATAATATGATCAAATCCCTCAAAATATAGCTATTTGGGTCATTCTATATTTATGGGGGTTGATATATTATGCAATCCTTTAATTGGACATATAAAAAAATACCTAAGAATATTATAGTTATTATACCTATGTAGTCTCCCAAAGGGGATTCCACACAAAACCTTTTTCACTTTTCAATTAGGGAAAATATTGAGTACTTTTTTGAGTTTTTTTATTTTGAATGAAAAAAATAAATTAAATAAATTAATAAAAATATTGAAATTAAAATTTATATTAAATTAATTAAAAACTATGATATGATAATATTGAACATGTTAGGATCCATTATTCCAATTTCAATATTATCCTTGTTCTATTTAATTCAATAATCTTCAACTATGTTGATTAAAGTGAGATTCCATGATTGTTTCCTATCAATTCCTTGGTTAACTTTTGATAGTGAGATAAAAATGTACTAAGATATTAGTTTGGTCTACTCTCCTTTTTTATGGATGATATTTGCAATGAATATCCTCAAATGTCTTAGTCAATACCCGATCAGGTATTTTTTTCTCTCAAACAATCAATAACATCCACCACCCCTTTCACATGTTCTGATGATCATCAAGTACTTCACCACTAATCCCTTGTATATTCCATCATATATAAACCATAACATAGTGGAGGGAGATAAAGATCATTTATCAAAGAAATAAATCAATAACAGACTCAAAAACCAAATACAATCTTACTTGATAATAATTACCGCTATATGAAATTGAAAAAAAAAACATTGTAAAATATAGGACGGTATTTAATTCAATTAATTCAATTAAATAAAGAACTGAAAAACATAAAACGAACCCTCACCCAGTCACTCAAATTTTTACCCCACTATTGTAAGGGTACTAGATATGAATGTTGAAGAATAAGGTATTAAAAATTTTAGAAAAAGAAATATAGAAAAATAAATAAATTTCTCCAGAAGAATATTTCTTCTTAATGTTTAAGGCTATTTTTCACACCATATGGAAGAATCAGGCAACAATACTTACATATAGGATGCTCAAAATATAATTTCCTATCATAACTCTAATTTTTACAATAATTGGATGTGTATATGGTATTTTATGGAATCATTACATTGTATATATTTATCTAGATGAGGATTCTAGAAATATTATTTAAATTTTTATCTTTAATGACTTCATTAATTAATTAAAATCACCATGATATTCTACATTCAAATTATAATTTTATTTATATTTAAAATCCAATTATAATCTAAAAAATTAAGGGTTTTTATTTTATTTATACTTAATTTACATTGGTGGGGTCCATGAGGTCATCCAGAATGATATTCCAACTTTATTGATTCTTTTAGGCCCTTTGATAGCCAAAGTAGCTCTAGTTCAGAAGGAAAAGATTTATGCTAAAAAATAAGGAATCTTAAAAAAAATAACCACATCAATTGAATTCATATTTTAAAATTTATTGTCAAATTTCCATAGTTCTTAAAATATGTCTAAATACTGGAATTTATAAACTTTCACATTTTAGTCCAAAACACCCCATAAATCCAAAATTGATTAAAATAAGGTCAAATTGATATATTGGTAGGGATTAAATCATTAAAAATTTATAAAAATGATGAAAATTGTATCTCTATTAAAATATAATTCGGAAATATTAAAAAGGAACACTAGTGTGAAATAAAGGAGGCTCCTAAACATACCCGGTCATTTAGGCACCAGTGGTGAGTTGGTGGGACACACTAGATGGTTGGTGCTTATCCTTTCTTTAGACAATGTGATGAGAATAGGTGTATAATATGTGCCTCTACCACCAAGTAGCTAGTGGGACCTATAGTAGTATAGGTCCTCTAGCACAACCATAAACTTGTTTGTGGATCTATATGAGTTAGCCAGTGGAATACCAATAGCTCCAAGATTCTTGTTGGTGCCTCCACCTTTTTCAACTACAATTTATGGCCCATGAACACCTATTACAATGTTAAAAAACAAAACAATGTTATGTTGAAACTTAAACAAACCTGGATTTCAATTTAGATTATTTCACATCATCAACTACTCCCGTAAATAATTTTTGTGGTGCACCCAATTTTCATTGGATTTTGACTTGAAAGAGAGAGAAGAAGTACACCAAAACTATTTACATACATTATCATTTGTGAATTCATAGTTAGATTGATCATAGTAATGGGGTGTACAATTTCAAGATGTTAAACCTTCAAATTATTCTAGAGGAAAATTACTTCAATATCATTGATATAAAATCTATTGTCACTAAGGGGTGAAATTTTTGAAAAATTTACTTTATCCGGAAATTTTATGTTATGATACCATTCTATAGAACGTTTTGTGTTTGATATGTTGTTGACATATTAGGAAGTGAAATTACTAGTGTTTCCAAAAAATGGGGGAGATTGGAGAACCATCATCATTGAATTTTGGATGTTTTTTTATTTTTTACAGCATGTTATTTGTAATCATTTCTATGTTTCGGGTATGGTAATGTTATTGTTATTATATGAAGAAGAAGAAAAAATGCATGAAGAAAGAGATAATGCATGAAATATCTATAATTATATTCATGCGATATGTGAGAGGGTAAATTCTTAATGACTTATAAGTTATGAAACCAATAAAATAAAATATTATATATGATGTGGATATAGCCATCATCATTTAATGGTGGTGTGGATGGTTTCATGGAAGAAAAAAAATTATATCAGCAAATAACTATGGATTTAGTTATTGGAAGAACATTAGAAGAATTAAGAACAGTAAAGTCTAAAGAAATAGAAAAATAATTTGATAATTCATTATCTAAATAATATTGAGTTTCTATATTATAAAAAGAATATTGAGTAACAATATTTTTCTCAAGTTAGATGTTATTAAATTATTCATTAATCTGGAGAAAATCAAATTGATTGATGATCAAAAGTGATTCATATTGAGTTGGTCCAATGATATATTAACCAAAAGAATAAAAGTTTTTTCAATTTCACCAGATTGAATATTATGATATGATATAAGAAGTAATAATGAGAACACAATGCTGATGAGAATTTTGGATATCGAGTTTATCCTACTGAGATACTATCAGAAGAATAACTCTTTAGAGGAAGGTGTATGGATGGAAAAATATCCTTCTATAAATACTAATTATATTTTTACCAATAAAATATTTATAGAGAGAGAAATTAAGTTCAAATATTTAGATGTTTAGGAAATCTAAAATATTATTTGGTTCCTAAGAATATCAATTCAAGATTAATCATAAGATTAATTCAATGTGAATACCTAACAAAGAATTAGTAGATGTTAAAAACATTTTATGATGGATGTCTAAGTTGTGATGATTAGAAGAAGTAAATAAAATAAAATTTTGAATTATAAAATGGTTCATTAGATAGGGACCACCATAAATACATGGGTCATTCTAGAGGATATTCGTTGACTAAAGGTTGTTGATTTTTTCTATAGGAAAAGGTAGAAGCCGAAGGAGTTTATTAACTTATATACAAGAATATTTATAGTAAGTAAACATATAAACTTTACATTTTTGTAATGTCAGACAATTATAATTATTTTGAGTTGTATAGTCAATATTTCATTTTTTATGATGAATGAGGTCATGATTCTCGCTATGTTTTAAAGTTATTTTGAAAAGTGAGTTAAATCAAATTTACAAGGAATTTATAACATGATTGGTTGACATTAATAAATGAAAAAGTATTTGAAGAATTAAAATAGATTTTTAAATGTATCAAATTTGATGACTTCATATTCCATAGATCATTGAGTTATTTATAAAATAGAGGATATATAAAGATGAATGTTCTTTTAGATCTTGTTGTTGATTTTTTATGATTATTATATAATAAATACAACAAGTGTGTCTTAACAACAATATTCAAAAAATAGGAAGTCTTAAAGTTGGGTTTCCCTTCCAGAATTGTTTGTGATGATAACAAAGTTACAAATTATAGAAGCCTGAATAGTTGAGTGTCTCAAAGTATACTTTCTTGAAAATAAATTTCCAGAGAAATTATTTCTGAAAGACTTCATGATGATTAGATATCAAAGTTCAAATATTGTGTTGGCTCAAAAGACGAATAAAATATTTTAACTAGTGATTACCAGTAATATTTCCTAAAAGTAGAAAGAATTATATTTAGGGGATTTATATAATTTTTATTCAATTATATAATTTAGTGGATATTCATGGATTTATGGGAGTTGATAGAGAAAAGACTAGGTACCCACATTTTCACCAAACATTACAAGAACTTATATTCTTTTAATTTATATTCTTTATCATTACTTGTTGGTGAAGTTAACATTAGAATTTTAATGGATCAGTACATTAACTTGTTATAACGGTTAATTTCATTAGAAGGGAAATTAGAAAATATCACCAATTATTCTAGCCCTCACCCCCTCTTTAGGGGTCTAGGTAAGATTGGGTAATTCCTCCTTCACAAAAACAAGTATATAATTACTTCCCTGGGAAAAAACATAACATACCAACCCCTTTATATATACTTTTACAATTTCATCCTTAGAAAAAACATATTATATATGAATCACCACATGAATTAATTCTCCAAAAATACACTCTTTTATTAAAATTACTCTATTTCTCTAGTTGTTCGAATATCACCAAAATAAAAATATAAAAATTTCCTAGAATTAATGAATCAAAAAAATTACTTAGATTATAATAATATTTAACCATTGAAAATTACTAATGAAAAATTATGAATGAACTGTACCTATTTCTTGTAATTTTTAACTCTTATTTATTCTTTGAAAATTTTATAATTTTCAAATACTTATCTCCTAATTTATGATAGTTATTGAATATGAGGCCTCTACTATATTTATTCTTTTTTAATATCTATTCCTAAATATTTGACTAACCAATAAGTTTTGTGTTACAAATTAAACAAAAATGATAGAAGTTCCCATAAATCAACCAAAAATGTATCATTCTAATTGGGGAATTGTAAGTTGTCCTATCATCCCATAAGGTGTCTTTCGACTATTATCTCCAATTTTCCCTATTTTGATAAATATTATTTTATAGGGTTTCGATAATCACCGAAAGTTAAAATTCATCCTATAAACTGGTTTATGGATTAGAAAATGATTCTCTTTTTTGGGACAACCATATCCCCTTATAATGGATACCAAGATCCTCCTTAGGCATATCTTCTTCAATGATGAATTCCCTTAGGATTCCAAATTTTCAGAATATATTATTTCTAAAAAAAATCTAATGACAATGGAATCATTCGTTTTGGTTTCCTTTTCTTCAAACTATTTTTTAAAATAACCCAAATATGATAATATAAAAGAATATCTTTAGGATAAGAGAAAGTGTAATATAAAATATATTCCCTATACAAAATTTTTTTAGAAACTCTTTGGTCATTTATGTATTTCATGAATCTATGATACGTTTTTACTTAATTATGATTTTATAAATTTTTTACAAACTTTTTGTGAACTATAAAAAATATAGTAAAATATATTCCAGAATCCAAGGATTTCTTAGAAGTCATTTACAGTCAATAGTATCCCTTAAAAGCTAAGGTATGGAATAAATATTTGACAGAATATACTATGATATATTAAATACATCACATAATCATATAATAATTATAAATTTTATAATATTGAGGATCATTAAAAACATAAAATTCTGATTCAACTTTGAGTTTTAAAAAAATTTGTCCATATGTGATGGTACATGAGAAGTAACAAAAAAATTATTGTTTTAACATTCCATGGTACCTCTCCTTATATAAAAAAAATCCATTAACATGAAATAGAGTTATTAAGTAGCTCTTATTCTAGAATTTCAACCTCAATCATGCGAGGAAATTTACTCATGTGTTTTTTCACTTCATTTTCAACAAATAAATTTTTTTATCTATTCATCAAACTCTTTTAAAATAGAATCTATTTTACCGTCCTTTTATTTATTAATCTGTATTCATCAAGCACCAAATGGATAAAATATTAGAGAAAATAGTTACCATTATTCCAAGATGATAGTATTTGAATATATCTAAGAAAAATAAAACTCTTAAAAGCATTTATAGTGATTATATAATGGTTTTCAAATCCATCTAGGTTTCTTGAAGTAAAGGTAATATCATGGTCACTTACTTCATTTTTATGAGGAAGAACTACTCCAACTGCATGGTTTTAAGATTCATAATGTAGTTCAATTGGATGGTCCCCATTAGGTGGACACGTTACTGGTGATGTTCTCATTTTACACTACATGACATAAAAATCATCCTATTAGTAATCGTTACAAATAAATTATAAATACATTAAAATTAATTTAGAAAGTGAAAAGGTGATATTACTATAATACATTATTAATATTGTATAAAATCATATATGTAAAAAAAGGATATAACATGATTCTCTGAATTTGGGTAAGGTAATTCATTAATAACATCAATTTTATATTTTTTAACCTTAATACCATTTTTAAAAATTACATTTTCAACAACAATGTTTCTATCTAAAATTAAATGAATCTTTTTGAAGATCAATAAAGATTTTTTTTCAATACATGTTTTCATAAATTAATCCATATTGTCCAACAAGTGATCAAATGATTCTTCAAACATGGTATATTGAGTAAGAAAAACACCATAGAATTCCTAAATTGAATCAAATGAAATGATTATTATGTTTCTTTGACATTTACCTCATTCATTTAATAATCCAAATGGAATTATACTATAAGAAAAGGTGTTATAAATAAAGTAAAAGGATTTATTTTCTTGATCCTAATGTGTAATGGACACCTAAAAATATCCATAAGATCCATTTGAAATTCTGTAATTAGATTTACCTAAATTCCTTTCTAAATTTTTTTAAACAAATGGTTTAAGAACAAACTATTTTTTTATTGTTACATTTTCCAATAGTTAATGAAAAAAATTCAATAATTCTAAAATTGTAGAGGGGTTATAAAAATAATTTCACTCTTTATAATGGTGAATGATGATTGTTTTTGCACAATATGAATGGGTATGACCCACTATTAGTCATAAATTGGGTATATAGTGTCTAGTTATATCTATATTTAAATATCGTAATTAACTACCTCTATCATAGATGGTTTTAGTCTCCCAAAGGTTATTTAATAGGTTTTGAAACACTTTCCCCAAAATTTTAGTGCATATATATTTTTGAATTTTTTTTAGGATTTTATCTTAAATTTTAGCCTATATCTTAAATATTTTCTTTCAAAATATATACTTCTATATTATTCATGATTTGAACGAAATTTTCACACAATATTTACTAGTATCTTGTCTCATTATATTAAAAACAAGTACTTTAGATCCCTTGGAAATGGTTTTAATTATAGATTTGGTGGCTATATCAAATGTGAAACAAAATTTGGATTACTTACCAAGATTGCCTTAATTTCAATATAATTTATGAATTTTCATCTAATAAATTATTTAATAAATAATAAAATCCATTAAATAAATTATAAGCTACATTATATTCAATGGTTAAATATAATTTTAAGGTTTCTCCTCATTTTTTTAAAAAAATATTCATATGAAATTTCTACCTAAATAAAATAATTCATTTCAAATTTTTTTTCTTTGCTTCAGTATTATTAATTAAAATATTATATTTTAAAAAGTAACTTATTTCCTATGGATATTTATTAGAAACAAAATTGTTAAATTTTACATTGTTTTCTCCGTACAATGTTTTTAGAGTTACTACATGGACAATTATGTTTACCTTTTTAATTTTTTGGAAGAATTTTCCAAAAATGTTGGGTGAATGAGATTATATCATTTCTTATTCCATGTTGAACATATAAACATTTTCTGGGATGTTCAAATTCAACACTTTTACAAATATATAATCAAGGAAACCTAATGAAAATGTCATGGATTTTTTTGTTAGTTGTATAACCACTGTTGGTTTTTTGATCTCTCCTATCTATAAATAAAAAAGATATTTCATAACAATAATTTATGTTCCTAGATTACATAATTTATGTCAAAAATACATAAGTCCTATTGTACAAGGAATATAAAACCTCATTAGATCATGATATATTTTTGGATGTTTTGATGTGATCAATCCTAAAACATTTCTTCATAGATACACTCATGTTCCATTTAATCCCCCTATTCATGGACCAAAATTCCTTGAGGAACATAGAATAATTGGGAATATGTTTGAGGGATTAAAGAATAGGAAATTTGATTTCTATATTATTCAAAGTATCTAGAATTTGGATTTTAATTTATTCATCATGGATCTTCTAATATTATACCAATCTGAAGGAAATATTAATTGATTTTTTTTCCCCAAATCTATTTTTCAGATATTTTTTATTTATCATTATTTTTATTAGTTTTGACTTCCAATTCCCCTTAGTTTCAATTACCTATTCAAGATATTATTTGGGGTTAGGGTGGATTTATTTTTCACCATTTTATCATGATCAAATTAACATTGACATTTTGAATGGTGTGAGAAAGTTATTTTCATTTTATTTCATTTTTGAAAAAAATTTCTAACTGCTTTTTCAATTCTTTTTATGTTATTTTTTAACACATTATTCCTTGGATATGGAATGTTTCCTATTATTGGTTGTGATCTAATTTAAGGGTTTTCAAAGGATTTATTTTGTTATAAGGGTTTTTGTTCTAAGGTTTTTTGGTATTATGGTTGGTTGAAGGGTTTTTTGAATGGTGGAAGTTGGTGATATTGGTGTTCAATGGATGGTATAGGTTGTGGATATTTATTTCCAAATCATAATATTTCGTTGGAAATATAAATCCAGTCTTTATTTCTATATCGAAAATTTCTTTGTTTATAAGAATTTATATGTAATATTGTTTTCTTTACTTCAACACATTGATCAGATAAATTTTTTGACAAGAACTATCACCAAATATTGTTACTAATTTTTTAAATTATTTAATTTTTTATGATTCATATTTCTAAAAAAATTGGTGTGTACCTCAAGTTTATATCTAATTAAATGTTATATAAGAGATATTACATCATGCACTCCTCTCATCTTAACGCCTCTTGTGAAAAACTATGATGAATTTTATCTATTAATATATAATTTAAACTAGTTATTTGTTAATAAAATATCATCCTATGGGTGATTATAAAAATTTTCTATTATTATTAGTAATATATTGATAGAAAATAACTAAGAAATGGTTATCCTCAATTTCAAGATGAAGATAACATTCACATAGCTTCTTGAATCTTTTTGAATACTCATAAAGTATCACTCTTGTGGATTGTATTATGGGTTGTATCTCTTTTTCCATGGTAGTTCTCCTTGTATTTAAAAAAATGGGGGAAAATCCTAGGAATATTAACATAAGTACTGATTTCTCAGGGTTATGGGATGTATATCCAATCATTTATTACTCATTCAAAATAAAATGTAAAATTTTCACTATTGAATTTGTTATTCATCTATTTCCCATTAAAATAGTGTTTCACAAACCATTATTAATTACTTGATATACTTATTAGAGGTATGATAATTATTATTAACCCAAAAATTAAACAATTCATGGGAATAATAAACTAAATGTAATTGCATTAAAAATAATACCCTAATATTGAATACATAAACCAATTAATATAAAAATTAGAATTTTTTTCAATGTAGTGTCTGATCAAGTATTATTAAATGGTCATCCTTCCCCATGTCCCAATCACCAAAAAATTATTACCCCATCATGAAAGACATTATAATTGGTAAAAAGGAAAACATAAAATAATTCATAATCTAAATAAATAACTCAAACATAAAACAATATCTATAAGAACCCAGTTTTTGCTGCGGAAGACTTTGGAATATTCTTGATGATGTTCCAGAGCAGCGCCTTAAGACGGCGTGCAGTTCCGAGCCCCAGAGTGGCCGGAATTAAATTTTTAGTGCGTTCACACCGGAAACACCAAATAAATGTGATAAATCCTAAACGGTGCTTCAGATCAGAGATCAGAGTGTATGGACGGGTCCAGAATGGGGTTTTTACCCTAGGAAAAACATAAAACATGTCAGTGTGGGATGTTTGGACCCCTCGCTCGCTTTCGGAAGGTTAAAAAGATAAATTAATTAATAAATTTATTCATTTGATGTTGAAACTCAAGTATCTTCATAAAGGTGGCTCTGATTGGAAAACCAAGGGCACCGTTGAGTTTAGAGAGTGACGTTTACCCTATGAGGGGTATAAGTTTCACGGGCGCGGGCCGTCTGTGAAAAATGGCGCCAGGGGCATTTTCATAATTTAGCAGCTTCGAACGTTAACTTTTGTAACTTCCAAACGGAAGTTCGGAATAAAATTCTGAGATCACCATTGTCCTCAGGAGGTGGTTTTTACCCTAGGGGAGGCTTAACCTCAACCCTGCCGAGGGTTCGGGTTCGGACCGACAGGCGGGTGGTTAAGCGTTTTCTATTTAAACGCTTAACACACCCACCTCCCTCTTCCCCTTCTCCCTTTAACCCCCTGGAAGAACCCCTCCCCTCTCCTCCTTCATATTTGGTGAGACGGTTCGGCGAGGCAATTTCGGCGAGGTGCGGTGATGCCGGCGGATCGTCGTGAAGCTTCGGGCGAAGCCCCACGAGGTAGGATGTTGCGTTTTGCAATTTCATTCCTGCACTTAAATTCCAAAATGATTATGTATGTTAAATTGTTTCCCCATATTTGATCCAAGCCCATGAATTTGAAGTAGATTTTATTCTCTTTCTGATGCTTGTTTTGAATTTGAAATTGGAGTTCGGAGGCGTTCGCAATCGTTCACCGAAGTTTGCGGGAATTTCGGGTTGTCCCGGCAGTTTCCGGCCGGTTTGGGTGCTCCGGCGGTACGAGGCGCGGCGGCAGGGGCTTCTGTGGCAGTAGGTGGCGCTCCTCAGCGCAGCAGTGCTCTGCAGGGGAGGCGGCTGATGGCTGGGCTCCCTGGGTTAGACGCTGGCGGCCGGGGTTCCGCGCGGCGGCGCCAGCTTAGGGAGGAGGAGTGGGTCGCGGGGTGCGCGACCCTGCGGGCGGCGCGACCGCGACCTGCATGTCGCGGGTCGCTGCGGGGAAAGGAGACCGGCCGTCAAGGCCAGTCGGTGGCGGTGGGCCACGAAAACCTGTCCGAGGTGGCTTGAACCGGACCAACAGCCGGGCCGCGGGCCGGTTGTGAGTGGACCGGCCGGTCCGAGCCTGTCCAGCCCAAGGGAGTGGCCCTTTTGAATTTCGGACGCCCATAGCTTTTGCTACGGGCGTCCGTTTTGCGCGCCGTTAGTGGAAGCGCGGACCTTGCATTGAGGGGAACACTTTGAGATGGTTTTGGTAATTTTTAATTCCCAAAATGAGGGGCCTCGGTGGTGTGACACGTACGTCGAGGGGGTTTTCGTCATTCCGGGAATCTTGTTTTGAGCGGCGCAGACGCATCCGACGTTTGATTTGAGTGTTGTCAGTTGTGTTGAGACCCCGGGCACGGAGGCAGAAGTTTCCAAGGCGGTTTTGGGCGATGAGACTGGATTTGAGGCATGGGCCCCACGGCCAGTCTTCGAGCTGCGTCCAGCGTTTCACGCCTTTCACACCGGGCATCCGTTCCGGGCGTGCGAGTAGTCGATTCTGGATGTTTTTCTGAGGGGATTGTAGTGGTGCAATCCGCCCGCCCTAATTAGGCACGATGGTGCGGGGCCACGAGGGCTGTTTCGGGAGTTGACAGTGATTTTCCATCTTTATCACCGGGCGACCGTTTTGGAAAAGTGAATAGTCCATCTTGTGTGCTTTTTTGAGAGGATCGCAACAATGCGATCCGTTCGTTGAGTTTTGGGACCGGGATGTGGGTCCTACGTGGCACCGCTTGTGTGCGGTGAACCGGAATGCATCTTTTTATCCGGATATCCGTTGCACTCAAGTGAGTAGTGCTTTTGATGTGTTTTCTCGAGGGGATCGCAATGGTGCGATGTGCCTGACTTTTTTCGGGGCCGAGGCTTGGGATCACATGATGTCGTTAGGGCGGGAGGCTGTGTTGGTGACTTTTCCGTCGGATATCCGTTGAAGGCGAGTAAGTAGTCGATCTTGCGTGTTTTTTCACGAGGATTACAATGGTGTGATCCATTTGGTTGTGCGGAGCCTCTTGCGTGATCTTGTCAAATGTGGAAATGTGAAGGTGCCCTGGGGGCGGTTCTTCTACTGTGGTTGCAGCGGACCATGGGCATGAGATCCCGTGCACTCCCGTTTGAGTGAAGTAATTCTTGTTTGGATGTGGTTGTCCATGCCTCATACGTTGAGGCGGAATGTTGGAAATGTTACATCACTCCTTCACGTTGACGTTGGGTGTCGTCTGCACGATAGCCTTTGGGCTGGAACGTGGTATACTCCGAGAGTATACGGGAACCCTTGGAGGTACGTGTGGTTTTTACCCGAGACGTTCGTGCGCTTCATTGGGGTTGACTTGGGGCCACAAGTCATGTGGGCCCCATGTGTGTGACATGTTCTGCTTTGCGTACTTTGACCTATCGTGACATAGAGGGTCCCTCTCTGCTCGTTTGTTTGACCAGCAGGGTTGAGATTTTCCCCTGGCTATGTTCTCGTTTGTTTGACCAGCAGGGTTGAGTGTTCTCCCCCTGGTTTCATTCTCGATGGATCGGCTTGTGGTGGTTCTAGTGACACCTAGTGATGGAATAGGCACTAAACCCCTTTTGGGTGAGTTGTGCTGGAGTTGGGTGGTTGAGTGATACCCACTACGTGTTCGGTTGACCCATAGTGTACCCTCTAGTAGGGATGGATAGAGAAGTTTTGAGTTATACCCTCCAGCGGGGCTCGGCAGTGGGTTACTCATCGACTTCTTCGGGTTTACCCTCCAGTAGGGCTGGGCAGTGGGTTGCTTGCTGACTTCTAGGGTTTACCCTCTAACAGAGACAGTGCAGTAGGTCACCCGATACACTTTGGGTCTACCCTCCATCATAGACTGGGTAGTTGGTCACTCGACACACTTTGGGTCTACCCTCCAGCACAGACTGGGCGGTGGGTCACCCGACGACCCCTTAGGGTCTACCCTCTAGCAGGGCTGGGCAGTGGGTCGTCCGTCATCTAGTTCCAGGTTTACCCTCCAGCAAGGCTGGGAATTGGGTCACCGGATGGCTTATTCCAGGTCTACCCTTCTGCATGGCTGGGTAGTGGGTTTCCTGTCGACTTGTTATTGTTACCCTCCAGCGGGACTGGGCAGTGGGTCACCCAATATCGTATCCCAGGTCTACCCTCCAGCAGGGCTGGGAAGTGGGTTGTCGGATGATGTGTTATGGTCTACCCTCAAGCGAGGCTGGGATGTGGGTCGTCGGATGATGTATTATGGTTTACCCTCCAGCAAGGCTGGGCAGTGGGACACCTGTTTTCATTCCAGACTTAGTCCTATCGACTAGGCTAGTCTGTGGCTTTCCTCCGTGATTACCGAAGTAGGACCCTTGGTTGTACGGGTCGGTGATGGAACAACATTGACATTGAGGAGACCTATTGACTGTTGGGCAGTGACGAGTTGTGGTTTGACGTTCCCCCGGAACTCTCAAGTACGTGGGGAAAATTCCCCACCGAGACGCATTCCTGTGATGTGATCTAAAACCGTGCGGGCGAGTCAGTGCTGCCCAAAGCGGATAGTGTCAAGGTGCGATGATTGAGCCCCTTGGCTTGCGGTATGGGGCAGACGTGTGGGATGATGGGCATCAATGGTGTTTCTTCTGGGACTGTAGGCGACTCACTTTTCTTGGGCTGAGCTACGGGACGAGATCCCCTTACATTCTTGTTCGGGCTTCTTGACAGAGCAGATGAATATGTAAGTACCATGTTTCAGTACCCACTTCTTTGTCTTGGTTACTCTCCCTCTAGGAGAGGCGATGATGCAAGGGGTATGCCACGTTCTTTCTGTTTCTAGCTTCTCGTGGTGGGATGAGTCTACTCTCCTGCTATAGGTAGCGAAGACTCGACGAGAAGTTCAACTTCTCACCGTTTCCAGCTCCTTGTGTCTGGATGAGTCTACCTCCTTTCTTTTGTTGGGTTGAGCTGGACTCTCTACTAGTATTCTACTGCACTCTCTGTTGTACTGTTCTACTCCCCGTTCTCTCTCCTGGTCACCCTTTGGTACCTCCTTTGTTTCTCCCTCGAGCCTTCGGGGTATCCTACTGAGTATTTTTATACTCACCTCTTCTTGGGCTTTTCCCACACTTGGTGTGCCCTTGCAGACGACGGACAGGTGGACCGTGGCTTCAGTGGAGCGTAGGAGCATAAGAGATTGAGATCTTGGACCTCGTATGGTGGTCGTGGCTGGGTTCCGGGTGGGAGACCCATCAACTGTTTCTTTTTGTTTACATGTTGTCGGGTTGTGGTGATTTTTGGCTGGGTTCATGTTTTTCCTCTTTCTTTTCAGCTTGTTCTTTGTATTTTTAGAGGTCAATGCACTTTGTGGTTTATATATAGTAGTTTCCCTTTTCTTTACTTTTCTTTCCTTTTACTCTGCACTGTTGCATTGAGTGGGCTGCATGTGTGTGTACAGGTACTTAAGAAAAGGACTCCCCGAGTTGTTGTGACTTTGGCGCTAGTCTCCAGGCCCTGGCCTATGGAGGCGGGCTTAGCGTAGTTGCGGCTCGAGCCCCGGTAGGGTCGGGTCATGAAAAAGTGGTATCAGAGGTGGTTCGTTCCTTGGGGCGTTGTGCAGACGTCCTTAAAAGAGGAATTGGTTATGATTTAGGGAAACAGTGTTAACGTGTCTCGGGAGCGGCTATCAGTCCAGGGAGTCCAGTGATGGTGCAGCGGCCGACATATCCATTCACCCGGACCCTGATATCCCGCTTTTCGACTTGGCATGCTGAGACACTTTTTGCAGGGAAATTTGTTTGTGCATCACATAGGACTGAGTCTTGACTGTCCTTCTTGAGTCAGATCCCCATCGTTGTTGTTGTTGGTATATACATTATGCTCATCTAACTGCGGCACTCCTTGATAATATTCATGATGTCTCCGCGAAGACAACCAGCCAGGATGCCAGTTTTTTTCGTGACTATGACCCTGTGAGCTATGAGGCCACAGTCCAAGACCCATCATGCGAGCTTTTCTCCAGGCGGCAGTAGTAGCACCCCCACCTGTTGAGCAGCAGATAGTTTCAGCAGAGCCGGCTGAGTTTGAGCGCAGGTTGAGCGCGCTCCGTGAGTTCCAGCAGCAGAGACCGCTAAGGTTCAGTGGTGAGCCAGACCCTCAGGCAGTAGAGGATTGGCTCGAGGTAATGGTTCGCCTTTTCAGGCTTGTGCAGACACCGACAGATCAGAGAGTGGCATTGGCAGCCACCCCTTTTTGGTGGAGCAGTTTGGCGTTGGTGGAGTCTGGTGACTCAGTTTCCTGACGATTTTTCGCTTTCTTAGGGTGACTTTCAGTCGTTGTTCCATGAGGAGTGTTTCCCCTCCTGCTTACGCTCCGTTCGGATTTAGGAGCTCCTGCAGTTTCAATAGGGAGGGATGATGGTGGTCGAGTATGCGGCTAGTTTTGAAGACCGTGCATGCTTTTACCAGGAGTTGGTCCGTGGCGACAACCTCCGAGCACGGATGTTTGAGCAGGGTCTCCACCGAGAGATTTGTGATGTCATAGTACCCTAGGGAATTTCCACATATGCTGGGGTGCCAGAGCAGGCATTGGTGATAGAGATATTCCTGTCATGTTTTGCGGTTGGTAGTGGCAGTGGGTGTGACGGAGCCGGGACGTCTGCCATAGCTAGTAGGCACCGGAGGATAGGACAACTACACAGGTGGCCTTTCCATTGCCGGTTTTGGAGATGTGGCCGTATGCCACTGTGGTGAAAAGGCGCAGGGCCTCAGCCGAGGATGGCCTTCCGAGAGTGGATCCTGGGCCATGGTCGTACACCACAGTGGCGCCAGAGGGCACAAGGGCAGCCCAGAGAGCACCGGTGTTATGCTTGTGATGGGCGAGATCACATGGCACGAGACTGCCTGACCCGAGTTGGTGGGAGCTTCGGGCAGGCAGCAGGCGCACCACCACGGCAGAGGCAGTGTCGTGATCAGAGTAGAACCTAGAGAGGTGGTGCTAGAAGAGGAGCAGGAGGAGCTAGTAGTGGGGGACGACTTTACCAGATCTCCCCATCACCACTAGGCGGTCCACGTCAAGCTCTGGGAGCTGACGATTGGGACCACGGATAGTCGCGAGCTTTGGATGTCTACGAACCTGAAGAGCATGAGGTGATAAGAGGTACACTCTACAGCCCTTCTACTTTTTGCAGTAGAATTGTTAGACTCTTCCTGTGAAATGATTTCCTCCCTGATCATTGCTTGTGGTGTTGCCAGGGTGATGTAGGGCACTGTTGTAACCCTGTGTTGGTAAGGAAAAAAGTGTGGGACCTTTTTCATTAGTCGATGGTGTCGACTCTATCACTTTTCGAGCATGTAAGAGAATCTTGGTTGTGAGACATCGACAGTGAAACCTTGCATGACCAAATATCCTTGGGTGTTTCACCATATGAATATTCTGAAGGAGGGAATCACCGGGACTTGTTCCAGGTGTGGGCGGTGATTCCAGTAGCGGCGTGGGACGTAAGGGATTGACCGGGGAGGTGAGCAACGCCCGAGGGCCTTCGGGCCATTTGAGACCGTGCAAAGGGATGGAAAGGTACGCTATCGCCTTTCCCTAACCCCAAAGTCTGGAGTGGGTGCACGATATCAGCAAGGGACGACTTCACGTGGATATATCAATCCTTTGGTCTGTGTGTGGTGACGCAGAGCTATGCGTGGGTTCTTCTGGGTATGGGAAAGCCAGGTGTGGTCTTAGTACCCTGTGTTGCTCCCTAGTTTTTCTTTTCAGGGACGAAAATCTTGAAGGAGGGAATTATGTAAGAACCCAATTTTTGTTGCGTAAGACCTTGAAATATTCTTGATGATGTTCCAGAGTAGCGCCTTCAGACGGCGTGCGATTCCGAGCCCCAAAGTGGTCGGAATTAAATTTTCAGTGCGTTCACAGTAGAAACACCAAATAAATGGGATAACTCCTAAACGGTGCTTCAGATTAGAGATCCAAGTGTACGGATGGGTCCGTAATTGGGTTTTTACCCTAGGAACGACATAAAACATGTCGGCGCGGGATGTTTGGACCCCTCACTCGCTTTCGGAAGGTTAAACTGATAAATTAATTTATTTATTTATTCATTTGATGTTGAAACTCAAGTATCTTCTAAACGGTGGATCAGATTGGAAAACCGAGGGCACCATTGAGTTCGTACCATGTCGTTTACCCTAGGAGGGGTATAAGTTTTGCGGGCGTGGGCAGTCTGTGAAAAATGGCCTCAGGGGCGTTTTCGTAATTTAGCGGCTTGGGACGTTAAATTTTATAACATCCAAACGGAATATCGGAATAAAATTCTGAGACCACCGTTGGGCTCAGGAGATGTTGTTTACCCTAGGGGAGGCTTAACCTCGACCCTGCTGAGGGTTCAGGTTCGGATCGATGGGCAGGTGGTCAAGCATTTTCTATTTAAACGCTTAACACACCCACCTCCCTCTTCCCCTTCTCCCTTGAACCCCCTGGAGGAACCCCTCCCCTCTCCTCCTTCATCTTCGACGAGACGGTCCGGCGAGGCGACTCCGGTGAGGTGCGGTGATGACGGCAGATCGTCGAGAAGCATCGGGCGAAGCCCCACGAGGTAGGATGTTGCGTTTTGCATTTTCATTCCCGCACATAAATTCCAATGCGATTTTGTATGTTGAATTGCTGACCGATATTCGATCCAAGCCCATGAATGTGAATTAGATTTTATTCTCTTTCTGACACTTTTTTCAGATTTGAAATCGGAGTTCGGAGGCGTTCACAATTGTTCGCAGATGTTTGCGGGAATTTCAGGTTGTCCCGCCGGTTTCTGGCCGGTTTGGGTGCTCTGGCAGTCCGAGGTGCGGCGGCGGCACTCCATAGCGCGGTGGCGCAGCGGCGCTCTTTGGAGGAGGGGTCCGGCAGCGGGGATCCCTGGGGGAGACGCTGGAGGCCAGGGGTCCACGCGGCGGCACCGGCGTAGGAAGGAGGAGGGGGTCTCGGGTTGCGTGACCCCGCGTGCGGCGCGACCGCGACCCGCATGTCGCGGGTCGCTGCGGGGAAAGGAGACCGGCCATCAAGGCCGGTCGGTGGTGATGGGTCATGACCACCTGGCCGCGACAGCTTGAACCGGACCCGCGGTCGGGCCGCAGGCTGGCAGTGGGCGTACCGGCCGGTTCGGGCCGGTCCAGCCCAAGGGAGTGCCCCCTTTGAATTTATGATGCCCGTAGCTATCGCTACGGGAGTCCGTTTTGTGCGCCGTCAGTGGCAGCGCAGACCTTGCATCGAGGGGAATTCTTTGAGAAGGTTTTAGTAATTTTTAATTCCCGAAAAGAGGGGCCTCGGTGGCGCAAAACCTACGTCGTGGGGGTTGTCGTCATTCCGGGAATCTTGTTTTGAGCGGCGCGGACGCATCTGAATTCCTCTTTGAGTGTCGTCAGTTGCGTTGGGACCCCAGGCACTGAGGTGGAGGTTTCCAAGGTGGTTTCGGGCGTTGAGACTGGATTTGAGGGGTGGGCCCCACGGCCCATCTTTCGAGTTGCGTGCAGCGTTTCACGGCTTTCACACCGGGCGTCCGTTCGGGGCGTGCGAGTAGTCGATTCTGGATGTTTTTCCGAGGGGATTGCAGTGGTGCAATCTGCCCTCCCTAATTCGACACGACGGTGCGGGGCCGTGAGGGTCGTTTCACGAGTTGATGGTGATTTTCCATCTTTATAAATGGGCTACCGTTTTGGACAAGTGAATAGTCCATATTGGGTGCTTTTTTGAGAGGATCGCAACGGTGTGATCCATTCGTTGAGTTTCGGGATCGGGATGTGGGTCCCACGTGGCACCGCTCGTGTGCGGTGCGCCGGAATGCATCTTTTTCTCTGGATATCCTTTGCACTCATGTGAGTAGTGCTTTTGACGTGTTTTCCCGAGGGGATCGCAATGGTGCGATGCGCCCGACTGTTTTCGGGGCCGAGGCTCGGGATCACGGGACGTCATTCGGGCGTGAGACGGTGTTGGTGACTTTTCCGTCGATATCCATTGGAGGCGAGTAAGTAGTCGATCTCGCGTGTTTTTTCACGAGGATTACAACGGTGAGATCTGTTTGGTTGTGTGCAGCCTCTTGCGTGATTTTGTGAAATTTGGAAATGAGAAGGTGCCTAGGGGGCAGTTCTTCTACTGTGGTTACAGTGGACCCTTGGCCTATGATCGCGTGCACTCCCATGTGAGTGAAGTAATGCTTTCTTGGATGTGGTTTTCTATGCCTCAGTCGTTGAGGCAGCAAGTTGGAAATGTTATGTCACGCCTTCACGTTGACGTTGGGTGCCGTGTGCACGATAGCCTTTGGGCTGGAACGTGGTATACTCTGGGAGTATACGGGAACCTTTGGAGGTATGTGTGTGTTGAACCCGAGATGTTCGTGCGCTTGGTTGGGGTTGACTTGGGGCCACACGTCGTGTGGGCCCCATGTGTGTGTCGTGTTTTTCTTTGCATACTTTGACCTCTCGTGATATAGAGGGTCCCTCTGTGCTCATTTATTTGACCAGCAGGGTGGAGCTTTTCCCCTGGCTCTGTGCTCGTTTGTTTGACCAGCAGGGTTGAGTGGTATCCCCTGGTTTCGTTCTCGATGGATCGGCCGGTGGTAGTGCTAGTGACACCTAGTAATGGAATAGGCATTGAACCCCTTTTGGGTGTGTTGTACTGGAGTTGGGTGGTTGAGCGATACCCACTACATTTTTGATTGGATAGTGGTGTACCCTACAGTAGATATGGCTAGAGCAGTTCTGAGTTCTACCCCCCAGCTGGGCTGAGTAGTGGGTTACTCATCGACTTCTTCGGGTTTACCCTCCAGCAGGGCTGGGCAGTGGGTTGCTCGCTGACTTCTAGGGTTTACCCTCCAGTAGAGACTTGGTAGTGGGTCACCCAACACACATTGGGTCTACCCTCTAGCAGAGACTGGGCAGTGGGTCACCTGACACACTTTGGGTCTACCCTCCAGTAGAGACTGGGAAGTGGGTCACCCGACACACTTTGGGTCTACCCTCCAGCACAGAATGGGCGGTGGGTCACCCGAGGACCCATTAGGGTCTACCCTCCATCTGGGCAGGGCAGTGGGTCTCCCGTCATCTTGTTCCAGGTTTACCCTCCAGCAAGGCTGGGCAGTGGGTCGCCTGACAGCTTATTCCAATTCTACCGTCCAGTAAGGCTGGGCAGTGGGTCGCCTGTCAACTTGTTATGGTTTACCCTCCAGCGGGACTGGGCAGTGGGTCACCCAATATCGTATCCTTGGTCTACCCTCTAGCAGGGCTGGGCAGTGGGTCACCAAGTGATGTGTTATGGTCTACCCTCCAGTGAGGATGGGTAGTGGGTTGTTGGATGATGTATTATGGTTTACCCTCCAGCAGGTCTGGGAAGTGGGACACATGTTGTCATTCCAAACCTAGTCCTTTCGACTAGGCTAGTCTGTGGCTTTCCTCCATGATTACCGAAGTAGGACCCTTTGTTGTACGGGTCGGTGATGGAACAACTTTGACTTTGAGGATACCTATCGACTGCGGGGGAGTGACGAGTTATGGTTTGACGTTCCCCCAGAACTCTCAAGTACGAGGGGCACATTCCCCACCGAGACGCGTTCCTGTGACGCGATCTAAAACCGTGCAGGAGAGTCAGTGCCACCCAAAGTGGATAGTGTCAAGGTGCGGTGATTGAGCCCCTTGGCTTGCGGTTCGGGGCATACGTGCGGGATGATGGGCATCAATGGTGTTTCTTCTGGGACTGTAGGTGACTAACTTTTCTTGGGATGACCTATGGGACAGAGATCCCCTCACGGTCTTGTTCGGGCTTCTTGAAAGATCATATGAATATGTATGTACCTTATTTCAGTACCCACTTCTTTGGATTGGTTACTCTCCCTCTAGGAGAGGCAAAGACGCGTGGTGTATGCGACGTGCTTTCCGCGTCTAGCTTCTCGTGGTGGGATTAGTCTAATCACCTGCTATAGGTAGCGAGGACTCGATGAGAATTTCATCTTCTCACCATTTCTAGCTCCTTGTGTCTGGACGAGTCTACCTCTTTTCTTTTGATGGGTTGAGCTAGACTCTCTACTAGTATTCTACTGCACTCTCTGTTGTACTGTTCTACTCCATGTTCTCTCTCCTGCTCACCCTTCGATACCTCCTTTGTTGCTCCCTCGAGACTTAGGGGTATCCAACTAGGTATTTTTATACTCACCCCTACTTGGGCTTTGCCCGCACTTGGTGTGCCCTTGAAAACGACAGACAGGTGGAGCGTGGCTTCAGTGGAGCGTAGGAGCATAGGATCTTGGGAGCTTGGACCGCGTACGGTGGTCGTGGATGGGTTCCATGTGGTAGACCCATCAGCTGTTTCTTTTTGTTTACTTGTTTCCAGGTTGTGGCAGTTTTTGGTTGGGGGCGTGGTTTGCCCCTTTCTTTTCAGCTTGTACTTTGTACTGTTAGAGGTCGATGCACTTTGTGGTTTATATATACCAGTTGCCCTTTTCTTTACTTGTCTATCCTTTTACTCTGCACTATTTCATTGAGTGGGCTGCGTGTGTGTGTGTGTACAGGTACTTAGGCAAAGGCCACCCCGAGTTTTTGTGCCTTTGGCGCTAGTCGCCAGCCCCTGGCCTATGGAGGCGGGCTTGGGTTAGTTGCGGCTCGAGCCCGGGTAGGGTCGGGTCGTGACAATATCCCACTTAACATCTTCCATATCTAATCAAACAGATTTATCATTCCCATTTAAATTTTAGTCTATATTTCTCCTCATTTATTTTTAATATCCCATTTTAGATTTCGAGATTTATATAAATATACATGTTTAAATACTTTTCTCTTTGGATCATTTCAGTGTTGTATTATAATATTCTTTCTCGCCTAATTCAAGCATCCTCTCCTAATACCTAACACATGTATGTTTTCCAAATATAATATAGATGGTTTATAAATTCGTAGTTTCTTCTATGTATTTTTAAAATATTTATCATAATATGACATTAAATTCTCAGAATTTTTTTAATTAATGTACCTTCATAAATATTATCTTGAACAAAAACACCTCTAACATAGTGGTAATTCATTAAAATAAACCATTACATTATTATATATAACATACATTTATTCATTAAAATGTGATAAGAAAATTATGTATGTGTTGGGCTTCCAATTCACTTTTATACATCCAATTTTACACTTAAACGAACAAGGTAAATTAGATACGCATCTAGGGCTTTGGTGGTGTAACCATTATATATTGTATTTTGAATCCTGGTAACGTTTATTATTTTTTACATTGAATAATAACCTTTATATATTTCTTTTCATTCCCTTATTATCTTTTTATATTCCTTTTCATGGTAGTATCTCATGTTCTGTATATCTACCTTATGTGTCACCAAAAAATTATAATATTTGAGGAAATAACTCTTAAGTATCTTTAAGAAACTCTTAAATATTCCCATGGTACTTCAACCAATCTGAAGCAGATACTTTGAAACATTTTTTATTCAGTGTATTAGCCACTCTCTTCTTCTCATTTATAACAAAAAATCTTAATATTATTAATAAAGGGGAATTAATTTTATTCCAAAAAATAAATAATTAAATAAAATTCATAGTTTTTGAAATTAAAATAAACACTCCCAAAAATGTAATTAAATAATATTTTAATCCCTAAACTCTCTAAAACCCAATAAATTAATTTATGTGTAGAAATGGAATTATTTAAACATTAACAATATTTATTTTATTAATTTCCTCTATTACAAGATATTTCTGGATTTTTTGGAGTTGATATAACACTTAATGACAAAAAATTAATCATAAAATACCATAATGAATGCTTAATTGATTACCAAATTTAGAGTGGAAATATTATGATGTTACAATATATTTTACAACTTTTTTCTAGAGAGAACAAAAATGTAGAGATGTATTTTATGTTGTTTCTTATGTGTTAAATAATGTTACGCAACTTCCTCTAATCAAATATATTTTTTATGTTAGTGATATTTGGATGATTTTATTTTTATACATTATAATTCTTCACAGAATTCCCTATAGTAATTTAAACTATCAAGATATTAGGTTTATATTTTGCAACTGAAATGTTATGTAAAATGATTTGGGAACTCAAATGAATTTGATAATGACTTGTCATCTATATAAAATGGTCAATTTTAGTGAACTATATGATTTTTTAATGATATTATTTATAAATTTATCCTTGATTTTATTGGTTTATAGGATGACTTTGTTGCTTTTGTAATGTTTTTGTAACACTAGTTACAAAAAATCTATTCATATGGCTCTATTTGTGGAATTATGTGGATGGTCATGATAATGATATATATATTAGATGGATGGTGAAGGGTGGTATTAGTAAAATAGAATTATTATTTTAAATTAATTTTTATGTGGGATAACGTATAAGATAAGAAACTCTGAGCTTAAACAGACAATGAAATCTTATTATTTAATATGTTACCATTTTAATTTAGCTATTAAATTAGTGGGTATGAATAGTACTAATGACACTATGAAATATATGATGTTAATAATAATTGACAAATTATTTATTAATTATTTTTAATTAATCACTCAAATTTTTATTAATGTCGATTTATTCTTCAAAAATATATTTTCTACAAAAATTATTATTTTTTCATTTTATGAGTTAATATTATTATTAATTTTTGGAAATTTTAGAAAATTAATTTCATAAAATAAGATTAATTTTTATATAATAATATCATGTTTTACATTGATTGAAATTTTGGGATTTTTTTGAAAAAATTTGTTTTTCAGTGAATTTTGAAAAATAACATTTTAAAAAAAATGTCATTTCCTTTCAATAAATTAAATAATTAAAAATGCCCATTATGTTCTTAGTTTTTTTTAAATTAATATAATTATTATTTATTTATAATTCTTCAACCTAAATTCTTTTGAATCAAATTTATATTGTATTTTAGAATAAGTTTATTATTGGGTTTAAAACAAGATTTTTTTTCTGAAAGTTATTTTAAAGAACAAAAAGTTTCTCCTTTTAATTAATTAAAATAATCCCTAATGAGGAATGTATTAAATGAAATTTTTAGACTATATATCACCTAATATTAATTTATTTTCATATAATAATTATTATTATTCATAGAGTTTATATAAATTCAATAATTTTGTGAAAAATACACTTAATGAAAACCCATTTTTTTTATCACATCTGTAGGTTTTGTTTCACATTTTATTTTTCAAATTACGTAAACTAAATTTGGTAAAATGGATTAAATATACATATTCATAAATGAAAAATTAAGTAGTATTTTCATTTTTCTTTTTTTTCATAAGAAATTTTTCATGGTAAAAAATATTTACCACAGTATGGGTAAACTAATGAAAGAAGGTTAAGTTAAAAGGTAAAAGAATAAATTACCTACAAACTAAACCTTTAAATGCGAGTATGGTGTTATTATATACTATAAACATAATTTAAAACATTAATTATCAATATAACTGGTTGGGATTACTTCTATCTAAATTTGGTTGGCATTAAATATAAAATAATCATTATTTAATCACTTAAAACCACTCCTCCTCATGTATGAATACCACTCCTCACCATGCCATTTTTCATCACATGACATGATTTTACTAAAACCTATAAAAAACATATCCTCTCAAATTTCCCTAATTACGTGTTCTTCTTGCCTCACCCAATGACCAATTCCAATCTCTTTAAAGTATCCTTCAAGTATGTGATATTCAACAGGTAATTTTTTGAACCCACTTCTCTTAATTTCATTTATTCTTCAACTTTACCATCACCTACATAATACATCACATAATAATAACTAAATAATCATTTATTTACTATAATTTTATATTTAAATGTTAATATTTTATATCAGTCCCTTTTATTATCTTCTCTTATTCAAAGAAATGAAATCATTTTCCAAATTATGGTGGTTAATTGTCTCCATGAATAATGATATTTCATTTTATATTACCACCATAAATGAAGTTCAAATAAGTAAAATTATAGTTAAAAAATATTTAAATTTTTAAATTATAACATATTACCTATTTTGAAGATTATATATAGACAAAAAACTAAAAAAAATAAAACAAGTTCATGATGTTCAGAAAAACCACCAAATTAAACTAATCATTTATCATTAACAATTTATCAAATGAATTAATCCTCATGAAATAAAGAGATATGATATATGGGAAAATTTATAGTCATATAATTTCATTTATAATATTTCATTCTACTTATGGTTTTGTAATCCAAATTTACAATAACATCCATAATTATACACAAGTGAACCGACCATGAAACCATGCAACGAACACACCTGAAATAATGAAAATCGTGAAATATTATTAACAAATGGGTGGTAATATGTTTTAAAAGTATTATTTAAGGCATTTAAAATATGATTATAGTTATGGAATGAATTAATAATATTCTTTATACCTTTATACATGAGGTTAAATCACACAAAAACTAAGGGGAATCATGAGGCAAGGGCTTCTCATCTCACATTTACTTCCATGATATATATGACTTATTCACCACTTATGTCATCTTGGGGGTGTATATAATGAAATTTGATATATCATATCATAAATATAATTACGTTATTGTTATAAAATGTTTCATTTGATAATTATTACTTTTAGCGGGCATATAATTTGACTAATTACAAAGTGGTCATGGAATTCATAACCCAATTTGAATTATTTTGGTAAAACATCTACATCATGAATTATTTCAAAAAATAATATTTGTGAAATTAATTTTGAATATATAATTTTTTATTTTCAATTTTTTATGTTTACCTATATAAAATACACATATTATTTTCGTATGATTAATTTTCCCATCAATGATATGATATTTATAAGGGACTTTCTTTTAACAAAATAATCTTTATAATATTTTCCTTAAATATATACTTGTCTTCCATGTCCATGTTTTCTAAAAAATCCATAATTTGTTTTTATTATTTTATTATTATTTAATTAATTTTGACTCATGTTTATTTTTTTACAAAATGGTTTGAATATATTATTATTTTCATTTTCTAAATGATGTTGTTTGTTTATTTTTTGAAAAAAAAAACAAAAGGAATGTTTTTTTAACTTATACTGCATTACTGGTTTTCCCATCCATTAGAATGATTTAAGTCTTTAATGATTACTATATAAGTTTTCATGGTTATTTTCAATAAAAAAAATTTGTTATGACGTCTTCAGTGTTTTTATTTTAATAGTTTTTTTGGCTAAAAATTGTATTACACAACTTGAAAAAGGGTTTCAAAATATTTTATGATGAAAAAGTGAAAGCATATAAATTTTTTTAATAATATGATAGTTCTGAATTATAAAATTTGGTGTCCCATATAGTATTGGGTGAGCCCATTATAGCTTATATGATGTGGTTGACCAGATAGCACAGGGTGATCCCGTTACAACATATATTATGGGGTCACCCCGATAGGGTCGAGTGATCCCATTACATCTTATATAGTGGGCTGGACGAGATAGAATCAAGTGAGACCTTTATAGATATGGGCGTACATTGATAATTATCTAATACATTTTTTTAATGATTATATTGTAATTTGGCGATATGGTTATTCAATTTAAAAGCATTTTTAAATGGGTTTAATGAATGTAATTCTCAATGATACAAAAAGGGTTTTATTTTTCTTTCTATGGGTTTTAATTTTTTTATTTGAGAAAAAAATTTGTGGGTTTTCATATGAAAATTATGTATTTCAATATCTAAATGAAATTTGAGATAAACGTAAATGTTATATGGGATTTCATGTTTTCCTCATGACTAATTGTTTCCTTTCATTATGTCCCATAATGATATTTTATTATCATCCCACTTTTTTAAAACAAATCCTTGGTTTTTAAAGAATAATAGGAAGAATGATGAGATCATGAAAAGATTTCATAATATATTTCATCGAAAGACGACATGTTTTATTTTAAAAATGTTCCATTTGGTGTAAAAAACTGATACTGAGTATAAGTGTCCACTTGTAATGTATGATTTTATTATGTAATAGTTTTTCTTAATTCACTAATACTATAAACCTTAATAAAATTTGGAAAAAATTTATTTATCATTTAAAAAGAACAATAATATGTATTTTTTAGGATAGGTCCTTATAGTGATACAAGAGAAGGTTTTAGACAACATTGGAGATTATTATGTTGGTATTATGAGGTTTTTTTAAGAGTTGTGGAAATCATCATGGGTTTACAAGTATAAGGTTGATTATAAGTTAAATGGTTTAGACACAACTTTTTTTGTCTAAAGTGAAGAATTATTAAAAAATTAATGATATTTTGGGAGAATAGATTTATTAAGGTAAAATATTTATATATAAATGATTTCAAGGGTAACGTTTCCAAGAGTTTCTACGGGTATCACCTTTAAAAGTACTATTATTATTTTTACATGTAATAATTAATTTCTTATTTTAATGGTGTTACTTTATACATATTAATGATATTTTATCAATATAGAAGTAATGTGATCTTTCACAACCATACCATCCCTTATTTATTATTTTATTATCATTATTACTGAAAAATCATGTTCAAATGATATAGATTGTTTTCTGATGTGAGTATTAATATCGCCTGCATGAAACTATTGGAATTATCTAAAAAAAATTCTTTTCTCAAAAATTTTATGGATCATGGTATCTTTTTCATTTGATTTAAAAATCATAATTTTACTAACTCTCTTGAAAAAGTATATTACAAAAAGGACATGACCATTTACTTTCAAAAATTTGGGCATCATGTTAGAATGTATATGGGATGTCAAAGAAATCCTAATTTCTGGGATTAGGTGATGAATTATTTTCTTAGGTTCAAAGTACACAACATTTTATGATGAAATTGATGAATCATAAGGATGTAATTTATATCTTTTATTATAATAATATTTTATTAAGGAATAAAATGATAAACTATGGTTAATGGTTTAACAATGAATTTGGATAAAGGATAAGTTTTTGTATTGTGTTTTCAATTTTATAATATAGTGTCCGTTTATAAATATTATAGGATTCAAGGAATTCCTTTGGAATTTTTTATATTATGTTTTGTTATCACAAATTTTAAAGCATATGTTATATAGAGTAGATTCCTTGGAAAAGTGGAAAAAAGATGATAATTTTAAGGTACATATTACCCTTAACATTATGATATGAAAAAACAAATATATGAGGAAAACATCCATTACATTTGGTTAACATAAGTTTAATGTTATTTGAAGTATCTTTAGTATATTTATTCTTATGATTTGAGGAAATTATGTGTTCTTATGTTTTTGTATAAAAAATGAAGGTTATGTGATAAAATTTGTGTTAAATATATTATGGTTTTTTAATATTTTAATGACATGTCTATAATTTTATAAGGAATATATTAATATAGTTAAAGAAAACGAATAGCCCAAAGGATGGATGAAAACCCATCGTCTCTAAGAAGGGTGTAGGAATTGAACCCACAACTGAACGGTGAAAATGAAACATCACCTACTAATGGCCTACCTCATGTCCTTATTAGTATGAAATTTTTTTAGTTAAACAATTAGATCAATGAAAAATAAATTTATCTCATGACGGTATTTTTTATCGTTTTGATAACAATGGGATTGGAAATTTATTTAGGGATTAAGTTATCCATGTTATTCTGAAGATGTTCTATATTTTGAAAATTGTATATGATTAAGTTATTTGGAATACTATGGGATATATTTTGAGAAATAAAGCATTAATTATCTTTTAGAAGAATATATGATTTATGGTGATTTGGGTTATTTATTAAAATGAATATCTGACTAGGTAAACTTCATTTTGAAAAGAGACATTAAGAGTGATCTATATTATTTATATATTAATACCACATTTATCATATAAAACAATGCGATCAAATCATTATGATTTTTGGGTTTCAATTTTAATCTAGATTATTTTTTAGGAATATTTAGGATTATTATTTTATGAATGATCTATGTTTAACTTTGGGTATTACTATTGAATTTTGGTAATTTAGGTAAGAAACATTTATCTAAAATGGTCATTCATTTTAGAAAATATTTGGATGATATTATAATATTAAAGTATCAATATTTACTTATGTTATTTTCATATGTAGAAAAATAATTCCTCAATTTAATAATATTATTTTCGAATAAAAAATTTATCCATATACTTTTCTTAGAAATGAATGAATGGTATTTTAACCCATAACAGATTTATGGTTTTGTTGTGGTTAACTTTTTAACAACCAAGATTTCTATCACCCTCTATCATGACCTGATAATTATAATTCTCTTCCATGTCCATGTTTTCATACATGGAAACCTAATATGCATTATTAAAAATTAAATTCTTACATTCCTTTCTCACTTTTCAAGTATAAGCTTTATTGATCCTTTTTATAATGTCAGATTTGAACGTAGGTAATTCATAAAGTCAAACCCCTTGTTTCTTATCCTGAGATCAAATTGTGGGGAAATAATTTATTAAGAAGGGTAAAATGTAGCATCCCATGATTTTAAAAAAGAAATGACTACCTTTTACAGCATAAACTATACGTAACCACGAGCTTAAACAGACTATATAACATTATTATTTAAAGTGTGTCTGTAATAATCTAGTCATTAAATTGTCAGAAATGAAATGTATTAACAAGATCATGAAATATATAATGTTCATACTCATATATATAGTTTTAGTTAATTATTTTGAAATAATCACTCAAATTTTACTAAAGTAATTTTATTCTTCAAAAATACATTTTCTTCAAAATATAGTATTTTTAATTTTATAATTGAATATTATTATTAATTTTTTGAACATTTAGAAAACTGATTTCATAAAATAAACTAAAATTTTGAAATAATAATATCATGTTTTACCATGGGTTAAATTTTAGTATTCATTTGAAAATATTGGGTTTTTATTGAATACTGAAAAATACAGTTATTTGTTAAAATGTCATTTTATTTCAATAAATTCCAAAATATAAAAGTAAAATTATGTAATCAATTTAAATTTAACAAAAAAATTCATTATTTACTTATATTTAATACATCTAAATTATTTTGAAACAAATTTATATTATATTTTAAAAAAATATTTCATTGTTTAAAAGAATATTTTTTCTGAAATGTGTTTCAAAGTACATAATGTAATAGCTGAGACCTCTCTGGTCCATTCCTTTGTGAAATTATGGTGTTTGAGGTGATTCAAGTGATAAAGTGTACTTATCCCCAAGAATTTTACAATTTTTCAGTTCGATGAACAGTTATATCGGTGAATTCTAATGGTAACCTCTCTTTCCTTTGCCAAATTACAAATTCGTTGAATAGTTCCATCGGTGAACTATTCTAATGGTATCCAATCTTTTGTTTTCCAAATTTCCAATTCTGTTAACAATTCCATAGGTGAATAGTTCTATTAGTATCCTATAACGTCAACCTCCCTTTCCTTTTCCAAATTTTAAATTTTGTGAACAGTTTCATCCATGAACAGTTCTATCGGTAACCTCTAATGGTGACCTTTTCTTTCCTTTTTCAAATTTTGAGTTTATGAACAGTGTTTCCTGAATGGTAACCTTCTAATAGTGACATTTTTTTCCTTTTCAAAATTTTGATTTCATGAAATGTGTTTCCATAATGGTGAACTTCTAACAGTGACCTTTTTTCCCTTTTCCAAATTTTGAGTTCATGAACAGTTTTTCCAGAATGGTGACCTTTTCTTTCCTTTTGTGAAATTTTGAGGTCATAAACTGTGTTTCCAGAACAGTGACCTTTTCTTTCCTTTTTCAAATATTTAGTTCATGAATATTGTTTCTAGAATAGTGACCTTATAACGGTGAGGCTCATGAACAATGTCTAATGGTGAGGTTCATGAATATTATTTTTCCTTTTCCAAATTTTGAGATCGTGAATAGTGTTTCCAGCTTCCTACAGTTTCAACCCTTTAACATTTTCCTTTGATGTAAAATGCATTTAAGGCCTCGTTTTAAGGACTCTCAGGTAGATTTAAAGGCCATAACTCCTATATTGATTATTCCTAAGGCTTGGGATGTTTTTTTACTACGTAAAACCGTGTGGTTTAATGTGATCCACTTTTAATTGGAAATCAAGCATATCTTAAACCATTGCTCCATTAAATCTTCTAAAGGGATGGAATATATTCCTCCAAATTTCTTCCTCTTTCTTCTTGACTATGATACCCTAAAACCTTTTATTCTATTATATAGGAGTTTCATAATCAAAATTTCTTCCTCGGATTGGTTTTTCTCTGTCTTGATGCAATAGAGATGTCTTGGTCAATCTTCGATAAAAGGTATGGTTTATAGTCATTATTTTGGGTTTTATCTACTCCTATTTCTACTTTCCATTTTATATCATTTGATCTCCATGATTCTAATAAAGGTTTCTTGTGTTTTAGTGGGTAATGTTGTATCGTGGCATCCTCGGGTGGATGCAGTTGTCACAAGAGGAGGATCGTGACCCATTGTGTAGACTGTTCTCATATAAATAACATCAATAACTGTTTGAGGTAGGGGATTCATTTCTTATCTTTTCCTTTACGTGCAACTATATTGTTATCATGTTTTATTCCAATGGACCACAATGGAATTGACATAATAAATATTTGAACCAGATAAATAAATTGATATATGTCATATGTTATTTCCACTTGTTTTATAGATTCAGTGATATCCATGCTTGCTATGTTAAGCTGTTCGTTCTTGATGAGAATTGTGATGTGAGCGTGGATGGCTATTATGATATGCGGGGACATGGAGACTTTTGGTTGTGGCAGTAGATGATTCCTAGAGTGGCGAGATGGATCTGTTTATGCATGTTGGTGTTGTTACACCCCGAGATTTTATGAGATATATTACTTTTCATTTGCTTGATGCCTTCTATTATACACTACACCATGATTATCTTGTAGTATATGCAACACTGTGTGACCTTGCAGTATACGCAACACTATTCTTGGCTCGTGTAACACACAATTTCAAGTTCGTTTTGTGGGAATTACTCTACGCAACATTAAGTATTGATTTTGTTTAATGTATAAATGAAATAAGTTTTGATTATGTTATACACAACACCAAATAGAGCTTTCACTACACGCAGCCCTGACATGGCCTGTATTACACGTAATCAAGACCTTCTTCGATAGTATGTGTAGTACGCAATATCGAGTTTCACTAAATGAGATATTTTGATAATATTATTATGAACTAGACGATATGAATAGTAATGCCCACTTTTTTGAAATTTTATAAATTTTATCTTTCAAAATGGACTTCATTTTGGGATTTGGAATATCAAAATTAGCCTAGGGTGATTGTTTGGTATTTTTCAGAAAAAAATCATTTTTTGATGAATAGTTAAAACACTATGTTACTATTTAAAAACCAACTTTTCATTTAAATAATTATTTATTTTATTTAAATTTATTTTATGTCAAAATTGATACATAATACATATATATGTTCAATGCAATTCATTGGAGTAATTTTATAATAATTTTAGATATATAAAAATTTTATTGAACTTTTCAAAGTCTTTTACCCACCTCCTAGGAGAATTTAAAATTTTACATAAAACTAAATTTTACCGCTTCTGTGTGTGGAATTTCTAAAATCCGAGAGACACGGTTAATATCAAGGAGTAAAATGTGGTTTAATAAGATAAAAATAATTTTTGGTGAATAGTAACTTTTTACTTTTATTTATCGTGGTTAAAAGTAAATAGGGTAATTAAGGGTAAAAATGATATTATTATTACGCTAACACAAATCTTAATTATATTGGATAAGCGTAATTCGGCCAAAAAAACCTTTGGGATAAAATATTACCCTTTAGTTCCACTTGGATTAGAATAGTACATTTATTATTATTTTATTTAAAGTAGAGTAAAAAAAGTTAAAATCAAAGTTTAATAACTAAAAAAATTCAATTATAGGGTTATACAGAAGATAAATTCAACTATATATATTCATTAGAAAGATAAAAATATTTCCTACATTATGGTATTTTATTTATAATTTTTAGACATTATATAATATAATTTATATATGAAACAATGATGATGAAGTAATTACATTATTAATTAAATATTAACATATTTGATGTTATCAATACCCAAATAAATGTAATTTTAGGCTTTTTACGAATTACAATAATTGCTTAGGTTAAAATGAAATGTTATTATTTATTCAATTTACTTTTTTCAAACTAATCATGATGTTATTAGTTTCACAAAAATCAATTACCAAATAGTGTCAAAATTGACATAAAATAGTTTTTAAAACAAATATTATATTATTAATTGTTATTCTATTCCTAAAAAGATATGGTTCATCAAAATGACCTATATAAGGTTATATATATTAATAATTAACCACTTGGGATTCGTTTGGAATGTTATTGTATGTTTATTAACCATATAGTGTAAGAAAACAAGAAGACGCGGTAAAAGTTAAATTATTTAACTTAGAGTTAAATCTAAATTATAATGTTAAAATAGTAACCTAAACATGTATAAAATCTATTTGATGAGATTATTTTGACCCATCCCCACTTTATCTTAGAAATAAATCAATTTTGAGCTATTATAAACTTAATATGACTTTATTATAAAATAATATTTTATGTTTTTGTTAAGGTGCCCCTCTCCTCCCTTATAAAAGGTCACCTCCTCCCTCTTCTCCTTACACAATTTTGAGCCTTCATTCTCAGCCAACCCATGTACATTTCCCATATAAACTTCCCTAGAAACATTATATAGGTTATGGTCTCCTCATAATACCAACTCTAATTCCTTAAGAGGAAGCTTAAAAGAGGTGCGTTGAAGAAGAGGTAATCTCTTCTACTGATTCTTTCAAGTTTTCTTTCTTCTTTATATTCTTCTTCTTTAGTTGTTTCATTATAAAGTAAGAACATATGCATCAATAATATACTTATATTTTATTATAAATATTAAACAACCCCATTTAACCTTCTATCCATCATACGGAAGATGAAATCACCACGTGTGTGTACGTACGGAATATCGTCTCCACGCCGGGGTGTAATCTGTTTTTCGACCACCACCTTACTTGGATGGGTATAATGGTGTAAATAATAACTATATATAGTTATTATAACATCATACTGATTCTGAGATATTATATCATCAACTACAATTCAATTCAATAATTATGGGAGTGATATCATCGCTCGTGTGTACGTATAGATCACCAACTCCATGACGTGATGAGATTCATTCTCCATGTTAATCATTCAAGAATGATTCTAAATTATATATAATGAATAATAATGAAATATATGACATTATAAATCTACTGTATTTATGTATATATATATGTCATCTACTTACTTCCATTCAAGTCAATAAGGAAAGGAAAACAGTGTTCATGCGTACATACGGCCTACTGTCTCCATGAACGGTGTATTTCATTTCATTTATCTATATTATATATATATATATACTGAATATATATGATATAAAAATCATCATTTAAATTCTCTAAGTATGTAAATCATGTTATAAGTAATAATAATATCAATAACAACAATTCCAAACTCGTACGATAAATAAAAAGATTTTACCCAAAATGTTGTATTAATATGGATTTACAAAAGAACGGGTAATATAAATTCATAAGTGAACAATATATGATAACATAACAATGAATATGATTCTATAATAATTAAATTACATTATTTAAATCATTATACAGGAGTTTCGGAAACGTACGAAGCATATCGTTCCTAAGGTAAGGGATAATTATTCCAATATCGTTCTTATATGAGATTGTTTATTCGTAAGTATTTACAGGGGTTATTGTTATCATCCATGTCCATGTTTTCAAAAAGTGTTTTCATGTATGTTCAATTTCATTTTTACCCATTTTTTACTTTTACCATAGGTTATGAATGGAATATTTCTTTTTTTCACCATACGACGAACATTTTTACTTTTCTGTTAAAAGTATGAGGAGAATGTTTTTTTTAACTTATACGGCATGAATGGATTTTTACGGTTTTATAACAACTTATTTTCACAATTCATACACTACAATATTTCATGATTATTTTCAACAAAATCATTTTCTTTTAAAATTTCATGGAATTTTGTGAAAAGAAATTGATTTTGAAGAAGAAAGGATATTTTCCTCCAGAATTCATTTCAAGTGTTTTGTCAAAACTATTTTCCGTATAAGATGAAATTATTTAGTATGTTTATGTTTAAAGTATAATGACTCAATTATTTACATGGTTTGATTTTTATTATGATTATATTATATCCATTTATTTAATTTGGATTATGTTATTATGGGAAGATGTTTATGAAACCCATTTTATTCGTTGGGTTATTATGAATGATGTATGTTTATTTTGTGGCACACGAAATAATGATTTCATTATGAGATGGGTGGGATCCATATCTCCCTCCATTGCATTGGGTAAAGATTCATATCTCATGAGATAGACATTTCTGGAATGGTAAGTTAATCCAATTCAGTGATACATGACTGGAACGAGGAGTGAACTCTATTCAGAAAGGGACTTTGTCCACTAAGATGGTCTTGGAAGCAATGCATTGGATACTATGGAAATCATATCATGTGATTAACTGTTTTCCATAATTACATGTTTTATTACCATTCTATTTTATCATTATTGGTGTTCTTTTATGATATATTCCTTATATACTTTCAAGATTTATGTCTTTGCTCAAGATTTTGATGTTTAGATTTTATGTTCAAGTTTTTGCATTCAAATGTTTATGGATTGTTTTATGTTCTCTATGATTATCCTTACTGAGCATTTGAGCTCACCCTTTGTATGTTTTATTTTCCCCAGGATATAAAGAAATGTTTGAGGCAAGAAAACAAAAGGGTAATATCTTTATGAGAGATGTAGAAGATTGTTCTCCATGATTAGAAGATTATTTTTCCGAGTTTCCAAAGACGCTAAACTATTAAGGTCCTTGTGTGTTTGTTTTTGTTATGTATTATTTATTCTGCAAAAGTAATGTAATGTCTATGTATGTCAAGCTGTGGGTCTTTACAATTGGTATCAATGGGAGGGTTTAGTCAACATTTGGAAACTAGGATGCGAAAACATTAGTGAGATCGCTAGAGATATTTCTAATGTATGTCTAGGGATGTCCCTAAGGTTAAGTATAAGTATAGGTTATAGTCCTAGAATTATGGTAATGATCATAGAATTAAACCTAAGATGTTATATATTGAATGTAATCCCCATTGATTAGGTTGTTTTTCTAGTACGTGTCTTTCCTCTCATACTATATTTTTGGGTTTTAAGAAATGGTGGGATATAGGAGGATTCATGTTAATGGAGAATATGATGGACAATGGAATGATATTATTCATGAGCAACCAAATGAAATGGGATTTAGATGTCCAAACATCATTATTATGTCTAATCATCAATATCAAAATATGATCAATAATATCAACATTGGTAAGTTTCTTGACTCGGCTAATAATAGAAATACAGAGTTTCATGATGATCATGGAGGAAATAAAGTTAAATTTCACTCATGTAAATCATGTGGGAAAAGGCATCAAGGAGAATGTTTAAAAGAAAGTGGACGATGCTTTGGGTGTGGAAAATAAGGACACAAATCCAGTAATTGTAATGGAAAAGGTTCAGTTAACACAATGGAAAAGGATAATGGTATTACTATTACATCAACAATGGTTAAATTTTTTAAATGTGGAATGTACGGGCATTATGCAAACCAATGCCCTAAGGGAAAATCTCATGAAGAGAATCAGCATAGTCATATGGGTAGTATTTATGTGGATGATGATGAAGAGACTTCAAATGATATATGAGATGAAATAAATGATGAAGCTCAGTCAGTGGTTTAAGAAGGTAGTGGAATGATTGTATGTTTATTAAGAATAATGTATGCTACTATAGAATAAATAAAAATCAAAGGATTGTTACACCATTGTCTTTTCTTGAGTTTTTGAAAGTATATGATGAATGGTATCGGTAACCATGAAAGCTTATTCAAATATTTTTGGAAGGTAGATTATATGTTCATAATGAACGGATAAGTAGATAATGAGATGTTTGATTGTATTAATGAGCTCATGACTGGTATAAGGACAAAGTGATATCATGGTTTGAGTATACAGAATTTTGGGATTTTGGTATGTGGAAAGAGTAATCTTTTGACAACAGTCATGTTTTCACTAAGGTTTAATGGGTACTCATTTTTCTAGAGAATACATGATTAAGGAATTCACATGTTTGTAATGTGACCAACAAGATATATATATATCTTATGACATACAGGCGATAAATGATTGTATTCAATGCATGGTAGATGACCTTTCTTGTAATCATTTTATTTATACTATGATATTGGACAAATGTATTTTGGATAAACCTAAAGATTGGATTCAATTAAGTTAGAAATCCGATAGTATTGTTTAAGGATAGAACTTTTTGATATTATTTTTGGAATTTTATAATAGTATAGTTTTAGAAATGTACAACCCGTAGGATGGGCGACAACCCGTCATGTCGGACAAGGATGCGGGAATTGAACCCACAAACGAAGTGACACAGGCCTTTATCACCTACCACTGGCCTATAGGATGTCCCAGGTTAGTAGAAACTAGTTTTATTTTATTAAGAGCTATGATAGATGAAGTATAAGTCCATTTTTTGAATCATATACAATTAACCTCACCATAGATGGACTTATGTATATTTGATCATGTTTTATAACCTTTTGTTTGAGACAGATGGAATAACCCATCATTCTACCACATTATCTGCTAACACTTCACGAATGAAAAATTAATCTACATTTCTTTAAGAGATGAAGTGGAAATTGTTCATGGAAGAAACAATAGTGAGATTTTACCAAAATCAAGTAAGTATTTATTTTAATTCAAAAAAATCATCAACATTAGGGAAATGATCTTGAAAACCAAAAAGTTTGTTTTAATGCCCTCATATCTGATGAATTAGATGGGACATTAGATCATCACAACTTTATGGTTTTGTGATTTTTGGATTGTTTATATCCATGTTCTCTACCACTCTTCATCCAAACATGATAGTTAGATTTCTCTTCAATATCCATATTTTCACCTATGTGGAAACCCAGTGATGAGTTAATTTGGGTAATCATTACATTTCTTATTTCACTTTTTAAAATTATGTTTTAGTATTTCTTTTTACGATGTGGGTTTCTATGAATGAAACTTTCAAGTAGTAAATGATTTATAAACCAGATGAATTTTGAGTGAGAAATTCATTTTAAGGGGGGTAGAATGTAACACCCCGAGATTTTATGAGATATATTATTTTTAATTTCTTTTATGTCTTTTATTATACACTACACCATGATTAGCTTGTATTATATTCAACACCGTATTACCTTGCAGTATAATCAACACTATTCTGGCATCGTGTTACACAAATTTCAGTTCCGTTTTGTTGGAATTATTCTACGCAACATTAATTATAGATTTTGTTTAATGTATAAATGAAATAAGTTTTGATTATGATATACACACCACCAAAAGGAGATTTCACTACACACAGCCTTAACTTAGCCTGTATTACCCGCAATGAAGACCTTCTTTGATGGTGTGTGTAGTATGAAATACTGAGTTTCACTAAACGAGATATTATTATAATATTATTATGAACTAGTCATTATGAAGAGTAATACCCAATTTTTTTAATTTTATAAATTTTATATTTCAAAATGGACTTTATTTTTTGATTCGAAATATCAAAATTAGCCTAGGGTAATTTTTGGTATTTTTCTGAAAACATTCAATTTTTGATGAATAGTGAAAACACGGGGTTACTATTTAAAAACTGACTTTTTTTTAAATAATTATTTATTTTATTAAAATTTATTTTAGATCAAAATTGATACATAATACCTATATATGTTCAATTTAATTCATTGGAGTAATTTTATAATAATTTTAGATATATACAAAATTTATTGAACTTTTCACAGTCTTTTACCCACCTCCTAAGAGAATTTTTAAATTTACAAAAACATAATTTTATGGATTCTGTGACTAAAATTTTAAAAATATAAGAGAAACTATTAATATAGAGGATTAAAATGTGGTTCAATAAGATAAAAATACTTTTTAATGAATAGTAACCTTTTACTTTTATTTACCACGGTTAAAAGTTAATAGGGTAATTAAGGTTAAAAATGATTTTATTATTACCCTAACATATGTCCTAATTCTATTGGATAAGTTTAATTCGACCAAAAACAACCATAGGGATGAAATATTAACCTTTAGGTCCACTTGGATAAGATTAGGACTTTTATTATTATATTATTTAAAGAAGAGTTAAAATAGTTAAAATCGATGTTTAATAACTAAAACATTTTTAATATAGGGTTATACATAAGATAAATTCGACCATAAATATTCATTAGAAAGATTAAAAGATTTAATACATAATATTATTTTATTTATAATTTTTATACATTAAATAATTTAGTTTATATATGACACAATGATGATAAAGTAATTACCTTACTAATGACATATTAACATAATTGATGTTATAAAAACCCAAATGAATGTAATTTAAGACTTTTTATAAATTCCACTAATTTTTTAGGTTAATATGACATTTTTTTATTGATTCAATTAACCTTTTATCGAACTAATAATGCTGTTATTATTTTTACAAAAATCAATTACCACATAGTGTCAAAATTGACCTAAAATTGTTTTTAAATTAAATATTATAATATTAATTGTTATTCTATTGATAAAAAACTAAGGTTAGGCCAAATGACTTATATAAGGTTATATATATTAATAATTAACCACTTTGGTTTATTTTGGCTTTTTATAGTAAGTTTATTAACCATATTGTGTAAGAAAACAATAAGACACACTAAAAGATAAATTATTTAACTTAAAGATTAATCTAGATGATAAGGTTAAAATAGTAACCTAAACTTGTCTAAAACATATTTTTTGAGAGGATTTAGACCCATACCCACTTAAAATTCTAAATAAATAAATTTGGTGCTATTATAAATGGAATATGACTTTATTATAAAATAATATTTTAAGTTTTTCCTAACGTTCCCCTCTCCTCCCTTATAAAAGGGCACCTCCTCCCTCTTCTATTTACACAATTTTGATCCTTCATTATCATCCAACCCCTATAAATTTCCCTTCTAAACATCCCTAGAATCATTATAGAGGTTTTTGTATCCTCAAAATACCAACTCTAGTGACTTAAGATGAATATTAAAAGAGATGCGTCAAAGAAGATGTAATATCTTCTACTGATTATTTCATGTTTTATTTCTTCTTTAACATCTTCTACATTAGTTTTTTAATTATCAATTAATAACATAGGTATCACTAATATAATGATATGTTATCATAAATATGAAAAAACCCCATTTCACCTTATATCCATCCTACGGAAAATGAAATCACCGTGTGTGCGTGCGTATGGAATACCGTCTCCACACCGTGGTGTAATCTGTTTTTCAAGCACCACCTTACTTGGATGGGTATGATGGTTTATAGAATAACTATATATAGTTATTATAACATCATAATGATTCTGAGTTATTTTATCATCCACTCCAATTCAATTCAATAATTATAGGAATGATATCATCGCTCGTGCGTACATACGGATTATCATCTCCACGACGTGATGAGAATCATTCTCCATGTTAACCATTCAAGAATGATTATAAAGTATATATAATGAATAATAATGATATATATGAAAGGATAAATCTACTATATTTATTTATATATGTATTTCATCTTCTTACTTCCATTCAAGTCAATAAGGAAAGGAAAACAGTGTTCATGCGTGCGTACAGCCTACCGTCTCCATGAACAGTGTATTTCATTTTATATATCTATCTATTATATATATATATCATGAATATATATGATACATAAATCATGATTTACAATCTAAAATTACGTAAATCATGATATATGTAATAATAATATCAGGAACAACAAGTCCAAACACATACGACAAATAAAACGATTTTACCCAAAACACTGCTTTAACATGGAATTTACAAAAGAACTGGTAATATAAAGTCATAAGTGAGCCATATATGATATAATAACAATGAATATGATTCTGTAATAAGTAAATGACATTATTTAAATCATTTCACAGGATGTTCGGATATGTACGAACCATATCGGACCTACGGTAAGGGATAATTATTCCAATCTCGCTCTTATCCGAGATTGTTTATTCATAATTATTTACTAGGGTTATTTTTATCATCCCTGTCCATGTTTTCTAAAAGTGTTTTCATGTATGTTTAATTTAATTTTTATCCATTTTTTTACTTTTACCTCATGTTACTAAAGGAATATTACTTTTGTTTACCATACGAGGAACTTTTTGACTTTTCCATTCAAAGTATGCGGACAATGATTTTTTTAAATTATACGGCATGAATGGATTTTTACGGTTTTATAACACCTTATTTTCATGATGATTACCCTACAAGATTTCATAATTATTTTCAAAAAAATCCTTTTCTTTTAAAATTTAATGGAATTTTGTGAAAAGAAAATTATTTTGAAAAAGAAAGGATATTTTCCTCAAGAATTCATTTCATGTGTTTTTTCCAAACTATTTTCCCCCTAAGATGACATTATTTAGTATGTTTATGTTTAAATTATAATTTCTCTATTATTTACATGGTTTTATTTTTATTATGATTAAATGTTATCCATTTCTTGTATTTGAATTATGTTATGATGGAAATATGTTTATGAAACCAATTTTATTCGTTGGGTTATTATGAATGATGTATGCTTATTTTGTGGCACACGAAAGAATGATTTCATTATGAGATGGGTGGTACCTATATCTCCCTCCAATGCATTCCGTAATGATTTAGATATCATGATATAGACATGGTTGGAATGGTAAGTTAATCCAGTTCAGTGATACAGGACTAGAATGATGAGTGAACTCGATTAAGAAAGGGACTTTGTCCACTAATATCATCTTGGCAGCAATGCCTTGGCTACTATGGAAATCATATCATGTTCTTAATGGTTTTCCACAATTAAATGTTTTTTCCTATGCTATTTTCTCATGATTGATGTTCTTTTATGATATGTGCCTTATGTACTTTCATGATTTATGTCTTTGCTCAAGATTTTTATGTTTAGATTTTATGTTCATGTTTTTGCATTCAAATGTTTAAGTATTGTTTTATGTTCTATATGTTTACCCATAATGAGCATTTAAGCTCACCATTTTTATTTATTATTTTCCCCAGGATATAAAGAAAGGTTTTACGTAAAAAAAGGGAAATATCTTTATGGGAGATGTTGAAGATCTTTTACCATGATTAGAATATTATTATTCCAAGTCTCCAAAGACACTAAACTATTACGGTCCTTGTGTGTGTTTTTTTGTTACATATTAAGTATTCTACAAAAGTAATTTAATGTCTATGTACGACATGTTATGGGCCTCTATAGGTATCGAGGAGGACACTAGGGATGATGGAATAATATGGTTGTGATTATTGGATGCTTGTTGATTCTTATTGGTTGATTATCTACTTTACATTACCCCACTACTCAAGGATACTAGTCTTGCTTACCCTTATTTTGAAGGAGGCGAAGACACATGGGGTATTCCATGTTCTTTCCATGTTTAGAATCTCAAGGGAGAATGGGTATATGCTCTTCCAATAGGCGGAAAAGACTCGACGGGTAGTGCATCTTCTCACCATGTTGATCCCCCAAGTGTTTAGTAGCATAGAATTATTTTCTAGAATGCTTGAGAATATGGGAAAGAAATTATAAAACGAATATTTGAATAAATGGTGTTAACCCATGGGGTTGGAGTTTACTAGAACATAATAATGAGGTTGTAATTTTAAAGTGGCAGTGGACTTTGGGTGTGATGCAAATGAATTTAATGTGGAATTGTTCATGGTTAATTAATTTTTAAATAATTAATTAATGTAAAGTGAAACTGGTAAAAGGGAATGATATAATTTATTATAGCTCGTTAAATGGTTTTGTGCTTATAGGATACCTATTCTTAGAAGTGGCAGCCCAGAGTCCTAGAGACATTAGATGCAGTTGAGTATAAGGCTAGGTTATTCCGATTGTGTGGTCCTGAGATATATTATATTCTGTACTTTTTGTGTTTCTATATGCTAATCCACCTTGTCAGTATGTTCAACTAACACCCTAGTGATTCTAAGCCCTAGAGGGGTGTTTTCCACAACATTTCGGTGGGAGGATGAATGGCTTACTACCCCCATTGACCCCACTCTCTTCTCTTGGTAGATAGTTGTGCAGGTTGGCATAGTTGTTAGTTTTCCCCTATATATGTGTGTAGAGGTTTGTAATGGCTTGTGGTTATTCACACACATATATTCTAGATATAGTATCCTATGGACTATAATAGGTGTAACCTGTATAGGCTTTGATGGCTTCAGGATACTTACTCGGTGTATGGGTTTTAATGGCTTGAGGTATCATAATCGATGTATGATACACGTTATGTGAGATGTGGTGGCTATTAGAAACTACATGGTTACTTTTTTTACATGGATGTGGTGGTTATATTGCATGAGGTTCATGTTGTGGTCCTTCGCCCAGGTGTCTATGGGAAAGCCTTTTTGGAGAGAGATGCTAAGGACGTGCGATGTTGTAGAAAAGCAGCAAACCATTGGGGAAGTAGTAGTTGGGTAACCTTGATATTTTTTATATATTATACAATCTTGTATGGGTTACTTGGTGAGAGTATACCTGGTGAGGTTGAGAACATAGTATACATGTTTAGGTGACGAGTTAGTTTCACTTGTTGTTCACTGTGTTTTAGCTTGATTTCTTTACTTTTGCATGAGAGGATTTAGGGAGGATCCTACTGAGTATACCGTTATACTCACCCTATGTATATATAAACTATTTTTCAGGTCACTTGGAGTAGTTTGGATATGAATATGGTTTATACTAGCTTGGGGTTGCAGGAGCTGTTTAGGCTTGTGTTTGCTGCTATTTTTACATTCTTTTGGGTACTTACGGTTTTCCCCTTTCAATAGTAGTAATTTTTCATGACATTACATATGTGCACTTGGGATTTCATTCATATTACTAGTTGAGTTGTAGTTAGTTTATGTCTATCTTGTCTCCCTCATTCGTATGTGTTCTCTTATAGGGTAATGCCTCCCATTGGTGTGTTTACTATATTCTCGGTGCTAGTTTCCAACCCAGGGCCAACTGGAGGTTGGACTCATGGGGGTCATTATCGTCCTTCTCACATTGTTGGCCTAGGAGGGGTACACTTTGTGGGGAGGGGGTCGGGATAGAGTGGTATCACAGGTCTAGTTAAGGGATAGGATGGAGTTTGGATTTAGGAACAGGCGAGGTTTCATGGGTTGGTAGGGAAACAATGTCATTCATGTTTATCAAGTGAGGTTAACACTGGTGATAGGCAGAGACATAGGAGTTTAGGCCCCCGTATGATCTGATGTATAGACCATTATGTTTACAATGGCTACTAAGAAGGTGATACTAGTTTCAGGGTAGAGAACTAGGAAAGGATTGTGCATCATTCTTCTTTGCGTCTATGTTTGAATGGATAGACCTTGGGATAGGTTAACCAAAAATGAATTAAAGAAAATAATTAATTATTTAAGGTTGAGTCTTCCATATTCCAGGTTTAGGAGCTCTAACGGTTTGTTCTTTTATAGGTATGGATCCCGGCCGATGTTACCTTCTGGTTTGCACCGAAAATGTCTAGTAAGCTATTCTAGCAGATCGTCCCAGGGTAGGGGATGATGAAGACACACTTAGAGGATGACACTCTGAGAGTTTCAGCTCCAGAGTTTGCATATGTATGAGGGCACCATTTCAGATTTAGTAATGGAATACTAGTTGGAGGTGTTTGAGATAGGCTTCTGTTTGATCCATTCTTGGAAGGAGCACTGGGTGCCCATGGTTGTGATGATGCTGTGTGGAGCAGCAAGGCAGTGGTGGTTCATGTTCCTTGGGGATCGCGAGGAGTCAGCAATCCCATGTGAGGAGTTCCGAGATAAGTTTAGAGTTGTGTTTCTTTCTTCGACTACGAAGGCGTACAGTCGCCAGGAGCTTCATAGACTTTGATTGGGGATCTCCAGAGTTTGAGAGTTTGGAATAAATTTCTGGAACCTTTTTCGATATTCTTAGAACCTATTACTAGATGAGGAGGTCAGGGAAAAACATTTCGAGGAGGCTTTGCGTCCAATGATCCAGCGCCAGGTCACCCCATTTATGTTGAAGACATATCTTGAAGTGCTGGAGAGGGAAGAGTTTGTCGAGAGGACTTTGGCCAAGACCATATCATCACGAGAGGGGAATCGTCACGATTCCTCACAAAGTAGAGCTATGGTCTGGGGTTCCCGGTTTTCAAGGCAGAAGAGTTTTCGTCTAGCCGAGGGTATGTCCCAGCCCTTCACATCTCATTTTATCCAAGGTAGCAACACTCAGGCCTATTCCAAAGGATCAGGTGCCTATTTTTCTTATGGTGGTCATGGTCATCGGCAAGGGGAGTTCCCGAGCATTCAATGCAGTCAACTTGCACCGGGTGCTACGCTCGAGGTTCCTCCGTTGAGGCAGTTCCAGCCGAGGCAGCTACAGTAGGTTGCACTAGCTTTAGATTAGTAGAGGGTAAATGGGGCAGGTAGAGGACATCCCTGTGATTCTCCCCATCCTTAGAGATTATAGCACAACCATGGTGGTGGTCATCATTAGGGTCATAGAGGTTGTGGAGGAGGTCATGGTCAGCTTCATACTCTAGCGTTCCCAGCTCCAGGTGATCCAAACATCGTTCATGGTACCCTTTTCTTGTTTCTACCTTGGTGTATGACTTGATTGATTTAGGAGCGCCACACTCCTTCATATCACCTACCCATGTCCATGCTTTGGGACTTGAGGTAGAGAGGTTTCCAGTGCCCTTGGTGTTGACTATGCCAGTTGGAGATCAAGCTGACTTGTTTTATTTATGTATAGATTAGGATCTAGTGTTGGGGCGGCACCGCTCATGGGGAGATTTACTATGTTTATGAATACAACTATATGATGTCATCCTCATCATGGATTGGTTGTATTTGGTGCAGGATATCATGAATTGATTCACGAAGAAGGTCATTTTGAATGGTGCGGATAGGGAGTTGGTGGTGTTTGTTGGCGAGCGAGATCCTCGGATGGGTCATAGGTGTGTTCCATCCTTTTCATCCATAATGGCTGAGATGATGCTGAGTTCTTCAAAGGTTCAGCATTTGGTGTTTCCTAGGGTTGTAGAAGAGTACCCTGATGTCTTTCCGTAAGAGGTTTTAGCATTACCTCATTGACAACAGATCGGGTTTGGGATCGAGCTACAACCTTGAGCATATCCTATATCTATGTCTCCATATAGGATGGCCCCTTCTGAGTTGAGGTAGCTATGTATATATCTTGATGTTCTATTACAGTGTGGGTTTGTTTGGCCAAGTGTGTCACCGTGGGGTGCACCAGTTTTGTTTGTGAAGAAGGCTGACGGCAGTTTACGGTTGTGTGTCAATTATCATCGCTTAAACATATTGACAATAAAGAATTGTTATCCTCTTCTGTGGATTGATGCTTTATTCGATCAACTAAAGGGTGAAAGGTAGTTCTCAAAGATCAACTTGAGGTCAAGATATCATCAGATGCGTGTGAAGGATGAGGATATCCCAAAGACTGCTTTCTTTTGTCGTAATGGTCATTATGAATTAGTTGTAATTCTATTTGGCGTGATGAATGCTCCATAAGTATTCATGGGATTTATGAATGTTGTTTTCCATGAGTTCCTAGACAATTTCTTGGTAGTTTTCATCGATGAAATCCTTGTGTACTCCACATCTAAAGAGGAGCATGCAGAGCATCTACAATCCGTTTTGGGAGTTCTTTATCAACATCATCTATTTGGGAAGTTTTAGAAGTATGAGTTTTGGGCTTGAGAAGTCCATTTCATGGGTCATGCAGTGTCCCAACAGGGATTAACTATGGATCCATCGATGATATAATTATTTGTGTCTTTGGAAGCCCCCAAGACAGTGTCAGAGGGGTGATGTTTCATTGGTCTTGGAGGTTGCTACAGAATGTTCGAAGCCAATTTCTCACGAGATGTGACTACTCTGAAATCTTTTACTCGGAATGATCAGGCATTCATATGGACAGATTAGTTTCAGGAAGCATTCGAGTATCTAAAAGAGAAGATATTAATTGATCCATTTCGTTGTCTTCCAGCTGAGGGAGTTAAGTTTGATGTTTTCTTTGACTCTTCGCATATGGGGTTAGGTTGTGTTCTCATGCAGAAAAGATCAGTTGTTACTTATGGGTCTCAGAAGTTATATCCCCTTTAACATAAGTATTCCACTCACTATCTTGAATTGGAATTCATGGTGTTTTCTCTGAATTTTTGGAGACATTACCTCCTTGGTGAGTGCTTTGTGGTATTCACTGATCATAAGAGTCTGAGGTATGTTTTCTCCCAGCATGACTTGAAATTACTATAGCATCAGTGGATGGAGTTCCTATAGGGATATGACTTTGAAATATCATATACTACTAGAAAGGGTAATGTTTTAGCTGATACGCTGAGTCGAAAGACATGTAGTGATGTTGTGCATGAATCTGGTGATTCTAGGAGAGTAATGGAATTATTGTCATCATTTCATCTTGATATGGGAGAAGTTTGGGGTAGAGGTTGACTTTTTTATATAACGGTATAGTTATCCCTGATGCAGAAGGGGGAAGATCCCAGTTGGGGGATCTTGAGGTGGAGGTCTGGGGAGACCGAGTTGTTTGTGGAGAGGCCCTAGATGGTTGGACTAAGGATGAACAACACCGAGTGTTGTATCATGGAAGAATTGTTTTCCTTTGACGATGCACGAGATGGTTCTTAGAGATTTCAGTAAATCTTGGAGTGATAAAGATGTAACGAGCCTTGAGGAGCTAGATTTGGTGGCCGAGGATGATGTTTGTGGTTGCAGAATTTGTGTCTCGATGTTTGGTCTGCCACATGGTGAAGGTCGAACACCGTGTTCCTGGTGGTCTTCTCTATCCAGTAAAGATTCCCTAGTGGAAGTGGGAGGACATCGTAATGGACTTTGTTACTATTTTACCTCAAGCTTAGAGATTAAATTATTCTATTTGGACGGTAGTTGATCATTTAACAAAATCGGCCCACTTCGTAGCGATCCAGTAGTCGAGCTTAGTGGAAGTTTTGTCAAGGATGTATGTAGAGGAGGTGGTGAGACTTCATTGAGTCACAAGGATGATAATTTATTATCGAGATCCTCATTTTACCTCTAGGGTGTAGAGAGGTCTCCAACATGCTTTCGGTTCTCAACTATGCCATAACACTTTTTTTCATCCTCAAACTGACGGTCAGACAGAGTGAAACATCCAAACTCTTAAAGACATGTTATGCTCTTCTGTTCTGGATTTTGGAGGTTCGTGGATGAATCACTTACCCTTGCTAGAGTTATCATACAATAATAGTTATCATTCCACCATTGGTATGTCACTGTTTAGAGCCTTGTATGGCTGACCTTTATGTTCTCTATTGTGCTGATCTAGGGTCAAAGAGTCAGCAATTCTCAGATAGGAACTACTGCAAAATACAACAGAGATGGTTCAGGTTATTCATTAGAGGATGAAGACAGTGCAATATCATTAGAAATCATATTATAATCAAAATAGGATGCCCTTATATTTTAATGATGGGGATCATGTGTTTTTTAAGGTGACTCCCCATCATGGGTAGTTAATGTTTGGTCATGGGAATAGGCTTTATTTCCTGTTTTTTTGGCCTTTTGAGGTGTTATCTCATGTTGGAGCTATGGAATATCGAGAATCACTTCCCCCGTAGATGAGTCAGATACATGATGTTTTCCATATATCATAGCTCCATCGTAATATTCATTACGACTCTCACATCATTGATTGTAGATAGATCGATGTTGATGATGATTAAAACATTGAGGAGTGACCTTGGGAGAACCAAGACCGCAAAGAGAAGGTGTTGCGCGGGCATTCTATCCCCTTGGTTCATGTCTTGTGGCGACACGGTGGCATGGAGGAGAGTTCCTATGAATGTGAGTCATAAATACATGATCAGTACCCATAGTTGTTTGATGTTTAACTCATTTCATGTATCGATGTAGCTTATGTGGTTTTGAATCTTTCATATTTATGAGATGGATCCCTTTGTTTTTCTTGTGGCTTGATCTCTTTTGAGAAGTATATCAATGGGTGGTTGTTCAGACCCCGTATCGTTTTCACTTTAGGTGGGTTTTGAATTCTTGGGGATGGTAATGTTTTGATAGGTATCTGATGTAATGGCCTTGACCTCTCTGGTCCATTCCTTTGTGAAAATATGGTGTTTGAGGTGATTCAGGAGTTCAAGGGGACTTATCCCCAACACTTTTCCAATTTTGTAGTTCGGTGAATAGTTCTATCGGTAACCTCTAACGGTAACCTCTCTTTCCATTTCAAAATTTCCAATTCTGTGAACAGTTCTATCACTTAATAGTTCTTTCAGTAACCTCTCTTTCCTTTGACAAATTTCCAATTCTGTGAATAGTTACATCGGTGCACATTTCTATCGGTAACCTCTAATGGTAACATCTCTTTCCTTTGCCAGATTTCCAATTATGTGAATAGTTCCATCAGTGAACAGTTCAATCGGTAACCTATAATAGTGACCACTTCTTTCCTTTTCCAAATTTTGAGTTCATGAACAGTGTTTATAGAACAGTGACCTTCTAATGGTGGCCTTTTCTTTCCTTTGCGAAATTTTGAGTTCATGTATAGTGTTTCCAGAAAGGTGACCTTCTAATTGTGACCTTTTCATTCCTTTTCCAAATTGTGAGTTCATGAACACTATTTCTATAATGGTGACCTTCTAATGGTGAATTTTTTTTTCCTTTGTCAAATTTTGAGTTCATGAACAGTGTTTCCAGAACGGTGACCTTCTAACGGTGACATTTTCTTTCCTTTTCCAAATTTTGAGTTCAGGAACATTATTTACAGAATTTTGACCTTCGAACGTTGAGGTTCATGAATAGTTTCTAACAGTGAGGTTCAAGAATAGTTTCTAAGGGTGAAGTTCCTGAACAGTGTCTAATGGTGAGGTTCATGAATAGTGTCTAATAGAGAGGTTCATGAACACTGTCTCACGGTGAGGTTTATGAACAACGTCTAACGGTGAGGTTCATGAACAGTGTCTAACGGTGAGGTTCATGAACAATGTCTAATGGTGAGGTTCATGAATAGTGTCTAATGGTGAGGTTCATGAATAGTGTTTTTTCTATTCCAAATTTTGAGTTCGGGAACAGTGTTTCCAGCTTCTTAAAGTTTTGCCCCTTTAACATTTTTTCATGACATAAAATACATTTAAGGCATTGTTTTAAGGACTCTAAGGCCGATTCAAAGGCCATAACTCCTATATTAATTATTCCTAAGGCATAAGATGTTTTTTTAACTGGTCAAATAGTGTGGTTCAATGTGATCCTCTTTTAATGGGAAATCAAGCATAACATAAACTGTAGCTCCATTAAATATTTTAATGGGATGGGATATCTTCTTCTCTAATTATTCCTCTTTATTCTAGGATATAAATTTCTGATTCCTTTCATTTTATTCATTAGGATTTTCATAATCTAACTTTCCTCCTCAAATAGGATATGCTCTGTTTTGAAGCAACACAGTTGTCTCGATCAATCTTCGATATAAGTAATGTTTTATCGCTGTTATTTTGGGGTTCATATTCTCCTGTTTCTCCTTTCAATTTTATAACATGTGATCTCTATGATTATAATGGAGTTTTCTTGGGTCTTGGTGGGTGTGGTCATACCATGGCATCCTTATGTGGATGTAGTTGTCACAAGAGGATCATGGCACATTGTGTGGACTATTCTCGTATAAAGAACATCAATAACTGCTTGAGGTAGGGGATTCATCGCTTCACATTTCTTTTATGTGCAATTGTATTGTTAGCATGTTTTATCCCAATGGAACACAATGGAATTAAAGTAATAAATATTTTAACTGGATAAATAAATTGATATCGGTCATATGTTATTTCCCCTTGTTTTCTTGATAGTGTGATATCTATGCTTGCTTCATTTAGTTGTTTGTTCTAGATGAAAATTGGTAAAGAACGTAAATCGGGATTAATTGATAACTGTTGGCTATGGATAAATAGGCATGTAAATGAATTTGGTTTTTCTTTTTTTAATTTAATGTTATTAAAATTGTTGTAGTAAGTATGTTTAATTATTTTTGATATCTTAAAGATTAGGTTTCCCGAATTTTGGAACCTATGAATAATAAATTTGTTAATTCAAGATTGATTAAATAACTGATTGTTTGATAATACCTTGAAGGGTTCTGAGTTACCCTCTTGATTGTTAGAGGGCCAAGATCCCAATTGATGTGATGCTACTTTTCCTATTACTTGGTTTGTGATATAATCCTGGATGGCTATTGTGATATGTGGGGGTATGGAGACTTTTTCTTATGGTAGTAGATGATGCCTAGAGTGGAGAGAAACATTTGTTAATTCTTGTGGGTATCAGGGAGGACACCATGGATGATGGAATGAGATGGATATGATTATTGTATGCTTGCTAATTCTTAACGGTTGATTATCTTCTTTAATTTATCCCACTTATCATGGCAGCAGGTCTTTTTTACCATTCTTCCGAAATAGGTGAAGACGCATGGGGTATACCATGTGCTTTCCGTGTTTAGCTTCTCAAGGTAGGATGGGTCTATGCTCTTTATATAGGTGGAAAAAACTCGACGGGTAGTATATCTACTCACTATGTTGATCCCCCTTGTGTTCAGTAGCATGGACAGTTTTTCAAGAATGCCTGGGAATATGGGAATGTAATTATGAAATGAATATTTGAATAAATGGTGTTAACCCATGGGGTTGGAGTTTACTGGAACAAAATGATGATGTTATAATTTTAAAGGGACAGTGGACTTTGGGTGTGATGCTAAAGAATTTAATGTGGATTTGTTCGGGGTTAATTAATGTTTAATGAATTATTTAACATAAAGTGAAACTACAAAAAACAGATTGATATAATGTATTAAATCTATTTAAATGGTTGTGTGCTTACAGGATACCTAGTGAAAGAAGTGGTAGCCGAGATTACGAGAGACATTAGCTGTTGTTGAGTCTAAGACTAGGTAATGACCATAGTGTGGTTGTGAGATATATTATATTCTGCACTTTTTGTGTTTCTAGACCCTACTCCACCATGTTAGCAAGGAAAATTGACACCTTGGGGATTCGGATCCATATGGGTGTTTTCCCCAACATTCTGGTGGGAGGATGAATGGATGACTACCCCCTTTGGCCCCTCTCTCTTCTCTTGGAAGATACTTGTGATGGTAGGCACAGTGGTTAGTTTTCCCTATATATGTGTGTAGAGGGCTGTAATGGCTTCTGCTTATTCACACACATATTTTCTGGATATAGTATCCTATGGACTAATATAGGTGTAGCATGTATAGGTTGTGATGGCTTGAGGATCCTTACTCGGTGTATGGGTTGTAATTTCTGGAGTTATAATACTTGTTTTATGATACACGTTAAGTGTAACACCCCAAGCTTCTATGGTACGCTTCTCTTTGAATAATGTGATAGCGTGTGTTGTACGTAACACCGAGTTCTAACACACCATAATCAATCAAACTAGCCGTTATGAATAGTAATACCTACTTTTTGAAATTATATATATTTTATATTTTAAAATAGACTTCATTTCTGGATTTGGAATATCGAATTTAGCCTAAGGTGAAATTTTGGTACTTTTCGGATAACTTTCATATTTTGATGAATAGTGAAAATTACTAAATTTTAATTAAAAACAACTTTTTTAATCAAAATAATTAATAGTGATAAATTATGAATTTGAGTGGTTTTAAAGTATATTTAGAATATATTTTTACCATTTAATATAATGTTGGTCATTGGACATAATTTTACAATTAAACCGAACATAAACAACTGTCAATCTTTTGATAGTTATTATCTCTTAAAAACACGCTTTTTGTTTTGACAGCGGGAATTAATTTTAAATTAATTTCTGCCACTTCTGTATTTTGAATTTAAAAAAATGGATTCCATATTTGGAATCAGGATGTCCAAATTGTGTAAATAGGTATCTTTTATTTTTAGACATTTTGAATAATTACTGTGGTAAATATTTTATTTACCATGGTTAAGGGTAAATCTGGTAAATAAGGGCTAAAAATAATATTATAATAATACTAAATTACCCTAAAATGTGTCCTAGACTTATTGGTTGATACATGTTCGACCATAGGAATCTTTGGGTCGATTTTGGGACCCCATGGTGCCACTTGTCAGTGATAGGGACACTTTTTTTTAATTAAGTTAAAATGAATACAAAAATGACACAAGCATATATCTTTTAGAAAACAATTTTTTACTGAGGGTTATATATGTTGGATTTTAGATTATAAATATTCATTAGAAAGATAAAACGATTTCGTACATAATTATATTTTATTTATAATTTTTAGACATTAAATAAGTTAATTTATTTATGACACAATGATGATGAATTAATTACTATAATAGTGAAAAATTAAAATAATTGATATTATAAATACCAAAATAAATATAATATGAAACTTTTAATGAATTAGACTAATTTTATAGTATAATATGATATATTAGTATTGATTTAATTTTCTTTTTTCGAAGTAATCAATATGTTATGAGTTTCACAAAAATCAACTATTGAATAGTGTCAAAATTGACATAAAAGAGTTCTTAAAACAAATATTATATTATTAATTGATATTAAATTCCTTAAAATATAAGGTTCGGCCAAGAGACTTATATCATGATATTTTCATCATTAATGGACCACTTGTGGGTCGTTTGGATGTATATAGTATGTTTATTAGCCATATTATATAAAAATACAAAGAGACATTGTAAAAGTGAAACTAATTAACTTAAAGTTAATACTTAAAGATAAGGTTAATATAAGTACCCAAACCTGTCTAAATTATATTGGTTGAGTTTTTATAGACCTATACCCACTTTAACATTTAAATAATCAACTTTGTATCCATTATAAACCGAATATAAATTTATTATAAATTAATATTTCTAGCTTTTTCAAAGGTGCCCCTCACCCCTCTTATAAAAGGGAACTCCTCCTTCTCATTTCTTCACACCATCAAAGCCTTTTGGTTCGGCCAAAATTTGCCCAAATACTCTACCACCTTCCCTCACTACAACCTAGAGGCCTTAGTTTGATCATAAAGACAACCTAAGAAGCCATTTTGATCAAATCAAAAGGAAGAACCCGAAGAAGGGGTAATGTTTTCACCACCACTTTTCCAAGTTCCTTTCTTCTTCCACTTCTTCTTCCTTTGTTGTTACCATTCTAAAATAATAACTCCAGTATCATATATATACTATGATGTTATTATAAATATGGTACAACCATATTCAGTATTCTATCCACCCTTTGAATAACATGTCACCATACGTGCGTACGTACGGCTTACCATCTCCACGTCGTGGTGTAATTGTTATTCAATATATTATTATTTGGATGGTTATAATAATGATGTGTAACTCATTTAAATAATAAATATAACATGTTAATGATTCTGTATATATGATATACCATCCATTTATATATTATTTTAATATCAAAAAAATGATATTGTCGCTCGTGCGTACGTACGGACTACCGTCTCCACGAACGCGTTGAGATTCATTCTCCATCATATCCATTCAAGTATAATTATCATTTGATGATTTAAAAAATGATTTTTAAGGACTTGATATCAATCTGGATATGAATAATATACAACCTATCCTTTACAAACATTTCTTACGTAACAAAACATATAAAAGAAAACAACTAAGTTAACACCCGAAACAACGATAATACTATGATATTATTATCAAATCAATATTAAAAGATCGTATATGATATCATATTAATGTATATGATTCTTTTATAATTTAATAAACAATTATTTCACCATTATACAGGAGGTTAACCTACCCCAACCAAGGAAAAGTACAAGGTAAGGGGTTTCTTATCTCACTTTTAATTCCGTGAGAATTCCATTGATCACCACTTAATTATTGCATGTGGTGTATGTGTACTGCCCATGATCGTATTCATTGTGTAATATAATTTAATTTATGGGTATTTACATCATCATGGTATGATAATTCTTTCATGGTTGTATGTTTCGTAAGTTACCTAATCGATAAGGGAATTTGAGATTTCAATTTCCACTCATTTGGCTTTACGCATATTTCATTGATTATATTACCCCAAGATTATGTGTGGAATCACTATTCATTTTATTATGTCATAATTTCCACTCCCCTTCCTATGGATATACTTTTGATACACATAATCACTCCATTGATAATTCTCAAGTCATTGATATGAATTTGATAAGGGTAGTTTTAACTCATTCTCCATTTGTTGAGTTAAACATCCAATTCGTTGGTCTTGATTTTAAAAGAATATTTGTGAATGTCCTTTGATTGTTTTACACTGAATATCCAATCATATTTAGTGTATTTATATTTGTCACACATAAGTATTTCGTTGATTTATCCTTAACCTAAGGATACGAACTTTATGATAGATTTCATCTCAATTTACATTCCATTGAGACTTCTTTGTTGATATACACCAAATCACTTTTAGGTGGTGTATAAATGTACTTTGACATAGTATATCATGAATCCCTTTATTCTCATGATATTACAAAGTTTTTATTACCTCAATTATTTGTTTTCATGTGTCTCTCTTTTGGTTAGAAACTCTAACTAAAATACCATTTTTAAATGTTTTATAGACTTATTCATCTAAATCATTCTCATTAATGTATAGGTTTTAAAAATGGTTTTAAGGATTTATTTATATGGACATTAATGTTTAGAAATTAAAACTCCTTTTAAAAAAGTTTCAAAGTGGTATGGGACACTTTGATTCAAAAATCTATTTTTAAATGGCTTCTGGACAAATAGTGTGACTTTTAAATGATTTCAAGGAAAAGGGAGATATTTCTCTCAAATAGTTTTGATGATTATTTTCATCTATGTCAGCATCCTTCATTATTCTTGACTGAGGTTAATGTGATACAATACAACCTTCCACATTGTATCGAATGAGTTATGTTTGACTGTGGATGTGCTATTTTTATACCGTTCATGGTTTGTGGTTAAAGTATTGACATTTTGTATTTTAGTTTTAATACGAATGCTTATGTTATGTTTAAACCTGTTCATATGAGGAATGCATTGGACTTAATATGTGACAGGTGGAGCCCGCTATATCTCCCCGATGCATCTGTAGGTCTCATGAGACAAACTAGTGTCTTGGCATACAGCCTTGGAAAAATCTTATTTGTAGTCTTGGCACGAGGCCTTGGCTATGTGGTTATGATAGTCTGGAATTATGCATTCCATCATTATGAAAGTGGTTATTGATTTTGCATGTGATTATTCGATTAGTAGAATATCCATGAGAATAAGTAATTGGAAATATTTCATTTTATTTATGCCATACCATGTTGAAAGTTCAAGTTTGAAAGGCTTTTGTTTTAGTTATACATTGCCTTAAATGTTTATTATTATTTATGATAGTATCCACTATATTGTTATCCTTACTATGAATTTGAGCTCACCCCTTTTCTATATTTTATTTTTCCCAGGAAGTGAAGAAGTAAATTATGAATGACATGCAGGGATATTATGAGGGGTTAATAGTGTGTACTTTGGAGACAATATGTTTTTGTAGTAGTTTTTCACTTTATGATGTAATGTAAAACTTTATGAATATATCTAGTGTTTCCAAGGCTACTAAACCAATCGGTCTTTCGAAATTTGATCTTTCTTGTGATCATGCCAATGTTATGTAATAATGCCCCGACTCTTGGTAACTAGGGTCGGGGCGTTACAGTTGATATCAGAGGAAGTTTAGTACAAACCTTGGAAGCTATATTTAGATAAACTCTAATTAGAGAACGTAGACCTAAGATGAACTTTGAAGATTAGTATAGAAGAACTTCCTAGATTTTTTGGTATTGTAGAGATTTTGTGAGTTTTCCGAGCAATACATCTTTGTCTGGATACGAGCAGGTAGAGGCAGCTCTGGCACAGATGTACCTAGGGGTAAAACCCGAAAACACCGCTTTGAGCTAGACTCAAACGGGAACTGGTGCACGACAACGGGCATTGCTGCACTCTTGGTTACGAGACTCCCGGGGGATATGCTTAGGATAACTCTAATTTTCATTACAAATCATTATGACGGGTTTATGAGTATATACTTCCTCAAAGAAAACATTTTTATGATTATGGATTATATCCATAAATAGTTCAATTTATGTTAAGTGTTTTATAAGTATGGTATTATGTATTTTGATTCATAAACTGATCTAGTTTATGCCATTGTATAGAAATAGTGCCTAGTGGAAGAAATGGAAACCGTATCAATGAATGCACTCAATGTATGGATTGCCCTCCTGCTCAAGATAATTATAGTGGGCCTGGTGATGCAACTGGTGCCGATCAGCTAATCACCATACTGGGACAACTTACTCAGGTTATGAATAATAACCTTACCCGTATGGAGCACCCTGATCCACAGCATGGAGGATCAATGTTAGATCGATTCATGAGGCAATAACCACCAACGTTCAATGGCAGTACAAAGCCCTTAGTAGCTGAGCAATGGATAAATTCCCTAGAGAAAATATTTCAGGCTTTGGGGAGCAGTGAAAGGGAAAAAGTTATCATGGCAGTTTACCGCCTCACTAGAGATGCTGATCAATGGTGGTCATTGATTCAAAACATGAAGGAAGATGATGAAGTATCAAATATGGAATGGAGGGAGTTCAAAGATCTGTTTTTAGAAAAATACTTTCCTCGCGACCATCGAGCAGATATGGAAAGGTAATTTCTGAGTCTGAGACAAAAGGAGGATGAGAATGTCACAATGTATGAGGCTAACTTTACAAGTTTAGCAAGGTATGCTGGAGATTATATACGTAACCCAAGAAGTAATATTGATCATTTCATTGATGGGTTAAAACCATTTCTTCGTCAAGCATTAGTCTCACAATCCTTTTCGTCGTATGAAGACATTGTCTCATGTACTATCAAGACCGAAAAGGAATTCTCTAAGTATTATGACTTTAAAGAAAAACAAGAGAAGAAGAGGCATGCTGATCAATCTGGGAATGGAAATAAGGGGATGAAGGTAAAGGTTAAATATCCATCCTATGGTAAATGTGGGAAGAAACACCCTGGTACTTTCTTGAAGGGAATGAGCGTCTGTTACAAGTGTGGTGCAAAAGGCCACCAAGCTCGTGATTTCAAGGGGAAGAAGGAAGCTACCAACGTTCAGTGCTAAAATTGCAGGGAGATGGGGATTTATGAAAATGAATGTCCTAAGCGTCAAAAGAACTTACCTCAGAAAAGGCCAAGGGATCAAGTCCAGGCTTATGCTATCACTACTGCTGAGGTAGAAGCTCCGAAAGACGTGGTGGAAGGTAATTTAATGGTTTCCTCAAGTTTAGCAAATGCATTATTTGATTCTGGATCATCGCATTGCTTCATATCTTCCCAGTTTGCTAAGAAAATTATATGTTTCCAATTTGATTTAATAAGGGAGTTGTCAGTTAAAACTCCTAAGGGAAGTATATTGCAACAAAGTTTTGTGAATCAGTCCCCATTAGAGCACATAAATTTTCTTTATCTACTGATCTCATCGTCATACCTATTATTGAGTTTGATATAATCCTTGGTATGGACTAGCTTTCAGACTATGATGCGAAGATTTATTGTAAGAAGAAAGAGGTTACGATTCTTGATGATAATGTTAAGGAACACCTTATCTTTAGAGCCGAATCGTCACCACCTAATTCTTATTTAGATCCACCCCCAGTAGCTCAACTTAATTCAATTATTGGGGAGGAAGAGAATGAAATAACTCTTAGTGAGGAAAGGAATGTTAAAATATAGGATGTACCTATTGTGAAAGAATTTTTAGATGTATTTCTGGAAGATTTACCTGGACATCCTCCAGAATGATAAGTTGAGTTTTCCATTGATTTAATTCATGGATCAAGACCTATATCGAAGACCCCTTATAGAATGGCCACTGTATAGTTATTCGAACTAAAGAAACAACTAGAGGAGTTGAGTAATAAAGGATTTACTCGCCCTAGTGTTTCTCCATGGGGAGCCCCTGTTCTTTTTGTTAAAAATAAAGATGGATCTATGAGGTTATGTATCGACTACAGGGAGATCAATGCTATAACGATAAAGAAAAAGTATCCCCTACCTCATATTGAGGATTTATTTGACCAACTGCATGGAGCTCAATACTTTCAAATATTGACCTTCGATCTGGATACCATTAGTTGTGTGTAAAGAAGGAATACATTCTGAAGACAGCATTTCGAACCAGGTACAGGCATTACGAGTTTACTGTAATGCTGTTTGGATTGACTAATGCACCCTCGGTATTCATGGATCTGATGAATAGAGTTTTCAAGGAGTATCTCGATGAATTTGTGGTGGTATTTATTGATGATATCTTAGTATACTCTAAAAGCTACGAAGATCATGAAAATCACTTGTGTGTTATCTTGAATACTCTGAGGAGGCATGAATTATATGGGAAGTTTAGCAAGTGTGAATTCTGGCTTCATGAGATTTCTTTTCTTGGCCATATTGTCTCTAAAGATGGAATCTTTGTTGATCCTTCTAAGACCAAGGCAATCCTAGAATGGCCATCACCTACGAGTATAACTGAGGTACGTAGTTTTATTGGTTTGGCAGGTTATTATCGACGTTTCGTCCAGAATTTTTCCCGAATGGCTAACCCATTAACGAAGCTCACACGTAAATGGGTTAAATTTATTTGGACAAAAGAGTGTGAAGAATGTTTCGAAAAACTAAAGAGAAGATTAGTCAATGCTCCTATATTGACTCTACCATCGGGGAATGATGGGTTCATTATTTATAGTGATGCATCAAAGAAAGGACTTGGTTGTGTCCTTATGCAGAATGATAGAGTTATTGCCTATGCATCACGACAATTGAAAATTCATGAACAAAACTATCCTACTCATGATCTCGAGTTAGCAGCTGTGATCTTTGCTTTGAAGATATGGATGCACTACCTCTATGGTGAAAAATTTGAGATTTATACTGATCACAAGAGTTTGAAGTATATTTTTTCACAAAAAGAACTCAACATGAGGCAAAGGAGATGGCTTGAATTACTCAAGGATTATGATTGCACGATACATTACCATCCAGGGAAAGCAAACAAGGTGGCAGATGCTTTGAGTAGAAAAGACCATGGAGTTTTGAACAATATGATAATTGAAAGGGATCCAATTTTCATGGATCTAGTGAAGATGTACATGGGAATAACCGGGGAAGATGAAACATTAATGCTTTTTCAAATGGTTGCCAAACCAACTTTACTAGAAAGGAATAAGAGTTCTCAGACCGATGATGAAGAATTTCAAAAGAAGATTAAAGCTGTGAATGATGGGAGATTGAGAGACTTTGTGTATGAAGATGGAATTTTGAAATTCGGTAAGAGACTTTGTGTTCCCGATTTACCTGATCTAAAAAGGGAATTGTTGGATGATACTCATAGTTCCAATTTCCCTATACACCCTGGGAGCAACAAAATGTATAGAGATTTGAAGGAACATTTTTGGTGGGACAAAATGAAGAGGGAGATTGATGATTTTGTGTCAAGGTGTATGGTTTATCAGCAAGTGAAAGCTAGAATGCAACAGCCTGGAGGATTCATGCAACCTCTTCCCATACCGGAGTGGAAATAGGACAATATTACGATGGACTTTGTCATGGGGCTACCAAAGACTCCTAGAAGGAACGATGTAATATGGGTTATTGTTGATCGTCTTACCAAGTCAGCACATTTTCTTGATATAAGAGAAGATCTACCCTTGGAACGTCTAGCAAAACTATATATTAATGAAGTTGTGAGACTTCATGGAGTACCCCTATCGATTATTTATGATCGTGATCCCCGTTTTACTTCAAGATTTTGGAAAAGTATTCAGAAATCCCTGGATACTGAACTTCATTTGAGCACTGCTTACCACCCTCAGACAGACGGACAATCAGAACGGACTATTCAAACCTTGGAAGACATGTTAAGATCTTGCTCACTTGACATTCAGGGTATGTGGGATCAATATTTACCACTGGTAGAATTTTCCTATAACAATAGCTTTCATTCGAGTATTCAGGTGGCACCATATGAAGCATTATATGGAAAGAGATGTCGTACACCAACCTGTTGGGATGACGTTGGTGAAAGAAAACTTGTAGGCCTAGAATTGGTGGAGGAAACAGTGGAAAAGGTGAAGGTAATCCAAAATCACATCAAAGCAGCTCAAAGTAGGCAGAAGAGCTATGCCGATAAGCGAAGGAAGGATTTGGAATTTCAAGTCAGTGATCATGTTTTCCTGAAGGTATCACCATGGAAGGGATTCATACGTTTTGGTAAGAAAGGTAAATTGAGTCCCAGGTACATCAGACCTTTCGAAATTCTAGAATGAATTGGGGTTGTGGCTTACCGATTGGCAATGCCTCCAAGTCTCTCCAAAGTTCACGATGTGTTCAACGTATCTCTGTTGAGGAAATAAATGCCTGACCAAACGCATGTACTCACCTATGAGGAATTAGAACTAGAACCCGATCTGTCTTATTGCGAAGAGCCCGTCAGGATTCTTGATACAAGAGAACAAGTACTGAGAAACCGGACGATGCGTCTGGTCAAAGTTTTGTGGAGAAACCATAAGATGGAAGAGGCAACGTGGGAACCCGAGGAACTTATGATAAAGAACCACCCGAGTCTTTTCATGTGATAAGTATTATAGAAATTTTGAGGACGAAATTATTTGAAGTAGGGTAGAATGTAACACCCCAAGCTTCTATGGTACGCTTCTCTTTGAATAATGTGATAGCGTGTGTTGTACGCAACACCGAGTTCTAACACACCACAACCAATCAAACTAGTCGTTATGAATAGTAATACCTACTTTTTGAAATAATATATATTTTATATTTTAAAATGGACTTCATTTCTGGATTCGGAATATCGAATTTATCCTAAGGTGAAATTTTGGTACTTTTCGGATAACTTTCATATTTTGATGAATAGTGAAAATTACTAAATTTTAATTAAAAACAACTTTTTTAATCAAAATAATTAATAGTGATAAATTATGAATTTGAGTGGTTGTAAAGTATATTTAGAACATATTTTAACCATTTAATATAATGTTGGTCATTGGACATAATTTTACAATTAAACCGAACATAAACAAGTGTCAATCTTTTGATAGTTATTATCTCTTAAAAACACGCTTTTTGTTTTGACAGCGGGAATTAATTTCTACCACTTCTGTATTTTGAATTTATAAAAATGGATTCCATATTTGGAATCAGGATGTCCAAATTGTGTAAATAGGTAACTTTTATTTTTAGACATTTTGAATAATTACTGTGGTAAATATTTTATTTACCATGGTTAAGGGTAAATCTGGTAAATAAGGGTTATAAAATAATAATATAATAATACTAAATTACCCTAAAACGTGTCCTAGCCTTATTGGTTGATACATGTTCGACCATAGGCTTCTTTGGGTCGATTTTGGGACCCCAGGGTGCCACATGTAGGTGATAGGGACACTTTTTTAATTACGTTAAAATGAATACAAAAATGACACAAGCATATATCTTTTAGCAAACCAATTTTTACATAGGGTTATATATGTTGTATTTTAGATTATAAATATTCATTAGAAAGATAAAACAATTTCCTACATAATTATATTTTATTTATAATTTTTAGACATTAAATAATTTAATTTATTTATGACAGAATGATGATGAATTAATTACTATAATAGTGAAAAATTAAAATAATTGATATTATAAATACCAAAAGAAATATAATATGAAACTTTTAATGAATTAGACTAATTTTATTGGATAATATGATATATTAGGATTTATTTAATTGACTTTGTTCTAATTAATCAATATGTTATGAGTTTCACAAAAATCAACTATTGAATAGTGTCAAAATTGACATAAAAGGGTTCTTAAAACAAATATTATATTATTAATTGATATTAAATTCCTAAAAATCTAAGGATCGGCCAAGAGACATATATCATGATAGGTTCATCATTAATGGACCACTTGGGGGTCTCTTGGATGTATATAGTAAGTTTATTAACCATATTATATAAAAATACAAAGAGACATTGTAAAAGTGAAACTAATTAACTTAATGTTAATACTTAAAGATAAGGTTAATATAAGTACCCAAACCTGTCTAAATTCTATTGGTTGAGTTTTTTTCGACCTATCCCCACCTTAAAATTTATATAATCAACTTTGGAGGCATTATAAACCGAATATGAATTTATTATAAATTAATATTTCTAGCTTTTCCAAAGGTGCCCCTCACCCCTCTTATAAAAGGGCACTCCTCCTTCTCCTTTAACACCTTAAAAGCCTTTTGGTTCGGCCAAACTATGCCCAAATACTCTCCCAACTTCCCTCACTACAACCTAGAGGCTTTAGTTTGATCAGAAAGCCAACCTAAGAGCCCTTTTGATCAAATCAAAAGGAAGAACCCGAAGAAGAGGTAATGTTTTCACCACCCCTTTTCCAAGTTCCTTTCTTTTCCCACTTCTTCTTCCTTTGTTGTTACCATTATAAAATAATAACTCCAGTATCATATATATACTGTGATGTTATTATAAATATGGTACAACCATATTCATTATTCTATCCACCCTTTGAATAACATGTCACCATACGTGCGTACGTACGGCTTACCGTCTCCACGTCGTGGTGTAATTGTTATTCAATATATTGTTATTTGGATGGGTATAATAATGATGTGTAACTCATGTAAATAATAAATATAACATTTTAATGATTCTTTATATATGATACAGCATCAATTTATATATTATTTTAATATCAAAAGAATGATATTGTCGCTCGTGCGTACGTATGGACTACCGTCTCCACGAACGCGATGAGATTCATTCTCCATCGTATCCATTCAAGTATAATTATCATTTGATGATTTAAAAAATGATGTTTAAGGACTTGATATCATTCTGGATATGAATAATATACAACCTATCCTTTAAAAATATGTCTTACGTAACAAAACATATAAAAGAAAACAAATAAGTTAACACCCGAAACAACGATAATACTAAGATATTATTATCAAATCAATATTAAAATATCATATATGATATCTTATTAATGTTTATGATTCTTGTATAATTTAATAAACAATTATTTCACCATTATACAGGAGGTTAACCTACCCCAACCAAGGAAAAGTACAAGGTAAGGGGTTTCTTATCTCACTTTTAATTCCGTGAGAATTCCATTGATCACAACTTAATTATTGCATGTGGTGTATGTGTACTGCCCATGATCATATTCATTGTGTAATATAATTTAATTTATGGGTATTTACATCATCATGGTATGATACTTCTTCCATGGGTGTATGTTTCGTAAGTTACCTAATCGATAAGGGAATTTGAGATTTCAATTTCCACTCATTTGGCTTCACGCATATTTCATTGATTATATTACCCCACAATTATGTGTGGAATCACTATTCATTTGATTATGTCATAATTTCCACTCCCGTTCCTATGGATATACTTTTGATACACATAATCACTCCATTGATAATTCTCAAGTCATTGATATGAATTTGATAAGGGTAATTTTAACTCATTCTCCATTTGTTGAGTTAAACATCCAATTCGTTGGTCTTGATTTTACAAGAATGTGTGTGAATGTCCTTGGATTGTTTTACACTGAATATCCAATCATTTATATTGTATTTATATTTGTCACACATAATTATGTCGTTGATTTATCCTTAACCTAAGGATACGGCCTTTATGATAGATTTCATCTCAATTTACATTCCATTGAGACTTCTTTGTTGATATACACCAAATCACTTTTAGGTGGTGTATATAATGTACTTTGACATAGTATATCATGAATCCATTTATTCTCATGATATTACAAAGTTTTTATTACCTCAATTATTTGTATTCATGTGTCTCTCTTTTGGTTAGAAACTCTAACTAAAATACCATTTTTAAATGTTTTATAGACTTATTCATCTAAATCATTCTCATTAATGTACAGGTTTTAAAATTGGTTTTAAGGATTTATTTATATGGAAATTAATGTTTAGAAATTAAAACTCCTTTTAAAAAAGTTTTAAAATGGTATGGGACACTTTGATTCAAAAATCAATTTTTAAATGGCTTCTGGACAAATAGTGTGACTTTTAAATGATTTCAAGAAAAAGGGAGATATTTCTCTCAAATAGTTTTGATGATTATTTTCATCTATGTCAACATCCTTCATTATTCTTGATTGAGGTTAATGTGATACAATACAACCTTCCACATTGTATCAAATGAGTTATGTTTGACTGTGGATGTGCTATTTTTATACCATTCATGGTTTGTGGTTAAAGTATTGACATTTTGTATTCTAGTTTTAATACGAATGTTTATGTTATGTTTAAACCTGTTCATATGAGGAATGAATTGGACTTAATAAGTGACGGGTGGAGCCCGCTATAGCTCCCCAATGCATCGGTAGGTCTCATGAGACAAACTAGTGTCTTAGAACAAGGCCTTGGCAAAATCTTATTTGTAGTCTTGGCACGAGGCCTTGGCTATGTGGTTATGATAGTCTGGCATTATGCATTCCATCATTATGAAAGTGGTTATTGATTTTGCATGTGATTATTCGATTAGTAGAATATCCATCTGAATAAGTAAATTGCAATATTTCATTTTATTTATGCCATACCATGTTGAATGTTCATGTTTGAAAGGCTTTTGTTTTAGTTATACATTGCCTTAAATGTTTATTCTTATTTATAAAAGTTTCCGCTATATTGTTATCCTTCCTGGGAATTTGAGCTCACCCCTTTTCTATGTTTTATTTTTCCCAGGATGTGAAGAAGTAAATTATGAATTACCTGCAGGGATATTATGAGGGGTTAATAGTGTGTACTTTGGAGACAATAGATTGTTGTAGTAGTTTTTCACTTTATGATGTAATGTAAAACTTTATGAATATATCTAGTGTTTTCAGGGCTACTAAACCAATCGGTCTTTAGAAATTTGATCTTTCTTGTGATTATGCCAATGTTATGTAATAATGCACCGACTCTGGGTAACTAGGGTCATGGAGTTACATTAAGCGGGATGTGGAGGCTCCTAGAAACTACCTGGTTACTTTTCTTACATGGATGTGGTGGTTATGTTGCATGAGGTGCATGTTATTGTGCTTTGCCCAGGTGTCAGCAGGCAATCCTTTTTGGAGAGAGATTCTTAGGACGTGTGACATTGGGGAAACTCGGAAAACTAGTGGGGATGTAGTAGTGGGATACCCATGATGTTCTTTATTATATTATATAATATTGTATGCGTTACTTGGTGAGAGTATCCTTGGTGAGGTTGGGAACTTAGTATACATGTGAAGGTGATGAGTCAGTCTCACTTGTTGTTCACTGTGATTTAGCATGCTTTCATTACTTTTTCACGAGAGGATTCATGGAGGATCCTTCTGAGTATAATATTATACTCACCCTATGTATATATAAACTATTTTCTCGATCACTTGGAGCTAGTTGGAGATCAAGATGGTTTCTACTAGCTTGGGGTTTCAGGATCTATTCGAGCATGTGGTTGCTTTTGTTTTTACTTTCATTTGGGTACTTGTGGTTTTCCCCATTCAGTTGTAGTACTTTTTCATGACATTACATATGTGCACTTGGGATTTCATTCATCTTACTGGTTGAGTTAGAGTTGGTAGGTGTCTATCTTATCTCTCTCTTTTGTATGTGTTCTCTTAGAGGGTAATGCCTCCAATTGGTGTGTTTACTGTACCCTCACTGCTAGTCGCCAACCTGGGGCCTACTAAAGGTGGGACTCATGGGTCATTATCTTCCTTCTCACATTCTCATCCCAGGAGGGGTACACTTTGTGACGAGGGGGTCATAACGCATAATGATTCTCCTATTTAATTAATAAAAATAATCCTTAAGGGGGAATCTTTGAAATTAAAATTATAGATATTATATAATTAAAGATTAATTTATTTTCATTTATTGATCATTATTATTGATATATTAAATATAAAATCATCATTTTCATGAAAAATACAGTTCTTGATAATCGACATTTCATCGCGTCTGTTGGTTTTGCATTAAATTTAATTTTTCCAATAATTTGTATTTAATTTTGTAAAAATTATAATATATATGGAATCATAAGATTAATATTAGGTAGTATGGTCTTTTTTATTTTTAAGTATAAAAAATTTATTGTCGTACAAAAATATTTACCGTAGTATAGGTAAAATGATGAAATGGGTTAAAGTATAATAGTAAAATCATAAAATAATAAAAACTAAAACATTAAATTGGTGTATAGTTATTTTTATGAAACAAATACATAAATTAGAACATTAATTATTAATCTAATTCATAGTAATTTATTCCATGCAGATGTTTTTGGATTTATATAAAAAATAATCATTATTTAATCACATAAATGCAACCCTCCTCAAGTACAAATTCCACTCCTCACCACCCACATTCTCCTAAAAAACCATTAATATCAAAAAATTACAATAAAAACATTTCCCCCAATTCTCCCCTCATCTATGTGCTAATTGGCTCATCGAAATTCCAATTAAAATATCTTTAAGGTATCCTTTAAGGAGGATATATTTAATAGGTAACATTCTCAAATTGCCTCTCTTAATTTATATTAATCTTTTTTTGTACTCAAATACTTAATACATTAAATAATTATAAATATAGTATCATTTATATATTTTAATATTATATTTACAATGGAATATGTTTTATCGATCCCTTTTATTATCTACACTTATTCAAATAAATGAAACCGTAGTCCAAATTATGGAGGTTAATCATCTCCATGGATAATGATTTCTCATTATCTATTACTTCATTCAATTGTAGTAATAATATTATTATTATTGTTAAATCATATTTTAATTTTTATATTATAACCTATTTAATTTTATGGAACTAACTTATAGTCATAATAAAAAATAAAAGTAAACTAGTTCATGATGGTTGGAAAACTGCCAAATTAAACTAAACATTTACCATTAACATTTTATCAAATGAATAATCCTCATACTAGAAAGAAAAATTAAATATGGGACCCTTTATACATCTGGTATTTCATTATTACTATTTCATTCCACTTCTATAATATTAATCCTATTTTACAAGAACATCCATAATTTTACACAAGTGAACCGACCACGTAATTATGAAATGAACACTCCCAAAACAATCAAAATAATTATATATTATTAATAAATGGGAGAAAATATTTTTTTAAATTATCATGTAATGAATTAAAAGAATTATTATGGTTCTAAAATAAATTAATAACATTATTTAATCTTTTATAAATAATTTTAAAGAATGAAAAAACTATATGGAAGAGTGATGTAAGGGTTTGTCCTCTCACATTTACTTTTTTGAGATGCATGAATTTTCACCACTTATTTCTCATATGTAGTGTATAGAATTTTCTTTTATATATCATATCATTAATGTCATTATATTCTTATCATTAAATGTATAATTTGATAATAAATACTTTTATGGGGTATATGATTCCAATGAGTACAAAGTGGTAAGAGAATCTTGAACCAATTTCAATTATTTGTGTTAAACATGTAATTATATGATTATTTCATTATATTATTATTTTTAAAATTAATGTTTTATTATCACTTTATTTATCTGTATTTTTATTAGATTCAAAAATTATATTTATTTTATTAATTCTCACATCAACGATATTGTATTTATAAGGCACTTTCTTTCAAGATAATTGTATTTTTATAAATTCCCTTACAAATATATTTTTCTCCAATGATGATGTTTTATAAAATTATTTCCTAAACTTTGTTTAATGTTATTTTAGGATTTTTTATACTCATTTTAACCCATGTTTAAAAAAAATCATTGAATTATTTTATATTTTTCTAAATGATGTTCTTTATGGATTTTCTGGTAAAAATATGGATGTAATGTTTTTTAACTTATACAGAATGAGTAGACTTTATAAACATCATTAAACTTAAATTATTTGATTCTAACTTTATATTCTTATATGTTTATTTTCAATTAAAATTATTTAATTATGATGTATGTAGTTCTTGGATTTTAACAGTTGTTTTTAATGAAAAAAGGTATTTTACGACATGAAAAGAGTTGTTATAATATTTTATGATGAAAAACATCATAAATATTAATTTTTTTTAATAATATTGAACTTATGAATTATAATATTGGGTTTCCAATATATCTCTAGGTGATAACATTATAGTTTATACGATGGGGAGCCCAGATAACACTGGGTGATCTAATTACAACTTATATGACGGGGTGGCCTACATAGCATTGGGTGAGCCTGTTAAAGCTTTTACAATGGGGTGGACCAAATGTCCATGAGTGATCCCATTATATATTTTTGTTGTTCCCATATAGTTCTGAATTTTATTGGTTAATTATTATATTTAATGATGGTCATATGGTTATTCTAGTTAAATATGTTTTGAGTGTGGTTTTATGAATGTGATTCCCTTTATTAGAAAAAATGGTATTATTTTTCCTACTATGGTTTTCACATTTCTCATTGAGGTAGAAGATGTTGGGATTTTAGGTGAAAATTATTTATTTCATTATAACCAAGAACTTGGACATAATGTTAAATATTATTTGTTTTTCATTTTTTCACAAGACTAACAGTTTCCATTATTTATGACCAATATCAATTTTTTTTCTCATAAAACATTTTTAAAATTTACATGATTTTAAGGACTAGGGAAAAGGATGAGATCAAGATAAAATTTTAGACTTTATATCATCAAAAGAACACATATTTTAGTTTAAAATGGTTTCCTTTGGTGGAAAAAAGGATACATAGTATAAGTTTCCAATTGCAATGTATGGGTTCACTGTGAAATAGATTTTCCAAATTCTCTAAAACTCTAATCCAAAAAGATCATTGGGAAAATAAAGTTACTTATAGTTTTAAAATAACTATAATATGTAATTCTTAATGTCATATCTTTAAAATTGTTTTGCATTGAGATGCCCTATAAGGGGAAAAGTGAATTAGGTTGTCATCATTTTTTTGATTAAAATTAATCTCATCCCAACATTGGAAGGAACTTACTAAACCTTCCTGTTGGTATTTTTCATTAACCAAATATAAAAATAAAGAAATAAAATATAACCATTCAATTTTACATAGTTTACCACTAAGGTATACTCCTATGGAGATACATCCATAATGTTCCAGCTATAATTGAATCCAATAACCTCCACCAGATTTTTAAGATTTAAATTGTTCATTCATTGTAACTATATGCTGGACACACTAAATTTATAATGAATTCAGGGATAACATGATACCTTCCATGGAAAACTTCCTTAGACTCCTCATTAAATACTACAATGGATGAATTATTCCACATTCTAATGACTTAAATTTATATTATAAATTTTCAAGAGTATATTCATTTATTTTCAACATGATAGTAAAATTTTGATTCTATAATACACTCCATGGTCTATTAATCACCCACCTGAGTTCTTTGAAAAAAAAAATAACTTCTCAAAATTTCCTTAAATGAAGTAACATTAAGGAAGAATATTCCAGAATTATTAACCTTTAATACCATATACTATTTATCAAAGATCATTAATTTTACTTCATAAAGATCCCCAATGAGTTTCCTTCATCCTTCATGAAATAACATCATTGAATCCCCTTCTATTAACCTCTATTGAAAACTACCCACATTAACTTGCATCTCAAATCTATAACCCTTAGCAGACTACCATAATTTTAAAATAATTCTTGGTAAAACATTGATGAATGATCATAATTAAGTCTTCATTGAATATGCCTCTTAAACTGACATCATCTCTTGAAACACTCACTTTGCAAGTCAGTTCTCACAAACTCATTGTGTATTTCCTACTTTGTGGAAGATTATTACATTCATTGTATTCTGATTAATATTTGGATCTTAATTAAATATTAATAAATATCTAATTACTATATTTATTTATTTGTTAATTTGTTCCTAATAATTTTAATATTATTGAATTTATTTGAAAAAACCACCAAATTCCATGATCAATAAAAAAATTACATTGAAATCCATCTGTAATACCATTTTGTGTACTCCCATAATGGTATTCCCACCATGAACATACTTTTAAAATAATCCTTCCATGAATTTCTATGTATACCATGCACTTCCTTTTTTGTTGGAGAAAATTAATACTCCGACATTATGTTCTACCTTCATGAACTAGGGCCACCCTATGTAGTCAAATGAACCACATACTCACCTTACAGTCACATGGGGCCTTCAACAACAAAACTATTATGGGTCATAAAATCTGATACAAGGTTTTTAAACTCAACTACATAGGCTACATACTCAATTTTTATTCCACCTTTATCTCCCATAATACCTTTATATAACCTCTCTGAAACCTTTTATTTTTTCACAAAATTGTTTTTGAAAAAATAAGAAAATAACATTATTGAGAAAAATTCTTCAATATTTCCATTAGTCATCCATTTTATAAAAAACATATTCTTATGTCTTAAAACATCTTTGATCAGTAAAAAAATGGATTTTAAACAAACACAACATCAACATAAAACACCACCATATATCACCTCAGATCCAATATTCTCTACCTTTGGGTTTATTAGAAACTTAACATGAAATTCAATATAACACAGTCTTGAATTAGTATAATAAAATCTCATTTATCAATATAATTATATGTGAGTATTTTTTTGAAATAGGAAATAAGATTTTAGAAGAGTATCTCATTCCTTATTTCATTTCCAAACTCCCCATGTCTTCATAACATGTAATCCCCCACAATTCATGACTCTTGTCACTAAATTCATCCATATAACATTAAAATTATCCATATAATTTCACTAACCTTTATCCACCACTGATAATATTTCCAATTTTAAGGGGACTAATGAACCACTTCCAACACAATACAACCCCAAGACTATATTTCCCCTTTATTCATGTATCACTTCACAAATAATTATGAAAAGTTTCATGTATGGAGTGAGGGGTAATTATGAACCTTTATAGGCTATAGGGGTAGTTGGACGCTGAGGTTGAATAGATTCTTCTCCAAAACTAGAGTATCTAAGTGTTTTGATATGATATTAACCACAAGTGTATCAGTTTTACCATACTCTATTTTGATTAGTCGATGCTTACATTTTTCTTTAATAAAGTAATATAGGATCAAGATATGATTCGAAAAAGAGTGTTGTATGGGATTCATCAAATGTTTAATTACACTCTTATTTTCACAATTTATTACCATAGACTACTTCAGATCTTATCTCATATCTTCCAACTATTAAATCAGCCATATATTCTGAGTACAGGACTTTATCCCTGAGATGTATTTTTGTTCTTCAATACAGTGTAATTTTATATTTTGTTTCTTACTCATCCAAACCAAACATTTATTAATGATAAATATTTCTCCACCAAAAATTTATTTTTTATCCACCACATAACTATAAAATTCATCAAATGAAAAGACTAAAAATTCATGATAATTTCCTATATTAAGATAAAGCTAAAATTAGAAGTACCTTTGATAAAACTCGTGATTATTTTAACAACATTAATATGAACTTACCTTAGATTACTCTAGAAACATTATTAAACATTTTCAAAAGACAACTGTATTCAAATATATAAAGGTTAAAATAATACTCAAGTATAATCTTAGATCAATATATTTCAAAGCCTTATACTTCCAAATAATTGTTCCATTGGAAATCAGCTTCAACAATAGTTTAGAATCATGCATTTTTAACATCTTCAGTAGATCTATTATATAATTTTCCTAATAGATGAAATAGTATTGTTTAATTTATATCACATTTGTCCCTAAATTTTTTGATTTCACCAATCATATATATTTTAAAATATTATTTCATGTTATTAGTAAACTCTTCAATGTATTTCAATTTGCTTCTTGGAAATATTATATTGTACACATACACAGACACAAGACACTAGCATTACTAGGATGTCATCACAAGGATATTATGGTTAAAACCACCCCTTGTGAATTTCATATTATTTGAATATAAATATATGTGATCATAACAAGATCATGGTGCCTTCTTTAGTCCATATTGATCCTTCTTCAATATGAAAACTTTTGTTTCGTGGTTTCTAATTATAAATCCCACTGCTTATTCACTGTATACTTATTCTTTGAGAATTTAATTTATAGATATAGTTTTGATATCCATATGATAATATTTTTATTCAATTTTCTTATATGTCTAAAAAGATAATATTTAGCTTATGCCAAAATAAAAAAGAAAACATGTATTCAACATTAACACCTTCAATCTAATCATTTACGTTACACACCATGAATGCCACATTTATAATCATATATCCATGTTCACTGAATTTTTTATTAAATATACACTTCATAGAAATCACATTGTTATATTCTGGACTTTCAAAAACCTCCCAAGTTTAGTTTTTATCAATTTTATCAAATACATCATTCATGGACTTAACACATGATTGAAGTATCATTAATTCTGAAAATGAGGATGGTTTCATTGTTAATGGTAGAGTGTCTTGGTCTATATTTATCATTATCCTTATTTAGTTGGAGTATAAATATCTCCACATATATATGATGGATTTACCTTTTTTACTTAATTCATATTTAAGGTACATATTTCCCTTCATTAGAACTGACATCATCTTCCAAATCACCCTAAGAATCATCATCATCCACACAACTATGAATAGATTATGAAATAGAAATTACTTCATTTTTATATATTTTTATTCACATGAAATACCATACATTGTTTGACATGTATTATTAGTGTCTTTCTACTTGATGAATTTAATGCCACTATTCCCTACAATTTTACACACCGAATTTTTTGTATATTCTGAAGGCCTTTGTATTTTTTGAGTATCCTGCAAATATTTTTTTTATCTATAGCATCACTGTATATTCCTTGACTTCCTTATTCGTTTTGAATGTGGAACTTTCTACCAAAGATGGGGAAATTATTCAATAAAGGTTTACTTTTGTACCACATATCATATTTGTTCCACTCTAACAAAGGTATCATAAAATCATAGGTCTAATTTTACACTATAACTTATACTACCTTCTTCACATAGTTGTGAGAAATACCACCTCTAATGAGTAATTTTTGGCCATATTGTTCATCATCTGATTTTCTTATTTAACAACTACATTTTTCTATGGAGTTCACATGGATGAATATCTATACTGTATTTCAGGTTTATCAGGATATTTCTCAAATTAAATGGTGGTATAATAAATTAAATTTTCAGACCTAAATGTTTTAATTATGGTTTAGGACTCATTTTTACTCTTATTATATACCTCTTCATACATATTTTGACAATTCTATTTATTTTCTAAAATATAGTATAATTAGTTATATTATATTAATCATCGAAAATAATGAAATATATTTATCTATATGTTCCATATATATTCAACAGACCACATAAATCAATGTAGACTAGAACAATAAAATTATATACCCTCTTTTCTTTGGTTGATATGGACTTTGTACTCTTTTCCCCAAATATGTGCATCATCTTTATTTTCATGGTCACTCCTTAGACGTGGTATATCCACTTTATATCTTTTATTGGATAATTATTCTATTTTTTATTGGTCTATATGACATAACCATTGATTTCAAAAGTTCTTCTCATCAACCACTATAAGGAGACTTGTATTTTCATGACTATCTACTTAGTATAGATTACCATTATATATGCATCCTATAATAAAAGAGTTTTTAACACGTCATTTGATCAACAACCTATTCTTTCTAAATGTAATGTTAAGACTAGAGTCAAAATGTTTACACACATTTAGAAGGTTTTTTCAGAACCTATCCATAAGGATCACTTTAGTATTCCTTAACTCATCACCTAGAAATTCACTATATCTACTACCCTTGACCATTAAATATCTATCCTTGAAAAAAAATTACTCTATCAACTCTAACATTGACTTTCTTCAATAGAGGTAAATTTCATGTCGTGTATTATGGAACCTCATAATCAATAATTTAGGTGATGTTGTTATTTTTTGCATTGACTGGAATTTTGTCCATATTGTCCTTCCATATCTTCTTAATTTCCTTCCATGAGATACCTAGTTGAGTCCTATCATAATATATCCTCTATAATTTATACTTATCATGTATATTGAAATCAAACACATATTCAACATTAAATAAAGAGTGCCTATTTTTATAATGTATTTATATTAGTTAATCTATATTCATTAGTCTCTGACATTTGTAGTTAATATTTACAAATAATACTTTCTTATTGCCAAATCATATTTCCAAATGTTAGAACAATGAAAATAATTTCCATTTAATTTATTTTCATTATTTGATGAAAGATATGGTATCATTTTCCTTTGATGGTTGTTGGGATCTTCCACTTTCAAATAGATTGTTTCCTTTTTATATTATGGAATAGTGTGGCTAAGGTAACCCTAGAATAGACACCTCATAAGGGGAAAAATATACATCATTTAGTTCTCTATATTCCCCCAACCATCTTATATCACCTTAGTTGATTAATAAAATCTAAGGGTCGTGGATTGTTTTTTTTTCTGATTTAATTTGTTTGGAGTGAACATATTTCAAACATCTGGTGACTTCAGTTTAATGAAAAAAACAACATCCTTTTGAATTCCATTAGTCAGATCTATCAATGTTATTTCATTTGAGGTTTTTACATCTTAGCCTTTTACAATTTTACCCAAAAATCAATGTCTCTATTCGTTCAGAATTTAATTGAAACAATTATAACCTCACATGATAGTTTCTATAAATTCTCAATATGTGGACCTTTTTAAGGGAATATTTTTCTATAAATCACTTGCTTTTATTGATTATTCATGTCATATTATCAATGAAATAATCTATTCATTAAGGTAATAAATCATCTTATTTCTCCACCTCTAATATTTCATTAAGGTAAATGATCACCTAAGTCTGTTTTTTAATCATAAACATAAAAATAAAAACTTATTATGAATACATATGACTAAACAGTTCATTATATATCTCTTTATGAAGTCAGTAATTTTTTTTTGATTTGATCAATATATTCGTAACATTATTTTAAAAGTCAGTTAATATTACAATGTTTCTCTATTCAAATATATGGATCTTCAAGATCTCTCTAAAGTTATACTTTCATATCACCTATTCCTTATATTTCATCAATTTTTTCTAGTTATAGTTATTCCTTCTCAACAGTAACTATCATAGTGTATTATATAAGAATTGAATTCTATTTCAACTTCCCCCAAATAGTATTCATTATCATTATCCTCTTTTCTCAAAAATATCATCCTCTAAAATATTATTCTAGATGAACTCATAGTATTAGAGTATCTAATGGGAGGGATATTTCTCCAAGTATTCTATGAAACTTATATTTCACTTTCTACATTATGAAATCTTCTTTTGTATCTTAATTCAATATTCCAAAATTTAGCACACTATAAATAATACAAGTTTTAATTACCTTTCAATATACCCTTCCCTCTCTGGATTTTCTATCCCCAAGATAGATAAGTTCATTATCCATCTCAATTTTTCAACTTATTCCTTTAAAGAGTCAAGATTATTCTTGTATTTTAGTGGAATCTCATTGAATTATTAAATTAATATCACCACTAGGTTAAAATGAATTTTTTAATCCATAAAACTCATTAATGAATCATTTTGATAGATCTTGTATAAATCCATTTTATATAAAAATGATACTATAATACTTTATAGAGCTAGGAACATTCCTAAAATCTTAATAAAAACATTGATATATTTTATATATTCCCCAAAGACCTTGAATATTTCCAACAATATCAGTTATTAAATGCCAAAAAATCTATTAGAATTACCATCTATAATAATTATGAAATCATAAAATCTATTATTGAGGACTTGTATATTTGCCTCATTCACCTTGATTTCACCATCCTATATTTTGGATAATATCTCCCACATGGGCTTGGAACTGGTTAATCCTGTCAATCTCATATATATTTGATATAGCAAAGATCAAAATAAATCATTCTGATCTTTGGAATCATCATCCATAAATTACATTTCAACTTCAAGCGTTGACTTTATTCACACATCCTAGACTTCAATCCCAAGAAATATATCACAAATAACATCTAGGGAAAGATATTGAAGATTTTATATTATTATAGTCTTCCAAACATCGTAGTTGTTTCTATAAAATAGAGTATCTCCATTATTATATAATGAATTCTCCACATCATGGATTTTTTTAACATTGATTTAATACCAATAACCTATGCTCATATACCACATGTTGTTCTTTGGGTCACCCTAAGAGGGGGGGGGGGGTAAATCAAGGTTTGAAATTATGATTTTGAATAAAATGGGTCATGTCTCCATGTTTTTATGAACTTCTTTATCCATCCTAATTATAACGTACATTAACAAAACAAAAAAATGAAAACAATAAAAATTTCATACCTCACAACTAACGAATAGTCCAAGGATCATATATTGATGATCATTTAATAGTACTAGAATACACTAAGATTTACTATATTTTTTAGGATAAAATTTTATGTATAGAGTCACTTTGTCTTGGTATACTACCATTATAATGAATTCACGAATAGATCACTTCCTCCCATGGATCAAATCCATCAATTCCTCCTTTCACACTACTCTTGATGAATTTTTCTTTGGTTTAGAAACATTAATGTCACTTTTACAATTTAATGTTTTCATTTATTTAATTACATCATGATATTAGGATTTTCATGTTCCAACGTACTACATGGTCTCCAAAATACCCACTTTAGTTTTTCAACAGAAAAATATCTAAATGAAACTGTCTTACATGAAGTAAGCATGAGGAACAATATTCACCACATAATAACCATATAGAATATATACAATGAATCACAAACTATATACAATGCCACATTGAGCTCACTCATGACATTTCTTCCCCCTTTAAGAATTGACCTCACAAAATCATCCTCTAGAGACCTCCATTATGAACTACTCCTATAAAAATTTTTCTGTAATCATAAACCATTCCTGAAATATCTTCACGGTGATTTTATTCAAGAGAAAAATTCATTAAATGATCCCTTTGAACTATCTTTAAAGTCTATTTTATGTAAATTAACAACATATTCACCTCTTTACACACTAACTTTAAGAGTCGGTCCTTTCATACTGACCACATGAATTTGAATATGAAAATGATTCTTTATTTCATTATTCTTCTATGTAATCTTTATATCTTCATTAAATTATTTGAAATAACTAATTTATCCATTTATATTTTAATAAATTCCTAATGATGATAAAAATAGGGTATTTATAAAGAAGAAAACTCACAAATATATGGTTAAACAATGAAATTACATTAATCAAATTCAGTAATTACCCTAAGTACACTCCATTAAGTGTATACCAATTGAAAACCTACTTAAAGAATTTTTATTTCTTGTACTACACATGTGAACAATGTAATCCCTTTTCAATTGGTTAAAAATATTCACTCTAAAATAATATAATTCCTTCATGAACAACACCCTCCCAACACTATTAAGAGAACCGTATAGTCACCTCGATTCCATTTTGTGTCATCATGTAACAAACTATCTTGGAATACAAACTCCACTTTGTTGGTGAAGAACTATATTACATAGTTCATTTTATCACTACCTGAATTATCCTCTTTCTCTCTAATACCATCAAAGAGATTCTCCAATACATCATATTTTTACACTCAAAAAAATCTGAAAACTATAGAAAAAATTGCAATAAATAACCTCCTTCAATTCCTCAAATGAGAATCCATTTTTTGAAAACCAAATTCATAAGTCTTAAGACTCATTTGATCATTCAATAAATTTATTTTCAAAAAACACAAAATCATTATAAAATACAATCACATATCACCATATTTCAAATGATAAAATTAATTTGGGCCTAATTTAGTGTGAGGGACATTTTATTAGTTGGAATTGATCATGAAAGTATTAGTTATGGGTCAAAATGAATATATTTCAAAAAATAATAAATGATTTTGGAATCTAGAGTTCTCTTTATGGTAGGTCATGTATTTATTCATGTCTCACCTCAATTATAATATCAGTTAATAGGAACGTAATGGAAATTGAATCTTTGGTTTGTTAAACCATTAAAACATTTAGAGAGGATTGAAGAGATTTATTATGGATTAAAATTATATTCATAATATTGTGGGATTTTACTTTATATTTTCTAACTATGGAAATACAAACCTACTTTATCTTACATGTTATTTTATAATATTATGGAATTTTATTAATTTGAACATATCATTTAGATAGTGGAGATTACAATTTATTTTAATGAAAATATTTTCATGGAAATTTTTGTACTATTTTTACTTGTTATGTGGCTTCATGGATGAGTAAAATAGGATACTTAAGAGTTATAAGCTTAAATGAGGCCTCAATGGCCAAATTTATTTCATTGAAAGTGCTTCATGAAGTATCTTAATGATGATAATCACTATAATAGGGATTTTGAAACAAATGTTTTCATAAAGTATTGTTTTTGGATTTTAGTATTTTGTGTTTTAAAATTTTATTTAATTTAATTTTTATAACGTTTTGAGATAAAAAATTAAGAGGAGTAATTTGTGCAAGGAGTTGGAGCTGAGTGAATAAATTGTTCACTAAAGCATTCCATTGAAACTCTAGTGTAAGGAACTAGAAGTATAGTGGTCAAGGTAGTATAATAGGAGGATATTAGTAAAAATATTGTTATGGGAACTAGGTCCCCAATTGGATACCAAAATTCTAGTGTGGTCCCACTAGATATCAAGTATCTTGTTTGACAATTTTTATTCTAGAAATTTATATAATTATATAGAAACATTATCATATAAATTAATCATTATTAATTTTTACATCATCCTTAATTTTTGGGAATTATACTTTTAAATCTCTCTCTCAATCACTCAATATTATTTGGATTATATCTCTTATGATTCTACATGTAATTTTGATATATTGTTGTAATTATACTCAAAGAGGCAATAAATTTTAAATCCTTATCAATTATTGTGATGTTTTCCTGGTTTTTATTGTCCCCATATATTCTTCTATGATCCATATAACAATATAAAATTTTGGATTTCTTATTCTTGAGGAGGAACTAATCCTTTTCTCTTTGAGTTATTTCATTAATAATCAATAGGAAAGTGATATATCTGTTTTATTTTCATTTTAATTTGTGTTTTAAAGTAATTAGGAATTATTATGGTGGTTTAATGTTTTTGGGATATTAATGTGGTATAAATTATTTTCTATTAAATGAGAATAATTTACCATGAATTGTTAAGTGTTAAACATATTTTATAAATTTTATTCATGGAAGTAAGTGTTAATTTGCAGTGGTAAATGTTTATTAAATGATAAATACATTGGACTAATTCTTGTGTTTAATGTTATCATTATTAAAATAATTGTTAATGAATTTTTCATGTTGTAAATTATTGTTTTTGTGTTGTATAATTATTTGAAAGTATTGTTTTTTATAAAACGAATTTCTTAAAATACACTACGAATTAAATAGAATTAGTTAATGTAAATTAACTGAAAAAATATGTGTTTGGTTTGAGATTAAGTGATGGAATAAGATTAATTTTACATAAAAATTTATCTGGTTTTGTAATACTCTTGTAAATGTGTTAAATTTATTAGTAATAGGTTTTATTGGTTTTAAAATGAATTTTTATGATTTAAAATTGAATAATACTTAAAATAAATTACATTTTAATAAATTAAAAGGTTCATAAGTTTAAAACATGGTTATTGGTGATTAAATGAAAATTGTTGATTTATGGTGTTTATAATAAGGATTAGTATGTGAAATGTTTTTTCTGTAATTTTTGTAATAATATATGAAATGAGATTTGGGGATTTGAGTGTTTGAGTGTTTCTATGAGTAAATAAAAAATAAATGAGTTGTTTTTATGGGATAAATGGGTATGATTTATAGATTGATGTGCTAAACATACAATTTTGTTTGTAATATTATTAAAAAACTATTTTGTTATTAGAACCCATGATTTTTTTAAACTACTAGGAGGATTAGGATAGCTTATAAAATGATATGATAAAATATAATCCATGGGTTTTAGATCAGACTTGTGTTAGTGTCGTGGTTATATTATATATCATGTTTTAGCATAAGATTCACATGATAAATGTGTTTAGTTACTTTGTTAATTAGTTGATGATTGGAGCTTCCAACGGAGTTGGTTGAAGAATGTATGTGGCTTCTTAGGAGACATGGTTAATAACAACTACTTACAATTACATGTTTTATTTCGTATGATTAAATAATATAATAGTTATACACAATTTAAATAAGAGAAAATTAATTTCTAATTGATGTATGGGGTTGTGATGGAATCTACTAAAAGTTATTTCACACATCTAGTGTATACTTACCTCATGTATGTGAAAATTATATACATGAAGTTACAAGTAAAGAAAAGAGACATTAAGAGATGAGAGTTGATTTTAGGAGACATATTAGAGAATATTTCATATAAATTATAAGCTATATATATATGGGATTTCTATACGTTGAATTTATATTTATTTTTTTTTATTTTAATGGAATGGAACTTGGGATGTACTAGAAAATTACTTTCTGGTGTATGTATCATTTGGGTATTTATGGAAATTTATATTATACCCTTTTATAAATGATAGTGATAATTTTTATTACTTATGGTTATTATGTTTTTTACTTTATTATTTTTCTTATAATAGAGTATTAAATGGTAAATAAATCCACAAATAATGCCTTTTGACCCTTAGAATTAGTCACCATCCTGTATTGATTGATGAGTGCACTTGATTCCATTTGATGTTTTTCATTAGTGGCATGTTCACTTTGATGTATGATATTATTATTAATGCACCCTATAATATCATTTATGATATATTTTATCAATATTTATAACTAATATTTACTCTCACTAACCTTGCATGGCTCTTACCATATGTCTTCCATAATACCTTGGATAAATTCAAACTTTAGTTCGATGTGAATCATTTATGAACAAAACACATTATTATTAGAAGTATGGATTGTAATTTGATTGATGTTCCTTGATTTGGTTGAAACAATGAAGGGGGGATGGGGTGAATCATTGATCTCTATTTTAATTTTATGAGTTACTCTCTTTTAGCCTAGAATTTGGGACAAGTTAATGTACCAAACCATGATCAAAAAACATCTCACCCTTACTCAGAAGCATGCAGATAAAATTTTAGAAAATTAACATTAGGATTTATAAGGTTCAGCATTAAATACATACTCTTTATCATTATTTGTTAGATTTACCTACCACATATTTACCACAATAGACACAAATAGTTACTCTGTGGAAAATCCTAGTCTGATCAACATGGACTCTCACTTTGTTCCTTCCTTAAATTTCTAGATATATATCCCAATATCACTTACATAAAATCATAATTTTTGATCCATAATAAGAAATATTTTCATGGGATTTACATTAAATAATTACTCATTATCATTATTGGTTAGATTCCATTATCACATATTTACCACAATAGACACAAATAGTTACATCGTGGAAAATCCTAGTCTGATCCACATGGACTCTCACTTTATTCCTTCATTAAATGTCGAGATATATATCCCAATATCGCATCCTTAAAATCATAATTTTTGATCCTTTATATGAAATATTTCTCTTGGATTCAGGTTTCATCACCAACACTTGATATCATCCTCCAGCACAGATAGGTTGGATCAACTAGTATACTCATGTACACCTTTATTTCTATAAATCCACGTCTTCATCAAAACGTTTTCATCAAAATTGCACAGATTTCAAATTCGATGAATGAACTAGTTCTCAAAAAAACATTGGATATGTATGAACATAGTAGGAATTTTTTCACATAGAAATGTCTTCAATTTTATATCCTCTTTCCCCCTATAATATATTTTGTATCAAGGATCATATAATTATCTCAACATTTAATTTTATAATTCTATTAATCTCATTATATATACTCATTTTTATTTTTCCAACATATATATAAATATAAAAAATATTATCATGAATAAAATTTCACTTATTTAAAATAATGAAAATTATAAAAAAAACATTGGTTGGTATTAGTTATTAAAATCTCATTTAAATCCGTCAAATAGTAATCTCAATTCTATTCCCTTATTCCAAATCATTTGAATTATTGATCAAATATTTATTTCTAATTTTCTTAGTAATTTGGTTGTTTCCTTCATCATGTAATAAAATATCATGATTTTAATTCCTATGAAATGCAAAAAAATAAAATCAATTGTATTATCCACATTTTTATGGAATTGTTATTTATAATTTTTTCTTGTGCACGGAACTCATATAAATGTCCTTTATTCTCAGCTTGAATCATGGTCATCATAACTAATCATGATATCAAATATTTGTTGTCCAAAACAATAATTAATTAATAGGATTTAATTTGTTTTATTTTAGAAATTATCATTCTGAAAATCTCATCTTATAGGAGAGTTCAAGTATTTTTTTTATAATGTAAATGAACACTACATTATTGCTGGAATGTCTATAGAGATGAATAAACTTTTCATGGTTGTTTGACTAATATATATCCAACTCTTAAAACTCTATGATATAATTAATTTTCTTGTTTTCCCCAATCAAAAACTCTATATAGATAAATGAACATTACATAGCTTCCAAACAACTCAACATTCTAAATATAGAGTATAGTTGAAGTCTATGTCTATTCTGTTACTAATTATCTTCAATAAAAAAATATTATTTCATAGGATGAACACCATATAGAAACTCTATGCCTATTCCCTTTTTTATTTTATGATTTATGCTCAACCCCACAGAGAAACTCTATGTGGGATAGTAAACTCTACATTGACAATATTTAAATCTGTATTCATCCTGGAAACACTACATTAACAGGAGCTTTTTCAAACTTTTCTTGTATTGGGATAAATTATATGTGAATAAACTATATATTAATCCTGGAAACTCTATATTTTCTATTTCCTTTACCAAATTTCCTATATCAGTGCCAAATATATATAAATTAACTCTACATTTATAGTATAAACTATTTGTTCATCCCTTTGTGAAATTTTCACCACCATACATAAAATAAAGACTTTATCATATGTGTTCAGAATCTATTGGGATAGTCGTGAGGCCTCCTCACATATACAAAATCATCTCAAATAATCTCATAATTATCATCCAACGTGTCTTTATCACATGTTCACCATAGATTCAAGACTAAAAATCATTTGGATGATTTGATCAACCTTTATGCTAGGCTTATTCTTCTAAACTTTTTTCTTTAAACTTTCCAATTTTAAAGCTCTCCAAATACATTCAAAACATGTTGTAGACTCTGATGTTTCCATTTCAACTTGTATTTTGCTTTATGACCAGTACATTAATCATTAAAATTAATTACTAATTTTTCATAAACTTTTCTAAGTATGGATACTATGATGTAGCCTCAAACTATTTCATATAACAAGGTATAAATTGATCCTTATGTAAATAAATTTGACTCAACTTCTTCACAACCTTATTGAAAACAAATACAACTTTAAATAGAAATGGGAAAAAACCCCTTTTTTATTTTTTTAATTATTATTCCTAAATAAAATTTATTCTTTCTCCCCTTTATATTCTCTACATTTTTTATAAAAAACAAAAAGGGAATTTTGGGTATGTTTTAACACCTTGTATATTTTTTTTAAATTATCAACCATACTTTTTCTCCCAACAATTTATAACCAACCCTTGATCCATTCTGAAGTAAGGATGAAACCATAACATTTTCATAAAAATAACCTTTAGTTCATATTTATTTATAAATAGTATAACCTATGGTAGAAAATAATAATTTTTTAATCAAATTTTTCAATTAAGTTCATAAATTCGCATACATGTTTTACCATCCATAGTTATCATTCTAAGGGATTATTAACAGTATATTTATTTATAAAAATATGTGATATGAACACATCACAATAAACCATCAAAATAGATCTTCTATATTTCATTAAAAATTTATATTTTATGATTTTGTATTTACCAACACTCCACTTTTGTAATATATTTAAAATAATCAAAAAATAAGGGTTTTGAGTGTGATTAAAATACATAATTTTCTAGTTTTTTCATAAATATTAAAAAATTATAGATTCACATCATGTTATATTCATCTTATCTTTTATCATAGTAAAGGGGTGAACACAACACCACATATTCATGTTAGTTTGAATACTCTATAATGAAAATATTCTTTGATTTCTAGAGTTTTCAATACTAAATTTTATCCTTTAATTCCAGACATATTTTCACAAATTAAAATATTATGTTAATAAGATAGTACCACTTATATCCTTAGAAAATTCACTATGTTTGAGAGTTTACCCTCAACCAATCCTTCTCTTTTCATCTGATATCAACATGTGAAGTACTTTTATACTTATTTCTATCCTTCAATAGTTATATACTTGACTTCCTCTAATGAATTGTTTCTAAATGTAGATATTTGTTCTCTTATTTATTAATAAAATAAACCTTATTTTTTTATTATTTTATAGGTAATTTCATAAATTATTCTTGAGTTTGATGGATATCCATTCAATTATTTATTTCATTCCTAGTTTTTTCACATCTCCAACATAAACATTATTGAACCCTCAAATATATATTTTTGGAAATATTATCATCATAATTATCCTATTTTTATGAAATCACTTTTTCCTTTGGATTTAGTATCCGTATACAATTTCTATATTTTAAATCCATTTTTTATTTATCTTGTAGAAATTTCAAGAATTCTTTCTTTACATGCGAAGTTTCTTTAGACCTCTCACATGAAATAATGGAGTAAATATCCATACAAGACATCACTTATTATTATTTTTTAATTTAATTACATATAACATCCTAAGAATTTTCTCTATATTGTCAGGTCATGCATACCTATGCTTTGTGATCTTATTGCTTACATCTCCCACATATTTCTTCAAGACACCCATATAGGTTTTAGGTGGATAAATTTGATGAACTCCATACACTAGGATTCTTAATATTAATGTTTTATGAAAATTATAACAATAACTCTACTTTTATTTCATCACGTTTCTTAGAAATTATATATTAAACGAAAAATAATTGAATATGTGTCTATACCTTCTTCAAAAATAACAAAACCACTAAAAATTTTATATTATATTATTTTTAATAAGTATATTAATAATGATCATATTTTCCTTATGTATTATTAACCTTTTTCCATGGGGGTTTTAGTATTCATGTTATATTTATTCTATCTTTTTGTGTTGAATATTTATTATCATTGAACATCTTAATATAAATAGGTTCATCATCACTTTTTCAGAAATTCAATTAGAAATGGATGTTTTTTGGATAGATTTGATGTTGATTCACCCTACCTATTGGAAATCCTCTTTTCACGTTATAGAAAAGATTTTATTTTTTCCTCATAATTCTTTGTGAAGTCTTCTCTAACTTTAATCAACTCATTTTGAATAAAAATAAAAATGGATTGGGTTTTATAAAACTCATATTCTTTAGCAACTAGATTCTCTTTGAGATCTTTTATTATCATATCCTACTCTAAATCCTTCATTTTTTTATTTTAATCTCTTAAATTATTGCCACCTACTTTTTATATATTACTATTTATTAAACTCTATATTTCTCTACTCATTATCAATTTTCACTTTTATTTCATGATCTTTATATTCTTCTAAAATTAGCTCATAATTTTCTTTTAGAATCCATTGCGGTTTAGTTTGTTCCTCGCCATCATCATTACTTGATGAATAAAATAATTTTTCAAAATGATCAAGGAAATTAAATTCTTCTTATAAAGAGCTAATTCACAATAATTTTTATTTCATATACTTGCTCGACAAATTTTTCTTCATACCTTTAGAATGATTAAACTTATTATTATCCAATTTTTATTTTCCAGGTTTTCATTATTCATAATTTAGTTCACATCTAAGTTACCTTTTATTTGGTAGCCTATAGAAAAATATACAATAACATAATAATTCCATAACATTAGTAATTGGTTTCCTCTTCCATTCCACCATCCATTTTTAAACTGTTTTTACAGAAGAGAAATAATTTCATTAAGATCCTCGTCATCTTCATCATCATCATAATCTATTGATTCTATAAATTCTTTTTATTTTATTCTTACTTTTATCACTACTTTAGTATCCATATCTTTTTTATTTATTATGGAATTCTAAATCCTCTCTCAATTCACAAGATATGACTATATTATGAATTTAATATTGGGGTGGATCTTCTTTATCCACTAAAGATAAATCCTTGGGATCCAATATATCAATTAAATTTATCATGATATTATATAAAATGTTATAATAGTCTAGTATCTCACTAAATCCCCAGATATTACTCACAATCTCATTGAATCTTATGAAATAGTTTATAATTCTCTCATCATTAGAAATTTTTAATATCAACAAATAGTCTTCTCAAAGTTATATTTTATCTTCTTTATACTTTATTTTTCCTTCGCATATAATTTTTAATTTTTTCAAATATCAATTTCAATATGAAGTCCCCCAACTTTTGTATATACATTTTTTAAAATAGACACTGAGATCTTGTTTTTTACTCTTTCATCAACCTAAATATTTCTCTTATATATGTGTTGTAGGAGAACTATCAGGACCTGACTCAATGGGGCTTGAGAAAAAATTCCACAAGACTACCTATATAGGCCAAGGGTAAAGAAAAACACTGAAAGTCATAACTAATAAGGTAGTCCTTTTTATCATTACCCTTATGAACACACCCAACCATCAAGATGTTGAAGTGAAGAGGAATTATAATAAATATATGTAACATCTATAGAATGACCATGATTGTAAAAAATATCTAGGGAGTACAAGGGTACGAAATTGTAAACTAATAATTTAAAGTGTATAAATACATGACCAACCATAAATATGTCCCAAACTTCTATAACTAGAAAATTGAAGTGCTCATAGAGCACAAATCTAGGTCTCCCATCCTAGATCACCATATGCGGTATAATGTAGTAGGTATCCCTATGATCCTCTATAATATCTCTCATCATATCCATTATATTCTTAAGACATGAAACTTTAGTGGAAACCCCCGTATAGGGTTGAGTATATTCATACCTAGAAGGATTCCTTGAAAGAATAATGGGGATTAGTAAGACACAAGAAAGGAATAAAAAACTCAACCAAAATCAATAGAGTAAACAAATACAAAAATATGGATATATATATATATATATATTCGGAAAAACCCAAAAAATAGATCAAAAGGATGTCTATATCAAAATCCATCCTATTAATGAGTGCCAATAGTTCCAAGGGTCCATTAATAATTTCCATCATCATACACAACTATCTGAAGAGATATCCATGTCAATTAAAATCTCACTAATGTGTTGTACAATGGAGGAGCACACTCTCTAGGTAGAGAACCTTTCCCCTATACAATAGAAAGGTTCTACTCAATTGATATATAACTCGTAACCTGACTCAGTTGTAGGGTTCCACACATTATATAGCTAGAGGATCCATGCCCTAACCCAGGAGGAGGGTGCAAATATGATGGTTGAGGACCCATACTCAGGATTCAAAGGAGGGTTCCACTCAATAATCGATAGAGGAATCATGTTATATCCTGGAAGGATGGTTTCATTATAGTAATCATTACAGTACTAATAGACATATTAGATAAAGGGTGAGACTCTAATAGTTGAGGAACAATTCCCTGATACCACAGGAGGATGCCACTCGGTGGATAGGTTGAAGACCCAATCCCTGTCATGGAAGGAGGGTCGCACTCTAATGGTTGAATGGGAATTATTACCTTTCCTAAAAGAGGGTTCCACTTGGATAGTAGATAGATTACACTTGTTCTGCCCTGGTAGGAGGGTTCCTCTCTAATCACTCTGATGATCCTTCCTATTCACTTCCATCATTGAGCTTCACCTAAATAAGTTTCACAATTGGAACATCAAGCATTATATTGAAAAATCCTCAATAAATTATTCCACCATGTTCGATGAAGAGAAAAAATCATGATAGGTTACTCGCATGCAAAAATATGAGTCCAAAAAATGGAGTTATAAGTGGTAAAAGTTTTCTCAAAAATAATGTAGGGGTATATTGTGTGTATTGGGACCCACTCAACATGTGATCCCACTCCACTTCCTGGTTGTGTCCCTTCCAATACATGGATCACTAACAATGTAACCCTACAAGGAGTATAGAGGGACTACCCGTCATGCCTCACCCATCTGGGATCCTTCCCATTCTCTTAAATGTTTTTTTGTAACATTAAATATGTTCATGTACTTTGGTACATATAGTTTCATCCTACACTACGTTTTTTCCATCTCCATTGGGCAATGTCATTATACCCTAGACGTGTGCTAGTATATGGATTGTGCCTCATCATTCCCATTTCAATGTACTCCCATAGTACTTTCCTGGTCACCAACACATGGTCACAATGTTTTTGAGGGTCCTATATGGCGTGTAGAACTAAACTCACCCAGAAACATTAGCTGCCACAGCCAAGGTCCTACAAGTCATGTGTTCATCAAACTACATGGCATGTAGTGGAGTTTTTTTGAAGAAATATTAGATCAAGTATTACATTTTATATACATGTCCATGGTGTCAAATCTCACCTCTAGACCACAAAAAATCAAAGTGGAAGACTTTTTTCATCATTTTTTTCCATCTGGTAGCCAAATATTGGATTTTCATTACTCCATTCAAACCCCACACAAAGTCATAGGTGTTTTTATCACCATTAGTGTCTCACTAGATTCTCAATCCATGGTGTAATATCTTGTATCCTACAATCCATATAAATCCACTCATAATCTTCCAATGTATTTTTCACACACTAATCCACCATGAATCCAGTGGTCTAATCCTTCTCAATCCCACCTACCAATTTCTAATTTTGACCTTTTGGTCCAACAATGAAGAAAGAAAAGAAAAAATGGGTAAAATAACAATAAATAGACATGAAACAATACTTTTACAAGAGTTATTGACATTGATTTCAAATTTGGATATCTGAGGTGAGAAAACATGTAAAATATGAATAATCAATTTAAATTGATTCACAGCTCATGAAAAGACTCAATTTGAATGTCGATCAAAGAAACCATTTGATCAAGCTTGATATTTTAATAAATTGGGAAACAATTAACAAATTTATTAGTCCTACCCTAATATTTGATAATTTTTTTGATGAAGAATGTGTCACCAATAAAGATGATAATTCATTTCACTCATCGCACCTCGATTCACTTGGATTCAATGTCTTGTTGTCATTTGATTTTGATCCAACAATGACTAGTGGTTGAAATATCCTCTTAATGATCAAATGGTTATGTTTCTAATGCTGAAGATCCTCCATAATGTGGATTATATAGATATAATTAGGTTTTTAGTGGTTTAATGAAGTAAATAATTAATTAATTAATCCACCTAATGCACCCACCAATGACCATTTTATCAAAACGCCGCACACCAAACCATTTTAACTCACACCTAGGGTAAACCTCATATTAATCTATCAACCTTGGACTCCAAATCATTATCTGAAACTCTTTCTAAGAGATATCATATTTCCTTTAATTAATCATGCAAGTGTAATATAAAATATATTTAACCTTTTATTGAAATTAATTCTGGGTATATTGTACGTCATAATCGCACACCACCTCAAAGAAAGGCTCTTAAAACACCTCTAAATATATTTAAAGTATTAAAAGAAAATAGTAGTGTTTATAAATTATTCCCTCTATCAAATTTTTCATCCCTAAAAAAACTAAAGAAAAATATCAATATGTTGAGCTTGCATCTAGATCTCCCACTCCCAAGAACTCACATGCATGATCATGTTCTACAACAACACACAAACCAAGGGAATGGTTTATCCATGTAGGTTACTCTCCAACTGATCCCTGATTTCCCCCGAGTGGTCTGGAAAAGTGTATTTATCCTTGATTTCCAACATTCCCCAATCATTAACATGTGTGGGGTAAGGCATATATCTTCCCAGCTACAAAACATGGGAGGCATCGTGCGCCCACACTGACTATGTGGTAAAGGAAAGGTGTTAAGAAAGCTTTGCAACCCTATGAAAGATCTCCAATGGCCTCATAAACCTCGATGTCGGATTTCCTTCCAAGATTAATCTCACTAATTCTCATCATTAGAAGAGTCTTAGGAAAATGGTGTCTCCCTTCTCGAACTTCAAGGGCCTACATTTTTTATCAACATGAAATTTATACCTTCTCTAACATTTCCACATCCCCTCATTAAGGAAGTGGACCTTCTCCAACATCTCTTGTACCATTTATAGCCCAACAAGATATGTCTCACCAATCTCTATACTATATAAGTGTGACCATCATTGTCTTTCATACAGGGACTCAAAATGCTCCATATCGATAGTACATTTGTATCAATTATTGTACACAAAATCTACCAATGTCAAGTTATACTCCTAACTACATCCAAATTATAACATGCAATACATCAAGATTTCCTCCATCACAAGGATAGTGCACTCAGTATTCCCATATTTATAGGGTTAGAAGGCTATACTCATCCTCATCTGGGCCTTGAATTCCTCCTGCAGACCTCTCGACAACTGTGACATGAAAAACAAATCATAATAAGAAATAATAGTCAATGGAACCCCCTGAATCTGAACAATCACCCATATGTACAATTGAACCAAACTCTCTATCAAACATTTCTCATTTATTCTAAATTAGTGCACCGACTTCGTGATCCAATCAGTAATCACTCATATGTTTTCATGGCCTATAGCTACTTATGGAATCCCTATCAAAAATTACATGGATATGACATCTAATATCCCCTCTAGGATCTCAAGAGGCTACAAAAACCCTACCAAAAACACATTATCATCCTTCATCTATTAAGAGGTCATGCATCATGAGATGAAATCAACTATTCACTATCTCGTACCAACCCACCAAAACTACCCTTAAAGAAAACTGTATATATTATCCACTCTATGATGTATAACCAAAGTAGATGCATGAAACTATCTCATCAACTACTCCCACATCATGACTAGGACCACCGTCTGTCCTTGAAAATGTGTGGCATGATTCTCTCCCTTATAAAATACATATTCTTAATATTTTTAGGATATATAGACACGCAATACCTCCCAGTAAATGTCTCTCAACTATGTACCCTTCACATTCAAAAAGAGTGGAGGATTAAAAACCATTGAATAATGAAAAGATGCACCCTCCTAGTCAACCAATGTAAGCTACAAGGAGGCCAACTTCTCCGACACCTCCTACACCAAACAAGGCTGGATTATCCTATTAAGAGAATCTACTACCATATTTACCTTACACAAATTATATAATATATCAAAGTCATATCCCTAAATGAAATCCAAATATACCCTCGACCTCATGTTTGGGTCACTCTGTTTGAATACATACCTGATGCTATGATGGTCTTAAAATACAACAAAGTGTTCTCCTAGAAGATAGTGCCTCCACATCCTTAGAGAAAAGACTATCACTGTCTGATCTAGGTTATGATTACATTAGTTCTAATAATGGGGTCTCAACTTCCTTAACCCATATGTAATAACTTCCCTATAATTCATTAACATATAGCTGATCCCATGACCATAGACATCTAAATAAACTACATACTCCCTACGCTCCTCTGGTAGTCTCAAAATATGAGCACTCATAATCCTCTACCTCTACTCCTCAAAGGCTCTCTTGAACTAATCTATCTAGGGAAAAGGATTCAATTTCTAATTTAGGGAATCCCAATGTGTTATAATCCTATAAAAGTATTTCATAAACATCTTGCAGTACCCTTCCAAGAAAATTAAACTTCTCACCTCCAACAAGCTCTTTAGTGGCTACCAATAAATTGTTGTATCAATCTTTATGGGGTCCAAAACCAATTTCTTCTAAATGGTGGAATGCCTCAAAATGTGTACCTCTTTGATCTAGAACTAGAACATTCAGAACATTCCATAAATTTGGTGTTCCCAAGGAAATTATAGAATCATCCTCAAGTGCTCGTATTTCTACTCCTTTGACAAAAATTATATGAGTATGTCATAAATAAATATTACAAAAAATCATTCTATGTATGGCTGGATGATCAAGTAAAGAAAATCCATAAACACATCAGGGTCATTTGCCACACTAAAGGGAATTACCAGGAACTCATAGTGCCTCTAGATACATCAACATGGTTGAATCAGAATATTAGCCATGTGAACCTTTAATTGGTGGTTGTCAGACCTGAAATCAATCTTTTAGAACCATATTATAACTTTAAACTAACCAAATATAAATTATCTCCATATAAATGGGTACTTGTTATTAATTGTTCCATGGTTTTGGTGACTATAATCGTAAAAATTTTGTAAGATCCCATCTACTATTTTTTATAAAAACATTGGAGATGCCCAAGGAGAAACCCTGGGTCTGAAAAAAAACATCTCTTTACATTTCTAAAACAACACCCTTTTCTTCCATTTCTCTATATGAACCTTCTGATATGATGCAGAAGTTATTGGAGTAGTCGTAGGGTTTAATTTTATTCCAAACTCTCTATCTCACCCCAGAGGTAGTACTAAAATCTCCTTGGGGAAACATCCATAAAAACATCCATGAATAAAGGAATCCAGATGCCCCAGGAGACTGATGCACCAAGGTCTAAACTCATAAACTGATAGGAAATGGGATACAACCTCCTACTAATAATACCCACTCATCCCTATATTATATCTATCTTTCCAAAAAAGAATAATATTGTCACATCAGTGTGAAGTCATTTGAATCATCATTGGGGATAGTCAATCTACACTCAAAATGTGGGAAAATATTCCATAAAAAAATTTGATTCTATAGGGTTTCATCACGATGACCAAAAGATCCCACCAGAAACTCTTTCGAAAAATAATTGCCCTCACAACAGGTAAATGAATTATATTGGAAAATTGTTCCCGGTAGAAACCCCTAGATAAAATTACTGGGCTAAATCCTCAACTAGGAACTCTTTCTACCATAATAGGAGTAAATATTTTAAGTAATGAATCACAATAATTTATACTAATATTGAATTGAAATTAGAGAAAACACATATTGTACCATTAATAATATCATGTGTCATTGGGTTATACGCATCCATAGACTTCAGCAGTTTATAGCAGCAACTAGAAACACCCTAGGCCTCATGTGGGACACCTAGTGGTGGTGGTGGAAGAAGATCATAACATCATACACATCCCACATAACCTCCTCCTAAAGCTCCACCTACTCCTCTACCGGCTCAACCTTCCTAGGTTCCACCCTTACCTCACCTAGGAGATCCATGTTCATGACATTTCCTATTCAATAATGTTCCATCCACTATATGTCTTCCCTCATAACGAAGTCAATTTGAAAAATCATGTTCCATATGACTTCACCAATCACATGAATAGTAGTTCTCCTTTAAAATCTTTTTTGGTCTCATGTGTGGTCCTTATACCACATACCACATGCTTGAGTCTGATCCTAGGAAGATCTCATGTGTTGAGATCCTACTGACTAGCACCTCCTTGCTATTGTATAGGACTCAGTCCTCTAATTCCCAATTCCATATCTAGATTCTTATAGTTCCTATTAAAGGAGTACCTCTTCCACCATCTCATTATTCAATACGCCAACATAGGTGGGAATGCATAGGTGTACCACACAGACATGGATATCTCTACGGATGTTGTTCAAACTTCTATGCCTTGAAGTAAACTTCTTGAATCATGTAGAGGGAGTATCAAGTAAGGTCTTTGAACCTCACAACATACACATCCACTATCATACCTTACTCTTTAATCACTATAATCTCAAAAATATAAACTAAGATTAATCATGATGGGAAGTTCTTCTAAATAAATAGTTACTAGAAGCTGGCTCGTTAAACTATCGACTAATCAAGCATCTGTGTAACTAGACTCCACTAGAACCCAGCTACTCTATCGAAAAGGTTTCATTACTACACAACCTCCAAATTAGTCATTGTATAGATAATATTTAAGTCACTAATCACCAAATCTATCTGATCCTATTCTACTTAGGGATCATGATCATTGTGGAACCCTCGCGGCCACTGGCGCATGAACTCGCATTGTGCGCTAATACTGTGCGCATCCTCAGATTACTATTATGGTATGATCATATTCTTTACAGTTGGGGGTGATGATTTCATTGTACCTAGAGGAAGAATATAATTTTTAGACACTATGGTGAGCCCTCATCACTCATCTAATTATCATCTTAATCCTGAATGAGTAACATTACTAGATGTCATCACTGTGGCATCCATAAAATTTAATCAAGACATAACATGGTCAGATGATCATATATATATATATGGGGAGATAACTCAATAATTATATTCAAAAGACTTGATACTATATCATTCACTTACCGATTATCCTATCAACTGATGTCTGAGAATGCCAATTCAACAAGGAGGTAGTCAAGGTCCAAGTGAATGGATTGGTCGGCTGCCAGACCAACACCGGATTCCTAGCCTCAAAGCCAATCTTGATACACTTTGGCAATGTATCCCTAAGTACCAAAAAAATATTTGAAAGGTTACTACTCCAAAACTAATCACATGTAATGATCTAATCTGTTACCAGTCTCTCATGACCCTTCCTAATGAGGCTCAAGCCAAAACTACTCCATTCCTGCCTTCATATGCTAGGGGTGGCGACAAGTGCCAAAAGGAATAAATAATATTGGATGTATTTTCATAAATACAAGTATGTACACACCCAACCATCTTAATGTATAAGTTCATATGAATAGTAATTAAAATATGAAATATCAAATGAATAACCATTCATGTAAAGACATCTAGGTAGTAAAAGGGTATGACAGTGTAAACTAAAAAGTAAAGGGGCAAAATACACACGCAACTAGAAAGATGACCCATCCTAAAAACCTATAAAATTAATGTTGTGAGAGATCCAAGATTTAGATATCCAAGTCTCGACCAATTTACATGGTCTAATGTGCCTGGTTTCCCAATGGTCCTCTTTAATTTTCATCAACCTATTTGTCATCTTTATAAGACATGACATATGGGGTTAAATACCATATTGGGGTGAGTATATACATACATAGAAGGATGCCCCCACAATATTAAGGGGTGCATTAAGAGTCATGAAAAGAATATAAAACTCAAACCAAATAAATAGAGTAAAAAATCCAATGACAGGGATAATGATATATATATATATATATTATCAATAATAGTATCCCCATAGAGAATAAAGTGGGGTCTTCATCTCAAAATACAACATTAGCAAAAGTGATAATAGATCGAATGGTCCATCAACAATTTCTATCATCACTCACATCTGTCCAAAGTGACATCCATTTTAAGACACACCTCTCTTCTGTGATGAACAGTTGAGGAAAAAAATCCAAATGGAGAGGTCCCATGACCCGGTACAATAGGAGGGTGCCACTCAATAAATAGAAGACCCATACCTTAACTCCGCAGGAGGGTGCCACTCAGTAGAAATCTAGAGGAATAATGCCCTGACCTGATAGGAGTGTAACACACTAATGTTTAGGTTTACATACCCTAGGTTCGAAGGAGGGTGCCACTCAATAGTATATAGTGGACCCATTACCAACCCAACTGAAGGGTTCCACTCTAATAGTCGTGGAACCATGCCCTGACACCACTGGACGGTGCCCTTATATGGATTGGTAGAGGAACCATGCCATGTCCGAATAGGGGGTATCACTCTAATGGTTTATCAAGGACCCATGCCAGACCCATAAGGAGGTTTCCACTCAGATAGTAGATAGGGGACCCACGGTCTGTCATGGTAGGAGGGTGAAACTCTAATCTCTATGAAGATATGTCTTGATCACTTCCACCATCGAGGGACACCTAAAAAAGAATCACACTTAGAAAAACTATCATCGTGTCTCAAAAATAAACCAAAAAGCATACCTTCACATTCTACATGAAAAAAATTATGATAATATACTCACAATCCAAATTCCTAGTCTAAAAAAAAGGAGATACGTGGACTAGAATTTTCCTCAAAAATAAATTATGAGTACAGTGGACGTAAGGGGACCCACACAACTTGTGGTCCCACTCTGCTTCGTGGACATTTTACTACTATCACACAGATCACTACCCATGTAATACTAAATGAATTTTATAGGGACTACACAGAATTCCTAAACCACATGAGGCATTCCCCTACTCTTGGTTGTGTCTGTGTAACCTTCCATGTGTCTGTGTACATTGATACGAGGTGTTTCCTCCACTATGGGGTTCTACCTATGTCCATCTGGTTGTGTCTGTTTACCCTAGTTGTGTGCTAGTACATGGAATGTGTTTGGATATTCTCATGTTTATGTACTCCTAGAGAACATTCTAGGTCACCAACACCAATTCACCTAGTGTGTGGGGTCCAACAGAGCGTGTGATACTTAACACACCTAGAAACACAAGCCGCCATATCCAAGGGGATATGTTCCATGAGTTCTTCATACTACACCATCTATAGTAAAGATTTTTTATAGAAATTACATATCAAATATGGTGTTCTAGATCCACACCAATCACATGGAATATCTCCACCATGCTACTCAAAATCAAATAGGAAGCCTTAATTCCTCGTTTTGGCTGTCTGGTGGTCAGATACTAGATCTCCAGCAATCCTCTCAAACCCCACATGGATTCAAATGCATTTCCATCACTCATAGAATCTATATAGATTAAAAATCCATGTTTTAATAATCTATATCCCACAATCAATCAGAATCCACCACTGATTCACCAAACCATTTTTTACACCTGAATCCGCTTCAAATTTGGTGTTCGATCGCATTCAATCACACTCATAAATGTCGAATCATGGCCCCAGGGTACAATGATGAAGAACAAAAAGAATGTATGGGTAAAATAAAATAAATAGATATCAAATAATCAATTGACAATATTTTTTGTCCAAAAAACAAATTGGGATGTTTGGGGTGAGAAACCATGTCAAAACTGAATAAACAATTTATATTAATTCATGAGTGCATACAAAGGCTCAATTACAATGAATTTAAAGGAAACAATATGGTCATGCTCAATATTATAAAAAATTAGGGGAAAATTGACAAATTGAAGAATCTTACCTCAATATTAGATCATTTTTTGATGAAGAATATACTCTCCAATGAAGAAAAGAACTGGTCGTGCTCTCTACTCATCAACTCTATAGGATCCATAATCTCATTGTTGTCTGATTTTGATCTACTAATGAGAGGTGGTATAAATTCACTCTCAATGATCCTCAATTTATGTATATAAACTTGGAGATCTTATATGACAATTCTTATATATAGTGAATTGTGTATTTAGGGGTTTAATGAATTTATTTATTTATTTATTTATCCACTAAATGCATCCATCAACTACCACATTATCAAATCCCCCCAAACCGATCAATTTTAGGTCAAACCTATGGTAAAATTTACATTACAAACTCAATTATGGTCTTATATTTTCAATCTGAGAATCTGTCTAAGAGTTATTCAATTTTCTTTAATCATTTATATACCTATATTATAAAATATTTTTAATATTTTTATTAAATAAATTCTGGAAACACCAAGCCTCATAATTGCACTGCATCTTATTGACTAGCTCCGAAAATATTTTTAGATATATTCAAATGTCTTAAATATAAAAAAAAGGTGTCCATAAGATTCCATAGTGATAGGTGGATATCCCGGCATTGATCAATCTATGGCCTCCAAACCAAGTGATAAAATATTCAATAGAAATCTATTTCTCCTATTGTGATAGTTTCTTCCATATAATGTAGGGACAATACTGTGATTCAGAAGATTTTTATTCTCTATCATCATTGAATTCATATATCATTTAATGGTAAAATTGACTCTTACCCTACATAAGGGTAACTGATTCTATTGGATCACTATGATGGGGAGGGGATAAATGAGTGGTCACCTTTTTATTTTTATGAGTTACTCCCTTTCAACCAATCCTTTATGATAGGTATTGATCTAAACTCATATAATTATCTCACCCTTACTTGAATACATACATATTAAAGAATATATAAATCATAATAGGATTTAAAAGGTTCAATCTTATATACCTACACTTTTCCCGGGGTGTTTATATTACCCAAACATATATTAAGAACTAAGGATGAAAGTGGTCACACCAAGGATAACTCTAGACTGATCAACACAAATTCCAACTACGTTCCTTCTCTATTTGATTGGTTATATGTCACAATGAAACTACCTTTCCAATCAAAGTTTTGATCCATAACAATATCAATTTCTATATTATTTTAGTTTCCTCTACACTACATTATATTTTCTTCCTTGAAAAAAAAGAAATATTAATAAGACTACACATATACACCTTTATTTCAGTACTTCCAATTACTCTTCAGAACATGTCCACTTTTATTTCTTATATAAATATTGTTTAATGAACTTTTTATCCTTGACACTTTAAATACATTGTCCCACATCAAGTATGATTTCTCATGGATGTCTTATAGCTTCAGTTTTCTGTTCTATCATCAATACAGTAACCTCTCAAGGATCTCAGAATTCTCTAGAACTTTGAATATGTATCTTCTTTCAATCTCAATCTATAAATACATACTTATTTTTCCTACACATATATATATTTAAAAAATGTTATCTTAAATAATAATTCCATATTAAATTTATGGGAACTCCTAAAATCTTGATAAGTATTATATATTTTTAACTCATTTAAATCAATCAAACAAAATTCATGATTTTATTACCTTATTAAAAATTATTTGAATTTACTATCAGATATTCCTTATGAATTTCATGAATACTTATATTTTTTCATTCCTTATGTGATAATTTTTATAACTATAATTCCCTTGAAATCTATAACATTCAACTCCTTTGAATTATCTATATGTTCATAGCACTATGACATAGAATCATCCTCTTGAAAAATGGAACTCACCTCAATAACCATAGATAATGGGTTAAACCATGAACCTTTTAACTGATCATGATATATAATCTATGATGTTCATAACAACAATATCGTCATATTTAATTCCTTTTGTTTCAGAAATTCTTGTTCTGAAAATCTCATCTTCTAGAAGAGTTCATATATTTTTAATAGTGTAACTAAACTCCATATTAGTGACATAAAAAACAACATATATCAATGAAATTTACAAGGAAGTATAAAAAAACTATGTTCTAATTTTAAAAGATCTGTTTTAAAATGAATTTATAAATTTTATCATTCAATGACTTTATGTAGAGAGAAAAAATTCTGTGTTGCCTCCAAATAACTCTACATTCTCAAAATAGAGTATATATGATGCTTCATTCATAAATTTGGTTATTTTATTCAATAAGGAAATATAGATTCATCATTTTAACTATATATTGAAACTTTATTCTCAGTATTTTTCCAATTTTATGTTTCAATATAAACAATATATTAAAACAGTACCCGGGTTAGTCTACTCTACGTTTACTAGAAAGAGTTATATATTAATCCTAAAAAAACTATAATGGTTAGTGCCTTTGCAAAATTTTATACATTTGGATATACTTTTATGACCCAACCCCCCTCCCCCCCCCCCCACTCTTACCTCTCATAGGCCATTAGTAAAGATAGGGATGACCCGTAAATCCCTCCAATAATAGGCCATGGGTTGGTAACTATCCCCAAGTATATTTTCAGATTTATGGGTGACACTGACAATTTATATAATCTAATAAGAGAGATAAGATAAATTAACAAAAAAAAATTAGATATAAATATAAAAGTTATCATTTCAAATCCTAGATACTTATATATAAAACATATATAATATAATAATATATAATTGAAGATTTCATATTAATCTCAACTCTTGAAACCCAAATAGCATTACCTCCCATTCTCCCTAGATATATCCTATAAATACTTAAGAAACACTATATAGGGGTAAGCTCATGAGGGTACTCAGTAGGATCAAATTTCAAAGTTAAAATAATATCCAAGGGAAATCATGGTGTTGTGTAACACCCTAGGATTTCTTAGTATGTTATCTCATTAAATTAATTCAATAGATTATGCTACACACAACACCAAGTTTGAACGCACCACAACTTACCAAACTAGCCATTCAAAAAGTGATTTTGATGAGTATTAACAGAATTTTGAATCTTATATACTCTATATAATTTTACTATCTATATTTTGTGTTAGTTAGACATAATATAAGAACAAATTCATTTTTTAGATAAAAGAAGTATTTTAAAAAAAAACAATTTTCCTACCTTATATTGGAGAACCCCTTTTAAAACCAATATTTGACACTTTTACATATTCAATTTTATGAAATTAGATTCTTCTTTAGAAGTGCGACATAAAAATTAATTTTGGATATATTTTTTGTACTTTTCTGATAACATTCATATTTTAATGAATAGTAAAAAATACTATTTTTTATTAATGCAATGTCCTGGTCAAGGACCAAGAAAGAATATACTAAAAACAAGCAATAAAATTACAAAAGTCTGAAAGAGGTAATTTTAATACAATATATTGCAATGAGAGGGTAGAGATCATTCGGTAACTCATCAGACCACGCAATGTCCAGGCTGATCCCCTTGTTGGCAAGACCATCTGCCACCATATTAGCTTCATGGTAGGCATGTCTGGCAATATATTTGATATCTATAAGTGAGTCAATACAGATCTTCAAACTCACAGTAAGGTGCCAAGAGAGTTGAACAACCTCATTCCAAATTTCCTGATCAACGGTGGTGGAGTCGCTTTGGATACAGATGTTGTTCCATCCTTTAATCTTGACAAATCGGATGGCATGGATGAGATATAGCATCTCTGCTTCAAGGGAGGAGGTGATCCTGCAGCTACCATAGAAACAACCATGGTATTGACCTTTGTAGTCTTTTAAAATTTCTCCACAACCCGTAGGGCCTGGGTTTCCTTTTCAAGCTCCATCAATATTAATCTTGATCAATCCCGGAAGAAGGTCTTTCCAGAAGACCTCAAGAAAACGTTTTTGCTGAGGAAAAATGCCTCCAATCTTCATGCATTTCCGGATCACGAAGTCACCGATCGAGTTGTCACAATTAGATTTCTGGATCGAAGCAGTGTTGTTAATGGAAATCCGGATTCCCATACGGCCTGCAATGAGGTTGAGCGAGTGATTATTGTGAATAATGGCATTTCTATCATAATAGATAATGTGTAGAAGCTCCACCACATCAGATAGGAAGAAATTTATAACTTGTGGTGAGGAATAAAACTTCACACAATGCTTTAGGTGATAAATAATATTGTCATTGGACGAATAGTGAAAAATACTATGTTTTAATTGAAAACAACTTTTTAAATCGATATTATTTGTAGTGTTAAATTATGAATTTTAATTGTTTTAAAGTATAATTAGATAAATTTTTACCATTTAATACAATTTAGATCATTATAAGTAATTTCACATTTAAATTTCACATAAATACATGTCAATATTTTGAGAGTTTTCACTATTTAAAAAACCCGCTTTTTGCCTTTAACAACGAGAATTAATATTAAATTAATTTTGGCCACTTCGGTGTTTTGAATTTTCAAAAATAGATTCCATATTTGGTATCATGAGGTCCAAATTGTGTAAACTGGTAACTTATATTTTTAGACATTATGAATATCTACTTCAGTAAATATTTTATTTACCATAGTTTAAGGGTAAATATTTTAAATAAGGGTAAAAAATATTATTATAATAATATTAAATACCACTAACATGTGACCTATTCCTATAGGTTGATACATGTCCGACCATAGGAATCATTGTGTCGATTTTGGGAGCACTTGGAGCTACTTGATAGTGATAATGACACTTTATATTAATTTTTATAAAGTATAGACAAAAATGACATAAACATATATCGTTTAGTAAAATAATTTTTACGAGGTGTTATATAAGTTATCTTTCCAACTATAAATATTAATTATAAATCTAAAAATATTCCCAGAGAATAGTATTTTATTTATAATTTTTATACAAAAATAAATAATTAAATTTATTTATGACATAATGTTGGTGCAATAATTACCTTATTAATGAATGAATCAAATAAAAGGTACTATAAATATCAAAATAAATATAATTTTAAAGTTTTTATGACATAAAAGACTTTTATAGGTGAATATGACAGGTTTATATTGATTCAATTTATCTTGTTTTAATTAATAAAGTTGTGATGACTTTCACATAAACCAAATACAAAATAGTGTCAAAATTGACATAAATGAGTTTTTAAAACAAATATTATATTTTTAAATTGTATAATCTTCCTAAAAATATATGGTTAGTAAAAAAGGATTAAATAACCTTATATTTGTCATTAATGAACCACTTGAGGTTCTATTGAATGTTTAGAGTAAGTTTATTAACTATATAGTGTAAGAATACAAGAAGACGTGGTAAAAGATAAACTATTTAACTAGGAGTTAAATCTAACATATAAGGTTAATATGGTGACCTAAACCTATCTAAAACCTATTGGTTGAGTGGTTTTTCACCCATCACTTCAGTATCATAGAAATAAAACATTTTTGAGCAATTATAAATCGAAATTGATTTTATTATAAAGTAATATTTCAAGTTTTTTCTAAAGTGACCCTCACCTCTCTTATAAAAGGGAACTTCCCATTATCTTAATTTAACACCTCCGAAGACATTTGGATCAGCCAAACCCTACCCATATACCTTCCAAACATCCCTCAATTCATCCTAGGGTCCTTAATTTGATCATAAATCCATCTTAAAGAGCCCTTTTGATCAACTCAAAATGAAACACACGAAGAAGAGGAAATAATTTCACCACCCTCTATCATGTTCTTTTATTCTTCCACTTCCTCTTTCTTTGTAGTTTCTATACCAATATAATTACTCCCATACCTTCTACATACTTTTATGTTATTACTAATATGGTATAACCATATTCATTATTCTATCCATCCTATTAATGATAATGTCACCATGCGTGTGTGCATACGACTTAACGTCTCCACGCTGTGGTGTAGTTTGTTATTCAACACTTCATTATTTGGATTAGTATAATAATGAGTATAATTGATGTACATAATAAATATAAAATTTTAATGATTATTTATATAAAATATACCATCAAGTTATTTATTATTTCACCATCATTATAATGATATTGTCACTCGTGCGTACGCATGGATTACCGTCTTCACGAACACGATGAGATTCATTCCCCATCGTAATCATTCAAGAATAATTTTAATTTTATGATCAAAGATAATATTTATGAACATAATATCATTCTATATATGAATCAAATACATCCTATCCATAAAAAACATGGCTTTTTTAACCATGCATATAGAAGAAAATGAATCCGTTAACTCCTAAAATGATGATACTACTGAAATATTATTAATAACGAAATATTAGAGTATCATATATGATATCATATTTTTGTATATAGTTCTTGTATAATTTATTAACAATGTTTTAACTATTATACATGAGGTTAACATACCATCGACAAAGTAAAATTATAATGTAAGGTCAATTTCACAATCTCTTTATTATCTGAGGTTGTTTTTATTTATGTATCTACGGGGACCTCTTTATCATCCACATCCATGTTTTCTTAAAAATAAATTTAAAATCATTTTTAATATTTACTATACTATGGGTTAAAGTCATTTAAACACTTATTTCACCATATATATTTTTAAATGAATCTCTTTGTTGTTTTCTATACAAGGTACTTTATGACCTTTTTGACAAAATTAAGGTAAAAATGTATTCTTTAACTTATATGGCGGGTGCGGATATTTTCCACCGTTATAACATCATCAAATCGTCCCTTTAATTCTAATAAAAATATTTTCAAAATAATTATTTTCTTTTATAATTATGTGACTCTTTAATGGTTTTAAAATAGAAAGAGGTATTTCTGTCGAATAGTTTTCATTTCATCTCTCGTAGCATCCTTTGAGGGATTTTAAACTTGTTTGAATTTGATTTATTATGATGAAAATCTTCCATATTGTATTAAAGGTTTTGTGATATGTTTTAATGTGGATGTTTTATTTCTATACCATTCATGTTTTATGGTTAATGTATTGATATTTCAGATGCTAGTTTTAATAAGAATGTTTTTGTTATGTTTCAACATTTTAATAGGAGGAAAGTATTGGACTTAGTAAGTGATGGGTAGAGCCCATTATAGCTCCTCATTGCATCGGTAGGTCTCATGAAACAATTAGATGTGGAATTGTTTGAGACCTTTCCCAATTTTTATATGGTTTTTCTCGAGGCCTAAATAATTTTTAGACATCTTGGATGAGGCCTTGACAAGATGTTTCTGAATGTCCGTCATTATAAATTCCCTCGTTGAAAAAATAATAATTATGGTTCATGTGGCTATTTGACAATTAGAATACCCATGACTTTGTTTTATTATGGAATTATTTAATCAACTCATATTCCTTCCATAAAGTATTCATGTTTATTATTTTCGAAGGCATGTGTTTTCAATTATTCACCATGCCTAATGTTTTTGTTATCTTCCTCTATATTACTTACTCTTACTGAGCATTTTATCTCACCCATTTCTTATGATTTATTTTCATAGGATTCCAAGAAACTTTTTATGATAGGTATGCAGGGTTAATATAGGATATTAATAGTAATTTCAAAGGATCATTTGTGTTTTGTTTTATTTTTCAATGTAAAGTAATGTTCATGTATGTAATATATTTTCCAAGACTGATAAACTAATCATTCTTTCGGGACATGATTCCTTGTAATCATGTCAATATATTAAAATAATGCACTGGCTCCGGGATTCTAGGTTCGGGGTCTTATAGTTGGTATTAGAGAAATTTTAGCAATAATATTAGAAAATAAAATTAGATAAAGTCTGATTAGGAAACATTACCTAAAGATAGACTTTGAGGATTAGTATAGAAGAACATACTAGAATTTTGGTAATGTAGAGATTTTTTGAATTTTACATTAATACATCCATATCTGGATATGATTAGGTAGATGAGGCTCGGGCATAGTTGTACCTAGGAGTGAAAACTCCTACAAGGAGTTTCGGCCTTGACCCGTGGTATCCCGGTACATGACAATAAGCCTTGTTCTACTCTTGGTAATGAAACTACCATGAGATATGCTTAGGATAATTCTCATTTTCTTTATAAAAATATATGAAGGATTTATGAGTATATACCTCCTCAAATAAAACATTTTTAGGATTATGGATTATATCCATAAACTGTTCAATTTATGTTATGTTTTTTTACATGTTCAGAATTATGTATCGTGGTTCATAAACTAATCTACTGTATGCAATTATTTAGAAATGGAACCTAGTGGAAGGAATTAAAACTGTATAAATGCATGTAATACAGGTAGGGATTTCCCTCCTACTCAAGATAATTATTGTAGAGCTGGTGATGCAACTGGTTTTGATCAACTTATCACCATAATGGGATAACTCACTGAGGTTATGAATAATAACATTACCAGTATGGAGCACCCTGATCCAAAATGTAGAGGATCAAAGTTAGACCAATTAATGTAGAAACAACCACCAAAATTCAATGGGTCTACAAATTCATTTGTAGTTAAGCAAAGGGTAAGTTCCTTAGAAATAATATTTCATGCTTTGGGGAGTAGCGAAAGGGAGAAAGTTATCATGGCAATTTACCACCTCATGGGAGATGCAGATCAATGGTGATCATTAATTCAAAACACAAAGGATGAAAAAAATTATCATGTATGTAATGGAGTGTGTTTAATAAGATTTTATGAGAGAAAAACCTTCCCCTTGACCATAAAGTAAATATAGAAAGGCACTTTCTAAGTCTTAGACCAAAGGAGGATGAGAATGTGGCAAAGTATAAAGATAACGTTACAAGGTTTGAAAGGCATGTGGAAGATAATATATGTAACCCAAGAAGTAAGATTGATCATTTATTTGATGGTTTAAAACCATTTCTCCATCAAGTATTATTATCACACTTCTTCTAATCATACGAAGATATTATCTCTTGTACTATAAAGATAGAAAAAGAATTCTATTAGTCTTACAAAATAAAATAAAAGCAAGAGAAGAAGAGATCCAATGAACTCTCTGGGAATGAAAATAAGAAAATAGGGAAGAAGGAAAGATTTGAGTTTCCACCCTGTGATAATTGTGGAAGGAAGCACCCTTGTGCCGGTATAAAAGGAATGGGAGTTTGTTATAAATGTGGAGAAAAAGGTCACCAGGCTCGTGATTACAAGGGAAATAAAGAGGATTTCAATGTTGAATTCTAAAATTGTAGATAAATGGGTCATTATGCAATAGAATTTCTAAAGATCCAAGTAATATTACCTCATAAAAGTCCAAGGGTGCAAGTCCAAGCATATGTTTTTACTATAGTATATGTAGAATAATTAATGTATTTGTGTTTTTGGAATCAAAAATTAAATTTTGGTTATAAGAATAATGTGATATATATATGGATTGTACTATAGGGATTTTTTCTTTAAGGTTTTAATATGAAGAAGGTAACAATATTTTCAGTATGTGATGATAAGAGAAACATTACATTGTTTGGGGAATCTAATGTTATAATTGATTTTGGAATTTAGATACCTTTAAGATAAAATTTGGGTAGAAGTATTTTGGATAGCTATAAAGGATGGAATGGATTAATTTGAACATTGGATAGTGTTTTTTGAGAATATTTTTGAAATATTATAATATTATAGTTTTTTTTAAAAAGACATCCTATAGTTCAGGAAATAACCCATCACGTCAGAAAAACCTGTAGGAATCAAACCCACAACCAAAGTGCGACAAGGCTTTATGACCTACCAATAGCCTATATGAATTCCCCCATTATTATAAATTAGTTATCTTTGTTGTATATGTCTGGAACCTTGTAAGATTATGAATAATATAATATTTTTGAGTTCTATTATATTTTGAAGTGAAAGATGAGTTTTTGGTAGAAATTAGTTAAAGGATGAAGATATACTTGTCAAGTATATTTATATATACATATACATATACATATATATATTTTTCTATGAAGAAAATGATTCATAAACATTAGTTAAGGGATATTAATCCCAAAAATGTGTTATCCTAAAACCTTATGTTTTGTTGAACCGATGATATTCTAAATCCTCTTTGATTGATGGATTTGATGCCCTCAATTTTACACTTGTTTGTAATTCATGAACTCAATCACTCCCAATAAATATTTATGTTTTCTCTCTAATTATTTTTATTTAATTTCCACTATTGTTCTCCTATTCAAAACCCAAAAATTTGTGGTGACTTTTTCATTTCCCTTTCCCTCGAATTAATAATAATTTTATTAACCATATTTCCAATGTGGGTTTTCCACAAAGGTATTTTCTTTTTCAAACATATTATTTTAGAAGAATAATTTAAAATTGTGAGGATGCAATATATTTAAGGAGGGGAGAATGTAACACCCTAGGATTTCATATTACATTATCTCATTAAAGTGATTAAATAGCTTATGCTACATGAAACACTGAGTTCGAGTGCACCACAACTTACCAAACTAGCCGTTAAAAAAGAAGTTAAGAATATTATTAATGGTATTTTGAATATTATATACCTTATAATATTTTAACATCCAAATTATGTGTTTTTTAAACATAATATAAGAAAAAATTCAATTTTTTTCACGTAAATGAAGTATTTTTCAAAAAAATGTAATTTTACTACCTTTTAATGGAGAACCCTTTTTAAAACCAATATTTGACACATTTATATATTCAATTTAATGAAATTAAATTATTATTTAGAATAGGGAGATAAAAATTTAGTGTGGATAAATTTTTTGTACTTTTCTGATAACTTTCATATTTTGACGAATAATGAAAAATACAATGTTTTAATTGAAAATAACTTTTTTAATCGAAATAATTTATACGGTTAAAATATGAATTTGAATTTTTTTAAATTATAATAAGATTATATTTTTATCATTTAATAAACATTAGGACATTAAAAGTAATTTCTCATTAAAATTTGACATAAACACATGTCAATCTTTTGATAGTTTTAACTTTCTAAAAACCCAACTTTTTGGCTTTAACAAAGAGAATAAAATATAAATTAATTTCTGCCACATAGCTGTTTTGAATTTCAAAAAATGGATTCAATATTTGGAATCAAAAGGTCCAATTTTTTTTCAATAGGTAACTTTTTTTTAGACAATATGAATACTTCAGTAAATATTTTTTGTACCATGGTTAAAGGGTAAATCTGGTAAATAAGGTTTAACCAATATTATAATAATAATATTAAATTAACCTAACATGCATCATATTCCTATTGGTTGATACATGTCCGACCATGGGAATTTTTGGGTCGATTTTGGGACCTCTTGGAGCTACATGAGAGTGATAATGACACTTTATATTAATTAATTTAATGTAAAGACAAAAATGACATAAACATATATATTTTAGTAAAAAAAAATTAAGTTTTTTTATATACATTATATTTATGACTATAAATATTCATTACAAATATAAAACTATTTACAACATAATTGTATTTTATTTTTTATTTTTAGACATTAAATAATTATATTTATTTATGACACAATGTTGATTCACTAATTACCTTATTAATGAAAGAATCAAATAAATGGTATTATAAATATTAAAATAAACATAATTTAAATGTTTTGATGAAATTAAATAATTTACTAGGTGACTATGACATATTGGGATTGATTCAATGTAACTTATTCTAAGTAATAAAGTTGTGATGACTTTCACATAAACCAAATACTAAATAGTGTCAAAATTGACATAAATGAGTTTTTAAAACAAATATTATATTATTAAATTATATAATATTCCTAATATTATAAGGTTCATAAAAAGGGATTAAATAATATTATATATGTCATTAATTTACCACTTGATGTTCTCATGAAATTTTAGAGTAATTTGATTAACCATGTTGTGTAAGAATACAAGAAGAAAAGGTAAAAGTTAAACTATTTAACTAAGAGTAAAATCTAAAAGATAAGGTTAATATTTTGACCTAAACCTGAATAAAGCATATTTTTTGAGTGGTTTTAGACCCCTTAATACCTTATCCTATAAATAAATCATTTTTTAGCCCTTTAAAACCGAAATGTTTTTTATTATAAAATAATATTTCAACCTTTTCCTAAAGTGACCCTCACCTCTCTTATAAAAGGTCACTTCCCCTTCTCTTAATTTCAAACCTCCAAATCCATTTTTCTTAACCAAAACCTTCCCAAATACCTCCCAAATTCCCTCAATTCAACTTATAGTCCTTTTATAAGAAATCCAACCTTAGGATCCCTTTAGATCATCTCAAAAGGAAACACCCAAAGAAGATGTAATAATTTCACCACCCTATTTCAAATTCTTTTCTTCTTCACCTTCCTCTTTCTTTTTGGTTACCATAAGAATATATTAACTCTAGTACAGTAAAAATAATTTGATGTTATTATAAATATGGTATAACTATATTCATTATTCTATCCATCCTATTGATTATAATGTCACCATGTGTGTGTTTGTACAGCTTACCATCTCCACACCGTACTGTAGTTTTGTTATTCCACACTTCATTATTTGGATTAGTATAATAATGAGTATAATTGATGTAAATAAGATATATAAAATGTTAATGATTGTTTATATATAATATAGTGTCAAATTACATATGATTTCAACATCAATATAATGATATTTTCACCCGTGTGTACGTACAGATTACCATCCTCACGAACGCGTTGAGATTCATTTCCCATCGTAATCATTAAAGAATAATTTTCATTTTATGATTAAAAATAATTTTAATTAACATAATAACATTCTGTATATGAATATAATAAATCCTTTCTATAACAAACATGGCTTACGTAACCTATCATATAAAGGAAAACGAATCAGTTAACACCCAAAATGATAATACTACTGAAATGTTATTAACAAAGCAATATTAGAGGATCATATATGATATCATATTTGTGTATATAGTTCTTTTATAATTTAATATAAAATATTTAAAAATTATACAAGAGTTTAACATACCATCGACTAAGGAAAAGTACAATGTTAGTGTTAATTTCACAATCTCTTTATTATCCGAGGTTGTTTTTACATAAGTATCTACTGGGAACTCTTTATCATCCACATCAACGTTTACAAAAAAATGTATTTCAAATCATTTTTAATATTTACTAGACTATGGGTTAAATTCATTTATACCCTTATTTGACCTTATTTTGTTTAAACAAATCTTTCTATCGAATTTTAAACAACATACTTTATGACCTTTTGGAAGAAATTAAGGTAAGAATGTTTTTTTAACTTATATGGAGATTGAGGAAATTTTCCTCCATTATAACATCATCAAAGCTTCCCTTACACACTTATAATAATATTTACAAAATAAATGCTTTCTTTTATAATTATGTTACTCTTAAATGGTTCCAATATAGAATTAATAATTTCATTGAAATAGTTTTTAATTCATCTATGTCAACATCCTTTGTTGGATTTTAAAATTGTTTGAAGTTGATTTATTATGATATAAATATTCCATATTGTATTGAAGGTTTTGTGATATATTTGACTGTGGTTGTGTTATTTTTATACCATTTATGGTTTTTTGTTAAAGTATTTACATTTAGTATGCTTGTTATAATGTGAATGTTTATGTTTTTTTTCAACCGTTCCAAATGAGGAATGTATGGGACTTAGTAAGTGACAGGTGGATCCAGCTATAGCTCCTCGGTGCAATGGTAGGTCTCATGAGAAAATTAGATGTGTAATTTGAGGAGGGCATTCCCAATTTGATATATGGTTTTGGTTGATTCCTAAATCATTCTTAGACGTCTTGGCTGAGGCCTTAACAAGATGTTGCAGAATGTCTGGCATTATACATTATCACATTAATAAAATTATAATTATGGTTCATGTGGTTATTTAACAAGTAGAATACCCATGACTATGATTTATTATGGTATAATATACTCAACTCATATTCCTTCCATAAAGTATTAATATTTATTATTTGTAAAGTCATGTGTTTTCAATTATCCACCATGCCTAATGTTTATGTTATCTTCCGCTGAATTTCATACTCTTACAAAGCATTTGAGCTCACCCATTTCTTATGTTTTATTTTTCCAGGATTCCAAGAAGGTAATTATTATAAATATGTAGGGTTATCTAGAGGATTAAGGAAATTCTAAAAAGATCTTTTATGTTGTGTTTTATTTTTTAATCTTTAATGTAACGTTCATGTATGTAATCTATTTTCCAGGACTACTAAATAGAATAGTGTTTCGGGACATGATTCCTGGTAATCATGTCGATTTTTTAAAATAATGCATCGGCTCTAGGCTTTTAGGGTTGGGGCATTACATATTGAGATAGATATGTTTTAAACAAAAAATTAAGAAAATGAAGAAACCAATAATGAAGATAATCAAAACCCATTGAATTTAAATATAGTAAATAATTTTGTTAGCATCACTTATAGTCCATATCACATTGTATTCATAAATAATAAATAAATTTCCATAAACAAAACTATCATAATTAAAGGGTTAGTTCTCCCACATCTCGAAGGACCACCATTTTTACCATTTACATTTTACCTTTCAAATATCATATTACCAACATAACATTTCCATCAAGAATCACTAAAAATAACAGTAGTATATAATTAAATAAAATGGTACCATAAATTTAATCTTTTTGATCTTACCTATCATTTACATTCCTTCCATCAATCCATTAACAAATAAATAGGAGGACACCTCACAAAATAATCATGAATCCAGGAAAGGAACAAAAATAGATTATACATCATCTTCTATATCATCATATCAACATATCATCATACACCTTATTTATCCATAACATCAAAATTATACCCTACACCCCATATATCCATTAGAACAACCTCATTCCCTACACCTCGTGTGATGCACTAATTTTTCATTAATTTTTTTAAAATTTGTATTATGAATTTTAATGTTTTTAATCATTTTCCCCTTGTAATTTACTAATTTATTAAAATGTTGGTGATCTTTATTTAAATAATAAATATGGAGAAAAGAGGTGAAAATAATGAGTTATAATGTTTTATTTTGAAAATGAATTTTTTAACCCTTATTCATTACCTATTGGTTGTGTAAGGGTAAAATTTATCTTGACTTTATGGATGATGTATTTAAGGTTCTATATAATGGTTTTGATAGCCTTACATAAGAGTACCAACAAACTTCAACTACAGTGTAAAGGTTAGAACATGTACTATGTAAAGGTAAAGTTGATACATTTGGGTGACTGATATCAAACATAAAGGTAACCCCATGTTCTCAATGGTTTCTTAAAGGTAAAAGGATAAATTTGTAATGTTATGACTCATTGTGTAATGGTGAGACAGTTCTTCATACAGGATGGATAAATCTGGTGCATAAGGTGGCCTATGTTTTATTGAGCCATGTAATGATAACATTGATGTTTTGAAGGATATTTATGGGTCAAAAGGTATAATAAGGGTAAATAAAAGTTAATAAAGTAAAAAAATGGTCAAATGGACAAAAAGTAAGGGTAACATAGATTTCTCAAATGATTTGTAAGGGTTGTCAGACTACCATTACTTTATTGTTGTCACCACTTCTACAACATAGGGATGGTTCTGGAAGCTGAATGGAGATATTAGATCTTCTAGATACTTCACAGAAGCCTTCTTCCTGGCCATACTTATAATGTGGAATCTATTTGAGGAGAACTGATGGATTATATAGAGGTAGATTAGTGAACTGTGCTACTACATCATGGACTGAGGGGATAAAATGAAGCTTTTTGTATGGTTTCCATGCATTGTGGCGGTTCCACATATGGAAGTAGTGAGTCTATGAAAGAATAAGATATTTAGTTCATGGGAGATATTTCTATTCCATAGCCCTGCAAATCCCTGAACAAAAGAAAACATAAGTGATAGGGGATACCCCACAACATTCATGTCCTTGTCATAGTGTGATTTTTCATTAAATTATCTAAAACCCAATATCTTAAGGCTACCCACAAGAATATATACAGAAATCAAAATCAAAAGATTAAAAAATGATACTTTTGATGAAAATAATATACAAGAAATGAATAATGAAGATATAGGTTAAGATAATTTCCTATAAATAAAGGGGTGTTTTCCACACTGATAATTATTGGGTGAGATCGACACACGGGCTTTAGGATTAACATGATACTCTATAATTATGCTCCTTTAAACCACACTTTTATTTTTTTTATGTCTTATAACCCTAAAAACTCAATTTTTTCTTATTTAATGGTGGTCTAAAAACATAGAGTGAGTGGGAATGGGGAAGTGACCCATTTTCAATACTTGATTATAGGATATTAATTAATTAACATTGATCGATTTTTATTGTTAAATGATTTTCATTTTTTAATTACAAAATTTAATTTGGATATGATTATTTTGTATCAATAATTTTCATGATTAAGGATTTTTTTTCTCCCTCTAATTGGTTGCAGATCATATAAAATAATTATTACAGATTCAAGTAAGTATTTCTTAGTGTTTAATAAAGGAAGAGGTGGTGATAAAACAAAGATTCTTGAGAATAAAATACCTAATTGTGTATTTGCTATGTAAATAAAAGGTGATTAATTATATATTTCACATATAGGAAGGATAATAGTCTTGATGAATGACTATTTTTAGATGAAACACACTATAATAAAACATTTTCAAGGGCGAAAATTGAAATATATTGTGAAATATTCCAGTAAAGTAAATAAAAAGGGAAATATATTCAATGTCAAGAAAGACTATAACAACATTACAAATGGGAAACCAAACCTAAACCATATCACTTTTTTCATATTTATTTTTAATGTCCATGTTTCTTTGTTATTTAATCCTAGAAATCAGAATCTAATAATTTTATTTTTTACCTATGAAAATTTGTTTAGAGATATAATAATTGAACACAACTCGTGGACTACAAAAACTATATTCATTCGGGAAATAATTTAACTTTTTATACACCCCATAAAAGATTCATGTCAAAACATTGCACAAATTCTAAAGATTAATTACCAATATAACCTATATTTTTTATTACTATGACCCTTAATAAAGAAGTATTTATTTTTAATCCTAAAATATAAATAAATTTAATAAATAAACTTAAGAACTATAATTTAGATAATAAATTTAAATAAATTTATATAGAGGAATCGTGTAATTCTTTTGGGGTTCGCTCCAAGCCTATGATCATGGTAATAAACCCATAACAGACATTGAGGGATCTTTGTTCCCTAAAATTTTCCAATCAATAGAATCAATTAGTTATTATTGATTATCAAAATTAATTTGAATTAAATGTCATTATGATTCCAATTCTACCTAAATTTCATGGTCTTTTATTTTAAGATGAAAACCAAAATATTAATCAATTTATTTTATTTTCATCAGGTTTTAGTACAAGATGAATATCTGAAGAACAATTAATGTGGTGGGAATTCCCATTTTCACATGAAATAGATTAAAAGGGGTTGTTATATAGACAATAAATAAGATATATCCATGATCTAGGAGACCACCAAATTTAATTCCTTAAATGATTCAACCTAACCTTCTAGAGCATAGTGATAATGAAGGATCCCTAGCCTATCTTAAAATCATCTAAAGAAACTCTTCATGAGTTTTAGAAATGATTTAAGAAACGTTTTGAATGATTCCCTCAACAAGATGTGGAATAAAATCAGTTATTTTTTTCTCATTTATGAAGGAATGTTAGAAAATTTCAATATCATATTTGATGCATCATATAAAAGATCATTAATTAATAAGTCATCAATAGAGACTAAGAAACTGATTGAAAAGATAGCTTAAAAGTTACATCGCTTTGGAACAAAATTTATGGTAAAAAATGGATTCAAGAGGTAAGTAAATATAATTAATCTTATTTAATTAATCCCAATGTTAATAAAATAGTATGATATGTAATATAAATGGTTGTGAAGAGGGTGAGTGAGAAAAAGACCAATCCTCAGGTATATGGTTTATGTTCTTCACTCATCCACTTTACTTATCAATGTGATGAGATATAGGGTAGGTAGAGTTATCAAATAGAATTCAAATAGGTAAATTTAATGAAAATAAACAATGGAAATAAATTTCACAATCCCAACATGGATTTGGAAGCCAACAAAATCTTGTTAGTCCCCACTTTAAAAATCAATACCCATTTAACCCATGAACCAACAATAATTCCAGAATCCACCCCATTTTCAAAAACCATACAAGAATATATACCATTAATAGACCTACCAGAAATCCCCTTTAAAAACTGGTCTTATGAACAACCATCAAAATTCTCACAACTTTATGAACAACACCAACAAGGAGTAGAGATTGATGAGCTGAAAAAAACAGTGAGAATTTTTTTATCTATTATTAAAACTTTAATCAACATGCTATCTATAAATACAAGAAAAAATCATATCAAGTAGTATTAAATAAAAAACATATTTTAATAATTATTAAAATAAGAAGTGGAAAGTAGATTCATCCACCTGAACCTAAGGATGCTCAAGCTAAAATTGAAGAAAACAAGGATGGGAATATAGAATAGATTCATTATGGTCAACCCTGACAACCAAGAGATTAAGTGTGGCAAAAATTAAGAAATAATGGCCTAAAATACCCTATCTAATGAAATAGTGAAAAAATATGGACATTTCCCCACAATTCCCTGCAAGGTTTACTCTATCAAAAAATATCTGAGAAGAAAAACTTTATATAGAGATTTAAGAAACCTTTTAAAAGGTTGAGATTAACATCCCTCACATTGAGTCCATCTAAAAAAATACCTTATATGAAAATTTTAACAAGGATATTTGTATCAATTGGAGGAGAATTGATTATAATGGTATAATTATAATAGTTTATAGGGTCTTATGTTTTATCATTCCACCACTTCCTCTAAAGTTTCATGACCCGAGGACTTTCTCTAATCCTTTAACTATCAGTTCCATAAATTTTTTGATTCTTTATATGATCTTGTAACATCTATAAATTTCATGTCTCACTTTATATTTTCATGTTTGAAAATAAGAGAATTAAATACCACATAATTTTTTGTCCAATTTGAAAATAGATACATATTTTTTTATACTGAGAGTCTTAGAAAATGTTCTAGTTGGAGTTAAAGGACTAATTTTTTCAACTGAATTCTATGTGATTACCATGGGGGGGAAAATTATGAGTCCATTCCCCAATCATATTCATAATACCATTACAAAAAATATCCATCGTAATCATATATTTTCACGAATTAACCATTATCATGGAGATTTGACATAGCACATTTCACTTAAACATTTGTGAATCCTTAAATCTCCTGTCAAATAACCATTAATTATTTTAAATTTCCGATGAAGAATGTGTTGAACCCATTGATGATTTTGATATGCTCTGTGTATTGTATATAAATTTTCCATTGAATATACCATGAAACATGTGAGAACCCAAAATTCTATAAATTCATATTTCAAGTATGAAGAAGATATAAAATCTTATTTCTTTAATGATTTGTTAAATAATGAATAATATTATATGATTTATTGTATATATGATATTAATGCTTTGAAACTAGGAAACATAAATTCATTCTCATCTCTTGAAAAACCCATAAATCGTGAATTATGACCTCTCCCATGTGATTATAAATATGTATTCCTCATGGAAGGATAGAAATTGTTGATAATCACCAGCAATAACCTATTAATAGCTGAATAAAATACCATTAATGACCTTTTGAAAAGATTCATATGAGCCATAAGGTGGATCTTGGGAGACAACCCTAGAATTAACACCAATGTTATCTCACACAAAATCTTATAAAAGGGTGATTCTATAGTACTTAGATATCCCGAAAGGAGGCTAAGCCTCCTCCATCATAGAGGCAATAAAGTAAAAGATAGATAAGTTGTTAGTATTATATATCATATATCGAATTTATGATTCACTCTAGGTTATACCTATGAATATTGTTCCCAAGAAAACCATGTTGACCATTTTGTTAAATTAGAATAAGAAATTTATTCCCATGAGAGTTCATAATATTTGGATAGTGTGTATTGATTATAATAATCAAAACCATGTCCCCAAAAAGACTAATTTTACATTCCATTCATTCACTAAATTCTATAATTCTTTTTGTGAGGAACAAAATATATTTCCTTATATGGATTTTGAATATATTTTCAAGTACCCATTGTACTTGTGGATTAAGGGAAGACAACCTTCATGTGTACGTATGGAATTATTCCTTATAAAAGGATTCATTTTAGGTTGTTCGAATTCCACAGGTACATTACAAAAGTGCATAGTAAGAATATGTTTAGATCATATTGAGTATTTCATGGAGGTATTTCTCAATTAATTTACTATTTACCTGAATTCCATTGATCATTTCTTGGAATAGAAAAAAAACATTTCAAAAATTTTCATTCAGAAGAATTTTATTTTGAATTTTAAAATGTGTAACTTCATGGTTGATAAAGTGATATTTTTTGGACACATCATTTTATATAAATTTATTGAGGTAGATAAATCAAATGTTGAAGTGCTAAATTCGTTTCCCTCTCTAACATACATAAATCATATTAGATTATTTTCAGATCATGTTGGATTCGATAAAAAAATTATCAAATTGTTTAGAAATATTTATCTTCCTCTTTTTAGATTACTTCTAAATGAATATGAATTTTTTTAATAATTAATGTACGTAAGTATTTGATGAGTTAAATAAAAGTATGATTACCCAATAAACATTGTTACCACAAAACTAGGAACAACCATTTGATCTAATTTGTGATGAGTCCTACCAAGATTTGGGATCATCCCTCTATTAAAGAATCAAATGAAAATAAATGTTATGGATTGTTCATCAAGGAATTTGGATGTTACTCATCTCAAATACACATCTTCTAAATTGGTGTTTCATGTTGTTGTTTTTTCATTAGATAAATTCATATATTATTTTCTTATAGCTAATGTAGTTTTATATTCTAATCATGTAGCCCATGAATACCTAATGAAGAAATTTTATTTCAAGAGAATTTTGGTTCAATGGATACTACTTTTCAAATAATTCAACTAGGAGATCAATGAAATGTAGTGATCTAAAACATAAGTGGTAGATCACCTCAGCATACTTCACAACACCACTAAAGCAGAAATATCAAAGCATTAACCACTAAATAATCACATATTTGGAGAACAAATTTATATTATAGAAGGTACATAATAATTATATAGAGACATAATAAATTAATTGGTGACTTCTCAGGTACCATATCATCTTAAACCCCATAAAAAATGTAAACTAAATTTTGAATCCTAGTTTGATATTTTGGGAGGATCTATTTATTTATATAATTTTCATTGACAAAGAAATAAGAAGGTGTTTTTGACAAGTGAAATTCAATGTAATTTTGAATTTTTTTCTAACATTTTATTTTGGAGGCCACTTTGGACATCAAATAATGGAGTGCAATGTATTAGAATGTGGAATATATTGGAAAAGTTTTATTAAATATTCTTAAGAATATTCAATGAAATGTGTAAAATGTCAATTTTATAGAAATATTTCAAAAAGATAGATTAATCAAAAACTGTTTAATTTCTTGAAATTTTTTATGTATGGGGAATTGATTTTATAGGACCCTTTCCAATATATTTTTTGATTTCTTATATACTTATTTATGTTGATTATATAACAAATTGATTGGAATCTAATGCCACAAAAATTGATGATGCAAAATTTGTGTGTGATTTTTTATGTTCAAACAAATTGTATAGGATTGGAGTACAAATAGAAAACATCAATAGTAAAGGGAATGACTTTTGGAAAAATATAATTGATTTTATGAATAAAATTTATTTGATTATTTACAATAATTTTAAACCTTACCATTGTAAAAAAAGATAAAGTGTGTAAATAGGAAATTAAAGGTATTATATAGAAAATTTATAAACCCATTCAAAATGGCTGGAGATGAAGATAAGAATATACCTTATGAGAATAGATAAAATCCTACAAAACACCTATAGGAATGATTCTCCATCGGTTGATTTATGGAAAATGTTTTCATCAACCAGCAGAGTTAGAGCACCAAGCTTGATGGGTTTTCAAAAAGATGAATTTGGATTTGGAGAGTGATTTAAAAGAGAAGAAAAATTAGTTACAAGAGATGGAATAATTCAGAAGGATGTATTTTAAGAATTAAAATATTTATAAAGAGAGAACTTCAGTCTCTCATGAAAATACTATCTAACAAAAACTCTTCTAACCTAGAGAGCGAGTGATTCTCTATAATACTATAAAAAAGATAATGTTAGGTAAGAATTATTCTATATGGAAAAAAAATTTAAATGTTACTCATTTCTATCCTTATAGTTTTATTTAGATCAATAAATAAAACAAATTAAACTCATTCACTGTCAATGGGGAAAGGATGAAACTTCTTCCATGGAAATAAAACCAAGAACCAGTGGAGGAGCTCAAACATATTCAAACTATATATTGATAAACTCACATGATATTAGGTAAATCCAAAAAAATTAAACAAGAGTTATTTCAAGAGGAAACTGGATTTTTTATGTTTTTATATGATTTGGAATTTAGGATTTATGATTTATTCACTTTTCCCATTTTCCCTTCAGAACTTTAACGGAATGATCCTTATACATTCATGAGTTGTCTTATTTTATAGGAACATATTAGGAAGAAGTCAACAAGAAGTTGTTAACATAAAAAAGGGAGGATACGATAGGAATAGAGCTTAATTGAAAATACAGTTCACTTTTATTTTTACCTTTAAACTCATTACATCTTTTTTGAGTTTTACATGGGAATTTTCATAAATATAATTACACTTTTTTTCTTTACTCAACCAAAGTAAGGGACATGAGTTTCTTATGAATCCCATGATTCCATGTTTTATATTTCAATATAAATAATATTTAATATGTAAGATGTGAAATTTAAATATTATATTGAATGATCAATATTAATTTGATGAATCATAATTTGAGGAATTTAATTGATTCCTGTAAATGAACTTTCCCTACAAATTTCATGCTTTGAATTCCTAAAATTCATGTGGATTGATTTTTTATTATAATAAATTCCATGACTAATTTTCCAATTTTATATGTTTCATTATTGATTGTATATCTAGACATAAAACTTTCCATTCTATCTAGAGAATATATCTTGAGTGGTCTTATGGAATATAACCCAGAATAATGTGCATTGGAACTTAACACAGTTATGTCTATGAAAATTCATATTTAGTATGATTGAGGCATCTTATTCATCACATAGAATTAATAAAAGATCTTGTTATTAATGAGACACATTATAAGTTAATATTTAATAAATTCTATTGGTATTTTGGATTTCTACATGATATTTTAAATTTGGCGTGTGGGGTGATGGGGGGGGGTTCACAGTAGAAGTGTTATAGTATATTCTAAGGAATATCTGTGAGTGTTATTATTGGAATTGTTAATGGTTATGTATTGATTCATTCTAATTTTATTATTTTCTATTCCTGATAAAAATAAAAAAGAGCTAATAAAAAGGATGGGTTATGATTTAAGAGAATAATAAATCACCATAACCAAACCAATGTTTTTTAGCATGTGATGTTAGTTATTGGATGTGTTATTTTTTATAAAAAAACGTTGAAAAGGTAAAAAAATCGGAAAATTTAGTTTGAAAAGAAAAAAAATAGAAAAAAGTAGAAGAAAATTAAAGATGGTGTAAATATTTCATTATGCATACATTGTTCAGGACCTAAATTAGGAATTGGGATGTTGCTGATTTTACTATTTTAAGGGTATATTTCAATTGAGATTTTTCTTTTGATATCATGAATTATGATTTAAATATAAATTACATCTGTTAGGATTAATTTTTTCACATCATTCCCTACCAACTTTAAACCGCATATTTATCAAAACCATTATTCCGAAGTCCTTATTATTTCATGTGATTTTCTGAAATCACAAAGGGGAGAATATAGATCCTTTGGAATCTTATGTAAAGGATCATGTACGCATGTTATTATAATAACATTACTTTAATTTTGACCATGAGTGATGGGAGAATATAATTAAATGTTTGGTAGATCATAAAACTACTTTTTTAATAATAATAAATTGGGAAACATGAATGAAATAATGGAGAATACAAATCATTTTCTTCTATGGCAATGTAAAATTCCATGTATTTTTTTACCTTTCAAAAGTGTGAATTTATATTTATATTTTATATAGAACATAAAATATTAGTTTACCATTTATAATTATTTGATTTTATTCTTTATAATTTAAAAATTGGTAGAATTGCGGGCCTCTAAGAATCTTGGTTAAGATTCAGTACTTGAAGACAAGCACATTTCAAGTGTGGGGGTATTTGATTCCCTTATTTTACATGATTTTTTTTAAGGTTTTTTACTATTGATTTTAATTTTTTTAATTATTTCAAAAATTAATTAATTGATTTATTAAAATGTTGGTAATATTCATTAAAATAATTAATTTAGAGAAAAGAGGTTGAAGTAATGAATTTAAAAGTTTAATTTTGAAAATAAAAATTTATTTGTTTGACATTATGCATGGCCTAGGGGGTCCGTAAGGGAAAATGGATCTTACCTTTATGGATGATATATTTAAGGTGTTACATAAAGGTAGAGACATAGCTACATAATTTTACCTGTATAATTCCATCACTATATAAAGGTAAAGGCATGTGTTGTGTAAAGGTAAAATTGTTGTGAAAGGGTCGCATAGCCCAAAATTATTGGTAAATCATAGATCTAAAGGGCTCTGTAATGTTCGTAGGATCATTTTTAAAGGTAAGATAAACTTTATTAATATAATATAGAGTTTCATAGAGGTATGATTAAGCCACTAGGTGAAGATAAATTGGGTTTTCAATGTGTTTTGTAAAGGTAACACTAATTTTAGGAAGGTTACATAAGGATAAACCAAAGTTGTGTAAGTGTAACGCAAATTTAATAGGGGAAATGTAAGGATCACCTAACCCAAACATAAGGGTAAATTAGATTTCAAAAAAGATACATTAGGGTCTCCAGACCATCAATTCTATATTTTTTCCACTATTGATACATTGTAAGAAACAACACGAAAGCTAAAAGAATACCTTGAAGCTATTGGATAATTTAAACTAGAAAGTTTTTAGTCCATCCATACATCATGAAATCCAGTAGAAGATGAACCAATAAAGATTATAAAGTTTGTCCAATAGACTAAGTTGTTACACCACGGACTGGGGTGATGAATATGAAGTTACATCATTTGGTTTTCATTTATAATGGAAATTCTAAATATAAAAATAAAATGTTTATAAAGGAACAAGATGTTTTATTCATTGGATATATTCCTACATCATATCCATTTATATTTGTTTATGAAATAAATATTAAGTGAGATGAGATGCACTAAAGAATTCATTTTCAAAACATATAGATATTTTTTATAAACTATTAAACTAACAAATATCACTAGGATATCCATATAGATACATGAAAATATACAAATAAATGGTTCAAAAATGAAATTTTTATTGAAATGAAGATATTAATAGAGAATAATGATGATGGATGGGTTTATATTTTACTATAAATAAAGGGGAGAAATGCTAAACTAAATATTATCATGAGATCTACACACACATGACATAGGATTAACATGATACTCTAGATTTATACTCCTTGTAACTTTTTTTTATTTTAAGATATCTTACATCCCTCAAAACAATATTTTTTATTCATTAATGGAGGAGTAGAAACATAAGGTGATTGGGGGAGGGGAGGTGACCCATTTGTGATGCTTTAGCTTTGGAGATTAATTCGAATACAATGATATTTTATCATTCTTAAATTATTTTCAAATATTAACTAAAAAATTTAATTTGAATGTGATTGTACTTTTAATTAATTCGGGTATTTATTTTTTTTCTTCATCAAGGAATATTTTTCCCCAACTAATTGGATTTGGATCAAAATGATTGAATGGTATAGAATCAAGTGGTTAGTGTTTAGTTATTACTAAACATGAGAGGAAGAGGTACTGTTCAAACCTAGTTTCATGGGAATAACAAATTCCTTATTGGGTATATCCTAAGTAAGTTAAGGGAGACTCATTGTGGATTTCACACAAAATATAGAGAATATTCCAAAGCACTAAAATTACTAGGACTAAAATCCCCGTCAACTAATTTGATCATGTGTGAAAATTTGAAGTTATTTTGAAATAATTCATTAAATTAGATAATAAGGGTAAGATATTAAATTTTAATAAAGACTATGACAACATTAAAAAATGGGATATGAACCTAAACCTAATCAATTGTATCTCATAATGATTTGTAAATTAATTGTTTCATTATTATCTAGTCAAAGAAATAAAAATCTAATTATTTTATTTAACACCCATGATAACAAGATTAGAAAACTACTCCTAGAATATGACATAGGTTAATATTATAACTATATTCATTAGGGAAATGAATAAGAATTTATTGTACCCCATGATTGATGTGCATCATTTTTTAGCCATCATGTCCAATTCGTCACTAAGTCATGTGATCCAACTGATATAGTATATGAATATCACATACACTAAAATCATCATAACCATGGATAATAATTATTCCATATTCAAATTATGAAATGTTTATGAAATATTAAAATTTCAAAAGATATCAACATCAGGTAATTTCAGTCATTAGTGAGGATGTTCCCTTCTAACAATCATATTTATCCATTAATTAATAGAAAATCCCTCCATTATTGTCCAATTTCTTCATTAGTGTGAAAATGATTCAGATAGAAAAACCAAACTTATTAAAATTATAATTTAGTACCATTATTTAATACATTATTATAGCTGTGTAAATATTGGTATTCATCATAGATTTAACTTAGAATATTAATATGTAAAGGATTTAATCTGTTTATCTATTTTGTTCCCTTAATTCAACCTAAATATATACAAGTATATTAGTACATGTTATAGTTTTATTCAATCAAAAAAACAAATACATTTAGATATTAAATTTTTAGGTTTATAAATCTGATTTAATAATTTAACCATACCTTGAAGAACTACGTCAAACACCGTAACTAAACACCTCACCTAAGAGACACTCATTAAACCAAACATGAAGACTCTCTACATTCCAATCCAAAACGAATAAAAATTAAACCCTTTTCAAATTATTCCTCTAAACCATTTCATTACCAGAGCCTATTCTCTAATATAATAAACACACATAACTAAATGATTTCAAAATTAATGTAACAACATACCCAAATAATGCTCTATATATTATTATAGCCCACCAATATTCACCATCTTGGAAGGATCACTACACAACCCTTCCAAATGTCCAACAATTTCTTACTATACAACCCAATATTTTATTCTCCCTTCTAGAGAAATGGAATAATCAAAAGGTAGAAACCACACAAAATAAGTCTAAATGAATCAATCTATGTTATATCTATATCTTACAACCAGCCCAGACTAGCCTATCATTGCTGAATAGAAGAAATAAAACATATCATCCCAAAAATCATCAAAGGGATTGGATCATATAAGGAGAAAAGAACATGGAAAATACAATGATACCCTAACACTATAATCTCATGGAAAAAATAAATTAAACAAATTTTAATATAAATTCTAGGTCAACGTCTTTTCCATAATTCTATTTTTAAAGTCCCTTATTCATTAAAATTTTAAATTCCAATTTCTTTCCTTTATATTATTATCACCAAGATAATTTTTATTGTTATTTAAAATATTTAATTACATGATCATTACCATCCAATTATATTATATAAATTTCATCATGTACATCAATAATAATGCAGTAGTATTGATGAATAGAAATCTATAATAATATCTTATCAAAAAAAGATTGTCATCCAACCTGATCACCTTACCATTACTATGTTCATAAACTATTCTTGTTCACATTTTAATCTTCTTTTATAGTAACATAAACAGAAACATATATTGAATCAAACTAAAATAGTTATTAAAAATTAAACAAATAATCACATCCAATGAATAGAAGGACGAAGCATACAACATCCCCTTTACCCATGAAAAAATATATAAAACTAGACTTGAGGGATCATTTATAGAATAATAATTTATAAAATAAAAATGAGCTCTCCCCTAGACCATATCTCTATAAAACTGATCTATAAGTTAGAGTTATTGAATGAAATGAAAAAATTTAGACTAGCCCTTCCCCATACCTTATCTACACCATAACACCATGCCTAAAGAATGAGTTATACTCATAATCATTGAAGGTATAATAGGTATGGGTGGGTTACCAAAGGTTTAATTGTTTCAAAGATCTAGTTTTTGAAATTCAATGGGTGGGTGTCAAATAAGAGAATGTCGATGACAATAATCACCCAAGAGAAGTGGATAACAATTGAATGGAATGGTGATAATTCTGATAATTCAATTGTAGGGGATATACCAAAATTAATTTAATCACAAAGAGGGGATCTTAAATTTTTTATATTATTTAAATAAATATATAATTTTTTAGTATAGATGTAAGAACAAAAATACACTATAACAATGAAGCCAATAAATTACACATGAAGAGAACTGAAGATGATCACCAAAAAACCCGGTGGAACACACATGAATAATGTAATATTAATAATAATAAAATAATCTTTAAACCACTATATTCAAGAACACACATTGTTTCCAAATTTCCAAGAAGAATGATCATGAATAATAATAGTGGTATAATTAAGAAAGAATCCCATATTAAAGAAGAATTCAACACTATGAGTCAAAAAAAGATGAAGATCTATAAATTAATGAATAGACTCTCCCAATAGAGGATTCAGAACATTCTAAGGCTTGAAGGAATTTTCTATATTTGAATAAAAATGAATGGATGAAACATATTTAGAGAATAACTCAAATAGACCCCCACCATGGTGTGGATACATCCACTATGGTTGTAGTGGCCTTGGTTAAATGAGATCTAAGATCCATGCATTCAAATAACTATATTTAACCACTTTTAAAATAGGTTTGACTACCTACATGTGAATATTTATTTAATTAGTGAAGATACCTTCCTATTTTTTATGTCCTAACATCAACTATTATTAATCAATATAGAATTAAAAAAATTCACTTTTTATTGCACGACACCATTGCCAAGACTATGGAATGGTGACTTCCAGTTCACCATTTTCTTGCTCATATACACTAACAAACTTCCTATAAATGCAATAGTATCATGGTCACCAAATAATTGTTTCATCATTTCTGATTTTCATATAAAAAATCACAAGACACCAATATCCATCACACATCATAAAATAGTCCCGATTATGGTTTTTCAGCCTCTACAGAGATCAACTAAATAACTCTAAATAAAACTACCAACATCATGGCATAATGAACTACCCCTTTTTATAGAAGTATGAACACAACACCACCATAGCCACCAAAACACCATGAACAATGTAATGATGGCTTCCCCCACACACCTAAATGTTACACACACTTTAACCAAGTCATTTAAATGGTCTTTGTCTCTCACGGTTGTATTCCCACATATTCCACACCCACCCCTCAGCGTGATGACCATCACTCATTGAACAAAACATTACCAAGACATCTAATGACAATATACCCTCTAGATTGGTGTTTATCTCATCCTTGTTTCCCACAAGAAAACTCTTGATGGAAAACCCCCCTACCATAGGTGTTTCGGACCCCATGGTGCACCTTACTTTCAAATAGTTGAGATCTATATCTAGAAATACAAAATATTTGGCTCAATAGGCCTACCAACACAAAAATAGACACCACCAAATATTACACTATGGTGTGGTATACTTTATAATGGAGAAAACACTCACTCCTTCTATGGAATGATTCCATACTCACACATAATTCCCTCAACACCCAAACTCACAATGTAACGTATCGGAAGGGTTTGGGAAGATTTATGAACTCTATACTAAAAAACTCTACTTTTATCTTAAAGACCCAATATTTTCCATCCAATTTTCCAAATTTCCCATATATTGGAATAATATATTCATATGTACTCTAGGTTTAATAGATGAAATGTTCATTCATACATTTGTGAATTTTCTATCACCAAATTCCAAATACCAAATTTCCTCAATTAGGTATAGACACTCTTAGGTTGTTCCTAAGAACTTCTCCCACATAAAAACTAATTTAAAAAAACTTATAATAATTATCTAATAAGTCCCTATCTCCTATTCAGTGCAACATGATAACTAAACATCATTAGGATGATTTCATCATCCTTCATTGAATCATTCTTCCACTGACATATTTTTATTAATTCTAATATTTTTTTAATCTCTTAAAACACCTTCAAAACAAGATATAGAAAATAACCTCACTATAATCAATTATTTCAAACATGAATAATAGTACGTAAATAAATACAATTAATTAATTCCTTTTCTTGAACTTATTCAAATATGAACTCCAAGCCACAACCTCAAACAATTTCATATAACATTGGAGAAATATAGAAATGTGAAAACAAATATTTAATCCCTTACAGAAAAAACATTAAATGAACTTATTCATAACCTTATAGAAATCATATATAACTATAAATAAAAATTTCCATAATATCGACTATTAAAAAGTATATTTTTTACCATAATTCCTTCTTATTTTATGAAAAATACCCTTCAATTAGGTTATATTTTTCTCAACCTCTATTACAACCACATAATATACTTTCAGGGTTGATGTTGTTATTACCAGTTATAAAGATAATTTTTATTCCTCTATAAGTGATAAAATAATATAAAATACTCCTATTATCCAATTATCCCTTATACTATTCAACCAAATATCACTACCCTATATTTATTATTTTATAATATTGTGATTGTATCTACCTATTATAGGATGTGGAAGAATACATAAGGATCTAATTGGGATTATATATATTAATTTAAAGATTTTATTTTTAAAAAATCTTATTTATAACCCACTCTAGGTTTTAATAATTCATGTTATATGGGGTTAGTCATCCTCAACCATTCTTATCATTCCTGTAATTTTCATTGGTGTATCCTTGGTGTTTCGGTCCTCTTTGTTCAGTGATTTTAGGTTAATTTCTACCTTTATTCTCCTTTTCCATATTTTTTATTCATATCAAATTTTTTCTACTAGGTTTTGGGAGAGATGATACATTTCAGTGGATAATTATGAGATCCATCCATGAGAATATTGATTTAACATGAGACTACTAGAGGAGGCCAATTGTGGGTGAATTTGAGTTGTTTCATATGGTGTCTAGGAGAGTAAGTTTTTCAATTAATTATTTTAGGGATTAATTTAATTTAGGGTTAGATTTGTATTTATTTATTGAAAAGTACAAGGGTGAGGGGTCTCACTTAGTTTATTTTTCTTATAAGAATAAAAAGGTCTTATTATGCCTAATTTTTTGGCTCTATTATTAAATTCAACCTTTATTATAGGCTATTTAATAATATGGTCGGGTTTGGGAGTTTGTAAATGACATGATAAGTTATCATCCAAGTCCTATTAGTATATATTATAAGGATTTTTTTTAAAAGAAATTATAATATTATGAATTATTTATTTCAAAATTGTGATTATTATATATTTGAACAATATATAATTTAAGAATATTTTAAGGATTGATTAATATAAAACATAAAAAATTAATTGTGGATTTTATAAAGCTATTTTTGATGTCCTAATTAATTAAATTTTAATGATTTGTATCATTTTGATATGTATTATTAAAAAATAAGTAAATAAATTTCTCCCAAACCCTATAGGACCAACCCTTGTACAAGTCTAATTGTACAAGTTATAGAAATTAGTACTTTGTGTAAGAGATTGTTAGGTATATATTATCAATTTATAACTGTTTAGAGCAATATAATTATAATCTCAAGAAACTATATGTGTAATGAGTACTATGTTTGTCTGAATTCTAGAAATGTAAGTGCCATTCCAATACTATATTTTTCTTATTAGGGACTTATAAATTACAAAATAATTGACTAACATCATATTTTTCAGTAGTTCATGTAGATCATTTTCATCGACCAAATTTGGTTGTATAGATCAATCCATACACCTAGATAACCTTATGAAATATTATTTTAATTATTTTAATAGATTTATTGGCTAGTTTTGTGGCATGTGAAAACAAAGATATGGAAGTATTAAGTTCTTTGTAATGATTTCATTGTCAAAAATCAAACTACTCAAAAGATTATTGATCTAATTATGGTCTATGGATTTAGTCATTGAAGTAGAATGTTTCTAGATATGGAATGTGTCCTTGTATAACATGAAAAATAAAAAGGATAAATCAAATACAAAATGAGGATGTCTATTTGAGAGTTAAAAGTATATGTTCTTCATACTATGTTTGAAAAAAAATAGTGAGGTTACTCTTTGATTTTTTTTCTTCAAGATCTTTTTCTAGGGAATATATTATGTATAGTTGGTAATTCTAGTTTAATATGACTATATAAGAAGAACATTACGATATAGATGATATTTCATAGTCTCAAATCAGGAACAGTGAAGAATATAGAAGTTTGTTTTTTCCTAAAAATCTCACTAAATTTTTACTCGTATAGTATCAAAGTGCTACAAAAAACTGGTGTTTTTTATCATCTCATAGATAAAATACCAACACAATATTCCCAATTAGTTTTAGTTTATGTAGAAGATTAGTTCATTTTGTATGTTGTGCAAGGAAAATGTGCCTTAAAAGTGTATGGTTATAAACATGAAGGGTCAATGTAAATGCTCCACTGTGTGACATTTAATTTAGTGAGTTTTAGTGTCTCTAGTTCATCGGAACATTGTTTTCCATGCTCTATGGAAAATCCTATAGTTTTAAACCAAGTAAAATTACCTATTTCATTTACATTTACTGAATTATAGCTTTGATTAATAGAGATATATGTGTTCCTAATAATTATGGAACAAAACCCTTCATGATGTAAATTTTTCATTTCCACACACTAATTTACCCCTCCCCCCATCATAGTGAAATCCCTCTAGGGGACTGAAACGTTGTATCAAATTCATGCTTCTATGTAAAATTATATCTATGTATAAGGTTTAAGGGTAGTAGTGGTTAAAAATACAAGAATCCTTTTTTAAGGTAACAAAAATCCATCTATATAAAAATATATTTCAATATTATTTTCATTCAGTAGGATTTGATGTATATAAGGATTTGATGAATGGACGATCTATATGTATGGATAATGGATAATTGATAAATAGATGTCATAATTATTTATTTCAAGATAAAAATGAAATAAATTTTTTATGGTGATCATTGCTAACCCCACCTATAAAAAGGTGAAGTCGTGAAAGACATCTCATGTGATAATGGAGAATCATCCAAATATTTATAAAGGTGATTCAAAATTTGGGGAAGTAATGGTAAAATTATTTAGTAAAAAGTGAGTAGATTTAAAAATTAGTCCAAATGAGACAGATTATTCTTTTTTTGATCAAGTTAACATCCTTATTTATGATTTTTTGTCATATTAGGTAAATCATCAATGATGTGAATGTTTTTAAAAGAATCTGAAGGAGATTTACCTAATCGTTCAATATAATGATTTGGGTTTTAAATATAAATAACTATAGTAGGAATCATTGGAAATCCATTATAGAACTCATTTTTCTAATGAGATGTGGATAAATTACAATAATTGAATACTAAAATATGAACCTTGGGAGATATCATTCAAGTCTATGGAGAAAATATCAATCGAAAAATAACCTGAGAATGGATAAGTTGATGAAATGACACCATTTATTTCATCTAATCTCAAAAGTGAAAAAATTTAAGTTCAATAGAAATTTTCCACTCTCATTTTTCTAATATGAAACTTTTGGGCCTCTTAAATCAAGGTTTCCCAGTAATTTTCAGGATGGATATGAGGAAGAATGAAAAAAAAATCATTCAATGGATAAAACATTAAGTGTAAACAAAAAAATAAATTTCTTAGGAAGATAAAATTTTCATCAAAATGAGAATATGAATCAAAAGAATTTAAGTTGAGTATTTTAATGACTATAGATACCAATGTGAATAAATCCTTGTTGTTGTTGTAAAGAAGAAGAAAGAGGTGGACAGAGAGGGTGAAAATGTATAAACTGAGTTTAGATTTTACCTTTAAGTTGAATTATGAGAATACCTTCCTTAAATATATATATATAGAGCTAAAATAATAAAAGTAATTGTTTTTAATATAACACAAAGCTTTATATTCAATACAAATTATTGAAAAAAATTGAGAAACTCATATCTATAAATTCTGGAAGATCATAAAAATAAGTTAAGTTAGGGGTCAAGTATGAAAAAAAATCATTGATGCGATAAATAATTCATTCAAATATTAATTCAAAATAATTTATGAACCTGAAGTATAAGTTGTAATATAGTTATATATGTGTCAAGATCAAGAAAGACTCCTCACTCCTTCTATGGAATTAGGAAGAACATGTACATCAAACACTAAGGAATTGTGTGTGGTGTATAATGATTAAATTATTCTTATTCCTCATGTTTATTGGTTCAAATAAAAGATAAATTCATTGGTTGTGTTGATTTAAAAAATATAAGAAAGTGGTATTGAATTTAAAATCTCTTACACCAATAACATGAAATAATATTGAGATGCATGACACTCAATGAACAACTATTAATGTTGCAAAGAGGTAAATGAAGACACTAAATGTCAAGTGTTTTTGATATATGAATTTTGGATATCCCCAATATGTGTTATCTATCATAATATGATATTTTAGTTGGAAATAAGACAAAAATAGATGAGTATTCTTTTTATACTCTCAATTTTATTTTGATGGGTACAACTATTATTGTCAATGTTTTAGGAACAAGGTGGAGATTTTAATATTTGAACTATTAAGAAACATACCTAAATAGACATAAATAAGTGTGAATAAATTAGTGTTTTGGTCATTAAGTAATTTTAAACTCGAAAGAGATTTTTGGTTTATCAAGTTGAGAAACAAAATTGAGGAGATAGAGGGAAATAAACCTTGTTCTTCCAAAAATAAATTAATATGTATTCATGTATTAATAATGAATGATATGAGAAGTACATTTTTTTAATAGACTTCTGATAAATAGAAAAAATTTCAATATGTATTCTGGAAAGTGATTTCATTTTCCATATATCATAAAATCATGATGTCAATAATAGAACAAATTAAAATCAGGATAGAGTTGTCCACAGAAAAAATGATGATGGGATAAAAAACCGTTGGCTACGGAAAAAATGACTGATGAAAAAGTCTTGATATGAACTGATATTCTCAGGGATTAAGGTTTTAGTGAAAATAGATTGATTATAACACAATTGGGTGACTTGGGACACGTGGTGGAATTTGAAAAGATTACATACATTGTTATAGTATGATATTGTTCAGTTTTTATTCATGTTAAAATAACCAAGGGGATCTTTTTTGGATTAGGATTATTTTATATTGTCTGAATAATATGAGAACATGTTGTGGAATATGAATATTGTCCATTTTATCCAAAATTATTTGTGATTTTTTTTAATAATGATAGTTCTGAAGAACATCCCAAAATAACATGTGATAACACTCTCACATGTGGTTCATAAATAAAGGGAAATATTATCCCAAATACCCATAACTAAAAGAAAGTAAAATAATCAAGATTTCTTGAGTTAGTTTATATTGAAATCCTTAGGCCAAATACACCAAAATAATTGGATGGAAAGTGTGTTATATTTTATTTATTGATAACCTTAGCAGGATTGAATGTATTATTGTTGAACCCTTTGGAATATTGTTGAATTCTTCCTATGATTGTTGTTTTAAGAATCACAAATCATCAATTACTTAATCCGGATGGATTTCTCATAATCACAAAAGATTTTTGAATTCTTCCTATGATTGCTGTTTTAATAATCACAAATAATCAATTACTTAATCTAGTTGGATTTCTCATAATCAAAATCTCTTAATGAATCTGTGTATATTGGTTGGATCAGGTTTTTATCTCTTTGTTATTGATTTACAAGTATTCTGGAAGTCATCCATATCAAAGGACAACAGTCACACCGATCCATATCAAAGGACAATTTTCGCACTGATCCATATCAAAAGACAACGGTCGCACCGATCCATATCAAAGGACAACGGTCGCACCGATCCATATCAAAGGAGAACGGTCGCACCGATCCATATCAAAGGACAACGGTCACACCGATCCATATCAAAGGAAAACGGACTCACCGATGCTGATCAAATGGGTCACTAAAGATGTCTCACCGATGCTGATCAAATGAGTCACCGAAAATGTCTCACCGATGCTGATCAAATGAGTCACCGAAAATGTCTCACCGATGCTGATCAAATGAGTCACCGAAAATGTCTCACCGATTCTGATCAAATGAGTCATCGAAAATGTCTCACCGATGCTGATAAAATGAGTGACCAAAGATGTCTCACCGATGCTGATCAAATGAGTCACCAAAAATGTTCTACCGATGCTGATCGAATGAGTCACCGAAGATGTCTCACTGATGCTGATGACCCACCGATCACTTGACACACTGATAGTCATAAATAGGTTTTTGAATTTCTTTATCTTTAATTAATCTAACCAATGGTCATATTAGGAATATTTTAAATGCTCTGTCATTTATTTAATGTGTGCTGTTGGATGTCAGGGAACCGTACCTCGTACCTGCAAAAAGAAAATCATATCTTTTTTCAGGGCTCATGCTATAAATGCAGGATGTTGTTGTCAAGATCAAAAGAGATATACACATGCGCGTATACACACGAATAGATAATAGAGTTAAACACGTGTTGTGAAGAGGTTGCAGCCGCACTGAACAAGTGAAGAACACTCAAGCTGGTGTACATAAAGAAAGACGTCTGAGCTTACAGAAAGATCACCCACAATCAGCGTACCAGAGAAGAGATAAGAACAAAAAGAGAACATAAAATATATAGCTTCTTCAACATTCTCTGAACCTAGAAGTCAAGGAAACAGACGATACTCTGTTTTCCAGACAGAAACCAGAAGAGGACTCAGAGCGAATTCTGATCAATCAATGGAGTCCAGAACTACATGCTAATCACAAGAGCCATTTCTAAACATTAAATATTTTCTCTATGATTTATCCTTTTAAATATTGAGCAGTGTGTGTTATATGCTGTATTTTACACACACACTGCCTCCTGTACTCTAACTGGAGGATTTGTAAATCCTCACTCAACTCTCCTCATTCTGTTTTTCCCACTGGGATAGTGGTAGAGGTCGTGTGACCTGGACAGCTGGTTGCTGTTGTGTTTGCTCCCACCAATAACTGTGGTAAAGGTCTTGGACCTGGACAGCTAGTTGCTGTTGTTATCCCCGATCCAGGGTGTGGATCATGTTTTTATAAAATCTTTTGAGAGGAGTAAGTCTCGGCTTGAGACTGAACCTCTTGGTTATATCTGCTGTTTTATATCTTTCGAAGTTTTTCTTTTATTCCGCTGCTAATATCTTTAAAACCAAACCTGTTTTAAAATCACTTTGATAATTAAATTCGCAAGTATTTATATCAGTTATAAATCAGTAAGTCAGTTTCAAAAGTTAATCTAGTCTACTGATTTGATTAACTGGGAACTAATCAATCCCTTGAGAACCTAATAGAACATTTACTATGATATAAATTCACTATAGTTTAATTCTGTATTCTTTTTTGGGGATTTTTAACTCAAAGTTTTTAAACAGAAATTTTAATTGGAACTCAATTCACCCCCCTCTTGTGTATCCACTCCGACCAACATTTGGTCTCAAAGAAAGTTTAAAATATTTTGTACTCTGTTTTTCAACTGTGATTTTAGGTATATTTTAAAGTTCATAAATTTTTTGTTATTTCTAAATTGATATCTCTTTAAAATCTTTTCCTTAAGTAAGCTATCATGGATAATAGAGTTAAAGGTGTTGCTACCAATAGACCACCATTTTTCAATGGCACTAACTATGCTCAGTGGAAAATTAAGATGAAAATTCATTTAGAAATCATGGGTTTTGATATTTGGATTGCTATAGAATCTAAATATAAAATTCCTACTACTGTTAGAACTACTTGGAATGAAGCTACTAAGACAGCCTACAATAATAATTGTAAAGATATGAATGCTTTATACTGTGCTCTAGGAGATGAGGAATTTAATAGAATATCTTCCTGTAAAACTGCTTATGAGATTTGGGATACCTTAGCTGTGTCTCATGAAGGAACAAATAATGTTTAGGATATGAGATTGAACACTTATACTATTAAGTATGATAATTTTAAGATGAAGCCTGATTAACCCATTTCTGATATGTATCTCAGGTTCAATGAAATTGTCAATACAATGACTTCTCTGGGAAAGGATGTTCCAGCAAAGGAACAAATCATGAGAATTTTGAGATGTCTACCTGAAAGATGGAGAGGAACCTCTGTCTCCATTAGAGAATCATGTGAAATTGGTGAACAACCAGTCAAGAAACTAATTGGCAAGTTGATGATGTATGAAGAAGAACTCAAAGTAAACAAAGAAGAAGATGATGAACCTAGAAGGAAGTCTGTTGCCTTCAAAACTACAACCTCAAAGAATAAGGATAAGGAAAAGCTTCAAGTTATCAATGAAAGTCCAAGCTGTGAAGACAGTGAGAGTGACTCTGATAGTGATGCTGAGATGGCTCACATTGCTAGAATATTTAAGAAATTTTATAGGATGAAGAGGTTTTTCAGAAAGACAAACTACAAAGGTATGTATGGAAACAAGGGACATTGGAAAAAGGATTGGAAGAAATCTGACAAATCAGATGAAGTTGTCTGTTATGAGCGCAAAAGGAAGGGACACATAAAAGCAGACTGTCCAAAGCTGAAATACAAGAAGAAGTATGAATACAAGGATAACAAGTATAAGAAAACCATGAAGGCTACTTGGAGTGATTCTGAGGATAGTTCTAGTGAATCTGAAGTTTTTGAAACTGAACACAGAAACAAGGAAAACATGTTCTTCATGAAAAACGCTGCTGAGGTAACTTTAGAAACTCCTGCTTCTAATTCATACTATTCTGGAGATGATTCTGAATGTGATAACATGTCTAAATCTGAACTGTTTGATTATTGTGATATGTTAGAAGAAACCAGTAATGAGCTGAAAGACAAATACAAAGGTTTAAAGAAACAATATGCTTTAACTGTTAAACATAAATTTGATCTTGATATTGAAATGGAAAAGAATGCTCAGTTGCTTAAAGATAACACTGAACTAAAATTATCCAATGAGCAACTCAAGAAAGACTTAGAGAAATTTAAAAATGGTAAAGATACTCTTACTCAGATGCTAGGTAAGAAAATAGCACCTAGATACACTACTGGAATAGGATACCAACCTGGACAAAGGAAGATTACCAGAACTAGATTCATTCCTAAATCTGGACAGAATGTAGCTAGCTCTGGAACTTCATATGCTTCAACTATTTATATTCATAGTTATGGATCCAATAAGATTTATCTTTCCAAATCTACTGATTCTAGAAATTTGATGAGACCCATTAGACAAATATGGGTACCTAAAGTATTAATGGCTAACCTGTCTGGACCCAAGAAGATCTGGGTACCAAAATCATTTCCTATCTAAATCTGTTTTGTAGGGAACCTGCTTAATGAGCTCCTGTATAAAGACCTGGTACTTGGGAAGCGGATGTTCAGGACATATGTCAGGAGACTTCTCATGCTTTAAAAGCTTAGTCAGAGTTCATGGAGTTTTTGTCACGTTTGGTGATAATTCTAAAGGGAAAATCATCGGCTTAGGCCAGATTGGTAACACTGACTCAGTATTAATTTCTAATGTTTTATTTGTTGATGGACTTAAATACAATTTGTTAAGTATTTCTCAGTTATGTGATGATGGTTTTTATGTTAAATTTGAAAATGATTCTTGCAATGTTTTTAATTCTAAAAATGTTTTAGTATTTGCTTCTTTGAGAAATGAAAATATTTATGTTGTTGATTTAAATTCTTTAGCTAAGCAAAATATTACTTGTTTAAATGCTTTTCATAAAGAGTCTTGGCTTTGGCACAAAAGATTAGGACACTGTAATGTGCTTTCACTTAGAAAACTTTCTAGGAAGAACTTAGTTAGAGACCTACCCAAACTTGAATTTCCAGTAGACAAAGTTTGTAATCCCTGTCAAAAGGGAAAGCAATATAAAGTTTCTTTTAAATCAAAGAAAGAAGTTTCAACTTCTCAACCTCTCGAGTTGGTTCACATGGATTTATTTGGACCTTCTAGAGTTTCTAGTTTAAATGGGAAGCATTATGTCTATGTTCTTGTAGATGACTTTTCTAGATATACTTGGGTATACTTTCTAGCTCACAAAAGTGAAGCTTGTTCTTACTTTGTTAAATACTCCTAGTCTGTAGAGAACCTTAGTGGACATAATATTAAAACTTTGAGAAGTGATCATGGCCGTGAGTTTGAAAATTATGAGTTCGAATCCTACTACTCACACAGTGGCTACAGTCACAATTTCTCTGCCCCTAGGACACCTCAACAAAATGGTGTAGTAGAAAGGAGGAATAGAACCCTGCACGAAATTGCTAGAACTATGCTTAATGAGTATGACCTGCCCGTTTACTTTTGGGCTGAAGCTGTAAATACAGCTTGTTATGTTATTAATAGAGTCCTGATCAGACCTATTCTTAAGAGGACCCATTATGAGATATGGAACCATAGGAAACGTAGGTTAACTACTTCAAAGTTTTTGGCTGTAAAGTCTTTATTCTTAACACTAAAGATAATCTTGATAAGTTTGCATCCAAGAGTGATGAAGGAATTTTTCTAGGTTACTCAACTTCCAGTAAAGCCTATAGAGTTTTTAATAAGAGAACCAAATGTGTGGAATAATCTGTTCACATCAAATTTGATGAAACTGATCCACATGAACCTAAGACCTCTCTTGAAAATATTGAAGATGATCTCTCTGGTTTGAACATTAATGATAAAAATATTGGACCTGTATTTAAAACATCCAGTTCTGGAAATTTTATAGACCCTGCTTCTGTTGAACCTCAACCTGCTGATGAACCTGAAATCTCTAGCCCTACCTTTTCAAGACCAACTAGGATTCTAAAGAACCATCCTTTAGATGTTATCATAGGAAATCTAGATAGAGGAAAACAGACTAGAGCTTCTCTTAGAAATCAGGTTGAACATCAATCCTTCTTGTCACAGCTAGAACCTAAAAATATCAATGAAGCTATCAATGATGAATTTTGTGTAATGGTTGTGCAAGAGGAACTAAATCAATTTGAAAGGAACAAAGTCTGGAAATTAGTAGAAAGACCTAAGGACACAATAACCATAGGCACAAAATGGGTGTTTAGAAACAAAGTTGATGAATCTGGAAACATCATTAGAAACAATGCTAGGCTAGTTTCACAAGGTTACAATCAAGAAGAAGGTATTGACTATGAGGAAACCTTTGCACCTGTAGCTAGATTAGAAGCTATTATGATCTTACTTGCTTATGCACCACATCTGAATTTCATGTTATATCAAATGGATGTGAAAAGTGTTTTTCTAAATGGTTTTATTGTTGAAGATGTTTTTGTAGAACAACCACCTGGTTTTTCAAATCCTCATTTTCAAAATCAAGTTTTTAAACTTTCAAAAGCTTTATATGGTTTAAAACAAGCTCCAAGAGCATGGTACGAAAGACTTTCAAACCTTCTTATTTCAAAAGGATTTACAAAAAGAATATCTAATCCCACTCTTTTTATAAAAAGGATTTCAAAAGATGTGTTAATAGTACAAATCTATGTTGATGATATTATTTTTGGATCTTCTAAAAATTCATTATCTACTGAATTTTCACAGGTTATGAAAAATGAGTTTGAAATGAGCATAATGGGAGAGCTTAAGTATTTTCTTGGTTTTCAAATTTTTCAAACTAAAGATGGAAATATTCTAAATCAAAGTAAATATACTAAAAATTTATTAAAACATTTTGGTTTGGATAGTATTAAGGAAAGTAATATACCTATGAGTACCACCTGTAAATTGAATTTAGATGAAACTGGTAAACCAGTAGATCAAACTAATTATAGAGGTATGATTGGGAGTTCACTTTATCTTACTGCTAGTCGACCGAATATTATGTTTAGTGTGTGTTTGTGTGCTAGATTTCAATCTAATTCTAAAGAATCACACTTACAGGCTGTTAAAAGGATTTTTAATTATCTTAAGTATACAATGAATTTAAGTTTGTTTTATACAAAAGGACAATCATTTGACCTAACCAGTTATTCAGATGCTGACTTTGCTGGATGCATGTTAGATAGGAAAAGCACATCTGGAACATGTCATTTACTTGGAAAATTGCTAGTATCATGGTGTAGTATGAAACAGAACTCAGTTGCATTGTCTACTATGGAAGCAGAATAAATCACTGCTGGTAGTTGCTGTGCACAGATTATGTGGATGAAACACACCTTACTGAACTATGGATTTGATTTTAAACAAGTTTCAATTAACTGTGACAATACTAGTGCGATAAACATATCTAATAACTCTGTGTCTCACTCTAGAACTAAGCACATTGATATCAGACATCACTTTCTAAGAGATCATTATCAAAAAAGAGATATTTCTCTAAAATTTATTAGTTCTGAACATCAATTAGCTGATATTTTTACAAAGCCTTTATGCAATGAAAGATTGAATTTCATTAAACAAGAATTATGTATGATTAATCAATGAAACTAATATGTGAAACTGATCTGTGAAACTGATCTGTGAAACTAATATGTGAAACTGATCTGTGAAACTGATCTGTGAAACTGATTTGTGAAACTGATCTGTGAAACCGATCTATGAAACCGATCTGTGAAACCGATCTGTGAAACCGATCTGGGAAACTAATCTGTGAAACTGATATGTGAAACTGATCTGTGAAACCGATCTGTGAAACCAATTTGTGAAACTGGTCTATGAAACTGATCTGTGAAACTGATCTGTGAAACTGATCTGTGAAACTGATCTGTGAAACCGATCTGTGAAACCGATCTTTTTTTATATTACTTTTTATTTTGTGATTAATTAACTACTTTTATCTTTATTATGGGAACCCTAAATGATGAAATAAATGATACGCGACTATTCCTATTCCCCAAACCGTCGACCTTTCATTTCTTTCCTTCCAAACCTTATTTTCTCTCTTCTCCTCCACTTCGAACCTTCGAACTCCTGCTTTCCCCAGTATCATCAAATGGCTAAGCAAAAGAGACCGAGCAAAGGATAAGAAAGTCCTGAACCGTCAAAGTGTTCTAGAGGTGATTCGGGTAGTACCACTCAAAGATCAATAAATCCGAACCTGGAAACTCGGATTGTTGCTGTAGAAAAGGAAGTCAGCTCCGCCTGGCTTTTGACAAGTAAGTCGCTATTGTTACAAGTTTTAGATTCGCAAGGATGGAAAGCCTGGTTCTCAGATAACACTCGTGTATACTACCGAAATCTAGTGCATGAGTTTTATATAAATATGCAAGTTACTTTAGATGGTGTCGAGGCTGCCAGAATGTCTTCGGTAGTGAAAGGAAAGAAAATATCTTTTTCGTCAAAACAATGGGATGAATGTTTGAATGTACCCCACGAGGGTCGGTATGAGGATTATTCTAGAAACATTCCTCCAACAACCGATTATTTCTCTTATGAGTTAGCTTTAGAGCTTTTGACTGGAAACATAGAGTCAAGGAGAATCATAGCATCAGAGTTGGACGGTGAATATAGACTTCTCTTTAAGTTTATTTAGCACCAAATTTGATCCAGGAAAAAAGATTTTGTTGTTGTAAGATACCAGGATGTTTTTATGTTGTTTTTACTAAAGAGCCATGAGAAGATCAATTTTTGTAGATATCTAATGGTGCACATAGCTGGAATGGTGAAACCTTCTAAGAAAGCCATTGCCCTGTTCTATCCCAAAATGATCTCTGCTATGTTAAAAAGTCTGGAATGCATTGATGAAGCTGATGAGAAAGCTGAATCTGATAGTGATTTTTGTATTACAAAATATATTTGTAAACTGATGAAGATAAACTGGAAGCCATGGAAAAAATGCTGGTTTGCTGATGAGGACAAGTTGTATGAATTTTACAATTCCACTGATCATGGAAAGAGGCCGAAGGGTTTGAGAGACCCTGGTTTGAAATCGGATGAGGAACCAATTTATTCTGATGACAAAGAAGAGGTAAATGTTGAAAGAAATAAAGACACTGAAGAATCTGGTAAACAAGGGATGGAAGACGCTGAAATAGAAGAAGGAAGTATGTTATATCCTAATTATAGTAGTGATCCTAATACTATGAGTCCTAAGAGATGAATAGAATTTGGACCTGCCAGTCCACCTTTACCCTTACCTGAATCAGAACCAGTTCTTGGTGATGAAGAAGCCAGTGACACTGAAGTATCTGACAGTGATGTTTCTGTGAAGAATGGAAATGAGAATGGAGATGATGATGATGATAATAATAATGATGATGGTGATAACTGACCGGTGGATGGCCTTGTTGTACCTCAAACGGAAGTACATCAAACTGTACTAGAAACAGATACCGATGGCAAGAGAGAATCTCTTAAAAACAGTGGAAAAGCAAGTTATGATAAACCGAAATATACTCGGTGTGCTGCTATCTGGGATGATTACCCTGGTTTTGCTATTTTGGATTTAGAGTATTCTGGGAACGAAGAAGAAGAATCATAATCTACTGCGGTTATGAAGGAAATCCAACCAGTTAGGGCAAGGTCTGCTCATGTTGTTGATGTTGTTGGTCCTCATCTATCTAGTTCTACTGTCTCTCAATCTGATTTTGACAAGTTAAAAAGGGAGTTGGTTGCTGTTGTGAGAGACACAGTTAGAGAATAAATTTCAAAGGCTATTACACCAGACCTGGCCAATACTGGTGAGTTTATTGGCAGACAAATAGCCTCTCTAAATCAGATTCTAAAGGATCTACAATCTGGTTTAGTTTCTTTATCCAACGAATTTAGATCCACTATTTCTGGTATGATGGAAGTGTTGCGGAATCTGATTGAACATATTAAGAAGTCTGATCTGAGAAAGTTGAAGGCTAAGATAACTCAGATAGTTGCTCAAGCCAGTTCAGCCAAAGTAACCAAGATCACCACTCGTGAGCTAGAGGCTCTGAAGCATTTTGTGCATGATGAATTGGCCGCCATTAGGCAAGTTCTTGATTTGGACTCGTTGAGGAAGACAAAGGAGCACAGTGATCACATTCATAAGATGGTAACAGTATATTCAGCATATTCCACTAAAGTTTAGAGAGAAATCAAGGAAAAGGTTGATCACTACTTTTCAAAAATCTATACCAAGCATGAGATGACCGCGAATTTCAAAGTGCTAGCTGAAAATCTGAGACTACCTCCATTCAATCAAGCTTTCAAAACTCAAGTTCGACAGTTGCAAGATTTTACTCCAACCATGGAACGGTTCATGGAAAATAAGGATGTTTTTGAGAAGGCTATGCAGTATCGTGCAGAAGTCATTCAGAATTTCATAAATCTTTTGAAGCCTTATCTGAATGCACAAGCCACTGCCATTGTGCTTCCTACTGCTGACCCTCTCGGTGCCTCTGATGTTTCTCCAAATAAGATCTATGTTGCTCAAGCTCTCTCTAATCTTCGACCAGTTCCTCAACAATATTCTCAACCAGCTCCTACAGCTCCACAAAAAATTCTGGTGGCATCCTCTCCTCCAACCTCCAGAGTCGTTTTACCACCGTTTCAAATTCGCCCAGTTCAACCTTCCTCCAGGCCTTCCAACTTACCCACCATTGATCCGTCCGACAAGGGAAAAGCCCCTTTACACCCCCCAGTAATTGTTGTGTGTTGTTGTTGATAGGATGAACCCTGTTGTGATTGTACTATGATGTCTTCTGAACTTTATTCTCTTTTCTTTTTTATTCTCACTGTTGCCGTCTTCTAATCTATTCTTTATCTGTTTTCCCTCCTTTTTGATTATCCTAAAGGGGGAGAAATCTCTATGGATCCATGGGAGATATGGGGGAGATTTATATCTTTGTATGGAAATGCTTGCATAAGTTTTTAACAGGCCTAATTTCAGGGAGAGATTTATATTTTATTTTATTTTTATGATTCTTATTATACCTTATTATTGATGATATCTTATATTTATTAATGGCTAAGCCTTGTGATTGGCTAATAGTTGTGATTATCAAAAAGGGGGAGATTGTTGAACCCTCTGGAAGATTGTTGAATTCTTCCTATGATTGCTGTTTTAATAATCACAAATCATCAATTACTTAATCCGATTGGATTTCTCATAATCTCAAAATATTGTTGAATTCTTCCTATGATTGCTGTTTTAATAATCACAAATCATCAATTACTTAATCCGGTTGGATTTCTCATAATCACAATCTCTTAATGAATCTGTGTATATTGGTTGGATCATGTTTTTATCTCTTTATTATTGATTTACAAGTATTCTGGAAGTCATCCATATCAAAGGACAATGGTCGCACCAATCCATATCAAAGGACAACGGTTGCACCGATCCATTTCAAAGGACAACTGTCGCACCGATCCATATCAAAGGACAATGGTCGCACCGATCCATATTAAAGGACAACGGTCGCACCGATCCATATCAAAGGACAAAAGACTCACCAATGCTAATCAAATGAGTCACTGAAGATGTCTCACCGATGCTGATCAAATGAGTCACCGAAAATGTCTCACCAATGCTGATCAAATGAGTCACCAAAAATGTCTCATCGATGCTGATCAAATGAGTCACCAAAAATGTCTCACTGATGCTGATCAAATGATTCACCGAAAATGTCTCACCGATGCTAATCGAATGAGTCACCGAAGATGTCTCACCGATGCTGATCAAATGAGTCACCGAAAATGTCTTACCGATGCTGATCGAATGAGTCACCGAAGATGTCTCACTGATGTTGATTACCCACCGATCACTTGACACACTGATAGTCATAAATAGTTGTTTCAATTTCTTTATCATTATTTATTCTAACCAACGGTCATATTAGGAATATTTTAAATGCTCTGTCATTAATTTAATGTGTGTTGTTGGATGTCAGGGAACCGTACCTCGTACCTGCAAAAAGAAAATCCTTTCTTTTGTCGGGGCTCGTTCTTTAAAAGCAGGATGCTGTTGTCGAGCTCAAAAGAGAGATACACACACGCGTATACACATGAATTGATAATAGAGTTAAACACGTGTTGTGAAGAGGTTGCAACCTCACTGAACAAGTGAAGAACACTCAAGCTGGTGTACATGAAGAAAGACGTATGAGCTTACAAGAAGATCACCTACAATCAGCGTACCAGAGAAGAGCTAAGAACAAAAAGAGAACATCAACTCTACAGCTTCTTCAACATTCTCTGAACCTGGAAGTCAAGGAAACAGACGATACTCTGTTTTCCAGATAGAAACCAGAAGAGGACTCAGAGCGAATTCTGATCAATCAAAGGAGTCTAGAATTGCATGCTAATCACAAGAGCCATTTCTAAGCTTTAAATATTTGCTCTATGATTTATCCTTTAACAAATTGAGCAGTGTGTATTTTATGCAGTATTTTACACACACACACTGTCTCATGTACTCTAACTGGAGGATTTGTAAATCCTCACTCAACTCTCCTCATTTTGTTTTTCCCACTGGGATAGTGGTAGAGGTCGTGTGACCTGGACAGCTGGTTGCTATTGTGTTTCCTCCCACCAATAACTATGGTAAAGGTCTTGGACCTGGATAGCTGGTTGTTGTTGTTATCCCTGATCCAGGGTGTGGATTATCTATTTATAAAAGATTTTGAGAGGACTAAGTCTCGGCTTGAGACTGAACCTCTTGGTTATATCTACTCTTTTATATCTTTCAAAGTTATTCTTTTATTCTGATGCTAATCTCTTTAAAACCAAAACTGTTTTAATGTCACTTTGATAATTAAATTCGCAAGTGTTTATATCAGTTGTAAATAAGTAATTCAGTTTCATAAGTTAATCAAGTCCACTGATTTTATTAACTGGGAACTAATCAATCCCTTGAGAACCTAACAGAACATTTACTATGATATAAATTCACTACAGTTTAATTCTATATTCTTTTGAGGGGATTTTTAACTCAATATTTTTAAAAAGAAATTTTAATTGGAACTCAATTCACCCCCTCTTGAGTATCCACTCCGACCAACAATTATATTGATTAGCCATAAAAATGTGGAATTTTAATGAATCATTAGGTTCTAATTAATAGAAAAAATGATTCTTGGTTCCAAAATAAAGAATTTATTCACTGATGATATTATGTAATTTTAAAAAGTACAGTGAAACCCCATAGAAAATAATGGGATTCTGTATCATGTATGGATGTTGAGCATACCCCAAAAAATGGATTCATTGAGTGTAGGTACTGGATAATCAAAAAATTTCTCAAACTATGCTCTTAGTGAACAATTTTCCTAATACATATTGGAATGATTTATTTTTAATATCAGTGTATATCTCCAATATGTCTATGTTCTATCCAAATAAATATAATACACCTTATTAAATTTTCTGTAGAAAGAACCCTACACTCATGTATTTTCATCTATTAAGAAGAATTTATTTTATATTAAATAATGAGAAGAAAAGACATTTTTAATATCTTATATGTAAATGTATTTTTCTGGGATAATAATCAAAATCTATGGAGGATAAATCATATTAAAATATATTGGGAAAATTATGGACAACGAATATGAAACTATTGTTAAAAATGATCATAATTTTTGATTTGGTGAATATATTTTCACCCAAAATATTGATAAACTGAGAAAGAATATGGTAGTGAAGTTATTGGATTACGAAAATTTTAAGATGTTTTAGAATATATGTATGAGATCAATGATGATAATTAATGTAAGGAAGAAACTACATTTCTAAACTAAAAAATTAGTAGGGTTGAAATCAGTGACAACAACATCATTTTCGCCAGAAAACCGAAATTAATACTAGAAGAATAAAGGATTAAAAATCATATTTTATATATCAAGTAAAACCTAAAAATTTAATATCATTATAGAGGTTAAAATTTTGTCATGTTGATGCATGAAGAACTTGATTAAATTGAAGATAATAAAACATGGTAACCTTTTATAAGGCCACAAGATAAAAATGTCATTGGCTCATAATTGGTTTTTTGAAAAAAAAGTTAATGAATATGGAAAAGTTATAAGGATAAAATCATGTATAGTGTGTAATGGTTATTTCATAATTGAAGGCATTGATGTTGATGAAAATTTATAACTAATTTCTAGAATGGAAACCATACTATTATTCATAGTTATGATAGTGTAAAGTATCTTTAAAGTTTTTGAAATGGATGTCAAACCACAATTATTTAATGGAGTCCTTGAGTATGAGTTTGACTTTGAGAAACTGGATAGGATTATTTTTAATTTGTATAAAGAAAACATTTAATGGTTAAATAAGGACATATATGGCCTATGCCAAGAACCATAGGCTTTTTACACATATCTTGATCACTTAATAAGGAAACACAGATTTCAAAGAGGATGGGATGGTCATTATCTATAAATTAAAAAAGAATAAAATCAAAGGATTTTTCAGAATATTTATGTGTATGAAATATTTTTTGGGGATTAAAATAAAGAACAATGAAAATTTTATCATATCATGAGAGATTCAAATTTGATATTCCTTTGATTGGATAGATAACATTCATCCTTGTCTTAGATGTGGTTCAAGGGAATATGGGAACATTCATTACTCAAAAAATCCAAATAAGTTCTAAAAAGGTTTTATATGGAATATTAATGTGCAATTATGACGTCAATTGAGACCAAGATAAAATAATCAAAGGCTGATGATGGAAAAGTGTTAAATGTGGGCATCTATAATCATATCATTGAGATTTTATTTTATTTTACTACCACTCAATAGTATTGTACATTCTACTTTATAAGATTCATGATACTAAAAACAACCCCAAAAATCGATATTAAATAATAAGAAAAAATGTTTTATTAGTCATATAGTCTACTTTTAGGTGTTTTGTTACAATAGTTCAAACTAGAAGTTATTGGGTTATACAGATACAGATTGGGAATGTTTTGTGGATGACCAAAATTCAACTTATAGAGGTGCATTATATCTTAAAATTTCATGTATCTCTTAGATTAGTAAAAAAGAAAGATTTTATATCTTTAAACACGGTTGAGGATAAATATATAGAAGCCACTAAATATTATACATAATTGATATGGATGAGATAATATCTTGAAAACAATAGGTTAGGAATACCCTCTCCCATTATCATCATGTGTGGGAACCTAATTTCAATAAAAATTCTAAAAAATCCCATTCATCACTCAAGGTAAAATAATATAGATATAAATTATTATTTTCTCAATAAAAATATTGAACAAGGAATTTTGATGTTGGACTTTTTGTCCACTAATAAAAATATCTATAACTTAAGTTAATCTCCTTACCCATGGATTATTTTTTAGAGAATCATTTGGCTCATAGAGTACAATGAAATCCATATAACTAGATTAGTTAGACATATTAACCACACTCCCCAATCAAAATTTCCCTTCTATGAAGTTACGATCCCTCCCATGTAACATATACTTCGATTTCTTACCCTTGTTTTGTAGAATTTGAAAGAGGTTCTATTTTAGTTCATTGGAAAAGGGAGAAAAGATTACATTCATATATTAACAACGGAGAAGGTGGTATTCCATGGAATGTTACTCCCTATTTACTAAGGGGAATTTTTTTTATTTTAATAGGGGAGAGTTCTTTCATTCTTAATCAGACTGAGTAATGTAGTAAAAAAAATATTTTATATAGTTGTGACTGTATGTATGTTTAATGTGGTGTTTTCATAAGTATTTTTTTAACACTTTTTTCTCATATCTAGTGTGACTCGAGTTATATTTTAGTTAATATAAATTGAATAATTGATACAATTATTAATAGTAAGAGGATTGGGATGTGTTTGTCATATAATTTTCTAAGATCTGTGATTTTATTAAAGGTTTAAGAGATAAATCTATTTGAAATTTTCAATAAACACAATGGGAGAGATTGATGGATCAAATCCTCTTGGAATATTTTTTAGGTTGTATTTAATGAAAAGGAAGTTGAAGAAATATTTAAGGTGGACTATGTATTCTTATGAAGTTCATGGATTTTGGAAGAGGTTTGGATCACCTATGGTGTGGTTTAAAGGGATTCTGGATAATCTGGTATAGCAACATCTTATGGAAATTTTATTATATATTTTATCTACAGTTTAGTTTATGTGTCATGTGGAATAGTGTTGATTTCATTATGGTTGGGATTTGAGTTTAAAAAATGAATGGGGTGTGTGTATGTATCATCAATCATCATTATACATGTATTTTTCCTCATTGTGTGTGTGTTTTGAATCAGTGTACGTGTGTTTTGGATTACTGTACATGTGTTGGGATCAATGTATGTGTGTTTAGAGTATCATAGTTTTCATCATAGGGAAATTTATGTGCAATAATCTCTATGTATTTGTCAATTAAGAAAATATAAATATCAATATAGGATTATGTATTTGAAATCTGAGATAAAGGTAATTTTTAAAGAATTTTATAGTGATATATTTTCAAACAGTTCATGGAGATCATTTTAAGCATCCCTCTATTTATGAATGAATCAATCAAAAAACCTAGGAAACCATAAGAAATATTATTTTAGTTATTTTCAATAGATTATTATATGGTTTTTGGACCATGAATACGATTATGTAAAATGTATAATATATTTTCTACGAGTGTTTTTTTAATCCCCCATCTTGTTAGAAGATGATAGATCTGGAAATGGGTTAGAGATTGCTTTGTGAAAGCAATGTATTTCTTCTTATGGAAGGTTTCATGGTCTAACATGAACAATAAGAAGGATAAATTAGACGAAAATTTACTTTTCATTATAATATATAAAAGTATAGTTTTTTAAGCTACGTTGGTAACATTAGAGAGATGTGACTGCTTATTTTTGTTTATTGGTATTTTTTCAGAAGGAGATGAAGTATAGATTGTAATTCCAATTACTCATAACTACAAAAGAAGAATATTAGGGGAGAGAATTTAGTTCTAGGTCTCAATGGTGGTTAATACAATGATATGTGTTTTTTAATGAGCTATTCTCACCAGATGATCATTAAAACAGTGATATTTCAACACCAACATAGAATATTATTATTATCATATCATGGAGAATAATATAAAAATATCAAGCATGGAGAGAAACTTATTTTTAAGAGGAGTAGTGTATTTGTCAAGGTGTCTCAGGGTAGTGATCCTTTAATGTGTATGTTTGTTGTTGAACCTCTAATTTATTTTATGTCCATAATCAATAAAAGTGTTTCGAACATTTTTTAGTGTATTTTATTCATATTTTTTAGACATAATCAAATGAAGTTATCCAAATAGAAGAAGGAATCAATATTATTATAGAGGAATAGTTATAGTGTCCTTACTTCATATCAAAAATGTTCAGCTGATAGAAAAAATAAAAATACCCATATCAGTAGGAGGTCCACCACCTACTTAGTGGAGTGTCACCGGCTTGCTAGTGGTAGGGGAAAAAGTCACCAGTTTTTCAAGTAATTGAACAGAAACCTTGTGGTATCTAGTAACTACCTGATATAGTCTAAAATGGTAAAGAATTGTACGGTTGTCTCACCAGCTATCTGGTGGGATCTTCCATCTAGTCAGTGTCTTCATAACAGATTATTCAAATCCAATTTAAATTTGGTATAATTTAATTTATATGGATCATTAATAGTGTGCCTTGAATCAAGTATCCCATGGCACTAAAAAATTATATAAAGAGTCATCAAGAGGGTCTTGGATCACAACTATGTAAAAATAATAATCATTTACCACTAAATTATTCTTGACCAATCCATTATGAGCATTTTCCATAGATTTCCATGTGATCTTCAATTTCCAATCATCATACCCAATCGAACTTCATATTCTTTTACCGGTTATCTTTTAATTTTTATCTTAGTCTAATTTAACACTTTTTGTATTTCAATTTGTGGTAATTCTATATTCTCTCGATCTCACTTTCTTCACCATTCATATTCTTTATTTCTTCTAAAGAGAGTTATGTGTTCTAAAATGGGTTTATACATATAATATGCTATATTATTCATCTTCTTCTTAAGGTTCTCACCACCATTAATGTGAGGGATTTTTCTATATTGTTCTGTATTAAAACCAAGGTTTTCATGTTCCCTTATGTTTATTAATTTCCTTTCAAACCAATGCATTTTTATTTTCTTTTGGTTCTTAATTTCCTTTTAAACCAAGTGATTAATATAACCCTTTTTAAAATTATTGATTGGGGGATATATAGGGGATTCTTCTTGATATATTATCAAAATAATTAATCAAAGTGTTTTTTTAATCTCCACAATTTATTTTTTAAATAACATAAGGTTTTAATTTCTATTTCACTACATTTACTTTGAATATTTTATATTTAAATATATTTTTTATATGATAATGACTATATTTTATACCACCATTTTAATATTATTTTTAATGGAAATCCACCCCCCCCCCCCCTTCAATAATACTATGGCCTAAATTTTGTATCCAATTAGATATTTGTGTTTTTATCAAAATATACTTGTTTTAAAAATAAATTTTTATTTCAATATCTTAAATTATTTCATATATTAGTATTTTTTAAAATGTAATCATTTTCAGAAACCCATGGTGATTTCAAAGGGAAATCAATGGGTCATAAACCTTACTTGAATGGTTCTAAATATAGTTATTGTAAGACACGTATTTCAACCATTATTTTAAATTTTTTTATCCTTTATGAAAAAAATCAAGCATGTTTTAATTTTAACTAGTAAAATTGAAGAAAAATTGGAATGTGATGCTATTTTTAATTTGAATATGATAGAATGGTAATAAATTCCATGAATTAAAATTTAGAGAAAATTATATTAATCTATATATACAAGAAAAAACACCTCATGAAATCTATAAAGTAATAAAAGTTACTCATGAATGAACAAATAATGTTAAATATAATAGGCTTGATATATATAGACATGATTTTAATGTTTTATTATGCTCCCTAATGAGCCTAATAATCTTATGTATAAGTTTTTTCTGATATATATAGTGGTATAATGTTTATTGGTTATACTCTTACTTTAGAAACTTTAGAAAAGAAAATACTTTGGGTTTACCCCTAAGTTGGACACCAAAGGTGATGACCAAACCAAAAGAAAAATAGATAAAAAATGTTATGGATAAGAAACTAATCAAATCTCTTATAACCTATGAAATCCAAATTAAGTGACAAGAAGTCAAGGAATGAAATAATTCAAGGATAATATAGTGATTAATTTCAAATAAATTAATTAAAACACTTTTTATGATGATGAAATAGATCATACATCCAATAATATGATAAAATTATTTAAAAGAAAGAAATTTTACAAATGTTTTAAAATGGAGGTTGATAAAATTGACCATGAAATAGTGCGCATTGAATAAAAAAGGAAGGTATTCATATGATTAAAATACCCCTTGATCAAAAATAAAAATAATTATAATAACAATAAAATCAAAAAAAACTTTCAAGTTTTCAACTAAGAGTGTAAGTAATAATTCTCTCTCCTCCGGTGAGTCATATAAATAAAGCTCTTAGTGACTCATGTCTGAAGTTGTGTTTAGCAATGAAGTATACTCTAACTTTTCTTCATTGTTATCCTTTCATTATTCTTATTCCTCTTCTTATTCTAATAAAAAAATATATGATGATCTAAAATATACTCCTAATTAACATTAAAAAGTTTTTTATGAAATATTTTTAACATAAAAGTGATTAAAACATGTAAAATAAAGTGCCAAAAGAAAAAGATCAAAACACAATTATAAAAGTTAAATTATTGTCAAAATTAAATTATCAAATGAAAGAGAATGAGTTATAGTTGACTATCAATTATCTCAAAAAATATCATAAAAAATTCATCCTCGGAAAACAAACTCTAAATAAAATAGTGGTTTCTCAACAAAATTTAAAAATAATATTTTGGTTTTAGTTTTTCAAATACATCTAGTTCTTCCAAAAATATGAATTTAGTAAAATGTTCTTGAAAACAGGTTTTGTAATTATTTTCATCAATATAAGAATCTAATTAATGATTTTAATCGCAAAAATTATTGATATGGTAGACCAAAAAGTATGCATCTTCTATCCTATTTATCATCTCAAAAATAATTTTCAAAATAAAATTGGATTCAAATTCCTTATTAAAAAACATTTTTTGGTTCCAAAATCTAGGAACCAAAAATTTTATTCTATTAATTTTATATGAAACATGTATAATGATTAAACCCAAAAAAAATAGTACATGGATTGTGGATTCTGTCAACACATGTGTATTAAACCAACCAAATCTAACCACCATGAAAAAAGTGATGGAAGACACATGAATTTCTATGATAATTTAAAAATCAAACTCATAGACACTTGTACAATAGGTTCTCTAAATTCAAATCATATAAAATATTTTTTATTCATTGATATATTATAACACAATTTTATAATATTTGACCAAATATGAAACAATGGTATTATAATCACTTTTAAAAATGATTTTTGAAACTTTTAAATTTTAAAGGAAAAACATTGTTTACATATTTTTTTACAAAATTATTATATAATGAATTTAAAATATATTTCTTCTCAAAATGTTAAATTTTTTTATTAAAAATAGTTAGTCTTGGATTTGGTGTATATTCCTTTCTCATTATATCACACACACAATCATTAAGCATAATCGACATCATCATGTATGAGATTTACCAAAATTTCATTTCAAAGATATTGTTGTTTGTGAACATTGGCAGCATGGAAAGAAAAAAACATATTTTAAACAAAAATAATAAGAACTAACCTATAAATCCCTAAATATTTTTTACCTTAATATTTTCAAAAAAATCCATATGGAATTTATCATAGTAAAATCATATTACATTATTAGTATTGCTTACTATAAAATATTCACAACAGTATTTTTCTTGGAACCCAAAAATGAGGATTCTTATGTCTTCATAAGATTTACCAAGAAGTTCAAAAATTAAAAAGGGAAAAAATTCATATTTATTTGATGTGATCATATTATAATATTTTATAATAATTATTTTGTTGAATTTTGTGCCTTACATGGAATTAATCATGCTTTTCCTTTCATAGAATGCCATCAAAATAGAGTTTTCAAAAGATAGAATCAAAATCATTATGAAATATTAGGATACCTATTTAATGATTTCAATATCCCTCAATACTTATGGGATAAGGTGGTTAGTATGGATTTTGGTATCATAAATAATGTTCTCATAAGTTTTTCCCACAAAATGACCCATTATGAACATTAGAAAAATATTCTAAAATATGGGTTTTTTAAATTATTTAGATGTAAATGTTATATTCTTCAAACTAAGTGGAACCTGGTGAAATTTGATCTAAATTTTGATGAATGAATATTCCATATGTACATAACCTCAAGTAAAACCTACTTAGACATCATAAAAAGAACTAATACCATTAAATAATCCATTCTAGTAAAATTCAATGAAAATATTTCTAAACCTTCATATCAATTCAAATATGTTGTGTACAAACATGAAACTTTAACATTTAATGATTCATATTATCTTAAAGTTCCTATCAAATTTGAATATACTTCTAGTAATTATCCTATATAATTTAAAAAATAAAAATATTATCCTTTGGAAAATATTATTTGTTATTTAAAAGTTGGTACTCATATTGTAAGATATTCCTTAAATGAAATTGGGCATCATTATTTTGTTTATTATCTAGAACCTCAAAACCTAAACAATATTATTAATAATACAAATTGGTTTCTTATATGAAAGAAGAGCATGTCCAATTACTACAAAATAATTTTTTGACTCTTGTTGAAAGAACTGACGATCTTCCCATTATTGGGAGAAAATGGGTTTTTAGAAATAAATTAGATAATCAAGGTATCATCATACGTAAAAAAGATAGACCCATAGAGAAAGTGTATAATCAACATTAAGGCAGGGATTATGGTGAAATATTCACACATATTTACCATATATAATCCATAAAAATCATGTTGTAATTCAATAATCATATAATGTTATACTTTATCAAGAGTATTTAAATAGTGATTTTTTAAATGGTTTAATTTTTTAAAGTGTTTTAGTTGAATAACCACCTAATTTTAAAGACTCAAAATTTCCAAATTCCATTTTCAAGTAAACCAAGACATTATATGGTTTAAAACTTGAACTAGTACTTGATATTACATATTAACTAGATTTATTTTATCAAATTATTTTAAAATGGGACAAGAGGATTAAAAATGATTTCAAAACAAATTTAATTCATCTTTTTATCATTCTTATACCTATGAATGGTGTAATTTTTTAGATCAACAAATGAATCACTTTGTAATTTATTTTAAAATATTATGAGATATAAATTTGAAATGAATTATATGGGTGACTTAAAATTAATTATTGGTTTTCAATAATCTTAAATGACAATGATAATTTTCTACACTAAATAATGTTCATTAAAAAAATTATAAATCATTTTAGCATAGATCAAGATAAATATATTTATACAACTATGAGTATTTATTATAATTTTATATTATATTATTCATTTACACCAGTTGAAAATTTGTTAATTAAAGTCTGATTGGGAGTGTTTTTATCTTACCAAAACCTGGTAAGACATTATGTTTACTATTTTACTTTATTCTTTTTTTTAATAAAATAAAAAATAATCAAATTTAAAATCACATAAAAGGATTTTTTTATATTTTTAAAACTTATTCTAAAAATTATGGTTTATTTTGTCCTAATAGAATACCTTTTAATATTTCATGTTTTTAAACATTTATTTTGATAAATGTAAATTAGATAATAAAAGTAAAAGTGGGACATGTCACTATTTCAGAAATTCCATAATTTCTTGGAGTAGTAAAACTTAAATTTAGTTCAAATTTCTATTACTAAACAATAATATATTGCTCTAATGATTTATTTCACCCAAATTATATGGATGGAAAAAAATCTCATAAATTTTGGGATTACATTTCTCTATGTTATAATTAAATATGATAGTTCAAGATCCAAAAGTATCTCTTCAAATCATATTCATCATGAGAAGACTGATAATATAGATATTTAACATCACTTTTTGAGAGACCACATTCAAAAATCAAATATCATATAAGACTTTATTAGATGGTATCATCAATTAGCTAATATATTTATTAAACCCCTTCTTTCAAAACATTTTAATTTTATTATTGGGATTCTAGGAATTGAATACTTGTAATTCCTTTTATATCTATTATTTTCTAGGTTTTATGTTTTTAAATATGTATTTATATTAAAAATATTTTATATTCTTAATTTAAAAAATATGTTGTTTACATTTTCAAAATCTTTTTTATGATCACATTGATTATCTAATTCATGTTTTATCTCTTATCTATTTAAACTTTTTAGTTTATAAGACTTTTTGGTAATCATAAATGGGGATAAATATTAAATTTATATGAATAAAATTATAATGTCTACGGGAAAGTAAAAAAATAAAAATATGGATTTTTTTAGAGGGAGAAATTTTTTAAAAAGGGAAATGTATCCCTTTTAGAATAGAATGTTTTCAAAGGAAGAACATGATATGATTCGTGGGGATGATTATGTTTTCAAAAAAATAGTATTTCTAAATCTTTTTTATTTTCCCTATTATTTGTTATTATTTATTCTTCTCCACTTTATTATCTTTTATATCTATTTTTTATTTTAAATGAGTGTTTATAATCATCAAAAAGGGGGATAATATTGAAAATGTGATATGTTTTTTATCATTGACACTAAAAGTGTTTCTAACATTTATTTTTTATTTTATTTAATTATTATTTTTTAAGCATAATCAATGGAAATTATTTCACCAAGAAAAGAATTCAATAGGAGTATAAAGGAACAATTCCAAGGTCATCACTTCTTGGCAGCATTGTTTTACTAGTATAAGACCACTTGTTGGCTGGTAGAACAAAACAAATCACCAAAAGTAGTAATAGGTCCATCACTACTCGATGGAGTGTCATGATCCATATTGTGGTAATATATGGAGGCATACTATCTATAATTATCTCCACATATTCCTTTTGGTATCTAGTGTTTAACTATATCAGGTTGTAAAAACAAAGATGTATACATGTGTCTTACTAGCTATCCAGTGGGATCTTCTATCTAGTTGGTGACTTCATACAAGATCCTAAATATAGGTATTTAATATTGGTCTAAAAGATATAATTTATCTTTTTATGGATTGAATTTAACCAAGGATCCTCAAAAACTATGAAGGATATAAATATATGTCAAATGAGGGTTGAATGTAAAATATGATAAATATAGACACAATTTTCCACTAAATGGTTCTTTATCGATCCATGATGAGAATTTGAAAGAGATTTCCTACTGATCTTGAATTTCAAAACATCAATTGAAACCAAGATTTATATTCATGAATCCTTTTTATTTTACCTTTTCACTTTAATTTCCTCACTTTTTAATTTTATAAGGCTCTTCTTCCATAATATTTATCTCTCTCCCTTTCTTAAAATTTGTTATTTTATCTTTCATCTAAATATATTTGAGTACTTTGTAATGGTTTTTTAAAAAGAACCCTTTTTATTAATATTTTTTTATAATTTCTCACCAGCAAAAAAGTAATGGTTTTTTGTATCTTAGTCTTTATTAAAAACAACTGATTACTTCTTTATTTTGTTCCTTGGTTTTAGTTAAAACCAATGGATTTTATTCATCTCTCAATTCATATAATTCTTTAAAACCAAAGGAGAAATATAACCCCCTCATGCATTATAATTGGGAGGGGATATATTGAATCATTATTGAGAAATTTTCAATCTCATTTATCAATGTGTTACTTTTTAATTTATAAAATCTAATTTATACTTTGAATAGAGTTTTTATTTCTACTATGCTCACTTTAATTTGATTGTTTTATACTTAAATCGATCACTTGCATGATATTAAAATTTATTTTATAGAATTATTAAAAAAAATCATTGTAATTCACACCCACCTCCTTCTTTCCATATTACTCCAACATATATTTGTTAACCTTTAAGTTCATTGGGGACACTCCATTAAGTATCCCCCAAATAAATGATCTTTAATGTCTTTAGTGAACGGAGGAATTTTCATCAATGCTATATAGATTAGACCATAGTACTAAACCAAGTAAAATATCCTCTATAATTTTTACTAACTACATTAGGTCTATTAGAAATATAGATAGGACTATTCAAAATAATTGTTGAACAAGATTGTTGATGAGGTAAATTTTTAATTACCATGCCCTAATCCCCCCTGCTTGGGGTACAATCCCTATTAGGGACCAATATTATCTATTATTATTTTATATAGATACTGGTACATTTATTGTTATATGGGTTACTTTTATACCTTCACTCCTAGTAAAGATAAAAAATATTCTCCTTTATATTAAAGATGTTCGAAGGTTATTATCATTTTTGTTTTTACATAGAGGTTGTTTATCCTGATTTAGTGAAATTTTACTATTAGGCATAATGTTGGTTTGGATTATCTAGGTTATGAAGGATTTATTATTCATTAATCTTTGTATCACACCTCCCAGTACTATGGTAGGGTTTTTTTTTGTTTAGTATACCTTCTCTAAGTAGTACGAGTGAGTCAATTTTTATTCCACGATTTATGTTGAATGGTATTTAGAATGATATTCTTTCTAATTTATTTTCCATTATATAGATTATTATAATTATATATTTTACAAACTCACACACATTAACACACATAGTTATCTATAATTTTGGGATTTGATATTGATTAGTGATTCTTAAAGGTCTTTTTACTCACACTTTTCTTGTGCACCTCCGTGCACATGTAATTTCACATGCGACATTGAAGATAAAAGTAGGTATGTGAGGATATATACTTATATGGTATATGGACTAGAAAAAATTCCATGTAATGGATTATGACTCCACCAGATCAGGGATTGAGGGTTCCCAGTATTGAAAACAAGTGACATTTATCATACTTCAATGTCTGGCTATTTAAATATTTTGGAGTGTTATAAATACAGTTATCTGGAATTTTAACTATGTTTGGTTATTAATTTCAATCAAATTAATTATTAAATTTATATAATTATATAGGTAATTTAGTTTTTCTGTTAATATTATAGATTTTATGTTTTTTGGTGTTTCATATACTAATGAATCAAACTATTTTTTTTAAAGATTATTGACCCAGGTTCTTTCAAAAAAGGATAAATCATTCCCTAGTGAAGGAATTATACACTCAATATTATTCATAAACACCAGGAAATTAGAGAGAGCACCTAGGGGATGTGTGTATGAAGCTTGGGTCATCGGAATATCAAGATGGGGTCAAAATGGTATTAGAGAATTGTTGTTTGTAGGATGGCATCAGTTAGAGGTGGAGAGAGGATATTGAGACTTTGGGGGTTCAATATGTACATGTTTGTACATAATGGATACTGTAGAAACCTATATTATATAGGTTGAATGGATTTTTAGTTCAGAAACACTATGTATATAGAAGCTTTTAGTTTGGGTGTCCTTATTATGTAATGTAGGATACTTGGGAAGATTTGTAAGGCTCATCTGAGATCTCATTGTTTTTTTCATTATCTATATAATTTGATATAATACATGTGAATTTAATATACTTTTAATTTTATCAGTTAATGAAATTAATTAATTAAATGTTACAAATATAGTTTTATGTATTTGACATAATATTTTACTAATGTTCATTTAATTAATGAAACTCACTCTCATGTTTAATTTTTTTATTAATAGTTTGTTTTATATTTATTGATGTTTGTAACAACCCAAATATAGTGACCCCAAGCTAGTGTTTACTTTATTATATTGGTATAATATTAAATGGATCTCAACAAAAAGTAATAATCAAACCTAGAGCTAATATTTACTTTATTACGTTGGTACATGATGCAAGGGATCTCACCCCACAGAATCAATCAGTTTAGCAGACTTAGAAAACTAGATACATAAAATATTCTCATATTATGTTAAGAATATAAAGATATAGGATAAGAAAAATTAATTCATCCTTGAAATCATTCATAATATCCTTCTTCATATCCTGGGGAAAGGAAAACATGTAAATGGTGTGCTCAGATACTCAGTATGGGATACATACAATATAAGATATCGTGAATAAATATGTAAATATAAATATGAAAGAGTGGATAATAAAAACACATATAATTCAATAAAGACATGATTAAAATTAATATGCGTGGATAATATCAACATGTAAATAACATGGATAATGGAAGTTGAATTCATGATAAATATAATGCCTAAATCTAGACATTCTTGATCAAGGCCACTCAACCAAGATATCATGAATCCTGGTATAATTTATTCTTAATCAAGAAATAATTCTTAATAAATGGTTAGGTTTAAACTAAATAACCATATAATATATCATTTCTTATATTTTATCTTATGATACTTGTCAATGCAGTGAGGGGTTATCTATAACTTGGCACCACCCATCACCTGGACATCCTATGAATTCATTATATTATGAATTATCAGTATAATTATATCTCAAAATGTCTTATAATTCAATAATTATCTATATTGAGTCAAGAATATGGATAATAAATATTTACCATGTAAATAAAATATTTTACTTAATAAGTTTCCTTCTGTAGATATTTTATATAGAAATGGTGTACGGTTAAAACATCTCTAATATACTAGTAATGATTATTAATTCATCAATGATATTAGATGTATTCATATGAAGGATAAAAATAATGTTGATTGAATAATAGAGATAAATAGAGAACATAATCCCAATAATGTGAATGATCTCAAAATAAGGTATAATCCCTTATTAGTAAAAGATTATATAAATCCATCAATTACTCAAAAATAAGTTTTTTTAAAAAAAATCCATTATAATAGATAATAGAAGAAACAAATTAAAAAAACTTCCTTATAACTTCATATAAGAAATACTACCATTTTCTTTTGATATGATTATAAATAAAAATCCCAAAATATTGAAAAAAATAATTTTTATTGAAAATAACAATGTAAACTAATAATGGATTATTGATAACACATAATTTCTATAATGGTGGGAAAAATATGTCAAGTTGTATAAGTTAAAAAATATTATTTTTACACATTAGTAAAAAAATTTCAAAATCATCCATATGATAAAATTTTAGGATATTCCATTTAAAACCATTGAAAATAAATCCAAATATATTTAAAATTAATTATAAAAGTATTTTTATAAATAGTAACATTCTTCAAAAATTTTAATAACATGTATATATAGGTGAAATATTTTAAATGAATACTTTACAACAATGCTTCAGAAAAAATCCTTTAAATGTATCTTGTATATTCTTGATCCAAAAAAACAAGAAATTGAAAATAAACATGTGAACCCAAAAATAAATAATGGAAAATAAAGTATATGGGGTCTAAAATTTTAGGATCATATATTTTCTCTAAATGAAGTCGGAAAAAAAATAATCCTAAATTAAAATGATATTTTAATAGAAGTTCCTTACCCATGGTATATACTTAGACATTCATGTTTAGTCCTATTTTAAAATGAATTTAAATTTATCAAATACTTACGTAAGAAACATTTCATATATAATCCATTTTATAAGGTCATATTATAGTCTTCTTTAATCCATCCATTGAATAGTTCTTTCTTACACTGATAACATTAAGGTTGTTTAGTTAGATTCTCCAAAATTAATTTAGTATATTGTCCATAGTTAAAGGAGTTTTGAAATAGCTTCATCATATCTATAATTTAATTAATTTCATGTATATAGTTTTCATTCATTATATATAATTCCATAATCATCCATGCATGGTGGTAATAGAAAAATGAATCTCTTTTCTTCATAGAGGAGATAGTCCACATGTATTCACAAGTAGTGTTATCATTTTATAATGGAAGTAATAGTAATAAGATATGTGATATATTATATTTAAGGAAGAATAATTATATTATAAATATCAGATATATTTCATGAATTCATGCTTTATACCCAACCATGTAAAACGGTGATGAAAAATAAACTACATTGCTACGCGGTGACTGTTGGCCACATGTAAGCATGGGTGATTTTTTCATTTTCCATTGGATAGAAATGAGGTAGAAATGGATTTACCTTCTTTGTAATAACGTATCATTATTTGGAAAAGAAATAAACATTGAAAGGGTCGGGTTAAAGGATTAACTTTCCATTGGGATACCACCTTTGTCTTACACCTTAATACTTCGTATGATGGGCATAGATTAAGGGAAGAAACTCAAGAATGACGTTAATGAATCAAGGGCATTTTTTGGGTTGGTCATGGATAATATATAGGGATATATTTTTAAATAGAGTAGGAGAATAAATGACCATTTATATATGAGTGGTGGGATGCATATGGAATTACATAAAATATTTTAATAATATAACATTGTTTTCTCATGAATGTGGCTCCAAATTGTCTTATCATTGAATATAATAATGAGAAAGTTGAAATAAAAAAAATAATTTATTTTTAATAATATTTTTTTGTTATCTTGGTTCCTTATCCCTTTATTTTTTGTCATTTTTGCGCATTTTACCATTAACCGAGGTGATAAATATTTTCCATGGTTATTATTCATTATCAAAAATCAATAATTTGAACTTTTTACCTATTATTAGGAATTTTAATTCAAAATATTAAATAAATTTTACATAATTAATTAATTATAAGTGGTATAAATTAATTTTAACATATGTTTAAAAAATACAAGAAAATTGTTTTTAGGAAAATGTTGTTTTAATAATAAAAATGATTTTATAGAAAAATAAAGTATAATGTTGTTTCCAATGGGATTAATTGGATACTATTAAAAATTTGAGAAAATGTTTCTTTTAATCCAAACCAAATCTGAAATTTACTTAATAAATACGTGATTAAAATAAATGAACTAAAAAAAGTTTTTATATGAATAAAAAATTACTTAGACTTTCAAATTTTTATGAATATATTTCTAATTTAAACATTAAATTTTTATATAAATTATATAATTTATTACTATATATTTCTTCTACAAAAAAAGGGTTGATAAACTTTTTAGTTATTATTATATAATTATAATTCCCAAAATGTGATTGTTTTTTTAAACTAATATTTTTCTATAATCACCTAAATATTAACTATTTCTGAAAACATATCAAAAAATCATCCTAAAAGGATTTTAACATGCTGATTTAAAACATGAAATCGTTTATTAAAATATAACTTATAATTTTTTTTTAATTTAGTTTTTAATTGCATTCATGGTTAAACCTATATGAATTATGCTATAGTTTCTTTATTCAAAAAATATTACTTACTATAATTTAATCTCAGGTGTTATAATGTATTTATAGAAGTGTTTACTAATTTTAGGATTTTAAATTTTAATGAAATTTAATGTTTTTAAAATTTGAATAAAATGATTATGAATGTTTTTTATTTAAATAAACAAAAATTTAGAAATGTAATCAAATTTTGGAAATTGTTTGTACATATCAAATAAATTGTGAATTTTTAAAAAAAAATAATATTTATAAACGTTTTTAGTTTTAGGAGTTTAAGCGTTTTTAAAATGACATTGATCTATGGTTTATAGATAAATATTAAATTCCATTGAAACTATATTAATAAATTTTATGAATCTAATAAGTTTGGAAATCAATTGGTGTAGGATTTTATGAGTAGTATGTGGTTTTTATGTTTTTAAGTACTATATGGGTAGTATTAGATTAGTAATTATTATTTTTATAGCAGTTGGAAAGTCTGCATACAATTTTGGTATTAGTATTTTAGGTATTTGGTAGTGTGATTTGGTATGGATGCTTCATAGTTGGAAGAAGATGAAGGTATTAGGATAATATTTTGTGCCCTTATGAAGAATTAACAATTTGGATAAGTATATATTTTTAGAAAAGAGATCGGTTTAGATTGTTCGGTTAAGAAAGAGCTATGGTGGGAGTTTTTAAAATTATATTGTGTTATTAAATTATTCAAATATTATTTTGAGATTTAAATTAGTAATTTAAATTATAAATTTAATAGTGAAAATATGGGGTGATTTGAATTTTTGGATTTTGATCGAGTAAGTGGTAATTCAATGTGTTTTTAGGGTGTCTAAAGAAGGTTTTTGGAGATTTTAATAATGTTAGAAAAGCATTTAAGAATTATTCTAGAGTTTAGTAGAAGGATAAGAAGGGGATAGTGGTTGCAGGTGGCCACTAGGTTCCCAATATATTTTGAATGGACTCCCTCTGATATAACTATTATAAGAGAACCCAGTAGACAACCATTGGTTCTCTATTATAGGACCACTAGGTACATGTCAGTGCCTGACCAATTATTTCAACCAACAAATTATTTTCTTTTTGTATTTTTTTATTTAAAATCCAATTGAGGTTATCTAAATATTCTTTATTGTAGAAGGGAGGTCCTCTTCTATCCCTCTTCTCATTTCTCACATTTCATTTGCCTAATTCATGGTGAATTCTATTTTCTTACTTTAGTGATCCAATTCAAGTCTCTCCATTTATTCTTTTTTTTCAACTTTTTCATGACCCAACCCACAGGGGTCTAAACTGTGACTACCCCAAGCCCACATCCAATGGTCCAGGGTTGGAAACCAGCCCTATGTATGCATATCCCACACAATGGTGGAATTAGCCTAATGTTCCTATACATATGCACATGTCACCAAACCCATACAATGATGAAATTTAAAAAAAATTTAATCTAATTAATTATTAAATATATTATCCCACAATCATATTACATTAATAAAGTAATAATAGTGATAAAGAGTTCCAAATAATAGACCAACAAAAAAATGCAGAGAGTCCAACCTTCTCCAAGGGTGAGGAATACATTCAAATGTAATCATCCAGAAAAAAAATCAGCCAAAAAATCTCGAGCTATGATCCACCAGCTCTTGATCCTCCCAAGACACTATTATATAGCATGTCATATGTATAAGAGATGACACATACTAGCATATCCTATGCAGGGGTGAGTATAACACTACCCAGTTGGACACACTTAAAACACTAAACATGTGGCATCAATAATAGTCATCTAATAACAATTATATAGAAATCAATGCCTAATAGAAGATATAACCCATATATACTTTGGAATGAAACCATGCCTCTATGTGGACATAACCAAACTATCGTCTATAGGATTCTTCTAGAATAAATGCTCGTTATGTGATTATTCACTCCACAAACCATGATATCACTGAATACACTCATCAAAGGGGTTAATATCTTTAGGACCTATCCAAGAAATCTCACTGGTCTTAGAAGACCCTAATACTTAGATTGTCGTCTTTCCTAAGACCACTAGGGACATATTGAACCCAATCGATATCAACATCAATATATCGGATCATAGGACAACGATACCATGAACACTATTGTAACGACCCAAAGTTTTATCATTGGAATTCCCTTCTTATAATTATTCCTTATAGTATAATCCCATTAAAAAGAACAATGAACTATTATGATACTAAATATTATGTGATCATTAAACATAATTTTTTAACTTCTATGTTTTGAATTTTGAAAATCGGTCATACACGGTATTGATCAGTAAGATGTTTGGAGTCCGATAGGAAGAACATAATTTTTGGTGAATAGTAACATAACCTTATGTATTGTAACCAACCCTTATGAATATTAATATGACCCTTATGAATAGTAAATCATCATAATTAATAGTAAACTTACCCATGAATAATTAAATAAAATTTAGGCATCTTAGAAAGTGACAATTTGAGTATTGTAAAAGTATTGGTATTTTTATAAGTCATTAGTATTTAATTATAATTAGTTAATTTATTTTAAAGAAAATGTATTTTTGTAAAATGTGTTCATAAATTAAAAATTCTATGTCTTCTAGTTTTACGAAAAAAAATTAGACCTTATGGAATTTTTTGAAAGCATTATAAAATCACTTTTGATTTTAAAACCCTTATTTTTCAAGTAAATTTTTATTTTAATGAAAAATTAAATTAATCATATTTATAAAATTATTTTTTAAAAATATAGTTCATTATTTGATTCTACATTTCGAAAAAATTGGGTGAATTTTTGGGATTTTTCAAAAATACTTGAATTTTTATTAATAGTGAAATACCATAATTTACCAAATAAGCTAACTCAGATAATTATAGAGTCATGCATAATGTTATGATGATGTAAGACCAATTTTTATGGTTTACATGATTAAATTACAATTTTTGGTCATGTAAGACTCATTGTTCCTTGTCTTCTGGACAAACAATAAATTAATGAATATTATATTGAGAAATCCCATCTCCCCTCCACTATAAATACCACCCTTCACACCCTCATTTCCTCACACCTCTCAAGATTTAATACTTGTATAAATTATTCCCAAGAATCATTCATCGCCCCTCCCTCACATCCAAGAGCTTCTGGTCTCATAAAAAGACCAATCCTGGGTCCCTTAAGGAGGATCTCAAGAGTGGGATTCAAGAGGTAATTTCACTCCCTCTTTTCCTTTAATTTCCTTTAAATTTCATGTTCATTTATTAGTATCTCCCCACCTATATTCATCCACATGGTATTGTAACTATATTCTTATACATATAATATAATTTTATTATAATAATGGGATATTATATCATCCAACCCCTTTCTCCTCTTCTTTTTATTTTAAAAAAGAGACTGTTGTTCGTGAGGTGTTAATTTATCACCTTTAAGAACGATATGTTTTCAATTTCCTTTAAAGTTTTCAGATATATTCATGAAACAATTTTTATGATTTAAATATATTATATTATATGTATTATATACTATTCCATTTTCTAAAACTAACTTATGTACATAATACTAAATTATTAAATAAAATAAGTTTGTTGTGGTTGAAAACCGCCCAAATTTACCCAAAAAATCTCAATTTAATTCTTATATAATGATTCATCAACACGGTATATAATATAATTAATTATAAGTTCATTTTAACGTCTTTAGAACCATTAATAACAATAAATATTAGTTTTTTATTTCTATCCTTGTTCTACACGATCATTTATTTTTGAATACAAGTGAACCACTCAGGAAAACCATAAAAATGAACATTCCCAAACAATGTTTTATAGACTCTATAACTCATCCAAAGAACCATACAATAACTTAATAAAACCATAATTAACCATATACATGTAAAAAAGGTTTTCTAATTTTTAATTAATGAATATAATGTGGTTATACATGATATTAAAGTGATGAAATCATTCGGATACTAGGTAAGGGGAAAATCTCAAACCCAACATTCTTTCATCAGGTTCTCCTTATTTAACGTCTTAAAAATAATATGTTAATCATTATATTAACTTTTCTGGGATATAAATTTTTTCTAATGAATTATATTTCAAATAAATGTATTCCAAAATAACTCTTCTTTCAAAAACCCATCTTTTCCTTCTCACTCACGGTTGATGGATATCATATCAAGTAATTTATTCCCACTTAATTTTGGGAACCCAATGTTTATGAATGTGTTCTAATGAAATGATAAAAATTCCTTTCCAGGGGTTAGTTATGTTCATTTTATATATATTTTCATTATGTCATGCATGATAAATGATAATTTTATGATGTGACAGATTTTCCCGGAATTATATAGCACAATATAAATGTTTCAATGTGAAGGGTGCGCCTAGAATTACACAGTGTTCCAATGCATTGTGAAAAGTGATGAATCTTATTAGTTAATGTAAAATGACGTGTGAACAAGATTCTAGCTTTGTTTATAAGTATGTGTGGTAGTTAACTACTAAGACATGATGTTTCATTTTTATGCATTACCATATTTCAAGTATTTTATTAATGATTCCTCTCATGTTCATAATCATTTTCCTATGTTATAGTTATGCTCGCCTATTGTTATTTTTTTCATATCTATCAATATTAATAAGCTTTTAGATCACCCATTTTTATGTGTATCAATAGGTGAAGACATGTACTAAGGAGAGTTCAAGTGCCTATACGAAGATAGAGAAGAAGGAATTAAATAAATGTTTGTGCTTGATGTTGTACTTTTTATATATAGTCCTCATTTTCCCAAGACACTAAAACTTTGGATCATATATGTGTAATACTATTATTTTTTATATTTAAAATGATGTAATATTAATTTAAGAAAAGTTTGGGTTGCTATAGTTCGTATCAGAGGCATCGATTAGTTAATTTGGGAATTAGGATTAGTTAATCCTAAAGAAAACCTCTAGAATGAATCTATGTTCAAATATGCACACATGAATCATTATATAGGGATCCCATATGTTATTATTTTAATATAATTTTACAAATTAATAACTTATACATGACTTTTTTACTTATGTCTTGTTCTAACCTTTTCTATTTTAGAAATTGGTGGGAACCAGGAGAAACAAGACCAACAAATCGTGCAAGAGCCAATGCAACGATTACCCGAATAACATCCCCAATGATTTGGGAGGTGGAGTTCAAAACATCATGGCTATTCTTATCCAACTATCTCATGTTATGAAAAATAATTGTAATAATGGGGAATACCCCCCTTCACCAAAGAGGGGGAAACTGGCAATCGAGTGTTTTATGAGGCAGTGACCACCGACATTTAGTGGATCTTCTAATCCACTAGTTGCGGAGTAGTGGGTCAGCTCCATGGAGAAGATATTTTATGTGCTTCAATGTTCTGATATGGAGAAGGTGACACTATCCATTTATCATCTAGATGTAGAGGCCAATCAATGGTGGTCTTTGATTAAGAACACCAATCTAAGAAAAGAAATTGAAGAGATGGAATGGTAAGACTTCACAATAATGTTTCTAAACAAGTATTTCCCAAGAAATATTTTCACGAATATGGAGAGATAATTCATAGAGCTCACAAAAAAATAAGTACAGTCTGTTAGAACCTACGAAGATAATTACAAAATGCTTTTAAGGTATGCTTCTAGTTTTTCTATCAATAATAATAGAAAAATTGAATGATTCTTTAGTGGGTTTAATCCACACAATTGAAAGGATCTTGCAATTCGAGACTTTGGAAGTTATGAAGATGTTGTTTGATGTAATCTAAAAGTGAATATTGAGTTTGTATAATGGTCTCATGGCTATGGTGATAAGAAAAAAAGGACGGAATTTCATGTCAGTGGTTCTAATGACAAAGGTGGGACGGAAACTCAATGACCCACATGCCAAAAATGTGAGACTTTTCAACCAGGGAACTGGTTCAAAGGGACGGGGAAGTTATTAATGTGTGGGAAAGAAGGAAACCATGCACAAGAGTGTCAAAAATACATGATAAGGAAGTATAATGTGGTGGAAAAAAGTAGAGAACCGCCCACGGTTTAATGCCACAACTGTAGGGAGCAAGGTCACTATGCAATCGAGTGCACTAAACCTCATGATTTTTAGGGTAATCTGTGTTAGAAGCCACAAAAACCAAAGGAACAAGGGAAGTCACATTCCACCACTACTATAGAAGTGGATCAAGATAATTAAGTTGTACAAGGTACACATCCTATTCACTCAAGAATGGAAAAATTCTTATTCAATTCTGGTACTACGCATTCCATTATATCATGCAAGTTTGCTAGAACTATTGAATTGAAGACCCAAACCAATAAAGTAGAGATATTTATAGAAACACCAAGTGGTGAAATAATTGCAACCCAAGTGTTTGAATCTTCTCTTGTCGGTGTATGTGGGAATATTCTTCCCTCAAATCTTCCAATACATTCATTGGTGAAATTTGATGTTATAATGGGGATGGAATGACCGTAGTTATTTGGGGCACATTTCAAATGTTAAGAAAAGAAAAAATATTTTCATATTTCGAACTATCCCATGCTCCTCTATAAATTCAAGGAAGATCATGAATCTACATTTAAATGTAATTCTATGGCATGGGTCTTTATTCCCTATGAAGGAGAATACATCACCCAAATGGTTGAGTCAATTGATTGTACCAACCTTGCGGGAATTCCCTAATTTGAGAGAATACAGGGTTTTATTTCTCATAGAGTTACCCATACATCCACAAGATCTTGAGGTAGAGTTCTCAATAGAACTCATACCTAGAGATACTCCTATATCAAAGTTTCCCAAAATGATGGCTCCTATCGAACTGGAGGAGTTAAAGAAGCTATTGCAAGAGCATCTAGACAAAGGGTTCTTACACCCTAGTTCATCACCTTGGGATGCGCTAGTACTCTTTGTGAAGAAGAAAGATGGAACAGTGCAGTTGTGTATCGATTATAGGGAACTCAACAATATCTCCATAAAGAACAAGTATCTTCTACTAAGGATTGATAACCTATTTGATCAGTTAAGAGGAGATAAATATTTCTCAAAGGTGGATATTCATTTTGGATATCATCAGCTAAATGTGGAGAAGGAATATATTCAAAAGTCTACCTTCAGTACATGTTATGGGCACTATGTTTTTCTGTTGATGCCGTTCATACTTACTAATACCCCTATAATCATCATAGATTTGATGAATAGAGTATTTAGACATTACCTTGACAAATTTGTGTTAGTGTTTATTGATGATATTCTCATCTAATTCAAGATCAAGGAGGAATATTAATAACATATAAGACTTGTGTTGGTGACATTGAAGAAGGAGATGTTGTACGCCAAGTTCAGCAAGTGTGAATTTTGGATTAACCAAGTCACGTTCTTGGGACTTGTGATCACAAGTGAGCGAATTTCTATAGACCCTTCATTAACAATGGTTATTGAGGAATGGCCCAAACCCTATATTGTCATAAAAATTGATTTTTTTTTCTTGGATTAGTTGGGTAATACTGACGTTTTGTGAGAAATGTTTCAGGATTGTCTAGACTGATAACTATGTTAACAAGGAAGGGGGTAAATTATGTTTGGATGGAAGAATATGAGGGAAGCTTCATGGAGATAAAGAGAAGGTTGATTACTGCACCTATACTCACACAACCAAAAAGTGGTGAATGTTTTGTGATATACAGTGATGATTCAAAGAAGGTCTTCGGTTGTGTACTCATGAAAAATGACAATGTGATAGCCTATGCCTCAGGGCGGTTAAAGATCAATTAGCAGACCTACTCGACACATGATCTAGAGTTGGAAGCTATTATTTTTTCCTTGGAAAATATGGAGTTCGTGCCTTTATGGTGAGAAGTTTGACATATACACCGACCACAAGATCCTAAAGTATATATTCACACAAAATGAGTTCAACATGCGTCAAAGGGGATAGTTGGAGCTAATCAAGGAATATGATTACTCTATTTATTATCATCATGGAAAAGATAACAAGGTAGATGATGCTCTAAGAAGAAAATAACATGCTACTCTATCCATGTTACAGATTGGGAAAGACCCTATCTTCTAGGACATGAAAAGGATAGATTTCGAAATCATAAGGGAAGGCGATACATCCTACCTTTCCCAAATGATTGTGTAATCATCCAACCATGAGACGATTAAGGAAGCACAAAGGGATGATGTGGAGATAAAAAAGAGTGTGAATGAATCAATGGAAGGAAATATGCAAGAGTTCCATATCAACAATGATGGTGTGATTTGGTTTGGAATGTGGCTTTGTGTGCCTTCATCACCCTGGAATAAGGAGCTATTGGACAATGCACGTAGCTCAGCATTATTTTTCTATCCTGGTAGTACCAAGATGTACTTTGACCTTTGAGAACACTTCTTGTGGAATAACATAAAGAATGAGATTTCAGAACATATATAAAGGTGCTTGGTATATTAGTAAGTCAATGAAGAGCGAAAAAAGTCCAATGCGGTGATATAGCCATTGTCTACACCCATGTGGAAATGGGGGAATTTTACTATGGAATTTTTCACGGGTCTCATATATACTTGTTAGGGAAATAATTCTATATGGGTTGTGGTTGACAGACTCACCAAGAATTCCCATTTTATCACTATTCGGGAAGACCTCTCGCTTGAAAATTTTGCAAAGATATATGTGAAGGAAGTGGTGATACTGCATGGCGTTTTACTCTCGATTGTCTCTGATCGTGATCCAAGGTTCACATCGAAATTCTGAAAGATCCTTCAATATGGTTTGAGTACTGAATTAAATTTTAGGATGGCCTTTCACCACCAAACAGATGGCCAATCTGAAAGGACTATTCAGATGCATGAAGATATGCTAGGAGCCTACTCCCTAGAATTCAAAAGTGGATGGGATCAACTTCTCCCATTGGTTGAGTTATCATACAAAAATAGCTTCCACTTGAGTATTCAAGTGGCTCCATATGAAGTTCTGTATGGAAAGCGATGTAGAACTTCAATCATTTGGGATGAATTTGGACAAAGAAAGCTACTTGGATCCCATATTGTTGAAGAGATGACAGAGAAGGTTCAAGTAATCCAGAAACACATCAATGTTACTTAGAGTCACCGAAGGAGCTACTCTGACAACTATCTAAGGGACTTGGAGTTTGACACAGGATATAAACTCTTCCTTAAAATATCACCATGGAAGAGAGTCAGGTGGTTTGGAAAGAAATAGAAGATATGACCAAGGTACATTAGCCCCTTTGAGATCCATGACCTCATAAAAGACGTGTCATATCATCTTTAACATCCACCAAATATAGCTCGTGTTCATGATGTGTTTCATGTATCACTCTTGAGTAAGTACATACCATATCTCAAACATTTACTGACCTCATAGGTGGTACAACTAGAAGATGATCTCTCCTATGAGGAGAAGCGAGTATATATTCTAGACTAGAGTGATAAGGTTATACGCAACAAGAAAACCTACCTTGTAAAAGTGTTATAGAAGAACCATTAGTTTTAAGAAGAAACATGGGAACCAGAATAGTTGATGAAGGAGAATTACCCTAAACTGTTTATGTAAAATGAAATTTAGATGGCGAAATTTCATAAGGGGGAAGAATGTTACGACCCAAAGTTTTATCAATGGAATTCCCTTCTTATAATTATTCCTTGTAGTATAATATCATTAGGAAGCACAATGAAATATTCTGATTCTACATACTATGTGATCATTTAACATAATTTTTCAACATCTTTGTTTTGAATTTCAAAAATCGGACATAAATGGTTGTAATTAGGATGTTGTTTGGATTTCGATAGGAAAAACTAAATTTTTGGTGAATAATAACCTTCCGTTATGATAGTTAACATACCCTTATGAATAGTAATATGACCATTATGAATTGTAAATAATACTAAATTATATTAACCTTACCCATTAATGATTAAATAAAATTTCGGCATCTTAGAGAGTGATAATTTGAGCATAGTAAAACTATTGGTATTTCTGTAAGTCATGAATAGTTAATAATAATTAATTGATTAATTTAAAAAAAATCTTAAATTTTTTTCATAAATTAACAATTCTATGTTATATGGTTTTAAGATAATTCTATAAGACCATACGTAATTATTGAAAGCATTATAAAATCTGTTTTATTTTCAAAAACAATATTTTTCATGTAAATTATGATTTTAATAAAAAATTAAATTAATCAAAATTTGAAAATTATTTTTGAAAAATGGACCTCATTTTTGGATTCTACCCATTAAAAATAGTTGGGGTGAATTTTTTGTGATTTTTCAAAAATACATGAATTTTTATGAATAGTGAAATACCTTAATTTACAAAATAAGTTAAAAATTATAGAGTCATGCATGTTTTTCTATTTATGTAATCCCAAATGGTTCGTTTTCACATGATAAAATTACTATTATTGGTCATGGAATACTCACTATTCCTTGTCTTTTGGAGAAATAATAAATTAAGCAATATTTTATTGAGAAAACCCCTCTCCCCTCCATAATAAATACCACCCTTCACACCCTCAATTCCTCACACCTATAAAACATCAATCCTTGTCAAAAATCTTCCCATCCATCTTTCATAGCCCCTCTCCCGTGTCCAATAGCTTCTATTCTCATAAATATACCAAGCCTAGGTACCTTAAAGAGGATCTCAATAGGAGGATTCAAGAGGTAATTTTCTCCCTCTTTTCCATTAATTTCCTTTCAATTTCATGTTCATTTCGTAATCTCTACACACTTATCTTCATCCACATGGTATGGTAACTCCCGTATTATAAATATGCTTTAATTATATGATACTAATGGGATATTATATCATTCAACCCCCTTCTTCTCTTCTTTTTAATTTATAAAACAGTATGTTGTTCTTGAGTTGTTAATTTATAACCTTCAAGAACGACTTGTATTAAATTTCCATTAAAGCATTAAAACACGGTAGTGAAAAAAAATTATGGTTGAACCAAATTATATTGCATGTATTATATACTATTTCATTTTTGGTAACTATCTGTTGTACATATTACTAAATGATTAAATAAAACAAGTTTATTGTGTTCGAAAAACTGCCCAAATTAACCCAAAAAATCATAATTTAATTCTTATATAATTATTCATTCACATGGTATATAATATAATTAATTATAAGTTCATTTTAACTTCTATAATATCATTTATAAATTTAAATATCAGTTCTTTATGTTTATCCATGTTCAAAATGAACATTTATTTATGAATACAAGTGAACCACTAAAGAAAACCATAAAAATGAAGATTCCCAAAAAAAATGTTTCTAAAACCAAATAACACATACAAAGGCCCATAAAATATCATAATTAAACCTTAATGAACCATATTCCTATACACAAGGTTAATCAATCGTTAATTAATGAATCTAATGTGGTTATACAGGACATTAATGTGAAGAAGGTGTTCAGATACAAGGTAAAAGGAAAATATCGAACCCAACATTCATTCTTTGGGTTCTCCCTCTTTCACTCCTTAAAAATAATTTGTTAATAATTAGATTACCTTTTATGGGAGACACATTTTTTTGTTGAATTTCATGATAATATAATGTTTTCTAAACGAAATCTTTTTTCAAAACCTCAACTTTTAATTCTCACTCAAGGTTGATGGATATCGTATCAAGTATGTTATTCCCACTTAATTTTGGGAACCCAATGTTTAGGAATGTGTTCGTATGAGATGAAACCCATTACTTTCCATGGGTTAGTTATGTTAATTTTATATATATGTTCATTGTGGGATGCATGATAAATTATAATGTTATGATGTGACGGGGGCACCCAAAATTATATAGTGCAATATGAATGTTTCAATGTGACGGGTGTGCCTTGAATTACATAGCACTCCAATGCATTGGGTAATGTTATGAATATCATGAGATATTGTGAAATGATGTGTGAACAAGATGATATATCTTTTCACATGTATGTGTGGTAGTTAACCACTATGACATGTGGTTTCATTTTTATACATTTCCATATTTCAAGTCTTTTATTAATGATTCCTCTCATGTTCATGATCCTTTACATATGTTATGGTTATTCTCACCAATTGTTATATTGTTCTTCTCAGTCCTTTTAATGGGATTTTTGATCACCCCTTTTGATGTATATCCTCAGGAGACTAAATGTGCTAAGGAGAGTTCAAGTTCCTATAAGAATTTAGAGAATAAGGAATTAAATAAATGTTTATGCTTGATATTGTAATTATTATGTATGGTCCTAGTTTTCCCAAGACACTAACTATTTGGATCCTCTATGTGTAACACTATTATTTTTTATCATTAAAATGATGTAATAGTAATATAAGAAATGTTTGTGTTGTTATAACTACTGATATGTCCTTCTAGATATAGGATTGACACCCTACTTAATGAGGTCATACTGATTGAAAACCCCCACATAGGGTATAAAATTGACAGAGGATCACACTCTAGTCTTAAGGAGGGACACCATGAACTCTATTTGAGACTCATCCTCCATGTGGGGATTATAATCATAGTATGTGGAAATAATGCACCTTATAACCTTGAGGGAGTCGAATAAGGGAACAAACATTACCAATAGTGGTCCAAACTAAAGAAATGAAGGCCTATAAACAACCTCAAATGGGGTTCATGGCATGTATTGAGTGTACACGGTGTGTCTATCCAACCATTTCTCTAACTGTGTGGTTATACCTCAGATGGCATGTAAATATCTATATAAACAGTGTGTAGGAACAGTGAATGGCATGTAGAGTTCTCCTGGAACATTATATGTGTCGTCTTCCCATGCTCATGTACCAACCCGCGTACACTTGGTTTTTCCTATGTACACCTAGACCTATTCATTCCCACGTACACATGGCAATGTACATTGGTTTGGTTTGTGTACATGACTTGATCATGTCCATGTATCCTCTAAGATACACACAGATCCACAAATTAAGCGTCATACGATGTGTCACACGTTCACACATCATGTGATATTTTAACTCTACGTGAAAACCCATGTGCAGTACAGGGGGTCCCCAAATGGTGTGTAGCACCAGATTACACCCTATGTATCATGGGATTTTATAGATCTATTGTTTCTTACTCTATGTCATCCACCATGTCACCCACCATGTCACTAGATCCAATATTCTCACAAAAATACATGAATGGGAGGTCTCTTGACCATGATGTTAGTTGCTCACGTGATTTTGGTCCTCAATTAAATTGAAATATGGTCTTTCATACTGATTTTTCACCACCACATGTCATAATCGTGTATCCTTCTTGGGAACAAAATTCCCAGTCTGATCTGGTATCATTCTTCTGTGAATCATTCACCATCATCACTAATCCTAAAATCACAACCTCCATCTCAATACATACCTATGTTATTGAATGATTTTGCAGATGAACGGTCATGCAATGTTGTAATACTAGGTAATAATCGAACTATAGCCCAAAGGAATTACCTGTGATAATTTCGCAAACAAATAGAGAAGAAAACCATAAACCACAAGATATACAGAAAAAAACCCCAACCTTTTAATTTGAAATAAATATTTTATTGAATTATTAATGAATGAATAGGGATAGATAAAAAGCAAACAATAAAAACAAATTCATCTATTTAAATTTACAATAAATTCAAAAATCAATTCTTATTCTTGGAATTTATCCTTGTCCAGCCGATATTAAATAACAAGATGGATATCACAAATAAAAATTCTACCTACAGTTTGTATCAGTTATTGAGATGGAATGATACTATGTAATCATAAAAATTAACTATTTTATTCATATAACACAGTCTTAGGGGTTGGTAATGATCTTTTGTTTTCATTATTAGTGAGATCCATGCACTCCAATGGCACAATGATCCTGAAAACTGATATGATCTAGTGTCATCTACCAAAAATGATATCAAATGTCCCTCTAGGTCTATAGTGTTTAACAGCCTACCCTAAGACATCTATATAACCTTATACTTATAGAAAAACAATATAGTCCTTATTCCACTTAGTAAAAAATCAATTAATTAATTAACTTTACTAATTTATTATCTCCAACAAATTTTTCATAATCACCTAATGGAAATAAATGTTATGTCAGACCTAGGTTAAAACCCATTCTCTTAACTCAAAGGTGCCCTAGTATTTCTGATCTGATACCCTATTTTGGATTTATTCCACTTCTTTAGGAAAACTACTTGTACATGACATTTAATACATTTTATATATTTCAAAAATTAATTTCTAGAACATAGGGCCTCGATATCTCACATTGTGTCAACACCAAGATCCAAAAATAATCCATATAATATCCATAAGTAATACATGGAAAAATTTGATTCATTATAAACTTTTTAACTTATTTAACTTCCATCCACTAGGTTATGGATTTGATAATGTATTTCTCCAAAACATCATGAAATCCATCCATAAAAATATGAACTTTTTATGAGATATCTTGAGGAGGTCCTAGGAGGTTGCATAGAAGTCCTTTTTTCTATTTTGAGGAGGGTGAGTTTCCTAGTGAATTATTTTATAGAGGTTTTTTTATTTGTGGTTAAATTAATGATTCTATAGATTATAAAAATTAGGTCTCTTATATTATAGTTTTTTATTTCTACAACATTTTTTTTAAATTTTTTTATATTTAAATATATTTGTTTTATGAAACTTGATTTTATATTTATAGGGAGTCACTTCATTGTTATTATATATTTACATTATTTCCATTTAGTTATTCAGGTAAGAAATCTCAACCCCTAATCATACATTAATTATATTTTTCTAATGATGTGGCTGGAAATCAGTTTTTAAAAAATTTTAAAAATTAAATATTAATTTTGGAAGACATAAATAGAATTTTTTTAAAAATAAATTTCATGGGTGAATTAAATTATTAAAAATTATAGTATTAATCATATATATTAAGTTGTTCTTAGAATATTTTTTTCTTATTTATTCATTATCAAATAGTTGTATGTACTATTTAATTTTTGATACAGTTTATATTATTCATATTCAAATCAATATCTTAAAAAGTGAATTTATTATATCATTGGTTTTAACAGGGAGGTTTATTACATTATATTAGTGATAATTCAATAGTGTATAATTTTTTATTTGTTGTTAAACATGTTTCATGGGATCCTTATTATGATTTACATGTTAAAATATTCATTTAAACTAAATAACTAATTGAAAAACAACATAATGAATAAAAAATAACTTTTAGGTAAGACTTTACATTAGTATAAATGTATTGGATGGGTTGTGAGATATGGAAATGAGTGGTATAAACTTTAATGTTTGTAGAACTTATCAAAAATTAATATATGAATTTATTACAATTATTTAATTTGTTAAACCATTTTTCAGTATGGGTATCTTGAGTAACAATATATAGGTGAATGAATAGTTTGTAGTATAATCCTACCAACTAATTCATATAAACCAAATAGTAAATAATTCTTTGAGTGTGAGTTGATAAGGATATATATTATTTTGTCTAATTGGGTTGATTTATTATAAACCGTTTCATTTTTCTTTATTACTTATACTCCCTATCATTCCCTTTTAACTTGTTAATAGTTATTCTTAGTCTTTCATAAGGTGAGATGTTGGTGTCATTTAATACATTATTTATTATTATTTCTTAGATTTCTACATTGATATCTTTTTTATACACAATTGGCTCCATTATAGTATTTTGATATGAGAACATTGGTGTGAGTTTTATTTGATGTGAAATTTTAGGGAGTGTGTGATGTTGTTGTGGTATTAAAATTAAGGGAAATGACTTGGTTAAGAAATGGGTTACTTTTGGTGTGTATGCATTTTAATAATTCATCCTTGATGTTTAGTAGATTTTTTCTATTTAGAAATTGAAGGATACATATGAATTAAGGAGAGGGAACTATGTGGGATCTAAGTGATTATTATTTTGTATATAGTTTTTTCTTGTGGGACTCTTTTGGTGACAATGGGTAATGATTAGTGAATAATTTTTCTTATTTTATGAGATGAAAATAGGGGATGTTCAATATGATTCTAGGTGAGTTAATATGTTTCATATAATTAGGTTATTTAAATAAGGATTGACCATTGGGATATTGAATGGACTAGTATACATGTGAAGATATTTTTTATATTGGTTTATCATTTGATACACCAACATATTGGCGTGTTTATACTAGATATATATTATCAAAAGATCATTTTTCATTATATTTTCTATTATTTCATGATGGGTATTATAAAATACCCTGATTTGATTATATATTTCTCTTTAAATAATTTTTTTATGACAATAATTTGTTTCAACCACAACATTGAACTAAAACAAGTTGTGATATATTAATGTGGTAAATTATAAGTGTTAAATATGAACATTATAAAATAGTTATTAAATTTATGGTTATATATAGAAGTAAATATATTCTTAAATTAATATATAAACCACTGTAAATGGTATCAATTAATATAAGCCTTTTTCCTATTAGGGTGGTAGCTTCACTAGGATTTTCCCTAGACCAAGACCAAGTAGAACACCAAAAAGTGTGATTTGAGTTAGATCATTTATAGGAAAATTTAAAGTTCATAGAATTCACTATGATATCAATGCTACATAAATCACCACCAGTGATAAAAACTTTAGATTATCTCATCCCTAGGTTAATTAAAAAAAATCAGAGGTTATGTAAGTAAATGTTTGGATGATATAAACATATACTTATCTATTATAATAATTTATACATATATATACATATATATCACATATATTTTGATAAATTTTTTATTTATAAATTTAAATAAAATTAAATATTCCTTTAAAACAAATTTTTTCAATTAATGTCGATAAAGAACTATTAAAATTATTTTATACTTCAAAATTTATTTAACTAAAAATTATAGTTTTCTGTGAAAATTATTTTATTTTAAGAAAAATATATATATTATTATTAATTATGATTTATTAATAAATTTTTATGATATAAATACTATATTTATACAGATTTAACTATAAGTTTATAGAAAATAATAAAAACAACATTTATATTTACAAGTTATTTTTCATTAACAAATAATTTCACATATATATATATATATTATGATTAAATTTAGAAGACAATTATCTCATATTTGGAAATATAATTTGATTTACTAGAGTCCAAATTCTGTTTCATCATGTCATAATTAGGTTAGAGGGGGAATATTAACTTTTTAGTTCAAAATTATAATTACCATTGTAAAAATTTAAGCTCAGTTAATAAGGGTGAAAAGGGATAACTTAAAGTGTCATGAATTTTACGAGATAAACAAGACACATTGAACAAATAAAATGTATTTTTAAAATTAAAATTTTAATCCAACATGTCTCACTAAAATTTATTTACCTAATTCACCTACCACCCATGTGATTCCATACTAACCCTTCACCTAACATTAGTTTCTAAGGAAATGTTAATTTTTCACCTATAAAAAGTGATCACTAACACTCACATAATACCACATTTATCCTTTTAAATTACCTTAAAATTCTAACTATTATACTTTCTCTATATTATTATTCAATTTTTAGTAAACCCTTCGAAATATAATGTTTCCCATGTTATCTATTTTGAAGAAATCATTCAATATAAAATTCAAGTCCTCAACATGAGTATTATCCACTCCCTAACTTTTTATTCTCTATATTTATCATATACAAGCCTCCAAACCAATCATAAACAAAATAATATAATTAATTTAGTTTCGTTATTATACTCATAATTTATTATATAAATGGAATAACTATTAACTATCTTCCTCCCTTCCATTGACAAATTGAAACGTCGCTCGTACTATGTGATGATCACCACCACTATGAATGACAGATCTAGTTTATCACCACCAAAATACAAGAATTTTTATAGAAAAATATATAATAAATAATATATATATATATAAGATATTACTAATATCTCAAAAATAAGTTATGGATTCTATCAATATCTAATCTCATTGTTAATATACGACCATTTTTTCATTAAAAATCATTAGAACAAGATCGTTATTGGTATCATCATCAAGAATCATAACTAAGACTCTCAATAAATGAAATTAGAACATTAGAAATCATTATGTAAAATCTATTCCATCACCAAAAATAATATTGAAATGGTGAAATTTGAATCAATAAATAATAGTCAATATTTTCATTAGAAAAATTGTAAGAAACAAACCAAATTATTAACATCTAATGATGAAAATAAAAAACAACTAACTAATATATGTTTTGAGAATGATTATAAATTAAGTGTATAAAAGGTAAAATATATGACTATTTTTAATACATAAATGACTAAAAAATTATTTATTATATATGAGTCAATAGTGTATCCAACTAAACAGGAATCCAATGTAAGGGTTTTTTTTAACTCAACGACCTTTCATTATGTTATAATATTAATTATTGAGCATCGTTATCCTATGATCATATTACTATATCCCATGATGATATTATAATTTATTTTCTCTATATTCTCCAGTTAATATACAATTTCAAATCAAAATATTCTTCCTTGATGAATTTCATTCTCAAAAATGAAAAATAATAATAAGAATAATTATCATCCCCTATAATAACTAATTTTCATATATATCAATATTCATTTTTTACACAATTATTTTCCTTTAATATTTTGAAATCTAAATATATATTGTCTATTTTAAGTTACTATTTATATTTAAATCATTTTAGAAGGAAACTTTCTTACTCTTTTATTGATGTGGATTTCAATAAATATATTTTAAAATATTTAAAATTATTTTCATTTCATGTTCATATGCATTCTCTCCCAAACTGAATTTTAAAACATAAACCCAATTCTATTTAAAAAATTTTATTATTGGGGATTATTTATGGATTGTTTTAGAAAAAAATTATTTAAACTTTATGAATATAACATTGAAAATTTCCTATAACAAGATATTCTTATGATAATGTTAAAAAAAATTATATGAAATCTCTTTTTATGAGTATACATTCATTTTCAACTTATATTTAAAAGATCCATAACCTATAGAGTTAAATTTCATGAATTTCCAGCTAAATAAAACATTCTTTTGGGTGATTGGAATTTTGGCATCAAAAATTCAAATTCTTAAATTCATTGTATGAGATGCCATTTAGGAATGTTGAAAAGTCCATTTTCCTTATATGTGTTATTTATGATATTATGAGTGATTAATTTCATATGGAAAACTTATTTATCGATTATTATTATTTCATGGGTGTGTTCCTACATTATCATCCAATGTATTGTTTAAGATTTTTTATTTCATGAGATAAAAATTGGTCGTGAGTTATAATGTTTCAGTCACTAATGGGTTGAAGGATTTTGATTCTTGAACCACAATATAATGGGTCAATGGAATGGTATTACTAAACCACCATAAAATGAGTTCAAGGGTTTGTAAACATGATACATGATGTAATTTTTTTAATATTCTTATGTTTATACCACACTATTATGCCACATTCCCATGTTATTCCACGGGTCTGTATTTTGGCACATGCTTTTTTTATCTTTCCTGGATCTTAATTATTGTCTAATGTCTCTATTTTCCTACACCATGGTATTTTTTTATCATTTGGGGTTAAATGTATATCTAGCATTCTTATCGAAATTCCTTATTTCTCTATGTTATATTAATAATATATTTCCCCAATGTTCATGTTTTCTCATATGTTTAAAATACTACCCCATTATGAATCATTGATACATTTTCCCTACATATTGTTTGACCTTAACCCTTCTAAATTTTTCCATTCTCCAAGTTATAAAGTTGAGTCCACTCATTTGGTATCAAATCTAGTATGCAAGGTATGTTTATTTAGAACTAGAAATGGGAGTTTTTGATTGGTGTTCATTAATTGGTATCATATTAGGGTTTAGTAAATTTTTGAGATTATTCCAGTTAATTTTGTTGATTAATACTTTTAATACTTGTAAAAACATTTAAAATAAGTATAATATATGAAAATCACCCTAAAGTTTCCTAAAATTTTAGATTGGGTGGCTTCCTAGTAGTGACATCACCATATAGACACAAACAAGTGGATGTAGGCTCTCCCACAACTGAATGTAGGGGTAATAAAATTAGAAATTATTGGTTATGTATTTACTTTAATTTCACTCAGTATATAAAAATTGTTCCTAACTACGCACCAGGTTTAACACTCATGATTTATGTTCTTTAGATGATTCAATAAAATTTTATAAACCATTATGAGTGATTTTAATATATTTAGTTCAGATAACCTAATAGATAAATGACCATAGATAACAAATATTAAAACTTATAGATTCATAATTTTGGGTGTGAGAATAGTTTATGAGTTTTTTATTCCATGTTCATACGTTTTCCTTTTACACATTGTAGGGTTATTCCAGTAACTCTTTATTTTAATGTTCACAATTCATGTTTCTTAAATTCTTAGTGAATGTTTTGTTTTATGAAATTAAAAAAATCAATCCAAACCTAAAAAAATAGAGATGTATTAATGTTTATGTACCAACCTACCATATGAAGATGTTAAACGAAATGTGAAGGAAGGTGGTTATAAATAATTAATCACACATTGATGTCTAGGTGATCATATGAACAAACAAGTAACCATGCGTTAAATGCTAAAATTTTATTTATGTCTTGAATTGATTTCATGTATACTGAACCAAAAACATGGAATATTCAAGTGCGTTCATGAAGGATTCAACCTATCATATGATGAATTCAAGTAACAATATAGATTGAAAATGATTTGTAGTAAATTACTTCACCTACCATAATAAGAAATAATGTAACCACATGTAAAAGAAAGTGACAATGTTAAGAGACCTCAAGCAAGATACGATATAATGTAACCATAATAAGGTTATCATGTCAAATTATCGCAATAAAGTGACAGTTTCAAGTGACCAAAATCATGTGATCGTATGAAGTGACTGCAATTAAGTAACTAGGTCAAGTGACCATATCAAGTGACCCAAAGATAAAGCGACTAAAAGATAGAGTTATCGTGCTTAATTAAAGACTAAGTGACTATGTCTAACTTATCAAATGTGGAATATTTAAAACTCCAATGAATATATAATAATTTATTTAGTGATGTTTTAGAGAATTCAAGGATGATAGAACAGAATAATGATTAAAATGATTAATTTTTGAATATTCCCAAATAGATAATTAGAGAAGGAACTCTAGTTCAGAAGCATATCAACTCGTGAAAAAAAATAATCATGAACTTACACTAACATAATAATCAAAAAGACTAATTAATGTTTTTCCTCCATAACACTCTTTTTTGGCCTCTCACTTAAATATTCATTTGAACATTTTTCAAGTACATATTTAGATATAATTGATCAACTAAATCTCATCAGATTGAGCTACTACACTCTTAGTCTCTTCTTATCATTGCTCTGGATGTTTTTACATACATTCACACTGTGTTGGTATTACTCTTCATATTTATTATCACATGCTATTACACTATATTTTATAGTATAAGATATTCCCTCTTATTTCTTTTTACACTTGTTATACAATGAATAATTGTGGAAGACGTTTTGTGTAGCCTAGACTTCCTTGTGTGTAGTTTTAAAATTAAAACCCAATCCATGTTATGGATCTATATATTGTTTAATAAAAATGCTTGGAAGCGGGTGACTATAAATGGGAGGGGATTTTGTCTCAACTTCATATGAAACCTGTTTTATTTATTTCTAATAATTGTTAATTTTTTCTTAATTTTTTTATTGAATCATTTTACTTGTTTAAATAATATTTTGGGAATTAATACTTTAGTAATTATCTTTATTTAGTTTTTTATACATTTTTATTGGTGTGGTTATATTTTTTTCAAATGATTATTGGATTTTAAAATTATTTTGACTAGGTTTTAATCGAGATTTTGAGAAATAATTTAAAAACTTAAAATTATACACTTCCTTGAATTTAGTTAATTTCATTGTTTTTATAAATTGGTGGATTTAGTTTTCTTTTTTTAAAATAAATTCTTATTTTTAACATAATTCATCCCCCTCCCTCTTTTATTGTCCACTCCAACCAACATTTGGTTTCAAAGGTTTTTTCCCTTCCCTTTACATGGCTTTGACCATGATCATGTTTTTTAATAGATATTTTTAATTTATATTTGTTCTCTTATTTGTTTGTATAAATGGAAATTATGAAGGTTATGATAAAAATAGACTTACTTATTTTAATGGTAAAAATTATTCAAATTAAAAATAAAAATAAAAATTTATCTCGAGAACATGGATTTTAAAATTAGGGCATCAACTGTATATCAGTATGAAAAATATAAAACTTTTATAAAATATTTGTGTTATCCCACTAAATATAATTATCATTCATATTGAATGTAGATTAATTATTTATTTTTTACATTTAGATATTAAGATATTCATAGGATATATTATTGTGATACTATTTATAAAATTTGGGATACCCGTTCTATTTTGAAGGCATATATAATGTTCAGGAAATGAGACTAACTACATATATTATACATTCAAAATAAATCCCAATGAATCTATCTCTTACATGTATCTTAGTTTCAATGAGATAAGAAATACTATGGTTACACTTGGAAAAAAGATAGTTTACAAAGCTGAAGTATAAGGATCTTGAGATGCCTTGCAGATCCTTGGAGGGGTACTGCATTATTTATTTGAGAGTAATGTAACATCAACAAATTAATAGTCAAATAGGTAATTGGAAATATAATTACATGTGAATAATATATACAAGTAAAAAAAACAAATATGATTAAATAAAAATAAAAGTTTTACCTCTAAATAATCATATTCGAAATCCAAGGAAGTTTTTAAACCTTAAAGTTCAAGTGGAAGTGAATTTGATACAAACGGTGATAAGGAAATGGCTCATATAACTATAATATTTAATGAGTTTTATAAAAAGAATAATTTTTTTATAAGATATATTATAAATGGATGTATGTTAAAATAGAAAATTAGAGGAAAGATTATAAAAAAGGATTACACCTTAAATGATATTACCTCCTACGAATGTAAGAGGGAAGGACATATAAAATATAGTCACTCAAATATTATGTATTACAAGATGCATGATGAAAAAGATTAATGGAAAAAGAAATAAATGAAGGCCACATAGAGTACATATAAATATATTTCAAGTGATTCAAATTCTATCTGAGAATATTTAAATGAAAAATAAAATTTATGCTTATTGGTTACTAATTTAGAGGTTCCATCTATTTCTTGTTCTTATATATGTGATGAATCTCAAATGTAAAATGAATAATTAGAATAATATTGTGTTATGTTATAAGATATCATGAATGAGTTAAAATATAAATATAAAAATATAAAAAAATCCATATTATATATGTTGTAGAAAAATATGATCTTAGTATTGAAGAAGAAATGATTTCCAATTATCTAATGTAAAATAATGATATAAAACTAGTAAATGAACATATTAAAAGGGCATGGGAAAAATTGATAGTTTAAAAACAATGAATATTGTAATGGGTGAAAAATATTAAATTCAAATCTAGAATTGGGTATGGATCTATACAGTAAGGGGAGCTATATAAAAATTAATTTTTTCAAAGTTTAGAAAATAATATTTTATTTTCTAACATCTATGGAACTAATAAAATATAGGTACCAAAGTCATTTCTAGTTTGATTATACTTTGGAAAATTGTATGAAAATATCTAGTAAAAATCTATGGTCTTTGTATGGTTTATATTCTAGGCATATAATTAGAGACTATTCAATATTAAATAATATTATAAAAGTTTAGGGTGGACATGTCACTTTCAATGATAATTAAAGAGGAAATCATATTGGACATGGAAAATTTGGTAGCTCTAATTCTTACCTTATTTATAAAGTATTATTTTTTGTTGTTTTTAAATATATGCTACATATTATTTCTAAATATTATTTATTATTGTATTAATGTTAAATTTGAAAAAAAAAGATTTTAATATTTATGATTTCAAGAATTATTTATTATTTACTACATTGATAAATGATAATTTTTGTGCTGTTAATTTAAATTTTTCATTCTCTCAAAATATTTCTTTTTAAGTTCATTTCATATATAATCATACATATAGAATAGAATACAATGAATCTACAATATATAATAACCTTAAAAATATAAATAAAATGGGTGTATTCATGGATCTACCCAAACTATAATTCTAAAAAGAAAAGTATGCAGTACTTTTCAAAAGGTAAGGAAAGAAAAAATATCTTGTATACCAAAGAAAGTGTATTCTACTTCTCCACCATTATAATTGGTTCATATGGATTTATTTGGACTATCTAGACTCTATACATTAGAATTTAAAAAACATTCTTATGTTATTATTGATGGATATTCATGATATATATGGATGTTTTTCCTTTCCCATAAAAGATAAGCCCATTCATTTTTTGAAAAATAAAAATGGAATCATAGTGGAATCTCCAAAAAACCTTGAGAAGTGATCATCTCCAAGAGTTTTAGAATCCGGAGTTTGAATCTCTCTACTCGCAACATGGGTATACTAATAATTTATATGCACCAGTGACAACTCAACAAAATGGGGTTGTTGAAAGTAGAAATGGGACTCCTAGAAAAAATAATCAAACAATACTCATTGAATATGACTTACCATTCCATTTTCTGGTGGAATCTATTAAAATATATTTTTCTTAATTAATATAGTCCTTATTAGACTTATTTTTAAATAGAATCCAAATCAAATATGGAATTGTAAAAACTCAATAGTAAATTACTTTAGTTTTTTTAGATACAATTTCTACTTTCAAAATAGAATGCAGAATATTAAAAAAATTCTTCCAAAAAACTATGAAGGGATTTTTATAGGTTAATAAATCACTAGAAAATCTTATATAGTATTTAACAATTAATCTAAATTAGTGGAATAATTTTTTCATGTAACTTTTTATAAGAATAATCCACATGCTCTCAAAAGAACTTCAAAAAAATTAGAGGATGATATCTTAAATTTGATTATCAATAATTCCTATAAATCTTTTAAACATCATGATGATTTAATTGAAAAATATTCTATACGATTCAATCAAGTCATTCATCACCCATAAGATTACTTGTAAGAACAAAATAATTTAGTCCCTAGAACTATTAGAACCCGCAAAACCCAAAATTTTATGCTATTATATGAGGCCAAGTTATATGTACCAAAACTCAAGACTCACAAATAAACCATATTAAACACCAAAAAATGTTCTCATATCTTGAACCTATGAACATCAATGAAGAAACAAATGATAAACATTGGGTAATGGTTATGCAATAAGAGTTGAATCAATTTTAAAGAAATAATGTATGGGAATAAATAAAAAGTACTAAATACCACCGAACCATTTGAAGGAAGTTGGTATATATAAAAAATTATGATGATTTTAGAAAAATTATTAGAAACATAGAAATATTGGTTGAAAATTGATATAGTTAAGAAAAAGTTCTCTCTATGAAGAAACATTTGCACCGGAAGCTACACATAATGCCATTAGAATACTGCTTTCATGTATAGAAAATATTAACTTTAATATTATTTAAATGTATTTCAATAGTGAATTTATAAATGGTTATATTATTGAGGGTTTCTTTCTATGAAACCTATTGGATTTCAAAATATTCATTTCCCAAATCAATTTTTTATGCTTTCTAAAGAATTTTATGCATTAAAATAGGCTCTTATATCTTGGTAATAATGTTTTTATAATTTTTAATGCATTTTATAGTTTAAAATAGGTTATTATATCTTGTCATATTAAGCACAGTACTTTCTATTTTAAAATGGTTTTAAATAAAGGTGATGTTGGTGATACTATATTTAAAAAAATAAATTCAAGGGATATTTTAGTTGTTCAAATATATATTGAGGATATTATTTTTAAATTATCCAAACACTTCTTATGGATTGATTTTTCTAAAATTCTGAAAAATGAATTTGAAATTATTTTAATACGTGAGTTAAAATTATTTCTTAGTTCCTAACTTTTCCAAAAAAAATGGTGGAATTTATTTCAATAAAACGAAATATATTTCGGATATTTAAAAACATTTTGGTATGGATACACCTTAGGTAGTGGTAATCCTTAGATTATAATATTTAGGTTAGATCTAACTGAAATTATAAAGTCAATTGAACAAACTAAAAATAGAGGTATGATTATAATTTTCCTATACTTAAGTCTTAGTCAACTTGATATTATGTTTGGTGTATGTATGTGTGATAGTTTATAGACAAAACAAAAATAATTTCTTTTTAATGATGTCAGAATCATTTTAAAATACCTAATAAATAAATCTAACTTTATGCTATTCTACTCTAAAAGACAATAATTTGAATTAGTTAGTTATTCTGATGTTGATTTTGGTGGTTGAAAGTTATATTTAAAAAGAAAATATTGAACACTTCATATTATGGGAATTTATCATGGTTTATGGATAAGTAATGAATATTATTTGTTTTCAATATCTATATTGAAACTTAGCTCAATGACATAAGTAGTTGTTGTGAAAACATTATAAGGATAAAACATCCTTTGCTAGACTATGGTAACCAATTTCAACATGTCCCTATAAATTTTGAAAACAAAAGTTCTATTAATATTTATAAAAATCATGTACATAAATCTAGGAAAAACTTAATGATATTATATATCACTTTTTGAGAGATCATTTTCCAATATAATACATTAGTCTTGAGTTCATTGGGGCAGAATAATAGACAGATGATATCATTAAAAAGCCTCTAAATGTAGAGAGAGTAAGTTATTCTAATCATGAGTTAGGAAAGATAAACTATTCCAAAAATATTTCATTTTATTTTTTAACCCTTTTAATTTTTTAAATATTGTTTTTAATTATGTTATAGTATTTAATATTTATGATTACTAAGATTTATCTTAATTTAAGTTCGGTCTAAATTTCTCTCTTCTATTTTAGTTTTGTAAGCATGAAACCTAATTTATATATTTATTTTATTTTATGTGATACATTGTAAATACTGTCAGGTAACTATCTATGACCCCTCTAAGTTACATCAAGGCTTGACATATGGTAAGTATACTAACTGTGGAATATTTATGTTACCGTAAGTACTTTTATTATAGTCAGTTAAGCTACCATGACAATTATGTTTTTAAATTTTAATTAAATATTTTTATTAATATTTATTTTTAGTTTACTATTATTTTGTTTTATAAATTATTGAATATAATTTAAATCATAATTTGAATCAACACAAATCTCTTAAATCGTTCTCTTCATTTAAGCGCTAGATGTTATCTATCTTGAATCTCTTTTTCAAAGACCATTTCTCTCTCAAAATATTATTTGAGCCTCTACTATTTCAAATCGCAGTATAAGGATGGTTGTAATGAAAAGATACCATAAAGTCACATCTTATATTAGTTTTTAACCTTCAAATATATCTAAAAAGGATCAATATTTCTTAAGTGTTATGTTCATGTATTGAAACCTCCATTTATTTATCATGATGTCTGTGTAAAAAATAAGTGGATGTCGAATGGCTACGGTCCATTAAGCCCTTGATTTTCATGTTCATTAAAATGTTAGGATAAATTGATTGGTTTAAGGATAATGGTAATCCATTTTATCGTTATTTTTTCAATGTTTTTTGAAAATATGAAAAAAAAATTTGTGGATCCAAGGGGTACCATTATAATTGTTCTAAATGGATAAAATCTGTAATTATCATCCAAACTCAGAGAAAAATCCTGAATGTGCAACATATTGGCGAGTATAAGGATTACCAAATTTTATATCCTATAAATGATGATCCTATTGAGTATTTTTATTGTTCTTGATGAGATAACACGGAATAGGACTCCCACAAGACCAAGATATATGGAATAAAAAGTGTAATGTAGATTATTGGTAATGTTAATCCAATATTTAATTCATCCCATGAAAGGTAAATTCATCATTTCGATGTGTCATGTTTTTTTTATATTTTTTTAATTATAGAGTTTTAATAATATTCTCAAGATATATCTTGAGACATAGATATGAATTTTGAAATACCTCCTCCTTATTTAATTTATATATTTACCTTATGTATATCTTAGTCCTATTGGATTTCAGTGGATTGGTACTTGAGGGGGAGGAAAAAGATTTTAACATGGTAGGTTAATTCTTAAATAATAAAATAAGTATTCATGTTACGTTAAATTAGAAACCATGGAAAAAGGAGGTGGTATCTATTATGGTAAATCTTTAGGAGAATTTTATTAATTTTATGAATCCATGTTAGACAAGGAGACAAAGTGGATCCTGGTCTAGAACCTGAGGAGGTAGTTAATTATTCTTAGGATGAAAATAAATATTCCATGGAAATTAAAAAAGAAGATGAAGTGGTTGATTTTAGTGAGGAATCTAGGGAATCACTTGAGGATGTAAGGGATCTCTCTCCATATATTAATTTTGGATCTTCATATTCCCCCCTTCCTTAACCATATCAAAAAGAAGAACTTATAGATCATTATATTGATGATAATAAAGTATTAAAGATTTTTTTTTACTGATGAAATAGCATGGGAGGACATTGAATCTACTGAAACTAAAATCAGTGAATATGGTTATGAAAATTATTATAATTTTATCCCTATCATTTCAAATACTTGAAGGTAAAGTGAAATATAAACAACTCCTTTGGGGGGAATCTGATCATGGTAATGATCATGGTAGAAGTCCACCTGGGCATGGGAAATACTCTTTATTCTTATCCGAGACTACCTAATCGGTATTCAATATTTGAGATTGATTTTGAAGAGATAATAGTGGTATCACCTCCCATAGAAACAATAGATCTAGTGTGGGAAGATATTTTCAGCCCAAATCATACTAAATATGTTGAGAAACTAGTTGATAGTAATATGATAGTTCTTCATGGATATACTAAAACAAATATTTCTGATTTTGCAAGGGATGAATATAGGTCAGATCCAAAAGTTCATTTCATGATAATATAACATGTAGATATTGAAGGTGAGTGGGATGGTACGCAGTTTGCTTCTAACCCATCAACACTTATACCTTCATCTTCTCCTTCAGCATCCTTGATGAAAAAAAATATTTGAATGATTTCAAATATAATGTGATGTTTTTTATATAGATTAATTCATTGGTTTTGTGAACACATTAGAGCCCTTTAGAAAAGAGGAAATATCATGGATTATCACCCTTTTATCACTAAATTTCATCCAAAGATTAATCTTATGATGGATCATATAAAAATGATATTGAGGATTTAAAATCTTATTTTGGTTTTTTATAGGATGATCTTTAGGAAATGATTCAAAATCTTGAATAGAGGTTTGAAAATGTAGTTTTTTGTCTTTTAAATATGCTTCCTCTCCTATATATTCTTCAATATTACCTTTTAAACTAAGGAAATTAGTTTTTAGTAATGATAAAATAAGACATCTTGTGATAGATGATTTGAAAGTTCTATTGGATGAGTTTTAGAAGAATAGGGAAATAGTTTTTGATGGATTTAAAACACATTTTGTAATGAAATTATAACTAGTTAAAAGGTCTATGAAGCAATATATTGGGGACCTAGATAATATTCAAGGAACTATTGGTTTTTATCTCAGTGGGATCTTTACAAAGTATAATCTTAAGACCAAGTTCATATCCATATCTATTGATTTAATGATTCCTCTAACTTAGGCCTTTGGAACTCATATAGAGAGATTAAAAGTTATTACTCATACTCTAGAAGCCTTTTTGAAGAACAAGGAATACTATTTTCATGCCATGTAGCATGGTTCTCAAGATGAGAAGGACTTCACTAGAAATATCAAATTTTACATTTATACTATCAATACTTTCATTATGTCACCTCATTCCTTACATATTTCTCCTTCCCCTACATCTTCTATTTCAACTAACAACCCTTTTGAATTGTCTCCAAGATAATTTGATCAGTATATTCACCCTATTTCTTAGTGTGTGGTTATTTAATAACCCTTTCCTTACCTTCACCACAACCTACACCATCTACCTCAGCCTCCAAATCTAGAGGAAAAGATAATATTCTCCATTATGATATCATATATGTCATGTTATATTCAGATTATAAGACTATTTTTTAATAATTTTAGAGTTACAAAGGATGTAAAGACAAAAATTCTCATACATTAATATTATAACTTAATAGATGAAAATTCATTACATGAGATAATTATACATGATAGAATCATTTATGGCTAGTTCCTTTGGAAACTTGGACACATAAAAACAAGTCTATATATGAGATACATAATCTCTCATTATGTTATTAAAAACAAGATCCCTTCTTATAAACCTCATACATAATAACTTTGATCATAATATTGGTAAGGGAAACATAAGAAAAGGGTGATATAGGATTCTCAGTAAGGGTAAACAAGGGAGATATCAACATCCCATGAACATGAGGTTATGAGAATCTGATAATTACATTTCAAAACCATACCCAAAATATCATAGATCATAAAATTGACTCCTGTAACAAATCATGGATTTTAATAGGACATGAATCATAATGAAATCAAAGAAAATGAACAATGAGAACATAATATTTTCAAAGGCATAAAATTGTGGAATACACATAATCTTATAACATTATGAACATGTACAATGAGAAACAAGTTCACTTATTAAGTTAAGGACATTAAATCAAGCCCCCGTATAAACTTATAGAAATGAAATGAGTTACTTACATACCCTTATGGATATGAAAACTAAATCCACTCACAATACTTTGAACATGTTATCATATTTACACATAACATTCATAAAATATAATCAAATTAATGCATATCATATCTACTAATGGATTATCTATGAGTATCCAATACATTAGAGGGAGGTATATATACCACCCATCACATAATGAAAATTATATATATTTCTTCCACAACATCATAAAAGATTAATCATACTAGAAATCGTGAAAATAAATGGGTTTCATATACATTTCAATATAATATATAATACTGAAAATAAATAGGTTTCATAATCATTTCATCATTTCATCAAAGAAAACCTTATGGAAAAGAAGTAGGTTTCACAAGTATCTTACCATGGTATAACCTGTTGAAGATATCAATGTTTAAAAAACATGTTTTCATCATAAACATAAAAAATTTAGAAAATTAATAAGAATGGTTTTCTTGGATCATATCCCAATTAAAAAATATATTACATCAAAGGATTTCATATTATATGGAAAATTATTTTGAAATATTAATACCAATATTTCTTGAGGAAAATATCCTTTACAATTTCAAAAACACTTTTTAAAACATAAAATATTTTCAAAATCCTTTTCTTTCAAAATAACATTGGATACTTGTAATGTAATTTTTAAAGATCATATAAAACATTTCTTGTGGAAAAATGGGTTTTTCACTTTGAAAAAAATCATTTTTGAAATACGTTTAAATGAAAATAAACATGTAAATATTTGAATTAATCTTAGAATCAAATAATTTTCATGATATAGTAAAATTTTATCTATGTCATACATGTTAAAATAAATATTCCATTCATATTTTCAGTAAAATTAAAATAGGAATTGTTTGGAAAATTTAATTAATATTACATACAAAATATTTGTTATAAAAAAAACATGATAAAAATTTTATTTAATAAATAATTTATAGTATTTAAAAAAAATTAAAAAAAGTTTAAAAAAAATATTTTTTCTGATGAAAAAGGGATTTTAAACTCAAGAGAGAGATAATGACAATTTTTCATACAAAATTATTTTTAACTATAGATTACATACAAAGATTAAAGTGAAGGTAAAAATATATTATCATGAAATAAACACTATATAATAAAATTATTGTGTTTCATGAAATATTTATTATATTATTTCATCATCAAAAACATATTCCTAAATAGTCTCGATAAATGATGAGATTGTATCCTAAAATCATTACCACTTTGGTAACATTGAATTGTAATCACAATAAAAGAAATAAAATAGAATGGGTATGTAAATAAAAATAATTTTTAGGATAATATTCAAACAATACATTTATTTTCATTATATACACCACAGAAAAGAAAAATTTGATGAATATGCCATGTGTCTCACAAAAGAAATACCAATGATATGGAAATATCATCCCTTAAGCCTCGACTTCATTCATACACATTTGAACCTCCTGTAATATATATATATATATTTATTATATACATATATTATATAAAAATACTTATATATATCATACAATATATTATTTACTTATGACCTTTTATTTCCCGTTTATTAACAATCCCATGTTGGAGTTATATTTCGGGCAATAACTACTTTGTTTTTTTTATTTGATATTTTTGGTCCTATTACTTTTATCATGGTTCCATAATATATATCATTTTTACCGTGATATAAATATCATATATATGTAATTATATATGTAATTATATTCATCTTTAAAAGTTAGGGATAGAAAATGAAATACACCATTCGTAGAGACGATAGGTCATATGTACATACGAACGTTATTTTCATTTTATCGATAGATTTAAATAAATAAAAGTAAATAATATATCAAAATTATCGAATAATTTTTATTAAATATATATATATATATATCATATTATTACTTAAAAATTACATTATTAGCTTCCATGTAAATCTTATTTGAAGAATTAATCACATCGCTTCACTAAGTGGTAGTCCTCCATACACGAGAGCGATGTTATCGTATTCCCAAGGAATTAAAAGTATGGAGGCATATGTGATATCATAATTCCCGAAGTATAAATATTTTATTAATATCATATTTATTTATTTAAATTTTCCTTATAATTATCCAAGTAGAATTGAAATGCAAAACACATCACATCGATTCATGAGGTGGTAGTCCGTCATAGACATAAGTGGGGTTATTGTTTTCAATGGGTTTGAGGTATGAATTTTGATGTGTTATTATAATTAAAAAGGTTTAATAATATCATAGATATCTTCTATAAGCATGAAATCTATCATTATTTCCATTTGTGATTTGTGGTGATGGAAAATGAATAACATCGGTCTTTGATGCGATAGTCCGTCATACACACGAATGGCGATTTATTATCCCATTTGATGGAAGAGGATAAGGATTTATGTTATTCCATTTAAATTAAAATTTACTATTATACTTAATATTCTTATTTTAATACATCATAATAGTTTAAAAATAATTTATGGATGTAGAGGAAAAAATAAAATAAGATGCTCGGCTAGGGTTGTTAACTCTCCTTCGGATAAATTCTGTTGTTTTCATCAAAAGGTTCCTTAGGAAAGAAATATGACCAAACTAAGGAAAATATAATGATATTTTGGAAGTGGGGAAGTAATTTTTTTATTGATTTTCAAAAATATTTGGTTTTATTAGATTTAATATGATAGGATATAGAGTGGACTTTTATAATTTAAGTGAGTGGAATACATGTAATTTTTGAAAAGAAAATGTTTTACCCCCATTTTTCACAAGTAAAAATGCACCAAAATGAGTATTTATTTAACCTTATAGGTGATAAGGTCTATATATTTCTAAAAAATTAGTTATATAAAATTTCCTAGATAATTTTATAACTTATATTTTCAGTTTAACCCCCAAAAAAACTTATTTTCACATTAACCCTGATAATTAGTTTTTTATGTTTTTACTATTTATTTTGGTCAAAATTTAATTTGAAATTATTATATAATATAAAAAAATTATTCAAAATATGGAATCAATTTTTAAAAATTTCATTCACATAATTTGAAAATTTTAATTTATAATTAATCTCATAGACGTGATTAAAAAGCGGTTTTTCCAAAGTGAAAAGATTCAAATGTTTAAAATGTTTTTATACAAAAAATCTGTATGAAATTGATTAAAATTATCTAAATTGAATTAATAAGAATATAATTGAACTAATTTTACTTTTAATACCATATTAAAATAATTTATTGAAGTTTTAAAATTCATTAAAGGAAATGATATTTATTAATAAAAACTATTATTTTTCACTATCATCAAATAAATTTACCTTCCCAAAAAAGTCCAAAAACATTAGACTAATATAATTTTGAAATTTTTATTTAAAAAATAAATTTTATTTATTAAAATAAATTTTCTAGAATTGGAAAAAACTATTTTCAAAATAATTTCACCATAGGCGAAATAATGACTTTTTAGATATATACAGCTTTTAAGCTTAAAATTTGATTTATTATTATATCTTTTCTTGAAAAAATTATATGAATGTGAAAAAATAAATATAATATTTATATTTGAATAGAAAAATAGTTTTTCAAAAACATATTTCCTCTATTTTGAAATTGTTTTTTATTTTCAATTCTATTTAATTGGTTATAAAATGTTTCATTTTATATACATGTTTAAACAATATATTTTTATAATTTTGGTAAACTTGTTCATACCCTTAATTACAACTAAGAGTTAATTAATTTCATATTATATAATAATATTTTAATATAAGGTCAAGTTTCATTTAAACATAATGTTTCGTGCAACACAATCTAAATTCAATGTTGAGTGTGGAAAAAAATATTAAATTTATTAAATTTATTTAAAAAATATATTTCCAAAAAATAAAGGGTTTCTAAATTGTATATCCCTTAAATAAATTTAACCCTGACAGTTTGAACATGTTCATGTTAAACAATAGTTTAACATTTTAAAAAATCTTTTTGGGAAACCAATATAAAAAATGGAAAAAAAACATCCTATTGAAATGAGAGAAAGTTAATTGAAAAAGACATCTAAAGTAACACTTATGTGGATTCCATGTAGGATAAAATATAGAGGGAAGTGTATATTTGGAGATGGAATAAATGTTTCACGTCCAAATAATGATGGTTAGTGATAGATATCATTGATCACAAGAAATTTAATGATCGTGTTAAAATAAACAACCACAAAAATATAAACCATAGTGGTTTGAAAAGCTCATTTATATAATCTGAAATGATGGTAATAGGATAAAATTTTATTTCAAAATCCATTTCTAGAGTTGAATAATTTTCATGAAAAGATATACTTACTTTATTTCATTCCATTTCATAAGTACTATCTCATCATTTGGTTGTGCCTTGATCAATTTCCACTTCATCTATTACTCCAATAAATAATAATGAATTTGTTCTTCTTGAAGCACCAATTGATCACAAGATCCATAACAGAATGATAATTCATTCCTTCAGTCACTATTCGTCATCAAAAATTGAAGGTTTTACATTGGTTATCCAATATTATCAAAAGGTCAACTTAATCCATTTCATTAATAATTTACCAAAATGATCCTCTATGTATAATAAATATTGGAATACTAAAATGAATAGAAATAAAGTCACCAAAATTAAAAAATCAACTTATTATTAATTGCCCGAACAACATTAAGAAGTAATTAATGTCACATATCAAATATGTGAATACATTGATCATATATTTTCTTAAATAATGGTAATAACCATAATTACCATAAAAACGTAATGAAAACATACATACTTCCTCATTATTGAATGAAACCACAAATTATTGAATATATTCCATAAATATAGTAATGGTTTAAACTCCATCAATGATAACATAAAATAATTTTTCCCCAACTCATTAATCACTTTGTACGTCATAAATACTATAATATTTTATTTATTCGTATCCACAATCTCTTTATCCCACCATTATTATCTCATATTCAGGAACATAGAAAGGGTTATCTTCCGTCAATAATTTATTTTCTGTAAAATATCACATTTCTGTTAAATCACTTTTCTATATCATCAGCATAAATAAATTTAATCATACAAATACCTAATATAAAACTTATAGTAATGAATCCGTATATATTTCATAATTATTGAATTCATATACATAAACACTTTTATTATTCAACTTTATTCATGAACATTTAACTAGTATTCATCATATTATTACTTAATATAGCATTAAATTTATATTTCATTAGTATTTTCTTTATCATCAACAAAAAAAACTTTTACTTGCACCACCTTCTAATTCCCTTCTTGAGATTTCACATAGAAAATGATTTTTTATAATGATCGTACTTTCCATATTTATAACATTCAATAATTAATGTTTCCTTAGCGATACCATTATTCACATCCATTAAATTAGCTAAACATTTTATTCTTCCACGTCATTATCTAACTTTATCTCCTACTTCTCCACATATAAAACATCTTCTAGTTCATTTGAGACATTTCATAGACTTATTATTCCCATATTTTCTTCATATAATAAACTAAATATAATTTTATTCATGGTATTAACCACTTGAACTCTCAATAAAAACTATCATACTCTTTTTTGGTGAGCCTGAGAGTTTATTAATGTTCAAGTTGTTAATCATATATCTTGATAAATGATTAGGAATAATCACAATATCCTTCACTCTAGTCATAATATCATTTGGTTGATAATCAACACATTTTTTATCACATTTAATGTTGATCTAGTTCCTTCTTGTTCCCTCTATTGAATAAAAACAAAATAAATAGTGTGATTAACAATATTCATAGAGAGAAAAAACATTATCATGAAAAATCCCTTATAGTATGTCTAAATCATTAAACCTTCTTTTTAATTTATGACTTCAAATGCTTAACCTAGGTCATTATTGGTCATTATTTCAATTATTCACGATGGTTCATAAGTATTTTGTGAATTTCAAAAGTATATCATTTAGGAGTGTAAATACAATTGTGCACCAAGACCCAATGTCGTGCAATAGGTGATGATAGAGTCTAGATCAATGTTCTTTTTTAGAGTTATTACCCCTCTGTACATATATGATAGATCCACATCCACTTGAAGCATCCATATTAGAATTTAATTTCATAGAAACCAATCTATCTATCCTTTAACAAAATTTCATGACATTTAATTATACTTTGACACATCCTTGGACTTATCCATAGACATATACCTAGACATATCCTTAGAAATATCCCTATGGATCTCTAAAATGTTTTTCTCCTCCTAGTTCTCAATGCATAACTAAACCTTACTATGATTCTATCTGTAAAGACCCAAATGCCTCATACAAAAATATCACATTTTAATAGATGACTATTCATTAAATGAAATAATGATCTATCCAAAAATACTTTATTTCTATTGCTTTGGAAACTTGCGCTCATAAATAAATTATCCATAAGTGAGATATGGCATCTCCCACTTTGTTCTTCATAAATAGAACCCTTATAAGAAATATCATACATAATACCATTCATCATAACTTGGGGAAAGGAAATGAAATAAAAGTGTAAGATTAAATACTCATTAAGGGTATAAATGAGATATTAACGTATCATGAGTATAAGAGTATGAAAACATGAGAATAACATTTGAAAACTGTATCCATTTTAATATAGATCATAAATGTGGGTCATTCCATAAATCATGGATATTTATAATTAATGAATCGTAATGATATCAAGGAAATTGAACCATAAAAACATAACATTGTCATAAGGTATAAATTTGGGGCATACACATAGGCTTATAACATTTCGAACAAGTATAATTAGAGATGTGTTCAATTATTAAGTTAAGGACTTGAAATCAGGCCCCCATATAAACAAATGGACGTGAAACGAGTTACACACATCGCCTTATGGACAATAAATTTAGGTTCATAAATAACTATGGAAACTTTTAATCAGTTTCATGGATAATATTTTGAACATGTAATCATGTTCATACATATCATATTTACTCATGATTTATCCATCAATACCCATTTAATTTGATTGAGATATAGGTATCACATATCCCATAATGAAAATCATACATATGTGTTCACAAGATCATAAAATATTCATTATATCATAACATATGAAAAGAATTGGTACTTATAAACATTTCATTATATCATTGCTTGTAGAAAAGAAACAGTTTTCTTAATCATTTCATCATTACATAAATATATAATATGTGAAAAATAAGTTGGATTCATAATCATTTTATCATATTATGACCAATTTAAGAAAAATAATTTTCATAAAAAACGTTTCCTTCTAAATATAATCCATTCAAATAAATAATAATAATAATAGCTTCATGGGATCATATCCCTAGTGAATCATCAGTTAAATCAAATTATTTCATCATAGAAGGAAACTCATTTTGAAATATTTTTATAATTTTTTCTTGATGAAAACATCATTTCCACTTTGAAAATGAATTTTTAATAAATTAAATATTTTCAAAAATCATTTTCACTAAAAATAAATTTTTTAAACTTATAAAGGTAGATTTAAATATCAGTAAAAATGTTTACCGAGGAAAACATCCTTTCCAAGTTGAAAAAACATTTTAAAACATAAATACATTCATAAATCCATTTATTAAAAAATAATATTGTAAAATTATAATGGAATCTTAAAATAAAATAATTATCATGATGGAAGGTAAATTCCATTCCTTTATTATATTTTAAAACAAATATTCCTTTCACATTTTCATTAAATTCCAAACATGCATTGTTTTGGAAAATGACTTAAATATTCCTTTTAAGAAAAATTAAAAATTCAAACATGGTTAATGTTTTATTTAGTAAATAAATTAGAAAATATTAAAAATATTTTGGGAAAAGAATAAGAATAATATTTTTGGAAGAAAATGGGCGTTTCAACTAAAGATATATATATAAAGAAGATTTTTCTTAAAAACATTCTTTTTTACTAAGAGTACATAAAGAGATAGTATCATAAAACCATTACCAATTTGGTAACATTGAATGATAATACCCATGAAAAAATGATCCTAAAATAGATATTTAAATATAAATAATTTTCAATATATTCATAAATAAAAAAATTCATCTTCATTATAAATATTATATAAAATAAACATTTTGTGAATATGGCATGTGTCTCACATAAAAAAAGTGAGACAGAAATGCCTAACCATAAGTATCAACTTCCATCAAACACATTTGAATATAATATATAATAAAAATAAGTATATTATAAATAGATTAAATAACAATAATTATATATATCATACCATATATGATTTACATATGACCTTTTATTACTCATTTATTAACAATTCCATGTTAAAGTCATAATTTATGAAATAACTACATTATTTTTTATGAATGTTTTGACTTGGTATTTTATGTCTTATTACTTTTCTCATGGTTTTATAATATATATACTATTATAATTGATATAAATATCATATATATTCATTATACATGTATTTATAGTAATCCCTAAACGTTATAGATAAAAAATGAAATTCATCATTCATAGAGACGGTAGGTCATACGTACAATTGAACGTTGTTTTAATTTTATTAATGGATTGAAAGAAAAAAAGTCAAAAAATATATTAACATTATAGAATCATTTTTATTTCAAATATATATGATGTTTTTTTAAACATATCCTTATTAACGTCCATGTATAGTGTACGTGAAGAATGAATCACATCGCTTCATGATGCGATAGTTTGCTGTACACACGAGCGATGTTATCGTGTTACCATAGAATGGAATGTAAGGAGATTTAGGTGATATAAAACTACAAAATTATAAATATGGTACCAATATAATATATATTTATTTAATATATCCTTATTACCATCCAAGTAAAAAAATGAAAAACACAGCACATCGGTTCACGAGATGACAGTCTATCGTACACACGAGTGATGCTATTGTTTTCCAACAAGTATGGATATAAATAGGTATATGTGGTATTATAATTATATAGGCATAATAAAATCATAAATATCATATATAAAAATTAAATCCATAATTATATTCACCTGTGATAGAAGGTGATTGAAAATTATTAATATTGGTTCACGAAGAGGTAGTTCATCGTACAAAGGAATTTCAATTAAATATCAAATTTTATGGAAGAGGATAAGTATTTCGGTAATGTAATTAACATAATAATATCTCATTATATTTCAGAGACATATTTTATTACTTCATAACTATTTAAAAATTATCAACATTGTTGTAAGATGAAATAAAATAAAACGCTTGTTTAGGGATGTTACCTATTATTCGAAAAACTTATCTGGGTTTTCAAAAAAATAATATTCAGCTTCGTTTTTTGAAAAGGAAATAAGACTTATATTATGAGATTAGAAAATTAAAGAAGTTATTTGGGAATTTAGTTTCTGAAGCAATGTTTTGTGGAAGTGTGAAGGTGATAGGGGAGTGGGTATCCATTTATAAGTGAGGTGAGTGTCACACTTGTAATATTTTAGAAGAAAAAGGTGTACCTACATTTTTCACATGCTACAAGGCTCCAAATGGTCCATTATCAAACCATATAGATTATAAGTTCTAAATATGACCATAGAAAGGTTTTTTAAAAGTTCTTATGTCGTTTCAACCATTTTCCTACTAGTTTAACCACTTGATAAACTCATCTTCACCTTAAGAATAGTAATTAATTTTTATAAGTGTTACTGTTCATTATGGTAAAAAATTAAGATAAACTTATTAGATAATATAAACTATTATTATTTGAAATATGGATCCATTTTTTCAAATTCCATTCCAAAAAGTGGAAAATTTTAATTTAAAATAAATCTCAATGATGCAACAAAAAAGAAGTTTTCTAAAGAGAAAGGTTTCAAAATTTAAAATAAATTATATACAAATTTAATATGAAAATGGATTACAGTGAACTAAAGTATACTAAGAGATATATACTAAAACTATTTTTAATTTTAAAACCATATTAAATAAATTTTTATGTTTTTAATTTCTTTAAAAGAAATGAAATTTCTTAATAAAAACGTGTTTTTTTTACTATTTATCGAAAAATTTATCATCTAAAAAATCTCAAAAATACAATATAAGATAATATAGACATGATTATTTCAAAAATGAATTTTATTTTATTAAATAAATTTTATAAAAGTGGAAAAAATAATTTTAAAATTAGTGCTCAAAATTCTATAAAACTGCTTCTTTGAAAAATATTTTTTTTAAGCATAAAATTTGATATATTATTATATATTTTCTAGAAAATAGATAATATGAATGACAAAATATTGATATAATATATAAATATCATTAAAATAATATTCTAAAAGTTATTTGTTAAATTTATTGAGCTAAAATTTTTTTGTGTGCATAGAAATAGTTTTTCCGAAAATGACTTCCTTTATTTTAGAATGTTTTTTTATTTTTATTTCAAATTAATTCATCACAAAAGGATAAATTTTGAATAAATTTTTAAACCATATATATTCATAATTTAGTTAATCTTATTCATACCCATCTTTCCAATGCCTAGGTGAAAACTACCATATTAAATAAAAATATTTTCATAGTATGTCATCTTTCATTTAATCTCAGTGTTGAGTGTAACGTAATCTAAAATTGGTGATGTGTGTAATGAAAAATAGTGATAATATTAAATTTATTTTAAAGAATATATTTTATAAAATCTCAGGGTGTAATAAATGAAAAATATTATTTTCTTTATATATTTCCATTTCTCAATTTATTCATCATATTTCTTCATTACTTTATTAAATATATTAAAAATGTTTCATTTTTCATCTTCGCATACAAAGAGAAAAAAATTTAAGATAGAAAAGGAAATAAATTTTGTTTCATTTCATTTCATATACACTATCATGAATTGTGATCATCAAAAAAGGGGGAGATTATAGGATTAATCCAACAACTCAATATTTTAATTCTAAAAAATCATGTTCCTTATGTTATTAATGAACATTATATTTTCTCATAGAAAAAAAATTATATAGAAAACACTATCAAAATTGATAATTATTGAAGTGATCATATCATTTTACCCTATGAATAAGTACAACTTATCATCATGGCTAAGTGACTATATAGAAGTGACTACTTCTTGAAATCTAATTATTTGTATGAAAAATAAATTAACTATGTATCATGTGAGAAACTTTTCTCTAAGTGTTTAACTGAATACATGTATACTATAAAAACCACATAGAGTGTTCAATTGAATTCATGATGGATTAAGCCTACTAAATTATGGATTTCTTTCTAGATAGATGGTTATTTTTTGTTACGTATTGAACCTACTACAAGATGAAAAGTATGGATGACATATGGCAAGAATGTGACTATAAGAAAGTGGCCATGTAAAGTGATCATGTAAAGTGACTGAAAGCTCATGACCATGTCAAATGACTTTATGTGACTGTGTAATATGACTATAAGAAAGTTACTAAGTCATGTGACCAAGATCAAGAAATAGTGTCAACTGAACGTGTCATGTAACCACAATATCAAGTGATCATAAGATAGAGTCGGCACACATAAATAAAGTCTATGTGAAAGTGAATGACTTAAGTAGTGATGAATATTTAAAACTTCAATGCCTATATTTCGAATAATTTACTAGATATTTAGATCATTTAAGGATTCCATATCATATTAATTCATACAAGGATTAATTTATCGATATTTTTCAATGTCTAATTATAAAAGGTTATCTATTTAAGAAGAAGACCAAATCATTTAAAAAATGATATATCACTTATGATAAAATACACATCACACATATTACTTCACTATGTGCCTCCAAAACACTCTATTTTGGCCTCTAGATGAAATATTAATTAGAATATTTATCAATGAAAACTTTTAAGAGAGTTTTTAAACCTATGATAGTTAGATTAAGCTGTTTCACAGACACTCCCTTCTTGTATTTACTCTATATATTTTTAGTATATTGTTGTGTTATGTTTACATTACAATGTATATTTATTAGAACTTGATTTTTTTGTATTGTATGTTACTACATACTCGCTCTTATTCCTTTTTACACCTTTTATCCCATGAATAACTATAAAATACAATGTGTGTAGCATGGACTACCTTGTGATCATCTTTAACTCTATAACCTGATTCAAGTGGTGGATCTATTTATTATTTAATAGACATGCTTGTCTATAACTGATTTTCAAGTGAATAGGATTATTTTTCAGCTTGATATTGAACATTTTGTATTTATTTCTACTACGTGTTAATTAGTTTTTGTTAAATTTTTTTAAAAATCATCGTATCCATTAAAAAAACATTTTAAATTATTACTATGATAGTTTTAATTAATAAATTTTTTATATACTATAATTGATGTGATTATATTTCGTTAAAACGTTAAAGTGGTTTTAAAATTATATTAACTAGATTATGATTGATCCTTCGATTAATATTTCAAAAAAATTAAATTATATATTTAAACTATTTTACATAACATATTTGTTTTTATAAAATGGGTAATTTAGTTTTAAATTGATTAAAAAATTCATTTTTATTAGAAACTCAATTCACCCTACCCCCCTTCAGTTTTCCACTCTCACGAACACACATATTTTATTTTAATTATTCTAATTAACTTTATATTATTATTGAATTTGTTATAGAATGAAGTAACTATGTTAAAAATTGATCTGATGGATGATGTGGTTATTATCCCAATCAGAAACATAATAATATAATGTTTGGAGTGAAAATTATCCTTGAAATTCCTACACAACACTCCCAATCTCTGTATAATAATGAAAACCATCTAAAGATGTTAAACACGCTAAGTAATGGGAAACTTTATATTGATCCCTTTATTAAAAAATGCCAACCCTCCTTTAGTGGTTCTTTTATAAGATCCTAGAACCAGATGCCAGTCAATAGTTCACTGATCCCAATTGACAACATGGCCTCAAGTGCATCTCCCATAATTCCAGTGGTTACAGACTAAAACGGAGGTCCTATAGTGTGTCCCTATGGAGACTATTCCCTCATTACAATAGTGTAACATAATTAAATATCAATAAAAGTTAGTAGTGGAAGCTGTATAATATTCAGACAATAGATAAATAGCACTAATATATAAAAATTCTTGAATTATCTCAAATACAATGATGAACATGTCATGTGTCTAAAAGATATCCAAAATAGGTAAACACTAATAAAAAAAATACATTTTCCAAAATACCAAAAAGTATAAAATCACTATATCTCAAATGCATCACAAGCCTTAGCAAAATCTTGTGTTCCCTTGTTACAAGAATGACACAAAATCAAGCATCAAACTATTGAAGCATTCCCCTATATCAACCTGCAATTATAAAGTTTTTTCAGGTATCCAATGTGTGCCTAATCAGGGTGTCTGATACAAACCCAGAAGGTAACTACAAAAATATCTATAACAAGTCTTGGTTGTGCAATAGAATGTGCTAAATAATCATTCAATGTAAAATAGGTACGTAATAAATTAATATAAAGTGCCCATTACATATCTAATATTATGAAAGTGATCTTGTACGGTACAATAAGGCTCCATACAAAATATTAACCAAGCACCTATAACAAGGAAGATACAAACAGGGAAGAAGAAAAGTTACACACCACACCATACAACTAGACAAATCATGTCAACCATGGCTTTTCTGTACATCATGAAGTGTTATAACATCTAGAGTCGAGTCGTATAATCAAGTGGTTCAAATATACCATGTTTGTGCCATATAATGAAAGTGTTAGACCATAAATGGCCAGATCCAAGGTGTAAAAGACAAAGTCATCCTCATTCAATCCCAGTATAATCTAGATGGAGACTCGGTTAGGCTTGATATGGGGTCCAAGGAGCATGTCACCAGACTATATCCACTGCATTCCCAAACAAAATGGATCCATGGGGTAGTAGTAAGTCCCAAGGCATCCCACAGAATCCATACCCTAGGAACAAACTCTATCCATGGAATCCACTACCGCATTCAAGATCCATAATACAAATGTCTATGATTTCTACTAAAATCATTCAATACTCATTACATTTATCAATTATCAAGCATCCAATTACACCCCATTAGTATACACACTCATAATCCACAATTCACATTTAAACACATTACATGATGTTACCCTATCATTTCCACAATCCCATATAAACCCTTCAATAAATAATCACATTCAAAGGGAGGAAAATAATATCATATAATTTAATTTAATTCATTTCATTTAATTAAATTATTCCACTAACTAGGAAATATCAAAACACACCCCTTGGGTAGTTCAAAAATTGTCAAAGGAAAAGGTAAATTACATGGAACGCCTCATGGGTGGCCCTAATTCGATATAAAACCAACAAATCATATTGACGGAACTAAGGGGGTTTCTAATAATTTTCATTTCATATAATTCTATTAATCAATACAAGTTCAGGGTCGCACCAAAAATTCTAGTGGGTTCCATAATGACAACAATCTTAATAAATTATTTAACCAATTGGGAAATTCATAGACCACCTACCATAGGTTGGTAGTAGGGATATTTTCAGGTATTATCACTTGATTCAACTCATATAAGAATTAAATTGAAGAACGTTTGAAGAACCTGAAAATAGAGAAAATTTTATTGCACCTAAATAGCACATTTGCTACTAACAATAAAAAAGAACAACATAAAGGAAATTGTGAACTCACCGATGCAGATCCAATGAGATCTTTGGTGCTTAATTCCAATATCAAATGGTGTAACAGGATAAAAATATACAATTTACCTTCAAGGAAATATATCCAAGATCATGGCTATGAAATGGGGTTATAATTTAAATTATGTTTTATTTAATAGATTAATTAGGGGGAATTTGTTAATTTTACCCAATTTAATAGGTTGTGCAGTTCGGATGCATGATTGGCCAAACTAGAAAAAAGCCTTTTTCTTCCCAATGAATAGGTTCTAGGCACTTAAAAATCCTCATACATCCCCTGGTGTACTCATAACCTCATAAGGTATTAACAAAACTTCATCATTAAGCATTGAAACTGAAATAAAAATGATTAATACCTCATATGAAAACCCTAATTCTTACAATATTCCTTAATTAAAGAAATTAGTCCTTGAATTTCCCTCTCAAGGGTGGTCAAGATTCATCTAAGAACAACTCCATCCCCTAACAATGTTCACCAACCTCCCACTCCCATGTCTCATCTTGTAAATGGCCAGGCCGCCACATCACTCATACCAGAGGAATTGGCCAACCTCAAATAACCTTTGTGCTCCTATCAACAATATGAATAGGATTCTCCTCAAAGGATGAATCTACCTATAACTCAATCTCCCTATGAATAAAATCATTAGATAGGTTCAAATTATTTCAATATAGTTGATATATATAGAAAATTTCATGCATGGCCCGATACCTCTAAGGTAACTATAATCAATAAGCTACTAGCCCAAATCCAACCATACTCTCAAAAAAACTAACATATTGTGGTGAAATCATACCATATCTCTTGATTCGACTTTTTTCAAGCCTTGGTGAGATACATAAAAATACCTAATCCCATACCTCAAACTCTAGAGGCCATATTTGGAAATCAACATAATATTTCTTTCAATATTGTGTTGTAGCCATCCACATCAAAATAAAATTGGCATTCTTATAAGTATAATGAATGAGACATGGTCTAGGTATAGCTATCTTTCCTACCTCTAGCTAGCACAAAGGTAATCAGCAATGCCAACCATACAAATCCTTATAATGTTTCATTAGTATAGTCACCTAATAACTTTTATTGTAGGTGAAATCAACCTTGGCTATTATTTCTCTTAAGATACCCCAACATCTTGGATGCATGATCACATCATATAATAAAACACATGTATTGTGTGCTCGGATTCACCATTAGTCCTAGTGTGGTATGTCATGCTTAGAAGCACCTATGTTCCTAGGGTATTATGTAAATTATTCCAAAAATAAGACATAAATAGGGAATCCCTATCTAAAATGATATTGTGAGGGACCCCATGAATTTATATTTTATCACAGACACAGAATGCCCCAATATCATTAACACATAAGGTTTCCTTTATCAGTAGTAAATGAGAAACCATCATGAGTCTATAAACAAGAACCCACACAACATTACTACAATGAGGCGACCTCAAAAAAATGTTAATGAAATCTATCTTGAATTAATCCAATTTACACTCGATAATAGGTAACTTCTGTAAAAGTTCAACTGCTCACTTATGTTCCACCTTCACCAGCTGATTGGTGAAACACCTCATAACAAAACCATATACCTCTTTTTTCTTACCCAACCACCAGAACTAACAATGTATGTCACAGTACATCTCAGGGACCACAGGGTGCACTATCCAAAATGAGGCATGAAAATCCCACATCATCTCCTCGCATACGTTAAATGGAACTCAAATGCATCCTAGGATATGCATATTTTCATTCTAATCTATAGTCTAACTAGGAAGAGGGTCCTTACAAGTCCCACTCTCCCTTAGGAACTCAAAATTATATATCATCCTCATCCTCACCCTATCAAGTATGATAGAAGTCATATCTAAGGATAAATGAAAATATAATCCCTAACTATCTTATACCTCCCAGTGAATCTAAGAGAACAAATATATAAGCATCCATATGTTATTGTCCTGCTGAACTGCCAATATCTGAGTCTTTCTTTTTAGTGCATCAGCCACTACGTTTCCTTCTCCAGGCTTGTATGAAATATTGATGTCTAAATACTGTACGTATTTAACCCACTATCACCACCTAATATTTAGATCATGCTATGTAAAAAATTTACTTAAGGCTTTTCTGGTCCATGTACACAACAAAACTTTCTCACATTTTTCAATTTAAAAAAAAACACAATTTATGAACAACTAAATCTCACTCAAGATCATACGTCGGGTAATTCTACTCATTTGGGCTCAGTTTTTGAGACCTGTACACTAAAACTATATCCCCATACATCAAAAAATCCCCATGATTAATACCTAATGTGTCACAATAAAAAGTGTATATCATTCCCTTCTATAGTAGAATCAGAACTGATGATTAATTCAATCTCCCTTTCTACTTTTGAAAACTATCTCATAGGTATATTTCCACACAAACATCATAGCCTTATTACTCAATCCCATAAATGGTGTTGCATGGTCTGATAATTCCTATATAAAATTCCTATAATATTCAACTCGCACTATAAATCTTCATATTCTAATGAAATTCTTCAGCCAGACTAGGAAATTATAGCTCTCACCTTCTCCGGGTCTACTAATACAGTTATCTCTTAGATAATATGACTCAGGAAGTCGATATTATCAATCTATAAGTGGAACTTTGTGAGAATAGAATATAAATGATGCTCTATTAGTGTACCAAATTGATATCAAGATGTTTATAATGGTCATGTCGATAGGGATAATACACTGAGATATTATCCACGTAAACCACCCCAAATAAATTCAGATTATTATTGCAAACTCAGTTCATCAGTTCCATAAAAACTATTGCCATTTTTGTGAGATTCAACAACATAACTAGATACAAGTATAGACCACAGGTTTGATGAAATTATGTATGAGGTATGTTTGTAGGAAGAACATGAACTTGGTGACATCCTAATATGAAATAAATTTTTTAGGACACCTGAGATCTTTAAATATAATCAAATAGGTCATCTTTTCATGGAATTGTATACTGATTCTTAACCATCATCTGGTTTAATTTTTGACAATCCACATATAGCCTAAGTTTATCATCATTTTTTTTTTGAAAAAATGATCTAAATACCCCACAAAGAATTATTGGGTCAAATAAACACCTTATCCTCTAAATCCTCTAACCGCCTCTTGAGATCTTGTAACACTATTGTATCCATCCGATAAAGAGGAATTGATACTGGTGCATCTCTTGAAACTATATCTATGGATAACTCCATGTCTCTCTCAAGAGGTAAACCAAAAAAATCATCTTGTAAAAAATCTCTAAAATAATCAACCACTAGAGGGAAGTCTACTTGGCATGATCCCTGATCACCCATATACAAACAAGTGATCTGGCCTATCATCCCACCCATTTCATGATGCTCAGGTCTATCTCATCTCTCCTACACATCCCATTCAACCATGTGAGTATAAAATTTGACCCCTGGTGAAGTGAAAGTCACCCTCTAGAAATAGAAATCAACATATTATTTAAATGCTAGTTGTTATTTCATCCCAAGAATGACATAAAAATCTGTCATCTCAAGGACATAGTGATTAAAAATGAAGTGACACCCACCAACCTCAAGGGGGGGGGCATCCTTCCAAGATGTAAATCATATTTTCCGACCCCAATTTTGTTTCTAGCATCATAATGCCCTCATAAAATATTATAATGATCCCAAGGCTTTTCACCATAGGGGTATATATAACACTATGTGATGCACCTATATAAAAAAAGATAAAATACATGAGTTGATGCTAATAAGATCATACCTTTCACTGTAGATGGTTTGATTCCCTTCTCCTTAGGGTAGGATGTACATAATAGATATTTCCTGAATCATAGCCCTGTAACACACCCTCAGTTCACGTAGTAGGCCCACACTGATGTCTTGGTGTAACTAGTGCCTAGATTCCTTATACATGACCACCAAAATCTCAAATTGAATGAATGGTACTACTCTATCTCTCTGTCTAATGTGGAGCTAATAAATATGACCTTGAACCTGGTGTCATAGATGAACCCCTACCACTAATTTCTAGAGGTAATTTTCTATAAAAATGTTGTATGTTTCCCATGATTCTACAAGATCCGAACTCGAATGGGTCTTGGTTTCACTGATTCTTCATATGGAATCATCTACCATAATGATGATAGAAAACTGATCTACCAGTACTGACTTCTTGAGTACTACTCATCTCACAAGAATCTTCCAAATGATGCTTCTTTCCTAAATCCATTGTACCACTAAGTCATGTGATTTCACTACTATTCTCTAATAATCCATATTTCCTGAGGTTTTTCCTATAATCATTGATTAGTTCAAAATTTTAATAATAAAGTTCAATCTGAACATGTTGACCTGGGATCGAACAAATTTTTTGAGACCTTCCTTAAGGATTCTCTCCCCCGATAACTCATCAGTAAGGTATGTTGGTACAAAATGTTTCAACTCTATAAAGCAAGTTGAGTACTCCAAAACATTCATTGTGCCCTACCCTAGACTCATAATATCACTAGCCTAATCTACTCATAGATTCTCAGGGTAAAAGTATTTGAAAGACCTAGTTTCAAAATCATCCCAAACCATATATCGTAGCATGTTAGCTTGGTTCAGTACATCCCACTATCACTTCGCTTCTCCATGAGGCATTTTAAGTCATGAGCTTCACTCTCCTCTCAATAGGTGTCTCCAGATGCTCGAAGATTGATGTCATAGTATCAATCCATAGCTCATCAGCCTGTGGACCACCATCCCCAAAACAATGTGGGTGAATGATACTATTTGAAAAGACATGTCAGCTTAGCCATAAACTATGCATGCTATGGTACTCCCTAAAAAGTTTACATGAAGTAATAAAATCCCTCATGGAACTATACCTCGGAACTTTTGTTTGGAATGATAGCTAGTTTCACTGCTATCACTAAAGGAGGATCCACTGGTATCCCATAGAACGCCACCTCCGAAGTATGGTCTTTGTCACTCTTCGGGCATACAACTAGATATCGTTGTGGTGGAATACCTCTACAATTCCAAACATCTTCCTTTGAAATAATTAATATAAAAGTTCATAGATAAGAGGTTATTATATGTGAAACAATTCCTATAAATAGGTCATACCACACAAACCACTCCTATATCTAGGACAGTATAAAATGAATAGTCATAAAATTCACTTGAGACACTGCCTCTTTCTCACTCAAAAGTCATGTCTAGTTCATGTTATCAATTTATAATTCCCAATTTCCATTTTAATTTCATAATTATTTCCCATTAATTTTAAATGGTTTATCCAAATGATCCACCAAATTATGATCCATGAGGTCCCATACTTTTTATGAACTAAAATATGGAATCAATTTAATTCACACCATAACATGTTATAGTCCAGACGAATCATGGTCTAGGACACAACATGCCACAATTTTTTTCATAGGGTGTATGGTATAGCCTAACTAGGAAAACACTGCTTAGGTTATGATAGGAACTCTACGTGTCAACCATGTTTATCAATTCGCTGCACAAAATTCCCTCCCAGCAATAGGTAGACCAATCACAACACCTATCACAACATCATGAAAATAGAAAATTCCTCCCATATAGAATGGAATAACACATCGCATGTGAGTTTCTATCAAGTGTGTAAAATGATTCATGATATGGAATATAGTCATCTCACCGAGTTGAAAAAAAATATAAACTGTAATAGAAGCAATCATAAAATTCCAATTTAAGTGTATCAACCAATGGTGGAATCAAATCAACTCTAACATTGAAAATACAGAAAAAAAACAATTTTCATTGGAAGAAATTTGGGGTTTTCATGTATGTGGTTTAGTTACACCAAAGCACAAATCATTAAAAAATTCCAATTCCATTATTTACCTATCTATTTTATCCAAATAATAAACCAAAAAATGAAAAACAAAATTCTTTAAGACCACTTTGTAATGTCCTGGACTCGGATGCCACTCAATCGTGCCTTGATCTTGGTTGGCCACATGGCCTCAAATACTTCTCCACAGACACCAGAGGCTTGAAACTAGCATTTTGGTCCTAGGGTGTGTTCGTGGGGAGACTATTCCCTCATTATCATAGTGGAACATATTGGAACATCAACAATAGAAAATGGAGGAAGTAGTATAATATTCATATAACTTATAAATAGTAGGAATGTATGAAAATTTCAGAAGTATCTTATATACAATGAAAAACATGACATTTTTCTACAAGATTTCCAAAATATGTACACTGCACTAGAATATAATACATGTCCCAAAAAACCCAAAATACCAAAAGAACTATCTCTTGATAGCACCACGTTCCTTAGTTCAGTCCCATGCTCCCCTACTCCAAGCATGGCACAAAATCATGCATCCAACAATGGGTTCTTTCCCCTGAACTTGTCTACATCTATAAATTATATGTTGGTACCCAATGGAAGCCTAAACTGTGTGAGAGTGTAAAAAACCGGAATTTACATGTAATTTTTTAATTAATTTGAATTATTACGAGTGTTTGAAAAATAACAACACATGATTATGAGGCCCGGAGAGCTTGGATTTTTTTTGAACTTTTTTAAGGTATGTTCAATAAATGTGTAGGCACTAATTTCTATATTTTGAATTAGTTCATTGATTAAAAATACAAGGGCAGCATTGAATTCGAAGCACCGGGAATCACTTAGGTGAAGCATAACTTCGACAGGAAAGGGTTGGACGAAAAATTTAATTCTTTGGACTTTATAAAAAAATGACTCTGTGATTAATTTTATTTTATTTTACCTTTGAGGGACAATGTTAGGACCGTAGAGCTGGTAGATCATTTTAATGAAGGTCATTTAATTACCGGTTACACATGGTTGTGAAACCGTACCATCGGGAGATTAATGGGTTCATTAATTATTTATTAATGAACCACATAATTGTGTGGAGTGTTGAACTAATTTTATTTTATTTAATATATTCATTGGAATGGGTTTTGAGAACCCGCAGGATTACTCTTGAAGAAGTGTTGGAGATTTATTCCTCCAACGAAGATTGGAGAATTTTTCGATACCATTGATGATTCGATCTAGATATCGATGAATGATAATGAACACTCTTTGAACACAGATCATCCTTCCCTCATCAGTAGTTCCCTCCAATGAGTTCTAAGTAGGGGTTTCATTTAAGAGTTTTTATCATCCATCTACCCTTCATGATGTATAATTCCTTCCCAAGCTGTAATGCTAACGCAGAGGGCCCGGGCCTAACCGAACAAGGCCCAGAACCTCTGCCAATATCAGTTGTAATTGTCTTCTTCATGGATGACAAACCAATGAGGAAGAAAGATAAATATGGGGAAAATGCAGTGATGTCGACACCCTGGTAGGATCGTAGCCGCAGTCGGAAATGAAAACAAACCTCTGGAGCTTCATCGGAGGCACGTAAAAGCTCCATCGGTGCGGTGATGCTGGCGACCAGAGGAGGTAGTGGCGCATGAAGGCATCGTGGTGGATAGAGTTTTCTAACCATTGTCAGCCACGTCGATGGTGGGTGGCATTTCACGGATGAGGGTCAGGTCTCCCTTCCACAGTAGAGGGAAGACCTGCACCTGCAGGTCCGGCTGTTGACCAGTCCACACGGACCGGTCAGGTAGAGTGGATCCAACTGGCCCCACTGTAAGTGGAACACAAACGGACATAGTCCATTCATGATTAGAGTAGACCCCCCCCCCCCCCCCCGTACAAGGCTGGCATCCATGCCCAACCCAATGCGTTAGGCTGGTTCCGTGGCCCAACAGACTGAGCCTGCGGTCTAGTCGGTTTGGGCCGGGACCAGCCAAACGAAGCCTAGCCAGACCGGGCTGGAGACAACCAGTTTGATCCCGGCCCAATAGACTGGGTCGGGTCAGTCTAACCGGGTCGGGCCGGACCCAAACACTTTTTGACCAAGTTACACTTAAAGGCTCATATATTCTAAACCGAAAGTCAGTTTGACAAATCTTCAATAGTGCTCGAATACTTAGGATAAGTCTATCCTTTTGAGATACTCCACATAGGTTTTGGATAATGTTGGATTATGGATGGTTTGGATCGAACTCGAATCCAATCAGGCTCTTAGTACTAAAATGCTTATATATTACAGACTGAGAGTCCGATTGACATGTCTTCTACTGAGGTAGAACCCTTATGACATGGAGGTTCTTAGGGTTAATTATTCGTGGGAATTTTTGGAGTTTGAGGTATGAACGATGGATTGAGGAGCGGATCCTCCTGGAATCAAGTGTTCTATGTGAGGGAATCTAGTGGTTGGATGTGATGTGGAGAAAAAATAACAATCTTCTGTGGGTCCGCACCTAGTGATCCCATGAGTTGGTCAGCACCTAGCGATCTTCTGTGGGTCGGCACCCATGGATCCTCTAAGTGGAGCAACACCCAGCGATCCTCTGAGTGGGCCAGAACCAAGCATTCCTCTATGGGTCAGAAACTAGTGATCCTCTATGGTTCAGCACCTAGCGATCCTCTCTGGGTCAATACCTCGTGATCCTCTAAGGGTCATCACCTAGAGACCTTGTGTGGTCAGGCATAAAAAGTCACCCGATAGAATAAGATTATCTAGCTTTATGACTAATCATCTTTATTAATGTACCTTAAGTTTTATACTTGGTTTGAGATTAGTCTTTTACTATGTTCTTGGGGATTGAGATCATGATTTGTGGTTTTTATTTGTGTAATTCTGTGAGACCATCTGGGGTCTCAGGGTCCCTACTGGGTATTTTTATACTCACCCATGCACAGGATTCACCTGCATGTTGTTGTGTTTTGTGAAGACGACGAACATCTTGGACCGAGGATTGGATGCTAGGACTGGATGGTGCACGGAGGTAACCAGTTGACGTAGAGAGTCTCATTGATGAGTCGTAACTACCCTCCAGGTAGGATCCATAGTGGAGGACCTTAAGAGCTATTTTACCTTTCTATTGTATTTTTCTTTTGGTTGGGTTTATATTCTGGCCTAATCTTCTTTAGTTCAAACATTTACTTTCAGCAGGTATACTATGTGGTTTCTTCTTGTTGTGTTCCTAGTCTATGTTTTTGTAGGTTTAAAGGAAATTCCATCCTATTTTTAGGGATATGCCTTTCCAGTTCTAGTCACCAACCCATGTATTATGCAAGGAAGGCTTGTATTATTCATGACATGGGCCCCGAGGGACTAGTCGTGACAAAGTTGTATCATAGGATTTACTTCTACTAAAGAAAAATGACTCTCATCTTTTCAATGGAGTAATAGTTTTATGTTTTTTGTGTACAATTTTTTGTTTCAAGAGTCTAGTGATGGTGTGGTAGCTGACGTATCCATACACCAGGACCCTGAATTCTTATTTCCAACTCTTTACACAAAAACACTGATTGTGAGTGTTTTTGACATGTTTTTTTTTCTTTTGATCTCTTTTGAGTCAGCTCACCAGGTATAACATATTTATCATGGTACATATGTTTCATTATAGAATTTTTTCACATAGACATCCATCCAGGATTCTAGATAGAGTTTGCGATGATGGCCCACCGAGTGATGAGGCTTCAGTGTAGGTTTCTCTTATAGAGATAGTACCTTTGGGTGGTGTACCGGCAGTACCACTACCTGTAGGGAAGCAGTTGTCACTAGCTGCACCAAAAGATAGTGCACACAAACATAGTGCATTTCAAAAGTTCCAGCAGTAGAGGCCTCTATGGTTTCGAGGTGAGACTGATCCACAAGCAGCTAAGGAATGGATGGAGGCTATGGAATGAGTTTTTCACCTAGTTAAGAAACCAGCTGACCAGATGGTGATCCTAGCTTCTAGTCTCTTCCTTGGAACATGAGAGAGATAGTGGAGCCTAATGATCTAGTTTCATGATGAGGTGACACTCTCTAGGTTGGAAATTGAGATCCTCTTCAAGGTGGTGTTTGTACCAGTGATTTTACACTCAGGACGTATTCAGGAGATATTTCACTTATAGCAGGGTATCCTGACAGAGGCCTATTACTCGGTGAGATTCACTGGCCTCTCTCACTACTCCACCAACATGGTACATGACCCTGTCATCAGGGCCCAAACCATTGATCAGGGTCTCCAATGGGAGATCAAATCATTGATGATATCGCTTAATATCCTGACACATGCTGTAGTGCTTGAGTGAGCACTATTGGTTGAGATATTCCTTACTAATCAGCCGTCGATAGGGTGAGTCGCCACTGGATAAAAAGAAGCCTAGTCATCTGTAGCAGGTAGTATACAGATGACGCAGAGGCCCAAGTGGGCCAGACCATCTGGAGGATGACCCCAGGACACAGGGTCGGAGGTGCGGTGATCACAAGGAAGAGGAGGTCATCTGAGGACTTGAGTATATTAGTCTTTCAGCAGATGGGGGAACATGTCTCGCCACTTTCTGAATTTTCTTGTGGATGATCATAAGATGGTTAAGGGGCCACCAAGTCAGCAATAGAGTTTCGGGCGAGGTGGTATGCAGGGCAAAAGATGTGGTAGAGGAGAAGGTCGTGTTGTAGGATGTGGGAAACGATTTTAGGTTCTACCGCCACCACCCCCATGTGGTCCACCCCAACCATAGGGAGTATGTGGATAGGGACGAGCTCGGCTTCAGTAAACCGAGGACAGTGACCACAAAGCTCCAGAGATGATTCAAGGTATGTCCTGTGTCTACTCCACCCTATCTGCAGTTCTTATAGACACGGGTTCGAGTTACTCTTTCATTTCCATGACACGCGTTTGGATCTCAGAGATTCTGGTGGAGGTTTTGGCTCGATCCTTATGATTAAAGACTCCTACGAGAGAGGATTAAATGATTACACACTGGTGCAGGTAGTGTGAGATCACTCTAGGAGGAATGATATTTAGATGGGATCTCTTAGTAGCAATGTCGAGACCTTATGACGTCATCTTGGGTATATACTGGCTATCCACATTCCATGCTCAGATTTACTATTTTAGGTGCAAAGTGTTCTGTGTCCGCAAGGATGGGATCAAGTTTTTCTTCACCCACAAGAAGGGGATCTTTACACCACAGGATGGACTTTCTTGAAGGAGGGTGTAGCTGATCACTCATCAGTTGGATAGCCTCACCCTTGGTGTAGTGGAAGAGAGGAGTTTGAGTTATCCTGTAGTGGTGGACCAGTATACTAATATATTTTCTAATAATGTTCTGGGACTACCTCCTCATAGAGAGGTAGACTTTTACATCAACTTTTACCCTAGTATGACGCTGATATTTACACCATCATATCATATGGAACTCGTGGAACTTCATGAGTTGAGGGTATGGTTGGAGGACTTGTAGAGGAAGGGGTTTGTACGGCCCAGTTTTTTTCCATGTGTAGCCCCGATTTGGCTCGCCAAGATGGAAGATGGGAGTATGAGGCTTTGTGGGGACTGTCAGGGCCTGAATCCGCTAACCATGAAGATTAGTTATCCTCTTCCAAGAATTGATGATCTCTTCGATAAGCTGAAGGTATATTGCTGGATTCTGAAGATATAACTCAGATCACGCTATCATCAAATCAGGGTACAAGATGAGGACGTACCAAAGACAGCCTTTAGATGCCGGTATGGACACTAAGAGTTCATGGTGATGCCATTCAGCATGGATAATGCTCCAGAAGTTTTCATGGGACTCATGAACAATATCTTTTAGCCTTACCTCGATTGATTCTTGGTGGTCTTCATTGACGATATCTTGGTGTACTCAGCGTCAGAGGAGGAGCACACCCTTCATCTGCATATAGTTCTGGATACACTATGAGGGAACTAGAATAATGGTAATCTCTCAAAGTACTAGTTCTGGATACAATAATTCCACCTTCTGGGGCATGTTATCTCATAGGCTAGAGGTGCAGTGGATCTAGAAATGATAGATCCAAGGCTTGTTTGGGAGACACCCATGAGTGTGACCAAGGTGTGGAGTTCCGTGGGGTTGGCAGTGTACTACCTGAGGTATGTACCCAACATTTCCAAAGTTGAAGAATCCATGTCAGCATTGAAAAATAAGGGAAAACCCTTTATATGGAAATAGAGATTACAACATGTTTTCCAGGATCTGAGGACGATATTGATGAGTGCCCCCATCATGAGGCTACAATAAGAGGGTCTTGGGTATGTACATTACTATGATGCTTGAGGGAATATATCGGGATGTGTCTTGATGTAGGAGAAAGTAGTGATTGCCTAAATCTCAAGATAGTTGAGACAAAACAAATATAACTACAGTACCCATGACCTAGAGTTAACAAAAATTTTCTTCACCTTGAAGATATGGTAGAACTACCTGATGAGTGAAAGGTTTACAGTATACTCTAATTACAAGAGTCTCAGGTATATCTTCTCACAAAAGGACATGAACCTGAGATAGTGATGATGATTAGAGTTCCTCAAGGACTATGACATTGAGATATTCTACACTCCTGTGAAGGATATTGTGGCGGCATACACACTCAAAAAGAGGTTTGGTTTACAGTTTTTGAGTGAGGTGACCAAGTAGCTAGCCATGTTGTGGTTATCTTTTTTGGATAGTGATGGAGCAGCATACCCCCAGTCTATGAAAGTAACTCTCCCACTCCTTCAGTGAGTTAGGGAGGCTTATCTTGGGTACTATGACTATGAGTCCCTTTGTGCTTGGATATCCTCAGTACAGGCTCAAGGGGTATTTTTTGATGGTGGGGTGTATGTCATCCTTTTCAGAGGATGAAACATCGTTCTAGTGACTCTATGAGAGGAGGTGTTGAGGGATTTTCACACATCCCCTTTGGAAGTACATCCTAGTGTGGAAAAGATGTACCAGGACCTTCAGCGTCAATTTTGGTGGACATGGATGAAGAAATAAGTGGCAGAGTTCATTTCAAAATGCCTCACTTTTCAGCAACTGAAGGCTGAGCACCAGGTTCCAATAGGCTTGACACAGCCAATTGAGTTACCGGAGTGGAAATGGAATGGTATCTCTATGGACTTCGTGATAGGGTTACTGCGTATATCTAGGGGCCATGACTCTATCTAGATGATCATTGACTGACTCGCCAATTTGTACCACTTCTTACCCATCTAAGAGCAGGGATCGGTAGATGGCATGGGATTCATCTATGTGCATGAGATAGTATGGATTCACGGGGTGCCATCGATAATCATATCAGATCACGAAGCTCATTTTACATCTGGGTTGTGGAAGGGATTGTAGGAGGCATTTATGACTCAGCTATGTTTGAGCACCGCCTTTCATCCACAGATAGATGGTCAGACATAGCGGACCATACAGACGCTTGAGGACATATTACATGCTTGCGTCCTTGATTTTGGCTATAGTTGGGAGGATTACTTTCCTTTGGTGGAGTTCTCATACAACAACCATTATCACTCAACCATCAGTTGATCGCCATTTGAGGCCTTGTACGGGTGACCATGCAGATCACCTCTATGCTGGACAGACCTTGGGGAGTCAACCCTTATGGGTCCAGAGTTGGTACATGCTACCACTGGGAATGTGAAGACCATCCAAGATTGGATGAAGACTGCACAGAGCTGTAAGAAGTCATAGGTCAAAAATATACAAATACCATTGAAATTTGAGGAGGGCGGTTATGTTTTCCTTCGGGTCTCACCTCGACAAGGATTGCAGATATTTGGCTAGGGTAGAAAGCTATCTTCTAGGTTCATTGGACCTTTTCATGATTCTCAGTAGAGTTGGTGAGGTGGAATTCCACCTAACTCTTCCCCAATAGATGCACAGGGTGCACGATGCTTTCTATGTGATGCAGTTGAGGAGATACGCACATGATCCATCGCACGCCATCGACTGGGGTGAGTTGGACATTAACGATGGGTCCACATTTTTGGAGTTTCTAGTAGAGAAAGAGGATCAACAAGAGTGGTTCCTTGGTGGATGGTTTATCCCTTTGGTGTAAGTTTGAATGTAGCATGGAAACCTCTAGGAGAGAACATGGGAGAGGAAGGATCAGATTCATGCTCAGTACCCCCATTTGTTTTCATAGCCATTGTTGTGGCTTTCAGGGAAGAAAATACCTAAGGTGGGGAGAATGTAAAGACCTATAATTTCCATGTAATTGTTTTTAATTAAGTAGAATTATTACGAGTCTATGAAAATTTATGGCACATGATTCTGAGGCCTAGAGATCCCGGAATGAATTTTTGACCTTTTTTTAAGGTATATTCAGTAAATATGAAGGTCAAAAATTCTTTCTTTTAAACCGGTTCATAGATTAAAAATATGAGGGAACTTTTTAATTCACAGTTCCATGATTTTCTTCGGCGAAGCTTAACTTTGATCGAAATGGGTCGTATGAAAATGTTAATTATTTGGACTTTACAATGAATATAATAATATAACTCATAGAGTTACTTTATTTCTTTTTTTAACCTTTGAGAAATGGTGGGGGGAACATAGAGTTGGTTGGCCATTTTAATGAAGGTTATTTAGTGACCAATTACACTTATTTGTGTGATCGCACCATCGGTAGATTAATGGGTTCATTAATTAGTTATTAATGAACCACATAATTGTTTAGAGAGTTAAACTCCTTTTGTTTTATTTAATCTAGGTGTGGGTGTGGGTTTTGGGAAACCATGGTAGAACTCTCTATGAAGTTATAGTGATGTCTTCCTATAAAAAATAATGTAGAATTTGGTGACTCCATTGAGGATTCAATCCAGAGATCGAAAAAACGCAAACAAACACCCCCCAACCATGGGTTCTCCTTCCCCCATCTGTAGCACCTTCTAATGAGTTATAGGTAGAGGTTTTGTTTATGAGTTTTTATTATTCATATACTCTTGATGATGTAGAATTACATCCCATTCTATAATGCTAACGTTAGAGGGCACGAGACACACCGAACAAGGCCCAGACCCTCCGTCGATCTTGGTTTTGATTGATTTCTTCATGGACGACTGACCAATGATGTAGAAAGATGGAAATAGGGGTCACACAATGACTAAAACCTCCCAAGAGTCCTGTAGGTGTAGTCTGAAAAGAAAACGGACCTTCAGAGCTTCACTGGAGGCCCGCGGAATCTCTGTCGGTGTGGTGGCGTTGATGACCAGAGAAGGTGGCTACCGGCTCTGTCTCTCTATGAGGAGGTGGTGGCATATGAAGGTGCCTCAACGGATAGGGGTGTCCAGCCTTTTCAGTTGCATTGATGGTGGTGAGCCATGGAGGAGGGTCATGGCAATGAGTCGAGACAGAGGGCGAACTTACACCCGTGGGTCCGGCTGCTAACCAGTGAGGAGGAGTGGTTCTAATTGATGCTAATATTGGTGGAACCTAAATATGCATTGTTCATTTTGGATGAAAGTGGACCCACCCACCCCGCCCCCCCAACCCACACACACACACACAACGGGCCAAGCCCAGCTAGGTGGGTTGGGCCAGTCATACAACCATGCGAGACAAGTCTGCGGTCCAACCAGTTCAGGATGGGCCCATCGGGCCGAGACCATAGCCTAGCATGTCAGACAGGGCCCATCCAGTTTAGGCCAATACCAGTAGACCATGTCGGGTCGGTCTGACCGGGTCATCCCAACCCCAGACCCATTTGACCCAGTAACGCTTAAAGGGTCATATCTTCTAAATCGGACATCTGTTTGAAAAACTGTCTACGGCACTAGAACCCTAAGGAATAGGTGGTACTTTTTAAATATTCCACTTGGGTTTTGAAGAATTTTGGATAATGATTAGGTTGTAAAAAATTTGAATCCAACCAGTCCATCGTCTCTAAAATGCTTATAACTTACAGACTGAGTGTCTGATTGACGCACCATTTATTGCATCGCAACCCTCATGAGATGGAGGTTCTTCAGGTTACTTCTTCATGAGACTTCGTGGTCATTGAGGTACGACTGATGTATTGAGGATTGCATACTCCCTGAGTCTAGAATTATAAGTAAGGAAATCTAGTTGTTGAATATGACATGAATAAAGAATAGAGATCCTCCATGGGTCAACACCGAGCGATCCTTTGAGTAGGTCAGTACCGAGCCATCCTCTATGGGTCAGTACCTAGAGATCCTATGAGTGGGAAATCAACCATAAATCATCTATGTGGGTCAGAACCCAACGATCCTCTGAGGGTCAGCACCTAGCGATCCTCTATGGGTCAGTACCTAGCGATCCTATGTGGGCCAGCACCTAGAGATCCTCTATGGCCTAGTACCTCACAACCTTGTGTGGACTGGTAGAAAAATCCACATGACAGAATAATATGATCTAGATTTATGACTAATCATCTTTATTCATATACCTTACATTGTATACCTAGTTTAAGCTGAGTCTTTTACTTTGTTCTTTCTTATTGAGATCATGCTTTGTGGTTTTTCTTTTATGGATTTCTTGGTGACATTTAGGGGTCTTGAGGTCCCTACTGGGTATTTTTATACACACCCCTGCATGGGAATCACTCGCACCTTGTTGTGTATTGTGAAGATGACAGACATCTTTGCCTCGGGATTAGGAGCTAGGACTAGATGGTGCACAAAGGTAACTGGTTGATGCATAGAGTGGCAGTGATGAGATATACCTAACTATCAGGTTGGATCCTTGGTGGAAGACCACATGAATAGTTTTTTCTTTTCCAATGTATTTTTCTTTTAGTTGGTTTTGTACTCTAGACCATTATTCTTTAGTTCACACTTTTAAATTCAATGGTTATACTACGTGGTTTGTTCTTGTTGTGCTCCTGGTCTGTGTGTTTGCATGTTTAAAGAAAATTCCTTTCCATTTTTATCGATATGCCTTTCTACTGCTAGTTTCCAAACCTTGTCCTATTAAAGGAGGGCTTGGGGTATTCACGGAACGGGCCCCAAGGGACGGTTCATAATAGTAGGATACAATTTTAGTAGGAAACCACTCAATGATCTATAACAAGTCCTTGCTTTACAATATAACAAGCTAAAGTAGGGTGAAAATAAAATAGGTAACCATTAAATAAATATTTACTTCTTTAGTAAATATTAATTTCTCATGTCATATCTACTAATAAGAAAGTGATATTGTACATCCTAATAGGGTTCCCTAAAAAATATTTTCAAGCTCCTATATCAAGGAAGCTACAAACAAAGAAGAAAAAAAGTAACATGACCTCTCTTTATAGCCAGACATATCTTGTCAACCACGTCCTTTCCACAAAACCAAAAGTGTCAAAATATCAACTTCTGAGTTGTATAATCAATTGTATTATATTTACCTTGGTTGTTTGGTATAATCAATGTGTTAGACCATGAAGGGACGGATCCATGGTTTAGAAGACCAAGTCATCTTCATCGAGTCCTAGGATCATCTCAATGGAAACTTGTTTAGTCTTGAGATGGGATTCAGGGAGCGTGTCACCAAACTATGTCCAATGTGATCCCAAACAAACTATATCCAAGGGGTATCAAAGTCCAAGGAATCCTAAAAAATAAATACCCAAGGAGAAAACTCTATCCATGGTGTCTAATACCGCATTCAATACCCATATGAGAAACGGCTATAGTATCTAATGGAATCATTCAACACTCATTCAATTTATCAATTAAAAAGAATACAATTATAGCCCATGAGTATACCCACTCACTATCCAAATTTGACATTTATACACATTAAATGAGTTTGGCCACTCATTTCCACAAAAACATATTAACCATTCAATCAAGAATCATGTGAAATGGGAGGAAAACATCTCATATATTTCAATTTAATTAAATTCATTTAATAACGAGTTTCCTCTAACTAGACAAGATCAGAATACTCCCCTTAAATAGTTCGACAATATTAAATGATAATGTTAAATTACATGGAACGCTCTGGGTGGCCTTGGTTAGAGAAACAACCTCCACCTTATCTCAAGGGAACTAAGGGATTCTATATCAAGTTCCATTTTATCAAATTCAATTAGAAAATTAAATTTCATGGCCATAGCAGAAATTTCAGCATGCGGAATAGTGGAAACTACCTTAATAAAGACCCAAAAAACAAGAAAAGTATAGACCACCTACCATAGGTCAGTAGTAGTGTTCATGTCTAGTATCAGCTTCTGATTTTACTCAAATCGAAATAAAATCAAAGAATGGATGAAAAACCTAAAAATAGGGAAAATTATCTTTCCTCTAAATAGTAAAGTAGATACCACAAAGAATGAGAAATAGTACAAAAGGAATCAATAACTCTCTGATGTCAAGCCAATGAGAATGATATTTATTGATTTTGATATCATATGGAGGAATGTGATAAGAAGCTAAAATTATAAATCAATGAAATCCCTCCATGACCTTGGATGTGAAATGATATGCTAATAAGAATTTGGTTTCATATGATAGATTGATGAGGGGAAATTTGGTTATTGTGACCCAATTTACTAGCTCAAATGGTGTGGCCTTATGGTTGGCCAATCCATGCGCCAATAGTGTTCCCTTTATGGTCGGAAGTGGCACATCACATTGTTAGCATGCACAGTTTGAATAACCATGCGAAAACTAAAAAAAACTCATATGCCAAAAATTATTCAGTTTTTTCATGGACGTACCCCAAATTTTATGGTTTTTCTAACCGTGTAACATGTAAGAATACATTATCTAGCCTTTCATGGATATAATTAATTGTGATACTGTCCCTGCATGGTTTCTACTAATTTTTTGGAAAGACTTTATCTTCCCAAAAGATGGGTTCTGGGCTTGGAATAATCCCCAAACACCTCTGGTAAACCTATTACCTCATAGGGTATTCACAAAAGGTCAAAATTAACCATTTAAATTGAAATAAAAATCATATTTACCTTATAAAAAACTCAGGTTCCTACATCTTCAAACCCACTATTTTTGAAAAAATATCAATATAATATTGAAGATATTTCATGCCCTCCATTACTTAATCAATGAAAGTTCATTTTATATATTTATCCTTGGGAAGTTGAGTCTAACCAGAGGTGGATCCTCATTAATAATGTGATAAAAAATAATGAAGCAGACTCTATGGAATGTTATGAGTTAAAGAAACAATTCTTTACTAAATATTCTCCTGGAACTCTTCACATGAAAAAAGGAGAGAGAGTCCCAAGAGTTGAAACAGAAGGAGGATAAATCCATTGTTATATATGAAAAAAACTACTCATGGATCACAAGGTATGACTCACATTTCATTACAAACACTGAAAATAAGATTGATCATTTATTTAGTGGCCGAAAACCAAGTATTCAAAAATAGTTAGTTATAAGAGACTTTGGTGGATATATAGAAATGGAAAGATGTTTGTTTAAGATGGAAGTGGGATCTCGACACTATTATTATTCAAGAGATTAAAAAATAGACTATCATGGTAACTGTAATGGAAAATCACATGGAAAGATGATATTTCAACTATCTACAATCTTAAAATATGGGTTGAAGCACTCAAGAAATTGACTGAAAGAGTCAAGAATATTTTTACCTATGGTAGAGCAGGACATCAAGAATTTAATTGTTTAAAGTATTCAAATAGGCCAACCAATTCAAGAGATGATAAGAAGGTATCATATAATTCACCACCCACATTTTTATGCTTTAAATGCAGGGAATAGTGGAATTACACAAATCAATGCCCTAATCCCAAGGTAAATAATTAATATAGAACCCAGAAACATCCAAGACCAAGGGAACAAGGAATAGATGATACAATCACTACTTATAAAGTGTATCATGATAATGAAGTGGTTAAAGGTACACTTATTCTCAACTCAATATCTATGAATATCTTATATGATTTTGGTTCTTTACATTCATTCATATCATATATGTTTGTTAAGAATGTTGATTTTCCACCAAAAACAATTGATATTTAATTATTGGGGAAAATACCAGGATGTTTGTTGATTTGATCAAAGGTATAATAGTCCTATTTGATTATATTATATGGGAAGACACTTCCTGTAACACCTCGATATTTTTTATTATATTTTTCTAAATTAATACTATATTTGAAAACATACTCCATAAGAAGCGAAATAAAATGAATCATGATATATTATATTAATATTAGGAATAAAATTTAAAAATTATAACATATATTATAACTAATAATATTGTATTCAATATTAAATGTATACGAAATAGGAGTACGATGCTCTGCATTTTATTTGGGAATTTTATAATAAAAGAACTTTTCTTTATATATTTTATTTTCATATAAAAGATAAATTTTAGAGTTTCAATTTTATAAAATAATTTCATTTTTGAATTCCTAATTTTAATGTTATCTTAATATGAATTTTCAATATTTATGTAAAATAAATGATGTTAAAGTGAATAGTGAAAATATCATTTTTTCCAAATTGAAATTTATTGTAATTTATCAATAGTTGAGAATGACCTATAATTTTATAAAAAAAAATTAATTTATTTAATATTTATAAAATTATTCAAACTATGTAATTCAAAATAAAATTTTGAACTTATAAAACCTATGTTTAACCTTTTATAATATAATTAATATTTTATTTTTATTTTTGTATTGTTTCAAAACAAATATTTTAATTAAAAAATTTAATGATAATATTTAGTTTTTGATTGATTTGGAAGCTTCATAACCATTATATTTCAAAATATACTAATTTAGATTATTAAATCCAATGGAATAGATAAATTTTTACTTCAAATAAATCTTAAATTTAAGAACACACTTTTTCTATAAAATGGTTTTTATGCGTTGTGTACACTAATATAAAAATAAACATTAATAGACTTTAAAATTAATATTTTATAAAATTAATTTCATATTGTATATCAATATATTTCTATTATTTAATAATTTATATTACTTTTTTAGGAAAAAAATTAAGTTACCAGTGTAAATATTAATAACCACAGAAAAACAGATATATTACAAAGAATCATGCTTTTCAAAATATTTTTTTTGAAATTAAATGGATCTATTTTAAATTAAGACTGTAATATTATTTTTAAAAATATATATGAATTAATTAACACTAATTTAATTGGTAATAATCATAAAATAACATTAATAATACTTAATGATTAAAGTGAAAATTTTTAATTAAAACATTTTTTCAACTTATTACATGTTTTAATTTAAATGTTACTTTTCCCTTATTTTTAAATTTAATTAGAATAATTAGAGTAAAATTTTGGATTCGTTATGTTAAAAAATTAAATAATGGTTGTATAATACTTTTTGATAAAATAATTATAACGAGTAATATTTAATAAAGATAAATATGTGTTAAAATGGTTAATCTTATGTGGCACAAATTATACTAAATAAATTTGACACATAGAAGTTATAAAATAAAATTTATAGGTTCTAAATTCATACATACAAATCTAACCAACATTTACCCACCTAACACACTTAAATCTCATGAAATTCCATTCCTACCCCTTACATGACATTATTTTGTTAAGATTTGTCTTTCTTTTTCAACTATAAAATCAGTTCACTCACACCCTTTTCAATCCACATTCCCTAAAACAATTTCCTAATAATTCCATCCCAATTTAATAATTTGAGATATACTATATAGATTTTTTGGCTTTCAACATCAATGAAGTTCTTCAAGTCCTTTATTTTTTAAGTATACTTCAAGAGAAGATCCAAATTCATAACCTACGTATTACATTCCTATTAAATTACATTATTTATCCTTATCATCCACCCACATCTAGACCCTCATAAACACAATCATATAATTACATCATTATAATCAACATAGTGAAAAAATTTATATATTTATTTTATAACCAATATCTATTCATCTCCCATTCAATCGAAACAAATGAAAATCATTCTATTGTGCATGTGCGGACTATGACCTCCATGAACTACATGTTTAATTTTTCATCTCCAAAATTATTGGATATTTATAGAAATAGGTTTAGTTAATAGATAATCTATTTATATTATGACTTATATTATATAAATATATTTTAGGAATTATATAAGTAACATTAGTAATAAGAATTCATTGTAAAACTAACCATCCAAAACAAACATAATAATAGGGAAAATGTATATTTATAAGTAACAAATTCTTTTTAATTTATTTTATTCTTCTAAATATTCCCAATTTTGATTCATCACATTAATGAAATCTAAATAATTTCATTACACTTCTATTATAACGATATTATAACAAAATAATCTCTTCTATATTCATAATCACACATAGATTGTAGCATATTTTTGTTGGGTTGGATTAACCACTTACCTGAAAAATTATACTAATTTTTATCAAATATGTAATTATAAAATTAATATTGTATATTGATAATTAAATTTTTTGTTTTCTAGTTTTTTATTGTTAATATTAAAATTTAACTCATTAATTAATTTACCACCGTTCATTCTCTAAAATTCACCAAAATTTTCTAATCGCTAATTTCTTCTACAAGAACGATAAAAAAAATCTTATAGAATGAGATTATAAGTTTATAAAATTTCATAACACTTAATTATAGTACCTTTTAAGATTTTTTAATGATGTACTAGTGGAGAAGAGGAAATAAAGACGGTTCAGTTATGAAACTAGTTTAGAATGATCATGATTACTCAATCCTGATATTGAAAATAGATAACAAATTATAAAAATAAAGAGAATAATTCTAAATGATTTTTATATATTGTTATAGATATGAATAATTTTTTCAAATATTTTATTTATATGTTTATATTTTTATATAGGTGATTAGAGTGAAATAGACTAAGCAACATTTCCAGGGTAGGGTTTCATCAACTCAATTTCCAATTCACTAGGTTATATCCTTTCTTACTCGAATATAATTTTCAGTCATTCTTAGATCCTATTGTCCCATTATATTATATGGTATTTCCTTTTTTTATTTTTGTAAATTATTTATCACCATCAATAACTACTTCTTTGATAAAAATATTTCTAAAATAAAAGCTTATTTTTTTATAATAACTATAATTTTTACCAATGAATCTTTTCTTACATGTCCATGTTTTTACTATCAAAAGTATTTTATTTAATTAAATAAAAAAAAATATTTTATTTATTATATTTATCTTATTTAATTTACATATTTTATCAAATTAATTTCTTTTAATGTTTTTTCTATGTAGTTTTTTTCTTTAAAACAACCTAAAAAGATTAATAAAGGAATTTATTTACATTATTTATCAGTAATGATTTATTATATTATTTTTTTTCAAGGATATATTATTTTTTTTTATAATATGTTTTTAAAAAATATTCTATTATCCTTCTAAAAAATGGTTTTGAATGTAATTTTCTCTTTTTTATAACAATCCTTAAATGGTTTTATGAATGCTTTTTTATTTTAACTTTCATTTTTACTCCATGGGTTATATCTCATGAAGTGATGTTTTGCTCACCCTTTATATATTATAAAGAAGTTATTCCTTTTATAAAATTTAATTTTTCATATCATATGATATCTTATGTTTATTTTATGTGATGTTTTACAAAATTTTAAGAAACCCATTCTTTTTCATGGGTTATTTAAGATATGATGATGATTGATTTTATGTGGAACACATATGTAAGGATGATGATGGGTGTGGTACCATATCACCTTGTAATTAATTGGATAAATTTGATATCTCATGAGATAGTAAGTCATGTAAATAAGGGGTTTGTTTACACTGGTATATTCCTAATGATATTTCTCTCATTTTCAGGTGTGGACATAATTATTTTTCTCTTATAGGTGTGGGAATAATTAGTTTTAAAACAATAATATAGTTTTTTCACATTTTCAAGATTATTATATTGTTATTATACATGTAAAGTATGATTTTCCTTTTTCATGATATCCAATGTTTTCATTTTATGCCTTCTTTTTAAAATATTTCACACTCTTTTGTCGTGATTACATGATTTATAATTATTGAGATGTATTTTGAGATATTTAAAAAATATTAAGCATAATTAATGATATTTTGTGATTTTATTTATATATACCATGTTTTAAGATTATCCAATAAGGTCCCAAGGTCTTCTAATACTATATTTATTCAATCATCGTGTTTATGATCTTATACAATATGATTAGATTTTCCCATACTAAGAATCTAATATCACTCATTCATTATGCTTTTATTACCTATGTTATGAAGATGATTATATCATGTGTGATCTCTAAAACTATAGAAGAAGTATTATATAGAATGTTTCACAATACTAGTAGAATAAGATGTTTATATTTCTAATATCCAATATAATAAACTTTACAGTCCTTGGTTTTCCTGACATTTTATGATAGATATTACATAAACCATAAATTAATAAATTATTTAAGTTATGAAAATATTTTTTTACTTTAGATGGAAGTATATCAATAATTAGTTATTTTGTTGATTAATTTATAAATATTTAAAAAAAACCCTTGGGATAAGTCTATGTATAGGATAACATCTTGAAATTTTGATAAAATAGATATTTTATAGTATTATTGGGGATAAAATACTTGTATAGATACTACAAGTGGATCAGGCTCTATCACATATTTATCTTGGGTTAGTAACCCTAAAAGGGGAGTATTTGATATTAACTCTATCCCCACATGATGAATAATAAAGAGGCCTCATTTCACACAAATTTTAACACTCAAAGGGGTGTATTATATGGTTAATCAAATTATAATTACGATCCATTATGAAGGATTTACAATTTTAATAAATTAGGATAGGAATTATTGGAGAAAAAAACTTAAAGAAACCTAGATTAAACCGAGAGTGATTCGGGTTCGAATGGATGATAATTCTATTTTTTAAAAGATTAAGGCATTTTGAGGATGATTTTTCATGAGATAATTTTGATAATAATATTATTTTGTTATTTATTCATCACTCATGTTAAGGTATTTTGGTTTTATAAATGGATAAATCATAATGGAATCAACTTAGCAATTGATCCCATGGAAAATGGGAAGATTTTCCCCACAAGAAACCTAATGGGGTAGGACATGTTGTAAAAAATATTATGATTATACACAACCATATATCAAAAATTTTGATTAGCAATATAAAAATAGTTGAAATAAAAAATAGCTAAATAACATAATGATAGGGACTGATGAAATTTCATGTGCCAAAGATGATTATGGAAATATTGTTTAGATTTATTTTCATACCAAAAATATGGGAAGAGAAAGCCATGGGATTGTTTCAAAAGAAAAAAGAAAATTTATTATGTGTACAAATATATAAATTTGATATCATATTTGAAAATAGATATAAATATTCAATCCAATATTATAGAAGGTATAAAATTTCTAATTAATACACCATCCACACTTAAATCCTCAAATAAAAAGTGTTTTTAGTTTATGTAAATCGAAACCCTAACCCTGTACTACCAAGGATAATAGAAATCAATGACCTTATCGACCAAGGTAACAACTCTAGTACCAAAATAAGTCATGAAAACAAACATTAAAAGGTATGATCAACCTCCACATTAGGTTTTTGGATACTGTATTTTTTTCTAAAAACCCGAGTAATCTTAAGAAGTTTTCTAATAATATTATATCATCATCCTAAGGATTATAATATTGAAGACAACATCCAGTTCTATGAATATTGTATCCCAAATAAATTTTTTTACAAAATTTCTCCATGAAAAGCTTATTATTATTCATTTATATAAACTTAATGTGATTTTAGAAATGGATTGGTTCTCTCCACTTAGAGGAAAGATTATTTGGAATAATAAAATCCCATTTCAAATAAACCTTTGATAGTATATACTAGGATGATTATTGAAACCCTTTATAAAAAAATTATATAATTTAGATCTTTATACCTAATAACAATAATCTCTCAGCTCTACAGGGTGAAGAATAAAACTCAATATTAGGGATCAAGCAATTCTATGAGAGGAAGATATGTTTCCTAACATTGAAAGGATCATATATCTCTAGGAATTATATATTTAGTTGCATATAAATATTGAACGCCTTTAGATATATTGCATAGTGTATGATAATGATAATTTTATTGATAAAATTGATTTAAGGGGATATAATGTAACGCCAAAATATTTTGGATTTTATTTTTAAAATTAATATTATATATGATAGCTTGCTCCACACACGTCATCAAACTAAAGTAGTCCACAACATTTTTTATTAACATTATTAATAAAATTTAAGAATAATAAAACCTGTAGTATATAAAAATATTTTAATCAATTATAAATTAATATAAAATAGAATTAAGAACACTTAGAATCTTAAAATGGATTTTTTTAATAAAAATAGTTTTTTATATATTGTATTTTCATCTAAAATGTAAAATTATAAATTTTAGAATTTTTATTTTGTAAAATTAATTTATATTTTGAATTCATCAAATCAAAATTATCCTAATTTGAATTTCCTTATCTTCTAAAATAATTTATTTTTAAGTGAATACTGAAAAATACTATTTTTACCAAATTGTAAATTTTATGATATCATCGATATGTTAAAACGCAATATAATTTTGTAGAAATATTTAATAGGTTAACTATTAATTTAAGGTGAAAAGTTTTTTATTTTAAATTAACATTTTAACTTATAAAACCTATCTTTAATATTTTATAACATAATTAACATTTCATTGTAATTTAAAAATTATTTTTAGTCATTTATTTTTATGAAATATTTTAATGGGAATATTTTATTTTGGATTTATTTAAAAGACACATAAATATTTTTTTTATATCAAACCAATTTATATCATTAAATTCAATCATATTGATAAAATTATAATAATAAAATTTAAACTTATAAACACACTTTTTAAAAAAGGGTGTTTATGCGTTATGTGTGCTAATATTAAAATTAAATTTTCTGAAATTTTGAAATTTTATTTGATAAAATTATTTTAGTATTTTATATTAAATGTTTCATAATATTTAATAAGTTTAATTTCATTTTAGTCTCAAAATAAATTCACCAATCAAAATATTAATTACTATGATAAAATGGTTATTTCTCAAAGAATGATAATTTAATAAATTTTTCTTCTTTTAAAATAAATAGATATATTTTCAATTAATACTATAATATTATTCTGAAACATATATAAACTATTACTAATAATCATTTAATTTTTAATCAATTTTAAATAATATTATGAAATGATAATTACTAAAATGATATTTCTTCGACAAAAAGTGTTTTTCAACACATTATTTGTTTTTATTGAAAAGTGAATTATCAATTATTTATGTATTTATTTATATTAAACTATATCAAATTTTGGATTTATAATTTCAAAATTTGGTTATAAGGTTCATCTAATATTTTTTTGATAAATAATAACCATAATTAATATTTATTCAAGAAAAATAAGTGTTAAAATTTGTAATACAATATAGCTCTAATTTTCAAATTAAATTAACACATAGACCTTATAGAATACATTTAGTAGGTTATAAATTCTTTACTAGATATATCCCCAACATTTCTCCACCAAACCCAAATAAATCCCATGAAATTCCATTCTTACACCTTACCTAACATTCTTTTCCAACGATTTGTCACTCTTGTTCACCTATAAAAGGATCTCACTTTCACCCTTTTCTAGAAACACCCCTAGTTCAAAATTCCTTTAAAACATTTTTCAATTTTTTATTCTAGAGACCCTATCAAATTTTCATATTTAATCCACATCAAAGTTCCTCAAGACCGTAATTTCCGAAGGATGCTTCAAGAAAAAATCTAAATTCAAAATGTAGGTATTATATTCTCTTTATAACTTCCTTTCTTTATCCTTATCATCCACTATCATAAAAACCCATTATAACAATATGTACATAATTAAATTATCATAAATAATTTACTGAAATTTTATTAAATTAATGGCATAACCATTATCTATTCCTCTCCAATTCAATCAAAGGAAATGAAAATGTTTCTCATGTGCATGTGCGGACTACCGCATCCATGAACAATCCATTTCATTTTTCATCATCTCCTTTTATTTATGGTTATGGAAATGGGTTTAATAAATATATATATGTTATTTTTTCATGATTTATATTCTATAAATATAAATTAGTCATTCACAATTAATATTAGTTATAATGTTTCATTGAAAAACTTACTACCAAAAACAAACTTAACAAAAAGGAAAAGATATTTTTTATTAGTGAAAATTTATTTTTCCTTTATCTTTTTATAATTGTAAAAAAAAATAATTAAAGTTATTAATAAAATATAAATAATTTAATAATAATTTTTATATCATATTATAACAAAATATTCTCTTCTATAGTGATACTCACACATAGATTATAGTGTATTCTTGTTGGTATGGTTCAATCCCCTACATGAAAAATACAATTAATTTTTATAAATTTGTAATTTGAAAATTATTATTTTATATTAATAATTAAATAATAATTTTTTTATTTCTTTATTGGTAATATAATCATTTAACTCGTTAATTAAGTTACCACTATCTATTTGTTAAAAATCACCAAAACATGGTCGTAACTTATTTAGTTTAGAAGAACTATAACTAAAATTATTATATAATGAACTTATAAGTGTATAAAATCTCCTAAAACAAAAATTCTAGTAATATTTATGATCTAGTAATGATCGACTTTTTCGTAATATTGAAGAAGAACATTATTATTATTGAACTAGTTCAAAAAGATCAAGATACGCACACCAAATATGGAAAATAGATAATAACTAACAAATATACATGTAGAGACTAATTGTAAATTATTTATATAAAATATGATATGTATTAATAAGGTTTTTAAATTGGTTATTACAATTGTTACTTTTGTTAAATATTAGGTTGGTGTGCAATCAATGATGTAATAATTCAAGGTAAGGGTTTTTTGACTTGTTTTCTAATTCATTAGGTCATAGATTTCTTACTTGGTTATAATTTTCAATATTTCATAGAACCTTACATTCATATATTTCATATGTAATTTCTTCTTAATATATGTCAAAATTACTTATAGTTTTAAATAACCAATTATTTAATAAAAATATTCCTAAAATAATATTGTAATTTTTTTAAGTATAACTCCCACTCTTAAAAATAAATATTTTATTCCATATCTATGTTTTTTCCTATCAAAATTCCATTAATTAATGAAATAAAAATATTTTTTCTCTTTTATGTTTATTATATTTTCCTTTGATGATTTTATTAAAGTATTTCTATATTTTTTTTATGTGTATTTTTCATTAAAACCATCCAAAAACCTTAATAAATTAATTTTCTCATAATTTTTCAATCTAGATCTATTATCATGATTTTTTTATTTTTAAGGATAATTTAATTCTAAATATTTATAATAATTTTTTAAAAATTATTTTATTTTCCTTCTCAATATTTTTTTTGAAATTAATTTTAACTACATATTTTGAAATAATGATTAAAAGTGTTGGTGAAATCTTTTTTATTTTTACATTTTCCCCTCTAAGGTTTATCCATCATAAAGAGATTTTTTGATCACACAATATATGTTATTATGATATTATTCCTTTTAGAAAATTTGATTCTTGATATACTATGATATCTTAAGTTTATTTTATGTGTTGTTTTGGAAAATTTTGAAAAACCCATTCTTTTCCCTTAGGTCCATTAATATGTGATTATGATTGATTTTAAGTGGCATATATATATAAGGACGATTATGGGTGGGGTCCTATAATTCTCTCTAATGAATTTGTTTAAATTTGTAACTCATGATATATTCAACCATGGCAATAATGATTTTGTTCAAAAAGGCATGGGTATTATACATTTGCTCAAATATTCAGGTGTGTACATAATGATTTTTCTCATATATGTATTGGCATAATGATTTTTCTCATAAAGTTTCTTATATTGTTATAGTTATTATATATTTAAACAAATTATCAAGTTATTCCAGATTTCCAAGATACCTTTAGTTTTTATGATATTATATGTTTTCATGTTATGCATGTTTTTTAAAATTTATTTCTCTATTATACCATGATAACATGTTTTATGATTATAAAAATTTATTTTGAACAATTCCATAAATTTTATTCTTCCTTAAAAAATTTCTTAAAATTTTATGATCCTCTACAATGTTTTATGAATGTCATTTATGGTCTCAAGGTCTTTTAATAATATATTTATTTATTCTATATGTTCTCTTCATGTTTATTATATGATACATTATGATATTTTTTCCCCTACTGAGAATCTAATCTCTCCCCTTTACTATGTTTTTTTAAGTAGTTAATATGATTATATCATGTGATATGTATAGAAATGGTCTATAGGATCCCAATTTTAAAAAAAATATCACAATAGTTATAGAATAAGATGTTTTAGTAACTAATATCTAAAATATAGAAATTTATAATCCTTAGGTTGTGTTACTATTTGTAAGATATATAATTTAAATCATTAAATTAATGTATTTTTGAAGATATGTTTAGATTGGTTATCTTTACTTATTATAGATCTAATACTCATTCCCTTGGTGAACTTGGATGTGATATTGGGAATTGAATAGATCTCTTTATATAGTGCTCATATCAATTGATAGGAATATCATTTCATATCCTGAATAATTTTATTATAAAATATAAAATCAAGGATAATTATTAACTCCATTTGGAATAAAACCAGTCAATATTGGTCTTGATACCCAATAATGATGGATTTTTTCCACAACTAACCAAGGAGGAAACCAACATTAATGACATGCCTCTTGTATTGGAGTATATTTATGTATTTCTTTATGGGTTACATGGTCTCTCCCTAAATCATAAGGTTAATTTTTCAATTGAAATCATTCTTATATATATTCCTATTACAGGGATCCCTTATAGAATGAATGACATTGAATTGGAGAAATTGAAGGAGCAACTTGAGTAGAATTTAGAAAAGGCCTTCATATACCCTAGTGATTCTCAAGGGGGTACACCAATCCTCTTTATCAAGAAGATGTATAGATCAATGAATCTTTCCATAGATTATCATGATCTTAATAATATCACAATTAATAAAAAGTATCATCTTCACCATATTAATAATTTCTCAATTATTTTAAAGTGTCTCAATACTTATTAAATGTATATCCTTGATATGGATACCATTAACGAATGAAAAATTGAGAAGATATACCCAAGACAGCATTTCTAATAAGGTAATGACACTATGAATTCATATTTATACTATTTAGACTCATAAAGACCCTTAATATCTTTATGGATTTTATTACTAGAATATTTATAGATTACAATGTTACATTTTTGGGAGTCATTATTAATGATATTTTTATATATTATAAGAGTAAAGAAAAATATTAAAATAATTTCAGGATTATTTTCAATACCCTACAAATAAATTAATTATATTCCAGGTATATAATGTGTAAATTTTTGCTATAAAAAGTACCCTTATTGAGTTATATGATCACAATAGAGGGTATATATATGAATTCATTAAAGATTGAGATAATAAAATAATGGTTGAGGCCAACCATTATGATATAAATATGTAGATTTCTTAGATTAGCTGTATACTAATGAATAATCGTGATATATTTTTCATATTTTTTCAATCCTATAAACAAGTTAACATAAAAGGGAGTGAATTTCCTCTAGATTGAATATGTGGAAAAATATATAAGGATATTAATAATAGATTGGTCACTTCACTTGTACTTACATTACCCTATAGTGGATAACGGTCTGTAATATACAGTGATACTTTATTAAAGGGTTTGTGATGTTTCCACATGAAAAATGAAAATAAAATGGCTTATTATTCACATCAATTAATGTTTCATCAGAAAAATTAATAAATACTGTATCTGAAGCTGGAAGAAGTATTCTTTTTATTGAATATTTGGTCACATTATCTATATGGTTAGAAGTGTGATATATATAATGATCAAAATAGAATAAAGTATATATTCACAAAGAATAATTATAACATGATTCAAAATGTATGTTCATGATTAATCATTAATTGTGATTTCATAATATATTACCACCCTGATAATTCGAACAACGTGGTGGATTCTATAAGAAAAAAGAATCATGATACCCAATCTGTAATGATCTATAACTTCTCTGTCTATTACTTTATTGTTTTTGGTCATTTATGATGTTCTTATTATACTCTAAGGGGATATGTAGAAATCTAGTTGATAAAGGTTGGAAGAATGAATATTACACATTTTATAAGTGGATTACACAACGTGAAAGTCAGTTTCACATCTTGTCTATGGAGGTTGTAAAATGTGTAAATATTTCCCATGATTGGAATAGGGGATTCATGTCGTGTAATATATCAGGGATAGAAGAATAAAATAAAATGAAGTGGTGAATCATTTTTTGATAGAAAAAAAAATCAAGTATTTCACAACATGAAATATGCAACACCCCAATATTTCATTGTATGTACTTCTTCAAAACAAGTCAATAACTTGCACTACACGCAACATCGAGTTCAAGCGCACCATGACTTACCAAACAAGCCGTTCAAAAGAGGTTATGAGTAGTATTAAATAAATTCTGAACATTATATAATCCTTATAATTTTATAATCCATATTATGAGTTTCTTAGACATAATGTAAGAACAAATTCATTTTTTTCCGAAAAAAGAAGTATTTTTTTGAAAATGCACTTTTACCAACTTTTAACAGTGAACCCTTTTTAAATCCTATAATTTAAACTTTTAAATATTCAATTTCACTAAATAAATTTATTCTTTAGAATGGGGACATAAAAATTTTACAATTTAACACCCCAAGCTTCCATGGTACGCTTCTCTTTGAATAATACAGTAACGTGTGTTGTAAGCAACTTCGAGTTATAACACACTCCACAACTAATCAAAGTAGCCGTTATGAATAGTAATACCCACTTTTTAAAATTTTATAAATTTTATCTCTCAAAATTGAATTCATTTTTGGATTCATAATATCGAATTTAGCCTAGGGTGAAATTTTGGTACTTTTCGGATAACTTTTATATTTTCATGAATAGTGAAAATTACTAAATTTTAATTAAAAACAACATTATTAATCAAAATAATTAGTAGTAATAAATTATAAATTCGAATGTTTTTAAATTATATTTAGAATTTATTTTTACCATTTAATAAAATTATGGTCATTGGACATAATTTCACAATTAAACCGGACATAAACAAGTGTCAATCTTTTGATAGTTATTATATCTTAAAAACACACTTTTTGTTTGGACAGCGGGAATTAATCATAAATTAATTTCTACCACTTCTGTGTTATGAATTTGGAACATTGGATTCCATATTTGGAATCATGATTTACAAATTGTGTAAACAGTTAACTTTTATTTTTATACATTTTGAATAATTACTTCGGTAAATATTTTATTTACCATGGTTTATGGGTAAATCCTGTAAATAAGGGTTAAAATATAATATTATAACAATAATAAATTACCCTAAATTGTGTTCTAACCTTATTTTTGGACACATTTACTACCATGGTCATCTTTGGGTCGATTTTTGGGACCCCATGGAGCCACATGTAGGTGATAGGGACACTTTATTTTAATTAAGATAAAGTAAATTCAAAAATGACATAATCTTATATCTTTTAGAAAAACAATTTTTACATAGGGTTATATTTGTTATATTTTCGATTATAAATATTCATTAGAAATATAAAAATATTTCCTACAAAATGATATTTTATTTATAATTTTTAGACATTGAAAAAGTAAAATATATATGACACAATAATGATGCAGTATTTTCCTTATTAATGATAGAATCAAAAAATTGGTATTATAAATGGTAAAATAAGTATAATTTGAAAGTTTTGATGACATAAACAAATTTTATTTGTTAATATTACATTTTAATATTTCTTAAATGAATTTGTTTCGAATTAATAATGTTGTTATGACTTTAACAAAAATCAATTATTGAGTACTGTCTAAATTGACATAAATGAGTTTTTTTTTAAAAAAAATTATATTATTAATTTATATTCTATTCCTAAAAAACTATGGTTCATCCAAAGTACTTATATCATTATTTTTGTATCATTAATGGACCAAATGGGGTTCTCTCGGATTTATATAGTAAGTTTATTAAATATATATTATAAAAATACAAAGTGACATGGTAAGTGTTAAACTAATTAACCAGAGTTAAAACTAAAATATAAGGTTAATATAATGACCCAAACCTATCTAAAATATATTTATTGAAAGTATTTCGACCCATACTCACATTATAATTTGAATAATACACTTTGGATCCATTATAAATCTAATATGAATTTATTATAAATTAATACTTTAAGTTTTTCCTAAAGAGCCCCTCCTCCCCCTTATAAAAGGACCAAACTTCATACCAATTATTCACACTTTAAAGCCTTTTGGATTGTCCAAACCCTACCCAAATACTTTCTCAAGTTCCCTCAATTCATCCTAGAGGCCTTAGATTGATCAGTAATCCATCCTAAGGATCCCTTTTGATCAAATCAAAAGGATGAACCCGAAGAAGAGGTAACATCTTCACCACCCTCTTTAAAGTTCCTTTCCTCTTAAACTTCTTCTTTCCTTGTTATTTAAATTAGAAAATAATAATTACAGTATCTTATATATACTTTGATTTTATTATAATTATGGAACAAACAAATTCATTATTCTACCCATCCCTTGATTGACATGTCACCATACGTGCGTACGTACGGCCTACTGTCACCACATTGTGGTCTAATTGTTATTCAATATATTATTATTTATATGGTTATAATAATGATGTATAATTCCTGTAAATAATAAATATAACATGATAATTATTCTATATATATTATATAACATCCTATTTTATATTATTTTAATATCAAAAAATGATATATTCGCTCGTGCGTAGGTGTGGATTACCGTCTCCACAACGCGATGAGATTCATTTCCAAGTTCACCATTCATTGACGATTATAAAAATATATGTTACTAATAAGTATTTAATATATGACATAACAATTCTACTGATGATATATATATTTATATATATATAAGTTTTTATGTACTTACATTCACTTACATCCGTTCAATACTATATGAAAACAGAAACAACATTTATGCGTACGTACGGACTACCGTCTCCATAAATGGTGTTTTCCATTTCATATATATGTCTATTATACATATTTATATTATAAATATATATGATATATTTATCATGTTTTATATTCTTGAATTATTTAAATCATGATCTAAGAGATACAATCAAGAGTAACAAGTTAAAACCCGTACGTTAAAGAAAACGATTATCACCCGAAATGTTAATTTAACATTGAAATTATTATTAAATGGGTAGTATAAAGTCATAAATGAATCTTGTATTATATCATAAATATTAATATGGTTCTGGTATAATTTAATAACATACTACGATCTTCTTACAGGAAGTTAAACGTACCCTCGACGAAAGGAAAGTGCAGGGTAAGGGGTTTTCATCTCACTCCTTATTCCCTTGAGATTCATGCCATATTTCCACTATTACCTTTTCTGTGGGGTATGTACTTCCCATAATTGTATTCTTTGTGTAATACACTTTAATTTATGTGTATTTACATATTTGTTTTATGATACCTCTTTCATGGGTTGTATGCTTCGTAAGTGACCAAATTGGTAAAGATTAATTCCTCAATCTCATTATTATCCGAGATTGTTTATGTGTAAGTATTTACTGGGACATTTTTATCATCCATGTCCATTTTTCATAAATATGATATCAAAATTATGATTTTAAGGATTTGTAAAGGTAATATTTGTCACGATCATAATTTCAAATGTTTTAATGATTTATCCTTCTAAATCTTTTTAATTAATGTCCATATTTTCAAAATGATTTTAAGGATTTATTTATATGGACTTGACTATTTTGAAATGATAATTCTTTTCACAAGTTTCAAAGTGATATGGGACACTTTGATTCAAAAATCACTTTTAAATTACTTCCTTTATAAATGTGTGACTTTAAAATGATTTTACAAAAATGATATTTCTCTCAAAAAGTTTTAATCATCATTTTAATCTATGTCCACATCCTTTGATGGATTTTAAGCTTATTTGAAGTTGATTTATTATACAAAACTTCCAGTGAAGGTTTTGTGATATTTTTGACTATTTATGTGTTATTTTTATACCATTCATGGTTTATGGAGAAATTATTGACATTTCGTATGCTAGTTTTAATATGAATGTTTAAGTTATGTTTAAACCTATTCATATGAGGAATGCATTGGACTTAGTAAGTGATGGGTGGAGCCCGCTCTAGCTCCTCGATGCATTGGTAGGTCTTATGATACAAACTAGTGTCATGGAATGAGGCCTTGAAAAAATATTATTTGTAGTCTTGGCTCGGGGCCTTGGCTACGTGGTTATGATAGTCTGGCATTATGCATTCCATCATTATGAAAGTGGTTATTGATATTTCATGTGATTATTCGACTAGTAGAATATCCATGTGAATAAGTAAAGGAATTATTTCATTTTATCTTTTCCATATTATGTTGAAGTTCAAGTTTAAAATTCTTTTGTTTTAGTTATACATTGCCTTAAATGTTTATGCTTATTTATGAAAGTTTCTGCGGTATTGTTACCCTTACTGAACGTTTGAGCTCACCCATTTCTATGTTTTATTTTTCCGAGGATTCCAAGAAGTTTATTGTGATTGATATCCAGGGTTAAGACAAGGGAATAATGGAATTCATAAATGATTATTTATATTGTTTTATATGTTATGAAGTGTAATGTAACATTCATGTATGTAATATATTTTCCAAGACTACTAAACTGATCAGTCCTTCGGGACTTGATTCCTTGTAATCATGCTAATGTATTAAAATAATGCACCGACTCTGGGAAACTGGGGACGGGGCACTATAGTTGGTATCAGAGGAAGTTTAGCAATAAACATGTAAGATAGATTTAAATTAACTCTGATTAGAGAACCTAGCCCTAAGATAGACTTTAGGATTATTATAGAAGAACTTCCTAGAATTTTGGTATTTTGGAGATTTTGTGAGTTTTTCGAGCAATACATCCCTATTTGGATACGAGCAGGTAGAGGAGGATCTGGTACAGATATACCTAGGGGTAAAACCCAAAAATACTGCTTTGAGCTAGACTCGAATGGGAACCGGTGCCTGACAATGGGCCTTGCGGCACTCTTGCTTACGACACTCCCATAGGATATGCTTAGGATAATTCTCATTTTCTTTACAAACTGCTATAAAGGGTTTATGAGTATATACCTCATCAAAGGAAACATTTTTGGGATTATGGATTATATCATAAACTATTCAATTTATTTTAGGTGTTTTACATTTTTGTAATTATTTATTGCAATTCATAAACTTACCTAGTTTATGCTATTGTATACAAATGGCGCCCAGTAGAAGGAATGTGAACTCCAACAATACGTATGATCCAAAGAGTAAGAAGGATCGTATCATTCATGGTATTAAGACATCACTTAGAGGGTAAATAGTCTCCCACGTATTGTCATCATATGAAGAAATAGTATCATGTGTTGATAGGATAAGTAAAGAGTTTACTGAGTCCTATGGATTTGAAGGGAAGTAAGAGAAGAAAATGATGGAAGAGAGAAAGATTGATAAAGGGAAGAGGGAGAAGAATAATTTCCCCATAAGTGATAACTGTGGGAGGAAACACCCTGTAACTTTCCTAAAAGAAATGGGAGTTTTTTATAAGTGTGGAGGAAAAGGGAACCAAGTACGTGACTACAAGGGTAAGAAATGGGTTTCAAATGTACAATGCTTCATTTTCAAGGAGTTTGGACACTACGCGAACCTATGTCTTAGTCATCAGACTATGACAAAAATGATGCTATTGGATAATAATAAATTATGATAATACCACAGATTAATAGTAATTATTAGAGTTGGTATGTTGATTATGTCATTTGAGTGTTGTATTAATAATGTACTTGTTATAATAATTATGGAGTATATAAGGATTGTACTGCAGTACTATTTCATTGAGGATTTGAGATTTTATGGTACTAAGACAAGTGACTCTACAGTGAGTTAGACTTGTTGGAAATTACATGGTTGAAGGAAAGATAAACCTTAATATGGTCCTTATATTGAGGTAGTGATTTTGGAATAAGATATGGTTGATTTGGGTAAATTATATTGGATATTCTTGACTATCTTGAAACTGATTAAAGATTTGTATATTCCATCATTGTTGGAGTTTACAACATTTTTGGATGGATAAAGTATATCCAATATTCTATACGGAATAAGGGAGCATGAATGTAATCAATAAAGATTATTGTAATTCAGGATGTTTCAGTGTTTTAAAAGAATACATGATGATGGTATTCACATGCTATTATGGGGTAAAAAGGATATACATTATATTTACATTCCTTATAAATGTTGTAATGTGAGTTTGGATAGAAGTATTTCGGATAATTCTAGTTTGAGATTAATTTTGTATTTCCATAAAAGGACAACCTGGAGGTCGGGCGGCAACTCGTCGCGACCGGCAAGGCCGCGAGACATGAACCCGCAACTGAAGGAAGACAAGGGTGTATCACCTACCAATGGCCCATGAGATGTCATGGATTAAATAATGTAGTTTTTTTAAGAAGGTCTAGTAGATGAATTTTAAATTCATTTTTTAACCCCAAAAGAATCATATAAATAGAATATTTTTTTAAGTTCTTTTATCTTTTAGAGTGAAAGATGAGTTTGTGGTAGAAATTAGTTAAAAGATGGAACTATACTTTTCAAGTATATATTTTTCATCCCCTCTTATTCTATGAAGACATTAATTCTTATACTTTATTGAAGGGATCCTAAAACCAAAATTGTGTTATCCTAATACCCTATGTTTTGCTGAACCAGTGAAATTTTAAATCATCATAGATTGATAAATTTAATGACCTCAATTTTAAACTTGTTTATGATTGATGACCCCAATAACTACCTATAAATATTTACGTTTTCCCTCCAATTATGTGCCTCTAATTTCCACCAATGTTCTCATAATTGAGTTCATAATTTGGTGGTGACCCTTCTATTTCTCTTTTCCTCTTATTAAGACAAAATTTTATTAACCAAATTTCTGATGTGGGTTTTCCCATAAAGATATTTTCTATGTTCATCCTTTATTTTTGAAGAAAAATATCAAATTGCGAGCATGCAATTTATTGAAGGAGTGAAGAATGTGACACCCTAAGAATTCATAGTATTTAATTCTTCAAAACAAGTTAATAAATTTCACTACACGCAACACCGAGTTCAAGCGCACCATGACTTACCAAACAAGCCTTTCAAAAGAGGTTATGAATAGTATTAACTAAATTTTGAACATTATATAATCCTTATAATTTTAGAATCCATATTATTAGTTTTTTAGACATAATTTAAGAACAAATTCATTTTTTTTGGATAAAAGAATTATTTTTTGAAAATGCACTTTTACCAACTTTTAATAGTGAAGCCTTTTTAAATCCAATATTTTAAACATTTAAATATTAAATTTGACTAAATAAATTTATTCTTTAGAATGGGGACATCAAAAAGTTACAATGTAACACCCCAAGATTCCACGGTAGACTTCTCTTTGAATAATACAGTAGCATGTGTTGTACGCAACTTCGAGTTCTAACACACTCCACAACCAATCAAAGTAGCCATTATGAATAGTAATACCCACTTTTTAAAATTTAATGAATTTTATCTCTCAAAATGAACTTAATTTATGGATTTGTAATATCAAATTTATCCTAGGGTGATACTTTGGTACTTTTTTAATAACTTTTATATTTTGATGAATAGTGAAAATTATTAAATTTTAATTAAAAACAACATTTTTAATAAAAATGATTAGTAGTAATAAATTATGAATTTGAGTGGTTTTAAAGTATATTTAGAATATATTTTTACCATTTAATACAATGTTGTTCATTGGAAAAAATTTCACAATTAAACCGGACATAAACAAGTGTCAATCTTTTGATAGTTTTTATATCTTAAAAACACACTTTTTGTTTTGATAGCGGGAGTTAATTTAAAATTAATTTCTTCCACTTTTGTCTTTTGAATTTTAAATAATAGATTCCATATTTGGAATCAATATTTCCAGATTGTGTAAATAGGTAACTTTTATTTTTAGACATTTTGAATAATTATTTCGGTAAATATTTTATTTACCATGGTTGAAGGGTAAATCCGGTAAATAAGGGTTAAAAAATAATATTATAATAACAATAAATTACCCTAAAACATTTCCTAACGTTATTTATTGATACATGTCCGACCATGGGAATCTTTGGGTCTATTTGTGGGACCCCATGGAGCCACTTGTAGGTGATAGGGACACTTTATTTTAATTAAGATAAAGTAAATACAAAAATGACACAAGCTTATATCATTTAGAAAAAACAATTTACATAGGGTTATATATGTTATATTTTAGATTATAAATATTCATTATAAATACAAAAAGATTTCATAAATAATGATATTTTATTTATAATTTTTAGACATTGAAAAAGTAAAAATATATATGACACAACAACGATGCAGTATTTTCCTTATTAATGAAAGAATCAAATAATTGGTATTATAAATATTAAAATAAATATAATTTGAATGTTTTGATGACATAATCAAATATTATTGGTTAATATTACATGTTAGGATTTCTTAAATGAATTTGTTTCGAATTAATAATGTTTTTATGACTTTATCAAAATTCAATTATTGAGTAGCGTCTAAATTGACATAAATGAGTTTTTTAAACAGATATAATATTATTAATTTATATTCTATTCCTAAATACCTAAGGTTCGGCCATAGGACTTATATAATTATTTTTGTATCATTAATGGACCACTTGGGTTCTCTTGGATGTATATAGTACGTTTATTAACTATATATTATAAAAATACAATGTGACTTAGTAAGTGTTAAACTAATTAACCAATAGTTAAAACTAAATGATAAGGTTAATATAATGACCAAAACCTGTCTAAAATCTATTTATTGAAATTATTTCGAACCATACCCACATTATACTTTGAATAATACACTTTGGATCCATTAGAATCCAAATATTAATTTATTATAAATTAATACTTTAAGTTTTTCCTAAAGAGCCCCTCCTCCCCCTTATAATAGAACCCAACTTATAACCAATTATTAACTCCTTAAAAGCCTTTTGGTTCATCCAAAACCTGCCCAAATACTCTCTCAAATTCCCTCACTTCATTCTAGAGGCCTTATTTTGATCAGAAATCCAGCCTAAGGATCCCTTTTGATCAAATCAAAAGGAAGAACCCGAAGAAGAGGTAACATCTTCACCAGCCTCTTTAAAGTTCTTTTCCTCTTCAACTTATTCCTTCCTTGTTATTTCCATTATAAAATAATAAATCCACTATATTCTATATACTGTGATGTTATTATAATTATGGAACAAACAAATTAGTTTTTCTACCCATCCCTTGAATGATATGTCCCCATACGTGCGTACGTACGGCCTACCGTCTCTACATTGTGGTGTAATTGTTATTCAATATATTATTATTTAGATGGTTATAATAATGATGTATAATTCATTTAAATATTAAATATAACATGATAATTATTATGTATATGATATACCATCCAATTATATATTATTTTAATATCAAAAGAATGATATTTTCGCTCGTGCATACGTACGGATTATCATCTCCACGATGCGATGAGATTCATTTCCAAGTTCACCATTCATCGATGATTATAAAAATATATAATACTAATAAGTATGTAATATACGAATTAATATTTCTACTGGAGATATATATATTTATATATATATATATATTAGTTTTTATGTACTTACATTCACTTAATTCTTTTCAATACTATATGAAAATAGAAACAGTGTTTATGCGTACGTACGGACTACCGTCTCCATAAATGGTGTATTCCATTTCATATATATGTCTATTATACATATTTATATTTTAAATATATGTGATATTTTTATCATGTTTTATATTCTTGAATTATTTAAATCGTGGTCTAAGAGATACAATCAAGAGTAACAAGTTAAAACATGTACGATAAAGAAAACGATTATCACCCAAAATGTTAATTTAACATGGAAATTATTATTAAATGGGTAGTATAAAGTCATAAATGAATCATGTATGATATCATAAATATTAATATGGTTCTTTTATAATTTAATAACATACTATGATCTTCGTAAAGGAGGTTAAACGTACCCTTGACTAAAGGAAAGTGCAAGGTAAGGGGTTTTCATCTCACTCCTTATTCCTATGAGACTCATGCCATAGTGCCACTATTACCTTTTTTGTGGTGTATGTACTACCCATAATTGAATTGTTTGTGTAATACACTTTAATTTATGTGTATTTAATATTCATTGTATGATACCTCTTTCATTGGTTGTATGTTTCGTAAGTTACCAAATGGGTAAGGGTTAATTCCTCAATCTCATTATTATATGAGATTGTTTATGTGTAGGTATTTACTAGGAAATTTTTATCATCCATGTCCATTTTTCATAAAAATGATTTCAAAATGAAGATTTTAAGGATTTTTAAAGGCACTCTTTATCAAGATCATAATTTCAAATGTTTTAAAAATTTATCATTCTAAATATTTCTAATTAATGTCCATGTTTTCAAAATGATTTTAAGGATTTATTTATATGGACATGATTGTTTTGAAATGATAATTCTTATCAAAAGTTTCAAAGTTATATGGGACACTTTCATTCAAAAATCTCTTTTAAATTACTTCCTTTTTAAATCTGTGACTTTTAAATGATTTTACAAAAAGGATATTGATCTCAAAAAGTTTTAATAATCATTTTCATCTATATCAACATCCTTTGATGGATTTTAAGCTTATTTGAAGTTTATTTATTATTCAAAACTTCCATTGAAGGTTTTGTGATATTTTTGAATGTGGATGTGTTATTTTTATACCATTCATGGTTTATGGAGAAAGTATTGACATTTCGTATGCTAGTTTTAATACGAATGTTTTTGTTATGTTTAAACCTTTTCATATGAAGAATGCATTGGACTTAGTAAGTGACGGGTGGAGCTCGCTATAACTCCTCTATGCCTCAGTAGGTCTCATGAGACAGACTAGTGTCTTGGAACGAGGCCTTGACAAAATATTATTTGTATTCTTGGCACGAGGTCTTTCCCACATGGTTATGATAGTCTGGCATTGTGCATTCCATCATTATGAAAGTGGTTATTCATATTGCATGTGATTATTTAACTAGTAGAATATCCATGTGAATAAGTAAAAGGAATTATTTCATTTTATCTTTGCCTTATTATGCTGATGTTCATGTTTAAAAGGCTTTTTTTAGTTATACATTTCCTTAAATGTTTATGCTTATTTATAAAAGTTTCAGCTTTATTACTTACCCTTACTAAGCATTTGAGCTCACCCCTTTCTATGTTTTATTTTTCCCAGGATTCCAAGAAGTTTATTGTGGTTGATATATAGGGTTAAGACAAGGGAATAATGGCATTCATAAAGGATTATTTATTTTGTTTTTATGTTATGAAGTGTAACGTAACATTTATGTATGTAATCTATTTTCCAAGACTTCTAAACTGATCGGTCCTTTGGGACTTGATTCCTTGTAATCTTGCCAATGTATTATAATAATGCACCGACTCTGGGTAACTAGGGTCGGGGAGTTACCAAATAATATTACACTTTGTGTAATACCCTGATCGAGTGTAGTTTTAAAATTAATTTTGGGAGAAATTTTATTCATTCAATTATTCTCTCTTATTCCTCTAATTTTGGATGAACCCTAGGTGCCCTAATGTTTTCATTGAGCCCTTTTTCATCCCTCATAAATTTTTTAATCCCAATGGATGTTCATTTGAAATATGTGGTTGGTCTATGGTGATTTATATCCTCTTTCTCTCCCATTTTCTTTTGTTCTTTTCTCGGGGGTCTTCCGTACTGGTATTACTCTGGTTTGGGGTGATTTTTATCTTGTATTTTAAAGGATCCATGCTGTGGAATGCATTGATCCATGGTTATTATGATGAGGTTGTGGTCTATGGGTGTTCTTTGTCACTCTATAGTGAACAAAAATTTGAAAATATTCCGTGTGGTAGGATTTCCCTCATTTCACTTTATTTTTTTATTATACGGGAGGGGTTACTTTTCATTAACTATATATTTTGGTGCTGATCAATTAATCAATGATTGCAAAATAGTTAACTGAATTGAAATGGTTAGATGGGGTTTTATTCCCTTGCCACTACAGATTTGTTGTAATTTGTGATGTGATGGATTGTACTGGTTAAACACCCCACTAAAAATTATGTTCATTGGTGGTTTGTTTGCACTATTGGACATTAGTTGTGGAACCCTTATTATTGTGACTATTTTAATTATTATGGAATCATCCTAAATGGAAATTGGTTAATTAATTACACTTGTAAAATGAAATTGTTTTCTTAGGATTTTTTTGTGAAAATGCCCCTTAAATAATGTGGAATGTGATAAAAATTTTCTTTGTAAATATATAAATAAATCTTTCTGTGCTATGATATGTGGTCACTCTTGTGGGACGATGATGTATGGTTGTCGCCAAGGGTTTTTTGTCATGATTTTAGGGTGGTGAGGTGATGGTTTTTTGTCGTTCTTTTGCGCTGGTGAGGTGATGGTTGTTGGTCATGATTTTGGATCGGAAAGGTGATAGTTGGTCTAGACATGATTTGAGGGTAGAGAGGTTGTAGTTATGTTGTGATAAAATCCCTAGTGGTGATGTAACAAATAAATAAATTATTAATAATGTTTGGAATGGCATGGGTTGGTTTGGTTAATGTAATGTAAATCGTTAATGAAATATTTAATGGTGGGTTGTGTGGCATTATTTACTTGGTACTAAATAATGAAATGAATGGGTATTAAACATAGAGGAAATGTGAAGCTGATTTAGTTTATTAGGTCTATTCACCTTCTAAAATGAATATTGTAGATATTAATAAATGCATTTATAGGAGGTAGAAAAAGTGATGTCATTGTGAGTTGGTTAGTTTGGTTGAGAAACCATAAGTTATAACTAAGTGTTTTCTATTAAATATATATACATACTTCTATATTCTTATGATTAAATATTCACCCCACCAATGTTGACTGCCACATGTCGAACACCCGCATAGTCAAATGGGAGGTGTTTTTTCCAACATCTGGTGCCGAGTAAGGACGGATCCACTCTTTCCTACTCTCTATTCCATGTAAGGTATGTGTGGCATAGGATGTTATGGACGAAGTTCCATTAGTGATTTAGATGATGGTTTTGATGTCCTAGGTGTCTTCAGGTGGGATGTGATGGCCCAGGTGATTGCGGGGAAGGTGTTATGTGTCATGGGTGTCTTCGAGATGATATGTGGTATTTGGCCTTGGTGTTTTTGGGAGAGATGTGATGTGGTCATGATTGTGGGGTGGTGAGCCCAGGTTTTTGTGAGCGAGGTGTGTTTTGACCATGATTGTGGGGTTATGTGGTATACAGAAGGGATGGGAGTTCCCAAACATATGAGGTTGGGGTATACGAGTGGTATACCAATGGTAAAGTGATGTGGGGTACCATTATCAATTTGATTGTGTTATATTATATTACATGACTTATGTTATTTCTTGAGTGTGATTTGGTGAGGGTTGGTTTTCTTAGTATACGTGTTGAGGTACTGTTTGGTTCTGTTGTTTTCTCACAAGTGCATTAGTATGATTCTTTCACAACATCACAATATACGTTTCTTTTCCTACTGAGTATACCTTTATTCTCATCCTACGTATATAATAATTTTTCCAGGTCTCTAGGAGGATTTTTTAGATATTGATGGATATTACTAGCATAGATCCATGATAGTTGTTGGGTCATATTAGATTTACTTTTGGGTTATTTGATCAGGATTATTTTCTTATATTAGTTCTATTTATACATTCATGTGGTTTGGATTTTTTATTACTTTTTATATTATATCCTGGAGTTTTTTTGGATTATTTATTCTATATTCTGATCCTGCATTCTTATATAGGGTAATGCCTCCCATATTATGAGAATTATACACCCTTGGTTCTAGTCTCTAACTCGGGGCCTACTAGAGGTGAAACTAAGGGGTCATCATCTCTCTTCCATCATTATATTATATTTGTATGGAGGGGTTCATGAAAGAGTGGTATCAGAGGAGATAGTTGAGAGATAGGATTGAGTTTGGAGTTAGGAACAGTGAGTATTGCATGGGGTGGTATAGAAATAGTTCTAGTTGACCTTGGTGTATGACATAGGCCAGAGAGACTGGCTAGGATATAGGATTTTAGGGCCCCCCATAATCCTATGTAAGGACTCTGAGATTATTAAATTTCCAAGTGAGACGGACCAGCTTGCAGTGTAGATACGTAAGAGAATTAAATGCATTATGATGTCTAGTGTTCTTTTTTTAATTAGGTTTCTTTAGAAATGTTAAAAAATAAAGTGAATTAAAATAAATCTTAATAAAATTGCTTACTACCAGCCATACAAAATCCTTCTTTTCGTTTCATCTATCAGTCCTAGTCATCACCCACATGTGGCATAGCTAGTATATGTTAACCAGACTGATTCAATTGATCATCGGGGGGTTGATCCTGTTCAGGAGGATGATCAGTGGAAGATGGAATTGCATGCTTTCTAGAAAAAGGATTTGGGAAAGTACACAGGTGGTGTTTTAGATGTCAAAATAGAGACCTAGATGGAGGATATGGGGATTTTTTTTCTATCTAATATGGTCCTTGAAGAAATATTGAGTCCCTTTGGCTGTCAGTCAAATGCGGGGAGTTGCATGTCAACAGTGGATGCCATGTCTAGGAGATCGGAAGGAGGAAGATGTTTGTGGGTTGACTTATAGAAGGAGTTTTGGGTAGAGTTCCTTTCATCAAACATGAAGGTACTGAAGAGGATGGAGATTATTTCACCTAAGAAGAGTATCATGTCACTCTAGGATCTAGGAATCAATTTCATGGACATTATTTTCTTTTCCCCATATTTTTTTTTTCAAATTATGAGTCTCATGCAAGGTGTATTTTGGAGGAACTTCATCAATCTATCCAGTATGCAGCTACTCCTTTTATGTTTCCAATGTATATGGTGGTTCAAAAAGAGGTAGAGGTGATCAAGAGGATGCACTCACAAGTAGGTTTTCTACATAAGGGGAACTAGTATGGTTCCTCAAAGAGCATAGTTTCCAGTGGTAGGTCTCAGGATCCAATACCTTTGAGGTTTTGAATGGAAGTGAGTTGACCTCAGTAGTTTATTTTCTATCCTTCTATTGATAGTGGTCTCCATGGTTTTCCAAGGAGTTTTGTACAAGTGTGTTTTGGTTGTGGGGTACATTGTCGTTGCTAGAACTATTACCTAGTGGTTCCTTGAGATTATTTTGGTGGAGGTTGATAGGTCTAGTACCAGCCTCAGCAAAAGTTTCTTGTGGGTCCATTTCAATAGTAGGGGCAACAGGTTTATGATCTGCCAAGTATAGATAGAGAAGGTATAGTTCAACCTCAATATATTCCTTGTGTTCAGAAAATATGACTCGAGCATGTTCGTGGAGGTGGTCATCAGCAGAGAGTTATAGGCGTTGGGCGTGGTCAGTTTCACATAGTGGAGGTAGCTATTCTAGAGGGGTTGAAAATCATCAGAGGTTTGATCTATTTGTTTAGTACTCTTGGTTATGCATTTTTTGATTCATTAACTTCACACTCCTTTCTTACACCCACTCAATCCCATTCTCTAGGATTATATATAAAGTGGTTTCTCATGCCCCTAGTGTCGTGTACTCCTGTTGGAGGCCATACAAGATTTTGTTATGTGTTTCAGGGGATTAGACTAATTATGGGACAACATCAGTCCCATAGGGATCCTTTATTTCTACAGATATAGTCATATGATTTCATCCTCATCATCAACTGGTTGTATTCCATGTGTTATATTATTGACCTCTTCTGAAGAAGAATCGTGTTTTCGGACGTGGATGGACAGTGTGTGGTTTTCATTGGCAATAAGACTTATTATGTGGGTAGTCAGCATGTAGATCCTCTTCCTTCCATATTGGAAGAGTTTTTTATGGAATTGGTAGATGTTACGACATTAAAGATTCCAAGGGTTATTATGGAATTACTGGATTTTTTTTCTAATGATGTTATGATGATACCCCCTTGATGGGATTTTGAGTTCGCGATAGGCTTGTAGCACAATGATTCTCTGATTTTGATGGATGCTTATAAAATTTTACCTTTGGAGTTGCAGGATTTGAGGATTCAGATAGATGATCTAATACCGAAGGGTTTTATCTGATAGAATATGTCATCATGGGGTTCTCTAGTGTTTTTCACGATAAAGGGGGAAGGTAGTATATGGTTTTGAATAGAGTACCATAGGTTGAATCTGGTGATGGTAAAAAACCATTACCCTCCTCCAAGGATAGAAGGCCTTTTTGACCAGCTTAGAGGGGATTTTTGGTTTTTTAAGACAGATTTGTGGTCTGGATAGCATCAGTTAAAGGTGAAAGAGGTCCATATCATGAATAATTCCATCAAGGGTAGGTATTGTCCCATTGAGTTTGTATTCTTGTCATTTGGTGTTACGAACACACCATCTGTGTTCATGAGGATTATGGACTTTTTTCTCCATGAGTTCCAAGACAAGTTCATTATCATATTCATCGATGATATCTTAATTTACTTGAAGTTAGATTAGGATAATGAAAATTATCTCATAACTATCTTACATGTTCTTCGACACAACCAGATCTATCAAAAGTTTTCCATGTTTATGTTTTGGACACGATAGGTGATTTTCCTTAGGCATGTGGGGTCTCAATAGGGTTTGGTAGTAAACCCATTGAATGATGAAGTAGTTGTTTCATGGGTAGTACCCGAAAATGTGGAAGTGGTTCGGAGTTTTCTTGTTCTTTCAGGATATTACCAGTGGTTTTTTCCTTATTTATCAAAATTTTTCATCCCCTTGACAGGTTTTACTAATAAATACCAAAATTTTGTGAGGATTGATTTATGTCAGGAAATTTTTAATTAACTGAAGGGGAAGTTGGTTAGTGATCTAGTTCCCCAAGGATGGAGTGATGTTTGAGGGGTTTTTTAATTCTTCCCATCAAGGATTAGGGTGAGTCTTGATGTAGTATAAGGAAGTGATCTCTTATGGGTCTAGGTAGTTACATCCACACAAGTGTTACTATGTTACAAATGATATTGAGCTAGAATTGGTTGTGTTTGTGCTGAATTTATGGTAGTACGAACTCATTTTAGAGCACTTTGTGGTCTTTACAGATCACAATAGATTGAGGTATATATTTTCCCAATGAGATTTAAAATTTTGGAAGTGGAGGTGGATAGAGTTTCTTTAGTACTATGATTTTTATATCTCTTACACCTTAGAAAATGGGAATTTTATGGAAGATGCACTGAGAAGGATGTTGTGGAAGGATAATATTTAACCGTCATTACATGCTTGGAGAGTGATAGAGGATTTGGCTACCCTGTACTTAGATTCAAGGGTTTATGGTGTTGGAGAGTGATTATTTTCGATTAAAATTCAATATTCTCTGATGAAGTAGGTGGAGGAGTCTCAGTGGGGGGACTCAGACATAGAGGTGTTGTGAAATCATGTTTGTTATGGTGATGATTAGGAGGGATTAATAGAGGACGGTCGGAACCATATGTTTTTTTATGGAAGACTATTTGTTCCAATCAAAATGTGTGAGGGATTCCTTAATGAGTTTTATATATCACCTTTAGTAATACATCGAGGAATTTCTAAAATTTGATGTGGATTGAGTATGCAGTTTTGGGGCCTATGATAAAATAAGAAGTGGTGGATTTTGTTGAAAATTACCTGTTTTTCTAGTTAGTGAATGTTGAGCATCATTTTTCAGATTATTTTTTCATCCCATGGATATTCCTGAGTGAAAATTGGATGACAACTCGATGGATTAAATCCCAGGGTTACCCAAATCATAGAGAGTTTGTGATGTTATCTAGGTGATATAGGATCATTTGAAAAAATAAGCCCACTTCTTAGTGTTCAATGAGTTAGAAAAAATATATGCTTTTGGGAAGAGGTATATGGATGAGGTGGTGTCGTTTTATTGAATTACAAGGTCCATTTTTTAGACCAGTGATCACATTTTACCTCACTAGTTTGGAGGAGATTACATCATGATTTCTAAACTTAGTTAGGTCTCATCATTGCTTTCCAACATTAGACATATTAGCAGATAGAATGAACTATCCAAACATTTGAGGATATATTATAGGCATGTTTATTAGACTTTAGTGGATCCTAGGTACTACACGTACCACTAGTATAGTTTTACTATAATAATAGTTATCAGTATTTCATCTTCATGTATCTATTTGAGGATTTATATGGGAGAATATTTCATTCTCCCCTATACTGGATGGAGTTTGGGGAGACAGCTGGTCTTGGTTTGGATGTAGGGTGGAGCATGATAGAGAAACTTTAACTCATTTTGGAGATGATGAATGCAGTGTGGGACCAACATAAGTCTTATGTCAATCACAGAAGGAGGCCCTTAGAGTGTGAGGTTGGGTAACACATGTTCTTGAGGGTTTCCCCTCAACATGGGAAGTAGAGTTTTGGTATAGGGACTAATCTTTCTCCCATGTTTTTTTGGACCTTGGAGGTGTTGGTGTGAGTTGGTGAAAGTGGCATATCAATTGGGATTTCCACCATGGTTGGAGAGGATCCATGAAGCCTTCCACACCTCTTAGTTTCGTTGATATCATCATGATAAATAACTTTCCCTTGACTGGGTAGAGTTGTATATTGAGAATTATTTGATGTTAGTGGAGTGACCAGTAGAGATCTAGGATCTCTAATCGAAGGCACTATGTAGATGAACCAGTCCTTTGTTATATGTGTTGTAGATACATGGTGGCTAGGAAGAGAGTACATGGGAGCGAGATATGTAGATTTGTTCCCTGTACCAGGAGTTGTTTCGAGTTTTCCTTTGCCCTGTTTTGTTTATTAATATGATTTTTGAACCTTTTTTGTGAGATGAGAAATTTCTCTTGGTTTGTGATGTGTTTAGCGCGATGTGTGATAAAGTTTTGACATATGAAAAAGGTAGTACATGATTCCTAATAGTAAGGTATTAATTACGATGTGATTAAACCCATGTGGGTGAGTCGGCGAAACCCATTGTGTATATTATCTTAACATAGAGGATGGAATTCTCTAATTCTTGTGTTTGGAATGGAATGATTTCTTTGTTGTGTGGCAGTTCAGTGTTTTGGTTGTAGAAGTTGTTGGGTTGGTATGTGTGGAGGTTGAGATAGTTTTTTAGTGGTTGTGTTGTGGTATGGTTGTGTAAAAGGGTATTGGCTATAGTTATGGTTGTGGTGATGTGGTTTTGTCAGATGTTTGTGGCCATTTGGGTTGGCATGTTTAGCTGATGGTAGCATTCGAGGTATGACAAGAACCTTAAGAGGTATCTCATGGGGTGGTTTTTCAGACCCCCTTTCTTTTGGGCTTGGTTTTTGGATTCTTAAGGGAGATAATCAATTGATAGGTATCTAATTTAACAGTCTATACCTTCCCAATTTGTTACTTTGCGGGTTTTAGTAGTTATAGGTGTTCATAGGAGGCTTGGAGGGAGACTATAAAAATATTGTTTCTAAAGCCTAGAAACCGGGATATTACAAGTCATGTAAGTGGATTAAAAGATGTCAATGTCGATTTCATGGCTTGTCAAGGGAGGTTTAATGATATGTAAATATTTTACACAATGTAAAGAAGGGTTTCATGTTTTGAAATATATTGGAAATAGAAAAATAAAATAAAATAAATAGGCAATGAAATTTTAGTGGAAACCAAACATCAGGGATTTGATGACGTGAAATGGTATTACACATCATGTAATCCCTCGATCGAGTGTAGTTTTAAAATTCTTTTCCACTGAACTTATATCCATTCGGTCATGCTCTCTTCTTCATCTCTTTTTGGATGAACCCAGGGTTCCATGAGGTCTTCTTCAAGCCATTATTCATCCCTCTTAGATCTATTGATCCTGGTGGATGTTCATTGGAGATCTATGGTTGATCCATTCTGAGTTATCTCCTCCTTCTCACATGTTTTATTCCATTATTCTCCTAGGGATCTGCTCTGGTTGTGTTCTTTTGGTTGTGGTTATTTTTTAGGTTTTTTTAATATATCCATGGTGTGGAATAGGTTGATCTTTGGGTCTTATAATGTGGTTGTGGTCTGTAGGTGTTCTTCCTCACCCTATGGTTCATAGTAAGTTGAAAATCTTCATTGAGGTTGGGTTTTACTTGTTTATATTTATTTGTGAATCATGAGGGAGGGGTTACTTTAGTTTACCTATTTATTTTTTATGGTGTTAGATTAATCATTGATAAATAATTGGTTAATTGAATTGAATTTGTTAAATGGGGTTTGATTCGCACGCCTTTTACATCTTTTATGTTATTTATGATGTGATGGATTGTGCAGGCTAAACACTCCACTAAAAATTGAGGTCATTAGTGGGTTTTTTTTGTGTTTTTTGAATTATGTTTTGGAACCCTTCTTTTTGTGATTGTTGTAATCTTTATTGCATCACCATAAATGGAAATTCATTAATTACGTATACATGTCTAATGAAATGGTTAATCGAAGATTTTTTTGTGTATAAATCCCCTTGAATAATAGGTAATGTGATAAAAACCCCTTTGGTAAATCTCTAAATGGCACTTATTGTTCTATGAGGTCTGGTCATGCTTCTGGGATGGTGATGTATGGTTGGGGCTAATGGTTGTTGGTCGTGATTTTGGGGTGGTGACATGATGGTTGTAGGTCTTACTTTTGGGGTGGTGATGTTATGGTTTTGGACCTAATTTTTGTATGTAAGGGTTATAGTTGGTTTGGTAATGATTTTGGGGTGGTGATGTTAGAGTTATGTTGTGCTAGATGCCCGAGTGGTGATGGAACAATTGAATAAATGATTAATAATGTTTGGAATGGCATGGTTTGGTTTGGTTAATTGAATGAAAGTGGCTAATGAAAGATTTAATGGCTGGTTGTGTGGTTTAATGTGGTTGTTAATAAATAATTAAATTAATGGGTATTAAATGTAGTGGAAATGTGAAGCTACCTTAGTTTATTAGGGAACTTCTCCTTCTTAAATGACTGTTACATATATTAATAAATTCATTTAGTGGTGCAAGAAAAAGTGTCGGTGTTTTGAGATAGTTTGTTTAGTTTTGAACCCATTGGTTGGGCCTAAGTGTTTTATATTTTATATATACATATACATATATTTATACTTTAACATTCATGTGATTCTATACGCACCCCACCCATGTTGGGAACCACATGTTGGACACCCGCATAATCATGTGGGGGTGTTTTTTCCAGCATACAATGGGGAGTATGAATAGCTGGGTACCCACTCATTCCTTACCTATCTTCCAGAAGAGGTAGGTATGGATCATGCTAGGATGAAAATACACTACTAGAAAATGAAGCTACTTCCATAGACCCATAGCCATGATTTTATAGCCTATAGCCATGGTTTAAAAACTATGGATATAGGTCTATTTTCCATAGACTATAGCCACTATTATATGGCCTATAGCACCAGGTTTCAAAACAATGGCTATAGGCCATTTTTCTAAGACTTATAGCCATATTTTTCCAAAATCATGGCTATAGGGTTCCTGCACTTCCGTGGGAAAAAAATTCCCGCCAATTTTTTTGAGAGGGCTAACTGCCATCGTTTTGTGGATATTTCCATGGTTTTTATTAATATATATATATATATATATATATATCATAATATGTACATATATACATGTTGCATGCAAAGGTGTAGTGGTAAGTGTCGCAGTTTGGTAAACAGGACATGTCGGGATCGAAACTCAGGGGGCACATTTTTTATTTAGGCTATTACAACAGGTTTCCATGGCTATAGCTATAGTTAAAATTACCCCGAATTTCTTGTAGATGAATGAATAAATTTCAAGAATGAAATTATTTTAAGGGGGTATAATGTAACATCCAATTATTTTAGTATATATTTTTCTTTAAATGATTATTTTTTATTGATAGCTTTTTTAACCCACAACAACAGTCTAAAATGAACCAATATATCTTAATGAGATAAATTATATGTGTTAAATAAGACCATTATAGCATAAAAGATGAATTTATGTCTATAAATAGTAGGATATATATTAAAATAATCAATAAAAAATGGGGTAAATGGCGTAAAATAATAAAATTCATCCTTATGGGGTGCACTTTTCCAACCTAGGAAGGGAGGTAGATTTATTAGAGTTTTCCTAAGACTTAGCCCAAATCAGAATCCAATTACTTTGTCTTGAGTGAAATAAATAGTGATAAAGTTAAATATCATTGAATAAACTTTGAGATCAATTATAGATAAACCTCCACCCATGAAAACCACTACTACTGATCTTATCTGTAGGTCTTTTGTGGCAATTTTGTGAGGTTATGTATATAAAGGCCTGAATGATATAAACTTGTATTTATAAAATGTAATAAATTATACATATATCACATATATTTTTTTTCACATTTTTAATATATAATTTTAATAAAAAAAAACTAACATTCATATAAATGTACTAAACTAATCTATCTAAATAACTAATAAAATCATATTGTACTTAAAATATATTTTATAAAAACATTATTTTCCTGTGTTATACATTTCATTTTAATAAATATTAATATATTATTTTGAATGATATTTTTAATAAAATAAATGATTGGTATTAATAATATATTAACAATAATTTAATTAGTAATTGATAGGAAATTAGAATTATAAAATTTAATATTTAAAAATTCATTTTTCTAAAAAAATAGATTTTTCTATTTATCAAGTGTTTTAATTTAAAATATAATTCAATAATATTAAAAAATTTATTTATATTCAATGGATTCCAAATTCTGATTCATCACGTAGAAATTAGGTAAGAGGAGTTATCTTATATTTTTCCTAAAGATTGATAATTAAAATTTTAAATTTTTAATCAAAGTTAATGAGGGTAAGAAAGGATAACTTTTAGTTGGGGTCTTACCTGAGTGGTAAAGTTTCCATGTAATTTAATATGAAACATGTGTCCAAAATGAGTGGGGAAGAATTTTAATGGAACTATATTGATACTGTAGAACAATACTGGTACGTGTATTGTAGGAAGTACTATGGTGAAGTACTAGAGCAACAGTATAGTTCACTCAATTTTGGATTTCAATACGTATCTTTGTTGCTTAGGTCCACTCTGATTTTTTTCTATCCATGGGACATCTAGGCTAATAGGAAACAAGGCCTCTGAATCATCATATAAGTGTCAAGATGCTATACTAAATCAACCTTATATTGATTGACTGATCTAGAGAGTTTTCAATTATTACAAAAAAATAAGGATAATCCCATCTATATTTGACATCATTTAAAAATTTTGACCATTGAATGACACCAAATAATCTCACTTTACCATGAATGAAAGTTGTAGTGTCTTTAAGGACTAGTTACCGACAAAAAAATATTTTACAAAACTTCTAAACATTTCTCTACAATCAAACTCTTATATACCTCAGTTTAGACTTCTCATAAGTTATAATTATCTTCAAAATGTAGGTTAGTAAAACATAAAAAAACGTGATCTCAAATACTCAATATGGGATGACTTATCATAATGTCATCTAGGGTCATATCATAAGTATATGATAAAACATTATAAAGAGGAATTTATAATTAACGAAAACAAGGTACAATAAGTGTATTATATAAATCATGAAGTAAGGACATATAATATAAAAATAAAAAACATGTACTATTACATAAGAGTGTGAGATAATCATGGAAACATAGAATAAGAAAATTATATCATATGTTCAAGGAAAAACATATTTGTAGAAACCAAATAAAGCATGACACTATATGAATAATTCAAGGTTCACTGTCATGACTATAATAATGTAAAAATTCTTATAGTATGTTTCATTCACTCTTCATTCTCAAAAACATAGTGCACACATTCCCCTAGTGTATTTAGTTCAATCCCCTTTCCCATAAATATAGTGCACAGAGTATCGTGGTGGATTGGGTTCACTCTCTATTCTCATAAACATAATGAAAAGAGTCCCATGGTGGATTTGGTAACTCCCTATTCCATTTCATATGATCTCATGATATGTAAATATTTACCTAATTCATTGGAGGGTTATATAATTCCATGGCCACCTATCACATAACAAAGTGTGATTAAGCTAACTATATGTGCACTATACATGGTATCTAATGAGTTGAAAACATTACCTAATATATTGGAGTGTTATGTAATTTCAGGACCACACATAAAACAATGAAAATAATAATATTTACATTTATACATGTTCCACATGAGGAAAATAATACAAACATAAAACATAATCTAGGTAAAACCCATGAGAAATGAGTGGGATTCATAGTCCTCTCTTAAAGAATAACCAAATCTTATATTATAAGTATTCCCAAGATAAGAAGGTATTAAATTTTTTTATAATAATATTATATTTAGTAAATATAGGTCTTGAAAATTGATTTTCCTATATAGGAAAATTCATGAGAAGGATCAAGGGTAACTAAGAATAAAAATGTACCAAAAAAGTTAAAATTTTTAGAACAATCATATGATCATATAAGGAAAAAATATATATTAGTATTTCCCTTTAAAATAGAACTGAATTAAGATACTTTTTTGAAAAATATTGAGGTTTTTAAAAATCTATTCAAGGTAAAAAAACATTTATTTTGGTGACACATTACAACGAATATAAATCAGAAATTTTATTTTTGGCGAGTTTACATAAATGTGGGAATTTCAAATGGAACATAAAATATCTATTAACCCAAAAATTAAATTTATAGTTTACTATATATATAATGAATAAATAGAAAATATTTAAAAAAATTCCTGAGATTAAGATAGAGGAAATTTGAAAAATAAAATAGAATGTGACACCCATAAATAATGAGGGTGGTTTTGGAAGAACCCTTTTAATATTTTAGAACACCTTTGTTGAAATAATGCATCATAAAAGAAGATAATACAACATTATTTAGAAAGGAGTGGAAGGTAAATATTAAGGTAAACTTATATAATATATATTTAGGTCACCAATTAAAAAGGATAACATTGGAAGGAAGATAAATTGTGGTAATGGAGGAAAAGCCCTTGTTAAAGAGGATGGGAAATCTTCTCAATAATGATAATTTTTTGAGGAATAAATTCATCAAGGTAAGACATTTGAATTTAATAAAACATTTTTCCAAAGAGTAATATAAATTTAAATATAAAATATTAGGGGGAAATAAAATGAGAATAGGATTATAATTTTAATAAGGAAAATAATAACTCAAAGAGAATTGTTTGAGTTAAAAAACCCTTATAACATCATATTCTTTTGAATAGAAAATACACATAAGGTTGAACATGAGATTTATTTTTATATAAACTATATTTATGTAATATTATAACAAAAAAACTTATCCAGAATATTCACCATGAAGAAAAAACAATTTTTGAATACAAAACACATCTCAATGAAACAAAATTGGGATCCAAAAACCCTCACCTTAGTTTTTGATTCATTATATTTGTGATCTTAAATTCAAATTACTTTGGAATTTATCCATTGAGTGACTCTTTAATTATCCTTATCATGGTATTTTGGGAGAAAAAGGGATTCAATGAGTTTGTAAGAGTGTGGAAGAGAGACTAAGATAGATTTTTAATAGAGTTAAAGCATTGTAATGGGTATAATGTGAGAGAAGGTTAGTCTCTCATCCATAGGGAATAATTTGGACATTAATGGATTGATTATGAAAAAATAAAATTATAATCACATGGAAACAAAAATTCTTACTAAATATTATGTTCTTGAATTAAAAAGAGGAGAGAGAGAGAGCCAAGGATTAATTTTGATAGCATGATGCCTATACAAAAGGGGTAATGAAATGGGTTTCATGAGAGATAAGGTCAGTATCTCATCAATAGAGAATAATTTTGAAATTAAAGTATTTATTACGAACACATTGAATCAAAATCATATGAAAACCAGAGTTATTATCACAAAATAAGAACACGAATCAAAAGTAGGAGGAGAACCCTTACAATGCTAAGTAGCATCTTAAATCTTGGGAGGACCATTTAGAACCTTAGCAACTCCTAGGGAGGAATTTAGTGAGGTAAAGAAAATGGTAATACATGATAATTTCCTTTAGGGATGATATATATAAGATAATTGGTTGGAGTGAGCTACATTTATATGTGAAACGGGGGATTTTCAAGGAAAATAATGTTATGTAATGGGTTAGAATGGTATCACATGGGAGTTAAGTGGGTTTGGTAAGTCAGGTGAATTGGGTGGATAAATTTCAGAAAGACATTTAGGTATGAATTTATAACTTAACAATTTTATTAGATAAGTTCTAAGTGTCAAATTGATTAAGTAAAATTTGATCCACATTAGATTACCTAATTTTACAGTTATTAATGTCGATTAAATATTAATCATGGTTAATATTTTATCCCTAAATATATAAGATGAAACATGTTTACAAATTTAGTCATTTTGAATCAAAATTTGGGCCCCATTTAACCTCATTCAGTCTCTAAATATAGTAAAATTATCTTTTAAATTAAAACATATAATGTATAGAAAATCCTATTTGTAAAAAGATGTTTTTTTCATGGTGTAATTAAAATTATTTAACATTAATTATATAATAAATTACTATGAATTTATTTTAATATATTCCTAAGAATAATTTTTTATTCTTAACTTAAAATAGATAAATTTAATTTAAAAAGATACATAATATTTAGAAAATTATCTCTCTTTAAAAAATAATTGTTTTAGCCCGGTAACCAATATTTACTTTGGTAACTTAATTTTATTCCTAAAAAGTAAATTGAACCCATTACATAATTTAATGATTATAATTAAAAAAATTCAAACCATTTTACCTAATTCTATTTCTAAAGGTGATAAAAAATAATTTTAATATTAGAGCACATAACATGAAAATCATTACTAAAAAAGATTATTTTTATGTGTAAAAAATTATTTACATGATAATATTTTTAATTATTTTGACTTTCATGATATAAAATAGTTTATTATAAAAAAATATATATGTATTTACAGGAAATTAGAAAAATAAATTTTTTTCTAAAATAATATTTAATTTAAGGAAAATATCAAAAACAGTTTATTTTATTATAAAATATTATTCATGTTTATTAAATGTGAGAACTATGCTTTATACATTTATAATAGTGTTTGAAATTATATACTTTTACTTATTAAAAAAATATTTGATCTCTTAAAATTATATATATAATTTTAGGTCCTTATTATATAATGATATAGTCATAAAAGTTATAATTTTGGTAAAAAACAATATTATCACTATTCAACAAAAAAAATCAACACTTTCAAATAAATTCTAAAAATAAATCCTAGGATAATATTCTCATAATTAATTTTAAAATAGAATTTATTTTAAATATTTAAAATTATAAATTTTATAATTTTATCTTTTAGATATGAAATATATAGAAAAAATATTTTATAGAAAAATAAAGTTCATATTTCGTTACAAGTAAGAATGTGAAATGTGTAAAATATATATGACAAATAACTTATTAAATTAAAAATTACCATATTATACCATCATAATTTATATTTATATAACCTCTAAAGATATCTATGTAAGATCTAAACATAAGATAAGCTCTAGTGGTATTCGATGGTGGTGATTCCACCGACATATATCTTGTGTAAATTTCAATAGGTAAGAATTTCTACCTCATAAAATTTCACTCAAACTATAAAATATTGAGTTTTCCTTGGAAATTGTATATGTAAAACCCTAGTAAAGATAATTCTTTTATAATCATATAAAAATGAACTTCTTAATGGATACATACACTACCCAATTCCATTTCCTTTATTTTTCATCATATATTTCGTAATATCATTACTTTCTTTTATCCCCCGCTAATTTAACAGTTATATTATAATGAGAAAATTTTATTTCAACATATCGTAGTTTCATTTTAGTTTGATTTTCCATTTAAATCAACCGATTAAACACATTATTTTTTAATGTAAAATTTATAATTTACAATATTATAATTTTACATTATCCTCCTTAAAAAATTACACCCTCGCAATTTTAATTATTACTCGCTAATAAAATGATAAGGGTGTCTAAATGATAGTAAATATATTGAATATATTTTCAAATGAAATGTATACCATAATATATTAGGTACAAATATGAAACACAACTTTTCCCTTAATCGTTAAAACTATTTGATTAATTATTTCTTGGAAACTTGTTGCTATATGCCTTCATTTTTTAAATAGTTATCATCTTCCAATTACTTTGATACATTTTCCATGGTAATTATTCTCTCATTTTTAACATGTAATAAATTTAACATTACTTTCTTTTGTCATATTTTTCATATAATATTTCATGAGACTTCATATACTCTCTTTTTTTTGGAAATTAAACATTTTTTACATTGTAAATCATAATAATAGATAGTTGTTTTAGAAAAATCACATGATTTTTCAAATAATTTCGTCTCTCATTAGGTTTCTCATAGAGACAATAACCTCATTTTATATGGAACCCATAATAAAAAAATTTCCTTCAGTATTTATCCATTACTAAAACCAACATTATTTAACATACGTGATGAAAACTATAATATAATTATTGTGAGATAATTACACAAAATTTAACACTCTTGAAAATATTTTATTTGTTTTCAATTAAATCCAAATCACTTAGGTTTAGTATTTTTTCTATTTTGGTTAGGTTTTATAATATTCCTTAACCTAATTCCATAACATAAAAAATCTCCATTTATATCATGTAAAGTGAATGTGGTTAATGACATAATGTCCCCTAGTAATTTCTAGTCAGGTGTGTAGTCTTAATCCCACTCATTGTGCCCTAGAGTAAAGATTGAGGTGATAATCAACGATACTTTTTTATATTGATTAACAATATGTGAATTTTTTCCACAAACACATATACTTTATATGATCCACTTAAGGATTTAACATTGATGAAACAACACAATACTTTAAAAAAACTTCCAGATGGTATCCTATACTTAGACCCATATTTTGGGATTTCACTAAATTTATCTAATGTTAATACCTAAATATAAATCACTGATATATGATACCAACTATAGTGACCCATGATAATAACTTAAATATTTTATATCATTATCATAATATAAATATTGAATTTCACAAAATAATCTCACAATCCCAGGACGATACGTTTAAAAATCTTTGAGGACCAATTAAATAGATTACTTATTTTACAAAACTTGTGAACATTTCTCTATAATTAAAGTATTATATACCCCCTTCTTTAATTATCATAAGTTATAATTATCTTCAAAACCTATGGAATGGAAACTTATGAAAGGGGTGAGGTCAAAGGCTTAGTTTGAGAAAATTTATCAACATTTTATCAAGGTTTAGATCATAATCATATAAGAAAAAATTACCCTATAAAAATTAATTATTAAAAAGATCTTGAAAATTTTATAATTTTTCATAAATAATAAATTGAGTACATGTAATTTTAAAATAAATATATATATCATTACATAATAGTGTAAGTTATGCTTGCAAATATGGTATAAGTAGATGATATAATAAGTTTAACAAATCATAAATATGTGAAGAAACCTGATACAAAACATCATATCGACAAGTAAATGCTCACTAATAAGAATATTATAATGGAAAATTTCTCATAGTTAATTGTTTTCACACCCCATTCCCATAAACATAGTGTAAATAGGTCCCTAGTGGAATGGGTTCACCCTCCCCCCCCCCCGAATTCCCATAAACAAAGTAGATAGAGTCCCATGGTGGATTGGGTTCACTCCTCATTCTCAAAATCATTATGGTAAATGTAATATGGTGGATTGGGTATACTAATAATTTACTATCATGAGATTTAAATCTCTAACCAATGAATTGGAGAGATATGTAATTTTAGGCCCACCAATTACATAACATAATGTGCTTAGGCTAACTACCCATGCACCATACATGAAATCTCATTAAATTAAAACATTACCCAATGTTTTAGAGGAATATATAATTTTAGGACTACCCATAAAATAATAAAAATCTTAATATGTGCATCTATATGTGTTCAGTTTCAGGAAAATAAATATAGTATAAAAAATAAGCAATATAAAACCAATGAGAAAGAAGTGGGTTTCGTAATCTTATCTCAAAACATAATTATGGGATATATCATTAGTATTCTGAAGATAATAAGGAATTATATGTTTTTTATGTTAATATTTTAACAAATAAACATATATTTTTACAATTTATATTCCAATGTAAGATAATTCATGATAAGGTTTTAGGAGAAGTATGAATAAAAATGTACCACATAATTAATTATTTTCGAAGTGAGCATGGGATATTTAAAGGATGGGAATAGATTATTATTTCCATTTAGACCATAATTGAACACGAATGGTTTTCCCTAAAAAAAAGAATTTTATAAAATTTATTCAAGGTCAAAAAAAATTTTATAGAGGTTTAAAATGTCATGAATTAAGAAGTCAGATAGCTTCCTTATGTCAGGTTTACTTAAATGTGGGAATTTTGAAGGAAACTTTAATCATGTATCATCTTGAAAAAATAAATTTATATAGTATAGTTAAATATCTAACTAATTTAATTAAAAATTATGTAATAAATACATAATAATAATATTGAAAAAAATTGAGAAATAAAAGAGAATGTGTAACCCAAAAGTTGTGAGGGTCGTTTCGAAAGATCCGTTTTTTTGTTTTAAAACACATTTTTTGAAATCACACAACATAAAAGAAGATAATAAAAGATTATTTTTTAATTTAGGAGGATTAAAATATTAATATATTATTACATAAAAATAATTACATTTCAATAAAAAAGGATTGCATTGGTGGGAATGGAAATTATGGATTTGGAGTGGAAACCATTATTAAAGAGGATGAGAAATATTCTCAATAATGATATACTTTTTAAGAAGATATTAATCATGGTAAGATCATTGAATTTAAAAAATAATTTCCCTATATTAGACTATAAAGTACAATATAGAATCATAGGGTTGAAGAACCCATGAATTGTTGTATAAGTACAAGATAAAACATAATAACACAAATTAAGGGGGTTTTATTTAAACAAAACTCCTACAAAATCAAAATATTTCAAATTTAAAATACATGAAATATTGAACATGATATGAATTTCTTGAAAACATATATTTCATTAAAATTATAAAAAAAATAAATTCATCTCTAATATATACACCACAACGAAGAAAAAATTGGTTACTACGAAACATATCTTAATGAAAAAATGGGATCTAAAAGTCCATACCCTAATTTAAAATTAATTTTTCCACGCACCAAATGTCTTATAACTTTGTTATTTCTACCATGGGTGACTAATTAAGGCCTTATATCGTGGTATATTTGGAATATCAAGGACTTTAGAATGTTGTGAGAGTTTTGAAGAGATGCTAGGGAAGAGTTTCAGTATAACTAAAGATTTAGAATGGGTCTATAGAGAGAGAAGGGTAATATCAAAACAATAATGAATAATTTGGATAGTAAAATATTGATTATTAACACAAGTATGCATAATAACCTAGAAACCAAATGTATTATGAAAATGAAGTGCTTGAATTGGAATGAGGAGGGAGAGAATCAAGGACTGATTTTGGCAGCATGATAGTTATACAAATGAGATTATGAAATTGATTTAATGAGAGAGTAGGGTATTATCTCATCCATAAGAAGTAATTTATAAATTAATGGGTAAATTATGAACATGTGGAATAATAATACTATTTAAATCAAAGGTATTATCTGGAAATAATTACTTGAATCAAATGGAATAGTATGATAACACGTACCATACTAACTAGCCTCATAAAGCATGGGAGGACCCCTTAAGTATTAACAACTCCTTGGGAGGGATTTAGAGATAAAAATGTAATGTAAATTCATGATAAATTCCTTTTGTGTATAGAATTATGATGTAATGGGTGGGATTGATCACTTTTCATAGGTGAAAAAATGTCCTTTTCAGGGAAAATAAAGTTCAGTAAGGGGACATAATGGTATCACATGGAGGTTTGGGGAGTTTGGTCAGTTGGGTGAATTAAGTGTGGAAATTTTGGAAATAAATTTAAGTATGAATTTATAATTTAAAAAAGTTATTCTAAATGGTCTAAGTTTCAAATTTATTTAGTAAAATACAATCCACATTTGATAACCCATTTTAACACTTATTAATCTTTATTAAATATTAATCACAGTTATTTTTTATCACTAAAAATATAATATTAAACTTATTACCAAATTTTGAAAAGATGAATCCTAATTTTGGATCCATTTAGACTATTGAAATTTATAAATATGATACAAGAAACTTTTAAATTAAAACATATAATATATATTAAACAGTTTTTGAAAAAAGATGACATTTTAAATATTTTTTGTTCTTAATTTTATTTAATATTAATTATTATTTAAATGAGTTTCAATTTATTTTATATATTTTTAAACTAAAAATTATAGTATTAAATTCAAATATATAAATTTAATTTCAAAAATAACCAATATTTTGAAAAGTACAATTCATTAAAAAAATAATTGTTTACACTTGTAACTAATATTACGTTCAGTAACATAATCTTATACCTAAAAATAAATTTAACCTTATTACATAACATTATAATTATGATTAAAAATATGAAAATAATTTTATATAATTTAATTTATAAAATTTTAAAAAGTTAATTTTAATATGAATGTACATAACATGAATTTTTTTTATAGAAAAGTGTATTTTTAAGAGTAAAAAATTTATTTGTAAGATAAAATTATAAATGTTTTTTTTTCTTGGTATTAGTTAGTTTTTTAAAAGATTAATTTTTATTCTCCTTTCAAGACAATCCAAAAATAAATTTTACAAGAATAATATTTAATTAAAATAAATGACCAAGTTAAATTTCTTTTATTGGAAAATAATTTTTATGTTCATAAATTATTAAAAGTAGGTTTTATAGAGTTATAAAAGTATTTAAAAATGTATAATTTTATCCACAAAAATACCTGATCTATTAAAAGGTTATATAAACTTCAAGGTATTTTTAATATAATTATAAATACATAAAATTTATTATTTTGGTAAAAAAAATTATTTCTATTTACCTAAAAAGTCAAATATTTTAAAAAAATCCCAAAAAATAACCAAAAGATAATGTTAAAATTTATAATTTTAAAATTAATTTAATTTGATCAAATTAAAATAAAAAAATTTATAATTGTATCTTTTAGTTATGAAATATAATGAAAAAATATTTTTATAAAATAATATACTTTCTTTTTCTTAACAATATGAAATGAGAAATGTAAAAAAATATGATAAATAACTTATTACATTAATAATTATTTGATTATACAATCCCACTTTCTAGTAACATTTTCAGTCAAGATCTCTATGTAATATCTAATTATAAGGTAAACTCTAGGATTTTTATTTTTCTAGTATAGATCTTGTGAAAATTTCCATGAGTGTGATTTTTTCTTATATATAATTTCCCTTATACAGTAATTGTTTTATTTTTGCATAGACTTGGTCTAAGGAAACCCCTTGTGAGGATAATTATTTTACAATTCCAGAAAAATAAACTTCCTAAGGTATAATTCTCCTACCTAATGTCATTTATTTATGTTTTCTTCATAGATTTCATAATATAGTTACTTCATTTAATACATGTTAATTTAACAGATATATTATAGTGGTCAATATTTATTTTAATATATCATAGTTTAATTTTAGTCTGGTGGTGTGTGTGTCTGTATAAATCTACAAATAAATTTATTTTTTAATGGAAATTTTATAATTTAAAATCATATGGTTTTACAGACATGGGTAAAGAAAACTAGACTACATTAGGTGGGACAAGGTGGTGATGCTATTATAAATTAGAGTTTCAAATCACATCATGGGAAAGGATTAGTTCAAGATGTAACATTATGGATGAATAAGTAAATACACTTGAAGGGGAACTGTGAGGGTTGTTTTAGATTAGGAATTCACCAACTAGGCCTTCAGGTCATCTAAAATGTAATCCCCCTATGCCTTTGGGACTCCATTCTAGGTAATGATTATCTATCAACTGAGTTAAAAATATGATTATCTAATATAAAAAAATCAAAATCCTTTGATCCAAGGATAAAATATTGACAAAATATATTGGATCAAAATTTTATAATTCAATATGAAACTTATATATTATATAAGTACTTTATTGGATGGTGAAGTCATAACCCCATGTCTCGCCTTTATTCCATCACCTAACTCCCATGATATTTCATCTTTTTCCTTTACTTAACTTTAGTTTCCAAGGAAATTTCCCCCTTTTCACTTATAAAATGTGCTCACATCCTCCAACTTCAAGCCAAAATTATCCTTATTATTTCCCTTAAACCACTCCCCATTTTTGTTTGTATATATCCCACTTCCACATTATGAATTACTTGGATAAAGGAAAGTCTCTCAAATCACCCATTTCCATGAAGTCTTTCAATAGAATATCCAAGTCCTCAATGTGAGTATTATCCACTCTATAACATTTTATTCTTTATCTATATCATCCACCCTAATATAAACCTAATATAAACCTAATAATATAATGAAATAATTATCATTATTATATATAAATGCTATTATATTGATTGAATGACGATTATTTATCTCTCTCCCATCCATTTGAAAATGGAAACATCATCCGTGATATGTGCATACTACAGCCACCATGAATGACAGACTTTATTTTTCATCAACACCATATATTAATAGTTCAAGCAATGTATTTAATGAATTTAAACAATATTTATAACCTTATTAGGATTATATTAAGATATGTCAGTCTTTATGCTTATATCTAAACCTATTATTAATATACCACTGTTTGTTCATTAAAATTTACCAAAACATGCTTATCACTTATTTCATCTTCATGAATCATAACTAAAAAACTCATGGAATTATATTTGGACATTATAAATCATTATGAAACATATATTCTAGAACCTTAAATGATCTATAAATGATTAACTTTTTATCAATAATGAAGATTCAACATCTCCATTATGAACCCTTTATGAAACAAACAAAATCATTAACATCTAATGGTAAAAATAAACTATAACTAATTAATATATGTGTTGAGAATGATTATAAATAAAGTTTATAAAAATTTATAGATATTAATAAGGTTCTAAAAAAGTTATTAAGATATTTGAGTTTATTATATAGTAGTTTAGAGAATTTATGGTAATGTGGGAACCCGAGATAAGGGTTTTGGTTAACTCCACTCCCATTAAATGATTTGTAATATTAATTATTTTGATTATTTCTTCAAATGTTGTTTTATTATACAACATGATAATATTTTATGCTATTATATCCTTCTTTTCTAGTGAATTTACATTTTCAAATCAAAATATTCTTTCTTAATGAATTGTTTTATCATAAAATTATTGTGTTTTTAAGAGTAATTATCATCCTATTTAATGATTTTTTTTCATCCATGTTGTTATGCTTTCTTTCAAAAATATTTTCCTTAATTTATTTTGAAATATAAATTTATATTTTATTTTATTAATGTTGTATTTCTCTTAATATCATTCCAAAAGGAATATTTAATACTCTTTCAATGATGCGGGTATCCAAAATATATATTGAAAATCTAAAAAATATTTTCCTTTCATGATTAGATATTTTATATTTCACTCCACAATTATTGAATTAAAGCCTATACCTTTTCAAATTTCTACTATTGGGGTTTCTTTATAAATTCTTTTAAAAAAATTATTCTTGTAAAATTCCCAAAAATAAATTTCAAAGTGAAATGTTACTTCTAATTTTTATGATAATATTAGAAATGTTTTATGACATATCTTTGTATGGGTTCCATTAAATTTCTATCTTATGTTCAAAATATATATATATTATTTATTTATTTTTCATAAATCACCCTTTGAATGAAACACCCTTTTGGGTGATTGAATTGTTGTCATCAAGTGATCAAATTATTGAATCTGTTTTTTTAGATACCATTCAAAAATATTAATAAACCCATTTTATTTAAATGTGTTCTATATGATATGTTTAATTATTAATTTCATATGTAACACATATGTATTTATGATAATTATTTTATGGGTGGCGTTCAACATCGTCCTACAATGAATTGGTTAAGGTTCTATATCAAATGAGATAAAAATGTTCTGTGAGTTATGATGTGCTAGTCAATAATGGGTCACATGATTGTGATTCTAGAACCACTATATATTAGGTCATGGTAATGGGATGTATGATCTGCCGTAAAATGTATTGAAGGATTTCGATACTTGAACCTTGATGTAATGTTTTCCTATTCTTATATTCAGTCCAAACTCTTATTCCATAATTAAATGATACGTCATATGTCCTTGTTATAAAAAATGCCTATGTTATGCTCCATGGATCTTGAATATTCTCTCATGTCTCAGCTTTAATACATCTTGGAATATGTTTGGTCATTTATGGTTATATATTTATTTTCAATGCGTATGGCCATCTCTTATTTCTCCAGGTTCATTTAATCTGATATAATTCCCATGTTCTTTTTTCCCATATGTTTAATATCTAACCCATTAATTTTTTTGATAGGTTTATATTTATAATAATCTTATCTCACCACTTATTGTGTTTTTTATTAAAACCCATTGAATTCTAGGAAATTATTTTAAGGATGAATTTAAATTTTACATTTGGTGGATAGTATATTTTGAAAAAATGGACTCAAAATGGATTTTCAAGAATTTGAACATCCAAAAATGGTGTTTTAAGATTTGTTTTGAGACCCCGTTTCTATTTTGGGGTTCATTAGAGTGCTGAAGGGGATTTGGGAGGCCAGTACTATAGGAAATAGTATAAACAAAGGGTTTATGGTATGAATCTATAGTTCATGCAATGAGTTTTTTAGGATTGAAGACAAGGGTTACCTTACACTTATGTTTCAGAACAAGAAAAATCAGTTCCCACCATGAAATGGATAGGATACATTTTTCTAAAGGGTCTCAATCCCTTTTGTTTATTTGTAGACATGCACACGGGAGGGGTTTAATGACCAAACCACTCCTTCCTCTGATTTCCCATAGAGTGGGGATGATTTTTGTAGCCATCGATGGAAATTTAATGGGTGTTACTCCACTAATATTCCTTTTTTCTTAGTTTCTGGTGGATACCCCTAATACTCCACACTTTGGGATAGGGTTTCTTGGTGATTTTCGTTGCATAATAGTGAAAATAATCCAAAATAAATGGGGTTTTCATCATATTTTTTATAGAAAATGTTGAGATGTTATATACACATCTTTGAAAAAAAAAATCAGTAAACTTATTCATCCCAAAGATATTTTATAATGTTTTGGTGATTTTAAGAGAAATATTTCATTTTAACATGTGTTTAATTTGGGTTTTTTTATTATCATGGGTTCAAGGGTGTGCCTATAGTAGACTACATGCCATTTCTTGAGGTTTCAATGAGAATATTATGCCCAGTGATTTTTTTATAATTTATTCCAATTTAAATTAAATAGTTTAATTAATTATTAATTTTTATAATTAATTTTGGGTTATGTGTGGCCTAACATAGGTGGCTAAGATCATGGACCAAACTCAGTTGGATTGGATGCGGCTTAGTGGATCTCGGTGAGGGTTTAACTCTGGAATTGATATTGGTGGAACAAATAATACTATTTCATATGTTTATTAATCCATGAGAATGCATGGTTTTATACTTCATAGGGTTTAATAATGGTGTTTAGGGACCAATATTTCCTTCTGTATATGAAATATGGTGGTATTAGTCTCCCTGTGCTTTGGATAGGTTCAATTTATCACTTATGTGAATAGGGATCTCATGACTACTATGTCACTAAGGAAAGAGGGTCCCAAGTGATCCTAATAGAGTCCTTTTGGAGGTAATAGAATGTTATTTGGGATGTTTATATCCTAGGTTGTGTTCCTAGAGCTTGTGGGTAATCATGGAAGGCTAATGGTCAAATTTTGTTGGTTGAGAGAGGTTTATGTCTAGCGAGTGATGAGGAACAAACTAAAAAGGATGGATTTGAGTCTAGATGTGAACTTGGAGTGAGAGGAGCTCTCCAATACTTGTCATAATTTGATATGGAGGGTTTCCTCTTGGTAGGGAGCTAAGAGAACACGCATGGGCGATGTGGGGAAAGACCTAGGTGGGATTTGTGGAAATCATTCAGAAATGGGAATTATATTTAAAGGGTATTAGAATGTGATGGATTTGGATAGTCACATGTTAGGTAGAACATGGGTGATGGTGGATTTTGGGAGGTTGGATCAGGCCTTAGGATCTTGGTCGAGTAATCCTGCATGTTATAGTGTCACCATCAGGTGATGAGAATGAACCGGTATCAGAAATCAATGATCATGGTGGGTATGGAGGACCTAGTTAATTACAAAATGGGTTAGTGGAGATATTCCATGATAAGAGAATAATTATCAAGTATCTATCACCTTAGGATCAATTGGTGATTTTTGACATTGTTTGAAGCCCTGTTTGTTTTCCATATGCATGTTGGACCTCCCTAGAGTCTACATGGATGGGTAGGTATGATTGGACCTCCCCATAGTCTACAAGGATGGTTTAGTGTGATTGGACCTCCCTAGAGTCTGTGAGGATGGTTTAGTGGGATGTGACCACCCCAGAGTCTATGGGTATGGGTCGATGTAATAATTGTGCATTGATAATGAGGTTTGGTTGAGAACCTTTCTAGATATATTTTGTCTTAGTGTGCATGAATTATATCTTTAATTGCATAGTATTGGTTCCAAAATAACCCTAAGGTCTGAGATGTGGTGTGACATTAGATAAGACCGGTCAACCTCTCTTGGGTGGGAAGGGATGGTTCAAGTCTTATGGAAGTAAGATCTTACCCAATGTAATTATGTATAAGATTGAGTTTTTAGATGTCTCGTGAGTATTTGGGTATGTTTTGTATATATTTAATGATGTCACAAGGCTATTATTGGATTTTTGGTATGAAATTTTAGTAGGTATGGTCAGGTTCTTGGTGGCCTAATGGGAACCTGATGATATGATGGGTGTGTGTACCTCATCAAGTGTCATGGAAGCCTGGTTAGCACACAATGACCCAAAAGAAATATTTATTATATATATAATTTATATTTATTAAAAAATAATATATTATTTTATATTATTTGTTTTTTGTGATACACTACTAATTGTTATTCTCACACCCAAAATTTTCTTCTTGGTGTACATCTAGACCTTCTATCTATATTTCCGGTCAGGGCACAGGTTGTGCAAAGGATCGGGCTAGCGTAGCTTGAGGGTATTAATATATTAGTATAAGGATTAGGGATAGTATTAGGTTCAAAATATGTTTGTTTTATTTTTGGATTCCATTAATATTTGGGACCATCTCAGTGGTAAATCATTCATATGTTTTATAAGGCAGAATCATGTAAGTTATTAACTGTGTTTTTTATTTTACATACTATTATGTTATGATATATTTGATTTTTGGTTATTTTTTGATATTATTGAACTATGATACATGTTTATAGTCTCCCAACTATATGGATTACACCCTCACCACTAGTCAACTACCTCTAATGTATGGGGAGGTAAGCTTGGGGTCACGTGGCTCTCCAGATCAAATGTGTTCCAGGTCAGGGAATCCCAAAATTGAATTAGTGGTTTGATTTATATTATGATTTGGGGTGATGGTAGATAGGTGTTTATGGAATATTTCAGATACTATAATGGAAATCATATTGGGTCCTCAAGAACACCATTAATGATAGAATTCCCAGGTTACCAAGGTCATGGGATTGTTGTTTTTGATTTTGACGTTACAGTTGTATGATTTTACCATGGGTAATGCACATGGGTTTGTAAGTTTATGATTTATTGTTTTTTTAATATTTATCCATTAACAAGATTCCCATATTAATATCTTTTCATATCATTAAGATTTCATGTACATATATCATATTTAGAATTTAGGATTCACATGAAATATAGGTTCTTGATTTTGGTTGTTTTCTAAGAAGGGGTTTAGTTTTTTAATGTGTTAAGGGAATATTTTATGTTGTTTTCCTATATAAAATTTCAGTTTAATTATAATAATCTAGATTTTAGTGTATTTTCTTATTAAGTAACATCATGTTCATCTTATGTTGATAGGTTCTTCGGTGATGTAAATACAATCCCTCCATCCAGATATGTATGGAGACCCATTGTGGGTCGGTATATACATTAACACACTATGAATGACTTGATGAATTCATGGAAAGATTAAAATGTGATTTCAAGATTTAAATGGGATTCAAAAATTATTATGGGATATTTTAGGTCATTTTAATGTCCATTCTTTTACTTAACATGTCAATAATAACATATATGGTGGTTTACCATATAGCTGCTTGATATCACTCTTCTTTACTAGATTGGGTGGTTTTATGGAAACCCTAATTGGTTTGATAAAAAGAATGTGAAATAACTCATTATTTAAGGATATTGTGTGATTGAATCATTTTTTGGTATTGAGATGGTATCAAAGGTAGGACTGGTTGGGTTCCTAGCCTAATAGATTTTGGATGTACTTTTCTATAGTGAGGTGGGATTGTGGGTAGAAACTCATGGTTCTGGAATGAAACCTATGTTTTATGTGGTTGTGTGGTTATACATAAAAAGATTGAAATTTTTTGGTATGTTGTTTGAGTAAAATGTGCATGCGGGGCATGGTCATTGGGTTAGATGTGTGAGCCTAGATTTTACTATATGTCACTCATGTGAACATGATTCTAGGAATGTGTGATTAGGTTTCCTGAAAGCATGCAATGGTTAGGTATTTCGTGATCATGTAGTCTCATGGGTAAGGAACATTGATCAATTTATTATTAAATAAATTTTATTTGGTGAAGAAGAGTGATCATTGATGAAACTTTTGAGAAAAGTCTCAGTTTTTTAGGGAAGGTTCATGCTAGGTACACATGGTACCTATTGGGTTGTGGATCATTGAATGAGATATATGTGAGTGCATTGGGAATTTTTTTGTTTTTGGATCAATTTTATAAGTTCTTTATTGGTGAGACACACATAGTCATGGACTATCAAAGTTCATTCATCTAGTAGATGTCCCTCAATGATAGTACTTGTCATCGATGAAGCATTGGGGTACAGTGGTATGGGTAACCTAAGGGGATACCTTGACATAGACATTTAGGGAAGCATGTTGTCATAGGATTATGAGAAAGTTTATGGATTAAGAGGAGTTATTTTTATAGTGTTGGGACCCATTTGGGTTGGTTCTTAAGGGGTACCGTAACTAAATACATATTGTTGGGAGTGCATCATTGGCTATAGAAATATGTTGCCCCTTGTAGGTCATTAATGAGTTGTTGATGTTTGGTGTTGAAGATCGAGTATGCGTAATAATACCACATCTAGAAACTTCATTCAGGGATGAAAAATTGAAGATCATGGGGAATAGGGACTGGGGTTCTTCATAAAATAATACTGATACTCTTATGGTGGGGAACATCATATCAGTCACTGATGATCAACCCTTGTGTTGAACAGGTCATTGAGTAGTGATACCTTTCAATGGATGGTCAATGTTGTGCTGGGTTATCAGTGTGTGGTAATATATATTGATATCTAATTCATTGGATAATACCATATTCTATGTTTATATTTGGTGTTGGTTAGAATTTGTGCATTGTAATTGGGATCAGAGTAGTTTTGGTATGATCTGAAGGTGATTTTTGGGGTAAGATAAGTTTCTTTTCATGTTTCTAGGATGAATCCCTATATAATTGTGTGACTTAGGGGATAAACCCTATTTTATCATGTGATTTAGGGGGGAACCTATTTTTTCACAAGATTTGGGGGGTGAAACTACATTTCATCGCTTGGTTCAGGGGGCGAATCAAGTGGAAAATTTCACTAATATTTCTAGTGGGGATGAAAATTCATATGAATCAAAGGGAAGATAGTTTAATGGTTTGGGGAATGAGTGGGACCTTATGTGTAGAAATTGTTAGTGAAAATTCTAGTTTGGAGGTAGGTGTTTATTTAGAGGATATTTTATATGGTGGGACCATCAGTTTTGGGAAAATTTTTGGAAGGAGGTATGATTGGTGTTCTTTTTTAGATTGGACATGGGGAGTGGTAAATCATTTCAAGGGATTCATGTGAGGTGTGATTAGAAGGATGTTGGACTATTAGAAGACAATTTTTAGTATGTGATTCCTATAGTGGGGTGCAGCATCATTCGGAATCATCCCTTTTGAGTAGTATCATTATGGTGGGGAGCACCATATACCTCAATATGAATCTATTGAAGACATTGAGATGTGTTAGGTGAGACCGGTGTCACTACTAGAGAAATAGGCTTTGAAGCCTGCTGACAAGGCAACCTCCAAAGGTGATCGTTGGGCTTTGCAAAAAAAATCCCCCCCCCACGATTCCCCTACCCCCCATGATTCCCCTACTCATCCCCTCACCACTGCCCATCCCCTGTAACCTCACCGCCCTCCACCCTCTGTCAGTCATGTGTCCCCCATCCCCTCGCCTCCCTCCACCCCCCCCCCCCCCCCCCCGCCCATCCCCAATGCACGGCTGCTGCACATCCCCTCTCCGCCCGTCCCTCATCCCTCATTCCCTCACCTCCCTACACCCCCTCTCCACTTGTCCCCCATCTCCTCACCACCCTCTGCTCTGGATCCCCACCATCCCCCTTACCCTCCCTCTTCGTCCCCTCCCTCATCGCACCACTGTTGTCTGGTCCCCTCCTACCATGCACGGCTGCTGCATGTCCCATCTCCGCTACCGCTTGTCCGCTCAGGATCCCCACTTTCATTCGGCCCTCCCTCATCGTACCACCCTCGATGCACCATCGCCACCTCACTGCCTCCTCCTATGGCTCACCGCAACTGTTGTCGCCCATCCCCTCCCTCACCGCACCACCTTCGGCTCTGGCTCTCCTCCGCTGCCTCTCCTCTCCCTCGTAGTACTTCCTTCGACTCCCCTCCCTTCCAGATTTATAGTGCAATCAGGTATTCCGTAATTTCCATTTAAGAGTTTTGATTTTGGACAATTTACAACACAAATTTTGCATGCATGAAGATTATATGAATATTGTGTGTGAATAAAATGTGTGGAAATGGAAGTTCGTGTGTATACAAGATTCTGTGCATATGAAACAATGGGTCTTGACAGTGTCTGTATGAGAGACTACACACTTTACGTGAGGTTTGAAAGTTACATACAATGTTTGAGTCCATGTATATGTTGACTGAATTAATATTAAGTTGTGTTGTTATTTGATTTAAACCATTCTTGAGTTTTATCACATGTCTCTGTGTGTGTGTGTATCCCATGAGATAATGTCTGAGGTTTGACCACATGGGTGTGCTTGCATATCCCATGAGACACATGTTTGAGTTTGATCACATATGTGTGTTTCGATACTATATTTTATTATTAATATTATATGTTCTTTCTCTATATGATATTCCATGTTTCAATGTGACATACTTTGAATATATTTTATATCATGTTGTTCTATGCATGGTGCCAATGTTACTAGTGTACTTATTGTGGTTCAGTAACCCTTAAGGGGGAGCATGATAAGATAATGTATGTTCCATGAATATTTGACTGATATAACCCAAGTCATGATAGATTGGTATTTTGTTCGGTAATTGTATATATTTGATGTCATCATGGGTATATATTACTTAGTTTTCCATAAATTAGAGATTGATTGTTATCATTGATGGTTAATCTGTACTACCTTGGATGGCACAAAGGTAGTGTGAATCCAAGAGGCAGTGAGACATTATTTGTATAATGATATAGTTTCTCTGAGTTTGAGAATACTATACATATTCATGGGTGAAGTATTCACTATTTGATCAAAATATGATTAGGGACTCTTGAATATAGAATCTTCATAAGATTTACCATACCAAATAATGACGATGACATAGTCTTTCACTTACATTCCATTATTCATTCTCTTGTTTATTATCCAAAGATATAATTTGATTATTTTATCAATGGTCCATTCGAAATTGGTTAGTATTTATTTTAAATATATTTGATATGAAAAATGCATGTAATAATTCTTGTGTAAATGTTTGTTATACAGATATTATTATGGAAAAGAGTTGGATTGATCATCCAAATCGAACGTCTAGAGAATATTTTGATGGAATTATGATGTTTTTTGAGTTCACTGGAGGATTTTAAAGTGACTATATTAGTTATCCATGTAGAAAACGTGCTTACAGATATCAATTCACACAAGATACTATGAGGGAGCACCAATTATTTAATTGATTTCTAAAAAATTATAAGAGTTGGACTCGCCATGAAGAAGAATATGTTCGTTGTCAAAATACAGATGCAGTTCAGATGGATGTTGATGCAAGGATGAATGATCCAATGCATGAAATGATTACTTAAATGGTACATAGGTTGGATCCTGAAGGCATTGACATCCAGAATCTTGAGACCAGTGAGATAAATCTTCACTCTAGTGCCGATCATGATTCGAGGAGGTTTTATGAAGTACTTGATGATGAAAAAATAGAATTATATCCTATATTTACATCATAAAATAAATTTTCATTTATTGTGGAGTTGTTTTATTTGAAGACTTTGAATCAGTGGTTAGGCACATCATTTTACATGCTATTGGAGTTGTTGAAAAAAGATCTTCTTATCGACTCTAAGATTCCTGAGTCGTATTACGATGCTCGTAAGTTGACAGAGAACCTAGGTTTTACATATGAGACCATAGATGCATGTGAAAACAACTATATGTTGTTTAGAAAGAAAACTGCCCATTTGGATATTTGTACGGTTTGTGGCACTTCCAGGTGGAAAGAGAACTAGGGAAATCAGACTCATCAATGTCAAATTGCGATACAGGGGAAACTGATTGTCGTAATGAAAATGCATTAATTTCTCCTTAAATCAAGGTTGAAAATATTTTTTAGGTCTTATAAAGTTTCTAATTTAATGAGATGGAATGAAAAAAGTATTCATGAAAGTGATATGTTAACCCACCCGACAGACTCTCATGCATGGAAGGATTTTGATAAGATACATCCTGACTTTGCTAAAGATGTTCATAATGTCCGATTGTGGTTGGCAGCATATGGTTTCAATCTATTCAAGTCTATGGTTGGGGAAACTCATAGCACATTGCCTATGGTGTTGGTTCTGTATAATCTTCATATGTGGCTTTGTATGAAGCAACAATTTATATTACCTTCCACTCTTATTGATGGACCTATAAGTCTAGGTGGATAAGATTGATGTTTACCTTCATCCATTTATTAATGAGTTGAATGAATTTTGGGGTGATGGTGTGATGACTTAGGAATGTGAAATGAATGAAATGTTCAAACTGCAGGCTGCTTTATTGTGGACAATCAATTACTTCCCGGCTTATGAAAATTTATCACGATGGAGTACGAAAGGGGAATTTTCTTTCCCTTGTTGAAATAAAATTAAAAAATACGTATGGCTTAAACATTCCAAAAAGTGGGCATAAAAGGGTCACAGAAATTTTCTCCCCCCTTAACACTGATTCATAAACTAAAGAGTTTCATTTGATGGTTCTAGAGTGTTCATCCCAGCAACAAAGATCATGACAGGAGTAGAAATGTTATCACAAATAGAGGAAGAAAAAATCTGCATGGTAAATGAAATTTAGGATTTGGTGGCTCATCCATTATGTAATATTTGTGCTGTGGGTAGGTAGTGCAATCACAATTAGAAAAAGAAAATTATTTTTTATAGTCATTCGTTGTAACACCCCGAGATTTTATAAAAAATATTCTTTTTAATTTCATTAATGTCTTGTGTTGTATGCTACACCAAAAGGAGCTTGCACAACACGCATCCTTGATTTTCCTTTCATTACACGCAATCGCGACCTTCCTCGATAGCGTGTGTAGTACGCAATAACGAGTTTTACTAAACAACAATATGCTATTAAAATATTATTAAAACTAGCCGTTATGAATAGTAATAACCACTTTTTGAAATTTTATAAATTTTATTTTTCAAAATGGACTTCATTTTTGGATTCGGAATATCGAAATTAGCCTAGGGTGAAATTTTGGTATTTTTCTAAAAACTTTTAATTTTTGATGAATAGTGAAACCACAAAGTGGTAGTTAAAAAAACTGAATTTTTCATAATACATAATTTTACGGCTTCTGTGGGTGGAATTTTGAAAATCCGAGAGACACGGTTAATATCAAGGACTAAAATGTGGTTCAATGAGATGAAAATAATTTTTGGTGAATAGTAACTTTTTACTTTTTTTTACCACGGTTAAAAGTAAATAGGGCAATTAAGGGTAAAGATGATATTATTATTACACTAAAACATTTCATAATTCTATTGGATAAGTGTAATTCGACCAAAAACAAACTTAGGAATAAAATATGATCATTTAGGCCCACTTGGATTAGATTAGGACATTTATTATTAATTTATTTAAAGAAGGGTTAAAATAGTTAAAATCAAAGTTTAATAAGTAAATAATTTTTAATATGGGGTTATACATAAGATAAATTCGACTATAAATATTCATTAGAAATAAAAAAATATTTCCTACATAATGGTATTTTATTTGTAATTTTTAGACATTAAATAATTTAATTTATTTATGACACAATGATGATGCATCAATTATTTTATTAATGAAATATTGACATAATTGATGTTATAAACACCAAAATAAATGTAATTTGAGACTTTTTGTGAATTAAACTAATTTTCTAGGTTACTATGATATATTAGTGTTTATTTAATCAACTTGGTTCTAACATATAATTCTATTATGACTTTCAAAAAAATCATATATCAAATAGTGTCAAAATTGACACAAAATAGTTTTTAAATCAAATATTATATTATTAATTGTTATTTTATTCCTAAAAATCTAAGGTTCGGCAAAATGACTTAGATAAGGATATATATATTAATAATAAACAACTTGGGGTTCGTTTTCCATGTTATAGTAAGTGTATTAACCATATAGTGTAAAAAACAAAAAGACACGGTAAAAGTTAAATTATTTAACTTAGAGTTAAATCTAATTGATAAGGTTAAAATAATAACCTAAACTTGTATAAATCTTATTGGTTTATAGGATTTCGACCCATCTCCAATTTAGCTCTGAAATAAGACCCTTTGGAACCATTATAAACCGATTTTGACTTTAATATAAAATAATATTTTGAGATATTCATAAGGTGCCCCTCTCCTCCCTTATAAAAGGGCACCTCCTACCTATCCTCCTCACACCAATTTGAGCATTAAATCTCTGTAAACCCCTGCCAAAATCTCTTCTCCACTTCCCTAGTATCATCCTAGAGGTTCTGGTCTTCTTCAAAGACCCATTTTAGTGCCCTAAAAGGAGGTCTCAAAAGAAGCACTTCAAAGAAGAGGTAATGTCTGTTACCGATTCTTTCATCTTTATTTCTTCTTCCACTTCTTCTACTTAGGTTGTTTCATTATGAAGTAATAACATCATTATCACTCATATACTGATATGTTATTATAAGTATTAAACAACCCTATTTCACCATCTATCCATCCTACGGAAAAAGAAATCACCGCGTGTGCGTACGTACGGAATACTGTCTTCACGCCGTGGTGTAATCTATTTTCCACCACCACCTTACATGGATGGGTATAATGGTGTAAAGAATAACTATACATAGTTATTATAACATCATATTGATTCTGATATATTGTATCATCCACTCCAATTCAATTCAATAATTATGGAAATGATATCATCACTCGTGCGTACGTACGGACTACCGTCTCCACGACGCGATGAGATTCATTCTCCATGTTAACCATTTAAGAATGATTATAAAGTATATATAAGAAATTATAATGAAATATATGAAATTATAAATCTAATGGATTTGTGTGTATATATATGTATTTCATCTACTTAATTCCACTCAATAACGAAAAGAAAACAGCGTTCATGCGTACGTACGACCTACCGTCTCCATGAACGGTGTATTTCTTTCCATTTATCGATCCATTATATATATGTATATTATGAATATATATTATATATAAATCATGTTTTATATTCTATAATTAAGTAATAATGATCTAAGTAATCATATGAATAATTATAAGTTAAAACACGAACGACAAATGAGACGATTTTACCCAAAACGCTACTTTAACATGAATTTACAAAAGAACGGGTAATATAAAGTCATAAGTGAACTGTATATGATATAATAACAGTGAATATGATTCTTTAATAAGTCAATGACATTATTTAAATCATTATACAGGGGGTTCAGACACATACGAAGCAAATCAGACCTAAGGTAAGGGAAATATCACAATCTCATTTTTATCCGAGATTGTTTATACTTTGTTATTTATTGGGGTGTATTTTATCATCCACATCCATGTTTCTTCAATATGTAATGTTATTTCCATCCACCTAAAATGGTTTAAATCCAATTTTACCCTTCGGTGTGTTTTTAGTAAAAGATATGAAAGGAATCTTTTGTCATTTTTCGTACGAGGTACTTTTTTGAATTTTCCGACAAAAGTACGCGAAGAATGTTTTTTTAACTTATACAACATGAATGGATTTTTAAAAAATTATTTACAAGAAGATTCCTTTACAAGTTTTCAAGTTTATTTTTAATCAACTTATTTTAGTTTAAAATTGTATGACATGTTAAGAAAGGAAAATGTTTTTGAAGTAGAAAGGATATTTTCCTCAAGAATGAAGTTCAAGTGTTTTATCGAAATTCTTTTCCATATAAGATAATATAGGGTTCTGTTTCTATCCCTATTATTAGATTTACTTGATTATGTAGTGATGGAAATATTTTTATGAATTCTTTTATCTTGTATGAATTGTTTTATGATGTCATGATGTTTAAGATTCCCATTTTTATTACATGGGTTATGCAATGATGTGTGATTTATGATTTTGTGGCACACATAAGAATGGTATCATTTTGAGATGGGTGGGACCTATATCTCCCTACAATGCATTGGGTAAAGATTTTATATCTCATGAGATAGACATGGCTGGAATGGTAGGTTATACCGGTTCAGTGAAACAGGACTGAAACGAGGGTGACTCGGTTCAGAAAGGGACTTTGTCCACTAAGATAGTCTTGGAAATGAGTCTTGACTAACAAGAAATTATTCTCTATGATTATGTGTGTATGCCACAAAGTTTAATGTTTGAAGTTATGATTATTGTGATTACATTTCACTGCCATGATTTATTCCATGTTATGAAATTATGATCTCTTTTGCAGGTTAAGATTTCAAAAATGTTATGTTTTTATGAATATGATGTGATTGATATTTCTTTTGTTTACCCTTACTGAGCATTTGAGCTCACCCTTTTATGTTTTCTTTTCCCCAGGACATAAAGAAATGTTTTAGGTATAAAAAAAAGAAGATCTTTAGGGGAGATATTGAAGATCTTTCACCACGATTAGAAGATTATATTCCGAGTTTACAAAGACACTAAACTATTACGGTCCTTGTGTGTGTGTTTTTGTTATGTACTATGTATTCCTCAAAAGTAATGTAATGTCCATGTACGTCAGGCTTCGGGTCTCTACAGTTGGTATCAGAGGAAAGGTTTAGTCAACCTTTGGAAACTAGGATGCGAAAACATTAGTGAGATCCCTAGAGATATTTCTAAGGTATGTCTAGGGATGTCCCTAAGGTTAAGTATACGTATAGGTTATAGTACTAGAATTACGCTAACGATCATAGAATTAAACCTAAGATGTTAGATATTGAAGGTACTCCCCCTTTATTATGTTGTTTTCCCTAGCATGATTTTTTCCTCTCACACTATTCTTTTTCGGTTTTAGACGATGGTTTGAACCCGAAAGAACCGTGTTGATCAATGCAATGGAAAATGCAATGATTGTCCTCCTGAACAAAAAAATGTTATGGGAGATGGAGTGAAAAATCTTATTTCTATACTTACACAAGCTATGAATCATTCTGGACTTCCAAATGAGCAGAGAAGGGAACAATATTCTATTGAGTCCTTCATGAGGCAACGTCCACCTTCTTTCAGTGGGTCTTCTAATCCACTTGTTGCTGAACAATGGATCAGTACCACTGAAAAGATATTTTCAGTTCTTCAATGTTCTGAACATGATAAAGTCATCTTAGCAGTGTATCGTTTGGAAGGTGATGCTGATCAATGGTGTAATCTTATTAAGAATACGAGGCAATGGGATGAAATTGAGTCCATGGAATGGGACGAGTTCTAGAACTTATTTTTCAGTAAGTACTTCCCCCGTATTCTTCGAACAAAGATGGAGAAGGAGTTTCTTGAACTAAATCAAAAGGATGATGAATCTGTTGGTATATACGAAGCGAATTTTACAAGACTTGCAAGGTATGCCTCTGGCATTATCATCCAACCTGAAAGTAAAGTTGATCGATTTTTCGGTGGCTTAAAACCAAGTCTTCGAAGGTCATTAGCTATAAGAGACTTCAGTAGCTATGAAGAAATTGTGCGTTGTGCTATCAAGGTAGAAATGGAAGTTGGTGTTACATATCCATCTCATGGTTTTGACAAGAAACGAAAGATGGAGTTCAAGGAGAAATATTAGAATAATGGTGAAAAGAAGCTGAATGTTTCCTTATGCTCAAAGTGTGGAAAGAAACATGGTTGAGATTGTCTTAAAGGGACTAGAAAATGTTTTAAATGTGGAAAAGAAGGTCATCGAGTAGCTGAGTGTTGAGGTAATGGAAAAAGGGTTTCTAATGATGTGAATAAAGAAAACACTGCAGAGAACGCACCACCAACACTTCAATGCTTCAAGTGCAAGGAAATGGGGCATTATGCTAATAAATGCCCTAATCCAAGGGTTAGTGATGATCAACATGAGAAACCACTTAAGGCAAAGAACAAAGGGAAGTCACATGCGATCACAATTGGCGATGTTGAATATGACAATGATGTGGTGGAATGATTAAGTGTTTATGTAATGGGATTCCAAAATAACGTTGTATATAGTATCGTGGAATATTGGAAATTTATGTTTTGGTCTATTGTGGTTTTCAATAATTTTATGGTACCGGTAACCATGAAAAGTGATTGAGACATTTTTGGTAAACAGATGATATGAGCATAATGAATGGATAAGAAGATAATGAGATGTTTGATTGTATTCATGAGCTCATGATTGATATATGGACTAAGTGATATCATTGTTTGAGTATATAGAATTTTGAGGATTTTAGTATGTGGAAAGTGTTAACTTTTAACTACATTCATGTTTCCACTAAGGTTCAATGGGTATTCATTATTTAAGAGAATACATGATTAAGTTATTCACATGTTTGTAATTTGGAATATCTTATGATATATGGGGGATAAATGATGGCATTCACATGATTATTCTGTGACATTTCAAGTAATCATTTTCTTTATACTATGAGCTTGGACCGAAGTATTTTAGATAATCCTAATGATTAGAATGGATTATGTTGGACATAAGTTAGGATAAAACGTTTTTTGATATTATTGATGGGATATTATAGTAATATAGCTTTAGAAAAAGGACAACCTGCAGGACGGGCGACAGCCCATCGCGTCGGACAAGGCTGTGGGAATCGAACCCACAACCGAAGTGTGACTGGCCTTTATCACCTAGTACAGGCCTACAGGAAGTCCCTGTTTAGTAGAAACTAGTTTTATTATATTAAGCAGTATGATATATGAAGTATAAGTCCATTTTAGGTACCATATATGATTAATCTCGCTATAGAATGACTTATGTATATTTAATAACTTTTGCTAACCTTTTGTTTGAGACAGATGGAATGACTTGTCATTCTATCACATGATCTGCTAATACTACACGAATAACAAATTCAACTTCATTTATTTAAGAGATGAAGTGGAAATTGTTCAAGGCACGAACAACAGTGAGATTGTACCAAAATAAAGTAAGTATTTATTCAAATTCTTCAACATTAAGGAAATGATCTTGAAAACCAAAAATGTTTTCCTAGAGCTCTTATATCTGATTAATCAGATGGTACCTTAGATCGTCACAAATTTTTGGATTTGTGATTGTTGGCTTTTCCATAGCCATGTCCTCTACCACTCTCCATCAGAACATGATGGTTAGATTTTTCTTCCATATCCATATTTTCACCTATGTGGAAACCCAGTGATTAGTTTATTTGGGTAACCGTTAAGTTTCATACTTTCGTTTTTAAAGATTGGTTTTGGTATTCCTTTTTACAATGTGGGTTTCTATTAAAGAAACTTTCGAATAGTAAACCATTTATAACCCTGACGAATTTCGAGGGCAAAATTCATTTTAAGGTGGGTAGAATGTGACACCCCGAGATTTTATAAAACATATTCTTTTTAATTTCATTAATGTCTTGTGTTGTATGCTACACCAAAAGGAGCTTGCACAACACGCATCCTTGATTTGCATTGCATTACACGCAATCGCGACCTTCCTCGATAGCATGTACAGTACGCAATAACGATTTTCACTAAACAACAATATGCTATTAAAATATTATTAAAACTAGCCGTTATGAATAGTAATAACCAATTTTTGAAATTTTATAATTTTTTTTTTCAAAATGGACTTCATTTTTGGATTCGGAATATCGAAATTAGCTAGGGTGAAATTTTGGTATTTTTCTAAAAACTTTTAATTTTTGATGAATAGTGAAACCACTAAGTGGTAGTTAAAAAAACTGAATTTTTCATAAAACTGAATTTTACCGCGTCTGTGAGTGGAATTTCGAAAATCCGAGAGAAACGGTTAATATCAAGGACTAAAATGTGGTTCAATGAGATGAAAATAATTTTTGGTGAATAGTAACTTTTTACTTTTTTTACCACGGTTAAAAGTAAATAGGGTAATTAAGGGTAAAGATGATATTATTATTACCCTAACACATGTCCTAATTCTATTGGATAAGTGTAATTTGACCAAAAACAAACTAAGGAATAAAATATGACCATTTAGGCCCACTTGGATTAGATTAGGACATTTATTATTAATTTATTTAAAGAAGGGTTAAAATAGTTAAAATCAAAGTTTAATAAGTAAATAATTTTTAATATGGGGTTATACATAAGATAAATTCAACTATAAATATTAATTATAAAGCTAAAAGTATTTCCAACATAATGGTATTTTATTTGTAGTTTTTAGACATTAAATAATTTAATATATTGATGACACAATGATGATGCATTAATTATTTTATTAATGAAATATTGACATAATTGATGTTATAAACACCAAAATAAATGTAATTTGAGACTTTTTGTGAATTACACTAATTTTCTAGGTTACTATGATATATTAGTTTTTATTTAATCAACTTTTCTTGAACATATAATTCTATTATGACTTTCACAAAAATCATATATCAAATAGTGTCAAAATTGACACAAAATAGTTTTTAAATAAAATATTATATTATTAATTGTTATTTTATTCCTAAAAATCTAAGGTTCGGCCAAATGACTTATATAAGGATATATATATTAATAATAAACAACTTGGTGTTCTTTTGGCTTGTTATAGTAAGTGTATTAACCATATAGTTTAAAAAAACAAAAAGACACGGTAAAAGTTAAATTATTTAACTTAGAGTTAAATCTAATTGATAAGGTTAAAATAATAACCTAAACTTGTCTAAATCCTATTGGTTGATAGGATTTCGACCCATACCCACTTTATCTCCTAAATAAGACCCTTTGGAACCATTATAAACTGATTTTTACTTTAATATAAAATAATATTTTGAGATATTCCTAAGGTGCCCCTCTCCTCCCTTATAAAAGGGCACCTCATCCATCTCCTCCTCACACCAATTTGAGCATTCAAGCTCGGCCAACCCCTGCTAAAATCTCTTCTCCACTTCCCTAGTATCATCCTAGAGGTTCTGGTCTTCTTCAAAGACCCATTTTGGTGCCCTAAAAGGAGGTCTCAAAGAAGCACTTCAAAGAAGAGGTAATGTCCATTACCAATTCTTTCATCTTTATTTCTTCTTCCACTTCTTGTTCTTAGGTTGTTTTATTATGAAGTAATAACATCAGTATCACTAAAATACTGATATGTTATTATAAGTATGAAACAACCCTATTTCACCATCTATCCATCCTACGGAAAAAGAAATCACCGCGCTTGCGTACGTACGGAATACCGTCTCCACGCCGTGGTGTAATCTATTTTCCACCACCACCTTACATGGATGGGTATAATGGTGTAAAGAATAACTATAAATAGTTATTATAACATCATATTGATTCTGATATATTGTATCATCCACTCCAATTCAATTCAATAATTATGGAAATGATATCATCACTCGTGCGTACGTACGGACTACCATCTCCACAACGCGATGAGATTCATTCTCCATGTTAACCATTTAAGAATGATAATAAAGTTTATATAAGCAATAATAATGAAATATATGACATTATAAAGCTACTTGATTTATGTTTATATATATGTATGTCATCTACTTAATTCCACTCAATAACGAAAAGAAAACAACGTTCATGCATACGTACGGCCTACCATCTCCATGAACGGTGTATTTCTTTCCATTTATCGATCCATTATATATATGTATATTCTGAATATATATTATATATAAATCATGTTTTATATTCTATAATTAAGTAATAATTATTTAAGTAATCATATGAATAATTACAAGTTAAAACACGAACGACAAATGAGACGATTTTACCCAAAACGCTACTTTAACATGAATTTACAAAAGAACGGGTAATATAAAGTCATAAGTGAACCGTATATGATATAATAACAATGAATATGATTCTCTAATAAGTCAATGACATTATTTAAATCATTATAAATGAGGTTCGGACACTTACGAAGAAAATCAGACCGGAGGTAAGGTAAATATCACAATCTCATTTTTATCCGAGATTGTTTATACTTTGGTATTTACTGGGGTGTATTTTATCATCCACATCCATGTTTCTTCAATATGTAATGTTATTTCCATCCACCTAAAATGGTTTAAATCCAATTTTACCATTCGGTGTGTTTTTAGTAAAAGATATGAAAGGAATCTTTTGTCGTTTTTCGTACGAGGTACTTTTTTGACTTTTCCGACAAAAGTACCCGAAGAATGTTTTTTTTAACTTATACGGCATGAATGGATTTTTAAAACATTATTTCCAAGAAGATTCCTTTAAAAGTTTTCAAGTTTATTTTTAATCAACTTCTTTTAGTTTAAAATTGTATGACATGTTAAGAAAGGAAAAACATTTTGAAGTAGAAAGGATATTTTCCTCAAGAATGAAGTCCAAGTGTGTTATCAAAATTATTTTCCATATAAGATAATATAGGGTTCTTTTTCTATCCCTATTATTACATTTACTTGATTATGTTGTGATGGAAATATTTTTATGAATTCCTTTATCTTATATGAATTGTTTTATGATGTCATGATGTTTAAGATTCCCATTTTTATTACATGGGTTATGCAATGATGTATGATTTATGATTTTGTTGCACACATAAGAATGGTATCATTATGAGATGGGTGGGACCTATATCTCCCTCCAATTAATTGGGTAAAGATTTTATATCTCATGAGATAGACATGGCTGGAACGGTAGGTTATACCGGTTCAGTGAAACAGGACTGAAACGAGGGTGACTCGGTTCCGAAAGGGACTTTGTCCACTAAGATAGTATTGGAAATGAGTCTTGACTAACAAGAAATGATTCTCTATGATTATGTGTTTATGCCACAAAGTTTAATGTTTTAAGTTATGATTATTGTGATTACATTTCACTGCCATGATTTATTCCATGTTATGAAATTATGATCTCTTTTGCAGGTTAAGATTTCCAAAATGTTATGTTTTTATGAATATGATGTGATTGATATTTCTTTTGTTTACCCTTACTGAGCATTTGAGCTCACCCTTTTATGTTTTCTTTTCCCCAGGACATAAAGAAAGGTTTTAGGTATAAAAAAAAGGAAGATCTTTATGGGAGATATTGAAGATCTTTCACCACGATTAGAAGATTATATTCCGAGTTTACAAAGACACTAAACTATTACGGTCCTTGTGTGTGTGTTTTTGTTATGTACTATGTATTCCGCAAATGTAATGTAATGTCCATGTACGTTAGGATTTGGGTATCTACATTCGTATTGGAATACTAACATTCTAAGGCATAATTTAGATTTAATGCACATTGAAAAAAAAAATTGTGATAATATATTGGGGATGATTTTAGGTGTCAATAGAAATTCAAAGGGCCATGATAATGCACATTGTGATTTAGAAGAAATGGGTTTTATGAAATAGTTTAATTTACAGTTAGTTGAGGGAAACAAGGCATATATGTCTGCTGTATAGTATATGATGACTACAAAAGAGAAAGAGACATTTCATTCCATTTTCGAGATGCTCATGGTTCCTAATGGTTACTCTTATAATATTTCAAAGTGTTTGAATCTGATGAGTATAACATTGCAAGAATTGAAAATTCATGACAATCACATAATACTTCAGCAATTGATTCCAATCAAAAATTTTGATTGTTTATCCCCCAATTTTTTTCATCCACTGATTGAGATGGGTAATTTTTTGGACATCTTTGTTTAAAAAATCAAAGAATAAGTGATTTAAAAAAATTTAAGACCGAATTTTACTTTTGCTTTGTCACTTTGAGAAACTATTTCCCCCATCATTTTATGATGTTATGGTTCACTTGATAGCACACCTAACTGCTAATGTAATGGCTGTTGGTCCAGTGTAATTTAGTTGAATCTATCTTATTTAGTGGTATTTTAGTACATTGAAAAGATTTGTATGCAACAGAGCTCGTTCGGAGGCATCAATTTCCAATGGTTATTTGATGGATGAGTGTACTATGTTTTGAGGAGAATATCTTATGGATGTTGAAACAAAGTTAGATAATCTCTCTCAAATTCATGATGGTCCAGTTGGAGAAGGAACCACATTTTATATGGACAACATCCAGTGGATACAAGCGCATCAATATATCTTGTTCAATACTCCATCAGTTGCACCATTAATGTAGTAAGTGTCTTATAACATTTATTGTTTAACTTTTACTTTTTTTGTTTGCATAAGTTGATCATTTAAACATTGCGTTATCATTTGCAGGAAACACATTAATGAGATAAAGGAAGATATGTATCTTTTGACTGACTATCAAATTCGACAATCTCATTATGCGTTATTTCATGATTGGTTGAAGGATTTTGTATGTATAAATTGTTTTTCATTATGAGTGAAGTATTATAATAATTTATTTTTGCATAAATTATTATTGAATTATATGAATTATGTAGGTTCATAAGCTAAGGGGGTTAAGGGACCCTGCGCTAACTGAAGAATTTATCCAACTGGATGAGGGTCCATCTATAATGAATCATCATTATAAAGCTATAGATGCTAATGGTTTTTGATTTCGCATTAAAGATGTTGACAACAAATGAGAAATAAAAAACAGTGGAATTAGTTGTCCATTATTTGATTATGGTTATTACTATGGTCAATTGATAGACATCATTGAAGTTGTATATGCGCATGGGTTGAAGTACATATTATTAAAGTGTAATTGGTTTGATCTAGTGCATGGATGTAAAGTCGATCAATATCCTTTTCCATTGGTGAATTTTAACTATATGTTATACAGAAATGAACAAGTTGATAATGAACCTTTCATTTTGACATCACAATAGGAACATGTATTCTTCATTACTTTTCCTTCAAATCCATGTTGGCAAGTTGTTATGAAAATGTCCTAGAGAGGAGTGTTTTTATTCGAACAAGATGAACCTATGATTGTTCCCTTTGTTTCCCAATAGCTTGATCAACATATCGTAGTTCAATGTGAAGAATATATTTATTGGGTCAGAGCGGCTTTTGAAGGAGAAACGGTCGATTTTCATGTTTAATGAAAGGTATAATTATTTTTACGCAATTCAGTATTGAATGTCCTAGGGTATCATAAATTATCTAACCATTTTAAAAATCCATGTAGGTTTTAATCCTCACTTTTGTAAGTTTATTCATTTATAAATATTTAGGTAGATTTATCTTTGGGTATCTTCATGTTATTGTCAGTGTATCTTCCAATTGAGGTATTCTTCATTTGGTTCATGTGATGTATGAATTTTTATTAATTCAATCTGAAATTTCCATATGCCTTGATTGGTTTTGTATATAATTTTATATTTATTTTGTAAACTTTATGATTTTTTAAAATCCATTTACAAATAATTATTCAATCCATTTTTTATAACAACTATACAAGTTTGATTTTCTTAAAAACAATAGAATTTATCTTTTAGACACTTTGGATAGTCCCATTACTAATCTTTTCTTTGACCACAAGCATGTCAAGGGAAGAGGCAGCAGATCCACATCATCCATCTAAGCCATCTATATCTCAGGGTCGAGGTATGTTTGAATGTAATTGTGTTTATTTTTTATGTAATTGATAAACATATATATATATAACATCTGTCAAATTATATATAAAATTTTATTCAACAGGATCAGACTTGACTGCATCTTCCTCTCACAAGAGAGGCCCTAATCATGGAATTTTATCATGGAATTCCGACACGACATTTGATGTTTCCGTTGATGAGATATTTCATCCTGTGTGACTAAATTCTCATGCATTTATTCATGAGATGGGTCATATCATACGTGACCCACATCGATTTCCATTGACCACACGTGACTGGGCTTCTATCCCTCAGGACACATTAGATCGTCTTTGGAGGGACTTTCAGGTAAGAAGACCATTTTAATTTCATCCCTATGTATAAAAAATACTAACATATGTGATTTTTGTATTAAATTGAATAATCTGAAAGTATGGCCTGATGATTTTTGGCCTGTGTGTATGAGAAAATGTTGTAAGATGTGGAAATATTTCAAAGGAAAAGTCAAGAGGGACCACTGGGTACCAAATGTGGGTGCCCCAGATATTCTGAAAAAAGTCCCGAGAGGTGTTCTCCCGGCTCAGTGGTGTGACCTAGTTTCATATTGGTCTACTGGGGGTGGTGCAGTTCGAATATTTTTCTTCTTATATATTTTCATGAATATGGGATATGTATAAAATTTGAATTAATTGAATATAGGAGGTGTTATCACTCCATTCTGAGAATCGAGCATTGTAGGGACCACCTCACAGGCTTAGAACTCGTCATGTGTCTCAGATCTAACATGAGGTATTTATTATTCTTTTTTTAATTTATTATTTAATTTGGTTGTGTGTTTATATTATATTTGTATATAGTTGCAGGAGAAAGGTGCACCAACTAATAAAATGTTGATATGGATGAGGACTTTTATTATTGGTCCGGACAGGCATGGATATAGTTTGACCTATGTAACGGGGATTCCTCATTCTGTAGTATCACGCGCTGTGGTTTTCAGTCCTATTGTTTCTCATATGACACAATAGTTGTCATATTTCGAGGCATGGATGCACTCTTCCGATTAGATAAATGCGCAATTGATCGTTGAGGTTAGAACGCTGCAAGAATATGTGCATCCAAGTGATGGTGAAAGGAATCATACGACGCTAGTTTATACTGAATTTATTTATTTAATTTATATTATTTTTGTTATGAAAATGTCAATAATTTTTATTTTTTGTAGGCCCCTAGCCCACCGTATGGAGGTAGCACTCATGACCATGCATGATGCATCATATTCACGAGGTGTGTTTCTTTTTTTATTAGTGGGTTTGTTATTGATGTTTCATAAGGTAAATTTATTTTTCTTATTGATGATCAAGAAGAATTTATTGTTTTTAGGAATTCCACACTTTTGGTGAGTTTCAAGTTAATTTATGTTTTTGTATAAGTCTTTAGATCCGGGATAAGAAAGGATACTCCCACACATTCTGTCTGGGGGTGTTGGTAGCTGTCCGGGGGGTATTGAGTGGGCTGTTCCGGTTGGTTGGGGGTTGGGAGCTATCCAGGGGATATGGAGTGGGATTTTCAGTGGATGGGGGTTGGGAGATATCCGGAAGGGTTGGGAGGGGGCTTTTCATGGTGGGGGTTGTCCGTTGGGAGTGGGCTATCCGAGAGGCGGGAGGGGGTGTTTAGGGGGGTTGAAAGTGGCAGGGATGGGGGTGGGGGGCTACAGATTGCTATTGTCCTGTTAGAGGGGGGTTGTCTGGTGGGAGTTTTTTGGGACAATTATCCATTAGGCCATTATGATAATTTTACATTAGGTCATTGGCCATTATTCCATTAGGAATATTGGCCAATTAGTCATTATTCCATTATTCAATTTGGCCAATTGGATAATCGGGCCATTAGAAAAATTCTCCATTAGGCCATTAGATCATTAGATGTTTGTCCATTAGGATATTTCTCATTTAGGAAAATTTTCTAAGAGAATGTTAGATCAATTGGAAATTATATCATTAGGCCAATTTTACAATAGTTCATTAGGATAATTGACCATTAGTTCATTAGGGAAATTGTTCATTAGGTTGTTAGGCCTTTAGGGAAATTGGCCAGTTGGCCAATTGTCCAATTAGATTTTAGGTGATGCACTATTGTGCATAATGAATTTTCACTTGTTTTAATATCTATAAAATGGTTTTTGTGGATGGTTTTGCATGAATTTCACAATTTTTATGTACCTCGTTCTTTATTTTTTAGTCACCAAAAGATAAAGAATGGAGTCTATGAATTTTGGATATTCATAAGGGAATTGGAGGATAATGGACCCTTTTCACCTGACTATACTGAAATGGAGTCACCTAGATCAAGCACTAGACATGAAGGAGGGGTGAGTTCAGAAATTTCAATGACAGAGGCAACCCGCATGGTCACCACATGGTTATCCAAACCTTGTGCACACCATGCGGGAGAAGATACCATTGACAGTACCCTTCGCACGGCTCGCACACTGCCTACCAAAACCATGCGGCCCATCCTAGAAAACTATGGGGCTCAAGGATTTGAGGTAGTAGCATCTGCACGGTTGGTGCACAGTCTACCAAATCTTGCACCAAAATTGTGTAGACCACTACAACCTTCCTTTTTTATTTTTCACTTTTCACCCAGTCCTTCACCTGGGGTTTCCTTTTCTACCTGCTTTTCGACAACTGGAAAATTCCCTTTCTGACCAAGAAGACTTTGGGGAGTGAGCTAAAACAAGGGGGATTTGGGAAAGAAGAAGAAGCAAACTGGGAACTAAGCTAAGAGGGGGGAGGAAGGTTTTTAGGCACTGGTTCTTGTAGTTTTGTTGTACTTCAGATTATTTTATTTTCTGTTGTAATGAAATCTCTATTGAATCTTAGTATGTTTCTTATCCTTTTCATTATGAGTAGCTCTACACCCCTGTGTTGGGGGGTGGGGAAATGTGGGTTCGTTAGAACCAATTTCTCTATTATTGTGTTTGTTCATTGTCTCTCACCTAATTCTCACAACGTCTATTTCATATTTAACTAGAAACCCCATATCAGAACAATAATGATGTTTCCAATGATATTTGGGAGAATTACAACAAGGATATCCATGAACATTTGATATAATTTTCATTTCTAGAGGATGGTTCCTAAATTAAGAGTCAGTAGAAATCAATTTCCAGATCAAGGGATGGATTCCTACTGATCTGATTGGAACTCACCGGACCAAGGGATTTCTAACACAAATGAAATCCAGAAATTCATGTTATTATGAATAATACAACATAATAGAGAATAAGGTTTAGCATCCCACCTGAATGTCCATCCCTGACACATTTTCATTAAAATCCAAAATCAAGTTTTATGTAATTTTTTGTTTTCAAGTTTAATTTGTAGTGAATTAGAAAAGTCCAAGTAATTAGTTATCTTTTGAGATTCGTACCATGAACCAACCAATCCTATTTAGATTCAGCATCTTCACTTAAGTGATTTCAAATCAAGAGAGTGGTAGGGGTGGGGGGCTGCAGATTGGTGTTGTCTAGTGAGAGGGGGCTACAAAGTGGGAAATCTGGTGAGAGTTTTATGGGACAATTATCCATTAGGACATGAGGCTAATTTTACAATAGGTCATTGGCCATTATGCCATTAGTCCTATTGGCCAATTAGTCATTATTCCATTATTCTATTAAGCCAATTGGCTAATCAGGCAATTAGAAAAATTGTCTATTAGGCCATTAGGTCATTGGATGTTTGTCCCTTACACTACTTATCAATTAAGACAATTGTCTAAGAGACTATTAGATCGATTTGATATTATATCCTTTGGCCATTTATACAAGATTTCATTAGGAAACACTACCATAAAAACAGTTTTTCACAGTGCCCCCCCCCCTTTATCAGCGCTTGTTTAGTAGCGCTGATAAAGGGTCGACTTCAAAAAAATAAAAAATATATATATTAATATATTAATATATAAATATAGTTATATTGATATATAAATATAATATATAATTTTTGAATATATTTTAGATAAGTATAAATGTACATTAACACTTAATGTACTTAATATATAAGATATTTAGTGAAAATAGATTCTTAAAAAATTAACAAAATATTTTTAATTAATAATTTGCTAATTATTATGGAGTAATAGTCATTTAATAACAATTTTAAGACTAAAAAAATTAAAAAAAATAAAAAAAAAGATCCAAAATATGTTGAAAACACAACTCAAACTTCAAACGGCCATAACATTTGATCTGGGTGTCAGTTTGAGCTCTACCACATATCAAATCGAAGCATGCGATGAGCTCTACATTAATGTGACCCGGGGGGACCTTAGTCAAGGGATTTTTTAGGCCAAAAGAGGCCCATAGGGCCTCCAAAATAGAGCTTTTAGTCAGGGTACCCCGATTTTTTAACATTTTGAGGATTTTCAGCCTCGTTTAAGTTGGCGTTATTGGCTTTTTTGGTGGGGTCTAAATTTATTCAAAGGTATTAAATTCATATTGATATTATGTCTTTGAAATTTCATCATTTTTTATAATTCACTGCTATTTATAATCAAATATATAACTATATGTAAATATTTTTTATATATTCACACCTAAAAATTTAATTATAAATATAAATAATTAAATATATTTATATATAAAATATATTAGATTTATCTAAATAATAACTAACATCCATTTTATTTAAAATAAAAATATATGAAAATTTATATACCTATATATTAATCTAACTATATATATATATATTAATCTAGCTATATATATATTAATCTAACTATATATTTTAATATAACTACATATATATATATTAGTATTACTATAAATATATATATTAATATCACTATAAATATATATATTAATATCACTATATATATATTAATATAACTATATATATTAATATAACTATATATATGTTAATATAACTATATATATATTAATATAAATATATATTACTATACGAATAAATATAAATATATATATATTATATTATAACTATATATATATATCATGAATTCGAAGAAAAATCAAAATAGAGTAGTGGTAAAGGCTTAGGCGCGCAGGGGGGAAGTCTCGAGTTCAAATCCTGGTGGAGGCAGGGGCACACGCCCATGGGGGAATATAGCAGCAAGCACTGTTAAAGGGTTAAAGGGGTGTGGGGGTGCAGTATAGGGGTATAAAATCACTTTAAAAGGGGGGGATCAAGTGCTATAAAAGCCCCCCCCCCGATTGGAAGTATTTTTTTTAAAAAAAAAAATTTTTTTAGTTTTTTTTTAATTTTTTGTTAATTTTTTTTACTCTTTTTTAATTTTTTTTAATTTTTCTACCTTTTATAAGTGCTTTTAAAAAAGCGCTGGTAAAAGGGGTCCTTTATCAGTGATAAAACGAAAGCACTGATAAAGGAAGCGCTAATATAGGGGTCTTTTATCAGCGCTAAAAGAAAGCGCTGATAAAGGGCCCTTTTATCAGCGCTTTGTTTTAGCGCTGATAAAAGACCCCTTTTATCAGAGCGTTTTTAGGGCTGATAAAATGGGTTTTTATCATCGCTTTTCGGAGCACTGATAAAGGGGACCCTCCATTTATCTTCGCCGGCTTTATCAGTGCTTTTTCTAACGCTGATAAAGGCCATGTTTAGTGATGATAAAGGCCGTATTTGTTGTGGTGAAAATTGACCATTAGTTCATTAGGTCAAATGTTCATTAGGATGTTATGCCATTAAGGAAATTGGCCAGTTGGCCAATTAACTAATTGGATGTTAGTAAAAATGTCCATTAGGACATTTTTACATTATTCCAATTATACAACTAGACAATAGGATATTATTCTAGTTGTACAACACATGTGGTGTGCTCGGTATGACTGAATATGTTGTTTTTAACAGTTTGGTGAGCTCTAAAATGGTTTTTTGGGTGGTCAAAACTAGTCTAAAGACCTAAAAGGTCATGAAAACATACGACAACAACTATGGTGTGAATTTTGAAATGTGTAGGTAGACGTTACATCAATCAAAGGTTTCATTTGATCGTGGTGATTGGAATCACATTTCTAGAGTCATAAAACACCAAAACGTTGTGGTCAAATTCAGAGAAAACGTTCTCAGAATGACTTGAAATCACAGAAAAACAATATAAATATAATTCATGAAATGTATGAGGTGACGACACGTCAATCATACATGTTGTGTGCACGGTACGACTGAATATGATGTTTTTAACAATTGGGCGCACACTAAGAGGGTGTGTTGGGTGGTCAAAACCCACCGTAAGAACTTAAAATGCCCTGAAATAATACGAAGACAACCACGGTGTGGATTGAGAAATGTTTGGGAAGACGGTACATCAATCAGAGGTGTCGTTTGACCGCAGTGACCGGAAACGCATTTTCGGAGTCATAAAACACCAAAATGATGTGTAATGGTAAAATTCCGAGCAAAGATTCTCAGAATGACTTGAAATAACAATAAAACAATAGAAATATTATTATTGACATGTAAGAGGAGATGTAATGTCAACTAGATGTTTGGTGTGCACGGTATGATCGAATAAGTTGTTTTTAATAGTTTGACGTGCTCAAAAAGGGTGGGTTGGGTGGTCAAAACCAGCTGAACAAATTTGGAATGACATGAAATCATACAAAAACAACCATGGTGTGAATTTTGAAATGTTCATGCAGAAGATAGGTCAGTAGGAGGTGTCCTTTAACCGAAGTGACTGAAAATGCATTTTCAGTGTCATAAAACAGCAAAACGACGTATAACGATCAAATTCAGAGAAAACATTCTCAAAATGACTTCAAATCACACGAAAATAAGATTAATATTATTCTTGACATGTAAGAGAAGATGGAATGTTAACCAGACTTGTGGTGTGCATGGTACGATCGAATATGTTGTTTTTAATAGTATGGTGCGCTCTAAAAGGGTGCATTGGGTGGTCAAAACCAGCCGAATGACCTAAAAATGTGAATTATGAATTGTGAATTATTCAGATAGACTGTACGTCAATCAGAGGTGTCATTTGACCGTGTTGACCAGAAACACATTTCTGGAGTCATAAAACACCAAAACAACATGTAAAGGTCAAATTCAGGGAAATCATTCTCAAAATTACTTGAAATCACATGAAAACAATACAAATGTTATTTGTGACATGTAAGAGGAGACGACACATCAATCGGACTTGTAATGTGCATGACATGATTGAATATGTTGTTTTTAACAGTTTGGTGCGCTATAAAAGTGTGTGCTGGGTGGTAAAAACCAGTTGAACGAACTCTTAATTCCATTAAATCATACGAAAAAAATTTTGGATTGAATTGTGAAATGTTCTGGTAGACGGTACGTCAATTGGAAGTGTCGTTTGACCGTTGTGGGCGGAAACGCATTTTCGGGGTCACAAAACACCCAAACGATGTGTAATGGTAAAATTAATAGAAAAAATCCTCAAAATGAATTGAAATCACAAGATTCCAATAGAAATATTATTCATGACATGTTGGAGGAGACATCACGTCAATCAGACATGCGGTGTTCATGGTAGGACCGAATATGTTGTTTTCAACAGTTTGACGTGCTCTAAAAGGGTGCGTTGGGCGGTCAAAACTAGCCAAACAACCTCAAAATGTCATGAAATTATATGACAACAACCATGGTGTGAATTTTGAAATGTTCAGGTAGATGGTATGTTAATTAAAGGTCTTGTTTGACTTCGGTGACCGAAAAAAGATTTTATGGAGTCAAAAAACACCAAAACGACATGTAATGGTCAAATTCATAGAAAACATCCTCAGAATCACTTGAAATCACATTAAAAAAATAGAAATAATATTGGTGAAATTTAGCAGTAGACAAAACGTTAATCGGATGTGCGGTGTGCGCGGTACGACCAAATATGTTGTTTTTAACAATTTGGCATGCTCTAAAAGGGTGCGTTGGGTGGTCAAAACCAGCCGAACAACCCCAGAATTCCAGGAAATCATACGAAAACAATTTTTTTGTGAATTCTTAAATGTTTGGGCAGAAGGTACATCAATCGGAGGTTTCATTTGACCGCGGTGACCGAAAATGCATTTCCAGGGTCATAAAACACCAAAACGACGTGTAACGGTCACATTCACCACAAACGTCCTCATAATGACTTGAAATCACATGAAAATAATATAAATATTATTTTTCACATTTAGGATGAGACGAAACATAAATAAGACATGTGGTGAGTGCGTTACAACCTAATATGTTCTTTTAATAGTTTGGCACGCTCTAAAATGGTGCGTTGGGTGGTCAAAACCAGCCGAATGACCTCGGAATTCCATGAAATAATAATTAAACAACCGTGGTGTGAATTGTGAAATTTTTGGGTAGACGGTACATCAATGGGAGTTTTCTTCTGACAACGGTGACTAGAAACGCATTTCCAGAGTCATAAAACACCAAAACGACGTGTAATGGTTAAATTTAGAGAAAACATCCTCATAATGACTTTAAATCACACAAAAACAATAGAAATATTATTTTTGACATGTAGGAGGATACAACACATCAATAGGATGTGTGGTGTGCATGGTATGACCGAATATGATGTTTTTAACAGTTTGGTGTGCTCTAAAATGATAACATTTCTCAAAATGATAACATTTCTTAAATTGGGGGTTTAAAATTATTATAGAACCCATGATTTGATGTCAGGATTAATTTTATTATATATATATATATATTATAACTTAATAAATATGTCTAATTTACATTTGTTTTGTTTTGTTGTTTTTTTTGTATCTTATTGTAGGCTTATTGAAGCAGAAGATTGAAATGGATTAGACCTGTTTGGATCATTGAATATGAAGCTCGTCTGTCATTTATTATTTATGAGGATCCTTATGTTTGTGCTATTTGGAATTGTTTTCCTTCTTTTATGATTTTTACCATGTTTCTGCTATTTGGTAACCTTCATGGAATTTAAAAAAAAAACAATTCTCTAGGATAGTGACCACAATTGGTGGTCCCTATAGGTCGGTTGGGCAGTATGACAACAACCGCCACTGGCGATCGATGTAGCTTGGTTGAGCAGTAGGTCAGCGATAGCCATTGGAAGCCACAATTGATCAGGTGAGTAGGAGGTCAGTGACCGCCTGGCGGTCACTGCAGGCCAAATATTCGGCCCCCTTCAACGGCCGTTATTGGTGGTCGTTGTAGGCCTACAAAGTCCGCCCTAAAGTGACCACCATTGGTGACCCTTGAGTTGTCTATAAAGACCATTGGTGACTGCCAATGGCTGTCGCAAATGCACGTATTTCTAGTAGTGTGTGGTGAGCATCAACTAAGTGTTTTCATTGGTGGTTAGCGGGTGGATTGTCTTCTAGAGTTGGTAGTTAAGTAATGGAAGCATGGTTGGTGTTCAGAGTTGGAATGTGGAGAGTTCTCTATGAATTTATGACCCAGAAAAGTTAGGAGATGTTGTTGGAGAACTACCATGTATTTTTGAGGATGAGAAGGATTGAGTTGGGGAGTTTGTAATAACCCACATATTTCTAGATAATTTTTTAAGACACAACTTGATTTTTTTATCTCATGAATTGATCATTTTGAGAACCATGACTCAAAATATAGTTATCGAGTTTTAACATCCACATATGGTTCTATAAAATGTGGTTTGAGGCCTCATAGATGTTTGAGGGTTTGGAAGAGTGTCATAAGGGATCCATGTCATGACCCGTCCTAGGCAACCCTTCCAAAATGGGCTCTAAATCGAATCATGGAATGTTATTAAGGGATTTCCTAATCCCAAAGGGATGGAGACTAGAACCCAAGCATCTAATGAAAAATATAGGGACTTGTTTTCCCAACCTGAAATAAGATACATGGAATACACATAGAAAGAGATAACCTGAAATAAAAATTTTCATAATAAAAAAATATATCAGTCATGATAAAACCATGGTAATTCAGAAAAACCAAGGTACACATCCTAGAAAAAGCAAGATCAACCAAAAAACAACAAAAAATTCATCTGATACATGGGAAACCTTCCACCATCTCACAATCATTTACCCATTCCCAGTGAACATGAAACATTTCAACCTCACTACAAAGCCTATCCCTTTCATACATCTAACAAAATAAGGTATAAAAACCCAAAAAGGAGTGTTAAGTGTGTGCTATAAACTAACATAGTAGGATACCACTCAAGTGTTCCATTGAAAGTCTCTATCAAATAATCTCAATATGCTTATCATATTAAAAACATCACATGATAAAATATTTTTTACATTTATATCAAAATCATGGAATTTTCTTTTCCAATTCTCATAGATTTAAAAAAAATTCATATAACACGTGTCTAAGAACATTTTAAAACCATCCATTTACCAAATCACATGTCATATATCCATATCAAAAATAGATCTAAAAAACAAAGAGCACAATACAGAAAACCCCTATTATAACATAGTTCAAGGATATCTAGGTCATTTGTATCTCAAAAATCATTCAATACTAGTGGAAAAAACAAATCCCTAGAACAATAGGGAATAGGGAATTGAGTAACATCACATCATTAAATTCCCTACGGTGTCATAGAATTAAGTCCCTAGAAGAAGCAGGGCCTTGGGAGTAGAGGGACACCCCATAAGTGAACCCCCTAGTAGAAATAAGGAAAAGTACCCATACTAGAACCCCCTCCCATGTATCCAAGGCTCCAATGTGATATATATTTCAAAACATTTAAAATGGATCATATCATCTCTCAAGAAGTTTATAGAAAATAATATTTCATCAAAACAATTCTTTGAAAAAAATAAAAAACCACGTCGTAGTGCTTTGAAAACTATCTTTCCTTTAACAAAATATGGGTAAAAATCATTTATCAAAATCCAGTTACACACACTTCTCACAAAATCAAGGACCATTAAGATAATAATTTAGATAATAAGAATGAAAATTATATCATATATGGTTTAAAAAATATATTCTAGAGATGAAGTCAACTACCTCTCACTAGGGTTTTCATGAAAAAAAACAGTGGGATTCAAAACCCACACTAATGTGTTCTCTAATAGGGGAAGTAGGATATCTGAAACTAATGATCATACATCAATAAACCATAAATAAACATCATCTTGAACAAAGAAGACAAAGTTAAATACATACCCCAATATTTCATACACATCGATCAAGGAAATCTAAACTTTATGTTCATTACTATGATCTCTCAAAAAGGAAAACAAGCATTGATTTGATAAGAACTAAACCCATATCAATAAAAAAAATAGATCAAGGAAACTAGTTCTCCCAAAGTAGAATAGATTCTAAATCTATCCCAAAAATTATATGATTCAAAACCATATATCTAACATTTAAAAGGACATCTTAATAAAGTATAAAATTGAGTCAATACACATTAAAAGACCCCTCCTAAAGATCTGTTGAGTTTCTATAAATTGTAGAAACTTCTTCCTTAAAAATAAGCTACTAATTTAGCTATTTTAAATTCTTTAATAGATATAACCACAACATGGTTTCCATTCACCATGCTTATGGTGGCCTTTGTGGCTCCTCGCTAGTATCCCAAAATTCCCACCTTGACATGCCTTTTCCTTGAGGCACAGGGAAATTTTTTCTATCCAAGGCCACCACCACGGTCATAGTGAGGCCTTGGAGAATATGGTGGGTAGGGTGACCCACAATTCACCCTATCCTAGACCAAAAATATCACTGGGTGTGTTTTCTATGAATTTGATTCATAGAAACACACTTAGGTTTAAACAGCTTGGACCACGACCTTGTTTATTCTGTTTTTCACAAATAAAATCCAAAATGCCTATTATGAGACACCAACACAACTATAAAATTCTTAACCTATAATGAAATATCATTTTTTCCAAAAAAAAATAACTCAATCTAGTATATTAAAATATCCCTAACATAGAACTTTATATCCCCATGAAGTCATTTAATGGAAGGAACCATACTGAGTTTAGAAAATTTCTCCATCATCAATGATTACCTCTCCTAAGCCTCATGAAAATTTGATCGATGCCACCATAACACATTGACCAATGTAATATAAATCCCATTTAGATCATTCATATGGGAATTATCAATCTCCACTAGTAGCTCTAGAACAGAAACAACTTTCTCCAACTAAACGTCATCTCAATTTAGAAAATGGGAAAGATTAGGATGATACTTCTTAATATTTCATATATATAAAACATCACGAATGCCTTTCAACTAATTTAGTGATTCCAACTGATGAATTGACTTCCCAATCTGATCAGTAATCTCAAATAGTCCAACATCTCTTGGATCCAACTTTGCATTCTTTCTAAGTCGATGATGACCTAATCGAGGGAAAACATTACTAAAGACATGATTACCAACCAAAAACTCCAAATTAGGGAATTACTAATATGCATAATTTTTTTGTTTACTCTGAGATATGATAAGAATGTAAATATATCATGAATCTTCTCCACTATCTATTATATGATACTCGATCCCATGAGAGAAGCATCACCTACCACTACTTAAAAAAGATGTCACCTATAAATATGAACATACAAATCTTCAAAGGGATACATTATAATAGTTTAATTATAACTATTATTTTAAGAAAAATAAATAATTCTAACATGGATATCACAATATCCTCTAAAATATAAGACATAGTCATTGAAAATACCCTCCATAATCTAAATAGTACACTTCATCAATCTATTTGTCTATAAATGATAAGTTATTCTCAACCTAAAATGAGTCCCCAACCTCTCTTAGAAACCATTAAATAATAAAAAAGTAAACCTATCATTCCTTTCATAGACAATTTCATAGGTAACCCGACGAAACCTCATGATTTCCAATACATACATTATAACCTGATCTAGATCTTTGGTGGTGTCTCTAATAGGAACGAAATGGTCTTATTTTTTTAACCAATCAATCACTTACCAAATAAAATTATCTACTTAGGAAGTCTATGGTAATCATAATATGAAGTCTAGGGATAAATCATCCAATTTCCATAATGGAACTATAATATTTTAATGAAACCCAAAAGGATTCAAGTGCTTTTCCTTAATATACTAGAAAAAGACACGAAATCTGCAATGTCATGTTGTATGCCCATACACTAGAAATTTCATCTCATATCCTAATCTATCATCATAGTTCTAGGTTGAATGAACCAAGAATTAATATGAAAAACATGAATCTTCAAATTTCTACTAATTTCAATAATGATGAGTTGACTCTTAAAGAAAATAATTCCCTATGAGGGAAGAGACTAACCATAATCAGTCCCCCACTACATAAGGATTCATTGATCTCATAAACTCATCATCCAATTGATTACCCTAAAATATTGAATCAATGAGATATGATGATAATTGATCACTAGTCAGATCAATATGTGAATCATCCTCTAGAATTTTCATATTATATTGAGTGAAAACCACCAAAATATTAAACTGTCATTTTTCTTCTAGGATTCCCAAAGGATAAAATTTCATCATGAGGGTGTCAAAAAATATATTCCCCTTCCTAGGGCTGTATAAAATGTTAAATCCAGTCATATTGAGTTACTCCACTGATCACTTCCACTTGAGGTCTTGGTACTTTTGAGAGAAGATTTGAATTAAGCTCTTATGATCAAAATATATGATGAACACCTCCCTAAAATGATAATATCTCCAACACTTTAGAGCATGCATAACAGTGGTGATATCCATTTCATGAGTGGTATAATTGTTCTCATTTAGATTAAGTTGATGAGAACTATACTCTATAGCATGATCATTCATAAGAACACATCCCATCCTAGCATCAGACACGTCACAATAAACAAATTTTCCACTACTAGGTTATGGTAAGATCAAAATAGGAGTTGATGTTAGATATAATTTAAAATCATATAATGAGTTCTAACACTTAGTATCCCATGATAATTTCACCTCTTTATTGGAAAAATAATTCAATGGGCATGCTAGATTCAAGAAATTTTTTTCAAACCACTGATAATACCCAATTGGACCTATGAGGCTTTGTATCTCAAAGACATTTTTTGGTTCTTCCCATGAAATGACAGCCCTCACCTTTTGACGATCAACTAAGACACCATATTTTAAAATAATTTTCCCTAAGATCATTAACTCTTTGATCCATAAATCACATTTCATTAACCTCACATAAATGCAGTGAGTCCTTAATATTCCCAAAACATTATTTAATGGTACTACTAATCTTTCTCAATTTTGGAATTCACCAGGACATCATCCCTGAATACTATGAAAAATTTATCTAGATACATGTGTAATATATGGTTCAATTAATCCATAAATACTATAGTGACACTAATCAGGCCAATTGACATCACGATATGTTTATAATGGTCATAACTTATCCTAAAAATATTATTTGGGATATCTAACTCTTTAACTCTGAGCTTATAATAACTCGACTGAAGAAAAAAATTTCAAAAATAACATTTATGCCATTAACTAATTAAATAGGTCATACATATGAAAAAAAAGGGTTATTATTCATAAATTATACCTTATAAATATTTCGATAATCTATGTAGATGTGAATATCACCATTATCATTTTCAGAAAAGATTACAAGGGGAACCCACAATTTAAAACTAGGATAAGAAAATTCATTCTCCAAAAGATCATAAAAAATATATCTTAAGATATTTCAACATAGTAGGATTAACATGATAATAGGTTATGGAAATGAGCTACATACCCTGAACCAAATTGATAGAGAACTCTATATCCCTTTCTAGAAGAATATCATATAAATATTCAGTGAAAACCTCATTAAAATATCAAACAAGTATGGGAAGATCAATGTGGGATAAGAGAAATAATTATTCTCAACTATATTAGCAGTCAATAAAATCTTATTCTCTGGGTAAAAAACCCATGCTTGACTATCCCTCAGATCCCACTCTCCCTGAAACACTTGGGACCTCCCATAAATATTAAATAATGAAATGTGATGATTATAACCATCAATATTAACTTAGTGAGAAACTAGACAATATATGCTGATGATACCATAAAAAATATCTAGATTAAGAACCATGAAGTCCTATACTAACTAAACATCAACTATAAAAAGAGAAAACAAAGGACAACAAGACCCCTACTCCTCCCTCTTTCCAAGAGGCATCACCAACTCCATAACATAGGACATGATCATTGCAAAAAAATTCAATGAATACAAAAAATATGATGATATAAAATTGTGTGGGAACTAATGTTAAATAAATTAGTTTTTGTTGAAGATGCAACATAAATGGAACATCTCATTATAGTCTAACCTCTATCAAATTCTACCATAAACTACTCTATCATTTAACTTCAGAGGCCTATTACTGTAACCTTATTGACATTGAATATTATGACTATATTATAGTTCCATTTAAAGATGATGATCTATAACTATATCAGGATGTAGTGAGAGCCTAGTATAATCTCTATTTCTGACCTTGGTGACTACATGCATTGAAAGTCTTCAAATTTGTGGGGAAAGACCATAGAGTGTGCCCTAACTTACCGAAAAAGTAATAGATTAAGGATAAACTACTATCTAATATGAATATATTAGTTATATCTCATTAATATCAGCTATAACACCTACCTTTTCAATTATCATGAAACTTTCTCTTCTTCCCATGTGTGACATTATAATTTCCATTGTGTGGAAGGGAAAACCCAAACAAGTCAAACCTACCTACCAAATCAAACTCTATCATTATATAAATATCATCCATATTATCATAGGTAGAGATATTCATCATATAATAATATTCTTAGATATTAATCTATAATATTTATAGGTATTTTTTAGCCTTCATCTTATCATTCATCACCACATTGGGATAAAAAAACAAACATAGCATAATGGTTTTTGTACTCTGTCTCCAAATGATATCCCTAGTGAAAAGAGAAGAACTCCATAATTTTTTTGTCATAAATGAATTTGGATAGAACTAATATAAAAAATATTTATTATGTGCTTCCACTAAAAGCCTATGTGTCAATTCAATTGAACCATAGAGTCCCACCACCACATTCAAGGACCCTCAATCTTAAAAGTCTCACACTTCACCCTAACTAATTCAGGTGTCTCTAGGATTTTAAAGAACTGATCTATTTTTCCATACCATTATTTTACCTCTTAAATCTCATAAATACCCTTAAAATATGGGGGATTGTGTTTTATGAACTCTTACACTCAATCCTTGTCTCCCACAACTCATTGTTATGCTTATATATCTTGGTTCTAAAAAGTACACACATTCTTATCCACGGTATGAACTACTTATACTAAAGAATTTTTTGTATTCTTATAGATACTAGGATTCCCTTAATAATCATTTCCACTTAACCAACCTAAGGAATCACTAGAATACATCTTGAAGGCATGATTCTACATGACAAAAATAGAATATAATTAGATAATAAAAATATATTGTTTTACACCAAAAGAACATAAGTTGAAACTAAGATCTATATTCAATCATAATATAAGAAACACACAACCCAACATCTCATTTTTTCTAGGGAATCACTCATAAACATGACCCTTAAATCCTGATAATCCTATATCATGTCTTCCAAACATCCCAATACAAGAAAAGTTGAGTAGAAACTTCTTTTGATACCACATTTTCATGTACCAGCCTAGACAGCCCATCCAAATAATCCTCTAAACTATAACATGGAAAGATAACAAAAATAAATAAATATTCCATAACCAAGGATCAATATTACTAGGGATAAAATCAAAGTAACAAGGCAAAATTGTGCTATAATTCCAAGAACAAATCCAAATAAAACAAAACTAATGATTGAAACTTTGTGTGACATGTGGGAAGCCTCTCACCGTATCACCACTATCTAACAATTCCCGGATGACATGAAACTTCATCACCACACTATAGTGCCATTCCATTTCCTACATTAGAAAAAACAAGGTTTTCACTCCCCTAAGGGAGTGTGCAGGGTGTAAATAAATTTAATTAGTAGAATCCAACCCAATTGTTTTATAGTATGTCTTTGTCAAATAATCCCAATATGGTAAATATATTAAAAGTGGAATGGTAATATATTTTCACATTTAAATAAAAATCATGGTAAAACAAATCAATTTATCCATTATTCTAAAGTGGATTCCATATAACACAATTCAAAGCACATTTTCAAAAAAACCATTATCAAAGAATGTATCATATATCCCTATCTAAAACCAAATCCAAACAAAGAAAATTATATCACAATAGATATCACCCATAGGATAACATAGGTCTAGGATATCTAGGTGACTTATACCTTAATAATCAATCAATAATAGCTCAGACTAAATAGTTCTCTAGAATAATGGGGCATGGGTAATAGAGGAACACCCTATGAGTGAACCTCCAATAGTGTTAGAGAATCATTTCCCTTAAACAAGAAATACCTAGGGAGAAAATGAACACCCCATGAGTGAACACCCATCCCTATATGAGAACAAGGGCAAGGAACAATACTAGAACCCCCTCCAAGGTACCCAAGTCACCCTTGTGCTTCCAATTTCAAAAAAATATTGGGATCATATTTGATCTTAAATAGTTTCCCAATATTCCATTTTCATTTAAACTATAATTTGAAATGAAATTTTACAAACCATTTCATAGTGATTTTAAAACCATATTTTATCAAAAAAATATTTACATAAACATATCAAAACATCAAGGATCATTCCAATCATAATTTGGAGAAAAATTTAGAAAACTATAGTATATAGGATTCACGAGACATAATATATAGATGAAACCACTTATCTTACTCTTGGGTTCCCACAAAAACAAAAACATGATCCATATCGAATGAATAAGAGGGATCTAACAATAGTAATACGACATAATAATACAAGAATAACACAACTAAAAACTGACGACATCCTCTAGATCACAGAAGATATATGGAGATACATACAATAATATTTATCACACAAAGATAAAGGAAATCCAACCTCTATCTCTTTTGCTTTAATCTCCCAGTAAGGACTAAAAATAATTTAACTGAGAGGAACCAAACATAGCGAAATAACAATCATAATGGATTAAGGAAAGTATATCTCTTAATGAAGAATGAATTATAATTCTCTCCCAAAACTCATCTGATTTAAAACCCTAGATCTAAAATAAAAAATGAGGGTCTAATAGAGGAGAAATATGATTCAAATTCATAAAAACCCCCTCTAAAAGATCATCCATGTTTATATAAATGGGATAAACTAATACCTCAAAAAGGCATCCAATTTGGATATTTTAAATTTTGAAATAGATAGAACCATGGTATGGTGGCTATTCACCATGCCCATAAATGCCTCAGTGGCACCTCTCCAGCAACCAACATGCCCACATTAAAACTCCATATCCCCAATGATTAGGGTGTTTTAGTCTATCCAAGTCCTCTACTATATCTATGGTGAGACCTTAGTTTCCATTGTGGATAGGGATACCCATAACTCTCCATTCTCTATACCACTCCTAGAATTGAGAATAGTTTTTATTCCCATGGAACATATGAATAACCTAAATGAGATAAGGTTTATACCACATCATGTTCCATTTTGTTATGCCCTGGGAAAATATCAAAAACCCTTTAGAAGTCACCAATTCAACCAAAACATCATTAACTATAATTAAACATCCCAGTGAACCAATAAATAACATACCTCAAGCTAAGATATTAAAATACATGAGAATAGGGATAAAAGAAATAATAGTAGTAGAGGGTTCATATTGTGAGCCACTACTTCATTATATGAGGTTTTAGAACACAGTATAGAGGATCCCCTACCTAGGTGGATTATGAGGTGAACTAATGATTCATATCCAGAAATGGGAATGTTTCCTTTTAAATAAAGGGTCTCATAACCTTTGGTTTCTTATTAGATGCATGAATAGGAATGAATGAATGAATTGTCACCACCTTCTCTCAATTCCCACTTTATAAGGGATGATTTTTGTGTTCTTTTGTGGTGATTTCTTGTGGATTCCTCCACTCGAGTTGCAAAGAGGGCATCCAGATATTTTATCTACCCACGGTTGAATTTTTTTTGTAAAGGCATGACACCCAATGAATTTTCCTTGGGGTTTTAGAAATTATAATAGAAAATTAAAATTTGAACACAAATTTAATTTGGGTATTTTTCTAGGTGTTGGTTTGGGTGTGAATTAAGAGTCAATCACACCTCATTGCTTAAGGTTTTAGTAAGTGAATGATTACTAGTGAGTTTTTAAGAAATATTTCCTATTTAAATTAAATGGTTTATTTAATTATAAATGTTTATAATTAATTTTAGGAAATTTTGAGATAATATAGGTTTCCAGGATCATGGAAAAGACTCTGTTAGCTTGGATGATTCTCGGTGGAGCTCTATGAGGGGTTAACTCTAGTATCTAGGTGGTTTGACCCTATAATACAATTGTATATTTTTTTTAATTCATGATCTCTGATTCCTTCAAACTAGATGGGGTTCAAGTATAAGGCCCCGACCACAAACATTACTTATTATTTAATTAAATGAATAATTCACATAGAGGATATTTTCAGGTTTAGAGTTTTATATAATTAGATCATAAATCATGCATTACATTCCACATTTAAACAAAGTGGTTACATAAAAGATAGTATTCATTTTTTCCCATCGACAAAAACATATTTAAAACAAAACATGGATTCTTTCATGACACTTCCTTGACCCTATCATCACATCATGTACCTTTCCCTTGACCTATGAATAACATTTCAAAAAAAAATTAGGATGGACATAAAAATCTCAGTAAGGGTTATAACAATATGGAAAGAAAACATTAGTCCATGTATACAAAAGAATAAATGAAAGCATACTTTACTCATAAAGCATAAGCAATTTAACATACCTCATGAAATCATAAGATTTATGAATAACTCATAGAAATCATAAGAAATAAAGGTAACTTGAGGCATTCATAACATTATTACATAGGGAGTAACCCTCGCGGTTACGTTTGGAATACCCATCATAGTATATTCCCTAAATCTCTTCGGAGAAACCTTAACGTTTAACTCCTTCATGTTACCCAATGCATTGTAGAGCTATATCGGGCTCACCCACCCTTAGTTTATCACGGAACCACCCATCTTCATAACAATTACCAAGAACCATAACATAATCATATCACATAAAACATGAATAAAGGAAACATAACATTTACACATTTAAATTACAAGATATCAATACAACACATTTATATAATAAAAACATTATGAAAACCATTTTCAATACCAGAATAAAAGAAAAGTAATACATGGTATTTATTTTTCATTATAAAAAAAGTTATGTTATGGCTTGTAGAGGAAGCCGAAACTCAAATAGTGGTCTCGGCGGCGGAGAAGTTGTTGTCGCCGCATACGTACGACAAAAAAACATTCCTTTTGTCATTTAGTAAAATGCCTCGTATAGAGAAAATATTCCTTTTGTGTAAGTGTAAAAGTCAAAGGTGTTTATACACCATATAAAAGAAATTTGTGTATAAAACTAAATATGCCTCAATGAATGGAGATTGAGACGAAGTCCCTTACAAAGATGGTATCCTTGGATTAAGGATAAATCAATTACATAATTATGTGTGACAAATGAATAAACCAAATATAAGTGGATATTAAGTGTAAAAAAATTATAGTTCATTCACACATATTCGTAGAACTACATATTCAAGGAGTACAAGTTTATCCCAAAGAATCAAAATTGGGTCAAGAAGTTCCCTTGCAAAAATTCGACAGCCTAACGGCGTCGCTTCCAACTTTAGAAAATGAGTTGATAAGAGATTAAAAGGGTATCACATCACTTGGACATAAAATTTACATCAATAAGGATATAGAAGAACATATCCCAACATTAAAATATGTAAATTAAAATACCCAAAAAAATAATTCTTTTAAAAATAGGAGGGTGAAAGGTTCCCTTACCGACTTGGGTATCTTTCGAAACATACACCCCATGAAAGAAGGGCAATAAAACATTGATGTAAATACTCATAAACGAAATTATATTAAAAAAAGAGTAGAATAATGGGCAGTAAATATAAAACTAAAAGGAAATGGTGGAAAATGTAGCATAAATCTCACAGAAATAAAAGTGAGATGAAAAATCTCTTACGAAAACTCAGCAACCTAACGACGCCACTTAAAACTTCTAAAAATGGATTGATGAGATAAAACAGGGTCTCTCATCATATTAAAATAAAATGTATAGAAGGATTAATATAAAATAACATCCCCAAACATAAAAAAGAGGAGATTAAAATAAGTGACATAAAGGAGAGTACTTAAAAAGAATGAGAGAGGTTGGATCTCTTATGAAAATTCGGCAGCCTAACGGCGCCACTCAAAACATCCAAAATGGATTGATTAGAGAAAATAGGGTCTCTCATCATATGAACATAAAAAAGTACCGTAAGAGTAATATAAAAGAACATCCCAATCATTAGAAAGATGATCATAAAAGGAATGACATAAAATAGTATACATAAAAAGAAAGAGAGGGGTAGGATCCCTTACCTCGGGTCCGACTTGACTTGATCGTTCTTTAACCTCCTGAATAATAAACTTTAGTAAATTTCTACTTTCTTAAGAACCTTTTTCAAGTTCATCATTCCATTTATATTACTTATTACCATGTTATGAACACTATGTAATTAGTTAAGTTAATAGCGGTCGTTTTGTCGATCATCGCTACTTGAGTCAAAGATAAACTCTTTATAATTACAATTTTTTTCATGGGGTAAAATATCCATTATATCCAGAATTATATTCATTATGTAGATATCATATATATAATATATATATCTATTATATACATGCATTTATAATATTACATAACATTTGGAGGTAAGAAATGAAGTGCACCGTTCATGGAGACAGTAAGTTGTACGTACGCATGAACGCTACTTCCATTTCTATTTCTTATTTAATGGAATTAAAACATAATGATACATAATATTATTATAATTCCAATATGGTATAATATATAATATCATTAAATCTATCCTTTATACGTACCACATATGGTATTAATGAATCAAATCACTTTGGGGGGGCGGTAGTCCGCACTTCCTAAAATGAAGATAACGCGTTTACCCATAATGGAAACCATAAAGGTTTGTCATAAATGAAAAATACAGAAGCTTAAGGAAAACATAAACATATTATATATCATATATAAATATAGTGACATCTTAATGGCCACCTTTGAAGGTGTTAAAAGAATATTGAACAATCATCGTTACGTGAGGCAAAAAGTCACCATCCACAGAAACAGTATGTTCTTTAACCATTAGATGTAGGTGTGTGTAAGTGTAGCTTGAATAATTCTTATAACAACATACTAGTATATTGAAGATATTTTTTATGTTACAAAAGAAATGAATAAAAAGAATTTATGGGGTTGGAGATGCAAAATAAAACAAAAGAACACAAGTGAAGACATTACCTTAAAATCGGGTAACTCTCATTGGTTTGAACCAAAAGGGTTTCTTGAAGAGTTTCCTGCCTAAAATAAGGATTCTAGTATGAGGAGAGGTATTTGGAGAGAGAAAATTATCAGATATTGGCCGGGAGAAAGTCTTTAGAGGTGTGGGAAAGGAGGTAGAGGTGGGGGCCTTTTATAAGAGGAGAGGAGGGGCACTCTTGGAAGGGTATAAAATGTTACTTCATTTTCAAATGTGTTTCGGATTTTAAAGGTCCCACATTGATTTATTTCAAGGATAAGGTGACAAGAGTTCTAAATCCACCCATACAATAGGTTTTCTACATGTCTGGGTCTCTGATTTTACATTATATTTTCATTTTATTTAAATCGTAAATTAATGAGGTAATCGCTGCATCATCATGGTGTCAACAAAAATATAATTTATTTAATGTCTAAAAATTATAAAAAAAAATACTATGATGTAGGAAATATTTTTAGATTAACAATGACTATTTATAGTCAAAAATCTGACTTCTATAACCCCATGTAAAAATTGTTTTAGTAAAAAAATATATGTTTGTGTCATTTTGACTTTTACTTTAAATAAAAGGCATTAATGTCATTATCTTACCCAAGTGGCTCCATGGGGTCCCAAAAATAGACCCATGGGTTGTCTTGGTCGGCCATGACTCATACAATAGAGTTAGTACAAGTTTCAATGTCATTTCATAATATTAAAACATTATTTTTACCTTAAATTACACTAATTACGTCTAATCGCGATTAAAAACTTAAAAGTTACTATTCACCAAAAAATTATTTTAATCCCATTAAACCACATTTTACATCCTATTGAAAACCATGTATGTCGGATTTTTGAAATTCAAATCACAGAAGTAGTAATGTTTCATTTAAACGAAAAATCAGTTTTTAAACTACCACCTAGTGGTTTCACTATTCATCAAAAATTGAAGTTTTTCAGAAAAATACCAAAAATTCACCCTAAGCTATATTTGATATTCTGAATTCAAAAATGATGTCTATTTTAAAAAATTAAAAACATATAAGTTACATTAATTAATTTAATAATTAATTCTCACTGTCAGAACAAATAACGTGTTTTTATGAAATACATATCAAAAGATTGACACTAGTTTAAGTCCAATTTCTAAGTGAAATTAATTCCAATGACCACTATTGGATTAAATGGTAAAAATATATTGTAATTTCACTTTAAAACCAATTAAAAATATAATCTAATCAAATAAATAAATTATATTAAAAAGAGGTTTTGAATGAAAATAAAACATTTTTCACTGTTCATTAAAAATGAACATTATCGGAAAAATACCAAAAATTTACTCAATATAAATTTTGATGTCCCGATTCTAAAGAAGAATTTTATTTTTTCAAATATAACACATTAAATTTTCAAAAAGTGGATTTAAAATTGGTTCTCCTTCAAAAGGCGGTTAATCGACCTTTTAAAGAATATTAGAATGTTTACGCTTAAAATAGGATTCATTCGCATTTTTAATCCTCTAAAATTTATTGTAAAAAGTTAAAAAAATTGAAAAACATATATAATAATTTTTTAGTTAGTTCTGTTCATTCCCGTCATTAAAATGGCTTGGTGTTAACTACCATTAAAAATAATATTATTTTATTATTAGAGTGCAATGTAAGATTTCAAAGGAACTCGTTGTTGCGTATTTGGTAAGCCATCGAGCATAGCGTTCCCTTCAAATTAATATTAACATTTTATTAAAAAATAGGGATAAATATAAAAATGTCAAATTCTTTATTTACCTAGGGTGTTACATCCTTCCCTGCTTCTGGGAATTGCATCCTCGCAATTTTAAAATTGGGCTCGAAAACATCATTGAAAGTCCCACATCGGAACAAGAGACGGTAAAACAATCACTTTAAAAGAATGAAAGATAATTACAGAGGTCACTCGAGTTAACCCATACTAGGATTCCAAATATGAAAATATAGATATGGAGGAAAAAACAAAGGGTCATGTTCTGATGGAGAGTGATAGTAAACATGTCCAGGAGAAAGTTAACCACAAGAAAATCACAAACTTTTGATTGGTTAAATGGTATTCGATTCCCCAGTAAGAAAAGTTAATAGACAACATTTTTTTAAAGTTACACTTCATTGAGTAATTTATTTTTTATCTTAATGAAACATACTTACTTGTCATGTTGACTTTCAACATTTACTAGATTTCTTACACAAACTCATACTTTCCCCAAATGGAAAGTATTTAGGAAGACTTGTTCGCATTAAGAGTACTATAATCAACTTATTGAGAATCACCTAATCCAAAAAAAAGAACTGTATATTTCCCATGTCTTTAGATATCAACCAAAACCAAACTAGAAAGTTCAGTACGAGATCAGATAATACCCAAAAAGGATTTTTTTTTTACAAAAAAGAAAAACTACTCCTAATATCCAAAATTTGTCAAACAAAGCCCAAAGTTCAACAAAGACCATTCAATAAACATCTATCCATAAAATTCTTCAAAGTAAACCCAACTAAGATTGAAACCCAAATATTTAAAGGATTTAATCACATAGTCACCCAAGGTACAAATTAACATTTATCTCCAAATAACATCAGTTGCTCTTAAAGTCTCATACTGAATAGTAATTAACCTAATCACATATCCTCTATGATAGGTTAATAATTTCCATAGATAACCCAAAATCAACATACTTTTGATTCATAAAATCATCTAACTAAAAAAATTTAGTCAAACTAACTAGGAACTTCATGTAGTCCAATGGTAGGTGATAAATACCAGTCACACTTTGGTTGTGGGTTCGATTCCTGCAGCTTTGTCCAATGCGATGGATTGTCACACGGTCTGCGTGTTGTCCTTTTCCCAAAACTATATAATTCTTAAAACATTCCCCAAAACGAGATAAAATCATCAGAAATAACCATAAAATAATTTAAACTCAAGTTTATCTCATGTCGTTCATATTCCATCATAACGTATAGTAACCCATAATTACCTCAAAAGTAAGGATCATATAAACCCTAATGGTTACCTTTATAATTATTACCTGAACTTCCAGGTCGAGATGGTTCTCTTGTACATGATGTATTAGAGAACTCACCAAGGTTCAAGTGGTTGATCATGACACTTGATAGTTGGTTTAGAATAACCACGATATTTCTCATTGAATCCCCCATTTCATCCAATCTCTTAATCAGAGAACCACCACAATTTCCTTCAAACCCATTGTCACTTTGGTGCCTACTAGATCCATCCATTTACTAAAACAAGAAATGTCATTGTGAGTATATAAAAAAATCATTATGTACTAAATAGGAAGATAAACCCTAAGATATTCTTATCCAAGTTATCTCAAACACATTCAAACCTTAAAAAATAACAATGACTCTATCTAATATACTAATCATTGTGGTTATACACAACTTGTCACTCTTTTTTAAACAACACTCTAACCTCTAAAGATTTCTAAACCGACCTTTGATACCAACTATAAGTCCCCAACCTTAAACATTACTTATTATTGAATTAAATTAATAATTCACAAAGAGGATCTTTTTAGGATTAGAGTTTTAGAGAATTAGATCATAAATCATGGATTACATTCCACATTTAAACAAAGTGGTTACATAAAAGATAGTATTAATTTTTTCCCATTGACGGAAACAAATTTAAAACAAAACATGGATTCCTTCATTACACTTCCTTAACCCTATCATCACATCATGTAACTTTCCCTTGACCTATGAAAAACATTTCAAAAAAACTTGGGATGAGCATAAAAAGCTCAGTAAGGGTTATAACAATACGGAATGAAAACAATAGTCCATGTATACATAAGAATAAATGAAATCATACTTTACTCATAAAGCATAAGCAGTTTAACATACCTCATGAAATCATAATATTTACGAATAACACATAGAAATCATAATACATAAAGGTAACTTGAGGCATTCATAACATTCTTACATAGGGAGTAACCCTCATGGTTACGTTTGGAATACCCATCACAATATATTCCCTAAATCTCTTTGGAGAAACCATAACGTTTTACTCCTTCGCATTACCCAATGCATTGGAGAGCTATATCGGGCTCACCCGCCCTTAGTTTATCATGGAACCACCCGTCTTCATAACAATTCACAAGAACCATAACATAATCATATCATGTAAAACATGAATAAAGGAAACATAACATTTCCACATTTCAATCACAAGATATCAATACAACACATGGATCTAATAAAAACATTATGAAAATCATTTTCAATACCATAATAAAAGAAAAGTAATACATGGTATTTATTTTTCATTTTAAAAAAAGTTATGTTATGGCTTGTAGAGGAAGCTGAAACTCAAATAGTGGTCACGGCGGAAGAGAAGTCATTGTCGTCGCATACGTATGGCAAGAAAACATTTCTTTTGTCGTTTAGTAAAACACTTCGTATAAAGAAAATATTCCTTTTGAGTAAGCATAAAAGTAAAAGGGGTTTATACACCGTATAAAAAAAGTTGTTTATAAAACAAAATATGCCTCAATGAATGGAAATTGACACGAAGTCCCTTACAAAGACGGTATCCTTGGATTAAGAATAAATCAATTACATAATTATGTGTCACAAAAGAATACACAAAATATAATTGGATATTAAGTGTAAAAAAATCTGTGTTCATTCACACATATTCATAGAATGACATATTCAAGGATTACAAGTTTATCCTAAAGAATCAAAATTGGGTTAAGAAGTTTCCTTGCAAAAATTCAACAGCCTAACGGCATCACTTCCAACTTCATAATATGAGTTGATAAGAGATTAAAAGGGTATCTCATCACTTGGACATAAAATTTACTTCAATAAGGATATAGAATAACATATCCCAACATTACAATATTTAAATTAAATACCCAACAAAAGAAGTCTTTTAAATTGAGGAGGGTGAAAAGTTCCCTTACCGACTTGGGCATCTTTCAAAACATACACCCCATGAAAGAAGGACAATACAACATTGATTTAAATACTCATAAACAAAATTATATTACACAAAGATTAGAATAAAGGGCAGTACATATACCACTAAAAGTAAATGGTGGAAAATGTAGCATAAATCTCACGGGAATAAAAGTGAGATGAAAAATCCCTTATGAAAACTCGGCAGCCTAACGACACCACTTAAAACTTCCAAAAATGGATTGATGAGATCAAATAGGGTATCTCATCATATTAACATAAAATTTACATCAAGAGGAATATAAAATAACATCTCCCATCATAACAAAGAGGTTCTTAAAAGAAGTTACATAAAGGAGAGTACTTAAAAAGAAAGAGAGAGGTTGGATCTCTTACGAAAATTCGACAGCCTAACGACGCCACTCAAAACTTCCAAAATGGATTGATGAGAGAAAATATGGTCTATCATCATATAAACATAAAAAATTAATGTAAGAGTAATATAAAATAACATCCCAATCATTAGAAAGATGAGCTTAAATGGAATGACATAAAAGAGTATACTTAAAAAGAAAGAGAGGGGTAGGATCCCTTACCTTGTGTCTGACTTGACTCGATCGTTCTTTAACCTCCTGAATAATAAACTTGAGTTAATTTATACTTGCTTAAGAACCTTTTACATGTTCATTATTCCTTTTATATCACTTATTATCATGTTATGAACACTATGTAATTATTTAAGTTAATAATGGTCATTTTTTCCATTATCGCTACTTGAGTCAAAAATAAACTCTTTATAATTACAAGTTTGTTCATGGGGTAAAATATTAATTATATCAAGAATTATATTCATTATTTAGATATCATATATATCATATATATCCATTATATACATGCAATTATAATATTACATAACATTTGTATGTAAGAAATGAAATGCACCGTTCATGGAGACAGTAAGTCGTACGTACGCATGAACGCTACTTCCATTTCTATTTCATATTTAATGTAATTAAAACATAATGATACATAATAGTATTATAATTACATTATGGTATCACATATAATATAATTAAATCTATCCTTTATACATACCACATATGGTATTAACGAATCAAATCAATTTGAGGGGGCGGTAGTCCGCACTTCCTAAAATGAAGATATCACGTTTACCCATAATGGAAACCATAAAGGTATGTCATAAATGAAAAATACAGAAGCTTAAGGAAAACATAAACATATTATATATCATATATTAATATACTGACATCTTAATGTCCACCTTTGAAGGTGTTAAAAGAATATTGAACAATCATCATTTCATGAGGTAGAAATTCACCATCCACAAGAAACAGTGTGTTCTTTAACCATTAGATGTAGGTGTGTGTAAGTTTAGCTAGAATACTTCTTATAATAAAATCCTAGTATATTTAATATACTGTATTATTTACAAAATAAATTAATAAAAATATTTTAGGGGGTTGGATATGCAAAATAAAACAAAAGAACACAAGTGAAGACATTACCTTAAAATCGGGTAACTCCCTTTAGTTTGAACCAAAAGGGTTTCTTGAAGAGTTTACAACCTAAGGTAATGATTCTAGTATGTGGAGATACAAAATGATCAGATCTTGGTCGATCCAAAGTCTTTAGAGGTGTGGGTATGGAGGTAGAGGTGGGGGACTTTTATAAGAGGAGAGGAGGGGCACTCTTGGAAAGGTATAAAATGTTACTTCATTTTCAAATGTGTTTCGGATTTTAAAGGTCCCACATTGATTTATTTCAAGGATAAGGTGATAATAGTTATAAATCCACCCATACAATAGGTTTTTGACATGTCTAGGTCGTAGATTTTACATTATATTTTCATTTTATTTAAATTGATAATTAATGAGGTAATCGCTGCATCATCATGGTGTCATCAAAAATTTAATTTATTTATGTCTAAAAATTATAAAAAAAATACTATGATGTAGGAAATCAATTTAGATTTCCAATTACTATTTAGATTCAAAAATATGACTTGTATATCCCCTTGTAAAAATTGTTTTAGTAAAACAATACATGTTTGTGTCATTTTTACTTTTACTTTAAATAAAAGGCATTAATGTCATTATCTTACCAAAGTGGCTCCATGGGGTCTCAAGAATCGACCCATGGGTTGTCGTGGTAGTCCATGACTCATCCAATAGAGTTAGGACAAGTTTCAAGGTCATTTCATAATATTAAAACATTATTTTTACCTTAAATTACCCTAATTATCTCTAATCCCGATTAAAAACATAAAAGTTACAATTCACCAAAAAATTATTTTAATCTCATTGAACCACATTTTACATCCTAATGACAACCATGTATTTCAGATTTTTTAAATTCAAATCACAGAAGCGGTAAAGTTTCATTTAAATGAAAAATTAGTTTTTAAACTACCACTTAGTGGTTTCACTATTCATCAAAAATTGACGTTTTTCAGAAAAATACCAAAAATTCACCATAAGCTATATTTGATATTCTGAATTCAAAAATGATGTATATTTTACAAAATGAAAAACATATAAGTTACATTAATTAATTTAATAATTAATTCCCGCTCTCAGAACAAATAGCGTGTTTTTATGAAATATATATCAAAATATTGACACTAGTTTAAGTCCAATTTCAAAGTGAAATTAATTCCAATGACCACTGTTGGATTAAATGGTAAAAATATATTATAATTTCACTTTAAAACCAATTCAAAATATAATCTAATAATATAAATAAATTATATTAAAAAGAGGTTTTGAATTAAAATACAACATTTTTCATTATTCATTAAAAAATGAACTTTATCAGAAAAATAACAAAAAATTACACAAAGTAAATTTTGATGTCCCGATTCTAAAGAGGAATTTTATTTTGTCAAATATAACACATAAAATTTTCAAAAAGTGGATTTAAAAGAGGTTCTCCATCAAAAGGTGGTTAATCTACCTTTTAAAGAATATTAGAATGTTTACGCTTAAAATTAGAATCATTCGTATTTTTAATCCTCTAACATTTATTGTAAAAAGTAAAAAAAATTGAAGAAAATATATAATAATTTTGTAGTTAGTTTTGTTCATTCCCGTCATTACAACGGCTAGGTGTTAACTACCATTTAAAATAAAATTATTTTATTATTATATTGCAACGTAAGATTTCAAAGGAACTCATTGTTGCGTATTGGGTAAGCAATCGAGAAAAGCGTTCCCTTTAAATTAATATTAACATTATATTCACAAATAGGGATAAATATAAAAATTAAATATTCTTTATTTACCTGGGGTGTTACATCCTTCCCCACTTTTGGGAATTTCATCCTCGCAATTTTTAAATTGGGCTTGAAAACTTCATTGAAAGTCCCACATCGGAACAAGAGTTGGTAAAACAATCACTTTAAATGAATGAATGAGAATTACAGAGGTCACTCGAGTTAACCCATACTAGGATTCCAAGTATAAAAATATGGATATGGAGGAAAAAACAAAGGGTCATGTTCTGATGGAGAGTGATAGTAAACATGTCTAGGAGAATTTTAACCACAAGAAAATCACAAACTTATGATGTGTTAAACGGTATTCGATTCCCTAGTAGGAAAATTTAACAGATAACATTTTTTTAAGTTACTCTTCATTGAGGAATTTATTTTTGATCTTAGTGAAACATACTTACTTCTCATTTTGACTTTCAACATTTACAATATTTCTTAAACAAACTCATACTTTCCCCAAATGATGAGTATTTTGGAAGACTTGTTCGCATTTAGAGTATTATAATCAACTTATTGAGAATCACCTAATCCAAAAAAGAACTATATATTTCCCTTTTCTTTAGATATCAACCAAAACCAAACCAAAAAGTTTAGTACGAGATCAGATAATACCCAAAAAGTATATTTTTTTTACAAAAAAGAACAACTACCCCTAATATCCAAAATTTGTCAAACAAAACCCAAATTTCAACAAAGACCATTCAATAAACATCTATCCATAAAATTCTTCAAATTAAACCCAACTAATATTGAAATCCAAATATTTTAAGGATTTAATCACATAGTCTCCCAAGGTACAAATTAACATTTTTCTCCAAATAACATCGATTTCTCTTAAAGTCTCATACTAAAAAGTAATTAACCTAATCACATATCCTCCATGATAGGTTAATAATTTCCATAGATGACCCAAAATCAACTTACTCTTGATTCATAAAATCTTCTAACTAAAAAAAATTAGTCAAAATAACTAGGGACTTCACGTAGTCCAGTGGTAGGCGATAAATACCAGTCGCACTTTGGTTGTGGGTTCGATTCCTGTAGCTTTGTCTGACGCGACGGGTTGCCACACGGTCTGCGTGTTGTCCTATTTTCAAAACTATATAATTATTAAAAAATTCCACAAAATGAGATAAAATCTTCAAAAATAACCATAAAATAATTTAACCTCAAGTTTATCTAATGTCGTTCATATTCCATCATAACATATAGTAACCCATAATTACCTCAAAAGTAAGGATCATATAAACCCTAATGGTTACCTTTATAATTATTACCTGAACTTCCATGTCGATTTGGTTCTCTCATACACGATGTATTATAGAACACACTAAGGTTAAATTGGTTGATCATGACACCTGATAGTTGGATTAGAATAACCATGATATTTCTCATTGAATCCCCCATTTCATCCAATCTCTTAATCAGAGAACCACCACAGTTTCCTTCAAACCCATTGTCACTTTGGTGCCTGCTAGATCCATCCATTTACTAAAACAAGAAATGTCAGTGTTAGTATATCAACAAAATCATTATGTACTAAAGAGGAAGAGAAACACTAAGATATACTTATCCAAGTTATCTCAAACTCATTCCAGCCTTCAAAAATAACAATGACTATCTAATATACTAACCATTGTGGTTATACACAACTTGTCACTTTTTCTTAAACAACACTCTAACCTCTAAATTTATCTAAACTAACCTTTGATACCAACTATAAGGAACTTGCCTTAAACATTACTTATTATTGAATTAAATGAATAATTCACATAGAGGATCTTTTTAGGTTTAGAGTTTTAGAGAATTAGATCATAAATCATGCATTACATTCCACATTTAAACAAAGTGGTTACATAAAAGATAGTATTCATTTTTTCCCATCTACGGAAACATATTTAAAACAAAACATGGATTCCTTCATGACACATCCTTGACCCTATCATCACATCATGTACATTTCCCTTGACCTGTGAAAAACATTTCAAAAAAAACTTAGGATGATAATAAATATCTCAGTAAGGGTTATAACAATATGAAAAGAAAACATTATTCCATGTATACATAAGAATCAATGAAATCATAATTTACTCATAAAGAAAAATCAATTTAACATACCTCATGAAATCATAATATTTACGAATAACTCATAGAAATCATAAGACATAAAGGTAACTTGAGGCATTCATAACATTCTTACATAGGGAGTAACCCTCATGGTTACGTTTGGAATACCCATCACAGTATATTCCCTAAATCTCTTGAGAGAAACCTTAAAATTTAACTCCTTCACGTTACCCAATGCATTGGAGAGCTATATCGTGCTCACCCTCCTTTAGTTTATCACGGAACCACCCGTCTTCATAACAATGCCCAAGAACCATAACATAATCGTATCACGTAAAACATGAATAAAGGAAACATAACATTTCCACATTTCAATCACAAGATATCAATACAAAACATTGATATAATAAAAACATTATGAAAAAAAATTTTAATACTAGAATAAAAGATAAGTAATACATGGTATTTATTTTTCATTTTAAAAAAAGTTATGTTATGGCTTATAGATGAAGCCAAAACTCAAATAGTAGTCACGGCGGTGGAGAAGTCATTGTCGCCACATACGTACGACAAAAAACATTCCTTTTGTCATTTAGTAAAACGCTTCATATAAATAAAAATTCCTTTTGAGTAATTTTAAATGTTAAAGGGGTTTATACACTGTAAAAAATAAAGTTGTGTATAAAACAAAATATGCCTCAATGAATGGAGATTGAGATGAAGTCCCTTATAAAGACGGTATCCTTGGATTAAGGATAAATCAATTACATAATTATGTGTGACAAAAGAATACACCAAATATAAGTGGATATTAAGTGTAAAACAATCAGAGGTCATTCACACATATTTATAGAACTACATATTGAAGGAGTACAAGTTTATCCCAAAGAATCAAAATTGTGTTAAGAAGTTCCCTTGCAAAAATTCGACAGCCTAACGACGTCACTTCCAACTTCATAAAATGAGTTGATAAGTGATTAAAAGGGAATATCATCACTTGTACATAAAATTTACATCAATAAGGATTTAGAAGAACATATCCCAACATTACAATATGTAAATTAAAATACCCAACAAAAGAAGTCTTTTAAAAAGAGGAGGGTGAAAGGTTCCCTTACCGACTTGGGTATCTTTCGAAACATACACCCCATGAAAGAAGGACAATAAAACATTCATGTAAATACTCATAAAAGAAATTATATTACACAAATATTATAATAATGGTAAGTACATATACCACTAAAAGGAAATGGTGTAAAATGTAGCATAAATCTCACGGGAATAAAAGTGAGATGGAAAATCACTTACGAAAATTTGGCAGCCTAACGGCTCCACTTAAAAATTCCAAAAATGGATTAATGAGATCAAATATGGTCTCTAATAATATTAATATAAAATTTACATCAATATGAATATAAAAGAACATCCCCCAACATAAAATAGAGGATTTTAAATGAAGTGACATAAAGGAGAGTACATAAAAAGAAAGAGAGAGGTTGGATCTCTTACGAAAATTCGGTAGCCTAACGGCGCCACTAAAAACTTCTAAAATGGATTGATTTGAGAAAATAGGGTCTCTAATCATATGAAAATAAAATAGTACCATAATATTAATATAAAAGAACTTCCCAATCATTAGAAAGATGAGCTTAAAAGGAATGACATAAAAGAGTATACTAAAAAAGAAAGAGGGGTGGATCCCTTACCACGAGTCCGACTTGACTCGATCGTTCTTTAACCTCATGAATAATAAACTTGAGTTAATTTAAACTTTATTAAGAATCTTTTTCAAGTTAATTATTCCTTTTATATCACTTATTACCATGTTATGAACACTATGCAATTATTTAATTTAATAATGGTCGTTTTGTCGATCATTGCTACTTGAGTCAAAAATAAACTCTTTATAATTACAAGTTTGTTCATGGGGTAAAATATACATTATATCCAGAATTATATTCATTATGTAGATATCATATATATCATATATATCCATTATATAGATGTATTTATAATATTACATAACATTTGGAGGTAAGAAATGAAATGCACCGTTCATGGAGACGGTAAGTCATACCTACGCATGAATGCTACTTCCATTTCTATTTCATATTTAATGGAATTAAAACATAATGATACATAATAGTATTATAATTCCATTATGGTATTATATATAATATCATTAAATCTATCCTTTATACATACCACATATGGTATTAACGAATCAAATCACTTTGAGGGGGCGGTAGTCCGCACTTCCTAAAATGAAGATATCGTGTTTTCCCATAATGGAAACCATAAAGGTGTGCCATAAATGAAAAATACAGAAGCTTAAAGAAAACATAAAAAATTATATATCATATATAAATATATTGACATCTTAATGGCCACATTTTAAGGTGTTAAAATAATATTGAACAATCATCGTTTCGTGAGGCAGAAATTCACCATCCACAGAAACAGTATGTTCTTTAACTATTAGATATTGGTGTCTGTAAGTGTAGCTAGAATAATTATTATAACAACATCCTAGTATATTGAAGATATTGTATCTGTTACAAAATAAATGAATAAAAAGAGTTTAGGGGGTTGGAGATGCAAAATAAAACAAAAGAACACAAGTGAAGACATTACCTTAAAATCAGGCAACTCCCTTTGGTTTGAACCAAAAGGGTTACTTGAAGAGTTTCCTACCTAAGGTAAGTCTTCTAGGATGAGTATAGGGATGTGGAGAGACAAAACGATCAGATATTGGCTGAGAAAACGGCTTTAGAGTTGTGGGTATGGAGATAGAGGTGGGGGCCAGTTATAAGAGGAGAGGAGGGGCACTCTTGGAAAGGTATAAAATGTTACTTCATTTTCAAATGTGTCTCGGATTTTAAAGGTCCCACAATTATTTATTTCAAGGATAAGGTGATAAGAGTTATAAATCTACCCATACAATAGGTTTTTGACATGTCTAGGTCTTATAGTTTACATTATCTTTTCATTTTATTTAAATCGTTAATTAATGTGGTAATCGCTGCATCATCATGGTGTCATCAAATATTTAATTTATTTAATGTATAAAAATTATAAAAAAAATACAATGATGTAGGAAATCTTTTTAGATTTCCAATTACTATTTATAGTCAAAAATATGACTTGTATCACTCCATATAAAATTTTTTTTAGTAAAATAATACATTTTTGTGCCATTTTTACTTTTACTTTAAATAAAAGGCATTAATGTCATTATCTAACCCAAGTGGCTCCATGGGGTCCCACAAATAGTCCCATGGGTTGTCTTGTCCGGCCATGAATCATCCAATAGAGTTAGGAAAAGTGTAAAAGTCATTTCAAAATATTAAAACATTATTTTTACCTTAAATTACACTAATTACCTGTAATCACGATTAAAAACTTAAAAGTTACTATTCACCACAAAATTATTTTAATCCCATTGAACCAAATTTTACATCCTAATGACAACCATGTATGTCGGATTTTTTAAATTCAAATCACAGAAGTGGTAAAGTTTCATTTAAACAAAAAATCGGTTTTTAAACTACCACTTAGTGGTTTCACTATTCATCAAAAATTGAAGTTTTTCATAAAAATACCAAAAATTCACCCTAAGCTATATTTGATATTCCGAATTAAAAATGAGGTCTATTTTAAAAAATTAAAAACATATAATTTACATTAATTAATTTAATAATTAATTTCCACTGTCAGAACCAATAACGTGTTTTTATGAAATATATATCAAAAGATTCACACTAGTTTAAGTCCAATTTCAAAGTAAAATTAATTCCAATGACCACTATTGGATTAAATGGTATAAAAATATTCTAATTTAACTTTAAAACAAATTCAAAAGATAATCTAACCATATAAATAAATTAGATTAAAAAGAGGTTTTGAATTAAAATACAACATTTTTCACTATTCATTAAAAAATGAACATTATCAGAAAAATACAAAAAATTTACACAAAGTAAATTTTGAAGTCCAAATTATAAAGAAGAATTTTATTTTGTCAAATATAACACATAAAATTGTAAAAATTGGATTTAAAAGAGGTTCTCCATCAAAAGGCTGTTAATCGACCTTTTAAAGAATATTAGAATGTTTACGCTTAAAATTGGATTCATTCGCATTTTTAATCCTCTAATATTTATTGTAAAAAGTAAAAATATTTGAAAAACATATATAATAATTTTGTAGTTAGTTCTGTTCATTCCCGTCATTACAATGGACAGGTGTTAACTACCATTTAAAATAAAATTATTTTATTATTAGAGTGAAACATAAGATTTCAAAGGAATTCGTTGTTGCGTATTGGGTAAGCCATCGAGCAAAGAATTACCTTTAAATTAATATTAACATTTTATTCAAAAATAGGGATAAATATAAAAATGTCATATTCTTTATTTACCTGGGGTGTTACATCATGAGTCGGCTTTAGGGTCCAATTATGCCCTAGATAGATGGAATAGGGTGGAATTAGGCCTTATATTCTTTCAATGGATGCCCTTTTTCACTTATATGAATTAGGATCACCCAGACACTATTTAACTATGTTGAAAGGGTTCGGAGTGAGTTGAGGAAATAACTTAGAGAGGTCATGGGATGTGATTTAGGATAAAGGTATCCTAGATTGGGATCTTGGTTGTTGTGGGTAGGCATGACATACTTGGGGCTAAGTGAAAATAGGAAAGATAGGTGTATGTCCTTCCAGTGATGAGGGACTCCCACTAGAGTCTGGAGATGATTATTGAAGTGTAAATCGAGTGAGAGGAATCCTTCAGGACTTACTATAAGATAATGGGGAGGTTTTCCTCTATGTAGTGATATAAGAGACCGCATGTATGAGATGTGGTATGAGGCCAAGGCTAGGTTCATGAGAATCATTTGAGACATGTCATTGGATTCCATGTGCATTAGATAGAAATTTCATGATAAAGGGATGGGTCTCAAGGGACTAGAATGTTAAGATCATTTGGTGATTTTTGTGGATATTTGTAGTGTTTTGTGTTTTTCATTCCCCAATTAAAGATCCCTAGAGACTATGGGTATGAGTCAATTCGAATATATTTCCCCAATGTTTTAATGGATGGGTCAATGTGATTAGACCTCCCCAATGTCTATGGGGATTGGTAGGTATTATTGGACCTCCCTAAATTATGAGGGGATAGTTTGGCAGGTTTTAACCTCCCCAGATACTTTATGGATGGGTCAATTTGATGATTGTACCTTGATGAGGGTATTGGGTCAAGGTCCTTATGTGATGTGGATTGGGTCGATGTGCATGAATTTTTACTTTTCCATGCATCTGATTGGTTTTAGGACCACCCTATGGGATGGTTCATGGTGAGATGTTATATAATACTAATGGACCTCCCTCAAGTGATAAGGTATGGGTCCAGGCCTAGGTATGTATGACCATGCCCAATGTATGGAAGTATCAAGTCAAGGTGTAACATCCCAGGTAAATAAAGAATAAAGAATTTTCATATTAATTAATATTTATTAATTAAATATTAATTTTAATTAAAAGGGGTTTCTACATTCGATAGCGTACTCGATACGCAACGATGAGTTTCATTGAAATCTTACGTTGCACACTAGTAATATAATAATATTATTTTAAATGGTAGTTAACATGTAGCCATTGTACTGGCGGGAATGGATAGAAATAACTAAAATATGATTATATATGTTTTTAAATGTTTTTATATTTACCCAATGAAAGATAAAGGCTTAAAATACGGAAAGAATTCAATTTTAGGCATTTATACCCTAATTTTCACTAAGGGTTCACTTATCACCTTTTGACGGCGAACCGTCATTAAATATAGTTTTGATCAATCTTATAAATTCTATTGGACCAAATATAACTCTTCTTTAGAATCGGGACATCAAAATTTACTTTGTGTAAATTTTTGGTATCTTTCTGATAAAGTTCATTTTTTTAATGAATATTGTAAATGTTGTATTTTAATTCAAAACCTCTTTTTGATCTAATTTAAATATATGATTAGATTATTATTTTAATTGGGTTTAGAGTGAAATTAGAAAATATTTTTACCATTAAATCTAATAGTGATCGTTTGAATTAATTTCACTTTGAAATCGGACTTAAACTAGTGTCAATCTTTTGATACTTATTGTTTCACAAAAACACGCTATATGTCATGACAGCGGGAATTAATTATTAGATTAATTAATTTGACTTATATGTTTTGAATTTTGTAAAATGGACTTCATTTTTTAATTCGGAATATCAAATATAGCTTAGGGTGAATTTTTGGAATTTTTCTGAAAAACTTCAATTTTTGATGAATAGTGAAATCACTAAGTGGTACTTATAAAAACTGATTTTCCATTTAAATGAAAATTTTCCACCTTTGTGTATTGAATTTAAAAAATCCGACATACATGGTTGTCACTAAGAAGTAAAATGTGGTTCAATGAGATTAAAATAATTTTTTGGTGAATAGTAACTTATTAAGTTTTTAATCTCGATTAGTGGTAATTAGTGTAGTTTAAGGAAAAAATAATGTTTTAATAATATGAGATGACGTATACACATGTCCTACCCTCATTGGATGTGTCATGGCCGACCAAGAAAAGCCATGGGTCAACTTGGGGACCCCATGGAGCCACTTTGGTTGGAAAATGACATAAATACCTTTTATTTAATGTTAATGTAAAAAATGGCACAAACATGATATGTTTTACTAAAACAATTTTCAAATGGGGTTATACAAGTCAAATTTTTGATTATAAATAGTCATTGAAAATCTAAAAATATTTCCTACATCCTAGTATTTTTTTATAATTGTTAGACATTAAATAAATTAAATTATATATGACATAATAATGATGTAGTGATGACATCATTATTTGACGATTTAAATAAAATGGAAAGATAATGTATTATCTAAGACCTACACATGTCCAAAACCTATTGGATGAGTGGATTCCGAACCCTTATCACCTTATCCACGAATTATATCAATTTGGGACCTTTTAAAACCGAAACACATTTTCAAATAAAGTAATATTTCTTTACTTTCCAAAAGTGCCCCTCCTCTCCTCTTATAAAATGCCCCCACCTCCACCACCTTACCCACACTCCCAAATCCTTTGGATCGGCCAACCCCTGCCCATTTTGTCTCTCCACTTACTTCTCTTACTCCTTGAAGCCTCACTTTGGGCAGAAGTCTTCCCAAGGAAGCCTTTGAGCTCAAACCAATGAGAGTTACCCGATTTTGAGGTAATGTCTTCACTTGAGTCCTTTTGTATTATTTTGCTTCTCCAACCCCCTAAACTCTTTTTATTTATTTATTTTGTAATAACTCCAGTATTTTCAATATACTAGGATTTTGTTATAATAAGGATTCGAGCTACACTTACACACACCTTCATCTAATGGTTAAAGAACATACTGTTTCCGTGGATGGTGAATTTATGCCTCCCGAAACGATGATTGTTCAACATTCCTTTAACACCTTCAAAGGTGTCCATTAATATGTCACTATATTTATATATGATATATAATATGTTTATGTTTTCTTTAATCTTCTGTATTTTTCATTTTGGGCATACCTTTATGGTTTCCATTATGGGTAAACACGATATCTTCATTTAAGGAAGTGCGGACTACCGCCCCCTCAAAGTGATGTGATTCGTTAATGCCATATGTGGGACGTGTAAAGGATGGATTTAAAGTTATTATATATGCTTTTATACTGGAATTATAATATACCTCTATATCATTATTATTTCTTTTCATTAAATTATGACATTGAAATGAAAGTAGCGTTCATGCATACGTACGGCTTACCGTCTCCATGAACGGTGCATTTCATTTCTTATCCCAAAATGTAATGTACTATTAAAAGTACATGTCTATAATGGATATATATAATTAATGGTATGTCTAAATGATGAATATAATTCTGGAATTAAAATATACATACCTCTCATTTAGTTTTAATTACATTAATATGACAAAGAAATGAAAGTAGCGTTCATGCGTACGTACGGCTTACCGTCTCCATGAACGGTGCATTTCATTTCTTGCCTCTAAATGATTATGTAATATTATAAATACATGTATATGCTGGATATATACGATATATATGATATCCAAAATCAGGAATATCATTTTGGATATAAAGAACCTTTGACCACACGAACAACATGTAATTGTAAGAAGTCCACTTTCGACTTAAAAACCAAATATCGACAAAACAAACATTATTAACTTAAATGGTTACATAATGTTTATAACATGGCAATAAGTGATATAAAAGGAATAATGAACTTTAAAAAGGTTCTTAATCAAGTATAAATTAACTCATGTTTATTATTCAGGACGTTAAAGAAAGACCGAGTCAAGTCGGACCCAAGGTAAGGGACTTCGTCTCAATCTCCTTTCATTGTGCCATATTTCGTTTTATACACAACATTATTTTATACGGTGTATAAAACCCTTTGACTAATACTTTTATACAAAAGGAATCTTTTTCTATGAATAGTTTTACTAAACGACAAAAAGGAATGTTTTTTTAATGTACGCGGTGACAACGACCTTTTCCACCGCTGCGAGTATTATTTGGTCTTTGGCATCCTCAACAAGCCGTAATGTTTTTAAAATAAAATAAATACCATAAACTCTTTTATGTATTTTGGTATTGAAAATGGTTTTGATAAAGGATTCTATTATGATATATTGTGATGTGGAAATGTTATCATTCCTTTATATTGGTTTTATGTTTTATGATTTTATATTGGTACTTGGACATTTTAACGGGTGGTTACGTTATAAACCATATGACGGGTGGTGCCGTGAATACCAGGACGGGTGGTTACGTTATAACCTCCAATGCATTGGGTATGGAAGTCGGTCATATGGCTATTCCATTAAGTATGTATGGAAATTGGCCGTATGACTATTCCATTAAGTGATATGTGTGGAAGTCAACCATATGGTTATTCCACTTAAGTATGTTTATGTCCAAAGTTACCTTTATATATGCTATGTTTTCTTTATATGGGTTTTATGGTAATCCTTTGGTTACAAAAAGGTAAGTAATGATACTTTATTCAGTGAAGAGTTTTTACTACTTCACGATGGTGAAGGTATTACTTTGTTATAGTATACATGGTTTACTTGATGTTTGAAAAAGTAACAGTTTTCATTCTTTGTGTATCCCTTACTGAGCTTTTTATGCTCACCCCAAGTTTTTTTCGAAATGTTTTTCACAGGACTTAAAGTGGAATAAGGTCAAGGATGGGATCAAGGGAATGTCATGCTATATAAGACATGGACCTAGAAATGTTTCTTTTTAAGAGTTTTTTTCTATAATGGAAACTTAGTAGAAGTGTCTACTTTGTAATCTTTTGAGATGTAATAGTTATGTTCTAATTCTCTAAAACTCTAAACCTGAAAAGGTCCTCAATGTGAATTATTCATTTAATTCAATATTAAGTAAGGTTTAAGGCTGGGGCCTTATAGTTGGTATCAAAGGTCGGTTTAGACAACTTTAGGAGTTATAAAATCGTTAAATTATAAGTTAATTTATGGTATGAATGAAATGATATAGCATTTATAGATTACCATGTTGCTTCACCCAAGGTATTTCAGTGTTCAGAATGGGTTTTCAAAGAGTAAACAAGGAAGTTGTGCTAGGAATGTATACAGATGGAAATGAACTTCTAAATCGGCATCCTGAGATGGTCAGAATCAGAACTAAACAGTTTGTTGCAGTGATGGCTCAGTTGACTCAGGTGATAAATTGGGGTTGTGTTTACTGAAGATATTTTTGTGTTTTCTAAAAGTAAAGTGGAGCATGAAAGTCATTTAATGGTTATTTTGAAATCCTTAAAAGAAAATAAATTGTATGGGAAATTCATCAAGTGTGAGTTTCAGATGTAACACATTTCTTTCCTGGGTCACATTATTTCAAAAGATGGCATAACTCTTCATCCTACTAAAAAAAGTTGTTGAAGAATGGCTGAGACCCACAAATGTAACTGAGATCCGTATTTTTCTTGGTTTGGCAGGTTACTACCAAAGGTTTGTTAAAAAAAATTCACAGTTATCTAGTCCAATGACTACGATAAGTCGTAAGGGTGTTATGTTCATCTGGAAAAAAGAATGTGATGATTGTTTTCTGGAGTTGAAAAGAAGATTGGTGAATGCTCCAGTTTTGGCACTTCCTTCCAGGAATGGTGAGTTTGTTATATACAGTGATGCTTTGTTGAAGTGACTTGGTTGTGTCCTAATGCAGAATGATCAGTTAATTTCTTATGCTTCACATTAGTTGAAAACTCATGAGGTAAATTACCCTACACATGATTTGGAATTAGCTGCTGTTGTCTTTGCTTTGAAAATTTGGAGGCATAATTTGTATAGAGTAAAGTGTGAAATATATACTAATCACAAAAGTTTAAAGTATATATTCACTCAGAAAGAATTGAACATGAGACAGAGGAGATGGATGGAATTAATCAAGGATTATGATTTTACAATCCACTACCATCCAGGAAAAGCAAATAAAGTGGCAGATGCTTTGAGTCGAAAAAGTAATGCTTCATTAACCATGCTACATTTGGAACGAGATCCTTTGGTTTTTGATTTAATGATCTTTGGCATAGAAGTTGTTGGTGCAGGAAGTCCTTCTGTTTTGTTTCAGGTATCAGTGAAATCTTCTCAATCAGACAGAATCAAGCAAGCACAGAAGCAAGACAGCAAGTTGCAGAAAAAGGTAGATCTGGTTCAGAAAGGTAAGTTGCCTGAATTCAACATTGATAATGATTGTGTTTTGAGGTTTGGAAAGAGATTATGTGTGCCTTGTGATTCATAGTTGAAGAATGATTTGTTATGTGAGTCTCATAGTTCTCCGTTTTCAGTTCATCCTGGCAGTACTAAGATGTACAAAGATCTGCGAGAGTATTACTAGTGGGATGGAATGAAAAGAGATATTGCTGATTTTACTATGAAGTGTTTGACTTTCCAGCAGGTTAAAGCAGAGCGGCAGTTTCCTAAAGGTATGCTTCAGCCATTACCAGTGCCAGAGTGGAAATGGGAAAACATATCCATGGACTTTGTTGTGGGATTACCGAGGACATCTTGAGATAATAATGCAATCTGGGTTATTGTTGATCGCTTGACCAAATCTGCTCATTTCCTTGCTATACGAGATACTTTCTATCTAGATCGACTTTCCCGTTTGTATCTTAAAGAGATAGTAAGGTTACATGGAGTTCCTCTCTCCATTGTATCTGACCTTGATCCCAGCTTCACTTCTAACTTTTGGAAAGGCCTTCAGAAGTCGTTGGGTACTGAATTAAATTTTAGTACAGCTTTTCATCCTTAATCAGATGGGCAGTTAAAATGACCAATTCAGACCTTGGAGGATATGCTATGAGCTTGTTCGATGGATTATCATGGAAGTTGGGACCAACATCTTTCTTTGGTTGAATTTTCATATAATAACAGTTTTCATTCTAGTATACAGATGACACCATTTGAGGCGTTATATGGGAAGCAGTGTCGATCTCCAGCTTTCTGGGATGAAGTGGGTGAAAGGAAGTTGATGGGACCAGAATTGGTAGAAGAGATGGTAGAAAAGGTTCAGTTGATTCAGAAACACATGAGAATAGCTCAGAGCAGGTAGAAGAGTTATGCAGATAAACGGAGGAAGGATCTATCTTTCGAGGTAGGTGATCATGTTTTTTCAAGGTTTCTCCATGGAAAAGTGTGATGAGATTTGGTAAGAAAGGAAAGCTGAGTCCAAGGTTCATTTGACCATATGAAATTCTGGAGAAAGTTGGATCAGTTTCTTACTGAGTGGCTTTACCTCCGAGTTTATCTCAGGTACACAATGTTTTTCATGTTTCAATGTTCAGGATGTATATTCCAGATCCATCTCAGGTTTTGAGTCCAGAGGTAGTTCAGCTGGAAGAGAACCTATCTTATGAAGAAAACCCAGTCCAGATTCTTGACCACAGGGAGCAGTTGTTACGGAATAAGGTGATTTATCGTGTAAAGGTTTTGTGGAAAAACCATGTGATTGAAGGGGCAACGTGGTAATCTGAAAATGCTATGAGGGATAAATACCCCCACTTATTTTGATAAGTGAATAAAATTGCGAGGACACAATTCCCAAAAGGAGGGAAGGATGTAACATCCCAGGTAAATAAAGAATAAATAATTTTCATATTAATTAATATTTACAAATTAAATATTAATTTTAATTAAAAGGGGTTTCTATATTCGATAGCGTACTCGATACGCAACGATGAGTTTCATTGAAAACTTACGTTGCACACTAGTAATATAATAATATTATTTTAAATGGTAGCTAACATGTAGCCGTTGTACTGGCGGGAATGGATATAAATAACTAAAATATGATTATATATGTTTTTAAATGTTTTTATATTTACCCAATAAAATATAAATGCTTAAAATAAGGAAAGAATTCAATTTTAGGCATTTATACCCTAATTTTCACTAAGGGTTCACTTATCACCTTTTGACGGAGAACCGTCATTAAATATAGTTTTGATCAATCTTATAAATTCTATTGGACCAAATATAACTCTTCTTTAGAATCAGGACATCAAAATTTACTTTGTGTAAATTTTTGGTATCTTTCCGATAAAGTTCATTTTTTTAATGAATATTGTAAATGTTGTATTTTAATTCAAAAACTCTTTTTGATCTAATTTATTTATATGATTAGATTATTATTTGAATTGGTTTTAGAGTGAAATTAGAAAATATTTTTACCATTAAATCCAATATTGGTCATTGGAAGTAATTTCACTTTGAAATCGGACTTAAATTAGTGTCAATCTTTTGATACTTATTGTTTCACAAAAACACGCTATTTGTCATGACAGCGGGAATTAATTATTAAATTAATTAATTTGACTTATATGTTTTGAATTTTGTAAAATGGACTTCATTTTTGAATTCGGAATATCAAATATATCTTAGGGTGAATTTTTGGAATTTTTCTGAAAAACTTCAATTTTTGATGAATAGTGAAATCACTAAGTGGTACTTATAAAAACTGATTTTCCATTTAAATGAAATTTTTCCACCTTTGTGTATTTAATTTCAAAAATCTGACATAAATGGTTGTCACTAAGAAGTAAAATGTGGTTTAATGAGATTAAAATAATTTTTTGGTGAAAAGTAACTTATTAAGTTTTTAATCGCGATTAGTGGTAATTAGTGTAGTTTAAGGTAAAAATAATGTTTTAATAATATGAGATGACATAGACACATGTCCTACCCTCATTGGATGTGTCATGGCCGACCAATAAAATCCATGGGTCAACTTGGGGAACCCATGGAGCCACTTCGGTTGGAAAATGACATAAATACCTTTTATTTAATGTTAATGTAAATAATGGTACAAACATGATATGTTTTACTAAAACAATTTTTAAATGGGTTTATACAAGTCAGATTTTTGATTATAAATAGTAATTGGAAATCGAAAAAGATTTCCTACATCATAGTATTTTTTTATAATTTTTAGACATTAAATAAATTAAATTATTTATGACATAATAATGATGCAGCGATAACATCATTATTTGACGATTTAAATAAAATGGAAACATAATGTAATATCTAAGACCTACACATGTCCAAAACCTATTTTATGAGTGTATTTCTAACCTTTATCACCTTATCCACGAATTATATCAATGTGGGACCTTTCAAAACCTCAAAACATTTTCAAATAATGTAATATTTCTTTACGTTTCAAAAGTGCCCCTCCTCTCCTCTTATAAAAGTCCCCCACCTCTAACACCTTACCTACACTCCCAAAGCCTTTGGCTAGGCAAAAACCTACCCATTTTGTCTCTCTACTTCCTTCTCTTACTCCTTGAAGCCTGAATTTGGGCAGAAGTCTTCCCAAGGAAGCCTTTGAGCTCAAACCAAAGGGAGTTACCCGATTTTGAGGTAATGTCTTCACTTGAGTCCTTTTGTATTATTTTGCTTCTCCAACCCCATAAACTCATTTTATTTATTTATTTTGTAACAAATACAGTATCTTAAATATACTAGGATGTTGTTATAAGATGGATTCGAGCTACACTTACACACACCTTCAGCTAATGGTTAAAGAACATACTATTTCCGTGGATGGTGAATTTATGCCTCCCGAAACGATGATTGTTCAACATTCCTTTAACACCTTCAAAGGTGTCCATTAAGATGTCACTATATTTATATATGATATATAATATGTTTATGTTTTCTTTAAGCTTCTGTATTTTTCATTTTGGGCATACCTTTATGGTTTCCATTATGGGTAAACACGATATCTTCATTTAAGGAAGTGCGGACTACCGCCCCCTCAAAGTGATGTGATTCGTTAATGCCATATGTGGGACGTGTAAAGGATGGATTTAAAGTTATTATATATGATTTTATACTGGAATTATAATATACTTCTATATCATTATTATTTCTTCTCATTAAAGTATGAGATAGAAATGAAAGTAGCGTTCATGCGTACGTACGGCTTACCGTCTCCATGAACGGTGCATTTCATTTCTTATCCCCAAATGTAATGTACTATTAAAAGTACATGTATATAATGGATATATATAATTAATGGTATCTCTAAATGATGAATATAATTCTGGAATTAAAATATACATACCTCTCATTTACTTTTAATTCCATTAATATGACAAAGAAATGAAAGTAGCGTTCATGCATACGTACGGCTTACCGTCTCCATGAACGGTGCATTTCATTTCTTACCTCTAAATGATTATGTAATATTATAAATACATGTATATGCTGGATATATATGACATATATGATATCCCAAATCAGGAATGTCATTCTAGATATAAAGAACCTTTGACCACACGAACAACATGTAATTGTAAGAAGTCCACTTTCGACTTAAGAACCAAATATCGACAAAACAAACATTATTAACTTAAATGGTTACAAAATGTTTATTACATGGAAATAAGTGATATAAAAGGAATGATGAACTTTAGAAAGGTTATTAATCAAGTAGAAATTAACTCAAGTTTATTATTCAGGACGTTAAAGAACGATCAAGTCAAGTCGGACCCAAGGTAAGGGACTTCGTCTCAATCTCCTTTCATTGAGGCATATTTCGTTTTATACACAACATTATTTTATACCGTGTATAAAACCCTTTGACTTATACTTTTATACAAAAGGAATCTTTTTCTATGAAGCGTTTTACTAAACGACAAAAAGGAATGTTTTTTTAACGTACGCGGTGACAACGACCTTTTCCACCGCCGCGAGTATTATTTGGTCTTTGGCTTCTTCAACAAGCCGTAATGTTTTTAAAATAAAATAAATACCATATACTATTTTATGTATTTTGGTATTGAAAATGGTTTTGATAAAGGATTCTATTATGATATATTGTGATGTGGAAATTTTATCATTCCTTTATATTGGTTTTATATATTATGATTTTATATTAGTACTTGGACATTTTAACAGGTGGTTACGTTATAAACCATATGACGGGTGGTGCCGTGAATACCAGGACGGGTGGTTACGTTATAACCTCCAATGCATTGGGTATGGAAGTCGGTCGTATGGCTATTCCATTAAGTATGTATGGAAATTGGCCGTATGGCCATTCCATTAAGTGATATGTGTGGAAGTCGACCGTATGGTTATTCCACTTAAGTATGTTTATGTCCCAAGTTACCTTTATATATGCTATGTGTTCTTTATATGGTTTTTATGGTAATACTTTGGTTACAAAAAGGTAAGTAATTATACATTATTCAGTGAAGAGTTTTTACTACTTCATGATGGTGAAGGTATTACTTTGTTAGAGTATACATGGTTTACTTGATGTTTGAAAAAGTAACAGTTTTCATTCTTTGTGTATCCCTTACTGAGCTTTTTATGCTCACCCCAAGTTTTTTTCGAAATGTTTTTCACAGGACTTAAAGTGGAATAAGGCCAAGGATGGGATCAAGGGAATTTCATGCTATATAAGACATGGAACTAGACATGTTTCTTTTTAAGAGTTTATTTCAATTATGGAAACTTAGTAGAAGTGTCTACTTTGTAATCTTTTGAGATGTAATAGTTAAGTTCTAATTCTCTAAAACTCTAAACCTGAAAAGATCCTCAATGTGAATTATTCATTTAATTCAATATTAAGTAAGGTTTAAGGTTGGGGCCTTATAGTTGGTATCAAAGGTCGGTTTAGACAACTTTATGAGTTACAAAATCGTTAAATTATAAGTTAATTTATGGTATGACTGAAATGATATAGCATTTAAAGATTACCATGTTGCTTCACCCAAGGTATTTTAGTGTTCAGAATGGTTTTTCAAAGAGGAAACAAGGAAGTTGTGCTAGGAATGTATACAGATGGAAATGAACTTCTAAATAGGCATCCTGAGATGGTCAGAATCAGAACTAAACAGTTTGTTGTAGTGATGTCTCAGTTGACTCAGGTGATAAATAGGGGTTGTGTTTACTGAAGATATTTTGGTGTTTTATAAAAGTAAAGAGGAGCATGAAAGTCATTTAAGGGTTATTTTGCAAACCTTAAAAGAAAATAAATTGTATGGGAAATTCATCTAGTGTGAGTTTCAGATGCAACACATTTCTTTCCTGGGTCACATTATTTCAAAAGATGGCATAACTGTTGATCCTACTAAAAAAAGTTGTTGAAGAATGGCCGAGACCCAAAAATGTAACCGAGATCCGTAGTTTTCTTGGTTTGGCAGGTTACTACCGAAGGTTTGTTGAAAAATTTTCATGGTTATCTAGTCTAATGACTAAGCTAACTCGTAAGGGTGTTAAGTTTATCTGGACAAAATAATGTGATGATTGTTTTCAGGAGTTGAAAAGAAGATTGGTGAATGCTCCAGTTTTGGCAATTCCTTCCAGGAAGGGTGAGTTTGTTATATACAGTGATGCTTCGTTGAAGGGACTTGGCTGTGTCCTAATGCAGAATGATCAGGTAATTTCTTATGCTTCACGTCAGATGAAAACTCATGAGGAAAATTACCCTACACATGATCTGGAATTAGCTGCTGTTGTCTTTGCTTTAAAAATTTGGAGGCATAATTTGTATGGAGTAAAGTGTGAAATATATACTGATCACAAAAGTTTAAAGTATATATTCACTCAGAAAGAATTGAACATGAGATAGAGGAGATGGCTGGAATTAATCAAAGATTATTATTGTATAATCCACTACCATCCAGGAAAAGCAAATAAAGTGGCCGATGCTTTGAGTCGAAAAAGAAATGCTTCATTAACCATGCTACGTTTTGAACGAGATCCTTTGGTTTTTGATTTAATGATCTTTGTCATAGAAGTCGTTGGTGCAGGAAGTCCTTCTGTTTTGTTTCAGGAATCAGTGAAATCTTCTCTATCAGACAGAATCAATCAAGCACAGAAGCAAGACAGAAAGTTACAGAAGAAGGTAGAGCTGGTTCAGAAAGGTAAGTTGCCTGAATTCAACATTGATAATGATTGTGTTTTGAGGTTTGGGAAGAGATTATGTGGTCCTTGTGATTCACAGTTGAAGAATGAGTTGTTATGTGAGGCTTATAGTTCTCCGTTTTCAGTTCATCCTGGCAGTACTAAGATGTACAGAGATCTGCGAGAGTATTACTGGTGGGATGGAATGAAAAGAGATATTGCTGATTTTACTGTGAAGTGTTTGACTTGTCAGCTGGTTAAAGCAGAGCGGAAGTTTCCTAAAGGGATGCTTCAGCCATTACCAGTGCCAGAGTGGAAATGGGAAAACATATCCATGGACTTTGTTGTGGGATTACCGAGGACATCTTGAGATAATAATGCAATCTGGGTTATTGTTGATCGCTTGACCAAATCTGCTCATTTCCTTGCTATACGAGATACTTTCTATCTAGATCGACTTTCCCGTTTGTATCTTAAAGAGATAGTAAGGTTACATGGAGTTCCTCTCTCCATTGTATCTGACCTTGATCCCAGGTTCACTTCTAACTTTTGGAAAGACCTTCAGAAGTCGTTGGGTACTGAATTAAATTTTAGTACAGCTTTTCTTCCTTAATCAGATGGGCAGTCAGAACGAACAATTCAGACCTTGGAGGATATGCTACGAGCTTGTTCGATGGATTATCAGGGAAGTTGGGACCAACATCTTTCTTTGGATGAATTTTCATATAATAACAATTTTCATTCTAGTATACAGATGACACCATTTGAGGCGTTATATGGGAAGCAGTGTCGAACTCCAGCTTTCTGGGATGAAGTGGGTGAAAGGAAGTTGATGGGATCAGAATTGGTAGAAGAGATGGTAGAAAAGGTTCAGTTGATTCAGAAACACATGAGAACAGATCAGAGCAGGCGGAAGAGTTATGCGGATAACCGGAGGAAGGATCTATCTTTCGAGGTAGGTGATCATGTTTTTTCAAGGTTTCTTCATGGAAAAGTGTGATGAGATTTGGTAAGAAAGGAAAGCTGAGTCCAAGGTTCATTGGACCATATGAAATTCTGGAGAAAGTTGGATCAGTTGATTACCAAGTGGATTTACCTCCGAGTTTGTCTCAGGTACAAAATGTTTTTCATGTTTCAATGTTCAGGAAGTATATGCCAGATCCATCTCATGTTTTGAGTCCAGAGGTAGTTCAGTTGGAAGAGAACCTATCTTATGAATAAACAACCCGTCCAGATTCTTGACCACAGGGAGCAGGTGTTACGGAATAAGGTGATTCATCAGGTAAAGGTTTTGTGGAAAAACCATGTGTTTGAAGAGGCAATGTGGGAATCTGAAAATGCTATGAGGGATAAATACCCCCACTTATTTTGATATGTGAATAAAATTAAGAGGACGCAATTCCCAAAAGGGGGGAAGGATGTAACATCCCAGGTAAATAAAGAATAAAGAATTTTCATATTAATTAATATTTTCGAATTAAATATTAATTTTAATTAAAAGGGGTTTGTACATTCGATAGCGTACTCGATACGCAATGATGAGTTTCATTGAAATCTTACGTTGCACACTAGTAATATAATAATATTATTTTAAATGGTAGTTAACATGTATCCATTGTACTGGAAGGAATGGATAGAAATAACTAAAATATGATTATATATTTTTTTAAATGTTTTTATATTTACCCAATAAAAGATAAAGGCTTAAAATACGGAAAGAAATCAATTTTAGGCATTTATACCCTAATTTTCACTAAGGGTTCACTTATCACCTTTTGACGGAGAACCTTCATTAAATATAGTTTTGATCAATCTTATAAATTCTATTGGACCAAATATAACTCTTCTTTAGAATTGGGACATCAAAATTTACTTTGTGTAAATTTTTGGTATCTTTCCGATAAAGTTCATTTTTTTAATGAATATTGTAAATGTTGTATTTTTATTCAAAACCTCTTTTTGATCTAATTTATTTATATGATTAGATTATTATTTGAATTGGTTTTAGAGTTAAATTAGAAAATATTTTTACCATTAAATCCAATAGTGGTCGTTGGAATTAATTTCACTTTGAAATCAGACATAAACTAGTGTCAATCTTTTGATACTTATTATTTCACAAAAACACGGTATTTGTCATGACAGCGGGAATTAATTATTAAATTAATTAATTTGACTTATATTTGTTGAATTTTGCAAAATGGACTTCATTTTTTAATTCAGAATATCAAATATATCTTAGGGTGAATTTTTTGAATTTTTCTGAAAAACATCAATTTTTGATGAATAGTGAAATCACTAAGTGGTACTTATAAAAACTGATTTTCCATTTAAATGAAATTTTTCCACCTTTGTGTATTGAATTTAAAAATTCTGACATACATGGTTTTCACTAAGAAGTAAAATGTGGTTCAATGAGATTAAAATAATTTTTTGGTGAAAAGTAACTTATTAAGTTTTTAATCGCGATTAGTGGTAATTAGTGTAGTTTAAGGTAAAAATAATGTTTTAATAATATGAGATGACCTAGAAACATGTCCTACCCTTATTGGATGTGTCATTTCCGACCAAGACAAGCCATGGGTCAACTTGGGGACCCCATGGAGCCACTTTGGTTGGAAAATTTCATAAATACCTTTTATTTAATGTTAATGTAAAAAATGGTACAAACATGATATGTTTTACTAAAACAATTTTTAAATGGGGTTATACAAGTCAGATTTTTGATTATAAATAGTAATTGGAAAGAAAAAAGGATTTCCTACATCATAGTATTTGTTTTATAATTTTTAGACATTAAATAAATTAAATTATTTATGACATAATAATGATGCAGCGATGACATCATTATTTGACGATTTAAATAAAATGGAAAGATAATTTAATATCTAAGACCTACACATGTCCAAAACATATTGTATGAGTGGATTTAGAACCCTTATCACCTTATCCACGAATTATATCAATTTGGGACCTTTTAAAACCGAAACACATTTTCAAATAAAGTAATATTTCTTTACTTTCCAAAAGTGCCCCTCCTCTCCTCTTATAAAAGTCCCCCACCTCTACCACCTTATCCACACTCCCAAAGCCTTTGACTCGGCCAAAACCTGCCCATTTTGTCTCTCCACTTCCTTCTCTTACTCCGTGAAGCCTGAATTTGGTCAGAAGGCTTCCTAAGGAAGCCTTTGAGATCAAACCAAAGGGAGTTACCCAATTTTGAGGTAATGTCTTCACTTGAGTCCTTTTGTATTATTTTGCTTCTCCAACCCCCTAAACTCTTTTTATTTATTTCTTATGTAACAACTCCAGTATCTTCAATATACTTGGATGTTTTTATAATCAGGATTAGAGCTACACTTACACACACCTTCATCTAATGGTTAAATAACATACTGTTTCCATGGATGGTGAATTTATGCCTCCCGAAACGATGATTGTTCAACATTCCTTTAACACCTTAAAAGATGTCCATTAATATGCCAATATATTTATATATGATATATAATATGTTTATGTTTTCTTTAAGCTTCTGTATTTTTTATTTTGGGCATACCTTTATGGTTTCCATTATGGGTAACACGATATCTTCATTTAAGGAAGTGCGGACTACCGCCCCCTCAAAGTGATGTGATTCGTTAATGCCATATGTGGGACGTGTAAAGGATGGATTTAAGGTTATTATATATGATGTTATACTGGAATTATAATATACCCCTATAGCATTATTATTTCTTCTCATTAAAGTATGAGATAGAAAAGAAAGTAGCGTTCATGCGTACGTACGGCTTACCGTCTCCATGAACGGTGCATTTCATTTCTTATCCCCAAATGTAATGTACTATTAAAAGTACATGTATATAATGGATATATATAATTAATGGTATATCTAAATGATTAATATAATTCTGGAATTAAAATATACATACCTCTCATTTTGTTTTAATTCCATTAATATGACAAAGAAATGAAAGTAGCGTTCATGCATACGTACGGCTTACTGTCTCCATGAACGGTGCATTTTATTTCTTACCTCTAAATGATTATGTAATATTATAAATACATTTATATTCTGGATATATATGATATATATGATATACAAAATCAGGAATGTCATTCTGGATATAAAGAACCTTTGACCACACAAACAACATGTAATTGTAAGAAGTCCACTTTCGACTTAAGAACCAAATATCGACAAAACAAACATTATTAACTTAAATGGTTACATAATGTTTATAACATGGAAATAAGTGATATAAAAGGAATAATGAACTTTAAAAAGGTTCTTAATCAAGTAGAAATTAACTGAAATTTATTATTCAGGACGTTAAAGAACGATCGAGTCAAGTCGGACCCAAGGTAAGGGACTTCGTCTCAATATACTTTCATTGAGGCATATTTCGTTTTATACACAACATTATTTTATACCATGTATAAAACCCTTTGAATTATACTTTTATACAAAAGGAATCTTTTTCTACGAAGCGTTTTACTAAATGACAAAAAGGAATGTTTTTTTTAATGTACGCGGTGACAATGACCTTTTCCGCCGCCGCGAGTATTATTTGGTCTTTGGCTTCCTCAACAAGTCGTAATGTTTTTAAAATAAAATAAATACCATATAATCTTTTATGTATTTTGGTATTGAAAATGGTTTTGATAAAGGATTCTATTATTATATATTGTGATGTGGAAATTTTATCATTCCTTTATATTGGTTTTTTGTTTTATAATTTTATATTGGTACTTGGACATTTTAACAGGTGGTTACGTTATAAACCATATGACGGGTGGTGCTGTGAATACCAGGATGTGTGGTTACGTTATAACCTTCAATGCATTGGGTATGGAAGTCAGTCGTATGGCTATTCCATTAAGTATGTATGGAAATTGGTTGTATAGCTATTCCATTAATTGATATGTGTGGAAGTCGACCATATGGTTATTCCACTTAAGTATGTTTATGTCCCAAGTTACCTTTATATATGCTATGTGTTCTTTATATGGGTTTTATGGTAATCCTTTGGTTACAAAAAGGTAAGTAATGATACTTTATTCAGTGAATAGTTTTTACTAATTCGTGATGGTGAAGGTATTACTTTGTTAGAGTATACATGGTTTACTTGATGTTTGAAAAAGTAACAGTTTTCATTCTTTGTGTATCCCTTACTGAGCTTTTTATGCTTATCCCAAGTTTTTTTCGAAATGTTTTTCACAGGACTTAAAGTGGAATAAGGTCAAGGATGGGATCAAGGGAATGTGATGCTATATAAGACATGTAACTATACATGTTTCTTTTTAAGAGTTTTTTTCTATTATGGAAACTTAGTAGAAGTGTCTACTTTGTAATCTTTTGAGATGTAATAGTTATGTTCTAATTCTCTACAACTCTAAACCTGAAAAGATCCTTAATTTGAATTATTCATTTAATTAAATATTAACTAAGGTTTAAGGATGGGGCCTTATACAAGGTTTTGGACACCGTCATACACTAAGTATACAAGTATGGTCAAGTCATTGGTTATGATGTAACAAGGCTACTAGTTGATTTTATCATGGCTTCATAGTAGGTATGATCATGGTTAGGGTGTCTTGGTCAGCACCTCATGACCTGACGGGCATGTGTACCATGTCATGTGTTGTAGTGTCCTAGTTAGTTAATGATGACTTAGTAATTATGTCTATTTATTTATTTACTTACCTGTTATATAAACACACATATGATGGTGAATATTAGGTCTAATTCATAATATCCTACGAAGTTTTATGCTCACACCCTACTTGGGAATCTCGGTGCATGTACATACCTTTTATCTGCATTTCAGGTCAGGGAACTGGTTGTGTAGAGGATTGGGATGTAATTTCTCAAGGGTATTGGGAGATTGGAAATTGGATGAGGGATAGAAGTAGGGATAGTGTAAATGTACTATATTTTTTTCCATTTTTGTAATTAGGATCATCCTATTGGGGGATCAATTTTATATTTTATATGATAGCATCATGTATGTTACTACCTACATTTAATTTTCTCTGTATTTTGATTTTATGATGTGTAGAATTCTTTTTTACTTTAAACAATTTTTTGAATATAGGAGGGTATAGTCTCCCATTTGTATTGATTAATACATCACCAATAGTTAGTGGCTACTGTAATTTAGGGAACCACATGCCTCTCCAACTCATATGGGATTCAATTCAGGGCCTCATATAATATTATTATAGTTTTTTAAATTTTATATTTTGGATAGATAGTAAATAGGTGGTCTAAGAATGTTTTAAATCCTATGATGGATGTCAAACCAGTGCATCGATAAAACCTTTTTCGATAGGAATTATTTTTTACTAGGAGCATAAGATTTTTTTTCTTGGTTTTCTATGTTACAATTGTATTATTTCACATTGGGTGAAACACATTTATTTTTAGGTTTATTATTTATTGTTATTTTAGATCTTTTTCTATTTTAAAGTGTTTGTTTTTTATCTTGTATATTTTTGGAAAGAGGTCATGTGTTTGCATTATATTTGTAATGTGAGATACACATGACAAATGTTTTCATTCTTGTTGTTGTTTTCTAATGATAGCTTCAGTTTGTTAAAGTGTCAACAACATATTATATGATTTTTTATCATATAAATTATTGGTGTGATTAAATCAGATATACCATGGTGCACTTCCTTCTGGTGGAAGGTCGTATGGATATTATGGAATGAGGTTATCATGTGATGGAAATGTTTTCCCTCTATCTAGGGATGTATGAAGACCCCCTTATAAGTTGGTAGGGGAATTAATGCCTTGGGAATGAATCAATGAAGGAAAAACATTCCTAAGAGGTGATTTGAGGATAGGGATGTGTTTAAATGGGGATTATGGACCCTTATAGGTAATTGGAATGTTTTTTAGGTTATTTAATGTTTCATCAGCAACCTATATAGTGATATCCCACAATGTTTCTTGGTGGAATTCTGCTTTATCAAACCATGAAGTTTAATAAAAACCTTGAGTGGGTTGAGGAAAGTCATGTGAAATGACTTATACTTTTAGAATATTATGTAGTTTGAGTTTTTCTAGTATTGAGGCTGTTTTTTAGGAAAATAAAATCCATGTATCTATCCTATAAAGTCTTAGATTTACATTGATGTATAGTAGTGGGAGTGTGGGTAGACTATCGTGGTTCTGTAATTATTCTCATATATTGGGTGGTTGTTTTGGTTATCTTTGGCATGAGTGAGATGCCTTTGGATATTGGTTGATCGTAACATGAATGTGGGTAATGGTCTATAGGTTATGTGCATGAGATTAGATTTAGTGAGATAGGGATCATATGAGAATGATTCCAGTGATTTTTTGTCCGGTTATACTAGAGTGTATAGTTTTTGGGTTGAGTTAGATTGATTGGGATCATAGAAAAGTATATGTAAGTAGGTTCTTGGGAAATAAAACTTCCTTTTGTGGAGGATAGTGATAAGTAATGATACTTTTGAGAAGCCTCGATGTGTGAGGGTAGTGAACATTGGGTATGTGTAGTTCCTATTGTGTTATGGATTGGTGAATGGGACATACATGGGTCCACTAGTAATTGTTATTCATGAATCTATGTAGTGATGCATTTGTGAGACACTCACAGGCATGTTGAATAGTGGTTTGGAAAGCTAAAAGATGTAACTCAGTGATGGGAGGTGACATCATGGAAGGATCCAAGTTTCATGGTAAGTTCAACCAGGTTGGATTCCTTGACATGGTCTATGGGGTAGTCAAGGTGTCTGAGGTTAATGAAAAAAGAGAGTGGATTTGGAACAGTGACACAGATATAGTTTTGGGGAGAATCTAGGTTAATTTACTATGAGTGATTTAATTAAATCCATATAGTGGTGGACACACCACTGGCTATTGGAATAATGTTATTCTTTGTTTATTAGGAATGGGTGCTTTTGTTATTGATCAAGTGTGAGTTGCATGGCCATGTCCAGTCATTGTGTTTAGTGACAGATGAATCATGTGTCATCAAGAATAGGTGTTTGGGTTCTTAAAGTAAGGATAATTATGATCCTATAGTGGGGAGAATCATATTGAATGTGAGTAAAAATCCCTTGTGTCGTATGGGTCTTCATAGTGGTGAGACCAGTCAGTGGATAGTCAAGGCTGTGTCGGGTTTCAAGTCTGTGATATTATCCATTGATATGTGGTTCCTTGGGTGATACCAAATTTAATGCTCTGATTATGTGTTGGTTGGATTCAATGCTATGGAATCAATATAGGGATGATTTCAATGTGATTAAAATGAGATCCCTAGTGTGAACCATAATTTGTCGCGTGTTTTAGGGGGTGAAACCCTATTTTTTACATGTTTCATTGCGTGAAACCCTATTTCACCACATGATTCAAGAGATGAGCTATTTTATCACTTGATTCAGGGGTGAATCATGTGTCTAATTATAGTGATGGGGCTAGTTGTGGTGAAATTATTACAAAAGTAAGGGATGTTAATGTTGTGGTTTGCTACATGGGGGGCCCTTATTGTGGGGATTATTCAGGAAAATGAAAATTTGGAGGTAGGTTATTTTTTTTATGATGCTTTGGTGTGTGTAGGAATGAATTATGAGAAAATTTGACTAGAGTAGTTCCAATTGGTGTTCTATTTGTGCTTGTATATAGTGGCAGGGGTACCATGTTAGGAGAATCATGAGGGGCATGACTAGTGATTTGGTGGACCACTAGAAGAGTGTTTTCAGTGGGTGATTTCTATGTTGGAGAGCACCATAAATTCAAATTGGCCCCTATGAGAATGAAACATATTTTGGGGATCACCATGATCATATATATGAATTAGTAGAATACACCAAATTGTGTCCACTGATATGGGTGTGATTAACGTCATCTTGATGTTAGATATTGTGGTGAGTGAGCAGCATAGATTCTAGTGTTTAGAGTTGTATAACAGAAGGGTATTTTTCATTCAGATTTTAAAGGTGGTGACTTACTAGTGAATTTATGATAATGATATGTCGGCAGAAATGATTCTAGGACTACCATATCTTCTCAAGGATGAGACGTGTTACAATGAGGAGTTTCCAATGACCTATATGTTTTCAAGTCATTGTTTAGTGATGGAATTTAAATTTTTCCGAGTGGAAGTTTTGTTTTGAGAACCATGACTTGGATTTGAGTTTTGATATTTTTAACATCTATAAAGGGTGATATCTGATACGGTTTGAGATTTCATAGGTTTCATGAGGAATAGTAAGAAGGTCGGAGGATATCTAAGAGGTTGGGGACGCTGGAAATAGTATCAGAAGAGGGTTCATGTCTTCAGTTTTCTGGACAGAGGATTAGGGGTCCTCAGTCTAGGTGGTTTATGGTGTGAACCATTGGTTCATTTCATGAAATTGATGGGATGAATTTTTTTAAAAATTATATCACCCCCTTTGCTTATTTATGGATACATGCACAAGAGGGGTTGAACGGTTGGACTTTCCCTTCCCACAATTCCTTCTTGAGAGGTCATGATTTTCATATCCTTTGGTGGAAATTTTAGTTACCTTCCTCTCATCCCCTTCCTCTTTTATTGGTTTTGGTGGTTATCCCTAATCTTAATCGATTTTAGATTATGTTTATTGGTCATTTACACAGGATTGGGATGGAAATAATCCTGATTGATGGGGATTTTTCTCATCTTGCATAGAGGGTATCCCGAGATTCCATCCACCTACTGTCACAAGTCATTTTAAAAAATTTATGTTTCTTAGTTAATTTTCCATGTGTTTTTAGTGATTTTAGCTGAAAACATCTATTATCATTGGTGTTTAACTTGGATATTCTTATAGGAATATATTCAGGTGTTCATAAAGAGTGGACCACACTCTATTTCCCATGATTTTAGAGAGTGGATGATTCATGATGTGTCTTCTTAACATATATTCCTATTTAAATTAAATGTTTTTATTAATTATAAATGTTTATAATCATTTATGGGTGAAATTTTACTAAAATAGGTTGCCAATATCAGTTAAAAGACTTGGTTGGAAAATATTAGGCTCATTGGATCTCATTGAGTGGTTAACTTTGATATCGATGTAGTAATCGCTTATAATAAAATTGTATATATTTGTTTATCATGAGCATACATGACTGCATATTTCATTGGGTTTGAGAATGGGGTTTAGGGACTATGTGTTCCCTATGTAGATGGAATAATGTGGAATTATACCTATAATGATTTGGATAGGTTATTTTTATCACTTATGTGAATCACGATCGTCTAGAGACTATGTCACCAATGGGTGAGGGTATCATGTGAGATGATGGGATACCTCTATGTAGTCTTGTGATATGATCTGAGATATAGATATCCTAGGTTGGGTTCTTATTTCTTGTGGGGGTATGAGAGGCTAGGGGAAAAGTGATGATAGGAGAGACATGTTTATGTCTAGTATACGATGAGGAACTACCTCTTGTGGATTTATGTGAGTCTTTATGTGTGGTTGGAGTGATTGGAGTCCTTCTGAACATGTAATAGGATGAGTAGGAGGGTTTCCTCTAGGAGGTAAGCTGAGATTCCTCTTATGGGAGATGTGGGATGAGTCCTTGTTTGGGGTCATGGTAATCACTTAAGACATGGCATCGGATTCCAGGTGGTTTAGATTATGGTTGTTTGGTATAGTACCTGGGTAGTGGGACCAGGAGTGATTAGGACTTTTACAAGGCTGGTTTGGACCTTGGGTCCTATATTGGGTGATTCTCTAGGATATGGTTTCACCATTGGGTGACAAGTGTGAACTTTTATTGATGATTATAGATCCTGGAAAGTGTGGAGTACCCAATGGACACCCCAATTAGTAAGGGGAGATATTTCATAAGGAGGGGATATTTCATCATTCACTAAATCAATGGAAATAGTTGGTGAGTTATGTGGTTGGATTTGGACCTGTGTGTTTTTCATGTTCCTGTTGGACCTCCCTAGAGTCCTTAGGGATATGTCAATGTGATTAGACCTTCCATGATTTAGTGAGTATGGGCTGGTATGATTGGACCTCCCCCAATTCTATGAGGGTGGGTCAATGGGATTTGACCTCCCCAAAGTCTATAAGGATGGGTCGATGTGATGATTGTGATATAATGAGAGTATGGGTTCAAGGACCTTACTAGATTTGGAATGGGTCAATGTGAATGAATTTTATCTTTCCTTTCATAGGATTGGGATGAGTAATTCCTTGGGGGATAGGTTATGGTTTAGCATGGGATGAGAAAAATGGACCTCCCTTGAGTGAGAAGGGATGGGTCGATGCTTATGGATATATGATTGTACCAAATTTATATGGGTATCAAATTGAGGTTTTGTATGTTTCCCTTACCTTATTTCTCAATTAATACTTTGGATTTAGTTATAATGGAATTATGCAATGAGTGGATTATAGCATTTAATCAATGTAGGTATGGTCAGGCTCGGAGTGGTCTAGTTAGCACGTGATGACATTATGGGAAATTATACCTTATTAATTATCATAGAAGCTTGGTTAGTGCATAGAAACTCACTAATAAAGTTTAATTATGTATTGTTTTCTTCTTGAATACACATGCCTATTAATATATATATTATTATTTCATGGTGAGACACTACTGAATTTTTCGCTCACACACTGCATGGGAATCTCAGTGTGTTTGTAAACCTTCTATCTACATTTCAAGCTAGGGAGTAGGTTGTGAAGAAGAACAATATCGAGAATCTTAAGTGTATTTGGAAATCGGGACAAGGTTTAAGGTTTGAAATAGGGACAGTGTATGCGTGTTTTATTTTGTGTTTCACTTTGTATTTAGGATTGATCCAATGGGTGATCAATTGTATGTTTCATATAATAGTATCATGTATGTTATTATTAGTGTTTATTATTCTAAATACGTTGATGTTATAATGGGTATTATGCTTGGTTATTTTTTACTATTTTTTACTCTAATTTGACTTTATAGTCTCCCGAATATATGGATTAGGCCCTCACCGCTAGTTGAAAGCCTCTGGTGTACGGGGAGGTATACATGGGGCCTCATGGCTCTTCGGTTTGAGGAATCACATTTTTCATTCCCTAATTTATGAATCTGAGTATCAAAAATGAGATATCCAGATGGGTGATCTAATGTAGTACGATTATGGGGAAATGCTAAACGTATTGTAAAATAAGTTGTTCATGTAGATAATATTATATAACACTAAACCTTTGGGTTCTGAGATTGTGTGATTATTATGAGATGTAATGTAATAATTATGGAAATACAGTTCAGTTCAACACTATTCATCCCAATCGGTACCAAATATATTATGTAAAGATTGTGTTTTTACTACCATACCATTGAGTGCAGGCTTGGGGCGCTTCAAGTATTTATCTATTTCTATTTAATAATATTTTATTGGTTATTATATATATATATAGTGATACATTTATATGTATATGGGTCCTATAGTTACTTTTCCTCCTAGCGAGGTTTTTTAGATATTTTCTCTCAGATTTAGGATGATTAAATGTTATTTTATTACTTGTAATTTCCATAATGATACTTATCTATATTTTATTGAATTTTGATCTTGGAATCAAATTAGGTATGGATACTCTTAGAGGTGTGGGAGTTATTATTTAATAATTTCAAAATCCCTCATATTTTTTGGTGTGGTGGGGATTTTATTGTTTACTATAACTTATCTTGATTGTGAAAAAAAATAAATTATTATTAAATAATTTACACTATATGACCTTAATCATTTTATTCATGATTATTTATTTTTCATAAAATATATTATTATTATCATATTTGTTTTTGTTATTGTTCTTGTTATTTTATTAATATTATTATTGTAATTGTAAAATACACATGTAGATGAAAACACATAATTATTTATACTTATGGATGTTCAAATATCTTGATGGTTCTTATTGGTATTTGTACATACACCCAATATGTGCACCTTGATGAAAATGTAGTTTCACATGTATCATTGAAATTATAAGTGGGTATGTGAGGATAACTACTTGGATGGTCTATGGACTAACATGGTATCAAAGTAATAAAGCCATATTCTATTAGGTCATGGAGTCAGGGTGTCCAAAATTAGAAGGATGTTTCATTTTTAATATCAACAAGCCTTTTCATTTTAGTATTTTAGATTTTAAATTTTATGGTTATTTTTCATCTCTATTGTGGGTGGTAATTATTGTAAGTCATATAGATTATCCATTTTATATTATTATAAAGGGGGTGGGAATATTTCACTATAGGATTTACTTATAAGTTATAGGTTTTTTGATACTCAATATATAAATGGGATATATAAATTTTTTATAGATTTTTTAATTGGTCCAAATTATTTCTAAAAGTGGGAAAATCATTACTCAATAACGGAAATGGACCCTCAATGTAATTCAACAACCCTGAGTGATTAGGGAGTTTTCTTGGGCTATGTGGTGATCCAGTCTAAGTCAATAAAGGATTCAATTATTGTCATTATAGATAAACATACTTAATCTAAATTTATTACTTCCCCAGTGGTAAATCAATCAAATTAAATGTATAATTCATACACATGAAATTCATTTCTTCATTAATTACTAACTCCAATTGTTTAAAGTCACTTTAACTATATAACATTCCCAGGTTTTGGGGTTCCCCAATATATATTAAATTAAAATACCAAAGGTTTTAATTAAACCTTTTCAATAGTATTATGTCCCTAGTATACCTCCTAAACAAAAACATAGGTTCGGCGTCCCTAAATCCTAGTCATGATTTAATTTTTTTGAACATTATTATATATTTGGTCTTCCATGAACCTCTAAATTCTAACCAACTACTACTCTATATATACATTCCAATACATTTTTAAAATAATTACTCACTTAAATAACAAGTATAACTTGACATTCATCTAGTTCCACTTGACCACACACGGTTGATTCCTTACTCCCTCTTATATCTTCTTCCAAGTATAAATACATGTATAAGATACCATCATTGAAGGAAAATTTTTGAATTATAATTACCATTCATTGATCATTATCCAAAATTTTAAAAAAATCAAGTCTTTAACTTCATACCCTAAAAATAAATATGTCTTTGACTTAGCTTTCATCTTATCTGTAATGACTCATAATTTTATTAATTTAATTTACCTACTTATAATTATAGTATATTGGTTAAAAATCACATACCCCTCATGATGAAACCAAAAAACATTTAATTATATTAATTTAAAAATAATATTTAGAGAATAAAAATAGCCATAATAAAGTAAAATATTACAAGGTGATAGATACTAGAAAATAATATAACTAAAATAGGAATTTTTTGTTTTACTCGGGCCAGCAGAATAACAACACTAACAAAAAAAGCTGTATAAATAAAGAAAAATATTAGTAAGGAAATATTCATTTTCAAAATTAAAATATATATACCATTTATAAAGAATTATAGTTAATGATGATTGGATGAAATGATTGGAATTTATATAAAGTAGGGGACCCATATTACCATTATAAATATGATCGTTGAAATAGTAATCTGATTGTTGGAATAGTAACAAAAATTATGGAATTGTAATATGATCGATGGGAATGGTATCCTAGATAATAAAATAGTATCATCACATATGGAAGTATGGAATAATATTTAGTAAATATATGAAATGAAAATATGGAATATATTGATAATGAAACAATAAATTAATGTTTTAAAATTAGAAATTTAGTTTTAGTATTTTTGAAAAACATAAATGTTTTTATTGCACTTTTATATTAAATATAATGATTTAAAATAAAATTTATTTATATAAATCAATTTATAAATTTATATTAATTTCTATTAAAATTATGATATAATTTTATCAGACCGTAATTAATTTTTCAAAAGGTCATAATATTGATCATAATATTAAAATTGGTATTTTCAAATAAATGAGAATTTTATTTAAAAATTAAATATCAAATATTTATCAAATTATTTAAATAAAATTAATTTAATTTTAGAAATATACGTGGTTAAAAAAAATTAGGGTTAATTTTTTGTTATTTTTCTAAAAGAGTTGAATTTTTGGTAAATAGTAAAATATGGTAAAATACAATATTCAACATTATAAGATAAATAAATGTATTTTGAAGTCATGGATTAGTTAAGCACACATTATTTTTAATTAAAATGCACCATTTACTTTATTTAGTCACAATAATAAATACTATTTACAGTCTTGATCCAAAAGAATGTTGTAATGAATATAATATTCAAAAACACCCATATCCTCCCCTTATAAATTCCACCCCTTCTCCTCACAAATTATAAGAATTGGAGCTTTCCAAAATTCTTCCTTAATATCTTATCAAACTTCACCCCCATTACCTAGAACTTATAGTATCACTGAAGGACTAATTTAAAGTGTCTTAAGGAGTACTTCAAGGAGGTGACATTTAAGAGATAATATTCTCAATTTACCTATTCTAAATTATTTTCTTCTTCTACCTTATCTTCACCTCCCTCATCCAACATGACATAAATAATATATTATTATAAATAAATTGGAATATTTTTATGTTAATTTAATTCCCATCTTCCACTCTCCCTTATTATATTTCCTAAAATAAAAATATTATTTACAGTATGGTTGATTCACCACCTCTATGAACAATGCACTTAATTTTTCACCACTACCATCAAGGATGGTTATAAAAATATTATTATGGTTAAATAAGATGAAAATAAGTATAATATGAATTTTTTTAGTTTTAGGAATGATTAAATGATCATTTAATTAAATACAATGAATTTAGTTCATGATGGTCAATAAATCTTCCTAAATGAACTAATCAAATAACATTAACATTTATACTAAAATAAGAATACCTATGTAAGAAAACAAAAGGATATTTGGTGCCAATTAAATTTATAAAATTAAATGAATACATTTTAATTTCACTTAAATGTTTTTATTCATGTTTTGCAGTAAATTCAATAATTATCCACAAGTGATTCGGCCTTGAAACCATGAAATGAATGCCCTCGAAACAATGAAATTAAACCTTATATATCACAGTAATGGTTTTAAATTAACATAATAAAATTACAGTGAATAAGATATAGATGTAGTTTTTTTAAATTATTTAATTAATGAATATAATTTTATTCTCTAATATTTTAAGTGGAAGTGCAGAATGACTCTGGAACATAAGGTAATGTATCTCTCTAAACCTCCTTTTTCATTGGGTTATGACCTTTCTCTTTCTAACTAACATTATCTCTTTATTTGATGTTATAAAATTCTTTTAAATTTTTTATATATGTATCTTACATATATACCTATCTAATTCTTCCTTCCTTTGATGGGGTAATACATTCCTTACGTTTATTTCACAAATTCCTTATGACTATTCCTTATAATTAATTCACATTTGTGGAACACATAAGCCTGTACTTGTTATGATGGGTGAACCCATATATTACTATAATTAATTGGGTAATTTTTTGTTTCTTGATATTTCATTTATGGGATTATGGAGTAATCCTAATCCATGGTGGGACTTTTTCCACCATGTGATGTTGACTTGGTGGTTAGACTTGAATTATGCTTATGTTATTTATTATACTGCTGCCACTTTCCTATCTTGCAATGATCACCTTATACCATGTTATTTGTGTTATTTTCCCTTGTAATTATTTCTGATACTTATCTTTGTTGATATCATGTTATTTCATTTTACTCACATGTCATGATTTGTTTTTATGTTTATCCCCTTACTATGATTTTTAGATCACCCTTTTCTTTTATGTATTCCTTATGTTATCCTATGTAGTTTTAGGATCTCAAATATATTTAGGACCTCATTATAGAGATTAAAATAAATAATTTTTATTTTATATTTCACATTGATGTATTACTAACTTATTCTTCCAAAGACACTAGGCTTTTCAATCATTTTTTTATTTAATGTATATTTATAATAAAAATCAGGTAATAATATCTATAAAAGGTTTGGATCCTTATGGTTAGTATCATAGGATGGACTAATTATTTTTTTGGATTATGAGTAGAATAATTTATTTTTAACCCTAGGTATATTTATAAATATAGGAAAATATCCTTGAATTCTAGTCACGTATAGAGCATGGGGTTTCCCAAAAATTGTAACTTTGTTTGGATAATACAAGTGGATGTGGCTCTAGCATAGTTGTATCTAGGGGTAATAACCTATAAAAGGTTTCATTATAAATTGACTCAATTATCACTTAGTACATGGTAAATATATCTTTTTTAACTTTTATTCTGACACTCATGTGGGATATTCTTTGGAAAACTCACAAACCCTTTACTAACTATTATGAAGGACTAGAAAAAATTATTAGGTTAGAAAAACAAATTAAAAAATTGCCATGGGTAGCATAGATTGAAACCTAGAGACTCATAAGTTGGGATTTATGTGTCATTTATAATTTATTCATTCTATGTCCATAGTTTCCATTATTACATGATTTATTGTTTGATTATTCTCGTACCTATGTGTTTTATTGACATATTAATTGATTAGAAGAAGAATCAAATAGTCAATGTCAGGCTTATTATTCATTCATGAAAATATCTTATATACTTATTGTTATACACAATTTTTTATGTCTTTAAATTTTAGTAGAACTATTCAAACACCACCTCAAGAAATGGATGTCGATTTATATATGAGAGTAGAAAACAAATCAATTATTATATCCCAAATATAAAACTCCTCCCCAATCAATTATTGTAGAGTAAACCTCAAAAAAATATTATCCTAATTATGTTAGTTGAGTTTGATGTTATTTGGGCTTGGATTTTATATCCCCATATAAACTCAACCTCCACTTTTTTGAGAGGGATATCACTCTCGAAATCCTGAGTCAACATATAATTTTTTACTAGTTGAAGGAGGAGGATTAATCTCATTTGGAATATTCATCTCAATTATGGATATTATTTCCATATGAGAAAGAATATAAATCGCAAATAATTTAGAAAAATGATACATTCATGCATAATCACATTCCCATTATAAGGTATTATATTGATGTATTCCCTAAACAATGTTCTGTTTTTTCTCATAACTAAGAGGTTGAGTTCTAAATTGAACTTATACCTGAATATATTCCCATAACCAAGACCCCCAAAAATATTTCCACCACAATATTGGAAGAACTTAATAATTAAATAGAATAGAATATGGAAAATTGTTTTATATTCCAGTGTGCTTCACTGTGGGGTACTCAAATCCTCTTCATCAAGAAGAAGGATGGGAAAATAGACCTATTCATTGATTATTTTGAAGTCAAAAAAATAATTATAAAGAACAAGTATTCCCTTTCATGGATAGATAACTTATTCGATCAACTACATGGGGTGTAGTATTTTTCTAATGTGGACCTTTGTTTAGGATATCACTAATTAAAGGTGACAAAGGAAGATATTCACATGATTTCCTTTTTAATAATGTATGAACATTATGAGTTCACAGTTATTCCCTTAAAACTCACTAATTCTTTAGTAATATTTATAGAATTAGTGAATAGAGACTTTATATATTACCTCAAAAAAGAGTAGTATTTATCGAGGATATTATTATATACTCCAAAATCAATGGGGAAAATGTGTAAAATTTGAATATTATGCTAAAAAATATGGAGGGAGAAGTTATATGAAAACTATAGTCAATGTGAGTTCTAAAGGGAAGCAATATCATTCTTGTGGAATGTTATCCCCGATAAAGGTATATTTGTAGACCATTTCAAGATAAGTATGTTGAATAGTGTCCCAGAATAGCATCTATAATAGATATCGATAGTTTCCTTGGTCTATCTAGGTATTAACAATTATTTCTGAGAAACAAATCAGGATTGTAAAAATAAATATCCAAGATTACTTGAAAGGGAGTAAATTTTGTTTAGATTGATGAATATGGCGAGATATTAAAAAATTAAAAGAGTCTTATCACTACACTTGTCCTCACACTATAGTCAAGTGGGGAACATTTCAAGATATAAAAGGATGCTTCAAATAATGTCCTAGGTTGTGTGATGATGAAAAATTATAAAGTGATAGCCTATGACTTAAGGTAGTTGAAATTTGAAGAGAATAACTTCTAATACATGATCTTTGACAGGATGTAGTAATCTTTGAATTGTAAATATTACTATATTATCTATATGAGGAGAGGTGTGAGATATATACATATTAGAAGAGACACAAATATATATTCAAATTGAATGAGTTTGATATGTGCCAGTGAGGATCATTAGATTTTATCAAGGACTTTGACTACTCAATCCACTACCATCCTAGGAAATAATGTAAAGTAACATATGCTCTAAGTAAAAAAGGATTTGGAAAACATTTCTATGATGATACATTATAAGGTTCCAATTTTGTTATACTTATAATGAATGTACATGGGGATCATAAACAATGGGACATCATATTTCATTTCATAAATGATTTCTAAACCATACCTTCCAGAGAAGATTAAGTATTCTCAAAGAGATGGAGTGGAAATTAAAAATAATGTGTAATTTATATGAGAAGGGAAATAATCAATGTTAATAGTTGATATAGAATGAGGATTATGGTTTCTTCATGACTATGTGCACCCTAAAATCCTAAAATGAATAAGGAAATGTTGAATGATTCACATAACTAAAACTTCTCTATACATGTAATGAGTATGAAAATGTATTGATATATCCAAGATCACTATTTATGGGACCATATAAAGAATTAGACCATGGGATACACATCAAAATTCATGTTATATCAGTAACTGAATGTTGAAATGAAAGAAAACAAAGGGGATGATGCAACTATTTCCCAAACCCATATATAAATGGTAAAACATCACCAAGGACTTTTTCATTGGTCTTCCAAATACACCAAGAGGGAATAACACTATAGTTTTTGTTGTGGAATGTCTTACAAATACTTCTCACTTCATTGTAATTTAATATTACTTTTAACTCAATAACCATGAAAATATATACATCTTATAAGTGGTTAGGCTGAATGGAAAACCAATATCAATTGTATCTAATAATGATTTGATATTTAACTCTATGTTATGAAAAAGTATCCACCATGATATATCCACTGAGTTAAATATCAGAATGTATTATCACCCCCAAACTAATGTCTAATCTGAGTGAAATATTCAAAATCTTGAATACATGTTGAGAGCATGCTCAGTGGACTTTAAAGGATGATAGGATCATTATATTCCATTAATCAACTACTCATAAAATAATATTTTCTACAAAGATTCGAAATGGATCTATATAAATCCATTAAGGGGAAGAGATTCATAAAAATTATATGTTGGGAATACTACTATTTGGGTTTTGGAGGATGTTGTTACAAATACTGCACATTTAATTGTAATTAAAGAGTGATTTCCACTAATTTAACTTGAAAAGTTACACATCAGAGAAGTGGTTAGGCTGAATGGAACACCATTATAAATTGAATCGGACCAAGATTTAAGACATAAATCGATGTTTTGAAAAAGTATCCAATGTGATCTAACCAGTGGTTTAAACTTCTATGCGTATATTTCACACCCAAACTAATTTTTAATCTGATTGAACTATCTAGACACTTGAATACATGTTGAGAGTATGCATAATGGAGGTAAAAGGGTTTTGGCATCAGAATATTCAACTAAGCAATTTCTCATACAATAGTACTTTCCACTAAAGCATCATATTAGCTATATATAAATACCTTTATGGTAAGAGGTGTATAAAAACTGTATGTTGGGATGGATTTGTTGAACATGAATTTCTAGAACCTAAAATGGTTGAGGAAATGTTAGAAAAGTTCCAAACCATTCTATAGCACATACTGGTTTCTCAATGTTTACAAATTGGCTGTACTGAAAATCATCGATGAGACCTGAAGTTTGAGTTTGTAGATATGGTTTTACTCAACATATCTCATTAGAAAAGAGTCAAGATATTTAAGAAGAATGTTAAGATAAGTCTCAGTTACATCATTCCCTTATATATTCTTAATCGCATTAGATCTGTGGCATATTGAATTTCACTCACAAAATCTATTTATCAAGGCAATGACATATTCCGTGTATCTTTCTTGAGTTATTTCATACCAACTCCCCCACAAGTTTTGAATTTAGAGGTGGTGTAGCTATAAAATCTTCTCCCTTTTGAGTATCATCCAATGAAGATATTTTACTGTAGAGATAAAGTTCTATGTAATAAGAAAACTCAAATAGTTAATGTATTATGTAAAAAAATTAGTACAAGGAGGTCACATGGGAACTAGATGAATCCATGAAGAAAAAGTACCCTCACCTTTTTTCACCGTAGTATGAAAAATGTAATTCCAAGTGAAATTTATTAAGGGGGAAGAATGTAACGACCCATTATTTTAACAATGAAATTTCCCTTCTTATAATTGTATCATATTTAGTATAAAGAGTATGCACCACATGATTAAACCAACAAAAACATTATTATATAAATGTAAATATTAAATTTTGAGAATATGTTTTTTCACAATAATTGAAAATATTATTCAGAGATAAAAAATAAAAAATAAAATAAACAAAATATAAAAATTTGAAAATTTGGATCTATTTGATCCACTAAAATAACGATACTCCTGAACAACATGTTAGAAATAAATAAGAACATTAGTAATAAAATATTCATGTTGAAAATGAAAATTAATATAACCTTGAGTGATAATATAAGTGTGTGAAGAATATAAGAAATGATAGGTATTTATTGAAAGTTGGGAACTCGTATGACCAAAACAAATCCGATCATTGGAATAGTAACATGGCCATTGAAATAGTAATATGAATATTAGGAATAGTGATGTGAATGTTGCAATAGTATCTTCACCTATAGAAGTGTGAAATAATATTTATTAATCCTAAAAAATTAAATTGTTTTTCATTTATGTAATTATACAACTAAATAAAAGTTTTAAAAATGGTATATTTCATGTTTTAATTTTTTAAAAACATAAATGTTTTAATTTCACTTTTATAATAAATATAATGATTTAAAGTAATTTAAATTTCATAAAATGGATTTCTAAATTAATATTATTTTTTATTATAGTGATGAAATAATTTTATAAGATTATAACTAATTTTTCAAAGGGCCATAAAATTGATAACATTATTAAAATTAGTATTTAATTAAAATTAATAAATATTTTATTTAAAATTTTAAATATTAATATTAATAAAATGATTTCAAAAAAAATTAATTTCATTTTTTGAATATAAACATAAAAAGGTATAGGGTGAATTTTTTTTATTTTTCTAAAATAGTTAAATTTATGGTGAATAGTGAAATATGGTAAGATATGATATTTAACATTATAAGGTAAAATCATAAATTTTTGAGTGGTTTATGAGGTAAGTGTAGGACCCTGGAGAACCCTGAGAGGTGAGGGGTGAATTAGGGTGTCAACTTTTTCTTTTAAGTTGATGGATCTTATTCACACATTGTTAGGAACTAATTAAACTTGTATGATAGTAATCAAACATTCACATGAAAAAAAGACAACATGACAATTTTACTTTGTTCACCCCAAAGGTCTTTTCCAAGGATCTTATGCCAAAATTGTATCAGTGGTACCTAACTCCAATATTTTTTACTATATGTGGAATACAAACTTTCGGACAGATTCACTATGTTCCAGGAACACTGCCTTTACAATGTCTTAGGGGTAGAACACTACATCCCTCCAAACACTTCCGTTGACTCCCTAATTCTCATTGTGTTAGAAAGAATCTGAATTTAGTTTATTGACTTGAAGGTCACTTTAATGGGTTGGAATTAAATCATGCATCCTAAAATACACATAGATGCTCTATTGAAGTCATGTTTTCCCATGTATATGTAATATACTTTTCCGCATATTGTTCATTCGTGAACTTTTCCTCCACGAACTGGCATTCTACCTCTATGTATAATATTGAACTGAATACTATGAGTGCTTCCTTCATAAGTTTCATTGCTCTGTATACCACCTCCTCACACTACCTCTAAAAACCACCTCTGTGTACCGCTTCCACATACCACTTCTTAATTGCATACCAACTCCTCTTCCACTAATCGTCTTCCACAAACCATCTTTCAAAAACCATTTTTCTTTTCAAGATTTAGTTCTCTAAAATCCCTCTTCTAGGTACTATCTCCACAAGCCACTTCTCCTTTCATGTAATCCTACTCAAAAACAACTTCTCCTTTATGGGGTTGTCTTCCCACAAAGCACTTATGGACTTCACTGAATTCCACCTAGATTTCTAATGTTAGTGTCATGCCCTAATGAATAGATCAGTTCTCCATATATAGGAAAATGGTTCCTCATAATCCACTAAAACTAGATTTACCAAATCTTCAATATGGAACCCCCTTTACCACATATCATGTATCTCCCAAAAACCATTTTCCCTATATGGTCCACATACCACCACTCTGCCTTCGCAGCGGCCAAAATCTTATACTAACCTCTTCGCCTCATTTTTTCCAATGACAATCCATCCTGTTAACTGGTTCTTCTACATACCTTGAAACTTCCTATGAACCATATTTTTATTTTGAACCATTTTTCATTCAAGATCTACATACTTCCCTTTGTGGTCATGCATCGCCACTTCAGGGAAATCCTACCTTTTCTATTTTTCGTCACTGACCCACATACCTCCTATGTGGTTCATGAACTGTCCTTCATAGTCCACAAAACAAGCTTGGCTATCTCATTTTTATAAAAACTTCCTTTTCCAATATAATAATTTCTCAATTTTTAGGCCTAAACATTTCGCAAAAACAGATTAACTAAACCACCTTAAACACCTACTTCATCCTTTACTATAAGATCACATGACTTGTAAACCCCTTGATCAACCAAATGTTGATTGACCTCAAACACAAACCAAACACTATTCCAGAAAGGAATATCCTTTTTTCCAATAGCAAGATCCCATAATTTAAAACTCAAATTCACCATTTACTTTATATAATCACAAGAAATATTACTATTGACAATCTTCAGCCAAAATTATAAATTAATGAATATAACATTCAGAAAAACACTCTCCTTCCCTTATAAATACCATCCCTTATCTCCCTTTCTCCTAACAACTTATAATCCTTTTAGTTTTCCAAAATTATACCTCAATATCTTATAGAACCTCTCCTACATGTCCTTGTTCTTCTAGTCTCACCAAAATACCATTTTCATGTTCCTTAAGACGTATTTCATGGAGTTGACATTTAAGAGGTAATATTCTCAATTTACCTCTTTTAAATTATTTTATTCTTCTACCTTCTCCTCTACTCCCTCTTCCAAAATGACATAATTAATCGAATATTATAATTATACTATAATTATATTTTGTTAATTCAATATCTATCTTCGACTCTCCCTTGTTAAATTTCGTAAAATTAAAAACATTGGTTGCAATATGGTTAGTTCACCACCAACATGAACAACACATTTCATTTTTAACCACCGCCTTTAAGAATGGTCATAAAAAAATTATTATGGTTAAATAAGATCATAATAATTATAATAAAATTTATTTAAATTTATATAATGTTTTTATAATCATTTAATAAAATTATAAGAATTTAGTTTTTGATGGCTAATAAATCTTCTTCAATGATATAACCGAATAATGTAAACATTTTTGATAAAATAATCATCCCTATTCCAGAACACAAAAGGATTTTTGGGAAAATTTCAATTTCTCTATGTACGTTAAAACCATTTCATTTCACTTCTATATTTTTAGTCTACTATACCAATAACTTCAATAATATTCCACAAGTGATCCGACCATGAAATCATGAAACGAACACCCTCTGAACAACAAAATTAAACATTATATTTAACTTTAATGGTTTTAAATGAACATAAAAAGATTATATTAAATAAAATAAATATTTAAAATGGTTTAAATTTAGTAATTAATTAATGAAATTTTATTATCCAAGAATTTAATTAAAAGTGTAGAATGACTCATGAACATAAGGTACATGATCTCTCTAAACCACCCTTTTTCTTTTTAACTCACTTTCCCACTCTTTTTGATGTTATTAAATGACTATAAATTCTATATATATATCTTACATATATACGTATCTTATTCTCCCTTCCTTTGATAGGTTAATACATGCCTTAATTTTATTTCTCAAATGATTTATAATTATGCCTAATGATTGATTAACTTTTTTTGGAGCAAATAAAAATGTACATGTTATTATGGGTGAAACTAGATAGAAATCCATTGCATTGGGGAATTTTTTTCTAATGAGAAATCATATATGGTATTATGGAGTAGAAATAATCCATGATGGGACTCTACTCACCATGTGATGTTTTCTTTGCGGCTAACCTTGAATTATGTTTATGTTATGTTTTATGTTGTTAACAGTCTCCTATACTGATATGGTCTTATAATACCATATTCATTATTTTTTATTATAATTTTAATATTCCCAAGACTTATGTTTTATAATATCATGCTTTTTCATTTGAAACACATTTTATGCTTCATTATCATGTTTATTTTCTTACTCGTCTTTTAGATCACCTCTTTCTTTTATGTATTTCTCAGGTTATCCTATAAAGTTTTAAGAGCTACATGGAATTTAAAAGATCATTATTGGGACTAAAATAATGTATTTTTTTTCATTTTTATGTATTGTGAACCTATTCTCCCAAATACACTATGATTTTTGGTTCTTTGGTTTTATTTGATAGATATTTATGATAAAACACATGTAACAGTATTTATAAAAGACTTAGATCACTATATTATCCCTTTCACTAGAGTTGACATGTAAATAAGTAATTCTTCTGAATAATTTTCGGTGTGACACATCAGATTGACGTACTAGTTGAGTTTTCATTGGTAAACCTCTTCCCTATTGATACAGATAGACTCATATTGATAAAATAAGTTACAACATTCATGAACTCCACCCAAAACTCCTTTGCAAAACTAAAATTCTTTATCATTGGTAGATATTTCTCAGTATCTTTTGTAATCATATATTTTTTCTTATAATTTGGTTATAGTGAACAAAATAATATCTTATCAAAACTAATCCCATTTTTCTAGAAATATTTATTGAATTATTTTCTATTATACTCACCACCATTATCCAAACTCAAACATTTTTTCGTTAAACAATCTCATTTTCCACCATGGATATCCTTATGATAAACATTCTACTTGTGAATTATACTTCATATGTTATACCAAAACCTTTCATGTGTTATTATCTATACTCACAACCATTATTTATACTCACCTTTCATGTTTTATTATCTATACTCACCACCATTATCCTAAAGTGCTAATAAAGAGTGTCAAATATGAAATCCCAATCAGATACAATGTTATATCTTTCATTGAATTGGTGATCATTGTAAACCCTTAGTGGTTCTCCACACCTTATTCAAATATTTTGAACAAAATCCCATATTATATAGATAATCTATCAAGAATAAATTTCTTACATAATATCGGTATGTTTTTGACCCCATATAACATCGTAAATAATTTTTTCTTTCTCTGAACATCAACACAACCTTTCCCTGTAATCTAAAGAGTTTCATAATAGGTTAAGTGATCCTTTCAAACCTTTCATACATATAATTTAACATATATATTCTCCCTAATATATAATTAAATAATGATCTAGAATCAATGATCCATAAATCCAATAGTCCATTGATACTCAACTGTAACCTATTGTTATATTTCATAATTTTGGTATTTATAGATGTCCTTTTGAAATTTATCTTTCTATCATTACAATATTTCTTAAATTTTATTTTCTCCACACATAGTCATCACACATGACCCAAAAAATTCAATTTACCTTGAATACATTCTCTTAATCCAATTTTATCTTCCTAACTTCTTCACTATGTTAGTCTTCCTATAGCCTCACTACATTATATTAATAGTAGAATTTTGGAAATCATTATATGTATCTCTTTATTTAGAATCATATCATAAATAGTTTAACATCCTAACCTGGTTCATCCTTGCAGTGGTGGGACCCATGATTCCACATTACCTGATGTTCATATCCTCATATACCATAGGATACTAGTTAGTAGTTAGGGTTGATGTACAATAAGTGGGGAGATTAAAACCTCAATTATAGATAACCATGAAACATAGAAGTTGCAAACAATAAACCACAAAAAAATCTAATAATGACATTAGTATAATGAGACAACCATGGAATAATCGCAGCAGGTGCCATATCAATTTTAAATATAGTATAATTTTACACAATCGTGCATTAACAACTAGGATCACTTATATTTTGATCATATATAAGATAGTATAAAATAAGAGAATAAGGACACTACAGCTAATTGGGCACCAAGTACCATCCTGGTCCCATATCCACTCCATGTATCTAGATTATTCATTTATCATAGGGTCCTTACCCTTGCCTGTTCCTATAACCCAAAATTCTACTTAGGTACCAAAGTTTCTAATCAGGGTATAATTACAACACAGTAGGCCACAAAAAATGGTGTCCCAAAGAAAGTCTAGAAAATAAAATTTCATGCTCAATATGAAATTATGATAAATCAAATAAATAAATAACTAATTACATTAGTGAATTATTAGTATTCAAACCACATATGACCATACCTATTTCAGCTAATAACAAAATGTGATGATGCACCCACTATCTGAACACACCTCAGGAGTGATTGATTTATCATTCCTACTCTCATGAGACAGGGTGAATGAGTTATCACCAAAGTCATAATTGTTAAGTGACTGATATATCACCATCATACAGTGATGTTGAATGAGATATCACAACATCATAACATCTATGAATGAGATATCTCTATCATAATAGATTGATGAATGAGGTAACACCACAACGTAGTATTGATGGATAATATACCACCTCTACATTATCTTGGTGAAAGATGTTTAACCATCATAATAATGATAGTGAATAAGATATATCTTTATGATTTAAGCATCACCACAAAATAACTTGTATGTAACTCTCTAGATAAAATCACTCAACGGTATCCTTTCCAGAGGCCATAAGGGCACAAAAATGCTTCCATGTATGATAGAGGATGTCGACTACCAATGAGGGTCAAAATCATATGTTGGGGGGAGTATGATCTTGATATCATAACCATAAATAATAACTAAATAACAAATAATCCTCCCAAATAGATAATACCATTTTATTTATATTAATAATAATATCATGCTAGAAAAAATAAATATACAATCACACAATCATACATATTAATAGATCACTCATTGAGATGATCACATATACAAAAGATAATAATAAAACCAAAGTATAAGGAGGCTTTAATAAAACCCCGAGCCTCACCTCAACCCCATTTCCAATATACATCTGGTTATTTTAGAATGATCCACTTCACAACCTATGCTCAAGAATTCATGATAGACATATGGTCTATATGAACAGTGGGATTCCGAAGAAGGGTATGAGAAATACATACTTGTGGGGTATCACCAATATCCCCTAATATACTCCATCATATATGATTATATGCATGAGGAAAATAAAAAATAGAAAAACCTACACATAATCATACACATCAAGTCCTAATATACTAATTAGGATGCCACAACACTCAACCCTAACTGCATTAGACTATGACATAAACAAACCACCCCATTCCATAAGCATGAGCTCATACTCAATGAATCATGGTAGGGAATCAAACCATGTCCTGGGAAGTACCCTAATACTCATGTAAGGGCCCATACTGAACCTCAACCACGTCACACCAAGTCTCAAACTCTACCATATCCCTCAAGGTAAGGATATAAAACACAACAATGACATTACCTTCTCACTCAAGGTAAAGTTCCTCCAATACATTCTCACTTAATAAAATTTAATACATCTAGTCCTATTCTATATAACATCAACCACTCACCTCTCTTAAGGTGGGTCTCACAATCACATCATGACCACTACTCATGGTGAGCCTGATAATCAAGTCTCTTGATCAAAAACCTTACACTATACTCTACCCTCTCTAAAGATGGTCCTTATGATCACTACCCAACAACTACCTTATCTATTAGGGTAGGGTCTTTCCTTGCCTTCTCACTCAAGGTGAGGCCATACATCCATCATGTCATAAACGACATTAAACTAACCAGTCTCATATCCCTAGGTGGGTCTCAAATGAGAAGCCTAGATCATTATATTATAACTCAAGGTGGTCCCAGAAAACATATTCTAGCTCAAGGAGAGGCCTAACATCTTGTCCCATGCCATCAATAACTGACATATTTGGGAACATACACATAGAAATAGACAAAATATCATAGCCTGATCCACAAGCTATCCAACTCACTAGCAAGGTACATCTCACCTGAGACCTAGACCCGAATCTTAAAGAACTTCTCATCATCCATATATCCTCACAAGTTAATATTTTCAAGACCATCTTAGTAAAATAATCACAACATGAAAATATGATCAACATTACCATCTCTCCAGTGAAGGAATTCACTAGGTCCCTCAAACCCATCTCAGTGTTCACTTTTCACCATCAACTCATACCCAACATCCCATAGTGACTTCAATTATTATAGTCTCTAATTGATCCTAGCCTTAATAGATCACTATATTCCTATTTTAATTTTAACATTATAATTAAATCCCACTAATCAGGGACTATCTCAATCTAATTCACACTAATCCCCTTAGTAACCCAATTCCATGTCATAAAAATAATTCCCAAAACCCCCACATGGGTCCTATCTCACATATTCCCTTGGAGATATCTTAAGCCCATAATCAAGAGAAAATACTCCATTTCACATTAAATATATTCCCTATGGGGTCATCCCACTTATCATAAAGTCACAATCCACCCTCAAGAGGGTATTATTCATCGTGCATAATATGTATGGCCGTCTAACCCATATACACTAAGTCATGTCCTCTCATGCATACCCATACTTCCCTAGTAACCCAATATAATATATTAATTTGTCATCCTAAACTCTAATACCTATAATGGGCCTCCCTTAACTTTATCTAACATCCTCACCCCTTTTGTGTCCTAGTCATTAGGTGAGACCAAAATACCCTGCATGATAAGGAGAAATCCCTCCATCAGTAAGTGATCAAATACTACCTTATCTCTTTATATACGGTTATATTTCTCTCTATCCCTTTACCCAAACACAAACTTTCATGTAGGAATGAAAAATAATATATAAAAATACATACATTTTAGTATCATTGGGAGCACCTACCTCAAACACAGAGTTACCAATCTCGCCCTTCTCTAATCATTCTCGTCTAAGACCATCAATGACTCGCCTAATATTATACCAACCAAAAAACTATTTCTAAATCCGTCACATTAATAAAATTAATTATAAAAATTTATAATTAAATATTCAACTTGATTCAATGAATCATAATTTCCTAAAAACTCATTAGGAAACCCCATGACACTAAAACTGTAGAAAATCCTATAATTTTGATCCTATTGGGATCCTTTTTAGTCCTTTAAAGAAACTCCCCATTGACCAAGAATATTTACACCATTATATGGTGGTATAATCACAAAAACCTTACACAAAATCATCACAAATCTTAGTGAAATTAATTTCAATAGTAATGGAAGGGATCGAAGGGAAGAACATGCCCCAAACCACCATGGAAATATCGAATAACAATCCCTAATACAAAGGGGGTAAATTAGAGGATTAAAGGGGAAGTATCCAACTAAAATATTACTTTTAAAACCCCTTTCCCTCTAATAAGAGATAGTATATAATATAGAAAATTCATGCATACCCCTATCCAAAAAAACTATAGAAAACAAAAACCCATATACTAAAACCAAAAACCAATGTTATCCCATCATAAAGTTACTACTCTAGTCATATTATGGCATAAAACACTAAAGAAGAACCAAAAATATATAACCCAAGACTTCATGGTTTTTCCTCCTCCCTTCATGATGTGCACTCATCCCATCACGATGTGGCCTTCTCTATGACCCCACTCCCACAACACGACCCTCATGATCAACATTATGAACCTCAACTAGAGAAGGAAATTATGACATGTCTTAGGGATCATTGATTGACCATACTTCTAAAAAAAATCAAAAAGGTAATACATAAGGTTTCCCCGAACCGATATGTGAGGGTCACTATCACATTTTTTTACCCCCTAACACAACATCATTTCACACTCAATACATAAGGATCACTAGATGTGGTATGTAAAGTTCATCATCATTGTATAATATCCTTATTCATATAATGATTCTAATATATAAGAGTCATTTAATTTTTAAAATATTCAATATGAAAGGATCATCACCACAGTGTAGCACCCTAGGCTATGACATGATTTCTCATAACCCTTATGTATACACGCCCAATATAGAATCCATTATGCCAGGACTCCTCCTATTCATGTAATAACCTATTTTCATTATGTTTTAGAGCCTCCCTTTATCTATTACATGATTCCTCAATCATCCCCTCACAATGTCATGACCCTAACCCATAGTAGTGGAATGACCCACCCACTTTTAAAATATATACCAAGTAAACCCTGACCCTACTATAAGAAAAAAAATTAAAATTTCATTTGAATTTAACAACTAATAATGATGTAGTTCATTATAAACTTCACACCACAAGGTTTATCATACTTAATAATCACCCAATAATACCTCCCAACATCCAATTAATTCATTAGAATCCAATATCTCTCCTTATTCTTGATTCAAAACTGAACTGGACATAGCACAACATCCCATGAAATGAACCTCGATACACTGACCCTTACCTAAAATAACCTGATCAATAATACAAACACCCCCATCATACCTTATGTGATTCCACTGATGTGATTTTATCCTCACTTCATCTAATCACACACAATAACACCAGTCAATTTTCTTCTCAATAAGTTTTCTTGAAAATGCTTGGCTTCACCTACCAATGAATAATAACATATCCTTATTACAAATTCATAATTTGAAAAGATATCACAAGATCATCAAAATACCCACCAAATAAAATAAAAAATTAGGTATACGTCACCATCTTGATTTTATCATGACTATCCCATATCCAGTCTCACTGCATCCATGAACCTTCCAACATGAGGGTCACACACCCACAATTGATTTCATCCTCCTCTCCATAGGAGTATCCTTAACATCACTTTGATGGGAAAAAACACTAAATCTTAATAGTAAAAATTCTATCCATTTCCCAACATAATGTCTTGACATTACCAACCAACTCATACATAAGAACCTACTCAAAACACCCATCACTACCTATTCTTAGAGACATTCACCAAAGTACACCCATAAATAGGGTAACCACCTCTAATAGATAATGGTGTGATCCTCACCATATGATTATTTAATTTTCCTCTATGAGTGAAGTGCATTACGGGCTACAATATCATAGACATTTCTCTATTCTTGATCCATGCTTATCTCATTTTAGAAGACTCCTATCAAGGCCTATGCTCTGACCAATCGCACCCTAGTTATCTAACCCATTTTTATGTTGCATTTTGTAATAGAAGAAATAATTCCCATTGTCATCAAAACCTCATACCATCATTCACAAAAATGTAGTGTCATAGAACTTTTTCACTCCTAAGCAACTGAAATAAATTGGCAACATGGCCTCAATCATACCTCCCCAGTCATTAAAGGCTACTGAATAGTAGTGAGGGCTGACAGTGTGTCCAAGCGGAGACTACGACCTCTAGTCATATTTGAGAATAGTGGATAATAATCTATAAATCAGGTAAATTATTATAATAATAATAAACAACATATTTAGAAATAAGTTAAATAGATAAAAAGATTACTATATTCATATAAAAAATGAGGATCATATCATGATACTCGACAAAAAAAGGAATTTCATAGGACACAAAGCCACTGGAATATACAACATGATATAAAAAACTATAAACAAAGTCCCAAGATAACTCAAATAGAGTCACAAGAATTTACTCATTCCTATACTACCATACTCTATCCTTGGAAAAAAAATAAGAATACATTGACAAACCCATTCCCTTTTCCCTATATACAATCTAGAAGTATTTTCATGTGTTAATTGGATGCACAAATAGTTTGTGAGATATACTCAGTAGGAAACCACCAAGGGTATATTGTATGGTATAGTTAATTGATATAAAATTTTAGTGTGTAGATATAATATTGTAAATTAGAAATGTAAATTGTAAACAAGTCGGCTTTGGTTCCTAGGGAACACTAAGATAACACAAACTATTTTGGCCAAGGATGGAATACCACTGAACATGTTTCACCATATATATGTATAAATATATTTATATGTGTATATAGATTCATATGTATGTATATGAACTATATACATAGTAATACATATATATTCATATATATATATATTAATATTAGCCACAACCCTGGTCGTAACGCAAGCGTATGTGCGTAGTTATAAGAGTATCATGTTGGGAATAGGGAACTATCCCAAGAAATTGAACAAGGATATAGATGTCATTATATCTAAAAAATAATCACTGAAGTGAAAATTCATCTACAAAAACCTTTAGAGGAATGTGAAACATCATTTCCACCATTCAATGATGATGTGAGATGTCATGCCCAACATCACATGTCAAGGGATCTTGAAGCGTCATATCCAACACTAACCTGAACCATGTCTAGACATATATTATACATGGTTGATAATAACATAGTCCATTTAATTAGGTATAAAAACAACACCACTTACTAGTGGTTTGGCTATATTAACATCTAATAAGTCAAGATCATTTAATAACCACACCCAAAGGCATGGAATTTTATAAGGTGGGTGACCAATGAAAATAGTTAATCATCTACAAGAGGTGTCCTATCTTATTTAACAATCTAAATAATAAAAATTATATTTTTAAGTAATAACTCAGAAATTCCATATTTTCGCATGAAATAATATGATATAAAATAAATCTACTTTAGGAAAACATCACTAGAGCACTTACCTTGTAGCGGTAGATGACTCATCATATGATATCTTGTTCAGATTTGAGATAAAATTAAAGGTATCAATGAAATAGACAAGAACTATGAAATTATTTCATATTATCTCACCTACAAATAGAATTAATGAGGGTGATGTAAATAAGGTAATTAATTAAATTTATTAAAGATGTTTCTATAATACTTCCAATGGGAAACAAATGTTAGAGAAATGGATTCTAGATGAGGAAACTAGCTTAAATCCTAGGTAAAGGAGTATGAGCTTAAGATACTATAAGAGGTTCTCCATGTGATGGGGGCGGGAATAAAGAAATAAATCTAAAAGGTTTCAAGGGAAAATTTTGAATTTCACAAAAATTTAGGGGGTGAATGGTTTGGTTTCATGGTTTTCCAAACTATGTGCCTATACCATATGACACAGCTAGTTAAGTGGAACTACCCATGTGGGATAGGGGCACGGTTTTGGAAAACTATACGCATACTTTTCATCTCCTCTGTAGACCATCTATAGCGCCCACATAATCATGTGTCTTGAGGTAAATTATTTAAACAAATGATATAACCCTCTGAAATTTAATATAGAACCTATCATAGTTGTGTCAAATGGTTAGAAATAACTATGTTTTAACCATGTGTCTCAGTCTTCCTTTCCAAAATACATATATCCAGGCATTAAATGAGCCTCAGATGCTTCTGTCCCACTTTTAGGCCTCTTAATCACATTAAAATCATAAAAAAGGTTTCAAATAGTAATTTAATATATTCATACTTCTTGAAAAAGATAATAAATTAAATAATACCCTCCTTAAAACAAATAATCCCCGAGTTACTCTTAGAAGGTGTTGAACCTTAGTCGAAGAATATCTTTGACTACTGAGCATGTACTCTATCCTATCTCTCCCATGTCTTATCTTTTACATGGCCTTGCTTCTATATTAGTCAAACCATAGGAACTATCCTACCTTGTAGATCCTTTATGCTCTGATCAACGATGTGAATAGGATTCTCCTCAAAAGAAGAATTGGCTTCTAATTCAATATCTGTGGGATCAAAAGTATGATATAGTTCTGAATGGTAGTATTTAAGATGGGATACATGGAATACATCATGCATGGTGTTGTACCTCAAAGGTAACTGCAATTGATAGGATACTGGACTAAATCTCTCCAAGATCTCTGAAGTCTTGAGATAACTATTGAAGTTAGTTCCTGAGAAGAAACTTATGTGTACTTTTTGATAATGTGCATAATTGTTTTAGAAAATATTAATAAAATTCTGGTCATATCATGATTATTCTTCTGTGTAATATAGTATATTATAATGACCTAATAATATATCTCACACTGAAATGTTAAAAAAGTTCCCCAATATGATAAGAACCCAAAAGTACCACAATATTATTCATAAATATATGTTCTATATCTAGATAAAATCTTTTTAGGGACACAAATTATATAGGATACCTGGGGTGGAGACTCATTGGACTTTGAGGCACCTTCTCCTGGTGTACACCCTTGGTAATATCCTATGTATGATATTCTGATAATGAGACCCCATAATAGGAAATCCACATGTATATGATTTATTAGATGTTCTTATCCTTGTAATTTTTTATTGCTCCTTATAATTTAAGATTATTATTAAAGAGTATTATAAGTTACATACTTGGATGTATTGAAAAAATAAATGATGAAATATATTCATGATGATGTAAGATACATTTGGTGTATCATGAGTAATATTCCATTAATTAATAATGTGAGAAATAATTTTTCCCTTATTTTTTTTAATGGAATATAATATCTCAGTACCTTTTATAGAAATGATATATCTTAAATAAATCCATGTATCTGGTTTTTTGTATGAAAGTTTTATTTTTAAAAATTCAAAGAATTAGACATTGATCATATAGGTTGATGCCTCTAGCATGTGACCTACTTGATTAGAGATATATTGATAAGGGGATTATAAAATATAGTACGCATCTTCATGAGTTATTTTTTCATTGTGGAATTAACTACCTTATTTATGGGTGCTTTAGAATGTTTCTAGTTATTAACCTTCAACTATGGGTTGTTCTCCTAATGCCATGAAGAAAGATCCCTAGAAATATGCACACTAAATGTATACAGAACCTCTGTTAAATAATGTTATTATTTATTATTTAACAAGTTGAATAAATATTATTCCCACATGCTATTTAATAATTATTCTTTTTTTTCTTAATCGCATATATTTCTTCGCTAGTTATTCAAGTGAATATTAGGTGAGCATTATATTTAATAGATATTTATTCATTATTTAGTGAATTTAATTTTTATTTATTTATTAGTGAATAAGACAATGATATTTATGTATTAAATAAATAGTCATTATTCATGTTCTGATAAGTATTGTGCAGGAATGTTCAACCAATTTTAAAGGTCCAATGAGAAATAATATATTTTAAATATTATTTAAATAAATAATATTTAATTTAATTCATGAGTTTATCCCATGCCAAGAAATATTATTATTATTATTATTATTAAAATTATAAACATGGGGTTTTACAGTAATCATGATAAATAATAAGGGTGCATATGCAATTATTATTTTTTAACCCTAGCGATATATAAAACTAGTTATATTATTTTTTTCATTAGATCCATTTCATTTGGTTGTGCAATGATATCCAAATATAATCCTCTAAAATCCATAGAGATCTACATCTCTAATAAATCTCTTAATAACATAGAGTGATCCTCCTCCACCACCACTCTCAAGTCTAGAGAGATCTAAGATAACCCTTCCTTGAAGTGATTATCACGGCGATCAAAGTTGAATAAACTAACCATTAGGATCATCCATTCTATCACTCATAGATTCTTATGGTGATGTATGGAGGTTTTTGGAACACATGTGGATCAACATCTGAGGGAATATATTCTTGATTCCTATAAAAGAATGATAGTATAAGGTAGAGACATTGTCAGGTCCATTAAAAAATAACAAAAATTCTTCATAGAGTAATTATCTAATTTCATAAATTAATTATAAATAATATGTAATGATCATGCACCTAGGTTCCAGAATTTTTCTATTGTATATAGTCTTTGGTTCAATTCTGTAGATCATGTAGTTTATCGTTATTTAAATATTAGATTAATCATTGATCCCAATAAAAATATGAGTTAGGAATGCTCGAACTAGCACTTCTGTTGTGCCCAGAACCAACAAGTGGTATTAGAGAGAAGTCACATAATTATTTATATATCATTGATTAATTTATGCATTTTTTGTTATCTTTCACTGCTAGTTAATTGTTCCTTAATATGAATCACGAGACCTAATCTTATTTCTATTATTTCTAAAAATATAACTAGATAAATAAATTTTATAAAAAAAATAAATTTGAAAATCTAATATGGAGGAACTGAGGAGTATGTATATAAAATACAAGAGTTCACTCCATGTAACTAAGAGGTATACGGTCTGTAACCATGTTTAATTCACCCAAAATTAAATTGGAATTAATTTAATCTATGTTTATTTACTAAAAGTGGTGAATTTCATTACACACCATGTGTTGCCTGATATATCCTAGTGCTCAGTTAGCTGAAGTACACATCGTGTAACTTTTATACACAACATGTATTCTTTTAGTGATAGACGGGTCATGTATCTTCTTACAGGGCCTACATAACAGGTGACCATAGATCTTGGATACCATATATCATGCATCCCATTAACTTGAGCTATAATACAATATTTTCCATGGTATGGTTAGATGTTGAGTCCCTAGGCATGTGTTATAGATAGATGGTGAGAATAATACACAGTGTGTAGTTGCAATGTACACACCATATACTTTTACCTAATTACATATAGTTAAAAATTAATTTATTATATTTTTTAAACCTTATAAACATGTTTTTTTGTGGTTTCTAAGTTCATATAACATGTCGTGTGATAGGTTTTATATATATTAAATTTTTAATTAATTTTCATTATAATAATTGGAACTACATGTCATGTATAATTTATAATATAATTATTAGTCTACATGCACTGAAATATCACATGATACATAAATACCATGTGTTTCATGTGGTAATTAATTTTATAGTACACACTATAAAATTACTTGATAATTCATTTATATTATATGTGATGTGAGTAAAGTGTATATGAATATAATACATGTTTGATAGCTTATATGGGTTCTCACTATGTCTCCTCCAAAGTACATTTTTTTATACAGTTAATTTGAAAAAAATATTATTTAATTTGTTTAAAATTATGATGGATGAGAATATATAAATAATTGATTATAATTAAGATAAAATAATTGTTTAATTAAAGAATATGATTAATTGATTTTAATTTGAGTTTTCTTAAATGAGTATGATTTTAATTAAATGCTATTTATATTAAATATTTAATTCATTGTATATGGGGATGATCATGATAATAGACCAAATATTCCTTTTTGATTGGTTTATTTTAATTTATTATTAAATTACATTATTTTTTTGTGATTCATCCCTCCTCTCATTATGTATAGGTTTGTGTTCCCATGGTGTTATTTATGTAATCCCATTAACCAATCCTTTGGTTCCCCTCACCTATGTGTGATTAAAATAATATGTAATGGATTGATATCCCAAGATAATATGTGTGGTTAATGTTTGGAGTCAAGGTAAAACTGATCTGAGGGAGATACATAGGTGGATACCTGGAAAGATGCAACATAAACCGTAAATGGTTCAAGGTGATTTCCTCAAGGTTGTTAGTTAGTTTATAATCCACTAGATAAACTAACCATTAGTAAAAACATAAGATCATACCAATTTATTATTTTATTTTGATCATGTTCCATGGTTATTTCATTATGGATGTTTTTTAGCGATCACATGAATTAATTAATTAACTAGAATTTAATATATAACTAAAAAACTGGCATATGCATAATCGTTATCTAAGACACAGTTATTAACTTTAGTAAATCCACATAATATTAAAAATATTTCATTAAAGATAATAATTTTCAATTTATTAGTAAAGATAAAATCCATAAATTATATATAGTAAGTAGGTATATCCTTACACTACTTAAGTTAAAATTGAACCATAGTTCAAAGTGCTTGACCAACCAAATTTGTGGTGGTTTCAATTATCAAGGAATTCTAGCATGATGTTTTGGGTTGAATTAATAAAGTTCACATCAGGGACTAACTTCCAAAGAAGGACATGGTGTAACTAAGAGACAAAGGTTGAGGATATCCCATTTATGTATTTTAGGATTTGGGAGTCAACTCAACAGATCAAGGAACTATTAGTTAATATAGTTGGTATTTCAAATGCCTACCAAAACCATTCAAATTGCTTGACCAGTCAAATTCAAGGTGATGAGATGGAGAATAAAGTTCCTTACCACTATAATATCCATGAAATAGGATTTTACAGATCTAGTGTTTAAGACTATTGGGCTTTGATAAAATATTGGGAAATTAATAAATATAATATTTTTTTATCTGTCTGAAATTTATCAAATAAATTACTAAAACTATTTTCCTGTTATTTTTTAGAAATGGAAATAAAAATGAATTTAAAAATAAAATTGTGGTCCATAAATGAATAGGATAACCTTCTCATCGTACAAATTTCTAATAGTGGTAATGGTGTTTATGCATTATCCTACATCGTGAAAGGAAATCGTATATGTTGGAAGAACCTATTCTTGAATCACTGGGTAAAGAGGCTAGTGAAAAAAAGATGTATCTCTATGAGAAACATTTGAATGATGTTATAGATGTTCACAGTTTCATGATATCTTCCATGGATAACGATCGTTTAAAGCAACATGAGGACATGGATGTGGATAGCATGATGTCTCACCTTCAGGATCTATATCAAGAGATGGCATGACAAGAGAGATAAGAGATCTCAAATTATCTATTTAAAATTAATATTGAAGATCCAATGACAGCTGGGCATTATGTAGTCAAGTTAATTGGCTACATTGAATGCTTAGACATCTTAGCCATTAAATTCGCAAAATATTTGCACACAGATCTCAAAGTTTCCTCACTACTGAAGTACTTGTCCTATTTTATTGTTAATTATAACATGAAAAATAATTATAAGATTCTTTTAGAAAATCTTACTATGATTTACCAAGTATAAAAGGACATTGGGTGTGACAAACCCATAGTCCTTATTGTGAATATGAAATTAAAGAACAAAGAGATGGGGGTTAAGGCTTATAATAAGTCTAAATCTCTCAAGCACTATCCTTACAAGAAGAGAAAGATCTAGAGGTGGAGAAATGAAAAGGAAGTAGTTTGTTTTATATGTGTAAATAAATGTAACTAAAAGAGGAACTGCACCTAAAATGAAGAGGAATATAATAGTGTATTTTTTATCGAGTGTAATCTTTTTTTAAGATGGTGGAACATTGGTCTAATGACCAAACCAAATTTATTTAATAAATTAGATCCTACATGAGTCTAAAGGAAGTGATCATGTTCAAATCTTTCACATAAAGGGTAATAATGTTGTATAGGAGATCCTCCAACCAGGTGATGTCTTGCTCAACCCCTTCATTGGAAAGACCATATGCAACCATAATTGCCTCTCAGTAGGTATGAGTTTTGATGTAGTTGACGTCTTAGAGAGAATGGATACAATTCATCCAACATGTAGTAAGAGGAAAATAAATATGAATCTCCCCATTCCAAATGGAATTCACTATTTTAATTGATTCACTTTAAATCCATAAGTTGTTCCAACATTGGTGCATGGAAAAAGAGATGACATTGATCACACTCAGCATTTCGGCTTCCAGATAGGTTGCAATACCGCAACCTCCAAAAAAAACCGAATAATCTGACCCAGATGATTTCTAAAGATGACTACACATCCTACAGAACCTAAATTTCCTTTAGAGGCTCTATCCACATTGATTTTGAGCCATCCTAGGAGTGGTGGTGTCTAGAAAACTTCAGACATGCTTCTTGGATGGGGTAATATGGCATCAACCCGAATACATCTTAGGATCATAAAATCAACTATAGAGTTGTCACAATAGCCTTTCTAAATCAACACGTCTTTATGAATAGCGATGAGAATATGAATTCTACTTTAATTAATGTTATGTGAGAAATTATTGTGAAGAATTTCATTTTTATCATACCATATCACATGATTAATCTTTGAAACCCCACCAAAAAAACAATTTCTTGATTTTTTGGGAGTTATCCATATCAACACAGCATTTTAGTTGGGCATTGATTGAATCCAGAATTAGCCATCATCAATCAAAGATGTCAATAATATAATTCCAAAGAGTAGTGGTGGTAGCACAAGACAAAAATAAATGTTTAGTATCCTCTCTATGTTGATTGCGTAGACAAAATTTTGAAGAATGATAGATCCCAAAATTTTACAATCAAGTATCAGTAGAATCCATGTTGTAGGAAAGAATCTAAATAAGAGTGATTCTTGAAGGTTTAATCAAAGAATTATCAGAAAATTTGATCCAATTGAATTCATTTTTAGAGTTTTGAAAAGAGTGATTATATAAATATTTTTAATTTATCAAACCATTGTGGGTAGGTTCCCAAATTAAAAGACTAATCATGATAGATAAGGGTAATTATTAATAATTTGAACAACATTTTCAGGAAGATAATCCATAAGAGAATTAAGAACATTTGGAATTATATATATCATGTGTAATATTTAAATATCAACACATTGGGCATAATATGTAGCTTGTGGTGATAAAATATGTATTCAAATGTTAAAACCAAGTAGATTATAAAATATTTGTAGAGGATAGGTGGATTTTTGTGATGACAATGGCATGAGGTTGGTCACTGTTACTACTAGAGACAACCGACTTCATTTACAATAAGAATGATATTGGTTTTAAGAGAATGTTATTATGTACCAACTCTTACCTATAACAAAATTTATATGTCCTTCTTAGATATAAATAGTTTTATTTTAAAATTTGGAAATAAAAGTTATTTATTTTATAAAAACAACATATTTTATGGTATAGAACATTTAAATAATGGTCTTTAAGAATTAAATTATGAAAAAAAAAGTATTGTAAATAGATAATGAAGCATGTTATCATGACTCATATAAAACCCAGATATGGAATTACCATCTTGGTCATGTAAACATTAATTATTTGAAAAAATGTGTATTAAAATAATTATTTAGATACTTCTTTGAAAAAATTGGTTGAGATATGTCATTATTTTTACAAAGAAAATGATCAAACAACCATTTCATGGATAGGGTAAAAGGGCTATGGAGTTTCTATGATTGGTACACACTAAATTCTGTGGACCATTTCTATTAGAAGATAGGTGTGGTTATTATTTCTACATAATTTTTATTAATGACATGAGTATATAAGTCTGTGTCTACTTGATGGGGTATAAGTGTGAGTTCATGGGTAAATAAAAAGAATTCAAGAATGAACCAGAGAATCAACTTGAATATAAGATAAATACGTTTTAATTGGATTGAGGTGGTGAATAACTTAACCAAGAGTTTACTAAATTTATATAGGAGTTTTTTATTCTATCTTCACTCACAACACCTTAGACACTGTAGTGGAATGGTGTCATTGAAAGGATTAATTGTAACTTCTTAGACATGTTAAGGTTGATGATGAGTCATTCAGATATTTCATTATACCTTTGGGGATATTCATTACAAACTAATGCATATACATTAAATCAAGAACAAATTAAAGTAGAAAATGGAATTATCTTCAATTTAATATAGTGAAAAGAAACCAATTCTATGGAATACATGTGTATGGGGTTATGATGAATTTTTTAAAGAATTTTTAGGAAACTAAATAGAACCTTAAGTAATATAGTGTATCTTTTTAAGGTATCCTAAGGAAACAAAGGGATACTACCTATATATCCCCTAATATAAGAATTTTATTATCCCTAGAAAATCTATATTTCTTGACAGGGGTCACATTATAAAGAATGATAGGGGGAGAAAGATTGACTCTAATGAATTTTATGCTCAATATACACAATAGTTGGTACAATAACATATTCTACAGGTCCCAGTGGAAGAAGTTGTTCCTAACAAAAGTACTTCATTGGAGAACTAAAGAGTTAAGAGAACTAGAGATATATGGTTTTCTAGTCACCAAAGATGCTGACTCATTACTAGTTTAAAATGCTGAACCTCTATCTAAAAAATGTATTAAAGAGATCAGGATCCCCAAGATATCAAGAAGAAATGAATTCTAAAATCGATTCCATATTTAAAATCCATGTTTGTGTTATATTGAATGTTATAATTCATATAAATCTCATATGGTGAAAATGGTTATTCATGATTAAAATAGACATTACATGTAAACTAAATACCTAAAAAGAAAGGCTAGTGGATAAAGGGTTTAAATATCATCAAGGAATTGACTACAATGAGACCTTTTTACTAGTTTCCTTGTTTAAATCTATCCTAACTCTACTTTCTATAATATCTTACCAGGACTATGAAATTTGGAAGATGGATATCAAAATATCTTTACATAATGGGAACCTTTAAGAAGATTTCTATATGACACAACCAAAAGGGTTTGTGACACCATGTGATGGAAAAAGTATTTTCAAGTTGAAGATTTCCAATAATAGATTTAAAAAAGAATCAAATTAATTGAACATTTGATTTGATGAATCTATAGAGGAATTTTTTTTATTATGAATGAATGTGAGGAATGTGTTTAAAATATGTTTAGTGAGAATATGGTCATTATCATAGTAGTATATTTTGATGAAATATTACTTATTGTAAATGACATATCTATCTTACTGACTGTTGAGGACTAGTTAAACACATGTCTCTAAATGAAAAAACATAAGTGAAGAAACCTGTATTGTAGGGATTAAGATAATTCATGATAGATCCAAGATGCTTATTTGACTATGTAGAGGTACATACATTGACCAGATTCTAAATATGTTTAGTATGGAACAATCTAAGAGGGGATTGGTTTTAGTGTCACATGGTATACATCCTTCTCCAAAAATGTGTCCTCACATGCAACAAGACAAAGACAGATTGAGTAAGATCCCATATGATTTGGTGATAGGATCAATAATGTATGTCATTATATATACCATATTTGATGTTTCATATTCATTGATTATGGTAGGTAGATATAAATTTTATCTAGGAGAACTGTATCAGTCTTATGTTAAGGCTATCCTTATGTATTTGAAAATAATATAGGATATGTTCCTATTGTATAGAGGGGATGTGAAGCTAGTCAAAAAGGGTTATACTATTTTTAGTTTTTATATAGATCAAAATGATCTGAAGTCATAATCGGGATATTTTTTCTATCTCAAAAGAGTATTTGTGAGAGATAATAGTTTAAAGTATCAAGTTTTCCCCGATTCTACAGTGGATTCTAAGTATATGAAGGATTTTTATGAATCTGAGGAATCGATTTGTAAAAGAAACATTGTCTTCGATCTTGATGTGATACCAAACAGTAAATAACTTATCACATTTTACTGTGATAATACTATAGTAGTGTCTCTTTCAAAAGATCCAAGAACAAAACAATGGAAAAAAAAGATACTATAGAGGTATCACCTCTTCAAGGATTTTTAATAGAGGGGTAAATTTGGGATAAGAATATTTTCCACGAAATAAAACATGGTGGATCCATTTACTTAAGGAATATCTCATCATAATCATGAGGATCATGTGAGAGCTAGTGGACTAAAAGTTTCTAACAGTTTCCTCTAGTGCAAGTGGGATTATGTTGAAGTTAATTCCCTAGAACAAACTTCTATGTACATTAGGATAAACTTTATTCATTGTTTTAAATGTTAATAAACTTATTATCACATCAAGATTGTTATTTTTTAGAACATATTATGTGATAATGACTTAAGATTATTTTTTGCACAGAAAGGTCAGATCAGTTCTCTACTATGATGAGAACCTATAAGTGTCACAATGGTATTATTAAATATATATTCTATATTCTGATGAAATAATTTGAGGGTAACAAATGATACAAACAATTAGGGGTGGATAATCATAGGAATTTTAGGTTATTTCTTATCATGTACGCCTTTGGTAATATCCAATGTAAGATATTCTAAGAATGAGACCCACCAGTAGAAAATCCAAATTTGTATGTGTCATTGGATTTTTCTATCTGTATACATGTGTATTGATACATAGACTTTAATATTATTATTATTGCGTATTATAAGTCCTTTAATTTTATATATTGGTAAAAACCATAATTACATTTGTTCGTGATAAGGTAGGATATGTTGGGTGTGTCACGTGTAATATTTCATTAATGAATAATGCAAGAAAGGATCTATCCATTCTATTATATAATGGAAGTTGGTATCTCAAGACCTTTGATGGAAATGATATGGATTAAATAAATCCATGGTCATGGTTTTATATAGTCAAGTTAAATTTATGGAAATTTAAATAAATATACATTGAGAATAAAGGTTGATTACACTGGCATGTGACCAGATTGATTATAGATATCATGATAAAGGGATTTTATTACATAATAAGCATCTGAAAGAGGTATTATGTCATTGAAACATTAACTTCTTTCTCTATCAGTACCTTGGTGTGTTTCTATATGTTAACCATGGACTTTGGGCATCTTTTCCTCATGTCATTAAGAATGGGGCCAAAAAGGTCACACGCTAAGTGTATCTATAACCTCAGTTAAATAATATTATAATTTATTATTTAAAACGTTGAATAAATATTATTTTTATACATGGTTTAATAATTGTTCATATTTTCTTGATTGAATATATTCCATCACTAGTTACTTGAGAGAATATTTTTTGAACATAATATTTAATAAATATTAATTTTTGATTTAGTGAATATAATATTTATTTATTTATTAAGGAATAATGAAGTGATATTTATTTATTAAATAAATAATCATTATTCATGATATGATAAATATTTTTGATGAATAGAGGATTGAATTTAGGGTTCTAGTGAGAAACAGTATATATTTAATAATACGTGAATAAATAAGATGTAATTTAATTCAATAGTTTACACATGTTAGGAAATAATAATAATATTATTATTAAGATAGCCATTGTGGTTTAATAGGAATTATGAAAAATAATAAGGGAACATATGAAATTTTTATTTTCTAACGCTAGAGATATATAAACATAATTATATTATTTCTTTAGAAGAGACATTTCATTTTGGTTGTGCACAATGAGGTTTATATATAATCCTCTCAAATACCTATTGATCTCCCTCTCCATGTATGCTTTAAGAAAAGAAGATGGATCATCCTCCACCACTACTCTTATGTCTATAGAAATCAAATAGATCCATTCCATGAAGTTATTATTGTGGAAATCAAATGTGAATGATGAAATCATTAGGATCTACGATTCTAACACCCTTATAACGATGTAAGGACATTCATAGAACACATTTGTATCACTACTAGATGGAATCTATTATTTATTCTTGCAATTTAGCGATGTTATGAGGTAGATATGTTGTCATTTCCATCAATGAAAAATGAATTACTCTCAAGTTAATTCTTTAATTTATTAAATTAATTATAAATAATATTTTATGATCTTGTGCTTTGTTTATGGTATTTTTCTATCATCAATATTTTATGATTGAATTCCATTGACCGTAGTGTTTATCATCATGTAAATATCAGATTAATCATCGATGATGAAAAAATATGATTTATGAATGACTGATCTAGTAATTCCATTTCACCCAAAACCTATAATAATGAGGTGATGACATTCCTCATCTCTAAATCCATCTACGACCCAACTTAAGAAAAACTGACAAAAAGACCAGATGTCCTAACTAAAACGTCAAAGGTTGGATACAACAATTGGTATAATACTTTTTCATAAATTGAATTGTTTTCATATGTTTCTGGATAAGCTGTACCAGCTATGATGTCTCCTAAATGAGATGAGGTCCCAACATTGCTGCTTCACCTACCTCCAACTTGTACAGGGGTGAACAACAAAACTTACCGTATAGGTCCTCATATGGATCCATATTAATAGTTTCCTAAAATATATTATTGTATGAAAATTCAGTGAGGGGTAGGTGTTTCTCCCATGAAAAACCAAAATCAAGGATGCATGCTCGAATCATTTCCTCTAACACCTATATTTAACACTCGGATTAACCATTGGTATGAGGGTGATATGTTGTATTCAGAAGAACCTATAAACCCATTTCCATATGTAACCCTTGTCAGAATGATGACATAAACCGATAATCCCAATATAATATGATATAAGAGGGAACACCGTAAAATAATATAATCTTCTAAATGTAAATCCTCCCAAGATAATCTATGTAAAAGGTCTCTTTGATAGGTATAAATTGAGGAATCATGGTCAACCTATTGATGATCACTAATACTTCATTAGTGCCTTGTGGTGATCTCAGCAAACCTATCACAAAATTCATAGTGGCTTCATCCCATTTTCATTCTAGAATGGACAGAGGATGTAAAATTCTGACAAACTATGGGTGCTCTTCTTTCAACTGTTGACAAGTGGAACATTGTGTAACAAAACCTGTAATCTACCTCTTCATACAAATACACCAATACTAACAGCATATACCATGTAATATCTTGGGGATTCTACAATGTACTACCCAAATAGAGGCATGATAAGCCTATATCAATTCTTCCCAGGTATCTATAGGCACCTTGATATTCCCAAGAATGTGTATAATATTTTCCCCATCAACAACCCATCCAGGCGGTTGGTCCTAATATAAAACTCTCTCCCATAATACCAAGACCTTAGAATCAGAAATTTATCTCATCATTACTCATTTTAGAAAAGAATAAATCACTTTTAAAGATACTAAATAGGTTTCTAGTGATACCACTGAACCTTCATATGCATCTCGAAAAATATATCCATCAATTTAAACTCACTACTGGAATATATGATGGCCTATCTATGAGTCTTCTAGATCAAGGATTCAACCACTGATGTACCCTTATCAGGCATATAGGTGACTTAAAAATATAATGACTATATTTATTCTACCCACATATGTTATCTGATATTGATGTCATGCTGAGTGGAAATGTATTTAAGACTTCATTGTTCCATGTAAATGATGAACCATTCTCCCAATAAATAATTCCTCCAACCACATAAGGCATAAACCACAGCTACCAGCTCGATGTCATGTTTCAGGTAGTTATGCTTGTGAGGCCTCAACTAACCAGACTTGTACGCCAGGACTCACTCTTCTGGCATAAAAAACTCCCATCCAAATGCCTGATGCATCACATTATACTATATAACATATTCATGACTTTGGTATAAATAGTATCGACGTTGAATACAATCATCCTTTTAACTCTTAATAGGTTTTTTCACATACTTTAGACTAAGTAGATTTAACAACCTTCTTTCTCAATCTCATAAGAGGTTTCACTAAGTGTGCTAATTCCTAATTGAAATACTTGTAGTAGCTATCCAGTCCCACGAAACTCTATATATGAAATATTTTATTAGGATGCTCCTAGGAAACTATCATTCTCACTTTAAATGGGTCAACATATACTCCTATCACTGAGATAATATGAAATAGGAAGGGAATTTTTTCATTCCATAAGTGGTAATTTGTTATCTTATCATACAGTTGATGATCAATTAGTGTATTTAGTATGATCTCCATATTATATCATGTTCATGAAAGGTATGAGAAAACACCAAGATGACATCCATGAAGACCACCATAAAAGAATCCTAATATGGGTGAGAGTCCTAATTCATAAATCCCATAAAAAATTTACGTGTTCCCATAAACCTGAGTGAAATTACCAGATAATCATAAAGGACATATCTACTATAAGAGGTCAAATGCAGTATATCAGAATAATTGAATCACACTTAATGATAGCTCGACTATAGATCGATATTTTAGAATACCCTCACTCCCTATAGATAGTTAAATATATCATCTATAAAGGGTATAGGGTATTGGAACTTGACCATAATTTGATTCAGATTTAATTATTTTAAATAGATCCTAAGGATCCCAAATTCCTTTTTGGAGAATAGCACTAGTGAACCCCATGGTGAAGTCTCAGGTCATATAAAACCATTAGTTTATAAGTCCTCTAGTTGTCTCCTGAGCTCATAAAGCTCTCTAGACACCATATTATATGTAGGAATATACATTGGTGATTCTCATAGCACTATATCCAAAGTAGACACTACCTCTTTGTTAGAAAATATTCTATAAATAAATTCATGGAAGACATACCTGAAATAGTCTACTGGGGGAGGGAAATATATACGTAGTGTTCCCTATTAACTTATAAAGAGACTGGAAATCTAAGTTATCACTCCACCCAGTCCATAATGCGTCAGTCTATATAATGTTTCTTAGACCTCCCATTTTCCCTTATTAATATAATTACCACACATTGGGGATGTTAAATACATCCTTCAGTGATAGAAATAAACTTGAGTGTTATAGGGTACTAATTAGATTATTCTAAGTAAGATGTCAAAACTGGTCATCTATATGAAAAAGAAACTCCATAAGAAATAAAATCTTCCAACCTTGAGGGGATAATCCTTTCATCTATTTATACTCTCTAGATTCATTCCCAATAGAGTATCCAAAGTAATTACTGCAAAAAATACCCAAGTTCAAGGCACAAATTTTCAATAATAGATATTGAAATAAAATAATATGAATCACTTGTGTCAAATAAATTAGAAACAAAAATAGTGGCTACAAAAAAGTACCTATAAATTTATAATATGTGATATTAATCCCCTTAGGAGTGGGCTATACTGCATAGATATTTCCTGATACATGGCCTAGAGATACAACCAGACTATCCTAAGAAGTCTCACCTGACTATTTCAAAATAACAGAAGACTAAATACCTCATCCATGACCACCTCCTCATCCTGATTGGCCAGTAGTACTCTACCTTCCTATATGGAGAGTTGATACGAATTCAGATCCTAAAGGTAGAGTTGGTATGGATCCTTTCTCATAATGAACACATGGAAATTCTTACAAAATTGTTCAAGATGGCACACTTTTTCACTAGATTGATATTCAATTGGCTATCTATTGCATTGGGGATTCTAATAGGCTTCCAATACTTGTGTAATATCACATAATATTCTCTATGTGTAATCTAATTCAAACTTCTCCCATGATAAGACTCAAGGAGCCTCTTTCAGCTGGTCAAGGAGCCACTTCACTATCTTGGTGTTGAACCAGCCTGGCCCACACCATCTGGTTCCCTCAAGTTCTGCTCGGTGATGAGAGATTTGTTAAATAATTATAAATGGTGGGAAACTAAATGATATTAACAAGATATTTTATGGCACATAGAAGACTATCCTTATACTATGTCATTGCCTTCAACTCATCCTTGGATAGAGATGAATAAAAATGTTAAAGCTTTGTGAAATGAGGAAAAAACTCCATCATGAACATAAAACCATAGTGAAGGATTATTAAATATATATCCCACTAAGCTCTTAGTTTCTATAGAAAAAAAATCATATAATACCATTTGAGAATCCTTAAAGACCATATCCTGATGTTGACCAGTTCGGGTGAAAACATCCCACCGTTTCTTGGTGGGATCACATAGCATGAAGGTTGTGATCGTCACCCTATTTTCTAGAGGTATCTCCAAGTGCTTGAATATTGAAAGCAATGTATCCAACCCTGACTCTATATCCTAGAGGGCCATCATACTATGAGAACATAGTATTATGTTACAATTGGAACACCCATATAAATTTTATGATAGAAGAGACAGTTCATAGAGCTACCTATAAAAACTGTATAGACCGCATGAAACTCTCTCAAAACATATCATTATTTCTCAATTAGGATATATCTAGTAGTTCCACAAATAGTAATACATAAGGTAATACTGGTAGCTTAGGTCCCACCACCTCCATATCATTTTCGTCACTTCCTTCCATACAATCAATCAGAGGTTACCATGGTGGAATATTTCTACAATTTCAAAATTCACACATTAAAATAGAGATTTATAATTGAATAGACCCCAGATAAAGAAATAGGATAGGTATGAAACCATTCTATTTAATACTAAACACCCATGTTCTTCTTATTAAATCTAGGTCTATGTAATTCCAAAATAACATTATAGACATAGTAGAAACTTCCTACTACCCACTAGCAAGGATGGGTTAGGGATAAGGTTCCATATCATATAAAAATTGTCCCTGTATATAGAGTGTCAATTTCAAGGTATAGAGAAAAAACCCTATATGCTCTAATTGGTATTCTCATTTAACGGTAACCACAATTTATGATTTTAAATTCATCCTTCTCATCTTCATACATATATATATATAAGTATATATTTATCCTACTTCAATTAGATGTTTCCTATATTCCAAAATTATAAAGTCATATTCTTTATAAGTTACAATTTGGTACCACATGTTATGGCCAACAACATTTATAATGGTTTAATTATATGAATCACTATTCCCAATTTATATATTTCCATAATATATATAAATTCTAGCTATCATTCATTTAATTTCAACAAAAAATGTCTCATCCCATGTGACCAATGATCCATGACTCAAGAATTCCATAATTGGTTAGTTAGAGTGTCACCATAAAACTATACATAAAAACACTATTTAGGTTGATAAATACACTTTAAATAGACAATTATTTATCTAACTACAATAAATGTTAGTTCAATTTTAATATAACTGTCAGTACACTTACAACAACTAGATGTGGTACAAGTAATTGAAGCATTGAAATACACCTATATGGCCTGGCATAATGCATGGAATGTGAATCCCAACATTCCTATAATGATTCCATTACAATATTTCCTTAAATTACTAGGATAAGGGTAAATGAGTAATCTAAAAATGTTACATCATAAGATAATTTAATCCAGATAAAGGAAGTGGAAACTGATTCCCGGATCCTCTACAAAGCACTATTAGGAAGTAGAAGTTATCCTTGGATCATTGAATATTATATCTGAAAGTGGAAATAGATCATGGGAACCCATATGGATTTCACTCACACATAGTGAGTGGGAAAGAAGGTGGAGGACTTCTTAGAGTCTCAGGTTTCCCTAAACTAAAATGTATCCCACTTCCAAAACTTATGATCTTTTCCATCTAGTGGCATCAACTTTGTTATTAATGATGCCTTGGGGATCCATGACTTTAGACCTCCATGAGGTACCTCTTATGTGTTGTATTCGGTCTGTTTCCAAAATCAATAAAAATGTTAGTGTTCATTTGAAAAAATTATAATTTTAAAAAGTGTAATATAGAACAATAAGCCTCATCCCAAGAAATTTAGATTTTCTTTATATGTGGGTTAGAATCTCTCAGGCATATGTTCATTACCAAATCAAAAAACATCCTAATATCCTATATGACAATTCCCAAATAATAATAAAAAAGGAAAATAAGCTTCTTTGATACCACTTTGTAGAATCCCAGTCTTAGTTCCCTCCTATGTAATCGAACCCAGTTGGCCACATGGCCTCAAGCATGCCTCCCCATAATCCAAAGGCTATCGACTAGAAGCAAGTTCCTACGATGCATCCATAGAGATATTATTATCTATTATAAAAGTGGAGTATAGTATAGAATAATAGATAAATTATTGTAAGTAGTATAATAATAAGAAATAGAGAAAGTAGAAAATAATCATCCACATAAAAATACGACTATAATCGTATATGAAATGAGGATCATGCCATGCTACTCTGCAAAAAGGGAAATTCATGGGAAATAGATCAACATTCATATTAAACATGTTGTAAAAAAAAGATAACAAAAGGCCCAAGAAATATCTAATACCATCATGAGCAAAATATCAGTCCTCTACTCTCTCAATCCATTATTGGAATAAAAATAAAGCATCCAAATCTAGACCCTTTCCCTTGTATCTACCCACAACCAAGAAGTTTATTCTAGTACCAATCGGTGGCCTGGATAGGGTTTGAGATATACTTATAATGCCACCACCATTTTCCTCTAGTACAATCCATCCAATGGATAAAAAATTTTGTTGTTTATGTAAAATAATTTAAAGTAGAAATGAAAAGTGTAATTAAGTGATCTTTGGTTCTTAAAGGATACCAGGCTGACTCTACATATGTCGGCCTAGTCAGGAATACCTATGAACATGTTTCTCCAGATATATATAATTATAAGTATATATATGTATATAGATATATAATTATATATATGAACTATATACGTAGTGACATATATATCCATATATATATATATACTAATACCATCTAGGACCTGAGGTATAAATCAAGATTCCATGAATAGTCAAAATGGTATCTTGTTGTAAATATGTTACTTGCCCAAGAATTATAACAAGGATACATATGTCATCATATCCATCAAACTAGTGAGAGAAGTGAAATTTCATGTTAATAAAATCTCTAGAGGAACGTGAAACATCATTTCCACCATTCAATAATGATGTGAGATTTCATGACCAACATCACACGTAATAGAAGCCTTAAGCATGTCTTAACATCAATTATACATAAAAAATAATAATATTATTATTATTAATAAATGTCATGTATGTGATGTTTTAACATAATACAAGGAATGGTATAAAATCATTTAACATTCTATTTTATCAAGGCATAATCCATTATTCATGTGAGAGTCTCATAATGTGGTCATACCACTCAATTTCTTTGTAATTACCATATTCCATTTAATTAGGTGAAAAACCAACACCAATTACATGGTTGTTTGGTAACATTAATATCTAATAAATAAAGATAATTTAATAAGAACACTTGAAGGGGTGAAACTGTCGAGGTGGGTTACCTCCGAAAATAATTAAGGGTTTATAAGAGTTTTTCTAGAAAGGTTAAAAATCTAAAAAAGAACATTTATATTTTTAAGTCATCCCTAAAAATGTAAGGAATGTGGAATAATGTTACATCATATAAATAACCTCATTTTTAGGGAAATTTTATTATACAACTTACCTTGTGAGATAGGCAACTCCAAATCTAGTATCATCTTTAGATTCAAATTCCTTAAAAATAGGGTGTATTATCTCACCTATAAATAGCATTCATTAGGTTGAGATAAATGAGGAGAGGAATAAAAATTATTTAATAGATTACTAGTATGCTTCCAATGATACAACGGTGAGAGAATGGAGTTTAAATGTGGAACCTAGATCAAATCTTAGGTGAAATAGGAGGAGAATCTCGAACGATAATAGGATGTTCTCCACATGAAAGGTGAGTAAAAAGAAAGAAATAAACATAAAAGGGGTCAAAAAATGTTAATTTAACACACTTTTAAGGGGAATGTGGTTTAGCCGTATAGTTTTTAAAATTGTTCACTAAAACCATTTGACACCACTAGTTAAGTGGAACTACCCCTGCAGGCTATGTGCACAGTTTTCGAAACCTATGCGTAGTTCATGAAGATCCTTTGCAGACCCTATACAGTTCCCACATTTCTATATACCCTAAGGTGTGTGGTTTATATAAACTTTGTTCCACTTGGTAGTTTATTGTATCACCTCACACTGTTGAGTTTCACATTTATCACAAACCATGTGCTTACCATGAGGATAATTCTATATTTCAAAGATTTCGAGCTCTGAGCAAGCCTCGAATGCTCCAAAAGCACACCTAAGACTCTTAAGAACAATACAAGCATAAAATAATATGTTTGTAATAGTAATTTAATATATCCATATTGCTTAAAAAACATGGACATTACATCAAACATTCCATCAATCACTCTAGTCTCCTCACTCAAATGGTAACCCCTTAACTAATGCCAACTAAAGTACCATGACTCTCCTTTGAGAAATTGATACTAAGGGCCTTCATCATAAAACCATCATTAATATATCTCTTAAACTACCCTAGATCCTATAAAATTCCTGATGGGTCATGCATGGACCACTCACTGTTCCACAAAACAGAGGGTCTCCATATAAAATCATCATTCAATTTCTCTCACACATCATGGATTTTCATGAAAACCAATACCAACACTCACTATCATCATCCCAAGACCGAGTGAACCTATTAATAACCCTTGTTTATTTTCTCACCCATTATCCATCTTTAACTCATTCAAAATAAACAATACTATATTCTCATAACACTTGATCAAAAAATTAGACTAATGCTCGAATAAATCATAGTCTATAAATCCCCAGCTCACATAATTAAACAAATGAATAAAATTATCTTTCTAATAAACGTTACTTTATAAAATTAATAAGGAATATCACTCATGGAAAGGCCTACTACATGATCACTTTCCACCTGGATGTCATTGCAAACCATGAAGCATCTTCACATGCACCTCTCAATCCTATCATCTGTAATAAATCCTCTAATAACACCAAAACTATATATGAAGGGATAATCCTACTCATAAAATTCACCGTGTCCTAATCCACTATCAAGAGGTCATTCCCACTCAGGCATGAGATGTACGATTGTCTCACCCATCAATATTAGGCCTAAGACTATTGTGTATACCCAACCTGACCAAGTTATACAACCTATTCTACTCAAAACTCATCCCAAGACCTAAGACCTATCCAAAAGATCTTATAACCTAAACTATAATCATCTCCAATTTGGTGACCTAGTAATTGGGTGATCCAAATTTACCCAACATTTAAAGGAGAACTTGATTCAACTCTAGAAAACTCTATTCCACCCTCTTTATACCAATGGAACTCTAGGTCCCATTACTTTTACCTAGACACATAATTTTATTCATTCAAGAAAAATTATACATGAAAATGAATATTATTTAGCATCATAAGAACTAACTACCTCAAATATGAATTTATCATCCTTTTTGAGCTCTGTATATCCTTTTAAAATCCCTTTCATGCCTCACCCAATCTTGTACAAACACCCAAAACCCTAACTCAAGACATTACATACTGAATAATCAATTATAACAATTTATAATTAATTATTCAAACTAATAAAATTATTCTTATTCACTTAAAAATAATTGGGAAAGCCTTATCAACAAAACCACACAAAATATTTTGTGTTCATACTCTTGAGATCACTTATACCCTAGTTAAGAAAAATCCCCATCGAGTAGGATGATTTCCACCATGATCTGGTGAAATAGTAATCAAAACCTTAATCAAACCATTTCAAAATAGAGTCATAAATGGGAACAATAACTAAAGGAGTCATAGGGAATAACTTACCAAGAACTATTGTGAAAAAAAAATAACCACTCCTCATCAAAAGGGGATCAATAATAGGAAGAAAGGGTAAGTATTTGGAAAAAATGGACCTCTATATAACTCATTTCTGTTTAAAATTAGATAAGTTAAGACCTAGAAAATTTGGGTCTTCCCCTAGCTAAAAATATTATAGAATGGCCCAATTACATTGGTACCCATAGGGATGATTTTTGATTCCCTCTCCCTATCACCCATCTCGGCATGGCCCCTTATATCACAACACAACATCACTCGCCTAGAAATAACCCAAAAGCCTATAATCACCCCTCAAGGTGTGAATCCTCTAGCCATGATGTATAATATATCTCTTAGTAAGAACCAAAAAAAAGTGTTTCAATCATTCACGACATGGCCTCTTCCCTTCATGGAGTGTCTTCCCTTCACAGTACGACATACTCTATGACCACACTCCCATAGGATGACCAATGTAATCCACATCATGACATATCCCTTTGGTTATTCCCTATAGACGCAACCTAAGGGACATTTTATTACCATACTTTGTGTGAAATTTCACAAAGGAAATACATAATTTTTCCCAAACCCATATGTTGCACCCTGAACCCACACTCCCAGTTCCAGTGTGTAACACCCCGAGATATTAAAATAGGAACAACTTATTCATGAGATTATATAACATGAAACACTAAGATTAGAAGAAAAAACACCTTGATACTTTTTTTATATATTTATTTTTAAATAAATTTGATCTCTCTAATAGCTTGTGATGCACACTACACCATGGTTAAACGAAATGCGACACTCTATTAAAATATTACTCTTTAAACATGACCATTATAACTTAGTCATTAAGTTGTAGGGTATGAATAGGTATAAATAAATTATGGAATCTATTTGGATTAAACATGTATAAAATAAATTTAATTGGTATTTATTTAAAATGAATAAAATAAGAACCATTATTAATAGAAATGAATGTTTTTTGAAAAAACTAATTTTCTCTTAATGGTGAATTAGTCACTCTTTTCACACAGAATTTAAAATTAATTTTTCCCAATTTTATAAAATTTATTTTAATAAATAATTTTTTCTTAAATAAACATCTAAAAATTATATATTTGGTGAATTTTGGATAATTTTTTTAAAGGATTATTTTTTTAATGAATAATGAAAAATACCGAATTTTAATTGAAAAACTCATTTTTTATTAGATTATTCATAAAGTTAAACTTTTATTAAAATTGATATTATTGTAAAATTAGTTAAATTATATTCTAATTTATCAAAAAAATTTCATTTCAAATAATTTCAGATTGAATTTTGATATTAAAAGATTCTATACATATTAAAATTTTCTCTTTGGAACCCCACTTTTTCATCACGTCTTCAGGATTAATGTTAAATTCAATTTCATCATTTTTGTTAATTGGATTTGGAAAATTTGATTCTATATATTGAATAATATTGATTTATATTATCTGATAAGGTTAAATTAATTTTTTTACCATAATTAATATTAAAAAAACAAAAAAAAACAACTACCACAGTTAAGGTAAAAATGGGTTACCAGAAGGGTTAAACTAAAAAGATAATGGGTAAAATGACTCATGAACATGTAAAAAACCAATTTTATGGACATATATTGACTTTATATCCAATAATTATTGACAATTTCCGATTTTTTATCCCTTTTTAAAGTGAAAAATGTAGGTTTAATAGATTATTTTAAAAAATACCATGTGTGTCCTTTCCCGCACTTATAAATGGTCACCCCCTCTCCTCCCTTCTTAACAATCCCAAATCCCATTGGATCAGTTAATACCAACCCAAATATATTTATTAAATACCTACCCAAAATATTGGTTCCTTATTTAGATCATAAAGATAATATTAGAAAGCTTTAGGTAAATCCTAAAGAGGTTGCTCGAAGAAGAGATCATGTTTTTAGCTATGCATTTTCACTTTACATCTTTTCATAAATACACCTAATTTTTTACAACTAAGATAAAATAATAAAACCATTATCTTATATATAATTACATTTTATTATGTTAATTTAATTAATTATATACATGTCCACTTATATAAAAAGTAAAACAAAACTATTTATCGTGTGTATAATGGACAACTGCCACACAAACCAATGTAGATTATTTTCCATAACCACTTTTCAAGGATGGATATAATAATGGATTTAACATATTTATATGATATTTATGATATTATTATACTTTTTTAATTATCATATCAAATATGAATTCTTAATTTTCATTCTATTAGGGGAACGATAGTGTCACTAATGTGTATGACAGTACAGCCTCGCGAAGTGATGTGATTCGTTTTTCACTTACGCTTTACATAGAATGTAGTAAGGATAAAATTTTATGAATATATGTGATATTTATGATATAAAAATACTTATTTAAATATAATATCACATATAAATTTTTACCATACAATCCATTATAAAATAATAACATCACTCATGCGTACATGTGGACTATGGCCACCACGTAGCAATGTGAACAATTTTTCATTTTATATTTACATGGATGTTAGTAAGGATTAGTTTTATAATTATAAATGATACATATAAAATTATTATTATTATTTAAAGGTTAATTAATATTAATTTTCATTCCATTCTATCTATCAATAAAAATGGAAATTGTGTTCATCTGTACGTACGACCTACTGTCTCCATAAACAGTGTCATCTATTATATCTATATTTTATAGATTAATATAAATAAATTTATAATGAATATATATGATATTTATACCATGTTTAAAATTATGGATATTATGTAACCATGATTAAATTAAAAGAACCAAAATTACTATACCAAAACATATAAGAAAAATGAAGCAATTATCACATGAAACAGTGATTTTAACAAAGAATTAATAATAAAAGAGTGATAAAATAATATAAGTAAATCATATATATTAAGATATATATGAGTATTTTTATTTAATTTATGTATAATAAACCACTATTTATTATAAATAAAGTTCAAACATATATTAAGGATGTCAAACAAGTGGTAAGGGTTTCTTATTTCACTTTTACTTCCATAAGACATACACCATACTCACCCCTTATTCCTTTATGTAGTGTGAAAACTGACCCTTTTGATATATAATATCATGAATATGTTTCTATAAATTTTATTTAAAGTTTCATTTTATGTTATTTCTTTCATGGGGTTTATGATTCAAAAGTTACCAATTTGGAAGGGTTTATTTCACCATCTCATCATTATTTGAGATTTGTTTAAGTATCCCTTTGGGAAAATAACTTATATTTATATATTAAAATAATTTTATTTTCTTCTATTATAGTTATTTGGGAACTTTTTCAAGTAATAATTCCATTTATTCCACTACATGGAACTTAAAATGATTGAGAAAATGTTTTACAAAAATTTATCTTTATTTATCTATTTGATCGAAAATACATTTTAAATAAAATCCATGTTTTCTAAAAAAATTAAAAAATATTTTCCCATTTTCCAAAATGATTTATTAAATAAATTTATACCTATTTTGAAAATTTAAAAAAAATTATGAAATGAATCTTTATATCATTTTTTAAACAAGTCCCATTTGAATTTTACCAAAAATGTAAAAACAAATCATTATTTTAACATGTACAGTATTAATGGAATTTTACCCCATCATATACACTAAATTTTTTAAAGGTTATTTCAAAATTTTAAATTTTTATTTTCAAAGATAATTATTTTCAAAAGAAATTTTTAACTTTTAGATAAAAAATTATTTTCAAAGTGAAAAGTTTATTTTCTTTAAAAAAAATAATGACATTTTTATGATATTTACATTCATCAATGTAATAAAACTTTTCTTATACTTATGATCCACTGGGTATATGTTTTATTGATACCATACTTATTATTTATTTAGATGGTTTATGATCAGTTTGACTGGGTAGGTATGATTTTATTATCATTCTCCATATTACTCTTGATGGTTTGTGGTTATGTTTTCTGATTGGGGTAAGTAATAACATTTAATATGTTTGTTTTTAAATAAAATTTTTTATTTCAATTATGTTTCAACCCTTTCGTTTAGTCAATAAGGGTTTCCTTATGAATTTTCCATTCATTCTTATTTTTAAAATCAAAAACACCTTATAATTATGCAAATATATATTTTACTTCTCTATGGAAAATTTCCTTCCTTATGGAATTTTACCCTAACCTAGATTTCCTTATTCATATCAATATTTTTCTTAAGTAAAAAAATCGGATTCATACCTAAAACCTCAGAATCTTATAATACGTAGATATGAAGCATTCTAGTTTAGGTTCCAAATTCTAGATACGAACTCTAATAATGTTCCACTCCGAATTCTGGATACGAACTCTGATAAAGTTCCACTCCGAATTCTGAGAAGATTCATGTTCCGGAAACTTTCCTTGTTGAGCCATTACTAGAGACCCTTAGAAAAATTTACTTCCCCCTGGAAAAGTCTAAAGGGAAAGAGGTTGTTGAAGAAGTACCGAAAGACGTTGTTAAAGGTGTAGAAGAATAAGTGGTTGAAAGAGAAGAATAAGTGGAGGAAGTAGTATAAGAATAAGAAGTAGAAGAAGGAAGTGATGATCTGGATGACTTGATTAAACAAGTTTAGGATTATCAAGAAAAGGTCGAATATTCAAAGTTTGTCACTCTGAGAAAGGGAAATGATAATGATGGTAAGAAAGATGATTTCTAGGAAGAAGAGAAATAAAATGAATTATATAAAGAGGAATTAAGCTATGAGAAGCACTTTCTTGAAGGAGTAGAGAAGGAGAAACCGGATGAAGACAAGATAGTTCAAGTATTTGAATGCGAGGAAGAGTCTCCTGATGAGGCAGTTCCAAAAGTTGATAAGGGGAAGAAAGTGATTATTGAAACCCCAATAAAAGATGTCATATGGAAGAAGAATGTTTCTGGATCTTTAAGAAGAAAGTTAGTTGAAATTGAAGAAGAACAATCCCCAATCAAGGTATCGAATTCATAGACATCAGCACTAGGATGTGACTTTGTTGTTGTGTGTTTAAAGAAATTGGGGGACAAAATTCCGATCATTCCCACCATAGACTCCAGATGTCAGATGCTTCAACACAGTCTAAATCAGAAATCAGAATTCTTATCCATGGTGATGGATAAGTGTGTGAAGATTGAGGTTGATCATATAAATTTCCTTATAAATTATGATGTTCACAAGAAATCATGCAGAAATATCACTCTATGTTCAAAGAAAGTTGATGATGATTTGGATGAGTTTGATCATTATCATAATGATGGTAAAGATGCTTTTGATAATGAGGATTCCAAGATTAATAATCTTGAGGATAATATGACCCTTAAGCAAAATTCTCAGAATCAAAAAGTGAGAGATCTGAATGGGAATCTTAACTTGATTTCTCAGAACTGGAAAGGGGAAAGAGACTTCCTGATTAGGTTTCAAGAGAAGCTATAAAATCAAGATTACTTACTGAAAATGAAGGAAGAGGCCGTGAAGGCTTAGGAAGAGGTCATGAATTCTCAATAAGAAATAATCACAGCTTTGGAGAAGCAATATGAGGAGGATCAGAAAAAACGTTATGAAGCTGAAAACTTTGTTAAAGAAGTTAATTCCCAAGGAAAAGGAGGAAAAATAGACAAATTCGATTTTTTGTTATAATGTATTTCCTTGTAAAAATTATTTCAACTCGAATGAAATATTTGGTTGTTGTATCTTGTGTTATTATGTACTAATGTTTTAGGTACCATATTTCTTTTCCATTCCCTTAAATTATTTTTGAAAATCACAAAGGGGGAGAAGGAAAAAGAACTACTCAAAAGAGGAGAAGGAAAAATTTAAAATGGAGATGAAAATTTTGTAAGTGAAGAGCTATCCTTAAAGTAAGGGGGAGTTTTTCATTATGAAGCTTTTCATTCCCATAATAATGAAAAATCCATTCCAGAAATCCATAATAAAATCCTTATAGTTCGAAACCCAAAGGGGGGGTTAGTTACATTCACTATCATCTATGAACAAAGGGAGATAAGTTTTAATTTCAAAGTCTACAGAAATTTTTTCTAAGTCCTTATTTTCTTTTTCGAAAGGATTTTTGTGCTTTCCAAAAAGGAGGATATTTTTGAGTCAATAAGCTTTTACTTATGACTTTTCTATTCCTTCTTATTTTCAAAATCACAAAAACCTTATACTTAAGCAAATCTATATTTTACTTCTCTAAGGAAAAATTCCTTCCTTAAGGAATTTTACCCTAACATTGATTTCCTTATACATATCAATATTTTTCTTAATTATTAAAATCATATTCATACCTAAAACCTCAAAATCATATAATACTTTGATATGAAGCATTCTATTTTAGGATCTTAATTCTGGATACGAACTCTAATAAAGTTCTACTCTGAATTCTGGATATGAACTCTGATAAAGTTCCACTCCGAATTATGGATATGAACTCTAATGAAGTTTCACACCAAATTCTAGATACGAAATCTAATGAAGTTCCATTCTGAATTTTAGATATGAACTCTAATGAAGTTCCACTCCTAATTCTAGATACGAACTCTCACAAAGTTCAACTCCGTATTCTGGACTCCAAACTTCTAATAATTCCACTCCGAACTTCTATGAGTTTGACTCAAAACATCTACTAGTTCGACTCCAAACTTCTATGAGTTCGACTTCGAACTTCTACTAATTTGACTCCAAACATCTATGAGTTTGACTTCGAACTTCTACTAGTTCAACTCCGAACTTATATGAGTTCAACTCCGAACTTCTATAAGTTTGACTCCAAACATTGTAAGTTCAGATTCTGAATTCTAGTGAAACCAGACTCCGAATTTCCTTAGAAATTCAAACTACATATTTCTACAGAATTCAGGTTCTGAATTCCTACAAAACAGAATATGAATATCTTTTTATTACAGAGTTCGAATTACATTTTGGTTAGACTCCAAAATTTTTATTTCACACATTCTGAACTTTAGTTTTACTTATGGTTATACTTGTTTCATTACAAAACGATGTCGTGCTTTCAGTTATTTACTAACTGTTGGTTGAGTGACACGTGTACAGGTCCCTCCGAAATTCAAGGAAAAATATGACCATTGGAGGAGGGAGGTGACCGTTGGAGCTTTGCCTATAAATAGGATCTCATTTGAAAAGAAGAAACACAACTTTGACACATCTTTGAGACCTGTGCTTATATGTTGTTGAATTGATTTCTAGATAATGAGGCTCTTATCAATTCTCAAAGCTTCGTGTAGAAAGTTTGAATAGCTTGTTCCAAATTTTCCTTGTGTAGACTTTCTTCATGAAACTCTGATTATTGCTGATTACAATTGAGGTCTTCTGGAGATAGTAAGACATAGGTTCCAACACCTTGAAGTTAAGGGCTTCCTTACTGAGGAAGATAGAGGTGTCGACTACCTGATAGTTGAGGTCTTGCAGGGATAGAAAGATAGACTCTGGTCTTCAAATTGAGGGCTTAACCTGGTGTGGGTAAGACAGACTTTCTTGAATGTATAAATCAAGGGACCTTTATCCAAGTTTGTTGGATACCCTTATCTTTGTGTTAAAAGAGTTATTGTTTGTTACTTGTAGTTTTACTACTTGTTTTTTTGTTGAGTTTTTGTATTGTTAAGGAAAGTATAATTTTCTTATACTTCCTTACTTATAATATGATATAGTTAGATTCTATACGCTTTAAGGTAGTATCTTAATCCATATAACTTTTGTTAAGTTCCATTTTTGGAATCACTATTCCAAAATCTAACAAGTATTTAGTACTCATAGAGGTCTTTTGAATTATCTTGTTTAACTTTGTTAAACATAACCATTCTAAAAGTTCTCTTAAGGAATTTTAAAAGGTAAAATTCACCCACCCCCCTCTTGTATCTGAGAATCTCATTCGTATTTCGATCAGACATTTAGTAACATAGATTTTATAATACTCAGAGTTATACCTTCTTAACAATTGGTATCAAAGGGTTTGGTTAAATCTGAATTAATCTCATGATTATATTGAGAAGATAATTCTCGGATTTTATTTTTTGGATTCATATTTTCGTATTCATATTTTTCAGAATATTTTTTTCAGACTCATAGTTCAGATTATATTTTACTTAGAGTTACAATATTTTTTTCATAGAATATTTTCTCTTGTTAATAGAATTACACTTCTAACAATTTTGTGTGCAAAATATTTTATTAAGGATGGAAGGATTTAATGTTGGTTCTATCGAAAACATAAATCCTACCAGACCACTTATTTTTTATGTAAATGATTATGAATACTAGAGAGATCGTATGAGGACTTTCATTATCAATATTGGGGTAGATAACTTTTTTATGCTTACTGGTAGATACAAAATTCATGCCAAGGAAGTAAGTGCTTTTACCAATCAAGAAAATCTTGAATACCAACTCAATTATATGGTACAGAATACTCTACTTTGTTTAATGACTAGGAACATATGTAGCCAAATTTCTTCTTGTGAAACAGCTAACTTTATATGGAAGAAACTTGATGTTACTAATTTTGGTACATCCAAAGTCATAGAGACAAGAAGAGATATGTTGAGAGCTGAATATCATGGATTCAATTTTCTTCATGGAGAACCAATTTGTAAGGTGCAACAAAGATTCATGACGATCGTTAATCGCATACAGTCAATGGGAGAAAAAGGTTTGGATGATGAATCTCTTGTGGATAAGATTATAGACATAATTCCCAATGAGTGGGAATCAAAGAGAACTGCAATTGATGAAAACCGAAAGGTCACTCGGATTTCGTTACATGAACTATTTGGAACTCTTCTTCAATATGAAACTAGAATAAAGAGAGATGCTGCCAACATAAAGGAGATTAATGGGAATAGCAGTGTTGCTTTTACTACAACTTCAAATCAAATGAAATCTAGGACTCCTGAGAGAGTAACTAGATCCAAGTCTAAGAAGGTTGTTATCCAATCCAAATGTAGTGAGAGTGAATTATCATAAAATGAGTTAGCTAATCTTGATCGAAGGATGAACAATATAGCTGGATAGAGAAATTTCAAATCCAAGTATAAGAAGAAGGAAAGGAAAGATAAGAAAGATTCAAAGGTCACATGCTATGAATACAAGAGAAGTGGACACATAAGAGCGAATTGTACCTTTCTCAAAAATAAAGAAAGAAAACAGAGGTATTCTGAAAGAAATAGGAATAAGTTTTACAAATCTAAATCTAAGAAAGTCCTGAAATCTAATACTACACGGAGTGCTCGCTGTGGAGACTCTTTAGAAAGTTAATCTTTAGAATATGATTCATCAACTCATAAGAATATGGGATTTATTACTACTAATTCTTTCCCGCATACATTTCTTATGGCCAAGGTATGCTCTGCCGAGGCTTTAACAAATTTCTCTCTTGATAAGAATTACTATTTTGAAAATAGTACTTCTAATAAAGATACTTCATCCTCAGAAAATGAAGAACCTTCATATGAAGAAGTATCTAGATATTCCAAGTTACTTGAAGAAAAAAAAATTAAAATTTCTAAAAAATTAGATAAGGAAAATACTAGGGAAGAAGTTATTACAAAAGAGATTTCAGATCTTTCTACAGATCTTAAAGAAAAAGAATAGATTTTAGAAAAACTTTCTAAAGACCTAGAGAAAGGAAATTTTGATAAAGAAGAACTTTCTAAAGATCTTAAGAATGTTATTTCAAAGATGAATGTTTTTGAGAAAAAATCTATCTCTAAGGAAATGATTCTTGAGGATAGGAATTTAGTCATCAGACTCAAATCTGAAATATTTTCCCTTAAGAAGCTTCTGAAAAAATTCACCTATGGGAAGGAAAATTTTGACAAGATGTATTCTCAAATTAAACCTCAAGGAAACACTACTAGAGTAGCTTATACTCACTAAAAATAATTTTTCAAAAACAAATATTATATTCCTTCTAGAGCCCCTTTTTCACTAAGTGTCAAAGTGGTGGGAATTAGAAGAAAAATTGTTCTTTGAATAGAGTTCAATATCTTGGGTTTCATAAAGCATATTTTTCTGAACAAATGTGGATACCCAAAATTTTGTTGTCTAACAATTTCGGATCCAAGGAAGTCTGGATGCAAAAACATAACTTTTTTCTTATTTTCAGGAAAATAGGGAAATTACCAACAATAATACGTGGTATATGGATAGTGGATGTTCCTAGCATATGACTGGTAAAAAAATCTATTTTGAAGAGATTATCAAGACGAACGTAGGAAAATTAACTTTAGGAGATAATTCTCAGGGTTAAATTATTGGTATAGATAACACTGTTCTTGGAAAAACTTTGATTTCAAATGTTTTATTTCTCAAAGGTCTTAATCACAACCTCATCAGCATAAGTCAATTATGTGATGAAGGATACCTTGTGAATTTTAGGAATGATAAGTTCTTAGTACACAACTCCAAGGAAGAGTTTATTCTTTCTGCCCAAAGTCAAGAGAATATTTACACACTTAACTTAGAAGACCTTAGAAGCCGAGACTTACCTTGCCTTAGTGAAATGGAAGATCATTCTTGGTTATGGAATAGAAGGTTAGGACATTGTAACCTTAGGAACTTATGGAAACATTATAAGAAATGTTTAGTTAAGGATCAACCGGAACTTAGATTTGATTCTTCAAAAGTTTGTAACCCTTGTCAATATGGAAAGCAACATAAATCAAGTTTTAAATCAATCGGTGAAGTCTCAACTACTGATGCATTACAGCTAGTGCAAATGGATATTTTTGTTCCAACACAAACTGGAAGCATTATGGGAAAGTATTATGTATTTGTCTTGGTTTATGATTACACAAGATTTACATGGGTATATTTTCTAGCAAATAAGTCTAATGCTTTTTCTTATTTCAAAAATTTTATAACCCAAGTTAAAAATGAGAAAAAACTTCCATTGAAAACTTTTCATAGTGATCATGAAGGAGAATTTCAAAATTTTGATTTTAAAACATTTTGTAGTAAAAAATGTATTTCTCACAACTTTTCAGCACCCAGAACACCTCAAAAAAATGGTGTTGTTGAAAGAAGAAATACAATTCTTCAAGAGATAACTAGAACCATGTTGAGTGAGTATTCTATTTCCAAACATTTTTGGGCTTAAGCTGTAAGTACTTCTTGTTATACTATAAATCAAGTTTTAATTATACCTTTTCTTAATAAAACCCCTTATGAGTTATGGAATTGTAGAAATCATATACTTTTTAACTTTAATGTTTTTGGTTGAAAAGTATTCATCATGAATACTGAAGATAATGTCCACAAATTCTCACCAAAATATGATGAAGTAATTTTTTTAGGCTACTCCACAACTTCTAAGGCTTACAAAGTTTTTAACAAAAATGTGTGCACTGTTGAAGAGACAATACATGTCAAATTTGATGAAACTGATCCTTTTGTTTTCAAACAACCCCAACCTACAGCCTCAGATGTGTTTTCAAAAACTAATTATCAACCTTTGATATAAAATCCTTCTGATAAGGAAAATTTTCAAGAAGATACTTCTAAAACAATTACCCTAGAATATTTCCTGCCCTATATTGATGAACAGGTTTTACAAAACCCAAACCAGTCATTTCTAAAGAATCATCCAAGTGATAGTATCATTGGTGATGTGAATCAACCTGTAAGGACTATAAGTTCCTTAAGAAATGAAGTAGAGCATCTAGAATTCCTTTCCCAATTATAACCAAAAATCACTAATGAAGCTTTAGGTGATTATGATTGGATAAAATCCATGAAAGATGAACTAAATGAATTCGAAAGGAAGAAATTATGAACCTTGGTTGAAAGACCTAGGGAAACTTCTGTTATTAGTGTAAAATGGGTCTTCAGAAATAATTGTGATGAAAATGGAATCATCGTAAGAAATAAATCTAGATTAGTTGCTAAAGGCTATAATCAACAAGAAAGAATAGACTATGAAGAAACCTATTCTCCAGTAGCTAGACTTTAATCTATTCATATTTTACTTTCCTTTATAGCATTCTTCAATTTTAAGCTTTTTCAAATTGATGTGAAATGTGATTTCCTTAGTGGTTATGTTCAAGAGGAAGTTTTTGTTAAACAAACTCTTGGATTTGAAGACACAAGACATCTTGATCATGTTTTTAGACTTACCAATGCTTTGTATGGCCTTAAAAAATCCCCATGAGCTTGGTATGATAGACTTACAGGATTTTTGCTTCAAAATAACTATGTTAAGGGAAATGAAGATCCAACCCTTTTTATAAAGAAAGATAAGAAAAATGTTTTGATTGTTTAAATTTATGTTGATGACATTATATTTGGTTCAAATCAGAAATATTTAACTGATTCCTTTGCGGATCTAATGAAATTAGAGTTTAAAATCAGTATAAAGGGTGACTTAACATTTTTCTTGGTTTTCAAATTTCTCAAAAACCAGATGTAATCTACATATCCCAACATAATTATATTAAATATCTACTTAAAAAGTATGGGTATGACAACACTAAAAGTATAATTACTTCTATCGGTACCTAAAACACACTTGATCTTGACGAAGCTGGGAAACCAGTAGATCAAACATCTTTTAGTGGTATGATAGGAAGTCTACCTTACCTGACTGCTAGTTGACCAGACATGATGTTTTCAGTATGCTTATGTGCATGATATCAATCCAATCCTAGGGAATCTCATTTAATGTTAGTGAAAATAATTTTTCTCTTCTTAAAGGGAACCATGGATTTTGGACTCTTTTATACTTCTAGAAATGATTTTGTTTTAAAGAGATTTTCAGATGCTAAATTTGGTAGATATATAATGGATAGAAAGAGTACATTTGGAAATTTTCATTTCTTAGGAGATTCTTTAGTTTCTTGGTCTTGCAAATAGGAACATTCTATTTCAATCTCCACTACTGAAGCTGAATATGTTGCTGCTGGAAGTTGTTGTGATCAAGTGTTGTGGATGCAACACACACTCATAGATTATGGCTTGAGTTTTACTAAGACACAAATTTTGTGTGATAACACAAGTGCCATTTCCCTTAGTAAAAAACCTTCGCATCACTCTCGTGGAAAGCACATGGATATTAGGCATCACTTTTTTAGGGATCACACACTTAAAGGAGATATCAATCTTTAGTTTATCAAAACACAAGATCAACTTTCTAACATTTTAACAAAATCTTTACCCTCTGATAGATTTTTATACATTAAACAGAAGTTAGGAATGATAACTGCGAGGTAATATTCCTTCATTAACTTCTTTTTGAACCATTCTCCTTATAGTAATAAACTCTTTTTCATAGGGGGAGTACATTTAGTTGTGAGTCTTTCAAATTTTTCGTAATGAGTCTTTCAATTTTTTTTTGTAATTAGCCTTTTCAAATTTTCATAATGATATTTTCTTCGTACTGGAAATTTGCGTAATGAAATTTTAGTACAGAGAATTTTTGTAATGAAATTTGGTTTTGTACTGGAAATTATTTTAAAGCGAATTTCGTACTGAGAATTTTCGTAATGAAATTTTCATACGGAGAATTTTCATAATAAAGTTTTCATACTGAGAATTTTCTTAAAGAAATTTTTTTTGTACTGGAAATTTTTGTAATGAAATTTTCATACTGAGAATTTTTGTAATGAAATTTTTTTTTCATACTGGTAATTTTCATAATGAAATTTGTGTACTGAGAATTTTCATAATGAATTTTTTGTACTCGAAATTTTCATAATGCAGTTTTCGTACTGTAAATTTTTGTAATGAAAATTTTTGTATTAAGACTTTTCATACTCATATTTTTTTGTAGTGAGTTTTTTGTAATGAGTTTTTCATAGTCTAATTTTCTTTAAGAAGAATATTACCAATTACGAATAATTTTTCTAGCCAAATCTAAAAGGTATGATTTCCTTACTCAAGTTTTCATAGTAATTTTTTGTTGCTGGTAGTTTCTTATTCTGATAAAATTTCTCGGATTCATTTATTCTTAAATCCGAATGTTTTTTAAAACCTCAAAAGATCAGATTCAATATATCCTTGCGGATTTGATTTCAACCATCAGATCAGATTAGAGAAGTTCACAATTGTTAGATTTGGTTTGGAAGCTGAAATGTCAGCTCCATCATCTATATAAAGGGCACCCCTATTTTGTTTCCCACATCGTTTTCAAGATTTGGCGTGTTGAATCCCTACCTCTGCTCTTAAAGGTCGTTCAGAATATTTCAGTTCTCCTCCATTCTGAATGTCTATAGAAGCCTCTTCCCAAGATATGTCTACCTCAAAGCCAATTTCAAAATGGAAAGTGTACAGAGAAAGACTGGTCCATCCAAATTTTTATAAGTATGATTCTATCATCACTAAGAACATCAAGTTGAATGGTTGGGAAGATGTATGTGTATCCAAGACAAGTGTTCAAGATGTAGTCTATCCAGAGTTACATATATAATTCTATGAATCAACAAGCTTCTATAAGGAATAGGGAAGAGAAAATTTTTCTTTCAAGTCTTATGGAAAGAATTACAAACTTACATGCACTGAGCCAGCAAGCTTGGTGGGGCAAGCTAATGATGGAGAATCTGAGTTTTTCTCACATAAACTTCTGGATGTGCAAGGTAGATTTATTAAGGTGAAGGCCTTGGAGTGTCTTGGGCTTCACGATGTAAAGACAACCAAGATTTCTCACCTATCTCCTAATAATCAGATTCTTCATCTTTGGGTACAAGGTTTTTTGGTTCTGAGAAAGGGTGAAAAAGATACCCTGAAGAAAAGTGATATATATTTCTTAGAATTCTTGTTGAATCTAAGAAAAATAAATCTGATGAGGCATGTTCTTGTGACAATCAAGAATATCAAGGAAGGAAATTTGAGAGCTCAAATTATCATGTACCCTACCTTACTACCAAAGCTGATAGTTCGGTGTCTGGATTCTTTCAAAATTTCATGTAAGTCTAAGTTTTGGAATTTCAAGTCTATGATTCTAAGTGATGATACCTTGAAAAGGATGAATATGGCTTATTCCAAGGAAATAGGAGAGTTTTATAATTTTCCAGAGGAAGAGGCTGAAACCATTCCGGAAAATGTGGAGAAGGCTGAACCTGTGAAGAAGTTTGGTAAGAAGAGGAAATTGAAAGAAGTGGTTGCTGAAGACAAAACTTCCAAATATAAGGAAACCCAATCCGCACCTCCCAAGTTGAAAAAACAGAAATCGTATCCAGATGATGTAGTTGATAAATGGAGAGAAGATAAGGGGAAAAGTAAAGAAGGGGATCCACAGTTCAGATTGGACCCTGCTGAGGCTAAGGCCTTAAGATAAAAAGCAGTGGATGAGTTAGAAAAACAAGAAAAGGAGAAAAAGATGAAGAAGAAGATGTCAGAATAAGATATTGTACAATCTCTCTTGAAATCCACATAAGTAGCTTTTGAGAAGATTCATGTTCCGGAAACTTTCCTTGTTGAGCCATTACCGGAGACCCCTGGAAAAAATTACTTCCCTCTGGAAAAGTCTAAAGGGAAAGTGGTTGTTGAAGCAGTACAGAAAGACGTTGTTAAAGTTGTAGAAGAATAAGTTGTTGAAAGAGAAGAATAAGTGGAGGATGTAGTAGAATAATAAGAAGTAGAAGAAGGAAGTGATGATTTGGATGACTTGATTAAACAAGTTGAGGATTATCAAGAAAAGGTTGAATCTTTAATGTTTTTCACTCTGAGAAAGGGAGATGACAAAGATGGTAAGAAAGACGATGTCAAGGAAGAAGAGAATGAAAATGAATTATTTGTAGAGTAATTAAGCTATGAGAAGCACTTTCTTGAAGAAGGAGCAGAGAAGGAGAAACCAGATGAAGACAAGATAGTTCAAGTATCTGAAAGTGGGGAAGAGTCTCCTGATGAGGCAGTTCCAAAAATTGATAAGGGGAAGAAATTGCTTATGGACACCCCAATCAAAGATGTCATATAGAAGAAGGATTTTTCTGTCTATTTAAGAAGAAAGTTAGTGGAAATTGAAGAAGAACAATCCCCAATCAAGGTATCGGATTCAGAGTCATCAGAACTGGGACATGACTTTGTTGTTGTGTCTTTGAAGAAATTAGTGGACACAATTCTGATCATTCCCCCCATAGACTCCAGATTCCAGATGCTTAAACACAGTCTAAATCATAAATTAGAATCCTTGTCCATGGTGATGGATAATTGTGTGAAGATTTAGGTTGATCATAGAAATTTCCTTATAAATTATGATGTTCATAGGAAATCATGTAGAAAAATCACTCTATGTTCAAAGAAAGTTGATGACGATTTGGCTGAGTTTGATCATTTTCAGAATGATGTTAAAGATTCTTTTGATAACGAGGATTCTAAGATTAAGAATCTTTAGGATAATCTAACCCTTTATAAAAATTCTCAGAATCAAAAATTGAGAGATCTGAATGGTAAGATTAACTCGGTTTCTCAGAACTGGAAAGGGGAAAGAGACTTCCAGATTGAGTTTCAAGAGAAGCTGTACAAGCAAAATGAGTTACTGAAAATGTAAGAAGAGGCCATGAAGGCTCAGTCAGAGTTCATGAATTCTCAATAAGAAAGGATCACAGCTTTGGAGAAGCAAGATGAGGAGGATCAGAAATACTTGAAGAAGGTGAAAATTTTGTTTAAGAAGTTAATTCCCATGGAAAAGAAGGATAAATAGACAAATTCGATTTTTTGTTGTAATGTCTTTCCTTGTAAAAATTATTTCAACTCTAATGAAATATTTGGTTGTTATATCTTGTGTTATTAGGTAATAATGATTCAGGTACCATATTTCCTTTCCATTCCCTTAAATTATTTATGAAAATCACAAAGGGGGAGAATGAAAAAGAACTACTCAAAAGAGGAGAAGGAAAAATTTAAAATGGAGATGAAAAATTTATAAGTGAAGGAATATCCTTAAAGTAAGAGGGGGTTTCTCATTAAGAATTTTTTTCATTCCTATGATAATGAAAACTCCATTCCAGAAATCCAGAATACAATCCTTAGAGTTCCAAATCCTAAGGGGGAGTTAGTTATATTCAATATCATCTACTAACAAAGGGAGATAAGTTATAATTTCAATGTCTAAAGAAATTTTTTCTAAGTCCTTATGTTATTTTTTGAAAGGATGTTTGTACTTTCCAAAAAGGGGTAGATTTTTGAGTCAATAAGGTTTTACTTATGACTTTTCCATTCCTTATTATTTTGAAAATCACAAACACCTTATACTTAAGCAAATATATATTTTACTTCTCTAAGGAAAATTTCCTTCTTTAAGGAATTTTACCCTAACCTAGATTTCCTTATACATATCAATATTTTTCTTAAGTATGAAAATCAGATTCATACCTAAAACCTCATAATCATATAATACTTTGATATAAAGCATTCTGTTTTAGGGCTTGAATTCTGGATATGAACTCTAATAAAGTTCCCCTCCGAATTCTGGATACGAACTCTGATAAAGTTCCACTCCGAATTATGGATACGAACTCTAATGAAGTTCCACTCTAAATTCTAGATACAAACTCTAATGAAGTTTCATTCCAAATTCTGGATACGAAATATAATGAAGTCCCACTCTGAATTATGGATATGAACTCTCACAATGTTAAACTCCGAATGCTGGACTCTGAACTTCTACTAGTTCGACTCCGAACTTCTATGAGTTCGACTCCGAACTTCTACTTGTTCGACTTCAAACTTCTATGTGTTCAACTCTGAACTTCTACTAGTTCTACTCTGAACTTCTATGAGTTTGACTCCGAACTTATACTAGTTCAACTCCAAACATCTATGAGTTCGACTCTAAAATTCTATCAGTTCGACTCTGAACTTCTATAAGATCGACTCCGAACATTGTAAGTTCAGATTATGAATTATAGTGAAACCAGACTCCAAATTTCCTTAGAAATTCAGACTCCATATTTCTACAGAATTTAGGTTCGAATTCCTACAAAACATAATCCGAATATATTTTAACTACAGACTCTGAATTCCATTTTGGTTAGACTCTAAACTTTGGATTTCTTACATTCTAAACTTTAGTTTTACTTATGCTTATACTTGTTTCATTACAAAGTGATGTCGTGCTTTCAGTTATTTACTAACCATTGGTTGAGTGACACATGTACAGGTCCCTCTAAAATTCAAGGAAGAATATGACCATTGGAGGAGGGAGGTGACCGTTGGAGCTTCACCTATATATAGGAGCTCATTTGAAAATAATCAGAACAACTTTGACACATCTTTGAGATCTGTGCTTACATGCTGTTGAAGTAATTTCTAGAGATAGAGGCTCTTATCAACCCTCAAAACTTCATGTAGAAAGTTTGAATAGATTTTTCAAACTATTCCTTGTGTATACATGCTTCGTTTGACTCTGATTGTTGCTGATTACAATAGAGGGCTTCTGGGGATAAGAAGACAAAGGTTCGAACACCTTGAAGTTGAGGGCTTCCTTGCTGAGGAAGACAAAGGTGTTGACTACCTGATAGTTGAGGGATTTCGGGGATATCAAGACAGACTCTGATCTTCGTATCGAGGGCTTACCCTAGTGTTGGAAAGACAGACTTTCTTGATTGTATAAATCAAGGGACCTTTATCCAAGGTTGTTAGATACCCTTCTCTTTGTGTTAAAAGAGTTATTGTTTGTTACTTGTTGTTATACTACTTGTTTTTCCACTTCATTTTTGTATTTCTAAGGGAAGTATAACTTTTTTATACTTCCTTACATGTACTCTGATATAGTTAGATTCTATATGCTTTAAGGTAGAATCTTAATCCTTATAAATTTTGTTAAGTTCCATTTTTGGAATAACTATTCCGAAATCTCACAAGTCTTTAGTACTCATAGAGGTATTGTGAATTATCTTGTTTAACTTTGTTAAACATATCCATTCTAAAAATTCCCATAAGGAATTTTAAAAGGTACAATTCACCCCCCCCCCCCCTCCCCTCTTTTATCTGAGAATCTCATTCATATTTCGATCCTACGTTTGGTATCATAGAGTATATATACTCAGAGTTATACCATCCTAACACCTTTAATATTTGAAATTCATTGGACTTATTAAGTTATTGGTGGGGATCCTAATTTCATAGCCCCTCAATACATTGGTAGGTATCATGAGATAAATTATCTTTGGTATTTGGTTGACGTCTTACCCATTTATAGAAGATGTCTTGCAACAGGGCCTTTATTTTAAGAAGTTTTGAAATATGTCCTTGATGGTATCTTTAAAATGTCGGACATTATGAATTCAATAATTAGGAATTATGTAATTGATATTCCATGTGATTATTTGATTAGTTGGAATATTCATGGTTAAGTTTCAATCTCATGTGATTATTTATATAAACTTTTTTAATCATTATTTATTCCTACAATATTATTCTCAATATATTGATTAAATATGATGTGTTTCTATTGTTTACCTTTCCATATTAATTATTACTAATTTATTCATAGCTCTTATTTTACACATACTCATATTAAGCGTCTAAGAACACCACTTTCTTATGTTTTATTTTACCCAGAATATCAGGAAGTGTTTTGTGTTTGATATGTGGGGATACGCTTAGGTGAATAATTCTTATATCAAAGAAAATTATTTTTGAATATAATATTTTTATATATAATATGGATTTCAACTATGTATCTAGTTTACCAAGAATAATAAACTCTTAGGTCTTTAAGATGCAATTTATTGTATCTAGTGCCAATGTAATAAATTAACCACCAGCATTGGGCTACTAGGGTTGGGGTCACTACAGTTTGTATTTGAGCTTGTTTAGTAGAAACCTTAGTAATAATATTTAGGAAAACATATATTATGCAACAAAGCCTTATGATGTCCATTAAGGATCATTACATAAAAATATCGTACATTTTTTGTAAGGAAGATATTATGTTGTTTTTTTTTAAATGCATCCCTTTATAGATACTACATGGGGTTGTGGTTCTAGAATATATGTTCCTAAAGGTACTAACTCTTAAAATGGTTCGTCGAGATTGACCTATTCATCACTAGTCACATGAAAACAAACCTTGATATGAACCTGGTTTGACACTTGCATGGGATATGCTTAGAATAATTCACATTTTCTTTACAAACTATTATGAAGGATGTTAAAATAAATATATCCCCATAGAAACCATGTTTTTGATTATGAGTTTAGTTATGCATAATTTTTTTAATTTTTTTAAGTGTTTCTATATTTTTTATATTATTCATTATGTTTTATAATGTTGTGATCTAATATTGTGTATTCCATTATTTAGAAATGGTGCATAATGGGAGGAATGGGAACTGTATCAATGCACATACACTATGTTGGGATTTCCCTCTTGGTAAAGATAATAAAGATATTGTAACGACCAAAAAAATCATTAATGAAAATTCTTTTTGGTCTTTTTAAATGTCTTCTTATGTTTATGTAAAACTTATCAACTTATTTGGTTTTATGTTTTGGATTTTAAAAAAACGTTAAGAATTTTGACTGTTGTTAATATAGTTGTTAAACAATGATCACCTGATTAGTATAAATATAGGGCTTTAAAAAATCCAATTTACTCAAACAAAGGAAGCAATGGCCTCATCTTGTAGACTTTACCGATACGAAGCCCAGTTGTCAGAGCTCTGATAGGAGGTGGGGTTATTGGGCTTCACTCTTGACCAGTCCCAAGCCGAGCTTGACATTTTTATGCTTGAGTGTAATCGCTTGTGGGAAAAGTGAATGTTGATAGAGATTACCTCTTGAACGATGTTATCTAAGCCACCCCAAGAGTCTCTCACCATCACGCACCATACCTTAAGGTTTTATGTGGGTTTTTTAATGGGTTATGTAAAAATACCCTGTCTTTATGATGTTGTACATTATTTTTTTATATAATAATGAATATACTTTCATTTTATTATTGTTACTTTTTAAATAGTTTTTAAAGAAAAAATAGTATTTTTTAGTTAATATTCAACTAAGGAATCTATTTTGATTAATTAATGGATTTTGGAATTAAAAAATATTTTAATAAAATATTATTGGTCAGTTACTTTTTATTAAGTATAAATTATTGTATAATTTTTATGAATACAATTGTAATTTTTTTTAAGGATTTAATGTTATTTTTGTCAAAGCCCATGAATCTTTTATAAATATCAGTTTATATTTTAAAAGTAAAAATTCATATATTAAGAAAATTATTTGGATAAAATGAATATTATTTTTGGAATGAAAATGTTGAAATAATCAAATGGTAAATTTTTCATAATTTTTTGAGACAGTATAATTTTTGGGTAAAAATTAAATATCATTTTATAACATCATAATGACCCAATAGTGATGTAATAAAATACTATGACATTATGTTCGTCCAATATATGTTTTACCATTAAAATAATGTTATTTTAGGTATTTTTAATTTATTTTACAATGCTTTAGTGGACCCTTCAAGACTTATAAAACATTTTAGGTTTTTAAATTGATTTCCTTGAGAGTGTGACTCACCTCTACATAAGCAAACCAATTATATTAAGAAGTTCTGCCATTTTCCATGTAAAATATTGTTTTCCACCCCCCTTTGATAAAAACCATAGGCAAAAACCATGGTTTGGTTTGTGGTTTTCGTTAGTTTAATATGTGGTGTCTCAAACCTAAATAATAAAGAATTCTCTCTCCTTTCCTATATAAACCCACCCAAGCTCCCTATTCCTCTTATCTCAAAGACTTTGGAGTTCATCCAAACTATTCCCTCATCTCTATATAATCATCCCAATGTGACCCAAGATCTAAATAAGTCTCCCTCAATCCCCTCCCAAGCCTTTGGGATCACAATTAAAAGTAAGGGATTCTCACTTTTGTTATTCCTGTCCAAGTTTCCTTATATTGTTATGCCCTTTTATTTTAAATTATAAATGTTGGGGTATGATTTAACACCTCCCCCATACTTCCCTATTCATGTTTGAATAATGATATATCCCCTTTCTCTCTCATTACTGCCTCCCATTTACACCTGTTACCATGCCGAAATTCTGTAAGGAATTTCTCTCTCCTCATTTACATTCAAGAAATTATTTTGTATTACTTATCTAAATTTCATTAAATTTGTTGGGACATATATCTATATAAAAAAAATAATTTTAATTTCAGGTAAACATGATGAGACACCCATTTATCTCTCATCAACCATTTTTATGAATTCTTATGTCATGTCATTATGCTGCCGAAATTGCACTGAGTTTTTCCAAACCAAGATCATTATGTAGTGAATATCATACCCATGTCTCTATCAAGGGTATTCATCTTCATGAACATATAAATATTTATTGGTAATTCCATGTATTTATTCTACATTCCTTAATCATGCAATAACTTATGATGTTAATGAATCCATGTTGTATGATTTATGTGGCACACTTATGTATGAAATGAAATGATTATGAAGGGTGCACCCTAATAGCGCTCCAATGCATTGGTTAAAGTATAGTATCATGATACATCGTTTTTAATGAGTATTTAATCATTCTAATTTAAGTGCAACGATGTTTTACTCTTGCTTCATGTGCAATGAGGGTTTAATCATGCTTTATGGGCAATGAGCCTTGGCTCATGCTAATATCATGTTAAATGTTGTTGCCACATCTCCATGTAATGATTATCACACTTTATCATGACTTTATGTTCATGTTTCTTTTGTGATCCATTGATATTCCTACTTTTTAACATTTATTGTATTCTACTTGTTATTCCATGTTTATTCATTCACTGGGATTTATAGCTCACCCTTTTTTTATGCATGTCTTCAGGTTATCCCATGCAATGGTAGGGAAAGTAGTTGTCATGTAAAGGATGTTTTCAATAAAGATGTTGTGTTACATGTTTTAAGTTGTTATGTAATGTTCCTAAGCCCCAAAGACACTATAATTCTCTATATTCTATGTTATATCAAGTGAATATTTTATGTAATAAATCATGTCTATGTGTGTAATAAAAAGCATGGTTGTTATAGTTGGTATAAAAATATAGGTTTAGTTAATTTTGGGTTTAGGATTAGAAAACCATAGTGAATCATTAGAGACTATACTATGTATAATAAAAACATCCCTAAGTTTTGGTGAGTATTGAGTAAGTGGTGTATCAAGAAAATACATCCTTGTCTGGATACGAGCACGTAGAGGCGGCTCGGTCACCAATTTACCTAGGAGTGAAAACTCTGACAAGGAGTTCCGGTCTTGACCTGGGGTATCTTGGTACACAAAAATGGGTCTTGTTGCACTCTTGGTTATGAATCGCCCAGGGGATATTCTTTGGTAAATTCACAAGCTTAGTATGAACCATTATTAAGAGAATAAAAAATGTCCCTATGAATATATGTTAGAATGTAGATCATGGATAACATAGATTGAATCCTATAGATTCATAAGTTAATGAAAAAATTTATTTATAAGTTATTCATTTTGTCCTTGGATTACCCATTATGTGTTACCCCTAACTTTCCTTTCATTAAGGAATAATAAATCTATAGACTTCAAGTAGTTTAATATCACAATTTTATCATGTCTAGAGGGTAACTTAATATTTTATATGTTTCATCAGTAGGATAAAGGATAGTTTTGAGATGGAATGGTAAGAACCTCATACAACACCCTTGTCCCTTCTTGAGAACTTTATCGTTATAATTATTTTGAAGTCAAGCTCACATAGCATAAAAACCTTTTCCAATGTCCAACTTTTTTCAAGATTCTCTATAACAAATCAAACACCTCCTCCATACCACGGAATCATTAGGGATCAAGGATCACCTATGATCAAATATTAAGCTCCCAAATCTCCCACCTTTCATGATAAGGGAGGTACCATCAGGGTATTTTACAATATTTCACCATATCCATAGAGTATGATGCACTATTTTATTTTATAATAGCTACCAACGAGGGATACCAATGAGAATCATATATATATAGAGAGTCTTGTTTTCTAGTCTTTTTGGAAACTTAGACAATATATTAGAAGAACCACATTTCAAAAATTTCACATCTGACTCTATCAGACTATTTTAAAAAACCTAGTACATGGTGATGTTTTGAAATTATACATTAGAAACAATTTTTTCCAAAAAGTGCAACATATTTTCCAATAGTACGATCCATGTTCCACATACGGTGTCTGGACTAAGGAATTGGAAAATTTTTAATGGGTGTTGAAGTATTGTTTCACTAAGTAGACCCTCGCTCTCTATGATCGACATGATAATGAGATTTGGGGAATTTATAATAGTGGTGGGTAAGAAACCTTGAAGTCGTGTTTAAATTTCAATGTTCTTTTTTAATGTAATCAAATTTCTGGGACGCAATTTTTCTAAGGGGGGAAGATTGTTATGAACCAAAAATTCATTAATTAAAATTCATCTTGGTCTATTTAAATGTATTCTTATTGTAACGCCCCAACCCCAGTTGCCCAGAGTCAGTGCATTACTTCATAACATTGGTATGATCACAAAAGATCAAGTCTCGAAAGACCGATTAGTTTAGTAGTCTTAGAAACACTAGATACATTCATAAATGTTACATTACATCATAAAGTGAAAAACTACAAAAACAAAGTCTCCATAGTCCACACTCATATCCTCTTATGACTATCCCTATAGGTCATTCATAAAATACTTCTTCACATACTGGAAAATATTAAAACATTGAAAGGGGTGAGCTCAGATGCTCAGTAAGGATAACAATATTGCGGAAGCTTTCATAAATAAACATTAACATTTAAGGCAATGTATAACTAAAACAAAAGCCTTTTAAACTTGAACTTCAACATAATATGGAAAAAGTAAAATGAGATAATTCTATTTACTTCTTCACATGGATATTCTATTGGTCGAATAATAACATGTAATATCAATAACCACTTTCATAATGATGGAATGCATAATGCCAGACTATCATAACCACGTAGTCAAGGCCTTTTGCCACGACCACAAATAATATTTTGTCAAGGCCTCGTTCCAAGACACTAGTTTGTCTCATGAGACCTACCGAAGCATCGAGGAGATATAGTGGGCTCCACCCGTCACTTATTAAGTCCAATTCATTCCTCATATGAATAGGTTTAAAAATATCATAAACCGTAACATAATCGTATCACATAAAACATGCATAAAGGAAACATGACATTTCCACATTTCAATCACAAGATTTCAATACAAAACATTGATATAATAAAAACATTTTCAATACCATTTTCAATACCAAAATAAAATTGAAATAAAACTTGGTATTTATTTTTCATTTAAAGAAAAGCTATGGCTTGTAGAGGAAGCCGAAACTCAAATAATGGTCACAGCGGCGGAGAAGTCGTTGTCGCCGCATGTGTACGGAAAGAAAAACACTCCTTTTTGTCGTTTAGTAAAATGCTTCATATAAAGAATATTCCTTTTGAATAAACGTAAAAGTCAAAGAGGTTTATACATCGTATAAAAGAAAGTTGTGTATAAAACAAAATATGCCTCAATGAAAGGAGATTGAGACGAAGTCCCTTAAAAAGATCATTTTCTTAAATAAAATAGATATATTATGTGTATTCACTATAGGTACACATAAATAAAGTACAAATATATGATAGGACATAATAATATACTGACAAAATTTGAAAGTAGGAGATTAACCCAAAGAATGGAAATTGGGTTAAGAAGTTCCCTTACCTTGTGTCCTGTCTTGACTCGACCGTTCTATAACCTTCTGAATAATAAACTAGAGTTAATTTATAGTTTCTTAAGAACTTTTTCAAGTTTCTTATTCCTTTAATATCACTTATTACCATGTTATGAACATTATGTAATTATTTAAGTTAATAACGGTTGTTTTGTCGATCTTTGGTACTTGAGTCAAAAATAAACTTCTTATAATTTCAAGTTGTTCATGTGGTGGAATATACATTATATCCAGAATTATATTCATGATTTAGATATCATATATATCATATATATCCAGTATATACATTCATTTATAATATTACATAACATTTAGGGGTAATAAAAATGAAATGCACCGTTCATGGAGATGGTAAGCCGTGCGTACGCATGAACGCTACTTTCATTTCTATTTCGTATTTAATGGAATAAAGTTATAATTATATAAAGGTATAATATAATTCCAGTATAATATAATTAATAATGCCATTTACTCCATCCTTTATACATCCCACATATGGCATTAATGATTCAAATCACTTTGAGGGGGCGGTAGTCCGCACTTCCTAAAATGAAATTATCGCGTTTACCCATAATGGAAATAAAAAATTGTGCCATAAATGAGAAATACAGAAGCATAAGGAAAACATAAACATAATATATAAATCATATATGAAAATAGTTTCATCAAAATGGCCACCATTAGAGGTGTTAAAATAATATTGAACAATCATCGTTTCGTGAGGCAGTATTTCGCCACCCACAGAAACAGTATGTTCTTTAACCATTAGACGAAGGTGTGTGTAAGTGTAAACCAAATCCTTATCATAAAAACATCCTAGTATATTTTAGATACTTTTTTTGTTACAAAATAAAGTAATAAAAAGAGTTTAAGGGGTTGGAGATGCAAAATAAAACAAAACAACACTAGAGAAGACATTACCTTAAAATCGGGTAACTCTTTTTGATTTGAGCCAAAGGCTTCCTTGGGAAGAATTCTGCCCGACGTGAGGCTTCTAGTAGTAAGGGAGGGATGTTGGGGGAGTATTGGGGCAGATTTTGGCCGAGCCAAATGGCTTGAAGGTGTGAATAAGGTGGTAGTGGTGGGGGCCTTTTATAAGAGGAGAGAAGGGGAACTCTTGGAAAGATTGAAATGCTACATTATTATGAAATGATTTTTCAGATTCTAAAGGTCCCACACTTATATATTTCGATGATAAGGTGATAAGGGTTAGCAATCTACTCATCCAATAGGTTTTTTACAAGTGTAAGGCTTAGATTTTACATTATCTTTTCATTTTATTTAAATCGTTAATTAATGAGGTAATCGCTGCATCATCATGGTGTCATCAATAATTTAATTTATTTAATGTCCAAAAATTTTAAAACAAATATCATGATGTAGAAAATCTTTTTATATTTCAAATAAATATTTATAGTAAAATATTTTACTTGTATAACCCCATTTAAAAATTGTTTTAGTAAAACAACTCTTGTTTGTGACATTTTTATTTTAACATTAAATAAAAAGTTATTTATGTCATTTTCCTACCAAAGTGGCTCCATGGGGTCCCCAAGTTGACCCATGGATTTTCTTGGACGGCCATGACACATAAAATAGGGTTAGGACAAGTGTAAAGGTCATTTCATATTTTTATAATACTATTTTTACCTTAAATTTCACTAATTACCTTTAATCGCCATTAATTAAACATAAAAGTTACTATTCACCAAAAAATTATTTTAATCTCATCGAACCACATTTTACTTCTTAATTACAACCATGTATGTCAGATTTTTTAAAATCAAATCATAGAAGTGGTAATGTTTTATTTCAACGAAAAATCATTTTTTTTAACTACCACTTAGTGGTTTCACTATTCATCAAAAATTGAAGTTTTTCATAACAATGCCAAAATTTCACCCTAAGCTATAATTGATATTCCGAATTAAAAAATTATGTCTACTTTACAAAATTCAAACATATAAGTTTCATTAATTCATTTTATAATTAATTCCCGCTTTCACAACAAATAACGTGTTTTTAAGAAACAATATATTTCAAAAGATTGACAATTGTTTATGTCCAATTTCAAAGTGAAATTAATTCTAATGAACACCATTGGATAAAATGGTAAAAATATATTCTAATTATACTTTAAAACCACTCAATAGTATAATTTATCACTATAAATTATTTTGATCAAAAAAGCTGTTTTAAGTATTTTTCACTATTCATAAAAAAATGGAAGTTCACAGAAAATTACAAAAAATTCAACTTAGGATAATTTAGATATTAAGAATACAAAAATGAATTCCATATTGAAATATAAGATTTCCATAATTTTAAAAAGTGTGTATTACTATTCATAATAGCTACTTTGATTAGTCACGGTGTGTTAGAACTCGAACTTGCGTACAATGCAAGCTATTGCATTATTGAAAGAGAAGTGTATCGTGGAAGCTCGGGGTGTTACATTCTCCCCTCCTTCATTAAATTGCATCCTCGCAATTTGAAATTTTTCTTTGAAAATAAAAGGTTGAAAATAGAAAATACCTTTGTGGAAAACCCACATCGGAAATAGGGTTAATAAGAATATAACATTAAAAGAAAGAAAGAGAAGTACAAAGGTCACCCGAGATAGCCCATATTGGGATTCTATGAAAATATGGATATGGAGGAGAAACAAACCATCAAGGTCTGATGGAGAGTTGTAGAAAATAGGATTAGGATAAAGTTAACCATAAGAAAATCACAAACTTGTGATTGGTTAAACGGTCATCGAATCCCCAGTTGGAAAAGTTAACCGACAATGTTTTTGTTTTAAGTAACCTTTCATAAAGTTGAGGAATTTATTTAAGAGATTTACTAATAATGTAAGGAAATATACTTACTTGTCATATAGAATTTCATTCTTTAATAAATTTTACCACAAACCCATATTTCACTCAAAAGATAATAGAACTCAAAAATATTATATTTATCTTAATCGTACAAGGTTCCAAATATCAACACATACCATTTAGATTAGAAAAACTATTTTTAATAACCAGGGACTTCCTGTAGGCTAGTGGTAGGTAATAAAGGCATGTCGCACTTTGGTTGTGGGTTCGATTCCTGCAGCTTTGTCCGACGTGACGAGTTATGCCCCACCCTGCAGGTTGTCCTTTTCCTAAAACTATAGTATTATAATATTCCAAAAATAATCTTCAGAAATGTTTTAACCTTAAACAATACTATCCAAAGATAAACTTAATCCATTCCAACCTTTATAGTTATCCAAAATACCTCTGTCCAGACTTTCTCTAAAAGGTCTCTAAATTCAAAAATCAATTGTAACATCAGATTACCCAAACAAATTAAAGCTTCTCTTTTTGTCACATACTAAAAATATGATTACCTTCATCATATTAAAACCATAATGAAAACAACAAGTACTGTAGTACAATCCTTATATATATATATATATATCACATTATCCTTATAACCATAATATAATCCTTGTGTCCAAAAGCACCAATACATTAATTATTCTGCTTCAACTGTAGTAATAGTATAAGATTGTCCTTGATACCTTGGCCTTTTCTGAGGTAAGTTTCCCTGACGCTTAGGACATTCATTTTCATAATGCCCCATTTCCCTACAATTATATCATTCAACATTGGTAGCCTCTTTCTTTCCCTTACAATCACGAGCCCGGTGACCTTTTTCTCCACATTTATAACAAACTCACATTCCTTTTAGGCGTGTACCGGGGTGATTCCTCCCACAATTATCACATAATGGAAAATCCTTCATTCCATTTTTCCCTTTATCTGTCTCTTTTTCGACCGTTCTCTTCTTCTCTTTCTTTACTTTGTTGTCATAAGACTTAGAGAATTCTTTTTCTGTCTTGATAGAACACGAGACTATATCTTCGTACGTTGAGAAGTTTTGTGAGACTAATTCTCGACGAAGAAATGGTTTTAACCCATCAAAAAAATGATCAATCTTACTTCTTGGGTTACGTATATAATCTGCATCATGCCTTGCTAACCTTGAAAAGTTGGCCTCATACTTTGCGACATTCTCATCCTCCTTTTGTCTCTGACTCAGAAATTGTCTTTCCATATCTGCTCGATGGTCGCAAGGATAGTATTTTTCTAAGAAAAGATCTTTGAAATCTCTCCATTCCATACTTGATACTTCATCATCTTCCTTTGTGTTTTGAATCAGCGACCACCATTGATCGGCATCTCCAGTGAGGCGATAGACTGCCATGACAACCTTCTCCCTTTCACTACTCCCCAAGGCGTGGAATATTTTCTCTAAGGACTTTATCCATTGCTCAACTACTAATGGATTTTTACCCCCATTAAATGTTGGCGGTTGTTTCCTCATGAAGCGGTCTAACATTGATCCTCCACATTGCGGATCAGGGTGCTCCATACAAGTAAGGTTATTATTAATAACCTGAGTGAGTTGTCCCAGTATTGTAATAAGTTGATCAGCACCAGTTGTATCTCTAGATCCACAATAATTATCTTGAGCAGGAGGGAAATCCCTACATGGAGTGCGTGCATTGATACGGTTTCCATTCCTTCCACTAGGCTCCATTTCTAAACAATGGCATAAACTAGATTAGTTTCTGAATCCAAATACATAATTCCATACTTGTAAAATACTTAACATAAATTAAACTATTTATGGATATAATCAATAATCATAAATATGTTTTCTTTGAGGAAGTATATACTCATAACCCTTCATAGTGGTTTGTAAAGAAAATGAGAATTATCCTAAGAAAATCCCCCAGGAGTGTCGTAACCAAGAGTTCAGCAAGGCCCCTTGTCGTGCACCAGTTCCCATTCAAGTCTAGCTCAAAGCGGTGTTTTCGGGTTTTACCCCTAGGTACATCTGTGCCAGATCCACCTCTACCTGCTCGTATCCAGACAGGGATGTATTGCTCAGAAAACTCAAAACATCTCTATAATACAAAAATTCTAGGAAGTTCTTCTATACTAATCCTCAAAGTCTATCTTTGGGCTATGTGCTCTAATCAGAATTTATCTAAATCTATCTTCCAAGGTTAATACTAAACTTCCTTTGATACCAACTGTAATTCCCCAACCCTAGTTGCCCAGAGTCGGTGCATTACTTCGTAACATTGTCATGATCACAAAAGATCAAGTCTCGAAAGACCGATTAGTTTAGTAGCCTTGGAAACACTAGATACATTCATAAATGTTACATTACATCATAATGTGAAAAACTACAAAAACAAAGCCTCCGTAGTCCACACTCATATCCTCTTCTGACTATCCCTATAGGTCATTCATAAAGTACTTCTTCACATCCTGGAAAATATTAAAACATTGAAAGGGGTGAGCTCAGATGCTCAGTAAGGATGACAATATTGCGGAAGCTTTCGTAAATAAACATTAACATTTAAGGCAATGTATAACTAAAACAAAAGCCTTTTAAACTTGAACTTCAACATAATATGGAAAAAGTAAAATGAGATAATTCCATTTACTTCTTCACATGGATATTCTACTGGTCGAATAATAACATGAAATATCAATAACCACTTTCATAATGATGGAATGCATAATGCCAGACTATCATAACCACGTAGTCAAGGCCTCGTTCCAAGACCTCAAATAAGATTTTGTCAAGGCCTCGTGCCAAGACACTAGTTTGTCTCATGAGACCTACCGATGCATCGAGGAGCTATAGCGGGCTCCACCCGTCACTTATTAAGTCCAATGCATTCTTAATACGAATAGGTTTAAACATATCATAAACCGTAACATAATCGTATCAAATAAAACATGCATAAAGGAAACATCACATTTCCACATTTCAATCACAAGATATCAATACAAAACATTGATATAATAAAAATATTTCCAAAACCATTTTCAATACCAAAATAAAATATAATTAAAACTTGGTATTTATTTTTCATTTAAAGAAAAGATATGGCTTGTAGAGGAAGCCGAAACTCAAATAATTGTCACAGCGGCGGAGAAGTCATTGTCGCCACATATGTACGGCAAGAAAAAAATTCCTTTTTGTCGTTTAGTAAAATGATTCGTATAAAGAATATTCCTTTTGGATAAACGTAAAAGTCAAATGGGTTTATACACCGTATAAAAGAAAGTTGTGTATAAAACAAAATATGCCTCAATGAAAAGAGATTGAGACGAAGTCCCTTAAAAAGATCATTTTTTTAAATAAAATAGATCTATTGTGTTTATTCACTATAGGTACACATAAATAAAGTACAAATACAAGATAGGACATAATAATATAATGACATAATTTGTAAGTAGGAGATTAACCCAATGAATGAAAATTTGGTTAAGAAGTTCCCTTACCTTGCGTCCTGTCTTGACTCGACCGTTCTTTAACCTTCTGAATAATAAACTAGAGTTAATTTATAGTTTCTTAAGAACCTTTTCAAGTTTATTATTCCTTTAATATCACTTATTACCATGTTATGAACATTATGTAATTATTTAAGTTAATAACGGTCGTTTTGTCGATCTTTGGTACTTGAGTCAAAAATAAACATCTTATAATTACAAGTTATTCATGTGGTGAAATATAAATTATATCCAGAATTATATTCATTATCTAGATATCATATATATCATATATATCTAGTATATACATTCATTTAGAATATTACATAACATTTATAGGTATGAAATGAAATGCACCGTTCATGGAGACGGTAAGCCGTGCGTACGCATGAACGCTACTTTCATTTTTATTTCGTATTTAATGGAATGAAGTAATAATTATATAAAGGTATAATATAATTCCAGTATAATAAAATTTATAATTGCATTTACTCCATCCTTTATACATACCACATATGGCATTAACGATTCAAATCACTTTGAGGGGGCGGTAGTCCGCACTTTCTAAAATGAAATTATCGCGTTTACCCATAATGGAAATCATAAAGTATTCCATAAATGAGAAATACAGAAGCATAAGGAAAACATAAACATAATATATAAATCATATATGAAAATAGTTTCATCAAAATGGCCACCATTAGAGGTGTTAAAATAATATTGAACAATCATCGTTTCGTGAGGCAGTATTTCGCCACCCACAGAAACAGTATGTTCTTTAACCATTAGACGAAGGTGTGTGTAAGTGTAAACCAAATCCTTATCATAAAAACATCCTAGTATATTTTATATACTGGTTTTTTTACAAAATAAATGAATAAAAATAGTTTAAGGGGTTGGAGAAGAAAAATAAAACAAAACACCATTAGAGAAGACATTACCTTAAAATCGGGTAACTCTTTTTGATTTGAGCCAAAGGCTTCCTTGGGAAGAATTATGCCCAAAGTGAGGCTTCTAGGAGTAAGTGAGGTAAGTTGGGGGAGTATTTGGGCAGATTTTGGGCGAGCCAAATGTCTTGAAGGTGTGAATAAGGTCGTAGTGGTGGAGGCCTTTTATAAGAGGAGAGAAGGGGCACTCTTGGAAAGATTGAAATGTTACATTATTATGAAATGATTTTTCGGATTCTAAAGGTCCCACACTTATATATTTAGAGGATAAGGTGATAAGGGTTCGAAATATACTCATCCAATAGGTTTTGGACAAGTTTAAGTCTTAGATTTTACATTATCGTTTCATTTTATTTAAATCGTTAATTAATGAGGTAATCGCTGCATCATCATGGTGTCATTAATAATTTAATTTATATAATGTCTAAAAATTATATAAAAAATATCATGATGTAGGAAATATTTTTATCTTTCTAATAAATATTTATAGTCAAAAATATGACTTTTATAACCCCATTTAAAATTTTTTTTAGTAAAACAACTCTTGTTTGTGACATTTTTATTTAAACATTAAATAAAAAGTTATTTATGTCATTTTCCTACCAAAGTGGCTCCATGGGGTCCCCAAGTTGACCCATGGATTGTCTTGGTCGGGAATGACACATCCAATAGGGGTAGGACAAGTGTAAAGGTCATTTCATATTTTTATAATACTATTTTACCTTAAATTTCACTAATTAACTTTAATTGCGATTAATTAAACCTAAAAGTTACTATTCACCAAAAAATTATTTTAATCCCATCGAACCACATTTTATTTCTTAATGAAAACTATGTATGTCAGATTTTTGAAAATAAAATCACAGAAGTGGTAATGTTTCATTTAAATGAAAAATCAGTTTTTTTTAACTACCACTTAGTGGTTTCACTATTCATCAAAAATTGAAGTTTTTCAGAACAATGCCAAAATTTCACCCTAAGATATAATTGATTGTATGAATTAAAAAATGTTGTCTAATTTAAAAAATTCCAATCATATAAGTTTCATTAATTAATTTTATAATTAATTCCCGTTGTCACAACAAATAGCGTGTTTTTAAGAAACAATATATATCAAAAGATTGACAATGGTTTATGTCCAATTTCAAAGTGAAATTAATTTAAATGAACACCATTGGATAAAATGGTAAAAATATATTCTAATTATACTTTAAAACCACTCAATATTATAACTTATCACTATAAATTATTTTGATCAAAAAAGTTGTTTTATGTATTTTTCACTATTCATAAAAAAATGGAACTTCATAGAAAATTACAAAAACTTCAACTTAGGATAATTTCGATATTACGAATACAAAAATGAATTACATATTAAAATATAAGATTTCCATAATTTTAAAAAGTGTGTATTACTATTCATAATGGCTACATTGATTAGTCACGGTGTGTTAGAACTCGAACTTGCGTACAATGCAAGCTATTGCATTATTGAAAGAGAAGCGTATCGTGGAAGCTCGGGGTGTTACACTTATGGTTATGTAAAACGTATGCACTTATTTTGTTTTATGTTTTGGATTTTAAAATACCATTAAGAATTATGACCATTTCTAATATAGTCATTGAAAAGTGATCACATGATTAGTATAAGTATAGGGATTTAACAAATACAATTTATTCAGAAAAAGGAAGCAATGGACTCATCCAGTAGACGTTCTCCATACGAAGCCTAGTTTTTGGTGCTCATAATGTAGGTGGCGTCATTGTTCTTCTCTCTTAACCAAGCCCAAGCCAATCTTGAATATTTTATGCTTCAGTGGAACCGCCTATGGGAGAAGTGGGAGTTGATAAAGATTGCCACTCAAGTGATGTTATCTAAGCCACCCCAAGAGTCCGTCTCCATCACGGACCTTAACCTTAGAACTTATGCTGGTGTTTTAAGGGGTTATGTAACAAGACCCTATCATTATGATTATTTACATTATTTTTTAAAATAATAAAGAATATACTTTCAATTTATTATTGTTACATTGTAAATAGTTTTTAAATAAAAAATAGTGTTTTTTAGTTAATGTTCAACTAAGGAATATGTTTTTAAAAATTAATTGATTTTTGAATTAAATAATTTTTTAATAAAATATTATTATCAAATTACTTTTTATTAAGTATAAATGTTCGTATAATTTTTATGAATACAATTGTGATTTTTATTAAGGTTTGAAAGATATTTTTTTAAAACCCATGAATTTTTTATAAATGTTTGTTTTTATTTTAAAATTAAAAAATCACATATTTATAAAATTATTTGGATAAAATGAATATTATTTTTTGGGTCAGGATGTCAAAATTACCCAACAGTGAATTTTTTATAATTTTCTAAGACAATCGAATTTTTGGGTAAAAATTAAATTCCGTTTTATGACATCTTAATGACCCAATAGTGATGTAATAAAATACTATAAAAATTATGTTCATCCAATATATGTTTTCCATTAAAATAATGTGATTTTGGGTTTTTTTATTTATTTTACAAAGCTTTAGTGGACCCTTCAAGAATTATAAAACATTTTATCTTTTTAAATTGATTTCCTTGAGAGTGTGACTCACCTCCAAATAAGAAACCCTATTATTTTAAAATTTTAGGCCATTTTCCGTATAAAATATTTTTCCTAATCCCCTTCGGGAAAATTAATGGGCAAAATCCATGGGTCGGTTTGTATTTTTGATTAGTTTATTGTGTGGTGTTCCAAACCTAAATAATAAAGAATTCCATCTCCTTTCCTATATAAACACACCCAAGCTCCCACTTCCTCTTAACTCAATGCCTTTGGAGTGCATCCAACCTCTGACCTCCTCTCTCTAGAATCCTCCCAAGGTACTCCAAGATCCCAAGAAGTCACTATCAAGCCCCTCGCAAGCCTTTGGGATCACACTTCCAAGTAAGGCATTCTCACTTTCCTTTTTAATGTCCAAGTTTCCTTATATTTTTATGCCCTTTTATTTTCAATTATAAATATTAGGGTATAATTTCACACCTCCCCCATACATCCCTCTTCGTTTTTGGATAATGAAATATCACCTTTCAATCTCATGAATTCTATCCTTGTACACCCATTACCATGAAGAAATTCCATATAGAATTTCTCTCTCCTCATTTACATTCAAGAAATTATTTTTTATTGCGTATCTAAATTAAATTAAATTTTTTGGGACATGTATCTATATGACCTCCTTAATATCCATTTCATGTACATATGATGAGACACTCATTTCTCTCTCATCAATCATTTTTATGAATTCTTATGTCACGATGTTATGCTGCCGAAAATGCACCGTATTTTTCCAAGCCAAGATCATTGTGTAGTGAATACCATACCCATATCTCTATAAAAGGTATTAACCTTTATACACATATACATAATGATTGGTACTTTCATGTATTTATTCCACATTTCTTAATCATGGAATAAATTATGATGTTAATGAATTCATGTTGTATGATCTAGGTGGCACACTTATGCATGAAATGAAATGATTATAAAGGGTGCGCCCTAATTGCGCTTCAATGCATTGGGTAAAATATTGTCTCCGGATAAACAAATTTCAATGAGTGTTTAAACATGCTAATTTTTGTGCAATGAGGGTTTACTCATGATTCATGTGCAATGAGGGTTTACTCATGCTCTATGTGCAATGAACCTTGGATCATGGTAATATCATGTTAAATGTTGTTGCCACATCTCTATGTTATTATTATCATGATTTATCATTCCTTTAGGTTCATATTTCTATTTTTATCCCTTGATATTCCTATTGTCTAACATTTATTGTATTCTTCATGTTATTCCATGTTTATTCCCTTACTAGGATATATATCTCATCCTTTTTATACATGTCCTTAGGTTATCCCATGCAATGCTATGTATGAGAGAATGTAGTGGTCATGTAATGGATTTTTTCATTAAATATGTTGTGTTTCATGTATTAAGTCGTTATTTAATGTTCCTAAGCCCCAAATACACTAGACCTCTCAATATTATATGTTGTATAAAGTGAATATTTTATGCAATAAATCATGTTTATGTGTGTAATAAAATGTCAGGTTGTTATAAATATAGCTAGAGTCAGAATTATAAATGATAAAATTATCACTATATTGGGGTAGCTAACTCAAACTATGATTAATAAACATTATTGTATGAATCATATTAGTAATCCACCAAATGGTGTAACAATTTCATACCACTTCATGCATTAGAAACCTCCAACATTAAATTAGAATACAAATCCATTTTTAGCTGAGCAATGGACATGTTCTTTAGAGAATATATTTCTCACTCTCGTAAGTAATGAAAGGGAGTATTTTTTAATAGTATATTCTCATCTATCAAGAGATATGGATCAATTGTGGTCATAAATTCAAAATACTAAGGATGAAGAAAAAATAGTGAACATGGAATGGAAGGATTTCAAAGTAATCTTCCATGAAAAATATTTTTTTCAGGAGCAACGAGAGGATATGGAAATAAAGTTATTTAGTATAAGATACAAAAAAGAGGAAAATGTTTCTAGGTATGAATCCAACTTTACTAGTTTTTTCAAGCATGTTGTGGGCTATATATATAATCCAAAGAGAATTATTGACTGTTTCTTTGATGGTATTATGCCAATACATCTAAGGGGAAAAATCTCCCAAACTTTCTCTTTATATGATGACACAGTATCATGTGTTATCAAGATAAATAAATAATTATATAAGTATTAAAGCTTTGAATGGAAGCAAGAAAATAAGAGGATAGTAAAGAAAAATGGATAAAGGAAATATAGAAAATAAATATTTTCACGTATGTGATACTTTTGGAGAGAATCACCTTGGTACATACTTGAAATGAAGAGGTGTTTTATTTAAGTATAGAGATAAAGTACATCATGATCATGGATGGAAATATAAGGGAGAATACCTTAAATTGTTGTGCTTTAACGATAAGGATATGGGACATTATTCCAACCAATTCCCCAAGCATCAAAGGAATATACCTCAAAATAAGCTAAGATATCATGGTAAATAATATTTTATTGATACATCCAAAGTGGAATTGTTAATGTTCTTGTGTATTTAGATCCAATAAATATGTTGGAAAAGTATTTTATTGATTATATTCTCATTATACGAATCATGAAACATATAAGGATTGTAATATAGTAGTATTTCATTAATGATTTAAAATCTTATATTGAATGGTACGAAGAAAAGTCATTCAGTGGAAAGTTGATATTTTTGGAAAACACATGATTTAGGAAAGAAAACCCCTAATATTCGATCTACATTGATATAATAATGGTAAAGATATGTTTATATGATAGTATTGGTGACCATGGAATTGGTCAGTGATTTGATGGTTTATGTTATATTTACTAGAGTTTAGTGCATGTTTGGATATATGGAATATATTTGATGACCTAAGATTTTATTTTTGAAATCATACATGTTTTAATTAAGGTTTTATGTTGATAAATTTATTCACATATTTGGATTTTGACATTAAGAGACACTATATTATTTGGGGAATATAGTGTTGATTTAGTGACCTTCCATTTGAATTTTTGGACTTTGAATTTAGAGAGACATATTATAGAAGAGTATTAAGGTTAAATATATATATAATGGATTAAGTTGAACTTTATTTGTTATTGGGTAATGTCTTTTAACAATTTTTATTTTTGAAAATATATATTGATGGGAGGAATGACTTGTCATTCTAGTGATCTATTAAATGCGCTTTGGGTATAATAATTAATTTTTAATTTTCATTTCATGGAATAAGTAATAATGTGGTAATTGATCAAATCACAACCAAAGGATGAAATTGTGACTATTAAATTGAATGGTATTAAGTTAATATATTTTCATATGTTCTTTGTCTAGATGGTAAAGTAATTCCCCAACTCCAGGAAAATGATCTTGGTACAAAAATGTTATTTTGGTACCTTAATTTAAGATGAATCAAATGGTCCTTTAAATCGTCACAGATTTTTGTTTTTATGGTTTTTTTAATTTCTATTAATCATTCAATATATTACGATCATTTAACTTTATCACCCTCCATCATTATTTTGGCATTACGCTTTTCTTCCTTGTCTATATCTTAACTTCCCGCCTATATTCTCCAACCTAGAAACCTAGTTGTGTGATTCTACTAGTTGAACATTGTACTTCTAATTATCTCATTTAAAAAGGATGTTTTATTAACCCTTCTCATGATTTGGGATTTCAATAGGCTGATTTTAAAATGAAAATTCCATTATTATTTAGATCAAGAATAAATTGTGATGATAGAATTTGTTTTAGGGTGTAGAATATAACACCCTGATATTTTAAAATAGAAACATCATGTTTGATAGAATATTTGACACACATCACCAAGATTAGATGAAAATATAACACTTAAAGACTTTATGATATATTTATTTTTAAATAAATCTAGTCTCTTTGATATATTTAGATGCATGCAACACAGGGTTTAAATGAAATACAGTACTCTACTAAAATATTATTAATTTAATATAGTAATTATAACCTAGACATTAAGTTGGAGGGTATGAATGAGAATAAATAAATTATTTAAATTATATTTTTTTATCTTTTAAAAAATAAATTTAATTTTTCTTTATTTAATATAAATAAAATAAGAACCATTTAAAAGGGAAATAAAGTTTATTGAAAAAAAATTATTTTACTGAATGTCGGATTAATCTCACATTGTGCACATAATCTAATGATAATATTTACCTATTTTATAAATTTTATTTGAAAAAAAAATAAAATTTAGTTTTTAAATATAAATTTTAGATGTATCTTTGGGTTAATTTTTTTGAATTTTCTAAAAATATTAATTTTTTATCAATAGTGAAAAATTACTGAATTTTAATTGAAAAATATATTTTCATTTAAATTAGTTATAATATTAAATATTATTTTATATTAGTTTTAAATTATAATTAGTTCAATAATATTAAAATTTAACTCATTTATCTAATCGGAAAAGATTTTAGATTAAATTTGGTTATTGATACATTATATAATTATGTGAATTTTCTCTTTGGAAACTTATTTTCATTTTGGGGCATTGCAGGTTTAATTTCAATTAAATCTTGAGACTTATGTTAATTGAATTTTGAAAAATGGATTCCATATTTAGAATCAGAATAATTTATATTCAATAATAACGTCAATTAATTTTTTTACCATTATTAGTAGTAAAAACAGAAAAATTAATTACTATAGTTAAGGTGAAAAAGGGTTTAATGGGTGTAAACTAAAACGATAAGTGGAAAATGAAATAAAAACTTTTACAACACCCATTTTATTAAAATATTTATACATTATAACAGATAATGTTTTATATTAGAAAATTTTCAAGCCTTTTGTCATGTTAAAAAGGTGGATGTGATTAATTATTTACAAAAAAACTAAGTTCGTCATCTCGCATACTAATAAAAGATCTCCCCCTATACTCCCCTATTCACACTCCCAAATAACTTTGGTTTATCCAATAACTACCAAACTATCTTAAATAAATCTTTTAACACATCCGGGTAGCGATACCCTAGGTCGATGGCGGAGCCTCCACCATCCCCCCCTCCTCCCCTGGAGCGGGGGGACGATCTTCTTGTCCCTTCATCTCATCTTCCCCCTTTCCTCCCCTTCTCTAATCCAGAATAACTTCCTTCTTTCCCAGCTATCGATCTCAGCCCGAAGGTTCTAGGTCTTTACTGTGGCTCGCCACAACTCACGCTCTCGATTTCAGAATTTTCGGAGGCTTTAGCTCTTCATCATCTTACTTTGGTGGAATGTTTCAGTTGATACAGGCCCTTGGTTGACGCCTTTGACAGGTACTTTTTTTGATCTTAGGGTCTTCAGGACTGTGCGGTCATGGGTCTCCTCGACAAAAGGCACAAAACTGTTTGCTTTTCTTCTGAATAAGATTTGATCCTTTCTTGGTCCAGAGCCCCGAGAGTATGCAATGGGTGCCCCTTTTTTCTTTTCCGTTGGTCGTCTAACTTGCACATGGAGCATGATACTCCAATGACGGTGTTGTGGGTATGGTTTCCAAACCTTCTACTGCCCTTTCATAATCCCTCTATTTTACGAATGATAGGGAACATGGTAGGATGATTTATGTGCTTGGATTGTCGGACTACTGCTCTGTGTCACCCGATCTCACCTCGAATTTGAGTTGAAGTGGATGTGTCAAGACCACCAGTGGAGTGGGTTTGGATCGTTGCTGGGGAAGAAGTTAGATGGAAACAAGAGTTTGTTTTTGAATCCTGGACAGAGTTTTTCTCGACCTGTAATCTCTTAAGACATTCCTACCGATCTTGCCGTAGGGGACCCAGGAACTCTCCGATGCTAGAGGCCCCCTCGGTGAGTCATTTGAATAGCATGGAGCCTTTCGATACCAACCTCCCGAAGGAGGTAAGTCCTACCAATCCTAAGGTGACAGATATTTTCAATAGGTTGAGGAATGATTTGTCAGGATGTAAACTGGCTGAACAGGCTGTTCTAGGGTCAGGGGTTACCGGTAAAACTAATCCAAGGATATCTGATTCTTTCAAGCCTTCGTATGCAGATGTTTCTCGGATTGGACATGGGCCCAAAGCAGTGAACAACAAGGAGATTAATTTCCAGATGTAGGAGCTACCAGACAAACCTGGGCAGTGGGTGAAAGTTGGGGGAAGGGCAAACAAGAGGTTGATCCTGTCTCCGATTGACATTAACAATCGATTTGACAAGCTAGATTCTGTTACTCCTAATCAGGAGAGAAAGGGCTCAGGGTGCTCCTCAGGGCCAGAGTCGTGGGGGTGGAGAGAGTGATGAACAACATTCGCATGACAGTTCAAAGGGAGGAAGAAGGATCCACAGCCCAATAAGGAAGAAGGGGCAGAAAGAGAACAGGGACCCGGGTAGCTGCATTGTGAGCAAGAAGGGGAAATCCAAAGGTCGAAAAGATTATTCATATATTACAAGACCTATGGAGACAAGGTTAGATAAAAAGGAAGGTCCTAACGTGATGGATGATGAATCTTCCAAAATGGAATAGGTGGAGGAGGGAAACTTGGAAACTGTTAGTTGGAGTGGAAAAATTGAAAGCTGCTGCTCTAAAGATAAAGCCTGAGGGAAGGAGGATGGTATGGGAAAAGTTTCTCAGCTCCAGGAAGATGGTATGGATCCTGATTCCCCTCTAACTATGGCTCAGGGGTCATCAAGAAATGAGGCTAACATTGGGGAAGATCCAATAATTAATACGGATGGATCGGATCGGGATGTTGAGACAAAGATTATTGACAACCCATGGGATATTCTCATGCACTCTGAGGAAGAGATGTTAGAGAAGAGCATTATCATTCATGCGTCTAAGGAGAATCCAGACAGAATAAATGGGAGACCGTTCCAAGTGGAGTTAACCATAGAGCAAGAAGATTGGATCATCAAGAAACATTTAATATTGACTAGAGGCTTCAATGCTAAGAAGATAATAGCAGAAGAATTCCTGCAGGCGTGGGACAAGGTGGAAGATCAATTTGAAGATGCCATCAAGGAAGATCCAGTTACACAGGTATCAGCTCTTTCATGGAAATTATATAGGGCAGATGCATCTTCTCGTTTTAAGTTGGACTTTAACAACTTTGTCACATGTTATGAAGTTTGATGCTCCTGGTTGTACTTGCAGGTTTGACACTTTTCCATAAATTTGTTTTATAATAAAAAAATTAACTTTAAGGTCAGGAAGCATAGATCTAATGTAGTAAGGATTTAGATTAAACCTAAAGAGGTTTCTTGATTAATAGGTAATGTTTTTAGCCATGATTTTTCATTTTACTTCTTAATATAACTCCTTATAATTATTTCAAAATATTACCAAATAATAACACTAGTATATACTATAGACTTATATGTTATTATTTTAGTGTAGTAAACTATATTAATCTCCTCTTCTATCAAATGTAGAACAATACAGTTGATCGTGTGTACGGCGGACTACTGCATCATGAATCGATGTAGTTTGTTTTCCATCTCCACATTTAAAGAATGGATGTAATGATAGATTTAATATATTTATATTAAATTTATAATATTATTAACCTTATAATATTATTATATCATGTATATATTATTACTTTGAAGTCAATGAGGGATATGATAACGTCGTTGTGTGTACGCCTGACTATCGTCTCACGAAGTGATGTGATTCGCTTCTCACTTATGCTTTACATGGAAGGTAGAGAGGATAAAATTTAAGTAATATATGGAAATTTATTATCTAACCATAATAAAAAAAATTATATTACATCTAACTTATTACCTTCCAATCCATTATAAGACAATAATATTGCTTGTGCGTACGTGTGGACTACCTCCTCCATGTAGTGATGTGAAATGTTTTTCATTTTATTTTTACATGGATGGTAATAAAAATGTATTTCATTCATATTAATGATATATATTACATAATAACTATTATTTAAAGATAAATTTCTATTTCTATTTATTTTATTCCATCTACTAATAAAAAATAAACAATGTTCATGCATACATACGGTCTACCATCTCCATGAACGGTGTAATCAATTTTCTATCTCTAAAATTTATAGATTAATTTAAAAAATATATAATGAAAATATATTATATTTATATAATCGTTAAAAATTTTATATGATGTAACAATGATCAAATTAAGAGGACCGAAATTACTGGCCAAAACATGCATGAAAAATGAAGCAATTATCACCCAAAATAGTGATTTAAAAAATAAATTAAAAATAAATGAGGGATAAAAGAATATTTATAAATAAAATATGGTATGAGATATATGAATATGGTTGAATAATGGTTTTTTAATAAACCCATGGTCATTATAGTAGAATCTCTTACACATACGAAGGAAATCGAATAAGTGGTAAAGGTTTCTCATCTCACTTTTATTTCGGCGAGACAGATTCCATATTCACTACTTATTCCTTTTTTGGTGTATGAAATTACCCTTTCTAAATTTTATATCGTTAATATATTTATATTAGTGTTATTTAATGTTTCATTTTTTGTTATTTATTTTGTGGGGCATATGATTATAATGTTTTCAAAGTGGTAAGGTTTGATTTCAAAATTTCATCATTATTTGGGATTATTTTTTGTTTAAGTCTCTATTAGGGGAATTATTTTATATTTATATACTAAAATAAATATATTTCATTCTAATATGGTTATTAATAAACTTTTTCAATTAATAATACAATTTTATCATTCTTTTTTACTTAAAATAATTGATAAAATGCTTTTAATAAAATCTTACTTTATTTCTCTCTTTGGCCGAAAATCATTTTTCAACAAAATCCATGTTTTCTCAAAAATGTGTTTAAAATTTATTTTAAACTTTTAAAAATGATTTATTAAATAAATATTTACACATTTTTTATATTTAATTTTTTTTTAAATTAATCTTCATGTCATTTTCAAAATAAATATCATTTTTCTTTTGCAAAAAATGTGAAAATAATCTTTATTTTAGTCTATACTACATGAACAAAATTTTTCACCATCATGACAACTAAATATTTAAAATATTATTTTACAAGTTTAAAAATATATTTTTCAAATAAAATTATTTTCAAAATATCTTGTGAACTTTTACTTTTAAAAATATTTTTTAAGTTGAATGTTTAGTTTCCTCAAATATGTATTTAATGACATTTTTTGGTACTTATATTTATCAACAAAACAAACACTTTATTGTACATATGGTCTGCTATAGATATATTTTATTGATATAATCCTTATTATTTCCCTATAAGGATTACAATTAGCTTAAATGGGGATGTACAATTTTATTATCATTAGCCATATTACTCTGGATGGTTTATGATTATGTTTATTTAATGGGGTAAGTATTAATATTTTATACGTTAGTCTTTTAATAAGATTTTTTATATTGATTATGTATCACCCCTTACATATGAGAAATGAATTGGACTTATTATGTGATGGATGGGGCCTAGAATTATATATCCCATTGATTAATTGGTAGGTCTCATGAGACAAATTAGGTTGGTTATTTGGTAGAGGCCTTACCCATTTATGTAAGATGTCTTGGAATGAGGGATTGATAGTAATAAATCTTGTAATAATACCTTAATGATATGTTTAAGATTTATAGAATTATACATTCCATCATAATGAATTTTCTCATTGATATTCTATGTGATTGTTTAATTAGTTTGAATATTTATGGTTAAGGTTCAAGATCATGTGATTATTTATATGGAATTATTTAATCATCATTTATTCTGGTCATATTATTATTAAGATATTGATTAAATGGTATGTGTTTTAGATATTTACCTTTCTATTTTTATTATGACTTATATATTCATTACATTCATTATATGCATACACTTACTGAGCATCTGGTCTCACCCCTTTCTTATATTTTATTTTCCCTAGGATACAATGAAGAGTTTTGGGATTGATATAAAAGGATGTCATAAAATGAATTATGGAGATCTCAAAGAAAATTATTTATGTATTTTATGTTTCAGAATATAATTTTAACTTCAAGTGTGTATCTAGTTTTTCAATACTACTAAATTATTCAGTCCTTTGGGATGTGATTTCTTGTATCTAGTTCCAATGTAATAAATTAACCACCATCTCTATATTTAAGAAAATATATTTTAGGGAACATAAAACATTGATAAACATTAAGGATAAGTATATAAGACCATCCAAAAAAAATTTAAGGTAGTGATTTTGTGTTTTTTACAAGAAATAAATCCCATTCCAGATACTACAAGTGGATGTAGTTCTATAATAGATTTACCTAGGAAAAATAACTCCAAAAAGGTCACACTGGTCTTGACCCGATCACCACCTAGTGCTAGATAATGAGCTTTACTAAACTACTAGTTTGACACCCCTTTTGGATAAGATTACAATAAATCAAATTTTCATTACAAACTATTATGAAGGATTTGAAAATAAAAAATATCCCCCAATAAAACATGTTTTTGATTTTGAGATTGGTTATGGATAAATGTTTCAATTTTTGTTAAATGTTTAACTTGTTTTGGGATATAAATTAAGTTTCATGATGTTATGATCTAATATAGTGCATTTCATTGTTTTGAAATGGAACCTAACATAAGAAATAGGAAATTCAATGCACATACTCTATATAGGGATTTTCTTATTGGGAAATTAAAGGAGCTAGAGCTGGCATAGTTATTGGAACTGATAAAATTATAACCATATTAGAGAAGCTAAATTGGAATATAAGTAAAAACCATTCCCTCATAGAGTATATTTATGATTCATCCTGTGGTGTAACAATGTCATACAACTTCATGCATCAACAACCTCCATCAATTAAATGGGACTACGAATACATTTATATCTAAGAAATGGATAAGTTCTTCAGAGAAGATATTTCTAACTCTGTGAAGTCATAAAAGGGATAATATTTTCATGGTAATTTATCATCTCTTAAAAGATATAGATCACTGGAGATCATTTATTAAAAACATTAAGTGTGAAGAATAAATATAAAACAAAGAATAAGAGAATTTCAATGCACTCTTCTTGGAAAATATCTTCCTCATGAAGAATGAACGGATATAGAATAAAGTTATTTTGTATAATAAAAAAATAAGAAGAAAATTTATCTATGTATGGATCCAACATTACAAGGTTATCAATGCATGTTGCAGACTACATACATAATTCATAGAGAAATATTGATCATTTTTTTATGTTCTTAATCTAATCCTAAGAAGGTAATCAGTGTCTCAAAATTTCTCATCATATTATAATATAGTATCATTTGATTTAAATATAGATAAATAATTCTCCCTATGGTATGGATTTTAAGGGAAGGAAGATAAGAATGTGATAGTATAGAAAAAAAAGATAATGGGAAGTGGGAATGAAATATTTTCCCACATGTGATACTCAAGGAAAGAAACACCTTGGTACATGACTAAAAAGAAAATGAGTTTTATTAAGTTTTAGAGAAACATTTCTTCATTATCATGAATGAAATTGTGAGGTAGTATCCCTTAAAGTAAAATGCTTTAATTTTAAGGATATGGGTAACCATTCCAACCAATGCCCCAAGCATCAAGGTAATATACCTCAGAAGAAGTTAAGGGATCAAGGTCAAGCTTCTAATATTGATTAATCCAAAGTTGAATGATTAATTTTCTTGTGTATTTGGATCTAAGAAATTTGTTGTAAAATTATTTATTGATGATATTATAATTATAATAATGAATAAATATAAAAATATTTTACTTCATTAGTATTTCATTAAGGATTTGAAAGAATGTGTTCAATTATACTAAGAAAACTGATTCAGAGGCATGTTGATCTTTTTGGAAAACCCATGGTTAAGGAAATATAACCCTTAATATATTCTATATGTTGAGATAATAATGATAAATATATGTTAATTGAATATTATTGGTGACCATACAATTGGTTAGAAATTTTTTGGTTTATATTATCTTTTCAATAGTTTACTATATGTTTGGATCTATGCAATATATTTGACAACATGAAACATAATTTTTGGAAGCATGCATGTTTTGATTAAGGTTTTATGATTATCAAGGTATTCACATATTTGGAATGTGACATTAATAGCCACTTTATATTTTCTATGTAATATAATACTAATTTAGTTACCTACCTTTAGAATTTTCTGACATTGAATTTAGAGATAAATTTTTTAGATGAGTCTTATGGTTAACTATATAAAGAATAGATTACGTTTAACTTTGGGTGTTATTTGATAACACCTTCTAAAAATTTTGATTTTGCAAAATATTTAGAAATAGGAGGAATGACATGCCATTATAGTGAACTATTAAATATTATTTGAGTAAAAAAATTCCTTTGTGATATTTATTTCTTAGAGTTATAAATTAATTAGAAATTAAACAAAGAACAACCAAAGGATGAAATTTTTCATATGAAATAGAAAGATATCAAGTAAGTACATTTTCATATGTTCATAGTATAGATGGTAAAATAATTCCTCAACTCCAAGAAATGGATCTTGAAACAAAAATATTATACTTGTAAATTTATTTATGATGAATCAAATAGTTCCTTAAATTATCACATATTTTTGGTTTTTTGGTTTTTTAATTTATCTTTATTGTTCACCTTCTTGTGATAAATTACCTCAATCACCTACCATCATTATTTGGTCATTAAACATTTCTTCAATGTCCATGTCTTCACTTTCCACCTATGTTCTCCTACTTGAAAACCTAGTTATTTTATTATTCCAGAGGACCTTAATACTTATTAATATGTCTTATCAAGAGAATTTTTATTAAACCTTCTCACGATGTAGGATTTAAATAAGTGAATTTTTAAATGAAAACCATTGATTATTGAGATCAAGATTAAATTGTGATGAGTTAATTTATTTAAGGGGTATACTTTAACACCTCTACATTTTAAAAAAGGAACATCATGTTCGATACCATGTATAACATGAAATAAAAATATTAGAATAAAATATAACACCTCTAGATTTTATAATATATTTATTTTGAAATAAATTTAATCTCTTAGATATCTTACGATGCACAAAACACCAGGTTTAAATGAAACATGACAGTGTATTAAAATATTATTCTTTAAAAATGACCATTATTACCTAACCATTAAGATGGTGTGTATGAATATAAATAGGTCTAATTAAATTATTTAAATTATGTGATTTAATCATTTATAAAATAAATTAAATGTTAAACTATTGATGATAAATAAAATAATAACTATTTTCAACAGAAAAAAATGATTTATGAAAAACTATATTTTTCTAAATGGAGGATTAGTTATGCATTATGAACATAAATTAATATTTATTTTTACCAGTTTTAAAAAATTTATTGGGATAAAGAAAATTAATTTTGAAATTTGAACTTTAAAATTATATTTTGGATAATTTTTGATAATTTTCATAAAATATTAATTTTTTGATAAATAGTGAAAATACTGAATTTTAATTGAAAAATTATTTTTCATTTAAATTTTTTATAAAGTTAAATTATATTTTATATTGGTTATCAAGTAAAATTGGTACAATTAAATTAAAAATTTACTAATTTTGTTTTTGAAATCATTTTAAAATTTAATTTTCCTATTAAAACATTCAATACATATGTGACACTTTTCTTTGGAAACTAGCTTTTTCCTGACGTTTGTAGGATTAATTTTAAATTGCAATTTTCTAATTATATAAATAAAATATAGAAAAATATCTTCCATATTTATAATATTGATAATTTTTATTATCTAGTAAGGTTAAATTATTTTTTTAATATCATTAAAAGGAAAAAATATTTATAATTATTGTGGTTATGGTGAAAATTGGTTTACTGGGGAGTTAAACTAAAATGATAAGGGAAACTATTACATAGAAACATGTCCAAACCCCATTTTACTAGCACATTTCAACATTATCACCTATAAGGTTTAATAGTTTCACATTTGGTAACTTTTTGTAATGTTAAAAATGTTGGTGTAGTTGATTTATTTCAAAAATACCAAGTGTGTCCTCTCCCACACTTATAAAAGGCCACCCTCTCTCCTCCCCTATTCACAATGAAAAAATCCATTTTTTTCCAATAACTACCCAAATATATTCTTTAAATACATTATTACATACTATATTCTTTTTTTAGATCATATATCTAATCTATCATGGTTTTAGGTTAAAACTAAATAAGTGGCTCGAAGAAGTGATAAAGTTTTCTACTATAGGTTTTAATTTTACTTCTCATTCTTACTCCAACTAATATTTTCTAAATATGTTCAAATAATAAAAAAAATTATTTCATATATAACTAAATTTTATATTTTATGGTCATAACCTATATCAATCTCCACTTCCATCAAATGGAAAACAAAACTGTTGATCATGCGTACAGCAGACTACCACCTCACGAACTGATGTAGATTGTTTTCCATCACCATCTTTCAAGGAGGGATGTAATAATAGATTTAATATATTTATAAAATATTTTTCATATTATTTTACTTACATAATTATCATATAACATATAAATTTTTTCTTTCAATTCCATTATGGATACGATAATGTCGCTCGTGTGTACAGAGGACTAGCTCATCGCGAAGAGATGTGATTTTTTTCCCTTAAAAATTATATAAAAGGTTATAGAGATAAAAATTAATGAATATATTTCATATTTATGATCTAAAAATACTTATTAATGTATAATATCACAACAAATTTTGTACCTTCCAATCCAATATAAAACAGTAACGTCGCTTGTACATACGTGTGAACTACTACCTCCATATAGTGATATAAAATGTTTTTCATTTTATTTTTACATGGTTGGTAATAAAGATAGATTTTATAAATATACATGATATATATAACATAATAATTATTCTTTAAATATTAATTAATATTAATTTTCATTTTATTCTATCTTTCAAAAAAATGGAAACAACATTCATACGTATGTACGGCCTACCGTCTCCATGAATAGTGTCATACATTTTTTGTCTCTAAATTTTATAGATTAAACTAAATAAAAAAATAATTAATATATATGATATTTATATCATGGTTAAAATTATGTATATGATTTTACCATGATCAAATTAAAATGAACAAAATTACTAAACCAAATCATACATCAAAAACAAAGTAATTATCACCTGAAAGAGTGATTTTAACAACGAATCGCTAATAAAAGAGAAAAAAATACTATAAGTAAATAATATATGTTATGATATATATGGGTATGGTAGTATAATATATTTCTAATAAAACTATTTTTATTATAAAGGTTGTTTGAACACATACTATGGAATTCAAACAAGTGGTAGGGGTTTCTCATCTCAATTTTAGTTCCATGAGGCATGCGCCATATTCACCACTTATTCCATTGTGCGGTATATAAAAATCCCATTTTGATATATTATATGATTAATATATTTCTATTAATGTTATATAATGTTTCATTTTATGTTATTTATTTCGTGTGGATTATGATTCAAAGGTCACAAAAGTGTTAATAGTTTATTTCACAATCTAATCATTATTCAGAATTGTTTTCATTTAAGTATCCCTTTGGGGAATAATTTAATATTTATATATTAAAATAAATAAATTTTGTTATAATATAGTTATTCCAGAACTTTTTAAAGTAATTATATCATTTTCTCACTCTTTGGTACGTACAATTATTGAGAAAATGGTGTTAAGAAAATATGAATTTATTTTTCTCTTCACTCAAAAATCCTTTTTCAAAAAAACCATTTTTTCTAAAAATATTTTCAAAAATATATTTATAATTTTAAATATGATTTATTAAAAGCATCTTTACCAATTTTTACTCTTCAAAAAATGTTTTTAAAGGAATATTCATGTCATTTTCAAAATAATCCCCTTTTTACTTTTATTGAAAATATAAAAGGAATCTTTATTTTAATGTGTATAGCATGAATGGAATTTTTCTCCATCATGACCACTCAATGTTTTAAATATTATATTAAAATTTTTAAAATATTAATTTCAAAGAAAGATTTTTTCAAAATATTTTGTAATCAATTAGTTTTTAAAAAAATGAAAGTGAAAATGTTATTTCCCCCAAAAAACATTAATGGGATTTTTATAGAATTTCTAGTCATCAAAAACATTATCCCTTTATTGTACTTATGATCCAATAGAGATAAATTATATTTATATATTCCTTATTATTTATCTAGATATTTTATTATCAGTTTTACTGAGGATGTGACATTTTATTATCATTCACTATATTACTCTAGATCATTTATGAGTATGTTTATCTATTGGGGTAAGTATTAAAATTTCATATGTTATTCTTTTTATATGAATGTTTATGTTGATTATGTTTCCTCTCTTTTATATAAGTAATTAATTGGACATATTAATTGATGGGTGGGGCTTAGAATTATATATCCCCTCAATGTATTGATAGGTTTCAAGATAAAAAATATATTGGGCATTTATTTGAGGACTTACCCATTTGTGTAATATTTCTTGGCATGAGGAATTGATGATAAAAAATCCTAGAATGAGGACCTGAGGGTTTTTTTGAGATGTTCATAATTATTATTTTCATCATTATGAATTCAATAATTGATATTCCATATGATTATTCTATTAGTCCTAATATTCATGTTTAAGTTTCAAAGTCATGTGATTATTTATATGGAATTATTTTATCATCATTTATTCCTTCCATATTATGCTCATGATATTGATTAAATGGATTTTGTTTCATTTGTTTACCTTATAATTTTGATTATGCCTTATTGTTTCATAGCTTACATTGTATGAATACCCTTACTAAGCATCTGATTTTACCCATTTCTTATGTTTCATTTTCCCTATGATACCAAGAATTATTTATTGATTTATATTTAGGGATTCACTAAGGACAATAATGGATATCTAAAATAAAATTCTTTTTTTATCTCATGTTTTACAATATAATGTGAACATCAAGTATGTATATAGTTTATAGAAACTACAAAACTATTTTGTCCTTTGATATTTATAGTGTCTCAGGCTTAACATACATGTATATTACATCATTTTAGATGAATATTTAACACATTACAAAATTATATTCTTTTGGACTATAATAGTTTTGTGTCATTATAAATTTATAAGAATAATCTTCTATCCTAATGAAATATCTTTAAAATATACTTTAAATATATTCCCCTTTAGTAATTCTACTAAAAACATTTATTCATAATCTATGGAAGGGAATCATAATAAAGGGGTGATATAAAATTCTCAATAATTGTAGAAAAGGGATATATGTACAAATAACATGATCATAAGTGCATGAGAAGAGGATAATATCATTAGAAGATCATACCCTACATATCAAAGATCATAATCAAGATTCGTGGAATAATTATTTTTGTTCATAAGAAATGAATCATAAATAAATCAAAACGAACAATCCATTTGATAATAACAAAGGCATAAGAAATAGAATTTGTGGCAAACTCATAATAATATAAAAACTTATTTTAAGGATACCTACCAAGACCTTTATAACATGTTAGGCTTGGTCTAATCACCCACACACCTACTTCAAGATTGGGCTACCAACTCATGTACCCCTCTTGTTTTCAATATTGGTCTATAACCCACATACCCTTTTGTTTTTATGCCTGGGATGCAACCCTTATACACTCTTTTTTTCAGACATGGGCCATAATCCATCCACCCTTTTGTTTTTTGATTGGGCTACAACCCATGTACCCTCTTATCTTTTGGATTTGGTTCTAAATGTTCTACCCTGTTTTTTTGGTCTTGGGATATAACCCATGTACCCTATTGTTTTTTGGCTTGGAATACAACCTGTCTACCCTATTTTTTGTCTTGGGATACAAATCAAAAACCCTCTTGTTTTTGAGCTTAGGTTATAACATGTCTAACCTTTTTTTGTTTTTCTTGGGATACAACCAACATACCCTATTGTTTTATGGATTGGGATAAAACCAATATACCCTCTCATATTATATAACATTTATCATCACTAAATTAATTGTAGTGAGATATAGGTCCAACCCGTTATATAATGAAATCATAAATGGATGTTCCACAATATCATAAAACAATCATCATATCATGAACTATAAAATTAGGGGTTTAATAAACATCATGTCATAATCCATGAAATTAAATGGGTATCATAAACATTTGATCATATCATTCCCTAGGAAAATATATAGGTTTCATAATGATTTCATCATAGAATAACTTGTGAAATAAAACTTGTTTTAGAAGCATTTTATCATTGAATATCCTGTGGATTAAAAATAATTTTTTTCTAAAAATAACCTTAAATATAAACTATTAAAATATATAATAATAATGGTTTCCTTAGATCATATTCATAGTAAATTGTAAAATAAATCAAATTATTTCATATTATGTGGATAAATAATTTTAAATATCACTTGGAGCACTTCACAAGGAAATTATCTTTTCTTTAAAAATCATTCTCTTTAAGACATAAAACTTTTTTAAAATAATTTTCTTCATAAAACAATATTAAAAAATATTAATTAATATTAAAAAAAATTCAAACATTTCTTTATTAAATTATCTTTTTCTCCTTGAAATTTTTTTTAATCATAAAACATTTTAAAAACATTTTTCTTTGAAAAAAACATTGAAATTTTATAAGTGAAACTTTTAAAAACATTTTACACACAATTTTAAAACATAAATCATTTTAAAATTCATTTTTTAATTAAAATTATATTAAAATATCATTTAAAAAAATTAAAACATTTTAAGAAAACATGGTTTTTCAATAAAATAGATTTTCGACCAAATAGATAGATAAAGTCATGGTTTTTTAAAATCCTTTTATTAATCATATTAAGTAAAAAAGGGTCAAAATGGTATAAATACATGAATATACAATTAATAAAAATAGGATAAAAAAATTCTTGATATTTCTTGATATATGGATCCTAATATTTCATCAATGTAAGCATAATCATAAAAAATCTTGATAAACGATGAGATTATAGCAATAAAATGTTACACATTTCTATCATTGAATCACAATCCCCAAAAAGGAATAAAATTAAATAAAGCTTAAAATATAATAAGAATAATTATATTCAATATATAAAATGTTACATGTAATTACATACACCTCATAGAAGAGTATAGGTTCATAACATGGCATGTGTCTCAAAGAAGAAAAATTGAGGAAAAATTACTTTTCCAATATGATAAATTTTGAAACATAAACCCCATTAAAGATAGATCCTAAAATGGATATGTAAATACCCATAAATTTAAGTATAATAATCATATAATACATTCATGGGTATTATATAGACCACACAAAATAAACAAGTGATGAATATGGCATAAGTCTCACAAAAATAAAAGTGAGACTATAAATCCCCTTACTACTTGAGTAATATTTGAATCGTGAGATATATGAAATAATAACATAAATTGAAAATTTTAGTATCATTAAAAAAATTAAATTAATTATATAAATTTTCATATGTAATTTTTTACACCACACAATAAGAATAAGTAGTAAATATAGCATATATCTAACAGAAATAAAAGTGAGATGAGAAAACTCTTACCTTAAGTTTTGACTTTCTTTGTAAACATTAAAATAAAATGAATAATAAATATAAGTTTATTATAAATATAAAAAATAAATATATTATTATATATAATAACATATATTACTTTATTTTTAATTTATATTTCCCTTTTATTAAAAATTTTATGTTAAAGTTACGTTTTGGGTAATAAACGCTTTGTTTTTAAAATATGTTTTGACCTGTTATTTTTTATCTTCATACTTAGATAATTATTTAATTATTTAAAGAATATAAAAAATGATTTAAATATCATATATATTTAGTATATATTTACTTATAATAATATATAAAATATATAAATGTGAAATTAAATACTCTATTCATGGAGATATTAATCCATACGTACGCATGAACATTGAATCCATTTTCATGGTGTATTGAAATAAAGTAAGTGAATGAAATATTGGTATATATATATTATAATTAAATTATAATTATTATTTCATATATATCCTATAAATTTAATAAAACCATATTTAATACATTCCATGTGAAGTGTGAACGAATCACATCGCTTTGAGGAGGTTGTAGTCTACACATCCTCAAACGAAGTTATCCTATTTCAAAAAAAATAGAAAGAATGAAACTATGTGTTATGTAATAATTATAGAATAATAATTAAATCATAAATATCATATATTTCATATAAAAATATAAATTACATCATTATTTCCATCCTTGAAAGGTCGGAATGGAAGAATAGACGACATCGGTTCTTAAGGTGGTAGTCCACCGTACACATAAACAATGATTGAATATCCCATTTTATAAAAGTGTGTATGTGTGTAGGTAGAACCCTTAACCTAAAAACTATAATTATATTTATTATACTGAGGTTATTATATAATCTTGTAATACCAATAATTTATTTGGTGGAGAAAAAAAATAAAACAAAAGTGCTTATGGAAGGATGTTACCAATTCTTTGGGAAGCTTCTTTTGGTTTGCACCAAAGGGCTTCCTTGGTTGGCTTTATGCCAAAATATTGTCTTATATGATGAAAAAATGAAATTTGGGAGAATATTTTAAGATTTTTTTTCTCAAAAAAAGGGGCTTGAGATGTGTGAATAAGTGAGTGGGTGAGTTCCCTTTTATAGTGGATGAGGAGTGACATTGTTGTAAATATTAAAAGGTGAACACTATTGGGATGTCACCCTCACATCAGGCACATACAATAATAGTTAATTTTGTAAAGGGATTATATGTTCTAAATATGGCAATAAAAAGTCTTTTTTACATGTTTCAAGGTTATTTTTTCTCTTATGTTAATGTTTAACCGCTAAGTAAACTCGTTTTTACCTCAATCGCTATAATTAATTTTAATTAATTTCTGTAATATTTTTTGTCAAAAACTAAGATAAACTTTATATAAATTATAAATTTTTATTTTTACAAATATTTAATCAATTATTAAAAATTATAACCATATATGTGGTATAAATGAATTAAAAATTAATCCCATAGATGGGATGAGACAATGGGTTTTTAATGTGTAAAAGTTAAAAAGATTCAAAAGTTTTTATATCCAATTACAATGTGATATTGGTTCCAATGACATAAATTGGATTAATTTATGTATAATTTATCTATTTATTCTTTAACGAAAAATTAAAATATAATTTATATATATAAATAAATAAGATGAAATATTATTTTTCAATTAAATTTCAGTGTTTTTTCGTTATTCATCAAAACATGAAACTTCTTAAAAAATAAAAAAATCTCCCAAAGTAAATTTTGGTATTATTATTTCAAAAAGAATTTTATTTAATCAAATAAAATATATAAAATTTTCAAATTTTAGATTTAAAATAGGTGCAGCATTAAAATTTGGTCAAATTATCTTTTAGAAATATATATATATTTATATACATACATAAGATTGGTTTTATTCTTATCTCTTGTCCAAAAACACATAATATAAATGTTGACAAGTTAAATGAATATAATATATATATATCATTAAAATAATTTATCAATAATTTTTTAATTAATTTATTGAGGTAAAACATGTTTTATTTCATAAATATAGTTTTTCAGAAAACTATTTCACATATTTTCAAAAGGGATTTATTTTAATTTCTAGTTAATTGGTTGTAAAATAATTTTTCTAATATAAATTTAAAAATAGTATTTTTATAATTTAACAAATCTTACTCATAAAAGAAATTCCAAAGGCTAGGTAAAACTATAATAATATTTTAATATTATTATTTATCGTACACTGTAGTTTGGTAAAACTAAGTCTTACATGTCATGAAAGTTATCAAAGGAACTCATAATTGTGTGTAATATAAGGAAAACATTGTATTGTGTGTACTTAAGGATAATATAATTGTTTCATGTATAATAATCTTGAATTTTTGTTGCATAAAAAGAAATAATAACTTGGTGCTTTCGTATAATACAACCTATATTCTGTGTGGCATGAAATGGAAAACATCAAAAAGTTTAAATTAGTTAAAAAATATATTTCACAAAATATCAATGTGATATATTCTACCCCCATTAAAATTAATTTTACCCTCCAAATTATTTTGCGTTATAAAATTTTAATACTTGTATGTTTCTTTTATAGAAACTCACATCATAAAAATAAATACTAAAACTTCATTTAAACAAATATAGAACCATAATTGTTTCCCAAAGTAAATCATAACTAGGTTTCTATATATGATAACATAGGTTGGAAGTGATTATTTGAAATGGGTGATAATTTTAAATAATTATAGAGAGTGATAAATGTCATTGATCACAAGAAAGTAAAAGATCAATGAACGACTAAAAATCCACATGGATTGATAAATAGAATATGATCTTGATATGTGGTTTCAACAAGGGGAAAGCAAGTCCGGAGGAGCACATACAGACTTGGTACAGGATGTCTATTTACTTTTAGGATCCCATCAAGGACAACCCATAAAAGGAGGTTACCTATATTGAATGGTATTTATTTAAGGTCAAAAATTAAAACCATTCTAAATTGGTTTGGAATAGATTGATAATTTTTTATGAGGTCTGAATTTCTCTATATTATGAACTTTTATGGTTTCCCAATTTTTTCTTAAAAGTTATTTTGAAATAAAAAAATATTAAAAAAATAATACCATTTTGGTTTATAGATTGAGATAATTAGAAAAAAAATAAACTAATAAATACCATTTAATTCTCAACGAATGGATATTGTTCCCACTATATAAGATACTAACTAATCCATAGTAATTCATCAATATCTACCAAAAAATACCAAAAAATGATATTATTATATTCATATCATGTGTAATAATTTTCTGCAAAACCTTGGGGAATTGAAACAAAATAATGGGTAAGCTCAAATTCTCAGTAAAAGAAAATATACAACTAAGACAATCATAGAATAAACAAGGAATAAATATTATTTCATGAATAAGTAATCATCATAATTTCATAATCAATTATAAATGATATCATATATCCAGAGATTTAAATTAAAATAAATAGATCGCATAAATAATAATAACTGAATTCTTGGTGATGTAAGTCATAATTCCTAATAACTTGATCTTAATGTTAATGCCTCGACTAAGACATTATTATTGTTGTTGAGATCACGGATAATAAATCTTTCTGAATTGGGAAGAAAAACATCAAATACAAAAACATGTCTATCTCATGGGGGCCATCGATAAATCAACTATCTATATAATTCCTATCCACACCCTTCACATTTTAATGTCCTATGAATTCGTCATATGAAATAATGAGTAAAAATTATATAATGAACTTTGATAATAATTATCTATATGGGAATAATAAAATACATAATTATAGTACTTTACACCCTGAAAATATGTGGGATAACATGATAATGATTAACCCAGTGAAATAAGGTGGATAGTTAAACAATACATAGTTAAATTTCCTAAGTAATCAAAAAACAACTCTATTGAAATAACACATATACATGTTTTAAATAGTTTTCCCATCAACAAATGAAAAAGATTTCAGTGTAAGTATCCCACAAAGTTAAAAATTTCTAGGGTAATGGTATATGTTCAAGTCAATAATTGTTCCATTCAATCAACTTATGACATCTAGATGAACACCCTTCAATCAAATGATTGGAAAATAGGGCATTCACACAGAAAATTTGTTAGAATAAAAGTTATATTTATTCATGGTGGATTTTTAGGAAATAAAAAGGTAGTGATGGATAATATCATTGATAGAAAAGATAATTACATAATCCATTTAGATAAATAAGGTATATGGATGTGAAATAACATATTCCTAGACTAATAAATTAAACATAAAAGGATTTTTATATGGATGGAAAATATACTTTCAAATTAATTCAATGAACAATGTCACACAAAAAGAGATCAATAATAGAACTGTTTGATTCCTTGAGTTAAATCCCCAAAATTATAAATACATATAATTATTATAGAATAAATCATGTAACATAACTCCCATTATTTTAAATCCTTTTGAATATGATAAGGAAAATTGAGGTGAAAACATAAAAGAGAATTTAGAAAACATTTATAACATGGATGTAAAATAAAAAATTGCATGCCTATTTCAAAAGAAATTTTGGAAAATCTGAAATGAAATATTTTAAAATATTTTACCTCAAAAAATAATAACTTCTAATGGATTCATAAATGTTAAATAAATTTTTCTATAGAAAATATGGAGTAAAAGATAAAACATTTTATTGTGAAAAGAACCTTTTTAATGACTTTGAAATCAAATTTGTTGAAAACCTATATAGTAAAACTTTTTTATGTATAAAAAATTCAATTTTTCATAAATATTATTATAAAATAACATATAATAAAATATTATGGTTGGAGAACCATTGAAAATTTAAAATGAAACATTATAACTAAAGTAATGAAAATTGAGTTACCAAAAATCTTTTTTATTGGGGTAACAATTGAATCAATATTCATTTGAATAATGGAATATAATTTTTCATATTATATCTAATAAAATAAACAAAAATTATAGTAATACATTCATAGGTATTGAATACATCATAAAAGGAATACATGGTGCAAAAATTACATTATGTCTCAAATAATCAGAATTGAGGATAATAAAACTCTTACAACCTTTACAACTTTAAAGACAAAACTGATTGAAAGACATGATTTCAAATAAAAAATTAAAAAAATTATTAATGATAATATCATCATAAAAAATATTAAATATTATGTTGATACACCATTCTAAATAAAACATTGTGTATAATAAGAAGTATGTCTTAAGAAATTAAAATTTTAAACAAGAAACTCATACATTTTATCCTTGCTTCCACAAACACACTCTTACCTAATGTAAAAAATAGTGATGTATTAATAACTTATTTAATAACCTTAATCAAATATTTTTTATTTTTAAACATTATTTAAAATCCATATCTGTATTAAATTTAGTTATTATTACCTATTCTCAATATCGGGTGTAAGTAATCTTGATCGTTTTGAATTATTTTTTTGTAAAAAATGGAGTTGGTATTCATTCTCATTAAAATTTTCAGAAATAAAATATCATTAAAGTATCTTTAATATATATTCCATGATATTTTAAAAGTTATAAATTTATTCCATGACAATTTCAGTTACATACCGTGAATATTAAATTGGCGATTATCATGTTTCAGTGATTATTAACAAACGAAAGGTGTTTTCTTAATTAATGAGTTTAATAATAATGTTAACATAAAATAACAAAAAATAACTTATTATGTATATATATATATATCATATATTACTATAAATTAAATTATCATAGTCATCCATGATATAAATTTATATCACGGTTCAAGTAGGTTGTCAAACCAACCCAAACAAGAACATTCCATAATTAATAGATGATTATGAAGTGGTTTAGTTATAATATTATTATCAACAACTAATGATCTTATTAAGTGTTTATTAGTTTTATATAACATAATTTTAATGAATTATAAGATAAAAATATGAAATTATTTCATAGTATGAAGGAATAATATTTCTCTCTTAGAACGCTCTTTAGGACAGTTGAATTTACCATGGTTCATTATTTATAATATTATTAATAGGTTGTCCAATTTTTCATTATATAAAATTAATAATTTATTATTAATAATATTTATCCCCTAAATCCAATCTCATAACCTGACATGTAAGGAGATTATGAAAAGAAAAATGAAAATCAATTGTTCCTTGGAGGTGATAGTCCACACGAACGCATGGAAAATGATTTCATTTTGTATAGAATAGGGGAAATTAGTAATATGGGTTATCATTTAATAATATAAAACAAGTCATAAATATAATACTTATATTTTAAATTCCTTATTATTACCATCCTTATAATGTGTTGATGGAAAATGAAATGTGTTCTGTCGTGGAGGCAGTAATCTGCACAACACATGAATGATTGTTTTTTTTTCTTAATAGAAAAAGGGAAAGTTATTTAATGCTTACAGCATCATTATAATAAAGTAAAATTATATTATTATTTTTAATTTTGTCATTTAAGGATGGTATAATTTAATTTTATGAAAAATAAGTGCACATAAATAAATAGTAATGAGAAAGGAGTTACGAATTTATGCCTCACTTCTTGGATTATCTATTTTGCAAAGTGAGTTAAGACATTGAGGGATAGTATTTTTAGAGTAAAAGATACTTTTGAAGGTTAATAGAAATTTTTTTGAGAGTTTTGGTCTTTGGTTTCTCTTAACTTATTGGGTTGTGGTGTGGGAGGAAATGAGGAGATGAGTGCTCCTTTATAAGTAAATCGGGATGGTATTTTTTTAAATACCCAAAATTTTTAAATAATGGGAAGTCACTCTCAAGGAAAGTAGCTCAAAAATTAAAAAAATAATGTAGAGTTTAATTTATATGTTTGGTAAATGCCTCAAACACTCATTTCCACTCATCTTTTAAACATGTTTGTAGCCTTTACCTCTTAGTAAAACTCTTTTTACCACATCTGATTTTTACCAAGGTAACCACTTTTTTGCAAAGTAATTTACCCTTTAAACATGAAAAGAGATTGGCCCTTATTACAAAATTTGGAAATAATTATTATAAATTTCAAATCAATTTTTTTATATTAATTTTATAAAAGTGATAAAAATAATAATTTTGAAATTTTAAATGTATAATGTATTAAAAACAATTTTTTGAAAAATATTACTTAAGTCCTAAAATGTAAAATATGGGTTTTTAAAATTAAAAAACATTTTTAAAATTTTAAATTCACTTATAGAATATATATTTTTTCTTATAAAAGGTTTAATTAAGTTTTAATTCATTTTTATATACTAATAATGTCATAAGAGTCATGTTATTTGAAAAAATAGTATTTTCACTATTCACCTAAAATCAATCTTTTTAGAAAAATCCCAAAATTTCATCTGATGAAAATATTACTATGATGAATAAAAAATAATTTTTATCTTATAATATAAACATTACAAAATTTATAAATTTAAATTTTAAATAAGAATATGAGATATAATGAAAAACTATTTTTACGTAAAATTAGTTTTTTAGAATATTAACCATTCTCATTAATATTTCCTATCATTTACTAATTAAATTTGTATTAACAAATTATTAATTTAAAAAATATATTTTCATCATTAATCAAAAATTTCTTAAAATAGAATTTTGTATCACATGAAAAGGAAATATTAAAATAAATACATTTTTAAGAATAAAATGATTGTATTAGTATTTGTAGTTATACCAATTGAATTTCATTCAGATTAAAAGTAGAGTTTGTTTTATTTCTATCAATATTTCATAAAGTGGTTAATCCTATTCAATATCACTAATTCAATGGATATGTTTCAATGTTCTAAACATACCATTGCTTCAATTTAGTTCATTATTACGTGAGGAAAAAATTATCAAACAAAATTTTTATTTAATAAAACTATACAGTAACATTTTGGGTTGTTAAATCCCCCCCTAAATAATTTTTCTCCCATAATTAAATTATTTATCATTGAGTAAATTAGGTGAGTTTTTTTAAAATATTCATCATTCTAGGTAAAACCTCTAATATAACATCTACCTTTCTCTCTTATGCTATATCAATTTATATATCATTCTTCGAACAAAATTTTCCATTTATACAATCATATACCCTAGTATGTATATGTCTAGATCATGCATTATCTAAATGTATACCTTTTCAAAAACTATTTGATCCTTTAATACATTAAGTCATAGTGAGACCATATATTATTCCCAAAATTAACATTATCTTTAAACCACAAATGATATTATCCATTAGTTCATACGGTAACACACTAGTCAATAAATGTATCATAATCCCAAAAATTTGATAAATTTCACTAAAAATATCATATATCACTTTTTCATTAAATCAATAATTAATTCCAAAGTTATCAATACTATCTAAATCACTTTTACCAAAATCAATCAACCATTTTTTACCTCAAAATAAAACATATATTAAACCTAATAGTAATACATACCTCAATTATGTGTTTCTAAATAGTTATCCTAAAAAATATAACCTTGTCATAAAATCATTTTTCATGTTTATTAACAATATATCATATATGTTTACAATCCTTTAAAGAAAAAATTATAATAAAACAATCCTTAGTTATTTCACATAATTATTATAACTTTTACAATATACTAGAATACCATCAATAAAAATCACTCACTGGTAAAAATATCTAAAAGTATCAAGAATTAATTTCAATCAAGATATCAACCACATTATATTAGGTAATACTAGGATAATAAAATTTTATATCATAATTATAATATACTAATATTATCAACCATTTAAGTATTATGCTTTATTTAGTTATACGAAACATGGTTTCTTGATACATACTATTCTTGACTTAATTTTCATGGTCATATTTCAGCCAAAGACTAAATCCAAAGTGATTAGGATAATATAAAATATATTCAATATAAATGATTATATAAATATGAAACCTTAATATTCTCTAATGAAGCATTCATTTCATATATTTATAATTATAATTCAATATAAATTGCTTTAAGTTAGTTTCTATTGTACATATTAAACAAATCCTTTAAATTAATTAATAAATAAATCTTTTAAAAAGGTTTGTAAATTGAATTTTATTGATCAATTAATATACCTCATGAGTGTCGAACAATGTTTTTATTTATTTCTCTTTCTTGTGCACCAGGTGATGATTGAGTTAGTACTCAATCTTCTCTTTTCAATGTTATTACCCCTAAGTTACATCTATGTTACTTGTAGTATATAGATATGAATGTAAATTCTAGGAGAAGAAAAAAATCTATTATTTACCAAAACATTATTATTTTATCCTATACTTAGTCTTATCACTTTATATTATCCCTAGGGGTTTTACTAAAGTAATATTTTCATAATCCCCTATAAAACATGTCTCATTAACATGTCATTAAATCATATACTATCTCAAATGGTTATTTATACCATTTAAATTATGATCAACTTTAACTTATTAATAGTTAAATTATCCTCAAAAAATACCCTAATATCTAAATTTATCTAAAGCCTACTCTAGTACAAATATTAGAACCCTAGATCCACACTCATAGATCTAGTGTCTTAAACACATATTTACATATTGGCTTTGATACCAACTATAGATTAACAGAAATATTTATCCCATAAATACTTGAAATAAAAAAATATTTCATTAAATACATTTTCAATGACTATTAGGTTTATATATTAAAGTAATTAGGAAAAAAAATATGAACTATTAAATCCCATGTCATTCTTGACTAATGGACAATTTTCAACTATATGAGATACTACATGATCCACAATAAGTATTCCACATCTCTCATAAATACCCAAAACAAGTTATTATTCTAGTCATATCATGTGTCATACTTTTATTCATGACCTAAGGAAATGGAAATATAATAAGGGGTGAGATCAAACACTCAATAAGAGAAAACATACTATTGAGGAAATCATGTAATTAAAATGGAATAAATATTATCGAAGGAATAAGTAGTAATCATAATGTCATAATTAACTAAAACTGAGAAAATGATATATCTACGGATAGAAATAAAAATAAATAGATCACATGTATAATAGTAACTGAAATCATGGTGATAGAATTCATAATATCTAACATCTTGATCTTACCATCAAAGAATCATCCAAAACATCATTCTTATCATTGAGACTATAGTAAAACAATCGTGATAAATTGTGTAGACAAGAACCAAATACTCAAACATGTTTTTATCATTACAAATATAAATGAATTGAGGGTTTATATAATGATAGTATCCACATATCACTTGATTAAGTCCAATGTATTCATCATATTATATAATGAGTAAACATTATGTGATCAACTTTTCCAGCAATCATCCTCATTAGAATAACAACATATTGAATGCCACAAATTTTATATATGTTTATAATAGGGATAAAATTATCATAACTCATCCAAATAAATAAAGCATATTGTTAAATAATACATATTCAACTTTGTTTAGTAATCAATAATCATCCATATTGGAATGATACATATACGTATTTTCAATAGTTCCCAGATTAATAAATTGAATATATTTAAATGTTATAATATCTTAAGATAAAATTGTATAGAGTAATTTTATATAGTTAAGTCAATAATTTCACCAATAAATAAATTTATTTTATCTATTCAAACACCCTTAAATCAATGTAATGGAAAATGAGTCATTCATAAAGAAAAGGCATTGGAAAAAAAAAGTTATACCTATTTATGATGTACATTTAAAAAAGATAAAGGTAGGGATCAATAATATCATTGATAAATAAATAACATTATATAAGAAATCTAGATAAATGAGGTGAATGGTTTCAAAATATTATATCCCCAGTGTAATAAATTAAAATTATAAGTATGTTGATATAGATGATAAAAATCCTTGTAAAATAATGCTTTGAATAGTATCACATAGGAAGAGAGCAAGAATCTAACTATTTGATACCATCAGTTCATTCCCATTAACTATATATATATATATATATTCTTATTATATAATAAATCATGTATCAAATATCCGATGACTGTAGATCCTTTTGAATATGAAAAGTGAAATATAGGTTAAATCTTAAAAGAGATTTTATAATGCATTTTTAACATTGACGTAAAATATAAATATGCATGTCGGTTTAAAAAATAATTTTTTAAAATGTTAAGTGAGATATTTTGAAAAAATTTACTTTTAAAGAGAATCTATAATAATTTAGACTTAAAAATGACATAATATTTTTTATAGGAAATGCAGACCAAACATAAAACACTTAATTATAAAAGAAACCTTTTAATAATTTAAAATTACATTATTGGAAACTAATATAGTAAAACTTTATTTTTTATTAAAAAATAAATTTCCAAAAGATTATTCAAAAATACAGTATACTAAAATATTATGATGGGAGTTCCCAAGAAAAGTTCAAGGTAAAACATTATAACTCAGTGAATGAAAATTGTGCAACTAAAAAACCTTGATATTGGGTTAATAATAGAATCAATAGACATTTTAAGAATAGAATATGATTTGTCTTAGTATATCCCATTATATACAAAAAATTATGATAAAAATACATTAATGTGTAGTGAACACATGATACAAGTAAAATATGGTTCATAAAAATGTATTATGTCTCAAAGAATTAGAATTAAGACCAAGAAAACCCTTAAAAACATAGATACATTTGATTCAAAATCCCTTAAAATATATTATTTAAAAGGAAACAAAAAATACCATGATATATGAGATAATAATGATTAAAAATATTAAAGGGTCATAAGACACACCATTATAAAAACACAAGGTGTAGATTAAGAAATATTTCTCATGGAATTGAAAATTGAGACAATAAACCCTTAACTTTTATCATAGCTTCCATGAATACACTATAAAATTTTGTATAAAAAAATTATATATATTAATAAATTATTGCATAACCTTATCATATATTTTTATATTTATTCTCTTCATTTATAGTTCTTATCTATATGAATTATAGTTATTTATTTTCTATTTTCAATATCAAGTGTAAGTAATCTTGATCATTTTGAACTAGTTTCCTAAATAAGGGTGTTAGTATTCATAATTGTTAAAAATTTCACAATTATAAGACAATTAAATGTACTATAATATAATTTAAATTGTATTTATAATGTTATAATTTCATTCCATTTTAGTTTTTTTTACAAACATGAACATGATATCAATGATGATCATGTTTTGGTGATTTTTAATAAATGAAAGGTGGTTTATTAATTAACGTAGTTAATAATAATGTTACCATTAAAGAACCAAAAAATAATAATTATTTAATAATTTATCTCATATATTATTATAAATTTAATTTCCATAGTCATTTGTGATATAAATTTATATCTTTGTATAAGTAAGTGGTTAAACCAACCCAACCAAGAACATTCTATAATGAATGGATGAGTCTGAAGTGATTTAGTTGTAATATCATTGTAGAATAAGAATAATGATCTACTTTTCTTATGTGATATATCATAATTTGGAAGAACTATAATATTTCTAATATGAAATTATTTTATTGTATTAGGAAATCATCTTTTTATCTTAGAATGCTCTTTTGGATAGTTGAGTTTTCCATTGTTTTTCATTACTCATATTGGTAATAGGTTGTAAAAAAATTCTTTAAAAAACAATATTAATTTATAAATAATTATATTTATCCATTAAACCCACTATCGTTTCCATCCATATAAGGAGTTAATGAAAATAAAAATTGAAATCAATCATTCTATAGAGGTGGTAGTCCAAAAGTATGCATGGAAGATGATTTCATTTTCCATAGAATGGGGAAAATAAGTAATATGGTTTATCATTTTACAATCTAAAATAATAATAAATATTTTACTTATATATTAAATTCTCTATTAATACCATTCTTATAAGTCTATTCAAAAAAATGAAACATGTTGTATTGTAGAGGTGGTAGTCCGCACATTGCACGAATGACGATTTCATTTTTCTTAATAGAAAATGGAAAGGTGGTTAATTCTTGTAAAATAATTATAATATCATTATATTATAATATTTTTATTTATTTCATAATTTTTATATGGTGTAATAGTTTTTTATGAATAATAATTGTATATAAAGAAATAGAATGGAGGAAGGAGTGGTTAGAAATTTATATCTCACTTCTTGGATTATCTCTTTTCCAAATGATGTTAAGCATTTTAATGATGGTATTTTGAGGAGAAAATCACCTATTAAATGTGTAAAAAATCATAATATTTTTTGGAATATTTTTTTAATTTAGAGGGTTTTTGTGTGATGGGAAGTGATGAGAGAAGTGCTCATTTTATAAGTGAAAAGGAGTGGCATTTTTGTCAATACACAAAACATTTCAATAATGGGATTTCACTCTAATGATAAGTAGCCCCAAAATGGTTAATAATGGATAAAGTAAGGAATAAGTTCTGTCAAGGCCTCAACACCCATTACCACACATGTTTTAAACATGTTTGTGGTATTTCTATATAGGTTAAACAGTGTTTACCAAATTTGATTTTTACAGAGGTAACTAGTTTTTAGAAAAGTAATTTATCCTCTATGGTTAAATACAAATTGGAATTTATTATATAATTTGTATTTAGTTATTCCAAATTTTAAATCCATTTATTATATTAATTTTAAAAAATGATAAAAAATAATTTTAAAATACTAAATGTATAATGTACTAAAAACAATTTTTTTAAAAAAAAATAACATCAGTTTTAAAATATTAAATATGGGTTTTTAAATTTAAACCTAAATTTTTAAAATTATAAACCCCCTTATAAAATAAATATTTGTTATTATAAAAATGTTTCATTAATTTCCAATTCATCCTTATATACTAATAATGTAATAAAATTCATATTATTTTTAAAAATGATATTTTACATTGTTTAGCTAAAACTAAATATTTTAAAAAAATACCAAAAAAATACCTCTTAATAATATATTACTATGATGAATAGGTAAAATATTGTCAATTTTTTAAAATTAAAATTTTAAAAATTAGAAATTTAACTTTTTAATAAAAATATGACATATAATGAAAAAATATATAGTAAAATATATTTTTAGAATATTAACCATTCTCATTCATATTTTCCATAATTTACTAATTAAATTAGTCTTAAAAAATAATTTATATAATATATTTTATAATCAATAATAATAAGTTTCTTTAAATATAAATTCATATTATATAAAAAATAAAAATTTATAATAATACATTTCTAATCATAAAATAGTCATATTAGTCATTTTACCTACAAAAATTTAATTTAATTCATATTAAAAGTTGCATTTATTTTCATTCTATAAATATTTTACAGAGTGCTTAATCCTAATCATTCCTTATAATTCAATGGCTAGTTTTTGATAGTCTAAACATATCATAATTTCATTTTATACTTTAGTGAAAAGTCCTCGACCCTAGTAACCCAAAGCCAATGGTTAATTTATTATATTAGCATAAGATATAAGAAATTGTATCTAAAAAGACTATATATTTTATTAGTATTAGTAAAATAGATACATACAGTAGTCTTTCATTACATTTGAAAACATAAATTATAACAAATTGAATGAAAATATTCAATATTCTTGTACTCATTTAAATATTCCTTCTTTATATACGGGAGAAAGAAAAAAAATAATAGTGAGCTAAAATGCTCAGTAAGGGTTGCATACAGTAGAATCTATTATGAATCATTAATGTATAATCAATATGTTAAGTTAAATAACTAAAAACACATTCTATTTAATTAATAACTTGAACATGAAGAATGATATGGTAGGAATAAATGATGATCATATAAAGCCATATAAATACTCTGTTGGGACTAAGTTAGCTGGAAAAGTTTTCTTGAAGCTGGAGAAGTTTTTTTATCAAAGTAATTGTATTTTTTGGTTGAATTAGTTTAAGATGAATGGAAAAATCACATCACTTTTTATTTGGTGAATTTAATATCATCCACTGTATTCAAAATAATCAGAGTCACAATGCTTGAAAAGGTAAATCGTATTGAGTAATAATCTTGTTGGAAGTAAATGGTCATCAGATTCATCTTGAATATGTTATGAATGATTTTTCATAATGGTGTATAATCAGAGTCTTCATGACTATGATAAAATAAGTTTGATGATGCTTTTCTAGTCTTGTCATTCTCATAAATAACATGTATTCAAAAAACATGTGATGCAAGATTGATGAAAAGAATGAGTGAAAGAGATACATCCAATTATATTAAGGTTTATCGGATATGGATGTAAATAAAAAAGGGTAATGGAGATCATATTCATGTCAATAATTTTAAGGATAAGATAGAAATGAAGTTATTGAGAAGTTACAAAACTTTCCAATGTAATAATTATTATGCTAAAGTTTTTCTCAAATATATTCAAAATCTTGAAGGAATCTATAATACAAGAAAAAGTTTCTGAATGAAGGATGTTGATGAATTTCAATCTACAAAAACTGGTCCATCATATTCGATATATCATTGTATTTAGGAAAAATTGATTTCAACATGACTAATGGTAAAGGAATTGAGTTGAAGCCAATGAAAAATTTAATGATGAAGACTGATAAATAATATCGTAAAACATTTAAGATGGTTGAAACTTTTGTCAAAGGGAGAGCTTGAATCCTGAAGGGTAGTGAGATCTATGAAAAATGTGAGAAACCAAAGGTACTGTTTTTTTGTCAGACCAAAATCCAAAATATATAAATCTTTTAAGAATGAAGCTTATGGGTGTTGTATTTAGAATAGAAAGAAAAAACTATGATGTTATGTTAAATTATTTTATCAATTGGGTCAATAGACATCCTATTGGGTTTGATAATGATTCATCCTATTGAGTGTAATGGAAAAATCATCATAGGAAGTGAAATTAGATTTGTGTTTGTGAAGAAAGTTAGAAGAGAGATGATATAGGATGATGTGCTATTGAGGATGAGATTTAAATTCAAAGAAGATGTTTTGATTCTTCGATTAATGAATAGAAATGTATTAAAGAAATAATATTGTAAATTGGTAAGAACAATCGAAATTGAGTTTTTGAAGAAGATGAAAGCTGCCTATTTCTTCATATATATAATTAATTCAGAGCATCATAATGAAAAAATTGCATTGAGAAAATTGGAATGGAAAATTGGATCCAAACTGGCATTTGGAAATGGATCTTGGAGAAAATTTGAATGTGGTAGAATATTTGGGAAGAATCAAGAAGCTTTGATGAAATCATAAATGCACCTAAAATTCAAGGGAAATCTATATTTTGGTGAATTTAGTTGGGTGGGAATGTTTTGGGAATTTTTTCCAAAACCACTAATGGGTCACCTATAAAAGTAGATAAGTACACCATACTTTTCTAATGACTGGGGACTGAATTACAATTTATAGTGAATAGAGAGAAGCTACAAATTTTAAGGGAGAGAAATAAGTTTTCATGTTGAGTCTTTTGTTGAATATGTTTTGACAGAGAGAAGTGAAAGTAGAAGAGGTAAGATACAATCCTTGTTCATATAATCATTGTATTTCATTTCTTATCATATTCTACTTGAAATCATATTCGACTAGTCATCGTATCAGGATGGATAATCATATTGGGATTTCTATATTGGGATTTTTGAACTGAGGAAGAATAAATTCTGAATTGTCTCGATTGTATTTAGACAGTTCTATATCCATCGTATTGGAAAATAGTATTTGAATAATCGAATCAGGAGAACCATACCACACAGTTAGACTGAGTTTTATATCAAAGTCCTTTGTTGTTCTTACCATCCTCTAGGTAATAAATTTATAAATTTCTTTTCCAAATAATACATTGGTGGAAGTTAAAAAAGAATCATAGGTAACATGTATTGTTACATAAAATTTGTATTGTATCATTTTTACTAGAATGAGCATACACACTATTGGATTGTTTACATAGTGCTACATGAGGGTAAGTGCATAACCTACTCATTTTATTCCATATAAAAGGGATTATTTTCTAGTGTACTTTTTGGTATTGGATCATTTCCAAACCACACCAAGGATGTAGATATTCTTATTGAATAGTGAACCTTATAAATACATGTGTTCATGTGGATGTGTGTTTGATTTGTTTTTAGTAGAGAATAAAATATTTAAGTGGAGGTGAATTTTGTTTCATAATAAAGGAAACCTAAAGGAAAATTTTATCACTGATTTAGCCCCTCCCCCTCTTAGTGATATAATCATCCTGACTAGGAAATTACCATTGGTATCAGAGAATAGGTTCTCTTCGCATATTCTTTATTGATGTTTTGAAGATAAATTTATGGAGAATATCAATTGTGTGAATTGTAAAGGTATTCTGGTTTTTGATAGAAATAATTATCATATCATGAATGATATATTGTTTCCTTATCTTCTGTCTATTTGGTATGATGTTCTTGAAGATGCAACAGATGGGTTTCCTCTCATTGATGAAAAAGTTCCTCTTACATCTGTTGATAAGAAGAATCATCAGAATGATGGAAGTGATAAGTATTATTTATTATTATCACTTTTTGAAAGTGAATTATTAATATTAAAAGGTTTTTTTAATAGACAGATGTATATGGGACAAGTTGAAAAGATATATGAAGGAAATAAAAAATTGAAGAATAGAAAGTTATAAATTTAGAGGTTAAAGCCTGAATATTTGAAGATGGGAAAATATGAATCTATTGGGAACTTCTTTACCAGGTTGAATGAAATTGTTAGTACTCTCAGATGTCTTTTTGAAAAGTTATAATATTCTATAGTTATTGAAAAGATTTTGAGAATCCTTCCTGATAATTTTGATGAAAAATATTATTCATTAGAAGATAGAGATCTTGAAACATTATCCCAGGATGATTTTCATAGCACTATCATCACTTATGAAATAAGAAGTATCAAGGATATAAAAATCAAAACAAATGTGATAGATAAATATCTTTCATGGTTTTAAATAAAGAAAAGTCAAAGAAGATTCTTATTGAAGATGAATCTGGTGAAACTATTTTTGAAAACAAGGTATGTAAAATTTTTTATTTAATATTATCCTTGTTTTAGAAAAATGAAGAAAGATCTATAGAGAAATAAAAATGGAAACTAATCTTGAAATTATTTGAATTTGGATTCATTGGTCACTTCATAAAAAATTATCCTCAAGCAAGGAAATAAGAATATAGCGACGAAGAAGAAAGAAATCCAAGAATATCATGGAAGAAATAGAGTGATAAAGATAAATATTTTTCTCAAGGTAATGCTAGATAATTCATCAAGTCCAAAAGACGAAGTTTCTTATCTAAAGATGAATAAGAAGAAGATGGTTAAAATGAATCAGAAAAATCTGTTGAGTATGTTGGTGAGAATAGTTTTATAGAAACTGTGAATGATGAAGAATTCATAAGCAGTAGTTTTGATAAAGAAGAAACTCAACTCTAAATGCATTTGAGAGAAGAGTTAAAATAATATTTCAGAAATATTTGAAGACTAGAAATGAAAAAATATAAGTTTAAAGATGAATGTTCCTCAGCAATTCAAGAAATATTTTTAGAATAGAATAAAAATATTCTAGTGGTATTGTCGACATGAATAAATATCTCGAATAATAAAAGAATCATATTGAGAATATGGACGTAAAGTTGAAGGAAAAATAAGAAGATATTTAACTTCTATAACAAAAATAAATTAAAGCTTAATTGAGTTATACATGTTTCAAAAAAAATTATCTTAGATTTTGGTAAAAGTTTTAAAAATGAGAAAATTGAGAAGTATCAATAAAATATACACTCAAATGTTGTGAAGAAAGATGGAATTGCTTCTAAAAATAAGAAAGTTATATAATTTGTGTGACCAATAAATTTGGGAATTCAGAGGTCTCTAAAAATCCTCAATATAAAAATTATTAGTACATAAAATTTTATAATACTTCTAATTATGATAAGCCAGAAATGAAAATGAAGATTGTGATTGAAAAAATAAAGTCGGGTGGTTCAGATAAGAAAGACAATAAGTTTTCTGAGAAACATGTTTACAACTCCAATTAGTATGGATGTTTTAGAGGAAAATACACTTTTTATTGATATTATTGTTATTATGGTGGATTCGAACATATGGTAAACATGTGTTTGTTAAACCAAAAATATTATAATCTTTCCATAGGATATGAAAGGAAAACATTGATGGGGAGTCAATTCCCTCAAAATAAGAAGTCTGAGAGGGATGTTCAAAAGAAACCTAAAAATATTGGTGTGAAAGTGGAAAATAGGAAACAAAATTGGGAAACTATTTTCGAAATATGTGAACAAACTAGAAATATTGAAAAACGATGTCTTATATTTTTTCTACCACAATAATAGATACCTAACAATTCTTAGAAAGTGAAGGTGAAGAAATAAAAGGAAGAAGAAAAAAAAATTAAACTTCTCTAAAATCTACAAAAGGATAGAGACCTTTGATTATATATAATCTGTGTTCTTATCAAATGATGGTATATTTGATGTTGTTAAATAATGAGAAAGAATTTAAAGAAGCCACGGTGACATTTGGAAAGGATGAATCCCTGAGAATCAAAGGTGTTGGATCATCCATCATTGGAAAATAAAATTTAAAATACAAGAAAGATTTAAATGTTTATGGGATTAAACATATCCTACTGAGTGTTTCACAATTTTTTGATGAAGTTAACAAATTTACTTTTAGGAAATATGGATTTTCTTTTGAAAAGTGAGATGAATGGAAAGATAGGTACAAGAGGCCAATGTACAAAAGGAAACTTGTTTCAATTTGGAGAAATAAAAAACTCTTGTTAGTCGAGTATGGTGAAATAGAATCAGTTGTAACATAAAATGATAGGACACATATGTCAAAGAAACATAAAAAAGTTATCTAAAATAAACAGTGTCTGAGGTTTTCTTAATTTTCCATGAAGAAAATATTGTTGTTGCATTATTTATTAGAAAATAAATATTACAAATGTTATGAACAAGAAAGTTAAAAAAATTTCAAAAAAACACTATATATTATTCATTATGATATATTTGGGAAAATGAAAAAAAATCAACAAATGGATATAAGTGTTTCATTACTTTAATTGATGATTTTACTCACACTACTTGTGTTATTTATATGAAAAATAAGTCACATGGTTTGGAAATTTTTACAAGTTTCAAAAGAAAATATGAGAAGGAATGTGAGTATGCACTGAATAAGTTGAGAACTAAAAATGGGGGTAAATATAGAAATGAATAATTTTAATGTTGCCTCAAGAATAATTGAATTCAGCAAGAATTTAGTTCTCCACAAAATCCTCAAAAAATCGGGTTTCTAAAGTAAAGAATTTAAGTTTGGTGAAAATGGGGAGAACTATGTTACTTGATCATAGTCTTTCTCATTACTATTAGAGGTATTCCATGAGTACTACTGTGTATATTGAAAACTTATTTTTCTACAATAAAAGTTTTGATATTAATCCATGTGATTTTTTTATAGAAAAACTCCAAGTTTTAATCACTTAAGAGTATTGGGGAGTCTATTTATTATAAAGAAGAATGGTGGAAACTATGGGAAGTTTGAACAGAAATGTGAAGATGGAATTTTTCATGGCTATGATCTAGAAGGAAGAGGATATAGATGTTTCAATAAAGAAATGGGAATAAATTCTTATTTTAGTAATGTGATAGTAATTGAAATATCTAAGTAAGAAAAACATACTCATGATGATAAAGAAGTTCAGCAGGATAAGAAAAGTACTGATGAAAATTATAATAAGGATACAGATAATCGTAATCAAGAAGAACCAAACGTAGCTATCTTTAGTGATAAGGAAGATACTAAAAAATATCATCCTAGGATGAGTAAGTAAGTGTAAGATTAGAATATTATTGGTGATCAACATTATATGGTTTAAACAATAATAATAAAAATTATATTATACATACTTATTTGTATTCAAATGTTAAGTCGAATGATGGGAAAGAATATTTTGAGTATCCAGAATGGGTTAAATATATGAATTAAGAGTTGGGTCAAATTAAAAATAATGACACATGAGAACTCATATCCAATACGGATAAGAAAAATATTATTGGAAAATAGTTTGTTTTCTAAAACAAGATGAATAAAGAAGGTGAAATGATAAAAATAAAGGCAAGAATTTTTTGAAAAGTGTACTCATAGATTGAAGTTATTGATTTTGATGAAATATTTTCTCCAGTTGTAAAATTATAAACTATTAGAATATTTCATTTTATTATTGCACAATGAGGTTACGAGATCTTTCAAATTGATGTTAAATCATTATTATTAAATGGTGATCTTGTTGAGGAAGGTTACATTGAATAACCTTGTGTATTTGTTGAATAGAACAGTGAAATTTATTTTTACTAATTAAAAATATCCTTGTATGGGATAAAAAAATCACTGAGGGTATGGTATTCTAAATTGGATACCTGATTAAAGAATACAAGTTTCAAGAAAGGAAGATTTGATAGAAATATTTACACCAAATAAGGTCAATAATATTCCCTCATCATAATTGTTTTTGTTAATTATATTATCATTTTTGGGAATGATGAAAGAATATGTGATATATTTTTTGAATAAATGAAATTTTTTTTTGAGATATCCATTCTGGGAGAGATGAAATACAATATTAGGTTATAAATTCTATAATAGAAGAAACATATATTTCTTTCTCAATAAAAGTATGCTAAGGAACTTATTAAGAAGTTCATTATGGAGAATTGAAAACCATTTTACACAGCAATATCAGTGGGAACCAAGTTAAGTAAATATGGATATGGTAAGGAAGTCGATCTAAAAGAATTCAGAAATTTAATTGGAAGTTTGTTGTATTTGACTTCCTTAGGACCCGGCATTGTTTATGTTGTTGCCTTAAGTTCTAGATTCAAATTTATCCTAAAGAATCACATTTAATTTCTAGAAAAATAATTATTAGATACATCGAAGGAAAAAAATATCAATATCATGTATGAAAGATTAGAAATCATTTATTTTTTGGGTATTAAGATACCAATTGGACAAGAAATGTTGATGATAGAATCTGGTAGAGTATTATTTCTAAAAAAGAGTTGTGTTAGTTGGAATTCAAATAAACATAATTTATTAACTCTTGGTGTGGATAAAGGTGAGTGTGTTTCTACTATTCAATCCGCTACCGAACTTATAATGATGAAAACTAAATTAGAGGACTTACCTATTGAATTAAAGTTACCCTTTCTCTTTAGGTTGTGATAATAAAATTACAATCAATATCACTACGAATCTGGTTGAACATTCTCTTTAAAAACATTTTGACATAAAATATAATTTCATCAAATAAAAAGTGAAGAAGAATTAATTGAAGGTGGATTATGTTCCTACATAGAAACAAGTTGCTGATATTTTCACAAAACCTTTACCAAAGGAATCCTTCTGAAAATTTAGGTTGAACATGGGTGTCCAATATCATTCTCATCAAGGTTGAGGTATGTGATTTTTCCCGTCTCTCATCTTACCTTTGGATAGTTCTATCAAGGGGGAGAATTGTTTCATAAATCCATCCATAGAAGCATGTGAATAGGAAGAGTTTTGAGTAAGTTGTGAATCCAGCAGTGCATGTGTGTGTGAACTATTCTAATTGTTTGTTTGAGTGGTTATAGATAACAAATTGTTGTATTCTATGGAAATTTAAGAAGTGGAGAAAGCTAATGAATAAAGTTGTGAAGAAAATTTGAAGAGGTTTCTTGATCACTAATTTTGAATAGAATGGTTTTGTTGTCAATGATTATTATTTCCTATAATGAGTTAGATCATCTAGGCTTATAATTGTTAATAAGTAATTCATTTCATGAGGATAATAATTTTAGTGATTTATGAATATTGTTTGACAACAAAATCTAAAGGGGGAGATAGTTGGGACCAAGTTAGATGGAGAAATTTCTGTAATCTGAATAAGTTTTTTTATAAATGTTATTGTCTTTTGTTGTCAAAAAAATTTATGGAGAAAGGAAAAATTTCATCACCTTATATCTAGTGAATTTCAGACTGCCCATCGTATTAAAAAAATTGAAATCATAATTCTTGAAAAGTTCAATCATATTGAAGAAGAATCATGCTAAATGTAAATGGTCATCAGATTCACCATGAACCTAGTATAAATGATTGATCATAATGTTGGAGAATCAGAGTCTGCATGAAAATGATAAAATTAGTGTGATGATTCTTTTCTAATCTTGGAGTTCTCATAAATCACAAGTATTCTAAAAAAAATTATGCAATCTTGATTATATAAATGAGTTAAAGATATTTTTTCAATCATATTCAGGTTGAACGAATCTAGATGGAAATAAAAAAAGGGTACTGGAGATTCTATTTAGTCTAATCGTATTCATGTCAATTGTTTTTAGGATGATATGGAAAGGAAGTGATTGAAAAGTTAGAAAACATTCCAATGTAATACAGATGATTCTAAATCTATTCTCAAATGTATTTAAAATCCTAAAGGAATCCACGATATAATCACATGTTTTTTTATTGACGGAAGTTGCTGAAGTTGAAGCGACTAACACCAGTCCATTATATCTGACATACCATCTTTTTCAAGAGAAATTATTTTCAACGACACTGATGGTAAAATAATTGAGTTGAAGATGATGTAAAATGTAATGACAGAGACTGATCAACAATATAGTCAAATATTTAATATGTTTGAATGTGTTGTCAAAGGCTGATCTTTAATCCTAAAGGTTAGGGAGATCTATAAAAAATGTGAGAAAATGAAGGTGTTGGTTTTCAGTTAGACCAAAACCGAAAAAATATAAATCTTTAGAGAATGAAGACGTTGGGTATTTTATTCGTAAGAGAAAAAAAGAACTCTAATTTTCATTGAAATTATTTTATCAAAAGGGTTAAGCCCGTCTTATTAGAGTTGATACTAATTCATCCTACTAATCGTAATGACAAAATCAAATGGGAATTGAAATTGGATTAGTGTTTTTGAAGAAAGTCAGAAGATAGATAAAGGGTGTAGATGTGTTGTCGAGGGGGAGTTTGAAATTTGAAGAAGATGATTAAATTTGTAAATTGATGCAGAGAAATGTATTGAAGTAATTGTATTGGAATTTGGGAAGAAGAATCAAAATGGAGTTTGTGAAGAAGATGAAAGATGCCTATTTCTTCATATATAATTGGTTTAGAGCATCATAATCATGAAATTGGATTGATAAAATAATAATGGGAAATCAAATCCAGGCTGACGTTTGGAAAGGAATCCTGAAGAAAAGTTAAATGTGGTAAATTTTTTGAAAAGAATCGAAAAGCATTGATGAAGTCATAAATGCACCTGAAATTCATAGGAAATCTAGATTTTGTAGAATTTGGTTGTGTTGGAAAGTTTTGGGATTCCCACCAAAACCATTCAGGGGCCACCAATAGAAGGAGATAAGTACACCATAATTTTCTGATGAAAAGGATTGAATTAATGTCCAGTGTGAATAGAGAGAAGATCTAATGTTTAAGGGAGATAAATTAGTTCCTATATTCAGTCTTTTGTTGAAGAATTGTTTATGGAGATAAGTGAAATTATAAGAGACAATATTGAAGTTGTGTTCTTAAAATCATCATATTCAGTTGTTTATCATAGTCTTCTGGACATATTATTTGGTTGGTCATCATATCGGGCTAGATAATCATATCAGTATTTCATTATTGGGATTTAGAGACTAATGAATAAGGAATTATGAATTGACTCTATCATATTCAGAAATTGTAATATCCATTGTATTGGTCAATTGGATTTGAAGAACTGGATTGGGAGAATCAGACCGGACAATCGAACTAAGTTCTATATCATAATCCTTTGTTGTTCTTACCAACTGCTAAGTAATAAATTGAAGATTTTTTTTCTAAATAATACGTTGGTGGAAGTTGAAAAAGAATCACACGTAACATGTGTTGTTACAAAATATTTGTATTACTTTATTTTTCTAGAAGGAGCCCATGTACTATTGGATTGTTTACATAGTGTTACACAAGTGTAAGATCATATCATACTGATTGTATTCTACCTAAAATGGATTGCTGTCTAGTGGATTGTGTGGTATTGGATCATTTCCAAACCATACCAAGGACATGTATATTCTTATTTAATAGTGAATCTTGTAAAAACATGTGTTCTTATGTATGTGTGTTTAATTTTTTTAAGTAGAGAAATAATTATTTAACAGGAGGCTAATGTTGTTTCATATGAAAGGAAACAAAAAGGGAAAAAGTTATCACTGATTAAATCCTCCCCTCTCATTGATACAATCATCCTGATTGCTAAATTACATAATCACGTGATCAGGAATTTAATCAATGGATAATATAAGTAGTAATATCATGGATAATAGTATATTAATTCTCAATAAAAGAAATTATTAATATTATATTCTTTGATCTTGGACATCATGATATCTATACTATCAATACCTTGTACAATGAAAGTTTAATTAATGGGTAGTTATACATCAAAAACCCTTTTAATATTAACTTACTGATTTTTCTCATGATACTTGTTGATGAATCAAGGAGATGCGTAATTTAGGACCCTCACTTCACTACATGTCCAATGCATTCCCCATATATTGAATATTCTATTAAATTCATTAAAAATATTCCTTAATAATAAAATTATTTATTTAATAAAGAATATTAAATATCAATATTTCCCTAGATAATAAATTAATTTTCAAAGTAAATACCATATGTAAAATTGATATACAATTTAATCAATAAGAAAATCCATGATAAATAATATGGATATTTAAGGGAAATGTAATTTCCAATGTTCATAAGAAAGTGAATGTTTCAAGAGAATGTTAACAACTCTAAAATTAATCAAGAAAGTGAATTTTAATAATTCCTCTAGTAAAAAAGATCCTAAAAAATCCGAGGAAATTATAAAGGTGGTATTATTACAAAATATCTCTAGATGAGTATAATTATAAAAAAAATCCATTGATTAATAGAAATACCATAATAATATCATTAAAAAATTTCTTGAGTAAAATACCATTTTTACTTTGAAATTAATTTTTTTTTAATCCTAAAATATTAGGAAAAACATGTTCCTTGAAAAAAAACTTGTAAACATTTTAAGGAAGCTTCAAAGTATTGATTGTTCATGATATAAGGAAATATATTTTTTTTAATACGTTAAAAGAAAATTTCCTTTCACATTTTAGGTATAAATTTAAAAGGTACCTTTTTCAGAAAATGATAAGAATGTTTCTTTTAAAACATTTCTTTAAAAATAAAACAATGATTATAATTTTATTTAATAAATAATTGGATAATATTATAAATATTATTTAAAACATATTATGTAAAATAAGGATATGTGATAAAAATAATTTTTGACCGAAAAGAGAAATAAAGTTGGATTTTCTTAAAAATATTTCCTTAATAGTTTTAAGTACCAAAGAGAGGAAAATTATACTATTACATTGAAACATAATGAATAAATATAGAATAATAAAATTAAAGGGTTTTATTAGAGAAATATTAAACAATTTCTTTTAATATAAATTCAAACAAAAAAAATCCTGATTAAAATTAGATTGAAGCATAAACCCTTACTGCTTTGGTGATTTTTGAGTCGTAACCCCCATGAAAGGAAGAACTTCAAATGAAAGGTTAAATACTGTGAATATAAATATATTCAGGATATTACATGTCAAAGGGTTAGTAGATACACCTCATATAAATAAATAGATTCATAATATTGAATATGTCTCAATGGAGTGAAAAATCACTACTACAAATAAGGATTTTGAAAGAGTTAGAAACTACATTTAATAGTGCTAGAAAATCATTGTTAATCATGGGGAAGATATAGGGTGGGTCCCCTTTAACAATGCTAAAAAAGTGCTGAAAAAGTGGGTCTTTATCCATGCTAGAAATAATACTAATAAAAGTCCCCCTTTATCAGTACTTTTTTCGCATGGATAAAGGGACACCTTTATCAGCACTATTTTGAGCACTGATAAAGGCCTAGTTGTCTGTGATGTGCTGTTTATTTAACACCACACCCAACACCTACACACCTGCACAAAAAAGCACCTACCCATGAACAAAGAACATAAGAACAAAACAGAACACACAAGAGTTTCACAAATAACGTTATGTACATTTACTTGACATCGTGAATACAAAAAAAACACACTACTATATACATTTCAAATAATTTTTTATATGGTTACAATTACAATTATCCAGAAAATAGTTAAAAACATTAATTTTTCATACTTTGGAATCCATGATCCCCTCCCAAAAAATATCATCCATGTTGTTAGTTATCCAACAAAGCATTCGAACTCAAGAAAAAAATTCCACCTATATAAGAAAATAACTATTATGTTAGTAATAAAATAATGAAATAAATTAAACATTAATATGAAAAAATACATTAGTAAAATGTAAATTTTTAATAAAAAAGACACATTTGTAGTTATACTTGTCACACCATGTGTCGTATTGAGGTGGGGTGATTCCTATACATCACAAATGAGTCATAGATCATTGTTTTAAAATAATAAAACTATCTGAATGGGTTTACTCTGTTTTGAGTATGTCACTTTTTCTTTTACTGAAATTAATATCAAATTTAAATGACAAAATTGGATTTATATTGGTCACATCATTCATTGGATTTAGGTTTGGTTGATTCTTACACGTTATAAATGACTGATGAATTGTTTTCCTAATGTATCAAAACAATGCGAATGTGTTTTCTTTGTTTACAGCATGTCACTTGTGTTTTTTTCAAAAATTATTGTCAATTTTAAATAAAGAGAGTATTTGAGCAATACCAGTCGCATTGTGTGTTGAATTGTGGTGTGGTGGATTCCTACATGTCACAAATGACTTATGGATCATTTTACTAAAGTATAAAAACAATCTGAATGTGTTTGCTCAGTTTGTATTATGTCAGTTGTGTTTTTTTACTAAAATGAAATTTCAAACTAGAAACACACATTTTGAGTCATACCAATCACATCATGTATTGGTTTGATATGAGACTACTTCATACACATTACAAAGAAATTATGAATCATTATCCTAAATTATTATGATAATTGGAGTGGGTTTTCTTGGTTTTCATTGAGTGATAGTTTTTGAGCTAAAATGTCAATTTTAAACTGATAACTACACATTTATCTATACTGGTCACACCATATATAGGATTGAGGTGAGTATGATTCCTACTTGTAAAAAATTACTGATGTATCACTATCTGAATGTATCAAAACAATCTGAATGTGTTTTCTTGGTTTTCAGTTTTTCACTTTTGTTTTTTTCTAAAATTAATGTAAATTTTAAATAAAAATAGACACTTTGAGTCATACCAGTTGTATTGTGAATTTAATTGAGGTGATATTGATTCCTACATGTCAAAAATGACATATGGATCATTGTCCTAAAGTATCCAAACAATACAAATTTTTTTTCTCAGTTTGTAGTATGTCAGTTGTTCTTTTTTACTAAAATATCATTTCAAACTGGAATAACACATTCTGAGTCATACTGGTTGCATCATGAATTGCTTTAATATGAGACTAATTCATACACATAAAAAATAACTTATGAATTGTTATCCTAAATTATGAAGAAAATAGTAGTGGGTTTTCTTTGTTTTCAGTGAGTGACACGTTTTGAGTTAAAATGTCAATTTTAAACTGATAACAGACACTTTTAGCCATACCGGTCACACTGTGCGTCGGATTGAGGTGTGGTTGATTCTTACACATAAACAATTACTCATGTATTTTTGTCCTAAAGTATCAAAAATATATTAATGCATTTTCTCAGTTCTCAATATGTCACTTGTGTTGTTTACTAAAATTAAGGTCAATTTCAAATAAAAAGAGACACTTTGAGTCATACCAGTTTCATTGTGCATTCAATTGAGGTGAAGTAAATTACTATATGTCACAAATGACTTATGTATCATTTTTATAAAGTATAAAAACTATATGAATGTTTTTTTAGTTTTTAGTGTGTTAGTTGTGTTTTTTTACTAAAGTGTCATTTCAACCTCAAAACATGCATTTTGAGTCATACCAGTCGCATCATGCATTGGTTTGAAATGAAACTGCTTCAAACATGTCACAAAGAATTTATGAATCATTAACCGAAATTATGAAGACAATTGGAGTGGGTATTCTGGGTTTTCATTGAGTGACACATTTTGAGCTAAGATGTCAATTTTAAACTGATAACAGACACTTTAGCGATACCGGTCACAATATGCATTGGATTGAGGTGTGGTTGATTATCACATGTCACAAATGACTCATGGATTGTTTTCATAAAGTATCAAAAAAATCCGAATGAATTTTTTTAGTTTTCAGTATGTCACTTGTGTTTTTTTCAAAAATTAATGTCAATTTTAAATAAAAAGAGACACTTTGAGTCATACTAGTCGCATTGTGCATTGAATTGAAGTTTGGTTGATTTATACATGTCAAAAATGACTTATGGGTCGTTTCCCTAAAGTATCAAAACAATCGGAATGTGTTTGCTCAGTTTTTAGTATATCACATGTTCCTTTTACTAAAAATAATGTCAATTTTAAATAATAAGAGACACTTTGAGTCATACTTGTCGCATCGTGTGTCGTATTGAGGTGTGGTTGATTCCTACACATTTCAAATGACTTATAGATTATCTCCCTAATGTTTCAAAACAAATGAATTCATTTTCTCAATTTTCAATAGGTTAGTTACTCTGATACCAACTATAATGACCTAAAAATTTCATACATTGATATCACATATGAGTAGATTAATATTCCTTAAATAAAAGAAAAAAATAAACATAAATATGAAAAAATGAATTAATTATTTGTAAAATTATTTTAATGTGAAAACATCAAGATTACATCTGTGACTGATCAGACATAGCATCATTCCAATTCTTGCATATGCATGTCACATGGAAAAAAAATCATCTAAAATAATCAAACCCTAAAAGGAATGATGAAAATCAAATCAATGTTTTTCTATATAAATTATTGTTAAAATATGGATATTATATAATAAAATTACCTTTACATCTTTCTAAAGGGTTTCTTTGGTCCCAAAATAAGCTAATAACAAAACTAAGGATTCTTTGTGAACTTAACTACTCTTGGTTAACTACTACTTAGCATGAAATCTGATCTGAACTTCTGATTTGGTGTCCCCATAATGCCCTCATCGGACACCATACCTATGATGTCATCATTCAGCATTCACATTTTCTTCTCTTCATGCACCCATTTACATAGTAAATGAATGCAGAAAGAGAACAAAAAATGAAAAATGATTGATGATATCATAGATATGGTGTGGGATGAGAGCATCAAGAGGATGACAGATCATAAGTTCAGATAAGATTCTTTGCTAGGGTTTAGTTAACCAATAGTTGTAAAGAATCCTTAGTTTCATAATTAAATTTCTGAGTTATGCATAACCAATATTCTTCCTACACACTACATCAGTAGAAACAACAGCAGAAATGACCAAAATACACAATATAAATTATCTATCCCCTAATATTTTAGGTCTAGTACTTTTGGAAACATGGAAACATAAAGAACTAGTTATTAAGATTCTCTCATTAAATTATTCTTTACTAAAAAGACAAATCATTTCTAAAACCATTCTTCATAACCTAAGGATATGAAACATAAGAAAGGATGATCTTATATTCTCAATAAATGTAAACTAGGGAGATATTAATGATCATATAAGGATAACATAACTAGTAGTAATTCACCTTTGTCCTATATGTGTACAATCATTCATTAGGTATGCTGCCCATTCATTTCTAAACACATCTATATCATCTAGTTAATATTTTTTTGACTCTCATGCTAGTAATGAAAAAATATAAATACACAAAGTATTAATAAATATTTAAAATTAACTAGTAATTATTTTTTTAAATACCTCTTCAGGGATGCTAGTTTGCTGATGAAATATGATCTCTTTCATAAATTTACAAACATAATAACCATAGTCCTTTCCATTTTATTTTTTTGAACACTATAGAAACATTGAGAAAAATAATTAATTTGTTTTGATATGGGTTTGGATAGTGAAATCTTATTATATATACCCTAATACTTATCTAGTTTTAGATCTTTTTAGAATTCTTCTCTTTTGGTCGTGGATTCATTCCATAAAGTACATGATATTGATGCACCACCTTGTCATAACAGAATCCTCATTAAAAGATAATATAAATTATATAACTAGATATTTAGTTCTAACATTTTGGATCTAGTGTATCACAAATTGAAAAATGCCATCATGTGTTGTTGTTTTGTTGGATATCCATGCATTGAATCTAGAAAATAAATCTTTGGAGTATCCAAATTGACCGCAATGAGCATCTAATGCTGCATAAAACCCCAAAACGAATAAGTAATGAATGAAATGAAATTATAGTTGATATGATTAAATTGTAGTGTTTTACCCTTTCATAATTGGTATTAAAAAGAGTTTTTCATATATAATTTTGTTTTCAAACTATATGAATAGGGATGAAATTTTTTCACCCTATTTATCGAAATTTATTTGTTCTTTTGAAGTAGTGATGTGAGGACTGATGAGCCAAAAAAAATTCATGGGGAAATCCCTTCAATTTTTTCATATATATTCCTACCAAAAATATGAAATGTATTTAGGTAAAATTATCATTGTATATAAGATTTCTTAAAATCAAATCATGAAAACAAACCTCATGTATACATTTACAACTAAGGCACCTAGCCATTCATACTTGAGGATTTCATTTATATTGTCAGCACTAATGTAATCTAATTCTTCCCCTCCATATACATTTTTTTCAAAATAAACTATGTGAGTATTTCTGTATATCAACTTTGTATCTACATGATCCTGTAGTGATATTAAATGTGGATATAGAATGGGTGCGGTAAAGGTGCTCTGAGTTGATCGTTTCAATCGATTGGTTGATCCTTTATATAGTTTTAAGCCATATTTTATTTCACCCCTTCCCTTTTTTGTTCTGTAATAACATTCATTGATTCAGAGCTATTTTATCTAAATGTTAAAGGTTGAGCTTGGAAAATAAATTTTAAATGAAAACATTCTTATCGATATGTTTTTTTACAAGAATTTATGACCATGTGATGAATGTTCCAACAGATTGTTCTACCATATGAATGGCTTCATCATCATTTGGAATATGTAGTTCAGTTCTCAGCTCATGAGCCATGATAATCAACACTATGACATGACCTGTTAGAAGTGGTTTGTTGTGTAGAATGTTTTTCTTCATATTTAACACCATAGCCCTCGCTACAAGGTGATTGGTGGGAGTTGATAGATATAAATCATATTAATTTTCACCCTGTACAATATCAGTATAGGAAAGGTATCAATGTCTATGTGATTCACATTTCACAGAAACTATTATTAGAAAATTGATTGTCGCAGCTAAGTCAGGTTTTTTAGAGGAATAGCTCGCCTCAAAACTGGTGGGGTGGGGAGGGATCTTTATGCATGGGTTGCTCTTGGGTTGTTTCTTCTCTTTTCCTCCTCCCATCAAACCTGCAATCATATTTCTCTGGTATTGTAATTATTCTTGAAATATAGACAATTTTTCTCTCATCTTTTTCTTTTCCTCAGTTTTATCCCCCACTAGTTTTTCTTTTTGAAAATATGTTCGAGGTGTCACCCTAAAACCTTCACCTTTGATGCGGCCATACTATTTTGGTTGCTTAAAGGCCACTAAAAGTATGTCTACATCTAGTGCAGGTGTTGTTGATTCATGTGACTATGTCAGAAAAAAAATATATTAAAATAAGTAATCATTGTTATTTAATATCAATTTAAAGCAAAACAAATTTTTATTTCGTCATACTTACACATGTTTCCCACACATTTTGTGTGTTTTCATCTAGTAGTATCCCCTCTTTATCTACACAAGCCTCCTTCCATATCACATGGAGTAGGATGGAAGTGGCTTTCTATTTTGATTCATCAATATGCATATAAACATAGGAACATGGTAATGATGTTGTTTTATGTCACATAAAAGTATTACAGTAGATTTAAAATACATACCAATTTTTTCTCAAGTGAAGCATACCCCATCTTTGCTTTATGGTAAGGGTACACTAGTTTTTTTTGCTTATTACTTATTTTCAGCACTCGGTTTCTATTTCATAAATAAAAAACTATCAACCAAAGTGATGAGTACAAGCAACGTCAAACAACGTCTTACCATACACAATGTACTTGAAAAGTATACTCTACACGAAGGCTGCTAAATGCATCCCACACTCATTGGGATATCAAGTGTGCATAAAGAGGAGGTGGGTGCAGCTTGATTTTCCCCTCAACATATTTAAGGTGATATTTCATTAAAATTGTGTGTAAGTCTCTATGAATCCTTCCTGAAACTCTTAATACATGTTCCATGTGCAAGGAATCTACTATAAATGTACTCTACAAGGGATGATGAAGAGTAATTCAATGTTTTAGAATTTTATTTTATTTTAGTAAATTAATTAAATGATATCATAATGTTACTGTAATCTCTTCTTACATTAGTGTATTAATCTCGGTGACAACATGGTGCCACTAATTTACATCAATCCGCACATGTTACTGAGTGATGATTTCAATGTATCTAATAAACATGCCTTTGTTGGGGTTAACATATTGGTATTGCCTATTCCAACCCGCCTCAAATTTGATGCCTTTTGATTTTTCCTTAAGGATTTTGGAAAACACTGTAAAACTATGATGATCTTTTGTTTTTTGTACTGGTAGGATTTCATTTCCTACCATTTCATCAATTTCAGCAACATCATTATGTTCCTTCGGAGCACTAGCATCGGCACTGGGACCAGCAACAACAAGTTGAGAAACTCATTGTACCACAACACTAGGACCAGTAGCAACAGGTTGAGAAACCTATTATTCTTCTACACTGGGACTACCATTAGTAGGTTGAGAGACCAATTATGCCTCGGGATTGGATGCATCAGAAGGTGTAGAATCCATTATCAACAGAATTGGTTTAAAATTTTATTTAGATTACATAAAATCAGCAGTGAAAATATAATAACATAAGGTGACACAATGTGTATTAAAATAAAAAATAACGTAATTATTGAACCCTATTTTTTAAGGTTGAAGAGATTATACCCCTCTATCAACTACAATACTCCCTTCATTGTGCTCTCATATGATATACAAAATGTCGTCTATATTGGGACCGCTATGAAATGATTTTGAAGTCCCAATGAAAGGGTCATCCTCCATTGAATTTTCATCTGAACTTTCAATTTTTTTGGTCGATAATAGAACAATTGACAAGCTTTAGTTTGAAGGATCTAGAACATAAATTACTTGTACTACCTGTGATTCCATTATAAATGGTTCGTCTATCTCCCCTTCCTTACTGAAATCAACTTTCACAAATCCCAATTCATCTATTTTAACAGCACACCTATTATCAACCCAATTTCATTGAAAAATAATCACTTTGAATTTTGTATAATCCAACTCCCATAGTTTTTTTATGATTCCAAAGTATAACATATTTGCATAAATTGGACTTTTTTCCTTAGCACAAGAAACATGCATTGCTTTAGTCACAAGCATAACCCCACTATTCTGCATGGTACTATCTTTATCATGTCAATTGGTATAGAATTTATAACCATTACTTATATAAGTGTTGTAATATAATACATAAAAACTTGTTCCTCTGGCTATCCATCAAAGTCATTCAGAAATTGAGTCCAAAATTTCATCTGACTTCTTAAAAATATGGTCCCAAAACCATCCTATAAACTGATGATTATGTGTATCAGATATCCATTTTTCATCCCTATATGAATTAAAATGCCTAAGAATATCTTTTTGGGTTGGAACATATGGGTCATTGTCAAAATTGTGATGCAAAAAAGTAACGGTGGGCCTTCTCCCGATATGTAATATTGATTGTGACAACCTATCTTCTAGAGATTGCTTCACCCTCAAGCTGCCCAGTGTGATGAGATATCATTGGTCCAATGATTTCTACACCATATAGATATTCATTACAGAATTCAATGGCTTCCTCAACAATATATCACTCTAAAATAAATCCCTATGACCGACTTCGAATTTGTACATACCCTTTCAAATTCTACATATACCGTTCAATGGGGTACGTGCATCTATATTGTACAGTACCGCATAGTCTCATTTTTGTCACCAAGTGAACCAGCATATAAAAGAGTGTCTACGGGATGAACTCGCATAATATGACCCCAATTTCCCTTTCCATAGTTGGTAATTTACCTGGGTCTATAACATTGTTGCATATATATTGGAAGAAGAAACAGATCTTCATTAATGTATGGTGTACATTCTTGGGCAAAATGAAATGTAAATCTGTAGGAATTACATCTTGTATCAAAACATTGAAGTCATGTGATTTCAGACCCTATAACTTTAAATCGCTCATTGACACGATGTTCATGATATTTTATGAATACCCCTCTAGAACATTTACGTCATTCGAGAAGTGGAAAACCTAATAACTCTCCTTCCTAGAATGAGTGTAAGCAGCAAGAGGAAGAAATGTCTGTTTTTTACCTTTCACTAGTGCCGAATCTTCTCGTATTCCAATCTCAACCATGTCCAACCTAGGGTTAGTTCCATCCTTTGTTTTTTCAGGTGCATTTAGCAATGTGTAGATGACACTATCACATACATTTTTTTCAACATGCATAACATCAAGAAAATTTCTGACATACAGACATTTCCAGTACAGTAATTCAAAAAAACTGATCTCTTTTTCCAACTAGTTTTCATAAGGTTTTTTGAAAATGGTTTACCAAAAGTAGTGTACACACATTTGAATATCTCAAACAATTTATCACCAGTTAGTGGAGATGATATTCTACATTCTTCTAGACTTCTACTGAATGATGTTGTCTAAGATTGGTACTTATATTATTAGGGTAGAAATCAGTGATGTCCTAGAAACAAGGTTTTTGATGAATGTGTCCACCTAATTGACTGTGTAACTTATTCACAAATAGGACACCCTTGAGTTATTTTGACTCTATATCTTGAAAATTTTCTATAAGAAGGAATGTCATTTATCATCCCATACAACATGGATCTCAATGTGAAATATTCATTTTTTTAAGCATCATACAACACAACACCATAATCGCACAATAATTTCAAATCCTCGATCAACAGAGACAAATAAACATCCATATCATTACCCTGTTGTTTTGGTCCTGATATAAGAATAGATAACATGATTTATTTTTGTTTCATGCATAACCATGGTGGTAAGTTATAATTTACCAACATAACCAGCCATGTAATGTGACTGTTGATTTGAAAACCAAAAGGATTCACTCCATCTGTAGATATTGTAAGATGAAGGGTTCTCATATCTTTTCTAAATTCAACATAATTATGATCAATTCTCTTCCACTAAAGAGAGTTTTCCAGGACACATAGTTTCCCATCTTTAATTCTTGTATCTATATAGAATATTAAGTGTCCTACAGTCTCTTCACTTCCATATAGGTGCCTAAACCTTAGAATGATTTGAAAGTACCATACAAATTTCGTAGGACTGGATTCATCTCTCTTGTATCGAGAATAACCACACATTGGACATTATTTAAGTGATTTTTGGTCCTTGAGAAACATTATACAGTCATTCGGGAAGGCGTGTATTATTTCAGATATCATACCGATCGAGCGTAGCATTCATTTGGAATTTTTTGTTTGGATCAGGAGCTCATTATCTTCGAGGAGAATATCATTTAACAGGGCAAGTAGTTCCATAAAACTGGGGTCACTCCACCCATTTCCTACTTTCAAATTATACAGCTTTAGTACGGTTGACAATGTGGTATATTTAGCACAACTATCATACAATGGCGTCTTTTCACAACTCTTTAACTTTTCAAACTATTTTGGGAAATCATGAAGTTCATCTTCAATTATCCTTCTCATTTACTCAATATGATCTTCATCATCATTCACATCTGTAATTACATCCTCTATATGGTCATTTTTATTGTTCATGCTTGTAATCATATCATATTATCCATAAAATGTAGTGTTATCCCAACCACAACCTACATTCATTTTTTCCCCATGTTTATTCCAACATGTATAACTTCATTCTATTTTGTGATAGATCAAGAGTTATTCCAACTCCTCTGGACTAATTTTTCTTGAATAACAACAGAGTAAAAACAGACAAAGGATTTGAAAAGGGTGATATGCATGATTGTTTTCAAAATTGATAAACTCTTTCACACCATCTTCATACTCTTTTGTCAACTGATATTCATTTATCCATTCTTTATCCATATTCATTATATTTGATTCAGTAATATTAATATTTAACAAAATAATTACACAAATAATGTTCAACTAGGGTCATCATCTAACTCTAATCAATGAAAATAACTATGGTAAAAAATACCCCTTCTTATCCATGCATTACTTAGGACCAAAGTAGATCACACCAACTTTCTCAACCACCTGATCAATGGAACTATCTATGAGAATCTATTTCACTAGAATGTTTTAGTATCCCACATGTGATCTATATTAATTGTTGTAAACCAGTTTTTTAGTGTTTCCCTAGAAACATAATGTCTCGAGTTAAGAACTATGGTACCAAACTAATAGATGGTATGATTTTCCATAAAGTGCTTGTGGGTGTAAGGATTTATTACATGTGTTTTTATGGTTATTTTACTAGGGTTTCCATAAATTTTCCCATAGAGTCCTCTAATGAAGTGGTTTTCTAAAATTTTGTGGAATTGCACTAGTAACAAAGTGGTGGTTCCATTAAAATGGGTAAGGTTTGGATTGATATTCAATGGTGGAGGAACTACAACATGGAAAACAAATGGCATAAAAATCATTCCAACAACCAAAACACCATACAAACACATAGTCATTCTCACAATCGCAACACCATATAAACAAAAAAACACAATTTTATATTTTAAAAATCATCCCTTATTCAATTCTGCTTGTTAATCCAGGGGTTATCACAGAAGTTTTACCATCCTAGTCCATTCATTCAATATCCATGTATACGTAAATTACCAATTTCTATATTCAATTGTTCAATAGTAGAAAACCAACATGAAATTCATTTAGTGTGAAATGAAGGACCACCAATGGAAATGATTTTCAAGGGGGTGTTTAGCCCATACAATTCACAAGATAAACATCAATATCAAATAGTAATAACATGATAACAAGAGGAAACTAATGAGTAAGAGGAGAAAACTAACTATAAAAGTTTCATTCAGTGTGTGGAGGAGGTGTATTTTTTGGTTGAGGAGAGGCATGCGGCAGAAGAAATTTCCAACAAAAAATAAAACATAAAATGAGAAATCATATGTTATACCTATCCAAAATAGGTCTAATGAGATTTATGACTGGGACATGTCTGGTTAAATAGTTTTATTGGTAAATAGTGGGATTTTATTTTCCATCTATGATATCTTATTTCTATTTATTTATTTTTTGTGTATCTACTATTTTAATAGATGTTCAACTTTTGAATGGGACATGTCTGGTTTTCAAGTAAAAGATCATTTTTAATTTACTATAATTTAGGGGTAAACTACTCTAAATTAATTTTATCTCTTTTTCATGAGATATTTTCTATCCCATAGGGATTATGAATGCATCTTAGATTATTGGAAAGTCAGGTTATTTGTTTGTTATGATACCGGCCTATGTTGTACCGTTACATTTCCAATTGTAACTGACCCATGACCATTTAAATATAGGATGGGGGTCAAACACTAATATATTCCCCAATCCACTGGAGTTCATTTGGGGTTGGGTCCTGATAGTATCATATCTGATAAATCTTTTTTAGATTGGACATTAGAGTAGTCATTGCTAATGATTTTATCATTTTTATGGAAGTAATGTTTGTTGAACCTTGTGTGTGAAGTAGAAATATGAAAATAATAAGTGATTAAAACTTTTGTGATGACTTCATAACCTATGGATAAATATATAGGAAATATATTACAAACCTCATTGAATATTAGTAGGTTTGGTTTCATTCATCATATAGTTAAAAGTGATGTAGAATGAGCATATGATAAGCTTAGGGGGCTGAATGATGTGAAGATGTTGCTGGAAATGATGATGTGGTAGTGTGTTTAAATAATCATTGTATATCTTTCATTAATGTGAGGATGGTTTATGTAATTATATTTATTTTGGTTGTGTTATTCCATCATGAGGATCAATTAGAAGAGGCGCATCAAGCATCCAAGGATGTGCATCATAGACTAAAACTAGAGGCTGGGATGTAAGGAAGATATCCTTAAGGGGGTTCTATATATAGAATTTATTGTAGTATGATGGTTTTGTTGTAAGTAATATGACCTAGTAATGGTTATATAAATTTGAGATTGTATTTTATATATTCTAAAATAGAGATATAGTTTATGTTCCTTTTTGGGTGAGTTTGTTTTGAGACTCAACATGATAGATGTATATTCATTTTTGGGGTGTGTGTGAAGGACCTTAGAGTTTATAGATTTGTTGAATATATATTGATGATTGTTTGGGTTTTTATGGTTGTATAAGTATCTCATTATATGACTTCATAAAGGATATTTTCAATTTTATCTCAGTAGGGATAAGATTAATATGAAATTGTTTTTACACCGATAATTAGAGTTCTCTAAAAATGACATTTTATCCTATTATGTTGTATATAGATTACATTCATAATTGATACATAATATCACTAGTTTCTTAATAAAATTAAATAATGGGTATTGGTACTATTTTTTTATGTATTATTTCTATTAAAATACTCATGGATGAGTTGAACTCTCTATGGGTGTAAGTGATGTTTCAAATTAAATGTGTTTTATCGAGTTAAAGCGAATCATGGTATGAAGAATATGATTTTTTCATGATGGTAATGAAAAATTGGATGGGTTTATTCATACATAAATAGTTCATTTATGTTAATACCATGTTGAAAATCATCACCTAGAGATGATAGGTGAATTTACGTATTGCATATTTAGAACTACTATTTTGATGATGTTAACCCCTTTTATAGATATTTTTACCTCATTTAGAGGAACTCATTAAATCCTACACTCTTAATGGTTCACTCACCAAAACAAACACAAATGAATAAATATAATGAAAACAAGTATTTTACATTTTTTACTATAAAGGGACAAAAAAGAAGAACATGCCATTAATGAGTCAATGTGAAAAAAATATAGTATACTCACCATCAGGGGATTAAAAATTCAGTGACATTAATTTCATTAAAAGGTTATTGTGAGACACACTGAATAGCCACAATGAGATGAATACATTGAGACACAATGTAAAAAAACAACCAACCATGAGGTATACAAAACCAAGAAAAAAAATTAAACCTGTCAGTGCCCCCCCCCCCAATTGCTCTTGAAAAACCAAACACACGGCGAAACCATTTCCAAAACTACAAATACCACTTTTACATAAACATGGAAAACAGGCCTTTATACCAAGGATTTACCAAAAAGTTTCCAAGTAACTTTTTAAGACAAGTTAAAACACACAAAGCATATGAAGGTTCCAAACAAGCCCTTGAGTTTCAAACACACACACACCCAAACATTTCACAATTTCCAAATGGGCCCTTATCTTTTCCAAACACACACCAAATCATTTCCATAAAAACCATCAAAACTCTAAAATACTGAAACCTTTATAAAACAAACCTAAAAAATTATCAACAATTGTACAAAAAAAACCAAAAAAATTATAAACAATTACATAAACAACCCAACCAGTTTATAAAAAAAATTCATAACAAGCTAACTAGTTTATGAACAATTTTTTTGCAGTCCATAAAAAGTATAAATAATTTTATAGGCAACCCAAACCGTTTACTAGAAATTATATAAATAAATCAAAAAATTTATAAAAAAAAATCATAAATAGGCCAAACAGTTTATAAATAATTTTTTTTAAACAAACCAAACAGTTGATTAAAAATTTTATAAACATATCAAACAAATTACACAAACTAGAAAACACCCTAATAAACTATTCAAGAGTAATACTAAGGTGCTTTTCATGTTTAAAACATTATCAAAACAACATTTTATATCCAATGAACACAATTTCCATAAGTACACATTATCATAACCAGGGAAAATACTTAAAAACAATTTTTAACAAAACCAAAAAACATGAAAACATTATAGCAGATTAACCAATTGTATTGAGAAGGTGCGAATCAAGTTAATGATTTAACTAAAAAAATTCAAGCATCTAATGGACTTAATCAGAAAGGAAAAAGCATATTCTCCTACAACAAATTTATGAAAATTTGATGGAGCTTCAATGGAAGGGAGAATAAGACATTGTAGACCCTTTGCACACCCTAAAAACAAAATGAAAAACATCACACATAAACCCTACCCATAAGGGTTCAGCCAAACCCTACACACCCTATAGAAACATGGGAAACCACAATAGAGACTTGTTGAGGGGAACATGTACACTATAGAGGAGGTTGTTGGGATGGTTGTTGGTTGAGGAGGGTGCACCAGAGTAGGTTGGGTGGGAAAGGGGGTCGCATAAGGAGGAGGAGGAGAAGGAGGTGGAGGAGGAGGAGGAGGAGGACGTAGCGGGAGTGGAGGAGGAAGAGGAGGAGTCATGGTGGAGGAGGGATTGACAGTGGAGGAGGGATCGATGGTACAGAGGTCAGATTCTGTGAAGGCTTGAAGAGGTGTGAGAGAGGAGGAGCCTATTAGGGTACTTTTATAAAACCCACTGGAACCTTTATCAGCGCTTTATTAGCATTGATAAAGATAGGTCTTTATCTGCGCTAAAAAATCTGATAAAAGATGTCTTTATCAGTGCTATAATCTAAGAACAGATAAATATGTCTATTATCAATGCTTTTTAGCAGTGATAAAGGTCATCTTTATCAGTACTAAAAAATTGCTGATAAAAGACCTATTTCTCAACGCTAAAATTATAGCATGGATAAAGATATCTTTTATCAGTTCTTCTTTAGCACTGAAAAATATATATTTATTTATTAATTAGTATAACTATAAATAAATATATTTTTATTTATACTTATAAAATTATAATTTAAGTAATTATAAAATTATATGCAATATACTTATTATATTTATAATCATATAATTATATAAAATAAATATATTAATTATATATTATTAAAATATTATTAATTTATATAACTATATTTCTTCTAATTTTATAAATATTTATATAAAATATTTATTTATTTAAAAATATAATTATAAATAATTATATATTTATTTATTTATATAATTTTCAAATTATAGAAAATTTATATATCTAATATTTATTATTATTTTTATATATATAATTAGCATATTTATTATAATTTTAAAATTATTTAAATATATCTATATTTATTTATAAAGATAAATAACATTTGTATTTATTTATCAATATTTGTATAAATATTTATAAATATATTTATAAATGTGTATTTATTTAATTATATGTATCATATTATTTTAAATTTAATTAATTGATTTTTTACAAATTAATAATTATTTAAATAAATATAAATTTATTTGTATTTATTTATAAATATTTGTATATATTTATAAATATATCTATTTAATTATATATTTATAACTTTATAAGTAGTATAATAAATATATTTATTAAAATATTATAATTATTTGCATGTATTTATTTATTTATTTATTTACAGTTCTAATTATAACTATAAATAGTATATATTTAAAAATATTTTTATATTATTGTTAATATATATTTTAAAAAAAGTATAATATTATATGTATATTTTTATAATTATATATATATAGTTATAATTATAATTAAAAATGTATTTTAGAAGTATTTATATATATCATTAAAATATAATAAAATATATTTTTTATTTAAATATATTTAATGTAATTTTTAAGTACATTTTTTAGAACATATATAGTTCATATGGGTAACATTATGAATTAATCAATATAACAAATCAATGGCCAACGTGATGTAATGTATAAATGAACATTAATGCATGATACATAACATATACCCATGTTCAATATATTCATTAACCAAATTCATTGGAAAACACATATATATTCAAAAATATTAATTATAAATATATATATACATTAAAAAGTATTATATATTTATAAATAAGAAAATATTACAAATATATTAATTATAAAAAATATAAAAAATATAATAAATTAATCCAATAAATCTAATAAATCTAATAAATTAATCTAATAAATATCTAATAAATCTAATAAATCTAATTAATATAATAAATCTAATTAATATATTTATTATTTAATGTAATTTATTATAATCTTATAATTATTTAATTATATATATATATTTTTAATTATAATCTTAGAAATACTCTTTTCAATTAAAGAAATATATATATATATATTTTTGAATTATTAAAAAATAGATATTCATTATAAACAAGTGTTTTTTATTTAATGTATAAAAATAAACATTATTTTTTAATATAAATATAATATTTTTATATAAATTAATAATATTTTTTATTAAAAACTTTTATCAATGCTAATAATAGTGCTGATAAATGTACCCTTTATCAGTGCTAAGAAAAGTACTCATAAAGGGTACACCATTATCAACACTTTTTATGCGGATAACGGGTTCATTTATCATCACTTTTGGCTAGTACTGATAAAGGCCAACCCCTTTATCTGTGCATTTTTCTTAGAGCTGATAAAAGGAAATGCTTCCCTTGCCTTGTTTTGTGGTAGTGAATTGAGATGAAATATTTTATAATGATAACACCATTGAATTGAAGATTAATCAATGAATTGATTATGTGTATAAAATGTAAACCAATATAAAAAAGTGTAAATACAACATAAAATAATGATTAACATTATAAATATAATATTATAATATCAAAGACAATGAAGAAGTAATATAACCCAATGAAAAGAAATTGAGATATGAAATTGCTTAAAACTAGGTAACCTTCAAGTCAAATTTCATTGGATGAAATAATTTGAATTGAAAATTAAAATACCATGAATTGTGAAGGATCAATGATATAAAAGGGGTAATATATACACCATATAAATGAAATTAGGTTCATAATAATAATATTCCCTAATATAATGGAAAATTTATATGAAATTCCTTAACTCTCATTTCCATTTAGTCAATCAGGCTTTAACCCCTAGTATAACAATTTTAAATATATTATTAATTTATACTATATATATCACGAACTGGATACCCCAACACTCTGATACTCGAGCCGACACTGACACTTTCTGAAGGGCATTCCCAATCCACATGGGTTGTAAACAAGCACCTGGCATCATAGAAGACAAAAGTGAAAACTTTCATTCCACATAAATATTGGAAGAAACTGATACATATCAGTATGCTCAAAAAAAACTCCCAAAGTAGATAGTACCAAAATCCAAATAGGTATTTCAAAACCCAAACCAAACATTTTTAAAGTATTAGAAAAAAACGATAAATAGCACTTGTCCTAATGGACACAGCACTCCAAGTCCAAAGAATCAACAATAACCACCACCTCTAAGTGTCACCTTACACTTTTTTGAACCCAGTAGAATGAAATCTACAAACTCCCAAAGGAAAAGGTAGGGTGTGAGATAAAATTTCAGTAGGGTCTCACCAAGTGTTTCATAACAAAATTCAATAATAAATAAACAAAATCATGATTTCAATTTTTTAAAATGGTCATGTAATTACAATTGCATATTTATACAAAACATTATTTTCATATCAAATGTTGGAAGCATTTCAACCAATGGATTAATAAACATTTTTTATAAAATAGTTTATATAAATTAACAGGTATAACTAAATAATTTCACAATAAATATCATATATATCAAAGTAATCACAATAAGAAATATGGTCATCTACCCTGAGGTATAATAGTTACAAGTTATAAGATCCCCACACATCTCTTATTGGTGATCACGGCAATATGTGTACACATGTTCCTCAAACACTAGCCAAATAGTATTCATAAACATCTCATTGGGGAAAAGATATATTAAACTAGGGTTTTTTAGAGTTTTAATGCTTCAATATATTTCTAGGGACATACCATCCTAGCATTTTTTTCTCAAATGAGACACTAAATACTAAATCTCCTATGTGCTCAATAAATTAATCATTAATTGGAAAATTATTTCAAAACATTTTAAAATACAATTACCCAATTTCTATTTTCAATATTCCAATTTCTATTTAAAAATGAAAAAATGAGTTTTTAATCAATTCATTCCTTTTTTAAGATGAAACTAATCATGGGTGTATAACAATTCAATTTATTCAATTTTTCTCAAAATTAGTTCACAAATAAATTTCACAATTCCATAAATTTCAAATCCCAAACTAATTTCTGATTCCAAGAGAATTTGGGGTTTCCCTAAAAAATTCATTCCAATCCAATTATAAATTCAAATTAAAAAAATTGGGTTTTTAAAATTTAATTAAAAACATTATAAATAAATAAATCAAATCAATGTTTTATTGAATGGAAAATCTCAATGGAATAACCTTCCTTTTATCAGATAGATCATGTCCCACAACACCTGCAACATAATTTTCCATTGACGAATGACGGTAATGGAGATCTCAAAAAAATAGAGAATAAAGATTTAAAACAAAGATTTTGTATCCATAAACAATAATATAATATAATAATCCCTATTTATGAAACAAGGATAGATCAGTATATAAGGAATGAGAGAATATTACTTATTGGAGAAGAATTGAAGGTGGTTTTCCAAGATTTGATCCCCCTAGGAAGGGGTTTGGAGGAGAAAAAATGGGTTCATTGGATCCCCCAAGACCTAGGATTTTGTAATAACTCGAGTTAGGGTTGAGTGGGAGATTATACAGGGGTATGATAATTTTAAAAATAATTTTTGCATATAAAAAACCTCACATGCATGGTTAGATAGGTAGGGCCACACAGTTTGTCAAACTATGCTCCCTAACCATGATCCTCTCAAATGGGGTGCACAGTTTCTACTAAGTGGGTGCATAGTTTGTCAAACCATGCACCAAATTTGAAAACCCCCACTATTTGTGTTTTCATGGATTACACTAGGTGGGTGCATGGTTTGGGAAAACCGTGCGCCAAACATGCACAGCCAGGAAAATTCCATTTTAAAAACAAATCTCCAGAAACAACCTAAGATAAACCCCAACCAAAGAATGATAAAAAATAAGGGTTGAGGAGTACCTAAAAATAGTAATATTATATTACAACCTTCCTACCCTAGAAATTTTTTATCCCTAGAAAACCTATTAATAATTATCCATATCAAAAAGATGAGGTCACTGCTCTCTCATTAGTGCCTCTCTCACCTAAGTCTCATGAGTATCAGAAACATGCTTCTATAGAACTCGAACAAAAGTTATCATCCTCAAATGAAGTACCTTGGTTTCTAAATCAAAAATACTAACTGGATTCTCAGTCATAGATAAATCTAGCTAAACTTCAAGATCACTCCATCTCAAAACATTTTATGAATTAGAAAGATACTTTTGTAGCTGGTATACATGGAACACATTATGTATCGATGTCAACTATGGAAGAAGTGATAAAGGGTAATACACTTCCCCAACCTTATAAACAAACTCAAAAGGTCCCAAAAAATAAGGACCAATCTTCCCTTTCCTCCCAAACCATCAATGTCTCAAACAAGGTGAAACTTTCAATAACACATATTCACCAACTAAGAACTCCAATGGTCTACGACAATGATCGGCATAGGATTTATATCGGATATGTGTTGTCAGCATTCTCTGATGAATAATATGAATATTTATTGTCATATCATAAACCAAACTTGTACAATTCAGGAACTTTCAACAATATCTGACCAACATAATAGATATTTATAGCGTTGTCCATTCAAGGCCTCAAAAGGATCTATTCTAATCGTGGAGTGGTAACTATTGTAATAAGAAAACCCAAACATTATCAAATGGTCATCCTAAGATACATCAAATTCAAGAATGAAAGAATGAATAATATCCTCAAGAATCCATATATCCCTTTATTTTTTTCCATTCATATGTGGATGGTATGATGTACTCAAATGAACTAGAGATCTCTGTGCCTCCTAAAGGCCACTCCAAAAGAGAGAAGTAAACTGAGGATCTTTATTAGAGACTATAACAGATGGAACCCCATGAAAATGATCAATCTATCTTACGTAGATATTTCTCAACTCATTAACTTTTTTTATATCATAAATGGGTATAAAGTGAGATTATTTGGTTAGACTATCAATCAAAACCCATATCACATTATTTTTTTTTTGGGTATACAATAGCCAAACCAAAATATCGATAGAGATATCATCCCACTTCTAATTCGGTATTAGAAGTGTATGAAGAAAACCTGAATCCCTCCGGTGCTCAGCCTTGACCTTTTTTAATGTATAACAACTGGAGACAAAATCAAAAATTTCTTATCACATACTTATCCCTCATAATCATAGTTTCATGTAATAAAACATCTTTTTGCTTCTTGGGTGAACTTCCCACTATGAATTATAGAAACCTCCCATCACAAATTTTCTTACATACAACGATAAAGAAAATTGATTATGAAAATATATAATACCCTATGTAGAGAACAACCACTAAATAATTTCATCCCCATTATAATGAGTGTCTCTAATGCTATATAATCCATCATTGAGATGATGTTCCTGAAGAATAATCTCAAGAAAAAAGGAGTTAAAATGACCATGATCTAAGACAACCTCTACTCCTATTTCCCAAACTCTAATATGAAACTATGAAAACGATATATAAAATTCCAATATTATAATGATTGTTTCATGGCATGGGTCATAATATTTTTTCTCAAATAATCTTCTATGACATTACCCTTCCTCGGGGTATAGGAAATATCAAAATCAACAGATTTTAGATATTCCTCCCAATGCCTTTGGCGGAGATTCAAATATTTTTTAGAGAAGATATAACCCAAGATCTTGTGGTTAGAATACATGGTATAACTTTCTTTGAAATGATAATTTCACTGAATCTTAAGTGTGTGCCTCAAGCCTTCAAGTTAAAGTTTATTGGTCTGATAATTCTTCTCTTGTGGCCTAACCTACTAAGAGCTATAGGAAATGATGTGGTCACCCAGCCTAAGAACACAACCCAAACCCAATCCCAATTCATCATAGAAGACCACTTAGCCCTACTCTGACATTAGAAGAGTCAAAACTAGTGTATCAGTTAATATACATTTCATGTCAACAAAATAACTCTAACATTTCACATCCCAAGGAAACCTTACTCCCTTCCATGTTAGGGAAGTCACCAGAGATGCCAACTTCAAGAAATACTTTACAAACTAGTGATAATACCTATCCAAAAACAAGAAGACCTAAATCTAGAAAACATTATGTGGTTGATCCCATGTCATAACAACTTTCACCTTCTCAGGATCAACTGAGATAATATATTATGACTTTACAATTTCAAATAAATTCACTTCTGAAATCCAGAAATCACATTTTGATAACTTGGCATAAAGTATGTAATTTCTCATCAGTCCAAACACTTCTCCCAAGTTACACACATGATTAACCTTGTAATTATAGTAAATAAATATTTCATCCATAAATAAAACCAAATAATTATCCCAATACTCATGGAATATCATGTACATAAAATCCAAAAAAACTATAGTATCATTGGTTAAAACAACTGGCATGAAAAGATACTCATAAGGGACATACCTTATCCTTAATGTGGTTTTTTAAATGTTAGATTCTTTTATTCTCAACTAGTTGTAACCAGGCTGAAGATCAGTCTTTGAGAACCATTGTACCCCTTTTAACTAGTCAAATGGATCATCAATCCATGGTAACAGATTATTTTTATATACCATGAATCTATTGAGTTTATATTAATAAACATAAAGGTGAAGTTACCATCATATTTATTAGAAAATAGAAAAGGTTCCACCCAAAGTGACACACTTGGGATTATATATCCTTTCTATAATAGATCATCTAATTGAGTCCTCAACTCTTTCATTTCATCTGGTACCATGTACTAATACTGAATTGATACTGGTTGAGTACTAGGTACTAAATTAATAGAGAACTCCACCTCTATTAATGGTGGTTGACCAGAGAATTTATAAGGAAACAAGTTAGAAAACTCAATGAGGACTGGAGGAAGATCATCGCTAAAGTATTCTCACTCTTGATCAAAATAAAACACTAATATTACTTTCCCCAACTTTGGATATGAGGGTCCATCTCCACATTACCTTAGTTTTTACTCTCTTTGAAAGATATAGTGCACCCCATTATGCACCATAAAGAAGACCCATCAAAGATGATAATCAAATAAAAAATTATTATCAATGAGCCAATCCATCCCGAATATGACATCAAGAGGTTTCATGTCAAGAACAAGAAAATACCAAGTGACATCAATATATGATAAAGAGAAGTCACAAGCAGGACAATGAATACCTATCTCTTTATTCGTTTTGAGGGGCGTAGTATTATCCATTAAATAAAATAAAAGCTTAATAGTAATATTTATAATATTCATAATATGAGTAAAAATGAATGAATGAGATGCACTGGTATCAAATAAAGTAGTATATAAAGATGAAGATATAGTGATGGTACCTCTCACTGTCGATGGACCTATATTTACTTCCTTTGGAGACTCTTCACTATGTGATGAATATTCTTTCTGGATGCATGAGGCTAGAAGACCATAGTTCATGATGTATATGATTGAACTATAGTACTATTTGGTGCTGATGATCCTATGCCACTATATGGAGAATGATATACATGACATAACTTCTATAAGAGAATTGAGTGTCTATAATAACCACATATCTTGGGTGCCTTAGTGAAAAATTGTTTTGAGTGTCCGGTATTTCCATACTAGTAGCAAATCAAAGGGCATATGCCCGACACTATAGGAGGTATAGAAGAACCTTTCTATTGATAACCACCATGAGACTCATCTCACTTACTCTTTCGTTTTAAGAAACTCACTAAACTTCCACTAGGACAAAATGTAACTACCAAAAACCCTAACTTAAAAGTTAGGTCAAGCTCAACCATAAATTCTCTATCCAACAAGTCAGCATAAGATGAGATCTTAAGCAAGAAAAAATTAGATTGAATTTAATATTGTAGTCCCATATTAAACTATTGATTCTTCATCTTATAATTCAATACAATAGCTAATGTGAACTGCATAATATCAATAAATCGGTTCACATACTCTATCACGGCCCTATCAGCCTTCTCGAGTTTGAAAAACTCCATAGCCTTTTTAATAACCATAGACTCTAGATAGAACTGGTCAACGAAAATAAATTTGTATTCCTTCCACTTTGAACCATTATTCTTATTCATCGTCACCATCCAGTCCCAACATCTCCTTCTAAGTCCCTCAAGCTTGAAGGTGGAACATTTTACCTTGATCACATCAGGATCCTCCAAGAACTCAAACAAAAGATCAATCCTTCTAAACCAATCATCAAACTCTTTAGGATTATTAGAGCCTTGAAACACTGGTGGTTTTTAGAGAAATAACTCCTATAAACATTTCTATAATTCATCCCTCTAAGGATCCATAGCTTGAGCATGAATGGGAATGGGTGTAGGTGCTTGTCCCAAAGGATGGACAACACACATAAAAACCTCAACCAGAATCGGGTTCATGGGAGGCCTTTCTTGCTATGGTTAATCAGTAGACTCCTCCAAGATTCAATTCATACATCTTCTTAGAGGAATGATGCTACAAAAAAATAATCAAATAATAGATACATCTGATGGTTACTCATATCAATACATAAATAAGAGAAATAGGGAAATTAATATCATCAGATAGACAAACAAGATTTTGATTTCAATCTATCCAAATCAAAATAAGTGGAAAGACTAGAACTAATCCTCATGACATCACTCCAAAACCACCCATAGTGACTTTAGTCTCATTGCGATGAGATGCGTCCAGTTACTCACTTGTAACTACCTTCTATGTCTCGAAAAGATCTCAACTGCGTACTAACATCAAAGCAATATGCTTAACCTACAGCCTTTGATACCACCTTTTCAAAAACCATCCTAGATACCCAAGTAATCTAATACCTGAACCTGCACTAAGATAGCTCTAAGAAAGTTTTCAATCCTCATGGATTGGTGAAAAGCACCTTGAATCATATAGGAAAAAAGTGGGAATTGTTTTTCCACATAATCAATGTAAGAAACATATTCATATCAGTATGCTCAAATAAAAATACCGAAAAATACAGTACAAGAAGTCAAAAATGTATATCAAAACCCAAAAGGAACATCATTAAAGTACCATAAAGACTAGATAAAAAAACCCAAGTCCCAAAAAACATATCACTCTAGGTCCAAATAGTCAACAACAACCACCACCCCCAAGTGGTGATTTCCCCCTACTGGAACCTAGCCGAAGGAAATCTAAAAATTCCCAAAGGAAAAGTTAGGGTGTCGGCTAAAATACTAGTAGGGTCTCACCAAGTGTTACATAATAAGATTCCATAATAAAGAAACAAAATCATGATTTTAATTTTTAAACAATCAGAATGGTTATACAATTGAATATTAAAACAAATAATACTTTTCCATTAAAATCATGGAAACATTTCAACTAATGGCTAATAAATATTTTATATAAAATAGTTTATGTAAATTAATAGTCATAAATGAATTAGTTCACAATAAATGGAATATATATCAATGTAATCTCAAAAAGAAATGTAGAAATATTCCCGGAGGTATAATAGTTCCAAGTTACTGGATCGTAACACATCTCATATCGGTGATCACATTAGTATGTTGACACACGTCCCTTAGGCACTGTCCAAATAGGACTCATGAATATCTCATCAGGGATAAGATTTATTGAACTATGTTTTTATTGGATTTTTAAAGTTTCAATCCATTTCCAGGGCATTACCATCCTAGTGTGTTTATAGCAAATAAACCACTAACTACCAAAGTTCGCATGTTCCCAACCAATCAATCAATAATATGAAATTTATTTCAAAATAGTTTAAAATAAAATTTCCCCATTTCTAGTTTCAATATGCCAATTTCTCTTTAAAAACCAAAACATGGGGTTTTAATAAATTCATTAATTTTTCAAGATAAAACCAATCATGGGTTTTTATCAAATCAATTTAAGCTATTTTTCTCAAAATTGGTTCACAAAATAATTTTAAAATCATATCAATTCCAAATCACTCCTTAATTCCCAATTTCATTGGAACTAAGGGTTTTCCCCAAAATTCATGCCAATCTAATTTTAAATTTCAATAATCACAAAATTGGTTTTCAAAATTTAATTGGAAATAATCTAAATAAACCAAGAAAATAAATGGTTTATTAAATGGAATGTATCAATGGAATCACCTACCTTTTATCATAGAGATCACACAACACAACAACCATAACAAAATTTTCCAACGACGAATTATGGAACTAGAGATATAAAAAATGAATCAAGGATAATGATTCAAAATAAAGTAGTTTATATCCAAAAACAAAAATATGATTTAATAATCCCTAAGGAGGAAAGGAGGATATAGTGGGAGAGAGGGAATGGGAGAATATTACTTACTAGAGAGGAATCAAATGAGGTTCACCAAGCTTTGATCCACCTAAGAAGGGGTTTGAAGGTGCCAAAATGGGTTCTTGAGAAACCCCAAGACCTATGATATCAAAAAACATTGAGTTAGTGTTGAGAAGGAGATTATATAGGGTTTCATGAATTTTAAAAATAATTTTCGAATATAAATATTTTTGTGTGCACAGTTAGTTGGGTAGGGCCACACGATTTGTCAAACAGTGTTTCCTAACTGTACGCCCCTCTAATAGAGTGCATAGTTTCTACTAGTGAGTTAATGTTTTATCAAACCATGCACAAACTATTAAAACCCCAAATATTTTTTTCATTTTTTACACTGGTTGGGCGTATGGTTTGGGAAAACCATGCACCAACTATGTCTGACCAATAAATTTCCAAAAAAAATTAAACTTTCTCCCAAAACAACTTGAGACTAAACCCATCCAAAACATGATGAAAAATTAGGGTTGATAAGTAACTAAAAATATTAAAATGATGTTATAAGAACTATATTTTTATTTATAATATCATATATGATCTTTTTATAACATCTTATCACCCTTTTGTTACTATATTTCATTATTATCCATATTTATTGTCTTAACTACATTGTTTTCTCAAGCAAGTTTTATCATGAAAGATCTAGTTATTGTGAATAGTATATAGATACCCCATATACATAATGATATTAATGATATAAATATAACATTTATTCATTAGGTAAATTTTTATAACTATTCTTGGAAGTTGGGAAAATAAAATGAATTGCATCGCTTCGTGGGGATGGTAGTCTGAACATATACACAAGCAACAACATCATTCCCTTAATGGGTGAAAGGGTAAAAAAGTGGATGATATATTAATTTTCAAGAATTTATATCATTTAGTATTTATCATATATATATACATTATTTCCATCATTAGTACTATCCATGTGAGTCGGTGATGGAAACAAATTACATCAGTTTGTGAGGTGATAGTCTTCCATACACTCAAGCGATGGATTTGTTTCCCATTTGATGGAAAAGGAGATGGATAAATATTATTTCATCAATATAGTAAAATATTATTATATTTTACCCAAAAATATATTATTTTCAAATTTTTATGACATAATTTATGGTGGAAAAAAATAAGTAAAAATTAATGAGTATAGTGAAGATTATTTCCTTATCTTAGAAAAAAATAATTTGGATCTATTATTGAGGACCCTAGGGTTGGTATTTTGGAAATACCAGTAGATCTATACTGTTGATAAAAATGGTGGGTATATATTTTTATAGGGTTTTTATGAGATAAATTTCTTAAGAGGGAAGGGGTTCCCTTTTATAATTGGGAAGAAGTTGCATTTTTATAAATATCTAAAACTATTCAATAATGGGAAGTCACTCTCACCCCAAGTGCCTCCAAATTTGATAAATAATGGATTTAAGGTAATTTAATGTTAATAAAAACCATTAAAACAAAAAATATTAAATATTTTATTCACTTTTCTATTAAGTTTACTTACTTTTACCATTTTAGTTCACACCACGGTAATTAGTTTTTTTATTTACCTAGTTAATTTGTAATTTAATACTAAAAATAAATAATAATGATTAGATAATTTGGTCCCACTAACTCTAAATATGAATTAAAATTTATCAAATCAAAAACCTATGTGTGTGTAAAATTAATTTTAACGCAGGCGCATGTATCGCGCAAAACCTTATTCAAACTTTAACTACAGTAAATAAATTTTATTATACTTACTAATCATTATGAAAAAAATAAGCTGAACTTTTTATATAAAATTAATTATTTTGATTCTAAATATGGAATAAATTTTTTAAAGTTCAGTTAAAATAATTGTTATAATTTAATATAAAATTAAACCCTCAAGCGCGACGAAAATACGGTTTTCCAAAGAAAAATGTTATCAAATAAAAAAATGTTTTATATAAAAATTCAATATTAAATTGATTATAACAACATAAAATGGATAAATAATAATATAAATAATCTAATTTTACTTTTATAAAATAAATAAAACAAAATGAAATTTGTAAATTATTTAAATGAAAAGGAAGTTTTTAATAAAATTGTATTTTACACTATTCATCCAAAAAATAATGTTTTTAGAAAATTATAAAAAATTCACTCTAAGATAAATTTAAAAAAAAAATCAAAAATGATTTTAATTTTTTCAAATAAATTTTATAAAAATGATAAAAACTAATTTTAAAATAAGGGAGAAAATGTATTGAACTCACTTTTTAGAAAAATACAGTTTTTTAGTATAAAACCAAATTTATTCTTATACCATGAATAAACATATTGTATAAATGATCAAAACTTTAATAGAATACATAATATATAAATTTCATTAGAATAATTCTCCAATATTGACTAATTTAATTTCGTAAAATAAAAACACAACACAAAAATAAAAATATCTTTTTAGAAACATATTTTTTTTACTTTCAAATGATTTTTATTTTTATTTTTAATTGATTTATATATAATGAATTAATTTTATACATGTTTAAACCATAGAATATTAATAAGTTAGTTAGTAATAATCATATCCACCAATTTACCATCTAGGTTATAATAGTATATTATATTATTGTTCATTTAGACTTGGGGTTGCGAATACCTTGAGTTATCGAAGAGGTTTAATTTATTTAAAATAAAAATACTATAAAATGTTAGCATGTTATTTTCTCCCCATAATTAATAAATTGTGTCCTAGCAATTTAAACTTATTCGCCAAAAAAAATAATATTTTAAAGTTCTTTTTTTCAAAATTTACATCATAAAAAGGGCTAAAACATCTTCCTGATAATAGAGAAAGGTGAGTAAGAATGTCATATATAATAACACATAACTAGTTTTTCCAAGTAGGAAAACATTAATTGGATGTTAAAATCTGTACATGGATGATAAAACCAATTCCCAAGTACAAATAAAGAGTGATATAAAACATGTATAAGAGTATGTTAACAACCACAATACCATAAATCAATGATTGGAGAAGATACCATTAATTCCTCATAAATGAAGGTAAAAGGATAAAATTTTTATTTGAATATCATTTTCTAAAAGTTGAGGAATTATTTTACTATCTATACTAAGAACATATGGAAATATACTTACATTATATATTTCTATTTCATAAATAAAATTTCATCATTTTTTTGTGATTTGTTCAATTCACACTTCACCTCTTACTCCAAGGAATGAATATACAAAAAACATTTATTCTTGAAGTACTAAAATTAACTTTTAATTGATAATAAGATCCGTAAAAAAGTGGAAGGTCCTTCCGTATGTCTCTAAATAGTTACCAAAACCAAAATTCTTATCATGAGTTATCTAATAAAATACATTAATCTTTAAACCTCAACATAACACCCAAATTTCAACTTTATATTTATCCATAAAATCATTCAATTAAAACCAAAATTATATTAACTAGAACATCATATAGGCCAATGGTAGGCATTGTACCCTTATTTCCCTTCAATTATTGTTTCAATCCCCATGGTCTCACCATATATGAAGGGTTTTCACTCAGCATGTGGGTTATCCTTTTTCTAAAACTACATTAATATAATTCCTATATAATTATCAAAAATATTAATAATATCCTTAAAAATAACCTTATTCATCAAATAAATTTTTAACCACAATGGTTTTCTATATGAATTATTTTTTCCATGAAATAAAATAATATTAATTTAATATTATTACCTTAACATCAATGATCGTATTAACCCTAAATATTATAAATACCTTTAAACTTATGAAGAGAGAATTCTTACTCAAATAATAATATATATTAAATCTTACAGTTACATATACCTCAATCTAATGAAACATGTCCCAAGAATTCATTAAATACATGAAAATACCATCACATAAAACCTAAAAATAATTTATATTACTTTGAACTTATAATAAACCTTAAAATAATAAACCCATGATGGTCTCTATAATTCTTGATTTGTAATTATATGAATACATATCTACTTACAAAAAAATAACATAGTTCTTATATGTTTCATTATTCTTATAACCAAAATATCATTGATAAAAGTACTTATAAAATGTAATTCTTTAATCCCAATATGTAAATACTTTAACCCTTTTACATAAATAATTTTCCTTACTTGGTATAGGATTTAACCTTTAAAATTGGGAAATGAGTCGAATAATGCCCAGGTCCCCAAAATTCAAGACAACAAACTATAAATGTATTTCTAGGACGAAATTTGTTTCTCTCCACTGATATTCTCACTTCTCCTTGATATATTCTCCTAGGTGTATCTTTACACATTTATTATGTGAAGGAAATCAATCCTTATTTCCTCCAAGGTATCCACCACTCGATCTCTTAGAGGACTCCTTCCATATATTCTTTGGTGAGTTTGAGAGTTGGTTAAGTTGTAGGTTGTCAATCATATATCATGATAACTGATTACAAATAATCATGATATCTTTCACTCCAATCATAATATAATTTGATATCTCAAAATCACCACATTTTTTGTAATATTAAATATTAAAATGATTTCTTTGGGTTCTAGCCATTAACTAAAATCAAAAAATATATTGTGAGAAATAATAATCGTAGTCAGAAAAATATATAATCATTTATAGGATGTATAAATCATGACACATTATTTTCAATCTAAGATGCCTTATCTTTAACCTAGTTCATTCATTATCATCATTTAACAAAATCCTTCTGGATGGTTCATAAATAAAATGTGTATTGAACCAATAATATCCCTTGGGAGTGTCCAATTAGGTGTCCGGAGAGGCCCATTGTCATTATTAGGAGACAATAAAGTCAAATCCCAATGCACCCTTTTTAAGAATACTACCTCTAGGTAAAAATTTGAAAGTGACATGTTAACATTTGTTATATATATAAGGATATATTTATAGGAAAATCACATAATATATACCTAACCAAAATTTTAGGTTATTATCCCACACTTATATTTATCCTCAAAGTCAATCATAGGCCTATATACTATAATATATTTTTTTCTAAATCTAGTTCCCAAGGTTTATACTAATATTTCTCTGATACCAACTATAAAGACCAAAACCCAAGTAACCCATAGTCAGTGGTTACTTTTTAAAATTTTCATAAGATACAAGAAATCATATCCCTAATGACTAAATAGTTCAATAGTTTCAGTAAAATAGATAAATACTTAAGTCTCAAAATACATTTGAAAACATTAATTACAATAAAGTGAAAGTGAATATTTTTCATCCTTGAACACATTTAATGATTACTTCTTCATATCCTGGGGAAAGGAAACAAAATAAGGGTGAGCTAAAATACTCAGTAAGGGCTCCGTACAGCGGAATCTATCACAAATAAATAAGACATAGAAAATATGGCAAGGTAAATAACTAAAAACACCTATCATTTAAAAAATAACTTGAACATGAATAATTTTAGGGAAAGAATAAATGATTATAAAATAATTACATATAAATAATTAAATTATATTTATTATAATCCATATATAATATCAATATAGTAATATCATGGATAATAATAACTGAATTATAAATGAATTAAATGCTTAATATTTTATTTTATGATCTCATATATCATGATATGTATATCATCAATACCTTTTTCCAATACAGTTTAATAGATAGGTGGGTATACATCAGAAACCCATTTAATGCTAGATTACTGATCTGTCTAATGATACCTATTGATTCATTGAGAGGATATATAATTCCAAGAACCACCCATCGCCACATATCCAATTCATTCCTTATATTTCAAATGATCAATTTATTTCATAAACAATATTCCTTATCAATAAATTTTGGTACTTAATAAAGAATATGAAATATCAATATTTACTCACTTAATCAAATAATTTTCAAAGTAAAACACCATATGTAGAAGTTATATAATATTTGATAAATAATAATATCCATGATAAAGAATATTTATATTTAATATAAATTTAATTTCCAATGTTCAAAAGAAATTGAATGTTTCAATAAAAGGTTAACAACCATAAAATTAATCTAGAAAGTGAATCTAAATACTTTACCAAATCAAACTTAACATAAACAATCCATGGAAAGAATAATGGTTGTGTTATTAAAAAATATCCCAAGGGTATTAAAAGTAAAATAAATTGTTATGGTAATTTATGTATAGAGATACCCTAATAAGATCATTAGAAATATTCTTGACGAAAATACCCTTTTCATTTTGAAATTCGGTTTTTAAAACTAAAAATTTCCAAAATATTAGGAAAATAATTTTATTTCAAAATATACTTTTAAATTTGAAAAAAATCTTCAAATTATTGAGTTTTCATGATAATAAGAAATATTTCATTCATATAGAGTATGTTAAAATAAAGTTTTGTTTCATATTTTTGGTAAAAAGTCAAAAAGTACATTTTTCAAAAGATGAAAAGAAAATTCCTTTTAAAATATTTTTTAAAAATTAAATCATGGGAAATTATGTATTTAATAAATAATTCTATAATATTAAAAATATTATTTAGAACATTTTAATTAAAATATGGATATGGAAGAAAAAACCTTTTTTACTAAAAAGAGAAATAAAATTGGTTTTTCTTAAAAACATTTCCTCAATCATTTTAAGTACCATAGAGAGAAAAATGGTAGTGTTACTTGAAAAAATAATTAATAACCATATGATATGGAAATTAAACATTTATATAAGAAAATTATGGAATAATTTCCTACAATGTAAATTCAATCATAAACAATCTCTATTAAAATGAGATTGAAGCATAAAACCTTTCTGTTTTGGAAACTTTTGAATCATAACCCCTATGAAAGGAATAACTTAAAATGAAACATTAAATACCATGAATATAAATATATTAATTATAAAAGATATAAAATTGGTAGTATATATACCTCACATAAATAAAAAGTTACATAATACTGAATATGTCTCAACGGAGTGAAAATTGAGATGAAATCTCTTACAATGATCATACCATTGAAGTGAGGATTAATCAATGAATTGACTATGTATATCAAATGTAAATCCACATAAAAAATTAAATACAAAATAAAATAATCAAAATTCACTATACACATAATCTTGGAATATTAAATATAATGAAGAAGTAATATAACCCAATGAAAAAATATTGAGTTTTGAAATTCCTTACCACTTTGTAACTTTCAACTCAAATCCCATTGGATGAAATAATTTGAATTGAAACTCAAATTACCATTAATTATGAATGATTAATGATATAACATGTAATATGGGAAGTATATACACCATATAATGGAAAATATTACATAAAACTAAAATATTTCTTAATAAAGGAAAATTGAGACGAAATCATTTACCCCGCGTTTCCCTTTAGTTGATTATGATTTAACCTTTTGTATAATGGTTTCAACATATTATTAATATATAATATAACTATATTGATATTAATAATATCATATATGATCCTTTAATTTTAATTATCCATACTATTCATACATAAATATTATATCTTTTTAGATGAATATTCAATACATTTCACAAATACATTCCCTACGATCATAAAGGTTTAGCTTCTTTGGATACTAGTTACACAGTATTATTATTTAATGAAGGATCTTAAAAATATACCATAAAGATATTAACATTTATTACTCTTCATAGACATACCCAACTTAAACCTTTCTTTATAACTTGGAGAAATTAAACATAAGAAAATTTGATCTCAAATACTCAATAAAGGTAAACACAGAAGATATCAATTGATGATCATATGAAAGAATGAGATAGTCATAAGGGCATGGGATAATTAATATAACTCTAAAAGTTCATAACCATCCTATAATGTACCATAAGCATGATAAATGGTGTAAAAAATCATCATTTCAATATAAATGAACCATAAGAGTGAAAAAACATCATAAATAAATCATGATCTAGAATTTCATGTCATATTAGTGTGGATCCATCATAAGTATAAAACAATTTAATATGTTATGGTAAACATATAATACTATAAAATAGTAATAGATTAATCACCTATTTCCCATTTCAGAATAGATTAGAAATCAATACATATTTCCCATTTCATAACAGATCAATCATCATCACTTGTTTCCTGTAGTTGATCAAGCACATCTACATGTTTCCCATAGCAGATCCAGCACATTGTCTTTTTTATCCTAATTATATCATGAGATATAAAAATTTTGAAAATTAATTATAATGATATATAGATCCCATAATTTTTTTATAACTGGACACCTTCCTTGGTTATAACATAACCACTATCCTTGGTTATAACATAACCACTATCCTTGTTTATAACAAAACCACCACCATTAATTATAATAAACCACCATCCTTGGTTATATCATAACTACTATCGCATAATTAAAACCATACATAGGCTTCCCAAAATATCATAAATCATTAATAAAATAAAAACCCATTAAAATAAATTGTTATCATAAACATTTCATCATAGCATAACCCATTAAAAATAAAAGTGTTTCATAAACATTTCATCATTTCATCAAAGCATAGCCCGTTGAAAAATGAATGGGTTTCATAAACATCTTAACATCATAAAAATAAACCATCCATATAAATATTAAGTATGGTATACTTGGAATGTATCTCCATTAAAGCTTAAGTAACATTAAATAATGTCATCTTAGATGGAAAATAATTTTGAAAGATCATTTGTGTTCTTGGGGAAAATAAATTCACATTGAAGAAATATTTTTTAAAACTAAAAGTTCAAGAACATTTCAAAAATAATTTTCTTTTAAAATAATATTTTAAACTTATAAATAAATCTTTAAAACATTTTTTAGTCATGACAGAGGTAAATAATTTTCATGTCATACATGTTAAAACATAGATTTTTTTCAAATTTTCAATAAAAATTAAAATATTGTCATGTTTATAGAATGAATGGAATATTAATTTTAAACCATTTTTTAAAAATTTAAACATGGGTAAAAATTATTTTAAACATTCACTTAATAATATTAATAACATTCTTTAAAACGTTTTTTGAAAACATGTATATAGAAGAAAAAGGATTTCCAACTCAAGAGTGAAATAAATTCAGTTTTCCTTAAAAAAAAATTTAGTCTATTGAGTACATAAAGAGAGGAAAATGAAAGTAAAAAATTTATTCTAAATAAATTAACATAGGAGAATAAAATTAATGATTTTATTGTTGCACATATCATAATATTTTATCATCAGAATGAACAATAATGATAAACAATGAGATTATAACCTAAAACTGTTACCACTTTGGTATCTTTTGAATCGTAATCCACATGAAAGAAAGACAATTATATGGATATATAAATCACAATAATTATAATAATAATTTTCATAAAATAAATTCATTGGAATTATATACACCACAAAAAATAAATGATTGGTTAATATGGCATATGTCTCCAAGAAATAAAAGTGAGACTAGAAATCCCTTACATGCTTTGATAACTTTTAAATCATAAGCCCTATGAAAGAATAAATTTAACGAAACGTTAAATATCATAAGAATAAATAAATTAATTATATAACATGTAAAATTTACTATATATACTCCTCATAAAATAATATAGTTTCATATCATAACATATGTCCCAGAGAATACAAGTTGAGATGAAATACCCTTACCTTAAGTTTTGACTTCCTTTATACATGTCCAAATATATTTTATAATAAATATAATTTTATAATACATATATAAAATTACCAAAATAATATTATCACACCATATATGATTTACTTATGACATTTTATTACCCATTTATTAATAATTCCTTGTTTAAATCACGTTTCGGGTAATAACTACTTCATTTTTCATGTATGTTTTGGTTTGGTATTTTTGGTCATTTTACATTGATTTTGGTTAAATAATATCTATAATGTTAAACATGATATAAATATCATATATATTCATTACATATGTATTTATAGTGATCCATCAAACTTAGAGATGGAAAATAAATTACATTGTTCATAGAGACGGTAGGCCATATGTACGCATGAATGTTGTTTCCATTTCCTCAACAAATGAAACAAAATAAAGTTAAATAATATATTAACTTTCCATAATATATTTTTATGACAAATATATCACATATTTTCATTAAACCTATCCTTATTACCTTCCATATAAAGCATAAGTAAAGAATGAATTGCATCACTTCGTGAGGTGGTAGTTCTCCGTACACACGAGCGATGTTATCATATTCCCATAGAATGTAAAGTAAGATGTTATATGTGAAATTATAATTCTATAAGTATAATTATTACATAAATATTATATGAATATATTAAATCCATCATTTTATTTGACTGTGTGAGTTGGTGATGGAAAATGAAAATGCATAGTTAAAAACTATATGTTATACATCATTATATGTTATCATTATATTAACCATACTTATGTTATTATATCAGCATGGTCATGTAATATTTTAAGTATTTATAGTAATAAAAAAAATTAAAATTCATTGTTAAGGAATATACCTCTTCTTCAGAAAACTCTTTATGTTAACACCTAAAGCCTTCTTAGGAGGGTTTCTAAATCTAACAAGGACCTCCAAAATGTGGGTAGGGAAGTAAGGAATGTATTTGGGAATGGCTTAGATAATACGAGGAATTTTTTAAGTGTAAAGAGTATAATATATGATATATCCTTTTATAAGTGGTGAAAGGAACCCAATTGGAAACCACATGGAAATTTCCTAAAAGAATCCAAAATGAAAAATTCATTCCTAAGAAAAATGCTTCCAAATGACCATAGATTCCAAATTGGGTAATGATACATTTTATATATAACCAAAAATAGATTTCAGAAAATTTAATTAGAAATATTACTCTTATCTTTTGGTTTAACCCCCCCCCCCCCCCTTAATAAACACATTTTAACCCTAATTGGCATAATTAATTTTTACAGTTTTTACTATTCATTTTTACCAAAAATTAATTTAACCTTATTATATAATATTTATTATTATAATTCAAAATATGGAATCCATTTTTACAAATTACATTTATAAAATTACAAAAACATTAATTTAAAATTAAACCCGTAGACGTTTTGAAAAAGCTATTTTCCAAAGAGAAAATTTTCATAAGTATAAAATGTTTTAATATCAAAATTCAATATGAAATTGATTAAAATGACCTAAATTAGATTATATAATATATAATTGAACTAATTTTACTTTTTAAACCATCTTATAATAAAATGGAATTGTAAATTCTTTATATGAAAAGAAAATTTTTCATACAAATCCGTATTTTTTATTATTCATCAAAAAATTAATATTTTTAAAAAATTATAAAAAATTAGCGAAAAGATAATTTTGAAATGTATATTTCAAAAATAATGTTTATTTTTTCAAATAAATTTTCTAATATTGGAAAAAAAAATACTTTTATTATTTCTTCACATAAATCGATAAATAATTTTTTTTAGAAAATTGTATTTTCAAATCATATAAAGACTCTATTAAAAAATATGTATTTTTTATCAATATGATTTCTTTATATAAAACCTTTATACTTAATGTTTAAAAAAATTTATTCCTATTCATACAGTCAGGTTTAACTTCTATGTTTTAATAGTCATGCTTAAATAATAATATTTATAAAGTATCATAGTCTTTTAAAACTCGATATTTTTTGTAATGTAAGCTATTGAATAAATAAAATTAATTACAAAAAAAATAATTAAATCTTAATTAGTTACACTTATAAAATCTCATCACCCATTTTTTAATAATATTTCATTATTTTTATTGTTTCAGATCTTCACTGCATTATTTTCTCAATATTGTTTTATCACATAAGTTCTTATTCTTGGGCATAGGATATAGATCCATAAAATACAGAATGATATTAATTTCATAAATATAACATTTATTAATTTTATTTCTATTTATAATCATTATTTAAAGTTGTACATGTAAAAATAATTGCATTACTTCGTAGAGATGGTAGGCTATACATATGCACAAGTGACGATATCATTCCCTTATTGGGTAAAAGGGTAAGGAAGTTGACAATATATTAATATTAAAAAAAATATTGTGTCATATTTGTCTTATATATTCATTATTTCAACAATTTATACTATCCATGTGAGCTACTGATGGAAAAAATTATATCAATTCAGGAGTCGGTAATCTGTCGTACACACGAGTGATGGATTTATTTCTGATTTGATAGAGAAGGAGATGAATAAATATTATTTAATCAGCATAATATCATCTAAATATATGTTATATACTGGTTTAATTATATTGGATTTATTAATACATAATTTAAATTGGAATAATAAAATAAAAAAGAACGAGCTTCATGAAGACGATTACCTAGCTTAAGAAAACATCCTTTGGAAATCTTATTAAGGACCCTAGGATTGGTCTTTTAGAGAGACCAGAAGTGATAGAATTTATCTAAGAATTATGTGGAGATATTTGTGTATTCTTATTTCAATATAAATTTCTTTATAGATGTGAATAAGTGAGGGTAGATGGTGCTATTTTATAACAGAGGAGGAGTGGCATTTTTGTAAATACCCAGAACTTATCAATAATGGGAAGTCACTCTCACCCCAAGTGCCTAAAAAATTGATAAATAATTATTTTTAGGTAATTTGAGGTTATTAAATAGATCCAAAATAAATAAATATGTTTTTATCATTTTTTTCTAAATTTATTTACTTTTACCATTTTAGTTTTCACCATTTTAATTAGTTTTTTTATTTACCTAGGTAATCAATCCTTTAAGAAAAAAAAATTAAATGATATGTATTAGAAAATTTATACCCAATAATTATAAATATTAAATCCAATTTATCAAATAAAAAACATATGTGTGTGGAAAATTAATTTTAATACATGTGCATGTAACACGTAAAACATAATTTTAACATTAATCACGATCAATAAATTTTACTCTCTTTGCTAATTATTATCACTAAAAATTAATTTGATAATATTACTTAATGATAATTTTTATGATTGAAAATATCAAATCCATTTATTAAAATTCAATTAACATATTTTTTAGAATTTAATTTAAAATTAAACCTGCAAGTGCAATGAAAATGCAGTTTTCTAGAGAATTGTTTTTCAAAAACAATAAGTTTGTATATAAAAATTAAACATTAAAATGATTTTAATGACCTAAACTGTATTAATAATAATATAAATGAACTAATTTTACATTTAAAATAAATTTAAAATAAATAAAACTTTGTAAATTCTTTAATCAAAAAGTTATTTTTTTAATAAAAATTAATATTTTCAATATTCATTAAAAAATAATATTTTCAAAAAATTCTCAAAAACTAACTCTAAGATAATTTTAACATATTTATTTAAAAATTTAAATTTATTTTTTAAAATATATTATTTAAAATTAGTAAAAAATAATTTTAAAATAATTTTGCAAAACATGACGAAATTTTTTTTTAGAAAAATATTGTTTTTAAGCATAAAATTGGATTTATTATTATTGAGTGCTAAAAATATTAGATAAATGATAAAAAAAATTATTGAATACATAATATATAAATTTCATTAAAATAATACAACAATAGTGATGAATTAAATTTATTAAGATAAAAACAAAACACGTGCATAAAAACATTTTTCCATAAAAATATATCTTTTAGTTTCAAATGTTTTTTATTTTTATTTATAACTGTTTGAAAACTAATGAATTTATTTTATAAATTTGTCAAAAAATAATTTTCAGAATTTTTTTACTTCTATTCATACCCACCAATTTAATAAATAGTTTTTATTGGTATATTATATTATAGTTCATTTAGACTCATGTAGCATGTACGACAAACTATCGAAGAGATTAAATTTATTTAAATGAAATGTACTATAAAATGGAATGGTGCTAAATTAAATTTTACATATGGATTAATATATAAAATACATTATTTATTTAAGGAAAATATACAGTGAAATCTCACATTATTACACCATACGTAAGGGTCACCATCATGGTGCGGCACTCCCCACCATGATGTGATTTCTCACCAATAAGTAAGGGTCACCATAACCAATATGTATAGGTCATCATCGTGGAATAATTCCCTCCATCATAACATGATACTCATGTGTAAGATTCCTTACCATTTCCAAATATTGGGTGAATAAGGTTTATCACCACTATTTGATACCCTAAGCCATTATGTGAATTCTTATGGCCCTTAAATATACACACCCTACACAAAATCTACCACACAGTCACACATAATAGTAATGGAATTACCTAATACATTAATTTCATGGTGGCTACCTTAGATCATAATGATTCATTGATCAGCCCCTCCCCATAAAATGACCCATGTCCATCATGGTGTGATGAGCCACCATCAGCAAAATTCTATAGTAAGGACACCCCCGCCCTATTAAGAGACCAAATATTCAATTTTCTTTTAAATATTAGCGACTATAAAAATGTTGATCATTACAATAGTGGTGAATGATATATCACAAACTCGCATATTTTAAGATAATAAAGCACTAAAAATCACATGTGAGGTTGGGTGAAGCACCACCAACACTTATTTGGGTGGATTATAACCACTAATACACATCTCAAGTAGATTATTATCTACTAATTTAACTCATATTGGATGATATATCATCAAAATCATTTATAGTTGATGAAATACCACCAATACAATTCGAGAATATTGATCTATAGTTGAATCATCATTCATCGAGAATCATTAATGAATGCATTAACACCATGGCACAAAAATAGAAATATAAACATTACATCATAAATTAAATCATTTAAGTAAATGAGACATCACTTGGAAACTGATTAAGGTGAGAAATGTTTATCAATTATAATCACTTAAAATAAATTCTCTCAATATTCATAAACCATCCATCTCATAAGGGTTGTGCTGAAAAGGAAACTAACCCACTCAAGAATCAAGTAAAGGCTAGATTGTACACAGCATAATCTACACTTAGGATATGCCTCATTAAGAGACATTTTAGGAAACCTCACTATGTGTATAAGGTCATTACATAATCAAAGACACCCCTCAAGGGTTTCGAGACATAATTCCATAATACTTCACTGAATAAAGTTTCTTGTAGAAATCTACGATGATTATTCACATCACTCATAGGATGACTCATAGGTTTATCATCTCTTATTTATACCATAGGAAGAGAAGAAAAAAATTAAATACTATTAGAGGGAATTAATGAATAGATATAGCTTTCTTTATTTCATACAAAACATAACACACTTATAAAAACCAATAAAAAAGATAAGGACCACCTACCAATACCAAGCAGGGTCCGACTCGGTGAATATCATCAGTTGATTTGATATAATTAAAAATAAGTAATAAAACCTATCATAAACCCTTGAATAAGGTCTTATCCTGATCAAGATGATGAAACAATAAAGAAAACAATGAATAGATAGTAGTGGATAGTTAGCCATACCCAAGGTTAATCTTTGTAGTCGATAACAATTGGATATATTCAAGGATAAAGGATAACTAACTCTTGAGGGAGGGTAGAATAAGATAAAGGGATAGGGGAGTGTATATCTATGAAAATTAGGGAGACAGAGAGTTAAAATTTTAACAATTTTAACATTAAATTAAATTTAAAAAACACTGGAATACCCACCCAGGTACCCACCTGACCTCCTCTGGGTACCCAATTCCCACTAGGAAACCATTTTTGGGTCACCATTCACAAGATTTACCTCATAAAACACCCCCCCCCCCAAAAAACATATTTAGAGGTCCATCGGGTACCTAATACCAAACCACTTAGTACCCATTAGTGTCTATTTCAAAAGAAAAACCCCCAATCTCAGTCTGACATCCTAAAATTGACCCTTGATCCCCAACTAACACCTATAACACTCTAAAAAACCAAAATACATAAGTTTTGTTAAAAAAATAGATCATATTAATACTTCAAATATATAATAAGTTCTAAAACCTCCCCACCATTTGGAAACTCATCCCTAAAATGAATCATTGAACCTCACTAGTGAAAAAATTAGGCTACTACACCCACATATCAAACTACTACTCCCTAGTATCCTTCTGGATACACCCATGTTGTAACTACAAATGTATAAAATATAATTCCATATTATAAAGGATCTTCTTACTGTAATCCATGATATGTATTATTCATTCCTCAAATGAAAAATTGGGCTTCATCTCAACATCATTGGTACTAATTATGTGATAAGGATCATGGTGGTATATCTAAAGATAAGATATATGCAATAAGTCATATATAGAACTGTTTATCTAAGGAGGTTATCATTGATAAATCATGGTATTGATAATCCTGGTAACCTCAAATAGCCCCATTAACCTAGGTGAAAACTTCTATTGAATCTAAATATAATGGTTCCCCGAGAATGGAAACAACCTCAAGAATACTCTATCACCCACATCAAACTCCATAGTATGTAATTAATGTTCTGTATAAGAAATTTTTCTACTTTAATTGGTCATAATATTCTTCTTAATCAACTAAATATTCTCTAAATAATCTTTTACAAGACTCAACCTCGATGATAAAATACTCTTCAGTATCTATCTAGAATAAAGAATAGTAGCATGACCTTCCATAGAAAGAGTCAAATGTTTCTATCTAAATCAATGCCTTATAATTATTGTCATGGGGAATCTCTAAAATCATAATATAGTTCTCCCATAAACCAAAAAAATCAATTATACATGCTCAGGGTAAGTCTTATAACACTTTCATGGCGTGAATAGATTGCCCATTTGTTCAAGGATGATAATAAGTGCTCAAATTCACCCGTATATCAATCATATTCTATAGACCCTTATATAAGAATGATGTAAAATGGGAATCATGGTTATATGAAATTATCTAAGGCAACTTGTAAAGATGAACTATCTCCTAGGCATATATCTTACATAGACCATCAATGGAATGGGTCTCTTAGATTGTTAAGATCAGGATTATCATGTACATCAACCTCTCTTTAAACACTTAAAGGTTCTATTATAAGAATAGGACCACACAAAATTCACCCCTATATGTTCAGGGCCATAATCAGCACTTCAAACTAGTAAAATTTCTTAATAGACCTACAATAGTAACCTAACTTGTCCATAAAACTAATAATCTTGAAAACATTCTTGGTTCATTACCAAGAAACTACTACCTCAACATTCTCAAAGTTTATTGATATTCCAACCTCATATATCGCATGCCCAAATAATCACACATTACTAATATAGATTTTAAACTTTCAAATATTGGTGTATAACCAATTATCCCACAATTTACTCATGATGATCTTAATATTGAGCGAATGATATTCAGATAACCAAGAATAAACCAAAATTTCATCAGTGAAGTCGATAGTGAAAGAATAAAAATATGAATATAATTACTTATTTATTTGGTCCATGAACAATTATAGTGGATTCATCAATCCAAATAGAATCTCCATATACTTATACAGGAAACACTAACTCATAAAATTAGTATTAGTAATATCATAAGGTCTCCCCCAAAATTGGTGATATCCAAAACTCAAGTCGATCTTAGAGAACCAGTTAGCTTCCCTCTACAAATATAACAGGTCATTGATATGAGGAAGATGATGTCAGTTCTTAATCATCACTTGGTTTGGCATTCATTAATCCACACATAAATTTGGCAATTTTTCACCTTTTTAGTGAATAGTATGGGTGCGACTTAAGGGGACATTCTTGGGTGAATAAATCCCTTTGTCTCTAGATTATGTACTTGATTATTTAGTTATATAAGCTATACAAGAGCCATTATATATGGTAGAATGCATATTTAATTTTTGGATAGAAAAAATCAATCATGAACTAGATCTTCCTCTTAGGTATAAACCCTGAGAAATTATCAAGAAATTTGTATTGAAATTAATCAATGTTAGGAGGAAAGACCATATGATGAATTTCTTCAAATCGTTGAATAATGATATAAATATGAGCTAAGATCACCCCAGCAACCCCAGGTTTTGGTCAAGATCGGTCTACCTGTACATCCAAATCACTGATGTAGGCATGAAAATCAATCTATGAGGATGTGAAAGATTATAGTAGATTGTAGTAGTCGATGTACTATTGATATTGAGTCATCCAATTCATCCATAAGATCTCATAAAAACATCAAATCACAAAACAAATATCATGTAATCCTATACCCATTTATCATAATAATAGGCTCGGAACATCTTTGAATACCTTCTATCTACACCTTTATGTTTTTGTGAAAGTGGGTTCCCTATGCCCAACTTGAGAGACAATTTTTATTATAATGTCAAGTATATAGAGAGTTATGCATGATATATTCTTATGAAAATAATGTTTATAATTCAGAATCAACTATTTATATGCTAATGTACCTAGTTTATTTTTTTCATAAGGTTATATTAGTTGTTAGCTATAATAAGAACCAAGATATACTATGACCATATTCGTAAAAAAATATTCCATATGGTATATATAAATCATGCTGAAATGACACATATGATGTCTAACAATTAGTTTTTTGGGGGGCTCATAAGCATTAATACTTCTTCTCATTATATTCACACTTTTTTATTTTGAGTGGATGAGGTCATGAGAATTGAACTTCTAATTGTAACACCACATTTTTTGGGTGTCATTGGTTATTCCTATTTATGAGCACATGTATTGGTCTATTGACTTATGATTGTTATCAATGTCTATCATTTTATTGTATAATTTTATTCAAGATGAAAACCATATTATTTATATTGTGGTGAGTTATCTTGTGTTGGGTACATAATTAATGGTATAACATTGATTTAATGGTTAATATATTATTTATCACTTCTGAAAGGAAGACATATCTTAGGACTAATTGATCCGGATGATAATATCTTTATTAAATTCATGGCCATGTTAGAAGAAGGTAATCCCACCCAAAATGGCCAATATAAGAATAAATAAATCATTATAAGGATGATGACACAAAGTGTTTATCCCTCTTTATGATATATCATGAGACAAAGAGATTATATTGAACAGAGAATGTTTTTAGGAGGTAGTAATAGCTATGACATATCATTATCTCCTTGGGGGATGTTATGTGTTTCTAGAGACCACTCTTATTCATGTGACATTTAATAATTATAAATGATAGTGGTGAAATATTCAAGAAATTTATGACACATATACTAAGTTATTCATGCCATTTAGAGATGGTTTAAGTATTTAAACATGTACAAGGGATTAAGTGCAGCTTTAAAATGTATAACCTACCATTTAAGCTCTTATTTTATCCATGAATAATATCCCTAAATATTTTCATGAATTTAGAGATAACTTATCTTCTCACCTCCTCTCTCTCAAGTTCTATTGGGATAAACTGAATAAATAATGAAAAATAATTGATCCCTCTTCCTTGGATCGAGTACGATTTTTTCATACAGTCAAAGGGATGTCATAAAGTTCTTATATTTCCCATGAAATCAATTTTTTATCAAAGAAAATTGATATAGGATTTAAGGTACATGTGTTTTTTATATTAGGATTCCTTGCTTGGAACCTTCGTATTACTACACGCTAAGAATGAGAAGATTTAATCAGTGTTGACCAAGGTACCATTTGTGGTTACATTTTATTTTTATTTTTTATGCATAAAATTAAATTTAAATAAATTCGTTGGTTAGTATGTAACACCCCAATATTTTAGAATAAATTTCTCATTCATTAATTTATTTATTTGATAGCGTATGTTACATGCAACACGGAGTTTAATTGAACTGTGATATATTATTAAAATATTATTATGTGACCATTATAACCTGGCCATTAAATTAGAGAGTGTGAATAGGATTAAATAATTTATGAGATATATAAAAATATCATACTCAATATAAATGTATTAATTAATTGTTATGAAATAAAAATTCAATTTTCAGAAAATTTATATTATACTTAAGAAATATATTTCCTCCAAAATTATTTTTATTTCTTTTTATGAGAAAATATTATATTTATTTTTTGAAAATTTAAAAACAATATTTCATAAAACTAACTAGATTTTTTTAATATTCATATCAAAATTATCTTATGGTAAATTTATGGCACTTTATTGAAAATATTGATTTTCTATTGAATAGTGAAAAATAATAATTTTTTATTGAAAACAATATTTTTTTTCCGGAGAATAAAAAAGTTCAATTTTTTTAAAATGGTTTCAAATAAAAATTAGATCAATTATATTTTAAATAATCCAATTAAGTTCATTGTAATCAATTTTATATTTTAATTTGGTATAAAAACATTTTTATATGTAAAAAATCATTTTTCTTAAAAACTAATTTTATGCGCACAATGTATTTTTGTATCAATAATTAAAATTAATCAATATTGGTAAAATATTATAATTAAATTCATAAATTATATATTCAATAAAATTATTTAAAATTAATATAATATTTTTCAAAACATGGGATAAGAATAATCCATGTTTTATGATTAAAAATGTATTTTTCTAAAAAGAGGCTTCTATCACATTTTACATTCTTATTTTTAAATTAATTTATTACACTTATATGTAATTAATTTTATAAAATGGATTCAATATTTGAAATGATTAATTTTAAATTTGGTAAATAGGCCTTCGATTTTTTACCAATATGAATTGTAACCGTGGTAAATTGTATCACCTCGGTAAATGGTAAATCATGTTAATCTTGGTTAAAACTTAGTGACAAAGTCATATTTTTTATCCTAATTCTTATTTCACTTAGATAATTCTACCATTAACACCTTATACATGAAATTTAGTTGATTAATATATATTTTTCCTGAAAATGCATTATATATTATTTATATCAAAGAAAGTAACAGAATGTTACATGCTTAGTTTTAAATATCTTTTATGTGTTCAGATTGGGAAAGAAAATAGTTATAAAAGAATGTTAATATTAATTTTATTAATAATTAAATAATATTCATTGTGGTAACATAATTTTTATGTATTATAAAATTACCTTCAATGCTTACACAATGCAAAAAAAGTATTTATTCGGTTAATGGAAAAATAAAATAAATGATTTTGAAAATATTAAAAATGATATAATTTAAGTAATTTATAGTGGTACAAGAATTTAATAGGTAAATATGAAATATTATTGTTATTTTAAAATATTATATTGGAATTATTACTTTTTATATATGCCTTTTAAATAAAATTAAATGAATAGTATCAAAATTAACAATAATAAAATTTTATCAAAATAAGATTTTATTAATTATTTAAAATTATAAAAATATTTAAATAATACAATGTGGGTATTATATGATCAAAATTTTCATAAAATTTCCATTTATGAGCCATTTTTCACCTTAAAAGTAAAACATACAACCCTTTAATATTGAAAAAAATTGTTAGTGTAGTTAAAATTTAAATTGGTCAATAAAGGTTTAATCAAAATGATAAGGTTTAAATGACAACAAAACTTTTATAAATTATATTTTTTTATGAGATAGAATTCCTAAACTTCCTTATCTTATAATACCTATACATTTGGAGTTATTTTTCTTAAGAATAAATATATTATGATTTAATCCTATGTGAAATTCCAAAAGTGCCCCTCACCTCAATTATAAAAGGTAACCTCCTCCCTCACTTCTTTACAAAACTTTTAGTATTAAATATCAACCAAACTATGCTTATTTATCTTCATAAATTTCCTATAAATATTCTATAGGTTTTTTTCTTCTCAAAAGACCAACCCTATATCCCATTATAGGAGATCTAAAGGTGTTATTTCAAAGAAGTTTTAATCATCTTAACTGATCACTTTCTTTTATACTCTTCTTTACCTAGACTAAATATATCATATTTATCATAAAATAATAACTTTAATATCCTAAGTATTCTAAAATTTAATTATTATTATGAAAATTCCATTATAAACCCTCTTTACTATAAAATGAGAAGTGAAAGTATCGCTCATGTGTGTGTACGACTTACCATCTCCAAGTAGTGATACAGTTCATTTTTCATTACCATCATTTATGAATAGTTATTATGATGGTTTTAAAATTAATATATAATATTTACAAAATATTTATAATTTTGTAATTATAATATCACGTATACCTACATATCTTACAAACTATTATAAAATGATAACATCGATCGTGCATATGTGTGGACTACCACCTCCACAAAGTGATGTGATTCGTTATTTTACTTGGATTTTAATATGGATGGATTTAATTAATATATATGATATATATGATATAAAAGTTATTCTAAAAAGGTTATTTTTATTTTATTTTCTTTCATTTTGTTCGTCAAAAAATGGAAACAACATTTATGCATACGTACGACCAATTGTCTCCGTGAACGATGTAGTTCATTTTTCTATCACTACATTTATGGATGACTATAAACATGAATAAAATTAAGATATATGATATTATTTTCATTATTAATATTTTACATATTATGGAACTATTATCAAAATAAAATAACCAAAACTACAGAACCAAAACATAGGTGAAAAATGAAGGAGATGTCACCCATAATAGGGATTTTAAAAAAGAATTATTAATAAATGGATGATAAAATGTTATAAGTAAATCATATATGGTATTATAAATATTATTATGGTTATTTAATAGATTTATAATAAATATATTTTTATTATTCATGATATTACAATACATATGAAGGAAATCAAACCTAAGGTAAGGAATTTTTGTTTCACTTTTATTTTTTGTGGGACACATGACATATTCACCACTTATTTCTACTGTGTTATGTATATACTACCCTTGAATGTATTTTATGATTATTATTATGATTTTCATGGGATTTATATATCTATTTAAGTTTATATATTCCATGGTTCTTATGATTAAAATGTCACCAAAGTGATAAGGGTTTTATGTCACAATTTTATATACTTATAATGGTTTATTATAACTAGGCCTTCGATGATGAAATATTATGATATAACTCACAAGAAACATATTAATTTTATTATACTATATTTCTTTATATAAAATAGAAGTTTTCATTTCATTTTTATCATCTTATTTAATCTTGAGATCAAGAATATGTTTTTTTATAAAAATAGAATTCATTTCTCTCTTCGGTCAAAATTTGTTTTATCCCATATCAAAGTTTTAAAAAAAATTATTAAAAATGGTTTTTACTATTATAATATTATTTTTTAAATTAATATTTACCCATTTTTTTATTCTTTAAAAAATGTTTAAATGTGAATCTTTTTTTTATTTTCTAAATGAGATACATTCTGACTTTTCCAAAAAAAGTATTGAAGGATTGTTTTTTAATTTATTCAGAATAAATGGTTTTTAGCACAATAATGACTAATTTTTTTTTATTTTGAAACATACTTCAAAAGATTATATGGTTATCTTAAAATAATTTTTTTTCCTTTATATATGTGTAGTTTTTTTAATAAGTGATTTCAAAATAAAAAAAACTATATTTATCAGGAATGTTTTAATGATATTTTAATGTAATTTTTATTCATCAAATACAAAAACCCCTTGATTTAATTTATGATTTTGTGAGGATATGATCTAATGGTACCATTATTATTCTTTCTTTGGGTGGGATATTAATATGATGACACAATATTTATAAAACCCATTTCTTTTTAATAGGTTATTTTATGATGATTTGATGAAATGTTTATGAAAACCTTATCTCTTACATGGGTTATGCTATGATGAAATTTTAATGAAACCCATTTTCTTTCATGTTTTTGATATAATGAATTATTTATGATATTATGGAACACAAATGTATATGATGGGTGGGGAATATATCTCCCTCTAATGAATTAGGTAAATACTGATATCTCATGATATAAATAGGACTGGAATTGGGAGTGAACCCATTTCATTAAGAGACTCTCTCTACTATGATAGTTTTTGGAGTGATCCTTGACTACTACAATGGTTTGGGGAGTGAACTCATTCCACTATGATATCCTTGTAAATGATCCATGACTACTAATTAAATTATTTTTTATAATTATTTGTATGCAACATATCAATTTTTTATTCCTATGTTAATATTTCATGGTTCATGTTCTTTGATTACATATAACACATGTCTAATGAACTTCTATGATTTGTTAAATGAAATAATATTATGATATTTTATATGGATGGTATGGTTTTAAAATGTTATGATCATTTTCTTATACCATTATATCCATGTTATGATAATGTGATCATTTATGTCTCTAAAGTTTACCCTTACAGAGCATCTGAGCTCTCTCTTTTCTTATGTTTTATTTCACTAGGTTATAAATAATGGTATTAGTTATGATATAACTAAGAAGGGTTCTAGTTATGAAGAAATAAGTGAGATATGATGTAGATGTTTTATGAAACAGTTTTTTATGTTTCTATGTTTCTAAAAATATTGGACTTATACAATTCTAGTGTGGATAATTTTTTAATATAAATAATATTTATCTATTTAGATGTAATATCTATATATGAAAATTATGGGTTGCTATAGTTTATTTTAGAGCCATGTTCAGTTAACCTTTGAAAACTAGGCTATGAAAGCTTTAGTTAGAACACTAGGGATAAGTCTAATAATAGGATAGAATATTAAAGATTTGGTAATGATTATAAATAAACTAGGATAAACCTAAATTAAAATAATAGAAGGTGTTACAATTTATTCATACTTTAAATGATTTATCATGATCATGTGGTTTCCCACTATGATATTGTTTTCAACAATGTTCTTTTTTATTTTAGTCAATGGATGAAACCCAATGGAATTGAGTAAATGATGAATGTGACATTTAAAATATTAACTATCCCCATAGTAAACCAATTGATATAAGAGATGGAATTTGAAACCTTATGATTATTCCTAATCATCTATCTCATTATATGATTAACAAAATCAACATTGGTGAGTTTCCTGTAAGACCTAATAATAGAAAGATGGATTTTTATAAAAATCCTATAAAGAAGAATATTTTTCTTCCAAAATTTCTAGAAAATTGTATTAATAACTCAACTTAATGTCTTATAGGAATGGGGAGATGTTTTGAATGTGGAAAATAAGAAGAAAATACAAGTATTTTCCAAGGAAAAATAAAAATTTTGGTTAACACAGTGGATGAGAATAATGGTATCCCTAAGGTATCTGTGATAGGTGATTGTTTTAAATATGTAAATTATGGTCATTATGAAATTAAATGTTCTAAATATAAATCTATAGAATATGATGAGTAAGTTTATATGATTAATGGTTTTACTAATGATGATGAAAAGACTACGAATTACTTATGAAATTTTTTGGTTGTTTTAATAGTATTTCTTATCTTAAAAGTATGAATAATAATTAAATTAAATTTGATGAATCTTAATACAAGATTAATATTTCATATTGTAGGAAAAATTATTAGGAAATAAGATGATGAATCCTAGTTAATGGTTTAAGAAGGATGTGGGATTATTGAAGTGCTTATGAATTCAATTCAATAATTATGTTGTATAAGTGTTATAATAATGATATTCTAGTTATAAAATCATGAAACTTAAAAGTATTTTTATATATTAGTTTTCCTTTATGTATTTGAAAACTTATTTCGAATGGTACTAATAACTAAGAAAAGTGATTTACTGGTAAGGTGATATTTTTAGAGAACACATGATTAAGGTAAAGATAAACCCTAATATGTGTATGATGTTGAGTTAAAAAATTATTTGGATAATGATTTGATTTAAGTTGAGAGTATTGGAAACCTTGAAATTGGTTTTTGATATAATAAAAATTTATTTAAGTTATATTTGATGAATTTTATTTCATTTTTTCATCTATAGAAAATATTAAATAGTTGTGAACTTATTTAAGGAATAAGGATTGTGTTAATTTTGGAAGTATATATGTTTTCATGTGAGGTTATCTTAAGTTTTATAAATATCATCAAGTATTTATATGTTTAAGGATGATCATAAGTTTATAACCATAAACGCCCCATTTTTAAGGTTTTAAGTGATTGCATTTTGATATATTATTGAGGTTTAAATACCCTTTGGGGTTTATATATGATTTAATGAGAAATTAATTATGGAATACTAGATGATGGAATATAGATAATATTGATGGTTGAAAAGTGATTCATTAACAAGGTGATATTTTAATAAATATTTATGGTCAAGTTAATCACTACATTTCAGGTTAGTATCAAATTTTGATACATGATATTTTGGTAAAGTTCACTATGTTACAATATTATATAGTAATTTATAATGATGATTAATGATATTTGGGAGGTATTTCATTAGGTTGAGGTATATATAACCCTTAGTTTTAACAAATGATTTAACATGAATAATTATTTAGGAAGAATTAAATTATTTTTATTTTGGAATATATAAGCTAAAGGGAACGATATAGTCTTAGATATTAAAACATTCTTTACTGTTGAGTTTATTAAGGTAATTAAGGTTTTAGATATTGATGTTGTATTTATTCATATGGTGGTTTATTCATTTTGAGAATTATCTTGTGCTAAACTCTTTTGGTATAGGTTAATAAAAGAAGATAATATAAATATATTTATATAATTTTTTGATCCATTATAAGTTTGTTTTAGCACTTCAGGCAAAAAACATTCATCTCAAATACTCATCATTTGTTGTGAAAAAATACATTATAGTATAAATTGATTAAAGGATGAAATTATACTTGAAAAATATATTTATTTATTTATTTTATTAGTCTATATGGTAAAGAAATGCCTAAAATATATAAAAAGGATCATAATACAAAAATGATGTCTTATAACCTTCAATTATGTTGAATTTATGGTCTTTTAACACCTCACTGATTTATGATTTTGTTGTTGTTAACTTTATCCTAATCATTTTCTATATCACTCTCTATTAATCCTTTGCAATTATTTTTTTGTTCCATTTGCATGTTTTCACTTTCCACTAATGTTATCCTATTTGGAAACCTTGTTTTTTGGTGTCCATCGTACTTTCCTTTCCGTCTTTTTTAGGGATTTTTTATTAACCCTTTTTATAGTGTGGATCTATAACAAAGGACATTTCAAATATCAAGCCTTTGATTACTAATCACAATATAAAATTGCAAGGAAAAAATTTATTAAAGGGTGGATAATTTAACACAATAAATTTTTTTTAAATATTTCACTTTAATTATTTTTATTTCTTTGATAGCTCATGTTATACACAACACTAAGTTTAAACAAACCATTATATATTATTAAAATATTATTATAGGAACATTATAACAAATCCATTATAGTGGATCGTGTGAATATGATTAACTAATTTATGAGATATATAAAAATATCCTACTCTATAAAAATTTATTTTATTAATTACTAGGAAATAAGAATTCAATTTTTAAAAAAGTTATATTATTCTTAAAAAATAGATTTACTTCAAAATTATTTTTATTTCTTTTTGTGATAAAATATTATCTTTAATTTTTAAAACTTTTATGAAAAATATTTTATAAAAATAACGAAATTTTTGAAATATTCAAATCAAAACTATCTTAGGGAGAATTTTTTATATTTTTGTATAAAAAAATTATTTTCTACTGAATAGTGAATATGCTGATTTTTTATTTAAAACTATATTTTTGTTTCATGCATGTACAAAGTTTAATTTTGTTTTAAAATAGATTAAATGAAAAATTATATCTATTATATTTTAAATAATCTAATTAAGTTCATTGAAATGAATTTAATGTTTGAATTTGGTATAAAATCATTTATATATATAAAAAGACATTTTTCTAAAAAAAATTATGCATGCAATGTATTCTTGTCTTAGAAAATTAAATAAATCACTATTAGTGAATGATTTTAATGAAATTCAGATATAATATACAAAATAAAATTTTTTAAAATTCATTTAATATTTTTCTAATCAAGGGATACAAATAAACCAAGTTTTATAATTAAAAATGTATTTTTATACAAAGTGATTTTTGTCGCATTTTTCATACTTATATTTAAATTAATTAAGGCCATTTATATATATTAAATTTGATAAAATGGATTAAATATTTTTAATCAGTTGGTTCAAATTTGGTAAATATGCCCCTTTTTCACCAATATGAATAATAACTATGGTAAAATGAATCACCTTGATAAAGGGAAAATTAGGTTAATCTAGGTTAAAACTAAGTGATAAGGCCATAATTTTAAATAATAATTCTTATTTAAATAAATTAATTATACCTGAAACACATTATTCTCCAAATTTTGTTTTTTAATGGATATTTGTCTAGGAAAATGACTTATATATTATTTAAATCAATGATATTTAAAAAACGTCACTCTCTTAGTTTTAAATATCCTTTAGGTTTTCTCATAGGAAAAAACATGTTTTAAAAAAAATATTAATAGGAATTTTATGAAAAATAATACTAAATTAATTATGTTAATTTATTTATAATATTTAGGTATTATATAGTTAACTTAAATTCTTATACAATGCCAAAACAGTATTTATTCAATTAATAGAAAAATAAAATAAATAATTTTTAAATTATTAAAAGTGATGTAATTTGAGTAATTTATAGTGTTATATGAAATTTATAGGTAAATGTTATATATTAGTGTTGTTTTAAATAAATATATTCAAATTCAAAAAAATTATTTATGTATTTTATGTCAAATAAAATGAATAGTGTCAAAATAGACAATAATGATATTTTATCAAAATAATATTTTATTAAATTATTTAAAAATAAAAAAAATGACAATATGGATATTATATGGCCTAAAAAGTCATATAATTTTCATTTATGATCCAATATTCTCCTTATAATTAAAAATTTACAACCCTTTAATATTAAAAAATTATTACCGTAGAAAAAATTTAAATTAGTCAAATAAGGTTTAATCAAAATGATAAGGTTTAGAATGACCCAAAAACTTGTCTAAATTCTCTTTCATTATTTAATTGAAACCCTATACTAACTTATATCATAATACCTAAAAATTATGAGGCATTTGGATTGATAATTAATTTATTATAATTTAATATTTTGAGAAATTCCAAAAGTGCCCCTCCCCTGAATTATAAAAGGAAACCTCCTCCCTCAATTATTTAAAATAATTTGACTCTTCTATATTGACAAAAAATATAAAATTTGTCTTTTAAACTTACATATCTACACTCTAGATGTTATGGTCTCCTCAAAAGATAAACTTTATAGCACTTTAGAGGATATATAAAAAAGTCATTTCAAAGAAGAGGTAATTTCTTTAACTGATCTCTTTATTTAATAATCTTATTTACCTACACTAAATCTACTGTATTTATCATAAAATAATAAATAAAGTATCCTAAATATTCTAAAATTTTATTATGATTATTAAAAAACCATTATACTCCCTATTTTCCCATCAAATGAGATGTGAAAGTATCATTTGTTTGTACGTACAACTTACCGTCTCCACATAATGATACAATTAATTTTTCATCATAATATTCTATTCATGGGTATTATGATGGGTTTAATGTTTAGATATGATATTTATGAAATAATTATACTTATTTTATTATAATGTAATATCTAAATACTTACCTTACAAACCATTAGAAAACAATAATGTCTATCATGCATACGTGTGGACTACCACCTCCAAGAAGCGATGTGATTCATTTTTATTTTTTTAATTGGATGGTAATATGGATGTATTTAATGAATATATAATATATATATATATATATAATATATATTATATGATAATTATTGTTTCAAATTTTATTTATTATTTACCTTTCTTTCATTTCATTCTTTAAAAAAAGGAAAGAGCATTTTTGTGTATGTATAGCCTACCATCTCCATGACCAATGTAGTTCATTTTTCTATCTCAAATTTCATGAATGACTATAATAATGTATATAATGGATATATATGATATTTATTTCATTATCAAAATTCTTAATATGATGCAAATATTATTAGAATACAAGTACAAAAAATACCAACCCAAACCATACATATAAAATGTTACAGATATCTCTCAAACAATTATTTTAATAATTATTTGTTAATAAATGGGTTATAAAAGGTTATAATTAAACCATATATGGTGTGATATATATTATTATGGTTATAAAATACATTTATAATAAATAAATTTTTTTGTACAAAATATTCTAATGCATGTGAAGTATGTCGAACCTAAGGTCGTAGATTTTTGTCGCACTTTTATTTCTATGGGACACATACCATATTCACAACTTTTTTCCTTTGAGTTGTGTATATACTTCCCTTAGATGTATTTTATAATTAATATTATTGATTTTATGAGGATTTTCATATCTATATAAGGTTATTTATTTCATGGTGTTTACGATTCAAATATTACAAAAGTAAAAAAGATTTTATGACACAATATCATTGTTTATTAAGAATGATTATGATTTTTCCATAGATGATTAAATATTATGATATATCTCTCAAGAAACATATAATTTTTCATATCATATTTTTTGTTATTTCAAATACATTTTTTCTTTTCATTTTACTCATCTTATTTACACAAGTGACTAAAAATTTGTTTTAATGGAATATCAAATTAATTTCTCTCTACGGTCAAAAACCTTTTTCTTATATATCCATGTTTTCTAAATATGTTTTAAATAATATTTTTAGTATTATCTTATGATATTTTAAATTCATTTTTATCCGTGTTTTAATTTTTACAAAATAGTTTGAAAGGAATATTTTTTCATTTTCTAAATTAGGTATATTGTGACTTTTATGACAAAATTTTAGAAGGAATTTTATAAAATTATATGAAATGAGGGATTTTTCCATCCTGATGAATAACTTTTTTTCTATTAAAAATACTTTAAAATTTTACATGGTTATTTTCAAATAAAATATGTTTCTCTATATTTGAGTCGTTTTTTTAATAAGTGATTTCAAAATGGAAAGGTTATTTTGATAAATAATGTTTTAATTATCTTTTAATGTTATTTCTATTCACCAAAGACAAAAACCCTTGATTTTACTTATTCTTTATTGATGATATTATCTAATTATGTATTCCTTATCCTTTCCCTATATGGTTTATGAATATTATGATACAATGTTTATGAAACCGAATTTCTTTTTCCGTGGGTTATGCAATGATTAAATGATGAAATTTTTATGAAACTCATTTATCTTCCATGGGTTATGATATGATGAAATTTTAATGAATATAATTTATTTTCATGGGTTCTAATGAATAATTTGTGATATTTTGGCATTCATTTGTATGATTTTCATTATGTGATGGGTGGGACCAATATCTCCCTCCAATGCATTAGGAAAATATTGATATATCATGAGATAAACAGGACTGGAATGGGGAATGAACCCAGTTCAGTAAGGTTGTTTTTACATTATAATATTCTTGGGAGTTAACATTGACTACTACAATGTTTTAGGGAGTTAAACTATTCCACTATAATATAATTATAAATGAGAATTGAATTCCAAGGAAATTATTTTTTATACTTATGTGTATGCTGCAAATAGATTTCTTATACCTATGTTAAGATTTTATGGTTCATGTTCTTTAAAACCCTTATGATCCATGTCTTATGAACTTCCATGATTTATTAAATGACATAGGATTATGATCTTTGATATGTAGGGTATGGTTTTCAATCATTAAGATCATGTTCTTAAACCCTTATGTGCATGTTGTGCTTATTTTATCATTGATATCTCTCTTTTTACCCTTATGGGGTATATAATCTTACCCTTTTCTTATTTTTTTTCTATCCCCATGGTATGAATAAAGGTATTAATTATGATATGTCTAATAATTGTTCTAATTATGAATAAATAAGTGATAGAAGACGTGGATATTTTATAAATCGATTGTTTATATTTCCATGTTTCCAAATATATTAAACTATACGATTCTGGAATGGATTGTTATATTATATAAATAATATTCATCTATTTATATGTAATATCTATGTATGTAGAGTATGTATTGCTATAAAATTTTATCACCAATATATGAAATTAAAATTTTCAACACTAATCTGGTCGAAATATTTTTGAAAATACTGGTATTTCATGCTTTTACATCACTTGGGTTCCCAAAAGTGGTATTATAATAGTTTTTCAGTTCTTTAAGTAAAACTAAAATTAAGATTTCATGAATTCAAGTAAAGTGAATCATGATGGTCAAAATTCCATGAATGGGACTTCAATTTGAGGTTGGATGACCAAAAAATGACAATATGAAGATAAATATATTGGTTTTGGGATTGAAAAAACAATGAAAAAAATATAATAAATAAATATATATATATATATTGGTGGGGATACATTTTTTGGTATGTAGAACCAGTGCTCAATTAGAGAAAGAATTATTTATGGAGGTGGTAGTCTTCTTCAATTTCATTAACCATATTAAAGTGGAGAAAAATAGACATCATTGGGTCCATATGAATACCACAGTCAAAGTATTATGTTATTAAAAAAGTAGGTTGGGGTATCAGCTATGTACCAGCTGAATTTTAAACAAAATCAAAACCATATGCACATAATATTTCAAAAATCATAAATATGGTGAAAATATAATATGTGGGAGGTTTTTCCAATCTCATATCTTAATATTCCCCCTATTGATTAGGGGGAGTTATAATTTATGTAACTTCTGTCGACTCTACTAATTTAAATAAAATTATTTAGGTAACTCATTTCAAATATATAAAAGCACTACCCCCTCTCAATTTCCTCATGTGCAGCCATATAAGGCTCTCCACACCACTGACCCTACCGGCCCATCATGTTGGGTTCGGTGAGAAATGCTCAGCTATTTTGGGCTCAAAATCTTTCTTGGGGTAAAATAAATATCCAGGAGCCCAACAATTTTATAAAGAAATATTAAAAAATAATTAGAAATGATTATAATGTAATAAAATTATTTTTGGGACCATGAAACTTGTATTTAGTGAATTAAAATTAGTTTTATTTATTTTAATTAAAAAATAATACCCTCGAATTGAATTAAATGAAAACCTAGTCTTATTGTGCAATATAATTACAATTTGACTTATATTTTGAGGATACCAACATGTTTATGCTTGGTTTATTTATTTATTTAATTTTAATTATTAAAATGGTGTTGTTTTATATTAATTAATTACTAAATATATTTATTAGGTAATATATATATATCATCCCACCATCCTAAAATATATAAGTTTTTTTCACCTTTTTAGTTATAGAAATGTATTACAACACCCTGAGTACCACATCACATATTCATGAGTACATGTTATAAAATAGAGGATTTAACACTAACATGGTTCGAGAAAATATCTGATTTGTAACCAAATAAGATAAACATAAGGGATTTTGGCGGGTGCTACAACTGGATTTGGTGCATAGATCATGGAGTTCCCCTAGGATTTTGGTCCATCCATCATCTACTCATTATATAATCCAATAATAATATCTCATGATCATCTAATTTTTTATTTATTTTATTATGTATGGTTAGTTGATTGTGAATATATGGATCATATGTGATAATATAGAATAGTTAATGATAATGCATAGATAAAATAAATAAACATTCATGATGATTTAATTTTATTTATTATTTTTTAAACTTGTGAGTGATATCACATAGTAACAATCAAGATAAGTAGAATCATATTTCAATCAAATAAAAAACTTAAAATCCATAAAAGTAAATATTAAGTCATTAATAGCTTCTATTACTTTATTTTGAACAAAACCATACATTTTAGGCACCCAAAAACCCTATTTGAGGGTTTCTTTTACTACTAGGGAATTATTATGAAAGTGGTGGCTCGACTTAACTAAATTTAGAAACAAATAGCTAGTCATAACTAGCTTGTTGTAACTTTAATGGTAAAGAGATGGGTAAATTAATACTCTGATTTGTAGGATATGATACTATGCTAATTAGATCAAGGAGTTATGAGCTAATGTAGTTGTCTATAAAAAATATTACCTTATAATCTTAGAGTAGTGGTAATGAAAATTCCCATGTTTTTTCATAATGTAATTTTGTGCCAAAATTTTATTTTTTACTTTCATGTGCTTGTAAGGGGCGAAATGGTCCTTTCCCATAGAAGATGATCTGGGATAATTTTTCAACCACTCGGTTAGTCCAAGAATATGGTGTTTACCCTAGTATAAAAGTTTGGTGAAATTTCAAGCCGTTCAAATTTTAGTGGAATAATTAATAATTAATATTTAATAAATTAAATATTGATTTATTCGTGTAGGTTCATTAGGCCATATCTTTTTAATAGAGTTTCTTATTGAGATTATGTCTCTATAATTGAGTCTATAATGGAGATATTTTCTTAGGTGGGGTGTAAACTCAAGTTTGGCAGTGGGGCCGGGCCGGACCACCTTTTTCTTTTATTTTCTTTTACTTTTCTTTTTATTCTTTTCTTTTTCTCTTTTAATTTTTCATTATCATATGGCTTCTTTCATATTCCCCATGTGCCTCCCCCTCTGTTTGAATGAGATAGAAAATGGGATAAGGAGAGAGGGGGGGAGAAGGGAACCACCGTGAAGCATGGGACACACTGGATCATTATGGAATAGTTTTGGAGCGTGGAAATAGGTGAATCTTTGGTGGATCCTACCCAAAGGTAGTCCATTTTTCTGAAAATCCACAAATGTTAATCATTTTCAAGTTTTAATCTATTTTTATAATTTCTTGGGACCCTTAGTTGGTTGATCTATAACTTTTAGTGAGAAAACGGGAGTTTCATGGTGATTTTGGGGTTTTCGTTTGGGAAAACCTATCTTTATGGTGTGTGGATCAGAGAAAAAACACCATGTGTTCTTTCTGTTTAGGGAAGAATATATTTTTTAAGTATGCATCTTGTATGGGGTATACATGCCATGTACTTCAACTCAATCGTTTAGTTGAGTACCCAACCAGAAAACCTGTGTAAGGGCACATGGTTGTGTAGATTACACGACCAGACCCCATATGTGTTGTACGTCGTCTATATGTACACATCCAGGTGATATACATGTCCTATACATGTGATATAGATGGGAATCTTTCCCGTGTAGGGTACATGTTTTTTATATGATCTAAACACCATGTACTTGGTCTTTTACATGCCAAGTCTGGCTAGAGTGCATGCCTAGGTAGTGATTTGGGAGTACACACTATGTACTTGGTATACACGTCTGGTATTGCCCCTTTTAACCCTTCTTAGGGTTTTCCATATGTTTATAGCCAAGAGTTATAATTGGACCCATGATTAGTCCATTATAAGTAGTTTTCTATTTATATCACAATAGTGAAACCCTTGGGGTGATTTGAGGACTCCTAGATGGTGCTTCAAGAATTTCCTAAATAATGAGGTACTTCTTCCAGTAATTTAATTCAGTTGTCTCCTAAGAGTGAGGCCTTGATCAAAGATGGTCCATGAAGGAAATTCCAATACCAATGCTTTATATATTCCCTTTAAGGATATCTACCATGTGAGATATTCCCTTCTGGCTTAGAAGTCTATGAGTTTAGTTATATATCAGGATCCCGTGTAGTATGCCTTTATATTTTTACTATTTACTGAGGATCCCGTGAGGGATTACTTTTCTTACAACTTGGTCTAGGGAATACCTTATAGGATCCCTTTACATGTATACCATTTCTAGGATCCCATGTAGGATAAATTTTCTTCTTATGCCATTATTGAGGGTCTCATGTAGGATTCCCCATCCATTGTACCATTTTGAGGGTCCTATGTAGGATGCCTCTATTTTCATACCATTAGAGGATACCATGTGGGATTCCTCCTTACCCCTTCTTAGATGAGGATCCCATGTTGATTCATTCTCTTATGTGAAGACATTAAGGATATAAAGTAATATTTCCCTTTAGTGTTATGATTTGAGGTACCCAGTGGGTTTCCTAATGTTTTAATGACCCTGAGCAAGTGAGTTGGGGGTTTTGGGTAGAGATTGTAGTGTTTTTCACCTTAGAACCCAGGAAAAACTTGTAATCTCATGGGGAAGTTGTAGTAGTGGTGAGTTATGCATTCATCCACCCTTACTATTTTATTTATACATCACATTCTTACTACTAATGCGGTGATGATTACCAGTGGTGTTTCATGGTTAGTTGTTGTTAATACTAATGTGATGCATCTTCTTTCCTATTAGGATGCTCAGACATTCTTCTCGAGGTCCATCTTATTCATTGGGATTCCTAGACGTTCTTTCCTGGAATCCATCTTTTGATCCATGTTATTTATTTATATTAATTTTTATACCTGGAGGTACTATCTGGGATCTAGATATTAATCCTTTATATTCGACTATTTTTTTATTAGTATTTCCAAAGGTGTTTCCTAGAATCTAGCTATTGAGCCAACTACTTTGATATATGGGGATGTCATCCCTAGTAATGATACTCATGGATGGTTACAATCTCCTGAGTGATGAGGGTGATTCTTCTCTCATAAGTTTTATATATTATGAGGATGATTATAATATCCTAGATCTAATTATACTCATCAATGATTACACTCTCTGAGGTGTTAGGGATGAATACACTCTTCCAGATCAGCTACTTAACTATGGTGTTGGACATGAATCTTCACATCATTGGATACTCATGGATGATAAAACCCTCCTAGGTGATACGGATGGATACTCACTCCATAATTAGAGACCTCTAGGATTGGTTGCAATGTCTCACCAGTGAGATCTCCTTACAGATCACCTAAGGGTTAGACCCTTAGGGTTCATCCAAGTCTCAATGTCATGAACACCTATGGACTGGGACCCAGGGCTCAAAAATTGGACTGGAATTACATGGAATATGTGGCATGATGTCTAGATTAGTGAACATTTATATGATTTCTATATATAATTCCTCATAATCCTTTATTACAGTTATTGTAGGTAAGTATGTGTGAACCCTGAGTTAGGATGAGTATCCCCATGTGGTGACATACATTGCTCAAAGAAATTTCCATCACTGGTCTAAGTGGGTATTTATAGATTGGGATTACATATCCATAGATCTACTAAATGTTACATATATTTATTGTTACATCATCCATCTCAATGCTCTTGCAAAGGACATCTAGGTTATTGGGATTACAGACCCAAGGATTGACTACTGATGTTTTTATGTTATTTATTCACCTTACCTTACTCAGGTATATTCATATTTATGTATATATGTATTGGTAAGGGACACTACATATATACACATATAGATATGAATATATGCGATAGAAAATTTCTCAATTGATCAGGATCACGGGCCTAGGGTTCAACTACGGTTTCATGTTTTATGGTTTATTTACCATTTTAGTTGGGTCTCAACAAGGCTGGGAATATTACATGAGCATTCACTTATGACAGTAGATTTATAGGTACATCGTTGGGGTGTACTATTTAGATTTTTACCAACCCTTATCTGAACCTTGATGTGATTAAAGACCTAATGTGTTTTTTTTCATATTGAGCAGAGATGCATAATGATTAGGGATGATGCCCACAGTTGTGTGGTCGAGTGGAGCCTCTCATGTTGGTTCTTCTGATTGGGCTGGTGTAGTTCAACAGTGTCTCGAGACTAGGAATGTGGTCTAGCTCAAAGATAGTATTAGATCCCTATATTATTATTTTATGTTTAATTATTTTACTCCTGTATGTATGGTTGGCCTAGTTGGTGACTAGTGTTGTGTATATGACATGGTTGTTCAGGAATTTATAGCATTTCATTTATTGTTACAACATTTCTCTTTTAGTTTATTTAATACTTCTTCACTCTCCTTATTTACTATTGTGTGTGATACTTCAATATTTATATTGTTTTATTACTCGAATATTAGGTAATAGTCTCTCTACTGCCACACCCTAGTCACTTTCTGATATTTTGTAGCCTCCGACATATGGAGAGTCACGCTTGAGGCCTCATAACAAACCATATCTGAGTACTGGATTAGTGGAATCCATTTCGGGACATTACAAAGTGGTATTAGTGTGTTTCCTTTCCTTGGATTTACTATTAGGGATATGGAATATAGGATTATTAGGAATATGTTATAACATGTGATGGATATCATACTGGTGTGTTATGAACACTTGTTTTGTTATAAATTCCTAGTTACCAGGGGTATGGGATCATTGTTTTGATATTTTATGTTATAGTTTTATATGATTTTATCTTTAGTTGATGCACATATTGTGTGGATGTAATGATTTATTTTGGATCTCTAGATCTAGGCCATTGGCAAGAGGCTGATGATGGATTTTGACTCTAGTATAGTAGAGGCAAGAGGCATCTCATACATCATACATGGCATGTAGGATTCACATGTTATAGTACTAATAGTGTGTGATTGTTACTGATGATAGAGGCCAATTGTTTAAAGTGTCAATAAAAACCTAAATGGTGTTTTCCCATATAGGTTTTTTGTGGCATTCTACTCAATTGAGTGAACTTGTATATATATTACTTTCTGATGGAAGGTAATGTGGATCTAGATTGAGTTCTATTATATTATGAATAATGACTCAGTCCTCATGCATAAGAGGTGCAATGACCCTAGTAATTCGATATGGAACATGATGAACATGTTTTATACCCCTTGTAGGGTTTTGATTCTCATTTCTAGTTATTTTAAGTGTTAGTAACAATCTATATAGTGTTTCCTTCATATATTTTAATGAAATTTTACTTAACCAAACTTGTTGTGTTTATCTATTAATATTTCTAAGTATTATTTTGATGGGTACCAGGACATTCTCATGAAATAGACCTCAGGGGGGTGGGGTATTACCATATATACATTCCCAATGAGTGTCAGTTTATTTTCTCTTTTATATTGGTATTGTGAACTCTAGGGAGAAGTTCCTTATGAGGATGTTCATAAACGATCATGTCCCTTGTAAGATATTTTGATAGTTTTTTCCCTCATATTTCATTTTGGTCTTTACCTTATTTAGATAGGGTTGATATTTTGTGGTAGGTGGTTAGACCTAGTGACCTAGTTGTGATACTTGATATGTAGGGATAGGTGGGAGACCTAGAGACCCTTAGTTTTGACTTAGAACCTTATAGGTCAATGTTTGTTTTGATCAAGGGAAACCTTCATGATAGTGGTTGACCCATGTTTTATAATGCCTTTTTAGGAAATAATCTAGGTTATACACTTATTTTGAGATAAGTGTAAGGTATGTTCTTGAGTTTTTCAATATAGGAAAATTGATGACTTTGGATTTTGACAAGAACCTAGGGTGATTTGGTATCAAGATTGACTATAATGGGTAAGACCATTTGGGAGCCTAGCCCTATTGACCAGTGTTTCCTCTATTTCCAATGTAGTTAGAGTCTGGGTAGAAAATCAGTTCTAGAACGACGTTGGGTGACAGGCGATCATGAGAATAAAATTTTGGCATGTGTGAGGTGCAAAATTCTAATGAGGAGTTCCAATGGATATTTTGTCTTAATGACACTAATTTTCTTTGTGTCACGGTCATCTTAGACTAGTGTTGTATAAATCATGGGTGCGTGAGTTGGGTGATAAAGGTGTGTGCTGGTTTCATGTGGTGTTGTTTCAAGTCATAAATCGGTGAGTGGCTGTTTGGGAGCTAAGGACCAATGCTTTCAAAGAATTTTCACAAGTGTGATTTCCCAAGAGTTGTGGTTAAATGAGGAATATCCCTTTGTTATATATGAGACATCGAAGAAGATCAGGTACCATAAGACAATTGACCTATGCCTAAACCTGAACACGCATTGTCTAGAGATGTGGTGTCTGGGGTTGGTTAATGGAAAGTGTAGTGTAGTACCTATGGTTTGAGTTATGTAGACCTTTTATGCATTTATATGTTTATAAAGTGGTTGGGTATAGTTTTGGAGTGTTTTTAAGGGTTTGGGAATGTTTTGGGTCATTTTTAAGGGTGCACGGTTTGAGCATGAATAGTGGAAATTACGCATAATCTCTAGGAAGTTGTGCATGTGGTGACAGAGGGATATAGGATGGCACATGGTTAAGGGATGTGGTTTACAAACCATGCTTCAACCCCAGGTAAACCGTGAAACTCGAGATTGTGGGATTCCAAGAGGATGGGGCATATTTAGTGTTATTGTCGCAATTCTCTGAGTTTAGGTGTTAGTGACACTAACCAAGGGTCGCAGGAATCCTAGGCCTCGATGGGATGGGGGCAGCAGTATACACCTCATCAGCAAAGTAGAGTTATTCATGGTTATTCTAGGAATACCATGACTCTACAATAATGGATGTTTCAATAGGGTAATAAAGAGCATATTGTGGCAAGTAAGCAGCTATTTAGAGCCGATCAATTCATGTTGGATGATCAGTCATGACTATACACGGTTATAGGTATGACTCTCTTGACTTTTACCTTTATTAAATCATTGTTTGATAAGGGTTTTCTCATTATTTCATTTCTTCTTGTGCTATTTATTTTTTGGGTTTAAGTGAATAAATGATGCCTTCTATTTTAAAACATCAAACTCCTCTAGTTGAAAGAGAGTGTCAAGACTTCTTGTGTAGAGCATGTTGTATATTTTTGGATGATTTTGAGTTTATGTGGGACTTCTCAATGCTTGAGATGGATTTGTATGAAATAATCATGAGTATGGAATGTTTGACAATGTTTAAGGCCCGTAGAGATTGTTATACGTGAATGGTGAGTTTCATTATGGTTTAGAGTGTAGAAAACCTCTTTATAGGAGATGAAAATGAGAAGTTAGATGCATCGGGCTTATTGGAACAAACAGAATTGAGAGAATTAAAACTACAGTTAGAGGAGCTGAAAAAAAAAGGTTTATCCGGCTTAGCATTTCTCTATGGGCATTGTTAGTTTTGTTTATAAAAAATATATATGGAACTATTTAGTTGTGTGCTGATTATCATAATCTTAACCAAGTTATGATAAATAATATATATCCCCTTCCACACATTGATGACTTATTCAATCAGTTAAGGGAAGATCAGTGGTTCTCCAACATTGACTTGCTATCAGGATATCATCAATTGCAGGTACAAAAGGAGTATATTCTCAAAATAGACTTTAGGATTATATATGTACATTATGAGTATGTGGTTATGCCCTTTGGTCTGACAAAATCACCATTGGTCTTTATGGAATTGATGAATCAGATATTTCAAAGATATATGGATTCTTTTGTGGTGGTATTTGTGGATGATATGCTGGTGTATTCAAGGAAAAGGGTGGAGCATGAGAAACACTTGGAAGTAATGTGGGAATCTTGATAGATCATTGGTTGTATTCCAAATTATTAAAGTGTGATTTTTTAATACAAGAGGGTGGTTTCTTTGGCCATATTATTTTTGAGAGAGGTGTTTCAATAGATTTTGAGAAGATAGAGGTTTTTATCTCTTGGAAACCGTCGAAGAATTTTTTTGAGATATGAAGATTCTTTGGTCTACCTAGGTATTATAGACACTTTTTTGTGACTTCTCATGATTAGATTGGCCAATGATATCTTTGATAAGAAATAATTTTCCATTTCATTTTAATGAGAAGTTCCAAAAATATTTTTAAGTGCTTATTGATTGTCTTACATCATCGCCAATATTGGTTTTTCCAAAACTAGTTAAAGGGTATGTGGTGTGTTGTGATTTATCTGGATTAGGGTTGGGGCGTGTTCTCATAAAAGGGGGTCATGTGGTTGAGTATGGGTTATTTCATTTTAGGTTTCATGAGAATAACTACCCAACACATTATTTAGAGTTGGCAGAAGTGGTTCAGGATTTGAAAACATGGTGTCACTATCTCTTCAGTGATAAAATCACAATGTATGCTGATCATAAGAGCTCAAATCATATTTTCTAAAGAAAATAGATTTGAATTTGAGACAAAGGATATTGATAGAGTATCTCCATATGTTTTACGTGGACTTTTTGTACACACTGGGTAAGGGAAATTTGGTGGCAGATGCATTAAGTAGAAATCCATATTCTCAAGTGGTGAAATAAGAATCCAACCAGTGGCAGTTGTTGTCAGTTATAGCCAACATGAGGTTGGAATGTGATGACTGAGGTGATGTAGCCATTTTCCTTTCGGTATCATAGGTTCCTAACTTGGTTGGTATGGTTAACGAGGAGCAGATGTTTGATTCAAAGTGTGTGTTTATGAAGTAATAACTTAATGGTGGGGAGACCATTGAGGGTTGGAAACTGGATAGTAATTTTGTGTTGTGATTTTGGAATTGGATGGATGTATCGATGGATTTTCAAGAGAAACTCTTTAGTTCTCAGCATCATTCCACATAGGCAGTTCATTCTGGAATTCAAAAAATGTATAAGGTGTTGAAAGCCCAGTTTTGGTGGGAGGGTATTAAAAGTAAAGTGGTCAAGTTTGTTTTTAGATACTTGACTTGTTAGTAAGTCAAGGCAGAGCATCAATTACTAGAAGGAATATTGTAGACTTTACCTATCCCTATTTGGAAGTGGGAATACATAATGATGGATTTTGTTACAGGTCTCCCAAGAATGGTCAGGAATCACAATTCCATATGGGTGGTGATATTGGATCAGATCACAAATTCATCCCATTTCATCCTAATTCATGAATCTCATACAGTGGAGGATCTATCTAATATCTATATCTATGAGGTAGTAACAAGGCATGTTTTTTCAGTTTTGATTATATCTGATAGAGACCCAAGGTTCACAAATCATTTTTGGGACTCCTTATAGAAATCCCTTGGGACATAGTTGATGATGAGCATGGCATATCATCCTCATATGGATGGGAAATATAAGAGGATGATACAAATGTTTGAAGAAATATGCAGTATTGTGTGATGAATTTTGGTGGATCATGGGAGGATCATTTTCCTTCTCTAAAGTTATCATATAATAAAAGTTATCCAGCCTCCATATATATGGATCTATTTTAAGCATTGAATGGGTGACCCTTTCTTTCTTCACAATGTTGGGTGGAAATGGGTGAAACTTTGATAGTTGGACCAAGCCTTGTTCAATAGACTATGGAGAAGAACAATTTGATTAATAAGAGAATGGAGATGGCTTAGATTCTTCATAAATCATATGTGGATCATCATTGACGGTTGTTGTCATTTGAGGTGGGTAATCTTGTTTTCTTGAGAATATCCCATAGTCTTGGACATCACTGGTTTGAAAGGTAGGGTAAGTTATCTCCAATGTATATTGGGCCTTTTGAGATACTTTATTGGGTTGGAGAGGAGTCATATAAGTTGGCTTTGCCACCATGGTTCAATGTGATGTACAATGTATTTCATTTTTCTCAATTAAAGAAGTATCATATGGATCATAACCATGTGATTTAATGGCATCATGTTGAGAAAGATCTGGATGCTTCATTGGTAAATGTGCCAGTGTAGATTATGGATAGGAATGAGAAATACTTGTGTGGTAAAAATATCGGTCTAGTTCGATTTTTTGTGGAAACATGTTCAGGTCCAAGAGGAGACATAGGAGCGAGAGAAAGTGACGGTCGAGCAATGGCCTGATCTTTTTCTATAAAATAATGGTTCTCTACTATCCTAGGATGGAAAGTCCAATTGTGGGGAGGATTTATTACCCCTTTTTTGAGGTGTTTAACCTTTTTTTATTCCTTTTTATGTGTATGAAGTGGCTGGGTATGGTTTGGGAGAGTTTGGAAGTTTTTTGGGAAAGTTTTGGAGATTTTATAGGGTTAAATGGTTTTAGAATAATTAGTGGAAACTATGAAGAATATCTAGGAAACTGTGCAAGTAAAGACAAAGGGCTATGGGATAGTGTACGATTAAGGTGCATAGTTAACAAACTGTGCAGCCACACCAGTTAAATCGTGCAACTCGAGACAGTGGGATTCCACATGGCCAGCACATGGTTTTTCTAACCATGTGGGCCAACCATATAAGTCACCCCTTTTGATATAGTAGCATTCACACGGTTAGCACATGGTTTTTATAACCATGTGAGTTAATTGTGCATGACATTAAAAATGGGGTTTTAAAAAACCAGGTCACTAGGGATTTACCCTAAAGTATCCATTTCCTCTACCACTAAAACCCCACTTGGTATTTTCTCTACTCAGGGGTTTGGGAACCTTTTCCACTCATTTTGGAAGTGAATAAAAGGGTTTTCTTGGTACTATTAAGGAAAATTTCTTTTAGTAAGTCTCCTCTCAAGGTTATTTCTTAGTTTTCCTTAGATCTAGTTTCCTATATCTCCCAGTTTTCTAGATCTACATCCATTTCATGTAGTTATAAGATTATTTTTTCCTAAAGTGATTTGAGATGGGATTGTTGATTCTAGGCAAAGATAAATAAGATTAATTCATTGAAGTTTCACCTGTATTTATGGTGTGGTTATGTGTTGTTTGATTTTTCTGAAACTCTAAGGTAGGTGGCTTCACTCTCATCTCTGTTTTTCTAGAACTATAAATATTAATTTAAAATTGGTCAGTTTTTCTTGAAATTGGTTGTGATTGTGATGTGTGATGCTTGGTGGAAACCCATTTTTTGATGATTTGGGGGTTTGGGGGAAAATGGATTGATATTGTGAAAGGGGATGTGTTGTTTGATTTTAAAATGTTGATTTTAAAATTAGTTTATTGGATGATTTATGGAAAATGTTTTATGAAAAATAGTTTTCAATAAAAATGATGATTTATTAAAATGTGTTTGGTACAAAAAATGTTTTAATGGTGTTTTCATCAAATGTGTAATTTATTGAAGTGGTTTTGGAATGTTTTAACAGTTGATGTGCTTTAAGGGTTGTTTGGTTTGGAAATTGTTGGGTAGTATGACTTGGAATGTGTTTGTTGATATATTCTTGATAATTATTGATTGGCATATTGTTGTGGATTTGGTAAATGCTATATGCTTGTTTATTGGATTAAGTTTTTTTTGAATGTGTTGGAATAGATGGATAGTGGGTGGGAATAACCACTATAAAAAGGGTATGGATAGTGGAATTAAAGGACCACCATAAAGGATAAGTGGGCATGAAGTACCACTATAACGGAAGAGGGTGAATGGACTTGGATGTGAAGTTCCGTCAGTATGGGTGCACCAAATGGGTAAATATAATTGATGAAAATGATTAAAAGGTGTGTGTGGAAACGAAAGGTGATTTTGGATGTGCTAATATGTGTTAAGAAAATGGTTAATGGCATGTTTTTTTGTTTTCCTCAGTTTTGTGTTGGTTTGGGTGAAATGGCTTGGTAAGGGTGTGTTTGGATTGCTGAAATTTTTTTTCATTATTTGATTGTTTATATAAATTGTTCATATAAATGTGCTAATGGTTTTATCCTAGTACAGATTGTATAGAATTCATTTAGGGAAAACCTAATGAGTATTATTACTCACCCCCTACTTTGAAACTTTGGTTCTTTTGTAGATGTTGTACTCTGGTACATAGTTAAGGGTAAATCATCTCATTTATTTAGGGGTTCATCGTAATGCTTGGAATTATTATGGTACATGGAGAAAAGAACATGGTATGGAGCTGTAGAGTTGTTTAATAGCTTCTTTTGGGTTTTTTGTTTAGTCTCCCTCTTGTTACTCTGATTCTGGAATATTTTGGTTTAATTGTATTAGTCTTTGGGTATTGTTATGGAATGGTTAGTTTTTATGGTTTACTCTTAGTAATGTGTTGTATTGGTTTACATTATTGACATGGATCATGTAGTTTTGGTTGGTTATGGCTCATTGTTTGGTTTCTTTTATTCTAAGGGAAAATTGTTCCCCAATTTTTCTTAAATCCCTAAAAATTTATTCCCAGTGTTTGGTGCCTTGGGAATGTCACCTAAGGCTGAGTAGCATTCCACTACCTTCTCAATCCAATGAGGAGGCAAGGGACGTTACATGTAGCCTTTTTTGGTGTGATTATGTCTTGGAAAGAGTTGTACATGCATTTTTATGTAATCATAATGTACTCTATGCTAGAGACAATCTTGATATATCTTGAAATCACATTGATAATTCTAAGAGAGCATCGACTATTCAATGAACTCCTTTTTTTCAAATGTCTTCCCTGGTTTGATAAAGGAACCTGTTGAGGTTGTGCTTAAGGATCAGTAAAGGTAATCCTTATAGTGGAGATTGCACCATTGGCCATTTGAGGGTGGTGACCCTTGTTTTCCATTTAAACTCAATGTCTATCATGGGATATTGGGCTTTAATATTGGTTTTGATATGACGATAAGGGTATTCTAATGGTGGGGAGTACCAGATCGGTTGTAGTTAAATGTCTTTAGTGTAGGAGATAGTTGCTGACACTATGTGACTGTTCACTGGATATCCAATATATATTATTTTGAAAATACTCAATTTGAGATAATGGATTCTATTTTTTTCACCAAGGATTCTCAAGGACAATAAAATTTATAGTGGGGATATTTTAAGGCACTATATTTTTTCATACTGGAATTTTGCGTGGAAATTTGAATTTTTACATTCAGATTCTTATAAGGGGTAAAATAGTCTTTTACCCAATCATACGATCTCAAATTACTTTATTAACCACTTTTTTAGTCCCAATAAAGGGTGTTTACCTTAGATTAAGAGTTCAGTGAAATTATGAGCCATTCAAATTTTAACAGAATAATTAATATTTAATATTTAATAAATTAAATATTAATTTATTTGTGCATGTATATTCATCCATATATTTTAAATGGAGTGTCATATTGAGATTCCATCTCCTCTATTGATTATGTTATAGAATGTTTTTCTTAGGAATAACACATGATCAAGTTGGGTGTTAGGGCCAGGTTAGGCCTCCTTTTTCTTTTCGTTTCTTCTTTTCTTTTTCTTCTTTTGTTTTCCTCTTTTATTTCTTCCTTCTCCTATGGCTTATCATCACACCACCTATGGCTCCCCCTTCACTAAACTAAGAAATAAAATGGGAGATGGAGAGAGTTAAGAAGAGGTAGTGTAAGAAGGGAACCACTGTGAAGCTTGGGACGAGTTGGATTGTCCTACAGTAGCCGTGGAGCATGGAAACAAGCGAAGATTCATAAAATTTCACACAAAGGTAGGTTGTTTTTAATTTTTTCCCAAATCCCCATATATTAATCATTTTCAAGTTTTAATCCCATATTATTCCTGCTCAGTACCCCTAGTTGGCTAATCTATAGATTTTGCTGAGAAAATGGGGGTTTATTGGTGATTGGGGGGTTTTCTGTTCGAGAAAATTGGTTTACATGGCATGTGGTTAAAAGATAACACACTGTGTGTTATTCATGATCAGGGAAGATTACATTTTTCATGTACATGAAATGTATAGGGTATACACTCTAGGTATTGGGACTCAGTCATGTAGTTTATTAACTGACCAGATAGCCTATGTAAGGTCACATATCCATGTAGAGTATATAGTAAGACCCCATGTGAATTACATGCCATGTAGATGTACATGACCTGGAGATATAGTTAGGTAGGACATATTATGTCCATGGATAGGTACCCCATGTAGTGTACACACCCTGTACCTAACTGACATTCCATATACTTGGATTTTACATGCCAAGACCAGCTGGAGTGCACACCTATGTGGGGATTTGGTAGTACATGCCATATACTTGGTATACATGTCGTGTATTTCCCATTTTTACCATTATTAGGGTTTTTCATATATTTACACCCTAGAGTCAAAATTATACCCATTAGTAGTCTATTATAAGTAGTTTTCCACTTAGATCATGATGGTGAAACCCTTGGGGTTATTGGAGGACTCCTAGGTTGTGATTCAAGTGTTTCCTAAATAGAGAGGTTCTTCCTCTAGTAATTGAATTCAGTTATCTCCTTGGAGTGAGAATTTTATTTGAAAAGGGCCATGATATATCTTCTATGACAAATTCTTTATATATTCCCTTTTAGGATGTATTCCTTTCAAATTTTCCCTTCTAGCTTAGGAGGCTGTGAGGTTAGTTGTTTCCAAGGATCCCATGTAGGATTCCTTCATCTTCTTACCATTTATCAAGGATCCCTTTTGGGATGCCTTTGCTTACAAGATGATTTAAGGAATCTATTATAGGATAACTTCACCTATATACTATTCTGAGGATCCCATGTTGTATGCCTCTTCTAATTATGCCATTGTTGAGGGTCATGTATAGAACTCCCCATCCCATGTACCATTTCAAAGGTCCCATGTAGGATGCCTCTGTTTTCTTACCATTAGAGGATTCCATGTGGGATTAATCCTTTTGTCTTCTCATCTGAGTATCACAAGTATTATGTATTCTCTTATGTATAGGCCTTGAGTATCCTAAGTAGGATGCCTCTCCAGTGTTATGACATGAGGGGCCCAGTGGGTTCCCCAATGTTTGACTGACCCTGAGCTAGTGAATTAGGCGTTTCGGAAGAGATGGTAGTGGGTATCACCATAGAACCCATGAAAAACTTGTAATCCCATGGGTCTATGGAAGTAGTGGTGGGTTTTGAATTTATCCACCATCACTTTTTTTATATGTCACATGTTTTATACTGATGTCACGATTGTTACCAGGGGTGTTCCCTGGTTAGTGGCTATTGAGGCTGATGTGATACATCTTCTTTTTCTTTGGTATGACTAGCATACTTTCCTGGGATCTGACTACTAATACTTTTTATTTATTTATATTCATTTGTATTATTATATTTACTACCTAGTATTTTGATATTCAGGCTATATATTTGACTATTTTATTATTGGTATTTCCAAAGGTGCTTCCTAGAATATGATTATTGAGACTACTACTTTGATATACGGTAATGGTGTCCCTCAAAATGATACTCATGGATGATTATTCTCTCATAAATGATGAGGATGATTCACATATCCTTAGTTTGATATATTATGAGGATGATTAAACTCTCTTCAATCTGATTATACTCATGGATGATTATTACCTCCTAAGTGTCATGGAAGACTATGTTATCCCTAGATGGTTACTTGACTGTGGTGTTATACATGATGCTCCACATCGTTGGATACTTGTGTATGATTATGCTCTCCTAAGTGATAGGGATGATTACGCTCTCCCTAATTAGAGACCTCAAGGGGTGGGAATTTCATCTCACCAGTGATCTATCCTTATATATTTTCTAATAGTCAGACCCTTATGGTTCATATAAGTCTCAATTTCGTGACCGCCTATAGACCAGGACCTTGGACTCATAAATTTGACTAGATTTACATGGAATGAGTGGTATAATGTCTATCTTAGTGACCATTTATAGGATTTCCAAATGTACTTCCCTAGACTCTTTTATTACAGTGATTGGAGGTAAGTACGGGTGAACCTAGGGTTAGGATGAGTATCCCCCTATAGTGGTATAGCTTCATCAAAGACATTTATATACCTAGATGAAGCAGGTATTTGTCAATTGTGATTATGGATCTAGATATCGACTAAATTATAAACAACTTGAGTGGTACATAATCTAGCACAATTCCCTTACACGTGATGTCCAGGCGATCGAGATTACAGACCAAAGGATAGACTTTTGATGTTTTTATATTATTTCTTCCACTTTCTCAAGTATATTCATATTTATGTATATATGTATAGATATGGGACTAAATATATATGAGTATAAATATAAGTATAATTGATAGCACCTTTCCCTGTTGACTGAGAACATGGGCTCAGGTTTTGACTATGGTTTCATGTTTTATGATTTATTTAACTTTTTAGATGTGCCTCCACTAAGCTGATCATATTTCATGAGCATGAAATTATACCAGTGGATTTATAGGTTTATTATTGGGGTGGCATACTAGGATTATTTATCACCCTTGTACATGCACCTCAGTGTGTGTATAGACCTTATGTCTACATTTCAGATTGAGTATAGGTGTATGGTGGTTAGGGATGAGGCCCAGAGGTGCATGATCCAGAGGACCCTCTTGTGTGAGTTCTTTTGATCTAGTTGGTGCAGATTAATAGTATTTGGAGATCAGTTATATGTTCTGGCTCATAGTTAGTAGTATATGCCTATAATTTTATTTTATATTTCTTTATTTTACTCTAGTATGTATGGTTGGCCTAGTGGGTGACCATTTTTGTGTGTATGACATGATTTTTTGGGATTTTATAGAATTTCATTTATTATTTCAACACATTATTTTTTAGTTTATTTTCTGATTCCACACTCTATTTATTTACTGATGTGTAATGGCATTAGTTATTTCCTCTGTTTTCTTACTCTATTATAAGGGAATAGACTCCCCACTATCACACCCTAGGCCCTCAATGCTAGTTTGCAGCCTCTAGTGTACGGGGAGTTGCACTTGAGGCCTTGTATCAAACCATCTTGGAGCACTGAATTAGTGTCTTCTGGGATAGTATGTTATAGGAGATTCCATATATTTTTATATAAATAGACATTTAAGAATCCTTTCTACTATAATACTCCAGCGAATAAGTATTCTGAATCTGGTTATTCAGGGATAATGGGGTTTGATAAAATTGGGGGAGAAATTTAACATTAATAAATTTATAATGTCTAATAATCATTAATTAATATAGAAGTATTAATCTAATAAAGTTATATTTTATAGAAAAATGGCATACAATACCAAATATTCACTATAATCAATACTAGACAATGAACATGTCATAAAAGGTACTAATTTTTGAAATTGGTACTGACTCATAGACACATTAGTATGATATAAAAGGAAATTGTGTGTTCTAAATACCCCACTACTTTTTTACCACCACAAAAATTAAGTGAGGGTGAAAATGATTCTTACAATATGTTCATTGATAATTATACCATGTTGTCTCATATCCTAGAATAATATTATGAGAGAGTTAATCAAGTAATGAATGATAATATAATTACATTGAACACATGTATATTAAAATATAAATAATGATATTTAAATATAAAACATTCTTCTATATTTATAACTGAGTTGCTCAAGTTTTTTTTGAGAATTATAAAATAAACATTATGGAGAAACTTGTTTAATATCTTTTTTGTAAGGTTCTCCAAGTTGATAAGGACATATTAAATGCTAAATATTTAGTTCTTATTGTGAATGAGATGAAATACAAGGTTGAAAGGCCCATTAATGATTTAAATTCCATGGATTATTTACATTTAATTTATAGGAACCCAATGGTAAAAAAGGGAGTGCATCAAAAAATATGCTTTTTGCTTCACATGTGGAAAGATAGGTCACTATAAGATAGATTATAATAAATTTAAGTTAAATAAATAAGAGGATTAAACTTCATGTATATTCATTATTACATGTAAAAAAATTACTTCTTGGGTATTAGATACTCTATGTGATTTCACATTTTTGTATCCAAATATTGTAAAAAAGTAAGTTCACATTCCCTTATACACATCATAGACATTATGTAAGTACAAGAGGATCAATTACTATACTAACAGATCATAAAAAGTATTTCATTATCATTCCAAGGCATACTTTGAAAATAGTTTCATTAGCCCATATGAGTCATAGTATGAAATAAATTCAATTTTTATTAAATAATGTGTTTATATATAAATACATCGTTAAGGATAAGTCAATAAAAAACTTAAATCAATAAAAAAACAAGGTGCATCTCAATTAGTTATCCTTAAATTTTCTAATGATATTTTATAAATCCATAAGAAAGTTTATAGTTATGTGAAAGAATATATTTATATAAAAGGATGAAATTATCTTTTATATATAGTGGGAGAAATATTTTCTTGGATGAGTCAAGTATTTAGATACATAAATATTTATTATAGGAACAAGTTTCATATGAGCTCATGGAAATCATATGTTATAGAGACATGTATAGTGTATGAAAGTTAAAACAATAGAGATGGATTTATGATCACCAAGTCAAAGTGATATATCATTAAATAAGAATAATTAATCATATAATAAATTATTAAATATAAATTATTTATGATTTAAAAGCTTATACGGATTTAAAGATGGATTTCATGTTCCAAAATAATGTCGGTATTTTGGTATTTTTTCCAAAAGAAGCAAATTTGTTGGTGGTTATTCAAGAGAAACTATACATAGTAAGCAAAATTATGATACCAATAAGTCCTTATTTTTTATAAAAAATCATAATTATTAAATACATTATAATTATACTTATTATTGAAACTTTCTATGATCATTATATTCAGTATTGGACATTAAGACCACCTTTCTTGGAAGGTGTCTATAGAATGAAACCAAAATGGTCTGGTGACACCATTCAACACTAATAAGAAGTGTAAGTTATATAGATCCATTTATGGATTAATACAATAATCATGATTATAGAATATTTTTTTTGTATTGAAATTATTCCATGTTTATATAAGAGGTTGGAAGGAGCATCAAATTTTTTCAAGTAAAATATGTTGACACCATATAGTAAACAGAATTTAGTCAAATCATTAGTTAAGACTAAATTGAATGTAACTATCAAAACATTAACTTAATATAGTGACCAAAGTTCAAGGGAACAAGATATACTAAGGTAGATATAAGGTTTTCCTAGAACAAGTCAATGTACATTAACTTATGAGGTATTAGAATATACAAGTTTGAAAAATTCAATGAATAATTATATCTAATGTCACATAGAATAAATCTCTCTAAGAAGACATGTATGAGACATTAGAGTACATTTATATGGTGAGAATAATTACATTTTCTTCAGGGATGGATCTATCACATGTTTCTTTCTAAGAACTAGATCTGATATTTCCAATAGATATATTATGGTAGGTAGATATCTTAAAATCTGAGAGGACTATATGGGAATTAGTCAGAGTTATCTAATAGTATACGAGAAAGTATAATCTATTTGAACCTAGAACCTAGACATGAAGGGACACTAGTTATAAGGGGATAAAAACTAGAATTCTTATGGGTCATAAGATCTAATAACATAGTTAGTATATAGAAATTAGAAAGAGATGCTCATTGATTTGAATGGTAGACATATTTACCAATACTAAGTATGTTGTGGATTATAATGTAGACAAAGAAGTAGTGTGAAATATGAAATGATTTGATCTAGTATTTGTAATTATACCTAGAAGGTTATGTTTTATCAAAATATAAACTATGATAACCCTATAGTAAAGAAACTAGCTAGGAATTAAATATTATGATAGAGGGAAAAGGGGATATACTTAGGGATATCATCTCTTGAAGAGTTTTACTCAAGGAGTTGAAGTCACATATAGAAGAGTATATATACCGAAAAATATGGCAGGCCCAATAACTAAATCCATAACTCAATAGAAGCATGATTTTCTCATGTGATAGCTTATATGTTTATTATTATAAAGTTTTCTCTAGTGAAAGTGGGAGTGTTATGAAAGTGGTTGCTCTAAACCCAACTTAATCAGTACTTTTGATTACCAAATAATGTATAAAAAGAGTTATGCATGATTTATTATTACCATAATAGTGTTGATACTTCTATTCCCGCTATTTATATTGTAATATCCCTAGCTTATTTTTTGTATCCAAAATCTATAGTAATTCCCATCTCTAATGAGAAAATTGAGAAATTATGATAGTACACTACCGGAAAAATTAGTTATGGACATGGAAATATAGGCACAGTTAGGATCGATCATGGTTATAGTCAACCTATAGTCATGGTTAGAAACATAACTATGTATATAGGGAGATATAGCAATAGGAACATGTTATTATGGATATATCATATCCCGTGATAATGAATAGAATAATTTTTTCACATGAAGGGTGTAGGAAAGGGCATGTATCCACAAGTGTAGATGCCCATGGTTATAGTCCCAACTCGGGAGGGTATATAGCCGCAATTTGGTCATTCCCATAGCTATAAGTCACTTATATCCATGGGAAGATCCTTCTTATGGCTATAGGCTTCTCATAAAAATAGTTTCAAATTGATTAAATTGTAACAAAAAATATATTTATAAATTCTTGAATATATATATATAATGTCTGTATTAGTGAAGTGGTAGTGGATATTTTTGTTTAGATTTTCGATTAGGGTTTGAAATATTGTGGGTTCAATATTTTTTCTAAGTTATACACATAGTTGGATGCTCATAGATACAGTATAGAGTTGTATCTATGAAAGATATAACTATGGGTCGTGGCCCTTGGCTATATCTTGGAGTCTAATATAATATAAGTAAACTCTATGTGCCACCTATCCATGGATATAAAAATATCCATGATCAGACGAGCTATATACATAGTCGTTGACAATGTTTATAGAGTTTTTTCTAGTATTTGAAATCATAAAACATATGTATTATACTATAAATACATCATCATTATGAGATTCATATTATTTCTGGATATCAAGTGATAGGGATTATAATAATTCGGACTTCTTCTCATAGAGTTTGCACATGGTGAATCAGGAAAAGGAGATGATGAGGACTGACAAGAAATTAAGAACACCACATGTTTTGGGTATCATAAGTTGTTCCTATTTATGAGTATGTGTATTAGTCTCTTGAATTGATATCGCTCTCAATGTGTAGCATTTTATTACATACTTTGATAAAAGATGAAAACCGTAAATTTATGTTGCGGTGAGGTAGCTTGTGTTGGGTGTATCATTAGTGGTATAGCATTTATTGAATGGTCAAGAAAAAATATATCACTTTTTAAAGGAAATGATATTTTGGGCCCATATGACTCAAAAGGTTGTACCTTTATTAAATCCATTTATATTTTATAATAATGTAAGACTATCTGAAATGATCATTAAAAGAATAAATAAATCATATAAGGATGATGAAATAATGTGTGCATCCTACTTTAATATATATCATGAGACAAGGAGACTATACTACACATAGTATGTTGGTAGGAGGTATTCATAGCTATGAATTATCCTTATCTCCTTAGGGGACATGATTTTTTTCTAGATACCACTATTAGAATGTGGGTATGACCCACTACTATTGAGATAAGGTGCTAGAGGGTCACACCCTAAGTGTATCCACAAGTTCCACATATTCGAACGAATATGAATTTAGGAAAAAGTGGGACACACATGTGGGTTTGGTGATCATATGAGTGTGATCGATTGTTGGTAAAATAATAAAATTATATTATTATAGTTTATAATAATAATAATAATTATTTAATTAATTTCTCAATTTATTCACAAGTATTTTAATTATAAAATTTACTATGAGGAAATAATATTTTTCAAATGAATGTTACAAGTACAAGGTTCACTAAATAATAATAGGAGTAATGGGATAATTTAATGGATTTTAAATCATCATGTGACATTTAATAATCTCATAATATAGTGGTTAAATATTCATGACATTTAAAACATGTCTACTAAGTTATTTATTTCATTTCATGATGGTTTAAGATGTTAAACTTTTCTAGTGGATTAAGTTCAATTTTTAAAATTTTAACCTTCTATTTAAGATCATTATTTATCCATGAATAGTATCACTAACCATTTTTAAAAAATTAGAGATAATTTTCCTCCTCTCACCCCCTCCCTCGACTTCTAGTGAGTGAAACTTAAGTAAAAATAAGAAAGGATCTATCCCACTTCCTTGGATGGATTTTTGGTTCTCCATATGATTGAAGGGACATTGTAAATCTCATTTGTTTCATATGATATGTCCCTAGTATAAAATAATAAAGATCCATGAGTTTTTTTACAAATGTGGGAGATATATAAGATTCCTTTCTTGGCACTGTCGTTCTATGACATGCTAACAATTAGTGGATCAAATCGACATTGATAAAGGAATAAGGTATTATTTATGGTTTTTTTGGATTTTTTTTATCCATGCTTAAAATTAAATTTCAAATGATACATGGGTAAATATGGGAACTAATATATTATATTTGATTTTACAAAACCAATCCAACAGATTATTTTGAAAAAATATATTTATTTGATGCTTCTTTAGTGTTCGGGTTTTCATATAAGGGCTTATAAATAAACATAACCCCATATAAAAACTATACATCGGTCCCTAGATAATAGGAAAATTGATTAGATATGAATGAGTTTGATGCACTTGTATTGAATAAAATAGATACCAGATTCAATTCCATGAGAATCATGTGTCAAACTATCAATGGATCTCTACTATAATTATTAGGAGTAGGCTTGATGGTGTGAATATATCCCAAATCATGCCTTGATCACTTTTCACCTGAATCCACTAAGATTCATAATCCTAGTGGAATTTCTTCCCATGAAAATGATATCTAATTCCTCCTCCACAACATGAATATCAAGAGGATACGAAATTGTTATACTGTTTTGTAACTCCAATTCCTACTCCCAACCCCTAGGTTTGACTAGATCCATGATCTCTAAATAATCACAGCATAAAGATAAAAAAAATTAAATATGTTTCCTAACTATTCACTAGAGTGGAACTCCATTGGTGTGATATCATAATCAAGTTGAATATGACCAAGATGACTAAACTAGTAACACTAAACTAAGGCTCACTCTCTAAGAGGAAGTGGAAAACCCAAATCCTAACTGGATTATCTATCACTACCCTAGAAAGAATCATTGTACCTACACTTCATGTTTCTAAATGGACCCATACAATTCCTAGAAGATATATCATAATTACCAAATGATCTACTATTATTATGGTTACTATCCATGATGAGGTTTTAGTTAACTACCTCTAAGAAACATCTCAGGTGAAAAATATTCATATGTGATTGAATGGAATGCATAATCCATTATCAAAATTCTTTACCTAGGTGGTCTCATAACTCATCAACATAAAATAAGACCTTGTAAATTTACTAAATTTCATAGTGAAATCCACAAAATAAATGACTCCCTGGACAAAGTGCATAAAATCCCTAGATTTATTTACCCCCAATATCCCATGGAAAAAGTTATCAAATAAATGTAATTAAATTCCTTCTAGGATAGCCCCACGTGATGGTTTTCTTGGACCAAAAAATTACACCACAACAAGGATTGTCCATGAAACATATAGGCAATAAGTTTTACCCTCCACTAAAGGGGTGTGTCAATATAATAAAAGATCATTTTTATAGAATCTATCCATTATTGAAAAATCACTAGTCCACTATCTCAAAAAAATGTATGAATTTTATTACAAGAACTCTCGAATCATGTTTAACATAAATAGTCTATCTCCCAATTCCCCATGTACCATTAGATGAATAATATGGTGTAGAATATCTCAAAAAAAAATTGTTGATATGAAGAATATGCACAACTATTAGCTTTGACTCCATATCCAATGGTGAATTCTCATTCATTCTCTCCTGGTACTTAGTAGGATTTCATCATAGTAGCATGTCACTACAATTAAAAGTGTAACACTACAAATACATTTATATAACATGTTTAGATATCATAATTTATGAAAATAAGTAGTAGGAAACATGTGTTGTGATAATAAATACACACCTTATGATATAAGGATCTCACAAATATTAGCTCGATTCTATCCCAACCTAGACACTCTCGTATTTGGAATAATATCATAGAGGTTCCCATGATGAATCATTGTATGTAAAAAGGAAAAAATTCAATATCCCTAGGTTGATTAAGTTGAATTTCACCAGGAATTTATATAGGAAAAATCTACAACAGTTATTATTGACACTTTAAATAATTGAACCCTTCATCATAACCAGAATACCAATCAAATAAAATCACATGAATGTTATGTGATCCCGATATGATGAAGATGATGCATGAACTCATGCCCTCTTTCTAACCTGTTATAAGAGTGAAAATCAATAAAATGTAAATAAAAACTCATTTCATTTGAAACTATAAAACCATACAGATTTAAAACTAAAGATATCAATCACATACCTAGTAAATTAAACTTATCTCATTTGTGGGTTAGTTATAACCAAGTATAAAATACATATAAATCTATGAAAAACTATTGTTTTCTATATCTTAGACAGTAATGTGAAAAAATAATATTTTGATACCACTTTGTAACAACTTAGCCTAGATTAGCAAAACATTAATTAGACCGGTGGTTCCATATAAACATAGGTGTTCTTCCTTGTATGTCAGAGGCTACTAACTAATAGAAAGGGTCAATGTACAATAAGTGGGGATAATATACCCTCAGGTATAGATATCCAAAAAAACATTACAATAAATAAAAATAACTATAAACCACATGAATAATATAACATGGAAATTATAGTTATAAACCAACCATCGAACTATAACAGTACATGATATTTCAAAATGAAATATATTATAATGTCACATAGGCACACATCAAAAGGCAAGATTTCCTATTGGCTGATCATGTATAGGAAAATCCAAAAATAAACAAAATAATAAAGTTTTAGCTAACTAGGCCATGAGTCCCTACCTTTTTCTATCTTCACTCCATCCACCTAGTTTATTCATTGATCATAGGATTCTTACCCTTACTTATTATAAAAACCAAAAAGCATGCTCGGGTACTAGGGTACCTAAGTAGGGAGAATGTACAACTCAATAGGGAACCACCAATGTTGTCCCTATGAATTTCAAGTAAATAAAAGTGCTTGCTCAATGTAAAATTATAATAAAGAAAATAAATAAATAACCCATCACATTATATAATACTCATTATCCAAACCACATGAGATAATACATACTTTAGTTAATGCGAAAATGGGATGATACACCCATGGTACGAACACAAATCAGGAGTGAACAATCTATCACTACATGAATTATAAGACATGGTGAATGTGTTATTATCATAATCATAATTATTGGGTGAATGATACATCACCATCATATCACAGTAATGAATGAGGTATCACCATATCATAACCTCGGTGAATGAGATAACACAAACACATCTATGGGTGTATGATATACAACCAACACATATATTCGGTAGATGATACACTACCATATAAATCCATAACATCGATCTATGGTCAACTCATCATTCATCAAGAATTGTGTGTGAATGAGTTATTATTTAGAAATAATAATAGAAAATTTAATATTTCATTATCAACTAAATCATTTAATTTAATGATGCATCATCATGAAACCAATTAAGGGGTAAATGATTTATCACTTATAGTTACAAAAAATAAAATCTCTTAATATTCATAAATCATTCATCTTATAATGGTTATGATCATATGGTCTCTAACCCAATCAAGGATAAATTCAAGGACAGATCATCACTATCATAATCTACACTTAGGATCTCCCCCATAAAGAGACATTTTGGGAAACATAACTAGGTTCTTGGGTTTGTTACATAATCAAGGAAAATCCTTATAGGTTTGGAGAAACAATTCCATAACACTTTTTTCAAGGTTTTTGGTTATAAACAACCATGGTGAAGATTCGAACCACTAATAGGACCAAACATGGTTCTATGGTACATATTTTTACCATAGTAAGTGAAGTAATCAAATTAAATTCCATTATATGGAATGTACACACATATGGAACCTATCTTTTTTCATATGAATCGTGTCATAATTAAAAACCCAATGAGAAATATAGGGACCATATAGTTCTACCTAACAAGGTCCTGCTTGTTAAATACCATCAGTTTATTTAGACTCAATTAAAAGAAATCAAAAAACTTGGCATAAACCCCCAAATTATTTCATATTTAATGTGACATGATAAAACAAAAAATTAAAAATAAAATAATTGTAAGATTAGGGTTATCCTTACCAAAGGCAACACCTTATAGTTGACATCACTCTAAAATAATCACAAATTAAGGATAAAAAACTCTTGACTAAGGAATGAATGATGGAAATGGGGTGGGGAGGGTGAAACTATGAAAATGTGGGAGTGAAGAGTTAATATTTTAATAGTTTTAACATTTAATTTAATTTAATTAAAAAACACCTAGGTTCCCACCTGATACCTTTCAAGACTCCACTAGGTACCCACCTAGTACCCCCTCGAACTCCAATGGGTACCCATTACTTATTCCAAGGGCACCAGCCACTGATGTTCCTCAAAAAACCATCGTCACCACCACCACCACCCCAACTGGGGTCCACTAGGTACCTAATACCATACCACTGGGTACTCAGTGGAGTTTATCTCAAATGGATATACTCGTGAACCTGATATGATATCCTGAAGCCGACACCAAGCCCCCATATAAAACTATAATACTCTAAAAAATAAAATATATGAGGTTTATAAAAAATTAGAATGAAGTTTTACCACAAACATACATAGGGTATTAAAAATATTTTTAAACACTAATCCAACCTAACCACTATATTTTCTTATAATGATTACCATTACACCCTAATAATTTGGTAATGATGATAACTGGATTAACACACACCATCCAATTTTGAGTTTAACATTTAAAAACTCTAAATGGATTCTCATTATGATAAAATCATCCACATGATCATCTGCTAACTTTATTTCTATCATCTTAAAATTACAATGTATTTGTATTAGAAATACCTTGTTAATTTTGGTAGTCTTATCATAAATTTTGATGATTATGGACATAATTTTAGTAGTTGTTTTCATTTATCATATATTTAAAGTATCGTTCCATTAAAATTTCATCAAACCAACACTAGGTTCCTTCTAGTTGAGTTTATCTCATTTGAGATTATCCATCATCTTTAGCATAACATTAAATGATAGAAGGTTCGGATCTATCTAATAAATTTATTCCTCTATGTATATATTTTAGAAACTAAAACCTATTATATAAAACCAATCAATCAGTGATTTTATTTCTTCCAATATCATAACCTCTGATTATGACTTTGAATTTCATAAAAAGTTGTTTATTATCTTCTTTATTTAAATATAAAATCTAGATATCTAATGCCAATTAGTATACAGAGAAATGGATTTACCCTTCAAACTTTAACATGAAAAACAAAGAACAAATTTCAAAATAATCTCCCAATAATTTATTATCTGGTAAAAAATTCCTCACCATTCTTCATTTCACAAAATAAGATTACCATCTTATAACACACAAATGGAAAGAGAACAGTAAAATAGATTAACACACTCTTGAAAAAAATGAGTTCTACATTATTTATGATATAACCTATTTACATAAAATAAAACTGTAATCCATTAAAAGAGAAGATATTTTAAATATTTAGTTACAATTGATATCACTAATCACTGGTCAATTGATTATAAAATTGGATGATTTATCCCATATAGGGACAGACTATTTATATAAAACCCTCAAATAATCTAGTTAACCACTATTATGATAGAAATATTCACTAAATAAAAATTATTACATAGTGATATTCACCATATCATGGTTTATGATAAATAAAATTATGACATGGAGAAAGTCACCAAGTTATGGTTTGATATTATGATTTGGCATTGAAACTTGTGTTATAAGATAACACATGAATTTTATCATATTCCACATAGGATATCATTGTCTTTAGTTAATCTTCATTAAGATGGAGAATTTTAGATTTTAAATATTTATATTAATTATTTAAATTTTAAATAATTCATTGAAGGTTAAACTACATGATACAATAATTTATAATAGTATACGACATTTGTGAAAAATTTCAATTATAGTTAAACATTTATGACATGTTTGAAAGTCCAGGTACTTTCCTTAAAGGCCTATATAAAATGGTTCAAGACTTTTGGAATAGGTTTAAATGTGACATGATCAATGTGAAACTCCTTAAAGTTATATAACTAATGTATATTTTCTCTTTAACTCTAAGGTTGTTATTGGTCATAAGAAAGAGAGAAATTATTACTAAGCATTAGAAGATTTTCTGAAATTATAGACTATCCTATGATGGGGGTATCTTTTAACTAATACTAGGGGATCCCCATCATGCTTATATGTAATAGATTAGTAAGATCAACTTCAAACATAAATTAAGGTATGTTATCATTTATATTTTGTTCAATTCAAATAAATGATTTAATCTTGTGCAAAAGGTTTTATTGTTTATTTTCCCTACATTTAAATAAGGTATCTTCCAACTAAAATCTAATAGTTTTATCATAGACACTAACATTTTTTCGTATTTGTGTTTTTAATATAAGATGAATTTAGAAACAATTAATTTTATCAAATCAATGAGGTGTTCATTAAAAATATTCATGGTTTGGTTTATTTTCATAACAATGATATATTTCTAAATAAAACATGCATGGTTTATGAAATGTTAAATATAAATTTTGTTTTAAGAAAAAAATATATATATATAATTTTTATGAAAAATATGGCATCATAAATTCAGATATTTTACATATGGGTTTTATAAAAAAATTATCATGGTTTATATGGGAATAAGTTATTCATATGTAAAACCCTGAAATGGTCAGAAAAAAAATCACATCCTGATTAAAAGGTATTACTTCTAAAGGCTCTAATAAAAAATTATTTTAAGGAATAACATCATATTTATTTTATATATTATAGTCACTTGTGAAAAACTATTCCATAGTTAATAAATAATCACGGTGTGGTTTTACTATTTCTTAAAAAAATCACAACAATTCTAAAAAACCTTCACTTAATCTAAAGTTGTATTTTTAACTATACCAAATATGTTTTAGTGGATTTGATCTAGTTTTAAGATGAATTGACATGGTTTATTAATTTATAGAGTGTTAATGAATTATAAAATATAACTTATTATAAAAGAGGTGATATTATTTAATGAAATATTAATAAATGGTCATATTAATTATTTATATTAAGTTTATTATTTTAGAATTGTATTTTTACCATGACAAAATGGTTTAGGTGGATTTAATCAAAATTTTAAATAAATATAAAATATATGATATTAAAATAATATAAATTCATTGTATTATTAATATGAAATGTTCTATATTAATAAATATAAAGGATTTATATTTGATAGTCTTTTATTTTAATGTGAAAGGGTTATTTTAAATTCCTTATAAATAATAATATATGAAGTATTTATATTTTTATATAAATATAATTTTTTTATATTTATATGTTATAAAATGTCCATAAAAATTAAAATTTATTAATTATTTATAACTTCATTAATTTGTGAAATGTTTATAATTTTTATTACATGTAAAAATATATAAAATTTGAATTTATTTAGTTATTTATGACTTGTTTATTTTTCATGGATTTAGAGTTTTTATATTAATAATGAATGAATTTTTTACTTTAAATTTTTTAAATAATTTCACATAATTTTCATATTATCTATATAAAGAGATACATTTTATGTAAGTAATAACTATTTATTTATGTTAAAAAAAGACTTTTATTTTTTAGGTTATGATATTGATTGTGAATGTTTTCTATAATTTATGGATATTAAGTGTTAATAATATATTATAATTAAGACCTCTCATGAGAATTTATTAATGGATAATGGGATTTTGGGATATAACATCTCAATTATCTAGAACCCTAAATTCCATATAAAAATTGGGGTTGGCTACCCATTACAATGTGATTCCTCTTATGGGGTTTTTTGGTTTTTTATGATGATAAAAAAATTTATGAAATGTTTTCAAGTAACTTATACATGAGATGAATTTAAATATGTGTAGATATAATTAACGATTATTCATGAGTAAGTAATACAAATAATTGTATTTATAATATTTATACATTAATATGTATTAAACATTTTAATTTGGTTAATGTTGTAGGGTGAAAAATATAATAAAACTCACCCAAGGTCTGATTAAATGAAAAACATAGTCATAAAATAATAAAATAAAAATAATTTTTAAAAAAGGTTTGTAATATTTAGAACAATATTGAATTTCTAAATCCAATCCTCCTTTAATATCCATTGATAACACTAATCACAAATGACTTTGTGGGATCCTATTTTTCTCTAAATAATGTTAGTCACTTCTGAAAGGTAAAATATTGAAGAAATAAAATAAAAAACACGAGAAAAACTCTTAAATAACAAAAAAAAATAGTAAACTCTCTTGGATGAGTAAATCTAGGGAAATATAATTATCACCATTTCTTTCCCATAATGTAATGAATATTACACCCGTACACTTTTTTATTTTTATAAATAGGGGCATTCAATATCCTCTAATAAATCCAAATTCATAAAAACTAAAAGATTGAGAGTAAATAGCCCCAAAAAAATCATTTGGAGCAATAAATTGCTTCTAAAAGTGACTTTAATTCCAAAAACACCTTGAGAAGTACATTTATTAGTCTCTAATTTAGTTAATAATAGAAAATGATGTTCTTAAATGGAATCTTTAGGTGAGATTATGAATTTCCCTCATTTAATAGTCCTTACAAATCTATTATTCCAAGATCAAGCCTAAATATCATTTTTGGATTATCACACCTAGACTTTTGAGATCACTTTATTTTGTTATTTTATCTGAATTTGAAATTTTATATCGAGGTGTGGGCCGAACCCAAATGAAATTATTTGTTTTGCTGATAAAGGGATATTTTTTCCTTGGCATCATCTTGCGGATGCACAGGGCATGGTCAAAGCTGTGCATCTTCGCCTGGGTCACCGTGTGGCCTGCCCAGTGTTCGAGTCATATAAAAAAATGAAATGAATAATAAAATAAGGACAAAGTAAAATATGAGAAATAAAATGTAGTTTAATAAATTATCTTCATAATAATAATGTTAATTGTTATTATTATTATTATTATTGTTTATGTTTTAATTAAGATATTATCATGAATACCATTATTATTGACAATGTTTCAATTTAAGAATATTATCATTATTATCTTGGTTAATATTTTAATTAAGAGGATTATTATTATTATAACCATTACTATTATGATTATGATTATTATTATTATTATTATTAATTTAATTTAGTTATTAATATTAAAATATAACTTTGTTAACTTTTATTGTCAATATTATTATCATTTTTTAGGATTATTTTATATAATTTTAAGTTTATTTTTAAGTTCGCATTATTTATTTTTATTTTTCAATTTATTTTTATCTTTTATTTTTCTTCTCTTTTTTATTTTAATTTTTTCTCTCCCTCACTCACCCTCATACCGTCTATCATGTAAGCCAAGACCCCCCCCCCCACCCCACTCTAGTCAAACTGTATCCCCCCCCACAAACCATAGCTTGTTGCGCCCCATCTATCCTTCCCGATGGGATTTCTCACGTCACTCACACCCCCTTGGGAAGCCCCTACTCATAGAAACCCCCCTTTCTTAGTCGTGACATATCAACCCCCCCCCCCCCCCTCTTTCTGGTTGCACGGCCCTCCTTAGGTCGGCATGAACTACACCGATGTCGTATGTCTGCCTCACATCAGACCGTTGTAGCCCTGCTCAACCGACATGACCTTCTTCCATGGATGATTCCCCTCTCAGTAAGCTCCTCTTCTCCTTTACCTATTGTTTTGGTTCTTATTTTTTTGGATGAATCTTGACTTTTTAGGGTTTTCTTGTGGTGTGTTTGGCATGCAAATGAAGTTTCGCACCGTACCATGGATATTTCTTCACCCGAGGTAGGTGGTTCTATGCCCTAACATTTTTAGATAATTTAATTTATTTTTTTAGTTTATTTTCATATGATCTATGATTTATTTTGGTGGTGCGGGCATGTTTTATAAATTCCTTGACATGCATTTGTGTTAAAAATGAATTTTTGAAAGGAAAATTTTTATGTTTTTTTATAGAGGTTGTTGTCAAAAAATAGTGGAGGTATTCAATAAACTATTTGTGTAGTGAGAATGTAGTTTTAGGGAAATTTGATTGATTTGACAGTTTTAAGTTGTTTTTAATTCATGTAATGATTTATTTAAGTAGTTTTGAGGTGAAATAACCCAAATTTATATGGTTAGGATGTGAAGTCAATTTCAATAGGGGGTTTTGGGTGCACTTTGGGTGTAAAAACATTTGGGGTGTATTAGAATTGTTTTCGTCAATTCTTATAATGATTTATTAATGTATATCAAAGGCACAAATGTGTTGGAAATGATATTTCTAATAAAAAAATGTGATACCTTGGCATGTTAAACTTGTTCTCCATCTTTGGATTTGATATTCAAACTGTTTGAGTAATGGTAAACATGTTTTGGTACGGTTGTGCTATAGATTCAGTTTTAAAGTGATTTTTTGCGTGAGTTCAGGTGTGTTTTTTTGTAAGATGTCGTGTGAAAATTTTAAATGTTTCATAAAATGTTTAAATGAATTTATTCAATTAAATTTTATGTGTTTATGTAGTTTTTGATAGTGTTAAACATGTGTTATATTTTAAGTGGCATTATTGTGTAAAAATTGTGTCTCTTCATTGTGAAAACCCTTGATGTGCCAATTAAAAATGTTCTATTAATTATTTAAATAATTTATAAAGTAATTCATATGGTGTGATGTATGATGTGGAACGGTTTTGGTGTGAGTTTGGTCTAAAAAGTGTGATTTTGAGTATGTCTTCGGGTGTAATGTTTTGTGGTGCATTCAAAATTTGTTTTGGAAAATTTTTTATGAATTATTAAATTGCATAAGTGGAGTGAGACATGTTTATCAAATGATTTGGTGTATATGTTTTTAGAGTGGGGTTTGGGTGTGCAAGTGTTGGAACACCATGTGTAACTTATCTGTCTTGGATCATGGGTGTAAATGTGATGTGTTATCGATTGGTGAATGTGAAATTTGTTTGAACACAAAAGGGAACCTCAAGTACCTATGTGAGCAGATTCGGACTAGCATGCTAGATGTTACAGAAGCGATTCATCCTAGTTTCATCTTGCATGATTGAAGTTACAAAACTAACTAATATTTTATGATGATTAGAGACCACTAGGTTAGGGATGTGTTTCCCTCCTAGTGGCTCATGCACGAGAATATAGACCGTTGTGGTCCCTATGCCACATTGACACTGAGGTATGATGACTCTAGCATCCCACGTGTGCTAGCTACCTTATGGTGATTTACAATTTATGATATACTATTTAGGGCGTGGTACCTTCTGTCAGTACACATAGGATAACTTGTGTATGTGTTCCTTCTTTATAAATTTTCTCATCCACTTTAATTTAAAAATTTTGAAATGGTTTTTCTTCTTGTTATTTTTAACTTTTAAATGTTTTCCCTAAAAGTATTTTTCTTTTAAAATATTGATTTTAAATAAGAATATTAAATTATCTCTTATGTGTTATGGAAAGGAACCTTTTTATTGGGTGACTTCCTACTGGGATCTTGGCTTACACCCTACATACACCTTTTGGTGTATGTAGACCTTGTTCTTTGTGTATCCCAAGTTGAATCACCGTGCTTAGTAATGGTGGTTCATGTTGTTGATGGTCTTGTTGTGTAGGTTGGTGTTGGTGGCCTAGGTATGTGGCCTTTCTTGTTTCTTGGAGGTTTGAGTAAGAGTTTTAGTTTTCCTTTGTAGTTAATTCTTTTTGGATGTTGGTTCAAGTTATAAACCTTTAAATTTGAAATGTGTTAAGGGCATGTTTGGTTGTATGTATTCAGATTTAGTTACTTATCTTGTTGGTTGTGTGGGTTTGTTATGTTCGGGTAAATAGTTCCCTCAAATTATTTTGGTACTCGAGCACTTATTCCAGCACATGGGGAACAGAAATTACCCTTGGGCTTTGTCGTGTACTGGGTCATGCATCAGGTAGGATGGTGACCCAACTTGGTTCAAGACAAAATGGTATCAAAGGTAGGTTTTCTATTTTGAGTCATGTTCTTTAGGGAGATTCAAGGTAGACCAAAGTTAAGGGTGTCAGAACTCAACATTCTAACTATGAGTAAGGAACATGGCTAGAACACCTCATTTAAAGAGTTAATTTTCCAAGGATATTTGAGTTGATTCTTTGGTCCTTGTGGTTAATATTGTTTGGGTGAAATGAAAAGTGAGTCGGTTCAATAGTCTCATCGAGCTTGCAGGGCCTGGAAATCCATGTGGAGCTAGGTACATTGCCCTAATACACTCTCTATAATTGTGGAGTGATTGGAGAATGGTCGCCAACCATATGTCCAAGTCACCCACTAGTACTAATTTCCCCTTAAATTTTCTTGTGTCCCTTTGGGTTTTAAAAATCATTTTTAAAACCTCTTTTAGAAAATTTATGAAATATGGATTATAAATATTGTTTTGAAATTGTGTTTTAAATGGAATTTGTTAAACTAGTGAAAGATGTTTTGAATGGGATGGGATGTTTGAAAATTGATGTGCATGGTTTAAAAATGAAATATGGTTTGAATTATTGGTGTTTTTTAAAATACTTGTGAGATTAAAAATTGCTTCAATTTTGTGACTAGTGGTTTTGAAAAGAGGAGAGTTGGGTCAATTTTTGTTTTGGTAAATGGAAAAAATTTGGTTCCAACTTTTATTATTTACACAGTTGGCCACATTAATAGGATATATGTGGAAGGTGAATTGGTGTCAGGTTGGCACAAGCACATGCATGTGAAGGGATTGTGTGGTACCATTGGTGAATGTGTAGCCCACCCTCCTAGTTTTATTCTCAAAAGTGTTTTGATGATTCATATTTGTGTTTTGTGTCATATTTTGTTTTGTTAATCATGTAGTGGAGTTTTTTGAGTTTTGAAAATATATATTGTTTGGAAAATGTTCCAGGTTTGTGTTTTATCAATGAGTCAGTTCGAAGTGGTGGTTAGTGGTTTATTTGAGAAGTGTTTTAGAGAAACTTATTATGGTTTAACTTGTGCGTTTGGTGTTCATCTATGATGTGAGATGGACAAGGGTCTAGTTTTATTGGGTCCTTGGTCTTCCTTCTTGGCTATTGAATGCCCATATAATGAGTTAATGTCTAATTTACATGTGGTCATGGATAGTCCACCATTGGTTGGCCCACCAGTTCATTAGAGTAAATACTATATTCTTGAATTCTAGAATTTAATTCACCCCTCCTTCTTCCAATCAATTGGATCATATCTCATAAGAAGGGTGGTTGTGAGTGGGTTGAATGAAACTTTGGTTTCCTTGATTAATTTGATAGTCAACTGTGAAGTTTGACCTCATTAAGTTGAAGGTCATGTTTGGAAGTGGTGAAGGAGATTCTAATGGGGGAGGTGGAAATAGCAAAGAGTTGTCAATGTGGGATGATGTTCTAAATGACCATTGGAACTTTTTTGGGTTTTTTTAGAAAGGGTTTGTGTTATTCCACTAGTGTGGTAGACCCTGCCACATGAGGCTTCTAGGGTCGTTTGTAGGAATCATGTGTTACTTAAGACTCAGTTTAAATCCTCTCTTAGTTTAACATTTTTCAAACAATGATGGTCATGATGAGTTTTGATTTATTGTGTCGTGTTATCATTCAGTATAATAAGTTTTGATGAGCATGCACCATTTTATCTCTTGTGTTGGTAAATATTCTATGTGGGAGTAAGTGGAAGTCGGAGTTTGTTGTGTCTGATAGTGTTGTCTCAGTTGCAATATGGTTTCTGGCAGGACCAGTAAAGGAGGAGCTCCATTCAGAAGTATTAAATTCTTGATTTCAAGGAATCAGATGCTTCGAACATTAAGGCTCTAGCCATATGAAATAGAGTAAAGCTGGAACATGGTCAGGAACCTCGAGAGTGTAGGGGAACCTTATTTTATTTCTGCCGTTGGTATTGAAGGTAAAGGTGGTTTAAATTTTTTTTTGTGGTTGTTCTGTTTTGAACTACCTGTTTGGGTGCGTGAGGTTTCTTGTGGCTATGAGGAGGCATGGTCGTCTCATTACCATAAAGTCATGGGTTACTATCCCACTAAATGTAATCACTTTTAGTGGTCCTTATGGGGTCTGTTGGATAAATTGGTCTCAAATTTGAATAGTTCTCATCCAGGGATGTGGAGATGTTGGTTTTTCTTGGGTCGTGGTTTTGACCCCCCCCCCCCCCCCCCCCACCAGTAGTTAGGCCCCACCCTCCCTACCCTTTATATAGGGGTATTTAGTCACAATCAAGAAATTTTAAAATTTTATGTATCTTTCGTCAGTTCTAATTATGCGGAGACCAATGGTGGATCTCGCTTAAATTTCAATAGAATAAATCGGTGTTGGCATTTTTCAAAATGGTGGGGAGTCCACCCGGGCCTCCCTGTGTCAGTTTTCTAGTCTCATCTTGGGCATCGGTAAGTTTTAAATAGCGGGGATCCCCTTTAGGATTTCCAATTTTGGCCTTTTATTTTTGTTCTTAGAGATGACTTCGTGGTAGGTGATAAGAGTGTTCCTTGGATGTGGTTGGTCATTTTTGTTCATTCCAGTCAAATAGTGTGGTTTTTGTTCAATGGTTCTTGAGATGTTTTGGATTTTGAAGTTGGTTTCTATGGGTGTGAGAGTTCCTTTCCTTGATAAAACAACTGGAGGTCTTCTAACTTTTTGGGGCAGCTGGCACATAGCGGTTAGTATTTTTAAGAGTTTATTGAGGATTTCATTTAATTCACTTTCTCTGAGCATAGTGTGTTTCACCTTTTTTCTCGTTTTTCATAGGGAACCTCTTTGAACCTTAAGGGGGTTTTAGTTTCTGATTTGGGATTCAACCTTGGTTGTGGCTTTCCAGGGATGGAAAGCTTTATGGTGGGGAGAATTGTCACACACGACCTTTTGAGATAACTTTATTTTTTTATTTTATCTTAATTTGAAATTTTCTATCGAGGTGTGGGCTGAACCCAATTGAAAGTTTTGTGTTTTTTTGATAAAGGGATATATTGGCATTGAAATCATCCTTCGGATGGGTAGGGAACAATCGAAGTTGTGCAGCTTCACCTGGGTCACTGTGTGGCCTGCCCGGTGTTCGAGTCAAATAAAAAATGAAATGAATAATACAATAAGTACAAAGTAAAAAAAGATAAATAAAATTTAGTTTAATAAATTATCTTAATAATAAAAATAATAATGTTAATTATTATTATTATTTTTGTTGTTGTTTTTGTTAATGTTTTAATTAAGTTATTATCATGAATATCATTATTATTTAAAATGTTTCATTTTGAGAATATTATCATTATTATCTTGGTTAATATTTTAATTAAGAGTATTATTATTATTATTGTGACCATTACTATTATGATTATGATTATGATTATTATGATTATTATAATTATTATTTTAATTTAGTTGTTAATATTAAACTATAACTTTTTTAACTATAATTATCAATATTACTATCATTTTTTAGGATTTTTTTATATTATTTTCAGTTTATTTTTAGGTTCACATTATTTATTTTTATTCATCCATTTCTTTTTATCTTTTATTTTTCTTCTCTTTTTTATTTTATTTTTTCTCTCCCTCACTCACCCTCATCCCTTCTATCTCTTAACCCAGGAAACCCCCCCCCCCACTCCTATCAACTTGTGTCCCCCCCCCCACAAACCCAAGCTTGTCACGCCCCATCTCTCCCTCCCAATCAGCCTTCTCGCATTGGTCGCACCCCCTTAGGCAGCCCCTCCTCTCGGAGACCCCCCTTGCTTGGTCATGATGTATCCTCCCCCCCCCTCTTTCCAGCCGCACAGCCCTCCTCTGGCCAGTGGGAACCGCACCAGCACCATCCGTCCACCTCACACCGGACTTGTCGCACCCCTTCTCGACCAACGTGATCTTATGTAGACGATTCCCCTCCCGGTAAGCTCCTATTCTCCTTTCCCTAGTGTTTTGGTTCATGTTTTTGGGTTTTATGTTTTCAACATGTATGGGGTTCATGTTAGGGTTTAATCTAGTCATTTTTGGATTAATCTTGACTTATTAAGGTTTGATTGTGGTGTATTTGGCATGCAAATGAAGTTTCATAACTTACCTTGGAGATTTATTCACCTCAGCTAGGTGGTTCCATGAACTAACATTTTTAGATAATTTAATTTGTTTTTTTAGTTTATTTTCATATGTTCTATGATTTACTTTCGTAGTGTGGGCATGTTTTAGAAATACCTTGACCTGCATGTGTGTGGAAAATGAATTTTCAAAAGGAAAATTGTTGTATTTTTTATAGAGATTGTTGTGAAAAATTAGTGGAGGTATTCAATCAACTGTTTTTGTAGTGAAAATGTAGTTTTAGGGAAAATATGACTATGTCAATGGTTTTATGTTTTTTTCTAAGTCACGCAATGATTTATTTAAGTATTTTCTATGGTGAAAAACACGCTTTTATATGGTTAGGATGTGCGATCAATTTCAAAATGTTGTTTTGGGTGAAATTTGGATGTAAAAACATCTGGGGTGTATTAAAATTGTTTTCATCAATTATTATAATGATTTATTAAAGTATATAAAAGTCAAAAATGTGTTGGAAATTAGATTTCTAATAAAATTTGTGTTACCTCGGAATTTTAAACTTGTTTTGAATCTTTGTATTTGATTTGAAAACTATTTGGGTGATGGAAAACATGTTTTGGTACGGTTGTTTTGTACATTCAGTTTTAAAGTGATGTTTTTGCATCTGATTAGATGTGTTTTTGGTGTAAACTGTCAAGTGTTAATTTTAAATGTTCCATAAACTGTTTAATTGAATTTATTTAATTAAATGTGATGTGAGGATGTAGTTTTTGATAGGTTTAAACATGTATTAAATTTTAGGTGGCGTTATTGTGTGAAAATTCGGTGTCTTTCATCTGAAAACCCTTGATGTTCCAATTAGAAATGTTCTATTATTTGTTTAAATAATTTATGAAGTCATGAGTGTGGTTTTATTTATGATGTGAAACGGTTTTAGTGTGTGTTTGGTCCAAAAAGGGGGATTTTTAGTATGTCTTTGGGTGTAAATTTTTGTGGTGCCTTCATAAATTGTTTTTGAAACTTTTTTTTATGAACTATTAAAATGCATAAGTGGGGCGAGACATGTTTATTAAATGATTTTCTGCATATGTTTTTAGAGTGGGGTTTGGGTGTGAAAGTGGTGTGACACTATGTATACCATTTTTTCGGCTTGTGGGTGTAAATGTGATGTGTTGGTGATTGGTGAATGTGAAATTTATTTGAGCACAGAAGGGAACCTCATGTACCTAGGTGGGTGGATTAGGACTAATACTCTAGATGTTACTGTAACACCCGAGATGTTATGAGAAATATTTTGTTTTTATGTATAATGTTATATAAAGTAATCTTTCACTACACACAACATTGTCTTGTCTTGCGTTATACGCAAGAGCAACCTTCCTCGATAGTGTATGTTGTACACAATACCGAGTTTCACTAAACAACGATATGTTATTAAAACATTATATAAACTAGCCGTTATGAATAGTAATACCCAATTTTTGAAATTTTATAAATTTTATCTTTCAAAATGGACTTTGTTTTTGGATTCGGAATATCGAAATTAGCCTAGGGTAAATTTTTGGTATTTTTCTGAAAACATTCAATTTTTGATGAATAGTGAAAACATTGGGTTACTATTTAAAAACCGTCTGTTTATTTAAATAATTATTTATTTTATTTAAATTTATTTTAGGTAAAAATCGATACTTAATACCTATATAAGTTCAATGTAATTCATTGAAGTCATTTTATAATAATTTTAGATATATAAAAATTTTATTGAACTTTTCACCATCTTATACCCACCTCCTAGGAGAATTTGAAAATTTACATAAAACATAATTTTACCTCTTCTGTGAGTATAATTTCAAAAATCTGAGAGACACGGTTAATATCAAGGTGTAAAATGTGGTTCAATAAGATAAAAATAATTTTTGTTGAATAGTAACTTTTTACTTTTATTTACCACGATTAAAAGTAAATAGGGTAATTAAGGGTAAAAATGATATTATTATTACCCTAACACATGTCATAATTCTATTGGATAAGTTTAATTCCACCAAAAACAACCTTAGGAATAAAATATGACCATTTAGGTCCACTTGGATTAGATTAGGACATTTATTATTATTTTATTTAAAGAAGAGTTAAAATAGTTAAAATCAAAGTTTAAAAACTAAAACATTTTTAATATAGGGTTATAAATAATATAAATTAGACTATAAATATTAATTAGAAAGATAAAAAGCTTTCCTAGATAATGGGATTTTATTTATAATTTTTAGACATTGAATAATGTAATTTATTTATGACACAATGATTATGCAATAATTTCCTTATTAATGAAATATTAACATAATTGATGTTATAAATAACCAAATAAATGTAATTTGAGACTTTTTATAAATTAAACTAATTTTTTACGTTAATATTACATGTTATTATTGATTAAATTAACTTTTTTTTAACTAATCATGATTTTATGATTGTCACAAAAATCAATTACAAAATAGTGTCAAAATTGACATAAAATAGTTTTTAAAACAAATATTATATTATTAATTGTTATTTTATTCCTAAAAAACTAAGGTTCGGCCAAATTACTTATATAAGGTTATATATATTAATAATGAACCACTTGGGGTTATTTTGGATTGTTATAGCAAGTTTATTAACCATATAGTGTAACAAAACAAGAAGACATGGTAAAAGTTAAATTATTTAACTCAGAGTTAAATCTAAGTGATAAGGTTTAAATAGTAACTTAAACTTGTCTAAAATCTATTGGTTGAGTGTTTTTCGACCCATCCCAACCTTATCTTATAAATAAATCAATTTGGAGGTATTGAGAACCTAATATGACTTTATTATAAAATAATATTTTAAGTTTTTCCTAAGATGCCCCTCTCCTCCCTTATAAAAGGGCACCTCCTCCCTCTCCTCCTCACACCACTTTGAGCATTCAAGATCGTCCAAACCCTGAAAATTTCTCTTCTCCACTTCCCTAGAAATATCCTGGAGGTCTTGGTCTTCTTCAAAGACCATATTTAGTTCCCTAAGAGGAGGTTAAGAAGAGGTAATGTGTGTTTCTGATTGTTTCAAATTTATTTCTTCTTCTACTTCCTCTTATTTAGTTGTTTCATTATGAAGTAATAACATCAGTATCATTAATATTCTGATCTGTTATTATAAATATGAAACAACCCAATTTCACCTTCTATCCATCCTATGGAAAATGAAATCACAGCGCGTGCGTACGTACGGAATACAGTCTCCACACCGTGGTGTAATCTGTTTTCCACCACAACCTTACTTGGATGGGTATAATGGTGTAAATAATAACTATATATGTTTATTGTAAAGTGATATTGATTCTGAAATATTATACATACACTTAAATACAATTCCATGATCATGGTAATGATATCATCGCTCGTGCATACGTACAGCCTACCGTCTCCAAGATGTGATGCAACTCGTTCTACATGATCTTTGTTGAATAATGATTATATAAATAAATTGAATGAATAAATATGATATATGTTACACTAATAACATTATGGAAATGAGGTATCTATAACCTAAAAAGAGGAATAATAATTTATTTGACAAGACATGCATAAGAACTTAAAGCAATGAACACCCGAATAACAAGTAGCAATCAAATATTACTAATAAGAAGATAAGAATATGACCATGTATGATATAATAAAAATGAATATGATTCTGTAATAAGTAAATGTCATTATTTAAATCATTATACAGGAGGTTCGGACACGTACAAAGCATATTGTACCTAAGGTAAGGGTTTATTTCACAATCTCTTCATTATTCGTGGTTGTTTATACGTAATTATCTACTGGGACCTCTTTATCATCCACATCCATGTTTCCTCAATATGTAATATTATTTCCATCCACCTAAAAATTTTTAAATCCAATTTTACCCATTGGTGGGTTTTTAGTAAAATATATGAAAGGAATCTTTTATCATTTTTAGTATGAGGTACTTTTTTACTTTTTCGACCAAAGTACGAGAAGAATGTTTTTTTAACTTATATGGGATGAATGGATTTCTAGAACATCATTTCCATGAAGCTTCCTTTACAAGCCTTCAAGTTTATTTTAATAAAATTCTTTTCGTTTAAAATTGTATGACATGTTAAGAAAGGAAAAATGTTTTTGAAGTAGAAAGGATATTTTCCTCAAAAATGAAGTTCAAGTGTTTTATAAAAATTATTTTCTATCTAAGATAATATTGGGTTCTGTTTCTATCCCTATTTTTACATTGATTTTATTATTTTATGATGTAATTATTTTTATAAAGTACTTTTATCTTATATGGATTATTTTATTATGGCACGATGTTTAAGAATCGCATTTTTATTACATGGGATATGCTATGATGTGTGATTTATGATTTTGTGGCACACATAAGAATGGTTTCATTATGAGATGAGTGGGACCTATATCCCCCTCCAATGCATTGGGTAAAGATTTATATCTCATTAGATAGACATGGCTGGAACGGAAGGTTAATCCGGTTCAGTGATACAAGACTGAAATGAGGAGTGAACTCGGTTCAGAAATAGACTTTGTCTGCTAGAATAGTCTTGGAAATGAGTCTTGACTACTAAGAAATGATTCTCTATGATTATGTGTGTATGCCAAAAAGTTTCATGTTTTATGTTATGATTATTGGGATTACATTTCACTACTATGATTTATCCCATGTTATGATATTATGATCTCTTTTGGAGGTTAAGATTTTCGAAATGCTATGTTCTTATGAATATGATATTTCCCTTACTGAGTATTTGAGCTCACCCTTTTGTATGTTTTTCTTCCCCAGGTCAGGAATAAGATTTTAAGTAGGATATTCCAAAATGGACTCTAGATATGATGAAATAAACGGGAGACAATGTAGATGCTTTATGAACCAGTTGTTTATGTTTCCCAGTTTCTAAAGACACTATACCTATACGGTCCTACCATGGTTTTTTTATATGTTGTATTAAGTATGATTCAATTATGAAGTAACAACAATTTATGTAAATTATGGGTCATTATAGTTGGTATCGGAGGAAAATGAGGTAGGAATGAATCCGATCCTTGGGAACTCTCACATGTGAGCATTGGACGAAGCATGGCTCTCCACCCAAGGGCTTCATGAGGAAATGGCTGCTACTGGGGATGGTGGTGTGTCCCGCCCAGGGGGTGTAGCCACCCATGGAGTGCCCTGATAGGTATCAATTATAGTCTACTAGAAGTAATTCCAGACCGTTATAGTTGGTATCAGAGGAAGGGTATAGTCAACCTTTGGAAACTAGTATGTGAAAGCCTTAGTAAGAACCCTAAGGATATGTTTAAGCATAGGAAAAAATCCTAGTGTTTTAGAAATGGCCATGAATAACCTATGATAAGACCTAAGGTGTGAAATTTTATTCTTGATTATGTGGTTTTACTATTATGATTAGTGTTTCTCACACTATGCTTATTTGTTTTAGTCAATGGATGGAACTTTAAGGAACTGTGTTAATGTTGAATGTGATGGGCAATGCAATGATTGTCCCCCTGAGCAACCAAACGTTATGGGAGCTGGAATGAAAAATCTTGTATCCATGCTCACACAACATTCTCAAGCTATGAGTCATTACGGACTTCCAAATGAGCAAAGGAAGGAGCAAAATTATGTTGAATCCTTCATGAGGCAGTGTCCACCCTCATTTAGTGGGTCTACTGATCCATTAGTGGCTGAACAATGGATCAGTACCACTGAAAAGATATTTTCAGTTATTCAATTTTCCAAACATGATAAATTCATATTAGTATTTTATCATATGGAAGGTGAAGCTAATCAATGGTGAAATCTTATCAAGAATACAAGGCCAAGAGATGAAATTGAGTCCATGGAATGGGAATAGTTCAAGAACTTATTTTTCAATAAGTACTTCCCTCATATTCTTCGAACAAAGTTGGAGAAGGAGTTTCTTGAACTAAATCAAAAGGATGATGAATATGTTGGTACCTACGAAGAAAATTTTACAAGAATTTCAAGGTACGCTTCTAGGATTATTATCCAACCTAAGAGTAAGATCGATCGATTCTTTAGTGGCTTCAAACCAAGTCTTTGAAGGGTGTTATCCATAAGGGACTTCAATAGCTACAAGGAAATCGTTTGATGTGATCTCAAGGATGAGATGGATATTGGAGTAACCCATTAGTCATATTCATTTTATAAGAAGAGGAAAATGGAATTCAAAGGAAAATATAAAGAGCACACTGAAAAGAAGATGAAATTTCCCTTTTGCTCAAAGTGTGAAAAGAAACATGGAGGGATTTGTCTTAAAGGGACAAGTAAATGTTTCAAATGTGGAAAATAAGGTCATCGGGCATTTGAATGCCACAATGATGGGAAGAAGATGTCTAGTGATAAAAATAAAGAAAAGGCTACACAGAGTGAACCTCCTACACTTCAATGTTACTGGTGCAAGGAAATGAGGCATTATACTAATCAATGCCCTAATCCAAGGGTTTTTTATGATGATCGACATCAAAAAACTCTTAATGCTAAAGAGAAATGAAAGTCACATGCAATTTCTATTAGTGATGTGGAGTATGATAATGAAGTGGTGAAAGGTACACTTACCATCCACTCTAAAGTACAAAATGTTTTATTTGATTTTGTATCCACCCACACATTTATTTCTAAAGAATTTTCTAAGGGTATCATTGTATTACCTCAACAATTAGATGTTGAGTTAGTTGTGACAACCCCTAATGGCACAACAGTCGCATCAAAAGTTTATAATTCTTCTCCGATTGAAGTATGTGGTAAACTACTTCCTGAAAATCTTGTGATCCTTCCTATAGTGGTATTTGATGTGATTCTCAGCATGGATTGGTTTTCTTTATATGGAGCTCTTATCATTTTCCCAATAAGGGAAGTCACATTTCATATTCTAAATCATTCTATGATCGTCTACCGATGCAAGGATGAACATAACCTTCCAATGGAAATTTCTTCCTTCTTATGGGTCTTGATTCCACTAAATGAAGGTTATTTATCTCAAATGGTTGGTGAGAAACTCACGATTAAGAATATGCCCATTGTACGAGAGTTTGATGATGTCTTTCTGGAGGAATTACCAGGTCTTCCACCAAATCGTGAAGTTGAGTTTTCAATTGAACTCATACCGAGTGCTATTCCCATTTCAAAGAAACCTTATAGAATGGCCCCAATTGAGATGCAGGAATTTAAGATGCAACTCCAAGAGAATCTTGATAATGGATTCTTACGCCCTAGTGAGTCACCTTGGGGAGCACCTGTTCTGTTTGTTAAGAAGAAAGATGGATCAATGAGACTTTGCATTGATTATCAATAACTTAACAAGATCACTATCAAGAACAAATATCATATCACACGCATTGCTGACTTATTTAACCAACTACACGGAGCTCAATAATTTTCCAAGATTGATCTCCGTTTAGGGTATCATCAATTAAGGGTCAAAAGGCAGGATATACCAAATTCGGCTTTCTGTACAAGGTATGGACACTATGAATTTATAGTGATGCCATTTGGTCTTACTAATTCCCCTGCTATCTTCATGGATCTGATGAATAGAGTCTTTAGAGACTATCTTGATCAGTTTTTGGTAGTCTTTATAGGAGATATTATTTTCTATTCAAAGAGAAATGAAGAACATGAAGATCATTTGAGAATTGTATTGAAGACCCTGAGAAAGGAGAAGCTTTATGCCAAATTTACCAAGTGTGAATTTTGGCTTCAAAACTTTCATTTTTGGGTCACATAATCTCAAAAGAGGGGATATTTATGGATCCTACAAAAACAGAGGTTATTGAAAGATGGTCGAGACCAAAAACAGTAACTGAGATTTGAAGTTTTCTTGGTTTGGCTGGATATTATCGACGTTTTGTGAAAGATTTTTCACGATTATCTAATCCACTCACCAGGTTGACTTGAAAAGGAGTTAAGGTATTTTGGATAGAGGAGTGTGAAGAGAATTTCAAGGAGTTGAAAATAAGGTTATCCAGTGCACCTGTGCTCACACTGCCTTGTAGTATAGAAAGGTTTGTGATTTACAGTGATGCATCTGAGAAGGGATTGGGCTGTGTTCTCATGAAAAATGATATGGTGATAGCTTATGTCTCACGATAGTTGAAAATACATGAGCAAAATTAACCAACTCATGATTTGGAGTTAGTTGTGGTAATCTTTGCATTAAAGATTTGGAGGCATTATCTTTATGGTGAAAGGTGTGATATTTATACTCATCATAAAAGTTTAAAGTATATTTTCACACAAAAGGAGCTGAATATGCATCAAAGAAGATGGTTGGAGCTGATTAAGGATTACGACTTCTCAATTCATTACCACTATGGGAAAGAAAACAAGGTGGTAGATGCATTAAGTCGACAAGACCATGCTAGCTTATCCATGATGAGGATCACAAAAGATCCAATATTTATGGATTTACAAAGGATAGATCTTGGAATTATAATGGAAGGGGAAAATCTTATCTTTCTCAAATAAATGTTCAACAATCTATACATGCAAAGATTAAAGAGGCACAGAAAGAAGATGTAGAGTTACAAAAGAAGGGGAGAAATGTTCCTGAATTCAACCTTGATTGTTATGGGATAATAAGGTTCAGGAATCAGGTTTGTGTTCCTCCCATCCCAGAATTAAAGAAGGAACTACTGGATGAGGCTCATAGTTCTTCATTCTCTATTCACCCTAGAAGCACGAAGATGTATAGGGACCTGAAAGAGTACTTCTGGTGGGATGTCATGAAAAGAGATGTTGCTGAATATGTCTCTCGATGATTGGTTTGTCAGCAAGTTAAAGCTGAGAGACAGAAGTCCAAGGGGATGTTACAACCATTACCCATACCATAATGGAAATGGGAAAACATCACTATGGACTTTATCACTAGACTTCCTAAAACATCTAAAGTCAATAATGCTATCTGGGTCATAGTTGATCATCTTACGATGTCGGCACACTTCATTGCTATTAGAGAATATTTCCCTCTCGGTCAGCTTGCCCGAATATATGTGAAGGAAGTGGTAAGATTGAATGGAGTACCACTTTCCATTATATCTAATCGGGATCTGAGGTTTACCTCAATGTTTTTGTGAAGTCTTCTGCATACTCTAGATACAGAGTTGAGTTTCAGCACTGCTTATCATCCTCAGACAGACGGTCAGTCTGAGAGAACAATTCAAACTCTAGAAGATATGTTAAGAGCTTGCTCTATGGATTTCAAAGGTGGTTGGGATCAACACATACCTTTGGTGGAATTTTCTTATAATAATAGATTTCACTCCAGTATTGAGATGGCTCCTTATAAATCTCTCTATGGAAAGAAATGCAGGACTCCAACTTGTTGGGATGATGTTGGGGAAAGAAATCTATTAGGACCTGATCTTGTTGATGAGATGACAGAAAAGGTCAGATCTATACAACAACACATAAGAGCAGCTCAGAGTCGACAAAAAAGCTATGACGATAATCGAAGAAAAGACCTAGAGTTTGAAGTGGGTGATAAAGTGCTCTTATGAATATCTCCTTGGAAGAGAGTAATGAGATTTGGAAAGAAGGGAAAGTTGAGCCCTACGTATATTCATCCATTTGAAATACTGGATCACGTTTGAAAGGTAGCTTACCGATTGGAGTTTCCACCAAATCTCTCTCATTTTCATGATGTGTTCCATGTATCTCTTTTGATAAAGTACATACCTGATCCATCACATGTACTAAGCTAAGAATTTGTACCACAATAGAAAGATCTTTCTTATGAAAAACAGTCGATAGAGATTCTGGATCGTAGAGAAAAAGTCCTACAGAACAAGACCACTTATTGGTGAAAGTTTTATGGAGGAACCACAAATTAGAAGAAGCTATATGGAAACTTGAGGATATGATTAGGGAGAGGTATCCTCATATTTTTGTTACAAAGTGACGAATTTTGAGGGTGAAATTCATTTTAAGGGGGTAGAATGTAACACCCGAGATTTTATGAGAAATATTTTGTTTTTATGTATAATGTTATATAAAGGAATATTTGACTATACACAACATTGTCTTGTCTTGCATTATACGCAAGATCATCCTTCCTTGATAGCGTATGTTGTACGCAATACCGAGTTTCACTAAACAATGATATGTTATTAAAATATTATATAAACTAGCCGTTATGAATAGTAATACCCAATTTTTGAAATATTATAAATTTTATCTTTCAAAATGGACTTCATTTTTGGATTCAGAAAATCTAAATTAGCCTAGGGTGAATTGTTTGTATTTTTCTGAAAACTTTCAATTTTTGATTAATAGTGAAAACACTGGGTTACTATTTAAAAACTGACTTTTTATTTAAATAATTATTTAGTTTATTTAAATTTATTTTATGTAAAAATTGATACTTAATACCCATATAAGTTCAATTTAATTCATTGGAGTCATTTTATAATAATTTTAGATATATAAAAATTTTATTGAACTTTTCACCATCTTTTACCCACCTCCTAGGAGAATTTGAAAATTTACATAAAACTTAATGTTACCGCTTCTGTGAGTAGAATTTCAAAAATCCGAGAGACACAGTTAATATCAAGGAGTAAAACTTGGTTCAATAAGATAAAAATAATTTTTGGTGAATAGTAACTTTTTACTTTTATTTACAACGGTTGAAAGTAAATAGGGCCATTAAGGGTAAAAATGATATTATTATTACTTTAACACATGTCCTAATTCTATTGGATAAGTTTAATTCGACCAAAAACAACCTTAGGAATAAAATATGACCATTTAGGTCTACTTGGATTAGATTAGGACATTTATTATTATTTTATTTAAAGAAGAGTTAAAATAGTTAAAATCAAAGTTTAATAGCTAAAACATTTTTAATATATGGTTATAAATAAGAAAAATTAGAATATTAATATTCATTAAAAAGATAAAAAAATTTCATACATAACGGTATTTTATTTATAATTTTTATAAATTAAATAATTTAATTTATTTATGACACAATGATGATGTAGTAATTACCTTATTAATGAAATATTAACATAATTGATGTTATAAATACCCAAATAAATGTAATTTGAGACTTTTTATAAATTCCACTAATTTTTTAGGTTAATATGACATGTTATTATTGATTAAATTAACTTTTTTCGAACTAATCATGATGTTATGATTTTCAAAAAAAATCAATTACAAAATAGTGTCAAAATTGACATAAAATAGTTTTTAAAACAAATTTTATATTATTAATTGTTATTTTATTCCTAAAAATATAATTTCTGGTCAAATTACTTAGATAAGGTTATATATATTAATAATGAACCACTTGGAGTTCTTTTGGCTTGTTATAGTAAGTTTATTAACCATATAGTGTAAGAAAACAAGAAGACATGGTAAAAGTTAAATTATTAAACTTAGAGTTAAATCTAAATGATAAGGTTAAAATAGTAACCTAAACTAGTATAAAATCTATTGGTTGAGATGATTTAAACCCATACCCACCTTAGCTTCGAAATAAATCAATTTATAGCTACTAAAAACCAAATATGGCCTTATTATAAAATAATATTTTAAGTTTTTCCTAAGGTGCCCCTCTCCTCCCTTATAAAAGGGCACCTCCTCCCTCTCCTCCTCACAACACATTGAGCCTTCAAGATCATCCAAACCCTGCCAATTTATCTTCTCCACTTATCTATAAATATCCTAGAGGTTCTGGTCTTCTTCAAAGACCATCTTTAGTGCCCTAAGAGGAGGTTAAGAAGAGGCACTTCAAAGAAGAGGTAATGTCCGTTACCGATTATTTCAGATTTATTTCTTCTTCTTCTTCCTCTTCTTTAGTTGTTTAATTATGAAGTAATAACATAAGTATCACCAATATGCTGATATTTTATGATAAATATGAAAAAACCCTATTTCACCTTCTATCCATCCTATGGAAAATGAAATCACTATAGGTGGGTACGTATGGAATACCGTCTCCACGTCATGGTGTAATCTATTTTCCACCACCACCTTACTTGTATGGGTATAATGGTGTAAAGAATTACTATATATGATTATTGTAATTTGATATTGATTCTGAAATAATATACATAAATTTCAATACAATTCCATGATCATGGGAACGATATCATCGCTCGTGCGTACGTACGACCTACCATCTCCACGATGTGATGGGACTTGTTCTACATGATCTTCATTGAATAATGATTATATAAATAAATTGAATGAATAAATATGATATATGTTACACTAATAACATTCTGTAAATAAGGTATTTATAACCTAATAAGAAGAATAAGAATTTATTCGACAAGACATGCATAAGAACATAAAGCAATCAACGCACGAATAACAAGTAGCAATCAAATATTACTAATAAGGAGATAATAATATGACCATGTATGATATCATAACAATGAATATTATTATTTAATAAGTCAATGACATTATTTAAATCATTATACAGGAGGTTTGGACACGTACAAATCATATCGGACCTAATGTAAGGGTTTATTTCACAATCACTTCATTATCTGAGGTTGTTTATACGTAATTATATATGGGGACCTCTTTATCATCCACATACATGTTTCCTCAATATGTAATATTATTTCCAGTCACCTACAATTTTTTAAATCCAATTTTACCCATTGGTGGGTTTTTAGTAAAATATATGAAAAGAATATTTTGTCATTTTTAGTACGAGGTACTTTTTGACATTTCTGGCCAAAGTACGAGAAGAATGTTTTTTTAACTTATACGGCCTGAATGGATTTTTAGAATATTATTTCCATGAAGCTTCCTTTACAATTTTTCATGTTTATTTTTAATCAACTTCTTTTCGTTTAAAATTGTATGACATGTTAAGAAAGGAAAAATGTTTTTGAAGTAGAAAGGATATTTTCCTCAAGAATGAAGTTCAAGTGTTTTATCAAAATTATTTTCTATCTATGATAATATAGGGTTATGTTTCTATCCCTATTTTTACATTGATTTTATTATGTTATGATGGAATTATTTTTATGAATTCCTTTTATTTATATGGATTATGTTATGATGGCACGATGTTTAAGAATCCCATTTTTATTACATGTGCTACGCTATGATGTATGATTTATGATTTTATAGCACACATAAGAATGGTTTCATTATGAGATGGGTGGGACCTATATATCCCTCCAATGAATTGGGTAAATATTTATATCTCATGATATAGACATGGCTGGAATGGCAGGTTAATCTGATTCAGTGATATAGGACTGAAACGAGGAGTGAACTCGGTTTAGAAATGGACTTTATCTGCTAGGATAGTCTTGGCAATGAGTCTTGACTACTAAGAAATGATTATCTATGATTATGTGTGTATGACACAAAGTTTCATGTTTTATGTTATGATTATTGGGATTACATTTTACTACTATGATTTATCCCATGTTATGATATTATGATCTCTTTTGCAGGTTAAGATTTTTAAAATGCTATGTTCTTATGAATATGATATTTCCTTTGTTTACCCTTACTGAGCATTTGAGATCACCCTTTTGTATGTTTTCTTTCCCCAGGTCAAAAAGAAGGTTATTATATAGGATATGCCAAAAGGGTCTCTGGATATGTTGAAATAAATGGGATATAATGTCGATGCTTTATGAACCAGTTGTTTATGTTTCCCAGTTTCTAAAGACACTATACCTATACGGTCCTACCATGGTTTTGTTATATGTTGTAATAAGTATGCTTCAATTCTGAAGTAATAACATTGTATGTAAAGTATGGTTCATTATAGTTATGGAAGTGGTTCATCCCGATTTCATCTAGAATGATTGACGTTACAACACTAACTAAACTTTTATGATGATTGGAGACCACGAGGTTATGGATTTGTTTCCCTACTAGTGGCTCATGCATGAGAACATAGATTTTTGTTGTTCTTATTCCATGTTCACATCGAGGTATGATGTCTCTAGTGTCCAATGTGTGATAGCTACCTTAGGGGGCTTTAACCATGGTGCTCTATTATTCATGGCATGGTGCCTTCCATCGGCATACAGAGGACCACTTTTGTATATGTGTGTTCTTTTTATATTTTCTAATCCACTTTAAAGTAGCATTTTTTAAATGTTTTTTCTTCAAGTTTTGTTTTTTTTATTTTGAGTTTGTTAATTTTTTCCTTAAAATTATTTTTCTTTTAAAAGAATGATTTTGAATAAGAATATTAAATTATCTCTTAGATTTTGTGGAATGGAATCTTTTTATTGGGTAACTTCCTACTAGGCTCTCGGCTCACAGCATACATACACCTTTGTGTGTATGTAGACCTAGTTATTTATGTAACCTCAGTTGAGGCATCGTGATTAGTGATGGGGGTTCTTATTGCTAATAGTCTTCTCGTGCAGGTTAGTGTTGGTGGCCTAGCTATGTGGCCTATCTTTTTTTCTTAGAGGTTTGAGTTATAGTTTTATTTTTCCTTTATTGTCATTTCTTTTTGGATGTTGGTTCAAGTTATAAACCTCTAAATTTGAAATGTGTTAAGAGATTGTTTGGTTGTTTGTCTTTAAATATAGTTGCTTATCTTGTTGGTTTTTTGTGTTTTTTTTGTTTGGCTAAATCGTTTTCTCGTATTATTTTGGTACTAGGGCACTTGTGCCATCCCATGGGGATCGGGAATGCCCCTAGGGCCTTGTCGCAGACCAGGTTGGGCACTAGGTTGCATGCCGGCCCGGCTTGGTTTGTGACATGGATTTTCAATATCCTTATGTTTATGTATTAAAGATATAAATAACTCATTATTTATATTTGAACGTCACATTAATTATTTAACTAAATAAATATTATTTAATTGAATATTTTAAATTTTTTTTAAAAAACTTGTTTTGTTCATAATAACTGTAGACACTTTTTTACATGGAATAATCACATTAGTCCAAAAAATCTAATTAGTATCATATTATGTGTTATCCCAAGGGACTTTTGTAAAGTTGGTAATAATTATGAATATCATTCATAATCATAATCTAAATTTGGTATATAGAAACACATCATAGTTATCTAATTTAAAAATGGATTTGTTGTGATTTAATCCCCCGCATGTCTATTAGAAAAGATTATTTGTTCTTTGATATTTATTTTAAGCATGAAACATAAATATTTTCAACCCTGTATAAGAAATTTATTTTTCTTAATTCTCAATATACCTAAGTCTTATATAGTTACATAACATGTATTTATATTAGTATGACCATGCACTGACTTAGTCGAAACTCAATTGAGGGTCATAATGTCATAACCCATCATATGTGTGGGAACATCTTATCTTGGTTAACCAATTATCTATACTTGATTAGTGTCATAGATAATTACCTATTATTAATCCAAATTATCAAATGAATTTTGATAGTTATCAAAGTATGAAACCTCAAAAGTAATAAACCTATTTAGATATCCTCAAGTTGAAGGATACATATTTGATGTTTATTTAAGTGACACCAATGACACATATATGACAATCTATGAGGGTGTATTTTAACAAAATCTATCTAAATACAAGTTCACGAAGTTAGATCCCATGAGTGATTAATTACATATCTATACAAGTGATCCTACTCATTATAATCTTAACATTTCAAATCAACTCAATAAAATTTTCATCAATCAGGGATAACCTAGTAATATATATATTCTAGGGGGTTCCTATAAAATCATGTCCCATGTTTTATCCAAAAAACATAAATTAATAATAAATTATTTCAATTAATATACATTTCATAATAAAATATGTACCTATACCAATAACACTTTCATAACTTCCAGAAACAAACACTAATAATCCCCCACTTTCACTAAATCCATCCACTAATGTATCTAATACTAGATAGTGGATTTCATGAATTTTTTACATACGTGGATTTATTAGGGTATCTAAAATATTATAAATGGTTGAAACTTTGCACATATTAATATTTTTCTTTCAATAATCTCTCAAATTAGATAAATTAATAAAAAAAGTATTTGTATCTTTATTGAGACCTAGGTTCCTTATATTGTGAAACCACACCACTATTGTCACTATATAGTTCTATCATATGAATAATGCTTAGGAACACCCCTAGTTCAGTATTAAACATATATATCCAAATATATATTTTAGTTTCATCACATGTTATGATATATTCAGCTTCTATTATAGAATCAACAATTATCAACTACTTAGAACTTTTCCAACTTTCAACTACACCATTTAGGTGAAACAGTAGTCGTAACTAAGATCTAAAGTCTTATTTTTCAGTTTGGAAACTTCCATATTTGGGTAACCCTTTACAATGATCTATTCATCACCACCAAATACTATGAATACATCCTTAATTATTCTCAAGTACTTAAGTATATTCTCCATGGATATACAATGATTGTCATCAAGATTTTATTTGTATATACTTTTCATAATAAATGCATAAAATATATTAGGATGATTCTACAACATAGCATTGATCCAACAACCAAAGAATATGAAATATTATTAATGGTTTCCCATTCTTAAATAATTAAATTAGATTTTATATTTGAAAAATATTTTCCATAGAACATTGGTAAATAACGCTTTCTATAGTTTTATATGTTAAAATTATTAACACTTTTTCAATCTATGTGTTTTAAAAAAGTCTAATAATTTTTTTATATCTATATTTATAGATATTTATTCCTTGTATGTGTGTTACTTCACCAATATTATTTATTGAGAAGAAATATTTCAAATAATGTTTGATTAATTAATACATTATGATATCATTTCCGATGAGAATTATGTTATCAACATCAACATTAGAAACACAAGAATTATCCTATTAACTAATTTATATACACAAGATTCATATTTATTTTTGATAAATCCATACCCTTTAATATATTTATCAAAATAAATATTTGAACACTATGAATCTAGTTTGAGTCCATAAATGGATCATTGAACTTACAAATATTGACATCATTTCTTGGATACTCAACACTTTTAAGTTTAATTATATATACATCCCTAATTAAATTATCAAAAAGGAATGAAATTTTTAAATCCATTTGATATATCTCATATTAATAATAATATATTGTTATGAATAAAATATTATGGATGTATTTGATCATCTCTACTAGAGAAAAGGCTTCTTCCTTGGTAATTACCATGAATTTGTTTAAAACCTTTAGCTACCAATCAAACTTTTGTGATGCACACTATAACATACATGTTAGTATTCATGTCTTCCTACCAATTCAAATTTTTATTTTTATTAAAACACTTTTGCGGGTTTAGTGATAACACAAGAAAATAACTAACTAGAATATGGATTAAACTACATATATAATCACTAGATCATTCTATAAAAATTTAAAATTGTTTGAGCCATGTGCCTTAAACAAGATGAATTCAATAGAAATTAACTTCATCTATAGTTCATGTTTTAAAAAATCCTCAAATAAGATGTAAATCTTGTCCCAGGTATATTCCCATAATTAATTCCATGGTAAAAATAATCTATTATTTGATAATATGTGATCCTTTCTTATATTTTACTCCAACTTATTATTCTTTTTAAATAATTTTCAAAACATATTTCCTTGTTGCCTTAATTATATTAATCTCATCATTTAAATCCTTTACATGATCATTTTCAAACAACTCTTCCTGAAAATGAAATAATATGTTCAATTTAGCTATTTTATCTCTTCTCTATTCTCCTATAGATAGGTCCTTATTAACCCCATGTTAAAAAAACTATAGGATCTGAAATTGGATTGGATAACCTATCTACTTACTTTGTGTTATACTCCATAATTTCTATTTCAAATGTGGTTTTTGTTGTTTGTAATGGTCTTAATATCTCCCTAATAAAATATAACTCAATTTGGGAAGAGTATTGGAACCTTTTTTCCTTACTGATATGGTGAAAATCAGTTTGGGTAGTTTTAAATAGTCAATCCTCTTCTTTGTTTTATTTACTTTGTTGATTGGTTACTTATTGAATCAAATCCATGATTTTTGGGGTTTTTTTACCTTATGAGAAAAAATCACATTTTTTCCATCTAACTCGTAGATAGATCATCCATGTGATGCATCATAGTCCCCTAAAATCTTTGTATCAAAGTCAGTATGTCTCTTTGTGTCACTTGGTTTAATTTTCTCAGCATAAGAGTTCTTAGAATTGATTTTCATCTTATTAATTAACTTTGGATCTCCCCATCCCTCATAAGAATCAAAACAAAAACAATCTTCACAGAGGATTTTAAAATGGTTATTCCCCCTAACATCTGCATCAGCCTTCTGTCCACCACCACCACTAGAAGTAGATGTAATTCCTAGCATACCATCATTGATTAGTAAGTTAAAAAGACATACATGATTTTTGAACCCATCCTAATCTTATTTATACTTAAAAATGTATATTTTAGTGAATCATTTGAGTTATTGACTTTCATTATCAAACCATGTAGCATGAACTCTATCAACAATTAGAGTAACTATATTCCCAACATCAACATAATGTGGATCCTCTATAATTGGAATTAGAGGGGACCTATAATATGGTGTTGATTGTACACATTTTCCAATCAAAACAACTCTAAAATTAGAATTCACATCTTTCACAATAGGTTTGGATCCTTCCAAGTATCTTATTAAACTAGCAATGATACCTGAAATTCTCAGTTCTGGTTACAATGCACTCAAGTATGAGGCCCCCTGACTATAACCTAGACAATGGAATGCATGAACACTAAAGGAAGTTCCAGTGTTTCATTTATTTCCCACTATATAAAAACCATCCTTATATAACATACCTATTGAGTATCCTTCACAAGTATTAACTTTCATCACCACATGTTAGTCGTCATGTGAAAAACCTAGGTTTCTCCTAATAGGTTTTACCCCTTTGGGTGGATCTACCTAGTTTCAAACCAAATTATTGTATATAGATTCCACTTCATATTACATTTATTTTAAACATTTATCAGAGTTAGAAATCATTATGGTCTCTTAATATGATTTTGTAATATATTATATGATTGTTACATTATAATCATCATAAATGATAAATCTTTATCTCTCTAGTTATTAACAAAATCTACTAGACCTTATTAGTTTCTGTATATATTGATTCAATTCATTTTCCAAAAACATTAAATTATAACTCATGTATATCTATAATAACATCATATTGTTGGTCTTGAAATTATTCAAGTTAAAACTTACACCCACTAATACTATAAGAAATAAATTTACTTTCTAGAAAGATAGTGTGTTAGTAAACAATAACTTTATGATCTAATGGATTATAGTAGCAATAATCAATTATATGTTTAGAATAACTAATAAATAAAAGTTTATTAGATTAGGATTTTATTTTAATTAAGTTTTTATATAATAAATATGTCTCACAACCCCAAATATTCATGAAAGACAAATTAGGATGCTTCCTGATCAACATATCATGTGGTGTCTTATGAATAAAATTTGATGTAATGTGATTTAATATAAATGGTTTTTTTATATTAATGACTATAACATATTAGAAATTATAATACAATAAATTTAGGATATTTTGTTTTACATGTGACACTAAATGAAAACTAATTGGTGTATAGTTAAACTATGATTGTTGCAACATATCCATTCAATAAGTTGGAATAAATAGAATTAACCCTATTAAAAAATTAATTAAGAATATATAAGAAATCACATTGAGTAGTAGAATTATTCCTTATGAATATAATTTATCTAGTAATTTAATGGAGGTATATTATCTAGGGTTTTCCCTAGAACAATCTCGATCTAAACTCCAACAAGTATGACTTAAGAATAATCATTTCTGGGATAAGTGTAAGCTCATGGAAATAACTATGAGATCCATGCTAGCTAAAACACCACCATTTAAAACTATTATTAATTATCTTATCCTTAGATATTAGGTAGAGTTCATTAGGGGTTATTTAAGTAAAATTTAGAATAACATAAATATTTAGTTGTCAATATACTAAATTATATATATATATATATTACATGTATTTTGATGAGTCTTCTTTTTCATATTTTATTTATTATCGATGAAGGAGGAAACATGCATGATGTCAATATATGATGAAAAAATATAGATTCGAATGAAATTAATGTCCCTAACCATATTAGTTACCTTCATAGTTTACATGGTAAAGAAGAAGAGTTTCTAATTCTATATGATTCTATGTGTTGAATTGTGAATAGAATATGTGGATAGGAGATACACAACTTGGAATAATTGTTATCTACTAACATATTTATATGAAAATATAAGTAATTCCATTTAATTTTCCTAAATATACATTCATTTATGGTAATGATATTTTGATTATTGGATTTTCTTCTATGGGGTTACTAAAGAATCATTAAACTGATAGAAAAGTTGGTCTGAAGATGCATCTACTTGGTATTTCACATGTATATCTAGTTTAGGAATGTTTATTAGAAATAATAGTTTCATCCTTGTGAAATATACTTGGATAAATTTGGGTTTAAATTTGATTATTGATGTGATAATATTCATGGATTCATGACATTCATTGAAGCTAAGGAATAAATATCTATAATAATTTAGAAAGATCTTGTTGAGAAGCTATTGTGTATATACATGAGAGATAAGGAATCATTATCTATAACTAATTTGAAATATCTTTTTGGAAATATTCTAAGTATATACTTGATATAATTTTTCTTTACTATTTAAATCTATCTCAAATGGAAGATGAATAAGATAATTATATAAAGAATTCATCTATGTTTTGTTGTTGGAGTTTCTTTTAATGGATAATGTTTTGATATTATTATGAAGGGAATCAGTCTCTTTGAAGAAACCCAAATTTCATCAAAATAAATTCTAAAAATTGGATCTAAAACTAAAAAATAACAAATTACATGATCTTAAGAGTTCAAGTCTGAATGTAATTCTTCAACATAAGTCTTTTTTCATCATATATATTTAATATCCACTATTAGAATCTACTAAAGAATGAAAAGAATGGAAAAATTTCTGAATGTAAAGCTTTATTATAAAACTTTGATCCCATCATATGACTTTTTTTATGATCGTAAGGATTCAACCATTTGTGAAATTTTGATGTTTTTGTAGGATGAAAAAACAAGTTTCTATATTTAATTATCTAAAGAATGATTTAAATGAAATGATGTTAGTGTGATGGTATTTAGGGATAAATCATATTGATCAAGAAAAATTATCAGGATCTAAATTGAGATAAAATGAGACAAAATAGAAAATAAATTTGATCTTGAGTTTTTATCTATAATTTATAAGATGCTCTCTATGATACAAGCATGAAATGAATAATAGGATCCCATGAGAAATTAGAATGTATATATGCATATTTTTTGGAAGATTTAAATAAATAAGAATATTGTAATAATTTATATATATCATGAAGGAAATAATATATTTTAAGTATATAGAATTATTTAAAATTGAATATCAGTGAATTTAAAGGCAATGATTTCATGATATTTGAATACTAAAAATTATGGAAAATTAGTTATGAGTCATTAGGAAGACCAAATTAGAAGAATATTTAAATTTTTATATTTTATGGAGTTAAAATATTAGAAATATCTGATATTATTTCAACTATTAAATATATATATAAATATATTTGCTGGTCAAATAAAATTAGTGTGAGGTTCTTCACTATAACTAATGCACATTCTATAACTTGAAAGAATGAATAAAAGAGAATTAACTAGTAAAACAACCAATTTTCGATATTTTTTATCAAAGAATAAGAATGAGTAATAATGTTGTTGCTATGAAATAAATAAGAATAAGAGAAAATAAGGTATTGGGAGTTTCATAAATCAATTGATCATACACAAGTTGAAGATATGAGAGAGACAACCTACAACACCCTGTTGTATAAATATGAAGAAAGTTGAGATATCCATTTGGATATTGTGAGTGAGGGAATAAAATCATTATATAGTCTAGGAGGAACTTGATTTAGCACTTTAGATCTTACTTAACAGAAGTAAAATCTTATTATCTTATATAAAGGTATAATAATCCCTCACTTTCTTTATACCTAGTTAGTTCAAGGATAACAAGTTCATGTTCATATCTTCTAATGGTATTTCTTTAATAATAATAAGGAAGCTTTTCATGTAGGATAATAACCGTGTTTCATTGGATAAATATTTATTCTTGGGAAGGTGAGCCAGATTAACAATCCCTGGTGTTTTCTTGTGTTTATTTCATATTATAAATTTGTATTCTGACCAAAAGAGAGATAAAAAGAGATAGGAATTATCACTAAATAATTGAATAAGTGATATAAGGTATAAAAGTGTAATTGAATTAAAAATTAACTCTACCCTGATTCACCCTTCCCCTATCTTAGTGTGGGAATATCCAAAAGTGATCCTAACACTTGGTATCAGAGAAGGTCACACATCTATTTGGACTCTCTTGTTTGAATTTTTTTTTTAAGAATTGAATATCTCTTTATGAAGGATATATGAGTGTATATTTGAAGAATATTATGGTGTTACTGTCAAAATGATCATAAAATAAATTTATTCCATGGTACTAAAGAATATGAAGAAAATAGAAGGGAAATTTTTAATAAAATCCACATCAAAGTGGAATCTATACTATTTTAAGGTAATAAAAGTGAGAGTATTTTTGTTAAAAATATTATTAGGTTATCTATTAAATATAATGGTGAAAATAATACAACCCTCTTGTATAAGGAGGAAAATTAGTTTCCTTATGCACTAATCCCAACCAAGAAATTTTGTTCATGAGAGATGAATATATGGTGGCTGAATCCATCACCAAGGAATTATAAAATGATCTGGTCTCATCTCTATATGTAGATGGGGTACCAAAACTCACTTTTCAAAATTATCCTAATGAATAACCATGTGTATGTGGGTATGATAACAATTATAATTATTCACAACATGGGTCAATTAGTGATATTAAATATATCATTTGTAACTTCCCAAAATAAATAATATCATATATTGGTGGTATTTTTTGGAGTATAAAGGAATATATCACCCACTATGCAGATGAGCTAGAAATAATGGGGAATTATTTGAAAGGAAGGTTATAAATATGTGTTAAGCTATCAAACCAAGCAGGATTCACAATTGAAATGAATTAAGAGATCGAACATAGATTCACAAACTTTGAAAATGATTGGATTTCTATAATTTAAGAGAGGTAATAAAACAGGAAAGGGCTTAAGGAGAACACCAATGCTTTAAAATAAGTAATTATTTAAAGGGATGCTCTAATAGAGATTAAATCTAACGGGATTTAAGAGTTTGAACATCTAATAAAAGAAAATATCAAAATGTGTGATGATAAAATTAAAGAGAAAATAAAGGGTTCAGAAGACAAACTAAACATATTTAAGTATGATAAAAGCATTATAAATCTAAAATTCTTATGTCTCGATATTAAATTTAATAATATAGAATTTGTACAAGAAATGTATTCCCAATAAGATGAAAAAAAAATTCCACACAAACTAAAAAGGAGGAATCTTTTTATGAAATAATTATTTATGGTATAAATTATATTCAGACATCATATTATGATTTGTATAAAGTAGTCACAAAATTAAAGGTACCTTACCATTATGAAAAAAGTATTTATACAAGATCTATTTACATGTTTAGTGAAAATATGAAACCAAAATTTATACCAAATTGATTAAATAGAAATGATACGGAACCCACCATTATATCCAATATGGAATGAAGTGAGTTTATAATTATTAGTTACCTAAATGAAGTCTAACAAGTTGATTGAAACACTAAAAAACAATAAAATTCTAGTTCTAGAAAATCTATAGAACATGTGGTTCAAATAAAGAAACCATGGTTTTCTTATTATTTCATTTATTGTAACGTATTTTAAAATAGGGCATTGGATTGTTGGTATAATCCAAAAATTACAAAGTTACAAAGTAATCCTATTTCTAATAGGATCAAGTTGAAGAATTTGTAGCATCCAGAGACCATGAAAAGAAATCTGTTTACAAAAAAATTGAAAATATCTTTGAGGTTTTCAATGATATTGGTCATAGGGAAGAGGAATGTAAGTATAAATCATTAAAGAATTAAACTAAAATGAATTATAATAGAATACCATATAATTTTAAGAATAAATACAATCCAACCTTATAAAAAGACTCATAAAAAATACTAAAAATAACTTTCTTAAGAAGTTTTTAAAGAAGGATAATGAGTTATCCTTGGGTAGAAATTAGAAGAAAGATAAAGTTTACAACAATCCCAAGAATTCAAAGAATTATTCTGCATAAAAATGGATGATACTTATATTTTTTGGAAAAATAGGCCACATTATGGATTCTTGAAAAAAAATTCAATGATTGTAAGAGTTGAAATGAACAATCTAGAATAAAATTTAAGAATAGTCCAAGGAATAAATGAAAGGAATAAGTTAAAGAAGATAATATCTGGTAATCCATATAATCTGGATATCTAATTTGGATAAACTAAAATAATAGGAAGATCAAGATAAGGAAAGATATAAAGTAAAGGATAATATTCTACATGAAGAATAAATTTAATTTCATGAGAGTTTTTCAAAAAATTATATCCCAATTGTCTCAAAAGTTCTATGTGGGAGGTACATGCAGGCTAGCCATAATTAAAATGATTGTGTAACAACTATTCCAATACAATAATAAATCAGGAAGAACATGAAATCCACATCTAGATATATATGTTCCCTAATGGATCAAGTTAAGAATAAGATCCACACAAGGAAAGAATAAAAAAATCCATGCTTCCTAGACCAATATAAGATTTAAATAATGAGTTTGAAAGCATGAAGAGTCCATCTATACATTGATCTAAATTAAAAAGTGTGAATTTTTTGAAAATAAATTATGAATCCAACTGCTCATATGGATGAACAAAGAGGTCTAGCTTATTCCATAAATTATTTATGTTGTATTTTGGTGTTAACCATGTAAGGAATTGAAGCTTATGTTGGTTATAAAATAAATAACTTCTAAAAAATTAATCTAGAATAATTATTAAATATCGAAAGAAGAATCCATCTTTTTATTGTGTAGTGATAAAAGTATCCATATTGATAGGAAAAAATACATTATTTCTTGGAAAATATTTGATGAAATGTATCAACACTGATGAAGAAATAATTAATTCTTTTATATTGGTGATATATAAACAACTGAAATCATACATATTATTTGATGGTGATATCACTATTGATGCTGTGAAGGTAAATTTCATCCCTTGTGGGAGAATTTCTTGAAAATCCATTAGGATTTTTCAATTTAGACAGATCTGAAATTTCTAGAAGGATCTTGAAAAATAGTCATTTAAAATGTGTAAATTTCTATACTCTAATACTTTTTTCTCATAGAATTTGTCCTAACATTAAGGGGGAGAAATTTATTTTAATCATTGACATGAATTTGATGAATCCTGAAGTTATCCAAGACTATTTTAAAAAAAATACTTTTTTTACATGAATGTTTGTTAATCTTGGTTTTAACTAAGTGTAGGAAATTTAGGCTAAACATGTTTAAGAATATGTACAACAATTTATATCAACAAGTTGTATCATCTTGGATACATGTGACTAGCCCTATTGGAAGGGAATTAATAGTGATGAAAATATATATCAAATTTTGTTGATTATGGAAAAACTTGTTGAATAAATCAAACCCTATTGTTTTTTACAACAAACATTGATCAAGTAGACTTATAGTGGAATGTTCTATGGAAGATTTATTAAGAATGAAATGATACCATCCTCGCATATAATTTTTAGTTATTTTCAATCAAGGGGGGGAAGAAAATGATTTCACATATTGACATTACATTTTATATCATTGGTATTGACAATAAATACAGGGGGGGTTGATGAACCCACTCTATGTTTTCATTGTATTTTTTTCAATGAAAGAGTAAACATGCACGATTTCAATATATGATGAAGAATGATAGATTCGTAATATATTGATGATCCCATGAATATCAGTTACTACCATGATTGACATAGTAAATAAGAAGAGTTACAATGTCTATATGCTTTTATTTTTTTAATTGTTGATAGTATATGTGGATAAGATATTAACATCTTGGAAGAATTGGGAAATAATATAAAACTTTTAAGATAATTTAAGTACATCCATTTAAATTTTATAGAGATCTATTCATGGATGGAAATGGTGTTTTGAGTATTGGATTTTTCATGGGATTATTCAAGAATTATTTACTTTATGGTAAAGCTAGTCTAAAGATATTAATACTTTGTATTTCATATGAATACTTGGTTCAAGAAAATATGGTATAAATAAGAGTTTCAAATTTTTGAAATATACTTGGATGAACTTGGATTTAAGTTTTAAGATTGATGTGTTGATATTTATGGAGTAATTATATGTGTTGAAGTTAAGGAAGCATTGTCTATAATAATTTGAAAAGAGCTTATTGAGAAGATATTGTGTATAAACTTCAGAGATGAGGAAGCACAGTCTATAATAAATTGGAAAGATCTAATTAAATAGCTACTATATATAAACTTTAGAGGAGTTGTTTTAAATATTTAAATCTATCTCAAGTGTAAGATTAATAATATGAATCTATGAAGAATTCATCAATGTTGTGTTTTTTGAGTATCTTTGAATAGATGATGTTTTGAAGTGATTAAGAAGGGATAGAGTCACTTTAAAGAATCCTAGATGTCATTTTAATAAATTCTACAACATGAAGCTAAAACTGAAAAATGGAAAATTCCTTGATTGTAAGACTTTGAACCTGAGCATAAAGATTCAATGAAAGTATTTCTTTATTTTAAGGATTTAAGTTCCACCATAATACTCTATGTAAGAATGAGAAAATTTGAAAATTCCCTAAACATAAAAATATATCATAATACATTGATGCCAACATAAGTCCTCTGTTCTAATCATAAGTATTCAACGCTTTGTGAAATTTCAATGTTCTTATATGGTGAAAAATCAAGTTTCTATATTTAATTATCTGGAGTAAGAATTAAATTAGATGATATAAGTCTGATAATATTCATGGATGAATCATTACTATCAAACACATAATCATGATATAAGTTGATGTTAAATGGTATGAATGAAATAAAGAATAAATTGATGTTGAGTTCTGATCCACACTACAAAATAAGGTTTCCATGTTATGATCATGTGATGAAGAAGAGGATCCCATGCACATTGGAATGCAAATATATAGATTTTGGGAAGAATTAAATAAAGGATAAGATCATGATAATTCATATATTATATGAAAGAAAAAGGAGAGATGTTCTAAGTCTATATATAAAATTATAAAATAATATATACGAATTTAAGGGTTGAGATTTCATGTGACTGAATACTGAGAATTATGGAAAAAGGGTTATGAGTCATCAATAAATCCAAATAAAAAGGATATTTGAATGTAAATATTTGAGGTAGTTTAAATATGAGAAACATCTTATGTTTCTATGAATATTCTCTTAATATATAAATATATTTTTAGGTTGAATAAAATTAATGTGATTTTCTCAGCTATAACTTCTATACATTTTTAAATTCAGATGAATAAAATAATAGAAAGAACATGTATAATGATCCTTTGTAGATCTTGTGTATCAATAAATATGAATGTGTCCCAATGTTATTCTTATTCACTAAAAAAGAATAAGAATAGGGAAGAAGATATTCGGAGTAGCATAAATCAATTGATCATGGATTGGCTGAATATCTAAGAGATCCAATCTACAACACCATACTGTATATGTTTTAAGAATGTTGAGGTATCTATCTGATTGTTGTGACTGGGGGAATAATATCATTCATATAGTCTAGGGGTGACTCAATCTAGCATTAGATATATTTCTTCAAAATATTAAAAGACCATTATATTGTATGAATGGATGGTAATCCCTTTATTTATTTTCACTTGTTTGGTTCTAGGATAACAAGTTCAAGTTTATACCCTTTCTTGGGAGTTTTTTATAATAAAAAAGGATATCATGTGTGTGTGATAATAACTATGTATCACTTAGGTCATAGTCATCGTTATGGAGGTGAACCTTATTAATAAACAATAGTGTTATCTTTTGTTTATTTCATTTTCTATATCTATATACCAACAAAATGACATATAAAAAGAGATATATCTGATCACTACATAAGAGAAGAGGTAATTAAGGGATAAAAGTGAAATTTATGTAAAATTTACTCTATACTGATTCCCCCCCCCACCCACACACACACACACACACATCAGTGTAGGAATATCCCAAAGTGATCCTAATATATTTTTATACATTTCATATTTCTACAATAAAAGAAAAATAATGGATATTTTTATTAAAAATTTATTGATAATATATACACTCATACAACAGTTATTACTAGGCAAGTAATAAGAATAAACTTATATTATGCTTAAACATTTTTTTTCTAAAATTATTTTTATAAAAAATGCGTGCATATAATAAAATTAATTATTATCAAATCTAGATATTAAGTATAATAAATTTATTTTCATATTTTTAACTATCATATCCACTTTTTTAATAAGGTCATTTTCTTTTTTAACATAAAAATAAATTACTAAAGTAAATATTAGTTACCATGAGAAAATAGTTTTTTTCAAATAATTTTTTTAAAAAAATGTATGTAAATATATTAAATTGACATATTTTTATAAATATAATGTTATTTTTAAATATTTATATTAATACTCATGTAATTTTTAATTTATAGAAAATAATAATTAAAAACACTTAATGGATAAAAAGACAATTTTATACAAAAAAAGTGTTTCTTTTTTTATATAATTTAATTTAAAATTGAATTTTATCATATAAAGAAATTTAATTTGATTAAATGGAGTCCAAATTCAAAATCATCATTTCCAAATTGGTTAATATGGTTCATCTAATTTTTTTAGTAATAAACAACCATGGTAAATATTTAATAAAGGTTAACATGGGTAAAAATTGATAACTTAAAGTGGATCAAATTTTTATTAAGATTACATGACACTTATACCTTATAGAAGTCCATTTTTAGGTTTTAAATTTATTCCCAAATTTTACACAAACCTTTCCTCACCTAAATCACCCATCCCCCATGAGATTATATTTTTACACCTCACTAAATAGTCATTTCCATAGAAAAGTCCCTCTTTTCACCAATAAAAGGATCTCACTTCCTCCCACTTCAAACCAAACATAAAATTAAAATTAAAAATTAAAACCCAATTATTTTAACACTCATATAATCCTATTAAATTTTTTAAGACGTTATTTACAATAAGGTTCCCTGATTCCTCTATTTTCATGAGGTCTTTCAAGAGAAGATTCAAACTCTCAATGTGAGTATTATCCACTCCCAACCTTTTTCTTATCAATATTTATCATACAACCACCTATAAAAATATTATAACTATACTAATATAATGACATAATTATATTTATTATACTTAAATTTTTTTATATTAACTTAAAAACCATTATCTATCTCTTTCTTATCCAATGGGAAATGAAAACATCACTCATGTTATGTGTAGACTATCACCTCCAGGAATGTTGTATTTAATTTCTCATTACCAACATTCATGGATGGTTATATGAAGGTAAATAATGGATAAAAATGATATTTATGACATTATTAACTTTTTATAATTGTAACATTAGTATTTAAACTCATTATTATTAAAAAATCTTTTTATTCATTAAAAATTACCAAAATAAGATCATCACAAATTTTATATTCATGAATATTAACTAAAAACTCATGGAATAAAATTAGAACATTATTAATCATTATGTATCATCCATTATGGTACCTTAAATAATATATTAATATTGTACTTGGTATCAAAGTATGGGTATCGACATCGACATTACAAATCATGTGAAAAACAATAAAAATTACTAACACACAATGATGAAAATAAAAAATAAGAAAATAATAAATGTATAATGAGTGATAGAATTAAAATTATAAAAGTTAATAGATATAAATAAATTTTTAAAATAAGTTATTAAATTTTTTGTTCTTATTATACCTGAGTTCAAATAACTTCGATGGAATTTGAGAGTAAAGGTAAGGATTTTATATACTCAACCACCTTTTCATTAGGTCGTAGTTTTTATCCCTTGAATATAAACTTATAAATTTTACTATATTTTACCGTTTCTTTATTTCAAATGGTACAAATCATTTTTCTCAATATAATTTACATAATTACATTAAAAATATTTTCTTTGTTGAATTCCCTTATCCATAAAAATATTATGTTGATTAGAATAATTATTATCTTCTCTAATGGATATTTCTCCTCAATATCCATATTATTTCATTACAAAAATGTTTTCCAATATTATTTTAAAATAAAAACATGTATTATCTCTTATGACCTTCATATTTATCTATTCATATTTTTAAAATTAATCCTTACTACTCTTTTAAATGATGTGTGTTTTAATAAATATATTTTAAAATATTAAAAAGTAATTCCTTTTCATGATAATATCTTTTATCTTCCACTCCACATTGGTTAAATTATACATTATTTCCTTTCAAGGATCTATTATTAGTATTCTTTTAAATTTTTTTAAAAAAAAAATTTGATTACCTACTCGAAAAATACTTTTGAAAGCGACATGTAACTTCGACTTTCTACAATAAGGTTGAAAATGTATTATGAAATCACTCTAAACAATTTCAATTCCATTTTCCTCTCTATATCTAAAGGATATATCTTTGGTATAGTTTTATTTCATGAATCACCTACTAAATTCTCTTATGAAAATACTCTTTTTGATGTGATTGAATCTTTTGTATCAACTGGTCTAATTCTTGGGGTCATTTTAAGTGATACCATTTTGAAATTTTGCAGAAACCATTTTATTTCCATTGGTTATTCATGATATGATATATGATTAATTTTTTATCACACTCTGGTATATATATTATTTTTATTATATATGTGTGGTCCTACATATCCCCTCAATACATTGGTTAAGGTGTTATATATCATTATATACTGATATTAAGAATTAACTTGGCGTGGCTAACTATAGTCACAGGATTGAGTGTGTAATTGATGTGATTAGCTATGTTCACAAGATTGATCAGGAACTTGATGCAGTCATCTATGTTCAAAAGATTGGGTATGGACTCAATGAAGTTATATATGTTCAATATATTGATCATGAACATGATTTTGTTAAGTTTTTTTCACAATATTATGAATTATTATTTTTATTCAAATTTCATGTATCCATGTTATCTGGATTTTTTATTCTCCATGGATCATAATGTCTAATTTTTTCACTCTTATAACATGGTATATGTCTAAAAAATCGAAATTTCATTCTATTCTATCGTGAATTTTAGAAAAAATATTATTATTTTTTGTCATTTTAATCATATATTTCTATCATAATCATATTTCCTCATATGATTATGATCAAACCCTTTTATGACATATTTCCCTTAATGGTAATTTGATCTCACTTCTTGTTATTTTTATATTTTCCCTAGAAAACTATGTATAAGATTATGTATAGAAGTAATTATTATATTGAAATTATGTGAGAGATTTTGAATCAATTATGTGAAATAATATCTTTATATTATTAATCTTAAAAGAGTCTAAACCTTGAAGTTCTGGGGTTGTGTGAGTATTTCTAAGATGTAATGATCAAATAATGTAATTGTTGTAAAATATCTTCATGATTATCTTGAATCTCTTTAGTTGGTATCAGAGAAAGTTTTAGTTATTTTTGGGGATTATGATAATATTAGTGAAAACCCCAAGGTATAAACCTAAAATTAGTAAAATGTTCTAAAATTTTAGTGAATTATAGAATATGTGGTTTCCAAGTAGTAAAATCACTATATAGATATAAAAAATTGGATTTGGGATCTAAAACAAATGTTCCTAGTGGAAACTAACCTAAAAATATTGGTTGGCTCTTATCTTGATCTTCACTCAGTGCCTAAAACATGGGTCTAACTATACACCTAGTTTGACACTCATAGGGTATATGCTTTGGTGATTCACATACACTTTACAAACCATTATGTAGGATTTAAATAGAATTTGAGTATGTAATATATATAACTAGTATGTTAGATAACCTAATAGGAAAATGACCATGGATAACCTAGATTAAAATCTAGATATTCATGAGTTAGGGAATACATGTTATTTATGAGTTACATTTTCTACGTTCATAGTTTTTCTTTTGTGTATTTATTAATTTTCTCATACCTCACTTTTCTTTATGTAAATTAATAGCCAAATACTTGAGTAAATTAGTTAATAATTGTTGTTATGGACAATGAAATTATTATTCCAATGATAAATTTAATAATATATGGGTTTTAGTTAAAAATCTCATTGAAACTCTTGTTCAAATCTCCCAATCTATAAACAAAAATGAAACCCATATCAAATTAATAAATCCACAAAAAAAGAGAAACATGATATCAAATCCTTTATGAATCAATTTTCACCATAATTTAGTGGTTCTTCCATCCCACTAATTATCAAGAAGTAGATCAATAAAATATAAAACGTATTTTTCTTCCTTCAATGATCAAACCATTAGAATGTCATTTTAGTTGTTTACCTTTTGTAAGGTGAGGCTGACTAGTGTTAGACTCTAATTAATAATACAATGAGGAATAAACAAGTTGAATTTATGTAATGAGAGGATTTCGAGAAAAATATTTTTCACTAAATATTTTCTTCAAACTCTTCACACAAAAATAGAGATATTATTGTAACATTTGAAACAAAAGGAGGAAGAATTCATCAATATCTATTAATAAACCTTCATGATACTCACAAGGTATTCCAATTATATTATTTTTAACCCTATATGTGATATCAAATGATCTTTATTTTCCTAAATACAAGTCTTATAAGGCATTATGTATATTAGAATTTGGTTGCTATGAATAAATTTTTCTATATACACTCAAGTAGGAAATGAAATCTAGGGACTCTTGTTATTTTAGAGACAAGAAATAAAAGATGGATTTTCATGGAAACATAAATGAAAAAAAATATTATAGAGGAAATAGGTTCCAATCACTAGAATGCAAAAAAAAATTGGGAGTAATCACCAAGAAAATTACTTAAATGGAAATAGTAAATGTTTCAAGTTGTGGGAATGTTATAAATAATTCTCATGAATGGTAATAAGGTTTGAAAAGGATGGTAAATTCAATTTAGGAGAAGAAGGTCCAAACTAATATACTACCCCCACTTAGATGATTCAAATTAAAGGAGTTTGGGCATTATTTAAATCGATACCCTAACTCAAGGGCTAACTAGGATGAAAAAATTAGAAACCTCCAATCCTAAATAAATAATGAATATCTTATGTTATAACTACCACTGAAGTAAACCATGATAATGAAGTTATTGAATACACACTTATTAATTACTCTAGATTATCAAATGTCTTATTTGACTCTGGTTCTTCATATTATTTATTATCATACATGTTTTCAAAGAATATTTATTCACCACCTCAAACCTTGGATATGGAATTATCATTGAAAACACATAGTGGTTCATTTATTACATCCAAAGTATATAAATCATCTAAAATTAGGTTTAGTGAGAAGATACTTCTTATGTATCTAGTTCTCCTACCCCTAGTATAATTTAATGTGATATTAAGTATAGATTGGATTTCTCTATATAAATCATATATGAATTTTTAGGTTGACGAAATATCATTTCATATACCTAATCATCATATTATAAAATATTGATACAAGTATTTTTATGAAATCCCACTAGAAGAAAAGCCCTTAATTTTGGTCTTGATACCCAATAAAAAGGAATTATTATATCAAGAAATTGGAGAGGAACTCAAAATTCAAGACATATCAATTATATGGGAGTATATCTCTATATTTCCTAAATAATATCATGGTCTTCCCCCAAAATTTTTGGTTGAGTTTTTAATTAATGTCCTACATGGTTCTATGCATGTGTCAAATATTATTTATAAAATTAACCCTATTGAGTTGTAAGGATTTAAGAAGCAACTTCATGAGAATCTAAATAATGGATTTATATTCCTGAGTGCTTCAGTGTGGGGTGAATTATCCCTGTTTATTAGGAAAAAATAATGGATCAATGTGTTTAGCATGTATTTTCATGGTCTTCACAAGATAAAAAAAATTACATGTATATTTTACCCTGTATTGAGAATTTATTCGATTAACATAGAGGAGATTAATATTTCTAAAAGGTGGATCTGCAATCTGGATTCTAGTAATTAATGTCAAAAAGAAGAGATATTCTTAATACATCATCCCACATAGGGAATGGACACTTTGAATTCATAGTAATTCCATTTTTTCTTACAAATTCTCAGGCTATATTTATTTATTTGATGAATAGAATCTTTATATATTACCTTGAAAATTCCTAGTACTCTTTATTAGTGATATTATCATATATTATAAAATGAGGAAGAACATGAAGATTATTTGAGGATTTTTTAAGGACCTTATTAAAGGATAAATTATATACCAAATTCATTAAGTTTGAATTTTGGATAAAAAATGTATCCTTCTTGGGTCATGTTATCAAAAGTGAGGGTATATTTATAGACTCATTAATGATAAAGGTGATTGAAGAATGGCTGAGACAAACCTCTATAATATATATCTAAATTTTTCCTGGATTTTCTAGATACTACCAGTGGTTTGTGATAAATTTATCATAATTTTCTAATCCTCCAACCATGATAACATGGAAGGGAGTTAAATTCAAATGGATAGAAGAATGTGAGGAAAGCATCAATGAGAATAAGAAGAGAATGGTCACTGGAAATATACATTCATTAAAATGTAGTGTATAAGAGCGTGTAATATATAATGATGATTCAATCAAGGTTTTGGGATAAATTTTTGTGTATAATGAGAAGGTAATAGGTTATTATTCTCATCAATAAATGTCTCATAAGAAAAATTTCCCAACGAGTAATATAGAGCTGAATATAATAAAATTTTCATTAAATATTTTATGGAATTATCTCTACATGGAAAAGGGTTATATTTATACTTTCTAAAAGAGATCAAATTATGTTTTTTAATATAAGGATATAAAAAATTTCTAAATTAAATGGTAGTAATTAATAAAATATTATAACTACTCAATACAGTACCACCCTATAAAGGAAAACAAGGTGGTCAATGCTCTAAGTATATAAGATCATATATTTTTATCTGTGATGAGGATTAGAAGATAACCAATAATCATGGATTTATAAATTATGGGCCTTGAAATCATGAGGGAAGGGAATAAATCATATCTTTCCTAAATTAAGTATCAACAGTCCATCCATGTAAAGATCAAGGAAGCACATAAAGAAGATATTGATCTATAGAATAAGGTGGGGAATATTCTAAAGTTCAACCATTATGGATAAGGAATTATAATATTTTGAAAATGGATGTATGTTCTATAAATTTCATAATTAAAGAATTTTATATTTAATGATACACATAGATCATCTGTAAGACCCCGGATCCCTGTTTCAGGTATGTTTTCCCTTTTCTGGTCTTTTTTGAGAAAAAGAGGAAAATATGGAAATTTTTTAAGTACACGCCATGTACTTTATAAGTATATTCCATGTACTTTGATGCAGCGCCAGGCGGTGTTCTGGCCATGTCTAGTCCACACACACCGTGTGTAGGGGTGATGTGGAGGCCGCTTAAAGCGGAGTACAGAAAAGCTAAGTACACGTCGTGTACCCCAAAAGTACACATCGTGTAGTTTATTTTTTTTCATTAAAGGGTCTGGGTCACGCCTGACAGACAGAACATGCTTCTTCTCTAGGTTCTTCGACTGAGAATAAACCGTACGGCCACGAACAACATCCAAGACCCTCAGCCTCCGTCTGTTTGCAGAATCTATCATCATCGATTGCATTGGAACTACAACGGTGAGCTCTTCCTTCTTCTTGAGTTTCATTCCATGATTTTTCCTCTTTCTCGAGATATTTTGGGTTGAACGTTTTGTGCATTTTCACATATCTACGTCGTTATAATAATAATAAATCCTTGTGGTTCAATTATATTGATCTCCTAGCACCTAGGTAGGTGGTTTTTGCCTTACCTTTCAAAGTATTTGAGTTTTATACGCAATTTCAACCAATACCCGTGAACGGGGTATTGCGTGTTTACCATTTTTTCCCTATTGTTTTCATGCCTTGCTTGTCTGCTTGTGTAGAGGTAATTTGATCTTGTATGTGAATAATTTCTATGCTTGGATGTTTTTCCCATGCCTTTTTCTTATTATGACCTTTGGTTTTTGTTAGCCTTTGGTCGTTATACCTTTTTTCAATGCCTTGTGACCATAGGATGGAATGATATTCTTGACATGCTGATGTTCTGTAGAATGGTTAGACAAGTATCTCTTTAGGTGTACTTTGGACTTATAGCATTATTATGCACTGACTGGCACAAGACCATGAGAACCTGGTGCTATAGACTATAGGGGATTGACTGAGTGAGCTTCCTAGAGAGTCTTGAATGTTATAGACTATAGGAGGGTAGACTGAGTGAGCTTCCTCAGAGATTCTTGGTTATTATAGACTACAGGGGATAGATAGAGTGAGCTTCCCAGAGAGTCTTTGATAGTATAGACTACAGGAGGGTAGACCAAGTGAGCTTCCTCAGAGAGTCTTTACTTGTTTGAATTTCCTTAAAACCTTTCCAGGCTAGAGAAGAAATTGACTGAGTGAGCTTCCTTAGAGAGTCTGTGATATACCTAAGACTATAAGAGGAATTGACCGATTGAGCTTCCTCAGAAGGTTTCTAGACCTTGGGAATATAATAGGGTTAGATCGTGTGATCATCCTCAGAGAGTCCCTGACTACCTTTGACTATAAGGGGAATTGACTGAGCGTGCTTCCCCAGAGAGTCTTATAAATTATTATGACCAAACTAGAGAAGTTAGGCTGAGTGCACTGCCCAGAGGGTTGTGGGTACTTCTTGGATAGGACCAGAGGGGTTGGCTGCGAGCACTACCCAAAGGGGTTTCTATTGTGGTTAGTTATTTTACTAACGCTACTTGTTGATCTGTGGACTGTTTACTACCTACTGTTTCCTATTACAGCTTACTGATTACTGCTTGTTGTTTAGTGTAACTGTTTACTACTTACTGCACTATTACATGCCATATGCTCACTGACTGTGAGGCACAGATCCTCGGGTGGTTTCATACTGGTATTTAGTCTCACACACTATTTGGGTCATGATTTTGGGCCCAAACAAACTATGTTGTTGCAAGTATAGATAAGGGTAAGTGCCCTTCGACTTCTGGTACTTGATTCCGTTGGAGTAGGAGAGCATGGGACCAATCTTAGGCTTTCGATGCTGAGGAGCTGTTTATCTTTTCTTTTGTACTTGTTTTTTATACTATTTGTATTTCCAACAATGTGACCTATTTGGCTGTTTTCCTAGATATGTATCATGCATCATTTCATATATACATATGTGCTCCATTGGTTTATTGTTTTAGTCTTCCACTGTTTTCTTATGCATTGTTATTGGATATTTACTGCTTCCGATGTTGCATGTTTTTTTTACTTTCGTTGTGTACTCTACCAATGATGGTATAGTTTCCCCACTATCACACCCAAGGCCCTCACTGCTAGTCAGCAGCCTATGGCATTTGGGGAAATGCGCTTGAGGCCATGTGACCAACCGGGTATGGGTCACCTCTGGGTGGCTTCCAGAACCGGGACGTTACAAAGTGGTATCCGAGGAATTCTTTTCTATTGATTTACTATTTGGAGCTTTTATCTAGGGATAAGATGGATTTGGTACTTGGTAATAAGTTGTTCCCAGGAGTAGCTAACCTGTGTACAGAGAAAATCCAATCTACCTCGTTATTGCAGTTTTCTGGTTTGAGATTTTATGGTTGATATGATTTCACCTAGAGTGATTCGCATGCCTTGTGTTGTTATTGTTGTGCTAGTGCAGTTCTATTTCTATCGGAACCCGATGAGATGAGGGTATGCCATCTCATGCATCATATAGGCACTTGTTATAAATCACATGCCATGCATTCTTATCATGCCATATAGGGTGCATTATCAATTTCATGTTGTTGTGATGGATGTTGTGTAGATTATGCATGTTTTTGTGATAGATGCTTTATAAAATCCCTACAGTTTGATAGAGAAATTGTTTGTATTTTACCTTGCTTAAATGAACTCCAAATTCTGGTTCTTGAGGTGTTATGGTCCCTCATGAATCGGAACTTGGTGGATCATTGACTTCTTTCCCTTGTATAAGATATGTAGGAGATGCCAAGATTTGATTCGCGGGGAGTATGGGCCCTCACAGATCGAAATTTGGCACCTCCATGTTTGTTTTTCAGTGTTTTCTAGGCTTCAGTGCATTTTCTGAGCTACTGCCCAGAAAAAATCAGAATACATGCCATGTACTTGACTACACGCCCTGTAGTTTTAAACCGTGTTACTGACTATGTGAGCATAAACACGGGATGGTGAAAAAATTTTCAGGAACACGACGTGTAAGGTAGTTACACGCCATGTAGTAGTGAGCCGTGTACCCGGTCGTGTCACTAACAACACGGGTCGGGGAAGCTCATGCAGAACACATCATGTTTTGTATGAACATGCCATGTAGTCTTGTCCTAGGTACCTGGCCATGTCACGAACAACACGGTATGGTGTTATCTCTCCGATACATGCTGTGTTTGTTCGGAACATGCCGTGTAAGGGTCAGCCGTGTAGTCGTCCGTGTAACCAACAACATGGGCCGACAAAACCTTTTCTAGTACACGTCATGTCCTTAGTGAAAACGTCGTGTTGTCTAGGGTTAAGAGGACCGTGTGAGTTATCCATGTAAAGAGACTCAGGAAGGGGATGGAGATGAGGTACACGTCGTGTGTGGGGGACGACACGCCATGTAGTCTAGGGTGTTACCCGACCAAAGGTGGCAGAGGTACAAGCCCATGTGAATGGATTAAGAGAACACACTGTGTAGCTTTATACATGTTGTGTAGTCATGTTTTTTAAACTTGAGTGTTTCTTCCTCCTATTCTTGTTTTGTACTCTTGTTTTCTCTATCCTTGGTAATCCTGATCTAAGGTGTGCTTTTGATCTTTCAGAGCTATTCCTATGATACATCTTCCAGTTATACGTCAGCTGCCATACGGTGATCAGACACCGAATATGGCCGATCAGGAACCTCCTGCAGATCCTTCTATTGTGCCAGCCTTGGAACCAGCAGTTATACCCATTGCAGTTGTCGATGCATAGTTTAGGGAGGACTTCTTGAGGATGATGCAGACCTTTCAGGGAGCAACGCCTCCTACCCCGTCGATGGCTGGGTTGACGCGGGTTTTCCAGCAGCAGCATCCTCCCACTTTTTCATGGGATGGAGGACCTCAGGCTGCAGAGTCGTCGCTAGAGGCCACACTGATGTTCTTTGAGCATCTAAAGATACCTCTAGAGAAAAGGGTAAAGATTGATACTTATATGCTCTGAGACACCTCCAAGAGGTGGTGGGAGGTGATCTCACAATCAGGATGCTAGCAGGGGATGACTTGGGATGAGTTTTAGCACATCTTCTACGATTACTTCTATCCAGAGACCCTGAGGGCTGACTGAACCTGAGAGTTTATGAGTCTCAAGAAGGGTACTGTTTCTATTATGGAGTACCTGTCTCATTTTACCGAGCTGCAGCGCTTCATGCATATTCCAGCAGGTGATGATTTGTTCCTTTCTAGGAATTTTAACGATGGTATCAGGAAGGAGATCCATTTCCAGGTGAATATATTCAGGTTAACTTTGGTATCCTCGATCGTCAACCAGGCGCTGATCACTGAGCTCAATCTAAGAGATTCTGGAGTAGTGAGCCAAGGCAGTTCGACCTCCAGAACTAGTGTTCCTCCTTTTGATAACAGGAAGTGATGCAGGGAGCTATCTCGAGGAGATCAGATTTAATAGAGTGCATCTTCTGGTCGCTAGGTTGTATGATACCAGTGTTATAAGAGCGGGCATAGTAGGCCTCAGTGTCAGAGAGCCCCGATAGAGTGCTGATCTTGTGGCAAGATGGGCTATCATCAATGGTTTTTTAGATCTTCTCTCCTACAGATGGGGGTAGGGGTTCTTTTATGACCTCGTGTATAGGAGATGTATCGCCAGTGTCTCACTAGTCAGGGAACTGGAGTTCTTCTGGCCGTTTGGGCCGAGGTGGAAGTCGCAGCCATTGTGGTCAATCACCAGGTTACCAGCGACAACAGAGTGGTTTGGCTCAGAGTGGTCAGCCCGGGGCTCAGGGCCATGGGACAGGCCAGACTTTCTATGTGGAGTAGACCCTTCAAGAGAAGGATCCCGGACCTTCTACAGTTCGAGTTACGATCATAGTATCCTCTGTGTTATCTTCATCTCTTTTTGATACTGGTTCTTCGCTTCGATTTATCTCTATTACTGTTGTGGAGATCCTTGGGCTCTGTATCTTTTCGTCTTCTGACATGTTGACTCTTGATACACCGTTGGGAATGAGGAAGTCTAGCGTTTGTCAGTGCAGAGAGTTCCCTCTTGAGGTTTCATGGTGACACTTCTTATAGGACCTCTATGTCCTAGAGATTACATGCTATGATGTCATTCTTAGTATGGACTGGTTAGTTCCCTTCCAGGCAGTCGTCGATTGCTATCGTCACAGGGTGAGTTTTGTATCACCAGAGGGTGGATCTTTTCTTAATCGAGGAGAGTGGTATGTCCAGGAGGGTAGAGCTGGACCACATCATCCTGGGCTAGGAGGAGTTACATCCCAGATTTCCAGTATTTATCTGGATGACTAGGGGACATCACAGTTAGACTTTCCTCATGTGGTGGATCGTTTCAGGGATGTCTTTCCAGAGGAATTTTTAGGTTTACCTCCAGAGCGTGAGGTAGACTTCTTGATTGAGCTCGTGCCAGGAGTGGCACCGGTGTCCATTCATCCTTATAGTATGGCTACACATAAGTTGAAGGAGCTCAAGAAGCAGTTGGAGGAGTTACAAGAAAAGGGTTTCATCTGACCCAGTACTTCTCCTTGGGGTTCTCCTGTCCATTTTGCGAAGAAGAAAGATGGCACCCTTAGGATTTGCGTGGATTATTGGATGTTGAACCAGCTGATGGTCAAGAACCAATATCCATTTCCGAGGATCATTTACCTCTTGGATCAGCTTTGAGGAGCCCGAGTGTTCTCGAAGATTGATTTGAGATCTAGTTATCATCAGTTGCATGTTAGACCATCGAATATACCTCTTACAGCCTTCAGGAGCAGGTATGGTTTATACGAGTATACAGTCATTCCATTCCATCTCACGAATGTGCTAGCAGTTTTTATGGCACTCATTAACCAAGTGTTCCATCCATACTTGGAATCCTTCATGATGGTTTTCGTGGATGGCCTATTTGTGTACTCTCACACTCGACACGACCATGCTAACCATCTTGAGATCGTTATGATTACACTGAGAGAGCATCAGTTATATTCTAAGCTCTCGAAATGCCACTTCTGGATGGATCAGATTCACTTCTTGGGTCACGTCATCTCAGAGATAGGAGTATCAATAGACCCAGAGAATGTGAGAGCTGTAGTTTCCTAGGAGCATCCAAAGAACTTCTTTGAGGTGAGTATTTTTCTAGGGATGGCTGGATACTACAGACGTTTCATACAGGACTTTTCACACCATTCAGCACCACTGATAGGTCTTACCAAGAAGCGGGAAAAGTTCTTATGGTCAGATTCTTGTGAGACAGCCTTTCAGGAGATGAAAGGGAGGTTGACGTCGGCACCGATACTAGTCTTGACAGAGTTGGGAAGGAGCTATACAGTATATTGTTATGCTTCAGGTGTCGGGCTGGGAGCTGTCCTTATGCAGGGAGATGGAGTTGTTGCGTACGGGTCTCGACAGTTGAGGCAACATGAGAGGAACTACCCGATGCACGATCTGGAGTTAGCAGCTTTTGTTCATGCCTTATGATGTTGAAGACATTATCTTCTAGGAGAGAACTTTATGGTTTTCACCAAACACAGGATTCTCAAATACATCTTCACTCAACGTGATCTGAATCTGAGGCAGTGTAGGTGGTTCGAGTATCTTTAGTCCTTTGACTTTGAGCTTGCCTATACGTCGGGAAAGGAAAATGCAGTGGCTGATGCATTGAGCAAAAGAACCCAATTTTAGTCAGTTCAGGAGGCTAGTAGTGAGTGGAAACTTATGGATCTGTTCTCTAAGATGCACTTAAAGGTGCATGATAGATTGGGACAGAACTTTCTATCTTTTATAGTTGTTACCTCTACCCTTCTTGATCGGGTACGGATGAGGCAACTATCAGATTCAGAAGGCCTAGTCCTGCGGGAGAGTGTGTTAGGAGAGGACCCTATTCTTGGATGGACCAAAGGCAAGGACGAGATCTTGCATTTATAGGGATTCATATGGGTGCCAGTAGACATATGCGAGGAGCTGATGCGGGACTTTCATTCCTCTGTTTGGGCAGTTCATCCTGGCATCACCAAGATGTATCGTGATCTACAACGCTAGTATTGGTGGCCAGATATGAAGAGAGATGTTTCTAGTTTTGTTATGAGATGTTCTACTTGTCTGTAGGTTAAAGTGGAGGATCAAAAACTAGCAGGGATTTTACAATAGTTACCCATTCCTGAGTGGAAGTGGAACGATGTCCCGATGGACTTTGTGACCAGGTTTCCGAGGTCACCTCAAGGGAATGATATTGTTTGGGTTGTCATCGATAGGCTTATGAAGGTTTCTCACTTATTATCTATCAAGGATACCTTCAGTGTTAATGATCTGGGATGGTTGTACATCCGAGAAATTGTAAAACTTCATGGAGTTCCACACTCCATTGTTTCAGACACGGATGCACGCTTTACTTCTCGGTTTTGGCAGGGGCTTCAGAAGGATTTGGGTACACAGGTACTTTTGAGTACAGCATACCATCCCCAGACTGATGGCCAGTCTGAATGTATGATCTAGGTGCTTGAGGATATTCTCTGATATTTCATTCTAGACTTCATCGGTTCTTTGGAGAAGCATATTCCTCTTTTAGAGTTTTCCTATAACAACAGATTTCAAGAGACTATTCAGATGTCACCTTACGAGGCTTTGTACGTTAGTCCATGCCGATCACCTTTGTGCTGGATTGAGGCAGGAGAGGTAGTGTTGTTGGGACCTCGTCTTGTTCAGGAGACCTCAAAGTAGATATAGTTGATTCAGAATAGGATGGCTACAAAACAATCTCGATAGAAGTCTTATGATGATCAGCGGAGACGAACTCTGGAGTTTGAGGCCGGAGATCAGGTTTTCCTACATGTAACATCGAGGTTGGGACACAAGAGGATTTGAAGATAGGGTAAGCTTTCACCACGGTGTGTCGGACCTTTTGAGGTGTTGGAGAGAGTTGGGTCAGTTGCCAATTGGTTACAGTTACCTCAGAGGTACCAGGATATGCATGACTTCTTCCACATCTCCCAGCTCCGATGTTACCTTTCAGACTTGTCTCATGTCTTTCAACCTGAGGATGTTGAGCTTGAAGCAGATGCGTCATTTTAGGATCATCCCATCTGGATTTTTGATCGCAGTATGAAGGTTCTCCATGGTCAGTCTGTTCCACTGGTATGAGTGTTGTGGTAGCATGGGAAAGTACAGGATGAGACCTAGGAGAGGGAGGCCAATGTACGATTGCAGTGGCCAGAACTATTCAGGGCTACTTCTTCTACACCTCGCTAGGGAAATTTGGGGACGAATTTCTGTATGGGGGGAAGTTTGAAAGAGCTCGGATCTTCGTTTCAGGCATGTTTTTCCTTTTCTGGTCTTTTTTTAGAAAAATATGAAAAGCTGGAAATTTTCGAAGCACACACCGTGTACTTTATAAGTACACGCCGTGTACATTAATGCAGCGCCAGGCCGTGTATTGGCCATGTCCGGGCTACACACACTGTGTGTAGCGGCAATGTGGAGGATGCTTAAGGAGGAGTATGGAAAAGCTAATTACACGTCATGTACCCCATAATTACATGCTGTGTAGTTTCTTTTTTTCATTAAATGGTTCAGGGTTGCGCCTGATGGACAGAACTTGCTTCTTCTCCAGGTTCTTCGACCAAGAGCGACCCGTACGGCCGTGAACATCCTCCGAGCCCTCGAGCCTCCGTCTGTTTTTCAAATTGATCATTGTCGATTGCGTTGGAACTGCAGCGGTGAGCTCTTCCTTCTTCTTGAGTTTCATTCCATGATTTTTCATCTTTCTCGAGATATCATGGGTTGAATGTTTTGTGTGTTTTCATAGATCTACGCCATTCTAAGGAGAATCAATCCTCGTGGTTCATGTATATTGATCATTTAGAATCAAGGTAGGTGGTTTGTGCCTTACCTTTTGAAGTCTTTGAGTTTTATATGAAATTTACACCAATACCCATGAACAGGGTATTGCGTGTTTACCGTTTTTCCCCTGTTGTTTTCCTAACTTTCCTATTTTCTTATGTAGAGATAATTTGATCTTGTATGAGGATAATTGTTGTGCATGGATGTTTTTCCCATGCCTTGTTCTTGTTATGACCTTTGTGTTTTATTAGCCTTTGGTCGTTATACCTTTTTTCCATGCCTTGTGACCATAGGATGGAATGATATTCTTGACATGCTGATGTTCTATAGAATGGTTAGCCAAGTAGCTCTTTAGGTGTACTTTGGCCTTATAGAATTATTATGCACTGACTGGCATGGGACCATGAGAACCTGGTGCTATATATTATAAGGGATAGACCAAGTGAGCTTTCCATAGAGTCTTGAATGTTATAAACTATAGGAGGGTAGACCGAGTGAGATTCCTCAGAGAGTCTTGGTTATTATACACTACAGGGGATAGAACGAATGAGCTTCCCAGAGAGTCTTGGATATTATAGAATATAGGAGGGTAGACCGAGTGAGCTTCCTCAGAGAGTCTTTACTTGTTTGAATTTCCTTAAAACATTTCTAGGTTAGAGAAGGAATTGACTGAGCGAGCTTCCTTAGTGAGTCTGTGATATACCTGAGACTATAGGAGGAATTGACCGAGTGAGCTTCCTCGGAGAGTTTCTAGACCTTGGGGCTATAAGAGGGTTAGACCGTGTGATATTCCTCAGAGAGTCCCTACCTACATTAGACTATAAGGGGAATTGACTGAGCATGCTTCCCCAGAGAGTCTTATAAATTTGTATGACCAAACCAGAGGGGTTAGGATGAGTACACTACCTAGAGGGTTGTGGGTAGTTCTTGGATAGGACCAGAGGGGTTGGCTGTGAGCACTTCCCAGAGGGGTTCCTGTTGTGGTTAGTTGTTTGCCTCACTGCTGCTTGTTGCTCTGTGGTCTGTTTACTGCCTATTATTTCTTGTTACTGCTTACTGATTACTGTCTATTGTTTACTATTACTATTTACTGCTTACTGCACTATTACCTACCATATGCTCACTGACTGTGAGGCATGGATCTTCGGGTGGTTTCCTACTGGGATTTAGTCTCACACCATGTTTGGGTCATGCTTTTGGGCCCAAACAGAATATGTTGTTGCAGGTATAGACAAGGGCAATCACCCTTTTACTTCTTGTACTTGATTTCATTGGAGCAGGAGATCATGGGACCAAGCTTAGGCTCGCAATGCTGAGGAGTTGTTTATCTTTTCTTTTGTACTTGTCTTTGGTACTGTTTGTATTTCCAACATTGTGACCTGTTTGGATGTTTTCCTAGATATGTATCATGTATCATTTCATATGTACATATGTTCTCTAGTGGTTTATTATTTTAGTCTTCCGTTGTTTTCTTGTGCATTGTTATTGTATATTTACTGCTTCTACTCTTGCATGTTTTGTTTACTTCCACTGTGTACTCTGCCAATGAGGGGATAGTTTCCCCACTATCACACCCCAGGCCCTCACTACTAGTTGGAAGCCTCTAGAATTTGGGGAAATGCGATTGAGGCCATGTGACCAACTCGGTACGGGGTGCCTCTGGGTGGCTTCTGGAATTGGTATGTTACATCATCATTATCTATCCACCCTTGAAGAAGAAAAATGAATATAGATATCAAGGAGAATTTTTGGTGGGATAACATATAGAGGGAGATTGTTGGGTATGTATCTTAATGCTTGGTATATAAGTAATTTAAGTTTAAATGATATAATTCTAAGGGGATGATGAAACCATTACTGATACCTATACGAAAATGGGGGAATATCACCATGGATTTTGTCATAAGACTCCCAAAAACAACTAATGTCCATAATTTCATTAGGGTTATAGTCAATATCCTTACAAATTTACTAAATTTTATTACTATAAAAGAATAGTAATCACTTAAACAATATTAAAATATATATATATATAAGGGATTTGTTAAGAATACATGGTGTACCGCTTTCCATTATATAATGTTAGGATTCATGGTTTACCTCAATGTTTTAGAAAAGTATTCAATATGATTTGGATACAAATCTATGCCTCATTACCGCTTATCATCCTCATAATGATGATCAATTATAAAGGACTATTAAAACATTGAATGATATGTTAAGTTCTTGTCCAGTGAATTTCAAGGGATATTTGGATCAAAACCTCCCCTAGTAGAGTTATCATAAAACAATAGTTTCTATTCTTGCATTCAAATGGAACTGTATGAGGCTTTATATGGGAAAGGGTGTAGAGATCCAACATGTTGGGAAGAAGTAATAGAGCACAAGTTATTATTACCAAAATGCACTCAAGAGATGATAGATAAGGTATAAACTATATAGTGGCACATTAAAATTATGCAAAGTCAATAGAATAGCTACATTGATAACTGTCAATTGGGTTTGGAGGTTGAATTCAGAGATAAGGTATTCCTACGAATATAACCATGGAATAAATTTATGATATTTAGAAATAAGGGAAATTTAATCTCTGGATGTATTAGTCTTTTTGAAATCCTCAGTCATGTGGGTATGGTATCTTATCATCATGCACTTCCTATGAACCTCACCCAGGTAAATTATGTGTTCCATTTATCACTTCTGAGGAAGTACATGCCTGATCTATCACATGTAATTAACTAAAAGGTTGTATAAATAGAACATGGTCTCTATTATGAAGAAAAACCTATAGAGATACTATATCAAATAGATAAGGTTATATAGAATAAGTTCATCCACCTAGTTAATGTTCTATAGTGAAACCATAAGTTTGAGAAAGCTATGTGGGAACCTAAAAATGTAATGAGGCAAAAGTACCTTCATTTGTTTTCAACTGATTAATAAAATTTATAGATAAAAATTCCTTCAAATAGGTTATAATGTAATATCCAAGAAATTATAATACCTTAAAGTTATGATAGATTTTTTTATACACAACACAAAATGAAAATTAACTATGTTATAATTAAAATATGATTATTGTAACATAACCATTGAATAAGTTAGTATAAATATATGTAACCATATTATGAAATAAATAAATAAAATTAAAAGAAATTGTATTGAGTGGTATAGTTATTAATTATAAGGCTCATATTTCTGAGCTTGGAAAGGAGGTATCTTCTCTAGGGTGTTCCTTAGAACAAGCCCGATATAAACTCCAACAAGTGCTACTTAACTGAAATCATTTATAAGAAAATTTAAAGCTCGTGAAAATTACAAAGTGATCTATGTTGTCTGAATCACCACTCATAACAACCACCACAACTTATTTTACGTTTAATTCTATTAAAGATATTTTGAGTCATTATGTAAATAATAACTCGAAGGATGTAAATATGTAATTTTCAATATAACAAATTATATATATATATTACATGTTTTTTATGAGTTTTATATTTCTAATTATTTTAAAAAAAGGGAAATTTTATTTTTAATATAGATATATTGATAATATATACACCCATTAAATAGTTATTACTAGGAAATTAATAATAATAAATTCATATTATTCTTGAAATATACTTTTTTCTAAAATGGTTTTATGTGATATGTGCACTTATAATAAAATTAATTTTTATCAACTCTAGATATTGAGTCTAATAAAATAATTTTCATATTTTTAATCATCATATTTAAATTTTATTATAGGTTTATTTTTTTCAACATAAAAATAATTTAAAAAAGTAAATATCAATTAAAATGGTGAAACAATTATTTTTCCAAGAATTATTTTTATAAATGTTGCATAATATTTAAAAATATTAAATTGATATATTTTTATAACTCTAATATTATGTTTAAATATGTACATTAACACTCTTTCAATTTTTAATTTATAGGAAATAATAATAAAAAGCACTTCATGTATAAAATGAAAATTTTCTACAAAAACAATTTTTTATATATTATATGTTTTAATTTAAAAGTAAATATTATCATATTTACAAATTAAGTTATATTAAATGGATTCCAAATTTTTAATTATATTTTAAAAAAATAATATGGTTCATCTCATATTTTTAGTAAAAAAATAATTATCATGTTAAATATTTAATTAATAATGGAAAATTTTGATAACATAAAGTGGCTCAAATTTTTTTAAGTTTACATGAAACTTATATCTTCTATAAGAACTTTATTATTTTTTAAAGTCATACCCACATTTATCACCAACCTTTCCTCACCCAACCCGCCTAACCCCCATGAGATTCTATCTGTACCCCTCACCTAACATTCATTTACAAGGAAAAGTCCCTCATTTAAACCTATAAAAGGACCTCAATCTTCCCACTTCAATACACTCTTACCCTTTTAATTTAAATTCAAACCCTACCAATTTTACCTCTCCTATATTATTTTTATATTTAATAAGATCTTGGTTACAAGAAATTTCCCCATCTCCTCTATTTCCAAGATGTCTTTTAAGAGAAGGTTCAAACTCTCAACGTGAGTATTATCCACTCCCAAACTTTTTTCCCTCTAAATTTTTCATCAACCCTAATATAAATCTATTATAAAAATACTAATAGAATTAAATTATTGTCATTAGTATAATAAAATTTTATTACAATAATGGAAAAACCACAATCAATCTCCTTCACATCCAATAGTAAATGGAAACATCACGTGTGCTATGTGCGAACTACCACCTCCATGAACGATGTATTTTATTTTTTGTAACCACATTATATGGATGGTTATAATAATTTATTTAATATAAAAATAGAATATTTATAACAAGATTAACATTTTTAAGGGAAATATTATTATTTAAACTCATTATTAAAAAACTACCTTTTTCATTGAAAATTGCTTAAATAAACTTGTGACCAATGTTATCTTCATGGATCATAAATAAAATTGTCATGGAATTATATTAGTAATTTATAAATAATTATATAAAATATATAATAGTACCATAAATAATATAGGAATTATGAACTTGTTATCAAGTCATGGGGACTGACATTGACATTATAAATCATGTGTGAAACAATCAAAATCACTAACATCCTACGATGAAATTAAAAAATAACAAAAAAATAAATATATAATAAAATACTATAATTAATGAGATAAAAAGGTAATAGATATTAATGAGTTTATGAAATAAGTTATTAAATTGTCTGTTTTTATTATACAAGAGTTTCAAGTGCTTCTGTAGAATTCAAGAGTAAAGGTAAGGGTTTTATCAACTCAAACTCTTTTTCATTTAGTTGTAGTTTTTATACCTTTACTAGGAACATATATGTTTCTTATGTTTTTCATTTATTTATTTCATATGGAACTGTTCCTTTATCTCTATATAATTTTCCTTCTTACATAAAAAATCTTCTTCTTTGGTGGATTCCCTTCTATTTAAAAAGATGATGTCGATAAGAATAAATCTAATCCTCATTAATAGATCTTTATCCTCTATATCAATATTTTTATTTTTTTTTAAAAATAATTTATATTTTGAAACCCAAATATGTATTATATCTATGTAATTCTTATTTATCTATGTCTATTTTTTTAATTTAAGATTTATTAATCTTATAAACTAAGTGGGTATCAATAATGATTTTTTAAAATATTAAAAAGGAATTTATTTTTATGGTCATATTTTTTTCTTCCACTCCACATTTGTTGAATTATTGTTTCATTTCATGTATAATTATTGGGAATTAATTTAAATTTTTATTTTTATGAAATAATTTCCATGTTACCTTCTCAAAAATAACTTTTTAAAGTGACTCATAACTTCAAATTTCTACAACAATGTTGAAAGGTTTTTATGAAATATCTTTTATAATTTTTCTTGAATTTTCCTCTCTATATCCAAAGTATATATCTCTAATTGAGTTATGCTTCATGAATATCTCTCTAAATAATATTATTAAATACTACTTGTTGGGTGATTGAATTTTTGGTATCAACTTATGCAATTATTGAGGTTATTTTCTATGATACATTTTGAAATATTGTGAAACCCATTTTAATATCATGGGTTATACATGATATGATATATGATTGATTTTATATGGAAATCATGTGTATATATTAACATTATGTGATGGGTGGGGTTATATATCACTCCCTAATACATTAGTTAAGGTTTTATATATCATGATATAATGATTTTTACTATGGACTTGGTGATGTTAACTATGTTCATAAGATTGATCGTGAACTAGATGTGGTTAGATATGTTAAAAAAATGGAGAATGGACTCAATGTGGTTACATATACTGAAGATCATAATAATAGACATGATATTTTTATCTTCTTTCATAGTATTATGATTTCCTATTACTATTTTTATTCCCTATCTCTAGGTCGTATGACTTTTTTATGATCCTTCACTCATGTTGATTATATGACACTTATTCACACTTATGACATGTTATATGTTTAAAGAATCGATATTACATGTTCTTTTATCATGAATTATGGAAAAATATTATTTTTTCATATTATTTAAATCTGATATTTCTATCATGCTTATGTTTTCTCATGTAATTATGATATAAACCTTTTATGGATTCTTTACCTTATTGATCATTTAATCTCACCCCTTCTTATGTTTCCATTTTCCATGGGATAGTATTTGTAGGATTATGTATAGAAATAAATCTTGGATAGAAATTTTATGATAGTTGTTTAAGAAATTATTTAAAATAAGATCTTTATGTATATAATCCTTAAAGATACTAAACCTTTGGGTTCTTGGGATGTGATAGTATTTGTGTGATGTAATTATTAAAAAATGGAATTATTATAAAATATCTTCATGTTTAAATTTGGTCACCTCAAAGACCCTAAAAGGAATTAGTATTGTATTTATGACTCATCTTAGAAAAAACCATACCCAAAAAAATTGATTTCCCCTTTCAAATACATCATTTAACTATAGTGTAATGAGTGTCATGATTTGTGATATTATACCACAATCTTCAAGATAGTCATGAAATTATTGACTCAAATATTCACCACCTCAATTAGATTGAAGTGTTTTAATAATTTTTCCAAGTTGATTATATAATTCATTCTTCAATACTTTGAACGTTTCAAAGGATTTATACTTTTTTTTCATAAAATACACATATACATACCTACCTAAGTCCCCAGTAAAGGTTATAAGTACCAAAATCCACCTTTATCTACTTTAATTTAAGACAATATATTTCAGAATGTATGAGTTTTCATCAATCATAATCTCTTTTTCCCTTACTTTTAAGAGTATACTTGGTCATTTTACCTAAAAAACAATATTCATATACATAAAATGATTTATAATTATTTTAATCTTTCAATACATAGTTATAGACACAATATATGTTTTTTTATTTATATGTCCTTAGTAATAGTTCCAAAGATAATTAAAATTCAAAACATTGATTTTAAACTTCTTATTATTAAAATTATAGATAATATTATCATCATCCAATATATATAAGACATTAAACATGTTATCTCAACCATAAAATATTTCATTTGTATAAATAAAACAACAGATTTTATTTCTTACAAATGAAATCCCACCCTATCTAGGTAAGATAAAGAAATAAAATTTATGTTTATTAATGGTACATGATATTACTTTTTTTAAATAATAATAATCCACTATAAAGTATTAAATTTATTTTCCCTATAAATAATTCTAGAATTCTTGCTCTATTCACAGCTCATATGTCTACTTTACCCTTAATAAATTTCCTCTATTCTTTGAAATTTTGTGCATTACCACAAATTAATGGTGTGAATTCAGTATATAAACCCAATGATTTTTAGTTAGAGAAATTGGTATATATAACATGTTATTATTCAAAATAATGATAATTTTATTTCTTTTTAAGACATTCAATCACATTAAATGATTTCATGTCTTCATATGGCTTATAATTCATGGAAACTATGGTTGATATCACAAGATGTATTATGCTATATGCATCCTTCCAATACTTTTCATAAGAATCATTTCTCTATTATGTGGTAGAAGAAAATTTCTCATATGTTATGAGTTTATCTAGAATATATAATATATCCTCTTTTTTTATAACAATTCTCAAATTTTTGTACTTATCAACGAAATTATTACTATTAAAATTCTTCCTTCTCAGGGACTAATCTCATTGATAAATTTAATTTTGTGTTTAATTCCATGAATATCCAAAACAAAATATAATTTATTATTAATATCACATATGTTATTATTAAATATGGTCATTTTTTGAATAAAATCCCACTAAAATAATAACCTTAAATATTATAAATTTAGTGGTCTAAGATATATATTTCAATATACCTTAACTCAGATAATCTCATCAAAAATATCGTGTTAATTGTAACTAATACAACTCTTAGATTCGTGAATGAACAATATTCTTCTCAATTTGTCTCATGAATACACTCAATACAATGCCTCTCATTGACAATATTATTGGGTTATCTAGTTATGTTTTTCCCAATATTCACATTAGAATAATTGTTAACTATTTTTCTTAAAAAAAGATAGATCATTTATTCTCAGCAAATCACAACCCATCAATTTAATTGATTAAGTTATTGATGAATGTGAATGTTATTATAATACATATAATATGTGTATATTTAATTAATTGTTTTATATTTTTAATTCCACTATTAACATTATATATATCACACGCATACCTTATATGATCATATTCATAGTAATTCAATAGTATGTATCCTATAAATAATCTATGAATCTTATTCATATCAATTAATTAATTAATTTACATCTATATATCATATATTGTAAAATACTTTAATCATATTATATAGAAAAACTCTATATGAGGCACCCATTAAGTATCTAGTATTTATTTAATTTTCTCATTTCATTTTTCGACTGATTGCTTGGGTGTTTTGTGAGTTTGATGTCAGAAATTTTAGAAAATATAGAAATAAAAATGGGCTCATAGTTATCACATAGTTAATGCTAACCTTGAATTTGGGAAAGGTATTTTCTAGTTTTGTTTGGATGGTTAGTGCATGGTTCTCCAAACAATGCAACTCTCTAGGAAAATTATGTTGTCTTGTTTATCTCATATGGGAAGGGAGTATGATTATTTCATGGTTTCTCAAAATATATGGTCAAACAATGTTTTGTTCCCTATTTTCTTAAAGAAATTGAAATTAACCATTTCCCCTATTAAATTTAACTTTACTTATCCTCCTTTATTTTCCATTTATGTTACCTATCTCCTCCCAACCATGGATTATTCCTTCCCATAGCTCTATTGGTGATTTTTATTGGGTTTTCATAAAATAATTAATGTAAACACATGATTCCTCTTTTATTTTTCCATCCACATTCTTATAGTTCCTTTTTTATTCCTTAGTTATCATATTTTCATGCCCTATCTCACAATGATACCAAATTTCATGCATAATAATTGGTTTAATATTTAATTTCATGATGATTAAATCATTCTAGGATTATTTTCTTCCTCATATTTTGGTATCTAATGAAGGTAATGAGTTTACACCAAGTGTGAGTTAAGTGTCTCTATATAATGGACCTATCATTTGGATTACCTTAGTGCTTGAGTTTTACTTTGATTTATTTATCCTATTATGATAGAAAAAAATTATTGAGGGTTTTTTTATTGTTATCCTTTTATATTCCTGGCTTCATGTGGGAAAAATTAATGGTGTTACTTATTTTTCACTTTAAAACCAATTTTATGCCCATGGGGTGTTTGATAAAATGTCTCAAAGGGGATTTTTATTTAAAATGGATTTTTAAAAAATGTTTTCAAAAGATAATTATCATGTGAATGATATTTCCATGATTTGTAAGCCTTAATTTTATATAAATTCTAATTTATTATGTGACTATCAATATTGGATTTTTTATGATACATGGCTTGTATGTATTGCACATGGGAAACCTTGGGTATGTCATTGGGTAATTAGGATGGGTGATACTCTAGTTTAGTTTATGCACTAGATAGAGTTCATTTTTAGTGATACTGAGAGATCCATTGGTATTGGTCTGTTTTTTCAGGTTTACTTGACTCAGCTAGTGTTTCATGGGTGGTTTCAGGTTACCATTTCCCTTCCTGGTTAGATCTCATGTTTTGCATATTTTTTATCTTGTTATTTATTAATATATGAAATCACTTTATGATTTGTTCCTTTATTTGGATATTATGATAACAGTTGTGTCATATTTCCTTGGTTACATCTCATGGTTTCCTTATTCATGTTTATTTTAGAACTTATCTTATCTTTATAAAACCAAAGTATTTTTGAAATGGTTTCCACTACTTTTTCTACAAAAAATCATATTTTCTAAAATTGTTTTATTTTTAATACTATAAATAATGGTTTTCAATGAGAAATATAGTATGTATATTCATAGTGTTATCTTATTGAGATTTTCTTCACACCCTATATATGTCTTTGGGTGTATGTATACTTTATTATTTCTGATTCAAGTAAATGGAAATTCCTTATTTTTTATGGTGGTTTCACTTGATATTCATCTTCCTTATTGATATAGGATTGGTGGGGACTATGGATCACATGGATATGGCTCAGTTAGAGAATTTTTCAAGATCTTTTAGGGTTGAAATTGGGTTTTTTATATATCATATGTGTTGACCTTGAATTTATTTTGATAATTTTATATTATATGATACTATTTTATCACATTACATTTAATTTATAAAGTTATTTTAGATATTGTTTTATTGTTTATGATTCATTTTACTCTTTTTCGATGTTGTGTATTATTTATTATTCTTATTTAATTTCATGGATATTTTATGTATGGCTACATCATAGGGGATTTCCAAGTTGACGACTTTTTGTTTTTTATTGAATTTTGATTGTAAAATCATTACAATTTGATTAATTTTTTAATCTCGTGCTTTTCACCATCCCATTATGATTGGGAATGTACTTCAGGCCTTATAGCGAGTCGGGTTGGGTGAGATGTCAGGTATACCTGGGTTGGTTCATTTCAAAATGGTATTAGATCAGCATATTACTATTTAGGGAGTATGGCCGTATGGATTACGGTCATTATAACCTGATAGGTGGGTTTAGGGGAGTGTCTGGATATGTATTTTTCATGTTAAATCTTTAGTTATCATGAGTAGTTTTGAATTTTTTCTTTATTTAAGATTTATTCTAGAATTTTTTTTAGATGGTTTACTACTATTATGTGCTTTGTTTTGATCATGATGGTTTTATGTTTGATATAATTTGATTTTTGGAGTGATTGCGAAAGGAAATTTGAAGAGTATAGTTTAGGATAATGGTATAAAAAGTTGAGTGGTGATCATGTGGCTGGGCTTGGACACCTTCCAATGCCACTCACTTGGTTGGTGCGCAGTTTTCCAAAACTTGCACCAAAACATGTGGAGAAATGAAATATGGAAAATTTTGATGTTTTTAACCATTCATATCTCATAATTATATTATTATTTATGTTACTTTTTTTAATATATTAAGTGAGATTTTTTTTATCTTGGTTATTAAAGTTGAATTTTTTATGGTTCAAGTTTTATGTTTCATGTTTTATAGATTATACTACCCAAAAAAGGACACTATGAATTGTACATAGGGAGTTAGAGATAACACAACATAGGATAACCCTCCTATAAATCCCATCCTTATTGAATCAATAATCATAACCATCCAATATATGGGTTAGAGTAGTGATTAAGTTAAAATCCAAATAGTGGATCATTCCCATAAATTTAATAAGAAGAATCCACCAACATTTTATGGAATTCAAGGAACTCTGAAACCTAAAGAGTGGATAAAAAATATTGAATGTATATTTCATTTCCTACAAACTATTGTGATTTACAAGGTTAGATTTTCCATATACATATTGGAAGGACTAAACCAGAAGTGGTGGGCGCCTATTGTGCAAGACACGATATACAAAGATCTCACTTAGACTAAGTTCAAGGTAATGATTAATCATAAATTATACATAGTGACTTTAAGTGTGGAAAAGGCCAAGGATTTTTTAATGGTGTAGTAATGGGATCATTATGTGATGAAGTATTCCACTCAATTTTTAGATTTGGTCCACCTTTCCCCTGAGCTCATGTTTAATGACTACTTTAAGTCTCAATGTTTTCATATGGTCTTGATACCATAAGTTTAGTTAAAGATTATTATTTTATGTTTTATAAACTATAATAAGGTGGTAAAAAATTAATTATGTATGAGGTAGAAATAATAGGATTGAATAGTTTGGGTGGTGCCTCCAATTATATGGGAGGAAGCCAAACTTCCACTTCAAGTCCGCAGAGGAAGTGTGAGGAATCTCAATGGGGCAGTGGTGAGAGCATGTAGAATATTTATTATTATACACTGGTGGATTGTTAAAGGTGTAGGGTGGTATTTTTATATAAGTCTTAAAAGGTGGGGAACATTTATAAATTTATCTGGTAATATCAAAGGAATTTACATTAGTGTGGGTGTTTGAACATTTGAAGTGATTTTTTCAAAATTTAACTGAAATAAAAAGGGTTTGATCCTCTCATATAAAAGGGTCTCAAGTCCAGTCAAATACATCTAATTGATGATTATTTCATCCTCATATAAAATGATAATATCATCCTGGTAGTTATTCTTAGAGTGGGAATGAATAAATGTTTTTATTTGAGGTATATCAGGTTCTATGATATTTAGATGGCAGTCCAACAATTGTCACGAGTACATTTTTTATTTCTTTATCTATAGCCTTAGCTTTATCTGACACATGTGTATCCCATTACTTCATTTAATATAATTTGATTAATTATTTTGGGTTTCAACCGAAGTTTATGTTTTATAGGATGGATCTTTGTACTTCTTTGGGAAATAGGAGAGATCAAGGTTTTAAGTGTCTTGAGTGTCATGTGGTTATTGATCATATAGTGATTATTTGGTATTTATTAGTACATGACCTAGATATCTTTTATCTCATTATGGGTATGTAATGGATGGTTTATTTGAAAGATCATATCAGTTTATATCATTAGAGGGTTTTGTTCTTCTATCATAATGGTTACAATCAGGTCTTCCATGGTAAGTGGGACCAAATCTTAGGAAGGTAAGGACCTAATGTTCCACATATTTGCTCAATATCTTTCCAGATATCCTATTTTATCTTCGATGTTATTGAATACAGTTTTTAATTTCATATTCCTTTAGTATTGAGCTGGTATCCTAAGGTTTTCTCTGAAAATTTCATTATATTTCCACCCTAGTGGGAGGTAGAGTTCTCTCTTGATCTACTTTTTAGTACTAACCCTATATCTTTTCCATCCTATTGATGCCCTATACCATGTCGAAAGAATTGAAAATATAGTTGGAGGATCTATTCATCTGAGAATATCACTTTGGGAATATATTTTTCTCTTTTAAAATAAGGTGAAGATAATCCTATGACTTTTCAATGACTAAAAAAATCTTAATGTGGTGTTCATTAATAATAGATACTCATAGCTTCATATTTATGATCAGTTTGAATAGCTTAAGGGAGTGAGATGGTTTCCAAATATTATCCTGAGATTAGGATACCACCATATAAGGGTGAGTGAAGAAAATATTTATAAGACAGCTTTCAAAAGTAGGTATAAAAATTATGAGTATTTGGTTATATTTTTTTCCTTAATAATTATCCTGTTTATTTCATGGTCTTGATGAACCATATATTCCATCTATATCTCAACACCTATATTCTGATGTTAAATGATGATATATTGATTTATTCCAAGATGGATAAGGATCATTAGATCTATATTGACATCGTTTTGGGAACCTTTAGGGACCATCTCTTGTTTGAAAAGTTTTCTAAATAGCATTTTTTATCCAAGAAGTAAAATTTTTTGTTCATGTGGTATCTAGGAAAATATTTTCTATAGACCCTGAGAATATTCAAGCAGTAATATCCTATATAGAACCTAGGAGTGTCTTAAATATCATGATATCCTTGGGTTATATGGGATATTATAGATGTTTTGTTTAATATTTCTCTAGATTTACATCTCCCATGATAGCTCTAACATGGATGGGTGTGAGATTTGATAAAGATGAGATATGATAGATATATTTAGAGAATTTGAAAGTTAGGTTGACTTCAACTCTTTTTATGGTCCTTCTTGAGTCAGTAATGGGCTATAATATGTATCATGATGCTTCAAGTATAGGGTTAGGGTGTCTGTTGATGTTGCATGATCATGTTTGTTATATAGATCTTACCAGTTTTACCCTCATGAGAAAAATTAACTCACCCATGACCTTGAATTAGTGGTGTTAATGCTTGCATTGAAAACATGGTTCTACTACCTTTTCTAGTAAAGGTTATCTAGGTGTTCTAATCATAAAAATATAAACTATAGTTTCACTCGAAGTGATTTAAATCATAGATAGAGGTGACGGGTGGAGTACCTCTAGTATTTTAACTTTGATTTAGCCTACACCTCTAGTGAAGTGAATGTGGTGGCTGAATCTTTTATAAGAAAATTCCTGACTAATGCAATGAAGGAATCTATAGAAGGGTGTATTTTGATGGTATTATTCATTAGGTTTCATCTAGATGTAAAAGGGGAGGATAATCATATTTTCATAGATAGTGTACAAGTCAAACCCTTCTTAGATGATAAAATTTTTCTATAGTAGTTAGTGGATCCCAATTGGTAGTATATAGGAATAATTATAAATAGTGGGGAGACCTTGAGTGATTGGTATAAGTCTCTTTATGGTATAGTCTACTTTATAGAGAGGTTAGTGCTTCCTCTAACCTCAATCATGGAAGTGATGGAAGGTGTACACTATTCTATATGGGAAGTTCACCCCAAGGATATCAAGATGTTTTATGATTTTAAATGATGGTATTGGTGGCTTGTAAAAAATGAACAGTTATCAATTTTATACCTTTATGTCTTACCTGTTATATAAATAAGGCCAAGCACAAAAATACAATGGGGTTACTGCATCATATTCCCATTCTAATATGGAAGTGTTATGATATTTCTATGCACTATGTGATTAGTTTTCCTTTATTTCCTAGAGATAATAATTCTATATGGGTTATTTTCAACCATTTAATGAGATTATACCACTTTCTTCATACTAAGGAGTCATCATAGGTGGAATTAATTTTACACTTGTATATCCAAGAGATTGTGAAGCGCTGTAGAGTGCCTTTGATGATTGATTCAAATCATGACCCACACTTAAATTTCTATTTCTATTAGGGAATTATAGAAATTATTAGTTCTCATTTAAGGTTGAGAATTGTGTATAATTCTCAAATGAATGGTCGTATGGAGTGAGATATTGATATTCTAGATGATGTAATATGATCATGTGTGCTTAAATTTAGTGACTCGTAGTAGAAACATTTATCATTGGTTCAATTATTTTATAATAATAGTTTCCAAGCCTTGATAAAGTTATCTCCCTTTGAATATTTTTATAGATGATTATGTGAGTCTCATATTAGTTAGTTGTAACTGGGTGAGCATTCTTTATTGGTACTGAACATAATCTTGGAGATAACTATTAAGATTCAGTGTATTTATAAAAGATTTATAATAGATTATAGTTTCTCTAAATCTTAGGGTTATCATCCTCATTGTCCATTGGAATTTATTGTGGGTTATTAGGTGCTTCTCAAAGTTTCTCCTTGGCTAGGACATCATTGATTAGGAACGCAGGGGAAGTTTACTCTGCATTTTATCAGGCCATTTGAGATTATATAGTACCTTAAGAAAGATGCATACTGGCTAGACTTACCATATCATGTAGAATTTGTCCATGATATGTTCTATATTTCTTTGTTAAAGAAGAATCATTCAGACCCATCTCATGTAGTTGTATTTGAGGATTTTTATTTTGATCCAGACACTACTATGGTTAAGTTACATGTTTTTATCATGGATCAATGTGATTGAGTTATATGGGGTAATTCTATTCCCTAGTCAATGTGCTATGGAATCATGGTGATGATATCCATGAGACTTGGAAGCATGAGACCTTAGTTCAAGAGTAATTTCCTCATTTATAATTTTATGAGGAGCTCTAATAACATTATGGGGGAAGAAAGTGGTATAGTGGGGAGAATTGTGACACCTATTAGTTCATTAGTATGTATTTAATTTTTTTTAATTTTTTTATTCATTAATTTCTTTGGTGATCAAAGAGTTAGAGGTCTGCAATTTTTGAAAATGGGAAAACCGGAGTGGGTGAATGGTTAGAACATAGTTAGTGTTCATCATGTATCCAAATTTTAAGAAAGGGGAAGGGGTATTCCAATTCCATTTTCATGGTTTAAGCATAGTAATGCAAACCATGGGTATCTCCAGGAAAATCATGCAACCTTGTTTTATACTTCGAGATAGGGTGCATGGTTGGTGCATAGTCTCCAAAGCTATGAATCTTACCTAGTTTTCTTGAAAAATGTGAAATTACCCCTTCCCCCTATCGAATTTAACTTGTTTTTTCTTCCTTTATTTCCCATTTTAATGAAATAATACCTTTAATCCATGGAGTCTTCCTACTTATTTCTCCATTGGTGATTCTTCTTCGGTTTTGGTGAAATTTTAAAGGTAAACTCATGATTCCTCTTTGATTTATCCTCCCTACTTTTTCTAGCTCCATATTCATCCATGGTTATATTGTTTAAATTCCCTATATCTCTATAGTGATCAAGTTCATTACTTGGGATGATTTTAATATTAAATCTACTAATGATAAGGTCTTATAAGGATCCTCTTCTCCCTTGTATTGTGGTCTCTAATGAAGAAAATGAGTTTACACAAAGTGTAAAGTGGTTTTCTCTATATAATAGAACATTTATTTATACTACCTTAATGATTGAGTTTTCCTTGGGTTTATTCATCATATTATGCTTGATATAAATTATTGAGGACTGAATTATGCTTTTCCTTTGTTATTCTTGTCTTTTTGTTAGATAAAGTGATATTTTTTACTTTAATTTCACTTTAAAACCAATTGTATACCCATATAGAGTATGATAAAATATTTTAAAGGGGATTTTGATTTCAAATATATTTTAAAACAATGTTTTCTAGGAGAATTGTCTTGTGAATGAAATTTCATTGATTTTTAAACCTTCATTTTATGTAAATTATTGTTGATTATGTATTTTGATGTTTTATTTTTCATGAGACTAGGATTTTATATATTTCATATGGTTAATATTGGGTATGTGTTTGGGTAACTACGATGGGTATTCCTCTAGTTTATTTGTGTGCACTAGTTGGGGACCAGTGGTGGGGAGACCAAGAGAGCCACCTAGATTGGTTTTTTTAAGTTCAATTTGGAAACTTAGTGTTCCATGAGTGAGTCCTAGTTACCATTACCCTACTAGGTTAGATCCCATGTTTTTCATGTTCTATATGTTATGATTTATTAAGATATGATATCAATTTATGATTTGTTACTTTATTTAGATATTATGACGATGGCTATGTGATACTTCCTTAGTAACATCTTATGGTTTCCTTTTTCATGGTTATTTTGGAACTTGTAATATATTTATAAAATTAAAATGATTTTCAAAATGGTCTCCTCTTCCTTTTTTATAAAACAAAAAGGGGATTTTCTAAAAACAAATCAGACTATAACTAATGGTTTTCAATGAGAAAGGTATTGGGTAGATTTATGGTGGTATCCTACTGGGATTTTCATTACACCCTGAATATGATTTTAGGTGTATAAAGACTTGGTTATGTCTAATTCAAGTAAAGGTAAAGGAGTTGTTTCTTATCATGGTTCCTCTTGATATTCATCATCATTATTGATATGGGATTGGTGGTGACCACAAATCACTGAGAGATGGATGAATTGGAACATTTTAGGGTCCTATGTTATTGGCATTAGCTTGTTTATGTATTGGTCATTCTAACCATGACTTTCTTTTGATCGTTATGTGTTACATAATTTTTTCATCACTTCACTTTAAGTTTATAAAGTTATGGTGGATATTTTATTATTTTTTATGTTATACTGTACTCTATTTGGACTTTTTTTATTATTTTTTCTAATTATTGATGTGCATAGATGTATGATGTATGGTTACATAATACCAGATTTTTAGATAAAATCCTTGTAGTATTTTATTATTTATGTGGGTGAAATCATTTCCCATTTGATTAGTTTTGATACTCTAGTACTTTTTATCATCCCATTATTATTGGTGAAATGCTTTGTGACCTGTGTTGAGCTGGGTTATGTAATGTGTTATGTTGACTCGGTCCAATTAATTACACCATATCTCTACTTTGATGTAAGTAAGATACAAATATGTAGTATGATTAAGGGGTTCAGTGGACTAGAGCATAGAGAATATGAAATTTCACAAAAGAGTTGAAAAGAAATCCACTACTTGAAATGATAATTAAGTGAAGAGGAAATGTTTCATATGATCCTTAGATAAATTTTATATGATGTTAATATATAATGAAACTTTAAAATATATTCTGATATTTTTTTATGAATTTTTATTTATTGAGTGTGGGTCTGATACCACTGTAGGAGTACTGGGATCTTAATATTTATATCAACACATTGAACATTTCATCCATGAAAACCTATCATAGAACTCTATTGATGAACATTATGGGATATGAAAATATTTTAATTAATAATAGAGATACAGATCAGAGATCCATGATTTTTCACATGTTCATGTGTGAGATTTATCAAGAATTGGATAACCCTTAAACTTTTCACTGATACCAATATAGGGTTTTAGTTTTAATACTGACACTCAAAACTTAGTGGAATTAATAATAAATCCCATACAAGACCACAATGATTAAATAAAACACACAATAAAAAAACAATAGTATAAAAATATTTTTTTTAATGGTTTGTAATTTTTAGATCGAAATTGGATTTTTTGAATGTAAGCCTCCTTCAGTGTCCATTGGTAACACTAATCACCAACCCCTTGGTGGGATCCTATTCCAATATAATTGATTTTAGTAACCCCTCAAAGGTAAAGGGTGACATAAATAAAGATAAAAACATTATAGAATCCATAGATTAGGAAACCTAGGGAGCTCTTCTGGATGAGGAAATATAGAGAGCTATAAGAACCACATTTTCTTTCTCTTAATTAAATGAATATTTTACCCATCCTTGTTGTTTATAATAATATAGGAATTAAATATCCACAATGGGGTTTATATTCATAGAAAAACAAAGGAGGTGCAAGAAATAAACTCTGAAAGTCATTTTGAGTATTAAACCATCTTGGGATGTGCATTTATGATCCTCTAATTTGGTTAAAGATATAAAATGAGGTTATTAAATGTCCTATTTAGGTGGATTTCAAATTTCCCTCATGTAATGGTCTTTTAAATCTGATTACTTAAATCATAATCCCAAATCTCGTTTTAAATTTTAAATTTTCTCATATTTATGAAATAATAATATAAATAACTCATTACTTATATTATAACGCAATATTAATTATTCAATTTAACTGTTATTATTTAATTAAATATTTCAAATGTGAAAAATAAAAAACCAATTTATTTTTATAATGAATTTAAAAAATTACTTAAGGAATAAACACATTAGTCAAAAAAACCAATTAGCATTATCTTATATATAAACCCAAGGGGGGTTTATAAAGTTAAATAATTATGAATCCCGTTTATAATCATAAAATAATAGGGGTTTATAAAAATACAACATAGTTTCTGAAATTACAAGTGGTTTTGGTGTGATCAAATCTACCACATGTCCATTAGAAAAGTTATTTTGTCCTTTGACATCGAGATTAAGTATGAGGCATGGATAATTTCAATCCCATGTAGATTATTTTTTCTTTCTCAATTATCAAGTTAACTAAATTTTATATATATCAATATTATGTAATCATATATTCATGGTCATGTACTTACATGGTAAAAAATCAATTAAGGTTCATGATTTTATAACTCGTCATATGGGTAGGCACATCCCATCTTGGTTAATTAAATCCCTCTACTTGATTAGTGTCATACCCAATTACTTTATATTAAGCTAAATTATCAAATGATTTTACGTAGGTATCAATGTATGAAACCTCATAAGTATAAAATCTATTTGATAGCCTCAAGTTTAATGATCCAAATCCAATTTCATTTATGTAACATCAATGACACATGTATGACAATCCATGTGGTGTAGTGGATCAATTTTAATACAAGTTCACCAACATATATCCCATGATTGATCAGTTATATATTTATATAAGTGATCCTAATCATATTGGTATTAATATATCCTCACAACCTAATATAATGAACAAAAATCCGGGATAACCTGGTGATACATATATTCTAGGTTTTGTTGTCATATCAACTCTCATGTTTTATGAAACAAACATAAATGAATAATGAACTATTTCCATTAATATAAATTGCATGATACAGTATGTCCTTAATCCAAAAAAATGTCTGAATTTATGGAAAAGCACTAATAGGGAATATATGATATAATATAGTGAGATATTAAATATCCCCTTAAAATACTAATTATTAGATTCCTTCTAAAGAAAATAGTTATCAAGACCTTGATCATTTAAATTAGTTGTTCATGCCAAAGTTGGGAGCATGTGGATTTTCTTATGTAAGGAAAGCATAATATGGATAACCCTAATAATATTAGGTGATTATATCTATCATGAGAGTTGTTTTACACTTAGATGTGTGGTTATGATAGGATTTAGTTCTCGGAGGAATGTATTTGTGATCATACAAATGATAGATTTGGACAGGTAGTTATCTACTCAGTTATCCAAGTTTCATATATGATATGATTACAATGGTCTACCTAAATATTTAAGTGATAAGATAAATAAAAGAAGTTATAATCTAATTTAAATATAGATCTTGACCTGCTAATAGATATAGTTAAAATTAAAAAGTAACATCATTTTAGTGGGATAACATTTAATAAAAGTCCTTATTAAATTATTATAAAACATTATACTCATCTAGTAAAAACTTTTGTTATATATAAAATTGAATCTTCATCATTGAACTGTAATATGATATCAATATTAGAAAATGATAATATTAATGTAAGAAGATTATTATATTTCTACAAAACATAAGAATATTTGTTAATCAAGAAAAGAAACCTCTTCATGAACTACTAACTAGTGAGGTTGTTCAAAAAGAGGTTCTAGATGCTTACTTTTAACACAAGAAGGATTTATTTGATATATATAATCTCATGTTTTTTTTCATGGATCCAAACGTAAAATGGAAATATAAGAACATGTATTTGTTCAAGATGATAGATATATTTAAATATATATATCAATAATAATATAATCATGAGATATATGATGTTTCAAAGGAATTTTTTAAATGAAAAATGATCTAAGGGACTTCGGTCTCTGCTCATGTGAACAATATAATTGGTTATATAAATGACTTAGAGGGACTGGGATTGCCTTTAAGTATAACTTTGTCTATGAGATTCATTATACTATAATTGTTGGAAAGGTTCTAAAAATTTATTATAAACTAAAATATAAATGAATTCAAAAAAAAATTACTCAATTTTCTCAATATTTTGATTATAATTGCACAAGACATAAAGTTTCTAAGATTTGGTACTGTGATGAAAATATATAAGGATAAAATTTTAAACCAAAAGAAGAAAATCATAGGATCTAATAGTCATCATGGTTTATTAAAACCTAAAGGAGGTTTTAGGAAGGAATGAAAATGTTTCCAATATGGAAATCCTAGTTATTAGAGATAGAATTTCCTATAATTCTTAAAGGTGTGTAAAAATATTTGTGGAAAGTCCACATCAGGTATTAAAAACTCTTCTATTTTGAATGGTATATGATACCAATTGTACATTAAAAATTTGTTGTAAATATATATATGAGTTCATAATTAAGGAATAATTGATAAAGGAAATGTAAAATTTTCATTCAAATAAAGTGGAAAGACTTTCTTCTATAGAGATATGGAATGCAAAAGATTACATAAATATTAATAGATTTTGAAATTGTAAAATATGTGTATTTATCAAGTCATTTTTCTTTATGTGTTATGAGGATTGTATCTATAAATAATTGTTGTTATCAATAAATGGGATTATAGTTTTGTTACACTTGTTTAATAATTTTATCCATTCTATAACACTATTTTAAAATAAAGGATAAAGTTATTTTTACCATTTTTTTAACATAAGGGAAAGAATTCTCACCACCTATCAATGTTATATTTTAAAAAATACGGTTTTTATTTTCAAGGATATTTCTCTTGAAACATAAAATTTTATATATAATATAATTTTTAATGTCGAACCTAGGTATTTTTAAGATATGAATTCAATTTATTTTCTTATAAAACATTGGTATTTTAGAATTTTTTGAGTATTATAGGGGTTAGAGTTGGATATGGATCATGTTTAGAGGAAATGGGTTAGTGAATAATTAATATACTAAGTGTTAAATTCTAAAGAGAAGTATAATGTGATCCCACTCGAGTTTCATTATGGGAGGTAGTGGCTACAACCACTGTCAGGGGCACTCTATTGGGGGTGAAACAAAACACTATTTGGATACTAGAGTTTTGGTGGGTTACTAATGGAGTTCCAATGGGATTATTTCTTTTTTAATTTTAAATATAATTAATTAAATGAGTTTAAATTTTATAAAATGAGGATTCACTTCATTTATTAACCCAGGTAGTAGTGAACCCCCCCCCCCCCCCACACCTTCTTCCTCTCTTTATCTTCATTATTCTCTTTCTTAACTTAGATCTTAATCTTTTAGGATTAGATCAGAGTGTTATCTATCAAAGTGGAGTTACATAGTTAAGGTTACCACTTATCTTTTCTTTATTTATAGATTTCCTCTCTTTTTCCACGTATCGGTGACTATTCCCTAATTTTAGGTTCTTACTAAGTTTTACAAAATCAATCATTTGAGGTCAAATCAGCTATGGATCTTCAATGAGTGGGACACTATTATATCCAAAAGGGTGTTTTATAACTATTCATGTCATTTTCTTCTTGTTTCTTGAAATGTGTGATATGTGGTTTCACCACCAATGTGATATTGACATAGAATAATCTATAATGCTTTCCTTTGACCCAAATTCAGTAGGGTAGCAATGTATAGGGCCATGATGGACCCTTTGGTTATTATACCTTAATTAAATAATTATTGATGTTCATGTACTTGACTTAAAGTGTTTTGTATTTTATACTCAGTACTCATTAATAATTCCTTTGAGTTATGTTATGATGCCTATGACTTTGATTTAGTGTCTTTTAGCATCCTCAAACTTAATAGAGATGTGAAATAAGGATGTTTTGGGTTGGTCATGGATTTGATAAGACTAGTGAGTTTTCATATAGAGTTTGGAAAGTTGAAATCAGGTTGGTTAATCATTGGTTATGAGTAAGGGTATGGTTTGATCATGTGAGGGTCACCCTAGATATAATATAAATATTTTTGGATGATATGCCAACCTTAAAGAGAATTGTTTATATCATGATGTTAAACTATTTATCACACCACTTCATGGTTTTGGTTATACTTACGGTATAATATCACCTTTATTCTAATGATGGAAATTGATAGGATGAAATGTCTACTTGTAATATGTCTTCCATAATGAGGGACTTTATTCCAATTATTTCATATGTTTGTGACTAGGATGTTATTCTTGTGGTAATGGGGCATTATGCTCAGCAATATGTTATTTTCCTTAGAAGTGGGACATACTATCCATGATATTGTGATTCTAGGGAAGGGGATGATATGATCATATGATAATGATTCTAGTGGGACATGATCCCCACTCTCTTTTAAATTGGACTAGGACTAGGTATATATTTCCCTCACTTATGATTGTGATTATGGATAGGGATATTATGCCATATCCTTAATGATTTAATATAAATTGATTACCATTTTTATATATTGGTTCAAGGATGATATACCCACTATTGTGACTATGTTATAAAGACATATTTCCCAAGTATTGATGATCACGATTTCACAGGGATTCCATGGTCACTGTTATAGATATTTTATCAGGACACATTACCCTGATATGGGATATTATGCTATGATGGGATGTTATTCTCATTGTCTATGACTTGGAATTTGATACCCAATCTATTTTTATTTGATATGTTCAAAGACACCCTGTCACTAGATGAAGAATTTATTGGTCACAACCAAGTTTTTGTGTAACACCCATGGATGTAACATGTTTTTATTAATGAAATTACTTATTTGCTTTTATTTAAAAGCATATCTCATTAAAGATTCACTTACTTATATTGGACTTGTTTAGGGACATTGTTGGTGGTGTCCAAATGAGTTATACTCACACCCTTATTGGGTTCCCTGGTATCTAAGAAGACTTTATAGTTTGTGATACAGGTTTAGGAAAGGGATTAGTTGTAGATGGATAAGTTATAGAACTTGGTTAGAGCTGGGAGATTGGACTAGGTATGGACTTGGGACTAGTACCACTCTCATCTCCAATATTATACCTAATTTTGAGTTATGTGGTATAAGATCTACCATAGGGGTCCAATTTATATTCTTATGAATATGTGACATTGTTTTATGCCATTTTTTTTAAAGGTTGGGGTCAAAGCCTCAATTTATTATTTAAAGCAAAGACCTCTTTAGACTAGGTAGAGGGAGACCGATTACATAGCCCGAAGGCCCAAGGCCAAGTGGCCTGAATAAAAGGCATGAAATCCCATTAAATGCCCAAAGTCCCCTCGGTGAACAGTACTGCTACAGTACCCGTGCTGCTACAGTACAGCCACCGCAACAGTGTCGTCATTGCTACAATTCCGCTGCTGCTACAGTACTGCTATAGTTCCCAAAAATTCATCCCTGCCCGGATTTGATCCTGGGTCTTTTGGATGCCAAGCAGAATCCTGTACCACTAGGGTACAAGCTCGTTGGCATTTTATGCCATTTTTTTATATAATAAGAGTTTTTACTTATTTACATATGGTATATAGTTGTGATATCCACTTTTATTTAGTTTATTTTTTTATAGTTCTTGACTATATTGATTTTTCTTATTTATGGATATATGTAGCAAAGAGATTATTGTCTCCCCCACTTATTACATAAACCATAACCATTGATCAAAAACATATTATATATGTAAATTCATTCTTGAGGTATGTGGCACTTGGTTTAATCACAGTAGAGTTCAATCGAATCAGGGATGCTATAAAATGGTATCTAATACTGGTTTTCTCTTTTGTCTTACTAATTGGGATATGATAACTGGGATATAAAATGTGGTCAAGATCTAAGATGAAAATTATGTGTGGGTTTAGCTAATATATATATTGAGTAAGTATAGATTTCTTAGGGTGGGATTGTTGTTTTTGGTTTACACTATTATTGTTGGGTTAATCTTCTCAAATATGATAGACTATGATATTAATTTATGTTTTTTTATTTTTACTCTTAGGATAGGGTGGAAAGAGGTCTGTATTCATGCATCATTCTTGGATCATAGGATTCACATAACATTTTTGTGATTTCTTGGGTTTGAGAACCTTGATTATGATATGAGGTTCGATTATTTAAAATGGAAGTGGTAACTTTAATAATGGTTTCCCATATAACTTGATGGTGTAATTATACTTAATTGATCAATGATTAGAGTTTTTGATATTCAATTGGTAAAGTGAATTTTATTTGTATTTGATTATACCCCAGATAGAGGAAGAGTAATTATACTTAAAGAGAGTTCTTGAGGTTATGTGACACCCTTAGTGTCTTAGGGTGTGTGTGTAGCATAGCGGGATACTTTTCATATTACTACTAATCCTATTTTTTATATTCAAACCTATTATAAATGTGATTCTAAGTTGTGCATTTACCATTGTAGTGACATGTCACTACGATGACCATGTATTAAGGGCCAACATGGTTGGGTTGATAATTCTCCATTGTGTAACAACCCATGATGTGATAATATATTTTACTTTAATTAATATTGGGTTGAATATTTTATTCCATATGCCATTAAAAACTAAAATGAACCAAAATACATTATGATAAAATTATAAGGATTAAATGTTACCATTATATTTTTGTCATTTAATTTTCAGTTATAAAAAATCACATTATAAAATTTATGTAGAAATAAAAAAAATTAATTTTTTAATATAAATGTATTTATAAGATTCAATTAGTATAACTAAATTACTAATAAGATCATTTTATGTTTAGAATTTATTTTTCTAAAAATTACTTTCTACATTATGTTACTTTTTAAGAGACTAAATATATTATAATTAAATTATGATAAAGTGTATTTTTTATTTTCATTTAATTGATAAAAAGTAAGAATAAAATCAATCAGTATATAAAAAAGTTGTTTTCCTAAAAAATAGTTTTTTCTATATATCATATGTTTTAATTTAAAAGTTAATATTCTCATATTTAGAAATTTAATTATATAAAATTGAGTCCAAAATCTAAATCATCACATAGAAATTTGGTAATAGGGTTTGACTTATATTTTTAATAAAAAAATAATTACCATTGTTAATGTAACACCCCGAGATTTTATAAGATATATTATTTTTAATTTCTTTCATATCTTCTGTTGTACGCTACACCAAGATTATCTTGCACTATATGCAACACCGTATTAGCTTGCAGTATATACAACACTATTCTTGAATCGTGTTACACACAATTTCAAGTTTGTTTGATAGTTGTTATTCTACGCAACATTGAGTGTATATATATATACATATATATATATATATATATATATATTTATTTATATTCAATGTATAAAATAAATATGGTTGTATTTTGTTATACGCAACAACAAAGGAGTCTTGCACTACACGCAACCTTGACTTGGCTTGCATTACACGCAATCGCGACCTTCCTCGATAGCGTGTGTTGTACGCAATACCGGGTTTCACTAAACGACAATATATTGTTATAATATTATTATAAACTAGCCTTCTACATTTTGAATTTTATAACATTATAATCCATCTTACACATTTTATATAACATTGTTTGAGAACAAAATAAATTTTTGGGGTAAAATATGTATTTTTCAAAAATTGCAGTTTTGCCGCCTTTTGTTGGCGCACCCACATCAAATTTAGTTTTTGACATGTTTATAATTTTAATTTTACAAAATAAAATTCTTATTTTGAATCAGGATATAAAAATTTACTTGGGATAAATTTTTGATATTTTTCTGATAAGTTTCTTATTTTGATGAATAGTAAAAATACGCTAAATTTTAATTAAAAACAACTTTTTTCATCGAGATAATTTATATGGTTAAATTATTATATTGAATGGTTTATAGTATAAATAGAATATATTTTTACCATTTAATATAATTTAATTCATTAGAAATAATTTTAAACTGAATTCGTAGGTGAAAACATTTCAATCTTTTGCAACATTTTAACATGTAAAACCCATTTTTTTAACAACAGGATTAATTATAAATTAATTACTACAACTTCTATGTTTTGAATTTTGAAAAATGGATTCAATATTTTGAATTAGTAGTTCTAGGTTTTCTTAGTAGGATACTTTTTATTTTTAGACATTATGAATAGTAACTACGGTAAATTCTATTTACTATAGTTAAAGGTAAATCGGGTAATTAAGGGTAAACGTAATATTATAAAATTACCATAACACTTGTCCTAATATAATTGGATAATTATATTTTACACTAAATAATACTTGGGTCGAAATGGGATCTAATTTAACCCACTTGTATTTGATTAAGACCTTTTATTTAGTTTATTTAATGGAAAGTGAAATGTCTCAGTCAAACTTTAATAATTAGATTATTTTTAATATATAGTTATACAGAACATAAATTAGATTATAAATACTCATTTTAAATATAAATTATTTTTCTTTATCATGGTAATTTATTTTTAATTTTTAATAAATATTTAATTACCTTAATAGCTTATACATTAATGATGTAGAAATTATTTATTTATTGAAAAATCAATAATATAGTTTTTATTAAAATACCAATACCTATAAAAAGGACCAAAAACTTGACCAAACAATATTGGTAGAGTATATCTACACCCTAATAATACAAGGGTCTATTTTTGAACCATTTGGAGCCTTATAAAACTGATTAGAACATTTATATTATTTTATTTTAAATGATGTCAAAGATGTCACCTTCATAATTTAATAAATATAAAAATTTAAATTTTATGATTTGAAGATGATAAATTCGATTAGAAATATTGTTATGAAAGTTATTATATTTATCTTAATTATAGGATTTTATTTTTAATTTTTATGCAACTAATAAGTATATTAAATTATTATACAAAAATGATGTAGTAATTGTTTTATTAAGAGAAATATAAAATAAATGGTTTTATAAATATTAAAATAAACATTATATGAACTAATTAATGTTCTCCACTAATTTTATAGATGCATATAACATGTTAGGAATATATTAAACATTTTTTTCGAATATATCTTCTGGTTGGATTTTATTTAAATTCAAATAAATGAATAGTGTCAAAATTGACACTATTGTTATTTTATAAAAATAACATAATATAAAATTTTTTAAAAATCACAAAAATATTTAAAAATTATAAATTAAAATTTATATGTTCTAAAATGTCATTAAATATCCAGTTATTGACAATTCACAACACATAAGTGATTATTTTTAACAATTTAAAATTTAGAATTTTATTACCACAAATAAAATGAAATAGAATAAATAAGGATAAATCAAGTTGATAAGGTTTAAAATAAATTTCCAACACGACTAAATTTTATTGGTTGATTATATTACAACCATATATCTTCTAATATTATAATATTAGTCATTGTTTTAGGTTTTTATGTGGGGTGTGATTTATTATTAATTAATATTTTTAAGGTTTCCAAAAGTGCCCCTCTCCTCTCCTATATAAGGGCACCTCCTCCCTCTCCTCTTCACAACACTTTGATCCTTCATTCACGGCCAAATCCTGGCCATTTATCTTCTCCACTTCCCTAGAAACATTATGGAGGTTATGGTCTCCTAAAAAAAACAACTCTAATCCCTTAAGAGGAAGGTTAAATGGAGGTGCGTCGAAGAAGAGGTAATCTCTTCTACCGATTCATTCAAGTTTCTGTCTTCTTAAACTTCTTCTTCTTTAGTAGTTTCATTATAAAGTAATAACATTAATATCTATAATATACTGATATTTTATTATAAATATGAAACAACCCCATTTCACCTTTTATCCATCCTATGGAAATTGAAATCACTGCGCGTGCGTACGTACTGAATATCGTCTCCACGTCATGGTGTAATCTGTTTTTCCACCACCACCTAATTGGATGGGTATAATGGTTTAAAGAATAAATATATATGGATATTATAATATCATACTGATTTTGAGATATTATATTATCAACTCCAATTCTATTCAATAATTATGGGAACGATATCATCGCCCGTGCATACATACAGATTACTGTCTCCACAACGTGATGAGATTAATTCTCCATGTTATCCATTCAAGAATGATTATAAAGTATATATAATGAATTATAATGATATATATGACATGATAATTCTAATTTATTTATTTAAAAATATGTTTCATTTACTTAATTCCATTCAATTCAATAAGGAAACGAAAACATCGTTCATGCGTACGTACGGCCTACCGTCTCCATGAACGGTGTATTTCATTCCATTTATCGATCTATCATACATATTTATATGATGAATATATATTATATATAAATCATGTTTTACATTCTTTAATTAATTAAATCAGGATATAAGTAATAATATCAAGAACAACAAGTTGAAACACGTATGATAAATGAAACTATTTTACCCAAAACGCTGCTTTAACATGGAATTTACAAAAGAACGGGTAATATAAAGTCATAATTGAACCATATATGATATCATAACAATGAATTTGATTCTGTAATAATTCAATGACATTATTTAAATCATTATACTGGAGGTTCGGATACATACGAAGCATATCGGACATAAGGTAAGGGATAATTTTGCAATCTCATTTTTATCTGAGATTGTATATACGTAAATATTTACTGGGGTTATATTTTTCATCCATGTCCATGAAAATGTTTTCATAAAGTGTTTAATATTCTTACATGTATGTTTAAATTCATTTTTACCCCTCTTGAATTTTACTTTGTGTTATGGAAGGAATCTTGCTTTTGTTTACCATATGTGGTACTTTTTTACTATTCCGTTAAAAGTATGAGGAGAATGTTTTATTTAACTTATACGGCATGAACAGATTTTTACGGTTTTATAACACCTTATTTTCATGAAGCTTACTCTACAATATTTCATTACTATTTTCAAAAAATTCCTTTTCTTTTAAAATTTCATGGAATTCTGTGAAAAGAAAATAATTTTGAAGAAGAAATGATATTTTCCTCAAGAATTCATTTCAAGTGTTTTATCAAAAACCATTTTTATATAAGATGTCATTATTTAATATGTGTATGTTTCAATTATAATGTCTCTATGATTTACATGGTTTCACTTTTCTTATGATTAAATGATATCCATTTGTTTTATATGGATTATGTGATGATGGGATGATGTTTATGAAACCTATTTTATTCTTTGGGTTATGATGAATGTTTTAAGTTTATTTTGTGGAACAAGTAAGAATGGTATCATTATGAGATAGGTGGGACATATATCTCCCTCCAATGCATTTGGTAAAGATTTATATCTCATGAGATAGACATGGCTAGAATGGTAAGTTAATCTGGTTCAGTGATACAGAACTGGAACGAGGAGTGAACTCGATTCAGAAAGGGACTTTGTCCACTAAGATGGTCTTGGCAGTAATGCCTTGGCTACTGTATAAATAATATCATATTATTAATGGTTTTCCACAATTACATGTTTTATTACCATGAAATTGTATCATGATTTATGTTTCATTATGATATATGTCTTACGTACTTCCAAGATTTATGTCTTTTCTCAAGATTTTGATGTTTAGATTTTATGTTCATGTTTTTGCATTCAAATGTTTATGGATTGTTTTATGTTCTCTAGTTTTACCCTTAATGAGCATTTGAGCTCACCTTTTTTATGTTTTCTTTTCCCTGGGATATAAAGAAAGGTTTTAGGTAAGAAAACAAAAGGGGAAGATCTTTATAGGAGATGTTGAAGATCTTTCACTATGATTAGAGGATTATTTTTTTTGAGTTTCCAAAGACACTAAACTATTACAATCCTTGTGTGTTTGTTTTTGTTATGTATTAATTATTCTGAAAAAGTAATGTAATATCCATGTACGTCAAGTTTGGGGTCTCTACAGTTGGTATCAGAGGAAAGGTTTAGTTAACCTTCGTAAACTAGGATGCGAAAACTTTTGTGAGATCCCTAGAGATATTTCTAAGGTATGTATAAGGATGTTCTTAAGGTTGTGTATAAGTATATGTTACAACCCAATAATAATGATAAAAATCATGAATAACCTATGATTAAACCTAAGATGTTAGATATTGAAAGTACTCCGCTTAATTATTTTTTTTCCTAGTATGATTTTTGCCTCTCATACTATTCTTTTTGGGTTTTAGAAAATGCCTGGAAATAGGAAGATTCACGATAATGGAGGACATGATGGACAATGGAATGATATTATTCATAATCAACCAAATGAAACAGGATTTGGAAGTCCAAAAATCATTATTATGCCTAATCAGAAATCTCATAATATGATCAATAATCTCAACTTCGGTACGTTTCCTGACTCAGCTAATAAGAGAAAGATGGAATTTCATGATGATCATAGAGGAAAGAAAGATCAATTTCCATCATGTAAATCATGTGGTAAGAGGCATCAGGGAGAATGATTCAAAGGAACTGGAAGATGCTTTGAGTGTGGAAAAGAAGGACACAAAGACATTGATTGTAAAGGAAAAGGTTCAGTTAACACCCTGGACAAGGATAATGGTATTGCTAAGACATCAACAACAGTTAAATGTTTTAAATGTGGAATGTAGGGGAATTATGCAAACCAATACCCTAAGGGAAAGTCTCATGAAGAGAATCATCATGGTCGTATGGGTAGTATTTATTTTGATGATGATGAAGAGACTAAAAATGATATGTGAGATGAAAGAATTGTTCAAGATCGGTCAATGTTTTAGGAAGGTAGTGGAATGATTACATGTTTATCAAGATTAATGTTGTATAAGTAATATCATGGTACTATGGAATAAAGAGACATCTAAGGATTGTTACACTATTGTCTTTCCTTATGTTTTTGAAAGTATATGTTGAATGTAATCGATAACCATGAAAGGTTATTCATATAATGTTGTAAAAGAAGATGATATGCGCATAATGAATGGATAAGTATAAAATAATATGTTTGATAGTATTAATGAGCTCATGACTAATATAAGGACAAAGTTATATCATGGTTTGAGTGTATAGAAATTTTGGGATTTTGGTATGTGGAATGAGTTAACTTTTGACAACATTTATGTTTTCACTAAGGTTCAATGGGTATTCATTTTTCAAGAGAATACATGATTAAGGTATTCACATGTTTATAATGTGACCAACAAGATATATCGTATGATATATGGGGGATAAATGATGGTATTAACATGCTCGGTAGATAACATTTCAAGTAATTGTTTTCTTTATACTATGATCTTCGAAAGAAGTATTTTGGATAAGTCTAAAGATTGTAATTGATTATGTTAGACATAAGTTAGTATAGTTTAAGGCCAGAACTTTTTCGATATTATTGATGGAAGGTTATAATAATGTTGTTTTAGAAAAAGTACAACCTGCAGGATTGGTTACAACCCGTCGCGTCGGACATGGTTGTGGGAATTGAACGCACAACTGAAGTGAGACAGGCCTTTATCACCTACCACTGGCCTACAAGAAGTCCCTGGTTAGTAGAAAATAGTTTTATTTTATTAAGCGGTATGATAGATGAATTATAAGTCCATTTTTGGAATCATATACGATTAACCTCACCATATATGGACTTATGTATATTTGATAACTTTTGCTAACCTTTTGTTTGAGACAGATGGAATGACCCATCATTCTATCACATGATCTGCTAACACTTCAAGAATGACAAATTCAACTTCATTTCTTTAAGAGATGAATTGGAAATTTTTTCAAGGCATGAACAATCGTAAGATTGTACCGAAATAAAGTATTTATTATAATTCAAATTCTTCAACTTTAGGGAAATGATATTGAAAACCAAAAATTTTGTCCTAGTGTCCTCATATCCAATGAATCAGATGGTACCTTAGATCATCACAAATTTATGGCTTTGTGATTGTTGGCTTTTTCATAGCAATGTTCTCTACCACTCTCCATCAGAACTTGATGGTAAGATTTCTCTTACATATCCATATTTTCACCTATGTTATCCTATGAAGAAACCCAGTAATTAGTTAATTTTGGTAACCATTAAGTTTCATAATTTAGTTTTTAAAGTTATGCTTCGGTATTCCTTTTTACGATGTGGGTTTCTATTAAAGAAAGTTTCAAGTAGTAAATGATTTATAACCTCGACGAATTTCGAGGGTGAAATTCATTTTAAGTGGGGTAGAATGTAACACCCCGAGATTTTATAAGATATATTATTTTTAATTTATTTCATATCTTCTATTGTACGCTACACCAACATTATCTTGCACTATACGCAACACTGTATTATCTTGCAGTATATGCAATACTATTCTTGGATTATGTTACACACAATTTCAAGTTTGTTTGATAGTAGTTATTCTACGCAACATTGAGTATATATATATATATATTCAATGTATAAATGAAATATGGTTGTATTTTTTCATACTCAACAACAAAGGAGTCTTGCACTGCATGTAACCCTGACTTGGCTTGCATTATACGCAATTGCGACCTTCCTCGATAGCATGTGTTGTACGCAATACCAGGTTTCACTAAATGACGATATATTGTTATAATATTCTTATGAACTAGCCGTTATGAATATTAGTATCTACATTTTTAATTTTATTACATTATAATTCATCTTAAACATTTTATATAACATGTTATGAGAACAAAATAAATTTTTCAGGTAAAATATGTATTTTTCAAAAATTGCAGTTTTGCCGCCTTTTGATGGCGTACCCACATTAAATTTAGTATTTGACATGTTTATAATTTCAATTTGACAAAATAAAATTTTTCTTTTGAATCAGGATATAAAAATATTCTTTGGATAAATTTTTGATATTTTTCTAATAACTTTCTTATTTTGATGAATAGTAAAAACGCACTAAATTTTAATTAAAAACAACTTTTTTCACCGTGATAATTTATATGGTTAAATTATGATATTGAATGGTTTTAAGTGTAAATAGAATATATTTTTACCATTTAATATAATTTAATTCATTAGAATTAATTTTACACTGAATTCATAGGTAAAAACATTTCAATCTTTTGCAATATTTTAACTTTTAAAACCCATTTTCTTAACAACGGGATTAATTTTAAATTAATTACTGCAACTTCTATGTTTTGAATTTTGAAAAAAGGGATTCCATATTTGGAATCCGTAGGTCCAAATTATGTCAATAGGCTAATTCTTATTTTTAGAAATTATGAATAGTAACTACAGTAAATTTTATTTACCATAGTTAAAGGTAAATCGGGTAATTAAGGGTAAATGTAATATTATAAAATTACCATAACACGTGTCCTAATATAATTGGATGATTATATTTTACACTAAATAATACTTGGGTCGAAATGAAATCTAATGTAACCCACTTGTATTTGATTAAGACCTTTTATTTAGTTTATTTAATGGAAAGTGAAATGTCTCAGTCAAACTTTAATAATTAGATTATTTTTAATATATAGTTATACAGAACATAAATTCGATTATAAATACTCATTTGGAAGCTAAAATTATTTTATTTATCATTTTAATTTATTTGTAATTTTTAAAAAATATTTAATTACCTTAATAGCTTATACATTAATGATGTAGAAATTATTTATCTATTGAAAAATCAATAATATAGTTTTTATTAAAATAACAATACCTATAAAAAGGACCAAAAACTTGAACAAACATTATTGGTAGAGTGCTTATTTACCCTAATCATCCAAGGGTCTATTTTTGGAAAATTTTGAGCCTTATAAAACCTATTAGGACATTTATATTATTTTATTTTAAATGATGTCAAAGATGTCACCTTTATAATTTAATAAATATAACAATTTAAATGTTGTTATTTTAAGATGATAAATTCGAGTAAAAATATTATTATTAAAGGTATTTTATTTTTCTTCATCATAAGATTTTATTTTTAATTTTTATACAAATAATAAGTATATTAAATGATTATAAAAAATGATGTAGTAATTGTTTTATTAAGAGAAATATCAAATAAATGGTTTTATAAATATTAAAATAAACATTATATGAACTAATTAATGTTCTACACTAATTTTATAGATGCATATAAAATTTTAGGAATATATTAAACATTTTTTTTTTGAATATATCTTTTGTGTGGATTTTATTTAAATTCAAATAAATGAATAGTGTCAAAATTGACACTATTGTTATTTTATAAAAATAACATAATATGAAATTGTTTAAAAATCACAAAAATATTTAAAATTTATAAATTAAAATTTATATGGTCTAAAATGTCATAAATTATCCGATTATGGACAATTCTTAACAAATACGTAATTATGTTTAATAATTTAAAATTTATAATCTTATTACCACAAATAAAATGAAATATATTAAATAAGGATAAATCAAATTGATAAGGTTTAAAATAAATTTCCAACATGTATAAATTTTATTGGTTGATTATATTACAACCCTATATCTTTAAATCTTAGAATATGAGTCATTTTTGGAGGTTTTTATGTGGAGTGTGATATATTATTAATTAATATTTTTAAGATTTCCAAAAGTGCCCCTCTCATCTCTTATATAAGGGCACCTCCTTCCTCTCCACTTCACAACACTTTGAGCCTTAAAGCTCATCCAAACCATGCCCTTATATCTTCTACACTTCTCTAGAATCATTTTGGGGGTTTTGGTCCTCTCAAAAGACCAACTCTAGTCCCTTAAGAGGAAGCTTAAAGGGGGTGCGTCGAAGAAGAGGTAATCTCTTCTATCGATTCTTTCAAGTTTCTTTCTTCTTCAACTTCTTCTTATTTAGTTGTTTCATTATAAAGTAATAACATAAGTATCTATAATATACTTATATGTTATTGTAAATATGAAACAACCCCATTTCACCTTCTATCCATCCTACAAAAAAATAAATCATCGTGTGTGCGTACGTACGGAATACCGTCTCCACGTCGTGGTGTAATCTGTTTTTCCACCACCACCTACTTGGATGGGTATAATGGTGTAAATAATAAGTATATATGGATATTATAATATCATACTGATTCTGAGATATTATATCATCCACTCCAATTCTATTCAATAATTATGGGAACAATATCATCGCTCGTGCGTACGTACGGATTACCGTCTCCACGACGCGATGAGATTCATTATCCATGTTAACCATTAAAGAATGATTATATAGTATATATAATTAATAATAATTATATATATGAAATAATAATGCTACTGTATTTATGTACATATATGTTTCATTTACTTAATTCCATTCAATTCAATAAGGAAACGAAAACAGTGTTCATGCGTACGTACGACCTACCATCTCCAAGAGGTTTGGTTACATACGAAGCATATCAGTCATAAGGTAAGTGATAATTTTGCAATCTCATTTTTATCCTAGATTTCTTATATGTAAGTATTTACTGGGGTTATATTTTTCAACCATGACCATAAAAATATTTTCATAAAGTTTTTAATATTATTCCATATATTTTTAAATTCATTTTTACCCCTCTTTACTTTTACTTTGTGTTATGGAAGGAATCTTGCTTTTAATTACCATACGTGGTACTTTTTGACTTTTCCATTAAAAGTACGAGGAGAATGTTTTTTTAACTTATACGGCATGAACTTATTTTTACAGTTTTGTAACGCCTTATTTTCATGAAGCTTACTCTAAAATATTTCATGACTATTTCCAAAAAAAATCCATTTCTTTTAAAATTTCATGGCATTTTGTGAAAATAAAATGATTTGGAAGAAAAAGGATATTTTCCTCAAGAATTCATTTCAAGTGTTTTATCAAAAACCATTTTCCATCTAATATGACATTATTTCATATGTGTATGTTTCAATTATAATGTCTCAATTATTTACATGGTTTCACTTTAATTATTATGAATTGATATCCATTTGTTTTATATGGATTATGTGATGATGGGATGATATTTATGAAACCCATTTTATTCTTTGGGTTATGATGAATGTTTTAAGTTTATTTTTTGGAATAAGTAAGAATGGTATCATTATGAGATGGGAGGGACTTATATCTCCCTCCAATGCATTGGGTAAAGATTTATATCTCAAGAGATATACATGGCCGGAACGGTAAGTTAATCTGGTTTAGGGATACAGGACTGGAACGAGGAGTGAACTCGATTCAAAAAGGGACTTTGTCCACTAAGATGGTCTTGGCAGCAATGCCTTGGCTACTGTGGAAATCATATCATGTGCTTAATGGTTTGACATAATTACATGTTTTATTCCCATTCAATTTTATCATGATTGATGTTCCATTATGATATATGCCTTACATACTTCCATGATTTATGTATTTGCTCAAGATTTTGATGTTTAGATTTTATGTTCAAGTTTTTGCATTGAAATGTTTATGGATTGTTTTATGTTCTCTATGTTTACCCTTACTGAGTATTTGAGCTTGCCTTTTTGATGTTTTCTTTTCCCCAGGATATAATGAAAGGTTTTAGGTAAGAAAACAAAAGGGGAAGATCTTTATGGGAGATTTTGAAGATCTTTCACCATGATTAGAAGATTATTTTTCTGAGTTTCCAAAGACACTAAAATATTATGGTCCTTGTGTGTTTTTTTGTTATGTATTAAGTATTTTTCAAAAGTAATGTAATGTACATATACGTCAAGTTTGGGGTCTCTATAGTTAATCTTTAATCAAGGTTAATAAGGGTAAAAGTGAGTAACATAAGGTGTCTTGAATTTTACTAAATTAGCTTAAAAACATATTTTAGAAGAAAATAATTATGTTTTACATTTATACCAACATTTACGACAAAACTTTCATCACCTAACTCTCATGAAATTTTACTCTTACCCCTTACCTAACATTCTAATGTCCCTATTTTTCACCTTTAGAATAAACTCACATCCATCCACTTTAAGCTAAACATTCACTTTTAATTCCTATTATACATATAACCATTTTACCTCTAATAAAATTAAATTAAATTTTTTTAATCCCTTGTTCCATGAATAATCCCTAAGTCATTTCCCAAGAAGTCCTCCAAGAGAAGGTTTAGTTTCTCAACATAAGTGTTATCCACTATTTAACATTTTTTCCTATTTCTTCCTTATCCAAATAAATTATACCCATTATGACTTAATTACATCATTAAAATAAGTTTAATTAAATTTTATTATGTTTATAGGAAACCCATTTTCTATCTCCCTCTCAACAATTGGAAAATTGAAAACATAGCTCATTTTACTTACAGACTACCACCTCCATGAGAAATGTGTTTTTTTCATAATAAACATACATTGATTGTTATAAAATATATTTGATCAATATATATGATATTAATTATTAATATATTTCAATAATATTTTCCTTAAAAAATAATATAGAAATTAACTATATTTATAAATTAATCTTTTGATATTGATAAATTACTCGAAACAAGATCATCATAGATCCCACTATCTCAAACCATGACCATAGTTTTTTCAAATGAACATAGTGATGAATAAATCATTGAAACAAAATAATTTAAATATATTTTCTAATTTATTAAATATGAACTTATTATCAACTATTGGGGTTCGATGTTGCCACTATGAAACATGTATGAAACAATTGAAATTACCAATATCTGAGGGTGTAAATAAATGATAACAAACTAGTTAATGTTTAAGGAATGAGTAAAATTAAAGAATATAAAAGGTTATAAATATTAACTATATTATAAAATATTTTATTACCATGGTTATGTTAATTATACAGGAGGCTAAATATATTTCATGGAAGTTGAGAGTAATAATATAAGGGTTTCTCATCTCAACATTCATCATTTGAGACATGTGTCATATTCATCACTTGTTTCTTTTTATGTTGTGTATATACTGAACTATGGATGCATTATATCATAAAAATCATAAAAATCAATGGATTTACAAATCCCTTTAATTTTTTCTCTTTCAAGGGGGTTTTGGCCCAAAGTTTACCAAAGTTGTAAGGGATCCTTTCTAATCCCATTATTAAATAGAGATTGTTATGAATGAATTTATATATAGGAAAAATTCTATGAACTTTTTCTCTAAGATCCTAACCATTTTTTCCTTTTTTTTTCTTTTTTTTTTCTTTTAGTTTTACATTTCATATCTAAATTTAATTTCCCCATAGTAAATAATTTTCCCAATGTGACACATATAATATAAACTAACACCACCTATCTTTTTCAATTAAGAATATTCCTCCCCTATGTCCATATTAATTATATTATTTTATATATTTTTTTTATCCATGTTTTAATAATTGAATAAGATCATTTTTTACAATTTGAATATCTTTAAAATGTTTTAAAGTAATCCTTTAATGTTTTACATAGGTATTTTTTATCAAAAGTGTGAAAAGAATATTTTTTAACATTTTCTATGTGAAAGCATTATTTTATGAACATTATTATTTATAAAGATTCATTTTCATTTTTTAAAATTATTTTTCAAATAATATCAATTATTACTATTTTATAAAAAGAAAAGTAATATTTCATATTATTTTTCAAAGTGATTTATTAATTAATCTTAAAAGGTGTTATTCATATATATCAATATCTTTTGATTATCCTTATATTACACTTGGAATATATTCTTATACTACCATTCACCTCCTTTATCTAGATGGATTATGAAATTTTCTATGTAAGATTTCATGAAACCCACCTCTTCCATAGGTTAATTATGTGATGTTGAAATATGAATGTTTTAATGTTTTTTTGGCACACATTGTTGGGTTTTGTGAAGTCTATTTAGTTTTTATGGGAGGGTACTTTCAGAAGAAGAATTTATGAAATAATATTTTTTTGAATGATATTTCTAATAGGAGTTGTGTATCTCGACATTTTAGAAGGCGTTTGGCTGAATCATGTTGTTTTGATGGTCTACTGAGAGTATTAGAAAGAAAATTTTGATACTCAGGAAGTATATATGTTCCTTAGTAGTCACCAAAAAATTTGAATGTGTAATAGTGTATTGGTTGTTTCCTTAGTAAAAAAAGGATGGCCATGAATCTCATAGGGTGGTGGAACCTATTTATTGGAATAATATCTTTATATATATGAGCTGGGGCTGGTTTTCGATATGAGGATATAAGATTAGAACTAATGTTATTCTCTTTAGTTTGAGGTTTGAAGTGAGTGATATTGAAGAGTTTTGTAATCTATTATACTGTCATTTATCATAGTGATTACAATGTTATCCTATGGACTTAGGACTCTCATCTTGTAACATCCCACTACCCTAAACCACTAATCAGTTCCCATATTGGCGGTCACTATTGTGCCTCAATCACATCTCTCCATAAACCAGAGGTTTTTAAATATTAAATAGGGTCTAAGGAGGTATTTTGGTGAGACTATACTCCCAATATCAAAGTGTGAAATCATAAAATAAATAATTAACATTATACACATCAGATTATATATGAAATAATAAATAAACTGGATATTTTATAAGAAATGAAATGTAATAACAAAGAGATGAGTAGTCATAAATCATACAAGATCGATCGCTCACTAGGCTGAACACATATAAAGAATGAAAATAAATTAGTAATTAAAGAAAAAAATAAAAAATCAAGAGGATTCACTATAATCCATTAGCCTCACCTCAACCCAATATATAAACAAATCAGAGTAACTCTAGCTGGATCCTGTAATCCTAAGCCTTGGCTTAACCTAAACTTCAAATAAGTGAGGGATGCTCAGTTACTCAAGTAGCACGGCTGCCTGAGAAGGGTGTGAGTACAAAACTCAGTAGTGATCAACCAATGTATTCATGTATTGTACCATCAATGTATTTATGTGATCAATAAAACAAATAACTATTGGAAATGAACAGAAAAAAAACAAAAAATACCTAATTCATATCGGTACTAGAATGGCTCTAAGAACGTTATGTGGACTGTTCCAACCCATGTACCAAGTACCAACTAAGAGGATCCTTAGGTCTCATACCCTGATCAACTATACCGACTTTATCCAGTGTCAAGGTTCCTATGAGCACATCATGATGATCATTCCTCCAAATATTACAAACCTAGGTCTCCCTAGTATACATATAAGTATCACAGACCTCCCTTGTGAGAGTTTTATTAACTCGGGCATAAGACTATAAGTATCACAGAGTTGGGAAATTATCTTATAAATATTTATCCTAGTATACAAGATCAAATTGAATCTCCAAATCCATTTAATCCCCACTAATAATATCACAAACCTCCCCTACTATATTTTTATCATCCAATGGCATAGCCCACAAGTCACATAGACCTCCCCTATGATATTTTTCTCACCTAGTAGTAATATAGACCTCCCCTATGGGAATTTTCACATCCATATATCATAGACCTCTCTAATGTATTTGTTTAGACATAAACAAATGACTGTTCCAATGGGTGTTTTTTAAACCATTAATAAAATATTACCCCTATGGTCATTTTCCAAAATTAAAGTAAAATTTGTACCCTATAGACATTTTCTAGAAAAAAAGTAAAATAATTCCCCTATTAATTTGTTTAAAAATAATATAATAAAGATATATCATATGGGAATTTTACATTTCAAAAGTAAAAAACCACCCCTATGGGTGTTTTCCAAAATGAAAATAAATGACCACCCCTATGGGAATTTTCTAACATAAAAATAAAATATCACCCAAGTAGGTATTTTCCAGTTTCATAAAAAATCTATCCTAAGGGATTATACCATGTCCATCATAAATAAATAAGGAACCATGGTTATTTTAATGCCTAAACTCATCAACACTACCCATACCTAAACCCATATTTCCTATGGTCTATTCACCTAGTATAAACACCTTTCAAAATTCCTCACAAGGCCTATAAGGGTGATACATCCCAATCCATCTCACACCCCACTCTTGGAGGTGTTCAAGGAATATAAGGTCATAGTTAAGGCCTCATTTATTAGATGTAGGGGAAGTTAGGACAGTGTAAAAGGTCCAATGTTTCTTTATCACTTGTTCATTCTAGGGGATTTTATTTAAAATTAAATTATTTATTTAATTACCAAACAACTGAATTAAATAGTTCCACACCCTCAATATCATGACTTAACATCCAAATTTATATGAAAGAAATAAAAAATATATAGGGATAGTATAAATACCACCTACCTCATTAGAATATTTTCATTTTATTTTCCAAAGTCCATCAGTTTCTAACAAGGTTCATCGTGGTCTATCCAAACTCATCCAACCATCCTGAGCTCTTAAATCATTCCCATCATTAAGAATTAATTAATTAAAACCAATGGAATTAATTTAAAAAATTAACTGAAAATAGGAATAATTTCCATTAAGTCACTGGGTATCCAACACTTTCCACTTCCATGAGAAACGTGGTGTTGGCCACCCTCACCACACCCATAAAACTAAACTAATCCAAAGCTACAACCTATTCCACCAACCAAATACCAAAATAATTTAATTTAATGAAAAAAATATTAATAAATTCACCATAGTTACATACCTCATAAAAATGGAAAACAACTTCTTGCTGACGGCATCTGGGGATTCCCTCATCACAAGAAGAAGAAATCCCTATCACGCTTATTTGATTACTTCATACTCTAGATGAATTGGAATAGAAATCCTAAATAAAATTCCTAAATAATTATATAATAAAAAGAGGATTAATGAGCATGAAGAGGTTTATCCTTACTAATATGAGTCTATAGGATCAAATAATGCCTCTATCTGTTGAGAAATGAGGGGGAAGGAGCTCCCAGAATCCTAAAATCATGGGAGGATGATGAAGGGGGAGAAATAGAGGGTATCATAATAAAAACAACATTTTTAAAACACTTGAATAATTTTCTTGGGGTCATTAATGGAATGAAACATGTTTTCACACAATGAGGTTTTGATCCAACACCCCAATACCACTTAAACTGATAGTTCACTACATGATAGCATGTGTCAAGTTTTGAATTCCACCCTACATCTCCTAAAAAGTTGTAGGTCCCTTCTGATCCTCCCAATAACACTCACATACTCTCTTTACACCTTTAATGACTCAATAATCACATAAAAACATAATTTAGAGGCATCCAAACCCTCATATTACCAACCCGAGCTCTTGTTCTCAAGATGAACTATCCCCCAAACAGAAAAATTCAAATTCCCTTAGGGATTTTCCAACCCATGATGATGTGGGTCATTATAAACTCCCTACCATGATGATTCTCATCCCTAAGAAACCATCTTAAATTTAAAATCATTTCCCCCAAACCTATCTCAGTTTTACATTCACCAAATACTCACTACTTCTTGGCTCGAAACACTAAACATGCTTCCGTTTCATGACTCCAAACAACAAACACACCATTCACTGGAATATGATATGCCTTCCCTCTATCAAAACAAAAAATTATATAGTGTTCATCACACATATCTCTCATTACAAACCATAGTTTCTTTAAATGATGTATCATTACACTTATAGTGATCCCCACTATAATACCTTGCTTGACAAGGTTGATTCAAAACTATGGTGATCCCCAACATTGTAATCGCCTACCGAAAATGCCTTTCCAATAGTCTCCCAACCTGTTAACCACGTCTCATATAATGCTCCCAACATATTTTCCCTCTCACCATGTCTAACCTCAATAAAAATAACCAATCATACCACACTCAACAGAATTTTCCTAAAACACTTTGTTTTTTCCACTGACACATGCTACAAAGAAACATTGATCTCCAACTTTGTGTTTCCACAACTAATCCCAATATTTGGGGTCTCACTCGTGGACCAAGACACAACACCAACTCTCCTTAATTTATAAGTGGTTTACCCAAAATGGTACCTTAATTACATTTATTCACATGATTCACCCCTCTAAACTATGTTATTAAACTAGGTTTTACCCCTTGAATCACGTGAAAAAATAGTTTCACCCCCCAAAGCATGCAACTAAATAGGGTTTTACCCCCGAAAACATGTCAAAAAACTAGTTTACCCCCAGAAACATGTCAATAAAAGGAGTTCCACCCCTGAATCACATGAAGAAACTCGTTCACCACTATATCATGTGAAAAAATAGGGTTTCACCCCCCCAAATAATGTCAAAAAATTGGTTCATCCCCTAAACTATGTCAAGAAATGGAGTTTCACCCCATGAAACATGTCATGAACAATGGCATGTCCAATAAATCACCCTCAAGTCACAGTGAGATCACCCCAAGCCTGATGTCAATGCACTGACTCCAATAAACAAATCATCTAAACAATTTTGGTATGTATATGAAACCATGTATAATTGGATTCATCTTCTCAACACTATCCAAGAACCACCCCAACCATCTAATAATCAATCCTAATATACCCATGACCCTACCAACATAGTATTGTTCCATCGTGGATGTAAGATCCTTATTTTTTTAGGTATGAATCCTTTTAATTTCAGTACAAACCTTTAGTTTTATCTAAATGGGAATGACTTAATAGGTCATGGAGGTTTTAGGAGTATTAAATAATGGTTTGGGGCTTAGAGTTATAGTTTTTAAAGAAGAAGGTTGAGTTGAATGGTTAAAACTTACTAACCATGTGGCTCAGCTATGTGACCCAGAAAGGGAGGAGCTCAGTTTTTTAAAACATGAAATAGAGGCAGCATGGCCATATGAAACTTATAATAAATTTCATGGGTAATTCATATGGTTTGTTCATGGTTTGTCTAACTATGAGCCTAGACTGTGTTGTGTGGGGGTCTTGGGAGAATTCCAAATGCATAGTTTGTGCATGATTTTTCAAACTGTGTGCATGAATTATGCGGGGTGTGTCTCCTTGACTAGTAGTCGTGTGTGGTTAGTGCATGATTTTTTTAACCATGTTACCAAGCTATGAAACCTATTAAAAATGATAAAAATTTCCATTTTTACTCCTTTACCCCTTAAAAATATTTCTTTCTTCCTCATACCTCTTTTGCACAGCAGACCACTATAGTAGCTCATCTTATTCTACCCTCTTAGGTTTCTTTTGATCCCCTTTTTATGAGCTTCAATTAAATAATTATTAGTTGTGTTGAATCTACCTCAATAATTCTACTACTCTTTTAACTTTCTTTCTCAGCTTCTCTTTCCATTTTCAGTAATATTTCCATGTGAGATTATATACACTATTTTTAGGTCGCTAGTCTAGTTTCTGCATTTTCTCTCACTTAATCCTAAATATAAAGATGATATTGGATGATTATTTTACTACTGAGCTAAGCTAGGTGGTCTACTACTTTTCCATAAAATTATAGTTGTTTTTAATTTTTCATTTTTGTGTTGCACAACAAAATTTTTACAAATTTCTTTCAAAATAGGTAATACATTCAATCAATTATTTAGACTATAACCTTCATGTTACTAAGAATGTTTGACATGGTTTTAGGTTGATGAACTCAACCTCAACCACCCCCTCAAGGTGATTTTTATTGAATTTCAACAACTATTGTTTTTTCCATGTGACTAAACCACCTCGTGGGTGTGTTGATCTTATTACTTTATAGTGGAATCCGTGAATGAATTAAATGAATTGTAATATGGAATGTACACTCACATGGAATCTTTTATCACTCCTAAGTGAATTTAATACTAAAATAATCCTTTTTGAAATTGTTAAATGACATGTTCACTTGAAATATTGATACTTAACTATTAAGTTTGTTTACTACTATGGGATTTTTTCCATTTAAAGGAGTGACCTGACTTGATCCAACCTTAAATTCTCAAGGGAATGCCTTAAGCACTCATAGAACACAACCCAGATTCACTAATGTGACTTCTAAGTGAGATACCACACTAGGGTATATTCAATGTCTTATATTAGTGAATGCCTCGACGTATCACTGACGATTCATCTTCATCTCCAGAAAATAGATTGTCGGGATTATCTCTTTGGACACATCTTGATTTCCTCGAACACACAATTCCATGGATTATATCCTTGGGATATGAATCATGATTAGCATGTTCTTAACATTTATGTGTTTCTTGGACTCAATTATAATTCTTTATAGTGGAATTTCAAGGGTTTATCTCTTGTATTACACTCAAACCACTATATCCAAGTTGTATTATTATTATAATGAGTTGGTTTGACCTTATAATGTCATGAAATCATTTTTTCACCTTGGATCCTATATTATTATATTATATATAATTTTTGACTATATTCTTTGTTTCCCCAGACAAACTTAATGGAATTATATTCAGATACATCCGGATTAGGCCAAAGTAGGTATGGTCGGCAAGGTTACCCATGTGGACCCTGATCTCGACACGGTTATTTTTTATCTATCACTTTTATATTACACTAGAACACTATCAAATTTTATATTCATAGGGTATATTTTTATTAGACACCAGTGGTGGTGTCTTCATGATTTTTAATCACGCCCTTTTTGGGCCACTGATTGGTACCCAGAAAGACTTCTTTGATGCAGGTAGGGATAAGGGAAAGCTTCCTACTGTATATTCTTGATTTCTTTTTAAGGGATATTGGAAGAAGATAACTAGTCTAGTTTTATGGATACTCATAAAGATAGTTTTTTTCTATTTTTTCTTTTTTATACATATATTTTATATATTTTTGTTTTCATGTATTCCTATTCATTTTTTATAGACATGACACAATCTGTATATGACACTGGATATGGATTTTAACTATTTATTATTATTGGGATGATTTACTTCTATTTCCCTATTTATATATTCTTCTCTTGTTTTTTTATATTGTTTCTACTGATTTATTTTTATTTGTCTCTATTTTTATCTACTATAGTAAAGGTTGTATGTTCTCCCCATTGTACTATCATAGACCCTTGCAACTAGTCAGTGGCATCTGGAATGTGGAAAATTATTGTTGAGGACATATGGATGATCAGGTTCGGTTACAACTAGGTCTGGGATATCAAAAATTGGTATCAAATGGGTTTTATTTTTTATTTTATAACTATTCGGGTTGGTATATAAGAGACTAGGATGTGTTGAAATTTGGTAATGAGTATATTCCTAGGAGTAGCTACACCATGTGTGAGGAAATTCCAAGTTACCAGGTATGGGGTGTATTGTTCAAGTTTTTTCCTATTATATTATCACTACTTTCACCGTTGGGTGACACACATGTTTAAATATGTTAAATTAGGCATTTTTACCCTTGGTCCCGAATGGAAATGGATTATTACCTCATGTATCATGGTAGGTTCATTGGTATTTATATAACAAGAATGTTCCATGTCATGTTTATTTTCATTTCCTGGATTCCTTTTACTTATCATGTGTGCCTTTATGGTAATACCTGTAAATTTTATAATGTTTCTTGTATGAAAAATAGAGAAATAATTAATTACTTAAAGTTTCTACATTAACCTTAATGAATTTTTACCACATATCTTGATGGTGGCACATTAACTAACCAATTATGATATGGTTAATCCATGTAAATTTAGTTACATGGACTGAAACATTATTTGGGTGTAATTTAATGGATTCCAATTATAATTTATAAATTTGTGCCTCTATAAATTAATATTGGAAATCTATAGGATTGTATCATCGTATATGGAATTTTTATATAATGAGACTGTATGTAAAATTCTGGTTATAGTTACATGAATTTTTAATTGTAACTAGTAAAGTTTTGAATTTATAACTTGGTAATGGAAACTCATCTAACAAAATCATTTTATAAACATAAAAATATTATTAAATTTCAAACTCTTTGAATAGATGGTTGTCATTAAATGGGGATTCAAATTAAAACTTATAGGGTGTTTCCCTCTATAAGATTCTATTGATACTCTATATAATGGATTCTCTATAACTAAAACTTGGAGTCTTACCAGTACCCTAAACTTAGATTTGAGTAGTTTGGTTAGTATGTTTTGGTAGTGATCCCTTATACCTGTCTTGTTTTAAATTGGTGATCTCTTCTACCTAGTATATATTATAAGGTGTGTGCTTGGAATTATAGGGTTATGCCTCTATGATAGCCTTAAGTCAAATTCTAGGAAGGTGTTGGTGACCATGCTCCTAATATGGTGGGACCTGACGCACCTATAGTGCCACTAGTGGAACCTCTAATTGTACCACCTACAATACCCATACTAGGCATTGACACTCACCTTCAAGAGAGATTCTTATTGTTGGTGTATTCTATGGAATGAGTTTCATGACCAGTACCAACTATGTTAGGCTTGACAAGAGAGTTCTAGTAGCATGATCCACCTACTTTTTTGGGGAATGGTGGCCCCTATATTATTGAGTCATAGCTATAGGACATTCTGTCTATCATTAACCATATGGAGGTTCCTCTAGAAAGTAGGGTCAGGCTTGAAGATTACATGCTTCATGGATTTTCCAAGTGCTAGTGGGATGTTATAAATCTATAATATCAGCATCAAGGAATTTTTTGAAGGGATTTACAATTTATCTTCTAAAATTATTTATTTTTAGAGACATCGAGAGTCAATCGAGCTAAAGAGTTCACAAACCTGGAGTGGGGAACTATGTTTGTTAGGGACCGCTCAGCTTTCTTCACTGATCTCTAGTGTTTCCCCCCACCTTTATTGGTGATGAGTTATCTAGTGTGAGGTTATTTGAGGATGGGTTTAGGTATTCCATTAGATCTCAAGTGAATATCATATAAATTGCTACCATATCTGAGATTGTAAACTAGACCCTTATCTCTGAGCACAAATTAAAATAATATGAGGGTATAGGTCATCGTTTTTCTACACCAAGATAGGGAATTGGTTCATCTAGTGGTAGGAAACGTTGCATTTAGACCTCTCATGAGGGTAGTGGTAGTAAGAGTGTATGCACAGACAAATATATGGTATGCCACCAGTGTGAGAGGTAAGGGCACATGAATCCTGGGTGTGAAAAAAGCCCAATTTATTGTAGATCATGTGGATGAATGGTCCATATCTATATATTTTTCTAAACATTTCCTCTAGTCCTCAGTGGGAGAAGATTCACACCACCACAACAATATGGAGTGCGATCAATAGCTCTATTCCAGTCTGGGAGCTGGATTACCACCAACGGATTAGGACAAGAAGGAGTTTGTGGCCAAGGAAGTTAGACATATGATGTTTAGCATTATTAGAGCATACCTTCTCAGGGATTTCAGGATGTTTCATTGGGTTTTGGATAAATCTAGTTACATGCAGTGCATCCTATTCATGAGGAGCGTAGTTTCAGGTTATCTAAAGCACAAGATAAGATCTTAGGAGTCTCAAATTTGGAATCTTCCTTGTTTAACACAACTGATTCATGATCATTCATATCTATAGATATAATAGGGACCTTGGACTTGAAATTGATTACTTTTGTGGGGTGATGACTCCTAATACATGGTTGGGAATGTGAACATAAAGCATTCGCTTATACAAAGAGTATACCCTAAATATCAGAGATTATCGTTTATTATGGAACATTTTTCCTTGAGATGATAGGTTTTGATATAATTATCAGGATGGACTGGTTAGTACCTTATCACACCCATATTTATTTTTACCATCAAAATGTGTCTTTTATGTCCCCTGAGAGTGATAACTACATCTATAAGGGATAATGGGATGTCTAGAAAATTCGATATAGACCTAAGAATCATGGGTTGGAAGGAGTTTCATCCATATTTCTAGACCAATTCTTAATGATAGAGGAATATGGAAGTCTTTTTTCCTCTAGTGGTTGACCAATTCAAAGATATTTTTCTGATGACTTTTTAGGGCTACCCTTTAAGAGACATGTTGAGTTCAACATTGAGCTTATTATAGGAGTTGAACCAGTATCTATTACTCCATATAGTATGGAACCTATTGAGATTCCAAAACTCAAGAGGTAGTTAGAGGACCTAGAATCCAAAGGGTTTATATGACCCAATATTTCTCTTTGGGGTCCATCCATGATTTTCACTAAGAAGTTGGATGGGACCTTTAGACTATGTGTACATTATCAAAGGTTGAATCAGCTTACAATTAATAACTGCTACCCACTTCCTCATATAAGTGATATCCTTAACTATCTCTGAGGAGCTAGGGTCTTCTTAAAAATTGATTTGAGATCAAGTTACCATCAAGTGAAAGTTAGGCCCTTGGATATACTATGTATGCCATTCCAAATAAGGTATGACTTGTATGAGTATTTAGTTATATCATTCAGTCTAACTAATGCACCCACTATTTTTATGGATTTGATGAATCAATTTTTACAAACATAGATGGATTATATTGTGGTTTTTTGTGGATTATATCTTAGTGTATTCACAGAATTGGCATGGTCATGTCAAATACCTTGACATCATATTGATTACACTGGAAGAGCACTATTTTATGATAATCTCAAAAAATTCCACTTATGAATTGATAAAGTTCACTTCCTAGGTCGCATTATATCAGAATCAGAGATATATTGTGATCCAGTGAAGGTGATATTTTTTGTTTTCTAGGATCATCCCAAATACATCATTGATATAAAGAGTTTCTTGGTTCTAGCTAGTTACTATCGAAATTTCATTCAAAATTTATCATGTATTGCAGCACCACTTACGGAATTGGCCAAGAATGGTGTCAGATTTTCATGGTATGAAGTTTATGAGGAAGCCTTTCTGGAGTTGAAATGAAGTTTTACCTCATCACTGATCCTGATATTACCAAATTTGGGAAGAGGATAAATAGTTTATTTTGATGCATTTGGTATCAGTTTGGGAGTTGTTTTGATCCAATGGGAATGATTCATGGTGTACAGGTCTCATTAGTTGATAATCGAAGAGCATAAGTACCTAATACACGAACTTGAGTTAGAAGTAGTGGTTCATTATCTACATTGTTGAAGACATTATCTATCAGGATAATAGTTCATCATATACATGAACCATAAAATTCACAAATATATATTCACTCAGCAGAAATACAACCTCTGATAGTAAAGATGTGTTTAATAACTTTATTATTTTTTATTTTTTATTGATTATATTATTGGTAAGGGAAATGAAATCATTAAATCTTAGATTCAAAAGACTCAAAATAAAGTTATCCAATAAGATATTAGTGAATGGAAGTTGATGGATCTTCTTTCTGAGATGCATCTAGAAGTTCAATAATTTCATGGTAATCCTATCCTTATAGCTTTAATAGTGAATTAATCACTTTTAGACATAATGAAGAGGTGACAGCTTTCAGATTTGAAATATTCATCCTCATGGAAAGTGTTTTAGGTGAGGACCCACCACTCGGTTTGACCATTAATGAGGATGAGATTCTGATTATCCATGGGAATGTCTAGGTACCTGTAGACATGAAAGATGAGTTTATATGGGAATCTCATGCTTCTAAATAGGTAGTAAATCCAAAACTAACCAATACGTACCATGACTTACACTTCTGGTATTGGTAGACTCATAATAAAAAGAAAATAATAGGTTTTATTATTCAATGTTCCACCTATCGGTAGCTGAAGGTGAAACAAAAATGATCTTTTGGTATTTTATTGTCATTTTTCATCCCAAAATAAAAAAATAGGATTACATCACTATGGATTTTATGATGGTATTACTAAAATAACCTCGATGGAGTGACATTGTATGGGTGATTGTGGACAATCTGATGAAGGTCACCCACTTTTTTCCTATTATGGAGACCTTCTCAATGGATTAAATTTTAAGGCTTTATATCCAATATAGTATATGCCTTCATGGGATTTCATGTACCATTATATCATATCTGGAAAATTGATTCACTTCTCAGTTTTTAAAGGGTTTAATAATCTTCTAGGTTTACAAGTGCTTATAAGTATAACATATCACCTATAGACCGATGGCTAGTTTGATTGTACTATATATGTGTTAGAATACATGCTTAGATAATTTGTCCTTGAATTTGGAGGTTCTTGTAAAAAACACTTATCTCTTATTGATTTCACTTATAATAATAGATTTCAATCAACTATTCATATGGCTCTATATGAGGTGCTCTATGGTAGTCATTTTTGTTCACCTCTGTATTGTTTAGAGTCAGTGGACGAAGCACTATTGGTACCTTATCTCATTTAGGATACATCGGAACCGATACTGATTATTAGGAAATGTATGGCTACATATCAGTATAGGAATAATTCATATGTCGATCATCACCAGTGACCTATGAATTTTAAGGTGTGGGATAGATTATTCTTTCATGTTTCTCTTATATTTGGTCATATATGGATTCAGAGGCAAGAAAAGCTAGTTTCAAGGTTTGTTGGACCTTTCAATATCTTGGAGAGAGTTGGGTTGGTATCCTATCATATAGATCTTCCTCAAAGGTATTGGGACATGCACAATTTCTTCCATGTTTCTCATCATTTCTATTATCATTACAAAACATATCATGTCTTTGAATCTAAGGATGTTTGGTGAGAGGGTGATGATTCTTTTGAGGACTATCCAGTTTTTGTCATTTCTTGAAGTAAAAAAGGCTCTTCGAGGTAGGTCAGTTCCTCGGGTATGTGTGTTATGGTAGTACAACCATGTATAGTATGAGACATAGGAGAGATAGGCTATTGTACTTTCTTAGTGGATATAATTATTCTCATATGCAGATCAAGAACCCTAATATGGGAAACTTAGGGATGAATTGTTATAAGGAGGGAATTTTGTAAGATCTCAATTTTTCATTGAGGAATTAATCCTTTTAATTTTAGTATAAAACTTTGGTTTTATCTAAATTGGATTTACTAAAGAGGTCATGGAGTTTTTTAGATCATTCGGGCTTGGTTGAGGGCTCAAAGTTAAAAAATTTAAAGAAGAAGGTTGAGGTGCACAATTAGTGATGGTTGGTACTAACCATTCGGCTCAACTATGCAGTCTGGAAAAGGAGGACCTTGGTTTTTAAAACTATGTAACAGAGATTGTATGGTTGTGAAAAAACCTATAATAAATTATATAGGTAGTTCTCAAGGTAAGATCACATTTTTTTCTAACTATTCACCTAGACCAGGTGGTTTTGGGGTCTTGGGATAGTTACAAATGCATGGTTTGTGTGTGGTTTTTCAAACTATTTGCATAAACCATATGGGGTGTGGAACCTTAGATAGTAGGTGAAAATGGTTGCGGCATTTTTTTTAACCATAAATCCAAATTGTGTTCCATATTAAAAACCCTATAAATTACCTTTTCCACCTCTTTTCTACATAAAGCTATTTCTTTCTTTTTCATCTCTCTTTTTCACAATAGACCACCATGGGAGCTCCTCTTCTTATTCCACCCTTGGTTTCTTTGTATCCCTTTCATCTAGTCTTTTATTTGATATTTTTTAGTTTCATTGGATCCCCTAGATAATTTTAGTACTTGGTTACCTTCCATTCTAAGTTTATCTTTTCATCTTTAGTGTTATTTCTATAAAAAATTATATACCCTATTTTTAGGGTGTTTTCTAGTTTCTCCATTTATTTCATTACATCCTAAATTTGAGGTTGGTAATGGAAAAGGAGTCTACTATCTATATGAAGTAGGTGATAAACTACTTTTATCTAAAATTTTATTTTTTATAATTTTTCACCATTGTTCCACACACCATACTTTCCTAACATTTATTTTAAAATGGTTAATACCTTGAATTATTTATTTATACCAAAACATTAATGTTTTTATCCCCTTTGACATGGTTATAGGTTTAATACCTCAACCCAAACCACCCCCTCATAGTGGGTTCGACTAAATTTCAATGACTGTTTTTTTACCTTGTGACTAAACCACCCCAAGGTTGTGTTGATCTTGCCACTTGATAGTAGAATCTATGAATGAATTAAATGAGTTTTAATATATAATGTATAATTGCATGGCCCCTTTTATCACTCATAAGTTAATTTACTACTAAAATGAACCTTAATTGAATAGGTAAATGGAATGTTCACTTGAAATATATATACTCAGTTGTTGATCTTTTTTAATACTATGGGCGTTTTTTATTTAAAGGAGTGGTCTGACTTAAGATAGCCATGGATTCTTGAGGGAATTACTTAATAACTCATAGGATTCCATCCTAATTCATTTATGTGAACTCTAAGTGTGATACCATAATACTTTTCATTTCATGTATTATTTTAGTGAATTCATCAACATATCACTAATAATTCACCTTCATCTTCAGAAAATAGAATTCCATGATTATCTCCTTAGATTTATTTTGATATCCTTGAATACATGATGCCATGGATTATATACTTTGGCTCTGAAACATTTTTATCTTGTTATTACCTTGGATGTGTTACTTGGAATCAGTTATAAATATTTATGGAGGAATTCCAAGGGTTCATCCCTTGGATTACTCTCAATCCCCTATATTCAAGCTTCATCATTGTTACTATGAGTTAGCTCGACCTTATAAGGTCATTGATGTCTTGGTTTCACCTTAGATCCTGCATTATTATATTATATGGACTTGTTGAATGTATTCCTTGGTTCTCAATATAAACTTAATGATATTATATTCAGAGACATTCATCTGAGGTCGAAGCAGGTATAGTTGGCCAGGTGACCCATGAGGACACTGAGCTCTATGAGGTTATTGTTTATTCACTACTTTTATATTATACCTACACACTATTACATTTTATATTCATAGGAAAGAATTGTATTATATGTATTTGGTGGTGGACTATTGATTTTTGCTCACACTCTGTTCAGATCATCTATTGGTACCTGAATAGACTTCTTAGATACAGGTGGGAATAAGGGAAAGTGTCCCTCTATAGGTGCTTGATTCCTTTTTATGGGATCTTGGAAGTAGATGATTAAGCTAGTGCTCAGGATTCTCATAGAGATATTTTTTTCTTTTTATTATTTTTTTAAACAAGTATTGTATATATTCCTGTTTCAATGTATGCCTATTCATTTTGTATAGAAATGACAATGATTTACTTCTTTTGGCCGATTTATATATTCTTCCACTGTTGCACTATATTTTTTATACTAGTTTATTTATATTTATCACTACTCCTATCTAATTTTATAAATAGGTTATAGTCTCCCCACAATACCATCATAGACCCTTGCTACTAGTTGAGAGCCTCTAGTGTATAGGGAGTCATGCTGGAGGCCACAGGTTCAACCATTTTCAGTTACTTATGAGTGAATCAGGTCTAAGATGGTATAATAGATCATTCTTTATCTCTTACCATTTAAAATGGATGAATGTTACCTTATCAATCATACCTAATCACTAACATAAAATATTAATTAGTACCTATTATTGGCTCATAGGAATGTTAATCATGGAAACTGATGAAGTTCTAATGATAATGAGGGTCATGCCTTCAAATGGTCAATTATACACTCTCCATTATATGGATTATTTTATACCACTCCTCGAGCACCACTTCAATAGGTTCCATTATCAAACATTGTTGCTCCTCCCAATTTATACTCATCCATTTCCAACACAGGACACCATGCCTCCTAGAGAATAAATTTCAAGGCCCACACCTAGATTTATCATACCACATAATACTATCCATTTTGATGTATCCTATACCATGTAGGGACATTTATCACCATCATAAATCCATGGGCAACCAATCCCTCCAACATCACATCAAATTTCATCAATCCTTAACTCACACACAGCTTCTCACCAACTTTAAAACTCAATAGCATTATTCATATTCAGCATATTCTACCTCAATATAATCTAAAATAAATGGTTGTATACTCCCATACCACTCGATTGATGAAACTTGACTCTTAATCTCGTGAGTCACACCTCATCAAACTAGGATGATGTTCCAAAACCACTGATCATGATTTAGGGCATGTTTATTCATAAATCTAAGTACATATTGAATATTCTCATCCAAAATCTTGATATATCACTCATTTTGAGTCCAAACATATGATTATCCACCACCTTAAACCATTCAAAGTCACGAGATACCACCCACACCCTTACACATGCAACCACACATTTATTAATAATAGGGTCAGGTACCCTAATAGTACTTACCTTCAAAGATAGCCTCAATACCAAAATTAAAAGAACCCTATGCCATTTACATCCCAAAATAACAAGGCATCATCTGTGAATTTCCTCAAACCCCCATCAAGGGTATTATCATATGTTAGGCACCCCTATGATCAATAAAAAATCACATCACTAGGGCCTTCATCTCCCATATAGTCATTCTCAAGGTATATTGACTCATAAACTACATCTAGTAGCACCTAACATGAACCAGTAGTAACTCTAAGCACCCACATATTCTCCCCAAATCTAAATAAAGCACAAGGTTAGGCTAAACTCTCACTTAGGTTTCCCTCAACAAAAAACAAAACACTCACCCACTAAGGTCCAAGTCAGGTCTAGAGGTATCTAGGTCTCCCACCTAACCCATAGGTCAAGTCTCACAAAAATCCTAAACCATGTGGTTTTAGCCAGACTCACATCTCAAAAAACCCATAGCATCCAATGTACCCATGATAAAAACTATCATCCAACTCATGGGTCTCAACCAACACAGTTAGATATCACATAAAAACCCATCAGCCATCAGGAACTAGTTATCACCAATCAACCACCTATGGAACTACTCCATCGAGGATCAAAACTCAACATCCCATTCTTTTAATTATTAATGTAATAATCCTAGAAAAATCATATCAAAGAACCATAGACACAGGTTTTGGTAAAATAGATTGTCAATCCTAGCTATACAGAAAAATACTATATAGGTTGTTACTAGCGCTTTAAATAACTGAACCTAGATAATGAAAATGAATTAGAGGTTTCTCACTAAGGAATCCTCTACTTGTATCGACCCACTGGGGGAAATCAATGTCCCATACACCAAGGTATTGTACCATCTTCATCCTCATTGGGAATATCACCATATATCCATATGACCTACCATGATAAATAAATAAATACACAATTCTTTCAAAGTGATTATAATGTCACCAAGTACTTATATAGAAAAACATTTTATGATAAATTTATAACACTTTAAACAACTAAGCCTATCATCAGGGATAAAAATCACCCATGGGTATGCGTACATGACATGAAGATCCTACATTCATAATCATGATATATGAGATGTATTTTACCTCTATAAGATAATAGATAAAATATAATAATTAGATTCTTTCCGATGTGAAAAGAGATAAAAATCAATAACTCATAAATTATAAATCTCAAACTATTTGTGCATTACATGAGGTTAAAATCATATCACTTGTAACATCATAAATCCATAACATTAATCTCATCCCTGGACACTCGGACTTCCTACCGGAATATATGTTCATAATGAACTAGCCAGATATCTATCACAAGCTCTAACATGTTCCTAAATCTCTTGACCACTGAGTATCAAATAGTAAAACGAATATAAACACTTTTATGGCACTTTTTAACACACCACAACCTTGAACCACTAATCTATGCCCAAACTGGTGGTTGCTACTATGCCTCAGGCATGCCTCCCAATACACTAGAGGCTACCAACTAGTAGTGGGGGTATAAGGAGGTATTGTGGGGAGACTATAACCCTATATCAGAGTGTGAAATCATAAAATAAATAACTAAGTATCATACACATAAGAGTACATAAGAAATAATAAATAAACTAGATGTGCTATAAGAAATGAAATGCAACAACAAATCCCCAAGAAGTTATATAGAGTACATGATTGGTCATCCACTAGGTTAACCACATATAAAAAATGAAAATAAAATAATAAGTGAAGACCAAAATAAAAAATAAAAGAGGATCCACTATAATCCCTAAGCCTCACATCTTCCTAATCTCCAAATCCATTTTAAACTTCTCCTGCTCGATCGTGTAATCTCATGCCTCATCCCAACCTAAACCTGCAATAAGTGAGGAGTTCTCAGGTGCTAAAGTTTCAAGGTTTACCATGAAAGGTGTGAGTACAAAAATCAGTATGGAACCAACAATTTTGTCTTGTACTATACCAAAAATGCAGTGATATTTTCATGTGATGTCCTTTGTACAATAAATAACTGGTAAAAATAAATAAATAAAAAACAACCAATAATACCTACTTTGGACAGATGTCATAATGTCTCTGAGCACATCATGTGGACCATGCCAACACATATACCAATTACTAACAATGTTAATCCTTAGGACTATGAACCCAATAAATCATACCTACTTTTTCCAGAGTAGGGTTGTCTTTGATCATATCATGATGACTAAACCTCTCGATATAATAAACTTAGGTCTCTTAATTATATAGATAAGTATCACAGAACTCCTCTATGGGAGTTTTATCAGCCTAAGTAAAATCTTTTAAGGATCACAGACCTGGGGAATGCTTCCATAAATCTCCTTCCTAGTATACTAAATCAATCTATGGCTTCAAATCTATGGTACCCGCACTAATAGTATCATAGACCTCCCCTACGGGAGTTTCCTCAGCCAAGGGCATAGGTCACAAGTAACTGAGACCTCCCCTATGGTATTTTTCTTATCTAGTGGTAACATATTTCACCCCTATGATAGTTTTATTGGACAAATATCACAGACCTCCCTAATGGAAATTTCTAAACATAAATAAAATACACCCCATATAAAAATTTACCAAAACATAAATAAAAGTCCAAACATATAATTTTTTTACAAAATGAAATTAAAATACAACCCCAATGATTTTTTTTTAAAAAAATTAAAATACTTAACCTTTGTGTGATTTATAAAAAATAGCATGCCACCCCTATGGGATTTTTCTATTTTAAAAGTAAAAGACCACCCCTGTGGGAATTTTCCAAAATGAAAATAAAAGACTACCCCTATAGGTATTTCCAAAATGATAATAAAAGACTTTCCATATGGGTGTTCCCATCTTTATAACAAAATTATCTTGAGGTTGTATACCAAGTCCATAATAAAGAAAAAAGGAACCAGGGATGGTTGAATACCTAAACTCATCAGCATTAACCATAACGAAGAACATACTACTTATGGTCAATCCACCTATGCTAAACACCTTTAAACAGTCCTCACAAAACCTGATGGGGTCATACATATCAATAAATATCCCCCCTCTTGGAGGAGTCTAATGCATGCAAGGTTATAGTCAAGGATTTGGCCATCGATATCGAGGGAAGTCAAGCCAGTGCACAAGGTTCAACTTGTCCTTCACACTTGTTCATTACATGGGCATTCATTTTAAGTTAAAAAATTCATTTAATTACCAAATATCTAGATTAAATAGGTCCACACCCTCATCTTCATGACTACGCATCCACATGAATATTGAAGTGCACTGTGTTGCATTTGTTGTCAATGAGACATGAAGTTGTCTTGGAATGAATGGAAGTCAAGGAATGTCAAGATGTGAATGACAAAGGTTGTGATGGTGTTGGTGGTAAAGGAGAATGGCCATGGTACTAAGATGCATGTCACTTAGGAGATTCACTAAGTGGCATTGGAGAATATGGTTGAAACATTCTCCATGAAAATCAGACGATTGTTGAGCTGGTCTTAAAGTTCCAAGAACTTGTATCAACTTGATACAATGTCACAACAATGATAGAAGACCATGCATTGTATTGACAATGCATGAGGAGAAGAAAGGAGTTCCATCCACAACTACTAAGTGGATGATGTGCATTAATGAAGTCCATGCACTATCACTTAGTGCATGTGAACATGAAGATGACCCAATTTGATCTCTGATTAGATCAACAAAAAGAATGTTGAAGAACAATGTGATTCAGGAGTTCGGTTGATGAAGATCCTTGAGAATTCTCTCCTAAGTAGAAAATGAGATGATGAAGAAGAATCATAAATTGAGGAGTTGTTTCTAATCAAGTAGATTAATGTTTGAATTCTCAAGAAGAAGAAGGATGATGAATTCTAATGAAGAAGAAGAAAAATGTAGAAGAAGAAATAAAGAGGAAGATGGCTTGAATGGCACTTGGTTTGGCAATTTGTATATGGAGTGAATGGAACTTGGTTTGGCAATTTGTATATGGAGTACTTTGTTTTTATACAAAGGATTCATTCTTTCCTTTGTCAAAAATATAGCCACCAAGGAGGCCAGCCGAGGGTCATCACCCAAGGCACATGTGGGACTCAAGGTCACCACGCCCATGGGGAACCCTCAGGCCAAGGCAGCATCCCTTGAGGCAGGGGCGCACCCGTAGGACACCGCAAGGGCGCCTGGGGCACGCCCGGAGGAGCGCGGCAGGGGGGCCGTGTGTAAGACCCCGAGGGCACGCAGTGGTGAAGCTCGTGCACCCGGTGTGTGCATAGTGGGCGCTAGGAGCGCGCCCGCAGGAGGCATGAGTGGGCGCAGAGCGCGCCCGCAGGGAGAACTCGGTGCGGGGCGGCACCGAGAGGGGAGGAGATTCAACTAGCCGTTCATGGGAGCGCCAGGGTAATAAACCGCGGAAAAATCGGAGGCCGTTTCGATGTGGGACGCGGATTTTTTCCGCGGGAGTGATCCTGGCCGCCCGATCGATCGCGCGCCAGATCTCAGCCGCACAACTGATCCGCGGCGAGGCGATCTGATCTAGGCCGTCCGATGTATCTCCATCGCCTGATCCGACGGCCGTGGCTCGTCTTCCACCTCGAGCTTGAGCCGAAGCCACCCGCGAAGCCGCCGCTGAACCAGGAGTCTCCCGACGACAGAATTTGAGTTCCCGGCCACCGCTGATCGAGCCGAAGCCTCCATTGTGATCGTCTGGCCTCTACGAACATGATCATGCATAAAAATATACTTTCATGCAACAAATGAGGAAATTCTATGAAGGCCGAGGCAAACGAAGTTGCCGAGGCATCGGGTGTTCGTGTTTTGCATGGGATGGCCTAAACAAAGGCCATGCACACGTTCCGCGACTCTTGCATGAGAAGGAGTGAAAAATAAATGGAACCCGCGTGAACAGAGAGAAGAAAACAAGATTTAAGGAAATCTTGAAATCCCGAAATCTTCGGGAGATTAAAAGATATCCCATGCGGAAGTCTTGAGGATTCTCTGCCTATAAAAGGAGAGGCCGAGACCTCATTATAGCTTGCTGATCCTTTGTATATTTGAAGTCCCGTGAGAGCCTTTTGTGCCTCGTGAAGTTTGGAGCTCCGCGCAACCTACTTGCGCGACGAAGCATCCCGAATCCACCCTTGGCTTCGTGAAGTCCCTTTTGTGCATATTTGCGCAAAAGAAGTTGGAGAAGACCCTGCGCGCATCCCTTGCGCGACAGGAAGGAGCCGAGCCGCACACTTGCGTGCTCAAGGCCATTACCCTCTCTGCCCGCGAACTTACACGGCAGGAGGAAGTCACCGCGCCCCCTGCGCGGTAGGAAGGTGTTGCCACACCCTGCTCAGGCCCTTGTGCCCTTGCACTTGCGCGCCTTGAAGAAGAAGTGAAGTCCCGAGGCCATATCCAATGTGTGTGCAAATGGAGTAAGAGGACCCGAGGCAGTCCCTCTTGTGTGAACAATGAGAAGGCCGAGCCTTGTTCTTGTGTGCAAAGTGAAGGAAGAACACCCTACGGGCAGTAGGTGTGCAAAGCAAGAAGACCCGAGGCATAGTGCCTTTTGTGTGCAAGATTAAGTGGAAGGCCAAGTGTGTGCCAAGTGGTTAGAAGACCACACTTATTAAGTGTGTGTGCAAAGTGAGCAATAAGTTGGCCGAAGCCTAGGTGTGTGCACAAGAAGGGAAGAAGGCCATAGGCATTTGTGTGTGCAAAAGAACTAAAAGGCCGAACCTAGTGTGTTCACTAAAAGTGTAAACACCTAGAAGTAAAATAAGGAGTGACCCACACTAAAGTAGAACACACTCTAAGTGTGTAGACAAATTGGATAAAGTGTGTGAAGGAGGAAGAAGGTGTGTGCTTAAAGTGTTACACCCTTTGTGGGTCTACTGCACCAAGAAGAGGAAAGAGGAGGTGCATGCATGCATGCATGCACATGCACACGTGAACAAAGCCAAATCTGGTTGTGTGCATCTGAGTTGACCAAGACCAGAGGATCTTGAAGAAATTGAGAAGGCCATGCAGTCAGTGCATGAAGTTGATGTGAAGTTGAGACTGAGCCAGACTGAAGTGAAAGATATTGTTTGTCTGAGTTTGCAGTAGATTGAGAAGAGCCTGATCAACCACAAGTGATCAGAAGAGAAGAGCAAGGCCAGCAGTCTTTATCCCAGACTGCTGAAGTTACTTGAAGAAGAGCTACTCGTGTGACTCGAGGAGCCAGGAGAAGACCCTGTGGGACTCAGGGAGAAGAAGTCTCCAGTGGGATTCTGGAGCAGGCCAGTGGGACTCTGGTAACACTGTGGGACGCAGTATAAAGACCCTCCTGTGGGACTCAGGAGAGATACAGTGGGACTCTGTATCGACCATTGTAATTTTAACAGGTTATAATGGAGAATCCATGCTTGGAGAGCATGGCAAGGATGTAGGCCTTTGGTGCCGAACCTTGTAAATCCTTGTGTCCTGTGCCTTTTCATTACTGCATTATCCGGGAAAGGTTGAGAGATACAAGAAGAGTGGATCGAGGCTTTAACCAGCCATAGAGGTTTAATTGATTAAGAATCAATTAGTAAAAAGTTTTAAAGGATCACTGATTCACCCCCTCCCCCTCTCAGTGATTCACACTGATCTGGGCACTTCAATTGGTATCAGAGGGAGGTTACCTCTAAAAGATCCAAGGGAGTCTTTATGGAGTGCAGATTTGAGGAAACGAGCGACCAGCCTCAAATGGAGATATCTGTCAAGACTCAGAAAAACAGAATGAAGAAACAGGCAAAGAAGATGAAGAAGAAGGTTGTTGCAATCAGAGAAACTTCTTCTATGGAAAGAAATGTGAAAGTCACATCAGATGACAATTCCTTTTATCATTCTTCTGATGAATCATGTCCTAGCTGTGATGAAGTTGAAACAATGAATGATCTTCAGAGTGCACTCAAATATCTTCAGAAGACAGTTCCCATGGAAGTGGCAAAGTGTATAGCTACAGGCATCCATGATCTTCATGAAGAAAAATCACAGTTAGAAGAAGAAGCCAATGCTATGGAAGATCAGCTGGCTAAAAGGGTTGGCATAACCAACACTCTCAGAAAGTTGGTAAATGCCAAAGATGAAACAGTATCTATTTGCAATGAAAGATATGAAGACACTGCTGAAGAATTGCAAAGAAGCCTTTCTGAGAAAGAATTCTTTAAAGTAATAATCAAAGATGTTTACCATGCACTAGAGAAGAGGCATAGAGTATCAATGGTTGTTAAAGATGCTCAACTTGAAGACAAAGTAAAATTGGTGAAGGAGCTGGACAATTCATTGCAAGAATTGAAGAAGGTGCATGAAGACCAGATGAAACAACTGGTGGAGAATTGCGAAGGAAAGCTAAGAACTGTTGAGGATGAGAAGAACTCCCTTAACATGAAATGCTTAGAACTAGAGGTGATATTGAAAAATCTGCAATCACCCAAAGCTGAATCCTCCCAGACAGCTGGAAGAAGAAATGTTGCTACTCAAGTGAGCTTTGAGAAGGATGATTCTAAAAGAAGGGCATCCTCTAGTGAAAGTGCAACATCTTCTAAGAATAAGGTTCAATCCATCTGGATGAGGAAGGTGAAGAAGCAGGGCTCTCCTGAAACAACACAACTTGTCAAGAAAAGTACCCAGCAATCAGAAGTACACAAGAGGTCAAGATTTGTGGGTCAATGTTGGTGTTGTAACAAGTATGGGCATTGTGCAAAGGATTGTTGGTACAATCCACTGAATGCCAAAGCACAGAGGAAGCCCATGCCTAGGGGGAGCAGGCCAGAAGAAAAGAAGCAGCATCCACAGGTCCAGAGACATCTGTTTACTGCTAACAGATTTGGATTGCTTGACAACATCTGGGATGTTTGCAAAAGTGGTCAAAATGATACATATCAATCTCTGAATGTATCCGAAGCTGGAATGAAGAGAAGATCACTGAACCTGGCTAAGAGAGATTCCTTGGGAAGCAAGCAGAAGAAAGTGGAAGATGCTCCCAAGAAGATTTTGAAGAATGAAGAGAAGTCCTTGGAATTGAAATCCAAGAAGGGTGATGCATCCAGTAGGACCACCAAGAAAATATGCTTCTACTGTGGAAAGAAAGGTCATACCATGGATCTTTGCAAAAAATCCATGGAAATAAATAGAAGCCAACTGAACTCAAACAGACAATCAATCCAAAAGAAGCAGAAGGGATTGATTGAAAACAAGTTGCCTAAGAGAGGTAGCTTGACAGCATCAAAGGAACCATGTGAAACTTCCAAAACTGAGGCCACTCTTCCAAATGATTTACTTGTCATATGGCCACACCAGTTGCAACTTGCCAGAGAACTACAAAGAGTTGAAGATGAAGCTCTGGAAATTGCTAAAGCAAAAGGGAAGAAGAAGGTTTCACATGAAGATGTGTTGAGATCCACACCAGCACCAACATCATTAAAGATCAAATGTGCAAGTGTGAAGAATGGTGAAAATGGGACATCTCAGTTGAGAGAATCTTCTCAACCTTGTTGTTCACATTGATGAACCAAGGAGGTTCCATCTTATTCCCTTATACTATTGGTATTTACATGTGCTGACATTGCAGGGAATTGAAGATGATGATCATTCTCAACTGGAGGATGGTTTGGAAAGAATGGAGTTCACCCCTTTAGGGGGAGCCAATCTGAAGAAGATGGGATTCTTAGATTAATACCATCTTGAGAAAAGTGAAGGTATTCCAATCATACTTTCATCCCTTGTTTCTTAATTGTATTCATCATGACAATTAAGGGGGAGTATTGATTGAAGACAAATGAATGTAAGGGGGAGCTTTATCTTTGCACTGAACTTTCTAATGAGTTTTGTGAAGTATGTGCAGGATTTAGCAATTCATTGTTATATCTGAAAAATTTCAACCCTTGAAGCATGATCTCACATGTGTAGAGAATTGTGGACAGCATTGAGTTCCTTGGTTACATTACTCTTGTTTTCTACACCGGGTTAGCCCAAATAGACTTAGAGTTGATCTACTAAAGGTTCTTTGCTAAATAAGAACATGTGACATCATCCCTCTCTCAGTGTTTTTCAAGAAAATACTTTTCAAAGGGAGGAAGAGATATTTTGAAAGAGAACCACACCACACCTTTGCATTTGATTGCCAATAAGGGGGAGAAAATATTGGCACACATATTGACCCATTCATATGTGCTGAAGGAGTGTATTGACAACAAATACAAAGGGGGAGATTGAAGTGCACTGTGTTGCATTTGTTGTCAATGAGACATGAAGTTGTCTTGGAATGAATGGAAGTCAAGGAATGTCAAGATGTGAATGACAAAGGTTGTGATGGTGTTGGTGGTAAAGGAGAATGGCCATGGTACTAAGATGCATGTCACTTAGGAGATTCACTAAGTGGCATTGGAGAATATGGTTGAAACATTCTCCATGAAAATCAGACGATTGTTGAGCTGGTCTTAAAGTTCCAAGAACTTGTATCAACTTGATACAATGTCACAACAATGATAGAAGACCATGCATTGTATTGACAATGCATGAGGAGAAGAAAGGAGTTCCATCCACAACTACTAAGTGTATGATGTGCATTAATGAAGTCCATGCACTATCACTTAGTGCATGTGAACATGAAGATGACCCAATTTGATCTCTGATTAGATCAACAAAAATAATGTTGAAGAACAATGTGATTCAGGAGTTCGGTTGATGAAGATCCTTGAGAATTCTCTCCTAAGTAGAAAATGAGATGATGAAGAAGAATCATAAATTGAGGAGTTTTTTCTAATCAAGTAGATTAATGTTTGAATTCTCAAGAAGAAGAAGGATGATGAATTCTAATGAAGAAGAAGAAAAATGTAGAAGAAGAAATGAAGAGGAAGATGGCTTGAATGGCACTTGGTTTGGCAATTTGTATATGGAGTGAATGGCACTTGGTTTGGCAATTTGTATATGGAGTACTTTGTTTTTATACAAAGGATTCATTCTTTCCTTTGTCAAAAATATAGCCACCAAGGAGGCCAGCCGAGGGTCATCACCCAAGGCACATGTGGGACTCAAGGTCACCACACCCATGGGGAACCCTCAGGCCAAGGCAGCATCCCTTGAGGAAGGGGCGCACCCGTAGGACACCGCAAGGGCGCCTGGGGCACGCCCGGAGGAGCGAGGCAGGGGGGCCGTGTGTAAGCCCCCGAGGGAACGCGGTGGTGAAGCCCGCGCACCCGGTGTGTGCATAGTGGGCGCTAGGAGCGCGCCCGCAGGAGGCATGAGTGGGCGCAGAGCGCGCCCGCAGGGAGAACTCGGTGCGGGGCGGCACCGAGAGGGGAGAAGATTCAACTGGCCGTTCATGGGAGCGCCAGGGTAATAAACCGCGGAAAAATCGGAGGCCGTTTCGATGTGGGACGCGGATTTTTTCCGCGGGAGTGATCCTGGCCGCATGATCGATCGTGCGCCAGATCTCGGCCGCACAACTGATCCGCGGCGAGGCGATCTGATCCAGGCCGTCCGATGTATCTCCATCGCCTAATCCGACGGCCGTGGCTCGTCTTCCACCTCGAGCTCGAGCCGAAGCCACCCGCGAAGCCGCCGCTGAACCAGGAGTCTCCCGACGATAGAATTTGAGTTCCCGGCCACCGCTGATCGAGCCGAAGCCTCCATTGTGATCGTCTGGCCTCTACGAACACGATCATGCATAAAAATATACTTGCATGCAACAAATGAGGAAATTCTATGAAGGCCGAGGCAAACAAAGTTGCCGAGGAATCGGGTGTTCGTGTTTTGCATGGGATGGCCTAAACAAAGGCCATGCACACGTTCCGCGACTCTTGCATGAGAAGGAGCGAAAAATAAATGGAACCCGCGTGAACAGAGAGAAGAAAACAAGATTTAAGGAAATCTTGAAATCCCGAAATCTTCGGGAGATTAAAAGATATCCCACGCGGAAGTCTTGAGGATTCTCTGCCTATAAAAGGAGAGGCCGAGACCTCATTATAGCTTGCTGATCCTTTGTATATTTGAAGTCCCGTGAGAGCCTTTTGTGACTCGTGAAGTTTGGAGCTCCGCGCAACCTACTTGCGCGACGAAGCAGCCCGAAGCCACCCTTGGCTTCGTGAAGTCCCTTTTGTGCATATTTGCGCAAAAGAAGTTGGAGAAGACCCTGCGCGCATCCCTTGCGCGACAGGAAGGAGCCGAGCTGCACACTTGCGCGCTCAAGTCCATTACCCTCTCTGCCCGCGAACTTACACGGCAGGAGGAAGTCACCGCGCCCCCTGCGCGGTAGGAAGGTGTTGCCACACCTTGCTCAGGCCCTTGTGCCCTTGCACTTGCGCGCCTTGAAGAAGAAGTGAAGTCCCGAGGCCATATCCAATGTGTGTGCAAATGGAGTAAGAGGACCCGAGGCAGTCCCTCTTATGTGAACAATGAGAAGGCCGAGCCTTGTGCTTGTGTGCAAAGTGAAGGAAGAACACCCTACGGGCAGTAGGTGTGCAAAGCAAGAAGACCCGAGGCATAGTGCCTTTTGTGTGCAAGATTAAGTGGAAGGCCAAGTGTGTGACAAGTGGTTAGAAGACCACACTTATTAAGTGTGTGTGCAAAGTGAGCAAGAAGTTGGCCGAAGCCTAGGTGTGTGCACAAGAAGGGAAGAAGGCCATAGGCATTTGTGTGTGCAAAAGAACTAAAAGGCCGAACCTAGTGTGTGCACTAAAAGTGTAAACACCTAGAAGTAAAATAAGGAGTGACCCACACTAAAGTAGAACACACTCTAAGTGTGTAGACAAATTGGATAAAGTGTGTGAAGGAGGAAGAAGGTGTGTGCTTAAAGTGTTACACCCTTTGTGGGTCTACTGCACCAAGAAGAGGAAAGAGGAAGTGCATGCATGCATGCATGCACATGCACACGTGAACAAAGCCAAATCTGGTTGTGTGCATCTGAGTTGACCAAGACCAGAGGATCTTGAAGAAATTGAGAAGGCCATGCAGTCAGTGCATGAAGTTGATGTGAAGTTGAGACTGAGCCAGACTGATGTGAAAGATATTGTTTGTCTGAGTTTGCAGTAGATTGAGAAGAGCCTGATCAACCACAAGTGATCAGAAGAGAAGAGCAAGGCCAGCAGTCTTTATCCCAGACTGCTGAAGTTACTTGAAGAAGAGCTACTCGTGTGACTCGAGGAGCCAGGAGAAGACCCTGTGGGACTCAGGGAGAAGAAGTCTCCAGTGGGATTCTGGAGCAGGCCAGTGGGACTCTGGTAACACTGTGGGACGCAGTATAAAGACCCTCCTGTGGGACTCAGGAGAGATACAGTGGGACTCTGTATCGACCATTGTAATTTTAACAGGTTATAATGGAGAATCCATGCTGGGAGAGCATGGCAAGGATGTAGGCCTTTGGTGCCGAACCTTGTAAATCCTTGTGTCCTGTGCCTTTTCATTACTGCATTATCCGGGAAAGGTTGAGAGATACAAGAAGAGTGGATCGAGGCTTTAACCAGCCATAGAGGTTTAATTGATTAAGAATCAATTAGTAAAAAGTTTTAAAGGATCACTGATTCACCCCCTCCCCCTCTCAGTGATTCACACTGATCTGGGCACTTCAAATATAACGAAATGTAAAAAACCATAGGGAGAGTACAAGGACCCCCTACATCATTAGAAAATTTTCCATTTATTTTCCAAAGGGTGGTAGCTGCTGCCAAGTCCTCCAGAGGTCTATTCAAGCTCATCAAACCATACTCAAATCCCAACTCACAACCATCATCAAAAACTAATTAATTAAAACTATTGAAATTAATTTAAAATTTTTACTTCAAATAGAAATAATACCCATTAAATCACCCGAAAATCAATGTTTATCACTTCCTTGAGAAACAAGGTGTCATCCACCCTTGACACACCCCCAAAACCAAAATAAGATAAATTATCAACCTACACCACCAACAAAATAATAAAATAAATTTAATTTTAATGTAAAAACCTTAAAAAATTTACTACAGTGACATGACTCATCAAAATAGAGTACATTAGCATTTGGATGACATCTTAGGACAACTTCATCACGGTAGAATGAAAGCCTCGCCATGCTCATTTGATTCAACCATCCTCTAGTGGGATCAGAATTAAAATAATAAATTAAACATCTAAATTAGTATATAATAAAAAAGGGAGGAATGAGAATTCTCAAGGTTACCCTTACTAATATGAGTTTGTAGGATCAAACGATACCTTGATACAGTAATAAATGAGGGATGAAGAGCTTTAGGAAACCCAAAATCATAGGAGGGTGGAAGAGGGGGAGAAACAGGTGGTCTCCCAAGAAATCCCTATATTTAAAGACACTTAAAACACTATTTGGGGATCATTCCTAGTGTGAAAAATGTTTTAATATCCTGAAGTTTTGAACCATCACCCCAAAACCACCCAACTTAATGGTTCACGGTGTGACACCATGTGTCATGTCATGAATTCCTCCTTCTAACTCTTGAATAGTTGCAGGTATCTCTTAATCCTCCTAAACATTCTCATGTACTGTCCTAACAACTAAAATGACTCAAGACTCACCTAAAAAATATTTAGTGGTTTCTGAACCCTTAGATTCCCAACCTGAGCTCCAGATATAAAAATAAACCATCCCCTAAATAGAAAAATTCAAATTCCCTTAGGAATGTTCCAACCCATGACTATGTGGGTCATTACACATCCAAACCACTTAATTCATATTTTTTATTCTATATTTACTTTTATTTATATAATTTTTAATGTGTGGATGATTCCATGTAGTTATTAGGTTTTCGTTTTTCTTAATGTTAGAACACAAAGCCAAGGGGCTGTGAATACTTTCAAAAGGTATGAATTCAGAAGAACATTCTTCTAAATTATTATAAATAGAGTTTTTTTTTTACTGGAAGGTCCATATCCAAATAATTGGTATCAAAGTATAGGTTCAATTGTACATACCTATATGTAGGAATAATGAAATGATATTAAGGAAAGATCTATAGTAATAAGTTTGAAATAATTGACTTTGGATTCTGAAGAATATAGTTGGAAGATCTTTTTATAAGAAAGATATAGATTCTATATTGTCTAGAAAGTGCCTAGAGAATATGGATAAGTCAAAATTGGGAAATTTTAATAGGAAGGATCTAGCCTTGGTAATAATTTCTCTTATACAAAATGTGTCTTTCCACATTATAGAGAAGAAAAAAAATTCAGAAGTTATGAGAGTGTTGGATGACATGTATGAGAAACCAACAACACTCAACAAAGGCTTTATTCACTAATGCAGAAAACGTTTTTAACGTCACCATTTTTTACGTCTGTTATATATAACCGATGTGATAATCTATGATACGTGGTTTTTGACGTCAGTTATTTTATAACCGATATAAAAAATGCGGAGAGTAAATTTTTAACGTCGGTTATTTTAATAACTGATGTTAAAAATCGAGCGCATTTGTTTTTTACATTGGTTAATTTATAACCGGCATAAAAAACCAAAGCACGATGTTTTTTACATCAGTTATCAAATAAACGACGTAAAAAATGAGGTATCTACAAATTTGTTACATCAGTTATAAAATAACTGACGTAAAAAATCAGCATTTGAGGCCTTTTTGACGTCGGTTATGTGATAACTGACATAACAACCCAACTCGAAGAATTTTTTACGTCATTTATATTATAACCTATGTAAAAAACTAAGATTTTTGATGTATTTTTTACATCGGTTATTCTATAACCGATGTAAAAAAACCAACACGTGGATTTTTTTACGTCGGTTATAAAATAACCGACGAAAAAAAAGCCGTATCTGACACATTTATAACATCAGTTATTATAATAACTGACATTATAAATGTAATAAAAACAGTTTATAATGTCGGTTATTAAATAACTGATGTTATAAAACATTTAAAAAATTAACATGCCATGTGGATTGTCATTTACGATTTTTCGTTCGACTGTCCGGTGACTCGTCTCTCTCACGCGGAAAACCATAATCGAATCATCGATCTCATTGCGTTAAACTCATTTTTTCATCATCATTTATCATATTTAATCTCCTCAGATCTATCATCTCAACTCCCAACACTCAGGTAAGCCTCCCACGACTTTATTTCGTTCATTTTTTTCCTAGATAGTCTATATTTACGTTTTGCGATTTTTTTGTTTAAACTAGGTAAGATTATTTGATTTCAAACCCTCTTACCTCGTTTTTCCATCATCATCTTATTTATTATCCCCAGATCTATTAGATCGACTTGCAATATTCACATAATCCTCACCTACTTCTATTTCGTTTGTTTTTGTTTCGCGAATGCCCGACATTGATGGTAATTTTTGTTGTCGTTGACATATAATGATCTCATTCACCTATATTACTGCAATTTATATGTAAACCATTGTGATAAACCCATTCTGTGTACCAGTGTGATTTATTTTATAAGTATATATGTGGGTTTTCATGGTGGAATGTTTGTTTTGGATCCTTGGTTGTTTCTATTTTAGGAATCACTTTTTGTTGTTCCATAATCTATTTACGTCGCTTATTTTCGTGGAATATTATAAGTCTTCATATGCTATTAAAATCTGATTCATTGCACAATAGAGAATTTTAGACTAGTAGGAGATACAATTCATGGTTCTCATTTTGAATAATGGAATTATACCAAAACTAGTAGCTTGAGGTTAAAATCTCTAGATATGCCAAAACTAGTAGCTTGAGGTTAAAATCTCATGGTTCTGGGGGGCTGTACAGAGGGTTGGGGGTGTCCAGGGGGTAGGGGGTGGGGGTGGTGTCCAAGAGGGGTGGGGGGAGCTGTCCAGAGGGGTGGGGGCTGTTTTGGGGGGTGGGGGTTGTCTAGAGTGTTGGGGGTGTCCAGGGGGTGTCTAAGGGGTGGGTGGGTGGGGGGCCTATCCAGAGGTTTTGGGGGGTTTTCGGGGGGTGGGGGATGTCCAGAGGGTTGGGGGGTGTCCAGGGGGTGTCCAAGGGGGTAGGGGTGGGGGTGGTGTCCAAGAGGGGTGGGGTGCTGTCTAGAGGGGTGGGGGCTGTCCAGGGGGGTGTCCAAGGGGGTGGGGGTGGGGGTGGTGTCCAAGAGGGGTGGGGGTGCTGTCTAGAGGGGTGGGGGATGTCCAGGAGGTGGGGGGTTTTCCAGAGAATTGGGGGTGTCTAGGGGTTGGGGATGTCCAAAGGGTTCGGGGGTGTCCAGGGGGGTGTCCATGGGCATATGGGGTGGGGGTGGTGTTCAGGAGGGTGGGGGTGCTGTCTAGAGGGGTGGGGGATGTCCAGGGGGTGGGGATGTCTAGAGGGTTGGGGGGTTTCCAGGGGGTGTCCAAGAGGGTAGGGGTGGGGTGGTGTCCAGGAGGGGTGGGGGTGCTGTCTAGAGGGGTGGGGGCTGTCCAGGGGGTTTCCAAAGGGGTAGGGGGTGGGGGTTGTGTCCAGTAGGGGTGGGGGTGATTTCTAGAGGGGTGGGGGTTGTCCAGGCAGTGGGGGTGTCTAGGAGGGGTGGGGGTTTTCCAAGGGTGTGGTGGTGTCCATGAGGTGTCCAAGGGGGTGGGGGTGGTGTCCAGGGGGTGGGGGGGCTTTCAAAGGGGGTGGTGGTGTCCAGGGGGTGTCCAAGGGGGTGGGGGATAAGTGTCAGTTGGGATTTACTACTACATCGTGGTTTCTGAGATTATGAAATGATGATGGTGCTGTGATGATTGGATTTACATTGTGATTTTCTCCATCTGAATTTTTATTTTAAATTTGATTTGATTCTCAGGTTTACTCCATTTTCTCCAATTTTCTATCAACCATTGTAGGCCCCATGGTTTTCTTTGATTCAATGGAATTAAAAACTATTTTATCAAACTATATTTTGTTTCTAAATAATATTCAATCATATTTTTTTAAATACGCATAGATTTTTTTTATATTTCAAAATTGTTTTACATTCAAATTATGATTTTTTTTCATATAAACATATATTTGTCTAATCTTAAAAATATATATAATTTTGATATTTGTTATAGGTAATAATGAGTTGAAGTTGGATTACGGAACATCAAATGAGCAATGAATATGAGGAAGGTGTTGATGCCTTTTTGGAATTATCTAAAAAAATGTTCTAAGTAGTGAAATTTGTTTCTATCCATGCCTTAAATGTTTGAATATGAAGAAGTTTAAAAGTATAGAGATAAAATATCATCTGATTTGTCATGGTTTTAATCTATGTTACAACCCTTGGATTTGTCATGGTGAAACTCGATGGAATGTCACTGATGATGATTATTTTCAAGATGGTAACTCCGATGGAATTAAAGAAATGATTCACGATATTTTAGCAGAACAAATTGAGATAGAACTGACAGTTGCGCATCTATATGGTGATGCTGAACAAGAATTATATCCTGGTTGTACAAATTTTACAGTTTTTTCAGCAGTGTTAAGATTTATTAACCTAATGGCGAAACATGGATGGAGTGACAAAAGTTTTACAGAGCTGCTACAATTGATGAAAGACATTCTTCCAAAAGATAAAGATCTTCCAGATTCACATTATAAGGCCAAGAAAATATTATGCCTGATGGGATTGGGATACAAGAAAATACATGCATGTCCAAATGACTGCATTATATATAGGAAGGAATATGAATTTCTGTCAGAGTGTCCGAAATGTGGGACATCACTGTATAAGGTGAAAAAAAATCACAGGCTGATGTAGAGATTACAAATATCCCTTCAAAGGTATTTTGGTATCTTCCTATAATTCATCATTTCAAACGTTTATTTTCTAATTCACATGATTCAAAAAGGTTAATATGGAATGCTGATGAGTGGGTATGTGATGGAAAAATATTTCATCCAGCTGATTCTCCACAATGAAAGAAAATTGATGAGCAGTATTCTACATTTGGAAATGAAATTAGAAATCTCAGACTAGGGTTGTGCACAGATGGAATGAATCCATACCGAACCCTCAGTAGCACACATAGTTCATGGCTTGTTTTATTTGTAATTTACAACCTCTCTCCTGAAGTTTGTATGAAGCACAAATATGTCATGTTGTGTATAATGATCTCTAGTCCAAAGCAACCTGACAATGATATTGATGTCTACTTGTCACCATTGATTGATAATTTGAAACTATTATGGGCTGATGGTATTAGGGTGTATGATTCTTATAAAATGGAATATTTTCAACTGCAAGCAGTGCTTCTATTCACTATAAATGACTTCCCAGCGTATGGAAATTTTTTTGGATATAGTGTTAAAGGGCATAAAGCATGTCCAATTTGCGAACAACAGATGTCATATTTTCAATTGCATCATGGGAGGAAATTAGTGTACATGGGTCATTGAAAGTTTTTGCATATGGATCACCCTTATAGAAGATTAAAAAAGGAATTCAATGGCTCACAAGAATTTGATACTTCTCCAAAACATTTATCTCCTGATCTGTATTTTGAGAGGGTGAAAAACCTTGATGTGACATTGGGAAAGACACAGAAATCTAGTAATGATAGACATATTTGGAAGAAAAGGTCAATATTTTTTGAGCTATCATATTGGAGGTATCATGAAGTTAAATATAATATTGATGTCATGAACGTGGAGAATAATTTCTGTGATTGTTTGATTAGAACATTGTTAGATATTAAAGTAAAGAAAAAAAGATGGGTTGAATGCAAGATTAGACTTACTATCAATGGGAATACATTTGGAGTTAGCTCCCACTATAAAAGGAAGACGAACATTTCTTCCCCTGGCTTGTCATACATTATTTAAGAGGGAGAAAATTATATGTTGTCAGTGTCTTCATGATATCAAAGTGCCTTAAGGTTATTCTTCAAATGTAAAAAATTTTCTCATTGAAGGACTTGAAGTTGATAGGTATGAAATCACATGATTGTCACGTCATGATGCAACAAATTCTACCAGTTGCATTGCATGGAATATTTATCATCCATGTCAGAAAGACTATAATGAAGTTGTGTTATTTTTTCAATTCAATTTGTAACAAGGATATTGATGTGAATTCTTTGAATATTTTGGAAAAAGATGAAATTTTTATACTTTGTCAATTGGAAATGTATTTTCCTCTAACTTTTTTTGATATAATGGTGCATTTAATGATTCATCTGGTTCGAGAAATAAAGCTTTGTGGACCTGTTTATCTTCGTTGGATGTATACTTTTGAAAGGTATATGAAAATATTAAAGGGTTATGTTAAGAATTTATATCGACCTGAAGCCTCCATTATTGAAAATTATATTTCTGATGAGGTAGAAGAGTTTTATACGAGCTACTTGGCTGTGGTGCAGCACATAGGTTTGCCTCCATCTCTCCATGAACAAGTTAATAACGAGGGAAAGGGGATTTGTGTCTTGAAAGTAAAATCATTGTCAGCTGAACAGATGAAGAAGTTAGAATCATACATCTTGAATAACATAGCTGATGCTCAATCGTATATCACATTGCATATTAATGGGTGGACACAATGTCATCCAAAGAAGAAAGAAATGTGGATTTTGAATGATCACAACAAATTTTTTTTGTCATGGTTTAAAAAGACCTTGCATGGTAGATCAGATGTATCAGAGACATTAAAATGGATAGTGTGTTCTCCATGTTTAAATGTGATAACATGGTCTGATTATGACATTAATGGCTATACATTTCATACGAAAGCTTAGGACAACAAAAGTGCAGTTCAGAATAGTGGTGTATTGGTGTTTGCAGAAGCAATGAATTTTTCAAGTGCTAAGGAAAAAAACCAAATTTCTACATCAAGTTCATATTATGGAGTGATTGAAGACATATGGGAGGTTTATTAATTTAAAATTAAAGTTCTCGTTTTTAACTGTAAATGGTTTATCGGTAACAACAGTGTCAAACATGATGAATTTGGAATGACACTTGTTAATATGAATAGATTGGAAGACACAGCTAATTATTTTATAATGGAAACACATGAAAAACAAATTTTCTATGTAGTATATCAATCAAATATGTAGTGGGATGTTGTTTTACAAGGGAAAAAACAATATGTTGGTGGGGATGAACTTGATGAAGATGATTATTTATGTGAGATCCCTACTTCTATGTAAAGATTAATAGAACATAATGATGAGCATGTTGAAGACATGGTTTGTGCCATAAGGAACGATCATGACAAAGGAATTTGGGAAAAATCCATTTGTACATTCCTAAAATTACAGGTAACATATGTTTATTTCTTGTTTACATTTATTTTTTTCATAAAATGTTAGATATTGTAAGTTTTTTCTTTATTAAAACATGTATTAAAACAAAATAAGTATAAGTTTTTGTTTGTTTTAAGTTTATTTAGTTTAATTTATCATGTTTACCATTACATGAGTTATATATCTATTATTTTTTTTCAGTGAAAATTACTTTACCATGTTTACCAGTTTTACCATGTTTACCATGTTTACCATCTTGACCATCTTTACCATATTTACCATTGTTTAACATGCTTACTATATTAACAATGTTTACTATTACGTAACTTAGTACACTTTTCTATTTTCTGATTACATTAGTATTAAAATATTTGAATTTGTATATTTGTGAACTAATGTTTGTTTGTTTTTTGAAGGATAATGACAGATCATTCAGTTGATCAACCACATGATTCTGGAGATGAGCATATTGGTCATACCTCTGGGGAGTAACATTCACATACTCCTCTTGATGTTCCCCAATATTCCTCATGTGCTCCTATTATGACAAAGAGTTCAAAGGTTGGTAAACGTGGGTGCACACGTTTACCAAAATTAGCACTTTCCCGTACACAGGATCAGAGGATACTCATTGATTTTGATGATGATGATTTTCCTAGATGTCCAAATGCAAAAGATTTTAAGAGTTTTGTATCAACTCAGGCTAAGGGAAAAGTAAGCATTCTGTATGATGACTGGAGAAGTGTGGATAAAGCGATAATCTCTCAGTTGTGGGAGATGATTTTGGTAAGACCATTTCTATTTTTTCACTATTATTTAAATGTTTCTAGTATATATAATATTTTTAACCTCTTTTTTATCAGATGACATTTGATATTCCTGACACTGGAGGACTCGGGAAGAAATTATTATTTTTGGATGCCAGGAGATGGAGGGATTTCAAATCAACCCTCTCATCTTATTTCATTTATGGTCATTGGAGTCATAAAAATCCATGTCATATATATCCTTTTATAGATGAAGACACATGGAGATAGTTTTTTGAAAGTAGAAGAAAAGAGTAATTTTTAGTAAGGGAAATGTAAACTTTTATAAGCTTTCATATATAAATGATCTTATTAATGTTTTGTTAATGATTTATTATTCTTAATTTACAGCAAAAAAGGAAATCTCATCAGGAGATCCAATCTAAAAATGTATACCCTCATAGTTTATCTTGGGGACGGTATGCATTTTTGGAAGAACAAATGATGGCGGAAAAATTTCAACAACTAAGAGTTGAGTCTTCAAGCTCTGGAGAGGTGGCCCCTCCATCCCCTCCATCTAGACATGAAAAATGAAAGAGAGCTCAGATGGGAAAAAAAGGGAAATATCTTTCGAAAGAATAGAGAATCATAGCTGAGAGGATTGTAAGATATCTATTTTATTTATTTAAGTTAACTATTTTCTTCATATAATTTCAATCATTACTGAAATGTTCAATTAATTAATACAGGACTTTCTTGAGGAGTAGAGTTCACAGGGGGCATTTACAGCTATTGGGAGGAAATATATTTTACCTATAGCATTGGGAAATCCTGAACATCCTGGTCGTGTAAGAGGATATCTGGTAGTTGTATTGGTAAGAAAAGTGTTTCCATGTTCTTCAACTTCTAACGTTGAGGGGTTTATAAAAAAATATAATCCTTGGAGGCTGAAGTTCATAATATTAATGCGGAGATGAGGAAAATATTAGAGAATCAGTACAGTCTATGTTTGCAAACATGCAAATACAATTTCAGATTTCGTCTCCTACTCCTCCACATCCCCTTGCAGATCCCATTATTTATACTCCACCTCTGCTAGTAGATCCCACTCTCCCACCTCAGCCTGCAGACCCCATTTCTTATCCTACTCCTCCGTCACAGCTTACTACTTATTGCGAGTTGTATGTTGATGATCCTCAACATCATATAGCTACATATGGGTTGGTATATTGTATAGGAGATACAGTTCATCATAAACAATTAGAGGTAGAGAATCAGAGGTTCAATGTACATGACATTATAGATAGATCAGCTTGAGTACCATTACCTACAGATGAGGTGACGACAGTTGGACATAGTATCAGCCATTTATTAATTTGGCCATCCAGACTTCTTTGACTCATTACCATAGAGATATGAATGTTATATATTTAATTTTATTTTTCTATTAAAGTTGTTTTATCATTTGAAAACTAATATATTTTTCTATTTATTTTTACAGTAATACATTAAAGGTAAAGAAATGTTGTATAGAAAATAACAAAGAAAAATTGATATGACATCAGATACAGATTCTAGTAGTCTTGACAGATTGTCATGATATTCAAATTTTTTGGCGGGTCATTATGAGATTCCAATGGAAGCTCCTATTTGTGGACGTGCAATAAGTGTGGGGATTATGAAAACTAATATCATGGAGCTTGTTACTAGAGATAATTTGGGCATCAACGTGGTGAAAATTTTTTCCATGTAAGTATTAACACCTTTTCCCTATGTTATATTTATTAAAAATGTATACTTGTTTCTATTTTGTATTAGGTATCTTTATAAAATTTGTGAGAGGAATGAGCTGACAGATGTATATAGATTCATGGACCCACAATTGATTTCCCCGGAAGCATGTGCATTGGATGAGGAACAAAAAATGCTTTATATTGCTGAAAGACTTGAAAAGAATATAGTCACATGATTTTGGATGATTCCCTTTTGTGAGAGCTATGAAACACATCTCTCTCAAAGAGTTAATTATCTTTTAACATAAAGAACCACTAACCTTAAATTTTCTTTTATCAATGATCATTGGATGTTATGGTTTTTTTTCCAAGGGAGAAAACACTTTATTGGATATGCTCTATCCATGATGATGTGAGGGAAATTTTTAAGAATATATTGGAAAAGTAAGTTTCAATTTCTCAATAGTTTTATATAGTATAATTAATTTTAAATTTACCCCATTCGTATTATTTTCTAACGGGGCATGGGTCTACTTTCGAAAAAACACAAAGAAAATGAGTGAAAAGATCAAATATGTAAATGCGAAGGTAAATATCCATTTATAATTTGTACTTTTTGATTTATTACATAAAAATTATATATTGAATTTACAATCATTCAAACAGAATTTTCATGAACAACAAGCCGTCATCGAATGCGGATATTATATGTGAAGATTTATGTATGAAATAATAACAACTGGGAGAGTTGTGAATTTTGACCTGGTAAAATTTCCTCTTAAAATTTGCCATAATATTTCAATTTGATTTATTCATTATACACATTAACTACTATCCTTTTCATTTGTAGCTTTTTGATGACCCCCAACCCTATACTGCTGAAGACATCAAACACTTACAAGTGGAGTGGTCAAATTATTTTACAGGTTTGATTGAATTTTATTTGTTTGTAATGTAAAATGTTATTTTTAATATTGTTGTTGTAGTTATGTATTTGGTATTCATTTAGGTTGGATTTAGTTTTTTTTGAAGTTGACAGTGTATGTTTTGAATGTTATATATGTGAATTTTTAATTTTGCTCTACTTCTTATTTTGGTCTACTTATGATGGTTTTTCTAGTATGGATTTTGGTCTGGGGGGAGGGGTTCCAAGGTTGTGGGGGGTGTTCAGTGGGGTGGGGGTGTCCAGGGGTCTGGGAGGGTTGTCCGGTGGGGTGGGGTCTCATGGGTTTCCATGAGAGTGGGGGGACAGTCCAGAGGGGTGGGAGCATTTCCAGGAGGGTGGAAGGGTTGTCCATGGGAGTGGGAGGTTGTCCAGGGGTGTGGGGGTGTCCTATGGGGTGAGGGGGTTTCTAGGGGTGGGGGATGTCTAGTGGGGGGAATCCAGGGTATCCATGGGGATGGGGGGTAGTCCAGGGGTGTGGAGGGGGATGTCTAGTGGGTTGAGGGGGTTCTGGTCTATTTTTTGTAACTTTTTGGTCTGTTTCAAGGGTGTGGGAGGGTTTTCCAGGGATGTGGAAGTGTTTTCCAGGGGGTGGGGGTCTACAGGAGGGTGGGGGATGTCCAAGGGGAGGTGTTGATGTCCAGGGGTGTGGGGGGAGTGTCCAGGGGTGTGGTGGGGAAGTCTAGTGGGGTGAGGGGGTTCTGGTTTGTTTTTGGTAACTTTTTGGTCTATTTCAGGGGTGTGGGAGGGCTGTCCAGGGGTGTGGGAGTGTTGTCCAGGGGATGGGGTGTATACATGAGGGTGGGGGTTGTCCAGGGGTGTTTGGGGTTGTCCAAGGGTCGGGGCAGTCCAGGGGTGTGGTGGGGGCTGTCCAGTGGGGTGGGGGAGGGCTGTGCAGGGTGTGGGGGGTATACATGAGGGTGGGGGTGTTGTCCCAGGGTGTTTGGGGCTATCTAGGGGGTTGGGGGCTGTCCAGGGGTGTGGTTGGGGCTGTCAAGTGGGGTGAGGGTGAGGGGGTGCTGTTCAGGAGGGTGGGGGGTTGTCTCGGGGTGTTTGGGGCTGTCTAGGGGGTCGAGGGGCAGTCCAGGGGTGTGGTGGGGGCTGTCAAATGGGGTGATGGGGTGTTGTTTAGGGGGTGGTGGGAGGTATGTCCAGTGGGGTAAGTTTTAAATTTTATCAATGTAATTGCTTAATTATTCTTTAGTTCTTGTTTTGATCTACTTCTGTTTTTGTGGTACTAATTCTTGATTTGGTTTCTTGTTGTTTCTGGGGGAGATCAAAGGACTGCATTCGATTTTTTTAAAAAAAATTATCTTCCACGTTAGTTATTTTATAACTGACATGATAAATGAATTGGGAAGGGTTTATCACATCGGTTTTTTGAATAACCGATGTGATAAACACCTGTGGAATGGTTTATCACGTTGGTTATTTAATAACTGATGTGATAAAAGGCATGGGAAGTGTTGTTTCACGTCGGTTATTAAATAACCGACCTAGTAAACATCACTCGTATGGGTTTATCATGTCGGTTATTATATAACCGACATGATAACCCCCCCCCCCCCCCAGTTTTGCATGTCGGTTATTAATTAACCGACGTGATAAACACTGTGATGTTATGTTTTTTCATTGGCTTTTAAAAAATCGACATAAAAACGTTATTTATAACGTCATCCGTATTAATGTCAGCTAAAAACCGATGTAAAAAATGAAAAATAACCAACGTAAATAAAATTTTCTACACTAGTGATTATGTGGAAATTATTTATCTTGAGACTATTGGAAGGAATACTAAAAGTGGATCATGTAAATTATTTCAACATGATCTGAGGATATATTGAATCAATGAAAGTTACTTTCATAAATGATGTATGGGCATTTCTTCTCTTATCTTCACTTCTGTAAATATGGGATTCTATAGTGACATTAGTGAGTAATTCAAGAAAAAATACAAACCTTGTATTTAAAAATATTTGGAATCTAATTATTAATGAGGATTGTAGGTGGATAAAAGTCCAAGTAACCTCTGAAATTTCTCTCAATGTTAGAAAATAGTGATGATAACCTCAACAGAAGGACCAATGGAAGAAGACATCAGAGGATAAGTCTCAAGGAAGAAGTTGGATTAGATCATTTTTTTCAAGGACCTACTTGTTGGATTTTTTGAAATAAGGGACATATTAATAAGGGTTATAGAAGGGGTCAACTATAAATAATTCAAATTTTGTAAGAACAAATTCTATTAGTGCGATGGAAGGTGGTAACATTTTGTTGATGAGTGTGGATATTCCAGAAGAATCATGGGTTATTATCTTAGGTGCATCTTTCCATTCAACTGATGAATAGGGGTTCATGGTAAAATATATATCTAGAAGCTTACATAGAGTTCATTTAGAATATTATGAAGATTTGTAGATAGTTGTAAAAGTAAATTATAACATTATTATAAAGAATAAATGTTTCTTAAAGTTAAAAGATGTTATACACATTATAAGTTTTTTTAAGAACCAAATATCATTTGGAAAAGTTTTTGAAGTAGGTTTTAAAACTAGTTTTTTGAATGGGGTTTGGAAAATAACAAAATGATCCATGGTGATTGTTAATGGGATGAATAATGAAACCCTATACTTGAGTGTAAGTATTTTATCAAAATATCCAAAAGTATGTAACTATGTATTTAGTCACCTCAGTGAGAAGAATATGAAATTTATGAAATCGAAAGGAATAATTAAACTCAATTTCATGGATTTCAAAATATTTGAGAGTTGTATTCTAGGGAAATAGAATAATGTGTCCTTCAATATAGATGGATGAAATCCTAAGAATCATAATATGTAACTTGTTTATTATGGTGCTTGGGGATCTTACCCAATGAATTCCAATGGTGTATCTTTTTACATTAAGAATTATATTGATGATTTCACTCATAAGGTCTAGGTATACTTCCTAAAGAATAAATTTTTTGCTTTTAGGAATTTATTTATTGGGAGTATTTGGATGAAAGGTTATGTGATCATAAGATAAAGTTCCTATGAACTAAAAATGTTGGAGAGTACACTAGACATAATTTTTGAAACATTTGTTGGAAAAAGGGAGTCAGTAATGAGAATATATTTCTTCTACCACCAAAAAATAATAGAGTAGCTAAAATAATTAATATGAATCTATAGTCAAAATCTTGGTGTACGAGACTTTATTCTGGAATGCCTAAAGGAAATTAGGAAAAATCTGTAAACACGATAGCATACTTGGTCAATAGAAGTCCAACTTTAGCTATAGGACAAGAACATATAAAAGAAATTTGGTTTGATAAAATACCATAAGTGAAATATTTTTTTTTTTAGAATTTCAGAATATACTCACATTGATGTCTAAGATAGTGATATGAGGCTAAATATAAAGTGTGTTTTCTTATCAGATATGGTGATGAGAAATTTCTATATCATTTGTGGTATTTGGAGAAGAATAAATTCATCTAGAGAAAATATAATGACATAAATAAGAAAATTATATATAAATAATGAAAATTTTAAAGGAAAATATTTGAATAAAACTCACTTGTTGAAGTTCAAGTTGGCTAGAATGAGATTACCAGAAGCAATTTACATCTAGATAACTTGGAATAAAGACTAGTAAGATCTGAAGGTACTGAAACTCAATAGAGAGTACTAGAATAAATAGTTCTAGAAGGGAATATTGGATACATGTTTTTTAAAACAACCAATTTAGTTTAGGAGATCAATTAGAATCAGGAAATTGGTTTAGAGGTTTGGTCCTAATATGAACTTTCTTATTTTAACAGATGTTAGTGAACCAAAAAGTCTAGAAGAATCATATACCCATAAGTAATCAAAGTAGTGGGATTTTCTAATGAAGGAAGAAATGAATTCCTTGAATCTCAAAAAACTTGGGAGCTGGATAAACTTCTAGAAGGAAAGAGATCTATACATAATAGATGGGTTTTCAATTACAAGGAAGAGGTTGATGGAAGTATGAGGTACAAAGTATAGTTGGTGGTGAAATATTTCTATAAAATGGAATGAATTTTTTTTTCTATTTTATCATAAAAAATAAATCAAAATACTATCTATTTAGTGATGATCATTTTTTCCTTCTATAATTTACACTTGGATCATATGTGGATGTCAGGACATCATTTCTTCGGGATGATTTAGAGGATGGGATCAACATGTTTTTTCATAAGGTTTTAAAAGATTATTTAAAGGAGAAAATATATTTAAAGTTGAATATAAAAATATATAGCTTTAAGTGAGCCCCTTGATAGTGTAATTATATTTTTGAAACATCCATTCTTGAAGAAAGTTTCACTCACTTAGATTCTGATCATTATTGTTATCGAAAGAAATGGGATGAGGGAACATTAATTATACTACTTTAACATATAAATGATATGTTTATTTTAGGATATGAAATTCAACATATTGATGGATTAAAGATAAAATTATCTATAAGGTTTGAAATGAAGGATCTTGGTCATGATAAGAATATATTGGGGATAAAAATTGAAAGGGATATAAAATATAGAAATTTTGTATTATTCCAGAAGGATTTCATTTGAAATGTCACTGAAAGATTTAGAATACATGGATATAAACCTATCTCAACTCCCATTTTCATAACTTCATACTTTAAAAGGAACAATAACCATCTATGGAATATGAACTCTAGAACATGGAAAAGGTACCTTATTCTTCATTCAATAGACGTTGGATCTATATGATGATTTCCATATGGGATTTTATTTCCTTTATAGTGGGAGTTGTGAGTTGTGTCATGTAAAATCCTAGAAAGTGGAATTAAGAGGCTGTGAAGTGGATCATACAATATCTGAGAGTTTTTTAATATGTAGTTCTATGATTCAATGATAATGATTCATTGAAAGGTTTTGTGGATGCATATTTTGTAGGAGACATGGATTCTTCAAATAGCATGATGAGTTTTTGTTCACTTTTATAGGGATAGTGGTTAGTTATATGTCTGAACTATACTATGTGGTCAACTTATCAAAAATTGAAGAAAAATATATTTTTTATGGAAGAAAGAAGTGATTTTTTTCTTGTATATGTGATTATTTAATGAGCTCAAGGAATAATAGGAAGTAGGAATTTTTTTGTGGTAGTAAGAGAGTAATTCACCATGTTAATAATCTCAGTTTTCATGATAGGAAAAAACTCATCAACATAAAATTTTATTGATTTTAGAATATACTATATGATAGAGTTTTGTAACTTTAGAAGGTTTCTTAAATTTAAAATATTATGTACATTTTTACAATGGTATTAGTCCAATAAATTCTGAGACTACACCATACCTCAGTTGGACTCACCTGAACAAAATGAGATTTAGAACACTATGTGCACCAGGAAAGAGTGAACTCTAATGAATACAGGAGAAGGTAAGAATCCCTAAAGCAATATTTAAGTGGTATATTGTTTGTTCTTGTGAAGTTTATTCATATTTTTCAAAAGTATCTTTCCATAATGAAAATTTCCTAAAGGATAGTTTTCATAATTAGATTTTTGATAGTGATTATAGAACTCAGAAATTGCAAAAGGAGTTAGGCTGAAGCATGTTGTTTTGATGATCTTTTGAATGTATTATAAGGATAGTTTTGATGCATGTGAAAAATTCATGTTCCCCTAGCTACCACTAGTTAATCTAAAGTTGTAACAGTGTATCATAGGTTACCTTAGTCAATGAAAGAAAATTCATGAATCTCAGAGGGTGGTGGATACATTATACTAAAAGAATATATCGATAAATTTGATGTGGGGCCAGTTTCTAATATGAATATTTATATGTATAATTTAATTTATCATATTCAATTTCATGTATAAAGTGAGTTATAGTTGATAGTTTTTTAATCTCTTATAATTTCATTTATCATGGTGATTGAATTTTTATCTCATGGATAAAAGAATTTCATCAGAACCACATAATTCCTATATGTGCTTCCATATTTCATTTTATTTATAAAAATATGTTTTTGAGGATGATTTATTATGGTTATTAGGTTGTGGTTATTCCTAATTCCCAAAAAACACCATCAGGGGGTTGTGAAGTCTTTTAAAAGGTAGTCAATTGAATAACATGCTTCTAAATTGTTTCTAAGAGAGTTTTCTTATTTTGAAGTTTTACTTCCCAACACACATATGTATGGTTTTAATTATGTGATGGGTGGGCCTAGAAAAATATATTACTTTAATTTTTTTAAAGTATTATATCTTATTCGATAATTATGAGAGGCAGGGATGTGATTCCATATCCACTATGTGATGGGAGGTTGGGACGTGATTCATGATCCACTATGTAATGGGAGGTAGGAAAATTATTCCTAATCCACTATGTTATGAATTCTTATGCTTATATTTGTTCCACGTCCATAAATTTTTCATCATACTCATGTTATGATTTATTATGTCTTGTGTTATTCTCATATCCTTCTTTTTGTCTTATTATCCATGTTTATTTGGGTATGAACTCTTAATGTTATATTCTTGGACATTGATTTTGTTCTCATACCAACATTCTTATCTTATTCTCACATATAATGTAGAGACCCGAAGCTTGACGTACATGGACATTACATTACTTTTTCGGAATACTTAGTACATAACAAAAACACAAACACAAGGATCGAAATAGTTTAGTGTCTTTAGAAACTCGGAATATAATCTTCTAATCGTGGTGAAAGATCTTCAACATCTCCCATAAAGATCTTCTTTTTTTTAAAACCCAAATCCTTTCTTTATGTCCTGGGGAAAAGAAAACATAAAAGGGTGAGCTCAAATGCTCAGTAAGGGTAAACAAAAGAAATATCAATCACGGCATATTCATAAGAACATATCTTTTGGAAATCTTAACCTGGAAAAGAGATCATAATTTCATAACATGGGATAAATCATAGTAGTGAAATGTAATCCCAATAATCATAACTTAAAACATGAAACTTTTTGGAATACACACATAATCATAGAGAATCATTTATTATTAGTCAAGACTCATTGCCAATACTATCTTAGTGGACAAAGTCCCTTTCTGAGCCGAGTTCACTCCTCGTTTCAGTCCTGTTTCACTGAACCGGTATAACCTACCGTTCCAGCCATGTCTATCTCATGAGATATAAAATCTTTACCCAATGCATTGGATGGAGATATAGGTCTCACCCATCTCATAATGATACCATTCTTATGTGTGCCACAAAATCGTAAACCATACATCATTGCATAACCCATGTAATAAAAATGGGATTCTTAAATATCATGACATCATAAAAAAATTCATATAAGATAAAGGAATTCATAAAAATAATTCCATCACAACTTAATCAAATCAATGTAATAATAGTGATAGAAATAAAACCCTATATTACCTTATACGGAAAATAATTTTGATAAAACACTTGAACTCCATTCTTGAGGAAAATATCCTTTCTACTTCAAAAACATTTTTCTTTCTTAACATGTCATGCAATTTTAAACTAAAAGAATTTGATTTAAAATAAACTTGAAAACTTGTAAAGGAAGATTCTTGGAAATAATGTTTTAAAAATCCATTCATGTCGTATAAGTTAAAAATAACATTCTCCTCATACTTTTGTCGGAAAAGTCAAAAAGTACCTTATATGGTAACCAAAAGAAAGATTCCATTCATACAATGTGGTAAAAAGTAAATAAAGGGTAAAAATGACTTTAAAAATCCATGGAAGAATGGTAAACATTTTATGAAATCATTTTTAGAAAACATGGTCATGGATGATAAATGTAACCCCAGTAAATACTTACCTATAAGCAATCTCGGATAAAAATGAGATTGAAAATTTATCCCTTACCTTAGGTCTGATTTTCTTCGTAAGTGTCTGAACCTACTGTATAATGATTTAAATAATGTTATTGACTTATTAAAGAATCATATTAATTGTTATGATATCATATATGGTTCACTTATGACTTTATATTACCCGTTCTTTTTGTAAATTCATGTTAATGTAGCGTTTTGGGTAAAATCGTCTCATTTGTCGTTTGTGTTTTAACTTGTAATTATTAATATGATTACTTGGATCATGATTACTTATATCCAGAATGTAAAACATGATTTATATATAATATATATTCAGAATATACATATATATAATATATCGATAAATGGAAATAAATACACTGTTCATGGAGACGGTAGGTCGTACGTACGCATGAACGCTGTTTTCGTTTCCTTATTGAATTGAATAGAATTAAGTAGATGACATACATATATATATACATAAATCCAGTATCATTATTATGTCATATATTTCATGATTACTTATTATATATACTTTATAATCATTCATGAATGGTTAACCATTGAGAATGAATCTCATCGCGTCGTGGAGACTGTAGTCCGTACGTACGCACGAGCGATGATATCATTTCCATAATTATTGAATTTAATTGGAGTGGATGATACAATATATCATAATCCGTATGATTTTATAATAACTATGTATAGTTATTCTTTACACCCTTATACCCATCCATATAAGGTGTTGGTGGAAAAACAGATTACACCACGGCGTGGAGACGGTATTCCGTACGTACGCACGCGCGGTGATTTTGTTTTCCATAGGATGGATAGAAGGTGAAATTGGGTTGTTTCATATTTATAATAACAAATCAGTATATTAGTGATAATGATTTTATTACTTTATAATGAAACAACTAAAGAAGAGGAAGTTGAAGAAGAACGAATCTTGAAAGAATCGGGAGAAGAAATTACCTCTTCTTCGATACGCCTCTTTGAAACCTCCTCTTAGGGCACTAATATTGGTCTTTAAAGTAGACCAGAACCTCTAGGATGTTTCTATGGAATTGGACAAGATAATTTGGCAGGTTTTTGCCGATCTTGAAGGCTAAAATTGGTGTGAGGAGGAGAGGGAGGAGGTTCCCTTTTATAAGGGAGGAGAGGGGCACCTTTGGAATTCTTAAAAATAATAATTTATAATAAAGGCAAATTCTGCTTTAAATAGCTCCAAATTGATTTATTTAGAAGCTAAGGTTGGGATGGGTCGAAATACTCTCATCCAATATAATTTAGACAAGTTTAGGTTTCTATTTTAACCTTATCATTTATATTTAACTTTAAGTTAGATAATTTTACTTTTACCGTGTCTTCTTGTTTTCTTACACTATAAGGTTAATAAACTTACTATAAGAAGCCAAATAAACCCCAAGTTGTTTATTATTAATATATATAACCTTATTTAAGTCATTTGGCCAAACCTTAGATTTTAGGAATAAAATAACAATTAATAATATAATCTTTGTTTTAAAAACTATTTTATGTCAATTTTGACACTATTTAGTAATTGATTTTTGTGAAAATCATAATAGAATTATTAGTTCGAAAAACGTTAATTAAATCAATACTAACATTTCATATTAACCTATAAAATTATTGAAATTCATAAAAAGTCTTAAATTACATTTATTTGGGTATTTATAATATCAATTATGTCAATATTTCATTAATAAGATAATTTCTGCATCATCTTTGTGTCATAATAAATGATAATTATTTAATCCCTAAAAATTCAAAATAATTTCCTATGATCTAGATAATTGTATTAGATTTATGGAGACTATTCATGTTCGAAGTTCCATGAAGTGTATCACTAAATTAAAATTATTATACTTATAAGATTTAAGAAAGTGACATGTTGTCACATTCTTTGGTTTTAATAATAATTAACTTGTTTTCAGGGCCAAAAGTCCATTAAATGAATCTAATCCGACTCTTAGGTGATATGGGTCGACTTTTAGTCATCCAATAGGATTTTTCCAAGTGTTAGGGTAATTTTATAATATTATATTTACCCTTAATTACCTAATTTACCTTTAACTATGGTAAATAAAATTTACCGTAGTTACTATTCATAATTCCCAAAAATAAAAAGTAGCCTATTAACATAATTTGGACCTACTGATTCCAAATATGGAATCCATTTTTTCAAATTCAATACACATAAGTTTCAGAAATTAAATTAAAATTAATCCCGTTGTCGAAAGAAAACGGGTTTTTCTTTAAAACATTGCAAAAGATTGAATTGATTTATCCTACGAATTCAAGGTAGAATCAATGCTAATGACATACATTATATTAAATGGTAAAAATATTTTCTATTTATAATTTAAAACCATTCAATATTATAATTTAACCATATAAATTATTGTGATGAAAAAAGTTGTTTTTAATTAAAATATACTGTGTTTTTACTATTCATCAAAATATGAAAGTTACCAGAATAATATGAAAAATTTATCCAAAGTAAATTTTTATTTTATTATTCCAAAGAAGAATTTTATTTTTTCAAATTGAACTTATAAACATGTCAAAAACTAGATTTAAAGTGGTTGCGCCATCAAAAGGCGGCAAAACTGCATTTTTTGAAAAATACTTATTTTACCCGAAAAATTTATTTTGTTCTTATACCATGTTTTAGAAAATGTGTAAGACGAATAATAATGTTATAAGATTCAAAATTTAGTTAATACTATTCATAACGGCTAGTTCATAATAATATTATAATAATATATCGTTGTTTAGTAAAACCCGGTATTGCGTACAACACACGCTATCGAGGAAGGTCGTGATTACGTGTAATGAAAGCCAAGTCAGGGTTGCGTGCTGTGCAAGAATCCTTCGTTGTTTCGTATAACATAATCCAACCATATTTCATTTATAAATTGAATATATATATATATACTCAATGTTGCATAGAATAACTATTAACAAAATTGTGTGTAACACGATCCAAGAATAGTGTTGCGTATACTGCAAGCTAATACAGTGTTGCGTATAGCGCAAGGTAATCTTGGTGTAGTATACAACACAAGACATTAATGAAATTAAAAGAATATTTTTCATAAAATCTCGGGGTGTTACAAATAATCTGTATTTTTTACCCCTACGAAGCATCTAATATCACCCTTTCTTATATTTTTTCCCATGTTATGAAGGTGTGTATTGTGTTTGATGTGTAAAATAGAGTATCATGAGATAATTATTTTTGTAGAGATATTTAAAATGTTATAGAATAAATTTTTTGTGCATATAGTATCAAAAGACATTAAACCTTTAGGTTCTAGGGTGTGATTAATTTTGATAGGTGATGAATTGTCAAGTGAAAAAATGTATTTTATATGGATGTTTATCTAAGTTCACATCTGTTGGTATTAGATAAGGGATTAGTCATTTTTAGATATTAGTTTAGGTATTTTGGGAGATTTGAACTATATAACATTAATTAAAATCCAATAGATAATCCTAAAAGTTGTAAAATATCCTAATTTTTTGTTAAATTATAGAGTGTGTGGTTTCTTAGCAATGAAATACTTGTCTAGATACAAAAAAGTGGATTTAATCCCTTGCACAGATGCACCTAGGGTAATAACCCTAAAAATACTAGTTTGGTATTAACCCAAGCTTCACTTGGTGCATGAAAAAGATACCTAACCAAAAACCTGGTTTGAAACTCCTAGGGGATATTCTTTAGTGATTTAAATGATCTTTATGAACCATTATAAATGATTTGAGCACATTTTTAAGGAATAGTTATAGAACCTAATAGGAAATAGGCAATAAATAACCTAGATTTAAACGTTAGGGTATATATGTCATTTATAATTTATTCCTTTTATGTTAATAGTTTTTTTATTTAGTATTGATTATTCTTATGTTTAACTTTATTTTATTTTATTGATAGCTAGATTAAGGATAAACCAAGATAAAAATGGATCTGATGGGTAATGCGATGATTGTCCCAATGAGAAGCCAAATGGGATGAGAGAATGAGTGAAAAATCCTATGGTGGTCTTCACTTAACTATCTCAAGTTATGAATAATAACCTGAAGCATGTTGAGCTCCTGAACCCACCAAGGAAGGAAAAATATTTATTGAGTCTTTTTTGAAACAATGACTTCTCTCTTTAGTGGGTCTTCTAACCCAATAGTTGATGAGAAGTATGTTAATGTAATAGAGAAAATAATTTCTATTATATAGTGCTTGAACCATGAGAAGGTTTTCTTATTTATGTATCTTCTAGAAGGTGAGGCTAACCAATGGTGGACTCTTATTAAGAATATGACTCAAAAATATGATTTTGAATAATTTTAATGGGAGGAGATTAAGAAAATATTCTTCACTAATTATTTTCCTCAAAATCATCATAAAAAATGGATAGGGAATTCTTGTAGTTGAAACAAAATGATAATGAATCCATTGGTATGTATAAATAAAACTTTATTAGAATCTCAAGGTACACCTCTAGTTTTTTCACTAACCATGAAAGAAAGATTGATCCATTCTTTAGTATCTTGAAAAAAAGTATTAAAAAGGTGTTAGTTATAAGAGACTTTTAAATCTATTAAGAGATATTTTGATTTACTCTCAAGATTGAAATAGATATTACAGACTCCTATTCTTCTCATGGTTTTAGGGATAAAAAAGAAAAATGGATTTTCAAGAAAACATGAATGAAAAACCCATATAGAGGGAATAAATTTAATCTTTATGTATGCCAAAAATTTTGGAAATAAGAATGTAAACAATTATATTCAAAGGGTTATAAATATGTTTTATATATATAAAATTACTCCATAATACATGTGATTACTGAAAAAAAAGTTAATGAGGGTGGATAATGAAATGGAGTATAACAAATATCAGTATAATTCACCACTCACACTCCATTACATCAATTGTAATAATTGTGGTCATTATTTCAATTGGTACACTAATACAAGGTTTAATGAAAATAATAAATTTCATAAAACTCCAAAGATAATGGGACAAGGGAAAGACTGTGTTATCACAATTGAAGAAGTTTGTAATAAAAATAAATTAGTGAAAGATACACTTATAATCTATTCTAGAACTATGAATTTTTTATTTAATTCTAATTCAAACCATTATTTTATATCCAAAACGTTTGTTAAATACATTAAATCACCTCCCCAATGATTAGATACTGAAATATCATTGAAAACTCTTTGTTGTGTGATAGTTGTATCTCAAATATACCAAAATTATCTAATATAATTTTATGGGAATGTGCTCTTTAAAAATATTATAATTATTCCTTTAGTTGATTTTTATTTTATTTTAGGCATGTATTAGGTTTATTTATATAGATACAATATTAATTGTTGGTATAAAGAAGTCGCATTTAATATCCCATATCATCCTACGATCATCTATCAGTGAAATTTTGACTATGAACCTCTTATGGAATCTAATTATAAGGGTATTAATAACAAATCATGAGGGCTATTTAGGTAAAATGTTTTTATAAGAACTCAGCATCATAGATATACCTATTATGGGGAAATATATTGATGTATTTTCTAAGGAATTTCTTATTATTCCCTTAGATTATGAGGTTAATTTTTCCATTGAAATCATACCTACTGCTATGTTGATATTAAATACTTCTTATATAATGGATATAATTTAATTAGTGTAATTTTAGAAGTAACTCTAATAAAATTTGTATAAGGTTTTCATATTCCCAAGTTATTCTCCATGGGGTGCATCGGTTCCCTTTATTATGAAAAAGAATGAATCAATGTGTCTCTTCATTAGCTATCATAAACCAAATAAGATCACGATCAAGAAAAAAGTATCTTCTACCCTGTATTAATGATCTATTCAATCAACTATTAGGAGATAAATATTTCTTTAAGATTGAACTTTGATCCAAATTTCCTTAATTGAGGGTAAAAAGAAAAGATATGCCCAGGACATCTTTCTACAAAAGATATAAATATTATGAGTTCATAGTGATTCTATTTGGACTCACAAACTCCCTTCTTATCTTTATAGATTTTATGAATAGAGCCTTTAGATATTATCTTCATAAATTCATGGTAGTATTTATTGATTACATTATCGTATATTCTAATATTAAGGATGAACATGAAGAGTATTTAAGGATTTTTCTAATGACCCTACAAAAAGAGAAATTATATGAAAATTTTAGAAAATATGAATTTTGGATATAAAAAGTATCCTTCATGGAATATTAATCATAATTGAGGGTATATTTGTGGATCCATAAAAGATATAAGTGATCGAAGAATGGTGAGACTAACCACTATGATAGAAATCTGATGTTTTCATGGATTATCTAGATACTAAAAATGATTTGTGAGAAATTTATCATGATTGTGTAATATTCTAACTTAGTTAACATGAGATGGAGTGAAGTTCCTCTATATAGAATAATATAAGTAAATATTTGAGGAGATTAAGAATATATTTTTCACTACACTTGTTCTTACATTACCCTATAGTGGATAAGGGTTTTTAATATATAGTTATGCTTTTTTAAATGGTTTTGTGTGTGTCCTTATGAAACATAACAAGTTAATAACTTATTGTTCATGTAAATTAAAGACACATGAGAAAAAAATACTTGATTCATGATATGGATCTGGCAATGGTGTTCTTTTCATTAAATATTTAGATGCATTATCTATATAGTGAAAAGTGTGATATATATACTAGTCATAATAGATTGAAATATATATTCACACAAAATGAGTTAAACATGAACTAGAGGAGATGGTTGGAATTGAACAAAGACTATGATTTCTCAATAAATTACAACTTGGGGAAGGAAAACTAGGTAACTGATGCTCTGAGTAGGAAATATCATGCTAACTCATCTATGATGAGTGTTTAAAAATACCTAGTAATCATGGATTTGAAAAGGATGAATCTTGAAGTTGTAAGGAAAGGTGAGAAATCATATCTTACTTTAATGATGTCTAAATTGTCTATCTATGAAAATATCAAGGGAATATAGAAACATGATATGGAGCTACAGAGTAAGGGGGATATTTCAAATATCAAATTTGATAATGATAGAAAAATGGATATTTTTCCCATAAATACTAGAATTGAAGAAGGTTTCATTGGATAATTCACATATATCATCATTATTTATCCATCATAAAATCAAAAAAAATGTATAATGATATCAAAGGGAATTTTTGGTGGGATAACATGAAGATTGAGATTATAGAATATATATATCTCAATAATTGGTATGCTAAAAAGTTATAGATGAATTGTAGAAGTCTAAGGGGATGATGCAATAATTACCCATACTAGTATGGAAATGGAGATGTGTCACCATATATTTCATCTTAGGAATCCCCAAAACATTTAAGGGACATAATTTCATTCAAGTTATAGACAATAACCTTATAATATCATCACATTTTATTGATATCAAGGAAGATTTATTACTTGAATATCTTGCTATGATATACATAAGGGAAGTAATAAGAAAACATGGTGTACCACTTTCCATAGTATCATATTTGGATCTGAAGTTCACCATGAAGTTTTGGAGAAATTTTCAACCAATTTTGGATAAAAATTTATTCTTTACTATCAGTTATCATCCTCATAATTATAGTCAATCGGAAAATACCATTCAAACTTTGGAGTATATGTTGAGATCTCATTTGATAGATTTTAAAGGATTTTAGGATCAACACCTTCCCTTTGTAAAGTTATTATATAATGAATGTTTCCATTATATCATTAAAATGGAATTGTATGAGGATTTTAATGTGAAAAGGTGTAGAACTACAATATATTGAGAATAAGTATGATAGAATAAATGTAATATACCGATGATGTTTTTAGGTATTACTATACTCATTTTGGTATTTACCTTTATTTTGGTTGTTCTTATATTGTCTCCTTGTGTTCGTAGTGAATTTTAGTTGAAAATGAGGGTTAGGGGTGAATCCTTATGTTTTGGTATAAGTAGGAATTAACCAATAGTTGGAAGAGATACAGGTGGTCCATCGGCTCCCTAGTAAGGGCCACTGACTATCCAGTTGATTACTATTATGGGAGGTCCCTATAGGAATCCCACTGAATATTCCGTGGGGTGTGTAGTAGTGAAGTTCTATAGCCTACACTACCCTCTAACTATTGGGTCAGCTAGTAGCTTCTATAAATTTATAGAATCCACTAGTCATCCAGTGGCGGTGTTTTGGGCTAATAAAATTAGGGACAGTTTAGTATTTCCACCACCTGAGCCACATATTTTAATTTTAAATTAATCCCCTTTGACCCTATTTCATCCCTTTGACTTGGACACTCTCTTGGGGTTTTTTTTCTATCTCCCTCTCTCAAATCAATTCCCTTGAAATATTTAACCACTGACCAAACCTATGTTTATCCTTTGGTAAGTTGATATTCATTTTAGCCTTGGGTATCATTATTCCTCAAATTTCTCTTATTTCTATCTCATGTTTTTCTTAATCAATGATGGGAATTGTTGGGTTTTTTATTTTATTATTATTCTTATTAGATCCATTTTGGAATTGATGATCCTTGATCAAATATTCAACCTTTGTAAAGCATTGATCAATAATTTCCATGGTATGTGATCTCGTTGGTCTTCTTCACTCTTGTTTGTGCCAATTTATAAATTTTTTATTGGGAATTCATTCTCTAGGATATCTTGTCAATTACTAAGGCCCTTATCTCATATTTTCTTGTAGTGAACCATAGATATATTAATTCTAAATGTTTTAAGGATGGTGTTTTAGTAACATGAATTTATTTTTTTAACCTTGATTTATCTTTAAAATGGGTTTTCTTAAATTTTTTAGAGGCATGAAACATGTTTCGATAAAAAAAATTAGTTTTGAATATAGTTTTGAAAATGGATTTTCTCTTTGATTTGGTTTATGAAAATTATTTTAAAATCATGAATCTTATGGTTTCAAATATTAAAATACCTTGGATGATTTTAATGTGTTAAACCTAGATGTGATCGATGATGAGGTAGGGATCCATCCTCAAGAATGAACTCTTTCCCCCTAGACCTATTTCGATAGGGTAATGTGTGCACCAAGTTTCCTAGGTTGTGGTAAGAAGTCACTCTTGGGAGTGTATTCTGACACCTTGAAACTTTTATTATAGGGTAATTTACAAACTAGGTGTCCTACTACTCACTAAAATATAAATAGGTTCCTCATCAAACTGGAATTGTTTGTACTCATGTGATGGTTTTCTTTATTGATTATCTTTGAAATGAAATAATGATTTGTGTACTAAAATTATTTGGAAAACCTATTTATTTTTATGATTTTATATATTTTAAAAGGGTTTATTTATCCATGCTTTATGTTAAAAAAAATTCATGCCTTATTTTGAATTACTTGAGAATAATTAGTATATTTTATAAAGTCTTCTTATGAAACACTTGGTGGGATCCTACTGGTATCTTTTGATTACACCCTACATACACCATTAGGTGTATGTAAATCTTTTTATATCTTATGCAGGTAAGGGGGATCCACTAAAGAGTGGAAGTGGGTCTTTTTTTAGTATGGTGTGAGATTCTGGAGCTAACATAATGTCACATTGAGTTTAGTTTTACAACTTTGAATACATTGGTTATTGATGTGTCTTATTAGTTGTTTTGTCTATTAATAACATATATCTTTGTGGTCTTATTTTTTGAATAACTTTATATTATATAATTTAAACACATTTTTTTGGGTTCTTTATGAAAAATAATTCCCAAAGGTATTTCTTGATGCTTAGGCACTTGTTGTTAGCCTATGCGGATTGGGAAAGCTCTTCACGATGTGTTAAGACCAGTTTGGGTTATCGTGATTTTGGGTAATCCAGGTTAGTTCTTGAAAAATTGGTATCAAATGGAAATTTATCATTTCTATTGTTGGTATTCATCTTTAGTATGTTTTAGTATACATTAGATAAGAATATGGAGACTTAAGTGGAACGTTGTGAGTGGTTTTATTGTCATTTCTTATCATGATGAGACTTAAGTTAACATGATTTTTTTGGGAATTTGATAGTTTTAATCCCATATTTTACTTTCTTATATTGTGATAATTATATTTGAATTTTTTTATACTAAAATGAAATTTATTCATGGATCTCATGTACTTGTGCCTCTATATTTGTTGATTTATATTACCATGCCTCCTAGAATACTTCCATAAATTCCCCAAGAGGGTGATACTGATGAACCATGATAGGGAAAACCTCTAGTAGATACAATTTCTATTGAAGCGGTGGTCTTCATGGTCTTATCTATAGGCTTATGTATGGTACATTCCCTTGTTCAAGCTAGATAGGTGGAACCATAAAGGGATGAGAATAGGGATCGAGCTTAGTAATTTCATTTCCAGAATCCACCATCCTTCCAAGGGATGAATGATCCTCGGTATGCGGAGGATTGGTAGGAAATTTTCAATAAGATTTTTAAATTCATTAAGAGTCCTAACTCATTCAAGATAGATGGAATTTCTAAGTAGAATGTGATGGGACATAGTTCTCTTTTCTAATAAACATGGATACTTGGAGTAGAAGGACTTCAAGGCCATTTTCAATAAGAAGTTATGTCTAGAATCTATGACTATGGTGAAATCCATGGAGTTTCTCAAGCTTGATCAAGGAGGTAAATCTATGATGGAGTATGTTAATAATTTTTTTAGATCTCTATTTTTTATTATAAGTTTGTGCCTAATGAAAATATAAAGTATTAGAGGTTTCAAATGGGTCTTTCAACTGATATTAAATCATAGGTATTTATGTTAAATCTAACCACTAATTTTGAAGTGGTGGATAGGGCATTAATGGCGGAGCTTTACCTGGTAGGTAAGACTTGATTGACCAGTGTTTATCTTTCCTATCATGGTAGATTTAGTGGTTCTTTATATGGAAGGAGTAAGTAGAGTGAGTTCCATAGGTTAAATAGTATTGGTTCTTCTCATAAGTCTCTTTATATGCCATCGTTAGTGGAAAGTGGATTAACATGTTATTAGTGTGTCCAGAAAAGACACAGAAAGTGCTTCTTCCCTATTCCTCCTAAGGTTTGTAAATCATGTGGGAATCATGGAAACTTATAGAAGTTTTGTCAAGATCTATCTCTTCCTCACTTTGGTATAGACTCTTTAGAACATAGAGGATATGTGGTGCAGTCAAATGATTCATGGAATATATGGTTCTAGACACAGTCCTCTAGAATGAAGAAATTACACATAATTGATGAGTTTTTGATAGAATTTAATGTGGGTCTTATGACGATGATAGATACCATTTTTATTGCTTATACCTTAGTGACTAATCTATTTGATACAGGTGCCTCCCAATCCTTCGTATTGACTCATATAGTGTATCTTCTAAAACTTCCAATGGAACTCATTCCATTAAATATGGAATTAGTTACACCTCTATGAAAGAACAGGGAATAAGGTTTCTAGCGTCCCTTATGCTCTTTCTTTATACATGATGTAGAGCTGGTTTGGGATTTCTTAGTTCTCAAATTGGATCTCTTTGATGTGATTATCGATATGGATTTGTTGATTTCACACAAGTATCAAATTGATTGTTTCCATCAAAAGGTGTTCCTCACTACTTATAATGGGAACTCCATAGTGTTTCAAGGAGAATGGTATCCAAGGTCTAGTCAAGCAGAGTCATATCTTTTAGAGTTTAGTAAGTTGTTGTTCTTATCTACAGCTATGTTGTAAAAATATTCTTATAGTGGTAACATTTCCCCAGTATTCAATGAGTTTTCTAATGTGTTTCCAGATGACTTATCAGGTTTTCCATTAGAGTGGGAAGTAGAGTTCTTGATTAACTTATTGCCCAAAACTCACCAGATATTGATTCCATCTTACTACATGTCTCTAACTGAGTTGAAGGATATAAAAATTTAGTTATATTATTTTATTTCTTAGGTATTTATATGACCATGTTTATCACTTTAGGTATCCCCTATCATTTTTTCAAGAAGACCGATGGGACTCTTTGTCTATGCATTGATTATTAGAAGCTCAATCAAGTAATAGTAAAATAAAAATAAATCTTTACTTATATTAATGATTAATTCAACCAGTTGAAAGGGGAAAACTAGTTTTCTAAAATTAATCATTGTTTTGGTTACTACCAACATAGAATTAAGGAGTTAGATATTTCTGAGAACACATTAAAGATAATTTATGTCTATTTCAAGTACCTTTTGAAAATGTTTGTCTTGAATAATTATCATGTTGTCTTTAAGTTATTGATGAAACAAATCTTCAACAAGTTTCTTAACACTTTTTTTATAGTGTTTTTGGATGAAATCTAGGTGTACTCTAATAATGAGGAAGATCATGTATGTTACCTGAGGATTTTTTTTTTTTTTGGAATTTTGAGGGATCATCATCTTTATGATAAGTCATTAAAGTAATAATTTTGGATCTGGTAAGTTAATTTCTTAGTATATATAATTTTAGAACATGTTATCTCTATTGATCCTAAGAAGGTGACATTTGTTATGTAATGGGTAGAGTTGTGTAATGTGTTTGAGATATATAGTTTCATGGGTTTTGAAGGATACTATTTTTGGTTTATAAAGGACTTCTAGAATCTTGTGTCTCCTTTAACCTCTCTCACCCATAAGGGGGTAAATTTCTTGTGGGAATTAAATTTTGAGTCATACTTCAATGATCTCAAGTGGTGTCTAATCTCTTCACTTGTTTTGAAATTACCAGAGGCTGGATAGGGCTATGTGGTTTACTATGATGCTTCAAGTTCATGTTTGGGTTGCATCCTTATGTAGGGAGATCATGTATTGGAATAAGTCTCCCTTAAAATTTTTCCTCACAAGAAGAATTATCCCACCCATGACTTAAAACATATAATGGTTTTATATGCACTTAAAATCTAGAATCACTATCTTTTTGGGTAAATGTTTACAATTTACTCTAACTATAAAAGTTTGGGTTATCAATTTTTTAAAAAAATATTTGAACCTCTAGTAGAGACGATGGTTGGAGTACATATAGTCATTCAAATTTTACATCTCCTATACACCTGGGAAAGGTAATTTAGTTACTGACACTCTTGGAAGAAAGTTACCTTTCCATGATATGAAGGAAGAGAAGGATGAGTGGAACTTAATGAGGATTTTCACTCAGATTCACTTGGAAGTCAAGTAAGAGGATTATATAAATTTTTTGGAAAGTTTTCATGTGACATCCTCTCCCATTGAGACAATTATTTAGAATTGGTAATAGGATAATTATTTCTAGAGTGTAAATGATTCTTTATATGTAGAGGAGACCATTGTTGAGTGGTATCTTTCCTAAGAGGGTATCCTTTACTTCAAGAGGTAATATATTATCCCTTCATCTATAAAATAGGTCATTCTAGGTTATTGTAACCATTCCTTGTGGGATTCCTAACCTAACACCACAAAAATGTTCCATGATATGAAAAATTGTTTTTTTTTTGTCCTGGTATGAAGTGAAACATTGCTACCTTTGTATCTCATTATTATACATTCAAATAGATAAAGTTTTCAAACTAAAATTCTTCAGGGTTACTTTAGCCTCTTCCCATGATAACTTGTAAGTGGAATGAAATTTCAATGGATTTCATTGTTGGTTTAACTTGAACTCCTTGTGGTAAGAATTCTATATGGTTGGTGATTGATCAATTGACTAAATATGCTCATTTGAAACTGATAAATAGCACCACTAAAGTGGAAGACCTAGGAAAGATGTATGTTCAAGATATTATAGAGATGTATAGAGTTAATATGGACATTATCTCAGATAGGGACACCCCCCCCCCCATTTCACCCCATGGTTTTGGAAGGGCCTCCTAAAGGCAATGGGATCATAGGTCCGGTTGAGTACAACATATCATCCTTAAAATGATTCTCATACAAAAAGGGTTAATCATATTATAGAAGATATACTTTGTGTCTGTATCTTAAACTTTATAGGTACTTGGGATAGTTATATAGGGTTTGCTTAATTTTCCTATAACAAAAATTAGCATTTATACATCAAGATGGATACTTTAAAAGATTTATATTTTTATCTTAATAGCTCTTCTTTCTGTTGTTTTGAGGTTAGAGAGCTTCCATGGTTGGACCAAGTTTGGTTCAAGAGACAAAGGTGAATATCTAGTTGATTAATCAGCATTTTTTAATATCTCGGATCTTGTAAAAATCTTATAATTATTGATTTCATCATCCTTTGAGTTTTTTGGTTAGCGATCAGGTGTTCTTGAAAGTCTTTCCATAGTTGGTTCATCGATAGATCAGAAAGTATGGAAGCCTTGCTCCCAGGTATGTGGGGCTAATTTAGATCATGGAACATCTTAGAAAAGTGGATTATAACTTGTATTTACCACCATATAATTCTTTGATCTATGATTTATTTCATGTTTATCAACTCAAAAAGTATCAACCAGACCCATATCATGTTCTAAATTGGAAAGACCTTTATGTAGATCTTGATTTCTATGTGACTGGACAATTGCTTTGGGTTGTTGATTATTAAGTGAATGTTCTATGAGGAAAGTCGATACCTCAATTAATGTATTAAAATAGCATGGTTTTATTTATCATGAGACTTGGGAGTATATTTCTTTGATGATGGAGGATTGTCCTAAAATCTTTAGAGTCCAACCTTCTCCGACTTAGCTTTATGGGAGAAGAAAGAAATATGGTGGGGAGGATTTTAACATCTCATTTATTTTTTCAAGTACTACTCTACTCCTTTTGTTATTTCTCTTTATTTTGGGTGTTTTTGACTTGTATCCTTGTGTTCATAGTGAATTAAGTTTTAAATAGGGGTTTGGGGTGTGTCCTTGTATTTTGGTATAAGTGTGGGCATGAACTGATAAATGTAAGAGCTAATGGAAGTCCACTGGATAGCCAGTGAGGGACACCGACCAATTGGTGGAAGGATGGAATAGGGGGTTCCTGATAAGAATCCCACTAGTGATATAGTGTAATAAAATTGGATAGCCAGTGGAAGCCCACTAGCTAGCCAATAGGTTGTCCAGTATCATCTGTAAATCTATAAAAGCCATCGACCAGTCAGTGGTGGCAATCTAGGCTGATGAAGTTTGGGGAAATTTCATATTTCCACTACCCGAGATGCATGTTTTAATTATAAATTAATCTCCATTGACCATATTTTATACAATTAAACTTAGAGACTCTTTTGGTGTGTTTTTATCTCTCCCAACTCAATTATATTGGTGGATTGAAGCATCAATCAAACTTATGTTCATCCTTCGGTAAGTTGGTCTTTATTTTAGTCTTGATCACCTTATTCCTCTAATTCCACTTATTTCACTCTAATTTTTTACTTAATTAATGATGAGAATTTTGGTTTTGGGATTCTCTTTTTCTATATAGATCTATTGTGGAATTAAGGGGTCTTGATCGAACATTCAACCTTTGTGAAGCATTTATTCAAAATTGTAATGGCTCGGACCTCTTCAGTGCATTCCTTTTTGAAAATATGTTGTTTAAGATGTTTTCAGAGGTCAATATGACTTATTTCGAACACTTTTCCTAATTTCCAGTTCTGTGAAAGGTGGTTACAGTTCTATGAATAGTGTCTTCAGTGAGACATTTGTGAATAGTGTCATTAGTGAGAAATTTGTGAAAAGTTTCATTGGTGAGACATTTGTGAACAGTGTTGTTAGTGAGACGTTTGTGAATAGTGTAATCGGTGAGACATTTGTGAATAGTTTCATCCATGATACATTATGAACAGTTTCGTTTGTGAGACATTTGTGAATAGTGTCTTCGGTGAGACATTATGAATAGTGTCATTGATGAGACATTTTTGAAAACTATCTTCAGTGAGATATTTGTGAACAATGTCATTAATGATACATTTGTGAATAGTTTCATCGATGAGACATTTGTGAACAGTGTCATTAGTGAGACATTTGTGAATAGTATCATCAGTGATAAATTTGTGAGCAGTTTCATTGGGGAGACATTTGTGAACAGTATTGTTAGTGAGACATATGTGAACAGTATCATCGGTGAGGCATTTATGAATATTATCTTCAGTGAGACATTCATGAACAGTTTCATTAGTGAGACATTTTTTAATAGTGACATCGATGATACATTTGTGAATAGTGTTGTCAGTGTGACATTTGTGAATAGTGTCATCACTGAGAAATTTGTGAACAATATTTCCTTGTTCCTAAAATTTCACCCCTTTGACATTTTCATTGATGTTAAATGCATTAAAATACGTGTTTTAAGGGATTTAAGGAAGATTCAAAGCCCATAACTCCTATCATAATATTCTTAAGTGATCGGTTTCCTTTACTTGGTCAAACCGCATAGTCTTGACCAGATCATCCTTTAATGGAAAATCTAAACCTCTACTCTTTTTAGATTTTAAAAAGGTACAAGATATATTATGCCTTTTTCTTCCTTCTCTTATATCTTGGTGTTAGGAACCCCAAACCTTTTTTCCTGAGGATTTGTATTATTGTGCTATCCTTGGATCGTTTCCCCTTGTAGTTTTTCCTACTCCACGCACACCCCCTATCTTGGTGTAACCAGGAAGTTTCAATCAGTCTTTGATATAAGGTATGTTACACCTCTATTCTTCTGGGTTCCTCAATATGTTTCCCCCAATTCTCTTTTCCATGTTACAACATGTTATCTCCATGTTTCTAATGTACCTTTATTGGGTGTTGGATTATGTAGTTGTGTTGAGGAATCCTCAGGTGGATGCAGTCGTTGCGGGAGAGGCGATCGTGATCCATTGTGTTGGCTCGTTCTCATAAAAATAATGTCGGAAACTTTTTGAGGTAGGGGATTCATGGATTCTCTATTCTATTACATTCAGTCATAGAGTTAGAATGTTTTATCCATTGGATCACAATGAAATTGACATAATAAATAATTGAACCGGATTAAAGAATTGGTATCAATTTCTTAGCAATGTTATTACCTGTTGATTCTCTAGATCATGTGATATCTATGTTTTTTTGTTTATCATGTAATTCCTTATGGAAATTGGTAAATAATGTAAATCTAAAATTAATTATAAATTAATTGGATAAAGATAAAGAGGCATGTTTAATGAATCTAGTTTTTTATGCTTTGTGATAATCAAATGGTTGTAGTTATGCATGTTTAATTGAATTGGTTAATTCAATATGGAATAAAGGACTAGTTGTGCAATAAAGATAATTCTTTAAAGGGTTTTGAGTCACCCTATTTCTTTTAAAGTCCAATCACCTTATGATTTAGATTTGTGATTTCTCATTGTGTGTGAAGTCTAAATGCCTTGTTTAGGGCTAAGATCCAAGTTACTATATTGTTTGTTTCCTTCCACTTATTTTGTGGTGTGAGCCTGGGATGGATAAGCCTAGAGGGTGTTTTTGGTATGTGGGGGAAGGGAGGCCTAGTGGTGGTGGAATAAGTTAACACCTATAGTGGTGAGATGCATCATTTTATACATGTTGGTGTCGGGGAGGACAATAGGGATGATGGAACAAGTTGAAGTTGGGATTACCCATTGATATGAAAGTTTTTGTTATTGAATATGATGTTTTTTTATCTACTTTAATTTCCCCACTACTTGAGGCAAATGGTATTTCTTACCCTCCTTCCAAAAGAGGCAAATATGCTCGGGGTATTCCATGTGCTTTTTGTGTTTCGCTTCTTGAGGATGGATGAGCCTGCGCTCTAGCTATAGGTGGAAAAGACTAGACGGGTAGTTCATCTACTCACTGTGTTGATCCCCTTATGTTTAGAAGATTATAATGCATTTCTAGAATACCTAGAATTATGGAAAAGGTATAATAAATTAATAATTGATTGAATAAATTATGTTAACCCATGGGTTTAGAGCTTGGTGGAATTCAATGTTGAGGTAATATTTTTGGGAAGTCATAGACTCGGTTTGGTTATGCCTGGAGGGCATGGATCTTGGTTGGAATGGTAATGGGTTGTAATGTGGTAAATTTTAATAAATAATTAATGGTTAATGAATTAATTAATGTAATGTGAAACTGATAAAAAGGGATAAAGTAACCTAATGTAGCTCTTTAAATGGTTGTGTGTTTATAGGATATCTAGTCTTAGTAGTGGCAGCCAGGAGTCTGAGAAATGTTAGCTTCAATTGAGTCTAAGATTGGGTTATACCCATAGTCTACTTATGAGCTATATTATATTTTGTACTTTTTTGTTTTTATAAGCTACTCCTACCTTTCAATTAAGGAAAATGACACCATAGGGATTCTAATCCTTGGGGGTGTTATCCCCAACATCCATATGGGAGGATGGATGGTTGACTACCCCCTTTGGCCATGCTCTCTTCTCTAGGTATTTGCTAGTGATGGTATGCACAATGGTTATTTTTCCCCATATATATGTGAAGATGGTTGTAATGGATTGTGGTTATTTCACACACATATATTCTAGATATAGTTTTATATGTGCTATTATAGTTATATCATGTATAGGATATGATGGATTAAGGACCCCTACTCAGGGTATGGGTTGTAGTGGCTTGAGGTATAATACCCGACATTTGATACACATTATGCAGGATGTGGTGGATCTTGGAAACTACCTGGTTACTTTTGGTTGTTTGGATGAGGTGTTTGTGTGTTTCATGAGGTGTAGGTTGTGGTGTTTTGCCCAGGTGTCTTCGGGCTAGCCTTTTTTGAGAGAGATGCTTAGGACATGCAACATTGGGGAAAAGCGTAAAATCAATGGGGAAGAGGTAGTGGGGTGCCATTGATATTCTTTATTATATTATATACTCTTGTATGTGATACTTGGTGAGAGTGGTCATGGTGAGGATGGTAACATAGTATACATGTTTAGATGACGAGTTAGTTTTACTTGTTGTTCACTATGATTTAGCCTGATTTCTTTACTTTTTTACGAGAGGCTCTAAGGAGGATCCTACTGAGTATGCTGTTATACTCACCCTATGTATATATAAACTATTTTTTAGGTCACTTGGAATTGTTGTGAGATTAGGCTGGCTACTACCACCTTGGGATTACAGGAGATGTTCCAGCTTTGTGGTCACTTTTGTTTTACTTTCTTTTGGTACTTACAGTTTTCTCTTTCAGTGGTAGTAGATCTTGCATGGAATTACATATTTGTACATGGGATTTCTTTTATATTGTAGTCTGAGCATGAGTTGGTCAGTGTCTGCCATATCTCTCTCTTTACCATGTGTTCTCTTAGAGGGTAATGCCTCCAATCAGTGTGTTTACTATATCCTCAGTGCTAGTCACCAACCTGAGGCCTACTGGAGGCAGGACTCAGTTGTTACTATCTCTCTCCTCTCATTTTAATCCCATGAGAGGTACACTTTTAGGGGAAGGGGTCTTGAAAAATAGGTATCAGAGTTCTGGTTGAGGGATAGGATGGAGTTTGGAGTTAGGCACATGTGAGGTTGCACGGTTTGGTTGGAAAACAATTTTAGTTAAGTTTATAAATCACTTTAAACATGGTAGACCAGCTAAGACGTAAGTATTTAGGGGCCCTTATGATTGATGCACGAACCTTTAAGTTTATAGTGGCTACTAAATGAGTTGATACTTGTTCTAGGGTAGAGACCTGGGAAAGGATCAGACATCATTCTTCTTTGTGCTTGTGTTTGAATTGGTAAGCCTAAGGATAGGTTAACCTAAAATGAATAAAAAATTAATTAATTAATGTTAAGTCTTTTGTATTCTAGTTTTAAGAGCTCTAACTATTTTTTATTTTACAGGTATGGCTCCAGTTCTACATCCTCATGAAGTTTTCTCGGAATATGTTCAGCAAGTTGTTCTAACTGATTGTTGTAGATTATAGGTTCATGATGAAGACACTTGGAGGAGGAAACTCTGATAATTTTAGGGCCAGAGTCTATAGAATTACGAGGGATCTATTTAAAATTCACTCACAGAAGACTAGTTTTAGGAGTTTGAGATAGGTTTTAGTTCGATTCGTTCTTGAAAGGATAACTATATGTCGTTGGTAGTGACGATGCTACGTGGGGCAGCGAGGTAGTGGTGGTTCTTATTCCTCGGGGATCTTAATGAGTAGGTAGTCCCATGGGAGGATTACCATGACCAATTTAGAGTTGAGTTTCTTTCTTTGACCGTGAAGGTGGATACTCATTAATAGATTCTTACCCTTCGATAGGGGAGCTCCAGTGTCAGACAGTTTGAAATATTTTTCAAGAACCTTTTTTGATATGCTTCGAACCTATTTCTAGATGAGGAGGCTCGGGTGAGGCTTATTGAGGAGGTTTTGCATCCAGAGATCTAGCACTAGGTCACCCTGTTTATGCTAAATACATATCTTGAGGTGTTTGTGAGGGCATTGGTCATTGAGAGGAAATTATCTAGAACTAGATCAAAAGGATAGGGGATTCATTAGGATTCTTCATGAAGTAGAGGTGTGGTCTGGGGTTCCTAGTTTTCAAGGCAGAAGAGTTTCTGTTCAGCCGGAGGTAGGTCCCAGCCCTCGGTATCTTATTTCTCGGGGGGTAGTGGATCTCATACCTATGATAAGGTATCATGTGTTTTTTTTCTTGTGTAGGTCTAGTTCATAAGAAATGAGAGTACCCAACCTTTTAGAGTGGTCAACGTACACCAGGTGATCCACTTCAAGTTCCTCCATTGAGGCAGTTTTAGCTGAGGTAGCAGCCGGGGGTTGCACCAGCTTTGGATTAGTAGAGAACAAATGGGGAAGGTAGAGGAAAACCATGGGATTATCCCTATCCTCATAGAGTAAATGGGGTTAATGGTTTTGGTCATAACCAGGTTCATAGAGGTCATGGAGCAATTTTTGTTCAGCTTCAAGCTTTAGCATTGTTAGCACTGGGCAATCCAAATGTCATTCAAGGTACCCTTTGCTTATTTTCTACTTGGGTGTATGCCTTGTTTGATTCAGGAGTGACAAACTCCTTCATATCACCTTCCCTTTTCCATTCTTTGGGACTTGAGTTAGAGATTCTTCCAGTGCCACTAGCATTGACTATGCTAGTTGAAGGTCGAGCTGACTTGTTTGAAGTATGTAGAGACTTTGAGCTAGTGTTGGGGTAGAACCGCTCTTAGGGATATTTTTTATGTTTATAGATAAAACCATATGATTTCATCCTCAGCATGGATTTTTTTTATTAGGTATAGGCTATCATGGATTAATTCTGGAGGTAGGTGGGGTTCTTTGATGTTTATGGAGAGCCAGCGGTGTTTGTTTGCAAGTGAGACCCTTAGATGGGTCAGAGGTGTGTTTTTTCCTTATCATCTTTGATAGATATGCTGATTATGATTTCATCGTAGGTTCAGGAGTTGGTGTTTCCTAGGGTCATAGAATCCTACCCTAATGTCTTTCTCTAAGATATTTTAGTGTTACCCCCTTGATAAGATATCAAGTTTGGGATCAATATACATCTAGGTTTGTCTCCTATCTCGATGTCTCTATATAGGATGGAACCTTCTGAGTTTTGGGAGTTGTGTATACAACTCGATGAACTGTTACAGTGTGGTTTTGTTTGGAAGAGTGTGTCACCGTGGGGCACACTAGTTTTTTTCATGAAGAAGGCCGATTGCAGTTGGTAGTTGTGTATCGATTATCATCGCTTGAACCAAGTGACAGTGAATAACCACTATCCTCTTCTGCATATTGATGATTTTTTTATCAATTGAAGGGTTCAAGTTTGTTCTCTAAGATCTATTTGTGGTCAGGATATCATTAGATGCATGTAAAGGATAAGGATATTCCGAATACTGCCTTATGTTTTCGTCATGGGAATTATGATTTTGTTGTGATACCATTTAGTGTGATGAGTGCTCTAGCTATGTTCATGGGGTTGATGAACATTGCATTCTGTGAGTTCCTAGATAATTTTTTGGGGATCTTCATTGATGACATACTTGTGTAATCCACATCCAAGGAGAAGCATACAGAGTATCTGAATTCTATTTTGGGATTTCTTCATCGATAGTAATTGTTTGGGAAGTTTTTGAAGTGTGAGTTTTGGGATCGAGATGTCCATTTCTTAGGGGATGTTGTATCCTAGTAGGGATTAGTTGTGTATCCATCAAAGATAGAAGCATTTGTGTCTTGGGAATACTAAAAGATAGTGGTGGAGGTGCAAAGTTTCTTTGGTATTTCAGGCTATTATAGGAGGTTCATAAAAGATTTATCTCGGTTTGCAACTCCTCTGATAGTGTTGACCAAAAAGGATCAGGTATTCGTATAGATTGATTATTGTTAGGAATCTTTTGAGTATCTAAAGAAGAATTTGGTCAGTGATCAAGTTCTTTTTCTTTTAGAAAAGGGAGTTTAGTTTAAGGTTGTGTGTGATGTTTCACATTTGGGGTTAGGATGTGTTCTGATGCAGTAGATATCAGTCATTTATTATGGTTCTCGTTGGTTAAGTCCCCATGAGAATAACTATTCCACCCATGATCTTGACTTGGTAGCAGTGGTGTTTTCCCTGAAGTTGTGGAGACATTACCTCATCTGAGAAAGCTTTGTGGTCTTCACTGATCATAAAACCTTGAGGTAAGTTTTCTACTGGCCTGACTAGAACTTGTGATAGTGTTAGTGGATGGATTTCTTATAGGATTATGACTTTGAAATCTATTATACACCTAGTAAGGGGAATTTTGTAGCTGATGCACTGGGCAGAAATTTTCATAGTGATGCAGTGCATGAATCATGTGATTTTTGGAGGGTGATGAAAGAACTCTCAACATTACATATAGATATAGGAGAAGTTGGGGGAAAAGGTTTTTTTTAGATGACGGTGCATTAATCTATGGTATAGTAGGTGGAAGAGTTCCAATTGGGGGATCTTGATGTGGAGGTTTGGAGAGACCAAGTTGTTTGTGGTGAGTCCACTGGTTTCTATTCTGAGGATGATCAACACTGGGTGTTGTTTCAGGGAATACTTTTGTACCTTTTTTAATGTGTGAGATGGTTCTCAAAGAGTTCCATATTCATCCCTTAGTGGTACGTCTTAGCATGAAAAAGATGTACTGGTCTTTGAGGAGTCATTTTTGTTGGCATAGAGGAGAGTACATGGGAACATGAGTCACAAATACACACTCAGTACCCTGATCAATTTTATGGTTATCTCTTTTCTTGTAATGATGTTCGTTTTGTGCTTGTAGACCTTTAAGATTTATTAGATCGATTTCTCTTGTTGGTTTTTGTGTCTTACTCTCTTTTGAGAGGTATCTCCCCTGAGAGAGTGTTTTGGAGCTGGTTGTAGTTGTTGTGTAGCTTTACACTTATTCCTCTATTGAGGTGGTTGATCTCCTTTAGTGGCGAGATACTTGAGAGGTATCTCGAAGGGTGGTTGTTCGAACCCCTTTTTTTGTTTCCTCTCTATGTTGGTTTTGAATTATTAAATATGAGAATATTTTTAGAGGTATCTGATGTAATGTAATGGACCTCTCCGGTCCATTCCTTTGTGAAAATCTATTGTTTGAGGTGTTCTGGGAGATCAAGGTGACTTACTTCTAACACTTTTCCAAATTTTGAGTTCTGTGAATAGTGTTTCCACTTTTGTGAATAGTTTAATCAGTGAGACATTTATAAATAGTGTTGTTAGTGAGAAATTTGTGAATAGTGTCCTCGGTTAGAGATTTGTGAACAGTGTCGTCGGTGAGACATTTGTGAACAATTTTGTCAGTGAGACATTTGTGAACAGTGTCGTCAGTGAGACATTTATGAATAGTGTTTTCGGTGATACATTTGTGAACAGTGTCATAGGTGAAACATTTGTGAATTGTGTCATCAGTGATACATTTTTTAACAGTGTCATCGGTGAGACATTTATGAACTGTGTTTCCAACTTCCTATAGTTTCTCCCCTTTGATGTTTTCTTTGACGTTAAATGCATTCAAATCCTTTTTAAGGTATTTAAAGACAATTCAAATCCCATAACTCTTATATTAATATTCCTAAGTGTCCAGGTGCCTTTAGTCAGTCAAACTATGTAGTCTTGACTAGATCTTCCTTTAATGGGAAATCTAAACTTTATCTAAATCGCTGCTCTGTTTAGATTTTCAAAAGGGCCAAGATACATTCTGTCTTGTTCTTCATTATACTTTCTCTTAGTGTGAGGTGACCTAAACCTTTGTTTCTAAGGAGTTGTGTGATTGTGCTATCCTTGGATCATTTCCCCTTTGAGTTTTTCCTACTACATGTGAACCCCCTATCTTGGTGCAATCGGGAAGTGTCGATATGTCTTTGATATAAGGTATGTTATACCTCTATTCTTCTGGGTTCCTTGATCTTATTCCTATATTTATCCTTTCTATGTTATGGAAAGTGATCTCCATGTTTATGATGCAACTTTAATGGGTTTTTTTATGCCATTATGCTGCGGCATCCTCATGGTGGATGTAGTCGTTGCGGGAGAGGTGATCGTGATCCATTTTGTTGGCCTATTCTCATGAAAAGAACATCGAAAACCTTTTCAGGTTGGGGATTTATGGATTCTCTATTATTTTACATGGATTCATATATTTATAATGTTCTAGCCACTATATCATAATGAAATTGACATAATAAATACTTGAACTGAATTAAAGAATTGGTATCAATTGCTTAGCGATGTTATTGCTTCTTGATTTTCTAGATTGTGTGATATATATATGATTTTCTTATTTAGCACGTCTTTCCTAATGGAAATTGGTAAAAAACATAAATTAGGATTAATTAAAAATTAATTGGCTAAAGTTAAAGATTCATGTGTAATGCATCTGGTAGTTGTTGTTGTGCTTGCTGATAATCAAATGGATGTAGTTATTCATGTTTAATTGAATCAGTTAATTCAATATGGAATAAAGGACTAGTTGTGTGATAAAGATAATTCCTTAAAGGGTTCTTAGTCACCCTATTACTTTAAAATTCCATGTTCCTTATGCTTTTGAGCTATGATTGCTCGTTGGGTGTGAAGTCTGAATGCCTTGTTTAGGGCCAAGAGCCTAGTTGCTCTATTGTTTATTTCCTACTGATTGGGTTGTGGTCCAATCCTAGGATGGATAATCCTGGGATGGATAAGTTTAGAGGGATATTATGGTATGTTTGGGAAGAGCGACCTAGTGGTGGTCATATTATTTAATGCCTAGAGTGGCGAGATTCATCGGTTTATGCATGTGGGTGTTAGGGGGGACACTAGGGATGATGGAATAGGTTGATGTTGGGCTTACCCGTTCATATGAAAGTGGTTTTTGTTGAATACGATGTTTTTTATCTTCTTTAATTTTCCCACTGCTTGAGGCAGATGGTCTTTTTTACCCTCCTTCCAAAAGAGGCGAAGACACGTGGGGTATGCCACGTGCTTTCTGTGTTTATCTTCTTGAGGATGGATGGGCCGACGCTCTAGCTATAGGTGGAAAAGATTCGATGGGTAGTTCATCTACTCATTGTGTTGATCCCCTTATGTTTGGAAGTTTAGAATGTTTTTCTAGAGTACCTATAATTATGGAAAAGTGATAATGCTATTAATATATGACAAAAAAATGATTTTATCCCATGGGGTTAGAGATTATTGGAATGTGATGTCGAGGTAATATTTCTAATAAATCATGGACTTGGTTTGGTTATGCCTAGAGGGCATGGATCTTGATTGGAATGGTAATGGGATGTAATGTGGTAAATGTTAATGGTTAATTATTGGTTAAATAATTAATTAAAGTAAAGTGTAACTGATAAAAATGGATAAATTAACCAAATTTAGTTCTTTAAATGGCTGTGTGCTTATTGGATATCTAGTCTTAGCGGTGGCAGCCAGGAGTTCGAGAGACGTTAGCTAAAATTGAGTCTATGACTAGGTTATTCCTATAGCGTGGTTATAATCTATATTATATTATTTAATTTTTTGTTTCTATACACTAATCTACCCTATCGGTTAGGGAAACTGAAACCCTGGGGATTCTAAGCCCTAGTGGGGTGTTTCCCCATATCCTGGTGGGAGGATGGATGGTTGACTACCCCCTTTGGCCCCACTCTCTTATCTTGGTTGTTACTAGTGCTAGTTTGAATAGTTGTTAGTTTTCCCTGTATATGTGTGTAAAGGGTTATAATGTATTGTGGTTATTTCACACACCTATTTTCTGGATATAGTTTACTATGTGTTTTTATAGGTATAACATGTGTAGGTTGTGATGGCTTAAGGATCCTTACTCGGTGTATGGGTTGTAGTGGCTTGAGGTATAATACCCAACATTTGATATACATTATGAAGGATTTAGTGGCTCCCATAAACTACCTGGTTACTTTCTTTATGTGGATGTAGTGTTGGTGTGTTGCACGAGGTGAAGGTTATGGTGCTTTTCCCAGGTGTCTTTAGGCTAGCCTTTTTGTAGAGATATGCTTAGGATGTGCAATGTTGGGGAAAAGTGGAAAACCAGTGGGGGAGTGGTAGTGGGGTACCTTTGATATTCTTTATTATATTATATACTCTTGTACGTGATACTTGGTGAGAGTATTCATGGTGAGGTTGGTAGCATAGTATACATGTTTAGATGACAAGTTAGTTTCACTTGTTGTTCACTGTGATTTAGCGTGATTTATTTACTTTTTCACGAGAGGATATAAGGAGGATCCTATTGATTATAATATTATACTCCCCCTATGTATATATAAACTATTTTTTAGGTCACTTGGAGTGGTTTGGAGATTAGGCTGATTACTACTATCTTGGGGTTGAAAGAGTTGTTCGATAATTGTAGTCACTGTTGTTTTACTTTCTTTTGGTACTTGCAGTTTTCTCTTTCAGTTGTAGCAGTTCTTGAATGACATTACATATCTGTACTTGGGATTTATTATATATTGTATTATGAGCAGGAGTTGGTTGGTGTCGGTCTTATCTCTCTCTTTAGCATGTGTTCTCTTAAAGGGTAATGCCTTCAATCGGCGTGTTTACTATACCCTTGGTGCTAGTCACCAACTCGGGGCCAACTGAAGGCAGGACTCAGGTGTCACTATCTCTCTCCTATCATTTTCATCCCAAGAGAGGTACACTTTGATGGGAGGGGGTCTTTAAAAAGTTGTATTAGATTTCTGGTTGAGGGATAGGATGGAGTTTGGAGTTAGGCACATGTGAGGTTGCATGGGTTGGTAGGGAAATTGTGTCAACTAATTTTAGCAAGAATCGTAAACATGGGATACTGGCTATGTGGTATCATATCAAAAGGTTCAAGCTATTGTAACTCTCTATTAATTAAAAGTAATAGTAATAGTTAATCACAAATTAATTCTATTCTTCAGTAGAAAAAACTTTCAACTCTATAAGAATCATATGAATCGCTATTTTTGATACTTACGAATGGATGTGTACACAACTGCTATATATTGAATTTCAGTCTTTGTGGATTGGAAATATTTATCAAAAGGAGTCCAGAAAAACTATATTTTTATTCTAGATAAATCAATGCATGATTGGATATTTATCCAACACAATCTACACAAAGGTGGTGTCATGTAAATCCTCACACCTTATATGGGAAAAGTTACTTAATATCTATGCTAGTGACTCAAAATTATGAGAAAATAAATAGATGGTTTTTTAGAATAAGTAAAAGGATCTTAGGATATGAACAAATTAAATATTTTATTCATTATTTGATTGGGTGAAAGTAATTATGAAGGATATGTGTGTTCTTGGAGAAACCCTCTATGATGTGAACATTTTCAAGCACATATTGAGAATATCACCTCCCTTCTTTAATAAAAAATTCTATGTTCTTGATGATAAATGTCCATAGGAGATGGCATTGGATAGTCTTCATAATACTCTTGTTGTATATGATATGAGAAACAAGGATAATGAGGTTGTGGAAAATGGGGAGTCTAACGAGTTGACATTTAAGGTATTGAAGAACCCCACCATAGTGGATAGTCAGGAAGAATAAGAGGTTGATAAGGTAATTTCATTCCTTTATTCAAATCTAAAAAGGGTAAAAGGATATTTTTTAAGGAAAATTTCACTTTCATGATTTTTATGTGGATAAATTGGGAACCTTGCATCAAACTGTCTTAAGAAGATTCAAGTTGATGATGAGGATGATGAAGTTCCCATGAAGAAATATTCATCTAATGTTAATGTTAGGAGGATCAGTCAGCATAATTTTTTTAAGAATAAGAACAAACTCTCACAAGAGGATAATATCTTAGAAGAGATAGAATCATAAGAAATGGAGGATTATAAACACATTGATAAAGACTCTCTTGTGGATATTGTATTTAGTTCCCATATAAGGGAGAAAAATGATGATGATGAAGGGGAATTTGAATAAAGTTTTGATCTATAAGAAGATTTATAAGTTTCCCTTAAAAAATATAATTGGAGAGACAAAATAAATAAAACCAATTTAGTGGTTCATAATGAAAAAATCTATATATAGAAACAAGAACAAGAGAAGTTTGGGTTAGGAGAAAGTTTGATAAGCCCAAATTAGAGAAGCTATAAATCTTGGAGAAGTTTGTTGAGTACAAGATCAATATCAATGATAAGACATCGATTATTAATAGTTTGACCAATAAAATGAAAAATCAAGTCAAATTTATTGAATTTATTGAAGTATAATTCATTAGTCTATGGTGAAAAAAAGGTCAAAAGAAACTCTTGACTCTGAATATGACATCACGAAATTAGGTCAGAAAGGTGGTGTAATAGCTAAAGGAGAAGTATGGATATCCAGAAAGACAGTTAGAGGAGTATAGTATAAGTAAAGAAAAATTCAAAATAAAAAGGCTAGTATGGAACTTTATTTAAATAAAAAGGTAGATTTGGTTAATTATAGGACACAAGTTTCCACTCTAAGGTTGAAGGTTGTTCTTGGAGTGACTCGAATCAAAATAAACAAAGAACTCAAAAGGCCATTGGTGCTAGAGAGAAGACACAATAGGATTAAACATATATCAAGTGATATTATTAGGGAAATTTGGGACATTCCCAAAATGTGTTTTCCATATAAAAGGGGTATCAGATGGCATGATAGTAACAAAGATATCCAAGTAGAGATCAATATTCTAAGAATGATTTTAATGACCACTATTTATGGTATAGAGGATATTAATATATGATCAATTATTTCTCATCATTGATGTGTAATGCGTATATTAAAACCTAATGCGGACATACATGGTAGCTCAAGGGTTCATCAAGAGGACTGAAAAAGAAAACTTGTTTTTTTAATATGAAGTTAATCTATCATTTTTAGAGGAAGTTAAAATGTGTATATCACCAATATATATAAATAAAAAACATGGATCAAGAAAAATATATATGTGAAGGTAGTTTTTATAAATATCACCCTAAGATAATCAGATCCTACATGTGTGTGGATCCTTGATAGTGGATGTACTTACCATAAAATAGAAAATAAATATTTTTTCAAGGCAATAAGTATTAAAATAAATATATTACTATATTTGGAAATTATGTAGGATTAAATATTATTATCTCAAGAAAATACAATTTTAGAGTTAAAGGCATGAGACACATGGATTTATTGGTTATTAAAGTCCATAAACAAAACATGATAAGTGTTAGTCAATTGTGTGACTCTAGGAATACAATAAACTTTAATAAGAGAATTTTTATCTTCAATGGAAAGGATGGTGTAATTATTATAAAAGGTAAGTGCATGAAGGGAGATATCTACCTTGTTAGTAAAGAATAATACACATGATTTCTATCCAAGGAAGTATAAAACATACTATGGTATAAATATATTAACCACTTAATCCAATAGTCCTAAAAAGATTAGTAATAATGATGAATCTCTTGATATTCCTAAATTATCTCGTGATCACACACACACATGTGATGTTTCTCAAAAAGGGGATATTACTCAGAATATGTACAAGTAAAAAGACCAAAATATAATAAGGGTAATTGAATTGGTTCATGTTGATGTGTGTAGACTAATATCACCAACGGTTTTTAATGAGAATAGATATTATATGTTGTTAATTTATGATTAAAATAGGATGGAACGGTTGGTGGTTACTACCCAGAAGTATGAGATATTCAGTTTCATTACATTGTATTAGAAAAAGGATGAAATAATGATTATCTAGAATATTTTAAATTTTTAAACTAATAATGGTACATAAATTACCAATTTCCAAGTGGAGAACTATCTAGGGAAGCATTGGATAATGCACAATGAGAACCCATCAACAAAATGAGGTGGTTGAGAGGAGAAATTGAATCATAAACAACATTTGATGAATGATTCTTATTAATAAATATATATCATATAAGTTTTATGAAAATACAATCATGATAGTGGTCTACATTTCTAAAAAATATTTTTTTTGTTCGGAAGTATAAAAGACTCCATACGAGATATGGTGTAGAAAAAACACAATGCTAAAATACTTTTTAATCTTTAAAATTAAGTATTTTATTATCAATAAGGATAAATAAAGTATGTTTGAGTCTCTTGGAGATTAATGAATTTTCCTTAGATACCCAGGTAAGATAAATGCATATAAATTATTTAATAAGTGTCTAGGAATGGTTGTCAAGAAAAATTTCATCATTTTAGTGGATAATGAATATAATATTTAGAAAAAAATGAAGATATTATAAATAAAATTGATTTGTAGGTAATAAGCTCAAGGGGTACAAGGTATTGAATTTGATTCTGAAGATGACAGTGATGATGTGTAGAATGAAGTTAGACCAACAGCTACATGGAGGATAAAAACAATAGATGTAATTGATGAGCAGAATATCATCTGCAACCAGACAACACCAATGAAAATGAAAAGAATGAAGTCTCTAAAAAACTTAACTCTTATATTAGGTAGATAAAATAAGTTTTATGGAATCTGTTAAAGATGGGATTTGGTTTCATACAATGAATGAAGATCTTGACCAAATTGAAAAGAATCAAACATGGGAGGTTGTTTTATGTTCAATGGATAAGAGCATCATCAAGACAAAATGGGTGTTCTATAATATGCTAAATAAAGAAAACATGGTGATTTTAAACAAGGAATGACTGGTGTGAGAGGGTTACTCCTGGATATAAGGTATTGATATGGATGATACATTTACTCCTATGGAGTGGCTAAAAACTATTTTATTATTCATTTTCATGGCATCGAAAATAGCATTAATGTTTTTTAAAATGTATATTGAATCAGTATCTTTTAATGGATTACTTAAACAAGTGGTTTACATTGATCATCTATATGGTTTTCTTATTCATGAATATGAGAATTTTTTTTTTTTTTAATTCAACTCTTGGCTTGATCAGTATTTAAATAGGCTTGGTTTTTAGTGTGGTGATGTTGATCATAATATATAAATTAATAAGGAGAGTGATCAAACGATTATGTTAATCATATATATTAATTACATAATATTTTGTGGATCGAACAAAGCTCAATTTAATCAGTTTGTATAATTCATGAGGTGTAAGTTTGAAATGTCGATGATTGGAGAGTTAATGTTTTTCTATAGCCTGTGTGTGTTACAATTAGGTCATAGTACATTCATCTCTCAATATAAATATTATAAAAATATTCTAAGAATATTTGGAATAGATTATTTCAAGGTTATAACAACATTTTTAATGGATTAAAATGGAAAAGAGTTCAATGACATAGAATACCATCAGATCATTAGGAGCCTTTTATAATTAATACTAAAACAATTTGATATTGTGTTTACAACTTTTCAAGATAAAAGGTACTAGAGTAATACCAAGGAAAACCACATTCTAGTAGTGAAAAGAATAATAAGTTGTATCAAATTCATGATGGAATTTGTTTTCTCTACAATGAAATATTAGAGAAGGATTTTTTAGGATATAAAGATTCAAATTGGTCTGGTTCAGTGGATGATAGAAAATAAACATCAGGTAGTGCATTATATATTTTAGGATTTTGTATTTATTGGATGAGTAGGAAATAATATTACATATCATTGAGAATTGTAGAACAAAAATATATTATAGCCACTCAAGATTTCCCAAAACTATTGTATATAAATCATCAGCTTAAAGATATGTGAGTTTAAGTGAAGTCACATATTATAATAAAATATGACAATTAAAGTTATTTTTATATTATAAAAAAATATAATTCTTCACTCAAGGAAAAATTACATTGAAATAAAATATCACTTAATCAAGGAGAAATTGGATCATGGTTTGGTGAAATTATTTTATAGGCCTACTGATCTTTAATTTGAAAATATTTTGACAAAGGTTGTACCAAAAGAAGCATTTGAGCGACATCAACTGGCTTTTAGATTCCATTAAAACCCCCACACCTAGATAGCATAGGTATGGAACCCCTACTTACCCAGGTATTTTATAGATTTCTTTAAATTATAATGATTATTTTTTCCCATTTCATCCTACAAAAGAGTTACCTTTGGGTTCACTAACAAAAAGGGGAATATTGTTCATAAAAGAGAGAGATATTTCTCACAACTGCTAAGGGGGAGAGTAAAGATGATAAAGGGGGAGATATCTTTTATATTTAATTAGAGGTAGTATATAAACATGATGATGTTGAGGTTGTTATATATTTAAAATATATTATATATTTTGTGAAAGGGTGAACCTTGGATTTGGGATGTGATCAGTTTACCAAGTGTGGTTTGAGAAGTGGTATCAATAGATGAATGAACAGTTCAACAAGTGGTATTGAGAATGAATCAAATATGAAGTGATTAATTAATGATATTTGCATTTTAATAATATTTATCACATTGATATTGACTCATGTGAGTATAGAGTACATGTTGAGTAAGTCTTTGATCATTATCTAGAGTTTTAAAGTGTGAATGGTACTTTTAGTTAGAAGTGCACAAGATTTTACAAAAAACAATTATGCATATTGAAGTGTTTTCAACAAACTCAAAGCGGTATATTTCTAGAAAAAAACTCTCAATATGATAATTTAGAGTTTTTGGAGTTATTTTTTTAAAAAAGTGGATTATTTTTTCAAAATAATGTTTAAAATTATCTAGAGTGGATGAGACCATGATGTTTTATGAAGGAAAGGCGTTTAAGGAGTTTGGAGGTTGTTCAAGTAGATTTCACCATATTTGGAAAAAAAATTACAGATTCTCATGCATTTTAGGAAAACTCACAGTAATGTATTTGCGAGAACATCCCATGAAAATAGATTTTTGTGTGAGTAATGATTATGGAGGTATATATTTTTTGTATGCAAAGGATTTTTGAAAAGGGTTGTTCTTTCCTATAAATAGGCCATTGGCCCATCATATTGAAATCAGGGAAGAGTAAAGGGTGAAGTAATATATTTTTTTGAAATAATTATGTGAACATATTTCTTAAAAAAATACATTTTACATGATCAATAGTTTCATGATTAAAGGATGTGTTTCAAAAACAAGGGTTTGTGTGAAAGAGAGTTGCATTAATCTCAAGGTGGTGGGTTTTATAAATGTCAAGAAAGAGAGTTACATGAAACTTAAGGAAGGGAGTTGCAAAAACATCAAGGAACATTCTCAGGGATTCTATGGTAAAGTGAAATTCATCATTTAGATGAAATAAGATAATCATGACACACTAATAGTGGTATAACTAAATGTGATTCAACCCATTATAAGAATTTATTAAAGGAACGGTGAGTACACTTTAGCAGAGAGATTGGTGATCTTTCAACATGTGATTGGTTGTAAACTAGGAGGTAGAATGAGTCTACTCCAAAATTATAAACAACCATTGAGATTTATTGAGAGGTAATTGAGTTCTCCAAGTGTGATTGGTTGTAAAATTGGAAGGAATAATGATTATGATCCAGAAATTGTACACAAGTGGATGCTTAGTGATTTTGGTATATGGGAACATCACTATTATATACCCTTGTATTATCCTAGTAGGGGTGAACCAATTAAAAATCACTTTTCACCCTTTTCTTACTTTAATGATTTATACTATTGTGAGTGAGAGAGGTGTTCCAACTAATAGTTTGAAAATATTTTTAGTGAGAATCATTTAAAAGAAATTGGAAAACCCAAGTTCACCCCCAAGGTATTTACCTTGATTAGGGTAAACATAGTGAAATAAGATAATTCTAGTATAGAATTATCCTCATCTATAGGATAGTGTTGTTGTTGTTTTTATGAAATACATATAGTAATTCCTCATATAAAAATAACTCCATGATCTTTCATGATGAAGAAGAGTGTAGCAGGTGTAGAGATCAACTCGGCATATATATAGAACTAAATATGCACACTAAATGTGTTTACTATAATAATAATGAAGATACCTACATGTTTATATAATGTTGATGAACTTCTCAAACCATTTCTTCAAGAAGAAGGTAATTTAGTGAGATTTGTTTGAGGAGTAATTGAACCCTAAAATATTATAAAGAAAGTGATCCTTAGAATAGAGTGACCAAGACCAAATTTTTATTCACCTAACTAATGCAAGATTGGATTCTTATACATCAACACAATCCATTTTTATGCTCCTTGGATTATCCCTTAGTTGTTAACCAAGTAAAAATGTAACACCCGATAAAATTATAGAATGTAATGAATATATTTTATTACAAATTAATGTATTAAAAATCAAAGGTACAAATTTATTAAGTGTAACACCCCAGGTAAATAAAGAATATGACATTTTCATATTTATCCATTTTTGTGAATCAAATATTAATATTACTTTAAAGGGGATGCTATGATCGATGGCATAACCAATACGCAACAACGAGTTTCTTGGGAATCTTACGTTGCACTCTAATAATAAAATAATATTATTTTAAATGGTAGTTAACATGTAGTTGTTGTATCAGCGGGAATGGATAGAAATAACTAAAATATGATTATATATGTTTTTAAATGTTTTTACATTTATCCAATAAAAGATAAAGGCATAAAATACGGAAAGAATTCAATTTTAGGCGTATATGCCCTAGTTTTCACTAAAGGTTCACTTATCGCCTTTTGATGGAGAACCTTCATTAAATATATTTTTGTTCACTCTTATACATCCTTTTGTACCAAATAAAAATATTCTTAAGAATTGGGACATCAAAATTTACTTTGTGTAAATTTTTGGTATCTTTCTGATAAAGTTCATTTTTTGATGAATAGTGTAAAATGTTGTATTTTAATTCAAAATCTATTTTTAATATAATTTATTTATATGATTAGATTATCTTTTGAATTGGGTTTAAAGTGAAATTAGAATATATTTTTACCATTAAATTCAATAGTGGTTGTTGGAATTAATTTCACTTTGAAATCAGACTTAAACTAGTGTCAATCTTTTGATACTTATTGTTTCATAAAAACACGATATTTGCTCTGACAGCGGGAATTAATTATTAAATTAATGTGACTTATATATTTTGAATTTTGTAAAATAGACATCATTTTTGAATTCTGAATATCAAATATAGCTTAGGGTGAATTTTTGGTATTTTTCTGAAAAACATTAATTTTGATGAATAGTGAAACCACTAAGTGGTACTTATAAAAACTGATTTTTCCGTTTAAATGAAATTTTTCCATCTTTGTGTTTTTAATTTCAAAAATCCTAAATACATGGTTTTCATTAAGAAGTAAAATGTGGTTTAATGGGATAAAAATAATTTTTTGGTGAATAGTAACTTATTAAGTTTTTAATCGCGATTAGAGGTAATTAGTGTAGTTTAAGGTAAAAATAATGTTTTAATAATATGAAATGAACTTGAAACATGTCCTAACCTCATTGGATTTGTCATGTCCGAACAATAAAACCCATGGGTAAACTTGGGGACCCCATGAATCCACTTTGGTTGGAAAATGACATTAATATCTTTTTATTTAATGTTAAAGTGAAAATGACACAAACATGAGTTATTTTACTAAAACAATTTTTACATGGGGTTATACAAGTCAGATTTTTGACCATAAATATTAATTAGAAAGATAAATAGATTTAATATATTATATTATTTTTTTTATAATTTTTATACATTAAATAAATCAAATTATTTATGACATCATGATGATGCAGCGATGACCTCATTATTTAACGATTTAAATAAAATGGAAAGATAATGTAATATCTAAGACCTAAACATGTCCAAAACCTATTGGATGAGTGGATTTCAAACCCTTATCACCTTATCCTTGAAACACATCAATGTGGGACCTCTTAAATCCGAATACCATTTTAAAATAAAGTGACTTTTCTTTACCTTCCAAGAGTGCCCCTCCTCTCCTCTTATAAAAGGCCCCCACCTCTACCTCCTTACCCACACTCCCAAAGCCTTTGGCTCGGCCAACCTCTGACCATTTTGTCTCTCCACTTCCCTATATTACTCCTTGAAGCCTCAATTTGGGAAGAAGTATTCCCAAGTAACCCTTTGAGCTCAAACCAAAGGGAGTTACCCGATTTTAAGGTAATGTCTTCACTTGAGTCCTTTTGTTTTATTTTGCTTCTCGAACCCCCTAAACTCTTTTTATTCATTTATTTTGTAACAAATTCAGTATCTTAAATATACTAGGATGTTTTTATAAGAAGTATTCGAGCTACACCTACACAAACCTACATCTAATGGTTAAAGAACATACTATTTCCGTGGATGGCGAATTTCTGCCTCACGAAACGATGATTGTTCAACACTCATATAACACCTTCAAAGGTGGCCATTAAGATGTCACTATATTTATAAATGATATATAATATGTTTATGTTTTACTTAAGCTTATGTATTTTTCATTTGTGGCTTACCTTTATGGCTTCCATTATGGGTATACGCGATATCTTCATTTTTGGAAGTGCGGACTACCGCCCCCTCAAAGTGATTTGATTCGTTAATACCATATGTGGTACGTATAAAGGATATATTTAATGATAATATATATGATACCATACTCTAATTAAAATACTATTATGTGTCATTATGTTTTAATTCCATTAAATATGAAATAGAAATGGAAGTAGCGTTCATGCGTACGTACGGCTTACCGTCTCCATGAACGGTGCATTTCATTTCTTATCTCAAAATGTTATGTAATATTATAAGTACTTATATATAATGGATATATATGTAATATATTACATCTAAATTATGGATATCATTCTGGAATTATAACATATATATCTCTCTCATTTTGTTTTAATTCCATTAATATGAAAAAAAAAATGAAAGTAGCGTTCATGCGTACGTACGGCCTACCATCTCCATGAACGGTGCTTTTCGTTTTTTATATCCAAATGATATGGAATAGTATAAAATGAATATTTACTGGATATATATGATATTTTAATAATTAATACTATTCTGGAAATTATTTACTTATAACTACATGGGAAATCTTTTTTCAAACAAGTTCATTTTTGACCCATGTACCAAACATCGGCAAAAACGTCTGATATGAACTAACATTATTAAACAATTATTATAACATTATAATATGTGATATGAACTGAATAATAATATCTAAAGTAGGTACTTAGGCAATTATTAATTGACCAAAGTTTATTATTCAGGAATATAAAGAAACGAACAAGACAAGTTGGACTTGAGGTAAGGGATCCTACTCCACTCTTTCTTTTTAAGTACACTCTTTTATGTCATTCTTTTTAAAGCTCATCTTTCTTGTTATTGGGATGTTATTTTATATTAATCTTACTGTAATTTTTATGTTCATGTTATGATAGACCCTATTCTCTCTCATCAATCCATTTTGGAAGTTTTATGTGGCATCGTTAGGCTGCCGAGTTTTCATAAAGGATTTTTCATCTCACTTTTATTCCCGTGAGATTTATGCTACATTTGCCACAATTTCCTTTGAGTGGTGTATGTACTGCCCATTATTTTACCCATTGTTTAATATACTTTCTTTTATGAGTATTTAAATAAATGTTGTATTTTCCTTCTTTCACGAGGTGTATGTTTCGAAAGATACCAATGTCGGTAAGGGAACCTTTCACCCTCCTCTTTTTAAAAGACTTCTTTTGTTGGGTCTTTTAATTTACATATTGTTATGTTGGGATATGTTCTCATATATCCTTATTGATGTAAATTTTATGTCCAAGTGATGAGATACCCTTTTTTTATTATCTCTCATCAACTCATTTCGATGTGACGTCGTTAGGCTGTCAAGGGAACTTCTTAACCCAATTTTGATTTCTTTGGGTTCAACATGTAGTTATTGAATATGTCATCCTTTGAATATGTGTGAATGACATTTGATTATTTTACACTTAATATCCAATTATATTTGGTGTATTTTTTTGTCACACATAATTATGTAATTGATTTATCCTTAAACCAAGGATATCGTCTTTGTATGGGTCTTCATCTCAATCTCCTTTCATTGAGGCATATTTTGTTTTATACACAACCTTATTTTATATGGTGTATAAAACCCTTTGACTTTTAAGTAATCTTTTTTATACGAAGCGTTTACTAAACGACAAAAGGGAATGTTTTTGTCTTACGTATGTGGCGACAATGACTTCTCCACCGCCGTGACCATTATTTGAGTTTTCGACTTCCTCTACAAGTCATACTTTTTTTTAAAAGAAAAATAAATACCATGTTTTAATTTCATTTTATTTTGGTATTGAAAATGGTTTTCATAATGTTTTTATATCAATGTGTTGTATTGATATCTTGTGATTGGAATGTGGAAATTTTATGTTTCCTTTATGCATGTTTTATGTGATACGATTATGTTGAGGTTCTTGGGCATTATTACGAAGACGGGTGGTTCCGTGATAAACTAAGGGCGGGTGAGCCTGATATAGCTCTCCAATGCATTGGGTAATGCGAAGGAGTGAAACGTTAAGTTTTCTCCGAAGAGATTTAGAGAATATACTGTGATGGGTATTCCAAACGTAACCAAGAGGGTTACTCCCTACGTAAGAATGTTATGAATGCCTCAAGTTACCTTTAGGTCTTATGATTTCTATGATTTATTCATGGTTTGATGAGTTATGTTAAAGTGCCTATGTTTTATGGGTAAAGTATGATTTCATTATTATGTATATATGAACTCATGTTTCCTTTCCATATTTTTATAACCCTTACTGAGATTTTTATGCTCATCCCAAGTTTTTGAAATGTTTTTCACAGGTCAAGGGAAAGGTACAAGATGTGATGATAGTGACAAGGATGTGTCAAGAAAGAATCCATGTTTTATTTTCAATATGTTTCTGTTGATGGGAAGAATGAATACTGTATTTTATGTAACCACTTTGTTTAAATGTGGAATGTAATGCAAGTTTCATGATCTAATTCTCTAAAACTCTAAACCTGAAAAGATCCTCAATGTGTAATCTTGTAATAACTCAAGATTAAGTAAGGTTTAAGGTTGGGGCCTTATATTAAGACTCCTATAACTAATAATGGAAAATAAAAAATATGAAGAAATTATAATGTATATGTATCTTAGATCATATTCTCTAATAAAAAACATGGTTATTATAATAATATTACAAAGAAAGAATAATATAATCCATGGAATTTACATATTGAAATAAATAAAAATGAGAATTATTATTTTGGGGATTGATTGGTGTGAATTTATAAGAAGAAAATATGATCTTTTGGAATTGTGAACATTGATCATTATAGTTTTTGTCCATTATGACCATAGGTCATTATGATCATAAGGCATTATGACCTTTGGTAATGTGGCCATTATAAAGTTATCATTGGGATTATTGTATATTAAGGGTAATAATGAAATATAGTTAATGTACAATGGAAAACCCATGGCCTCACCCAGTAGAAACATCCCTTATGAAGTTAATTTATCATAGTTTATGAGGGAGTTAGCATCACTAGGGTTCACCCTTGACTAGGACCAATCTGATCCTCAATAATTGATACATGAGCGGAATCATTTTTGGAAGAAGTTTAAGTTGGTAGAGATCACTACCAGGTAAATGTTTGTTGAACAACCCTATAAAATTACCACCATCACACACTTTACCCTTAGGTATTGTGGTGGTAAGGGGTTATATATCTATAAATTAAGTAGTATTAAGATGTAAATTATTTTTTAAATGAAATAGTGGCTACAATTATCCTACATTTTTATTTAATGTATCTACCTTATATGAAATATAAAATGCCCATGAATAGAGGATGAATATTATAAATATATTTTTGATACAAAGAAACCATAATTTAATTTTTAGAAAATATATATGTCAAATTTTAATTAAAAAGAATTTTTATGAAAAATTAAAACATTTAAAAGAAAATTTTATTTTCATAAAAAGTTTATAAAAAATAATTTATTTATAATTAATAGAGTAATTTTATGAAATCATAAATAATTTTTTTTAAGGGTTGGAAATATGATCATGTTATAAAAATTGTTATTTTCAAAAATAAGTATTTTATTTAAAAATAAAATTTATCATATTTAGAAAATAATTTTGATAAAATGGGGTTTTTTATAAATCAACATGTTTAAATTAGATAATGGTTTATTTTTCATAATTTTCTAAGATAATCAAATTTTTGGGTAAAACATAAAATACAGTATGAATATAAAAAATTATTATGGCATATTAATTACTTAAAATGATATAATAAATATTATGAAATCTTTATCAACCAAAAATAGGTTTTATAATTAAAAATGAATTTTAAAATAATAAAATTAATATTAGAAACCTATAAATAATCATCTATAACCTAAAATATATTTTAATATTAAAAAAATCATTATTAATAAAAACCTCTTCCACCTCCAAAACAATATTGTTTAAAGGGGTTTTGTTATTAAACGTTAAAATACTGAAAACTAAGTCTCGCATGTTAAATAACATGGGATTAAGCTATTGTAAGTCCAACAGTTTTCTATTTTTTAGATCCTAGAGCCCAAGTATTTTGTTTCAAAATTATTAAACAACGCCCCCTCATTTTCTATAAATACCCACCTATTATACCACTATTATACACTCCAAATACATTGAGCACAAATTACCTCTCATTTTCTCTCTCAATAGTTTTTACAAGGGGTTTGTAGGGTTCTAAAGTGTTTTCCCCAAGCTTTAATAAGCCAATTTTCAAGTAAGGGGTTCTCTTAATCCTTCATTTTTTTTGTTCTTACTTTGTAATAATCCTTTTGATTTTCAATTTATTAAGTTTTAATGTGTTTATAATCATTCTTTTACAATCCAAATGATCCTTATTAATTATATACTATCATTCTCTATGATTAATTATATTATATATTTTTTATGTATACTCATTATACAGTCAAAATCATTCTTTGATTTTACATGACATAGTTTTGTTTTGTGACTACCCAACCCTGCTTTCATTTAAGGGTATTTATATAGATATAAATACACTTCATTGATTTTGTAATCCCATGCATAAAACCTACATTCCAAACTCATGGGTTAAAATTATGAAATACTTTCTTGAGATATATTATCTATAAATCACACATAAAGTTAGGCATTTGAAAGTTGAACCCTAATAGTGCTCCAATGAATTGGGTAAATAATTAATCTCTAGAGATGAAACATTTATGATACCATGGTATCACTATTTGATAATGTTTCTTGATACCTTGATAAAATCCCTAGTAATATGTTTTACAAACCCTTGTTAATGTACCTTGGTGATATGATTATGAATGTCACTTTTTATATTATAGCCACATTTTAAGGTTATGCCTAATATACTTATGATCATGCGATTATGGTATGCCCTATAATTTATCCATTATGATCCCTTACTTTACATTTCCTTCATTTATCCCTTTACTAGGTTTTCTTCTCACCCTTTTCTATTAATTTATATCCTCAGAAAATCATATGTAATGAGGTGACCTAAAATGGAATTTTAAAGGAGTCTTTTAAAAGGATTAAATAAAGTTTGTGTGTTTTTTATGATATATGTATTCCATATATTATATACCAAGTTTCCAAGATACTAAACCTCAAAAGATCCTATGGAATTTATCGATATGATATTTTTGTAAGAAGATATGTTAAAAAATCATGCATAAAAAATTTGGGTCACCATAGTTGGTATCAAAGAAAGGTTTATTTATTTATGAGAATTAGTATTAGAAAACATCAGTGAAAACCCTATGTATAATTATAAATATGGGGAAATAGCCTAAAATTATAGTAAATTATAGTGTGTGGTTTCATAGTAATGAAATCCCCGAATAGATATAAAAAAAATTGAATGAAAGCTCTATCCCAGATACACCTAGGGTTAGTGAACCTGAAAATTTTTGGTTTAGTGTTAACTTTATTTTCACTCAGTATACAATAAGTGAGCCTAACCACACTCCATGTTTGACACTCTTGATAGATATTATTTGGTTGGACACATGATCTTTACAACCCATTATGAGGAATATATAGTTAAATTAATTATTTCCTTTTTTAAAAAGTTATAAGAGATTAAAGTATATGATCCTATAAGACTAATATTAGAAATTTTTTAGATTAAACCTACCTTTAGATTTATTTTCATGATATTTCTAATAGTAAAAATTTTCTCATTTATGTTTTACACTTTTAGAAAAATGGCTAAAAATAGAAGGACCCATCTGAATAATAGATATGATAGACATTGAAACAATATCCCTCACAATATTATAGAATCTCTATTCAAAAACTTCTTGATGATGCTAAATAAGTTATCTTAGGTAATTAATAATGACATGAACCATGTGGAGTGTCTGTCTTCACCAAGGAAGGAAAAACTAGTAATTTAATCCTTTATGAGTTAATATCCACCGACTTTTCATGTATTCTTTGATCCAATGATCCTAGAATGACATATAAACAATATTGAAAATATATTTTATGTATTAAATTATTCATATAAAGATAAATTTACTTTTGTGGTATACCTATTAGAGGGATAATCTGATCGGTGGTGGATATTAATCAAAAACATGAATCCAAATGATGAAATTAAAGATATGGAGTGAGAATAATTCAAAAAATTATTTATCAAAAAGAACTTTCCCCATACACTCTGAAGAAAAATGGAAATTTAATTCCTTCATCTGAAGCAAAAAGGTATAAAAATCGGTGGGAAGTTATGAAATGAAATTTATAATGCTTATGCGTTATACCTCATTATTTACCATTGATTCTAATGGGAAGATATATCAATTATTATTTTAACTAAGACTTAATCTAAAGTAATATATTAAAATAAAATACTTTTGGAGTTATGAGAAGATAGTGTGGTGTGCTCTCAAAGTGGAGGTAGAGTTTGGAGATTCATAGTGATCTCATGGATTGAATGATAAGAAGATAAGGTTGGAGCCTAATTATGGGAATAACTTTGAACAAGAAATATAAGTTGAGAAACTACAACTATACATGTGTAAAAATTTTTGGGAAAAACATTTGTGGAATTATCTTCAAGGAAGTGTAAAGTGTTGCAAGTGTGGAAAAACTATTCATATAACTTGAAACTTCCATGAAGATGTAAATCCTTAATATCCAAATAAAAATTAAAAAGGAAATATGGCACAAGAAGAGCCTAAAATAAAATACTTAAAGTGTTGAAATCATGGAAAATTTACTAATCAATGTCCAAATCAGAAGATAATATAGGGAAAATACCATCAAATCTAGAAAATTCCAATGGATAATGGTTATGATTTTGTAATCATAACAGCTAAAGTTGAGGCTCTGGATGATGGAGTATTAGGTATACTCATTGTAATCTCAAATATAAAATTTTAATTGATTGATTCCATTTATATGAATTCATTTATTTCCTTAAAATTTTCAAAGTACATTTAATTGAAACCTAAATTGCTAGAAGTAGAGTTATCAATTAAAACTCACAGGGGGTCTATTCGAGCATCAAGGGAATATAGAAATTCCATAATTAAGATTTTTAAGTATAATATCTTTAGAAAAATGATGGTCCCCCCAATGGTGGTATTTTATATAATACTAGGGATGGTTTGTATTTCAAATAATAATTCAAATATCAATTCTAGAATCAATTAAATTTTAGTTATCTTGAAGGGAATGTTTGAAATTATTTTCAAAGGAGAGATATCAAAACCTTAATTTTTTCAAGAACAACCTATTATAGACTTATTTATGGTACTTATTGGTAAAGAAGGGGAAGAAAGTGAAATTATAAATATATTAAATATACCCATTTTTAAAGAATACATTGATGTATTTCCTAAAGAATTATTTAGACCTTCCTCAGAAAGAGAGGTATAATTCTCAATTCAACTCATATTTGGATCCAAACCTATATCTAAGAAACCATATAGAATGGAATTTTTTGAGTTAGAAGAATTTAATAAACAACTAAAATATATTTTAGATAAAGGTTTTATTCACCATGTGTGTCTCCTTAGGTATCATCTAATCTCTTTGTAAAGAATAAGGATGGATAAAAGAAACTATGTATCAATTATAGAAAACTTTATGAGATCAAAGTAAAGAAAAAAATGCCAACTTCCAAGGATTGATAATATTTTTTAATAGATTCATGGGGATCAATTTTTATCCAACACTAACCTCTAATCAGGGTATCATTAGTTGAGGATAAAGAAAGAGGAAATCCTAAAGACTACTTTTCAAAAAATATATGGACATTATGAATTTTTTATTCCCTTTGTATTGATTAAAACTCCTATTATATTTATGGATTTAATGAATGGAATCTTTAGGGACTATATTGTTGAATTTTTTATATTATTTATTATTGATATTATGATATATTTAAAAACTCATGAGGAAAATGAGGATCATATAATGGGTATATTATGCACTTTGAGGAAAGCAAGTATTTTTTAATAAAATTATAAAATTTGAGTTCTGGTTAAAATAATTTGAATTCTTGGGATACATTGTAACCAGGGAAGAAATTTTTGTTTATAAAGTTAATAATAAGGCTATGTAGGAGTGGACTCGTACTATAACATTGACTAAGATTCGTAATTTCTTTGGACTAGTAAGATACTATATAAGGTTTTTGAAAAAAAAATCATGGATTTATAATCCAATAACCATGTTAAATCAAAAGAGAGTTAAGTTTATCTAGAAAAAATATTTTCAATAAAGTTTCTAAGAAGTGGTTAGATAGTGAACCTATGATAACATTACCCACTAAGGGAGATGGATTTTTCATCTATAATGATGCATCCTTGGAATGACTTGGGTTTATGCTAATGTAGAATGATAAGTTGATTTCCTGTGAATCTTGAAACTTGAATCCCAGTGAGTAGAATTATCCTACCCATGATTTATAGTTATCTGTAGTTATTTTTTCATTAAATATATGGATACATTATCATTATGAGGAGAAGTGTGATATATAAAATACCACCAAAATTTGAAGTATATATTCACACAAAATGAACTAAACATGATACAAAAGATATGGTTAGATATTCTTAAGGACTAGTTATTTTATTAATCATCACCCTAGAAGAGAAAAAAAATCCTTAATGCATTAAGTGGAAAATAACCTAGATTTTTTGCAATGATGAGGATTTAAGAAGATACGTTGATAAAGAACATATAAAAATGGACATGGAAAACAAAATGGAATGTACATAATTATTCTTATCCCAAATGATTTATCAACCATAATAATTGGATAAAATCAAGAAAGTATAAATAGATGATACTATTTTATAAAATAAGATATAAGATATGATAAATTGAAATTTTCCTGAGTTTTTTTAATAAAAATGGAGTATTGAGGTTCAGTACAATGTTATTTATCTCATCTAATTTGATGTTAAAGAAAGAGTTGATGGATGAATCTCATATATTTTCATTATTTATATATCCTAGAAGCACCAAAATTTATAGATATTTTCAAGATCATTATTGGTGAGATGGTATGAAGAGGGTGATTGTTTATTATACTGCATGGTGATTAGTATGTCAATAAGTGAAGTTTGATTAAAAACTTACTAGGGGAATATTTCATCCCTTACCCATGAATGTATGGAACTGGAACAACATCACTCTTGAATTTCTTACTGGCCTTCCTAATACATCCAAGGAAAAAAATTCCATATGGGTATTCATTGATATATTAACTATGTCTATTCATTTTATCACTATATTAGAGGTTTTATCCTACTTATTTTCATTCTATATGAGAGGATTTTATCACTATATGAGAGCCTTGCTCATTTGTATATTCAACAAGTGGTGAGACTCCACGGAGATCCACTATCAATTGTTTCTAACCATGATCCAATATTTACTTATAAGTTATATAGGATTCTTCAAAAGTCCATTAATATAGAATTGAACCTATGGAAAACCTACAATTATCAAACTAATGTACAGTCTGAGAGGAAAATTCAAAAATTGAAATACTTGTTAAGAGATATTACACTTTATTTTCAATGGATTTAGGACCAATATATTACCCTTATTGAATTCTCCTATATCAATAATTTCCACTCCAATATTCTAATAGATCATTATGAATAATTATGTGGAAAAAGCTGCAAAAAATAAGCATGTTGGAATGAAGTTAAAGGAGGAAATTTGTAGGTACCGGACATTGTGAAAGACATTGTAGATAAAATTAAAGTGATATTAAAATATATCAAGGTTTTTTATAACTGAAAAAGTATTTATTCTAATTATGGAAGTAAAAATATATAATTTAATTTTGGGTAACATGTATTCCTAAATATATCACCATATAAAAGATTCATGATATTTTAAATAAGGGAAAACTGATTCCTAAGTACATCTAACCATATGAGATTGTAGAGCATGTTGGAGTTGTTGTCTATTGGTTATCACTACCCCTAAATCTTTGCAAAATCCATGAAATCTTCCATGCATACCTATTAAGAAATTATATGTCATACTCAGTTAATATATTCAAAATTAATGACATGTAATTAGAAACTGACCTTTTATATGGGGAAGAACCGGTGTAGATTCTAGATGGAAGGGAATAATCATTTAGGAACAAGATAACTCGACACGTAAAAGTCTTGTTGAGAAATCACAAGTTCCAAGAAGCAACATGGGAGTTTGAAAATGTATTGAATGAAAAATATCCTCATTTATTTTGAGATAAGACACAAATTTCAAGGGTGAAATTTTTTAAGGGGGTGGAATGTAACACCTGAGAAAATTCTATTATGGAATGAATGTATTTTATTATAAAGTAATTCATTTCAAATAAAAGGTACATATTTATTAATATTTTTATAACTATTAATGGATAATAGAAAAAAAATACTTCACATGCAATGTATATGTCTTCTAGATCGTATTCTCCAATAAACATCGTAGTTATTATAAGAATAGAATAGTGGAAGAATAATATAATCCACAGAATTGATAAATTTAAATAAATTAAAATGAGAAATATTATTTTGGGGATTGGTTGGAATAAATTTAAAAGAAGAAAATATGAACATTGGGCATTATGACTATTGGGTTTTATGATCATAGGTCATTATATCTATTAGGCCTTGTGATATTTAGTAATATAGTCATTATAAAGTGATCATTGGAATTATTGTATATTAAGGGTAATGATAAGAGAAATTTTATAAAGAAGGGGGGAACATGGCCTCAACCAGTAGAAACATCCCTTGTGAAGTTCATTTATTAGAGCTTGGGAGAGAGGTAGAATCATTGGTATTTTACCAATATGTGGCCTAATCCAAGTTTCAAAAATTGAGACTCGAGCAAAATGTTTGTAGAAGAATTTCAAGCTAGTGTAGATAAATACTAGATCAATGTTATCTTGACCAACCCATCAAAGTACCACCATCGCACAGCTACCCTTATGGCTTATGTTGGTGTGATAAGGGGTTATATATCTAGACCTTAAGTAGTATTATGGTGTAAATTCTTTTATAAATGAAATAGTGGTTACATAATTCCTATATTTTAATTTAATGTATCACTATTATATAAAAGATAAAATTCATATTATTAGAGGATGAATATAAAAAAATATCATTTTGATACAAAGAAACCATAATTGATTTTTTAGAAAATATATATGTTTAATTTTTATTAAAATGAATTTTTATAGAAAATTCAAAATTTTGAAATAAAAGTTTGTTTTCATAAAAACATTTTAAATAATAATATTTATTTATATATAAATAATAATGTTATTATATGCATTCATTTATAATTTTTATAAGGGTTAGAAATTTGTTCGTGTAATAAAATTAGTATTTTTCAATAAATAAGTATTTTATTTAAAATCTAAATTTATCATATTTAGAAAATTATTTTGATAAAATGGATGTATTTTTTAAAAATATCACATTAAAGTTATCTAATAGTGAATTTTTCATAATTTTCTGAGATAACAGAATTTTTAGCTAAAAAGTAAAAAATGGTATGAATATACGGCAAGAATTATGACAACATAATGATTGAAAAATGATGTAATAAATATTATAAAGTCTCACTTGACCAAAAAATGTTTTTCCAATTAAAATAATGTATTTTAAAGTAATAAAATTAATTTTACAAACCTATAAATAACCTTTCAAATCCTAATATTTATTTTAATATTTAAAAAAATATTTATGAATAAGAATATATTCCACCTCAAAAATAATATTTTATAAAGTATTTTGGTTCATAAACTTTAAAATAATAAAAAATAGGTCATACATGTAAAATACGTTGAGATAAACCATGGGAAGGCCAATGCTTTTATATTTTTTATATTCTAGGGTCTAAGTCCTATGTTTAGAAATTAATAAACAACTCCCCATAATTTGCTATAAATATCCATCTATTCCTCCATTAATCACCACTCCAACTACATTGAGCATGAATTCCCTCTCATTTTATTTCTCAAGAGTCTCTATAATTATTTTCTAAGGTTATAAAGATGAAAGGACCAATCAAGATCTGTTTTATCAATGAGAGGTGGAGGGTTGAATTAGTAATCTTCTATTTTTATATTTTCTTACTAAGAAAACAACATTCACCTCTAGTTAGTGAGAAATGAACCTACTGAAAAAACAACAACCAAGAAAAACCATGAGAACATGGGTATTTATAGGGTTCACTACCCAATAAGAGTAGTTAGTCCTTGGAATGGTTTGTAAATAATTCAAGACCACTCAAAATATTAGAAAATAATCCTTTTGGTGGTCACAAAAAGCAGGGAGTATCCTTTCTCTTTCATAACACTATAGTTAATAAATAGTGCATGTTCTCCTTACATAAATAAATGTTATAATAGTGTTTTATAACAATAATAAGATCCTTCTCCAATAGGATTCAAATTTAAAACAATGTTGCTTTAACTTTATTCACACTTTCCTTTCTAATAAATACTTCTTACACTTCACTTTCTTTTACAGCAGCATGTAAGAACTTATTCCTGGGATTTTATACAGAACTATTTATTTTATCACCTCGATGTATGGTACCCTCAATACAATGAAACTAAATCCAATTCCCCATTCATATGATCACTTTTGTCTGACCAATCATGTCTTATTGATCAATAACTTCTTTAAAATGTTCGTATTATGCCCCTCCAACCAATTTATATGATCATATTTTTACACCATTCATCTAATACCAACTAATATGAAACTTTTTTTGGTATTCATATACCAATGCCACTTCAAAATATTCATCTAATCGAATTTTAATTTCAATAGCACTTCACGTAACTACCAAAAATTGAAACACACATCTTAGAACAATAACCCCATTTATACAGTCACCACTTCTCTGTAACTTAAGGGAGTAACATGACATTAAAATTCAAATATCCCACTCAAAATTTAAAAATCCTGCTTAAAAATAATTATTTGACCTCAATAAAATTACTAAAAGATGGGAACTTTCCTTAAGACCCATAATTAACCAACTTCTTCAAACAACCTATAATAACAGCTAGAATCATATTCTTTACTTCATGATTATTGATACATTGAATGATCAGCTCATCATCATCATACTTATGACTTTTTTAAAACTTCATAAAGATCTTTAAACCTTTAGTCCGGTATAAAATTATTGAAAATCTTAATTCCAGTGAAACTTTCCCCTATCTATCATCATTATTCATAGCCATTCATTTATTAAATTCACTGGGAAACATCTATATAATGAATTTTCATGGAGACTTATAGTTGATGAAAATATAAAGATATGTTCAATGGACTCACAACCTTTTCTCTGAATTATGAGCTGATAAATTTGGTTTTTCTGATGGTCTTCATCTAATGAAATTACCGGGAGTCCTCTTTTTGATACTCCTTAAAAACTATATTAATCAGTAGACTATACAAAATGTTTGTTTGATAATACTTTATAATGATGTGGCTCAATATCTTCATAAACCTCACACTTTAATTTGAGTAACTTTATTTCTTCACATATTAAACTTTTCATAGTCACACCTTTGTATGATAACATTAGTCTCGTATAATTTACAGAACTTCATAACACAAAAAATTTGTATTCAAACCATAATCACCCTCTTTTTACTCAATCTTGGATAATGAAATTTCCGTAATCATGATTTTCGAAACTTTAGGATCAGCAAAGCACAACCTAATTTATTTTATTGAACATATTTTTCTAATATATGTAAACGTAATTGAATAAAAATTTGGTTCCATATTTTATCTGATCAATTCAAATTGATGAACTCTATTTGTTAGACTTTGTTCATTAGCATTGAGCTATTGAACTCCACTGCCTCTGTTGGTTCAGTTATGCCTTGTCTATCCGGTAACATTCTATATGGAAACTTATTAAGGAGGACTCATTAAAAGAACTTCATATTGTTGATAAAAAATATAATTATCCAAACTTCAAGCACACTTTTGTGACATTAAGACCATATCCCTAATTTCTTTAAGTGATCTAGATTTTACAAAAAATATAATACAAAATCAATCCATCATTCTTCTTAACCAGCTTCTTCTTAACATAAAAATACCTCAGAACCTCTTCACCTCAACAATATTTCCCATTTTATTTTATTATAAAATAAATAACATAAATCAATGAATAATTATAACTCAAGAAATGGATCACTTATCTAATAATTCCAATCCAACATGAGTGAACTCGATGTAGGAAACAAGAATCATTGAACAACAAAACCATGCTTCCATTAAGTAGTGAGTTAATAAATTTTTCTTAAAAACTTTTCCAAATACTTCTTTCACATTAAAATTTTAACCTATAAGAATAATTTCATGAATAAACTTCAACAAACTATTAAAATAGTTCACATGTTCTATACTAAAATCACAACTTTCCCCTTTTAAAAACTCCTCCTAAATATACACCATTCCTTAAAAAGTAAAGCACATGTCAATCGATATATTTTTGTTACATATTTTATCCCCATTTGAAAACACTATAAAAATACAATATGATAGATTTGGTGGATATCACATACCTTATTCTTTAAGAGAGTGAGGTTGTACACACATGATCAACCTTAATTATGAAAGGATTCTTTCATTAATGATTTGGTAAAGATATCTAATTTTTTTCCATTATAGGAACAAACTCTAGCTTTCATTTATTTATTTCTAAAAGTTATTTTATGAAGTGATATTTAATATCAATGTTCTTAGAATAGGAATATTGCACTGGATTCTTAGTTATAATTGTAGTACTTGAATTATCACAACCCAAGAGAAGGGGAAACTTCGCATCAACTAAAAAATCTTCCAGTTGTGCCTTCATCCACATTAGTTGTGTTTTAGCTTCAGTGACATCTAAATACTAAACTTATGATATGATGATAGTTTATGTTTTTTATAACAACCCACACATATTTCTCCCAAGAAGAAAAATACACAATATGTGAATTTTATTTCATCAACACAACCTTCCCAATCAATATCTGTATAACCAAATAGATCAATCTTTCTTATATTGCATATTTTATTCTGAAATCAAATATATATTTGATATATATGAGAAATATTTTTCCACCCATAATATGATGTTACATTGGATCAATTTGATACCTGGAACATAATGTAGGAGCATAAACAATATCTAGACTTTAAACTGTTAGATATAACAGCCTTTAAATCAATTTTCTAAACTCTTTAAGATCAACCTATTTTCCTTTACCATATTTTTACATCTTTTTCCCACTAAAATGGGTGTGGAAGTAGGCTCTAAATATTCAATGTTGAAATTATTTTGAATTTCCTTAGCATACTTATCTTGATATAGGAAATGTATTTCTTATTTTGAGAATTGTTTAAGCCAATAAAGTATTTCATTTCTCCTAGTATGAATATTTCAAATAAACTATTTATATTCTTAGAAAATTTTTCACACATTTCTACATAATTATATATAAATATGCTATCATGAACATAAAAAATAATAATGAGATAACCCTATTGATTTCCTTTTATGTAGTGGTTGATATCAACTCTTCTTTTTATAAACTTTAACTTATTTAAGAAAGTATTCAGCTTATAGTACCAAACTCTTAGAAATTGTTTTAATCCATAAAAATATTTATTCAACTTGAAAACATAGATTTCTTATTTAACAAGTAAAAAACCACTTGGTTTCTCAATATAAACTTCTTATTACATATCCACATTAAGAAAAGTAGGCTTGACATCCATTTGAAATATCTTATATTTTAATTATACTGGAATAGAAAAAAACATTATGATGGTTTTAAGTCTCTCTACTAGAGTAAAGGTATCATAAAAATTAATTCCTTCAACCTATTAGTTTCCTTTGCAAACCAGTATTTCTTTGTTTCTTAAAAAATCACCTTATTCATTTAACTTGTTTCGAAACAACCAATTATTACCAATCACATTTTTATCTTCTAGGTACAAGTTCCCATGTATCATTTTTCTAAATAAAATCTAGTTCTCCATTAATGAATCAATATAATTTTTATTTTCTTAAGATTATTCAACATCTCTTGGCTCAACCTATGAATATAAGGAAGTATGTGAAACTATCCTTAATGTTATTCTACTTTGAGCTTGTTTCCCTTGTTTTCCAATGATATTTTGGACCTACACCTATTTTAAAAACCTATGATGAGATAAAAGATATTTTTCTTTATCATTTCAAATATCTAAAAAAATATATTCATCATGTTTCATTTCTATATTATTACTCTTTTAAGAAACTTTGTTATGTTGTTTAAGAATAACTTCATCTTTACTTTCGTTTATATCTATAACTGTCTATGAAAACTTTATAAAAGAATGTTCCAGTATGTACGCATCTATATATTCAATAATATTTCATATTTCTTTATTATAGAACTTTTATCCTTTATCATTAATTGGGTATCCAAGAAATATTACATCAATTCCTCTTTTATCAAACTTCCCAATATTTTCACCTTTGACTTAAATAACATGAGGACCTCCAAACAAGGTTTTTCTTAATACATCTCATAAGGAGTCATATCATAGTATGGAATGTAGAAACATTGATTCTAAATATGAATTGTTTATCTAATATATTCAATATAAAATAATTTTTAAGTATCATGGTCAATTAGCATAGTTCATGCCATATCCACAAAACTTTTATTTATTATTTTAGAAACACTATTATATTATGGTGTATATGGGGCACTAAATTCATGATGAATGTAATGGTTTTCAAGATAATATCTAACTTTACATTTGTGTATTTAGCACCATTATCATATTTAATAATCATCAACGAATATTTTCATTTTTTCAACACTTATCCTAAAACTCCTAAACATTTTGAGATCCTTTGACTTAAGTTTCAAAAAAATAATACATATAATGTGATTAAAATCATCAATAAATGAAATAAATTACTTATATTTGTTTTTTTATTGCTTTCTTATAGTCCCATATATATTATAATATATAAGATCTAAAGAACGGGTTAAATATATCTCGACTTTATTGTATACAGAGTTTTAATATTCCCCTTATAGAATATATGACAACGCCAGTATTTTATTCTTGTCGTGTTAGGAATATCATGAATAGTTTATATTTTTATTAGCATGCTCATATTATTTTGGTACATATGTACCAACCAATTATTTTATAGATTATTTCCTTCTATCAAGCTTATATGGCATAAAATCTATACATCACCTAATAGAAAAATTTCCCCTTGGTTCGTTTCCTTTTTTTAACAACTTTCCCATATTCAAGTATTTTGAGAAAAAACCATATCTTTTTTTCCTCACAAAGTTTTGAAACACTTAACAAGTTTTGTTTTGGTCTATCAACAAATAAGGTTCTTTTGGATATTAACGTTTCTTTTCCAACAATAGTAGATCCAACACCTTTGATTCTATAAGACTCATTATTTCCAAATTTAATTTTCACTTCTTTAAAATATTTTACATTCTTCAACAACTTCAAATATCTAATCATATGTGAAGAACACCCACTATTCAGTATCCAAGGTCATTCTCCTTTTGTATCTTTGAGAGTTGTTTCAATAATTAAGGGCTTTTCCATTCCTTTTTCTTCCTTCTCATATAGATTTTTAAATTTTATAGATAAAATATATTATGTTTTTAAAATAACAAGATATCTATAATAATCACATCTTTCACAAAAAAAAAACTAGAGGTTGGAATCTATTTTCAATCTACAAAATAACTTTCTCAGGTTATCTTATTTGAGTGGGTTTACCCTCCCTCAAACTCTACCTATGGTTTCTCCTATATTTCTTACATTATTTATGATTTAACTATAACATCTTAATCATATTACAAAAACTTACACAGTATCAACAATATCCATAGAAATCATATTTTTTCCATTAACTTATATATTTTTTGGGGCTATGTACCTATTTTCCATCATCTTCATTACCATCCATATCGGCACTTTATTGTGTACTATAATTTTGTTAAGATATTGACGTCTTATTATTAAAATTATATTTATTATTATCCTTAATAAGATCTCTATTAGTAGCAGTTTTTCATTTATAATTTTAAACCTTATAAATTTTAGGATTTTAAACTCTATTTGTTTTGGATAAATATATGATCTTTGTATCAAGATTTCTCTTCTGAACATCTTTCAACTTGTTTTCAACCCTTGAGGATAATTTTTTTATCCTTCTAAGTTTTACACTTCTTAAAAAATTTAACAACTTCTAAAACCAAGTTTTTTATGTTTTTTATTACTTTTTCAACATTAAAATGTGTTTATTGAAAAATATTAGATTATTTCTCCTTCAATTTTATATTTTCTTCAAGATTGATGACAAGGTTTTTCTCTTCATTAAGTAACTTCTTCATATCATCAATTTCTTTTAATAACTTGGATTTTTATTTATGAAAATATTCTTGATTGTTTGATGAAATATTTTACTTCTATGAATTATTATTCTCCTATTAAAGTCTGATAATATTTTCAATAAATTATTTCAACTATATATTAAGCACAAAATCCATCTCATCCTCTTATTATTCTTCTTTAGATCTACTATTTTCATAACTGGTAAACCTTTTATCATTCATGTTTACAATGAGTAATTTTTTTGTAGTATCACCTTTATATATTTCAACTTCTTCTTTTCTATCATCTTCCTCACATTTGGATAAAGGATTTATCTTTTTATAGTGATATAAATTCATATCCTTTCCCTTTTAATGGGATATATATTTATCTACATTCTTCTTTAAGGATCTTATTGAAATTCCATATTCTTTATCACTTCCTTAATCATCCTTTAACCAAGGTAAATTTGTTGTAAAATTTTCTATGTCTCAACAACTAAATAATTTCAAAGGTAAATTTACCTTCTACTTACTTTTTCCTATTTTCACCCTTTTATAAAACAAATATATAAATTTTTTAAATTTTTTACATGCCTCGTCTTTGGTGTCAAATCCACTGACTTCATCCTTGAGAAATTTATTATATTTTCCTTACATAGAAACTTTGAAATAAATTTCTTGATCAACCTTTTCTTTTTTCTTCATAACGTTTTCTATTATGATTTTTTAAGTGGTGATAATTCTATGAAAATCATCCAAATATATATTATCTAGATCTATATCTTATAATGAAGATACATTAGCATTAAATTTATTCAAAATAATTATAATAATATTTTAAAAAATATTTTAATCTTCTTATGTCTCACCAAAACATCTTATATTTATTATAATGTCATTAACTCTTATAAAGGATTCATTAATAGATTCATCATCACCCATATTAAGATCTTCAAACATTAATCATCAGATTTATAACTTGGATTTATTAACCTTTTTTATTTCCTTTATAAATTTTCTTCAAATTATCTCATATTCTTTTAGATGTTATAATACCTTTAACCCTCAAAAATCACTTTTATGGAGTAAGGAAGGTATAGAATTCACATCTCACCCATTATTCTCAAAATTCTTCTTATCAATGTCAATTAAGGGAACACCCTTAGTGGGAGGATGGGAAAAATCTATAGAATGTTTAAGAACTTCATAAAAAAATGGATATAAGATAAGGTAACATTTTATCCTTCCAAATATGATAGTTATTTACATCTAATACATGAATCCCCTTACTATTCATGAAGTTATAAACATCTATAAAGGCTTTTATTTACTTTAAAATTTAGCAAAGAGTCAACGAATGAAACCTGGATCTGCTAAAAATTAAAAGGACCAATAAGGATCTGTATGATCACTAAAAGGGGTAGGGTTGAAATAATGATCTTATTTTATTATGTCTTTTTACAAAGAAAACAACATTCACCGCCAGTTAGGGATAAATTACCCTATTAAAAGTAATTACCAAGCACAAACGCATGAATATAGTAATTTATAAATTTCACTACTCAATAAGATTAGTTAGTCATTGGAATGGTTTTGAAGTAATACAAGACCACAAAAAACATTATAAAATAATTCTTTTGGTGGTTACAGTTATCATGGAGTATACTTTCACTTGCGTATCACTATATTCAATTGAAAACTCATGTTCTCCTCACACAGATAAATGATATGACAATCTTTTGTAAAAATAATAAGAAAATTCACCAACATGATTCAAATTTATCACCATCTACTTAAAATTTATTCATAAATTCCTTTCTAGAAATTACTTCTTTTTCTTAGATTTCTTTCATAAAAGTGAGAAATAACTTCCTTTACTTATATAAAAAACTATCTATCTAATCAACTTTTCATCCAATACCCTCAATTCAATAGAACTTAGTCTGATACCTTATTCTTCTAATCACTTCTATCTAACTGATCACTTCTTCACAATGTTCTTCTGATGAATCTCTAACCTATTTTCCCAATCATCTATGTAAATCATTCATATGATTCCAAATAATAGGTAAATTTGTTTGTTATTCATCATATTGACATATATTTACACTATACATCTAATAGAATCTTCACTTCTACAGTACTTTTCCTAGATACCAAAAATTGACACACACATATCAGTACACCAACCCATTTTATATAGGAACCAACTGCTCCAAAAATTAAGGTATAAGATCAATAGTCAAATTAAAATATCCCACTCAAACTTTGAACATCCCACACAAACTTTTATTATTTCACCGTAATAAAATTTATAAAATATGGTAATTTTTCTTAAGACCTTGTATCAACCAACTTATTCAAACACCCTACAATATCAATTAGAATAATGTTCATTAATTTATGATTATTGATATATTGAATGACCAGCTCAGTATAATCATACTTATGAATTTTCAAAAACTTCATAAATATCTTCAAACATTCCATCTAGTACAACTTTATTGAAACTATTATGCCCAGTGAAACTTCTTCAATCTATTTTCACGATTCGCAATCCTTCATTTGTTACCTTCTCTAAGAAAACTCTATCTGATGAATTCACATAGAGGCTTATGTTTGGTAAAAATATAAAGGTTAATTTAATAGAATCACAACATTTTCTATGAATTATGTACTAATAAAATTTGGATATTTTGGTGGAACTCATTTGATGAAATTACCCAAATACCTCTATTTTATACTCCTTCAAACTTCCACTGATTATAAGACAACACAAAAAAAATTTAATAATACTTTATACTATCAATGATGAATATATTTATAAACCTCAAACTTTAATTTGAGAAACCTTATTTCTTCACATATTTAACTTTTCACGATCACACATTTTTTTGATAACATTACTCTAGTATACTTCACAAAACTTCATAACACAAACTTTTTATATTCAAATAGTGATCAACCTCTTTGTACTCAAGCTTGGATCATGATAAATTTCAGTAATCATGGTGTTTTAAACTTTAGGATTGGAAAAGAATTGCATGATTTATTTTACCAAACATATATGTCTAGTAGATGTAAACATAATAAAAAAAAGTATTCAGTTCCACATTATTTCCATTCACTTCAGACTAATGAACTCCTTCTGCTAGACTCAGTATATTATCCTTGATTCATTAGACTCGGTTGCCTCCAATAATTTGGCACTTCTTTCTCTATTTGGTAACATTCTATCTAAAATATCCTAAGTAATTTTTTTAAGGAAACTTCATATTGTTGATAATAAACATGCTTCTCTAAATTTCAATAGCATGTTTGAGACATTAAGAATAGTTCACCAATCATCTTAATTGATTTATGTTTTCCACAAAAAAGTCAATACAAAAAAGAAAAACCTCATTATTCTTTACTAGATTCTTCTTAACATAATAATACCTCAAAATATCTTGGCCTCAGCAAAGGTGTTATTCCTAATATTTAAGAATCCACTTTGAAAATAATGTGTTCTCTTCCTCCTTCCTTTTTTTAGTACTTCATTTGTAATAAGCCTTTTTATTTTTAATTTATTATGGTTTCATGTGATTATAATCATTCCTTTACTATCTAAATGATTCCATAATAATATGAGAGTATCATTATCTCTCATTAATCCCATTCCATAATCAGTTATGTATACCTATTATGTTGTCGAAATCATTCATTGATTTTTTATTCCATAGTTTTTTGTTATGAATACCCAACCTCAATTTCATTCAAGTGTATTCATATATATATATATATATATATATTTAATTAATTGAGTACTCCCATGTATTAAAACCACATTCCTTACTCATGGATTAAAATGATTAAATAATTTCTTATGATATATGATCTATATGGAATACATGAAATTAGACATATAAAGGGTGAACCCTAATATTTTTCCAATGAATTAGGTAAATAATTAATATATGGAGATTAAAAGTTCATTATACAATAGTAGCACACCTTGGTAATTTTTCATGACACATTGGTGAAAATTCGTGGTAATATATTTTTAAACATCTTGGTGATATGCATGTGAATGATTTATTTTCATATTATAGCCACATTTTCATATTATACCTCATATACTTACGATAATTATCTTATGTTGTGCCTCGTAATTAATCCATTTTTATCACTTAATTTCAATTTACTTCATTTATCCCCTTACTAGGATTTATACTCACCCTTTTTTATTGATGTAAGTCCCTAGGAAATCATATGCAATGAGGAGACCTCGAATGAAATTATAAAGGAGTCTTTCAAGAGGATTAAATAAGATTTATTATTTTTATGATATATATACATCATATATTGTGTACTTAGTTTATAGGAAAATAAACCTCAAAATATCCTATATAATTTATCAATGTGATATTTTTTTAAGGAATTATTTTAAAAATCATTTATGAAAATTGTGGTTCACCATAAAAATCTTCTTGTCTTATGCATATTTTAATTTCCTATAAATTTTAAGTTAGGGTTACATTGATAATGATAGGTTGAACAAAATTCTTACCAATGTGGGAATAGGATCCTAAAGGAATAATAAAAAATTAAAAGAAATTTTTTAATTTTACCTACAACTTGATTCATCCTCCCCAGGGTGTCTCAATTTATAACAAGTGGTATCAGAGACAAATAGTTCTAAATTTTTGTTCAACCTCTAAATATATTTTTTATTTTTTTCAAATTTGTATTCAATGATGAATCCACCATTATTCAACTTTAATAACTTTAATGGTTATCAAAAGGAGATACTTATATTTCTATAGGATTGCAGTAAGGAGGTCATGGAGTACATTCTTAGATATGATTACTTAACTAAGCATAATAAAATAATTATGGATATAGATATAGAAAATATATTGAATAAAAAAATTTCTAATTAATCCTACAAGAAAAATCCTCATTGTGTTATAGCCTTTGAGATGTGAAATATATGGTAATTTATTTATGGAGAACCATTGAAATTAAAGAAGGTTATAGATCCTTCTTCAAGAGATGAACCTAAAAATAGTCGTGGTGAAAAACCAGTGAACAAGTCTAGTGAAGGTTTCCTACTAAAAATATGAAACAATAATAATAATAATAATAAGAAAATGACTCTTGAAAAGATAAATATTCTAACTAAGATAAACACGTATATCCATATTGTTAAATATGAGTCTAATAATGTTTGGGTATATGTTTTCAAATCTGGAGATTAAAATTTGGCCTTAAAAAATGGTGGAAAAGGTTATTATACTAATGACATAGAAACCACATCAAGTTTAAAATATGGAGGTGCTTCATGTAGTTAGAAATATAAGATACACTCCTTACAATAAAAATTTGGGTCAATGGGGAATCATTAATGAATTAAACTATGCATTTATTAAAGATATATACATGGATAATAAATTACTACGTAGATTATAGGTGGCCTTAAATGTTTACATAATGAATATATATGAAAAGATAAAGGAACAAAGTGATTTATTAGAGAACATTCATAGTAGATAAACAAATGGCCATATAAAAGGAGTTTAACTATAGTATTATCCCTCTCAAGAAAAAATTTAAAGAGAGGAAAAAATCTGTAAAGTAATTTGACTCAAGGTTAGAGGAGATAGTTTTCCAATTAAAGGATAAATATGAAAAGATCAAGGATTATGAATCAAATCTTGGATATTCAAAGGGAAAAAATAAGTTGGAGATTAACTCTACAATAACCTCAATAAGTGATGTATAAAAATATATTAATATTGAATTAGTAAATAGATGGAATGTACTTATTAAACATGGGAGTTAAGGATCTCAAAAGAAGTTAGTTATTAAGTAATGTTTATAAGGAATATTAGATAACACTATGAGTGTGTGTCTTGAATCCCAAAGGCTCAAAAGAAGAATAAATCTTGTTGTTCCAACATATCAAATAGTAAATGACTACAAGAAGTATGATTTTTATGGGAGATGATTTACTTGTTCTAAACTGGGATATATGCCAAGACATTACACAATAAGAGGAGTAAAAGTTGTGATAAATAATTCTTCCATTCCTATAACAAAATGAAGGATGACTCTCACTATAAAGGATTTTTTTAAGATATAAAATACATTTACTATTTTAGAGGAAAAATATAGAACTTGATGTTTACTGCACAAATAAACTATAATGATACACTCGCAGTAGCCCTCGTGGAGAGAGAGAAAGTATGTGTGGAAGAGAAAATGGGAATTTTTTCCAGCTATGAGAAATAATGAACTATATTTGAATATATATTAATCAATGAAAAATAAGTTTAAGGTAACTATTATAGTGGTTGAGTAGGATAAAAATTATTCATGATTAAGTGGTTTCATATATACCACTACAGAACATGAGAATAAGATTTATGGTGTAGTTCTTACATAGAGAAAGAAACATGACAAGGAATACAAAGATGGTGCAAAAAAGAAGTAAACTTGTAAAAGTGAGATAAATTTCATAATATAAATAAATCCTGAGTCAATGGAGTAATATAATTCTCATATTTAGAAAAAAATTAAAAAGTAGTGTTACCCAAAAGAAAGACTGGTAAGATAGTTTGGAAGAAAGTAAAAAGTAGAGGTTTGGTCTAACAAGACCAATGAAAATACTTTACTTAAAAATGTTAGAGGTTCCCCTCTCCCCATGTATTTAAATGTTTATAATATTTTTTAGGTATTGGTGTATAATTAATGGGGATATATTACCTATGGGGTGATTGTGCTGGAATAATACATGTCCATAAGCTATAAGACTAATAAATTATGATTAATTTGGAAAGGGATAAAGTCAACAAGTGGAATAATATGTTTTTACTATTCTATATTGGTATCAATATTGAACATGAAATGATATCAATTCTCTAATATAACTCAAAAATTGGTGTTTAGAAACCACTTTGAGGTTTAAAACTAGATCTTGAAGTTTCATGTTGAAATGAGGGAGATTATACACTGTAGATCTTGATCTGAAATAAAAAGTTAGTGTCAAAGCCTCATCTGAAATTACCATTGGTATTTTATTGAATCTTATTGATCAACTAGGTATATCAAGATATATATTTAGTGGTATAATATCACTATAAATAATAATTAATATTAAGGGGTTAAGTAGAAACATGCTTGGATTTCATGTTTATTCATTGATATATTAACAAGTGGAATGAGTTGTTTTCTTTTACAAGATAATAAAAGGTGTTGAAAGGAAATATCCTAACCATCAAATGGTGTCCCAAAAATTAAGACTATCTAAATTTTGTTACCAAGAATAAAATATATTTTGCGGTATTTGATGTTTATCATTCAAAGTTTTTTTATACTCATTTGTAAAAAGTGCATCCCTTTGAACACGAATAAAATGTGGTATCACTAGTTTACTATTAACAAGTGGTATCAGTTATCTTTTCATGAGTTATGAATCAGATACTTTAGATATTTATTAATTATCTACTAATTTGTTTTGTGTGATTATGAATAAGTTCATATGATGTGTTTCAGATGAGAAAAATCAAGTTGTATGTGCTTATGAAAGTAGGTGAGTGACATGGAAATATTTTGTATTTTTATCTTAAACACTTGTTTCCTAAACCAAGCTCCAACTTATAAGGATCATAATATTTTTCAATAACTAAAATTTCAAGTGGTAAATTCACTCACTATGATTCTTAGATATAATGTAGCTGGAAAGAGGAAGTAGTTCAGAGTTTGTATACAAGGGACCCTTTTCATTTTATTAACAAATGGGGATAAATAGTGTAACACACATTAAATTCATAACTAGTTTTAAAGAACATGGTGTTATAGAGAAGTAATATTAAAGGAATTATTTTAAAAAAAAAATCAAACGAAGGGATATTATAACCAAGAGGTTGTTTTTTGGATTTATTAACAATGTTGGTTGGATTTATCGAAGAATTATTATAATTAAGATGGTATATTTGATTGATAAGATCGTGGAAAGTTCATGAAGAATGGAATTAGGAGGCATGGTGATAAATAAGGATAAGAAAATTACCATCTACATGGGAATCATGTTTGGGTTGTTAATGAGGTGTCACAATGACACTCATGGAATTGTATCACAAATTATAAAACCATTAAAGTGGTTATATATAGAAGATTGTGAATAAAGACATCTCAGTAACAATATAAAGTATATGACATGTGTTCTTGGAGCTTTTATTTGGAAGAGATGTGAGTATAGTTGAAGTATTTTTAGAAATTACTTGACATTGAAATAATTATTCTCTAAAATTATTAAAGTTGGATATGGAAGATTAGTATAGAAGCTAAGAATAGATCTAGAATATACTCTATATGTTCTAGAGGTCTGAATTTTTACTATGTGTTGGAGCTTCTGAGTATGTAATATATTCAGGAAAAGTCACTATAGGTTTACTAAATACATAATAAATTTATATAGAGGTGAAAATGGAAAATTATTGGGATTCATGGTGATGTGTAACATATTTTAAATTATTCATAATATTTTTTGAAGATGTGATATTGGTAAAGTCGTGGATAATCAAGGTGATAAGTAATATTCTTTGTTGTGTAATATTTTGGTTGGACTTGGAATTCAGTAAAGGGAAAATGCATAGGATGTTTGGATATGGTATAATTTTAAAATTATTGGATGTTTCTCATCTTATGTAACATATTTATTTATATATAGGATATTATTTAGAGTTATAATAGTATCATACAAGGGTTGAATTATTTCATGTATATGTAAAGGTTACCTGTTCTGATATGTAAAAGTCATCTATGGATTTGGTAAAAATAATTTTAGTGAATCAAGGTCAATCATAAGAGTCATTGGGGTGTTTTTTAAGGGTGATCTAAAATTCATAATGGAAATACCACTCTATTTAAGGGTTATTAAAGACTTCATAAGAGTTAATAGATATTTCAAAAGAGTCACCAGTGGTGAGGTGAATGGAAAAATTGTAAAATCCTAAAATCAACCATGATTTTGTAAGGTTAACCTTAAGTTTGTAAGGTTCGCCAGTACAATAAGTGGATAAAAATAAAAAAGGAATGAAACTATAAGGTTTATTTTCCCCAATCATAATATTATTCATAAAAACATAAGGGTAATTAAGAAAAATGTAAGAGTTATTAGTAAAACATAAGGGTTATCTAGAAAAACATAACAGGAATTCCCTTATGAAATTAGAAAAAGTATATGATCACCTTGAGGAGTATAAGTTTCATCAAAATAATTCATAAAACTCATATTAATTATAATTTAAGGATTTCATAAGATTCATTAGGGATAATTTATATGGTTTATTCCCTTTATTGTTATTGGTAAAGACTCAACTCAAAGACAGTGTGTTTGAGTTATTTTTGTCTAGTTAAATATTGTAGTGTTGATTTTCAGGACATCATGGAAGTAATCATACTAAGAATAAAGAAGTATTATATAGTTATATTATTGGTGATTTAAATTACTATATCTATTAATATTTAATTATTGGTAATGAACAATTTGTTACTTAGAGTGTTGCATCGAATGGCTGCTAGCATGAAATATTACTAATAACAATATATGATTAATAAATTGTTCATGAAAGATCAAGGAAACTAATTGGTTTTGTGGAGGATTAAAATATTTTATATTTTAGGGATATCATGAGGATTATAAATATTAAAAAGGAAGGATTTTTAGGGGTGTTTTCATGAATTTTTCGTATTTAAAATATAGAAAATATCTCATGTGATATTTTAGAAATATTTAGAATAAAGAAAATAGGTTGGACTAAGATTGGAGAAAGGTTTCCATATTTGAATATTTAAATAATAACCACATAAAAAAATTTTGGTATTCAAATAAGGGGAGGAAATAGAGGAGGCACTATTGTGGTTATATAAAAATTTATAAGTCAAATGAAAAGAGAGTTGAGTGTACATTGAATATCTAAGAAAAAATAAGAAGAAGGAGGAGACAATACACAAAAGGATTATAATGATCATATATATAAGGTAACAGATCTTTTTGGTCCAACCCTTTGTGAGTTATGAGGCTATTAGATCTTGTAGAAGGATTTGAATAACTCTAGAGGTGTTGGATGCTAAAAAATAGAAAAAAGGGAGATTACACATCATGTGATCTTTACACGCTGTGTAAGTGTGGTTTGGGGATTGTTAATTCAAGTTCATTGGATTCTTCAGGATGTGTAAATATTTGGGGTTAAATAAAAAAAAGGATACGTGTTTTTCAAAGAAAAAGGAACCCCAACATTTATATGGCATGTAAATTTATTACATGCTATGTAAATTCCATGTGCAGTGTGTTAATAAAAGGTGTAATGGTTCAGGGGTTTCTCAAACCCTATGACCAGCCACACCTATCTCTCATTCTAGGTTATTAGTGGATACATCCTTTGTAATTTTGAGATCCATTCAATAGAGGATCGATTCTAACCTTTTGCCTTCGATCTGTGGTGACCCAAGTTGATCAAAGGTGCATTCTTCCTTTTTTTCTAGAAGGTTCTCCTGATTTGATATCATTTTACTATCTTTATTCTCACCATGATATGATGATTGATCTTTTTTGTTTTAATATTGTTTCTCTTGGATGTTGTTTATGTAGTTGTGTCAAGTTTTCCTCAAATGGATTCAGTTTTTATGGGAGAGGTGATCGAAGATCCGCAACATAGTCTGTTCTCATGCAAATAACATTGATGGATTTTGAGGTAGGAGATTCATTGCCTATATATCTAATTTATGTGAAATCTAAAATTGATCATGGTTTATCCCTTTGTAAGGAAATGAAATGGACTTAATAATTATTTAACCAGATTAAAGAAATTGGATAATTATATCATATTTTTGATGTTGTTTCTTTATGTCGTGATAGTGGTATGACTCATGATTTCCTATATAGTGTGATATATATGACTTGATTTTTAGTATATTTTTTATTCTATGGATTATCATGTAGTTCTTATTGAAATTGGTAAAGAATATAAATCCATAATTAATTGATAATTAATTGGATTAAGGAATTAAAGATTCGTTCTTGTAATTTGGTGCTTGATGTAATTTGATAAAATATACATGTTTAATATAAATTTATCTTCCATATGAATAATAAAATTGATAAATAATATGAATTGTTTTAATGATTATTGATTACTTTTAATTATTGAGTCTGTGGAACCTATAATGTTTTCTTGGAAGCATGTTAAATTAATTTTTTAATTAATTTATGATATCTTGTTATAGCTTGATGACTTGGGTTTCCCATAGTTGGAACCTATTAATAAATGAATCAGTTAATTAAGGATGGAATAAGAACTAGTTTTGTGATAAATATAATTTTATAGGGCTTGAGTTTCCCATTTTCTTGAGAAGTCTGAGTGCCTCATTTTAGATCTGTGAGAGCTCTATTGCATGAGAAGGCTAAATGCCATGTTTTTAGAGCCTAGTTGCCTTATTAATTTCTTGTTTATTCCTCATGATTTTTGATGTGATTTGGATATGAGCTTTATTATGTGAGCCTGGTATGCCTAATCCTAGGATATCTATTTTTTATTGAGTGGTATGGTCTGGATGTGATGTGAGCCAGGTATGGCTGATATGATATATATGGGCAGGGAGGAACAAATTATGTCGCAATAGCCGAAACCTATAAAGATGAGATGCATCAGTATATGCATGTGGGTCTTGGGTATAGAACTAGAGCTGATGGAATGGGTTAAAACTAGGATTACCTTTTGATTAAATGCTGATATCTGAGATACTTTCTTGTGAATATATTGATTATTGGGTTTCTTGTTTTATTTGTATTCCTTTCCCCACCGCTTGAGGAAGATGGAGATGTTTGGTTGCATGTTTCCTCTTGGTGGTATATTAGGATGGTTTTCATATATTACCTAGATATGTAATGATGATAATAATATATTGAATAAATTTTTAACCCATAGGGTTGGTTGATGATGGAATAAAATTCCTTAAAAGATGTTAATCTTGATAAAACATGGACTTTGTTTGGATTATGCCTGGAGGGAATGGAATTCACTCTGATGATTAATTTAATGCACGTAATGTAATGTAGAATAATTTAAATTGTTAATTAATGGATAATTAATTAATTAATTGAAGGAATTTATACAAGTAAAATAATGGATTAAATGTAGCTCTTTTATATTCTTGTGCGCTTATAGGACATCTGGTCTTAGCAACAGTAGCCTGGAGTCTGAGTGACATTAGCTATAGTTGAGTCTAAGAAGAGTTTATACCCATAGTGTATTTGTGAGCAATATTATATCATGTATATTATGTGATTTCATACGCTACCTCACCCATGTTGGTTATGGTTACTGATACCTAGTGGAATCTGGGAGGGTTTTTTCCCTAACATTTTGATGGGATGATGGATAGTTGACTACCCCCTATGGCCTTGATCTCTTCTCTTAGTAGTTACTTGGGCTGGTATGCACGGTGGTTAGCTTTCCCATATATTTGTATAGAGGTATGTGATTGATTGTGGTTACTTCACACACATTTATTACTAGATATAGTATCAAAAGGATTATTATAGGTATGACATGTATTGGATGTGATGGCTTTAGGTACTTACTCATTATATGAGTTGTAATGGATTGAGTTATAATACCCAATGTTTGATATACATCATATAGTTTTTTTTTATTCTGAAAAATACTTGGTTACTATATGTGGATATGTGATATGGGACAATGTGGTTATGTGATGCATGAGGTGCATGTTTTGAATCCTTCCCTAGGTGTTTTCGGGTTGGCTTAATTTTGGAGAGAGATTCTTAAGATGTGTGATGTTGGGGAAGAGTGGAAAAATAGTGGGGAAGTGATAATGGGGTACCCTTGATGTTTTATTATTATATTATATGCTCACCTGTATGCATTACTTGGTGATATTTAGCCATAGTGTGGTTGGGAACTTAGTATACCTATTTAGGTAGCGAGTTAATTTCACTATTGTTCACTATTATTTAGCATGATTTATTTATCTTTTCATGAGAGGCTCTAGGGAAGATAATACTGAGTATGCTATTATTCTCACCCTATTTATATATAAACTATTTTTAGTTCTTCTCAAGAAGGTTAGAGAATAGGTTGGATATTACTAGCTTATGGTTTGAAAGATCTATTTAGGCTTCATGGTCGCTGGCATCATTACCTTTTTGGTACATATAGTTTACCTTTCAGTTGTTATAGTACTGTATGAAATTGAATGTTTTCACTTGGGATCTATTTTATATACATATGTCTAAGAAGGTGTTCGTTGGTGTATCCTTCTTACCTCTCTCTTCTATATGTTTCTCTTAGAGGGTAATGCCTCTCATATGCATTTTTATTATTCCCTTGGTGCTAGTCTCCAACCTGGGGCCTATTGGAGGTGGTACTTGGATAGTCACCATCTCCCTTCCCTAATTGAGTTATCTTTGTAGGGTGGAGGCCATGAAAATTGGTATCAAAGGTTCGGGTTTGATGGGTAGGATGAAATTTGGAGTAGGTACCGATGATGTTGTAAGGGTTGGTAAGGAAATGGTTTTAGCTAAGTTTACTCAATGATGTAAACACAAGAGACCAGATGATACATGGGTATTTAGGTCCCCCTATGATCTGATGCATGGAACTTTAAGTTTACTAAGCCTACTAAAATAATTGATACTAGTTGCAGGTTATATAGCTAGTAAAGGATCATGAATCATTCTTATTTATACCTATGTTTGAAATGGGTAGACCTTGGGATAGGTTAAAACCTTAAACAATATAGTAAAAATAATTAATTAACTAATTTTAAGTATTATATATTCTAGGTTTAGGAGCTCTAATGATTGTTTCTTTTTGCAGGCATGGATCTAGGTCAATGTCCTCATTTGGTTCATGCTGAAGATGTTCAGCGGGATGTGACAAAAGATCTCTACATAGTAAATGTCGATGATGATAACACTTGGAGGAGGAAACTATGATATTTTCATCACCACAGTCTATAGAAGTATAAGGGCTCTTTTTTAGATGTAATCATGGAAGACTGGTTGGAGGAGGTTGAGATAGCTTTCAATTTGATCCATACTCGATAGGAGAACTGGGTTTTGTTAGTTATGATGATGTTTTGTGGAGCATCGAGGAAGTGGTGGTTCTTGTTCCTCAGGAATTTCAAGGATTCAGTAGTCCCATGGGAGAAATTTCAAGACTAGTTTAGAGAAAAGTTCCTTTCCTAAACTGCAAAGGCATCCAATCATCAGGAGCTACTTACCCTTCAGTAGAGGGGCTCCAATGAGTGATAATTTGGGATCCGTTTTAGGCCCCTTATTTGATATTGTTTATAACCATTTGCAGATAAGGGGGCTAGGGTGAGGCATTTTGAGGAGGCTTTGTTTCTAGATATCTAGAGTTAGGTCACCCCATTTATGTTGAAGATGTATCTCGAGGTGATAGGTATATTAGAGGTTATATATAGGATGTTATCCAAAACTAGATCATCATGATAGGGGATTCATTGAGATTCCTCATGAACTAGAGCTATGGTCTAGGGTTCCCAATTTTCAGGACATAAGATTTTTCGGTCGGCTAGGGGTAGGTCACAGCCCTCATCATCTCATTTCTATGGGGGTGGCTCTCAAACCTACGCCAAAGAATCATACGCATGTTTTTCTTATGGAGATCAAGTTCATTAGTGACGATAGTTCCCAACCTTTCTAAGTAGTCAATGTGTGTCAGGTGTTCCACTTTTGGTTTCACCATTGAAGTAGTTTCATCTTAGGAAGCAGTATCAGAGTGATCCGGTTTGGGATTAGCAGAGAGGGGATGGGGTAGGTAGAGGACATCCCTGAGATTATCCTCATTCTCATAGAGAATATTTTGGTAATGGAGGTGGTCTTTAGTAGGGACAGATAGGTCATGGATAAGTTCATGCTCAACTTCAGGCTTTATCATTTCCATTGTGAGGAAACCCAGATGTCATTTGAGGAACTATTTGTTTGTTTTATACATGGGTTCATGTTTTGTTTGATTTAGGATATATTCACTCCTTTAATCACCTACCCTCATTCATGCTTTAGGAATTGAGGTATAGAGGCTTCTAGTTCCCTTGTAATTTATTATGCTAGTTCTAGGTCAAGATGACTTATATAAAGTATGTAGAGACTGTGATCTAGTGCTGGGGAAGCACCGCACTTGGTGAGATTTCCTATATTTTTGGATATATCCATATGACATCATCCTTACATGGATTGGTTTTATTCTATCTAGGATATACTGGATTGATTAAGGAGGTAGGTTTTGTTCTGTGATACTGATGGAGATCCAGCAGTGTTTTTTGGTGAGTGAGACCCTCAAATGGGTTAGAGGTGTGTTTTGTCCTTGTCATCTTTGATGGTTGAGATGATGTTGATCTCATCATATGTTCAGTATTTAGTGTTTCCTAGGGTTGTGGAATAGTACCTTGATGTATTTCCAGAGGAGGTTGTAGCACTACCCCCTCAACAGGAGATAGATTTTGGGATAAACCTATAGTCAGTCATGTCTCTTATTTTGTTGTCTCCATATAGGATGTTTCCTTCTGAGTTTCAAGAGCTGTGAGTATAGATCAATGATCTTTTATAGTGTGGTTTTGTCCGGCTGAGTGTGTCACTTTTGGGTGCACCAGTTTTTTTGTGAAGATGGTTGATGGCATTTTGCGTATTTGTATTGATTATCATCATTTCAACCAAGTAATGGTGAATAACCACTATCCTCTTCCGTATATTGATGATTTAATCGATCATCTAAAAGGATAAATTTTTTTCTTGAAGATCGATTTCCAGTCTGGATATCATCAGATTCAGGTGAAGTATGAGTATATTTAGAAGACGTCTTTCCATTATCGTCATGAGCATTATGAGTTCATTGTAATGTCATTCAGTGTGACGAATTCTTTAGTTGTATTCATAGAGTTGGTGAACATTGTGTTCAGATAGTTCTTGGATTAGTTCATGGTGGTTTCCATCAATGACATCCTTGTGTACTCTATATTGAAGGATCACACATAGCATTTTCATTATTTATTGGGAGTTATTCATTGTGATATGTTATTCAGGAAGTTTTCTAAATGTGAGTTTTGGGATTGTGAAGTCCATTTCGTGGGTAATGTGGTATCCCAATAGAGAGTAGCTATAGATACTTTAAATATAAAGGTGGTTGTGTCTTGGAAATTACCCAAGATAGTGGCAGAGGTGTAGAGTTTCATTGGTATTGTAGGTTATTATAGGCGGTTCATAGCTGATTTCTATCGGGTTGAGACTCCTATAAAATTCTTGACCTAGAAGAATCAGGAATTCCTATGAATTGACCAGTGTTAGAAAAATTTTAAGTACCTCAAATAGAATTTGGCCAGTTCTCAAGTTCTTTTTTTCTAGTTGAGGGAGTTTGGTTTGATTTTTTCTATGATTCTTCACATCTTTTCTTAGTTTGCATTCTGATTCAATAATGGTTAGTTGTTTTTTATTGGTTTTGTATGCTATATCCCCATGAGAGTAATTATGCCACCCATGATCTTGAGTTGTAGGCAGTTGTGTTTTCTTTGAATTTTTAGATACATTACCTCATCGGTGAGAATTTTTTAGTTTTTACTAACCATAAGAGCTTGAGGTATGTCTTCTCCTAGTATTACTTGAACTTTCATCAGTTTTGGTGGATGGAATAATTTTAATATTATGATTTTGAGATTTTGTATACACCAAGAAAGGGAAGTGTTGTGGCCAATACATTGATCATAAAGTCATGTAGTGGTGTTATATGTGAATCTAGGGATTCCTATAGAGTGATGGAATAACTCTTAGTGATGTATCTTCATATGGGAGAGTTTAGAGGTAGAGTTTGTCTTTTCTATATTAAAGTGAAGTCATATTTGGTGTAGTAGATGGAGGAACCCCATTTGGGGGATTCTGAGGTGGATGTCTGGATAGATTGATTTGTTTTTAGTGATGCCCTTGATGGTTGGACTAAGGATGGAAAACATCAGGTGTTGTTTTGGGGGAGGCTTTTCGTTCCTTTAGTGATGTGTGAGGTGGTTATTTGGGTGTTCTGTATCTCACCATTATCAATACATCCCATCATGAAAATTATGTACCAATCATTTAGAGGTTAGTTTTGGTGGTCTGGGTTAAAGCGTGTAGTTGTGGAGGTTTTTTCTTAATGTTTGGTCTACCATAAGGTTATGTCCGAGCATCATGTTCTCGGTTGGTTGCTTCTGTAGTTATATGCTCCCTAGATAAAGTGAGAGGACATCTTGATGTACTTCATTATAGGTTTACCTAGATCTCAGGTAAGATATAATTCTATATGGGTGATAGTGGATCCTTTGATAAAATCATTCCAACTTATAATGATCAGAGAGTTGATCATAATGGAGGTTTTGTCAAAGCAATATCAGGAGGAGGTGGTCTAACTTCATGGAGTCCCAAAGATTATCATCTCTGATTGAGATCCTCATTTGACCTCCAGGGTGTGGAATGGTCTCTTGCATTCTTTTGGTTCTCATTGATTCCTTAAAACTTATTTTCACTTATAGATAGATTATTAGACAAATTAGACTATCCAAACTCTTGAAGACAAGTTATAATCTTATGTACTAGATTTTGGAGGTTTTTGTATGAGACACCTACCCTTGGTTGAGTTTTATTACAATAAAAGTTTCCACTACACCATTTACATAGAATCATTTTAAGATTTATACAACCAAACTTCCTGTTCTCTATTAAGCTAGACTGGGATCGAAGAGGCAGTAAATCTCATGCCAAAACTGGTATAGAAAATGATGGATATGGTTCATATAATTTTCAATATGATTAAGGCAGTGCAGGATCATTATAAATCCTATATCGGTCTTAGTAGTAGAACTCTAGAGTTTGATGTTAGAGATCAAGTGTTCTTTAAGGTGACTCCTCATCATGGGCAGAGAAGGTTTGGTTGTGGGAGTAAGCTTTCTCACCAATTTTGTTAGGACTTTTAAGATGTCAGTTCATATTAGATTCATGGAATATTGGATAGCACTTATCCCATAGATTATATGAATACATGATGTTTTTTATGGGTCGTAACTTCTTTATTATATTCATGAAAACTCTCATGACATCAATTGGGGTGATATCGATGTTGACAATGATGTGACCTTCTAGGAACAACCTGTAGAGATCTAGGACCACCATGAGAAGGTGTTTCATAGGATTTTTATTCCCTTGGTTCTTATCTTTTAGAGGAATAATGGAATGGAGGAGATTACCTAGGAATGTGATTATAAGATTTTCACTCATTACCCCAAGTTGTTTGATGTTTAACTGTTCTCTTGTAACATTGATACCTTTTTAATATGGACCCTTATAGCTTATGAGACGGTTTCCTCTTGCTTCATACTGTATATTGACTCTCGCTTGAGATATATTTACCCAAGGAGAGTACTTAGGAGTTGGTTGTTTTTTTTTAAATCTTGGAATTGTTTTCCTCTGAGTGAGGTGGTTAAGCTCCTGTAGTGGCGAGACCTTTGAGAGTTATCATGCGGGGTGGATTTTTAGATGACCCCATTTTGTTTTACTATTTGTTTTGGTTTTGTATTATCAAGGATGATAATATTTTGAGAGGTATCTAATGTAATCTTTTGGATCCATTTATTCCAAAACTTTGTGATTTTTGAGTTTCATGGAGATTGGAGGAGGCTTGGAATATGTCTGGAGTTTTGGGATGCTAAAAAAAGATATAAACATGGGGATTTCACATTATGTTATCTTTAAATGCCATGTAAGGGTGGTTCAATACTTTTTAATGTAGTTTCACATGATGTTTCATGATGTTTAAATATTCAGGGTTAAATAATAAAAAGAAGACATGTTTTTTGTTGAAACCAAACCCCAACATTTACATGACATGTAAATATATTACACGCCATGTAAATTCCCTATACAATGTGTTAATAAAATTTACAGAAGATTGAGGGTTTCCCAAACCCTATATTCAGGCACACCTATCTCGTGTTCCAGGAGACCAACGGCTCCCTCCTTTAGTGTTTCAATATCCCTTCAACCGGGGATTGATTCAATCCTTCTACCTTCAATTCGTGGTGACACGAATTGATCTAAGGTGCGTTATTCCTTCATTTTCTAGATTTTTCTCATAGTTTGATCTCATTTTCCTCTCATTATTCTCACCATGATATGGTGTTTGATCTTATTTATTTTAATGGGGCTTCTATTGGTTTTTGTTGGTGTGGTTTTGTTGTGGAATCCTCAAATGGATGGATTTCTTACAAGAGAGGTGATCGGATATATGTAACATGGTTTGTTATCTTATGAAGAATGTTGATGGATTTTTAGGTATCAGATTCATTTTTTCTCTATATATTTTACATATAATCATAAATTGAGCCTAATTTATCACATTGTATAGAAATTAAATTGACCTAATAATTATTGAATCAAATTAAATAAATTTGATAGTAATCGTATGTTTTCCATGTTGTTATTTTATGTTGTGAAGGAGGTTTACCTCATGATTTTATAGATAGTGTGATATATATTCCTTGCTTGTTAGAATTTTTGTTTATTTTATGGATTAGAATTTTGTTCTTATTGATATTGGTAAATAAATTAAATCTATAATTAATTGACAATTAATTATATTAATGAATTAAATATTCATATTTTTAATCTAGTGGTTTATGTAATTTGATGAAATGTACATATTTAATTAAAATTGATCTTCCATATGAATAATGTAATTGATAAATAATATGAATCATGTTAATTATTTTTGATTATTTTTAATTCATGAGTCTATTAAACATGGAATGTATTCTTGGAATCATATTAAATTAATTGTTTAATTAATTTGTGATAAATTTTTATAGCTTGATTCCTTAGGTTTCCCATAGTTGGAACCTGTTAATAAGTTAATTGGTTGATTCAAGATGGAGTAAGAACTATTTTTGTGATAAATATAATTTTCTAGACCCTGATTTCCCTATTTTCTTGAGAAGGTTGGGCACCTCATTTTGGAGCTGTGAGATCTCTCTAGCATGAGAAGGTTGAATTCCTTTTTTGAGGGCCTAATTGCCCTATCGATTGCTTGTTTGTTCCTGTTGCTTTGTGATTTTTTCTGGATACAAGCCTTGTAATGTGATCATGGGATGGCTATTATGTTATGGGTCAAGAAGGCCTAGATGTGATTTGATCCTGGTATATATGATCCTAGGATTTTTTACGTGATATATTTGGGAAGGGAGGTCTGAAAAATGTGGCAGCAGTTGACTCCTATGAGGGAAAGATGCATCAGTATATGAATGTGGGTTTTAGGGATGGAACTAGAGGTTATGGAAGGTGTTAAATCTGGGCTTACTTGTTGATGATATGTTGATATTTGGGATTCTCAATTGTGAATCTATTTAATGGCCAGTGGTTGGGTGGATTATTTTATCTGCATTCCTTTCCTCACTGCTTGAGGTAGCTGGAGGTGTTTGGTTGAATGTTTCCTCTTATTGGTATCTTAGGACGGTTTTCCTAGAGTACCTAGATATGGAATGATAAAAATAATGGATTAAATAAATGTTTAACCCATGGGGTTGGTTGATGATGGAATGTAATTTCTTAAAATATGTTAATCTTGATAAACCATGGAATTTGTTTGGATTATGCCTGGAGGGCATGGAATTCACTCTGATGATTAATGTAATCCATGTAATGTAATGTGGAATAATATAAATGGTTAATGAATGGATAGTGAATTAATTAACAAAATTAATTGATACAAGTTAAATAATGAATTTAATATATCTATTTTATATGATTGTGTGCTTATAGGATATCTGGTCTTAGCAGTAGCAGCCAGGATTCCAAGTGACATTAGCTGCAGTTGATTCTAAGACTAGGTTATGCCCATAGTGTTGTTATGAGATATATTATATCATGTATATTTTGTGATTTTATAGGCTTCCCTACCCCTATCAGTTAGGGTGACTGACACTTAGTGGAATCTGGGAGGGTGTTTTCCCCAATATTCCAGTGGGAGGATAGATGGATGACTTCCCCCTCTGGCCCCACTCTCTTCCCTTGGTAGTTACTTATGACAGTATGCATGGTAGTTTGTTTTTCCATATATGTGTGTAGAGTGTTTTGATGGATTTTGGATGTTCCAAAAACATGTATTATTATATATAGTATCTAAAGTATTATTATAGGTATGACATGTATAGGCTGTGATAGATTTAGGTACTTGCTCAGTGTATGGACTATGATAGATTGAGGTATAATACCTGATGTTTGATATACATCATACAGGAAATAGTTGATTCAAAAAAAATACATAGTTACTATATGTGGATATGTGATATAAGAGGATGTGGTTATGTGATGCATGAGGTGCATGTTGTAATTCCTTGGCTAGTTGTTTTTGGTTTGTCTTACTTTTGGAGAGAGATGTTCAGGACGTGCAACATTGGGGAGAAGGGAAAACTAGTGGGGAAGTTGAAGATGGGTGCCCTTGATGTTTTATTATAATATTATATGCTCTCTTGTATGTGTTACTTGGTGATATTTATCCATGGTGTGGTTGGGAGCTTAGTATACCTATTTAGATGATGAGTTGGTTTAAATGTTGTTCATAATTATTTAGCATTCGTTCTTTATCTTTTGCATGAGAGGCTCCAGGATGGATCCTACTGAATGTATTATTATTCTCACCCTATGTATATATAAACTGTTGTGTTCAAAAGGGGCCTAGATACCCTGAGAGGGGGTGAATCTGGGTATGGATATTCTTTTTGAAATTCATCTTTCCCCACTAGATCTTGACCTCTTTATTATAAGGTTCGCTTCATTTTATCTTTAGAATTTATATTTATCTTATCCTTTCCAACTTTAACTGATGATAATGCATAGAAAGTAAAGAAGGAAAGAAATCATATACAAACATAGATTTTTACTTGGTTCAACCACATTGGGATACTTCTAAGGATCATACAATGGATATGTTCTGATGCACCAAATCTACTAAGGCTCACTGCCAATACATGGTTCAAGATAGATCACTTCTATGTATAGGCTCATTGCCTTTACAATGTTTAGGGTCAACTCACTACTTTTTCAAGGGTCAGTCCCTAAATCTATTTTGATGGATCATTGTTGGTGGAAAGGATAACCTTGTTTTTCTTCTTTTTCTCACTACTATGGAAAGGATCCACACATGTTTTATGGGCATGTAGGTCCCTTTATTATCAATAATTAATACGTCCTCAACTATAAGTAGATGCTCTATTGAATTTCTTTTAGGGATACTCCTTCACTTCTATGAAAACACCTATATGTAGCACTTTTAATTTTCAGAAAACTGGATAGACTTATGTTTACTATATAAATATAAATTACCTTCACTTTGGAAATATCTTTAAGAGATTTTAAGTTTTCCTTTCACTACCTTAAATATAGAAATGAATAAACTCCTTCTGCAATATTTTTCAAATGGTGAAGATCCTATATCTTATTCTTATCCTTGTATATTAAATTCACTTCTCCACATACTAATTAATTTATAGAGATTCATTTCAATAAATTCTTATTTCCTTTGTGGAAACCTCCTTCACGAACTACCTATTTCATGAACCACCTTTCACTGCATAGTGTGAGTGATTCGTGAGTCGCACATATTTCACAGACAACCTTCGATTCATGAACTGCCTTCACCTTGCAAACTTACTTCACTTCATGAACTAGTTCTACATTTACAATTAAAGTTTCCCATAAACAACCTTTGTGGACTAATCTTTCTTTGCAGACTACATTCACTTCGTGGACAGCTAAAGCTCTACAAACCCCTTTTTCCTTTGTGAGCTACAGTTTCCCACAACTCACTTTTGCGAACTCTCTTTGAAAAATACCTCCTTCATGGAATTTATCCCTTAAGAACCACTTCATACTTCACTGAATTTCTTCCTTCAAAAACTATTCCCCTTATAAAAATCCTCCCTCATGAACAAATTTATCCTTCACAGAATTATCCCTCGCAAACTACTTCAGATTTACCTGAATTCTTCCAGTAGTGATGGTCTTATCTAATGAAATTTTCTCTCTATTTAATGATTTGATTAGGTTTATTTATATAGGAAAATAAATCCTGAAAACCCCACTAATCACAAATACCCAAAACTTCTATGTGGTATAGCCTTCACCGATAACTTTCTATGTGGTCTGCATAGCGCCTTAATCCTTTATGGTGGCTGATGTCATCTGCAAACAAAAAACTCTTTTTAGCTCCTTAAATCACTGCCTCAATTATGAAAATGAAAATCCCCTCATGAAAGACGTACTTCCTATGAATTAAAAGCCTTCTTCAAACTGATTTTACTATGTGGTTCTCATAGCGTTCTTCACGGTTCACATACATCCTTCGTGGTATGAATAGTGTAGTTGTGCTACTATGTGGTCTGCAAAATCCATGTTTCTCGGTCCGCAAACCACATGGTTCATGGTTTACAACCTGCATTCCACAAACTTCTTTTCATAAAACCTTCCTTTTCCATAAAAAAACTCCTGATTTTTAGGCCCAAAAATTTGGAAAACACTAGGAAACAGTGTCACCTTATGTATGCAATTTTTTGTACCGCTTCCAAAGAATCCATTCCTTTTTCATAGATCTTTGTAAAAATAATATGTCAAAAATATCTCTGTAACTTCACAACTAAACATGGAAACCCTATTTCTTAAAAAATTCAATCAAACCAAAAATATTTCAATGTTACCTTGAGTGATTTTTCCCAACAATATTCCCCTTTGGGTTTGTGGACAATTCTTCACATTTTGATACCTCATTAAATATTCTTCCATATTTTACCATAATTTTCTTCTTGTGATTCAAATAGAAATAAAATATTTACGCAACACATACTCTAAGCCCACAAGATCCATGCTCAGTGTGAGAAACAAGAGTAGTATGAAAATTTCATCAATGAATCACTTCATTCCAAAACCATCAACTATTTTCATCATGATCCTCATCTGTCATGATATATAACCTTTGATCGATCATCTTTAGCATCATCAAATTTAAAACTGAAGGTTCTAGTCATAGTGGAAGCATGGTTGGTATGGCACCCAACTTTGATTTTTACCATGATCAATGATTATTCCTGGATCAATACGACGATGAACTCCAGTCTCCATAGAATCGAATCAAATATTTAGATAAAGAAGGAAGATGCATGAAAACCTTAGAGAGGATCGTGCACATCATGTTTATAATTAATTTAATTAATTTTGTAAAGAAAATAATACCTGGATCTTTGGTATTTTATTTGTTGATGATATTGATCATCTGAAATGACCCTTCCATATTATCTCATTTCACTTATAAGGATCCAAACTAGAATCCATCTAGTGGTGATCCACACATACTCCAATGGCCTACGATCAACACCACTCGTTCTCTAGGTGCTAGCATGGTGAAGTGAGTGTCTTGTGTCGGCCATTCTTGATCACTTGTTCTTTGGTCTTGAAGAATGTATCTTGTCCTTGAGAGGGGAGAGAAGAGGATTCGAGAGAGAAATTGTTTGGCTCAACAATTCTCAATTCACCAGGCATGTGGTGTGGTGTATGGAACAATAGGACTACTTGTCTATTTATGTACATGGAATTTTAGTTACAATATTTAATTTTGTAGCAACAATTAAATATATTCATGAACTTAGAGAAAACTCATGCTCATAGTAATAATACCGTGTCATTATTCAGGGTGCGCCAACTTTCACAAAATGTAATTATAAAATAAAATTACATGTCACAAAATAATAGCAGCATCATTATTATTTTAACTTGTGCCAACTAGTTAAATAATTATTTACCGTCTTGCAAATAATTATTTTACTATCGGATCGACCTTGGTTCGCTCAAACTCCACTTCCATTTATTGAACACCCAAATAAATAAATACATAGTTTATTCTATTAAATAAATATTTTATTTACAAACTAGTAAATAAATATTTATTAAATGTTCAGTAAAATAAATAAATATATTTTATTTAATTTATGCAATCATTTTAATTTGAATGAATTATTCCACGGTCTTGAGAATAATATTTATATCATTAATTAAATTCAAATAGAATTTAACTGAGACCACCAAAAACACTTAGTGTGTGACCCTATAGGATTATTTCTTGTTAGCATTAGGCGGGATTGACTAAATTCCAAGAGTATTATCTAGAAATGGGTCAAGACACCCAAGAGAAAGAATGTAAAGTTGAAACAATGAAATCCAAATATTAATTCTCATTGTGTAATATAATCCCTTTGTCATGATATCTCATCAAGCAGGTTTCATGATAGTGTCATCATCTTTTATTCTTGATACGTCATTCTTTGACTACCTAAACTAAACTCATCGTTACACAATGGCCATAGAATTTCGCGTGACGGTTCTATTTCAATAAAAGGGACAATATATCAACTTTCATAAATGGAAGGGAGAAATCCTTCCTCAACTTATCCATTAATAACATGTCACGCATGATGCTCCCAACGTACCCTACTTCCCGCCAACCGTCTGAACAATATGTAATAATAAATTAAATATCTATGTAATAAAAGTAAAACCAGTTGGTTCTAGGACACCAACTCTTACAAACTTCCACATGGACTAGAGCCAACTACCTATGACTTTTAGTCTACTAGACCTCACATGGTGATCAGGTTTCTGCTGAGTCAAGGCTTTAGTCAAAGGGTCTACCATGTTGTCTTCCATGGAAATACTGCTCACTACAACTTCACCTCTCTGAGAAAAATCCATCAAGAGATGATACTTCCGAAGTATGTGCTTCACTCGCTGATGTGACCTTGGCTCTTTTGTGAGAGCCACTAATGTAGTATTATCACAGTACAGTGTGATGGGATCTTTACTTCTAGGTATCACATATAGCTCCTGGATGAATCTTCTCATCCAAAATGCTTCTTTATATTCCTCAAAAGTTGTGATATACTTAGACTCTGCTGTAGAATATGCGACCACACTCTACTTTGAGCTCTTCCAGCTCACTGCACCTCCATTCAAAGTGAATATGTATCCCATTTGTGACTTCATGTCATCTTGATCTGTCTGGAAACTAGCATATTCATATCCTTTGATGACTAGTTCCTCATCTCCTCTATAAACTAGGAACATATCCTTAGTACGCCTCATATACTTTAGGATAGTCTTGCTTTCCATCCAATGGCGGTCACCTAGGTCAGGTGGATATCTACCTACCACACTCAATGCATAGGAAACATCTAGCCTAGTACATATCCTGACATACATGATTGACCCAATCGCTGATGTGTATGGGGTCATTGCCATTATATTTATATTCTTATGTGTCTGAGGGAACATTTTCTTGGAAATATGAATGTCATGTGAAGCTAGAAACAATCCCCTCTTGGATTGTTTTATTCTGAATCTCTTCAATATATTACCAATATGTGTACTTTGACTTAGGCCCAATAATCTCTTGGATCTATCATGATGAATCTTGATCCCAAGAATATATGTTGCCTCACCCAAGTCCGTCATGGAGAATCATTGATTCAACCATGCCTTAACAGACTGTAATACTGGTATATCATTTCCAATAAGTAATATGTCATCAAAATATACTATTAGGAAAACTACTGCACTCCCATTAAACCATTTGTAGACACCAGGCTCACATTCATTCTTGATAAAACCAAATTATGTTATGGCTTCATCAAAATGAATGTTCCATGACCTAGATTCTTGCTTTAATCCATAAATGAATTTTTGCAACTATCATACCTTATTGGAATCCTTTGGGGTCACAATCCCTTCAGTTTGTGTCATGTAGAAATCTTAATGAAGGTTCCTATTAAGGAATGCTACTTTGAAATCCATTTTTCAAATCTCATAGTCATGCTAATCTGTAGTGGAAAGTAGAATTATGATGGATTTTAGTATTGCAACTGGTGAAAAGGTTTCATCGTAGTCAATTCCTTGATGTTGTTTAAACCCTTCTATAACCATTCGTGACTTACAGGTACTGAATTTTCCTTCCATGTCCAGTTTCTTCTTGAATACCTATTTTCAACTAATAGGATTTACGTCAACTAGAGGATCTACCAAAATCCAGACTTGGTTTTGGTACATGGAATCCATTTTAGAATTCATGGCTTCTTGACACTTGGAAACATTTGTGCCACTTACTACTTCCTTGTAGTTTAGACAATCGTTATTATCAACTAATAATGAGTCACCATCCTTGGTAACTATAAAACCATATTGTTCCTATTATCTAACCTCTCTTGTAATTCTATGTAGTACTTGTGTCTCTGGAATAGATTCTTCTTCCACATGGTTTTGTGGAATCTGTTTATGTACCAACTCTTATGTACTTTGATCCTCGACTTCATCGAAGTCTATCTTTCTCCCACTATCTCTTTTGGAGATGTGCTCCCTCTCAAGGAATATGGAATTTCTTTCCACTATAAATTTTTTGTATGAGGGGTTTTATAGGTAATATCCCATTGTTTCCTTGAGGTATCCTATAAAGGTACACTGTGTGCCTCTGGGTGTGAGTTTGTTTCCTGAAGAGGCCTTAACAAACACTTCGCTACCCCACACATGTAAATTCGATAACATGGATTTTCTTCCACTCTAAAACTCATATAGAATATCATTTATTGATTTAGTTGGTACTTGGTTTAGTATGTGTTCCAATGTTTGTAACTCATACCCCCAAAAGGATAATGGAAGACTTGCATGACTCATCATTGATATCACCATTTCCAACAAGGTGAAGTTTCTCCTTTCACTTAAACCCTTCCATTGAGCTGTGTAAGGAGGAGTGAGTTGGTATAGGATCCCAAACTCTCATAAGTAATCAATGAAGTCCTCATTAAGATATGCCCACCTCATTCTGAGTGGAGTTTCTTAATCTTCTTACCAAGATGGTTCTCAAATTCATTCTTGTATTCCTTTAACTTATCAAAGGAAACCAACTTTTACCTCATTAAGTAGATATATCCATATCTACTAAAATTATCGGTAAAATATATGAATTATGAGTACCCACCCCTTTCTTAAACTAAAAATGGTCCACAGAAATTGGTATGAACCAATTCAATAAGCTCTTTATCCCTTTCAATGTTCCTACTAAATGGGGATTTGGTCATTTTTCCTTATAAACATGCATGACATACACCAAGTGGTTTTAGTTTAAAAGAATCTAAATATCCATCTTGATGTAACTTTTTCAAGCATTTCTCATTTACATGACCTATCTAGTGATGCCAAAGTTGGGTGTGGTATGAGTCATGTGAAGTATCTTTGTCATCGATTTCCATTACTTGGTTTGTGTAATCCAACACATAAATACTGTTGTATAAATGTGCCCTACAAAAACAAATGTTATCTTTATAAAAGAATAAACATGCATTTCCAAACATGAAAACAAATCCATCTATGTCTAGTCTAGATACAGAAATTATTTTTTTGGTTACAGAAGGAACATAAAAACAACCCTTTAACACCAAGATCATTCTAGTTGGCAATGTCAGGTGGTAGTCCTCGACAGCTACAGCAGCAAGATTGGCTCCATTGGCTACTCGTAGATCTACCCCTCCTTGATCAATCTTTCTGAATCTACTTGGTTCCTGTATTTGGATACATATTTGAGAACCACAAGTTGTATTTAATACCCAATTTGTAGAAACAAATAGATTGAATTTGATAACAAGAGCACCTGAAGCTTCCCCTTTCTTATTAGGATGGGTGCAGTTCTTCTTCTGGTGGACCTTTTTGCCACATGTGAAACAATCTGACTTCTATTCCCTTGCCTCCACTTTGATATTCCTTTTCTTGGAAGGTTTTGAATAATTTTTGGGCTTAAATCTCTTCGCCTTCCCTTTCCTCTTATTCACCATAAGGACAAAAGGCTTTTCGCACTTCATATATTTGTCCATATGGAAAATGAGGATAAAAAGATCATATAGAGACTTCTCAGTATTGTTCATATTGAAATTGATAACAAAGTTAGAGAAGCTGTGAGGGAGTGATGCAAGAATGAGATCGGTGCCCAGTTCTTCAGGGAGTTTAAACCCTAGAACCTCTGGGCACTCAATTTATCCAATGAGCTTGACTACATAAGTCCAAGCTAGGGCACCTTCTCTAAGATTACTCTAAAATAGTTCCTTAAAGATCTCAAACCTTTCATGTCTTTCTCTCTCCTGGTAAAGACCACGGAGATTCTCGAGCATACTGTAAGCATCCATGTTTTCATGAGACTTCATGAGATCACTAGACATTGATGATAACATCAATATTTGAATGTTGAAAGTGTCATTCATATGTTTCTCATAGACCAAGAAATCCTCATCACTCACCTATTTGGTAGGAAGATCAGTTAATGCTGACTCCAGCACGTAATACTTTTGTTCATGGTGTAGGATAACCCGAAGGCATCTAAACCATTCCTGGAAGTTACTTTTGGTGAAGATGTTGTATTTAACTAGAATTGATCACAGGGATAGTTTGGTTGATGAGATTGTAATTTTTATTCTACAATTAAAATGGCATATCATTAGTACTTTCTTGATTACATTTTATGATAAATAATAAATTTTATTTAAGTCTACCACTATTTTATCAAGTCCCAATGGCCCTCACCATTGAACTAGGAATGTAAAGTTTCCATGACATTATAGTGGCAAGGATCCATATTCCCCTTCGCATAACCCCAATAAGGGTTGTTCAAGCTATTAGAAGGTATTTAGTTAGGAAAGTTTTTCCAACTGCGGGCTTACAGCTCCTTGATCTGTTGAGTGGACTCCCCAATCCTGAAATCATGAATTTGGATTTTCTCAACTCTTGTCTCCAATATTACCCCAAGTCTAGAAAGGGCTACTCCTCTTGATATAATATGGTTAATTCAACCCAAAACCTTTCATAAGTTCTTCCTATATAAAAGTAAGTGTCCCAACAAGGGTTGGTCAAACACATAGTTTTATTGAGTTTTTCCCTTAATCATGTAACGAAAGGCTTGGTCTGAATTAATATTTTATTTGAGGTATTTTTATCTCTTATGTGTGAATTGGTTATTATCACTAGCTTTATAATATTAATTGTAACTTACTTAAGTGATTAACCATATCTTGATAATATTTATGCATAAGTCTAGTTTATTTTAGTTCCATCTTGCATGCATGTTTAATTCATTAATTATGTGATTGTGACAACACATCCATAATGATAAACCATTCAAATGACAAAAATAAATTAAATTAAATGGCATGATCATGAGATTTTATAATGGTCAGTTTATCTAGTGGTTTATAAACTAACCCTGACCTAGGGGAGAAATGCCTTGAACCTTTTGGGTTCGTGTTTAAAGCTTCCACTTGTCTACCTTTGTATCTCCTGGTATTGGTTCCTTCTCAGCTCTAGCTTGAACCGCCTCCACTAGCTTGGGAGTTCCATCCATTACATATGCCCTTTTTTATCTCACATATAGGTGAGGGGTAAAAAGGGGGTTTACATAAAAGAAACCTTGGGCATGAAGGCCCTACATATTAATGAGGAGAAGGTTTGCAGGCCAACAAATTTAATTAAAAGAATCCATCCACATACAAAGGTCTTGGTCTAGCTCATGATCATCCATACATGCAATGATATTTACGCATAAATAAAACTAGCATTTAATTCTTTAATCATTCTTGTTTAAAATAAATCACACTCAAATCAATTAATTATCATCTTTAATTAATCAATCCTTTTATCTTAAACCCTTTACTGAATTTCTTTGAGATTCTCATCCATCATAATTTTAAAAAAATAAATTCATTTAAAATTATCTTTGTACATAACTTGTACCTTGGAGGAAACCCAGTGAATTCATATTCATAACTACCCAATGAGTAGAAATGAACATTACACGGATGTTAAATTAAACACATATATATATATATCAATTATCACATGTTGTGCCTCAACTTTATGCCCGCACGATAGTACACATCTCAAGGGTTTTTATAATATAATAATAAATTTTAATAAATCCATGTAATTTGGATGAGTACACGATTTGTAGTTCCAACTACACGACGTGTACTATTTTTCACCATCCATCTGAAGTACACACCCAGGGAAACAGTGTGTGAGTGTACTTTGGAAATCTTCAGAGTACACAGTGTGTCCAGTGTGCCACACGCCATGTAGTTCCTCGTTACATGGTCTTCATCCGGGCAAGCCGTGTACGGGGTACATGGTCTAACCCTAACCTTAAGGGACTACACACCATGTCCATTGGTCCACATAGCATGTAATCTAGAAACCATGTGCCACATGTTCTTGGTCAACACATATATTCATTAAGACATAGATAAACTCTAATGAAACAGCTTGGTTTGGCGAACCAGACCCGGTGTATTGAACCTTGACTGCACGGCATGTACTACTGAATACACGTCATCTGTTCTGGTGTTGTATGGCCAGGAACCTTTGGCACCTCTGGATGATATCCTCTATTTTATTTTAATCAAAATTAAAATTAAAGATCGTTTCTGTAAGGTGAACAAGAAATGAAAGAGGAGGAATAGATCTCAAGATTCATATTTTCATAACGATTAACTTGAATTGAAATAACTAAATTATTAAATGTGTAAATCATCAATGAAATATAAAAATAATTATAAACTATGATGTAACCCCTCTGATACCACTTGAAGTTTTTGGGTGCAGTGGAAGCGTGGTTTGTATGGAACCCAAATTTGATTTTTACCATGATCAATGATTATTCCAAGATCAATATGATGATGAATTCCAATCTCCACAGAATAGAATAAAATATTTAGATAAATAATTAATAGGACTAAAACCTTTATAGAGGATCTTTCACATCATGTTTATAATTAATTTAATTAATTTCATAAAGAAAATAATACCTGGATCTTTGGTACTTTCTTCATTGATGATGTTGATCATCTGGAATGACCCTTCCAGATTATCTCATTGTGCTTGTAAGGATCCAAACTAGAATCCCTCTAGAGATGATCCACATGTTCTCTGATGGCCTCTAATCAACATAGATCATTCTCCAAGTGCTAGCGCGGAGAAGCAAGTGTCTTGTGGCTGTCATTCTTGATCACTTGTTCTTAGGTCTTGAAGAACGTATCTCATTCTTGAGAAGGGATAGAAGAGGTTTCAAGAGAGAAATTGTTTGGCTCAACAATTCTTAATTCACTTGGTGTGTGGTGTGGTGTATGGCACAATAGACCTACTTGTCTATTTATATACATGGAATTTCAGCTACAATATTTAATTTCATAGAAACAATTAAATACATTCATGAACATAGATAAAACCCATGCTCATAATAATAATAACACGTCATTATTCATGGTGCACCAAATTGCACAAAATGGAATTATAAAATAAAATTCCACGTCACAAAATAATAGTAGCGTCATTATTATTTTAACTTGTACCAACTAGTTAAATAATTATTTAACATCTTGCAAATAATTATTTTACTATCGGACCGACCTTGGTTCGCTCAAACTCCACTTCCATTTATTGAACACCTGAATAAATAAATACATAGTTTATACTCTTAAATAAATATTTTATTTACAAACTTGTAAATAAATATTTATTAAATGTTCAGTAAAATAAATAAATAAACTTTATTTAATTTATGTGATCATTTTAACTTGAATAAAATTATTCCATGGTCTTGAGAATAATATTTATTTCATTAATTAAATTCAAATAAAATTTAACTGAGACCACCAAAAACACTTAGTGTGTGACCCTATAGGATTCTTTCTCATTGGCATTAGGCAGACTTTCCTAAAGTCCAAGAGTACTGTCTAGAAACAGTTCAAGGTACCCAAGAGAAAGAACATAAAGTTTCAACAATGACATCCACATACAAATTCTCACTATGTAATATAATCCCTTTGTCGCGATATCTCATCAAGCAGGTTTCATTATAGTTTCATAAACTTTTATGCTTGATACGTCATTCTTTGAGTACCTAAAATAAACTCATTGTTACACCATGGCCATGGAATTTCATGTGATGATTCTATTTCAATCAAAGGGACAAGATATCAACTTCCATAAATGGAAGGGACAAATCCTTCCTTGACTTATCCATCAATAACATGCCACTTGTGACCCACCAAACGTACCCTACTTCCCACCAACTATCTGTGTGACTGTTTTTGTTATTAAATCAAAGTGCGTGAGTTGTGACACGTATTAATGATAATCTTAAAGTCTAAGGATCAGTACACATGCTCGTATATAGAAATATCTGATGACACCAAAACATGTAGAATTCCTACTAGCGGATCTATTCTCATAATCTACTATCTTGAAGATTACCAAGTGTGAACTTCATGAGAGGAAGTCTCGTCTGCTTATGAGTACTCGTACCTGATGGACTACATGCTATGTCTCCCAACATAGTATGTCATCCAACCACAGAACTATATTTAAGAATATTGTTATATCATGTCAAGGTTCTCATCATAGAGGGGAATTTCCATAACCTTATCAATGCAACAAATACTCTAGAACATTATTACATCATAGTCATGTAGAACAGTGAACAATATGTAATAATAGATTAAATATGCATGTAATAAAAGTAAAACCAATTGGTTCTAGGATACCAAATCTTACAAAAACTCCCCCTACTTCACTACTCCCCCTATCTTGATTAAGACATCTACTCCCATTTTATAGCCACAATTTCTCCCCCATTTTCAACTAACTCGAGGGTCACTTTATTATGGTATACAACAGGGTAAAGAACACTAATTGGTAAATTAGGGAAAACACATCATACCTCAAGGAGAGGGGGTACCACATGGACACTCTCTAAGTGTAGGGAATCTACTAAACCCCAAGATCTAGTCGACGCTACTCAAATTCCTCTTTGAAAAAGTCCTTCTTCATAATGTTTTCAACTTATAATTTTATGTTCCCATACTCCAAATTCTAAAGACCATGGCCAACATTATTCTTGATGAAGTAAAATTTGATTTTAATGTGCTCTATCCTTGAGTGATGGACTGGATTTTTTCTAATATTTATAGATCTTTAATTATCATAAGGAATACCAATCATATACTTCACTTCAATCTCCCCCTTTCTCATGGAATTCAATAGGGGATTCTTTCAGTTATGAATTTAATCCCCCTTAGTCAATTACCTTTGTTCATATAAATTTTGAAAATCTACAAAATAATGAGTGAAACACATTATTCTTTTATCTACTAAAATCCAAATAAAGAGAAATTACTCTCCCCCTTTGGTTGTGCACTTCTATTTATCCCATGAGATATTATATATTGATGTCTAAATACCACCAGGATATGTCAGTAATATGAATGTTCACCTTTGACTCCATTTATAAAATTTATATTGAAAATTTGATTATTTTATCACTTTTAAAGATCCAAGTCATATTCTTATTTATAGTTGCACACTGCTGTAATATTTTCAACAAGTGAAATTACCAAATGGAACTAAGTCATTAATAGATCCTCTAAGACTACTAAGTAAGAACTATTTGTAAGAAACAAGAGTTTAGTCCAATAAATGTAAATGTTATCTATGTAACTCACTTACTTCCAAAGATTCTAGTAGTATTACTTTCCTCAATTATTCAAGGGATTCTCATGTCAGATGAGTCTATATCACCTAGTGTTCATGTCACCATATCTCCTTGAAAACATCCAATTTTGTAATGATTCAAATAATTAATATTGATTATTAAGATGAATATAGATGTTTAATTACTCTTTAGAATGGGGATACCACTTTTTGAAAACAGTTTTGATCTACTCTTGTAGCTTATTGGTATCCTAAAAATAGTAATATAATATTATTTTATTATAATAAAATAGATAATCATGAAATACATTAATATTGTTGCTTCTCCCCCAATCAGTCTTTTCTCAGTAGAAAAATGAAACTTGAACTGAGGCATGGTACTAATGATTTAATATTCAATAAGACTTGTAACCACTAGATTATTCATGTATAGATTTTAAAACTCTTAAATTTCACATCAGACTTCTCATTATATAATCTCCCTTTTCCACATCACAAAAATTTTAGATAATTATTTGAAAAATAGAGTTGTTGTGTAACACAACTTGTTGAATAAGATAGCATATGTGAATTTCAAGAGCTCATATTCTTTCTATTGCATGTATCTCATTAAACTATTATGCCCTTCCTTTTCATCGCACATAAAACCCTTTGATCATATCTCCCCAATAGTCTTGTACAACTACCATCAGATATGAAAAACATTTAACATATAGGGATAGGGGTATCCCTAGAATCCTCAAGAATAGGATTGTGGTTGATCATGACGAATAAACCATTTGATATGTTCTTTCAAAGCATTATAATGTTTTTGTGCTTGTTCCAACTACCTATCCAACTTTAACTATTCTGTCCATATGACTAAACATTCTTTACATACATTCTGAGTCTTCTTCTAATATTTAGATTCAGTATTCTTGTCCTTTTCAAAATTTGGGGTTTAAACCCACTTGTACAAATTTCCTTCTTTAATGTTCCACAAAAATTCCATTTTTCATGAGTCTTTCTCTGAGCAGGAATCTCTCCACTTATCGTCTGATCTTTCTTATTCCTCCATTAGAGGGCTCATTCTCCTGAATTCACTTCTCACCATGTAGCATGACATGTGAGTTTATTGAGACATTATTTATTCATTTTTCTTTTATCATTTATCTGAGTCACGACAATATTTTTTACTATTGTTGGGTACTTCATTGAATGTACATACTTCTTACTCACAAATGAAGAAGTTGTTCCCTTTTTCTTCTAGGTTCATTCACATTATTTCTAAGAGAGATTTTGTGAGAGTAATAGAGAAGTTGATTGATATACCTTTTATTAAGATCCTTGTGTTTCCCCTAAAGTTGTAAACCTATTTTTCAAATTAACATGTTGTTTTCTAATATAGGATTTTTCCTCATATATTACCATAGTTAGGGATCCCATTTTAGGTTCCTTTTCCTTCCCAAATTTCTTTTTTCTACAATATCTTACCAAATTCCCATGATTAGCACATATAAAACATCTCCCATTAAAAACATAACTCACATTATCATTTCCTAATTCTGATGCTGATACAGCTAGATTTATTCTATTGACATTGAGCTCATGGAATTCCTGACACATACTGATGGTGTGTCACAGTCTTTTACAATAGTATAATTTCACATCTAGTTTCTTCTGAGATACTTTTCTTTCATATTTCTTAGAAATATTATTTTTATTCTTAAATTTAGAAATATTTATATCTTTATAGCAATAAATATATTCCAAATCCTCAAAAAAAACTTTAAGTATGACCATGCATCCCACAAAAATATCACATGTTATCACTAATTCCTATTAAAACCTTTTTAGTACTATCTCCATCACCTATAAAATTATTCTTATTTCTAGAACTATTCACATGCCTTTTACTATCATGCATGGGAGGGGGTTTATCATATCCAATACCAAATTTTCCTAAATTGGATGGCCTTTGGGATAAGACAATCATTTCATGTTTTCCCTATGATGTATAATATTTTCTCTTCATTTCACTATTACCTTCCAAAGGATAGTCAAATAATAAAGGTAAAGCATCCTTAAATTTGGGCTTTCCATTGGAATTATATTTCTCCACTTATTTATTCACTAATTATATCTCTTCTCCAAATTGTTGAATTTTTATATCCCTTGATTCAATTTGAGCATTAAATTCTCTCTTGAGATTATTCACACTACTCATTTCATCTTATAATTCTCAAGTGAGCTTATCCACTATGTCACCTTGCTTATTTATTTTAAATTTTTCTTGAGCAACAGAATCAGTATAGCATGCATTCTCCCGTTGTAGCCTTTAGTTCTCCTAAACTAGTTCAGATAGCTATATTGTAATATCATCATTTCTGGATTTTAGATTCTTAATTTCATCTGAGTTCATATTCTTTCCCTTTTCATCATCTTTTATTTTTTCTATATTTGTAGACATAGTTTGTAGTTCTTCATCTTGGGAATCATTCTTCTCCCTCAAAAAAGTCTTTTATCTAAAACTTTTAGATTTTTTACCTCAATTTCTAGTACTTGGATCCAAATATCATTAGATTTATTTTCTTCATCCAATTTCTAATCCAATTCATTTGTTTTTCAGAAAAATTCCACTTTTGGTCTTCTTGAAATTTCTTCATCATCAGTAGTTCCAGCATCACTTAGAACACCAGGTTCTTCAATTAGTTCTTCAGCATCATTGAATGAGTAAATATTTTCACTGTATGATTCATCCAAACCATTCTTCAGTACACTATTTGTTTTCTTCAAATTAATCACACTCTTTCCATTGGAACTTCCACATTGAAGAATACCACCAGACTTTTGATTTTTAATTTAAGTTATAACCCTTTCCATGGAACTTTGAGATATGAGAAAATTGAAACTTTAATTTCAGAAATCAACTGAACCAAGTCATAGAAAACAAATTTGATAAAGAAAACCAATTCTATGATACCAATTATTATATCTAAAAGGGGCCTAGATACCCTAAGAGGGGGTTTAATCATGGAATGGATATTGATTTTGGAATTATTCTTGACCCACTGGGTATTGACCTCTTTATTATATGGGTCACTTAATTTTATCTTTAGAATTTAAATTTATCTTATAATTTAAAACTTTATCTGATGATGATGCATAGAAAGTAAAGCAGGCAAGAAAGCACATGGACACACATATTTTTACTTGGTTTACCCTCACTGGGCTACATCTAAGGATCATACAATGGCTATGTTTCGATGTACCAAATATACTAAGTCTCACTACCAATACATGGTCCATTCTAGATCACTTCTATTCCCAAACTCACTGCCTTTATAATGTTTATGGTCAACTCACTTTTTTCCCAAGGGTCACTAACTAACTCTATTTTGATGAATCACTACCAGTGGAAATGATCACTTTCTTCCTCTTCCTTTTCTCATTGCTCTAGAAAGGATCAACACACAGTGTATGGAAATAGAGGTCCCTTCATTATCAATAATGAATACATCATCAACTATAGGTATATTCTTAGTTGAATTTATTTCAGGTTTGCTCCTTCACTTCTGTGAAAACACCTCGATCCAACACGTTCACTTTCCAAAAAACTGGAAAGAACTTCTATTTACAATATAAATAGAAATTACCTCCACTTTGGCAGGATCTTCAAGAGATTCTAATTCTTCCTTTTATGACCTTGAATTTATTAGTGAATAAACTCCTTATGTAAGATTTTTCAAATGGTGTAGATTTTTTTTCTTTCTCTTCTCCTCGTATATGAAATACACTTCTATGCATACTAATTGATTTGTGTATATTCCTTTCATGAACTTACTTTTACCTTTATGGAAACCTCCTTCGCAAGCCACCTACTCGTATACCACATTTCACTGCGTAGTTCGAGTGCTTCGCGAGCCGTCCCTATTTCTCAGACATCCTTTGCTTCATGAACTGCCTTCACCATACGAAATTCATTCTCTTCACAAACTAGTTCTCCTTTTTTGACTATAGTTTCCCACAAACAACATCTGCAAACTAATCTTTTTTGCAGACTACCTTCACTTTGTAGATAGCTGACGCTCCATGAACCCCTTTTTCCCTTGCGATATACAGTGGCCTATAACTCACTTTTGTGAACTGTCTTCACAAAGTAACTCCTTCATGGAATTTATCCCTTGAGAACTACTTCCAACTTCATGGAATTTCTTCCTCGCAAAACTCTTCTCCTTTTTTGAATCCTCCCTCACAAACTACATTCTCCTTCATAAAATTATCCCTTGCGAACTACTTCAGACTTACCCTATTTCTTCTAGAAGAAATGAACTTCTCTAATGAAATCCTCTCTCTATTTAATTATGTTATTATGGTACTCTATATAGGAAAATAAATCCACAAAAACCCTCTAATCACAAATAACCAAAACTCTTATGTGAAATAGCCTTCACCGCAAACTTGTTATGTGGTCCTCATAACACCTTTATCCTTTACGGTGACTGATGTCGTTGACAAAAAAACTTTTTGAGTATCCTTAAATCACCACCTAAATTATGAAAGTTTAAGATCCTCCCATGAACAAAAATCCTTCCGAGAATTGGTTTTCTTTTGCAGTTCATGTAGCGTGCTTCGCGGTTCACATACCTCCTTTGCGGTCTGCATAGTGTAGTTTCCCTACTGCGTGGTCTATGAACTCCACACTTCTCAATTCGTAAACCTCATGCTTCACGGTCTACAATCTGTGGTATATAAACTCCTTTGTGGAAAACATTCTTTTTCTTTAAAAAAAACTTATGATTTTGAGGCCCAAAAATTTTGCAAACACAAGAAAATTGTGTCACCTTAGGTACACAATTTTTTGTACCACTTTCAGGGAATCAGTTCCTTTTTCTTGGATATTTTTCAATATACCTTGTCAATAATATCTCTAGAACTCCAAAACTGATCATGGAAACCCATTTTTTCAACAAACACAATCAAATCAAAAATACTTCAATGTTACCTTGATGGGTTTCTTCCCAACATAAATTATTTTTTTAGGTCAGCTAGATAAGGTTAGATAATGGGCTAGATATTACTAGCTTGTGGTTTACAAGAGATGTTTGGGATTTATAGTCGATGGTGTATTTACCATTTTGGTACTTGTATTCTCTCTTTGAGTTGTTATAGTACTGTATGACATTGCATGTTTTCACTCACTACAAAAAAAATAACCCAATTATAAGGGTATATTTTTTATTTTAGAAGGGGTTATAACCCCTTCTAAACACATTAGAGGTGGTTATGAAGAACCACCACTAATGTGCTTGCATACTGTTGTTAGAGGCTGTTTTGAGGAACCGCTAGTAAAGTGATGACAAATTTAGCAGCATTTTTATTAGAGGTGTTTAAAACCCCCTCTAATATCACCACATAATCTCAATTTATAGGGGGTTTCAACCCCCTCTAATTAAACTTAGAGATGGTTGCAAACCGCCTCTAAATGGGTTATATATCATATATTAGGAGTGTTTCTTAGAATCGCCTCTATTTAAGACTCAACTATAGGTCGTTTTAACCACCTCTAATTGAGATTATTTGATCCATATTTAGAGGCGGTTTTAGTCAACAACCTCTAAATATTTAATTTATTTTTTAATCAAACAATCCCCCTCCTACCCCTCCTCCTCCAGTTCCTTCCCCCACTCCCTCCATCTGGTTCCCTTCCCTACATGTGTTAGTGTGTTCCCCACCTCTGGCCCGTACCCACCCAATCTAATACCCTTCCCAGGTGTGTCCCGCCCTCCTGTCCAGTTCCCCCTTCTTGTGTCTGTCCCCCGCCAATCAAGTTCTCGATTCCCCCCACCATAATAGAATCATCTCCAATTCCTCTGGTGAATTGGAGTGTCTGGTCCAATGGAACTTGGAAAAATAAGCACGAGAACTTTCACTTTTCACAGGAATAGTGAATGTTTCACTGGAATGAGTCACCTGTAGCCCACCAACCCACCTTCAAAGCTCACATAAAATGTTGTAGTGGGATTCGAACCCCACGCCCTGCCCAAAAATCCAAACACCTCTTCCACCATGGTAATTTCTTTTTTGTGGTTTTCTATACACATTATTATTTATATCTATGTATTGGTATGATAATTCAAATAAATACTATTTGAGTAAATATTTAAATACAAATAAATAAATAACCTACATCTATATTTATATGAATTAAATTATATATATTTATATTATGTGTTTTTTTATTTATATTATATTCAATTTATACATTTATATAAACTATATGTTTTATATATGTATTTATATACATTTTACTAAATATATTTTATAATTCTATTTATGTTAGGTATATACATATATATATATATTTATTTACAAATATATATGTGTGTGTAAATTATTTATATACTAAAATACATATTTATATATTATGTACATGTTTATTTATATAATATATATATAAGTATTTATTTAATATATTTTTATAATGTCTTTAAGAATATATTCATATAATGTATTTCAATACATATATTTATTATTATGAACATTAATATATATTTATTTGTTTAAATTTTATAATATTATATATAATTTATATATAATTAATATTATATGAAAAACATAAATGTAAAATAAAATTTATACAAATATTTATATTATATATAATTAATATTATATGAAATGCAATTAATACAAAAATAATATATGAAATAAAACTTATACAAATATTTAATTAATGATAATATGAAATATAATTTATAGAAATATTTATATAACGTATTTTAATACATGTATTTATTATTATGCACATTAATATATATTTATTTCAATAAATATAATTATATAATATTATGTACATTAATATATATTTATTTGTATAAATTATATATCATATAATATTAAAGCATAAACATATTATTTTAAAATATATATGTTATTATTATAATATAAATTATAAAAACTACATGCTTGGGTTTTTATATGATATATTTTTTAAATAAATTATATTTATGTATATATTATTACAATATGTTTATTATTTTATGTTATATATAATTAATATTATATGAAATACAATTTATACAAATAAATATTTATAAATGTACATAAAATTATACAATTGTATTTATATATACATATAAATAAAATTAAATAAAATCATATAATTGAAAATATATAATATGATTAAATGATATATATATATATAATAAATTAATTTATAATTAATATATTATACTGAAATATATATATAATAATTATGTAATATATATATATATAAATTTATACATAATAATATATTTATAATATAATAATATATATATATATATTGTCTATATTATATTTATCTGTATACATAATATAATATAAATATATTTATACATAAATATATAATAAAAATGTTTATAATATAATATATGTATAATATAAATCATAATATAAATGTTTAGTATTTATAAAATAATATATTAATTTTATATATTTGTATAAATATATTTATAATTACATTTATATTATGTATACCAATATTTATATATGTATACATTATTGTTTATATGTATGTGTATTTATTTAAATTATTTATATAATGTATTTATATATATATATGTTGATAATGCATTTAAATACATTTATATAATGCATTTATGTAATATATATATATATATATATATATATATATATATATATATATATATATTTACACACACATGCGCACCCACACGTACATATTATAAAATTTGAATTTATATGAGATTTATTTTAAAAAATAAATAAAAATTTAGAGGGGGTTAAAAACCTCTCTAATCAAAGGTATTAGAAATGGTTCATGAACCCCCTCTAATGTCATCTATTAGAGGGGGTTCACAACCCCCTATAATTTCATAAATTAGAAGGGGTTCAAACCCCCTCTAATCTAAGGGATTAACAGAAGTTCATGAACCCCCTCTAATTTAAGATAATATAGGGGGTTGTTAACCACCACCATTTCCTTTAAAAAAACAATTTTCATGTTATATATGTATAGCATTTAATATCTAAATGAATATTATATATATAGAGCCTCTAAAATATAACCAAACATATAGGTCCACTAATTATTAAATTAGTGGTGGTCTTGACACAAGTTCCTCTAAAATCTAACCAAATGTAAAAAAGAAAAAATGCTAAAAACATTAGTGGGGTTGTGCAAAACTCCCTCTAAAAACCACCACTAATCTACTATTTTTTGTAGTGACTTGGGATCTATTATATGTGTGTGTGTGTGTGCTTGTGTCTGAGCAGGTGTTGGTTTTTGTATCCTTCTTATCTCTCTTTTGAATGTTTCCCTTAGAGGTAAATGCCTCCCATATGCGTGTTTATTATACCCTCAGTGTTAGTCGCTAGCTCGGGGCCTATTGGAGGTGGGACTTGGGCAGTCACCATCTCCCTTCCCTCATTGTGATATCTTTTTTGGGTGGGGGTCATGACAATATATGGTTTGGTTCAAGTAGAGAAGGCTTGAAGGAAAGTAGAGTGCCCTACTACATTTAGTCTTTATAGGAGGAGTGTAATAGGATAATTCTAGTGTAGAATTATCCTCATTCAGAGGATAAATTCTACTAATATTTTTGTAGAAGACATAGATTAATTCCTTATAGAAATATAATACTCTCATCTAGATTTAAGAAGAATAAAAATTAAATAGGCATATAGATCAACTAAGCATCTTTTTATAGTTGAATATGCTCATCAATCTTGCTTACTATGTTGAACATGAAGAGACCTACATGTCTATAAACTATTGATTAAATTCCTTAAGCATTATAAGAGAAGGTAGTGAGCCTTGGGTGAGGGATGAAAAAACCATACAACATTATAAATAAAGTGATCCATAACATGGACTGATCGTAACTTAATTTTTATCCACCAAAATAGTATAGTAATAGATTATGTTACATTGACACAATTCCATGCATATGATCCTTGGATTGGACCTTAGTGGTGAACTAATTAAGATCATCTTGTCCTATGTACATTTTACTTTCATGAATATTTGTGGATGCTTTTGATGAGGGCACCATTGAGAGTTACAGATTGAACATAGTTCCTTCCAACATGAGAATAAGATTTTAAAGGAAGAATAAACAAGTAAAAGGAAAATTTTAATTTTCCCTACACCCCAATTTACACCCCACCCCTGAGGGTGTCTCAGGTTGTAACAGACAAGTTTGACCATATAATGCCTATATGGAGTGATGTATATTGATATTCCCTTAGGGGTATTATATGAGGGTATTCATTTACATTCTAGGAGTGTCCACATGGTCAGTGGATATCAACATCTTTGGGGTTTCTTTATATTAGATATGCTTAATTTTGATGTGATCCTAGGTATAGTATGGTTTACTCAGTATTGAGCGCACATCAAATATTATCATTTATGGTTATCTTTTATGTCTATTGAGGGTGATAATTATACCCTTGTAGGTGAGTAGAATTTTTTGGTCGGCCATTTAGGACCATACCATCAGCAGATGTGGATGCTCACATCCTAAATTACTTGTGTGTTTTTGGATGATGAAGAGACAAGTCATATGACCTTTCCTCTTATTTATGACTAATTCTAGGAAGTTTATCGTGAGGAATTATTTGATTTTCCAACTAAGAGATATGTTTATTTTATGATTGAGATTATGTTAGGCATGGATCCTATATTTATTCATCCTTACATGATTGAACCTATAGATCTTCAAAATTTGAAGGATTAACTATAGGATTCAGAGGAAAAGGGGTTTATTCGCCTAATAACATCCCCTTAGGGGATCCTATTTTGTTCACCAATAAGTAGGATGTATTTTGATGCTTATGTGTTTATTATCGAAGGTTTAACTAGGTCATGGTCAAGAACCAATATCCTCTTCCTTGTATTAATGGTCTATTTTGACCATCTTAGGGGAGACAAGGTGTTCACTATGATCGAATTGATGTTGTGTTATCTTCAATGTGTATAAGGAGTTTTTATATTCTTCATACTACTTTCAGGAGTATATATGGCCTATATGAGTATCTTGTAATAATTTTTAGATTGAAAAATATGTCATCAGTGTTTATGGACGTGATGAAATAGGTATTTCATCCATATTTGGACTCATTTATGGTGGTCTTCATCGATGATATTATGGTGTACTCCTATTCAAGGGAGGACCATACTTGATATCAAATGATCATTTTGAGAACACTAAGAGAGGATTGTATTTATACTAAGCTTTTTAAGTTTCAAATCCAAATCAGTGCGGTCCACTTCTTAGGGAACATGATATTAGAGGTAGGTATATAAGTGGTCCTAATGAAGGTTGAGGTTATTTTTTCTTGGGTGTGGACCAAGAAATTTTTTTAGATCTTAAGATTTATGGGTTTTGTTGGATATTACATGAGATTCATTCAAAACTTATTCAATTTAGTAACATCAATGATGAACCTATACAAGAAGGGGGACATTTTTTATTGGTCTGATCCTTATGAGATAACATTTTAGTAGTTAAAGTAAATATTGACTTATGAGATAGTTTTAACCTTACCTGGTTTTATTAAGAAGTACACATTGTTCTAATTCATTATGGATTGATCTGGAAGTATTTTTGATGCATGAAGGGAATATTTTTGTTTATGGTTCAAGGGAGTTGAGGCCACATTAGTGGAATTATCCAAATCCTGATTTGGAGCTAGCAGTAATAATTCACATGTTGAGATGTTGGAATAACTACCTATTGGGTGATATTTTTATTGTGTATACTAATCAAAATATCCACAAGTATATATTTCTATAGTTTTACTTAAACCTTTGACAAATATAGTGGTTCTAGTATCTTTAGATTTTTATTTTTAGCTGGAACATACCCTTAAAAAATGGAACATTATTCTCAATGTGCTGAGTAAGAAGACTTGAGCACAGATAGTATGGGAGGCTTATAGTGGGTGGTATCTGATGAAACTATTTTCATAGATGAATATTGATGTTTGGGAGTACCAAGTAAAATATACCCTTATTTCAATGGATTTTACCTCTTTATTCATCAATAGGGTGAAAGAGATTTGGTTATATAACTCATATTTTCTAGTGATGATGGAAAATATATAGGGTGGGAAACTGCCACTTGATTGATCTTAGGATACTAATGAGGTCATTTATATTTTAGACCATGTGTTAGCCCCTATGAATATACATGAGGTGATGCTATTGGATTCACATGCCTTGATATGGGTTCCTCCCTCACCACCTTCTCCTTCCACGTCGTCTATGGAGTTATTGGGTTTTCTATCTGAGCCTCCAGTACTAGTCTTGATCTCTAAAGTCCTTCTTACTATTTATTCCCCTCTAACCCTTTGGATGTAACACCCCAAGCTTCCAAGGTACAATTCCCTTTTAATAATGTAATAGCTTGCACTGTACGCAACTTCGAGTTTCTAACACACAGCGACCAATCAAACTAGCTGTTATGAATAGTAATACCCACTTTTTGAAATCTTATAAATTTTATTTTTCAAAATGGAATTCATTTTTGAATTCTGAATATTGAAATTAGATTAGGGTGAATTTTTGGTATTTTTCTTAAAACTGTCAATTTTTGATGAACAGTGAAAAATACTGCGTTATTGGTTAAAACTGACTTTTTATTTAAATAATTATTTATTTTATTTAAATTTATTTTATGTCAAAATAGATACATAATACCTATATAATTTCAATTTAATTCATTGAAGTCATTTTATAATAAGTTTATACATAAAAAAATTATTGAACTTTTTACTATCTTTTACCCACCTCGTAGGAGCATTTGCAAATTTGCATAAAATTTAATTTTACTACATTTGTGAGTTGAATTTTAAAAATATGAGAGACATGTTTAATATCAGTAAGTAAAATTTGAGTCAATAAGATGAAAATAATTTTTGAGGAATAGTATCTTTTGACTTTTATTTGCCACGGTTAAAAGTAAATAGGGTAATTAAGGGTAAAAATGATATCATAATTACCCTAAAACATGTCCTAATTCTATTGGATAAGTTTAATTCGACCAAAATTAATGTTATTAATAAAATATGATCCTATTTTGTCCACTTGGATTAGATTAGGACATTTATTATTATTTTATTTAAAGAAGAGTTAAAAGAGTTAAATTCAAAGTTTAATAACTAAACCATTTTTAATATAGGGTTACACACAATATAAATTCGACTATAAATATTCATTATAAATATAGAAAGATTTAATACATAATGGTATTTTATTTATAATTTTTAGACATTAAATAATTTAATTTATTTATGATACAATAATGATGCAGTAATTACCTTATTAATGAAATATTAAAATAATTGATATTATAAATATCCAAATAAATTTAAATTGAGACTTCTGATGAATTAAACTAATTTTATTGGTTAATATGACATGTTAGGGTTGGTTAAATAAATTTTATTCTAAGTGATAAATTTTTTATGGCTTTCAAAAAAATAAAATACTAAATAGTATCAAAATTGACATAATTGAGCTTTTAAAACAAATACTATGTTATTAATTGATATAATATTCCTAAAAATATAATTTACATCCAAAGTACTTATATAAGGTTATATATATTAATAATGAACCACATGGTATTATCTAGTCTTGTTATAGTAAGTTTATTAACCATATAATATAAAAATATAATGAGACATGGTAAATGTCAAACTATTTAACTAAGAGTTAAATCTAAAAGATAAGGTTAATATGATGACATAAACCTATATAAAACCTATTGGTTGAGAGTTTTTAGACCCATACCCACCTTATCCTTTAAATAATTCATTTTTTATCAATTATAAACTGAAAATAATTTTATTATAAAATAATATTTCAAGATTTTCCTAAAGTGACCCTCACCTCTCTTATAAAAGGGCACTTCCCCTTATCATAATTTCACACCTCCAAAGCCATTTGGATCGCCCAACCCCTGCCCAAATATCCTCTCAACTTCCCTCAATTCAACCTAAAGGCCTTAATATGATCATAAATCCAATATAATGATTCCTTTCGATCAACTCAAAAGGAAACACCCGAAGTAGAGGTAATAATTTTACAACCCTCTTTCATGTTCTTTTGTTCTTCCACTTCCACTTTATTGTTTTTTTCCATACAAAAATAATAAATCTAGTAACTTATACATACTATGATGTTATTATAAATATTTTACAACCATATTTGTTATTCTATCCATCCTACAAATGTCAAAGTCACCATACGTGAGTACGTATGGCTTACCGTCTCCACGTCATGGTGTAGTTTGTTATTCAAACACTTCATTATTTGAATGGGTATAATAATGAGTATAACTAATGTAAATAATAAATATAATATGTTAATTATTCTGTATATATTATATATCATCCAATTTCATACAATTCCATCATCAATATAATGAGATTGTCGCTCGTGCGTACGTACGGATTACCATCTCCATAAATGTGATGAGATTCATTTCCCTATCATAATCATTCAGGAATAATTTTCATTTTAGGATTAAAAATAATGTTTATGAATATAATATAATTTTTTATATGAATAAAATACATCCTTTCCATAACAAACATGGCTTATGTAACCAATCATATAAAGGAAAATGAATCAGTTAACACCCGGAACGGTGATACTACTGAAATATTATTAACAAAGAAATATTAGAGGATCATATATGATATCATATTTATATATATAGTTCTTTTATAATTTAATAATAATGTTTTAACTATTATACAGGAGTTTATAATACCATCAACTAAGTAAAAGTACAAGGTAATGGTTAATTTCACAATCTCTTTATTATCCGAGGTTGTTTTTACATAAGTATCAATTGGGACCTCTTTATCATCCACATCTATGTTTTCTTAAAAATGTATTTAATAACATTTTTACTATTTACTATACTATGGTTTAAAGTAATTTATACCCTTATTTGACCTTATATGTTTTTAAAGGAATCTTTCTGTTGTTTTCCAAACAAGGTACTTTATGACCTTTTCGACAAAATTAAGGTAAGAATGTTTTTTTAACTTATACGGTGGATGTGGCTATTTTCTATTGTTATAACATCATCGAAGCTTCCCTTACAATGTTATAAGAATATTTTTAAAATAAATGTTCTCTTTTATAATTATGTGACTCTTAAATGGTTTCAAAATAGAATAGGTATTTCTTTCAAATAGTTTTCATTTCATCTATGTCCACATTATTTGATGGATTTTAAACTTGTTTGAAGCTGATTTATTATGATAAAAATATTCCATATTGTATTGAAGGTTTTGTGATATTTTTTAATGTGTATGTGTTATTTTTATACCATTCATGGTTTATGGTTAAAGTATTGACATTTCGTATGCTAGTTTTAATACGAATGTTTATGTTATGTTTCAAACTATTCATATGAGGAATGTATTAGACTTAGTATGTGACGAGTGGAGCCCTCTATAGCTCCTCAGTGCATCAGTAGGTCTCATGAGACAACTAGACTTGGAATTGGTTGAGGCCTTCCCCAATTTTATATATGTTTTTGGCTGAGGACTTGAAAAAATGTTTCAGAATGTACAACATTATATGTTCCCTCATTATGGAAATAATAATAATGGTTCATGTGGTTATTCGACTAGTAGAATACCCATGACTATGTTTTATTATGGAATTATTTACTCAACTCATATTCTTACCATAAAGTGTTCATGTTTATTATTTGTAAAGTCATGTGTTTTGAATTATTCATCATGCCTAATGTTTATGTTATCTTCCTCTATATTTCTTACCCTTATTGAGTGTTTGAGCTCACCCATTTCTTATGTTTCATTTTACCAGGATATGAAGAAGTTAGTTATGAGTGACTTTTAGGCATAATCTAGGAGGCTTGGATATTTCTAATGGAATAAATTAGTGTTGTATTTCTTTTGAATTTGTAATGTAAAACTTAGGAATTCATCTAGTACTTCTAAAGCTACTAAACTAATCGATCTTTCGGGACATGATTCCTTATATCATGCCAATGTTATGTAATAATGAACAGACTCTGGGTAACTAGGGTCTGGGCATTGTAGTTGTTATCATAGGAAGTTTAGTACAAACCTTGGAAACTAGATTTAGAAAAACTCTGATTAGAGAACATTACCCTAAGATAGACTTTGAGGATTAGTATAGAAGAACTTCCTAGAATTTTGGTATTTTAGAGATTTTGTGAGTTTTCCAAGAAATATATCCATGTCTGGATACGAGTAGGTAGAGGAGGCTCTGTCACAGATGTACCTAGGGGTAAAACCCAAAAACACCGCTTTGAGCTAGACTCTAATAAGAACTAGTGCACAACAACGGGCCTTGTTGCACTCTTGATTGCAACACTCCTGGGGGATATGCTTTGGATGATTCTCATTTTCTTTACAAACAATTATAAATTATTTATGAGTATATACCTCCTCAGAGAATTTTTTTTATGATTATGGATTATATCCATAAACTGTTCAATTTATGTTAAGTGTTTTACAAGTTCAAAATTATGTATTGTAGTTCATAAAGTAGTCTACTATATGCCATTGTTTAGAAATGGTGCCTAGTGGAAGGAATGGAAATCGTATCAATGCATGTAATCCATGTATGGATTTCCCTTCTGCTCAAGATAATTATAGCAAAGCTGGTGATGCAACTAGTTCTAATCAGCTTATCACCATGTTGTGACTGTCACGACCCGTCCTCGGGGCCCGTGCCGTGACTACCCCAAGCCCGCCTTCCATAGGCCAGGGGCTGGCGACTAGCACCAAAGGCATAAATCCCGATAACTGGGAAGGCGTTGCCTTTATAAAAGTAAACAAAACACCACAGAGTACAAGCAGAAGTAAAACACTAAGTACAAAGAGAAGTGCTGAAAGGTAAATGGGCCAGAATACAAACCCAAAAGAAAGTACAACTACAACTGAACAAAGTACAACAGAAAAAGACAACAGCTGGAGGGATGGAAGCGGCTCCTGGGTTGTCCTCCTCGGATCCTACCTGAACGGTAGGTACAGATGGCGCAGCTCCTGGATCGTCCACCACAGATCCTACCTGAAGGGTAGGTACAGATAGCCTCCACAACACTCTCGCCCGTCAACCTCCTCCGAGTGTCGTCTCGCCGTGAAGTCCACCTCTGGATACTGACTCGTCGTGTAGTCCACCTCCGGGTACCGTCCATTCCTCGAACACTCGGCCTCCGTCAGCACCGCCCGTCATCTGCAACCAACACAACGAGGTGCGGGAATAACCCGTGCAGGGGTGAGTATAACGATACTCAGTAGGGACCCCGAGACCCTCAAGGTCTCTCTAAAACCAACATGGATAACCACAAAGAAGATCTCAACAGATAACCTCTACTTAGGTATATGCCCATGCATATACCTAAGTTATCAAGTAACCCATCTTAATCATGAGGAAAACAACAAGATCATGAAATCAACGGATAACCAATACCCAGGTACATGCCCATACATATACCTAAGTTATCAAGTGACCCATCACAATCATGAGGTAAACACAAAGGTCAAAAGTCTCAGCTCAAACCAGGATTTTCATTATCGAAACCATAACTGCTGAAGAGCCCCGTCTCTGGAGTGTACAGTGGTCCTGTCACGACTCTGAGGTACTGCTCACTAACCTAAGACTGCTGAGGTACTCCTCCTGTCGAGTACCACGGTCCAGCCACCCAAACACAGTAGTGCTTCCCACCGAGGTATGTCACCCAAACACAGTAGTGCACACCCCCTAGTAGCCTATTGAGGTAATCTCCGGACGAGTACCGTGGGTCTGCACTATCACACAGGTAGTACTCCGTCCGCCATGGGTTTGCACCTCACAAAGTAGTGCTCCGTCCACTGGGCTATTCGACTCACTCCAAGTCGAGTCGGTCAAGCAGTCGTCAGGTCTCAGTCGGCTACACGGTCTCCGTACTCCGCACGCTCGTCTCCAGGAGGGTCCGCTCCACGAGCTACAAGTCGATACTTCAAGTATCTCAAAGACCCATGAAGAAGTATCTCAAAGGACCGCCTCGTCATAGGGGTCTCAACGCAATATACGGGCCGTCAATCGGACGTCCAGTCTGTGAGTTACTAGCCTTTTCGTCCCAGGGTCCTGGTTGGTTTCGTGAGCAAACCAATCTCGGCCGTATCTCAACTGTACCCCGAACTCTCATAGGGTATACTCATAGGGACCGTTTCTCAACGTGATCATCAACGCCGCTGACGGTTCGTCAAACGGATGTCATGTCTGAAAGATATCAGCTTTCCCGATCCGGGGGCCCGGTTGGATTCCGGGTACAATCCAACCCGGCCACTATCCAACTGTATCCAAAACTCGGGCGAAGTATGCCAAAAGTTCCGTCTCATCAAGAGGAATTCAACGAGACACACAGCGTGTCAATCGGACGCCCGGTCTGTGAGTTATTGGATTTTTTGTTCCAGGGGCCCGGTTGGATTTCGTGAGCGAACCAACCCAACTGCACTCCGACGGCATCCAAACCTCGAGAGGAGTAAGCCAAAAAGATCCGTCTCACTTAGAGGAATTCAACAAAGTCGACGGCATGTCAATCGGACGTCCGAAGCTCAAGATATGAGCGTTTCCGCTCCGAGGGCCCGGTTGGTTTCGTGTACGAACCAACCCGGCCGAACTCAAAGTAATCTGAAATCTTAATTGCAATATACCGAAACGAACTTCTCGTTCCAAGGATCGTGTCGCCGCTGACGGCGCGCCGATCGGAGATCTGTAGCCCAAGTTATGGAATTTGAACCCAAACAGTCTGATAACGGGGGTTTCGGGCCCGGACCGACCCGGCCCGAGACCCCCCGGTTGGCCCAAACCGGGTCGACCCGCCCCGGACCGGGTTGGCCCGGCCGGGCTGGGCACGGCCCGGCCTTTGGCCGAGCCGTTCGACGAAGGGGGGGCGTCTGCCCCCCTATATAACCCCCCCCCCCAAATTAATGGGGGGTCGTTTGAATGGCCGGGGGAATTTAATTCCCCCGGCCCCTTCCCTTCCAGCCGGCCCGACCTGGCCGGCCGGCTCCTTCTCAACGGGACTGGAGGTGGCCGGTCCCCTTCCGCCTCCGACACCGGCGGCCCGGTCCGGTCGCCGGTCTCCTTGCTCCGCCGCGGCCCCGCTCCAGTCGCGGCGCCTTCGATTTCCTTCGACGCGGCGCGACGGCGTCGCGTTCTTGAATTTCTTTCCACGGCACAGCGCGACGGCGCCGCGCATATCTTCCGCATGAAACCGCGTGGTGCGACGGCACCATGCTTTCTCGTACCAACCACAAGAAACCAACACGAAAATAAGAAGGAGGGTCGGCCGTGTTTGTGCGGTCCGACCCCCTCGCGTTATTTGATAACAAATTGTTTTAATCCACGATCATCATCAAGTTGGTATTCACGAACAATTAAATAAATAAAAGCCCTACCTCGTAATTGTCGTTCGTTGATGATCTCAGAAAAAGGGCAGATATCGATTCCTCGATTGTCGTGTTCATCACACACTCCCAATCCTCACGCTCATGCGTTGGAAAGGAAGAAGGGTACTCGTCGTTGGTGGACGAGCGTTCGGAGGTGACGTCGTCGTTGACGACGTTCTTCGCAGGCGACGTCTTCTCCTTTGACACGGATGAAGGTCGTTGGAGATGTCGTGGGCGTCGCTTCCCTTTCCTTTCCTCGGTTGAAGAACGATGAAGAAGATGGCGTCATCGTGCTTCAGTGGCGGAAGAGGCGTTCTTCGTGTTCTTCGTCGTAGAGAAAGAAGAAACTCAGGATTTCCTAAGCTTTTTCTCCAAAGGCTCCCAATCAACTAAAATCCAACCCAAATAAAAAATAAGTTCTTAACTTGTTTTATTAACACAAAAAAGCTTATGAATTTCAAGAGTTTGAAATTTAAATTAACTCACATAATTAAATATCTCAAGTTGTCAAATTTAATGAGAGGGAGGTGGAGAGACTCATTTAATGTGAGAGAGTTTCATCCACATAAAAGGAGAGTTCAAGAGTTAAGGGGGTTAAGGGGGTTTGATACTCATGTGGGCCCCACCTTATAACATCTACCCAAGGGAGGTTATGTGCGGGTGGGCCCCTCCACTAACCTCCCCTTGGAGGTTCTAACTACCACTTCAAATAAAAATATGGCAAACACATATTTTTATTCAGTTTAATTAAAAACCCCCAAAAACTAACTTCCAAACTTGATAAAACGCAACTGCAGAATAGGTGTTCCTAAGTAAAAACCGGTGCTGCGGTTCCATCGGTGCCCTCAGAATTTGATTCCGAGCACCGGTTCAAAAGATAGAAATTCCCGCTCGTTCGTTCACTGAACGTACCCGAGCCAAACTTCGGAAAATGATTCTGGGCACACCGGGCCTCAGAATCAGGCACCGTCAGAAACTGCGTTCTTGTAAAATCCCAAAGGAAATTAAGAAAAAAATTTGCTTGAAATTTCCAGGTCTTTACAGTGACAACTCACACAGGTTATGAATAATAACCTTACCTGTATAGATCACCCTGATCCACAACGTGGAGGATCAATGTTAGATAGGTTCATGAGGTAACAACCACCAACATTAAATGGGTCTAAAAATCCATTTTTAGCTGAACAATGGATAAGTTCTTTAGAGAAAATATTTCATGCTTTGGGGAGTAGTGAAAGGGAAAAAGTTGTCATGGTAGCTTATCACCTCACTGGAGATGCAGATCAATGGTGGTAATTAATTCAGAACACAAAAGAGAAATGGTGGTAATTAATTCAAAACACAAAAGAGACTTAAGAAGTATCAAGTATGTAATGATGTGAGTTTAAAGATCTTTTCTTAGATAAATACATTCCTCGTGACCATCAAGTGGATATGGAAAGGCAATTTCTGAGTCTGAGACAAAAGGAGGATGAGAATGTCGCAAAATATGAGGCTAACTTTACAAGGTTAGCAAGGAATACTGCATATTATATAAGTAACCCAAGGAGTAATATTGATCGATTATTTTATGGGTTAAATCCATTTATCCGTCTAGAATTATTCTTGCAATCTTTCTCATTGTATGAAGATATTGTCTCATGTGCTATCACGACAGAAAAGGAATTCTCTAAGTCTTACGAATTTAAAGAAAAGAAAGAGAAGAAGAGATCTTCTGAACACTTTAGGAAAGGAAATAAGGAAACAGGGAAGAATGGAAGAGTTGAATTTCCACCCTGTGATAATTATGGAAGGAAGAACCCTGGTGCCTGTCTAAAAGGAAAAAGAGTATACTAGAAATGTGGACAGAAAGTCCATATTTCTAGTGATTGTAAGGGGAAGAAAGAAGCTACCAATTTTCAATACTACAATTGCAGGGAGATGGGACATTATGAAAATGAATGTCCTATGAATTAGGGAAACTTACCTTAGAAAAGGACAAGGGATCAAGGCTAAGCTTATGCGATCACTACTGCTGAGGTTGAAGCTCTGAAAGACGTGGTGGTAGGTAATTTAATGGTTTCCTCAAGTCTAGCCAATGCTTTATTTGATTCTGGATCATCGCATTGTTTCATATCTTCCCAGTTTGCTAAGAAAAATAGATATTTCCAATTTGATTTAACAAGGGAGTTTTCAGTCAAAACTCCTAAGGGAAGTATCATTGCAACAAAGTTTTTTGAATCAGTCCCCATTAAGTCATATAAAAAATATTTATCTACTGATCTAATTGTCATACCCATGATTGAATTTGATATAATCCTTGGTATGGATTGGATATTGGACCATGATATGAAAATTTATTATAAGAAGAAGGAGGTTACAATTCTCGATGATGATGAAGAGTACCTTATCTTTAGAGCAGAAACATCACCACCTGATTCTTATCTAGATCCACCCCCAGTAGCTAAAATAAATTCAATTATTGGGGAGGAAGAGAATGAAATAACTATGGGTGAGGAAAGGAATTTTCAAAAAGAGGATGTACCTATTGTGCAAGAATATGTTGATGTGTTTCCAGAGGATTTACCTGGACATCCTCTAGAACAAGAAATTGAGTTTTCCATTGATTTAATTCTTGGATCAAGGCCCATATCGAAGACCCATTATATAATGGCCGACGTGAAATTAGTGGAACTAAAGAATCAACTAGAGGAATTGAGTAATAAGGGATTTATTCACCCAAGTGTTTCTCTATGGGGAGCCCCTGTTCTTTTTATTAAGAAGAAAGATGGATCTATGAGGTTGTGCATTGACTATAAGGAGATAAATGCTATAACAATAAAGAACATGTATCCCCTACCTCGTATTGATGATTTATTCAATCAACTTCATGGAGATCAATATTTTTCAAAGATTGACCTTCGATCTGAAAATCACCAGTTGTGTATGATGAAGGAAGACATTCCGAAAATAGCATTTCGAACTAGGTACAAGCATTAAGAGTTTACAGTAATGCATTTTGGATTAACTAATGCACCCTCTGTCTTCATGGATCTAATTAATAGAGTTTTCAAGGAATATCTTTATGACTTTGTAGTGGTATTTATTGATGATATTTTTTTATACTCAAAAAGAGACGAAGATCATGAAAATCACTTGCGCATTATTCTAAAGACTCTTATAAGAAATGAATTATATGGGAAGTTTAGAAAGTGTGAATTCTGGCTTAAGGATATTTCTTTTCTTGGCCATATTATCTCTACGGATGGAATCTATATTGATCCTTCAAATACCAAGGCAATCCAAGACTATCCAGCACCGATGAGTATAACTAAGGTACACAGTTTTATTGGTTTAGTAGGTTATTATCAATATTTCATCCAGAATTTTTTCCCGGTTGGCTAACCCATTAACAAAGCTCCCATGTAAAGGGGTTAAATTTTTTTGGACAAAAGAGTTTGAAGAATGTTTTTAAGAACTGAAGATAATATTAGTTAATGCTCTTATCTTGACTCTACCATCAGGGAACAATGGGTTTGTTATTTATAGTGATGATTCAATGAAAGGACTTGGTTGAGTACTTATGCAGAATGATAAATATATTTCCTATGCATCATGACAGCTAAAAATTCATGAGAAAAACTATCCTTCTCCTGAACTTTAGTTAGCATCTATAATCTCTGTTGTGAAAATATGGAGACACTATCTCTATGGTGAAAAATGTGATATTTATACTGATCACAAGAGTTTTAAGTATATTTTCACACAGAAAGAACTCAACATCAGGCAAAGATGATGGCTTGAACTACTCAAGGATTATGATTTCACTATACACTACCACCTGGAGAAGGCAAATAAGGTGGGAGATTCTTTGAGTAGAAAGTATCATGTAGTTTTGAATAAGATGAGAGTTGAAAGGGGTACTATTTTTATGGATCTAGTAAAGATTGATATGGGAATAACCATGGAAGGTGAAACATCAATACTTTTTCAAATGTTTGCCAAACCATCTTTACTATAAAGGATAAAGATTTCTTAGACTGGTGATGAGGAGTTTCAAAAGAAGATTAAATCTATGAATGATGGGAGATTGAGTGACTTCATATATGAATATGGAATTTTAAAATTTGGGAAGAGAATTTGTGTTCCTAGCATACCTGATCTAAAAAGGTAATTGTTGGATGATTCTCATAGCTCTAATTTCTCTATACACCCTCGGAGCACCAAGATATATAGATATTAGAAGGAACTTTTTTAGTGGGACAACATGAAGAGGGAGATTTCTGATTTTGTGTCAAGATGTATGGTTTGTCAACAAGTGAAAGATGGAAGGCAACAGCCTCGAGGATTCATGTAACCTCTTCCCATACCTGAGTGGAAATGGGATAATATTACGATGGACTTTTTCATGGGGCTACCAAAGAATCTTAGAAGTAATGATGCAATATGGTTCATTATTGATCGTCTTACCATGTCAGCACATTTTCTTGATTTAAGAGAAGATTTACCGCTTGAATGTTTAGAAAGACTGTATATTAATGAAGTTGTAAGACTTCATGCAGTACCTATATCGATTTCTTCTGAACAAGATCCCCTTTTTACATCAAGATTCTGTAAAAGTATTCAAAAATCCATGGATACTGAACTTCATTTGAGCACTTCCTACCACCCTCAAACTGATGGACAATCAGAATGGACTATTCAAACCTTAGAAGACATGATGAGATCTTTCTAACTTGAATTTCAAGGCATGTGGGATCAATATTTACCTTTGGTATAATTTTCCTATAACAATATCTTCCATTAAAGTATTCAGATGGCACCATATGAAGTGTTATATGGAAGGAGATGTCGCACACCAAATTGTTGGGATGATGTTTATGAAAGAAAACTTGTACGCCCAGAACTTGTTGAGGAAAGAATGGAAAAAGTGAAGATTATCCAAACCCACATCAAATCAGATCAAAGTAGGCAAAAGAGCTATGCTGATAATCGAAGGAAGGATTTGGAATTTCAGGTAGGATATCATGTTTTCTTAAAGGTATCTCCAAGGAAGGAAGTTATACGATTCGGTAAGAAGGGTAAATTAATTCCCAGGTACAAAGGACCTTTGACAATTCTAGAATGAATTGGGGTTGTATCCTACCATTTGGAAATGCCACAAAGTCTCTCCAAAGTTCACGATGTGTTCCACGTATCACTGTAGAGAAAATACATGTCTGGCCCAATGCATGTACTCACCTATGAGGAAATTGAAATGGAACCTGATTTGTCTTATTGTGAAGAGCTTGTCAAGATTCTTGATACCAGAGAACAAGTATTGAGAAACCAGGTGAATCGTCTGGTAAAATTTCTATGGAGAAACCATAAGATCGAAGAGGCAACGTGGGAACCAGAGGAACTTATGATGAAGAACCACCCAAATCTTTTTGTGCGGTAGTATTCTAGAAATTTTCAGGACTAAATTATTTGAAGGAGGGAATAATGTAACACCCCAAGCTTCCATGATATGTTTCCCTTTGAATAATGCAACAGTTTGTACTATACGCAACTTTGAGATTCTAACACACTGTGACCAATAAAACTAGCTGTTATGAATAGTAATACCACTTTTTGAAATTTTATAAATTTTATTTTTCAAAATGAACTTCATTTTTTAATTCGGAATATCTAAATTATCTAAAAGTTAATTTTTGGTATTTTTCTAAAAACTTTCAATTTTTGATGAATAGTGAAAACATTGTGTTATCGCTTAAAACCGACTTTTTATTTAAATAATTATTTATTTTTTTAAAATTTATTTTAGGTAAAAATATATAAATAATACCTATATAAGTTCAATGTAATTAATTGGAGTCATTTTATAATAATTTATATATATATATAAATTTTATTGAACTTTTTACTGTCTTTTACCCACCTCCTTTAAGCATTTGCAAATTTGCATAAAACTTAATTTTACCACTTCTGTGAGTTGAATTTCAAAAATCTGAGAGACGTGGTTAATATCAGTAAGTAAAATGTGGTTCAATAAGATGAAAATAATTTTTGGTCAATAGTATCTTTTGACTTTTATTTACCACAGTTAAAAGTAAATAGGGAAATTAAAGGTAAAAATGGTATCATATTTACCCTAAAACATGTCCTAATTCTATTGGATAAGTTTAATTTGACCAAAAAAACCTTATGAATAAAATATGATCCCATTTGGTCCACTTGAATTAGATTAGGACATTTATTATTATTTTATTTAAAGAAGAGTTAAAAGAGTTAAATTCAAATTTTAATAACCAAACCATTTTTAATATGGGGTTACACACAATAAAAATTAGTATATAAATATTAATTAGAACGGTAAAAAATTTCCTACATAATGGTATTTTATTTATAATTTTTAGACATTAAATAATTTAATTTATTTATGACACAATGATGATGCAGTAATTACCTTATTAATGAAAAATTAAAATAATTGATATTATAAATATCCAAATAAATGTAAATTGAGAATTATGATTAATTAAACTAAATTTATAGGTTAATATGACATTTTTTAGTTGGTTAAATAAATTTTATTCGAAGTGATAAAGTTTTTATGGCTTTCAAAAAAATCAAATACTAAATAGTGTCAAAATTGGCATAATTGAGTTTTTAAAAAAAATACTATATTATTAATGGATATAATATTCTTAAAAATATAATTTTTAGCCAAAGGACTTATATAAGGTTATATATATTAATAATTAACCACATTGGGTTCACTTGTCTTGTTATAGTAAGTTTATTAACCATATCATATAAAAATACAAAGAGACATGGTAAATGTCAAACTATTTAACTAAGAGTTAAATCTAAAAGATAAGCTTAATATGGTGACCTAAACCTATATAAAACCTATTGGTTGAGAGGTTTTAGACCCATCCCAACCTTATCCTCTAAATAATTCATTTTTATCTATTATAAACCGAAAATGATTTTATTATAAAATAATATTTCGAGCTTTTCCTAAAGTGACCCTCACCTCTCTTATAAAAGGGAACTTCCCCTTATCTTAATTTCACACCTCCAAATCCATTTGGCTTGGAAAACCCCTGACCAAATATCCTCCCAAATTTCCTCAGTTCAGCATAGAGTCCTTACTTTGATCATAAATCCAACCTATGGAGCCCTTTCGATCAACTCAAAAGAATACACCCGAAGTAGAGGTAATAATTTCACCACCCTCTTTCAAGTTCTTTTCTTCTTCAACTTCATCTTTATTTTTTGTTTCCATACCAAAATAATAAATCCATTACCTTCTACATACTTTTATGTTATTATAAATATGGTACAACCATATTCATTATTCTATCCATCCTACAAATGACAAAGTCATCATAAGTGCGTACGTACGGATTACCGTCTCCACGTTGTGGTGTAGTTTGTTATTCAAACACTTAATTATTTGGATGGGTATAATAATGAGTATAACTGATTTAAATAATAAATATAAAATTCTAGGTATTCTGTATATATGATATACCATCCAATTACATACGATTTCTCCATCAATATAATGATATTGTCGCTCGTGCGTACGTACGGATTACCGTCTCCACGAACGTGATGAGATTCATTTCCCCATCATAATCATTCAAGAATAATTTTAATTTTATGATTAAAAATAATTTTTATGAACATAATATCATTATTTATATCAATCAAATACATTTTATCCATAAAGAACATGGCTTACGTAACCAAGCATATAAAGAAAAATGAATCAGTTAACACCCAAAACGATGACACTACAGAAATATTATTAACAAAGAAATGTTAAAGGATCATATATGATATCATATTTATGTATATAGTTCTTTTATAATTTAAAAAAAATTAACTATTATACAGAAGTTTAACATACCATCGACTAAGGAAAAGTACAAGGTAAGGGTTAATTTCACAATCTATTTATTATCTGAGGTTGTTTTTACGTAAGTATCTACTAGGACCTCTTTATCATCCACATCCATTTTTTCTTAAAAATATATTTCAAAAAAATTACTATTTACTAGAATATGGCTTAAATACATGTATACCCTTATTTGACCTTATATTTTTTGAAAGGAATATTTCCGTCATTTTCCAAACAAGGTACTTTATGACCTTTTCGACAAAATTAAGGTAAGAATGTTTTTTTAAACTTATACAATGGGTGTGGCTATTTTCCACCATTACAACATCATCTAGACTTCCCTTAAAAGCTTATAATAATATTTTCAAAATAAATGTTTTATTTTATAATTATGTGACTCTTAAATGGTTTCAAAATAGAAAGAGGTATTTATTTCAAATAGTTTTCTTTTCATCTATGTCAACATTCTTTGATGGATTTTAAACTTATTTGAAGTTGATTTATTATGATAAAAATATTCCATATTTTATTGAAGTTTTTGGGATATGTTTGATTGTTGATGTGTTATTTTTAAACCATTCATGGTTTATGGTTAAAGTATTGACATTTCGTATGTTAGTTTTAATACAAATGTTTATGTTATGTTTCAACCTTTTCATATGAGGAATGTATTAGACTTAGTATGTGATGGGTGGAGCCAGCTATAGATCCTCAGTGCATCGGTAGCTCTCATGAGACAATTAGACTTGGAATTGTCTGAGGCCTTTTCCAATTTGATATATGGTTTTGGCCAAGGCCTTAATCATTTTTAGACGTCTTGGTTGAGGCCTTGAAAAAATGTTTCAGAATTTTCAGCATTATACATTTTTCTCATTATTAAAATAATAATGATGGTTCATGTGGTTATTAGACTATTATAATACTCATTAATATGTTTTATTATGGCATTATTTACTCAACTCATATTCCGGACATAAACTGTTCATGTTTCTTATTTGTAAAGGCATGTGTTTTGAATTATTCATCATGCCTAAGGTTTATGTTATCTTCCACTATATTTCTTACCCTTACTGGGCATTTAATCTCACCCCTTTCTTATGTTTCATTTTCCCAAGATATGAATAAGTTAGTTATGAGTGACTTGATGATATAATCTAGGAGGCTTGGATGTTTCTAATGGAATAAATTATTGTTGTATTTATTTTCAAGTTGTAATGTAAAACTTATGAATATATCTATTACATCCAAGGATACTTAAATAATTGGTATTTCGGACATGATTCCTTTTATCATTCCAATGTTATGTAATAATGTACTGAATCTGGGTAATTGTGGTCAAGGAATTACATTGGTGGATTCTTCTTCCTTCTCCATCCATGTGTTTCTGGATTTTCTCTCTTTGTGTTCCCATTTTTGGGTTTCAGTGCTGCTCTAAAGGATTCAATCTCTACTTATCTTATCTTTTCACCAATCCTAGTGCCTCTATGTCCTTTATTTCCCTAATATCCCTTATAATTTAGGGTTTTTTCCCTTTTTTTTCTTTCGTTCATGGAGCTTTCTATTTCTTGGGTTTCAGATTCGGTGGGTCCTTTTCTGCACACCGATTTTTGATTCTTCGTCTGGTGAAGACAACTTATAGTGTTTCACCCTCCTCATCTCCACTAATGATCTATTTAGATGCTTCATGTGATGTTTTTTCTATCTGGTTTGGTGCTCCAGTCGGTGTTCTGGAGAATGGCATTGTCTGCTGGTGAGGCCTTAGACCACATGCTCTCTACTCTAGCCTCACGATCCTTCGCTCTTATCCTAGTCAGACAGGTGCAGTGTCCTTCAAAGAGGTTTTGGGATGTGAGTTCTGAGCGGTCGATGGTGTTCCAAGCTCGTTCTTTGTCAACTGGTGAAGGCCTTATGGTGGATTCGATTGTTGTTCATTCACTGTTGATTTTTTGAGGAGTTTCTTATCGTTATTCCTGCAAAATCCTGCATTCTTCTCTACTCTGGATCTAGGTTTTCACCTTTCTCTCTGAGGTGGAGCTGAGCGGTGGTCTCCATGGTTCTTTGGGAAGTGAGTCAATGCGGGCAGATTTGGGAGATATTCGGTGATGAAAAATTGATCATCGATGGTGAGTTCATCTTCAGTGATGTTTTCTATGGTGGTTGGTAGTGAACTGACTGTTGGTGTTTGTGTGATGCGGACTGGCTGGTTCATGTCTCGAGTTGTTAATGATGTGTTGTTGTTTGAATTTGAAACATGGTGTGTGGATATGGTTCAAGGCGCTGTTATGTTGGTGCTGTTTGAATTTTTTTGAATTTTGAAATCCGTATTGTGAATTATGAGGCTTCACTAAATGTTTCTATATGGTTCCCACATTTGAATAAAGTGGATTTTTAATAAAAATTAATTTGGATTAAATCTCAAAAATTATCAACTCATGGGCATTCTCCATTCACTTCCAATTCTTGAGTGGAAGTGGGATCATGTGACAATGGATTTCATGATGGGGTTATCAAAGACACCCTAAGGTAGTGATGTGGTATGGGTTATTATAGACCTGTTAACTAAAGTTTCACATTCCCTACTAATTGGAGAGACCCATTTAGTTGATGAACTAAGATATTTATATGTATGGGAGATGATACATATTCATGGTGTTCCATGGAGTATCATTTCTTAATGGGATGTCTTATTCACATCTCAATTCTAGTAGGGATTTTAAAATACACTTGATACTCTAGTGTATTTGACTGCAACATAACATCCTTAGACCATTTGGAAGTTTTAGTGTACTATACATATTTTGGAGTACATTTTGTGAGTGTGTTTAATATATTTTAATGGTTTGTGGGAGACTTATCTCACTGTAGTCGAGTATACTTATAATAATAGTTATCAAGAATCTATTCTAATGGAACCTTTTAAGGCCTAGTATGTAAGGTAATTTCATTCACCTCTATGTTGGATAGAGGAAAGGGAGTTGGCTATTGTTGGACCGAGTCTCTCCTTAGAGACATCAGAGAATATATGGTTGATCCAAAATAGGATGGAAACTACTCAGAGCATGAAACATTCATATACAAACTAGGGAATTCACACTATTGAGTTTGAGGTAATCAATCGGGTCTTTTTATGAGTGTCTCTACATTTGGGACACCATCATATTTGGAGGAAAATAAATTCATTACCTAGGTAATGGGGCCCTTTAAGGTTTTCAAGAGGGTTGGTATAGTGGTATACATATTATAACTTTCTTAGAGTTTATATATTATACATGATGTATTTCATGTATCTCAACTCGGGAATACCATCCAGATCCATCTCTTATGATCAATTTCAAGGATGTAAAGTTAGAGTCGAATGTGTAATTAAAGGAATGAATGATTCATGTCATATATTAGAGAAAGAAGTCTCTTTTTTTGTAAGATATTTCCATGGGTGCACATGTAGTGTAAATACAGGTGTAGTTAGGAGGATACTTGGGAGTGAGACTTTGATATGTGGGTGTGGTGGACGGAGTTTTTCACTGATGAGGCTTGGTGATGTTCAAAGACACGTCTCAAATAAAAAATATCCTATGATGGAGATATTGTAATACACTTTTGAGGTATGAATTCAATTTATTTTCTATTAAACCCTATGTATTTTGGTATTTTCTGGGTCTTGGAGGGGTTGGAGGTGACTCAGACTCATGTTTCAAGGAAATGGTCTAGTGATAAAAGAATCCACCAAGTATAATATTCCCTCTATAATTCTAATAAAATCCAACCAGACTTATGATGGGGGAGGCAATGGTTATCGCCGCTGCTAGAGGGAGTCCATTAGGGATGAAACAAAACCCCACTAGGGCTACTAGAGTTCAAGTGGGTTCCCAAAAGAGTTTTTATGGGGCCAATTATATTTTTAAAAAATATATTTAAATTAATTAAATGAGTTTAAATGTTATAACATGATGATTTTCCTCAATTCTTTCCCAGACAGCAGTGCACCTACCTTATCCCTCTCTTTATCTTCATTTTTCTCTTTCCAAGCTTGTATCTCCATCATTCATCATTGGATCAAAGTGTCATATATCATAGGGGAGTTCCATGGGTAAGGTCACCACTCTACTTGCTTATATTTTTGGGATTCCTAATTTTTTTGTTGTGTATCAGTGGCTATGCCTTAATTTGGTGTTTTTATCTGGTTTTCTGATATCGATCATTTTAAGCCGAATAATCTAGGGATCTTTGATGAGTAGGACCTTGTTAGTTCCAGGTAAGTGGTACTTAACTAGTCATATGGTTTTATGCTCATTTTATGTGGTGTGTGGTATGAAATCTCACCTCCTGTGTGTAATAGACATATAATTAATTTTTAATGTTTTCCTTTAACCTGGTTAAGTGGATTAAGGATGTTTAGGGCTGCAATATACCCTCGTGTTGTTATACCTTGATGTAATGGTCATTGATGGCCATGTACTTGACTTAAAGTGTATTAGAATTTATACTTATAACAAATTACTTTGAGCTATGATATAATTAACATGACTATTATTTTGTTCCTTTTATCCTCCTTGGACTAGGGAGAGATATGGAATAAAGAAGGGAAGACATGGGATTAACCTATATTGGACTAGTGAGTTTCCCTATAGACTTTGGCTAGTTGAAAATGGGTGGGTTATTCCTTGATTATGTGCATGGGTGTTTTAAAATTTCGAAGATTACCTAGATATAATTTAAAGAGTGTTTGATGATATGCCAAAATTAAGGAGAATTTTTTATATCATGATGTTAATTTTTTTTCATTCCACTTTGTGATCTTGGTTATTCTTAAGGTATGATATTCCCTTTATGCCAATGATGGATACATGTGGGATGAAATGACCTTTATTTGTATGACTTATATTATGAGGAATGTTATTCTTATTATTTAATATGTTTGTGTCTAAGAAGTTGTGCCCATGGTAATGGGATGTTACACCTAACTATATATTATTTTCCTTAGAAGTATTATATAATACTTATAATGTGATGCTTCCAAGGAAGGAGATGAGATGTCTGTATGAGAATAGCTATGGTGGGACGTGATACCCCCTCTCTTATAAAGTGGATCAAGACTATGGATGATTTTATTCTTCTTTTGATTATGCCTATGTCTAGGGAGGTTATGTACTCTCTTTAATAATGTTAATAAGATATGATTCTAGCTTGTATATATTGGATCAGGGATGTTATTCCCATGGTTTTGACTGTATTATCAAGATATATTTCCTATAAAATGATGATAATTATATCATAGGGAAATTATTCCCACTATTCTAGATACGTTATTGGGATGCATTTCCCTCATATTGAATATATAATGGGATGTCTTTCCCATTTATTATGACTTTGGGAATGATTCCAATTTATGTGATATTCTTAGAGACACCCTAGAACTATCTGAGGCAAGTATTGATCACATTCGGGTGGTTGTGTATCACTCATGGTTATGACATGTTTATTTTTACTTTCATTATCTATTTACCTTTATTTATGAGCATAACATATTGTACATGTACTTGCTTATATTGGACTTGTTTAGGGACACCATTGGTGGTGGCCTACTAATTTATACTCAAACCCTTCTTGGGGGCCCTGGCACTCGAACGTACTTTATGGTTCTTGATCCAGGTAGGGACAAGGGATAAGCTATCAATGGTTGAGTTTTGGATCTTGGTAAGAGTGAGGAGATGGATCCAAGAATTTACTCAACATTAGTTTCACTATCATCTCAAGTCTTATGAATAATTTTGGGTTGTATAGTATATGATCTACCTATAGAAGATCCTGTTAATACTTGTATGATTGTGTGAAAATATTGAAACTCTTTTTTTAAAATCATGGGAGTTTTTATTTATTTACTAATGGCATATAGATGTGATATACACTTTATTTTATTTTATTTTTTTATTATTGTCAGATAGTATAAATCTTATAAGATTCATAATTATTAAAAAAAATATAAGTTATTAAATTTTAACATTAGATATTATTAGAGAATGAAGTTTGAATATAATGTTCAAATATTAAACATAAGGATTATGGATCCTAATATCACTATTATCCAAACAATATTTCTTAATAAATTTAATCTCACTAAATGAGTTTAGTGGAAGGATTTTATTAGATGACTATATGGAGATGTAATAAGTTTTGTAGAGTTGTGCAGCTAGTGTTACATATGATATAACAAGTTTAACTAGACTAATAAAATATAGAAAACATGTGTCCTTATGGGGAATTTTCATATTAGATATAATAAATATTAACACTTATGTATGATTTTGTTAATATTATTAAATAAGCTTTAGAATATATGAAATGTATCATGTTATACAAAATATACCTCTATTTTATCATTCATTCACATGGGTTTTATATTTCAAGGGATGGGATGATAATTAACCCCTAAAAGCATGACTTTTAGTTATATTCAATTTATTTTTATCATGTAGATTCATGGTATGTGACAAAATTTAATGATTAGTATGAGTTAGGACTCATATAGTGATATGAAGTTTCACTCATGAGGCACAAAATGTGTTTTTTGAATTTGATGGCCAAATGTATATATTGCATGGAATGCCATAAATTGTGGAATCAGTATAATAAGGGTGTATGATTAATAATAATCATTATCACCAAATATAAAACCCTTGATATGGGGATATACAAGTTTTATATCATATTTTTAAGTTATTAAAATGTTTTTGTTGATTTCAGAAAGTTCTTGATGATTTCTAAAAAATAATTGTAGGTATTTTGGAGGGTGCGTAGTTAGTGCACGGTTAGGGGGAACCATGCAGATCTCTTGGGTAACCATGTGAGAGTTTCTAGATAGGAATATAGTTATTTCATGGTTTGGACAAACCATGTGGTAACCATGCGGTTATGTCTGCTTTTGGATAGTGCTAATTCACATGGTTTTCCAAAACATTTGATCAACCATGTGCATCATTAAAGTGTTCTAAAAATTAGGTTTTTAGTACAACTTTCCTCCCAAAACACTCATTATTTTTCCTTTGGTAAGGGATATCAAACAATGGGGTTCCTTTGGGAGATTTTGGTGATTCATTTCCTTTTAGAGCTTCTTATCTTGCATTCTTGGAGGTTTCAACCTAGGAATTAAAGGTAAGGATGCTTCTTCTTCTTCCTCATATTTTTTATCTCATTTTTTCTTGGGGAAAACCCTGGTATGGGGATTCTATGCTCTAATCTAGTGGTTAGCATATAATCTAATGGGTATTTTTTTCAATGATCATCATGAGGGTTTCTGTATCCCAAATCTATGAAGGTGTGATGTGATTTAATCTTGGAAACTTTATTCAAGGTATGTGGATTCTCTCTCTCTTCACTTTCTCCAAGAACATGAAATCTTGGATTTATAAATTAAATGTTTATATTTTTTTATAGAAAACCTTATTGAATTTTTGTTATAAAAATTTCAATGCTTTACTTTTTTGATACTATGAAATTATGGGTGTCACCCATAACATGTTTGATTAAATGTGGAAAATAAAAATTGTTCTATTTATGTAATGTTTGGTGTGACACTCAAGCATAGACATGGTAGGTGTGAGTTCATGTTGCATATACACGAGGAATTTTTGGTTTGTAATTTTCTACCAGTGTTGAGGGGGAACATTATTGCATCTCCTAGTGACGAATTGAGTTTTTAAGTATACGCTTTCCACTTGTGAGTTAGGACTGTTCAAAAGAGGGATGCATGCATGGGTGTGTGACTTCTAGATTGGGTATACCTTGTGGAAATTATTGTTTACACTGCCTGTTTAGATTAAATTTTGTTAAAAAATACTTGATATTATTTATTCCTTATTTTATATTAAAATTTTATCTAAATTTTTCTTTTCCTAGTTGAATTTGTGGTAATTATTAGGGATTGCCTACTAAGTTGATATACTGACCCCCTATATATAAAGATTAGGGCATGTGAAGACATGTTTTATTGATATAGGTAAGGGGAATACCTTATAAATTACTTGTGAATCATCATAATGTTGTGATCATGGGTGATGGGAGACAAATCTTGGGATTTGGTCAAATCCTCATGTTTATAGTAGTTCTACCTTGTCACCCTAAGTCTTGCATGTCTTCAGATTTTTGGTTTCTTGTTTTGTATCATATTCAACTACTAATTTGATATTGTCCTATTATTTTTTTATATTGAGGTATATTGTTTTACATTAATGAATCTTATAATGTCTCACCATTGCCAACGAACTTGTACCCTAGTGCTACAGGCTCCTGCTTGGCATCCAAAATACCCAGGATCAAATCCGGGTAGGGGCAAATTTCTGGGTACTATAGCAGTACTATAGCAGGGCATTGTAGCAGTACTGTGTAGCGGCAGACTATAGCAGCAGCGGTACTATAGCGGCAGAGGGATTGTAGGAGGTACTGTAGCGGCGGCTATACTGTAGTAGGTACTATAGCAGTGCGGGTACTTTCCCAAGTACTGTTCACCGAGGGGTCCATTGGGCCAAAAAATGGGCTTCCAAGCCTTGTATTCAGGCCACTTGGCCTTGGGCCTTTGGGATATGTAATGGGTCTCCCTCTACCCAGTCTAAAGAGGTATTTTCTTTAAATAATAAATTGAGGCTTCGGCCCCAACCTTTTTTTATAATGTCTCACCATTATTATTTATTATAGTTTATTTTTTTATGGGAAAAACATCCCTCACATTTTAGAAAAGCACTTAGAATTTATTATTGTAACATCCCACCGCCCTAGATGATTGTCGGTCACCACTTTACCTCAAGTGCACCTCCCAATATACCAGAGGATTTAGACTAGAATAAAGGTTCTAAGAAGGTATTGTGGGGAGAATATACCCCCTATATCAGAGTAAACAATAATAAAATAAATAACAAAGTATCAAGAAGAAACCATATTTATTAGAGTGCACAAATAAATGACCATCCAAAAATAATAATATTAGATGTGGTATCATACATAGAGACATAAAATATTGATCTCACCCTAGAATGGTCACATATATAGAATAAAAATAAAAGTAAAATATCAAAATAGAAGTACAGGAGGCACTAATACAATCCATGATCCCCACCTCATCCCAAACTCCAACTCCCATTAAAGTTTCTCTAGATTGATCATGCAATCTCAGGACTCATCCCATCATGTTCCTATAGCCAAGTGAGATTCTACTTAGGTACCCCAGTGTAATGGCATCTCAGGTAGTGCATGAGTACATAAATCAATAAGGCATCACTAATTTTTCCTCATACTATATCGGCAATGTAGTGATATATGCACATGATATTCTTAAAATAAATAAATAAAGTGTTGAAAAATACAAATAAAACCACTAAAAATACCAACCTAGGCCTGATTTTGGAATGTATCTGAGCATATCAATTGGATTGTGCCAACACATGTACCAAGTACCACCATGTCAATCCTTAGGTTCATGACCCCAATCAACCATACCTACTTCATCTAGTTCCAGGGTGTCTTTGAGAACATCGTAATAACTATGTCTCCCAATATAATAGACTCAGGTCTCCTTGGTATATAGATAAGTATCATGGACCTCCCTTACTGGAGTTTTCTTAGCCCGGTCATAATCCCGTAAGTATCACAAACCTAGGGAATGATCTTAGAAATATCCATCTCAGTATTTTGGATCAATCTCAAGCACCAAATCCATGGAAGCCCCACTAATAGTATCACAGTTCTCCCTTACGGGATTTTTCTCATCCAGTAGTAACATGGACCTCCCATATGGGAGTTTTCTCAACAAAGGGGGTTAGACCATAAGTATCACATACCTCCCTTAGGTTATTTTTCTCATCCAAGTGCCACAAAATAAAACACCACCTCTAGGGAGTTATTTATACATAAATAAAAGAAATCACCTAGGAAAATTTTACCATACATAAATAAAAGATCTCTTCTATGAGAATTTTCCATTCTTACTAGACCACCCCGAAGTCATAACCAAGAAAAATAAATAAATAAATAAGAAACAAGGGTCAGTTGATGCCTAAAATGAAATCACTAATCATACCCAAGAACACCCTCTTACTGTGGTCAAACCTCATTAGGGAAACCACTAGGTCCCCTAGGTCATCACAAAATGGGGGTACCCCACTTGGTGACCCTATTCCTGGTCAATTATCAGGTCATCTCCCATCTCACATAGGGTATCATGCCCCCTGGAGAGGTCATAGTCATAGCACATCCTCATAGGCCTCATGGGCAAGCCTCACTAGTGATAGTCTCGAGAGATTTCTCAAGGCCCATCTTCATGTCTAGGGTCACTCCAGGAAAATAAAATCACCCAACCCATCTATAATATGCCTATAATCTATCTAAATAGTTAAAAAACATTTCAAGTGTCCTCACCCATCTTACTAGGTTCATCCATATCAAGTCACATTACACCCCCTCTTAGAGGTGTCTAGGTTTCTGGGTATCCTCTCAGTCTAGGCCATGAACATCTGTGGTTTAAGCATAAAGATAGATCCCAAGGTCCCCATTGGCCTTGAAACTTACTCATTTCATCCCAAAAATTTTACATAGGTTAAACAACTTAAATTAATTTACCATTCAATTTAAATTACCTAAACAATTTAAATTAAACCCTTTAATTTAAAGTAATCATGACTATAAATTACTTAAGAAAAGGCCAATTCCATTAGTGGTGGTCCACATAGTTCATGTGTCATAAAAACATACACTGAAACCATAAGTCAAGTACTAAGGACCACTAACCTTATTTCAAGGCTTTTCCATTTAGTCCCCATCCTAAAAACCCACTAGTCAAGCTCGTTCAAGTCTTGTATCTTCTCATCCAGCCATCATATATCCATCTGAGGACCTAACTCACATCAAACATCCAATAATTAATTATAAACCATTTATAATTAATTATTTAATTTATTTAAAAAAAAATCAATTTATTATTTAATTTAATAATGAATAATTTCTTAAAACTCACTAGTCGATCTTGTCACATTGAAACCATAACCAAACACACTCAAACATCCCATGGTTCTCCCAACCCCATTTCAAGAAAAATACCTAACACGTTTCATAAATATATTAACCAAAATAATTTAATTTAAACCAAAAATCTTAAAAAATAACTATAGGGGAATACCTCACTAAAACAGAACACGGTGATGAGAAATGGTTGTATTGGGATTCCCTCTAGCTAGGCTGCATGAAATCCCCATCGATTGAGGTAATCTTCAACATGATATAGTGAAAATTTCAAAAAAAAACTAAATGAAATCAGACTATAATTAGGGTGGATCAAATAAAAATAAAATATAAAAGGAGAGGAGGAAGTATCTAGCTGTCGAAATCATCAAATCACACCCAGAACTGCCCAAAATAGTGGATAAAGGATGGAGGGGGATCTTTGGTTGAGTCCCTTTAAGTATTCCATGTCCACTTGAAGAAAACAGGGTGGTTTGAGCCACATTTTAAAATAAAAAACATATCGGGTCACTTTCACAGTGTTAGAGCATGCTTCACACCATGACTTTTCAAGAAAAGCTCATGAATCCATCTTTAATGCCCTAAATCACCCCAACACACCCCATGAAACATATTAATGGTGTAAATGATCTATTCACGCCATTAATGGACTAAAACTACACCTTTCCATATCTCAGTCCCCCTTACACTCCTCTGAAACTCACCCAAACCCTTAGTATATCCCTCAAACCTTAAACTATGTCCAATAATGCATTTTTTAGACATTAAAAATCTCAAAACATCAATCTAATTCTCAAGTATAAAAACAAACTACCCACCATATCAAAAAATTTAAATTCCCCCAAAAAATTTATAATTCATCCAGAAATGAGGTATTACAATCTCCTTACCATAACACTTCTCATACTTAATAAGTCTCAGTGGTTATCCAATTATAAATCTTGATCTACCTTGTAAATAAATCCATGCTCAATTCATCGTGTTTAACCCAGAATATCAAATGAGATTCTATTACACAACTTCAAACACAAGGCACATAATTTATCAAAAACCAAGTTATTACTTCTATCCATCACCTAAACCTCTAGAAAATGCTACACAAAATACATATTTCATGAGACACCACTGTGTCATCAACCAACTCATTAATGGTTGAGTTACCACCTTCCACCATATATAGGGTCACCATAGATCCACACTACCTACCATCAAAAAGAGATACATGTGCAGGCCTAGTTGATTACAATTCCACTATGTACTTATATGTGAAATCTCCATATGATAAGTTTATAACACCTTAAACAACTAAGTCTTAATTGGTGCTACAATCACATGCTATCAGGCCTATATTTCATGTGAATCATACATGTTGAAAATGATTCATGAGATGCCTTTTTCATCTTCAATCTAAGATTCAAATCCAGTAATGTATTGTTTCTAATACCAAGATCCAAAAAACAATATAAATCATAAATCTAAACATCATGTGCATCGAAAAAAGTGAAAATCATATAACTATAACATCGCATATCAAGAAAAGTAATCTCGAGCCCCTAGTAACTAGGACTTCCTACCAGAATAGATGATCAAGATACACTAGTCCAGTATCCATCACAGACTCTAACACATTCTTATCTATGTACTACCATATCCCAAATAGTAATACAAATAAAATTTGCTCTAATGCCACTTTGTAACATCCCAATACCCCAGGCCACTAATCAGTGCCCAAAATGGTAGTAACTACTATACCTCAGGCATGCCTCCCTATATTCCAGAAGTTTTTAACTAGAAGAGAGGGTTTGGGAAGGCATCTTGAAGAGACTATACCCCCCATATCAGAGTGTGCAATAATAAAATAAATAAGCAATTATCAATAAAAATCCATGACCATTAATGTACGTAAATAAATAACCATCCAATAATAACAATATAAGGTGTAGTAGCATATATATAGACATACAATCCCAATCATTCAGTGGGTCAATCACATATGTATAATAAAAATAAAATAAATGTAAAAGTCCAAAATAGAAGTATAGGTTTATCTACTACAATCTACAAGCCTCACCTCATCCAAAACTCCAAATCTAATATGAGCTACTCTAGATTGACCATGAAATCCTAATCCACATCCCATCCTATGCCTACAACCAAATGATATTCTGCTTGGGTACCCCAGTGCAATGGCAGACTAAGGAGGGTGTGAGTACATAACTCGGTAGGAAACCACCAATGTGTTCCCATACTATACCATCAATGTAGTGATATATCAACATGAAATTCTCAAAATATATCAAAAAACTATGGAATAAAATAAATAAAACCACTAACAATACCTACTTCTGACTGATTCTGGAATGCCTCTGAGCATGTTATGTGGACTGTGTCAACCCATGTACCATGTACCACCATGTCAATCCTTAGGTCTGTGACCCCAATTGACTATACCTACTTCATCTAGTGTCAGGGTGTCTCTAATCAAGCTGAGATGACCATACCTCCCAATATAATAGACTCGGGTCTCCCTAATATATAGATAAATGTCATAGACCTTCCCTATGGGTGTTTTCTTAGACCTAACATAAGCCTGTAATTATCAAAAACCTAGGAAATACTCCTATAAAGCTCTATCCCAATATATTAGATCAACCCCAGGATCCAAATCCATGATATCCCTAATAGTAGTATGATAGACCTCCCTTATGATATTTTTCTCATCCAATGTAATTAGCCCATAAATATCATGGACCTCCCTTATGGGAGTTTTCTTAGCTTGGTACCAAAAAATAAAACCTTGCTACTAGGGTGTCTTACATACATAAGTAAAAGACTAGTCCTATAAGAATTTCCTAGAAATAAATAAAATAAAACATCTATGGGAACTTTCTATTCCTACCAGACCACCATGAGGGAATATACCATGTCACATCAATAAATAAAGGATAAACAATTTTTGGTCGGCACCTAACCTGTCATCACGAATCATACCTAAGAACACCCTCTCACTAGGGTCAAACCTCATTGAGGATCCCACAGAATTCCCTAGGTCAGCACAAAATGGTGGAACCCCACTCAGTGTAATGACCCAAAATTTTGAATAACATTTTCTTCCTAAATTTGTGTGTTATTTCATTTTATACTCTACAAAATATATCCTTTAATTAATGAAGTGATATCGTTGGGTTTCGTCTGTTATATGACCATTGGTCAATATTACCGTTGGAAACTAAACTCATAACGTTACAATTATTGTTTATAAATACAAGTGATCTTGGTTAATTAATAAAGAAAAAAAGAGTCGATGGCCTCATCCAGTAGACTCGGGTTGTATGAAGCACATCCGTTAGAGCTTGGGAAGGAGGTAGCTTCTCTGGGATTTGCTCTGGACCAAGCCCAAGCTGAGCTTCAACATGTGAAGGTTGGACGGAATCATCTAAGGGAGAAGTTCAAGCTGATAGAAATCACCACTCATGCAATGTTGTCTGAGCAGCCCCAAGATTCTATCACCATAGCACACCTTACACTTAGGTTCTATACAAGTGTTATAAGGGGCTATGTAACGAGGCCTTAGATACTTTTTTTGTAATCCCTTGGTATAAATAAAATTTTTATTTCTTCTTATGGTATAATTTTTGAATTTCAAATGTCTAGATAAATATAGGATGAATTTATAGAAGTTCCATATTACTAATGAGTTTTGGAAAAAAGGGTATTTTAAAATATTTATGTAAACTATAAATAATTAAAAATATAAAATTATTTTCAAAAAAATGGTCATCTAAAGTTGTGACCAGTAATAAATTTAGAGTCTAATAAGATCATCTTAATTTTTAGTGAATAGTAAAGTATGAATAGTAACATACCCTTATGAATAGTAATTAATAGTAAATCAGCCAAAAAATAGAAACTTCACTATTGGATGTATAAATACAATTTAGACCTCTTAAAAGTGAAAAAACAATCATAGTATATGTTTTGTTATTTTTTGACGTCATAAATATTTTATTTACAATTTTATAATTAATTTAATAATTTAAAATGAAAATTTATTTTCATAAAATTTAATCATAAATTTTTAATTTATTTTCTTATGGTTATACGATAATTTTATGGGACCTTGATTACTTTTTTAATGTGTTACAAAATAAGTTTTAGTTTTAGAGTCGTTTTTTCTGAATAAATAATGATTTTATATAAAAATTAAATTAAAAATATTTATAAAATTATTTTCATAAAATGGATTTCATTTTTTGAATTCAAAGAATCGATATTAGGTTATGGTAAAGTTTTGGGATTATTCTGAAACAATTGAATTTTCGGTGAATAGTAAAAATACGGTTTTATGTTTCGGGTGTTTAATGACATCATTGATGATGTAATCATGATGTAATAAATCTTGTCAACTTTTTAACAGTAATATATTTTATGAGGTGTCCCAAGTGGACAATACCATGGGAAAATACCATAGGCAAGCCCATGGTTTTGTAAATACCAATGATGAGGTGTCCCTTGGAAATTAATTAAATATTCCATCTCTTTACCTATAAATACCAAGTAATTACCTCATTCATTTCATTCCAAAAACCTACTAAACTAAGCTATAGTATTTTTACCTCCAAATTAGTCCTCATAACGTTCCCTCAAAACCCCCAAGGTCCCAACCTTCAAGATTTTGAAGTTACTCTTCAAGGTAAGGGAACATTTCACCCTCCTCTTTTAAGTCATGACTTCCTTTATGTTATGTCTTCTAGTTTTTATTTAATTATGTGGGGGTATATTCTTATATATCTTTATTACTATAAATTTCATTTAAAATTTATTATAGACCCTTTCCAGTCTCATCAACTTATTTTTATGAATTATAGGTGACACTGTTTGGCTGCAGAATTTTCGTAAAAGAAATCGCATTTTCTCTTTTCTTTCAAGTTTCCTTTTCATGTGGTGTTTCATTCCATACCATGATATTATTTCTTTTTATTATGTAACTATAATTTAAGGGATTCATTTATTTATTATATACCCTTTTCCCTACTTTTTTTATTGTTTTCTAAAACCATGTTATATAGCTGTTATGTTGCAAAAATTTTGTCTCAAAATATCTCTCTCTTTTTCTCAAAAAATTATCTTGTTTTATTTATCTAAAACCCAAATATATTTTCATTTCTAGAGGTATTAATCAAGACATAAAATTGATCTATTTTATTTTATAATCAACATACATGAAACTCTCTTTCCTTTTCCAAGGGTTATAAAAGACATAACGATCATGTTTCTAAGCACTTTTAAAACGTCACGATTTTAAATTAAAACCCATTACTTTTACTCTCTATGGAATATTTATGAAATTTTTGATTATAATATATGTGTATCACATGAATATAAAGAAATATTAAGGGTTCACCCTGATAGAACTCCAATTCATTAGGTAAATAATTTAATCTCTAGATATGACAAGTTTCATGACGCCTTGGTGAATGACCTTGGTAATTTTTATGACACCTTAGGGATGAACCTTGGTGATATGTTCATGAATATATAAATTAAATGTTTTAGCCATATATCCATGTTATTTTTCATGTTATTTATATTATGATATTCCTATACTTCTTTTTCACTTGTCTTTATGTTTTTTATCAAGTTCTTATTCATTTCATAAGTAAACTGATTCCCTTGCTTATTTTACTGGGCCTTCTGCTCACCCATTCCTTTGATTTATGTCTCCAGGTTATGAGATGAAATAATTGTACTTAGGAAGAAATTATTATGAATCCCTACAAGTGGATTAGAATAATGTTTTATGTTTTCATGTTTTATGTTTTATGTTCCTGATTTCCAAGACACTAGACTTTAAAGATCCTCTGTTTGTAAAATGTAATGAAGAGTTATGTAATAAAAGGCAGGATGACATAGTTGGTATCAAAGGTAGGTTTAGTTATTTATGTAAATTAGGCTATTAAAACATTAGGAATAACCCTATAGAAAAGTTTAAATATAGAAATACTTCTTGGTATTTTGGTGAGTACTGAGTAATTGGTTTATCAAGAAAATACATCCCTGTATGGATATGAGCAGGTAGAGGCAGCTCTGGAACAGATGTACCTAGGATTGAAAACTCTAACAAGGAGTTTTGGGCTTGAAATAGGTTATCCTGGTACATTAAAATGGCCCTTTTTGCACTCTTGGTTATGACACTCCCAATGGATCTGTTTGGTTAATCATAAGCTTTTTATGAATCATTATGAAGGATTTATATAGAAATGTAATTGTTTAAAGCATGAAGTTTTAATACATGAAATACTTTATAGTTTAAATATTCATAAATGAAATAATCTTCTCAATAAGGTTTTATTCTTTTATAAAATGGTGGGAAATGGGAGGAATTGTGCAAATGGTTACCTCAATAAACCATGTGCTGACAGCCCTCTAATGGAATACAGAATGGAAACTTTCATGTGAATGATGAACCAACTGACTCAAGTTATGGGAAATAACTTGAATCAAGCTGAGAGACCAACCTCACCACTAAGGTAACAACTTTATATTGAATCCTTTATTCGTCAATGACTACTAACCTTCAGTGGATCTACCGAACCATTTATTGTTGAAAAGTGGATCAGCTCTATCGAGAAGATATTTTTTGTGATTCGTTGTTTTGAACAAGAGAAGGTTACCTTGGCTGTTTATCACTTAGAGGGATAAGTTGATCAGTGGTGGGAACTGATTAAAAACACAAGGCCAAGAGTGGAAGATGAAGTTTTTGAGTGGGAAGATTTTAGGGGGATATTCTTCAACAAGTATTTCCCTCGATCGATGAGAACAAGAATGGTGAAGGAGTTTCTCGAGCTGAAGCAGAAGGAGAATGAATCTGTGGGAAGCTACGAGATGAACTTCACAAGGATGTCATGTTAAACCTACATCTTTGTCATGGATCCAAATGGTAAGGTTGATAGATTATTTTGTGGACTGAGACCTCATCTACGGAAGAATCTAGCCAACCGAGATTATGATAGCTATGAGGAGATCGTGTGAAGTGCGATGAAAGTCAAACTGGAGTTTGGTGAGACACAATGGTCTCATAAATCCAATGAAAAGAAAATATCAATAGATCCAAGATTAGGGAGGATTTTCAATCAGGGAAGAGGATATAAGCAAGTAAAATGTCTCACGTGTAATAAATGTGGGAAGAAGCATTCAGGGAACTACCTGTTAAGGAGTGGGAAGTGCTGCAAGTTTGGTAGAGATGGCCACATTGCGTGGAATTATTGTAGAGAGGTGAAGCCAAAACTTCCCAACACTAATGAAAAAGGAAATATGGTGTAGGCCCTACCTAATGTCCAATGCTATAAGTGTGTACATCTTGGGAACTTTTCCAATTACTGTCCAAATATGAGGGTAGTGGAGAGGAATCACCATCAGCCTTAGCAATGGACAAGGGAACAAGGTCGTACTTTTGTAATCACTACATCTGAATTTAAAGCACAAAATGATGTGGTGGCAGGTACACTTGTTGTTCTCTAAAATCTAGCAAGTACTTTGTTTGATTTTAGTTCTACGCATTCCTCTATTTCCTCAAAGTTTTTAAAGAATTTAGAATGAAACCCCAATTTTCTAAAAGTGGAGTTATCAGTCAAGACTCCTAGTATTTACTTTATTGAGCACAATCTTATTGCAAATCTATTAGTTATTACCATGTTGGAATTTGACATTATACTAGGGATGGACTGGATCTCAAAGTATAATGATAAGATCAAATGCTGAAGCAAGGAAATCTTAGTAGTCTTGAATGGAAATCCTACAGTTATCTTCCAAGGAGAGATATCACAACCTGATCTTTGTCTAGAAGAACCTCCTATATCCTTCTTTATGGAGTTTATTGGTGAATAAGAAGAAGGAAATGCGAGTTTGAGGATAAAAAATGTCCCCATCGTCTAGGAATACGTTGAAGTTTTTCCTGAGGAGTTACCTAGACCTCCCCCAGAAAGAGAGGTAGAGTTCACCATTGAACTCATACCTGGATCCCATCTGATTTCAAAGACCCCATATAGGATGTAAAATGTAGAGTTGTAGGAGTTAAACAAGAAACTCCAAGATCTTTTGGATAAGGGTTTTATCTGACTGAGTGTTTCTCCTTGGGGAACACCAGTTCTATTTGTGAAGAAGAAGGATGGATCGATGAGGCTATGCATTGATTATAGAGAACTGAATGGGATCACAGTGAAGAACAAATACCCTCTTCCAAGAATTGATGACTTATTTGACCAACTTCATGGATCTCAATTCTTCTCTAATATTGATCTTAGATCTGGTTATCATCAATTGAGGGTGAAGAAAGAAGATATTCTGAAAAATTTATTTCGGTCAAGATATGGGAATTATGAGTTTGTTTTTATTCTCTTCAGACTGACTAATGCACCTGCTATTTTTATGGATTTGATGAATAGAGTATTTAAGGACTACCTTTATAACTTTGTGGTAGTTTTTATTGATGATATTCTGATATATTCCAAAATTCATGAGGATCATGAGGGTCATCTAAGGGTTATTTTTCAAACTCTACGAAAGGAGAGGCTTTTTAGGAAGTTCAGCAAATGTGAATTATGGTTACAAAAAGTTTCTTTCTTGGGGCATATTATTACCAATGAAGGAATCATAGTTGACCCTACAAAGGAAAAAATTTTAGAGGAGTGGCCTCAGCATACAACGATAACTGAGATTCATAGTTTCCTTGGATTATCAGGAATTATAAGAGGTTTGTGAAAAAAAATTCATGAATTTCTAATCCATTAACCAAGTTAACTCAAAAAGGGGTCAATTTTATCTGGACAAAGGAGTGTGAGGAAAGTTTCCAAGAGATGAATAAGAGATTGGTTACTACACCTATGTTAACTCTTCCCTCAAGTGGAGAAGGATTCATTATTTTTAGTGATGCATCTCTGAAAGGGCTTGGGTGCATCCTCATGAAAAATGACGAATTCGTTTCTTATGAATCTCGATAGTTGAAGACTCATGAAAAAAACTATCCTATGCATGATCTGGAGATGGTTGCACTCATTTTTGCTCTGAATATATGGAGGCACTATCTTTATGGGGGGGAATGTGATATATACACATACCACCAAATTTTGAAGTATATTTTCACACAAAAGGAATTGAACATGAGATAGATAAGATGGTTGGAACTTCTCAAAGACTATGATTGTTCAATTCATTATCATCCCAAAAGATCAAACAAAGTTGCTAATTCATTAAGCAGGAAAGAACCAATTGTTCTTTACATGATGAGGATTCAAAAAGATCCTTTGATAAATGACCTAGTAAATCTAGACATGGGAATTATAAGGGAAGGGACATCATCAACCCTAACCCAAATGATTTCTCAACCGTCATTACTAGAGAAGATCAAGAAAGCTCAGAAAGAATATCCTTTATTACAGAAGAAGTTTGAGGCTATGAAGGATGGGAAGTTTCCTGAGTTCAATATTGATCAATAAGGTGTACTGAAATTTTGTACAAGACTATGTGTTCCATATATTCTGGAAATAAAGAATGATTTGATGGATAAAGCTCATAGATCTACTTTCTCTATACATACTAGAAGAAAAAAAATGTATAGGGACCTTCGTGATCATTAATGGTGGGATAATATAAAAAGGGAGATTACTGATTACACTTCAAGGTGCCTGGTATATCAGCAAGTGAAGGTAGAGTGACAACTTCCTAAAGGGGTATTGTAACCACTACCCATACCAGCATGGAAGTGGGACAATATCACTATGGACTTCGTCACTGGTATCCTGAGAAATTCTAAAGGAAACAATGAAATATGGGTTATTATGGACCATCTCACCAAGACTGCCCATTTTATCTCCACTTGGAAATATTTATCTCTTGATCAACTGGCCAATATTTATGTGAAGGAAGTGGTAAGGCTGCATGGAGTTCCACTTTCTATTATATCTGATCATGGTCTAAGGTTCACATCAAAATTCTGGAGAAGTATCCAACATGATCTAAGCACTGAATTGAATTTCAGTATGTCCTATCACCCCCAAACTGATGGAAAATTTTAAAGGACTATTCAAACACTCAAGGATATTCTGAAAACATGCTCAATGAAATTTAAAGGTGGATGGGATCAACATCTCCCTTTAGTTGAGTTCTCTTACAACAACAGCTTCTACTTGAGCATTCAAATGGCACCCTATGAAGCTCTATATGGTAAGCGATTTAGAACTCCTACTTGTTGCCATGAAGTTGGTGAGACAAATATTCTTGGGCCTGATCTTGTGCAAGAGATGATAGAAAATGTCCATGCCATCCAGCAACACATTAAGGTTGCTCAAAGTCAACAAAAGAGTTATGCCGACAACCATCGAAGGGACTTGGAGTTTGATTTTGGGGACAAGGTCTTTCTTCAAATTTCACCTTGGAAGAGATTCATGAGGTTTGGGAATAAAGGGAATCTCATCCCTAGGTACATTTTCCTTATGAAATCTTTGATCGTGTAGGATCAGTGGCCTATCGGCTTGCACTTCCTCCAAATCTTGCACAAGTTCATGATATCTTCCACGTATCTCTCTTGAGGAAGTACATACCTGACCCTTCACATGTACTAAATATAGTGGTGGTATAACTGGAACATGACCTCCCTTATGAGGAGCATCCGGTGGAGATATTGGATCATAGAGACAAGGTTTTATGCAATAAGACTACCCACCTTGTTAAGGTGTTATGGAGGAACCACAAATGCAAAGAAGTCATGTGGGAACCAGAAGAGTCTATGAGGCAGAAGTACCCACACCTTTTCTCTTCTTAGAGTACGAGTTAATATTTTTGAGGATGAAAATTATTAAGGGGGGAAAATGTAACGACCCTAACTTTTTAATAACATTTACTTCCTAAATTTGTGTGTTATTTCATTTTATACTCCACAAACTATATCCTTTAATTAATGAAGTGATATCATTGGGTTTTGACTGTTATATGACCATTGGTCAATATTACTATTGGAAACTAAACTCTTAATGTTATAATCATTGTTTATAAATACAATTGATCTTGGTTAATTAATATAGAAAAAAGATTCAATGGCCTCATCTAGTAGACTCGGGCTGTATGAAGCCCATCTGTTAGAGCTTGGGAAGAAGGTAGCATCTCTGGGCTTTGCTCTGGACCAAGCCCAAGCTGAGATTAAACATGTGAAGCTTGAATGGAATTGCCTAAGGGAGAAGTTCAAGCTGATATAAATTACCACTCGGACAATGTTGTCTGAGCCGTCCCAAAATTCTATCACCATAACACACCTTACACTCAGGTCCTATGTAGGTGTTATAAGGGGCTATATAACGAGGCCTTAGAAAATTTTTTTTAATCCCTTGGTATAAATAAAATTTTTATTTCTTCTTATGGTAAAATTTATGAATTTAAAATGTCTGGATAAATGTAGGATGAATTTATAGAAGTTTCATATTACTAATGAATTTTTTAAAAAAGGGTATTTTAAAATATTTATGTAAACTTTAAATAATTAAAAATGTAAAATGATTTTCAAAAAAATGGTCTCCTACAATTGTGACCAGTAAGAAATTTAGAGTCTAATAAGATCAACTTAATTTTTAGTGAATAGTAAAGTATGAATAGTAACATACCCTTATGAATAGTAATGAATAGTAAATCAGCCAAAAAAATAGAAACTTCATTTATGAATGTATAAATACAATTTAGACATCTTAAAAGTGAAAAAACGATCACAGTGTAAGTTTTGTTATTTTTGTAGGTCATAAATATTTTATTTAAAATTTTATAATTAATTTAATAATTTAAAATGAAAATGTATTTTAATAAAATTTAATCATAAATTTTAATTTATTGTCTTATGGTTATACAATAATTTTATGGGACCTTGATTGCTTTTTTAAGGTGTTACAAAATAAGTTATAGTTTTAGAGTTGTTGTTTTTTTGGATAAATAATGATTTTATTTAAAAATTAATTTAAAAATATTTAGAAAATTATTTTCATAAAATGAAGTTTATTTTTGAATTCAGATAATTGATATTAGGTTAGGGTAAATTTTTGGGATTATTCTGAAACAGTTGAATTTTTGGTGAATAGTAAAAATACAGTTTTGAGTTTCGGGTGTTTAATGATATCATTGATGATGTAATCATGATTTAATAAATCTGGTCGAATTTTTAATATTAATATATTTTATTAGGTGTCCCAAGTGGACAATACCATGGGAAAGCCTATGGTTTTCCAAATATCGCTGATGAAGTGTCCCTTGGAAATTAATTAAATATTCCATCTCTTTCTCTATAAATACCAAGTCATTCCCTCATTCATTTCATTAAAAAATACTCATCAATGAATTTATAGTCTTTTTACCTCCCAAGTAGTCCTCCCAAGGTTCCCTCAAGACCCCCAAGGTCCCAACCTTCAAACTTTCGAAGTTACTCTTCAAGGTAAGGGAACCTTTCACCCACCTCTTTTAAGTCATGACTTCCTTTATGTTATGTCTTCTAGTTTCCATTTCATTATGTGGGGGTATGTTATTATATATATTTATTAATTTCTATTTCATTTCCAATTGATGAGAGACCCTTTATTCTCTCATCAATTTATTTTTCTGAATTATAAGCGACATCGTTAGGTTGCTGAATTTTCGTAAAAGAAATCACATTTTCTCTTTTCTTTCAAGTTTCCTTTTCATGTGGTGTGTCATTACACACCATGATATTATTTCTTTTTATTATTTAACTCTACTTTAAAGGATTCATTTATTTATGGGAGACCCTTGTCCCCACTTTTTTTATTTTTATTTTTTAAACCATGTTATATAGCTGTTATGCTGCAGAAATTTTGTCTCAAAATATCTCTCTCTTTTTCTAAATAATTTATCTTATTTTATTTATCTGAATACAAAAATATATTTTCATTTACAGAGGTATTCATCAAGACATAAAATTGATCTATTTTATTTTGTAATCAACATACATTAAACCCTCTTTCCTTTTCCAAGGGTTATAAAAGACATAACGATCATGTTTCTAAGCACTTTTAAAACGTCACGATTTTGAAGTGAAACCCATTACTTTTACTCTCTATGGGTTATTTATGAAATGTTTGATTATTATCTATGTTGATCACATGAATATAAATACATATTAAGCGTGCACCCTGATAGCACTCCAATGCATTGGGTAAAGAATTTAATCTCTAGAGATGACAAGTTTCATAATACCTTGGTGAATAACCTTGGTAATTTTTATGACACCTTGGGAATGAACCTTGGTGATATCTTCATGAATGTATAAATTAAATTTTTTAGCCACATATACATTTTATGCTTCAAGTTATTTATATTATGATATGCCTATACTTCCTTTGCACATGTCTTTATGTTTTTTATCAAGTTCTTATTGATTTCACAAGTAAACTGATTCCCTTTCTTTCCTTACTGGGCCTTCTGCTCACCCTTTCCTTTGATGTATGTCTCCAGGTTATGAGATTCAATAATTTTACTTAGGAAGAATTTATTATGAATCCCTACAAGTGTATTATAATAATGTTTTATGTTTTCATGTTTTATGTTCCTGATTTCCAAGACACTAGACTTTAAAGATCCTCTGTTTGTAAAATGTAATGAAAAGTTATGAAATAAAAGGTGGGATGCCATACTTTGGTTCCCTAGTTCTAATCAAGTCTTAGGTCAACACCCACCTCATTAAGGTAATCACACCCCTCAGTAAATCCATATTCATAGAACTACCTCATAGCCATCAAGAGTAAGCCTCATTGGTAACAATCTTGAGAGATGGATCAAGGACCATATCCATGTCCAAGGACACTCTAGGCCAATCATCTCACCCAAAACATCTATAATATTCCTATGTTATACCATCTAGGACAAACACATATCAAGGTTCCTCGCCCATCCTATTAGGTTCATCCATCTCAGGTCATGTTACACCCACTCTTTGAGGTGTCTAGCTATCTTCGTATCCTCTTAGTCTAGGCCTTAATCATCAGAAACCGAGGCATCAAGCTAATTTATAAGGTCCTCAATTTCCATGGGACTTTCTCATTTCATCCTATGCATTTTACATAGGTTAAATAGCTTAATTAATTTACCATTTGATTTAAATTTACCAAACAATTTAAATTAAACCATATAATTTAAATTAATCATTGCATTCAATTACTTAAGAAAAGGGAAAATCCATTAGTGGAGTTACTACACAGATCATGCACCATAAACAAAATGAATTGAATCTATAGGTAAAGTACCAAGGACTATCTACCTTATTTCAAAGCTTTCCCATATAGTCCTCAGCCTAAAAACTCATTGCCCAATCTCATCCAAGTTCTGTCTCGGCTCAGATAACCATCATCTATCCATATGAGGACCTAACTCACATCAAATATCCAATAATTAATTATAAACCATTTATAATTAATTATTTAATTTATTTAAATAATTTACAATTTAAATTAACATTTAATTTAATTTGGAATAATTTCTTAAAACACACCAGTCGATATCATTTCACCAAAATCGCGACCAAACACACTCCAATGACCCATAGCTTTCACCCAACCTCATTTTAGGAAATATCACTAATGTTTAACATAAATCCATTATCCAAAACAATTTATTTTAAGTTAAAAGGATTATAAAAATCTTCATGATGACCTACCTCACTGAAACAGCATGCGATGATGAGTGGATGTTGTCTCAAGGTGCCCTCTAGTTAAGTAGCATGAAATCCCCATAGATCGGGGATATTTCCACAATGATATAGTGTAAATTTCCAAAAAACATAAATTAAATTAGACCAAAGTCAAGGTGTATAGAAAAAAAATAAAACAAAAGGGTGTGGAAAGAAACTACCTGTTGATGTCATTGAATCACACCCAAAACCATCCAACATTGAGTAGAAATGAGGGATGGGGAGGTCTGAATGATACCCTCCTCTTATGTAATTTTATTATAAAGAATAAAGGGGGTTGATCCCCTTTTAAAAAAACATATTGATCCACTTTCAAAATGTAATGTTGGGCTTCACACTGTGACTTTTCAAGCAATGATCTTGGACCCCTTTTTCATGCCCTGAATCACCCTAACATACCCCATGAAACATATTCACATCATGAATCAACTATTCACACAATGAGTTGCCTACATTTGAACTTTTTATCATCATAGTCCCATAGGAACTCCTCCAGCACTCACTTTAACCCTCTAGATATCCCTTGAACCTTAAACCATGTCTAATAATTCCTTTTCAAGATATTCAAACTCTCAAGACTTTGTTCTGATTTCTGGTTCTTAAAAAGAACTTCCCACCATATCAAAAAAATTAAATTCCCCTAGAATTTTGTAACTCATCCGAACATGAGGTATTACAATCATCAACCTTTGGTACTTAGGGGACATCACCTAAGGTTAGTGGAATCTCGGTCTAATCCAAGCCAATGGATTGGGTTTGGGATGTTACAAATGGTATCAATTTAGTATGGTCCTTCAGTTGAGATAGTAGGAATAAATATATGATTTTTTGTAACTTGAAATATATATCATAAAAAGATATAGTGAACCTATTTGAACTGATATTCATATTACTAGGGTGGTTCAGGTATGAAAAGTTTTTTTAAGTACTTCTTGGTTTTTTATCATCTTATTTTCATGGGATTAGCTGATGAGAGATATGTATTGTGCATTAGTAAAGATTCATCCCACTAAGATTGCATCATACATGTGATATTTTTATATATATGCTTTGGTAAATGGAAACATGATCACTTTGTTTTCTAAAATTACTTGCTTGTTCTTATGGATGAAACTAAAATTTTCTAAGAAGTTGTTTCTAGAACATGGTCAATGTATTTTGGTTTTGTGTTTTGTGTTGATTCATATTAGCATTGAATTTTTTTATGATTTTATTATGTTTTATAATTTAAAGGAACATGAAATTGGTATGAAACTATATCATAATTTGGTAATAAATCTAATGTAAAATAATAAATAAAATGGTAATTAGAATCTATGTAATTTTAAGATAATGTTAACAATTTTAAAATGGGTACTCAAAATCATATTTAAATGTTTAATATCTCACTTGATTAATGATTATAGTCTCAAGTGGATTATCTATTCAAATATAGTAAAGGTACATAAGGTATCAAACATTAAACACCAACTGATGGGTATGTTACAACTTTTACATGTAACATCCCAACCTAGATTCCACTAATTCGGTTCCTCGAGAGATTTAACCACAAGGCCTCAAGTGTGAATCTCCATATACTAGAGGCAACTGAACAGAAGAGAGGGCCTAAGGTATGTCCGTGGAGAGACTATGACCACATATCATATTAAGAAACAGTGAAAATAACCAAACAACATCCATAGATGTAATAAATAGAGTTTCACTACAGGAAAACTGTCGTTTAGCGGTGGTTTTTTCGCGGTGGTTTTTAAACCGCCACGAAATGCCATAATTTTTTTTTTTGATTTTTTTTTAATTTTTTTCGAGGATTAGCGGCGGTTTTTTAAAAAAACCGCCGCGAAATACAGCGGTTTCGGTAAAACCGCCGCGAAATGAAAGGAAAAAATAAAAAAACACGAGAAACCCTGAAATCACTAAAACAACCATAACTTTTGATCTAGGCGTCCATTGGAGCGCCACGACCAGTAAAATCAAATCTCATGAAGAGATCTAGAGGCACATATAATCAAAACCGTGAGACAGTCTAAGGTGAGGAAGATATTAGAGTTATAAGAAAGTAAAAAAAAGTTCTCTAACTTCAAACGACCATAACTTTCGCTCCGAGTGTCCGTTTGGGCTCTACCACATATCAAATCGAAGCCAGTGAAGAGAGCTACACACCAGTGTAAAAGAAGCAAGCTTCTGTTAGGTTTTTCGACCCCAGAAACCCCTCCGAAGGCTTCTGAAACCCAGTTTTCGTCACCGGTGTCCCGTCGAACTTTTCTTCAAACGGACCTAACTTTTGATCTGCATGTCAGTTCGGACTCCTCCGCCTAGAAGATCATAGCTCGTTCCATGATCTTCAGTTTGACTGGTCGCGGCGCCCACATGCACTCCTGAATCATATGTTATGGCCTTTTTAGTGGGTATCGGGTTTGTTATGTTTTTCGATGCCTCGTTTCTAGCACCCGTTCCCCGTCAGCTTTTTTTTAAATGGTCGTAACTTTCGATCCGCCTGTCCATTCAGACTCTTTCACCTATCAGGTTGAAGATCGTTTCAGGATCTTTGATTTGAAAGGTTGCAGATTTAAAACGGACTCTCGGATCATAAGTTATCTTCGTTAATGTGAGTCCAATGTTTTTGTCTCTTTATGACCGTTTTGACGGGTTTTAACGGTTGCTCCATTTATTACTATTTATTTGGGTTTCCATGACTTGTTATCTTTATCAATGGTTTTTTGTGGGTTATTATGATGATTATGTTGAATTATTAAGGGGTTTTCTAGAGTTTTCATGAGTTTTCTTGCGTTCTCATTCTTTCTAATGCCTCATTCTTTATATGCTTCTTCATCCGTTTTCATGCGTTTTCATGATTTTTTCATCCCTTATCACGTCTTTTCATACTTTCTCATGTGTTTCCTTTATTATTTATTATTTATTATTTATAATATACTTTAATTTATTTATTATCTATTATTTGTTACTGGTTATTTCGTATTTCTTATTTCTTATTTATATTTATTTATTATTTATTATTTATATTTATTTATTATTTATACTTATTTATTATTTATTATTTATTATTACTAATAATAAAATATTATTAATAATAATAATATTTGTTACTGGTTATTTATTATTTATTATTTATTTTTTATTTTTTATTTTTTATTTTTTATTTTTTATTTTTTATTTTTTATTATTTATTATTTATTTATTATTTATTATTTATATTTATTTATTATTTATTATTTATATTTATTTATTATTTATATTTATTTGTTATTCATATTTATTTATTATTTATATTTATTTATTATTTATATTTATTTATTATTTATTATTTATTATTTATTATTTATTATTACTAGTAATAAAATATTATTATTAATAATAATATTTGTTACTGGTTATTTATTATTTATTATTTATTGTTTATTATTTATTATTTATTATTTATTATTTATTTATTATTTATTTATTATTTATTTATTATTTATTATTTATTATTTATTGTTTATATTTATTTATTATTTATTATTTATATTTATTTATTATTTATATTTATTTATTATTTATTATTTATTATTTATTATTTATTATTTATTATTTATTATTTATTATTTATTATTTATTATTTATTATTTATTATTTATTATTTATTATTTATTATTTATTATTTATTATTTATTATTTATTATTTATTATTTATCATTTATTACTTATTATTTATTATTATTTAATATTTTTTAATTATTAATTATTATTTATTATTTATTATTTAGTATTTATTATTTATTATTTATTATTTATTATTTATTATTTATTATTTATTATTTATTATTTGTTTATTATTATTTATTATTTATTATTTATAATTTATTATTTATTATTTATTATTTATTATTTATTATTTATTATTTATTATTTATTATTTATTATTTATTATTTATTATTTATTATTATTTATTTTTATTATTTATTCTTTGTTATTATTTATTATTTATATTTATTTATTATTTATTATTTATTATTTATTATTTATTATTTATTATTTATTATTTATTATTTATTATTTATTATTTATTATTTATTATTTTTTATTTTTTATTTTTTATTTTTTTATTTTTTATTTATTTTTATTTATTTTTATTTATTTTTATTTATTTTTATTTATTTTTATTTTTTATTCTTTGTTATTATTTATTATTTATTATTATTTTTTATTTATTATTTATTATTTATTATTTATTATTTATATTTATTTATTATTTATATTTATTTATTATTTATATTTATTTATTATTTATTATTTATATTTATATTTATTTATTATTTATATTTATTTATTATTTATTATTTATTATTTATTATTTATTATTTATATTTATTTATTATTTATTATTCATTATTTATAATTTATAATTTATTATTTATTATTTATTATTTATTATTTATTATTTATTATTTATTATTTATTATTTATTATTATTCATTTATTATTATTTTTTATTATTATTTATTTATTATTATTTATTGTTTATTATTTATTGTTTATTATTTATTGTTTATTATTTATTGTTTATTATTTATTATTTATTGTTTATTATTTATTATTTATTGTTTATTATTTATTATTTATTTTTATTTATTTTATTATTTATTCTTTGTTATTTATTATTTATTATTTATTATTTATTATTTATTATTTATTAGTTATTATGTATTATTTATTATTTATTATTATTGAGTTTATATCTATTTTTTATGTATTATTTGTTTTTTATATTAATATATATATGTATATTAAATTCTGTTTATTAACCACATGACGAGTTTGCTGTAGTGGTAAAGTCTTTGGAAAATAAGCAAGAGGTTAGGGGTTCATTTCTCACCAAATGCAGTATTTCTTTATATTGCATGGGCATGTGCATGGGATGTGCATGCATGGATAAATAAAGTAAATAAATATGAAATAAATAAAATAAATATGAAATAATTAAATAAATAAATAAAAATGAAATAAATAATTAATTAAATAAAGGAAATAAATTATTTATTTAATTAATTAAAAAAATTAAAAAAAATCAAAAAAAATCAAAAAAATTAAAAAAAAAATAAAAAAAAAGTTAAAACACCGCCGCTGAATCATTTAGAGGCAGTTTAAACCGCCGCTAAAAACCCGCCGTGAAACGTTCTGCGACAGTTTTAAAAAACCGCCGCGAATAGTTTTCCGACGCCCGATTTCACGGCGGTTTTTCAAAACCGCCGCCAATCTATTTAGCAGCGGTTTAAACCGCCGCGAAACGTAAAACCAAACCGCTGCTAAATACCTTTTTTGTCGTAGTGTGTAAAAGTAGTAAATATAAACAAGTTTGTAATAACAAATGAAATTCATTAAAGTCCCAAATGGCTATGTCACATATAAAACACTGATCTCCCACCGGTACGATCACATGTACAGGAATAAATGAAATAAACAAAAGTAAAAGGCTCTACTACTAACTCTGATCTAAACTATATACTCAATCACCACATACACATCTGATTCATCCTGCTCGATCAGTCCCAAGACATATCCCATCACTTGTCTATAACCAAGTGAATGTCTTCTTGGGTACCCTAGTGCAATGGAGGCTTGAGTAGGGTGTGAGTAAAAAAATCAATAGGGCACCACCAATGCAGTCACGTACATAGTTAGTAATATGCAGTGTATGTATATGTGATCTACTCATCAGGATAATAATAATAATAATAATAATAATAATAATAATAATAATAATAATAATAATAATAATAATAATAAGTAAAATATGAGAATAACTAAAAAATAAAAGTTGAACAAGGCATGCTCATGGAATGTGCTCAGCCTAGCTGAGACACAACTAGAATAAGGTGTTATTCAATGTGTGTGTGCATGCGTCCCCATAAATATGTGTGTCTGTGTGTGTGTGATTAATGTGTCAAGTAATATAAATAAAATAAGTTCACAATCAATCCTTGGGTCCATGATCCTAATCATTTGGACATCCGTTGAATTAGGGATTGAGCTAGTTGTCATGCCACTCAAGCCATGTATAATTAATTTTATCCATGAGTTTGTAGTCCCAATCGAAAAAAACCCTTCTTCAACCAATGTTGAAAATATCTATGAGCAAGCTACACCACTACTAGGGGGATACATGTAGGAACCCTGGGATCACTCGTACTCTCCTTCAATCACTATGATGAAGGATCTAGGTGATATGTTGACATCTTGTCAATAGGGCACTAAGTTGGATTCCAAACCACTCAATTCATGTGTAATCTAGTATGATGTAGGATTCCTAGGTCTCAGTCCATAGGCAATCATGATATTGTAACTTGGATGATCCCTAAGTGGGATGGAACATAGGCAATATTAAGGAACACACTCTGGATCAAAGATAACACTTGGAATCCATTCAATAACCATCTCAACAGCCTCATTCCTAGATAACTCTAGATTAATGGTGCATCCACCTAACCCTAGTGATCCTAGTCATCACTAGAGAAGATTAACTTCAATCCCCAAGTATTTAAACTCATCCACAGCTTGGGGGAAGTGCACCCACTCAGCAACCTCTAGAAATCCCATGGATCCTAGATGATAGGCATACATAAGGGGACACTAGGTAGAGGGATTATTTGATAAAATTTGAATCCACCTCTAAAAATCCCTATGCAAGGAGGAATATCAGTGTATAATGGGTATTTCAGAAATAATATCCATCAACAAGAAATATCATGAGGTTGATCTAGGAAGTACGTCAGATAATCCCCATTGTAGCATCATACCATATTAAGCTCATCATAAAAGTATCAGGAAGTTACTTTGGCAATCATAGTTTCATCAAAATTAACCAAGTGAATGCATAAATAAAAGAGTGATGGTGTTCAAACACTTAAACCTAATCACCACTATAGTAGCCTTATAGGATTACATGTTTGGTATGGGTTCTAGGTGCCACCTGTTACCATCACTACCCAAACCCATGACGTACTATCATAGGGTAGGTCAAAGATTGGGGCACCCACTAGGTCCCCTAGGTCAATTCTTTGGAAAGGTATCCTACATGGGACCCTCGAGGTTCACATGAAAATGGAGACATACCTCTTGGGAACCTCCAATTCAACACATAAGCAAGAGGTGGAATCCTACATGGGATCCTCTAGGTCAGATCATAAGTAAAATCATCCCATAGTGGATCCTTTATCTAATTTATAGTCTCAAGTAAAAGTACGAATCCAGTGTGCATGGGGTTTTAGTGACCCCTAGTGTTAATCTACTTAATCTACCACATTTATTTATTTAAAAATTTCATTATAATGAGTCTAAATAGAGGTATTTTAAATTAGGATAAATCCCAAGCATACAAATAATACCATAAACATTCATAAATACTTTAGGTTAGGTATAAAAGACCACCTACCTTTATAAATAATTTAATCATATATACACAGCTCTCAACAGTTCCTTCTAAGATCTCTATGGGTCATCCAAGCTCGACCTTGTTTGATCCAAGACACATAGGCTTCCAAGATTCAACCTAACATTGGAAATATCAAGCACATACCAAAACATCAATTTCAACATTAAAAAAATAATTATAAAGTAAAATACAAAAATTCATAATAGGTGATAACTCACCAAGTGCATGTTGCTCGATGTGAATTTGAGAAACCACTTGAATAAGGTCTATTCGGTATCCTCGACACCATTTCTAGTAAAATCCAAAACCAATGCCATCAAGACACATATTAAAATAATTTAATTTAGGATTTAAAGATTTATAAAATCATTGTGGGGGTCATTTCTTCACAAAACGGAACATGAAGAAGCATATATGGCCTCTCGAGTCACCCTATTACTTGGAAGAGTGGAACCCCCAGCATCAGTATCTGATTCCACCTTACTCTGGTGGAATCAGAACCAAAATTCCTAACCAATGGAACTAAATTTATAGGAATAATAGAAATAACACAACACATGCTAATGGAGTTTAATACTTACCTCAAGGGTTCCAATGTATCTGATGGCGTCTGATTCTGACCAAGAATGGAGAAGAACTCCCATTAAGGAAGGGAGAAGGAGGGTAGTGAACATAAGGGATCCCCTGACTGAAATGGGGAATAAAATAGGGTAAATGCCTTTAATGGGCATAGGGAGAAAGTGTAATTTCACCCTTTTTAATGGGCCACATGGTTGGCCAAACCGTGTTCCAATAGTATGGTTGTCAATGACCAAACATCACAACCTCTTCATGGGCATAGTGCATAGTTTAAGAGACCATGAAACATGTATGAAATAAACTATATACACCCACATGGTTTTCCTAGGCCTACCGTAGGTTTTCCCCAACTCGTGTACCTATGAAAACTAGATTGCATGGTTAGGCTGCACGGTTTGAACTAATTATGTGCTAATTGTGATCCCTATACTGCACCTTTTCAAAACTTCGATTATAGGTACCAACCCCCTTGGACACTCCCAAAATCTAAGAGATACATTTCAATACTCATTCCATGTCTAAAAACATCACTTTTAGGAATTCCAACCTTCTAATTCTCATTAAAAATCTCTGATCAATATTTGACCAGTCTTGTAGTTGAAAATTCAATTTCCTTCTAAAATTTCCAACTTGGAAAACATGAGATCTTACAACCTCCCCACCTTAACACTCATCAAACTATTGAATTATTAGTGAGAATAAAAATGAACAACTAGGCCTACTTGGGTCATAAACTCCATTCAAACGGTCATGTTCCATTTCTGAATGCCCAACACACCTCTAACTTCACTTTAAGAATACGATTCATATCTCTCCAAAAACCAAGACAATGATCACAACCATTATTAGGAAATTAGGATGGAACTTACTTGAGCTCGTAAAAGAAGAACCATGACCATGTCGTCATCCCATTCCTCAACCATCTTATGGAACTCCCCACCATAAGTTCTTTCATTCAACAGCCAATTCTGAACCAAGGAACCTCCACTATTGGAATTTCCTGTCAAAATACACCCATAGAATTATAAATATGATCCTTACATGTTTCTCAAATATATACACCCAATTATACATGGTAGACCTACCCTCAATCCTTGATCATATTTAAATGGTTGAAATCCAATCGACCAAGCTCAACTTGGTCATGCCAGATTTCCCTTGAAAAGCCTCGACTGAACCTTGAACTACACCAATCTCATCCTAATGGCATGACCAATGAGGTTCCCTACTAACCAAATCTAACTATATGAAATAATTCAATCCAAAACACCTTCATATTACTATTCTCAAAAATAATTAGCTCCTACAGTCAGTGTTCCATCTAAACCTAGATCATGATGCCTTTACCCCAAGGCACACCAAGATTGTCACGAATCACGATCATCAGAGTCAGTAACCAGATCTAAGTGAAATTTTCTAGAAAAACCATACCCTTTCCATTATATTTTCATACCACAACATAAACATGTACCTGACACTCACCAAGGAATCTAGTAATATATAGGTCCATTTATCCAACGACATGACAAATCCAAATGACCATCCAATGACTAGTATCATTATCTCATGACCCTTCTAACATGTGGGTCAAAATCTAGCGACCAACATTCCACTCCCCACCTTAGAATCATCCTTGTCATCGCACCATCAAAATTAATTCCCGATCGACATAGATAAATCCCCACCCATTTCCTGACATAACCATGGGTAGGGATAGAAACTCTCTCACTCATGAGCATCAACTTAAAACATTGAATGATCCCACTCACTAAGAATGGTTTCCTTGGAAAACTCTAAATATCAACTAAAATGAGGATCTCCACCCTCAAACGACTAATGGTGCACTCCCCTTCACATGGATTACCTTATACCATTCCTCTATCAAAAATCCCAAGGAGTTACTTTTGTTTAAATAGAAAATACATTTAGATATCTTAGTTCATAGTCGATGTTATCTCAGGATACTCTAGACGATGTAAAGATATTGGGCATTATCATATCTAAACTAGGAGTACACTAATATTCCATCAATATTCATGTATCTATTTCCTGGGCCACACTCATATCAAAATAGGTTATACATTCCTTTAACTAACTCCTAATACCATGTCTCCCGACAATGTGTGTCCAGGACCAACCATGGGTTAACTGCCTCCTAAAACCTGATTTATTCACAATGTCTCCTCTACCACAAAGAGATATTTATTATCTTATCACAACTCTTGAGAAACCAATCCTATATCATTTCTTTTAAACCATTGGTCCTCAGTTTACACATAGCTACTCACCACTATATTATTTAAACGGTACCACACATAATAGATGTATACCATTATCACTCGATTCATACTCTTGTGAGTCAACCTTCTTGAGGATAAGCTGATTAAACTACTCGGAACATCAGTTTTATTAAACTTGATGATCCCTTAGAACTAATCTCCAAAATCAATCACCTAAACCATGCCATAATTTATTCTAAGACCATGTTTTACTTGGAATCGTTCCAGTCATGAGTGTCTACCTATGATCTAACTATATTAGTATCCATAGAATAATAGGGACAAGAACCCAAATAGTCTTGCCCATCAAAGATACTCTTGATACCCAAGAACCTTAGGTGCCTCCGTAGAAACTGAAGGTAGCATAATGCCTATATTGAAAAACCTGAGCACCTCTCATGCATCAGTCTCAACAAGAACATACAACCAGGTTCACTACCTAAAAGGAATTCATAAACCCATTATAGTCCCTCTTATAGGTTAACCTCAATAAAACCAACTTAAAATTACAAGGGTATGAGTCAAAAATATGGCTCTCTAAGTCTCCCACCTAGCCTTACTGATCAAGTCTCCTAACAGAGGTCTGACCACCTAGCCCAAAATTCAAACCTCTCCAAGTTCACATCTCACGGGGAATTATCCACACACCCGTCTTAACTCAAGGAATATAACGTACCTAAAAACCCTATCTAAGGGATATAAAGATAAAATCGGCCTATGAGGATAAAAACCAATTAGAATCAGCCTATCAGGGCCCTAATTTTCTCTGATCATCCTTATAAGGACTACTCTCGGAAGGTTCATGATGTAAAAATAGAATAGAATAGTGAACTAATGCTCATCAGGCATTTGTATACGGTAATACCCCCTCAAGGTTCTAGATCACTATAACCATTTAGTCATATATCAACATTGTAAAAAGTGACCCAACTACATCACCTCAAATGAAAGTATCAACTGTCGACATTAGCCTATGAGGGTCAACAGTATGGAAAAAACATCATCTAAATGATCTATTTCATGTCACAATCATGTGATTAGGTTAAGTAGAATTTCATTCTAGGATATATGGTAAAACACTATATAGGTTGCTACTAACACTTTAAATAACTGAACCTAAGAAACAATGCCCCGCAAGGGGTCTAACACATGGGCACTGTGTGACAGATTGACCTATGAGGGTTATTCCACTTCCCATGCATGAGGAATGAGTCATTCACCTCACTATCGAATGTCTCATCATAGATCCACATGAACTTCCATCATAAGGTAATATATATATATATATATATATATTGGGCCAATTGATTAGAATTCCACCAAGAACCTATATGAGAAAATGTCATTTCAGTTATTATTGACACTTTAAACAAGTTTCATCTATTGTCAGTAATAATAAAACACTATCAGGCCTATAATATATAGACCCTATGTGCTAAATATAATTCATGAGACACATATTACCGTTTTCAGTGAAGAGTCAGAATCAATCACTAGCCTCTAACCAATGGGATGAGATCCATAAATACAAAACAAGTCATAAACTCCATATAAAATGTGTTTCACTAAAATAAAAAAAATTTGGATTTGGTGTCCTAGGACCAATTGTTTGTACTTTTATTATATGTATATTCAATATATTGAATATTAATTAAACATATTTTTACATATTTTTTATTATTTATCATGGATTTAATGTAATAATATCCTAAAGTATTTTTTGCATTGGTAAGGTCATAGCAGTTCCCCACTATGATGAGAACTTATAAGTGATATGAAAATATTCTTAATATAGTTCTACAAATGGATAACATACTATGATGGGACACAAAGTATTTAGAGCATCATTTGTGTGTACTCGTAATCGGATGAGGATTATTCTCATGAAATTCGCATTTGGTAATCTCTAAGATGGGAAATTATGAGAACAAACCTACCAGTAGGAATTCTATATGTTTTGGTTTCATTGAATATTCCTATCTATGAGCATGTGTAATAGTCTTTTGACTTTAATATTATCAGTAATGCATGCCATGAATCATGCACTTAGATTTTCTGATTAAAACCATGATGTCATATGTTTTTGTGGAGGTAGGGTATGTTGGGTGCTTCATTATTGACATGTCATTAATGAATAAGTGGAGGAAGGATTTTTCCCTTCCATCTTTAGGGAAGATGATATCTTGGCCCTTTTATTAGAATAGAACCCTTGCCCTAAATTCCATTACCAGGTGTAACGACATGTTTATTATAGATAGTTAAAGAAAGACTTATCAAGAATATAGGTTAGTGCCATGGATGTGCAACCTACTTGATGAGATATTATGGAAAAGGTATTATATTACATAGTGAGTGTTCATATATGGTTGTTTTCATTGCATCATTATGTTCTTTCTCTTGGATTTTTTGACCCATTACTAGACAGTAATCTTGGACATTAGGAAAGCCCTTATAATTCCAATGAGAAAGAATCCTAGAGAGTCGTACACTGGGTATTCCCATTGATCTTTATTAAATTCTATTTGAATTTAATTAATTGAATAAATATTATTCTCAAGAATGACGAATAATTTTACTCAAGTTTTATTGATCGCATAAATTAAATAAATATTTATTCATTGAATTTTGAATAAAATATATTTATCTATTTTATTTAATATTTAATAAATATTTATTTAATGGTTTATAAATAAAATATTTATTTAAGAGAATAAAATATTTTTTCGGGTATTTAATAAATTCTAGAGGAGTTTGAATGGACCAAGAGAAAGTCTGGTGACAAATATTAATTAACAATTTAGTTAAATAATACTTGTTATTGTGAAAGGTGGAATGCACTAAAAAATAATAATATTATTATTTTATTATATGGTATGGGGTTTATTAAAGATTATTATATTATTTAATGGATGGCATGCATTAAATAAACATTTTAACCCAAACCCTATATTTATAAATAGAAGGTTATATCTATTGTGTAGAGCATTGATCCATGAAATAAAAATAGAGAATTTTTACACACAATTAATTCTCTCTCGACTCCCCATTCTCTCTCCCTATCAAGAATAAGAAACAAAATATATGATTATTCAAGACCAAAGAATGAGTGGTCAATAACGAACAAAGTAATAAATTCGTTTCACCGCGCTAGCACCCGGAGATCGAGCGGTATTGCTCGGAGATCATAAGAGCATACATGGATTGCCTTTAGAGTTATTATATACTTGGATTCTCACAACATAATGAAGGTAATCTAAAATGGTATTTTTTAATGATCAACATTCATCAATGAAGAAAGATCATACACCCAAGTATTCATTTCTTAAAATATTAAATAAGTAAATTATAATGTTTATGTGAAAGATCCTCACTCATTATTTTGATCAATTATAATTAAAAGAAATTTTAATATATCTCCCACCAATTCACACTTCTTATACACTCAGAACCAATAAGTGGTATCAAAGGGGACTTGTTTAAATTTATAATTATTTATTTGATTATTGAACTATGCACAATTATGGTTAGATTTTCATTTCATGTTATTAATTATTTAATTCAATTTAAATTAACATGCTTTGACATATTAATAATGATTCGTTTAGTGTTTCATTTTATTAAAGGTTTAATAACATATAAAGAACAATTGGATTTTTGATCAGGAAACTGCCAATTTTTTGTTAGTAAGACAGGGTTACGTGGATTTCACTCAGAAGTACACACGTACCTTAGTGTACTACATCTAGATGCACCAAGGGATACATAGCCCTCCACACAGTAATTACATGCGGTGTATGCCACATGTTGACCATCCAACCCAGCACACGGTTTTTGGATTACACGGTGTGTGTTGGTGTACATGTAGTGTAGTCTACATAGGTTAGAGGCATAAATCACATAATCTGTGTGGTCACTATACATAGTCAAAACCATGTGAGACAGAAAACCTAGAGCATTTATGATATACACAGCATGTATACGGTGTACACAGCATGTAGTTCATAAATTACTACATCTGAAACACATGATGAAGACTCAGGCATTCATCTCAGACACACGGAAAGTGAAACACAAGATGTGTAACTATTCTTCACATGTTGTGTAGTCTAATTGAGGTACACACCATAAACGTAGGCATATACCCTGGATACACAAAAACTGAGATAAACAGTGTGTAGATGGTTTTTCCACATTATGTAGTCTCTTATTAAATTAAATAATTAAAAAATTACATTACATTGAAAATTACAGTATTAAAACCTTATTTTATTTATTATCACACCAATGGGTGTTTGAAAATTTAATAATGGTTTTAAATAATACTAAATGATCAATTAATTTATTATAGTTAATATGTAATTATTGGTTCTGCTATTTATTTTTCATGAATACCATAAATTATGGGTATCTTGAATTAATTTTGGATGATCATTAAGATGAATGGGAATTAATTAATTAGTTAATTAATTAATGCAAACACATTCATCTTAATAATAACGAGAAAATAAAGGAATGAATGATATCCAGTTAATTTTGCCTATTCATTTCATGTATGATTGTTCATGAGCTTGACCAAGATCTATATATGTGTTGGATATTTTAATTTAATTTATTTCATGGGTTTGCAATTATTTATTATTAAGTTAAATCTGATGGCCTATAAGTCATAACTCCCTCCATTATTATGTAGGACCGGAATGTCCAAGGATATTTGTATAATCCCATTTTAATCAATCATTTGGTTCCCCTCACCTATGTGTGAGTCATAAACCCCATTAATTAATGGAGTATCCTAAGGAATATGGTGGAAGTTCAAGATAAAACTAATATTATGTCAACTCAATTAATATATAGGTGGACAGGTGGAATGTTGTAACTCAAAACATGAATAGAAATAGAAGTTATTTCCCCTAGGTCTAAGATTGATTTAATGTAGGCTCATTAAATTAACTGTTAGATAAATATCATGAATAGGTCATTTAATTATTTATTTATTTCTATCTATGGAATTATTTATTTTATAGATTCAAGGCTGAGTTCACATAAATAAATTAATTAATGTGAAAATATAGAAATTAAATAAATGAATTATGCATAAATGTTTTATCAATCATGGTTAATTAGTAAAGTGACATATACTTAATATTAAAAAACATGTGAAGGATAAAACAATATAAAAATATATGAATAATTAAATTAAAATCCCTTAATTAAGAATTAATTCGGGCATGGCCTTCCATTACTTGGTGAGGATTGAAAGCCTTGAAGCTAAGTGTTTGACCAACCCTCATTGTGAAACTTACTTTTGATGTGGAGTTCTTCTGAAGGTTATGAGTTGACATAACCATATTACATCAATAGAAGTATCCCTTTATAAACTTGATGTAACCTGTAGGTATGTTTTGAGGGAATCCATGTAAGAGTCTCAGGATAGGGGAGTCTACTCAATGGATCAAGGAGTAGTAAGCCCACAGTTAGCAAAGACCTCCCTATATAAATACCATGAAGTATCTTTAACAACCCTCATTGGGGTAATGCAAAGGGGAATATGAATCGTTTTCACTAGAATGTCATAGAAACTAGACATTCCAAGTTCAATTGTGAGGGTTATTGGGACTTGATAAAATAGTGAAAGATTTAATAAAAATTAATAAAATCAAATTAATTTCATATTTCTTGCATAATTTGTAATCAATAAAGTACTAATAATCTTCCCTTTTAATTATAGAATAAAATATAAATCTCTTCATCCAAATTTTTCATTTGATCAATATTGGAGAAGGACAACCTCCTCACTAGAAATAACTTCTAGGAGTGGTTTAGATGCCTTCAGGTTGTGTTATTCTAGGAATAGAAATCCTACATGATAAAGAGATGAATGATGAAGAGTTCATGATCTATGAAAAACATTTGAGTGATATGGTTGATGTTCAATGTTTTATTCCTTCATCTATGTCTAATAAGCACATAAAGTCTCATGAAAACATGGATGTGTATATCATGCTTGAGCACCTCCATGGTCTTTACTATGAAAGATCTAGATAGGAATAGTTTGAGATATCTAAGTCACTATTTGAGAGAAATATTGGAGAGGGTTCCCCATTTGGTTCTCACATATCCAATATAATTAGCTACATTGAGCACATAGAGGTTCTATGGTTTAAACTACCTAAAAAAGTGGGCATAGATCTCATTCTGGCATCACTTCCTCATTGCTTCTCCAAAAAAAATATGAAAAAATATAGATAAGTACCTACCAGATCTTCTTACTCTCATTCTCTAAGTAGATAAGGATATGAAGTGATAAAATACTTTCTTCCTTATGGTGAACAAATAGAAAGGGAAAGAAAAGAGATTTAATCCCAAATATTCTTCATTCCCTTCTAAGAAGAAGAAGATCAAGGGGAAAGCAAGGGAATGGGATGTTTTCTATTTCACATGTGGAAAGAAGGGCCACTAGAAGAAAAAATGCACCCAACCAAAGAAGCAAGGGGAAGCTTCAGGTTCATTTGTTATCAAGTGAAATTTATCTATTTATATAAATTGGGTATTAGATGCTGATTTTTGTGATCACATATGTATTCAAATATAGGAACCAAATAGATTTAGAAATATTGACTGATAGTAGGTAGATCTATGAGTAGCCAATAGATCTAAAATTATTTTTGTAGTTATCGGTGACTACCACCTAACATCACCAACTAGGATGATCTTAGTTTTAAATAGTTTATATTATGTTCCTTTAGTAACCAAAAACATTATATCAGTATATATATATATATATGGTTTTATATTAAAATTTGGAACTAAATATTGCTTATTTTATAAATATAACATTTTTTATGGTAAGGTGAAACTAAATAATAGATTTTATGTGTTGGACTACACAAACCAAGTAATGGAAATATATAATTAAATAACCTCACATGACTCATACCACAACCAAATTTTTCATCATTGGTTAGGTTTTGTAAATGAAAATTTCTTGAATAAACTACATCAAGATGGATATTTATATTCTTTTTAACTAAAACCACTTGGTGTATGTTATTCATGTTTATAAGGTAAAATGACCAAAGTCCCATTTAGTGGGAAAGGTGGAAGGGATAAATATATTATTGAATTAGTTCATATTGATTTGTGTGGACCATTTCATATTGAAACAAGGGGAGGTTACACATACTTAATAACTTTTATTTATTATTTTCGAAGATATGGATATGTCTACTTAACGAGGTATAAGTTGGATTATTTTAATAAATTCAAGGAATACAAGAATGAATTTTAGAACCATCTTGGTAAGAAGATTAAAAAACTCCACTGAGACCATGGTGGAGAATATCTTAATTAAGACTTTATAGATTATTTATGGGATTTTGGGATACTATCTCAACTCACTTCTCCTTATACGCCTCAATGGAATAGTATAATTGAAAAGAGTAATAATACCTTATTAAACATGGATAGATCAATAATGAGTCATGTGAGTCTTTCATTATCCTTTTGGTTATACGTGTTACAAACAACACCAGAAATACTAAACCAAGTTCCAAATAATGTGTAAAATGGTATACCATACCAATTATGGAATGGAAAGAAACTCATGTTTTCATACTTACTTATGTGAGGTTGTGGACTCTTTAGGTAAAAAACTTGCACCCCAAGGCATAAACTGTACCTTAAACAAGAGGATATTAGCTATACAACCCTTCATATAAAAATTTTATAGTGTAAATTAATTCCATATTAATTAATAGGGAGAACATATCTAAAAGATATACTGGAAAAAATATAGACTTAGATGAAGTCGAGGCTCAAGGTACACAAGAGTTGGTATATGAATAGATTCCACAATTCCCCATGGAAGAAGAAACTTTTCCAGAGACACAAGTACTATATAGGAGTAAAAGAGATGTTAGAGAACCATAACATTATGGTTTCTAGTCACCAAGTATTTTGACTTGTTATTAGTTGATAATAATGATCCTCTAACATATAAAGAAGTATTAACTGGAATAAATTTTTCCAAGTGGAAAGAAGCCATGAATTCGGAAATGGATTCCATATACCAAAACCAAGTCTGGATTTTGGTAGATCCTCTAGTGGATGTAAATATCATTGGTTGAAAATGGGTATTCAAGAAGAAACTGTAATTAGAAGGACGGGTTAGTACCTATAAGTAATGATTGGTTTCAAAAGGTTTTAAACAGCATCAGGGCATTGACTACAATGAAACCTTTTCACTAGCTGCAATGATAAAATCCATCAGAATTATACTTTACATTGCATCTTACCATGACTATGAGATTTGAAAAATGGATGTCAAAACAGCCTTCCTTAATGTGAACCTTCAATAATATGTCTATATAATACAACCTAAATGGTTTGTGACTCCAAATAATTTCAATAAGATATTCAAATTGTGAAAATTCATTTATATATTAAAGAAATCATCTTGGTCATGGAACATTAATTTTTATGATTCTATAACTAAATTTTGTTTCATAAAGAATGAGTTTAACCCTTCTATCTACAAATGGTTTAGTGGGATTGAATTCATTTTCTTAATAATATATGTTGATGACATATAACTCATTGGAAATGAAATATGAGTCATACAGTCTATTAAGGCATGGTCGAATAAATTATTCTCTATAAAGGACTTGGGTGAGGCATTATGTATTCATGGGATCAAGATCCATCATGTTATATCCAAGAGGTTTCTCAGGCTAAGTCAAAGTACATACATTGATAAGATACTTAAGAGATTTATTATGGAATAATCTAATTGGGGATTGTTTCCAGCATCACATGGGATTCATATTTCTAGGAAAATGTGTCCTCAGACACATGAGTAAAGAAATAGAATGTAAAGCATTCAATACTTATCATTGATTGGGTCAACCATGTATTTTATCTTATGTAATAGGCTAGATTATACCTATGAATTAATTGTGGTGGAAAGATATCAAGGTGATCTAGGTGACCCCCATTGGATGGAAGTCAAGACTATCCTTAAGTATTTGATGCATACTGAGGATATATTCCTATTTTATAGAGGAGATGAGGAAATTTTCATCAGTGGATATATATATATATATATATATATATTCTAGTTTCCAAACTGATCAAGATGACATGAAGTCACCAATGGGATACATGTTCACTTTGAATGGAGGTGTTGTGAGCTGGAAAAGCTCAGAGAAGGATATGGTCACAGATTCTACATAAGACTCCAAGTAAATTGTATATTTTTAGGTATCTAGAGAACTAGTATGTAAGTGAAACTTCATCCAAGATCTTACCATGGTACTTAGCAGTAAAGATCCTATCACACTCTACTGCAATGGTGGATCTTGAAAAAGTGCCAAGGTCACATCAACAGAAGAAGCACATACTTTGAAAGTATCATATATTGAGGAGTTTTCCTCAGATAGGTGAGATTTTAGTGAGAAATATTTCAATGTAATAAAGTGTGGATTACCCCTTAAATAAATCCTTGACTCATAAGAAACATGATTATCATGTAAGTTCTAGTTGACTGAAAGTCATAGGTAGATGGTTCTATTCCAAGTGGGATTTTGTTGGAGTTGGTGTTCTAGGACTGAATGTTTTTACTTTGATTACATGTATATTCAATTTATTGAATATTAATTAAACATATTATTATATATTCTTCATTATTATGCATGGATTTAATGTATTAATGTCCTAAATTATTTATCACAGTGATAAGGTCGTAGTAGTTCCCCACTATGATAAGAACCTTGAAGTTCTATAACAATATTCTTAATATTTTTTGGGGGTCGGATAATGTGCTATGATGGGACACATAGTATTTATAACTTTGGGTGTGAATATTCATGAGTGGATGAGGCTTCTTCCCATAAATTTTGCACTTGGTAATCTCCAAGATGGGAGATTATGATAATAGACCAGTCGATAAGAATTCTATATGTTTTAGTGTCATTGGATATCCCAATATTTGAGCATATGTAATGGTACTTAGACTTTAATATTATCATTAATTCATGTCATGACTGGAACACTTAGATTTTCTAACAAAAATAGTAATGATATATGTTCACAGTGAGATAGGGTATATTGGGTGTGTCATGATTAACATGTCATTAATGGATAAGTCGAAGAAGTATTTATCCCTTTCATCTTTATGTAATCTTATATCTCAACCATTTTATTGGAATATAACCCTCTCCCTAAATTCCATGGTCATGGTGTAACGACATGTTATTCCAGATAGTTAAAGAAATACATATCAAGCATATAGGTTAGTGACGCAGATGTACAACCTTCCTAATGAGATATTGTGAAAAAAGTAATTATACTACACAATGATCATTCATATATGGTTATTGTCATTGAAGCATTAAGTTTTTTCTCCTGGTTACCTTGAACCTTTTCTAGACAGTAATCTTGGAATTTATGAAATCCCGCCTGATGCCAATGAGAAATAATTCTAGAGGGTCACACACTCAGTGTTTTTGTTGATCTTGATTAAATTCTATTTGAATTTAATTAATGAAATAAATATTATTCTCAAGACCAAGGAATAATTTTATTCAATTTTTATTGATCTAATAAATTAAATATATATTTATTTACTGGATTTTAAATAAAATTTATTTATTTATTTTATTGAATATTTAATAAATATTTATTTATTGGTATATAAATAAAATATTTATTTAAGAGAATAAAATACTTAATTTAGGTATTTAATAAATTTTAGAAGAGTTAAAATTAACCAAGACCAAGTATGGTGACAAATATTAATTAACAAGTCAGTTAAATACTATTTTTTATTGTTCAAGTTGGTGAGTACCACAAAATAATATTATTATTATTTAATTATGTGGAATGTGGTTTATTAATGGTTATTATATTATTTAATAGTTGGAATATATTAGATAATTATTTTGAACTAACCCTTATCTCTATAAATATATGGTTATTTCTATTATGTAAATCATTAATTGGTAAAATTGAAATATAGAATTTTTTTAGACAATGAATTTTATCTCATCTCTTCTCTCTCCATGTCAAGAAGGAGAAATGAAAAAAATATTTCTTCAAGACCGAAGAACAGTTAATCAATAATGAACAATGCAATACTTTCGATGCACCATGCTAGCACCCAAAGATCGAGTGGAATTGCTCGGAGATCAGAGGAGAACATGTAGATCACTTCTAGAGAGACTCTATCCAGGGATTCTTATAGTGAAATGAAGGAAATTTTAAAGGGTCTTTTTAGATGATCAAAATTCATCAGCAAAGAAATATTATAAGCCTAGGTATTAATTTATTTAGATATTAAATAAATAAATTATAAATTTAATGTGAAATATCCTCATTCATGGTTTTGTGCAGTGATAATTAAAATATATTTTAATATATCACCCACCACTGCACGTTTCTATTGCACTCAAAACCGAAAAAAATCATATACAACTATAACATCATGGATTGGAATAGTAATCCCATAACCTTAGAAATAAGAAATTATTACTAAAATAGGTGTTCTAGACACACCAATTTGATATCAATCATAGTTTCTGAAACATTATTAATACTCCTATAAACCATATCCTAAATAGTAAAACAAAAAGAAAAGAAACAACTCTGATACGACATTTTAATGTCCCGACCTAGATTCCACTAATTCCATACCCCAAGTTGGTTCACCACAAGGCCTCAAGTGCACCTCTCCATTTTCCAGAGGCTACTGACTAATAGTGAGGAGGTGTGTCTATGGAGATATTATTCCCTCATATCAAAGTAAGAAACAATATAAATAACCAAGAAACATCCATAGTGGTAATAAAAAGAGTACATAAGTAGTGAATATAAACAAGGATGTAATAATAAATGAAATACGGTAAAGGCCCGAACATCCATGCCATGCATACAATATTGATCTCCCACTAGTTTGATCACATATATATTAATAAAAGAAATAAATAAAATTACAAGGATCTACTACCAACTCTGAGATGAACCACATATTTTATCTCCACATACACATGCAAGTCATCCTGCTTGATCAGTCCCAAGACTTATCTCATCCTATGCCTGCAACCAAGTGAGAATTTTCTCGAGTACCCTAGTGTAATGGAGGTCTGAACAGGGTGTGAGTACAGAACTCAGTAAGGCACCACCAAATTGGTCCCATACATAGCTAGTAATATTCAGTGTATTTATATGTTATCTACTCATCATGATAATAATAATGATAATAACTAAAATTTGAGAATAAATAAACAACAAAATTTGAACAAGGCATGCTCATGGATTGTGCTCAGAATAGATGAGACATAGATAGAATAAATTTTCATCATATATATATATATATATATATATATATATATGAGTAGATATGAGTAAGGAGCTAAATAATATAAATAAAAAAAGTCCATAGTAAATCCTAGGGTCTGTGATCCTGATCGTCTGGACATCCTATGAATAAGGGATTATGATGGATGTCATGCCACTCAAGTTTTGTATAATTATGTAAATACTTAGGTTTATAGTCTCAATCATAAAAACCCACTTTATCTAACACCAGAAATATATATGAGCAAGCTACGTCACCACCGAGGGATACATGTCCTAACCCTAGGATCCCTTGTACTCACCTCCAATCACTATGATGAAGGATCCAAGAAATATCTATAAATATTGTAAATAGGTTTCTAAGATTAATTCCAAACTACTCAATCCATGTGTAATATAGTTTGATGTTAGATTCATAGGTCCCAGTCCATAGGCAATCATGGAATTATAACTTGGATGATCCCTAAGGGGGATGACTCTTAGGCGATATCAAGGAATACTCTTTGGATCCAAGATAACACTTGGAATCCATTAAATAACCATCTTATCATCCTCATTCCTAGATAGACCTGGGAAATATAGTAACGGTGTGTCCACATGACCCCAGGGGGTATCCTAGGCATCACTAAAGGATATCAACATCAATCCCCAAGGATGTCAACTACTTCCATATCTTAGAGAAATTTCACCCACCCAGAAACCTCTATAAATACCCTGTATACTATTAGATAGGCATCCACAATGTGACACTAGTTAGAGGGGTTCTCTGATAGACTTGACATCCAACACTAAAAATCCCTATGTAGGGACGAATCCTGGTGAAAAATGGGTATTCTGGAAATAATATCCATCAACAAGAATTCCCATGAGGCATGTCTAGTAAATTCAAATCGTAATCCCTAACATATAATCATAACATGTTAGGCTCATCATCCAAGTACCAGGAAGAACCTCTGTTAATCATAGCTACATCAATAGTGAGAAATTGAATACATAAATAAAATGATTGAGGGCAGGTGAATGCCTAAACCTAATGACCACTACAACATCCTTAAGGGATTATATGTTCGGTATGGGTTATAGGTTCCACCTACTACCATCACTACTCAAACCCATGACATACTAGATCAGGGTAGGTCAAACATCAGGGAACCCACTGGGTCCCCAAGTTTAGTTCTTAGGAAAGGTATCCTACTTAGGACCCTTGAGGTTCTCATGAAAATGGATACATCCCTATCAGAGACCTCTAAGTCAACACATAAGTAAAGGTATCCCTCTTAGGACTCTCATAAGGAGTAAAAAAGTTAAGGCATCCTATATGGGATCCTTAATTTCATATCATAAGTGGAGGCATCCCATAGGGGATCCATCTTAGTGATAGTCTCAAGTCAAAGTATGAATCCAATGTGCAAGGGTTGTTAGTGACCCCTGGCATTCATCCACTTAACCTAAAAGAATTATTTAATTTAAAACTTTCATTAGAATGATTCTAAATAGATGGAGTTTCTCTCCAGGTAAAGTTAAATCATACACATAATATCATAAACATGCATAAATACTTTAGGACAGTTTTGATAGACCGCTTAACTTTAGGATGTTTTTAATCATCTATACACAGCTCTCGACAGTTTTTTCCAAGCTCTTTATGGGTCATCCAAGCCCAAGCATGTCTAATCCAATCCACATCGGCTTCTAAGATTCAACCTAACAATGGATAGCACAAGCATGAACTGGAACATAAATTACAATATTAAACAAATAATTATAAAGTAAAAAACAAAAAAGGAATAATAGGAGATAACTCACCAAGAACTCATTTATCAATGTAAATTCAATAAACCACTTGCATAAGGTCAATAAGGTATCTCTGATGCCATTACTGGGAAAATTGATAACCAAAAATATCAAAACACTTATTAAAATAATTTAATTTTGTATTTAAAGCTTTATAAAATCACTGTGGTGACATACCTTAATGAAATAGCATGATGTGAAGCACATAGGGCCTCTTGGGTCACACTTTTCCTGGGAAAATTGGAACCCCTGGCACCAGTATCTAATTCCACCATACTCCAATGGAATCGGAATCAAAATACCTAATCAGTGAAACCAAATTTAGACAAATAAGAGAAAGAACATAATGGAGGCTAACAGATTTGAAGACTTACCTCAAGGCTTCCAACGCATCTAACGGCATTCGATTCCAACCAAGAATAGGGAAGAACTCCCATGGAGGAATGAAGAGGGAGGGTAGCACATGCAAGGGAGATCCTAGGTGAAATGAGGAAGAAAAAGGGGTAAACCCATTTATGGGTTAGAATGGGAAGAAGGGTATTTTTACCCTTCTTAATGAGATCATAGTTTGGTCTCACGGTTGTCCAAACCATGCACCGGTCGTGAAACATGTCTACAATAAACTATAAACACCCACACAGTTTGCCCTAGAATGTTGAAGGGTTTGAACTAACCATGTGCTAAACATGTTCCCTATACTCCACCTTTTCAAAATTTAGATTTCTAGCATCAAACCCCCTAGACACTCTTGAAATATCTAAGCTACATTCCAATCCTTATTCCATGCCTAAAAATATCACTTTTAGGTATTCCAACCTTAAAATTCCAATTCCAAATATCATATCAATATTTGACCTATCCATTAGTTGAAATTTCAATTTCCTTCTGAAATTTACAACACAAAAAATATGGGATCAAAAATACCTATCCTTTTCTAGTGGGGGAATAAATTATATGGGGCTTTCGAACTAGAATTTCTGAAATGATTTAGATGTAAGGGTTTTTGTCCTGAGAACCAACTGTTTTGTACTTTGATTACATGAATGTTCACTTATTATATATTGATCATTGTTCTTCATGACTATAATATAATAATGTCCTGGAATATTTGTTGCTTTGATAAGGTCATGGCAGATCCCCACTATGATGAGAACCTTGAAATGCTATAACAATATTCTTAAATAAAGTTTTACAGTTGGATGACATACTATGATAGGACACATAGTATACAGACCGTCATGTGCGAGTACTCATAAGAATACGAGACTCTCTCTCATGGAGTTCACACTTGGTAATCTCCAAGATGGGAGATTATGAGAACAGACCCGCCAGTATTAATTCTGCATGTCTTGGTGTCATCGGATATTTCTATCTGCGAGCGTGTGTAATGGTCCTTAGACCGGAATATTATCATTAACTCATGTCATGACTCACGCACTTAGATTTATTGACGAAAACCATCATGCAGATAGTTGGCGAGAAGTAGGGTACGTTGGTTGCGTCACGAGTGACATGTTGTTAATGGATAAATCGAGGAAGGATTTGTCCCTTCCATTTATGGAAGTTGATATCTCGGCCCTTTGATTGAAATAGAACTGTCGCATTAAATTCCATGGCCATGGTGTAAACGACGAGTTTATTTCAGGTAGTCAAAGAACGACAGATCAAGTATATAGGTTTATGACACTTCCATGAAACCTACTTGATGAGATATCGAGACAAAGGGATTAAATTACACAGTAAGTGTTTGTATGAGGTGATATGTTAATGCAGCGTCAACTTCTTTCTCTTGGGTGCCTTGACCCGTTGCTAGATAGTAATCTTGGACTTTAGGAAAGCCTTCCTAATGCCAACGAGAAAGAGGCCTAGAGGGTCACACACTAAGTGTATCCAAGTATCTTAAGTTGAATAAAGATTATTCCCATATGTGGTTTAATAATTATTCAAGGAAGCCTAATTTGTTTTAAATAATGGAGGAAAAATAAAATAAAACAAGTACATGCCGTGTATTATTAAATGTACATACCGTGTAGTTTTATTTTGGAAAGGAAATGAATAAATGAAAACAAGATATACACACCATGTACATTTAATGTACACGTCGTGTAGTTTTCAATGAAAAACAAGTACACACCGTGTATTTATTATTACATGCCGTGTAGTTTTTCCAGTCGGGATTTTGAGGATATAATATCGTTTTATTAAATGATATTTATTATAATCAGCGTGAGCGCATGTCAAGGAATTAATTATTCAACATGGGGGTTTTCAATAAGAGTTAATGAAATGCGTAACGCGTTTATTTATTGTCATAACTCTACAACCTCAAACTTGATTATAAATATCCTCACAACCCCAACTCTTTTCCTACACAAGAGAATCTTTGTGCACAACATCTCTGGAGAATTCTTTCAAGGCCGAAATAACCTCTTCCTCCAAGAACGCTCTCAAGACCGAGAGAGATCCTCTTCCATCGGATCAAGACGATCTAAGGCGGACAACGCAAGCAAAGGCTTATCCACGCTAGCACCCGGAGAATCCTTTGGTGGCGTCCAGAGATACGAGGTACACGTGTGGATCACCGCTAGAGGGAGTCTGCACTTGGCTTCTGCGACGCAACGACGGATCACATCGACAACATGATCGATAACATCAATGAAGAAAGAACACCCAAAAGGTATTTCTTTATAATTAATTAAATTAATTATAATCAACCTGTAACGATCCTTGTTTGTGGTTCCAGGAAAAACCATCTTCTTTGTCTTTTTCTGTGATTCGATCTGTGGAGACTGGTGTTTATCATCGTATTGATCCCAGATTGATCATTTCTAATGACAAAAATCCAAGTGGGCACATCCACCCACGCACTTCCACTGCACCCGGAACCTTCATTAGAAGCATTATGTCATCGAGGTGCATGTTGATCAACTCATTGATTCAACACTTTTCATTCCTAATCAGAGGATAATTTCTACAAAGGTTAGTTAGTTGGGTTTTTTTGGTAAATGTTGATCTTGCATCATGTGCTTATGATCATCACCTTTTTCTAAACCCTAGTTTCCTTTATTGATTAATGGATAATGCATTTTCGCTTAGGACCTTGGTTATCTATGAGTACAAGAGACCATATTATATCAAAATAGGATATTCGAAGTAATATTTAGTCTATAAGGGAGTGTGTGATGAAATTTGGTGGTTCATGGAAGGATAGATTACCTTTCATAGAGATTTTATAGGTTTTAGTTATCTATTGATGCCATGTGTGACCTTATTGGGAGCCTTGTACCATCATTCTTGTCAATTTATTGTTTTCCAAGTTGGTTTTTCATTATTTATCAGAATTATTAGTGAAGGATCATGGTTTCTTCACATATTCTTAGGGGTTAAATAGTTTTCACATGGGTAAGTGACATAAGTTAGCTATTCTATGGGTGAGACCACTCTAGTTTCTTGAATGTATCAGTGAGTTTTTTTGTATCATTACATTCTTGATTCAATGTAGTGCATGTTGTTCTCTTATATCATTATGGTAAGAGTGTGAGTTGGGTTTCAGTTACATATTGGTTATGCTCATGTTTCTCTTAAGTCAAAGGTTTCAACCAGTTCTCATTATCTTTTTCAAGCTAGTATTGTCATTATATTCTCATGTTATGTCGACACATACCATTGCGACATATATTTTTCTATCATCGATGAATCATCAAGGAATATAATAGTTGGAATACCATTATATTAAACCAAATGTTTAACCTTATGTCTTGACATCGCTAATTTATAGATTTTTAAAAATGGAAAGTCCAATGGTTAGGAGAATGTAACACCCTTGGTTTAGAGATATACTATATTTATAACATTTTTTATGTTATTAAAAGGTTGGTTTTGGTTTTAGTAAGTTCTAGATTGTTTTCAGAAGTTTTGGAGGCATTATGGATGGCACGCTATTAGTGCATGGTTATGGGAAACCATGTGGATCTCTCAAGTAATTATGTAGGAGTTTTTGGAGTGTCTAGTAAGTTACATGGTTTTTTCATGGTTTGTACAAAATATGTGATAACCTTACAGCTATTTCTATTTTTAGGTAGTGCTGATTTGCATGGTTTACACAATATTTTCCAAACCATGCACATCATTAAATTGTTCTAAAAAAATATTTATTGCCCATATTTTTCCCTAAAACACTCATTATTTATATTTTGGTTAGGTATATAGAACTAGAGGGTTTCTTCAAGTGATTTTAGTGATTCTTTTCTTTCTAGATCTTCTTCTCTTGGATTCTTGGAGGGTTCAACCTAGGAATCAATGGTAAGGCCTTTGCTTCCTATTTTCCTCATTTATCCTCTAATATTTTTCTTATTAGAAACTATAGTTTGGGTATTCCATTCCCATATATAGCAGTTAGGGTATGTTTTTATGCGATTTTTGTTATTTTCATCATAAGAGGGTTGTTGGAGCTCGGATCTATAAAGGTCTCATGTGATTTCATCTTGGTGACTTGGTTTGATGTAGGTGGATTCTATCTCTCTATCAAATTTATACAATAACTTTAAGTATTGTATTTATAAATTAAATACATTTATTCTTTAAGGAAACCCTTATTGAATTTTGTTTTGGAAAACCTTTTATTTTTTATGGATTTAAAACTATGAGATTGTGGGTGCCATCCACAAGGTGTTTGACTAAATGCTAAAAAGGAAAAATGTTTTCTTTATGAAATTTTGGGTCTAAGATTTTGTTATACACATGGTTTGAGTGATTTCATGTTTCATATACATGGGGATTTGCTGGTTTGTATTTGGATTCTTATTTCAAGGGAGCACATTTTTGCACAACCAAGTGACAACTTGAGTTTGGAAAGATGGGTTTTCCCCTCACGAGTTAGGATTGTTCAAAGGAAGGATTCATGCATGGGTGTGTGAGTTCTAGATTGGGTATACCTTGTGGAAATTATTATTTACACCACTTTTTTATATATAATTTTAGTAAAAACTAATTGATATTATTTCATCTTGCTTTTATATAAAACTATGAGCTAACTTGTTTTTGTCCTAGTGGTGTGTGTGGGAAGTGTTGAGTATTTCCTACTGATTCAATATACTCAAACCCTAGATATTCACCTTTGTGTGTGTTTAGGTTATTTCTATCATGATATAGGAAAGGGGAAGATTTCATACTTCACTAGTGAAGGTTCATGATGTTGCAGTCATGTTATTTTGAATATTGAGTTATATTAGTTTACTTTAATGCATCATATAATGTTTCATCATTATTTTATGGTGTAGGTTATTTTTTTATGGGAAATACTTCCCCAATATTTTAGTAAATCCCTTGTCATTTATTTCCAGCCTTTTGTGTTCAAGGAGAATCATGTAAGGTTAGTGGAATATTTTTCCTAACTAAGTCAATGGGTTGGGATCGGGATGTAACATGTGAGGTTAATAAGTAACCTCTCATATGAACCTTCATACTTTGATACCTTACTTATTCTTGTCCTAATGTTGAGCTAATCATAGGGTGGTTAGGTATGTTTTTGATCATGTGGTAGGTTTATATTGATCAAGATGATATGTATCCTTTTGTATGAAGGTTATGACATTTATTCCTTTAATTAATACAGATTAATTAAGTGTATGTTCATACCTAAATAAGTGTCATGTGATGTGATTGTTTATTTAGGTGTATAGTGTGTAATATACACATCTACTTTGATGAATAATGTGTTATGTGTTTAGATGTATTATTCAGTCTTAATCTGATAATCAATAATATATTAGAAACTATACTATATTGGCATGTTTTTTATCTCATGTTCACCCAATGTCCTAGATAAATGGATTATATGATATGTATGGTGTATGTGATACATCTAGTGGATATAGTAATGGAGATACATGTGTTTGGGGGAGATCACTAATATTGATGATTTTTTTGTTGTTGTCCCTTAATTTTAATTATAAATTAGATAATTAATAATTAACATTAATTTTGAAAAGGCCCGTGGGGTTAAACATAGTGGTTGTGTTAATAATGATAAGTTTTGTTACAAAGTGTCTATAAAAAAATCATTGAGATAATAATGATAGCTTCACCAAAAGGTGTTTTGGAGGATATACACAAAGAGTTTTGAATATAGTTTCACAAATTGTTATTTATGATGTGATATGAGGTGAAAATGAGTTAATATTATGATGATTCAGTGTAATTGTGTGGTTGATAGAAATATTTATTGAAGTGAAATCATGGTGTGATGATATTCACCACATAATAGTGTACTCTAAAGGAAATCATGGCATTGTGTGAAGTCACCATGTCATGGTTTGATTTTATATGGGAATAAAAGTTTATTTTATGAGATAACACATTATTTTGACTATCTTTCACATAAATTATCATTGTATTAGGTTAAGATTCATTAATATTTATTGTAAATTAGTTTAAAACATTCATATTAATTGTTTAAATTTTAAATAGTTGACTAAAGGTTGAAACACATGTTATAATAATTTATAACAATATGAAACTTTTATTAAATGTTTTAATAATGGTTGAAAGTTTATGAATCATTTGAATGTCCAAGGAGTATCCTTGGAGGTCTATATAAAATGGTCCAAACCTTATGAAATTTTTGTGAGTGTGGAGTGACCATTGTGCAACTCCTTGAAGTCACAAATCTCATTCCTCTCTTCTATTCAACTGTAGGGTTTTATCTGGTTGTGAGTAAGAGATAAATCCTTCTCAAATGTTATATGGTTCACTCAACTCATGCGATATCCCAATAAAAATTGTTTGTTGATTTCTTCAAAGGGGTCTCCATCATACTTGTGTAAAAGAGTTTAGTAGGTTCAAATTTAAATATTAAGTAATAAATGTTCTTCATTTATATTTTATTCAATTAAAATGAATGGGATTGATCTCATGATAATTTTTTTAGTATTTATTTTTTTCATGTCAAGAAAAGTGTTGTTCCCGCTAAAATCCAACATGTTCATTTTGTGTATCAAAATATTCATAAAATATTCATGTAACACCCCATCCCATGGACCACTCGACGGTGCTCCAAGACCGATAGCTATATTACCTCAAGCGTGCCTCCCCATATGCTAGAGGATTCCAACTAGTGGTGAGGGATTAATTCATACAATGGGGATACTATTCCCACAAATCATAGTCATACAATAATTTAAAATAATCAAACATCCACAACACATAATCAAAGTACACATAAATAAGTAAGCATAATATTATAACATATAGGATGCAACATACAAACTCATGGTCATACATGGAATACATTAATCACCCACTAGGCCAATACTATACACAAAATAACCAATAAAAATACATATATTGTCCCCACTACCATCCCCAGGACTCAACAAACCCCATCTCCAAAAACCCATCAAGTTATTATAGCCCAGTCCTCTGCACATCCTATAATGAACCTAAAAGTATACATAAGGTCTGCACATGCACTGAATTGTGCATGCAGGATGTGATAAATACATATTATAAGGGTCTCCCCATGTGACCCTAGTATATGTCATCATATACATGTATGTAATAGGAAAATAATCATGTCACACAAGAGCCTTGAATGTCATGTGTTAACTAGGCTACCATGACTCCATGCACATGAGGTTATTGGGTTCTAACCAGGCCACCACCACACCTGATCATACCTGCTTTAGCACCATGATAAAATCCATTTATCACCTTGTGTTATCACCCACATAACCCAACCTGTACTCGAGGACTAAAGGTAGGCCATCATCCAGATCCTGGCCACTAATTCCTCATAGTAGGGTCTTGTGTTCAACCTTAGAACCCACCTTCTCACTTGAGGTGGTATTGCATCTAGTATCTGGCCTCTATTGTATCACTCATGTTAGGGTCCATCCATCCAATACTACATCATATTTGGATCCCATCTAACTCATGTCAGTCCAATCATCTAATCTTGTATCATCGTGCCTATGTCAGGGACTCGATCTCACTCATGGAAGTTCCACTAATGTTATCTCACTCATAACAAGGCCCAAACCAATCCCAAACCACACCATCTCATTCATGATTGGATCATACTTCACATACACATCAAGGGTTATACCTCACAATGATAGTCCCTTCCATTTTATATCACTTATAGTGCGTTAAGGACTTAGGATCCACACCCCCAACACACACACACACAAACACGTCGAGATCCAACATTTGACACATCACACACATGAAACAATAAAAATGGATCATAACCCATCACAAAATTTCACTAGCTTTTCACTCGAGATTTAGTCACTCAAGACCTAGCATCTCATCTTGAATCATGTATCGTATTCTCCATTAGGGAATCCACTAGGGTAATTCAGACCCATCTTAGCTTCTACTCATTAGTACCATCCCATATTAATCACCCTATGGTGAATCCAAAACTCGTAGTCTCATCCTAATCCTAGACTCAAGGGAATGGTCTAATACATATCCAAACCAACCTCACAACCTAGTCTCAATACTTTGGGGACCATCCCAAGTCATCTTTCCTCAAAACCCTTATAAACCCCATGTTAAGTCCCTCAACAAAACCCATGACCCACACTCAGGTCTCGTCTCACATCTCTCAGAGGAGACAACTCAACTCATCACTCAGAGAAACCACCTCTCTGTCATATATGTCCAACCTTAAAGGGATCATCCCACACATGACACTCATTAAAATACACTCCATACATCGGAGGGTGCTCACAATCATACACAAGGAATATAACTATCTCATTAGTTATTATTAGGCCTAAGACCCTCATGTTATCTTGAATATCCCTAGGGACCCACTTAGTCTATTCCCATAACATATTTTCACCATGAGGCCACCCAAGGTCCCTTGTAAACTTCACTACCACCATCACCCCTTGTTGACATAGTCGTCAAGTGATTCCAAACACTCTAAGTGCTTAATATCACTTATTCTGAGAAAAATAGGCACAATTATACACTATCTCTTCTACCCAAGGTATACCTAGTTCCTGTCTACTCTACTAAAACCCATACATATGCATTCAATAGAAAATCATGCTTAAACAAGAATATGATCTTGTATTAAAGGGTTCACCTACTTCCATCAAGGATTTCCCACCAAAATCACACCCCTAATCACCTAAGTCAAGTACATAAATGACTCATATACTAGTAGAAAATGGTCATTAACATTAGTGTATTAATGTCTGTTCTCCAAGATTGATGTTAAAAATCTACATAGATGACTTTTAACATCAGTTCATCAGTAACCGACATTAAAATTCCACTTTTAACATCATTTTTTCAAAAAACAAATGTAAAATTGTTTTATGAGGTTGTATATCATTTCCCAGTTTGATTTGACTGGTTGTGAAGCTCAAGAGGACTTACAGATTAAAATTTATGGTCGTTAAAGAATTTCATTGTGAGAATTCTTAGAGAAGTCCAACTTTCTATGACCATAACTTTTGATCCATAAGTCCATTTGAGCTCCACGACCATTCAAATAGAAGCCTAAGAAACCAAATATGCTCCAATATTTAGAGTTTCCATTTTTTAATATTTGTTTTTACTAAAAATCTATGTTAAAATAATTTTTTACTTTTGACGTTGGATATTAGTAAAAACCAACATTAAAAGTATTTTTTTACATTTACATTAGTTTTTTTGTAAAACTGACATGAAAAGAGATGTGGGGAACTTTTAATGTCAGTTTTTTATAAAATTGATGGAAAAACCTCGGTATGAGAAGGGTTTTTATGATGGTTATATATTTACTCGATGTTAAAAGTAAAATTTCAAATATACAGGTTCGGTATTTCAATTGTTTCACAACAATAATTTCAATTTTCAAAATCCCACCTAAAATTTAATACATCACTACCGCACATATTTTTTCCCACAATATATAATTACTTATTATCTTTATTTCATCATTTTTTACCTCTTAGATCTAATCAAAATTTCTACACTTCTTCAATTGATGGTTTGAACATGGTATTTATTCTCATTATTGTAATGACCCAGACCCGAACAGCCACCCGAACAATGCTAAACGGGTTGAGTAATACTACCTTAGGCGCACCTCCCCGAATACCAAAGGCTTTCGACTAGCAGCGAGGGTCTGATAGGTATAGTGGGGAGGATATACCCTCTTATAGGATAATAAAAATGGTAATGGTCCGAGTATAATAGTAGAGATGTAGAAGAATAAAAGACTCAGCAGACTCAAACCAGACCGGCAGAGCAGAAGCACATTCAATATCAATAAACAGGAGAAGAAATGAATATAAACAACAGTATCATAAAGTAAATACAATAGCATGATAATCAATGGTAACTACTAAACAAACCTAACATACATCCATAGCAAGTCACTAAACAAAAGGGGTGCCAATGGATAACCAACAGTAGCTATAAAAAAGTAAGAATGTTGATAAAAGTAAATAAAATAAAAATAGAGTAAACCCAGCTAGGTAATACCACAAGGTCCATACCATCTCCATGAAACAACTAACGCAGCCCAGCTCCTGAAGTTGGCCTCTTTCTTACACTTAAATCCATAAAGTCTGCATGCATCCCGAAGGTCCCATGTAGGGTGTGAGACAAATCTCAGTAGGATACCACCCAATGGTGCATACCTAATACGAGTGTTTAAGCATTCATGTATTTATAAGGAAAGTAGTAAACAATACAATGCACAAATAAACACTAACTCCACCAGTAATCAGCAGCCACCACGGAGTGTCACCTGCTTCGGCCAATGTCGGAATCTCTGTCATGTAACCTGGAACCATGTGCCCCCTGACACTACGTGTCTCAAGTACCAACGTCCTGAAGGCACACCCAAGAAGTAACCCAGAGGAACAGTGATACCTGTTCTCAATAAGAAATTGGAGGGACAGTGATATCTACCCTCAAATAATGTAACCAGAGGGATGGCGATGTCAGCCCTCAAATCATGGCGTGCCTCAGCCCCCAACCCGAAAGTCTTGCTGTTATCCTTTGAAGGCTCCTCACCTTCCATGTGGATTCCTATGGCAAGAACCCCCAACCAAAAGTACCTAAACTACAACTAACGGGGGCGTCTACCCACACGAGTGGTCAAAACCACCTTATCACAGAGTATCTTTGTCTTCACACTACTCAAAGTTTCTAGGTGAGCAGCAATCACCAAAATAGTACCCAAGCCACTATACCTCTAACACCTCATTACCCCCTATAACCATGTCGCTCAAGTATAATGGCATCTCCATCCTAGTAACCCAGGCCATGTGCAACCTGACAGTCATCCTGCCTCAAACTGACATCCATGACGCCCAATCCCGTGGTCAGAACCACCTAACGTAACCTGGGCGAAGCCCAACCTGTGATCAGCATCACTCAAGAATATCTGGGCCAATCCCAACCTACGATCAACATCACTCAAGAATATCCAGGCCATGCCCAACACAACCCAAAGGGTCCAGCATGTGCAATTCAGCAATTGCATATATAACAAATTTAAACATGACACATAAATAGGAAAAAAATTCAAACAATAGAATTGCCCTAACCCAACGGTTATCAGTCAACAGCACTGAGGTCTTGAATGCCTCTAACAATTTACAGTAGACTTAATAAATTAAACTTAATATTTTAAAACATTAATATTACAATTTAAACCATTTTGGCATCCCCCGGCCAAAATTCCCCAATGAGCAATGACCCCTCACCCGGCCTTGCTCAAACAAAACTGGTAACAGGGCATACCCAAAGGCATCCCATAGGTCCAAAAATCAATTCAATATGAAATAGTAGATAAAATGGGTCCTTCTCAAAATACCTGAAAACGCGTTGAATTCCATGTCACCCAAAAGACTACGAAAGCACAAAAAAGGTATACACCACCTACCTGAGACTCATATGATGGTACTCCTCAGGTAACAGCCTCCAATTTTTTCTAAAATGCGGTAAATATAAAAAAGAATAAAAATCAATCAAACCCCCAATAACTTGTTCTAGAATAGAAATAAAACAAAACGGATCAAGAGGACTCGAGGCCTTACTGAGGGGGTTCCAACGCATCAATCAGTGTTCGAATCGAGTCTCAGACGGACGATCGAGAGAAGAAACAAGGTCCGGCCAACTTAGTTCGCAAAACCCGGTGAAGCTGATGTTTTTTCTGCCTCAAAACGAGGCTATTACCCATTTTAGAGAGAAAAAAAAGAAAGTACATGGCGTGTACTTCATGAATACACACCGTGTATATCATTTAACTGTTCATTTGGCGGCTGGAATTCCACCCACTTAATTTCCAGAACCTGCTGACATGAGTACACAGCGTGTACCTAAGGGTACACGGCATGTACTTGGTTTCTCTTCTCTTCCTCACTGACTTACCCACATGCCATGTATTTCTCTCATACACGGCCAGACTACATGGCGTGTCCAAGGGGAACATGGTGTGTACTTATTTCTACTCGGCCAGTAGGCTCACACGCCATGTATGGCCTCCGCATGGTCAATAGTACACGACGTGTCTAAAACTACACACCATGTAGTAAAAAATTTCTACACAGTCATCACACGGCATGTACTCTGAGAGCACACGGTCGGTCACTCGCTTAACATATACACGGCGTGTACTTCAAAGTACACGGTGTGTAGTCTGGAAATTTCCAAAAACTTCCCATTTTCTCCAGTTTCCTCAGAAACAAGTCAAAAATTCAAACAAGGTCAGGATTTTGACCTGTTCTAAAAACCTGGGTTCTTACAATATCCCCACCTTAACATAGATCTTCCCCGATCTATCCAAAAAATCCAGAAGATGGCACCAAACATACCACCCCATTCAAAGTAATATGAACTTCCCCGGCCTCAAAGGTCCCGGCTAAATTCCTCAAAGGGGCTCCCCACCTTAGGAATCACCTAACCCAGTCTCAACCCAACAAAACTAAAGGAGACAAGGTTTACTAACCTGTTTTTTGGACGCATGGTCCTTCTGTGACGCATCGTCACCCATGCACCTCGTTGGTGCTCCTATGTCATCCCCAACACCCAACGTATCCCGTACCACATCAATGTCAGCCTCCATGAGGTCTTGTATCCCATGGATGCTCAAAAACGAACCTGGTGCCTAGCACCTCAAGTATCTCACATCCTCGACGCCCCGATGCCCATAGAACCTCAAGTAACATGCATCCCTGATGCCTCTGATGCCGACGACACCTCAAGTAACCCGCATCCTCGATGCTCCAGATGCTACGCATGTCATACATACATACATATATATATATATATATCATGCACCAGATATGGTTCCAATCCCACTGACTAGAATCTAGTCAGTCCACATAAATCATGTGCATCACGTGCACTCAAAATGGACATGCCTCAGTAGGTCATGCTAAAAAGAAAACAAGAAATCATGGCCACACCCGCGGTGTACCTCTAACCGTCGTCTACTCTTCAGCCTACTCAGCCCCTGGCAGCTCCATGGCGTGCACCTGGCCTAAAGTATGGCTACCTGATTCCTGAACTCCCTATGGTACTGCTCCAGTCTCTGGACACTGACCCCTCGGCTGGATCCCACTGTCTTTGTCACTTCCTCCGCGTACAGCTAAAACCCGGCTACCCGCTTCTGGTACCGAACCTGGACCAACTCCAGATGCCACTGTCCATCCTGGTCCCTGCCTACCAGCTGTCTGAGAAGGCTTCCTGCAAAACCTCTCTAGATTCCCAACCTGTCCACATGCCCGACACTCCTTAGGAGGCCTATCGCACTGAGTCCGAACATGTCCTAGTTGTCCACACTGAAAGCAAATAACTAAAGAACTACCACGAGGTGGTCTAGCTGAATCCCTAGCATGACTGCCCTGCTGGAACTCATCTCGTCCTTGCTTCCTATTGTCTGATCCCTCACTTGAAACTATTCCCCATCCAACCTGACGCCTATCCATCTAGTTTCCTTATGCTATGAGCACCTGATTCACCAGCTTTGAGAATGAACCTAGCCGGAATATATTCACCTGGACCCGAATTTCATGTCGTAATTCATCCTCGAAGCGCCTCACCCTAGCCGTGTCATCGCTTACCATACCAAGTGCAAAGCGAGATAGCTCAGTGAAAGTAGCTGCATAGTCCATGACAGACATGTCCCCCTGCTGAAGACACAAGAACTCTTGAGCTATCTCTGCCCTCAGGGTTTCTGGGTAAAAGTTCTCAAAGGACCTGTCCTTGAAGCCCTTCCATGCCAGTACCTCGTTCCTACAAGCCTGAACCTGTACATCCCATCAACACTTCACCGGTCCTCTCAGTATGTACGTCTCCAGCTTGACCCTCCGCCCTAGAGGCATCTCGAGCTTCTCGAAGATCATCTGTATGCTCTCGGTCCAGTTCTCAGCTGCCTGCGAACCACCCTCACCCTGAAAAAGCGGTGGGTACTACGACTGGAACTCCCACATCAGATATTCCATAGACGGCTCTGCACCCTGCGCACCTCTGTTGATCCCCTGTAAGACATGCACCAGACTAGCTTGGAGCTGGTCATCGAGCCATGGCCCGAATGATGCCAAACCTAGCTGTTGTCCTGCCTGTACTAAATTCTGGTTCTGATCCTATCCTTGAGCCTGTTCCAACAGCTCATGCTCTACCTACCGAATCCTAAACCTGATCCTGCACCTACAGCACCATACCATCTCTCGTATGACGCTCCATCTGAGTCGCCCAAAAAGGAACCCACTAAATACCATAAATGGTCAGACAACCCATATATATATATAACAATATATATTCAATGTAGATAAGAAAGCAGTAAAAGGCATCACACAACTACCACCCTTACTCCCCCCCACTGCAACCATGCCCCATGGCATCCTGGCCTCATGGCCTCCTTACCCGCCCCTAACAGAGCCAAGTATCAAAAGTACCTCAGGTCATGCCCATCCTGACAACCCACGTTGCCTCTAACTAATGACGGAGTTTCCCAATCCTGGTGATCAAAATCACCTCAACTGATAGTACCTTCCTGCTCATACAAGATCCAAACCCAAATACCCTGTCACATGCAATTCTACAAACATAAATCATTGTATACACATTGAAACAACAATAAATTCTATCAATAATTTCACCTTTTCACATTTCAAGAATACAAAGCATGGAAATTGATTTTATTCACATGGTATTATCACTTCACAAATCATACGTGCAGTTATGAAATTAAAATACCCTAAAAATGTGTCTATCAAAAGCCAAGTAAACAAGCCTTGCCATACTAGGATAAGTTTCAATTCTCCCTTACCACAACGGTCAAGGGTTACATATCACAATCAATAAAATCACACACCAAGTGAGCCACTGAGGTGAAAATCATATCAATTGTAATCTGAGAAAAAAGCAAACAGTAATTCCCACCCATGGAAACTTGGTCCATCCCTCATACCTGGGGATGTAGGCACCCAAGCACAAGCTAGAAACCCAATTCCAATAATAACATATCTCCAATATACCATATCCCAAATAGTAAAATGGGAAAAAATAAAAGAGAAGTCTCAATCTCATTAGTAGCCAGTAAAACGCTGCTACTAAATCCCTTTCAAGAACCCCTCTAATACCACTCTGTAATGACCCAGACCCAAACAACCAGCCAAACAGTGCTAAATGGGTCGGTTTCTACTACCTTAGGCACACCTCCCTGAACACCAAAGGCTGCTGACTAGCATTGAGGGTCTGATAGGTGTAGTGGAGAGGCTATACCCTCTCAGAGGATAATAAAAATGGTATTGGTCCAAGTATAACTATAGAGATGCAGAGGAATAAAAGACTCAGCAAACTCGAACCAGACCCACAGAGCAGAAGCACATTCAATATTAATAAATAGAGGAAGCAATGAATATAAACAATAGTAGTCGAAATTAAACACAACAGCATGCTAATCACTGGTAACTACTAAACAAACCAAACATGTATCCATAGCAAGTCACTAAACAAAAGGGGAGCCAATGGCTAACCAACAGTAGCTACAAACAAGTAAGTCTGTTGATATAAGTAAAGAAAATAAAAACAGAGTAACTCCATCTAGGTAAGACCTCGAGGTCCATACCATCTACATGCAATAACTAACGTAGCCCAACTCCTGAAGCTGGACTCTTTCCTGCATGTAAATCCATAAAGTCTGCACGCATCCTAAAGGGCCCGTGCAGGGTGTGATACAAATCTTAGTAGGATACAACTCAACAGTGCATACCTAATATGAGTGTTTAAGCAGTCATTCATTTATAAAGAAATCAATAAATAGTACAATGCACAAATAAACACTAACTCCCTCGGTGCTCAGCAGCCACCACAGGGTGTCACCTGCTTCGGCCAATGCCGGAATCTCTGTCATGTAACCCGGCACCATGTGCCCCCTAACACCGCGTGTCTCAAGTACCGATGTCCCTAAGGCACTCCCAAGAAGTAACCTAGAGGAACAACGATACTTCTCTTCAATAAGAAACCAGAGGGACAGTGATATCTGCCCTCAAATATTGTAACCGTAGGGACAGCGATGTCTTCCCTCAAATCACGGCGAGCCTCAGCCCCCAACCCAATAGTCTCGATGTTATCCCCTAAAGGCTCCTCACCTTCCACGTGGCTTCCTACGACAAGCACCCCCAACCAAAATTACCTAAACCACAACTAACGGGGGCCTCTACCCACATGAGTGGTCAAAACCACCTCATCACAGAGTATCTCTATGTGTACACTACTCAAATTTTCTGGGTGAGTGGTAATCACCAAAATAGTACCCAAGCCTCTATACCTCTGACACCCCATGCCCCTACGACCATGTCGCTCAAGTCTGATGGCATCACCATATCAGTAACCCAGGCTATGCCCAACCTGACTATCATCCTACCTCAAACCGACGTCCATGACGTCCAATCCCGTGGTCAGAACCACCCAACGTAACCTGGGACAAGCCCAACCTGTGATCAGCATCACTCAAGAATATCCGGGCCAAGCCCAACCTGTGATCAGCATCACTCAAGAATATTCGGGCCATTCCCAACACAACCCAAAGGGTCCAGCATGTGCAATTCAGAAATTGCATATATAAAAAATTTAAACAGGACACATAAATAGGAAAAACATTCAAATAGTATAATGGCCCTAACCCAATGGTTATCAGTCAAAAGAACCAAGGTCTTGAATGCCTCTAATAATTTATAGTAGGCTTAATAAATTAAACTCAATAGTTTAAAACATTAATACTGCAATTTAAACCATTTTGGCATCCCCCGCCCAAAATGCCTCGATGAGCAATGGCCCCTCACCCTGCCTCGCTCAAGAAAAACTGGTAACAGGGCATACCCAAAGTCATACCATAGGTCCAACAATCAATTCAATATGAAAAAGCAGATAAAATGGGTCCCGTTCAAAATACCCAAAAACACACCGAAGGCCGCGACACCCAAATGACCATGAAAACACAAAAAAAGGTATGTACCACCTACCTGAGACCCGTATGATGGTACTCCTCCAGTAACAGCCTCCAATTTGGCCTAAAATGCAGTAAATCTACAAAAGAATCAAAACCGATCGAACCCCTTATAACTCGTTCTAGAACATAAATCAAACAAAACGGATCAAGAGGAATCATGGCCTTACTGAGGGGGTTCCAAAACATCAATCAGTGTTCAAATCCGGTCTCGAATGGATGATCGGGATAAGAAACAAGGTCTGTCCTTCTTGGTTCGCAAAACCCAGCAAAGCTAATGTGTTTCTACCTCAAAACAAGGCTACTGCCTATTTTAGTGGAAAAAAAAGAAAGTACATGGCGTGTAATTCATGGCTAAATGTCATGTATATCATTTAACTATTCATTTAGCGGTTGGAATTCCGCTGACTTACTTTCCAACACCTGCCAACATGAGTACACAGCATGTACCTAGGGGTACACGGCATGTACTTGGTTTCTCTTCTCTTCCTCGCTGACTTACCCACATGCCATGTATTTATCTCATACACGGCCAGACTACACGGTGTGTCCAAGGGGAACATGGCGTGTACTTAGTTCTACCCAGCCAACAGGCCCACACACCATGTATGGCCTCCACACGGTCAAGAGTACATGATGTGTCTAAAACTACACATCATGTAGTAAGAAATTTCTACACAGTCATCACACGGCATGTACTCGGCGAACACACGGTCGGTCACTCGCTTAACATATACACAGCGTGTACTTGAAAGTACATGGTGTGTAGTCTGGAAATTTCCAGAAACTGCCCATTTTCTCCAATTTCCTCAGAAATAAGTCAAAAATTCAAACAGGCTCGGGATTTTGACTAGTTCTAAAAACCCGAGTTCTTACAATTATTTAATTTCTTTGTTATTTTTTTCCTTCATCACTAAAATTCTTGAAATTTTCTTTGATGATGATGAAGACTTATTCCAATCAAGTAATAAAGATAAAAATTTCACACGAGATTCACCAACTAAATTGAAAAATTCCTTATTGATCATGATTTTTATTTCCATATGATTTCTTCCCTAAAAAGTAGAGATATAGTGCCAAACAACATATCGATTCAAAGTAAACCTCTAAAATTATTGAAATTAGGTTGAAGGTTTAATATTTTTTTATAATTTGGTGTCTATAATTTTCAGTTCAGGTTTCTCATGTTTTATTTGAAGCAAGTAGTGTCTACCGAAACATAGAGAATTCCAACTTCTGATGGCCATAACTTTTGATTTGTATGTCTATTTTAGCTCCACGGCTAGTCAAATCGAAGCCTAAGAATCGAACTATGATCCAGTATTCATATTTTACATGTTTTAACATAATTTTTTACAAAAAAATTATGTTAAAAGTATTTTTTAATTTTTAAATCAATTATTAGTAAAAACCAATGTCAAAATGAATTTTTTTACATTTTATATCTATTTTTTTGTAAAAACGACATGAAAATATACTTTTGATGTCAGTTTTTATCAAAAAAAACATTTGAATCCTTGTGTAATAAGAATATCAATGTCAATTTTCCAAAAAACAGACATCTAAAGTTCAAAATGTTACCTTTTGATGTTGATTTTTAAAAATGGACATCTAAAGTCCCACTTTTAACATTGGTGGAAACAACGTCGATTAAAACTCGAAATTAAAATAAAAAAAATGTGAAAAAACTGTTTTCTACTAGTGATCCAAAATCGTACTACCACTTGAGCTCTTATCACATGTTATAGAATATAAATAATTAATTATAACAATTTATGATTAATTATTTAAATAAAAATAAAGAGGCATAGTGGACAAAACATTCATCATGAATCTACATCACCCCAAAAATGCTTCCAATGATGTATGATCAACCTTTTAAAAATCCTATAGCCAAGACACATGAAAGACTCATTATCATCACTTAATTCTATCATTCTTCAGTGGAAAGAGCACTGAACCCCTATCTAAAATCAAGCCCAAATAGAGGAAGAATGAAAGATAGTACCTATAATTTCCATTAGAATTCACCAAAAACCAACCCCTCTAGGGGGGATCAATGGAAGGAGAAGGGGGGAAGGAGAGAGGCCAACCAAATAGACTCTCCCCGACACCCCAAACCCCCAAAATCATGAGACATCACAACTCAGAGAAAAGAAGATATTTTCCCCAACTAAAAGACACACCCAAAACCATTCATGATGTGAACCAGGAGGTTCATGGCATGAACACCTCCAGGTAAAGGGCCCCAGAACTCAGCCCAACACTTTCACGATGTGAATAACTCATGGTAGAGGGATCATCCCTTAGCCGAACCTCATTCATGATGTGAACCATGGTTCATGACAAGCACAAATAGTGTAAGGGAATTTCCCCTTAGTTGACCTTATTCATAGTGTGACCCTTATGAGCTAAGGTGTAAACTTCTGCAGCAACTGAAATTTCAGCTGAGGGTCACCACAACCATGCTCTAATGTTCACCTGATTACTCATACAACTAACTGGGCCATGTTCCAAATCCAAAAACATCTCCTTGAGATGTTCAAAGCCTCGAATTATTAATTTGAAACCCAATTCACATAGTGACCCTTACACCAAAATTAAAATTAAAATTTCCACTAAATTTCACAATCTATAATGACACGGGTCATTACAAATCGATCATTGTCTATTCTTATAGATCATGACATCACCAACATACTCATCAATATTGTAGAAACTAAAACTTCATCACCCAACTGCATATGGCCATTGATTGGATCTTTATCTACTATCTAATAGCTATTTGGTGTTGATCTCCCAATTATAATTAGTGAACTCGTAACTGCCCCACCAAACTGGGACTTCACATGTCAACAAAAATTTCATGATAAAAAAAAGAAATTTTATTGATAACTTCGTTTTTTTAGACTTAGTTACCATGAAATCAGAATGAGAATTTAAAAAATGGAACTTTTTCATATTATAATGAATGATTTTAAAAATGGATTTTATCTTTTTTATTTTTTAGTAATCATTGGTTGATTTTTTTTATAATTTTTTAATTATCACAAATTTAATTAATTTATGCTTAATATTTTAAAAAATATATAATTATAGATAAATCTAAATTTTAAACTTATTTATTGGGAGGTTCAAAGGTTCCATTAGTCTGAATGCCCGTTGCCTAGTTTTTTTAATAAGTTTTACTTTATTAAAAAGAGAAAAAAGGATATGGTTCCATATATTTTAAAAATTAGGTTTAGGGAGGCATGAACGATGTTCATGCTTTCTAACCTAGAAAAAAAAAGCATGAATGAGGTTCATGCTTTCTAATCTCAGCTAAAAATGTGCCAATAATGTTCATGCATCCTGTACAAATTTTGTACAAGAGGCATGGATGCGGTTCACGCCTCTTCATAACATTTAATTTTTTTTATTTTTTGCAATATTTTTCAATAAGTAATATTTAAAATTATATATATATAAATATTTGTGACTTTTTTTGATATAATTATTAGTAATTTATTAATAAGTAATATATTTATTAATTATTAATTGTATTATTTGTTATTAATTAATAATAAATTGTTATTTTATTAATATAATTAATAGTATTATAACAAATATTTATTTTCTAATAATATAAATAAATTATTTTTTATTGAAAAATATACGTACTAGTTAATAATTATATTATTTTTAATATATTACGTTGTATTATTAATTAATTAATTATATAATTAATATTATAATATTAATTATTAGTATTATTAATAATTATAGAATTCAAAATACTAAAATTATTAATATTTAATAATAAATTTAATATGATTATTTTTATACATAATATGGATAATAATACTAAGAAGTATTAATGTAATTAACAAATAGTAATTATTATTATTACTAATGTAGTTATTAATATTAATGTTTCCTAATCGTAACATTTATAAATTTTTATTTATAAATATTTGTGAAAATTTAGTTGATATAAATATTAGCAATTTATTAATAAGTAATATATTTATTAATTGTTAATTGTATTTTTGTTATTAATTAATAATATATTATTATGTTATTAATTAATTAATATTATAACAACTTATATTTATACATTTTTATTTATAAATCTTTATGAAATTTTAGTTGATATAATTATTAGTAATTTATTAATAGGTAATATATTTATTAATTGTTAATTTTTTTATGTATTATTAATTAATATTATATTATTGTTTTTTTAATATAATTAATAGTATTATAACTAATATTTATTATTTTATAATATAAATAAAATAATTTGTATTGAAAAATTTATTTACTAGTTAATAATTATATTATTTTTAATATATTATGGTGTATTATTAATTAATTAATTGTATAATAAATAATAAAATATTTATTATTAATATTTTAATTGTAAATTTAATATGATAATTTATTATACATAATATGGATAACAATATTACTAAGAAGTCTTAATATAATTAAAAAATATTAATTATTATTACCAATATAGTTATTAATATTAATGCTTCTTAATAGTTCAGAAATGTTTGTATTAATTTCTAATTATATCAAATTTTTTATGTAGAAAAATTTAGTATATTAGTAGGTTTTATAATAATGTACAAGTAGTGATTTTAAATACATATAACATGTATCATTTTAATATATGTCGGTGTCTCAGGTGCTCCTCTGTGCCATAGCCAGATGCATGGATAATGTATCAACACCATGTATGTCGATGTCTATGCTCTAGCATACACAACTCCTATGTAGAATCTTTGGCACATATATCCACATCATCATGTGTGACATGTGGTGGATCTATAGTCTCCATGCTCGTACTGTGTCCTAGCTTTAAGGATAGTGGTTGTTGACTGGAACTCTCTTCAACATGTGAAGAAGATGGATATTATTTAGTGGATATATGTGGATCGGAGGAAAATAAAGGCTGAAACACAGAGTAGTCAACCTCTATCCCTATAGTAAAATCTGATATACTAATAAACTATGATGTGTCAGGGGCCTCTGGATGAATAAAATGTGGTTATGGTTGTGACTATGGCTATGTTTGTTTATGTGCCTAATAACACTCAGTTACAACCCCCTTCCTCCAAAGGCACCCATCCTAGGAAAAAAATGAAGGAATAGAGATAATAACCCCCCCCCCCCCCCGAGTCTCGCCTCTAGTAGGCCCTGGGTTGGCGACTAGCACTGAGGGCATAAAAAACTCATAAATGGAAAGCATTTCCCTCTATAAAAAAATAGGACCATGAGATATAAATAATCATCCATAAGCAACTCCATGACATAATATAAAAATAAAACCAAAACCATCCCACAATGCATGTATAAAATAATTAGATACAAATAAAAGTCTCCAAAGTAAATACTAAAAAGAAAAGTTAAGGTAGAAACACTATAACTGTCTAAAGGTATGAGCTAGTAATGTCCAACACAATCTGTGTAATCCTCCTAGAAACCTAAAGATTAGTTTATATACATAGGCTGAGTATATAAGTATACTCATTAGGGTAACCAAAGTCTCTTATGAACAAGTTAAAGAAGCATACTAATGCCCCATTGAGAAAATCGCATAACCAAACATCACCTAAATAGGTCAACTAACAAATCTCCATTATCAACATGGCACACTCACTAAATAACACATCCAGGTATAATAGAATGATAATAAGAATACTGATAAGGGTACCCCACACTGCTTTCCCACTAACTAGCCACTCTCACACCCCAATGATGTATGTCATGGCGCTCCCATCTCTTTCGTATAACATATCACATACCACTTCCCCATAGTATGGTCACATCACATCTCAACTACAGACACCTTATCCATCACATCAAATCACAACCACATATCTAGGGTAGTAGGGTATCGTGAACATGTTCCCACCTCCCACCATACATGAACCCCACTATAAGCAATCTCATCACATCACATCTTTCCTGAAAACACCTGGGTCATCACATCATATCACCACTATTATACTTTTAACTTCTAGCCATCACATCCCATACATAACAACCTCTCCTAGAAGAGAAATTGAAAAGAGGGGGTATATATCCATCCACCCTCAACACCTGGATGTTAGTAAAAACACCCCCATATGTGTATATAAGGGTTTTGTCACATAGTGATCGACATGGTTGGGGTGCATATAAAAATAACAAGATATATACAAAGTATGTAACATCATAGCAAACAATCCAAACCTATATGGGTCCACAACATGGCACTAACCAACTCAAAATATTACCACCAATCCTCACAACACTATCACTTTCACTGCCACCAAAAAATGAACAACATCACACAACAAGGCATAAGACACAATCCACTTTTCATCTTCTTTATATATTTTAGCCAATTTTTAGATTTCACATTACCAACAAAATTCATTTAAATAGCCCATTTATTTTATATTTCTATCCCACTTATTTTACATTAAGCAACAATTATTTAAGCCAAACTTCACATTATTTTATTTAATCATTATCCATTTCCATCCCATTAAACAAAATATCCCATGCCATTTAAAATCATTATAAACAAATTTAATTACTAACTGGGAAATTAACACATCGCAACACCACACAAATAAAAAAACAACCCAACTTTTCAAGAAAAAAATCCCACACATCACCACCATTTCACAGCAACATCCACTTTCCGCATAACTATTTTCTACATACCAATTCCACTTTCCACATCACACCTTCACATCACCACCCCACAACATGACCACACCACAACACATATCACACATATTCACATACCACAACACCTTTCACATCATCACATAATATTTTCTAGGTTTATCAAGGGTTTGTTAATTACTTCCACTTCCTTATTTTTGGGTCATCACACAATCCATATATCTAGGTGAAACCAAATAATTATTAGACTATAATTTATTAACCTTTTATTCAAGGACTTGTCACAAAATTTTCACATCAAGGGATTCACAGCACATATAAAATCAAAAAAAATATAGGTACCCTACAACCATGATTTTCAGTGGTATAACAATAATGGATAGTCTCAATATAACAATATAAAAAAGATGTAAAAATATGTGAATCATTCCCTTCCCCTTGAATTTAAATTATCCATTTTATTATATTTATTAGGACAATTAAACCATATTAACATAAATAAACAATAATAAATCCCTCCTGTATGATACACAAGATGATAAATCATAGATCCCCTACCTATAAGAAAGACGTTTCACACAATTCATTCCACCAAAAATAGGGGTTGCACGCATAGGATGAAACCACTTATAGAAGAACTCAAACCAACAATGGAAATAGGGTTATATGACTCCAAGGGAAATGATTTGGGAACTATGGTCTTGAGATAAATCAATCAAGAAATATTGAAGGAAATATCTTCATTTTAGAATCAACATATATGAAATGATTGGGATTTTAGATCACAGATATGTTTTTAATTGACCATTAATGTTGGTCTCATTAAATTTCACATGGAAGAGACATTTAAAAGCTTCAAACTTTTAAGAATTAGAGGATATAAATATAATCATTTTAAATGGATCTTAATTCCTTTAATTAAGGCTTTAAAACCATTTTACATAAAAACATAAGAAGGGGAAAATGGAAATGTTTTGTAAAAACTAGAACTTGCTACTACTAGAATCTACCGTCAGAATCTACCATTAGAATCTACCATAAGAATAAACCTCTAGTATATACCACCAGAATCTACTAATAGCATTTACCACCAACATATACAATCATAATCTACCATAAGAATCTACTGTTGAAATCTACCGTTGAAATATACCGTCAGAATCTACCGTCAAAATCTACCTTCAGAATCTACCTCCAGCATCTACCACCAACATCAACCACCAACATCTAAAACCTTTAACACCCATAGGACTAGGGAAATGCAAGGGAAAAAGGTTCTTAGGAACCAATTCATTACATTATATACCTCTAAAATAGTTATCATCCTTGAGAATTAAACCAAACCTGGAGTGAAGGGAAAGAAAAAGGGGTGTCTGAACAATCACCCCTTGAGATACCTCACAAGAATATCCTTACAACTAAAACACTTCCACCAACCAAACACTCAAACCACAATCCTCCTCTCTTTCAAATAACTACTTGAACAACCCTTTCAACCACCACATATCCCCAATCCAAAAACTTCCACAACAAACACACAATAGAGTTCTAAGTACACAAATTAAAAAAAATATTTCCCATGTTGTGATATTTGATTTGGGTGGAACTAACTCACCCACATGGTTTTGATCATGTAAAAGTATAAGGCATATTGATTAGGAATCAGTTTTTCTATTATTCTTATGCATTAAATCTTTAATCACACATCATATCAATAAGGAATAATCACATATCATATAAAATAGTAAGGTCTAAACATCACACCATCAAAAAAATAATCAAAAAAAAAAAGACAAACTCAAAAAAAATTAAAGCTATTGGGAACAGATGCGTGTATCACACCCCCCAAGTACTATCTTATAGGCCAACATGCCTCCATAACACACAAACCAAAGGAACTGTACATCCTCATAGCACCTTCTCTCGGTGGTCCTGGATCTCAATTGGCTACTCCATGAATGTTGCATCGTCCTCAATATCCAACTCTCCCCAGTCAATGATGTGGGAGTCATCATGAATATACCGATGGATCCGAGATATGTAGAATAAGTAATGAATTTGTTCTGGTTGAAGTGTTAGTGACAACTGATAAGAAAACTCCCCAACATGCCCCAACACATCGAAATGCCTAATAAAATGGGTAAAGAGCTTACTACCCCTTATAAACCTCTACTGCCCACATCAAGGGGAAACCTCTAAGAACACGTGGTCTCTAACATTGAACTATAATGGGATCCTCCTATGATTAGAATAAGACTTCTTCTAGTACTACACTAAATTCATCTTCTCATAAACAACATGATCCTTCTCTATCATGCTCTGTAAGACATCAGGTCCAAGAACTATTGATTACCCAACCTCCGCCTAGAAAAATGGAGAACGACATGTCCACCCATAAAAATCCTAAAATGGGTTTATGCTAATGGATGAATTATAGTTGTTATAATAAAATTCAACCAAAGGAAAGTGATTTTCCCAATATCTTCTGAAGTCAAAGAATCATGCTTGAAACATATCCTCCAATGATTGGATAATCCGCTCTGTCTACCCATTTTTCAGAGAATGTAAAGCAATGATGAGGCGAAACTAAGTACCAAAATCATGTTTCAATCCCTGCCAAAATTGTGAAGTAAAATAATCTTGTTGATCCATGATAATGGACCTTGGGACATCATACAGTTACACCACATCATCCACATACCACCTCACTAAAACATCCTTGATGCTCAACTCCCTCATCACTTGGAAGTGAGCTAATTTCATCAAATAGTCTTTGATTACCCAGATAACATTATAACCTCCCTGATATTAGGGTAACCCTATGAAGAATTCTATCGACATGTCATCCCATTTTCAATCGGTTACATCCAAAGGCAACAAAAAAACTACCAAGAACATTATTCTTAGACTTTACCTTCTAGAAAACTAAACACTGAGCCACAAACTCTGCCACCACCTATTTCATCTTGGGCCACCAAAACTGATTTCTAAAGCCATGGTACATCTTATAAATTGTTGGGTGTACCACCCAAGTCGAGATATGAAACTCATGAAAGAATCCCTCATGTATTTCTACTTAGATAAATAGATTTACCTAAAACAACATATGATTCTGACCATCCTACATCCATCCCCCCAGATCTTTTCCATGACCAAAATGATCACATATCAACTCTAACCACATCCAACTATATGAAATAATTCAAGCCAAACCACCTTTATATTACTATTCTCAAAAATAATTAGCTCCTACAGTTGCTGCACCATCTAAACCCAAATTCTAATTCCTTTATCCCAAGGCACAAAAAAATTGTCACTAATCATGATCATCAGAGTCTATAACTAGCTCCAAGTGATATTTTCTAGATAAACCATGCCCTTTCCATTCTATTTTCATACCGCAAAATTAACATGTACCTAACACTCACCAAGGAATCTAGTAATAGATAGGTCCATTTAGCCAATGTCCTGAAATATCCAAACGACCATCTAATGACAAGTATCATTTTCTCATGAACCTTCTAACGTGTGGGTCAAAATCTAGTGACCAACATGCCACTCCCCACCTTATTATAATCCTTGTTGTCACACCATCAAAATTAATTATCTATCAACATAGATAAAGCCCAATCCATTTCCTGACATAACTATGGGAAAGGATAGAAACTCACTCACTCATGAGCATAAAATTGAAACATTGACTACTCCCACTCCCTAGGAATAGTTTCCTTGGAAAATGATAAATATAAACTAAAATGAGGTTCTCCACCCTCAAACAACCAATGGTAAACTTCCCTTAACATGGCTTACCTTATATTGTTCCTCTATCGCAACTCCCAAGGAGTTAATTTTGTTGAACTAGAAAATACATTTAGATAGCGTAGCGCATAGCCAAAGTTATCTCAGCATACTCTCAATGATGTAAAGATATTGGGCATTATAATATATAAACTAGGAGTACACTAAGATTCCATAAATAATTATGTATCTCTCTCCTGATCCACGCTCATATCAAAATAGGGTATACTTTCATTTAACCAACTCCTAACACCATGTCTCTCGACAATGTGTGTCCAAGACCAACCACGAGTTAACTACCTTCTGAAACCTGATTTATTCACAATGTATCCTCTACCACAAAAAGATATTTACTATCTTATCACAACTTCTAAGAAACCAATCCCATAGAATTTATTTTAAACCATCGGTCCTCGATTCACACACAACTACTCACCACTATATTATTTCAATGGTACCACACGTAACATACATGCACCATTATCACTCAAATCATACACCTGTGAGTTGAAAATTATAAGGATTTGAGCTACTTGGAACGTTAGTTTTATTAAAATAGATGATCCCTTAGAACTACTCTACAAAATCAAGCACCTAAACCATTCCATGATTTATTCTAAGACTTCCCATTACCTGGAATCGTTACAGTCACGAGTGTCTACCTGTGCTCTGACTATATTGAAATCTATAGAATAACAGGTCCAGGAACCCAAACAGTATTTCCCATCAAAGATAGACTCGATACCCAAGAACCTTAGGTGCCTCATCATAAATTTAAGGTAGCATAATTCCTATATTGAAAAACCCGAGCACCTCTCATGCATCAATCTCAACAAGAACATACAACCAGGCTCACTGTCAATAATGGAATTCATAAACCCATTCTAATCCCTCACATAGGTGGACCCCAATAAAACCAAAATCAAATTATAAGGGTATAATTCACAACTAAGGGCCTCTAAGTCTCCCACCTAGCCTTACTGATCAAGTCTCATAATAGGGTAACTAGGATCGACCACCTAGCCCAAAATTCAAACCTCTCAAAGGTCACATATCATAGAGGATTATCCACACACCCATCTCAACTCAAGGAATATAACCTACCAACCAACCCTCTATAAGGGAGATAAAGATAACATCGACCTATGAGGGTCAAAACCTATTAGTATCAGCCTACCAGGGCCTTGATTTTCTCTGATCATCCTCATAAGGACTGCTCTCTAAAGGGTCATGATGTAAAAATATAAGATAATAGTGAACAATCACTCATTAGGAATATATATATGGTAATACCCCCTGAACATTCCAAATCACTATAATTGTTTAGGTATCTATCAAAATTGTAAAAAGTGACCCAACTATATCACCTAAAATGAAGGTATCAACTATCGACTACAAGGGTCAACAGTATGCACACATAATCATCTCAATGATCCATTTCATATCATAATCATGTGATTCAGTTAAGTAGAATTTCATTCTAGGATATATGGGAAAACACTATATAGGTTGTTACTAACACTTTAAATAACTGAATCTAAGAAATAATTCCCCACAAGGGGTCCAACACATGGGAATTGTGTGACATATCAACCTATGAGGGTCATTGCACCTCCCATGCATGAGTATTGAGTAATCGACCACACTATCAAATGGATTATAATAGATCCACATTACCCACCATCATAAGGTAATATATATATATATATATATATATATATCAGTCCAATTGATTATAATTCCACCAAGAACTTATATGAGAAAAAAATTAGGTTGTTGCAGACACTTTAAACAAGATTCCTCTATTGTCAATAATAATCAAACACTATCATGACGATAATATATAGAACCTATGGGCTAAATATAATGCATGATATGGATCTTACCATTTTCTACCAAGAGTAAAAATCAATCACTAGTCTCTCACCAATTGGTTGAGATCCATAAATCCAAAACAAATCATAAAAACCTTAAAACATGTGCATCACTAAAAGATAAATTTATTGGATTTGTTTTCCTAGGACAAACTTTTTTCACTTTGATTATATGTATATTTGATGTATTGAATATGAATTAAACACCTTATTACATATTTTTCATTGTTCTACATAGATTTTCTGTAATAATATCCTAGATTATTTTTCTCATTGATAAGGTTATAGAAATTCCCCATTATGATGAGAAACTTAAAGTGATATGAAAATATTCTTAATATAGTTCTAAAATTGGATAACGTACTATGATGGGACGCATAGTATTTAGACTCTCAGCTACGAGTACTCGTAATCAGATGAGGCTTCTTCTCATGAAGTTTGCACTTAGTAATCTCTAAGATGAGAAATTATGTGAATGGACCTACGAGTAGGAACTTTTCATGTTTTGGTGTCATTGAATAGTCCTATTTATGAGTGTATGTAATAGTCCTTTTACTTTAATATTATAAATAATGAATTCCATGACTCAGGGACTTAGATTTGCTGATGAAAACCATGTCAGGATATGTTCATGGTGAGGTAGGGTACGTTGGGTGCTTCATGATTAACGTTTCATTAATGGATAAGTCAAGGAAGGATTTTTCCCTTCCATCTTTATGGAAGCTGATATCTCGGCCCTTTGATTAGAATATAACCATTTCTCTAAATTCAATGGCCATGGTGTAACAACAGGTTTATTCTATTTATTCAAAAAAAAGACGTATCAAGAATATAGGTTAGTGACACAGATGTGAAACCTACTTGATGAGATATTATAGAAAAGGGATTATATTACACAATGAGTGTTCATATGTGGTTATTATCATTGAAACATTAAGTTCTTTCTCTTGGATTTCTTGACCCATTTCTAGATAGTAATCTTGGACTTTAGGCAAGACCGCCTAATTCCAATGAGAAAGAATCCTAGAGGGTCACACACTAAGTATTTTCATTGATCTTGATTAAATTCTATTTGAAATTAATTAATGGAATAAATATTATTCTCAATAACGAGGAATAATTTTACTCAAGTTTTATTAATCGCATAAATTAAATGAATATTTATTCACTGGATTATGAATAAAATATATTTATTTATTTTATTTAATATTTAATAAATATGTATTTAATGGTTTATAAATAAAATATTTATTTAATAGAATAAAATATTTTGTTCGGGTATTCAATAAATTATAGAGAAGTTTGAATGGATTAAGAGCAAGTTTGGTGATAGATATTAATTAATAATTCAGTTAAATAATAATTATTATTGTGCAAGTTGGCATGCACCACAAAATATTATTATTATTATTTTATTATGTGAAATGGGGTTTAATAAAGGTTATTATATTATTTAATGGTTGGAATAAATTAAATAATTATTTTAACCCAAACCATAGCTTTATAAATAAATTTTTATGTCTATTGTGTAGAGCATCGATCAGTGTAGTCGAAATAGAGAATTGTTGCACACAACGAATTATCTCTCAACTCCCCTGTCTCTCTTCCTCTCAAAAATGAGAAACACAATAGATATTTTTTCAAGACCAAATAATGAGTAGTCAATAACAAACAATGCAAGATATTAATTTCACCGCACTATATTTCGGAGATCGAGTGACGTTGCTCAGAGATAATAAGAGCATGCATGGATTTACTCTATAGGAATTCTATCATTGGATCCTCACAACACAATGAAGGCAATTTGAAATGGTTTTTTGGATGATCAACATTCATCAATGAAGAAATATCCTAAACCCAAGTATTCATTTCTTAAAATATTAAATAAATAAATTATAAATTTTATGTGCAAGATCCTCACTCATGGTTTTAAGTAATGACAATTAAAAGAAATTTTAATATATATCCCACCAACCCATGCTTCCGCTATACTCGGAACCAATAAGTGTTATCAAATGAGACATGTTTAAATTTATAATTACTTATTTGATTGTTGATCTATACATAATTTTGGTTAGATTTTAATGTCATGTTATTCATTATTTAATTCAATTTAAATTAACATGATTCAATATATTAATCATGATTCATTTAGTGTTTCATTTTCTTTATGGTTTAAGGATGTATGAAGAACAACCGGAGATTCCATCAAGAAACTGTCAATTTTTTGTTGGTAACACAGGGTTAAATGGAGTGTACTCAGAAGTACATGTTGTGTACCCTAGTGCACTGCATCTAGATGCACCAAGGGATACAGGGTGTGCCACATAGTAATTATATGCGTTGTATTCCGCATGTTGACTGTCCAACCTAGCACATGGTTTTAGGATTACACGGTGTGTATTGGTGTACAAGTCATGTAGTCTACATGGGTTAGTGGTGTAAATAACATAATCCATGTGGTCATTATACACATTCACAACCATGTGAGACTGAAAACCTGAAGCATTTATGATATACACGGAATGTATACAGTGTACACAACATGTAGTTCATAAATTTCTACATCTAAAACACATGGTGAAGACTTAGGCATGCATCTTGGACACATGGAAAGATAAAAACATGACATGTAGCTGGTCTATACATGTTGTGTAGTCCAACAGAGGAACATACCACATACCTAGGCTTATACCCTGAATACACCAAAACTGAGATACATGGTGTGTAGATGGTTTTTCCACACAATGCAGTCTCTCATTAAATGAAAAAATTAAAAAATTACATTAAATTAAAAATTGAAGTATTAAAATTTTATTTTATTCATTGGAACACCAATGTGTGTTTGAAAATTTAATAATGGTTTTAAATAATATTAAATAATAAATTAATTTATTGTAATTAATATGTAATTATTGTTTTTTCTATTTATTTTCCATGAATTCTATAAATGATGGGTATCTCCAATTAATTTTAGATGATCATTAAGATGAAGTGGAATTAATTAATTAATTAATGCAAGCACAAGAATCTTAATAATAAAGAATGAATAAAGAAATAAATTCTAGCCAATTAATATTTTCTATTCATTACATGTATGATCGTTCATGAGATTGACCCAGACCTGTGTATGTGTTGGATATGTTAATTTAATTTATTGAATGGGTTTTCATTTATTTATTATTAAGTTAAATATGATGGAATATGAGTCATAGCTCCCTCTATTATTATCTAGGACCTATGTGTCCAAGGATATTTATGTAATCCCAATTTAATCAATTCTTTGGTTCCCCTCACCTGTGTGTGAGTCATAAACACGTGTAATTAATGGAGTATCCCAAGGCATGTGGTAAAAGTTCAAGATAAAACCAATATGCTACCAACTCAAGTGATACATAGGCAGAAAGGTGGAATATTTTAACTCTTGACATGACCAACAATTGGATTTATTTCCCCTAGGTCAAAGGTTGGTTTAATGGCATATCATTAAATCAACTTTAGATAAATATCATGAATGGGCCATTTAATTAATTATTTATTTATATCTATGCATTTATTTATTTTATGGATACAAGGCTGCGATCACATAAATAAATTAATTAATGTGTAAAGACAAAAATTAAATAAATTAATTATGTGTAAATGTTTTATCCATCATGGTTAATTAGTAAAGTAACATATACTTAATATTAGCAAGATATGTGAAGGATAAAAAAAGATAAAAATATATTCATAATTAATTAAAATCCCTCAATTAAATATTAAGTCAGGATTGGCCTTCCAATACTTTATTTGGAATTAAATCCTTGAAACTAAGTGTTTGACCAACCCTTATCCGAAAACATAATTTTAATGTAGAGTTCTTATGAAGTTTATGGGTTGACATAACCATATTACATAAAGAGAAGTATCCCTTAATAAAATTGATGTAACATGGAGGAAAGTTTTGAGGAAGTCCAAGTTAGGGTTTCAGGATAGGGGAGTCCACTCAATGGATCAAGGAGTATCAAGCCCACAGTTAGCAAAGATTGTCCTACATAAATATCTTCAAGTATCTTGGAAAAACCTCATTGGGGTAATTAAAAGGGGCATATAGATCCTTGCCACTAGAATTTCGTAGAAACTTGACATTCCAAGTTCAATTGTGATGGATATTGGGAATTTATAAAAATAGTGAGAGATTTAATAAAAATTAATAAAATCAAATTAATTTATTATTTCTCACATAATTTTTAATCAATAAAATTACTAATAATCTACTCTTTTAATTATAGAATAAAATGGAAAGCTCATCATCCACATTATCCATATGATCAATATTGGATAAAGACATCCTCCTCGATAGAAATAACTTCCAAGAGTGGTTTATACACCTTTGAATTGTACTACACCATGAATGGAAATCTTACGTGCTAAATAAGTGAATGATAAAGAATTTTTGGTCTATGAAAAACAATTGAGTGACGCGGTCGATGTTCAATGTTTTATGCCTTCATCTATGTATAATAATATTTTGAATTCTCATGAAAACATGGATGTGTATATCATGCTAGAGTACCACCAAGGTCTTTACTAAGATAGAATTAGACAGGATTGATTTGAGATATCTAAGGCACACTTTCAGATAAATCTTAGAGAGGGTTCCCCTGCTATTCCTCACATATCCAATCTCATTGGCTACATTGATCACCTAGAGGTTCTAGGTTTTAAAATATTATTCCATCACCACCTCATTTATTCTCAAAAAAATAAAAAAAAAATTAATATTAAAAACATTAAGAAGTCTCTACCAGATCTTCTTACTCTCCTCCACCAAGTAGATAAGAATATGAAGTGAGAAAAGACTTTCTTACTTATGGTGGAAAAATGGAAAGGGAAAGTGAATAGATTTAAGACCAAATATTCTTCATGACCTTCCAAAAAGAATAATATCAAGAGTAAATCAAGTTAACATGGTTATTTTTGTTTCACATGTGGAAAGAAGGGCCACTGGAAGAAAAAATGAACCCATAAAAAGAAGTAAGGGGAAGCTTTGGGTGCATTTATTATCGAGTGAAATTTATCTATTTCTATAAATTGGGTATTAGATATAGATTTATGTTCTCACATATGTATTAAAATACAAGAACCAAATAGATTTAGAAATATTGACCGAGGGGAGGTAGATCTATGAGTAGCCAACAGAGATAAACTTACTGTTGTAGTTATCGGTGACTACCATCTCACATTTCCAACTGGGATGATCTTGGTTTTAAAGAGCTTCTATTATGTTCCTTTAGTTACCAAAAAAAATATATCGGTATCCAAACTATATATAGATGGTTTTATATTCAAATTTGGAACTAAATGTTGCTTCTTTTATAAAGATAGAATTTTTATGTTAAGACATAATTAAATAATGGTCGTTATGTGTTGGACTACACAAACCAAGTAATGGAAATAGATAATGAAACAACCTCACATGACTCATACCACACCCAAATTTTTCCTCACTGTCTTGGTCATGTAAATGAAATTTTTTTGACCAAACTACATCAAGATGGATATTTAGATTCTTTTTAACTAAAACCACTTGGTGTATGTTATACATGTTGACAAGGTAAAATGACCAAAGCCCCATTTAGTGGGAAAGGTGAAAGGGATAAACATATTCTTTAATTATTTCATACTATTGTGTGTGGACCATTTCATATTGAAATAAGGGGTGGGTACTCATACTTAATAACTTTTATTGATGGTTTTAGTATATATGGATATGTATACTTAATGAGTTATAGGTTGGATTCTTTTAAAAAATTCAAGGAATACAAGAATGAAGTTTAGAACCATCTTGGTAAGAATATTGAAAAACTCTTCTTACACCATGTTGGAGAATATCTTAATCAAGACTTCATAGATTATTTATGGGAGTTCGGGATACTATATCAACTCATTCCTCCTTATACGCATCAATGGAATATTGTAATTAAAAGGATGAATTTTACCTTATTTAACATGGTGAGATCAATGATGAGTCATGTGAGTCTTTAATTATCCTTTTGGAGATACTCGTTACAAAAAACAACACAAATACTAAACCAAGTTCCAACTAATGTGGAAAATGGTATACCATACCAATTATGGAATGGAAAGAAACTAGTGTTATCATACTTACTTGTGTGGGGTTGTGAAGCATTTTTTAAGGACTCTTCAGGTAGAAAACTTCCACCTCGAGGCATAAACTATACCTTTATGGGATATTATAAAGAAATAAGAGGATATTACCTATATAACCCTTCATATAAAAATTTTATAGTGGAAAGACATGACATATTAATTTGGAGGGAGAATATCCTTAAAATATATACTAGAAAAAATATAGACTTAGATGAAGTAAAGGCTCAAGGTATACAAGACTCAGTATAGAAATAGATTCCACAAATCCCCATGGAAGAAGAAACTGTTTTGGAGACACAGGTACTGTATAGGAGTAAAAGAGAGTTTAGAGAACTAGAATGTTATGGTTTTCTAGTCACCAAGGATAGTGACTCATTATTAGTTGATAATAATAATCCTATAGCCTATAAGGAAGTAGTAAGTGGCACAAATGTTTCCAAGTGTAAAGAAGTTATGAATTTTTAAATGGATTCCATGTACCAAAACAAGTCTGGATTTTGGTAGATCCTTCATTGGATGTAAAGATCATTGGTTGAAAATGGGTATTAAAGAAAAAAATAGACATGAAAGGATAAGTTAGTACCTATAAGGGATAACTAGTTTCAAAATGGTTTAAACAAAATCAAGGAATTGACTACAATGAAACCTTTTTACTAGTTTTAATGCTAAAATCTATCAGAATTCTACTTTACATTATAGCTTACCATGACTATGAGATTTAGAAAATGGAAGTCAAAATAGCCTTCCTTAATGAGAAACTTTAGGAAGATGTATATATAATACAACCTGAAGGGTTTTTGACTCCAAATGATGTCAATAAGATATTACAGTTGTGAAAATTCACTTATATATTAAAGAAAGAATCTCGGTTATAGAACACTCATTTTGATGAATCAATAATTGAATTTGGTTTCATAAAGAATGAGTGGTATCCTTATGTCTACAAATGGTTTAGTGGGAGTGCATTAATTTTCTTAATAATATATATCAATGACATATTACTCATTGGAAATCAAATATGATGATTACAGTTTATTAATGCATGGTTGAATAAATTATTCTCTATAAAGGACTTTGGTGAGGCATTGTGTATTATTGGGATCAAGATCTATCTTGATAGATCCAATAGGTTTATCAACCTAAGTCAGAGTAAATACATTGATAAGATACTAAATAGATTTGGTATTGAATAATCTAAGTGGGTACTATTTCCAACATCACATGGGATTCGTCTTTCTAGGAAAAGGTGTCCTCAGACACATGAGTAAAGAAATAAAACGTAAAGGATTCAATATGCATCATTTATTGGGTCAACCATGTATGTTATGTTATATACTAGTCTATATTATACATATGAATTAAGTGCAGTGTAAAGATATCAAGTTGATCTAGGTGACCCCCATTGGATGGAAGTCAAGACTATCCTTAAGTATTTGATGCATACTGAGGATATATTACAAGTTTATAGAGGAGATGAGGAACTTTTCATTAGAGGATACATATATACTAGTTTCCAAAATGATCAAGATGACATGAAGTCATAAAAGGGATACATCTTCACTTTGAATGTAGGTGTTGTGAGATGGAAGATCTAAAATCAGGCTATGGTCAGAGAATATACATTAAACTCTAAGTATATTTTAGATTTTGTGGTAGCTAGAGTAGTAGTATGGATACGAAACTTCATCCAAGAGCTTGATGTGGTAACTAATAGTAAAGATCCTATCACACTCTACTGTAATAATACTACAATGGTGGACCTTGTAAAAGAGACAAGGTCACATCAATAGAAGAAGATCATACTTTGAAAGTATCATCTCTTGAGGGGTTTTTCTCATATAGTAGAGGTTGTAGTGAGAAATATTTCCATGTAATAAAATTTGATGACCCCTTGACTAAATCCTTGACTCGGTAGAAACATGATTATCATGTGAGGTCTAGCGGACTGAAAGTCATAGGCATATGGCTCTAGTCCAGGTGGGATTTTGTTGGAGTTGTTGTTCTAGGACTGATTGTTTTTACTTTTATTACATGTATATTCAATTTATTTAATATTAATTAAACACCTTATTATATATTGTTCATTATTTTTCATGGATTTAATGTAATAATGTCATAAATTATTTATCGTAGTGGTAAGTTCATAGAAATCCCCCACTAGGATGAGAAACTTGAAGTGTTATGACAATATTCTTAATATTTTTCTATATATGGATAATGTTCTATGATGGGACACATAGTATTTATGCATTCATGTGTGAATAATCATAAGCGGATGAGTCTTCTTCTCATTAATTTTCACTTGGTAATCTCCAAGATGGGAGATTATGAGAATTGACCAGTCAGTAGGAATTCTACATGTTTTAGTGCCATTGGATATCCCTATATTTGAGCATAAGTAATGGTCCTTAGAATTTAATATTATCATTAATTCACGTCATGACTCTCATGATTAGATTTTCTAACAAAAACTGTGATGATATATGTTCGTAGTGAGGTAGGGTAAGTTGGGTGTGTCATGATTAACATGTCATTAATGGATAAGTTGACGAAGGATTTGTCCATTCCATATTTATGGAAGCTGATATCTCAACCCTGTGTTTAGAATAGAACTCTCTCCCTAAATTCTATGGCCATGGTGTAACAATGTGTTTATTACAGATTTTCAAAGAAAGATGTATCAAGCATGTAGGTTAGTGAAATAGATGTACAACCTGATTTATGAGATATTTTGATAAAGTAATTATATTACACAATGATCATTCATATGTGTTTGTCTTCATTGAAACATTAAGTTCTTTCTATTGGGTGCCTTGAACCTTTACTAGACAATAATATTGGACTTTACGAAAGCCTGCCTAATTCCAGTGAGAAATAATCATATAGGGTCACACACTAAGTGTTTTCGTTGATATTGATTAAATTCTATTTTAATTTAATTAATGAAATAAATATTATTCTCAATACTGAGGAATAATTTTATTCAAGTTTTCTTGATCACATAAATTAAATAAATATTTATTCACCAAATTGTAAATAAAATTTATTTATTTATTTTATTGAATATTTAATAAATATTTATTTACTAGTTTTTGAATAAAATATTTATTTAAGAGAATAAAATATTTTATTTAGATATTCAATAAATGATAGAAGATTTTGAATGGACCAAGACTGAATCTAGTGACAAATATTAATTAACAAGTCGGTTAAATAGTATTTGTTATTGCGCAAGTTGGTGAGCACCACAAAATAATATTATTATTATTTTATTATATGGAATGGGGTTTATTAATGGTTATTATATTATTTAATAGTTAGTATGTATTAAATAATTATTTTAACCTAAACCTTGGCTCTATAAATAGATGGTTACTTCTATTGTGGTAATAAAAAAAGTGCATAAGTAGTAAATATAAACAAGCATGTAATAATAAATTAAATGTAGTGAAGTCCTGAACAACCATGTCACAAATACATCATTGATATCCCACTAGGTTGATAACGTATATATAAATAACGGAAATAAATAAAATTACAAGGATCTAATACCAACTCTAGTATGAGACACATATTTTATCTCCACATACACATTCAAGCCATCATTCTTGATCAGTCCCAAGCCTTTTCTCATTATGTGCCTGCAACCAAGTGAGTGTATGCTTGGGTACCCCAGTGTAATGGTAGCCTGAACAGGGTGTGAGTACAGAACTTAGTATGGAACCACCAAAGCGGTCCCACACATAGATAGTAATATGTAGTGTATGTATATGTTATCTACTCATAATTATAATAATAATAATAATAAAAACAACAACTAAAAGTTGAGAATAACTAAACAACAAAAGTCAAAAAAGGAATGCTCATGGAATATTCTCAGACTAGATGAGACACAACTGGAATTATTTGTCATCATATATATATATATATATGAGTAGATATGAGTAAGTCACTAAATAATATAAATAAAACAATTACATATCCAATCCTTGGGTCTTTGATCCTGATCTTATGGACATCCTGTGAATAATGGATTGTGTTGGATGTCATGCCACTCAAGTTTTGTATAATTAAGTCAATCCTCAGGTTTATAGTCTCGATCGATAAACCCATTTAAGATAACACCAAAAATATCTTTGAACAATCTACATCACCATTGGGGGATACATATCCTAACCTCAGGATCCCTTGTACTCAATTCCAATCACCGTGTTTAAGGATCCAAGTAATATCTAGAAATCTTATAAATAGGTCACTAAGATTAATTTCAAACCACTAAAGTCATGTTTAATCAAGTTTGATGTCATATTAATAGGTCCAAATCCATATACAATCACAACATTACAACTTGGATGATTTTTAAGGGGAGTGACCCTTGGGCGATATCACATAATACTATCTAGATCCAAGATAACACTTGGAATCCATTGGATTACCAACTTAGTAGCCTTATTCCCAAATAAATTCTGGGAATGTAGTAGTGGTGTGTCTACCTAAACTTGGGGGTATCCTAGAAATAATTAGAGAATATCAACATCAATCCTCAATGATTTAAAATGCATCCATAGATTAGGGAAAGTTCGCCCACCCATCAACATCTATAAATACCCTACATCCTTGTGGATAGGCATCCATAGGGTGACACCATCTAGAGGGATTCTCTGATAGACTCGTCATCAACCTCTAAAAGTACCTATGCAGGGATGAATCCTAGTAAAAATGGGTATTCTGAAAATAATATTCATCAACAAGAAATCCCATGATTTGAATCCAGTAAGTGCATATGGTAGTCCTCAACATAGCATCATTCAATGTTTGTCTCATCATCCAAGTAATAAGAAGCACCACTGGAAATCATATGTGCATCAATAGTGAGAAAGTTAATACATAAATAAAAGAGTCAGGGTAGGTGAATGCCTAAACCGAATCACCACTACAACATCCTTAAGGGATTATATGTTCGGTATGGGTTCTAGGTGCCACCCGCTACCATCACTAGTCAAACCCATGACATACTAGATTAGGGAAGGTCAAACATTGGGGAACCCACTCGGTTCCCAAGTTCCCTGCTTGGGAAAGGTATCCTACTTAGGACCCTTGAGGTTCTCATGAATATTTAGACATCCCTCATAGAGACCTCTAAGTCAACACATAAGTAATGGCATCCCTCTTAGGACTCTAATAAGGAGTAATCAAGTAGAGGCATCCTATATGGGATTCTCCATGTCCGATAATAAGTGGATTCATCCCATAGGGGATCCATCTCAATGATAGTCTATAGTAAAAGTATGAATCTAGTGTACATGGGTGGTTAGTGACCCTGGCATTCATCTGTTTAACCTAAAATATTGATTTAATTTAAAAGGTTCATTAGAATAAGTCTAAATAGAGGGAGGTTCCCTCCAAGTAAAGTGAAATCATACACATAATACCATAAACATGCATAAATACATTCGGGTAGTTACAATATACTTCCCAACTTTATTAAGCTTTTAATCATCTATACACAACTCTCGATAGTATTGTCCAAGATCTGCATGGGTCATCCAAGATCGACCACATCTAATCCAAGCCACTTTATCTTCCAGGATTCAACCTAACATTGGATAGATCAATCATGGAATAGAATATCAATTTCAATATTAAACAAATAATTATAAAGTTAAAATCCAAAAATGAATAATAGGTGATAAGTCACCAAGCACTCTTTGCTCAATGTAAATTTAAGAAACCACTTACAGAAGGTATATCGGGTATCCCTAACACCATTCCTAGGAAAATTACTGACCAATAGTGTCAACACGCTTATTAAAATAATTTAATTGAGGTTTTAAATCTTTATAAACTCACCATGGTGACATACCTTCATGAAATAGATTGCAGGGAAGCACAGACGACCTCTTAGGTCACTCTTTTCTTGGGAAAAGTGGAACCCCTAGCACCGGTATCGGATTTCACCATACTCTGATGGAATCCAGACCAAAATAAATAATCGGTGGAACCAAATTTATATAAATAATAGAAATAAAACAATGGAGTATAACATATTTGAATAATTACCTCAAGGCTTCCAATGCATCTAACGGCATCCAATTCCAACCAAGAATGGGGAAGAACTCCCATGGAGGAAGGGAAAAGTACGGTATCACATGCAAGGGAGCTCCTATGTAAAATGAGGAAGAAAAGGGGGTAAATCACTTTAAGGGTTGGAAAAGAAAAAAGGGTAATTTTACCCTTCTTGATGAGCTCATACTTTGGTCACACGGTTGTCCAAATCATGTGCCAATCGCAAAACATGTCTGCAATAAACTGTAAACACCCACATGGTTTTCCCTAGCTTGCTGACTGGTTTGAACTAACCATGTTCTAACCATGTTCCCAATAGTCCACCTTTTCAAAACTTTTATTTTTGGCATCAAACCCCCTGGACACTTCCAAAATCTCTGAGCTGCATTTCAATCCTTACTCCTTGTCTAAAAATATCACTTTGAGTTATTCCAACCTTTGAATTCCCATTCCAAATATCATATCAATATTTGACCAGTCCATTAATTGAAAATTCAATTTCCTTCTAAAATTTCCAACTCAAAAAATATGGGATCATACATACCTTTCCTATTCTAGTGGGGGAATATATTATATGGGGATTTGGTACTATAATGTCTAAAATTATTTAGATGCATGATGTCATTGAGGTGTGTTTTGATCAACTCATTGATTCAAATCTTTTCATTCCGATTCATATGATAGTTTCTAGGAAGGTTAGTTAGTTGGTTATGTTCATTAAATGTTGATCTTGCATCATGTGCTTATGATCATAACCTTTTTCTAAACCCTGGTTTCCTCTATTGATTAATTTATAGTTCATTTTCCCTTGGGACCTTGTTTATCTATGAGTACAGGAGACTATATTTTATCAAAAGGGGATTGATGAATTAATATTTAGTCTAGAATGAAGTGTAAGATGAACTTTTTTGGTTCATGTAAGGATATATTTCCTTTCACATATATTTTATAGGTTTTAGTTATCTATAGATTCCATGTATAACCCTATTAGGAGCCTCATACCATCATTTATGTCAATTTCTAGTTTTCCAAGTTTGTTTTTCATTATTTATCAGAATTTTTAGTAAATGATCATGTGTTCTTCACGTATTCTTGAGGGTTAAGGAGTTTTCACATGGTTAAGAAAAAGAATTTATATTTTCTATGGGTGAGACCACTTGATTTTCTTGAATGTATCATTGGGTTTTTTTGTTGGGATCATTTCATTCTTGATTCAATGTAGTGAATGTTGTTCTCTTATCTCGTTATGATTAGAGTGTGAGTTGGGTTTCAGTTACATATTAGTTATTCTCATATTACTCTTAAGTTGAAGGTTTTAATCGGTTCTCATTATCTTTTTCATCCTGGTATTGTCATGATATACTCATTTTAGGTCAACACATACCATTGAGATGTCTATTTTTCTATCATCGATGAATCATCAAGGAATGTAAGAGGTGGAATACCATTATATTGAACCAATGGTTTAACCCTATGTCTTTACATTGCTAATTTATAGATTTTTAAAAATGGAAATACCAATGGTGGGAAGAATTTAAGACCCTTTTTTGAAGATATACTAGTTTTATAACATTTTTTAAGTTACTAAAAGGTTGGTGTTGGTTTTAGGAAGTTCTAGATTTTTTTCAGAAGTTTTGGAGGCCTTATGGACGGCACACTATTAATGAATGGTTATGGGAAACCATGTAGATCTCTTAGGTAACTATGTAGAAGTGTTTGGGGTGTCTGGGAAGGTACATGGTTGGTGAATGTTTTGTACAAAACATGTAGTAACCTTGCAGCTCTTTATATTTTCTGGTAGTGTTGATTTGCATGGATTACGTAATATTTTCCAAACCATGCACATCATTAAAGTGTTCTAAAAAATTATTTTTATCTGGTATTTTCCCCTAAAACACTAATTATTTATACTGGGGTTAGGTATATAGAACTAGAGGGTTCCTTTGGGTGATTTCAGTGGTTCCTATCCTTCCAGATCTTTTTCTCTTAGATTCTTGGAGGGCTCAAACTAAGAATCAAAGGTGAGTCCTTTTATTCTTAGTTTCCTCATTTATCATCTCATATTTTTCTTATGGGAACCCTATTTTATGTATTAAATTCCTAGATCTAGTGGTTAGGGTATGTTTTGATGGGGATTTTGTTAGTTTCTTCATATGAGTATTACTGTAGATCGGATCTATAAAGGTATGGTGTGATTTCATCTTGGTGACTTGGTTCTATGTAGGTGGCTTCTATCTCTCTATCCACTTTATACTAGAACTTTAAGGATTTTATATATAAATTAAATACTTTTATTTTTTATGGAAACCCTTATTGAATTTTTTTTTTGGAAAACCTTTTATGTTTTATGGATTTAAAACTATGAGATTGTGCGTGCCACCCAAAATGTGTTTGACTAAATGATAAAAAAGAAAATTGTTTTCTTTATAAAAGTTTGGTTGTAAGATTTTGGTATAAACATGTTTGGAGTGACTTCATGTTGCATATACATGGGGACTTATTGGTTTTTATTTGGATTCTTATTTTAAGGGGGTGCATTTTTTCACAACCAAGTGACGACTTGAGTCTAGAAGGATGGGTTTTCCCCTCACAAGTTAGGATTGTTCAGAAAAAGGATTCATGCATGGGTGTGTGAGTTATAGATTGGGTATACCTTGTGTAAATTATTATTTACACCACTTGTTTAGATGTAATTTTAGTAAAAACTAATTGATATTATTTCATCCTGCTTTTATATAAAACTATGAGATAACTTGTTCTTATCCAAGTGGTGTGCGTGGAAAGTATTAGGGATTGACTGCTGAGTCAATATACTCAACCCTTGGATATTCCCCTTGTTGTGTGTTTAGGTGATTTATATCATGATACAGAAAATGGAAATATTTTAAACTTCACTAGTGAAGTTTCATGATGTTGTAGTCATGTTATTTTGAATATTGAGTTATATTAGTTTACTTTAATACATCATATAATGTCTCATCATTATTTTCTGGTGTAGGTTATTTTTTTATGGGAAAGACTTCCCCCAAATATTAGTAAAGACCTTAGCATTTATTTCTAGCCTTTGGTGTTCAAGGGGAATCATGTAAGGTTAGTGGAATCTTGTTCCTACCCAAGACAATGGGTTGGGGTTGGGATGTTACACGTGAGGTTAATAAGTAAACCCCCATATGAACCTTCATACTTCAATGCCTTAATAATGCTAGTCCTAAGGTTGAGCTAATCAAAGGGTGGTTAGGTATGTTGTTGATCATGTGTTAGGTTTTTATTGATCAAGATGAGATGTATCCTTTTGTATGAAGGTTATGACATCTAGTCCCTCAATTAACAAATATTAATTAAGTGTATGGTCATACCTAAATAAGTGCCATGTGATGTGATTATTTATTTATGTGTGTAGTGTGTAATATACACATCTAATTTGATGAATAACATGTGATGTGTTTAGATGTATAATTAAGTTTTAATCTGATAATCAAGAATATATTAGAAACTATAATATATTGGTATGTTTCATATTTAATGTCCACTAAATGTCCTAGATGAAGGGATTGTATGATATGTATGGTGTATGAGATAAATCTAGTGGATATAGGTATGGAGATACATGTGTTTGGGGGAGATCACTATTATTGATTTTTTCTAGTTTTTTTTCCTTACATGTAATTATGAATTAGATAATTCATAATTATCGTCAATGTTGCAAAGGCCCATGGGGTTAAACATAGTGTTTGTGTGAATAATGATAAATTTAGTTACAAAGTGTCTATACAAAATCATTGAGAGCATAATGATAGCTTCACCAAAAGGTGTTTTGGAGGATATAAACAAAGATTTCTTAATATAGTTTCATAGATTGTTATGTATGATGTGATGTGAGGTGAAAATGAGTTAAGATTATGATGATTTAGTGTAATTGTGTGGTTGATATAAATATTTGTTGAAGTGAAACCATGGTGTGATGATATTCACCACATCATAGTGTACTATAAAGGAAATAATGGCATTGTGTGAAGTCACTAGGCCATGGTTTGATTTTATATGGTCATAAAAGTTTATTTTATGAGATAACACGTGATTTTGACTATCTTTCACATAAACTATCTTTGTATTAGGTTAATCTTCATTAAGATGGATTGTAAATTAGTTTAAAACATTCATATTAATTTTTTAAATTTTAAACAATTGACTAAAGGTTGAAACACATGTTATAAGAATTCATAACAATATAAAACTTTTGTTAAATGTTTTAATAATGGTTGAAAGTTTATGAATCATTTTAAAGTCCAAGGAGTATCATTGAAGGTCTATATAAAACGGGTCAAAACTTATGAAATTTTTGTGAATGTGGAGCAATCATTATGTAAATCCTTGGAGTCACAACACTCATTCATCTCTTCTATTCAACTCTAGGGTTCTATCTGATTGTGAGTAAGAGATAAATACTTATCAAATGTTATATGATTCACTCAACTCCTGTGATATCCTAATAAAAAGTGTTTGTTTATTTCTTCAAAAGGATCTCCATCAAACTTGTGTAAAAGAGTTTAGTAGGTTCAACTTCAAATATTAAGAAATACATGTTATTCATTTATGTTTTATCCAATTAAAATTAATGGGATCAATCTTATGGTAATTTTTTTAGAATTTATTTTTTTCATGTCTATAAAAGTTTTGTTCCAACTAAATTCCAACATGTTCAGCATGTGTATCAAAATATTTGTAAAATATTCATGTAACACCCTATCCCATGGACCACTCAATGGTGCCCCGGGACGGAGAGCTATGAGACCTCAAGCATGCCTCCCCATATGCTAGAGTCTTTTGACTAGCGGTGAGGGATTAACTCATACAATGTGGAGACTATGCCCACAAATAATAGTCATACAATAATTTAAAATAATCAAACATCCACAACAAAAAATTGAAGTACACATAAATAAGTAAGCACAATGTTATAACATATAGAATGCAACATAAAAACTCATGATCATACATGTCATACATTAATTTCCCACTAGGATAATATTATATACAAAATAACCAGTAAAAAATACATATATTTTCCCCACTACCATCCCCAGGACTCAACAAACCCTATCTATAAAAACCCATCGAGCTATTATAGCTCAATCCTCTACAAATCCTGTAACGAACCTAAAAGTATACATAAGGTCTGCACATGCACTAAATTGTGCATGAAGGATGTGAGAAATACATCTTATAAGGGTATCACCAAGTGACCCTAGTATATGTCATCATATAGATGTATGAAATAGTAAAATAAACATGTTACACAAGAGCCTTGAACATCATGTGTTAACTAGCCTACTATGACTCCATGCACATCAGATCCTTGTGTTATAACCAGGATACCACCATGCCTGATCATTCCTACATCAGAACCATTCTAAAATCCATTTACCGCCTCATGTCATCGCCCACATAAACCAACCCATACTCTAGGACTCATGGTAGGGAATCATCCAGATCCCAACCACTACTTCCTCATAGTAGGGTCATGTGTCCAACCTTAGAACCCACCATCTCACTCGAGTTGGTCCCACATCTAGTATCTGACCTCTACCATATCACTCGTGAGAGGGTCCATCCATCCAATCCTACATCATATCTGGATCCCATCTCACTCATGGTAGTACAATCATTTAATCCTCCATCATCATGCCCATGTAAGGGAATCCATATCACTCATGGAAGTTCCACTAATGTTATCTCATTCATAACAATGCTATGACCAATCCCAAACCACACCATCTCAGTCATGATTGGACCAGACTTCATGTACGCATCAAGGACTATACCTCACAATGATATTACCACCCATGTTATCTCACTCACAATAGGTCAAGGAATCAAGATCCACCCCCTCCCCATACACATTGAGATCAATCATTTGACATAACACACGTGTAACAACAAAAAGGACTTGCAACCCATCACACATGCTCACTAGCTTATCACCTAGGATCTAGTCACTTAGGACCTATCATCTCATATTGAAGCATGTATCATATTTCTCATTAGTGAATCCACTAGGGTACTCCAGACCCATCTCATCTTCTACTCATTAGTACCATCCCATCTTTATCACCTTGTGGTGACACCATGACTTGTAGTCTCATCCTAACCATGGACTCAAGGTAAGGGTCTAATCCATATCCAAACCTACCCCACAACCCGGTCCCAATACTCTGGGGACTATCCCAAATCATATTTCCTCAAATCCCTTAGAAACCCCATTCTAAGTCCCTCAATAAAACCCATGACCCACACTCAGGTCTAATTTCACATCTCTCAGAGGAGACAACTCAACTCATCACTTAGAGAAACCACCTCTCTGTCATATACTTCCAACCTTAAAGGGATTGTCCCACTCATGACGCTCATAAAAATTAACTCCACCCATAGGCGGGTCCTCACAATCACACAAAAGACATATAACTATCTCATTGGTTATTATCAGGCCTAAGACCCTCATGTTATCTTGAATATCCCTAGGGAACTGCTTAGTTTATTCCCACAACTCATCTTGCACCCTTAGGCCACCGAAGGTCTCTCATAAACTTCACTGACACCATCACCCCTTGATGACATACTCGTCGAGTGATTAAAAACACTCTAATTGATTAAGCGCACTTATTCTAAGCATAATAGGCAAAATGCTACCCTATCTCTTCTACTCAAGGCATACCTAGTTCATGTCTACTCTACCCAAACCCATACACATGCATTCAGCAAAAAATCATGCGTAAATAAGATTACGATCTTGTATTAAAGGGTCCACCTACTTCCATTAAGGATTTACCACCAAAATAACACCCCTAATCACCTAAATCAAGTCCATCCATGTCTCATATACTATTATAAAAATGTTCTTTAACATTAGCGTATTAACCTCTGTTCTTCAAGACCGATGTTAAAAGTCCCCACAGATGACAGTAACTAACGTTAAAATTCCACTTTTAACATCATTTTTTCAAAAAACTAATGTAAAAACTGTTTATGAGGTTGTATATCATTTTATAGGTTTCGATTTTACTGGTTGTAAAGCTCAATTGGACTTACAGTTTAAAATTTATGGTCGTCAAAAGTCAGATTTCTCTGGGATAAGTCTTAGATAAATCCAACTTTTGATGACCATAACTTTTGATTTGTAATTCCACTTGAGATACATGACTATTCAAATAGAATCCTAAGAAACCAAATATGTTCCAATATTTATAGCTTACATTTTTTAATATTGGTTTTTAAAAAAAATTGTTAATTTTTTTTATGTTTGACGTCAGATATTAGTGAAAACCGACATTAAAAGTATTCTTTTACATTTAACATCAGTTTTTTTGTAAAAATGTCATGAAAAGAGATGAGGAAAACTTTTAATGTTAGTTTTTTATAAAATTGATGGTAAAACCATAATATTAGAAGGTTTTAAATGATGGTTATATATTTACTCACACTTAAAAGTAAAATTTCAAATATAAGGGTTCAGTATTTCAATTGTTTCACAATGCGCATTTCAATTTTGAAAATCCCACCTAAATTTTAATAAATCACTACCACACATATTTTTTTCACAATATATAAATCCTTATTCTATTTATTTCATCATTTTTTACCTCTTCAATCCAGTCAAATTTTCAATGCTTCATCAATTAACGATATGAACATGGTATTTATTCTCATCATTTAATTTCTTTATTATTGTTTTCCTTCATCACTGAAATTCTTGAAAATTTTTCATATAATGATAAAGATGGCTTCCAATAAAGTTATAATGATAAAATTTTCACACGAGATTCACCAACTAAAGTGAAAAATCCCTTATTGATCATGATTTTTATTTCTATAAGAGATCTACCTTAAAAAGAAGAGAAATAATGACAAACAACATATCGATTCAAATAAAACCTCTAAAATAATTAAAATTTGGTCAAGGCTTTATGTTTTTTTATCATTTAGTGTCTATGATTTTCAGTTCATGTTTTCCTTCTTTTTTTAGAAGCAATTAGTATCTATCGAAACTTAGAGAACTCCAACATCAAACAGTCGTAACTTTTTATCTGTTAGTCCGTTTTAGCTCCACATCCAGTCAAATAAAATCCTAAGAACCAAAATATGATCCATTATTCATATTTTACATGTTTTAATATTATTTTTTACTAAAAATATATATTAAGAGTATTATTTACTTTTTACATTATTTATTAGTAAAAAACAATGTCAAAATTATTTTTTTACTTTTTACATCAATTTTTTTATAAAAACGACATGAAAATATACATTTGATGATAGTTTTAATCAAAAAACAACATTTAAATACTTGTGGAATAAGACTTTAAATGTCAGTTTTCTAAAAAAATAGACATCTAAAGTTCAAAATTTTACCTTTTGATGTCGATTTTTAAAAACAGATGTTGAAAGTCCCACTTTTAACATCAATGGAAACAACGTCAATTAAAACCCAGCATTAAAATACAAAAAAATGTGAAAACACTTTTCTCTACTAGTGATTCAAAATCATACTACCATATGAGCTCCTATCACATGTCATATAATATAAATAATTAATTATAATAATTTATGATTGTAACGCCCCGACCCCAGTTACCCAAAGTCAGTGCATTATTACATAACATTGGCATGATATAAGGAATCATGTTTTGAATGTCCGATCAGTTTAGTAGCCTTAGAAGTACTAGATACATTCATAATTTATACATTACATTGTGCAATAAAAACATCAAAAACATTTTTTTCCCTTTTGAACACACTTATATCCTTAGCCTATCCCTACAGGGAAACTATAAAATTCTTCTTCACATACTGGGAAAAATAAAACATAGAAAGGGGTGAGCTCAGATGCTCAGCAAGGATAACAATATAACGGAAACTTTCATAAATAAGCATAAACATTTAAGGAAATGTATTAGACTAAAACAAAAGCCTTTTAAACTTAAACTTCAGCATAATGTGGAAAAGATAAAATCAAATAATGTCATTTACTTATTCTAATTGATATTCTACTAGTCAAATAATCACATGCAATATCAATAGCCACTTTCATAATGATGGAATTTATAATGCCAGACTTCATAACCACATAGTCAAGGCCTTGTTCCAAGACTACAAATAATATTTTGTCAACGCCTTATGCCAAGACACTAGTTTTTCTCATGAGACCTACCGATGCATCGAGGATCTATAGCAGGTTCCACCCATCACTTACTAATTCCAATCCATTCCTCATATGAAAAGGTTTAAACATAACATAAACATTTGTATTAAAACTAGCATTAGAAATGTCAATAATTTATTCATAAACCATGAATGGTGTAAAAATAACACATCCACTGTTAAAAATATCACAAAACCTTCAGTACAATATGGAAGTTTTGTATCATAATAAATAAACTTCAAAAAATCTTAAAATCTATCAAAATATGTTGACATAAATGAAATCAAAACTTTTTTTTAGAGAAATATCTCTTTCTATTTTAAAATAATTTAAAATTTATATAATTATAAAAGAAAATATTTATTTTGAAAATATTATTATAATCTTGTATGTGAAGCTTTGACGATGTTATAATGGCGGATTATAGCCGCACACACCGTATAAGTTAAAAAAATACATTCTTACCTTAATTTTGTCGAAAAGGTCATAAAGTACCTTGTTTGGAAAACGACAGAAAGAATCCTTTCAAAACATATATGATAAAATAAGGGTATAAATGAATTTAACCCATAGTCTAGTAAATATTAAGAATATTTTGAATTACATTTTTAAGAAAACACAGAAGTGGATGATAAAGAGGTCCCATTATATACTTACGTAAAAACAACCTCGAATAATAAAGAGATTGTGAAATTAACCTTATCCTTGTACTTTTCCTTAGTCAATGGTATGTAAAACTCATATATAATAGTTAAAAATTGTTATTAAATTATAGAAGAATCATATACATAAATATGATATCATATATGATCTTATAATATTTCTTTGTTAATAATATTTTAGTAGTATCATCGTTTTGGGTGTTAACTGATTCGTTTTCCTTTATATGCTTGGTTATGTAAGCCATGTCTGTTATGAATAGGATGTATTTGATTCATATACAAAATGATATTATGTTCATAAAAATTATTTTTAATCATAAAATTAAAATTATTCTTGAATTATTATGATGGAGAATTAATCTCATCACGTTCGTGGAGACGGTAATCTGTACGTACGCACGAGCGATAATATCATTATAATGATGGAAAAATCATATGTAATTGGATGTTATATCATATATACAGAATAATTAAAAATTTTATTTTTTATTTAAATCAGTTATACTCATTATTATACCTATCCAAATAATTAAGTGTTTGAATAACAAGCTACACCACGACGTTGAGACGGTAATCCGTACGTATGCACCTATGGTGACTTTGTCATTTATAGGATGGACAGAATAATGAATATGGTTGTACCATTTTTATAATAACATTAAAGTATATATAAGATACTGGATTTATTATTTTATAATGGAAACAAAAAATAAAGAGGAAGTGGAAGAAGAAAAGAACTTGAAAGAGGTGATGAAATATTTACCTCTTCTTCGGGTTCTTCCTTTTGATTTGATCAAAATGGATCCTTAGGTTGGCTTTCTGACCAAAGGAAGGCCTCTAGGATGAAGGGATAAAAGTTGGTAGGAAATTTTTGAAGGTTTTGGATGAGAAAAAAGGCTTTGTATGTGTGAAATCAATATAAGGAGAAGTTCCCTTTTATAAGAGAGGTGAGGGTCACTTTAGGAAAAGCTTGAAATATTATTTTATAATAAAATACTTTTCGGTTTAAATTGCTCAAAAATGAATTATTTAAAGGATAAGGTGGTAATGGGTCAAAAACCTCTCAACCAATAGGTTTTAGACAGGTTTATGTCATCATATTAACCTTATCTTTTAGATTTAACTCTTAGTTAAATAGTTTGACATTTACCATGTCTCTTTGTATGTTTATATTATATGGTTAATAAACTTACTATAAAAAGCCAAGATAACCCCATGTGGTTAATTATTAATATATATAACCTTATATAAGTCCTTTTTCCGAACCTTAGATATTTCTTAATATTATATCAATTAATAATATAATCTTTGTTTTAAAAACTCAATTATGTCAATTTTGACACTATTTAGTATTTTATTTTTTTGAAAGCCATAAAGACTTTATCAATTCGAATAAAATTTATTAACCAACCCTAACATGTCATATTAACCTAAAAAATTAGTTTAATTCATCAAAGGTCTCAATTTACATTTATTTGTATATTAATAATATCAATTTTTTTAATATTTCATTAATAATGTAATTACTGAATCATCATTGGGTCATAAATAAATTAAATTATATAATGTCTTAAAATTATAAATAAAATACCATTATGTAGGAAATATTTTTAGCTTTATAATGAATATTTATAGTCGAATTTATATTGTGTTTAACCCTATATTAAAAATGGTTTAGTTATTAAACTTTGAATTTAACTCTTTTAACTCTTCTTTAAATAAAATAATAATAAATGTCCAAATCTAATCAAAGTGGACCAAATAGGATCATATTTTATTCATAAGGTTTTTTTTATCATATTATACATATTTAATATAATTATTACATGTGTTAAGATAATTATGATATCATTTTTACCCTTAATTACCCTATTTACTTTTAATCGTGGTAAATAAAAGTCAAAAGTAACTATTCACCAGAAATTATTTTCATCTTATTGAACCATATTTTACTTACTGATATTAACCATTTCTCTCGGATTTTTTAAATTCAACTCATAGAAGAGGTAAAATTAATTTTTATACAAATTTGCAAATGCTCCTAGGAGGTGGGTAAAAGATGGTAAAAAGTTCGATAAAATTTTATATATCTAAACTTATTATAAAATGACTCCAATGAATTATGTTGAAAATATATATTTTTATGTATCTATTTTGACCTAAAATAAATCAAAATAAAATAACTAATTATTTAAATAAAAAGTTAGTTTTAACCAATAACGCAGTATTTTTTACTATTCATCAAAAATTGAAATTTTTCAAAAAAATACCAAAAATTCACCCTAAGATAATTTTGATATTACGAATCCAAAAATGAAGTCTATTTTGAAAGATGAAATTTATAAAATTTCAAAAATTGGGTATTACTATTCATAACGGCTAGTTTGATTGGTCGCGATGTGTTAGAATCTCAAAGTTGCGTACAATGCAAGCTATTACATTATTCAAAGGGAAACGTACCGTGGAAGCTTAGGGTGTTACATTCTTCCCTCTTTAAAATAATTTCTTCCTTGAAATTTTTATAATACTACCACACAAAAAGATTTGGGTGGTTCTTTATCATAAGTTCCTCTGGTTCCCACGTTGCCTCTTCTATTTTATGGTTTCTCCCAATAACTTTTAGTAGACGAGTCATTCGGTTTCTCAGCACTTTTTCTCTTATATCAAGAATTTTGACAGGCTCTTCACAATAAGACATATCAGGTTCCAGTTCAATTTCCTCATAGGTGAGTACATGTGTTGGGTCAAGCATGTATTTTCTCAACAGTGATACATGGAACACATCATGAACTTTAGAGGGACTTGGAGGCATTTCCAAACGATAAGCTACAACTCCAATTCATTCTAGAATTTCGAAAGGTCTGATGTACCTGGGACTTAATTTACCCTTCTTACGGAAATGTATAACACCCTTCCATAGAGATACCTTTAAGAAAACATAATATCCTACCTAAAATACTAAATCCTTCCTTCAGTTATCAGCATACCTCTTTTTCCTACTTTGATCTGCTTTGATGTGGGTTTGGATAACCATCACATTTTCCATTGTTTCCTCAACATGTTCTGGGCATACGAGTTTTCTTTCACCAACATCATCCCAATATGTTGGTGTGCGAAGTCTATTTCCATATAACGCTTCATATGGTGTCATCTGAATACTTCAATGGAATCTATTGATATAAGAAAATTATACCAGAGATAAATATTGATCCCACATACCTTGAAAGTACATTGAGAAAGATCTCAACATGTATTTTAAGGTTTGAATATTCTGTTCTGATTGTCCATCATTTTGAGGGTGGTAGGCAGTGCTCAAATGAAGTTTAGTATCCAGGGCCTTCTGAAGACTTTTCCAGAATCTTGGTGTAAAACGGGGATCAAGTTCAGAAAAAATCAATAGGGGTACTCCATGAAGTCTTCAAACTTCATTAATATATAGTCTTGACATACGTTCAAGTGTTAAATCTTCTCTTATTGCAAGAAAATGTGCTGACTTGGTAAAACGATCAACAATGACCCATATTGCATCATTCCTTCTAGGATTCTTTAGTAGCCCCATGAAAAATTCCATCGTAATATTATCTCATTTCCACTGAAGTATGGGAAGAGGTTGCATGACTCCTCCGGGTTGTTGCCTTCCAGCTTTCACTTGTTGACAAACCATACATCTCGACACAAAATCAGCAGTTTCTCTCTTCATGTTGTCCCACCAAAAATGTTCTTTAAAATTTCTATACATCTTAGTTTTACCAGGGTGTATAGAGAAATTGGAGCTATGAGAATCATAAAACAATTACCTTTTTAGATCAGGTATATCGGGAAAACAAAGTCTCTTCCCAAATTTCAAAATTCCATCTTTATATATGAAGTCGATTAATCTCCCATCATTCACAGCTTTAATTTTCTTTTGAAATTCCTCATCATCAGTCTGAGAACTTTTTATCCTTTCTATTAAAGATGGTTTAGTAACCATTTGAAAAGGAATTGATGTTTCACCTTCTATGGTTATTTCCATATCTATCTTTATTATATCCATGAAAATAGGATCCTTTTCAACTCTCATCTTGTTCAAAACTCCTTGATCCTTTATGCTCAAAGCATCTTCCACCTTATTTTCCTTCCCCGAGTGGTAGTGTATAGTGAAATCATAATCCTTGAGTAGTTAAAGCCATCTCATTTGCCTTATGTTGAGTTCTTTTTGTGAGAAAATATACTTCAAACTCTTGTGATTAGTATAAATCTCACATTTTTCACCATACAGATAGTGTCTCTATATCTTCAAAGAAAATATTACAACTGCTAACTCAAGATCATGGGTGGGATAGTTTTTCTCATGAATTTTTAGCTATCGTGATGCATAGGCAATAACTCTATCATTCTGCATAAGGACACAACCAAGTCCTTTCTTTGAAGCATCACTATAAATAACAAACCCATCATTCCCCGATGGTAGAGTCAATATAGGAGCATTAACTAATATTCTCTTCAGTTCTTCAAAAAATTCTTCACTCTTTTGTCCAAAAATTTCAACCCCTTTACATGTGAGCTTGGTTAATGGGTTATCCAATCAGGCAAAATTCTGGGCAAAATGCCGATAATAACCTGCTAAACCAATAAAACTGTGTACCTCAGTTATGCTTGTTGGTGCTGGCCATTCTTGGATTTCCTTTTTCTTAGAAGGACTAACAGAGATTAAATCCTTAGAGACAATATGGACAAGAAAATAAATCTCCTGAATCCAGAATTCACACTTGATAAACTTTCCATATAATTTATTTCTTCTAAGAGTCTTTATGATAATGCGCAAGTTATTTTTGTGATCTTCGTATCTTTTTTAGTATACCTAAATATCAACAATAAATACAACTTCAAAGTCATCAAGATATTCCTTGAAAACTTTGTTCATTAGATCCATGAAAATAGATGGTGCATCAGTCAACCCAAAAGACATTACTGTAAACTCGTAATGCTCGTACCTGGTTCGAAATGCTATTTTAGGAATATCTTCCTTCTTCACACATGAAAATAAACTTTTGATGTCAGTTTTTATCAAAAAAACATTTGAATCCTTGTGGAATAAGACTTTCAATGTCAATTTTCCAAAAAATAGACATCTAAAGTTCAAAATGTTACCTTTTGATGTTGATTTTTAAAAATAGACATCTAAAGTCTCACTTTTAACATTGGTGGAAACAGCGTCGATTAAAACTCAACATTAAAATACAAAAAAAATGTGAAAACACTCTTTTTTACTAGTGATCCAAAATCGTACTACCACTTGAGCTCTTATCACATGTCATAGAATATAAATAATTAATTATAACAATTTATGATTAATTATTTAAATTAAAATAAAGAGGCATAGTCGACAAAACATTCATCATGAATCTATATCACCCCAAAAATGCTTCCAACGATGTATGATCAACCTTTTAAAAATCCTATATCCAAGACACATGAAAGACTCATTATCCTCACCTAATTCAATCATTCTTTAGTGGAAAGAGCACTGAACCCCTATCTAAAATCGAGCCCAAATAGAGGAAGAACGAAAGATAGTACCTGGAATTTCCATTGAAATGCACCAAAAACCAACCCCCTATATGGGGGATCAATGGAAGGAGAAAGGAGGAAGGGGAGAGGCCAACCAAATAGACTCTCCCTGACACCCCAAACCCCAAATATCATGAGACATCACAACTCAGAGAAAAGAAGAGATTTTCCCCAACTAAAAGACACACCCAAAACCATTCATGATGTGAACCAGGAGGTTCATGGTGTGAACACCTCCAGGTAAAGGGCCCCAGAACTCAGCCCAACACTTTCACGATGTGAATAGCTCATGGTAGAGGGATCATCCTTTAGTCGAACCTCATTCATGATGTGAACCATGGTTCAGGACAAGAAAAAATAGTGTAAGGGAATTTCCACTTAGTTGACCTCATTCATAGTGTGTCCCTTATGAGCCATAGTGTAAACTTCTGTAGCAACTGAAATTTCAGCTGAGGGTCACCCTAACCATGCTCTAATGTTCACCTGATTACTCATACAACTAACTGGGCCACATTCCAAATCCAAAAACATCTCCTTGAGATGTTTAAAGCCTTGAATTATTAATTTAAACCCAATTCACATAGTGACCCTTGCACCAAAATTAAAATTAAAATTTCCACTAAATTTCACAATCTATAATGACATAGGTCATTAAAAATCGATCATCGTCTATTCTTATAGATCATTAAATCACCAACATACTCATCAATATTGTAGAAACTAAAACTTCATCACCCATCTACATATAGCCATTGATTGGATCTTTATCTACTATCTAATAGCTATTTGGTGTTGATCGCCCAATTATAATTAGTGAACTCGTAACCGCCCCACCAAACTGGGACTTCACATGTCAACAAAAATTTCATGATAAAAAAAGAAATTTTATCGATAACTTTATTTAATAGACTTAGTTAGCATGAAATCTGAATGAGAATTTAAAAAATGGAACTTTTTCATATTATAATGAATGATTTTAAAAATGGATTTTATCTTTTTTATTTTTTATTAATCATTGGTTGATTTTTTTTATAGTTTTTTAATTATCACAAATTTAATTAATTTATGCTTAATATTTTAAAAAATATATAATTATAGATAAATCTAAATTTTGAACTTATTTATTGGGAGGTTTAAAGGTTTCATTAGTCTGAATGCCAGTTGCCTAGTTTTTTTAATAGGTTTTACTTTATTAAAAAGAGGAAAAAAGGATATGGTTCCATATATTTTAAAAATTAGGTTTAGGGAGGCATGAACGATGTTCATGCTTTGTTACCTAGAAAAAAAAAAGCATGAATAAGGTTCATGCTTAATAATCTCAGTTAAAAATGTGCCAATCGTGTTCATGCATCCTGTACAAATTTTGTACAAGAGGCATGGATGCGGTTCATGCCACTTCATAACATTTAATTTTTTTATTTTTTGCAATATTTTTCAATAAGTAATATTTAAAAATATATATATAAATATTTGTGACTTTTTTTGATATAATTATTAGTAATTTATTAATAAGTAATATATTTATTAATTATTAATTGTATTTTTTATTATTAATTAATAATAAATTATTATTTTATTAATATAATTAATATTATTATAACTAATATTTATTTTCTAATAATATAAATATATTTTTTTTTGAAAAATATATGTACTAGTTAATAATTATATTATTTTTAATATATTACGCTGTATTATTAATTAATTAATTATATAATTAATATTATAATATTAATTATTAATATTATTAATAATTATTGAATTCAAAATACTAAAATTATTAATATTTAATAATAAATTTAATATGATTATTTTTATACATAATATGGATAATAATATTAAGAAGTATTAATGTAATTAACAAATAGTAATTATTATTATTACTAATGTAGTTATTAATATTAATGTTTCTTAATCGTAACATTTATAAATTTTTATTTATAAATATTTGTGAAAATTTAGTTGATATAAATATTAGTAATTTATTAATAAGTAATATTTTTATTAATTGTTAATTGTATTATTTATTATTAATTAATAATATATTATTATGTTGTTAATTAATTAATAGTATAACAAGTGATATTTATACATTTTTATATAAAAATATTTATGAAATATTAGTTGACATAATTATTAGTAATTTATTATTAGGTAATATATTTATTAATTGTTAATTTTATTATGTATTATTAATTAATATTATATTATTATTTTTTTAATAAAATTAATAGTATTATAACTAATATTTATTATTTAATAATATAAATAAAATAATTTGTATTGAAAAATATATTTACTAGTTAATAATTATATTATTTTTAATATATTATGGTGTATTATTAATTAATTAATTGTATAATAAGTAATAAAATATTTATTATTAATATTTTAATGGTAAATTTAATATGATAATTTATTATACATAATATGGATAATAATACTAAGAAGTCTTAATATAATTAAAAAATATTAATTATTATTACCAATATAGTTATTAATATTAATGTTTCTTAATAGTTCATAAATGTTTGTATTAATTTCTAATTATATCAAATTTTGTTTTATGTAGAAAATTTTAGTATATTAATAGGTTTTAAAATAATGTACAAGTAGTGATTTTAAAAACATATAACATGTATCAGTTTAATATATGTCGGTGTCTCAGGTGCTCCTCTGTGCCACAGCCAGATGTATGGATAATGTATCAACACCATGTATGTCGATGTCTATGCTCTAGCATACACAACTCCTATGTATAATCTTTGGCACATATATCCACATCATCATGTGTGACATGTGGTGGATCTATAGTCTCCATGCATGTACTGTGTCCTAGCTTTAAGGATAGTGGTTGTTGACTGGAACTCTCTTCAACATGTGAAGAAGATGGATATTATTTAGTGGATATCTGTGGATTGGAGGAAAATAAAGGCCGCAACACAGACCCTTCAACCTCTATCCCTATAGTAAAATATGATACACTAATAAAATATGATGTGGCAGGGGCCTCTGGATGAATAAAATGTGGTTATGGTTGTGACTATGGCTATGTTTGTTTATGTGCCTAATAACACTCAGTTACAACCCCCTTCCTCCAAAGTCACCCATCCTAGGAAAAAAATGAAGGAATGGTGATAATAACCCCCCCCCCCCCCCGAGTCTCGCCTCTAGTAGGCCCTGGGTTGACGACTAGCACTGAGGACATAAAAAACTCATAAATGGAAACCATTTCCCTCTATAAAAAAAATAGGAACATGAGATATAAATAATCATCCATAAGCAACTCCATGACATAATATAAAAATAAAACCAAAACCATCCCACAATGCATGTATAAAATAATTAGATACAAATAAAAGTCTCCAAAGTAAATACTAAAAAGAAAATTTAAGGTAGCAACACAATAATTGTCTAAAGGTATGAGCTAGTAATGTCCAGCACAGTCTATGTAATCCTCCTAGAAACCTAAAGATTGGTTTATATACATTAGGTTAGTATATGAGTATACTCATTAGGGTAACCAAATTCTCTTATGAACAAGTTAAAGAAGCATACTAATGCCCCATTGAGAAAATAGAATAACCAAACATCACCTAAATAGGTCAACTAACCAATCTCCATTATCACCATGGCACACTCACTAAATAACACATCCAAGTATAATATAATGATAATAATCATATTGATAAGGGTACCCCACACTGCTTTCCCACTAACTAGCCACTCTCACACCCCAATGATGTATGTCCCGGCGCTCCCATCTCTTCCGTATAACATATCACATACCACTTCCCCACAGTATGGTCACATCACATCTCAACTACAGACACCTTATCCATCACATCAAATCACAACCACACATCTAGGGTAGTAGGGTATCGTGAACATGTTCCCACCTCCCACCATGCATGAACCCCACTATAATCAATCTCATCACATCACATCTATCCTGCAAACACCTAGGTCATCACATCATATTACCACTACTTTACTTTTAACTTCTAGCCATCACATTCCATACATAACAACCTCTCCTGGAAGAGAAATTGAAAAGAGGGGGTATATATCCATCCACCCTCAACACCAGGATGTTAGTAAAAACACCCCCATATGTGTATATAAGGGTTTCGGCACATAATGATCGACATGGGTGGGGTGAATATAGAAATCACAAGATATATACAAAGTATATAATATCATAGCAAACAATCCCAACCTATGGGTTCACAACAAGGCACTAACCAACTCACAATATTACCACCAATCCTCACAACACTATCACATTCACTCCCACCAAAAAATGAACAACGTTACAAAACAAGGCATAAGACACAATCCACTTTTCCTCTTCTTTCTATATTTTATCCAATTTTTAGATTTCACATTACCAACAAAATTCATCTAAACATCCCGTTTATTTTTTATTTCTATCCCACTTATTTTACATTAAGCAACAACTATTTAAGCCACACTTCACATTATTTTATTTAATCACTATCCATTTCCATCCCATTAACCAAACTAGACCATGCCATTTAAAATAATTATTAACCAATTTAATTACTACATGGGTAATTATCACCTAGCAACACCACACAAATAAAAAAACCCAAATTTTCAAGAAAAAAATCCCACACATCCCCACCATTTCACAGCCACATCCACTTTCCACATAACTATTTTCTACATACCAATTCCACTTTCCACATCACACCTTCACATCACCACCCCACAACATGACCACACCACAACAAATATCACACATATTCACATACCACAACACCTTTTACATCATCACATAATATTTTCTAGGTTTATCAAAGGTTTTTTAATTACTTACACTTCCTTATTTTTGGGGCATCACACAATCCATATATCTAGGTGAAACCAAATAATTATTAGACTATAATTTATTAACCTTTTATTCAATGAGGTGTCACAAAATTTTCACATCAAGGGATTCATAGCACATATAAAATCAACAAAAATATAGGTAACCTATAACCATGATTTTCAGTGGTATAACAAGAATGGATAGTATCAATATAACAATATCAAAAAGATGTAAAAATATGTGAATCATTCCCTTCCCCTTCAATTTAAATTATCCATTTGATTATATTTATTAGGACAATTCAACCATATTACCATAAATAAACAATAATAAATACCTCCTGTATGATACACAAGATGAGAAATGATAGATCCCCTACCTATAAGAAAGACGTTTCACACAATTCATTCCACCAAAAATAGGGGTTTCACACATAGGATGAAACCACTTATAGGAAGAAATAAAACCAACAACAGAAAGAGGATTCTATGACTCCAAGGGAAAGGATTTGGGAACTCTGGTCTTGTGATAAATGAATCAAGAAATAATGAAGGAAATATCTTCATTTTAGAATCAACATATATGAAATTATTGGGATTTTAGATCACATATATGATTTTAATTGACCATTAATGTCGGTCTCATTAATTTCAAATGGAAGAGACATTTAAAAGCTTAAAACTATTAAGAATTGGAGGATATAAATATACTCATTTGAAATGGATCTTAATTCCTTTAATTAAGGCTTTAAAACCATTATACATAAAAACATAAGAAGGGTAAAATGGGAATTGTTTGTAAAAACTGGAACTTGCTACTACTAGAATCTACCGTCAGAATATACCATCAAAATCTACCATCAGAATATATCGTCAGAATATACCATTAAAATCTACCATAAGAATAAACCTCTAGTATATACCACCAGTATCTACCACTAGCATCTACCACCAACATCTACCATCATAATCTACCATAAGAATCTACCGTTGTACTGTTGAAATCTATTGTCAAAATATACCGTCAAAATCTACCTTCAGAATCTACCTCCAGCATCTACCACCAACTTCAACCGCCAACATCTAAAATCTTTGGCACCTATAGGACTAGGGAAATTCAATGGAAAAAGGTTCTTAGGAACCAATTTGTTACATTATATACCTCTTAAATAGTTATCATCCTTGATAATTAAACCAAACATGGTGTGAAGGGAAAGAAAAAGGGGTGTCTGAACAATCACCCCATGAGATACCTCTCAATAATATCCTTACAACTAAAACACTTCCACCAACCAGACACTCAAACCACAATCCTCCTCTCTTTCAAATAACTACTTGAACAACCCTTTCAACCCCCACATAGCCCCAAGCCAAAAACTTCCACAACAAACACACAACAGAGCTCTAAGTACAAAAATTAAAAAAAAAAATTCCCATGTTGTGATATTTGATTTGGGTAGAACTAACTCACCCAAATGGTTTTGATCATGTAAAAGTATAAAGCATATTGATTAGGAATCGGTTTTTCTACTCTTCTTATGCATTGAATATTTAATCACACATCATATCAATAAGGAATAAGCATATATCATATAAAATAGTAAGGTCTAAACATCGCACCATCAAAAAAATAATGAAACAAAATACAAACTCAAAAAAATCAAGTTATTGGGCACACATGCGTTTATCAAACCCCCCAAGTACTCTATTATAGGCCAACATTCCTCCATAACACACGAACCAGAGGAATGGTCCATCCTCATAGCACCTTCTCTCGGTGGTCCTAGATCTCCATTGGCTACTCCATGAATGTTGCATCGTCCTCGATATCCAACTCTCCCCAGTCAATGATGTGGGAGTCATCATGAAGATACCGATGGAGCTGAGATATGTGGAAGAAGTAATGAATTTGGTCTGGTTGCAGTGGGAGTGACCACTGATAATCTACCTCCCCAACATTCCCCAACACATCGAAATGCCTAATTAAATGGGGAAAGAGATTACTACCCCTTCTGAACCTCTACTTCCCACATCAAGGGGAAACCTTCATGAACACGTGGTCTCTAACATTGAACTCTAATGGGATACTCCTACGATTAGAATAATACTTATTCTAGTACTTCAGTACTTTCATCTTCTCATGAACAACATGATCCTTCTCTATCATGCTATGTACCACATTAGGTCCAAGAACTATTGATTACCCAACCTCGGCCTAGAAAAATGGAGAACGACATGTCCACCCATAAAAATACTCAAATTGGTTTATGCTAATGGATGAATGATAGTTGTTATAATAAAATTCAACCAAAGGAAAGTGATTTTCCCAAGATCTTATGAAGACAAAGAATCAAGCTTGAAACATATCCTTCAATGATTGGATAATCCACTCTATATACCCATTTGTCAGAGGATGTAAAGCAGTGATGAGGTGAAACTAAGTGCCAAAATCATGTTTCAATCCCCGCCAAACTTGTAAAGTAAAATAATCTTGTTGATCCATGATAATGGACCTTGGGACACCATACAGTTACACCACATCATCCATATACCACCTCACTAAAACATCCTTGATTCTCAACTCTCTCGTCACTAGGAAGTGAGCTAATTTCCTCAAATTGTCTTTGATTACCCAGATAACATTATAACCTCCCTAATATTAGGGTAACCCTATGAATAATTATATCGACATATCATCCCATTTTCAATCAGGGACATCCAAAGGCAACAAAAAACTACCAAGAACATGATTCTTGGAATTTACCTTCTGGAAAACTAAACACTGAGCCACAAACTCTACCACCACCTATTTCATCTTGGGCCACCAAAACTGATTTCTAAAGCCATGGTACATCTTAAAAATTGTTGGGTATACCACCCAAGTCTAGATATGAAACTCATGAAAGAATCCCTCATGCATTGCTACTTAGATAAATATATTTACCTAAAACAACATATGATTCTGACCATCCTCCATCCATCCCCCCAGATCTTTTCCATAACCAACATGATTGTATGTCACCTATAAACACATCCAACTATATGAAATAATTCAATCCAAACTATCTTCATATTACTATTCTCAAAAATAATTAGCTCCTATAGTTGGTGCACCATCTAAACCCGAATCCTAATTCCTTTATCCCAAGGCACAACAAAACTGTCACTAATCACAATCATCAGAGTCTATAACCAGCTCCAAGTGATATTTTCTAGATAAATCATGCCCTTTCCATTCTATTTTCATACCACAACATGAACATGTACCTAACACTCACCAAGGAATCTAGTAATAGAGAGGTCCATTTATCCAATAGCATGAAATATCCAAACAACCATCTAATGACTAGTATTATTTTCTCATGAACCTTCTAACGTGTGGGTCAAAATCTAGTGACTAACATGCCACTCCACACCTTAGTATAATCCTTTTTGTCACACCATCAAAATTAATTCTCGATCGACATAGATAAATCTCTATCCATTTCCTGACATAACTATTGGAAAGGATAGAAACTCACTCACTGATGAGCATAAAATTGAAACATTGACTACTCCCACTCCCAAGGAATAGTTTCCTTGGAAAATGATAAATATCAACTAAAATGATGTTATCCACCCTCAAAAAACCAATGGTACACTTCTCTTAACATGGCTTACCTTATATTGTTCCTCTATCGCAACTCCCAAGGAGTTAATTTTGTTGAACTAGAAAATACAGTTAGATAGCTTAGTGCATAGCCAATACTATCTCAGCATACTCTCGATGATGTAAAGATATTGGGAATTATCATATCTAAACTAGGAGTAAACTAAGATTCCATAAATAATTATTTATCTCTCTCCTGATCCACGCTCATATCAAAATTGGGTATACTTTCCTTTAACCAACTCCTAACACCATGTCTCTCGACAATGTGTGTCCAAGACCAACCATGAGTTAACTACCTTCTGAAACCTGATTTATTCACAATGTATCCTCTACCACAAAAATATATTTACTATCTTATCACAACTCCTGAGAAACCAATCCCATAGCATTTATTTTAAACCATCAGTCCTCGGTTAGCACACAACAACTCACCACTATATGAATTCAATGGTACCACATGTAACATACATATACCATTATCACTCGAATCATACACCTGTGAGTCGACATTCATAAGGATAATCTAATTGAGCTACTTGGAAGGTTAGTTTTATTAAAATAGATGATCCCTTAGAACTACTCTACAAAATCAAGCACCTAAACCATGCCATGATTTAATCTAAGACTACCCATTACCTGGAATCATTACAGTCATGAGTGTCTACCTGTGCTCTGACTATATTAGTATCCATAGAATAACAGGGCCAGGAACCCAAATAGTATCTCCCATCAAAGCTAGTCTCGATACCCAAGCACCTTAGGTGCCTCCTCAGAAATTGAAGGTAGCATAATTCCTATATTGAAAAACCCGAGCACCTCTCATGCATCAATCTCAACAAGAACATAAAACCAGGCTCACTGACTATAATAGAATTCATAAATTCATTCTAATCCCTCACATAGGTTGACCCCAATAAAACCAACATCAAATTATAAGGGTATAAGTCACAACTAAGGGCCTCTAAGTCTCCCACATATCCTTACTGATCAAGTCTCATAATAGGGTAACTAGGTCCAACCACCTAGCCCAAAATTCAAACCTCTCCAAGGTCACATCTCATAGGGGATTATCCACCCACCCATCTCAACTCAAGGAATATAACCTACCTACCAACCCTCTATAAGGGAGATAAAGATAACATCGGCCTATGAGGGTCAAAACCTATTAGCATCAGCCTACCAAGGCCTTGATTTTCTCTGATTATCCTCATAAGGACTGCTCTCTAAAGGGTCATGATGTAAAAATATAAGAGAATAGTGAACTGACACTCATTAAGAATATATATATGGTAATACCCCCTCAACATTACAAATCACTATAATTTCTTAGGTATCTATCAGAATTGTAAAAAGTGACCCAACTATATCACCTAAAATGAAGGTATCAATTGTCGACTACGAGGGTCAACAGTATGCACAAAACATTATCTCAATGATCCATTTCATATCATAATCATGTGATTCGGTTAATTAGAATTTCATTTTAGGATATATGGTAAAACTCTATATAGGTTGTTACTAACACTTAAAATAACTGAATCTAAGAAATAATTCCCCACAAGGGGTCCAACACATGGGCACTGTGTGACATATCAACCTATGAGGGTCATTGCACCTCCCATGCATGAGTATTGAGTCATCGACCACACTATCAAATGGATCATCGTAGATCCACAAGACCCACCATCATAAGGTAATATATATATATATATATATATAAATAAATATATATATCAGTCCAATTGATTAGAATTCCACCAAAAACTTATACGAGAAAACAACATTTAGGTTGTTGCAGACACTTTAAACAAGATTCCTCTATTGTCAATAATAATCAAACACTATCATGTCGATAATATATGGACCCTATGTGCTAAATATAACGCATGATATGGATCTTACCATTTTCTACCAAGAGTAAAAATCATTCACCAGTCTCTCACCAATGGGTTGAGATCCATAAATCCAAAACAAATCATAAACACCTTATAACATGTTCATCACTAAAAGAAAAAATTGTTGGATTTTTTTTCCTAGGACAAACTTTTTTCACTTTGATTATATGTATATTTGATGTAATGAATATGAATTAAACACCTTATTACATATTTTTCATTGTTCTACATGGATTTAATGTAATAATATCCTAGATTATTTTTCTCATTGATAAGGTCATAGCAGTTCCCCATTATGATGAGAACCTTAAAGTGATATGAAAATATTCTTAATATAGTTCTGAAATTGGATAACATACTATGATGGAAAACATAGTATTTAGACTGTCAGCTACGAGTACTCATAATCAGATGAGGCTTCTTCTCATGAAGTTTTCACTTAGTAATCTCTAAGATGAGAAATTATGTGAATGGACCTACCAGTAGGAACTTTTCATGTTTTGGTGTCATTGAATAGTCCTATATATGAGTGTATGTAATAGTCCTTTGACTTTAATATTATAAATAATGAATTTCATGACTCAGGCACTTAGATTTTCTGATGAAAACCATGTCAGGATATGTTCATGGTGAGGTAGGGTACGTTGGGTGCTTCATGATTAACGATTCATTAATGGATAAGTCAAGGAAGGATTTTTCCCTTCCATCTTTATGGAAGCTAATATCTCGGCCCTTTGATTAGAATATAACCCTTTCCCTAAATTAAATGGCCATGGTGTAACGACATGTTTATTCTATTTATTCAAAAAAAGACGTATCAAGAATATAGGTTAGTGACACAGATGTGAAACCTACTTGATGAGATATTATGGAAAAGGGATTATATTACACAATGAGTGTTCGTATGTGGTTCTTATCATTGAAACATTAAGTTCTTTCTCTCGGATTTCTTGACCCATTTCTAGATAGTAATCTTGGACTTTAGGCAAAACCGCCTAATTACAATGAGAAAGAATCCTAGAGGGTTACACACTAAGTATTTTCATTGATCTTGATTAAATTCTATTTGAAATTAATTAATGGAATAAATATTATTCTCAATAACGAGGAATAATTTTACACAAGTTTTATTAATCGCATAAATTAAATAAATATTTATTCACTGGATTATGAATAAAATATATTTATTTATTTTATTTAATATTTAATAAATATGTATTTCATGGTTTATAAATAAAATATTTATTTAATAAAATAAAATATTTTGTTCAGGTATTCAATAAATGTTAGAGAAGTTTGAACGGATCAAGAGCAAGTTTGGTGATAGATATTAATTAATAATTCAGTTAAATAATACTTGTTATTGTGCAAGTTGGCATGCACCACAAAATAATATTATTATTATTTTATTATGTGAAATGGGATTTAATAAAGGTTATTATATTATTTAATGGTTGGTATGCATTAAATAATTATTTTAACCCAAACCATAGATTTATAAATAAATGTTTATTTCTATTGTGTAGAGCATCGATCAGTGCAATCGAAATAGATAATTGTTTCACACAACGAATTATCTCTTGACTCACCCTTCTCCCTTCCTCTCAAAAATGAGAAACAAAATAGATATTTTTTCAAGACCAAATAATTAACAGTCAATAAAAAACAATGAAATATATTTATTTCACCACACTAGAACCTGGAGATCGAGTGATGTTGCTCAGAGATCATAAGATCATGCATGGATTTCCTCTATAGGCATTCTGTCATTGGATCCTCACAACACAATGAAGGCAATTTGAAATGGTTTTTCGGATGATCAACATTCATCAATGAAGAAATATCCAAAACCCAAGTATTCATTTCTTAAAATATTAAATAAATAAATTATAAATTTTATGTTCAAGATCCTCACTCATGGTTTTGAATAATGACAATTAAAAGAAATTTTAATATATATCCCACCAACCCACACTTCGGCTATACTTGGAACCAATAAGTGGTATCAAATGGGACATGTTTAAATTTATAATTACTTATTTGATTGTTGATCTATACATAATTGTGGTTAGATTTTAATTTCATGTTATTCATTCTTTAATTCAATTTAAATTAACAAGATTTGATATATTAATCATGATTCGTTTAGTGTTTCATTTTCTTTATGGTTTAAGGACATATGAAGAACAACCGGAGATTTCATCAGGAAACTGCCAATTTTTTGTTGGTAAGACAGGGTTAAATGGAGTTTACTCGAAAGTACATGTTGTGTACCCTAGTGCACTGCATCTAGATGCACCAAGGGATATAGGGCGTGCCACATAGTAATTACATGCGGTGTATGTCGCATGTTGACTGTCCAACCTAGCACATGGTTTTAGGATTACACGGTGTGTATTGGTGTACATGTCATGTAGTCTACATGGGTTAGTGGTGTAAATTACATAATCCATGTGGTCATTATACACAGTCACAACCATGTGAGACTAAAAACCTGAAGCATTTATGATATACACAAAATGTATACAATGTACACAACATGTAGTTCATAAATTTCTACATCTGAAACACATGGTGAAGACTTAGGAATGCATCCTCGACACATGGAATGATAAAAACATGACATGTATCTGGTCTATACATGTTGTGTAGTCCAACAGAGGTACGTACCACAGACCTAGGATTATACCCTGAATACACCAAAACCGAGATACATGGTGTGTAGATGGTTTTTACACACTATGCAGTCTCTCATTAAATGACAGAATTAAAAAATTACATTAAATTGAAAATTGCAGTATGAAAACCTTATTTTATTCATTGGAACACCAATGCATGTTTAAAATTTTAATAATGGTTTTAAATAATATTAAATAATCAATTAATTTATTGTAATTAATATGTAATTATTGGTTTTTCTATTTATTTTCCATGAATTATATAAATGGTGGGTATCTCCAATTAATTTTAGATGATCATAAAGATGAAGGGGAATTAATTAATTAATTAATTCAAGCACATGAATCTTAATAATAAATAATTAATAGAGAAATAAATTCTATCCAATTAATTTTTTCTATTCATTACATGTATGATCGTTCATGAGATTGACCCAGACCTCTGTATGTGTTGGATATTTTAATTTAATTTATTGAATGGGTTTTCATTTATTTATTATTAAGTTAAATATGATGGAATGTGATTCATAGCTCCCTCAATTATTATCTAGGACCTACGTGTCCAAGGATATTTCTGTAATTCCATTTTAATCAATTCTTTGGTTCCCATCACCTGTGTGTGAGTCATAAACACGTGTAATTAATAGAGTATCCCAAAGCATGTGGTGAAAGTTCAAGATAAAACCAATATTCTACCAACTCAAGTGATACATAGGCGGAAAGGTGGAATATTTTAACTCATGACATGACCAATAATTGGATTTATTTCCCCTAGGTCAAAGGTTGATTTAATTCCAGCTCATTAAATCAACTGTTAGATAAAGATCATGAATGGGCCATTTAATTAATTATTTATTTATATCTATGAAATTATTTATTTTAGGGATACAAGGTTGTGATCACATAAATAAATTAATTAATGTGTAAAGACAAAAATTAAATAAATGAATTATGTGTAAATGTTTTATCCATCATGGTTAATTAGTAAAGTAACATATACTTAATATTAACAATACATGCGAAGGATAAAAAAGATAAAAATATATTCATAATTAATTAAAATCCCTCAATTAAATATTAAGTCAGGCTTGGCCTTCCATTACTTTATTTGGAATGAAATCCTTGAAACTAAGTGTTTGACCAACCCTTATTCGGAAACATACTTTTAATGTAGAGTTCTTATGAAGTTTATGGGTTGACATAACCATCTTACATCAAGAGAAGTATCCCTTAATAAAATTGATGTAACTTAGAGGAAAGTTTTGAGGAAGTCCAAGTTAGGGTTTCAGGATAGGGGAGTCCACTCAATGGATCAAGGAGTATCAAGCCCACAATTAGCAAAGACCGTCCTGCATAAATATCTTCAAGTATCTTGGACAACCCTCATTGGGGTAATGAAAAGGGGCATATAGATCCTTTCCACTAGAATTTCATAGCAACTTGGCATTCCAAGTTCAATTGTGAGGGATATTGGGAATTGATAAAAATAGTGAGAGATTTAATAAAAATTAATAAAATCAAATTAATTTATTATTTCTCACATAATTTTTAATCAATAAAAGTACTAATAATCTACTATTTTAATTATATAATAAAATGGAAAGCTCTTAATCCACATTATCCATATGATCAATATTGTATAAATACAACCTCCTCGATATAAATAACTTCCAAGAGTGGTTTATACACCTTTGAATTGTACTACACCATGAATGGAAATCTTACGTGCTAAATAAGTGAATGATGAAGAATTCTTGGTCTATGAAAAACATTTGAGTGATGTGGTTGATGTTCAATGTTTATGCCTTAGTCTATGTATAATAATATTTTGAAGTCTCATGAAAACATGGATGTGTATATCATGCTTGAGAACCACCATGGTCTTTACTAAGATAGAATTATACATGAGTGATTTGAGATATCTAAGTCACTCTTTCAGATAAATCTTAGAGAGGGTTCCCCATCTAGTCATCACATATCCATTCTCATTGGCTACATTGATCACCTAGAGGTTCTACGGTTTAAAATATTATTCCATCACCACCTCATTGCTTCTAAAAAAATTAAAAAAATTAATATTAAAAACATTAAGAAGTCTCTACCAGATCTTCTTACTCTCCTTCACCAAGCAGATAAGGATATGAAGTGAGAAAATACTTTCTTCTTTATGGTGGAAAAATGGAAAGAGAAATTGAAGAGATTTAAGACCAAATATTCTTCATGGCCTTCCAAAAAGAAGAATATCAAGAGGAAATCAAGGGAACATGATTCTTTTTGTTTCACATGTGGAAAGAAGGGCCACTGGAAGAAAAAATGAACCCATACAAAGAAGTAAGGGGAAGATTCTGGTGCATTTATTATCAACTGAAATTTATCTATTTCTATAAATTGGGTATTAGATATAGATTTATGTTCTAACATATGTATTCAAATATAGTAACCAAATAGATTTAGAAATATTGACCAAGGGGAGGTAGATCTATGAGTAGCCAATAGAGATAAACTTACCGTTGTAGTTATCGGTGACTACCATCTCACATTTCCAACTGGGATGATCTTGGTTTTAAAGAGCTTCTATTATGTTCCTTTAGTTACCAAAAAAATTATATCAGTATCCAAACTAAATATAGATGGTTTTACATTCAAATTTGTAACTAAATGTTTCTTCTTTTATAAAGATAGAATTTTTATGGTACGACAAAATTAAATAATGGTCGTTATTTGTTGGACTACACAAACCAAGTAATGGAAATACATAATGAAACAACCTAACATGACTCATACAACACCCAAATTTGTCCTCACTGGCTAGGTTATGTAAATGAAAATTTTTCAACCAAACTACATCAAGATGGATATTTAGATTCTTTTTAACTAAAACCAATTGGTGTATGTCATGCATGTTGACAAGGTAAAATGACCAAAGCCCCATTTAGTGGGAAAGGTGAAAGGGATAAAGATATTCTTGAATTATTTCATATTGTTTTGTGTGGACCATTTCATATTGAAGTAAGTGGTGGGTACTCATACTTAATAACTTTTATTGATGATTTTAGTAGATATGGATATGTCTACTTAATGAGTTATAGGTTGGATTATTTTGAAAAATTCAAGGAATACAAGAATGAAGTCTAGAATCATCTTGGTAAGAATATTAAAAAACTCTGCTTAGACCATGTTGGAGAATATCTTAATCGAGACTTCATAGATTATTTATGGGAGTTCGGGATACTATCCCAACTCATTCCTCCTTATACGCATCAATGGAATAGTGTAATTAAAAGGAGTAATTTTACCTTATTGAACATGGTGAGATAAATGATGAGTCATGTGAGTCTTCCATTATCCTTTTGGAGATACTCGTTACAAAAAACAACACAAATACTAAACCAAGTTCCAACTAATGTGGAAAATGGTATACCATACCAATTATGTAATGGAAAGAAACTAGTGTTATCATACTTACTTGTGTGGGGTTTTGAATCATTTTTTAAGGACTCTTCAGCTAAAAAACTTTCACCTCGAGGCATAAACTATACCTTTATGGGATATTATAAAGAAATAAGAGGATATTACCTATACAACCCTTCATATAAAAATTTTATAGTGGAAAGACATTCCATATTAATTTGGAGGGAGAATATCATTAAAAGATATATTGGGAAAAATATAGAATTAGATGAAGTAAAGGCTCAAGGTATACAAGACTCAGTATATAAATAGATTCCACAAATCCACATGGAAGAAGAAACTGTTTTGGAGACACAGGTACTGTATAGCAGTAAAAGAGAGGTTAGAGAACTAGAATGTTATGGTTTTCTAGTCACCAAAGATGGTGACTCATTATTAGTTGATAATAATAATCCTATAACCTATAAGGAAGTAGTAAGTGGCACAAATTTTTCCAAGTGTAAAGAAGTTATGAATTTTTAAATGGATTCCATGTACCAAAATAAGTCTGGATTTTGGTATATCCTCCATTGGATGTAAAGATCATTGGTTGAAAATGGGTATTAAAGAACAAAATAGACTTGAAAGTATAAGTTAGTACCTATAAGGGACAACTAGTTTCAAAAGGTTTTAAACAACATCAAGAAATTGACTACAATGAAACCTTTTTACTAGTTGTAATGCTAAAATATATCATAATTATACTTTACATTATAGCTTACCATGACTATAAGATTTGTAAAATGGATGTAAAAATATCCTTCCTTAATGAAAACCTTTAGGAATATGTATATATAATACAACCAGAAGGTTTTGTGACTCCAAATGATGTCAATAAGATATTACAGTTGTGAAAATTCACTTATAGATTAAAGAAAGAATCTCGGTTATAGAACACTCATTTTGATGAATCAATAATTGAATTTGGTTTCATAAATAATGAGTGTGATCCTTATGTATACAAATGGTTTAGTGGGACTGCATTAATTTTCTTAATAATTTATGTCGATGACATATTACTCATTGGAAATCAAATATAATGATTACAGTTTATTAATGCATGGTTGAATAAATTATTCTCTATAAAGGACTTTGGTGAGGCATTTTGTATTCTTGGGATCAAGATCTATCCTGATATATCCAATAGGTTTCTCAACCTATGTCAGAGTAAATACATTGATAATATACTAAGTAGATTTGGTATGGAATAATCTAAGTGCGGACTATTTCCAACATCACATGGGATTCATCTTTCTAGGAAAAGGTGTCCTTAGACACATGAGTAAAGAAATAAAATGTAAAGGATTCAATACGCATCATTGATTGGGTCAACCATGTCTGTTATGTTATATACTAGTCTATATTCTACCTATGAATTAAGTGCAATGTAAAGATATCAATTTGATCTAGGTGACCCCCACTGGATGGAAGTCAAGACTATCCTTAAGTATCTGATGCATACTGAGGATATATTACAAGTTTATAGAGGATATGAGGAAATATTCATTAGAGGATATACATATACTAGTTTCCAAACCGATCAAGATGACATGAAGTCTTAAACGGGATACATCTTCACTTTGAATGGAGGTGTTGTGAGATGGAAGATCTAAAATCAGGCTATGGTCACCAAATATACATTAAAATCTAAGTATATTTTAGCTTTTGTGGTAGCTAGATTAGTAGTATGGATACGAAACTTCATCCAAGAGCTTGATGTGGTAACTAATAGTAAAGATCCTATCACACTCTACTATAATAATACTACAATGGTGGATCTTGTAAAAGAGCCAAGGTCAAATCAATAGAAGAAGTGCATACTTTGAAAGTATCATCTCTTGAGGGGTTTTTCTCATATAGTTGAGGTTGTAGTGATCAATATTTCCATGTAATAAAATTTGAGGACCCCTTGACTAAATCCTTGACTCGGTAGAAACATGATTATCATGTGAGGTCTAGCGGACTGAAAGTCATAGGCATGTGGCTCTATTCCAGGTGGGATTTTGTTGGAGTTGGTGTTCTAGGACTGACTGTTTTTACTTTGATTACATGTATATTCAATTTATTGAAGATTAATTAAACACCTTATTATATATTGTTCATTATTTTTCAGGGATTTAATGTAATAATGTCCTAAATTATTTATCATAGTGATAAGTTCATAGCAATTCCCCGCTAGGATGAGAACCTTGAAGTGCTATGACAATATTCTTAATATTGTTCTATGGATGGATAATGTTCTATGATGGGACACATAGTATTTATACCTTCATGTGTGAATAATCACAAGAAGATGATTATTATTCTCGTGAATTTTCACTTGGTAATCTCCAAGATGGGAGATTATGAGAATTGACCAGTCAGTAGGAATTCTACATGTTTTGGTGCCATTGGATATCCCTATCTTTGATCATATGTATTGGTCCTTAGACCTTAAGATTATTATTAATTCATGTCATGACTCGCATGATTAGATTTTCTAACAAAAACTGTGATGATATATGTTCGTAGTGAGGTAGGGTAAGTTGGGTGTGTCATGATTAACATGTCATTAATAGAGGATTTGTCCCTTCCATATTTATGGAAGCTGATATCTCAACCCTTTGTTTAGAATAGAACCCTCTCCCTAAATTCTATGGCCATGGGGTAACAATGTGTTTATTCCAGATCTTCAAAGAAAGATGTATCAAGCATGTAGGTTAGTGACATAGATGTACAACCTGATTTATGAGATATTTTGATAAAGTAATTATATTACACAATGATCATTCATATGTGGTTATCTTCATTGAAACATTAAGTTATTTCTCTTGTGTGCCTTGAACCTTTACTAGACAATAATCTTGGACTTTACGAAAGCCTACCTAATTCCAATGAGAAATAATCATATAGAGTCACACACTAAGTGTTTTCGTTGATATTGATTAAATTTACTTAAATTTAATTAATGAAATAAATATTATTCTCAATACTGAGGAATAATGTTATTCGAGTTTTATTTATCACATAAATTAAATAAATATTTATTCACCAAATTGTAAATAAAATTTATTTATTTATTTTATTGAATATTTAATAAATATTTATTTACTATTTTTTGAATAAAATAATTATTTAAGAGAATAAAATATTTTATTTAGATATTCAATAAATACTAGAAGAGTTTTAATGGACCAAGACCAAGTCTAGTGACAAATATTAATTAACAAGTCAGTTAAATAATATTTGTTATTGTGCAAGTTGGTGAGCACCACAAAATAATAGTATTATTATTTTATTATATGGAATGGGGTTTATTAATGGTTATTATATTATTTAATAGTTAGTATGTATTAAATAATTATTTTAACCTAAACCCTGGCTCTATAAATAAATGGTTACTTCTATTGTGGTAATAAACAAAGTGCATAAGTAGTAAATATAAACAAGGATGTAATAATAAATTAAATGTAGTGAAGTCCTGAACAACCATGTCACACATACATCATTGATATCCCACTAGGTTGATCACATATATATAAATAACGGAAATAAATAAAAGTACAAGGCTCTAATACCAACTCTAGTATGAGACACATATTTTATTTCCACATACACATTCAAGTCATCATTCTTGATCAATCCCAAGCCTTATCTCATTATGTTCTTGCAACCAAGTAAGTGTATGCTTGGGTACCTCAGTGTAATGGAATCCCGAATAGGGTGTGAGTACAGAACTTATTAGGGAACCACCAAACCGGTCTCATACATAGCTAGTAATATGTAGTGTATGTATATGTTATCTACTCATCATGATAATAATAATAATAACAAAAACAACAACTAAAAGTTGAGAATAACTAAACAACAAAAGTCAAACAAGGCATGCTCATGGAATGTTCTCAGACAAGATGAGACACAACTGGAATTATTTTTCATCATATATATATATGAGTATATATGAGTAAGGCACTAAATAATATAAATAAAACAAGTCCATATCCAATCCTTGGGTCTGTGATCCTGATCCTATGGACATCCTGTGAATAATGGACTATGTTGGATGTCATGCCACTCAAGTTTTGTATAATTAAGTTAATCCTCAGGTTTATAGTCTCGATCGACAAAACCCACTTCAAATAACACCAAAAATATCTTTGAACAATCTACATCACCATTGGGGGATACATATCCTAACCTCAGGATACCTTGTACTCAATTCTAATCATCGTGTTTAAGGATCCAAGTAATACCTAGAAATCTTATAAATAGGTCACTAAGATTAATGTCAAACCACTAAAGTCATGTGTAATCTAGTTTGATGTCAGATTCATAGGTCCCAATCCATAGGCAATCACAACATTACAACTTGGATGATTTCTAAGGGGAGTGACCCTTACGCGATATCACATATTACTCTCTAGATCCAAGATAACACTTGGAATCCATTTGATTACAAGCTTAGTATCCTTTTTCCCAAATAGATTTTTGAAATGTAGTAGTGGTGTGTCTACCTAAACTTGGGGGTATCCTAGGCATAATTAGAGAATATCAACATCAATCCTCAATGATTTCAAATGCATCCATAGATTAGGGAAAGTGCGCCCACCCATCAACCTCTATAAATACCCTAGATCCTAGTGGATAGGCATCCATAGGGTAACACCAGTTAGAGGGCTTCTCTGATAGACTCGGCATCAACCTCTAAAAATACCTATGTAGGGATGAATCCTGGTGAAAATGGGTATTCTGAAAATAATATTATTCAACAAGAAATCTCATGAATCTAATTCAGTAAGTGCATATGGTAATCCTCAACATAGCATCATTCAATGTCTGGCTCATCATCCAAGTAATAGGAAGCACCACTGACAATCATATTTGCATCAATAGTGAGAAAGTTAATACATAAATAAAAGAGTGAGGGTAGGTGAATGCCTAAACATAATCACCACTACAACATCCTTAAGGGATTATATGTTCAGTATGGGTTTTAGGTGCCACTCGCTACCATCACTACTCAAACTCATGACATACTAGATTAGGGTAGGTCAAACATTGGGGAACCCACTGGGTTCCCAAGTTCAGTGCTTGGGAAAGGTATCCTACTTAGGACCCTTGAGGTTCTCATGAAGATGTAGACATCCCTCATAAAGACCTCTAAGTCAACACATAAGTAAAGGCATCCCTCTTAGGACTCTCATAAGGAGTAATCATGCAGAGGCATCCTATATGGGATTCTCCATGTCAGATAATAAGTTGAGGCATCTCATATGGGATCCATATCAATGATAGTCTATAGTAAAAGTATGAATCTAGTGTACATGGGTGGTTAGTGACCCTGGAATTCATCTGTTTAACCTAAAAGAGTGATTTAATTTAAAAAAATTCATTAGAATAAGTCTAAATAGAGGGAGTTTCCCTCCAAGTAAATTGAAATCATACACATAATACCATAAACATGCATAAATACCTTCGGGTAGTTATAACATACTTCCTAACATTATGAAGCTTCTAATCATCTATACATAACTCTCGATAGTTTTGTCCAAGATCTGCATGGGTCATCCAAGATCGACCACGTCTAATCCAAGACACTTCATCTTCCAAGATTCAACCTAACATTGGATAGATCAAGCATGGAACAGAATATCAATTTCAATATTAAACAATTAATTATAAAGTTAAAATCCAAAAAGGAATAATAGGTGATAACTCACCAAGCACTCTTTGCTCAATGTAAATTTAAGAAACCACTTACAGAAGGTCTATCGGGTATCCCCAACACCATTCTTGGGAAAATTACTAACCAATAGTGTAAACACACTTATTAAAATAATTTAATTGAGGTTTTAAATATTTATAAACTCACCATGGTGACATAACTTAATGAAATAGATTTCCGTGAAGCACAGATGACCTCTTAGGTCACTATTTTCTTGAGAAAAGTGGAACCCTTAGCACCAATATCAGATTCCACCATACTCTGATGGAATCTAGACCAAAATACATAATCGATGGAACCAAATTTAGATAAAGAAGATAAATAAAACAATGGATGATAACATATTTGAATACTTACCTCAAGGCTTCCAATGCATCTAATGGCATCCAATTCCAACCAAGAATGGGGAAGAACTCCCATGGAGGAAGGGAAAAGGACGGTAGCACATGCAAGGGAGCTCCTATGTAAAATGAGGAAGAAAAGGGGGTAAATCCCTTTAAGGGTTAGAAAAGGAAAAAGGGTAATTTTACCCTTATTAATGAGCTCATAGTTTGGCCACACGGTTGTCCAAACCATGTGCCAATCGCAAAACATGTCTGCAATAAATTGTAAACACCCACACGGTTTTCCCTAGCTTGCTGAATGGTTTGAACTAACCATGTTCTAACCATGTTCCCAATACTCCACCTTTTAAAAACTTTTATTTCTGGCATAAAACCCCCTGGACACCTCCAAAATCTCTGAGCTACATTTCAATCCTTACTCCATGTCTAAAAATATCACTTTGAGTTATTCCAACCTTCAAATTCCCATTCCAAATATCATATCAATATTTGACCAGTCCATTAGTTAAAAATTAAATTTCCTTCTGAAATTTCCAACTCAAAAAATATGGGATCATACATAAATTTCCTTTTCTAGCGGGGGAATAAATTATATGGGGATTTGGCACTATAATTTCTAAAATTCTTTAGATGTATGATGTCATTGAGGTGTGTTTTGATCAACTCATTGATTCAAATCTTTTCATTCCGATTCAAATGATAGTTTCTAGGAAGGTTAGTTAGTTGGGTATGTTTAGTAAATGTTGATCTTGCATCATGTTCTTATGATCATCACCTTTTTCTAAACCCTAGTTTCCTCTATTGATTAACGGATAATTCATTTTCCCTTGGGACCTTGGTTATATATGAGTACAGGCGACTATATTTTATCAAAAGGGGATAGTTGAAGTAATATTTAGTCTAGAAGGAAGTGTGCGATGAACTTTTTTGGTTCACGTAAGGATAGATTTCCTTTCACGGATATTTTATAGGTTTTAGTTATCTATAGATTCCATGTATAAGCCTATTATGAGCCTCGTACCATCATTTGTGTCAATTTCTAGTTTTCCAAGTTTGTTTTTCATTATTTATCAGAATTTTTAGTAAATGATCATGTTTTCTTAATGTATTCTTGAGGGTTAAAGAGTTGTCACATGGTTAAGCGAAAGAAGTTATATTTTCTATGGGTGAGACCACTCGATTTTCTTGAATGTATCATTGGGTATTTTTTCTGGGATCATTTAATTCTTGATTCAATGTAGTGCATGTTGTTCTCTTATCTAGTTATGGTCATAGTGTGAGTTGGGTTTCAGTTACATATTAGTTATGCTCATATTGCTCTTAAGTTGAAGGTTTCAATTGGTTCTCTTTATCTTTGTCATGCTGCTATTGTCATGATATAATCATTTTAGGTCAACACATACCATTGAGATGTTTATTTTTCTATCATTGATGAATCATCAAGGAGTGTAAGAGGTGGAATACCATTATATTGAACCAATGGTTTAACCCTATATCTTGACATTGCTAATTTATATATTTTTAAAAATGTAAATACCAATGGTGGGGAGAATTTGAGACCCTTTTTTAAAGATATACTAGTTTTATAATATTTTTTAAGTTACAAAAAGGTTAGTGTTGGTTTTAAGAAGTTCTAGATTCTTTTAAGAAGTTTTGGAGGCCTTATGGACAGCACACTATTAGTGAATGGTTATGGGAAACCATGTAGATCTCTTAGGTAACTATGTAGAAGTGTTTGGGGTGTCTGGGAAGGTACATGGTTGGTTCTCGGTTTGTACAAACCATGTAATAACCTTGCAGCTCTTTATATTTTCTGGTAGTGTTTATTTTCATGGATTACGCAATATTTTCCAGACCATGCACATCATTAAAGTGTTCTAAAAAATTATTTGTATCTGGTATTTTCCCCTAAAACACTAATTATTTATACTGTGGTTAGGTATATAGAACTAGAGGGTTCCTTTGGGTGATTTTAGTGGTTCTTTTCCTTCTAGATCTTTTTCTCTTGGATTCTTGGATGGTTCAAACTAAGAATCAAAGGTGAGTACTTTTATTCTTATTTTTCTCATTTATACTCTCATATTTTTCTTAGGGGAACCCTATTTTAGGTATTAAATTCCTATATCTAGTGGTTAGGGTATGTTTTGATAGGGCTTTTGTAAGTTTCTTCATAGGAGGATTGCTGGAGCTCGGATATATGAAGGTACAGTGTGATTTCATCTTGGTGACTTGGTTATATGTAGGTGGATTCTATCTCTCTATCCACTTTATAATAGAACTTTAAGGATTTTATTTATAAATTAAATTCTTTTACATTTTATAGAAACCCTTATTGAATTTTTTTTCTAGAAAACCTTTTATGTTTTATGGATTTAAAACTATGAGATTGTGTGTGCCACCCAAAATGTGTTTGACTAAATGCTAAAAAAGAAAATTGTTTTCTTTATAAAATTTTGGATGTAATATTTTGGTATAAACATGTTTGGATTGAGTTCATGTTGCATATACATGGGGAATTTTAGGTTTTTATTTGGATTCTTATTTTAAGGGGGTGCATTTTTGCACAACCAAGTGACGACTTGAGTCTAGAAGGATGGGTTTTCCCCTCACAAGTTAGGATTGTTCAAAGGAAGGATTCATGAATGGGTGTGTGAGTTATATATTGGGTATACCTTGTGTAAATTATTATTTACACCACTTGTTATATGTAATTTTAGTAAAAACTAATTGATATTATTTCATCCGACTTTTATATAAAACTATGAGATAACTTGTTCTTATCCTAGTGGTGTGTGTGGAAAGTATTAGGGATTGACTACTGAGTCAAAATACTTAACCCCTAGATATTCCCCTTTTTTTGTTTTTAGGTGCTTTATATCATGATACAAGAAAGGGAAAGATTTTAAACTTCACTAGTGAAGTTTCATGATGTTGTAGTCATGTTATTTTGAATATTGACTTATATTAGTTTACTTTAATACATCATATAATGTCTCATCATTATTTACTGGTGTAGGTTATTTTTTTATGGGAAAGACTTCCCCCAAATGTTAGTAAAGACCTTAGAATTTATTTATAGCCTTTGGTGTTCAAGGGGAATCATGTAAGGTTAGTGGAATCTTGTTCCAACCCAAGCCAATGCGTTGGGGTTGGGATGTTACATGTGAGGTTAATAAGTAACGCCCTATATGAACCTTCATACTTCGATACCTTACTAATTATAGTCCTAAGGTTGAGCTAATCAAAGGGTGTTTAGGTATGTTGTTGATCATGTGGTAGGCTTTTATTGATCAAGATGAGATGTATCCTTTTGTATGAAGGTTATGACATTTAGTCCCTCAATTAAGAAATGTTAATTAAGTGTATGGTCATACCTAAATAAGTTCCATGCGATGTGCTTATTTATTTGGGTGTATAGTGTGTAATATACACATCTACTTTGATGAATGACATGTGATGTGTTTAGATGTATTATTAAGTTTTAATCTAATAATCAAGAATATATTAGAAACTATACTATATTGATATGTTTCATATCTCATGTCCACTGAATGTCCTAGAGGAAGGGATTATATGATATGTATGGTGTATTAGATACATCTAGTGGATATAGGTATGGAGATACATGTGTTTGGGGGAGATCACTATTATTGATGTTTTTCTAGTTTTTCTCCCTTACTTGTAATTATGAATTAGATAATTCATAATTATCATCAATGTTGCAAAGGCCCATGGGGTTAAACATAGTGGTTGTGTGAATAATGATAAATTTAGTTACAAAGTGTCTATACAAAATCATAGAGAGCATAATGATAGCTTTACCAAAAGGTGTTTCGGAGGATATAAACAAAGAGTTTTGAATATAGTTTCATAGATTGTTATGTATGATGTGATATGAGGTGAAAATGAGTTAAGATTATGATGATTTAGTGTAATTGTTAGGTTGATAGAAATATTTCTTGAAGTGAAACCATGGTGTAATGATATTCACCACATCATAGTGTACTCTAAAAATAATAATGGAATTGTGTGAAGTCACTAGGCCATGGTTTGATTTTATATGGCCATAAAAGTTTATTTTATGAGATAACACATTATTTTGACTATCTTTCACATAAATTATCTTTCTATTAGGTTAATCTTCATTAATATGGATTGTAAATTAGTTTAAAACATTCATATTAATTTTTTAAATTTTAAACAATTGACTAAAGGTTGAAACACATGTTATAATAATTCATAACAATATAAAACTTTTGTTAAATGTTTTAATAATGGTTGAAAGTTTATGAATCATTTTAAAGTCCAAGGATTATCCTTGAAGGTCTATATAAAATGGTTCAAACCTTATGAAATTTTTGTGAATGTGGAGCGGTCATTATGTAACTCATTCGAGTCACAACTCTCATTCCTCTCTTCTATTCAACTCTAGGGTTCTATCTGATTGTGAGTAAGAGATAAATACTTATCAAATGATATATGATTCACTCAAATCCTGTGATATACTAATAAAAAGTGTTTTTTTATTTCTTCAAAGTGATCTCTATCAAACTTGTGTAAAAGAGTTTAGTAGGTTCAACTTCAAATATTAAGTAATACATGTTCTTCATTTATGTTTTATCCAATTCAAATGAATGGGATCGATCTTATAGTAATTTTTTTAGAATTTATTTTTTTCATGTCTATAAAAGTGTTGTTCCCACTAAAATACAACATGTTCAGAATGTGTATCAAAATATTTATAAAATATTCATGTAACACCCCATCCCATGGACCACTCAATGGTGCCCCGGGACGGAGATCTATGAGACCTCAGGCATGCCTATCCATATGATAGAGGCTTTTGACTAGTGGTGAGGGATTAATTCATACAATGTGGAGACTATGCCCACAAATAATAGTCATACAATAATGTAAAATAATCAAACATCCACAACACATAATTGAAGTACACATAAATAAGTAATCACAATGTTATAACATATAGAATGCAACATACAAACTCATGGTCATACATGTCATACATTAATTTCCCACTAGGATAATCTTATATACAAAATAACCAATAAAAAATACATATATTTCCCCCACTACCATCCCCAGGACTCAAAAAACCCTATCTATAAAAACCCATCGAGCTATTATAGCCCAATCCTCTAAACATCCTGTAACGAACATAAATGTATACATAAGGTCTGCACATGCACTAAATTGTGCATGAAGGATGTGATAAATACATCTTATAAGGGTATCACCAAGTGACCCTAGTATATGTCATAATATACATGTATGGAATAGTAAAATAAACATGTTACACAAGAGCCTTGAACATCATGTGTTAACTAGCCTAATATGACTCCATACACATCAGATCCTTGTGTTATAACCAGGATACCACCATGCCTGATCATTCCTACTTTATCACCATTCTAAAATCCATTTATCGCCTCATGTCATCGCCCACATAAACCAACCCATACTCTAGGACTCATGGTAGTGAATCATCCAGATCCCAACCACTACTTCCTCATAGTAGGGTCATGTGTCCAACCTTAGAACCCACCTTCTCGCTCGAGGTGGTCCCACATCCAGTATCTGACCTCAACCATATCACTCATGGTAGGGTCAATCCATCCAATCCTACATCATATCTGGATCCCATCTCACTCATGGTAGTACAATCATTTAATCCTCCATCATCATGACCATGTAATGGAATCCATATCACTCATGGAAGTTCCACTAATGTTATCTCATTCATAACAATACTATGTCCAATCCCAAACCACACCATCTCATTCATGATTGGACCGGACTTCATGTACGCATCAAGGACTATACCTCGCAATGATATTACCACCCATGTTATCTCACTCAAAATAGGTCAAGGAATCTAGATCCACCCCTTCCCCACACACATCGAGATCCATAATTTGACATAACACACATGTAACAACAAAAAGGGATTGCAACCCATCACACATGATCACTAGCTTATCACCTAGAATCTAGTCACTGAGGACCTATCATCTCATCTTGAAGCATGTATCATCTTTCCCATTAGTGAATCCACTAGGGTACTCCATACCCATCTCATCTTCTACTCATTAGTACTATCCCATCTTTATCACCTTGGGGTGACACCATGACTTATAGTCTCATCCTAACCATGGACTCAAGGGAAGGGTCTGATCTATATCCAAACCTACCCCACAACCCGATCCCAATACTCTGGGGACAATCCCAAATCATATTTCCTCAAACCCATTAGAAACCTTATGCTAAGTCCCTCAATAAAACCCATGACCCACACTCAGGTCTCATTTCACATCTCTCAGAGGAGACAACTCAACTCATCACTTGGTGAAACCACCTCTTTGTCATATACTTCCAACCTTAAAGGGCTCGTCCCACTCATGACGCTCATAAAAATCAATTCCACCCATAGGAGGGTGCTCACAGTCACACAAAAGACATATAACTATCTCATTGGTTATTATCAGGCCTAAGACCCTCATGTTATCTTGAATATCCCTATGGAATCGCTTAGTTTATTCCCACAACTCATCTTGTACCCTGAGGCCACCGAAGGTCTCTCGTAAACTTCACTAACACCATCACCCCTTGATGACATACTCGTCGAGTGATTAAAAAAACTCCAAGTGCTTAAGCACACTTATTCTAAGCATAATAGGAAAAATGGTACCCTATCTCTTCTACTCAAGGCATACCTAGTTCATTTCTACTCTACCCAAACCCATACACATGCATTCGGCAAAAAAATCATGCGTAAACAAGAATACGATCTGGTATTAAAGGGTCCACCTACTTCCATTAAGGATTTACCACCAAAATAACACCCATAATCACCTAACTCAAGTACATCCATGTCTCATATACTAGTATAAAAATGTTCTTTAACATTAGCATATTAACCTCGATTCTTCAGGAATGATGTTAAAAGTCCCCACAGATGACAGTAACTAATGTTAAAATTCCACTTTTAACATCATTTTTTCAAAAAAACTAATGTAAAAAATTTTTATTAGGTTGTATATAATTTTCTAGGTTTCTATTTTACTGGTTGTAAAGCTCAAGTGGACTTACAGTTTAAAATTTATGGTCATCAAAAGTCAGATTTCTTTGGGATAAGTCTTAGTTAAATCCAACTTTTTATGACCATAACTTTTGATTTGTAATTTTATTTGAGATCCACGACTAGTCAACTGGAATCCTAAGAAACCAAATATGCTCTAATATTTATATTTTACATTTTTTAATATTGTTTTTTACTAAAAAAGCTATGTTGATATTTTTTACTTTTAACATCAGATATTAGTGAAAACTGACATTAAAAGCATTCTTTTACATTTAACATCAGTTTTTTTGTAAAAATGACATGAAAAGAGATGCGGAAAACTTTTAATGTTAGTTTTTTATAAAATTGATGGTAAAACCATAATATTAGATGGGTTTAAATGATGTTTATATATTTACTCAATATTAAAAGTAAAATTTCAAATACAAGGGTTCAGTATTTCAATTGTTTCACAATGCGCATTTCAATTTTGAAAATCCCACCTAAATTTTAATAAATCACTACCAAACATATTTTTCACAATATATAAATCCTTATTCTCTTTATTTCATCATTTTTTACCTCTTCAATCCAGTCAAATTTTAAATGCTTCATCAATTAACGATCTGAACATGGTATTTATTCTCATCATTTAATTTCTTTATTATTGTTTTCCTTCATCACTGAAATTCTTTAAAATTTTTCTTATAATGATGATGATGGCTTCCAATAAAGTTATAATGATAAAAATTTCCCATGAGATTCACTGACTAAAGTGAAAAATTCCTTATTGATCGTGATTTTTATTTCCATATCTATTCTTCCTTAAAAAGAACAGAAATAATGACAAACAATATATTGATTCAAATGAAACCTCTAAAACCATTAAAATTTGGTCGAAGCTTTAAGTTTTTTTATCATTTAGTGTCTATAATATTCAGTTCATGTTTCCTGTATTTTCATTGAAGCGAGTAGTATCTATCGAAACTTAGAGAAGTCCAACTTCTAACAGTCATAACTTTTGATCTGTAAGTCTGTTTTAGCTCTACATCCAGTCAAATCAAAGCCTAAGAACCAAACTATGATCCATTATTCATATTTTACATGTTTTAACATCATTTTTTACTAAAAATAGATTTTAAGAGTATTTTTTTACTTTTTACATTAATTATTAGTAAAAACCAATGTAAAAATTATTTTTTTACATTTTATATCAATTTTTTTATAAAAACAACGTGAAAATATACATTTGATGTCGGTTTTAATCAAAAAACAACATTTAAATCCTTGTGGAATAAAACTTTAAATGTCATTTTTCCAAAAAACATGCATCTAAAGTTCAAAATTTTACCTTTTGATGTTAATTTTCAAAAACATATATTGAAAGTCCCACTTTTAACATCAATGGAAACAACGTCAATTAAAACCCGGCATTAAAATAAAAAAAACAATGTGAAAACACCTTTTTCTACTAGTGATCCAAAATCATACTACCACATGAGCTACTATCACATGTCATATAATATAAATAATTAATTATAATAATTTATGATTGTAACACCCCGACCCCAGTTAACCAAAGTCGGCGCATTATTACATAACATTGGCATGATATAAGGAATCATGTCCTGAAAGACCGATCAGTTTAGTAGCCTTGGAAGTACTAGATACATTCATAAGTTTTACATTACATCATGAAATAAAAACATCAAAAACATTTTGTCCGTTTTGAAAACACTTATATCCTTAGCCTATCCCTATAAGTCAACCATAAAATACTTCTTCACATATAGGGAAAAATAAAACCTAGAAATGGGTGAGCTCAGATGCTCAGTAAGAATAACAATATAGTGGAAACTTTCCTAAATAAGCATAAACATTTAGGGCAATGTATTAGACTAAAAAATCATTTTAAACTTAAACTTCAGCATAATATGGAAAAGATAAAATCAAATAATGTCATTTAATTATTCTCATGAATATTCTACTAGTCAAATAATCACATGAAATATCAACAGCCACTTTTATAAGGATGTAATGCATAATACCAGACTTCATAACCACATAGTCAAGGCCTTGTTCCAAGACTACAAATAATATTTTGTCAATGCCTTGTGCCAAGACACTAGTTTTTCTCATGAGACCTACCGATGCATCAAGGAGCTATATTGGGCTCCACCCGTCACTTACTAAATTCAATGCATTTCTCTTATGAAAAGGTTTAAACATAACATAAACATTCGTATTAAAACTAGCATACAAAATATCAATACTTTATTCATAACCCATGAATAGTGTAAAAATAACACAGCTGCAGTCAAAAATATCACAAAACATTCAATACAATATGGAAGTTTTGTATCATAATAAATAAACTTCAAAAAATCTTAAAATCTATCAAAGGATGTTGACATAGATGAAATCAAAACTTTTTTTAGAGAAATATCTTTCTATTTTGAAATCATTTAAAAGTTATATAATTATAAAAGAAAATATTTATTTTGAAAATATTATTATAAGATTTTATGTGAAGTTTTGATGATGTTATAATGGCGGATTATAGCCGCACACGCCATATAAGTTAAAAAAAATACATTCTTACCTTAATTTTGTCGAAAAGGTCATAAAGTACCTTGTTTGGAAAACGACATAAAGATTCCTTTCAAAACATATATGGTCAAATAAGGGTATAAATGACTTTAACCCATAGTCTAGTAAATATTAAGAATATTTTGAATTAAATTTTTAAGAAAACACAGATTTGGATGATAAAGAGGTCCAAGTAGATACTTACGTAAAAACAACCTCAAATAATAAAGAGATTGTGAAATTAACCCTTACCTTGTACTTTTCCTTAGTAGATGGTATGTAAAACTCCTATATAATAGTTAAAACATTGTTATTAAATTATAAAAGAACTATATACATAAATATGATATCATATATGATCTTATAATATTGCTTTGTTAGTAATATTTTAGTAGTATCATCGTTTCTGGTGTCAACTGATTTGTTTTCCTTTATATGATTTGTTAAGTAAGCCATGTTTGTCATGGATAGGATGTATTTGATTCATATACCAAATTATATTATGTTCATAAAAATTATTTTTAATAATAAAATTAAAATTATGCTTGAATGATTATGATGGAGAAATAATCTCATCGCGTTCGTGAAGACCGTAATCTGTACGTACGCACGAGCGACAATATCATTATATTGATGGAAAAATAGTATGTAATTGGATGGTATATCATATTTAAAGAATCATTAAAATGTTATATTTTTTGTTTAAATCATTTATACTCATTATTATATCCATCCAAATAATTTAGTGTTTGAATAACAAACTACACCACGATGTGGAGATGGTAATCCATACGTACGCACATATGGTGACTTTGTCATTTATAGGATGGATAGAATAATGAATATGGTTGTACCATTTTTATAATAACATCACAGTATACAGAAGATACTGGATTTATAATTTTATAATGGAAACAACAAATAAATAGGAAGTGGAAGAAGAAAAGAACTAGAAAGAGGGGACAAAATATTTACCTCTTCTTCAGGTTCTTCCTTTTGATTTGATCAAAAGGGCTCCTTAGGTTGGCTTTCTGACCAAAGAAAGGCCTCTAGGATGAAGGGAGGAAAGTTGGGAGGATATTTGGGCAGGGGTTTGCCGATCCAAAAGGCTTTGGATGTGTGAAATTAAGAGAAGGAGAAGTTCCCTTTTATAAGAGAGGTGAGGGTCACTTTAGGAAAAGCTTGAAATATTATTTTATAATAAAATCATTTTCGGTTTCTAATGGCTCCAAAATAAATTATTTAAAGGATAAGTTTGGTATGGGTCAAAAATCTCTCATTTCACATACATGAAATATTTTAAAGGTATTTTTCATTTAATTTACATCATTGATTTGTTTTGGTATTTTTCCATACATTTTTGAAGGAAATAGTGGGTTTCCAAAATTTGGGTCAACCTGAGAGCCCATTTCCAGTTTTGAAAGTAAATTTTGTTTATTTAATAACTCCTTCGTTTTTTAAAATTTTTCACCCATTAAACTTCCAAAATGACCTTAATTTAAATATTAAAACCACAAAATAATTTTGGGCCCCTTAAAAATTCATTAGCATCTTGGATTTGGGTGATCAAATTAGGTATTGGGTCAACCCGAAAGCCCATTTCCAGATTTAAAATTGTTTTGTAATTCTTTCATAAAATATTTATTTTTTATCCTTTTTCGGTGATTCCACCTCTCACACGTTCCCATAGAACCAAGACACACCCCCATATTCATTTTCGCCTCTTTAGAGCTCATATTCATTGAGATCTAGGGACGAAATTATGAAGCTCCAAAAAACGTCCATATTTCTCAAGTTGATTCTCTTCTTTATTCCTCCCTTCTTCTTAGGGTTTCTTCTTTTTTTATTGAATCCCAAAATGTAAAGAAGATGGGGCTTCATACCTAGGGTTTTAGTTTTGAGTTTATTGGTCCAATCCTCTATTTTTAGGTTCATTCTTACTCCCTTGTGGTGCGGCGGAGGTGCGGTTGAAGTGACGCACAAGGATTTGGGGGTTTTGACTCTTTTGGTAGGTGATTTCATATGTAGGTATTATATAATGAGTTGTATTTATGTATTTCTGTTTCTATTATGTTAATCATTTAGTATTTTTATTGAAAAAATTGATTTTGGTAGCATTTTAAAAGCGGTTTATTTTTAAGTGTCAGTTTTGTGTGAAAATGGGTGTTTTACATGTGCAACCCATGTTGTGCCTCTTGGTGTTGTTTTATAATTCAGGGATTGGATTTATAAAAAAAATTTGATGCTTAAATTTATGTTTTGGTATAATATTGGTCTCCATTTGGTTTTAAATGTTGGATTTTAGATGAATTTAATGTGCAAAATTTGATTAATTTTCTTGAAATTGTTTTATGGAAATTATAAGTGGTTTATTGAGTTATACGAAAGGTGCAAAGAAGGTGTAGATAATGTTTTGAATGTGTGTGACAAGAACTGATATTTATATATGAAAATTGATTTTGGTAGCATGTGGTGACTATTTGAGCACAATACGGGAAACTCGGGTATCTAGGTGGGCTAACGTGTACTAGTACGCTAGTGAACGGAGGGGTTTTGACCATGGTTCACTTAGCAAGTCTGACATGGATAACACTAACAAAACTATAATGGAGATGATTGGAGACCACTAGGTTATGGGTATACTCCCTACTAGTGGCTCATGCACGAGAAAGAATTTCATTATGGTTACTTTCACCGAGGTACGAGGTACTTGGGGCTCACAACAAACTAGTACCTAGGGGTGTTCCTATGCTTGGTGCTCGTGGCCTTTTTGGAATTTAAACTTTCTTTATGGTATTTTGGGATGTGAAAACTAGTAGATTGAATGTTTTATTAAATTTCACTCATTCTTTATAGTTATTCCCATTGAAAGTTATTTTCTTTTCAAAGGTGCACTTTTAGAAATAAATGCCACCATTATCTATTTATAACTCTTGCAAGCCTTTTATTTTATAATGCCTATCACTTGAAATCCTTAGGTTATATCCTATTGGGCTTAGTCTCACACACTACTTACACCTTTGGGTGTAATTAGACTTGATCATGTTTGAAACAGGTAAAGGCAAAGCCTTGGGCGATGGCAGTTCGGTTTTCTTGTTTCTCTCGATGGTGCGGTGTTGTGGAGACGGCTTGTGGGTGATAACCCCTTGTCGTGTGGAGTCTCCTGGGCTGTTTGATGCTAATTTTATGTAACTTTGGACCTCTTTTGTCTTGTTTAAACCCATGTACTCAGTTATGAATTTTTATTAAGTCTTGTTTGGCATAATTTTTCAGATTTGGTTTGTTGTTTGTTTTTGGTTATTTTATGAACCCAAACTCGGGTAAATCGTTCCCAAATGAATTTTTATGATACCCGGGCACTTGTGCCAGCCCGTGGGGATGGGGAATGCCCTTAGGGTCTTGCCATGAGCCGGGTTTGGTGCCAGTTTGATGGTGACCAGATTCAGTTCATGACATCTCAACCAATAGGTTTTGGACAGTTTTAGGTCATCATATTAACTTTATCTTTTAGATTTAACTCTTAGTTAAATAGTTTTACATTTACCATGTCTCTTTGTATTTTTATATTATATGGTTAATAAACTTACTATAACAAGACAAGAGAACCACATGTGGTTCATTATTAATATATATAACCTTATCTAAGTCCTTTTTCTTAACCTTATATTTTTATGAATATTATATCAATTAATGATATAATATTTGTTTTAAAAACTCAATTATGTCAATTTTGACACTATTTAGTATTTGATTTTTTTGAAAGCCATAAAAACTTTATCACTTCGAATAAAATTTATTTAACCAACCATAACATGTCATATAAACCTAAAAAAATTATTTTAATTCATGAAAAGTCTCAATTTATATTTATTTGGATATTTATAATATCAATTATTTTAATATTTCATTAATAAGGTAATAACTGCATCATCATTGGGTCATAAATAAATTAAATTATATAATGTATTAAAATTATAAATAAAATACCATTATGTATGAAATATTTTTATATTTCTAATGAATATTTATAGTGGAATTTATATTGTTTGTAACCCTATATTAAAAATGGTTTAGTTATTAAACTTTGAATTTAACTCTTAACTCTTCTTTAAATAAAATAATAATAAATGTCCTAATCTAATCCAAGTGGACCAAAGAGGATCATATTTTATTCCTAAGGTTTTTTTTGATCTAATTATACTTATCCAATAGAATTAGGACATGTGTTAGTGTAATTATGATATCATTTTTACCCTTAATTTCCCTATTTACTTTAAATCGTGGTAAATAAAAGTCAAAAGTTACTATTAGACAAAAATTATTATCATATTATTAAACCAAATTTTACTTACTGATATTAACTTTTTCTCTCATATTTTTGAAATTAAACTCACAAAAGTGGCAAAATTAAGTTTTATACAAATTTTCAAATGCTTCTAGCAGGTGGGTAAAAGACGGTAAAAAGTTCGATAAAATTTTATATATCTAAACTTATTATAAAATGAATCCAATGAATTACGTTGAAAATATATAGGTATTATGTATCTATTTTGACCTATAATAAAATAACTAATTATTTAAATAAAAATTCGGTTTCAACCAACAACGCGGTGTTTTTTCACTATTCATCAAAAATTGAAAAATTTCAGAAAAATAAAAAAACTTCACCCTAAGCTAATTTCGATATTTTGAATCCAAAAATGAAGTCCATTTTGAAATATAAAATTTATAAAATTTCAATAAGTGGGTATTACTATTCATAACGGCTAGTTTTATTGGTCGCGGTGTGTTAGAATCTCGAAGTTGCATACAATGCAAGCTATTGCTTTATACAAAGGGAAACATACCATGGAAGCTTGGGGTGTTACATTCTTACCTCTTTAAAATAATTTATTCCTTGAAATTTATAAAATACTACCGTACAAAAAGATTCGGGTGGTTCTTCATCACAATTTCCTCTATTTCCCACATTGCCTCTTCCATCTTATGTTTTATCTATATAAGTTTTATCAGACGAGTCGTCCAGTTTCTCAGTACTTGTTCTCTTGTATCAAGAATTTTGACAGGCTCTTCATAATAAGATAGATCAGGTTCCAGTTCAATTTCCTCATAGGTGAGTACATGCGTTGGGTCAAGCATGTATTTTCTCAACAGTGATACATGGAGCACATCATGAATTTTGGAGAGACTTGGAGGAATTTCCAAATGATAAGCTACAACTCCAATTCATTCTAGAATTTTGAAAGGTCTGATGTACCTGGGACTCAATTTACCCTTCTTACCAAAACTTATAACACCCTTCCATGGATATGCCTTCAAGAAAACATAATCTCCTACCTGAAATTCCAAATCCTTCCTTCGGTTATTGGCATAGCTCTTTTTCCTACTTTGATTTTCTTTGATGTGGGTTTGGATAACCTTCACATTTTCCATTGTTCCTTCAACAAGTTCTAGTCCTACTAGTTTTCTTTCACCAACATCATCCCAACAAGTTTGTGTGTCACCTCTCTTTCTATATAATGATTCATATAGTGCCATCTGAATACTTCAATGGAAGCTATTGTTATAGGAAAATTATACCAGAGATAAATATTAATCCCACATACCTTGAAAGTCAATTGATAAATATCTCAACATGTCTTCTATGATTTGAATTTTTGTTCTGATTGTCCATCAGTTTGAGGGTGGTAGGAAGTGCTCAAACGAATTTCACTATCCAGGGCCTTCTAAAGACTTTTCCAGAATCTTAATGTAAAATGGGGATCACAATCAGAAACAATCGATAGGGGTACTCCATGAAGTCTTAAAAATTCATTAATACATATTCTTTTCATACGTTCAAGTGATAAATCTTATATTATAGAAAGAAAATGTGCTGACTTGGTAAGACGATCAACAATAACCCACATTGCATCATTTCTTCTAGGAGGTCTATATATTCATAACAATATAAAACTTTTGTAAAATGTTTTAATAATGGTTGAAAGTTTATGAATAATTTTAAAGTCCAAGGAGTATACTTGTAGGTCTATATAAAATGGGTCAAACCTTGTGAAATTTTTGTAAATGTGGAGTGGTCATTGTGAAACTCCTTGGAGTCACAACTCTCATTCCTCTCTTCTATTCAAATCTAGTGTTCTATCTTATTACGATTAAGAGATAAATACTTATCAAATGTTATATGATTCACCCAACTCCTGCAATATCCTAATAAAAATTGTTTGTTTATTTCTTCAAAGGGATCTCCATCAAACTTGTGTAAAAGAGTTTAGTAGGTTCAAATTCAAATATTAAGTAATACATGTTCTTCATTTATATTTTATGCAATTCAAATGAATGGGATCAATATTATGGTAATTTTTTTATATTTATTTTTTTCATGTCTATAAAAGTGTTGTTCCCACTAAAATCCAACATGTTAATCATGTGTATCAAAATATTTATAAAATATTCATGTAACACTCCATCCTATGGACCACTCAATGGTGCCCCAGGACAGAGAGTTGTGTGACCTCAGGCGTGCCTCCCCATATGATAGAGGCTTTCGACTAGTGGTGAGGGATTAATTCATACAATGGGGAGACTATGCCCACAAATAAAAGTCATAAAATAATGTAAAATAATCAAACATCCACAACACATAATCGAAGTACACATAAATAAGTAAGCATGATGTTATAACATATAGAAGGCAACATAAAAACTCATGGTCATACATGGCATACATTAATTTCCCACTAGGATAATATTATATACAAAATAACCAATAAAAAATACATATATTTTCCCCACTACCATCCCCAGGACTCAACAAACCCTATCTCTAAAAACCCATCAAGTTGTTATAGCCCAATCCTCTACACATCCTGTAATGAACCTGAAAGTATACATAAGGTCTGCACATGCACTAAATTGTGCATGAAGGATGTGAGAAATACATCTTATAAGGGTATCACCAATTAACCCCAGTATATGTCATCATATACATGTATGTAATAGGAAAATAAACATGTTACACAAGATACTTGAACATCATGTGTTAACTAGGATACTATGACTCCATGCACATCAGATCGTTGTGTTCTAACCAGGATACCACCATGCCTAATCATTCCTACTTCAGCACCATTCTAAAATCCATTTATCACCTCAGGTCATCGGCCACATTAACCAACCCATACTCGAGGACTCAAGGTATGGAATCATCCAAATCCCCACCACTACTTCCTCATAGTAGGGTCATGTGTCCAACATTAAAACCCACCTTCTCGCTCGAGGTGGTCCCACATCCAGTATCTGACCTCTACCATATCACTCATGGTAGGGTCCATCCATCCAATCCTACATCATATCTGGATCCCATCTCACTCATGGTAGTACAATCATCTAATCCTCCATAGTCATGCTCATATAAGGGAATCCATATCACTCATGGAAGTTCCACTAATGTTATCTCATTCATAACGATGCTAAGACCAATCCCAAACCACACCATCTCATTCATGATTGGATCGGACTTCAAGTACGCATCAAGAACTATACCTCGCAATGATATTACCACCCATTTTATCTCACTCACAGTTGGTCAAGGACTCAAGATCCACCCCCCCCCCCACACACACACACACATCGAGATCCATCATTCGACATAACACACACATGTAACAACAAAAAGGGCTTGCAAGCCATCACACATGCTCACTAGCTTATCACCTAGGATTTAGTCACTCAGGACCTATCATCTCATCTTGAAGCATGCATCATCTTTTCCATTAGGGCATCCACTAGGGTACTCCAGACCCATCGCATCTTCTACTCATTAGTACCATCTCATCTTTATCACCTTGTGGTGACACCATGACTTGTAGTCTCATCCTAACCATGGACTCAAGGGAAGGGTATAATCCATATCCAAACCTACCTAACAACTTAGTCCCAATACTCTGGGGACCCTCCCAAGTCATATTTCCTCAAACCCCTTAGAAACCCCTTGCTAAGTCCCTCAATAAATCCCATGACCCACACTCAGGTCTCATTTCAAATCTCTCAGAGGAGACAACTAAACTCATCACTTGGAGAAACCACCTCTCTGTCATATACGTCCAACCTTAAAGGGCTCGTCCCACTCATGACGCTCATAAAAAGCCACTCCACCCATAGGAGGGTTCTCACAATCACACAAAATATGTATAACTATCTCATTGGTTATTATCAGGACTAAGACCCTCATGTTATCTTGAATATCCCTAGGGAACCACTTAGTTTATTCCCACAACTCATCTTGCACCCTGAGGCCACCCAAGGTCTCTCGTAAACTTCACTGACACCATAACCCCTTGATGAAATACTCATCGAGTGATTAAAAACACTCCAAGTGCTTAAACACACTTATTCTAAGAATAATAGGCAAAATGCTTCCCTGTCTCTTCTACCCAAGGCATACCTAGTTCTTGTCTACTCTACCCAAACCCATACGCATGCATTTAACAAAAAATCATGTGTAAAAAAGAATACGATCTTGTATTAAAGGGTCCACCTATTTCCATTAAGGATTTACCACCAAAATAACACCCCTAATCACCTAACTCAAGTCCATACATGTCTTATATACTAGTATATAAACAGTCTTTAACATTATCGTATTAATGTTGGTTCTTCAAGACCGATATTAAAAGTCCCTATAGATGACTTTTAACATCAGTTCATCAGTAACTAATGTTAAAATTCCACTTTTAACATCATTTTTTCAAAAAAAATAATGTAAAAAATGTTTATAAGGTTGTATATCATTTTCTAGGTTTCAATTTTACTGGTTGTAAAGCTCAAGTGGACTTACAGTTTAAAATTTATGGTCATTGAAAGTAGGATTTCTCTTTGATAAGTCTTAGAGAATCCAACTTTTTATGACCATGACTTTTGATTTGTAAGTTCATTTGAGCTCCACGACTAGTCAAATAGAATCATAATAAACCAAATATTCTCCAATATTTATAGTTTACATTTTTTTAATATTGGTTTTTACTAAAAAAAACTGTGTTAATATTTTTTTACTTTTGAGGTCAGATATTAGTAAAAACCGACATTGAAAGTATTCTTTTACATTTAACATCAGTTTTTTTGTAAAACTGACATGAAAAGAGATGCGGAAAACTTTTAATGTTATTTTTTTATAAAATTGATGGTAAAACCTTAATATTAGAAGGGTTTAAATGATGGTTATATATTTACTCAGTGTTAAAAGTAAAATTTCAAATACAAGGGTTCAGTATTTCAATTGTTTCAAAATGCACATTTCAATTTTCAAAATCCCACCTAAATTTTAATAAATCACTACCACGCATATTTTTTCACAATATATAAATCCTTATTCTATTTATTTCATCATTTTTTACCTCTTCAATCCAATAAAATTTTCAATGCTTCATCAATTAATGATCTGAACATGGTATTTATTCTCATCATTTAATTTCTTTATTATTTTTTTTCTTCATCACTAAAATTCTTGAAAATTTTTCTTATAATGATGAAGATGGATTCCAATAAAGTTATAATGATAAAAATTTCACACGAGATTCACCAAATAAAGTGAAAAATTCCTTATTGATAGTGATTTTTATTTCCATATGAGTTCTTCCTTAAAAAGAAGAGAAATAATGACAAACAACATATCTATTCAAATAAAAACTCCAAAAAGAATTAAAATTTGGTCGAAGCTTTAAACTTTTTTATCATTTAGTGTCTATGATTTTCAATTCATGTTTCCCATCTTTTTTTAGAAGAAATTAGTATATATCAAAACTTAGAGAAGTCCAACTTCTAACAGTCATAACTTTTGATCTGTAAGTCCGTTTTAGCTCCACATCAAGTCAAATCAAAGCCTAAGAACCAAAATATGATCCATTATTCATATTTTACATGTTTTAACATCATTTTTTACTAAAAATAAATATTAAGAGTATTTTTTACTTTTTACATTAATTATTAGTAAAAAATAATGTCAAAATTATTTTTTTACATTTTACATCAATTTTTTATAAAAACGACGTGAAAATATACATTTGATGTCAGTTTTAATCAAAAAAAATTTAAATCCTTGTAGAATAAGACTTTAAATGTCAGTTTTCCAAAAAAACAGACATCTAAAGTTCAAAATTTTACCTTTTCATGTCGATTATTAAAAACAGATGTTGAAAGTCCCACTTTTAACATCAATGGAAACAACGTCAATTAAAACCCGGCATTAAAATACAAAAAAAAATGTGAAAACACTTTTTTCTACTAGTGATTCAAAATCATACTACCATATGAGCTCCTATCACATGTCATATAATATAAATAATTAATTATAATAATTTATGATTGTAACGCCCCAACCCTAGTTACCCAAAGTTAGTGCATTATTACATAACATTGGCATGATATAAGGAATCATGTCCTGAAAGACCGATCAGTTTAGTATCCTTGGAAGTACTAGATACATTCATAATTTATACATTACATCATTAAATAAAAACATCTTAAACATTTTATCCCCTTTTGAACACACTTATATTCTTAGTCTATCCCTACAGGTAAAATATAAAATACTTCTTCACATACTGGGAAAAATAAAAAATAGAAAGGGGTGAGCTCAGATGCTCAGCAAGGATAACAATATAGCGGAAACTTTCATAAATAAGCATAAACATTTAAGGAAATGTATTAGAATAAAACAAAATCCTTTTAAACTTAAAATTAAGCATAATATGGAAAATATAAAATCAAATAATGTAATTTACTTATTCTCATTGATATTCTACTAGTCAAATAATCACATTCAATATAAATAGCCACTTTCATAATGATGGAATGCATAATTCCAGACTTCATAACCACATAGTCAAGGCCTTGTTCCAAGACTACAAATAAGATTTTGTCAACGCCTTATGCCAAGACACTAGTTTGTCTCATGAGACCTACTGATGCATCGAGGATCTATTGCAAGCTCCACCTGTCACTTATTAAGTCCAATGCATTCCTCATATGAAAAGGTTTAAACATAACATAAACATTTTTATTAAAACTAGCATACGAAATGTCAATATTTCATTCATAAACCATGAATGGTGTAAAAATAACACATTCGTAGTAAAAAATATCACAAAACCTTCAGTACAATATGGAAGTTTTGTATCATAATAAATAAACTTCAAAAAATGTTAAAATCTATCAAAATATATTGACATAAATGAAATCAAAACTTTTTTTTAGAGAAATATCTCTTTCTATTTTGAAATAATTTAAAAGTTATATAATTATAAAAGAAAATAATTATTTTGAAAATATTCTTATAATCTTGTATGTGAAGATTCCATGATGTTATAATGGGGGATTATAGCCACACACACCGTATAAGTTAAAAAAATACATTTTTACCTTAATTTTGTCGAAAAAGGTCATAAAGTACCTTGTTTGGAAAACGACAGAAAGAATCCTTTCAAAACATATATGATCAAATAAGGGTATAAATGAATTTAACCCATAGTATAGTAAATATTAAGAATATTTTGAATTACATTTTTAATAAAACACAGATGTGGATGATAAAGATGTCCCATTAGATACTTACGTAAAAACAACCTTGAATAATAAAGAGATTGTGAAATTAACCCTTGCCTTGTACTTTTCCTCAGTCGATGGTATGTAAAATTCATATATAATAGTTAAAAAAATTTATTAAATTATAAAAGAATCATATACATAAATATGATATCATATATGATCTTATAATATTGCTTTGTTAATAATATTTTAGTAGTATCATCGTTTTGGGTGTTAATTGATCTGTTTTCCTTTATATGATTGGTTACGTAAGCCGTGTTTGTTATGAATAGGATGTATTTGATTTATATATAGAATTATATTATGTTCATAAACATTATTTTTAATCATAAAATTAAAATTATTCTTGAATGATTATGATGAAGAATGAATCTCATCGCGTTCGTGGAGACGGTAATCTGTACGTACGCACGAGCGACAATATCATTATATTGATGGAAAAATCGTATGTAATTGGATGTTATATCATATATAAAGAATCATTAAATTTTTTTATTTTTTATTTAAATCAGTTATACTCATTATTATACCCATCCAAATAATTAAGTGTTTGAATAACAAACTACACCATGACGTGGAGACGGCAATTCGTACGTATGCACGTATGGTGACTTTGTCATTTATAGGATGGACAGAATAATGAATATGGTTGTACCATTTTTATAATAACATTAAAGTATATATAAGATACTTGATTTATTATTTTAGAATGGAAACAAAAAATAAATAGGAAGTGGAAGAAGAAAAGAACTTGAAAGAGGTGATGAAATATTTACCTCTTCTTCGGGTTCTTCCTTTTGATTTGATCAAAAGGGCTCCTTAGGTTGGCTTTATGACCAAAGTAAGGCCTCTATGATGAAGGGAGGAAAGTTTTTAGGATATTTGGGCAGGTTTTGGATGAGAAAAAAGGCTTTGTATGTGTGAAATTAAGAGAAGGGTAAGTTCCCTTTTATAAGAGAGGTGAGGGTCACTTTAGGAAAATATTAAAATATTATTTTATAATAAAATAATTTTAGGTTTATAATGGCTAAAAAATGAATTATTTAAAGGATAAGGTGGTAATGGGTCGAAAACCTCTCAACAAATATGTTTTATATAGGTTAAGTTCATCATATTAACCTTATATTTTAGATTTAACTCTTAGTTAAATAGTTTGACATTTACCATGTCTCTTTGTATGTTTATATTATATGGTTAATAAACATACTATAACAAGCCAAGATAACCCCATGTGGTTAATTATTAATATATATAACCTTATCTAAGTCCTTTTGCCGAACCTTATATTTTTCTGAATATTATATCAATTAATAATATAATATTTGTTTTAAAAACTCAATTATGTCAATTTTGACACTATTTAGTATTTGATTTTTTTGAAAGCCATAAAGACTTTATCACTTCGAATAAAATTTATTAACCAACCCTAACATGTCATATTAACCTAAAAAATTAGTTTAATTCATCAAAAGTATCAATTTACATTTATTTGGATATTAATAATATCAATTTTTTTAATATTTCATTAATAAGGAAATTGTTGCATGATCATTGGGTCATAAATAAATTAAATTATATAATGTCTTAAAATTATAAATAAAATACCATTATATAGGAAATATTTTTAGATTTATAATTAATATTTATAGTCGAATTTATATTGTGTTTAACCCTATATTAAAAATGTTTTAGTTATTAAACTTTGAATTTAACTCTTTTAACTCTTCTTTAAATAAAATAATAATAAATGTCCTAATCTAATCCAAGTGGACCAAAGAGGATCATATTTTATTCCTAAGGTTTTTTTTTATCAAATTATACATATTTATTATAATTATTACATGTGTTAAGGTAATTATGATATCATTTTTACCTTTAATTACCCTTTTTACTTTTAATCGTGGTAAATAAAAGTCAAAAGTTACTATTCACCAAAAATTATTTTCATCTTATTGAACCACATTTTACTTACTGATATTAACCATGTCTCTCGTATTTTTTAAATTTAACTCATAGAAGTGTTAAAATTAATTTTTATACAAATTTGCAAATGAAACTAGGAGGTGGGTAAAAGACGGTAAAAAGTTCGATAAAATTTTATATATCTAAACTTATTATAAAATGTGTAACATCCCAAGGTTTCCTAAAAATAAATTTAAAATGCTTGAAATTTTGTTTAAGGTATATATTTATAAGTATCCTTTAAACATAATTTTATTTCTTCTATGTTTTGAATTTCAAGAAACTGTCATCTACAATTGTGTTCAGTATGTTGTTTAGAGTCTGATGAAACAAACTAGTTTTTTTTTTGTGAATAGTAACATGCCCTTATGAATAGTAATATGAATAGTAATATGACCTCATGAATAGTAAATAATATTATTATTTTATTTTCCCATGGCAATAGGATCATGGGATCTTAATTAATTTTCCAATGTCACATAAAACTAATTGCACTTCAATATTGTTATTTTTCGATTTAACTGTGACCTTATTTAAAAATTAAATTAATAATATTTAGAAAATTATTTTTGAAAAATGGAGTTCATTTTTGAATTCTACACATCAAAAAATGGTTGGGGTAAATTTTTGGTATTTTTCTGGAACTCTTGAATTTTCGGTGAATAGTGAAATACGATAAAATACCGTATAATCAATTTATCAGTAAAAATGCACTATTTATGACATCATAAGTGATGCAAGGCCACTTTCTTCGAACTCACTTGATATTTTCACTAATTTAGGGCCACTTTTTTGAGATTATTCATAATCTTGATAAAAATATTATAATAATGATTAAAATAATCTAAAAAACCTTCCCTCCTCCACTATAAATATCACCCTCACTCCCCTCTTCCTCCCACACCTCTCAAGCCTTGATCATTGTCTAAATTCTGCCAAATTCCCTCCCCAATATTCTTCCCCACGTCCTAGAGCTACTGGTATCACCAAAATACCAAAATCAAATCCCTTAAGAAGGATCTCAAGGAGAAGAGATCAAGAGGTAAACAACCTCTTTTATTTTCTTTCTTTTCGTCCATTTTATGTTATTCTCTTCCTTTACCTTTGTCTTTTGTTGGTATATTTCATTGAATATTTCCCCTTACAATCCAAAGTTTGTATGATGATGAGATATTCCATTCCTCTCATCAATCTTGTTTTTATGAAATTTTAAGAGACGTCGTTAGGCTGCCGAATTTTTGTAAGAAATTTATCATGTTTTCTTCATTTCATGATTCCTTTCTCTTCTTTCTTCAGCCCCTCTTATCCAAGAGGCATGAAATCTCCAGAATCATGTATATTCTGGATTTTTTCATGTTTATGGAAAATTACAAATCTTTATTCCTCTCCTCTCTCACTTATTTAAGGAATAAGAACATTGTTCGTGATGTGTAGAATTACCGACATCGTGGATGATGTAATTTCACTTTCCATTAATTCTTTCAAGTCTGGTCAGGAAACCATTTATATGGTTGAACCAGGTTATAATATATGTTTTATTACTCATATAAGGTTCTGTAATTCTTTTGTACTCATGATTCAAATTTATAAGACTAAATGAAGTTGTAATTATCAAAGAACCACTTAAATGATCTAAATGAATATAATTAATGTTTTAACTTATAAGTCATCATCATATAAAGAATCAAAGTGATAAATGGTATAAATTATGGTACTGGAAATATGTAGATACTACTCCATTCCAATTCTGGAGTTTCACTTCCGATCAACAAGAACGATTCATCATGAACCGATCGTGAAAATCACAAAAGAACTCACCCAAAATAATGCAAGGAACAAAATACTAACAATTAAGGGGTGAAATGAGGTTATGAAATGACCATATAAGATGTTATAAACATGAACATGTTTTTTTAAAATAATAATAACACTCTTTTAACCATTCTACAGGAGGTTCAAACAATTTTGAAGTAAGACAAGCCCAAGGTAAGGGAATTCTTAACCCGATTTCCATTCATTGGGTTAACATTCTACTTTATTGTTTATGTGCTATTTAAATTGTTTGTGTGATGGGTTCTGTTTATATTATGTTTCATTATGTGTATTTACAGAGTATATACCTATTTCATACACTCTATTAAGTCCCACTTCAAGTATATGATGTTTATAAGGGACTTTTCTTCTAAAATCTTTTTTTAAAATTTTGTTTTGCAATATTCAAAAGCAATATTTTATGCTATTATTTATGTTGTATGATTATGTTTTTGTTATTGGGAATTTTTTATGATGAAGGTTGGGACCTATATTTCCCTCCAATGCATTGGGTATGAGTAAGTTGGAGGTCGGCCGTATGGTTACTCCAAGTGTAACTGTGATGGTTACACAAAGTAAGGTAGCCGTGAGGGTTACAAATTTTAAGGTAGCCAAGATGGTTACAAGATTATGTAAGTAATGCCCCAATATACCTCTATGATTATAATTATGTTTGTGTGGATCTTGTGTAAATCTCATTTTACACAAAGTAAGATTTTATGGGTGGAAATCATGTCTTTTGAAAAAGTTTTCATACGTCATGCGTATTCATGGACTAATGTGATTTTTCCTTCTTTTTCATACTTTACTGAGCTTTTGTGCTCATACCAAGTTTTTAAATGATTTTTCACAGGTTAATGGATGATTAATACAAGGAAGGAAGACATGTTAAATGTTGAAGAATTTTCAAGGAGTCTTGTTTTGTGTTTTAATATTTTATATTCTGAGGAAAATGGAAACTGATTTTATGGTGTCCACTATGTAACAATGTGTAATGTTATGAATGTTTTGTCTTAATTATCTAAAGCTCTAAACTTGAAAAGATCCTCAATGTAAAATGAAGTGTTTTCTTGATTAAATTCAAGATTATGTATGAAATAAGTGCGGGTCTTTATAGTTGGTATCAGAGGATGGTTTATATAACTTTAGGGGTTAAGATGATGCTAATAGAATACCATAAATAATTTTCACTCTATGTTTAATTTGTTATAGAATTTAAAGATTACCATGTTGCTTCATCTAAGAAATGTTTGTTTAGAATGGTTGTCCGCAGAAGGAACATGGATGCTGAAGAGGATAGGCACTGACAGAATGACATCCTTCCTGATCAACAGCCCGGAATGGTAGGGATTGGAACCGAGCAGTTTGTGACAGTAATGGCTCAGCTAACGCAGGCAATAAATGGTGGTGGAATCCATGCAAGAGGACAAATAAAGGTACCCCAACGGAACATGACAGTGGTGGAACATTTTATGAGACAACATCCTCCTGCATTCAATGGATCCTCTGACCTAGTGGCAGTAGAAGGATGGATTAAAGCCCTTGAAAAGATATTTGATGTTATGGGATGTTCGGACAATCAAAAGGTAAGTCTTGCCATTTATCGTTTTGAAGGGGAAGCTGATCAGTGGTGGTCAATGGTAAGGAATATCAGGGGTAGAGAGGATTTTTATGCCTTAGTGTGGGATGAATTTAAAAGTCTTTTTCTTGAAAAATATTTCCCTAAGGTGGTGCGACTTAGAATGGAGAAACAATTCCTTGAATTGAAACAAAAGGAGGAAGATTCAGTGGCTATGTATGAGGCGAACTTCACCCGACTGGTGAGGTATGCTCCAAATCTTATTCTGGATCTTGATAGAAAAATCAACCGCTTTTACTCAGGATTAAAGCCAAGGTATTGAAGGGCGTTGGCCTCCCGTGAATTCAAAAGTTACGAGAAACTTGTCCGATGTGCTGAGAGGGTAGAGATAGAGTTTGCTGACGATCACATGCAATATGGAAACAAAGAGAAGAAGAGGTCCAATTGGAAAGCAATGGGTAAGAATCAACCAATGAAATCTGATGGTAAGAAATTCCAGTTTCCAATTTGTGAAAAGTGTGGCAAGAAGCACCCTAGGGAATGTCTTATCAAAACTGGGAAGTGTTTTAAATGTGGTAAGTTTGGACATATGGCCCGAGATTGTAATGAAAATGATCCAAAGACTAATCCTGATAAGCAAACTGTAAAGTGTTTTAAATGTGGTGAGATGGGTCAATATGCAAATGCCTATCCAAAGAGGGATCCAAATGATGTAAAGAAGCCAGACTACAAGCAGAGAGGTGTAGTGAGATCCTTTGCGACTATGTCAGCAGATGTTGGGCCATCCAATGAAGTTGTATCAGGTACTTTTTTTGTTCAATCAGAATTTTCTAAAGTTTTGTTTGATATGGGGTCTACACATTCCTTCATCTCTGAGAAATTTTCTAGTAAATTGGAAATATCACCTCAACAAATGATACCCGAACTTGTTGTTAAAACACCAGGGGGAAATGTTATAGCAAAGAGGAATTATAAGAATATTTCTATTGTGGTATGTGGAAAGACTTTACCTGCAAACCTTGTTGTTTTACCCTTAGTTGAGTTTGATGTTATTCTGGGGATGGACTGGCTTTCTGATTATCATGCTAAGATTGACTGTAGAGCTAAAGAAGTTTTTTTTCAGAAAGAGTTTCAGTTTGTATACAAGAATGAACCCATACAATTGATAACATATCAAGAAGCTGAGAAACTACTAAAAGATGGAAATGAAAGTTATCTGGCTCATATTGTTGAAAATAAGGGAACTATTCAAATTAATGATGTGCCAGTGGTAAATGAATACCTTTATGTTTTTCCTGAGGAGTTACCTAGTGTCATACCTAAACGAGAAGTCAAATTCACAATTGACTTAGTTCCTGATGCTAAGCCAATTTCAAAACCTCCATATCGTATGGCTCCAATAGAACTTCTTGAATTGAAAAATCAGTTGCAGGATTTTCTTGTCAAAGGCTTCATTTGTCCGAGTACTTCACCTTGGGGAGCCCCTGTTTTGTTTGTTAAAAAGAAAGATGGTTCCATGAGACTTTGCATTGATTATAGAGCTTTGAATAACATCACTGTTAAAAACAAGTATCCTTTGCCTCATATTGATGACTTGTTTGATCAGCTCCAGGAAGCTCAGTACTTTTCCAAGATTGACTTGAGATCCGGATACCATCAGCTGAAGGTGAAGGAGGATGACATCCCGAAAACAGCCTTTCGTACTAGATATGGGCATTATGAATTTGTTGTTATGCCATTTGGGTTAACTAATGCACCTGCTGTATTCATGAATCTTATGAATAGAGTATTTCATGAGTTCTTGGATAAGTTTGTGGTTGTATTTATTGATGACATTTTGGTTTTTTCTAAAAATAAATAGGAGCATGAAAAACATCTAAGGGTTGTTTTACAAACTTTAAAAGAAAAGAAATTATATGGAAAATTTAGCGAGTGTGATTTTTGGTTGCAACAGATTTCTTTTCTTGGGCACATTATAAATAAGGATGGAATAACATTTGATCCTGCCAAAAAAAAGTAGTTGATGAATGGACAAGACCCACAAATGTTACAGAGATTCGCAGTTTTTTGGGCTTAGCAAGTTATTACCGACGGTTTGTTAAGAACTTTGCACGGTTATATATCCCAATAACTAAGTTAACACAGAAAGGGGTTAAATTTGTTTGGACAGAGGAATGTGATGTTTGTTTTCAGGAACTAAAGAAGAGATTGGTGAATGCTCCAGTTTTGGACTTACCTTCCCGAAATGGTGAGTTTTTCATCTACAGTGATGCTTCTTTGAAGGGACTTGGTTGTGTTTTGATGCAGAATGATCAGGTAATTTCCTATGTTTCGAGACAACTTAAACCTCATGAGCTGAATTATCCCACACATGATTTGGAATTGGAAGCTGTGGTTTTTTCTTTGAAAATATGGAGGCATCATCTATACAGAACCAAATTCCAAATATATACTGACCATAAAAGTCTTAAGTATATATTCACTCAAAAGGAATTAAACATGAGGCAGAAAAGTTATGCAGATAACAGAAGTAAATACTTCTCTTTCAAGGTAGGTGACCATGTTTTCCTTAAAATATCTCCTTGGAAAAGTGTGATGTGTTTCGGTAAGAAAGGGAAACTAAATCCATGGTTCATCGGTCCTTTTGAAATCTTGGATAAAGTTGGAACAGTTGCATACCGCGTAGCTTTGCCTCCGAGCTTATTTCAGGTACACAATGTTTTTCATGTTTCGATGTTGAGAAAGTATGTTCCAGATTCATCACATGTCTTGAGGCCGGAAGCAGTTCAGCTGGCAGAGAACTTTTCTTATGAAGAAAAACCGGTTCAGATTCTTGATCGAAGAGAACAGGTATTGCGGAATAAGGTAATCCACCAGGTAAAGGTTTTGTGGAGAAACCACATGGTTGAAGAAGCAACATGGGAGTCTGAAAATGCTATGAGGGAAAAATACCCTCAGTTGTTTAATAAGTAAATAAAATTGTGAGGACGCAATTTCAAGAACGTGGGGATAATGTAACATCCCAAGGTTTTCTAAAAATAAATTGAAAATTCTTGAAATTTTGTTTAAGGTATATATTTATAAGTATCATTCAAACATAATTTTATTTCTTCTATGTTTTGAATTTCAAGAAACTGTCATCTACAATTGTGTTCAGTATGTTGTTTAGAGTCTGATGAAACAAACTAGTTTTTTTGGTGAATAGTAACATGCCCTTATGAATAGTAATATGACCTCATGAATAGTAAATAATAATATTATTTTATTTTCCCATGGAAATAGGATAATGGGATCTTAATTAATTTTCCAATGTCACATAAAACTAATTGCACTTCAATATTGTTATTTTTCAAATTAACTGTGACCTTATTTAAAAATTAAATTAATAATATTTAGAAAATTATTTTTGAAAAATGGAGTTCATTTTTGAATTCTACACATTGAAAAATGGTTGGGGTAAATTTTTGGTATTTTTCTAGAACTCTTGAATTTTCAGTGAATAGTGAAATACGATAAAATACCGTATAATCAATTTATCAGTAAAAATGCACTATTTATGACATCATAAGTGATGCAAGGCCACTTGATTCGAACTCACTTGATATTTTCACTAATTTAGGGCTACTTGTTTTGAGATTATTCATAGTCTTGATAAAAATATTATAATAATGATTAAAATAATCTAAAAAACCTCCCCTCCTCCACTATAAATATCACCCTCACTCCCCTCTTCCTCCCACACCTCTCAAGCCTTGAGCATTGTCTAAATTCTACCAAATTTCCTCCCCAATATTCTTACCCACGTCCTAGAGCTGCTGGTCTCACCAAAATACCAAAATCAAATCCCTTAAGAAGGATCTCAAGGAGAAGATATCAAGAGGTAAACAACCTCTTTTATTTTCTTTCTTTTCGTCCATTTTATGTTATTCTCTTCCTTTAACTTTGTCTTTTGTTGGGATATTTCATTGAATATTTCCCCTTAATATTCAAAGTTTGTATGATGATGAGATATTTCATTCCTCTCATCAATCTTGTTTTTATGAAATTTTAACAGACGTCGTTAGGCTGCCGAATTTTTGTAAGAAATTTCTCATGTTTTCTTCATTTCATGATTCCTTTCTCTTCTTTCTTCACCCCCTCTTATCCAAGAGGCATGAAATCTCCAGAATCATGTATATTCTGGATGTTTTCATGTTTATGGAAAATTAAAAATCTTTATTCCTCTTCTCTCTCACTTATTTAAGGAATAAGAACATTGTCCGTGATGTGTCGAATTACCGACATCGTGGACGATGTAATTTCACTTTCCATTAATTCTTTCAAGTCTGGTCATGAAACCATTTATATGGTTGAACCAGGTTATAATATATGTTTTATGACTCATATAAGGTTCTGGAATTCTTTTGTACTCATGATTCAAATTTATAAGACTAAATGAAGTTGTAATTATCAAAGAACCACTTAAATGATCTAAACGAATATAATTAATGTTTTAACTTATAATTCATCATCATATAAATAATCAAAGTGATAAATGGTATAAATTATGGTACTGTAAATATGTAGATACTACTCCATTCCAATTATGGAGTTTCACTTCCGATCAACAAGAATGATTCATCATGAACCGATCGTGAAAATCACAAAAGAACTCACCCAAAATAATGCAAGGAACAAAATACTAACAATTAAGGGGTGAAATGAGGTTATGAAATGACCATATAAGATGTTATAAACATGAACATGTTTCTGTAAAATAATAATAACACTCTTTTAACCATTATACAGGAGGTTTAAACAATTTTGAAGTAAGACAAGCCCAAGGTAAGGGAATTCTTAACCCGATTTCCATTCATTGGGTTAACATTTTACTTTATTGTTTATGTGATATTTAAATTGTTTATGTGATGGGTTCTGTTTATATTATGTTTCATTATGTGTATTTACAGAGTATATACCTATTCCATACACTCTATTAAGTCCCACTTCAAGTATATGATGTTTATAAGGGACTTTTATTCTAAAATCTTTTTTTAAAATTTTGTTTTGCAATATTCAAAATCAATGTTTTTATGATATTATTTATGTTGTATGATTATGTTTTGGTTATTGGGCATTGTTTATGATGAAGGGTGGGACCTATATTTCCCTCCAATGCATTGGGTATGAGTAAGTTGGAGGTCGGTCATATGGTTACTCCAAGTGTAACTGTGATGGTTACACAAAGTAAGGTAGCCGTGAGGGTTACAAATTTTAAGGTAGCCAAGATGGTTACAAGATTATGTAACTAATGCCCCAATATACCTCTATGATTATAATTATGTTTGTTTGGATCTTGTGTAAATCTCATCTTACACAAACTAAGATTTTATGGGTGGAAAGCATGTCTTTTGAAAAAGTTTTCATACGTCATGCGTATTCATGGACTAATGTGATTTTTCCTTCTTTTTCATACCTTACTGAGCTTTTGGGCTCATCTCAAGTTTTTAAATGATTCTTCACAGGTTAATGGATGAGTAATATAAGGAAGGAAGACATGTTAAATGTTGAAGAATTGTCACGGAGTCTTGTTTTGTGTTTTAATGTTTTATATTCTGAGGAAAATGGAAACTGATTTTATGGTATCCACTATGTAACAATGTGTAATGTTATGAATGTTTTGTCTTAATTCTCTAAAGCTCTAAAATTGAAAAGATCCTCAACGTAAAATGAAGTGTTTTCTTGATTAAATTCAAGATTATGTATGAAATAAGTGCGGGTCTTTATAAAATGACTCCAATGAATTATGTTGATCATATATAGTTTTTATGTATATATTTTGACCTAAAATAAATTAAAATAAAATAAATAATTATTTAAATAAAAAGTCGGTTTTAACCAATAACGCGTTATTTTTTCACTATTCATCAAAAATTGAAAATTTTCAAAAAAATTCCAAAAATTTACCCTAATCTAATTTCAATATTACGAATCCAAAAATGAAGTCCATTTTTAAAGATAAAATTTAGAAAATTTAAAAAAGTGGGTATTACTATTCATAACGGCTAGTTTGATTGGTCGCGATGTGTTAGAATCTCAAAGTTGCGTACAATGCAAGCTATTACATTATTCAAAGGGAAACGTAGTGTGGAAGTTTAGGGTGTTACATTCCTCCCTCTTTCAAATAATTTTTTCCTTGAAATTTTAATAATACCACCACACAAAAAGATTTGGGTGGTTTTTTATCATAAGTTCCTCTGGTTCCCACATTGCCTCTTCCATCTTATGGTTTCTCCATATAACTTTTACCAGACGAGTCATCCAGTTTCTCAGCACTTGTTCTCTTATATCAAGAATTTTGACAGGCTCTTCAAAATAAGACAGATCATGTTCCAGTTCAATTTCCTCATAGGTGAGTACATGTGTTGGGTCAAGCATGTATTTTCTCAATAGTGATACATGGAACATATCATGAACTTTTGAGAGACTTGGAGGCATTGTCATACGATAAGCTACAACTCCAATTCATTCTAGAATTTCGAAAGGTCTGATGTACCTGGGACTTAATTTAACCTTTTACTGAAATGTATAACACCCTTCCATTGAGATACCTTCAAGAAAACATAATATCCTACCTGAAATTCTAAATCCTTCCTTCGGTTATCGACATACCTCTTTTGCCTACTTTGATCTGCTTTGATGTGGGTTTGGATAACCATCACATTTTCCATTATTTCCTCAACATGTTCTGGGCCTACGAGTTTTCTTTCACCAACATCATCCCAATAAGTTGGTGTGCGACGTCTCTTTCCATATAACGCTTCATATGGTGCCATCTGAATACTTCAATGGAATCTATTGTTATAATAAAATTATACCAGAGATAAATATTGATCCCACATACCTTGAAAGTCAATTGAGAAAGATCTTAACATGTCTTTTAAGGTTTGAATATTCTGTTCTGATTGTCCATCAGTTTGAGGGTGGTAGGTAGTGCTCAAATGAAGTTCAGAATCCAGGGCCTTCTGAAGACTTTTCCATAATCTTGGTGTAAAATGGGGATCACGTTTAGAAACAATCAATAGGGGTACTCCATGAAGTCTTAAAACTTCATTAATATATAGTCTTGACATACGTTCAAGTGGTAAATCTTCTCTTATAGAAAGAAAATGTGCTGACTTGGTAAGACGATCAACAATGACCCATATTGCATCATTCCTTCTAGGAGTCTTTAGTATCCCCATGAAAAATTCCATCGTAATTTTATCCCATTTCCATTGAAGTATGGGAAGAGGTTGCATGACTCCTTGGGGTTATTGCCTTCCATATGTCACTTGTTGACAAACCATACATCTCAACACAAAATCAGTAATCTCTCTCTTCATGTTGTCCCACCAAAAATGTTCTTTAAAATTTCTATACATCTTAGTGTTACCATGGTGTATAGAGAAATTGGAGCTATGATCATCATCAAACAATTCCCTTTTTATATTAGGTATATCGGGAAAACAAAGTCTCTTCCCAAATTTCAAAATTCCATCTTTATATACGAAGTTGATTAATCTCCCATCATTCACAGCTTTAATTTTCTTTTGAAATTCCTCATCATTAGTCTGAGAACTTTTTATCCTTTCTATTAAAGATGGTTTGGAAACCATTTGAAAAGGAATTTATGTTTCACCTTCTATGTTTATTTCCATATCTATCTTTATTATATCCATGAAAATAGGATCCTTTTCAACTCTCATCTTGTTCAAAACTCCTTGATCCTTTATGCTCAGAGCATACTCCACCTTATTTTCCTTCCCTGAGTGGTAGTGTATAGTGCAATCATAATCCTTGAGTAGTTCAATCCATCTCCTTTGCCTCATGTTGAGTTCTTTTTGTGAGAAAATATACTTCAAAATCTTGTGATTAGTATAAATCTCAAATTTTTCACCATAGAGATAGTGTCTCTATATCTTCAAAGAAAAGATTACAACTGCTAACTCAAGATAATGTGTGGGATAGTTTTTCACATGAATTTTTAGCTATCGTGATGCATAGGCAATAACTCTATCATTCTGCATAAGGACACAACCAAGTCCTTTCTTTGAAGCATCTCTATAAATAACAAACCCATCATTCCCCAATGGTAGAGTCAAGATAGGATCATTAACTAATGTTCTCTTCAGTTCTTCAAAAAATTATTCACAATCTTTTGTCCAAAAAATTTAACCCCTTTACATGTGATCTTGGTTAATGGGTTATCCAATCAGGAAAAATTCTGGGCAAAACGCAGATAATAACCTGCTAAACCAATAAAACTGCATACCTCAGTTATGCTCATTGGTGCTGGCCATTCTTGGATTGCCTTTTACTTAGAAGGATTAACATAGATTCAATCCTTAGATACAATATAGATAAGAAAATAAATCTCCTGAATCCATAATTCACACTTGATAAACTTTCCATATAATTCATTTATTCTAAGAGTCTTTAGGATAATGCGCAAGTAATTTTTGTGATCTTCTTATCTTTTTTAGTATACCAAGATATCATCAATAAATCCCACTTCAAAGACATCAATATATTCCTTGAAAACTTTGTTCATTAGATCCATGAAAATAGATGGTGCATTAGTCAACCCGAAAGACATTATTGTAAACTCGTAATGCCCGTACCTGGTTCGAAATGCTATTTTAGGAATGTCTTCCTTCTTCACACATGAAAATATACTTTTGATGTCAGTTTTTATCAAAAAAAACATTTGAATCCTTGTGTAATAAGACTTTCAATGTCAATTTTCCAAAAAACAGACATCTAAAGTTCAAAATGTTACCTTTTGATGTTGATTTTTAAAAATGGACATCTAAAGTCCCACTTTTAACATTAGTGGCAACAATGTCGATTAAAACTCAACATTAAAATACAAAAAAAAATGTGAAAACACTGTTTTCTACTAGTGATCCAAAATCATACTACCACTTGATCTCTTATCACATGTCATAGAATATAAATAATTAATTATAACAATTTATGATTAATTATTTAAATTAAAATAAAGAGGCATAGTGGACAAAACATTCATCATGAATCTACATCACCCCAAAAAATGCTTCCAACGATGTATGATCAACCTTTTAATAATCCTATAGCCAAGACACATGAAAGACTCATTATCCTCACCGAATTCCATCATTCTTCAGTGGAAAGATCACTGAACCCCTATCTAAAATCGAGCCCAAATAGAGGAAGAACGAAAGATAGTACCTGGAATTTCCATTGGAATGCACTAAAAACCAACCCCTATATGGGGGATCAATGGAAGGAGAATGGGGGGAGGGGAGAGGCCATCCAAATAGACTCCCCCCGACACCCCAAACCCCAAAAATCATGAGACATCACAACTCAGATAATAGAATAGATTTTCCCCAACTAAAAGACACACCCAAAACCATTCATGATGTGAACCAGGAGGTTCATGGTGTGAACACCTCCAGGTAAAGTTCCCCAACACTTTCATGATGTGAATAGATTGTGGTAGAGGGATCATCCCTTAGCCAAACCTCATTCATGATGTGAACCATGGATCATGACAAGAATAAATAGTGTAAGGGAATTTCCACTTAGTTGACCTCATTCATAGTGTGACCCTTATGAGCCATGGTGTAAACTTCTGCAGCAACTGAAATTTCAGCAGAGGGTCACCCTAACCATGCTCTAATGTTCACCTGATTACTCATACAACTAACTGGGCCACATTCCAAATCCAAAAACATCTCCTTGAGATGTTCAAAGCCTTAGATTCTTAATTTTAAACCCAATTCACATAGTGACCCTTGCACCAAAATTAAAATTAAAATTTCCACTAAATTTCACAATCTATAATGACACGGGTCATTACAAATCGATCATCGTCTATTCTTATAGATCATGACATCACCAACATACTCATCAATATTGTAGAAACTAAAACTTCATCACCCAACTGCATATGGCCATTGATTGGATCTTTATCTACTATCTAACAGCTATTTGGTGTTGATTTCCCAATTATAATTAGTGAACTCATAACTGCCCCACCAAACTGGGACTTCACATGTCAACAAAAATTTCATGATAAAAAAAGAAATTTTATCGATAACTTAATTTTTTAGACTTAGTTACCATGAAATCTGAATGAGAATTTAAAAAATGGAACTTTTTCATATTATAATGAATGATTTTAAAAATGGATTTTATCTTTTTTATTTTTTATTAATCATTGGTTGATTTTTTTATAATTTTTTAATTATCACAAATTTAATTAATTTATGCTTAATATTTTAAAAAATATATAATTATAGATAAATCTAAATTTTAAACTTATTTATTGGGAGGTTCAAAGGTTCCATTAGTCTGAATGCTAGTTGCCTAGTTTTTTTAATAGGTTTTACTTTATTAAAAAGAGGAAAAAAGGATATGGTTCCATATATTTTAAAAATTGGGTTTAGGGAGGCATGAACGATGTTCATGCTTTCTTACCTAGAAAAAAAAAGCATGAATGAGGTTCATTCTTACTAATCTCAGATAAAAATGTGCAAATCGTTTTCATGCATCCTGTACAAATTTTGTACAAGAGGCATGGATGCGGTTCACACCTCTTTATAACATTTAATTTTTTTTATTTTTTGCAATATTTTTCAATAAGTAATATTTAAAAATATATATATATATCTTTGTGACTTTTTTTGATATAATTATTAGTAATTTATTAATAAGTAATATATTTTTTAATAATTAATTGTATTATTTATTATTAATTAATAATAAATTATTATTTAATTAATATAATTAATATTATTATAACTAATATTTATTTTCTAATAATATAAACAAATTATTTTTTATTGAAAAATGTATGTACTAGTTAATAATTATATTATTTTTAATATATTACGTTGTATTATTAATTAATTAATTATATAATTAGTATTATAATATTAATTATTAATATTATTAATAATTATAGAATTCAAAATACTAAAATTATTAATATTTAATAATAAATTTAATATGATTATTTTTATACATAATATGGATAATAATACTAAGAAGTATTAATTTAATTAACAAATAGTAATTATTATTATTACTAATGTAGTTATTAATATTAATGTTTCTTAATCGTAACATTTATAAATTTTTATTTATAAATATTTGTAAAAATTTAGTTGATATAAATATTAGTAATTTATTAATAAGTAATATATCTATTAATTGTTAATTGTATTATTTATTAATAATTAATAATATATTATTTTGTTATTAATTAATTAAAAGTATAACAACTGATATTTATACATTTTTATTTAAAAATCTTTATGAAATTTTAGTTGATATAATTATTAGTAATTTATTAATAGGTAATATATTTATTAATTGTTAATTTTATTATGTATTATTAATTATTATTATATTATTATTATGTTAATATAATTAATAGTATTATAACTATTATTTATTATTTAATAATATAAATAAAATAATTTGTATTGAAAAATATATTTACTAGTTAATAATTATATTATTTTTAATATATTATGGTGTATTATTAATTAATTAATTGTATAATAAATAATTAAATATTTATTATTAATATTTTAATGGTAAATTTAATATGATAATTTATTATACATAATATGGATAACAATACTAAGAAGTCTTAATATAATTAAAAAATATTAATTATTATTACCAATATAGTTATTAATATTAATGTTTCTTAATAGTTCAGAAATGTTTGTATTAATTTCTAATTATATAAATTTTTAGTTTTATGTAGAAAAAATTAGTATATTAGTAGGTTTTAAAATAATGTACAATTAGTGATTTTAAATACATATAACATGTATCAGTTTAATATATGTCGGTGTCTCAAGTGCTCCTCTTGCCACAGCCAGATGCATGGATAATGTATCAACACCATGTATGTCGATGTCTATGCTCTAGCATACACAACTCCTATATAGAATCTTTGGCACATATATCCACATCATCATGTGTGACATGTGGTGGATCTATAGTCTCCATGCCCGTACCGTGTCCTAGCTTTAAGGATAGTGGTTGTTGACTGGAACTCTCTTCAACATGTGATGAAGATGGATATTATTTAGTGGATATCTGTGGATCGGAGGAAAATAAAGGCCGCAACACAGACCATTCAACCTCTATCCCTATAGTAAAATCTGATACACTAATAAACTATGATGTGTCAGGGGCCTCTGGATGAATAAAATGTGGTTATGGTTGTGACTATGGATATATTTGTTTATGTGCCTAATAACACTCAGTTGCAACCCCCTTCCTCCAAAGGCACCCATCCTAGGACAAAAATGAAGGAATAGAGATAATAACCCCCCCCCCCCCCCGAGTCTCGCCTCTAGTAGGCCCTGGGTTGGCGACTAACACCGAGGGCATAAAAACTCATAAATGGAAAGCATTTCCCTCTATAAAAAAATAGGACCATGAGATATGAATAATCACCCATAAGCAACTCCATTACATAATATAAAAATAAAACCAAAACCATCCCACAATGCATGTATAAAATAATTAGATACAAATAAAAGTCTCCAAAGTAAATACTAAAAAGAAAAGTTAAGGTAGCAACACAATAACTGTCTAAAGGTATGAGCTAGTAATGTCCAACACAGTCTGTGTAATCCTCCTAGAAACCTAAAGATTAGTTTATATACATAGGGTGAGTATATAAGTATACTCATTAGGGTAACCAAATTATCTTATGAACAAGTTTAAGAAGCATACTAAGGCCCCATTGAGAAAATAGCATAACCAAACATCACATAAATAGGTCAACTAACCAATCCCCATTATCACCATGGCACACTCACTAAATAACACATCCTAGTATAATAGAATGATAATAATCATATTGATAAGGGTACCCCACACTGCTTTCCCACTAACTAGCCACTCTCACACCCCAATGATGTATGTCCGGGCGCTCCCATCTCTTTCATTTAACATATCACATACCACTTCCCCACAGTATGGTCACATCACATCTCAAATAAAGACACCTTATCCATCAAATCAAATCACAACCACACATCTAGGGTAGTAGGGTATTGTGAACATGTTCCCACCTCCCACCATGCATGAACCCCACTATAAGAAATCTCATCACATCACATCTTTCCTGCAAACACCTGGGTCATCACATCATATTACCATTACTTTACTTTTAACTTCTATCCATCAGATCCAATACATAACAACCTCTCCTAGAAGAGAAATTGAAAAGAGGGGGTATATATCCATCCACCCTCAACACCAGGATGTTAGTAAAAACACCCCCATATCTGTATATAAGGGTTTCGGCACGTAGTGATCGACATGGGTGGGGTACATATAGAAATCACAAGATATATACAAAGTATATAATATCATAGAAACAATCCCAACCTATGGGTTCACAACATGGCACTAACCAACTCACAATATTACCACCAATCCTCACAACACTATCACTTTCACTACCACCAAAAAATGAACAACATTACACAACAAGGCATAAGACAGAATCCACTTTTCGTATTATTTCTATATTTTAGCCATTTTTATATTTCACATTACCAACAAAATTCATTTAAACAGACCATTTATTTTATATTTCTATCCCACTTATTTTACATTAAGCAACAACTATTTAATCCACACTTCACATTATTTTATTTAATCACTATCCATTTCCATCCCATTAACCAAACTATCCCATGCCATTTAAAATCATTATTAACCAATTTAATTACTACCTGGGAAATTATCACATCGTAACACCACACAAATAAAAAAAAACCCAACTTTTCAAGAAAAAAATCCCACACATCACCACCATTTCACAGCCACATCCACTTTCCACATAACTATTTTCTACATACCAATTCCACTTTCCACATCACACCTTCACATCACCACCCCACAAAATGACCACACCACAACACATATCACACATATTCACATACCACAACACCTTTCACATCATCACATAATATTTTCTAGGTTTATCAAGGGTTTGTTAATTAATTCCACTTCCTTATTTTTGGGGCATCACACAATCCATATATCTTGGTGAAACCAAATAATTATTAGACTATAATTTATTAACCTTTTATTCAATGAGGTGTCACAAAATTTTCACATCATGGGATTCACAGCACATATAAAATCAACAAAAATATAGGTACCCTACAAACATGATTTTCAGTGGTATAACAAGAATGGATAGTCTCAATATAAAAATATCAAAAAGATGTAAAAATATGTGAATCATTCCCTTCCCCTTCAATTTAAACTATCCATTTGATTATATTTATTAGGACAATTCAACCATATTACCATAAATAAACAATAATAAATCCCTCCTGTATGATACACAAGATGAGAAATGATAGATCCCCTACCTATAAGAAAGACATTTAACACAATTAATTCCACCAAAAATAGGGGTTGCACGCATAGGATGAAACCACTTATAGCAAGAACTCAAACCAACAACGGAAATAGGGTTCTATGACTCCAAGGGAAAGGATTTGGGAACTCTGGTCTTGAGATAAATCAATCAAGAAATAATGAAGGAAATATCTTCATTTTAAAATCAACATATATGAAATGATTGTGATTTTATATCACAGATATGATTTTAATTGACCATTAATGTTGGTCTCATTAAATTTCACATGGAAGAGACATTTAAAAGCTTCAAACTTTTAAGAATTGGAGGATATAAATATACTCATTTGAAATGGATATTAATTCCTTTAATTAAGGCTTTAAAACCATTTTACATAAAAACCATAAGAAGGGGAAAATGGAAATTTTTTGTAAAAAATGGAACTTGCAACTACTAGAATCTACCGTCAGAATATACCATCAAAATCTACCATCAGAATCTATCGTCAGAATCTACCATTAGAATCTACCATAAGAATCAACCTCTAGTATATACCACCAGTATCTACCACTAGAATCTACCACCAACATCTACCATCATAATATACCATAATAATCTACCGTTTAAATCTACCGTTGAAATATACCATCCAAATCTACCTTCAGAATCTACCTCCAGCATCTACCACCAACATCAACCGCCAACATCTAAAACCTTTGGCGCCCATAGGACTAGGAAAATGCAAGGGAAAAAGGTTCTTAGGAACCAATTCATTACATTATATACCTCTTAAATAGTTATCATCCTTGAGAATTAAACCAAACCTGGAGTGAAGGGAAAGAAAAAGGGGTGTCTGAACAATCACCCCATGAGATACCTCTCAAGAATATCCTTACAACTAAAACACTTCCACAAACCAAACACTCAAACCACAATCCTCATCTCTTTCAAATAACTACTTGAACAACCCTTTCAACCCCCATATATCCCCAAGCCAAAAACTTCCACAACAAACACTCAATAGAGCTCTAAGTACACAAATTAAAAAAAATATTTCCCATGTTGTGATATTTTATTTGGGTGGAACTAACCCACCCACATGGTTTTGATCATGTAAAAGTATATGGCATATTGATTAGGAATCAGTTTTTCCATTCTTCTTATGCATTGAATCTTTAATCACACATCATATCAATAAGGAATAAGCACATATCATATAAAATAGTAAGGTCTAAACATCACACCATAAAAAAATAATGAAAAAAAAGACAAACTCAAAAAAAAATCAAGCTATTGGGCACACATGCGTGTATCACACCCCCCAAGTACTCTCTTATAGGCCAACATGCCTCCATAACACACGAACCAAAGGAATGGTCCATCCTCATAGCACCTTCTCTCAGAGATCATGGATCTCCATTGGCTACTCCATGAATGTTTCATCGTCCTCGATATCCAACTCTCCCCAATCAATGATGTGGGAGTCATCATGAAGATACCGATGGAGCCGAGATATGTGGAAGAAGTAATGAATCTGGTCTGGTTGCAGTGGGAGTGACAACTGATAAGCTACCTCCCCAACATGCCCCAACACATCGAAATGCCTAATAAAATGGGGAAAGAGCTTACTACCCCTTCTAAACCTCTACTTCCCACATCAAGGGGAAACCTTCAGGAACACGTGGTCTCTAACATTGAACTCTAAGGGTCTCCTCCTAGGATTAGAATAAGACTTATTCTAGTACTGCACTACTTTCATCTTCTCATGAACAACATGATCCTTCTCTATCATGCTCTATACCACATCATGTCCAAGAACTATTGATTACCCAACCTTGGCCTAGAAAAATGGAGAATGACATGTCCACCCATAAAAATCCTCAAATGGGTTTATGTTAATGGATTAATGATAGTTGTTATAATAAAATTCAACCAAAGGAAAGTGATTTTCCCAAGATCTTCTGAAGTCAAAGAATCATGCTTGAAACATATCCTCCAATGATTGGATAATCCACTTTGTCTACCCATTTTTCATAGGATGTAAAGTAGTGATGAGGTGAAACTAACTGCCAAAATCATGTTTAAATCCCCGCCAAACTTGTGAAGAAAAATAAGCTTGTTGATCCATGATAATGGACCTTAGGACACCATACAGTTGCACCACATCATCCACATACCACCTCACTAAAACATCCTTAATGCTCAACTCCCTCATCACTAGGAAGTGAGCTAATTTCATCAAATAGTTTTTGATTACCCAGATAACATTATAACCTCCCTAATATTAGGGTAACCCTATGAATAATTCTATTGACATGTCAGCCCATTTTCAATCGGGGACATCCAAAGGCAACAAAAAAACTACCACGAACATGATTCTTGGACTTTACCTTCTGGAAAACTAAACACTGAGCCACAAACTCTGCCACCACCTATTTCACCTTGGGCCACCAAAACTGATTCCTAAATCCATGGTACATCTTATAAATTTTTGGGTGTACAACCCAAGTCGAGATATGAAACTCATGAAAGAATCCCTCATGCATTGCTACTTAAATAAATAGATTTACCTAAAACAACATATGATTCTGACCATCCTCCATCCATCACTCCAGATCTTTTCCATGACCAACATGATCGCATATCACCTATAACCACATCCAACTATATGAAATAATTCAAGCCAAACCACCTTCATATTACTATTCTCAAAAATAATTAGCTCCTACAGTTGGTGCACCATCTAAACCCAAATCCTAATTCCTTTATCCCAAGGCACAACAAAATTTTCACTAATCGTGATCATCAGAGTCTATAACCAGATCCAAGTGATATTTTATAGATAAACCATTCCCTTTCCATTCTATTTTCATACCACAACATGAACATGTACCTAAAACTCACCAAGGAATCTAGTAATAGATAGGTCTATTTAGCCAATGGCATGAAATATCCAAACGACCATCTAATGACTAGTATCATTTTCTCATGAACCTTCTAATGTGTGGGTCAAAATCTAGTGACCAACATGCCAATCCCCACCTTAGTATAATCCTTGTTGTTGCACCATAAAAATTAATTCTCAGTCGACATAGATAAATCCCTATCCATTTCCTGACATAACTATGGGAAAGGAAAGAAACTCACTCACTCATGAGCATAAAATTGAAACATTGACTACTCCCACTCCCTAGGAACAGTTTCCTTGGAAAACGATAAATATCAACTAAAATGAGGTTCTCTACCCTCAAACAACCAATAGTACATTTCCCTTAACATGGCTTACCTTATATTGTTCCTCTATCTCAACTCCCAAGGAGTCAATTTTGTTGAACTAGAAAATACATTTAGATAGATTAGTGCATAGCCAATGCTATCTCAGCATACTCTCGATGATGTAAAGATATTGGTCATTATCATATCTAAACTAGGAGTACACTAAGATTCCATAAATAATTATGTATCTCTCTCCTGATCCGTGCTCATATCAAAATAGGGTATAGTTTCTGTTAACCAACTCCTAACACCATGTCTCTCGACAATGTGTGTCCAAGACCAACCATGAGTTAACTACCTTCTGAAACCTGATTTATTCACAATGTCTCCTCTACCCAAAAAAGATATTTACTATATTATCACAACTCCTGAGAAACCAATCCCATAGAATTTATTTTAAACCATCGGTCCTCGGTTCGCACACAACAACTCACCACTATATGATTTCAATGGTACCACACGTAACATACATGTACCATTATCACTCGAATCATACACATGTGAGTCTAAATTCATAAGGATAATCTAATTGATCTACTTGGAACATTAGTTTTATTAAAATAGATGATCCCTTAGAACTACTCTACAAAATAAAGCACATAAACCATGCCATGATTTATTCTAATACTACCCATTACCTGGAATCGTTACAGTCATGAGTGTCTACCTGTGCTCTGACTATATTAGTATCCATAGAATAACAGGGCCAGGAACCCAATAATTATTTCCCATCAAAGCTAGTCTCGATACCCAAGCACCTTAGGTGCCTCCTCAGAAATTGAAGGCAGCATAATTCCTATATTGAAAAACCCGAGTACCTCTCATGCATCAATCTCAACAAGAACATACAATCAGGATCACTGCCTATAATGGAATTCATAAACCCATTCTAATCCCTCACATAGGTTGACACCAATAAAACCAACATCAAATTATAAGGGTATAAGTCACAACTAAGGGCCTCTAAGTCTCCCACCTAGCCTTACTGATCAAGTCTCATAATAGGGTAACTAGGTCCAACCACCTAGCCCAAAATTCAAACCTCTCCAAGGTCACATCTCATAGAGGATTATCTACACACCCATCTCAACTCAAGGAATATAACCTACCTACCTACCCTATATAAGGGAGATAAATATAACATTGACCTATGAGGTTCAAAACCTATTAGCATCAGCCTACCATGGCCCTGATTTTCTCTGATCATCCTCATAAGGACTGCTCTCTAAAGGGTCATGATGTAAAAATATAAGAGAATAGTGAACTGACACTCATTAGGAATATATATATGGTAATACCCCCTCAACATTCCAAATCACTATAATTTTTTAGGTATCTATCGGAATTGTAAAAAGTGACCCAACTATATCACCTAAAATGAAGGTATCAACTGTCGACTACGAGGGTCAACAGTATGCACACAACATCATCTCAATGATCCATTACATATCATAAGCATGTGATTCGGTTAAGTAGAATTTCATTTTAGGATATATGGGAAAACACTGTATAGGTTGTTACTAACACTTTAAATAACTGAAACTAAGAAATAATTCCCCACAAGGGGTCCAACACATGGGCACTGTGTGACATATCAACCTATGAGGGTCATTGCACCTCCCATGCATGAGTATTGAGTCATCGACCGCACTATCAAATGGATCATCATAGATCCACAAGACCCACCATCATAAGGTAATATATATATATATATATATATATATATATATATGTCAATCCAATTGATTAGAATTTCACCAAGAACTTATACGAGAAAACAACATTTAGGTTGTTGCAGACACTTTAAACAATATTCCTCTATTGTCAATAATAATCAAACACTATCATGCCGATAATATATGGACCCTATGTGATAAATATAACACATGATATGGATCTTACCATTTTCTACCAAGAGTAAAAATAAATCACTAGTCTCTCACCAATGGGTTGAGATCCATAAATCCAAAACAAATCATAAACACCTTATAACATGTGTGTCACTAAAAGAAAAAATTGTTGGATTTTCTTTCCTAGGACAAACTTTTTTCACTTTGATTATATGTATATTTGATGTATTGAATATGAATTAAACACCTTATTACATATTTTTCATTGTTCTACATGGATTTAATGTAATAATATCCTAGATTATTTTTCTCATTGATAAGGTTATAGCAGTTCCCCATTATGATGAGAACCTTAAAGTGATTTGAAAATATTCTTAATATAGTTCTGAAATTGGATAATGTACTATGATGGGACACATAGTATTTAGACTGTCAGCTACGAGTACTCGTAATCAGATGAGGCTTCTTCTCATGAAGTTTGCACTTAGTAATCTCTAAGATGAGAAATTATGTGAATGGACCTACCAGTATGAACTTTTCATGTTTTGGTGTCATTTAATAGTTCTATCTATGAGTTTATAAAATAGTCCTTTGACTTTAATATTATAAATAATGAATTCCATGACTCATGCACTTAGATTTACTGATGAAAACCATGTCAGGATATGTTCATGGTGAGGTAGGGTACATTGGGTGCATCATGATTAACGTTTCATTAATGGATAAGTCAAGGAAGGATTTTTCCCTTCCATCTTTATGGAAGCTGATATCTCGACCCTTTGATTAGAATATAACCCTTTCCCCAAATTTAATGGCCATGGTGTAACGACATGTTTATTCTATTTATTCAAAAAAAGACGTATCAAGAATATAGTTTAGTGACACATATGTGAAACCTACTTGATGAGATATTATGGAAAAGGGATTATATTACACAATGAGTGTTCGTATGTGGTTATTGTCATTGAAACATTAAGTTCTTTCTCTTGGATTTATTGACCCATTTCTAGATAGTAATCTTGGACTTTTGGCAAGACCGCCTAATTCCAATGAGAAAGAATCCTAGAGGTTCGCACACTAAGTATTTTCATTGATCTTGATTAAATTATATTTGAAATTAATTAATGGAATAAATATTATTATCAATAATGAGGAATAATTTTACTCAATTTTTATTAATCGCATAAATTAAATAAATATTTATTCACTGGATTATGAATAAAATATATTTATTTATTTTATTTTATATTTAATAAATATGTATTTAATGGTTTATAAATAAAATATTTATTTAATAGAATAAAATATTTTTTTCGGGTATTCAATAAATGCAAGAGAAGTTTTAACGGATCAAGAGAAATTCTGGTGATAGATATTAATTAATAATTTAGTTAAATAATACTTGTTATTGTGCAAGTTGGCATGCACCACAAAATAATATTATTATTATTTTATTATGTGAAATGGGGTTTAATAAAGGATATTATATTATTTAATGGTTGGCATGCATTAAATAATTATTTTAACCCAAACCATGGCTTTATGAATAAATGTTTATGTCTATTGTGTAGAGCATCGATCAGTGCAATCGAAATAGAGAATTGTTTCACACAGTGAATTATCTCTCGACTCCCCCTTCTCTCTTCCTCTCAAAAATGAGAAGCACAATAGATATTTTTTCAAGACCAAATAATGAGCAGTCAATAACAAACAACGCAAGATATTAATTTCACCGCACTAGAACCTGGAGATCGAGTGACGTTGCTCAGAGATCATAAGAGTATGCATGGATTTCCTCTACAGGCATTCTATCATTGGATCCTCACAACACAATGAAGGCAATTTGAAATTGTATTTAGGATGATCAAAATTCATCAATGAAGAAATATCCTAAACCCAGGTATTCATTTCTTAAAATATTAAATAAATAAATTATAAATTTTATGTGCAAGATCCTCACTCATGGTTTTAAGTAATGACAATTAAAAGAAATTTTAATATATATCCCACCAACCCACGCTTCCGCTATACTCGAAACCAATAAGTGGTATCAAATGGGACATGTTTAAATTTATAATTACTTATTTGATTGTTGATCTATACATAATTGTGGTTAGATTTTAATTTCAAGTTATTCATTCTTTAATTCAATTTAAATTAACATGCTTTTATATATTAATCATGATTCGTTTAGTGTTTCATTTTCTTTATGGTTTAAGGACATATGAAGAACAACCGGAGATTCCATCAGGAAACTGCCAATTTTTTGTTGGTAAGACAGGGTTAAATGGAGTGTACTCGGAAGTACATGTTGTGTACCCTAGTGCACTGTATCTAGATGCACCAAGGGATACAGGGCATGCCACATAGTAATTACATGCGGTGTATGCCGCATGTTGACTATCCAACCTAGCACATGGTTTTAGGATTACACTGTGTGTAATGGTGTACATGTCGTGTAGTCTACATGGGTTAGTGGTGTAAATTACATAATCCATGTGGTCATTATACATAGTCACAACCATGTGAGACTGAAAACCTAAAGAATTTATGATATACACAGAATGTATACAGTGTACACAATATGTAGTTCATAAATTTCTACATCTGAAACACATGTTGAAGACTTAGGCATGCATCCTGGACACATGGATAGATAAAAACATGATGTGTAGCTGGTCTATACATGTTGTCTAGTCCAATAGAGGTACATACCACAAACCTAGGCTTATACCCTGAATACACCATAACCGAGATACATGGTGTGTAGATGGTTTTTCCACACTATGTAGTCTCTCATTAAATGACAGAATTAAAAAATTACATTAAATTGAAAATTGCAGTATTAAAACCTTATTTTATTCATTGGAACACCAATGTGTGTTTGAAAATTTAATAATGGTTTTAAAGAATATTAAATAATAAATTAATTTATTGTAATTAATATATAATTATTGGTTTTTCTATTTATTTTCCATGAATGCTATAAATGATGGGTATCTCCAATTAATTTTAGATAATCATTAAGATGAAGGGGAATTAATTAATTAATTAATGCAAGCGCTTGAATCTTAATAATAAAGAATGAATAGAGAAATAAATTCTAGCCAATTAATTTTTCTATTCATTACATGTATGATCATTCATGAGATTGACCCAGACCTGTGTATGTGCTGGATATTTTAATTTAATTTATTGAATGTGTTTTCATTTATTTATTATTAAGTTAAATATGATGGAATGTGAGAAATATCTCCCTCTATTATTATCTAGGACCTACGTGTCCAAGGATATTTATGTAATCCCATTTTAATCAATTCTTTGGTTCCCCTCACCTGTGTGTGAGTCATAAACACGCTTAATTAATAGAGTATCCCAAGGAACATACTGAAAGTTCAAGATAAAACCAATATGCTACCAACTCAAGTGATACATAGGCGGACAGGTGGAATATTTTAACTCATGACATGACCAAAAATTGGATTTATTTCCCCTAGGTCAAAGGTTGATTTAATGTCATCTCATTAAATCAACTATTAGATAAAGATCATGAATGGTCCATTTAATTAATTATTTATTTATATCTATGAAATTATTTATTTTATAGACATAAGGCTACGATCATATAAATAAATAAATTAATGTGTAAAGAAAAAAATTAAATAAATGAATTATGTGTAAATGTTTTATCCATCATGGTTAATTAGTAAAGGAAAATATACTTAATATTAACAAGACATGTGAAGGATAAAACAAGATAAAAATATATTCATAATTAATTAAAATCCCTCAATTAAATATTAAGTCAGGCTTGGCCTTCCATTACTTTATTTGGAATGAAATCCTTGAAACTAAGTGTTTGACCAACCCTTATTCGGAAACATACTTTTAATGTAGAGTTCTTATGAAGGTTATGGGTTGACATAACCATCTTAAATCAAGAGAAGTATCCCTTAATAAAATTGATGTAACTTGGAGGAATGTGTTGAGGAAGTCCAAGTTAGGGTTTCAGGATAGGGGAGTCCACTCAATGGATCAAGGAGTATCAAGCCCACAGTTAGCAAAGACCGTCCTGCATAAATATCTTCAAGTATCTTGGACAACCCTCTTTGGGGTAATGAAAAGGGGCATATAGATCCTTGCCACTAGAATTTCATAGCAACTTGAAATTCCAAGTTCTATTGTGAGGGATATTGGGAATTGATAAAAATAGTTAGAGATTTAATAAAAATTAATAAAATCAAATTAATTTATTATTTCTCATATAATTTTTAATCAATAAAAGTACTAATAATCTACTCTTTTAATTATAGAATAAAATTTAAATCTCATCATCCACATTATCCATATGATCAATATTGGATAAATACAACATTCTCGATAGAAATAACTTCCAAGAGTGGTTTATACACCTTTGAATTGTACTACACCATGAATGGAAATCTTACGTTCTAAATAAGTGAATGATGAAGAATTCTCGGTCTATGAAAAACATTTGAGTGATGCGGTCGATGTTCAATGTTTTATGCCTTCATCTATGTATAATAATCTTTTGAATTCTCATGAAAACATGGATGTGTATATCATGCTTGAGCACCACCATGGTCTTTACTAAGATAGAATTAGATAGGAGCGATTTGAGATATCTAAGGCACTCTTTCAGATAAATCTTAGAGAGGGTTCCCCAGCTAGTCCTCTCATATCCAATCTCATTGGATATATTGATCACCTAGTGGTTCTAGGGTTTAAAATATTATTCCATCACCACCTCATTGCTTCTCAAAAAAATTAAAAATTTTAATATTAAAAACATTAAGAAGTCTCTACCAGATCTTCTTACTCTCCTTCACCAAGTATATAAGGATATGAAGTGAGAAAATACTTTCTTCCTTATGGTGGAAAAATGGAAAGGTAAAGTGAAGAGATTTAAGACCAAATATTCTTCATGACCTTCCAAAAAGAATAATATCAAGATTAAATCAAGGGAACAAGATTCTTTTTTTCACATGTGGAAAGAAGGGCCACTAGAAGAAAAAATGAACCCATACAAAGAAGTAAGGGGAAGCTTCGGGTGAATTTATTATCGAGTGAAATTTATCTATTTCTATAAATTGGGTATTAGATATAGATTTATGTGCTCACATATGTATTCAAATACAGGAACCAAATAGATTTAGAAATATTGACCGAGGGGAGGTAGATCTATGAGTAGCCAATAGAGATAAACTTACTGTTGTAGTTATCGGTGACTACCATCTCACATTTCCAACTGGGATGATCTTGGTTTTAAAGATATTCTATTATGTTCCTTTAGTTACCAAAAAAATTATATATGTATCCAAACTAGATATAGATGGTTTTATATTCAAATTTGGAACTAAATGTTTCTTCTTTTATAAAGATAGAATTTTTATGGTAAGACACAATTAAATAATGGTCATTATGTGTTGGACTATACAAACCAAGTAATGTAAATAGATAATGAAACAACCTCACATGACTCATACCACACCCAAATTTTTCCTCACTGACTAGGTCTTGTAAATGAAAATTTTCGACTAAACTACATCAAGATGGATATATAGATTCTTTTTAACTAAAACCACTTGGTGTATGTCATGCATGTTGACAAGGTAAAATGACCAAATCCCCATTTAGTGGGAAAGGTTAAAGGGATAAAGATATTCTTGAATTATTTCATACTATTGTGTGTGGACCATTTCATATTGAAGTAAGGGGTGGGTACTCATACTTAATAACTTTTATTGATGATTTTAGTAGATATGGATATGTCTACTTAATGATTTATAGGTTGGATTCTTTTGAAAAGTTCAAGGAATAAAAAAATAAATTTTAGAACCATCTTGGTAAGAATATTGAAAAACTCTGCTTAGACCATATTGGAGAATATCTTAATCAAGACTTCATAGATTATTTATGGGAGTTCGGGATACTATCTCAACTCATTCCTCCTTATACACATCAATGGAATAGTGTAATTAAAAGGAGTAATTTTACCTTATTGAATATGGTGAGATCAATGATGATTCATGTGAGTCTTCCATTATCCTTTTGGAGATACTCGTTACAAAAAACAACACAAATACTAAACCAAGTTCCAACTAATGTGGAAACTGGTATACCATACCAATTATGGAATGGAAAGAAACTAGTGTTATCATACTTACTTGTGTGGGGTTGTGAAGCATTTTTTAAGGACTCTTCAGGTAAAAAACTTTCACCTCGAGGCATAAACTATACCTTTATGGGATATTATTAAGAAATAAGATGATATTACCAATACAACCATTCATATAAAAATTTTATAGTGGAAAGACATGCCATATTAATTTGGAGGGAGAATATCCTTAAAAGATATACTGGGAAAAATATAGACCTAGATGAAGTAAAGGCTCAAGGTATACAAGACTCAGTATAGAAATAGATTCCACAAATACCCATGGAAGAAGAAACTGTTTTGGAGACACAGGTACTGTATATGAGTAAAAGAGAGGTTAGAGAACTAGAACGTTATGGTTTTCTAGTCACCAAGGATGGTGACTCAATATTAGTTAATAATAATAATCCTATAACCTATAAGGAAGTAGTATGTGGCACAAATGTTTCCAAGTGTAAAGAAGTTATTAATTTTTAAATGGATTACATGTACCAAGACAAGTCTGGATTTTGGTAGATCCTCCATTGCATGTAAAGATCATTGGTTGAAAATGGGTATTAAATAAAAAACTAGACTTGAAAGGATAAGTTAGTACCTATAAAGGACAACTAGTTTCAAAAGGGTTTAAAAAACATCAAGGAATTGACTACAATGAAACCTTTTTACTAGTTGTAATGCTAAAATATATCAGAATTCTACTTTACATTATAGCTTACCATGACTATGAGATTTGGAAAATGGATGTAAAAATATCCTTCCTTAATGATAACCTTTAGGAATATGTATATATAATACAACCTAAAGGGTTTGTGACTCCAAAGGATGTCAATAAGATATTACAGTTGTGAAAATTCACTTATATATTAAAGAAATAATCTCGGTTATAGAACACTCATTTTGATGAATCAATAATTGAATTTTGTTTAATAAATAATGAGTGTGATCCTTATGTCTACAAATGGTTTAGTGGAAGTGAATTAATTTTCTTAATAATATATGTCGATGAAATATTACTCATTGGAAATCAAATATGATGATTACAGTTTATTAATGCATGGTTGAATAAATTATTATCTATAAAGGACTTTGGTGAGGCATTGTGTATTCTTGGGATCAAGATCTATCCTGGTAGATCCAATAGGTTTCTCAACCTAAGTCAGAGTAAATACATTGACAAGATATTAAATAGATTTGGTATGGAATAATCTAAGTGGGGACTATTTCCAACATCATGTGGGATTCATCTTTCTAGGAAAAGGTGTCCTCAGACACATGAGTAAAGAAATAAAATGTAAAGGATTCAATATGCATCATTGATTGGGTCAACCATGTATGTTATGTTATATACTAGTCTATATTCTACCTATGAATTAAGTGTAGTGTAAGGATATCAAGTTGATCTAGGTGACCCCCACTGGATGGAAGTCAAGACTATCCTTAAGTATCTGATGCATACTAAGGATATATTACAAGTTTATAGAGGAGATGAGGAACTTTTCATTAGAGTATATACATATACTAGTTTCCAAACCGATCAAGATGACATGAAGTCATAAACAGGATACATCTTTACTTTGAATGGAGGTTTTTTGAGATGGAAGATCTAAAAGCAAGCTATGGTCACAGAATCTACATTAAACTCTAAGTATATTTTAGCTTTTGTGGTAGCTAGAGTAGTAGTATGGATATGAAACTTCATCCAAGAGCTTGATGTGGTAACTAATAGTAAAGATCCTATCACACTCTACTGTAATAATACTACAATGATGGATCTTATAAAAGAGCCAAGGTCACATCAATAGAAGAGGTGCATACTTTGAAAGTATCATATCTTGAGGGGTTTTCCTCATATAGTTGAGGTTGTAGTGAGAAATATTTCCATGTAATAAAATTTGAGGACCCCTTGACTAAATCCTTGACTCGGTAGAAACATGATTATCATGTGAGGTCTAGCGGACTGAAATTCATAGGCATAAGGCTCTAGTCCAGGTGTGATTTTGTTGGAGTTGGTGTTCTAGGACTGACTGTTTTTACTTTTATTACATGTATATTCAATTTATTGAATATTAATTAAACACCTTATTATATATTGTTCATTATTTTTCAGGGATTTAATGTAATAATGTCCTAAATTATTTATCGTAGTGATAAGTTCATAGCAATTCCCCGCTAGGATGAGAACCTTGAATTGTTATGACAATATTCTTAATATTGTTCTATGGTTGGATAATGTTCTATTATTGGACATATAGTATTTATACATTCATGTGAGAATAATCATAAGTGGATGATTCTTCTTCTCAGGAATTTTCACTTGGTAATCTCCAAGGTGGGAGATTATGAGAATTGACCTGTCAGAAGGAATTCTACATGTTTTAGTGCCATTGGATATCCCTATCTTTGAGCATATGTAATGGTCCTTAGAATTTAAGATTATCATTAATTCACATCATGACTCGCATGCTTATATTTTCTAACAAAAACTATGATGATATATGTTCGTAGTGAGGTAGGGTAAGTTGGGTGTGTCATGATTAACATGTCATTAATGGATAAGTTGAAAAAGGATTTATCCCTTCCATATTTATGGAAGCTGATATCTCAACCCTTTGTTTAGAATAAAATCCTCTCCCTAAATTCTATGTTCATGGTGTAACAATGTGTTTATTCCAGATTTTCAAAGAAATATGTATCAAGCATGTAGTTTAGTGACATAGATGTACAACATGATTTATGAGATATTTGGATAAAGTAATTCTATTACACAATGTTCATTCATATGTGGTTGTCTTCATTGAAACATTAAGTTCTTTATCTTGGGTGCCTTGAACCTTTACTAGACAATAATATTGGACTTTACAAAAGCCTTCCTAATTCCAATGAGAAATAATCATATAGGGTCACACACTAAGTGTTTTCGTTGATATTGATTAAATTCTATTTTAATTTAATTAATGAAATAAATATTATTCTCAATACTGAGGAATAATTTTATTCAAGTTTTATTGATCACATAAATTAAATAAATATTTATTCACCAAATTGTAAATAAAATTTATTTATTTATTTTATTGAATATTTAATAAATATTTATTTACTAGTTTTTGAATAAAATATTTATTTAAGAGAATAAAATATTTTATTTAGATATTCAATAAATGCTAGAAGAGTTTGAATGGACCAAGACCGAGTCTAGTGACAAATATTAATTAACAAGTCAGTTAAATAATATTTGTTATTGCGCAAGTTGGTGAGCACCACAAAATAATATTATTATTATTTTATTATATTGAATGGGGTTTATTAATGGTTATTATATTATTTAATAGTTAGTATGTATTAAATAATTATTTTAACCTAAACCTTGGCTCTATAAATAGATGGTTACTTCTATTGTGGTAATAAACAAAGTGCATAAGTAGTAAATATAAACAAGGATGTAATAATAAATTAAATGTAGTGAAGTCCTGAACAACCATGTCACACATAAATCATTGATATCCCACTAGGTTGATCACATATATATAAATAACGGAAATAAATAAAAGTACAAGGCTCTAATAACAACTCTAGTATGAGACACATATTTTATCTCTACATACACATTCAAGTCATCATTCTTGATCAGTCCCAAGCCTTATCTCATTATGTGCCTGCAACCAAGTGAGTATATGCTTGGGTACCCCAGTGTAATGGCATCCCAAACTGGGTGTGAGTACAGAACTTAGTAGGGAACCACCAAAGCGGTCCCATACATAGCTAGTAATATGTAGTGTATGTATATGTTATCTACTCATCATTATAATAATAATAATAATAACAACAACAACTAAAAGTAGAGAATAACTAAACAAAAAAATTCAAACAAGGCATGCTCATGGAATGTTCTCAAACTAGATGAGACACAAATGGAATTATTTGTCATCATATATATATATATGAGTATATATGAGTAAGTCACTAAATAATATAAATAAAACAAGTCCATATCCAATCCTTGGGTCTGTGATCCTGATCGTATGGACATCCTGTGAATAATGGATTGTGTTGGATGTCATGCCACTCAAGTTTTGTATAATTAAGTCAATTCTCAGGTTTATAGTCTCGATCGACAAAACCCACTTCATATAACACCAAAAATATCTTTGAACAATCTAGATCACCATTGGTGGATACATATCCTAACCTCAGGATCCCTTGTACTCAATTCCAATCACCGTGTTTAAGGATCCAATTAATATCTAGAAATCTTATAAATAGGTCACTAAGATTAATGTAAAACCACTAAAGTCATGTGTAATATAGTTTTATGTCAGATTCATAGGTCCCAATCCATAGGCAATCACAACATTAAAACTTGGATGATTTCTAAGGGGAGTGAACCTTAGGCGATATCGCATAATACTCTCTAGATCCAAGATAACACTTGGAATCCATTCGATTACCAGCTTAGTAGCCTTATTCCCAAATAGATTTTGGTAATGTAGTAGTGGTGTGTCTACCTAAACTTGGGTGGTATCCTAGGCATAATTTGAAAATATCAACATCAATACTCAATGATTTCAAATGCATCCATATATTAGGGAAAGTGCGCCCACCCATCAACCTCTATAAATACCCTAGATCCAAGTGGATAGGAATCCATAGGGTGACACTAGTTAGAGGGATTCTCTGATAGACTCGGCATCAACCTCTAAAAATACCTATGCAGGGATGAATCCTGGTGAAAATAGGTATTCTGAAAATAATATTCATCAACAAGAAATCCCATGATTCGAATCCAGTAAGTGCATATGGTAATCCTCAACATAGCATCATTCAATGTCTGGCTCATCATCCAAGTAATAGGAAGCACCACTGGAAATCATATATGCATTAACAGTGAGAAAGTGAATACATAAATAAAAGAGTGAGGGTAGGTTAATGCCTAAACCTAATCACCACTACAATATCCTTAAGGTATTATATGTTCGGTATGGGTTCTAGGTGCCACCCACTACCATCACTACTCAAACCCATGACATACTAGATTAGGGTAGGTCAGAAATTGGGGAACCCACTGTGTTCCCAAGTTCAGTGCTTGGGAAAGGTATCCTACTTAGGACCCTTGAGGTTCTCATGAAGATATAGACATCCCTCATAGAGACCTCTAAGTCAACACATAAGTAAAGGCATCCCTATTAGGACTCTCATAAGGAGTAATCAAGCAGAGGAATCCTATATGGGATTCTCCATGTCAGATAATAAGTGGAGGCATCCCATAGGGGATCCATCTCAATGATAGTCTATAGTAAAAGTATTAATCTAGTCTACAGGGGTGGTTAGTGACCCTGGAATTCATCTGTTTAACCTAAAATTTTGATTTAATTTAAAAAGTTCATTAGAATAAGTCTAAATAGAGGGAGTTTCCCTCCAATTAAAGTGAAATCATACACATAATACCATAAAAATGCATAAATACTTTCGGGTAGTTATAACATGATTCCTAACTTTATGAAGCTTCTAATCATCTATACACAACTCACAATAGTTTTGTCCAATATCTACATGGGTCATCCAAGATCGACCACGTCTATCCAAGCCACTTCATCTTCCAAGATTCAACCTAACATTGGATAGATCAATAATGGAAGAAAATATCAATTTCAATATTAAACAAATAATTATAAAGTTAAAATCCAAAAAGGAATAATAGTTGATAACTCACCAAGCACTCTTTGCTCAATGTAAATTTAAGAAACCACTTACAGAAGGTCTATCGGGTATCCCCAACACAATTCCTGGGAAAATTACTAACCAATAGTGTCAACACACTTATTAAAATAATTTAATTGAGGTTTTAAATCTTTATAAACTCACCATGGTGACATACCTTACTGAAATAGATTGCAGTGAAGCACAGACGACCTCTTAGGTCACTCTTTTCTTGGGAAAAGTGGAACCCCTAGCACTGTTATCAGATTCCACCATACTCTGATGGAATCTAGACCCAAATACATAATCGGTGGAACCAAATTTAGATAAAGAAGAGAAATAAAAGAATGTAGGATAACATATTTGAATACTTACCTCAAGGCTTCCAATTCATCTAACGACATCCAATCCCAACCAAGAATGGGGAAGAACTCCCATGGAGGAAGGGAAAAGGATGGTAGCACATGCAAGGGAGCTCCTATGTGAAATGAGGAAGAAAAGGGGGTAAATCCCTTTAAGGGTGGGAAAAGGAAAAGGGGTAATTTTACCCTTCTTAATGAGCTCATAGTTTGGTCACACGGTTTTCCAAACCATGTGCCAATCGCAAAACATGTCTGCAATAAATTGTAAACACCCACACGGTTTTCCCTAGCTTGCTGAATGGTTTGAACTAACCATGTTCTAACCGTGTTACCAATACTCCACCTTTTAAAAACTTTTATTTCTGGCATAAAACCCCCTGGACACTTCCAAAATCTCTGAGATAAATTTCAATCCTTACTCCATGTCTAAAAATATCACTTTGAGTTATTCCAACCTTCAAATTACCATTCCAAATATCATATCAATATTTGACCAGTCCATTAGTTGAAAATTAAATTTCCTTCTGAAATTTCCAACTCAAAAAATATGGGATCATACATACCTTTCCTTTTCTAGTGGGGGAATAAATTATATGGGGATTTGGCACTATAATGTCTAAAATTCTTTAGATGCATGATGTCATTGAGGTGTGTTTTGATCAACTCATTGATTCAAAGCTTTTTATTCTGATTCAGATGATAGTTTCTAGGAAGGTTAGTTAGTTGGGTATGTTCAGTAAATGTTGATCTTGAATCATGTTCTTATGATCATCACCTTTTTCTAAACCCTGGTTTCCTCTATTGATTAATGGATAATTCATTTTCCCTTGGGACCTTGGTTATCTATGAGTACAGGAGACTATATTTTATCAAAAGGGGATAGTTGAAGTAATATTTAGTATAGAAGGAAGTGTGCGATGAACTTTTTTGGTTCACATAAGGATATATTTTCTTTCACAGATATTTTATAGGTTTTAGTTATCTATTGATTCCATGTATAACCCTATTAGGAGCCTCGTACCATCATTTGTGTCAATTTCTAGTTTTCCAAGTTTTTTTTTCATTATTTATCAGAATTGTTAGTAAATGATCATGTGTTCTTCACGTATTATTGAGGTTTAAAGAGTTGTCACATGGTTAAGTGAAAGAAGTTATATTTTCTATGGGTGAGACCACTCTATTTTCTTGAATGTATCATTGGGTTTGTTTGTTGGGATCATTTCTTTCTTGATTCAATGTAGTGCATGTTGTTCTCTTATCTCGTTATGGTCAGAGTGTGAGTTGGGTTTCAGTTACATATTATTTATGATCATATTGCCCTTAAGTTGAAGGTTTCAATCGGTTCTCATTATCTTTTTCATCCTAGTATTGTCATGATATACTCATTTTAGGTCAACACATACCATTGAGATGTCTATTTTTCTATCATCGATGAATCATCAAGGAATGTAAGAGGTGGAATACCATTATATTGAACCAATGGTTTAACCCTATGTCTTGACATTGCTAATTTATAGATTATTAAAAATGTAAATACCAATGGTGGGGAGAATTTAAGACCCTTTTTTTGAAGATTTACTAGTTTTATAACAATTTTTAAGTTACTAAAAGGTTGGTGTTGGTTTTAGGAAGTTCTAGATTCTTTTCAGAAGTTTTGGAGGCCTTATGGACGACACACTATTAATGAATGGTTATGTGAAACCATGTAGATCTCTTAGGTAACTCTGTAGAAGTGTTTGGGGTGTTTGTGAAGGTACACGGTTGGTGCTTGGTTTGTAAAAACCATGTATTAACCTTGAAACTCTTTATATTTTCTTGTAGTGTTGATTTGCATGGATTACGCAATATTTTCCAAACCATGCACATCATTAAAGTGTTCTAAAAAATTATTTTTATCTGGTATTTTACCCTAAAACACTAATTATTTATATTGTGGTTAGGTATATAGAACTAGAGGGTTCCTTTGGGTGATTTCAGTGATTCTTTTCCTTCCAGATCTTTTTCTCTTGGATTCTTGGAGGGTTCAAACTAAGAATCAAAGGTGAGTCCTTTTATTCTTAGTTTCCTCATTTATCCTCTCATATTTTTCTTAGGGGAACCCTATTTTAGTTATTAAATTCCTAGATCTAGTGGTTAGGGTATGTTTTGATGGGTTTTTTGTTAGTTTCTTCATAGGAGGATTGCTGGAGCTCGGATCTGTGAAGGTACGATGTGATTTCATCTTGGTGACTTGGTTCTATATATGTGGATTCTATCTATATATCCACTTTATACTAGAACTTTAAGGATTTTATTTATAAATTAAATACTTTTATTTTTTATGGAAACCCTTATTGAATTTTTTTTTTAGAAAACCTTTTATGTTTTATGGATTTAAAACTATGAGATTGTGGGTGCCACCCAAAATGTGTTTGACTAAATGCTAAAAAAGAAAATTGTTTTCTTTATAAAATTTTGGTTGTAAGATTTTGGTATAAACATGTTTGGAGTGAGTTCATGTTGTATATACATGGGGAGTTGTTGGTTTTTATTTGGATTCTTATTTTAAGGGGGTGCATTTTTGCACAACCAAGTGACGACTTGAGTCTAGAAGGATGGATTTTCCCCTCACAAGTTAGGATTGTTCAAAGGAAGGATTCATGCATGGGTGTGTGAGTTATAGATTGGGTATACCTTGTGTAAATTATTATTTACACCACTTGTTTAGATGTAATTTTAGTAAAACCTAATTGATATTATTACATACTACTTTTATATAAAACTATTAGATAACTTATTCTTATCCTAGTGGTGTGTGTGGAAAGTATTAGGGATTGACTGCTGAGTCAATATACTAAACCCCTGGATATTCCCCTTTTTGTGTGTTTAGGTGCTTTATATCATGATACAGGAAAGGGAAATATTTTAAACTTCACTAGTGAAGTTTCATGATGTTGTAGTCATGTTATTTTGAATATTGTGTTATATTAGTTTACTTTAATACATCATATAATGTCTCATCATTATTGTCTGGTGTAGGTTATTTTTTTATGGGAAAGACTTCCCCCAAATTTTAGTAAAGGCCTTAGCATTTATTTCTAGCCTTTGGTGTTCAAGGGGAATCATGTAAGGTTAGTGGAATCTTGTTCCTACCCAATCCAATGGGTTGGGGTTGGGATGTTACACGTGAGGTTAATAAGTAACCCCCCATATGAACCTTCATACTTTGATACCTTACTAATGATAGTCCTAAGGTTGAGCTAATCAAAGGGTGGTTAGGTATGTTTTTGGTCATGTGGTAGGTTTTTATTGATCAAGATGAGATGTATCCTTTTGTATAAAGGTTATGACATTTAGTCCCTCAATTAATAAATACTAATTAAGTGTATGGTCATACCTAAATAAGTGCCATGTGATGTGCTTATTTATTTGGGTGTGTAGTGTGTAATATACACATCTACTTTGATGAATGGCATGTGATGTGTTTAGATGTATTATTAAGTTTTAATCTGATAATCAAGAATATATTAGAAACTATACTATATTGGTATGTTTCATATCTCATGTCCACTAAATGTCCTAGATGAAGGGATTATATGATATGTATGGTGTATGAGATACATCTAGTGGATATAGGTATGGAGATACATGTGTTTTGGGGAGATCACTATTATTGATGTTTTTCTATTTTTTTCCCTTACTTGTAATTATGAATTAGATAATTCATAATTATAGTCAATGTTGCAAAGGCCCATGGGGTTAAACATAGTGGTTGTGTGAATAATGATAAATTTAGTTACAAAGTGTCTATATAAAATCATCGAGAGCATAATGATAGCTTCACCAAAAGGTTTTTTGGAGGATATAAACAAAGAGTTTTGGATATAGTTTCATATATTGTTATGTATGATGTGATATGTAGTGAAAATGAGTTAAGATTGTGATGATTTAGTGTAATTGTGTGGTTGATAGAAATATTTGTTGAAGTGAAACCATGGTGTGATGATATTCACCACATCATAGTGTACTCTAAAGGAAATAATGGCATTGTGTGAAGTTACTATGTCATGGTTTGATTTTATATGGGAAAAAAAGTTTATTTATGTGATAACACATGATTTTGACTATCATTCACATAAACTATCTTTGTATTAGGTTAATCTTCATTAAGATGGATTGTAAATTAGTTTAAAACATTCATATTAATTTTTTAAATTTTAAACAATTGACTAAAGGTTGAAACACATGTTATAAGAATTCATAAAAAAATTAAAACTTTTGTTAAATTTTTTAATAATGGTTGAAAGTTTATGAATCATTTTAAAGTCCAAGGAGTATCCCTGAAGGTCTATATAAAACGGGTCAAACCTTATGCAATTTTTGTGAATGTGGAGTGGTCATTATGTAACTCCTTTGAGTCACAACTCTCATTCCTCTCTTCTATTAAACTCTAGGGTTCTATCTGATTGTGAGTAAGAGATAAATACTTATCAAATGTTATATGATTCACTCAACTCCTGTGATATCCTAATAAAAAGTGTTTGTTTATTTCTTCAAAGGGATCTCTATCAAACTTGTGTAAAAGAGTTTAGTAGGTTCAACTTCAAATATTAAGTAATACATGTTCTTCATTTATGTTTTATCCAATTCAAATGAATGGGATCGATCTTATGGTAATTTTTTTAGAATTTATTTTTTTCATGTCTATAAAAGTTTTGTTGCCAATAAAATCCAATATTTCCAGCATGTGTATCAAAATATTTATAAAATATTCATGTAACACCCCATCCCATGGACCACTCAATGGTGCCCCAGGATAGAGAGCTATGAGACCTCAGGCGTGCCTCCCCATATGCTAGAGGATTTCGACTAGCGGTGAGGGATTAATTCATACAATGTGGAGAATATGCCCACAAATAATAGTCATACAATAATGTAAAATAATCAAACATCCACAACACATAATCGAAGTACACATAAATAAGTAATCACAATGTTATAACATATAGAATGCAACATACAAACTCATGGTCATACATGTCATACATTAATTTCCCACTAAGATAATCTTATATACAAAACAACCAATAAAAAAATACATATATTTTCCCCACTACCATCCCCAGGACTCAAAAAACCCTATCTATAAAAACCCATCAAGCTATTATAACCCAATCCTCGACACATCCTGTAACGAACCTAAAAGTATACATAAGGTCTGCACATGCACTAAATTTTGCATGAAGGATGTGAGAAATACATCTTATAAGGTTATCACCAAGTGAACCTAGTATATGTCATCATATAAATGTATGAAATAGTAAAATAAACATGTTACACAAGAGCCTTGAACATCATGTGTTAACTAGCCTAATATGACTCCATGCACATCCGATCCTTGTGTTATAATCAGGATACCACCATGTCTGATCATTCCTACTTCAGCACCATTCTAAAATCCATTTATCGCCTCATGTCATTTCCCACATAAACCAACCCATACTCTAGGACTCATGGTAGGGAATCATCCAGATCCCAACCACTACTTCCTCATAGTAGGGTCATGTGTCCAACCTTAGAACCCACCTTCTCGCTCGAGGTGGTCCCACATCCAGTATCTGACCTCTACCATATCACTCATGGTAGGGTCCATCCATCCAATCCTACATCATATCTGGATCCCATCTCACTCATGGTAGTACAATCATTTAATCCTCCATCATCATGCCCATGTAAGGGAATCCATATCACTCATGGAAGTTCCACTAATGTTATCTCATTCATAATAATGCTATAACCAATCCCAAACCACACCATCTCATTCATGATTGGACCAGACTTCATGTACGCATCAAGGACTATACCTCGCAACGATATTACCACCCATGTTATCTCACTCACAATATGTCAAGGAATCAAGATCGACCCACTCCCCACACACATCGAGATCCATCATTTTACATAACACACATGTAACAACAAAAAGGGCTTGCAACCCATCACACATGCTCACTAGCTTATCACCTAGGATCTAGTCACTCGGGACCTATCATCTCATCTTGAAGCATGTATCATATTTCCCATTAGTGAATCCACTAGGGTACTCCAGACCCATCTCATCTTCTACTCATTAGTACCATCCCATCTTTATCACCTTGTGGTGACACCATGACTTGTAGTCTCATCCTAACCATGGACTCAAGGGAAGGGTCTAATCCATATCCAAACCTACCCCACAACCCGGTCCCAATACTCTGGGGACCATCCCAAATCATATTTCCTTAAACCCCTTAGGAACCCCATGTTAAGTCCCTCAATAAAACCCATGACCCACACTCATGTATCATTTCACATCTCTCAGAGGAGACAACTCAACTCATCACTTGGAGAAACCACCTCTCTGTCATATACTTCCAACCTTAAAGGGCTCATCCCACTCATGACGCTCATAAAAATCAACTCCACCCATAGGAGGGTGCTCACAATCACACAAAATACATATAACAATCTCATTGGTTATTATCAGGCCTAAGACCCTCATGTTATCTTGAATATCCCTAGGGAACCGCTAAGTTTATTCCCATAACTCATCTTGCACCTTGAGGCCATCGAAGGTCTCTCGTAAACTTCACTAACACCATCACCCCTTGATGACATACTCTTCGAGTGATTAAAAACACTCCAAGTGCTTAATCGCACTTATTCTAAGCATAATAGGCAAAATGCTACCCTATCTATTCTACTCAAGGAATACCTAGTTCATGTCTACTCTACCCAAACCCATACACATGCATTCAGCAAAAAATCATGCGTAAACAAGAATATGAACTTGTATTAAAGGGTCCACCTACTTCCATTAAGGATTTACCACCAAAATAACACCCCTAATCACCTAACTCAAGTCCATCCATGTCTCATATACTAGTATAAAAATGTTCTTTAACATTAGCATATTAACCTCGGTTCTTCAAGACCGATGTTAAAAGTCCCCATAGATGACTTTTAACATCGGTTCATTAGTAACTAATATTAAAATTCCACTTTTAACATCATTTTTTCAAAAAATTAATGTAAAAAAGGTTTATGAGGTTGTATATCATTTTCTAGGTTTCCATTTTACTGGTTGTAAAGCTCAAGTGGACTTATAGTTTAAAATTTATGGTCGTCGAAAGTTCGATTTCTCTGGGATAATTCTTAGATAAATCCAACTTTTGATGACAATAAAATTTGATTTGTAATTCCATTTGAGATCCACGACTAGTCAAATAGAATCCTAAGAAACCAAATATGCTCTAATATTTATAGTTTACATTTTTTAGTAATGGTTTTTTCTAAAAAAAATATGTTAATTGTTTTTACTTTTGACGTCAGATATTAGTGAAAACCGAAATTAAAAGTATTCTTTTACATTTAAAATCAGTTTTTTTGAAAAAATGACATGAAAAGAGATGCGGAAAACTTTTTATGTTAGTTTTTTATAAAATTGATGGTAAAAACATAATATTAGAAGGGTTTAAATGATGGTTATATATTTACTCAACGTTAAAAGTAAAATTTCAAATACAAGGGTTCAGTATTTCAGTTGTTTCACAATGCGCATTTCAATTTTCAAAATCTCACCTAAATTTTAATAAATCACTACCACACATATTTTTTTCACAATATATAAATCCTTATTCTATTTATTTCGTCATTTTTTACCTCTTCAATCCAGTCAAATTTTCAATGCTTCATCAATTAATGATTTGAACATGGTATTTATTCTCATCATTTCATTTCTTTATTATTGTTTTCCTTCATCACTAAAATTCTTGAAAATTTTTCTTATAATGATGAAAACAGCTTCCAATAAAGTCATAATGATAAAAATTTCCCACAAGATTCACTGACTAAAGTGAAAAATTCCTTATTGATCGTGATTTTTATTTCCATATGAGTTTTTCCTTAAAAATAAGAGAAATAATTACAAACAACATATTGATTCAAATGAAACCTCCAAAATCATTAAAATTTGGTCGAAGCTTTAAGTTTTTTTATCATTTAGTTTCTATAATTTTCAGTTCATTTTTCCCATATTTTCTTTTAAGCGAGTAGTATCGATCAAAACTTAGAGAAGTCCAACTTCTAACATTCATAAATTTTTATTTGTAAGTCCGTTTTAGCTCCACATCCAGTCAAATCAAAGCCTAACAACCAAAATATGATCCATTATTCATATTTTACATGTTTTAACATCATTGTTTACTAAAAATAGATGTTAAGAGTATTGTTTACTTTTTACATTAATTATTAGTAAAAACTAATGTTAAAATTATTTTTTTCATTTAATATCAATTTTTTTTATAAAAACGATGTGAAAATACACATTTGATGTCGGTTTTAATCAAAAAAACATTTAAATCCTTGTGGAATAAGACTTTAAGTGTCATTTTTCTAAAAAACAGACATCTAAAGCTCAAAATTTTACCTTTTGATGTCGATTTTCAAAAACATATGTTGAAATTCCCACTTTTAACATCAATGGAAACAACTTCAATTAAAACCCGGCATTAAAATACAAAAAAACAATATGAAAACACCTTTTTCTACTGGTGATCCAAAATCATACTACCATATGAGCTCCTATGACATGTCATATAATATAAATAATTAATTATAATAATTTATGATTATAACACCCCGACCCCAGTTAACCAAAGTTGGTGCATTATTACATAACATTGGCCCGATATAAGGAATCATGTCCTGAAAGACCGATCAGTTTAGTAGCCTTTTAAGTACTAGATATATTCATAAGTTATACATTACATCATGAAATAAAAACATCAAAAAAATTTTGTCCCATTTTGAACACACTTATATCCTTATCCTATCCCTATAGGTCAACCATAAAATACTTCTTCACATATAGGGAAAAATAAAACATAGAAAGGGGTGAGCTCTGATGCTCAGTAAGGATAACAATATAGTGGAAACTTTCATAAATAAGCATAAACATTTAAGGCAATGTATTAGACTAAAACAAAATCCTTTTAAACTTAAATTTCATCATAATATGGAAAATATAAAATCAACTAATTTCATTTACTTATTCTCATGGATATTCTACTAGTCAAATAATCACATGAAATATCAATAGCCACTTTCATAATGATGGAATGCATAATGCCAGACTTTATAACCACATAGTCAAGTCCTTGTTCCAAGACTACAAATAAGATTTTTTCAACGCCTTGTGCCAAGAAACTATTTTCTATTAGGAGACCTACCAATGCATCGAGGAGCTATATCGGGCTCCACCCGTCACTTACTAAATTCAATGCATTTCTCATATGAAAAGGTTTAAATATAACATAAACATTCGTATTAAAACTAGCATACGAAATGTCAACACATTATTCATAAACCATGAGTGGTGTAAAAATAACACATATATAGTCAAAAATATCACAAAACATTCAATACAATATGGAATTTTTGTATCATAATAAATAAACTTCAAAAAATCTTAAAATCTATCAAAGGATGTTGACATAGATGAAATCAAAACTTTTTTTAGAGAAATATCTCTTTCTATTTTGAAATCATTTAAAAGTTATATAATTATAAAAGAAAATATTTATTTTGAAAATATTATTATAAGCCTGTATGTGATGTTCTGACGATGTTATAATGGTAGATTATAGCCGCACACGCCGTATAAGTTAAAAAAAATACATTCTTACCTTAATTTTGTCGAAAAGTTCATAAAGTACCTTGTTTGGAAAACGACAGAAAGATTCCTTTAAAAACATATATGGTAAAATAAGGGTATAAATGACATTAACCCATAGTCTAGTAAATATTAAGAATATTTTGAATTAAATTTTTAATAAAACACAGATTTGGATGATAAAGAGGTCCAAGTAGATACTTGCGTAAAAACAACCTCGAATAATAAAGAGATTGTGAAATTAACCCTTACCTTGTACTTTTCCTTAGTAGATGGTATGTAAAACTCATATATAATAGTTAAAACATTGTTATTAAATTATAAAATAACTATATACATAAATATGATATCATATATGTTCTTATAATATTGCTTTGTTAATAATATTTTAGTAGTATCATCGTTTCAGGTTTCAACTGATCCGTTTTCCTTTATATGCTTTGTTACGTAAGCCATGTTTGTTGTGGATAGGATTTATTTTATTCATATACCAAATGATATTATGTTCATAAACATTATTTTTAATCATAAAATTAAAATTATTCTTGAATGATTATGATGGAGAATGAATCTCATTGCGTTCGTGGAGACCGTAATCTGTACGTACGCACGAGCGACAATATCATTATATTGATGGATAAATCATATGTAATTGGATGGTATATCATATTTATAGAATCATTAACATGTCATATTTTTTATTTAAATCAGTTATACTCATTATTATATCCATCCAAATAATGAAGTGTTTGAATAACAAACTACACCACGACGTGGAGATGGTAATTCGTACGTACACATGTATGGTGACTTTGTAATTTATAGGATGTATAGAATAATGAATATGGTTGTACAATTTTTATAATAATATCACATTATATATAAGATACTGGATTTATAATTTTATAATGTAAACAACAAATAAATAGGAAGTGGAAGAAGAAAAGAACCTGAAAGAGGGGATGAAATATTTACCTCTTCTTCAGGTTCTTTCTTTTGATTTGATCAAAAGGGCTCCTTAGGTTGGCTTTCTGACCAAAGGAAGGCCTATAGGATGAAGGGAGGAATGTTGGGAGGATATTTGGTCAGGGGTTTTCTGATCCAAAAGGCTTTGGATGTGTGAAATTAAGATAAGGAGAAGTGCCCTTTTATAAGAGAGGTGAGGGTCTCTTTAGGAAAAGCTTGAAATATTATTTTATAATAAAATCATTTTCGGTTTCTAATGGCTCCAAAATAAATTATTTAAAGTATAAGGTTGGGATGGGTCAAAAAACTCTCAACCAATAGGTTTTGGATAGTTTTAGGTCATCATATTAACCATATCTTTTAGATTTAACTCTTAGTTAAATAGTTTGACATTTACCATGTCTCTTTGTATTTTTATATTATATGGTTAATAAACTTACTATAACAAGACAAGAGAACCCCATGTGGTTCATTATTAATATATATAACCTTATCTAAGTCCTTTGGCTGAACCTTATATTTTTATGAATATTATATCAATTAATAATATAATATTTGTTTTAAAAACTCCATTATGTCAATTTTGACACTATTTAGTATTTGATTTTTTTGAAAGCCATAAAAACTTTATCACTTCGAATAAAATTTATTTAACCAACCCTAAAATGTCATATTTACCTAAAAAAATTAGTTTAATTCATAAAAAGTATCAATTTATATTTATTTGGATATTTATAATATCAATTATTTTAATATTTTATTAATAAGGTAATTACTGCATCATCATTGGGTCATAAATAAATTAAATTATATAATGACTTAAAATTATAAATAAAATACCATTATGTATGAAATATTTTTATCTTTATAATGAATATTTATAGTCGAATTTATATTGTCTATAACCCTATATTAAAAATGGTTTAGTTATTAAACTTTGAATTTAACTCTTAACTCTTCTTTAAATAAAATAATAATAATTTTCCTAATCTAATACAAGTGGAACAAAGAGGATCATATTTTATTCCTAAGGTTGTTTTTGATCTAATTATACTTATCCAATAGAATTAGGACATGTTTTAGTGTAATTATGATATCATTTTTACCCTTAATTACCCTATTTACTTTTAATCGTGGGAAATAAAAGTCAAAAGTTACTATTCACCAAAAATTATTTTCATCTTATTGAACCAAATTTTACTTACCAATATTAACCATTTCTATAGGATTTTTGAAATTAAACTCATAGAGGTGGTAAAATTAAGTTTTATACAAATTTGTAAATGCTTCTAGGAGGTGGGTAAAAGACGGTAAAAAGTTTGATAAAATTTTATTTATCTAAACTTATTATAAAATGACTCCAATGAATTATGTTGAACATATATAGTTTTTATGTATCTATCTTGACCTAAAATAAATTAAAATAAAATAACTAATTATTTAAATAAAAAGTCGGTTTTAACCAATAACGCAGTATTTTTTCACTATTCATCAAAAATTGAAAATTTTCAGAAAAATACCAAAAATTCACCCTAAGCTAATTTAGATATTACAAATCCAAAAATGAAGTCTGTTTTGAAAGATAAAATTTATTAAATTTCAAAAAGTGGGTATTACTATTCATAACGACTAGTTTTATTGGTCGGGATGTGTTAGAATCTCAAAGTTACGTACAATGCAAGCTATTACATTATTCAAAGGGAAACGTACCGTAGAAGCTTAGGGTGTTACATTCTTCCCTCTTTCAAATAATTTCTTCCTTGAAATTTTTATAATACTACCACACAAAAAGATTTGGGTGGTTCTTTATCATAAGTTCCTCTGGTTCCCACGTTACCTCTTCCATCTTATGGTTTCTCCATATAACTTTTACCAGACAAGTCGTCTGGTTTCTCAGCACTTGTTATCTTGTATCAAGAATTTTGATAGGCTCTTCACAATAAGACAGATCAGGTTCCAGTTCAATTTCCTCATAGGTGAGTACATGCGTTGGGTCAAGCATGTATTTTCCCAACAGTGATACATGGAACACATCATGAACTTTGGAGAGACTTGGAGGCATTTCCAAACGATAAGATACAACTCCAATTCGTTCTAGAATTTCGAAAGGTCTGATGTACCTGGGACTTAATTTACCCTTCTTACCAAAACTTATAACACCCTTCCATGGAGATACCTTCAAGAAAACATAATATCCTACCTGAAATTCTAAATCCTTCCTTTAGTTATCGGCATACCTCTTTTTCCTACTTTGAGCTGCTTTGATGTGGGTTTGGATAACCATCACATTTTCCATTGTTTCCTTTACATGTTCTGGACCTACGAGTTTTCTTTCACCAACATCATCCCAATAAGTTGGTGTACGACATCTCTTTCCATATAACGCTTCATATGGTGCCATCTGAATACCTCAATGGAAGCTATTGTTATAAGAAAATTATACCAGAGATAAATATTGATCCCATATACCTTGAAAGTCAATTGAGAAAGATATCAACATGTATTTTAAGGTTTGAATATTCTGTTCTGATTGTCCATCAGTTTGAGGGTGGTAGGAAGTGCTCAAATGAAGTTCAGTATCCAAGGCCTTTTGAAGAATTTTCGAGAATCTTGGTGTAAAACGGGGATCACGTTCAGAAAAAAATCAATAGGGGTACTCCATTAAGTCTTAAAACTTCATTAATATATAGTCTTGACATACGTTCAAGTGGTAAATCTTTTCTTATAGAAAGAAAGTGTGCTAACTTTGTAAGACGATCAGTAGTGACCCATATTGCATCATTCCTTCTAGGAGTCTTTAGTATCCCCATGAAAAATTCCATCGTAATATTATCCCATTTCCACTAAAGTATGGGAAGAGGTTGCATGACTCCTCCGGGTTGTTGCCTTCCAGCTTTCACTTGTTGACAAACCATACATCTCGACACAAAATCAGCAATCTCTCTCTTCATGTTGTCCCACCAAAAATGTTCGTTAAAATTTCTATACATCTTAGTGTTACCAGGGTGTATAGAGAAATTTTAGCTATGATCATCATCAAACAATTCCATTTTTAGATCAGGTATATCGGGAAAATAAAGTCTCTTCCCAAATTTCAAAATTTTCATCTTTATATACGAAGTCAATTAATCTCCCATCATTCACAGCTTTAATTTTCTTTTGAAATTCCTCATCATCAGTCTAAGAACTTTTTATCCTTTCTATTAAAGAAGGTTTGGCAACCATTTGAAAAGTAATTGATGTTTCTCCTTCTATGGTTATTTCCATATCTATCTTTATTATATCCATGAAAATAGGATCCTTTTCAACTCTCATCTTGTTCAAAACTCTTTGATCCTTTATGCTCAAAGCATCTCCCGCCTTATTTTCCTTCCCCGAGTGGTAGTGTATAGTGAAATAATAATCCTTGAGTAGTTCAATCCATCTCCTTTTCCTCATGTTAAGTTATTTTTTGTGATAAAATATACTTCAAACTCTTGTGATTAGTATAAATCTCACATTTTTCACCATAGAGATAGTGTCTCTATATCTTAAAAGAAAAGATTACAACTTCTAACTCAAGATCATGAGTGGGATAGTTTTTCTCATGAATTTTTAGCTATAGTGATGCATAGGAAATAACTCTATCATTCTTCATAAGAACACAACCAAGTCCTTTCTTTGAAGGATCACTATAAATAACAAACCCATCATTCCCCGATGGTAGAGTCAAGATATGAGAATTAACTAATATTCTCTTCAGTTCTTCAAAAAATTCTTCACACTCTTTTGTCCAAAAAATTTAACCCCTTTACGTGTGGGATTGGTTAATGGGTTATCCAATCAGTCAAAATTCTAGGAAAAATGCCGATAATAACCTGCTAAACTAATAAAACTGCGTACCTCAGTTATTCTTGTTGGTGTTGGCCATTCTTGTATTTCCTTTGTCTTAGAAGGATTAACAGAGATTCCATTCTTAGAGACAATATGGACAAGAAAAGAAATCTCCTGAATCCAGAATTCACACTTGATAAACTTTCCATATAATTCATTTCTTCTAAGAGTCTTTAGGATAATGCACAAGGTATTTTTTTGATCTTCGTATCTTTTTTAGTATTCCAAGATATCATCAATAAATCCCACTTCAAAGTCATCAAGATGTTCCTTGAAAACTTTGTTCATTAGATCCATGAAAATAGATGGTGCATTATTCGAACCAAAAGACATTACTATAAACTTGTAATGCCCGTACCTGGTTCGAAATGCTATTTTAGGAATGTCTTCCTTCTTCACACACAACTGATGATATCTAGATTGAAGGTCAATATTTGAAAAATATTGAGCTCTATGAAGTTGGTCAAATAAATCATCAATGTGAGGTAGGGGATACTTGTTCTTTATTTTTATAGCATTGATCTCCCTGTAGTCAATTCACAACCTCATAGATCTGTCTTTCTTCTTAACAAAAAGGACAGGGGCTCTCCATAGAGAAACACTAGGGCGAATAAATCCCTTATTATTCAATTGCCTTAGTTGTTTCTTTAGTTACACTAATTCCATAGTGGTCATTCTATAAGGGTTCTTCGATATGGTCCTTGAACTAGGAATTAAATCAATGGAAAACTCAATTTATCATTCTGGAGGATGTACAGGTAAATCCTCTGGAAACACATTAACATATTTTTGCACAATAGGTACATCCTCTATTCGAAAATTCTTTTCCTCACCCATAATTATTTCATTATCATCCTCCTCAATAATTGAATTTGGTAGAGCTACTGGGGGTGGATCTAGATAAGAATCAGGTGGTAACATTTCTACTCTGAAGATAAGGTACTCCTTATCATCATCAAAAATTGTAACCTTCTTCTTCTTACAATAAATTTTCACATCATGGTTCTAAAGCCAATCCATTCTGAGGATTATATCAAATTAAATCATGTGTATGAAGATGAGATCAGCAGATAAAGAACATTTATATACCCTAATGGGAACTAATTCACAAAACTTTATTGCGATGATACTTCCCTTAGGTGTTTTGACTGACAACTACCTTGTTAAGTCAAATTGAAAATATCTAATTTTCTTAGCAAATTGGGAAGATATGAAACAATTTGATGATCCAGAGTAAAATAAAGAATTGGATAAACTTGAGGAAACCATTAAATTTCCTGTCACCGCGTATTTCAGAGCTTCAACCTCAGCAGCAGTGATCGCATAAGCTTGGCCTTTTCTGAGGTAAGTTCCCTTGGTGCTTAGGACATTCATTTGCATAATGTCCCTTTTTTCTAAAATTGTAGCATTCAACAGCCTCTTTCTTCCCCCTTGCAATCACGAGCTTCGTGGCCTTTTTCACTACACTTGTAACAGACTCTCATTACCTTCAGGAAAGTACTGGGGTGTTTCTTCCCACATTTACCACAGGATGGATATTCAAATTTTCCCTTATTCCCCTTATTTCCATTTCCAAAGTGTTTAGTAGATCTCTTTTTCTCCTCCTTTTCTTTAAAGTCATAAGACTTAGATAATTCTTTTTTTGTCATGATAAGACATGAGACAATATCTTCATATGATAAGAAGGATTGTGAGACTAATGCTCGTAAGAGAAATGGTTCTAACCCATCAAAGAATTGATCAATCTTACTCCTTGGGTTACGCATATAATATGTAGAATGCCTTGCTAACCTTGTAAAGTTAGCCTCATATTTTGTGACATTCTCATCCTCTTTTTGCCTCAGACTCATAAATTGCCTTTCCATATCCGCTTGATGGTCATGAGGAAAGTATTTTTCTAATAAAATCTCTTTAAACTCCCTCTATTCCATATTTGATACTTCATCATCTTCCATTGTGTTTTGAATCAATGACCACCATTGATCTGCATCTCCCGTGAGGTGATAAACTGCCATGACAACTTTTTTTCTTTTGTTACTCCCCAAAGTGCGAATATTTTCTCTAAGGAATTTATCCATTGTTTAGCTACTAATTGATTTTTACTCCCATTGAATGTTGGTGGTTTTTGTCTCATGAAGCAGTCTAACATTGATCCTCTACATTGTGGATCAGGGTGCACTACAAAAAAATAGGCATATCAGATGGGGTTATTTTTGACATTAGAAGGGGTTATAACCCCTTCTAAAGACGTTAGCGGTAGTTGTGAGGAATCGCCGCTAATGTGCCTACCTACTTACAGTAGAGGTGGTTTTAAGTAAGTGCTGTCATAGTCAGGATGACTTTAGCGATGGTTAGATTAGAGGGGGTTTAAACCCCCTCTAATGTTGAGGTAAATTCACGACCTGTTGGAACCGCCACTAATTGGAAGGCTTTAGATGTGGTTCAAACCCACCTCTAATAAGGGGATTACTTTAGAGGCGGGTGTGAAAACCACACCTAAATCTTTTAAATTTTTTTGTAATCCTCCCTCCCTTGGTTCCCTCCTATTTCCCCAAGCCTTCCCGTGGTTCCCCGCCTCATCCAGTTCCCACCTAAAGCATCCACTCGGTGCCTCTCTCCTCCAGTTCCCAAGAAGTGTCTCTCCTCCTCTCTAGTTCCCACATAGCACCCTCCCTCCAGTTCCCACAAATCCCCTCACCCCCAGCGCGCATCTGGTCTCTATTTCCCATGCCTACTGAAAAAGTGTTGCACCCAAGATTCAAACCTTGACCGCCCGACGAACAAACCACCGGATCTCCACGAAGAAACCACTAAGGAAAACTATTTTTTGATATATAAATTATACATTATTATATTTATATATATTTGACTGTTTATTATAATAAATATCATTAAAATAATATATTTATATACCAGTAATAACAATATATATATATATTATTTACAATATTTATTTGTATATGCAACTATATGTATTATATATTATATATTTATATATCACCTAAATATATTACACAACTATATATGTATATATTGACCTGTGCGTGTGTGTGTGACAAAAATAATAATATTAATTATTATTATTCTTATTACATCTATTTTTAATCTATAAAAATTATATGTGTGTTTTATAAATTCTATACATTTATTTTATGATTTATATCAAATATATATTATATTAAATACATTTGTATTATATATTTATATAAATTATTTATATACTTAAATACATATTTATATTATATTATATTTATTTATTTATTTATTTATTTAAATAATATATATATATAAGTATTTACCTAATATATTTATATAAGGTCTTTAAAAAATATATTTATATAATGTCTATCAATACATATATTTATTATTATATATATTAATAAAGATATTTATTTGTATAAATTGTATAATATTATGTAAAATTAATATATTGTTATTATTATATGAAATAAAATTTATACAAATAATAATATTATATATAATTAATATTATATTATTTATAATTAATATTATATTATTTATAATTAATATTATATTATATATAATTAATATGTATATTATATATAATCAATATTATATAAAATACAGTTTTATATTGTATATAATTAATATGTATATTATATATAATCAATATTGTATGAAATACAATTTATAGAAAAATACACTTAATATTATATGAAATACAATTTTATATTATATACAATTAATATTATATAAAATACAATTTATAAAAATGTTTATATAATGTATTTAAATACATATATTTATTATTATGTACATTAATATATATTATTATTTCAAAAAATATACATTAATATAAATTTATTTTTATAAATTCTATTTCATATAATATTAATTATATATAATATAAAGGCATAAACCTATTATATAAAAATATATTTATTATTATCATAATATAATTTATAAAAACTACAAGCTTGAGTTTTTATATGATATATTTTTTAGATAAATTATATTTATGTATATATTTATATAATATTTTTATGATTTTATATTATAAATAATTAATATTATATAAAATAAAATTTATACAAATAAATATATATTAATTTACATAATATTATACAATTATATTTATGTATACATATAAATAAAATTAAATACAATCATATAAATATTTTATATAATATGTTCATATAATGTATTTAAATACATTTATATATGGTGTTTTAATTATATATATATATATTATGGAAGTTTCTTTTTTAAAATAGTGGGGATCCACAACCCCTTTAATCTCTTAAATTAGAAAGGATTTTGAACCCCCTCTAAATTAAAGACATCAGAGGGGGTTTTTGAACCCCTTCTAAATTAATGAAATTAGAGGGGGTTTTGAACCCCCACTAATTTAAGAAATTAGAGGGGGGTTTTGAAACCCTCGGATTTAAGACATTAGAGGGGGTTTTCAACCCCCTCTAATTTAAGATATTAGAGGGGGTTTTGAACCCCCGTAAAATCCAACTAGATATTAAAAAAATAATGTTAAAAATTTAGATGGGGTTCAAAACCCCCTCTAATTTAAGAAATTAAGGGGCTCCATAACCCCCTCTAAATTCGATGATTAGCGAGGGTTGTACATAATCCCTCTATATTTTTTATAGAAAATGAGTTTAGAGGGGGTTCATAACCCCCTCTAGATTCGACGATTAGAGGGGGTTGTGCATAACCCCCTCTAATGTTATAGAAAATGAATTTAGAGGGGGTTGTGCATAACCCCCTCTAAATAACCCCCTCTAATGTACTATTTTTTTTTTGTAGTGGTTCTCCATACAGATAAGTTTATTATTCATAACATGAGTGAGTTTTCCTAGTATGGTGATAAGCTGATCAATACTAGTTTCATCACCAGCTCCACTATAATTATCTTGAGTAGGAGGGAAATCCATACATGGATTACGTGCATTGATACAGTTTTCATTCCTTCCACTAGGCACCATTTCTAAACAATGGCATACACTAGATTAGTTTATGAATCGCAAAACATAATTCCAAACTTATAAAAAACTTAACATAAATTGAACAATTTATGGATATAATCCATAATCATAAAAAAATTCTTGTAAAAATTATATACTTATAAACCTTTCATAATGGTTTTTAAAGAAAATGAGAATTATCCTAAGCATATCCCCTAGAAGTGTCATAACCAAGAGTGGATCAAGGCCCGTTGTTGTGCACCAGTTCTTGTTCGAGTCTAGCTCAAAGCGGTGTTTTCGGGTTTTTCCACTAGGTACATTTGTGCCAAAGCCACCTCTAACTACTCGTATCCAGACAGGAATGTATTTCTTGGAAAACTCAAAAAATCTCTACAGTACCAAAATTCTAGGAAGTTCTTCTATACTAATTCTCAAAGTCTATCTTAGGGTAGTGTTATCTAATTAGAGTTTTTCAAAATCTAGTTTCCAAGGTTTGTACTAAAATTCCTCTAATACCAACTGTAATTTCCCGAACCTAGTTACCTAGATTCGGTGCATTATTACATAACATTGGCATGATATAAGGAATCATGTCCCGAAAGACCGATCAGTTTAGTAGCCTTGGAAGTACTAGATACATTCATAAGTTTTACATTACATCATGAAATAAAAACATCAACAAAATTTTTTCCCCTTTTTAACACACTTATATCCTTATCCTATCCCTTCAGGTCAACCATAAAATACTTCTTCAAATCCTGGGAAAAAGAAAACATAGAAAGGGGTGAGATCAGATGCTCAGTATGGATAACAATATAGCGAAAACCTTCATAAATAAGCATAAACATTTAAGGCAGTGTATTAGAATAAAAAAAAGCCTTTTAAACTTAAACTTCAGCATAATATGACAAAGATAAAATAAAATAATTCCATTTACTTATTCTCATGGATATTCTACTAGTTGAATAATCACATGCAATATCAATAGCCACTTTCATAATGATGGAATGCATAATGCCAGATTTCATAACCACATAGTCAAGGCCTTATGCCAAGACTACAAATAAGATTTTGTCCAGGGCTTGTACCAAGACACTAGTTTGTCTCATGAGACCTACTGATGCATCGAGGAGCTATAGCGGGCTCCACTCGTCACTTACTAAGTTCAATTCATTCCTCATATGAAAAGGTTTAAACATAACATAAACATTCGTATAAAACTAGCATACGAAATGTAAATACTTTATCCAAAAACCATGAATGGTGTAAAATTAACACATCCATAGTCAAAAATATCACAAAACCTTCAATACAATATGTAAGTTTTGTATCATAATAAATAAACTTCAAACAAGCATAAAATTCATCAAAGGATGTTGACATAGATGAAATCAAAACTTTTTTTAGAAAAATATCTCTTTCTATTTTGAAATCATTTAAAAATTATATAATTATAAAAGAAAACATTTATTTTGGAAATATTCTTATAATATTTTATGGGAAGCTTTGATGATGTTATAACGGTGGATTATAGCCGCACCCACTGTGTAAGTTTAAAAAAAGACATTCTTACCTTAATTTTGTCGAAAAGTTCATAAAGTACCTTGTTTGGAAAATGACAGAAAGATTCCTTTCAAAAAATATATGGTAAAATAAGTTTATAAATTACTTTAACCCGTAGTATAGTAAATAGTAAGAATGTTTTGAATTACATTTTTAAGAAAACATGGATGTGGATGATAAAGAGGTCCTAGTAGATACTTACGTAAAAACAACCTCGGATAATAAAGAGATTGTGAAATTAACCCTTACCTTGTACTTTTCCTTAGTCGATGGTATGTTAACCTCCTGTATAATAGTTAAAACATTGTTATTAAATTATACAATAAATATATACATAAATATGATATCATATATGATCTTATAATATTTCTTTGTTAATTATATTTTAGTAGTATCATCGTTCTGGGTGTTAACTGATTCGTTTTCCTTTATATGCTTGGTTACGTAAGCCATGTTTGTTCTAGATATGATGTATTTTATTCATATACAGAATTATATTATGTTCATAAACATTATTTTTAATCATAAAATGAAAATTATTCTTGAATGATTACGATGGGGAATGAATCTCATCGCATTCGTGGAGACGGTAATCCGTACGTACGCACAAGCGACAATATCATTATATTGATGGTAAAATCATATGTAATTGGATGATATATCATATATACATAATCATTAACATGTTATATTTATTATTTACATCAGTTATACTCATTATTATACCCATCCAAATAATGAAGTGTTTGAATAACAAACTTCACCACGACGTGGATACGGTAATCCGTACGTACGCACATATGGTGAATTTTTCATTTATAGGATGGATAGAATAATGAATATGGTTGTACCATTTTTATAATAACATCACAATATATATAATATACTGGAGTTATTATTTTATAATGGAAACAACAAAGAAATAGGAAGTGGAAGAAGAAAATAACTTGAAAGAGGTGATGAAATATTTACCTCTTCTTCGAGTTCTTCCTTTTAATTTGATCAAAAAGGCTCCTTAGGTTGGCTTTATGACCAACGGAAGGCCTCTAGGATGAAGGGAGGAATGTTGGGAGGATATTTGGGTAGGTTTTGGCCGAGACAAAAGGCTTTGGATGTGTGAAATTAATAGAAGGGGAAGTTCCCTTTTATAAGAGAGGTGAGGGTCACTTTAGGAAAAGATTAAAATATTATTTTACTTACTGATATTAACCGTGTCTCTTGGATTTTTGAAATTCAACTCACAGAAGTGGTAAAATTAAGTTTTATACAAATTTGCAAATGCTTCTAGGAGGTGGGTAAAAGACGGTAAAAAGTTTGATAAAATTTTATATATCTGAACTTATTATAAAATGAATCCAATGAATTATGTTGAACATATATAGGTATTATGTATCTATTTTGACCTAAAATAAATTAAAATAAAATAACTAATTATTTAAATAAAAAGTCAGTTTTAACCAATAATGCAGTGTTTTCTCAGTATTCATCAAAAATTGAAAATTTTCAGAAAAATACCAAAAATTCACCCTAAGCTAATTTCAATATTCTGAATCCAAAAATGAATTCCGTTTTGAAAGATAAAATTTATAAAATTTCAAAAAGTGGGTATTACTATTCATAACGGCTAGTTTGATTGGTCGCGGTGTGTTAGAATCTCGAAGTCATGTACAATGCAAGCTATTGCATTATTCAAAGGGAAATGTACCGTGTAAGCTTGGGGTGTTACAATGATTAATTATTTAAATTAAACTAAAGAGTCATAGAAAAAAAACACTCATCGGGAATCTCCATGACCCTAAAATCCCTTTCAATAATGTATGATCAACCTTATAAGAAATCCTATATCCAAGCCACATGAAAGACTCATTATCCTCACCTAATTACATCATTCTTCAATGGAAACAACACCGAAACCCTATCTAAAATTAATCAAAAATAGAGGAATAATGAAAGATAGTTCCTGTAATTTCTGTTGGAATTCACCAAAAACCAACCCCTTTATGAGGGATCAATGGAAGGAGAAGTGGGGAGGGGGAGTTTACAACCAAATAGATTCTCCTTAATGCCCCTAAGCCCCTAAATCATGAGACACCACAACTCAGGGAAAAGATGATATTGACCCCAATTAAAAGACACATCCAACACCATTCATGATGTGAACCAGGAGATTCATGGAATGAATGCCTCCAGGTAAAGGGCCTCTGAACTCATCCCGACACTTTTACGAAGTGAATAGCTCAAGGTAGATTGATCCTCCCTTAGATGAACCTCATTCATGATATGAACCATGATTCACGGCATGAATGAATTGTGTAAGGGACTTTCCCCTTAGTTGACCTCATTCATAGTGTAACCCTTATAAACCATGGTGTGAACTGCTACAGGAATTGAAATTTCAGTTGAGGGTCACCCCAACCCTACTCTAACGTTCACCTGATTACTCATACCACTAACTAGGCCTCGTTCCAAATCCAAAAACATCTTTTTGAGATGTTCCAAGCCTCATATTCCCAATCCGAATCCCAATTCACATAGTGAACCTTGCACCATAATTAAAATTCAAATTTCCTCTAAATTTTACAATCTATAATGACATAGGTCGTTACAAATCGATCATTATCTATTCTTATAGATCACGACATCACCAACATACTAATCAATATTGTGGAAACTAAAACTTCATCACCCAACTGCGTATGGACATTGATTGGATCTTTATAAACCATCTAAAATCTCTTTGGTGTTGATCGACTGATTATAATTAGTGAACTCGTAACTACTCCACCAAACCGGGACTTCACATGTTAATAAAAATTTCATGATAAAATAAAATAAAATTTATTAATAACTATATTTTATAAACTTAGTTACCATGAAATATGAATGAAAATTTAAAAAATAGAACTTTTTCATCTTATAGTGAATGATTTTAAAAAGGGATTTTATCTTTTTTATTTTTTATTAATCATTGGTTTATCTTTTTATAATTTTTTTATTATCAAAAATTTAATTAATTTTTGCTTAATATTTTAAAATATATATAATTATAGATAAATCTAAATTTTAAACTTATTTATTAGGAGGATCAAAGGTTCCATTAGTCTGAATTTCAGTTACCAAGTCTTTTTAATAGGTTTTACATTATTAAAAAGAGAAAAATGGGTTACGGTTCCATATATTTTAAAAAATGGGTTTAGGGATGTGTGAACCTTATTCATGCTTTCTCACCTAGTGAAGAAGAATGAATGAGGTTCATGCTTCCTAATCTTAGCTAAAAATGCGTTAATCATGTTCATTCATCCTGTACAAATTTTATACAGGAATCATGGATGTGGTTCACGCCTCTTCATAACATTTAATTTTTTTATTTTTTTTAAATATTTGTTAATAAGTAATATTTATAAAAAAATATAAATCTTTATGAATTTTTTTATATAATTATTTGTAATTTATTAATAGGTAATGTACTTATTAATTATTAATTGTATTATTTATTATTAATTAATAATAAATTATTATTTTATTAATATAAATAATAGTATTATAACTAATATTTATTATTTAATAATATAGATAATATAATTTTTATTGAAAAATATTTGTACAAGTTAATAATTATATTATTTTTAATATATTATAGTGTATTATTAATTAATTAATTATATAATTAATAATATAATATTAATTATTAATATTATTAATAATTATTGAATTTAGAATACTAATATTATTAATATTTACTAACAAATTTAATATGATTACTTTTATACATAATATGGATAATAATGCTAAGAATTATTAATGTAATTAACAAATAGTAATTATTATTATTACTAATGTAGTTATTAATATTAATTTTTCTTAATCATAAAATTTATGAATTTTTATTTATAAATATTTGTGAAAATTTAGTTGACATAAATATTATTAATTTATTAATAAGTAATATATTTATTAATTATCAATTGTATTATTTATTATAAATTAATATATATTATTATGTTATTAATTAATTAATATCATAACAACTCATATTTATAAATTTTTATTTATAAATCTTTATGAAATTTTTATTGATATAATTATTAGTAATTTATTAATAGGTAATATATTTATTAATTGTTAATTTTATTATTTTTTATTAATTAATATTATATTATTATGCTATTAATATAATTAATAGTATTATAACTAATATTTATTGTTTAATAATATAAATAAAATAATTTTGTATTGAAAAATATATTTACTAGTTAATAATTATATTATTTTTAATATATTATGGTGTATTATTAATTATTTACTTATATAATAAATAATATAATATTTATTATTAATATTTTAATAATAAATTTAATATGATAATTTATTATACATAATATGGATAAAAATACTAAGAAGTGTTAATATAATTAAAAAATATTAATTGTTATTACTAATATAGTTATTAATATTAATGTTTCTTAATAGTTTAGAAATGTTTGTATTAATTTCTAATTATATCAATTTTTTGTTTTATCTAAAAATATATAGTATATTAGTAGGTTTTAAAATAATGTACAAGTAATGATTTTAAAAAAAATATAACATTTATTTTTCTAATATATGTCGATGTCTCAGGTGCTCCTCTGTGCCACAACCAGATACATGGATAATGTGTCAACACCATGTCTTTTGATGTCTATACTCTAGCATATGCACCTCCTATGTAGCATCTTCGACACTTATATCCACATCATCCTATGTGACAGGCAGTGGATCTATAGTCTCCATGCATGTACCTTATCCTAGCTTCAAGGACAGTGGTTGTTGACTAGAACTCTCTCCAAAATGTGAAGAAGATGGCTATTATGTGGTGGATATCTGTGGATTGAAGGAAAATAAAGACCACAACACAGACCAATTAACCTCTATCCCTACAGTAAAATCTGACACACTAATAGACTATGATGTGTCGAGGCCTCTAGATGAATAACCTGTGGTTGTGGTTGTGATTGTGGTTGTGTTTGTTTATGTTCCTAATAACACTTTGTCACAACCCCCTTCCTCCAAAGGCACCCCTCCTAAGCTGAAAATGAAGGAAGAGAGATAATGACCCCCCGATTCCCGCCTTCAATAGGTCTTGGGTTGGAAACTAGCACCGAGGGCATAAAAAACACATAAATTAAAAGCATTTCCCTCAATAAAAAATAGGAACGATAGATATAAATAATCATCCATAAGCAACTCCATGAAATAATATAAAAAGAAAACCAAAACCATCCCACAATGCATGTATAAAATAATTAGATACAAATAAAAATATCCAAATTAAATACTCAAAAGAAAAGTTAAGGTAGAAAAACAACAACTATCCAAAGGTATGAGCTAATAATGTCTAACACAGTCCATCTAATCCTCCTTGAAACCTAAAAATTAGTTTATATACATAGGGTGAGTATATAAGTATACTTAGTAGGGTAACCAAAGTCTCTTGTGCACAAGTTAAAGAAGCATACTAATTCCCTCATTGAGAAAATAGCATAACCAAACATCACCTAAATAGGTCAACTAACCAATATCCATTATCACGATGGCTCTCTCACCAAATAATGCATACAAGTATAATAGAATGATAATAAACATATCTATAAGGGTACCCCACACTACTTTCCCACTAATTAGCTGCTCTCACACACCAACGACGTATGTCTTGGCGCTCCCATATCTTTCATATAATATATCACAAACCACCGCCTCATAGCACAGTCACATAAAATCTCAACCGCAAATATCTGATCCATCACATAAAATCACAACCACACATCTAGGGTAGTAGGGTATCATGAACATGAAGGTCATGAACCTCATTCCCGACTCCCACCATGCATTACCCCCACCATAAGTAAGCTCATCCCATCACATCTTGCCTGCAGACACCTGGGTCATCACATCGCATCATCACTACTATACTTTTAACTTCTATCCATCACATCCCATACATAATGGCCTCTCTTAAAAGAGAAATTAGAAATAGGGGGTATCTATCCATCCATCCTCACCACCAGGAAGTTGGGAAAACACCCCCCATATATGTATATAAGGGTATCAACACATAGTGATCAACATGGGTAGAGTGCGTATAGAAATCACAAGGAATATACAAAGTATATAATATCATAGAAAACTATCCCAACCTATGGGTTCACAACAAGGCACTAACTAACTCACAATATTACCGCTAATATTCACAACACTGTCACTTTCACTACCACCACAAAATTCACAACACCACATAACAAGGCATAAGAAACCACACAACAAGGCATAAGACACAAGACACTTTTCATCTTATTTCTCTATTTTAGTCAATTTCCATAATTCACATTACCAACCAAATTCATTTAAACAACCCATTTATTTTATATTTCTGTCCCACTTATTTCACATTAAGAAATAACTATTTATGCCACACTTCACATTCTTTTATTTAATCATTGGACATTTCCATCCCATTAACCAAACTATCCCATTCCATTTAAAATCATTATTAACCAATTTCATTTCTACTTGGGAAATTAGAACATCGCAACATCGTACAAATAAAAAAACAACCCAACTTTCCAATCCAAAAATCCTGCACATCACCACCATTTCACAGCCACATCCGCTTTCCACATAACAACTGTTTTCTACATGCCACTTCCACTTTCCACATCACAGCTACACATCACCACCCCATGACACAACCACACCACAACACATATCCCACATATTCGTATACCAAAATACATTTCACATCATAGAATAATATTTTCCAATATTATCAAGGGGTTGTTCATTACTTCCACTTCTTTATTTTTGGGGCATTATCACACAATCCATATATCCATGTGAAACCAAATAATTATCTGAGTATAAGTTATTAACCTTTTATTCAATGTGGTGTCACAAAAATCTCACATCAAGGTCTTCAAAACACATATAAAATCATCCCAAATAGAGGCACCCAACAACTATGATTTTTATTGGTATAACAAGAATGGATAATATCAATATCACAATATCAAAAAGCTATAAAAATATGTGAATCATTACCTTCCCCTTCAATTTAAATTCTCTATTAGATTATATTTATTTAGAAAATCTAACCATCTTACCATAAATAAATAATAATAAATCCCTCCCTCATGATACACAATATGAGAAATGAGAGATCCCCTACCTGGAAGAAAGAATAACCACATGATTCTTTGTACCAAAAATAGGGGTTGCACGCATATGATGAAACCACTTATAGGAAGAACTCGAACCAACAATGGAAACAGGGTTCTATGAATCCAAGGGAAAGACTTTGGAAACTCCTATATTAAGATAAATCAATCAAGAAAGAATGAAGGAAATATCTTCATTTTAGAATCAACGAATATAAAATGATTAGGATTTTAGATCACATATATTATTTTAATTGACCATTAATGAATGTCTCATTAAATTCCACATGTAAGATACATTTAAAAGCTTATAAATTTTAAGGATTAGAGGATATAAATATCCTCATTTGAAAGGGATCTTAATTCCTTTAATTAAGGCTTTAAAACCATTTTACGTAAAAAAACATAAAAATGGGAAAATAGATTTTTTTTGGAAAAACTAGAACTTGCTACTACTATAATCTACCGTCATAATCTACCATTAGTATCTACCATCAGAGTCTATCATTAGAATCTATCATTAGAATCTACCATTGGAATCTACCTCTAGTATCTACCACCAGTATCTACCACTAGCATTTACCACTGATATCTACCATCAAAATCTACCATCAGAATATATCGTCAAAATCAACCATCAAAATATACCATCGGATCTACCATCAAAATCCACCTTCAGAATCTACCTCTATCATTTACCACTAGCATCAACCACCAACATCTAAAAACTTTGGAACCCATAGGCCTATGAAAATACAAGGGAAAGGGGTTCTTAGAAACCAAGTCATTACATTAGATACCTCTTAAAACAATTATCATCATTGAGAATTAAACCAAACCCATAGTGAAGGTAAATAAAAATGGGTGTCCAAAAAACCACCCTATGAAATACCTCTCAAGAATATCATTATAACTAAAACACTTTCACTAACTAAACACTCAAACCGCAATCCTCCTCTCTTTTAAATAACCACTTAAACAACCCTTTCAACCCCCACACATCCCCAAGCTAAAAACTTCCACAATAAACACACAATAGAGCTCTAAGTACACAAATCAAAAAAAACTCCCATTTCAAGATACTATCCACTTTGTGTGGCACTAACTCATCCATATAGTTTCGATCATGTTAAGGTATAACACATTTTGATTAGGAATCAGGTTTTCCATTCTTATTATGCATTGAATCTTTAATCACATATCATATCAACAAGGAATAAGCACATATCATATAAAATAGTAAGGTATAAACATTACACCATTAAACAAAATAATGAAAAACAAGACAATCTCAAAAAAAACTCAAGGTACTGGGCACACATGCATGTCTCACACTCCCAAGTACTCTTTTATAGGCCAACATGCATCCATAGAACATGAACCAAAGGAATGTTCCATCCTCAAAAAACCTTATCCCGATGGTCTTGGATCTCCATTGGTTGCTCCATGAATGTTGCTTCATTCTCGATATCCAACTCTCCCTAGTAAATGATGTGTGAGTCATCATGAAGATACTGATGGGGCTAAGAGATGTGGAAGAAGTCATGAATTTGGTCTGGTTGTAGTGGGAGTGACAACTGATAAGCTACCTCCCCAACATGCCCTAGCACATCGAAATTCCTAATAAAATGGGGCAAGAGATTACTACCCCTTTTGAACCTCTACTGCCCAAATCAAGGGGAAACCTTCAAGAACATGTGGTCTCTAATATTGAACTCTAAGGGCCTCCTCCTATGATTATCATAATACTTCTTCTGGTCTTTTACTACTTTCATATTCTCATGAACAACATGATCCTTCTCTATCATTCTTTGTACCACATTAGGTCCAAGAACTACTGATTACCCAACCATGAAGAATGACATGGCCACCCATAAAAATCCTCAAAGGGGTTCATTCCAATGGATGAATGATAGTTGTTATAATCAAACTCAACCAAAGGAAATTGCTTTGTCTAAGATCCTACGAAGTATAAGATGCATTCTTGAAACATATCCTCTAGTGCTTGGATAGTCCACTCTGTCTACCCATTTGTCAGAGGATAGAAAGTAGTGTTGAGGTGAAACTGAGTTCCAAAATCATGTTGTAATACCCTCCAAACTTTTGAAGTAAAATAAGATTATTGATACAAGATAATAGACCTCATAACACTATACAGTCACACCACCTCATACACGTACCTCCTAACCAAAACATCCTTGATGATCGACTCCCTGGTCACTAGTAAGTGAGATAATTTCATCAACTGATCCATGGTTACCTATAAAACATTATAACCTCCCTGAGATCGGGGTAATCCTATGAAAAATTCTATTGAGATTTTATCCCATTTTCAATCGAGAACATTAAAAGGCTAAAAAGAATGCCAAGAACATGATTCTTGGAATTTACCTTATAAAAAACTAAACACTAAGCCACAAACTATGCCACCAACCATTTCATCTTGGGCCACCAAAATTGATTCATAAAGACATGGTACATCTTATAAACTCTTGGGTGTACCACCCAAGGTGAGATATGAAACTCATGAAATAATACCTTGTGCATTTCTACTTGGATAAATACCTTAACCTAAACAACATATAAATCTGACCATTCTCTATCCATCCCCATAGATCCTTTCCTTGACCAACACAATTGCATATCACCTCTACCTCCAAGTCTCCCCACTGGGACTCCTCCACCTGCTGTATCAGTGAAGACTGCAATATCATCTGAAATAAAAAACCTCCACCATAAACCACCCTTATATCCTAGTGTAGGGTTTCCAACTCCTCCATCACTCTCTAATCATTCTCAGACTCTCGAACCACATCTTTCTGTGACTTCCTACTTAAATCATAAGCTTAAACATTCCTATTTACTGAGATTTAGGAGATCTAAAAATTATAATCCTTAAGAAACTTCATCCACCTTTGTTTCCACATATTCATATCATGCTAAGAAGAGGTATACCTAAAACTCTTATGATCCTTGAAGATCACAAATCACTCCCCAATGAGGTACTCTCTCAAGATATTTAGTTCAAATACAACCGCTGCTAACTCTAGATTATGGGTGGAATAATTATGCTCATGGAGGAATAACTATCTAAACCCATAAGAGATCAATGTCTTATACTGCATCAAGATGCATCCCAATACCAAATGGTAAGCATAAAAAACACCTAAAACATCACCCCTTCTGCTGGAAACTAAAACACTAGGGAACCAATCAATCTCCCTTTCAAGTAGTAGAATGTTGCCTGACACTGATTAGTATAGATAAATTCGTAGTCCTTCCTATCCAAATATTTCAACGGGGTTGTAATCTATAAGAAATCAGGTATAAACCTCCAGTAATATCCTGCAAGACCAAGGAAGTTATGGACCTCTGCCACACTCTTGGGGACTACTCAAGAAATAGTTACCTTGACCTTTTATGGGTCCATGGATACTCCCTTATGGTACACCATATGTCCAAGGAAATACATCTCTCATGTACAAAACTTACACTTGGGAAACTTTTCATAGAGTTAGTGGTGTCAAAGAACCTATAAGATAGCTCTGATATGATCATCATGTTACTACTATGAATTCGAGTAGATAAATATGTCATTGATAAATAAATCTATGAACTAGTCTAGTAAATCATGTAACACAGAGTTCATGAGTCCCATAAACACATCTGGTGCATTCATGAAACCGAATGACATGACCACAAACTCAAAGTGCCTATACCTACATTTGAAGGCAGTCTTCGGGACATCATCCTCCTTCACTCTCAACTGGTGATATCCATATCATAGATCAATATTAGAGAACCAACTATATCCCCTAAACTAGTTGAAAAGATCATTAATATTTATAAGAGGATATAAATTATTTATAATCACTCGATTCAACCTCTGGTAGTCTATGAAAAACCTTAGACTATCATCCACCTTCTTGGAAAATAACACTGGAGCACCCTATGATAACACACTGGGATGGATGAAACATTTTTGTATCAGATCATCTATCTGAAAACTCAACTCCCACAAATGATAGGGTGTTATCCAATAAGGATCCATCAAAATCAAAAAAAAAATCATTAGACTGTAAATATATCCCAAACTCAATATCGCATCGAGGGGGTAGTGTCACAAACTCCTTGATAAAAACATACAGAAACTTCTCAACAACCCTAGGAACCTCCACTATCCCAATGTATACTAACTCTACATAAAACTCATCCATAAAAGAGTGAAAGGGATCCACACATATGTTTCCCACCTGGAAACTCCGCTTGCTAATGAAAACAACATGACGGTCATCCACATCTGAGAAAAAAACTCTACTTTAGAAGTTGTCAATAACATCATAAAAAAATACAACCAGTCAGTTCCTAAGATGACATCATATGGATGCATCTGTAATTAGAAAATACCCTCACATGACTGATGTGGCCCCGCCATTAATCTATATCCCTAGAACACATCAAACAAGTAAGTCTATACTTTTACTAGTATAGTCAACACCGGGGATATAGGAAGCCTCTCTATGTCCAGTCCCAAAGAATAGACTAGAGTGTGAACAAAAAAGGAGTTTGAAGCTCTCGAATCAAATAAGGAATAAACAAGGGTGGATGATAATATGATCATACCTCTAACTATAAATGGACCCTCTGGATCTATTACCTCTGCCACATGCAAATGAACATGCACAGCTCCTTTACCTATCTTCTAACAACCACCTCCATGACCATGCTTGGTTCGAGGCCCTTGAACATAAGGAATATCCTAAGGGTGACCTCTACCTACTCTATCTCCACTTAGTGGAGAATAAACCTACTACCCTTATTGATGAAACGGCCTCGCCAAAAGCTTCTACTGAGATTGATATTAAACCTCCATTGCCTAATCCACACATGAACATTGGCCAAGATCTATAGATGAAAGGGAAATAAAAATTTCCTAATCCTAATAGTATGTAATTTTATTAAGATTTATTTAATTCTATTTAACTTCCCCAAAACCACCCAAATTAAAATATGAACACAAGTTGTCATGATGTATATACCTCTCCTAGGTCTCTACCCTACAAGATGTGCCACATAACTTGATCATTCAATAGGCTCAGAGTCCTTACATCAGATCACGGGCAGATCTAAAATCTCGTGTCCTAGTCATTCTTCCTTGGCCTGTGTCACATGCCAAGATCAACTATCATAGTTTCTCTACCAACTCAAGCAATCCTCATTATTCCTAAAACCAAACTTCATCTTATCTTTCAATAATCATATCTGATACCACTCTTCCATGAACCCCCCCCCCCTCTAATGGTGACCCTCTTAGGCCAGTAATGAAGGAAGAGAGATAATGACCCTCAAGTCCTACCTCCAGTAGGCCTCGGGTTGGAGACTAGCACTGAGGGCATAAAAATATCATAAATGGGAGGAATTTCCCTATATAATAAAATAGGATCGGGAGATAGGAATAATCAACCATAAAAAAAATACATGTCATTATATGAAAATTAAACCAAAACCATCCCACAATGAATGTATAAAATAATTAGATACAGATAAAAGACTCTGAAGGAAATACCCAAAAGAAAAGCTAAGGCGGCAACACAACAACCATCCAAAGTTCTAAGCTGGTAATGTCTAGCATAGTCCATGAAATCCTCATGGAAACTTGAAAATCAGATTATATATGTTGGGTGATCATATAATTATACTCAGTAGGGTAACCAAAGTCACTCGTACAAACGTGAAAGAAGAAGAATAATGCATCGATGAGTAAACAACAGAACCATACATCACATAAACAGGTCAAATAACCAATACCCATCCTCAGCATGGTACACTCACCAAATAATACATCCAAGTATAATAGCATAATAAGAATCATATCAATAAGGGTACCCACACTACTTTCCCATTGATTATTCGCTCTCACACCCCAACGACGTACGTCCTGGAGCTCCCATATCTTTCGTATAACATATCACATACTACCACCCCACAGAACGGTCACATAACATCTTGATCGTAGACACTTGGGCCATCAAATCAGATCACAACCACACATCTAGGGTAGTAGAGTATTGTTAACATGAAGGACATCAACCTTGTTCCCACCTCCCACCATACACAACCCCCACCATAAGTCATTTCATCACATCACATATCTCCCAAAAACACCTGGTACATCACATCACATCACCAATACTTCACTTTTGACTTCTGTATATCACAGCTTGTGCATAATAGCCTCACTTGGAAGAGAGAGTGGGAAAGAGGGGGTAACCATAAATCCATCCTCACCACCAAGGTGTTGGAAAAAACACCCCCCCCCCATATATGTATATAAGGGTGTCAGAACATAGTGTTCGATATGGGTGGGGTGTGTATATAAATCATGAGGAATATAAAAAGCATATAATTTTGTAGCGCACATGCCCAACCTATTGGTTCACAACAAGGAACTAACCAACTCACAACATTACCACCAATCCTTATAATACCATCACTTTCACTACCACCACTAAATGTACAACACTTCACAATAAGTCATAAGCTACAAGACACTTTTCATATTCTTTCTTAGTTTTATAAAAATTACATATTTCACATTACTAACCAAATTCATTTAAATGGACCATTTAATTCATATTTCCATCCCACTTATTTAACATTAAGAAAAAACTATTTAATCCACACTTCACATTATTTTATTTAATCATCAGTCATTTCCATCCCATTAATCAAACTAGCCCATGAAATTTCAAATCATTATTAACCAATTACATTACTACATAGGCAACTAGAACATGACAACACCACACAAAAAAACATCATAACTTCCCAAACCAACAAGCCTAAACATCACCACCATTTCACATCCACATCCACTTTCCACATCAAAATTGTTTTCCACATACCACTTCTACTTTCCACATCACAACTGCACATCACCTCCCCACAACACGACCACACCACAACACATATTCATATACCACAAAACTTTTCACATCATCACATAACATTTTCCAGGCTTATCAAGGGGTTGTTCATTATTTATACTTCTTTTTTTCATTATCACACAAACCATATATCCAGGTGCAACCAAATAATTAGCTGAGTATAAGTGATTAACCTTTTATTCAAGGTGGTGTAACAACAATATCGAATCAAGGGATTCACAAAACATATCAAATTAGGAAAAATAGAGGCTCCCAATATCTATGATTTTCAATGGTACAACAAGCATGGATAATCTCAATATCACAATATCAAAAGGTTGTAAAAACATGTGAATCATTCCCTTCCCCTTCAATTTATATTCTCTATTTAATTATATTTATTAGGCTGGTGAAAACCATATTCCCATAGACAAACAAGAGTAAACCCCTCCTTTATGATACATAATATGATAAATGAGGGATCCCCTACCTAGAAGAAAGAATCTTCACATGATTTTCTGCACCAAAAATAGAGGTTTCATGCACATGATGGAACCACTTACGGGAAGAAATTGAATGAACAACAAAAATAGGGTTTCATGAATCTAAGGGAAAGGATTCAGAACCTCCCATATCAAGAAAAATAAATCAGGAAATAAAGAAGTAAAGATCTTTGTTTTAGAATCAATAGATAAAAAATTATACTAGGATCATCACTCTCAACATCGCCTCACACATCAAATAAAATCCCATGATAAATCTTGTCCATGGTAAGAACCAACTCTATCACTACTCTTTTAAAATAATCCTAGTAGAATGCATATCCCTCTACAAGATCATATATGTGAATAAACTGGGAGATACATGCATCTTGTAAAAACAAATTATACAGTTAACTAAAGTTAATAAAAAAATGTTCAATAATTGAAGGAAGAATTATTACCAACTCATGATAGCCTTGTATGTGTATCATAAGATATATCAATGCAAACATGTGGTACTAGGTCCCATAATCCAGCTGATATAATAGATGAATATGTACTATTATTTCCCCTTGTAATTGGAACTCGTGTTTTCTATCACACATCTCAGTATAGCATGCATGATATCATCTCCAATTAAAGTCTCACTTCTCCAGCATCTTCAGGGAATAAAGTGAAGGAAGTTGACTGGGTGGTGTGGTAATGGGATGAAAAATTTCAAACTAACTCATAACTTTATTAGTATGATTCCACTCAATAATATGAAAATAAATTATAAGTATGAATCATGAACTAGCAGCAAGCATAATCATATAATAATGTGGGAGACTCTCAATGATAGTTTCAATATATGACATCCATAAAAACTAAAATATCAAAAAAAAATTAATAATCAATTAATAAATAAAGTTGTATACAATACACAATAATAATTTAACTATATAATTAATAATCATGTATGTCATCCAGTCAAAGACTGTCCAACGTAAGTTTATAAGAGTGAAGATCATGTTCGGTGGTATCTAAATATCAATGTGCCTGAATCTACCTGTAGATAAAATTTGTATACATATATTTCATAATATAAAGTTATATATTTTATTTTCACATCATAATGAATTAAAAACATATCATCATCCATGTGGGGACTCTCATAAAATATCAGTAGACAATGGCATACATGCATATGGATCAAAGTGAGAGATGTTCTCCCATATCCTCATCTAGATAAGAATAACATGTCTTGTAATTTTCATCTTATTGATGCAACATTCACTACATAGCAGTCTGTGTGTATATGAAAGACATGTAGACCCCCGGCTATACCAATCTATCTAGTTTAAATTCTCTAGTAATGGTAAATGCATCAAGTAGAAAAATATAGTAAAATGATCGATAAAGATCATGGTGATAATAAGTCTAAAAATGTATACATGTGCAAATCTCAGCATGATGATCTCATCAGCATTGTGGGATAGATGGGTAAAGTGCTAGTCTATCAATGGAATGTATAATCAACTCCTAATGATGGACCTACCATTATCCTAGAACTCAATGCCCAGTAGTCTATAAACTAGAGAAAACTAATATTCACCAAATCGTTCCATCACAACCACACCGTCAATGGGGAGGCCCAACATAATGGACACATCCTCAAGATTAATAGTCATTTATCCCTCTAGAAAATGAAATGTATGTGTATTTGAACTCCATATCTCTACTAGGATGAAAATGAGATGATGATTGACAAATGTTAAGTCGCACATCGCTATGTTGTAGAACCCAGCATGATGAAGATGAGGGATGATGACATGAGTTGGTGAAACATGATGGAAATTATGATACCTTTTTATGATCAAAGTAGAAACATAACATCCCTATATAACTAGTCATGAAACATGTTTATCCTATAATGTAATAAATGGAGGGAATTTCATCTCTATATTTGATATCATAGTTACTTTTTATTGTTAATTCAATACAATTTGTAAAATATTTTTTAAAAAAACAGTAAGAATAAAAGAGAGTTAGACAATTAGCATTCATAATTATGCATTATGATGAAAAATGAGGTAAAAAGATGTGATCAATCTTGTTGGATTAGTCTGTAAATTTATTATTTTCATGATCTTTAATCGTGTTTAATTTATTTCTAAATAATTTTATGAATATCGACTATGATGAAAATCCCACATAGTACAAGTGACTACATGAATTCAACTGATCGTGTGATTTTAAGGACAAATTTAAAGACAATACATTTAGAGTTTAAAACTCTCATTATTCATTTTTGTTGTGTATTTAATTTCTTGATAGTTGAAATATAAAAAAAATTATTTATAATTGAAACTATAAATGAAAAAAGTTAGAGATAAAATAATTAATAAATGAAACAATATATAAATAAAAGGTTATATAAATGAAAAGTCCTAAATATGAAAATAATGTACACAGTCATGATAAAATACATAAACTCAATCAAAGATATTGTGAAGTGGATCCCCTTCATACCACATGGGTTATAAGTATACTATTCTTTGTGAAAAAAAATTTATCACAGTCTCAATTCCTATTCTTGAGGCCAATACATCTCATTTTTTGATACGAGTAGACTTTATTCATCCCCAATGATTTAACCTAGTAATATCAAGCCCCATAGTCGGTTGATGATTAAATAAGGTAAAAGTATGAAATATCACAAAATTATTTCTGATTCAAAACAGAAATGGAACAAGTCAAAATGAAAAAAATAAAAAATAAAGAGTCCATAAATGAAAAAAAAAATAGAATATGAAACTTGGTAATATCAGAGACCACAAATGTTTTATCAGTATACAAGTTAATAGTATGAAAATCACCAACATGCATCCAAGGTCCATTATAACAGTCAACCAACATGCTCACGCAATTCACCAATTAAACATAGGGTTCCCATGATAAGTTCACCAATGCACAAGATGCAACAACATGTGCATTGGGATATCTTAATGCCTAGAAAGGACCAAAATCACAATACATTTTCTCAAGTACAACCACTAACACTCGACCACTATTGTCTATGAATGGGGCATGGTGATCTGTTACTTGAAAGCAGATCCCTATCTGTAAAAAGGTTTGAAAATGAAATAATAATGCATCCAACAATATCTTATCAATGTATCTTTGGAAATTCTACCCAAAACACATTCCATGTTACATCCTATGATAGTCCTATTAGGACCATTCAATAAAGTACTGCACACATATATAAAATGCCTCATGTACTAACCTTGTGATTGGTAATTTACAAACACCCCTGATATCATGACTTGGACCACTAGGGACCACCTGGTCGGTGAAAGGTTGGGTGTAACAACCCCAAGCCCAACTCCAATAGGCTAGGGACTGGCGATAAGCATCGATAAGGCATAACTATAATGGGAGGCCTTTGGATAATGTACATGTGTGCACACATCTAACCATTTCCATGAAAAAGTTTAGAGGAATAATAAAATACAAAAACATCAAGAGAAAAACCATGAATAAAATAATATCTAAGGAATCCATCAGAGTATAAAAGTTAAATCCAAATCGTAAAAAGGGGAAAATACACACCTAACTAGAAATGAAGTCCCAACTTGAAAAAAAACTAAAAAAGAGGAAAACTAAGAGACCATGGCTCCTGAATCTCTAAGTTTGACCACTGTATGCGGTTAATGCACCCAAGTATCACTAATATCCACTAATGTCACCATCGATCTACCTTTCATCTACATAAGACACAACACATGCAGGAAAATACCATATAGGGGTCAGTATATACATACCTACTGGGATTTCCTAAAAACCATAAAGGGGGGAATATAAAGATACAAGTGGTGGAAGGCCATGTGTGACAACCCCAAGCCCACCCCCAATGGGCTAGGGGATGGCGACAAGCACTGAGAAGACATATCTAAAATGGGAATCCTTTGCCTAATATACCTATATTCATGCACCCAATCGTATCCATGAAAAAGTATATAGGAATAATAAAATATGAAAACATATAGAGAACAACCGTGTAAGAAATAATCTCCAGGGAATACATCAGAGTACGACAGTATAAATCCAAAGCGTAAAAAGTGGAAAAATACACACCCAACTAGAAATGAAGACCCAACCTAAAAACAATTAGAAAAGATAAAAACTAAGAGAGTATGGCTCCTGAATCTCCAAATATGACCATCATACACATTCAATGCACCCAAGTATCACTAAGCTCTACCGATTTCACTATCGATCTATCTGTTATCTGCATAAGACACGACACGTGTGGGAAAATCCCATGTAGGGGTGATTATATACATACCGAGTAAGAAAACCTAAAAACCATAAAGGTAGAAATAGAAAGATGCAATATATATCAATTCAACTCAAATACATAGGGAAAGAAAACCCAAGATGTGTGTGTGTGTGTGATAAAAAATAAACTTAGTAGAGAGAGAAATGGGATCTCCATCTTACATCCCATCCAAAGTAGATGAGTCCACCTGAAGCTCAAAAAATACATCTTTGATGTCCAGCATCATGTGAAACCTCACAAGAATTTGTATGGAGGGGACCACCCCTCACTGTTACGCACTACAACTGAGGGATTCACAAATCCAATGGAGGACCTAATCCCTTAAGAAGCTCAAAGACAGGGGAGTATCACTCTGTAGATAGAGGAATAATTCCCTGATGTAGTGTGCATGAGTACAAACTCTACCTATGTAAAGAGTATGGGGGACCCGTACCCTAGTGCAATAGGGAAGCATTGACCCCGACATCAATCTGATGATCCTGCCCTAATCACTTTCATCGCCAAGCATCACCTGGAGAAGCTTTATTCTTGAAACACCTAACTTCATATCTTCCATGCCACAATGAAGTTCATCATCACATTCTATATAGAAAACACTCAAGATATGCTACTTTTGAGCCAAAATTTAAGTCCTGAGGAAGGAGATACAAGAGGAATAAGTTCCTGGGGGAAATACACAAAGTGTATATGGGCTCACATTATGTGGGACCTCACCTCACCACCTGGGTGTGTTCTCCCCTAGAAATATATTGGGAAGACATTTCATACCACACATCTTGTCTATGTGGTCACATAGTGTGTATGTCCAACTAGGGTCCTGGGTATGTACACCTGGCACACAGCTCAGCTAGTCAAGTATAGCCACATGACGTTTCCATCATGAGACACGGCGTGTATGACCACCTGAGGTCCTGGGCATGTGCACCTTTCATAATGTAGCACCCCAAGACTTTACCATATTTTCCTTTTATAATAAATTTAATTTTTTTGATATCTTACAATGCACGCAACAACTAGTTTGAACAAAACACTATTTAGTTACATTTTGCACAGTCAATAAAATTATAAAAATTTTAGAAAATTTATATAGTAAATTTATATGTTATATATCCAATAGAATATTTTTATATTCATAAAATATATTTGATGTTCATAAGATAATAATAAACCCAATATTACACATAAAAACCTATATTTTTATAAAAGTAGTTTTACCACCTTTTAATGGTGAACCTATTTTAAATCCAATTTTTAACCCTTTTATATATTATATTTAAAAAAATAAACTTCCTCTTTTAAAACAGGATATAAAAAATTTACTTTGGTTAATTTTTTTGTATTTTTCTGATAAGTTTCATGTTTTTATGAATAGTGAAAAATACTAAATTTTAATTGGAAAAAACTTTTTTATAGAAATAATTTATAATGTTAAATTATAATTTTGTTTGGTTTAAAAGTATAATTAGACTATTATTTTTATCATTTCATCCAATTTATTTCATTGGAATCAATTTCAAATTGAATTTTTATAGAAAAACATTTCAATCTTTTAAACACTTTCACTTTTAAAACTCGTTTTCTCATTTCATCAACAAGATTAATTTTAGATTAATTACTACAAATTCTGTGTTTTGAATTTTGAAAAATCAATTCCATATTTGTAATATGTAGGTTAAAATTATTTAAATATGTTTTTTTTTATTTTTTGGCATATGAATTGTAAGAACCCAGATCTTCTTTTCAGGTATGTTTTCCTTTTTATGGTGTTTTTAAGAAAAAATGAAATTTATGGAAATTTTCGAAGTACACGCCGTGTAATTTCTGAGTACACACCGTGTACTCTTCCCCGGCTCAAAGTCATGTGTTGGCCATATTGGGCCACACACACTGTGTGTAGGGGTGACGTGGAGGCCTATTTTGGCGGAGTACGAAAAGGACCCAGTACACGCCGTGTACTCTAAAAGTACACGCCGTGTACTCTAAAAGTACATGCCATGTACTTTCTTTTTTTCACTAAATGGATTGGGGTCACGCCTGACACATAGAAACACCTCCTTTTAGGTTCCATTCGTCCGAGAACGACCCGTACGGCCGAATCTTCGACGAGATCCCGCCTTTTAGTCTATCCTCCGATTCGAGCATGGTCGATTGCATTGGAATCACAGTGGTAAGATCTTCCTTCTGCTTGAGCTTCGTTTTCTGATTCCTCTTCGTTTCCGAGTTATCGTGGGTTGAGCATTTTGTGTGTTTTCTCAAATCTACGATGTTCTAAGGGAATTCAATCATCGTGGTTATCATATATCGATCTCCTAGGATCGAGGTAGGTGGTTTGTGCCTTTCTGTTGAAAGTCGATGAGTATTTTGTGAAAATTCCACAAATTCCCTTGGTCGGGGAATTTTGGGTTTCCTATTTTTCCCCTGCCGTTTGATTGCTTTGCTTGATTGTTGTAGTAGAGGTTTATGCTTGTAAGTAGAGTAATTTATTTTTGTGCTCAGGATTCTTTTCCATGTTTGTTCTGCCTGTTTGGCGTTTTTCCAGTTGCCATGCCTAGCTGTAGGATAGTGGAACTACTGCTTTATTGTTATTGAGCCTTAGAATGGTAGCCAAGTAGTTCTTGAGGTTTACTTGGATGATACACGTGTGCTGAGCATGTTTATTTTCACTCAGGACTGTGATAACCTAGAGTAGTAGACCAAAGAGAGAATTGATGTAAGGGCTTCTCCAAAGTGTCTTTAAATACGATGCGAGACCACAGGGGGAATTGAAGACGAGTGCTTCTTCAGAGAGTCTGCAGTTCCTCGACGCGGGCCACAAGGGGAATGAGACGTTGAGTGCTTCCCCAGAGAGCCTTTAGCATGATACGAGACTATAGGGGAAATTGACGGTGAGTGCTTCCCCAGAGAGTCTATTAATTTCATAGCGGAACCAGAGGGGTGAGATTGTGTGTGCCTCCTAGAGGGTTTCTAGTACTTATAGGTGGAACCATAGTGGTTAGGCTGTGAGAGCTACCTAGAGGGTTACCTTTTTCCTTCTTATTGATGGTTGTTTACTTGTGTGCTTCTTTTGTTAGAACTGTAGATTGTAGCTGCTTGTGTTTCTGTTTACTGCTTCTTGTTTTATTACTATCAGGTATTCATTGACTGTTAGGCACAGATCTTTGGGTGATTACCTACTGGGATTATATCTCACACCCTGTTTGGGCCATGCTTCTGGGCCCAAGCAGACTATGTTGTTGCAGGTATAGATAAGGTCAAGCGCCCTTCTACTTCGGGTTCTTGATTCACTGGAGTTGGAGAGCATGGGACCGAGCCGAGGCTTGTGTTTTTGAGGAGTTTAATTTGTTTTTCTTTTGCACTTTGTTTTCAGTTTTACTTCAGCACGTTGGGTTGTTTATTGCTTTCCATAGACATATGAACCATGTTACATCATTATTATGTATCCATTGCTTCCGTTGTTCACTTCAATTGTTGTATGTTGTTGATTGTTTCTGCTATTGTGTCTGGTTGTTTTTTCGTTGTATACTTTACTGAATGAGGGAATAGTTTCCCCACTGACTCACCAAGGCCCTCGTTGCTAGTCGGCAGCCTCTGGAATTTGGGGAAACATGCTTGAGGTCATGTGGTGAACCGGGTACGGGGCACCAGTAGAGGGGCTCCAGATTCGGGTCGTTACATGAATAGTAAATTTAGTAATATTTTAATTACCACGGTTAAGGGTAAATCAAGTAATTAAGGGTAAAAATAATATTATAAGTATTATAAAATCACCCTAACACTTTCCCTAATTTTATTTAATGGGTGATTTTCGATCAAAACCATCCTTGGGTTGATTTTATGTCCTCTTGGAGCCACTTGGGTAACTTTAAGGATTTTATAGTATTTTATTTTAAGGAAAGTCCAATATGTCACACTCTTATTTTTAATAAGTATTGCATTTTTTATATATGGTTATTAAGAAGATATCTTGGAAAATAAATCGTTATTTACATGTTAATCTTGGAAGATATCTGGTAAAATAAAATTTTAATATTCATCATGATAACTTATTTTTAATTTTTAGGGAAGAAATAATTAAATTAAAGGCTTTCATAGTAATGATGCAGTAATTGATTAATTAATGGACATATCAAATAAATGTTATTGAAAATATTAAAATAAATATAATTTTATATAAATGATGTCATCCAAGAATTTTTTAGATGACATAGACATATTATATAGTTATTAAGGTTTTTTTAAAGTTATCTTGTGTATTGATATTTTTAAAAAGTCAAGAAATGAATAGTATCAAAATTAATATTAATTAATCTTTAAAATAAATAATATTTTATTAAATGATAGAAAATTCATAAAAATATAAAATTTATCCAATTAATTGGGATAATGTTAATTTTGTAATAAATTATCCATTTGGGGTACTTTTTTCATTTTATAGTAACTGTATTAACCCTTAAAGAGTAAAGAGTAAAGTTGTCGTGGTAAGAGTTAAAGGGTTTAACTAAGGGTTAATGCAAAATGATAAGGTTAATAATGAAACCTAAAAATTGTATAAAAATCATTGGTTGAGATTATTTAGACTCATAATCATCTTATATTTAAAATAAATTACCTTAGAGACATTTTAAATTGAAAATTAATTTGTATTAATTTAATAGTTTGAGAGTTTCTAAAAGTACCCCTCGCCTCAATTATAAAAGAGAACATCCTCCCTCACTTCCTCACACCACTTTAATCCTTCAATATTGACTAATTCCTTACCATTTTTTCTCCCAATATCCTTATCAAAGTTCTATAGATCCTGTTATTACAAAAATACCAACCCTAGATCCCTTAAGAAGAGATCTAAAGGAAGTCTGTCAAAGAAGAGGTAATTGTTTTTACTAACTCATCCAAGTTAATTTCTTATTATACTTTATCTTTATGTTTTATTTACATTATAAAGTAATAAATAAAATATAATATATATATTTAGATTTTATTATGATTTTGTGGCAACCATATTCATCCTTTTATCCATCATATGAAAAATGAAATCACCACGCATGAGTACGTACAGCCTATCATCACCATGCTGTGGTGTAATCTTTTTTTCATAAATGATTTATTTATATGGGTATAATGATAGATATAATGAATATAAATAATAAATATGTCATGATATTGATTATTTATAATTAATATACTATCCAATTCCTTACCCTTTTACCATTAAGGGAATGATACCATCACTTGTGTGTGTGTGCGGCTTACCGTCTCTACGATGTGATGAGATTCATTTTCCACGTTAAACATTTAAGAATGATTATAATAATGTATAAAATGAGTAAATATAATATCTAGAAACTTAATATCATTATTTATATAAAATATATATATCCTATGCATAAGAAACATGACTTACAAGACAAAATATGCATAGGAAAATAAAGAAGTTAACACCCAAAACAAGGGTAACAATGAAATATTATCAACAAGCGGGTGATAAAATAATATAAGAAGATAATATATGATATAATAAATATGTATATGGTTCTGGTATAAATTAATAAATGATTTAAACCATTATATAGAAGTTTAAAGCATGTTTAACCAAAGAAAAGTATGAGGTAAGGGATTTCTGTCTCACTTTTATTTATTTGGGATGCATGCCTTGTACACTACTCATTTATTTTTTGTAGTGTATATACTACCCATAAATGTATTTTATGAGTATTATCCTGAAGATTATTTTATTTTAATATCTATATAATTTTCCTTGTTTCATGGGACATATGATTCTACTGATTATAAAGTGGTAAGGGTTAATTTCACAATATCGTTATTATTCGGGGTTGTTTATACGTAAATATAAACTAGGGAATATTTATCATCCATGTCCATGTTTCTTAAAAAGTTTTTTCAAATTATTTATAATATTATCCTATAAATTTTTACAAGTCTTTTTACCCATGATCAAATTTTTATAAAATAGTGTGAAAGGAATATTTTTTTCATTTTCCAAACAAGGTACTTTGTGACTTTTCAAAAATACAGAAGCAATGTTTTTTTAACTTATATGACATGAGTGGATTTTTTCTCTGTCATGAAACCTTATTGTCTTGAATATTTCTTTACAAGTTTACAAGATTCTTTTCAATGAAAATTTTTTCTTTTAAAATTGTGTGACCTTTTAAATAAATGATTTTAAAGTAAAAAGAGGTATTTCTCTCAAGAATTTTTTAATGATTTTATTAGAGTATTTTCATCTATGTCAACATCCATGGTTGGATATTGAACTTTATTGAGGTTTATCTATTATGATATCATTTACTATATTTCATTTAATGTTTTATGAGTTAGTTTGACTATGGATGTGCTATTTTTATACCATTCATTGTTTGTGGTTAAATTATTCACATTTCATATACTAGTTTTTCAATACGAATGTGTATGTTGTTTATGCTTCACCCTTTTCATATGAGGAATGCATTGGATTTAGTAAGTGATGGGCGAGGCCCACTATAGACCCTCGATGCATTATTATGTCTCATGAGACAATCTTGTTTGGGTATTAGATTGTGTCTTACCTGTTTATGTATGGTGTCTTGGACGAAGCCTTTATGGTATGTTTATGATGTCTGAAATTATGCATTCTCTCATTGTGAGATTAATCATTGGTATTCTATGTGATTATTCAACTAGTAGAATATCCATGGTTATGTTTTCTAGATCATTTGATTATATGGTATTATTTATTCTGGTCATATTATGCTCAATATATGTTTCAATGGATTGTGTTTAAGTTATACACCTTGCATTAAGGTTTGTGCTTATTTATTCGTAATAGATTCTGTTGTATGTTTACCCTTACTGAGAATCTGAGGTCACCCCTTTCTTATGTTATAATTTTCTCAGTATTCCAAGATATGTATTATGATTGATATGTAGGGTTAATCTAGGAGAATATTGCTGCTCTCAAATGATTGACTATATTGTATTTTATAGTTTCAATTGTAATCTAAGGTTCATGTATGTAATCTAGCTTCCAAAACTGCTAAAATGGTCGGTCCTTAGGGATTTTATTCCTTTTAATCATAATAATGTAATAAAATAATGCACCGGTTATGGGCTTCTAGGGTTAGGGAATTACACATACGACTCGGTTGGCTAAGTATATCCACATGGAATGTCTATAAGTAGACATGTCATGTATGACCACCCGGGGTCCTGGGGCATGTACAGCTAGAACATGACTTGGCTACCCAAGTAGGTTTATATGGAGTGTGATCCTGGCCACATAGCGTGTGATCCTTAACTTGGCTAAAAACCATAGCTGTCGCAGAAACCGAAGAACACAGTGCACGTTATTCCGCACTACACGGTGTGTAGTTAGGTTTTTCATAGAATCACATATCCTTAATGTAGATTTTAGATCTACCTTTACTACCTCAAATACCATTATTTGACTACTTGAAATCAAAGTAAAACACCTCCATCCATCAATTCCCAGCCTCTGGTATCCAAAAATCAGAATCTGATCACCTACCTAGGAATCTATCGCGTGTCTACCACCATTCGGGGTTCTGAAACCTAAATCCACCACCTACAATCAAGAATCCATATATAAATCACCATCTCATTCATTTTTCACGTAACCATTATGAATCTGGGGGTTTTATCATGCTCGAACCCACCTCGAAAATTTTGAACTGTGACCCCATGGGCCAACATCAAATAATGCAAAGACTAATGGGGGGAAAGCACATAAACAAAGTGATAAGAACCATTGGATGACATGATCATGACCAGCGATCATAAAGTGCAGAAGAAAGGGGTGAATCATAGTATAACAAATATAATATGGTTTTTAATAATTTGATTTGAAATCGAATCAGGTTTTAGATAGTTAATCACAAAACAAAATAATTAAACAATGACAATTCATTCTTATTAAATCAAATAGGGAAAAAATAATAAATAATGTGTCCTACCTTGATTTAATATTGATTGTTGGTGAAGAACATGTTTTCCAGTAATGAAGATGATTCGTTGAATTCGTTGCCTCTCGATCCTATGATTGTTTGTCATCGATCTACACTCCCAATTGCTAAGATATCTATTTTCTCACTATATAATCTCCTAGGGTTATATGGCCAATATTGAAGAATTTCTATAGCAGCATATTTATATAGAGGGTAAAATATTAGGACATTTAAATAAAATAATCTATTTATTTATTTATTTTATTGAATGAACCCATCAATGACTGTCTCAACCAAACATTTGGCATCGACCAACCTTAGGTTGTGCCTGGGGTAAACCATGCATTTTGGATTCAATCATGGTCTTGAATTTATCATATGAGGTCTCTAGCAATGGAAAAAACTAAAAATACTGAAACGATGTGCACATGTTCAATAATTTTTTTAATTTTTTTAATATATTACTTCTGGTGTCTTGAGACACCCAAACATTGCATCAACTCTGAGGATAAATATAGATATATACATAGAAATATTCAAAGGAAAATTTCATCAAAACCATAGTCACTACACTTGAAGACCCCATTTATTCACTCCACAATATTAGTGGTCATATGGTCATATCTCTTTCCACCATCATATGCTAATGATCATTTATTATTTGAAATATGCATCATATAATCATATACACATTGATTAGACCATTAGATTTATTAAATTTGTTGATCAAACTTTCCTTATTGGGTCTCTTATGTTGAAACTAGAAAATAAAAATTTATTTAAAAGGAATTAATTTTTTTTCCAAAAAATATAAGTTTAAGAAAACATGCCCAACTTGATTACTGCCTTCTTTAGTGTCTCATCTCTGAAATTCTTATGCACATTACTAGAAATATTTCTAATTCAATATCAATGATAAGCATTTGGTTCTCACTATGAAACTCTGTCATTGTTAATGTCCTCTATAATCGCTCAATGGTGATCGAATATCAGACACACTCCTTAGATTTGTGTAACATGAATGCATATATAGGAAAAAACCCAACTCCTTGATTCAAAATTCTACTTTTCAACAATGTAAAATGAAAGTGGTAGAGGAGTATGATTACTATCCTATATGATATTAATAAGTAGAATACCTATATACTTTCCATAAATAAAAGTTTCATCTACTTGAATGAATTGTTTATAATGAGGAAAAGCAATGATACATGGCCTGAATTCCCAAAACAGCCTATGAAACTTCACCTTTGTTTGATCAACTCAGTTATCTGGGGAGACATACTCAATAGTATACAAATGATAAATAACCAAATTGTTGAGTAACCTAAATCCCATTAGTTTCGGCAACACTTCATGTGATTTATCTCAATCACCGTATAATTTCATAATTACCTTTTGTTTTTCATTCCAATCTTTGTTGTATAATATCTTGTATTTGAACAACCGTTGAATTCATTCCTGTACAATGGACATGGGAATGTCCTAACGTGTTTGTATCATATCTACAATAACAGCCGATATAAACATTGAATCAAGTGAAGAGTGATCTTATGGTAATCTTGGATGTACACAAGTATGTGACCCTTCCAACTTAGTTATCTTTCAATATGAAAAAAAATTACCATATGTTGTCCACCTTCAAAATTTACATTTTAGACCATATTTGTCGCACTGAATGAGAAAATTTTCCTTCTTAGACTCATAAACCACAAATGAAAAATGTCAATCTATTCGGTACGGTTTTAGTATATTTTTCAATGCACTTTCACTTTTAAACTCTTATCTAAAATATATAGTGTTATCAATTGATGTGGACATGTTGTCTATAATTCCAAGGAATTCAGTAATTGGTATACAATCAAAATGTTGTGCATGTGACATTCCTTTGACTAAGGGAGTCAATAATGTAGGATGATTACCATTAATTGGTTATTTCATGTCTATCAAAGGAACATCAGAAGTTCTATTCTCCACATAATAATCACCTACATCATCTCTTTTTTTCATCATTAGATAATTCCTCATTAGAAAAAATATCATTCATTAAATTAAAAGTATCGATAGGGATTCCCCCTATAGTTCTTTCCATATTCTGATCATCTTCTTTATAATTTTTTTCTATTACCTAAGTCATATGGAATAAAATTAATGGGAATGTTATAAAGGATTGACTTCAATAGATCTCCCATAACATGGTTTTGTAGTAGTAGGTTGCACCCCATAAATATAAAAAATAGCCACATATAATTCCATTAAACCATTATTTCAATGTTTCCTAAACAATGATGATGGATTCACCCAATCCTCATCATCGAGCAGAGGATACTCATTATTCCATAGATGATTAGGATATTAAATATTTCGATATTTAATTGAAGTAATTGATTGATCAACCCTCAGTTTTAATCAACCATGAATCTTCTTATGAACTTCATCCAATTTATAAGGCCCCGGCCTTAAGCCTTACTTAATATTGAATTAAATGAATAATTCACATTGAGGATATTTTTAGGTTTAGAGTTTTGGAGAATTAGGACAAAACTATTACATCTCAAAAGATTACAAAGTAGACACTTATACTAAGTTTCCATAAAATAAAAACTCTTAAAAAGAAACATGTCTAGTTCCATGTTTTAGATAGCATGACTTTTCCTTGATCCCATCCTTGACCCTATTCCACATTAAGTCCTGTGAAAATCATTTCAAAAACTTGGGGTGAGCATAAAAAGCTCAGTAAGGGATACACAAAGAATGAAAACTATTAGTTTTTCAAAACAACAAGTAAACCATGTATAATTTATCAAAGTAATACCTTTCACCTTTATGAAGTAGTAAAAACTCTTCACTGAATAAAAGATCATTACTTACCCTTTTGTAACCAAAATATTACCATAAAACCCATATAAAGAACACATAACATATAAAGGTAACTTGGGACATAAACATACTTAAGTGGAATAATCATCCGGTCGACTTCCACACATATCACTTAATGGAATAGCCATACGGCTGACTTTCATACCCAATACATTGGAGGTTATAACGTAACCACCCATCCTGGTATTCACAGCACCACCCGTCATATGGTTTATCACGTAACCACCCATCAAATGTCCAAGTACCATTATAAAATCATAAGACATAAAACAAATATAATGGAAAGAAAACATTTCCACACTTTGATCACAATATATCACTTAAATATATTGACATAAAAAATCCATTATAAAAACCATTTTCAATACCAAAATACATAAAAGAGTATATGGTATTTATTTTATTTTAAAAATATTACGGCTTGTTGAGGAAGCCAAAGACCAAATAATACTCGCGGTGGCGGAAAAGGTCGTTGTCACCGCGTACGTTAAAAGAAACATTCCTTTTTGTCATTTTGTAAAACGCTTCATATAAAAGGATTACTTTTGTATAAAATTAAAATTCAAAGGGGTTTATACACTGTATAAAATAAAGCCTTGTATTAGAACAAAATATGCCTCAATAAAAGGAGATTGAGATGAAGTCCCTTACCTCGTGTTCGACGTGACTTGATTGCTCTTTAATCTCCTGAATAATAAACTAGTGTTAATTTCTAATTTCTTAATAACATTTTTCAAGTTTATTATTCCTTTTATATAACTTATTTCCCTGTTATAAACATTATTTAATCATTTAATTTAATAAAGTTCGTTTTGTCGATATTTGGTACTTAAGTCAAAAATGGACTTCTTACAATTACATGTTGTTTATGTGGTCAAAGGTTCATTATATCCAGAATGATATTCATGATTTGGATATCATATATATCATATATATCCATCATATACATTTATTTATAATAGTACATAACATTTAAAGGTAAGAAATGGAATGCACCGTTCATGGAGACGGTAAGCCGTACGTACGCATGAACGCTACTTTCATTTCTATTTCGTATTTAATGGAGTGAAACCATAATTATATAAGGGTATATTATAATTCCAGTATAACATCATATATAATAACATTAACTACATCCTTTATATGTCCCACATATGGCATTAACGAATCAAATCACTTTGAGGGGGCGGTAGTCTGCACTTCCTAAAATGAAGATATCGCGTTTACCCATAATGGAAACCATAAAGGTATACCACAAATTAAAAATATAGAAGCATAAGGAAAACATAAACATAATATATATCATATATAAATATAGTTACATATTAATGGACACCATTAAAGGTGTTAAAAGAATATTGAACAATCATCGTTTCGTGAGGCAGAAATTCACCATCCACAGAATCAGTATGTTCTTTAACAATTAGATGTATTTGTGTGTAAGTGTAGCTTTAATCCTTATTATAAAAACATAATAGTATATTTAAGATACTGTATTTTTTACAAAATAAATTAATAAAAAGATTTTAGGGTGTTGGAGAAGCAAAATAAAACAAAAGAACACAAGTGAAGACATTACCTTAAAATCGGGTGACTCCCTTTGGTTTGAACCAATAGGGTTTATTGAAGAGCTTCCTACCTAAGGTAAGGATTCTAGGATGAAGAGAGGGATGTGTAGAGATAAAATGATCAGAGCTTGGCCGATCCAAAGGCTTGAGAGGTGTGGGTAAGGTGGTAGAGGTGGGGGCCTTTTATAAGAGGAGAGGAGGGGCACTCTTGGAAAGTTATAAAAGTTTATTTTATTATAAAATGATTTTCAGATTTTAAAGGTCTCAAAATTATATATTTTTAGGATAAGGTGATAATAGTTTGAAATAAACCCATCCAATAGGTTTTTTACAGTGTATGTCTTATATTTTAAATTATCTTTTCATTTTATTTAAATCGTTAAATAATGAGGTAATCTTTGCATCATCATGGTGTCATAAATAATTTAATTTATTTAATTTATAAAAATTATAAAAAAAATATCATGATGTAGGAAATAATTTTATATTTTTAATGAATATTTATAGTAAAAAATATGACTTTTATAACCCCATTTAAAAATTGTTTTAGTAAAACAACTCATGTTTGTGACATTTTTATTTTAACATTAAATAAAAAGATATTAATGTCATTTTCCTACCAAAGTGGCTCCATGGGGTTCTCAAGTTGACCCATGGATTTTATTGGTCGGCCATGACACATCCAATAAGGGTAGGACATGTTTCAAGTTCATTTCATATTATTAAAACTTTATTTTTACCTTAAATTACACTAATTACCTCTAATCGCGATTAAAAACTTAAAAGTTACTATTCACCAAAAAATTATTTTAATCTCATTGAACCACATTTTACTTCTTAATGACAACCATGTATGTTGGATTTTTTAAATTCAAAACACAGAGGTGGTAAAATTTCATTTAAACGAAAAAAATCAGTTTTTTAAGTACCACTTAGTGGTTTCACTATTCATCAAAAATTGAAGTTTTTCAGAAAAATACCAAAAATTCACCCTAAGATATATTTGATATTCCGAATTCAAAAATTATGACTATTTTAAAAAATTAAAAACATATAAGTTACATTAATTAATTTAATAATTAATTCCCACTGTCAGAACAAATAGCGTGTTTTTATGAAACAAAATGTATCAAAAGATTGACACTAGTTTAAGTCCAATTTCAAAGTGAAATTAATTACAATGACCACAATTGGATTAAATGGTAAAAATATATTCTAATTTAACTTTAAAACCAATTCAAAATATAATCTAATAATATAAATAAATTAGATTAAAAATAGGTTTTGAATTAAAATACAACATTTTTCACTATTCATTAAAAATTGAACTTTATCGGAAAAATACCAAAAAATTACACAAAGTAAATTTTGATGTCCCAATTCTAAAGAAGAGTTTTATTTGGTCCAATAGAATGTATAAGACTGACCAAAACTATATTTAAAAAGGGTTCACCATCAAAAGGCGATAGTTCGACCTTTTAGTGAATATTAGAATATCTATGCCTAAAATTGAATTCTTTTTCTTATTTTAAGCCTTTATCTTTTATTGGATAAATGTAAAAACATTTAACAAACATATATAATCATATTTTAGTTATTTATATTCATTCCCACCAATACAACGGCTATGTGTTAACTACCATTTAAAATAATATTATTTTATTACTAGTGTGCAACGTAAGATTTCAAAGAAACTCTTTGTTGCGTATCGGGTACGCTATCGCACATAGAAACCCCTTTAAAGTAAAATTAATATTTAATTCGTAAATATTAATAAATATGAAAATGTTTTATTCTTTATTTACCTGGGATGTTACACAATTTCACTCATTCATGGAGATTTTGCACTCTTACAAGTACAATCTATAGCTAAAACCCTAATCAGTATAAATTAACTCACCATTGTAGTATATTGAAACATGCATGATTACCTTTTTTTAATGAAACATTATATAATACATCATAAAATGTTTAACATGCTTTAATTGGTTATGATTTAATAATTGTGACTTAATCATAAGAATTTTTCTATGGATTGGTTTATAATTATTTGATAAACCAACCAAAACCTAGAAGGGGACTCTTAGAGCCTCTATTTTCTTAGATTTCAGTAATCATCGGTCTCCTTTAAGTCATGGTGTAAAAATACAACTTCAAACAACAACACCTCTCATTGAATGCCCTTTTATTACAATGTTAATCATGTTCAAGTGAGGGGGTCTAGGGGTTTGAGTTACAGAACATTTTTACACGAACACGTGGGTCCTTACATACTTAGATAGAGGGATGAAACGCAAGTTATTGATGGTTAAAATAAAATATAACTATTACATATTATATAACCGCATACAAAAAAATACAACATACAATTTCAATCATACATTGATCGATCATCTCAATATCAGTCAATTATTACAAATTAAATAATCGAATAAAAAAATATAGCATGCAATTTCAATCATACATTGGTCAGTCATCTCAAGATCAGTCATCATATAATACTGGTAACATGCTTTTTGGGATACTTATTATGTTCTGCATATTTTAACCTTACCTATACTTATATCTAATAAATAATATGTATATATATACAAACACATCTATTTATATTCATACTTTCATGAATATTTTTCACTCTTGCATGTAGAAAACTATAGGTAAAACCCTGATTGATATAAATAACATCACTAATTAAGTATATTAATGCTGACATGATTACCTAGAAAGAAAATTTAATAAAATTTTATATATATTTATACCATATATAAAATGTTTAACATGTTGTAATTAGTTATTATTAAATAACTGTGACTTGATCTTGAAACTTTTTATATGGATTCATTTCTCATTATTTTATAAACCAATAAAAACCTAGGGGGGACTCTTGGAGCCTCTATTATCTTAGATTTCATCAATCACTGATCTCCTTTTAGTCACGGTGTAAAAATCAAGTTTCGAACAACAACATCACTTGTCGAACGCCCTTTTATTACAATGTTACTTGCATATAAGTGAGGGGGTCTAGAGGTTTGAGATACATACCATTTTTACACGGATACATGGGTCCTTGCATACTAAGAAAGAGGGATGACATGTGGGTCATTAATGAGAAAAATAAAATGCAATTATTACAAATTATATAACTGCATAAAAAAAAAAAGACAACATGCAATTTCAATCGAACATTGGTCGGTCATCTCAAGATCAATCATCACACAATACTTTTAACATTTTTTTTGGGATACTTATTATGTTCTTCATATTATAACTTTACCTACAAATAAATCTAATAAATAATAAATATCTACATATATATACATATATTTGTATTACTAATTTTTAAATATCAATATATATGCATTTTTTGTATTTAATGATGTCTTTTAAAAATGCCTTATATTATTTTTCAAATATTATATTTAGATAATATAACATATATTATCTTAGTAATGATAGAAATTTTTTAATTAATTTATGATATACATGTTTGTATGTAATGATTAATACTAGTATATTTTTTAGAAATAATTAATTATAATACTTTTATTTATCTACACATCCAATAATATATTGTACACTTATTTAATTTTCAATCTACTATATATATATATATATTTAAATATATTCAATTTTATTTATTAATACTTTAAAATATAATTATATATATATACAAACAACTATGGTATCTTAAATAAAAATATTATTAATTTATACATAACGACTCAAATGTTATTAACAGTAAATTTTGTTAAATTTAATTAACAAAAGTAATATAATTTACATTTAAATAGATATTAAAATATTTCAAACTTATTTTAATTTCAATTTAATAAAATTAGGTAAGTATATATACAATTTTTGAAGTAATTAAACTTTTCAAAATTTAAATAATTATATTTTATACATAATTACTTGGAATAATAATTATTTATAATTAATATAATTTAAAATTTATTATTAATATTATCCTTTTTTATTTTTGTTAACATAAATAATATTATATATATATTAAGTGTTTGGGGATACAAGTACATTTCAAACACACACACACACACTGCAAGGGTCTAACTCAATCTATAGCTCCCTCCGTAGAGATAGTATAAGGCCCCAGCCTTAAACCTTACATAATCTTGAGTTTTCACAAGATTACACGTTGAGGATCTTTTCAGGTTTAGAGTTTTAGAGAATTAGATCATGAAACTTGCATTACAATCCACATTTAAACAAAGTGGTTACATAAAAGACAAAATCCATTCTTCCCATCAACGGAAACATATTGAAAATAAAACATGGATTCTTTCTTGACACATCCTTGACACTATCACCACATCATATACCTTTCTCTTGACCTGTGAAAAACATTTCAAAAACTTGGGATGAGCATAAAAATCTCAGTAAGGGTTATAAAAATATGGAAAGGAAACATGAGTTCATATATACATAAGAATGAAATCATACTTTACCCATAAAACATAGGTACTTTAACATACCTCATCAAACCATGAATAAATCATAGAAAACATAAGACATATAAAGGTAACTTGAGGCATTCATAACATTCTTACGTAGGGAGTAACCCTCTTGGTTACATTTGGAATACCCATCACAGTATATTCCCTAAATCTCTTCGGAGAAACCTTAACGTTTCACTCCTTCGCGTTACCCAATGCATTGGAGAGCTATATCGGGCTCACCCGCCCTTAGTTTATCACGGAACCACCCGTTTTCATAAGAATGACCAAGAACCATAACATAAACGTATCACATAAAATATGCATAAATTAAACAAAACATTTCCACATTTCAATCACAATATTACATTTTAGTATTTTGAAATAATGAATCCATACAAAAAGAAACCATTTCCAAAACCATTTAAAACATTTAATAAGGAGAATTTCGAATCAAAGTGTCCCATACCACCTTGAAGATTTTAACATTTTAAACCATTAATATCCATATAAATAAATCCTTAAAACCATTTTGAAAACATGGATATTAATAAGAACAAGTCATTAAAACCTTTAAAGCGATATTTTGGTCAAAGGGTTTTTACCAAAATTAGAGACACTTGAATACAACAATTGAGGAATAACATTTAGTCAGAAATTTATAATATCATGAGAATAAATGGATTCATGATATAATAATCCAAAGTACAGTTTATACACTATATATGAGTGAATTGGTGCATAACAACAATGAACCCTCAATAGAAATGTCAAATGTGATGAAATCCCTTATAAAGAAGGTATCCTTAAATTAAGGACAAATCAATCTCAAAAATATGTGTGAAAAATATAAGTACACCCAATATAAGTGGATATTAAGTGTAAAACAACAAAAGGTCATTCACACATATTCAATGGATGACATATTCAATGACTACATCTTGAACCCAAAGAAATCGAAATTGGGTTAAAAAGTTCCCTTGACAGCCTAACGGCATCACATCAAAATGAGTTGATGAGAGATAAAAAGTGTATCTCATCACTTGGACATAAAATTTAAATCAATAAGGATATATTAGAACATATCCCAACATAACAATATGTAAATTAAAAGACCCAACAAAAGAAGTCTTTTAAAAAAGAGGAGGGTGAAAGGTTCCCTTACCGACTTGGGTATCTTTCAAAACATACACCCCATGAAAGAAGGACAATAGATCATTGATGTAAATACTCATAAACGAAAGTATATTACACAAAGAGTAGAATAATGGGCAGTACATACACCACTAAATTGAATCTGTGGCAAATGTAGCATAAATCTCACGGGAATAAAAGTGAGATGAAAAATCCCTTACGAAAACTCGGCAGCCTAACGGCGCCACATAAAACTTCCGAATATGGATTGATGAGATCAAATAGGGTATCTCATCACATTACAATAAAATGTACAGCAAGAGGAATATAAAATAACATCCCCCAACATTACAAAGAGGAGCTTAAAAGAAGTGACATAAAGGAGAGTACTTAAAAAGAAAGAGAGAGGTTAGATGTCTTACGAAAGTTTGGCAGCCTAACGGCGCCACTCAAAACTTCCAAAATGGATTGATGAGAGAGAATAGGGTCTCTCATCACATGAAAATAAAAATTACAGTAAGTGTAATATAAAATATCATCCCAATAACAAGAAATATGAGCTTTAAAAGGAATGACATAAAAGTGTGTACTTAAAAAGAAAGAGAGGAGTAGGATCCCTTACCTCGGGTCCGACTTGACTCAATCGTTCTTTAATGTCCTGAATAATAAACTTGAGTTAATTTTTACTTCCTTAAGAACCTTTTTCAAGTTCATTATTCCTTTTATATCACTTATTACCATGTCATAAACATTATTTAATCATTTATGTTAATAATATTTGTTTTGCCGATATTTGGTTCTTAAGTCGAAAGTGGACTTCTTACAATTACATGTTGTTCGTGTGGTCAAAGGTTCTTTATATCCAGAATGAAATTCCTGATTTGGATATAAAATATATCATATATATCCAGAATATACATGTATTTATAATATTACATAATCATTTATAGGTAAGAAATGAAATGCACCGTTCATGGAGACGGTAAGCCTTACGTACGCATGAACGCTACTTTCATTTCTTTGTCATATTAATGGAATTAAAACTAAATGAGAGGTATGTATATTTTAATTACAGAACTATATTCATAATTTATATGTATCATTCATCATATATATCCATTATATACATGTACTTATAATAGTACATTACATTTGGGGATAAGAAATGAAATGCACCGTTCATGGAGACGGTAAGCCGTACGTACGCATGAACGCTACTTTCATTTCTATCTCATACTTTAATGGAAAGAAGTAATAATGATATAGAGGTATATAATAATTCCAGTATAACATCATATATAATAACATTAAATCCATCCTTTATACGTCCCACGTATGGCATTAACGAATCACATCACTTTGAGGGGGCGGTAGTCCGCACTTCCTAAAATGAAGATATCGCGTATACCCATAATGGAATCCATAAAGGTAAGACACAAATTAAGAATACATAAGAATAAGTAAAACATAAACATATTATATATCATATATAAAAATAGTGACATCATAATGGCCACCTTTGAAGGTGTTAAATGAGTATTGAACAATCGTCGTTTCGGGAGGCAGAATTTCACCATCCACGGAAACCGTATGTTCTTTAACCATTTGATGTAGTTGTGTGAGAGTGTAGCTCGAATAAATCTTATAACAACATCCTATTATATTGAAGATACTGGTGTTGTTACAAAAGAATAAAATAAAAAGAGTTTAGGGGGTTGCAGAAGCAAAATAAAACAAATGAACATGAGAGAATGAATTACCTTTAAAAGTGTAACTCCTTTTGATTTGAGCCTAAAGGATTCCTTTGAAAGGATTCTTCCCAAAGGGAATCCTCTAAGATGAGGAGAGGGATGTGGAGAGAGTAAATGGGCATGGTTTGGCCGAGCCAAAGGCTTGACGAGTGTGTGAAATGAGGTAGAGGTGGGGGCCTTTTATAAGAGGAGAGGAGGGGCACTTTTGGAAAGTAAGAAATATTACTTTATTTGAAAATGTTTTTCGGTTTTAAAAAGTCCCAAATTGATATAATTTGTGGATAAGGTGATAAGGGTTAGAAATAAACACATCCAATTGGTTTTGGCCATGTTTAGGTTTTAGATTTTTCATTATCTTTCCATTTTATTTAAATCGTTAAATAATGATGTCATCGCTGCATCATTATGATGTCATAAATAATTTAATTTATTTAATGTCTAAAAATTATAAAAAAATTACTATGATATAGGAAATCTTTTTATATTTCCAATGAATATTTATAATCAAAAATATTATCTTTATAACCCCATGTAAAAATTGTTTTCGTAAAACATATGATGTTTGTGTCATTTTTACTTTTACATTAAATAAAAAGTTATTTATGTCATTTCCCAACCAAAGTGGCTCCATGGGGTCCCCAAGTTGACCCATGGCTTGTCTTGGTCGGCCATTACACATCCAATGACGTTAGTACATGTGTCAAGTTCATTTCATATTATTAAAACATTATTTTTACCTTAAACTACACTAATTACCTCTAATCGCGATTAAAAACTTAATAAGTTACTATTCACCAAAAAATTATTTTTATCCCATTGAACCACATTTTACTTCTTAATGACAACCATGTATGTCGGATTTTTTAAATTCAAAACACAAAGATGGCAAAATTTCATTTAAACGGAAAAATCAGTTTTTATAAGTACCACTTAGTGGTTTCACTATTCATCAAAAATTGAAGTTTTTCAGAAAAATCCCAAAAATTCACCCTAAGCTATATTTGATATTCCGAATTCAAAAATTAAGTCCATTTTACAAAATTAAAAACATATAAGTAGCATTAATTAATTTAATAATTAATTCCCGTTGTCAGAGCAAATAGCGTGTTTTTATAAAACAATAAGTATCGAAAGATTGACACTAGTTTAAGTCTGATTTCAAAGTGAAATTAATTCCAACGACCACTATTGGATTTAATGGTAAAAATATATTTTAATTTAACTTTAAAACCAATTCAAAAGATAATCTAATCATATAAATAAATTAGATTAAAAAGAGGTTTTGAATTAAAATACAACATTTTACACTATTCATTAAAAAAATGAACTTTATCGGAAAGATACCAAAAATTTACACAAAGTACATTTTGATGTCCCAGTTATTAATAAGAGTTTTATTTGGTCCAAAAGAATTTTTAAGAGTGAACAAAACTATATTTAATGATGGTTCAACATCAAAAGGTGATAAGTGAACCTTTAGTGAAAACTAGGGCATATACGCCTAAAATTGAATTCTTTCCGTATTTTAAGCCTCTATCCTTTATTGGATAAATGTAAAAACATTTAAAAACGTATATAATCATATTTTAGTTATTTATATCCATTCCCACCATTACAACGGTTACATGTTAACTACCATTTAAAATAATATTATTTTATTATTAGAGTGCAACGTAAGATTCCCAAGAAACTCGTTGTTGCGTGTTGGGTACGCCATCGAGCATAACATCCCCTTTAAAGTCATATTAATATTTTATTCACAAATATGGATAAATATGAAAATGTCATATTTTTTATTTACCTGGGGTGTTACATCCTTCCCCCCTTTTGGGAATTGCGTCCTCGCAATTTTAAAATTGCGCTTGGAAACATCCTTGAAAGTCCCACATCGGAACAAGAGTCGGTAAAACAATTACTTTAAAATAAAGAAAGATAAGTACAGAGGTCACCCGAGTTAACCCATACTAGGATTACATGTAGAAAAACATGGACATGGAAGAAAAAGCAAAGGGTCCTGTTCTTGAGGGAGAGTGATAGAAAACATGTCTAGGAGAAAGTTAACAATAAGAAAATCACAAACTTGTGATGGGTTAAACGGTATTCGATTCCCCAGTAGGAAAAGTTAATAGACAACATTTTTGTTTTAAGTTACTTTTTATTGAGGAATTTATTCATAAGTAAACATAATCACTTATCATGTTGACTTTCAACTTTTACTAGATTCCTTAATCAAACTCATATTTTTTCCAAAAGACGAGTATTTAGGTAGACTTGTTCGCATTAAGATTACTATAATCAACTTCTAGAGAATCACCTAATCCACAAAATAGAACTATATACATCCCATGTCTTTAGGCTTTAACCAAAACTAAAACCAAAAAGGTTAGTACAAGGTCAGATAATCCAGAAAAGGATAACCCTTTAAAAAGAAAATCTATTCTTAATCTCCAAAATTTGTCCAACAAAACCCAAAGATCAATGAGAACCATTCTATAATAAATTTGTCCATAAAATTCTTCAAAGTAAACCAATATAAGATTGAAACCCAAATATTTGAAGTATTTAGTCACATATTCTTCTAAGTTAAATCGTAACATTTATCTCCAAACAACATCAGTTGCTCCTAAAGTCTCGTATTGAAAAGTAATTATCCTAATCACATATCCTCCATGATAGGTTAATCATTTTCATAAATAACCCAAAATCAACTTACTCTTAATTCATAAAATCATATAACTAGATAGAATCAGTCAAACTAACCAGGGACTTCACGTATTCTAGTGGTAGGCGATAAATACCAGTCGCACTTTGGTTGTGGGTTCGATTCCCGCAGCTTTGTCCGACGCGACGGGATGTCACACGGTCTACGTGTTGTCCTTTTTCCAAAACTATATAATTCTTAAAACATTCCCCAAAATGAGATAAAATCTTCATATTTTAACCTCAAGTTTATCTCATGCCTTTCATTTTCCATCATAACATATAATAACCCATAATTACCTCAAAAGTAAGGATCATATAAACCCTAATGGTTACCTTAATAATTATTACCTGAATTTCCACATCGAGTTGACCATCTCGTACATGATGCATTAGAGAACTCACCAAGGTTGAAGTGGTTGATCATGACTCCTTGATAGTTGGTTTAGAACAACCATGAGATTCCTCATTGAATCCCCCATCTCATCCAGTCTCTTAATCAGAGAACCACCACAGTTTCCTTCAAACCCATTGTCACTTTGGTGCCTGCTGGATCCGGCCATTTACTAAAACCAAAAAGGTCAATGTGAGTATATCAACATAACCATCATGTACTAATGAGGAAGGTAAACACTAAGATATACTTACTCATTCACTTTATCTAAAACTAGGACTCTTTCTGAAATCCTAACCATTATGGTAAAGTCACTTATGCTTAGAGAATACCCTAACCTCTAAAGTTATCTAAACCGACCTTTGATACCAACTATAAGGCCCCAGCCTTAAACCTTACATAATCTTGAATTTTCACAAGATTACACATTGAGGATCTTTTCAGGTTTAGAGTTTTAGAGAATTAGATCATGAAACTTTCATTACAATCCACATTTAAACAAAGTGGTTACATAAAAGACAAAATTCATTCTTCCCATCAACGAAAACATATTGAAAATAAAACATGGATTCTTTCTTGACACATCCTTGACACTATCACCACATCATGTACCTTTCCCTTGACCTGTGAAAAACATTTCAAAAACTTGGGATGAGCATAAAAAGCTCAGTAAGGGTTATAAAAATATGGAAAGGAAACATGAGTTCATATATACATAAGAATGAAATCATACTTTACCCATAAAACATAGGTACTTTAACATACCTCATCAAACCATGAATAAATCATAGAAAACATAAGACATAAAGGTAACTTGAGGCATTCATAACATTCTTACGTAGGTAGTAACCCTCTTGGTTACGTTTGGAATACCCATCACAGTATATTCCCTAAAACTCTTCGGAGAAACCTTAACGTTTCACTCCTTCGCATTGCCCAATGCATTGGAGAGCTATATCAGGCTCACCCGCCCTTAGTTTATCACGGAACCACCCGTTTTCATAACAATGCCCAAGAACCATAACATAAACTTATCACATAAAACATGCATAAATGAAACAAAACATTTCCACATTTCAATCACAATATTACATTTTAGTATTTTGAAATAATGAATCCATACAAAAAGAAACCATTTCCAAAACCATTTAAAACATTTAATAAGGATAATTTCGAATAAAAGTTTCCCATACCACCTTGAAGCTTTTAACATTTTAAACCATTAATATCCATATAAATAAATCCTTAAAACCATTTTTAAAACATGGATATTAATAAGAAAAAGTCATTAAAACCTTTAAAGCGATATTTTGGTCAAAGGGTTTTTACCAAAATTAGAGACACTTGAATACAACAATTGAGGAATAAAATTTAGTCAGAACTTTATAATATCATGAGAATAAATGGATTCATGATATAATACTCCAAAGTATAGTATATACACCATATACGAGTGAATTGGTTCATAACAACAATGAACCCTCAATAGAAATGTCAAATGTGATGAAATCCCTTATAAAGAAGGTATCCTTAAATTAAGGACAAATCAATCTCAAAAATATGTGTGAAAAATATAAGTACACCCAATATAAGTGGATATTAAGTGTAAAACAACAAAAGTTCATTCACACATATTCAATGGATGACATATTCAATGACTACATCTTGAACCCAAATAAATCGAAATTGGGTTAAAAAGTTCCCTTGACAGTCTAACGGCATCACATCAAAATGAGTTGATGAGAGATAAAAAGTGTATCTCATCACTTAGACATAAAATTTAAATCAATAAGTATATATGAGAACATATCCCAACATAACAATATTTAAATTAAAAGACCCAACAAAAGAAGTCTTTTAAAAAATAGGAGGGTGAAAGGTTCCCTTACCGACTTGGGTATCTTTCAAAACATACACCCCATGAAAGAAGGACAATAGATCATTGATGTAAATACTCATAAACGAAAGTATATTACAAAAAGATTAGAATAATGGGCAGTACATACACCACTCAATGGAATTTTTGGCAAATGTAGCATAAATCTCACGGGAATAAAAGTGAGATGAAAAATCCCTTACGAAAACTCGGCAGCCTAACGGCGCCACATAAAACTTCCGAATATGGATTGATGAGATCAAATAGGGTATCTCATCACATTAAAATAAAATGTACAGCAAGAGGAATATAAAATAACATCCCCCAACATTACAAATAGGAGCTTAAAATAAGTGACATAAAGGAGAGTACTTAAAAAGAAAGAGAGAGGTTAGATGTCTTACGAAAGTTCGGCAGCCTAATGGCGCCACTCAAAACTTCCAAAATGGATTGATGAGAGAGAATAGGGTCTCTCATCACATGAACATAAAAATTACAGTAATTGTAATATAAAAGATCATCCCAATAACAAGAAAGATGATCTTTAAAAGGAATGACATAAAAGTGTGTACTTAAAAAGAAAGAGAGGAGTAGGATCCCTTACCTCGGGTCGGACTTGACTCGGTCGTTCTTTAACGTCCTGAATAATAAACTTGAGTTAATTTTTACTTCCTTAAGAACCTTTTTCAAGTTAATTATTCCTTTTATATTACTTATTACCATGTCATAAACATTATGTAATCATTTAAGTTAATAATATTTGTTTTGTCGATATTTGGTTCTTAAGTCAAAAGTGGACTTCTTACAATTACATGTTGTTCGTGTGGTCAAAGGTTCTTTATATCCAGAATGAAATTCCTGATTTTGATATCATATATATCATATATATCCAGCATATACATGTATTTTTAATATTACATAATCATTTATAGGTAAGAAATGAAATGCACCATTCATGGAGACGGTAAGCCGTACGTACGCATGAACGCTACTTTCATTTCTTTGTCATATTAATGGAATTAAAACTAAATGAGAGGTACGTATATTTTAATTACAGAATTATATTCATCATTTAGATGTATCATTCATCATATATATCCATTATATACATGTACTTATAATAGTACATTGCATTTGGGGATAAGAAATGAAATGCACCGTTCATGGAGACGGTAAGTCGTACGTACGCATGAACGCTACTTTCATTTCTATCTCATACTTTAATGGAAAGAAGTAATAATGATATAGAGGTATATAATAATTCCAGTATAACATCATATATAATAACATTAAATCCATCCTTTATACATCCCACGTATGGCATTAACGAATCACATCACTTTTGAGGGGGCGGTTGTCTGCACTTCCTAAAATGAAGATATTGCGTATACCCATAATGGAAGCCATAAAGGTAAGACACAAATGAAGAATACAGAAGAATAAGTAAAACATAAACATATTATCTATCATATATAAAAATAGTGACATCATAATGTCCACCTTTGAAGGTGTTAAATGAGTATTGAACAATCATCGTTTCAGGAGGCAGAATTTCACCATCCACGAAAACCGTATGTTCTTTAACCATTTGATGTAGTTGTGTGAGAGTGTAGCTCGAATAAATCTTATAAAAACATCCTAGTATATTAAATATACTGGTGTTGTTACAAAAGAAGAAAATAAAAAGAGTTTAGGGGGTTGAATAAGCAAAATAAAACAAATGAATATGAGAGAATGAATTACCTTTAAAAGTGTAACTCCTTTTGATTTGAGCCTAAAGGCTTCCTTTGAAAGGATTCTTCCCAAAGGGAATCCTATAGGATGAGTAGAGGGATGTGGAGAGAGTATATGGGCAGGGGTTGGCCGAGCCAAAGGCTTGAGGGGTGTGTGAAATGAGGTAGAGGTGGGGGCCTTTTATAAGAGGAGAGGAGGGGCACTTTTGGAAAGTAAGAAATATTACTTTATTTGAAAATGTTTTTCGGTTTTAAAAGGTCCCACATTGATATAATTCGTGGATAAGGTAATAAGGGTTCGAAATCCACCCATCCAATTGGTTTTGGCCATGTGTAGGTTTTAGATTTTTCATTATCTTTCCATTTTATTTAAATCGTTAAATAATGATGTCATCGCTGCATCATTATGATGTCATAAATAATTTAATTTATTTAATGTCTAAAAATTATAAAAAAATTACTATGATATAGGAAATCTTTTTATATTTCCAATGACTATTTATAATCAAAAATCTGATCTTTATAACCCCATCTAAAAATTGTTTTTGTAAAACATATGATGTTTGTGTCATTTTTACTTTTACATTAAATTAAAAGTTATTTATGTCATTTCCCAACCAAAGTGGCTCCATGGGGTCCCCAAGTTGACCCATGGCTTGTCTTGGTCGGACATTACACATCCAATGACGTTAGGACATGTGTCAAGTTCATTTCATATTATTAAAACATTATTTTTACCTTAAACTACACTAATTACCTCTAATCGCGATTAAAAACTTAATAAGTTACTATTCACCAAAAAAATTATTTTTATCCCATTGAACCACATTTTACTTCTTAATTACAACCATGTATGTTGTATTTTTTAAATTCAAAACACAAAAATGGCAAAATTTCATTTAAACGGAAAAATCAGTTTTTATAAGTATCACTTAGTGGTTTCACTATTCATCAAAAATTGAAGTTTTTCAGAAAAATCCCAAAAATTCACCCTAAGATATATTTGATATTCCGAATTCAAAAATGAAGTCCATTTTACAAAATTCAAAACATATAAGTCACATTAATTAATTTAATAATTAATTCTCGTTGTCAGAGAAAATAGCGTGTTTTTATAAAACAATAAGTATCGAAAGATTGACACTAGTTTAAGTCTGATTTCAAAGTGAAATTAATTCCAACGACCACTATTGGATTTAATGGTAAAAATATATTGTAATTTCACTTTAAAACCAATTCAAAAGATAATCTAATCATATAAATAAATTAGATTAAAAAGAGGTTTTGAATTAAAATACAACATTTTACACTATTCATTAAAAAAATGAACTTTATCGGAAAGATACCAAAAATTTACACAAAGTAAATTTTGATGTCCCGATTATTAATAAGATTTTTATTTGGTCCAAAAGAATGTTTAAGATTGAACAAAACTATATTTAATGATGGTTCAACATCAAAAGGTGATAAGTGAACCTTTAGTGAAAACTAGGGCATATACGCCTAAAATTGAATTCTTTCCGTATTTTAAGCCTCTATCCTTTATTGGATAAATGTAAAAACATTTAAAAACATATATAATCATATTTTAGTTATTTATATCCATTCCCGCCATTACAACGGTTACATGTTAACTACCATTTAAAATAATATTATTTTATTATTAGAGTGCAACGTAAGATTCCCAAGAAACTCGTTGTTGCGTGTTGGGTACGCCATCGAGCATAGCATCCCCTTTAAAGTCATATTAATATTTTATTCACAAATATGGATAAATATGAAAATGTCATATTCTTTATTTACCTGGGGTATTACAGATAGTCCAGATTACACCCTATACAATCATATTTATATTTTATATATATATATATATATACATGGGACATGCCATAGATTATCCCCCTTTTCTTTCATCCCTACTGGGTAGGGATTTTATCCCAGCTGCTTCCCGACACCTCCATGTTGGAGCGCCACCTAGTCCCGCTACAGACCTGTCACCCCCCACCATCGTGGCACCACCTCATGTCGGTCCATTGAGGACCACAACAATACCACACATCGGAATCTGCCGACCGAACCCACCCTCATCAGGCAAGGCTCGCCACAAAACATCGCTAGGGACCACTAGCTCACATGCCTTGCACTATCCACATCGAAACACGGTTCTGACCTGCCCCTGCTAAAGAACCTCTCCCGTCATCCAAGTGCACAATGTCAAAGGTCGCCATCCCCATGCGACTTCATGAGGGCCAACATCTATAGTAATTATCCACCTTTGAAGACCATTAGTCACCATCTGGTCCAGCTTCACCATCAAGTGAAGGCCCCTCATGCCTGTGAGAGTCACGAGCCAAATCACAACATTAGCATCAGATGACGCTAGCCACCACAATAGAGCCTCGATAAATTGGGCCAAATACGACGTGGTTGGGAATTGAAACCCGGCTGCCCAGATGCACCACAAAGGTGTTGAACCACTTAGTTAGACCTCATGTGATTATATATATATATATATATATAATAATATATTTTATATTTTAATAAATTTAAATATGATACATAATATAAATAATATTTTTTATAAATTATTATTCATAATATAATTTTTATAAAATATTTAAGTAGATTCAATTTATTTATCTATAAGTGTCGAATATTATATTTTAAATTTATTTTCCTTTAGATATATTATATAATATAATATATACATATAAATATATTTAAATCTAATCATTCACAATTTAAATTAAAAATAGATAAATTTTTTAAATAATAATATTTCTCTAAATATAAATTATATTTTATACTTAAAATTTAAATTATGTAAACATCATATTTAAATTTTCTAAATCATTAAATATAAATTAAATCTTACAAATAACAATAATTCATATAGAAATTAAATCATACAATGAAAAATAATTCATACATTCATATAACCATACATATTAAATAAATAAACCATACAAATAAAATAAAATAAATAAAATGAAAATTAGAATTTTTAAATAGGCATTTTACCTTTTCAAAAGTCAAAAATATATGTTGAGAAATAAATCCATCATAACTTCACAATAAAATATAAAATGAGAACAAATTAAATGGAGTGGGGGGCCTCCATTTATAATCTTTTTCGTCGAGAAGTGTGAACCTGTCACGAATCAACCATGGTCGACCTCAAACCAGTCACCTGAGCCGATCCGTGGCAAATCCCAAAGGGTGTTCCCGATTCCCATGGGCTAATAACTAGTGTCAGACATAAATAGAGTAAACAAAGAGAATGGTTTCACCCAAAAATAAATAAATAAATAAACAGCGGAAAGATAAAAAAAGCACCCCAAACGATATACAAATATCTAAACTGAACATGTTTTACAACAAAACCGAAAAGAAAAACAACTATACAACAAACTAAAACTGCACTTAACGACCACACATCTCCATGTGACCCTGAGGGTCACTCTCCGATACCACAACCAACCATCACCAACGACGATCTAACCAAGTTGAAACCTGCATCAAAGGATAAAAACAAGAAAGAACTATAGGCATGAGTATTAAAACTCATTAGGAACGTCCGAACAATCTATTCCCAATGCACTCCCTTTAAAATAAAATAAACATCAAATTCAAGTTTAAAATACAATATATAAAAGTAATCTTTTGTGCACATTTTTTACCTCAAAAACAAACACGTTCTGGTGCCCTATTTCATCTCAAAACCAAGTTCTTTTCCAAGAATTTGATGTTAACCTTTTGAGGGAAAAGTGATGCTTTCATTTTATTACAATAACATGTGATTATAAAACATTTCCACTTTGAAAGCACTTTTCATAAAACTTTGAAAACCAATTCACCACTTTTCCAAAGAAGCAAACTACACAAGAGAGAAACAAAAAGGATCAAATAATAAGGGCAATGGAAATAATCACACAAGAGTAACCAACCAACAAGCATCTCAATCATCACTATAAGAAACTAAGTTTCAATAGACATGGGTGAAACTTAGGAGATCATGAATAATCTAGAACATAATAGTACATGATGACTCATCTTGGAAATCATTCCTCACTCGATGTCATCAAATACACCCACACGCTTGGCCACACCCCATATAGTATAGACCGAGGGGCCATATCCCATATCAATAAAAATTAATGTATCCCTGTGATATGGGCCACTAGCTAGTGTTTAATCTAACCAGTGCAACAATCGTTCTTAGAAAATTCAATAGCCATGTCAGGTTCACCATGTCAAAAGTATAGAATAGGGGTGAGCTGACCAATACCAACCGATCATCCAATCACATTAACATATATCATATATAATAATTTACACAACAAGCATCACCCCGAATCACTCCAAGGATTAATCTCTTTACCTTACAATGAATGAATGAGTAAATGGGTCTCAAGGATTCCATAGCGAGGATATCTCACCAATTCACATAAACTAGGAAAGAGAATTATATGAGGAGGGTTTTCATGATAAACATTCACCATTTTCATAAAGGTTCCAAATGGGCCTCAAGTTCCTCTTAAAAAACCCGTCATTTATCAACCAAATCATATTTCAAAAAAGATGCAAACATGCCATTTTCCATTTCACAAACATTTTCCAAATCTATTTTAAACATTCACATCATACTTTCAAGGAAAATCCATTTTTATAATGTTCCAAACGTGCCACAATCCATCATCACATGACAAACCACTTTCCAAAATCAAAATACATGCTTCTTTTATCACAAACTACATGTGAAAGCCAATCGGGAATTTTTCCAAACACTTGGTGTGCACATTTATAACAAAACAATTTCATTTATATCAAAGCAAGGTATAAACCACAACTTTGCACACCAAACAATTTATCCAAAGATCACAAAATGATATTTAATATATAAGGAAGGTTTGAAAATCATGAGACCAATGAATCTCAAACTTTAAAGTCAATTTAAAAGGGAAACCTACCTCAAGTCCATGGAGTATTAACAACGTACGCCTGAAATCACACCACGATGGTTCCAAGAGAGAATATTTATGAAGAGAAACCCTAAACACATTAAACCCCTAACATAAATGAATTTAAACAAAAAAACTAGGTCCACATGACCATGGGAGAAAGAGATCTCAATAGAAAATGGAGGAAATAGGAAGAGGGGGAAGAGAGGAGAGGGTTTACCTTGAAGATCTAGTCCAAAACCTTGAAGAAAACCTAAATCCACACCATGGGAGAGGAGAAGAGTCCTAGAGAGAAAGGGTGGATCCTTATGGGTCGCATGAACTAGGATAGGGGAGGAGGAGGTGTTTTAGATTAAAAATACCAAGAGGGAAAAAGTTATAATTTCAAGAATTTTTAGATTTGGGAAACTTACATGGTTTGGCCTCATGGTTTACTAAATTGTGAACCAACTGTGTGCCCCTTACTAGACACACCTGGGAACCTTCATGGTTTGGCCGCATGATATGTAAATCATATGCCAACCATGCCAAACACCACTGTCCCAAAATGTCTCCTGACTGTGTGGTTACCTGGGTTGAGCCGCACTGTTTAACAAACCATGTACCAACCATGTGTCGGCTACTACCAAGCCCAAAAACTAAACTTTTCACCAAGAAATCACAAAAAAAACTAAGTAATAACTCTGGGACCAAAAATAAACAAAGAAACACCTCAAATTTGAAACCCCGTCACACCCAAAACTCAAGAGGAAAACTGAGATCCAACAATGAACTGGAACAAAGGGTGAAAACAAAAACCCAGGTGTGAAAATTCTCCCTACTATAACTCTTTCTTCTCCCAGAAATCCATGACATATTATAGTCGATTGATCAAATACTAAGGATTTCAAAAATTGTGTAATCCAACCTCTTAAACAAACATCTCAACCACTTTCCAAAAGAAACTCATGCCTATTGCCTAACATAAAAAAGCAATTTGAAACCACTTCTCGGGGAATAATGGTAAATATCAAGACACAACATCCATAACCGAGCCTCAAAAAAAGTTTTTGAGCATACTCCAAAACCCAATGCTCACCCAAATTGAAAAAAACTTGAAAATAAAACAATTCCAAAAGGAAACTACCTCATACCAGACCAACACCCAAATAAGACCAAATTCTCAACATGGGAGGCCGTAACGGACTCCCCACCATTATAAAACAACTGACACAAATTATATTTAGAATAAAACTCAATGAGACCCATGGTGGGTCTCCCCACTATTAAGAACCAACCAGCCAAAACCGGCAACACAGGTTAACATAATAACCTTTCCACACTGGCCAATTGACCCCACTATACAAGGGACCCTTGTAGAAAGAAACTTGAGCCAAATGGAAATTAAAATGTGATAAAGAAAAACACAACAAGATCATTTAGACTACCCACTTCTCAATGGAGAAGATAAAACTAGAACAAGGATTCCCACTTCCTCGGTAGATTCCTGACCATGTGGAAAGCTTCACTTTGAGACCTATGGTTAGATCCCTGAAGTTTGAAGCATCTGTTGTGCTGTAGTCAGGAACTAATGAATAAAACTCACTTTCATTAAAACATGAGTTATCAGGAGATCCACAAAATTCCCTTACATTTCAAATAAATAGAACACCATTGGGCACAACCAGTAAAACAGGAAGAAACATTACAACTGGAAGAGCACATACAACAAAAGGAAACTTTAAGCCAAGCCCAAAACAACACTCCACTTCTGCGAATTGGCTCCACATTGCTTCCTAGAAACAACCTAGAAGAATTGTTTCAAGTGGACTAAGTATCCACAAGTATGGAAGGACTTCAGTGCACTCAGATACGATGACTTCTTATGATCCATCTTTCCACACTGATAGAACAACACAACTCCACACCCAGAAGAAGCTGAAAAAAGGTATCGAGGCCTTTTAATTCCACAACCATCTCTAACCACTTATGGCCAATTCCCCACTTCCTTATTGGAATTCCCCTCGCTGCTTCTAGGAATGGAGGGATGAACACCTCAAGTACCCCTACCATCACATCTTCCACATGAATTAATTGCCTCACTATGTCAGCAAAAGAAGTTAGGTTTAACTTTGACACCTTTGATTATAGATCAGGACAAAGCCCACACTCAAAACATTGAGCCTTCATGGAATTGTCCACAACATACTCCAGAAGGTAAGGTACTAGGTCTATAAAATTACAGAAGTATTCCAACATCGATCCACTACCTTGTTGGAGACAACACATTTCTATCCCCTTCCTCACCTTTACTTCCTCAGTAAAATATTAACAGATAAACGAAGCCTTGAAGAACTCTCAATTAAGATATTCTTGAGGATTGTTCCAAGACACTGACTTCCACTACTTCAACATCGGTCCTTAAAGAATAAAGTTGGTGAACTTCACCTTTAAAGACTTAGGAAACTCAATGAGGCTAAAGATCCATTCAATTTTCTGCATCCACTCTTTCGCTTTGAGAGGATCTGCTTGATCATGAAAGAGAGGCGAATTTAACTTATGAAACTCAAGAAGAAAATACTTGTGTTGATCAACTAGAGAGTCTTCCAATGATGGACCACCTATAGACTCACTTCGAACATCCATCAAACCTATATGGGGTTAAACACTAGGTAATAAGAAAACAAAAAACTCAATCAAAACAAACTCATCAAAAGAGTTCTCAAACTCAAAATACCGCACAAACAACACTTCCCAAAACATAGGAAAAACAAGACATATGACCATTGGATAGAAAACACAACACTCAACCATTGGATATTAAACACACTACTCAATATCAAACACACCATGATTTCCACTTAAAACACTTTTGAAAAGAAAAACAGACTTGGTGGATTTGCACACTTACCGATGGTATTCTGTAGAGTCTCACTCACATGCACATTCCTGTGCCAATTTAGGAACATGTCAACTCATGTCATACTGGGATCTCATCCACCCACATAGTTTCATATATCATGCATGTGAGTACCCATGAAAATACCAAAGTTTAAGCAAAATAATCCCATTTCAAAATTCACAAGCTTTTCAAAAGATAACTAACCACCAATTCAAGAACCATTTTCAAATTCTATATTTTAATTCATTTTATCTTGCTAAAGAATAAAATACCATGGATTTATATCAAAAAATTCAATTCATTTTATTCAAAAAATTCTTCAACATCTCAAAAAATATCATTCCATAAAAAACCATTTGATCATAAACTCATCTCTTCTTATTCATAACAATTTTCCAAACCCTCTTCAAAAAAAATTATAATTTTACAAGAAATTAATTTCAATAACCTCATGCTTTTATTATAAAAACCCAATATAGGTAAACCATTTCTGTTCATTAATGGAAGTAAATATCTCAGTCCCTTTTATGTAAATGATATATCCTAAATAAATCCATGTTCATGGTATTATCTAGGCAAGTTTTATTTCTGAAAATTCAAAGAACGAGTTATCAAGCACATAGGTTAATAACACTGGCATGCAACCTGTTCGATTGGAGATAGTTTGATAAAGGGATTATATTACATGGTAAGAATTCATATGAGGTGACATTTCATTGCGACATTAACTTCTTTCTCTATGGGTGCCTTGATGTGTTTCTAGACACTAACCTTGGACTTTAGGCATGCTCACCTAATGCCACTGAGAAAGAGGCCTATAGGGTCACGAACTAAGTGTATCTAGAATCTCAGTTAAATAATTTATTATTTAACAAGTTAAATAAATATTATTCCCAGTTTTGGTTTAATAATTATTCAGGTATGCATGATCACATTTTTTTATTTATCAGCAAATAATTCAGTTAGATTTATTTATTTATTTAATAAAAAAATAGTCGGTATTCAAGGTCCGATAAATATTTCATAGGATGGGCATACCGAGTTAAATGGTCCAGTGAGAAAATAATATTAAATATTATTTGATTAAAATAATATTTAATTGTAACTTGGAAGATAAGAACATGTCATGGAAATAATGGTATTGGTGTTATTATTTGATATGGGGTTTCACATGGAATAATAAAATAAGTAATGAAACTTGTGCTAATTATTTATTATTACCTAGTGAATAAAATTCCTAGTTATATATTATTCTCTTATTAGCCAAGGGGGAAACCTACATAATATAGAGCCAATTTTGGTTTTGCACAACATTTTGGAGAAAAATATCTCAAGCCTCAAGAGCTCCTTTTTCTCCAAGAATGCTCTCAAGAACGAGATCGGTTATCCTCTACCTAATCAAAGAACACTTTGGAAGTGGATCTTAAGGAAATCGAGGGCGGACGACACAAGTGTAAGGACCTTCCATGCTAGAACTCAGAGACTCTTTCAGTGATGTCCATAGATTCGTGGAGCACATGTGGATTACCACTAGAGTAGATCCACTCTTGATCTCTACAAAGCAACGAAAGGCTCACTGCAGATATGTGATCAGACACATCAATGAAGAAAGAAAACCTTGGAGGTATTTCATTAATTTAATTTAATTAATTATTAACAAAATATGTTGATCCTCTCTTAAGGGTTCAAGCCTCTTTCTTATTTATCTAAATCTTTGATTTTGTTCCATGGATAATGGTGTTCATCATTGTATTGATCCCAGAATAAATATTGATCACGGTAAAATTAAAGTTGGGTGTCGGCCCAACTGTACTTCTACTACACCCAGAACCTACAATTTATATCAGAGCGGTCATATTTTTGTTTATAATTATTTAAATAATTTATTTATGATTTATTATTTAAAAATTTAGTTTGTCAAATTCATGTTTAATCATTCTTGTAATCTAAATTTCGAGATTTGTTCTTCCTCTTTCGTTTCTCATAGATCTAACATAAATGAATAATTTTATGATTAAAATTAAATTGAGGATCTAATCAGAAGGTGTCGACAATTCTGTCCAGGTAACAGGATAGTACACGTCGTGTATTCAGAGTTACACGTTGTGTAATCTACCATACACAACGTGTAACCCAGATCACACACTGTGTAATTCTATTCAATACATTAGGAGTAATTCAGCAATTACTCAAGCCATGTGCATTAATGAAACGCGGTGTAGTTAATTCTTACATCGTGTGTTGACCATGACAGACTGGCACACGGTCATCTGGACTACACGATGTTTGGCCCACTAGACATGGCGTGTAGTCTCTTCAGGTTAGGGTCAAGTCATGTATCTTAAAAAACGTATTGCTCGGTTGGTGACCGTGTAATGCAGAGTCTACATAGCATGCGGCCCACTAGACACGTTGTGTACTCCGAAGATTTTGAAAGTACACCTCACACGTCATTTCCCCAGGCATGAACTTCGGATAGACGGTGAGGAGGGTACACTCCATGTAGTCGGATCTACATGTCGTGTTCATTTTCCAGATTATATGCTACAACATAAATATGGTTTAGCGGCGGTTTTGTGGTGGCGGTTCACAAAACCACTGCTAAATGTTTTCCGAAAAAGTTTCTGTGGTAGTTTTTAATAAACCACCACTAAACCCATATTTAAAAAAAAAATCCTGACCCTTCCCTACCCTGAACCCCATTTCCCTCAACCCTCTCGACCCCTCACGCTCCCTTCTTCCCGTAACCCCCCCCCCCCCCCGGCGACCTCGCGACGTCTCCGGCGAACGCGTGACCTCCGTCTTCGGCAACCCCACGACCGACGTCTACGGCGGAGCCCGCGATCGGCAACCCCGGCGACCCACGACCCCCTTCTCCCGGCGACCCTTCTCACTGCGACCGCAACCCCAAAGTGAGTTTTCTGACGTTTTTCTTCTTTTTTACAAGATTTTGTGCAATGTATGTTTATTATTTGATTAGAATGTTTGTTACTCCAAGTTTTAGCATGTTAATTTGAAGAAAATTGTTAATTTGATACCTAATTCATGTTTAATTGAAATTGTTATTCCATGTGTTAATGGAATTGGATAAAGAAAATGAATCTGAAAATACTTATTAATGATAATAATAAAGAGGTATGTTAATGGAAATTTTTATCCTTAAAATTCAATGAAACATGAAGTTTTGATTGAAATAATATTTAAATAATTAATAGGTTATGGTAGCTAATTTCATATGTTTCTCATAGTTTTAACCTATGATAAATGAATCACTTAATACAAAATAGAAATAAAACTGGTTTTTTGATAAAGATAATTGTTTGGGGTCGAGCAAGCCTATTTTCATGTGATGTCCAGATACATTGTTTCTAGGGACTATATGCCCTATTGACACTTTTTATTGTTTATTTACTTCTATATTTTCTTTTTAATTGAGTATTTTTATATGATTATTTTTTATCATGGGATGGATGAAGATTGAAGGTATATGGTTAATAAGACTTGGGTTTTTGGTTGTAGTTGGCACCTGATATGGTGGATGCATGGTGATATGCATGGTATATCGGGATTGATGGAATGGGTTGAACATGTGATTTTCCATTATTATGTTAAAATATAGGATTATTTCTTATGAAAAAAACTTATTTAAATTCGATTTGTGATTTCCCATTATTTATTGGAAATGGAACCTTTAGTGGTGTCCTTGGTAGATACTCTTATGTAAGGGTAGCATGGGACTTTTTTGAGTTGTCTTGGAATATAACCACATGCATTCTCCATAGAACTCCTTTTTAATGATGGATTAGTTGATTGGATTTTGAGCCTAGTGAATTTTTTAATCATGACATGGTGTTAGGTTTGATGCATTATCATTTTAAGTTGATATCCTTTGGTAGGTAGTGCCCTTAGAACATTAATACTGTTCTATTACAAGGAGTTTTCTGATGCTCGATTCTGTTCAGGTGTCGTTGTCCCTCATATGAATCTTTAGTTCTAATGAAATCCTTTTTTTGGGTGGTTATTGTGTTTTTGGCCATTTTTATTTTCATGAGTATCGATAAATGATCAGTTTTAGTAGGATAGGCTTACCTCAAGCATTGTCATCTGCTTTTTAGGTCGCATGACCCTTTATTTTCCTTAGTATTGGACAACATTATATGCTTTCATTCATGTTGATGGTCGTATGAGTCAATATGATGTTGGTTTAAATCTATTTTATGTACCTTCTAATTCTTTAATGCATAGGGTGGACAAACTATGTATAGTAATCAGGATGTGCCAATTTCTTATGGAACCTATGGTAACATGCTTACATCTATGTTTTTCTTGTCGAGTTCTAAATGTTGTAATGAATTTATGGAGTTCGGTTAAATCATTGAACCATGGGCTGTTTTTTAAGGTGTCGGGTCATCTATGGAGTTGAGTGACCTATGAATTAAATAATCAACTATGTCTCAAAGCATTGGAGGACTTCAAAAAGAATAAGGTGTTTTGGCATGTTGGTTGGTTTGGTTTTGGCCCTCTTTATGATTGTTATGACGTAATGAGTGTGCTTGAGGGGAGAATCAAACATGTGTTTGATGTGAATATGATATAGTTATCTTATTAGTGGCTGATATATCTCTAATTTTGATAACTAGGACACTCCAAATGTGGGGAGAATCTTGTCATTTTTGTTAAACACGTGTCCTTCTCGGTGGAATGAACACAACTTAAGATGTCAATTGAAAAATGGAAATTTTTTCTAGAATTTCTTTTGAGATCCCATGTCTTAAATCTCTTCAGTTATTGCTTGGAAATACAACTTTGATATGGTTGGTTGTGTATGAAACCATTGAGAAACATCATTCATCTTGGAGGACATCTAAGGTCAAGCCTAAACAATCACATAATGTCTCAGGTTTAAAATGCATTATGATCGGTTTTGATCACACATCAATGGGGTGTTGTTTGAGGAAACATAAATGTGTGATCAACAGTGTTATGATAAGTGTGTAACCTGATATTCTTACTACTCCTAAATGAGGTGTTGACGTTGTCTTCTATGGACCAGACTTGTTTGGTTGGTCTGAAGTGGTAAATGTGATCAATAAATCATCTTTATTATATTATGCATACTTTATGATCAATGGGTCATCTTTATTATATTATGTTTCTGTAATCTTACACTATCGTATATTTTGTGTAGGCACATTGTGATATACATGGATAAAAGCTGGATCACATTACCGAGGAACACACCTCATTATGTTAAGGTATTGAATGATTTTTTAGATTTTTCAATTTCTAATCGATCTGTTGAAGGGAGAATAAAATGTCCATGTCCTAAATGTAAATTTAGAACATGGTTGAAGAGAGATGAAGTTTATGAACATTTAATACTGAAGCAATTCCCTGGTCAATATTTGTGTTGGATTTGGCATGGAGAATCGAACGTTACAGAAAGACTGAGCACTGATGTTAATCCACAGAATGAGGTCCTAAGTTTGTCGACAATGGAAAATGAAATGAAAAACCTCATAAATGATGCATTCGGCACTGCAAGACACCACTATCAGCATCAAAACATATCAGAATAGCCAGAAGAGGGTGCTCTAAATTGCAACATGACAAGTGGTGTTTTTGAGACTGTAAAACGGGAAGATTAAGATTGTAACATATCATTGGATCCTCCTATTGATTCTGTGGAGCCAAATATAAGAGAAAACTTCACTGAGGAAAATGTGTTTCATGATTTAGTTGATGATGAAAATCAAGAGTTGTATAGTGGGTGTTAAAAATATTCAAAGCTTTCATTCCTGCTGAAGTTGTACCATATCAAATGTCTATGTGGAATTACAAATAAGGCAATGTCTATGATATTGGAATTGATTCGTGATGCATTTCCTGAAGCAAAAATCCTAGAATATTTTTATGATATGAAAAAAGTTGTTAACAAGCTTGGTCTGAATTATACAAAAATACATGTGTGTCCCAATGATTGTATGCTTTATTGGGGATAGGATTCAAGTAGACAGAATTGCAAGAAATGTTCTTCTTCTAGATGGCAGGAAAAGGGTGATGTTGGAAGTCTGAATGAACATAATTTCATGGAGAAGAATAAAAGGAACACACCTGCAAAGGTTTTGTGTTACTTTCCTTTGAAGCCTCAATTTCAAAGATTATTCATGTCATTGAAAACCGCTGAATACATGAAGTGGAATTCTATAGATAATAAAAATGATAGGTTAATGAGACATCCATGAGATTCCCAATCATGGAAGACATTTGATTCATTACATCTAGATTTCTCAACTGATCCTAGGAATGTTCTATTGGTATTGGCTGCTGATAGATTCAACCCATTTGGGACTTTGAGTACTAGTTATAGCATTTCGCCAGTTGTTTTGATCCCTTATAATCTACCTCCATGGATGTGTATGCAACAAACATCTGTTATCCTTTAAATGGTTATTCCTAGAAAACAAATTCTTGGAAATGATATTGATGTATACTTACAGCCTTTGATTGACAAATTGCAGGAGTTATGGAGCAACGATGTTGAGACATTTGATTCTTCTTCTAAAACAATGTTCAAAATGCATGCTGCTTTAATGTGGACCATTAGTGACTTCCCTAGGCTTGGGAATTTATCTGGTTAGAACACTTACATGGGTTTGGATTATCCCATTTGTAACTTTGATTTTGATCCCAAACAGCTACCTTACAGTAGAAAATGGGGCTTCTTGTGTCATCGAAGATTTATCAATGCATCTCATAGATTTCGGCTGAACAGATCAAAATTTAATGGTTCCATTGATCATAGACCACCTCCAAAGTTTTTAACTGGTTATGAAATATTGACACAGCTTGAAAATGTTGAAACAGAATTTGGGAAGGTTCGTCATTTGAATGATAGCGGAAAATGGGTCTGAAGTGCATCGTCAAGCAAAATCGGAACGCAATAATGGAAGAAAAAAATTATATTCTTCAAACTTCCATATTGGGAATTTAATTTGTTGTGGAATAATCTTGATGTGATGCATATTGAGAAGAATGTCTATGATAATTTGATTTTCACATTTCTTAATGAGCATGGAAAGTCAAAGGATCATCTCAATGCTCGTAAAGACTTATAAGCAATGAACATAAAATGCGATCTCTGGCCAGATGAGAATGAAAAGTATCCTTTGGTAATTTTTGCAATGAAAAATAGGGATAAAGATACATTCCTTCGAATTTTAAAGAATGTTAAGGTATCTGATTGGTATTCAAGTAACATATCAAGGTGTGTTGACTTGAAGAATTGTAAGTTACATGGATTGAAAAGTCATGATTCACATATTTTGTTACAATAGTTACTACCATTGGCATTGCGTACATTATTACCTGAAAAAATTACTACTGTTGTACTCCAATTATGCACATTTTTCAGACAACTATGTGAGAAATCTATACATCCATTTCATCTTGACAACCTCCAGGAGAGGTTTTTATTGACCCTTTGTGCAATGGAGATGATCTTTCCTCTGTCATTTTTTACTGTAATGATGCATTTAACTGTGCATTTGGTTAAGGAAGCTAAATTAGGAGGCCCTGTTCATTATCGATGGATGTATCCAATTGAGAGGTACTTTATTTATATGTTTTTCAGTTAAGTAAACAATTTTTGGTACTTAATTAAATTCATAATTATGTTTATTTTATTTCACATATATCTTGGGCATTTGAAATCATACGTGAGAAATAAATCTCAACCAGAAGGCTTTATTGCTGAAGGCTATTTGGATGAGGAGTGTCTTACCTTTTGTTCTTGATACTTGGATGATATTGAGACAAGATTTAATCGAGTTGGATGTGTTGACGACACATTGACTCAATCTCAAATATATCAAAAATCCAAAAATATTTCCTGCTATTGGCTGATCAGTTGGGAGGACCTCAAATGTGACACTGACTGAATTAGAATTATTATAGGCACATAGATATGTGATGCTAAATAGTGAAATTGCAGATCCATTTATTGAAGAGTTGAGGATACAAACAAAGAGATAAATGAGAGTCTGAACATGAAATGAGAAATATATAATGAAATCTATTAATAAAGATCTTGTAGAATGGTTTGCACGATGTGTAAGTTCATAAATATTGTAATAAGTATGAATATTAGTTTGACACATACATTTTTTAAATCTAATAAAGTATATTTATTTTCTCAAATCATGAATACTGATACTTGAGTAGAGGTGTCAGAAGATTTGAATTTTCTTGCTAGAGGTCCTCTAAAACAAGTTATAAAGTTCGACGCTTATAATGTGAATGGCTTTAGATTTCGTACAGTCGATCGAGAAGTGGGTTTGAAAACACAGAATAGTGGTATATTTACATTTGCTAAAGTGGAATACTATGGAAAGATGCATGATATTATTGAATTAAACTACCATGGAAATTTTTCTATTGTTTTATTCAAATGAAAATGGGTCGATATTATCAGAGGTGTTAAAAGAGATTCCTTGCAATTTACTTCTGTGAACTTCTCTTGCTTGATGGATATTGGTGATTGTGAACTGCATGATCCATATATCTTAGCATCGCAAGAAAAAATAGTATATTATGTGAATGATGTTGTCGATGAAGGGTGGAATGTAGTTGCTCATGTAATACAAAGAGATTTGTATGATATGGGTGATGAAGTGGATAATTTTACCTCTGAAATTGAATTTAATCAACAATAGGTAGCAGAATTATTTGTCCATCATGATATTTAAAATATTAGTCTAGTAAGGATGAATGAAGAGGATGAAGCAATGGAGTACGAAACCAACATGATTGAAGGGGAAAATGATTGTATGTACAATTATTTATTTATTCAGCAACCACTTGTTTCATTTATGCAGTCATTCATTATCATTGTTATATATATTTTGTCTGTTAGTTTTGGGTATCTGTTATCATTTTTAATTTTTTTTCTGCATAATTTTTTTAAAATATATATTCTGAACTTAATTTTATTTTATTAAATGATAGTAATGCCAAGGAAGAAGCGGTATACTATTTCATCTAGTTCCGCGACAGATGACGATCCATCTGGCTCCCTCCCCACGACATCTGAGGCACCAGCTGCCTACACTCCTGCACCATCTACCCATGCACCATCTCTCACACCATCTTTGGATGTACCATTAGAGGGTGAGTCATCGACTCCCCCTTCAGGAGCCTCAACAGTGGGGCAGCGACACGCCCATTCCAGTTCATCACGGGCGTACTAGAGTGTCACTGTCATAGGTACAAATTTTAATTAAATAAATTTATTGAATTTTGTTTATACTAATTTTTTTCTCATTGAAGATGAAAAAAATATAACCGTGGAGAAAAACATAAAAAGTGCAGATGTTTGGAATATGAATGGAGAAAAGATAGTCATGCCATTTGATTCTTATGGGGTCCCGACGGATGATGTCGTAGGGTTACTTGGCCAGATTCTAGGCCAACTGGCAGCGGAGCCCATTTCCCTTCCTATTTCATATGATGATTGAATACATATGCCTACAAGATAGAAAAATGAAGTTTTTGATTCTCAAATAAAGGTAAATTTATTACATTATGGTTTAATTTAATGTCATGTTACTAATATGTTCAAAATGAATTTCTGTATACAGATGTTCTTCCACTTCACAGTTGCTGATGTGATAGCACAGAATTTGATGTTGAAAAATCTAGGTAAGAAATGGAAAGATTTAAAATGGATATTATGGTGTGATGTCAATGATACCTTGTTTACTGTTCAACAAATGTATGAGAAGCTACCCAGTGGGGTACCAAAAGAACAATGGAAAGTTTTTGTTGGCAGACATCGTGATAAGAAGCGGATGGTATTAAAATATATATTATTATATTATCCTCATTTTACATTTATACATGTATATGAAGAGGAAATTACATTTAATACATTACTATTAAATTGAATTTTATTTATTTCAGGATCTCTCAAGAAAGAATGCTTCAAACCGGGATAAGCAAGTCATCTCTCACACTGCGGGCTCACAAAGCTTTTCTAGAAGCTGAATGACATTGGTAATATTTTAATTAGTTTAAATATTTATAAGACAGTAATATCTATTTAATATATTTAATTGTTGATTTATCTTTTCTTAATGCAGTCACAAAGTTTAGGGCACGAAGCATCCCGAACTGAACTGTGGTTGGATGTTCACAAGAAATCAGATGGAAGTTTTGTTAATGAGCCTGCTAAAGAAGTTGGGGTATGAAGTCAATTTTTTATTATAATAACTTATTATCAGTTTTTACTATGTTAATATATATTGATATTTTATTTATAGGTAAAAATTAAAGAAATATGGGATTCCAATCCTGCGCAGTCCTACTCAGTCTCCCAAGATGACCCGGTTGCTAAAGTCCTTGGGAAGGGGCATCCTGGTAGAGTGCACGGGATGGGTTTGGGGCCCATACCATCTGAGGTTTTTAGCAGGCCACTAGGGATGGAAGCTACATATACTCTTGTCTTTAGTCATCCCATACCCAGTGATGCTCAGAAAGAGATTGTTTCTCTACGAAACACAGTTCACCAGCAGGGGGATCAGATATCTGCTTTGCAGAAAGAGTTGATTGAAATACATCAGCATATGAGCAGATATGCCCCCGGTGGTAGTGCATTGACTGGTGGTATGCAGGTAAATCACAAAAAATAAAAATTATTTAGTTTTCTAATTTTCATTGGTTTTAATTTTTAATATAAATATGAAATCGTGTTTAATTTTCAATATAATGTTCTTACAGGTGACAACAGAAAGTGGTGATGAAGGTGGCGAGGGTGACAATGCATCATCAGACCATGAGTAGTTGTATTGTTCATGTGTTGAACAAATATGGGAACAGTTTCTTTGTATATATTACATTTTTGGCACATAGTTGCCACCAAACATTTTCATGTCCTAAAATTTCCTTGATTTCTCATGTTTCCTTTTATGTGTTTTATTGATTTCTGATGTTTCTTTTTATGTCTTGATTTCTTGAGTGTGGTATACATCATTCCATTTAGGCCTGTGTTTGAATTGGTAGTCGATATTTTGGATGACTAGGATTTAAACCCATTTTTGATGTGTTGATCAAATTAGGTCATTTCATATGTTATACTATTTTGAATTTGAACTAAGTAATATTCTCTTATGTTGAGATGGTTTTACTATTTTTTAGTGGTGAGGGGGTAGTGGATTCATCCACACCTATTTCATACCCAATAGAATCATGTTTCCCAACATCAATTGGGTTAACATTGAAGAAATATACTAATGTGTTACCACCAATAGGAAACACATATTCACATTGTAAGAGGGATATCATTAATTTGGGTGTGATCCCATAGGATGAATGATACTGGAGATGACCATGAGGAAAAAATGATAAAAAATTCCCCCACCCATGTGGGTTATGTTTTCCATTGTAATTTTATAGTCACAAACGCCACTTAGGATAGATTCTGATGCTTTTAGATATTAGAGCATTGTAACCATCCCTAGTATATTATCTAGATATTTTAATGGGCCTCAAGGGTGTTTAAACTAGTAGGGGTATAAATATACTCTTTAGTGTCAGTGGTTGGATATCCCCAGTGGGACCAACTTTTAGATGCTTGAGTATAGACAATAGGGAAAAACACCCTATATATCTTCTTGAGTACTCAAGGTCACATGTTAATAAAAATGACTATAGTGAACATGATACTCATAATGAAGTTCTAAGGTGATTTCTACTTTATGGTGGACATATTTATCCAAATCAATATGATAAGAGAAAAACATGTTCTCATGATCTATTGAAAGGATACAAAAAGGTTGGATGTGAAATTATGGACCAATGGTTTTGCCATAGAATATTTTTAGTTGGACAACCTGTGGGGCATTATTCCCTATAGATTACCATGAGTGTCATATAATGTCAGGATAGATCCATTTAGATGGTATTCCTAAAATAAGGTGTGGACCATCATGCAATCATTTTACAAGGGTAGGAGACAATGTATGTCGGGGTATGGGGAACATATATTCATAGAAATTGAGTCCTATGTATGACATAACAATTGTTTTCATGCCTCACCATTGTGTTCCTTATGGGTACTATCGGCTTGTTTTTGGTCTTGAACATAATTGGTGCATTTGGTGATTCAATTTTAATTGAAGGATGTGATGAAGGTATTGAAAAGGAAACGCAATGAAGAAACCCATCAATACATCATCAAATGTAAGAGTTCATAGTTTATCAATCCAATTCCATGTTAATGGATTCACATTAGGTTATCTATTTTTTGATGAGAACCTCCAATGGGCTTCCATGTATATGAATATTTGGTATGGATGTCCTTTTAGAACTAAGTTACAATGAAAGGTGTTCACTAGTGATTCATATACTATAGATTCTTCAAAATAGGTATTGGTAAAAGGTGTGAGATTTTGGGATCATCAAATATTCTTTGGGTGGAATCATTTGAATTATTCGATCCCCATATAGATTTATGATTTTTTAATGAATAATATCAAAATACTAGTGTTTAACGAGTTACCCCTATTCCTATGATCTCTCTAAATCTGTGTAGATATGAAAATATATGTTTTCTAGGTTAATCATACATATAATAAATGTTTATGATTCATTTGTTTAAGGCCACATAGTTAGGAAATTATTCATTTTCCGCCATACAAAGAGGTCGTAGGTGTTTACATTATTGGGATCAGGCCCATGCGATGAGCATCATATGAATATCTATAAATAGAATCATAACACACATAGTTTATTAATGATTATTGGGATACATCATACCATTTATGTTCAATTTAAATAGAAATATTTCAAGAATCTTAACTTTTTTTGAAGGGGGACACTTTGTGAAAGGTACCTAGAAATAGATAGTGTTTGAATTTATCATGAGTTTCAATTTCAGTTTCATCTTGGTCTTCAATGACTAATTTGGAGAAGGTATGGTTGTGGATTATACCTATTAGAGGGACCATATATTGTTTTCAATATCATATATGTTGGTATGGTGATAATGGATGAATGCTTAAGATAATGGGGCATACAACTTGAAGGTGGATATGATATTCATTTCTGGTTTGATTTTTCTTTTAGGGTAGGGGTACAACGGAAGCAATTTTTTTTTTCTGGTCAGCTTTTAGCGGTGGTTTAAACCACTGCGAAATGTACATTGGCGGCGGTTTAAACCGCTGCTAAACTGTAAAAACCGTCGCGAAATGTTAAAAAAAAATTACGTTTTGCGGAAGTTTTAACCACCGCTACATAGTGGCATCATAGGTTCTCATTCCACAGCGGTTCACATTACTTCAGCAGCAGTTTTACGGCCGCTGGATTTGAGTTTATTCGCGGCGGTTATAACCGCCGCGAATAAACTGATGTCAAGGGCTCGTAAAAACCGCTGCCAAACTCAGTAAAACCGCTACGAAATGAGGCAGTTATGACGCTTTCCTTAAACCACTGCGAAATGAAAATAACCACCGCTAATAGATTGGCGACACCGTATTAGGCGGCGGTTTACAGAAACCAACACCAAACCATGTAGCGGCGGTTTAAACCGCCGCTAAACAGCGATTCTCTTGTAGTGATACTGATTTAAAATTTTATTATTGTATTATGTAACCCTTGAGAAATGTACCTTTATGTGAGCGTAAAGCTGGGACACAACATGTGATAGGTTTTTGATATATATATATATATATGTGTGTGTGTTTAATTAACATCTACTTAATGTTCAAAATTATGCGCATCATATATGAGTTGTATTACAATTATAAATTTTGTGTGCATGCTACATGTTACAAAGAATAAAGTGTATACAAGTATAATACATGTTGGGTAGTTTTGGATGGGTATTCACTAGGTTTCCTCCAAGGTACAAGTTATGTACATAGTTAATTTTAAATTAATTTATTAATTTTTTTAAAATTATAATGGGTGAGAATCTCAAAGAAATTCAAAAAAAGGATTAAGATAAAATGATTGATTATTAAAGATAATAATTAATCAACTCAAGTGTGATTTATCTTAATAAGAATGATTAAAGAATTTAATTCTAGTTTTATTAAATGCGTAATTCATTGCATGTTTGTGGATGATCATGAGATAGACCAGAACTTTGTATGTGATTGGTTTCCTTTTAATTTATTTATTAAATTAAAATTGTTGGACTGCATGCCTTCTCCTCGTTAATATGTAGGGTCTGTGTGCTCATGGTTTATTTTATGTAAACCCCCATTTTTATCCCTCACCTGCGTGTGAGTTAAAAGTATATGTAATGGATAGAGATCTCAAGCTAGTGGAGGCAGTTCAAGTTAGGAGTCAAGGTGAAACCAATCCAAGGAGATACAAAGGTGGAAAGGTGAAAAGTTGTAAACACAAACCTTTAAAGGTTAAAGGTGTTTCTCCCCTAGGTTAGGGTTAGTTTATCAACCTCTAGATAAACTAACCATTAGAAAAGATCATAATCATACCCTTTATTTTATTTCTATCAATTGCATGGTTATTCATTATGGATGTATTATCATGATCACATAATTAAATGAATTAACAAGCATGCAAGATAGAACTAAAATAAAATGGCTTATGCATAAATATTATCAAGACATGGTTAATCACTCAATTATATTCCACTTAATATTAACAAGCATGTGAAAAGATAATAAGAGGCGATTTACGCATAAAGGATAAAATCCATCAATAAAATATTAAGTTTGTATAGTCTTCCATTGCTTTAGTTATAATCAAACAAATAGTTCAAAGTGCTTGACCAGTCAAAGTTGGGGTGTTTTTAATTATCTAGAAATTCTAATTTGTGGTTTTGGGTTGACTTAACTTGGTTTACATCAAGGGTTGACTTCCAAATCAGGACTTGGTGTAACTGAGAGGCAAGGGTTGAGAAAATCTAAAATAATGATATCAGGATTGGGGAGTCCACTCAACAGATCAAGGAGTTATGAGTTAATGTAGTTGAAATTTGGAATGCCTACCTAAAACCATTCAAGTTGCTTGACCATCCAAAGTTGGGGTGATGAGAATGGAATATGGATATTTTCCACTAGAATATCCAAGAAATAGGATATTCCAAAGCCAATGGTGAGGGCTATATTTCAAGAAAATAGTGGGATACTAATGAATATTTATTCATTTATTTGTCTTAATTTTATCAGATAAAGTACTAAAACTCTGTTCATCTTATTTGTAGAAACGAAATTAAAAATGACATCAAACATATCATTGTGATCTATACTTGAGAAGGAAAACCATCTCACATGAACTAATTTCCCAGAGTGGTAAAGGTGCCTTCGGGTCATCCTTCACCATGAAAGGAAACTATATGTGCTAGAAGAACCTTTACCAGTTGCACCTGGTAATGAGGAGAGTGATGAGGATCTCTTTGTGTATGAGAAACATCTGAAGGATACTACAGGTGCTCAATGCCTCATGCTATAATCCATGACCAATGAGATCTTGAAGCAACACGAGGAAATGGATGCTTATAGCATGATGTCTCACCTTCGAGATCTCTATCAAGAGAAGGAGAGACAAGAGAGGTATGAGATCTACAAATCTTTGTTCACTACTAATCTTGGAGATTTTGCGTCAGCTGGACCACATATAGTCAAGATTATTCACTACATTGATCATCTGGACATCTTAGGGATTAAATTCTCAGATGAGTTGTGAATAGATCTCATACTATCATCACTTCCCAAGGCCTTCTCTAGTTTTATTGTGAATTATAATATGAGCAATAATGAGAAGAGTTTATCAGAACTTCTAAACCTAATTCGCCAAGTGGATAAGGACATGAGGTGTGACAAACTCACAGTTTTTATGGTGAATAGAAAGAGGAAGGGCGAGGCAAAGGGGCCTAAGATTTATAAACAGTCTAAATCTCCCAAGCACCGTCCAACCAAGAAGAAGGAGATCTAAAGGTAGGGAAAGGAAAAAGAGGCAGTATGCTTTGTATGTGGCAAGTTAGGCCACTGTAAGAGGAACTGCACCCAGAGGTAAAATGTGCATTCGTTATCAAGTGAAATCTTTCCATTTATACACATTGGGTATTAGATATAGCTTGTGGTGATCACATCTGTATTCAAATCTAGGAACCAAGTAGATTTTAGAAAATTGACAGAGGAGAGGTGGATCTGTGAGCTGCTAATGGTTAGCGTCTGGCTGCTCTTGCCATTGGTGACTATCACCTTTCGTTGTCGACCTGGATGATTTTAGTTTTACAAGACTGTTATTATATACCAAGTGTTACCAAGAACATAATTTTTGTATTGAGTTTAGATATAGATGGATTTATTTTCAATTTCAGAAATAAATGTTGTTTCTTTTATAAGGACAACATATGTTATGGTATGGCACATTTAAATAATGGTCTGTATGTATTAAATTATGAAAACCAAGTGTTAGAAATCAATAACGAATCAAGTTCACATGGCTCATATAACACCCAGTTGTGGCATTACTGTCTTGGTCATGTAAATGGGAAGCGCCTGACAAAGCTCTGTCAAGATGGCTATTTAGACTCTTCTGAGCTAAAACCATTTGATAGATGTCATGCTTGTTTATAAGGGAAAATGAACAAACCACCATTTGGTGGACAGGGTGAAAGGGCCACAAAGATTTTAGGATTGGTACACACTGATGTGTGTGGACCATTTCCAGTAGAATCTAGATGTGGATATTCTTACTTCATAACTTTTACTGATGACTTGAGTAGATTTGGATATATTTACTTGATGAGGTATAAGTCTGAGTCCTTTGAGAAATTCAAGGAATTCAAGAATGAACTAAAGAATCATCTTGGTAAGAAGATAAAGAAGATTCGATTGGATCGATGTGGAGAATATCTTAACTAAGAGTTCATTGACTTTTTATGGGAGTTTGGGATTCTATCTCAACTCACCCCACCTTATACACCATAGTAGAATGGTGTTAGTGAAAAGAGTAATCGTACCTTGTTGGATATGGTAAGGTCGATGATGATTCATGTAAATCTTTTGTTATCCTTTTGGGGATATGAATTACAAACTACAATATACACATTAAATCGAGTACTAACTAAGGCAGCAAACAGAGTCTCCTTCGAGTTATGGAGTGGAAAGAAACTTGTTTTGTCACATACATGTGTATGGGAATGTGAGGTGTTTGTTAAGGATTTCTCAGGCAAAAAAATAACACACCGGGGCATGAAATGTATCTTTATAGGGTATCCCAAGGAAACAAAGGGATACTACCTATACAACCAATCATAAAAGAAAGTGATGGTTTCCAGACAGGTTGTATTTCTTGAGAGGGAGCACATCCTTAAAAAGGATAGTGGGAGAAAGATTGGCTTCAATGAAGTTGATGCTCAAGATACACAGGAGTTGGTATAGGAATAAGTTCCACAAGTCCCCATGGAAGAAGTAGTTCCTGAAACATAAGTACTGCGTAGGAGTGTAAGAGAGGTAAGGGAACCAGAGAGATATGGTTTTATTATCATCGAGGATGGTGACTCATTATTGTTGGACAATGATGAACCTCTCTCCTACAAGGAGGCAGTAGAGAGCTCAAAAGCTACAAGATGGCTAGAAGATATGAATTCTGAGATATATTCCATGTATCATAACCAAGTTTGGGTTATGGTTGATGTGTCAGTTGATGTAAAGCCTGTTGGATGTAAATGGGTATTAAAGAGAAAACTGGATATTGAAGGTAAAGTAAGTACCTATAAATCAAGGCTAGTAGTTAAAGGTTTTAAACAGCGTTAAGGAATTGACTATGATGAAACTTTTTTGCCAGTTTCTATGTTTAAATCCACCAGAATCATACTTGTCATAGCAGCTTACCATGACTATGAGATTTGGCATATGGATGTCAAAACTGTGTTCCTTAATGGGAACCTTCTTGAAGATGTCTATATGACACAAATGGAAGAGTTTGTGACACCATGTGACTCCAAAAGGGTTTTCAAATTATAGAGATCCATTTATGGATTGAAGCAAGTATTCAGGTCATGTAATATTTGATTTGATGAATCCATAAGGGAATTTGGTTTCATTAAGAATGAATGTGAGCCATGTGTTTACAAATGGTGTAATGGGAATGCGGTCATTATCCTAGTAGTATATGTTGACGACATATTACTTATTGGAAATGACATACCAGTCTTATAGTCAATTAAGGACTGGTTGAACAAGTGATTCTCCGTGAAAGACTTAGGTGAAACAACCTACATTCTAGGGACCAAGATCATTCGTGATATATCCAAGAGACTACTTGGGCTAATTCTGAGTACATATATTGACCAGATACTAAAGAGATTTAGTATGGAACAATCCAATAGGGGATTGGTTCCAGTGTCACATGACATACATATTTCTAAGAAAATGTGTCCCCAGACACAATAGGAGCACTACTGGAAACTGGAGTTTTCCCAACACTTACATACCAACGGTTTAGTATAACCGTTGGTATTTGAGATTTAGCAAGGTTTTGCCAACGGTTCTTGTCAACCGTTGGTATTTGAAGGAGATCCAAGCCTTTCCCCAGCGGTTTTCACAAACCGTTGGGAAAGGCCATGTTTTACCAACGGTTTTGTTAAACCGTTGGTAAAAGTCCTCCTAGGAAGGATGTATACCAACGGTTTTTTTAAACCGTTGGTAAAAGTCTCCTGGGAAAGATTTATACCAACGGTTTTTTTAAACCGTTGGTATAGAATTCATATCCCAACGGTTTTTTAAAACCGTTGGGAATGTTTCCCTCATAAACAGAAGCCCGGTTTCTTTCCCTTCCCGTGCGACTGCAGCCCTAAATCCCCTCTGCCGAAGCTCTCATCCCCTCTGCCGAAGCTCTCACCCAGGTGCTCTCACCCAGGTTGGAGAACTCCTTCCCCATCTTCAATTAGTCAATTTTTTAGGTGAGAACTCCAAATCTGTAAGTCATATGTTATTTTTAATGCTGTTAATCTATTTTTTATTTTCTATTTTGATTTTCCCTAAAGGACACGGCTATATCTTTATCTTATTTGTTTTCTGTTTTGTGTTTTCTGTTTTCATTAAATTTATTAGTTCTACACTTCTAATCTATCATTTTGATGTTTTTCATCTACTGTTTTGGGTGTGTATGACTTGTTTTGGGTGTGTGTTTTATTTGGGTGTGTGTTGGGACATTGAATCTTGGGTGTATGACTTGTTTTGATTCAAAATGATTTATGTGTTAATATCATTTATAAATTTTCGGTTCTTAGAAATCTTGGTATTTCTAGGGGCTGTCCAGGTGGTTGTCCGAGGGGTGGGGGGATGTCCGGGGTGAGTGGGGGGGGGGGGTCTGAGGGGTGGGGGCTATCCGGGGTGAGTGGGGGCTGTCCGGGGTGAGTCCGGGGTGAGTGGGGGGCTGTCTGATGGGTTGGGGATGTCCGGGGTGTGTGGGGGGCTATCTGGGGTGAGTGGGGGGCTGTCCGAGGGGTGGGGGGGCTGTCCGGGGTGGGTGGGGGGGCTGTCCGGGGTGAGTGGGGGGCTGTCCGAGGGGTGGGGGTTGTCCTGGGTGAGTGGGGGGCTGTCCGAGGGGTGGGGGGATTTCCGGGGTGAGTGGGGGGCTGTCCGAGGGGTGGGGGATGTCCGAGGTAATTGGGGAGTTGTCTGAGTCTGGGGTGAGTGGGGGGATGTCCGGAGAAATTTGATTCAAAATGATTTATGTGTTAATATCATTTATGTAGTTAATGTGAACCCATAGGTTGAGTATTTTGTGCTATCTATATATCATGTATTTTTATGTTATTTCTACACATTCCCAACCAGAGTTGGATAAACTTACCAACGATCAGAGGTTTTGAGTTATGGGTATTTTTTCTAATATCTAGGATGGTGGTTATATATTTGGATAGCTACCATGTCTTCCCTACTCTTCCTTCAAAAGTGATTGACCATGTGTTTTTAGGCAAGATGCGATGTGATTGTCCATGTGTCTTCAGGTGAGATGTACTATGATTTCCCTAGTGTTTTTCGGTGAGGTGTGATGTGATAAGGCTATAATAAGATGTGGCATGTGGTTGGGGTCATGTAGGGTAGGAGGATGGCACAAGGTTGATGTTATTCATGTTCATGATACCCTACTAATATGGTTATGGGATGAGTCATGCTGTTATGTGATATAACACATTAAGTTCTTGTTGGTTTTACATTTTTTCAATAACACATTTGTATGTTTTTTTGACATGTGTAGTTGATACCTTGATTATTTTCTTCCTTTATCGTTTACTTAAATGTATATTCTATTATAGTTAATGCCTATTGAATTGTTTATGACAAAATGACTTATATAAATTCTTTTTACAGAATGGACAGAAGTTGGATGTATGAAACCGATCGGATCTCAGATGATTTTCAAAACAATTTGGAGATCTTTATAGATTTTGCATTTCACAATGCTTCAGATAGTGGTCGCATACACTGCCCATGTTCCAATTGTGTTGGTAGACCTTGGTTGAGCCGTGAAGAAGTCAGCTACCACATAACCAAAAATGGGTTTCAAGCAAACTACTTTCTGTGGTATCACAATGGGGAGAAAACGAAATCTCAAATTGGTGATGATCGAAATGAAAAGACTGGAATGGAGAATTTGTTAGATGATCGGTTTCCGTTTATTCGTCATCATGAAAAAGAAAGGATTTCGACTCAAGAAGACTTCGATATGAGGACAGCTGATGCATCTAGTGAAAATGATGATATTGATAGGGTGAAAAAATTGAATGATGCTGCCACGACTCCAGTATATCGGCAATGCGATAAAATGAAAAAGCTGGAATTTTTAATCCGATTATTTCATGGGAAAACTATGTATGGGATTTCTAATACAGCAATCGATTACATTCTTACCCTCTTGAAGGATTTACTTCCAGATGATGCAGATATTCCCTCAAACCACTATATGGCATGGAAGTTAGTTGAGGAACTTGGATTTTCAAGAAACAAAATTCATGCTTGACCGAAAGATTGCAGTTTATTCTGGGAGGAAACCGCTGAACGAAATGATTGTATAAAATGTGGCACATCCCGCTGGAAGTCAAAATCTGATGGAACACCATCCCGCGTTCCACAGAAAGTAATGTGGCACTTTCCATTGATCCCCAGACTCCAGAATCTTTTTATGTCTGATGACATATCAATAAAAATGAGATGGCATGATACCGAGAGAAAGAAGACTGATGATGAGTTGGTTCATCCTGCAGATGGATTTGCATGGAAGAGATTTGATGCTCGACATCCTGATTTTGCAGCTGACGTGCGTAATGTGAGGCTGGGTCTTTCATGCGACGGTTTTAATCCGTTTGGGCAGATGCTTACTTCGCACAGTACATGGCCAGTTTTTATACACATTTATAATCTTCCCCCATGGTTGTGTATGAAAAAACCTTTCACTTTCATGAGTATACTCATATCTGGTCCTTCTGATCCTGGAATTGATATTGATGTATACATGCAACCTTTAATAAAAGAGTTGAAGCTTCTTTGGGATGTGGGTGTGCGCACATACGATGCATGTTCGAAAGACATATTTCAGATGCGCGCTGCGCTTATGTGGACAATCAATGATTTTCCGGATTATGCAATGATGTCTGGATGGAGCACGAAGGGGAAACTGTCATGTCCAGTTTGTATGAAGAATACACGATCCAGAAGACTGAAACATCGTTGTAGTTTCAGTTTTATGGGACATCGACGATTTTTGCCAAAGGATCATCCATATAGAATGAATCGTCGAAGATTTGATAATACTATAGAGACCGATGATCCACCTCAGCGTATGTCTGGAACTGATGTGCTTAATGAATTGAAAGATTTCAGTTTTTCGTTCGGGAAGGGTCAAATGAAATCTGGAAAGAGAAAGAATGTTTCCACAGAAACCTGTTACAATTGGAGGAAGAGGAGTATCTTTTTTGATTTGCCTTATTGGTCAACCAATTTGCTACGTCATTGCTTAGACGTAATGCATATTGAAAAGAATATATGTGAAATGTTGCTTTCAGTTCTTCTAAATGTCAAGGGGAAGACAAAAGATGATTTACGATCTCGACGTGACTTGGTGGATTGGGGCATCAGACCAGAATTGCATCCTGTGCGTATCAGTGAAAATAAATGGCAACTTCCATGTGCTTCTTATGTGATGACACCTACTGAAAAAAAACAATTTTTGGAAGTATTAGAGACTATTAGAGTTCCTGATGACTATTCAAGCAACATATCTAAATGGGTCAACAGAAGAGAGTTGAAGCTAAAATCTTTGAAGACTCATGATTATCACGTTCTACTGCATGAGTTGCTTCCAATAGCAATCTGTCATCTTTTGTCCAATAATGTAAGGGTGGGTGTTATTCGGTTGTGCCATTTGTTTAGAGATCTTTGTGCTAAGAAGTTGTCCAAGTCTTTCTTGCAAAAAATGTTGACAGATGCCCCATTAATTTTGTGTGAGTTGGAGAAAATATTTCCCCCATCATTTTTCACATGCATGCTGCATCTAACTGTCCATATTCCAACTGAAATACTTCTCGGAGGACCTGTTTCTTTTCGTTGGATGTATCCAACTGAAAGAAATATGTTCACATTAAAGTCTTATGTTCGAAACAAGAATCATCCCGAAGGTTCTATCGTGAACGGTTACTTAGCTCAAGAATGTATGGATTTCTGTTCAATGTATTTGTCTGATCTTACTACAAGAATGAACAGACCAATGAGAAATGAAGAAGAACAATATGAGCAAATTGAACCCAGTTTTCCATCACTTCCTCAAACAGGAGGAATTCCTGGATCATATACATTGAAGACATTAAGCCATGAAGAGCGGGAGATGGCACATCGCACAGTTTTGTTCAACTGTGATTTGTTCGATGACTATATCAGGTAACAAAATTGAATATGTATATCTTACATATATATCTGTTAAACTATTCATATTTTTTTATCTACAGGGAACATAAAACAATGATAAATAGGAAGCATCGTTCTTTATCTTTGAGAAGGAGAGAGACTTTGCATAGCAAAGAGTTTTCTGCTTGGTTAAAATTGAAGGTAAAAATATTACTGTTTAAATTAATTAATTCAATATTTACTTAAGTTTAACTGTCATTTATATTGCAGGTATTGAGTTTGTCTGCTGACTCTGTCTCTGAGGAAATAAGAGCTTTGGCTTTTGGTCCTAATACCGTGGTTCGTGACTGTAAATAAATTGTTATCAATGGGTACAGATTTATTGTCACTGAACGAGCCAAAAACATGAGAACACAACATGATGGTATTATGGTTACTGCCACAACAGATTGTTATGCCAGCGCATCAGATAGTAGACCGCGACTTGAAAATGTGGGTTATTATGGAGTCGTTGAGAAAATAATAATATTGGATTATTACTCTCATGGACGAGTCACAATGATGAAATGCCATTGGTTTGATTCGATGACGAGACATGGCACATTTATTGATGATTGTGGATTTCGAGTAATTAATATGACCCGCACTCTTGCAACCGAAGAACCATATGTGTTGGCATCAATGGCTAAACAAGTTTTTTATGTCAAAGATCAACTTCAACCTGAATTTGGTGTCGTAGTTGAAGTAATTCCAAGACATATTTTTGATGATGCTGATGATGGAATTGACACTGTCCCTATTGCCATTGGAACCAATCCATTTATTTCTTTTGATGACTCCAATAGCTCAATTGTCAGAGTTGATTGTGAACCTGAAGTTGTGGTTGGAAATATATAGAATCATTCATCCATGTTCTCAATTCTTTTGGTTTACCTCGAGTTGGGTTGTTAAGGTTGGTAATATTCATATTTATTTAGTATTGATCACAAATATGTTTTAGCTGACTTGACCGTTATGTGAATTTTCAATGTTTATTGGTTGCTGTTTTATTTGAATTGCATTTTCTAATTTGGAATTGAACTGTATTCAAACCAAATCAAACAATATTTCTAACTTGGTGAACATTACAACTTGTATGTTTTATTAAATTCATTCAAGCTCTTCTAAAACAATTGATAGCTAAATTACCAATGAATCCCCTCATTCTCTCATATATTTAGTTTTTTGGTTTACACATTAATTTTCTTTTTCTAATTAATTACATATTTGTTTTCCAATGCAGGAAATGAAGCCAATTGAAGAGAGACGAAGAAAAAAAATGGCGGAGAACAATCGTCGGATGGAGGAGATGGGCATTCCACCATTAGTGCCTACAGTGAGTACTTTATTTCAAATATATATATATATATATATTTACAGAATATATAATGTCATGTGATTAATTTTTTTTGTAAACTTTTTTGTAGGATCCACCATTACGTCGACAGTTATTCGACGAGGAGCCTAGTACTGGTCCTAGTACTCAGGCCGGTGGTACGAGGAGGGTTCGTACCAGAGGTGGACATAGAGCTGCACGTGCCCGACTAGACCCTGCCCCTCCCACTGACATTTCAGCCTTCCCACATTCTGATCCCGGTGTGTCGTTAGGGACACACAGGATATTTAGACCTCCCATGTTTTCGCTACCTTCTGCATCTTCTGCCCCATCATTTTCACATCCCATGATGATTCCCACTCCCCAGCCAGCATCAGGTCATACAGTTGTTCCATCTTCTTTTCCTTCTACTTCTGTCTCTCCGAGCTTTTATATTCCATCGTCTTCGACTCCTGTTCCACCAGAGGGTGTTCCATCAGGTTCTGTGGATCCGGCGCCACTCATTGATCAGACTAGCACAAGTATATTTATAAAACCCTATCAAATTTTTATAGCAATATTTATTTTCATTATAACATGTTTTGATAAAATATTTGTTTTTCTTTCATGACAGATACATCTACTGAAAGGAGGCGGGGGCGGGGCCGTACACGCATGCGTTCGGTGTGGAACCGTCGCACACAGGTTATGGTGGAATATAATGAAGACAATCAGATGGTTGAGAAAACAGGGCAGCAATGTCGGAGTTTTATGGCGACGCTTGCCAAATACTCCGACATCATTCCCGTCAGCCCACTGTCGTGGAGACATTTGCCACATGAGGTCAAAGATAGAGCTTGGGCAGAGATATGGGTAAAAAAATCTGTTGTATTTAATGCCATGAATTTTTTTTGTATTTATATAAATTAATATTTTCATTTCAGCTTCGATTTAATTTTCCTGATGGTGAGGGTGCACGAATGGAACGTCTAAAGGATTTAGGCGAGCTTTGGAGAGCCTACAAGCATGAGCTGTATATTGGCTGGCGTGCTAGAGTTGGCACTGAGTTAGAGGCGGTACCAGTCGTGGATGATTGTCCTATAGAGCAATATCGTCAGATGATTACTCATTGGACGAGTACCCAGTTTAAGGTATGAATTACATTTGAGGTATTTAAATAATAACTTTTAAGTTTTGCATTAATATTATCCTTTGCATTATCGAATTTTATTTAGGAATCATCTGGAAAAAATAAAAAAAACATTGATGCAAAAAAATACCTCCATACACTAGGACGCACGACGATGCCGGATCATGAGAGGCAGCAGGTATGACAATTGTTTATAAGTTTTCTTTACGACTTACATTTTCTTTTGTTTCCTCAATTATTTAATTATTTGCTGAATTCTTTATATAAATTTTGTTTTCAATGTCATTGTAGAGGCAAGTACAAAATATTGAAGGACGTGTGCCTCGAGCAAAACTGTTTTGCTCGAGTAGACGAAAAAAGGATGGGCGTGCTGTCAACGAAGCGACTCAGCAGCAGATTGTAAGTTTTAATCTGTTGATTTTATATTTTAATATCTATTTCGTAACTTAACAATATATTTATATTTGTAACAGGATGCTTTAGAGGCCCTCGATGCCCAAGAAGCAGACAATTTTGGGTCATCTGATCACTTACATCAGGTGTTGGGAGATGATCATTCTGGCAGAGTACGCTGCCGACCTAGGATAGCCCCGACGAGGTATTGGCCTGCCTCAGGTACGAGTTGTAGTGCCACCGAGCTGTAGCAAGTTAGGGCACAGGCAGAACAGGCTGAGAAAAGGGCCACAGAGACGGCAGAACAGTCTGCAAGGGCAAACAGTGCATTTATGAAATTTATTGAAGTTCTACGTCCAACACTTCCAGCAGAGGCCAGCCCGGCGATTGATGAATACATGTCGTCGATACATTCTATATATGGTGCACCAGGTGGAAGTTCCAGTGGTGGTCAGGCCGATGTCGAGCTTGAAGATGATGATGGCGAGCAGTCTGATGCGGAAGAGGAGGGAGATGAGGAGGGCGAGGAGGAGGGCGAAGGCGAGGAGGAAGGCGTTGTGGAGGGTGATGACGATGAGGAGGACGATGACGAGGGCGATGATGATGATGATGATGGAGATGGTGATGTTGATGTGGGACATATTGATCCGTTACATTTTTGACTTGAGATTTGATGTTTAATCTATTCTAGTTGTTGGTTTTATCTAGACTCGTAGTATAGTATTGGAGTTGAGTTATTTTTATATATTGTCTGTTTTTATGGATGTTGTTGTCTTTTAGTGGTTGTGTGTTTGAGAACTCCCTGGACAACCCCCCTCATTCTTGGACCCTGGACAACCCCCCTCCCCCTTGGACCCCGAACACCCACCAAACACCCCCCGGACAGCCCCGCGGACAGCCCCCTGGACAGCCCCCTGGACAGCCCCCCGTACAGCCCCCAACCCTCCACCCTGGACCCCGGACAGCCCCTCCGGACATACCCCGCACAGCCCCCCCACCCTCATCCTTGGTCCCCGGACAGCCCCCCGGACACCCACCGGACAACCCCCTGAACAACCCCGGACAACCCCCTGAACAACCACCGGACAGCCCCCTAAACAACCCCGGACAACCCCCTGAAGAACCCTCAAACACCCTCCGGACAGACCCCGCACAGCCCCCCCACCCTCATCCTTGGTCCCCGGACAGCCCCCCGGACACCCACCGGACAGCCCCCCCGGACAGCCCCCGCGGACAGCCCCCTGGACAGCCCCCCGTACAACCCCCAACCCTCCACCCTGGACCCCGGATAGCCCCCCGGACAGCCCCCCGGACAACCCCCCCACCCACCCCCCCCCCTTGGACCCCGGACAACCCCCCCACCCCCCCCTTGGACCCCGGACAACCCCCCAAACACCCCCCGGACAGCCCCCTGAACACCCCCGGACAACCCCCTGAACAACCCCCTGAACAACCCCCGGACAGCCCCCTGAACAACCCCGGACAACCCCCTGAACAACCCACCAAAACCCCCCGGACAGACCCCGCACAGCCCCCCCACCCTCCTCCTTGGTCCCCGGACAGCCCCCCGGACACCCACCGGACAGCCCCCCCGGACAGCCCCCCGGACATCCCCTCCACCTTCCTTAATTTCATTAGCTCTGAAATGTTTCATAGCACGATCAACTAAAATCTAATCCATACTAAATATGATATAAAAATATTCTATATGAATTTCCATAAGATTTTAAGTGAAAACAAAACGTGACATACGAAAAACTGACCAAACGCATTCGAAATGTGTTGATGCTTTAGTACAACGATCCATGGGTCATATGTGACGTGTACGAGTCATCCCCGCCTCAATCCGAGGCGCGGTGTGGTCGGAACAACTCAAAGTGTATGTCTTTTGTTTCAAAAGGACATCATTTTAAGTGAAAAACATCAACTGGCATCGTTCGGCCCGTTTGGACCCCCCTCACGCGCGTTTACGAAGCGCGCGCATCACTTAAAACACGAATATTGAGCCGTACCGCGCAAACCGCACGTCCGATTGAGGTGCCGTCTGTGCGTACATGTCACGAATAATAATTAGAATGTTCCACGGTGGTTTCAGCTCAATCCGAGGCCGTCCGCTATGAATTTGACCGTTGGACGCCCGTTCTGGCCGTTTATGACACCATAACTGCGTTGTCGGTCACCGCGGGCACACGACAAGTCCGATTGACGTGCCGTCTGCTCGACCACTTCAGAAATCAGTCACCCGTATTTGTCGTCTGATTTCAGGCCATTCCGACATCGTTCGGCCCGTTTGGACCCCCCTCACGCGCGTTTACGAAGCGCGCGCATCACTTAAAACACGAATATTGAGCCGTACCGCGCAAACCGCACGTCCGATTGAGGTGCCGTCTGCGCGTACACGTCACGAATAATAATTAGAATGTTTCACGGTGGTTTCAGCTCAATCCGAGGTCGTACGCTATGAATTTGACCGTTGGACGCCCGTTCTGGCCGTTTATGACACCAGAACTGCGTTGTCGGTCACCGCGGGCACACGGCACGTCCGATTGACGTGCCGTCTTCTCGACCACTTCAGAAATCAGTCACCCGTATTTGTCGTCTGATTTCAGGCCATTCCGACATCGTTCGGCCCGTTTGGACCCCCCTCACGCGCGTTTACGAAGCGCGCGCATCACTTAAAACACGAATATTGAGCCGTACCGCGCAAACCGCACGTCCGATTGAGGTGCCGTCTGCGCGTACACGTCACGAATAATAATTAGAATGTTCCACGGTGGTTTCAGCTCAATCCGAGGCCATCCGCTATGAATTTGACCGTTGGACGCCCGTTCTGGCCGTTTATGACACCAGAACTGCGTTGTCGGTCACCGCGGGCACACGGCACGTCCGATTGACGTGCCGTCTGCTCGACCACTTCAGAAATCAGTCACCCGTATTTGTCGTCTGATTTCAGGCCATTCCGACATCGTTCGGCCCGTTTGGACCCCCCTCACGCGCGTTTACGAAGCGCGCGCATCACTTAAAACACGAATATTGAGCCGTACCGCGCAAACCGCAAGTCCGATTGACGTGCCGTCTGCGCGTACACGTCACGAATAATAATTAGAATGTTCCACGGTGGTTTCAGCTCAATCTGAGGTCGTCCGCTATGAATTTGACCGTTGGACGCCCGTTCTGGCCGTTTATGACACCAGAACTGCGTTGTCGGTCACCGCGGGCACACGGCACGTCCGATTGACGTGCCGTCTGCTCGACCACTTCAGAAATCAGTCACCCGTATTTGTCGTCTGATTTCAGGCCATTCCGACATCGTTCGGCCCGTTTGGACCCCCCTCACGCGCGTTTACGAAGCGCGTGCATCACTTAAAACACGAATATTGAGCCGTACCGCGCAAACCGCACGTCCGATTGACGTGCCGTCTGCGCGTACACGTCACGAATAATAATTAGAATGTTTCACGGTGGTTTCAGCTCAATCCGAGGTCGTACGCTATGAATTTGACCGTTGGACGCCCGTTCTGGCCGTTTATGACACCATAACTGCGTTCTCGGTCACCGCGGGCACACGACAAGTCCGATTGACGTGCCGTCTGCTAGACCACTTCATAAATAACTCACCCGTATTTGTCGTCTGATTTCAGGCCATTCCGACATCGTTCGGCCCGTTTGGACCCCCCTCACGCGCGTTTACGAAGCGCGCGCATCACTTAAAACACTAATATTGAGCCGTACCGCGCAAACCGCACGTCCGATTGACGTGCCGTCTATGCATACACGTCACGAATAATAATTAGAATGTTCCACGGTGGTTTCAGCTCAATCCGAGGTCGTCCGCTATGAATTTGACCGTTGGATGCCCGTTCTGGCCGTTTATGACACCAGAACTGCGTTGTCGGTCACCGCGGGCACACGGCACGTCCGATTGACGTGCCGTCTGCTCGACCACTTCAGAAATCAGTCACCCGTATTTTTCGTCTGATTTCAGGCCATTCCGACATCGTTCGGCCCGTTTGGACCCCCCTCACGCGCGTTTACGAAGCGCGCGCATCACTTAAAACACGAATATTGAGCCGTACCGCGCAAACCGCACGTCCGATTGACGTGCCGTCTGCGCGTACACGTCACGAATAATAATTAGAATGTTCCACGGTGGTTTCAGCTCAATCCGAGGTCGTCCGCTATGAATTTGACCGTTGGACGCCCGTTCTGGCCGTTTATGACACCAGAACTGCGTTGTCGGTCACCGCGGGCACACGGCACGTCCGATTGACGTGCCGTCTGCTCGACCACTTCAGAAATCAGTCACCCGTATTTGTCGTCTAATTTCAGGCCATTCCGACATCGTTCGGCCCGTTTGGACCCCCCTCACGCGCGTTTACGAAGCACGCGCATCACTTAAAACACAAATATTGAGCCGTACCGCGCAAACCGCACGTCCGATTGACGTGCCGTCTGCGCGTACACGTCACGAATAATAATTAGAATGTTTCACGGTGGTTTCAGCTCAATCCGAGGTCGTACGCTATGAATTTGACCGTTGGACGCCCGTTCTGGCCGTTTATGACACCATAACTGCGTTCTCGGTCACCGCGGGCACACGACAAGTCCGATTGACGTTCCGTCTGCTCGACCACTTCATAAATAACTCACCCGTATTTGTCGTCTGATTTCAGGCCATTCCGACATCGTTCGGCCCGTTTGGACCCCCCTCACGCGCGTTTACGAAGCCCGCGCATCACTTAAAACACTAATATTGAGCCGTACCGCGCAAACCGCACGTCCGATTGACGTTCCGTCTGCGCGTACACGTCACGAATAATAATTAGAATGTTCCACGGTGGTTTCAGCTCAATCTGAGGTCGTCCGCTATGAATTTGACCGTTGGACGCCCGTTCTGGCCGTTTATGACACCAGAACTGCGTTGTCGGTCACCGCGGGCGCACGGCACGTCCGATTGACGTGCCGTCTGCTCGACCACTTCATAAATCACTCACCCGTATTTTTCGTCTGATTTCAGGCCATTCCGACATCGTTCGGCCCGTTTGGACCCCCCTCACGCGCGTTTACGAAGCGCGCGCATCACTTAAAACCCTAATATTGAGCCGTACCGCGCAAACCGCACGTCCGATTGACGTGCCGTCTACGCGTACACGTCACGAATAATAATTAGAATGTTCCACGGTGGTTTCAACTCAATCCGAGGTCGTCCGCTATGAATTTGACCGTTGGACGCCCGTTCTGGCCGTTTATGACACCAGAACTGCGTTGTCGGTCACCGCGGGCACACGGCACGTCCGATTGACGTGCCGTCTGCTCGACCACTTCAGAAATCAGTCACCCGTATTTTTCGTCTGATTTCAGGCCATTCCGACATCGTTCGGCCCGTTTGGACCCCCCTCACGCGCGTTTACGAAGCGCGCGCATCACTTAAAACACGAATATTGAGCCGTACCGCGCAAACCGCACGTCCGATTGACGTGCCGTCTGCGCGTACACGTCACGAATAATAATTAGAATGTTCCACGATGGTTTCAGCTCAATCCGAGGCCGTCCGCTATGAATTTGACCGTTGGACGCCCGTTCTGGCCGTTTATGACACCATAAATGCGTTGTCGGTCACCGCGGGCACACGACAAGTCCGATTGACGTGCCGTCTGCTCGAACACTTCAGAAATCAGTCACCCGTATTTGTCGTCTGATTTCAGGCCATTCCAACATCGTTCGGCCCGTTTGGACCCCCCTCACGCGCGTTTACGAAGCGCGCGCATCACTTAAAACACGAATATTGAGCCGTACCGCGCAAACCGCACGTCCGATTGACGTGCCGTCTGCGCGTACACGTCACGAATAATAATTAGAATGTTCCACGGTGGTTTCAGCTCAATCCGAGGTCGTCCGCTATGAATTTGACCGTTGGACGCCCGTTCTGGCCGTTTATGACACCAGAACTGCGTTGTCGGTCACCGCGGGCACACGGCACGTCCGATTGACGTGCCGTCTGCTCGACCACTTCAGAAATCAGTCACCCGTATTTGTCGTCTGATTTCAGGCCATTCCGACATCGTTCGTCCCGTTTGGACCCCCCTCACGCGCGTTTACGAAGCGCGCGCATCACTTAAAACACGAATATTGAGCCGTACCGCGCAAACCGCACGTCCGATTGACGTTCCGTCTGCGCGTACACGTCACGAATAATAATTAGAATGTTCCACGGTGGTTTCAGATCAATCCGAGGTCGTCCGCTATGAATTTGACCGTTGGACGCCCGTTCTGGCCGTTTATGACACCAGAACTGCGTTGTCGGTCACCGCGGGCACACGGCACGTCCGATTGACGTGCCGTCTGCTCGACCACTTCAGAAATCAGTCACCCGTATTTGTCGTCTGATTTCAGGCCATTCCGACATCGTTCGGCCCGTTTGGACCCCCCTCACGCGCGTTTACGAAGCGCGCGCATCACTTAAAACACTAATATTGAGCCGTACCGCGCAAACCGCACGTCCGATTGACGTGCCGTCTGCGCGTACACGTCAAGAATAATAATTAGAATGTTCCATGGTGGTTTCAGCTCAATCCGAGGTCGTCCGCTATGAATTTGACCGTTGGACGCCCGTTCTGGCCGTTTATGACACCAGAACTGCGTTGTCGGTCACCGCGGGCACACGGCACGTCCGATTGACGTGCCGTCTGCTCGACCACTTCAGAAATCAGTCACCCGTATTTTCGTCTGATTTCAGGCCATTCCGACATCGTTCGGCCCGTTTGGACCCCCCTCACGCGCGTTTACGAAGCGCGCGCATCACTTAAAACACGAATATTGAGCCGTACCGCGCAAACCGCACGTCCGATTGACGTTCCGTCTGCGCGTACACGTCACGAATAATAATTAGAATGTTCCACGGTGGTTTCAGCTCAATCCGAGGTCGTCCGCTATGAATTTGACCGTTGGACGCCCGTTCTGGCCGTTTATGACACCAGAACTGCGTTGTCGGTCACCGCGGGCACACGGCACGTCCGATTGACGTGCCGTCTGCTCGAACACTTCAGAAATCAGTCACCCGTATTTGTCGTCTGATTTCAGGCCATTCCGACATCGTTCGGCCCGTTTGGACCCCCCTCACGCGCGTTTACGAAGCGCGCGCATCACTTAAAACACTAATATTGAGCCGTACCGCGCAAACCGCACGTCCGATTGACGTGCCGTTTGCGCGTACACGTCACGAATAATAATTAGAATGTTTCACGGTGGTTTCGGGTGAATCCGTGGTCGTCCGCTATGAATTTGACCGTTGGACGCCCGTTTTGGCCGTTTATGACACCATAACTGCGTTGTCGGTCACCGCGGGCACACGGCACGTCCGATTGACGTGCCGTCTGCTCGACCACTTCATAAATCACTCACCCGTATTTATCATCTGATTTCAGGCCATTCCGACATCGTTCGGCCCGTTTGGACCCCCTCACGCGCGTTTCGAAGCACGCGCATCACTTAAAACATGAATATTGATCCGTACCGGGCAAACCGCACGTCCGATTGACGTACCGTCTGCGCGTACACGTCACGAATAATAATTAGAATGTTTCACGGTGGTTTCAGCTCAATCCGGAGACGAGGTGTGGCCGACACCACTCAAAGTGTCCGTCTTTTGTTTCAAAAGGACGTCATTTTAAGTGAAAAGCATCAACTGGCTTACGGAAAACCGACCAAACGCATTCCGAATCTGTTGATAATTTATCCCAACAATCCATGGGTCATATGTGACGTGTACGAGCCAACCCGGGATGAATCCGAGTCGCGGTGTGGCCGGGATAAGTTTAAGTGGCTCTCTTTTGTTTAAAATGAACACCATTTTAAGTACATACGGAAAAACGACCAAACGGATTCGGTTTCCGTTGAAACTTTAGGAGAACGATCCATGGGTCATATGTGACGTGTACGAATCAACCCCGCCACAATCGGAGACGCGGTGTGGCCGACACCACTCAAAAAGTGTCGGTCTTTTGTTTCAAAAAGACGTCATTTTAAGTGAAAATCATCAAGTGACATACGAAAAACCGACCAAAGGCATTCGGACTGTGTCGACACTTTAGCACAAGGATCCATGGGTCATATGTGACGTGTACGAGTCAATCCTGCCTCAATCCGAGGTGCGGTGTGACCGACACCGTTCTAACTGTCTATCTTTTGTTTAAAATGGACAGGATACGCAAAACCGACCAAACGCAAAACCGACCAAACGCATTCTGAATCTGTTGATAATTTATCACAACGATCCATCAGTCATATGTGACATGTACGAGCCCACTCGGGCTCAATCCGAGTCGCGGTGTGGCCGGGATCAGTCTAAGTGGCTCTCTTTTGTTTTGAAATGGACATCATTTTAAGTACATACGGAAAACCGACCAAACGCATTCGGTTTCCATTGAAACTTTAGGAGAACGATTCATGGGTCATATGTGAGGCGTACGAATCATCCCCGCCACAATCCGAGGCGCGGTGTGGTCAACACTGCTCTAACTGTGTCTGTTTTGTTTAAAATGGGTAGGATTATAAGTGAAAAGAACTGGCATACGCAAAACCGACCAAACGCATTCGGTTTCCATTGAAACTTTAGGAGAACGATCCATGGGTCATATGTGACGTGTACCAATCATCCCCGTCTCAATCCGAGACGCGGTGTGGCCGACACCGCTCTAACTATGTCTCTTCTGTTTAAAATGGGCATGATTATAAGTGAAAAAGAACAACTGGCATACGCAAAACCGACCAAACGCATTCCGAATCTTTTGATCATTTATCACAACAATCCATGGGTCATATGTGACCTGTACGAGGCAACCCGGGTTCAATCCGAGTCGCGGTGTGGCCGAGATCAGTCTAAGTGGCTCTCTTTTGTTTAAAATGGACACCATTTTAAGTACATACGGAAAACCGACCAAACGCATTCGGTTTCCATTGAAACTTTAGGAGAACGATCCATGAGTCATATGTGATGTGTACGAATCATCCCCGCCTCAATCCGAGCCGCGGTGTGGCCGACACCGCTCTAACTGTGTCTGTTTTGTTTAAAATGGACAGGATTATAAGTGAAAAGAACAACTGGCATACGCAAAACCGACCAAACGCATTCAGAATCTTTTGATAATTTATCACAACGATCCATGGGTCATATGTGACGTGTACGAGCCAACCCGGGTCAATCCGAGTCGCGGTGTGACCGGGATCAGTCTAAATGGCTCTCTTTTGTTTAAAATGTACACCATTTTAAGTACATACGGAAAACCGACCAAACGCATTCGGTTTCCATTGTAACTTTAGGAGAACGATCCATGGGTCCTATGTGACGTGTACGAATCATCCCGCCTCAATCCGACATGCGGTGCGGCTGACACCACTCAAAGTGTCCGTCTTTTGTTTCAAAAGGACGTCATTTTAAGTGAAAAACATCAACTGACATACGGAAGACCGACCAAACGCATTCGGATTCTATCGATACTTTAGCACAACGATCCATGGGTCATATGTGACGTGTACAAGTCAACCCCGTCTTAATCTGAGATGTGGTGTGGCCGACACCGCTCTAACTATGTCTCTTTTGTTTAAAATGGACATGATTATAAATGAAAAGAACAACTGGCATACGCAAAACCGACCAAACGCATTCGGAATCTTTTGATAATTTATCACAATGATCTATGGGTCATATGTGACATGTACGAGCCAACCCGGGATGAATCTGAGTCGCGGTGTGGTCGGGATGAGTCTAAGTGTCACTCTTTTGTTTAAAATGGACAACATTTTAAGTACATACGAAAAACCGACCAAACGCATTCGGTTTCCATTTAAACTTTAGGAGAATGATCCATGAGTCATATGTGACGTGTACGAATCAACCCCGCCTCAATTGGAGACGCGGTGTGGTCGGCACCACTCATAGTGTCCGTCTTTTGTTTCAAAAGGACGCCATTTTAAGTGAAAAACATCAACTGGCATACGGAAAACCGACCAAACGCATTAGGATTCTGTCGATACTTTAGCACAACGATCCATGAGTCAAATGTGACGTGTACGAGTTAACCCCGCCTCAATCTGAGGTGCGGTGTGGCCGGTATCACTTCAGGTGTATGTATTTTGTTTAAAATGGACATCATTTGAGGTAAAAATATATGGTATAGAAAAAACCGATCATATTATGAATTGAATTTCAGATTCCACGTATAATTGTCATCTAAATTTTAAATTGAATTCTATATGAATTATGTATGTTTATGAATTGTAATTTAATTATGGATTTGTATAGTTTCAGGATCCATTATATGTTAAATGTGTATGAATTTGTTCGTAATTGAATATGTATGTTTTATTTTATTACTGGTACAATAGTTGGATCGAAAATGAGGTGAAAATGAGGTGAAAATGAGGTGAAAATGAGGCCTGATGACTGGTGGTGATGGACAGGGGACAGGGGCTGTGCAAATTGCAGGGTGCTACAATTTGCAGCATAGGGTATGCTAACGGTTTCAAACCGTTGGCATATAAGTTTTTAGCATGTCTTTTCCCAACGGTTCTAAACCGTTGGGAAAGACTTCACCAATTCCCAACGGTTTGGAACCGTTGGGAAAATGTTCCATGGTATTTGGTTTTCCCAACGGTTTGGGAGAACCGTTGGGAAAAACTATCCCAACGGTTCACCCAAACCGTTGGGGTAGGGTAACTTCTATGGGCCTATTGCAACGGTTGCCAGTAAACCGTTGGGAAAACCTTTCCCAACGGCTTACTTCCCAACGGTTATCAGAACCGTTGGGAAAACCTTTCCCAACGGTTTCAGGGGCTTTCCCAGCGGTTCTGAACCGTTGGGAAATAGTGTATTTCCAGTAGTGGAGAAAGATAGAATGAGTAACATCTCATATGTTTCGGTGATAGGATCAATCGTGTATGGCATGCTATGTACTAGACTTGATGTTTCCTATGCACTGAGCATGGTAGGTAGATATCAAGCAGATCCAAGAGAACAACATTGGATTATTGTTAATGTTATCCTTAAGTATCTAAGAAGAACTAAGGATGTGTTCCTGGTGTATAGAGGAGACGAGGAGCTTGTCATCAGAGGGTATGTTGATGATGGTTTTCAGACAGACCAAAATGATTTAAGTCGTAATCAGGATATGTTTTATGTCTCAACAGAGGAGTTGTGAGCTGGAAGTGTTCAAAGAATCCAGTTGTCGCTGATTCTACAACGGAGTTTGAATATATAGCGGCTTCTAATGCAGCCAAGGAAGCCATCTGGATTCAGAAATTTGTCTAGGAGCTTGATGTAGTGCCTAGTAGAAAAGACCATATCATATTGTATTGTGATAATACTACAGCGGTGGCTCTTGCAAAGGAGCCAATGTCACATCAATGGTCAAAGCATATACTCTGGAAGTATCACATCTTTAGGGATTTTCATCAAAGGGGTGAAGTTGCAGTGAGGAAAGTTTCCATGGAGGAGAACGTGATGGACCCCTTGACTAAATTCCTCTCAACAGAAGCATGGTTATCATGTGAGAGCTAGCAGACTGAAGGTTGTTAGTAGTTGGCTCTGGTGCAAGTGGGAGTTTGTTAGAGTTGGTTCCCTAGAACCAACTTCTTTGAACTTTATGATAAACTTATATTCATGGTTTTGAATATTAATAAATTCTTTATCACATCATGATTGTTCTTTTGCATAACATATCATGTGATAATGTCCCAAGAGTAGCTGTCACACTAAAAGGTCATAGCAGTTCCCCAATATGATGAGAACCCGGAAGTGTCATGACACTATTCTTGAATAAATGCTCTATGGGTGGATGATATCATTTGAAGGGACACAAATGATACAAGCTACCAAGGATGAAGACTCGTAGGACTTTGAGGCACCTTCTCATGGTATATGCCTCTGGTAATATCTAGAAGGATATTATGAGAATGAGACCCGATAGTAGGAAATACATATTATAAGTGTCATTGGATGTTCCTATTTGCGGATGTTTGTAATGGTCCTTAGACTTTAAGATTATTATTAATGGATATTATGAGTCGTGCACTTTGATGTATTGGTAAAAACCGTGACGACATATGCTTATGGTGAGGTAGGATACGTTGGGTGAGTCACGAGTAATATTGCATTAATGAATAATGTGAGAAAAGATTTATCCTTTCTATTCATTAAAGGAAGTAAATATCTCAAGCCCTTTGATGGAAATGATATAGCCTAAATAAATCCATGGTCATGGTGTTTGCTAGGCAAGTTCTATTTTCAAAAATTCAAAGAACGATTTATCGAGCATATAGGTTAATGACACTGGCATGCAACCTACTCGATTGGAGATATTGTGATAAAGAGATTATATTACACGGTAAGCGTTCATATGAGGTGACATATCATTGCAGCATTAACTTCTTTCTTTATGGATGCCTTGATGTGTTTCTAGACGTTAGCCTTGGACTTTAGGAGAGCTCACCTAATGCCACTGAGAAAGAGGCCTAGAGGGTCACACACTAAGTGTATCCGAAATCTTAGTTAAATAATTTATTATTTAAGAAGTTTAATAAATATTATTCCTGATTGTGGTTTAATAATTATTCAGGTATGCCAGATCACATTTTATTTATTTATCGGCGAATAATGCAGTTAGATTTATTTATTTATTTAATAAATAAATAGTCATTATTCAAGGTCTGGTAAATATTTCGGAGGATGGGCGAACTGAGTTAAAGAGTCTGGTGAGAAAATAATATTAAATATTATTTGATTAAAATAATATTTAATTGCACTTGCAAGTTAAGCACATGTCATGGAAATAATGGTATTGTTGTTATTATTTGATATGGGGTTTCACATGGAATAATAAAATAATTAACGACACTTGTGCTAATTATTTATTATTACCTAGTGAATTAAATTCCCGGTTACATATTATTCTCGTCTTATCCAAGGGTGAAACCTACAGGCTACAGAGTCAATTTTTTTTGTGCACAACATTTTGAAGAAAAATATCTCAAGCCTCAAGAGCTCCTTTTTCTCCAAGAACGCTCTCAAGAATGAGATCAGCCATCCTCCACCGGATCAGAGAATGCTTTGGAAGCGCCTCTCAAGGCAATCGAGGGTGAATGACGCAAGCACAAGGACCTTCCATGCTAGCACCCAAAGACTCCTTCAGTGACATCCAGATATTCGCAGAACACGTGTGGATTACCGCTAGAGGAGATCCACTCTTGATCTCTACAAAGCAACGAAAGTCTTACTGCAGATATGTGGTTAGACACATCAACAAAGAAAGAAAACCTTGGAGGTATTTCTTTAATTTAATTTAATTAATTATAAATAAAATATGTCAATTCTCTCTTAAGGTTTCGGGTCTCTTTCTACTTTATCTAAATCTTTGATTTTATTTCATAGATATTGGCGTTAATCGTCGTAATGATCCCGGAATAATCATTGATCACGATAAAATTTAAAGTTGGGAGTTGGCCCAAACGCGCTTCCACTACGCCCAGAACCTACAAAAATAAGTCACAAGAGGGAACTAATGTTGGTGGGTGACTTGACCATATGGTTAGTGGTCATCTGCCAAACATGTCACCATCACAGAGAGTCTTCCAGGACCATATCCTTGGCTCCACATGGATTTCTAGGCCCTGCGAGCTCATGGGGGCCACTAGCCCAACTCTCTTTTCACATCCCAAGCACCAAACAACCACAAGAACCAAAGAAACCAACAAAACCTGACTTCCCTTAAAAACATAAGGCTTGGTATAGAGAGTGTTGGCCAAACACTCCCTCATACCTACACCTCGAGGTTTTGGAGGTCCTGGTCCATCTACCTAGACGTCCCCAAATAACAAAGGGTGCTCTAAAAAGCAAGGTCCTCTAAAGAGCCGACCTCCTTTGATATCTTTTTGTCATGAACCAATCTGGGTTGACCCTGAACCGGTCACTTGAGTCGATCTGTGGAAAGGCCCGAAGGGCGTTCCCGATCCCCACGAGCTTGCAACTAGTGTCGAGCATCAATAAAGTAAACGAAGGGAACAATTTTACCCAATAATAAATAAATAAATGAACATCGAAAAGATAAACAAAGCACCCCAAACGATATACAAATATCCAAACTAAAGATCTTTTACAACAAAACTCGAAAGCACAACAACTATACAACAAACTCAAACTGCACCCTACAACCACACATCGCTATGTGACCCCGAGGGTCACTCTCCGATACCAAAACCAACCATCACCCACAGAGATCTAACCAAGATGAAACCTGCATCAAAGACTAAAAACAAGAAAGAACTATAGACGTGAGTATTAAAACTTAGTAGGTGTGCCCGAACAATTTATTCTCAATGCACTTCCTTTAAAATAAAAGAAACATCAACTTCAAGTTTGAAATACAATGTATAAAAGTAAGTTTTTCAGCGCATTTTCCACCTCAAAACCAAACATGGTCCATTTCCCTGTTTCATCTCAAACCCAAGTTCTTTTCCAAGAATGTGACATTAACCTTTTTGAGGGAAAAATGATGCTTTCATTTCATTACAAGCACATGTGAGTATAAAACATTTCCACTTTGAAAACATTTTTCACAAACCTTTGAAAACCAACTCACCACTTTTCCAAAGAAGCAAACTACACAAGAGAGCAACAAAAAGGATCACATAATAAGGGCAATGGAAATAAGCACACAAGAGTAACCAACCAACAAGCATCTCAATCGTCATTGTAAGCAACTAAGTGCCAGTGGACATGGCTGAAACTTAGGAGCTTGTGAATAATCCAGAACATACTAATACACGATGACTCATCCTGAAAAGCATGTCTCACTCGATGTCATCAAATACGCCCACACACTCAGCCACACCCCACATGGTACATGTTGAGGGGCCTTATCCCATAGCAATAAAACTCAATATATCCTCATGCTATGGACTACTAGCTAGTGCGTTATCTAACTAATGCAACAACCGTTCTCAAAAAATTCAATAGTTGTGTCAGGTTCACCATGTCATGAGTGTAGAAGAGGGGTGAGCAAACCGATGTCAATCGATCATCCAATCACATCCGCATATATCATATATGATAATTTACACAACATGCATCACCTCGAATCACTCCAAGGATCAATCTCTTTGGCTTACAATGCATGAATGAGTAAATGGGTCTCGAGGATTTCACAACGAGGACATCCCACCCATTAACATAAACTAGGTAAGAGAATTATCCGAGGAGGGTTTTCATGATAAACATTCACCACTTTCATAAAAGGTGCCAAACAGCCTCAAGTTCCTCTTACAAAACCCATCATTTATCAAAGAACCAAATTATCTTTCCAAAAAGACGCAAACACACCATTTGTCATTTCACAAACATTTTACAAATCTCTTTTAAACACTCACATCACACTTTCAAGGCGAAGTTGTTTTTATAATGTGTCAAACTGGTCATAATCCATCGTCACATGACAAACCACTTTCCAAAAGCCAAATACATGCTTCTTTTATCACAAACTGTGTGCGAAAGCCAATCAGACATTTTGCCAAACACTTGGTGTGAACATTTATAACAAAACAATACCATTTATCTCAAAATAAGGTATAACCCACCACTCTACACACCAAACAATTTCTCCAAAGACCACACAACGATATTTAGCATATAAGGAAGGTGCAAAAAGCATGAAACCAGCGAATCTCAAACTTTAAAGACAAGTGCAAAGGGAAACCTAATTTAAGTCCATAACGCATCAACAATGCACACCCGAAATCATACCATGACGGTTCTAAGAGCCAAGATTTATGAAGAGCAACCCTAAACACACTAGACCCCTAACATAAATGAAGGGAAACACAAACCCTAGGTCCACATGACCATGAGAGAGATATCTCAAGATAAAATAGAAGAAAGAGGAAGAGGGGGAATAGATGAGAGAGTTTACCTTGAAGATCCGGTCTAAAACCTTGGAAAAACCCTGGATCCACACCATGGGGGAGAAGGAGAGGCTTGGAGAACAAGGGAGGAGCTCCCTATGGGTCGCACGAACTAGGAGAGGGGAGGAGATATTTTGGGTTAAAAATCCCGAGAGGGTAAAGTTGGAATTTAAAAAAAAAACAGATTCTAGGCAACTCGCACAGTTTGGCCGTACGGTTTACCAAACTGTGCGCCCCTTACTGGACACATCTGGGCACCTGCACGGTTTGTAAATCGTGTGTCAACCGTGCCAAATGTCATTGTCCTAAAATGTATCCTAGCCGCACGGTTATTTGGGCTGAGCCACACGGTTTAACAAACCGTGCGCCAATCGTGCGCATACTACCGCCAAGCCCAAAAACTTAATGAACCGGAACAAAAGGTGAAAACAAAAACTGGGGTGGGACAGAAGCTATGGAAGTATGAATGAGGTTAATGCATGGAAGTATGACCCATTCCACAATCCAATTTTTAAATTATACGAACCTATATTTTTTTAATACCTATTATATTAAAAAAAAACTCCCGGTCAAGCAATGAGTTAAAATAATGAATTTATAAATAAATCGTTCTCAAAAAATTAGTTAATACAATTCGACGGAAGTAGGAAGCCGCGGTGCAGTACCGGACGTTGCACAGACGCTTGTATAAATCAGATTAATCAGGTAAATGGCGCGCATTTGAATTACTCACAAAAGGCAGTGGTCGCATCCTTCCCTCCCCCTGTCACTGTGAAGAGCATGGAGGATGACTCGGGAGAGAGATCAAGTTTCATTACCGGGCTGATTGAGAACAGAGCCAAGGAGGCATTGTCTTCAACTTTCTCTATTTTGATTGATTATATTTGAGCAACACAGGCCCTGAACCAGTGCTCCTTTTGATATTCCGTGCATTTTCGGGTTCAATATTAGTTGTTTCTGCAGCTTTCACGAGCGCGGTTTTTTTTCAACTGTTGCTATCGATTCCTGCATTTCATTTCACCTACTCGTCTGGCTAGAAACTACGTTCCATTCCAATATTGAATTTTAAAATTGCGACTTCGATTAATCGTTTGGTATGTTTGGCGAGTTGGTAAAGATGATTTCAGTTTTTAATAGATATTACTGGTGATTGAAACTTAAATTACGTGGACAAGTATCACCACTTGTTTTTTTTTTTCAATAGATAAATTTAAAAAACGCATCCTTAATTCATTGGAACTTTAAATTGTCAATCCTTCTTTATTTGTAGAATCTGCGGATCCCGATGAACTGATGATTAAATTAACGTGACATATATATATTTTTTAATTACGCTTTATTTGATTTTTTTGGCTACTTACAGACAAGCAGGAACGGGAATTCACATTTTTTTTTAATGCTCATTCTATAATCTTAACAACCAGTATCACCGTTTTATCTATACCATTTCATTTGTGTTCTAGCAAATATGAATTTAAGCAATCTCATCAAAATATATATATATATATATATAATGCTAGATCCTTTAAAGACTGCTTGCTTTCTCCGCTCTGTTTTGAAGTTGAATGATTCAATTAACTTTTGAATATAATACAGATATCCGTTGCTTAATGACTTTATTCCATTGTAATTCCTCCTGGAGATAAATATTTCTAATTGAGTTTTTGTGGGGCGACTGGAATTTATGATGTTTATAGTCATATTTCTTCCCAGGTTGGAGTCGCTGCCTTTGACTTAAGATCAGTTTCTCTGCATCTTTCTCAATATATTGAAACCAGCAGTTCATATCAGAATACAAAGACATTGCTGCATTTTTATGATCCAATGGTAGTTGTTGTTTCTCCGAATAAATTGGCACCCGATGGTATGGTCGGAGTCTCTGAGTTGGTGGACAAATTCTACTCCTCTGCTAAGAAGGTAATTCCTCTGGAGTTATTTTTTTCTTTCTTTTGGATGATCCTTCCCTCCTTTTAGAAGTGCAGTTTATGTCTTTTATGCCTGAGAATAGCATGCGTGGAATAATCACATGAAAATTAATATGATTTTGCAGGTTGTAATGGCACGTTGTTGTTTTGATGATACCAAGGTCGTGAAAGTAGCTTTATTTTCTGTCCATTGTTCAAATTTCATATGTTCTCCCAATGCACCTTGTCATTAATGCCTTCATGCTTCACTATTCCAGGGAGCTGTGTTGGTAAAAAATTTAGCCGCCAAGGAGCCTTCTGCACTTGGTTTGGATACTTATCACAAGCAATATTATCTTTGCTTAGCTGCAGCTGCAGCAACCATTAAATGGTACTCAAGTATTAATGCTTTATAAGAACTATACAGGAAACCGACACTCTGGATGGTATATATAATTTGGAAGCTTTTTACACTGTAGAAGAGGCTCTTTATTAGTTCTTGCTTGTTCCAAGTTGCTTGAGATCATCATATCACAAAATTTATTAATTTGGCCTGTGTTTAATTACATTTTTATGAAGGATAGAAGCAGAAAAAGGGGTCATAATTACAAACCACTCACTACTGGTAAGTACTTTGTTTAAGAGGTTCTGCTTTCCAAAAATAATGAATCAGAAGTGTTCAGCTCTCTGACTCCTACTAAATTGCCATACTTTAATCATCACAGCTGAATGAATATGTTTTTATCAGTGAATTATCCATTTTCATTTCAATCCAATCTCGATGACAGATCATTGCAAATCCACACTCATCTTTTTATTTAGTGCAGGTATACTAAAACCTTGGCATTGAAGGAATTCTGGTTGTTGTTCTATTTCAAACCTATCAAACTTTGATATGATATGTGTGTGTATTTGGTTTCCATCCGGCTTTAGAGATATTTTTTTTTTCAACATTTCCCTTATTTCTATACTGTCCAAAAAAACATTGAAGTTTTCTTGCATTGTTCTTATTTTGTAAAAGACGGCGCCACTTCATATTTTTACAGGCATAGATATTTCAATACATGAAAAATGGCCACCAGCTCTATTTTTTTTTCTTTTTTATAAATTCGAGCAATAATAATTGATACTGCAGAAATTATATTTCCAATGCAAGCAATTTAATTATTACTGTATTCAAATTTTGACAGGTCACCTTTAATGGATCCTTTGATCATATGAACATTGATGCTACCAGGTGTTGTTCTGTAAAGTCAACTAGAAGACTGGGAAAATTATTTTACTGTAGATTTTTATTTATTGATATGGATTTGATAAAAAAAACTATTTATCTAATCCATTTATTAAATAAAATTAGGAAAATTTACCCCTTTAAAACCTTGTTGTTGATTGGAAATTTACTTGTTTATACAGTTCATTTTTATGTGGATGATTATTTTTAAGCACAAGTTTCTTGCAGTGTCCAAAATCTTGAGATAATTGAGCCCCTGCATTCTGTCTTTCTGGGCACCGTTGACAAGAAAAGAAGTTTGTTCCACATGTTAAAGTCAACAAAATCTGTCGGCGGGTATGTTTTTATTCCCATTATTTGATTAACCAGGACTCCATAGCTGGGGTCTACTCATCCCATGCCTATTATCTGTCTTTTTCAAACACCATATTCCCTGATAGACATGACAACACATAGAAACGAGACAAATGTGGGCTGAAAAAACATGGGAAACCGGTAACACAATAGAGCTAATGCGAAACACCATATTCTCACGTGCATTTTTGGGTCTTGTCATTAATAATGTTTGAATCTCTCTTTGACTGAATATTGAAATGATGGTTGATCCAATTGTTTTGTTTCAACTATTTTCGATCATAAAGTAATGAATTATATTTACAGAGTTCATGACGGTTAATTCTGTTAGTTATCCAACCCATGGATTTATCAAATGAATACGATCGTTATAAATGCTATGACTTTTCTTTAAATAATGGGCTAGAACAGAGACTGGGCTTGGTTTGTGTAGTAGCTGTGTACCTAACACATGAGTAAGTGCAAATTCGTTTACTTTGATTAGGTCCATCTTATTCCCTATCCCATGTGTTTAAATTCCGAATCTTCTGCCTATCTCAAGTTATGTCTCTCATCTTGATGTATAAATACACTTGGTCTCACTTGAGAGGTATGGTTTATGGTTATATTCCTTCTACATGGTATCATAGACAAATACTCGGAAACATCTCCAGAGCAGGTCCCCTCTTTCCCAGGAATCCTACCTGGCACTTTCCTACACCCTTTTTCTCTGCTGTCTCCTTGGTCGGCCCCAGCTGTCCCGTGATGCCTGGGGGTGCCCCAGACCAGTCCCCCAGACCCTCCCACCAATCTTGTGCACTGTCCTCCCTGGGTTGTCTGCCTCAACCAACCTCCTTGGGCATACTACCCAGGCCACCCCACCCGGCCAGCCGCCCAAGCTACCCCTTCTGGTTGTGCCTTCATTTGTTCCTAATTTTTTTTTTGTTGCTCACGTTATTTCATTTGTTCACTATGGTTGTTTTTCACAGGACTGTTGCCAAACCCGAGATGATCACAACCCTCTTTCGGTTGGCCGACTATCTCGATTCCTCCGATTTTACCATGTGTTGGAAAACAATTATCGCTTCTTTGAAGGGAATGAACCGCTATGCTTATCTTGGTAGCCCTCCTCTAGATCCAAAAGGTCCCTTGTATGCTTTCGGGGTATTTGAGGACGACAAGTTTTTTTCGTCCTCCCCAATTTGATACACAAGTTGGTCAAACATGTGACCAAAAACATGGACACAGTTAAGGAACTTTGAGACTCATAGACTCTTATGTACTCTGTGACTAACAATTTGTCTAGAATGTCTAATTTTTTTCAGTTTTTTTGCCCTTCATTAGAAGTCCCTTCTCATTCCTACATGGCTCATGCCTCAAAGGGGACAATATCTTGATCGTGGGTGGTCTGGGCTGTTACGACAAAGATTCTCATTAGTAACGACCTGAACTTTTATAAATGAAATTCATTTTTTGAATGAATAAATGTCTTATTAAGTATTGTAGTTATAAAAAACACATGCACTACTTTGGTTATTTTCGACCGTTATAAAATATAGCCGATCAGATTTAAAAGACCGTTAAGCATCTTAACTGTCAATAATATAACCGTTGTACAGTGACCGTTAAGATTAGTATATATATTAAGGGTTATGATAAAGTCTAATTGACACAGACGGAAGAAGCAATGACCTCGACCAGTAGAATCGTACTTTATGAAGCCCAATTATCAAAGCTTCTGAGGAAGATGACGTCCTTGGGGTCCTTGGTCAAGCCTAAACTGAAATTTAACAACTAAAATACGAACGAAACTGTTTACGGGAGAAGTTCAAGCTTATCAAAATTACGATCCAAACCATGTTCGCCGAACCATCCCAAAAAAGTATCACCATCACACACCTTACCCTTTGAACGTACGTTGGTGTAATAAGGAATTGTGTATCCAGACCTTAGCAGTATGAATTTGTATGTTTTATTTGTAATAAAATAATGGTTCTGTTTATCCCTTTTCATTATTACTTTATATATACAATTATATATGAGTTGATGAAAATTAGATTTTGATACGAAAAAACCAAAATTGAATTTTTGGAAAATATATGGTTTTAACATGCTTTTTGATAAATTCAAGAATTTTGAAACAAATATTACTTTCATATAATATTATTATTAAATAATATTTATATACAAATGATAATATAATTTGATGATGTCCAATGTAATCTTTATAAGGGTTAGAAAATTGCTATTATTGTAAAAATAAGTATTTTCTAGTAAATAAGGATTTTTATTTAAGTGTAAATTCTCATATTTAGAGAATTATTTTGATAAAATAAATATTTTTTTTGAAATCAGCATGTCGAAATCAGTCAGTGGTGATTTTTTCATAATTTTCTGAGACAGTCGAATTTTTAGGTAAAAAATTAAATACGGTATAAATATACCGTCTGTATTATGACATCATAATGACCCAAAAGTGATGTAATAAATGCTATAAAAGGCATCCACTGTTAGCACTGAGAGGGATGGTTCATTTATTTTCAAACCTCCTATTATTCAGACATATCAGCGTAGGGGCAGAATGAGAATTACGCCTGGTTAGTCTATTAGTCGGTTGGCTGTGATAAAAGGACGCGCAAGACTGCTTGGGGGCCCCGGAAAGCCTGGTGGCTGCAGACGAGTGGGAGAGGAGGGCATTTTGTAGTGCAGAACTTCAACACACACGAGCGCCTTAGAGGTGGTCTCTCCTAGAGCTCCTGAGCGGTAACACTTATTTCCTTTTTTCCTTTGATTGAACTACTATACTAGAGAATAAGAGAAATAACAGTGTTGCTAGATTCTTCATCCTGATAAAACCTTGTGAGAACACTATGCTAATATTTTTTGTGACTTTGTTGGGGAACAAAGACGCGGGGGACTAGTGGGGTTGGCGATAGAAGTTATAGACGAATTTATTAGAAGATTTTTGATCGTTGGGAACAAGTTCTAACAGACTGCGGTAATTTCAGTTAAAGATGGAAAATGCGTTTGGGGTAAGAAGTTGCAAGGGAGTTATGTTCGCGGCGAAAGAAATTGGAAAACACAGGAGTGCTTTGAGTGCGTGCAGTGGAACGTGAAGGAGAACGGTTTGAAATAGTGAAAACTCGCACATAACAGACATCGGGGAAGGAGTTTGAGTGAGCTGACAACTTCAAGTTTTGCGACGCATTGAATGAATACGAGAATGAAAAATCGAGTCACTGCTCTTGAAATGACCATGAAGTTAATTCAACGGACTCTTGTTTTGATGCACGAGAGCTTGGATAGGATGACTTGCAGACAAACTGAAATCCGGCGAATGGCGCAACAATCGAATGAATGCCTTTTTCTTTAGATGTGCGATATGGAAGAACAAACGTCAGAGAAGATCAAGGAAATCGAGTTGCATGCAAAACCTTGCTCGAAATTTTGAAATCCGAGACTGACCGTATCAACGGTACCAGGTGACAAGAGCCACGCACAAGCAGAGCATGGACGGGGAACTGCGAGTAAGATGCTTCCGGAGGGCATGACACTAACTGATGAGCTTCATAGTACTTCACTAAGGGTGGAGTTGTCGTCATCCATTCAGATGGTTAACTAAAGCCGACACACACTTTTTGATCAATCATACTACCAAAGAAATGAGACTACACCTAGCACAACTATGCATGGAGGGAACCACACTGTACTGGTTTTTATCTTGGCATAGTATGACTCCTGGTTCGACTTGGGAACAATTCAAAATAGTGCTAATAGACAGGTACAGGAAGTCGAAGGGAATCCGATTTGGTTTTTGAAATCGTTGCAACAGATCGGAACAATGGACGAGCATATAGAGGAATTAGAGCAGGTGACATTGAAAATACAAGCGCTACCGGAGCTGTGGCACATGAGTTTGTTTATGGGAGGGCTGCAACAAGAAATAGAAAACCAAGTGTCCACACATGAACCGACTAATAGAGTCAGGCTGCATACTGTCCAGGAAGGTGAAACGAGAACTGGAAGGGGAAGGTGTGATTCGAAACGCGTGTGGACGAATGAACTTGCCACCGATACCTCAGGGTCCTGGAGTTGGAATGGTTGGAATGGTGAATAACAGACCCATGGTTGAGCGGAATAAAAGGGAGGAGCTGAGAAAAGCGATCAGAGAAGAGCGGTGACCTGGAGTTAAGGCTATCAGTTGTCAGGACCGAGAAGAGCAAAAGCGAAGGGGATTGTGCTTTCGTTGTGACCAAGCTTTCAGTTCGATGCATCGATGTCCTGACAAGCATTTGCATGCGGTAGTGTGGGAGTATGAAGAACCAGTGAAGGATGTGGCTGAAGAGGTAGAAGCTAGGGAGGAAACAGAATGGGAAGAGTTTAGAGACGAAAGGCACAGGATAATGCAGGAGGGACAGGAAATCAAAATAGTAGAATTTCACAAAATGGGCACCGTAAGAGTGGAGTCAATGATGTTTGCCGGATTTATTTTTTGGGTTCTGGTAATGGTCCTGGTGGACAGTGCTGCAAACCACAACTTTGTTTCCAAGTCCTTTGCTAAGATGACAGTAATGGAGGTCGAACCAACTGAGCATTTCGGAATTCGACTTGGAGATGGTTGTCGAGTTCTTTCACAGGGGGTGTGCAGGGAGGTAGTGATTTGTTTGGAGACCGTTACTTTTTCTGTTGAGGCTTTTGTTTTTGATACCAGAGGGCCATGTTTAGTTTTGAGAATGTAGTGGTTGAAAAGCTTGGGGACTGTTATCACTAATTGGAGCCACAAAACTATAAAATTCTTATGGGAGGTGAAAGTGGTGAGGCAGCAGGGAGTTCCCGAGGCAACCAAAACCTCAGTTGGGAAGTGTCAGAATTCATAGCAGAACAACAGGTGGCTGGGCTTTTGTCAAGGGGACTAATTCGCCACAGTAACAGTCCTTTTGCGAGTCCTATAATCGTGGTAAAAAAGAAAGGCGGGAGGTGGCGCATGTGTGTGAATTATCATGCCCTTAACAAGCTGACAGTTCCAGACAGGTTTACCTTACCGGTAATTGAGGAATTGTTAAATGAATTATGTGGAGCACAATATTTTACCAAAATATATCTAAAGTCCGGGTTTCATCAGATTCGAATTCGTACAGAAGATATAAATAAGGCAACATTCAGAATGTATGAGGGGCTCTACGAATTTCTCATCATGCCGTTTGGCCTCATGAATGCACCATCAACTTTTCAGTCAACAATGAACAAGGTATTTAATGATATACTATGTTGGTATGTGTTGGTATTCTTTGATGGCATACCGATTTACGACAAGTCTTGGTCCGAGCATTTGTTCCATCTTGACTCAATGTTTCATTTGTTGTTGAGAAACCAACTGCAAGCAAACAGGAAAAAGTGTTTTTTTGCCCAACAGGCAGTGGAATATCTCGGTCACATAATTTCAAGAGAGGGAGTGTCCATAGACCCCAAGAAGGTTGATTGTGTTCTCAGTTGGCCACATTTGCGAACAGTGAAGTGGGTGTATCGATTTTTGGGCTTAACTGGATATTATCGGAAGTTCGTTAATGGGTACGGAAAATTGCAAAACCCCTTACTGATTTGACTAAAAATGATGGGTTCCGCTGGAATACATCTGCCGAGGAGGCGTTTGAAGCACTGAATGGTATTGGCACAATTGTTAGTTCTCCAAGATTTTAAGAAACCCTTTGTGATATTGTGATGCTTCCGGGACTGGGGTTGGGGCAGTTTTAATGCAATCCAAACGAGCATTGGCCCTATTACAGTAAAGCTTTGGTTGCTGTCAATCTTTCCAAATCTATATACGCAAAGGAAGTCATGGACCTTGTTTTGACGGTTAGTCATTGGAGACAATATTTGATTGACAACCATTTTATTGTTTAAATGGACCATAAGGCTCTCAGACACCTACTTAGTCAGCGATACCATACATCCGATCAACAAAGTTGCTTGGTTTAGACTTTGAAGTAATCTACAAGCTCAGGAAGTCCAATCAGGCAACAAATTCGTTATCTCATCTGATTGCTAAAAATTTAGTGGAGGAAAAAATGCTAGGTTATGTGGTTTCTGAACCTTTTTAGGGATGAGATACGGAGGGATCTGAAGCTCGAGAGTATTGTTGTAACACTTACACAAGCTTGATTCCAGGTCTGGGTACTCTTTCCGAGGGGGATTGTTGTACTTTAAAGGAAAGTTGGTTCTTTCCCCAACATCTGTTCTTATACCTAAATTCTCACACTACTACCATTCTTCAGTTGTAGGGGGACATGCCGGATTCGCACACGACTGATAGCGGGGTTATATTGGAAAGGGATGACTAAATGTATTCAACAACATGTCAGTGGGTGCGATGTCTGTGAACGACAAAAATATATTGCTATGTCAGACGCCGCCCCTTCAAGCTTTGATTTGGGATGAAATTTCGATGGACTGTATTTCAGGGTTGCCCAAATCTCAAGGTTTTGATGTCCTTTTGCCCCTTTGAGTGGTCATTTCTCGGCAGATGATGCATCTCTGCATCAACCTGAGGGCTGTTATAATGAGGATGAGGTACCTTTGAAACCTCTGATCCTACATGGGTTGACACCAAGGTATATGAGAGAAAGAGAAAAAGCAAAGAAAATATGTCACCTTCAAAGGTGGAAAAGAAGAGTTTTCCCTAAAGAAGGGGCAAATCATCATCCAAATGAATTCCCTATTCCGGAATAGCCAAGGGCTCAACAATGTTGGCACAACAGCTACCCTTAGGCACTTCATAACCCAACATAAACCGACTCTTATTGGTCTTGCTGAACCAAAGGTAAAAAATGAGAAATTCAAGCTCCTCAACCGGGGAAGATTGAATGGATGACTCATAATATCAAAGCTGCACAGGTGGAAACACTTTGGGTGCTTAAGCAGAAAGATGCCCGAGTCCTCATCTTGCAAACTGGACAGCAGCATATTACTATCTGTTAGGTACTCGGGATAGAGGGCCCACAGTTGTTAGGGAGAACTCTTATAAGAAGGGAACGTCTGACTCGAGAAAAGGTGGGTGGGGGGATATTGTTGTCTTGGGCTAAGGGGCTTGGATCCGGCTGTTGCTTGGGCGGGAGTTCCCGGGGTCTCTCGATTCTTTCTTCTGCTTTCTTTATCTTCCTCCAACTGTAAATTTGGTCCTGCTCATTTTATATACAAAGTAACCTTCTCTTGGTACGTAATTCTATCAATTGGTCTGACCTGCCGCCCATTTCCTCTTCGTTTTTCTCTCTGCCGTGTCACGTCTTGCGACGCGGCATCCACTGCGGCCGACTTCCTCAGCACCGGACGATCTTTTCCGGCACGCAAGGGGGCAAACACCACTAGTTTCCCGTCAGATAATCCCGCCGTCTTCCTCATTTCCGCCGTCCTCAGCACCGCTTGCACCGTCAGTGTCGCACGACGAGGCTCCAACCACAATCACACTGCCGACGCACCCACGACTGACGGACGAGCCGCACGAAACTTCAACAGGTGGAGGTGCACTGCCGGATTGCGTCACTGGCAATTCGACCTGCCATTCTGCATCATATTGTCATTTAGGCGGAGCACCGCCGGACCTGTCGCTCGCACATGAGGAGGCGCCTGGCCGTTTCTCTCGCACAATGAGTAGTGTGCTGCCTTTTAAAAACAAAAAATGACAGAAGAAAAAAGAAAAAAAGAAAAAAAACCCGCCTGACGGCGCGCGTTGCAGTTCTTCCACTTTCTTACCGGGATCCTCTCGATCGGAGGAGTCACATTCTACTGGATCATCACTCGACGGCGCCGCGTCCAACCGACCTGCTTTCAGAGGAGGTGCGCACTGTCCGTTTGCGACCGGCGCACCGGGCACGGAAAAATCGTCCAGTGGAGGCGCGGGCATTTGTAACAAATTCGGAGGATGAGGTACCCTGCTCTGCGGAATATTCTTCCGCTCCTCCAGATGTCGTCTAACTAGCAGACGTGGGAGGAGAAATGAGATCGCCACTGTTGCGAGGAGGAAGAATTCCGAAAAACCTTTGTATTGTTGATACATCGCCGAGAGGGGCTGCAGAATCCTGAGCCTGAGCTACGTGGTGACACCATGTCGCTGGCACGACATCCGACTGGTGTTCGCCCGATGCAGCAGCACGAGTTGGCTCGACGCGACGATGCGGCTGACGCAGATTTGTGCGAGGTCAGCTTCCTTCTCTGCTGCAGAAAGATGCTCGTCCGACGCCAATTATGGAGGAGGTCGACGTGTGTTTGGAACAAGCCGACAACACTGAATCCCAAAGGAGGCGGGCGATCTGGACGCCCTCTGCGTCTGGCCAGGACATGGACACTACGGCGGTGCAACAATAGCACAAACAGAGTGGTGGATCAACAACGCTGGTGCGACTGGAGAAAATAGCGCCACGGCATGCGTCAACGCCGTTTTCCCGGCCCACCGCACTGCCAACGACATATTTCGCGGTGCTAGGCGGGGATGCTAGTGAAAAAAAATGCCTCAGTGCAACGAAGCAGTTTGGCTCGGTTATGCGAAGGAACGACCCGTTGATGTGGCAGCAGAAACCATCCTCCATGTGGCGGCAGAAAACGTCAAGTCACCACTCTCTATCCACTGCAGTACGTAGGACCGGCCCTAGGGCAAGCCCAAAGAGCCCCCGGGCTAGGGCAACATGCAAGCAAAGGAAAAAAATACAAAAATAAGGGCAAAAATTTCACAATTTCACTGTAGCTCTTATTACATTTTAGGGCAAAAATTCATATACAGTCTTCGGCAACAAAATTTACCGGGCCGCTCCTGCCAGTGCGCACAACCTGGATGAAATTTGAGGGACGCAGTCACGTCCCCTATCGCTGAAAATGAGGGAGGGGCGTGATTATTGGGTCAGCTGGCTCCTCTAGGGCTGCTAGTGCAACCCGAACACAGCACATAGGTGCTTCGGTTTTCTCTGTCAAACATGCTGTTGGTAGACGCGATGGCTGTGCAAGGGCGCAATGCGGCGTCACCATTCGGATTCCCATCGATGGTCGAATTTTCACCCGCTTGCGAAGTGGGACATCTGGCAGCTGAGGGACTACGTCATCGGGAGGCGAGGAGACTACAGGGGGACGAGCTAGACGTAGTCACGTCTCCATTAGAGATTGCGAGCAAGGGGAAGCTGGAAGCAGTGGCGCCAACAGTAGCGCCAATAGTAGCGCCTAGTGCTTTCATGGTGCCAGAATGCGTCGTGGGGGTGACTGCACATCCGCTTCGCCAAACACTAGACTCGCCACCCACGAAGTAGCACATGTCTCATCCTTTTCTTGAGGGAGAAAAAGTAATTCTGATGGGGATCACTGAGAATCGCAGGAAGCACATGGCAGATTATGAATTGTCTCACCGGAAGGCGCTGCATCGCAAACCAGTGGCAAACTTTTAGCAGGCTGATAATCATCTAGGGAGGCATATCTGGATGATTGTGTGGAATTTGCGGATAGACAGAGGGGAAGACCATGTCGACTGCCACAACCAGTGCAGTGGACACAACCCAAGGAGTGTTGGGGCAAGCGAGCAGTCCACTCGGCGTACGATCTGGTGAACGAAGCATGGGATGAACACTCGCAACTATTGCATAAAAAATTCCTTCATTTATGCTTCAAACTGTTACATCAAATGAAGAGGTTTGTGGAGGGAGTTTTCACTCTTCTCCAATTAGGTCAGAGACAGCTGGATTTTACTTGGAGACTTCAACAGTATTCTCAATGCCGATGAGAAAACTGACACCAATCACATTAGAGTGGCTTCAATGGAATTCCAAAGATTTGCTGACCTTAGTTTCTTATCTGAGATCAGACTATCGGGAATTGACTTCACCTGGTCGAGGCGCACGATTAATGCCAGGCGGGCTAGCAAAATTGACAGGGCTTTCATCTTTCTTACAGGTAAATACTCTGTTCCTCCTATCTCTTGTAGGACCCTCTCAAGGTTGCACTCAAATAATACCCTCATCCTCCTTTCTCTGACTGGGGTTGGAAGAACACACCCTTCCACTTCCAGGTTTAACAATGCCCGACTCTCCTATGATGAATGCAGGAAGCTTATTGCTGACAAATGGTCATCAAATGAGTTGGGTGACGTTTTCTAGAGGCTCACCAAAAAACTCAAAAAGACTAAATCTGCTCTTAGAGCTTGGAGAAAAGCCTTGTTTAGCAACCTCGACATTGATATCTCCAACGCAGAGAGAAATCTTCTTGACTGTCAGGATAGAAATGCCAGGCAAGATTCTCCATCCGAAGAAATTCAAGCTGTACACCTGTTGGATTCTCTCATCAAAAGCAGGGATAACATTCTAAAGGAACAACTGAGACTTCAATGGCCCAAAGAGACAAGAATTCTAAATTTTTTCACCCTGTCCACAAGGAAAGGAAAACCAAGAGGGCTATCACCTCTATCAGTATTAATGGCAATATCCTCAATCCAGAAGAGGCTATCAGTGAGGGTTTGGTCTCTTATTTCAGATTGCTCTTTAATGAAGACCGTGATCACCCTCCTGATCCCCCCTTATATGATGTCATCAATTGCTCTGTTAGTAGCATGCGGAATGCCTTTCTCACAGCCACTCCATCCGAGGAGGAGATCAAAAAGCCTTGTTTTCTTTTAATTTGGACAGCACTCCTGGACCGGATGGTTTTACCAACAAAAGTTTTATTCGGCTTTGGGATATTTTTCAATTGGAGGTGGTCCAGGCTGTTAAGAAATTTTTTATCAGGGGCCACCTTCCACCTGAACTCAATGCTCCGTTTATCGACCTCATTCCAAAGGTGGATCGTGCCATGAATGTTAAGGATTACCGACCCATTGTTGTTGGCAACACTCTTCCCAAGATTGTAGGGAAGATCCTTGCCATAAGGCTTGGACACATCGCCAATGGCCTTGTTTCACATAATCAATTTGGCTTAATTCCTGGGAGGAAAATTCAGGATTGTCTTTTCACAGCCTCGGAAGGCATTAATATTCTTCAGAATCCCTCTAAGAATGGGAAGTTTGCTCTCAAGTTGGACATCTCCAGAGCATTTGACACCTTGAGATGGAGTTTCATTATGAAGGTCCTTCAAAATTATGGCTTTTCCAACAAAGTCATCAATTTTATCCATTCTCTGCTGCAGAGTTCACAACTCTCCGTTTTTCTGAATGGTGCCCCCAAAGGCTATTTCTCTTGTTCAAGGAGTGTCAGGCAAGGAGACCCTCTATCTGCTCTTCTGTTTGGTATTGTTGAGGACTACCTTAGTAGATGCTTTCTTCATGTTGTTGAGTGGCAAGATTTTCATCCTATTAAGGCTGCTAGGAACCTTAGTGTTCCCACACACTTGTTCTATGCTGATGATATCTTACTCTTTAGTGAGGCTGATGACACCTCTCTTAATTCTATCAGAAACACTCTCTCATTATGAGCAGGTCTCTAGACAAGTCATCTTGTAGAGCAAATCTATGATCATTTTTGGAAAGGGGTGCTCTGAAATCAGGAAAAAACACATCTTGAATCTTTTCCAGATTAGGCAAGGGGTGCTGCCTTTTATCTACTTGGGTTTACCTTTGTTTTCTGGCAGAGTTCGTGCCTCTTATTTAGAAGGCATTGCCAACAGGATCACCTCTTAGCTCTCAAGTTGGAAAGGAAAATCTTTGCCTCAAGCGGGTAGAATCTGTCTTGTTAACACGGTTATTACTTCTATGTTTGTTTGCTCTTTTCTGGTCTACAAATGGCCTAGGGACTTGCTTACTCGCCTGGACACCCAGATCAGAAACTTTGTTTGGATGGGAAGTATTCATGAAAGGAAAATCGTGACGGTTGCTTGGAGGAGATGTGTGAAGCCTATTGACATGGGCGGCTCTGGGATTAAAAATCTTCGAAGGTTAAACAAATCTCTTGCGGCCAGCTACACTTGGCACCTGCTCACCTCCAGCCAACCTTCTGATTTTCTCTGGGCCAGAATTATTGATTTACTTCACAGGGGAAATCGTTTCTTTCCGAGTTCCTCTGTTTGGCCTTCCATTAGGGATGAGTATGATAAAATCATGATGAATACCCAGCGGATTCCTTCTAGAACATCGAAACTGAACTTCTGGAACACCACTTGGCTCTCCAACCCAATTCTGGAGTTCTGCTAGCCTCCTTCCAATTTGCTTAGTCTTTCAATCTCTGATGCTCTCCAATGTTTTGAACAGGTTGGACAGTTCCTGCCCACTGATATCAAACATCTTATTACTGAATTTAATTTTCGGGCCGAGGACCTGGCCTTTTGGAGACCTGTTAGGCTCGGAACTCTCAGTCCAAGGCTGCATTATTGTTACTCTTGTGAAGCTGCAGAAGACCCACCGAAATGGATTATGCTCTTCAGGCGTGCCTTTATTCCTCCTTCCAGGCAGTTCCTCATCTCGAAAATGTTGCTGAACCGACTGCCAATAGAGGACAGGCTCCAACTTGCGAGATGGCAAGCTCCCTCCTGCCGCTCCCGTGCATGCGGAGTGGGGAGTTCCTGGTGCACCTGTTCTTTGAGTGCCCCTTTGCTGTCAATCTTTGGAGGCATGGTGAGCAGATTTTTAAGTGTAATCTGCTCCTGCGCATCACTCTGCCTCACCTTATGGACTATATTTTCTCCGTGCCCAAGAGTTCCCAAGTTAAGAACCTTCTGTGCTCATACATTGCTGTTGTTTTTCATCATGTTTGGATGGCTAGAAATGCCCTTAAATTTGATGAGATCATGCCTCAGCTCAAACATACTGTCGCAGGCATAATGACCGACTTCTAGATGGCTTCTAAAATCCAGAATAGCAGCATGTATAACACCGTGGAGGACCTCATGACCATCAAAATGTTGGGTGTCAAGGGTGTTCCTTGGAAGGCGGTCCAACCCAAGTTTGTTAGGTGGATTCCTCCCCTACCCTTGTGGACCAAAATTAATGCGGATGGTGCGGCTCTAGGTGCACCTGGCTTGGCTGGATGCGGGGCTATTTTCAGAACTAGCAAGGGCTTCGTTAAAGGGTTCTTTGAGCAATTTCTTGGCACATATATTGCCTTCGAGGCCGAACTTTGGGCAGTCATTTTTGCCATCAGTGATGCTAAACACTTCCAATGGGACAACTTATGGATTGAAAGTGATTCCTTCCTGGTTGTCAATCTGGTGAGAAGTCGATCATCAATGGTCCCATGACAACTTTTCAACTAGGATCGCAATTCCTTTTAGTGCTTTTCTCTTAATGATAATCTCTTACCCATGCACCTTTTTAATGTTAGGGGTGATTTTTACACCAGGCTTTGAACTCTCCTTGTTTCTGTTCCCTTTTTTTTTAATAATAAATTTGCCTGGACTGGGCCTTTTGGCCTTCTGCCTGCACCTTCTTGGATAAGACTAAACATAGGAAAACATCCCTAAATTATGGTAAAGTATAGAGTAAGTGGTTTCTAATCAACAAAATCCCTTTCTGGATACTACAATTGAATGTGACTTTGACATAGTTGTACCTAGGGGTAATAACCCCGAAAAGGGCGCATTGGGTATTAACTCGATCGTCACCCACTGAACGACAAAGGGATCTTGTTGTACACCTGGTTTGACACTTCTGGGGGTATGCTTTGGTAAATTCACTACTAACCATCATGAAGGGAACAAAAATTCCCATAAAATTTTATGTTATGAAATAGACCATGGATAACCTAGATTGAAACCTAGAAATTCATAGGTTAAAGGATGTATGTTATTTATGAGTCATCCCTTCAATGTTTATAGTTTCCCTTTTATATTATTAATAGTTTGAAAATTCTCATTCTCAATTTTCCTTTTATTTTAGTCAATGTTTGAGAATAGGAGGAACCGAGTCAACAACCAATGTAATGAACAACATAATGACCACCCAAATGAGATGCTCAACTCGATGAGAGTAGGAGTTGGGAACTTCATGACAATACTTTTTCAATTAACTCAAGTTTTGAACAGAAACTTGAATCAGAGGGGAAAACCCACATCCCCCTAAGAAAGTGCAAGTTGCAATTGAAACCTTTATACGACAAAGGCCTCCAACTTTCAATGGATCTTCCGATCCTTTAACCGGGGAACAATGGATCCATTGCATTGAAAAGATCTTCTCCGTCATTCAATGCTTTGAGCAAGAGAAGGTCATATTGACTGTTTATCGTATAGAAGGAGAAGTTGATCAATGGTGGACGTTGATAAAAAATACGAAACCCTAGGAAATGATTGAAGCGATAGAGTGAAAATAATTCCAGAAAATGTTTTTCGTTAAATATTTTCTTCGGAATCTCCGACTTAAAATGGAGAGAGATTTCTTTTGCCTCAAACAAAAAGAACGACGAATCCATCTAGGCGTACAAGTCGAACTTCACAAGACTTGCACGATACGCCTTCGACTTTGTCATTGACCTCGAAAGTAAAGTTGATCGTTTTTTAGTGGGCTAAAGGCGAGTCTATGAAAAACTTTAGTGATTTGAGACTTTGACACCTAGAGGAAAATTGTCCGACATGTCCTCAAAATCGAAAGGAGATCAACGAATCTCAAGGGTCTCATAGTTTTGGAGATAAGAAGCGGAGAATGAAGTTTAATTTTGAGGGTGCGATGGAGAAATCTCACGGTGGCAAAAAAGTCCAACATCCCACTTGTCAAAAGCTCGGGAAGAAGCATTCCGGAAATTGCCTGAAGGGGACTAGAAAATGTTTTAGGTGTGGGAAGAAAGAACACCTAGCTAGCGAATGCCGACGGGAGGAACTCGCCAATGTGATGGAAGAAATGAATGCTCCAGTCAACCCTCAGCCCGTTGTCTGATGTTTCAACTGTAAGGAACAAAGATACTAAGCGAATCAATGCTTTAAGCCAAGGGTTGTTGATGATAACCGATGACCACAACCTCCAAAGCCTAGAGCGCAAGGGTGAGCTTATGCCATCACAACTGCTAAGCCGGATCGTGATAATGACGTGGTGACAAGTACGCTAGTTATTCATTTAAGGATAGCGAACGTACTATTTGATTCTAATTCTACGCATTTTTTCATATCATGCAAGTTTAGTAGATTTATTCAAACGCCACCTCAAAACATGAAAGTTAAGCTTTTGGTGAAAACGACAAATGAGACAATTATTGCATCTCAAGTATATAACTTCTCCTCTGTCCATATTTGCGGGTTGAATTTCCCATCAAACTTTGTGATACCCCTTTTAGTGGAATTCGATGCAATTTTGGGTATGAATTGATTTTCCTTGTATAGGGTCAACATAAATTGCCAAGAGATGGAAATCACCTTCTGTATCGCAAATCACCTTCCGATTCTATACAAGTGCAAGGAGGATGAATCTCCTTTGGAATCATCATTTCAAGCATGAATATTATTACCTTATGAGCAAGCGCATCTAGCTCAAATGATTGAGACTAAAAAAAAGATTACCCTTGACGACATGTCCATTGTATGAGAATATGCTGATGTGTTTTCCAAAGAATTGTCTGGTCTTCCTTCAAGTTGTGAGGTTGAGTTCTCAATTGAGCATATACCTAGAGCTTTGCCAATATCCAAGATTCCATATAGAATGACCGCTGTTGAACTTGAAGAGTTGAAAAAACAACTACAGGAGAATCTGGATAAAGAGTTTATACGCCCAAGTGATTCACTGTGGGGTGCACCGGTCCCCTTCGTCAAGAAGGATTGGTCAATGCGCCTCTGCATTAATTATCGCGAGCTTAACAAAATCACGATAAAGAACAAGTATCCTTTGCCACAGATTGATGACTTGTTCGATCAGCTATGTGGAGCCCGGTACTTCTATAAGATGGATCTTCGGTCGGGATATTATTAAGTAAAGGTGAAGGAGGATATCCCAAAAACTGTTTTTCGTACAAGGTACTAGCATTACGAGTTCATAGTGATGCTATTTGGACTCACTAATAGTCCACTTATCTTTTTGGACTTAATGAATAGAGTTTTAGAGATTACTTCGACAAATTTGTGGTAGTATTTATAGATGATATTCTTATCTACTCCAAAAGCAAGGAGAAACATGAGGAGCATTTGAATGCTGTACTGAAAACCTTGCAAGAGGAAAAGTTATACGTGAAGTACATTAAATTCAAGTTTTGGATAGAACAAGTAACATTCTTGGGACATGTTATCACCATCAAAGAGATATCTGTGGATCCTTTGAAAAAAGAGGCAATTGAAGGATAACCCAGACCAACATTTGTGATGGAGATCCGTAGTTTCATTGGATTAGTTAGGCACTATCGTCGATTTGTAAGAAACTTCTCACGACTGTCAAGTCCACTAACCAAGCTAACTCGGAAGGTAGTGAAGTTTGCTTGGATTGATAAATGCGGTGAGAGCTTTAAAGAGTTAAAGAAGAGGCTAATCACTGCACCTGTGCTCACATTATCCATGAGTGGGGAAGGATTTGTGATCTACAACAATGCGTTCAAAAAGGGATTGAGTTGTGTACTCATGCAAGATGACAAAGTGATAGTATGTCTCCCGCCAATTAAAGATCCATGAGCATAACCACCCAACGCATGATCTGGAATTGACTGCAGTGATCTTTGAAGGTGGTTAGAGTTGATCAAGGATTATGATTGTTCAATCCATTACTATCCCGAGAAGGCGAACAAAGTGACAAATGCTTTGAGTAGAAAAGATCCTACAAACCCTATCCATGATGAGGATTGAAAGAGATCTGTCTTCTTTGACATGAAAAAGATGAACATGAAAATAATAAAAGGATCTTCATCCTACCTTGCTCAATTAACTGCTTTACCATCCATTTTTAAGAGGATCAAGGAGACCCAAAAAGATGATGAGGTGCTACAGAGAAAGTTAGCGAATATTCCAAAGTTCAACATTGCTAACGATGAATTTATAAGGTTTGAAACCTGTATATGTGTCCCATCAAAACTAGAACTTAAAAGAAAACTTTTGGATGATGCGCATAACTCATCATTCTCTATTCATTCAGGAAGCATTAAGATGTATAAAGATTTGAAGCAAAACTTCTGGTGAGATAATATGAAAAGAGAGATTGTAAAATTTGTATCTCGATGTTTGGTATGTCAATAGGTCAAGGCTGAACGATAGAAGTTTAAGGGTACGATGCAACCATTGCCTATACCAGTATGAACATGAGAAAACATAACCATGAATTTCGTCTTAGGACTCCCTAGGATATCTAAAGGAAACAACGCCATTTGGGTAATAGTCGATTGCTTTACAAAGTCCGCGCATTTCATTACTATCAAGGAGAATTTCTCTCTTGATCAACTTGTCAAGATATATATAAGGGAATTGGTAAGACTGCATGAAGTGTCACTCTTCATTGCATCTGATAGATATCCGAGGTTTACCTCGCAGTTTTGGAGAAGCCTTCAGCAAGCGTTGGATACAGAGCTGTGTTTTAGTATTTGGAGTCGAACTTAATGTCTATAAATTGTTGAAGAGATCCTCACGTCTATAAACCGACCAAGCCTTCTCCAAAGCAGTGCGCTGGGGCAAAGAAGAGGGAATGACCCTTAGATTGACAATGCGTCTTTACTAAACTGCGTAAAGGCAGTGCCTTGGCTTGGAGTGGCCACCGCCTAAAATTGTATCCACCGAACTAGTGTAGTAGTAGATTTTGGCACATCAACACATCATCAGTGTGTGCTCCTTGGATGCAGTGCTTTGTAGCGAACCAAATAAAATCCTCATGTCTTGTGCATGCTTTACATTTTTGCTTATGCGTTAAATAATTTGATGCGAACGCCATCGAGGGGTTGAGAGATTGAACGTTGTTCCTTCCAACGAGGGAACAAGATTCGTTAAAGGGTCGAACACTGTGAAAGAGAAAAGTTTTAATTGGCCAACACTTCGCTTTACCCCCCCACCCCCCCCACCCCTCAGGGCGCTCATATTCAGCCTGATGCCAACAACATTGTTTTTGGTGACCTTTATTCTACACGATCCGTTTAGTCTATCATCTATTGGTAATATTTTTAATGATTTACAATGCATTGTTATCTTCTCATCGACGAATGTTATATTTTAGGAACTCTTGATGAATTCTGTATTTGGTAAAGGCAGGCCTTGCAAAGCTGCCTATGTGTTGGACCTGCCCTCTATCCTAATTTGCACGTCCCTTCCAGATTGCATCTTAGACCACCGCTACTTTCCATGGTCATCCACCTATGGCAGTTCCCCAACGTCTCTATCTTGAGATTCTTTATCCTCTGTTGACTGTGAGTCTTGTCACTTTGCCACATATCATTGGGCCACCTACGTTCCCAGGTGCTGAAACACATGACTAGTTCTTTCGCCTCAGTTCATTTTGATGCGTTTGGCCCCAACTCAGTCCCTAATAAATTGGATTACCGCCACTATGTATCTTTTATTGATTATTTTTCTCATATGTCCTAGGTCTATCTTTTGAAGAATTAGTCTGAGTTTTTCTATGTATTTTGCTTCTTTTATAATGAAATTAACATTCATCTTTTCGTTTCAATAAACTGTTTGTTTTTTGATAATGGTCGTGAATACTTATCCATCTCTTTTAGAACATTTTTTTACTCACAGTATTCTTCATCAGATTTTTCTCTAACACACCACACCAAAATGGTGTTTCCAAGCATAAGAATTGTCATATTTTGAAAGTTGTCCAGTCTTTTATTTCACATGAAGGTATTCCGCCATTTTCTGGATTGATGTTACCCTCGCATCAATATATATTATTAATCGTCTTCCCTTGCTAAAGCCAAAACTCACCTTGGCCAGCTGTAGGCGATGTGTGTTGAGTTACAGGACTTCAATGATAACTATACCTGGGATCTTGTCTTTCTTCTTCCGAGTAAGGTGGTTGGTTGTGAGTGGATTTATACTATTTGTGTTAGTGCAAATGATTTTCTCAATCAATCGAAGGCTCGTTTTGTTTCCAAGGGGCATGCTCACATATTTTGCATTGTTTATTTTGAAGCATTCTTTCAAATCTCCAAAATGGCCTTTGTGCACACCTTTATCTCTCTAATTCTCTCGTTAGTGACCCTTACATTAGTTGAGTGTTAAAAATATTTTTTTGCATGACTATCTGGATAAAAGAGTTTGTATGGAGCAACCTCTTGGGTTTGTTGCTCAGGGGAGGCAGTCTAAGGTTTGTCGTCTTTAATGATCTTTATACGGGCTCAATCATTCCCCAAGAGCCTGGTTTGACTCATTTTATACCGTAGTGATAGGCTATGGACTTTCTCAGAATTCGAAGGATTCATCAATGTTTTATCAGAAATTGGCCACCAGAAGTATTCCATTGATCATTTATGTGTATGACATTATGATGACTGAGAGTAATTCTGTAGGAAATGATCATCTCAAGTCCTTAATCAACACTTTGATACAAAGGACTTAGGTCATGTGTGGTATTTCTGAGCATTGAGGCCTCTAGATTCATGAAAGGTATCTTCTTATCTTTAATGAAGTATGTTCTAGATTTGTTACAGAAGACAGAAATGTATGGTGCTGAGTGGTACCCCTCTCGAGTCAAATGAGAGGTCTCTTCATGCCGAGAGTGAGGCGTTCCTCTCACTTGACAAGTATTGCAGAAAGGTCAGGAAACTGAATTATTTGACCACAATTTAACCTCTTATTGCATGTACAATGAGAAGAGTGAGTTGGTTGGTGGAACATCTGACGAGTCTCCAGTGGGATGCAACACTTCGCACTGTTAGATACGTCAAGAGGGAACTAGGCTTGGGTCTGCTATATTATGACCATGGGCATATCAACATCAAGGCATTCTGCGATATCGATTATACAGAATGCTTATCTTCCAGATGATCTATATCCGGGTATATTGTTTTTGTTAGAGGTAATCTGATCTAGTGAAGTAAAAAACGAACCATTATATCCTGCTTGAGTGTTGAGTTAGAGCATCCAGCCATGACTCATATGACTGTATAGATTTTATGAACGCAAGACCTTCTGTGAGAAATTGGCCACCTAATTGGAAGTTCACACATGTTTAGTGCAACAATATGGGGATCATTAAAATCACAACCAACATTTTTTTTCATGAGTAAATGAAACGCATTGACTGTCACTTCATTAGAAAGAACTATGAGAAGAAGAACCTCACTTTCAGATATGTTCAGACAACATGGTTGTTTGCCAACGTGCTCGCTAAAGGGGTTAAAGGGCCATGGGTAAAATTTTTATATAACGAACTAATCATGATAAATATATGCATCAACTTGAGTTGGGTGTTAGCAGTTATTTATCTAGTACATGGGAATGTCTGGGCTCATTTAGTTTGACTGGCTTCATCCTATCCCCTTATCCCATGTGTTTAAATTTCAAATCTCTTGCCTATCTCGGGTCATGTATCTATCATCTCGATCTATAAATAAAGGGACTCGACCTCACTTGAGATGCAAGGTTTTTGGTTCTATTCCTTTAAGTTTGGAATTTGGTCACAATACGTAAGCAAACATTTTAAATGTAATTCAGCCTTTAACGTACTGTAAGATTTTTGTTTTGCTGCTTCTTATCTGTTTTATAACTTCATTCATATTTAAGTTTCTTTATTCAGGACTAGATTGCTCCGGGCTAATCTTTTGCAGCCTTTAAAGGACATTGAAACTATTAATGCTCGCCTTGATTGCCTGGTTAGTGAGTTACAGGTTTTTCGAATAGATTCTTTGGATTTGAAATGTTTGGCTCTGAAATCTTCTTATCTGATCAACACTTATTTTAGTTCTTAAGTGGTAAGAATGTGGGCAATGTAAAGGAGGGGGGAGGGGAATGTTAAGTAACTGCCAGGGGCAGGGATGTATTTTACATTAGATTGTTTGATTTGTGATAGGTTCGGCTAGGTTTTTTTAACCGAAATGTTCAGCAGAATTTCTAGACGAGAGGTGAGAATCCAGCTTTATTCAACAGAAAAAAAATCAAGGAAATCACCAGGAGTAGCTTCGATTAGCCATGGAAGACTCCTCAGAATCCCTTCTTAGTACACTGGAGCTTCCCCCTGCTCCTTTCCCAAGCTGTGAGCCGACTAAAAAAACAGTAACCCCCCTTCCCCACATGCTCGCAACTGCCCCCTTTTAAAAACACAAACTAAGCATTATTTTGTACATTGACCGTTTTGCCCTTATTTCTCATAGTATAAACAGCCCACTCCCCTGACTGATCCCGTACCCTATCACTCTCCCCATCTTGAAAAACAGGCTTGTCCCCAAGACCAAAATCTGGAAATTGATTTTGAAGAACAAATTCATCCTCCCATGTAGCTTCATTCAATGGTTTTCCATGTCAATGTATCAAATACTGAGGCAGAGCCATGCCATTCTGCTGCAGAAAACGTTGAGAAAGAACACTCTATGGTGCCGGGTAATCATAAAAATCCCCAGCCAAGTCAACTGGTAAAACGGGCTGAGCAGAATGGTTTCCCAGTGCCTGTTTCAACTGAGAAACATGAAAAATAGGATGAATTCGAGAATGAAGAGGCAAATCCAATTGGTAGGCAATGGGTCCAATCCGCTTGACCACATGAAAAGGGCCAAAAAAACGTGGAGAAAGTTTAGGATTGATCCGGTGAGCGACAGAAGTCTGCCTATGGGGCCGCAATTTCAGGAAAACAAGATCTCCCGGCTGAAATTCCACTGCCCGCCAATGGCGATCTGCCTGACGCTTCATAGCACACTGAGAACGAGCTAGATGATGGGGAAGCTGTCGTAGGGCCTCATCATGATCACTTAAAGCCGACACCACAACCTCCACCCGAACTTCGGAAGGTAAATAAGAAAGTATAGTTGGTGGAGAACGACCATAAACAATTTGAAAGGGAGTCGTTTTAATAGATTCATGCCATGTTGTATTATAACACAATTCAGCCCACAGAAGCCAAAAAGACAAGCCAATAGGCTGCTCCCCCGCAAAACATCTCAAGTACGTTTCCAAGCAACGGTTAACGACCTCGGTCTGCCCATCCGTTTGCGGATGATAGGCAAAGCTAAACTTCAACTTGGTTCCACTAAACTGAAAGAGCTCCTTCCAAAAAAGGCTGAGAAACACCGGATCACGATCACTAACAATAGAAGCTGGAATACCATGAAGACGAACCACCTCTTGAAAAAAAACTTCAGCAACCTTTTTAGCTGAATAAGGATGCCTAAGAAGTGCAAAGTGAACATACTTGGATAGCCGATCAACAACAACAAAGATAACATCGTAACCCCGAAACTTCAGCAAACCAGAAATAAAATCCATAGAAATATCTGACCAAATAACCGAAGGAATCTCCAAGGGCTGTAAAAGACCAGCAGAAGAAAGAGTGAAATACTTTGAACGTTGACAAACAACACACTGCTGTACAAATTCCAGCACCTGCCGTTTCATCCCAATCCAATATAAATTTGCGGCTAAGCGACGATAAGTACGATAAAACCCAGTATGACCACCTTGAGGGGACGTGTGATACTCCTCAAGTAGTTTGGGAATTAAAGGAGAGGCTGCCGGCAACACCAAACAACCGTGATACAACAAAATTCCATGAGAAAGAGAATAACCAGAATGCGTTGATCGACACAAATGCTGGACAACATTATGTAAAAAAGGATCAGAATGAATTTCAGAAGAAAGACCATGCATATCATCCCAAACAGGAAAAGACTGGAGTTGATGAAGGGCAAAATAATCCTCACGGCGTGACAAAGAATCAGCAACAGTATTCTCACACCCAGACTTAAATTTAACGTCAAAACGATACCCCAACAGCTTAGCAATCCAGTTCTGCTGGTCAGGAGAAACAACACGCTGTTGTAAAAGATATTTCAAACTTCTATGGTCTGAAAAAACGATGAAAGGTCTCCCCAACAAATAGGGCCGCCAATGTTGGATAGCCATTACCAAAGCCATAACCTCCTTTTCATAGGTCGATTTCATTAAAGTCTTTGGTGCCAAAGCTTTGCTAAAATAAGCTATGGGACGTCGGGATTGCATTAAAACCGCACCAACCCCTTGACCCGAAGCATCACATTCAACTTCAAATTCCTTAGAAAAATCAGGTAAGGCTAATACTGGTGCCTCCGTAACAAGCTTCTTTAAGCAGTCAAAAGCATGCTGACATTCTGCTGTCCAAGAAAAACCCCCTTTACGCGTCAAAGCAGTAAGGGGTTGAGCAATTAAACCATAACCTCGAACAAACTTCCGGTAATAACCCGTGAGGCCTAAAAAACCACGAACCCCCTTCACAGTTTGAGGACATGGCCAATCCAAAACTGCTTGAACCTTAGTAGGATCAACCGAAACCCCTACATGAGAAACTATAAGTCCGAGATACTCAACCTCTTGCTAACCGAAAATACACTTTTTATGATTTGCAAAAGAAATATTATCAGAAAGTAACTGCAAAACAGCCTTTAAATGCTCAAGATGAGATGCCCAATCATGGCTATAAATCAAAATATCATCAAAGAATATCAAAACAAACTTGCGAAGTAAAGGGCGTAATAAAACATTCATGGCGGCCTGAAAAGTAGGAGCATTGGTAAGCCCAAAAGGCACAACCAAATACTCATAATGACCACTATGAGTACGAAAGGCTGTTTTCTCAACATCGGCAGCTGCCATCCGAATTTGATGATAACCATATTTTAAATCCAATTTAGGAAAAAAAATAGCACCACCAACCTCATCAAGCAATTCCTCAACAACAGGAATTGAAAACTGTTAGGAATAAGCCTCCCTTAATTTACACCTATCAAAGGAAGGGTAAGAGGGTCCATTCCGAATGAGGGGAGGCAGTTATGGTTCGTGGTAGTGGGCCCTTTTTAAAAGATAGTGGAGGGGAATTCTGTTTTGCTGTTAAGGAGTGGGCCCCTTGGGAGTTCTGTTATGCTGTTAGAAAGGAGTGAGCCCCTTTAAAAGGAGAGGAAGGCACTCAGGATGGGGGCCGACTGAAGGTTCAGTCGTGGATTAGTACAGAAGCCATCTTCTGCTTCCAGAATCAAGGGAATCGCACCAGCTCGCTGCAACCGAAGGATAGTGTTACTCTGATTCCTCTATTTTTCCCCCTGTTTTCTTTAATTCCTGTAGTTCGTAGTACTGTAATATAAGTCTGCCTATAGAAATACTGCAATTACAGACTCTCTCCTCGGAATCACACCCCTTCTTCTCTGAAATTCCTAACAATTGGCGACTCCGCTGGGGAAACATCGCACAGGAGGGAAGAATACAGCAGGGAATTACGTGTTGGAACAAGTAGGAATAGAGAACCGAGTTTTGGCCATCGAGAAGTCTTTGGATGGATTCCGGTAGACCATGACAACAGTACAAGATAGTTTGGAGAAGATGATGCGGGGACAAAATGAGAATCAACGAATAGCCCAGAACCTGGCCCAACAATCGGAGGAGCGGATAGCGTTACGGATGCAGGAAATGGAGGAAAAAACATTGGAGAGGTTGAAGGAGGTGGAGTTGCAGTTGGAAAGGGGTTCGAAAGTGGGAAAACAGAGCAGGGCCGCTCCTGAGAAATCAGGAGGAAGTAGACATGGAAGTGAAGCGGCTGGAGAAAAATCAGAGGGAGAATCCGCAACCGACAAGATAGTGTATATGGAGGCCATGCGGAATGCAGTTAGGAAGGTAGAATTGCCAACGTTTACAGGAGAAGATCCGTTTGGATGGGCTGCCAGGGCAGATACATATTTTCTGATCAATCGCATACCGGAAGATATGAAGTTACATTACGCTCAGATTTGCATGGAGGGTACAACATTATACTGGTTCCTCTCTTGGCATCGTTCCACGCAAGGACCAACGTGGGAGAAGTTTAGAAATGCACTAATGGAAAGGTATGGAAAAACCACTGAAGAAGACCCCTTGAGGTACTTAAAAACGCTTCGACAGACTGGAACAGTAGACGAATACATAGAAGAGTTCGAGCAAGTCGCGCTACGAATTCCGGACTTCCCAGAGCTTTGGTACATGAGCATGTTTATGGAGGGATTGAGAAGCGAGATTGAAAATCGTATTTCAACCCATGAACCAACAAACAAACTCAGAATGCTGGTTCTGGCGAGAAAAATAGAAAGGGAACTGATTGGAGAGGGGATTCTGAAGGGGAGACGCGGCCGGACAGCACCACTGCCCCTTATGCGAGGAGTAGGGACTCTGCCAGTAAGTCTTCCCACCCACCGAGCTAATGTAGAGCGAAATAGGAGGGAAGATGATTTAAAGAAGATAGTAGGGGAGAATCGGTGGAATGGGATCGAACTATCAGCCGACAGGAGCACGAAGAGCGAAAACGGAAGGGGCTCTGTTTTCGTTGTGGCCAGCCATACAACCCAATGCACAGATGTCCTGATAAACACCTAAGGGTGTTGGTTTGGGAGTACGAGGAACCCGAAGAAGAGCCGGAGGAGGAACCTGACCCACGACAGGAAGACACAGGGAAAAAAGACGGGAAAGAAACAGAAGAAGAACAGTCCGGAGACCAGGTGGAGTTCCGCAGTATGGGTTTAGCAGGAGCAGAGTCAATGACCTTTGCTGGAAAACTTTCAGAAATACCAGTAACAGTACTGGTTGACAGCGGAGCAAGCCACAACTTCATCTCTAAGTCCCTTGCAAAGTTAACTAACATAGAAGTGAGCCCGACAAGACCTTATGGAATAAGGTTAGGAGACGGGCATTGAGCAATATCCCAAGGCGTGTGTCGACGAATAGAAGTAAGCTTGGGGGAAGTGCCCTTTACTGTCGAAGCATATTTGTTCGACACAGGGGGACCGGATCTGGTGTTCGGAATGAAGTGGTTAAGGAGCTTGGGTAATGTCTTAACAAATTGGAGCCACAAGACCATGGAGTTTATTTGGGAAGGAGAAGAGATCAAATTACAAGGAGCACTCAGGATATCGGAACAACCGAACAATTTGCAGCACGTCCAGGCAAAAACACTATTATTAGAGGGATGATATTGGCATTTACATCTGCAGACATCAGCAGAGAGGGAGAGCACAGAGGATAACGGACAGCAGCAACTGAATGGTCTGCTGCAGAAGTTTCAGAACTTGTTTAAGGAACCTAAGGGGCTACCGCCGATCAGACAAACTGACCATTCCATCACCATGATAGCAGGGGCAACACCTGTTAATATCAGGCCTTACAAACTAGCACACTATTTAAAGGATGAGGTAGAAAGGCAGATAACAGAAATGCTATTGAGTGGGATGATTCGGCATAGCAATAGCCCTTACTCCAGTCCCATTATTCTAGTTCGAAAGAAAGATGGAAATTGGCGGATGTGCGTGGATTATAGAGCGCTGAACAAACTGACAGTCCCTGACAGATTTCCAATACCAATTATAGAAGAACTGCTGGACGAGTTACATGGGGCTCGGTTTTTTACCAAGTTAGATTTGAAGTCAGGATTCCACCAGATCAGGGTGAGGGAAGAGGATGTTTGTAAGACAGCTTTCAAAACACATGAAGGGCATTATGAATTTCTTGTCATGCCCTTCGGACTAATGAATGCCCCAGCCACATTCCAATCCACCATGAACAGAGTTTTTAAGGGGATCCTTAGGAAGTATATACTGGTGTTTTTTGATGACATACTTATTTATAGCAAGACATGGGCTGAGCACCAATGCCATTTAGAATCGACTTTCCAAATACTGGAAGAAAATCAGTTACTGGTAAACCGGAAGAAATGCTTCTTTACTCAAAAATCAGTGGAATACCTCGGGCACATTATCTCTTATGAGGGAGTATCAATGGATCCCAAGAAAGTTGAGTGCGTACAAGGCTGGCCACAACCCAAAACCGTGAAGGGAGTCCGAGGGTTCCTAGGGCTTACAGGATATTACAGGAAGTTTATTGAAGGGTATGGGAAGATTGCCAAACCTCTCACCGAACTAACCAAAAAGGATAATTTCTTTTGGAATCCAGCAGCTGAGCATGCTTTTATCACCTTGAAAAGGTGCATGACAACTGCCCCATTGTTGGCTTTACCAGATTTTCAGAAAACATTTGTTATTGAGTGCGATGCTTCAGGGAGAGGGGTTGGAGCAGTGTTGATGCAAGCACACCGGCCGATTGCATACTACACAGCAAGGCTTTAGCAGACTCTAACCTTTCAAAATCTGTTTATGAAAAGGAAGTGATGGCCCTAGTTCTTGCTGTAAACCACTGGAAGCAGTATCTGATGGGAAGGCATTTCGTGATTTGCACGGACCATAAGGCTCTCAAACACCTTCTCAGCCAGCAACCCCACACGGCTAACCAACAAGATTGGCAAGCCAAACTCCTGGGATTAGACTTTGAGGTGGTGTACAAACCTGGAAGGGAGAATCGGGCCGCAGACTCTCTTTCCCGCATGGAAGAAGAGGAAACGAGCAACAACACTGAAGAAAAGCAACTAGGAACTACCGTTTCAGAGCTATTTTGGATGGAGAAGGGCGTTGTGCAGACAGAATTACAGCAGGATCAGGAACTCCAAAAACTTATTGCAAAAATTGAGAAACAACCAGAACTGTACCCCACGTACAGCTTGCTGAATGGGTTGTTATACAAGAAAGGACGGCTGGTCTTGTCCAGCCAATCCAGCCTCATACCGAAATTTTTGCACTACTATCACTCTTCGGCAGCAGGAGGACACGTGGGTTTTCTCAAAACTTATAAGCGACTGGCAGCAGGGGTTTTTTGGAAGGGAATGTCACGGAGTATCCAGCAGTACGTCCAAGAGTGTGACACGTGCCAGCGACAAAAAAGTCAGGCCATATCTCCAGCTGGTCTCCTTCAACCGCTACCCATTCCAGAATTAGTTTGGGACGAAATTTCAATGGATTTTATCTCCGGATTGCCAAAATCTCAGGGTTTTTCAGTGGTGTTTGTCGTGGTGGACAGACTGTCAAAATACTCACATTTTATACCCTTAAGATATCCCTACACCGCAAAATCAGTGGCTGAAGTTTTTGTCAAGGAAATAGTCCGTTTACATGGGATACCCAGCTCCATTGTTAGTGACCGGGATCCAATCTTTGTTAGCAATTTTTGGAAAGAACTATTCCGAATGGAGGGAACCACTCTGAAGATGAGCTCCTCCTACCATCCCCAAACAGATGGGCAAACAGAGATAGTCAACAAATGTCTAGAGACTTATCTCCGATGTTTTGCTTCGGAACGACCACTATCTTGGGCACGTTGGATACTGTGGGCGGAATTTTGTTATAATACTACTTCTCATACCTCTACAAAGCTGACTCCCTACGAGGTCGTATATGGAAGAAAACCTCCAATACTGCGGTTTATTGGCAGGAGTACACCGGTAGACTAAGTTGCTTCAGCCCTCAAAGAGCGGGATCAGATTCTGTTCCAACTCAAGCAAAACCTTTCTCGCGCTCAACAACTAATGACACATTATGCAAACACCAGAGAGATGTGACATACGAGGTGGGAGAATCAGTGTTTGTCAAGCTTCGGCCTAACGTGCAAACTTCCAAACTTACCAAGCTTAATCCTAAGCTGGCAGCAAGGTACTATGGTCCGTATCAGATTCAGGCTCGCGTGGGCAGCACGGCTTATAAACTCACTCTACCAACTACTACACGTATTCACCCCGTGTTCCATGTATCACAACTCAAAAGAGCGGTAGGAAACTCTACAGTTTATACGGATCTACCAGAAGTACAAGATACCGCTTTCATTTCGGGGGCAGAACCAGAAGAAGTGTTGGCCACCAAGCCCGCAACCGGACTACCACAGGGGTTATGGCTCATTCAGTGGAAGGGAAGGCCGCGGGAAGAGGCAACTTGGGAAGATGCTGAGCTGATCTGTTCACAGTTTCCAAATCATCACATTGGGGACAAGGTGGATTTTGAGGAGGGGCGAAATGTTAGGAATAAGCCTCCCTTAATTTACACCTATCAAAGGAAGGGTAAGAGGGTCCATTCCGAATGAGGGGAGGCAGTTATGGTTCGTGGCAGTGGGCCCCTTTTAAAAGATAGTGGAGGGGAATTCTGTTTTGCTGTTAAGGAGTGGGCCCCTTGGGAGTTCTGTTATGCTGTTAGAAAGGAGTGAGCCCCTTTAAAAGGAGAGGAAGACACTCAGGATGGGGGCCGATTGAAGGTTCAGTCGTGGATTAGTACAGAAGCCATCTTCTGCTTCCAGAATCAAGGGAATCGCACCAGCTCGTTGCAACCGAAGGATAGTGGTACTCTGATTCCTCTATTTTTTCCCCCTGTTTTCTTTAATTCCTGTAGTTCGTAGTACTGTAATAGAAGTCTGCCTATAGAAATACTGCAATTACAGACTCTCCTCGGAATCACACCCCTTCTTCTCTGAAATTCCTAACAAAAACTTATCTGGTACTGTAACTCGATTAAGAGACCGATAGTCCACACACATACGCCAACTACCATCCTTTTTTTAACTAAAAGTACTGGGCTTGAATAAGCACTAAAACTTGGGCGAATAACTTTAGACTGAAGCAGTTCATCCACTTGTCGCTCAATTTCATTCTTCTGAAAATAAGGATACCTATAAGGGGCGTACAGAAACTGGACCTTGGCCTGGCTGCAAACGAATATGATGAGAATGTTGCTGGACAGGAGGTAAAGCCGCTGGAAGAACAAAAACATGCTGCCCAACATCCAACAATTCCTGCAAACAAGACTGCTGTTGAAAAGATAAAGACACAGCAGTTTCAGTGTATTTACCACCCAAAAACAGCTGAAAAGAACGTGAAACAGGGGGCTGTTTCATACATCCCACTAAAGGAGAAGATATCCGTTCTTTTGGAGAGATTCCTTGAAGAAAAAACTCCCTGTCATCCAACCAAAACCGCATGGTCAGCGCAGACCAATTTATCAGAACATCTCCTAAAGTGCGCAACGAGGATACTCCCTGAATGAGATCAAGGCCACCCAATTCCAAAATACAAGCATCTATAAAGCATGAATAAGTACTCAAAGTGATCTGAAAATGGCGACAAACTCCTTGAGAACAAACAGTATGACCATCACCAAGTTTAACCTGAATTGCAACCGAATGATGCACTGGCAACCCAATTGAATTAACCAACGCAGGGGAAATGAAGTTATGAGTAGCCCCACTGTCAATTAGAAAAAATACTGCTAAGTCGCCGATAAAACCCTCCATTTTCAGCACCGAATTCACAGACGATGAGGAACAGGCTGAAAAAAATCCAAACTGGCAACTCAAGGGAAGAACACTCAGCAAAATCAGATTCAAGAGGAGCCAAAGAGGGTAATGCCTCACTTAAAATCGAATTATCAGTGAAAGAGGTGCCATCATCATCCTCACCCAAAAGCAAGATCCTAAGCTTAGGATCAGAATATTTATGTAAATGATTATAAGGTAAACCACACCGAAAACACAGACCTTTCTTATGGCGCTCCTCTCACTCTTGGGTTGTAAGATGTCGAATACCACGACCACCCAACCCTGTTGACAAAGGTACAACAGAACGAACATTGGTGTCTGGAGTATCAACACGTCGAACCAGACGATTATTTATACTCAAAGAAGGTTGAGACAATGAGCGGGATAAAGACTGGGAAAACTCCCTATCCCGCAATCTAGTAGAAACACGAAAAGTACCAGCTCGAAAAGAAACGCCCACACCACGTGTAATTGCCAACTCAACATGTCTAGCCAAACGAATTGCCTCTTAAGCGGGTAATCGGATTATGTATCCGTACCCAATTGTGGATATCGTTACGCAAACCATGCAAAAAATAACCGACATACTGTTTTTCCGGTTGACGAGGAATCATAAAAGCCAAATACTCAAAATGCTCAATATAGTCAGACACAGAACAATGCTGTTGAAGAGCAGCCAACTCTTCATAAGGATTCAAAACATCCAAGCCACCAAAACGTTCTAGTAATTCAAGTTTAAAATCATGCCAAGAAATAGTCGGACGTACCTCGACTAAAATCATGAACCAATGGATTGCTATTCCCTCCATACTAAGCTGAACGAGAGACATTTTCACAGAATCCTGAATTTGACAGAGGTGGAAATAGTGATCAGCTCGGATTATTCAGCCTTGAGGATCAGCGCCATCAAATGGTGGTAATTCAATCCGACGAACAGTAGAAGGTGAAGCATCAATAGGTGGCGGTAGTTGTGTATCTCCATGCTCGACGCTACCCCCAGAACCGCCATCCGAAGCGTCCGGAGCATCCAAAACAGGTAACGATTGGTGTCGCGGTTCATGTTCCATGCATCGCAGCACATCAGACACATATCCCCGAAATTCCTTGGATTCTTCCGTCAATTTCTGTTGACTAACAGAAAGAGTATTAAGTGCCTGAAGTAACTCAGCTAGTTGGTCCTCAGTACGGCCGACACACTGTTCAACACTGTCAACACGATCTTGATGCCGAGTAGCCATGCGAGATTGAAGAATGGAAGTAGCAGGAAGCGGCAGGTTGGACCAAATGATTGGTTCGACTAGGTTTTTTTTAACCGAAATGTTCAGCAAAATTTCTAAACAAGAGGTGAGAATCCAGCTTTATTCAACAGAAAAAAATCAAGGAAATCACCAGGAGTAGCTTTGATTAGCCATGGAAGACTCCTCAGAATCTCTTCTTAGTACACTGGAGCTTCCCCCTGCTCCTTTCCCAAGCTGTGAGCCGACTAAAAAAAAACACAGTAACCCCCCTTCCCCACGTGCCCGCAATTGCCCCCTTTTAAAAACACAAACTAAACATTATTTTGTACATTGACCATTTTTCCCTTATTTCTCCTAGTATAAACAGCCCACTCCCCTGACTGATCCCGTACCCTATCAATTTGGTTGTTAGGTAGTAGGTTGGGGGATTGTTAAATACGGTTTCTAGCTGGTGGGGGAAGGGTATTGGGATATTTTGGTTTTAGCTTGGCTGATAGGAGGATTTGTCCTTGGCCTCGGGGAGCATTTCCAAGGGGAATTTCTTCTTCTTCTACCGCTACTTCTGGAATGTTTTATACTACTGTTACATTACAGAGTTTACAATTGATTCCAACTCTTATTCTACAACTCTCTTTTGAATTCTTCTATATTTCCTCATACTAGAACCTACGGTCTTATCAATTGGTGCTTTCATTGAGAACCATTGATTGTGTGAGTGAACATGCAACTACTGTTGAATGCCGGCCAAAATGGAGTTGTGAGTAGCCTCGGTGGAGTCTTTGAGTGCTGGCTTGGAGTTGATGATATAGATGTAAGCGACAAAATCATTACAACAGAAGAAAGGTTTATAGAAACATGAAGATCATATTCTGGAAGTGTAGTCAACTGGCGTCCCGCACATTCTTCACGTGACTCAATAGTCGGACCCCAATATACACACCGAGCATCCACGAGGGCGTCATCACGTCCAAGTCGCATCACAACAGTATCACATGAGGCTCAAAAGCTGGATCCTAAGAAGCACCTCTGTGAATCCCCAACGTCACCATCACATTGCATCAGGCCCATATGTCGGGTCTCAGGAAGATAGAGGTTGGTTGAACGCCTAAACCAACCCATCACCACTGCCCACAACCCTTCGGGCTCACACGTTCGGTACGAGTTCTAACGCGACACATGTTACCATCTCTACCCATGCCCAAACGCACCCGCTCAGGGTCGGTCAGTCACCGGGGCACCCACTGGCCCCCTAGGTCATTACATAGTAGAGGCACCCCACTAGGGGTTCATAGGTCATAACAGGTCACTCGGGCATAGCCCGTCTCACGGAGGAAGTCCCGCTCCTCAATAGAGTCATAGTCATGGCACGATCTCATGGGCCTCAAGGGATAGGTCCTACAGGCACAACCTAAAGAGGTGGCTCTTAGCCCATCTCAAGTCCAAGGACATATCAAGGGAACTACTCACCCAACCTGTGTCCATCTTGCCTACTGTCCGAGGCTTCCCAACCAGTGCACCAAGGTCAACACGTCCTTGGCACTACCTTCATTTCATAACCAGGCATTTATAAGAATTTAACAATTTAAATTAAATTACCATTTAATTTAAATTAACCAAAACAATTTAGCTTGAACTCTTTAATTTACTTTAAGCACAACAGCTAATTAATAAAAAAAAGTCAACGACCTTTGTGGTGTGACCGCACTACATATGCACCATTTACAACATGCATTAAAGCCATATGGTAAGTACTGAAGACCACTTACCTCATTTTGAAGCTCTTCCCATTTTTATACACCTCAACAACTTGTTGCCCGACCTCACCCAAGCTCGCCTTGGCTCAACGGCCACCACCAGCATTCCAGGGCACCGGAAAGCCTCGTCGTGTCAGAATCGTGACCAACAACCCGTGGGAGGTTTGTAGCGGACCCCCGACATCACCTCGGAAAAAGGCCCTATCAAGCGTCGCCGTTACAATATTTAAATAAATTAAATTTAATGGAAAACCTTAAATAAATCCACGGAGCGACGGACCCTTGTGGAATCAACCAACGACGACACCCGAATGTTGTCTCGGGGCATCCTTTACAAGGGTAGAGCGAAAGCCCCATCGAACTTGTCTGATTCCATTATGTTTCGGTGGAATCAGAATCAAAGCCCCAAACCGAAAACCTCAAAATCAAGGAAGAATGAAGGAGGAAATCCATGGAGATCAGCGGTGGCAAAGCTTACCTTAGATTACCATAAAAACCCCTTGAAATCCACCTCGTTTGAAGGGGCATGAGAAGAATGGAGGGGCTCGACCCTGGTTCGCTCGAGCAACAGGAAGTGAGAAGAGGGGCTGCCCTGTCTTAAAAATTCGAGGGGGCAAAAATGTCATTCCCCCTCTTAAAAACCCCACCGGCTAGCTGGTGGTGTACTACAGCTTAGGTTGTATCAGCCACCCCGGCTTCTCCTTGGGCTCTCCCAAGCCCCTGTAACGCCTCCTCAATGTCGTTCCCCATTCAAAAACGTTCTTTTGACGAGTCCAAACTCCCGAAATTTGATTTTGAATTTCGGTTCTCAAAATAACCCGTCCACCAATTCAAAAATTTTAAATTCCTCTTGAATTTCTAAGACCCTTTCGGACACGGGGTATTACAATCTCCCCGCCATAGAACTTCTCATCTCCGAGAAGTCTTGTTAAGCATTCTGTCATTGGTCCCGACTTATTCGGGTCACCAATTCCCGTTCAAACCGTTGCGTTCCATCCTTGAACGCTCAATGCGCCTCTAAAGCGCAACACCAACATAAGGCGCTCAACCCACCGAAACCCGAGCCACTGTTGGAAATGCCCGGCCAGTCAACACCCACAAATACAGACGAACGCCTTGGAATGGGGAAGGAAAAAGCAAGAACACAAGAGTTGTTTTTGTGCACCACCAACTGGGATGCTTTTCTGGTGAGCTTTTCATTGCTTTATATACACAACAAAAAACTAGACGTATTTACAACGCAATTAAAAACCATGCGGGTCTTAATAAGGTCAAACCATGTTGGACCATAAAATGAAAAATTAAATGAGGGAAAAATTATGGAGGGAGGAAAAAACGCGGTGAAATTATCACCATTAGTTAACAATATCACCCCCTAATTTCTGCAGAGTTTAACGGATCTCAACGACGCCAATCTTCGTGCACAACTCCTGAAACTTGGCGCACCCAAGTGACTTCGTGAGAGTGTCTGTGAACTGCTCATTCCTCGAGCCCTTCTCATCGCTTGCCACCATTTCTCCGCAATGAACGTGGCGTGTAGACAGGTGGGCTTGGCAGCCGTGGCGTTAGCAGTTTTGGTCATGGCAGACGCCGACATACTGTTGGGACTCTGAAGGAACGCCTTTTGCCGCCTGCGCCTAGGGACGCAAGAGGGCTTTCGATGTTGAATCACGCACTCAACGCCTTCTTCTCCCTCTCCCTCACTACCCCAGACGACGATTTCCTCGGCTTCTCCTTAAGCTTTGTTTTGCGCCAGCATGGGTGTTCTACTTCGCCGAAGGAGGTTGACTCGTCGACCGTAGTGAAGTGTAGCTCGCCAGAATTAAGCCCGTGCAGTGCAAACCTAGGTGGCGTTGTCAGCTTGATAATATTTTCGATGGTGTGAAACCAAAGTGGGGTGTCATCGTGATCGACGTCGAGTGCTTCCGTTATGTAGGATGACAGCGAGGCGAACTCCACTGCGGCTGATGATGCAAACATCACCTTGACCATACTTGGTGTTGCAGTGCCTGCGGAGCACACGTTAGTGAGTGTGGGTGATGATCTCTGCACCGCCGGCTGTGGAGACAACCTCATATGACGACATCCCATCAAGGCTTCGCGTCAGCACTCAGTTGAGGATGAAGACGGCAGTGGAGACAGCCTCACCCCAAAACATCTCGGGGAGACCCTTTGCCTTCAGCATGCTCCGAGCCTTGGCGACCACGATCTGGTTGCAACGTTCAACGACCCCATTTTGCTGTGGCGAATGGGGAGCCGTGACCCGTGAGCTGTCGTTGTATGCCACGCTTAACACAGTGTTTGCTGAATTCCACTGAAGTGAACTTGCTACTGTAGTTGGTGCAGAGTACTTTCAATTTGTGCCCTGTCTCCATCTCCACCAGTCTGAAAGTGCTTGATTGCCGTCAGAGCTTGATCTTTGCTTGCGAGTAGATTGAGTCACATGTAGCGACTCATGTCATCCATGAGCAACAGAAATTAGCGGTTCCCGTTTGACGTCGTCGGTTTGATTGTCCCACAGAGGTTTATGTGGACAAGGTTGAGGACTTGCTCTGCGTGATGCTTCATTTGCTCAGGGAAAAACACTTGTCGCTGCTTCCCAGCGAGGCAGCTATCGCAGACTTGATCCACTTGATCAATCCGCCAAAGTCCTCGCATCATATCGTGTTGAGCGAGCTTGCGCAAAGCCTGGAAATTCAGGTGGTCGTACCTCGTGTGCCAACACCATGCCTCCTTTGAGCCTCTTGCCGACAAGTATATTGGGTGTGCAATGTCAAGTCTAAGCTTGTACAACTAATCGGGGAAGCATTGTGCCCTGGCCAGTAGGTGCCGTTGGTGGTCACAGATCTGTAGGATACCTCCATCGATTAGTACTTGACAACTATTCTCGTCAAGTTGACCGATGCTGATGCAGTTGGTGGTGAGCCTCAGGATGAAGTACACCCCTGTGAGCATGTGGTGCTCGCCGGTCTTACAGGCGAACAAGACCGTCCCACACCTCTCGATGTTGACGACAGATCCGTCAACAAATTTGATGATGTTGTGGATCCCATAGTCGAACTCGGAGAAGACAACGCAAGAACCAGTCATGTGGTTTGTGGCACCGGTGTTGAGGTACCACAAGTCGTTGTCGTGCGTCTCCTTCTGATCCTGTTGTGCAAAGACCTTCGCCTCAACCAATCGGAGATAACTGCATTGCGGTGGTGGGGAATTGAGAGTGGTGGATCGTGGCGGTGGGGAATCAGACACTGCTGTGCGCGCTCTTGCCATAAGGAGCGCGGGCTCGTTGTCGTCACTCCTTATTAGACGGGCCTCGGCCTGTTTCAGCCTGTTGTGACAATATTTGGCCCAATGACCCATTTTTCCATAGTAGAGGCATTGGTCCCTACGGCCGTCGACGGATTTAGTAAAGATGGATATGAGAATTGTTAAGGGGAAAAATCACTTCTTTTTCAAATGATTGTGAAGCCATCTTTATTGAAAAAAATAAAAAGTTCTCAATCTGGCGATTAAAAATTTCAAAAGAAAATTAAAGCCGTTAAGGATGGAAGTTTGACAGACTTCGTGTATGAGGATGAAATTCTGAAATTTGAAGAGGTTATGTATCCCATCAATACCTGAGCTAAAAAGGGAATTATTAAATGATGCTCATAGCTCAAATTTCTCTATAAACCCTAGTAGTACCAAGATGTATAGAGATCTGAATGAACACTTTAGGTGGGATAATCTGAAACGGGAAATTGTTAACTACATGTCACGATGTTTAGTTTGTCAATAAGTGAAGGCTGAGCGACGACATCCTAGAATCATGCAACCGCTACCTATTCCTATGTGGAAGTGGGATGACATTACTATGGATTTCGTCACTGGATTACCAAAGACTCCCAGAAAGAATGGTACGATATGAGTTATTGTTGATCGTTTTACAAAATCAGCACATTTTCTTGCTATAAGAGAAGATTTACCTCTTGAGCGCCTAGCAAGACTCTATATTAATGAAGTTGTAAAACTTCATGGTGCACCTCTATCGATTGTGTCTGATCAAGATTCCCGTTTTATATCAAAATTCTGGAAGAGTCTTTAGAAGGCTTTGGATACTGAGCTTCATTTGAGTACTGCTTATCACCCTCAAACCGACAGACAGTTTGAAAGGACTATTTAAACATTGAAAGACATGTTGAGATCATACTCACTTGACTTTTAAGGTATGTGGGATCAATATTTACCGTTGGTAGAATTTTCCTATAATAATAGTTTTCATTCTAGTATTCAAATGGTGCCATATGAAACATTATATGACGAGATGTCGAACTCCAACTTGTTGGGATGAAGTTGGTGAGAGGAAACTTATAGGTTTAGAACTTATTGAAGTGACAACGACAAAGGTAAATACTATTCATGCTCATGTTAAAGAAGCTCAAAGTATGCAAAAGAGTTATGTTAACAATCGAAGAAAGGGTTTGGAATTTCAAGTGGGAGATCATGTCTTTCTGAAAGTATCTTCATAGAAGGGTGTCATAAGATTCGGTAAGAAAGGGAAACTGAGCCCCAGGTACATTGGACCATTTGAAATTCTGGAAAGAATTGGCACTGTAGCTTACTGATTAACAATGCCACTAAGTCTCTTCAAAGTTCATGATGTGTTCCACATATCATTGTTAAAAAAGTACATGTCAGTCCCAACGCATGTACTCACTTATGAAGAAATAGAACTGGAACTTGATTTGTGTTACTACGAAGAGCCTGTTGAGATTCTTGATACTAGAGAGCAAATATTGAGAAATCGGATGACTCGACTGGTAAGTTCTTTGGAGAAACCATAAAATGGAAGAAATAATATGGGAACCTGATGATGTTATGAAGAACCACCCTTGTCTGTTTAGAAGACAATATTCATGAAAATTTTCTAGGAAGAAATCTTCAAAGGAAAGAATATAATACCTCAAGATTTTACGGTATGTATCTTAAATAAATTCAATTTATTCGATAGCTTACGTTGCATGCAACACCGAGCTTAAACGAACCGTGATTTACTATTAAATATTAAAATGATCGTTGGAATCATAATGTGACCGTTAGGAATAATAATGTGGCTATTAGAATAATAAACCCACCTATGAAAGTATAAATAAAAATTAGGTATCTCATAAATGAAAATATAATATATTTATATTATGGAAGAAAATTTATTTTCCTAAAATAGATTCATAAATTAATATTTTGTTGTATTATAATTATAAGATAATTTTATGAGATCATAATTAATTTTTAAGTGTCGTAAAATCAGTTATAATATTAAAATCAGTATTTTTTGAATAAATGGTGATTTTAATTAAAAATTAAATTTCTCATATTTAGAAAATTATTTTCATAAAATAAATTCCATTTTTGAAATCTGCACGTCGAAAAATGGTTAGGGTGAATTTTTGTGATTTTTCTGAAATAGTTGAATTTTTAGTGAATAGTGAAATATGATAATTTACGATATTTAACATTTTAAGCCAAATACATGAATTTTTGGGCCATTCATGATGTAAACACTCATTAGTTCGAACTCATATGCACTAGTTACTGTACTTAGTCATAAGAATTAACACTATTGATATTTTTGAGCCAAAATAATAAACAAATGAATAAAATAATAAAAAACACCCCTCTCCTCCACTATAAATACCACCCCTCACCACCCTTTCTGCTTACACATTCTAAGCCTTGAAGCTTGTTTAAATTATGCCTAATTCCCTTCCCAAGCCTCTTCCCCATGTCTAAGACCTGTTGTTCTTACCAAAAGACAAAATCCAAGTGTCTTAAGGAGATTCTCAAGGAGACGATATTCAAGAGTTAAAATCCTCATTCTTTCTCTTTTCTTTTCTTTTCTTTTTTTATTCTCTCATCACCTCCTCTTATCCAAAGTGATATGATAACTCTTGTATCATATATATACTGGAATGTTATTGTGTTAATGGAATATCCATCATCAAATCTATTCTCTTATCCTTTTATTCTAAAAATGAAAATATCGTCTGTGACGTGTCGATTCACCATCTCTGTGGATGAAAAGTTTTCATTTTCCATTACCGCCTTCATGGCTAGTCATAAAACCATTATTATGGTTAAATTAGATTTTAATATACATATTATAAGTTATATCATGTTCTGGAACCAATATATAAACATAATATTAAATAAAATGAAACTAGTTCATGATGATCGAAAATCCGCCAAAATAAATTAAAACATTTTCATCAGCGTTTTATCTAATGAATCATTCTCATATCATATAACCAAATGATATATGAAATCATTTAAACTTCTGAAAGTTCATTAATACTAAATAATTTCACTTCTGGAGTTTTGCTTCCATTTGACAAGAACTCCCATAATTATATACAAGAGAATCGACCATAAAACCATGAAATGAATGCTCCCGGAACAACGAAATTAAACATTATAACTCATCGGAACGGTCATAAATGAACTTAATAAAATTATAATAAATCAAATATATGGTGAAGAGGTTATGAATTAAGTAATTAATGAATTTAATTTAATTATCCAGGACATTAAGTACAAGTGTAGAACGCTTTAAGACATAAGGTAAGAGGTTTCTCATCTCACTTTTATTTCTGTGAGATATGCATTATTCACCACTTATTTCTTGTGTGTGGTGTATGCATACTGTCCTTTGATATATCATATCGTGAATCTTTTTATATTCATGATATTCAATGTTTTAGTGGATGATTATTATTTTTATGGGGCATACAATTCGATTGATTATAAGTGGTAAGAGTTTTTCATCTCACTTTAATTTCTGTGGGACATATGTCATATTCATCACTTATTTCCTTTGTGTTTTGCCCCTTTTATTTATAATCATCAATCATTGAAGATTTCATTAAATATCTATATTTCTTGTATCGTGAATATTGTTAAACCTTGTTTTTATTATTCTTGGTATTTTTGAGTCCCAAATCGGAATACTCCTCTATGTATTCCTTTTTCTCAATCTATAAAAGAAGGTCTCCGCCTCACCTTGAAGTAAGGAGATTTCCTCTACATGGTATCAAAGGGAAACTAATATTTTTTTCCCCCATTCGGATTTTTTTCCCTTTCGCCTCCCAGCGGTTTCTCACGACGCCCCTCCCTGTTCGACCATCTTCTCCTGGCCCCGCTGCGTACAGCGCGGTGCATTCTGAACCGCCCTCCCTCCCAGCTTCGCGGCCAGCCCCGCCTCCATCACGGTCTCCCGGCCGCCCTCCTCGGCGCTTCCCGGCCCCACCTCAGCGTTCTCCCCCGACAATCCCAGCGACGACGGACCGACTCTCCAACGGCGTCCCTCCCTGATCTTCGACGCCAAGCCTCCCAACCGGCCCGCCTCTCCCGGCAAATCTTGGTCCCGACGCGGCACCCGACCTCCTCGTCTAGGTGCGATCGGCCCTGCCCTACGTGGAATCCCGGTCCCCGCCCTCTCCGACGGTTACCCTCCAGCGTTGTCTCCCTCCGACGGACCTCCCGCTGCGATCCTCTCCCGTCGCGGCCCCGCCCCCCCTCCCAGCAGTGATCCCGACTCCTGACGCCCTCTTTGTCCAGGTGCAATCGGCCCGCCCTCCCGTCGCGACCCCACCTCCTCGTCCAGCCGCGGTCGTCCGCCTAGTCCAGGCGATCCCGACGTCCTCCAACATCAATCGGAAGCCTCTTCCGGTGCCTACCGGTTCCTACGTCGGCTCCCGGCGCTGCCTGCACCTGCTGCTTCTCAGCTTCAACCGGCTCCGCCTTCTTGCGGCCTCTCATCGCGACATCCCGCTCTCCACAGCGCACCGCTGATCCTGTCATCTTTTGCAGATGTCCTACGCCTCCATGGCAGCCTCTTCTGCTCTGCCCCAGATGATCACAGCCTCCACCCACCTCGTAGATGAGCGGCTAGACTCCACCAACTTCTCAATCTAGCGGAAGACTGTGTTGATGTCCCTAACGGGAATGAACCTTGACTCTCACCTTGTGGATCTTCCACCAACATCTACTGATCCCAAATACCGTCCTTGGAAGCTTGCTGATAGCAAGATCTTCGCCTTGATAGTCAATTCCACGGATCTCTCAGTCAAGGACATCATCCGGACTACAAATACAGTCAAGGAACTCTGGGATTCCTTGAGCATCATGTATTCTGAGACGAATGATTTGGCTCGGGTCTTCGATGTTCTTCAGCGACTGTCGTAGATACGACAACATGACCATTCCTTCCCCGCATACTTCGTGCAATGAAAAGCTCTTCGTGATGAGTTACAAGAGTTGTGGCTCGTTCCCCAGACACCGGCGGAAGCTCAGACCCAGCGGGACAAACTGTGCATCTTTAATCTTCTCAATGACCTTGCTCTTGAGTATGCAACGACGACTACCGAGATGCTCACCAGCCCGTTTACACTGGAGATTCCCCAGGTGTATCATCGCCTGGGCAAGGCCCATCGGGCTCGTCCCCCACCCACCCCCATCATCGATCACTCTGCCCTCTTAGGTTGTGGCGGTGGACGCTCCTCGGGCACTCGTGGACATGGCCGCGTGGAGGGCCGTCCTCGTCCCCTTTGTCAACACTGTGGCAAGCTCGACCACCTGATCGACCGTTGCTGGGTTCTTCATGGACACCCATCTCAGCAACCGCGGCAAGGTCAGACAGCGGTCCAGGATGTTTCCTTATCAGCAACAGCTCTTCCATCATCTCTGGACCTTTCTATGATGGACCTCTGGACAATTCACGATCCTCAGAACCCTTCAGGACCAGGTCCGTCTTCGGCTTCTCTTGCCCACTCTGTTGGTTTTGCTGCCTTCGTCGGCCATTGCTCCCCTACCTGGATGCTCGACTCAGGTGCCTCTGACCACCTCACCGGTGATGTGGGTATGCTAACCTCCTACTGACCTTATGCTGGTTCATCAGCCATCATCGTCGCTAATGATTCCACTATCTCCATTGCGGGCTTTGGTGCATGCTCTCTGAATTCATCGTTTCACCTGCCCTCTGTGACACATGTGCCCCGCAGTCCTTTTAACCTTATATCCATCAGTAAGGTTACAAAAGATTTCAACTGTACTGCAATATTTACATTCTCTGCTGTTGTCTTTCAGGAGCGGACGACGAACCAGGAACTTGGTAGAGGCCAGCTTCGGGACGGGGTCTACATGTTCGATGAACCGACAACCGTCGCCTGCATGTCTGTCTCTGCCCGTGCATTCGACATTCATTCCCGGTTGGGCCATCCACCTGCCTCCATCATTCATCAACCATTTCCAGATATTAGTCAACTTATTTCTTTTCATTGTGAGTCTTGTACATTTGCAAAACATCATCGCACTTCATGCATTCCTCGAGTGGATACACGGGCCTCAAAACCTTTTGATCTGGTTCATTCAGACGTTTGGGGTCCCTATGCCATCTCGAGTCATTTGGGGTATAAGTATTATATATCTTTCATTGATGATTTTTCGCGAATGACTTCTGTACCTCCTCCGAGAACGGTCTGAAGTGTTTTCTACTTTTCAGACTTTTTACAATGAAATTTATAACCAGTTCTCCATCTCTGTTAAATGTCTCTGCTCGGACAATGGGCACGAGTATCTATCCACTCTCTTTCGGTAGTTTCTCCAGACGAAAGGCATTATTCATCATACGTCTTGTCCTGATACACCCCAGCAGAATGGAGTGGCCGAACGGAAACACATACATATTCTGGAGACTACTCGTGCCCTTCTCTTCCACCGACAGGTGCCTCTGCACTTTTGGGGAGATGCGATCCTTACTGCTACCTACCTTATCAACCGCCTTCTTTCTTCTATCCTTCAGGGGGAGACTCCTTTTTGAGCTCTGTTTTCCTCCCTCCCTCCTCACTCACTTTCACTTCAGGTGTTTGGATGCCTCTGTTATGTTTGTGACACCCGTCCCGGCCTCTCCAAACTCTCTCCCAAATCTTTCCGTTGCATATTCCACGGCTATTCACACACTCAGCGCGGATATCGCTGCTTCTCACCGGACCTACAAAGATATGTTATCTCTACTGACGTCTCGTTTGTTGAGAGCTCTCCGTTCTCCCTTTCCTCTCCCCATCCAGACACTGCCATTGATGATTGTCTTCCTCTCATCATCCACCCTCCTCTGGTGTCTCCCTCTGCTGATCCCCGTTTTGGTAGGGTTTACTCCCATCGCCCATCAGCTGTATCCCCCGTCCCGGCCAACGACACCATCGTCCCCGCTTCGTCTGATGCTCCTGCCCCGAAACCAGATGACTTTCCCATTGCACTCCGGAAAGGTACTCGCTCTTGCCAGAGTACTCCTCTATTTACATCTTCATACAGGGGTCTGTCAGCTCTGGAGATGGTATCTATTCCCTGCACAGTTGGTGATGCGAAATCTCACCCGGGGTGGCTAGAAGCGATGTGGGGTGAATTGCAGGCTCTGGACGACAACCATACTTGGGAACTCGTCCCCTTTCCGGCTGACAAACAGGCGGTTGACAGCAAATGGATTTACACATTCTGGCTTAATGTCGATGACACTCTCTATCGGCTTAAAGCCCACCTTGTGGCAAAGGGCTTCGCGCAGACATATGGTATTGACTATTTTGATACCTTCTCTCCAGTTGTCAAAATGAACTCCGTTCGATTATCCATTTCTCTGACCGCTCATCATCATTGGTCTTTTCATCAACTGGATGTCAAGAATGTCTTCCTCCATGGATTTTTTTGAGGAAGAGGTTTATCTTCAGCAGTCCCCCGGATTTTGTGCATCCGGTGTCGAGTCCCACGTCTGTCGATTACGCCGCTCTCTATATGGTCTCAAGCAGTCTCCTTGTGCTTGGTTTGGCCGATTCAGCACCGTTGTCACCGACTTTGGGTTCTCTCGCAACATGAAGGACCACACCATGTTCTACAAGACGACATCCACCGGCTGCATCCTGTTGGTCGTATATGTGGATGATATCATCATCACCGGAAGCGACTCTGCTGGAATCGCCCACCTCAAAGGGCATCTTCACCATCACTTTCACGCCAAAGATCTTGGTCCTCTCACATACTTCCTTGACATCGAGGTCTCCCGTACTTCAGACACCATCTTCCTCTGCCAATGGAAATATGCGTTGGATATTCTGCAGGATGGTGGACTGACACAGGCCACCGCTATTGACACTCCTCTTGAGTCTGGGGAATGGTCTCTCTAACTCATCGAAAATGTATTCACACCCAGAGCGGTACCGTCGGTTGGTGGGAAAATTCAATTATCTCGCAATGACTCGTCCCGACATAGGTTGCGTTGTTGGCAAAGTGAGCCAATTCATGGAGCATCTGACCACCTCTCAGTGGGATGCTGTCCTTCGCATCGCCAAATACATCAAGAGAGATCCTGCACGTGGTCTTCACTACTCCCACCACGCTCATCTGAATATTGAGGCCTTCTATGATGCTGCCTATGCTGGTTGCCTTGCTACCCGAAAATCTACTTCTGGCTTTGCCGTATTCTTGGCAGGCAACCTCATCTCTTGACACAGCAAGAAACAGACTGTCGTCTCCCGATCCAGTGTGGAGTTTGAGTACCGTGCCATGACCACCGTTACTACGAAGATCCTTTAGTTTCGACATCTCCTCCAGGAGTTTGACTTTCGTCCACATATATCTGCTCATATCTGGTGTGACAATCAGACAACCACCAAGATTGCTTCAAATCCCGTCTTTCATGAACGCACGAAGCATATCGAGGTGGACTGCTACTTTTTTCGCCACCACCTGGAGCACAATCATGTCAGTTTTAGCTACATCCCAACAGCGGACCAGTTTGCTGACATCTTCACTAAAGGCCTCCTAGGGGCTCGTCTGACCTCGCTCAGTTCCAAACCGGGCATCCACAGCATCTGCGACCCAGTTTGAGGGAGAGTCTGTCTGGTCTTGTTTGATGTCATCTTTTTTTTGTGGGACTCGTGGTCCAAGCCGGGCATGTCCAGCTTGAGGGGGAGTGTTAAACCCTGTTTTTATTATTCTGGGTATTTCTGAGTCCCACATCGGAATACTCTATGTATTCTTTTTTCTCAATTTATAAAAGAAGGTCTCCGCCTCACCTTGGGGTAAGGAGATTTCCTCTTCTACAAATATGATTATTGTCTAAGTCGTATACAATTTTTACATACGGTATTTACTTTGAATATTATTTTAATTGGGGAAATATCGATATCTGTATCCTCTGCTCAATACGGTTATTTTGATATGGCATGTTGTTCATGAATTAAATCTATGTACGAAGAATGTTTTGGACTTGCAGTAACGGGTGGGGCTCGACATTATATAGCCCCTCGATACATCGACAGGTCTCATGAGACAAAACAGTTGACGGCAAACCCTTTGCATTTGTTTCCAAGCAGAATCAGACGGGTTTTTACCCACAAACTTAAACCGTCTTGTGAAAGGTTTTGACTGTAATGGTTCATGTGTCAGATACACGACGTCCAATAATTAAACATTTCCTTCATTCAGTATTTAGTTATTACTATCAATGAGATTTTCAATATGACAAAATCTATGGATGCATCTTCATTCTCAGTTTATTAATTAAATGACATGTGTTTTTCAGCTATTTACCTTTCCATATTGATTATGCCATATTGATTATGTTTCACTTATTATTGATTCATGTTTTTACTGTATGTAACCCTTACTGAGCATTTGGGCTCACCCTTTTATTTGTTTTCCTTCCTCAGGTTATGAAGATGAAATCTTTAAATAAGTGTCAAAGAAGCGGTTTATTTTTCTTTGTTATGTTCTATGTTTAATTACCAATGTAATAAGGGAATCGTATATGTATCTAGTTCTTCAAGACTACTAAACTGAACGATCCTTGGTGATGTGATCTCTTGTATATATGTCATTGTAATAAAATAACCACAGACTCTGAGCTATTGGGGTCGGGGTTGTTATAACTTGGGTTACTCAATGTCCCATACACCGAGGGACTGTTCTGTCGTCGTCACGAGCGTCTCACCATAGATCTCTTGTATCTATGCCTCTTGCTTCCACAAGCCAAGAGCCAAATCTAATATCTGGTCTCTTGCCAATGGGCCAAGAGCTAAAAATTGATGGCTCATAAATCATAAATCCCAAACCGCATATGCGTCTAACACGTGCCTGTCATGGGGTGTGACAAAAACTATTATTTCCTATGTTAAAATGCAGTATAGTGATTAATCTAAGTTGTCTCCAGAGAGGAGCGCACAATAATCAAGGTGTGTCACCTTAAAATTAGAGAAAGAAGTGAGATTGTATTTTTTTTTTTGAAATTGTTTGATTTTGAAAAGACAAGAAAGAAACTAAACAAAGGAAAACAATTAAGAAAAATATTAAGATCAAATTGATAAAACAAGTGATTGAAAACTATTATATGAGATGGTGATCAGGTCAGATTTGGTTCTCCGATTGTAATTATATCATAGTTCAACTTATCCAATTCTCTTCTGCTAAGTCGATAAAAATGAGAATCCACAATCGTTTTTTCTCATTCCCTTGGTCAAATAGTAATGGTGAGAATAAACCTTACTAAAATCTCATATTGGTCTTCTCCTTCCATTGTGTGATAGAGTTGTAGCGAATACCCTCAATTGACTCAGACAAATCTCAATCAGGTCTTGTTTATCCCAAACAATCAAGAATGTTCTCTACTCACACACGTACTGGTGATCACCGAGTACTGCATAACTAAACCCTGATCTATTCCACCGTATATAGACCAGAACCAAGTGGAGGGAGTCATTGACCCAAGTAATAAAAACAACAGAATCTAAAATCAAATATAATCGTACATGATAATAAAAACTGTTATAAGAAATTGAAACCGATTTCGCAGAATAGAGAAAAGGATCTTAAAACATTAAGTGCAAGAACTCAAGAATTACAAAAAAGAAAACCTCTTCTTCCCCAATCACATAGAAGTTTACCCCACCATGGTAAGGGTATTTGTGCAGAATTCATTACAAAACTAAGAGAATAAAAGAGAGAAAATAAAGAACAAAAATTTTGCTCCTTCAAAATTTGTCCGTCAGAAGTTTTCTTCTGTTCTGCCCACCAGACGGCCGAAACTCACAGAGGTCTCTTCTTAAAAGATGTTTAGAATGAAGTTGGCTATCAACCCTCAAAATTTAATGTCTTTGGACAGGTGTAAAGGAAGATATGGCCAAATCAATGAACATGACTTTTTTTGGCCGCCAAATACTGTTCCACCTACTCCACTTTGACTCGCTCAAAAGATGCCTTAATGAGATCATTTCTTCATGAAATTTAATGTGAATCTGGACCTTTGAGTCCTCGTTCTAACCCAAATGGAATCACATTATTTGAAGGTCGGTATCTCGAGATATGCCTCATTTAATGAGGTAGGGTCCATTCTGCTGACCAAAAAAATTTCTCCACTTGATTGATTTTTCTGGGCCATTGTGTTTCGAATTAGATATGGGCTCAGAAGACAAAGTTGAAGTTCACGAACACTGGAAGCCTACAAAAAAGGAATCAATCAAACTGGATCCAAATATTAGAAGTTATGCTCGAAATACATAGGTGAATAAAAACTGTTAAATTTTCAGAATTAACCGATTTTCACATTTAAACTCAAAACTCACAAAAAATCATGAAATGATGCAAATCAGCTCAAATTGATTAATTGGTAGGGATTAAATTATTTAAAAACATATGAATAATTATGAAAATATTATCTCTATCAGCGTCACACGAGGTGAAAATCATATGAATCGTAACATCACATACCAAAAATAGCAATCTCATCCTTGGTAACCCGGACTTCATATTGGAATAGGTGTTCATGGCGCACCAACCCGATATCCATCACAGGATCTGACACATTCCTACCTTCTGGCTACCATATCCCAAATAGTAAAACAAAAGAAAACGCTCTGATACCACTTTGTAACATCCCACCGCCCCGGATCACTAATCAGTGTCCAAATCGACGGTCGCTACTTACCTCAGGCGCACCTCCCCGCATGCCAGAGGCTGCCGACTTGCAGCGGGGGTCCAAGGAGGTATAATGGGGAGACTATTCCCCTTTTATCAGAGTGCATTGCAACAATAAAATAACCAAGCATCATACATATCATAGTATGCATAAAAAATAAATTGAACATGCTACCGAAAAATGAAATGCTGGTATACGAGTATACATAACCGATCGCCTATTGGGCCGATCACATATAAAAATAAAATGAATAAGAAAAAAGGACGCGAGGCTTTGTCACTACTTCGATCCATACCTCATCTCAATCTCCTGAGTCCAAGCTATCCTGCTCAACGATCAAATCTAGGCCTCTGTCTGATGTGACACCTCAAGATTTTAAAAGACTCTATGTTTGATAGCGTATACGACACGCAACACCGTGCTTAAACAAATCATAAAATATTATCATTTAAACATGATCGTTATAACATAGTCATTGAATTGACGGGTACTAATATGATTAACCGCGTTATGAAATATATATATATAAAAGTCCTACTCTTTTTTTTTCATATTTATCTTATTCTTTCTTTCATTCCATTTTTTTCTATTTACTCTGTATCTCTCATTTTCCTCCTCTATACACCTTTCTTCTCTCTATTGTTTACATCTCTCTTAATCTTTCACTTTATTGTTAAAAAATTTCTATCACAGGGGCTTCTTGCTGCTACATTTTAGACATATATATTTCTTCTTTTATCAGCCATGTCAGTAGATCCAATTATTTTAATAGGATCAATTATAAGCTACAGTTATATTCAACCATGTTTTCAATCCCACAACTTATTTGAAGCTCCTTGATATCGTCTGGGCACAATTATATATTCTAATGTTGTCTCTCTTTTAAAAAATAGTCATAGAAACCTTGATTAAAATATGGTTTATTAATTGCTTAAGCTCTATTGGTTATATTTACATAAACATTGATTTATCTGTAGATGGAAAATGAAAAAAGCATGCACAGATATTGAATGCATAATGTTATATATGTAAATGTTTGTGCATTCTTATGTTCAGTTTTGTATGTTACATTACGTATTTTATTAAGACAATTCACAGCTCCAAAAAAAAAACGACTCTTAGTTTTCTTCTTTTAAGTCTGAATTATCGACTGAATAAATTTTCCAATTTGCTTTTAAATTTCAAGGCAAGTTATGTATGAGCGACTCGTATTATTTTTGCAATAATTTAACCTTCAGTAGTTATGGATGTGATACCTTTGCTTTTTCAATTATGTACCAAGGTTTGCATCTGCCATAATTTTACAAAACTTCACTCGTTATTTTTTCTTTTTGCTTAAAAAAAATGCCACCCTTTTGAGTTTTATTATTTAGGTTTTTTGGTTCTAGCATTGGATTTAAAGGTGATAGCGATATTTTTGTTATAAATATTAACCACACTAACTACTAGCTAATTCAAGTTGTCCAAATTTATCGGGGCTAACTGAGGATTGGGATTGACACATAATTTGGATGGACGTTTTTCACTCAAGAACATTTGATTCTTGTTAGTGCAATGCAATTATCTCTTGCTGTCATTTGTCTTTAAACATTTTGCAATTTTTTTCCTTTGTTAACTTGAGTGTGGATGGTTTGAAGGCACAACTTACAACTATCTTGGCCTTCTGTTCTTGTTAACATATTAAAATTTTAATATGTGATTCTAGGATGAATTGATGAGCAATGAGCAATTGTTCTTTGGGCTCTCTCAAGTCCTCCGTAAGTTTCCAAAAGAAACTGGTAAGTAGAAAATAAAAACCTGGACCAGATAAACAATCTTCTCTAGTCTTCTCTCATTTGGTAATAATTAAAGAAATGAACTAACTGCTTTATCTTTTAGATAAGGTACTTTGTCATTTCTGCTTTAAGCCAAAGAAAGTCCGGAATGAGGTTGATGGAATTGATCTACCAAAAAAGAGTCAAAAATGGGTATCAAGCATTATTCTTCTTAAAACTGCTTTAGATGCGTTACCATTACTCTCCAAGGTTACTTCTTTAGCCTTCCTACACTCCACATAGTTTCTACAGAATATAAACAACCTGTTGAGTACTAATACCTTTCAACATTTCAGGTCCTTAAAGAAGCAAAAAGTTTCCTTCTTGCTAACATTTACAAGTCTGTCTGTGAAAATGAAGAATACGCCTTCATTCGGAAGAGGTATGTTTACAAATTCACTTGTTGATACATCACTATTTCAACAAAGACTTTATTGTTTGAACTCAGCTTGTAAATTATATAGTTTAATTTAGTTGGGGCCTTTCATGAGGAACCTGGGAAGACTGCCGCTAGAACACCCCAAAGAGAGAGAACACTCTTAACATGTGTTTGGTCATGTTTTAGTAAAAGAAAAGAAATGATTCCTAATTCATAAAAGAAAATAAAAGAAATGATTTTGATTTCTCTTCATTTTGTTTGGATGCGAAATTTAGTAAAAATGATCGTAATTTCTCTCCATCTTGTTTGGCGACAATTTTTAAAAGAAAAGAAAATAAATGTTTTGATAATATGACAAAAATGACCCTTATCAAAAAAAATATGGTTTTTCTAAGTCCCACATCGGACTTACCCTCCTTGTAATTAGATTTACTCATCTATAAAAGAGTATCCCCACCTCACATTGAGGGAAGGAGAATTCACCATCTACATGGTATCAGAGGGATCTTAATCCCGACCCTCCCTCCCAGCGGATTCCCGGTTCTGTCCGGCCCCGCCTCTCTTCCCCCCTCTGGCTCTGCCCTACTCTCCCGGCGGCCCTCTCTCCCGACGGCCCTCCCTCCCGGCGGCCCTCCCTCCCGGCGGCCCTCTCTCCTGGCGGCTCTCCCTCCCGGCGCGGCTCCTGTTCCCGACGGCCCTCTCTCCCGGCGCGGCTCCCCTCGCTCAGCGGCGCCCTCGCCAGCACCTCGCTCAGGCGCCCTCCCCCTCGCCCAGCGGCGCCTCGCCCCGGCGCCTCGCCCTCGGCCTCGCCCCGGCGCCCTCGCCCTCGACCCCGCGGCGCTCTCGCCCGGCGCCTGCGCCCTAGCCCCAGCGGCTCCCCTCCCGGCGTGGCTCCCAACCCCGGCTTCCGGCGCCCTCCCACGGCGCGCCCTCGCCCAGCACCGCCCTCGCCCAGCACCGCCCTCGACCCAGCGGCGCTCTCGCCCGGCGCCCGCTCCCTAGCCCCAGCGGCGCCCCTTCCCCAGTCGCACCCTCCTGAGCGCGACCCCCTGTTGCTGCTCTCTCCGGCGACATCTCCGGGCCGCCTCCCTTCCACCGCGCGACTCCCGGCAACCAGGTCCAGCGCCAGCCCTCCATGGACGCTTCCTCCGTTCTGCCGTCCCTGATCACGGCCTCCTCCCGGCTTGTCGATGACCGGCTGGATGCCACAAACTTCTCCGTCTGGCGGAAGACGGTCTTGATGTCCCTACGCGGCATGGGGCTTCATTCTCATTTTGAGAAACCTCCACCCGCCATCATTGACCCCAAATTCGACTCTTGGCAGCTGGCGGACAGAAAAATCTTCGCATTACTGGTCAACTCCATGGACCGGTCGGTGAAAGATGTCACCAGGACTGCCAACACGGTCAAAGAGTTATGGGATTCCTCGACTGTCATGTTCTCCGAGACCAATAACTTGGCTTGGGTTTCAGACGTTCTACAGCGTCTCTCCCACATCCGCCAGCAGGATCGGACCTTTCCAAACTACTTCATGGAATGGAAAGGTCTCCGCAACGAACTGCAGGAACTCTGGCCTATTCCTTAGACTCCGACAGAAGCGCAGACTTAGCGGGACCAGTTTTTCCTCTTCAATCTCCTGAATGGCCTCGCACCGGACTACGCCACGACGACCACTGAGATGCTAGCCAGCCCGTCTACGTTGGATATCCCGCAGGTCTATCATCGCCTGCAGAAGGCTCATCGGGCCCTTGCACCACCCGTCCCCATCCCTGATCACACTGCGCTCCTAGGCGGTGGCGGTGGCCGCCCTACCGGTCCTCGAGGACGCGGCCGTGGAGACGGCTGACCTCGCCCCCTCTGCCAACACTGCGGCAAGCTCGGCCATCTGATCGACCGCTGCTGGGTCCTCCATGGTCGTCCCGATTCGCACCCCCGACAGGGCCAGACTGCGATTCGCGATGCGTCATCCCCTGCTGCTGCTCTTCCCCCGTCGTTGGATCTTTCCCTGGCTGAGATCCAGCTGATTCACGATTACCGGACCACCTCCATGTCGGGCTCTTCATCAGCTTCTCTTGCCCATTTCGGTGGTCCCACTGCTCTTGTCAGTCATCGTTCCCCTGTATGGATGCTTGACTCAGGTGCGTTCGACCACCTCACCGGGGATGCATGTGATGACCCAGACCCCCCTTGGTCCCTTCCTTTGCCAAAATCCGGATCCTTAAGGGGTGTCGATCGGTGCGACCGATCGGTGCGACCGATCGGTGCGACCGATCGGCGGAACCGGCCGACGTCACCCGGCCTTGCCAAGTTGTTCCAGTAACGCTCCTTTTTCGCAAATAGGGTTTTAAACCCTATTCTGCCTCGTTTAAAAAAAAATGTCTTAAAGACCCGAAACGCGCACAAAAGGTTTAATTAAATACTGAATCGACTCATGAGTCGGTTTAAACCACCCAGCACCTTTAATGATGAGTCAAGCCGCGTGGTCAACCCACGACTTCCACGTCTTACGCGGTTCAGCGTTTTTATCTCAACCGCCCCCGGCTCTTATAAATTAAGGGTTAGGCCGTGGTTTCTCCCTTCCTCGATCGTGGCTCTTCTGGTGCATCGGGCGCGCCGCGTCGTTATCCGTGAAGTTCCGCCTCCCCCCCTGACATAAGCGTTGGTCGTCTATCAGCAAGTAGGGAATTTCTCTCGTCTCTCACTTTTGTGTATCATGCGGGGTGGGCGTTATTTTGTTCCTATGGAATTGGTTGAACCGAACCTTAATGAAGATAATAAACGAAGTTCTAAAGAAAGAAGGGGAAGGGGTTGTGATCGTTGTTTATGCCTTATCTTGTGATCATCCTTTTTAGTTGTGCTGGTTTATGTTTTTCTGAAAATTGAGGTCGTTGGTGGTCGTTGTATGTGCACTGATGAATCCCCTCGTGATGTTTTAAATGGGTTGCTGAAATTGTGAACTCCTGCTGTGAAATTGGTTAATCACGTATACCCGGCTGAATAAGTTGGAAGCACCAGGATAAACCCTACTATGTTAACTCTAGGTTAGAACACACAGGTTTGAAATCACGGAGTGTGTTAAGTCTTTTAAATCTGAAATTACCCGGTGGTTGTGTGAATTTGGGGATGGGATTCCCTGTTGGTATGGTTTCGGTGGTTGTGAGTTTGAGACCGGGTGGGTACTCGTTTATATCACAAATTGGGGAGAGATCCTCTGTTGACAGAACTGGGTGTGAGTGTTTTGGTTGATCCATGCTTTTGACGCTTTCCTTGGTTATGCTTATGGTAGTTGCCCAATAGTGCTTAAAATTAATTGAACATTTTAACTGAACGTGAAACAAGAATGGGACAAATGGTTTTTGTGGGCAAGGGTCGTGAACTGTGACTTGGACGCAGTGGTGTTGTGTTCTGTAGGTTGGCTAGGAAAACCTAAGCTTTGGGTGAGTGTTTGTTACCTATATCTATACTTGTAGCTTTGTGTTTCTTATTCGCGCCCCACCCAAGTTGAGCACTCAGTGCCGAACACCCCCATTTATGGGGGAAGGGTGTTTTTCCCAACACTATCCTTAGTGGCTGGTTATTAGCTCCTTTTCTGCTCCCTTTCCCGGATAGCCCAAGTATCTTCGGGCAGGCTATGATGACCTGAGGTCCATTATTAGCCCAAGAACCTTCGGGCATGGTAGTACTGTGGTTGACCAGGTGTGTGCGGCAGGTGGTTTCCCAAGTGTCTTCGGGATGAGGCCCAGGTGTGTGCGGGCGGGATTTCGGCAGTTGGACTGCGTGTGGTTGTGGCCCAGGTGTGTGCGGGCGGGATTTCGGCAGTGGGACTGCGTGTGGTTGTGGCCCAGGTGTGTGCGGGCGGGTGTGGCAGTGGGACTGCGGTGAGAATGGCGGGATTGGTCCGATGCGTAGGATGTCTCAATAACCAGTGGGAAAGTGGCGCGGGGTACCCAAACATCGATGTGCTCTGATTATATATATTACTTGACTTGCGTTATTTGGGGAGCGTGCCTTAGTGAGGCCTGAGGTGGTTAGTTTACCTTGAATAGGCGTTTGGTTTGCTCCTTTCTCACGGGACTTTAGCACGTTCCCCCACTTGTGCACGAGAGTCTTGGTTTTCCCTACTGAGTGTACTTGTATGCTCACCCTACGTTTACTTTCAGGTTTCCAGGAGGACTACCAGGGCTGTGCGGGACCCTACTAGTCGGACAGTTGGAGTTGTTGCTGTTGTCGTACCTTTGTTTTCTTTTGGTATTGTACTTTGAGCCTCTTTTTGTACTTGCACCTTGTTGTAAACTGTTTAAACATGCATGGGAGCTTTGTTTGGGATTATTTATTTACACCTGTTTCTTTCCCTTTCTGGATGGTTGACTTATCCTATTTCCCGATCCTAAATAATAAAAAGGGTAATGCCTCCCATATTTGTGAAAACTCATACCCTTGGTGCTAGTCGCCACCCCGGGGCCTACTGGAGGCGGGACTCGGGGGTCATTATCTCTCCTACAACTTAAAGAAGGAAGGGTCTGGCAATCTGCTGACCCTTCCCTCCTTTTGGTGAAGGCGGGTCGTGACAGAATGGTATCAGAGGCGAGGTTTGAGAGGTAGGATGGAGTCTGGAGTTAGGCACAGTGAGGATTGCATGAGATGGTAAGGCAACAGCGTTGGGTGACCTTGGTGCGTGAATTAGGCCAGGGAAGACCGGCTAGGACACGGGATTTTAGGGCCCCCCGTGATCCGATGCAAGGACTCTGGGCCTACCGAACGACCAAGTGAGACCACACTGATTGCAGGGTAGAGACCCTAGGAAAGGTACATGCATCATAAATGACTTGTGTTCTTATGTTTCTGGGATATTTTGGGAATTAAGAATAAATTTAAAATTTTAAGAAGTTTTTCTTTTTAGTATGCACTACTTGGGCTTAGGCATTCCTTGTTTACCTTGTAGCTATGGCACCTGGGAGGCGACCACGTGTGGTACAGGCGATCGAGGCCCCGGAGACTAATTTAGTCGATCGGCAGAGAGCTGATCGAGAGGAAGAGGGCGACCAGTGGCAAAAGACTCTTCGGGCCTTCCAGCGACAGGCCCTCGAGAAGTGTGAGGGCAACACCTCCGATATGAAGACGGAAGGCTGGTTAGAGGAGCTAGTTATAGCCTTCGGCCTGATTCGGGCCCCGACCGAGTACTGGGTTCCTCTGGCTGTTAGCCAGATGCGAGGAGCGGCACGTCAGTGGTGGATGCTTCACCTGGGGAATCGGAAAGAGTCTGAGGTTGCTTGGGCGGATTTTGAGAAGGAGTTCCGGGCGGAGTTCCTCTCCTCGACAATGAAGGCGGAGAAGAGGCAGGAGCTACTCTCCCTCCAGCAGGGGAGCGTGTCCGTGAGAGAACTTGGAATCAAGTTCAAAGACCTCCTACGTTTTGCTCCGGACCTCTTTCCCGATGAGGAGTCTCGGGCAAGACGTTTGGAGGAGGCGCTCCGACCCTCCCTCCAGTATGCTGTTACCCCCTTTACCCTTCCGACATACTTAGAGGTCCAGAAGAAGGCCGAAGTGGTGGAAAGGATGCATGCTTTGGGCGGAGTGTCACGAGAAGGGATCCAGCTGGGACCATCAAAGGGGAAGGCCGTCAGCACCAGGCCTCCAGCATCGGGACCCTCCAGGTTCCGACCCACGGGAGCAGACCGCAGCAGTTTTTAGTTTCGATCCCCTGGCCCACGTTCTTTCCCTTCAGGCTCGGGACCACGGTGCTTCATCTGCGGGAGCCCTGGACATCTCCGGAGTCAGTGCCCCGATCGGGTGCAGTACAGCAGTGGCAGTCATCCCCAGCATCCGCCACAGCAGCAGTTTCCAGCCAGACCCTTCCGGCAGCAGCAGCAGGGACAGCGAGCTCCCGCTCCTCCGCAGGCAGACATAGGAGGAGGAGGCCGACCTCAGGGCGCTCCCCAGGGACCTCGACTAGGGCGTGGTCGGGGAGGTGGCCGACAGCCGAGGGGCAGGGGAGCTGGGCGTGGACAGTTTCACGCCGCAGAGGCAACAGTTCCAACAGGGCCAGAGGTTGTTCGAGGTACGATCAATGTGTTTAGCACTCTTGCTTATGCTTTGTTCGATACCGGAGCTTCGCACTCCTTTGTTGCACCCAGTCTAGCCCGTGCCTTGGGTCTAGATGCCGAGAGACTTCCAGTGCCCCTGGTGTTGAGCACACCAGTTGGAGGTCAAACCGACTTGCTGTTCGTTTGTCGGGGATGTAGATTGATGTTAGGGCCACATCAGTCGGTTAGGGATCTCCTTCTGCTACAGATTCAGCCGTACGATGTCATCCTAGGCATCGACTGACTATTTTCTGTGTGCGCCGTCATCGACTGTTTCCAAAGAAGGGTGGTGTTCTCAGGTTTGGACGGCCAGCGTGTTACCTTCACCGGCGAGCGGAGCTGTCCGAAGGGAAACAGGAGGGAGGAACCTCTCCTCTCCTTGTTGACCGAGCTGACAGTGGAATCAGTAGATGCTGAGATGGTGGAAGTGCCAGAGATCGTCCGCGAGTTTATGGACATCTTTCCTGAGGAGGTGACGACTCTACCCCCTCGACGCGATATCGAGTTCGGGATAGACCTACAACCCGACGCTCGTCCGATCTCGATGGCTCCTTATCGGATGGCACCTTCGGAGCTACGAGAGTTGCGGATACAGATTGACGATCTGATGAAGAGGGGTTATGTCCGTCCGAGTGCGTCACCATGGGGCGCTCCAGTCTTGTTCGCAAGGAAGGCGGATGGTGGCCTCAGGTTGTGCATCGACTACAGGAGGCTGAATCAGGTAACGATCAAGAATCGCTACCCTCTTCCGAGGATAGATGATCTTTTTGACCAACTGAGGGGGGCAAGATGGTTCTCGAAGATCGACCCGCGGTCCGGATACCACCAGCTGAGGGTGAAGGATAGCGACGTCCCGAAGACGGCGTTCAGGTGCAGATATGGGCACTTCGAGTTCGTGGTCATGCCCTTTGGTGTTACGAACGCCCCGGCCGTGTTCATGGGGCTTATGAACTCCATCTTTCGGGAGTACCTGGATCGGTTTGTGGTGGTATTCATCGACGATATCCTGATCTATTCAAGGTCAGAAGAGGACCATGCAGAGCACCTGAGGACAGTTTTGGAAGTCCTCCGACAACACCAGCTCTACGGGAAGTTGTCAAAGTGCAAGTTCTGGACACGAGAAGTGCACTTCCTCGGGCACGTAGTGTCTGAGCAGGGGGTAGCAGTCGACCCATCAAAGGTTGAGGCAGTTGTTTCTTGGGCAGCACCCAAGAATGTGGCGGAAGTCCGGAGTTTCCTCGGACTGGCAGGTTACTACCGGAGATTCGTACCCAACTTCTCCCAAGTAGCAGCCCCTTTGACGGCTTTGACCAAGAAGGACCAGGTTTTCGTGTGGAGCGAGCAATGCGAGTCGTCCTTCAGCTACCTAAAAGAAAAGCTGGTTAGTGCCCCAGTGTTGAGATTACCAGAAGAAGGGATGGCCTATGAGGTATTTTGTGATGCTTCAGGACAGGGCGTGGGATGCGTGTTGATGCAGCAACAAGGGGTGATCTCTTACGGGTCCAGGCAGCTACGCCCCCATGAGCGTAACTACGCCACCCATGACCTGAAGCTTGCAGCGGTCGTTTTTGCGCTAAAGTTATGGCGGCACTACCTCATCGGGGAATGCTTTGTGGTCTTCACAGATCACAAAAGCTTAAAGTATATCTTCTCCCAGCGGGACTTGAACTTGCGACAACGGAGATGGGTGGAGTTCCTCCAGGACTACGACTTTGAAATCTCTTATACTGAGGGCAAGGGCAATGTGGTGGTCGATGCCTTGAGCAGGAGGACGTAGAAGGATGCGGTCCGAGAGTCGGCAAATGCCTGGAAGGCAATGGAGGAGTTGGCTGCCTTACACCTGGATGCGAAGATGGATAGTGGCAGAGGCTGCCTATATCAGATGATAGTGCAGTCATCTCTGTTTCGACAAGTGGAGGAGTCTCAGTGGGGAGACCCCGAGTGCGAAGTGATGCGTGATCGGGTTGACCAGGGCGATGCTCCAAGAGAATGGACAGAGGACGGTCAGCACCGGATGCTTTTCCAGAAAAGGTTGTTTGTTCCAAGAGTGATGCGTGGCAAGGTTCTCAGTGAGTTCCACAACTCACCCCTAGCGGTGCACCCAGGAGTTACCAATATGTACCAGGGGCTGAAAAGGCAGTTCTGGTGGCCCGGAGTTAAGCGAGCGGTGGCAGAATTTGTGGCTAAATGCTTAGTATGTCAGCAAGTGAAGGCTGAACACCGGGTTCCAGGCGGCCTACTGCAGCCTTTAGCTGTTCCCGAGTGGAAGTGGGACGACATCTCAATGGATTTCGTCACGGGACTACCCAAGGTCCAAGGAGGGTGCGACGCCATCTGGGTGGTGGTGGACAGGTTGACGAAATCGGCTCACTTTCTGGCAATCAGGGAGTCAAGTACTGTGGATGCTTTGGCATGAAAGTACGTGAATGAGGTGGTGCGGTTGCATGGAGTTCCGAGGTCTATAGTCTCGGATAGGGATGCACGGTTTACCTCGCGAATCTGGAGAGGATTGCAGCATGCGTTTGGCACCCAGTTACGCCTTAGCACTGCTTTCCATCCCCAGACAAATGGACAAACGGAGCGCACCATCCAGACCTTGGAGGATATGCTACGGGCATGTGTTCTGGACTCAGGAGAGTCATGGGTGCGATACTTGCCTCTAGTAGAGTTTTCCTACAATAATAGCTACCACTCTACCATCGGTATGGCCCCGTTTGAGGCTTTGTACGGGAGGCCATGCCGTTCACCTGTGTGTTGGACCGAAGTAGGAGAGGCAGGCATCCTTGGCCCGGAGGTGGTGCAGAACACGACAGAGAAGATTCAGCTCATACGAGAAAGGATGAAGGCGGCCCAGGACCGACAGAAGTCGTATGCTGATACCAGGAGAAGGCCCTTGGAGTTTGAGGTTGGGGACCACGTGTTCTTGAAGGTCTCCCCGCGGCGTGGGCAACGGAGGTTCGGCAAGGGGGGTAAGCTTTCCCCCAGATTCGTCGGACCCTTCGAAGTGTTGCGGCGGGTCGGCGAAGTGGCTTATCAGCTAGCGTTACCTCCGCCGTTGCTAAGGATACATGATGTCTTTCATGTATCCCAGCTCCGTCGTTATCTGCACGATGATTCACACGTCCTTGATTGGGGTGAACTGGACATCGAGGACGACGTAACCTTTGTGGAAAAACCAATGATGATCGAGGATCGCAAGGAGAAAGTGCTTCGTGGGCGAGCCATTCCCTTGGTTCGTGTGTTGTGGAGACGTGGCGGGCTCGAAGAGAGTACGTGGGAGAGGGAAGCACAGATGCGTGCCCAATACCCCGGGTTGTTTTGAGCTTTGTTCCTTTTGTACCTGTTGTGGTAGAACGTTTGACTTTTGGCTATGAAATGTACTAGTTTATTTCCTCTGTTGTGTGTGAAAAGCCCCGGCTAAAGGGAAGAGGGAACCCGACCCCTAATCAAGACGCATTAAGGTGGATGCGATTAAACCCGTGCGGGCGAGTCAGTGCCGCCCAAAGCGGATAATATCTTGACATGGGGGAGGGGAACTCCCCAAACCCACATGACCGGGCGGTTTGGCGTGGTATGTTGCTTGGTTCTTGACAGGGGAGTGTTTTTAGTTAGCAGGGGTTCACTCCTAAGAGGTATCTTTCGAAGATGGTTGTTCGGACCCTCTCTTTCCTTCTGGTTTGTTGTGATTCTAGAGGACGAGAATCGTTTAAGAGGTATCTGATGTGATGACCCAGACCCCCCTTGGTCCCTTCCTTTGCCAAAATCCGGATCCTTAAGGGGTGCCGATCGGTGCGACCGATCGGTGAGACCGATCGGTGCGACCGATCGGCCGAACCGGCCGACGTCACCCGGCCTTGCCAAGTTGTTCCAGTAACGCTCCTTTTTCGCAAATAGGGTTTTAAACCCTATTCTGCCTCGTTTAAAAAAAAATGTCTTAAAGACCCGAAACGCGCACAAAAGGTTTAATTAAATACTGAATCGACTCATGAGTCGGTTTAAACCACCCAACACCTTTAATGATGAGTCAAGCCGCGTGGTCAACCCACGACTTCCACGTCTTACGCGGTTCAGCGTTTTTATCTCAACCGCCCCCGGCTCTTATAAATTAAGGGTTAGGTCGTGGTTTCTCCCTTCCTCGATCGTGGCTCTTCTGGTGCATCGGGCGCGCCACGTCGTTATCCGTGAAGTTCCGCCTCCCCCCCTGACATAAGCGTTGGTCGTCTATCAGCAAGTAGGGAATTTCTCTCGTCTCTCACTTTTGTGTATCATGCGGGGTGGGCGTTATTTTGTTCCTATGGAATTGGTTGAACTGAACCTTAATGAAGATAATAAACGAAGTTCTAAAGAAAGAAGGGGAAGGGGTTGTGATCGTTGTTTATGCCTTATCTTGTGATCATCCTTTTTAGTTGTGCTGGTTTATGTTTTTCTGAAAATTGAGGCCGTTGGTGGTCGTTGTATGTGCACTGATGAATCCCCTCGTGATGTTTTAAATGGGTTGCTGAAATTGTGAACTCCTGCTGTGAAATTGGTTAATCACGTATACCCGGCTGAATAAGTTGGAAGCACCAGGATAAACCCTACTATGTTAACTCTAGGTTAGAACACACAGGTTTGAAATCACGGAGTGTGTTAAGTCTTTTAAATCTGAAATTACCCGGTGGTTGTGTGAATTTGGGGATGGGATTCCCTGTTGGTATGGTTTCGGTGGTTGTGAGTTTGAGACCGGGTGGGTACTCGTTTATATCACAAATTGGGGAGAGATCCTCTGTTGACAGAACCGGGTGTAAGTGTTTTGGTTGATCCATGCTTTTAACGCTTTCCTTGGTTATGCTTATGGTAGTTGCCCAGTAGTGCTTAAAATTAATTGAACATTTTAACTGAACGTGAAACAAGAATGGGACAAATGGTTTTTGTGGGCAAGGGTCGTGAACTGTGACTCGGACGCAGTGGTGTTGTGTTCTGTAGGTTGGCTAGGAAAACCTAAGCTTTGGGTGAGTGTTTGTTACCTATATCTATACTTGTAGCTTTGTGTTTCTTATTCGCGCCCCACCCAAGTTGAGCACTCAGTGCCGAACACCCCCATTTATGGGGGAAGGGTGTTTTTCCCAACACTATCCTTAGTGGCTGGTTATTAGCTCCTTTTCTGCTCCCTTTTCCGGATAGCCCAAGTATCTTCGGGCAGGCTATGATGGCCTGAGGTCCATTATTAGCCCAAGAACCTTCGGGCAGGGTAGTACTGTGGTTGACCAGGTGTGTGCGGCAGGTGGTTTCCCAAGTGTCTTCGGGATGAGGCTCAGGTGTGTGCGGGCGGGATTTTGGCAGTGGGACTGCGTGTGGTTGTGGCCCAGGTGTGTGCGGGCGGGTGTGGCAGTGGGACTGCGGTGAGAATGGCGGGATTGGTCCGATGCGTAGGATGTCTCAATAACCAGTGGGAAAGTGGCGCGGGGTACGCAAACATCGATGTGCTCTGATTATATATATTACTTGACTTGCGTTATTTGGGGAGCCTGCCTTAGTGAGGCCTGGGGTGGTTAGTTTACCTTGAATAGGCGTTTGGTTTGCTCCTTTCTCACAGGACTTTAGCACGTTCCCCCACTTGTGCACGAGAGTCTTGGTTTTCCCTACTGAGTGTACTTGTATGCTCACCCTACGTTTACTTTCAGGTTTCCAGGAGGACTACCAGGGCTGTGCGGGACCCTACTAGTCGAACAGTTGGAGTTGTTGCTGTTGTCGTACCTTTGTTTTCTTTTGGTATTGTACTTTGAGCCTCTTTTTGTACTTGCACCTTGTTGTAAACTGTTTAAACATGCATGGGGGCTTTGTTTGGGATTATTTATTTACACCTGTTTCTTTCCCTTTCTGGGTGGTTGACTTATCCTATTTCCCGATCCTAAATAATAAAAAGGGTAATGCCTCCCATATTTGTGAAAACTCATACCCTTGGTGCTAGTCGCCACCCCGGGGCCTACTGGAGGCGGGACTCGGGGGTCATTATCTCTCCTACAACTTAAAGAAGGAAGGGCCTGGCAATCTGCTGACCCTTCCCTCCTTTTGGTGAAGGCGGGTCGTGACAATGCAGGTATTCTCTCCAACTACCGTCCCTATGGTGGATCCTCAGCCATCACTGTTGCTGATGGGTCCACTCTCCCCATAGCCGGCTTTGGCACCTATTCCCTCACCTCCTCCCTTAGCTATCATCGGTGGCTCATGTTCCCCGCAGTCCATTTAACCTACTTTCCATCAGCAAGCTGACCAGGGATCTCAATTGTAATGCTATCTTTACCTCGTCTTCTGTTTTGTTTCAGGAGCGGACGACGAACCGAGAACTTGGTAGAGGCCAGCTTCGGGATGGGGTGTACATGTTCGATGGCCCGACTTCCATCGCCTGCGCGTCTGTCCTTGATCGTGCCGTAGACCTCCATTCTCGGTTGGGCCACCCCTCTGCCTCAGCACTTCATCAGCTCTATCCCGATATTAGTCCCCGTTTATCTTTTCCTTGTGAGTCGTGTCGTTTTGCGAAACACCATCGCACATCATATTCTCCTTGAGTTGACACACGGGCCGCCAAACCCTTTGATCTGGTTCATTCCGATGTATGGGGTCCCTATGCCACCTCGAGTCAATCTGGGTATAAATATTACATTTCTTTCATTGATGATTATTCCCGTATGACATGGCTTTACCTTCTTCGAGATCGGACAGAGGTTCTCTCCACCTTTCAGACATTTTTCCATGAGATACAGACACCGTTTTCTATCCCTGTGAAATGTCTCCGATCTGACAATGGGTGAGAATACTTATCCACTCACTTTCAGCAGTTTCTGCGGGCCCATGGCATCATCCACCAGACCTCCTGTCCTGATACCCCTCAGCAAAATGGGGTGGCCGAGCGGAAACACCGGCATATCTTGGAAACTGCTCGTGCCCTCCTCTTCCACCGCCAGGTACCTCTTCTCTTCTGGGGGGATGCCATCCTCACTGCTACTTACCTTCTCAATCGTCTTCCCCCCTCCATCCTTCAGGGGGAGACTCCTTTTCATACCCTGTTCCCCTCTCTTCCTCCTCACTCTCTTCCACTCCGCGTCTTCGAATGTCTCTGTTATGTCCGGAACACTCGCCCCAATCTCTCCAAACTTTCTCCCAAATCCCTTCGATGTATTTTTCTCGGGTATTCCCGCACTTAGCGCGGGTACCGATGCTTCTCTCCAAACCTCCGCCGGTATATCACCTCTGCTGACGTATCGTTTGTTGAGAGCTCTCCTTTCACTCTCCCCTCTCCTTATCCCGACACTACCATCGATGACTGTTTTCCGCTCATGGTTCACCCGCCTCTGGTGTCTGCTCCGACCGGTCATCTCTTTGGACAGACCTACTCTTGTCGTCCTTCCGCTGTACCTCCCATCCAGGCCGAGGAAACCATTGTTCCCGCTTCGTCCGATGCTCCTGTCATACCTCCTGAGGACGTGCCGATTGCGCTCCGGAAAGGTACTCGCTCGTGTCAGACTACTCTTCTCTTTGTATCTTCATACAGGGGTCTGTCAGCTCTGGAGACCGTGTTGATTCCTCGAACAGTAGGTGAAGCCAAATCTCACCCCGGGTGGCTGGCCGCAATGAGGGAAGAATTGCAAGCTCTGGATGACAACCATACATAGGATCTTGTTCCACTTCCGGCGGGCAAACAGGCGGTCGGCCGTAAATGGATTTTCATGATCCGTCTCAATCCCGATGGCTCTCTTTGCCGCCTCAAAGCCCGGCTTGTCGCAAAGGGATTTGCTCAGACTTATGACATCGACTACTTTGAGACCTTCTCTCCAGTCGCAAAGGTGGCCTCTGTCCGCCTATTCATCTCTCTGGCTGCTCATCATCACTGGCCGCTTCATCAACTGGATGTTAAGAATGCTTTTCTCCATGGCTTTCTTGACGAAGAAGTCTACCTGCAGCAGCCCCCTGGTTTTTCTGCCTCTGGTGCCGACTCCCATGTCTGCCGTCTTCGTCGCTCCCTCTACGGCCTCAAACAGTCTCCTCGAGCATGGTTTGGCCGCTTCAGCACTGTCGTCACAGCCTTTGGCCTCTCTCGGAGTATGAAAGATCACACAGTCTCCTTCCATACGATGACGCACGGCTGTATCTTGCTTGTGGTTTATGTTGATGACATCATCATCACAGGGAGAGACTCCAGAGGCATCGCCAGGCTCAAGACGCATCTTCACTAGCACTTTCACACCAAAGATCTTGGTCCCCTCACCTACTTCCTTGGCATCGAGGTCTCTCGGACTGCGGACACTATCTCTCTCTGCCAACGCAAGTATGCTTTTGATATCTTGCAGGATGTCGGGTTGAGCACCGCCACCGCCGTGGACACTCCACTTGAGCCTGGGGAACACTCCCTTCATTCCGACTCGGACCCATTTCCTCATCCTGAGAGCTATCGACGCTTGGTCGGTAAATTCAACTACCTCACCATGACGCGTCCCGACATTGCCTGTACCGTTGGCAAAGTCAGCCAGTTCATGGAGCATCCCACCAGATCTCAGTGGGATGTTGTCCTCCGCATTGCCAAATACATCAAGAAAGACCCTGCACGTGGCCTTCAGTACTCACATCATGCTCACATGAATGTTGAGGCCTTCTGTGATGCGGACTATGCCAGTTGCCTCGCTACCCGCAAGTCTACTTCGGGTTTCGCCGTGTTCTTCGCCGGTAATCTCATCTCTTGGCGCAGCAAGAAGCAGACTGTCGTCTCCCGATCGAGTGTCGAGGCCGAGTATCGAGCCATGGCCACAGTCACTACTGAGATCCTCTGGTTTCGTCATCTTCTCCATGAGCTCGGTTTCCCAGCATCGACTCCTGCTCATATCTGGTGTGACAATCAGGCCGCCACGAAGATTACCTCGAATCCCGTCTTCCATGAACGGACAAAGCATATCGAGGTGGACTGTCACTTTCTCCGTCACTATCTAGAGCAGCACCATATCGGTTTCAGCCATATCCCGACGACAGATCAGCTTGCCGATCTCTTCACCAAAGGTCTCCCAGGAGCTCGCCTTGAGTCTCTCACTACCAGGCTGGGTATTCACAGCCTCCATGACCCAGCTTGAGGGGGAGTATGAGATGATTTTGTGTCTTGTCATCTTTTTTTTGTCTTTGTGGGACTCTATCCAATCTGGGCATGTTCAGCTTGAGGGGGAGTGTTGGACCCCATTTAAGTTTAAATGGGTATTTCTGAGTCCCACATCGGACTTACCCTCCTTGTAATTAGATTTACTCATCTATAAGAGTATCCCCACCTCACATTGAGGGAAGGGGAATTCACCATCTACACAATTGTTTCAAATAAAAAAATATTATAATATTAAATTGTATCTTTGATTTTTAATTAAATATGTATATTTATTATAAATAAATATATTTAAAAAAAATTGATATAATTATATAAACATGCTTTCATAAATATATATATTTATAAAATATTATATATATATATATATTAATATATTAAATATATTTATATATAAATATTTAATTCTAAATACACAAATATTTCTTTAAAAAAATATTTATATAATTATAAATTTATATCTATAAATATCTTTATATGATATTATATATATATATAACAAAATTAAATTTGAAATCATTATATGATTATTGATCTGGGCGGGTTCGGGTAATATTTTTAAAAAATATAATTTTTCAATACTCAATTATTTCAAATAAAAAATATTATATTTTTAAATTGTATCTTTTATTTTTATATCATGTCAATTATATAAATATTTAATTTTGAAATATATATTAGCAATGATTTTTTTTATATCATGTCAATTATATAAATAGTAATTTTGATTTTAATCAATCATTATATTTTATGTCACAGAAATCAAGTAAACATTAATTCAAATATATTAATTCAAATTAATTAATAATTAAAAATTAATAATTCAAAATAATTATTGTTTCAAAATGATTAATTCAAAATAAATACTAATTCAAAATAAATATTAATTCAAAAATATTAATTCATAATAATTATTAATTCAAAATTATTTTTAAATTATGTATATAAATTATATATATAAATTATTAATTTAAGATGATCAAAATTATCCATAATCAAAATTATTTATAATTGTTTGTTATTATTACTTATAAATTACGTTGAAGTTATAAAAACAATTATTTATAAATCACATTTAACAAAATATTATGCACATGAAAATATTTTTATTAATAAAATAAAATTTGAAGAGGATAATATAGGAAGTTTCAAATTTATAACACCCAGCAGGTTGGTTTCCTTCCAAATCACCTCAATTTTGGGGTGATTTGAAACCTGCAGTGAGGGGTGAGACTTTTCTCTCCGTTTCTTCTGGTTTCTCCTCCCCTGATTTCTCCCTCGGTCGCTTTGGTCTCACCAAACAAGGGAAATCAGTTTCACTTCCCCAAATCATTTCTTTTCCTCTCAAAACTCGCCCGCATTGCGTCCTAGCAAGCTCCCCAAATCATTTCTTTTCCTCTCACTTCCCCAAATCATTTCTCCCTCAGCATTGCGTCCTAGCAAGCTCCAACCCCATGGGTTAACATCATTTATTCAATAATTTATTATTAACATTATTACTTTCCCATATTCTCAGGCATTCTAGAAAAACATTCTAAGCTACTAAACACAGGGGGCTCAACACGGTGAGTAGATGAACTACCCATCGGGTCTTTGCCGCCTATAGCAAGAGCATAGACCCATCTTTCCTCAGGAAGCTAAACACGGAAAACACGTGGCATACCCTGCGCGTCTTCGCTCCTTTTGGAAGGAGGGTTAGCAAACCAGCTGCCTTGAGCAATGGGAAAGTAAGGAAGATAAACAAACAAGAAACAACAAGCATCCAAACATTCACATCCAACTCGTTCCATCATCTCTGGTGTCCTCCCCGACACCCACATGCATAAACCGATGCATCTCGCCACTCTAGGCGTCAACTGCTACCACAACTAATGGGCCTCTCTGCCCCCACATATCACAACAGCCATCCAAACTCACATCTCAACACAAGAAGCAGGAAAACAACATCATATCAACTGGGCTCTTGGCCCTTAAACAAGGCATTCTGACTTCATACATAATGAGTTCTCACAGCTCCAAGCATAAGGCTCTTGGCCTTTACAAATAAGAGGGTAGCTCAGAACCCTACGAGGCATTATCTTTTTATCAAACAACCATTTATTTAATCCAACTGGAATTAACCGATTTATTATTTGTAGGTTCCAACTATGGGTAACATAAACAACAAGCTATCATAGCTATCAAAAATTGATTAAACATGCTTACAACATCAATTTGTTTAACATCAAATTACAACAACAATCGGATTCATTTACATGCCTCTTTATTTTCATCCAAACAATTATCAATTAATTCTGGCTTTACGTTCTTTACTATTTTCCATCAAGAACGAAAAGCTAAACAAAGCAAGCATAGATATCACATTATCTAGCAAAATAAGAGGCAATAACATACGATCGATATCAATTTATTTATCCGGTTCAAATATTTATTATGTCAATTCCATTGTGATCCAGTGGGCTAAAACATGCTAACTCTACAGTTGCACATAAAAGAAAAGAGAAGCAACGAATCTCCTACCTCAAAAGGTTCTTAACGTTCTTTATACGAGAATGATCCACACAACGGATCTCGATCGTGTTGGGTCGGAAAAAACAACGGAATGATGGCAAGAGGGGGGTGAATTGCCTTTTTAAAAAATTGATTAAGAAATTTAAAAATCAAAGTTAAGATGCAGCGGAAAGTAAAGAGGCAAGACACAAGAACTTGATAACGGAGTTCGGCCAAAACCCGGCCTACGTCTCCGCTCCCAACTCAACCGTTGAGAGATTCCTACCGCTTGCTTTTCAATGGTTTTAGCAAGAAACCCACTAGGCTTTAAGGTAGCACTAGGACCTATTACAGCTTGCTTTTATTGGTTTAGCAAGAACCCACTTGCTTTTAATGGTTTAGCAAGAACCCACTAGTCTTTTTACAGGTGAAGACTAGCTCACCGAGACACAAGCCTTTTAAAGGAAAAGCTTGAGAAAACCTCTTCACACCTTAGTGGTGGTGTGAGAACCCAAAGAAGGGGAGATGAGAAAAGAGTTGGGGTTTGTAGGCACAAACCCAATTTTAAAGCTCAAAAAGAGATAAACAATAAAACCCGTAATGGAGAAGCCTTGGGCGCCTTTGATTGATTGATGATGTTTGAGGGCCGCTTCCAAGCTTCTATGGAGGTGCTCTTGGATGTGGAAGTTGTTGGAGCACTTTGGGTTCCCTTGGAACAATCCGTCGGAGCTTCGCCAAAGATGTAAAAATGTGTCCGGTGGCTTGTATGTTATTCCGGGGCTTCCTAGGCCTTTATTTATAGGCTAGGAACCTTCAAGTATCCGTTGGAGGGCTTTGGAGCCGTTGGAAAAGGCCTCGGAGCCGTTGGGAGGCTTTTGGAGTTGACTGGTCAAAGCCAACGGCTAGTTTGACCAGTGCTACCGGCTGGCCGGTACAGCTCCACCGGCTGGCCGGTGCCTTGGCAGTGGAGGAGAAGTCTGGTCCAGGGGCCACCGGTCGACCGGTACATCTCCACCGGCTGGCCGGTGCCTTGGTAGAGAAGAAGAGTCTTGATCCAGGCTCCACCGGTCGACCGGTGAGGAGCCACCGGCTGGCCGGTGGAAAGACAGTAGATTGCACTATTTGGGCTGGATGCCACAGGTCGACCGGTGGCAGAGCCACCGGTCGACCGGTGGTGAGGCAGTGGCTCAGCCTTGAGTCAGGGTTCCACCGGCTGGCCGGTGGTCAAGCCACCGGCTGACCGGTGGACTGAATTTCAGTCCACTTGAAGTCCATTCTTGGGCCAACTTCTTGGCAACCTTGTGCCTATCATCCACAACACTTAAACACAATGTTAAACACATATTAAAGTGATTGTGATCATGAAAATCAAAGAGTGTGGGGTACAACAATCTCCCCCTATTTTGATGATCACAATCACTTATCAAGCAATGTAAAAACTTAAATGAAATGCATGCCTAAATGATAAATTGAAAATAAATACTAAGCGTGATAAAAAAGATTCTCCCCCAATCAATCAAGAAATTTCTCCCCCTTTGTGATTATCAAAATAGCACGGGGCATAAAACTTGATTGAGGGAACACTTTGAAAAACAAAAAGAGATTTGAAAATCAATTGAGATTTTTGAAATTGAAATGAAAATTTGAATATCAGTTTGAATTGAAAGTTTTGAATCAAAAACCAATTGAAAGAGATTTTTGAATTAAAAATTCGAATTGAATATTTTGAAATGAAAAATTTGATACCAAGTGTTGAAATTGAAAGATTGAAAAAAAAAAAATTTGAAATTTAAAAGCTTAATTTTGAAAGAAAATTTTTAATTCACAAAAAGGCTTAAAAGAACCTAACTCCCCCTAAATAAAAACAACTAATCACCGGGGAGCGGTTTTTGAAACCGTGACAAATTTTGGTCCCGTGAGACTCGCCAAAAGGGATTTTTCAATCCAAATTTGTTTCATGGCGGGTCTTCTCCTATAAAACTCATCGGAAAAGAAAATACTTTTGGGTTGACCATACCGGGCGTTTTTACAATTACATTCATAAATTAGGTGCCCGGTTTTCTTGCAATAATTACAAAATTTATAATCGGAGCTCCCCCTTACAAAAACAGTTTGAGCATGGGAGGAGGAAGCTCGGTTGGTATATCCTAACCCTTGGGTGGTTCTAGATATACGTTGGGAACCAAGCAAATTGTTCAAATTTTGTTCCCCTTGGGTGAACTTAGCAAGGGTCTCCCTAAGGTCTTTGATGGTTGATTCCATGGAATCAACATTTGGAAAATTTTGGATTTTAAGGGACATCTCCTCCTTCTCTTTGAGAAGTTGTTCTTTTTCGGAGGAGAGTTTTTTGAAATTCTTTTTCAACGCGACAAATTTAGAAGAGAGTTCATGAAAACCTTTTTCCAATTGATCTCTAGCAAATGAGAGTTCTTCATAAGAAAGATGATTTAAAGAATTGGAATTTGAAGAGCAAGAGGAGGAGTCGGAAGATGTTACCTCATGGAATGCCATTAGGCATTTTGTACCGTTGTCGCTTGAAGAGGAGGAGGAGGAGGATGAGGAGGTGTCACTCCATGTCGCCTTGAGGACCTTTTTCTTTCCTTTCTCCTTTGGCGTGGCCCGTTTCTTGTTGAGTGGGCAATCGGGCTTGTAATGGCCCTTTTCGCCGCACCCGTAGCATTTCACCTTGGGCTCGGATCTTGCGGTGGGTTCTTGCTTTCGATGCTTGCGGGATTTCTTCTTCTTCTTGTGCTTCTTCATGAATTTTTGCATTTGGCGGGCGAGATTCTCCATTTCCGAGTCGCCGCTTGAAGAAGATGAAGATGAGGAAGATGAGGATGAGGAGGAGCTTACTTCCTTTTGTACCTTGAAGGCAATATTCTTTGGTGTCTTGATTGGTGTGCCTTCCTTTTGTGCTTGCCTCCTCATGGTGATCTCGTACGTCATTAGAGATCCGATGAGCTCCTCTACCGGCATATTTTTGACGTCCTTTGCTTCTTGGATCGCCGTCACCTTTGGTGCCCATGAGCTCGGAAGGACCCATAAGATCTTCTTCACCATAGTTTCAGCTGAAACATCATCACCAAGGGATTTCCTTCCATTGCAAATGTCAGTGAAGCGTGTAAACATATCGGTAATAGATTCGGAAGAATGCATAGTAAAGCTTTCAAAATCTTGTCTATACATGTCTAACCGAGTGTCCTTAACTTTGTTAGTGCCCTCATGAGTTACTTCTAAAAGTTTCCAAATTTCATGTGAGGAGGTGCAAGTAGACACTCGATTGAATTCATTTCTATCTAACCCGCAATGAAGAGCGTTCATGGCTTTGCCATCAAGCTCAAAATTCTTTATATCGGCGGGGGTCCATTTGGATTCGTCGGGAGTAGAAAGAGTGTAACCATGCATGACAATTTTATATATGGGATAACCTATGCTTCTAAGGAAAGTAGTCATGCGGGTTTTCCAATAATTGTAGTCGGTCCCATCAAAAAATGGAGCCCGACCCAAAGAGTAGCCCTCGGGGGCGAAAGAGGTTGATGCCATCTTAATGGATCTTTGAATTTGAAACCTTTTAAGGTATTACTCAAATTATCCCTCTGATACCAATTGTTGGGTCGGAAAAAACAACGGAATGATGGCAAGAGGGGGGTGAATTGCCTTTTTAAAAAATTGATTAAGAAATTTAAAAATCAAAGTTAAGATGCAGCGGAAAGTAAAGAGGCAAGACACAAGAACTTGATAACGGAGTTCGGCCAAAACCCGGCCTACGTCTCCGCTCCCAACTCAACCGTTGAGAGATTCCTACCGCTTGCTTTTCAATGGTTTTAGCAAGAAACCCACTAGGCTTTAAGGTAGCACTAGGACCTATTACAGCTTGCTTTTATTGGTTTAGCAAGAACCCACTTGCTTTTAATGGTTTAGCAAGAACCCACTAGTCTTTTTACAGGTGAAGACTAGCTCACCGAGACACAAGCCTTTTAAAGGAAAAGCTTGAGAAAACCTCTTCACACCTTAGTGGTGGTGTGAGAACCCAAAGAAGGGGAGATGAGAAAAGAGTTGGGGTTTGTAGGCACAAACCCAATTTTAAAGCTCAAAAAGAGATAAACAATAAAACCCGTAATGGAGAAGCCTTGGGCGCCTTTGATTGATTGATGATGTTTGAGGGCCGCTTCCAAGCTTCTATGGAGGTGCTCTTGGATGTGGAAGTTGTTGGAGCACTTTGGGTTCCCTTGGAACAATCCGTCGGAGCTTCGCCAAAGATGTAAAAATGTGTCCGGTGGCTTGTATGTTATTCCGGGGCTTCCTAGGCCTTTATTTATAGGCTAGGAACCTTCAAGTATCCGTTGGAGGGCTTTGGAGCCGTTGGAAAAGGCCTCGGAGCCGTTGGGAGGCTTTTGGAGTTGACTGGTCAAAGCCAACGGCTAGTTTGACCAGTGCTACCGGCTGGCCGGTACAGCTCCACCGGCTGGCCGGTGCCTTGGCAGTGGAGGAGAAGTCTGGTCCAGGGGCCACCGGTCGACCGGTACATCTCCACCGGCTGGCCGGTGCCTTGGTAGAGAAGAAGAGTCTTGATCCAGGCTCCACCGGTCGACCGGTGAGGAGCCACCGGCTGGCCGGTGGAAAGACAGTAGATTGCACTATTTGGGCTGGATGCCACAGGTCGACCGGTGGCAGAGCCACCGGTCGACCGGTGGTGAGGCAGTGGCTCAGCCTTGAGTCAGGGTTCCACCGGCTGGCCGGTGGTCAAGCCACCGGCTGACCGGTGGACTGAATTTCAGTCCACTTGAAGTCCATTCTTGGGCCAACTTCTTGGCAACCTTGTGCCTATCATCCACAACACTTAAACACAATGTTAAACACATATTAAAGTGATTGTGATCATGAAAATCAAAGAGTGTGGGGTACAACAGATCGCCTCCTTCTGTGACAACTGCATCCACCCGAGGATGTCGCGGCACGACCGCACCAACTAAAACCCAAGAAACTCCATTAGAATTATGGAGATCACATGCCATAATATTTCAAGGAGAAACAGGAGAAGATGAACCACAAAGAACGACGATAAATCATACCTTATATCGAAGATTGATGGATACTGCTTGGTTGCACCAAAACAGGGGGTGCACTTGCAGAAAGAAGAACATCGAGGGAAACCAATCCACGAGGAAATGTTGATTGCCCGACTCCTACGGGAAGGAAGGAAAGGTTCGAGCGTCTCGCACTAGAGAACAAGGAGGAAGAATAAGGGAGGAAGATATCTTGTCCCTTTAGAAGATTTAACGGAGCAGCGGTTTAAGATATGTTGGATTTTCCATTAAAAGCGGATCGCACTAAACCATGCGGTTTGACCAAGTAAAGGCATCCCGAGCCTTAGAAAAATTAATATAGGAGTTATGGGCTTTTAATCGGCCTTAAATCCCTTAAAACAAGGCCTTGAATGCGTTTTACGTTAAATAAAACATTAAATCGGCAAAACTGAAAAATCTGGAAATTTGGCAAAAGAAATATGAAACAGTTCTGGAAACACTTTAGACTCACCGGTTTGGAAACACTGTAGACTCACTGATCTGGAAACACTGTAGACTCACCGTTTTTGTGACACCGTGACATTGTAGACTCACCGTTTCTATGACACCGTGACACTGTAGACTCACCGTTTCTGTGACACTGTGACACTGTAGATCTCTCATTTCCGTGACATCGTGACACTGTTCATAAAACTGGAAACACTGTTCACAGAACTAGAAATTTGGTAAAGTGTTGGGGATGAGCCTCCTTGACCTCCCAGAACACCTCAACCACCAGATTTCAGCTTGGGAATGGACCAGAGAGGTCCGGGCCATTACAAATCTGATGGATCATCTTGAAGTTGTGGACATGTGTCGGTTGGATGAGCTGGTGAGCTGCAGATTCCAAAAAAAATTATAGGTCCAGGAAACAAAGATTGTGGAAAAGATGAGGTTGGGGCTTTGGCAGCCACAATTAGTTGACGCACAAGACCTATAAGTTCACTCGTCCACTCGGTCATCTTGTTGGATTCTATGGATTGATTCTCTTGGACTTGTTTGACTTGATCATGCGCTCGAGTATGGAATTGTTGCGCATTTGCAGCCATGTTTCTTATGAGTTCTCGTGCAACTGCAGGAGTTTTGTCAACAAGAGCACCGTCACTTGCGACATCAATTAGAGTTCGCTTCATAGCCAGTAACCCCTCATGGAAGTACTGAATCAAGAGTTAGTCAGAGATTTGATGGTGTGAGAAAGTTGCCACAAGCTTTTTGAATATTTCTCAGTACTCGTGGAGTGATTCATTGGGGAATTGACGAATACTACTTATTTCCTTTTGGATAGAAGCGATTCGAGAAGCAGGGAAGAATTTCTCTAAGAAGAGTCGGTTCATGTCATTCCATGTGTTTATGGAAACAGGAGCGAGGTAATAGAGCCATGACTTGGCGGAGTCAGTTAGGGAGAAAGAGAATGTTCGAAGTTTGATTTGTTCTTCCGAAACCCCTTGAGGCTTCATGGTAGAACACACCACTTGGAGCTCTTTGAGGTGAAGATGTGGATCATCACCGGTTAGCCTGTGGAAATGAGGTAGAAGATGGATCAAATCCGATTTGAGTTCGAAATCAGCCTCAATATTTAGATATTGAATACCAAGGGGTTGATAATTTATATCAGGGGCAGCGAGTTCTTTTAAGGTTTGTTTCCTAGGGTTGGCCATATCTAGAACAATTGGATGGACAATGAATGAATCTTGATTGATTTGATTATCTCTAACGTTCCTCCTCAGTCGACGAAGAGTTCGCTCAATTTTCAGGTCAAACAAATCCGATGGATTGTTTGAGAGGCTATGGAAGATTCAGAGAAATTTGGAAAGGATGAGAAAGACGAGTTTTTTTTGTGTGTTTTTTTCGGTTTTTTTTGGGTTTATTTTTGTTCTGTTTTTTTACAAAAATAAAAAACTATCGGCTGCGAATTGCACCATTCTCGGCAACAACGCTATTTGAAGTGCGGTCGATTGTCGCCTATTGACCGTTCAAAGATTCGGTGCTCTGCTAATGTGTATAGCGACACTCGAGTTAAATCATCGTCGATGATGCTTTTTCATAATCGATTGTTTTTTTATTTATCTTTTGAATGAGGGGTTTGTTTGCAGTGCTTAATTAAATTGATTGGTGGATGTAGTTTGATTTAATAATTTGATAAATATTGGGGTGAATTCATTATTGGGGATTTAAGCTTATGATATCCTTGAGTTTTGCGTGATATTGCATTAAATTAAAAATCACTTCACAAGACAGTTTTGATCAAAATTCTCAAGTGTTGAGGCTTTAATTCAAACTTTAACTTAACTAAGGTTTTAATCTCAGTCAATACTTGTTTATGGTAGTGTATTTATATTTCCAATAATTCATGGAATCAACACGTTAAACAAAACATGTCATTAATTCATGACATTTTAAGTTTAACATACACAATGTTAACCTAAAGAATATTTAACGAGCAAAAGCTCCCAATCACTTGACATCCCCAAATTATGACTCACCCCAATGATGATTTACTCGGCCATTGAGATGGTTATTAATCTGGTTTATGATGTTTATGATGATGAGTTATAAAGAGAAGAAAAAGAGCGGGATAAGAAAAAAGTTGTGCGTCGAACACACACATGAACGGTGAAGAGAGTTAAAAATGCACTTTTGATTGAATAAGAAAGCGACGGAAGGGAATGGTTTTCAATGTGATTTAAACAACTTTAAGAACATTAATATGACACAACAGAGGGTGGATGATTATAAGAGAAGATGAAGATGAAACATGCATTAAAAATCAAATGAAATTGAAAACAACTGATGTGATTGCAATTGAAAACAATCGAAGTACATGAAAATAAAGCACGGATGAAAGGTCTTTCAAGTAGAAACTTGAGTTTGGTTGGTCCTCCCAAGCCTTTGACATAGCTTTCGTCGTGCCAATGTATCCTCCTTTGTACTGAAGTGTCAAACTCTTGCAAAGAGAAGAGGGGAGTGTATTTATAGTTCAAGGTGGTGGACTGTTTGCATTCAAAAAATGTCCTTCAAATTGGCTCGACCATTTGACCTTTCAAACAGTCGAATCTGGAGAAATTTTCTTCAGAGTTGTAGATATGGATGTGGATAGTTCATCCTGCAAATTCGGCGGCTATTGGACTTTTGTAGCCAAAATTATGGCTATTTTTCCAAACCATGTGCCGCTATCCAGTTTTGAGTTGAGTTTTTCCATGGTCTAAATGTGAATGCATTTATGTCTATTAAGATGCCCTCAAATCAGAACCATTTTTTCTACAAAGTGGGACGCCTACATCTTGATTTTCTTCCCACAAAATTTCAACTCAATTGGACGATTGGATTGAGAGGAAAATCAAGAATGGTGGGCTGTTTTCAAACCCCATACAAAATTGTGGGTTGGACATTCATGTATCAATTGGGCCCCTTGTTGGTTGAGTTGGCCCTTAAATTTTTTATCCAATATGTGATATGATATCCTCGAACATATTGTGGAGTTTCATCAAATTTGGGCTTCTAGATTGAGTCCAGAAATTCAATCATTATGAAAGGTCCAGTTTTCATCACATATTTGGTGGGTCTTATTGTGTGGTCCATATGACCCTTCAAATGGCTGAATCAGCCAATGCTCCAGTTGAATAATTTGTTGGAATTTGAATCAGGAGCACTACCAAAGAAGAATCACAGAATTTATACCAGTATTTTGAAAGATATGATTCAAATATTAAACTGCAGTTTAATTAAACGAATTCAAACAATGCTCTTTATATATGTTTATGATCAAAACATGAACATTGAATGAATATGTAATATCAAAGAACAAGAAAGCAAGGCTGAATAAACCTCCTACAGTGTCAGGTTCATAACTAGAACCGAGCTCGAATGGTGTTCTGGCTGTTGTTGAAACCTCCATGCAAGGCCGTCGCGCTACGAGGATCGGCAGTCTCCACCATTCTCCGTCGAAACCCTAAACCAGGAACGAAAGAAGTAGATCCCGACGATTTCAACGGACCGCAGGAACAACTCGGACAAGATCTCTTTTGTAGACAACAATTGAATCTTCTCGGTTCAGGGAAAACCTGAAATTCCCTAGGCGTTCTCTCTTCTCTCAAATGGATGAAGAACCAAAGTGAAACCCTTGCAATCCTATGAGAATCGAAGGGGGGCGTGGGCGCAATTGAGGTAGGCAAGCGTTAGTAGAGAAGGCGGCGACTGCAGGTTGCCACACACATGGATGATCCAAATGTAACCAGTCATTCGAATACAACCGCATAATAGTTGGGAAAAGACACACGACGCCCTGCAATTGAATAACAGCCAAGGACGCAGATCCGTCCACAAACGAGGGACAAAAGAAACACATCGAGAAAACACAACCGGGCATAGCGTGGGTCGTTGAATCAAAATGATCAATGGTCCTCAAGAGCGAAGCCGGGATCGCTCTGCTACAATAAAGAAAACCGAAAATTGCAAATATTGAATTCACAGAATATTGCATGTGAAAATGTCCACGTAAATGCATGCAAACTGCGGCACAATGACACATTCTTCATAAGGGAAGACCGTCTGGCTAACTTCTTTTAACAATCCTTGTTTCCTAAGCTCATTCATCCCTTTAGCACCAACATGCCCTAATCATCTATGCCACAACATAGTGTCGCCGGGCATAGGAGCAAGAGTAGCATTAAGTTGTTGCAAGTTTGTCCTTCCATCTAAAACATACAATCCATTGATGAAAGTTCTTTTCATAGTGATGAGAGATCCCTTGGCTATACTAAGACTCCCGGATTCATACTTAAAACTATACCCCTTTTGGTCTTACACACCTAGGGAAATAAGGTTTCTCTTTAATTCACGCACCCATCTCACCTCTTCTAAAGTTTTCATCGACCCATCATGTAATTCTAGAGAAACAGAACCTTTACCCATGATTTGACAACTTTTATTATTTCCCAAGTAAACCTCACCACTCTCCATCTCACTTAAGTCGGTGAAGTACTCTCGTATGAGACACATGAAATGAACATCCTGAATCCAATACTCATTCTTCACTCATGGCATTAGAACTTACGTTTAGAACATCAGCAGTATCAAAGTCTTGTTTAGCTGACGACGAATGGTCATTATTATTCTTGGAATTGTTCCTTTCAGGACAATTCCTTCTAACATGGCCTTGTAGTTTACAGTGGAAGCACTTGATTTGTTTACCCCTAGACCCTAACTGACTCCTTGAATTACTTTTACCTCTACTTTTCCCTCTATGCTATGGTCTACATCTTACGTTAAGCCCCTCAGATTCTTATTTGACAGAACCAGGGTAGTTTTTTTGAATTTCTTTAGTGAGTAAGGCGGATTTAACTTCTTCTAAATTCAGGGAATCCCTACCGTACTGTTGGTGTCGGGGCACGTAGCGGAAGCCCGAAAAATCAAGAATTTAAAATTTTAATGTTGTGATCGATGTTGTGACGTCATCAGCGGCATTAACGTTGCCTGGTTACAAACCCGATGATCTTTGTGCGAATTTAGCACAAAATTAAAACGAAGAAATACCTCGTCCGATTTGAAGACGCGTTCAACCAACGTTTGTCGTCGGCGATCGTTGTTCGAAGGAACCAAAACCGGAACCCTATAGATCGTCCACACATGCTTCAAAAGCATGCTCGAACGTCGATCTTCGATAACTGGGTGCTGGCGCGAAGAACCAAAGCAGTATTCGACGTCGACACGATTGCAGGAGGGGAGAGAGATAATAACCTCCCGAGTCTCGCCTCCAGTAGGCTCCGGGTTGGCGACTAGCACTAAGGGTGTACAAATCTCACAATATTGGAGGCATTACCCTTTATAATGTAAACAAGATCTGGAGATAAAATAAATCATCAACAACTCCAAGACATAATATAAAAGAGAAAGCCAAAAAACCATTCCACATGCATGCAAAAAAATATAACTGATACAAATACAATAAAAGTATCCGAAGTAAATACCCAAAAGAAAAGTTAAGGCAGAGACACAACAGTTGTCCAAAGGTTCGAGCTAGTAACGCCCAACACGGTCTACAAAATTCTCGCAAAAACCTGAAAGCAGTTTTATATACGTAGCATGAGAATACAAGTATACTCAGTAGGAAAACCAAAGACTCTCATGCACATGCGAAAGAAGCATACTAATGCTCCTGTGAGAAAACAATATAACCGAACAACACCTAAACAGGTATACTAACCATCTCAACCTCACCAAGGCACGCTCACCATGTAACGCAAGCCAAGTAATATAATATAAAGTAAAACACATCGACGATAGGGTACCTCACACCATCTCCCATTGGTAGGCCGCTCTTGCCCAACGTCGTGCGTCCTAGCGCTCCCATCCTTTCCGTATACGACAACACATCCCGTCCGCACACACCTGAGCCTCACAATACATCACGCCCACACACACCTGGGTCTCACAACACATCGCATCATATCTCATCCTGAAGACATTTGAGACAGCACAAACCACCTTGCCCGCAAACACCTGGGCTATCACATCTCGCCCGAAGACACCTGGTCCATCACAACCACCATCTAAAGCACTAACAGACCTCTGACCATCATAGTTTGTGTCATACCTACCTCGCCTGGAAGAGAGAGCGGAAAAGAGCTGGTACCCAGCCATCCGTGCTCCTCACCGGATGTTGGGAGAAACACCCCCCACGTGACGATGCGGGTGTTCGACACCTAGTGCTCAACATGGGTGGGGTGCGTATAGAAATTACAAGAATATACAAATATATGTATAGTATCAAACACTCCAGCCCAACCTATGGGTTCACAAACAAACAAACCATCTCACAACACCGTCACTTTTGCTGCCACCTCTAAATGCATTTATTAGTATCTGCAACAGTCATTTCAAAAGGTGAAGAGCCCTGATAAATTAAAGCAGCTTCACATTCCCTCTACATTCCACACCCATTCATTTCATTTTTTAGTATCAATGACATTTAATCACACAACCCATCGTTTAATATTTCATTAACCACCTTCATCTCATTAACCAAACCAACCCAAGCCATTCCCAACATTATTAAACCATTATTTATTTATTTCATCACTACTCGGGCATCTAGCACAAAGCAACCACATATCACACGCAAGCAGTCATTCCCAACAATCTCATCTCGCCACCCCACAAGCACGACCAACCAAACTATCACCCTGCCGCCCCAAAAGCACGGCCAAACAACCACATATCGCCCCACACCTCATTGCAACCACACACCGCCATCCCACAAGGCACGACAACACATCACAACACATCAAGAGCCATTTACAAATTTACAAAGGGGCTTTTATCACATTCCACTTTAATTTAGGGGTGTCATCACACAAACCAAAATCCTAGAGAAACCATTTCCTTAGTCAAGTATAAGTATTTTACCAATTTCCATTTAAGGTGATATCACAATAATCACAACAGTCACAATACATATATCCAGCACAAACAAAGCCCCCAACGACCACAATTTTCAGCAGGGCATCAAGCCCGAACAATCACAATATCACAAACAATATCAAAGCTGTAAAAACATGCGGATCAAACCCCATTGCCCCTTTCAATTCAATTAACCGATTCTTTATCTTTAATTTAAGTCGGCACAACCATAATTCACAGATAAACAGAAGTAAAGTCTCTTTCGCATGATGCACAATAAAGAGAAACGAGGGGAATCCTACCTCAAGGAAGTTTTTCACACCGCAGGGCTAGGAAGAACGCCTGCAAACCACAACCGCACTGCTAGAAACGCGGATCAACCTATTCTGTACCAAAAGATTATCAAAATGCTGCCCAAACATCCAACTCAAGCCAAACTGTATCACTGCAGCGAATCCCAGGGGAAGAACGAGAGAAAATGGATGAGAGAGGAGAAAACTCACCACAGATCAACCACGGATCGCCAACGAACATCCACCGGGATCAACGGATCGAATAGGGACACAGGAGGGCTCGAAGAACACCTCGGGGCACCTAGGGTTTCGCCCAAAACGAGAGGAAGGAGAGAGAACAACCGAATGAATAAAAGTTCGCTCAAAAAGAAATTTTTAAAATTGCACATGATCGGGGTATTACACGACGCGTAATCCCCTTTCACGTCATGTAATACCCGGGGTTCGGTTTCCGCTAAAAAACGTGTTGCCTCTTCATTTTATTTTATTTTTCTAACCCCGAAATACTACACGTCGTGAAACTCTTCTTCATGCCGTGTAAAATATTTACACACCGTGAAACTTCCTAGACAAACCGTGAAACCGAATTTCACGTCGTGTAATCCAGTTACACGTCGTGTAATCTCCATTCTTCCAACCTTTAGCAACCAAACTTCTCCGAGCTCCCTCTGAGCCTCCCCTGAATACCTCCAACAACCAAAACCAGCAAAGTAACGGACCGGGAAGGCACGGACCGTTACACTTTAGGCCCTTATCTTGATAGCAGTGAATATCGTTCACAAAGCAGGAGCAGAGTCTAGCAACCCATCAAGGCTCTTTAAAAAGATAAGGAATAGTCATAGCAACGACAGTCTTTCCTACGAATGCACGCTATGTAATATAATCTTTTGTCTCACGATATCTCATAAAGCAGGACGCACACTTCATTTCATCATCCTTGCTTTATTATTTGTTAATCTTACTGGATGAATTTACCTTCTACTATGACCATGAATTTAGTGAAGGTACTGTCATCCTGATCAATTAGGCCTGAGACGTCACCTCCTTTCAGAAGTGACAAATTTTATCTTGATTATTCAATCAATGTCATATTACCAATGCCATACCCAATGCAAGCTACCTCGCTACGATTTCAATGTCATAGTTTTTGCCTTACATCAAAGTATGTGATCAAATAGTATACACTGATAATAATCTCAAGTCAGGGGATCATTATACGTATCCGCAAATAGGAACTACCAATGGCACCTGAAACATGTGATGTTCCTATAAGCGGGTCAGTCCTCATGATCTCATCTACTTGAGATCATCATGTGCGAACTTTATGAGAAGAAGTCTCAATACTTATGAGCCTCCAGTACCTGATAGTCACACATCCTATGTCTTGTCAGCAAGATGTATTTGGAGGACCATAGGACATATGTTTAAGATTAATGTCATAGTACCTCGAGGTTCTCATTATAGCTTAGGAATTGTTATAACCTTTTGATACAACAAGTAATCTATGGACATTATCATATAAATAGTGGACGCAAAAATATCAACTTTATTATGGTAAGTGTACATCATGCATAACTCACTGTATACATGATTTGGTAATCGAAAAATACTGTTCAAGTTGGGTCCAGGGTACTCACTATTTCAATACTCTCACTTTCACTAGAGTCAACTTGCTAACGAACCTTGTTAGTTCTCACATGATAAGATCATGCTTCTGCTGAGTTATGAAGTTTGTCGTTGGGTCTGCCATGTGTTAGGGTGTGGAGAGAGAGAGTGAGAAACAATAGGTTTATTAATATCCAACAATGGCTGCGAACATAAAATTCAGAATACAGAAGAAAAATGAAGAGGAAGAAGATGGAAGAAGAAGATAGAACTCCTCTGAGACGCTGCTCTGAGGCCAAGGCCGCAGCCCTATTCTGCACAGCATAACCAACTCACAACAAAATACCAAAACGTAGTCCCAGTCCTCACCCCCTGCCAGCTTATAAAGGAGAATTACTTTACCAGCTAGAACTTTTTAGAGTTCTGTATAGCTGGTAACAACAGCTGGAACCACCTATTAACTATACAGCTGGAATCCTACAATTAATAACACACCTAACAACCTTTTACAATTATTACAATAATACCCCTGGCTAACCACCACTCCCCCCAACCCCTGTCGCAGCAGCACCCAGCCCCAACAGCAGCCTACCAGCCCTTTCCCACCCCGACCTTGTTCCTATCATTAATGCCCGCTTGAAAATTCACCTTTTCCTCAAGGTGATTTTCTGGAGGGCAAACCATGGTGGTGGCTTTGGTGGTGCTGCCCACACACCGGTAGTTCTCCCTCTGTCAATCTTCCTCCGGTGTGGTGGTTCTTGAACCCCTTTGTCGGCCTCTCAAATTCCAGCATCTACTGTTGTCTAGTTGTAACTCCCTAAAGCATTTGGTTGAGTGGTTCGTTCCCCCTTGCCCTCACGGTGGAAATCTGGTTGAGCTTCTCGGAAAAGGAATGGTAGTGCTAGGCCTCCCACTGTCGCTCCACTCGCAGCCTCCATTTCTTAGCATTAATATTAGGAACCCAATGATACACTTTCTGAAGTAGTGGCGCGTGATTATGGACCCCAACATCTGCATCGACTGTCTTCAACTGCTTGTAGCTCCCTTCTCTAGCTGGGAGTGCTACTTGTACACTAGCAGCTTCATCCGCTTGAGCAGTTCCACGTCCCCCTGGTACTAGCCGAGTCTGTCCTTGCTGCAGTTTCAACTGGCCATGACACCTGTTCACGCGCTTCTCCTCCTGTACTGTACCAACACCCTTGCTCTTGCCAATTTCCTTCGTCGTACCAACCTGCAGTGTTGCGGAAACAAGCTCTGGTAGCTTTGCCTCCTCGGCATGCTCCATGACGTGTACAGCTGCACTGCAGAACTGTTCTGCAGCTGCATTGCGTGTACAGCCCAACAGGTGTCGGCACTTCTTCTGGCACATTCCACAGATTCTCTCGCGACCCCTCAGCACATGACATTAGTCCAGATTGCTCCTGAAGTTTAGAGATATTAGTCCCACCTTGAGTAGTTGCAGCCTCCTTTTCTTTTGATGTTGCACTACCAAATCTCCCGAGCAACTTTCCTTTGAATTGCATCCAGGTAAGCTCTTTCTTATTCGGTTCCAACAAGAAAATCCAAACCCAAGCCGAACCTTGCATGCACAATTCTACCATTGGTACCATCATTTGTTCAGGCGTTTGGCGGCTTAAAAAATATGTCTCAGCTTCCATAATCCAATTCACAGACTCTTGTCCAGAAAATTCTGATATCAACACTTGACCATTGCGCTCCCCCCGACTCATTTCAAACTTAGCCAAATTCGTCCAGATTTCTCGCATTTGATCCTCTATACACACCGGCCTCTCACTTCTGCTGCGAGCCCAAAGACTCTTCAGTGTCTCTTTTTTTCCCACTGGAGCGTCGCCTCCTAGTGCAGTGTTTGCTCTCTCAACCAGAAGAACCTGGTTCTGCTTCTTCCATCGCGTCCACCTCAGCTGCTCTGGAAGCTACGATCAAGAACCTTTATATCAAGAAACACTTTGAGTTCCTCTCTCAAGATTCTCTCCACAGAATTCTCTCAATGAAAGCACCAATTGTTATGGTGTGGAGAGAGAGAGTGAGAAACAATGGGTTTATTAATATCCAGCAATGGCTGCGAACAGAAAATACAGAATACAAAAGAAAAATGAAGAGGAAGAAGATGGAAGAGGAAGCTAGAACTCCTATGAGACGTTGCTCCAACGCCAAGGCCAAGGCCGCAACCCTATTCTGCATAGCCGAACCAACTTACAACAAAATACCAAAACGTAGTCCCAGTCCTCACCCCCTGCCAGCTTATAAAGGAGAATTACTTTACCAGCTGGAACTTTCTAGAGTTCTGTACAGCTGGTAACAACAGCCGGAACCACCTTTAACTATACAGCTGGAATCCTATAATTAATAACACACCTAACAACCTTTTACAATTATTACAATATTACCCCTGGCTAACCACCACTCCCCCCAACCCCTGTCGCAGCAGCACCCAGCCCCAACTGCAGCCTACCAGCCCTTTCCCACCCCAACCTTGTTTCTATCACCACGTCTTTGATACGTGGCTATTATGTTATCTGCGACTTCACCCCTTGAGTAAGACTCCTCAAGGGATGATATCTCCGAGTATATTGCTTTTGTCCACCGTCAAGAACTTGACATCTTGGCTAGCACCAGTAGTAGGATTATCATAATTTATAATATGATAAAACTTCACTTACTAGATGCGGTTCCAAGAACTGGAACAAATCGTTGCGTATTATACACTGTTTTTTTAGCTACCTTAGAAGCCACAACGCACTCGGTATTTATTTGTAGATATGGCCACTACTGGCTTGAATGAGCTTCTTCTGCTCATTACTTTACCTTGACTGTGATATTAGATCATATTGATCTATAGGAAGACTGGTTTGTGTCCCCTTATAACTAGTACCCCTTCCTCTCCACATATCAGGTACATATCTTTTGTACCTGTTCAAGTACAATTGGATAGTTCTGACTGCTTTCCGTGCAGTTCTTCTGGATATAACTGATATTTGTCTACCATTTAGTATATGTTGATAATATCATATATAGTACATAACATGAAATAGGTGATAGTCGTAACAATTCTCTCTTGAATTGTTTCAACCTATATTTTTCAATACATTGTCAGCATGTGTACTTTGACTTGGTCTAAGCAACCCATTAGATCTGCCTCAGTTGATCTAGTTCCTTAGAATGTAGGTTGCTACTTCAAGTCAATCTCTGGAGAGTTACTTTCATTCTGGTTTTAAATAACTGCAAGACTAATAAATGTTTTCCATATGTTATCAAACGCATTATGCCTAGAAAATTGTGATGCTCTCACTAACCTCTTGTAGACACATAACAAAAATCCATTTCAAATGAATATTTTATGATCTTGTTGCTTACTTCAATCCAAAACTTGATTTCAGTAACTTGCACCCTTTATTGGCATTCTTTGGTGTCACCACCTCTTTCTGGTTGCGTCGTGTAGACACCTTCTATGATTGGTGGTCTTGACATCCAACGCTCAATAAAATAATAATAGAAAGTAGCTATGACAAGTAAAATTCTAATGGATTTAGGCATAATGACTTGATATTAACAATTGAGCCTTATTATTGTCACACATGTACCACCCATGTATAGTCTCACTTAAATACCACTGTAGTATTCAAAATAACAAGCCTCTATACTTTGATACATGAAATCCATTATTGAATTTTAATTGAACTTGTCAATCTTAGCTTGTTTTCATTTACTGCTAATAGGATTTATTATTCTCAATGAATAATGTATCACCAGCTGCGGTGAATGTAAAACCATCATCATGGTTTTGTCCTTCCTATGCGGTATGTGTCTTTAGAACATTCTCTTTCCACAAGCTTGTGTGGAACTTGTTCCTATGCCAACTAGTTGTGCATCTCTACCCTTGACTTATCTCAAGTCAATCTTGCTCCCATTATTTCAAATAAAGATGTGCACCATTTTATAGAAATATAGTCTGTCACTTAACTCTAACTTTTCTATCATAGGGATTTCTGTAATATCCTTAGAAACCTTTAGGATAATTAACACAGATGCTCTTTATGTTTTTCTTGATGCAAGTTTGTTTATATTCTCAACAAACGCTTTGTATTTAAGCACATGTTATTATGACATGGTGGATTTATATCTGTTAGAATCTGTATCCCACATCGGACTTGTGGTCCGATGTGGAGTTTATCAATCATTATAAAAGAACGCCTCCTCCTCACTTTGAGGTAAGGAGGCCAAGGGGAATTCACCATTTACATGGTATCAGAGGGATATTAATCCCGAGCCCCCCCCCCCCCTCCTCCCATTTTATTCCCTCCTATCTAGGGTTTCTCCAATTTTTCTCCCGTGGGGGGCGGCGGCCCCTCATGTAGGGCTACGTTTTTTTTTTACCTCTTCTGCCGCCGCCCCTCCGGGCTCGATTCCTAGGCTGCCCTAAGCGGCCCTCCCTCCCGTCGGCTTTCCCACCCGGCGGATCTTCCTCCTGCGCGCGGCGGCCCTCTCTCCCTCGAGCGGATCTTCCCCCTTGGTGCGCCTTCCCTTCCGGCGCCCGCTCCTCTTGCGCGCATGCGCGCAGGCCCTCCCCACCTCGGCTCCCCCAGCCTGCGGCCCTCCTTCCCGGCGCCCTCCCCGTCGCGCATCCCGTTGCCCCCGGTGCGCCTCTGCGTCGCACCTCGTCCCGGCGACCCTCCCAGCGCGCGCTCGTCCTGCGCGCGATCCTCTCGGCGGCTCCGTCCAGATCCGTCCCGGCTGCTCCGTCCAGATCGGCCCGGCGCCTTCTTCCTGGCGCGGCTTTCGGCTTCCCGGCGGGCCCGACTCCCGACGACTCCCATCGCCGTTTTCAGACGCGGCTCCCGGTGACCGCGGATCTTCCCGGCGGCGCTCCTTTAGCCGACATCTCCTTCTGCGGCGGATTGGCTCCCCTTCCCGGCGGGCTTCCTCCCCCGGCGTCTCCCCCACTGCTGCGCACGCCGGCCTTCGCCCAGCGGCGCCTAGCCCTCGGATCGCCCTCCTTCCTGGCGCGCGCCTCCTGCGCGGATCGCCCTCCTTCCTGGCGCGACGCCCTCCCGCGGCTCCCGGCTCCCCATCGTCCGCGCCTCTGCTTCTGCGTGACGTCCGCCGGCGGCCTTCCCGCCCGCGCCTGCTTTCTGCGGGCTTCCTCCCCGCTGCGCACTGCCCCGACGGAAGCAGCGCCTCCCGGCGGCCCTCCCTACCGCCGGCCCTCTCTCCCGACAGCTCTCCTTACCGACGCGGCAGCATCCCTTCGCGACGCGCCTCCCGTCCAGATCCAGTGCGCCAGCCCTGCCGGCGATCCCTCCCGGCGGATTTCCCTCCTGGTGGCCCTCTCTCCCGCCAACTCTCCCTGCCGACGCGACTCCTTTCCCGACGACCCTTCCGGCTGGCCGGCTGCGCCTTTCCCGCCTTGTTCTTCCCGGCAGACCTCCCTTCCCCGGGTGCTCCCTGCCGGACGACTCCCCGCGCCGGCGGCCTCCCTTCCCCGGCTTGCGGCTCTTTCCGGCAGCCCGCCTCCTGTGCGAGTCTCCCGCCGGCTCTGTAAATGACCGGCCTCCACCCCTGCCGGCCTCCACTCCTGCCGGCTCCTCCAGCAGCTGGCCTCCATTCCTGCCGGCTCCTCTAGCAGTCGGCCAACAGCCCTGCCGGCCTCCCGTGCCACCTCTGCTCAACTGCTCCCTCCATGCCGACCTCCTCCTGCATCCTGCGGAATCCCCGCCTCTCTGCCCGGCATCTCCTGCGAAATCACCGCATCTCATCGCCGGCCTCCTCCTGCGGATTTCTCGGCGCTTCGACGTCCGGCACCGCCATTGCGACTTCCTCGGCACTTTTATGACCGGCCCTCCCGAGCGGAATTCTCGGCGCTTTGACGATCGGCCCGACATTGCGGATTTCCCGGCGCTCTGACGACCGGCCCGTAGTGCGGATTTCCCCGATGCTCTGACGACCGACCCGCCAGTGTGGATTTCCCGGCGCTCTGATGTCCGGCCCCGCACTTTTCCGGCGATGACCCATCCTTTTCAACGGCATCACATTACCATCTTGAGGGGGAGCAGCATCAACAACAATTTTTATTATTTCTGTTTCTTCTGTTTTTTGTCTTGTCTTTGTCATCAAGTTGGGCCTGTCCAGCTTGAGGGGGAGTGTTAGCGTCTGTTTTGTTGCTTTCTTTTCATTATGTGTCCAAGCTAGGTACACCTAGCTTGAGGGGGAGTGTTAGAGTCTGTATCCCACATCGGACTTGTGGTCCGATGTGGAGTTTATCAATCATTATAAAAGAACGCCTCCTCCTCACTTTGAGGTAAGGAGGTGAGGGGTTTCCTCAACCTACAATATCATACTATTACTCATATGATATCCATCTGTCATTATCGTTGACATGTAGTTATGGGATAATGTTACAATTTGCGAAGCATATCTCAAAAATAATAGAAGTATCTACAATGCATGTAAGTTTTAACATTGATGATCCTTTTACTTACATCATGACTTTGATGTGTATAAGGAAATGTGTGTTTATGAATTACTCCACGCCACATTTTATTGATCAATGTTTGCATGTAAGACTCATCATTGTTTCTCCTTATAAATATCATAGTTTTGATGCATATAAGAAAATGTGCATTTATGAATTACTCCATGTTACATTATAATGATCGATGAATGTTTGGTCAAGATATTTTTCAGCACACGGGCCCGGAGGAACTCATATCTTCTAATCATGCATATTTTTCACTTCACTTTTGCATTTCTTAAAACACTTAAAGGAATCTCATGAAGTTTATTTACCACTAGCTTAACTTTGGAATAGTTCACACTCACTAGGTGAACTAATTCCGAAAGCTTTGTAGCTTACATTTATTTTTAAAGGTTTCTTTGTCCAAAACCAAGTGAATGTGTCGATAATATCTAAGGTGTTTAGCTCCAAAGGTTTTTTTGTGGCTTACTTTCAGTTTTGTTAAATTGTTTACGTTTGTTACAGCTGCCTTTTATTATTTTTTATTTATTTAAGGACAAAGTCCTTATTGTAATAATGACTACTTTTTCATGGAAATACAGATTGTTACATTCACCTTTCCCCCCTCCCTTTCGGCTATCTGTTTCCTACAAAAAAAAAACAAATGTGGCTTGCTCTGACCATAAACTACAAATGCTTTGGAACAAGCCAATAGCATGGAAATTTTCCAACATTCAATCTTTTCATATTCCTGTCCAGTTGTTGATTAGACTCAAGACTACCAACTCTCACAGAATAACCAGTCCTGGTGGCAATTTGTTCACTTTAGGGTCGGAGAGGTGATTGATGAAGATGTGCTCCATACACGGCTTCCTTTTGTTGCCCGGACACAGCAATGTTTTGCTGTCAAGACTGGGATAGATGGACTTCTGGATATTGCACGAAAGTCTTTCTGTGATACCAGTGAAGGTTTCTGTTCTAGCTATATGCTTGCCTTTCCTTTTTGTCAGTATCATCTTATCTTGGGGATGAAATCATACTCAATCCATTCCAAAATGATATTGACAGCGATACACAACCTGGCCAACCTGTATCGCAAAGATTTCAATCTTCCAAATTTGAAACTGACTTTCAACAGTAGACATGGTTTTTACTTTAGTATCCCACAGAAAGACATTCATGGAAAGCTGCCAACCAAATTCATTCAGGTTTGGTAGGGCTATTAATTTGATTCAATTATATATACAAACTTCCAGCGATTTTATTTCATGTGGTTGATGCTTGTGATTTGAAATAGGTGCTCAAACATGGGAATAGTGTACACTGCTCAACTCTTGAACTTTCTTCTGTGAGTATTATGATATGCCGAATTGTTCAGTTTTTCGCTGACATCTGGTTTGATGTAGTGTACTCTGTCTTTGTCTTTCAATACTAATGCAATGATTTCAACAGAAATGTTTCAATATATTCATTAGTGCAATCAAGATGATTGATATACTTACATATGCAGTGTATCCATGCACATGGAACGAACAAAAGCAATGCATGGTATCAATCTAGAATAGGCAACTCATAATCCAAAAACAAAACTATTCACTAACTGTATCTTGCTATGAAGCATGAATATAGATACGAGGATACAGATATATGGTATGGTTTTACCTCAATATGTTATTTTTCTAAAAATGAGGACATGGCTACAGTAAAAATACATCATTAGTTAATTTTCTGAGTGTGTGTATGGAGACTTGTCAAAAAAAATGTCCCAGGTTTTTTTTAAACCTCAAGGAAAAACACATTCACAAATGTGTTTTCTGAAGTCATATCTATACACAAAGTTATATTGGAGGTTTTTTTAAAATACAGGAGTGGAATAATTTTTTTTCACTTTTTTCATTTCCAATATATTCCCATCATGACCTTTTATCCATCATTCTATTGTCATATCCTCATTGTATTTTTGATAAGCAATCTTGTGAATATGGACTAGCCATATCCGATATGCGTTGTGGTTTATCCTTGTTATTTTCATGTTAGCTGTGTAGGGCATGTGGGGAGGCATTCCTATTACTGGTACCAATGCTTCCTAGGTCTCTTGATTCTTCCCCTAGATTTTGGGGTCTATTATTTGGGCCAGTACATTGCTTCTTATCATCATTTGCATATAGGTCCTGCTTATTTTATCATTATTGTCTCATGGATGTGTCATATGAACACTTCCCATTTAGTGTGTTTTCTCAAAACGTTAACCATATAGATTAATGTGTTATTAGTATTTGTTTAGTTCTCATATAATTCAGTTGAGTTCACATCTATGTTTTAAGAATATAATTTTGCATTGGATAGGTTTGATATTTTATTATTTAATTAAATTTTGTGGTCATTATTACATATCCCTATGAATAAAATGTACACAGCCTATTTATTTGGTATTTTCTATACAGTTTTTGGATTTTATGTGGTCAGGAATTTGGTTAGCTGATACATATGAGCTTTAAAAAATGATTTTGCTCGATGAAAATGTGTGATAATAAAATTTATACAATTTAATGACCTACCCAAAAGAAAATCGCAGATCCCTTGATGTGTTCTGTGCAGGTGAGTTTTTTCTTGTCTTTACTCATTCTTGGTTCAAAGTTGTTGATCCTGTGTCTTTGAATGTTCTTTTTATAAATCCTGCAGCTGAATGCTAGAAACAAGTCTGCATCTGCAGAATGTTATTCACGCACAGAAAATCTGCCTTGAAGGTTGTGCTAAAGCTACTATTAAGCATGATAAGTTGATTGTGTGATATGTTTTAGATATTTTAATTCCACCTGTCTTTAAATAGCGCGTTAAAAGTTTTGGGTAGAACAAATTAATTTCAGGTTTCTTAAATATTAACCTTAGAAAACACATATATATGAAGGTAGAGCTTGAGGGAAAGGTTTTGGTGCGAGCACGCAGGGGGGGCGGCGTCGGGGCTTTAGGGACGGTGGGGGGGGGGTGGGCGTCGGGGCTTCAGGACAGAGAGGGTTACATACCCTGCCCGATACCATGTAGTGTGTAAAATCTCATACCTCATAAGGAGGTAAAATTTCTTTATTTATAGATGAAATAGAAGGTGAGAACATAAATACAAGTCAACCCATTTAAATGGTTAAACTTTGACCGTTGACTCTTGTCATATATGTCTAAATATTCTAACAAACGTAAACCAACTGAGAGCCATTCCAGCCCGTAAGGTTCCACCACATCACCTCCCCTTTCCCACATCGTTTTTTCACATCTACTCCCACAATTTTATCAAGACAACATAGCAACCACACCCCAAAGCAACACTTTTCACAATGAAACATCATAATCAATAACACAACCAAACCTCACGAAAAAGGAAACCACATAAGCAACGACTTCACATTTCCAAATCATCCCAATTCCCATCAGTTATCGGGCATTCAAAGTTGTTTTGTCGCATCCTTCCGAAGACTTGCCATCGTTGTGGCCGTTTGGGTCATCTGGAGAAGTTTGTAGAAAACGTTGCTCGAATGAATTTTGATCGGAGGATGTCAGCACCTGACTGTGGGGAAGGAGATGCTTCAGTCATCAGGGCTCTAGCCACAGGCCTCGGAGTGATGCTCGCGCACGGTCAAGAGTTGTCGGGAGTGTGTGAAACCTCGGCTTCCCCATGTTGGGGTGGGAACGTTTGAAGTTTCCCTATTATAGTTTTGGCTGCTGTTGTGAGTTCATCTTTCCGCTATAAGAGTGCGATGAACTTGTTCTTTCATGATCTAAGTGGTGGTGTTCATTTGAACGTGGCTCTTCGAATTGGTTGTTCTTTGAGTGTGCCTAGCCCTTATGTGGGTTGGTTTCGGTTTTACCAGTGATTGTTTGGAAATGCTTGAGTTTTGTGGAATTGATAGACTGTGTTTCCGGTTTGTTGTTTGGGTGGAGTTTCTTTTCGTGGGTTTACCCTCCCGTTGTGTTGGGAGTCTTAGATAAACATGGGAAATTCTTAGTTTCGACAGTGTTGTTCTCTCGTGTGTCGAGAGTCTTTGGTTCTTGTAGGGAGTTCCCTTGTGTGACGTCCCGGACTCGGATGCCACTTAATAGGTGCCCCGAGCCCGGTGGGTCACATGGCCTCAAGTGCATCTCCCTGAACGTCTGAGGCTGCCAACTAACAGCGAGGGCCTAGGGTGTGTTCGTGGGGAAACTATGCTCTCATTACCAGAGTGTAACACAACGGATACACATAACAGAGGTAAATAGCGGAAGCAAGATAAGTAATAGCAGAAACAGATAATAGGAATAGATAAACAAGGGATAACAATAATTGTGTAGCTGAAACAACATTCAACAATACAACAACTGATGATGATAAGTTATGTCACTAGAAAACTAGAAAACATGGATACAAGACAGCAGGCATAATATGTTCCACAACAGTATAAAGGAAATCAAAGACTATCCCAAGCATCCCGAGCTCTGGCTCGGTCATCTGCTATCAAGCTCCATCCTAAACAGCAAGCAATCAAGTGTTTGAAGCTGTATACTTCTCTGTGTCAACACCTGCAACCATGTAATCTACTCCGGGTACCAAACGGCGCCCAGAGAGGGTGTGAGATAAATCTCAGTGGGCCACCACCAACGGTGTCTATAACATTCGACCCGTGTAATGGAATATAACAGTGTCCAAAGGTTAGACAATGATCGATTTCTAGGAGGGTCTCAACCTAAGCAAGTCGTATCCTTGAATCGGAATGGGGTTCCCGAGTGTTCATGGTATTCTCCAATCAGAATTCAAGGCGAGTTCGAGTCAGGTCATTCCTATTTGATAGTGAAGTCATATAATAATTCAATTGGTTCAAATCTTGTCTTTCATTAGTGTGATAAGGTCAAGTAGCATGCAACCGTTTAATCAAGTCATTTGGTTCAAGTCTTGCCTTTCATTATTGTGACAAGCCCAAGTAGCATTCAACCATTCATTTAATCCATTTAAACATCTTCCATATTCAAGGTTCATTCCGCTACCTTCCATTAATGTGGTAAGGGGTGCTACGGATATACAACTTGCTATTCATTTACATTTAAGACCAAGTCATATACTTAGTATACTTGCTAATTCACATTTCACATTTCATTGTCAAATTGAAGCACTTACTTTAGGCGGGTCAATTGGTAAGCATACATGGTACTTGCCATCATGCAATTCACAACATAAACATGTCATTTAATATAGAAAGCTTACCCTTAGAGAGGTCAAACGAAGGCACACCCAAACGGTGGCTCAAACGTGTCAAAACACTAAAAAAACAAATATGGCATAACCTTCGACATGAGGCAGATTGAGTTGTGGGTGTAACCGCTGACAACTAATCACATATTTGGAATGAGCATAACCATACGGTTCTAACAAGTGTAATCATGGCATATAAATTTAAGAAAGAGCACCCGATTAAATCAGTGGGCCCCACACGGCAATTCCAAAATCAACGAACTTTAGGGATAAATTATAGATCACCCATCTTAGGTTTGTACGACTCTACTCCTCCGGTATCGGCCCTTGATTTGCCTCGGATCACAGTAGATCTAAGAAAAGATGAAAAACGCTCAAACCATGATAACTAGGTCGAGAGTAAAAGAGAAGGAGAATGAATCAAATGGGCTCGAGTACTTACCGTTGCACATCCAACATGACGAACGGAAACTCGATCGGTTGCCGGATGAAGGAGATCTCTTGATCCCTTTATTAGGTCTTCAAAAAGCTCCAAATGGGTGAAAATGGAGGTAAATCCCGCTGGTTTACAAGTTGGGGAAGAAGAGGTGGCTTAATAGATCATTAAGGGAAAAACTGGAAATTTACCCGAAATTTAACCTGTGCACGGTTTGTCCGCACGGTGTGACAAACAGTGCGCAAACCGTGCGAGATGGTTCTGTCCGAAAAAACACCCTCCGCATGGTTTGGTATAACCGTGCGCAAACCATGCACGGGTACCTGGGAAGAAGGGCACTTTGCATGGTTAAGCTGCACGGCTGTGCGCCAACCGTGCGCAGTGGCTCTGTCCGGAAAAACACAATCTACACGGTTAGACAAACCATGCGACTTGGCCTATTTTCCCAAAATTTGGTGTTCTGAGCTCCAAACAAGCCCCAAACACCCTCAGAACCTTTGCTAACTCATTAGGCATCCATAAAAGGTCCAAAGTAAAGATTTAGACTGAAATTTAAAGGATTCATACCTGAGTGAAAAACCGGGTTCTTATAATCTTGGGCATTGGGCACGTACGTCAGCCTCTCGCTCCCAAGTCTCGTCCTGCATGCAGTCGTGCTGCCATAGCACCCGTACTAGAGGGACAGACCGGCCTCAGAGAGCCTTCGTGCTCCGGTCAACAATGCGTACTGGATACTCTTCAAAGGTAGCATTGGCATCTAACTCAACTTCATCGGGATCAAAGTTATGTGATGGGTCGGCATAATATAGGCAAAGGTGTGAAACATGAAAGATATCGTGCATGGAACGGTACCTCTGAGGTAGTAACAACCGATAGGCTATCGGCCCGACTCTCTTTAGAATCTCGAACGACCCCATGTAGCGAGCCGACAACTTTCCCTGCTTCTGTAACCGTCTATGCCCTAGCTTGGGTGATACCCGAAGAAAAACACGATCCCCGACCTCGAATTCAAGAGGTCGTCGACGACGATCGGCATATGATTTTTGTCTAGACTGAGCGGTAGTCATACGTTTTCTGATCAGCCGAACTTGCTCTGAAGTCTCCTGAACAAGACGAGGACCTAGTATAGGGGTGTCTCACCTGCCTTTAACCAGTACAAGGGTGAACGACATGACCTACCATATAAGGCCTAAAAAAGAGTCATCTGAATTGTCGCCTGAAAGCTGTTATTATAGGCGAACTCGACGAGAGGGATATGCTTCTTTCAAGAACCGCCGAAATCAAGGACACATGCTCGGATCATATCCTCTAGAACCTGTATTGTCCGTTCTAATTGTCTATCACTCTGAGGTTGAAAAGTTGTGCTTAGAAGCACCTGAGTTCCCATAGTTTTCTGCAAACCCTGCCAGAACTGTGAAGTGAAACGAACATCCCATCTGAAACGATAGTACGTGGAACCCTGTGTAGTCGTATGATCTCACGGACATACAGTCTTTCCAACTCATCAACTGAGAAAGTCTCCCGAATATGAATGAAGTGGGATGATTTTGTTAGTCGGTCAATGACTACCCAGATAGCATCGCTACCTCTCGGCGACCTCGGTAAGTCAACTACGGAATTCATAGCAACATCTTCCAATTTCCATTTCGGGACTGGAAGCAGCTGTAACAAGCCTGCAGGTCTCTAGTGCTCCCCGTTCACCTGATGACAGGTGGAACGTCTAGTGATAAAGCCTGTTATCTAACGTTTCATCCCAGGCCACTAATATTGGCGTCGTATATCTCGATACATCTTTGAGATGCCTGGATGAATTGTCCACTGAGAAGCGTGAGACTCCTTCATCAACTCCTCTCTCATGTCTATAGGAACCCAGATATGTCCACGTAGATGCAGGACGTCGTCTCTGTCCACAGACCAATCTGGAGGCGGGTTATCTCCTGATATACTCTCACGGAGAACCAAGCCTTCAGGATCTGAAAACTGTTTACTCTTCACCTTCTCAAGGAGGGAAGAGGTAACTGTCAAGGATAAGAGGTAAGACTGCTCGTGACTGTCATGGAACTCTAGATACAGCTCAGAAAAGAGGGTCATTAACTTCCATTCATCACTGGCTTCCCGTACGACCTGTGTTTGAGTTTTCTGACTCAGTGTGTCTGCAACTACATTGCCCTTCCCAAGCATATAGGCAAGCTCAAAATCAAAGGATTGTAGATATTTGACCCATCTCCACTGTCTGAGGTTCAAGTTACGCTGAGAAAAGATATACTTGAGACTCTTGTGATCAGTGTACGCCACAAAGCGCTCACTTAACAGATAATGTCTCCAGCAACGTAAGGCATATACAACTGCTGCTAGCTCAAAGTCGTGCATTAGGTAATTTCTCTCATGAGGCCTCAACTGCCGAGATCCATACGCAACGACTCTATCTTTCTTTATCAGTACTGCTCTTAGGCCAATGCCTGATGCATCACAGAAGACGGTATAACCTATACCCGGCTCAGGAAGAATTAGAATAGGTGCCGATACAAGCCTCCCTTTCAGCTCCTGAAAGGATTTCTCACGTGCTTCTGACCATGTGAACTTGACACCCTTCTTTGTAAGTCCAGTATGAGGTGAAGCAAGACGTGAGAAGTCTTGTATGAAACGCCTGTAATATTCAGCCAGCCTCAAGAAACTCCGTATATCAAACATGTTCTTGGGATGCTCCCAGGAAACTACAACACTAACATTTTCAGGGTCAAAAGATACTCCTGATTCTGAGATAATATGACCCAAGAAGTGGACTTCGTCGATCCAGAAGTGGCACTTAGCAAGCTTGGCATAAAGTTGATGCTCTCTCAGTGTACTCAGAACGATCTCAAGATGTTTGGCATGGTCGCTACGAGTGCGAGAATACACCAAGATGTCGTCCATAAAAACCACGACAAAAGAGTCCAAATAGGGGTGGAAAACTCTATTCATCAAAGCCATAAAAACAGCAGGCGCATTCTTAAGACCGAACAGCATAACAAGGTACTCATATAGACCATACCTGCTACGGAAAGTTTTACGAGGTATGTCTGATGGTCTGACTCGCACCTGATGATAACCTGATCTCAGGTCGATTTTAGATAAGACCTTTGCTCCTCGGAGCTGGTCAAAGAGAACATCTATTCGAGGAAGTGGATAGCGGTTCTTGATCGTAAGTTGGTTCAACCTTCTGTAATCAACACACAGACGTAAGGTTCCATCCGCCTTCTTGGCGAAAAGCACAGGCAAACCCCAAGAGGATGTATTGGGTCGTATAAAATCTTTAGCCTCTAAATCCTCTAACTGCTGCTTGAACTCCTGAAGCTCTGTAAGTGTCATCCTGTAAGGAGGAATGGACACTGGAGCCGCTCCTGGAACAAGCTCGATTGTAAACTCTACCTCTCTATCAGGAGGTAAGCCAGAAAAATCGTCGGGAAAGACATCCCTGAAACGATTCACTGCCGGAGGGAAATCAGTTTGTCGTAAACTCCGATCCTCCATGAAGAGATTTGCAATCTGGGCGGTCACTCCACCTAACCCATGATGCTCTGGTCCAGCTCTACCAGTCTGGACATCCCACTCACCCTTATGTAGATAACTGCTGCCCTCTGGTGATGTAAAAGATACTCTGCGGCACATTCGTCCTCGATTGAGTCTTTGCTCGAATGCCCAGACCCACACTCTTTCATTGCACCTTCTACATGGGCACCCAATCAGGACGTGTTGTAATAACCTAGTACGGGATGACCCAAACACGAACTGGATTGTCACTGGCCTCTTCGAATCATCAAAGGGTGCCAACAAGCGGTGAGAGTTTATAAAATCGTTGAGGGAGCAATTTCCCGCGGAACATTTTCATCCATATATCAAACATCCTACTTTATGTTTAATCATAAAAATAAAACCGACACGGTCCGACATTGAGATCCCACAGAACTCAACTGAACAAAAATGATGCATGCAACTCAAACATCAAAAAAAAAAATTAATGAATAGAATTTAAATAAAAAAGTGCAAGTCATCCAACGCATGTCAACCAATGAAATGAGAAAAATAAATAAAATACAAAGACATAACCTATGTGGTCAACCACAACTTGCCAACTCCTCCAAGCTCCATGATCGTAGACACTCCAAGTTGCCGATTGAAAACTACAAGCAACATCCATTGCCAAACTGTCGGAGTTGGTGTCCTAGAACCAATTGTTTGTACTTTGATTACATGAATATTTAATGTATTTAAATATTAAACATTTTATTACATATTGTTCATTGTTCTGCATGACTATAATGTAATAATGTCCTAGAGTATTTGTCGCATTAATAAGGTCATAGCAGTTCCCCGCTATAATGAGAAACTTGAAGTGCTTTGACAATATTCTTAAATATGGTTTTGTTGTTGGATGACATACTATGATGAGACACATAGTATACAGACCGTCAGGTGCGCTTACTCGTAAGCGGATGAGACTTATTCTCGCACTTGGTAATCTCCAAGACGGGGAATTATGAGAATAGACCCGCCAGTAGGAATTCTGCATGTTTTGGTGTCATCAGATATTCTTATCTGCGAGCGTGTGAAATGGTCCTTAGATTTTAAGATTATCATTAATGCGTGTCATGACTCGCGCACTTTGATTTACTGACGAAAACCGTCACGCCATATGTTGGCGGGAAGTAGGGTACGTTGGGTGCGTCTCGAATGACATTTATTAATGGATAAGTTGATGAATGATTTGTCTCTTTCATTTATGGAAATTGATATCTCAACCCTTTGATTGAAATAGAACCGTCGCTCTAAATTCCATGGTCATGGTGCAACGACGAGTTTATTTCAGATAGTCAAAGAATGACGTATCAAGCATATAGGTTAATGACACTATCATGAAATCTGCTTGATGAGATATTGTGACAAAGGGATTATACTACACGGTGAGCGTTCGTATATGGATATCGTCGTTGTGACTTTAAGTTCTTTCTCTTAGGTGCCTTGACCCGTTGCTAGACAATAATCTTGGACTTTAGGCAAACTCGTCTAATGCCAACGAGAAAGAATCCTAAAGGGTCACACACTAAGTGTTTTTTGTGATCTCGATTAAATTTTATTTGAATTTAATTAATAGAATAAATATTATTCTCAAGACCGAGGAATAATTTTTTTCAAGTTAAAATGATCGCATAAATTAAATAAATATTTATTCACCAGATTGTGAATAAAATTTATTTATTTATTTTATTGAACATTTAATAAATATTTATTTACTAGTTTGTAAATAAAAAATATTTATTTAAGAGAATAAAATATTTTATTCGGATGTTCAATAAATAGAAGAGGAGTTCGAACGGATCAAGACTGTGTCCGTTGAAAAATTAATTATTTACAAGTTGGTAACTAATGTTTATCCAGTTGGTGCAAGAAATAATAATAATATTGTTATTGTAGATGGGTGAATTCCCCTTGTCCTCCAGAGCCTGCAATTCATCCCGCATCGCAGCTAACCACCCGGGGTGAGATTTGGCTTCACCAACCGTGCGAGGTATAGAAACTGTCTCCAGAGCGGACAGACCCCTGTATGAAGAGACAAATAGAGGAGTACTCTGGCAGGAGCGAGTACCTTTCCATAGGGCAATGGGCAAGTCCTCGGGTGGCGGAGCAGGAGCAGCGGACGAAGCGGGAGCATCAGTGTCACTGGCCGGAACGGGGGATACAGTCGAAGGACGGCGGGAGTAGACCTGACCAAAATGGGTGTCAACAGGAATTGACGCCGGTGGAGGAAGGATGATGAGGGGAAGACAGTTATCAATAGCAGAGACAGGAGGAGGAGAGGGAAAGGAGAATGGAGAACTCTCAACAAAGGAGACATCCGCTGAGATGACATACCGGCGAAGGTCCGGGGAGAAGCAGCGGTAGCCGCGCTGAGTGCGGGAATAACCAAGGAATATGCAGCGGAGGGATTTGGGAGAGAGTTTGGTGCGGCCAGAACGAGTGTCACGAACATAACACAAGCAGCCAAACACGCGAAGAGGGAGGGAATGAAGAGGGAGAGTGGGGAAAAGAGCCCGAAAGGGAGTCTCCCCCTTAAGGATAGAAGAAGGAAGGCGATTGATGAGGTAGGTAGCAGTGAGAATGGCATCGCCCCAAAAGAGCAGAGGTACCTGGGTCCAGCAGCCATGCAGGGGAGCAATGGCTGACAAAGGCAATGGGGCCAACAGTACGGGCCAGAGAAGCCGAGGAGGGAGCGGGTCGGACAGAGGCCGGTGGATTATGAGGCCGCCTGAGGTCGGCCATAGAAAGGGCCAGAGACGGGGAAAGAGAGGCGACAGTCGAGGACGCGTCCCGGACCGCGGGCTGCCCCTGCCGCGGGTGCTGAGATGGGCGTCCATGCAGGACCCAACATCGGGCGATCAGGTGGCCAAACTTGCCACAATGTTGACAGAAGGGACGTGGACGACTTGAAGCACGACCACGGCCCGAGGATTCCGCCATGGAAGCGTCGGGAAGCTGATGCAGCGGGCCGGCGGGATGATCTTGCGCAGGACGTGCGCGTGCTGGAAGGGCCGCCGGAACGAGGGCGCTCTGCCGGGAGGGTCCGCCGGGACAGAGGCCGAGGGCGCCTGCTAGGGTGAAGGCGGCGGAAAAAGGGGGGGGGGGCGCAGGGCGAGAGCAGCGGGGGCGCGCGGGAGGCGCGGGGCAGCGGGAGGTGCGGGAGGTGCTGGAGCAGCGGGAGGCGCCGAGCGAGGGTTGCTGGGAGGCGTAGGAGGCGCGGGACGACGGGGAACCGGGACGCCGGGGAGTCGGGAGCCGCGGGAGGGCGTCACGCCAGGAAGGAGGGCCGTCGGGGAGTCGGGAGCCGGCGGGGCTAGGGCGCTGGCGCCAGGGCGAGGTCGAGGCCGGGGCGAGGCCAAGGGCGGGGCGCCGGGGCGAGGCCGAGGGCGGGACGCGAGGGCGCGGCGCCGGGGCGAGGCCGAGGGCGAGACGCCGGGGCGGGGCGCCTGGGTGGGGTGCCGAGGGCGGGATGCGTCGGGGCGAGGCAGCGGGGCGAGGAGCCGGGGCGAAGCCGGCGAGGAGAGCGCGCGCCTGGCAGGAGGGCGACGCGGGGAGCCAGGAGCCGCGGCAGGCAGGAGGGCCGCCGGGAGGATGGAGGGCAGTCGGGAGGGAGGGCCGCCTGGAGGGAGCGCCGCTGGAGAGAGGGCCGTCGGGAATGGCCAGGCCGGCAGGGAGAGAGGCGGGGCCGGGAGGACGCCGGGAATCCGCAGAGAAGGGAGGGTTCGGGATAAAAATCGCTCTGATACCATGTAGATGGGTGAATTCCCCGTACCTCAATGTGAGGTGAGGAGGTTCTGTTATAGATGAGAAAAACAAAATACAAAGAGGGTAAGTCCGATGTGGGACTCAAAAATACCCAATTAAATGAAATGGGGTCCAACAGTTATCATTATGTGGCACGGGATTTCATTTATGGTTCTATTTTGCGCAAGTTGGCACACCACAAATAATGGTGTTGTTATTGTTATTATGTGACATGAGTTTTCTCTAATAATTATAATTGCATTTAATCGTTGTCAGTGTTGTCAATGGGGCATTGCGCAATAAGGCGTGAAGACCGCCTGAGGATGCGGCGCGAGGCGCAACTAAGGCGCATGCGCACATAATTAATTATATTCAGTTTTCAATAATATTTTAAATTTAAAAAACCTTAAATTCAATAAAAAAATGCAAATTAAAATAGATACTGATAATTTTTAACCAAAATCATAATTAAATAATCAATCCTTAAGAACCTAAACATCAAAATCATTATCAATGGAAGTTTCATCATTAATGAAAGTTTCATCGTCACTTTTGCACCTTTCATTTGACTCATATGCCTTTGAATCTTCCTCTTCAACATCATTCATCTCATCAATAACTCGTGCATGCTTTGTACCATCATGGGATTTGAAAGAAGTGAAAGTTGCTAAGTTTGATTTTGATCTGAAAGTATATTCAGGCTCTTCAATCCCAACGGCAGCAGCATATGCACCCCATGTTAAACCTTCAGCACCCTCATCATTAAATACAAAGTCATTATCAGCATCCTCATCCTCTTCGATCCTCCCAATAAGTCATTCATTGTTATCATCAATCTCTTTGAGTGTAATGGGATCATTGGTGTCACGGATTTGAAATCGACACTTCAATGTAGGATTATATTTGATATAGACCAAATCATTTTGTTTTTGTTGAGATAGTCTATTCCTCTTTTTGCTATGAAGCTGCAATATAAATTATAATTCAATTGTTAATATTATAAAGTTTTTAATAATAAAGAAAATGCATTTAGAAAAAAAAACTTACATGCTCAAATATGCTCCAGTTTCTCTCACATCCCGATACGTTGCAAGTGAGATTAACAACCTTCAAAACAAATTTTTTGCAAGTTTGGGGTTGAAGATCCAAACATAGACCACCATTCAGCAGGAGCCCTTTTGTTCCGAAGTCTAATTGCCAAAGAATTTGCAAATAGACCCTCCGTCTCCTTGTACAAATTGATTTCATCCATGATTTTTTCTTGAATCTCAAGGCTTGAAACGAGCCTTTGAATGGATTTAATTAATCCATCTTGTACTTCAAAATCCAATTAGATATTCGGATTTGAATAACAAAATTCAGGATTCAAGAAATACCCCGCAGCATGCAAAGGCTGATGAAGTTGAATCTCCCACCTACGATCAATAATAGTAAAAATTTCTTTGTACTTCTCTTCCTTCATCGAAAAAGCCATCATGATTGCCTCTTTAGCCCTATCCATGGCTTCATAAATGTATCCCATCGGTGTCTTTTTCTCTCTATCAACCAATCTAAGCACTTTTACAAGTGGATTGGTCACTTTAAGACGATACAAAATAGAAGTCCAAAATGATGGCATCAATATGATTTTAGAAACTTGTGTGCCTTGAACCTCTTTAGCCCACTTGCTTCTTGCCCACCCATCCAATGTGAACATTTTCCTCAAATTCTCCTTTTGCTTATGAATACTTGTCATTGTGAGGAAAGCGGTAGCAAATCTAGTTTTTGCAGGTCGAAGCAACTCTTTTTTCCCTGTGAATTCCCTCATCATATTCAACTCCCCCAGACGAGTATATATGAAAGAGCTCAAAAAATTTGCTCGTTTCAATGTCCGCATGCTTATGTCAAGTTTCCCAATATCAAATTCAAACAGTGGGCTGCGCATGGAGTCCAGTAAAGATTTGGATACTTTACCTCAAGCATTTTCCCTAAAATTAGGATTTGAAAAGAATAAGAAACAAGCATAAATAAAATCCTTAATATGTGTAGATTGTGAAAATAAGAGAGACCGAACCCCCAAGCGGTGTCCCTTCCTAGCCTCAATTTTGAGTTGCATCCCTTCCCCGATCTCCTTCCATGATCTTAGCCAGTCGATCGCCCTCACCCACACACCCACCCCCAATCTCATCATCGCTTGTACACCCACGATCTTGGCCCCCACCTACTATCACATCGTTCGCCCCCAATCTCTGTTGCCGCCCTGCTATGTCGCCCCCGATCCCATCGGCCACGGTGCGCCTTACTGCGCCCGACGCTTTCAGCGCCCCTTTGTTTGGCACGCCTTGGTGAGGTTGCACCGCCACACCACTATTGAGGCGCAGCAGGTGCGCCTCCTCGCCTTGCGCTAAGGCGGGGTGAGGGGAGCGCCTTTAACAACACTGATCGTTGTTTCGCAATTAAATATTGTAACTGAAACCCCATGCTGATTAATAGGCAGGTACATCTCAGTGCCAAACCCTCGATGAATTGAGAATTGCTGAGTCAAACATTTTCTTTTTCGACTCCTCTCATCTCTCCCTCTCAAGAACGAGAGAAGTTCTTCAAGACCGAAGAACGAGCGATCAAGAACGATCGACTCAAAACATTCGCTTTGCCGCGCTAGCATCCGGAGAACGAGTGGTGTTGTTTGGAGACCATTAGAGCACGTGTGGGTCACCTCTAGAATGATTCTACTTTGGATCCTCGCGAGCGCAACGAAGGCAATCTGGAAGGGTCATTCCGGACGATCAACGATCATCAATGAAGAAAGTACCAAAGATCCAGGTATTTAATTTCTTCAAAAATTAATAAATTAATTACAAACATGATGTGCAAGATCCTCTTTCTCGGATCTGGCGCTTTTCTTCTATTTGTCTAAATCTTTGATTTTAATCCATGGATACTGCCGTTTATCGTCGTATTGATCCCGGATTGGTCATCGATTACGGCAAAAGTAAAGTTGGGCCCTTCCAACCGTCACGCTTCCGCTGCATTCGAATCCTTCACAAACCTGCAACTCAATGATAAAGGTTGCATTTGTGCCAAAGTGCACATGCAAGCAGTGAGGATGACTAGTAGAATTTTTGCATATGACCCTTGTAATGTTTCATGCATGTGGAGAACCAATCAAGTTTTTGAGTTTTATAAAAACAGTACATGTCCCGCCCCGTGACAGATAATCAAGAAATAATGAATTTATAAACAATACATATAACGTTTTAATAATAAAACCCAATGTTTAAGGGGACTAATTAAATCCATAATCATTTCCATTCATTTTCATACCAGCGCATGCCAACACACGCTACGAACTGGTTCTGGAATGGTTTTATCAACTTAGGGAATAATTACAGGCAACCTCAAGCTAACTAGGGTGTAGAATGATATAGATGAGAACCCAATACCCAAGATGCCTCTTTCAGGGAGGCCTTGGTGTGTATTTATAATGAATAATAAAGATGACACGATACCTCAAGTCCGATGTGGGACTCGACCCAACTTAACCTCTAACACTCCCCCTCAAGCTAGGTGTACCTAGCTTAGATACATAATTAAAGAAAACAAAGCAAATAAAAAACACTGCTAACACTCCCCCTCAAGCTGGACATACCCAACTTGATTACATAACAAGACAAAACATAAGAAAATATAAACCGTCATGGTTGCTCCCCCTCAATAAGGTGACGGATGATGTCGGTGAAAAAGATTATGTCAACCAAGGAACAACACCCGTATGCACTGCCCACTGGTTTTGCTCCACGCGTTGCGCTCCCGCCCATGGTTGCTAAAGAAAAGATGACTATCGTAGAACTCTCATGCTCCTTTGGTGAGGACGACCCTTGCTTCAAACTGTCGGATGAAACAACAACTGACAAACGGCCTCAAAACGGTCAGGTGAAACAGCACCCGGCTAGCGGACCCAAATTGCCGAGGTGAAATTGTATCCAACTAGCAAACCCTAAAATATGGTGAAACGGTAAAGAATCCATTTTGCAACAGAGAAGGGAACGCGCTAGTGGGGACTTCGACAACAGGTTGTGCATGCAGCAACTAGAGATCACGTCTGAGGCAGTCACGCGGGAGGGTCATCACACAAGGAGGGGCGGAGCGTAAAGGAGGCGTCGCACAGGAGGTGCAGAAGGGTTGATGCACGAGGGGGTGACTGGCTGGAGGGGTGGCGCACAGGGGTCGTCGGGAAAGGGGGGGTGCGCTTGGATCGTCGCTGCTGTTGGTGATGCGCAGGGAGGGCCGTCGGGCTGGGTGGAGGGGAGACGAGTCGGTGAGCATGGTCACTTGGGAGGGGAGTCGCGTCTGGAGAGGAGGGTCGTCGGGGGATGTCGCGGCCGCTAGAGAAGGGCAACGCGGAGGTCGTTGATGGTTGGGCTCCCGCAAAGGGAGAGGAGACGCTGGAGATGTCTTCGCACGGGAGAGGCGACGTCCGCCTGGAGGGAGGGTGGCTCGCCTAGTTTTGCTGAAGGCGTAGGAAGAGGGCGAGTAGGGAGGCGACGTCCGCCTGGAGGGAGGAGGCGCCTGGAGATGCCTTCATGGTGGGGCTTTTTTCCGCATGAGGAGGGCGAGCAGGGAGCAAACGCGCAAGGACGGAGGGGCGGCGACTGATTAAGGCTCGGTGACCATGGGGCCGCCGCCCCTCGTTGGTGGGAAAAAAACTCAGGGGAGAGGAGAGATTGAAGGGAGGGAGGGCTAGGGTAACCCACTCTAATACCATGTAGAATGATAGAGAATAGCCCAATACTCAAGATGCCTCTCTCGGGGAGGTCTTGGTGTCTATTTATAATGAATAATAAAGATGATACGATACCTCAAGTCCAATGTGGGACTCAACACAACTTAACCTCTAACATAGGGCAACCGCCCCGGTACAAGAAGACTAGCCTACCTATATGGGTCATCACCTGGGCTCAGCATACCATGGGCACCTCTCCACGGAAAAATGATAAAAGGTCCACTCATTCAGGCCATAACCTGAACCAAGCACCAACCCGACCCCTCCATCTAAAATCGAACGAAGCAACTTCAGGCAAGGACCGTTGCTCTAGCTTTGGCATTTTCTCAGCCATTTTCATAAATTACAGTTCAAAAACTAGACCGTCTCAATGTGTTAAATAATTCATTTTAACCATTTAAACAACACATTTTCCTCTTTTCCAATGAATGCATAAAAGTCCCCACTAAATATCATATTCACCATTTATCAGTTAAACACCACTTTTCCAAACCAAACAAGGGTTTTCAAATGACATCTCATAACCATTGCAATTTTTAAATGGATAAAGGTTCAATAAAAATATCCGAACACATTCATTAAATTATGCAGGATAAGAAAAATGGATTTAGTAAAAACATTTCACCCAAACAAAGGGTCCATCTTGAGTGAGAGTGTTAAGAGTAATTATGTGTTTAGGGTATGAGTGTGTCCAGATTCGTTCTATTTGACTAGGTCTATCCTATCCCCTTATCTTTTTAGTTTGAATTTTGTATCTCCCATTTATCTTTAGTCCTGTATTTTTTTAGCTTTCGTCTATAAATAGAGTCCCTACCTCGTTCAAGCAGCATGGCTTATGGATATCAAGACATATGGCTGACGTAATTTGTGGAATTTAAAGGGGTTGGCTCGCTCGGTCGACCCTCTGTAAAAATTAAAAAACGGATCCTGACTTCAACATTAACATGCTAGTCATTTAATGTTAGGCATTGGCACTTATATTGCTTCCCATAAACTTGTATTGTTACTTTGAGTCTATTCTAACTTCATGTGCAGCACTAATGGATACCATACGAGAGAATGTATCTGTGCTCACGCTGCTTGCTGAGGTCCTATGCCTTCTGGATATGATTGTAAATTCCTTCGCTCATATGGTATCCACTAAGCCTGTTGATCAGTACACAAGGCCAAACTTTACAGGTAAGCTATTTTGTTTCTGTTGGTAGTATTGCAGTGAGACAATTACTTAATGTCCTCATCATGCTGTCAGAAAGTGGTCCGTTTGCAGTTGATTCAGGAAGACACCCCGTCCTGGAAATTTTACACAATGACTTCGTAGTATGTTTTCATGCTTTTAGTAATTTTATTGCTTTGTTTATGTCCAGAAAATCCTTTATTTATCATTGTATTATAGTCGCAGCATGATAAAAAAATCCTCTTTTTCAGCCTAATAGCATATTTCTTTCTGAAGCATCGAATCTGGCAATTGTCATGGGCCCAAACATGTAAGAAATGCTGTCACTTTATTCTTCAGGAGCAATGCCTTTAAAATGTGAACTCGTCTTGTTCATGGTTATATGCATTGACAGATTAATGTGTGCATGCCCATGTCTCTGGATTATAGATCATTTTTAAAATATGAAGGTGTCTAGAACTACTCAAATAAAATATCATTTCATTTTCAGGAGTGGAAAGAGTACTTATCTTCAGCAATTGTGTCTTGTGGTGATTCTTGCTCATATTGGATGCTATGTTCCAGCTCGCTTTTCAACCATCAGGGTTGTTGATCGTATATTCACCCGGATGGGGGCAATGGATAATATTGAGTCGAACTCAAGCACGGTATGATTTTTGAACATTTAGGCCAAGCCTCAATGAATGTTGATCCTTTTATGTATCGAATTGTTGGGGAATTGTCGGGAGTCGCAACGACAGAACGAGAAACGAAAGAAGAATGCAGAAAGAGAAATAGACACGGGACACACAAATTTACGTGGTTCGGGAGTAACCCTACGTCCACGGAGAGGCAGAACTTCACTAATTTGGGAGCACAAGATTACAGAGTTTACTCAGTAGTAACCCTAGCCCGAAAATGGGCTATAAAATGGAGAAGACAATCATTGTTCCTAAAAGTCCGCGTCGCTACAGTGAACGGCGGCCACCTTTGTCAAAAGTGCTACAGTGGCTGCCGGCTGGAAGTCAAAAGTGCTACAGTACTGTTGACTCCGAAGTCCGCACTGCTATAGTTGCGGGCCACAAGCATTCGGCCCAACCGGATCGGGCTATACCAATCCAACACGAATTCCTCATGTGAATCGAAATCCAGCTAAAATATATTGCTTTATCATGTCTGGTTCTTGTAAATCAATTTAAATCTGGCCCATGGCAAGTCATTTGTGGCATTTGCTGTCCATTTAATATTTAACAGTAATGCAAATAATCTCTCGGGCCAATAGCTAGATGTCACGAACCAAATCGGGTCGCCATCAAAACCGGCATCCGACCCGGCCCGCAACAAGGCCCGAAGGGCGTTCCCGATCCCCACGGGCTGGCACAAGTGCCCGGGTATCATAAAATGATGTTTGGGAACGATTTACCCAAGTTTATAAACATTAAACAACAAACAAACTCAACAAAACGAATCTGGATTTTTCAACTAAAACCATCTTTTACAAAATTCAGAACTGAATTACATCTTTTAAAACAACTCAACAAGACTATAAAAAAGGTACAAAATCAAAATTAAATAGCCCAAGAACCCTCATGGCAAGGGGCACCGCCCTCAAGCCATCTCCACAAGACTTCACCACCATGGACATGCTAGAAACCTGAACCACTGGAACTAAAAACTGTATCCAAACCTGAAACAACAAAATAACCAAATCTACTTACACCCAAGGGTGTAAGTAGGGTGTGAGACAATGCCCAGTAGGATACCACCACTAAGAGATTCCATGTGATAAACATTCAAAGACAAAAAGCTTGCAAGTTTTCATAGACAGAAAATGCTAGTTACAATTTCTAAAAGATGAAAAAAAAAAAAAAACAGTTTTCAAGTGGGCTATCATTAAGAATCAACACTTTTAGAAATAATGCCAACACTACTAAATTTTCCAGCCAACTATACCGTATGCCGACGGTAAGTACAAAGTAAATAATGAGCACAAGCAATAGGAAATAACCCCTAAGTACTAGCTCGTTCTGGGTCTCAGGTACCTCGTATCTCGGTGAGAGTAACCATCACAATATCCGTTCTCGTGCACGAGCCACTAGTAGGGAACATACCCATAACCTAGTGGTCCCCAATCATCATCGTCATAGTTTAGTTAGAGTTGTAAGCGTCAATCTTGCTAAGTGAAACTGAGGTCAAACCCCACGGATTCACTAGCATACTAGTACATGTCCACCCACCTAGATACCCGGGTTTTCCCCTTGTGCTCAGACAAGTTCAATAAGTCAATAAATATACACTGCACATGAAAATATCATTTTCACATCACATGTTCACCAAACAACCAACATGTATCCCACACAAGTCTAAAAATCCACCTTTTCATTCAAATTAATTTTGAAATCATACTCACACCAAAAATAGCCCACAACACATTTTGCACATCTTTCACAATTCTACAAATCCGTTAAAATTTTTATAAAATCTTTCTCAATATTCTAAACAACACATAACAGCCCAATCACATGTTACATAATACCCTTTTCATAAACAAAGTCCATTTTGCACATCACACTCATGCAAAACAGCCCGAAAACACGTTTCACACCAACATCCCAATTTCATAAATCACCTCGACAAATTACAAAACATTATCAAACTGTTTTACAACATAAATGACCACATAATGTTTCAAAAATTCATTTTAGGAACATACTATCACCAATACAGTACATAAGCAACCATTTCACACTTTGTGTAACTCAATAAATCATTTATAATTTTCATAAAACCAACCCAAGAGGTGCAACCATGGTTTGCATACAAAACCCATTTCAAAAACCTAATTCAAGACCAAAAAAATGCCAATAACAATCTAAATCAGAATTTGCAGCCCTAAAAATATTTATTAAACCACCCCCAAGTTTTATACAAATACTTCAAACAATACCACAGAAGGTACACATGAAAAACACATGTTTTCACAATTCACGTTCAAGAAGTACAACATGGTTTCACACATTGAAACCATTAAAAAACCCCATTACAATGCCAACATGACATTAAGGCATTAACAAAACAGAATTTTCAGCCCCTTTCAACACTAATAAATTACTTTCACATGTTATAAAATACACCCAAATATTTCCCCAAGAGCCACGCATGAAAAGTACCCAATTCCAAGCAAAAATGCAACTACAAAATTAAACACATAACTCAATCCATCACAAAAACAGTTTTTGCACCACACAAAACAGATTTGAAACATACTAAATTAATAAACCAAGCAAGCTAACTCATCATAAAATGGTTATACATGGAATCACCTACCTTTTATGTCGAAACACTCAAAACATGGTGCGAAAAATAAACCGCACCACCGCCGCACCTCAAGGAATTGAAATCCAACCTAAAACGAGAAGCATTCACCCAAAAGACAAGAAATCAAACCCTAGGTTTTAACCCTAACTTCTGGACATTAGGAACCTTATGGATAAGGTATGAAACCCTAATCACATTGAATGTAACCCTAAGAAAATTGAAAGAAGAATGAAGAAGACCAACTTACTTGAGGGATCTTGTAGAAATCGCCTCACATACACCAGTAGCTGAATTTGAAAACAGCCAAACATTTAAGGGATGTTCGAAAAAGGATAAGGGGGCCATGTAGGAATTTGAATGGGGAAAAAAGAGTGAGAATCTAAGGAGTTATGAAGGAAACAAATTAGCTTTATTAATCTGCCCGAAATGTGAGTGATTCATAAGTTTCGACCTAAACCGCGATGCAAATGAGCTGAAAAGAGGGTGGGAGGATACTGGACGCGCGGTTGGGTTCAATGGGCATGTTTGGGGCTTGAAATCACCGAAAAAGCCTTAATATTGGATAAGTTATTAATTAAACAAATTTTATTTTTAAAACTGGAATTGGACTTTCGGGCAGGCCCAATCCCTTAAATAAAAACCCATATACAACTTGTTTATGGATTTCTAAAGGCTCCAAACTACAATGGTGGTGTTAAAATATCAGGGGAGACCATTTAGGAACTTGAATGGGTGAAAAATATTAAAAAATTAAAAAGTTATAAAAGAAACAAAATTTATTTTTAAATCTGGAATTGGGCTCACGGTTTGGCCCAATTCATGAAAACTCATCCATTCCACCATAAAAGCTTGAGAAACCCCAAAAACAAAGCATAAATGAAAATTAAATGAAATTTAACTTTAAAATAAGTCATGTATATGACACTAGAGTTGTGTGATTTAAGCTGTAATTACTGGCAATGAAATGATTTCTTTAATAATGATTGATGAATTAGTTGCTGAATTCACTGAATGTGTCAAAACCTGATGAATTAGTTGGTTCGCCTGAATTCAATTGAAAATGGTCTTTAGCAAAACACTTTAATCTTGATAGTATAGAGACTCCATTCTCCTATTCCTGTTAAATGACATTGCATCTGTTTTTTACAGTTCATGACAGAAATGAGAGAGACGGCTTTTGTCATACAGAATGCCTCTGAGAGGTATGGAAGCCCCTTTCTGTTGCGATTTTCTGAGAGGAAATCGTCCTCTTATTCCTGTTAGGGTATGTTTGGTAGAGCAAACATGGTGAGGTAAAAGGAATGAGAAATGAGAAATTGGTTTCTGATGTTTGGTATGCACCATTTTTAATCTACTGGAAATCAAAATTTCATCATTCTAAACAAACTTTCTCTCTCTTCTCCTTTCTCTGTCTCATCCCATACCAAACGGATCTCTAATGTTTACATTTCCTTGATAATAGGAGTCTGATTGTTATGGATGAACTTGGGCGGTCTACTTCTTCCTCCGATGGATTTGCAATTGCATGGAGCTGCTGCGAGCATCTATTGTCACTGAAAGCGTAACTACTTTTACCAAATACACTCAACCATTTCTTTTTTGGATGCAATATTATACTTATTATATATGTTTTGGTGAACACTGTCATTAGTCCCAGTAGAACATATTTAGAAATGTGCATACAACAGATTTGACTGAATTTTTCATTTGTGCTTTTTATGTTCAATATCTTTCTGATTTTTCAATTTGTGTTTGATGCGGAATCAGCATGCAAAGCCATAAAAGCTATTGTTTATTCCTGTTCAAACCAACTATTTAATATATTGATGAATCCCCTGCAGATACACGATATTTGCAACACACATGGAGAACCTGTCAGAGCTAGCAACCATCTATCCAAACGTTAAAATTCTTCATTTTGCAGTAGACGTCAAGAACAATCGATTAGATTTTAAGGTGCTGTATCTACGCATATGTTCAACAGATAATGTCTCATCTTTGGGCGGCTTTTATTTACTGATTTTTCACCAGTTTCAACTAAAGGATGGACCACGACACGTGCCGCACTATGGCCTTCTATTAGCTGGGGTGGCTGGGTTGCCGAGCTCGGTTGTTGAATCTGCCAAAAACATTACATCAAGGATAGCACAAAAGGTATGTTTCCGTCAATTTCAATAGAATTAGATAGCATCCACTCAAAAGCTCTTATTGCTCTGTTCTTTATCCAGTATTAAACAAACTAGAACTTTCAGGTAACTAAACAATTTGTAGGGTTTATTATAGATCAGTTTATGCAGCATGTTTTGAAGGGCAACCAGCAATCTTGTTAATCATGATGCATAAACGGCCTTTTTAGTAGTTCTTGTTAATCATGAAAAAAATGGATTTTAGGAGCCACTGTCCCCATGAAGCTATTCAGTCGCTGCTTTTTCATGTATCTCAGCATTTTCCTTTCAGTGAATTCTGGCTGTTCACTTGAGCTCTGTTCCTGTTAACATCTTCTTTTGTCCACAGGAAGTGAGACGAATGGAGGTCAACTGCTTGCATCACCATCCCATCCAGATGGCTTATCGCGTAGCACAGCGTCTGATATGCCTGAAATATTCTACCCAGAGTGAAGATGCCATTCGACGCTCACTCCAGGATCTTAAAGAAAGCTACATTGACGGACGGCTCTGAGGTTTTTTTCTCCAACGCTTCTGCATGATGAAAATGCAAGTAAAACCGAACGGCGTGAATTTATGATAATTACTATTTATTTATTATTGTTATTATTTATTTTTATATATTTTTAATTGCTTTTATATTTTAATTTGAGTTATTAAAGAAAAAATAATATATAAGTTAAAATATTAATTGAATACGTTCTTGTTGATTTTGATGGTTTTTATCAAATTTATTAATTTTTAATTCTATTAAATTAACCCCGAATTAATTTTAAGATCATCAAAATTCTGTTTTTTGAAAAATAAAATATATTCCAATTATTTTTCAAATGTTCTGTGGTTTGGTTCCTGTGTTTCAATTTTCATTAAGAACATAATTAATGTTGTGCAGAATGTTTTGGAAGTGTCGAATGTTTTTTGTGAATCAGCTATGCTCTAAGCCTATTTAATTTTATTTTGTTTTTCTAATTATTTAAAGTGTCAGAATCAGCACAGAACATATTGTGTGCCTTTTAAAGCAAAAATGCTCTATGTTGAAACGTTTCTTCTGTTTTCTTTTTCTCTTAAGCTATTTTCTATTTTAAGATGATTTGTGTTTTATTCTACAATTTACTATGTCAATTGACGTGTTTGATATTTTTTTGTATAATTAGTGCTTTAATTATGTTTTGTATCGTTATAAAGTACTTCTGTTGGCGCAGAACATTTCCTATATTGTTTCACGATTTGTTTATTTTGATTCTAAATATTCTTTGTTGGGATCCAAACTGTGTTCTGTGAAACATTGTAAATGTTTTGTGATTTGTCTGCATGTTCATATGTTTTATTGATCATTTCTATATGTTCTGTGTTTATGATTTATAATAAACAGTTAAATGTTCTGTGTTGCACATATGTTTTTCATGCAGAAATAAATAAATAATATTGAATAAATGTTTTTGATATTTTACAAATATGATTAGTAAAATATATTTGGTATTTTCGTATGATTTTAATAAAAAAAAGTACATTAGCTGGTTTGAACTGTGTCGCTAATTTTTGTTTCCAGAAAGGAGGCTTCTGAATAAGTCGAATCGTCCAGCTGGTGCGGAGCTATGCTTGATCCGTCGAGCTTGTATGTTGCAACTAGAGGAAAAATTGAGGACTGTGTGGTTGGAGGCTGCTCAACAAACAAGGACATGTGTGCAGTCCAGAGCTGCTGGAGGAGAGTGCAAGCTAAAAACCTTTCAATATGACGGAAGTTTCATTCTGGAGGGAATTGCGCAATTTAAGTTGACATTCTTCGAGAGTTGAGTTTATAGCCATAGAAGTGCCTGAGCACGCCATAAATGAAAATTTCTGTTTGATTTTCCCTGTTTTTTATTTGATTTCACAGGTAGTACTTATATTTGTAGCTTTTAAAAAAAAAATATAGTCGATTTGTAGTTCTAAAGCTCTCTACATTCAAAATTAGATTCTTTAGATAATTTAGAAGCAAAACTCCTTATTTCTTTAAATCTCTAATTATGTTCATATCTTGTCAATGCTTTGTATAGTTAGAATCGTGAATTATAATTTTTACGACATTGAAATGCTTTAGAATAGCGGCTGGGGCAAAAAAAAAGCATCAGTTTACTCACTGAAACGGAAAACGCAATTTTAATGCAAAAATATTTTAATCTTACTACCAAACACCGACATATAAGCCCGCAGGAATTAATAAAACTCAGAAAAAAACCGAACATAATAATCCATAATCCAGGATCAGCACCCAGCATTTCTCAGAACAAATAAAGATAACCAACCAAACTAAAAGGTCCAGTCCTCATTTTAGGGAAAAGCCCCAGGACAATACAGGAAAGAACAGGTCACAGAAAAGCAGCATAAACACAGCTAACGGTAACGGCGGAGGGAGAGAGTATTGTTCCGTTTCCAGGTGGCCCTGCGGGAAGGCCGGGCCTTGTGGAACCTGTGCCCTTTCCCTCTAAGCCCCCTGGATTCCTTCCCTGCTGAAGTTAACAGACGCATTTCCCTGTGCTTATGGACGGGCTTGCATATCCAGTTGAGCCGCGGATCATTTCTGATCGCATTGTGGGATGGATCCACAAGGATTATCTCATAGTACTTGTAAGTCGAATCCTATGCCACAACAGAACAGGCAAACAGTAATAAGGTGCGACTAGTAGAAGAAAAACGCATCATCATAAGCCACGAACCTCATTAACCCAGTAAGAGTTGAGCACCCTGAGACCTCCCAGCTTCCTCCCAGCCCGTTCCTCGGCCACAGATCGCTTGCTGCGCTGAAACTTAAGTTGGTTGACACCCTGGTTCGTTGGTTTTCCATACACAATACCCTTTGGGACTGGCCTCTTCCGCCCGCCTCGTCTAACACGGACACGGTACATCACAATACCCTGGCATGCCATGAAAAACATTCAGGAAACCATATACAAGCAGTGCAAGCTTCAATGAAAACTTATAATACAATGAGCTTCTGAGGCAGAACCCAGCAGCAAACAATGTGTCGGTGCAATCACCTCCCTTGGTTTGGACAATGACTAATCTTAGCCATGGGAAAGATATTAATCCCATCATACTCGGCATTACAAATGTTAATGGCTTCTGAACGCATCGGCAGACATGGGTAAAAAAAACAGCAAGCTATGCATTGATTTAGAACCCTCAAATCAGACAATAATAAAGAGATTCAAGGAAGTAAATTGACAACATACGTTATTGCATGGGTAATTCAAAGGTAATAACAAACAACAGGGCGGAATATGGACAGAATATACGCAGGATATGGAAAAAAAATATGTTTCCGAATGAAAAATCATATAGCAATTCTGGGAAGCAGGCAGAAATTTTAGAACCGACTACCTGATAAAAAAATTCGCAAAAAGAAAATCTAGTGTAGCGTCTCTCTGCTCATGCACTCTACCATTTTCTGCCAGCACTCTATCAGGATTCCCGGTAAAAGAAAACCACTCAAGATGGGAGAGAATTAACAACCTGGTCACCAATCAATTACAGTGTGATTCACGGGGCTCCTTTTCAATCAATGACATCTTTCTTCCCTCTATATTTCTGTTTTAATTTCCTTGGCAGTATTCCTAGTTTACTTTCTGCCAGCATTGTTTCATATTAAAGATTCAGTCTTTGTTTCCTTCTGTATCTTACATCTCTTACTCCATACGCTTCTATAGCTACATGATTACGTATAACACTAATTGTTGAAATGTGTATGTGTTTATGCTAGGACTTTGAATTCTAAAAGAAAATTGAGAATCTATTCAAGAACGATCTAACCGGTTTAGAAGAATTCCAGCAGCTCGGTTGTTCAAGAATTATTGTATTGAGCAGAATTCTTCAATTACAGAGTGTCGTAAAGAAATGTCTACTACTATTCTCCTGAATAAAAGAGGTATAGAAGAAGTGCTCTGTAAGAAGTTCTTCCCTTCCTGCCAGCTGCTCCAGCAGCGCCTTCTATCCAGCTGCACCAGCAGCGCTCTGCCCTTTTCTCCCAAAAGAGCCCGATACCTGTACTCCTCTTAAGCAGCCTTTAAGTAGGTAGTTAACCTAAGTTAACTAAGTGTTTTACCCAAAGTACCCCTCTTATGCTGGTAAGTGTGAATAATAGGAGGTCGAGCAGGTCTAACAGTTTAATGTAGGGAACTACAGGGGAATTGCTTTGAGTAATGCGGGATTGGCCATGAAACTTGACTAATGGGAAATGTTGAATCCCTGGACAATGAAACAAACACACACAGACCAATCAGGAGATTTATGAGGTTCGATCTTGGGATCTACATCCATGGGCAGGAGGGAAATTTTTCAATATGTTCAGCGTTGATTATAAATGTTTCCAAACCGTAACCATTACGAATATATGTATATGGTTTTGGATTGTAAGATAATAAATCAAAAATGGGCCGGATCGAGATCCATTTAGACACAACTGAGAAAATAAAGTCAATGCTCATTAGATATTACTAAACAAAATCCTGATGAAAAAAAAATTCTTCACATTTCACATAATGCGTTCAATCGGTTCTCTTCTCCCGTAAACAATGTTTACAAAACAAGTTGAAAATTTATCCGATGAAGATCCATAAATATCATAGCATAGTAATTAAAATAAATGTTGGTAATATATTACGATCGGTACATGATACCTGCTTGGCTTTGTAACCCAGTTTGCGAGCTTTGTCAGGACGAGTAGGGCGAGTGATCCGAACAATGGACGGATGTTGGCGGTACTCCCAGCACCTGATCCTCTGCACGAACCGCATCACATCTGACTGCTTCTTCCTCCATAACTCCGAGACGTAAGTGTAGGCCCCTGAAAAAAAAAACCAAAACAAAACAACAAAAAACATGGTGAAACACATAGTAGGAACATAATCCCAATAGGTAAGTTATACAGTATTGGCGTCTTTTAAAAGGAATGGTGAGGGATTGAGAGATGGAGAAAGGGTGGGATACCCATCACCGATAATAGGGTTTGCGCTCGGACGAGGGTTTGCGGGCGGCTAGAACGAGGGTTTGAACGAGGGTTTGAACGAGGGCTGTGTTGTGGCTTTGGGAAAATGACGATCACATGGAGAAAATGCCAAATGAGAAAATTATAGATTTTCGAATTAAATTTGATTCTACTTTGATCTATGAGCAGTCCTTAGCTGGAATTAAAGCCGTGATCCTTCAATAAAATTTTAAATATTGATATATTTTTATCATATTTTGTATAATTACGTTTATTTATTGTATTTTTGGGCAAATTTAGCCGAGGGGGTTAAAATTTTTTATTTTTATTTTAATGGGGTAGGGTAAAAATTATTTAGATAAATGGGTGCGTTTAGCACCACTTCAAGTGGCGCTATTCAATTCAAGTGGCGCTATACTGTTTTTTTGTTTTTTGTTTTTTTTTAATTTTATTATATTTATTATGTTACATTTAATATAATTAGATAATTTTTATATTTATTATAATTATTATATTTATAATTATTATATATTCAATATAATATTAATTAGAGAATTATAATAAATTTATAATTATAAATATAATAATTATGATAAATATATAAAAATAATAAATATATAAATATAGTAAAAACAAAAATATTATAATTATATAATTATAAATATAGTAAATACAAAAATATAATAACTATATAAATATAATAAAAGTTATAAATGTAATAAATATAATAAATGTAGTAAATGTAATTATATATTTATGTATACATTACATATATATTTTTGCATTGTAAATATGCAATTTTAATTATATATAATGTATATATAAATATATAATTACATAATGTAAATATATAATTCTATATATATACATTATATATATTTTTTACATTATAAATATGTAATTATAAAAAATATGTAATTATAATTAATATATGCCTATAATAATTATTTATTTTAATTATATATTTATTATATTTAGAGTTATAAGTATATATTTATAATATTTATAATTATAATTATATATTTATTATAATTAAATAAATATAAATAGAATAAATATATAATGTATATATAAAGATAGAATAATTTGTAATAATCAAATATTAATAATAAATAATTTGTAATTTAATTAATGACAATTAATTATTTATAACTAATTTATAATTATAATAACTTATAATTATATTAATTTGTAATAGTTACAAATATAATTACTTATAATAATTTGTAATAATTGTATTTTAAACATATAACAAATAGTTAAAAACAAAAGGAATTTCATAAAAAACGTCGATGAGAAATATTTTTTAAGAAATCAGAAACACTTATTTGAAACTTAAAAATGTTTCAAATACTTGTCTTTGAAAGACTATAATAGATAAACTATAACACCGATATAAATTATACTTTAATCATTGATTAAACATATAATAAATATTTGAAAACAGAATGAATTTAATGAAAAATGTTGATAAAAAATAATTTATAAGCTTTCAATTTGAAAGACTATAAAACATAAACTATTACACGGATATAACTGAAACTTTAAACATTGATGAAACATATAATAAATAGTTGAAAACAAAAGGAATTTCCAAAAAAAAATGTTAGTGAAAGATATCATTAATTATTAAATTTAAAATAGAGAACTTTAAAAGCATATAAAATATACAGTATAAAATTAGATATCCAATTCACGGTAAGAAAGACCACAAGGTCCAAAAATGGTGTGTTTATGTGGAGGTTCTTGTATTTGTTGCAGTGAATTGGATATCAAAATCTATACTGGATATCAAGAAAGGTTGAAGCCGCCTTTCGTTTTGGGGGGAACACCACCACAGTGTCTTACATGCAGCTTAACTGTTCAGTTTAGTTTCATTAAATCTGGACAGTCCCTCATTTTTACCGAAATATCGGTCACATATCCAAATTAACCCCCCAATTCTGACGCCCCTGGCTTCATACCGTTCAACGAAGGAGAGACGTCCATGGTAAACCTCCGAGTGAGAGTGAAAGAAGACACACTTACTGTTTTATCTAAAACAGTAGAAGGGTTTTATCTAAAACAGTAAGTGTGTCTTCCTCCACTCTCACTCGGAGGTTTACCATGGACGTCTCTCCTTCGTTGAACGGTATGGAACCAGGGGCGTCAGAATTGGGGGGTTAATTTGGATATGTGACCGATATTTCGGTAAAAATGAGGGACTGTCCGGATTTAATGAAACTAAACTGAACAGTTAAGCTGCATGTAAGACACTGTGGTGGTGTTCCCCCCAAAACGAAAGGCGGCTTCAACCTTTCTTGATATCCAGTATAGATTTTGATATCCAATTCACTGCAACAAATACCAGAACCTCCACATAAACACACCATTTTTGGACCTTGTGGTCTTTCTTACCGTGAATTGGATATCTAATTTTATACTGTATATTTTATATACTTTTAAAGTTCTGTATTTTAAATTTAATAATTAATGATATCTTTCAAGAAGTCGACTTTGAAAGGTATCAAATATAAAGTAAATATAAATAAAAACTGAAATACTGGATAACCATATAAGAACATCTCATTGTAATAATAGTATCCTCATTTTATAGTCTTCTAAAATCACGTACTTGACATTCCTTTTGTTTTCAACTATTTATTATATTTTTAATCAATGTTTAAAGTTTCTGTTTTTTATTCGTTTCATAGTATATATTTTATAGTCTTTCAAAGTCACGTACTTGAACCATTTTTAAGTTTCAAGTAGGCGCTTTTGAAAGCTTATAGATTACTTTTCACTAACATTTTTTTTGGAAAATCCTTTTGTTTTCAACTATTTATTATATGTTTAATTCATGTTTTATGTTGTTTTCGAGTATTTCTTATACGTTTAATCAATGTTTAAAGTTTCATTTATATTATTTTGTATATACTATATATTTTATTTTCTAATTATATGTCTAAATAACATTCATTTCTCTAAATAAAGAGGGTTTTTAACATATATATCATGGCATCTGAATAAATCAACGTCGATGCCCCCCGGTACCACAACGTGGCGTCTGAATCTCACGTCCTCCCCGTGTCCGACGTACGTGTCGCTCTGGTGTCCTATCAACGGGATCCTCTGCTTCTGGTGCATCTGGTGCCTCCTCATGATGCTGTGTAGAGGGCTGACCAAAATCATGCATGGATGACTGCCCAAAATCATACGTGGATGACTGCCCATAATCATGTGTCGAGCCATATGGTCCTGAGGCTCCTAAAAATGGTAGAAATGACATACTGAAGAAGTCCTCGCCGGGAGGAGAGGGGGCTGCCACAAGCTGTGTCACCTGATCCAGCTCGTAGTCCATAGTAGTCATCAGAGATGATAGATGTGGTCTATAAACGTCTCCCTGCTGTGCAACCTCATCAATAAGCTGGGCAGGATCATCTCTATGTGGTGTTGCCACATCTGCAGGAGGTGCTCTCGGATGTCTATCTCGCCGCCTCTGCCCCTCCCGAGGTCCTCGTCTCCGTCTCTCAGCTGGCGGTGGTGGTGGCGGTACATCGTCATCAGCAGGCATAGCAGGCACATCATCACCCTCACCCTCAGGAGCTCCAGCTAGAGGATATGGATTAGGATATACCTGTGGCTCCTCGTCATAAAAACTGTCTCGTATCATCCAGAGATGGTCGTAGAGAGAAAACACATCTCGATGAACTACTTCACGTCAAATATATGCCTCCTCCTGAGGATGTGTGATATGTGCAAGATGATCAATGCTGTCTGTCTGAAAATGATATGACATTCAAATTAATACCATAAAAGAGTTAAACAAATATAATATATCTTAATAAGTTTACCATCTACTGAATGCCAATCCCCTGACGTGTAAGATGCATGATGGTATGACGTCGATACCAATCTGCATAATCCCCCTGGGCAGATAACTGATACTATGCTGTGAGATATCCATATCGAGAAATACCATATCGGGAACGTGCGTCCCACAACTCAATATGAGATGCATGAAACTGCCGCCAGTTCGTCGACTGTCTACCTGTAAGTGCAATCGAATGCAACCCCTCTGGCTGTCCTGGTGCCATCGGGATATGCTGTATATAACCGAACTGGCGCATGACCCGATCGGGCTGGTGCCACTCAATGATATGGAAATGGATGAGTGACACCACTGCAGCACGGTCTCCAATCATAGTTGTGCAGTATGGTGGAAGTGATGCATAGACATAACCTGTATATGAAGTCCATGAAACCTGAAATGTAAACTCAAAAAGTAAGTGACATATTAGCAAGATAATGTTAGTAAGATTACATTGTAAGAACTTAAAATAGTGATAACGAAATATAAAAAATTACTGCTTGACTTACATCAGCTGGCACTAATGCATCGAATATCTGTCGAAAGTTGTGCACACTATGTCTCGGTGTGTGTGCATGCTTTTGAGACTGACTCCACCTGGATACAAAATAGTAATACATAGTAAGTTGATAAAAAAACAGAAGTACTAAATAAATGAAATTAATGAAGTAAACATACCATCGTCCACGAGGACAATCCTGAAATAGCTCTGCTGCAAGAGGTGCGATAGCTCGAGGAGCGATGCGTGGAAAACGCTCTCAGGCCCACATCTGTACTAAAGCCATACAACCAGCAATCTGATGTGCATCTGCCTGACAACTGGTACAAAGGGATCTGTACAGATGTGCTAATATAGCGGATCCCCAACTGTATGTAGTTGTATGATCAAGATCCTCAAGTAATGGGAGGTACATCATGTGTACCAAAAGGGTGGAGTAGTCGACGCATAACATGCCTCCAAGTAGTCGCAGAATATATGCACGTGTATGCCTAATGAGAGTCTCCTCGTCTGCATCATCCGGAATGACAGTGAAATGCTCATCAAGCCATGTCATGCGCAATCGCGGACCCACGAGGACACTTCGTACGCCAACGACATCAATGCCTAATAGTCGCTGTATGACGACAGCCCAGTTGCCACTAGTGGCACTCGTAACTGCCTGTCCATGGATGGGCAAACCAAGCATGTAGATGACATCCTCTAAAGTAATGGTCATCTCCCCCTCCGGAAGATGAAAAGTGTGTGTCTCTGGCCGCCATCTCTCAACCAATGTTGCAATCAAATGACGATCAATAGTCTTGAAGTCACACATAGCGACTCCATAAAATCTCGCACGTCTAAGGTATGGAGAAATAGCTGCCGGGGGCGCATCGTGATGAAAATGATGTGCTCTCCGAACAGCAAGTTGTCGAATTACTTAATTAACAAATTAAAAATAATTAATTCACTAATTACAATTAATTAATTCACTAATTACAATTAATTAATTCACTAATTATAATTAATTAATTAGCTAATTATAATTAATTAATTAGCTAATTATAAATCATTAATTAGCTACTTAGAAATCATTAATTAGCTAATTAGAATTAATTAATTCACTAATTATAATTAATTAATTAATTAATTATATTTAATTAATTCAATAATTATAATTAATTAATTCAATAATTATAATTAATTAATTCACTAATTATAATTAATTAATTCACTAATTATAATTAATTAGTTAACTAATTATAATTAATTAATTAACTAATTAGAAATCATTAATTAGCTAATTATAAATCATTAATTAGCTAATTAGAAATCATTAAGTAGCTAACACTAATTATAATTAATTAATTCACTAATTATAATTAATTAATTCACTAATTATAATTAATTAATTCACTAATTATAATTAATTAATTCACTAATTATAATTAATTAATTCAATAATTATAATTAATTAATTCAATAATTATAATTAATTAACTAACTAATTAGAAATCCTTAATTAGCTAATTACAAATCATTAATTAGCTAATTAGAAATCATTAAGTAGCTAATTATAATTAATTAATTCACTAATTATAATTAATTAACTAAATAGAATGACTTAATTAACTAATTATAATTAATTAATTATCTAATTACAAATCATTAATTAACTAATTACAAATCATTAATTAACTAATTATAATTAATTATTTAACTAATTATAATTAATTAATTCACTAATTAGAAATCATTAATTAACTAATTAGAAATCATTAATTAACCAATTAGAAATCATTAATTAACTAATTAGAAATCATTAATTAACTAATTAGAAATCATTAATTAACTAATTAGAATTCATTAATTAACTAATTAGAATTCATTAATTAACTAATTACAATTAACTAATTAACTAATTACATTTAACTAACTTCAATTAACTAATTACTAACTACAATTAACTAATTACTAATTACAATTAACTAATTACTAATTACATTTAACTAATTACTAATTACATTTAACTAATTAAAATTAACTACTTACTAATTACAATTAACTAATTACAATTACTTAACTACTTACTATTAATTAATTAATTAAAATTGATTAATTAACTAATTACAATTAATTATTTAATTACTTACAAATATTTAACTACTATTAACTAATTAGAATGTATTAAATAACAAATTACAATTAAATAATTTGCTACTTAAAAATAATTAATTCACTATTATAGTTAATTATTAACTACTAATACATAATTAGGTTTTAAACTAATTCTATAAAGTAAACAAATAAATTAATAAACAAATTCCATAATCTAATTACATTAACTAAACAATTAAATAAACAATTTAAAATATTAAAGAAATGTAAATAAAAACATACCTCGAATTTGCAGAACTTCGAATTTGCAAAAAGGTCCTCGGTTGGATGAGGATGAGGGAGAGGGAGGAGGGAGAATGAAGAGAGGGAAGGGGGAGAATGAGGAGACGCGTGGAGTGGAGGGAATGAGGAGAGGAGGAGGGGGGAGGGGGTTTTTATAGTTGCGGGTGGAGATCAGCGCCACTTCAAGTGGCGCTGATCGACATAAGGATAAGGGATCAGCGCCACTTGAAGTGGCGCTGAGCAATAATTACCGGTTTCCCGGTTAGCGCCACTTGAAGAGGCGCTATGACGTTTTTTGCCATTAGCGCCAATTCAAGTGGTGCTAGACTGACCCATTTTCTTAAAAAAGAAAACGGGTAACCCATTTTCATAAAAAAAACGCCCCCCTACCCCAAATTTTCCGTATTTTTGTTATAACCGAATAATCATAACTATATTTGTAATAAACATTAACATGTTGAGAAACTAATCGAACATAAATTGAAACCATGAGGAATTTCGAGATTAGAAATGCGTGATCGATTGTAGATGAAGCAAAGTGACGGATCGTAGTGTCGAATATGGTATGGCGATGACAAACACATACGAAGATGTAAAAGAGGTAGATAAAAGGTGGAGATAAAATATAAAGGGCCAAAAAAACATCTCTAGTGACATGCATATAGGGTATATGAAAATTGTAATCAACGATCTAGATTAATCATTATTTTCTACTACGGACGGGGCCTTTAAAATATTTACATTGATGTTATATTTACAATTAATCAAAAAAAAATTACAACTGATATGCATAATCAAATCTCTTACATCATACTTTTTCCAACAATCAACCTCTGTACAAAAGCTTATCACTGCAATAAAATCAATATTTATTTTAGTAGCAGTAAAAAATAAAATAAAAAATATAATTTTATTGTTATATAATTCACATATGATAAATTATATTGTTAATTACTGTATATATTAATGATATTATCAGTTATAATGTTAATTATATTATTAAAATGTCACTTTTATATTGAAAACATGCATTTCGAGTCATACTGACAACATCGTGTGTTGAATTTACGTGCAGTCAATTCCTACACGTCACAAATGAATTAGGACTCGTTGTCCTAAAGTTTGAAAACAATTCAAACTTGTTTGCTCGGTTTTAACTATGTGACGCGCGTTTTAAACTTAATTGACACTTATATATTGAAAACATGTACTTCGAGTCATAACAGCCACATCGTGTGTCATATTGACATTCGGTTGATTCTCATATGTCACAAATGAATTATGAATCGTTTTACTAAAGTTTGTGAACAATCCAAGCTTGTTTGCTTCGTTTTGGGTCATGATGAGCATTTTAAACTAAAATGATATTTTTATATTAAAAACACACACTTCGAGTTATACCGACCACATCGTGTGTCAGATTGACATGCAGTCAATTCCTACACATCACAAGCATATTATGGATTGTGGTCCTAAAGTTTGAAAACAATGTGAACTCATTTGCTTGGTTTTGGCTAATGACGCATGTTTTAAACCAAAATGATAATATTATATTGAAAACATACACTTCGAGTCATACCAGCCGCATCGTGTGTCAGATTGACGTGCAGTCAATTCCTACCCATCACCGATAATGGGGTTTGCGCTTGAACGAGGGTTCACGGACGACTAGAACAAGGTTTTGAACGCGGGCTGTGTTGTGTGACTTTGGAAAAATGGCGATCCTTGATGAAAATAGACAGTTAATTCCAGTTTGGGACCAAAAACATGAGAAATTGTCAAATGAGGATCAAAAAGATTATAAATTTTCAAATTAAATTAGATTCTACTTTGATTTAAAAAGGATCTGGTCCTTAATTGGAATTAAGTCCCTATTTTGGTCATTAAATAAGATTTTAAATATTGATATATTTTTATCACATTTTGTATAATTATGTTTATTTATTGAATTTTTATTCTAATTGAATAATTATAATTATAACTATATTTGTAATAAACATTAACATGTTGAGAAACTAATCAAACATCGATTGAAACTATGGGGAATTTCGATAATAGAAATGGTGATTGATTGTAGATGAAGCAAAGTGACATATAGTAGTGTTGAATATTTAGGATGGCGGTGTCGATCACATACAACAATGTAAAAGTGGTAGATACACTACTACAAAACCGGCCTTTAACAGCACTACAAATGATCTTTATCAGCGCTAGAAAAGCTTTGACTACACAAGCGAGGTTAAAAGCCTTGGTCTTTTATGAGTGTTGAAAAAGCACTGATAAATGAGTCCTTTATCGGCGCTAAAAAAAGTACTGATAAATGAGACCTTTATTAGCACTTTTAAAAGCACTGATAAAGAAACTATTTATCAGCGCTATAATTCAGCGCCACTAAAGGAACCATTTATCAATTTTCTTGAGGACTGATAAAATAGACCTTTATCAGCGCTCTTAAAAGCACTAATAAAGGGCCACACTGTAGTGTACTGCAATAGCACACTGCAACACCATGCAGTGTGATGTTACATCACACCACAACACCATAAACACACAAGATATCAACAAAAACAAGTCCCAATACAAGATTTAAATGAGATTAAATTTACAACATAAACACAAGAAAAAAACACCGTATTATAGACATTTCAAACATTGGTTCATACAATTACATAATTACAAATTATTACATACATTAAAAAACATCAATGTTATTATATCTTTTAATCCTGACCTGACTCGTGCTATTTTCGAACAAACCTCCACTGCTCGAGCAAAAGAACGCACCTTTATATGAAAACAATTCTTGTGTTAGTAATAATATAAAGAAATAAATTAACAGAAAGTGTTAATTTTAATAAAATTGACGTCAATTTTAAATAAAAAGACGCACTTTGAGTCATACCGGTCACATTGTGCATCAAATTGAGGTGCGGATAATCCCAACACGTTTCAAATGACCTGTGGATCGTTGTCCTAAAGTATCAAAAAAATCTGAATGTATTTGCTCGGTTTTGAGTATGTCAGTTGTCTTTTTTACTAAAATGTCATTTTAAACTGGAAACACACACTTTGGACTCATTCTGATCACATCGTGTATTGGTTTGACGTGAAATAGATTCCTATACGTCATGATGATTTTACTGTTCAAACATCAAGATTACCTATGCGATTGAGCAGAGACAACATCGCTGCTCTTCCTGTAAAGACATGAAACATGGACAAAAATATTCTAAAATAAACGAACTCTATAAGGAATAATGAAAATTAAATCAACATTTCATTATATAATTTTTCGGTAAAATAGAGAAAGTATATTGTAACATTACCTTTATATCTTTCCAAAGGGTTTCTTTGGTCCAAATATAAGCTAATAACAAAACTAAGGATTCTTTGTGCACTTCATTACAGTTTAGAAGACTATATGGATGCTAGGAAACCGTGAAACAATTAATGATATTGATGTCTATTTGTCTCCATTGATCAATGGAGCCAAAATATGGATCGTTTGTGCATCACTCACATAGTTAATAACAAAACTAAGGATTCTCTATGCACTTCACTGCTGTTGATTAACTACCGCTTATCATAGCATCTGTTTTGAACTTCCTGCCCGACGACCCCATGATGCTCTCATCCCACACATGCTCACCACCATCTCTATCATATCACTATTCAACATTCAATTTTCCTTCTCTTCCTCACGATTTAATTCATTATTTAAACAAGTGGGAATATTTTTCCTTCATAGCATTTTTTGATTCTCATTTTGCTTCTTTAATCATACGTGTTTTCCATAAAACCTTTATCCAATGAATTAGCTTATTCTACAAATTTTTCTCTCTATGTTCAAGAATATAATTAGTTTGTTTCTCTCTATATGTGGGATGAGAGCATCATGGGGACGCCAGACAGGAAGTTCAGGTCAGATGCTATGCTAAGCGATAGTTAACCAATAGTAGTGAAGTGCACAGAGAATCCTTAATTTTGTTATTAGGTTTGTGAGTGATGCACAAACAATCCTTGTTTTGGATCTATTGATCAATGTAGACAAATAGACATCAATGTTCTTCCAACTCTTATAGACTAATTTGTATTGAATAACAACTTAAACACAGATAGAGGATTTTAGAAGGGTTGTCTGCATGCTCTCTTGCAAACTTGATGAACTATTTAACTCCATATTCATATTCGTTTGTCAAACGATTAGTGTGCATCCATTTTTGGTTTATATCTATCTTATTGGGTTCATAAAAGATTAATTTTATACAACATATAAATAAATACACATAAGATATTCATTATCAAAAGTGAAAGTTATAGACAATTCTAATAAGGGAAACTCAACATTTGATTGTTTCAAAGAATTTCAGTATGTTGAAGAAAATGGGTAATTGAATTTAATAAAAGAATTAATCCACATTAAATCTTTCTTAAATCACTTAAACAAATGAAAATATAATATAGGCAATTAATAAGTAATAAGAAACTCAAATATGATAAACAAGAATAATAAACTCTCATTCAATCAACTAGAAGATATAAAAATGTATTGGAACAAGTGATGTAGCAACCTAAGAAATTATTACATTTAAAATTAATGGTATATAAATATTTGAAAACATATCAAGACTCTTGGGATGTCATATCACCACACTGACCCATCCTAAGGAAATTCAAGGTACTCCAATTGGATGTAAAATTAGCATTTACTAATGGATTACACGAATAATAATTGCATCAAACAAACAAATAGTTTTCTCATTCTTTAATATGAGAATAATGTTTGTAAATTGACAAAGGTGATGTATGAATTGAAACAAGAACTAAGAGCTTGGTATTGAAGGTTAGATGAATCATTAAAGAAACTTTAATTTAAAAAATGGGGAATTGATCATAATCATTACATAAAAAATAATTTTATGGATAGATTGAAAGTGTTTATCAATGCGGATGACATGATATTTAGAGGGTCAAGAGATGAATGATGATAATAATTTTCTAAATTAACAATGACCAATGTTTAAATGTTGATGATTAGTGAGTTTACATTTTCCTTCATTTATAGGTGACTCATGGAATTCATGGGATATTTATTTCCCAATCCATGTATGCGAGGGAAGTTTTTTATAGATTTCAAAAGGAATATTGAAAACTCATGTTGAAACCCATTGAAAATTGAATAAAATTTTCAAATGTTGTGGGTGGAATGTCAATCTATATCATGGAGTGTGGGAGATTCGTTATATGCCAACTTTTTTTTATAATAAAAAGGTTCGACATACTATTTTTCTACATGTCATATAGCTAGGTATCAAAGTGATTTCATGGAAATCCACTTGTTATTTGTTAAATAAATACTCAAAAAGAGGGCGAAATTCTTGAAAATCTACATTTTCGAGCAAGAAATTATAATGTCTTATAGTGGTATATAGATCTCAAAAAAAGTAGTATAACTAGAAAGGGGTAATCTCAAAAGGATATTTTTTTTTGAAAATTATTGAGAGAGGGGGAGTAGGATGATGATGAAAAATTATAATGCAGTTGGAAAAAAGTACATAACATCAAGGTATAACATTTCATATATTATTATTAAAAGGATTTATAAATAATGTTAGATTGATCTAAAGAGGGAGAAAAATAAAATAGATTTTTTTGAAAGTCTAGAGACATAGGAAGTTGGATTATTGAGAAAATGTACAACACATTTAACAATAGATATAGTTTCCAAAACAAACCCAAGACAACCATATATCAAACACCAAAGCGGGCCCATTATAGTGTCCAATGGACATTCTTGACCCCCTCGGGCTGGCAACAAGCACATCGACATGAAAAACAATACAGTGGGAATAATTTGGCCTAAAAAATAAATAAAACTACTAGAAAGAAAATTTAAATAAAAACTGTTAAGATGCATCCATACATTGGATTACCACACCAACCCAGATAAGTAGAAAAAAGAAGATATAAAGCAGTATAATATAAAAGAAATCCCTTAACCTACCTTCAACTCCCTCACACAAAAAATCTCCAGTTTCAATTTCTAAAATTCCACATGTATGGAATACATTTATAAAATAAATAATGAAAAACATGTATGATAACTTTGGGTGATCAATTTAGGAAATGTAAACAAAAATAAAACAACCAACTAAACTCCATGTGACTCCATGTGTCACCATCAAGTCTAGAAATAATAAACTCTCCATGAGCGATCAAGAGTTGAATCAAAATTAGAAACTGAGAAAATAAAAAGGCTTACCTCGCTAGTATACAGTCACCAGACCACAAATAACAACATCATCAAAGAAGAAATCAAAAACGAAACCAAAAATACACAAAGAAAATCGGAAGGACTACCTCGCTAGGTTGAAGAAAATTTGAGACCCTCTTCGGAAACCTTAACTGAAATCAAACACCGGATGTCAAATGAGATGTTCAAGCAACTGGAGGCAGTCGAGTAGTGTGATTCGAGCTTCGATTCACTGAGGAGGAGCGCCGACAGTGGGTGACTTTCGCAGAAAGCTTCTAATATCGCAATAGTTTTGAAAATGGCTAGAGTTTTTTAATTAGTTCGGGACACTTTTATCAGCTCTTATAAAAAGCGCTGATAAAAAGTCCTTTTATTAGCGCTTATTACTTAAACACTGATAAAATAACTCTTTATCAGTGTTTTTTTTAGCGCTGATAAATGTACGACTTTATCAGCGCTAAAATTAGCACTGATAAATGTTTATTTTATCAGCACTTATTACTTAAGCACTGTTAAATGATTTATAATTATAATTATAAATAAAAAATTGTAAATATTTATATATACTTAATATATATATATAGTAAATATATTCCTTTTTAAATATATTTATTATAATTTTATAATTATTTACTTATAATTATAGATATATTTTAAAAAAATGATATTTATATAATTATATATATTTATATAATTATATATATATATATATATATATTTGATAAATATATATAAATATAAATATAGTAAATATATTTATTATTTAAGTAAATTTATTATAAATTTAATAATTATTTAAATATATATAATTCCTTATTTATAATTATATAAATACTTTTAAAACAATATTTATTATTTATAATTATAAATATATAATTGTATAAATATAGTAAATTTAAATTTATAAATATAATTATTTATAAATATTTGTTTACAAATATATTTTTAACATTATTAATGAATATATAATTTTAAGTGCATGCACATATGTTAAATTTGAACGAAATTGAATAAATTAAGAATAAGATCACTTTAACAATATTGAAAAAATGGATTAGTTTTATGTGTGTGCATTGTATATAAAAATGAATTGATTATGTATATGTGAAATCAATATAACACAGATTTGATCTATGTTAAATTGAAAAATCAAACGATATTCAATTATATGTCGAGTACTATGCAATTAGTCAATATTTTTAATTCATAATAATTTTTAATTATAAACCATTATTCAATAAATATATGACTATTTAATGTAAAGAATATAAATATTTTGTAATATATAAATCATATTTATATACATTAATATATATCTATATATTTAATATATATAATTTAATAACATTAATTATCATAATTATCTAATTAATAAAATGTTTAATATTTAATAATGTATACTCAATTTATTCATTTTTATCAATAATTATTCAATTAATAAAATTTGTAATATTTTTTTTAATAAACACATTTTTTTTTAATTTTTTTTAATTATTTCATTTTATTTATTCGGACCTTTATCGGCACTAAAAAAATACAGATGAAATAAATATTTATCAATGCTAAAAATAAAGCACTGATAAAGGGTACCCTTTATCAACACTAAAAATAAAGCGCTGATAAAGGATACCCTTTATCAACGCAAAAAAGCACTGATAAAAGGTTGAATTTATCAGTGCTTTCTTAGCGCTGATAAATATGTCATTTATCGGTGGTTTTTTTCTAGCACTGATAAATACCAGTGCTGTTAAAGGCTGGTTTTGTAATAGTGATAAGATATAGAGATAAAATATAAAGGGAAAAAATATCTTTAGTGACATGTATATAGGGTATATGAAAGTTGAAAACAACGGTCTAGATTAATCATTATTTTATACTACAGATTAGGCCTTTAACAATGCTAGAAAATGGATTTTTCAGTGCAAAAAAATGTTGACAATCTAAGTGTCATTAAAACCACAAGGTCTTTGTCAGCATTAAAAAAAACATTAATAAAAGCCCCTTTTATTAGCGCTAAAATAAACTAATGATAAAGAAAGCTTTTATGAGTGATTTATTTTAGTGATGATAATGGGGGTCTTTATGAATGTTTTTTCTAGCACAGATAAAGACCTCCATTTATCAACACTTTCTTTTTAGCATTGATAAATGAGGTTTTTAATAGTGTTTTTTCTAATGCTGATAAATTTCATATCAACTGCTGCACAACTGCAACCCTATAACAACAAACTCAATTAGAATGCATAAACATGAATAAAAATATACAAAAAAACCTGATTGAAATACAAATATTACATTGCACCATCATTTCAATCAAACATTTACATATAAAATATTTACATTGATGTTATATTTTCAATTAATCAATAAAATTTACAACCCATATGCATAATCAAAACTCTTATAGCGGAATTTTTCCAATGATCAACCTCCACACAAAATCTTATCATTATAATAAAATCAATGTTTATTTTAGTAGAAATAAATAAAAAAATAAAAAAATAAAGAAATTTTAATTTTAATGTTATATAATTTACATATTATAAATTATATTTTTACTTACTATATATATTAATGATATTATTAGTTATACTATTAATTACATTATTAAATGGCACTTTTATATTGAAAACACGCATTTCAAGTCATATTGACCATACCGTGTGTCAGATTGATGTGCAGTTGATTCCTATATGTCACAAATGAATTATGGATCATTATTATAAATTTTGAAAACAATTTGAGCTCATTTTCTTAGTTTTGGATATGTGATGAACATTTTAAACTTAAATGAAACTTCTATATTGAAAACATGTAATTTGAGTCATAATGGACACATCGTGTGTCATATCGACGTGCAGTCGATTCTCACATGTCACAAATGAATTATGGATCATTTTCATAAATTTTAAGAACAATCCAAGCTTATTTGCTCTGTTTTGGGTTGTGATGTGCGTTTTAAACTAAAATGATAATTTTATATTAAAAACACACACTTTGAGTCATACCGACCACATCGCGTGTATGATTGATGTACAGTCGATTCCTACACATCAAAAACATATTATGAATTGTGGTCCTAAATTTTGAAAATAATACAAGCTCATTTACTCAGTTTTGGCTAGTGACGTGTGTTTTAAACTAAAATGACACTATTATATTAAAAACACGCACTTTGAGTTATACCGACCACATCGTGTGTTAGATTGACATGTAGTCGATTCCTACATGAAAAAAAGAATTATGGATCATTGTCCTAAATTTTGAAAACAAACCGAGCTTGTTTTCTTAGTTTTGACTAATGATGCATGTTTTAAATTAAAATGATACTTCTATATAGAAAACACACACTTTGAGTCATACCAGCCACATCACGTGTCAAATTAACATGCAGTCGATTCCTACACATCAAAAATGAATTATGAATCATTTTCCTAAAGTTTGAAAACAATCCAAGTTTTTTTTCTCAATTTTGGATATGTGACACATGTTTTATATTCAAATGACACTTTTATATTGAAAACAAACACTTCAAGTCATACCCGACACATCGTGTGTTGTATTGATGTGAAGTTGATTCCTACATGTCCCAAATGAATTATGGATCATTTTCCTAATGTTTGAGTACAATATGAGCTTGTTTGATATATTTTGGGTATGTGATGTGCATTTTAAACTAAAATTACACTTTTATATTGAAAACACGCACTTTGAGTCATACCAACCACATCGTGCGTTAGATTGACATGTAGTCGATTCTTGTGCATCAAAAATATATTACGAATCATGTTCCTAATTTTTGGAAACAAAATGAGCTTGTTTGTTCAGATTTTTTAGTAATGTGCCTTTTAAACTAAAATAAAACTTTTATATTCAAAACATAGGCTCCGAGTCATACTGTCCACATCATGTGTCAGATTGATGTGCGGTCGATTGCTACACATCAAAAATGAATTATGGATCTCTATCCAAAAGTTTGAAAACAATCTGAACTCATTTTCTCATTTTTTTCTAGTGACACATGTTTTAAACTAAAATAACACCTCTATATTGAAAACACACATTTCGAGTCATATCGACTACATCATGTATTAGATTGACATGCAGTCAATTCATACAAGTAACAAATAAATTATGGATCTTTTTCCTAGATTTTGAAAAAAATGATCTATTTTGCTTCGTTTTGGCTATGAAATGTATGTTTTAAACTAAAATGACACTTTTATGTTGAAAACACACACTTTGAGTCATACCGACTACATCGTGTGTTAGATTGAAATTTTGTTGATTCCTACATGTCAAAAATGAATTATGGATTGTTGTCATAATATTTGAAAACAATATGAGCTCATTTGATTGGTTTTGGCTATGTAACACGTGTTTTTGTAATAACCCAGTTCTTCCTTTGAGATATGGATATTCCTTTTTAGTTTGGGCTTAAGTAAGTGGAGGAAAAAGAGGCTTACATACCCTGTATTTTCAAGAACACACTGTGTAAATATGGGTACATGCCATGTGATGGCCTAACCAGGACCTGTACGGAAAATGTACAGACACAACATGTAGTTTTCAGTGTACGCCGTGTACCTTTTTTTTTGTCTAAAATAGGAAGTAGCCTCGTGTTTTTGTCATATGGATAGAGGGCTCACCCCGTTACTCAAACACCAACTCCAGACAAGATTTTTCCTCCCATTTGTTCGTCTGAACTCCGATTTGAATGTTGTCAAATGCATTTGAACCCAATCAGTAAGCCCTCAATTCCTCTTGAGTTGTTCTTCATGATCGAGTTATAAAAGTTTGATAACTTTTTCTCATTTTTTAGATATACTCCGTTCTAGGTTGAATCAAAGCCCGACACTGGATGATGAGAGTTGCACGAGGATAAAGTAGGAAGTCTCATGCCTTTCACTAATTTTCAAGATGTTTATATATACCAGAGTGCCGCACACCCATTTGAGGGTGTAACCTTAATTGATAATTGGTCTACGTTATTTCCTATTTATGTTTAGGTAATTGAAAATGTGTTCTCATTCATGAATTAGGCTGTTTACCTTGAATTAGGGCCACCCCATGGGTGTGTTTCCCTTTGATGACTGTTTATGGCCGTTTAACCTAGGTTGCCTATGAGGCATGCCTTGTTTCCATTATTGGGTTGTTAAAAATGGGTTTGATTATTGAATGGAATTTTAATTATGTTAAATTTTAATTGTTTTGAATAAGGTTTTGGGATTTGTGATTTTCCCCTTTTCCCCATGTTATGCCTATGCCCGTTTAAGCATGTTTGGAATGTTTTGCTCCAACCGTGAACCTTTACACACAAGTTAGGTTATTCTAAGGCATTATAATGGTTTAGATTACATAATAGGCTTGTTATATAAATTGTCCCCATGTGAGTGATTTATGATTTAAGCCATGCGATAGTTTAATTCTCATGTGTTGCTTTGTATATGAATTGTGCCCACATGATTTATTAATGTTAAACCATGTGATAGTTTAATTCACATGTCTTTCTTGTTATATGATATGTTCCCATGTGAGTTAATATATTAAATCCATGTAATAGTTTAATTTACATGTGTCTGCTTATATGAAATGATTAAGAATGGGTAATTAGCAATGGGCAAGCCGTAGTCTCAGTTAAAAGACAAGGGTGGGCTCATGTGACTAATTGCAATTTATATACCTTGGGTGAACCATTGTCTCGGTTAAAAGACAATGGACGAGATCAATAGGTTAATTATGTAAAGGCCATGAGCGAGCCATAGATAGGGTGGTTAGGCTCATTAATACTTATTTAAAATGTCGATCAAACCTAGGATCCATTAAGGGATACCTAGGCTGGGTTATATTAGAAAATGATTAAATGATTATTATGTCATGAGTTGACGATTACTTTTATATGGGGAGTCTTCAGGCCTAGGCTAGACCTTGAGAAATTTATATAATCCAATGTAATTAAATAATGAAATAGAATGACTAATGACACGTCTTCCAAGCAAAATCACAATCCTGGATTCAGTCTTCACTTGTACTTGGTTATATTGTCTTCTAAGACATCTGTTGTGCTTACTTTTGAGTACTTTCTCGTTTACTGCTTTCACTATTGCACAATGCCTGTTATATATACTCACTAACAGATAGACATAGATCTTAGGTGGTTACCTACTAGGATTTATTTCTCACACCCTGTTTGGGTCATGATTTTGGGACCAAATAGATTATATTTTTGTACGTGTTGATAAGGGATACAAGTACTTGATTGCTATTAGGAGTAAGATATCATGGAACCAATCCAAGGCTTGCGATGATTCTGAGTTTTCTTTTTTATTTTCTATACCTTGGTATTTTATCTTGTATCTAATTGTAGTGTATCCTGTTTTGGTTTCTTTTCTAGAACATGTGACATGATGCATCATCTTTTGTATGGAATGATGCATGACTATTTATCTTATCAGTCTTATGCTATTTATTTCAGTTGTATTTTGTTTATTATTTTCACTATTTTATTATTATTAATTTTGTTGTGTTACACTCTTCCAATGAGGGAATAGTTTCCCCACTATCACACCCTAGTCCCTCACTACTAGTTGGCAGCCTATGGTGTTTGGAGAAATGCGCTTGAGGCCATGTGGCCAACCCGGGTACGAGGCACCAATTGAGTGGAATCCGGATTTAGGATGTTACAAAGTGTTATTATAGGATTTTTTCTTTTCTATTTGTCTTACTGTTTGGTAAAATTATATAGGAATAGAAAGGAAATAGGATTTGGTAATTAGTTGTGCCCAGGAGTAGCTATCCCGCGTATAGGGAAAATCCAATTTTCCTTGAATTGAATTGTGACTTTTGGATTTTGAGATGTTACAATTAATTTGATTTCACTATTAGGTGACACAATTGTTTTGTGTCATTATTATTTATATTACTGTGGTTCTATTTTTATTGCAACCAAATGAGATGAGGGCATTCCATCTCATGCATCATATAGGCACTTGTTAAAAATAACATGCCATGAATTCCTGTCATGCCATTTAGAAGAATTATTGATTGCATGCTATTATGATAGATGACATGCTAGATATGCATACTATTGTGATAGGTACCATGATAGATATGTCTACCATCGTGATATGTGTATTGGTATGTGTTATGTTTGAATTGGATGGATGCCAAACTTTGTTCCTTGAGGAGTATGGTCCCTCTTGGATCAGAATTTGGTGGATCACATTTCATCCATGGGATATAGATCGTGTTATTATGTGCTATATGTGGATTCCAAGCTTTTATTCGCAGGGATTATGGTCCCCCACTGATCAGAATTTGGCACAATGTTGCTTTATTTTGAAAAAATAGGGGTTCCAAGGGAGTTTCTGAGGCTTACTATTCAGAAACCCATATAACACGGTGTGTGATGCCATGGACACATGCCATGTGTTCTTATTTTTAGGAAGAGAGAAATTTTATTAAGTACACGCCGTATACTCGGAGTACACGTCGTGTGGTTTTTGACCATGTGTCCGACCATGTGAGAGTGAAAATGGGTTGTTGGTTTTTGGTTAGTGCATGCCGTGTACGATAGATACACACCATGTAGTTTTACTTAGGTGGACCCCGTGTGACTCTGGCCATGTGGAAGTACATGGTCAGGAGGGAGAACTTGAGTACACATCATGTGTCAGGGATGACACGCCGTGTACCTGGGATGTTTACATGCCTAGGTTGGCAGGAGTAAACACCTATGTAAGAGCTTGAGGGTACACAACGTGTGTGGTTTCTACATGCTGTGTACTTCTTTTCTTTCAACCTTTAAGGGTCTTTTCTTATTTTATCCGCCATTTTCATTATTGTACTTGAGATTAGTCCTTTATGAGTAGTTTTCCGTGTAGATCACAATGGTGAAACCTGTGGAGCGTTCAGAGGACTTCTAATGGGTGTTTTGGGTATTCTTTCTAAATGGATAGGCTCTTCATATAGTTACCATTTTTAGTTGTTACCTAAGAGTAAAATTAGAGTGAATGACCAGTTGGGTGTTCAGAACAACCTAGTTGAGACCTTTGATTTGAGATGAGCTGCGATCCATCTTTCGTGACCTATGATTTTGAGGACGTTTCCCATGTGAGACGTGCCCTTATGACCTATGAGGCTATGATACCTATTGCTTTTAAGGATCCATTAATGGATTCCTTTGCTTACATGCTATTATAGGGAGTCCCTTGTAGGATCTCTCTTATGTGTATATTTTTTGAGGATCCTTTTTGTATAATGCCTCTGTTGTTTATCTTTTGAGGATCCCATGTAGGATTCCCCCCTTTCCTTTTTAGCTAAGGATCACGTGTAAGATGCCTTCAATAATGTTACCTGGAGGATCCTGAGTAGGATGCCTCTCATTGTTATGATGTTTATGATTTATAAGGGGCTATCTTGTGGTAGAGCTTTCCAACATTGGTACCACCCAGGTGTCATTTTCCCTAGTAGGATTTTTGAGTCTTTAAATAGGACACCCTTGTTTAGATTGGTGATCGTCATATCTTGACCCTTGAGTATTAAATGCTAAAAATGAGCCGTCGAGTTCAGTTAAATCACTGAGCTTTGAGATGTTGTGTCTGTTCTCAGTAATATCTAGAGTAGAGTGACCAGAACATTATGGAACCAAGTTTTTCCCACTACATGGGAGGACTTTCTGGGACACGTGTGTTTTGACACGTTGGTCGATTTAACTTTGGATTTCATGCCAAGTGTTTTAACATGGTGATCGTGGTTGGTGGAATGAAACTCGTGCGTTTAAGTTGGTTATGAACTTGTGCATTTAAGAGCGGTTGTTCCTTCTTCTTGACATTTAAGACACTCCTAGGTGGGGTGTGTCACATTGGTTCTGTTTAAATATGTCCTTCTAGGTATAAGGATCACAATCAAGGACCATTCATAAATGGTTGTTCTACTTGAATGACTTTGAGGCTTGCAAATCTCGTTTCATGTTGATGCTTTCTTGATAGCATGAAAGTTGTTGTAGTTGACTATGTGTGAAAACCTTATAAGTCACCAATGATAATGGATGGACCTTGGTGGTTAAACATGAGCTTTTACAGAAATGACTTGGGATAAAGGCATTGTGATCAGTTAAATGGAGACATGTCGACAAGTGAAGCCGAGTTTTCTTTTAGGAGGTCAACCAATAGTGGTTTGACTATCCTTTTCTAGTGATCCTTGAAATACTCTTAGTATTCTCTTTCTTAAGAGATGAGTATTTCCCCTATCTTGACATCATCTTGGATGCACTAAGAGAGCATTAGTTATGCGCTGCACTACAGTTGAAAGACGTTGGGCTAGTTCATGATCTCTTTATGTGTTGTAAACTAGATGAATAGTTTTAAATTATTATTAGTTAATCATGAGTGATACTTGGGTTCCCATGTAGGACTCGCTAGGTGTATCCAAGAGACCCAAGATCAAATCCGGGTGGAGGCATATCTCTAGGGTACTGTAGCAGCACTGTAGCAGGCACTGTTCGGTACTGTAGCAGCCAGAACTATTCATCCATCTTGTAATGACCCGAATCCGGAGCCCCTCCACTGGTGCCCCGTACCCAGTTCTTCGCATGACCTCAAGCGTGTTTCCCCAAATGCTAGAGGCTGCTGACTAACAACGAGGACCTTGGTGAATCAGTGGGGAAAATATGCCCTCATTCGGTAAAGTATACAGTGGAAGAACAACAAGTAACAATAGCGGAAACAATAACAGCATACAACAACTGAACTGAACAACAGAAGCAATGTATAAAATAGTAATGATGCAACATGGTACATATGTCTATGGAAAGCAGTAAACAAGCCAACATGATGAATACAACAGAACACAAGTACTAAAGCAAAAAAAGAAAAAGAAAAACAGAAGGGCAACTCCTCAACATCGCAAGCCTCGGCTCGGTCCCATTCTCTCCAACTCCAGCAAGTCAGGTACCTGAAGTAGAAGGGTACTTGCCCTTATCTATCCCTGCAACAACATAATCTGCTTGGGCCCAACAGCATGGCCCAAACAGGGTGTGAGACAAAGTCCCAGTAGGCAACCACCCAAAGATCTGTGCCTAAAAGTCAATGAATACATGACAAGTAAAGTACAGGAACGGTAAACAAGAATACACAACAACTACAATTCACAGTTCTAACATATAAAGTACACAAGTAAACAACCAGCAACAAGAAGAAAACAGGTAACCCTCTGGGTAGCTCTCATAGCCTAACCCCTATGGTTCAACCCACAAGTATTAGCAACCCTCTAGGAGGCACACACAGTCTCACCTCTATGGTTATTCTAAGAATATACTATTTGAGGAAGCACTCACCGTTAATTCCCCCTATAGTCTTGTATCGTGCTAAAGGCTCTCTGGGGAAGCACTCAATGTCTCATTCCCCCTGTGTCCCGCGTCGAGGAACTATAGACTCTCTGAGGAAGCACTCATCGTCAATTCCCCCTGTGGTCTCACATCGTATTAAAAGACACTCTGGAGAAGCCCTTGCATCTATTCTCTCTGTGGTCTACTATACTAGGTTCTCACAATCCTGTGTGAAACTAACATGCTCAGCACGCGTGCAATGTCCAAGTAAACCTCAAGAACTACTTGGCTATCACTATAAGGATTTACAGCATAACAAAGCAACAGTTCCACTATCCTAATACTAGGAATGGAAACCGACAAACGTCAAACAAGAAAAACAAGCATGACAAAGCAACCTGAGCACAAAACAAATTACTCTACTCACAATCATAAACCTCTACTACAACAATCAATCAAAGCAGGCAATACAACGAGGGAAAAATAGGAAAATGCACAAAGTACTCAAGGAATTTCTACAGAAAGGCACAAAACACCTACCTCGATCCTAGGAGGTCAATATACTTGAACCACGATGACTGATTCTCCCTAGAAGGTTGTAGATTTGAGAAAACACACAAAACGTTCAACCTTAGATAACTTGAGAAGGAGGAAGAATTGGAAAACAAGGATCAAGAAGAAGGAAGAACTCACCGCTGCGCTTCCAACACAATCGACCGTGCTCAAATCAGAGAACAGACGAAGAGGCGGGGGCTTGGGAAAGATCCGGCTGTATGGGTCACTCTCAGACAAAGAACCTGGAGAAGGGGTGTGTTCTGTCCATCAGGTGCGACCCTAGTGCGTTTAGTGAAAAAAAGAAAAGTACACAGTGTGTAATTTTAGAGTACACGGTGTGTACTAGGTCTTTCTGTACTCCGCTAAAATCGGCCTCTATTTCACCCCTACACACCGTGTGTGTGGCCCGGGCACGGACAACACATGGCTTCAAGCCGGAGAAGAGTACATGGCGTGTACTCAGAAAGTACATGACGTGTACTTCAAAATTTTCTAAAAACTTCATTTTTCTTAAAAACTCCAAAAAAAGGGAAGGCGTACCTGGAACGAAGATCCGGGTTCTTACAAACTTTCCCCTTAAAGAAATTCGTCCCCGAATTTCCCTAGCGAGGCGTAGAAGAAGAAACTTCGAACAGCTCCAACCACTGCGATCGTACATCGGCCTACCTCTCTCAGGTCTCGTCCTGTACTCGACCATGCTACCATAACACCCGTACCAGAGGGACATACCAGCCTCAGATAACCTTCGTACTACGATTGAAAATCTGGATGAGATGCTCCTCAAACGATGCATCCGCTTCGAGCTCAACCTCCTCGGGTTGGAAGACAGGAGAAGGGTCTGAAAAGTAACGTCGGAGCTAAGAGACGTGAAAGACATCGTGCATGGCCCGGTACCTCTGGGGTAACTACAATCGATAGGCGACCGACCCAACTCTCTCCAAAACCTCAAATGGCCCGATGTACAGCGGTGAAATCTTACCCTATCTCCGAATCCTTTTGTGTCCCAACCTCGATGTGACACGTAGGAAAACCTGATCCCCGAACTCGAACTCCAGAGGTCGTCTCTGCTGATCAGCATAAGAATTCTATCGAGACTGTGCTGTAGACATCCTCTTCCAAATCAACTCTATCTGCTCAGAGGTCTCCTGAACAAGACGAGGTCCCAACAAAGCTGCCTCTCCTGCCTCCAGCCAGCATAAGGGTGATCGGCATGGCCTACTGTACAAAGCCCCGTAAGGTTCCATCTGAATAGTCACCTGAAAACTGTTGTTGTAGGCGAACTCCACAAGAGGGATATGCTTCTCCCAAGAACCGCCAAAGTCTAGGATGCAAGCTCAGAGCATATCCTCAAGCACATGGATTGTGTGCTCAGACTGGCCATCAGTCTGGGGATGGTATGCCATACTCATAAGTAGATGGGTACCCAAAGCCTTCTGAAGTCCCTGCCAGAACCGAGAAGTAAAATGCGCATCCCTGTCTGAAACAATGGAGTGTGGAACTCCATGCAGACGTACAATCTCTCGAATGTAAAATCGTCCCAGATCATCAACACTGAAGGTCTCCTTGATCAGTAAGAAGTGAGAAACCTTCGTGAGCCTGTCAACGACAACCCAAACAACATCGTTTCCTTGAGGTGACCTTGGCAACCCAGTCACGAATTCCATCGCGACATCGTTCCACTTCCACTTGGGGATGGGTAACTGCTGTAAAAGCCTTGCTGGTCGCTGATGCTCTACCTTCACCTGCTGACAAGTAGAACATCTCATGACAAAACTAGCAACATCTTTCTTTATACCTAGCCACCAATACTAGTGATGAAGGTCTCGATACATCTTGGTGATGCCAGGATGAACTTCCCAAACTGAGGAATGAAAATCCCGCATCAGCTCCTCACGTATGTCTGCTGGCACCCATACGCGTCCCTAGAAACGCAAGATCTCATCCTCACCCACTGTCCATCTAGGAAGAGGGTCCTCTCCTGACACACACTCCCGCAGGACTAAGCCTTCCGAGTCTGATAGCTACCTCATCCGTAACCGATCAAGTAGTGTAGAGGTAACAACTACAAAAGATAGGAAGTTCTGTCCCTGTCTGTCGTGCACCTCCAGATGCATCTCAGAGAACCGAACCATCAGCTGCCACTCACTGCTAACCTCCTGTACTACCTGAATCTGAGTTCTCCTGCTCAATGCATCTACCACTACGTTTCCCTTTCCCGACGTATAGGCAAGCTCGAAATCAAAAGATTGAAGATACTTGACCCATCTGCGCTACCTCATATTCAGATCACACTGAGTGAAGATATACTTGAGACTCTTGTGGTTGGTGAAGACCACAAAGTGCTCTCCCAAAATATAGTGTCTCCAACAGCGTAAGTCATGAACAACAACTGCCAACTCCAGATCGTGCGTTGGGTAGTTCCTCTCATGTGACCTCAACTTCCGAGACCCGTACACAATGAATTCATCTCCCTAAATAAGCATATCTCCTAGCTCGATAACTGAAGCATCACAATAAACAGTGTATCTCTTTCCTGGATCTGGCAAGACTAGTATCGGCACTGACGTCAATCTTCCCTTCAGCTCCTGAAAGGCTGACTCACAAGAATCTAACCATAATAACTTCACCCCCTTCTTGGTTAGACCTGTCAAAGGTGCTGCTAGGTGTGAGAAGTCCTGAATGAAGCGTTTGTAGTATCCAGCTAGCCCTAGGAAACTTCGTACCTAAAAAATGTTCTTCGGATGCTCCCAGGAAACTACAACTATCACTTTCTCTGGGTCCATAGATACTCCTGCCTCTGAGATGACGTGACCCAAGTAGTGAATCTGATCCCTCCAAAAGTGGCACTTTGAGAGTTTAGCATAAATATGATGCTCACTTAGTGTACTCAAAACAATCTCAAGATGTGTAGCATGGTCATGTCGAGTGTGAGAGTACACCAAGATATCGTCCACAAAGACCATGACGAAGGAGTCCAAGTAAGGATGGAACACTTAGTTCATCAGTGCCATGAAAACTGCAGGTGTGTTCGTGAGACCGAACGGCATGACTGTATACTTGTATAGACCATAACTGCTCCTAAAGGCTGTCATAGGTATATCTGATGGTCTAACGTGCAACTGATGATAACCAAACCTCAAGTCGATCTTTGAGAACACCCGGGTTCCTCAAAGCTGATCAAAGAGGTCATCGATCCTCGGCAAGGGATATCGGTTCTTGACCGTCAACTGGTTCAGCTTCTGATAATCCATGCAGAGCCGAAGGGTACCATCTACCTTCTTCGCAAACAGGATAGGCGAACCCTAAGGAGAAGTACTGGGTTGGATGAAACCCTTTGCCTGCAACTCCTCTAACTGCTTCTTGAGCTCCTGCAACTCAGGTGTAGCCATCCTATAAGGAGGAATGGACACCGGTGCTGCTCTTGGCATGAGCTCAATCGAGAAGTCTACCTTACTCTCCGGAGGAAAACCTGAAAAGTCCTCTGGAAAGAAGTCTCTGAAATGATCCACCACCGGAGGAAAGTCCAACTATGAAGTCCCTTGATCATCCAGATAAAGACTAGAAATCTGGGCCGTCACCCTTCCTAGACCATGATGCTCGAGTCCTTCTCGACTCGCCTGAACATCCCATTCGCCTCTATGAAGAAAAGACTCACCCTCTGGTGAAACGAAACTCACTCTGCGGCGATAATAGTCGATGACTACCTGGAAGGGAACCAACCAGTCCATCCTGAGAATGACATCATAGCCTGTCATCTCTAGGACATAGAGATTCCATAAGAAACAATACCCTGCAACCTCAAGAGGGAACTCTTGACACTGGCACACACTAGATTTTCTTATCTCCAAAGGTGTGTCTAGTGTCAATGAGTCAGTAGAAGAAAAGACACAGACCCCAATGCTCTCCATATCAGAAACAGAGATAAAACTATGTGTAGCACCAGTATCAAAAAGAGATGAAGATAAAATTGAGGCTACTAAAACCATACCTCGAACCGTAGAAGGGATGAGATCCTACTCCTGACAGGTCTTCTCCACGACGAAAGACTGGCCTGCACCGCGACCCTGTGCCCCTGGCTGACCACTCTGAGATGAACCTCCCTATTGGTGCTGAGGGACTGGTGGCTGACCGCCACGACCCCGACCTCCACCTCGGCCCGAACGACCGGAAGAACTCCAATTCCCCGACTGATGAGAAACTGGTGGTACTGCTCCTGAATGAGGAGTCATGGAAGAACCCCGGTCACCAGATGCTGGTGAGAAAACCTGGCAGAAACACTGAAGGTGACCCATCTTGCCGCAAGATCGGCACTCCATGGGGTCTCTCTGGCACTATGGCCTCATGTGCCCTGACTGGCCACACTGGTAGCATACCACCTGGCTGCCTGACGATGCATCTCGCTTCCTCGAGTCACCGTGCGTAGACTCCCTATGATGCTTCTTGCTGTCATATGGGGGAAAAATAGCTCTAGAAGCAGAACCTCCCTGGATCGCAGCTCCGGAGTCTCTCAGATTGTGCTCCGTAATCAGTGCCTGATTGACGATGGAAGTGATGGAAGTCAACTGGAAGATATTCACCTGTGAGCGGATCTTCTGCCTGAGACCATCCTCAAACTTCCTTGCTAAGAACACCCCAATCCCATCCCGGAGGAGTGTGAAACGCTGCAGCTCAGTGAAACGAGAGGAATACTCCATGACAGAAAGATTACCCTACTCTAAGCTCATGAACTCCCAGGCTCGATCGGCCCTTAGGGTCTCCAGGTAGAAGTAGTCATAAAAGACGCGCTGAAAATACTCCCAATCCATAACCTGTTGATGACCCACCTGTGAGATCACGTCCCACCACCTCTTGGAGGAGTCTCAGAGCATGTAGGTAGCGAGCTTGAATCACCTCTCTAGAGGTGTCTCTAGATGCTCAAAGATAGTCAGCATGGCTTCCATCCATGACTCTACAGCCTGAGGTCCTCCCTCCCCCGAGAACGTGGGAGGATGATGCTGCTGAAAAACCCGCATCAAGTCTGCCATAGTCGAGGCAGGAGGCGGTGCTCCCTGGAAGGTTTGAATCATCCTCAGAAAACCTTCCCTGAACTGCGCATCAGCGCCTACAACTGGTATGACAGCCGGTGCCAAGGCTGGCTCGACTGGAGGATCGACAGGAAGTCTCTGATTAGCCATATCTGGCGTCTGATCACTACCTAATGACAGACGTACAACCGGAGGACATCTCGGAGGCATAGCTCTGAAAGATCAAAATCACACCTTAGATTAGAAAACAAGTACATGAAACACAAGAGTACAAAACGGGAACAGGGGAAGGAAAACACACAAGTTTACAAAACATGACTACATGACGTGTATAAAAACTACATGGTGTGTCTTCTTAATCCACTGACATGGGCGTGTACCCCTGCCCTACAGTTCGTGTAACACCAAAAACTACACGGAGTGTTGACCCAACACACGACGTGTACTGGAAATCTATTACCCTGCCCGAGTCTCTATACACGGCTAACCCACACGGTTCGACTCAACCCGAGACTACATGGCGTGTTCTAAACAAACACGATGTGTAATAGACAAGGCTTCAGCGACCCGTGTTGTTAAACACACAACCGTCTACACGGCTAGACCTTACACGGCGTGTTCCGAAAAAACACGGCGTGTATAGGTTAATGTGACACCGTCCTGTGTTGTTCGTGACACGAATGGGTACCTGAACAAGACTATACGGCGTGTTCTCTAAAATACACGGCGTGTCTAAGAGAAGGTTACGCCGACCCGTGTTGTTCATGACATGGTCGGGTACCTGGAAAAGACTACACAGTGTGTTCCTTTATAACACGACATGTTCTACTTGAGCTTCCCTGACCCGTGTTGTTTGTGACACGGTCGGGTACACGGCTCCGAACCACACGGCGTGTACCAACCGTACACGGCATGTTCCTAAATTTATTCTCACGACACTGTGTTTCTGCTCACTCGGTCAGTGAAATGGCCTGAAAACTACACGACGTGTATCCGAAAAGTACACGCCGTGTATTCTGGGTTTTTCTAGGCAGTAGCTCAGAAACTGCACAGAAGCCCAAAAACACTGAAAACAGGGCAAAGAGGTGCCAAATTCTGATCCATGAGGGCCTATAACACCTAAATAATCAAAATTTTGTGTTCATTTAAGCAAATTAGGAAGAAAAAAAAAATCCTCTAACAAGGTAGCAGGGATTCTATCAAGCACTTATCACAACATCATGCATAATCTACATGAATTTTATCACAACAGCATGCAATTTCTAATGCACCCTAGATGGAATGGCAAGAATTCATGGCATGTGATTTCTACAAGTCCCTATATGATGCATGATATGACATACCCTCATCTCATCGGGTTGCGACAGAAATATAACCGCAATCGTCAAGAAAATAACAACACAAAGCATGTGAATCACTCTAGGTGAAATCATATCAACCGTAAAATCTCAAAACCAATAAACTGCAATTAACGAGGTAGTATGGACTTTCCCTATACACGAGTTAGCTACTCCTGAGCACAACTTAATACTAAGTACCGAATCCATCCTATCCCTGGCTAAAGTCTCCAAACAGTAAAGCAAGAGAAAAGAACTCCTTTGATACCACTTTGTAACGACCCGAATCCGGAGCCCCTCCACTGGTGCCCTATACCCGGTTCGCCACATGACCTCAAGTGCGTTTCCCCAAATGCCAGAGGCTGCCGACTAGAAGCGAGGGCCTTGGTGAATCGGTGGGGAAACTATTCCCTCATTCGGTAAAGTATAAAGTGGAAGAACAACAAGTCACAATAGCAGAAATAATAACAGCATACAACAACTAAACTGAACAACGAAAGCAATGTATAAAATAGTAATGATGCAACATGGTACATATGTATATGGAAAGTAGTAAACAAGCCAACATGCTGAATAAAACTAAACACAAGTACTAAAGCAACTGCAAAAGAAAAACAGAAGGGAAACTCCTCAGCATCGCAAGCCTCGGCTCGGTCCCATGCTCTCCAGCTCCAACAAGTCAGGTACCTAAACTAGAAGGGCGCTTTCCATTATCTATCCCTACAACAACATAATCTGCTTGGACCCAAAAGCATGGCCCAAAAAGGGTGTAAGACAAAGTCCAAGTAGGCAACCACCCAAAGATCTATGTATAATAGTCAATGAATACATGGAAATTAAAGTACAGGAACAGTAAACAGGAATACACAACAGCTACAATTCACAGTTCTAACATATAAAGTACACAAGTAAACAACCAGAAATAAGAAGAAAATAGGTAACCCTCTAGGTATCTCTCATAGCCTAACCCCTATAGTTCAACCCACAAGTACTAGAAACCCTCTAGGAGGAACACACAGTCTCACCCATCTGGTTCTGCTAAGAATAGACTCTCTGAGGAAGCACTCACCGTCAATTCCCCCTATAGTATCGTATCATACTAAAGACTCTCTGGGGAAGCACTCAACGTCTCATTCCCCCTGTGGCCCACATCGAGGAACTATAGACTCTCTGAGGAAGCACTCATCATCAATTCCCCCTGTGGTCTCGCATCGTATTAAAAGACACTCTAGAGAAGCCCTTGCTTCTATTATCCCTGTGGTCTACTACACTAGGTTCTCACAGTCCTGTGTGAAACTAACATGCTCAGTGTGCGTGAAACATCCAAGTAAACCTCAAGAACTGCTTGGATATCATTCTAAGGATTTACAACATAACAAAGAAACAGTTCCACTATCCTAAAACTAGGCATGACAACCGGCAAATGCCAAACAAGCAAAACAAGCATGGCAAAGCAACCTGAGCAAAAAACAAATTACTCTACTCACAAGCATAAACCTATACTATATCAATCAAGCAAAGCAGGCAATACAACGAGGGAAAAACAAGAAAATTCACAAAGCACTCAAATAATTTCTATAGAAAGGCACAAAACACCTACCTCGATCCTAGGAGATCGATATACTTGAACCACGACGACTGATTCTCCCTAGAACGTCGTAGATCTGAGAAAACACACAAAACGTTCAACCTTAGATAACTTAAGAAGGATGAAGAATTAGAAAACAAGGATCAAACAGAAGTAAGAACTCACCACTGCGCTTCCAATGCAATCGACCATGCTCGAATCGGAGAACGGATGAAGAGGTGGGGGCTCAGGAAAGATCCGACCATACGGGTCGCTCTCGGATGAAGAACCTGGAGAAGGGGTGTGTTCTGTCCGTCAGGCGCGACCCCGGTGCATTTAGTGAAAAAAAAGAAAAGTACATGGTGTGTACTTTTAGAGTACATGGCGTGTACTAGGTTTTTCTGTACTCCACCAAAATCGGCCTCCACGTCACCCCTACACACCGTGTGTGTGGCCCGGGCATGACCAACACACGAATTCGATCCAGAGAAGAGTACATGGAATGTACTCAGAAAGTACATGGCGTGTACTTCAAAATTTTCCAGAAACTTCATTTTTCTTAAAAAATCCAGAAAAAGGGAAGGCGTACCTGGAACGAAGATCCGGGTTCTTACACATCTGGTCCTTTGGGCCACTGGTTTGATCCTCGGGTATTGAAAGGCTTTAGGGAAACCCAAGGCCTTCAGGCCAGTTGATTCTCAAGGCCTTAGGGCCACCTTAAGGCCTTAGAGACACCCCAAGGCCTTCGGTCCACATGAATGCAGGCCCCAGACACACTACAAAAAAGGAGCAGCCCCAGAAGAGGATTCAGAGCAGGTGCACTCACCAGAGCAGAGCCAAATGGATTGTCAGAATGAGAGGGTATGACTATGCTATCGGTACCAGCCTGTGCTTGCACGGGAAGCCTATCTAGACGATCATGAAAAAGTGGAGATCTACTATCAAGATGCAGATGCTGGGGAGGGGCAGTTCCTTGTAGATAGTCTGGTTGAATTCCCTAAGAACTTCGGGTCATGTAATCTCCTAAGCCTACGGACCATGTAATCTCTGAGCCTACAGGCCTTGTAAGGGTTCCCCCTCATCCCTTGAAAGGGGAGTTATCAAAAATCAATAAAAATGAAGGCCTTCGGGCCATTCAGGCCATGTAGGAACACCTTGGATGGACTTAGGGACACCTTCCATTTTCTTTGACGTGACCGCCATGCGGATGTCGCTCTGGGTTCAATTAGCATTCTTTTTTAGAATTTTGGATTAGTACCAAAGTCTCACTTGTAACGGGGATTATGTACTACCTTGGTGAGTTCCTTGGACTCCGAATTGATTAATCATAGGTTATCTTAGACTTATAGTCGGCCTCAAATGTGATGCTGTGAAAAGGGGTAATGGTTCTAGTGGGATGGATCTAGAGTTACGCTTTTATTCATGCTATGGCATGACATTTTAATTTATCAAGGGATTGATTGAAAAAGAAGCATCACTGAGAGATAGATATGAGCTTTGGTGAACAAGATCATTGTGGGCGTATGGTGCCTAGGAAGTATTCATTGTGTTCTGTTGCAATACGTTAACCTTCTAAGTCGGGAATTTCTGAGATAAGTCATCTAGTGATGGTTTGACTCATTATCCTTCTTATTCTTCATGTTTCGTTATAGTGGAATAGTTTAAACACACCGCTAGTTTAAGGTGGTTGTGGTGTAAAATTCCACAATGTCTTTTGAGGGAAGACTGTGTGACCACTTTTGATTAGGTCAATTGGGGTTAGACCGTTCCTGGTTTTGAGGCCGCTGTTATGACCCCAGTTATGTTTGGGTTTTCCCAGTTAAAGGAAAATCACACCAAAAGTGTCACTAGAATTTTCAGGGGCATTCTTAGTGGATTTTTCCAATGGTATAGGTGTTGTGGTAACATTGTCATTTGTGTTGTTCTTAAAAGACTCACGAAGGTTGTACTCTTCCTACCGATCAAGAAAACATTTAGTGTTGATAAGCTTGGGAGATTGTATATCCATGATATTTTAAAACTATACAGGGTTCCTCATTCTATCATTTCAGATAAGGATTCATAGTTTAATTCTCATTTTTGACAAGGGATACAAAGGTAATTGGGTACACAAGTGCTTCTGCGCACAACTTACCACCGCCAGATGGATAGAAAGTTAGAGCTCACGATTCAGGTGATGGAGGAAATGCTCCGAGCATGAATCCTGAATTTCAAGGGTTCTTGGGAGAGACACATACCCTTGGTTGAGTTCTCATATAATGATAACTTTCAGGATAATTTTTAGATGGCACCATATGAGGCTTTGTATGGTAGGCCATACCGATCAACCCTATGTTGGATGGAGGTAGGAGAGGCAGTTATGCTAGGACCTCATCTTTTCTAGGAGACCACTGAATAGGTTCAGGTGATTCAGAAGTGGGTGTCTACTATGCAGTTTTGTCATAAATCTTTTGTTGGTCACCGCAAATGACCTCTAGAGTTCAAGTTCGGGGATCATATTTTCCTACGTGTTGCCCCAAGGTTGGGACATAAGAGGATCAAGATACATGGTAATATTTCACTAAGATACATTGGGTCGTTCAAGATTCTGGAGAGAGTTGGGCCGGTTTCCCATCGGTTTCAGTTACCTCAGCAATACCAAGCTATGCACAACATCTTCCATGTTTCTCAGTTGTGACATTACTTTTCAGACTCGTCTCACACCTTTCAACTGAGGAAGTTGAGTAGTAGGAAGATACCTCCTTTGAGGATCATCCTATTCATATTATAGATTGTAGCATGAAGGTTCTCTATGGATGGTATGTTCCTTTAGTATGGTTGCTATGACAACACGACTGAGTGTAGGAAGAGACCTGGGAGAGGGAGGCTGATGTACGATCGCAGTGGCCAGAGTTATTCTCAAATATTTCTTCACCACCCTTGGAAGGGAAATTCGGGGATGAATTGATTTAAGGGGGAAGTTTGTAAGAACCCAGTTCTTCCTTTGAGATATGTATCTTCCTTTTTAGGTTGGGATTAAGTAAGTATAGGAAAAAGAGTCTTACATGCCATGTATTTTCAAGAACACACTGTGTAAATATGGATACATGTCATGTACTATCTAGTACACACCATGTGATGGTCTGACCAGGAACTATAGGGAAAATGTATGGGAACGACGTGTATTTTCCAATACATGTCGTGTACTTTTTTTGTATAAAATGGGAATTAGCCTCGTGTTTCGTTATATAGATAGAGGGCTCACCCTGTTACGCGAACAGTAGTGCCAGACATGATTTTTCTTCCCATTTGTTCGTCTGAACACCGATTCAAACTCCGTAAAATGCATTTGAACCCAATCGGTAAGCCCTCAATTCCTATTGAACCATTATTCATGATTTCATCTATCGATCAAGTTATCAAATATTGAGAGCTATTGATTGTTTTGTAGATCTACCCTGTTCTAGGTTAAATCAAATCCTGACGCTAGATGAGGAGAGTCACATGAGAACAAGGTAGGTGGTCTCATGCCTTTCGCTAATTGTCAAGCTATTTATATATTCCGAAGTGTCACATGCCCATTTTAGGGTGTTGCCTTAATTTATAATTGACCTATGTTATTTCCTATTGATGTTTAGTTAATTGAAAATGTGTTATCATTCATGAATTAGGTTGTTTACCTTGAAATTGGGCCAACCCATGGGTGTGTTTCCCTTCGATGACTGTTTATGGCCATTTGGCCTAGGTTGCCTATGAGGAATGACTTGTTTCCCTTATTGGGTTATTAAAAATGGTTTTTATTATTAAATGGAATTTCAATTGTGTTAAATTGTAATTGTTTTGACTAAGGGTTTGGGATTAGCGATTTACCCTTTTCCCCATGTTATGACTATGACTATTTAAGCATATTTGGAATGTTTTGCTCCAACTATGAACCTGCCCATGTGAGTTAGGTTATAATAAGGCCTTGTAATGGTTTAGATTACATAATAGGATTGTTATGTAAATTGTTCCCATGTGAGTGATTTATGATTTAAGCCATGTGATAGTTTAATTCTCATATGTTGCTTTGTATATGAATTGCTCCCACATGAGTTATTGATGTTAAACCATGTGATAGTTTAATTCACATGTGTTGCTTGTTATATGATATGTTCCCATGTGAATTAATATGTTAAATCCATGTAATAGTTTAATTTACAAGTTAATGCTTGTATGAAATGATAAGAAGGGGTAATTAGCAATGGGCGAGCCACAATCTCAGTTAAAAGACAAGGCCAAGATCATGTGACTAATTACACCGTATATACCTTGGGTGAACCCTTGTCTCGGTTAAAAGACAATGGATGATATCAAGAGGTTAATTATGTAAAGGCCGCGAGTGAGCCACAGATAGGGTGCTCGGGCTCATTAAGGCTTATTTAAAATGCCGAGTGAACCTAGGATCCATTGAGGGATACCCAGGTTGAGATATATTGGCAAATGATTAAATGATTATTATGTCATGAGTTAATGGTAACTTTTATGCGGGGGGGGGGGGGGGGGTCATCGGGCCTAGGTCAGACCTCGAGACTTTTATATAATCTAATGGAATTAAATAATGAAATAGAACAACTAATGATGTGTCTGCCAAGCCAAAGCACAAACTTGGATTCAGTGTTCACTTGTACTTGATTACATTGTTTTCTGGGACATCTGTTTTTCTTACTTTTGAGTACCTTCTGGTTTACTAGTTTCACTATTGCACACTTCTTGTTATATACAATCACTGATAGATAGGCACAGATCTTGGGTGGTCGCCTACTAGGATTTATTTCTCACACCCTGTTTGGGTCATGCTTTTGGGTCCAAACATATTATATTATTACAGGCGTTGATAAGGGAAAGTTCCCTTCTAAAAGTAATTGATTTATATTAGGAGCATGAGAGCATGAGACCAAGCTGAGGCTTGTGATGATTTTAAGTTTTATTTTGTATTTTTTGTACCTTGGTATTATATCTTGTATCTGACTTTAGTGTATCTTGTTTTGGATTCTTTACTAGAACATGTGACATGCTACATCATCTTTTTATAGAATGATTTCTGGTTATTTATCTCATTAGTATTTCACTATCTATTTCAGTTGTATGTTGTTTACTATTTCTGATATTGTATTATTATTGATTATGTTGTGTTACACTCTGCCAATGAGGGCATAGTTTCCCCACCATCTCACCCTAGGCCCTCACTGCTAGTCAACAACCTCTGAAGTTTGGGGAAATGTGCTTGAGGTCATGTGACCAACCGGGTATGAGGCACCAGTTGAGTGGAATTAGGATTTGAGACGTTACCGTTTTAAACTAAAATGTCACTTCTATATTTAAAACATGCACTTTAATTCATACCTTCCACATTGTTTTTCAGATTTATGTACAATCAATTCATACACGTCAAAAATGAATTATGGATTGTTTTCCTAAAGTTTGAAAATAATCCAAGATAATTTTCTCTATTTTGGCTATGTGATGTGTTTTAAATTAAAATGACACTTTTATATTGAAAACATGTAATTTGATTCATACCAACCACATCGTGTGTCAGATTGACGTGCGGTCGATTCCCACACATCACAAATAAATTATGTATTTTTATATTAAATTTTGAAAACAATTTGAGCTTGTTTTCTTGGTTTTGGATATGTGACACACGTTTTAAACTTAAATGACACTTCTATATTGAAAACACGCGCTTTAAGTCATACCATACACATCATGTGTCATATTAATGTGTGTTATATTCCTACACAACATAAATGACTTGCTGATCATTTTTCTAAAGCATAAAAAAATATAAATGTTTTTGCTCAGATTTGTGTATGTGATGTGTGTTTTGAAATAAAATGTCAATTTTAAACTGAAAACACAAATTTCAAGTCATACCAGTTACATTGTGTATCATATTGAGGTGTGGATGATTCCTACATATAAAAATGACTTATAGATATTTTTATTAAAGTATAAATACATTTTGAATGATTTTTCTTAGTTTTGAGTATGCCACATATGTTTCTGAACTAAAATGTCAATTTTAAACTAAAAACATAAAATTTGAGTCATACCGGGCACACTATGTATCAGATTGAGGTGTGATTGATTCTTACACATAAATAATTAATTATGAATCATTATCCTAAATTACCAAAACAATCTAGATTATTTTTCTTGATTTTTAGTATGTGATGTGTGTTTTGAACTAAAATGTCAATTTTAAACTAAAAACATACACTTCTAGTCATACCAAGTACACTGTGTATCAGATTGTGATAATGATGATTCCTACACATCACAAATGATTTATAGATTATTTTAATAAAGTATCAAACTAATATGAATGTATTTGGTTGGTTTTGAGTATGTGATGTGTGTTTTGAACTAAAGTTCCAACTTTAAACTAAAAACATATACCCCAAGTCATACTGGGAACACCATGTATTGGATTGAGATGCAGTTGATTCCTACACATCACACCATTTCTTATTGTTCTAAAAAAATTACTCTTGAATTGGTTCACATATGCAGTGATAAGAAACTCTCGTCATGGATGTGATCCAATTCAATAACACCTGCTTTTGAGAACAATAATACTTAAACCACCACACCATTTCTTATTTGTCTTAAATAATTATTTACATGAAAATTAACTAAAAAAATATAAGATAAAAATGATAAGGAAATTAACTAAAAAATATTAGTTAAAATGATGAGAAAATTAACTAAATAATTAGTGAGAAGTCACCTTTTCATGATGTTTGTATAAATTCTTGACCCATTTCCCTATCACCATTATCTTAGTTGTAGCCTTGAAGTCCAATCTCTCATGAGCATGAGCAGCTTCATACATGTTACTAGCTCTGCCATAATCTATAGAGTGTAACCCTCTATTGTACTTATACTTTAGAAATATTTCAAAATAATATATAAACATATTAAACTAATGTTTCACATACCAAATTAATCTCTAAGGTTATAACTTGCACATGATCACAAAAATAATAGGTAATCACCTCAACTTGATGTCAGAAAACATTCTAACAATATGTACTATGTCCACTAATCTCTAAACAAAATTACTTCTTCTTTTGAGTATGTAGATTGTTGTAAATCTTGGTATTACCAAGAAAATATATACAAACAAAAAATTAACAATTATTTTTAACAAAAAATTAATTACCTTTAGAAATTACTTGTTCGAGGATACTAGTCTTTTGATGGTATATGATATCATTTATAAATTTTCAAACATAATATCCACAATCGTTGTTGTTATTCTTTTTAGTCACCATATAAATATTGAAAAAAATAATTAAATTGTTTTAAAATATGTTTTTATAGTTAAATATTACTATATAAACCTTAATCTATTTATATTTTAAAAAATCCATAGGTTTCTTATGTTTAGTTTCCAACCTCATGCCATGATTTATCCTATATTTATAAATTTCCCTATCATAACAAAATTCCCATTAAAACGCAAATTGAAACATATAATTCAAAGTTTATATATAAAATGTTAATTACTGTACATTAAAAATTTACAATAGACATCATATGTGGTTGGTTTGATGGAAATACATGCATTGGATCTAAAAAATAAACATTCAGGGTATCCAAATTGATTACGATGAGCATATAGTGATTCCTAAAAAAATAAAAACAAATAAGTAATGAAAAAAAGAAAAATATATTTTATATGATTAGATTTCAGAGTTTTACCCCTACATTATAGGTATCAAGAAGAGTTTACCATATGTTTTTTTCTTCTCAAATTCCTCGCTTAGTAAATATTTTTTCATTTAAATTTATTCCAATTCTAAAGTAAGTTTTTTCTATAGAAATGATAGAGGGATTAATGAGTCAAAATATTGCTTCGTATGGTTTTCCATTTATATAATAGTAATATATATGAATCAATAAAAATATGAATAGTTATTAAATTTAATGAATATAGTAGATCATTTTTTTGAAAAATTAATTATGAAAATGTACCTCATGTATGTATTCACAACTGAGACTCCCAACCATTCAAACTTGAAAATATCATTTATAATCTCCAAACCAACCACATTTATAATGAATTCTCCAAATATTTCTTATTTATATTCAATTTAGGACATATTTATATCTTTGAATCTTGTACCTGTATGAACTTTTAATGTTAATATATGTAGCAGTGGAAATATTGGGGTGAAGGTACTCTTGAAAGGTCCTTTTGATTTCATGGTCGATAAATTTTTTTTCAAGGACATACCTCATGCATCTCTATAAGATTATACGGTCATGCTGTAGAAGTTACAATAGCATTATTGACCATGGTAACATCAAGATCATCAAGCGGAACAAGAAACTCAGTGCTCAGCTCATGAGCCACTTCAATCCCCACTCTCATGTGATCTTTTGGGGGTTTTTGTTGTGTATCATGTCTCTAGGGATATTGTACATCGTACCCCTCACAACAAGGTGATGAGTGGGTTTTGATAGATATAAATCACATACAAATTAACCCTATAAAATTTTAGAAATATAAAGTTACCATAAGTTGTTTTATTCACATTTAAAATAAAGATTAATGAAAAAATTTATTACATAGGGTAATGTAGGCGGTTTATGGGAATGAATAGCCTCAAGTTTTCTTTGATCCTTTCACATATATTGGTCTGCCAAACCAAAACAGACAATAATATCTTTCAAAAAAGTCTATCCACTCCTTCATGTATTTCATCATATAATATGCATCTCCTTATGGTTTTTTTCTTCTCAAAATATGTTCGAGGAGACACTCTAAAACCTTCACCTTTAACATGGCCATATTGTTCTGAATGCTTCAAAACCACTGAAAGTAGTTTTTCTTTAGGTATAGTCGATGTTGATTCTTGTGTTTAAACTGTATAAAATACATACAGAAATAAATAGATATTTTTATGTAATATTTTTATAAAGAATAATGAATTACTATTATTTCATACTTATACATGATTCCCATACTGCTTGTGTTTTTTCATCAACTAGTTTACCCTATTTATTTACATGGGCCTCCTTCCATAGCACATGATATGGGACAGAAGTGGTTTCAGATTTTGATTCATCAATATGCATATAAACAAATGGATATATTTTGTTTCATATCACATAATAATTTTATTATAGATTTAAAATAAATATCATTTTCTTTTCAAGTGAAGTGTACCCCATCCATGCTTTATGATAGGGGTATATTGGTTTTACTGCATGTTGATTATTTTTAGCACCCCTTTTTTATTTCAAAAATTAACAATTTTGAATAAAAGTAGATAAAATAAATAATTTCAAATAAAATATTATCAAATAAAATGCACCAAAAATTATTTCTCATCACGATGACTAATGAAAGTTTTTCATGTTTTCTAGATTATAATGTGTGCATACGTAACTGGTGGGTGGGGGTGAAGTGTCTTGAAGCCTCTATGAGATTTTTTAATAAACATTAAGACATATTTCGTATGGATATAATCTAAAATAAATGAACTCTAAAAGGTATAATGAAAATTAAATCAATGTTTAATTATATAATTTTTCGATAAAAATGAGAAATTATATCATAAAATTACCCTAATATCTTTCCAAAGGGTTTCCTTTAATTTAGGCATGACATGGTTCCATGTATTCATATTAATTGGCATATGAATTCTCATTGTGATCACAACATAACTAATGAATATTGAATTTTTGGGGTCAACAAGTTGGTCGCATTGATTCTAGACAACCTCAAATTTTACACCTTTTCTCCTTACCATGATAATTTTAGTTAACATAGTGATGTTACATTGTTCTTATTTTTTCATCAACATTTTGTTGATCACCTGATAATTCTATAGTGTTATAATAAATCATGTGTTCTTCCATAGTATTGGTAATATCATCATATACATAAGTCATTATCTGCATGATTATTCTACCATTTAATTTAGATTACATAAATGTAGTAGAGAACACATAATATTATGAGGAAAAGTATAGTATATTAAAAAACAATTTAACCTTATCATTGAACTCTCTTTTTTCTTTAAATGTTGAAGGGATTTGTATTATCTATAAAATATCCAAACCCCATATATGTAGTCCCCTATAACATACAAGGCACCGTCTACATTGGGACCACTATGAAATGATTGTAATATACCAATGAAAGGGTCATCCTTAATTGAATTTTCATCCGAAACTACAATTGTTTTAGTAAAGAAAAGGAAAATTGACCAATTCTTGTTTTCTAGATCTGAGATATAAAATACTTGTACTAGATGTGATTCTATTAGGAACGAATCATCCTTATACCCTTCCATACTAAAATCCAACTTCACGAATCCCAATTCATTGAATTTCACTATACTCTTTTTTTTCAACCCATTTGTAATTGAAAATAAGCACTCGAAATATTATATAATTCAACTTGTATATCTATTCGATAATGATAAAATATGATATATTCACATAAATTGGATTTCTATCTTTGTACCGAGATACATGAATCACTTCCGCTACAAGTGTAACTCCACTATTTTTCATTGTAATACATTCATATTATTACTTTGTATAGAATTTATAAACATTAATTGCAAAACTATTATAAGATATAAAATTTATATTCGGTCGCCTAGCTATCCATCAAAGTCATTTGACAATTTAATTCACATTCTTAGATAAATCCTTATAAATATGATCTTGGAACCATCTTGTAAACTATTGATTATATTTATTTGATATCCATCCTCCATCTCTTGATAGATTCAAATGTCTAAGAATTACTTTGTGGGATTCAACATATGGAGAAACCTCTACAATATTATGTAAAAAATAAAGGTGATCTTTCTCCCACTCAGTGATTGTAATTGTAACAATATCTATTTCAGAAATCCATTTTCCCATAAGACGTCCACTGTGACGATATTTTGGGAGATAAATGCTATCAATATCTAATTGGTAATCGGTATAAAATTAAACAACTTATTCAACAATATATTATTTTGTAATATAATCTTCTAACTGAATTCGATTCTTGATGTACCCTTTCAAAATCTTTATATACCATTCAATGGGGTACATCCATCTGTAATGGACAGAACCACATAGTTAAACCTCTCCAACCAAGTGAACCATTAAGTAGACCATTATATAAAATAGTGATGGTGGTAATAACATATCTAATTCACATAATATACTAAAATATCCTTATTCATGATTATAAAATCCACTGGGTCTATAACTTTACTGTATACGGCTTTGAAAAAGAAGCAATGTCTGGTTAATGTTTTCATACATTTTTAGGCAAAATGCTACTTAAAGTGATGAACATCAAATATTACATCAAAACACGATAGTCATGTGATTTTAAACCTTTTAACTTAAAATTATTCATTAACACAACATTATTGATATTTTATGAATACCCATATGGAACTTTTACACCATTAAGGAAATTAAAAAATTAAAAATTTTCTTGTCTGGATAAAGTGTAAGCTATTGGAGGAAGAAAAGTCCACATTTTACCCTTTATTACTGACAAGTCTTCCCTTATCCCCATATCAATCATATCCAAACTAGCCTTGATTCCATCTTTTGTTTTGTTAGGAACATTTAGTAACATGCTAATAACAATATCAAATATATATTTTTTCTACATGAACAACATTAAGAAAATGTCTAATATAAAAATAATTCTAGTACGATAATTCAATAATAATCAATCTCTCTTTACAACCCAATTTCATAATGTTTTTTGAAAAAGGTTTACCAAAAACAGTGTCAATAAATTTTAATTTTTTAAATAGTTGATCACCCATTAGTAGAGATGGTGTTGTACCTTGTTCTGTATTTCTATCAAATGATGTCATCCAAGATCCTTATTTTTATCATTGAGGTAAAAATTTCTGATGCCTTAAAAACAAAATCTTTGAGGAATGTCTCAAAAAAAAACTAATCGTGTGGATTATTTACAAATGGGACACCCTAAAATTCCTTTAATGCTATAGCCTAAAATATTTCTATAAGTAGTAAAGTCATTTATCATCCTGTACAACATGGATCTCAATGTGAATTCTATACTTATATGAGAACCATACAATGTAACACCAGTATCCCACATCAATTTCATATATTCAATCAATGGATCCAAATAAACATCAATATATTTACCGAGTTGTTTTGGTATAGATATAAATATATACAACAAAATGTATTTGTGCTTCATGCATAACCATGGTGGAAATTTATAATTTATCAACATAACTACCCATGAACTATGAGTAATACTCTTTACACCAAATGTATTTATCCCATATTTATATAATTAAAGACAAAGGTTTCTTATATCATTTCAAAATTTAGGATACCCATAATCAATTTTATTCCACTGAGGAGAGTCTGTTGGGTGATGTAGTTTCCCATATTCAATTTTTATATCCACATTCCATGTTAATTATCTAGAGGTTTCCTGGTATCTATATAGTTTTATAAACCTTATAATGATAAGAAAGTACTATACAACTTTCAAAGTACTTGATTCATATTTATTGTATTGATTCATGCCACACTTAGGGAATTTTATGAGTGATTCATGGTCCTTGTGAAATAATATGAAATCATTTGAATATGCGTGTATTTTTTTAAAGATAATTCCATTAAACATAATATTCATTTAGCATCATATGTTTTCCAAGGAATATCATTTTCTTTTGGTAGAATATCATTTAGGATACCAAGTAGTTCTGTAAAGATGGTGTCTCTTTATCAGCTACTAGCTTTTAAATTATATAACTTCAATACAACTAACAATGTTGTATATTTAGTATAACCAGTATATGATGGTCTCTTAGAACAACTATTTAACTTCTCAAACAAATTTTGACAATCAAAAAGTCCATCTTCAATTTACATTTTCATTTATTCCATATGATCTCCATCATCATTTACACTGGTATTCATATCAAATGATCCATAAATCAATTATCATCCCAATCTGTATGAACATTTAGTTTCTCTATGTGTTTAGTCCAAAATTTATAGTTGTGATCTATTTTGTGACAAATAAAACGTTCTTCCAACTCTTCCAGATGATTTTTTCTTGAATAACAAAAATATAAACACCTACAAAGGATTTTATAAGGTTCATATTCATACTTTCTTTCAAATTAGATGAACTCTTTAACTCTATCCTCATACTCTTTTGTCATATGATTATTATGCATCCATTTTTGACTCATATCCATCCTATTAGGTTTATAAAATATTCCCTTTGTACAAAAAATAAATAAATAAACATAATTTATTCATAATTAAAGGATAAAGTTATTGATACTTCTAAAAAGGGGAACACAACATTTGAATATTATTAGTGGCGATTCTTAACAAGTTTTCATTTTATATAAGTGTGACATTAAAAGAAACAATATAGGGTAAAAGTCTGGACATTGGTTCAAGTTCTCAATTTGATGTTTCATGGGAAAAAAGTGGTAATTATATGACGATTTCTGTAGCTTTTCTAGGTGGGAGTCTAATAGTAGGAAGGAGTTGATGTTTATTCATTCATTCACTTGGTATATGGTGGGCCGGGTGGTGTTTCAATGACAGGGTTCTTAGAAACTAAATTTTATGATCTTTTATTAGATTATGAAACAATAAAATTCAACATAATTTGAAGACGTGTTCTAATGGAATCAACAGAAAGTATTATCTCAAACTAATGATTGGAGTATAAGCCCAACTATCCGTGATCACCTAAAAACAAAACTTAACCTCAGTGGAACCAAGAGAAAGAAATAACTTTGAAAAAATGTTAGAGTGTAAATTGGGATCAAGGTTTAAATAAGATGGAAGAAAATATGGATTATTTGAATGCTATTCATAATACCAATTTAAATATTGAAGGGAATTCTGAGTGAAGTATTCAAGAGAGTTTTGGGAGTCCTCATATCAAAATAATTCTGGTTATAATTCTAATTTTTTTATTGGCATAAGTATTCTCATGCTTCAATCGTATCAAATTAATCTCAATAATATTACCATTTTTTATTCAATAACTCTCAAAAAGTTTCTATAAGGTTTATAGGTGGGAGTATAATAGGAGGGATGAGTTGATGCTTATTTATTTCTTCACTTGGTACATGGTGGGCTGGGTGGTGTTTTAGTGAAATGAGGCTTAGGAGCCGAATTTGATCTTTTTTTAGTTAATGAAAATGTTGATAGGGCCCAATCACATGGTCTTGAGAACCTAATGTTTTAAGAAGCTCTTGAATTTAAATCCAATAAACCAGAATTCTTAGGCTAAGGTTCTAAAGCTATTAGAAAAATAGAAGAAAATTCTAATTGGAGTTTCACAAATGCTTCAAATTTAAATAATTCACATGATTGAGATGAATCCTCAAAGAATAAAAATGAAAATTCTTATTGGGGTTGGAAGGACCAATCAACTTCAACACAATTTGAATAAGTGTCCCAGTGAGATCAGCATAAATCCTCATCTCAAACTAATGATTAGAGTATATGACTAATTACATGGGATAACCTAAAAACAAAACTCAACCTTAGTGTAACCAAAAAAGAGAATTAACTATGGAAAATGTTAGAGTGGAAACTAGGAGTGAGGTTTAAACAAGATAGTTTTAGATATGGATGTTTTGAATGAAAGTGGAAGTAATCCTCAATGGGGTCGGTAGGGGAAAACAACTACTAACTAGGGCACTATGAATGAAAAAGTAGGTGAATTAACCTACTTTTTTTAAAGGTAGGGGCCAAAGCCTCATTTTTATTATTAAATCAAGCAAATATCTCTTTTAACTGGGTAGAGGGAAACCCATTACATAGCCCGAAGGCCCAGTGGGCTTATAGCCCATTACATAGCCCGTAGGCCCAAGTTTTTATCCCAATTCACATTCTGTGAATTAACCTACTTAATAATGATATAAAACTTTTTATTATGTATTCTCATTTTTTTCTATCATTCTTACAAAAATTATTTTTTAACTAAACATGAGGTTAGCAGTTTGTCTTGAAAAATTCCTATCATATATGTTCATGAAAATGAAAATATTAAAAGGATTGGGGTTATTTTTCCTATTAATGGTAGAAAATGGGAAAATTTGTTTGATTTTAATCCATTGGAGCAAGAAGGATACATGGACTTGGCTTATTCTACCTTGAATTTGAAGTTCAATTTAAGCCCTCACTCCAAAATGATGTGGAAGGGGTGGGAAAGTTCAGGTGATCGATACTTTTCAGTGGCCAAATTTCATGTATAATTAATTTTAGTACATATCATATGATTAAATAGACATACAAGTTCTAGAAAAAGCAGTGATAAATTGAAATCATACTTGACATTTGGACACTGACAAGTATCAGTAACCCGAAATTTAAATCAAAATAAAACAATGAGGCTAAGAAGAATCGAGCAGACTGGTAGAAGTGTGAGTTTGGTAGTGGACCAGAAGATAACCCCATTTGACGAGTTTTTTTTGGGACTGTAGGAAGTAGTGTGTTATGGTGGTGTCATATCAAGAATTCATGAGAGAGGTGACATGTGTCAAAGACAATATCACAAGGATAAAGACATTGATAAATGAGAAAATGTGATAAATTAGTAAAAAAAAATAATATTTCAAAATATTTTTTAGGCATGAGGTATTTTAAAAAAATGGTTTAAATTATAAAATAATACTACATAAACTTCTTATGAAATTAATCAAAATTATTTTAAAAAACAATCTTCACCCCATTTAAAGTGTCACTCTATATAAATTGTAAAAATGTCAATTTAAAACTATTTTTTATAATGTTTGGTGGGGTAATCAATAAATATTTTAACTATTATAAATTAAATTAATATGATAAATTTAATAGTTGAAAATATTTACAAACATGATTAATATTAAATATGTTCTTATAGGATTTTGTAAAACTTGTTTTGAAGCATATCAATAGTTAAAGTATATAGTAACATATTAAAGTAACTAAAATGAATAAACTCTTTGACTTAATTTATCTCTAATCAACTTTTTTTTTGGATTTTGAAATAACTATCCAATTTTAAGGTTCAATTGGAGTCATATAGAGTAGTGGATCATGGATAGAGGGTATGGGGGATTTTAGAGAAAGGAGGCATCATATAAGAACATATGAGAAGGGGAGGTATAGGTAGATCAAAGGAAAAACATGAGGGATGGGGAGAGGGTGAATCAATAATGGCTCAAGGATAGGGAGATTGGGTGGAGAATTAGGGAGGTAGATCTAGAAAAAATAATATCACTCATATAAATTCCCAAGCTTTTCATACATAGATATTACATCTTAATAAATGAATATTCAATACATTTCATAAAAAAACTCACCTGAATACTATAAAGGTTTAGTGTATTTGGAGACTAGATACACAATATTCCCATTTTATGAAATATCTTCAACATCTCCCATAATGATATTCTCATTTAGTACTCTTCAAAGTATACCCTACTTAATCCTTTCTTCATAGCCTGGGAAAAGGAAACATAAGAAAGGGTGAGATCATATGTCCAGTAAGGGTAAACATGGAAGATATCAATTGATAGTCATATGAAAGCATAAGATAAGAATAATGGTATGATATTATGAATATAACCTACAAATTTCATACCCAATCTATAATAGATCGTAAACATGAGCCATGACATAAAACATTATCATTTCAAATACATGAGTCATAAGAGTGAAAAATCATCATAAATAAATCATGAACCATAAGTTCATGTAATATAAGTTTTTAACCATCATAAATATTGAAACCAATTCATATTTCAAGGTTAACATCCAAGACCATCAAATCATAATGGATCGGGCATCAACACCTGCTTCCCATTTCATAACAGATCATGCATCATTACCTATTTACCATTTCATAATGGATTAGGCATCATCAACCATTTCCCATAGTAGATCAAGTACATTGGAATGTTTCCAATCACTATCTCATGAGATATAAAGCTTTACCTAATGAATTTTAGGGAGATATAGGTCCCACCTGTCCTTGGTTTAACATAACCACCATTCTTGGTTATTATGTAACCACCATCATAAGTTATAACATAATCACCATACTTGGTTATACCATAACCACCATCCTTAATAAAAATCACACATATGTGTGCCAAAATATTATAAAACATTAATTATATTATAACCCATGAAAATAAATGGGTTTCATAAAACCTTCATTATATTAAAACCCATGAAAAGAGATGGGTTTTATAAAACATTTCATCATAGCATAACCTGTGGAAAAGAAAAGAGCCTCATAAAAATATTATCATCATAAAAATAAACCATACAGAGAAATAATAAAGATGGTATCATTAGATAATATCCCAAATAAAGAATAAGTAAAATCAAATGATGTTATCTTATATGGAAAATCATTTTTAATAAATCACTTGGAACATTTATTGAGGAAAACAACCTTTTCAATTTGAAAACCACCTTTTCAAAAATAAAAATTCAAAAAACATCATGAAAATAATTTTATTTAAAAACAAACTTTAAAAAATATAAAGTAATCTTTAAAACATTTAGTGGTCATGATGGTGGAAAATACTGTTCATGTCATACATATTAAAACAAAGATTCCTTTCACATTTTTGTAAGAAATGTCATGAAAGTACCTTATTTAGAAAATGATAAGAATATTCATTTTAATTTTTTTTAAAAATAAAATCATGGATAAAAATGACTTTAAAAAATAATAGTAAAACATTCTTGATTTTTTTAGAAAACATGGATTTGGAAGAAAAATAATTTTTGACCAAAGTGAGAAATAAAGTTGAATTTATTTAAAAAACATTATTTTGGTCTGTTTAGATCCTGAAGAGAGAAAAATGAAAGGAAAACATGTATTATATATAAATTACTATATGATAATAAAATCAATGATTTTATTGAGAGGTATATCATAATATTTCATCATTGGAAGCATAATCATAAACAATCCCAATAAACAATGTGATTGTATCATAAAACCCTTACCACTTTGGTAAATTTTGAATCATATGCCCCATGAAATAAAGAACCTTATATGGATATGAAAATAATAATAAAATTCATTATAATAATAATAAAATAAATTAATGGGTAGTATATACACCACATAAAATAAACAATTGGTGAATATGACATGTGTCTCATAGAAACAAAAGTGAGACAAAAATCTATTTCCACTTCGATAACTTTTGAATTGTATGCCCCATGGAAGAATAAATTTAAATAAAACTTTAAATATAATTAGAATAAATAAATTCATGATATAAAATGTAAAAATGTCTATATATACACCTCATAAAATAAGATAGGTTCATAACATAACATATATTCTAAAGGAGACAATTTGAGACAAAATCCCTTACCTTAAGTATCAACTTCCTTCATACATGTTATAATCTAATGTATAATAAATATAAGTTTATTATAAATCTATTAAAAAAACATACTCATATTTATCATACCATATATGATTTAATTATGACCTTTTATTACCCGTTTATTAATAATTCCTTATTAAAATTGTGTTTCGGGTAATAACTGCTTCGTTTTTCATATAAGTTTTGGTTCGGTATTATGGGTCCTTTTACTTTAATCATGGTTCCATAATATCTATAATTTTAAAAATGGTATAAATATAATATATATTCATTATATATTTATTTATATTAATCTATTAAATATATATATAGAAAATGAATTACATCATTCATAGAGATGGTTGGTTGCACGTACGCATGAACGCTGTTTCCATTTTCTCGACGTATGAAACAAAATAAAGATAAATAATATATTAAATTTAAATAATAATTATTATATATAATATATATAATATATTTTCATTAAACCTATCCTTATTAACTTTCATGTAATATGTAAGTGAAGAACGAATCAAATCGCTTCGCGAGGCGGTAATCCACCACACACACGAGCCACATTATTGTATTCCATCAGAATGGAAAGTAAGAAGGTATATGTAATATTATAATTAAATAAGTATAATTATATCATAAATATAATATAAATATGTTAAATCTATCATTATATCCATTCATGATATGTTTTTATGGAAAACGAATTACATTGGTTCACAAGGCGGTAGTTCGTCGTACACATGATCGATGGTTTCATTTCCCACTTGATGGAAGAGGAGATAGATGCAGGAAATTCCATTAACATAATAACATCTTATTATATGAGAGATACTTATGTTATTTTATCATCACGATTTATGAATATTTTAAGGATTTAGAGTAATACATAAAATGAAAATGCATGGTTAAAGACTATACCTCTTCTTCATAAAACCCCTTTAGTTTTACACCTAAAGCCTTCTTAAGAGGGTTTAATAATCAAAATAATAACTATATAATGTAGGTAGGGAAGTAAGAAATGTATTTGGGTAGGTATTTTCTATTAAAAAGGGTTTTATAAGTGTGAATAGGAGAGGAGAGGGGTGGTCCTTTTGTAAGTGGGGAAATGAACCTAGTTGGAAATTAATTGGAAATTTCCCAAAAGAATCCAAAAAGATAGTCATTCCCAAGAAAAAATGCTTCCAAATGACCTTATATTCAAAATTTTTATAGTATAATGATAAAATATGTATATATATTTAGACATTTTTTGGAAAAATTACCCTTATATTTTTAGTTTAACCCCCGATAAACCCATTTTAACCTTAATCGTGATAATTAATTTGTACTATTTTTACTATTAATTTTGACCAAAAAATAAGTTGAACTTATTATATAATATTATTTTTTATCATTAAAAATATGGAATCTATTTTTTAAAATTCAATTCACATAAGTGGAAAATTTAAATTTAAAATTAATCCCACAAACGCGATGAAAAATTGGTTTTCCAAAGAGAAAATTTTCATAAGTATAGAAAGTTTTAATATCAAAATTAAATATGAAATTAATTACAATGACCTAAATTGGATTAATAAATATTTAATTTATCTAATTTAATTTTTAAAACCATATTAATATAAAATTAATCTTGTAAATGCTTTAAACAAAAAGACAATTTTTAATAAAAATCATTATTTTTTTACTATTAATAAAAAATTAATCTTTTCAGAAAATTCTAAAAAATTCACTCAAAGATAATTTTTAAATGTAGATTTAAAAAATGAATTTTATTTTTTTAAATAAATTTTCTAAAAGTTCCAAAAATTATTTTTATTATTTATTCACAAAAAACAATAAAAACATTTTTTTGATAAAATGTTATTTTCAAAACATATAGAATTTAATAAAAATTAAGTAATTTTTTATCACTATGAATTCTTTATATAAAATCATGATACTTAATTTTTAAAATTTTCTTATTACTATTCATTCTACCATGTTTAATGTCTAGGTTACAATGACCATGTTTAAATAATAATATTAATAGTATATTATGGTTGGTTAAAACTCGGTGTTGCATGTAACACAAGCTATCAAAGAAATTAAATTATTAGAAAGAAAGATATTTCATAAAAAACTATGGGTGTTACATTCTAACCCCATTAAAATGATTTTCCCTCAAAATTCATCACTCTGATACAAACAAATGAGGATACTTCTACCTCATCATATCCCCAGGTTCCCACATAGCTTCTTCAAATTGGTGGTTTCACCACAAAAATTTGACCAGGTGAGTGGTATTGTTTCATAACACTTTCTCTCTATGGTCCATAATCTATATCGGTTATTCCTCATAATAAATATCATGCTTCAGTGGTATGACCTTTGAGTTTAGTACATGTGAAGGATCAAGTACGTACTTCATCAGGAGTGATACATAGAACACATCGTGGACTTGAGAGAGGTTTGGTGGAAGCACAAATTGATAAGATACCATCCCGATATGATCAAGAATTTCATAGGGACTGATATACCTAGGGATTAGTTTTCCCTTATTTCTAAATCTCATTAACTTTTTCCATGGAGAAATTCTTAGAAACACTTTGTCACCAACTTCAAATTCCATATCACACTGGCGATTATCAGCATAACTTTTCTATTGAATTTATGTTTCCATTATGTGTTTATGAATAGATATAACCTTCTATGACATTTATTTATCTATCTATAGTCCCAATAGATTCCTTTATCCAACTTCATCCCAATATGATGGAGTTTTACACTTCTTTCCATAGAGATCTTCATAAGGAGCCATCTGAATACTCAAGTGAAAGATATTATTGTAAGAAATCTCAATTATAGGAAGGTGTTGATCCAAAACAACTTTTAAATACATAGAGAAAGATCTCAACATATCCTCTAGGGTTTTAATTTTTCTATCAGATTGACCATCTATCTAAGGATGATACACAATACTAAAACTCAATTCTGTATCAAAGAATCGCTAAAGACTTTGCCTTTGAGGTAAACCTCAGATCCTGATAAGATATTATGGAATGGGGTACTCCATACAACCTTACCACCTCCTCAATGTATATCCTAGAAATATGATCTAGAGATAAATATTCTCTAATATCAATGAATTATGATGAATTTGTAATGCGATCGATTAAAATTAATATAACATTGTTCCCTTTAGAATGAATGGCCCAAAGTCCTTATTATTATTATTTTTGATAATAAACCTTTCAAGGGGTGAGGTGAAACCCTTACAAGGCCCGAAGGCTTAGAGACAATTACATGACCCGTAGGTCTTAGAGTAAATCACCCAGACAAGACAACTTGGAAATGATCCTACCCAGCACATGCCATGATATTAGCTCCCCCCCTTCGCAAGGCTGGTTGGCTAGCTGTCCTATGCAGAGCTACACATTCCCAGTATTGATGGAAATTCCATACCCTCTCATTATTCCAATTCTGGTTAGATATTCCCTTATGAATGGGCTTTCTCTGATCATCATCTGGAGCCTTGTACCTTATAGTTTGACTGACACATCTGCATACTCATGTGTCCTGAAGGCCTTGGGGTGGACTAAAGGCCTTAAGGTAGCCCAAAGGCCTTGAGAGACAACTTTCCTAAAGGCCTTAGGTGTCCCAAAATCCTTGTAGGACTCGAGGACCAAACCGGTGGCCCAAAGGCCCAAATGGATGAATAGTTTTGACTACTATAGTACTGAACAATACCTACTACAATACTACTACAATGTCCACTATAGTACTGCTACAGTACTGCTATAGTACCTAGAAATATGTCTTCACCCAGATTTGATCTCGGGTCTCTTGGATGCACTTGCTGAGTCCTCACCAACCGGGATGAGGCTCATGTGCTTGTTCCCTTTAGATGTTTTGGGGAGTCTGATGAAAAAATCAATAGTGATGTTTTCTCGTTTCCATTCTGGTATAGTTAATGGATATAACATAACCTTAGAATTTTGTATCTTAGACTTAAATTTTTGACATACCAAGCACCAAGATACATATTCTACAATATCTCACTTCATTTTGTCCCATGAAAAACTCTCTTTCAAATCTATATACATCTTTATACTTTTAGGATGAATAGATAATGAATAACTATGAGCTTCCTATAACATAACCTTCTTCAAATCCAGTATGGATGGAACACGTACACAGTTCTTGAACCTTATCATTCAATCATAATTAAGGTTAAACTCAAGAATATTTCTGACCTTCTTCTGTAACTATATATATTATTTATATGCCTCTTTAATCTTTACTTGGATAGATGGTTGAACACTCATTTGAGAAAGATAATATTTCTACCCTTTATTTAAGAATTATAGATATATCCTTTGAAAATCCATAAACATTAGATCTTTTATTATCCTCATCATAGATAACCCGGAACGATCCTTTTGACTCGAAGCATCAACCACCTTGTTCTCTTTCCGAGGGTGGTAATGTATTGAGTAGTCATAATATTTAATCAGATCTAACCATATTCTATGGCGCATGTTAAACTATTTCTATGTGAATATATACTTTAAACTCTTATTATTATTATATATATCACACCTTTATCTATAAATATAATGCCTCTATATATTTAATACAAAAATTACCACAGTTATCACTAAATCATGAGTTGGGTAATTTTTATCATGAACCTTCAATTTTCATGAGGCATAAGCTATCACCATATCATTTTTAAATCCCATGGTTATATCTATGTTAAAAAATATGTTCCCAAAATCAACTTAATATTTATCTATAACATCATTAAAAAAATGTCATACTAACCAGGATATCCTATAGGTCAGTGGTAGGTGTTTCACCCTTATCGCCATTCAGTTATGGGTTAAAGCCCTACAGCCTTATTGGATGTGACTAGTTGTACTTTTTACTAAAAATATATTAATATAATTCTTATAAAGTCCCCATAAATATGATGAACATACTTGAAAATAACTTTAATAATCTAAGATCATATAAACCTTTAAGTTTATCAATACCTTTAAACTTATGAAAATATAATTCTCCTCATATAGCACTTTATGTTTAACCTAAGGGTTACATATACCTTATCATAATAAAATTATACTAAAATTTTATTAATCACATTAAAATTCCATCACTTAAAACCTCAAAAGTGGTGTTTAATAATTTGAACTTATGATAAAACTTGAAATCATAAACCTAGAATGATATCCATAACTCCTAAGTTGAGGATACATAAAGACATATATGATTCCAAAATTAACACAATCCTTAGATGTTTCTTAATTATTATAACAAAAATACCACTAGTTAAAATAATTATACAACATAATTCTTGAATCCAAATACATACAAACTTCATCCTTTCACTTCAATGGTTGGAATAACATAAGTCATTCCTTTCTATATGGGCTAACCATTAGTTTAGGTCATTGAATCAGATAATTACAAAGTTCCCCACATATAAAACATCAAATTACTTAGCAATTAATTATTCTATGACCTTTATTTACACATCGAAAACATGTCCCCTCCATTTGAGATATTCTTATAGGTGCCTCTTCCCACCTTCATGACATGTAGGAAGTATGATCTTCTTTCCACTATGTTTTTTACTAAAAGAACTTTCATAAAATCCCATCTTATTCTTATTTGATGTGTTAGGAATCACACCAAAGTTCACGTTATTAATCACATACCATGATAAATAATTAATAGTTATTATAATAAATTATCTCTAGTTATAATCCAATTTTATTGATCATAATCACCGAATTTTTCATCATATTCAGTGTTAACATGATTCCTCTTGGTTCTATCCATTAACTAAAACCACAAAAAAAAGTATGAGCTATAATAGTCATAGTGGAAAACCACATAATAATGAAACATCATTTATAGGATGTCTAATTCATGACAACTTGTTTTCAATCTATGACACCTTAGGTTTAACCTAGGTCATTCATGGTAATAATTTATTTAAACCCTTCATGATGGTTTATAAAGAGTTTGTGAATTTCTAAAGAATATCCTTTGTGAGTATCAAAATAGGTGTGTAGTAAGGCCTATTGTCATGCACTGGGTAAGGATTGAGTCCAGCTTAATGAACCCTTTTCAGAGTTATTACCCCTAGGTATCCAGATCCACATCCACTTGTAGTATCCATACAGAGATTTAATTGTTCAGAAACCACTAGCTCTATCCTTCAACAAAATTCCAAGACATTTTCCTATACCCTAAATTATCTTTATAATTATCCTTAGGGTTATCACTAAAGTTTTATCATCTTAGTTTATAAAGTTAAACTAATCCTTCACTCTGATACCAACTACAATGACCCAAGCCTTTATACATAGAAATTACATCTTAATAGACAAATATTCAATACATTTTACAAAAAAACTCGCTCGAGTACCATAAAGTTTTAGTGTATTTGGAGACAAGATACACCATCTTATTATTTCATAAAATATATTAAAAATCTCCCATAAAGATCTTCCCATTTAGTAGTCTTCATAAACAAACCCTACTTAAACTTTTATTTATAACCTGGGGAAAGTAATCATAAGAAATGGTGGGATCAGATGCTCAGTAAGGGTAAACATGGAAGATATCAATCTACAATCATTTGAAAGCATAAGATAAGAATAAGGGTATGATAATATGAATATAACTTAAAAATTTCACAACAAATATATCATGGATTGTAAACATGATCCATGGAATAAAACATTATCATTTCAAATACATGAATCATAAGAGTGAGAAATCATTATAAATCAATCATGAACCATAATTTCATGTAATATAAGTGTGTCACTATAATAAGTATAGAAACCATTTAATATTTCAAGGTTAAAATCCAAGACCGTTAAACCATAATATATCAGGCATCAACACCTATTTCTTATTTCATAACAGATCAAGCATCATCATATGTTTCCCATTTTATAATGGATCATGCATCATCACCTATTTCCCATAGTGGATCAAGCACACTAGACTATTTCCCATCATTATCTAATGAGATATAAAACTTTTCCCAATGCATTGGAGGAAGATATTGGTACCTACAATCCTTTTATATAATATAAACACAGTCCTTGGTTATAATATAACTGTCATCCTTAATGAAAATCATATATATGTGTTCCAAAAGATCATAAAATATTCATTATATTAGAACCCATGAATAGAAATGGGATTCATAAAACATTAACCATATTAGAATCTATAGAGACCGGGATTTTCATACATGAATATTACATATTTTTAGATGAATATTTATCATATTATATAAAAACATGCCCAAGGACTGTAAAAGTATAGTGAATTTGAAAACTTGGAACACAATATTCTTAATTCATGAAATATTTTTAATGACTCCCATAAATATCTTCACCTTTATTAATAATACTTAAAACCTTTCTTCATAACCCGGGGAAAGGAACCATAATAAAGGTTGAAATCAGATTCTCAATAAGGGTAAACAAGGGAGATACGTAATCATAACATTAACATAAGGGTATGAGAACATGAACATAACATTTTTATGGGGCAATGCTAGCCGATCAACAATGCAAGGTGGGGAGCTAGGTGATCAATGACGCATAAGCTGGGGAGGGGCAGTTCAAGTGGGCTGGGCCTACGGGTCATGTATTAGGCATGGTATGCCTCTGGGCCTTCAGTTCATGTATTGTGGGTCAGTCGGGCCTTGTGCCTTGGGCCTACGGGTTGTGTAAGGGTTCCCCTTCAACCCTTAAAAGGGGGATTATCCATATAAAATAAAAAAATGAAGGCCTTCGGTCCATTCAGGTAGTTCATAAGACATGAATCATAAGAAAATAAAAGAACATGAACCATGAGAGAATATTATTGGAATAAGACATAATTTTTTTTCATACATATAAGAATATAAAATATTATGTTAAGGATACCCACCAAGACATTCATAACATGTTAGGCTTGGGATAACCACCCATGTACCTACTTTGGGCTTAGGCTAACCACTGGTGTACCCTATTTTTTGGGATTGGGCTAACCAACCATGTAATTGAATTTTAGGGATTGAGTTAACCACCCATATCTCTCTGATATCGTAGAGAATTTATCATTACCTAATGCATTGGATAGAGATATATTTCCTACCCATCACATAATGAAAATTATAAACATATGCTCCAATAGATCATAAAAATTTCATCATATCATAACCCATGAAATGAAATGGATTTCATAGAAATTTCATCTTATCATAACCTATGGAAAAGTGAAAGGTTTTATATTAATTTCATAATTTCATCATAGCATAACCTCTGTAAAAAGAATCTAGTTTCATAAGAATTTTATCATGGTATAACCTGTGGAAGAGAAATGGGATTCATAAACATCACATCATCATAAACATAAAAAATTAAAAGAAATAATAATAATAGAATCCTTGGAATATATCCCCAATAAAAAATAAGTAACCTCAAAGTATTTTATCATAGATGAAGAATTATTTTTAAAGAAAAATCACTTGGAATGTTTCTTAAGGAAAATAACCTTTCTTTGATTTTTTTTAAAAACTAAAAAATAACAAAACATTATTGAAATAAGTTTTTTGAAAATAAACTTAAAAACTTATAAAAAAATCTTTAAAAATAATGTAAAACATTTCTTGAGGAAAATATCCTTTCTACTTTGAAAAACACATTTTAAAACATTTTCAAAATCCCTTTTTTACTTTGAAATCATTTATTTTAAATCTAAAAATTTCCCAAATATAAAGGAAAAAATTTATTTGAAAAGAAATTTGAAAAATTGTAAGGTAAGATTGAAATATTTGAGAATTCATGATAGTAAGAAATGTTGTTCATGTCGTACATGTTAAAAACTAATATTTTTTCTCACATTTCAATAAAATCCAAACGAGCATTGTTTTGAGAACAACGTGAAGATTCATTTAAAAAAATGTAAAAAGTAAAAATGGGTAAAAAATTTATTTAATAAATCATTTTTTAAAGGTTAAAAACATTTTTGAAAACCTTTTTATAAAGCTTTATTTTGAAATAAAAAGGGTTTTCGACCAAAGAGATAAATAAAGAAGCTTTTTCTTAATTTTTTTTTCTAAATTATTTTAAGTATCAAAGATTGAAAAAATGGTATTATTACTTGAAAAAATAATGAATAACCAAAGGATAATAAAATTAATGATAATTATTGAGAGTTATATCATATGATTTCGACATTTTATACTTAATCATAAACAATATCAATAAATGATGAGATTGTAACATAAAACTTTTACCACTTTGGTAAATTTGAATCATAATAACCATGAAATAATAGCATTAAATGAAACTTAGAATATGAATAAAATAATTATATTCATTATATAACATGTAAAATGGGTAGCATATACACCTTATAGAATAAGATAAGTGCATAACATAACATATGTCTCGAAGAAGGCAAATTGAGAAAAAATCCCTTACCACTTTGGTAACTTTGGAAATGTAACCCCCATAAAACAGATATCATCAAATGGATATGTAATATAAATAAATTTAAATAGAATCATCATAAAATAAATTCATGGGCAGTATAAACACCACATAAAAGAAATTGGTGGTGAATTATCATATGTCTCCTAGAAATAAAAGAGAGATTAGAAATCCCTTACCTTAAGTATTGATTTCCTTCATACATGTTAAAATCTAATGTATAATAAATATAAGTTTATTATAAATATATTATATAACCATATATACATATACATACATACATATATATATATATATATATTATATCATATATGATTTACTTATGATCTTTTATTACTTGTTTATTAATAATTCCATGTTAAAGTCACATTTTAGGCAATAACTACTTTGTTTTTCTTGGAAGTTTTGATTTTTTATTTTTGGTCCTCTTAATTAGGTAATGGTTTCATCATATATAGAATTTTAACCATAATATAAATATTATATATATTCAGTATATACATATATAGAGTAATACATAAAATTTAGTGATAGAAAATAAAATATATCGTTCATGGAGACGGTATGTCGTACTTACACATGAATGTTGTTTCCATTTTCTTATCAGATTGAAAGAAAGAAATTTAAATGATATATTATAATTAAAAAATAATTTTTATTTCATATATATCATATTTTTTCATTAAACACATCCTTATTACCTTCCATGTAAAGAGTGGATGAATCAAATCATTTCACGAGGTGGTAATTTGTTGTACACATGAGCAATGTTATCGTATTGTCAGAAATTGGAAATCATGAAAGAACGTGTGATATAATAATTTAAGAAGAATAATAATATCATAAATATCATATATAAATAATAAATACATCATTATAACAAGCCTTTAGAGGTGGTAAGGGAAAAAAATGACATCGGTTTGTGAGGTGGTACTCCGCTGTACACATAGACGATGATTTCATAACCCATTTGATAGAAGTGGAGATGATCATAGATCAGGAAATTAAAATAAAAAAATATAATTATATATAATATAATTATGATATTATATAATAATTTTATAATAATAATTTAATGGGGTAGAGGAAGAAATAAAAAAATGCTCATTGATGAACGCTACCTCTTCTTCGTGTATCCTCCTTAGGTTTGCACCAAAATCCTTCGTTGGTTGGATTTATGTCCAAAATAAGTCTTCTAGGATAAGAGGAGGGAAGTTGGGAAGTTATTTTGGTATTAATTATCTTAAAAAAATGGGTTTTAATGTGTTAATAATATAGGAGAGGGGTGACCTTTTATAAGTGAGGTGAGTGGCACACTTGTATTTTTTTGAAAGAAAGAACCCCACCCATGTTTTTTCATGTAAAAAAGCACCAATAATGGAAAATTATAGATACTATAAGATATAAGGTCTAAATATTTCCATATAATGGGTGTTTTAAAAGTTTTTTTTTTTCATTTTTGACCCTTATATTTTTAGTTTAATCCTCAGTAAACCTATTTTTACCTTAACCGTGGTAAATATTTTTTCGTGTTTTTACTATTCATTTTGGTAAAAAATTAATTTGAACTTATTAGATAATATAAATTATTATTATTAAAATTATGGAATCCATATTTTCAAATTTCATTCATAGAAGTGGAAGCAGATGCAACGAGAAAGTGAGTTTTCAAAGTGAAAATGTTTAAAAGTATACAAAGTTTTTATATCAAATTTCAATATAAAATTGACTCAAATGACCTAAATTGGATTAATAGATTTATAATTGAAATAATTTTACTTTAAAAACAATTTAAAATATAATTTAACTTCATAAATAATTTAAATTAAAAAATAATTTTCAATTAAAATTCAGTATTGTTCACTATTCATCAAAAAATTAATATTTTTAGAAAATTCTAAAAAATAAACCCTAATATAATTTTGAAAATATGATTTCAAAAATGAATTTTATTTTTTAAAATAAATTTTCTAAAATTATAAAAAATTAAATTTAAATAAAAAACCGCAGACGCGGTGAAAAAACATGTTTTCAAGAAGTGTATTTTTTTCAAGCGCAAGATGATTTATATTAACTCTATGTATAATAATAATAATTGTATAAATATCAATTAAAATTTATTGATATATAATCTATAAATTTAATTTAAATCATCCCTCATTAGGTATTATTTTAATTAATTAAAATGGAGACACATTTTTCACTTTAAACCGTTTTCAGAAAAAATCCCTTTTTAAACCCAAAAAATAAACTTATAATAAAATCTAATATAAATTGATTAAAAATTAATTAAGTGGATTAAATATAACTAAATAATACTTATTTTAATTTAAAACATAATTTTTCATTTAAATTACTTAATTTATTAAAAATAAATGATAGTTTTACAAAAATCGATATTTTCACTATTCACTAAAAAAATAAATATTTTCCTAAAAAAACTCCAAAATTTCACCATAAGTTAATTTCGATATGAATATTTCAAAAATTAAGTTCAATTTATTAAATAAATTTTCTAAATTTTCTATAATATTTTCTTATAAAAAGCAATAAAAAACATTTTTGAAGAAAACATATTTATGATAAATATATTCACTTTACTAAAAATTTATTGATTATTTACTGAGAATTTATAAATAAATTTATATTGAGTAGGAAATTTATATATATATTTCATAATTTAGTTAATAATATTTATACCTTCTTATTTAATGGCTAGGTTATAACTATCATAATAACATTTTAATAATATGTTATGTTTTGTTTAAACTCAATGTTGCGTGTAACGTAAGCCAAAATCAGTGTTGTGTGTAATGAAAACTAAACTCGGTGTTTCATATAACACATGCTATAAAAAATCAAATTATTTTTTAAAAAATATTTCATGAAGTTTTGATATGTTACATTCTACCCCCCTTAAAATGATTTTTCCTTTGAAATTCATCTCGGTCATCAAAGGTTTAAAATTTGAAAATTCCTTCATAGAAACCCACATCATAAAAATGGTTAATAAAACATCCTCTTGAAAAAGAGTAAGGGATGTGTGAAATTCATCTGGAATAACACATAATAGGTTTCCAAATATGGGAACATAGGTGGGAAGTGAATATATGGACATGGAATAAAAGTTTAAATAATTTTAGAGGGTGATAAAGATCATTGATCCCAAGAAAGTGGGTGATATAGAGAAGGTTAAAAACCAAAAAAACCATAAACCAAAGAGTCGTGAAAAATGTGATATCATAAAAAATGATGATAGTAGGACAAACTTTTATTTAAATATCCTTTTCTAAATGTTGGGGAATTTCTTTTCCATATAGACTGAGAACATATGAAAATGTACTTGATATATTTTTATTTCATAGGCACAATTTCATACTTTGGTTGTTCCTTGATCAATTTACACTTCATATCTTACTATAAGAGATGATTTTTTATAGTCTGAAGTACTAAATAAGATCTATAAAAGAATGATAATTCATTCCTTTTATATCTAGTTAAAAAATTTTACCACTGGTTATCCAATATGGATAAATATTCATATAGTGAAGTAATATGTTAATAACTAAAATCTCATCCAATAATGTTCAACTTAAACAACTCCATAAATGGTTAACCTTATGAACCTTCCAAAATTAAAAATTTAAAAAGGGATAAATTTCTAAAAATAAACTTAACATTAATCATCCAAATATAATTAATCATATCTTATTGTTCACATTCCAAATATGTGAATAACTTGGTCATATATTCTTCTAAATCTTGGTAATAATCCGAATTACTATAAAATCTCAATGAAAACATGCATGCTTCCTCATTACTTGAATAAAACCCTAGATTATTGAACATATTAAATAGATATAATAATTTTATTATACATATATTAAATAACCATACTCATATGTATCATACCATATATGATTTAATTATGACATTTTATTACCCATTTATTAACAATTCCTTGTTAAAATCATGTTTTGGGTAATAAATGCGGTTTTCATATATATTTTGATTCGGTATTATTGGTAATTTTTCTTTGATCATGGTTCCATAATCTACAAAATTTTAAATATGATATAAATATGATATATATTCATTATATATGTATTTATATTAATACATTAAAGTTAGATATATAAAATTAATTACACCGTTCATGGAGATGGTAGGCTGTACATACAAATAAATTTTGTTTCCATTTTCTCGATGGATGAAAAGAAAGAAAGGTAAATAATATATCACCTTTAAAGAATAAATTTTATGTTATATATATAAAATATTTTCATTAAAAGTATCCTTATTACTTTCTATATAAAGTGTAAGTGAATAACAAATCACATCGCTTCACGAGGTAGTAATCTGTCGTACACACGAGCGATGTTATCGTATTCCATCAGAATGGAAAGTAAGAAGGCATATATGATATTATAACTATTTAATTATAATTATGTTATAAATATAATATAAATATTCTAAATCCATCATTATATCCAGCTGTGAGAGGTGGTTATGTAAAAAAATACATCGGTTTGCGAGGTGGTAGTCTGTCGTACACATGATACAGTTTCGTTTCCCACTTAATGAAAGAGGAGGTAGATGTAGGTCATGCCATTAACATAATAAAATATCAGTATATGAGAGATAATTATGTTATTATATCAACATGGTTGAATATTTTTTGAAGGATTTAGATGAAGAAATAAAATGAAAACACATGGTCAAGGACTATACCTCTTCTTTGGAGAACCCCTTTAGGTTTACACCTAAAGCCTTCTTAGGAGGGTTTACTAATCAAAATAAGGCCTCTAGGATGTGGGGAGGGAAGTATGGAATGGATTTGGGAAGGTATTTTCTAAAAAAAAGGTTTTTCAAGTGTGAAGAGGAGAGTATAGAGGATGTCTGTCACGACCCGACCCTACCCGGGCTCGAGCCGCAACTACCCCAAGCCCGCCTCCATAGGCCAGGGGCTGGCGACCAGCACCGAAGTCACAACAAATCGGGGAGGCCTTTTCCTAAGTACCTGTACACACACACGCAGCACACTCAATGCAATAGTGCAGAGTAAAAGAAAAGACAATCAAATAAAAGGGCAACTGCTATATATATACCACAAAGTTCATCAACCTCTACAAGTACAAAGAAAGATGAAGGAACATTGAAAAGAATAGGGGAAAAACACACGCCCAACCCAAAAGTGCCACAACCTAGCAACAGGTAAAAAAAAAGAAACAGCTGACGGGTCTCCCACCTGGAACCCGACTCTGACCACCGCACGCGGTCCAAGCTCCCAAGCTCCTAAGCTCCTCTGACGTCACGACCAACCTGTCTGTCATCTGCAAGGGAACACCAAGTGCGGGAAAAGCCCAAGCAGGGGTGAGTATAAAAATACTCAGTAGGATACCCCGAAGGCTCGAGGGAGCAACAAAGGAGGTACCGAAGGGTGAGCAGTAGAGAGAACAGGGAAAAGTAAAGGAGAACAATAGAGAGGGCAGTAAGGAGTACAGTAAAGATTCCAGCTCAACCCAACAAGAGAAAGGAAGTAGACTCGTCCAGGCACAAGGAGCTGGAAACGGTGAGAATATGGACTTCCCGTCGAGTCTTCGCTACCTATAGCAGGAGAGTAGACTCATCCAACCACGAGAAGCTAGACATGGAAAGCACGTGGCATACCCCGCGCGTCTTCACCTCTCCTGGAAGGAGAGTAACCAAACCCAAGAAGTGGGTACTAGAACAAGGTATATACATATCCTTATGCTCAATCAAGAAGCCCGAACAACATCGTAAGGGGATCTCCGTCCCGTAGCTCAGCCCAAGAAAATAGTAGCCGACAGTCCCAGAAGTAACACCATCGATGCCCAGCATCCTGCACGTCTGCCCCGAACCGCAAGCCAAGGGGCTCAATCACCACACCTCGACACTATTCGCTTTGGACGACACTGACTCGCCCGCACGGTTTTAGATCGCGTCACAAGAACGCGTCTCGGTGGGGAAAGTGCCCCTCGTACTTGAGAATTCTAGGGAAAGTCAAACCACACCTCGTCACTGCCCTGCAGTAGAGAGATCTCCTCAAAGTCAAAGCCATTCCAACACCGACCCGTACAACCAAGGGTCCCACTCCAGTAATCACGGAGGAAATCCACAGGATAGCCTAGTAGAAAGGACTGAGCCTGGAATGCCAACAGGTGTCCCACTGCCCAGCCCTGCTGGAGGGTAATTCATAACCAGATATCAGGTGACCCACTGCCCAGCCCTGCTGGAGGGTAAACCATAATACATCATCCGGTGACCCACTGCCCAGCCCCGCTGGAGGGTAGACCATAACACATCATCCGACAACCCACTGCCCAGCCCCGCTGGAGGGTAGACCATAACACATCATCCGGCGACCCACTGCCTAGCCCCGTTGGAGGGTAGACCATAACACATCATCCGGCGACCCACTGCCCAGCCCTGCTGGAGGGTAGACCTGGAATAAGTCGATAGGCGACCCACTGCCCAGCCTTGCTAGAGGGTAGACTTGGAATAAGTCGATAGGCGACCCACTGCCCAGCCTTGCTGGAGGGTAGACCTAGAATAAGTCGACAGACGACCCACTGCCCAACATTGCTGGAGGGTAAACCTGGAACTAGACGACAGACGACCCACTGCCCAACCCTGCTAGAGGGTAGACCCTAAGAGGTCGTCGGGTGACCCACTACCCAGCCTCTGCTGGAGGGTAGACCCAAAGTGTGTCAGGTGACCCACTGCCCAGTCTCTAATAGAGGGTAAACCCTAGAAGTCAGTGAGCAACCCACTGCCCAGCCCTGCTGGAGGGTAAACCCAAAGAAGTCGATGAGCAACCCACTACCCAGCCCCTCTGGAGGGTAGAACTCAGAACTTCTCTAGCCATATCTATTAGAGGGTACACCACTGGCCAACCGAACACGTAGTGGGTATCGCACAACCACCCAACTCCAGAACAACTCACCCAAAAGAGGTTCTGCGCCTGTTCCATCACTGCGTGTCACTAGCACCGCTACCGGCCAATCCATCGAGGACGAAACCAGGGGGAGGCCACTCAACCCTGCTGGTCAAACAAATGAGCACAGAGGGACCCTTTACGTCGCGAGAGGTCAAAGTGCGCAAAGTAGAACACGACACGCACATGGGGACCACACGATGTGTGGCCCCAAGTCAACCCCAACCAAGTGCACGAACATCTCAGGTACAAACCACACGTACCTCCAAGAGCTCTCGTATACTCCCAGAGTATACCACGTCTCCATCCCAAGGGATATCGTGCACACGACACCCAACGTCAACGCGAAGGCATGACGTAACATTTCCAACTTTCTGCCTCAACGACTGAGGCACAGACAACCACATCCAAACAAGCATTACTTCACTCACACGGGAGTGCACGCGATCACACGCCAAGGGCCCGCTACAACCATAGTAGAAGAACCACCCCCGGGGCACCTTCACATTTCCACATTTCACAAGATCACGTAAGAGGCTCCACACAACCAAAGAGATCACACCGTTGTAATCCTCGCGGAAAACACGCGAGATCGACTACTTACTCGCCTCCAACGGACATCCGATGGAAAAGTCACCAACATTGCCTCATGCCTGAATGGCATCCTGTGATCCCGAGCCTCGGCCCTGAAAACAGTCGGGCGCATCGTACCATTGCGATCCCCTCGGGAAAACACGTCAAAATCACTACTCACTTGAGTGCAACGGATATCCAGAGAAAAGGATGCATTCCGGCGAACCACACACAAGCGGTGCCACGTGGGACCCGCATCTCGGTCCGAAAACTCAATGAATGGATTGCACCGTTGCGATCCTCTCAAAAAATCACACAAGATGGACTATTCACTTGTCCAAAACGGTCGTCCGGTGATAAAGATGGAAAATCACCGTCGACGCCCAAACGACCCTCGTGGGCCCCGCACCATCATTCCGAATTAGAGCGGGTGGATTTCACCATTGCAATCCCCTCGAAAAAACATCCAGAATCGACTGCTCGCACGCCCCAAACGGATGCCCGGTGAGAAAGGCGTGAAACGCTGCACGCAGCTCGAAAGATGGGCCGTGGGGCCTGTGCCTCAACTTCGGACTCAACGCCCGAAACTACCTTGGAAAGCTCCGTCTTGGTGCTAGGGTTCCAATGCCACTGACGACGCTCAAAACGGACGTCGGACGCATCCTCGCCGTCCAAAACAAAATCCCCCGAAGAAACGACTAACCCCTCGACGTACGTGTCGCGCCACCGAGGCCCCTCGTTTCGGGAATTAAAAATTTCCAAAACCATATCAAAAAGTCCGCCTCGTCGATACGGTTCTATAGCCGCAGACGGCACTCAAAACGGACACCCGTAGCGGAAAATATGGGTGTCTGAACACCGAGGGGGCAAGACTCCTGGGGCTGGACGGGCCTGGGCCGGCCCGCGGCTTAGCCGCGTGGGCTGGCCGCGGACACGCGGTCCACGCGCAGACCGGCCACGAGGGCCAGTCATGGCATCCGCGTGAAGACCCGCACGACGCGGTTCTTTGTCGCCGCACGGGGGTCGCGTGCCGCCACCCCGCGATTGCCGCTCTCTGGCGACCGCCGCCTCGCCGTGGCGCTCCGCCTGAGCCCCAACCTCCTCCGAATGCCGCACCCTCGCCTTGGCCAGATGCCGCCTCACGCCGCGACACCCGTGGACGCCCGCGGACCCCCCTGCTGCCGCTGCGAGCCCCCGGCCGCCTGACGCTCGGCCGAACCGCCGTGCCGCCCTGCCGATCCCCCCATTTCCCGCAAACTTCGGCGAACATCCGTGAGCAGCTCGAGACTCGGAATTGAAATCCAAAAGATGCATCGGAAAGAGTATAAAATCTACTACAAGATTATGGGATTTTTTTGAAGGTTTAACATCAAATCAAGACATAAAATTCGACTCAAAGGTAGGCTCGGGAATGAAAACGCAACGGAAACCTCCTACCTCGCTGGGCTTCGCCTGGAGCTTCGCGTCGATCCGCCGGCATCATCGCACGTCACCGGAGTCTCCTCGCAGGACCTTCTTGCCAGAGATGGAGGAGGAGAGGGTAGAGGGTTTCACCAGGGGGTTTAAGGGAGAAGGGAAGGGGGAGGGTTTAAATAAATTAATTAATGATTTAATTAATTTAAAACCCCCGAAAAGACCCGCATCCGAAACTCCTGACGGGGTCGAGGTTAAGCCTCCCCTAGGGTAAAAACCACCTCCCGAGCACAACGGTGGTCTTGGAATTTTAATCCGAGGCTCCATTCAAAAGTTATTAAACTCAACGCCCGAGGGAGCCAAATTACGAAAACGCCCCTGAGGCCTTTTTTTCACAGATGGCCCGCGCCCGCAAAACTTACACCCCTCCTAGGGTAAACAGTATGGTCTGAACTCAATGGTACCCTCGGTTTCCCAATCTGATCCACCATTTAAGAGATACCTGCATTTCACCATTAAACGAATTAATTAATTAATTAATTTATCCGTTTAACGTTCCGAAAGCGAGCGAGAGGTCCAAACATCCCGCGATGACAAGTCTTATGTCGTTACTAGGGTAAACACCCCATTCCGGACCCATCCGTACACTCGGATCTCTGATCTGGATTACCGTTTATGAGTTATCACATTTATTTGGAGTTTCCAGTGTGAACGCACCGAAAATTTAATTCTGGCCACTCCGGGGCTCGGAATCGCACGCTGTCTGAAGGCACTGCTCTGGAATATCATCAAGAATATTCCAAAGTCTTCTGTAGCAATAACCGGGTTCTTACATCATTCCATCCTTCAAGATTTTCGTCCCTGAAAAGCAAAACTAGGGAGCAACACAGGGTACTAATCCCACACCTGGCTTTCCCATACCCAGAAGAACCCACACACAGCTCCGCGTCACCGCAAACAGACCAAAGGATTGATCCGTTCATGCGAGGTTGGCCCTTGCCGATGTCGTGCACACACTCTAGACTTTGGGGTTAGGGCAAGTCAGTAGGGTATCTCGCCACCCCTTTGCATGATTTTAAATGGCCCAAAGGCTCTCGGGGGTAGCTCACCTCCCCGACCGAACCCTTACATCGCACACCGCGACTGGAATCACCGCCCGCACCTGGAACAAGGCCCGATGATTCCCTCCTTCAGAATATCCATATGGTGGAACACCCAAGGATATCTGGTCATGCAGGATTCCATAGTCGACGTCTCTCAACAAAGACTCTCTTACACGCTTGAAGAGCAATGGAGTCAACACCATCGACTATAGAAAAAGGTCCCACGCCTTTTATCATACCAACACAGGGTTACACCGACGCCCCGTGCCACCCTGGAAACACCTCCAGCAAGGAGCAGGGAGGAAAGCATTCCACACACAGAGTCTAACAATTCTACTGCAAGAAGTAGAAGAGTCGCAAGGGGTACCTCTCATCATCCCATGCTCTACAGGATCGTAGACATCCAAAGCTCGAGGATACCCTCAGTCCCAACTGTCAGCTCCCGGAGCCTGACGTGGACCACCTAGTGGTGATGGGAAGACCTCATAACGTTGTCCCAAACTACCATTTCCTCCCGCTCCTCTACTAGAACCACCTCTCTGGGCACTACTCCGATCACGGCGCTGCCTCTATCGTGGTGGTGTTCCTGCTGCCTGCCCGAAGCTCTAAGCATGCTTGGTCAGACAGTCCCATTCCAGGTGACCTCGTCCATCACAAGCATAACACCGCCACTCCCGGAGCTGTCCTGGTGCCCACCCGCGCCACTGTGATGTACGACCACGGCCCGGAGCCCACTCATAGAAGGGAACCCTCAGCTAAGGTCCTGCACTTTTCTGCCACAGTGGTATATGACCACGTCTCCAAAACTGGCAGTGGAAAGGCCACCTGCGTCGAGGTTCTGCTTGCCGACACCCGCTAGCTGTGGCAGACGTCTCGGCTCTGACGTGCCTGCTGCCACCACCAACTCTAGAACGTGACAGGAAGCCCTCTGTTACCAGCGCCTGCTCTAGCACCCCGACATATGTGGAAATGCACAAGGGTACTATGACAACACGAATATCTCGGCGGAGACCCTATTCAAACTTCCACGCTCAGATGTTGTCGTCACAGACCAAGTCCAGGTAAAAGCGTGCACAGTCTGCAAAACTAGCCGCGTACTCGGCCACCGTCATCCCTCCCTGCTGAAACTACAGGAGCTCCTGAACCCGAACAGAGCGCAAGAAGGAGGGAAAAAACTCCTCACGAAACAACAACTGAAAGTCACCCCACGAAAGCGACGACTCGTCAAGAAGCTGAGTCACCAGACTCCACCAACGCCAATCTGCTCCACGAAAAAGGGTGGATGCCAAAGCCACTCTCTGATCTGTCGGCGCCTGCACAAGTATGAAATGGTGAACCACTACCTCAAGCCAAGCCTCTACTTCCTGAGGGTCTGGATCACCACTGAACCTCAGTGTTCTCTGCCGCTGGAACTCACGGAGCGCGCTCAACCTGCGCTCAAGCTCAGCCTGCTCTGCTGAAACTATCTGCTGCTCAACAGGTGGGGGTGCTGCTACCGACCTACCTGGAGAAAAGGGCTCGCATTATGGGTCCTAGACTGTGGCCTCATAGCTCACAGGGTTGTCGTCACGATCCAAAGCTGGTATCCTAGATGGCTGTCTTCACGGAGACATCCTGAATATTATCAAGGAGTGCCGCAGTCATATGGGCATATATGTATATACCAATAACAACAATGATGGGGAGCTGACTCAAGAAGGATAGTCAAGACTCAGTCCTATGTGATGCGAAAACAAATTTTCCCTTCAACAAGTGTCTCAGCATTCAGAGTCGAAAAGCGGGTTATCAGGGTCCTGGTGAATGGATACGTCGGCCGCCGCACCATCACTGGACTCCCTAGCCTGAGAGCTGCTCTCGAGACACGTTGACACTATTGCCCTAAATCCCAACCAATTTCTCTTTTAGGGACGTCCGAACAGCGTCCCAAGGAACGAACCACCTCTGATGCCACTTTGTCACGACCCGACCCTACCCAGGCTCGAGCCACAACTACCCCAATCCCGCCTCCATAGGCCAGGGGCTGGCGACTAGCGCCGAAGGCACAACAACCCGAGGAGGCCTTTGCCTAAGTAGCTGTACACACACACGCAGCACACTCAATACAACAGTGCAGAGTAAAAGAAAAGACAAGCAAAGAAAAGGGAAACTGCTATATATATACCACAAAGTGCATCGACCTCTACAAGTACAAATAAAACTGAAGGAACACTGAAAAGAAAAGGGAAAAAACACGCGCCCAACCAAAAAGTGCCACAACCTGGAAACAGGTAAACAAAAAGAAAAAGCTGACGGGTCTCCCACCTGGAACCCGACTCCAATCACCACACGCGGTCCAAGATCCCAAGCTCCTAAGCTCCTCTGACATCACGAACAACCTGTCTGTCGTCTGTAAGGGCACACCAAGTGCGGGAAAAGCCCAAGTAGGGGTGATTATAAAAATACTCAGTAGGATACCCCAAAGGCTCGAGGGAGCAACAAAGGAGGTACCGAAGGGTGAGCAGTAGAGCGAACATGGAAAAGTAAAGGAGCACAACAGAGAGGGCAGTAAGGAGTACAGTAAAGAGTCCAGCTCAACCCAACAAGAGAAAGGAAGTAGACTCATCCAGGCACAAGGAGCTGGAAATGGTGAGAAGATAAACTTCCCATCGAGTCTTCGCTACCTATAGCAGGAGAGTAGAATCATCCAACCACGAGAAGCTAGACACGGAAAGCACGTGGCACACCCTGAGCGTCTTCGCCTCTCCTAGAAGGAGAGTAACCAAACCCAAGAAGTGGGTACTAGAACAAGGTATATACATATCCTTATGCTCAATCAAGAAGCCCGAACAACGTCGTAAGGGGATCTTCATATTTTAGCTCAGCCCAAGAAAAGAGTAGACGACAGTCCCAGAAGTAACACCATTGATGCCTAGAATCCCACACGTCTGCCCCGAACCGCAAGCCAAGGGGCTCAATCACCACACCTCGACACTATCCGTTTTGGGCGGCACTGACTCCCCCGGGGCACCTTCACATTTCCACATTTCACAAGATCGTGCAAGAGGCTCCGCACAACCAAACGGATCACACCAGTGTAATCCTCACGGAAAAAGATGCAAGATTGACTACTTACTCACCTCCAACAGACATCCGACGGAAAATTCACCAACACCACCTCACGCCCGAATGGCATCCCGTGTTCCCGAGCCTCGGCCTCGAAAACAGCCGGGTGCATCACACCATTGTGATCCCCTCAGGAAAACACGTCAAAAGCACTACTCACTTGAGTGCAATAGATATCTGGAGAAAAAGATGCATTCCGGCGCACCACACACGAGCGGTGCCACATGGGACCGACATCCCAGTCCTGAAACTCAACAAACGGATCGCACCGTTGTGATCCTCTCGAAAAAGCACACAAGATGGACTATTCACTTGTCCAAAACGGTCCCCCGGTGATAAAGATGGAAAATCACCGTCGACGCCCAAACGAACCTCATGGGCCCCGCACCATCGTGCCGAATTAGAGCGGGCGGATTGCACCATTGCAATCCCCTCAAAAAAATATCCAGAATCGACTACTCGCACGCCCCGAACGGACGCCCGGTGAGAAAGGCGTGAAATGCTGCATGCAGCACGAAAGACGGGCCGTGGGGCCCGCACCTCAACTTCGGCCTCAATGCCCGAAACCACCTTGGAAAGCTCCGCCTTGGTGCCAGGGTTCCAACGCCACTGACGGCGCTCAAAACGGACGTCGGACGCGTCCGCGCCGTCCAAAACAAAATCCCCCGAAGAAACGACTAACCCTTCGACGTACGTGTCACGCCACTGAGACCCCTCATTTCGGGAATTAAAAATTCCCAAAACCATCTCAAAAAGTCCTCCTCGTCGATACGGTTCCACCGCCGCAGACGACACTCAAAACGGACACCCGTAGCGGAAAATACGGGTGTCCGAACACCGAGGGGGCAAGACTCCTGGGGCTGGACTAGCCAGGGCCGGCCCGCGGCTTAGCCGCGCGGGCTGGCCGCGGACACGCGGTCCGTGCGCAGACCGGCCACAAGGGCCGGTCGCGGCAGCCGCGTGAAGACCCACGCGGTGTGGGTCTTTGTCGCCGCATTGGGGTCGCGTGCCGCGACCCCGCGATCGCCGCTCTCTGGCGACCGCTGCCTCGCTTTGGCGCTCCGCCTGAGCCCCGACCTCCTTCGGACGCCGCCCCCTCGCCCTGGACAGACGCCGCCTCACGACGCGACACCCGCGGACGCCCGCGGACAACCCCCTGCTGCCGCTGCGAGCCCCCCGGCCGTCTGACGCTCGGCCGAACCGCCACGCCGCCCTGCCGATCCCCCCATTTCCTGCAAACTTCGGCGAACATCCGTGAGCAGCTCGGGACTCGGAATTGAAATCCGAAAGATGCGTCGGAAAGAGTATAAAATCTAATACAAGATTATGGGATTTTTTTTAAGGTTTAACATCAAATAGACACATAAAATTCAACTCAAAGGTAGGCTCGGGAATGAAAATGCAACGGAAACCTCCTACCTCACTGGGCTTCGCCCGGAGCTTCGCGTCGATCCGCCGGCATCACCGCACCTCGCCGGAGTCACCTCACCAGACCATCTCGCCGGAGATGGAGGAGGAGAGGGGAGAGGGTTTCTCCAGGGGGTTTAAGGGAGAAGGGAAGGGGGAGGGTTAAAATAAATTAATTAATGATTTAATTAATTTAAAACCCCCGAAAAGACCCGCATCCGAAACTCCCGACGGGGTCGAGGTTAAGCCTCCCCTAGGGTAAAAACCACCTCCCGAGTACAACGGCGGTCTCGGAATTTTAATCCGAGGCCCCGTTCAAAATTTATTAAACTCAACGCCCAAGGGCGCCGAATTACGAAAATGCCCCTGGGGCCTTTTTTTCACAAACGGCCCGCGCCCGCAAAAATTACACCCCTCCTATGGTAAACGGTACGGTCTGAACTCAAAGGTACTCTCGGTTTCCCAATCCTATCTACCGTTTAAGAGATACCTGCGTTTCACCATTAAACGAATAAATAAATAAATTAATTTATCCGTTTAACGTTCCGAAAGCGAGCGACAGGTCCAAACATCCCGCGCCGACAAGTCTTATGTCGTTCCTAGGGTAAACACCCCATTCCAGACCCATTAATACACTCAGATCTCTGATACGGATTACCGTTTATGAGTTATCGCATTTATTTGGCGTTTCCAGTGTGAACGCACCGAAAATTTAATTCAGGCCACTCCGGGGCTCGGAATCGCACGCCGTCTGAAGGCACTGCTCTGGAATATCATCAAGAATATTCCAAAGTCTTCCGTAGAAAAAACAGAGTTCTTACAATGTCCTTTTATAAATGGGGAAAGGAACCCACTTGGAAATAACTCATAAATTTCCCAAAAGGATGAAAAATGATAGTTATTCACAAGAAAAATGATTCCAAATGACCTTATATTAAAAATTGGCATTAGATAAGGCTGAAATATGTCTAGATAATAGTATTTAGACAATTTTTATTTGCAAACTTACCCTTATATTTTTATTTTAACCCCCAGTAAACCCGTTTTAACCGTAACCATGATAATTAATTTTTTCTATTTTACTATACATTTTGACCAAAAATTAAGTTAAAATTATTATATAATATTAATTATGTTAATTTAGAAAATGGAATTAATTTTTCTAAATTACATTCACATAAGTGAAAAAATTTAATTTAAAATTAATCCAGTAAATGCGACGAAAAAGCAGTTTTCCAAAGAGAAATTTTTCATAAGTATACAAAGTTTTAATATAAAAATTCAATATAAAATTGATTCTAGTGACCTAAATTGTATTAATAAATATATATTTTAATTAATTTTACTATTGAAACCATATTAAAATAAAATGGACCTTGTAAATGCTTTAAATAAAAAGACAATTTTTAATAAAAATCAGTATTTTTTTACTATTCATCAAAACATTAATTTTTTAGAAAATTATCAAAAATTCACTCAAAGATAATTTTGAAATTTATATTTAAAAAATTAAGTTTATTTTTTAAAATAAATTTTCTAAAATTGATAAAAATTACTTTTATTAGTTGTTCACAAAAAACAATTTTTTTTAGAAAATGATATTTTCGAAACATATAAAGACTTTACTAAAAATTAAGTACTTTTTATCAATATGATTACTTTATATAAAAACATTATACTTAATTTTTAAAATGTGGTTATTCCTAATCATGATTCCATGTTTAATGACAAGGTTATAACAATAATGTTTAGAAAATAATATTAATAATATATTATGGTTTGTTAAAACTTGGAGTTGCGTGTAACACAAACTATCGAAGAAATTAAAATTTTCAAAAAAAAAAATCTTTCATAAAAACTCAGGGTGTTACATCTCATGTCTTTCAAACCCTTTCAGAAAGTTAAAAACAAAAAAGAACTAAAAATGTTGAAACAATGAAAGAGCTTGAATGAAGGATCACAAGTCACACACCTTGGGTTATAAAAGTGTCGATTCGTTTAAGAAGTTTGAGGGGGAATGATGAAAAAGATTAAGTTCCATGAGATCTTGAATGGAGTAAGCGATGAGTTCCTCTATTAGAATTCTATTTAAAATATCATAAAGGTTTTATCAGTGCTAAAATATAAAACACTGATAAAACAACTCTTTATCAGCACTTTTTAGCACTGATAAAACCCATCCTTATCAGCTCTATGATTTTAGTGCTGATAAAGATAGTTTTTGTTAGCTATTTTTATTTTAGCGATGGAAAAACTTATATTTATTAGCTCTTTTTGGAAAGCAATGATAAAAAATATATAAAATAAATTTAAAAACTATTAAAAAATATATATTAAAATGAATAAATAATAAAAATGGTAAAAATTAATTAACATGATTAATGAATAGACAATCTTAAATGAATGAATGTTATAAATGAGTAAAATTTAATAACTAAAAATGAACATAATTCAAAAATATTAAAAAAATGAATGATTTTTATTAATTATATAAATTATTGAAAAAATTAAAAATAAATATATATTAAAATGAAGTGAATACATATTAAATATTTAAATTACAACCATATTAAAAACCTTAAATGTTAATGTATAAATATATATAAATAAATATTAAAAATGAAGTAATCATTAAAATATTAAATGAATAAATATTAAAACTGAATAAATTATAAAGAAAAGTCAAAAAGTAACATTATTAGTGAACAAATAATACTAAATAATATTAAATGGATTAATTTTAAATAAGAGTGAAATTTAATAATTAAAAAATCAATAGATTGAAAAAATATTTAAAAAATGAACAAGTGTTATTAATTATACAGATTATTAAAAAAAGTAAAAATGAACAAGGTTACATATTAATTATATAAATTACAACCATGTTAAAAATATTAAATATTAATGAATAAAAATTTATAAATAAATATTAAAAATGGATAAAATTACATAAATATAAAACAATGAAAAAATTAAAAATAAATAAATTTAAAAAATATTTAAAAAAATTAATATTATTAATGAATAAATAATATTAAAAATTAATAAATGTTAAAATTTATTATAAAGTAATAAATATTATATATTGAATAAAAATATAAAAAATGAATAAAATTTAACGATTAAAAACATAATAAATATTAAATATATTATGTTGATAAATAAAATTCTAAAATGAATATTAAAAATTAAATAAATTATAGAAATATTACTTGTGTGTGTTTTATATAAAATTGCATTAATTACATATATGTATGTGTGAAATTATTGCAACACAAGTTTGATATATGTTAAATTTAAAAAACAAATAAAATTTTATTAAACGTCCATTACTTGATACAATTGGTCAATATTTTTAATTAATATTATTTTTTAATTATAATCCATTTTCACTAAATATTTGACTTATTAAATGTAAATATACATATTTTGTATTATATGAATCATATTTAAGAAAATACAATATATATTGATATATATATATATATATATATGAATATATTTTTGTATTAAAAATTTTAAATATATTAACGAATAATTATGTATAAAAACATTAAAAATGAATAAATTACAAAAATATGAAACAAATAAATATTTAAAATCTATACATTACAAAAAAAGTTAAAAAACACTTAACATTATTAATGAATAAATAATATTAAATGAATGCAAGTTAAAAATGAGTGTTTTTAATTAAAAGATGACTAGATTGAAAAAATATCAAAAAAATGAATAAGTGATTAATTTGATAATTTTTTTAAAATAATGAATTTACGTTTAAATGAAAAGGAACATATATTAATTATGTAACTTACAACAGTATTAAAAATAGTAGATGTTAATCAATAAATATAAATAAATATTAAAAATGAATAAAATTAAAAAATATTGAACAAATAAAAATTAAAAATTAATAAATTACCAAAAAATTAAATTTTTTATTAATGAAATAATTATCAATAAAAATGAATAAATTTAATATATATATATATATATATTTACAAATTAAAATAGTGATAAACAATATATATTTAATATAAATATAAGAAATCAATTAAATTTAATAATTAAAAACATATTATATTAAATATTAAATATTAATAAATAAATATATAAAACTATAATATTAACAATTTATGTTACTTATGTTAGTTTATCTCTATAAAATTGAATTAATTTCATATATATGTACATGTAAAATTATTGTATGACATATTAAGTGTAACATATTTTGTCAAATTTTTATTAATAATTAAATATTTATTACTTGATATATATTTCAAATTGAAAAAACAAATGACATTGGTAAAACAAAATGTCTTAATTAGTAAATATTTTTAATTAAATTAATAAACCATTTTCACTAAATATATGACATAAATTTATATGATTTATAACACACATTTAGTATTATATAAATAATATTTAAGAAAATTATATATATATATATATAATTTTTATTTTATATTTCATTTTTAACTAAATATCTTATATATCAAGTGAAAATGTATATTTAGTTCTATATAAATAATATTTAATAAAATATGTTATATTTTTATCAATATAGATATATTTATATATTAATATATAATTTTTAATGATATTTTTTAATGAAATATACCCTTTATCAGCGATTTTATCTAGCACTGATAAAGACCAACCTTTATCAGTGATTTTATTTAGCACCGATAAAGGTCTCCCTTTATTAGCACTGATAAATTCCACATTTTTTAGTGATTTTATCTAGAACTGATAAAGGCCACCCTTTTTTAGCACTTTTATCTAGCATTGATAAAGGCTGCTATTGTTTATCACAGGTTTTTTAGTAGTGATCACTTGTGTCATATTCAACGATTAAGATACCAATGGTTGAAGAAAATGAATGGTTGGGCATATGAAGGTTTGGAGATGGGAATTAGGAGTAATAAAGGTTTTTAGATTATGGAATCTATATAATAAATATTTCATAACACTTCCCCTTGGATGTCATAATTTCAGGGAATCTCATACAATCTTCACTTAAAAAATGTAGGAAAAAAGAAGTGAAGCCAAATTAATTGAATTTCATGCCATGGTGTATCAATCATATTTACTGATAGAGATTACAAAAAACATTATGATTTTTTTCATTTCTAGTATGATTTCACTAATCAGAAACACATGGTAAGGATCTAATACCACTAAAAGGATTTTAAGGAATGATTAAAAATTAATCAAAGTAGTGAAAAAGTTTAGAAACCATAAAACTTAAGAACATCATGCCTTTGAAACTAAAATCATGTAAACTATAGATGAAGAATGTGTACCTTACACCTAAGTACATTGTTTTCATTACCTTCATCCAGTGTTTGATGAAGATCACCAAGGAATAACCAAAAGGATATTCCCTTCAAGGTGTATCCATGGATTGCACCGAATTAACCAAATGATTAGGGTAAGACATTTCTAACCTCCATGATATACTAGTATCTCACAGTGCTAAGGAGGGTGGGAGAATAGATCTTTGGTAGGGAAAGATTTTTGGCCATAAACTCATTAGTGGATCACACATATTTTAGACCCATGACTTGTCCTCTTTTATATGGGCTACATGGATGCTCCCTGATCCCATGCATTTACTCACGAATTTATCAAACGCATGTGAAAGAGCCTTTGATTATATCCCATGTAACCCTCGGACACACACTCTCCCATCCATTTCATTTTATGTAATTACTAATTAATGATAGCCTACATGTAGGAGATATGTATGTTAACTCCTTAACATTCATATGGATAAGTGAGTCATAGCAGTGCCAAATGAATCGAACCATTCAATTCATGGTACTATGACTCAACCATGTCATACAACATGACATGATCAAGTATTCTACATATGATATCCCTATATCTTAAAATAAAATATACCCTAAAGGCTTAAATATAATCCTTTTCCATATGTATTTCACACTCTATGAAACACCATATTGTACTATATGATATTCCTTAAAATCTATCACCTATACTAAATCCTAAAATAATTTCATTCTATTCCAACTAATATTGTATCATATATGATAATTTGTGAAACCATATCTAAAAATACTTTTGGATATCTTCTAAAACTATAATGAATCGTCTTAGGGTGCCTTCTGTATCGACACTCGACTCGATCAACCACTGACCCTGAGGGTGTTCTCGATCCCCACAGGTTGAAAATTGGTGTTTGAGTATCAAGAATGCTCTTAAGGAATGATTTCACCCTCAGATATCAATATAAAAAAAATACCTATACAAAAAAATAAACAACCATCTAAACATGGTATAAACAATAAAAATTCATACAAGGATAAAAAAATAAAAAAAAATTGGAAGAAAAAACATATAAGAATCTAAAACCTAAAGGCCAATAAAACATCCCCAAAAGGATAAAAGAAAATGGAACCCGAATGAATCCAAAAACACCACAAGTGACCCCAAATTATGTTCCACATCCCACTGTCTATCCAAGGACCAACCCAAAATCTTGAGAATGAAAACTTCATTGGGTACCAGAAACCTACATCATATATAGGCATGAGATAGACATCCCAATATTTTTCCACCTACTAAGACTATGGGAATCCTTTAGTGATATAGTTCATAAAATGTTAGTTTGAATATTATATATAAAATGAGTTTTTCTCATGCTTAATAAAACAAGATCAATAACATGACACTCACACATTTATAAGAAACCAATACTCTTACAAAGTAAAATAAGGATGGTTAAGCATTTTAAATTAAGTATTAAATCTAAGGAAAGAGGGCCTCCAAACCATAAAAAACAAACCAAATCACCATTTATCCCTCCTTCCAAACATTTCTAGAAAATTCCATTTTCATAAATATCCTAAATGAAAATAAATTTATTAAAACTTTTTTAAGAAATAATAAAACCATTTTCTTTTTAAAACTATAACACCCCAAGATTTTACGGTATGCCTCTTTTTAAAATTCAACTTCTTCGATAGCTTATGAGCTTAACAAATGATTAAATATTATTATTTAATTATGATATTTATCTATTAGATGTTGGGAATAGAGAGAATGAATTAAAAATATAGATTACACACGTTTATAAAATTGAATCATTGGTTACTAATTAATTAGAAATGAAAACCAATTAATCATAAATAATGTATTTTTATACAAAATATTTTTATGCCCAAAATGAAATTTTATATTAATGAATTAAATTAATAAATATTATTGAAATATATTAATGAAATTTATATATTATATATTCAAACATTTTTTTTACATTAATTTAAAACATTTTAGAGTCATAAGATAAGAATAAATCCAATTTTGCACATAAAAGACTATATTTTTCTAAATGTAGTTTAACCACCTTTTAATGAAAAAATTATTTTAAATATAAATATTGACACTTTTATAAATTATATTTGACAAAATAAACATTATTTTTAAATCATAATATTAAAAATTTACTTTGGTTAGATTTTTGGTATTTTCCTGATAAGTTTCATTTTTGATGAATAGTAATGTGACTGTTGGAATAAGAATGTGACCTTAAAGAATAGTAATATGACCATTAGAATAATAAAATCACCTATTAAAGTATAAATAAAATTTATGAATCTTATAAATGGTAATATGATATAATTATATCATAGTATAAGTAAATAAATGTTTTAGAAATTATTAATTAAGCATTGATATTTTTATAAAACATAAATGTTTATTTTTAATTATAAAATAAATATAATGATTTAAAATAAAATTTATATTCCTAAAATGTATTCAAAAATTAATATTTTGTTGTCTTATTATTATAATATAATTTTATGAGACCTTAATTAATTTTTCAAAGTGTTATAAAATCAGTTATAATTTTAAAATTGTAATTTTCTAAGTAAATGATGATTTTAATTAAAAATTAAATTTCTAATATTTAGAAAATTATTTTCATAAAATTTAGTTTATTTTTTAATTATAAAAATTGAAAAATTGTTAGGGTGATTTTTTGTAATTTTTCTGAAATACTTGAATTTTTGGTGAATAGTAAAATATGGTAATTTACGGTATAAATATATTATAAGTTAAATAAACTATTCCTTGAGTAATTTCTGATGTAATCACCATAATATTTAACTATACTTATTTATTTTAATATATTTGGTGATAATTCTCAAACTATTCATAGTCTTAAGCCAAAATAACAAACAAATGAATAAAATATTCAAAAAACACCCCTCTCCTTTACTATAAACTAGTACTCACTCGTGCATTCACACAATGATATGGTTCAATGCATATGTTTAAAAAAAGAATACTATTTTTCAATGATAATAATTAACATTAATATTTCTGATATGTAAACCACAAATAAGAGGTACATAATAAGGAAAGAATGATTAAAAGATTGTTGATGAATAATTAATATAATAGAAAATATAGAGTTGATATAGTAAGGAATAAAAATTTATATTAGACATTCTTGATGAAGAAATCAAATAGATAAATGTAATAATTAATCAATATGGATATGAAAAAGAAGTAAAATTCTTTGTAAACTGTATTTTGTATGGTTAAAAATGGAAACATCAAAATGAGTAAAAAATCATTAATAGAATTGTTTTTAAACATATCATGTTGAATTGATGAATCCAAAACATAAATAGTTATAATAATAATCCCACCAAATGGGTGATTCAAAAAACATAATTTAACAAAAACTATATACAATGAGTATGAATAATGTTGAAATAATGAGGGTATTTCCTAATCAAACTTTTGGAAAAGAAATTATTTCGCGGGTCTTTAATGATGAAACAATTCTAAGAAGGACAATACCGTAAGCTTGTTATAAATTAAGACATTAAAATTTCATTAAAAATTATTCTTAATATATCATACAGTATAATTATGTCAAATACAACCATGAAAATGTGGCTGTATACCCAGGAAATAAAAAGAAACTCTTGGACAATCCATTTGAATAAAAAAGAACTGAGAGAAGGGAAATTCTGACAAAGAGAAGAAAAGATTACCTTAAGTAATTTTGTAAAATTCATCATGGAGAGCAATTTAAATATATTTATAGAGTAGAACCCTGCTTAATAGAGTACAACATTCAATGAGTTGACTGAAATCAGTTGTTTAAACTACAGAAAGAGTTGTTTCTAAATGTGGAAGAGATGTTTTTTATACTTACAGAAAGAGTTGTTTCTCTAATAGAACGTAGACTGAATTCAGTTGTTGAAACTATAATGACAGATAACCAAAACATGAAAAATGAGTAGACTGAAGTCTTTTTGGCCATCAATAGATTGATAATTGAATACAGGACATCCTTTTATAAACTGGTAAAAACTTTTTGAGGATAAAAGTGGATTATTATTTCAAGAGGATATACATTATCACATAGTTTCTAGTTTATGAAAACAATTTCTTGACATGAAAGTAAATGAATGTTTTCACTATTTTCAAAATTGGATTTGCTGTTTTCTAAAAACATAGAATGGTGAAGAAAAATCAGAAACTATCAACATTGATATTATAAAAAATCATTTATGAAAAGGTCTATAAACTATTGAAGTCTCAATGATAACATTAAATGGGAACCACATAGGTACCCCTAATTGTGTGGCTAAACACTGAAACTCATAGTAAACTTCTAATCTATTTTTTTAACTATTTAGTAATCCAGTCTAATTTTTTAATATAGAGAAAAGTAAACAACACCTTGACATTTGAGTATCAAAAACTCCCAACCTTGAATGTTTCTAGATTCATAATGTTTGGGTTCAAAAACATAAGGTCAGAAGATTAAAATATATAATTTGAATCTAAGTAGAGGGAACTACTCATGAATTATCAAATAGAAATAGGCATATGTATCATAAATTTGAAGAGTCATTATACTATTCACCCAAAAAAAATTCCAACTGTCTCCAAAGGTAGTTGTTATTGCCACGTCAATGCAGAATCCCTATAAAATAAAATAAAATACGACATGGTCTCTAAATTATTTAGTTTTTATATAACATGTTTTTACCGTAGAAAAATATCAAGGAATGCATCCTCAAAACTAATAATAAACCATTAGAAGAATTGACTATCAACCAAACAATAGTTAAAATCTAAAATAGGGAAAAAAATCTAAAAGAATCCTAAAAAAGTGATACGATACCTTATCAAGATTACATAACAGTCATGTATCAAAAAGGGTAACAACTATATCACCCTCAATAAATGGTTCCCAACTGTCCCATGATCATAATTTTTCATCTTAATACACTGAAAAACAAATTCATTGAAGAGGCAGCAGGGTATAGTTATGGAATGGCATTGGTAGACATCCATATGAAGAGGTAAATCCACACTGCAATGTACAGACCCAATTAATCAACAAAGACAAACAACAAGCATTACAATATCATTAAATAATGTCAAATAGAAACAATGAGATAGAGTTAAAGATACTTCACAGGAATTATGTACGGAGTAAAATTTCTAATGTCAAATCGAAACAATGAGATAGAGTTACATGTAAACAATACCTTGGAGAAGGCTGAGAAAAATTTAGTCTAGTTTGGCAGTTTTTTTATTTCTCATCTCTATTATATGGAGATGATGTTCATTGGAAAAATTTGATGTTGGATTGGGGTCTGGAGATAGGGAGACTTCCACAGCAGCTTCATCATCAAAGTTAGTCAACATTTTTTTCTACATGAAGGATCAATTATAACGAATGAGAAGAATTCAATACTTACAAGTCATACCATTGAAGCATGAATATAAAATTTAACAGATAGAAAAGAACCATAAATAGAGTGTTTTTATAATAAAAGGTAATGGAAAATGGAAATGAAGAAAGATAAATTATTGTATACAACATGTACAACATCACAGTAAGAGAGTGTAAAGTTAGAGATTTTATACTTGGGTTGAAGAGACAGCAATAGTACTTGTATCAACGGCAGCAGAAGTGTTCAAGCTGATTCTTGAAGATCCAGCACTTTGATGTTACTAATAAAGAATGTAAATGATACAGTCAAGTAATACATAGATTTTACTTATAGTAAGTGATATTGTTGGATTTACAGTTACAGTCACATACTGTTATCATAAGAAAATATATGCCATGAGAGAAATAAGACTTCGAGTATTGAAATAAGATAAAGTACTATGATAGTTTAGTAAAATTATCTAAACCTAAAACAGTATATTGTAGTATTTAATGGATAGATATCCTAATGGACTTGGATAAAAAACTTTGTGGAAGTGACTACAGTTGTTGAACTAGGGATAGCCTGAGTAAATTTTCTATTCATATTAGTATAGATTCCGGTGGATATTTCATGAAAAAGGAGTAAAGGACTTTGTCGGGCTTACCGTTACTTTTGTAGGTGAATGAATTTCAGGTGGTCAATGGATGAAGGTACACATATTATTACTTCACTGGCATACTCATTTTCATACAAATAATTTTAATTTATTAGTTCTAGTGATGTGAGGGAAAGTAAAATTATAAAGTATAATAAAAAACTAATTACACAGAATATGTAATAGTCATTAAATTAGAGAAAATTAAAAGAAGTCAGTACTGAATCAAGAATACTATTTTTCCATAATTTATAATTTAAAACAATGTTTTAGGAGCCTACCAAATCATGAGCACCGATCAGGCCTAAATAGTATAACCTGGACATCTCTTGTATCCTAAAAGAAATTAGGGTTTCATAAATGAAGAGTATTGCACAAAGGTTAGGAAAGAGTAAATGAAGTCTGTTGAAAAAAAATCATGGTTTCATAAATCAATAAAGGTGTAGGAGGAATAAAATGTTTCGTTTTGTCTACTGAAATACAGTCAAGCCTTCCAGAAGTGTGTATCAATGGTGCATTGGATGACCAGTTTTGGATGGTGGTTGACGCATCTATTTAATATAGTTAACAAAAAAGAAACTGGGAAAACTGTACAATGTACAACCTACACTAATAATAAAGTATAAAAATGTGTGTTATATGTGTTATAACTACTTTCTGTATCTTATAATAACACTAGAGTCAAAATTTGATATAAAAATGTATAAGATAATTTGAAAAAATAGGTTCAATAAGGTTCTGGGGATACCTTTCAAATGTGACACTTAATTTTAATCATTTTTGTAAGCCTTCTTGTTTTTGTATTCCTTTAAATGGGGATGCACTTCATTGGCTTGGCTTGTGGATGATACATCATCATGAGTCGTTGTAACTGTCTGTTGCACCATATCATCATCATAAAACTCAATCAACAAATATCTGTACATTAATAGATGAATTAAATCAATAAGTTGCAAAAATACTTACCACTGTAATTATTGAATAAGTAATTTGATGTTTACAAATTGAAAAATGATACAAAAAACTGAATTGTGTTTTAATGATACAATGAAAATGATAATACAAAAAAAAATAGTATTGTCTAATCCAATGATGTAATCAAAATAGAAGACAATGAAAATAAAAAACAACTACCTGGGTTATTATTTTTATAGCTTGTGTGAACATAGACCAATACTGGGTAAGTGGAGGGGTAGCCAGATATCTCTTCCATGAATAGAGACATTCACCCATGCTAAGCAGCATCAACAGAGAGCCCTCAACCACTTCATAATACCTGAAAACATGAAAGTGAAAAGAATAGATAAAGATATATTGGATATTGATGTTTCTTAACTCAATGTCAAGAGTGATGTATTTATGGTTTTAAGGATCGCCTGAATAGTGGAAAGTAATGGATAAATGGAGGGGATTCCAGATTTATTTCCACTGATTCAAGGCATTTACCCATGCCAAGAATCTTTGAAAGATAGCTCTCAACCACTTTATAATACCTGAAAACATGATATTAAATTAAAAAATATATATGAAGACAGATTGAATTTTGGTGTAGCATGAGAATAAATGTCACCATTCTTACTTCATGTTTTCCAAAAGTGTGCATCTATGGTGCATTGGATGACCACATCTAGATGGTGGTTGACACAGCTATTTAATATAGCTAATAAAAAAGAAACTGGGAAAACTGTACAATTTATAGCCTATACTAATAAGAAAGGATAACCGTGTGTGTTATATGTGTTATAACTACTTTCATGTATCCTATAAAAATAGTAGAGTTAAAATTTTATATAAAAATGTATAAGCTAATTTAAAAAAAATAGGTTCAATAAGTTTCTTTTGATACCTTGAAAATGCACCACTTAATGTCAATCAGTTTTGGAAGACTTCTTGTTTATGTTTTCCATTAAATGGGGATGCTGTTCATTGGCATGGCATGTGGATGTTGCATTGTGAGTCATTGTAACTGTACGTTGCATCGTGAGTCATTGTAACTGTCCATTTCACTACATCATCATCATAAAACTCAATCAACAAATTTATGTACATTAATAGATTAATTAAATCAATAAGTTGCAAAAAAAAAATACTTACCACTGTAATTATTTAATAAGTAATTTGATGTTTACAAATTGACAAATGAGAAAAAAACTGAATTGTGTTTTAATGATACATTGAAAATGACACTGCAAAAAAAACAGTATTGTATAATCTAGTGATGGAATCAAAATAGAAGATAGTGAAAATAAAAAACATCTACCTGGGCTATTGTTTTTATAGCTTGCATGAACAGAGACCAATCCTGGGTAATCAGAGGGGTGGCTAGATATCATTTACCTTAATGGAGTTATTCTCCCATGCTAAGCAGCATCAACATAGAGCCCTCAACCACTTCATAAGACCTAACAACATGAAAGTAAAAAAATAGATGAAGACATATTGGATGTTGATGTTTCTTAACTCAATGTCAAGAGTGATGTATTGCTGGTATTAAAGATCACGTGAATAGTGGCAAGTAATTGATAGACAGAGGGGATTCCAAAATTTTTTCCAATAATTTGAGACATTCACCCATGCCATGAATCTTCTAAAGGGAGATCTCAACCTATTTAGAAGACTTGAAAACATGATAATGAATTAAAAATATATATTAAGATAGATTGAATCTTTGTGTAGCATGAGAATAAATTTCACCATTATATTCAACTTCGAAGCTCTGTAAATAATAAGTGCATGTAGAATATGAAAAGACACATAAGGTAATACATATTCAAAAATCAAAAAAAATTCATTACTATATGAATACAATAATCACAACTTTTGTTTGATGGGTGACCTCTATTATCAAGCCCATGCAAGTGTAGAACCCAATGAGAAGTCTAGTTGAGCATGGTTGTACAATGGGAGGAAATATTTCCTTGATTATTGAATGATAAACGTTGAATGGAAAAAAATATTCTAATGACCATTTTTTCTGTATTTATTAAAACATGAATGTACAAATTGAATATGAATCATTTAGAATGTTTCCAATAGAAAATAGAATATCATATGTTTTGATTCTAGCAAAACTATTTTTCATAAAAAGTGTTGGAGTGATTTTAATTCCATACCATGTTGTGGTACCAAAGAAACCTTTCATCACCCTCGTGCCCCTACCCAATTTAAATTAGAAACATTAAACAATAAAAATAAGATAATATTGGAAAAATTGTAATAAAATTGTCATAAATGTTTGATCAAGCATATTGATACGACACAATTTGACATTATAAAAAACAATGAAATAAATACTTCCTAGTTAATTTATGGTCCCATAAAGATCTAGGTTTACTGAATACATAGTTTGTGAACTTTATTTACATGATACTTCTATTCCAACATCTCAAAATAATCAATCTTTATCAAATCTATAACAAAATCACTACAATCAGAAAATTTAAATAAAATTTATAAATTTAATCCCAAATGATACATACAATGTATCCCAAACATTCACAAATATGCTGTCACATACTAAAATTAATAAAATTAAGTATAACATGAATAAGGGTTCCACTGAACTGGTTTTATCTTTCGTGTTTGGAGTCTGCCTAAAATTTCAAAACCACATAAAGATAGATCATTAAGGAATTAGAGAAAAAAATCCACAAACCTAAGAATACATATGAAACATCTATAGTGATAAGTAATTAATTGTTCAAACCATGTGAGTAGATAATAGAAAGTAAAAAATCTAAAATAAAAAATGAATGCATTTGAAGAGAAATTCTTTCCACCTATAAGAAAACAAATTAGGGAATAATATATAGTTGAATTGTATGCATTGACAAAGAGATTTAAAGAACCATTATTAGTATCATTAATAGTAGTAGTGTTTGAAATATCTAATATTTATAGCACTAAAAAACACATATGGAACATAGTTAAATTAAGAAAAATGTAATTGTAGGAAATGAAGATAACTGACCTTAGTATTCCCAACACCTGTATGATGAAAGAAGGTCTATTTGGTGATAGAAAAATAATATAAAATATGAAAAGTATGGGATTCATTAGTACTATAAGAAAATTGATTAATAAAGGTATGATGATACTACATGATAAAATAAAGAGTTGTCCAGAATAATAATATTTACTGATTGTTAGTCAAAAAATTCAAAAACTAACAATATATCAACAGTTTAGAGTTGATGTGGAGGTGGTAAACACCTGAAAAATGAAAATCAAAGAGAAATAAATGACCAATCCAATAACTTATATTAAAATAAATATATGAAATCAAGAAAAATTATTGAAGCAGCGACAAAATAATATACTGACCTTAGATTAGTCTTTTGAACACAAAATTGGATCAGGAGGACAAGGTTCTATGAGAAATTTCAACTGAATCTGAACCATGTGAGGGAAATTAATGCAGGTTGTCCGAGTCGAGCCAGTTCTGAGATTTGAAGCAGATCCATAATTCGATTTAACTGGGTTTCGCATCAGACGCCATTGAAATGGAAAGTCATTGATGAAATCCTGTGTCCATTCTATATCTGCATAACCAAGCATGAAATTGTTTTTTTTCTATGAACTAGGTTTCTAAATGAAGCTCAGACAAAAATCTAGGGTTTGTATGGGTAATGGTTCTGAGCAATGAAGAACTTATGAATTCGAATGAGGAGTCAACATGGGATTTGAAAACTGAACCTATGAATAGTCAACATTGTAGAAATAATCAGAGGTGTTGTACTTAGTAGACCTTCTTGGAGATGAAATACACCAGGAAGCGTTAGAGTGGGCGATGAAAATTGTGAGCAGGAGTGGTGCGGGCTGGAGGGGATAATCAGTAAGGGGAGCGGGAGAGGGGAATCAGGGAGGGGAGTGAGAACCATGGGGATTTGGGGAGGGTAGCAGGAATCAAAGAGCGGGGAGAGGGGATTTGTGGAGGGGATCGGGAATCAGAGAGAAGGGAGAGGGGATTTGGGGAGAGGATTGGGAATCAGAGAGTTGGGAGAGGGGATTTGGGGAGGGGAGCGGGAATCAGAGAGTAGGGAGAGGGAATTTTGGGAGGGTTTCGGGGATGGGAGCGTGAGGAGGAGGAAATTACCGATAATATTGGGTGATTTTTTAGGGTTTTGAGGGAGTAATAGATATATTAGGGTGATGTGGAAGCATGGTAAGTGACACATTAGCATGGAGAATCCAAGTTTAGTATATATAATAGATACCAACCCTCCCCACCCCTTCTTCTCATAACTTAAAAGATTTTATCCCGGTCAAATTTCTACCCAATACTCTTCCCAAGACCCTTCCCCACACCCAAGATCATTTGGTCTTAACAAAATACCAAAACCAATCCCCTTAATGAGGTTCTCAAGGAGGAGAATTCAAGAGGTAAGTATCTTCTTTCTTTTATTTTTTATTTTCATTTAAATTTCTTTTATTTTCAATCATTATCTTACCAACCATATCCAAAGAGACATGATAAATCCAATATAATTTATATACTATAATTCTATCATGTTAATGGAAGATCCATCATCAAAATCCTTTCTATCTCTCTTTTATTCTATAAATGAAAACATCACCTGTGATGTGTTAATTTATCGATATCATGGATGATGCATTTTCATTTTCCATTAACACCTTCAAGTATGGTCATAATTTTTTTATGGTTTTTAAAAAATATATTATATTTATTTAATCCTATTTAATGTTCTGGAACCATTATATACACATGATGTTAATTAATAAAACAAAACTAGTTTGTGATGATCGAAAAACCGCCAAAATAATCTAAATGATTATCAATAATGTCTTATCTAATGATTCATACTTATCCCAAATAACCAAATGAATTATATAAACATTTAATCTTATGAATGTTCATTAATAACATATAACTTAAACTCTAGATATATATTCCCATTTTACATGAACTTCCATACTCCTATACAAGTAATCCAATCATGAAAACCAAGGAAACGAACACTCCCAAATGATAAAATTATATATTATAACTCATCAAAAAGACCATAAATGAACTTAATAAAATTATATTAAATCAAATACATGTATAAAAGGTTATTAATTAATTAATTAATTAATATATTTAATTTGATTATCCAGGAAATTAAGGTCAAGTGCAGAACACTTTTGGACATAAGGTAAGGGTTTCTTCCCAAACCTCAATTTTTCATTCAAGTTATGCTATCTCTCTCTTTACCCCAATGTAATTTTTCATTCATTTTATATACTTATTCTATATTCTATGTATATGTTCCAAACTCATATATCCAAATCATTTCATCTTTCTTTGATGGGAGAATACAGGTTTTATAAGGTTCCCTTCTCAATTCTTTATCATGTGATTATTTTATAGCATTATTTATTTAGCTTTTACTCTTACAACATCATGATCAAGTTTATGTCCTAATGGTATGTGTTCTTATTCATTAACCATACCTTATTGTTTATATTAGATTACACTGTATTACTTACCCTTAAAAAGCATATGAGATCACCCCTTTATTATGTTTTATTTTTCCCTAGGATGCAAATATGTATATTATGAATGAATTGCAGGGATAATTTATAATTTTATGAGTATTTCCGATGGAGTTGAAATGTTGTTTTTACTTTCAAGTTGTAATGTAAAGTTCATGTATCTAATCTGATTTCCATAAATACTAAACTAATCAGTCCTTTAGGATTCAAATCTTGCATCAATGCTAATATAATAAAGTAATGCACATACTCCGAGCTACTGGGGTTGAGGTCTTTACAAAAACCACACTTTACAATTCATTTTAAAATAAAAAAAATTGAGATTAAACCATAACACACACAAAGTGATATAAAATCATGAATATGAACCAAGATATGAATGAATTATAATAAAAGAACACAACTGTAACATTCTTCGATTCGAAACTCTCTCAAGTGGCCAGAAAGGGTTGGTTATGAGAGCTCATGTACACCTCCCCATATACTAGAGGTTGACGACTAGCAACGGGGAAGTGATGAGTATAATGGGGAGACTATAACCCTAGTTATAGAGTTACAACACATCATAAATAATCAATATAAATAAATGAATAAATATTAAAGTGTGGAAATAATGGAAACAATATAATACAGTGGAATACCAATAATAAAATCAAACTAGATGATCTGATAAATAATTGAGGAATAATGTAATGGCATGTTGAAATGTAACTAAATTTCATGCTGAAAACAATAAAAATAAAAATACTAGAATACTCAAATAAAGACTCAAAGTCCCCAGTCCCAAACCCAATGTCCGTCCCATATCCAAACTCCATCCCACCTGACAAGTAACAATCAATAGTAAGGTCCTTTTCCCTTGTCCAATCCTGCATCCAAGTAATCTACTTAGGTGCCAAATGGAGGCCTAGATAGGATTTGAGTATAACTTAGTAGGTCGACACCACCGTGTATAAATATAACCATTCTGATAACAAGTGTATACAACAATGCAATAAATAGGTGTATTAATTAATTAAACAATTCAATTAATACCACATTAGTATGCTTTGACATCATGTTGGAATATCTTTGAGCATGTATCACAACCATGCCAACCATAACCATATAACCTTGAAAAAAAAAACCTTCCTCGATTCCATGCATTAATGTCTCTGATCATATCTCACAACCATTCCAACCATAACCATGTAACCATAGTAAAACATAACCTTATAACAAAGGTAGAAATCACACAAGACCGGGTCAAAACCTACTATATAATCATTTCATCATTTAATTAGAGCTAAGACCGATATATAAGCATGCCAATATTTATTAGGGCTAAGCCTGATATATAATCATTTTATCATGTGTCACTAGGCATAGCCTTATATATAAGCATTTCAACATTTATCAATGCCAAGCTCGGTATATAAACAATTTAGCATTTTATCAGGGCCAAGCCTGATATATAAGCATTTCAACATGTCAACTCAGACATCACCCTATATAAGCATTACAATAGTCAAAATGGGAAAATGCCCTATATAAGTATTATAACATAGAAAATTACAACACATTTCATACAACAAGGATATCAAAATATCACATCATTAATGATTAATTATACAAATTACCATTTATCTTTAAATTACAAATTTCATTTATCATTTGGTCATAAATAATAACATGCTAGTTATCTCAATAAATAATCCAAGGCAAGGTCAATCCATATCAAGAAATCACCCAAAATTCTATGCCATGCTAAACACACTTTAATCCATTAAATGATTTATTTAATATCAAGGGTTTGCTTACCCGAATGGTAGCCACAATCCAGGTCAATAACCAATTGGATACAAAGAGAATACAAGGAATAAATCCAATTTATCGTTTTAATTCATTCAAAACATGATATGTTAGCACAATTGAAATATTGAACATACTTGACAATTATCAAACCACAGAGTTAAGGTTTAGACCCCATACCTTTAACTGATGATCAAATAACACTTCCAACTGCAAACTCCCACGAGGAAAAAAGTGTGGATGATAATAAGAATGATCTAGGTATTGATCTCACAAAGGAAACATCCAGAATAGAGGGAAGTTCTCCAAAATCGCTTGGAATGTCACCCTAGGTCAATAGGAGAAAAGCTGCATGTGGGTGAATGAAAAAATCAGAATCATGAAACACTTTAAAACTATAGGTCTAGGAATTACATGGTGTGTAATATAGTTACACATCATTTAATTATTTTTAGAGGTATAGGTTGAAAACCTATCACCTTGGTTGAATATTAAATTCACCCAAACATAACACAATGTGTAATCCATTTACACGTGTAAATGTTTTGCAGGTGATTTTTCATCCCATTTTCATTATAAAAGACCCTAACCCCCTTTAAGGATTCTCAAATTACCAATAACCCATGGTAAAACTTGAAACATTTATACTTGGACTACATTAATTCAAACAAACATACATCCTTGAACTTTAAGTCATTTTCCCCAATAAAGGCTCTCCGCATGGTTCCTCTTTTGTTTTCTCAAGTTTCCTCACAACCCAAGACTATGTTTATTAAAAAACATATACTTTCATGATGAAAACACAACCACCAATGTTTAAAGACAAGTCAAAACTTGACCAAAATAAGTTTAATGAAAAACTCAGAGAGAGAAGTACCTGAAAGAATACAAGATCTTACAACCTCCCCATCATATAACAACTTGTCCCAGAGCTGCTCCAAGAATCACTATGGGTTTTTGGAAAACAAATATAACCACTATTCTCACATATCAGACTCCTACTCCCATGTCTTCTCCTGAACTCGCCCATACTTCCACTGCACCTGAACTAAAGGAATCACCCTACCTTAGAGATACTTCTCACCACGGTCCACAATCCGTATTGAATGCTCATCAAAGGACACATCAACACTAAGATTAACGTCTTCTATGTCTATTATGTGATAAGTGTATGGATAATATCTCTAAAGCTGTGACACATGGAATACATCATGTATGTAACTATAGTGTTGTGGAATGGCTAAACGGTATGCCACCATACCGACCCTATCCACTATCTCAAACAGCCCAAAAAACCTGGGTGATAGCTTTCCCTATCTTCTAATACAATGTGGCCCCAATCTAAGTGACACCTGAAGGAAAACATGGTGAAAAATCTCAAACTCCAGAGGTCATATCCGATCACCATCATATGATTTCTATATGCTTTTCATGGTCACCAACCACTTCCTGATCAACTAAACCCACTCATATGTCTCCTACACAAGACTAGGACTAACAAGAACTAACTCACTTGCCTCCAACCAATAAAGAGGAAAACAACATGGGCTTCCAAACAAAGACTCAAAAGGTTCCATTTGGATCGATGCCTGAATTCTATTATTATATGAAAACACTATGAGTGCCATATGCTGCTCCCATGAACCAAAAAAATCCCAAACACAAGCTCATAACATATCCTCTAGAACCTGAATAGTCCGATCAGATTAAACATCAGTCTGAGGATGATAGGGCATACTCAAAAGAACCTACAATCCCAAATCCTTATGAATAACCTACTAGAATCACAATGTGAAATGAGGATCTCTATATAAAATGATACTACTTGGAACACCGTGAAGCTGAACTACCTTGCACACATAAATAATACCCAAATCATCAAATGTTAAGGTCTCCTTGATAGGTAAGAAGTGGGCTACCTTCATCAGTATCTCCATAATCACCCATAAAAAATCATTATTATGGGTTTTATTAAGTAATACTATCATAAAATCAATAGTGAAACCATCCCATTTCCACTTAGGAATGGGAAAAGGCTGTAAAAGACCAGCTAACCTCTAACGCTTGGCTTCCACCTATTAACAAGTGAAACATATCGCCACAAAGCCTTCCACCTCCTTCTTCATTCATGACCACCGGTACTTTCTGCAGAGATCAAAATACATCTTTTTCAAAACAAGATATACCACCCATCTAGAAGCATAAAACTACCTCACTAACTCCTCACACAAGCCCGTAGGTACCCCTACTCAGCCACAAAAAATAAGATAATTTCCACTACTAAGAGACCATCCTAATGGCATCTCCCTACCATATAAGCTGTCACCCAGAACTAAACCCTCGATATTATATAAATTCTCAATCTTTATCTGATCCAAAAAATGGTATAATTGTAACGCCCCGACCCCAGTTACCCAGAGTCGGTGCATTATTACATAACATTGGCATGATCACAAGAAAGATCAAATCTCGAAAGACCGATTGGTTTAGTAGCCTTGGAAACACTAGATATATTCATAAGTTTTACATTACATCATAAAATGAAAAACTACTACAACAACATAATGTTTCCACAATCCACACTATTAACCCCTCATAAAATCCCTACAGGTCATTCATAACTTACTTCTTCACATCCTGGGAAAAATAAAACATAGAAAAGTGGTGAGCTCAAATGCCCAGTAAGGATAACAATATAGCGAAAACTTTCATAAATAAGAATAAACATTTAAGGCATTGCATTACTAAAACAAAAGCCTTTTAAACTTTAACTTCGACATAGTATGGCAAAAGTAAAATGAAATAATGCCATTTACTTATTCACATGGATATTCTACTAATCGAATAATCACATGCAAAAATCAATAACCACTTTCATAATGTTGGAATGCATAATGCCAGACTATCATAACCACATAGCCAAGGCCTCGTGCCAAGACTACAAATAAGATTTTGTCAAGGCCTTGTGCCAAGACACTAGTTTGTCTCATGAGACCTACCGATGCATCGAGGAGCTATAGCGGGCTCCACCCGTCACTTATTAAGTCCAATGCATTCCCATATGAAAAGGTTTAAACATAACATAAACATTCGTATTAAAACTAGCATACGAAATGTCAATAATTTCACCATAAACTATGAATGGTATAAAAATAGCACATCCATAGTCAAACATATCACAAAACCTTCAATACAATATAGAAGTTTTGTATCATAATAAATCAACTTCAAATAATCTTAAAATCCATCAAAGGATGTTGACGTAGATGAAATCAATTTTTTTTAAAGAAATATCTCCTTTTATTTTGAAATCATTTAAGATCCATATAAAATAAAACATTTTCTTTGAAAATATTCTTATAAGCTTGTAAGGAAAGCTTTGAAGATTTTATAACGGCGTAAAATAACCGCACCCGCCGTATAAGTTAAAAAAAACATTCTTACCTCAATTCTGTCGAAAAGGTTAAAAAGGACCTTGTTTTGAAAACGACGGAAAGATTCCTTTATAAACCTCTTATAAAAAGTCAAACAAGGGTATAAATGACTTTAACCCATATTCTTGTAAATAGTAAAAATGTTTTGAAATACATTTTTAAGAAACATGGATGTGGATGATAAAGATATCCCAGTAGATTATTACGTATAAACAACCCCGGATAATGAAGAGATTGTGAAATAACCCTTACCTTGTACTTTTCCTTTGTTGGGGTCGGTTAACCTCCTGTATAATGGTGAAATAATTGTTATTAAATTATACAAGAATCATATACATTAATATGATATCATATATGATCTTTTAACATTGCTTTATTAATAATATCTTAGTATTATCGTCGTTTCAGGTGATAATCGATTCGTTCTTCTTAAATGTTTGGTTACGTAAGACATGTTTGTAATGGATAGATTAAATCTTATTCATAATCAGAATGATATTAACATTATTTTTAACCCTAAAATGAGAATAAGACTTGAATGGATACGATGGAGGATGGATCTCACCGCGTTCGTGGAGACGGTAGTCCGTACGTACGCACGAACGCTACTTCCATTTAATTTTTATTTTAAAAGAATTGAATCCAAATGATACATAGGTATATTAGTATTCCAGTATAATATAATATTTTATATATGTTACTTAAGTTCATTAACACCATCCTTTATACGTTCCATGTGTGGTATGAACGAGTCATATCATTTTAAGGGGGCGGTAGTCCGCACTTCCTCAAATGAAATTATCGTATGTATATAAAACATGAAACGAATAATGGTATGAAATAAAATGGAATTACAGAAGCTTATATATAAAATATATATCATTAATATCATATTTAATTACAGTGCCATCATAATGGCCACCATGAGAGGCGGTAAGATGTATTTGAACAATCATCATTTCGTGAGGCGTTAGTTTTCCATCCACAGAAACATTATGTTCATCATCCATTAGATGGAGTTGTGTGTATGTGTAGTTTGAATCCTTCTTATAACAACATCCTAGTATATTGAGGATACTGGTGTTGTTACAAAAGAAAGGAAATAAAAAGATTTTGGGGGTTGGAGAAGCAAAATAAAGGAAAATAATTTAAGAGAAATCGTTACCTTTAATTTAGGTAACTCACTTTGGTTGGAACCAAAGGACTTCTTGAAATGATTTCTGCCTAAGGGGAAGCTTCAAGGAGGAGGAGAGGGATGTGGGGAGCTTAGTTGGGCAGAGTTTGGACGAGTCAAGTGGCTTGAGAGGTGTGAGGAATGAGTAGAAGTGGTCTCCTTTTATAAGGGAGAAGAGGGGCTCTTTAGGAAAGAGTGAAAGTATTACTTTATAATATAATTATATTCGGTTTATAATGGTCCAAAAATAATTGAGGTCGAAGATACGATGACTAATATTCTAAATAACATCAACCAATAAGAATTGGATAGGTTTTAGATAATATTTTAATCATTATAATCTTATTTATTTAAATGATTTATTAATGAGGTAAACATTGCATCATTATTGTGTCATTAATAATTTAAATTATTTGATGTCTAAAAATTATAAATAAAATATCATTATGTAGGAAATCTTTTTATCTTTCTAATGAATATTTATAATCGAAAATCCAACATGTATAACCCTATGTAAAAATTGTTCTTCTAAAAGATGTAAGCTTATGCCATTTTTATTTTTATTTTAACTTTATTAATATAAAGTGTCCCTACCACATACAAGTGGCTCCAAGGGGTCCCCAAATTGACCCAAGGATGCTCATGGTCGGGTATGTGTCCACCAATAAGGTTAGGACACGTTTTAGGGTAATTTTGTATTATTATAATATTATTTTTTTAACCCTTATTTACCGGATTTACCCTTAACCATGGTAAATAAAATATTTACCACAGTAATTATTCAAAATGTCTAAAAATAAAAGTTACCTATTTACACAATTTGGACATCCTGATTCCAAATATGGAATCCATTTTTCTAAATTCAAAACACAGAAGTGGCAGAAATTAATTTAAAATTAATTCCCGCTGTCAAAACAAAAAGCGTGTTTTTAAGAGGTAATAACTATCAAAAGATTGACACTTGTTTATGTTCGGTTTAATTGTAAAATTATGTCCAATGACCAACATTATATTAAATGGTAAAAATATATTCTAAATATACTTTAAAACCACTCAAATTCACAATTTATCACTATTAATTATTTTGATTAAAAAAGTTGTTTTTAATTAAAATTTAGTAATTTTCACTATTCATCAAAATATAAAAGTTATCCGAAAAGTACCAAAATTTCACCCTAGGCTAATTTCAATATTCCGAATCCAAAAATGAAGTCCATTTTGAAATATAAAATATATATGATTTCAAAAAGTAGGTATTACTATTCACAATGGCTAGTTTAATTAGTTGTGGTGTGTGTTAGAACTCGAGGTTGCGTACAACACACGCTATCGCATTATTCGAAGGGAAACGTACCGTAGAAGCTTGGGGTGTTACATTCTACCCTCCTTAAAATAATTTCGTCCTCGAAATTTCTAGAATACTTATCACATGAAAAGACTCGGGTGGTTCTTCATCATAAGTTCCTCGGGTTCCCACGTTGCCTCTTCCATCTTATGATTTCTCCACAAAACTTTTACCAGACGCGTCGTTCGGTTTCTCAGTACTTGTTCTCTTGTATCAAGAATCTTGACGGGCTCTTCACAATAAGACAAATCGGGTTCCAGTTCTAATTCCTCATAGGTGAGTACATGCGTTGGGTCAGGCATGTATTTTCTCAACAGAGATACGTGGAACACATCGTGAACTTTGGAGAGACTTGGCGGCATTGCCAATCGGTAAGCTACAGCCCCAATTTGTTCTAGAATTTCGAAAGGTCCGATGTACCTGGGACTCAATTTACCTTTCTTACCAAAACATATGACTCCCTTCCATGGAGATACCTTTAGGAAAACATGATCACCGACCTGAAATTCCAAATCCTTCCTTCGATTATCGACATAGCTCTTCTGCCTACTTTGAGCTGCTTTGATGTGATTTTGGATTACCTTCACCTTTTCCACCGTTTCCTCCACCAGTTCTGGGCCTACAAGTTTTCTTTCACCAACGTCATCCCAACAGGTTGGTGTACGACATCTCTTTCCGTATAACGCTTCATATGGTGCCATCTGAATACTTGAATGGAAGCTATTGTTATAGGAAAATTCTACCAGAGGTAAATATTGATCCCACATACCCTGAAAGTCAAGTGAGCAAGATCTCAACATGTCTTCTAAGGTTTGAATAGTCCGTTCTGATTGTCCATCTGTCTGAGGGTGGTAAGCAGTGCTCAAATGAAGTTCAGTATCCAGGGATTTCTGAAGACTTTTACAAAATCTTGAAGTAAAACGGGGATCACGATCAGAAACAATCGATAGGGGTACTCCATGAAGTCTCACAACTTCATTAATGTATAGTCTTGCTAGACGTTCCAGGGGTAGATCTTCTCTTATAGCAAGAAAATGTGCTGACTTGGTAAGACGATCAACAATAACCCATATTGCATCGTTCCTTCTAGGAGTCTTCGGTAGCCCCATGACAAAGTCCATCGTAACATTGTCCCATTTCCACTCCGGTATGGGAAGAGGTTGCATGACTCCTCCAGGCTGTTGCCTTCCATCTTTCACTTGTTGACAAACCATACATCTTGACACAAAATCAGCAATCTCCCTCTTCATGTTGTCCCACCAAAAATGTTCCTTCAAATCTCTATACATTTTGGTGCTCCCAGGGTGTATAGAGAAATTGGAACTATGAGCATCATCCAGCAATTCCCTTTTTAGATCAGGTATATTGGGAACACAAAGTCTCTTCCCGAATTTCAAAATTCCATCTTCATACACAAAGTCTCTCAATCTCCCATCATTCACAGCTTTAATCTTCTTTTGGAATTCGTCATCATCGGTCTGAAAACTCTTAATCCTTTCTAGTAAAGATGGTTTGGCAACCATTTGAAAAAGCATTGATGTTTCACCTTCCCTGGTTATTCCCATGTCCATCTTCACTAGATCCATAAAAATTGGATCCCTTTCAATTCTCATATTGTTCAAAACTCCATGGTCTTTTCTACTCAAAGCATCTGCCACCTTGTTTGCCTTCCCTGGGTGGTAGTGTATCGTACAATCATAATCCTTGAGTAATTCAAGCCATCTCCTTTGCCTCATGTTGAGTTCTTTTTGTGAGAAAATATACTTCAAACTCTTGTGATCAGTATAAATCTCACATTTTTCACCATAGAGGTAGTGCCTCCATATCTTCAAAGCAAAGATCACTGCTGCTAACTCGAGATCATGAGTAGGATAGTTTTGTTCATGAATTTTCAACTGTCGTGATGCATAGGCAATAACTCTATCATTCTGCATAAGGACACAGCCAAGTCCTTTCTTCGATGCATCACTATAAATAACGAACCCATCATTCCCCGATGGTAGAGTCAATATAGGAGCATTGACTAATCTTCTCTTCAGTTCTTCGAAACATTCTTCACACTCTTTTGTCCAAACAAATTTAACCCCTTTACGTGTGAGCTTCGTTAATGGGTTAGCCAATCGGGCAAAATTCTGGAAGAAACGTCGATAATAATCTGCCAAACCAATAAAACTACGTACCTCAGTTATACTCGTAGGTGCTGGCCATTCTTGGATTGCCTTGGTCTTAGAAGGATCAACAGAGATTCCATCTTTAGAGACAATATGGCCAAGAAAAGAAATCTCCTGAAGCCAGAATTCACACTTGCTAAACTTCCCATATAATTCATGCCTCCTCAGAGTCTTCAAGATAATGCGCAAGTGATTTTCATGATCTTCGTAGGTTTTGGAGTATACCAAGATATCATCAATAAATACCACCACAAATTCATCGAGATACTCCTTGAAAACTCTATTCATCAGATCCATGAATACAGAGGGTGCATTAGTCAATCCAAACGACATTACAGTAAACTCGTAATGCCCGTACCTGGTTCGAAATGCTGTCTTCGGAATGTATTCCTTCTTCACACACAACTGATGGTATCCAGATCGAAGGTCAATCTTTGAAAAGTATTGAGCTCCATGCAGTTGGTCAAATAAATCATCAATACGAGGTAGGGGATACTTGTTCTTTATCGTTATAGCATTGATCTCCCTGTAGTCGATACATAACCTCATAGATCCATCTTTCTTTTTAACAAAAAGAACAGGGGCTCCCCATGGAGAAACACTAGGGCGAATAAATCCCTTATTACTCAATTCCTCTAGTTGTTTCTTTAGTTCGACTAACTCTACAGTGGCCATTCTATAAGGGGTCTTCGATATAGGCCTTGATCCAGGAATCAAATCAATGGAAAACTCAACTTCTCGTTCTAGAGGATGTCCATGTAAATCTTCCGGAAATACATCTACAAATTCTTTCACAACAGGTACATCCTCTATTTGAACATTCCTTTCCTCTCCGATAGTTATTTCATTCTCTTCCTCCCCAATAATTGAATTAAGTTGAGCTACTGGGGGTGGATCTAAATAAGAATTAGGTGGTGACGATTCTGCTCTAAAAATAAGGTGTTCCTTATCATTATCATCAAGAATCGTAACCTCTTTACAATAAATCTTCGCATCATAGTCCGAAATCCAGTCCATACCGAGGATTATATCAAACTCAATCATAGGTATGACGATGAGATCAGCAGATAAAGAAAATTTATGTGCTCTAATGGGGACTGATTCACAAAACTTTGTTGCAACGATACTTCCCTTAGGAGTTTTAACTGACAACTCCCTTATTAAATAAAATTGGAAATATCTAATTTTCTTAGCAAACTGGGAAGATATGAAACAATGCGATGATCCAGAATCAAATAATGCATTTGCTAAACTTGAGGAAACCATTAAATTACCTGCCACCACGTCTTTCGGAGCTTCTACCTCAGCAGTAGTGATAGCATAAGCCTGGCCTTGATCCCTTGGCCATTTCTGAGGTAAGTTCTCCTGACGCTTAGGGAATGCATTTTCATAATGCCCCATCTCCCTGCAATTGTAGCACTGAACGTTGGTAGCTTCCTTCTTCCCCTTGCAATCATGAGCTTGGTGGCCTTTTTCACCACACTTGTAACAGACTCCCATTCCCTTCAAGCAAGTACCGGGGTGTTTCTTCCCACATTTACCACATGATGGATATTCAACCTTTCCTTTCTTCCCCTTATTTCCATTCCCAGATTGATCAGCAGGTCTCTTCTTCTCTTGCTTTGCTTTAAAGTCATAAGACTTAGAGAATTCCTTTTCGGTCTTGATAGCACATGAGACAATGTCTTCGTACGATGGAAAGGATTGTGAGACTAATGCTCGACGGAGAAATGGTTTTAACCCATCAAAGAAATGATCAATCTTACTTCTTTGGTTGCGAATATAATCTCCAGCATACCTCGCTAACCTTGTAAAGTTAGCCTCATACTTTGTGACATTCTCATCCTCCTTTTGTCTCAGACTCAGAAATTGTCTTTCCATATCTGCTCGATGGTCGCGAGGAAAGTATTTTTCTAAAAACAGATCTTTAAACTCCCTCCACTCCATATTTGATACTTCATCATCTTCCTTAATGTTTTGAATCAATGACCACCATTGATCAGCATCTCCAGTGAGGCGGTAAACTGCCATGATAACTTTTTCCCTTTCACTGCTCCCCAAAGCCTGAAATATTTTCTCTAGGGAAAATATCCATTGCTCAGCTACTAAGGGATTTGTATTCCCATTGAACGTTGGTGGTTGTTGCCTCATGAATCGATCTAACATTGATCCTCCACGCTGCGGATCAGGGTGCTCCATACGGGTAAGGTTATTATTCATAACCTGAGTAAGTTGTCCCAGTATGGTGATTAGCTGATCAGCACCGGTTGCATCACCAGCCCCACTATAATTATCTTGAGCAGGAGGGCAATCCCTACATGGAGTGCGTGCATTGATATGGTTTCCATTTCTTCCACTAGGCGCCATTTCTAAACAATGGCATAAACTAGATCAGTTTATGAATCAAAATACATAATCCCATACTTATAAAACACTTAACATAAATTGAACTATTTATGGATATAATCCATAATAATAAAAATGTTTTCTTTGAGGAAGTATATACTCATAAACCCTTCATAATGATTTGTAAAGATAGTGAGAGTTATCCTAAGCATATCCCCCGGGAGTGTCGTAACCAAGAGTGCAGCAAGGCCCGTTTTCGTGCACCAGTTCCCGTTCGAGTCTAGCTCAAAGCGGTGTTTTCGGGTTTTACCCCTAGGTACATCTGTGCCAGAGCCGCCTCTACCTGCTCGTATCTAGACAGGGATGTATTGCTCGGAAAACTCACAAAATCTCTACAATACCAAAATTCTAGGAAGTTCTTCTATACTAATCCTCAAAGTTCATCTTAGGTCTACGTGCTCTAATCAGAGTTTATCTAAATCTAGTTTCCAAGGTTTGTACTAAACTTCCTCTGATACCAACTGTAACGCCCCGACCCCAGTTACCTAGAGTCGGTGCATTATTACATAACATTGGCATGATCACAAGAAAGATCAAATCTCGAAAGACCGATTGGTTTAGTAGCCTTGGAAACACTAGATATATTCATAAGTTTTACATTACATCATAAAATGAAAAACTACTACAACAACATAATGTTTCCACAATCCACACTATTAACCCCTCATAAAATCCCTGCAGGTCATTCATAACTTACTTCTTCACATCCTGGGAAAAATAAAACATAGAAAAGGGGTGAGCTCAAATGCCCAGTAAGGATAACAATATAGCGGAAACTTTCATAAATAAGAATAAACATTTAAGGCATTGCATTACTAAAACAAAAGCCTTTTAAACTTTAACTTCGACATAGTATGGCAAAAGTAAAATTAAATAATGCCATTTACTTATTCACATGGATATTCTACTAATCGAATAATCACATGCAAAAATCAATAACCACTTTCATAATGTTGGAATGCATAATGCCAGACTATCATAACCACATAGCCAAGGCCTCGTGCCAAGACTACAAATAAGATTTTTTCAAGGCCTTGTGCCAAGACACTAGTTTGTCTCATGAGACCTACCGATGCATCGAGGAGCTATAGCGGGCTCCACCCGTCACTTATTAAGTCCAATGCATTCCCATATGAAAAGGTTTAAACATAACATAAACATTCGTATTAAAACTAGCATACGAAATGTCAATAATTTCACCATAAACTATGAATGGTATAAAAATAGCACATCCATAGTCAAACATATCACAAAACCTTCAATACAATATAGAAGTTTTGTATCATAATAAATCAACTTCAAATAATCTTAAAATCCATCAAAGGATGTTGACGTAGATGAAATCAAATTTTTTTTAAAGAAATATCTCCTTTTATTTTGAAATCATTTAAGATCCATATAAAATAAAACATTTTCTTTGAAAATATTCTTATAAGCTTGTAAGGAAAGCTTTGAAGATTTTATAACGGCGTAAAATAACCGCACCCGCCGTATAAGTTAAAAAAAACATTCTTACCTCAATTCTGTCGAAAAGGTTAAAAAGGACCTTGTTTTGAAAACGACGGAAAGATTCCTTTATAAACCTCTTATAAAAAGTCAAACAAGGGTATAAATGACTTTAACCCATATTCTTGTAAATAGTAAAAATGTTTTGAAATACATTTTTAAGAAACATGGATGTGGATGATAAAGATATCCCAGTAGATTATTACGTATAAACAACCTCGGATAATGAAGAGATTGTGAAATAACCATTACCTTGTACTTTTCCTTTGTTGGGGTCGGTTAACCTCCTGTATAATGGTGAAATAATTGTTATTAAATTATACAAGAATCATATACATTAATATGATATCATATATGATCTTTTAACATTGCTTTATTAATAATATCTTAGTATTATCGTCGTTTCAGGTGATAATCGATTCGTTCTTCTTAAATGTTTGGTTACGTAAGACATGTTTGTAATGGATAGATTAAATCTTATTCATAATCAGAATGATATTAACATTATTTTTAACCCTAAAATGAGAATAAGACTTGAATGGATACGATGGAGGATGGATCTCACCGCGTTCGTGGAGACGGTAGTCCGTACGTACGCACGAATGCTACTTCCATTTAATTTTTATTTTAAAAGAATTGAATCCAAATGATACATAGGTATATTACTATTCCAGTATAATATAATATTTTATATATGTTACTTAAGTTCATTAACACCATCCTTTATACGTTCCATGTGTGGTATGAACGAGTCATATCATTTTAAGGGGGCGGTAGTCCGCACTTCCTCAAATGAAATTATCGTATGTATATACAACATGAAACGAATAATGGTATGAAATAAAATGGAATTACAGAAGCTTATATATAAAATATATATCATTAATATCATATTTAATTACAGTGCCATCATAATGGCCACCATGAGAGGCGGTAAGATGTATTTGAACAATCATCGTTTCGTGAGGCGTTAGTTTGCCATCCACAGAAACATTATGTTCATCATCCATTAGATGGAGTTGTGTGTATGTGTAGTTTGAATACTTCTTATAACAACATCCTAGTATATTGAGGATACTGGTGTTGTTACAAAAGAAAGGAAATAAAAAGATTTTGGGGGTTGGAGAAGCAAAATAAAGGAAAATAATTTAAGAGAAATCGTTACCTTTAATTTAGGTAACTCACTTTGGTTGGAACCAAAGGACTTCTTGAAATGATTTCTGCCTAAGGTGAAGCTTCAAGGAGGAGGAGAGGGATGTGGGGAGCTTAGTTGGGCAGAGTTTGGACGAGTCAAGTGGCTTGAGAGGTGTGAGGAATGAGTAGAAGTGGTCTCCTTTTATAAGGGAGAAGAGGGGCTCTTTAGGAAAGAGTGAAAGTATTACTTTATAATATAATTATATTCGGTTTATAATGGTCCAAAAATCATTGAGGTCGAATATACGATGACTAATATTCTAAATAACATAAACCAATAAGAATTGGACAGGTTTTAGATAATATTTTAATCATTATAATCTTATTTATTTAAATGATTTATTAATGAGGTAAACATTGCATCATTATTGTGTCATTAATAATTTAAATTATTTGATGTCTAAAAATTATAAATAAAATATCATTATGTAGGAAATCTTTTTATCTTTCTAATGAATATTTATAATTGAAAATCCAACATGTATAACCCTATGTAAAAATTGTTCTTCTAAAATATGTAAGCTTATGCCATTTTTATTTTTATTTTAACTTTATTAATATAAAGTGTCCCTACCACATACAAGTGGCTCCAAGGGGTCCCCAAATTGACCCAAGGATGCTCATGGTCGGGTATGTGTCCACCAATAAGGTTAGGACACGTTTTAGGGTAATTTTGTATTATTATAATATTATTTTTTTAACCCTTATTTACCGGATTTACCCTTAACCATGGTAAATAAAATATTTACCACAGTAATTATTCAAAATGTCTAAAAATAAAAGTTACCTATTTACACAATTTGGACATCCTGATTCCAAATATGGAATCCATTTTTCTAAATTCAAAACACAGAAGTGGCAGAAATTAATTTAAAATTAATTCCCGCTGTCAAAACAAAAAGCGTGTTTTTAAGAGGTAATAACTATCAAAAGATTGACACTTGTTTATGTTCGGTTTAATTGTAAAATTATGTCCAATGACCAACATTATATTAAATGGTAAAAATATATTCTAAATATACTTTAAAACTACTCAAATTCACAATTTATCACTATTAATTATTTTGATTAAAAAAGTTGTTTTTAATTAAAATTTAGTAATTTTCACTATTCATCAAAATATAAAAGTTATCCGAAAAGTACCAAAATTTCACCCTAGGCTAATTTCAATATTCCGAATCCAAAAATGAAGTCCATTTTGAAATATAAAATATATATGATTTTAAAAAGTAGGTATTACTATTCACAACGGCTAGTTTAATTAGTTGTGGTGTGTGTTAGAACTCGAGGTTGCGTACAACACACGCTATCGCATTATTCGAAGGGAAACGTACCGTCGAAGCTTGGGGTGTTACAATAATAGATGTCAAAGTCAGATCTACTCATCCTTAAGACTCTTGAACATCTATGTAACACCCTAAGATTTTACGGTATGCCTATTTTTAAAATTTAACTTCTTCGATAGCTTATGAGCTTAACAAATGATTAAATATTATTATTCAATTATTATATTTGTCTCCTAGATATTGGGAATATAGATAATGAATGAAAAATATGGATTACACATGTTTATAAAATTAATTCATTAGTTACTAATTAATTAGAAATGGAAACCAATTGAACATAAATGATGTATTTTTATAAAAACCAATTTTAGGCCCACATTGACATTTTATATTAATAAATTTAATTAATCAAAATTAGTGATATATATTAATGAAATTTATATATTATACATTCAATAAAATATTTTTACATTCATTCAAAACATTTTAGAGTCATAAGATAAGAATAAATCTAATTTTACATATAAAAAGTCTATTTTTCTAAACGTATTTTTACCACATTTTAATGGAAAACTTGATTTAAATATAAATTTTTATAATTTTATAAATTATATTTTACAAAATAAACATTATTTTTTAAAGCATAATATCAAAAATTTACTTTGGTTAATTTTTGGCATTTTTCTGATAAGTTTCATTTTTGATGAATAGTAATGTGATCGTTGGAATAACAATGTGACCTTTAGGAATAGTAATATAGCCCTTAGAATAATAAAATCACCTATGAAGTATAAATAAAATTTATGCATCTTATAAATGGTAACATGATATAATTATATCATAGTATAAGTAAATAATTTTTTAGAAATTATTAATTAAGTGTTGATATTTTTATAAAACATAAATATTTATTTTTAATTATATTATTAATATAATGATTTAAAAAAAATTATATTCGTAAAATTATTTCAAAAATTAATATTTTGTTGTCTTATGATTATAAGATAATTTTATGAGACCTTAATTAATTTTTCAAAGTGTTATAAAATGAGTTATAATTTTAATCTTGATATTTTCCATGTAAATGATGATTTTAACTAAAAATTAAATTTATCATATTTAGAATTTTTTTTCATAAAATGGAGTTCATTTTTAAATTTTAAACTACAAAAAATGGTCAGGGTGTATTTTTTTATTTTTATGAAATACTTATATTTTTAGTGAATAGTAAAATATAGTAATTTATGGTATAAATACATTATAAGTTAAATACACTATTCATTGATTCATTGATGTAATCACCATAATATAAAACTATAATTAATTATTTTAATTTATTTAGTGTCAATTCTCAAATTATTTGTAGTCTTGAGGAAAAATAATAAACTATTGAATAAAATAATGAGAAAACACTGCATTCCTCCACTATAAATACCACCCCTCACCGCATATTCTCCTCACACCTTCCAATCATTAATACTCATCCAATTTCTACCCAATAACTCTCCAAAACCTCTACACCATGTATATAATTCCTTGTTCTGAACAAAATACCAAAATAAATTTCCTTAAGGTGGTCATCAAGGAGAGGAATCCAAGAGGTAAATCCTTTTTCGTTCTCTTTCAATTTCTTTTATTTTATTTTCTTCTTATTGTATCCTTACCAATTCTATAAAAAGTAAAATTATAACTCCAATAACTTATATATACTGTAATTTTATTATGTTTATGGAAAATCCACCATCAAGTATCTTCTCCTCATCCTTTTATTCAAAAAACGAAAACATCATATGTGAGGTGCTAATTTACCTCCTTCATGGATGATGTGTTTTTTTTCAATTACACCTTCAAGGATGGTAATAAAACCATTTTTATGGTTAAAAAATACTATAATATATGTATTAAAACTTATTTAAGATTATGAAAACTGTATATATACATAATATTAATTCATAAGATGAAACTAGTTCATGATGATTGAAAAACCACCAAATAATCTAAATGATTATCACTAATTTCTTATCTAATGATTAATCCTCACCCCAAATAAAAAAATTATTTATATAAACATTTAATATTATGGAATTTAATTAATAAAATAAAATTTTAATTCTATATAACTATTCTCATTTCACATGATCTTTCACACATGTATACAAGTAAACCGATCATGAAAACCAAGGAAACGAATGCTCCTGAACAATAAAGATGTATCTTATAACTCATCAAAAAGACCATAAATTAACTTAATAAAATTATATTAAATAAAATAAATGTATAAAAGGTTCTGAATTAATTAATTAATTAATTTAATTTTATTATCCATAACATTAAGGTTAAGTGCAGAATACTTTCATACATAAGATAAGGGTTTCTTCTCAAACCTCTATTTTCATTCGGGTTATCCCTTCTCCCTCTATATACCAATGTAATTATTCATTATTTTTATATAATTATTATAAATTCTGTGTATACATTTCAAAATAAATTATATATATCAGTTCATTTTTTTATGAGGAAATAAATTTTTTACAAGGTTCCCTTCTCAATTCTTCCTGATATGCAAGCCCAATTAAAGGGAAAATCTCAATTTCTTACCCATTTTCAAGTACCATCCATAATATGTTTTAAGACACCATTATTTTTATAAAATAAATAATTTTTTCATGAAAAAATATATTTGTTCATTTATGATTTTCTACAAACAATTATGACAAATATAAATGATTTACCCAAAAGAACTCTTCTTTGAAAAGTAAAGGGGGTATTTCTCTCAAGAATTACTCAATGATTTTATTAGAGTATTTTCATCTATTTAGACAACTATGTTAAATTTTATGATTTATTGAGATATATCTCTTATTATTATCATCTACCATATTTTATTAAATGGTTTAGGATTAGTTTGACTGTGGATGTGCTATCTTGATACCTTTCACCATACTACTCAGAATGGTTAGTGATTATGTTTACAGATTGGGGAAATCTATTTAAATTTCATATATATATGTTTTTTATGTTTAACACCATTCACATGAGTAATTAATTATAATTAGCAAGTTATGAGTGGGTCCCTCTATATCCCTTTGATGCATAAGTAGGTCTCATGAGACAAAATAGAAATGGATTTTGGCCGAGGCCTTAACAATTTATTTTCATAAGTCTTGGATGAGGCGTTTATAGAATTATTATGATGTTCAGAATATGAAATCCATCATTATGATATTATTAATTTATTATCCATTTAAATATTCTACTAGTATAATATACATGGTTGAGATTCATTATCCTATGATTATTTTTATGGAATTATTTATTCAACTTTTACTCTTGCCATATCATGATCAAGTTTATGTTCTAATGGCATGTGTTTTTAGTAATTCACCATGCCTTATTGTTTATATTATCTTGCTCTGTATTACTTAACATTAATGAATATCTAAGATCACCTATTTCTTATTTTTTATTTTTCCCCAGGATGCGAATATGTATATTATGAATGACTTGCAGGGATAATATAGGAGTTATGGATGTTTCCAATGGAGTTTCTATGTTGTTTTTCCTTTTAAGTTGTAATGTAAAACTTATGTTTGTATCTAGTTTTCCAAAACTAATAAACTATTCAGTACTTTGGGATTCAAGTCTTGTATCTATTCCAATGTATTAATGTAAGTCACGACTCTAGGCTACTGGGGTCAGGATCTTTACAGTTGGTATCAGAGAAAGTTTAGTATAAACCTTGGAAACTAGATTTAGAAAACATAAATTAGGATACATAACCTTATGATAGAATTTAAGGATAAGCATGGAAGACCATCCTAGAATTTTGGTACGGTATATATTATGTGGGTATTACTAGAAATAAATCCTTATATGGATACTATAAGTGGACTTGGTTCTGCCACAGATGTACCTAGGGGTAAAAACTACAATAAGGTGTCCCGAGCCTGACTCGGGGTAACCTGGTACATGAAAATGAGGCTTACTACACACCTGGTTTGACACTCCTGGGGGATATTCTTAGGATAATTCAAATTTTATTTACAACCCATTAAGAAGGATATAAAAGTAAATATGTCCCCAAATAAATCATGTTTATGATTATGAGATTAGATATTCCTAAATTTTTTAATTTATGTTAAGTGTTCCTAGTTTAAAATTATGAATTATGATTCATAACCTAATTTAGTGTATTACATTGTTTATAAATGGCACATAGTGGAAGGAATTATAACTTCATAAATGTACATGATCCAAAGAGTAAGAAGGATCATATATTTTATGGTATTATGCCAATATTTCTAAGGGAACAAGTCTCCTAAAAATTATCATCATATGAGGACATAGTATTATGCACTAACGAGATAAAGAAATAATTATCTAAGTATTATGGATTCATAGGGAATCATGAGAACAAATTTACTACTAGAAAAAATATGTATAAAGGAAAAAAGATAAATAAACATTTTCCTACATGTGATAATTGTGGAAAGAAATAAACTAGTACTTACTTAAAAGTAATGGGAGTTTGATAAAAGTGTGGAGAGAAAGGCCACCATGATTTTGATTGCAAGGGTAAGAAAAAGGTTTCCAATGTACAATGATTTAACTAGAAGGATATTGGACACTATGAAAATCAATGTCTTAAATGTCAAAGGAAGTACCCCAAAAGAAGATAAAGGATCATGATCAAGCTTATGATACTACATTATATGAAGATAAATGATTAATATATCTGTATTTTTGGATTCAAGAATTATGTTATGATATTATGGTTATAAGAATAATTAAATATATTAGGATTGTACTACAATAATTCTTCTTTAAGGATTTGAAATCATATGTTGAGTGGTACAAAAAAAAGTGATTCAGTATCAAGTGGAACATTTGGGAAAATACATGGTTGAGGGAAAGATAAGCCTTAACATGTTCCCGATGATGAGATAATAATGATAAAGGGATTTTTATGGGAAAGTATTGGTGACCAAGAAATTAGTTAGTGATTTGATGGTTTATTCTATCTTTTCAAGGTTTATTACATGTTTGGATTTAAGGAATGTATTCGACAACCTGAGTTTTTTCTCTTGGAATCATGCATGTTTTCATAAATGTTTAAAGGATATCAAGGTATTATTATATTTAGTATGTGAAAATAATATCTACATTATTTGAGGAAATATTATGGAAATTTAGTGACCTTTCTTATAAAGTTGGGTTTTTAATGTGGATAGACATGTTTTAGATGAGTCTTAAGATTAATTACATGTGGAATAGATCAAGTTAAACTTTGAAAATTATTTTTTATTGATAACATGTACTAACCTTGTTGGTTTAGTAAACATTTAAAGGTTGAATGAATAACTTAAAGACTATATGATTCATTAATAGTGTTTCAGGCATAAAAAATTCATCTTGAACATTCATTTATAGGTGTAAGGAATGACATAAAAATAGATCAAAGAACAACCATAGGATGAGATTATGCTTATGAAATGGAAATTAATCAAGTAAGTTTACTCTCTCAAGTTCTTATTTGGATATTAAAATAATCCCTCAACTCTAGGAAAAGATTTTGTAACAAAAACATTATCCATGTACCTTTCTTTCTAAGAAATCAATGGTCTTTTAACCGATCACAAGATTTATGGTTTTGTGATGGTTAACTTTATAATGAACATGTTCTTTATCACTATCAATCAGAACTTGATGGTTAGATTATTATTCTATGTCCATATTTTCACTTTACACTAATGTTTTCATATCTGAAATCTTAGTTTTTTGGTGACCTTCACATTTTACTTTCCCTATTATTAATAGGATATTTTATTAACCCTATTTCTGATGTAGTCTTCCCGCAAAATAATTTTTAAATATAAAACTTTTATTTTCAAAGTATAATTTCTAATTGTAAGGACACAATTTATTGCAAGAGGGGGGAATGTAACACCCTAATATTTTACGATACGCCTCTTTTTAAAATTTAACTTCTTCGATAGATCATGAGCTTAGTAAATGATTGAATATTATTATTTAATTATTATAGTTATCTCCTAGATGTTGGGAATGGAGATAATGAATGAAAAATATGTATTACACATGTTTATAAAATTAATTCAGTGGTTTCTAATTAATTAGAAATGAAAACCAATTAATATAAATGATATATTTTTATAAAAACTATTTTAGGCGCACAATGACATTTTATATTAATAAATTAAAATAATCACTATCATTAAAAAATATTAATTAAATTTATATATTTTATATTCAATAAAATATTTTTACATTCATTCAAAATATTTTAGAGGCATAAGATAAGAATAAATATAATTTTACACATAAAAAATCTATATTTTTCTAAACACAATTTTACCATTTTTTAATGGAGAAATTGTTTTAAATATAAATTTTGACACTTTTATAAATTATATTTGACAAAATAAACCTTATTCTTGAAAGCGTAATATCAAAATTTACTTTTTTTTTAAATTTTTGCTATTTTTCCGATAAGTTTCATTTTTGATAAATAGTAATGTGACCGTTGGAATAACAATGTGACCTTTAGAAATAAAAATATGTCCATTAGAACAATAAACTCATATATGAAAGTATAAATAAAATTTATTTATCTTATAAATGTTAATATGATATAATTATATGATAGCATAAGTAAATAAATGTTTTAGAAATTATTAATTAAGTGCTGATATTTTTATAAAACATAAATGTTTATTTTCAATTATATACTTAATATAATTATTTAAAAGAAATTTTATATTCATAAAATGTATTAAAAAATTAATATTTTTTTATTTTGATTATAAGATAATTTTATGAGACCTTAATTAATTTTTCAAAGTGTTATAAAATCAGTTATAATTTTAAGATTGATATTTTCCAAGTAAATGATGATTTTAATTAAAAACTAAATTTCTCATATTTATAAAATTATTTTCATAAAATGGAGTTCATTTTTGAATTTTAAACATTTAAAAATGGTCAGGGTGAATTTTTTGAATTTTTATGAAATACTTGATTTTTTGGTGAATAGTAAAATATTGTAATTTATGGTATAAATACATTATAAGTCAAATACACAATTTATTGAGTGATTACTGATGTAATAAACACAATATATTACTATAATTAATTATTTTAATATATTTAGTAATAATTCTCAAACTATTCATAGTCTTGAGGCAAAATAATAAACTAATGAATAACATAATGAGAAAACACCCCTCTCCTCCCCTATAAATACCATATATCACCACCTCTTCTCCTCACACCTTCAAAGATTTAATACTTGTACAATTTCTACCCAATACCTCTCCCAAAACTCTACCTCACTTCTAGTATCCCTTGTCCTCAACAAAATATCAAAATCAATTTCTTCAAGGAGGTCATCAAGGAGAGAAATTTAGGAGGTAAATCCTTTTTCGTTCTCTTTAAATTTATTTTATTCTTATCATATCCTTAAATATTCTATTCAAAGTAACATTATAACTCCAGTATCTTATATATACTAGAATTTTATTATGTAAATGGAAAATCCACCATCAAGTCTCTTCTCCTCTTCTTTTTATTCTAAAAATGAAAATGTTGTCCGTGAGGTGTCGATTTACCTTCTTCGTGGATGACGTGTTTTCATTTTTCAATTTCACCTTCAAGGATGGTCATAAAATAATTTTTATAGTTAAAACAGACTATAATATATGTATTAAAACTTATTTAATATTTGATAACTAGTATATATACATAATATTAATTCATAAGATGAAACTAGTTCATGATGATCGAAAAACCGCCAAATAATCTAAACGATTATCACTAACATCTTATCTAATGATTCATCTACACCCCAAATAAACAAATGATTTATATAAGCATTTAATCATATAAAATATAATTAATAAAATATAATTTCAATTCTGGATAACTATTTCCATTTCACATGATCTTTCACACATCTATACAAATAAATCGATCATGAAAACCAAGGAAACAAATGCTCCTGAATGATAAAGATGTATCTTATAACTCATAAAAAATACCATAAGTGAACTTAATAAAATTATATTAAATCAAATACATGTAGAAAAAATTTCCTTAATTAATTAATTAATGGATTTAATTTGATTATACAGGACATTAAGGTCAAGTGCAGAACACTTTTGGACATAAGGTAAGGGTTTCTTCCGGAACCTCCATTTTCATTCGGTTTATGCTTTCTCCCTCTATAAACCAATGTAATTATTCATTATTTTTATATAATTATTATAAATTCTATGTATACATTCCAAAATTATGTATCCAGATCAGTTTATCTTTCTTTTATGTAGAAATACATGTTTTACAAGGTTCCCTTCTTAATTCTTTCCGATACGCAAGCCCGATTGAAGGGAACACCTCTATTTCTTACCCATTTTCAAGTTACATCCACAATATGTTTTAAGACACCATTATTTTTATAAAATCACTAATTTTTTCATGAAAAAACTATATTTTTTCATTTTTGGTTTTATACAAACAATTGTGACAAATACAAATTATTTTTCCAAAAGAACTCTTCTTTGCAATGTAAAAGGGGTATTTCTATAAAAAATTCCTAGATGATTTTATTAGAGTATTTTCATATATTTCAACACCTATATTTAATTTTATGATTTATTGAGATGTATATCTTATTATTATCATTTAGCATATTTTATTAAATGGTTTATGTTCAGTTTGACTATGGATGTGTTATCTTGATATCATTCACCATACTACTAATAATGGTTAGTTATTATGTTTACATATTGAGGAAAACTATTTACATTTAATATGTATGCATTGGTCTTAGTGAGTGATTTTTAGGGCTCATAATATCCCCTCAATGCATCATTATGTCTTATGAGACAAAACAGAAATGGATTTTGGGCAAGGCCTTAACCATTTATTTTCAGAAGTCTTGGTCTAGGCCTTGATGGTATGATTATGATGCCTGAAATACGAAATCCCTCATTATGATATTAGTAATTGATTATTCATGTAAATATTTTACTAGTATAATATCCATGGTTGAACTTCATTATCATGTTATTATTTTTATGGAATTATTTATTCATCTTTTACTCTTTCCATATCATTCTCAAGTTTATGTTCTAATAGAATGCGCTTTTAGTCATTCACCATGACTTATTGTTTATATTAGCTTCCACTATATTACTTACCCTTACTGAGAATCTGACCTCACCCATTTCTTATGTTTTATTTTCCCCTAGTATGAGAAGATGTATATTATTAATGACTTGGAGGGATAATCTAGGAGTTATAGATGTTTCCAATGGAATTTTTATGTTGTTTTTTCCTTTCAAGTTGTAATGTAAAACTTCTGTTTGTATCAAGTTTTCCAAAACCACTAAAATATTTGGTCCTTTGTAATCTGAGTCTTGTATCTATGCCAATGTATTAATGTAAGGCACATGCTTTGAGATACTTGGGCCAGGTCTTTACAATCTAGATACATGTCTGCAAAGAGATCGATTATTCACCACTCATCACAAGACTCTCGCATCACCTCTTCCTACATCTTCTGGCTTAAAGAATTTGCTACGATGTTTCCCTTGATTGGTGTATAAGCCAATTCAAAGTTAAAAGACTGTAGATACTCGAACCACCTCCTCTACTGAAGTTTTAGGTCTCACTAATAAAAGATGCACCTGAGGATCTTATAGTACACATGCACCAAAAACTTATTACACATGAGATAATGCCTCCAATATCTCAAGGCATGTTCCACTACTGTTAACTCCAAATCATGATTAGGATAATTCCTATCAAGCGATATCAACTTTATAGAGCCATAATAAACCACTCAATCTTCTTATATTAGAACTACTCCAAGCCTAACTCTAGATGCGTCATATTACACGGTATATGATTTATCCGACACAGGTAAAGTGAGGATAGGTGCTGAGGTCAGCCTAACTTTCATCTTCTTAAAATATCTCTTGTAAGAATCTGACCAAAAAAACTTTAATCCCTTCTTGGTCAGTCCTGACATCAGTGATTCCAGATGAAATAATTCCTAGATAAAGTTCCAATAATAACCTTCTAAACCCATAAGAATCTAAATCTCAAAGAAATTATTGAGATTCTCCCAAGATACCACAACTGCAACTTTCTCTAGGTCTACTAATACTCTTACCTCTGAGATGACATGGCCCAAGAAGTGCACTTTATCAAACTAGAAACTACATTTGGTTAGCTTGGAATAAATCTAATGCTCTCTCAATGTACTCAATATGATTTCAAGATGTTGAGAATGATCATATGCTGACTGGGAGTACACTAAGACGAAATCGACAAAAACCACCAAAAAATGATATAAGAAAGGATGAAAGATATTATTCATCAAGGCCATGTATACCACCAGTGAATTAGTTAAACCAAATGGAATCACTATGAACTCATACAATACATACCTGCTCCTAAAAGAATTCTGAGGTATGTCTGATGGTCTCACCCTCAACTAATGGTATAATGATCTCAAATCAATCTTGGAGAAGATCTTAGTACCTCTCAGTTAATTGAAGAGATCATCAATGCATGGAAGAGGATACCAATTCTTGACCGTAATCTGGTTCAACCTATGATAATCCAAAAAACAAGTGAAAAGTCCCATTAGACTTCCTAGAAAAGAGAATTGGAAAACCCCAAGGAGATGTACTAGGCCATATGAAAACTTTAGATTCCAGATCTTCCAACTATACTTTCAACTCCCGATGATCTAGTGGTTCCATTCTATAAGGAGGAATAGAAACTGGCTCTACTCCTGGCACCAGCTTGATCATAAACTCAATCTCTCGCTCAGTCAGTATGCCATAGAAATCTTCAAAAAATAAACATCCTGAAAATGTTCTACCACTAGAGTAAAACAATCCCACTATATTACACAATTATCTAGAGAAATATTGGCTATTTAATCCATGGGAAAATTCAATATACACTAAATTGGTCCTGTATGACCAGCCTGAAGATCCCACTCACCCTGGTGAAAATAGCTGCCTCCTTTTAGTGATATAAAGGTAACTATCCTATGGTAACAGTTGATATGATCCTGGTATAGAACTAACCAATCCAAACTAAGAATCAAATCGAATCCTGTTACTTCTAGCATGGACTGTTCCCAAAATAAATGGCAACCACCAATCTCCAGAGAACATTCCTTACAACGATTGATATTCTATGAACACACTCACAATGTTGTGTCTATGGTCAAATAACCATCCAATATCTCCACATCAAAGACCAAACCATAAAGAGTGGATAAAAAAGAATGTGATTCTCTTTTATGAAACAAAATACATGCAAGGGTAGATGATACAAGAATCGTACCTATGATAGTAGACGATCCTACATCCACAGTAGTCGGAGTAGTCTGCATAACATGCAACTTACTAGTCCCTCTGACCTAGGATCCAGTATGACTCCCATGATCTATTGCATATACCCAGTACTTCCATTCCTTCATTGGGGTACCACATCCTCTACCTCAACTAGAATGTCTTGTGGAACTCTAGCTACTTTTCTGCCGATGAGTAGCTAACTCCTTCCTAGACTCTAGTTCCTGTCATGTTCCCTTGACACTATTATACTACTGAATTCCCCTAAAAAAATTTGTATGAGGCCCACCCTTCTATAATAATGACACTCCAAAGAGAGGTATATACAATGAGGCTGCTTGTGGCCTATCTTTCCACACTGATAACACTACAATAGAACATGATCCTGAGATGGCTGCCCACTACCCTGACTACTCTGACCATTTTTCCTTGATGAAAACTATCATAATGATTATTCTTTCCACTAGAAGGAGAGTTCATACTTTTCCATGATAAAAAATCCTAACCTCTACTTAGGTCCTCTCTTAGATTCTATTCCGTGATGAGTGCCTGATCATCACATCTGAAAAACTGCTCAGACAGAACACATTCACCTACAATTTGATTTCATAGAAAAGACCATTCTAAAAACATCTCACCCTTTAGATCTCATTGGATTCCAAATACGGCGTAAAGTGATGCAGGATGGTGAAACATTCAGCGTAGTCCAAAACTAATATTCCCTCATGTGTCAAGTGCATGAACTCATGAGCCTCATCATTCCTCAACATCTTGAGATAGAAATAGCTTAGTAACTTCATCTCAAATTACTTCCAAGATAACTTATCTTTTTGTCCTTATTGCTTTGAAATGTTACACCAATTATTAGCTGGTCCATGAAGCATATACACATCAATCTTCACCCTCCTATCTACAAGTTTTTTGAGGGGATTAAAGATCATATGGACTGACTCGATCTAGAACTCAGCTACCTAGGGGCCTCCTTCCCCAGTGAACATTGATAGATACTGTAGCTAGAACTATCTTGTCAGTTAAAACATCAAATACATGGTGTGAATAATCTCTCTTTACATGGATCTCATGACCCTCAGGAAGCTTTCATGAATCTGAACATCCATACAATCCTCAAGAACTATTGAAAGTTTCAGTTCAACTTTTCTAGGAGTGTACTGATTTACACTCTCCTAATGCTCAACTTGAAGATGAAGAGGATGTATTTTATCTAGAAGACAAAAAAACTCCTTATAAAAATGACTATCAACAAGGTAAACCTCAATAGGTGAAAAAAACAGAGAGACAATGACTCCTAGTCTCTCTAAACATGGATTACAGGTGTTTTAACATGACATAACAGTTTATTTATTTCAATTCTCAGATATAACAGGTATCTCATATCATAGTTCAACCGGAAAGTATATATCACATGAAATAAATATATCCCTATCATGAATAATGCATGTTAATATATATTCATATGTTCCTAGTATGATGTATGCATACACATCTAGTGCCATACCAGGACACGAGTGTAACCTAAATAATCAATAACACCATAAAACAATAACCTCACACAATATGTGAATCACCTTGGGTGAAATAATATCAACTATAACAAGTAAAAAATATAAAAAAATCCACCCCTAGGACCTCAAAATTTCCCCCATACATGAGTTAGCTAATCCCATGAAAAATCTCATTACCAAGTCCCAAAACATCATAGTCTCCATTATACCATTCCCAAATAGTAAATAAATAGAAAAGAAACCTGGTATTATCTGATAACACTTTGTAACATTTATTGATCCGAAACTCTCTCATGTGGACAAAAAGGGTTGGTTACGAGACCTCAAGCGTGCCTCCCCATATTCCAGAGGTTTCCAAATAGTAGCTGGGGTGTGATGAGTATAGTGGGGAGACTATAAACCCTAGTTACAGAGTTAAGACATAGTAGAAATAGGAAATATAAATAAATTAATAAATAATAGAGTGTGAAAATAATGGAATAAATATAATATAGTGGAATACCAACAATAAAAGCCAACTGTATAATCCAATAAATAATAAAGGAATAATGTAATGACATGATATAATATAAATAAATTTCATGCTATAAGAAATAAAAATAAAAATACCATGAGACTCAAATAAATACTCAAAGTCCTCGATCCCAAACCCCAAGTTGGTCCCATCTCCAAACTCCATCCCATATAGTAAGAAACAATCAACAAAAGGGTCCTTTTCCCTTATCAAATATTTTATCTAATTAATCTTCTCAGGTGCCAAATAGAGGCCCAAATAGGATGTGAGTATAAATCATTAGTTCAACACCACCGCGTCTAAATATAAATATTCTGGTAACAAGTGTATTCAATAATGAAACAAAAAAGTGTATTAATTAATTAAACAATTCAATTAATACCACATCAACATGATTTAACACCATGTCAGAATATCTCTAAGCATGTATCACAACCATGCCAACCATAACCATATAACCATGGAAAAACAAAACCTGCCTTGACTCCATGCTAGAATGTCTCTAATCATGTCTCACAACCATGCCAACCATAACCATATAACCATGGTAAAACATAACCTTATAGCCAAGGTATAAATCACAAAAGACTGGGTCAAAAACCACTATATAATCATTTTAGAATTTAATCAGGATTGAGCCCAGTATATAATAATTTCAATATTTATCAGGGCTAATCCTGGTATATAATCATTTTAGCATGTGTCACTGGGCATAGCCTGCTATATAAGCATTTCAGCATTTATTGGGGCCAAGATCGGTATATAATCATCTCATAATTTTATCAAGGCTAAGCCTGGTATATAATAATTTTAGCATGTCAAATGGGGGCATCACCCTATATAAGCATTACAACAGTCAAACTAGTCAAACTCCCCATATACGAATTACAACATAGAAAATCACAACACATTTCATACAATAAGGATATAAAAATATCACATCATCAATGGTTAATTATAAAAATTATCATTTATCTTTCAGTTACACATTTCATTTATCATTTTTTCATAACCAATAAAATAGAAATTATCTCAATAAACAATCTAATCCAAGGTGAATATATATCAAGAAATCATCTAAAATTCCATGTCATGATAAAAAAACTTTAAGACATTAAACAATTTATTTAATATAAAGGGTTCACTCACCCGAATGGTAGCCACAATCTAGGTCAATAACCAATTATATCCAAAGAGAATATAAGGAATAAATCAAATTTATCATTTTAATCCATTTAGTGCACGATATGTTGGTGCAATTGAAATATTTTACATACTTGAAAATTATCAAACCATAGGGTTAAGTTTTAGACACCCTACCTTTAACTGATGATCAAAAAATGATTCTTATGGAAAACTCCCATGAGGAAGAAGGTGAAAATGATCATAAGGAGCCCAAGATTGATCGCACAAATAAGACTTCCTTTATAGTGGTAGGCACTCCAAAATCGACTATAAGGTCTCCCTAAGTTAATAGGAGAAAATATGAACACAATTGAATGAAAAAATAATCTTAATGACACACTTTAAAACTACAAGTCAAGGAATTAAATGGAGTGTAATATAGTTATACATCATGTAATTCTTTTTAGAGGTATACACAGAAAAACCCATCACCTCGGATGAATATTAAATTCACCTGAACATTACACGATGTGTAATCTATTTACATGATGTGTAAATGTTCTGCTGATGGTTTTCATACCATTTTCTTATAACAGAACTAGAGTAACTTTAAAGATTCTCAACTTAACAAGAACCCTTGGTAACATTTAACCCATCTATACCCAAACTCCATTAATTCAAACAAACAAACATACATGAACTTTAAGTCATTTTCCCCAATAAAGTCTCTCTGTGTAGATCCTCTCCAGTTTTCTCATGTTTCTTCGCAACCTAAGACTGTGTTGATTAAAACACATAGAATTTCACAATGAAAACACAACCACTAAGGTTTTCAGATGAGGAAAATCTCAACTGAAATAAGTTTAATAAAAAACTCAAAGAGTGGCATACTTGAAAAAAGATAGGATCTTACAAAAACCCATTAATTATTCCATATAATCAAACGAACTATGGGAATATAAATGATTCAAGAGATAAATACCCTAAAGTTCCCTGAGAAGGACCTAAACACCACATGAAAAATCCTAAGACTCATGCATATGGATCTTGAACTTACAATAAGGAACCTAGGATGACTAAACCTATCATTTCCAAGTAGTCTTACAAAACTAACCAGGATATATTATGTTCAGGGGTTTAAAAGAAACCTTAGGTCCTTCTAATATGTTCTGGGACCATGAAAACATTCTATCAACCCACTCGGTCTGACCGAGTCCTTACCCTAGGTAATACACTCTACATCAGGTCTTGCACTTATCCAAATCCCTAATGGTCTCTTAGGACTACCATTACATGCCAACAATAGAGGTGATCAACCAATGAAATAATAATTCATTACATAAATATAGTTTATAGCATTTTAAATTAAACCTCACCTCACCTCCTAAACCTTCACAAGAAATAACCCCTTCCACATCTATGTATAATAATTATAAAACATAATAAAAAAAATATATAATATTCCCTAGGGGAGTTATAAGGAACAAAAGGAACAATAAATTCATGGGGCTCAATTGAGGATCTCTCACATTTATAAAACAAATTCTCTTAAAGTGGCAACTAGTTTTTCACAAAAGTGCTTGAGAAGCCAAGTTATTTTCACACCATTTGAAAACCTCATTTCAAATGTCCATTGAAAACAATTTATTAAACCAAAATTGAAACCCCATTTATTAACCCAACCAATTCCACAAATCTATTTTTAAAATAACAACCCCTTTCTTTTAGAAAGAAATCAATGCTAATCAACATTCCATAAAACTTTAGTTACCTATTTAAAACATTTTAACCTACTATGAGACCCAATAGTATCAAAACCATTTAAAAAATGAAGGTTAACTACCTTTGTTTTATAAAACAATCCTTTAAAATATTACACACCCCTTTTTAAATGAAAATATCATCAAAAACACTTTCAAAACATTTACATGACTTTAAGAAAGTCAATTGGGCATCTTAACGAACACTTAGCATGTGAAAAAGTCTATAAAAAGTGTTTAAACCATTTAAAAACAAAAAAGGGTGTGCTTTACACATTTAATTATATAAGGAGACATTTTAAAACAATAAAACCATTTTAAAAAATCCACTCAAGCAATTTCACAAACACTTGGAATGTGAAACATCCATATCAAGCATAAAATCTATTTTAAAACAATTTCAAGCCTACCATTCCCATACAATATTATTTTAATTCCATATTAATGCATTTAAAAACACACAAGAAATTTATAACATGCATTATAAGGGAATTACAAAGAAACACCTACCTCATTCAAGCGTAACTCAACCGAAACTCATAGCATTTAATGGAGAAGGCACAACTGAGCCAAGAAAAATCATCATATACCATATACAACCAAAATAACCATTATTAGAACCACCCTAAACCCTAATAATAATATGAATAGTGGTTAGGGTTCATAGATGAAAGGAAAACTGAGAGTGAGGGAGAGTATAAGAGAAGAAAAGAGGAATAAATACCATAGTTTCCTCTTGAAATCAGGGAGGAACCCCAAAATTGAAGGAGGGATAGGGTATGGACTCAATATAAATTCCACATGGTTTGTCTAATAAAGGATGAGGAAAGGGAGGTCCAAAGAAATAAATATTTAGGGGAAAGAAGTTAATTTCACAATTTTAATGAAATATGGATAAACTGCATAGTTTCCAAACTATGCACCAACTATGAGGATGGAACTAACAATGCAAGTTAGATTCACATAGTTTAGCCATATGATTTATAAACTATTCACCAATCATAAAAAACTACTCATTTAAAATTATAGAGCCTGGCACCTGCTTATCGCATAGTTTTCATTAATCTCATACAAGCCATGCACCGGTATCCATACGCATCAAGAGACTCAAATGGTTTCCCCTAATCCTCACATGGTTTGGAATGAACCATTAATTAATCATAAAGAACAACTACTTAGACCAACCATACACTATACACAATGAATTTTAAAACACCCTGCATAAGGACAACTGTAAGGTTTTCCCCAAACCGTGCACAAAAGGAAAAATTACAGAAACATAAAAAATTAACCCAAAATTACCCAAAACTCATAATAAACCAATAATATGATAAAATAATATAAAATATATGGTAATAGTGACATGTGGGTGTTTCAATTCTCCCCACCATTCTATTTCCCACCCCCAAAAAGTTCTAGGTCAAAGTAAAGGTAACTAAGAAAGATAAAAGATCATCACTCCTTTAAAAGAAGTTAAAGGTTTAGGAAAAACTCAAAAGATCCCTAGTATAAGGCCCCGACCTTAAACCTTACTTAATATTGAATTAAATGAATAATTCACATTGAGGATCTTTTCAGGTTTAGAGTTTTAGAGAATTAGGACATAACTATTACATCTCAAAAGATTAAAAAGTAGACACTTATACTAAGTTTCCATAAAATAAAAACTCTTAAAAAGAAACATGTCTAGTTCCATGTTTTAGATAGCATGACTTTTCATTGATCCCATCCTTGACCCTATTCCACATTAAGTCCTGTGAAAAACATTTCAAAAACTTGGGATGAGCATAAAAAGATCAGTAAGGGATATAAAAGTACGAAATGAAAACATTAGTCCATGTATGAAATCATACTTTACTCATAAAACATAAGAATTTTAACATACCTCATCAAATCATGAATAAATCATAGAAATCATAATACATAAAGGTAACTTGAGGCATTCATAACATTCTTACGTAGAGAGTAACCCTCATGGTTACATTTGGAATACCCATCACAGTATATTCCCCAAATATCTTCGGAGAAACCTTAATGTTTAACTCCTTCACATTACCCAATGCATTGGAGAGCTATATCGGTCTCACCCGCCCTTAGTTTATCATGGAACCACCCATCTTCATAACAATGCCCAAGAACCATAACATAATCATATCACGTGAAACATGCATAAAGGAAACATAACATTTCCACATTTCAATCATAAGATATCAATACAACACATTGATATAATAAAAACATTATGAAAACCATTTTCAATACCAAAATAAAAGAAAAGTAATACATGGTATTTATTTTTAATTTTAAAAAAAAGTTAGTTTATGGCTTGTAGAGGAAGCCGAAACTCAAATAATGGTCACGGTGGTGGAGAAGTCGTTGTCGCCGCATACGTATGACAACAAAACATTCCTTTTTTTGTTTAGTAAAACGCTTCGTATAAAAAAATATTCCTTTTGAATAAGTGTAAAAGTCAAAGGGGTTTATACACCGTATAAAAGAAAGATGTGTATAAAACAAAATATGCCTCAATGAATGGAGATTGTGACGAAGTCCCATAATGGAAGCCATAAAGGTATTACATAAATGAAAAATACATAAGATTAAGGAAAACATAAACATATTATATATCATATATAAATATAGTGTCATCTTAATGGCCACCTTTGAAGGTGTTAGAAGAATATTGAACAATCATCATTTCGTGAGGCAGAAATTCGCCATCCACGGAAACAGTATGCTCTTTAACCATTAGATGAAGGTGTGTGTAAGTGTATCTATAATCCTTCTCATAACCTAGTATATAGAAGATACTGGTGTTGTTACAAAATAAAGGAATAAAAAGAGTTTAGGGGGTTGGAGAAGCAAAATAAAACATAAGAACACAAGAGAAGACACTACCTTTAAAACGGGTAACTCTTTTTGATTTGAGCTCAAAGGCTTCCTTGGAAAGACTTATGCCCAAAGTGAGGCTTATAAGAGTAATAGAGGGATGTGGAGAGACAAAATGGTCAGGGTTTGGCCAATCCAAAGGCTTTAGAGGTGTGGGTAAGTTGGTAGAAGTGGGGGCCTTTTATAAGAGGAGAGGAGGGGCACTCTTGGAAAGTTATAAAAGGTTACTTTATTATAAAATTCTTTTCGGATTTTAAAGGTCCCAAAATTATATATTTCGAGGATAAGGTGATAAGAGTTATAAATACACCCATCCAATAGGTTTTTGACAAGTTTAGGTCTTAGATTTGACATTGTCTTTTCATTTTATTTAAATCGTTAAATAATGAGGTAATCGCTGCATCATCATAGTGTTATAAATAATTTAATTTATTTAATGTCTAAAAATTATAAAAAAAATATCATGATGTAGGAAATCTTTTTATATTTATAATTAATATTTATAGTAAAAAATATGACTTGTATAACCCCATTTAAAAATTGTTTTAGTAAAACAACGCAAGTTTGTGACATTTTTATTTTAACATTAAATAAAAAGTTATTGATGTCATTTTCCTACCAAAGTGGCTCCACGGGGTCCCCAAGTTGACCCATGGATTTTATTGGTCAGCAATGACACATCCAATAAGGGTAGGACATGTTTCAAGGTCATTTCATATTATTAAAACATTATTTTTACCTTAAATTACACTAATTACCTCTAATCGCGATTAAAAACTTAAAAGTTACTATTCACCAAAAAATTATTTTAATCCCATTGAACCAAATTTTACTTCCTAATGACAACCATGAATGTCAGATTTTTTAAATTCAAAACACAGAGGTGGTAAAATTTCATTTAAACGAAAAATCAGTTTTTTTAAGTACCACTTAGTGGTTTCACTATTCATCAAAAATTGAAGTTTTTCAGAAAAATACCAAAACTTCACCCTAAGATATATTTGATAATCCGAATTCAAAAATGATATCTATTTTAAAAAATTCAAAACATATAAGTTACATTAATTAATTTAATAATTAATTCCTGCTGTCAGAACAAATAACGTGTTTTTATGAAACAATATATATCAAAAGATTGACACTAGTTTAAGTCCAATTTCAAATTGAAATTAATTCCAACGACCACTATTGGATTAAATGGTAAAAATATATTCTAATTTCACTTTAAAACCAATTCAAAAGATAATATAATCATATAAATAAATTATATTAAAAAGAGGTTTTGAATTAAAATACAACATTTTTCACTATTCATTAAAAAAATGAACTTTATTGGAAAAATACCAAAAATTTACACAAAGTAAATTTTGATGTCTCGATTCTAAAGAAGAATTTTATTTGGTTCAAAAGAATGTATAAGAGTGACCAAAAATATATTTAATGACGGTTCGCCATCAAAAGGCGGTAAGCGGACCTTTAGTGAAAATTAGAGTATCTATGCCTAAAATTGAATTCTTTTCGTATTTTAAGCCTTTATCCTTTATTGGATAAATGTAAAAACATTTAACAAACATATATAATCATATTTTAGTTATTTCTATTCATTCCCTACAATACAACGGCTACATGTTAACTACCATTTAAAATAATATTATTTTATTACTAGTGTGCAACGTAAGATTTCAAAGAAACTCTTTGTTGCGTATCGGGTAGGCTATCGAACATAGAAACCCCTTTAAAGTAAAATTAATATTTAATTAGTAAATATTAATAAATATGAAAATGTTTTATTCTTTATTTACTTGGGATGTTACATCCTTCCCCCCTTTTGGGAATTGCGTCCTCACAATTTTATTCACTTATCAAAATAAGTGGGGGTATTTATACCTCATAGAATTTTTAGATTCCCACATTGCCTCTTAAACCATATGGTTTTTCCAAAAAACCTTTACCTGATTAATTACCTTATTCCGCAACACTTGCTCTCTATGGTCAAGAATCTGGACTAGTTGTTCTTCATAAGAGAGATTCTCTTCCAACTGAACTACCTCTGGGCTCAAAACATGAGATGGATCTGGCATATACTTTCTCAACATCGAAACATGAAAAACATTGTGTACCTGAGATAAACTCGGAGGTAAATCCACTCGGTAAGAAACTGATCCAACTTTTTCTAGAATTTCATATGGTCCAATGAACCTTGGACTCAGCTTTCCTTTCTTACCAAATCGCATCACACTTTTCCATGGTGAAACTTTGAGAAAAACATGATCACCTACCTCGAAAGATAGATCCTTCCTCCTGTTGTCTGCATAAATTTTCTGTATGCTCTGAGCTATTCTCATGTGTTTCTGAATCAACTGAACTTTTTCTGCCATCTCTTCTACCAATTCTGGTCCCATCAACTTCCTTTCACCCACTTTATCCCAAAAAGCTGGAGTTCGACACCGCTTCCCATATAATGCCTCAAACGGTGCCATCTGTATACTGGAATGAAAACTATTATTATATGAAAATTCAACCAAAGAAAGATATTGATCCCAACTTCCCTGATAATCCATCGAACAAGCACGTAGAATATCCTCCAAAGTCTGAATTGTTCGTTCTGACTGCCCATTTGATTGAGGATGAAAAGCTGTACTAAAATTTAATTCAGTACCCAATGACTTCTGAAGGCCCTTCCAAATGTTATAAGTAAACCTGGGATCACGATCAGATACAATGGATAGAGGAACTCCATGCAACCTAACTATCTCTTTAAGATACAATCGAGAAAGTTGATCTTGTGAGAAAGTATCTCGAATAGGAAGGAAATGAGCAGATTTAGTCAAGCGATCGACAATAACCCAAATTGCATTATTACCTCAAGATGTCTTTGGTAATCCCACAACAAAGTCCATGGATATATTTTCCCATTTCCACTCTGGCACTGGTAAAGGCTGAATCATCCCTTTAGGTAACTTCTGCTTTGCTTTAATCTGCTGACAAGTCAAACACTTCACAGTAAAATTAGCAATATCTCTTTTCATTCCATCCCACCAGTAATGCTCCCACAGATCTCTGTACATCTTAGTACTTCCAGGATGGACTGAAAACTGAGAACTATGAGCCTCACATAACAACTCATTCTTCAACTGTGAATCACCAGGAACACATAATCTCTTCCCAAACCTCAAAACACAATCATTGTCAATATTAAATTCAGGCAACTTACCCTTCTGAACCAGCTCTACCATTTTCTACAACCCACTGTCTTTCTTCTGCGCTTGCTTAATTCTGTCTGATAGAGATGATCTCACTGATACCTGAAACAAAACAGAAGAACTTCCTGCACCAACAACTTCTATTCCAAAGTTCATCAAATAAAAAACCAAAGGATATCATTCCAAACGTATCATGTTTAATGAAGCATTACTTTTTCGATTCAAAGCATCAACCACTTTATTTTCTTTTCCCAGATGGTAATAAATTTTACAATCATAATCCTTGATTAATTCTAAAAATCTCCTCTATCTCATGTTCAATTCTTTCTAAGTGAATATATAATTTAAACTTTTGTGATCAGTATATATTTCACACTTTACTCCATACAAATTATGCCTCCAAATTTTTAGAGCAAAAACAACAGCAGCTAATTCCAAGTCATGTGTAGGGTAATTTACCTCACGAGTTTTCAACTGACATGAAGCATATGAAATTACCTGATCATTCTTCATAAGTAAACAACCAAGTCCCTTCAATGAAGCATCACTGTATATAACAAACTCACCATTCCTAGAAGGAAGTTCCAAAACTACAACATTCACCAATCTTCTTTTCAACTCCTGAAAACAATCATCACATTATTTTGTCCAGATAAACTTAACACCCTTCCGAGTTAGCTTAGTCATTGGACTAGATAACCGTGAAATTTTTTCAATAAACCTTCAGTAGTAACCTATCAAACCAAGAAAACTATGGATCTCGGTTACATTTGTGGGTCTTGGCCATTCTTCAACAACTTTTGTTTTAGCAGGATCAACAGTTATGCCATTTTTTGAAACAATGTGACCAAGGAAAGAAATTTGTTGTAACCAAAGATCACACTTGCTGAATTTTCCATACAGTTTATTTTCTTTTAAGGTTTGCAAGATAACCCTTAAATGACTTTCATTCTCCTCTTTACTTTTAGAAAATACCAAAATATCATCAATAAACACAATCACGATTTATCACCTGAGTCAATTGAGCCATCACTGGAACAAACTGTTCAATTATGATTCTGACCATCTCAGGATGCTAATTTAGAAGTTCATTTCCATCTATATACCATACTAGCACAACTTCCATGTATCCTTTTTGAAGAACCATTCTAAACACATAAATATCTTAGGCGAATCAACATGGTAATCTGTAAATGCTATATTATTTAAATTATACCATAAATTAATTTATAATTTAACAATTTCCTAACTCCTAAAGTTGTCTAAACTGACCTCTGATACCAACTATAAGCCCCCGGCCTTAAACCTTACTTAATATTGAATTAAATGAATAATTCACATTGAGGATCTTTTCAGGTTTAGAGTTTTAGAGAATTAGGACATAACTATTACATCTCAAAAGATTACAAAGTAGACACTTCTACTAAGTTTCCATAAAATAAAAACTCTTAAAAAGAAACATGTCTAGTTCCATGTTTTAGATAGCATGAATTTTCCTTGATCCCATCCTTGACCATATTCCACATTAAGTCCTGTGAAAAACATTTCAAAAACTTGGGATGAGTATAAAAATCTCAGTAAGGGATATAAAAGTATGAAATGAAAACATTAGTTCATGTATGAAATCATACTTTACTCATAAAACATAATCATTTTAACATACCTCATCAAATCATGAATAAATCATAGAAATCATAAGACAAAAAGGTAACTTGAGGCATTCATAACATTCTTATGTAGGGAGTAACCCTCATGGTTACGTTTGGAATACCCATCACAGTATATTCCATAAATATCTTCAGAGAAACCTTAAAGTTTAACTCCTTCACGTCACCCAATCCATTGGAGAGATATATCGGGCTCACTCACCCTTAGTTTATCACGGAACCACCCATCTTCATAACAATTCCCAAGAACCATAATATAATCGTATCATGTAAAACATGCATAAAAGAAACATAACATTTTCACATTTCAATCATAAGATATCAATACAACACATTGATATAATAAAAACATTATGAAAACCATTTTCAATACCAAAATAAAAGAAAAGTAATACATGGTATTTATTTTTCATTTTTCAAAAAAAGTTAGGTTATGGCTTGTAGAGGAATCCGAAACTCAAATAATGGTCACGACGGTGGAGAAGTCGTTGTCGCCGCATACGTACGACAAAAAAACATTCCTTTTTTTGTTTATTAAAATGCTTTGTATAAAAAAAGATTCCTTTTGAATAAGCGTAAAAGTCAAAGGGGTTTATACATTGTATAAAAGAAAGTTGTGTATAAAACAAAATATGCCTCAATGAATGGAGATTGAGATGAAGTCCCTTACCTCGTGTCCGACGTGACTCGATTGCTCTTTAATCTCCTAAATAATAAACTTGAGTTAATTTATACTTTCTTAATAACCTTTTTCAAGTTCATTAATCCTTTTATATCACTTATTACCATGTCATGAACACTATGTAATTATTTAAGTTAATAACGGTCATTTTAACGATCATTGGTACTTGAGTCAAAAATAAACTCTTTATAATTACAAGTTGTTAATGTATCCATTATATCCAGAGTTATATTCATTATGTAGATATCATATATATCATATATATCCAGTATATACATGCATTTATAATATTACATAACATTTAGAGGTAAGAAATGAAATGCACCGTTCATGGAGACGGTAAGCCGTACGTACGCATGAACGCTACTTTCATTTCTATTTCGTATTTTATGGAATGGAATCATAATGACATAAAGGTATATTATAATTCAAGTATAATTTCATATATAATATCATTAAATCCATCCTTTATACATCCCACATATGGCATTAACGAATCAAATCACTTTGAGGGGGCGGTAGTCCGCCCTTCCTAAAATGAAGATATCGCGTATACCCATAATGGAAGCCATAAAGGTATTTCATAAATGAAAAATACAGAAGCTTAAGGAAAAAATAAAAATATTATATATCATATATAAATATAGTGTCATATTAATGGCCACCTTTGAAGGTTTTAGAAGAAGATTGAACAATCATCGTTTCGTGAGGCAGAAATTCACCATCCACGGAAACAGTGTGATCTTTAACCATTAGATGAAGGTGTGTGTAATTTTAGCTCTAATAATTATCATAAAAACATCCTAGTATATTTAAGATACTTGTTTTGTTACAAAATAAAGGAATAAAAAGAGTTTAGGGGGTTGGAGAAGCAAAATAAAACATAAGAACACAAGAGAAGACACTACCTTTAAAACATGTAACTCTTTTTGATTTGAGCTCAAAGGCTTCCTTGGAAAGACTTATGCCCAAAGTGAGGCTTCTAAGAGTAATATATGGATGTGGAGAGACAAAATCGTTATCATTTGGCCGAGCCAAAGGCTTGAGAGGTGTGGGTAAGGTGGTAGAGGTGGGGGCCTTTTATAAGAGGAGAGGAGGGGCACTCTTGGAAAGTTATAAAAGGTTACTTTATTATAAAATGCTTTTCGGATTTTAAAGGTCCCAAAATTATATATTTTGAGGATAAGGTGATAAAAGTTCGAAATACACACATCCAATAGGTTTTTGACAAGTTTAGGTCTTATATTTTACATTATCTTTTCATTTTATTTAAATCGTTAAATAATGAGGTAATCGCTGCATCATCATAGTGTCATAAATAATTTAATTTATTTAATGTCTAAAAATTATAAAAAAAATATCATGATGTAGTAAATATTTTTTTCTTTATAATTAATATTTATAGTAAAAAATATGACTTGTATAACCCCATTTAAAAATTGTTTTAGTAAAACAACACATGTTTGTGACATTTTTATTTTAACATTAAATAAAAAGTTATTAATGTCATTTTCCTACCAAAGTGGCTCCATGGGGTCCCCAAGTTTACCCATGGATTTTCTTGGTCTTCCATGACACATAAAATAAGGGTAGGACATGTGTCAAGTTCATTTAATATTATTAAAACATTATTTTGACCTTAAATTACACTAATTACCTCTAATCGTGATTAAAAACTTAAAATTTACTATTAACCAAAAAATTATTTTAATCCCATTAAACCACATTTTACTTCCTAATGAAAACCATTAGTGTCATATTTTTGAAATTCAAAACACAGAGGTGGTAAAATTTCATTTAAATGAAAAATCAGTTTTGTTAAGTACCACTTAGTGGTTTCACTATTCATCAAAAATTGAAGTTTTTCAGAAAAATACCAAAACTTCACCCTAAGCTATATTTGATATTCCGAATTCAAAAATGATTTCTATTTTAAAAAATTCAAAAAATATAAGTTACATTAATTAATTTAATAATTAATTCCCGCTGTCAGAATAAATAGCGTGTTTTTATGAAACAATATATATCAAAAGATTGACACTAGTTTAAGTCCAATTTCAAAGTGAAATTAATTCCAACGACCACTATTGGATTAAATGGTAAAAATATATTATAATTCCACTTTAAAACCAATTTAAAATATAATCTAATCATATAAATAAATTATATTAAAAAGAGGTTTTGAATTAAAATACAACATTTTTCACTATTCATTAAAAAAATGAACTTTATCGGAAAAATACCAAAAATTTACACAGTAAATTTTGATGTCTCGATTCTAAAGAAGAATTTTATTTGGTCCAAAATAATGTATAAGAGTGACCAAAACTATATTTAATGACGGTTCGCCATCAAAAGGTGATAAGTGGACCTTTAGTGAAAATTAGAGTATCTATGCCTAAAATTGAATTCCTTTTGTATTTTAAGCCTTTATCCTTTATTGGATAAAGGTAAAAACATTTAACAAACATATATAATCATATTTTAGTTATTTATATTCATTCCATCCAATACAATGGCTATGTGTTAACTACCATTTAAAATAATATTATTTTATTACTAGTGTGCAATGTAAGATTTCAAAGAAACTCTTTGTTACGTATCAGGTACGCTATCGAACATAGCAACCCCTTTAAAGTAAAATTAATATTTAATTCATAAATATTAATAAATATGAAAATGTTTTATTCTTTATTTACCTGGGATGTTACATCTATACCAAGAAAACATCAACTATCATAAGATTCATAAAAATCCTAAATCAACAATAAAAATCCTCAAAAAACATAAAAAAACTCAAGTAGGAGTCAACCATAAACATCCACCAAGGAGGTGTAATGAAGGGAGACCAAACATGGGTCTCCCCACCATTTAAAATTACTCTAAATGGAGGAAACAATGATGAACTCACCAATAATGAAATAATATAAAACTATTATGGTTCCACAAAGAAATAATTAGATTCCACTAACCAAAAGTATCTTCAAAACCATATCAACTAAAAAAAGGAATAAAAAACTGAGAAACACTTGAAATAACTCAAAGCCAAGGGACGTCCATGATCTTAAGATAGGGTCTCCAAAATGATCTATAGTCATTAAATTCAGAAAAACCAAAGGATGAAAAAATTAAGTACATGATTAAATCAAGAAATTAGTGTGTGATATAACCTTGGATCTCATACTGAAAGAAAGGGGTGAACCGAGACCTCATACCCATGTTACCATCACATAGTGAACCCAATAAGATTTAAAATGAAACCGGTCAATTCATAATATCAACTAGTTTTTAACTATCCTAGACACTTTAATCACACACCTGAGGCATCCCCATATCCACAAATTAATTAAAACCCATTCACAACCCTCACCACGAGTCCAACATCACTACAAATGATGCTCAAGGTGTAAGAAACAAGATTCATGAACATCTCAAACAACCACCACTTAATAAGAGAAACCCAAAATAACATACAATGATCACACCAAACAAAATCCACCTTAAGGATACATGGATCTAAAATAATCAAGCACAAATCCTCAAAACAAATCATCACCCGAAAACCCAAGGATATTGGTCCTCACAATTCAACCAATCGGATATCCAAGGCTCACTTATCCTAGACTCCTAATAAAGATAAAGACTAAATCACTACTAAACCATTAAAATAGGATGAAAATTATTTACACTCTATTTGGATTCTATACAAGAGTCAAAATGAGAAAAGAATTACCCCTTGGGACAAATACTCCACTTTTACTCAAAATATTTTTAGGAGAAAAAATTTATATAAAGAATAACATAAACTCACCTAGTCATGTTCCCTAAATCAAACTAAGTTGTATAAACATCACACAAGGGAAAATCCAAAAACATAGACTAACCAAGGGAAAAAACATTCCAAAACATCATTCCTTTAAAAATAACCACTTCCAGAAAGGAATCAAAACCCATTTTCTAAAAGTATGCATGATTTTAAAAGCACCAAACCATTTGAATTTTTTTAATTCATTTAAAATACCAATTCTCTAAAGTAATTTTGAAATATTTAGCTCAAATTTATAAACTGGAAACTCCTTTGAAAAATAAGAAACCCACCCGAGCTTCTTAAAGCTCATTCTTTAAAACTTTTCAAAACATTCCAATCCTTTTTAAAACATAATAAAACTATTCACCATTTTATTTTCATTAAATGAAAAAATCACTTTTTAAAATACAACCAAGAGGTTCAAAACCCCTTACACTTGAACCCAAAATTGATTTTTTAAATCAAAACTTTTTTCTAGGATTCATAAAAAATCAACCAATTTAACCAAAATGTACTCAAATTATTTATGGAAACAAAATTCCATTTTATAAATGATCATGAAGGATAACATTCTAAGAAAAAATGTTTTCATGAAATCCAAATCCATTTCATAAATGATCCCCAAGACTCCTTTACAAACCAAAAATTATTTCTGCAAAAATCCTACATTTTTCATGAAAAACCATTTACACAAAAAACACACAAAAAATGACGCATACCAAAAATACAATAAAATCCAATCCAAATCATCAACACATTAAAAGAACCACTTTATTCATTTCCTGCAACTAGAAATTTATCAATAGTAATTTATAAAACAATCCAAATAGGATGCATAACCATGCTCAACTCGACCACATGGTTTATTGGGACATGGAAAAGTCATACAAAAATACCTGTAACATTTTCAATTTTGAGCATTTAGTTGCTTCTTAGTTTATTTGGTCATTAAAACCAACCTCACACAACTGATGCACATCCATTCACATATCAAAAAACCAAAATATCACCCAAGGAAACTCACGTCATTCCATGAGGATCAATATACCATCCATGGTAAATTCTATAAAATTTTGAATTCAAAATTTAAACCCCATTTCCTGTGGAAACTCAAGCATCGTCATGAAGGGTGGTGATAAATCACATACTCATGACCAAACTCCTAAGTCCCGATGATGATATTAACTAAATATTTCCAAGATACCCCAAATAACAGGAGAGTTACTTCAATAACCTAGGTCCCTACTAAGAAACCTAGGCTCCGATACCATTTCTAATGAAACATTATAGGGTTCCATACGAACCATCACCCGACCCAGTCCACCACTAGCCCAAAGGGTATTCCCAATCCCCAAGGGCTGATAACTAGTTTCTGGGTATCAAGAAAACTATTTTGGAATGATTTCACCCTCAAATATCAATATAAAATAAATAATCAATATAAAAAATAAACAACCATCTGAACATGATATAACCAATAAACATCTATACAAGGATAAAAAACTGAAATAGAAACAAATCAGAAGAAAAAACATATAAACATCCCATGCCAAAAGGATAATATAACATCCCAAAAAGGTTAAAATAAAATGAAACCCAAACAACGCCAAAAATATCTCTATTGAATCTTGGTCACATGCCACATACCACTATCCATCTAAGGACCAACCCAAAAGCTTGATAACAAAAACATAATTGGGCACCTGAAATCTAAATTATGCATAGGAACGATCTAAATGACCTAGTAGGTCACCACCTTTTGAGACTATAGAAATAACTTAGTAATATAATTTATAAAATTATAGTTTGAACATAAGATATAAAATAGGGGTTTTCACATGCTTAATAAAACAAATGAAATAACATGCCACTCACACATTTATAAACAAACACCCATTTTACAAAATAAAAAAAGGATGATTAAATATTTTAAATCAAGTATTAAAACCAAGGAAAGAGGACCTTCAAATAATGGAAAATATAATAAATCACTATTTATCCCTCTTTTAAAATATTTCTTAAAAATTACATTTTTATAAAAAACCTCAATGAAAAATCACTTCTTAAAACCTGTTTAACAAATAATCAAACCATTTCCTTTTTAAAATTACACTTTCTAAAAAAATTTAAAATAATTTTTTTTGAAAGTTAACTAGAACACACACAAAGTGATATACAATCACAAACACACCCCAAGATATGAAGGAAGTATAATAAAAAAACACAACCCATAAATGGTTCTATATAATCAAACGAACTAGGGTAATAAAAATGATTTATGATAGAAATATTGATGTGAGAGTGTTTTCACACTCTTTGACACATCCTTTTTGTATTTTTTATTGACTTTTTATACCAAAATGTTTTTTTATTAAATAATTGATAATTGTTGCGATTTTGTACTTTTCTGTGTAAAATAATCAATTTTAGTTTAAATCATGTGTTTTTAATATTCATTATTATCTTTTTAAATAATTCTTAAATTAAATTAGTCCTGATAATTTGAATTTTATTTATTTATTATTTTATTTTTACAAAAATTTTATTCCAGTTAGTTTATTAATTCATTAATTAAATTAATTAATTCTTTATTATTTAAATTGAAAATAAATAACCCATTTTAGTTTTTAGTATTTTAATAATCAAATTAGTTTTAACATTTTAATTTTATTCAATTAATAATTTTATTCTTTAATTTAATGATTTATTTAGTTAATTAATTCTTTAATTAAATAGTTAATTAATTTAATTTAGTGACTTTAAATTTTTTAATTTGATTAATTCATTTATAAATTTTAATACAAATAAATTCATTCTTTTAAATAAAGCATAATTAATTTTATTATTTACCTTTTATTTATTTATTTAGTTTTTAATTCCATTCTATTTAATTTAATTTATTAATTGATTAATCTATTTTTAGTTTTATTAAATTATTAATCTATTTAATTTTTTGTTGTGTTTATTTTGTAGGTGTTCCGGTAGCACCCATTCACGGTGCCACCATTTTCACTTTTTGCTATCTCACCACTTCAAACTCAGAGTGCCACAGTAACCCCAGCCACCATTTCATTCCTTCATGGTGGCATGTCTCACCGCTACATTTTTCCACTACCATCCTTCTTCACGGTGTCACCATGTTCGTTTCATCCTATCTCACTGTCACGACCCGTCCCCCGGGGCCCGTATCGGGACTACCCCATGCCCGCCTTCCATAGGCCAGGGGATGACGACTAGCACCAAAGGCGTAAATCCCTAAACTGGGAAGGCATTGCCTTTATAACTGTAAACAAACACATTAGAGTACCCAACTGGAAACAAAACACTAAGTAAAAACTGTATACGAAGGAAGTGCTGGAAAGTAAAAGGGGCCGGAAATACAAGCCCAACAGAAAAGTACAAGTACAACTGAAAGCAAGTACAACTAAAGAAAAGTAAAGTAGCTACCGGGTCATCCTCCAGGGTTGTCACGACCCGTCCTCGGGGCCCGTGCTGTGACTACCCCAAGCCCGCCTTCCATAGGCCAGAGGCTGGCGACTAGCAACAAGGCGTAAAATTCCAGTAAAAGGGAAGGCATTGCCTTTGTAAAGTAAACAAACACCACAGAGTAAGCAATAGAAGAAGTAAACACTAAGTAAAAGCCGGTACAACAGTAAGTGCGGAAAAAGTAAATGGGCCAGTATACAAACCCAAACTGAAAGTAAAGTAAAACTCAAAAGGGAAAACAACAACTGTAAAGTAAAGTCGCAACGCCGAGCTGTCCACGGAAAATCCCACCTGAAGGGTGGGTACAGATAGCTCCACTGCTCCTCAGGTCCCACCGTCCGCTCCGAGTATGTCCCGCCCAGTGGTCCACCTCCAGCTACCGTCCTGCTCTGCAAGCCTCAACCACGATCAATGCTGTCCGTCGTCTACAACCAACACAACGTAGTGCGGGCATAGCCCATGCAGGGGTGAGTATAAGCTACTCAGTAGGGACCCCGAGACCCCCGAAGGTCTCCCAAAATCCACAAAGGATAAACCACAAAGGAAAGATACAATCACGAAGTAACAACCGACACTGCTTAGGTATATGCCCATACATATACCTAAGTCATCAATTCCAAAACGCTCCAACCTTCGAGCCTAAGAACAACCCAATTCACACAGGAAAGTATAGGTATTCCACACAGGAAGCAAAACGTAATCCACACAGGATAGCACAACACAATCCACACAGGAAAGCAAACAGGATTCAGCTCACACAGGTATACTTCTTCGAAAGACGATCGAGATGATCACTGATCCATCGAAGTCATCGGACCCACAAAGGATCGATAGGTACTAACCCCCACAAAGACCCACACAAGATCAGACCCACACAGGATCTGTAGGCGCTGGCTCACACAGAACCGCTGAGCGCTGACCCACACAGGATCGGACCCACACAGGATCTGTAGGCGCTGGCTCACACAGAACTGCTGAGCGCTGACCCACACAGGATCGGACCCACACAGGATCAGATCCACACAGGATCGGTAGCACTGATCCACATAGGATCGCTGAGTGCTGTAGTCGTCTCCGTCGAATCCACTGAGGATCTCTGTACAGTCATCGTCGTCACAGTAGCAGTCGCAGCCAGCTCTAGGGTTCCCACACACAGTAAGCTCGTTCGGGAGGGTCCGCTCCACGAGCCGAGAGGCTGATACATCAACTGACACATAGTCCAGAGTTGATGTATCCAAAAGTTCCATATCGTCAACAGGAACTCAACGTCGCAGACGGCGTGTTGATCGGACGCCCGATCTGAGAGTTATTGGCTTTTTCGTCCCAGGGGCCCGGTTGGTTTTTAAGGAAAAACCAACCCGACCGTACTCCACCTACTTCCAAACCTCGGGCGGAGTAAGCCAAAAGATCCGTATCACTAAGAGGAATCCAACAAAGTTGACGGCACATCAATCGGACGTCCGTAGCTCAAGATATGAGCGTTTCCGCTCCGAGGGCCCGGTTGGTTTCGTGTACGAACCAACCCGGCCGAACTCAAAATATTCCGAAACCTTGAGTGCGATATACCTAAATGACCTTCTCGATTCAAGGATCACATTGAAACTGACGGTGCGTCGATCGGAGGTCCGTAGCCCAGGTTATGGGCAAAAGACCATAGACGGTCTGAAAACGGGGGTTTCGGGCCTGGACCGACCCGGCCCGGTCCGGCGACCCGCGCGCTGGGCCCGTTGGTCGGCTGCTCGGCCAAAACGGCCGAGCCGTTTTGGCTCGCACGGGGGGGGGGGGGGGGGGGGGGCGCTGCCCCCCCGGTTTTCTGTAACCGCGGCCCCTTAATTGGGGCCGCATGATGTCCGGCCGGGGGAATTAATTCCCCCGTCTCCTCCTTGTCCTGCCGGCCCGACCTGGCCGGCCGGTTCCTGCTCAACGGGACTGGCGATGGCCGGTCCCCTTCCAGCTCCAACGCCGGCGGCCCGGTCCGGCCGCCGGTCACCCTGCTCCGCCGCGGCCCAGAACCAGCCGCGACCCTTGTTGTCCGGCGCGGCGCGACGGCGCCGTGCCCCTCCACTGTGGCCCCGGTACCGACCGCAGTATTTTTGGGTGTCTCCGACGCGGCGCGACGGCATCACGTCCTTGATCTTCTTTCCACAGCGCGACGTGACGACGCCGCACATTTCCTTTCGCATGATTCCGCGTGGTGCGCTGACACCACGCCTTCCCGTACCAAACCACAAAGGAACCAACATGAAATAAGGAGGAGGATCGGCCGTGTTTGTGCGGTCCGCCCCCCCCCCCCCTCGTGTTATTCGATAACTATTGGTTTTAATCCATGAAGATCATCAAGTTGGTATTCACGAAAAAAATAAATAAATAAAACCCCTACCTCGGTTTCAAGAACGGTGCACGTCAACGAGTTGCGGAAAACGAGCATCGCGGAGGTCGGGCGTCGTGGAAAACAAACGTCGACGTCGCGAAGTGAGGATTCAAAGATGTTGACGGAGATTTCGTCACGGAAAACCGTCGCGGAAGAGACGACGCGGAAGAAGAACGTCGTGGAAGAAGACGTCGCGTCGCGAGTCGGTGTCGCGGAAGACGGTCTCCGAGGCTCGGCGCTCCACGTCGGAGATCGTTTGTTCTTCGCGTTCTTTGTCAAAGGGGAATGAAGAACTCAAGACTTCCTTATCTTTTTCTCCAAAAGCCCTCAAACAACCCAACACCAACCCATATAAAATAAGTTCTCAACTTATTTTATTAACACAACAAGTGTTTTGAAATTCAAGTGTTTGAATTTCAAAAACTTACATGTAACTCACCATATTAATTCCATAAGTTAAGTAAACTTAAGTTATCAACATTTAATAGGAGTTGAGAGGGGTTAGAGGATATGAAGGGGTGGGGTTCGTGTGGGCCCCACCACCCTCATAACCTCCCAAGGGAGGTTGGGTGGTTACCCAACTTCCATCAAGAACTAAACACTTAGAATAAAAATTGTAGAATAATAATAAATTAACTTCCACAATTTTTATCATCCACACCCGTGATAACGCAACTCCAGAACAGGAGTTCCTAAGAAATTACCGGCGCTGCAGTTCCATTGGTGCCCTCAGAATTTGATTCTGGGCACCGGTTCAAAAGTTAGAAATTCCCGCTCATTCGTTCACTGAACGTACCCAAGCTAAACTTAGGATAGAAATTACGGGCACTCCGGGCCTCGGAATCAAGTGCCGTCTGAAACCGTGTTCTTGTAAAATTACAAAGAAAATTAAGAAAAAATTTCCCTTGAATTTTACGGGTCTTTACAAGGGTTCCTACCTGAAGGGTAGGTACAGATGGCCTCCTCTGCACTCCACGTCCATCCGTCTGCTCCGTGTACCATCACGCTGAGTGGTCCACCTCCGGGTACCGTCTAGTCCTGCTACTCTCTTCCTCAGTCAGTACTGTCCATCGTCTGTAACCAACACAATGTGGTGTGGGCATAACCCGTGAAGGGGTGAGTATAATGATACTTAGTAGGGACCCCGAGACCCTCAAGGTCTCACTAAATCCAACAAGGATAAACCGAAAAGTATGAAATAAACGGATAACCATTACTTAGGTATATGCCCATACATATACCTAAGTTATCTAGTAACCCATCTCAATCATGAGAAAAACAAAAAAGTCACTGACTCATCTCAAGCCAGGATTTTATTCTAAGGGTTAGTATCAAGTAACAACCCCAATCACACTGTCGGAACCTCGGCTGATGGCGTACTCCTCCTATATTGAGTAAAGTGGGCCTGCTGCGTTATAACGACCCATACTTTACATACATTGTTATTACTTCAGAATTGAAGCATAATTATTACAACATATAACAAAACCATGGTATGACTGTATAGGTATAGTGTCTTTAGAAACTGGGAAACATAAACAATTGGTTCATAAAGCATCTACATTGTCTCCCATTTATTTCACCATATCTAGAGTCCCTTTTGGAATATCCTACTTAATAACCTTCTTCTTGACCTGGGGAAAGAAAACATACCAAAGGGTGGGCTCAAATTCTCAGTAAGGGTAAACAAAGGAAATATCATATTCATAAGAACATAGCATTTTGAAAATCTTAACCTGTAAAAGATATCATAATATCATAACATGGGATAAATCATAGTAGTGAAATGTAATCCCAATAATCATAACATAAAAAATGAAACTTTGTGGCATACACACATAATCATAGATAATGATTTCTTAGTAGTCAAGACTCATTGCCAAGACTATCCTAGTGGACAAAGTCCATTTCTGAATCGAGTTCACTCCTCATTTCAGTCCTGTATCACTGAACCGAATTAACCTACCATTCCAACCATGTCTATCTCATGAGATATAAATCTTTACCCAATTAATTGGAGGGAGATATATGTCCCACCCATCTCATAATTAAACCATTCTTATGTGTGCCACAAAATCATAAATCATACATCATAGCATAACCCATGTAATAAAAATGGGATTCTTAAACATCGTGCCATCATAACATAATCCATATAAGATAAAATAACTTCATAAAAATAATTCCATCATAACATAATCAAATCAATATAAAAATAGGGATATAAATAGAACCCTATATTATCTTAGATAGAAAATAGTTTTGATAAAACACTTGAACTTCATTCTTGAGGAAAATATCCTTTCTACTTCAAAAACATTTTTCCTTTATTAACATGTCATAAAATTTTAAATGAAAAGAAGTTTACTAAAAATAAAATTGAAAACTTGTAAAGGAATATTCATGGAAATAATGTTCTAAAAATCCATTCAGGCCGTATAAGTTAAAAAAAACATTCTTCTTGTACTTTGGCTGGAAAAGTCAAAAAGTACCTCGTACTAAAAATGACAAAAGATTCCTTTCATATATTTTACTAAAAACCCAAAAATGGGTAAAATTGGATTTAAACAATTTTAGGTGGATGGAAATAATATTACATCTTGAGGAAACATGGATGTGGATGATAAATAGGTCCCAGTAGATAATTACGTATAAACAACCTCGGATAATGAAGAGATTGTGAAATAAACCCTTACCTTAGGTCCGATATACTTTATACTTGTCTGAACCTCCTGTATAATGATTTAAATTATGTCATTGACTTATTACAGAATCATATTCATTGTTATTAAATCATACATGGTCATATTCTTATCTCTTTATTAGTAATATTTGATTGCTACTTGTTATTCGGGTGTTCATTACTTTATGTTCTTATGCATGTCTTGTCGAATAAATTCTTATTATTATTTTTAGGTTATAGATACCTCATTTCCATAATGTTATTATTGTAACATATATCATATTTATTCATTCAATTTATTTATATAATCATTATTCAACGAAGATCATGTAGAATGAGTCGCATCACATCGTGGAGACGGTAGGCCGTACGTACGCACGAGCGATGATATCATTGCCATGATCATGGAATTGTATTGAAGTGTATGTATATTATTTAAGAATCAATATAACTTTAAAATAATCATATATAGTTATTCTTTACACCATTATACCCACCCAAGTAAGGTGGTGGTGGAAAACAGATTACACCACAGCGTGGAGACGGTATTCCGTACGTACGCACGCGCAGTGATTTCATTTTCCGTAGGATTGATAGAAGGTGAAATAGGGTTATTTCATATTTATAATAACATATCATAATATGAGTGATACTGATGTTATTACTTCATAATGAAACAACTAAAGAAGATTAAGTAGAAGAATAAATAAATTTGAAACAATCGGTAACAGACATTACCTCTTCTTTGAAGCGCCTCTTCTTAACCTCCTCTTAGGGCACTAAAGATGGTCTTTGAAGAATACCAGGACCTCTAGGATATTTCTAAGTAATTGGAGAGGTTAAATTGGTAGGGTTTGGTAGAGCTTGAAGTCTCAAAGTGGTGTGATGAGGAGAGGGAGGAGGTGCCCTTTTATAAGGGAGGAGAGGGGCACCTTAGGAAAAACTTAAAATATTATTTTATTATAAAGTCATATTTGGTTTTTAATAGCTCAAAATTGATTTATTTTGAAGATAAGGTGGGGATGGGTCTAAATAATCTCAACAAATAGATTTTAGACAAGTTTAGGTTACTATTTTAACCTTATCATTTAGATTTAACTATAAGTTAAATAATTTTACTTTTACAGTGTCTTCTTGTTTTCTTACACTATATGGTTAATAAACTTACTATAACAAGCCAAAATAACCCCAAGTTGTTCATTATTAATATATATAACTTTATCTAAGTCATTTGGCCAAACCTTATATTTTTAGGAATAAAATAACAATTAATAATATAATATTTGTTTTAAAAACTATTTTATGTCAATTTTGACACTATTAGGTAATTGATTTTTTTGGAAATCATAACATCATGATTAGTTAGAAAAAATTTAATTTAATCAATACTAACATGTCATATTAACCTAAAAAATTAGTTTAATTTATAAAAAGTCTCAAATTACATTTATTTGGGTATTTATAACATCAATTATGTTAATATTTCATTAATAAGGTAATTATTGGATCATCATTGTGTCATAAATAAATTAAATTATTTAATGTCTAAAAATTATAAATAAAATACCATTATGTAGGAAATTTTCTTATATTTATAATTAATTTTTATAGTCAAATTTATCTTATTTATAACCCTATATTAAAAATGTTTTAGTTATTAAACTTTGATTTTAACTATTTTAACCCTTCTTTAAATAAAATAATAATAAATGTCCTAATCTAATCCAAGTGGATATAAATGATCATATTTTACTCCTAAGGTTGTTTTTGGTCGAATTAAACTTATCCAATAGAATTAGGACATGTTTTAGGGTAATAATAATATCATTTTTACTGTTAATTACCCTATTTACTTTTAACCGTGGTAAAAAAAGTAAAAAGTTACTATTCATAAAAAATTATTTTTATCTTATTGAACCACATTTTACTCCTTGATATTAATTGTGTCTCTCGTATTTTCAAAATTATACTCACAGAAGCGGTAAAATTAATTTTGATGTAAATTTTCAGATTCTCCTAGGAGGTGGGTAAAAGACGGTGAAAAGTTCAATAAAATTTTTATATATCTAAAATTATTATAAAATGACTTCAATGAATTAAATTGAACTTATATAGGTATTAAGTATCAATTTTGACCTAAAATAAATTTAAATAAAATAAATAATTATTTAAATAAAAAGTCGGTTTTTAAATAGTAACCCAGTGTTTTCACTATTCATCAAAAATTGATAGTTTTCAGAAAAATACCAAAAATTCACCCTAGGATAATTTCGATCTTCCGAATCAAAAAATGAATTCCATTTTAAAAGATAAAATTTATAAAATTTCAAAAATTTGGAATTACTATTCATAACAGCTAGTTTATATAATATTTTAATAACATATCGTTGTTTAGTGAAACTCGGTATTACGTACAACATACGCTATCGAGGAAGGTTGCTCTTGTGTATAAAGCAAGCTAATACAGTGTTGTGTGTAGTGAAATATTACTTTATATAACATTGTACATAAAAACAAAATATTTCTCATAAAATCTCGGGTGTTACATTCTACCCCCCTTAAAATGAATTTCACCCTCAAAATTCATCACTTTGAAACAAAAAGATGAGGATACCTCTCCATCATCATATCCTCAAGTTCCCATGTAGCTTATTCTAATTGGTGGTTCCTCCATAAAACTTTCACCAAGCGAGTGGTCTTGTTTCGTAGGACTTTTTCACTACGATCCAGAATCTCTATCGGTTGTTCTTCATAAGAAAGATCTTGCTCCAGCAGTAACACTTCTGAGCTTAGTACATGTCATGGATCAGGTATGTACTTTATCAGGAGAGATACATGGAACACATCATGAACTTGAGAGAGATTCGGTGGAAGTTCCAATCGGTAAGCGGCATTCCCAACACGATCCAGTATTTCAAAAGGACCAATATACCTAGGGCTCAACTTGCCCTTCTTTCCAAATCTCATTACTCTCTTCCAAGGAGATATTCGTAAGAACACTTTATCACCCACTTCAAACTCTAGGTCTTTTCTTTGGTTATTGACATAACTTTTTTGTCGACTCTGAGATGCTCTTATATGTTGTTGAATAGATCTGACCTTTTCTACCATCTCATCAACAAGATCAGGTCCTAATAGCTTTCTTTCACCAACTTCATCCCAACAAGTTGGAGTCCTGCATTTCTTTCCATAGAGAGCTTTATAAGGAGCCATCTGAATACTGGAGTGAAATCTATTATTATAATAAAATTCCACCAAAGGTAGGTGTTGATCCCAAAAACCTTTGAAATCCATAGAGCAAGATCTTAACATATCTTCTAGAGTTCAAATTGTTCTCTCAGACTGACCGTCTGTCTGAGGATGATAAGCAGTGCTGAAACTCAACTCTGTATCTAGAGTATGCTGAAGACTTTGCCAAAACTTTGAGGTAAAGCTCAGATCCCGATCAGATATAATGGAAAGTGGTAATCCATGAAATCTTACCACTTCCTTCATATATATCCTGGCAAACTGATCAAGAGAGAAATATTCTCTAATAGAAATGAAGTGTGCTGACTTCATAAGACAATCAACTATGACCCAGATAAAATTATTGCCTTTGGATGTTTTAGGAATTCCAGTGACAAAGTCCATAGTGACGTTTTCCCATTTCCATTCTGGTATGGGTAATGGTTGTAACATCCCCTTAGACTTCTGTCTCTCAGCTTTAACTTGCTGAAAAACCAAGCATCGAGAGACATATTCAGCAACATCTCTTTTCATTCCATCCCACCAGAAGTACTCTTTCAGGTCCCTATACATCTTTGCGCTTCCAAGGTGAATAGAGAATGAATAACTATGAGCCTCATCCAGTAGCTCCTTCTTTAATTCTGGGATGGGAGGAACACAAACCCGATTCCTGAACCTTATTATCCCATCACAATCAAGGTTGAATTCAGGAACATTTCTCACCTTCTTTTGTAACTCTAAATCTTCTTTCTGTGCCTCTTTAATCTTCACATGTATAGATGGTTGAACATTCATTTGAGAAAGATAATATTTTTCCCCTTCCATTATAATTCCAAGATCCATCCTTTGTAAATCCATAAATATTGGATCTTTTGTGATCCTCATCATGGATAAGCTAGCATGGTCTTGTCGACTTAATGCATCTTCCACCTTGTTTTCTTTCCCAGGGTGGTAATGAATTGAGCAGTCGTAATCCTTAATCAGCTCCAACCATCTTCTTTGATGCATATTCAGCTCCTTTTGTGTGAAAATATACTTTAAACTTTTATGATTAGTATAAATATCACACCTTCCACCATAAATATAATGCCTCCAAATATTTCATGCAAAGATTACCGCAGCTAACTACAAATCATGAGTTAGGTAATTTTTCTCATGTATTTTCAATTTTCGTGAGGCATAAGTTATCACCATATCATTTTTCATGAGAATACACCCCAATCCCTTCTTGGATGCATCACTATAGATCACAAACCTTTATCCACTACAAGGCAGTGTGAGCATAGGTGCACTGAATAACCTTCTTTTTAACTCCTTGAAATTCTCTTCACACTCCTCCGTCCACACGAACTTAACTTTTTTTCGAGTCAACCTGGTGAGTGGATTAGATAATCGTGAAAAATCTTTCACAAAACGTCGATAATATCCAACCAAACCAAGAAAACTTCAGATCTTAGTTATTTTTGTTGGTCTCAACCATCTTTCAATAACCTCTGTTTTTACTGGATCCACAGATATCCCCTCTTTTGAGACTATGTGACCCAAAAATGAGACTTTTTGAAGCCAAAATTCACACTTGGTAAATTTGGCATAAAGCTTCTCCTTTCTCAGGGTCTTCAATAAAATTCTCAAGTGATCTTAATGTTCTTCCTTGCTCTTTTAATAGACAAGAATATTGTCTATAAAGACTACCAAAAACTGATCAAGATAGTCTCTAAAGACTCTATTCATCAGATCCATGAAGATACAAGGGGAATTAGTAAGACCAAATGGCATCACTATAAATTTATAGTGTCCATACCTTGTACAGAAATCCGTCTTTGGTATATCCTCCCTTTTAACCCTTAATTGATGATAACCTGAATGGAGATCAATCTTGGAAAATTATTGAGATCCACGTAGTTGGTCAAATAAGTCATCAATGCGTGGGAGAGGATATTTGTTCTTGATAGTGATCTTGTTAAGTTCTCGATAATCAATGCAGAGTCTCATTAATCCATCTTTCTTCTTAAAAAACAGAACAGCTGCTCCCCAATGTGATGCACTAGGGCGTATTAATCCCTTATCAATATTCTCTTGGAGTTGCTTCTTCAATTCCTGTAACTCAATTGGGTCTATTCTATAAGGTTTCTTTAAAATAGGTATAACACCCGATATGAGTTCAATTGAAAACTCAACTTCACGATTTGGTGGAAGACCTAGAAATTCCTCCAGAAAGACATCATCAAACTCCCGTACAATGGGCATATTCTTAATTGTGAGTTTCTAACCAACCATTTGAGATAAATAACCTTCATTTAGTGGAATCAAGACCCATAAGATGGAAGAAATTTCCACTGGAAGGTTATGTTCATCCTTGCATCGATAGACGATCATAGATTGATCTGGAATATGAAATGTGACTTCCCTTCTTTGGAAATTGATATGAGCTCTATATAAATAAATCCAATCCATGCCAAGAATCACATCAAATTCCACTATAGGAAGGATCACAATATTTGTAGGAAGCACTTTCCCACATACTTCAATCAGAGAATAATTATAAACTTTTGATGCGACTGTTGTGCCATTAGGGGTTGTCACAGATAACTCAACATCTAATTGTTGAGGTAATATGGTGATAACCTTAGAAAATTCTTCAGAAATAAAAGAGTGTGTGGATCCAAAATCAAATAAAACATTTTCTACTTTAGAGTGGATGGTAAGTGTACCTTTCACCACTTCGTTATCGTACTCCACATCGCTGATAGAAATTTCATGTGACTTTCCTTTGTCTTTAGCCTTAAGAGTTTGTTGACGTCGATCATCATCAACAACCCTTGGATTAGGGCATTGATTAGCATAATTCCCCATTTCCTTGCACTTTTAACATTGAAGTGTAGGAGGTTCACTCTGTGTAGCCTTTTATTTATTCGCATCACTAGACATCTTCTTTCCATCATTGCGGCATTCAAATGCCTGGTGACCTTATTTTCCACATTTGAAACATTTACTTGTCCCTTTAAGACAACTGCCTCCATGTTTCTTTCCACACTTTGAGCATAATGGAAAACTCATCTTCTTTCCAGTGTGCTCTTTATATTTTCCTTTGAATTCCATTTTCCTCTTCTTATCAAACGCATATGACTGATGGGTTACTCCAATCTCCATCTCAACCTTGAGAGCACATCGAATGATTTCCTCATAGCTATTGAAGTCCCTTATGGCTAACGCCCTTCGAAGACTTGGTTTTGCATTCCATCTCCCATAACGTTTGGTTGCTTAGGGGGAAATCATTTCATTTATCATTGCATTCAGCATTAACACGGTTCCTTCGGGTTCCATCCATTGACTAAAACCAATAAGCATAGTGTGAGAAACAATAATCATAATAGTAAAACCACATAATAAAGAATAAAATTTCACGCTTTAGGTCTTATAATAGGTTATTCATGGCCATTTCTAAAATACTAAGATTTTGTCCTATGCTTAGACATATCCTTAGGGTTCTTACTAAGGATTTCACATCCTAGTTTCCAAAGGTTGACTATACCCTTCCTCTAATACCAACTATAATGACCTATACTTTACATACATTGTTATTACTTCAGAATTTAAGCATAATTATTAAAACATATAACAAAACCATGGTAGGGCTGTATAGGTATAGTGTCTTTAGAAACTGGGGAACATAAACAACTGGTTCATAAAGAATCTACACTGTCTCCCATTTATTTCATCATATCTAGAGTCCCTTTTGGAATATCCTACTTAATAACATTCTTCCTGACCTGGGGAAAGAAAACATACAAAAGGGTGAGCTCAAATTCTCATTAAGGGTAAACAAAGGAAATATCATATTCATAAGAACATAGAATTTCAAAAATATTAACCTGCAAAAGAGATAATAATATCATAACATGGGATAAATCATAGTAGTGAAATGTAATCCCAATAATCATAACATAAAACATGAAACTTTGTGGCATACAAACATAATCATAGAGAGTCATTTCTTAGTATTCAAGACTCATTTCCAAGACTATCCTAGTGGACAAAGTCCATTTCTGAACTGAGTTCACTCCTCATTTCAGTCCTGTATCACTGAACCGAATTAACCTGTCGTTCCATCCATGTATATCTCATGAGATATAAATCTTTACCCAATTAATTGGAGGGAGATATAGGACCCACACATATCATAATTAAACCATTCTTATGTGTGCCACAAAATCATAAATCATACATCATAGCATAACCCATGTAATAAAAATGGGATTCTTAAACATTGTGCCGTCATAACATAATTCATATAAGATAAAAGGACTTCATAAAAATAATTCCATCATAACATAATCAAATCAATGTAAAAATAGGGATAGAAATAGAACCCTATATTATCTTAGATAGAAAATAATTTTGATAAAACACTTGAACTTCATTCTTGAGGAAAATATCATTTCTACTTCAAAAACATTTTTCCTTTCTTAACATGTCATAAAATTTTAAACAAAAAGAAGTTGATTAAAAATAAACTTGAAAACTTGTAAAGGAAGATTCATATAAATAATGTTCTAAAAATCTATTCAGGCCATATAAGTTAAAAAAACATTCTTCTCGTACTTTGGCCAGAAAAGTCAAAAAGTACCTCGTACTAAAAATGACAAAAGATTCCTTTCATATCTTTTACTAAAAACCCACCAATGGGTAAAATTGGATTTAAACAATTATAGGTGGATGTAAATAATATTAAATATTGAGGAAACATGTATGTGGATGATAAATAGGTCTTAGTAGATAATTACGTATAAACAACCTCAGATAATGAAGAGATTTTGAAATAAACCCTTACCTTAGGTCTGATATGCTTTGTACGTGTATGAAACTCATGTATAATGATTTAAATAATGTGATTGACTTATTAAAGAATCATATTCATTGTTATGATATCATACATGGTCATATTATTATCTCCTTATTAGTAATATTTGATTGCTACTTGTTGTTCGGGTGTTCATTGCTTTATGTTCTTATGCATGTCTTGTCGAATAAATTCTTATTCTTCTTTTTAGGTTATATATACCTCATTTAAAGAATTTTATTAGTGTAACATATATCATATTTATTCATTCAATTTATTTATATAATCCTTATTCAATGAAGATCATGTAGAACGAGTCGCATCACATCGTGGAGACGGTAGCCCGTACGTACGCACGAGCGATGATATCGTTCCCATGATCATGGAATTGTATTGAAGTGTATGTATACTATTTAAGAATCAATATAAATTTACAATAATCATATATATTTATTCTTTACACCATTATACCCATCCAATTAAGGTGGCGGTGGAAAACAGATTACACCACGACGTGGAGACGGTATTCCGTACGTACGCACGCGCGGTGATTTCATTTTCCGTAGGATGGATAGAAGGTGAAATATGGTTGTTTCATATTTATAATAACATATAAGCATATTAGTGATACTGATGTTATTACTTCATAATTAAACAACTAAATAATAGTAAGTATAAGAAGAAATAAATTTGAAACAATTGGTAACAGACATTACCTCTTCTTTGAAGCGCCTCTTTTTAACCTCCTCTTAGGGCACTAAAGATGGGATTTGAAGAAGACCAAGACCTGTAGGATATTTCTAGGGAAGTGGATAATAGAAATTGGTAGGGGTTTTCTGAGCTTTAAGGCTCAAAGTGGTGTGATGAGGAGAGGGAGGAGGTGCCCTTTTATAAGGGAGGAGAGGGGCACCTTAGGAAAAACTTAAAATATTATTTTATTATAAAGTCATATTCAGTTTTTAATAGATCAAAATTGATTTATTTCGAAGATAAGGTAAGTATGGGTCTAAATAATCTCAACCAATATATTTTAGACAAGTTTAGGTTACTATTTTAACCTTATAATTTAGATTTAACTGTAAGTTAAATAATTTTACTTTTACCATGTCTTCTTGTTTTCTTACACTATATGGTTAATAAACTTACTATAACAAGACAAAAAAACCCCAAGTTGTTCATTATCAATATATATAACCTTATCTAAGTCATTTGTTTGAGCCTTATATTTTTAGGAATAAAATAACAATTAATAATATAATATTTGTTTTAAAAACTATTTTATGTCAATTTTGACACTATTTGGTAATTGATTTTTGTGAAAATTATAACATGGTGATTAGTTCAAAAAAAATTAATTTAATCAATAATAACATGTCATATTAACCTAAAAAATTAGTTTAATTTATAAAAAGTCTCAAATTACATTTATTTGGGTATTTATGACATCAATTATGTTAATATTTCATTAATAAGGTAATTACTACATCATAATTGTTTCATAAATAAATTAAATTATTAAATATCTAAAAATTATAAATAAAATAATATTATGTAGGAAATATTTTTAGCTTTCTAATGAATATTTATAGTCAAATTTATCTTATTTATAACCCTATATTAAAAATGTTTTAGTTATTAAACTTTGATTTTAACTATTTTAACTCTTCTTTAAATAAAATAATAATAAATGTTCTAATCTAATACATGTGGACCTAAATGGTCATATTTTATTCCTAATGTTGTTTTTGGTAGAATTAAATTTATCCAATAGAATTAGGACATGTGTTAGGGTAATAATAATATCATTTTTACCCTTAATTACCCTATTTACTTTTAACCGTGGTAAAAAAAGTAAAAAGTTACTATTCACAAAAAATTATTTTTATCTTATTGAACCAAATTTTACTCCTTTATATTAACCATTTCTCTCGGATTTTCAAAATTATACTCACAGAAGCGGTAAAATTAAGTTTTATGTAAATTTTCAAATTCTCCTAGGAGGTGGGTAAAAGACGGTGAAAAGTTCAATAAAATTTTTATATATCTAAAATTATTATAAAATGAATCCAATGAATTACATTGAAATTACATAGGTATTAAGTATCAAATTTTACCTAAAATAAATTTAAATAAAATAAAATTATTAAAATAAAAAGTCGGTTTTTAAATAGTAACCTAGTGTTTTCACTATTCATCAAAAATTGAAAGTTTTTAGAAAAATACCAAAAATTTAACCTAGGCTAATTTCGATATTCCAAATCCAAAAATGAAGTCCATTTTGAAAGATAAAATTTATAAAATTTCAAAAATTGGGAATTACTATTCATAATGGCTAGTTTATATAATATTTTAATAACATATCATTGTTTAGTGAAACTCGGTATTGCGTACAACATACGCTACCGAGGAAGGTTGCTCTTGCATATAACGCAAGACAAGACAGTGTTGTGTGTAGTGAAAGATTCCTTTATATAACATTATACATAAAAACAAAATATTTCTCATAAATTCTCGGGTGTTACACGCGTCACATAGAGGTTCTTCCCACTGTCCTTGGACTGCTGTAGTACTCAACCTGTCGAGTACCATGGGTCTACTGTGCTCACACAGAGGTGCTCTCCACTATGGGTCTGCCGTGCTCACACAGAGGCGCTTTCCCTTGTAGCCTACTGAGATACTCCTCCTGTTGAGTACCGTGGGTCTACCGCATCACACAGAGGCGCTCCCCACCGTGGGTCTGCGACATCACACAGAGGCGCTTCCCACTGAGCTAGTTGAAACACTCCGAGTCGAAAGGTCAGTAGTCATCAGGTCTCATCCAACTTCTAGGTCTCTGTACTCTGCTCGCTCGTCTCTGGGAGGATCCGATCCATGAGTTATAGGTCAATCCTCCAACTGTCACGAAGTCCCAAGTAGAATTATCTCAAAGGTCTGCCTTGTCATAGGGGTCTCAACACAAAAGACGACGCATCAATCGGATTCCCGGTCTGTGTGTTATTGGCATTTTCGTTCCGAGAGCCAGGTTGGATTTTAGGTTCAAACCAACCCGACCTTACCCCGACTGTGTCTAAACCTCGAGTGAGGTATGCCAAAAGAACCATCTCGCTCTAAGCTTCCCGTTTCCGCAGGCGGTTCGTCGATCGGACACCCGTAGCCCAAGATATGGGAAAAAAGGTGTATTCAGATCAAATGGGTTCGGAATGGGGTCCGACCCGGTCCACGGGTCCGACCCAGCCTGAGGGGGTGGCCCGACCCGACGATCTACATGGCCCGGCTACTGGTGGCCCGCATGGCCCGGCTGGCCACGTGTGTGTGGGGGGGGGGGTCAGTGCCCCCCTGTATCCCTAAAATGGAACCAGCGCGTGGCACCAGTTCATTCACCACGGGACCCCCAGGGTCCCGCCTGGTGTGATCCCCACTGATGGCCAGCTATCCCTGTCCGTCTTCCATGGCTCGCCTAGCCGCGAATTTCCTTCCACCCGGCACAAAGGCACCGCACCCCTCCGTCTGACTGATTTGGCCCTCTTGGCCACGACCATTCTACCCGTGCGGCGTGACGGCGTGCGCCCCTTCGATGGTCGTTACGCCGCCTTGCTCCACCGCGGCCCTCCCTGGCCATGGCCCGATTCTCCGTACGGTGCGACGGTGCTGCATCCCTCTGGTGACCCGGCGGCCCTAGTGTTGCCGGTTTTATTCGTGGACGGCCCATCACCGACCGCTGTTGCTCCGTCTCCATCGTCAACAAATGAGGACAAACAAAGGGGGAGGGTCATGCCGTGTTTGTGCAGCCCGAGATCTCCATGTTATGGTGATAACATTTGGAGATTCTTAAACCAAGATTTGTTTGATGTAGAACAGAAATAAATCAATCTTAAATCCCCCTACCTCGTATCGATGATCATTGATGAAGTCACAGAAAGGCATGCGTCGATTCGTCAAAGTCGGAAAAGGAAGAGGGTATCCGTCGTTGGCGGATGAATGTTTGGAGGTGATGAATTTGAAGATGGCGTTCTTCGCGGTCAGCTCCTTCTCTTTTGACATGGTTGAAGTTCGTTCTTCGATGGTGAGTTCTTTCTCTCCCAAGCTCCCCCTTTCCCCAAGCTCCAACAAATGGATATGCCAACCAAAAATAATGGATTAAGATAATCCATTATTTAATTGGTGGCCCCAAAAATTCAAAATAATTCAAATGGGTTCAATTAATTAATTGATAGGGTTAAATTAATTAATTGAGGGGGGGTGGGGGTTGGCACATAAGGAGGGAAGTTCAAGGGTTCTCTCCCACATAAATGGGGGTTTCCAAGGGTTACAAGCCCAGGTGGTCCCCACCAAAGATATCCTCCTAAGGGAGGTTATGTGTGGGTGGGCCCCACCACCATAACCTCTCACGGGAGGTTATGGTGTGGTGGCCCCCACCTCTAAATACCTCTTGGAGGTTTTAACCACCAAATAAATAAAAATAATCTAACACTTTATTTTTATTTAACTTTATTAAAAACCCAAAAAATATAACTTCCATTCTTGAACAACTACCGTCGAGGTGAAAGACTTCTTAAGCGAATACCGACGCGGCAAGTTCAACAGTGGCCTTGGATTTCAATTTCGAGCACCGGTTCAAAAGTTATAAAATCTTTCTCTCACGTTTACTGAACGTACCCAAAAAAAAACATCAGAAATTGATTCCGGGCACACCAGGCCTCGTAATCAAGCACCGTAAATTTTCGCAGACTCATAAAAATCCCATGTATTTAAGAAAAAAAATTTCCATGGAATTTTCGGGTCTTTACATTCTCCCCACCTCAAGGATTTATCTCCCTATAAGCTACAACTCCAACTATGGGAACAATTGGGGGTACTGAGCACGCATCTGAGCCTCCCACTCCCATGTGCTCTCTTGGAGGTTCCCGTGATACCAGAAAACGTACACCAGAGATATCGACTGTCCACATAGGACCCGATCCTGTCGATCCTCAATCTCCACTGGAACCTCTGTGAAATTCACCCCATCGTTGACATCCATCTCTCCATGGTCGATGACGTGGGAAGGGTCGTTCACGTATCACCTCAGCTAAGATACGTGGAAGAAATCATGAACTTGATGCAACTGAGGTTAAAGATCTAAGTGGTAATCCACCTCACCTACTCTACTGAGAACCTGGAAAGGTCTGATGAATCTCTGAGATAACTTGATGCCTTGTCCAAATCTTCGTAGAACTCTTCGAGGTGATACCCATAGAAAGATGTGTTCGCCATCCTCAAACTCCAGAGGTCTCCACCTCCTGTCAGCATATGGCTTCTGTCTACTCTATGCAGTATTCATCCACTCCTGGATGATCTGCGCCTTCTCTGTGGTAGCGCGTACCATCTCTGGTCCCACTAGTGCTGACTCCCCTGGGTTTTTCCATCACAGTGGTGATCTGCAAGGTCGACCATACAAGGCCTCAAAAGGTGCCATACCGATGGTGGAGTGATAACTGTTGTTGTAGGAAAACTCTACCAACGGTAAGTGATCCTCCCAACTATGACCAAAGTTGAGGACATATTCTCGAAGAATGTCCTAGAGGGTCTAAATAGTCCGCTCGGTCTGACCATCCATCTGAGGATGGAAGGCGGTGCTCAAGCAAATCTGTGTCCCAAAAGCCTCCTACAACCCCTTGCATAGCCGGGAAGTAAACCGTGCATCACGGTTGGAGATAATAGAAGAAGTTACTCCATGAAAATGCACAATATTCTGTATATAGAGGCGTCCCAAGCTCTCAACTGATCCCTTATCTCTGATCAATAGGAAGTGGGCCGAATTGGTGAGTCGACCAAAAATCATCCTCCTGTATGTACGTGGAAGACCCGTCACGAAGTCCATGGATATCCCATACCACTTCCACTCTAGGACCTCTAAAGGATGAACCAAGCCTGCTAGTACCTGGTGCTCTGCCTTCACTTGCTGAAAAGTGAGGCACCACGAGACAGACTCCGCTACTGCCTTCTTCATACTTGGCCACCATTGCTATCGTCGAAGATCCTGGTACATCTTCGCCACTCCTAGATGTACCTCTAGAGGGGACGTGTGAAACTCCCTCAACAATTTCTCATGAAGTGACACTGACACCATAGTATGTCCTTTGTAGAGAATGACGTGCTCCCCACCTTCAGAAAATCCATCAGGTTCTTACCCTGTGGATATCTGAGCACGTCGCGTCTCACAATAAGTGTCCCCTTACTACGCCTTCCTGACTCGCTGAAGTAGTGGGGGAGTGACTGTAAGAGACTAAAGATAGGCTACTCCATCTCTATCCACAAAGGATATTTGTAAGGTAGCTATCTGCTCTGTCGCCTCTCCTATCAGCCGTATACCAGTCCTCCTATTGAGCACATCTACAACAACTTTCCCCATCCTAGGATTATAGACTATCTCGAAGTCATAGTCCTGGAGGAACTCAAGACATCGCCGCTGTCTCAGGTTCAGGTCCTTCTTAGAGAAGATATACCTGAGACTCTTGTGATCAGAGTACATGGTAAAATGTTCACCATCAGATAGTGTTTCCACATCTTCAAGGAGAAGACCACTGTTGCTAACTCTAGGTCATGGGTAGCGTAGTTCTGCTTATGCTGTCTCAGCTGTTGAGAACCATATGCGATCACTGCTCGCTCCTGCATCAGAACACACCCAAGTCCAGTCCCTGATGCACTGCAGTAAACTACGTACCCTACACCCTCCTCTAGAATCCTCAAGATGGGGGCACTAATCAGCCTCTACCTCAGCTCCTGAAAGCTCTGCTGGCACCTCTCCAACTATACGAAGGGTTTCCCATTCTTCGTCAAGCCTGATAGTGGTGATGCAACTCTGGAGAAGTCTGGAACGAATCTCCGATAGTATCCAGGAAAGCCCAGGAAACTCTGTACCTCCATCACACTCCTGGGTGGCTCCCAAGCAAGTATCACCTCAATCTTCACTAGATCCACTGCAACTCCGGCCTCTGAGATAACATGTCCCAAGAAGTGAACCTCTCGAATCCAAAACTGGCACTTTGAGAGCTTACCATAAAGATGGTGCTCTCGGAGTGTGTCAAGTACTACCTACAAATGGTAGGAATGCTCCTCCTCAGTAGTCGAGTAGATCATAATGCCATAGATAAATACCACGACAAAGTTATCAAGGTAAGGCTGGAAAATACTATTCATGAGACACATGAACACTGCTGGAGCATTGGTTATGCCGAAGGGCATAACCAAGAACTCGTAGTGGATGTAATGACACCTGAAGGCCATCTTCTACACATCCTCATCTTGAACTCTGAGATGGTGATATCCTGATTTGAGGTCCATCTTCAAGAACCACCGTGCTCCCTTGAGCTGATCAAAGAGTTCATCAATCCTTGGGAGTGGGTACTTGTTCTTCAAGGTCACCTGGTTCAGGCGACGGTAGTCGAAACAAAGCCTCAATCTCCCATCCACCTTCTTGGCGAACAGAATCGGGGCTGCCCAGAGAGAAACATTGGGCTGGATGAATCCCTTTCCCTGCAAGTCCTCTAGCTATACCCGTAGATCACGAAGCTCCGCGGGAGCCATCAGATACGCTGGATAGATATCGATGCTGTCCTAGGGTACAAGTCTATATAGAATTCCACCTCTCTACAAGGAGGTAGTCCTGAAACATCTTCGGGGAAAACATCCGCGCACTGGTCCACCACTATAGGATGAGTCAAACTCTCCATATCTACTGTTCTGAGGGTAAGGAAAGACAACTAGTGAGTGATCAGCTGCACCCTCCTCCGAGTAAATCCTTCCTGTACTGAAAATGTTCCCTTCTCACCGGTGAAGGTGAACATGGTCCCATCCGTGCGGACACACCACACTTTTCACCTAATACATTCGATCTGAGCATGGAATGTAGATAAACAGTCCATACCCAAGATGATTTTATAAGGCCTCAACACTTCTATGAGGAGATCCCAACCGAAGCTCTCACCTCCTAGAGTAATCTCACACTGTCAGTACCAGTGTGTAATCATTGAGTCTGCTCCCGTAGGAGTCTCTATCCGTAAGGATCGAGCCAACGAATCCGTCGGAATCTCTGAGCTACCAATAAGGGCAGTGGTAATGAAAGAATGAATGACCCCTGTGTCTATAAGAACTGCATCTAAGGTGGAGTAGACACAGATCATACCTTGAATCATCTCCGAAGCACCATGGTCATATGCCTCAGCTTCCTGAAGATGAGTTCTCCCCTGCCCACCTGCTCCCTGCGGTCGGGGTGGACCTCCTAGTGGTGGTGGAAGTAGCACCTATTAACGTCGTACACCGCCAACTGATCGACCAGTTCCTCTTCCACGTCCACATACGCCCTGCGGATCGCCTTAATCGAATCTCTACCTCTACCTGGGAGGTTCCTCAACTGTCTGCTGATCATCTGAACGGCGGGTCGGACAATCACGATCCATGTGACCCTGCCCACCACACGAGTAACACTGCCTGCTCCTGGCAGGTAAGTCACTGCCCCGGGTTCCCCGTACAACAGATCATGAGTCCTGTGGTCATCCACCTGTGGGTATGGTCCTCTTGGACCTCTGGGTCATCTGTTTACTGCCAGCTGCAGAAGACTCCGGTGCATGTCGACTAGTAGTGGGTCTCACTGTTGGTGACTGCTCAGTAAGGAAACTCTCCACTAGGAGGGATCTCTCTAACACCCCCGCCAGTGTTGGGATGCTAAGGGAGATCATTGATGCCCTGATATCTCACCTGAGCCCCTGCTCAATGGTCTGTGCCCTGAAGAATGGGTCCCCTACCATATCTGTGAAGTAGCGTGAGAGGTCGGTGAACCTCACTGAGTACTGAGCTATAGTCATGCTACCCTTCTGTAGATGTAGTAGCTCCTGTATCCATACTGCTCGTAGGGTTGCTAAAACAAACTCCCCCCAGAACAGGATCTCGAAGTCTGCCCAGAGAAGCGCTGCCTCGTCATGCACCTGGAGCATCAGGCTCCACCATCTGCCTACTGCTGCCTGAAGGAGGCTGGCAACAAGGATCAACATGAAGTCTTCTGGTGTCCCTACTATCCTGAAGACTCTCACCACAACCTCCATCCAATCCTCAGATGCCTGTAGGTCCATATCTCCCCAGAACCTGGGTGGCCTCTAGCGCTGGAACTCAAGAAATGGGATCAAGCGGCGTGCATCATCTACTATTGAGGCTGGTGGAATTGGTGGACAAATGGGAAGTGGTACCGTTGGTGCCTCTACTGGTAAAGGGACCTGCACTGAGGCCTTGTCGCTCGATGGGCTGTCAGAACGTACAAATATCAGGGCTCTGTAGAGAGGCATCCTGAAAGAAACAGTTGCGACATGGTCAAATATTATACCTGGTGAGGTGACCTGGTTGAGTTGACTTAAGAAAAATTTTAAAGACACGCATGCAATCAGTGTTTTTGTGCACTAAGTCAGAAATCAGTAGTCAAAGTCCTAGTGTATGGATACGTTGGCTGCCCGCACCAACCCTGGACTCCCTAAACTGAAAACCACACATAGTACCCTTAACACTATTGCTTCATAGAAAAGAATGATCAGAGTCCTAAGTTCTGTGGTAGAACCGACTCCTCTGATACCAATTTGTCACGAACCGTCCCCCAGGGCCCGTATCGTGACTACCCCAAGCCTGCCTTCCATAGACCATGGGCTGGCGACTAGCACCAAAGGCGTAAATTCCTAAACTGGGAAGGAATTGCCTTTATAACTGTAGAAAAACACATTAGAGTACCCAACTGGAAGCAAAACACTAAGTAAAAACTGTATACAAAGGAAGTGCTGGAAAGTAAAAGGGTCCGAAAATATAAGCCCAATAGAAAAGTACAAGTACAACTAAAAGAAAGTACAACCGAAGAAAAGTAAAGAAGCTACTGGGTCGTCCTCCAGGGTTCCTACCTGAAGGGTAGGTACAGATGGCCTCCTCAGCACTCCACGTCCGTCTGTCTGCTCCATGTACCGTCACACTGAGTGGTCCACCTCCGGGTACCATCCAGTCTTGCTACTCTCTGCCTCAGTCAGCACTATCCGTCGTCTACAACCAACACAACGTGGTGCGGGCATAGCCCGTGCAGGGGTGAGTATAACGATACTCAGTAGGGACCCTGAGACCCTCAAGGTCTCACTAAATACAACAAGGATAAACCACAAAGTATGAAATCAACGGATAACCATTACTTAGGTATATGCTCATACATATACCTAAGTTATCTAGTAACCCATCTCAATCACGAGGAAAACACAAAAGTCATTGACTCAGCTCAAACCAGGATTTTATTCTAAGGGGTAGTATTAAGTAACAACCCCAGTCATACTGTCGGAACCTCAGCTGATGGCGTACTCCTCCTCTATCGAGTACAGTGAACATACTGCATCACACAGAGGTGCTTCCCACTATCCTTGGACTGCTGTAGTACTCCTCCTGTCGAGTACCGTGGGTCTGCTGTGCTCACACAGTGGCGCTCCCCACTGTGGGTCTGCCACGCTCACACAGATGCGCTCCCCCTTGTAGTCTGATGAGGTACTCCTCCTGTTGAGTACTATGGGCCTTCTGTGTCACACAGATGCGCTCCCCACTGTGGGTCTGCTGCGTCACACATAGGTTCTTCCCGCTGGGCTAGTCGAAACACTCTGAGTCAAAAGGCCAACAATCATCAGGTCTCAACCAGCTACTAGGTCTCCGTACTCCGTTCACTCATCTCTGGGAGGATCCACTCCATGAGTTATAGGTCGATCCTCCAACTATCACGAATTCCCAAGTAGAAGTGTCTCAAAGGTCCGCCTCGTCATAGGGGTCTCAACGCAACAGACGGCGCGTCAATCAGATGCCCGGTTTGTGAGTTACTGGCATTTCCGTTCCAGGGGCCCGGTTGGATTTTAGGTTCAAACCAACCCAACCGTACCCCAATTGTGTCTAAACCTCAAGTGGGGTATGCCAAAAGAACCATCTCTCTCTAAGATTCCTATCGCCGTAGACGGTTCTTCGATCAGACACTCGTAACCCAAGATATGGGTAAAAGGTATATTCAGATCAAATGGGTTCGGACTGGGGTCCGACTCGGTCTGTGGGTTCGACCCGGTCCACGGGTCCGACCTAGCCCGAGGGGGCAACCCAGCCCTAGGGGGAGGCCCAGACTGAGGGGGATGCCTTGCCCGAGGACGGCTCGGCCCGGCAGCCCGCGTGGCTCGGCTGCTGGCGGCCTGCGTGGCCCGGCTGGCCACTTGGGGGGTGGGGGGGGGGGTCAGCGCCCCCCTGTATCCCTAAAACAGAACTAGCACGTGGCGCCAGTTCGTTCGCAGTGGGACCCCCAGGGTCCCACCTGGTGCACTCCCCACCGACGACTGGCATAGTCGGCCATCCCTGTCTGTCCTCCACGGCCCGCCTGACCGCGACTTTCCTTCCACACGGCGCAACGACGCCGCGCCCCTCCATCCAGCCGTCGCGACCCTCTTGGATGAGGCCATTCTAACCACACAGTGCGACGACACTGCGCCCCTCCGATGGCCTTCAGGTTGCCTTGCTTCACTGTGGCCCATGCTAGCCGCAGCCCGATTCTCCACACGGCGCGACGACACCACGCCCCTCCGGCGACCCAGCGACCCTAGCGCCATCAGTTTCCTTCATGGACAGCCCGTCACCAGCTGCTGTTGCTCTACCTCCGTCGTCAAAAAACGAGGACTAACAAAGGGGGAGGGTCGGGCCGTGTTCGTAAAGCCCGAGATCTCCACATTATGGTGATAACATTTGGCGATTCCTAAACCAAGATTTGTTTGATGTAAAATGGAAATAAATCAATCTTAAATCCCCCTACCTCGTATCGATGATCATTGAAGAAGTGGCGGAAAGGCAGACGTCGATTCATCAAAGTCAGAAAAGGAAGAGGGTATCCGTCGTTGGCGGATGAGCATTCGGAGGTGACGAAGTCGAAGACTACGTTCTTCGTAGTCGACTCCTTCTCTTTTGACACGGTTGAAGTTCGTTCTTTGATGGCGAGTTCTTTCTCTCCCAAGCTCCCCCTTTCCCCAAGCTCCAACAAATGGATATGCCAACAAAAAATAATGGATTAAGATAATCCATTATTTAATTGGAGGCCCCAAAAATTCAAAATAATTCAAATGGGTTCAATTAATTAATTGATAGGGTTAAATTAATTAATTGAGGGGGGTGGCACTTAAGGAGGGTAGTTCAAGGGTTATCTCCCACATAAATGGGGAGTTCCAAGGGTTCCAAGCTCGGGTGATCCCCACCAAAGATATCCTCCCAAGGGAGGTTATGTGTGGGTGGGAACCACCACCATAACCTCTCATGGGAGGTTATGGTATGGTGGCCTCCACCTCTAACCACCTCTTGGAGGTTTTAACCACCAAATAAATAAAAATAATCTAGAACTTTATTTTTATTTAACTTTATTAAAAATCCAAAAAAAAATTCCACAGAATTTCGGGGTCTTTACACTCACCATTTTTCTCCCTGCATCTCACGCACAATTTCAATCAACCTGTTAAACTGTTCCATAATTTTCACGGTGCCTCCATTTTCTTTCCACCATCCATCCACCAAAGCATATTCTTCTCACCACATCAACGCACCAGCATCCACAAAAACACCAGCAACAACACATCAAAAACTCCCTGCCTCTGTTACGCACCAACATCCACAAAAACACTAGCAACGCAGAAACAACACATCAAAAACTCCCTGCCTCTGTTACACACCACACCCGCACAACAACAATCACAAAACCAACCAGTTACATAGAAATTCACAGAACAACAACTCATTCTACAACAACTCAAATCAGATATTTGAAGAAAATATAACCCAAAAACAAATCACAACAATCAATTTAAAACTAAATTAGTAGTGATTCAACACTAAGAACCCGAGCTACGCCTCACCTTCCACCGTCCGACCCTCCCTTCCACACCGCAACCCTCTCCGTCTACTTAGAACTCGCCAACACTATCACGACCGAGCTCCGCCCCGAACCAGCCACCGCTGGAACCCACAACTAGAGCTCTCACAGCCACATTCCCTATTCACCTGTGAACCACCCAAACCCGACAAACCCTAGACGACCCACATCTCTGCCTCGAACCTCGCCTTTTCCCTCGAGCCAAGATGCTTCCCAGCCACCGCTGAGACCCCCTGTCCTTCTCTCCTTCGCCAGACCCACCCCCCAATTCCACTTTTATTTTCTTTTTCTTTTTATTAAAATATTATATATAATAAAATTTATAACATATGTAATAATATTAACATACATATATATAATATAACTAATATAACTTTTATTATAATCATAATATATTATATATGTAATAATTAATTTAACCAATTTATAGTAAAATAATTTACTTTTTAAATTTATTTATTTTGTTTATTCTGTTTTACATAATTATTTAATTATTTTTTATACATGTATATAATATCAATATAAATATATATATACCTAAAAATACTACTAATAATAATTATAAGTATAGGTATATATTTATATATATATATTGATGTAATTTGTTTATTCTTTCTCACTCACATGAGTTTTTTGTATTTTCCATTATTTTTGTACAGGGAGATCGTGCGGGCGGGGGAATCTTTTTCAGTTACAACTGCGCACGCGCAATCATCATTTAGTTAGGATCAACTGCTCCAGTGACCAGTGCCGGAGACATGGAACTGTGAAATCTCCACGTGGAGGTTGGGGAACACTTCAGATGAGATTCCAGAGACTTCGGTTACTGGGTGATTAGAATTCATCACAGGCAGGAGATAAAGAGAATATTACAGGAAGATTTGATATTCATTCCAGGAATTCATCCAGGGAGAGGGAGAGTGGAGCGGGGGCATTCCAGAACTTCATTCTAGGGAGAAATCATCCATTATTTCATCGTGATCAACCCTTGATCCATCTCATCACCGAAACAGAGGCATACAAATACTGAGTAGGAGATCAGCATCGAAGTGGTTTCTAAAGAGAGTAGCAATATCACGGGAGATGTTTCTTAATTCATTATTTGTTTCTATTTGTTTTACTATTTTAATGTGTAGTTAAATAGATTAGTGGAATTGGGTTGTAGAGAACTGACCATCCATCTATCCGTCATGTTTTGTTAGTTTGATTTCTCAGTGCGATTTCATTGCTTAGTTTTCTCTTCTGTTTATTTTGAGTATCAGTTCACATTACCTAGCGACCGACAGGTTTGGTAGTGAATCATTGAACTTTAGATCATTGACTGAAGTACCGAGAATTGGAAAAGGTCAATGCATCTCTTATCCAATTTAAGTAGATTTATCCAAGGGTCAAGATCGAAAGATCAAGAATCAAGGAAGTTAATCGAACTGTGTTGATCCACTGAAGTGAGAACTCAGTGGATTAGTACCATTTTTCTATGCACTGAGTAATTGAATTAAACCAAGAAGTAGTAGAGAATATCTTTTTAATCAGTTCAAAGCAGCCTGAGGACCCTAAAATCATCATTACTGTTTGTTCTCTGTTCAAGCCCTACATTTCACCATTTCACCTTCATTTTCACGCCCACTCTCAGTGTTTGTTTCATTGTTTGCGTTTATTTTTGTTATTATTTTATTTTATTTTATTTTGTTTTAGTTTTTAATTTGGTATATCACAATGTAAGTCCTTCTCTATGGTTTGACACCCTTCTGACCACAGTACTAGTAGTTTTTAGGGTTTATAAATTATAAATTTTCACGTACTCAACGACTGTGCGGCCAAATTTTAGCCATCGTTTCTGGGGAAGGCACGTGCAACCAAGTTAAAGAAAAAAACAAAGATAATTAAATAGGACACAAAAAAATACAAAACTTAAAAATGTACAAAAAAAATCTCAAGAAAAGATTGTTGTTGAAACTGTATGAACACTAGAGCTTCTAAGTCAGAACTTGAAACTCCTATTCAAGAAATCAACAAGCACTATTATGCACTTAAAAAACAAAAGAAACTTGAAATGGAGAATTTGGATAACATTTCTGGAAATAAAAATGTCAATGGTCCATGACCCTTAGTTCCTTCCCCTAAGAAACCTAAGCTTAGGGAGTTTAAAATTCCTGTTGTGTCAAACAATCCATACTGTATCAAATTTTCCACTAGGTCTAGGAGCTATGAGATCAAACAGTCTTATCTTTCTCAACTGACATCATTTAATGGTCTTCCAGTAGAGGACTCCTTAGAGTTTATCAGATATTTTTATGGTTTTGTCCAGCAGTTGCCTCTGCGAGATCTTAGTGAGGAGGAGTTGAGGTTGAGGTTGTTTCCATTATGTATAAAGAGGAGGGCTAGGACTTGGTTTCAAAATTTAGATGAGGAAATATTTGAAACCTGGGAAGAGGTGGGAAATGCCTTTGTATCTAAATTCTATTCCAGGAACACCACTATTAAGGTTAGGAATAAGATCACTAGCTTTGTCCAGGATGAGGGAGAACTCTTTCACGAAGCATGGGATAGGTTCAGAGGTCTTATTAGACAGAGCCCCAACCATTAATTATCTCCCCATCTGCTCATTGAGACTTTTTATAAATCCCTCACACCCTACAATCAGAACTTAGTTGATCAATCTTTTGGAGGTGATTTCTATGATTCCACTGCTAATGAGCTGAAACAATTGTTTGATAAATTGGCTCAAAAATCTTAGCACGAGTTCACTAGGAAGAGATTCATCCATAGGACTGATACAAATCCTCAAGATGTTGTTGTTTATGATAGGGTCCTTAGGGAGTAGTTCTATCACTATGGGATGTCTGGTCACACTCAGAGATATTGTCCAAACTTTGATCTCCCTATTTCATGTGATGAGAGTGCTCAGTTTGTCGATTACAGGGCTAGGAATCAAGGTGTCCATACTCAACTCTCAAATCCATACGAATATAGATATCATGGTCATCCCAATCAATAATGGATTGAGAAAGGGGTCACCAAGCTGCTCACTGCCCTAACTTTCCACCCACAACCCAAACAAATTTTCCAGAATCAATATGAGGCTGAATCTTCTAATTCTCAAGGGGAGTTAAAGGGGATGCTGAAACAAGTGTTGAGTGAGATCAGCTCATTTAAAAAGGAAAAAAATTCTAAGATTAATAATTTAGAACTTTAAATGAGTCAAATGGCTAAGAATCAAACTGGTAAGGAAAAGAGCAAGCTACCCGACACTTCAACTCCCAATCTAAGAGAAAATGAAATGAAAGTAACAACTAGGGTAGGGCTTAAACTTAATGAACCAGTTAAGGAACCACCTAGTAAAGAGGAAAACAATGTTCAAGCTAAAATTGAAAACGAAAATCTGGAAAATCCCAATTCTGGAAATCTGGAAATAGAGTTCCAAACTGAAAAAATTGTGCAAACCACACCTGAGAAAGCTAAGGAACCAAAGAAAATGAAGTGGGAATTGATTAAGGAAGCAAAGAAGAAAGTGGGGTCTGAGGAGAAGGTGAATAACCTACCTGTTCTAAAACATTACACCCCTCCAATTCCCTTCCCTGAAAGAGTGAAGCAAAGTGATGAACCCGATTACCTGAGATTTTTAAAACTGATTCAAAGCTTCACCATCAACATGCCTTTCTTAGAAGCCTTGGATAAAATCCCTTCATATGTTTCATTCACAAAAAATTTTTTGAATAAAAATAATGATTGGAATAAGTTGGATAAAATTGATCTCAGTGAGAAGTGTAGTTCAATTGTCCAAAAAAATATTCCTCCCAAATTAAAGGACCCTGGTGGCTTTATCATTCAGTGATAAATAGGAGGAAGTGGAAAACTGAATTGTCTGTGTGACTTAGGAGCAAGTATTAATCTTATTCCTTTATCCTTATTTAAAAATCTGGGTATTCGGGATATACAACCAACTTCTATTTTTCTTCAGCTTGCTAATAGGTCACTCACACACCCTTTTGGGAGAGTAGATGACCTATTATTAAGTGTAGGAAAACTCACACTACCCACTGATTTTTTGATCCTTGATATGGAATGTGATGAAAAGGTTCCAATCATCTTAGGCAGACCCTTCCTTGCTACTGGTGGAGCCATCATTAATGTCTCCAAAGGTAAACTCACCCTCCAAGCAATAGGTGATGTGGAGGAAATTTTGGTGTTTGAAAGGCCCCGTCATGAGGTTAGTTGTGATGTGATAGATGTTACTAAAAATCAATGTTACAAAATTGAGGTTAGAGATGAGTATGGGTCTTTCCCACTTGAGGTCACAGAGTTAATAATTACCTAACCCATTGAAATTTTTTCCTTGGATACTTCTCTTTCCTCACACCCTCCTGTTGATGAGAAAATTCTTTCTTTGGAACCCATTATCAAGAGTGAATCACAACTTTGTCCTACAATATCTCAACCTGTTTATAAAAGTTTCCCTTGTGAAGTTGACTGTCTAAGAGTTCCTGAAGCTGGAGAAAGGTCTGGGTTGAGTCCTGCAGAAAATCTTAATGATTTCTATTATTAACAAGTGCATTTACTTGATATCATCTTACCTGCCTAGTTTGATGTTGTGAGTGATGATTTCAAACTTGAAATCGAAAGATTCACACACTACTGGAAATGTGGTTTTTACCCACGGTTCTTTACCAATGGTTTTTTAAACCATTGGGAAAGGCAACCCCTTCCCCAACGATTTTTAAAAACCATTGGTAAATATTTTCCCCAAATACAATCAGGCAGCTGCTCTCCCCCAGTCGCGACAGAACCCTAAAATCAATCCGGCGCTTGGCTCCTCTCTCGAACTCCCCCATCCGAACAGGTGAAAATACATCTGAATCATCTCAAATTAGGTATTTTATTCTTTATACACATATTCTACCTTGTTTTTATTGTTATTGATCTAATATTTTAGTTTTAAGTTTTGATTTTGATGTTATTTCACCCTGAAAAATAGGAAAATGAATGAATATTTTGTTAATTAATTAGTTTCCCATGGAATATCATTTGTGTTATAATGTCTATGAAAATTAAAGGGGTAATGTAATAGAAGACTTTGAATAAATTGTGGAAGTTTGGGTATGTTGCTTCTATGAGAGGTTTTTTGTTGTGTTTCATTGTATGTTGTAGGCTGTTGTATGGTGATTGAGGTGACCAGTTGGGCTTTGTGATATGTGTAGTTGTAATGTGATGGTTAGTGGGAATGGATGTGACATGTGAAGTTGCGTGATAGTGATGATGTGTGGTGGTGTTGTGCTGTGTGGAGGTGTTGTGTGATGAGGTTGTGGTGTATGATGTGGTGAGGTGGTTTTGGTTGTGCGGTGGTTTGTGATGTGCAATATTTTTGTTGTGATATGTGGTTGTTTTGGTGATATGGTTGACCGATGTAACATGGAAACAATGGTTATTGTGAGATGGTGAGTTGTTGTGTGGTGGTTTTATTAGTTTCCTGGTTATCTATGGAATAAATTATGCTGTTAAAACAAAAAAACAAGATAGAAAATAAATAATATGGAATAGAAATGGATGTTTGGTAAATGGATTTAATTAATTTAACATTAAATGAATGGAAAATGTAAGTGTGAATGAAGTGGCTTATAAATGAAAGTGGGAAATGCTATGTGTCTTGTGTGGTGGTGGTGTGGTGTGTTGCATATAGTGGTGAAAGTGGTTGTGATGGTTTATGTGTTGTATGGTAGTAGTGAAGTGTGTGATTATGTAGTTAATGTGAATCCATAGGTTGGGTATTTTGTGCTATCTATATATCATGTATTTTATGTTATTTCTACACATTCCCAACCAGAGTTGGATAAACTTACCAATGATAAGAGGTTTTGAGTTATGGGTATTTTTTCTAATATCTAGGATAGTGGTTATATGGTTGGATAGATACCATGTATTCCCTACTCTTCCTTCATAAGTGATTAACCATGTGTTTTTAGGAAAGATGCTATGTGATTGTCCATGTGTCTTCAGGTGAGATGTACTATGATTTCCCTAGTGTTTTCAGGTGAGGTGCGATGTGATAAGGCTATAATAAGATGTGGCATGTGGTTGGGGTCATGTAGGGTAGGAGGATGGAACAAGGTTGATGTTATTCATGTTTATGATACCCTACTAATATGGTAATGGGATGAGGCATGCTGTGATGTGATAACACATTAAGTTCTTGTTGGTTTTATATTTTTTCAATAACGCATTAGTATGTTTTTTTCACATGCGTAGTTGATACCTTGATTATTTTATTCCTTTATCGTTTACTTAAATGTATTTTCTATTAAAGTACAATCCTATTGAATTGTTTATGACAAAATGACTTATATAAATTCTTTTTACAGAATGGAAATAAGTTGGATGTATGAAACCGATCGGATCTCAAGCGATTTTCAAAACAATTTTGAGAGCTTTATAGATTTTTCATTTCACAATGCTTCAGATAGTGGTCGCATACACTTCCCATGTTCCAATTTTGTTGGTAGACCTTGTTTGAGCCATGAAGAAGTCATTTACCACATAACCAAAAATTATTTTCAAGAAAACTACTTTGTGTGTTATCACAATGGGGAGAAAATGAAATCTCAAATTATTGATGATCAAAATGAAAAGACCGGAATGGAGAATTTGTTAGATGATCAGTTTACATTTATTCATCATCATGAAAATGAAAGGATTTCGACTCAAGAAGACTTCTATATGAGGACAACTGATGCATCTAGTGAAAATGATGATATTGATAGGGTGAAAAAATTGAATGATGCTTCCACGACTCTAGTATATCGACACTGCGATAAAATGAAAAAGTTGGAATTTTTAATCCGATTGTTTCATGGGAAAACTATGTATGAGATTTCTAATACATAAATCAATTAAATTATTACCCTCTTGAAGGATTTACTTCCAGATGATGCAGATATTCCCTCAAACCACTATATGGCATGGAAGTTAGTTGAGGAACTTGGATTTTCAAGAAATAAAATTCATGCTTGCCTGAAAGATTGCAGTTTATTCTGGGAGGAAACTGCTGAACAAAATGATTGTATAAAATGTGGAACATCCCACTGGAAGTCAAAATCCGATGGAACACCATCCCGCGTTCCAAAAAAAGTAATGTGGCACTTTCCATTGATCCCCATACTACAGAATATTTTTATGTCTGATGAAATATCAATAAAAATGAGATGGAATGATACTGAGAGAAAGAAGACTAACGATGAGTTGGTTCATCCTGCATATGGATTTGCATGGTAAAGGTTTGATGCTCGATATCCTGATTTTTCAGCTGATGTACATAATGTGAGACTGGGTCTTTCATGCAACAGTTTTAATCCATTTGGGCAGATGCTTACTTTGCACAGCACATGGCCAGTTTTTATACACATTTATAATCTTCCCCCATGGTTGTGTATGCAAAAACCTTTCACTTTCATGAGTATACTCATATATGGTCCTTCTTATCCCGGCATTGATATTGATGTATATATGAAACCTTTAATAAAAGAGTTGAAACTTCTTTGGGATGTGGGTGTGCGCACATACGATGCATGTTCGAAAGACATATTTCAGATGCGTGTTGCGCTTATGTGGATGATCAATGATTTTTCGACTTATGCAATGATGTCTGGATGGAGCACAAAGGGAAAACTTTCATGTTCAGTTTGTATGAAGAATACACGATCCAGAAGACTGAAACATCGCTGTAGTTTCAGTTTTATGGGATATCGACGATTCTTGCCAAAGGATCATCCATATAGAATGAATCGTCAAAGATTTGATAATACCATAGAGACCGATGATCCACCTCAGCATATGTCTAGAACTGACATGATTACTGAATTGAAAGATTTCAGTTTTTCATTCGGGAAGGGTCAAATGAAATCTGGAAAGAGAAAGAATATTTCCACTGAAACCTGTTACAATTGGAGGAAGAGGAGTATCTTTTTTGATTTGCCTTATTGGTCAACCAATTTGTTACGACATTTCTTAGACGTAATGAATATTGAAAAGAATATATGTGAAATGTTGCTTTTGGTTCTTCTAAATGTCAAGGGGAAGACAAAAGATGATTTACGATCTCGGCGTGACTTGGTGGATTGGGGCATCAGACCAGAATTACATCATGTGTGTATCTGTGAAAATAAATGGAAACTTCTATGTGCTTCTTATGTGATGACACCTACGGAAAAAAACAATTTCTGGAAGTTGCCATTTGTTTAGAGATCTTTGTGCTAAGAAGTTGTCCAAGTCTTTCTTGCAAAAAATGTTGACAGATTCCCCATTAATTTTGTGTGAGTTAGAGAAAATATTTCCTCCATCATTTTTCACATGCATGCTACATCTGACTGTCCATATTCCCACTGAAATACTTCTCAGAGGACCTGTTTCTTTTTGTTGGATGTATCCAACTGAAAGAAATATGTTCACATTAAAGTCTTATATCCGAAACAAAAATCATCCCAAAGGTTCTATCATGAATGGTTACTTGGATAAAGAATGTATGGATTTCTGCTCGATGTATTTTTATGATCTTACTATAAGATTGAACAAACCAATGAGAAATGAAGAAGAACATTATGAGAAAATTGAACCTAGTTTTCCATCACATCCTCAAACTGGAGGAATTCCTGGATCATATACATTGAAGACATTAAGCCATAAAGAGCGGAAGATGGAACATCGCACAGTTTTGTTCAACTGTGATTTGTTCGATGACTATATCAGGTAACTAAATTGATTATGTATATTTTACATATATATCTGTTAAACTATTCATATTTTTTTATCTATAGGAAACATAAAATAATGATAAATAGGAAGCATCATTCTTTATCTTTGAGGAGAGATACTTTGCATATCAAAGAGTTTTCTGCTTGGTTAAAATTGAAGGTAAAAATATTACTGTTTAAAATAATTATATCAATATTTAATTAAGTTTAATAGTTATTTATATTGTAGGTATTGAGTTTGTCTGCTGACTATGTCTCTGAGGAAATAAGAGCTTTGGCTTTTGGTCCTAATACCGTGGTTCGTGACTGTAAATCAATTGTTATCAATGGGTACAAATTTATTATCACTGAACGAGAAAAGAACATGAGAACACAACATGATGGTGTTATGGTTACTTCCACAACAGATTGTTATGCCAGTGCATCAGATAGTAGACCGCAATTTGAAAATTTGGGTTATTATGGAGTTGTTGAGAAAATAATAATATTGGATTATTACTCTCATGGACGAGTCACAATGATGAAATGCCATTGGTTTGTTTCGATGACGAGACATGACACATTTATTGATGATTGTGGATTTAGAGTAATTAATATGACTCACACTCTTGATACCGAAGAACCATATGTGTTGGCATCAATGGCTAAACAAGTTTTTTATGTCAAATACCAACTTCAACCTGAATTTGGTGTCATAGTTGAAGTAATTCCAAGACATATTTTTGATGATGGTGATAATGGAATTGACACTGTCCCTAGTGCCATTAGAACAAATCCATTTATTTCTTTTGATGACTCCAATAGCTCAATTGTCAGAGTTAATTGTGAACCTAAAGTTGTGGTTGAAAATATATAGAATCATTCATCCATGTTCTCAATTATTTTGGTTTACCTCGAGTTGGGTTATTAAGGTTGGTAATATTCAAATTGATTTAGTATTGATCACAAATATGTTTTAGCTGACTTGAATATTATGTGAATTTTCAATGTTTATTGGTTGCGGTTTTATTTGAATTTCATTTTCTAATTTGGAATTGAACTGTATTCAAACCTAGTCAAACAATATTTCTAAATTGGTGAACATTACAACTTGTATGATTTATTAAATCCATTCAATCTCTTCTAAAACAATTGATGGATAAATTACCAATGAATCCTCTATTCCCTCATATATTTAGTTTTTTGGGTTAAACATTAGTTTCATTTTTCCAATTAATTACATATTTGTTTTCAAAAGTAGGAAATGCAGCCAATTGAAGAGAGACGAAGGAAAAAAATGATGGAGAACAATAGTCGAATGACGGAGTTGGGAATTCCATCATTAGTACCTGTAGTGAGTTATTTATTTCAAATTGATATATTTAAAGAATATATAATGTCATGTGATTAATTTTTTTGTAAACATTTTTGTAAGATCCACCTATACGTCGACAGTTATTTGACGAGGAGCCTAGTACTGGTCCTAGTACTCAGGCCGGTGGTATGAGGAGGGTTCGTACCAGAGGTGGATGAGCAGTTGCGCGTACCCGACTAGACCCCTCCCCTCCCACTGACATGTCATCATTCCCAAATTCTAATCCCGGTGTGTCGTTAGGGACACACAAAATATTTAGGCCTCCCATGTTTTCACTACCTTCTGCATCTTCTGGCCCATCATTTTCACATCCCATGATGATTCCCACTCCCCAGTCAGAATCCAGTCAGACAGCTATCGCATATTCTTTTCCTTCTACTTATGTCTCTCCAAGATTCTATATTCCATCGTCTTCGACTCCTATTTCACCACGGGGTGTTCCATCAGTTTCTATGGATCCAATGGTGCTCAACGATTAGACCGACACATGTATATTTATATAACCCTAACAAATTTTTATAGCAATATTTATTTTTATTATAACATGTTTTGATAAAATATTTGTTTTTCTTTCATGATAGATACATCTACTAATTGGAGGCGTGGGTGGGGGCGTACATGCATGTGTTCGGTGTGGAACCACCGCACACAGGTTATGGTGGATTATAATGAAGACAACCAAATGGTTGAGAAAACAGGGTAGCAATGTCGGAGTTTTTTGGCGACACTTGCCAAATACTCCGACATCATTCCCGTCAGCCCGCTATCGTGGAGACATTTTCCACATGAGGTCAAAGATAGAGATTGGGAAGAGATATGGGTAAAAAAATCTATTCTATTTAATTCTATGAATTAATTTTGTATTTATATGTATTAATATTTTGATGTCAGCTTCGATTTAATTTTTCCGATGGTGAGGGTGCATGATCGAAACATCTAAAGGATTTAGGCAAGCTTTAGAGAGCCTATAAGCATGAGTTGTATATTGGCTAGGTTGATAGAGTTGGAACTGAGTTAGAGGCGGTACCAGTGGTGGATGATTGTCCTATAGAGCAGTATCGTCAGATGATTACTCATTGGACGAGTACCCAGTTTAAGGTATTAATTACATTTGAGGTATTTAAATAATAACTTTCATGTTTTGAATTAATACTATCTGTTTCATTTTCAAATTTTATTTAGTAATAATCTGGAAAAAATAAAAAGAACATTGATGCAAAAAAATACCTCCACACACTGGGACGCACTACAATGCCTGATCATAAGAGGAAGCAGGTATGAAAATTGTTTATAAGTTTTCTTTATGACTTACACTTTCTTTTGTTTCCTCAATTATTTAATAGTTTGCTAAAGTTTTCATATAACTTTAGTTTTCAATTTCATTGTAGAGGAAAATACAAAATATTGAAGGAAGTGTGCCTCGAGCAAAATTGTTTTGCTCGAGTAGATGGAAAAAGGATGGAAGTTCCGTCAACAAAGCGACTCAGCAGCAGATTGTAAGTTTTGATCTGTTTAATTTATATTTTAATATATATTTTTTAACTTAATGATATATTTATATTTGTAACAGGTTGCTTTAGAGGCCCTAGATTCCCAAGAACCAGACAATTTTGGGCCAACAAATCACTTACATCAGGTGTTGGGAGAGAAGTATCCTGGAAGAGTACGCTGCTGACCTAGGATAGCCCCGACGAGGTATTGGCCCTCCTCAGGTACAAGCTGTAGTGCCATCAAGCTGTAACAAGTTAGGGCAAAGGCAGAACAAGCTGATAAAAGGGCCATAGAGATGGCAGAACAGTCTGCTAGGGCAAACAGTGCGTTTATGAAATTTATTGAAGTTCTACGTCCAAGACTTCCAGAAGAGGCCAACCCAGCTTTTGATGAATATATGTCGTCGATACGTTATATATATGGTGCACCCGGTGGTAGTTCTAGTGGTGTTCAGGATGATGTCTAGCTTGACGATGATGATGGCGAGGAGTCTGATGCGGAAGAGGAGGGAGAGGAGGAGGGTGAGGCAGGTGACGAGGGCGAAGAGGAGGGCGGGGGCGAGGAGGAGGGTGCTGAGGAGGGAAAGGATGATGATGGGGACGAGGATGAGGGTGACGATGATGGTGATGATGGTGATAGTGATATGGGACCAATTGATCCATTATATTTTTGACTAATATTACTGAGATTTGATATTTAATCTATTCTAGTTGTTGGTTTTATCTAGACTTGTAGTATAGTATTGGATTTGAGTTTTTTTTATATATTATATGTTTTTATGGATGTTGTTGTCTTTTAGTGGTTGTGTGTTTGGGAACCCCCTCCTTCCTGGACCCTGGAAAACCCCCCACCATCCTCCTTGGACCCCGAACAGCCCCCCACCCTCCTCCTTGGACCCTGGACAGCCCCCCAGACAGCCCCCTAGACAGCCCCCCGGACAACCCCCACCCTCCTCCTTGGACCCCGGAAAACCCCCCGAACACCCCCCGAACAACCCCCCGCACAGCCCCCCACCCCCTCCTTGGTCCCCGGACAGCCCCCGGACACCCACCAGACAGCCCCCCGGATAGCCCCCCTGGACATCCCCCCCCTCCTTGATTTAATTTACTACTATAAAATCTATAATATATATTTTATTTATTTTCATCATGAAAATCAATGTAAATCACATTTACACATCTAATCAATATCATAGATTCTTGGTATGTTATAAAAGGGATGTATTCATTGGGCATGACATTGTCAGCTCTGAAATGTTTCATAGCATGATAAACTAAAATCTATTCCATACTAAGAATCATATAAAAATATTCTATATGAATTTCCAGAAGATTTTAAGTAAATACCATTCCACTAATAGACACATGAGGATTCTCATAAATCATGTTTACCTTAATATTTCCACAAGGATTTTTAGTAAAAGTTTTATCTTCTATTAATTTTCTGATATTCTCATTTTAAATGTAATTTTTTCATAAATAAATTAATTTAAAGACCCATAGTCAAATATTGTATTTGAATAATGTGAATAAACAACTAACATACCACTCTAACTGTGTCTCTTTTCTTTAAAATGGACAGGATTATAAGTGAAAAGAACAACTGGCATACAAAAAACCAACCAAACGCATTTTGAATCTATTGATAATTTATCACAATGATCCATGGGTCATATGTGACATGTATGAGCCAACCTGGGCTCAATCCGAGGCACGGTGTGGCTGGGATCACTCTAAGTGGCTCCCCTTTGTTTAAAATAGACAACATTTTAAGAACATACGGAAAACCGACCAAAAAAATTCAGTTTCTATTGAAACTTTAGGAGAAAGATCCATGGGTCATATGTGACGTGTATGAATCAACCCCTCCTCAATCGGAGACACGGTGTGTCCGGTACCACTCAAAGTGTCTGTCTTTTGTTTCAAAAGAACATCATTTTAAGTGAAAAACATCAACTGGCATACGAAAAACCAATCAAACGCATTCAGATTGTGTCGATAATTTAGCACAACAATCCATGGGTCATATGTGAGGTGTACGAGTCAACCCCGCCTCAATCTGAGGCACAGTGTGACCGAAACCATTCACAGTGTCTCTCTTTTGTTTAAAATGGACAGGATTATAAGTGAAAAGAACAACTGACATACGAAAAACTGACCAAACGCATTCATATTCTGTTAATAATTTATCACAATGATCTATGGGTCATATGTGACGTGTACAAGATAACCCCACCTTAATCTGAGGCACGGTGTGGTCGGGATCACTCTAAATGTCTCTCTTTTGTTAAAATTGACAACATTTTAAGTACATATGGAAAGCCGACCAAACGCATTCGGTTTCTGTTGAAAATTTAGGAGAACGATCCATGGGTCATATGTGACGTGTAAGAATCAACCCCGTCTCAATATGATATGTGGTGTGGCTGGAAGCACTCCAAGTGTCTGTCTTTTGTTTCAAAAGGACATCATTTTAAGTGAAAAACATCAACTGGCATATGGAAAACCGACCAAATGCATTTGGATTGTGTTGATAATTTAGGAAAATGATTCATGGGTCATTTGAGACATTTACGAGTCAAATATGTCTAAATCCGAGATGTGGTGTGGCCGACACCACTCTAACTGTGTCTCTTTTGTTTAAAATGGACATGATTATAAGTGAAAAGAACAACTGGAATACGGAAAACCAACAAAATGCATTCATAATCTATTGATAATTTATCAAAATGATCCATGGGTCATATGTGACATGTAAGAGTCAACAACGCCTTAATCTGAGGCCCGATGTGGTCGGGATCACTCTAAGTGTCTCTCTTTTGTTTAAAATGGACAACATTTTAAGTACATATGGAAAACTGACCAAACGGATTTTTATTGTGTTGATACTTTAGAACAACAATTCATGGGTCATATGTGACGTGTACGAGCCAACTCGGGCTCAATCCCAGTCGCAGTGTGGCCGGGATCAGTCTAAGTGTCTCTCTTTTGTTTAAAATGGACAACATTTTAAGTACATACGGAAAAACGACCAAACACATTCAGTTTCTGTTGAAACTTTAGAAGAATGATCCATGGGTCATATGTGACGTGTATGAATCAACCTTGCCTCAATCTGAGACTTGGTGTGGCTAGCACCACTCAAAGTGTCTGTCTTTTGTTTCAAAAGGACATCATTTTAAGTGAAAAACATCAACTGGCATACGGAAAACTGACCAAACACATTCAGATTATGTTGATACTTTAGACCAAAGATCCATGGGTCATATGTGACGTGTACGAGTCAATCCCGTCTCAATAAGAGATGCGGTGTGGCCAAAACCACTCTAACTGTGTCTCTTTTGATTAAAATGGATAGGATTATAAGTGAAAAGAACAATTGGCATACAGAAAACAGACCAAACACATTCAAAATGTGTTAATGATTTAGGAAAATGATTCATGGGTAAAATGTGACGTGTACGAGTCAACCTCGCCTTAATCCGAGGCACAATGTGTCCGGGATCACTCTAAGTGGATCTCTGTTGTTTAAAATGGACATCATTTTAAGTACATATGGAAAATTGACCAAACGCATTTGGTTTCCATTGAAACTTTTGTAGAACGATCCATGGGTCATATGTGATGTGTACGAATCAACCATGCCTCAATCCGAGACATGGTGTGACTGACACCACTCAAAGTGTCTGTCTTTTGTTTCAGAAGGACATCATTTTAAGTGAAAAACATCAATTGGCATACGGAAAACCAACCAAATGCATTTTTATTGTGTCGATACTTTATCCCAACGATCCACGGGTCATATGTGACATGTACGAGTCAAACCTGCCTCAATATGAGACACGGTGTGGCCGACGCCACTCTAACTGTGTCTCTTTTGTTTAAAATGGACAAGATTATAAGTGAAATGAACAACTGACATACGGAAAACCGACCAAACGCAGTTTAAATGTGTTGATGCTTTAGGAAAAAGATCCATGGATCATACGTGACATTTATAAGTCAACACCGCCTTAATCTGAGGCACGGTGTGGTCGGGATTACTCTAAGTGGCTCTCTTTTGTTTAAAATGGACAACATTTTAAGTACATACAGAAAGCCGACCAAACGCATTTGGTTTACATTGAAAATTTAGGAGAACGATCCATGGGTCATATGTGACGTGTAAGAATCAACCCCACCTAAATCTGAGATGCAGTGTGTCTGGAACCACTCAAAGTGTCTCTCTTTTGTTTAAAATTGACTTCATTTTAAGTGAAAACAACAACTAGCATACGGAAAACCAACCAAACGGATTCTGATTGTGTCGATACTATAGAAAAACGATCCATGGGTCATATTTGATGTGTACGAGTCAACCCCACCTCAATCCGAGATGCGGTGTGGCCGGCACCATTCATAGTGTCTCTTTTTGTTTAAAATGGACATCATTTTAAGTGAAAACAACAACTGACATACGAAAAACTGACCAAATGAATTCGAAATGTGTTGATGCTTTAGGACAACGATCTATGGGTAATATGTAACGTGTACAAGTCAACCCCGCCTTAATCAGAGGAACGGTGTCTCCGAGATCACTCTAAGTGGCTCTCTTTTGTTTAAAATGGACAACATTTTAAGTACATATGGAAAACTGACCAAATGGATTCTGATTGTGTTGATACTTTAGCACAACGATCCATGAATCATATGTGACGTGTAAAAATCAACCCCTCCTCAATCTGAGACGTGGTGTGGCCGGAACCACTCAAAGTGTCTGTCTTTTGTTTTAAAAGGACATCATTTTAAGTGAAAAACATCAAATGACATACGGAAAACCGATCAAATGATTTTGGAATATGTTGATACTTTAGGAAAATGATCTATGGGTCATTTGTGACTTGTACGAGTTAACCTCATCTCAATCCGAGTCACGGTGTGGCCGGTATCACTCCAGGTGTATGTATTTTGTTTAAAATGGACATCATTTTAGGTAAAAATATATGGTATAAAAAAAACCGATCAAATTATGAATTGAATTACGGATTCCACATATAATTTTCATGTAAATTTTAAATTGAATTCTAAATGAATTATGTATGTTTATAATTACGTTATGAATTCTAATTTAATTATGGATGTGTATAGTTCCAGGATGCATTATATGTTAAATGTGTATGAATTTGTTCTCTATATGTATGTGTTAGTTGGTTATTGCAGGTACAATAATTGTATATGTATGTATTAGTTTATTACAGGTACAATAATTGGATTGAAAATGAGAGGGAATGCACAAAATGAGGCCTAGGCTATGCCAACGGTTTCAAACCGTTGGCATAGCATCTCTGATTCTTTTTTTTACCAACGGTTCAATGAACCATTGGTAAAAAACCTTTCGCAACGATTTAGAAATTGTTGGGAAAGAGGAGTGTCCTTGGGATTTCCCAACGGTTAAATCCAAACCGTTGGGAAAAGCTTTCCCAACGGTTTGGCACAACCGTTGGGATATGTTAATTTTTCCCCACCCTATCCCAACAGTTCATTGTAAACCGTTGGGAAAAGCTTTCCCAACGGCTTACTTCCCCACAGTTTGTAGAACCATTGGTATAACATATACCAATGGTTCTGCATCCTTTCCCAATAGTTCAGAACTATTGGGAAAGACTGTATTTCCAGTAGTGACGCCATTTGAGTCCTATGTGGACATTGAGAACAATTTGTTAAATGATGAATTTGATTACTTCTTCTGGGAGATTTCTGAGTTGTTAGAGTTGCGATATGTTTTGGGACTTGCTAAGGGATTTGTCGATGTGTCATTTTCTATTTTTGGGTTTGAGAAAAACTCTAAGTGTGGTGGAAGCTCTGGAAGTATTCTTGATCATATCGGTGATTTTCATGGGCAACTATTGAACTTTTTAAGCGCTAATGAACTGATTTTTAGAGACCCAGTTGAGCTGGAAAACATGAATCCTCTTAGTGATCTGGATGAATTTTGGAGAATTTTGATTGGTGTTGAAGATGAAAATGTCTCGAGTAGTCCTTCTCTTGATTCCTTAGACAATTGTGAAGTCCACACCATTGAAAAATATTTCCCATTGAATGATCATGGTTAGAAATATTTAGGGGACTAAAGTATATCTAGGGACTTTAAACCTAGTGCTGCATGGGAGGAAACCCATGGTTTACCTTGTTTTCTGCTTTAAATTTTTAGTTTGAATAAATGCTTATTGCTTAGTTGTTTGTCTCTCTATTTGGTGAAAAATAATGCCTGCACTTTTTTTATCATATGATGCAAGTGGTCTGGTGGTCCTCGTTTTATAAGAGAATCATGTTTCAGTGGTAGCCTCATTTGGAACATTCATAGTGGAAGGAGGCTGCTGTCAGAGAACACTGGATACCACTCCAAAACTCATGCTCTATGTTTCATTTTACATAAGTTTTAAATTCTTAAACACTAATGTTGAATTGTTTTATCTTGTAGGTACTTAAACTGCACATCTAGAGTTCATGCACAAGGTGAATAAAGAGAGGAATTAAAAAATGAATTAAGAAGCTACAAATTCAGGGGAGTAGTGTTTTTATGCTTCCATTTGTTTTAATCTCCACATTTTTATTTCATGCTATACCCACTACTTTCAATTTCATTATTCTTCTTCTTCATATCAATGATAATCATGCTACTATTTGAAGTATATTGAGTAATCTGTTGTCTGCTCTTAAAAATTCAAAGCATGAACTTTTCAAAAGGAAATACACTTGTTTGCTGGTGATGGTTGGTGGGGTTGGGTTCTTATCTTTTTGTTTGTTTGTCTTTTTATTTTCTTTCACTTTTTCTGTGGTAAATAAAAATTTGAACCACATTGCTACCCCTCCATATCTTTTTTTCAGCTGAAATGTCAATCTGTTTTGAACATAAACTATCTCCCACCTTGAGAGTCAACATTGGGAACAATTTTGGTTTTTAAGTGTGGAGGAGAGGGGTCATTCTAGTGTCATGTCAAATTCCCCCTTCTTGAACTTGAAGTTTGTGTTTGTTTTAAAAAATGGTCAATTTGTTTTTTCAAAATTCTCAGAATTCCTAAAAAAAAATCAATTTCTTTCATCACATGATGGTCATTAGAGGTTAAATGGTATTTCAATTATGTCTTATTAGTGGATAACTACTCACTAGATGTTGAGAGTGGCACTTATTCAGAAACTGTTAAGCATGAATGATTGCTGAGTGAAATTGTTCACTGTCTCTATGAACTTTTTTTAGGAACTGAGAATGGGAGTGTGACAGGATGGGTTTTGTGGGATGATGATCATGACTTAGAGTAACTATAAATTCTCACTGGAACCTATGGGACTCACACTTTTTGAAAAATAATAATATTCAATAACTTTAGGAAGTCAACTCAAATGTTTATTAAGTAAGTCCTTTGTAACTGGAGTAAAATGGGAAAATGGGACCCCATAGTGAGTATCTGAGACAAGGTGCATTGGGTGCATTTATGTGAATAAATAAAGCCATTTCAATCTTAATAAGTGCTATGCATAGTGCTCTGCACATGGAATATGGATGGGAAAAATTAAAATAAAGTGACCTTGTCAAAACCGAACTCATTAAGGTGATGGGAATTTTGAACCGAGATGATCAAGGGAGAAATTGACTTGGTTAAAATTCATTTGAGTTGAATCAGTAAAGTGAAAAAATTAATGGACTTTAAGTTTTGGAACTTGGGAGAAGGTGAGAATGGAAGGTTCCCTTGGTTAAGTTTTTAGTTCCACTTCATCTAACCTGTCAACACTCCTTGAATCAAAACTTAAATTGAAAATTGAAGTAGGACAATTAATGAGTACATATAGAAGGCATGACATATTTGACAGTGTATGAATTTGTAATGCTCGTGACATCCAGTGGGTTTTTGAAGATAGATGGGACACTATTTTTAAACACCTTTGAAAAGTTTGACCCAATGTTTGGTAGTGTTCCTATGGGTATTAAAGTTTAATCATTCTCTTTTTTTGAACTGAAACTCACAAATCATTTTTCTATTTTAGAGTCAAAGGCATGTACTTGTTTGAGGACAAACAAAGTTTTAAGTGTGGGGGAGTTTGATGTGGCAGTGTTTTCACACTCATTGACACATCCTTTTTGTATTTTTATAGAATTTTTTATACCAAAATGTCGTTTTTTATTTAGTACATGATAATTGTTGTGATTTTGTACTTTACTGTGTAAAATAATCAATTTTAGTTTAAATCATGTGTTTTTAATATTCATTATTGTCTTTTTAAATAATTATTAAATTAAATTAGTCCTGATAATTTGACTTTTGTTTATTTATTCTATTATTTTTACAAAATTTTCATTCCAGTTAGTTTATTAATTCATTAATTAAATTAATTAATTCTTTATTCTTTAAATTTCAAATAAATAACTCATTTTTGTTTTTAGTCTTTTAATAATTAAATTAGTTTTAACATTTTAATTTTATTCAATTAATAATTTTATTCTTTAATTTAATGAGTTATTTAGTTAATTAACTCTTTAATTAAATGGTTAATTAATTTAAGTTAGTGACTTTAAATGTTTTAATTTGATTAATTTGTTTATAATTTTTAATACAAATAAATTCATTCTTTTAAATAAATCATAATTTATTTAACTTTGTTTTATTTATTTATTTTTTAATTCCATTCTATTTAATTTAATTTATTAATTGATTAATCTATTTTTAGTTTTATTAAATTATTAATCTATTTAATTTTTTGTTGTGTTTATTTTGGGTATTCCGGTAGCACCCATTCACGGTGCCACCGTTTTCACTCCTTGCTGTCTCACCACTTCAAACTCATGGTGCCACTGTAACCCCAACCACCATTTCATTCCTTCACGGTGGCATGTCTCACCACTCCATTTTTTCACCTGCCATCCTTCTCCACGGTGTCACTGTGTCGGCTTCATCCTGTCTCACTCATGTGCGCTTTTTGTATTTTCCATTATTTTTGTATAGAGAGATCGTGCAGACACTCATCATTCAATTAGGAGAAACTTCTCCAGTGAGGAGCAACTTCTCCAGTGACCAGTGCGGGAGACATGGAATTGTGAAAGCTCCACGTGGAGGTTGGAGAACACTTCAGATGAGATTCTAGAGACTTCAGTTACCGGGTGATTAGCATTCATCACGGGCAGGAGATAAATATGAGATTACAGGGAGATTCGATATTCATTTTGGGAATTTATCCAGGGAGAGGGAGAGCAGAGTGGGGGCATTCTAGAACTTCATTACAGGGGGAAATCATCCATTATTTCATCGTGATCAACCCTCAATCCATCTCATCACCAAAATAGAGGCAGACATACACTGAGCAGGAGATCAACATTGAAGCAATTTCTGGAGAGAGGAGCAATCTCGCAGGAGATGTTTCTTAATTCATTATCTGTTTCTTTTTGTTTTACTATTTTAATGTGTAGTTAAATAGATTTGGGGAATTAGGATATAGAGAACTGATCATCCATCTATCCGTCATATTTTGTTAGTTTGATTGCTCAGTGTGATTTCATTGATCAGTTTTCTCTTCTATTTATTTTGAGTATCATTTCACATTACCCAGCGACTGACAGGTGTAGTAGTGAATCATTTAATTTTAGATCATTGACCGAAGTACTGATAATTGGAAAAGGTCAATGCATCTCTTCTCCAATTTAAGCAGATTTATCCAAGGGTCAAGATCGAAAGATCGAGACTCAAGGAAGATAATCGAGCTGTGTTGATCCACTAAATTGGAAACTCAGTGGATTAGAACCATTTTTCTATGCACTGAGTAGTTGAATTAAACCAAGAAGAAGTGGAGAATATCTTTCTAATCAGTTCAAAGCAGCCCGAGGACCCTGAAATCATCATTACTGTTTGTTCTCTGTTCAAGCCATACATTTCACCATTTCACCTTCGTTTTCACACCCACTCTCCGTGTTTGTTTCATTGTTTGTGTTTAGTTTTTGTTATTATTTTATTTTATTTTTTGTTGTTTTAGTTTTTAATATGGTCTAGCATAACGTAATTCCTTATCTATGGTTCGACACCCTTCTTACCACAGTACTAGTAGTTTGTAGGGTTTATAAATTTTAAATTTTCACGTACTCAACGACTGCATGACCAAATACCCTAAAGTGTCTTGAGAAGAATCTAAGTGTCTTGGGAAACATCCTAAGACTTATGTATCTAGATCCTAATCTAGAAATGAGGAACCTAGGCTACCACCATTGAACCTGTCATGTCCTGATAGTCCTGCAGAACTAATCAGTATTTTTCATGATTAGGGGCTCAAAAAAAAAACCTCGGGTTCTTCCACTATGTTTGGGAACCATGAAAACATCCCAGAAACTCACTTGTTATGACTGGGTCCTTACCCTAGTTAGTACACTCTACCCCAAGGATTTCACTTATATGGATCCCTACTAGCCTCCTAGGACTTCACATGACATGTCAACAATATAGGTGAGAAACCAATAAAACAATAATTCATTCCATAAATACAATCTCAAGTAATTGAAAGTAAAACTCACCACGCCTCCTACACCCTCTTAAGAAATGACCCCTTTTACATCCTTTCATAATCGTTATACAACATGATATAATAATATATAACATTCCCAAGAGAGGTATAATCCACAATAAGAATAATCCACCACGGGAATAATAAATTCATGGGGATATATTGAGGGTCTCACACATTTATAAAAAAACTTACCCTAAAGTGCCAACCAGGATTTTACAAAAGTGCTCGGGAAGGCAATCCATTTTCACACCATTTGAAAACCACATTTAAAATTTCCTTTGAAAATCAATTATTAAACTACACTTGAAAGACCATTTAGAAACCCAACCAATTCTAGAAATCACTTTTTAAAACAAAAACCTACTTCTTTAGAAATAAATTGCTTCTAATAGCCCTTCCATAAAACATCAATTCTATTTTTGAAATATTTAAGGCCATTATGAGGCATAATGGTCTCAAAACCATTGAAATAATGAAGGTAAAATCCATTCCTTTTATAAAAAAATCCTTTAAAACATCACACACCCCTTGTTAAATGAAACTAGAATCAAAATCAATTTTAGAATATTTACATGCATTTAAGAAAGTAAATTAGGCATTGTGATGAACAATTGGAATGTGACCAAGTTCATTACAAGGGTTTAAAACATTTAAAAGACATTTAAAAACCAAAAAGGGTGTGCCTTATACATTTAATTCAATAAGGATACATTTCAAACCACTAAAACCATATTAAAATATCCAATCATGCAATTTAAAAAACACTTAGCATGAAACATGTCCATACCAAGTTGAAAATCCTTTTAAAAAACCATTTTAAGCCTACTAAAACCATACAATATGATTTTAATTTTATAAGAATGAATTTAAAAACATAAAAGAAATTTATAACATGCATTACAAGGGAATTTCAAAGAAAAAATTACCTCATTCAAGCATAAATCAACCAAAACTCATTGTCTTTGATGGAGATTGCACAACCAAGCCAAGGAACATCCTCTACTACCCTATATGGCCTAAATCCCCATCATCATAACCAACTAGAACCCTAATCCTAAACCGAACAATGGTTAGGTTCTATGTATGAAAGTAAAATAGATATAGGTCAAGGGGAGAGGAGAGGAGAATAAAATAGGAAGAAATTCCATAGATCCAGCTTTAAATCAATAAGAAGGATCTTTAAAATCCAAGGAGGGAGAGGGGATGAACTCCCCATGAATTCCCCATCGTTAAAATGAGTAAGGAGGAGGAAAGGGAGATCCAAAGATAAAAATCATGAGGGGTAAAGAAATTAATTTCAAAATTTTAATGTAATATGGGTAGGTAGTATAGTTTAACAAATTGTATGCCTATCGTGCAGATGGTACGACCTAAGCAAGTCAACTTAACATGGTTTGAAAACCATGCATTAACCATAAGAAACTACTCTTTTAAAATTGAAAATCCTACATCACACTTATCTTAGCGTTTTTGTGCACTAAGTCAGAAATCAGTAGTCAGAGTCCTAGTATATGGATACATTGGCTGCCTGCACCAACTCTGGACTCCCTAAACTGAAAACCACCCATAGTACCCTTAACACTATTGCTTCATAGAAAAGAATGATCAGAGTCCTAAGTTATGTGGTAGAACTGAATCCTCTGATAGAAATTTGTCACGACCCATCCCCCGGGGCCCGTATCGTGACCACCCCAAGCTTGCCTTCCATAGACCATGGGCTGGCGACTAGCACCAAAGGCATAAATCCCTAAACTGGGAAGGAATTGCCTTTATAACTGTAAAAAACACATTAGAGTACCCTACTGGAAGCAAAACACTAAGTAAAAACTGTATACAAAGAAAGTGCTGGAAAGTAAAAGGGTCCGAAAATACAAGCCCAGCAGAAAAGTACAAGTTCAACTAAAAGAAAGTACAACCGAAGAAAAGTAAAGAAGCTACTGGGTCGTCCTCCAGGGTTCATACCTGAAGGGTAGGTACAGATGGCCTCCTCAGCACTCCACGTCCGTCTGTCTGCTCCGTGTACCGTCACACTGAGTGGTCCACCTCCGAGTACCATACAGTCTTGCTACTCTCTGCCTCAGTCAGCACTGTCCTTCGTCTACAACCAACACAACGTGGTGCGGGCATAGCCCGTGCAGGGGTGAGTATAACGATACTCAGTAGGGACCCTGAGACCCTCAAGGTCTCACTAAATACAACAAGGATAAACCACAAAGTATGAAATCAATGGATAACCATTACTTAGGTATATGCTCATACATATACCTAAGTTATCCAGTAACCCATCTCAATCACGAGGAAAACACAAAATTCATTGACTCAGCTCAAACCAGGATTTTATTCTAAGGGGTAGTATTAAGTAACAACCCCAGTCATACTGTCGGAACCTCAGCTGATGGCGTACTCCTCTTTTATCGAGTACAGTGAACCTACTACATCACACAGAGGTGCTTCCCACTATCCTTGGACTGTTGTAGTACTCCTCCTGTCGAGTACCGTGGGTCTGTTGTGCTCACACAGTGGCGCTCCCCACTGTGGGTCTGCCACGCTCACACAGATGCGCTCTCCCTTGTAGTCTGCTGAGGTACTCCTCCTGTTGAGTACCATGGGCCTGCCGCGTCACACAGATGCGCTCCCCACTGTGGGTCTGCTGCGTCACACATAGGTGCTTCCCGCTGGGCTAGTCGAAACACTCCGAGTCAAAAGGCCAGCAATCATCAGGTCTCAACCAGCTACTAGGTCTCCGTACTCCGTTCACTCATCTCTGGGAGGATCCACTCCACGCGTTATAGGTCGATCCTCCAACTATCACGAAGTCCCAAGTAGAAGTGTCTCAAAGTTCCGCCACGTCATAGGGGTCTCAACGCAACAAACGGCGCGTCAATCAGATGCCCGGTTTGTGAGTTATTGGCATTTCCGTTCCGGGGGCCCGGTTGGATTTTAGGTTCAAACCAACCCAATCGTACCCCAATTGTGTCCAAACCTCGAGTGGGGTATGCCAAAAGAACCGTCTCTCTCTAAGATTCTTGTCGCCGTAGACGGTTCTTCGATCGGACACCCGTAACCCAAGATATGAGCAAAAGGTATATTCAGATCAAATGGGTTCGGACTGGGGTCCGACTCGGTCCGTGGGTTCGACCCGGTCCACGGGTCCGACCTAGCCCGAGGGAGCAACCTAGCCCTAGGGGGAGGCCCAGACTGAGGGGTCTGCCTTGCCCGAGGACGGCTCGGCCCGGCGGCCCGCGTGGCTCGGCTGCTGGCGGCCTGCGTGGCCCGGCTGGCCACTTGGGGGGGGGGGGGGTCAGCGCGCCCCTGTCTCCCTAAAACAGAACTAGCGCGTGGTGCCAGTTCGTTCGCTGTGGGACCCCTAGGGTCCCACCTGGTGCGCTCCCCACCGACGACTGGCACAGTCGGCCATCCCTGTCTGTCCTCCGCGGCCCGCCTGGCCGCGACTTTCCTTCCACACGGTGCAACGACGCCGCGCCCCTCCATCCGACCGTCGCGACCCTCTTGCCCGAGGCCATTCTACCCACACAGTGCGACGACACTGCGCCCCTCCGACGGCTGTCAGGCCGCCTTGCTTCACTGTGGCCCACGCTAGCCGCGGCCCGATTCTCCACGCGGCGCGACGACACCACGCCCCTCCGGCGACCCAGCGACCCTAGCGCCATCAGTTTCCTTCACGGACAGCCCGTCACCAGCCGCTGTTGCTCTGCCTCCGTCGTCAAAAAACGAGGACTAACAAAGGGGGAGGGTCGGGCCATGTTCGTACAGCCCGAGATCTCTACATTATGGTGATAACATTTGGCGATTCCTAAACCAAGATTTGTTTGATGTAAAATGGAAATAAATCAATCTTAAACCCCCTACCTCGTATCGATGATCATTGAAGAAGTGGCGGAAAGGCGGGCGTCGATTCGTCAAAGTCAGAAAAGGAAGAGGGTATCCGTCGTTGGCGGATGAGCATTCGGAGGTGACGAAGTCGAAGACTACGTTCTTCGTAGTCGACTCCTTCTCTTTTGACACGGTTGAAATTCTTTCTTTGATGGCGAGTTCTTTCTCTCCCAAGCTCCCCCTTTCCCCAAGCTCCACCAAATGGATATGCCAACAAAAAATAATGGATTAAGATAATCCATTATTTAATTGGAGGCCCCAAAAATTCAAAATAATTCAAATGGGTTCAATTAATTAATTGATAGGGTTAAATTAATTAATTGAGGGGGTGGCACTTAAGGAGGGAAGTTCAAGGGTTCTCTCCCACATAAATGAGGAGTTCCAAGTGTTACAAGCCCGGGTGATCCCCACCAAAGATATCCTCCCAAGGGAGGTTATGTGTGGGTGAGAACCACCACCATAACCTCTCATGGGAGGTTATGGTGTGGTGGCCTCCACCTCTAACCACCTCTTGGAGGTTTTAACCACCAAATAAATAAAAATAATTTAGCACTTTATTTTTATTTAACTTTATTAAAAATCCAAAAAAAAAATCCACGGAATTTCGGGGTCTTTACACTGACCATTTCTCCCTGCATCTCACGCACCATTTCAATCAACCTGTTAAAACTGTTCCATAATTTTCACGGTGCCTCCATTTTCTTGCCACCATCCATCCACCAAAGCATATTCTTCTCACCACATCAACGCACCAGCATCCACAAAAACACTAGCAACGCAGAAACAACACATCAAAAACTCCCTGCCTCTGTTACACACCACACCTGCACAACAACAATCACAAAACCAACCAGTTACATAGCAATTCACAGAACAACAACTCATTCTACAACAACTCAAATCAGATATCTGAAGAAAATATAACCCAAAAACAAATCACAACAATCAATTTAAAACTAAATTAGTAGTGATTCAACACTAAGAACCCGAGCTACGCCTCACCTTGCACTGCTCACATTGACCCTCACCGCCTCCCTACTTTTCCAGCGCCCCAACCTGGCACTGCATCCACATCCTTACACTGAAACCCCAGCCCCGTCGCTTCCACCGTCCGACCCTCCCTTCCACACCGCAACCCTCTCCGTCTACTTAGAACTCGCCTACACTATCACGACCGAGCTCCGCCCCGAACCAGCCACCGCTGGAACCCACAACTGGAGCTCTCACAGCCACATTCCCTATTCACCTGTGAATCACCCAAACCCCACAAACCCCAGCCGACCCACATCTCTGCCTCGACCCTCGCCTTTTCCCTCGAGCCAAGCTGCTTCCCAGCCACCGCTGAGACCCCCTGTCCTTCTCTCCTTCGCCAGACCCACCCCACAATTCCACTTTTATTTTCTTTTTCTTTTTATTAAAATATTATATATAATAACATATATAACATATGTAATAATATTAACATACATATATATAATATAACTAATATAACTTTTATTATAATCATAATATATTATATATGTAATAATTAATTTAACCAATTTATAGTAAAATATTTTACTTTTTAAATTTATTTATTTTGTTTATTCTGTTTTACATAATTATTTAATTATTTTTTATACATGTATATAATATCAATATAAATATATATATACCTAAAAATACTACTAATAATAATTATAAGTATAGGTATATATATATATATATATATATATATATATATATATATATATTGATGTAATTTGTTTATTCTTTCTCACTCACGTGAGTTTTTTGTATTTTCCATTATTTTTGTACAGGGAGATCGTGCGGGCGGGGGAATCTTTTTCAGTTACAACTGCGCACGCGCACTCATCATTTAGTTAGGAGCAACTGCTCCAGTGACTAGTGCGGGAGACATGGAACTGTGAAAGCTCCACGTGGAGGTTGGGGAACACTTCAGATGAGATTCCAGAGATTTCAGTTACTGGGTGATTAGAATTCATCACAGGCAGGAGATAAAGAGAATATAACAGGCAGATTCGATATTCATTCCAGGAATTCATCCAGGGAGAGGGAGAGTGGAGCGGGGGCATTCCAGAACTTCATTCCAGGGGGAAAGCATCCATTCTTTCATCGTGATCAACCCTTGATCCATCTCATCACTGAAACAGAGGCATACAAACACTGAGTAGGAGATCAGCATCGAAGTGGTTTCTAAAGAGAGGAGCAATCTCACGAGAGATGTTTCTTAATTCATTATCTGTTTCTATTTGTTTTACTATTTTAATGTGTAGTTAAATAGATTAGTGGAATCGGGCTGTAGAGAACTGACCATCCATTTATCCGTCATGTTTTGTTAGTTTGATTTCTCAGTGCGATTTCATTGCTTAGTTTTCTCTTCTGTTTATTTTGAGTATCAGTTCACATTACCTAGCGACCGACAGGTGTGGTAGTGAATCATTGCACTTTAGATCATTGACCGAAATACCGAGAATTGGAAAAGGTCAATGCATCTCTTATCCAATTTAAGTAGATTTATCCAAGGGTCAAGATTGAAAGATCAAGAATCAAGGAAGTTAATCGAGCTGTGTTGATCCACTAAAGTGAGAACTTAGTGGATTAGTACCATTTTTCTATGCACTGAGTAATTGAATTAAACCAAGAAGTAGTAGAGAATATCTTTTTAATCAGTTCAAAGTAGCCTGAGGACCCTAAAATCATCATTACTGTTTGTTCTCTGTTCAAGCCATACATTTCACCATTTCACTTTCATTTTCACACCCACTCTCAGTGTTTGTTTCATTGTTTGCATTTATTTTTTGTTATTATTTTATTTTATTTTTTTTTGTTTTTGTTTTTAATTTGGTATAGCACAACGTAAGTCCTTCTCTATGGTTCGACACCCTTCTTACCACAGTACTAGTAGTTTTTAGGGTTTATAAATTTTAAATTTCCACATACTCAACGACTGTGCGGCCAAATTTTGGCCACCGTTTCCGGGGAAGGCACGTGCAACCAAGTTAAAGAAAACAACAAAAATAATTAAATAGGACACAAAAAAAATACAAAACTTAAAAATGTACAAAAAAAATCTCAAGAAAAGATTGTTGTTGAAACTGTATGAACACTAGAGCTTCTAAGTCAGAACTTGCAATTCATATTCAACAAATCAACAAGCACTATTATGCACTTAAAAAACAAAAGAAACTTGAAATGGAGAATTTGGATAACATTTCTGGAAATAAAAATGTCAATGGTCCACGACCCTTAGTTCCTTCCCCTAAGAAACCTAAGCTTTGGGAGTTTAAAATTCCTATTGTGTCAAACAATCCATACTGTATCAAAATTTCCACTAGGTCTAGGAGCTATGAGATCAAACAGTCTTATCTTTCTCAACTGCCATCATTTAATGGTCTTCCAGCAGAGGACTCCTTAGAGTTTATCAGATATTTTTATGGTTCTGTCCAGCAGTTTCCTCTGCGAGATCTTAGTGAGGAGGAGTTGAGGTTGAGGTTGTTTCCATTATGTCTAAAGAGGAGGGCTAGGACTTGGTTTCAACATTTAGATGAGGAAATATTTGAAACCTGGGAAGAGGTGGGAAATGCCTTTGTATCTAAATTCTATTCCAGGAACACCACTATTAAGGTTAGGAATAAGATCACTAGCTTTGTCCAGGATGAGGGAGAACTCTTTCACGAAGCATGGGATAGGTTCAGAGGTCTTCTTAGACAGATCCCCAACCATTAATTATCTCCCCATCTGCTCATGGAGACTTTTTATAATTCCCTCACACCCTACAATCAGAACTTAGTTGATCAATCTTTTGGAGGTGATTTCTATGATTCCACTGCTAATGAGCTGAAACAATTGTTTGATAAATTGGATCAAAAATCTTAGCACGAGTTCACTAGGAAGAGATTCATCCATAGGGCTGATAGAAATCCTCAATATGTTATTGTTTATGATAGGGTCCTTAGGGAGTAGTTCTATCACTATGGGATGTTTGGTCACACTCAGATATATTGTCCAAACTTTGATCTCCCTATTTCATGTGATGAGAGTGCTCAGTTTGTCGATTACAGGGATAGGAATCAAGGTGTCCATACTCAACTCTCAAATCCATACCAATATAGATATCATGGTCATCCCAATCAATCGTGGAGTGAGAAAGGGGTCACCAAGCTGCTCACTGCCCCGACTTTCCACCCACAACCCAAACAACATTTCCAGAATCAATATAAGGCTGAATCTTCTAATTATCTCGAGGAGTTAAAGGGGATGCTGAAACAAGTGTTGAGTGAGATCAGCTCATTTAAAAAGGAAAAAAATTCTAAGATTAATAATTTAGAACTTTAAATGAGTCAAATGGCTAAGAATCAAACTAGTAAGGAAAAGAGCAAGCTACCCAACACTTCAACTCCCAATCTAAGAGAAAATGCAATGGAAGTAACAACTGGGGTAGGGCTTAAACTTAATGAACCAGTTAAGGAACCACCTAGTAAAGAGGAAAACAATGTTCAAGCTAAAATTGAAAATGAAAATCTGGAAAATCCCAATTCTGGAAATCTGGAAATAGAGTTCCAAACTGAACAGATTGTGCAAACCACACCTGAGAAAGCTAAGGAACCAAAGAAAATGAAGTGGGAATTGATTAAGGAAGCAAAGAAGAAAGTGGGGTCTGAGGAGAAGGTGAATAACCTACCTGTTCTAAAACATTACGCCCCTCCCATTCCCTTCCCTGAAAGAGTGAAGCAAAGTGATGAACCCAATTACCTGAGATTTTTAAAACTGATTCGAAGCTTCACCATCAACATGCCTTTCTTAGAAGCCTTGGATAAAATCCCTTCATACGTTTCATTCACAAAAACATTTTTGAATAACAAGAATGATTGGAATAAGTTGGATAAAATGGATCTCAATGAGAAGTGTAGTTCAATTGTCCAAAAAAATATTCCTCCCAAATTAAAGGACCCTGGTGGCTTTATCATTCAGTGCTGAATAGGAGGAAGTGGAAAACTGAATTTTCTGTGTGACTTAGGAGCAAGTATTAATCTTATTCCTTTCTCCTTATTTAAAAAGCTGGGTCTTCGGGATATACAACCAACTTCTATTTTTCTTCAGCTTGCTGATAGGTTACTCACACACCCTTTTGGGAGAGTAGATGGCCTATTATTAAGTGTAGGAAAACTCACACTACCCACTGATTTTTTGATCCTTGATATGGAATGTGATGAAAAGGTTCCAATCATCTTAGGCAAACCCTTCCTTGCTACTGGTGGAGCCATCATTGATGTCTCCAAAGGTAAACTCACCCTCCAAGAAATAGGTGATGTGGAGGAAATTTTGGTGTTTGAAAGGCCCCATCATGAGGTTAGTTGTGATGTGATAGATGTTACTGCAAATCAACGTTACAAAATTGAGGTTAGAGATGAGTATGGGTCTTTCCCACTTGAGGTCACAGAGATAATAATTACCTAACCCATTGAAATTTTTTCCTTGGCTACTTCTCTTTCCTCACACCCTCCTGTTGATGAGAAAATTCTTTCTTTGGAACCCATTCTCAAGAGTGAATCACAACTTTGTTCTACACTGTCTCAACCTGTTTATAAAAGTTTCCCTTGTGAAGTTGACTGTCTAAGAGTTCCTGAAGCTGTAGAAAGGTCTGGGTTGAGTCCTGCTGAAAATCTTAATGATTTCTATTATGAACAAGTGCATTTCCTTGATATCATCTTACCTGCCTAGTTTGATGTTGTGAGTGATGATTTCAAACCTGAAATCGAAATATTCACACAATACTGGAAATGTGGTTTTTACCCATGGTTATTTACCAATGGTTTTTTTTAAACCATTGGTAAAGAAGGGCTAGGAAACCCTTTCCCAACGGTTCACTAGAACCATTGGAAAAGGGTACCCCTTTGCCAACGGTTTTATGGAACCGTTGGCAAAGGGCTGTTCATGTTACCCTTTCCCAACGGTTCTATTGAACCATTGGGAAAGGGTACCCTAAACACCCCTTTCCAAACAGTTTTTAAAAACCGTTGGTAAATCTTTTCCCCAAATACAATCAGGCCGCTGCTCTCCCCCAGTCGCAACAGAACCCTAAAATCAATCCGGCGCTCGGCTCCTCTCTCGAACTCCCCCATCCGAACAGGTGAAAATACATCTGAATCATCTCAAATCAGGTATTTTATTCTTTATACACATATGCTACCTTGTTTTTATTGTTATTGATCTAATATTTTAGTTTTAAGTTTTGATTTTGATGTGATTTCACCCTGAAAAATAGGGAAATGAATGAATATTTTGTTAATTAATTAGTTTCCCATGGAATATCATTTGTGTTATAATGTCCATGAAAATTAAAGGGGTAATGTAATAGAAGGCCTTGAATAAATTGTGGAAGTTTGGGTATGTTGCTTCTATGAGAGGTTTTTTGTTGTGTTTCATTATATGATGTAGGCTGTTGTATGGTGATTGAGGTGACCAGTTGGGCTTTGTGATATGTGTGGTTGTAATGTGATGGTTAGTGGGCATGGATGTGACATGTGAAGTTGCGTGATAGTGATGATGTGTGGTGGTGTTGTGCTGTGTGGAGGTGTTGTGTGATGAGGTTGTGGTGTATGATGTGGTGAGGTGGTTTTGGTTGTGCGGTGTTTTGTGATGTGAAATATTTTTATTGTGATATGTGGTTGTTTTGGTGAGATGGTTGGCCGATGTAACATGGAAACAGTGGTTATTGTGAGATGGTGAGTTGTTGTGTGGTGGTTTTATTAGTTTCCTGGTTATCTATGGAATAAATTATGCTGTTAAAACAAAAAAACAAGATAGTAAATAAATGAGATGGAATAGAAATGGATGTGTGGTAAATGGATTTAATTAATTTAACATTAAATGAATGGAAAATGTAAGTGTGAATGAAGTGGCTTATAAATGAAAGTGGGAAATGCTATGTGTCTTGTGTGGTGGTGGTGTGGTGTGTTGCATATAGTGGTGAAAGTGGTTGTGATGGTTTATGTGTTGTATGGTAGTAGTGAAGTGTGTGATTATGTAGTTAATGTGAATCCATAGGTTGGGTATTTTGTGCTATCTATATATCATGTATTTTATGTTATTTCTACACATTCCCAACCAGAGTTGGATAAACTTACCAATAATAAGAGGTTTTGAGTTATGGGTATTTTTTCTAATATTTAGGATAGTGGTTATATGGTTGGATAGATACCATGTATTCCCTACTCTTCCTTCATAAGTGATTGACCATGTGTTTTTAGGCAAGATTCTATGTGATTGTCCATGTGTCTTCAGGTGAGATGTACTATGATTTCCCTAGTGTTTTCAGATGAGGTGCGATGTGATAAGGCTATAATAAGATGTGGCATGTGGTTGGGGTCATGTAGGGTAGGAGGATGGAACAAGGTTGATGTTATTCATGTTCATGATACCCTACTAATATGGTAATGTGATGAGGCATGTTGTGATGTGATAACACATTAAGTTCTTGTTGGTTTTATATTTTTTCAATAACGCATTAATATGTTTTTTTCGCATGTGTAGTTGATACCTTGATTATTTTATTCCTTTATCGTTTACTTAAATGTATTTTCTATTAAAGTGCAATCCTATTGAATTGTTTATGACAAAATGACTTATATAAATTCTTTTTACATAATGGACAGAATTTGGATGTATGAAACTGATCGGATCTCAAACGATTTTCAAAACAATTTTAAGAGCTTTATAGATTTTTCATTTCACAATGCTTCATATAGTGGTCGCATACACTTCCCATGTTCCAATTGTGTTGGTAGACCTTGGTTGAGCCGTGAAGAAGTCAGCTACCACATAACCAAAAATGATTTTCAAGAAAACTACTTTGTGTGGTATCACAATGGGGATAAAATGAAATATCAAATTATTGATGACCAAAATGAAAAGACCGGAATGGAGAATTTGTTAGATGATCGGTTTCCATTTATTCGTCATCATGAAAAAGAAAGGATGTCGACTCAAGAAGACTTATATATGAGGACAGCTGATGCATCTAGTGAAAATGATGATATTGATAGGGTGAAAAAATTGAATGATGCTGCCACGACTCTAGTATATCGACAGTGCGATAAAATGAAAAAGTTGGAATTTTTAATCCGATTGTTTCATGGGAAAACTATGTATGGGATTTATAATACATAAATCGATTAAATTCTTACCCTCTTGAATGATTTACTTCCAGATGATGCAGATATTCCCTCAAACCACTATATGGCATGGAAGTTAGTTGAGGAACTTGGATTTTCAAGAAATAAAATCCATGCTTTCCCAAAATATTGCGGTTTATTCTGGGAGGAAACCGCTGAACAAAATGATTGTATAAAATGTGGAACATCCCACTGGAAGTCAAAATCCAATGGAACACCATCCCGCGTTCCACAAAAAGTAATGTGGTACTTTCCATTGATCCCCATACTATAGAATATTTTTATTTCTGATGAAATATCAATAAAAATGAGATGGAATGATACTGAGAGAAAGAAGACTAATGATGAGTTGGTTCATCCTGCATATGGATTTGCATGGTAAAGGTTTGATGCTCGATATCCTGATTTTTCAGCTGATGTGCATAATGTGAGGCTGGGTCTTTCATGCGACTGTTTTAATCCATTTGGGAAGATGCTTACTTCGCACATCACATGACCAGTTTTTATACACATTTATAATCTTCCCTCATGGTTGTGTATGCAAAAACCTTTCACTTTCATGAGTATACTCATATATGGTCCTTCTGATCCCGGCATTGATATTGATGTATATATGAAACCTTTAATAAAAGAGTTGAAACTTCTTTGGGATGTGGGTGTGCGCACATACGATGCATGTTCGAAAGACATATTTCAGATGCGTGCTGCGCTTATGTGGACGATCAATGATTTTACGGCTTATGCAATGATGTCTGGATAGAGCACGAAGGGAAAACTTTCATGTTCAGTTTGTATGAAGAATACATGATCCAGAAGACTGAAACATCACTGTAGTTTCAGTTTTATGGGACATCGACGATTATTGCAAAAGGATCATCCATATAGAATGAATCGTCAAAGATTTGATAATACCATAGAGACCGATGATACACCTCAGCATATGTCTGGAACTGACATGCTTACTGAATTGAAAGATTTCAGTTTTTCATTCGAGAAGGGTCAAATGAAATCTGAAAAGAGAAAGAATATTTCCACTGAAACCTGTTACAATTGGAGGAAGAGGAGTATCTTTTTTGATTTGCCTTATTGGTCAACCAATTTGTTACGTCATTGCTTAGACGTAATGCATATTGAAAAGAATATATGTGAAATGTTGCTTTCGGTTCTTCTAAATGTCAAGGGGAAGAGAAAAGATGATTTACAATCTCAGCGTGACTTGGTGGATTGGGGCATCAGACCAGAATTACATCATGTGTGTATCAGTGAAAATAAATGGCAACTTCCATGTGCTTCTTATGTGATGACACCTACGAAAAAAAAAATTCTGGAAGTTTCCATTTTTTAGAGATCTTTGTGCTAAGAAGTTGTCTAAGTCTTTCTTGCAAAAAATGTTGACAGATGCCCCATTAATTTTGTGTGAGTTAGAGAAAATATTTCCTCCATCATTTTTCACATGCATGCTACATCTGACTGTCCATATTCCCACTAAAATACTTCTCGGAGGACCTGTTTCTTTTCGTTGGATGTATCCAACTGAAAGAAATATGTTCACATTAAAGTCTTATATCCGAAACAAAAATCATCCCAAAGGTTCTATCATGAATGGTTACTAAGATAAAGAATGTATGGATTTATGCTCGATGTATTTGTATGATCTTACTATAAGATTGAACAAACCAATGAGAAATGAAGAATAATAGTATGAGCAAATTGAACCTAGTTTTCCATCACTTCCTCAAACTGGAGGAATTCCTGGATCATATACATTGATGACATTAAGCCATGAAGAGCGTAAGATGGAACATCGCACAGTTTTGTTCAACTGTGATTTGTTCGATGACTATATCAGGTAACTAAATTGATTATGTATATTTTACATATATATCTGTTAAACTATTCACATTTTTTATCTACAGGAAACATAAAACAGTGATAAATAGGAAGCATCGTTCTTTATCTTTGAGAAGGAGAGATACTTTTCATATCAAAGAGTTTTCTGCTTGGTTAAAATTGAAGGTAAAAATATTACTGTTTAAAATAATTATATCAATATTTAATTAAGTTTAATAGTCACTTATATTGCAAGTATTGAGTTTGTCTGCTGACTCTGTCTCTGAGGAAATAAGAGCTTTGGATTTTGGTCCTAATACCGTGGTTCGTGACTGTAAATCAATTGTTATCAATGGGTACAAATTTATTGTCATTGAACGAGCAAAGAACATGAGAACACAACATGATGGTGTTATGGTTACTGCCACAACAGATTGTTATGCCAGTGCATCAGATAGTAGACCGCGTTTTGAAAATTTGGGTTATTATGGAGTTGTTGAGGAAATAATAATATTGGATTATTACTCTCATGGACGAGTCACAATGATGAAATGCCATTGGTTTGTTTCGATGACAAGACATGACACATTTATTAATGATTGTGGATTTAGAGTAATTAATATGACTCACACTCTTGCTACCGAAGAACCATATGTGTTGGCATCAATGGCTAAACAAGTTTTTTATGTCAAATACCAACTTCGACCTGAATTTGGTGTCATAGTTGAAGTAATTCCAAGACATATTTTTGATGATGGTGATAATGGAATTGACACTATCCCTAGTGCCATTGGAACCAATCCATTTATTTCTTTTGATGACTCCAATAGCTCAATTGTCAGAGTTGATTGTGAACCTAAAGTTGTGGTTGAAAATATATAGAATCATTCATCCATGTTCTCAATTCTTTTGGTTTACCTCGAGTTGGGTTATTAAGGTTGGTAATATTCAAATTGATTTAGTATTGATCACAAATATGTTTTAGCTGACTTTACTATTATGTGAATTTTCAATGTTTATTGTTTGCAGTTTTATTTGAATTTCATTTTCTAATTTGGAATTGAACTGTATTCAAACCTAGTCAAACAATATTTCTAACTTAGTGAACATTACAACTTGTATGATTTATTAAATCCATTCAAGATCTTCTAAAACAATTGATGGATAAATTACCAATGAATCCCCTATTCCCTCATATATTTAGTTTTTTGGGTTACACATTAGTTTCATTTTTCTAATTAATTACATATTTGTTTTCAAAAGTAGGAAATGCATCCAATTTAAGAGAGACGAAGGAAAAAAATGATGGAGAACAATCGTCGAATGATGGAGTTGGGAATTCCATCATTAGTGCCTATAGTGAGTTATTTATTTCAAATTGATATATTTAAAGAATATATAATGTCATGTGATTAATTTTTTTGTAAACATTTTTGTAGGATCCACCTATACATCGACAGTTATTCGACGAGGAGCCTAGTACTGGTCCTAGTACTCAGGCCGGTGGTATGAGGAGGGTTCGTACCAGAGGTGGATGAGCAGCTGCGCGTACCCGACTAGACCCTGCCCCTCCCACTGACATGTCATCATTCCCACATTCTGATCCTGGTGTGTCGTTAGGGACACACATAATATTTAGGCCTCCCATGTTTTCACTACCTTCTGTATCTTCTGGCCCATCATTTTCACATCCCATGATGATTCCCACTCCCCAGTCAGAATCCGGTCAGACAGCTGTCCCATATTCTTTTCCTTCTACTCCTGTCTCTCCAAGCTTCTATATTCCATTGTCTTCGACTCCTGTTTCACCACAGGGTGTTCCATCAGTTTCTGTGGATCCAGCGGTGCTCATCTATTAGACTAGCACATGTATATTTATAGAACCCTAACAAATTTTTATAGCAATATTTATTTTCATTATAACATGTTTTGATAAAATATTTGTTTTTCTTTCATGATAGATACATCTACTGATAGGAGGCGTGGGCGGGGGCGTACACGCATGTGTTCGGTGTGGAACCTCCACACACAAGTTATGGTGGATTATAATGAAGACAACCAAATGGTTGAGAAAACAGGGTAGCAATGTCGGAGTTTTTTGGCGACGCTTTCCAAATACTCCGACATCATTCCCGTCAGCCCGCTATCGTGGAGACATTTGCCACATGAGGTGAAGGATAGATATTGGGCAGAGATATGGGTAAAAAAATCTATTCTATTTAATTCTATGAATTATTTTTGTATTTATATGAATTAATATTTTGATGTCATCTTCGATTTAATTTTTCCGATGGTGAGGGTGCATGATCGAAACATCTAAAGGATTTAGGCGAGCTTTAGAGAGCCTATAAGCATGAGTTGTATATTGACTGGGTTGATAGATTTGGCACTGAGTTAGAGGCGGTACCAGTGGTGGATGATTGTCCTATAGAGCAGTATCGTCAGATAATTACTCATTGGATGAGTACCCAGTTTAACGTATTAATTACATTTGAGGTATTTAAATAATAACTTTCATGTTTTGAATTAATACTATCTGTTTCATTTTCAAATTTTATTTAGGAATCATCTGGAAAAAATAAAAAGAACATTGATGCAAAAAAATACCTCCACACACTGGGACGCACTACAATGCCTGATCATGAGAGGAAGCAGGTATGAAAATTGTTTATAAGTTTTCTTTACGACTTACACTTTCTTTTGTTTCCTCAATTATTTAATAGTTTGATAAATTTTTAATATAACTTTAGTTTTCAATTTCATTGTAGAGGAAAATACAAAATATTGAAGGACGTGTGCCTCGAGCAAAATTGTTTTGCTCGAGTAAACGGAAAAAGGATGGAAGTGCCGTCAATGAAGCGACTCAACAACAGATTTTAAGTTTTGATCTGTTTAATTTATATTTTAATATATATTTTTTAACTTAATGATATATTTATATTTGTAACAGTTTGCTTTAGAGGCCCTAGATGCCCAAGAACTAGACAATTTTGGTCCAACAAATCACTTACATCAGGTGTTGGGAGAGGAGTATCCTGGCAGAGTACACTGCCGACCTAGGATAGCCCCAACGAAGTATTGGCCCTCCTCAGGTACAACCTATAGTGCCATCGAGCTGTAACAAGTTAGGGCACAGGCAGAAAAAGTTGAGAAAAGGGCCACAGAGACGGCAGAATAGTCTGCTAGGGCAAACAGTGCGTTTATGAAATTTATTGAAGTTCTACGTCCAAGACTTCCATAAGAGGCCAACCCAACTTTTGATGAATATATGTCGTCGATACATTATATATATGGTGCACCAGGTGGTATTTCTAGTGGTGGTCAGGATGATGTCTAGCTTGACGATGATGATGGCGAGGAGTCTGATGCGGAAGAGGAGGGAGAGGAGGAGGGTGAGGCGGGTGACGAGGGCGAAGAGGAGGGCGGGGGCGAGGAGGAGGGTGCTGAGGAGGATGAGGATGATGATGGGGATGATGATGAGGGTAACGATGATGGTGATGATGGTGATAGTGATATGAGACCAATTGATCCATTATATTTTTGACTAATATTACTGAGATTTGATATTTAATCTATTCTAGTTGTTGGTTTTATCTAGACTCATAGTATAGTATTGGAGTTGAGTTATTTTTATATATTATCTGTTTTTATGGATGTTGTTGTCTTTTAGTGGTTGTGTGTTTGGGAACCCCCCTCCTTCCAGGACCCTGGACAACCCCCCACCATCCTCCTTGGACCCCGAACAGCCCCCCGAACAGCCCCCCGGACAGCCCCCTAGACAGCCCCCCGGACAACCCCCACCCTCCTCCTTGGACCCCGGACAACCCCCGAACACCCCCCGGACAACCCCCCACACAGCCCCCACCCCCCTCCTTGGTCCCCGGACAGCCCCCGGACACCCACCGGACAGCCCCCCGGACAGCCCCCCGGACATCCCCCCCACCCTCCTTGATTTCATTTACTACTAGAAAATTTAAAATATATATTTTATTTATTTTCATCATGATAATCAATGTAAATCACATTTACACAACTAATCAATATCATAGATTCTTGGTATGTTATAAAAGGGATGTATTCATTGGGCATGACATTGTCAGCTCTGAAATGTTTCATAGCATGATAAAATAAAATATATTCCATACTAAGAATCATATAAAAATATTCTATATGAATGTCCACAAGATTTTAAGTAAATACCATTCCACTAATAGACACATGAGGATTCTCATAAATCATGTTTACCTTAATATTTCCACAAGGTTTTTTAGTAAAAGTTTTATCTTCTATTAATTTTCTGATATTCTAATTTTAAATGTAATTTTTTCATAAATAAATTAATTTAAAGACCCATAGTCAAATAGTGTATTTGAATAATGTGAATAAACAACTAACATACCACTCTAACTGTGTCTCTTTTCTTTAAAATGGACAGGATTATAAGTGAAAAGAACAACGGACATACAGAAAACCAACCAAACGCATTTGGAATCTATTGATAATTTATCACAACGATCCATGGGTCATATTTGACGTGTATGAGCCAACCCGGGCTCAATCCGAGGAATGGTGTGGCCGGTATCAGTCTAAGTGTCTCCCCTTTGTTTAAAATAGACAACATTTTAAGAACATACAGAAAACCGACCAAACACATTCGGTTTCTATTGAAACTTTAGGAGAACGATCCATGGGTCATATGTGACGTGTATGAATCAACCCCTCCTCAATCGGAGACACGGTGTGTCCGGTACCACTCAAAGTGTCTGTCTTTTGTTTCAAAAGAACATCATTTTCAGTGAAAAACATCAACTGACATACGAAAAACCAACCAAACGCATTCAGATTTTGTCGATAATTTAGAACAACAATACATGGGTCATATGTGAGGTGTATGAGTCAACCCCGCCTCAATCTGAGGCACAGTGTGGCTGAAACCATTCACAGTGTCTCTCTTTTGTTTAAAATGGACAAGATTATAAGTGAAAAGAACAACTGACATACGAAAAACCGACCAAATTCATTCGGATTCTGTTGATAATTTATCACAACGATCTATGGGTCATATGTGACATTTACAAGCCAACCCCGCCTTAATCTGAGGAACGGTGTGGCCGGGATCACTCTAAGTGGCTCTCTTTTGTTTAAAATGGACAACATTTTAAGTACATATGGAAAACCGACCAAAAGCATTCGGTTTCCATTGAAAATTTAGGAGAACGATCCATGGGTCATATGTGACATGTATGAATCAACCCCGCCTCAATATGAGATGCGGTGTGGCTGGCAGGACTCCAAGTGTCTGTCTTTTGTTTCAAAAGGACACCATTTTAAGTGAAAAACATCAACTGACATATGGAAAACTGACCAAACGCATTCGGATTGTGTTGAAACTTTAGGAAAATGATTCATGGGTCATTTGAGACATTTACGAGTCAACTACGTCTAAATCCGAGATGCGGTGTGGCCGACACCACTCTAATTGTGTCTCTTTTGTTTAAAATGGACATGATTATAAGTGAAAAGAACAACTGGAATACGGAAAACCAACAAAACACATTCAGAATCTATTGATAATTTATCACAACAATACATGGGTCATATGTGACATGTAAGAGTCAACACCGCCTCAATCCGAGGCCCGGTGTGGTCAGGATCACTCTAAGTGGCTCTCTTTTGTTTAAAATGGACAATATTTTAAGTACATATGGAAAACTGACCAAACAGATTTTTATTGTGTTGATACTTTATCACAATGATCCATGGGTCATATGTGACATGTACGAGCCAACTCAGGCTCAATCCCAGTCGCGGTGTGGCCGGGATCAGTCTAAGTGTCTCTCTTTTGCTTAAAATGGACAACATTTTAAGTACATACGGAAAACCGACCAAACACATTCAGTTTCTATTGAAACTTTAGGAGAATGATCCATGGGTCATATGTGACATGTATGAATCAACATTGCCTCAATCTGAGACTTGGTGTGGCCGGCACCACTCAAAGTGTCTGTCTTTTGTTTCAAAAGGACATCATTTTAAGTGAAAAACATCAACTGGCATACGGAAAACTGACCAAACGCATTCGGATTATGTTGATACTTTATCCCAAAGATCCATGGGTCATATGTTACGTGTACGAGTCAAGCCCGTCTCAATAAGAGACGTGGTGTGTCCAAAACCACTCTAACTGTGTCTCTTTTGATTAAAATGGATAGGATTATAAGTGAAAAGAACAATTGGCATACAGAAAACCGACCAAAAACATTCAAAATGTGTTAATGATTTAGGAAAATGATTCATGGGTCAAATGTGACGTGTACGAGTCAACTCCACCTTAATCCGAGGCACAATGTGTCCGGGATCACTCTAAGTGGCTCTCTGTTGTTTAAAATGGACATCATTTTAAGTACATATGGAAAACTGACCAAACGCATTTGGTTTCCATTGAAACTTTTGTAGAACGATCCATGAGTTATATGTGATGTGTACGAATCAACCATGCCTCAATCTGAGACATGGTGTGACCGAAACCACTCAAAGTGTCTGTCTTTGGTTTCAGAAGGATATCATTTTAAGTGAAAAACGTCAATTGGCATACGGAAAACCAACCAAATGAATTTGTATTGTGTCGATACTTTATCCCAACGATCCATGGGTCATATGTGACATGTATGAGTCAACCCTGCCTCAATACGAGACATGGTGTGGCCGACACCACTCTAACTGTGTCTCTTTTGTTTAAAATGGACAAGATTATAAGTGAAATGAACAACTGGCATACGAAAAACCGATCAAACGCATTCGAAATGTGTTGATGCTTTAGGAAAAAGATACATGGGTCATATGTGACATTTAAAAGTCAACATCTCTTTAATCTGAGGCACGGTGTGGTCGGGATCACTCTAAGTGGCTCTCTTTTTTTTAAAATGGACAACATTTTAAGTACATACAGAAAGCCGACCAAACGCATTCGGTTTCAATTGAAAATTTAGGAGAACGATCAATGGGTCATATGTGATGTGTAAGAATCAACCCCACCTCAATATGAGATGCGGTGTGTCTGGAACCACTCAAAGTGTCTCTCTTTTGTTTAAAATTGACTTCATTTTAAGTGAAAACAACAACTAGCATACGGAAAACCAACCAAACGGATTCTGATTGTGTCGATACTCTAGAAAAACGATCCATGGGTTATATTTGATGTGTACGAGTCAACCCCACCTCAATCCGAGATGCGGTGTGTCCGACACCATTCACAGTGTCTCTCTTTTGTTTAAAATGGACATCATTTTAAGTGAAAACAACAACTGACATACGAAAAACTGACCAAATGCATTTGAAATGTGTTGATGCTTTAGGACAACGATCCATGGGTCATATGTAACGTTTACGAGTCAACCCCGCCTTAATCCAAGGCACGGTGTGGCCGAGATCACTCTAAGTGGCTCTCTTTTGTTTAAAATGGACAACATTTTAAGTACATATGGAAAACTGACCAAACGGATTCTGATTGTGTTGATACTTTAGCACAACGATCCATGAATCATATGTGACGTGTAAAAATAAACCCCTCCTCAATCTGAGACATGGTGTGGCCGGAACCACTCAAAGTGTCTGTCTTTTGTTTCAAAAGGACATCATTTTAAGTGAAAAACATCAAATGGCATACAGAAAACCGATCAAATGCTTTTGTAATATGTTGATACTTTAGTAAAATGATCTATGGGTCATTTGTGACTTGTACGAGTTAACCTCACCACAATACGAGGCACGGTGTGGCCAGTATCACTCCAGGTGTATGTATTTTGTTTAAAATGGACATCATTTTAGGTAAAAATATATGGTATAAAAAAAACCGATCAAATTATGAATTGAATTACAGATTCCACATATAATTTTCATCTAAATTTTAAATTGAATTCTAAATGAATTATGTATGTTTATAATTACGTTATGAATTCTAATTTAATTATGGATGTGTATAGTTCCAGGATGCATTATATGTTAAATGTGTATGAATTTGTTCTCTATATGTATGTGTTAGTTGGTTATTGCAGGTACAATAATTGTATATGTATGTGTTAGTTTTTTGCAGGTACAATAATTGGATTGAAAATGAGAGGGAATGCACAAAATGAGGCCTAGGCTATGCCAACGGTTTCAAACTGTTGGCATAGAATCTCTGATTCTTTTGTTACCAACGGTTCAATGAACCATTGGTAAAAAACCTTTCCCAACGGTTTAGAAATTGTTGGGAAAGAGGAGTGTCCTTGGGATTTCCCAACGGTTCAATCCAAACCGTTGGGAAAAGCTTTCCCAACGGTTTGGCACAACCGTTGGGATAGGTTAATTTTTCCCCACCCCATTCCAACGGTTCATTGTAAACCGTTGGGAAAATCTTTCCCAACGGCTTACTTCCCCACAGTTAGCAGAACCATTGGTATAACATATACCAACGGTTCTGCAGCCTTTCCCAACGGTTCAGAACTGTTGGGAAAGACTGTATTTCCAGTAGTGACGCCATTTGAGTCCTATGTGGACATTGAGAACAATTTGTTGAAAGATGAATTTGATAACTTCTTCTGGGAGATTTCTGAGTTGTTAGAGTTGCGATATGTTTTGGGACTTGCTAAGGGATTTGTCGATGTGTCATTTTCTATTTTTGGGTTTGAGAAAAACTCTAAGTTTGGTGGAAGCTCTGGAAGTATTCTTGATCATATCAGTGATTTTCATGGGCAACTGTTGAACTTTTTAAGTGCTAATGAACTGATTTTTAGAGACCCAGTTGAGTTGGAAAACATGAAACTCTTAGTGATCTGGATGAATTTTGGAGAATTTTGATTGGTGTTGAAGATGAAAATGTCTCGAGTAGTCCTTCTCTTGATTCCTTAGACAATTGTGAAGTCCACACAATTGAAAAATCTTTCCCATTGAATGATCATGGTTAGAAATATTTAGGGGACTAAAGTCTATCTAGGGACTTTAAACCTAGTGCTGCATGGGAGGAAACCCATGGTTTACCTTGTTTTCTGCTTTAAATTTTTAGTTTGAATAAATGCTTATTGCTTAGTTGTTTGTCTCTCTATTTGGTGAAAAATAATGCCTGCATTTTTTTATCATATGATGCAAGTGGTCTGGTGGTGCTCGTTTTATAAGAGAATCATGTTTCAGTGGTAGCCTCATTTGGAACATTCATAGTGGAAGGAGGCTGCTGTCAGAGAACACTGGATACCACTCCAAAACTCATGCTCTATGTTTCATTTTACATAAGTTTTAAATTCTTAAACACTAATGTTGAATTGTTTTATCTTGTAGGTACTTAAACTGCACATCTAGAGTTCATGCACAAGGTGAATAAAGGGAGGCATTAAAAAATGAATTAAGAAGCTGCAAATTCAGGGGAGTAGTGTTTTTATGCTTCCATTTGTTTTAATCTCCACATTTTTATTTCATGCTATACCCACTACTTTCAATTTCATTATGCTTCTTCTGCATATCAATGATAATCATGCTACTATTTGAAGTATATTGAGTAATTTGTTGTCTGCTCTTAAAAATTCAAAGCATGAACTTTTCAAAAGGAAATACACTTGTTTGCTGGTGATGGTTGGTGGGGTTGGGTTCTTATCTTTTTGTTTGTTTGTCTTTTTATTTTCTTTCACTTTTTCTGTGGTAAATAAAAATTTGAACCACATTGCTACCCCTCCATATCTTTTTTTTTCAGGTGAAATGTCAATCTGTTTTGAACATAAACTATCTCCCACCTTGAGAGTCAACATTGAGAGCAATTTTGGGTTTTAAGTGTGGAGGAGAGGGGTCATTCTAGTGTCATGTCAAATTCCCCCTTCTTGAACTTGAAGTTTGTGTTTGTTTTAAAAAATGGTCAATTTTTTTTTTCAAAATTCTCAGAATTCCTTAAAAAAAATCAATTTCTTTCATCAAATAATGGTCATTAGAGGTTCAATGGTATTTCAATTATGTCCTATTAGTGGATAACTACTCACTAGATGTTGAGAGTGGCACTTATTCAGAAACTGTTAAGCATGAATGATTGCTGAGTGAAATTGTTCACTGTCTCTATGAACTTTTTTTAGGAACTGAGAATGGGAGTGTGACAGGATGGGTTTTGTGGGATGATGATCATGACTTAGAGTAACTATAAATTCTCACTGGAACCTATGGGACTCACACTTTTTGAAAAATAATAATATTCAATCACTTTAGGAAGTCAACTCAAATGTTTATTAAGTAAGTCCTTTGTAACTGGAGTAAAATGGGAAAATGGGACCCCAGAGTGGGTATCTGAGACGAGGTGCATTGGGTGCATTTATGCGAATAAATAAAGCCATTTCAATCTTAATAAGTGCTATGCATAGTGCTCTGCACATGGAATATGGCTGGGAAAAATTAAAATAAAGTGACCTTGTCAAAACCGAACTCATTAAGGTGATGGGAATTTTGAACCGAGATGAAGAAGGGAGCAATTGACTTGGTTAAAATTCATTTGAGTTGAATCAGTAAAATGACAAAATTAATGGACTTTAAGTTTTGGAACTTGGGAGAAGGTGAGAATGGAAGGTGCCCTTGGTTAAGTTTTTAGTTCCACTTCATCTAACCTGTCAACACTCTTTGAATCAAAACTTAAATTGAAAATTGAAGTAGGACAATTAATGAGTACATATAGGAGGCATGACATATTTGACAGTGTATGAATTTGTAATGCTCGTGACTTCCAGTGGGTTTTTGAAGATAGATGAGACACTATTTTTGAACACCTTTGAAAAGTTTGACCGAATGTTTGGTAGTGTTCCTCTGGGTATTAAAGTTTAATCATTCTCTTTTTTTGAACTTAAACTCACAAATCATTTTTCTATTTTAGAGTCAAAGGCATGTACTTGTTTGAGGACAAACAAAATTTTAAGTGTGGGGGAGTTTGATGTGGCAGTGTTTTCACACTCATTGACACATCCTTTTTGTATTTTTATAGATTTTTTATACCAAAATGTCGTTTTTTATTAAATACATGATAATTGTTGTGATTTTGTACTTTGCTGTGTAAAATAATCAATTTTAGTTTAAATCATGTGTTTTTAATATTCATTATTGTCTTTTTAAATAATTATTAAATTAAATTAGTCCTGATAATTTGACTTTTATTTATTTATTTTTTTATTTTTACAAAATTTTCATTCCAGTTAGTTTATTAATTCATTAATTAAATTAATTAATTCTTTATTCTTTAAATTTCAAATAAATAACTCATTTTTGTTTTTAGTCTTTTAATAATTAAACTAGTTTTAACATTTTAATTTTATTCAATTAATAATTTTATTCTTTAATTTAATGAGTTCTTTAGTTAATTAACTCTTTAATTAAATGGTTAATTAATTTAAGTTAGTGACTTTAAATGTTTTAATTTGATTAATTTGTTTATAATTTTTAATACAAATAAGTTCATTCTTTTAAATAAATCATAATTAATTAATCTATTTAACTTTGTTTTATTTATTTATTTTTTAATTCCATTCTATTTAATTTAATTTATTAATTGATTAATCTATTTTTAGTTTTATTAAATTATTAATCTATTTAATTTTTTGTTGTGTTTATTTTGCAGGTATTCCGGTAGCACCCATTCACGATGCCACCGTTTCAATCAACCTGTTCCACTGTTCCATAATTTTCATGGTGCCTTTATTTTCTTGCCTCCATCCATCCACCAAAGCATATTCTTCCCACCACATCAATGCACCGACATCCACAAAAACATCAGCAACGCAGCAACAACACATCAAAAAATCCCTGCCTCTGTTACGCACCAACATCCACAAAAACACCAGCAACGCATCAACAACACATCAAAAACTCCCTGCCTCTGTTACGCACCACACCCGCACAACAGCAATCACAAAACCAACCAATTGCATAGCAATTCGTAGAAAAACAACTCATTATGCAGCAGGTCAAATCAGATATCTGAAGAAAATCTAATCCCAAAACAAATTGCAACAATAAATTTAAAACTAAATTAGTAGCGATTCAACACTAAGAACCTGATCTACGCCTCACCTTGCACTACTCGCATCGACCCTCGCCGCCTCCCTGCTTTTCTAGCACCCCAACCCGCTACTGCATCCACATCATTGCACTGAAACCCCAGCCCCGTCGCTTCCACCATCTGACCCTCTCTTCCATGCTGCAACCCTCTCCCTCTACTTAGAACTCCCCAACACTATCATGGCCGAGCTCCGCCTTGAAACAGCCACCGGTAGAACCCACAACCAGAGCTCTCACGGCCGTATTCCCTGCGCGCCGGCGAACCGCCCAAACCCGGCAAACCCCGACCGACCCACATCTCTGCCTCGGCCCTCGCCTTCTCCCTAGAGCCAAGCTACTGCCCAGCCGCCGCCGAGACCCCCTGCCCTTCTCTCCTTGGCCAGACCCGACCCCCCCACCCCAATTCCACTTTTATTTTCTTTTTCTTATTAATACAATATTATATATAATAACATATGTAATACTATTTACATACATATATATAATATAACTAATATAACTTTTATTATAATCATAATATATTATATATGTAATAATTAATTTAACCAATTTATAGTAAAATATTTTACTTTTTAAATTTATTTATTTTGTTTATTCTGTTTTACATAATTATTTAATTATTTTTTATACATGTATATAATATCAATATAAATATATATATACCTAACAATACTACTAATAATAATTATAAGTATAGGTATATATATATATATATATATATATATATATATATTGATGTAATTTGTTTATTCTGTCTCACTCATGTGCGTTTTTTGTATTTTCCATTATTTTTGTATAGAGAGATCGTGCATGCACTCATCATTCAGTTAGGAGCAACTTCTCCAGTGAGGAGCAACTTCTCCAGTGACCAGTGCGGGAGACATGGAACTGTGAAAGCTCCACGTGGAGGTTGGAGAACACTTCAGATGAGATTCCTGAGACTTCAGTTACCGGGTGATTAGCATTCATCACGGGCAGGAGATAAATATGAGATTACAGGGAGATTCGATATTCATTTTGGGAATTTATCCAGGGAGAGGGAGAGCAGAGTGGGGGCATTCCAGAACTTCATTACAGGGGGAAATCATCCATTATTTCATTGTGATCAACCCTCAATCCATCTCATCACCAAAACAGAGGCAGACATACACTGAGCAGGAGATCAGCATCGAAGCAGTTTCTGGAGAGAGGAGCAATCTCGCAGGAGATGTTTCTTAATTCATTACCTGTTTCTATTTGTTTTACTATTTTAATGTGTAGTTAAATAGATTAGGGGAATCGGGATATAGAGAACTGATCATCCATCTATCCGTCATGTTTTGTTAGTTTGATTGCTCAGTGTGATTTCATTGATCAGTTTTCTCTTCTATTTATTTTGAGTATCATTTCACATTACCCAGCGACTGACAGGTGTAGTAGTGAATCATTTCATTGTAGATCATTGACCGAAGTACTGATAATTGGAAAAGGTCAATGCATCTCTTCTCCAATTTAAGCAGATTTATCGAAGGGTCAAGATCGAAAGATCGAGACTCAAGGAAGTTAATCGAGCTGTGTTGATCTACTAAATTGAAAACTCAGTGGATTAGAACCATTTTTCTATGCACTGAGTAGTTGAATTAAACCAAGAAGAAGTGGAGAATATCTTTCTAATCAGTTCAAAGCATCCTGAGGGCCCTGAAATCATCATTACTGTTTGTTCTCTGTTCAAGCCATACATTTCACCATTTCACCTTCGTTTTCACACCCACTCTCTGTGTTTGTTTCATTGTTTGTGTTTATTTTTTGTTATTATTTTATTTTATTTTTTGTTGTTTTAGTTTTTAATTTGGTCTAGCATAACGTAATTCCTTATCTATGGTTCGACACCCTTCTTACCACAGTACTAGTAGTTTGTAGGGTTTATAAATTTTAAATTTGCACGTACTCAACGACTGCATGGCCAAATACCCTAAAGTGTCTTGAGAAGAATCTAAGTGTCTTGGGAAACATCCTAAGACTTATGTATCTAGATCCTAAACTAGAAATGAGGAACCTAGGCTACCACCATTGAACCTGTCATGTCCTGATAGTCCTGCAGAACTAATCAGTATTTTTCATGATCAGGGGCTCAAAAAAAACCTCGGGTTCTTCCACTATGTTTGGGAACCATGAAAACATCCCAGAAACTCACTTGTTATGACTGGCTCCTTACCCTAGTTAGTACACTCTACCCCAAGGATTTCACTTATATGGATCCCTACTAGCCTCCTAGGACTTCACATGACATGTCAACAATATAGGTGAGAAACCAATAAAACAATAATTCATTACATAAATACAATCTCAAGTAATTGAAATTAAAACTCACCACGCCTCCTACACCCTCTTAAGAAATGACCCCTTTTACATCCATGCATAATCATTATACAACATGATATAATAGTATATAACATTCCCCAAGAGAGGTATAATCCACAATAAGAATAATCCACCACGGGAATAATAAATTCATGGGGATATATTGAGGGTCTCACACATTTATAAAAAAACTTACCCTAAAGTGCCAACCAGGATTTTACAAAAGTGCTCGGGAAGGCAATCCATTTTCACACTATTTGAAAACCACATTTAAAATTTCCTTTGAAAATCAATTATTAAACTACACTTGAAAGACCATTTAGAAACCCAACCAATTCTAGAAATCACTTTTTAAAACAAAAACCTACTTCTTTAGAAATAAATTGCTTCTAATAGCCCTTCCATAAAACATCAATTCCATTTTTGAAACATTTAAGGCCATTATGAGGCATAATGGTCTCAAAACCATTGAAATAATGAAGGTAAAATCCATTCCTTTTATAAAAAAATACATTAAAACATCACACACCCCTTGTTAAATGAAACTAGAATCAAAATAAATTTTAAAACATTTACATGCATTTAAGAAAGTAAATTAGGCATTGTGATGAACAATTGGAATGTGACTAAGTACATTACAAGGGTTTAAAACATTTAAAAGACATTTTAAAACCAAAAAGGGTGTGCCTTATACATTTAATTCAATAAGGATACATTTCAAACCACTAAAACCATATTAAAATATCCAATCATGCAATTTAAAAAACACTTAGCATGAAACATGTCCATACCAAGTTGAAAATCCTTTTAAAAAACCATTTTAAGCCTACTAAAACCATACAATATGCTTTTAATTTCATAAGAATGAATTTAAAAACATAAAAGAAATTTATAACATGCATTATAAGGGAATTACAAAGAAAAAATTACCTCATTCAAGCATAAATCAACCGAAACTCATTGTCTTTGATGGAGATTGCACAACCAAGCCAAGGAACATCCTCTACTACCCTATATGGCCTAAATCCCCATCATCATAACCAACTAGAACCCTAATCCCAAACCGAACAATGGTTAGATTCTATGTATGAAAGTAAAATAGATATAGGTCAAGGGGAGAGGAGAGGAGAATAAAATAGGAAGAAATTCCTTAGATTTAGCTTTAAATCAATAAGAAGGATCTTTAAAATCCAAGGAGGGAGAGGGGATGAACTCCCCATGAATTCCCCATGGTTAAAATGAGTAAGGAGGAGGAAAAGGAGATCCAAAGATAAAAATCCTGAGGGGTAATGAAATTAATTTCAAAATTTTAATGAAATATGGGTAGGTAGTATAGTTTAACAAATTGTAAGCCTATCGTGTGGATGGTATGACCTAAGCAAGTCAACTTAACATGGTTTGAAAACCATGAATTAACCATAAGAAACTACTCTTTTAAAATTGAAAATCCTACATCACACTTATCTCATGGTTTCCTCTAATCATGTGCAATATGTGTGCCAATACCCATATGCACCAAGAGACTTGCATGGTTTTACCTTAGTCCTTGCATGGTTTGGACCGAACCATGTACTACCCATGTGGATCAACTGTGTGATATACAAAATCAAATGGAAAACACCTTTCATAAGGGTAACCACATGGTTTCCCCCAAACCATGCACACAAACCATTCATAAAAGGAAAATTTCTAGAAACTTGATTTTTTTACCCATATTTCTCCAAAACTTAAAATAATCAATGAAAAAGATAAAATAATATAAAATAAATGGTAAAAATGACATGTGGGTGTCACAAAATCATTTTTTGAAATATTTAATCTATTTCACCATGTATCGCATCATATGTAATACATTGTGAATAATTATCCAAGTCTCCTTTTGGATAAACTAAAAAAAATATTAGTTATTTTAGTTTTATAAAATAAATCCCTATTTGGTCAAACACAAAGTGTAACCCCATTAGTAATGAAAAATGGCCTGGTGACCCACGGGCTTCACAAATATGGGGTAGATACGGGGTGGGGCAGACCAAAAATTTTTAACCTTTAAGAGCACATGCCAATATAGGTTGAGCCCACATGAGTGTGGGACAAGGATGGTTGAGCCCATGTGGGTGCAGGCTTACTCACATGCCAATTTTTTTTACAATATATCATTCTTTAAAATATTAATTTTTAATAAAAAATCATGATTAAACCATAGAATATAATTTTTCATAATAATGGTCATACAAATTCACCATTCATTCACATGTGAATTTTAAACAAGACTATATTTATTGTTTTAATATGATATTATAATAATTATATATTAATAATTAACCATATTCACATGGTGTGTTAGAACACCTCTCAAAAAATGGAACCAATCTCTCTTGCACACAATTTCAATTATAAAAGAGTTTTTATAATCAAAATATATTTTTATATGAATTTATTATTGTTATTATTTTATTATTAAAAAAACAGGAAAAGACCTCATAGGAACTCTAATCACCTCCTCTAAAACCAACAACTACTTGGAGATTCGTTGTTTTTTCACTGGTCTAACCATTCACATCACCATTCCACTAACATCATCATTCATATCCCCTCAATGACCACTCACCTACTTTTCATCACAACAGTTCACCACCATATCAACATTTCTTCATGCCATTATCAACCAACTGAAGAACACTCACCACATCCATTAAAATTCTATCTATGGTAAATAAATACTTCTCCCCACAACTACTATATATAATGAAAAAAATAAAACATTTAAATGATTATAAATAATATTCTTTTAAAATGTGGGAAACCCCACAAGTTTGATTTTTTTGTTCATATTGTATGCGGGGTTTTACAGACAAACCCATGTGGGTCCAAAACCGTATAGGATTAGCCTACCCCACCCCACCCCATCCTGTTTCACATTACTAGAACCCATGGAAATTTTTAGTATTGAAAACAAATGTATATCATTGAATCCATAAATATAAGAAAAAAGGTGGAATTTGGAAAAGCATTAATGTTTATTAAGTTACAAATAGATCTAACATGATCTCCATCAAACACATATATATCTATACCCATGTACACCAAATATATCGTATGAAATCATGAATTTTCATATGATTCATATATCCAAGACATCAAGTGACCATGGAGAATAGTGTATACTAATCCCATATAACCTCCTCATACATTCTCGATCCTCCAAGTATAGAATAAATAAGTCGATGAATACATTAGATACCATTCATTTAGTATATGAACACATCACATGTCTTGTTATGAGCCCCTCCCTCCAAAGGCACCTCTCTTGGGTTGGAAATGAAGAAAGAGAGATAATGACTCCCAAATCCTACCTCTAATAGGACATGAGTTAGCGAATAGCACAAAGGGTATATAAATCACACACATGGGAGGCATTACCATTAATATGAATTTATAGAATAAAAGATAATATGAGAAACCACCAACCAACACCATGCATAAATCAAGAAGAAATCCCAATACATAATGTAATTTCATACAAAACTAAAACAATTAAAAAGTACCAAAATAATCATTGGCAGTAACCACAAAGCTCCAACAGCTTCTGAACAACTCCTCAAGATAGTAACACCCTGTTTTATCACTAAATAGCTCATGTGGACTTGAAAAATAGTTTATATATATGTAGAGTGAGAAAAAAATGTATACTCAATAGGATCATCCTTGAAACCTCTTGTGAAAAAAGTGAAATAAGCATACTAAAGACCAATGAATAAACAAACGAAACTAACTTGTCACCTAAACAGGTAAAACTATTTTTCATCCTCACCATGGCTCGCTCACTAAGTAACATATATAAGTAAATCATTCTATATCAAAAGAATATACATAAATGAGGGTACTTCACTTCCACTTCCCCACTGGTTTGGTGATCTCACGTCCCAATAACTCATGTCCCATGCTTATAATTTCCATAAGTCATCCTATATATCATGAAATTGTATCAAAACCATTATTCATCCTATGCAACCTGACACAAACTTATCATCATCATCTCATATTTAAACAACTATTTTCCCAAAATCCAATATAGCCTATGTAAATGCATTATACCTCAAGCCATTGCAACCCATGCACATAGACTCATGGTAATCCATAACCACCATGACTAGATACAAGTATGTTTGATAAATTTAATCCATTACAACCCACACATAAATGTATAGTAAAACCAAGATCCATCACATCCCAGGTAAGAATACACCATATACCATAAGCCATTATAGCTCAGGATACACCTACACATAACTACAACCCAAGGGTGAGTAGGGGTGATGTAGAGACCCTATTTTCACCTTGTAATACTTTTAAATATTTATATATATATTTCTAGAGCTGGATGCTAAGACGATGTGTGATTTTGAGGCCTGTTGTGTCCAGAATTAAATTTATAAAAATATTAAAAATATTTTATATTATGCACATGCAGTTCTTAAATAAAATGGGGTAACTATTAAACATAAGTTTGTATTAGAAATCCAAGACCACGGTTGAGTCCAAAACACATTGTTTACACTAGGCGCAACCTAAAATAGGTCAACATGTGGTGTTTAAATATCTCACCCATTGGAGGTATGTTCAGTGGATTAATTAATTAATTAATTAAGTTAACCTAATAATATTTTCCTATAAATCAATTGTTATGGAAATATACCCAGGTTTATCCTCATAACCCTAAAATCTATAAGTGATGTTCTTCCTCTCCTTCAATTTTAGAATCACCTTAGATGACGATGAAACGCTGGATCAGAACAAATTGGGAAGCGATGAACGTAATGACTTTCTTAGATCATTAGAGAGTGTGTTCTTTGAAAAATAATGATCTAATCTCCAGTTAGGACTTGTCAATTTGTTTTTTACACCCTTTTTGATTAAATTGACTGAGAAGAATCATCCCATTTATGATCTGTGCTAATTGTTGGACCTTGGAATGCTCCTGTGTACCGATTAAATTGATTTATTGAATTGTTTTCTAACCCCTATTATCCTCGTTCTTGATTTTTGGAAAAGAACACTTATAAATTATCTTTAAAATGTTTTTATTTTTCATTTTCCCATCAATTTATTCATGTTATTCACCAGTAGGACCCCACGGTCCCAGTTCGACATTTCCAAATGGTATAGAGTCTGATCAGACCCTCAAAATCATAAAAAAGGTGAAGATTGATGAATCAATTATATATTAGTGTTTTTTTTAGGTTATAGGAGATCATTTCAATTATTTTTGGTAGAATCATCAATTATGGAAGGTTCATGGGAATTCATGACATGTGGCCAACCTCCGATGAATAGAGAAACCTGATTTCTACAAAATGTCAGCCAAAATCGATGATCCACGACCAATTACACCAATTTTAGATGGAATATAGGTGATATATATGGTGGAATGGATTAATTTGAAGCACTAAGAATGGATATGAAATTATAGAAAAATACCAACTACATGCCATGTAGTTCAAATAACACATGGTGTATCAGGACTTGGATACGATGGATAGGGTTTTTTAAATTTATAAGGATGGAACGATGTGTAGCCCTCCTAAACTCCATGTACCATATCCTTGGGTGAATTATTCACATGGAAGAGAACACAGGAAGGACCCTATGTGAGAGTACATGACTAGACACTTAGACGTGTACCAAAGTACATGAACACAGGGTAAAGTACATGAACACGACTAAGCACATGGGTGGGACCCCGAGTGGCATGAGCACCACACACTATGTAATACTAAATGGTTGGAGATCTGTGCACGTCTAGGGACATGACCCAGTGAAAGAGGGATACCACATACCGTGCGGGTCTCCTCACACACTATGTACCCATTGACCCCTTTTGAGGAAACTTTAAGTTTCTGTATCTCCTTCGTTTGGGCTCAGATTTTGGTCTACAAGTAGCCTATCATGAGTGTTTTTACATGTATATCATGATGGTTCATTTAGTTGTGAATTTTGGGATATGATGTGGAATTTTATGGGGACAAAACTTATTTGAGGTGATGCTTGACAATGGCAGTGATCACACAAGATCACCAGAGGCTTATAGAGTGGAACCCTCCCACTGGGCAAGGTATGAGTCCTATACCGATTCCTAAGTGGAACCCTCTAGCTGGGTTGGGTATGGGTCCTTGAAGAATTTTAGAGAGGAACCCTCTAACTGGGTTGGGTATGGGTCCTCTTCCAACTCCCGAGTGGAACTCTCCAATTGGCCTGGCCATGGGTCCTCGATAACTTTTAGAGTGGAACCCTCCTATTTCCACAGGGCATGGTCCCTCTATAGACCTCATGGGTAGAACCCTCTAGTTGGTATGGGAATGGGTCCTCAATGAATTATTGAGTGGAAACCTCCAACTAGCCTGGGCATAGGTCCTCTACCAACTCCTGAGTGGAACCCTACAACTTTGATGGGCATGGGTCCTCAATGACTTTTAGAGTGGAACCCTCCTATTGGAACATGGCATGGTTCCTCTATAGAATCTCAAGTGGAACCCTCCATCTTGGATGGGCATGGGTTCTCGATGACATCTAGAGTGGAACCATTCAGCTGGGCTGAGAATGGGTCCTCTACCACTGAATAGAACCCACCTGTTGTACCAGAGCATGTGTATCCTACTTATATATTATGTCCCCTTGACTATGTGGCACAAAAAAAGGTGTGGATTGAATTGGATGATTACTTCTAAACAGACATGTGAGATGATTGGAATCATTTATGGACTTTTGGAAATGTTGGATACTCTTCTTCTTGGGATGAGTTGTGATATGAAGATCCCATTTCTCTCTTGTTTGAGTTTTTTTGACTAAGAATATATATATATATATATATATATATATTCATCATTATCCATAACTTTGGATTTGGTTACTCTCATTCCATGGGTTGTGAAGATGCATAGGGTATTCCATGTGATTTCTATGTTTATATTCTTGTGGGTGGATGATTCTAATATCCTGATATAGGTGGAAAATACTCAACATGTAGTTAATCTACACAATGTTCTGATCCCCTTATGTTTGGATGAGGTTACTCTCTCTTGTTTTGGGTTAAGATATTATCTTTCACTATATATGGATCCTATTTACTATAAAATATCTTTATCTTCCTATTGTATCTCTTACTACCCCCTTCACCTTTCAAGGAATCCTATTGGGTATGTATATAATCACCCCTACATGGGGTTTTCCCACATTTTTCATGTCATATGTAGATGATATATAGATCAATGATGATTTTTAGAGGATCTTAGAGATACTGGGTGTTGTGGATAGTGTACGGTGGTTGTAGCTTGGAGATCAGGAGTTGGGCTCTCTCATTAGTTTAATTTTTATTTTTTTGGTTGGGAAATATTTTTGGTTGTGAATGTATTTTTCTACTTTACTTTCCACTTTTCATTTTTGTACTATTGTACACCATAGAGATTTTTTCCTTCTTGATTTACTTTCTATCAGTTTCATATTTTTATTATTATTCCTATCCGCTTTTGCATTTGGATGGTCGAGTGTGTGCATACATGTACTTAGGAAAAGGACTCCCATTTAGGTTAATACTTTTGACACTTTTCCCCACCCCTAGTCCATAGAGGTAGGTTTGGGGTAGTTATTACTTGAGCTCCGGTTAGGTTTGGGTAGCGATAGATTGGTATCAGAGCAGTTCATTTCTTGGGACATTGTTTAGAGTATTCCCTTTATAAGGGTTTAGTTGGGATTTAGGGAAATAATGTAAAAGTGTCTTAAGTGATGCTATCAATCTAGGGAATCTAGTGATGGTATGGGAGGCTGACGTAACCATTCACCATGACCTTGAATACCTTCTTGTCAACTTGGTATAATGAGACATTTGTTGTAGGGATCAATGGAACATGCATCATATAGGACCGAGTCTTTGACTGTACTTCTTGAGTAATCTCCCTATTATATATATATATATATATTATCATCTAACCATGGTACATATTGATTAAATGCTAGTATAACTTTGTGATAATAGCCAAACATGATACTAGTTCTGAATCGTGATGACAATCTGATGAGAGATGAGGCCTCAGTTCAGGGTCCATCTTGCAAGATTATTACCCCATGTAGAAAGGTATCATCACCTCCACCTATCGAGAAATAGATTGTCCCAATAGAGAAGACCAAGGATGTACACAGGCTTAGTACGCTCTATGAGTTCCAGCGTCAGAGGCCACTGAGGTCCCACGATGATCAAGATCCCCAAGAAGCATAGGATTGAATAGAGTTGTTGATACATGTTTCCAAGATCGTTCAGACCTTGATGGATTAGTTGGTTGCACTGGAATCTATCCCTTTTCATGGAGCAGCTAGGCACTGGTGGAGACTTATTACACATATGCATGATGAGTCAACACTCTCATGATCTGAATTCCAATAGCTATTCTATGAGGATTAATAACCCTCTTGTTTGTGATCAGTTCAGATTTAGGAGCTTCTAAAGCTATAGCAGGGAGGGATTATGGTGGAAGAGTACACAATGAGGTTCACAGACCTTACCTGGTACTCCCTTGACATGATTCATGATAGATAATTCTGAGAACAAAATTTTGAGAAGGGAATTTACATAGATATATGTGCCAGCATATCTCCCTTATGCATCAACACCTATGTTGAGGTGTTGGAGTGGGCACTAGTGATAGAGAGTTTTCTATTAGAGGGACACCAGATAGCTGGAGCTAGTAGTGGGTGTGACTGAGCTGAGTTGTCTGTAGTAGCTAGTGGGTTCTAGTAAGTATAATCTAGTCGCAGGAGATCCTTTCATGATCATACTTAGGTGTATGGTCATGCGGTACAAGGAAAACATAGAGAACCAGGGAATCCTAGAGAGGTTCAATGCTATACTTGTGATGGGTGGGGCTACATAGTGCATGAATTTCTGACCAGATGTGCTGAAGAGCACATGAAGGTAGCTAACGAACCAACATAGTAGAGGCAATTCCATAATCAGGGGTATCCCAAGTGAGGGCAGGGTGGTCCTTATATAGGAAGAATGGGAAGAGGAGTAGGAGGAGTTATGGGTAGTGGATGACACTATGAGATCCTCCCACCACCACCATTAAGTGGCCCACATCAGGCTAAGGGAGTTGGCAGCTAGGGTCACATATAGTTACAGGCTCTAGAGGATTATGACCCTACAACACACGAGATGATTAGAGGTATGATATATGTTTATTATAATCTTGATTCAGTATTAATAGACACAAGTTCTATCATTCCTTCATCTCTATACTCTTGGTGTAAGAGATGGGGATCCCAGTTGAGGAGCTATCCCAACAACTTCACCTTGAGGTTTCTATATAGAACACTTATTCTGTATATTTTATCTTTAGATTGTGCATGTTATAGATTTTTGAATATAGGTTTACATGGGACCTTTTGGTCATCATGATATAACCCTATGACATCATATTGTATATGGTTTGGTTGTCTAAGGTTCAAGTCCATATTTACTATCACATCAGACGTGTCAGATGCCTTCACACTAATGAGACGATATTCACCTTTATGGGTAAGAGAGATCTCATGGAGAGACAAGTAGGTTCTATGAGATTGAGGCTATATCCCATCACTCATAAATTGAAAATTATAACCCTTGGTGCATCATGAACTTCAGGAATTTAGATTACTTCAGTAGGTTCTATTAAATAGTTTTGAAGGACTGGTTGAAGAGGATATAGGTACCGCTCATGATATTCTTCTTGACCCAGAGGGAGGGTATATGAGTGCATGTAATGGGGATGAACCTAATCACTCAGCAATTGAAACACCAATCCTGAAAAATAGAAGTAAGTCAAGGAGGCAGAGTAGGAGGGACTACTCATCCTTGCCTACCCCTTTGGAGACTAGATTGTCCATAAAGACAAATGCTAAAAAGGAGTCCTTAGAGGAGGTGGGAACACAGAAAACAAGGGGCTAGGGTGGGCAACCATTGGATTTATTGGTTAGCAGTGAGGAGGAGGTGACCAAGCCGGTGTTATTGCTCAACGCTGTAGAGGAAGGGAGAGAACGCAAGGACTATTCCTTTTTTCCAAAGCCGATGGAAACATGGTCAGGTAGAAAATCTAAGCCAGGTGAGAAAGAAATGACATTTTCCATGGTTGTCATGCATGAGGATTCTTAGGTTTTGTTCATGGAGAACAACAATGAAATGGGAAGAGCTATTGAAATGGGAAAGAACATAAAAGAACCTATCCTTTGTTCCGAGGAGGACATGGTAGAGGAATTTCTATATGTTAACATCCAACAGGAAGAGGATGATATGATGGGAAGAGCTGTTAGAGTGGAGGTCAACAACGAGCAGGCTATGTGGATTGATAAACAAGATTCGATCCTGACTAGAGGCTTCAATGATCAGAAAATCAGCAAAGAAGAATATATCTGAACATGGGAAAAAATGGCAGACCGTTTTGAAGATGTTACTGGGGAAGATCCTAATGCTAAGGTATGGCTAATGAATTGGAATCTTTATAGGGAGGAAAGAACTAATAGGCTAAGGATATGTTTTGGTAAATTTTCTTTTTCTTATGAGGCTTCGCCTTCAGACTAATTGGGTTTGTCTCTCCCTTTGACTTTAAAGTAGTTTGGTGGGAATTTTGGGTTGTCTATGGGTCAGGGTGCTAATGGCATCAATATATGGTCATCTTCATTCTGGTTTTCTTTGAAGTCCTTGGGGGTGGATCCTGGGGGTCCATTACATCGCTTGAAGGCTGGGTGAATTCCTCTGGAGTTTGCCATCGAGAGGTGATTATCCACCAAATGAGGATAATATTCATTTTTAATATATATAATATTGATGTGATTTATTATTCATAAACAAAATTTTAGTGCATTTTACACTTTGAACATCATTCCACATTATGATTGTAATACCTTCTTAAAATGCACTATTATGTGGTACATTTTTTTAACATCATTTAAAGTACCCAATGATTCATATGATTTTAAAGAATGTAATTATCCATTTTTAATTTTTTATTTTGGGAAATTGATCTACATTGAATATTAACATGTTTCATTCAGGTATCAATGGAGGATTCATAAAGGATGATGGAGATATTTTGAGATGAAAGGAAGCAATTCTAGAGAAGGCATATTAGACACCAGCCCACTGATGAGAATGTGGGGCCCAAAATACTAGCCCAATAAAGCCCAAATTTCATATAATGATAGAATAAATATATAGGAACAAATAATTATTCAGGATACAGTGATAATTAGGCCTCTATTATGGTTATTTAGGCGTCCCAAGTTAGAGATAAAATTCTGGGTCAGAATCTGCATCCCAGAAAAATATCCCACCAATTAAACCATATCTAGAAAATCATAAATCTTTTTGGGCTGATATTTTATATTATGTTAGGGGACATCCGGAGAGTAATTTAGGTCTTCTATGGCCCACCGAAATTCGGCCATCTAGATGGCGTTTCATGCGCCTCTGTTTGGTGGATGCAAGCTGGATGCCTTTTTCGGTTCAAGGGTGGAAAGTCTTCTTTCCACAAACTTTCCACCACTCTAGACCTACCATACTCAAGTGATATGACTTGTAATGTTGGAGGCTCGACCCAAGGGCTAAAAAATTTCTATTTAAGGTAGTGGTGTTGAAGGATTTAATAATCTTGGGTGCTTGGTTTCATTGTAGTGTTATGCTGCCACTTTGTGATTGTAATCACATTTCTTTCTCATGTAAGTTTTTTAATTCACCTTAGTTTCTTAATAAAAGTTATTTATTTACTCTTATTATATTCTTATAATTATCACGTTGATACCTTTGGTTCAAGGTGTGAATTTATTCACACCATACTTTGTGATATTTATCACACAACGGAGGAGTGATCGATTTTTGTTGTTGTTTTTACTTCTTCAATTACACCCTTGTAAGTCTACTTCCAGCTTCCGTTGAAGACATGTAATCAATGGAGGGATAACTCTTTTATGGGTTGATCAAAGGGAGTAGAAAAGGGCTGGATTGGATGTTATTTATCACTCCATTAATGGATAATCACTTCTTTTAAATGATATTTTTATTTGATGATTTTAAAACCTCTTCATCCTTATTGAATTTAAGGTCACACATTTCAAGTGCTAATACGAACCTCTACCTTGGAGTGCTCAAAACTTTGATCCTTAAAGTGTATAGGTGATTATTATTAGGGTGTTTAGGCATTAAAACAGTAAGTGATGATTTTTTTTGATATTCTTAAATTAATCCATCTCAATTATAAGAAATTGAAATCATTAAAAAAGGAATTCATCCAATCCACCCCGAGCGATAACCTAGGATCAACTCATTACCTTAATTTGAATTAACTTAAATTTGTTAGTGATCCTTTAAAACCATCTTAAATAAACCTAAGTTTTCCACTTCATAGCCAAAAAAAATCTATAGAATGAACGTGTCTGTAGGTACTTCTTAGGTCTTTGAGGATTCGACAACCCAAACTAGACTACAAGGGCTGTCCTACCTTCTTCTTTTGGGTAAATTTGAGCGAGAATCAAATCTTGGCGCCGTTGATGAGGACATAAGTAAGTTATATTAGACACTATCATCCTTTTTTTCATCCCTCTTATCTACTCTCACCCCTCACACCTATGGAAATCAATTTTGAACAAGCCCAAACATAGGAAACCTATCCCTACTTTGATCACCCAACCCCATGTGTGATGTACAATGACCATCATAATTTCTACATGTGGGATCATCAAAAATCTAATGAACCACATTGTTTTTACCCATATTATCCACAAAATATCCCAACATATAATGAGTTTCAATCCCCACAAAGCCAATATGAACACCCTCCTGTGCAATTACTACAACTTAATTATCCACCTAGAATAGACCATTCAGATCAACCCCTTATCCATACTAATCCACATACATTACTTGAAAAACTATGTCAAAAAGTGGATATAATGAATTTTTAGGTTTCATCATTGATGTTAGAACTACAAATCATTAAAACTTGTGAGGAACCCATCCCTACACAAACTATCCCTTCCATAACCTTATGTGAAGTGTCTAGTTTCCCACAAACCCCACATGAATTTATTGAAGAACCAAACTTTGGATTTGGGATAGATAAAGAGGATCAATTAATTGATGAAGGGTCTTTAAATAATGAGGAAATTGACTTTTTGGATTCAAAAGAGGAGAATTTTACATCATGGATTGAGTCTCCTAAGTATAACTCTATTGATGATTTTTAAAAAACACCAATCCCTGAACCATTGAGAGAAATAAAAAACATTGAGTCCATACCCATTCCTAACACTGTTCTTTAAAATTTGGTGGTTAAATCTTCTATTCAAAAGGAACCAATTTTGTTGAGAAATTTTTAAAATGAAACTGAGTATGATTCAAAGTGAAAACCTATGTCTGAATTTCCTATCCAAACCAAGATCAAAAGTAGTGTTATTCCTTCCTATCTCAAGTATCACTTAATAGTGTATAACCATGAACTTTTTGAGGGAATTCATTCTTCTCTTGAAAAAAAAAATTGTAATGATCATTGATGTCTTAGGAAATACTATAGAATAAACTAGATCAACCATTTCTAATATTCCTTGGATTTACCTACTCATTTTAGAACATAGGTTTGTACATGACACAAATTATAAACATAAAATAAATATAAAACTAGTAGAAGTGGTGAAAAATGTGGTCTTTAAAATGTTTAAAGTTGGTATTGGGTATGTTTGGGGTGTTCATGTCAGGTTACCGACGTTAAACAAAGCGCTGCATGGGAGGCAACTCATGATTTTCAAGTTTCCAATCATTTTGTTGTTTTAATCAACTTTATATTTTAAATAGGATTAATTAATCATTTTTATATTTAAAAATAAAAAAATAGACTGTTGACATGTTCTTCTATTATGAGTATGGATGGGTACGAAAGAGGAGCACCATATTCATCCGTGTCACGTGGTGTGATCCTTGAGTAATACCTTACCCAGAAATTTAAAAAGAAGACAATGTATCATCTATTTATTTTATATATATACTTATATTTTACTTATATATATATATATATAATATTTTGTTTTTTTTGTTTGTTTTTCCTTTTTCTACTAGGGAACTCTGCAAGTGACATGGATATCAAAATACTAAAAGGGAGCATCAATAATTTCAACTTTAACCACCAGGTGACTTCATTCTATGATCCTCATATTTAAATTTCCTTTTTGAAATTATCTTATCTGCCTCTACTAATTCTAAATTTTCATTTCTTTAAACACTTGGGACAGTGTTATTTTAAGTTGGGGGGGGAGATAAAATAAAAAATGCTTTTGTGTAAAAAAAATGAATGATTTCAATAAAAAATGTGTAAATGGAAGGAAAAATTCCTTTAAATTTGAACATGGTAATACACATTGCACACTTTGAAACTGAATATCAAATAATTTAGCATGCCCTGATTCTTATTTTAATCCTTGTATAATTTCATGAGCATAGATTTTGGAAACTATAGCTATCCAATGTGATATTTCATTGTTTATATTTTCATCCAAATAAAAAAAGATCACAATGCACGTCCTTTGGATAGTGGGGTATTAGTTTGAGTTCATGGGGTACCCTAAATAAATAGCATAGTTTTAGTGATCATTTTAGTTTAATATGAGTATTCAAAAAAAAAAACAAAAAAAAAAACATTGCGTGTAGAGAAATGAAATGATCTAATGCGTGGCTTTCAGCACTTGGGGATCGTGACTCCATAGTTGTCTGGCCCAGAGTTAGTAATTTTATCTCTATTTTTGGTAATTTGATTTTTTTTTTGACTGAGTTAACTCGAGATGATGCCTGAGTATGTGGGCTTCACTTGGTGCCCTAAGGTCTTTGAGCCTGGGAGTCATCGGCAAAGTCTCGCTACAGGGGTTGACTCTTTTGAGTGCAATTTCAATTACCATGGAAAAATTGAAAAAAAAATATGATACATTTTTTTTGAATACTCATCTTAATATTGAAATGTGATTCCACCTAGCACTTCCATCATTTACCCTTTTAATAAATATGAACCCCCATGTCTATTGTGATGCACAACACATCCTCATACTTAATTGATATTGGATGAAATATGGAAATGAATTTGAACAAAGGAATGTGATTGGGATTGAGATCTGCTTATGATACTATCTTGTATTAAAATATTTTTATGGGTTTCATGATTGTTTGGTATAAGGGTTTCTGGTGATCATTGTGTATTAAAATGTTTTTGGAAAAGGGAATTCGAATTTCATATTGTTGAGATATATTTTGCTCGGGACTAGCAAAACTCAAGTTGGGGGGTGTGATTAGACACTAAATGAGGCTAATATTCATTGTTAATATATATAATATTCATTTGCTTTATTATTCATAAACACCATTTTAGTGCATTTTACACTATGAACATCATTCCACATTATGATTGTAATACCTTCTTAAAATGCACTATTATGTGGTACATTTTTTTTAAAATCATTTAAAGTACCCAATGATTCATCTGATTTTAAGGAATGTAATTATTCATATTTTAATTTGATATTTTGGGAAATTTATCTACATTAAATATGAACATGTTTCATTCAGGGATCAATGGAGTATTCATAAAGGATGATGGAGATATTTTGAGATGAAAGGAAGCAATTCTAGAGAAGGCATATTAGACACCAGCCCACTGATGAGAATGTGGGGCCCAAAATACTATCCCAATAAACTCCAAATTTCACGGGATTCTAGAAGACATATAGAGGAACAAATAATTATTCATGATACAGTGCTAATTCGATCTTCATTGAGGTTATTTAGGCGGCCCAAGTTAGAGATACAATTCTGGGCCAAAATCTGCGGCCCAGAAAAACAGCCCACCAATTAAACCATATCTCTAAAAAAATAACTTCTTTTAGGCTGAGATTTTACAGGATGTTAGGGGACATCCGGAGATTAATTTAAGTCTTCTATTTACCACCCAAATTTGGCCATATATAAGGTGTTTCATGCGCCTCTGTTTTGTGGATGCAAGCTGGATGCCTTTTTGGGTCAAGGGTGGAAAGTCTTCTTTCCACAAACTTTCCACCACCCTAGACCTACCATACTCAAGTGAGATGACTTGTACTGTTGGAGGCTCGACCCAAGTGCTCAAAAATTCCTATTTAAGGTAGTGTTGTTGAAGGATTTAAGAATCTTGGGTGTTTTGTTTCATTGTAGTGTTATGTTGCCGCTTTGTGTTTGTAATCGCATTTCTTTCTCATGTAAGTTGTTTAATTCACCTTAGTTTCTTAATAAAAGTTCTTCCTTTACTCTTATTATGTTATTATACTTATCATGTTGATACCTTTGGTTCAAGGTGTGAATTTATTCACACCATACTTTTTGATATTTATCACACAACGGAGGAGTGATCGATTTTTGTTGTTGTTTTTACTTCTTCAATTCCACCCTCATAAAGTCTACTTCCCGCTTCCGTTGAAGACATGTCATAAATGTAGGGCTAACTATTTTATGGCTTGATCCAAGGAAGTAGAAAGGGGCTGGATTGGATGTTATTTATCACTCCATTAATGTCTAATAACTTCTTTTAAATGATATTTTTATTTGATGATTTTAAAACCTCTTCATCCTAATTGAATTTAAGGTCACACATTTCAAGTGCTAATACGAACCTCTACCTTGGAGTACTAAAAACTTTGATCCTTCAAGTTTATAGGTGATTATTATTAGGGTGTGTAGGCATTAAACCAGTAAGTGATTATTTCATTTGATATTCTTAAATGAATCCATCTCAATTATAAGAAATTAAAATTATTAAAAAAGGAATTCATCCAATCCACCCCGAGCGATAACCTAGGATAAACTCATTACCTTAATTTGAATTAACTTAAATCTGTTAGTGATCCTTTAAAACCATATTAAATCAACCTAAGTTGGCCACTTCATATCCAAAAACAATCCATAGAATGCACGTGTCTGTAGGTACTTCTTAGGTATCTGAGGATTCGACAACCCAAACTAGACTACAAGGACCATACTACCTTCTTCTTTTGGGTAAATTTGAGCATGAATCAGGAGGATTTGGGTCGGTGTCGATGGTCACACCGGGGGATGCTCAAGGTAATCCTGGATGGGTTTGGCCAGCCTCTCTGATGGTCTTGTGCCCTGGTTCGTGGTTTCTTGAACATGGTTAGTGTTTTTTGGTGTTTGTTTGTTTTGCTGTATGTGGTTGGTCTGGACTCATGTAGCGGGGTACCGGGAACCCATAAACCAGATTTTGAAAATGGAAAAAAATGATTAGCACGCGTTGTGGCAGATTATAGAGATGTCTTCCCCGAGGATGTTCTGAGACTACCTCTGAAGTGGGAGATGGAGGTTTCTATCAAATTGTATCTCAAGACCACTCTGATTACTTTTGAGGCATATCTGATTCCCTTTACCAAGATACGAGAGCTGTAGTTGTAGTTGGAGGGCCTTCGAGAGAAGGGTTTCATCAGGCTCGGTGTGTCCCCATGGGAAGCTCCAGTGTTGTTTCTGAAAAAGGTATATGAGATCTTGTATATTTGTATGAATTATCTTCACCTAAACTAGGAAATGATAAATAAAAAGTACCCCTTTACAATAATTGATGACCTCTTTGACCAGTTGTGATGTGAGAGATGGTTCTGAAAGATCTATCTTAGTTCTATCTCCCACTAGTTGAGGGTTCACGAGGCTGATATTCCAAATATGTCATTCTGATGTCACTATGGTCACTATGAGTTCATAGTGATGCCCTTTGGTGCAACAAATGACCTCACCGTGCTTATGGATTTGATGAACTAGGTCTTCTAGATGAACTTGGACCAGTTAGTGGTTGTCTTCATCAACAACATAATCATCTAATCTACATCAGAGGAGGATAATTCATAGAAGTTAAGGATAGTTCTAGATTTTTGTTGAGTTCACCAGGTTTATGGGAAGATCTAAAAGTGATAGTTATAGATTCATGAGGTTTAATTTATTAGGCATGTCATTTATGAGCATGGTTTAGTTGTGGACCCAGTGAAGATTGATGCAGTAATTTATTGGGATCTACTTAAGAGAGTGTTAGAGGTATGGAGCTTTCTTGAATTGTTGGGGGTACTATAAGAGGTTTTGGTAGAATTATCAATAATTGATGCCACTTTGACCACCCCAATGCAGAAATAATAGTCATTTACCTAGATTGAGTAGTTCCAAAGGGCCTTTAAGGAGTTGATACTGATGTTGATGAGTGATCCTGTGTTGAGACTACTAGAGGATGGCATGGAGTACGCAATTTATTGCGATGCCTCAATAGATGGGCTCAGCTACATGTTGATGTAATAGAAAGAAGTTATCACATATGGGTCAAGGCAATTAAGACCCTATGAGTAGAACTATAAAACTCATGAACTAGAGATGACAACGGTAGTCTTCATCCTAAATATGTGGTGGAACTAAATTCTGTGGGAGCACTTTATGGTTTACTTAGACCATCAGAGTCTCAAGTACACCTCCAAAAAGAGAGACTTAAACCTAATACACTGATGCTGGTTGGAGTTCCTAAAGGACTATGAATTTGAGATAGTCTATACTTTGGGGAAGGGAAACATAGTAGCATATTCCCTTATCAAGAAGTCCCAATCTCTCTTGGTGCTGGAGGCTTCTGAGTAGTTCCTTGGTGGAGCAAAAAGGTATATATTTTTGGCAATCGATGGTGTTGACTCCTCCACTTCCCAAGCATGTGAGAGAGTCCTAGATGAGATACATCGATTGTGAGGTCTTATGTGACCATATGTCCATGGAGGAATCACCATATGTATATTTTTAATGAGGGGACCACATGATCCTTTTCCAGGGATGGACATTGGTCCCAATCATGATGAGGGAGGAGGTGATGCAAGAGTTCCACACTTCTCCCCTAGTTGTACATCCCAGTGTGGGGGATATATACAGACACCTTCAATGGAATTTTTGGTGGTCTAACATGATATTAATAATAGATGAGTTCATATCTCAATGCCTTACTTATATATAGGTTAAGTCTGAGTACCAGGTTCCATCAGGTTTGTTGCAGTGCCTTGAGATTCTGGAGTGGAAGTGAGACGACATAACCATGGACTTTGTGATAGAGATTCCATGAACAGTGAAAATCCATGATTCCATTTGGGTGATATTTGAATGAATCATGGAGTTTTCACACTTACTTTCTATTAGGTAGTAGAGTTATGTGGATAATTTGGGGCAGTTGTACATACGGGAGATCACTCGCCTTTAGGGAGTGCCCTAAATGATTGTCTCTAGTCATGAAATGTGGTTTACATCATGATTATGGAGATTCTTGCAGGAGGCATTCAGGACCCAAATGAGGATGAGTACAACCTTTCACCCCTATAATGATGGGTAGACTATGTAGAGACCCAATCTTGAAGTACATGAACATTACATTTCTTTTTTGAAATACTTAATAAATGACACAAACAAAATCCCAAAGATCATATTAGTTTAGTGTCTTTTGAAACTCGAAACAAAATCTTTTAATCATGGTGAATTATTTTCAACATCTCCCATAAAGATATTCCCCTTTTGTTTTCCTACCTAAAACCTTTCTTTATATCATGAGAAAAAGAAAACATAAAAAATGTGAGCTCAAATTCTCAATAAGGGTAAACATGGAGAGAATAAAACAAACCTTAAACATTTGAACATAAAAACATGAACATAAAGTTTAAACCTCAAAATCATGGGCAATGACATAAATCTTGGAAGTACGTAAGGCATGGATAAAAAAGGAACATTAAAAATGATATAATAGAATTGGAATAAACCATGTAATTGTGTAAAACTAATAAGCACATATTATGATTTCCATAGTAGCCAAGAAATTTCTACCAAGACCATCATAGTGGACAAAATCCATTACTGAACCGAGTTTACTTTCCATTCCAGCCATGTATTACTGAACCAGATTTACCTACCATTCCAGTCATGTATATCTCATGAGATATAAATCTTTAACCAATGCATTGGAGGGAGATATAGGTCCCACTCATATCATAATGAAATCATTCCTACATGTTCCACATAAATATAAATCATTCATCATAGCATAACCCATGAAATAAAATGGGATTCTTAAACATCATTTCATCATAACATAATCCATATAAGATAAGTGGACTTCATAAAAACTAATTTCATCATAAATATGATCAAATAAAAGAAATAATAGGGATATAAACATAACCATATATCATCTTAGATGGAAAATAATTTTGATAAAACACTTGAAATTAATTCTTGAAGAAAATATCCTTTCTTCTTCAAAAACAATTTCCTTTTTCAAAATGTCATGAAATTTTAAAAGAAAAAATTTTAGTTAAAAATAAACTTGAAATAGTGTATAGGAAGCTTAAAGGAAATAAGGTGTCAAGAATAAATAAAAATCCATTCATGCCGTATAAGTTAAAAAATCATTCTCCTCATGATTTTATCAGAAAAGTCAAAAAGTACCTTGTATGTTAAACAAAAGAAATATCCCTTCTATACCATGTAGTAAAAGTAAAAAATGGGTAAAATGAATTTTAAAAATACATAGAATAATACTAAACATTTTATTAAATAATTTTTATAAAACATGGACATGGATGATAAATATATCCCCATAAAATACTTATGTATAAACAATCTCAGATAAAAATGAGATTGCAAAATTATCCCTTACCTTAGGTCTGATTTCTTCTGTATGTGTCTGAAACTCTTGTATAGTAGTTTTGAACATATTATTAACTTTTAACATAGCCATAATAATATTTATTATATCATATATGATTCACTTACTACTTTATATTACCCGTTCATTTGTCAATTCCATGTTAAAACAACGTTTTGTGTAATAATCATACGTGTTTGGACTTGTTATTCTTCATATGATTACTTAGATCATGATTTAATTAATTTCAGAATGTAAAAAATGACTTATATATATCTTATATATTCAGTATATAATTATATAAAATAGATAGATAAATTAAATGGAATACACCGTTCATGGAGACGGTAGGATGTACGTATGCATGAACGATGTTTTAGTTTCCTTATTGAATTGGATGAAAGTAAGTAAATGACATATAAATAAATATATATATATATATATATATATATACAGTAGAAAAATTATGTCATATATTTCATTATTATTTATTATATATACTTTATAATCATTCTTGAATGGTTAACATGGAGAATGAATCTCATCGCGTCGTGGAGACGGTAAGCCGTACGTACGCATGAACGATAATATCGTTCTCATAATCATTGAATGGCATTAAAGAAGATGGTGTATAATATCTCAGAATTAGTATCATGTTATAATAATCATATATAGTAATTATTCACACCATTATACCCATCCAAGTAAGGTGGTGGTGAAAAATAGATTACAGCACGGCGTGGAGACGGTAATCCGTATGTACGCACGCACGATGATTTCATTTTTTCTTAGGATGGATAGAATGTGAAATAGGGTTTTTTCATATTTATAATAACATATTAGTATATTAGTGATAATTATTTTATTACTTTATAATAAAACAACTAAAAAAGAGGAAGTAGAAGAATAAAGAAATTTTAAAGAATCGGTAGAAGAGATTGCCTCTTCCTTGACGCGCCTCCTTTAAATTTCTTCTTAGGGCACTAGAGTTGGTCTTTTGAGAAGACCATAACCTATATAATGTAAATAGGGAAGTTTAGAATATAAATGGGCAGGGTTTGGATGATATTTAATGCTTAAAATAGAGTGAAGAGGAGAGGGAGGAGGTTCCCTTTTAGAAGAGAGGAGAGGGGCACTTTTGGAAAGTTCCAAAATATTAATTTATTATAAACTCAATTTCGATTTAAAACGGTCCAAAACTTATTTAATTCTAATATAATATTATTTTGGTTTTAATAACCATAATCAAATAATTTTTTGACAAGTTTAGAATATTTTTTTATCCTTATCTTTTTGGTTTTAGCCTTATTTTAACCTTTTTAATCTTATTGTGATATCATGTTATTTAAACATTGTGGGTTAATGTAATTACTATATCCTATAAAAGGACCCAAAAAAAGTTATTTATGACATATTTGGACATATATTAACCATTTTTTGAATATTATATTTTTAAGAATTTAATATCATTTATTAAACTATTTTATGTTTTAATTTATGAATTGTGTCAATTTTGGATAGTATTCATACTTGACTTTTTTAAAAATTAATAACAACCTTATTACACCAAAAAAAAGGAATTAAATCAAATATAATCCAAAAAATTATTTTATGACATCAAAATAACCAAATAACATTTTTTTTAATATTTATAAATTCATTTATTTGAATTTTTCATTAATGAGGCAATCACTACATCATAATTGTGTCAAAAATAAATATAATTATATAATTTATAAAAATTATAAATAAAATACCATGATGTAGGAAATATTTTTAGATTTATAATTACTATTTATATACATATAGATATACTATATAACCCCATATTAAAATTGATTTAGTAAAAGATATATGTTTAGGTTATAATTATTTTTACTTTAAATTAATTCTTATAAAGTTTCATTTTCACATCCAAGTAAATCCATGGGGTCCCAAAATCAACCCAAGGATGCCCATGGTCAGACATATCTCATAAAATAGGAATAGTTCTAGTTTTAGAGTAGTTTAATATTATTATAATACTATTTTTTACCCTTATTTACCAGATTTACACTTTAACCATGGTAAATAAAATAATTACTGAAGTTACTATTCATAATGTCCAAAAAAAAATACCGATTTACACAATTTGAAACTTATTATTCCAAATATGGAATCCATTTTTATAAATTCAAAACATAGAATTTGTAGTAATTAATTTAAAATTAATCCCGTTGTAAAAAAAATGGGTTTTTGATCAAAACATTGAAAAAGATTGAAATATTTTTACATAAGAATTCAATGTAAAATTAATGACAATGAATTAAATTGTCTTAAAAAATAAAAATATATTATATTTATACTTTAAAACCATTCAATAATATATTTTAACTATATAAATTATTTTGATGAAAAAAGTTGTTTTCAATTAAAATTTAGCGCATTTTCGCTATTCATCAAAATATGAAAGTTCTCAGAAAAATATCAAAAATTTATCAAAAGTAAAATTTTATGTCCCGATTGAAAATAATAAGTTTATATTTTCAAATTAACTTATAAAAGTGTCAAAAAATATATTTAAAATGGGTATGCCATCAAAAGGTGGTAAAACTGCATTTTTTTGAAAAATACTTCTTTTATCTGAAAAATTGATTCTGTTCTCATATCATGTGTAAGATGAATGATAATATTATATAAAATTCATAAAGTGGTTAATAATATTCCTAAATTCTAGTTTATATCTCATTAAATAATAATATTTTAATAATATATCATTGTTTAGTGAAACTCGATATCACGTACAATACAAGCTATCGAGGAAGGTCACTCTTGCGTGTAACACAAGCCAAGTCAGTGTTCCGTGTAGTGTAAAATTACTTTCATTTTGTGTATAACATAATCAAAAATTAGTTCATTTATACATTGAAAAAAATCTCTACTCATTGTTGTGTGAAATAAATTCTGTTAAAAGAACTTGAAATTGTGTGCAACACAAGCCAAATATATTGTTACATATACTACAAGCTAATACAATGCTGTGTATAGTGAAAGATAATCTTGGTGTGGTGTACAACACTAGACATCAAATAAATTAAAAAGAATCTATCTCATAAAATCTCGTGGTGTCACATTCTACCTCCCTTAAAATGAATTTCACACTTGAAATTTGTCAGGGTTATAAATGGTTTACTACTTGAAATTTCTTTCATGGAAACCCACATCATAAAAAAGAATACTACAACTTAATTTTAAAAAGGAAAGTTAGAAACATAACGGTTACCCAAATTAACTCATCATTCAGTTTCCATATAGGAGAACATATGTGGGAAGTGAAAACATGAATATGGAAGAGAAATATAACCATCAAATTATGATGGATAGTGATAGAGAATAAGATTTGGAGAAAGTTAACTACCAGAAATCCATAAATCTGCTATGATTTAATGGACTATCTAATTCATCAGATAATAAGGTACTAGGATAATATTTTTGGTTTTCAAGATCCTTTCCCTAAAGTTGAATAATTTTACATGTGAATAAATACTTACTTGATTTTGGTACAATCTCACCGTTGTTCGTGCCTTGAACAATTTCTAATTCATCTCTTATTTAAAAAAATGAAGTCGAATTTTTCATTCTTGAAGTGTTAGAAAATCATGCGATAGAATGATTGGTCATTCCATCTATCTCTATCACAAAAAGTTTAGCACAAGTTATTAAATATACATAAGTCCATCTATGGTGAGATTAATCGTATATGGTTCCAAAAATGGACTTGTACTTCATCTATCATACCTCTTAATAAAATAAAACTAATTTTTACTAACTAGGGACTTCCTGTAGGCTAGTGTTAGGCGATAAAGGCCTGTCACACTTCGGTTGTGGGTTTTATTTCCACATCCATGTCCGACGTGATGGGTTTTTTCCCGTCCTATGGGTTTTACTTTTTCTAAAACTATACTATTATAACATTTCAGAAATAATATAAAAAAATTATAGCCTTAAACCATAATATCTATTTTCTAACTTAATCCATGAAAACCTTTAGGATTATCCAAAATAATTATGTCCAATCTCACATTACAAAGAAAAAAATTACCAGAAAGGTCATATAACAAGCACATGAATACCATCATCTATCCCCCATATATCACAAGATATATCTTTTTGGTCACATTCTAAAAATTTGAAAGACTTTATCATGCATTCTCTTGAAATATGATAATAACATAAATTACCATAGAACCTTAGTGACAACATGAATTCTATCAAAATTAACTCTTTCCATACACCAAATATACCAAAAATTCTATATACTCAAACCATGATATCACTTTGTCCTTTTATCAGTCATGATCTTATTAATACTATCAAACATATTATTTTATCCTTATCACTTCATTATGCACATATCATCTACTTTCCAAAAATATTTCAATCGCTTTTCATGCTTATCGATACCATATAATTATGGAAAACCATAACAGACCAATACATTATATGTTTCTATTTGCTTTACTATTTTAATGTGTAGTTAAATAGATTAGGGGAATCGGGCTATAGAGAACTGATCATCCATCTATCAGTCATGTTTTGTTAGTTTGATTGTTCAGTGTGATTTCATTAATCAGTTTTCCCTTCTATTTATTTTGAGTATCATTTCACATTACCCAGCGACTGACAGGTGTAGTAGTGAATCATTTCATTGTAGATCATTGACCGAAGTACTGATAATTGGAAAAGGTCAATGCATCTCTTCTCCAATTTAACCAGATTTATCCAAGGGTCAAGATCGAAAGATCGAGACTCAAGGAAGATAATCGAGCTGTTTTGATCCACTAAATTGGAAACTCAGTGGATTAGAACCATTTTTCTATGCACTGAGTAGTTGAATTAAACCAAGAAGAAGTGGAGAATATCTTTCTAATCAGTTCAAAGTAGCCTGAGGACCCTGAAATCATCATTACTGTTTGTTCTCTGTTCAAGCCATACATTTCACCATTCCACCTTCGTTTTCACACCCACTCTCTGTGTTTGTTTCATTGTTTGTGTTTAGTTTTTGTTATTATTTTATTTTATTTTTTGTTGTTTTAGTTTTTAATTTGGTCTAGCATAACGTAATTCCTTATCTATGGTTTGACACCCTTCTTACCACAGTACTAGTAGTTTGTAGGGTTTATAAATTTTAAATTTGCACGTACTCAACGACTGCATGGCCAAATACCCTAAAGTGTCTTGAGAAGAATCTAAGTGTCTTGGGAAACATCCTAAGACTTATGTATCTAGATCCTAAACTAGAAATGAGGAACCCAGGCTACCACCATTGAACTTGTCATGTCCTGATAGTCCTGCAGAACTAATCAGTATTTTTCATGATCAGGGGATCAAAAAAAAACCTAGGGTTCTTCCACTATGTTTGGGAACCATGAAAACATCCCAGAAACTCACTTGTTATGACTAGGTCCTTACCCTAGTTAGTACACTCTACCCCAAGGATTTCACTTATATGGATCCCTACTAGCCTCCTAGGACTTCACATGACATGTCAACAATATAGGTGAGAAACCAATAAAACAATAATTCATTACATAAATACAATCTCAAGTAATTGAAATTAAAACCCACCACGCCTCCTACACCCTCTTAAGAAATGACCCCTTTTACATCCATGCATAATCATTATACAACATGATATAATAATATATAACATTCCCCAAGAGAGGTATAATCCACAATAAGAATAATCCACCATGGGAATAATAAATTCATGGGGATATATTGAGGGTCTCACACATTTATAAAAAAACTTACCCTAAAGTGCCAACCAGGATTTTAAAAAAGTGCTCGGGAAGGCAATCCATTTTCACACCATTTGAAAACCACATTTAAAATTTCCTTTGAAAATCAATTATTAAACTATACTTGAAAGACCATTTAGAAACCCAACCAATTCTAGAAATCACTTTTTAAAACAAAAACCTACTTCTTTAGAAATAAATTGCTTCTAATAGCCCTTCCATAAAACATCAATTCCATTTTTGAAACATTTAAGGACATTATGAGGCATAATGGTCTCAAAACCATTGAAATAATGAAGGTAAAATCCATTCCTTTTATAAAAAAATCCTTTAAAACATCACACACCCCTTGTTAAATGAAACTAGAATCAAAATCAATTTTAAAACATTTACATGAATTTAAGAAAGTAAATTAGGCATTGTGATGAACAATTGGAATGTGACCAAGTACATTACAAGGGTTTAAAACATTTAAAATAAATTTAAAAACCAAAAAGGGTGTGCCTTATACATTTAATTCAATAAGGATACATTTCAAACCACTAAAACCATATTAAAATATCCAATCTTGCAATTTAAAAAACACTTAGAATGAAACATGTCCATACCAAGTTGAAAATCCTTTTAAAAAACGATTTTAAGCCTATTAAGACCATACAATATGCTTTTAATTTCATAAGAATGCATTTAAAAACATAAAATAAATTTATAACATGCATTAAAAGGGAATTCCAAAGAAAAATTTACCTCATTCAAGCATAAATCAACCGAAACTCATTGTCTTTGATGGAGATTGCACAACCAAGCCAAGGAACATCCTATACTAACCTATATGGCCTAAATCCCCATCATCATAACCAACTAGAACCCTAATCCCAAACCGAACAATGTTTAGGTTCTATGTATGAAATTAAAATAGATATAGGTCAAGGGGAGAGGAGAGGAGAATAAAATAGGAATAAATTCCTTAGATTCAGCTTTAAATCAATAATAAGGATCTCTAAAATCCAAGGAGGGAGAGGGGATGAACTCTCCATGAATTCCCCATGGTTAAAATGAGTAAGGAGGAGGAAAGGGAGATCCAAAGATAAAAATATCGAGGGGTAAAGAAATTAATTTCAAGATTTTAATGAAATATGGGTAGGTAGTATAGTTTAACAAACTGTACGCCTATCGTACGGATGGTACGACCTAAGCAAGTCAACTTAACATGGTTTGAAAACCATGCATTAACCATAAGAAACTACTCTTTTAAAATTGAAAATCGTACATCACACTTATCTCATGGTTTCTTCTAATCATGTGCAATCTGTGTTCCAATACCCATATGCACCAAGAGACTTGCATGGTTTTACCCTAGTCCTTGCATGGTTTGGACCGAACCATGTGCTACCCATGTGGATCAACTGTGTGATATACAAAATCAAATAGAAAACACCTTTCATAAGGGTAACCACATGGTTTCCCCCAAACCATGCACACAAACCATTCATAAAAGGAAAATTTCTAGAAACTTGATTTTTTTACCCATATTTCTCCAAAAATTAAAATAATCAATGAAAAAGATAAAATAATATAAAATAAATGGTAAAAATGACATGTGGGTGTCACAAAATCATGTTTGGAAATATTTAATCTATTTCACCATGTATCGCATCATATGTAATACATTGTGAATAATTATACAAGACTCCTTTCGGATAAAATAAAAAAAATAGTTATTTTAGTTTTATAAAATAAATCCCTATTTGGTCAAACACAAAGTGTGACCCCATTAGTAATGAAAAATGGCCTGGTGACCCACGGGCTTCACAGATATGGGGTGGATACGGGGTGGGGCAGACCAAAAAATTTTAACCTTTAAGAGCACATGCCAATATAGGTTGATCCCACATGAGTGTGGGACAAGGATGGTTGAGCCCATGTGGGTGCGGGCTTACTCACATGCCAATTTTTTTTTACAATATATCATTCTTTAAAATATTAATTTTTAATAAAAAATCACGATTAAACCATAGAATATGATTTTTCATAATAATGGTCATACAAATTCACCATTCATTCACATGTGAATTTTAAACAAGACTATATTTATTGTTTTAATATGATATTATAATAATTATATATTAATAATTAACCATATTCACATGGTGTGTTAGAACACCTCTCAAAAAATGGAACCTATCTCTCTTGCACACAATTTCAATTATAAAAGAGTTTTTATAATCAAAATATATTTTTATATGAATTTATTATTGTTATTATTTTATTATTAAAAAAACAGGAAAAGACCTCATAGGAACTCTAATCACCTCCTCTAAAACCAACAAATACTTAGAGATTCGTTGTTTTTTCACTGGTCTAACCATTCACATCACCATTCCACTAACATCATCATTCATATCCCCTGAATGACCACTCACATACTTTTCATCACAACAGTTCACCACCATATCGACATTTCTTCATGCCATTATCAACCAACTGAAGAACACTCACCACATCCATTAAAATTCTATCTATGGTAAATAAATACTTATCCCCACAACTACTATCTATAATGATAAAAAAATAAAACATTTAAATGATTATAAATAATATTCTTTTAAAATGTGGGAAACCCCACGAGTTTGATTTTTTTTTCGTATTGTATGCGGGGTTTTATAGACAAACCCATGTGGGTTCAAAACCGTATAGGATTAGCCTACCCCACCCCACCCCATCCTGTTTCACATTAATAGAACCCATGGAACTTTTTAGTATTGAAAACAAATGTATATCATTGAATCCATAAATATAAGAAAAAGGTGGAATTTGGAAAAGCATTAATGCTTATTAAGTTACAAATAGATCTAACATGATCTCCATCAAACACATATATATCTATACCCATGTACACCAAATATATCGTATGAAATCATGAATTTTCATATGATTCATATATCTAAGACATCAAGTGACCATGGAGAATAGTGTATACTAATCCCATATAACCTCCTCATACATTCTCGATTCTCCAAGTATAGAATAAATAATTCGATGAATACATTAGATTCCATTCATTTAGTAGATGAACACATCACATGTCTTGTTATGAGATCCTCCCTCCAAAGGCACCTCTCTTGGGTTGGAAATGAAGAAAGAGAGATAATGACTCCTAAATACCACCTCTAATAGGACATGAGTCAGCAAATAGCACCAAGGGTATATAAATCACACACATGGGAAGCATTACCATTAATATGAATTTATAGAATAAAAGATAATATGAGAAACCACCAACCAACACCATGCATAAATCAAGAAGCAATACTAATACATAATGTAATTTCATACAAAAATAAAACAATTAAAAAGTACCAAAATAATCATTGGCAGTAACCACAAAGCTCCAACAGCTTCTGAACAACTCCTTAAGATAGTAACACCCTGTTTTATCACTAACTAGCTCATGTGGACTTGAAAAATAGTTTATATATATTTAGAGTGAGAAAAACATGTATACTCAATAGGATCATCCTTGAAACCTCTTGTGAAAAAAGTGAAAGAAGCATACTAAAGACCAATGAATAAACAAACGAAACTAACTTGTCACCTAAACAGGTAAAACTATTTTTCATCCTCACCATGGCTCGCTCAATAAGTAACATGTATAAGTAAATCATTCTATATCAAAAGAATATACATAAATGAGGGTACTTCGCTTCCACTTCCCCACTGGTTTGGTGATATCACGTCTTAATAACTCACGTCCCATGCTTATAATTTCGATAAGTCATCCTATATATCATGAAATTGTATCAAAACCATTATTCATCCTATGCAACCTGACACAACCTTATCATCATCATCTCATATTTAAACAACTATTTTCCCAAAATCCAATATAGCCTATGTAAATGCATTATACCTCAAGCCATTGCAACCCATGCACATACACTCATGGGAATCCATAACCACCATGACTAGATACAAGTATGTTTGATAAATTTAATCCATTACAACCCACACATAAATGTATAGTAAAACCAAGATCCATCACATCCCAGGTAAGAATACACCATATACCATAAGCCATTATAGCTCAGGATACACCTACACATAACTACAACCCAAGGGTGATTAGGGGTGATGTAGAGACCCTATTTTCACCTTGTAAGACTTTTAAATATTTATATATATATTTATAGAGCTGGATGCTAAGACGATGTGCGATTTTGAGGCCTGTTGTGTCCAGAATTAAATTTATAAAAATATTAAAAATATTTTATATTATGCACATGTAGTTATTAAATAAAATGGGGTAACTATTAAACATAAGTTTGTATTAGAAATCCAAGACCACGGTTGAGTCCAAAACACATTTTTTACACTAGGCGCAACCTAAAATAGGTCGGCATGTGGTGCTTAAATATCTCACCCATTAGAGGTATGTTCAGTGGATTAATTAATCAATTAATTAATTTAACCTAATAATATTTTCCTATAAATCAATTGTTATGGAAATATACCCAGGTTTATCCTCATAACCCTAAAATCTCTAAGTGATGTTCTTCCTCTCCTTCAATTGTATAATCACCTTAGACGATGATGAAATGCTGGATCAGAACAAATTGGGAAGCGATGAACGTAATGACTTTTTTAGATCATTAGAGAGTGTGTTCTTTGAAAAAGAATGATCTAATATCCATTTAGGACATGTCAATTTGTGTTTTACACCCTTTTTGATTAAATTGACTGAGAATAATCATCCCATTTATGATCTGTGCTAATTTTTGGACCTTGGAATGCTCCTGTGTACCGATTAAATTGATTTATTGAATTGTTTTCTAACCCCTATTATCCTCATTCTTGATTTTTGGAAAAGAACACTTATAAATTATCTTTAAAATGTTTTTATTTTTCATTTTCCCATCAATTTATTCATGTTATTCACCAGTAGGACCCCGCGGTCCCAGTTCGACATTTAAAAATGGTACAGAGTCTGATCAGACCCTCAAAATCTTGACAAAATCATGAAAAAGGTGAAGATCGATGAATAAATTATATATTAGTGTTTTTTGTAGGTTATAGGAGATCATTTCAATGATTTTTGGTAGAATCATCAATTATGGAAGGTTCATGGGCATGCAGGACATGTGGCCAACCTCCGATGAATAGAGAAACCTGATTTCTACAAAATGTCAGCCAAAATCAAAGATCCACAGCCAATTCCACCAATTTTAGATGGAATATAGGTGAGATATATGGTGGAATGGCTGAATTTGAAGCACTAAGAATGGATATGAAATTCTAGAAAAATACCAACTACATGCCATGTAGTTCAAATAACACATGGTGTATCAGGACTTGGATACGATGGATAGGGTTTTTTAAATTTATAAGGATGGAACGATGTGTAGCCCTCCTAAACTCCATGTACCATATCCTTGGGTGAATTATTCACATGGAAGAGAACACAGGAAGGACCCCATGTGAGAGTACATGACTAGACACTTGGACGTGTACCAAAGTACACGAACATGGGGTAAAGTACATGAACACGACTAAGCACATGGGCGGGACCCCGAGTGGCATGAGCACCACACACCATGTACTCCTAAATGGTTGGAGATCTATGCACCTCTAGGGACATGAGCCAGTGAAAGAGGGATACCACATACCGTGCGGGTCTCCTCACACACTGTGTACCCCTTGACCCCTTTTGAGGAAACTTTAAGTTTCTGTATCTCCTTCGTTTGGACTCAGATTTTGGTCTACAAGTATCCTATCATGAGTGTTTTTACATGTATATCATGATGTTTCATTTAGTTGTGAATTTTGGGATATGATGTGGAATTCTATGGGCAAAAAACTTATTTGAGGTGATGCTTGACAATGGTAGTGATCACACAAGATCACCAAAGGATTCTAGAGTGGAACCCTCCCACTGGGCAGGGTATGAGTTCTATACCGATTCCTGAGTGGAACCCTCTAGCTGGGTTGGGTATGGGTCCTTGAAGAATTTTAGAGAGGAACCCTCTAACTAGGTTGGGTATGGGTCCTCTTCCAACTCCCGAGTGGAACTCTCCAACTGGCCTGGCCATGGGTCCTCGATAACTTTTAGAGTGGAACCCTCCTATTTCCACAGGGCATGGGCCCTCTACAGACCTCATGGTTAGAAACCTCTATTTGGTATGGGAATGGGTCCTCAATGAATTCTAGAGTGGAAACCTCCAACTGGCCTGGGCATATGTCCTCTACCGACTCCTGAGTGGAACCCTACAACTTTGATGGGCATGGGTCCTCAATGACTTTTAGAGTGGAACCCTCCTGTTGGAACATGGCATGGTTCCTCTATATACTCTCAAGTGGAACCCTCCATCTAGGATGGGCATGGGTTCTTGATGACATCTAGAGTGGAACCATTCAGCTGGGCTGAGAATGGGTCCTCTACCACTGAATAGAACCCACCTGTTGTACCAGAGCATGTGTATCCTACTTATATATTATGTCCCCTTGACTATGTGGCACAAAAAAGGTGTGGCTTGACTTGGATGATTACTTCTAAGCAGAAATGTGAGATGATTGGCATCATTGATGGAATTTTGGAAATGTTGGATACTCTTCTTCTTGGGATGAGTTGTGATATGAAGATCCCATTTCTCTCTTGTTTGAGTTTTTTTACTAAGAATATATATATATATATATATATATATATTCATCATTATCCATAACTTTGTATTTGGTTACTCTCATTCCATGGGTTGTGAAGATGCATAGGGTATTCCATGTGATTTCTATGTTTATATTCTTTTGGTTGGATGATTCTAATATCCTGATATAGGTGGAAAAGACTCAACATGTATTTCATATACACAATGTTCTAATCCCCTTGTGTTTGGATGAGGTTACTCTCTATTGGTTTGGGTTAAGATGTTATCTTTCACTATATATGGATCCTATTTACTATCAAATATCTTTATCTTCCTATTGTATATCTTACTACCCCCTTCACCTTTCAAGGCATCCTATTGGGTATGTATATAATCACCCATACATGGGATTTTCCCACATTTTTCATGTCATATGTAGACGACATATAGATCAATGATGATTTTCAGAGGATCTTAGAGATACTGGGTGTTGTGGATAGTGTATGATGGTTGTAGCTTGGAGATCAGGAGTTGGGATCTCTCATTAGTTTAATTTTTATTTTTTTGGTTGGGAAATATTTTTGGTTGTGCATGTATTTTTCTACTTTACTTTCCACTTTTCATTTTCGTACTATTGTACACCCTAGAGGTTTTTCCTTCTTGATTTACTTTCTAGAAGTTGCATATTTTTATTATTATTCCTATCCGCTTCTGCATTTGGATGGTCGAGTGTGTGCATACATGTACTTAGGAAAAGGACTCCCATTTAGGTTAATACTTTTGACACTTTTCCCCACCCCTAGTCTATGGAGGTAGGTTTGGGGTAGTTATGGCTTGAGCTCCGGTTAGGGTTGGGTAGCGATAGATTGGTATCAGAGCAGTTCATTTCTTGGGAGATTGTTTAGAGTATTCCCTTTATAAGGGTTTAGTTGGGATTTAGGGAAATAATGTAAAAGTGTCTCAAGTGATGCTATCAAGCTAGGGAATCTAGTGATGGTATGGGAGGCTAACGTAACCATTCACCATGACCTTGAATACCTGCTTGTCAACTTGGTATAATGAGACATTTTTTGTAGGGATCAATGGAACATGCATCATATAGGACCAAGTCTTTGACTGTACTTCTTGAGTAATCTCCCCATTATATATATATATATTATCATCTAACCATGGTACATATTGATTAAATGCTAGTATAACTTTGTGATAATATCCAAACATGATACTAGTTCTGAATCGTGATGACAATCTGATGAGAGATGAGGCCTCAGTTCAGGGTCCATCTTGCAAGCTTATTACCCCATGTAGAAAGGTATCATCACCTCCACCTATCGAGCAATAGATTGTCCCAATAGAGCAGACCAAGGATGCACACATGCTTAGTACGCTCTATGAGTTCCAGCGTCAGAGTCCATTGAGGTCCCATGATGATCTAGATCCCCAAGAAGCATAGGATTGAATAGAGTTGTTGATACATGTTTCCCATATCGTTCAGACCTCGATGGATTAGTTGGTTGCACTGGAATCTATCCCTTTTCATGGAGCAGCTAGGCGTTGGTGGAGCCTTGTTACACATATGCATGATGAGTCAACACTCTCATGATCTGAATTCCAATAGCTATTCTGTGAGGATTAATAACCCTCTTGTTTGTGATCAGTTCAGATTTAGGAGCTTCTAAAGCTATAGCAGGGAGGGATTATGGTGGAAGAGTACACAATGAGGTTCACAAACCTTACCTGGTACTCCCTTGACATGATTCATGATAGATAATTCTGAGAAAATTTTTTTGAGAAGGGACTCCACATAGATATCTGTGCCAGCATATCACCCTTATGCATCAACACCTATGTCGAGGTGTTGGAGTGGGCACTAGTGATAGAGAGTTTTCTATTAGAGGGACACCAGATAGTTGGATCTAGTAGTGGGTGTGACTGAGCTGAGTTGTCTGTAGTAGCTAGTGGGTTCTAGTAAGTAGAATCTAGGTGCAAGAGATCCTTTCATGATCATACTTAGGTGTATGGTCATGCGGTACAAGGACAACATAGAGAACCAGGGAATCCTAGAGAGGTTCAATGCTATACTTGTGATGGGTGGGGATACATAGTGCATGAATTTCTGACCAGATGTGCTGAAGATCACAGGCAGGTAGCTAACGAACCACTATAGTAGAGGAAATGCCATAATCAGGGGTCTCCCAAGTGAGGGTAGGGTGGTCCTTATATAGGAAGAGTGGGAAGAGGAGTAGGAGGAGTTATGGGTGGTGGATGACACTATGAGATCCTCCCACCACCACCATTAAGTGGCCCACATCAGGCTAAGGGAGTTGGAAGTTAGGGTCACAGATAGTTACAGGCTCTAGAGGATTATGAACCTACAACACACGAGATGATTAGAGGTATGATATATTTTTATTATAATCTTGATTAAGTATTAATAGACACAAGTTCTATTCATTCCTTCATCTCTATACTCTTGGTGTAAGAGACGGGGCTCCGAGTTGAGGAGCTAGCCCAACAGCTTCACCTTGAGGTTTCTATATAGAACACTTCTTCTGTATATTTTATCTTTAGATTGTGCATGTTATATATTTTTGAATATAGGTTTATGTGGGACCTTTTGGTCATCATGATATAACCCTATGACATCATATTGAGTATGGTTTGGTTGTCCATGGTTCAAGTCCATATTTACTATCACAGCAGACTTGTCAGATGCCTTCACACTGATAAGATGATATTAACCTTTATGGGTGAGAGAGATCTCATGGAGAGACAAGTAGGTTCTATGAGATTGAGGCTATATCCCATCACTCATAAGTTGGAAATTATAACTCTTGGTGCAGCATGAACTTCAGGCATTTAGATTACTTCAATAGGTTCTATGCAATAGTTTTGAAGGACTGATTGAAGAGAATATAGGTACCGCTCATGATATTCTGCTTGACCCAGAGGGAGGGTATATGAATTCATGTAATGGGGATGAACCTAATCACTCAGCAATTGAAACACCAATCCTGAAAAATAGAAGTAAGTCAAGGAGGCGGAGCAGGAGGGACTACTCATCCTTGCCTCCCCCTTTGGAGACTAGATTGTCCAGGAAGACAAATGCTAAAAAGGAGTCCTTGGAGGAGGTGGGAACACAGACAACAAGGGGCTAGGGTGGGCAACCATTGGATTTATTGGTTAGCAGTGAGGAGGAGGTGACCGAGCCGGTGTTATTGCTCAACGCTGCAGAGGAAGGGAGAGAACTCAAGGACTATTCCTTTTTTCCAAAGCTGATGGAAACATGGTCAGGTAGAAAATCTAAGCCAGGTGAGAAAGAAATGAAATTTTCCATGGTTGTCATGCAGGAGGATTCTTAGGTTTTGGTCATGGAGAACAATAATGAAATGGGAAGAGCTATTGAAACTGGAAAGAACATAAAAGAACCTATCCTTTGTTCCGAGGAGGACATGGTAGAGGAATTTCTGTATGTTAACATCCCACAAGAAGAGGATGATATGATGGGAAGAGCTGTCAGAGTGGAGGTCAACAATAAGCAGGCTATGTGGATTGATAAACAGGATTCGATCCTGATTAGAGGCCTCAATGATCAGAAAATCAGCAAAGAAGAATATATCCGAACATGGTACAAAATGGCAGACTGTTTTGAAGATGTTATTAGGGAAGATCCTAATGCTAAGGTATGGCTAATGAATTGGAATCTTTATAGGGAGGAAAGCACTAATAGGCTAAGGATATGTTTTGGTAAATTTTCTTTTGCTTATGAGGCTTTGCCTTCGGACTGATTGGGTTTGTCTCTCCTTTTGAATTTAAAGTAGTTTGGTGGGACTTTTGGGTTGTCTGCAGGTCAGGGTGCTAATGGCATCAAGATATGGTCATCTTCATTCTGGTTTTCTTTGACATCCTTGGGGGTGGATCCAGGGGGTCCATTACATTGCTTGAAGGCTGGGTGAATTCCTCTAGAGTTTGCCAACGGGAGGTGATTAGCCACCAAATGAGGCTAATATTCATTGTTAATATATATAATATTCATGTTCTTTATTATTCATAAACAAAATTTTAGTGAATTTTACACTTTGAACATCATTCCACATTATGATTGTAATACCTTCTTAAAATATACTTTTATGTGGTACATTTTTTTAACACCATTTAAAGTACCCAATGATTCATCTGATTTTAAAGAATGTAATTATCCATATTTTAATTTGATATTTTTGGAAATTGATCTACATTAAATATTAACATGTTTCATTCAGGGATCAATGGAGGATTCATAAAGGATGATGGATATATTTTGATATGAAAGGAAGCAATTCTAGAGAAGGAAGATTAGACACCATTCCACTGATGAGAATGTGGGGCCCAAAATACTGGCCCAATAAAGACCAAATTTCGTAGGATGATATAATAAATATATAGGAACAAATAATTCTTCAGTATCTAGTGATAATTAGGCCTCCATTATGGTTATTTAGGAGTCCCAAGTTAGAGATAAAATTCTGGGTCAGAATCTGTGGCCCAGAAAAATAGCCCACCAATTAAACCATAACTAGAAAACCATGACTCCTTTTGTGCTGAGATTTTATATTCTGTTAGGGGAAATCCGTAGAGTAATTTAAGTCTTCTATGTCCCACCCAAATTCGGCCATCTAGAAGGTGTTTCATGCGCCTCTGTTTGGTGGATGCAAGATGGATTCCTTTTCGGTTCAAGAGTGGAAAGTCTTCTTTCCACAAACTTTCCACCACCCTAGACCTACCATACTCAAGTGAGATGACTTGTACTGTTGGAGGATCGACCCAAGGGATAAAAACTACCTATTTAAGGCAGTTGTGTTGAAGGATTTAATAATCTTGGGTGCTTGGTTTCATTGTAGTGTTATGCTGCCGCTTTGTGTTTGTAATCGCATTTCTTTCTCATGTAAGTTGTTTAATTAACCTTAGTTTCATAATAAAAGTTCTTCCTTTACTCTTATTCTGTTATTATACTTATCACATTGATACTGTTGGTTCAAGGTGTGAATTTATTCATACCATACTTTGTGATATTTATCATACAACGGAGGAGTGATCGATTTTTGTTGTTGTTTTAACTTCTTCAATTCCACCCTTGTAAGTCTACTTCCCGCTTCCGTTGAAGACATGTCATCAATGGAGGGCTAAATCTTTTATGGGTTGATCCAAGGGAGTAGAAAGGGGCTGGATTGGATGTTATTTATCACTCCACTAATGGCTAATCACTTCTTTTAAATGATATTTTTATTTGATTATTTTAAAACCTCTTCATCCTTATTGAATTTAAGGTCACACATTTCAAGTGCTAATACGAACATCTACCTTGGAGTGCTCACAAATTTGATCCTTCAAGTGTATAGGTGATTAGTATTAGGGTGTGTAGGCATTAAACTAGTAAGTGATGATTTTTTTTTGATATTCTTAAATTAATCCATCTCAATTATAAGAAATTGAAATCATTAAAAAAGGAATTCATCCAATCCACCCTGAGCGATAACCTAGGATCAACTCATTACCTTAATTTGAATTAACTTAAATCTCTTATTGATCCTTTAAAACCATCTTAAATCAACCTAAGTTGGCCACTTCATAGCCAAAAAAAATACATAGAATGCACGTGTCTGTAGGTACTTCTTAGGTCTCTGAGGATTCGACAACCCAAACTAGACTACAAGGACCGTCCTAACTTCTTCTTTTGGGTAAATTTGAGCGAGAGTAAAATTTTGGTGCCGTTTTTAGGGACATAAGTAAGTTATCTTAGACACTATCATCCTTTTTTTCATCCCTCTTCTCTACTCTCACCCCCTCACTCCTATGGAAATCAATTTTGAACAAGCCCAAACATAGAAAACCTATCCCTACTTTGATCACCCAACCCCATGTGTGATGTACAATGACCATCCTAATTTCTACATGTGGGATCATCAAAAATATAATGAACCACATTGTTTTTACCCTTATTATCCACAAAATATCCCAACATATAATGAGTTTCAATCCCCACAAAGCCAATCTGAACTCCCTCCTGTGCAATTCCAACAACTTAATTATCCACCTAGAATAGACCATTCAGATCAACCCCTTATCTATACTAATCCACATCCATTACTTGAAAAACTATGTCAAAAAATGGAGATAATGAATTTTGAGGTTTCATCATTGATTTTAGAACTACAAAGCATTAAAACTTGTGAGGAACCCATCCCTACACAAACTATCCCTTCCATAACCTTATGTGAAGTGTCTAGTTTCCCACAAACCCCACATGAATTTATTGAAGAACCAACTTTTGGATTTGGGATAGATAAAGAGGATCAATTAATTGCTGAAGGGTCTTTAAATAATGAGGAAATTTACTTTTTGGATTCAAAAGAAGAGAATTTGACATCATGGATTGAGTCTCCTAAGTATAACTCTATTGATGATTTTTCAAAAAAACCAATCCCTGAACCATTGATAGAAATAAAAAACATTGAGTCCATACCCATTCCTAACACTATTCTTTCAAATTTGGTGGTTAAATATTCTATTAAAAAGGAACCAATTTTGTTGAGAAATTTTGAAAATGAAACTGAGTGTGATTCAAAGTGAAAACCTATGTCTGAATTTCCTATCCAAACCAAGCTCAAAATTAGTGTTCTTCATTCCTATCTCAAGTATCACTTAATATTGTATAACCATGAACTTTTTGATGGAATTAATTATTCTCTTGAAACCAAAAAAATTTGTAATGATCATTGATGTCTTAGGAAATACTACAGAAGAAACTAGATCAACCATTTCTAATATTCCTTGGATTTACCTACTCATTTTAGAACATATGTTTGTACATGACACAAATTATAAACATAAAATAAATATAAAACTAGTAGAAGTGGTGAAAAATGTGGTCCTTAAAATGTTTAAAGTTGGTATTGGGTAAGTTAGGGGTGTTCATGTCAGGTTAACGACGTTAAACAAAGCGCTGCATGGGAGGCAACCCATGATTTTCAAGTTTCCAATCATTTTGCTGTTTTAATCAACTTTATATTTTAAATTGGATTAATTAATCATTTTGATATTTAAAAATAAAAAAATAGACTGTTGAACTGCTCTTCTATTATGAGTATGGATGGGTACGAAATAGGATCACCATATTCATTCGTGTCACGTGGTGTGATCCTTGAGTAATACCTTACCCAGAAATTTAAAAATAAGACAATGTATCATCAATTTATTTTATATATATACTTATATTTTACTTATATATATATATACTGTTTTGTTTTGTTTGTTTGTTTTTCCTTTTTCTACTAGGGAACTCTTCAAGTGACATGGATATCAAAATACTAAAAGGGAGCAGCAATAATTTCAACTTCAACCACCAGGTGACTTCATTCTATGATCCTTATATTTCAATTTCTTTTTTGAAATTCTCTTATCTTCCTCTACTCCTTCTAAATTTTCATTTCTTTAAACACTGGGGACAATGTTATTTTAAGTTGGGGGGGAGATAAAATAAAAAATGCTTTTGTGTAAAAAAAATGAATGATTTCAAAAAAAATGTGTAAATCGAAGGAAAAATTCCTTTAAATTTGAACATGGTAATACACATTGCACACTTTGAAACTGAATATCAAATAATTTAGCATGGCCTGATTCTTATTTTAATCCTTGTATAATTTTATGAGCATAGATTTTGAAAACTATGGCTGTCCAATGTGATATTTCATTGTTTATATTTTCATCCAAATAAAAAAAGATCACAATGCACGTCCTTTGGATAGTAGGGTATTAGTTTGAGTTCATGGGGTACCCTAAATAAATAGCATAGGTTTGGTGATAATTTTAGTTTAATATGAGTATTCAAAAACAAAACAAAAAAAACATTGCGTGTAGAGAAATGAAATTACCTAATGCATGGCTTTCGACACTTGGGGATTGTGACTCCATAGTTGTTTGGCCCAGAGTTAGTAATTTTATATCTATTTTTGGTAATTTGAATTTGTTTTTGATTGAGTTAACTCGAGATGATTCCTAAGTATGTGGGATTCAATTGGTGCCCTAAGGACTTTGAGCCTGGGAGTCATCGGCAAAGTCTCGCTATAGGGGTTGACTCTTTTGAGTGCAATTTCAATTACCATGGAAAAATTGCAAAAAAAAAAACAAAAAAAAACAAAAAAAAAACAAAAAAATATGATACAATTTTTTTTGAATACTCATATTAATATTGAAATGTGATTCCACCTAGCACTTCCATTATTTCCCCTTTGAATAAAGATGAAACCCCATGTCTATTGTGATGCACAACACATCCTCATACTTAATTGATATTGGATGAAATATGGCAATGAATTTGAACAAAGGAATGGGATTGGGATTGAGATCTGCTTATGAAACTATCTTGTATTAAAATATTTTGATGGGTTTCATGATTGTTTGGTATAAGGGTTTTTGGTGATCATTTTGTATTAAAATGTTTTTGGAAAAGGGAATTCGAATTTCATATTGTTGAGATATATTTTGCTCGGGACTAGAAAAACTCAAGTTGGGGGGGTGTGATTAGACACTAAATGAGGCTAATATTCATTATTAATATATATAATATTCATGTGATTTATTATTCATAAACACCATTTTAGTGCATTTTACACTATGAACATCATTACACATTATGATTGTAATACCTTCTTAAAATGCACTATTATGTGGTACATTTTTTTAACATCATTTAAAGTACCCAATGATTCATCTGATTTTAAGGAATGTAATTATTCATATTTTTATTTGATATTTTGGGAAATTTATCTACATTAAATATGAACATGTTTCATTCAGTGATCAATGGAGGATTCATAAATGATGATGGAGATATTTTGAGATGAAAAGAAGCAATTCTAGAGAGGGCATATTAGACACCATCCCACTAATGAGAATGTGGGGCCCAAAATACTATCCCAATAAACTCCAAATTTCATGGTATTCTAGAAGACATATAGAGAAACAAATAATTCTTCAGAATACAGTGCTAATTCAGCCTCCATTGGGGTTATTTAGGCGGCCCAAGTTAGAGATACAATTCTGGGCCAGAATCTGCGGCCCAGAAAAACAGCCCACCAATTAAACCATATCTATAAAACAATAACTCCTTTTGGGATGATATTTTACAGGATGTTAGGGGACATCCAGAGATTAATTTAAGTCTGCTATTTACCACCCAAATTCGGCCATATAGAAGGTGTTTCATGCGCCTCTGTTTGGTGGATGCAAGCTGGATGCCTTTTTGGGTCAAGGGTGGAAAGTCTTCTTTCCACAAACTTTCCACCACCCTAGACCTACCATACTCAAGTGAGATGACTTTTAATATTGGAGGCTCGACCCAAGGGCTCAAAAATTCCTATTTAAGGCAGTTTGTTTTAAGGATTTAAGAATCTTGGGTGTTTGGTTTCATTGTAGTGTTATGCTGCCGCTTTGTGTTTGTAATCGCATTTCTTTCTCATGTAAGTTGTTTAATTCACCTTAGTTTCTTAATAAAATTTCTTCCTTTACTCCTATTCTGTTATTATACTTATCACGTTGATACCTTTGGTTCAATGTTTGAATTTATTCACACCATACTTTGTGATATTTATCACACAACGGAGGAGTGATCAATTTTTGTTGTTGTTTTTACTTCTTCAATTCCACCCTCATAAGTCTACTTACCACTTCTGTTGAAGACATGTCATAAATGGAGGTATAACTATTTTATGGCTTGATCCATGGGAGTAGCAAGGGGCTGGATTGGATGTTATTTATCACTCCATTAATGGCTAATAACTTCTTTTAAATGATATTTTTATTTGATGATTTTAAAACCTCTTCATCCTAATTGAATTTAAGGTCACACATTTCAAGTGCTAATATGAACCTCTAGCTTGGAGTACTCAAAACTTTGTTCCTTAAAGTTTATAGGTGATTATTATTAGGGTGTGTAGGCATTAAACCACTAAGTGATGATTTCGTTTGATATTCTTAAATGAATCCATCTCAATTATAAGAAATTGAAATCATTAAAAAAGGAATTCATCCAATCCACACCGAGCGATAACCTAGGATCAACTCATTACCTTAATTTGAATTAACTTAAATCTGTTAGTGATCCTTTAAAACCATCTTAATTCAACCTAAGTTGGCCACTTCATAGCCAAAAACAATCCATAGAATGCACGTGTCTGTAGGTACTTCTTAGGTCTCTGAGGATTCAACAACCCAAACTAGACTACAAGGACCATCCTACCTTCTTCTTTTGGGTAAATTTGAGCATGAATCAGGAGGATTTGGGTCAGTTTTGATGTTCGCACCGGGGGATGCTCAAGGTAATCCTGGGTGGGTTTGGCCAGCCTCTCTGATGGTCTTGTGCCCTGGTTCGTGGTTTCTTGAACATGGTTAGTGTTTTTTGGTGTTTGTTTATTTTGGTGAATGTGGTTGGTCTGGACTCATGTAGCGGGGTACCGGGAACCCATAAACCGGCTTTTGAAAATGGAAAAAAATGATTAGCACATGTTGTGGAAGATTATAGAGATGTCTTCCCTGAGGATGTTCTGAGACTACCTCTGAAGTGGGATATGGAGGTTTCTATCAAATTGTATCTCAAGACCACTCTGATTCCTTTTGAGGCATATCTGATTCCCTTTACCAAGCTACGAGAGATGTAGTTGTAGTTGGAGGGCCTTCGAGAGAAGGGTTTCATCAGGCTCGGTGTGTCCCCATGGGAAGCTCCAATGTTGTTTTTGAAAAAGGTATATGAGATCTTGTATATTTGTATGAATTATCTTCACCTAAACTAGGACATGATAAATAAAAAGTACCCCTTTACAATAATTGATGACCTCTTTGACCAGTTGCGATGTGAGAGATGGTTCTCAGAGATCTATCTTAGTTCTGTCTCCCACTAGTTGAGGCTTCATGAGGATGATATTCCAAATATGTCATTCTGATGTCACTATGGTCACTATGAGTTCATAGTGATGCCCTTTGGTGCAACAAATGACCTCACCGTGCTTATGGATTTGATGAACTGGGTCTTCTAGCTGAACTTGGACCAGTTAGTGGTTGTCTTCATCAACAACATAATCATCTAATCTACATCAGAGGAGGATAATTCATAGAAGTTAAGGATAGTTCTAGATTTTTGTTGAGATCACCAGGTTTATGGGAAGCTCTAAAAGTGATAGTTATAGATTCATGAGGTTTAATTTATTAGGCATGTAATTTATGAGCATGGTTTAGTTGTGGACCCAGTGAAGATCGATGCAGTAATTTATTGGGATCTACTTAAGAGAGTGTTAGAGGTATGGAGCTTTCTTGAATTGGTGGGGGTACTATAAGAGGTTTTTGGTATAATTATCAAGAATTGAAGCCACTTTGACCACCCTAATGCAGAAAGAATAGTCATTTACCTAGATTGAGTAGTTCCAAAGGGCCTTTAAGGAGTTGAGACTGAGGTTGATGAGTGATCCTGTGTTGAGACTGCTAGAGGAGGGCATGGAGTATGCAATTTATTGCGATGCCTCAAGAGATGGGCTCAACTACATGTTGATGTAGTGGCAAGAAGTTATCACATATGGGTCAAGGCAGTTAAGACCCTAGGAGTAGAACTATAAAACTCATGAAATAGAGATGAAAACAGTAGTCTTCATCCTAAATATGTGGTGGCACTAACTTCTGGGGGAGCACTTTATGGTTTACTTAGACCATCAGAGTCTCAGGTACACCTCCACAAAGAGAGACTTAAACCTAATACAATGATGCTGGTTGAAGTTCCTAAAGGACTATGAATTTGAGATAGTCTATACTTTGGGGAAGGGAAACATAGTAGCATATTCCCTTATCAAGAAGTCCCAATCTCGCTTGGTGTTGGAGGCTTCTGAGTAGTTCCTTGTTGGAGCAAAAAGGTATATATTTTTTGCAATCGATGGTGTTGACTCCTCCACTTCCCAAGCATGTGAGAGAGTCCTAGATGAGATACATCGATTGTGAGGTCTTATGTGACCATATTTCCTTGGAGGAATCAAGATACATATATTTTTAATGAGGGAACCACATCATCCTTTTCCAGGGATGGACGTTGGTCCCAATCATGATGAGGGAGGAGGTGATGCAAGAGTTCCACACTTCTCCCCTAGTTGTACATCCCAGTGTGGGGGAGATATACAAATACCTTCAATGGAATTTTTGGTGGTCTAACATGATATTAATAATAGATGAGTTCATCTCTAAATGCCTTACTTATATATAGGTTAAGTCTGAGTACCAGGTTCCATTAGGTTTGTTGCAGCGCCTTGAGATTATGGAGTGGAAGTGAGACGACATAACCATGGACTTTGTGATAGAGATTCCATGAACAGTGAAAATCCATGATTCCATTTGGGTGATATTTTAATTAATCATGGAGTTTTCACACTTACTTTCTATTAGGTAGTAGAGTTATGTGGTGAATTTGGGACAGTTGTACATATGAGAGATCACTCGCCTTTAGGGAGTGCCCTCGATGATTGTCTCTGATCATGACATGTGGTTTACATCATGATTATGGAGATTCTTTCAGGAGGAATTCAGGACCCAAATGAGGATGAGTACAACCTTTCACCCCTATAATGATGGGTAGACTATATAGAGACCCAATATTTATGTACATGAACATTACATTTCTTTTTTGGAATACTTAATAAATGACACAAACAAAATCCCAAAGATCATACTAGTTTAGTGTCTTTGGAAACTCGAAACAAAATCTTTTAATCATGGTGAATTATTTTCAACATCTCCCATAAATATATTCCCCTTTCATTTTCCTACCTAAAACCTTTCTTTATATCCTGATAAAAAGAAAACATAAAAAAGGCGAGCTCAAATTCTCAATAAGGGTAAACATGGAGAGAATAAAACAAACCTTAAACATTTGAACATAAAAACATGAACATAAAGTTTAAACCTCAAAATAATGGGCAATGACATAAATCTTGGAAGTACGTAAGGAATGGATCATAAAGGAACATTAACCATGATATAATAGCATTGGAATAAACCATGTAATTGTGGAAAACTAATAATCACATATTATAATATCCATAGTAGCCAAGTCATTTCTACCAAGACCATCATAGTGGACAAAATCCATTACTGAACCGAGTTTACTTTCCGTTCCAGCCATGTATTACTGAACCAAATTTACCTACCATTCTAGTCATGTATATCTCATGAGATATAAATCTTTACCCAATGCATTGGAGGTAGATATAGGTCCCACTCATGTCATAATGAAATCATTCCTACATGTTCCACATAAACATAAATCATTCATCATAGCATAACCCATGAAATAAAATGGGATTCTTAAACATCATTTCATCATAACATAATCCATATAAGATAAGTGGACTTCATAAAAACTAATTCCATCATAAATATGATCAAATAAAAGAAATAATAGAGATATATACATAACCATATGTCATCTTAGATGGATTTTTTTGATAAAACACTTGAAATTAATTCTTGAAGAAAATATCCTTTCTTCTTCAAAAACAATTTCCTTTTTCAAAATGTCATGAAATTTTAAAAGAAAAAAATTTAGTTAAAAATATTCTTAAAATAGTGTATAGGAAGATTCAAGGAAATAAGGTGTCAAGAATACGTAAAAATCCATTCATGCCGTATAAGTTAAAAAAACATTCTCCTCATGCTTTTATCGGAAAAGTCAAAAAGTACCTCGTATGTTAAACAAAAGAAATATCCCTTCTATACTATGTAGTAAAAGTAAAAAATGGGTAAAATGAATTTTAAAAATACATAGAATAATACTAAACATTTTATTAAATCATTTTTATAAAACATGGACATGGATGATAAATATATCCCCATAAAATACTTATGTATAAACAATCTCGGATAAAAATGAGATTGCAAAATTATCCCTTACCTTAGGTCCGATTTCTTCTGTATGTGTATGAAACTCTTGTATAGTAGTTTTTAACATATTATTAACTTGTAACAGAGCCATAATAATATTTATTATATCATATATGATTCACTTACTACTTTATATTACCCGTTCATTTGTCACTTCCATGTTAAAGCAACATTTTGGGTAATCATCATACGTGTTTGGACTTATTATTCTTCATATGATTACTTAGATCATGATTTAATTAATTTCAGAATGTAAAAAATGACTTATATATATCTTATATATTCATTATATAAATATATAAAATAGATAGATAAATTAAATGGAATACACCGTTCATGAAGACGGTAGGACGTACGTATGCATGAACGATGTTTTAGTTTCCTTATTGAATTGGATGGAAGTAAGTAAATGACATATATATATATATATATATATATACAGTAGAAAAATTATGTCATATATTTAATTATTATTTATTATATATACTTTATAATCATTCTTGAATGGTTAACATGGAGAATGAATCTCATCGCATCGTGGAGACGATAAGCCGTATGTACGCATGAACGATAATATCGTTCTCATAATCGTTGAATGGCATTAAATCAGATGGTGTATAATATCTCAGAATTAGTATCATGTTATAATAATCATATATAGTTATTATTTACACCATTATACCCATCCAAGTAAGGTGGTGGTGAAAAATAGATTACAGCACGGCGTGGAGACGGTAATTCGTATGTACGCACGCACGATGATTTCATTTTTTCTCAGGATGGATAGAATGTGAAATAGGGTTTTTTCATATTTATAATAACATATTAGTATTTGAGTGATACTTATTTTATTACTTTATAATAAAAAAACTAAAAAAGAGGAAGTAGAAGAATAAAGAAATTTTAAAGAATCGGTAGAAGAGATTACCTCTTCCTTGACGTGCCTACTTTAAATTTCTTCTTAGGGCACTAGAGTTGGTCTTTTGAGAAGACCAGAACTTATATAAGGTAACTAGGGAAGTTAAGAATATAAATGGGCAGGGTTTGGACGATATTTAATGCTTAAAATGGAGTGAAGAGGAGAGGGAGGAGGTGCCCTTTTAGAAGAGAGGAGAGAGGCACTTTTGGAAAGTTCCAAAATATTAATTTATTATAAACTCAATTTCGATTTAAAATAGTCCAAAACTTATTTAATTCTAATATAATATTATTTTGGTTTTAATAACCATCATAAAATAATTTTTTGACAAGTTTAGAATATTTTTTATCCTTATCTTTTTGGTTTTAGCCTTATTTTAACCTTTTTAATCTTATTGTGATATCATGTTATTTAAACATTATGGGTTAATGTAATTACTATATCCTGTAAAAGGACCCAAAAAAAGTTATTTATGACATATTTGGACATATATTAACCATTTTTTGAATATTATATTTTTAGGAATTTAATATCATTTATTAAACTATTTTATGTTTTAATTTATGAATTGTGTCAATTTTGGATAGTATTCATACTTGAATTTTTTAAAAATTAATAACAACCTTATTACACCAAAACAAAGGAATTAAATCAAATATAATCCAAAAAATTATTTTATGACATCAAAATAACCAAATAACATTTGTTTTAATATTTATAAATTCATTTATTTGAATTTTTCATTAATGAGGCAATCACTATATCATAATTGTGTCAAAAATAAAAATAATTATATAATTTATAAAAATTATAAATAAAATACCATTATGTATGAAATTTTTTTATATTTATAATTACTATTTATATACATATAGATCTACTATATAACCCCATATTAAAATTGATTTAGTAAAAGATATATGTTTAGGTTATAATTATTCTTACTTTAAATTAATTCTTATAAAGTGTCATTTTCACATCCAAGTAAATACATGGAGTCCCAAAATCAACCCATGGATTCCCATGGTCAGAAATATCTCATAAAATAGGAATAGTTCGAGTTTTAGAGTAGTTTAATATTATTAGAATACTATTTTTTACCCTTATTTACCAGATTTACACTTTAACCATGGTAAATAAAATAATTACTGAAGTTACTATTCATAATGTCCAAAAATAAAAAGTACCTATTTAAAAAATTTGTAACTTATTATTCCAAATATGGAATCCATTTTTATAACTTCAAAACATAGAATTTGTATTAATTAATTTAAAATTAATCCCGTTGTAAAAAAATGGGTTTTTGATCAAAACATTGCAAAAGATTGAAATGTTTTTACATAAGAATTCAATGTAAAATTAATGACAATGAATTAAATTGTCTTAAAAAATAAAAATATATTATATTTATACTTTAAAACCATTCAATAATATATTTTAACCATATAAATTATTTTGATGAAAAAAGTTATTTTCAATTAAAATTTAGCGCATTTTCGCTATTCATCAAAATATGGAAGTTATCAGAAAAATATAAAAAATTTATCCAAAGTAAAATTTTATGTCCCGATTGAAAATAATAAGTTTATATTTTCAAATATAACTTATAAAAGTGTCAAAAACTAGATTTAAAATGGGTGCGCCATCAAAAGGTGGTAAAACTGCATTTTTTTGAAAAATACTTATTTTATCTGAAAAATTGATTCTGTTCTCATATTATGTGTAAGATGAATGATAATATTATATAAAATTCATAAAGTGGTTAATAATATTCCTAAATTCTATTTTATATCCCATTAAATAATTATATTTTAATAATATATCATTGTTTAGTGAAACTCGGTATCGCGTACAATGCAAGCTATCGAGGAAGGTCACTCTTGCGTGTAACACAAGACAAGTCAGTGTTCCGTGTAGTATAACATTCCTTTAATTTTGTGTATAACATAATAAAAACTTAGTTCATTTATACATTGAAGAAAATCTCTACTGATTTTTGTGTGAAATAAATTCTGTCAAAAGAACTTGAAATTGTGTGCAACACAAGCCAAGTATATTGTTGCATATACTGCAAGATAATACAGTGTTGTGTATAGTGAAAGATAATATTGGTGTAGTGTAAAACACTAGAAATCAAAGAAATTAAAAAGAATCTATCTCATAAAATATCGTGGTGTCACATTCTAGCTCCCTTAAAATGAATTTCACACTTGAAATTTGTCAGGGTTATAAATGGTTTACTACTTGAAATTTCTTTAATGGAAACCCACATCATAAAAAATAATACTACAACTTCATTTTAAAAAGGAAATTTAGAAACATAACGGTTACCCAAATTAACTCATCACTCAGTTTCCATATAAGAGAACATATGTGGGAAGTGAAAACATGAATATGGAAGAGAAATCTGACCATCAAGTTCTGATGGATAGTGATAGAGAATAAGATTTGGAGAAAGTTAACTACCAGAAATCCATAAATCTGCTATAATTTAATGGACCATCTAATTCATCGGATAATAAGGTACTAGGATAATATTTTTGGTTTTCAAGATCCTTTCCCTAAAGTTGAATAATTTTACATGTGAATAAATACTTACTTGATTTTGGTACAATCTCACCGTTGTTCGTGCCTTGAACAATTTCCAATTCATCTCTTATTTAAAAAAATGAAGTCGAATTTTTCATTATTGAAGTGTTAGAAAATCATGCGATAGAATGATTGGTAATTCCATCTATCTCTATCACAAAAAGGTTATCACAAGTTATTAAATATACACAAGTCCATATATGGTGAGATTAATCGTATATGGTTCAAAAAATGGACTTGTACTTCATCTATCATACCTATTAATAAAATAAAACTAATTTTTACTAACTAGGGACTTCCTGTAGGCTAGTGTTAGGCAATAAAGGCCTATCACACTTCGGTTGTGGGTTTGATTTCCACAGCCATGTCCGACGTGATGGGTTGTCGCCCGTCCTGCGGGTTGTACTTTTTCTAAAACTATACTATTATAACATTTCAGAAATAATATAAAAAAAACTATAGTCTTAAACCATAATTTCTATTTTCCAACTTAATCCATTACAAACTTTAGGATTATCCAAAATACTTCTGTCCAATCTCACATTACAAAGAAAACAATTACCAGAAAGGTCATATAACAAGCAAATGAATACCATCATTTATCCCCCATATATCACAAGATATATCTTTTTGGTCACATTCTAAACATTTGAAAGACTTTATCATGCATTATCTTGAAATATGATAATAACATAAATTACCATAGAACCTTAGTGACAACATGAATTCTATCAAAATTAACTCTTTCCATACACCAAATATACCAAAAATTCTATATACTCAAACCATGATATCACTTTGTCCTTTTATCAGTCATGATCTCATTAATACTATCAAACATATTATTTTATCCTTATCACTTCATTATGCGCATATCATCTGCTTTCCAAAAATATTTCAATCACTTTTCATGCTTATCGATACCATATAATTATGGAAAACCATAATAGACCAATACATAGATATTCCAATATTCCATAACACTACAAATGAGATTCCACAACACTATTATGAAATCCCATTACATAAACACTTAATCATTCCACTACTTCTTTGTCATACTCAATGTAACACCCCGAGATTTTATGAAAAATATTATTTTAATTTCATTAATGTCTTGTGTTGTATTCTACACCAAGATTACCTTGTGATATACGCAACACCGTATTAGCTTGCAGTATACGCAACACTATTCTTGGACCGTGTTACACACAATTTTGATAAGAGTTATTCTACGCAACATTGAGTATATATATATATATATATATATATATATATTAAATGTATAAATGAAATATGGTTGGATTCTGTTATACGAAACAACGAAGGATTATTTCACAACACGCAACCCTGACTTGGCTTGCATTACACGCAATCGCGACCTTCCACGATAGCGTGTGTTGTACGCAACACCAAGTTTCGATAAACAACGATATGCTATTAAGATATTATTAAAACTAGCCGTTATGAATAGTAATAACCACTTTTTGAAATTTTGTAAATTTTATTTTTCAAAATGGACTTCATTTATGGATTCGGAGTATCGAATTTAGCCTAAGGTGAAATTTTGGTACTTTTCGGATAACTTTCATATTCTGATGAATAGTGAAAATTACTAAATTTTAATTAAAAACAACTTTTTTAATCGAAATAATTAATAGTGATAAATTATTAATTTCAGTGGTTTTAAAGTATATTTAGAATATATTTTTACAATTTAATACAATGTTGGTCATTGGATGTAATTTCACATTTAAACCAGTTATAAACAAGTGTCAATCTTTTGATAGTTATTATCTCTTAAAAACACGCTATTTGTTGTGATAGCAGAAATTAATTATAAAATTAATTAATGCAACTTATATGTTGGGAATTTTTTAAAATAGAAATCATTTTTGAATTCAGAATATCAATTATAGCTTAGGGTGAAATTTTGGCATTTTTCTGAAAAACTTCAATTTTTGATGAATAGTGAAACCACTAAGTGGTAGGTTAAAAACTGAATTTTGCATAAAACTTAATTTTACCGCTTCTGTGAATGGAATTTCAAAAATCCGACAGACACGGTTGATATCAGTAAGTAAAATGTGGTTCAATGAGATAAAAATAAATTTTTGGTGAATAGTAACTTTTTACTTTTTTTTACCGCGGTTAATAGAAAATAGGGTAACTAAGGGTAAATATGATATTACTATTACCCTAACACATGTCCTAATTATATTGGATAAGTGTAATTCGACCAAAAACAACCTTATGAATATAATATTACCATTTAGGCCCACTTGGGTTAGATTAGGACATTTATTATTAATTTATTTAAAGAAGGGTTAAAATAGTTAAAATCAAAGTTTAATAAGTAAATCATTTTTAATATGGGGTTATACATAAGATAAATTCGACTATAAGTATTCATTAGGAAGCTAAAAAGATTTCCTACATAATGGTATTTTATTTATAATTTTTAGACATTAAATAATTTAATTTATTTATGACACAATGATGATGGAGTAATTATCTTATTTATGAAATATTGACATAATTGATGTTATAAACACCAAAATAAATGTAATTTGAGACTTTTTATGAATTACAATAATTTTCTAGGTTATTATGATATATTAGTGTTGATGTAATCAACTTGGTTCGAACATATAATTCTGTTATGACTTTCACAAAAATCATATATCAAATAGTGTCAAAATTGACACAAAATAGTTTTTAAATAAAATATTATATTATTAATTGTTATTTTATTCCTAAAAATCTAAGGTTCAGCCAAATGATTTAGATAAGGATATATATATTAATAATAAACAACTTGGGGTTCGTTTGGCATGTTATAGTAAGTGTATTAACCATATAGTGTAAGAAAACAAAAAGTCACGGTAAAAGTTAAATTATTTAACTTAGAGTTAAATCTAATTGATAAGGTTAACATAATAGCCTAAACTTGTCTAAATACTATTGGTTGATAGTATTTAGACCCATCCCCACTTTAGCTTCGAAATAAGAACCTTTGGAACCATTATAAACCGATTTTGACTTTAATATAAAATAATATTTTGAGATATTCCTAAGGTGCCCCTCTCCTCCCTTATAAAAGGGCACCTCCTCCCCCTCCTCCTCACACCAATTTGAGCACTCAAGCTCGGCCAAACCCTGCCATTTTCTCCTCTCCACTTCCCTATAACAATCCTAGAGGTCCTGGTCTTCTTCAAAGACCAATCTTAGTTCCCTAAGTGGAGGATTCAAAGAGGCGTTCCAAAGAAGAGGTAATATCCATTACCGATCTTTTCAATTTCCTTCTTCTTCAACCTCTTCTTCTTTAGTTGTTTCATGATAAAGTAATAACATAATTATTTCTTATATACTGATATGTTATTATAAATATGAAACAAATCTAATTAACCTTCTATCCATCCTACGGAAAAAGGAAATCACCGCGCGTGCGTACGTACGGAATACCGTCTCCACGCCGTGGTGTAATCTATTTTCCGCCACCACCTTAATTGGATGGGTATAAAGGTGTAATGAGTAACTATATATGATTCTTATAAAGTGATATTGATACTGAAATAGTATACATACACTTCAACACAATTCCACGACCATGGAAACGATATCATCGCTCGTGCGTACGTACGGACTACCGTCTCCACGACGCGATGAGATTCATTCTCAATGATTAACCATTCATGAATGATTATAAAGTATATATAATAAGTACTAATGAAATATATGACCTAATAATGATACTGGAATTATTTATATTTATATGTATGTCATCTACTTAATTCTATTCAATTCAATAAGGAAACGAAAACAGCGTTCATGCGTACGTACGGACTACCGTCTCCATGAACGATTATTTCTTTCCATTTATTGATTTATTATATATGTATATTCTGAATATATATATATATATATAAATCATGTTTTATATTCTGGAATTATTTAATCATGATCTAATTAATCATATGAATAATTACAAGTTAAAAACACGAACGACAAATGAGACGATTTTACCCAAAACGCTACTTTAACATGAATTTACAAAAGAACGGGTAATATAAAGTCATAAGTGGACCATATATGATATAATAACAATGAATATGATTCTGGAATAAGTCAATAACATGATTTAAATCATTATACAGGAGGTTCGGACACTTACAAAGCAAGTCGGACCTAAGGTAAGGGAAATATCACAATCTCATTTTTATCCGAGATTGTTTATTTGTAAGTATTTACTGGGGTGTATTTTATCATCCACATCCATGTTCCCTCAATATGTAATATTGTTTCCATCCACTTACAATAGTTTAAATCCAATTTTATCCTTCGGTGAGTTTTTAGTAAAGAATATGAAAGGAATCTTTTGTCGTTTTTTCGTACGAGGTACTTTTTGACTTTTCCGACAAAAGTACGAAGAATGTTTTTTTAACTTATACGACATGAATGGATTTTTAAAACATTATTTCCAAGAAGCTTCCTTTAAAAGTTTTCAAGTTTATTTTAATCAACTTCTTTTATTTTAAAGTCATATGACATGTTATGAAAGGAAAAATGTTTTTGAAGAAGAAAGGATATTTTCCTCAAGAATGGAGTTCAAGTGTTTTATCAAAATTATTTTCCATCTAAGTTAATAAAGGGTTCTGTTTTTATCCCTATTATTACATTGATTTGATCATGTTGTGATGGAATTATTTTTATGAATTCCTTTATCTTGTATGAATTGTTTTATGATGTCATGATGTTTAAGATTCCCATTTGTATTACATGGGTTATGCAATGATGTATGATTTATGATTTTGTGGCACACATAAGAATGGTATCATTATGAGATGGGTGGGACCTATATCTCCCTCCAATGCATTGGGTAAAGATTTCATATCTCATGAGATAGACATGGCTGGAATGGTAGGTTATACCGGTTCAGTGAAACAGGACTGAAATGAGGGTGACTCGATTCAGAAAGGGACTTTGTCCACTAAGATAGTCTTGGCAATGAGTCATGACTAACAAGAAATGATTCTCTATGATTATGTGTGTATGCCACAAAGTTCCATGTTTTATGTTATGATTATTTGGATTTCATTTCACTACTATGATTTATCCCATGTTATGAAATTATGCTCTCTTTTGCAGGTTAAGATTTCCAAAATGTTATGTTCTTATGAATATGATGTGATTGATATTTCTTTTGTTTACCCTTACTAAGCATTTGAGCTCACCCTTTTATGTTTACTTTTCTCCAGGATATAAAGAAAGGTTTTAGGTATAAAAAAAGGGGAAGATCTTTATGGGAGATGTTGAAGATCTTTCACCAGGATTAGAAGATTATACTCCGAGTTTCCAAAGACACTAAACTATTACGATCCTTGTGTGTGTGTTTTTGTTATGTACTAAGTATTCCGAAAAAGTAATGTAAAGTCCATGTAAGTCAAGCTTCGGGTCTCTACAGTTGGTATCAGAGGAAAGGTTTAGTCAACCTTTGGAAACTAGGATGCGGAAACGTTAGTGAGATCCCTAGAGATATTTATAAGGTATGTCAAGGGATGTCCCTAAGGTTAAGTATACGTATAGGTTATAGTACTAGAATTACTCTAACGATCATAAAATTAAACCTAAGATGTTAGATATTGAAGGTACTCCCCCTTTATTATGCTGTTTTCCCTAGCATGATTTTTGCCTCTCACACTATTCTTTTGGGTTTTAGACGATGGCTGGAACCCGAAGGAACCGTGTTGATCAATGCAATGGACAATGCAATGATTGTCCTCCTGAACAAAAAAATGTTATGGGAGATGGAGTGCAAAATCTTATTGCTATACTTACACAAGCTATGAATCATTCTGGACTTCCAAATGAGCAGAGAAGGGAACAATATTCTATTGAGTCCTTCATGAGGCAACGTCCACCTTCTTTCAGTGGGTCTTTTGATCCACTTGTTGTTGAACAATGGATCAGTACCACTGAAAAGATATTTTCAGTTCTTCAATGTTCTGAGGATGATAAAGTCATCTTAGCAGTATATCGTTTGGAAGGTGAAGCTGATCAATGGTGGAATCTTATCAAGAATACGAGGCAAAGAGATGAAATTGAGTCCATGGAATGGGATGAGTTCAAGAACTTGTTTTTCAGTAGGTACTTCCCTCGTATTCTTCGAACAAAGATGAAAAAGGAGTTTCTTGAGCTGAAGCAGAAGGATGATGAATCTATTGGTATATATGAAGAAAATTTTACAAGACTTGCAAGGTACGCTTCTGGTATTATCATCCAACCTGAAAGTAAAGTTGATCTATTTTTCAGTGGCTTAAAACCAAGTCTTCTAAGGGCATTAGCTATAAGAGACTTCAGTTGCTATGAAGAAATTGTGCGTTGTGCTATCAAGGTATAAATGGAAGTTGGTGTTACATATCCATCTCATGGTTTTGACAAGAAACGAAAGATGGAGTTCAAGGAGAAATCTCAGAATAATGGTAAAAAGAAGATGAATGTTTCCTTATGCACAAAGTGTGGAAAGAAGCATGGTAGAGATTGTCTTAAAGGGACTAGAAAATGTTTTAAGTGTGGAAAAGAAGGTCATCGAGCAGTTGAGTGTCGAAGTAATGGAAAAAGGTTTTCTAATGATGTGAATAAAGCAAACAATGCAGAGAACGCACCACCAACACTTCAATGCTTCAAGTGCAAGGAAATGGGGAATTATGCTAATAAATGCCCTAATCCAAGGGTTAGTGATGATCAACATGAGATACCACTGAAGGCAAAGGAAAAAAGGGAAGTCACATGCGATCACTATTGGCGATGTTGAATATGACAACGATGTGGTGGAATGATTAAGTGTTTATGTAATGGGATTCCAAAATAATATTGTGTCATGGAGTATTAGAATATTTATGGAAATAAGATGATATGCGCATAATGAAGGGAAAACGAGAAAACGAAATGTTTAACAGTATTCATGAGCTCATGATTGATATAAGGACTAAGTGATATCATGGTTTGATTATAAAGAATTTTGAGGATTTTGGTATGTGGAAAGTGTTAACTTTTAACTGCATTCATGTTTTCACTATGGTTCAATGGGTATTCATTTTTCAAGAGAATACATGATTAAGGTATTCACATGATTGGAATGTGACCAACAATATATATATATGGGGGATAAATGAATTTGGACCAAAGTATTTTAGATAAGCCTAAATATTGGAATGGATTATGTTGGACATAAGTTAGTATTGTTTAAGGATAGAACTTTTTTTTCGATATTATTGATGGGATATTATAGTAATATAGTTTTAAAAAAAGGACAACCTGTAGGACGGGCGACAGCCCATCGCGTCGGACAAGGATGTGGGAATCGAACCCACAACCGAAGTGCGACTGGCCTTTATCGCCTACCACTAGCCTACAGGAAGTCCCTGTTTATTAGAAGCTAGTTTTATTATATTAATCAGTATGATATATGAAGTATAAAGTCCATTTTAGGAACCATATATGATTAATCTCACTATAGATCGACTTATGTATATAATTTTTGCTAACCTTTTGTTTGAGACAGATGGAATGACCCGTCATTCTATCACATGATCTGCTAACACTTCACGAATAACAAATTCAACTTCATTTATTTAAGAGATGAAGTGGAAATTGTTAAAGGCACGAACAACAGTGAGATTGTATCAAAATAAAGTAAGTATTTATTCTAATTCAAATTCTTTAACTTTAGGGAAACGATCTTGAAAACCAAAAATGTTGTCCTAGTGATCTTATATCTGATGAATCAAATGGTACCTTAGATCGTCACAAATTTATGGATTTGTGATTGTTGGCTTTTCCATAGCCATGTTCTCTAACACTCTCCATCAGAACATGATGGTTAGATTTTTCTTCCATATCCATATTTTCACCTATGTGGAAACCCAGTGATTAGTTTATTTGGGTAACCGTTACATTTCATACTTTCGTTTTTAAATATTGGTTTTGGTATTCCTTTTTACGATGTGGGTTTCTATTAAAGAAACTTTCGAATAGTAAACCATTTATAACCCCGACGAATTTCGAGGGTAAAATTTATTTTAAGGGGGGTAGAATGTAACACCCCGAGATTTTATGAAAAATATTATTTTAATTTCATTACTATCTTGTGTTGTATTCTACACCAAGATTACCTTGTGCTATACGCAACACCGTATTAGCTTGCAGTATACGCAACACTATTCTTGGACCGTGTTACACACAATTTTGATAAGAGTTATTCTACGCAACATTGAGTATATATATATATATATATTAAATGTATAAATGAAATATGGTTGGATTCTGTTATACGAAACAACGAAGGATTCTTTCACAACACGCAACCCTGACTTGGCTTGCATTACACGCAATCGCGACCTTCCACGATAGCGTGTGTTGTACGCAACACCAAGTTTCGATAAACAACGATATGCTATTAAGATATTATTAAAACTAGCCGTTATGAATAGTAATAACCACTTTTTGAAATTTTGTAAATTTTATTTTTCAAAATGGACTTCATTTATGGATTCGGAGTATCGAATTTAGCCTAAGGTGAAATTTTGGTACTTTTCGGATAACTTTCATATTCTGATGAATAGTGAAAATTACTAAATTTTAATTAAAAACAACTTTTTTAATCGAAATAATTAATAGTGATAAATTATTAATTTCAGTGGTTTTAAAGTATATTTAGAATATATTTTTACAATTTAATACAATGTTGGTCATTGGATGTAATTTCACATTTAAACCAGTTATAAATAAGTGTCAATCTTTTGATAGTTATTATCTCTTAAAAACACGTTATTTGTTGTGACAGCGGAAATTAATTATAAAATTAATTAATGCAACTTATATGTTGGGAATTTTGTAAAATAGAAATCATTTTTGAATTCATAATATCAATTATAGCTTAGGGTGAAATTTTGGCATTTTTCTGAAAAACTTCAATTTTTGATGAATAGTGAAACCACTAAGTGGTAGGTTAAAAACTGAATTTTGCATAAAACTTAATTTTACCACTTCTGTGAATGGAATTTCAAAAATCCGACAGACACGGTTGATATCAGTAAGTAAAATTTGGTTCAATGAGATAAAAATAAATTTTTGGTGAATAGTAACTTTTTACTTTTTTTTACCGCGGTTAATAGTAAATAGGGTAACTAAGGGTAAATATGATATTACTATTACCCTAACACATTTCCTAATTATATTGGATAAGTGTAATTCGACGAAAAACAACCTTATGAATATAATATGACCATGTAGGCCCACTTGGGTTAGATTAGGACATTTATTATTAATTTATTTAAAGAAGGGTTAAAATAGTTAAAATCAAAGTTTAATAAGTAAATCATTTTTAATATGGGGTTATACATAAGATAAATTCGACTATAAGTATTAATTAGGAAGCTAAAAATATTTCCTACATAATGGTATTTTATTTATAATTTTTAGACATTAAATAGTTTAATTTATTTATGACACAATGATGATACAGTAATTATCTTATTTATGAAATATTGACATAATTGATGTTATAAACACCAAAATAAATGTAATTTGAGACTTTTTATGAATTCCACTAATTTTCTATGTTATTATGATATATTAGTGTTGATGTAATCAACTTGGTTCGAACATATAATTCTGTTATGACTTTCACAAAAATCATATATCAAATAGTGTCAAAATTGACACAAAATAGTTTTTAAATCAAATATTATATTATTAATTGTTATTTTATTCCTAAAAATCTAAGGTTCGGCAAAATGACTTAGATAAGGATATATATATTAATAATAAACAACTTGGGGTTCTTTTGGCATGTTATAGTAAGTGTATTAACCATATAGTGTAAGAAAACAAAAAGTCACGGTAAAAGTTAAATTATTTAACTTAGAGTTAAATCTAATTGATAAGGTTAAAATAATAGCATAAACTTGTCTAAATCCTATTGGTTGATATGATTTCGACCCATACCCACTTTAGCTTCGAAATAAGACCCTTTGGAACCATTATAAACCGATTTTGACTTTAATATAAAATAATATTTTGAGATATTCCTAAGGTGCCCCTCTCCTCCCTTATAAAAGGGCACCTCCTCCCCCTCCTCCTCACACCAATTTGAGCACTCAAGCTCAGCCAACCCCTGAAATTTTCTCCACTCCACTTACCTATAATAATCCTAGAGGTCCTGGTCTTCTTCAAAGACCAATCTTAGTTCCCTAAGTGGAGGATTCAAAGAGGCGTTCCAAAGAAGAGGTAATATCCATTACCGATCTTTTCAATTTCCTTCTTCTTCAACCTCTTCTTCTTTAGTTGTTTCATGATAAAGTAATAACATCAGTATTTATTATATACTGATATGTTATTATAAATATAAAACAAATCTAATTAACCTTCTATCCATCCTACGGAAAAAGGAAATCACCGCGCGTGCGTACGTACGGAATACCGTCTCCATGCCGTGGTGTAATCAATTTTCCGCCACCACCTTAATTGGATGGGTATAAAGGTGTAATGAGTAACTATATATGATTATTATAAAGTGATATTGATACTGAAATAGTATACATACACTTCAACACAATTCCACGACCATGGAAACGATATCATCGCTCGTGCGTACGTACGGACTACCGTCTCCACGACGCGATGAGATTCATTCTCAATGATTAACCATTCATGAATGATTATAAAGTATTTATAATAAGTACTAATTAAATATATGACCTAATAATGATACTGGAATTATTTATATTTATATGTATGTCATCTACTTAATTCTATTCAATTCAATAAGGAAACGAAAACAACGTTCATGCGTACGTACGTACTACTATCTCCATGAACGGTGTATTTCTTTCCATTTATTGATTTATTATATATGTATATTCTGAATATATATATATATATATATAAATCATGTTTTATATTCTGGAATTATTTAATCATGATCTAAGTTATCATATGAATAATTACAAGTTAAAAACACGAACGACAAATGAGACGATTTTACCCAAAACGCTACTTTAACATGAATTTACAAAAGAACGGGTAATATAAAGTCATAAGTGGACCATATATGATATAATAACAATGAATATGATTCTGGAATAAGTCAATAACATGATTTAAATCATTATACAGGAGGTTCAGACACTTACAAAGCAAGTCGGACCTAAGGTAAGGGAAATATCACAATCTCATTTTTATCCGAGATTGTTTATTTTTAAGTATTTACTGGAATGTATTTTATCATCCACATCAATGTTACCTCAATATGTAATATTGTTTACATCAACTTACAATAGTTTAAATCCAATTTTACCCTTCGGTGAGTTTTTAGTAAAGAATATGAAAGGAATCTTTTGTCGTTTTTTCGTACGAGGTACTTTTTGACTTTTCCGACAAAAGTACGAAGAATGTTTTTTTTAACTTATACGGCATAAATGGATTTTTAAAACATTATTTCCAAGAATATTCCTTTACAAGTTTTCAAGTTTATTTTAATCAACTTCTTTTATTTTAAATTCGTATGACATGTTATGAAAGGAAAAATGTTTTTGAAGAAGAAAGGATATTTTCCTCAAGAATGGAGTTCAAGTGTTTTATCAAAATTATTTTCCATCTAAGTTAATAAAGGGTTCTATTTTTATCCCTATTATTACATTGATTTGATCATGTTGTGATGGAATTATTTTTATGGATTCCTTTATCTTGTATGAATTGTTTTATGATGTCATGATGTTTAAGATTCCCATTTGTATTACATGGGTTATGCAATGATGTATGATTTATGATTTTGTGGCACACATAAGAATGGTATCATTATGAGATGGGTGGGACCTATATCTCCCTCCAATGCATTGGGTAAAGATTTCATATCTCATGATATATACATGGCTGGAATGGTAGGTTATACCGGTTCAGTGAAACAGGACTGAAATGAGGGTGACTCGATTCAGAAAGGGACTTTGTCCACTAAGATAGTCTTGGCAATGAGTCATGACTAACAAGAAATGATTCTCTATGATTATGTGTGTATGCCACAAATTTCCATGTTTTAAGTTATGATTATTGGGATTTCATTTCACTACCATGATTTATCCCATGTTATGAAATTATGCTCTCTTTTGCAGGTTAAGATTTCCAAAATGTTATGTTCTTATGAATATGATGTGATTGATATTTCTTTTTTTTACCCTTACTGAGCATTTGAGCTCACCCTTTTATGTTTAATTTTCCCCAGGATATAAAGAAAGGTTTTAGGTATAAAAAAAAGGGGAAGATCTTTATGGGAGATGTTGAAGATCTTTCACCAGGATTAGAAGATTATACTCCGAGTTTCCAAAGACACTAAACTATTACGATCCTTGTGTGTGTGTTTTTGTTATGTACTAAGTATTCCGCAAAAGTAATGTAAAGTCCATGTAAGTCAAGCTTCAGGTCTCTACACTCAACATCATCAATAGTGATCACATGCGACTTCCCTCTTTCTTTTTCGTTAAGAGGTTGTTGATGTCGATCAACGTTAACCCTTGGATTAGGTCATTGGTTATCATAATTCCCCATTTCCTTGCACTTACAGCATTGAAGTGTTGGTGGTGCGTTATCTCTAGTCTTTTATCCATTCACATTATTAGAAATATTTTTCCCATTACTTTGGAACTCAACTTCTCGATGGCCTTATTTTCCACACTTGAAACATTTTCTAGTCCCTTTAAGACAATCTCCATCATGCTTCTTTCCACACTTTGAGCATAAGGAAACATTTATCTTTTTTTCACCATTGTTTTTGAGATTTTACCTTGAACTCCATATTTCCTTTCTTGTCAAAACCATGAGATGGATATGTAACACCAACTTCCAGTTATACCTTGATAGCACAACACACAATCTCTTCATAAATACTAAAGTATCTTATAGCTAATGCTCTTTGAAGACTTGATTTTAAGCCACTGAATAATTGATCAACTTTACTTTCAGTTTGGATGATAAAGCCAAAATTATACCTTGTAAGTCTTGTAAAATTCACCTCGTATGTACCAAAAGTTTCATCATCCTTTTTCTTAAGCTCAAGGATCTTCTTTTCCATCTTTGTTTGAAGAATATGAAGGAAGTAATTATTGGAAAACAAGTTTTTGAACTCGTCCCATTCCATGGATTCAATTTCATCTTGCAGCCTTGTATTCTTAATTAGAGTCCACCACTGGTCTTCTTTACCTTATAAATGATAGACAACCAAAATGAATTTTTCATGTTTTGAATAGTGAAGTATGGAAAATATCTTTTCAATAGTACTAACCCATTGTTCAGCAACAAGTGGATCAGAAGACCCACTGAAAGAAGGTGGACGTTGCCTCATAAAGGACTCAATAGAATATTTTTCCCTTCTCTGATCATTTGGAAGTATAGAATGATTCATAGATTGTGTAAGTATAGAAATAAAATTTTTCACTCCATATCCAATAACATTTTTTTTTCAGGAGGACAATCATTGCATTTCCCAGTGCATTGATCATTAACATGATTCTTTTGGGTTCCATCCATTGTCTAAAACCCAAAAATAATAGTGTCAGAGGCAAAAATCATACCAGGAAAACAACATAATCAAGGGAGAGTACTTTCAATTTCTAACATCTTAGGTTTAATATGAGGTTATTCATGATCATTATCATAATTATATGATTGTAACCTATACTTATACTTAACCTTAGGTATATCTCTATATAAACCTTAGCAATATCTCTAGGGATATCACTAAAGTTTTTGCATCATAGTTTCCAAAGGTTGACTAAACCTTCAATCTGATACCAACTGTAGAGACCCAATATTGACATACATGGAAATTACATTTATTTTTCGGAATACTTAAAACATGACACAAACAAAATCCCAAAGATCATATTAGTTTAGTGTCTTTGGAAACTCGGAAAAAAAATCTTATAATCATGGTGAATGATCTTCAACATCTCCCATAAAGATCTTCCCCTTTTTTTCCTGCCTAAAACCTTTATTTATATCCTGGTGAAAAGAAAACATAAAAAAGGTGAGCTCAAATTCTCAGTAAGGGTAAACATGGAGAGAATAAAACAAACCTTAAATATTTGAACGTAAAAACATGAACACAAAGTTTTAACCTCAAAATCTTGGGCAATGACATAAATCTTAGAAGTACGTAAGGAATGGATTATAAAGGAACATAAACTATAATAGAATAACATTAGAATAAAACATGTAATTGTAGAAAACCAATAATAACATATTATGATTTATATAGTATCCAAGGCATTTCTTCCAAGACCATCATAGTGGACAAAATCCATTACTAAACCAGGTTTACTTTCCATTCTAGCCATGTATTACTGAAACTGATTTACCTACCGTTCTAGTCATGTCTATCTCATGAGATATAAATATTTACCCAATGCATTGGAGGGAGATATAGGCCCCACCCATCTCATAATTAAATCATTCTTACATGTTCCACAAAAACATAAATCATTCATCATAGCATAACCCATGAATTAAAATGGGATTCTTAAACATCATTTCATCATAACATAATCAATATAAGATAAATGAACTTCATAAAAATTAATTACATCATAAAAAAATCAAATAAAAGTAATTATATAGATAGAAACATAACCCTATGTCATCTTAGATGGAAAATAATTTTGATAAAACACTTGAAATTAATTCTTGAGTAAAATATCCTTTCTTCTTCAAAAATGATTTATTTTCTCAAAATGTCACGAAATTTTAAAAGAAATGAATTTATTTGAAAATAAACTTGAAATAGTGTAGAGGAAGCTTCATGGAAATAAGGAATTAAGAAGATGTAAAAATCTGTTCATGTTGTATAAGATAAAAAAACATTCTCCTCGTGCTTTTACCAGAAAAGTCAAAAAGTACCTCGTATATTAAACAAAAGAAAGATTCCTTGCATACCGTGTAGTAAAAGTAAAAAATGGGTAAAATGAATTTTAAAAATAGATAGAATAATAATAAAAATTTTATGAAAACATTTTTATAAAACATGGACATGGATGATAAATATATCCCCAGAAAATACTTACGTATAAATAATCTCAGATAAAAATGAGATTGAAAAATTATCCCTTACCTTAGGTCCGATTTCTTCCGTATGTGTCCGAAACTCATGTATAGTGGGTTTAAAAATATTATTAACTTTTAAAAAAACCATAATAATATTTATGATATCATATATGATTCACTTACAACTTTATATTACCCGTTCATTTGTCAATTCTATGTTAATGCAACGTTTTGGGTAATAATCGTACGTGTTTGGACTTGTTATTCTTTATATGATTACTTAAATCAAGATTTAATTACTTAAAGAATATAAAAAATGAATTATATATATCTTATATATTTGTTATATAAATATATAAAATATATATATAAATGAAATGTAATACACCATTCATGGAGATGGTTGGCTGTACGTACGCATGAACACTATTTTCATTTCCTCATTAAATTGGATGAAAGTAAGTAAATGACACACACACACACACACACACACATATATATCCAGTAGAATTATTATGTACTATATTTCATTATTATTTATTATATATACTTTATAATCATTCTAGAATGGTTAATATGGAGAATGAATCTCATCGCGTCGTGGAGATGGTAAGCCGTACATATGCACGGGTGATAATATCATTCCCATAACTGTTGAATGGTATTGAAGAGGATGGTGTATAATATATCAGAATTAGTATAATTTTATAATAATCATATATAGTTATTATTTACACCATTATACCCATCCATGTAAGGTAGTGGTGAAAAACATATTACACCACGACGTCGAGACGGTAATCCGTACGTACACACACACGATGATTTCATTTTTTCTTAGGATGGATAGAAGGTGAAATAGGGTTGTTTAATATTTATAATAACATATAATTATATGAGTGATACTTATGTTATTACTTTATAATTAAACAACTATAAAAGAGGAAATAGAAGAAGAAATAAATTTGAAAGAATCGGTAGAAGAGATTACCTCTTCCTTGACGTGCCTCCTTTAAATTTTCTCTTAGGGCACTAGAGTTGGTCCTTTGAGAAGACCAAAACCTCTATAATGTAATTAGGGAAGTTGATAAGAGAAATTTCTAGGGTATGAATGATCTTGAATGCTTAAAATGGAGTGAGGAGGAGAGGGAGGAGGTGCCCTTTTATAAGAGAGGAGAGGGGCACTTTAGGAAAGTTCCAAAATATTAATTTATTATAAATTCAATTTCAATTTAAAATAGTCCAAAACTTATTTAATTATAATATAAGATTATGTTGGTTCGAATACCCATAATCTAATAATTTTTTGAAATGTTTTGAATATTTTTTTATCCTTATCTTTTTGGTTTTACCCTTATTTTACCCTTTTTAATCTTACCGTGATATCATGTTATTTACACATTGTGGGTTAATGAAATTACCATATCATGTCAAAAGACCCAAAAAAAAATTATGACATATTTTGACGTATATTAACCATTTTGATGAATCTTATATTTTTAGGAATTTAATATAATTTAATAAACTATTTTATGTTTTAAGTTATGAATTGTGTCAATTTTGAAGAATATTCATAATTGACTTTTTTAAAAATTCATAACAACCTTATTAATTCAAAACAAAGGAATTAAATAAAATATAATATGTCAATATCATCCAAAAAATTCTTGTTTGACATGAAAATAACCAAATTACATTTGTTTTAATATTTATAAATTTATTTATTTGAATCTTTCATTAATGAGGTAATCACTACATCATAATTGTGTTAAAAACAAATATATTTATATAATTTATAAAAATTATAAATAAAATAACACGATGTAGAAAATATTTTTTTCTTTTTAATGACTATTTATAGAAGTAGAGATCTATTATATAACCCCATATTAAAATCGATTTAGTAAAAGATATATGTTTTGGTTATAATTATTTTTACTTTAAATTAATTCTTATAAAGTGTCATTTTCACATCCAAGTAAATCCATGGGGTCCCAAAATCGACCCAAGGATTTACATGGTTAGACATATCTCATCCAATTGGAATAGGGCATGTGTTAGTGTAGTTTAATATTATTTTAATATAATTTTTACCCTTATTTACCAGATTTACCCTTTAACCATAGTAAATAAAATAATTACTGAAGTTACTATTCATAATATCCAAAAATAAAAAGTAACTATTTAAACAATATAAAACTTATGATTCAAAATATGGAATCCATTTTTCCAAATTCAAAACATAGAAGTTTCAGTAATTAATTTAAAATTAATTCCGTTGTCGAAAAAATGGGGTATTGATTAAAACATTGCAAAAGATTGAAATGTTTTTACATATGAATTCAATGTAAAATTAATGAAAATGAATTAAATTGTCTTAAACTATAAAAATATATTATTTTTATGCTTTAAAAACATTAAATAATATATTTTAACCATATAAATTATTTCAATGAAAAAATTTGTTTTCAATTACAATTTAGCATATTTTCACTATTAATCAAAATATGAAAGTTATCAGAAAAATATCAAAAATTTATCCAAAGAAAAATTTTATGTCCCTATTCCAAAGAAGAAGTTTATATTTTCAAATATAACTTATATAAGTTTCAAATACTAGATTTGAAATGGGTGCGCCATCAAAAGGCGATAAAACTGCATTTTTTAAAAAAAAATACTTTTTTTATTCGAAAAAATGATTTTGTTCTCATATCATGTGTAAGTTGAATGATAATGTTATATAAAATTAAAAATATGGTTAATAATATTCATAATGGATAATTTATATCCCATTAAATAAAAATATTTTAATAATATATCGTTGTTTAGTGAAACTCGGTATTGCTTACAATGCAAGCTATCGAGGAAGGCCACTCTTGCGCATAACGCAAGCCAAGTCAGTGTTTCATGTAGTGAAAGATTACTTTGGTGTTGTGAATAACATAATAAAAACTTAGTTCATTTATACATTGAAAAAAATCTATACTCAATGTTGCGTGGAATCAATTCTATTAAAAAACTTGAAATTGTGTCCAACACAAGCCAAGTATATTGTTGCGTATACTGCAAGCTAATACGATGTTCCGTATAACACAATCTAATCTTGGTGTAGTGTAAAATATAATACATCAAAAAAATTAAAAATAATCTATCTCATAAAATCTCAGGGTGTCACATTCTACCCCCTTAAAATTAATTTCACCCTCAAAATTCGTCGGGGTTATAAATGGTTTACTACTTGAAAGTTTATTTCAAGGAAACCCACATCATAAAAATGAATAATACAACTTCATTTTAAAAAAGAAATTTAGAAACATAACGGTTACCCAAATTAACCCATCACTTGGTTTCCATATAGGAGAACAAAGGTGGGAAGTGAAAACATGAATATGGAAGAGAAATATAACCATAAAGTTCTAATGGATAGTGATAAAGAATAAGGTTTGGAGAAAGTTAACTACTAGAAAGCCATAAATCTACTATGATTTAAGGGACCATCTGATTCATCAGATAATAAGGTACTAGGATAACATTTTTGGTTTTCAAGATCCTTTCCCTAAAGTTGAATAATCTTGCTTGAGAATAAATACTTACTTGATTTTGGTACAATCTCACCATTGTTTGTGACTTGAAAAATTTCCACTTTATCTCTTATTTAAATAAATGAAGTTGAAGTTGTCATTCTTGAAGAGTTAGCAGATCATGCGATAGAATGATACGTCATTCCATCCGTCTCTATCACAAAAAGGTTAGTATAAGTTATTAAATATACATAAGTCCATCTATGGTGATATTAATAATATATAGTTAAAAAAATGGACTTATACTTCATCTATCACACCTATTAATAAAATAAAACAAATTTTTACTAACCAAGGACTTCCTGTAGGCCAGTGGTAGGCAATAAAATCCGATCGCACTTCGGTTGTGGGTTTGATTCTTACAGCCTTGTCTGACACGACGGGTTGTTTCCCATACCATAGGTTATCCATTTTCTAAAGCTATACTATTATAACATTAAATAAATAATATAAAAAAAATTCTAGCCATAAACAATACTATCTGATGTACAAATTAATCCATTCCAACCTTTAGGCTTATCCAAAATACTTGTGTCTTATCTCAGATTACAAAGAAAACAATTACCAGAAAGGTCATATAACAAGCATGTGAATACCATCATTTATCTCCATATATCACAAGATATATCTTATTGGTCACATTCTAAACATTTAAAGGAGTTTATCATGCATTCTCTTGAAATATGATAATAACATAAATTACCATAGAACCTTAGTGAGAACATGAATTCTATCAAAATTAATTCTTTCCATACACCAAATATACAAAAAATTCTATATACTCAAACCATGATATAACTTTGTCCTTTTATCAGTGAAGATCTCATTAATACTATCAAACATATTATTTTATCCTTATCCCTTCATTATGCGTATATCATCTGATTTCCAAAAAAAATTCAATCACTTTTCATGGTTATCGATACCATATAATTATGGAAAACCATAATAGACCAATACATAGATATTCCAATATTCCATAATACTAAAAATGATACTCCACAACGCTATTATGAAATCCCATTACATAAAAACTTAATCATTCCACTACTTTGTTGTCATACTCAACATCGCCAATAATGATCTCATGTGACTTCCCTTTTCTTTTTTCCTTAATAGGTTGTTGATGTCGATCATCATTAACCCTTGTATTAGGTCATTGGTTAGCATAATTCCAATTTAATTTCACTTATAGCATTGAAGTGTTGGTGGTGTGTTCTTTGTAGTCTTTTATCTATTCACATCATTAGAAACCTTTTTCCCATTACTTCGGCACTCAAATACTCGATGGACTTCTTTTCTACACTTAAAACATCTTCTAGTCCCTTTAAGGAATTCTCCACCATGCTTCTTTCCACACTTTGAGCATGATGAAATATTTATCTTCTTTTCACCATTGTTTTGAGATTTTTCGTTGACCTCCATCTTTCATTTCTTGTCAAAACCATGAGATGGATATGTAACACCAACTTCTAGTTCTACCTTGATAGCACAACCCACAATATCTTCATAGCTACTGAAGTATCTTATATCTAATGCCTTTTGAAGACTTGATTTTAAGCCACTGAATAATCAATCAACTTTACTTTTAGGTTGGATGATAAAGACAGAAGCATACCTTGCAAGTCTTGTAAAATCCACCTCGTATGTACCAACAGATTCATCATACTTTTTATTAAGATCAAGGAACTCATTTTACATCTTTGTTTGAAGAATAAGAGGGAATTAATTATTGAAAAATAAGTTCTTGAACTTGTCCCATTCCATGGAATCAATTTCTTCTTACTGCCTTGTATTCTTAATTAGATTCCACCACTGGTCTGCTTCACCTTCTAAATGATAGACAGCCAAATTGACTTTTTCATGTTCTGAACAATGAAGTATGGAAAATATCTTTTCAATGGTACTGACCCATTTTTCAGCAACAAGTGGATCAGAAGACCCACTAAAATAATGTGGATGTTGTCTCATGAAGGACTCAACAGAACATTGTTCCTTTCTCTGCTCATTTGGAAGTCCATAATGATTCATAGCTTGTGTAAGTATAGAAATAAGATTTTTCACTCCATATCCCATACCATTTGGTTGTTAAAGGGGAAAATCATTGCATTTCCAATTTCATTGATCATTAACACGGTTCCTTCGGGTTCCAACCATTGTCTAAAACCCAAAAAGAATAGCATGAGAGGAAAAAATCATACTTGGAAAACAAAATAATCAAGGGGAGTACTTTCAATTTCTAACATCTTAGGTTTAATCTTAGGTTATTCATGATTTTTATCATAATTCTAGGACCATAACCTATACTTATACTTAACCTTAGGTACATCCCTAGAAAAAACATTGCAATATCCTGAGGGATATCACTAATGTTTTTGCATCCTAGTTTCCAAAGGTTGACTAATCCTTCACTCTGATACCAACTTTAGAGACCCAATATTGATGTACACGGACATTACATTTATTTTGCATAATAATTAATACATGTCACAAAAAAATACCAAATATTTTATTAGTTTATTGTCTTTGGAAACTCAGAACAAAATCTTCTAATCATGGTGAATGATCTTCAACATCTCCCATAAATATATTCCCCTTTTTTTCCTACCTAAAAACTTTATTTATATCCTGGGGAAAATAAAACATAAAAAAGGTGATCTCAAATGCTTATTAAGGGTAAAAATGTAGAGAATAAAACAAACCTTAAACATTTGAACGTAAAAAATGAACATAAATTTTTAACCTCAAAATCATGGGCAATGACATAAATCTTGGAAGTACGTAAGGCATGGATCATAAAGGAACATTAACCATGATAGAATAGAATTGGAATAAAATATGTAATTGTGGAAAAATAATAAGCACATATTATGATTTCCATATTATCCAATGCATTTCTGCCAAGACCATGATAGTGGACAAAATCCATTACTGAATCAGGTTTACTTGACGTTCCAGCCATGTATTACTGAACTAGATTTACCTTCCGTTATATTCATATCTATCTCATGAGATATAAATCTTTACCCAATGCATTGGAGGGGCATATAGGTACCACCAATATCATAATGAAATCATTCTTACATGTTCCACAAAAACATAAATCATTCATCATAGCATAACCCATGAAATAAAATGGGATTCTTAAACATCATTTCATCATAACATAATACATATAAGATAAATGGACTTCATAAAAATTAATTACATCATAAAAACAATAAAATAAAAGTAATAATAGGGATATAAAAATAACCCTATTTCATATTATATGGAAAATAATTTTGATAAAACACTTGAAATTAATTCTTGAGGAAAATATTCTTTCTTCTTCAAAAAGGATTTCTTTTCTCAAAATGTCATGAAATTTTAAAAGAAAATAATTTAGTTGAAAATAAAATTGAAATAGTGTATTGAAATATTCATGTAAATAAGTATTTAAGAAGATGTAAAATTCCATTCATGGATTATAAGTTAAAAAAACATTCTCCTCGTGCTTTTACCAAAAAAATAAAAAATTACCTCGTATGTTAGACAAAACAAAGATTCCTTCCATACCATGTAGTAAAATTAAAAAGTGGGTAAAATGAATTTTAAAAATAAATATAATAATACTAAACATTTTATGATTTTTTTATAAAACATGGACATGGATGATAAATATATCCTCAGAGAATACTTACGTATAAAGAATCTCAGATAAAAACGAGATTGCAAAATTATCCCTTACCTTAGGTCCGATTTCTTCCATATGTGTCTGAAACTCATGTATAGTGGGTTTAAACATTTTATTAACTTTTAAAATAACCATAATAATATTTATGGTATCATATATGATTCACATACAACTTTATATTACCCGTTCATTTATCAATTCCATGTTAAAGCAACATTTTGGGTAATAATCGTTTTATTTATCGTACGTGTTTGGACTTGTTATTCTTGATATTATTACATATATCATGATTTAATTAATTCCAAAATGTGAAACATGATTTACATATTATATATATTCAGTATATAAATATATATAATATATCGATAAATGTAATGGAATACACAATTAATGGAGACGGTAGGCCATACGTACGCATGAATAATGTTTTCATTTTCTTATTAAATTGAATGGAAGTAAATGAAATATATATATACATAAATCCAGTAGCATTATTAGGTCATATAATTCATTATTATTTATTATATATATTTTTTAATCATTCTTGAATGGTTAAAATGGATAATTAATCTCATCACGTCGTGGAGAGGGTAAGCTGTATGTACGCACGAACGACGATATCATTCCCATAGTTGTTGAACGGTATTGAAGTGGATGGTGTATAATATATCATAATTAGTATCATTTTATAATAATAATATATAGTTATTATTTCCACTATTATACCTATCCAAGTAAGGTGGTGGTGAAAAAAAGATTTCACCATGGCGTGGAGACGGTAAGCCGTACGTACGCACACGCGATGATTTCGTTTTTCGTAGGATGGATAGAAGGTGAAATAGGGTTTTTTCATATTTATGATAAAATATAAGTATATTAGAGATACTTATTTTATTAATTTATAATTAAACAACTAAATAAGAGGAATTATAAGAAGAAATAAATTTGAAAGAATCGGTAGAAGAGATTACCTCTTCCTCGACGTGCCTCCTTTAAATTTACTCTTAGGGAACTGGAGTTTGTCTTTTGATAAGACCAACACCTATAGAATGAAACTAGGAAAGTTTATAAGATAATTGGTTAGGGTTTGGATGAACTTGAAGGCTCAAAATGGAGTGAAGAGGAGAGGGAGGAGGTTCCCTTTTATAAGAGAGAAGAGGAGCACGTTAGGAAAGTTCCAAAATATTAATTTATTATAAATTCAATTTTGATTTAAAATGGTACAAAACTTATTTAATTATAATATAAGATGATTTTGGTTCTAATAACCATCATAAAATAATTTTTTGAAAAGTTTTGAATATTTATTTATCCTTATCCTTTTGGTTTTATTCTTATTTTACCCTTTTTAATCTTTCCGTGATATCCTATTATTTACACATTGTGGGTTAATTTAATAACCATATCATATCAAACAACCCAAAAAAGTTATTTATGACATATTTGGACTTATATTAACCATTTAGATGAATCTTATATTTTTAGGAATTTAATATCATTTAATACACTCTTTTATGTTTTAAGTTATGAATTGTGTCAATTTTGGACACTATTTATACTTGATTTTTTTTAAAAATCATAACAACCTGATTAATTCGATAATAAGGAATTAAATCAAATATAATATGTAAATATCATCTATAAAATTCGTGGATGGCATCAAAATAATAAAATTAATTTTTTTAGTATTTATAATTTCATTTATTTGAATCTTTCATTAATGAGGTAATCACGATATCATAATTGTTTCTTATATAAATATATTTATCTAATGTATAAAAATTATAAATAAAATACCATGATGTAGGAATTTTTTTTAGCTTTATAATGACAATTTATAGACATAGATATCAGTTATATAACCTTATATTAAAATCTATTTTATAAAATATATATGTTTAGGTTATAATTATCTTTACTTTAAATTAATTCTTATAAAATGTCATTTTTACATCCAAGTGAATCCATGGGGTCCCAAAATCGACCCAAGGATTCCCATGGTCAGAGATATCTCATCCAATAGGATTAGGACATGTGTTAGTGTAGTTTAATATTATTATAATATTATTTTGTTACTCTTATTTACCAGATTTACCCTTTAACCATGGTAAATAAAATAATTAGTGAAGTTACTATTCATAATGTCTAAAAATAAAATGTATCTATTGAAACAATTTGGACCTCATGATTCCAAATATGGGATACATTTTTCTAAATTCAGAACACATAAGTTACAATAATTAATTTAAAATTAATTCCCATTGTCAAAACCAAAAAGCAGGTTTTTAAGAAGTAATAACTATCAAAAGATTGGCATCTGTTTATGTCCAATAGGAAAGTTAAATTACTTTCAATGAACAAAATTGGATTAAATGATAAAAATATAATCTAGTGATACTTTAAAACCAATTAAAAAAATAATCTAACTATATAAATAGATTAGATGAAAAGGTAGATTTGAATTAAAATCCTGTATTTTTCACTATTCATTAAAATTTAAATTTAATGAGAAAAATACCAAAAATTAAAAAAAAAGTAAATTATTATGTCCCTATTACAAATAAGAAGTTTATTTTGTTAAATTTAACTTATAAAAGTTTCAAAAAATAGATTTAAAATAGGTGCTCCATTAAAAGGCGGTAAAACTACATTTTTTGAAAAATACTTCTTTTATCTGAAAAATTGATTTCTGTTCAGGTACCATGTTCTAGAAAATGTGTAAGATTAATTATAATATTATATAAAATTAAAAATGAGGTTAATAATATTCATAACAACTAATTTATATCCCATTAAATAATATTATTTTAATAATATATTGTTGTTTAGCGAAACTCAGTATCGCGTACAACACAAGCTATCGAGGAAGGCCGCTCTTGAATGTAACGCAAGACAAGTGAGTGTTACATGTAGTGAAAGCTTCCTTTGGTGTTGCGTATAATATAATCCAAACTTGGTTCATTTATACATTGAACAAAATCTATACTCAGTGTTGCGTGAAATGAATTTTATCAAAAGAACTTAAAATTATGTGAAATACAAGGCAAGAATAGTGTTGTATATACTGCATGCTAATATAGTATTGCGTATAGTGCAAGCTAATCTCAGCGTAGCGTAAAACAAAAGATATAAAATAATATATCTCATAAAATCTCAGGGTGTTATAGTTCAGAACTATCAGGAGCCACTTCTATATGCTCAACACTTCTCTAAACAAAAAAATTAGATTCAACAACTATAAGATCTTCTATCATTTGAAATCCTGGAACCTGAAAAATAGATTCAAATTTAATATGACCATAAACTAGGAGATCATTGAAAAATAAGAAACCAAACTGAACATTACCTCCTAATTCAAAATAAGGTATCTCTTTCTTACTCTGCTCCACCACATGCTATTCCACAACAGCTATAACTCCCATTTGCTCAGCCATAATAGAATCAAACATAGTCTGATCACCACCAACTAAACTTGCTTCAGTTCCTTCCGAAGCCTCTTCCTCTTGATTAAATTCCAAATATAGATATTTCTACCACTCAACTAGTGCATCTTTATTCTTAAGATCAGGAGGCATCTCTACATCTCTTCTTTTAATTCGACCAATTGCACCATTGGGGTCACAATCATCATCATCAGCAGCTTCACTTCCATTTCCATTTTCATTACCAATATTATCAGGTTTATCACTGCATCTTTCAATACCATTTCCATCTTCATCTTCTTATTTCTTTTCTTACTCATCATTATTATCATCATATTATTCTTCAGTGGATTTGTAACTCTTATATTGCTCCTCTCCAGAAAATTCAGTCTCTTCTTCATCACTTTTTACTAATATTTCTTTTTTTGTAAGTCTCCTCAATGGGATAGGATCCAAAACTATAATTGGAGATGATGTAGGTGAAAAATATGGATCATTTACTTAATCAACAGAATCTTTATTTTCCACTTCTTCCTTTTCAACATCATCTTCTTCTTCATCAGAATATTCTACAACCTCATCAGGCTCTAGACTGGGATCAATAACATCCCTTGGTCTGGTAGGATGATCCACAAGATTGAACTCAGCATATAAATTCTCACTATCACCAACCCATTATCTTTTCTAGGGGTTCCAACCAATCTTAATTCTTGAATAGATATATCTCGATATACAGAAACCACCACAATTTATATCGATTTCTTCATCCTTATCAACTAGACCCTTGGCCTTTAACATTGGAGAAATTAGTTTTGAGTTGATCAAGGAATTAGATATGGATGAATGTTTTATCATCTCACACATATTGACCATGAGATATCTACATAAATTGATCGTGGTTACTTCTTTCATTAGATAAATATGGTAAAAATCTTGATACCTCATTTGGGTGAAATCAACCTTTCTTAGGAATAACATGTGTTCAGTGAACTTGAAAAACAACCTACATTCTCCATTCAGATCAGATGAAATAGGTATTCTTGTTATGCAATCTCCTGGAAGTTCTGACAAAGCCTCTTCATACACAAATAACTCACTATCTCCAGGAATGGTACCTTGGTAATCCTTATAAATTTCTTCTTGTGGTACACCTAGACACTCAGCCCATATCCTTGCATAAAAATCTATTTTATGTCCTTTGACATGAATTTTTATCTAATCAGCACTATCCTGATCAAATAAAAACTCCAAATGCTGAAAAAAATGGTATACTAATTTTGGATAATACAGTTGGAAATTTTAGGAGAACCACTCTAACCAACCTTGGTCTTGAAGAACTTTAAGCACAAGTGACTTACTAGATAGTAAAAAATTTGATTCCACTTCTCTTTCAGCTACAACAAATCTATTTTCATGCTCAAGTTTAACAGGTTCTATAGTGTCTAGCACACTTGAATTTCTCTTCTTCTTCTTAGAAACTCTCTTATAGCTAATGACTTTTGAAGACTTGGTTTTAATCCAATGAAGAATAGTTCATCTTTACTTTTAGTTTGGATGATAAATCCAGAAGCATACCTTGAAAGTCTTATAAAATTCACCCCATATGTACCAACAAACTCATCATCCTTTTTCTTAAGCTCAAGGAACTCCTTTTCCATCTTTGTTCGAAGAATAAAAGGGAAGTACTTATTGAAAAATAATTTCTTGAACTCATCCAATTCCTTGGATTCAATTTAATCTTGCTACCTTGTATTCTTAATTAAAGTCCATCACTAGTCTGCTTTACCTTCTAAACGATAAACAACCAAAATGCCTTTTTTCTGTTCCGAATAGTGAAGTATGTAAAATATCTTTTCAATGGTAATGACCTATTTTTCAACAACAAGTGTATTAGAAGACCCACTGAAAGAAGGTGGAAGTTTCCTCATGAAGGAATCAATAGAATATTTTTTCCTTTTCTACTCATTTGGAAGTCCAGAATGATTCATAGATTGTGTAAGTATAGAAATAAGATTTTTCACTCCATATACCATAAAATTTGGTTATTCAGGAGGACAATCATTTCATTTCCCAGTGCATTGATCATTACCATGGTTCCTTTGGGTTCCAACCATTATCTAAAACCCAAAAATAATAGCATGAGAGGCAAAAATCATACTAGGAAAAAAAACATAATAAAGGGGAAGTACTTTCAATTTCTAACATCTTAGGTTTAATCTTAGGTTATTCATGATCGTTATCATAATTCTAGGACTGTAACCTATACTTATACTTAACCTTAGGTACATATCTATACAAAACTTAGAAATATCTCTAGGGATCTCACTAAAGTTTTTGCATCATAGTTTCCAAAGGTTAACTAAACCTTCACTCTGATACCAACTATAGAGACTCAATCTTGATGTACATGGACATTAAATTTCTTCTTTTGCATAATCCTTAATACATGACACAAAAAATCCCAAATATTGTATTAGTTTAGTGTCTTTGGAAACTCAAAAAAAAATCTTATAATCATGGTGAATGATTTTTAACATCTCCTATAAAGATCTTCCCTATTTTTTCCTACCTAAAACCTTTCTTTATATCCTGGGGAAAATTAAACATAAAAAAGGTGAGCTCAAATGCTCATTAAGGGTAAAAATGGAGAGAGTAAAATAAACCTTAAACATTTGAATGTAAAAACATGAACATAAAGTTTTAATCTCAAAATCTTGGGCAATGACATAAATCTTGGAAGTATGTAAGGCATGGATTATAAAGAAACCTTAACCATAATAGAATAGCATTGGCATAAAACATTTAATTTTGGAAAACTAATAAGCACATATTTTTTTTTCCATAGTAGCCAAGGCATTGCTTCCAAGACCATCATAGTGGACAAAATCCATTACCAAACTAGGTTTACTTGACATTCTAGCCATGTATTACTGAACCTGATTTACCTACCATTCCAAGAATTTTTATCTCATGAGATATAAATATTTATCCAATTCATTGGAGGGAGATATAGGTCTGACCCATCTCATAATGAAATCATTCTTACATGTTCCACAAAGACACAAATCATTCATCATATCATAACCCATGAAATAAAATGGGATTCTTAAACATCATTTCATCATAACATAATCCATATATGATAAATAGACTTCATAAAAATTAATTCCATTATAAACACAATAAAATCAAAGTAATAATAGGGATAGAAACATAACCCTATGTCATCTTAGATGGAAAATAATTTTGATAAAACACTTGATATTAATTCTTGACAAAAATATCCTTTCTTCTTCAAAAATGATTTCTTTTCTCAAAATGTCATGAAATTTTAAAAGAAAAGAATTTATTTGAAAATAAATTTGAAATAGTGTAGAGGAAGATTCATGGAAATAAGGCATTAAGAATATGTAAAAATCCATTCATTCTATATAAGTTAAAAAATCATTCTCCTTATTCTTTTACCAGAAAAGTCAAAAAGTACCTCATATGTTAAACAAAAGAAAGATTCCTTCCATACCATGTAGTAAAAGTAAAAAATGGGTAAAATGAATTTTAAAAATATATAGAATAATACTAAAATTTTTATGAAAACATTTTTATAAAACATGGACATGGATGATAAATATATCCCCAGAAAATACTTACGTATAAACAATCTCGGATAAAAATAAGATTGCAAAATTATCCCTTACCTTAGGTCTGATTTCTTCCAAATATGTACAAAACTACTGTATAATGGGTTTAAAAATATTATTAACTTGTAAAAAAACCATAATAATATTTATGATATCATATACTATTCACTTACAACTTTATTACCCGTTCATTTGTCAATTCCATGTTAAAGCAACGTTTTGGGTAATAATCGTACGAGTTTGGACTTGTTATTCTTCATATGATTACTTAGATCATGATTTAATTACTTAAAGAATGTAAAACATGAATTATATATATCTTATATATTCAGTATATAAATATATAAAATAGATATATAAATGAAATGGAATACTCTGTTCATGGAGACGTTAGACCGTACGTACGCATGAATGTTGTTTTTGTTTCCTTATTGAATTGGATGGAAGTAAGTAAATGGAACACACACACACACACACACATATATAAATCCAGTAGCATTATTATGTCATATATTTCATGATTATTTATTATATATAATTTATAATCATTCTTGAATGGTTAACATGGGGAATTAATCTTATCGCATCATGGAGATAGTAAGCCGTACCTATGCACGAGTGATAATATCGTTCCCATAACTGTTGAATGGTATTGAAGAAGATGGTGTATAATATCTCATAATTAGTATAATGTTATAATAATCATATATATTTATTATTTACACCATTATACCCATCCAAGTAATGTGGTGGTGAAAAACAGATTACACCACGACGTGGAGATGGTACTCCATACGTACACATGCGCTGTGATTTAGTTTTTTCTTAGGATGGATAGAAGGTGAAATAATGTTTTTTTTTATATTTATAATAACATATAAGTATATTAGTGATACTTATGTTATTAATTTATAATTAAACAACTGGAAAAGAGGAAGTAGAAGAAGAAATAAATTTGAAATAATGGGTATAAGAGATTACCTCTTCCTTGACGTGCCACCTTTGAATTTCCTCTTAGAGAACTAGAGTTGGTATTTTAAGAAGACCAGAACCTCTAGAATGTAACTAGGGAAGTTTAGAAGAGAAATGAGCAGGGTTTTTTCGATATTTAAGGCTTAAAATGGAGTTAATAGGAGAGGGAGGAGGTGCCCTTTTATAAGAGAGGGGAGGGTCACTTTAAGTTCCAAAATATTTATTTATTATAAATTAAATTTCAATTTAAAATAGAAAAAAACTTATTTAATTATAATATAAGATGATTTTGGTTCTAATAACCATCATCTAATAATTTTTTTACAAGTTTTGAATATTTTTTTATCCTTATCCTTTTGGTTTTACCCTTATTTTACCTTTTTTAATCTTACTGTGATATCATGTTATTTACACATTGTGGGTTAATGTAATTAACATATCATTTCAAAAGACCCAAAAAAAGTTATTTATGACTTATTTGGACTTATATTAACCATTTTTATGAATATTATATTTTTAATAATTTAATATAATTTAATAAACTATTTTATGGTTTAAGTTATGAATTGTGTCAATTTTAAACACTATTCATACTTGCCTTTTTTAAAAATTTATAAAAACCTTATTACTTAGAACCAAAGGAATTAAATCAAATATAATAAGTCAATATAACCCATAAAATTCTTTTATGACATCAAAATAACCAAATTCCATTTGTTTTAATATTTATAAATTCATTTATTTGAATCTTTCATTAATGTGGTAATCACTACATCATAATTGTGTCAAAAATAAATATATTTATCTAATTTTTAAAAATTATAAATAAAATAACATGATGTAGGAAATATTTTTAGATTTTTAATGACTATTTATAGACATATATATATCTATTATATAACCCCATATTAAAATTGATTTAGTAAAAGATATATGTTTAGGTTATAATTATTTTTACTTTAAATTAATTCTTATAAAGTGTCATTTTCACATCCAAGTAAATCCATGGAATCCCAAAATAGACCCAAGGATTCCCATGGTCAGAAATATCTCATAAAATATGAATAGGGAATGTGTTAGGGTAGTTTAATATTATTATAATATTATTTTTGTACCCTTATTTACCAGATTTACCCTTTAACCATGGTAAATAAAATAATTACTGAAGTTACTATTCATAATGTCCAAAAATAAAAAGTACATATTTACAAAATATGAAACTTATGATTAAAAATATGAAATATATTTTTCCAAATTCAAAACACAGAAGTTGTAGTAATTAATTTAAAATTAATCCCATTGTCGAAAAAAACAGGTTTTTGATTAAAACATTGCAAAAGATTTAAAAGTTTTTACATATGAATTCAATGTAAAATTAATGAAAATGGCATAAATTATCTTAAACTATAAAAATAAATTCTATTTATAATTTAAAATAATTTAATAATATATTTTAACCATATAAATTATTTCGATGAAAAAAGTTGTTTTCAATTAAAATTTAGTGTATTTTCACTATTCATCAAAATATGAAAGTTATCAGAAAAATATCAAAAAATTATCCAAAGTAAAATTTTATATCATTCTTCCAAATAAGAAGTTTATCTTGTAAAATATAACTTATAAAAGTGTCAGAAACTGGATTTAAAATGGATGTGCCATCAAAAGGCGGTAAAATTGCATTTTTTTGAAAAATACTTCTTTTATCTGAAAAATTGATTTTATTCTCTTATCATGTTTATGATGAATGATAATGTTATATAAAATTCAAAATATGGTCAATAATATTCATAATGACTAGTTTATATCCCATTAAATAATAATATTTTAATAATATATCATTTTTTAGTGAAACTTAGTATCGTGTGCAACACAAGCTATCGAGGAAAGTCACTCTTGCATGTAACGCAAGACAATTTAGTGTTGTGTGTAGTGAAAGATTCCTTTGGTGTTGTGTATAACATAATCAAAACTTAGTTCATTTATATATTTAACAAAATCTATACTCAGTGTTGCGTGAAATCAATTCTATCAAAAGAACTTGAAATTGTGTGCAACACAAGCCAAGTATATTGTTGCGTATACTAGAAGATAATACAGTGTTGTCTATAGCACAAGCTAATATTGGTGTAGTGTACAATACAATACATCAAAGAAATTAAAAATAATCTATCTCATAAAATCTCATGGTGTCACAGACTGAGCGTACTATCCAGGTGTTGGAGGATATGCTAAGGGATTACGTTTTAGACTTTGGATGGAGTTGGGAGGATCACTTGACCTTGGTAGAGTTTACGTACAACAAAAGATACCACTCCACTATCAACATGGAACCTTTTGAGGCCTAGTACAGAGTAGGCAAAAATCTTACCCAAACCGCCTTCATAGGACATTGGAGTTCAATAAGGGAGACTTAATTTTCCTAAGAGTCTCCCCATGATGAAAATTTCAGATGTTTGGTTAGGGAGGCAATCTATCCCCAAGGTTCATCAGGACATTCGAGATTGTGCATAGGGTTTCCATGGTTGCTTACCGCCTCACCATACCCCCACATTTAGAGCAGGTGCATAACCCCAAACACATCATCGAATGGGGTGAGCTAGATATCTAGTATGGATTAACCTTTATATAGCACCCCGTGGTGATCAAGGATCGAAAGGATAGGACCCTTTGTGGACTGACCATCCCCTTGGTTTGTATGTTGTAGTAGCACAAGAACGCGCGAGAGAGCTCCTAAGAGGGGGAGAGCCAGATACGGGCTTAGTATCCTGATTTTTTATTTTGTTTTAATTTTTTATGATGAAAATATTGAAGGATGGGATGATTTAGGGACCTAGTTTTCACCTCGTAATAATTTGAAATATTTTAATATATATTTACAGAGCTAGGCACTGAGATGACATGCGATTCCGAAGCTCGGTGTGCCATAAATTAATTTCATAAAAACATTAAATATATTTTATCTTAAGTACATTTAGTTCTTACAAATAATTATTAAATATTAAAAAAAAGTTTATATTAAAAATTTGAGACCACATTTGATTCCAAAACATGTTGTTTACCCTAGGTGCAACCTAAAATAGGTTGACGTAGGGTGTTCAAATATCTCACCTATTGACAGTACGTTCTGTGGATTAATTAATTAATTTATTTAACCTAATAAGATTTTTATATAAATAAATTATTATGTAAATCTTCCTAGGGTTAGTGTCATAACCCTAGAATAACCAATTTATGTTCTTCCACTCCTTCCGTTGGTGAATCAACTCAGACGAAGACCAAACGCTAGATCGAAACAAATCGGGATGTAGAGAATGTAACGACTTCCTGAAATCATTGGAGAGCACATTATTAGATAATTAATCATCCAATATATAGATAGGAATCTTAAATTTGTGGTTTATTACCTTTTTGATTAAATTTATCAAGTATAATCATCCCGTTTATGATCTATGATAATTGTCAGACCTTGGGATGATCCTATGTACCGATTAAATTGATTTATTCAGTTGTTTTCTAACCCTGATTATCCTAGTTATTGATTGTTGGACAAGAAAACTTGGAAATGATATTTACTTTTTTCTTGTGCCTTTTACCCCTAAATTTCTTTGCCTTCTTCATCGGTAGGACCCTACGGTCCCGGTTCGACGTTGTTGGGAAGTATTGAGCTCGATTGGATCCCCATAATCATGAAGAAATCACAAGCGACGGTTGGATCGACGAATCAGTTATAGACATGGGTTGTTTTTGGGTTATGGTATATTGTTTCAATAACCATTGGATTAATCATTAATGGTGGAAGGTTTGGGGGTGTGCGGGATATGTAGCTAATCTTTGATGAACGACTGAACCCGATTTCTGCAAAATGACGGCTAGAAATGACAATCCATGACTAGATCCACCTATTTTGGATAATGTGGAGGTGAGATCCATGGAGGCACAATCATATTTAAAGTGATAAGAATAGATATGAAATTTTGGAAAAGTCCTACTACACATCATGTAGTTCAAGGAATACACAACATGTAGGGCTCTGGCTATGGTGGCTAGGGTTTTTGAAATTTATAAGGATAATATGATGTGTAGCCCTCCTATACGTCATGTACTTCATCCCTGGGTGGATGGGTCATGTGTCTAAGTGCACAGGAAGGAACCCATGTGAGAGTAATCAACCAGGCACATGTTCATGTACCAATATAAATAGACACAGGGTAAAGTACACAGACATGACCAATCACAAGGGAGAGACCCTGAGTGACATGGGCATGTTGTGTATATCCCCCACACACCATATAATCCTTCATGGTTGGAGATCCATGTACCTATAGGGACATGAATAGGTGAATGGGTAGGACCACAAGCCATGTGGGTCCCCTAACACACTATGTACCCCTTGGATCCTTTTGAAGAAACTTTGAGCTTCTATATCTTCTATGTTTGGACTCAAATTTGGGCCTGCAAGTAGATTATCCTAAGTTTTTTCCACATAGAATGTGATAGTACCCTCAGTTGTGAATTTTAGGATATAATGTGGAATATTCCAGGAATGAAACTTTTTAAATGTGATGCTCGATGATGGAAGTGATCATGATAGATCACCAGAGGATTCTAGAGTGGAATCCTTATACTAGGAAGGGCATGGGTCCTCTACTGACTCCCGCGTGGAACCCTCCAGCTGGGATGGATATGGGCCATCTACCGACTCCTAAATGTAACCCTTCAGATGGGTTGATCATGAGTCCTAAATGACTTTTAGAGTGTAACCCTACTATTGGCAGAGGTCATGGGTCCTATACAGACCTCCCAGGTGGAACCCTCCAGTTGGGATGGGCATGGGTTCTCAAAAACATCTAGAGTGGAACCCTCCTACTATGCTGGGCATGGGTCCTCTACCGAATCTTGAGTAGAACCTTCAGTTGGTCTGATAATGGGTCCTCAATGAATTTTAAAGTGGATCCCTCCTATTGGAATAGAGCATGGGTCCTCTATAGATTCCTAATTAGAACCCTTCAGTTGGGTTGTGCATGGGTCCTCTATGAATTCTAGAGTGGAACCCTCTATCGAGGCAAGGCATGGGTCCTCTACCACTGAGTGGAACACTCCTACTGTACCAGGACATGAGTCCTTTACCTAGATATTGTGACCCCTCTATTGTGCTACATAATGATGAGGCGTGGCTTGACTTGGATGGTTACTTCTAGGTAGATGCATGAGATGTTGTGCATTGTTGATGGACTTTTGGAACTATTGGAGACTCTTCTTCTTAGGATGAGTTATGAGATGGAGGTCCCATTTCTCTCTCATTTGTGTTTCTTTTGAATAAGAATATATATATATATATATATATATATTCATATGTATTCATACCTTTATATTTGGTTACTCTCCTTCCATGCGTTGCGAAGATGTGCGAGGTATTCCATGTGATTTATGTGTTTATATTCTTATGGTTGGATGAGTATACTCTCTTGATATAGGTAGAAAAGACTCAATGTGTAGTTTATCTGCACAGTATTATGATACCCTTGTGTTTGGACAAGGTTACTCTCTCTTGGTCTTGGTTGATCTATTCTCTTTCATTGTATCTTGCATCCTGTGTACTATCCACCATCTTTCACTTCCTATTGTATCTCATACTTCTCCCCTTCATCTTTCAGGGTGTCCTACTAGGTATGTATATACTCACCCTTTCATGGGATTTTCCCACATGTTTCAAGTATTATACAGATAATAGACAGGTCAGTGGTGACTTCAGAGGAGCTTAGGAATAATGGGTGTTGTGGACCACGTACGATAGTCATATCTTGAAGATCAGGAGTTGAGATTTATTAGCATTTACTTTTCAGTTTTTTTAGGTTGGGGCATCTTTTTGGTTGGGTGTTTATTTTCCCCCTTTACATTCTAGTTTTCAATGTTGTACTCTTGTAAACCCTATACATTTTTCATGCTTGATTTACTTTCTAGTTGTTGCATATTTTTATTATTATTACTTTGTACTTATGCATTGTGACGACTGGGTACATGCGTACATGTTCTTAGGCATAGGCCTCCCATTTAGGTTATGCATTTCAGTTCTTGTATCCACCCCTGGCCTATAGAGGTAGGATTGGGGTACTTATGGTTCGATCTCCTATTAGGGTTGGGTTGTGATAGGTGAGGTAGAAATCAACTATCCATTCTCTCACTATCTTGAATATTAGAGAAAAAATCCCCCAAAACCTTTGGGTTTCACTTTCCCTACCGACACAGGTGGTGAAGAGTATGAAATAAAAAACATAAAGTATATCATACAAAACTATACTAAGATAAACTACCTAGACTTGGACTCATCTACAACTATCAGAGCACAAGACACCCAACTGCCACTACTAAGGGATATATCTCAAACATGAATAAAGATAAAGGTTCATCATCAAATATCAATTAATTAATCAATAAACCATTAATTAATATTTCTATTATTTAGTTTCTAATATTAACAATTTAACCTTCCATGTTAAGTGCTTTTGGAACCATAATTCCTTACTTATGATATTACCCTAAACCATCCTCATTCATTTATTATTTAATTTATCATTTCATAAAATTCAGGTACTTTATAACTCATACTAACATACTATAACAAGGATAAACTTCTTGTGAATATATTTAAGTTGTAAAAATCAGTTGGAAACCAATCATACAATGTACTACCAATTAGACATTTAAAATCATAAAGCAATAATAGATGTCGATGAGTGAGCCTCACTATGAACTCATCCTGACTACCCCAGTGTCATTCCCACACTATTTTACATAGTATAAACTATCCCTCCATCAATAACATTAATCATCATTGCATCCCCAAGCTCGTAGCCCACTGCTCATCAACATTCCCAACTATTCCGGGTTTACCATTAATAAAAAAAGGATATAATATCCTAGATTATTCAAAAAAGGAAATAAATTTATTTTTAGGACACAAATAGAGGAAAACAAGGGTATTAAATCAAGGTATTTAATCCTCCCAAAAAAATAATGAGATCATTTATCCCTAAAAAATTTTATTTAATAGACATCCATTTTAATTCTCATCATTAATTAACTATTTTATTATGAATAGTTTTTCTTAATCAATCAACCTATAAGAAGTAGCTAACAATATCTAGAAATTAACACAAACATGATTTAATCATTATTTCCATGCTTACCAATCTCAAGAAAGATCTATAAATAAATTATAGGCCTCTTCTATTAATCACTTAATATTAACGAATTCACTTTGTTTATCCGTTTAAATAAATTAAACCATGATAAACAATAACAACAAAACAAAACCAAGAAGACAACACACTATATAATAAATATCAAGGGTAATCACTAAGAATATCATAAAACTAATATGATCACAAAATCCCAACCATTTGTTTAGATTCCCATATCATGAAATATTAATTATTATGACATGTGATAATTATATTAGTTTGATTCTTCAATATCCAAAATTATAAAATAATTATTATCATAAAATAATAAACAAAATATATTGGAGTATGCAATATCCTCTTCATTATTTAAATTTTTCTTACTTTGCATTAATATAAGTATTCTACATGAAATTATCCATTTTATCTTTCTTAGATAATTTCCAAAATGATACTATCATTTTATAATATGTGTTAATTTAAAAAAATAAATTAAAAAACAACATGCAATAATTTATTACCCTTACTTTATTTTTCTAGATAAAGAAATAATAACAAGGCATGTGATATATGTCTCTAATTCTTTGATAATTATAAATTATTATCTTATTATGATTAATCCCATCCTATTAAACAATTAAAATAAAATCATGATTCAAACAAAAATTTCTAAAATTAAAATATAATATTCCAATCCCCAACCTCATGATAGATTTATGATTTTATTACACCAATAATAGGGGAGAGAGGGGGTTTATACGCAGGATAAAAACACACAGGAAGAGGAAAAAAATATTAAAGAAGGGTTGAAAGACTCCAAGAGTGGATGTTGGATTGTCCTAACTTGAGAGAAATAAACAAAAATTAATTAGGTAGAGAAAATATGGTTTTTAGGAAGAAAAAATATGAATCTCTCAGGTATTTCAAAAATACTAGTCATATTCCTTTTAATTCATCATTAATTAGGTTTAGATTTAATTTCTACTTAATTATTTTTGCATGACTCACTTAAATCCCCTAACATTTTGGATTTCAAAGATATAATTTATCTTCATCACATCTTAATTTAAAAACCATGATTTAATCTATACTTACATTTTATTTCCTTATTTTTGTTAAAAGGGGATTTTACATCATTTTGGAAAAAACTAGATTTTTTTTGGCACAAACTAATGAATTGACTATGAAGACTAAAAATGTGAAGATACTACAAGGATTGACCACATAGAGTAGACAAATGACCACATGAACAACCAATAAAATGTAAGGATTGACCAAATCACATGGATTGACTATATGAATAAGTGAGTGACCACACTGATCTACTATATTAACAAACATGAAATTGCATGAAAAAAGGATAGACCATATGATCAAACAAGTGACCACATGAAGTATCAACTGCATGGATAACCAAGTGATCACATGAGAAAACCAAGTGGTTTCAAGAACAAGATAAGAGACCATAAGAACTAACCATGTGACCGTAAAAAAATGATAGACTTCATGGATAAAATTATGAATTAATAGTGGAAAAGGCTATTGGAAAACACAATGGAGAATTTTTAGAAATATATGACCCAATAATTATAAAAAATATCATCTTTGATAATTAAAAAACTAAAAAGAGAAATAGGTCTGAAAATCCACCCCTTGAGATAACTCTCATAGATATTGATAGAATAAGAAGAAAACTACACATAAGAGGAATAAGGTTCATAACCATGAAATATAATTAAATAACCTCAAAACACACTCTTAGGGGAGATAACTTTAAAATAAGAAAAATTCCATAAATTATCATCACATCAAGGTGGGGAAAGGATCAAATAAAACAATATAAGGTCAAACACATCATATAAATAGAAGGGAAATAAACAAATCATCTCAATAAGGAAGATTGATCCTCAAACAAATTGGGATACTGAGCGTGCATCTATAACTCACACTACTAAGTATAATCCTTACTATTTCACTACAAGACACGAACCAAAGAAATAAAATGCTCATGAAACTAATTCTCCTAAAATTATTGAATCTCAATAGGCCATTTCATGAAGGTCACACCATCTTCAACATCCATATCACCCCAATTGATGACATGCAAATTTTCATGAGAATATAGATGAAGTTATGATACATGGAAGAGGTCATGAATTCAAATCATCTGGGGGTAGTTCTAACCAATATTTCACAACTTCATCGTGTGCTAACACCTCAAAAGGTCCAACAAACCAAAGAGAAAACTCACTCCCATGATCAAACCATTATTTACCATGATTAAGAGATATCTTAAGGAACACATAATCTCATATGTCAAACTATATATAACTCCTCCCATTATTATCATAGGAATTATAAATATCCTATACTACCTCCATTCACTCATTGATCACCTGTATCTTCTCTTTCATAATCTGTATAAATTTCAATCTGAGAAAAGATGAATTTATGACCTCTTTAAAATACAAAAAAAGATAACAAATTTCATACACACATCACTTAAAATGGTTCTATACCAATGTTATAATAATAAACTTCATTTTAATAAAACAACACCAAGGGTATGTGCCTCATCAAAGAACCTAAAAAATCCAAAATTTATGCCCACAAAATTTCCTCTAATGTCTAGATAATTTAATTTGTATAATCATTTTTTCATTAATGAAAATTGGTGCTAAGTCATAACTGGGAGGAAAAGTCACACTAGAGACCTCTCTACAACCTATAGGTAAAATCAGGATCAAGATCATAGATGACTATATTCAAAACTCCATAAATCCTAACCACCACCTCCATATATGACCTTGATAACACCTCCATTGAGATCAACTCCTTAATCACTAATAAGTGAGGTGACTTAATAAATTGGTCCAAGATCACCCATATAGAATTATAACTACCCTTATTTTGGGTAAAATGGTGATTAAGTCCATCAAGATTCCCCCCACTTCTATTGGGGAACATCAGGTGGCTGAAGCAACCCACCAGGAATGAAATGATCATCCTAAACCCTCTAAAAAACCAAAAATCAAGAGAAAAAATATAAAACCAAGCACTTAATAATAGATCATAAAAATGGTCTCTTAGAGAATAATATATATTTTTAACACTAGGATATACCACCAAGGAAGAACTGTGAAACTTATGGAGTTCCATATCACATGTTATCTAAGGAATGAAAAACTTTCCCTAAAAAACCCGATGATGTTTGTACTATGACTATATCTCAGAAAAATCAAAGAAAAAAATAAATCCCATCAAACCTCTATCTCAAAATCCACCAGTTGGGAATCCTCCACCCACTGCACCAAAGATGACTACACTGTTATCTAATAAAGATATTCCCTTTCATCAACCAACTCCTCAATCACTATCCAAGAGTCTCCAGACTCACATACAACACCACCACATGAATTCATACTCTATAAATCTACCACAAAATTCTCTTTACTCAGTGTAAAGGAAATATCAAAGTTGTAATCCTATAGGAACTACATCCACCATCACTGTTTCAAGTTCAAGTTGTACTGGGAGAAGACATACTTCAAGACTTTATGATCTATGAAGACTAAAAAGTGATTACCAAGGATATAATGAAACTATAACATCAAATAAAACACCACCATAGTAATATCAATGTTATGGGTGGTGTAGTTACATTTATGAGTTCATAAATCTCATGACCCATAAGAGATGACCACCCCCTACTGCATTAACATGGAACCCAATCCAAGGAACAAAGTATCATAATAAACATAAAATGAAATTCCCTACTACAAAAAACAAATAAATGGATCATGGAATAAATTCTCCTTAAAATACTCAAAAGAAGCCTAAAACTGGTCAGTCGACAAAAATGGCTGATCCTTTTTAGTCAAGCCTATCATAGGAGTCATAATCTAAAAAAATTTGGGCACAAAACTCTTGTAATAACTAGAAGTACCATGGAATCTTCTCACATCTGCAACATTATTAGGGGATACCCAAGAAACCACCACCTCAATCTTTAAAGGATATGTAGATGATCCATGATAAGATACAACATGTCCTAATAAATGGAACTCACATGCCTAAAACCCATACTTTAATATCTTCTCGAATATCATATGGAACCAAATAACTCCCAACACAACTTATAGATGCTTTGAATTCTCTTCCTCCAACCCAGAGTACACAAGGATGTCATCAATAATGACCACCATGAACTAGTCCAAAAACTCATGTAACACTATATTCATCAGTCCCATAAACATGGATGGAGTGTTCGTAACTTTTAATGACATCACAACAAACTTGTAATGTCTATAAGGACATTTGAAAGCATTCTTTGAGATATCCTCATCCTTCACTCACATATAATGATACATAGGAAAAAATAAATCTTTAAGAACTAGTTATCTATGATCAAACGATTGAATAAATCAGCAATCCATGAGAAGGAATAATAGTTATTCACCATCACCTGATTTAAATGGGGATAATCTACACACACTCACAGGATTCCATTAACCCTACATGAAAACATAACTGGGGATCCCCAAGGTGACACACTAGGCTGAATGAATCCTCTCTACAGAAGATCATCAGTCTGAATCTAAAACCCCATCATCTCGTAAGAGTCTATATAATATAGAGACATTGATATATGAGAATCACCCAGTGGTATCTCTATCCCAAACTTGATCTCACGTCGAGGGGGTATTGTCACAACTTATCCATGAAAAACATTAGGGTAATCTTTAAACACCCTAGGAAACACCACTAGTTGATCCTAAAAAAATAAATATCATCCCAAACATTAAATAAGATAAAGAATCAATATGACACCAACCCATATGAGGGTCTCATTCACCAACAAGAACTGTCTGCTCTCTATCAATGATGTAGAATATGATGTGACTCCTAAAGTGATCTATGATAGACTGCATCAGATACAACCAATACATGTTAAGGATTCTATCATATTGTTGTATATGTAAACATAGAAAGTATACCCAAGAGTGGTGCTACCCCAAAACCAACTCATACTCTCTACACACATAATGAAAGATAGTTTGACCTACAACTGGAAAAATTAACACTAAGGTCACTATAATTTTCTCCACCTCAAGTTCTAGAGCATGGACTAGAGTGGGTGAAACAAAGGAGTGCATAGCTCAAAAATAGAATAAGGGATAAAACCAAGTATAAAATATATAGATACTACCTCACACAATGTCCAAATTTCCTAGAGTTGACAAAGATAAGGCATGCATCTGACTACTTCTAGATCCATGAACTTTATGGACTTAATGGACACAACCTCCATGACCAGACTCTTCGTTATATCCCTAAGTATGAGGGGAATTATGGGGCTATCCTTTGAATACCCCATCCCCTCTCTACTAATCGTAAGTTGGAGTACCCAACTGCTACTATTTCCTCAACTGATACTTCTATAATAATTGGAATTAAAATGATCCACCAGCCACATATTGACTAATGATAAAGTTTATACACTCTCAATATGATGACCAAAAACTCTATAAGAAAATAAATCCACACTTGACCCACTGACAGGGGTCCAAGAACTAGTAACACTGAAAAAACAAATTTAAGAAGGCTAAAACATGCCCCTGCTAGCTAAGAACTCTTCTTCTGGTTGGAAACTGAGAACGCCTGGTAAAAAATCTACTCTACATAAAATCTTGGTGACTCCCATACCATGATGATCTAGTCATAACCAAAATCCTCTCAATGATATCTACCCATGATAGTACCCCAAGATATTTCTTCAACATAAACAAGGTGTCCTAACATTGGATCTATGGGTGTAAAGCCTTCTCTAAATGCCTCTCCCTAGCCTCCTCATATTCCAGAAGGTTTGAAACATAACATATGAGGTTATTTTATTAGATAATGAACTCGTATTCACTATAACTCCTCTAAATAAGGGTGGAAATTTCCTACCAATATGTCACATTAGCAGTCAAAAAAATAAACTCATCCAAGAACTGATCTCATAACTTCTCTCACCCAACACCCCACTCCTCATGATCCCTGAGGAACAAAATATACCACTAATGAGATAACCCACACAACACCATCATAGCCAATTAATCCCAGTGCTCATTCTGACCATAGATTAAACTAAATTATATATCTACCTATTCCTACAAATCCTCCATTCCCTGATTAGAAATGGATATTTCATACTTCTACAGACCCTGACAATAAAAATATCAGAGTACACTCATATAAGTGTTTTCATCATCGACCTATACTCTATGAAAATCCATTGAAACATCCTGTTGAACATCTTCAGTATGAACATGATGAGGGTGTTGACCTGGAGCTATATTTTCAAAAGAAAAAATGTCAGGATCTCCTAAACCCAAGAAAAAAGACATTTTAGATTAATTAATTAATTCATATTAACCATATTCCAATTTTTTACCCAATTCAAATAAATTCATAGAAAATAATGATGCATGATACTAACCTAGGTATCTAACCCCCAAACAGAACCACTTCACTTAGCATGTTTAGTAAACTTGAAGGTCCTTGCATCAGATCACAAGGGGCTTAAAATATCATGTCCTACCTAATATATCTTATTTAAAATACATACTAATGTTAGTTTATAATATTACCTTACCAACCTATGAATACTAACTTGTTTATAATAGAGAACACCATCCTATCTCTCAACCATCAACTCTAATACCACTTTTTCACGACCCCCTCCCTCTAAAGGCACCCCTCTTAGGATGAAAATGAAGAAAGGGAGATAATAACCCCCAAATCCCACCTCCAATAGTCTATGGGTTGGTGAATAACATTGAGGGTATATAAATCACAAACATGGGAGACATTTCCCTTAATATAAATTTAATTAATAAGAGATAATATGATAAACCACCAACTAACACCACGTATAAATAAAGAAATAATACCAATATATAATTTAATTTCATACAAAATTGAAATAACTGAAAAGTACAAAAATAATCCTCAACACAGACTATGAAGCTCCAATAGCACTTAAAAACTCCTCAAGATAGTAACACCCAACACGATCACCAACCATCTCCTATAGATCTAAAAAATAGTTTATATATATGTAGGGTGATTATAATAAGTATACTCAGTAAGATACTCCCTAAAACCTCTCATGAAAAATGTAAAATAATCATACTAAATACTAGTGAATAAAAAAATGAAACTAACTCATCACCAAAATAGTAAAAAATATTTCCCATACTCACAATGTATCACTCACTAAGTAACACATATAAGTAAATCATTCTATATCAAAAACATATATATAAACGAAGGTACCCCACTTCCACTTCTCCATCGGTTTGTCACTCTCATACACCAATAAATCACATCTTGTACTCATATCTCCCACAAGTCATCTCATATCTTATGAAATTTTATCACAACCATTCTATATCTTGTATAGCTCGACACAACCTCATCATCATAATCTCATCAGTAACCAAATATTTTCTTAGAAGCTACTACAACCCATGTAAATGAATTATACCCCAATCCATTAAAACCCATGAACATACACCCATGGGAAGTCATAGACATCATGATTATATAAAATTATGTTATATAACATCAAGTTTTTATAACTCGTATATAAATTTATAGTAAAACTAAGAGAAATCATATCCCAGGTAGGAACACACCCTATACCATAAGACATTATATCCCATGATATGCCTACAATAACTAAAACCAACGAGAGAGTAGGGGAGAGGTAGAAGTAAACAATATATATGATAACTATCCTGGATGTTAGAAAAAACACCCCCTCAAACCTTTGGGTGTCAGTTTCCCTACCAATGTGGGTGGTGAAGTATATGAAATCAGATTACATAAAGCATATCGCACACAACTACACTAAGGAAAATTACCTAGGCTTAGACTCATCTATAGTTATCATTGTATAATACACATGACTTACACTACTATGGTCTATATCTCAAACATGCACAAGAATCAAGGTTCATCATAAATTATTAATTAATTAATTAATTATCTATTAATTAATACAATTCTATATTTAATTTCCAAGATTACTACTTTAACCTTCCAAGACAAGTGCCTTCGACACCAAAATTACTTTCTTATTTATATTATCAAGTATTTTATCATTATTTGAGATTACCATGAACCATCCCCATTCATTTATTATTTAATTCACCATTTCATATATTCTAGGTACTCTAAGACTCATCCTAAGCTACCACAACTAGGATGTACTTTTTGTTCATAGATTCAAAATGTTTCAAGTAGTTGGAAATCAATCATATAATATCCAACCAATTAGAAATTTAAAATCATCAAGTGAGAATATATTTTCATGAGTAATCCCTAATTTAAACTCATTTTGACCACCCTAGTTTCACTCCCACACCATTGTGCATAGTATAAGCCATCCCACTATCACCAACACCAACCATCATTATATCTCTAGGATCTCAACCCATTAATCATCAATATTTCCAACCATTACAAGTACATCATCAATCAAAAAAAAATAATGATCTAATTTCCTATAGCATGAACACATGGTAGTAAAGGTACGTTCAACACACAAATAAATGAAACTAAGACTATAATATCAAGGAATTAAAACATTTCATAAAAAATAATGGAATCATTTATCCCCAAACAATTGTATTTAGTAGAAAACCATTTTAATTCAAATCTTAAATCAACTGGTTTATTATGCATAATTTTTTTTGTATTAATAAACTTATAGGTAATGGATAAAAAGAACTATAAATTAACACAAACATGCTTTAAGAATTATTTCTATGTCTATAAGTAATAAGGAAGATATGTAAATAAATTATAATTCCCTTACATCAATCACTTAATATCATTGAATTTAATTTTTTTATCCATTTCAAGAAAGTAAAACATTATAAATAATAACAACAATAAAAACATTGTTAAACAGATAACATGATATCTAATAAATATCAAGTTGTAAAACTATGAATGTCATAAAACTCATGTGATAAAAAAATCCCAACTATTTTTTCAAATTCACATATCATGAAATATTAATTATTTACAATGTTGAACAATTATCTTATTTCAATTATTTAATATCCATAATTATAAAATAATTATTATCCTAAAATAATAAACAAAAGATACTGCAATATACAATATCCTCTTTGTTCTTTTAATTTTCCATATTATACATTAATATAAGTATTTTGTATGAAATTATCTTTTTTTATCTTTCTTAGATAATTTCTATAATGATACTACCATCCTAAAACACGTGTTAATTTCAATAAATAAATTAACTATAAAATGTGATAATTTATTCCTATTCCTCTAATTTACTAGATAAATAAATAAGAAAAAGGCATGCAATATCCATTTCTATTTATTTTATAATTATAGATTATTATCTTGTTATGGTTAATCCCATTTGCTTAAAAAAAGAATCTAAATCATGATTAAAACAAACCTTTCAAAAAATAAAAGAGAAAATTCAAAATACACCACCTCATGAGATCTTTAGGATTTTTTTTTCACCAAGAACAATGGAGATAGGGGGTTTTCACATAGGCTATAAACTCATAGTAAGAGGATTAGATGATTGGAGAAGGGTTTCAAGACTCCAAGAGTAGAGGTTATATCATATGGACTTCAGAGAAAGAAATAAAAATGAATAAGGGAGAGAAAATATGGTTTTTAGGAACAATAGATACATCTCTCTTGAGTATTTCAAAAAACCCATTCAAATTTCATTTTAATTCTTTATTAATTAGGTTTAGATTTAATTCTTGTTTAATTCTCTCTTCACGACTCATTTAAATCCCCTAATATATGGGATTTCAAAGATATATTTTATATTAATTTCATATTAATTTAAAACTCATTATTTATGCCATATTTACATTTTATTTCATTATTTTCATTAAAAGGGGGTTTTGCATCATTTTGGTCAAAACTGGAATTTTCGGCACAAATTGATATATTGACTGTAAAGACCAGAAATGTGAATTAACCACATAAATTAACCATTTAAAGTAGAAAATAGATCACATTAAAAACTAAATGACTACGAGGATCAACCACACCACATGGATTGACCACATGAATGAGTGAGTGACCACACTAATCAACCACATGAATAAACAAACAACCATATAAACAAAGGATTGACTGCACAACCAAACAAGAAAATACAAAAAGGATTAACCAAAATAAAAACCAAGTGACTATGTTAAAAAACCAAGCATCCACATTAATAGGCCAAGAGACTACAAGAAAAAACTAAGAAACCACAAGAACAAAAGGATTGTCTGCATGACTAAAAGATCGATCTTATGAATAAACTTCAAAATCAATAAGGGAAAACACTCAGATAACCCTCTCGAAACCTATAAGCTTTAGGAAAACACAAATAAAGGTTTTTAGAAATATGAGACAATACATATCCCTCATCTAAGTAGATAAGGAAATCATATGTACCTTCTATGTATAACCATACATTTCCTCATTCTATATCAAACAAGGGACCAAATTTTATAATTGTAATATGAGAGGAAAAATACCTTCTTGGTTGAGATCCAACTGATGACATGATCTGTCACACCCATAGTGTTATTTTTAGGTAAAAAATTCATTATTTTTTTATTTTTTTATTCTCTTTTATTTCCAGGTCTCTGCCTTTATATTTTTGGGAAAATGGAGAAGTTTTGAATGTCACACAGTTTGTGTATAGTTAGTGAAAAGCATGTGACCCGACCATGTAGAACTTGCTACAAATTTCATAGTTGTTCATAGGTTTAGCATAAGGTTTTCCAAACCATATAGCCAAACCATGAATCTAGTCTAAGTGTGTTCAGTGGGATCCACATGGTTGGCACACCATTTGGTAAATTGTGTAGTTAAACCATGTGTCCTTCCCAAGTTCACTAAAAATATGAAATTACCTCTTTCCCTTACTTGTTTTAACACATTCCTCCCCTCTTTATTCCCTCATTTGATCCCCATATCCCTTGTACATTGGTTCAACCCTTCCTCCTCCACTTTAACTCAAATTTGGTTGGTTTTTTTATGGCGCCCATACCCAAAATCCTAGGTATGGTGCTAAAAACATTTTCTTTCAACCTTGGATTTGATACAAAGTGAGATATACTAAGGTAAACATATCATTATTACACATCATTTATATATGTTAAACATTATATTTCAAAAAAAATTCACACAATCCCAAGAATATAAGGTTTATTTTATTTGAGTATCAGCTACATAAGTAACTTATTTTATAATACTTGTAAAAATTTCTTCATAATTGAGCTACACTAGACTCCCTTATAGAATTCTTATAAATTACACTCATCTTCATAACCCAGGGGAATGGAAACATAAGAAAAGGGGTGAGATCAAATTCTTAGTAAGGGTAAACATAAGAAATACCAATTAAAGACCATGAATGATAATAATATGAGAATATGAGTATAATCAAGGCATATAGACATAATATTAGAGAATCATACCCAAAAAATCATAGAACACAAATCATGAGTTGTGAAATAAGGCTCAGCATAACATAAGACATGAATGAAAAGAGTGTGGAAAAATTATTAAATAAACATGATCCATGAGATCCTAACATTATGATACATTATAGAATAGGAAATAATCACCTTAGTGAGTCACACACTTGTACCCATGCTTGTGAGTAACAAATTTGTGGCCATGTATACATGTATCATGAGATATAAATTTTTAAATAATGCATTGGAGGGATATAACGAACCCACTAATCTATGGTTTATAACTTAACCACCCATCATTATTTTATAAAAAAACTATCCATCCTTGGTTTATAACATAACCAATTATCCTTGGTTTATAACGAAACCACTCTTCTTTGGTTTTTTAAAAAACTACCCATCCTTTGTTTATAACGGAACCACCTTTAATTAGTTTATAACAGATCCACCCATATATCATTCATATATATGTGTTCTATTTGAAAAAGATCAACATATTATAAATAAAATATGGAAATAAAATGGGTTTTATATCATTTTCAAATAGAATCAGATAAATAAATCATTCATAATTTCATCAATAATCACAACATGATAATCCCATAGTAAATGAATGGGTATCCACATATATTTAGTAACTTTTTAGGTAAACACCCTTCAATTAAGAAGATGAGGTATATGATATTTAATTTGTATGGATAAAAGGTATATGATTTAGTAAAAGAATCCCCCAATCAATAGACATATGAATTCTAGATGAACACCCTTTAATCAAAGGAAGGAAATATAGTGTTTATATAGGAAAGAAATTGGAATATGAACCATTTTTATACGCATTGGTTGATTAGGAAAGCCAAAAGTAGTAATGTATTTCCATGAGTTTAATCCCCTAAAATAGTATAAGATAATTTATAGGGTAATTTATGAATATAATTTATTAATAAATCAAACCCTTTTGTGATATAGGGAAAAATGGGATCAAATCCATAAAATATTTTTTAGAAAATGTTTTTGACAATTTCATAAAATAATAAGTTGAAAGTCACTTTAAAAGAATTTTTTTAAATGGTGATGTGAATTTTTTTTTAAAAATTTAATTTTAAAAATAATCCTAAATAATGGAGCCTTTAAAAAACATAAAGGTTGTCCTGAGGAAATTTATAGTGGAAGATAAATCAAATGATCATGTAAGAAAAACCATTTTAATATTTTAAAATACATTTTTTTAAACTCACATCATAAAAAGGGATAACAAAAAATCCTTTTGAAAAGAGAAAAATAGAAATGTGAAGGTCACATGAGATAACACATAATTTAGTTTCCAAATATATAGGATAACATTGATGATAAAGGAAAATATGGGCTTGGAGGGGAAACCGTCACTGAAGAGGATGAGAATTTTTCTCAACAATGATATACTTTTTGAAAGATAAATTCATCAAAGTAAAATATTTGAATTAAAAATTAATTTTCACCATTGAGTAATATAAATTAGAATGAAATAAATCCTTAGGGTGGAAGATACCAATCTTGGAATAAAGAAGTTTAAGAAGAATCATTTTAACTCAATGATGGGAGTCAAGTTAACAAAATCCCTTATAAATTTGGCATCTTTTGAATAAAAATCCCATAAAAGGTAGAACATGATATGGATTTTTAAATCCCTTAGATTTAATGAAAATTTATGATAAAATAAATTCATGTCCAATATAAACACCAATAAAAAGAAATAAGTGGTGAATACACATCATATCTCAATGAAGAAAATTTGAGATACAAAAACCCTTACAAAAAGGTAATATAAGAATCAAAATAAAATCATAGGGATAATATGAAATAGAAATTAAAATATAATTAAATAAAATATATTCAATATACTTGAATGAAATAGTTTAGTAAATAAATCATATAAAAGAAATGATGATGCGTAATATCAAACATGTCTTATGGAATTAAAAATAGAGACAAATAGACCTTACAGCTTGGTAACACTTAAATTGAAAGATTAATGATGAAATAAAATAACTTTAGAATTTAATATCCCATTAATTACATGAAAAATATTTTACAATAATCTCGTGAGAATTAAATCAAAAGGGAACCATAAAAAATGGAAAATTGTTCACAAATATAACATGTCTCAAAGAGTCACAATTGAGAGCAAGAAACCCTTCCCTTGTATTCTAGCATACTTATTCACTGATCTAAACTCCTATATAATGAACATAAATATCTTAATAACTTATTTAATAACCTTATTCAAATATATTACCCTTTTATATACTTCATTTAAAATATTCTATAAAAAATATATTATTCAGTTATAGTTTATTTTCATCATCGGGTGTTAGAACTTTTGATTGTTTGTTTCATACAAGTACAATAGTGTTAGGGTCAATTATTAATTATTGGTTATTTTTTTCATTCAGATCTTATTAAATATATAATAATATTTTTTTAATGATTCCTCAAGTCTCATTTTCATTAGGTGAAATACATGGATATTGTTTTGTGAAAATGAAAATCTCAATGAAGTAATTTCAACGTGTTTAACGATCGAAAGGGTATATATCAATAAATATGTTGAATATTTATAAAAAATTTCTAGAATAATTAAAAAATATTAATTAAATTATTATCACAAGATATTATCATTATAAAATATTCCTTAATTTTTTATGATATAAACAATATAACACCATTCAAGTAGGTGGTAAAACCGACCTAAACAGAATCATGTTATAATGATTTAATGAGTAAGGAATTGTTTTTATGTAATTATAATATAGATTTTATAGAAGCTTATTTTTTTTATAAATATTATATATATGAATTAAATCCAAACTTAGAACCATCCATGGAGGGTAGTGATGATAAATAAATTTGTTTACATGGAGGTGATAGTTTTCACGTATACACAATTAACATTTCTATGAATGGGATAAAATGAAGGTATATAATAAATTAAAATTTCATAATCATATAGTAAACATATTAATTTATCAAATATACCCTTTTTTATATCCATGAGATCTGGTGAAGGAAAAATAACCACATTGCTTTATGGAGGCGGTAGTACGCACGTACGCATGATCAATGCAGTTTTATTTTTATTAGCGTAAAAAGGATTGAATAATGGTTGATATATGAATATAATAATATTAAATTATATGAATAATAATAATTTAATTATATTATGGTGTATATAAATTTTTTTGAAGAGGAATATTAAGAATAAAAGACTAAGTAGTAAGAAATACTCACATTGAGAACTTGAGATTTCTCTTGGAAATCACCTTGGAAATAGAGGCCTTAGGATAGATAATTGAGACCAAAGGATTATGATATTAGGATAGGATTATAGTATGATAACATTTTAAGTGTTTTAGGATGTAATTATAAGTTATTGGTTTATAATGAAGTGGTGGAAGTGATCCCCTTTCATAAGTGAAGAGAAGGGTAATTTTGGAAGTATCCATTACATTTCAATAATGGCATATCACTATTCAAGGGACAATGAATCCAAAAGTGTAAAATAATAGAGGTGAAGAGGTTTGGACAATCAAAAACTCTTTAAAATACTTAGAGTAACATTTTTTAAATGATTTAGGTATTTTAAACTTGGTAAAACTCCTTTTACCCTTTTTACTTTTATTGTGACAACTAATGTTTTTAACCTCAACAATTCATTTTAATGAAAAAAATTAAAATTTAACTTATTGAATAATTTAAAAATCATGATTTATAATATGAAAATAATTTTATCAAATATAATTTCTAATGTTTATAAAATTTAATTTCATAATTAATGCACATGGCGCGTAAAAATAGTTTTTATAAAAATTATGGTTTTAGTTTAAAATTTATGTGTAGGTTTAAATTATCATTAATATTAATTTAAATTATATAAATTGGTTTATTATATTTTTTTATTTAAAATAAATCCAAAACCAGATTTTACCATAAATTTTTTTAATTAAAATAAAAACAGAAAATTATTTTTAAAGTAGGAAAAAATGTTTCTTAAGTTCTAAAAATTAAACATAGGTTTTATAAGTTAAAAATAATATTTAAAATGAATAATTTTACCCCTTAAATAAATTTAGATTCATTAAAATGATTAATAAATTTCTAAGTGATAAATTCATAAAATTAACTATTTTGGTAAAAACTGTAATTTCACTATTCACTTAAAAGTAAACTATTTTAGAAAAATCTAAAAAATTCATACTAAATTAATTTTGATACGAAGAATTCAAAAATTAAGTTAATTTTATTAATTTAAAATTCTAAAATTATAAAATTCTTAAATTTATCTTTTGAATTAAAATACAAAATATAAATAAAAACTGATTTTATTTGAAAATAACCATTTTATCATTAAATCATATTAATTATTTACCCTTTAAAGGTAAGAATTTTTAACTGAGTACCATATTAGAAGTTTTATTATAGTTTAATTAATAATTATTATTCAATATACCACATCTCATTTACATTAGTTTTTATGTGTGACATATGCTATTGATCATTTTAAAGGTAAATATATTCTAAAATCTCAGGTTGTTAAATTCTACCCCCTTAAATAAATTAAATCCTTGTAATTTTAATTATTACTCACTGATGAAAGTAGGTGAGTTTATTCTTAACATATTCATCATTTTGGATATAACTTCTAATATGACATATACCTTACTCTCTTAGGCTCTATCAGGTTATTTATCTTTCCTTAAATAACATTAATCATTCATACAATCATATACCCATGTATGCATACACCCTCATAATATATTATCTATAACATACCTTTCATAAAACCATTTGAATCTATAAGACATTAAACCACAACTAAATCATACATTCCTCAAAAAAATAACTCTATCTTTAACCTTCAAATATATTGAACAATAGTTTATAAATTCACACACTAGTTAGTATATATCATAATACCAAAAACTTGTTAAACATCCCCAAAATTATCATGGATAACTTTTTCATCAAATCAATAATATATTTCAAGTTTATCAATACTACCTAACTCACTTTTCTCAAAATTGATCAACCCTTTAATATATCTACATCAATAATATATTAAACTTAAGAGTTACCCATCCCCAAATCACTTGTTCTTCAATAAATATCCCAAAAAATATACACTCCTAAAATTTATACGCTTCTAAGAGTTACCCATCCCCGAATCATGTGTTCATAAAATCAATCTTCAAGTTTATTGATACATTTTAATATAAACTTCTAAAATTTTAAATAAAAACTACTGAATCCTTAGATGTTTCACATAATCATCATAAATTTTATATTATACTTGAATATCATCAATAAATATCACTCATTGATTAAAATAGTTAAGTGTACCAAGATTTAATTTCTATTAAGATATCAACCTTACTACCTTATGTAAGACTATGAAACTCACCTTCTAAATCACAATAGATATATACTAAGATTACCAACTATTTAATTATTCTCCCTTATTCAGTTATAAGACATAGTGGTTTAAAAATACATACCATTATTATCTTCATTATTGTGACCCCATTTCAACAAATACTAAAACCAAAATGGTTAAAATAATATCCAAAATATGAATATGAAAACATCAATCTAAATATGTCTTCACCTATAACACCTTTATTGTTAATATATGATACTTTCAGTTCATCCCATGACACTCTTTGTTCAATCCTTGGTCATCTATGTTCATTTTCCTATAAAGCTCACCAAAATAATAAATTAAAATCATACTCAAATCCTTTACAATGTTTCACTAAAGACAATGTGAATTAACCATAACATATCTCCCAAGAGTATAAAATTAGGTGTTCAGTTAGGTTAATTTTTCATGCACCAGGTGGAGATCGAGTTAACACCCACTCCACCCTTTCCAGTGTTATTACACCTAGGTACATCTATGATAGAGCCTACATTCACTTGTAGTATTCAAATAGAGATGTCACTTCTAGGAAAACCCCACACTCAATACTTTACCAAAATTTTAGGATATTAACCTATCCTTAGACTTGTTCCTTATAATTATTCCTATGGTTTTCATTAAATTTCTCCCATCCTAATCCCCAAAATAACTAAACTAATCCTAAAAAATAGCTAAAACTTTCTATCATGCCAACTATGGAACCCCAAACTCACATTCCTGGGTTCAGTGCTAAAATCATTTTATTTAAACATTTAATTTGATACAAAGTGAGATGTACTAAGATAAATATATCATTATTACATATCATTTCCATAATTTAAACATTACATATCGAAAATAGCCACACAATCCCAAGAATGTAAGGTTTAGTGTCTTTAAGGATCAAATACATAAGCAACTTATTTTATGACACTTGTGAACATTTATCCATAATTGAGCTACACTAGACTCCTGTTGGTCAGAGTGGAGTAGTCAAGAGGGGGGGTGTGAATTTAGTATCCAATAAAAAATTTATATTTAGAAACAAAAATACCCTAATTTTGAAATTGCCTAATTAACTAATACTATAGGTATATTAAATTTAATGTTTTGAAATAACCACTCAAAAGCTCGATCAAAACTTAGTCAGAATAACGTGTGGTTATCCTTGTCTTTTGAAATTATTCTACTCACATTAAATAGTAAATATATCACATATACTCACATTAAATAGTAAATATATCACATATAAAATCCATATATCAAAGTATAGTTTTTCTATTTATATTTTAAAGAAATTTAAAAATAGAGTAGGCAGAACTTTAATGCACACAATAGAAATAAAAAACAAGAGTCTTAGTCTCAATCCAAGACCTAATCCTCTTCACTTTATAGTCACTGCTTCTGATCATGTTTATTAAACAATAAAAATATCCAAAACCTAGACTGGGTATATAGAGACAACAAAACACAAGGATTTCCATTCCTATCACTAAGCCTCTTATATAGTTGTCATGGGAGTAAAAATATAAAGGAAATAAATAAAGAGTATCTCAGTAATCTTCTATACTCTACAATAGTATGTTATTTAATATATTTATAAAAAATATTAATCACAAATAAAAGGTAATATATAGAGAGAGAGAGATAGAGAAAATAAAGTTCAATGCAGTAAAAGATCTAAATTCAGTTATTTTTCAGATGTCTCTTCTTTTATTGACAAATTCCTTAAGTTTTGAAAATGAGATGTGAATAATGGAGAAGTTCTCAAATCCTGCAATGAATTTGACCTGAAAATAGTGTCAAGTTATTGAAAATAGAGTATTGGTTTTCATTTTTCACTCTCATAAAAAACTAACTATCTTTCTCTAAATTCAGTATTCTTTAAAAATAAATCTCTTTTATAAATATAACCATTGTAAAAACATCATTATGAACCCTCATACTCAACATAAAATTATGATGCATTAAATTAATCTAAATAAGAATTGAATTCTATATAAAAGGTGGTTGGAATATATTGTATTAAAATATAATCCCACTTTAGTCACTATATCTTAAATAGAAACACATCAAATTATCTATGTTAGATTCAACACTTTTCAAAAATTCTGAGACATACAATCAATCCATCTAGTGCACGATCACTTTAATTAAACATGTAGTCACTTGAAGTCCATATGACCACTTTAGTAATTTTACAAAATCCAAATCTATCTTATGATGGCTTCAATTAAATGTGCATCCACTTGAAGTCACATGGTAGCTTCATCCCTTATCCAAAATATAACTCTATTATACAGTCACTTCACTTCGATGTGCTTTTTCTTAGTCTGGTCAAGCAGTAGCTCCAAAACTTATCCAAAACCCATGATTTCCATACAGTCAGTTGATATAGTGTCATGAACCAGCCTAGGTACCCTAGTAACCCGATAACCAATACAACCCTAATATAGCCTGAAGGGTGCTCCTGATCTCCATGGGTCAGTGACTAGCACCTGGCATCATATAGAAAGAAAGTGGGAATTATTTTTCCACAAACATTGAAGAAGTAAAAAAAACAAGACAATATGAATACAAAAAAAACTCCATAGGGAGAGATTTACCATAATCCAAACAGGTATAACAACCCAAAGTACTAAAAATAAGTACAATAAAAATAGAAAAACTGCCCAAAACCCAAAGTACACAACTCACTAAGTCCACGAATCGACAGTTAGGACCACCTCCAAGTGGTGCTTTATCCATTCTCGAACCTGGAAGGAGATAATCTACAAACACCCGAAGGCATAGGTAGGGTGTGTGCTAAAATCCTAGTAGGGTATCACCAAGGATTCCATAAAAAGAGTCCAATAAAAAATTAACCGAAAAATGTTCTTTCAATTTTCAATAAATAGGTTCAGAATTTAAAGATCATATTTGAACAAATCATGATTTAAATTTAAAATTATGGAAATACTTTTCAAATGATGGAAATGATTTAAAAAAATATTCACATTTAAATTAATGGAATATTTCTAAAATAATATAACTTTTCACAAATGGATTAAATAATAACTTTTATATAAAATAGTTTATATAAATTCACAAGTCATGTAAAATAGTTTACAACAATGGAATATATTCATTTTAAATACAAAAAAGTGAGAAACATGGTCATATTCCTATGAAGGTACGATAATTCCGGGATATAGGGACTCTATACTCAAGGTAACATGACAATATGTATATACATACCTTTTAACTTAGGCCAAAGAGGACTCATCACCATCACATAAGGGATATGATGTGCTGCATTTATGTTTTGGAATGTTATAATGCATAAAGTTTCATCCAAATAACTCACTAACTACCTAAGGCTTGCATGTGATCTATTAAAAAACAATGATGGGAAAATTATTTCAATCAACCTTAAAATAAAATTAATCCCATTATACATTTCAAATATGAAAATTTCCATTTAAAAACCATAACATGAGTTTTTAATAAAAAACATGCCCTTATCCAAGATAAAACCCAAAGGTTCCTATCAAAACCATTTTAATACATTTCACAAATTGGGATTTGAAATAGATTCACAATTAAATTTCCACAATCCACTTTCAGAAATTAAATTCAACAATTTAAATTTTCATATGATTCCATCAATTCCACAATAAACCCCTAGTTCAATTAATTTAGGGGGATTTCACAATTTTCCATCAAATAAAATTTCACAATTAAATTCAATAATTTAATTGAAATAATTTCCATCAAATACACAATTTAAATTCAATAATTTAAATCTCACCAATTTCCATAAACACACCTCAATTCAATAGAAATGGGGGTTTTCTAATTTCATGCAGAAACCCATTTTTTTAAAACCCCAATTCAATGGAATTGGGTTTTTCCAAAAAAAAAATTGAAATTAATTTAATCAAAATAAAAAATTACATTTAATTCAAACAATTGAAATTAAACAATGAAATTTAGGGTTAATATAAATTGGGCATCGTAACAGAACCACCCACCTTGGGATCACAGGATCTTGAATCACAAAGCCGTAAATGGAAGACTCCAATGAAGAATGAAGGAAACAAGTATCTCTGAATCAAACCTAGGTTTAGATCTAAAATAGTGGGTATTAGATCTACAATCCAACTTGGGAATCCAAAAAAACCTAGGGATGAGAAGAGAGCCCATGAGATATTGAGCAAGTTTTTCTTACCTCCCAAGCCTTTAATGACCCAATCTGGGTGAAAATTTCAAGAACACCTGGTCACCAACTGATAATTCCAAAGGTCTATGATGATGATCAACATAATACTTATATTGGATTTGTTCCATAAATATTCTCTAAATAGTCAACTAAATCTTTTCTATTATCTCTTAGGCCAAGCTTGATCCAACCAAGGAAATTTCCCTAATCTCCAACCAACACAACAGAGATCTATAAGGGAAACTATACAAGGCCTCAAAAGGAGCCATTCTAATCAAGGAATGATAACTATTATTATAGGAAAACTCAACCATCCCCAAATGATCATCCCAAGCTCCACCAAAGCTGATAACACAAGCATGAATCATATCCTCAAGAACCTGTAAAGCTCTTTCTATTTGGACATCTAACTACGAATGGTATGCCATGCTCAAATAGATGTGAGATCCCATTGCATCATGAAGGCCTCTAAAAAACGAGAAGTGAACCGAGGATAACTATCAGAAACTATAGTAGATAGAAATCCATGGAAATGAACAATCTCTTTCACATAGAGATTTTCCAACTCCTCAACTTTGGTTATGTCATTAATGGGTATACAGTGAGCTGACTTGGTCAGCCCATCGATCATAACCAACATCACATTCTTCTTTATATAGGTATGTGGAAACCCAACCACAAAGTCCATTAATATCTCATCCCACTTCCAAGTAGGTACTGGATGTTTTTGAATAAAACTTGAAGGTTTTTAGTTCTTGAACTTAACCCATTGGCATGTATAACAGTGAGATACAAACTCAACAAACTTAGAACTATTCTCAGATGATACACATGATCCTCCTCAAACTTAAAGTAAATGAGGATTTCATCCACAAAGATTACCACAAAGGTATTAATATACTTGTGGAATATTATTTTCATCAAAGCCTTTGAAATTTTAGGAGCATTAGTGAGACCAAAGGGAATGAAAAGGTATTCAAAATGGATGTACCTTATCCTAAAAACAATTTTATGAATGTCATATTCATTTATTCTCAACTGATAGTAACTAGATAAAATGTCAATCTTTAAGAAAAACTTTTCCCCTTTCAACTGATCAAAGAGGTTATCAGTATGTAGAAATGGATACATGTTCATTAACATCACTTGATTGAGCTTTTGATAATCAACATAAAGGCGAAGTTAACCATCATCTTTCTTAGCAATGAGTACCAATTCTTCACAAGGTGACACACTCAGGCGTATAAAGACTTTATCAAGAAGGTCATCCAACCTAGTCTTCAAATATTTTATTTTATCTAGTTCCATGTAGTAAGAAGGAATATAAACTAGTTTAGTACTAGGAATTAAGTCAATAGAAAACTCTACCTCCCTTAATAGTGTAAAACCAAAAAAGTTAGAAGGAAACACATTGTAAAACTCTATGAAAACCAGAGGGATATCACTACTCAAATATTCTTACTCTAGATCAAAATAAAACAATGATATTACCTTCCACATCTTTGGATAAGAAGGTATGACCCTACTCGAACTTGGTTCCCATTCTCCTTGAAAGACATGGAACACACCATTGGGCGTAGTGAAGGAAAATCATTGAAGATGACAATCAATCTAGGATTTATTGTCAATAATCCAATATATCCCAAATATGATGTCAAAATATTTCATGTCAATAACTATAAATCTCCAAGAAAGATCAACATCTAACAGAGAGAAAACACATGCAGGACTACAGATACCCTTCTCTCTCTTTGTACCAATGATTGTAGTAATATCCATTTCACAAGATAAAAGATCCATAGAAAGATTTAGAAGATTAAAAATATGCATTGAAATAAATAAATGAGATTCACCAGTATCAAATAGATCATTCACTAATGACGAATCTATATTTTTGGTACCTCTCACAATCGTTGGACCTATATCCACTTACTCAAGAGACTTTTCCACTATGTAAAGAAGCTTCGTTCCAGATGCCTGTGGTTGGAACCCTTTTGCACGTAAAGCATATGATTTTGCCACATTTTTAGATGGTGTAGATGATCTCATGACACTATTTAGAGTGTAATAAATATGGAATAATCTTTACAAGTAAACCGAGCATCTACATGATCCATAATTATTGGTTGCCTTAGTGAAAACCCTATTTGAATGTCCTGACTTTCCACACTATCAACAAAATAAAGGACCTATACCAGGTACTAGAGGAGGTCTAGAATGACCCTTCTATCAAGAACCACCATGATAATCATCATGATTTCTCTTTCCCATAGAGGAATTCACACTACCACTAGGTGAGGAACAAACTCATGATAAACCGTACTTTCCAGCCTGGTTCATCTCGACCATTAGTGCTCTATCCAGTACATCATCATAAAAAGGAATCATCAACAAGAAAACCTAAGGATGAATATTCTAAAGAAGTACCAACTTGAATATTTGAGTCTTAATCTTCTCATTTGATACTATCTCAATTGAAAAATGCATGAGCTTAATAAAATAGTTTTTATACTCTGTCATGGTCTTGTCATCCTGCACAAGTTTGGAAAACTCCATAACCTTGTACAACAACATCTACTATGAATAGAACTAGTTAATGAAAGAACTTTTAATTCATTCCACTCTAATCCCTCATGATTCTTCACCATCACCATAGTGTCCCACCATCTCCTGCTTGGTCCTTCCAACATGAAGGTGGCACACTTTACCTTGATTTCATTAGGTGTGCCCAAGAACCTAAACAAGAACTCAATTATACTCAACCACTACTCTACCTCTTGAGGATCATTTGATCTTTTGAACGGTTCTAGATTCTAGTAAAGTAACTCTTGAGAAAAAATCTTGAGAATATTGCTCTGAGGTTCCAGAGCTAGTGCCTAAATGAGAATTGGAGGTTTTTCCTATACCAGAGTTTGGACAGTGTGTACAATCACCTCAACCATATTTGGGTCCATGAGATGATTCACTCGCTGAGGTTCAATAATAGCTTCTTCCTGGATCTGATTTCCACATCTTCTCAGAGGAATGACGCTACACAAAATCAGAAAATAACATGGAAGACATCAAATTAACACTCAAATAGAGAAATAGGAGAAATTAATCCCAATAGATAGACAAACAAGATTTGGATTTCACACTATCCAAATAAAAAGTATGGAAAATATTGGAACTAAACCTTAAGGAATCTTTCCTCAACCACCCTTGGAAACTTAAGGTTCATTATGGTGAGAGATTTCTAGGAACTCAATCGCAACTACCTTATAATTACTAAAAAAAATACACAAATTCATAATGACTTAAATACAAGAAGCTCAACCTAGACCCTTGATATCACTTTTTAATAAACCACCCTGGGTACCCTGGTAACCCGATTACTGAGCCAAACTTTACATATCTTGAAGGGTGTTTTCGATCCCCATGGGTTGATGACTAGCACCTAACATTACACAGAAATAAAGTGGGAATGATTTTTCCACAAACATTATGGAAGTAAAAAAATAAGATAGTATGCATATAAAAGAAAATATATAAGGGGAGATGTAAAAGAAGTTAAATAAGTATAAAAACCCAAATTACTAAAACCAAGTACTAGAAAACCAGAAAAACTACCCAAAACCTAAATGAAACAACTCAAAAAGTCCACAAATCAATAGCTAGAACCACCTCCAAGTGGTGCTTTACCCCTAATCGAACCCGAAATGAGATAATCTACAAATACCCAAAGGCACATGTAGGTTGTGATCTAAAATCATAGTAGGGTCTCACTAATGTTTCCATAATAGATAATAATATCAAATTAACCAAATAAAGTGCTTTCAATTTTCAGTAGACATGTTTTGAATTTAAAGAGTACACTTCAACAAATCATGATTTACATTTAAAATGATGGAAATAATTTTCAAATGATAGAATTGATTTAAATAAAAGATTCAAATTTCAATTGATAGAATATTTATAAAATAATGGCACTTTTCAGAAATGTATTAAATAAACACTTTATATAAAACAATTTATATAAATTCACAAGGCATGTAAAACAATTTACAACAATGACATATATTCATTTGAAATTAAAACAAGTGAGAAACATGGTCATATTCCTAAGAAGTTATGATAATTCTAGGATATAGGGACTCCACACTCAAGGTGACATGGAAATATGTACATACTTCTCTTTTAACTCTAGCCAAAGAGGACTCATCACCATCACCTAAGGGGTGAGATGTGCTACATTTATGTTTTGGAATGTTGTAATGTGTAAAGTTCCATCCAAATAACTCACTAACTACTTAAGGATTTCGTGTGATCTAGTATAAAATAGTTATGATAAATTTATTTCAATCAACCTTAAAATACAATTAATCCCATTCTCAATTTCAAATATTCCAATTTAAATTAAAAACCATAACATGAGTTTTTAATAAAAAAACTTTCCATTTTCCAAGATAGAACATAAATGTTCCTATCAAAACCATTTTAATCCATTTCATAAATAGGGATTTGAAATATATCCACAATTCAATTTCAACAATCCACTTTCATAAATTAAATTCAAAATTTTAACTTTTCACAAGATTCCATCAATTCCACAATAAACCCCCAATTCAATGGAATTGGGGTTTTTTCACAATTTTCCATTGAATACATTTTCATAATTAAATTCAAAGATTTAATTGAAAAAATTTATTTCAAATCCAAAATTTAAATTAAACAATTTAAATCTCACCAATTTCCATAAACACACCCCAATTGAATGGAATTGGGGGGTTTTCCAATTTTATTCCAAAAACCCCTTTTTTTGAAATCCTAATTCAATGAAATTGGGTTTTTACAACAAACTAATTGAAATCCATTTAATCAAAATAAAAAAATTTAATTTAATTAAAACAATTTAAATTAAACAAAGTAATTTAGTGTTAATATAAGTTGGGAATCATAACAGAACCACCTACCTCAGGATCATGGGATCTTAAATAAAAAATCTGTAAATATAAGACTCTAATGGAGAACAATGAAAACAAGGATCAATTAATAAAACCTAGTTTTAAATCCAAAATAGTGGGTATTAGATCCACAATCCAACATGATAATCTACAAAAACCTAGGGAGGAGAAGAGGGACCATGGGATATAGAGATCAAGGTGAGGAAACTAACCTTGAGAAGATTGAAGGGAATTCTTCAATATTTGAATCACTTATGGGAGGGATGTGAGGGGAAAAAAACTCTCATTGGGAGCTCCAAGGATGGTATAAATTAGTTTGGGGTCGTACCGGTCTATTAGGGATCTAAAATAGGGGTTTGAGAATTTTTAATCAAAATTCAGATTAATTAGAAACCTATCCACACGGTTTCTTGGGAAAAGGCACACAGTTTAGAAAAACTATGTGAAAACCATGTGCCTATTTTAAATGGGTTGTACAGTTTTTACTAACAGGGTTCACGAATTGACTAACTATGCACTAACCATGAAAAATAATATTTGCTTGGGTTTTATGGTTTTCTCTGAGCAGGTGCATGGTTTAGAAAAAACGTGCGCCAACTGTAGAATATCCCATAAACATACAATTTTTTAAAAATTCACCCGAAGTAACCCCCAAAAAATGCAAACAAATAAATTTTAGAAAGGTGAGTTTAGGAATACCCGAAGATAGTAACAAGATGTTACACATAGCATGCCGTCACTCAAATTGGTCTTGTCGTCACTTGGTTACTCATGTGGTCAGTTGAAAATTTTGTGATAAATCTAGCACGGTAAATGAGATATGAATGTAGTTGATTCATTTTCTATGTGATCACTTCATCCCTTTGCAAAAATTTGGCATAGTTCCAAATGGATTTATTTTTCTGATAAAAAAATTCTTGCGGTCGATCGGTTACCCTTACAGTCGCTTGAGCACTTATATTTTTTTTTATTTTCTAACACACGGTAGTTAGTATGGATTTAAAGTCAATTATCTAGATGATCTAGCTTTATGGTCATTCTGTAATTAGGAAAATTTCCAAAATTCCCTAAAAAATATTTAACTTCCATAAAACATAAAATTAATTAGAAATAAAATTAACATGATTTTTGATTATTAAAATAAGCAATTACTGGACTAACCTGATAGTCTCCCCCATTTTAATGATAAAAAATAATATAATAAATAAATATCAACAATGAACTAAATAAATATTTAAATAAACCATTACAATTTATTATATAATGTCATATAACAATTACTGCAATTACTCCCACTTTTTGGATTATCAAAAATATTAAATAATGGTAAAGAAAGTAAATGTAGACAGTAAACAAATAAATTTCATAAAATCAAGATCCAATATATGAATAAAAATTATTTCATTGATTCTAAAAAATAATGATTTTCAAAAGGACCTATCAGAGTCCTTAATCAGAATATGAGTCATTAGAGCCACAAATAGTATAAGGATCAATAGGGTATTTTCCTTTAACAACAACTGGAGTATGAGTATAAGGATGAGTATAATAGGTAGGTCCTATAATCATAAGGTTTTTTGAAATAGGTATGATCTAATGAAGGTATTGAGGCAGGTTAAGACCAAAAGATCTTGTAGTCAGTGTTGTAGGTGAAGTAGTGTTTGGAGCAGATGTAGCTATATAAGCTGGAATAGGAGAATGATAGATTTTGGGTACCGGAAGAGGTAGAGGTGACAGAATGTATCACTAAAAGAATTTATATAAGGATCCAAGAGCTTGGTAATGTCTATCACAACTCAATACTGATGATTTATACACTTTAAAAACTCATCCTTCTCTAAAACAAACAGATCTAGAAGAAGTTCCATGATCAACAACTTCACCACAATAGATTTGAAGCCTATGGTTAAGGGAGGTATCGTCAGGTCTCAGAATAAGGATCTAAACCGAGTCTCCAAACCTTCCTTGGTAAAAATCCTATAATGAAAATACTTTATATCTCCCTCAATTACATATTTGTACTTGATAGTATTCCCCATTTCTTCCATAACCATGTTATAAATCTTTTCACCATGGGTAGCAGCATCAATCTTCACTTGATTCCTTATATACCTACCATTGTTTGTTAGAACTTTGATTTCCTCATACATAACTCTCATGTTAAGATATTTATAAAATGAAATATTTTCAACACAATAATTTCAATAATTAGTATAAGTACAAGTCCTATAAGAACCAGTGATAATAGAGAGATACCTCATATACAACATAGTCATCATATCTATCAAGTCTGCCTGAAGAGATCTTATCTATCCCTGTAAACCTTCTATATATGCTTTAAAGATTCCAAGATCACGAGCCATATGATCTAGTTTCAAAAATATTTTAGGCTGTATATGATCCACCAAACTCTTATTAGTAAATGAAACATATCCCTACCTATTATATTCATTAGCACTGCAAATAATGAGAAAACAATTCTTTCAACACTTCTAGTATATCATTATTAAACTTATTTTTTTGAAGTAATGATTGAATTTGGAATAGAATTAGTAGTAGATGGTTTAGGTTGAGAAGATACAGCTTTAGGAGATGAAGCAGGGGTTGGTTTAGGATTTTCATCCCTAAAATATAACTCAGAAGGTCTCAACATAGATCCCTCGTTATCTGAATAATTATACTTTGTCTTATTTATTTTATGAATGGAACTATCTTAATATATAAGAACCATGAAATCTATATGAGGATAGAAATCATATATAGGATCACCTTAAAAAATATTATTTGAGTAATTTCTAGGAAATAATGTTTTGGGAGGTTCTATAGGGGTTGATCCAAATAGAATTTACAAGATATCATCCATAGAAAGATGAGGTCTTCCATGTTCTTCAAGAAAAGGTGAAGAGGGTTATTAAAAAAAGGTTCTAGAATATTACACATAATAGGTATGGAATTTCAATCTATATTGGGTAGAGTTTAATCATCCTTATCATCCTTATCATCATCATCACCACGAGCAGACGAATAAAATCTAATAATAGGGTATTTAAGATATGCATCCTCTCTTGGATGTGCAGAATAAAAAATAAATGATCCCCCTATATCAAATATATGAGGAATATCTAAAAAAATGTGTCTTATCCTCATCACTCCCAAAGTAAATAATATTTGGTCTAAAGATTAGAGATCCTAGAGTCTTATCCTCGCCAGGTGTTCCCACTCTTTCCATGGGTCCTTCAATCCTTTCAACTATAGGATTCCAAGACAAAACACATTCATAATACTTTAAGGATTAATCATTTAGATCTAATCCAACATCTTTGTCACTATATTCTAAAGAGTAATCAATCTCAACCACCTGATCAAGTTCCAATCATGGATCAATTGCATATTTAGTCCTGATTGGGTTCTTATGATGATTATAGTTCTTATATAATTTATCTTCATTAGTAACTCATATTTTTCTCTAGGGTTTCCACCCTACTTTCATCAATTTACAAGTGTTTTGGTTCATAAAAACACTACTTGAGGAAGTAAAAACTTATTACTCTTAAGAAACTAAACCTTTAAGATCTATCAAGGTTGAAAAAAACTTTAGATAGGGAAAAGAATTAAAACAATAATAACTATTACTAAGATTATCCATGCACCTCATGAGAAATTTGGGCCTAATTATGTACACTACCTTCACCATTAAATAGAGAAAATAAAAATCTTAACACCCAATAATACTAAATTTCCCTTTTCTAGGACAAATATCACATTGGATGAACATGATCTATACAAAAATTCTCCACTAAACTCTACTGAATTCAACCTTCTAAGATTAATATTTCTAGTAAAATCTTACAAGGCTTATTTAAACAAAAAATTAAGGTTTTTGATGGTATAAAAACTTTGAAAATATTCAAACTCACCACTGTGAGTTACCTTTATAATCATAGAACATAAATTTAAAGAAAATATTTCCTCCTTACTACCAATAATCATATGAATATGGTATCATATTTCTCCAATTTAAAGGTTTATATTAATATAAAACCCTTATACCAAACATGGGTGGAAGGGTATCTTCTATAAACCAATTCATCTATCCATGATTTAACAAAACTCTCCATAGCATATAATAACTTGATCTAAACCACTTCAAGTCTAATTCCTTATATGGAACCACTTATCACATAAAAAGACGTGTCTTTAACGGTTTAATGTTTCCATTGGTGATAAAATTAAAAAAATTTGAGGCACCCAAAACTCAAAGAGTGTATTCCTCAAAATATATGTTTATCTTGACTACTAAAAACTGAGATTCAGGGGTCAGAAAGCTAGGGTTTTGGTAAAGAAAGGGTCAAAAGATGGCCAGACTTAAGGTTCAATAAATATGGGTCAATTTAGATTCTAATTTAGGATATTAAAATCATTTAGTGCTCAATGTATAGTAAAGAACATGAAATATATAAAATATATCTATTACACTTAAAAACACATATAGCAGATTTAAAAAATAAAATAAAATTTTGACCTTATAGTCAATATAAGAAGAACTTATCATTGCATATAAATTATCAAAATATCTATAAAATAATATCTTAAATTAATTAAAAATAATATAAAACTAATTAATCATTAAATAAATTTGACATATGCAATCATAACTAATTCATGTATGAAATAATTGAATATCTCAAAATTCACAGACTTAATTTTTTAGCAAGTTGATGTTCAGTGATAATGAATTCAAGAGTGATATCCCCATTTTCAAAATGATCTCTCAAAAAGTGATGTCTTATATCAATGTGATTTTTCCTAGAATGATATATAAGATTTTTAAAAATGTTAATAGTACTTGTGTTGTCACATTTTTTAGGGAAAAGTCTGAAATGATAACCATAGTATAGTAATGTGTGCTTCATCCAAAGAATTTGTGAACAAAAACTACCTGTAGCTATGTATTTATCTTTAGTAGTAGATAATGAAAAAGAAATTCTGATTTTCACTATATGATGGCACTAGAGACTTTCCCAAAAAGTGAAAGATTCCATAGGTTCTCTTTTTATCTAACTTATAACCACTAAACTCAGCATCATAATAGAGAATTAGATCAAAATGATGTTCTCTAGAGTAGAACAATCATAAATTGGATAGGGATTTTGTAAATCCTATTGTTCTTGATAATTGGGATATCATTTACTGCACTACCCTGCCTAGATTGAACTCAGATCACCACCCTATTCTGACTAGCATGACTGTTAGGAACACTAAGACCGTTCTTCCCTTCAGATTTAATAACACTTATTCTGATGACCCGGACTGCACTGACTTTATTAAAGATTATTGGGATACTATGAAACACCAAAATGATGCTTTTTATTATGTTCTTAAACTCAAAAATATAAAGAAAGCTCTCAAATGTTGGTGTAGAACAAGGAATAACCAAATTGATATTGATATCTCCTCTCTAGAGAATGATCTAGCTCAAATTCAAAATAATAATACTGCCTCAGATCTCACCATGGATCCTCAATATGAAATAGATATTTCTGTAAAACTCAACTCTCTATTAACTCTTAAAGATAACATGCGTAAACAAATATTTAAAACTAAATGGTTAACTGATAGATATAGGAACACTAAATTCTATAATAATCTTTAACGTATTACAAAAGTTAATAGATCTCTTACCACTCTCATACACAATCATGTTATCATTGATTCCTAAGAGGCCATTACAAATATTGTGTTTTATCACTTTCACAACACTTTTAATGGTCATACTATCAATAAAGACCTTATGACTAATATTATTCCTTCCATGGTTGATGATATGGATAATACATATCTTCTCAGCATCCCTCTTGACCATGAAATTAAAGATACGATTTTTAGTCTGAACCCTGACAGTTCTCTTGGTCCTGATGGCTTTAACAATGGTTTTTTTCTAACGACACTGGGAGACTATTCACTCAGATGTTTGTAAACTTGTTCGATATTTCTTTTCCAATGGTATTCTCCCTTATGAGATAAACACTCAATTTATTACTTTAATCCCTAAAATTGACAATGCTTCTAAAATTCATCAATTTCAGCCTATTTATCTTATTAATATTGTCTACAAAATTATCTCTAAGATCATATCAAATCAACTTGCTTCTATATGCAACAAAATTGTCTCTTGGAACCAATTTGGTTTTATTAAGGGTAGAACCATCCAAGACTGCATTTGTCTTGTGTCTGAATGCACTAACATTCTCAACAAAGTTACTAGAGGTGGAAATGTTTCTATTAAGCTTGACATTAAAAAATCCTTTGACATGATGGATTGAAATTTTATATTTAAAGTTCTTAAAAATTTTGGCTTCAATGAGACCTTCATCAATATAATAAAGACTTTATTTAAGTCTGCCTCTATTTCCATTCTGATCAATAAATCTTCTAAGGGATTATTTAAGTGCGCAAAAGGATTCAGACAGGGAGACCCACTTTCAGCAATTCTCTTTGTAATTGCTGAAGACTATCTCAGTAGATTGATTACTTATCTTGTCTGCCAGAATAAACTTAAACCTATTTAGGCTGCTAGGAACCTTAATGTCCCTACCAATCTCATGTATTCTGATGAAATTATCTTATTATTTCATGGTGGTAAAAAAAATATTCAGGTTCTCAAAGATACTCTGTCACATTATGAAGAAATCTCTGGTCAACCCATATGTTGGAATAAATCTTTTATTTTCTTTGGAAAAAATTCTCTTTGCATAGAAAATCCCTCACTATTAGCAATCTTGGTATTAAGGAAGGTTTTTTTTCCATTCACCTATCTGGGAGTCCCAATATTTTGGGGTAGGCCAAAATCTTCCTATTTTACCAATATTGTGGATCAAATCATTAAACAACTTTCTTCTTGTAAAGGTAAATCTATTTCCATGGAAGGAAGAATTTCAATCGTAAAATCAACCATTGTATCCAAAATGGTTTACTCCCTAATGATTTACAAGTGTCCTGATGGAATTTTAAAGAAATTCAACTCTTACATAAAAAATTTTCTCTGGATGAGAAGTATTCTTTAAAGAAAACTTGTCACTATTCCTTGGAACACTTGTTGTAAACCAATTGACAAAGGCGGCATTGGCATCAAAAACATAAAGCTTTTTAATGACGTGCTTCAAGCTAGACTCAATTGGAGGCTTATCAATCTCAACTCTAATGCTCTTAATTTCCTTAAACAAAGGTTTCGCTATAAACTTCAAAAAAGGAATGATAATTATATTTTCTCCTCAATTTTTTCATCCATAAAACGTTCTTTCAACAATATTATAGAAAATTCTAGATGGATGGTCAATTCTGATTCTAATATTAATTTCAGGATGTATAATTGGACTTGTGATCCTCTCATTTCTAGACTTCCTCCCAACTCTCCTCCTAAAAATACAAATATCTATATTAAGGATGTTCTTCAATCCCACAAAAATGATCTCCCTGACACTATTCCTCATATTATTAATAACTTCCCTTACTCCAATTCTGATGACTTCCTTATTTTGGAACCTTCTCACAATGGCATTCATGACTCAAAAAATTATTATAATCACAATTTCTCTAGAATCTAAAATAATTTTGATTGGCTTAACCACTTTAGAACACCTTGGATAAAACCCACAAGACTCATCCTTCTTTGGCATATTGCTCATAATAGAATTCCCACTGAAGTTTGTCTCCAATATTTCAGCATTAAATTATTCTCTAAATGTCAACTATGCAATCAACATAGGGAAGATATAAATCATCTCTTTCTATCTTGTGCTACTTCTTCTGCATTATGGACTTTCATTTTTGACATTTTTAATTGCAGATGGTATTCTGATGACTCTATCATCTCGCAATTAAAAGGATGTGTGGATCTTGATTCCTCTCAGCAAATTAAAAACATTTTCCCAACTGCTATTGCTGAGATGCTCCATGTGATATGGTATGATAGAAATTATTTACGTTTCAATAAACACTCATTAAATATAAATGCAGGTAAAGCTCAGATTCTTATCACGGCGTGTGAGGCTGCGTCAATTCAGAAATCTTATTGCAAGAACTTTGTTGGTGACTTTGAAATTCTCTACAAACTTTGGATTAAGGGCCTCTATCAACCTCCCATGCACACTTTTGAGATATTATGGCAATCCTCGATGTCAGGATGGATCAAAGTTAATGTTGATGGTGCTTCAAAAAGGAAATACAGGTCCTGAAGGTTGTGGCGCAATCTTCAGAGACTCTCATGGACAATTCCTTGGGTGATTTTTTACTGGATGTGGTATTTCCTCAGCTTTAGAAGCATAGATTATGGGTGTCATCCATGCTGTCACTTTTTCCATTCAAAAAGGATGGACGAACCTCTGGATTGAAGGAAACTCAACTACCATTGTCCAAGCCATTTGGAAGGGCATGAACCATATTGCATGGCCTCTCACCACTCGATGGATGATGTGTCTTGACTTGATTATGGGGATGCACCACATCGCCACACACGTTTACCATGAAGCTAATATGGTAGCAGATTCCCTTTCCAATAAGGGTATCAAACAAGATTTAACTTCTTTGGACACCCTGCCTTTTGATCTGTTTAAGCCTTTTGATAAATATTATAAAAAACATCCATCTTTTCGTCTCTTGTAACCCCTTTTTACTATTCAATAAATAGTGATTTGGTCTTTGGCCAAGGCATGACCTTCTTCAAAAAAAATTCAGGATGACTAGATATTAAGTAAAGTAAACTCCCAATCACGCCTCTATAAATGGTTTGGTCAACTAGTCTTCCAGTTTCATCAAGATCCAATTTACATGTGGTTTTCATTGGTGTGTCACTTCCTTTTGAGATATCTATACCAAAACATTTTAAAATACCTTTAGTGTATGAGCTATGGTTTTAAAAAATTCATTTTATATTTTGAAATATTTGAAAACCAAAGAATAATTTTAGTTCACCCATAAAACTCATTTCAAATTCATTTTGCATTAGTTTTGAAAATTTAGTATATAAATAATTTATTGAAGAAAAAAATATAATATCATCAACATATATTTTTTCAATAAAAAACATATTTTGAAGTTCTTTTAATAAATATGGTAGGATTAAAAATACTTTTTTTAAAACCATTTGAAAGAAAAAATGTGATGAGTCTATCATGCTAAGCTACGGGAGCTTGTTTTAAACCATAAAGTCATTTTTTCTATTTAAAAATATGATTTAAAAAATAAGGATTTGAAAATCCATGGGGTTGTTCAAAAAAAATCCTGACCAATATAACCATTTATAAAATCACTCTTGACATCCATTTGATGTAATTTGAAATTTAGATGTTTTGTATAAGAAAGCAATATACTAATGGATTTTAGTCTAGCTACATTAGCAAAGGGTTCCTCATATTCAATGACTTCTTATTGACATAACCTTGTGCTACCAATCTATATTTATTTCTAATAATATTTACAATTCATCAACATTGTTTCTATATATCCCCTTATTACCAATGGTCAAATAGTCCTTGGGTCTTTTAAGTAGTTATCATACTATATTCCTTTCAAATCGATTCAATTCCTCTTGCATATCCATCATCCAATGCTCATCACTGATTACCGCATTAATTCTCTTGGGTTAAAGTTGTGACAAAAAAGCTTGATTTTCAACCTAGTGTTTAAGTGATTCTTAAGTTTAAGTTTATCTATTTAGATCACCAACAACAAAATATAAAGGATGGTCTCTATGGGTTCCAATAGTTATAGGTATACTAGATTCCTCTAGGTTTTCCTAAGGGTCTAGTTCCACTAAATAGTCATTTCTGGGATATTTTTCTAAATCAACAACAAGGTCATTGGTCTTGGAGGTGTTATTGATATTCAAATTGGACATATAATACTCTAGTTTTTCTAAGGAAACTTTAGGTTAATGTGGATCCATCTCATTAAATATGATATGAACATATTATTTCACAATATTTACTATTGTATTATAAACTTGATAGAATTTAAGGGATGTATAATAACCAAGGAAAATTCCCACATCTCTTTTCAATTCAAGCCTATCCAGATTATATTTTAAATTAAGAATATAAAATTTATAGCAAAAAACTTTAAAATAATTTACCTTGGGATTATCCCATTTCATAATTTATATAGCGTCTTCTTTAAAAGAGGTCTTATAGAGACTTTGTTACATAATAAGTTATATTTACAGTTTCATCCCAAAAATAGTTTAGTAGATCATATTCACTAAGCATGGTCCAAGTTATTTATTGAAGGGTTTTATTCCTTTTTTTTCAATAACCCCATTCTGCTGAGGTGTTTGAGGAGATGAGAAATTATGATTATATCTATGTTGTGAGAATAAATATTCAAAATATTAGTTTTCAAACTCACAACCATGTTCACTTCTCACACTATTAATGGTAAGTCCACTAAAGTTCTCTATATATTTTTCATACTTTTCAAAAAATCTACAAGATTCATTCTTGTGAGTTAAGAAATACACCTATATAAACTTGAATAATCATAATAAATTATACAATCATAACTTTTTCATAATAAAATTGAAACTTTATATGGTCCAAAAAAGTATATGTTAACAATTTTTAGTGGTTGAGAGGTAGAAACCTCTTTCTATGGTTTGAAATAAACTTTATGTTGCTTTCCCTTTTTATAAGGATTACAGAATTTGTATTTTATAAAATCTAGTTTTGGTAGATCCTTGATTAAAATTTTTTTGAAAAGATTTATAAGAGTGTATATATTAAAATTTTCTAATATCCCATTCTATAACCAAGATTTATGATGAAAGACATTCATACAAGACACATTTTGGGAAAATAAAGAATTTAAATCAACTGAATAAACATTTTCATTCCTCAAATCAGTAAATACTAAATTATACTTAGAATCATAAATCTTACAATCACTATTCTAAAACTTGACATGGAAACCATCATCAAATAATTGAAATATGATTATTTGATTATATTTTAATCCATTAACAAATAAAAATTTAAAAATTAAGCAGGATTTAGAAATACCAACTTGATCAAGGAAAATATTTTTTCCTTTTTCATTGTCACAAATGGTGGCATAACCACCATACACTCTAGTCAGACTTTGAAATAATGATAAGTCCCCTTTAATGTGTCTGAAACAACCATTTTCTAGATACCATATCTTATTATAGGATCTTTTCAAGCAGGTTTCCTACAATTAATCAAATACACATTGATTTTGGTACCCGGATCTGTTTGGGCCTTGAAATATTAGAAATTAAATCCCGAATCCACATCTATTTAATAGATTTATTCCTATATTTGTGAATATATTTGAAATAATTTTAAAAATAATATAATTTTGTTCCAAATTATATTATTCAATATTTAGAAGTTACACCTGTTTTATTTACTACAGATTTATTTATAATATTTTAAATAGAAATAAAATTGTTTTTATAGAGTTTATTTTTATATCTAGGATAATAACCAAAACCTTCTCTCAGTTTAATTACAACATTAATTCCAAAAAATATATTAATATTTTCATTTCTTTCTGAAAAATATTTAATATATTTATTTATCTACCCATGAACTAATTTGAAGTCATTATTTTCCTTGAGGATCATTTGATTATTCTCATTTTCAATAACAAAATATGATTTAACAATAGTAGATAAAGCATGTTGTTTATTTAAAATATTATATTTATCTTTAATCTCATTAAATATTTATTCCATAATTTTATAATATTAAAATAGACCTTCACTAGACATATCATTTTCATCAAGATTTTCAATTTAAAAGAGATTATAAATATGAGCAGAAGATATAGATTGTACCTCTGGAGTAGTATCCATAAAGCATAGATTATATTTTTTATTTGAATTTTATTGGCTATAATCTATGTCCCTTGAGATATCCTCATAAGAAATATAAGTGGCCTTCATTTCTTTCTTGCATTTCTTCCCTCAATCCTCATAATTTTTCTTATATTTCAACTTTGGACTATCAACTTTGATGTGTCCTTTTCTTTTACATTCATAATAGGTAACTTCTCAAAAATTACCATCCTTCTTCCAATATATTTCCTTATCATAATTTACCTTGAAGTTTAACTTCCTGAATAACTTCTTCTTTTTATAAAATTTCTTGAGATCTTATGGCATGGTGAGCTATCTCCTCATCATTGTTAGAGTCACCAGCACTTCCACTGGTGTTCTCTTCTTTGATTACTTATTTAAATTTTGACTGAGATGCTTTGAATGAAATTGAATTATTTAGTTCAATATCTTCATCATTTACTTTAATTTATTCCTCACACATCATAATTTTTCATATCATCTTTTTTATTGGAAGATTTCTTATAATACATGATTTATGAATGGATATGACAATGCATATCCATATATCAGGTAAGCATCTTAGAATCCTCAATAATTGAGACCTGTCATCAATAGTCTCTCCCACTGTATGCATCATATTTGTAATCTCATTAAACATGAGTTACATTTGAGAAATATTCTCATTAGTTTTCATCATAAGTGTATCATAATTAATAGTATAGGTATTAAAATTCATTTATTTGACATTAAATGTGCCTTCATGAGATGAAAAAAAGGAATCCCAAATTTCAAAAACTGTAGTCTAACATCCTGACTTTTATTAAAGGTACATACCATTTTTCAGCTTTAATTACTTTTTTTGGACCTTTTAATGTAACCTAATGGATTCATGGAGGTCATAAATGTTTCTAGTTCTTGTTCAGATCCTGAAGCCCTGAATTTTGGAGAAATAGGTTGGGTCAAATGGTTAGGAGAAACCTTGCATCCCAGAATGCAAGGTTTCCCTAATTGTGATGGGGTGTGATATAAGGGAGCAGGGGGGTTCATGGCTATCTGTAACCATACGATCCAAGGTGCTCTTCTATGTGGGTCATGCTATCATTTTTGAGAGTGGATTTTATACTACTTGTGCATGGTTAACCAAACCGTTAACCTATCCCATGTGGGGTCCCCCCCCCCCAAGAAGAACTGGGTGCATGGTTGGTACATGATTTGGCCAACCACATGACCAAATCGTGCAGACCAATAATTAACTAGGAAATGAAGGGTTTTATCTTAAAATATTTTTAATCCCTTATTCTAATTACCCCTTAATTTTTCTCCTCCAACAGCCACTTGAGAACTCTACTCCTCCTCTCCTTAGGGATTTTGATCCCTCCTTAATATGGTCTCCAAATCCTTCGATGTCAGATGCATTGGAAATATTGTAGTAAGATATTTAATCCTCTACCTTATATTTAATGTTTTTCCCTCCTTTTTTTCATTATTTTGGTGCAACCTCATTTTCTCCATTTTCAAATCATTTGATGAATTCTCTAATATCTCTTATTATAGTTTGATTCAAAGGCCGATGCTGGATGGGGAGAGAACTACAAACCTAAGGTAGGTGATATAGATTCTTTCACAATGTTTCATTGAATTTTATATCATGTTCTATTTTGATGCACACTGGGCCTTTCTAGTGATGCCTAAATTTTTTTAAATAAATTAAATTGAATTCTTCTGCATGTTCGATACAACCCTAGTGAGTGGTGAATCAACCCCTTGGATTGATTGCCTTAACTTACACCACCCTAATGGGTGTGTTCTACCTTTGATTCCTAACAGTATAAACACTCCTTAAGGGGTGTTTCCTTATAATTAATTCATTTAATTAATAAATTTAATTAATAGGAATGGTGGGATATGAGTTAGTCCCATACCTTATATTCTATAATTGAATTACTTGATTAAGTGTTTTGGCCAATTTGTTAATCATGTAACAGGCAATTGCCTTGTTTTTTTAAAAGGTTGGGGTTGAAGCCTCAATTTATTATTTAAAGAAAAGACCTATTTTAGACTGGGTAGAGGGAGACCCATTACATATTCCGAAGTCCCAAGGCCAAGTGGCCTGAATAAAAGGCTTGAAAGCCCATTTTTTGGCCCAAAGGGCCCTTCAGTGAACAGTACTACTACAGTACCCAGGCTGCTACGGTACCTGCTACAGTACTATCACCACTACAGTTCCTCCTCTGTTATAGTGTCGTTGCTGCTACATTTCTTCCACTACTACAATACTACTATAGTCCCTACGACATTTCTACTACAGTACCCCTAGAAATTAGTCCCTGCCCAGATTTGATCCTGGGTTTTTTGGATGCCAAGAAGGAGCCTGTACTACTTGGGTGAAAGCTTGTTGGTAGGTAATTTCCTTGTTAAATCACATGATCTTGGTAAAAAATCATACCCTCACCTATGTTGAGAGTGATACAAGGGGCCCCAAATTAAGGACACCTTGGATGGGCTAATCGTGCCTTATAGTTAATTGTTTAGTGAATTTTTAAATATGCTGAGGGAGACACTAGCTATTCCTGGGATGAGATTATCTTGCATTTTCCTTTTAATTCTAGATGAGTGATACTGGTTTTTTAGGGAAGGCCCCGTGGATGGGCCCAGTGGTGAGATGGTTGTACCATGACACGATAGAGACTCAGACCCCTACATGAGATACTAGGGACAAACTCAAAGGTTTGTTCTTGTTTGTCTTCACACCATTCCTAGAGTGATAACTTGGGATCTCATTCATGGGTCTCCTTGGAAAGACTCCCATAGAATTGAACATATACAGATCCCCTAGAGTGATACTTGTTATTCTCTTGGGATCACCTTGAATGGGATTAGGATGACTCTTAATAATTTACAATGATGTTAAATTAAATTAAAGAGTAATAATGTGAACTAAAACTCTTGGGATTCACCTACCAAGACAAATCACAAGCTTAGGGATGGTCCATACCTTGACAATTTTCTTATAGAATCTCTCACCATATTTCACACTTGTGCAGGTTACCTCAATTTAGATTCATACAACTTAGGTTGAAGTTGGTATAGATGGACAAGTGTCCTAAGTAGAACCTAGTCTGATGTATCTTTTTTATTTATTACCTTGAATTTGTTATTATTAGCACATTTCTCATTTTATATGAACATACTATATTGATGTTAACACCATTGGGGGTGTCATAATGAGTATATATCACACTTTTCTGGGCCCATCTTTGGCGCCCAATAAAACTTCATGGTTCCAGGTATAGATAAAGGGAACAACCAGCTTCTGATGCTTGATTCTATGATCTAGGATGGAGTATGGGTGCAGAGGACTGAGATTATGCTTGAGATACTAGTAGTGAAAGTTTTTGGCCTTTTTTAGATGTTTTGTATAGAATGTGGTATATTCCTAAATCCCTTTTCCTCATATACTCATTTTTTATAGCTATATAATCATCACAATATTTTTTGTATCTATTTATTATTCATATTTTTCCTATTAATCATTACCTTGTTATTGTTTATTTATTATATTTATAATGTTTATCTATATTATTCACATCGTGCTACACTCTAATCTATTAGGGGATAGTCTCCTCATGAACACATCCTAGGCCCTTTCTACTAGTCACTAGCCTCTAATATACAAGGAGGTGTTCTTGAGGTCATGTGGCCCACCGTCTCAGGGCACCACTAAGTGGATTCTAGGGTGGGATTCTAAAAAGTGGAATCAGAGCCTCTTTTTTTCCCTTTTGTTATACTATTTGGGTATTAGAAAAGAGACTTGGAGTATTTGAATTTAGAAATGATCCTATTCCTGGGAGTAACTAACCCACGTACAGGGGAAACCCAAATTATCTGGGATGGGTTATTGTTGTTCGCTTTTGTGCTTGTTATAGTTTCATTGATTTCAATATTTGGGTGATGCAATTATTTTGTGATATTTCTATTTTTTATATTATTACTATGGGCCCCTCTACCCTGGACTGATGACACATGGGAATATAAAATTCATTCATTATACTAGGAAGCATAGGATATAATTACCATGCATTATTCCATGCCATATCTACTTTCTATGTGCATTTCATGTGGTTTTTGTGGTGCCTTGTTTGCTATGTATTACAATGTGCTAGTGTTCTTTTATGAATGAAATAATTAACTTAATTAAAGTTCCTACATCAATATAAACATTGATTTATTGGATAGATTTACGATGACACCTTAATTAACCAATTATTTCATGTTAATTGATTTGACAGATGAATGTTAATGAAAATTTAAGAATCAAGTACTTCTATAAATTGAGGATGGTAGTTAAGTCTATAAAATAACTATACCTGACTAGTTACATCATGTTACCATATGTAAAGTTAAGATCATGGTTACTTGACGTGCCAATTTCAGTTTATAAAGAGTATGAGCCTTTATAAATTTGGAATTGGTGATGCAATTAACTGGGTTGAGATATCAATATCCAAATAAATAATAATAAACTTAATAGTTTAATTTTTTAAAATAAAAGGTTACTACTATATGGGGATTCAAAATGAAAAGTAAAGGGTGTTTTCCTCTATACGTTTCATTTGAAACTCCATATACTAGAACCTATACTATACCTTATGATACCTTGAACCTAACCCAAACTAGTAGTTGGCAGGAGGCTTTGTCTCTTGATTCCTCAATGACTATTTTTTATCACCTAGATCTAGCTTCATAATTAGGATGAGAGGTGTGACTCACTTATAGAAAGGACTTGTGCATATCCTTTCTTGTTATCATTTTTTTAATCTATTATAAATACTATTCGAGGCGTGATCCTGAAAATTGTAGTGTTATTTCACCATGAAATCCACACATAGAATACCAAGAGGGTGGAGATGACCATGATTCGAAGTCTGTGGACCCTAATCCATCGATATTACCTCCTAAGGAACCTTTTATAGATCTTTCACTGGGTGTCGATACTCAGTTCCATGACAGCTTCTCCCATTTCATGCAATCAGTGTAGGGTGCTCCTCGACCTGCCCCTACCATGGAATAACTGACCAATGCATTCTAGAAGTAGCATCCTCCCACATTCTCGGGGGATGGAGGACCTCAGGTTGTTGAATCATGGATATTGGAAATGATGTACATCTTTGAGTATATACAGATTCCTCCAAAGTAGAGGTTTAAGATCGCTACCTATATGTTACATGAATCTACCAAGCATTGGTGGGATTTCCTTTAAGGACTGGCCTTATTACATACATAATCTTGAATATAGTCAAGAAAACACTTCCTCTTACATTGAGGATCTTTTCAAGTTTAGAGCTTTAGAAAATTAGGACAATACATTCATAACATTACACATTATTATAGAGTGGATACCATAAAAACAGTTTCCATTTTTTAAAAAAAATATAAAACATTAAAACATAAAACAAGACTCCTTGAAAATTATTCAACATTTAACATGTCTTCCTTACTTGTATTACACATCCATTAACCTGTGAAAAATCATTTAAAAACTTGTTATGAGCACAAAATCTCAATAAGGGATGGAAATAAGGAAAAATCACATTATTCCATGAATACTCATAACGTATGAAAACATTTTCAAAAGACATGCTTTTCACCCATATATACTTACTTAGTGTAACATGAGATTTACACAAGATCCAAACAAACATTAGAACATAAATATAGTCATAAAGTTATCTTGGGGCATTACTTACATAATCTTGTAACCATCTTGGCTACCTTAAAATTTGTAACCCTCACGGCTACCTTACTTTGTGTAACCATCGCAGTTACACTTGGAGTAACCATACGACCGACCTCCAACTTACTAATACCCAATGAATTGGAGGAAAATATAGGTACCAACCTTAATCATAAATAATTCCCAATAACAAATCCATAATCATACAACATGAATAATTCCATAAAAACATTGCTATGGAATTTCGTAAAACCGAATTTAAAAAGAGGATTTTTAAAGAAAATCCCCTTATAAATATCATAAAATTGAATAGAGACTTAATAGAGTGGATGGAGTATGTATATATACTGTAAATAAACATAATAAAACATAATATAAATAGAAACCATCACACATACAACTTAAATAGCACATAAATAATGAAGTAGAAGGTTAGCCCAAAGAATGGAAATCGGGTTAAGAATTCCCTTACCTTGGGTTTGTATTACTTCCAACTTGTTTAAAACTTATGTATAATGGTTAAAAGAGTGTTATTAGTATTTTAAAGAAACATGTTCATGTTTATAACATCTTATATGATCATTTAATAACATATTTTCACCCTTAATTGTTAGTATTTTTCCCCTTGCACTGTTTTTTGGTTGAATTCTTTACATGAATTCTATGATTGGTTCATGATGGACACTCTTGTCGATTGGAAGTGAAACTCCAGAATTAAAATAGAGTAGTATTTACATATATCCAGTAAAATAAATTACTCCATTCATCATTTTTAATTCTTACATGAGGATGATTCATAAGTTAGAACATTGATGATGTTCGTTTAGATCCTTTTAGTGGTTCTTTGATAGTAACAACCTCGTTTTTTATTATAACTTAAAACCATGAGTAAAAAAGAATTACAGAACCATGGGTGAGTCATAAAACATATATTATAACATTATTAAATCATATAAATGGTTTCATGACCAGACTTTAAATAATAAATGGAAATTGAAATCACATCATCCACGATGTCGATAATTCGACACAAACGGACAATGTTTTTATTATTTAAATAAGTGGGAGAGGAGAATAATAATGATGAGTAATTTTTCATAAAAATGATAACATACAATGTATACATGATTTCTGGATATTTCATGTCTCTTGGGTAAGTATATATGAAGAAATAATAAGGAAGGAACTCAAAATAAAAGAAAAAGTGGGAAATCTCTTACAAAAATTCGGCAGCCTAACGGCTACACAACATTGTTTTAGAAAATATTAAAAAGAGAGGGGACAAGGGTCACCCATCCCGAAATGAATCATAATATATATAAGATCAAGAATAAGAAGTAAATAATAACATGGTATGGAAACTTGAAAATTATACCACATAAAAGATAACTTGAATAGAAAAAGAAGAAAATTGAGAATTTTCTTACCTTGTAGAGTAACCCTTTGAACTTGAAGGTTGGGACCTTGGGGGCTTGAGGAAACCTTGGGAGGACTAATATGAAGGTAAGTAGGACATATATTCGTTGAGGAGGAATTGGGAATGAAGTTATTGGAGGAATGGGCTGGTATTTATAGAAAAAGTAAGGGAATATTTTAATAATATTTTAATAATTTTCAAGGGACACCTCATGAGTGGTATTTGCAAAACCATGGGCTTGCCCAGGGTATTTGCTCATGGTATAATCCACTTGGGACACCTCACACCTTATTTAACTATAAACAAGTTGACCATATTTATGACATCATTATTATATCATTAATGATGTCATTAACACTCCGAACTAAAAACTGTATTGTTTACTATTCACCCAAAAATCAATTGTTTCAGAAAAAATCCCAAAATTCACTATAACCATTTATCGATGTGTATATTTCAAAAATTAAGTCCATTTTTTGAAAATAATTTTTTAAATATTATTAATTTAACATTTAAATAAAATAATACTTAATTAAAAAATTAACAATTCTAATTTTGTAACTACTTCTATATCACAATGAAAAACTAACCTAGATGCTATTATTTTAAAGCCTTAATAAAATAAAATAATAATAAAATTTACTATTCATTAGGGTAATATCACTATTCATATTACTATTCATAAGGGTATGTTACTTTTTACCAAAAAAACAGGTTGGTTCTAATAGACTCCAAATAACATACTGAACACAAATGTAGATGACAGTTTCTTGAAATTCATAACATAGAAGTAAAAAAGTTATGTTTTAAAGGCTAATTAAAAACAACTATTTAAAACAAAGTTACATGAATTTCTATTTATTTTTAGAAAAAATTGTGGTGTTACATTATCCCCATCTTCTTGAAAATGCATCCTCGCAATTTTATTTACTTATTAAACAACTCAGGGTACTTTTCCCTCATAGCATTTTCAGACTCCCATGTTGCTTCTTCAACCATGTGGTTCCTCCATAAAACATTTACCTAGTGGATTACCTTACTCCGCAATACCTGTTCTCTTCGATCAAGAATCTGAATCGGTTTTTCTTCATAAGAAAGGTTCTCTTCCAGCTGAACTGCTTCTGGGCTCAAGACATGTGATGAATCTGGAACATACTTTCTCAACATCGAAACATGAAAAACATTGTGTACCTGAAACAATCTCAGAGGCAAAGCTACACAGTATGAAACTGTTCCAACTTTCTCCAAGATTTAAAAAGGACTGATGAACCGTGGACTAAGTTTTCCTTTCTTAACAAAATGCATCACACTTTTCCAAGGAGAGATTTTAAGGAATACATGTTCACCTACCACGAAAGAGAAGTATTTCATTCTGTTATCTACATAAATTTTCTGCCTGCTCTGAGCTGTCCTCATGTGCTACTGGATCATCCTCACTTTCTCAGCCACTTCTTCAACTAATTCTGGCCCCATCAACTTTCTTTCACCGACTTCATCCCAAAACACTGGAGTCTGACACCACTTTCCATAAAAGGCCTCAAAAGGTGTCATCTGAATACTAGAATGAAAACTATTATTATAAGAAAACTCTACTAATGAAAGATGTTGATCCCAACTTCCCTGATAGTCCATTGAACAAGATCGAAGCATATCCTCCAAAGTTTGAATCGTTCATTCTGACTTCCCATCAGATTGAGGATGAAAAGATGTACTGAAATTTAACTCTGTGCCCAACAACTTCTGAAGTCCCTTCCAGAAATTAGAAGTGAACCTGGGATCTCGGTCAGATACAATGGAAATAGGAACTCCATATAACCTGAAAATCTCATTGTGGTACAATTGATAAAGATGATCCAAAGATAATGTATCTTGAATAGATAGAAAATGTGAAGATTTTGTTAGCTGATCAACAATAACCCAAATCACATTGTTACCTTGAGAAGTCTTTGGTAGTGCCACCACAAAGTCCGTGGATACATTCTACCATTTCCACTCTGGCACTGGAAAAGGCTGAAGCATTTCCTTTGGTAACTTTCACTCTACTTTAACCTGTTGACATGTCAAACATCTCATGGTAAAATCAACAATATCTCTTTTCATTCCATCCCACCAATAATACTCCTGAAGGTCTCTGTACATCTTAGTACTACCAGGATGAATAGAAAATGGAGAACTATGAGCTTCACACAACAATTCTTTCTTCAACTAGGAATCACAAGACACACACAACCTTTTACGAAATCATAAAACACAATCTTTATCAAGATTAAATTCTGGAAACTTACCCATTTTAACCAATTCTACCTTTTTTTGTAGCTCACGGTATTCCTTATGTGCTTGCTTAATTTTGTCTGACAACAAAGACTGCACTGAAACCTGAAAAAAAACAGACGTATTCCCTGCACCAACAACTTCTAAACCAAAATTCATCAAATCATTAATCAAGGGATCATGTTCCAAACATAGCATGATTAATGATGCATGATGTTTTCGACTTAAGGAATCTTCCACTTTGTTTGCTTTCCTAGGATGGTAATTGATCGTGTAGTCATAATCCTTTATCAGTTCTAGCCATCTTCTCTACCTCATGTATAATTCCTTCTGAGTGAATATATACTTTAGACTTTTATGGTCAGTATATATTTGGCATTTGGTTCTGTATAGATGATGCCTCCATATTTTCAAAGCAAAAACCATAGCTGCCAATTCCAAATCATGTGTGGGATAATTTATCTCATGAGGTTTAAGTTGTCTCGAAGCATAGGCAATTAACTGATCCTTATGCATCAAAACACAACCAATTCCCTTCAAAGAAGCATCACTGTAGATGAAAAACTCACCATTCCGGGAAGGTAAGTCCAAAACTGGAGCATTCACCAATCTCTTCTTCAATTCCTGAAAACAAACATCACATTCCTCTGTCCAAACAAATTTAACCCCTTTCCGTGTTAACTTAGTTATCGGGCTAGATAACCGTGCAAAGATCTTAAAAAACCATCGCTAATAACTTTCTAATCCTAGAAAACTATGAATCTCTATAACATTTGTGGGTCTTGTACATTCATCAACTAATTTTGTTTTGGAAGGATCAACTATTATTCCATCCTTATTTACAATGTGCCCAAGAAAATAAATCTGTTGCAACCAAAAATCACACTTTGTGAATTTTCCATATAGTTTCTTTTCTTTTAATGTTTGTAAAAAACCCTTAGATGTTTTTCATGCTCCTATTTATTTTTAGAAAAAATCAGAATGTCATCAATAAATAAAACCACAAACTTATCCAAGAACTCATGAAATACTCTATTCATAAGATTCATGAATACAACATGTGCATTAGTTAATACAAATGGCATTAAAAAAAATTCATAATGCCCATATCTAGTACGAAAGGCTGTTTTCGGGATGTCATCATCCTTCACCTTCAGCTGATGGTATCCAGATCTCAAGTCAAACTTGGAAAAGTACAAAGCTCCCTGGAGTTGATCAAACAATTCATCAATATGAGGCAAAGAATACTTGTTTTTAACAGTGATGTTATTAAAAGCTCTGTAATCAATGAAAAGTCTCATGGAACCATCTTTCTTTTTAACAAACAAAATAGGGGCTCCCCATGGTGAAGTGCTAGGACGAATGAATCCTTTGTCAAGAAAATCCTACAACTGATTTTTCAATTCAAGAAGTTCTATTGGAGCCATACAATATGGGGGTTTTGAAATTGTCTTAGCATCAGGTACTAAGTCAATTGTGAATTTGACTTCTCGATCAGGTATGACATCAGGTAACTCATCAGAAAAAATATCAAGGTATTAATTTACCACTAACACATCATTAATTTGAATAGTTTCCTTGTTTTCAACAATATGAGCAAGATAAATTTCATTTCCATCATTCAATAGTTTCCCAGCTTCCTGATATGTTATCAATTGTATGGGTTCATTCTTGTATTCAAACTGAAAATCTTTCTGAAAAACAACTTCTTTAGCTCTACAATAAATCTTAGCAAGATAATCAAAAAGCCAGTCCATCCCTAGAATAACATCAAACTCAACTAAGGGTAAAAAAACAAGGTTTGCAGGTAAATTCTTTCCACAGACCACAATATAAAGATTCTTATAATTCCTCTTTTCTATAACATTTCCCCCTGGTGTTTTAACAACAAGTTTGGGTCTCATTTTTTGAGGTGATATTTTCAATTTACCAGAAAATTTCTCAGAGATGAAGGAATGTGTAGACCACATATAAAAAAAACTTTAGAAAAATATGGATGAACAAAAAAAGTACCTAATACAACTTTATTAGATGGATTAACATCTGCTGACGTAGTCGCAAAGGATCTGACTACACCTTTATGCTTGTATTCTAGATTCTTTGAATCATTTTGATCTCTCTTTGGGTAGGAATTTTCATAGTGACCCATCTCACCACATTTAAAACACATTACAGTTTTCTTATCAGAAATAGTCTTAGGATCATTTTCATTGCAATATCAGGACATATTTCCAAACTTATCACATTTAAAACACTTCCCAGTTCTTCTAAGACATTCCCCAAGGTGTTTCTTTCCACACTTTTCACAAACTAGAAATTTAATTTTCTTACCATCAGATTTCCTTGGTTGATTATTACCCATTGCTTGCCAACTGGACCTCTTCTTCTCTTTGTTTCAAAAATGAACATGATCATCAGCAAACTCCATATCTAACTTCTTAGCACATCAGAAAAGTTTCTCATAACTTTTGAATTCACGGGAGGCCAATGCCCTTCGATACCTTGGATTCAGTCCTAAGTAAAAGTGGTTGATTTTTCTATCAAGATACAGAATAATATTTGGTGCATACCTCTCCAGTCAGGTGAAGTTTTCTTCATACACAACCACTGAATCTTCCTCATTCTGTTTCAATTCAAGGAATTTCTTTTCCATCCTAAGTCACACCACCTTAGAAAAATATTTTTCAAGGACAAGACTTTTAAATTCATCCCACTCTAAGGCATCAAAATATTCTCTACCCCTGATATTACTTACCATTGACCACCACTGATCAGCTTCCCCTTCAAAACGATAAATGGAAAGACTTACCTTTTGATTGTCTGAACATACCATAACATTGAATATCTTTTCAAGGGCTTTGATCCATCATTCAGTTGCCACTGGGTCAGAATATTCATTAAATGCAGGAGGATGTTGTCTCATAAAATGTTATACCACTATCATGTTCTGTTGTGGTACCTCTATTGGTCCTCTTGCATGGATGCCACCACCATTTATTTCCTGCATTAGCTGAGCCACTACTATCACAAACTGCTCGGTTCCAATCCCTACCATTCCGGGCTATAGTTCTGGAAGGATGTCATTCTATCGGTGCCTCTCCTCTTCAGCATACCTATTCCTTCTGCGTACAACCATTCTGAACAAACATATCTTAGATGAAGCAACTTGGTAATCTTTAAATGCTATAACATTTCAAATTAAACATAGAGTGAAAATCATTTATGGTATTCTATTAACATCAACCTAACCCCAAAAGTTATCTAAAACATCCTCTGATACCAACTATAAGGACCCGGCCTTATTACATACATAATCTTGAATGTAGTCAAGAAAAAACTTCCTTTTACATTGAGGATCTTTTCAAGTTTAGAGCTTCATAAAATTAGGATAATAAATTCATAACATTACACATTATTATAGAGTGGATACCATAAAAACAGTTTCCATTTTTTTTTCAAAATATAAAACATTAAAACATTAAACAAGACTCCTTGAAAATTCTTCAACATTTAACGTGTATTCCTTCCTTGTATTACACATCAATTAACCTGTGAAAAATTATTTAAAAACTTGTGATGATCACAAAATCTCAATAAGCGATGGAAATAAGGAAAAATCACATTAGTCCATGAATAATCATAATGTATGAAAACATTTTCAAAAGACATGATTTTCACCCATATATACTTACTTCGTGTAACATTAGAACATAAATATAATCATAAAGGTATCTTGGGGAATTACTTACATAATCTTGTAACCATCTTGGCTACCTTAAAATTTGTAACCCTCACAGCTACCTTACTTTGTGTAACCATCGCAGTTACACATGGAGTAACCATACGACCGACCTCCAACTTACCAATACCCAATGAATTGGAGGGAAATATAGGTTACAACCTTTATCATAAATAATTCCCAAGAACCAAACCATAATCATACAACATGAATAATTCTATAAAAACATTTCTTTGGAATTTCGTAAAACCGAATTTAAAAAGAGGATTTTTAAAGAAAATCCCCTTATAAATATCATACAATTGACGAGAGACTTAATAGAGTGGATGGATTATGTATATATAATATAAATAAACATAATAAAACATAATATAAATATAACCCATCACACATACAATTTAAATAGCATATAAATAATGAAGTAGAAGGTTAACCCAAAGAATGGAAATTGGGTTAAGAATTCCCTTACCTCAGGTTTGTATTACTTAAAACTTGTTTAAAACTCATGTATAATGGTTAAAAGAGTGTTATTAATATTTTAAAGAAATATTTTAATGTTTATAACATCTTATATGATCATTTAATAACATCTTTTCACCCTTAATTGTTAGTATTTTCCCCTTGCACTGTTTTTCGTTGAATTCTTTACATGAATTCTATGATTGGTTCTTGATGGACACTCTTGTCGATTGGAAGTGAAACTACATAATAGTAATAGAGTATTATTTACATATATCTAGTAACATAAATTATTCCATTAATCATTTTTAATTCTTACATGAGGATTATTCATAAGTTAGAACATTAATGATGTTCGTTTAGATCCTTTTAGTGGTTCTTTGATAATAACAACCTCGTTTTGTCTTATAAATTAAAAACATGAGTAAAAAAGAATTCCAAAACCATGGGTGAGTCATAAAACATATATTATAACCTGATTCAACCATATAAATGGTTTCATTACCATACTTGAAAGAATAAATGGAAATTGAAATCACATCGTCCACGATGTCGATAATTCGACACAAATGGACAATGTTTTTATTCTTTAAATAAGTGGGAGAGGAGAAGAATAATGAGGAGTAATTTTTCATAAACATGATAAAATCAAAAGTATACATGATTTCTGGAGATTTCATGTCTCTTGGGTAAGGAGATATGAAGAAAGAATAAGGAAGGAACTCAAAATAAAAGAAAAAGTGAGAAATCTCTTACAAAAACGGCTACACAACATGGTTTTAGAAAATATTAAAGAGAGAGGGGAAAAGGTTCAGCCATCCAGAAATGAATCATAATTTATATAATATCAATAATAAGAATTAAATAAGAACATGGTATGGAAACTTGAAAATTATACCACATAAAAGATAACTTGAATAGAAAAAGAAGAAAATTGAGAAATTTATTACCTTATAGAGTAACCCTTATAACATGAAGGTTGGGACCTTGGGGGCTTTAGGAAACCTTGGGAGGAATAATATGAAGGTAAGGAGGCCATATATTCGTTGAGGAGGAATTGGGAATGAAGTTAATGGAGTAATGGGTTGGTATTTATAGGGAAAGTGAGGGAATATTTTAATAATTTTCAAGGGACACCTCATGAGTGGTATTTGCAAAACCATGGGGTTGCCCATGGTATTTGATCATGGCATAAGACACTTGGGAAACCTCACACCTTATTTAACTATAAACAAGTCGACCATATTTATGACATCATTATTATATCATTAATGATGTCATTAACACACCGAAACTAAAAACTGTATTTTTTACTATTCATCGAAAAATCAATTGTTTCAGAAAAATTCCCAAAACTCACCCTAAATATTTATCGATGTGTAGATTTCAAAAATGAAGTCCATTTTTTGAAAATAATTTTCTAAATATTATTAATTTAATATTTAAATAAAATCATACTTAATTCAAAAATTAACAATTCTAATTATGTAACTACTTCTATATCACAATGAAAAACTAACCTAGATGCTATTATATTAAATCCTTAGTAAAATAAAATAATAATAATAAAATTTACTATTCATTAGGGTCATATCACTGTTCATATTACTATTTATAAGGGTATGTTACTTTTCACCAAAAAAACAAGTTGGTTCCAATAGACTCCAAATAACATACTGAACACAAATGTAGATGATAGTTTCTTAAAATTAAGAACATAGAAGTAAAACAAGTTATGTTTTAAAGGCTAATTAAAAACAACTATTTAAAACAAAGTTCCATGAATTTCTATTTATTTTTAGAAAAACTTGTGGTGTTACATTATCCCCACCTTCTTGAAATTGGTTCCTCGCAATTTTATTTACTTATTAAACAACTGAGGGTACTTTTCCCTCATAGCATTTTCAGAATCCCATGTTGCTTCTTCAACCATGTGGTTCCTCCAGAAAACATTTACCTAGTGGATTACCTTATTCCACAATACTTGTTCTCTTCGATCAAGAATTTGAACCAATTTCTCTTCATAAGAAAGGTTCTCTTCCAGCTGAAATGCTTCTGGTCTCAAGACGTGTGATGAATCTGGCACATACTTTCTCAACATCAAATCCTGAAAAACATTGTGTACCTAAAACAAACTCAGAGGTAAAGCTACGCGGTATGAAACTGTTCCAACTTTCTCCAAGATTTCAAAAGTACCGATGAACCGTGGACTAAGTTTTCCTTTCTTACCAAAATGCATCACACCGTTCCAAGGAGAGATTTTAAGGAAAACATGGTCACCTACCTCGAAAGAGAAGTATTTCCTTCTGTTATATACATAAATTTTCTGCCTGCTCTAAGCTGTCCTCATGTGCTGCTGGATCATCCTCACTTTCTCAGCCGCTTCTTCAACTAATTCTGGCCCCATCAACTTTCTTTCATCGACTTCATCCCAAAAATCTAGAGTCTGACACCGCTTTCCATACAAGGCCTCAAAAGGTGCCATCTGAATACTATAATGAAAACCGTTATTATAAGAAAACTCAACTAATGAAATATGTTGATGCCAACTTCCCCGATTGTCCATTGAATAAGCTCGAAGCATATCCTCCAAAGCTTGAATCGTTCATTCTGATTGCCCATCTTATTTAGGATGAAAAGCTGTACTGAAATTTAACTCTGTTCCCAACGACTTCTGAAGTCCATTTTAGAAGTTAGAAGTGAACCTGGGATCTCGGTCAGATACAATGGAAAGAGGAACTCCATGTAACCTGACAATATCCTTGAGGTACAATCAATAAAGATGATCCAAAGATATTGTATCTCGAATAGATAGAAAATGTGCAGATTTTGTCAGCTGATCAACAATAACCCAAATCACATTGTTACCTTGAGAATTCTTTGGTAGTCCACCACAAAGTCCATGGATACATTCTCCCATTTCCACTCTGGCACTAGCAAATGCTGAAGCATCTCTTTTGGTAACTGTCACTCTGCTTTAACCTGTTGACATGTCAAACATCTCATGGTAAAATCAACAATATCTCTTTTAATTCTATCCCACCAATAATACTCTCGAAAGTCTCTGTACATCTTAGTACTGCCAGGATGAACAGAAAATGGAGAACTATGAGCTTCACACAACAATTCTTTCTTCAGCTGGGAATCACAAGGCACACACAACCTTTTAGCAAATCTTAAAACACAATCTTTATCAAGATTAAATTCTGGAAACTTACCCATTTTAACCAATTATACCTTTTTTTGTAGCTCATGGTCTTCCTTCTGTGCTTGCTTAATTTTGTCTGACAACAAAGACTGCACTGAAACCTGAAACAAAACAGATGTATTCCCTACACTAACAAATTCTAATCCAAAATTCATCAAATCATTAATCAAGGGATCATGTTCCAAACGTAGCATGATTAATGATGCATGATGTTTCCAACTTAAGGCATCTTCCACTTTGTTTGCTTTCCCAGGATGGTAATTAATCGTGCAGTCATAATCCTTTATTAGTTTTAGCCATCTTCTCTGCCTCATGTTTAATTACTTCTGAGTGAATATACAATTTAGACTTCTATGGTCAGTATATATTTGTCATTTGGTTCCGTATAGATGATGCCTCCATATTTTCAAAGAAAAAAACCACAGCTGCCAATTCCAAATCATGTGTGGGATAATTTAACTCATGAGGTTTAAGTTGTCTCGAAGCATAGACAATTACCTGATCATTCTGCATCAAAACACAACCAAGTCCCTTCAAAGAAGCATCACTGTAGATGACAAACCCGCCATTCTGGGAAGGTAAGGCCAAAACTGGAGCATTCACCAATCTCTTCTTCAGTTCCTGAAAACAAACATCACATTCCTCTATCCAAATAAATTTAACCCCTTTCCGTGTTAACTTAGTTATCGGGCTAGATAACCGTGCAAAGTTCTTAACAAAATGTCGGTAATAACTTTCTAAGCCCAGAAAACTATGAATATCTGTAACATTTGTGGGTCTTGGCCATTCATCAACTACTTTTGTTTTGGCAGGATCAACTATTATTCCATCCTTATTTACAATGTTCCGAAGAAAAGAAATATTTTTCAACCAAAAATCACACATTCTGAATTTTACATATGGTTTCTTTTCTTTTAATGTTTATAAAACAACCCTTAGATGTTTTTCATGCTCCTCTTTATTTTTAGAAAAAACCAGAATGTCATCAATAAATACAACCACAAACTTATCCAAGAACCCATGAAATACTCTATTCATAAGATTCATGAATACAGAAGGTGCATTGGTTAATCCAAATGGCATAACAACAAATTCATAATGCCCATATCTAGTACAAAAGGCTGTTTTTAGGATGTCATACTCCTTCACCTTCAGCTGATGGTATCCGAATCTTAAGTCAATCTTGGAAAAGTACTGAGCTCCCTGGAGCTGATCAAACAGGTCATCAATATGAGGCCAAGGATACTTGTTTTTAACTGTGATGTTATTCAAAGATCTGTAATCAATGCAAAGTCTCAGGGAACCATCTTTCTTTTTAACAAACAAAACAGGGGCTCCCCATGGTGAAGTGCTAGGATGAATGAATCCTTTGTAAAGCAAATCCTACAACTGATTTTTCAATTAAAGAAGTTCTATTGGAGCCATAAGATATGGGGGTTTTGAATTGTCTTAGCATCAGGTACTAAGTCAATTGTGAATTCGACTTCTCGACCAGGTATGACATCGGGTAACTCATCAGGAAAAATATCAAGGCATTCATTTACCACTAGCACATAATTAATTTGAATAGTTCCCTTGTTTTCAACAATATGAGCAAGATAAACTTCATTTACATCTTTAAATAGTTTCTCAGCTTCCTGATAAGTTATCAATTGTATGGGTTCATTCTTGTATATAAACTGAAACTCTTTCTGAAAAAAAACTTCTTTATCTCTACAGTAAATCTTAGCATGATAATTAGAAAGCCAATCCATCCCCAGAATAACATCAAACTCGAATAAGGGTAAAACAATAAGGTTTTCAGATAAATTCTTTCCACAGACCATAATAGAAAGATTCTTATAATTCCTATTTTCTATAACATTTCCCCCTAGTGTTTTAACAAAAAGTTTGGGTCTCATTTTTTGAGGTGATATTTCCAATTTACCAGAAAATTTCTCATAGATGAAGGAATGTGTAGACCCCGTATCAAACAAAGATTTAGAAAAATTTGAGTGAACAAACAAAGTACCTGATACAAATTCATTGGATGGCTTAACATCTGCTGACGTAGTCGCAAAGGATCTCACTACACCTTTCTGCTTATAGTCTAGCTTCTTTGCATCATTTGGATCTCTCTTTGGGTAGGCGTTTGCATAGTGAACCATCTCACCACATTTAAAACACTTTACAGTTTTCTTATCAGGATTGTTCTTAGGATCATTTTCATTGCAATCTCAGGCCATATGTCCAAACTTACCACATTTAAAACACTTCCCTGTTCTTCTAAGACATTCCCCATGGTGTTTCTTTGCACACTTTTCACGAACTAGAAATTGGATTTTCTTACCATCAGATTTATTTGGTTGATTCTTACCCATTGCTTGCCAACTGGACCTCTTCTTCTCTTTGTTTCCAAAATGTACATGATCATCAGCAAACACCATCTCTACCCTCTCAGAACATCAGAAAAGTTTCTCATAACTTTTGAATTCACGGGATGCCAACGCCCTTCGATACCTTGGCTTCAGTCATGAGTAAAAGCGGTTGATTTTTCTATGAAGATCCAGAATAAGATTTGGTGCATACCTCGCCAGTTGGGTGAAGTTCACTTCATACACAGCCACTGAATCTTCCTCCTTCTGTTTCAATTCAATGGAATTTCTTTTCCATCCTAAGTGGAACCACCTTAGAAAAATATTTTTCAAGGAAAAGACTTTTAAATTCATCACACTCTAAGGCATCAAAATATTCTCTACCCCTGATATTACTTACCATTGACCACCACTGATCAGCTTCCCCTTCAAAACGATAAATGGAAAGACTTACCTTTTCATTGTTTGAACATCTCATAACATCAAATAACTTTTCAAGGGATTTGATCCATCCTTCACCTGCCACTAGGTCAGAAGATCCATTGAATGCAGGAGGATGTTGTCTCAAAAAATGTTCTACCACTATCATGTTCCATTGTGGTACCTCTATTGGTCCTCTTGCATGGATTCCACCACCATTTATTGCCCGCATTAGCTGAGCCACTACTGTCACAAACTACTTGGTTCCAATCCCTACCATTCCGGGCTGTAGTTCCAGAAGGATGTCATTCTGTTAGTGCCTCTCCTCTTCAGCATCCCTGTTCCTTCTGCGTACAACCATTCTGAACAAACATATCTTAGATGAAGCAACATGGTAATCTTTAAATGCTATAACATTTCAAATTAAACATAGAGTGAAAATCATTTATGGTATTCTATTAACATCAACCTAACCCCTAAAGTTATCTAAACCATCCTATGATACCAACTATAAGGACCCGACCTTATTACATACATAATCTTGAATATAGTCAAGAAAACACTTCCTTTTACAATGAGGGTCTTTTCAAGTTTATATATTTAGAAAATTAGGACAACACATTCATAACATTACACTTTATTACAGAGTGGATACCATAAAAATAGTTTCCATTTTTTTTCAAAATATAAAACATTAAAACATAAAACAAGACTCCTTGTAAATTATTCAACATTTAACGTGTCTTCCTTTCTTGTATTACACATCAATTAACCTGTGAAAAATCATTTAAAAACTTGGGATGAGCAAAAAATCTCAGTAAGGGATGGAAAGAAGGAAAAATCACATTAGTCCATGAATACTCATAATGTATGAAAACATTTTCAAAAGACATGCTTTTCACCCATATATACTTACTTAGTGTAACATGAGATTTACACAAGATTCAAAAAAACATGAGAACATAAATATAATCATAAAGGTATCTTGGGGAATTACTTACATAATCTTGTAACCATCTTGGCTACCTTAAAAATTGTAACCCTCACGACTACCTTACTTTGTGTAACCATCGTAGTTACACTTGGAGTAACCATACAAACGACCCCCAAATTACTAATACCCAATGAATTGGAGGGAAATATAGGTCCCAACCTTCATAATAAATAATTCCCAAGAACACAACCATAATCATACAACATGAATAATTCCACAAAAACATTGCTTTGGAATTTCATAAAACCGAATTTAAAAAGAGGATTTTTAAAGAAAAGCCCCTTATAAATATCATAAAATAGAATAGAGACTTAATAGAGTGGATGGATTATGTATATATACTATAAATACACATAATAAAACATAATATAAACATAACCCATCACACAAAAAATTTAAATAGCACATAAATAATGAAGTAGAAGGTTAACCCAAAGAATGGAAATCGGGTTAAGAATTCCCTTACCTCAGGTTTATCTTACTTACAACTTGCTTAAACCTCCTGTATAATGGTTAAAATAGTGTTATTAATATTTTATAGAAAAATTTTCATGTTTATAACATCTTATATGATCATTTAATAACATATTTTCACCCTTAATTGTTAGTATTTTTCCCCTTGCACTGTTTTTGGTTGAATTCTTTACATGATTTATATGATTGGTTCATGATAGACACTCTTGTCGATTGGAAGTGAAAATATAGAATTGGAATGAAGTAGTATTTAAATATATCCAGTAAAATAAATTATTCCATTCATCATTTTTAATTCTTACATGAGGATGATTCATAAGTTAGAACAATAATGATGTTTGTTTAGATCCTTTTAGTGGTTCTTTGATAATAACAACCTCGTTTTGTCTTATAAATTAAAACCATGAGTAAAAAATAATTACAGAACCATGGGAGAGTCATAAAACATATATTATAACCTGGTTCAACCATATAAATGGTTTCATGACCAGACTTGAAAGAATTAATGGAAATTGAAATCACATCGTCCACAATGTCGATAATTCGACACAAATAGACAATGTTTTTATTTTTTAAATAAGTGGGAGAGGAGAAGAATAATGATGATTAATTTTTCATAAAAACGATAAAATCAAGAGTATACCTTATTTATTGAGATTTCATGTCTCTTGGGTAAGGAGATATGAATAAATAATAAGGAAGGAACTCAAAATAAAAGAAAAAGTGAGAAATCTCTTACAAAAAATTCGACAGCCTAACGACTACACAACATGGTTTTATAAAATATTAAAAAGAGAGGGGAGAAGGTTCAACCATCCATAAATAAATCATAAAATATAGAAGATAAATAATAATAATTAAATAAGAACATGGTATGGAAACTTGAAAATTATACCACATAAAAGAGAACTTGAATAGAAAAAGAAGAAAATTGAGAATTTTCTTACCATGAAGAGTAACCCCTAGAACTTGAAGGTTGGGGCCTTGGGGGCTTGAGGAAACCTTGGGAGGACTACTATTAAGGTAAGGAGGCCAGAGCTTCGTTGAGGAGGAATTGGGAATGAAGTTAATGGAGTAATGGGTTGGTATTTATAGGGAAAGTAAGGGAATATTTTAATAATTTTCAAGGGACACCTCATGAGTGGTATTTGCAAAACCATGGGATTGCCCATGGTATTTGCTCATGGTATAAGACACTTGGGACACCTCACACCTTATTTAACTATACACAAGTCGACCATATTTATGAAATCATTATTATATAATTAATGATGTCATTAACACACCGAAACTAAAAACTGTATTTTTTACTATTCACCAAAAAATCAATTGTTTCAGAAAAATTCTCAAAATTCACCCTAACCATTTATTGACGTATAGATTTTATAAATGAAGTCCATTTTTTGAAAATAATTTTCTAAATATTATTAATTTAATATTTAAATAAAATCATACTTAATTCAAAAATTAACAATTCTAATTATGTAACTACTTCTATATCACAATGAAAAACTAACATAGTTGCTATTTTCTTAAAGACTTAATAAAATAAAATAATAATAAAATTTACTATTCATTAGGGTCATATCACTATTCATATTACTATTCATAAGGGTACGTTACTTTTCACCAAAAAAACAAGTTGGTTCTAATAGACTCCAAATAACATACCGAACACAAATGTAGATGATAGTTTCTTGAAATTCAGAACATATAAGTAAAAAAGTTATGTTTTAAAGGATAATTAAAAATATCTATTTACAACAAAGTTCCATGCATTTCTATTTATTTTTAGAAAAACTTGGGGTGTTATATTTCCTCAGTCAGGCTGGTCAACTTTAGGGTATGGTCTGGGCGAACTTCTAGATATCCTTTTTCAACTTCTTATTTCCCCAAACATTGTGAGCAGTCTATGCTCAAGAGTTCATGCACCTGCAGAAAGGTGACATGTCAGTGATAGAGTATTTAGCTTATTTCACCGAATTATAGAGTTTTGTACTGACCTTTACCAATGATGAGTTTATTTCTATGAGATGATTTGAGGATGAGACCACTTATGTCATTTGATCACAGGTGAATGTTTTCAGTTGACCACCATTTTAGAGATAGTGAACCGGGACCTCATCACTGAGTGGAACCTGAGGGAATCTGACAATGTGATCTAGGGTGGTTCAGCTTCTAGGTAAGGATGTGGTTTATCCAGTGGAAAGAAAATTCATTTCTAGGGTGCACACAGGGGCAGTACTGACCATGTGGAATACTCCTACAATGGCCCGAAGGCCTTCATTTTTTATTGATTTTTTATAATCCACCTTTCAAGGGGTGAGGTGGAACCCTTAAAAGGCCCGTAGGCATAATTATTACATGGTATTTAGGCCTTAGAGGAATTCAAGGCCCGTACCGACCATGTGGCATACGTCGATAGATATATAGTATGTCATCAGTGTTGCAGGATAGTCCATAAGAAGCCCCAGTGTACGAGGAACCTGATCGAGTGCCAATCTTACGACATGATGAGTCACCTCTAGTATTTCTACCAATATTTCCCTTTAGTTACCAATGAAATGGGATCCATAATGATGCTAGTTTCTAGTACAAGATCAGTGATTTCATATCCATTTAGAAGTTTGTCTTTTACCAGCCGATCAGGCCAAGGAGGTGGTCATGGTCGGGGTAGTCAGATCTCAGAGGCTCAATGCCAGTAGAGTGGACCTGCTCAGATAATTCAGGATGCATATGAAGGCCACGGTTTGGGCCATATCTATGTAGTACATCCTATACTAGAGAAGTAGGGTCCAGGGCCATCTATAGTTAGAGGTTTTATTCCGGTAGCCTCTAATTTAGTTTCTACCCTCTTTGATACAGGTGCATCCCACTCCTTCATATCTGATGTGATCATGGAAAGCCTAGGCCTAGTGATAGATTACTTTAGTGGCATGATGAATCTTAACACGCCATTAGGGGTTTTATTAGAGGGGATACTCTAGTTCAAGGAGTCCCCCCTTTAGATAGGTAGGTACCATTTCTTATGGAATTTTTTCATCCTTGAGATGACCTACTTCGACATCATTATCAGAATAGACTAACTTGTTAATTATCATTCCCATGTGGATTGATATCACTTTCAGGTGTCCTTTACATCACCTAAGGGCAACACGTATATTCATAAGTGTGAATGGGATATTCAGGCTAGTCGAGCTAGACCCAAGCACCTTGGGCTGGGCAGTGTGACATCCCATATGGCGAGTATCTTTATGAGTGATTAGGGATTTCAACTTATGGAATTCTCTCCTATCATGTATTGTTTTAGGAATGTATTCCCTAATGATTTATCTATATTTTCTTCAGAGAGAGAGGTTGATTTCACTATCAATATAATTCCATGTGTGGCACCAGCATCCATTCCTCCCTATATAATGGCACCTACAAAAATCTAGGAACTGAAGAAGCAGCTTGAAGATATAGAGGAAAAGGGTTTTATATGACCCAACACATCACTTATGGGGTTCTCCTATCATTTTCTCCAAGAAGGTGGATGGAACCCTTAGATTATGTGTATATTACCACTGGTTGAACTAGATTATGGAGAAGAACCATTATCCACTGCCTCGTATAGGAAACATCTTCGGCCTACTTAGAGGAGTGACTACTTTATCTAAGATAGATTTGAGATTGGGATATCAATAGGTGAATGTGAGACCATCATAAACACCACTTATAGTATTACAAAGCAAGTATGGTTTGTCTGAGTATCTGGTTATGATTTTTGGTCTTACAAATTACTGATAGTATTTATAAATATGATGAATCGAGTTTTCAACCCATACCTAGATTCATTTTTGGTAGTCTTTATAGATGAAATATTAGTGTATAATATCACTATACATGACCATGTAAACCATATTAATATCATGATTAATACATTAATAGATCACCGGCTATATGTGAAGCTCATAAAATTCCACTTTTGGATTAGTAAGGTTTGTTTTTTGGGTCATATAATTTTAGAGATAGGAGTATCTATTGACCTGGAGAAGGTGTGAACCATGGTATCCTGGGAATAACCCAAGAATCTGTTTGATATACACAGATTCTTAGAGATAACTGGCTATTATAGTAAATTCATCCAGGATTTCTCCACTTATAAGCGCCATTTATGGGTCTGACTAAGATGTGTGTGAAATTCATCTTGTATGAAGCTTGTGAGATATATTTTTTAGGATTTGAAGGGAAGAATGAATTTAGAAGTGATCTCGATTTTTCCAGATCCAGGGTGAGGCTATATTGTTTACTATGATGATTTAGGTATCGATTTAGGAGTAGTTTTGATGAAAGGTGATTGGGTTGTAGTGTACAAGTATTTCTAGCCAAGACCTCATGAGAGTAACTACCCTATGCGTGACCTAGAGCTTGCAAAAATGGGTCATGACTTATGTTTTTGGAGGAATTAATTATTGGGTGAGTGATTCACTATTTTCAGGGATCATAAAAGTCTCAAATACATCTCCACATAGTGAGACTTGAATATGAGGTAGTGAAGGTGGGTTGAATACCTGCAGTCATTAAACTTTGAGATTGCTTATACACCCGGAAGGGGTAATGATGTGGATAAAGCCCCAATATAGAATAATAAAACATAGGCCTTGTAGGAGTCCATTAGTTAGTGGAAGTTGATGGCTTTGTTTTCTGAGATGCACTTGGATGTTCCGGAACAACACAGACAACCAGTTTTAGCAGCTTTAGTAGTGACCTAATCCTTTATGGAATGAGTGTAGATAAGAGAACTATTTGATTCTATTTTTCTAGTTATAAGGGAAAGTTTCACAGGTGAGAACCCACCTCCTAGTTTGGTTGTTGATAGGGATGATATCATATGATTCTATGGATGTATCTGGGTAACATCAGACACATGGGAAGAGTTGATGCAGGAATCTCATGCCTTGGTTTGGGTAGTTCACTCTGGGATTACCAAGATGCATAGAGAAATAAATTTTCATTATTAGTAGTCATGTATGAAGATGAATATAACAAGATTTATCACTCAGTGCTCTTCCTTTGTTTAGGTGAAGGAAGAGCACCAACAACCTGTTGGACTTCTACAACCTCTATATATTTATGAGTAGAAATGGAATGATGTTACCATGGATTTCATGATGGTATTACTAGTATCCCCTCGAGGCAGTGATGTAGTATGGGTGATCATTGAAAGTTTGACAAAAGTTTCCTATTTTATACCAATATAGCAGACCTTATCAGTTGATGATCTAGAAAGGCTTTACATCTGAGAGATAGTGTGACTTCATGGTGTTCCCCATTCTATCATATAAAACCGAGATGACCAATTTACATCATAGTTCTGGAAGGTTTTGTAGAAGGAATTGGGTTCATAGTTGATCTTGAGTATATATTATCACCATCAAACCAAAGGGCAATTTGAGTGGAGGATATGAGTGTTATAGGACATGCTCCAGGCATGCGTCCTTGATTTTGGAGGTTTATGGAAAAGACATATACCACTTATTGAGTTGGAATAAAATAATAGTTTTTAGGAAATGATTTAGATGGATCTATATGAGTCCATTTATGGTATGATGTTCCATTCACCTCTATGTTGGTTAGAGGAGGGTGAGGTGACACTACTGGGTCCACGTCTCATGCAAGAGACTTTAGAGAAAGTCCAACTAATTCAGAAGCGTATGGATACAAATTAGTCTAGGAATAAGTATTATACCAATCTTCACTGTAGACCTCTAGAGTTTAAGTTGGGACATTGGGTCTTTCTACATGTTTCACCTAGATTGGGTCATAGACAAATTTGGAGATAGGGAAAGTTATCACCTCATTATGTTGGGTGTTTTGATATACTAGAGAGAGTCGAGTAGGTAGCCTATCAGTTGTTGTTACCTTAGAGGTACCATGACATGAATGACATATTCCATGTATTGTAGCTTCACTGATATCATACTGACCCATATCATTCATTTGACCCTGAGAATATTGAGCTAGAGGTAGATGTGTCATTTGAGGAGTATCTGATATGTATTGTTGACTGGAGCATGAAGGCTCTCTGAGGTAGGTCTATTCCACTGGTCCAGGTGGTATGGAATAAAGTACATGTTCAAGATGAGACCTAGGGGTGGGGAGTTGATGTACATGTGCAGTGGATGAAACTTTTCACAGATGAAAATTTTCTAGCCTCAAAAGGGAAACTCGGGGATAAGTTTTCTTAAAGAGGGGAGGTCCCAGATTTTCTCAAAGTTAAGAACCATTTTTTTGGATTTAATTCCTTTTTTGTCCCTTGAAAGGTTACATAATGGATTCATGAAGGTCAAGAGGGTTTCTGAGTTTTTTTTAGAGCTCGGAGCCCCGAATTTTGGAGAAATGGGTTGGGCCACATGGTTAGGAGAAACTGTACGGCCCGGAATGCATGAATTCCCTAACCATGAGGGGTGTGTGATAGAAGAGATAAGGGGAACACCCACTTTTATACAAATGTATTAGTCAAGGTACACACTATTGTGGGTCATGCTATCATTTTTTATAGTGGATTCAACATGGCTTGCACATAGTTACCCAAAATGTGCACCTAGCCCATACAGTGTTCCCCCCTAAGTAGAACTGGGTGCACAGTTGGTGAAAGGTTTGGCCAACCGTGCGGTCAAACTACACTTCCTTTTAATTAAAGGGGAAATGATGGATTTCCCCTTTAAATGTTCTTAATCCCTCATTCTTCTTCCCCACTTCATTTTTATCCTCCAGAAACCACCCGAGAGCTCTCCTCCTCCTCTCCTTAAGAATTTTGAAAACTCCTTCACACGATATCCAAATCCTTCATCGTCGAATGAATTAAAAAGATTAAGGGCTATTTAATCCTCTTTATTCTATTTAAAGTTTCTCTCCTCTATTTTTCTATTTTGGTGTGACCTCATTTACCCCATTTTCAGGTAATTTGATGAATTCTCTAATATATCTCATTCTACATCTATTCAAAGGTTAATTCTGGATGAGTAGAGCTATAAAAACCTAAGGTAGGTGGTTTAAATTATTTACCCATGTTTCAATGAATTCTATATCATGTTTCTTTTTACCACACGCTAGAAATTTCTGAAAACACCTTTAAATTGTTAAATAAATTAAATCGAATGCTTCTCCATGTTCAATATGACCCTAGCGAGTGGTGAATCAACCCCTTGGGTTGATCTCCTTGACTTATTCCAACCTAATGGGTGTGTTATAACTTTGAGTCCTATTTCCCCCTTTGTGTCAAATTTTCTAAATACCCATTGAGGGGTTTTTCATTATAATTACTTCCTTGAAAAAATAAATTGAATTAAGAGGAATGGTGCGCCATGAGTTAGGACCCTACCCCACATTCTATAATTGAATTACTTGATTAAGTGATTTAGAAAACTTATTAATCATGTAATAGGTAATCACCTTGTTAAATTATATGATCTTGGTATCCAAATCATACCCTAACCTATGCCAAGATAGATACAATGGGTATTGACTTAAGGAAACCTTGGAAGGAATCATCATTCCTTATAGTTATTTTGTTAGTGAATTTGTAAATATGATGGGAGAGACACTATCTATTCCTAGGTTGGGATCACCTTATGTTTTCTTTTTACCTATAGATGAGTGATACTGGTTCCCTAAGGGAGACCCTGTGGATGGGCTTGGTGTAAAGATGGTTTTACCATTCCATAAGAGAGACTTAGACCCCTATGTGAGATACTAGGGATGAACTTAGAGGTTTGAACTTGTTTTTAATCACACCATGCCTGGATTGATACTTGGGATCTCATTCGTGGGTCACTTTGGGTGGACTACCATGGAATTAGACATATAAAAACCCCTAGAGTGATACTTGGGATTACATTGGGATCTCCTTGGATAGGCTCAGGTTGACTCTTAAAAATTTACAACAATGTTAAATTAAATTAAAGAGTAAGAATATGAAACCAAAACTCTTGAGATGCACCCACCTAGAAAAATCATATGCTTGGGTATGATCCATACCTTGACACTTTTCTTATATCATATCTTTCCATATTTCACACTTGTGTAGGGTACCTTAGTTCAGTGACATCTAGCTTATGCCGAAGTAGGTAGAGATGTATGGGTGTCCCAAGTGGAACCTAGTCCAATGTATCTTAATTATTTATTTCCTTTTATTTATTATTTTTAGAACACTGATCATTTTATATGAACATACTGGATTGATCTAGACACTATTGGTAGTGTCCTACCGAGTATATATCACACTATTCTTAGGCTACCTTTAGTACCCAATCAGACTTCATGGTTGCATGTATAGATAAAGGGAAGCAGCTGACTTCTAATGCTTGATTATATGATCTAGGATGGAGTACGAGTGCAGAGGACTGAGTCTATGCTTTAAATTCTAGTATTGGTAGTTTTTTTTTGTATTTTTGGGTGTTTTTTATTTCATGTTGTATATTCATATATCCCTTTCCCTGTATACTCATTTTGTATAGCTACATGATTATCATTATCTTTTTTGTATCTATTTATTATCTGACTTTCGTATGTTCATTATTATTATGCTATTATTTATTTATTATGTTTCCACTATTTATTTTTATTGTTTACTACTGTTCCCCACTCTTATCTATGAGGGAATAGTCACCCCACATACACACCTTAGGTCCTCGTTACTAGTCAACATCCTTTGGCACATGGAGATGCGCGCTTGAGGTCATGTGACCTACCGTCTCGGGGCACCGCTAAGTGGATTACAAGGCGAGATTCTACATGCAGCACATGAAAATATTCTATTAAATTCATCTTCCCCAAGTTAATAGTATAAATCATTCATTTCTTTATAGTTACAACCATTGGTTGTAATTCTTGAGCTTCAATTATAGTAAGGTTTCCTTTAAAAAACAACATGATATACGTAGTTTTATTCAAGAATGCGATTAAAAAATAAATTTTAAAATTTTTTAAGTTTAATTTTCTTATAATAATTTTATTTTTGAAATTATCATATTAAAATTAAGTTTGGGTAAAATTTTGAGATTTTTCTGAAATGATTTATTTTTCAGTGAACAATGAAAAATATCGATTTTTCAAATACTATCATTTATTTTCATTAAATACAATAATTTAAAATTTAAATTATATTTTGGACTTAGTATTAAAGTAAAATATGATCCATATTATTTATAATAATATAATTTGAATCAATAATTTTCAGGATTTTGATACAAGTTAATTTTTATGCTTAAAATTGCATTTTTCTAAAAACTATTTTTCATTTCATTTTCAGCATTTATAATAAAATTATTTTTTCACATCTAGAAATTGAATCTTAAAAAATTAATACCATATTTGTAATAAAGTGATTAAAATTTGTTAAATAGGCTCATTTTATTTTTTGGAATTATGTATAGTAATCACTGTAAAATTTATAATATCGGTAAAGGGTAAATTGAGTAATTAAGGTTAAAAATAATGTGATAAGACCTTATAAATCAACCCAAAACTTGAATTAATTTCATTGGATGAGTCTATTTAATACATAATCATATAAAATTATAAAATATGTCCATTTTTTCTACTTTTATATGATTTGGACCTTTATAGTATTTAAGTGAAAGATATAAACAAAAAATGTCATTTTTCTTCTTTTAATATCTGTAATATTTTGTGATAGGGATAAGAACAACTAATGTTTGGTTTTTAGTGTTTATTTAAAACAGGAATTAATTTTTTCATCATGTTAATTTATTTTAAATCTTTTGTGATTGAATAATTATCTTAAATATTTATACAATGTCGACACGATATTTATTCAATTAATTGAAAATTAAAATAAATGGTTCTAAAAGTATTAACAGTAATACAAATTTGATGAATTATTATGTTTCTAAAATTTTATAGACACACATGATATTTTAATGATGTGTTAAGGGATTATATTACAATTCCATCTTTTCCTTGATGTATTTAAAGTCAAATTAAATAAATAGTGTCAAAAATCACATTAATGGTATTTTTTAACAAATAATATTTTATTAAATGATTTAAAATTCATAAAAATATTATCTTATTCAAAATGAATTAAATATGGTTTAGAAAAACAAACATGGTCAATTAATGTGTCATTTTACCTTTGATTCTAACATTATTTACCCTTAAATGGTAGAGAACTTTAATATTGTGGTAATTATCATAAGGGTTAACGGGGGTTAAAATTAAAAGATAAGGAGAAAACATAACAAAAACTTGTAAAAATTTTATTACATGAGAGGACTTAGAATCACACTAATGTTATATTTAAATTTTTTTTGATCCATTTCGATATAAATAAATAATTTATATTAATTTAATACTTTATGAAATTCTAAGAATTCCCCTCCCCTCACTTATAAAAGGAGACTGCTTCTCCCTTTTATTTACCACACTTTAAAAAAATAGCTATAAAAAAACTATATAATTCCCTTATCAACATAAATATAAAAGTTTTATAGGTTCTGTTACTTCTAAAAGGCCAACCCTAGGTCCTTTAAGATGATATATAAAGGAAATCTACTGAAGAAGAGGCAATTGTCTTTACTGACTCTTTCGAGTTTATTTACTATTATACTTACTATTAATGTGTTGTACCCTTAATAAAATAAAAAAATAGTATAATAAATATACTAATATGTTATTATGATTATTTTATAACCACATTCTATCTCTTTTTCATCCTACTAAAAATGAAAACATTTCTTGTGCGTACGTATGACTTACCATCTCCATGTAGTGGTGTAATTCATTTTTCATCACCAATTTACATGGATGATTATAAATATGTAACTAATGAATATAGATGATATTTATGAAATAAATATGATTTTGGAATTATAATATCATATATACCATCTTACTTTCCAATCCTTCGTAAATTGATAATGTCACTCGTGCATACGTGTGGACTACCACCTCTACGAAGCGATGTGATCTACTTTTCATTTCTTATTTACGTGGATGGTAATAAAGATTGATATAATTGATATATATGATATTTATATAATAATTAACATTATAGTTATTATTGAACCATAATCAAAGTACAAGGACCAAAACTACTGAATCAAAACATATATGAAAAATGAAGTAGTTTACACCCAAAATAATGATAATAATAAAAGATTGTTAACAAATGAGTGATAAAATGTTATAAATGGATCATATATGATATTATAGTTATTTATATGGTTTTGGTATGTAATTATAATAAATCTAAATTTATTATACATTAGGTTAAAAGATATCATGAGGCAATTCGAACGCAAGGTAAGGGATTTCGTCTCAATTTACACTTCATTGAGACATATTTGGTATCATGAACCTATTTACTTTATGTGGTATATATAATTACCATTTGAAGTATTTAAAATGAATATATATTTATTCATGATGATTAATGATTCAATTCAAGTTACTATTTCTATAGGAACATTTAAAAGAAAACCCTATCATATTTCTCTTCTTAATAGGGTATATTTTTCTTCCATGTCCATATTTTTCAAAATTAACTTATAAAAGTCCTTTTATTTTATCAAATTATTTATTAAGGAAATTTTAAGTTATACATGAATTTTTATAAGGTTTTTAAAGAATATATATAATGTTTTCCATAAAATTTATTTTCAAATTTCTTTACAAAAGCTAGGAGGAATATTTTTTAATGTATACGACGTTAATGAATTTTCTCACCACCATAACCGTTTTATACTCTTATATTATTTTACAATTTTTCAATGGTTTTACGAATAAAAATGTTTAATGAAATATTATTTTAATATTTTTCTTCAATTTTATTTTATTCTACAAAAGAAATGAATTTATTTTAAAACCTGTAAATCTGATGAATTGAAAGTAATATTTTATCTATTATTAATTTTTTGGTCATTAACTTTCTATTGAATGATCACTTTTTGTAATCATTTTTAATTGTACATTACATTTCTCTTAAATATCCATTATGGATATTATTATTTCTTAAATTGTATATCATTTCTATATACAATGTTTTACTATGTATTTTATTTGATTGATTGAGTAAAACCTTGGTAAATCCATATTCTTTACTCAACATGGATATTTGTCGATAAAGAGTGTTTTTATGAATTTAATTGATAATTCAATATATGTGGAATGAATTGATGGGTGGGGACTGGAATTATATATCCCCTATATATATAAAATGGTATCATGAGACAAATCATGTGGCTAAAATTATTAAATGGGTTTTTGGTGTATGACTCCCCATATTTTAAACTATCTTAGGACAAAGTTTTTACAGTAGAGATATCATGATGTCTTATATTATAACATCTAACACTATTTATTTTCTTCATTGAGAATCTATTTATTATTATCTATGAGATGAATACATTGATTTTATCCATTGATTCATTTTGAGCTCAAGTTATTGATTAAATGACAAGCATTTTTAGTTATTTTCCTTTCTATATTGATTATGTATTATTTACTCATAATATATTTTGTTTTATATAACCATTACTAATCATTTGATCTCACCCTTTATTTTTTTACTTTACCCAGGATATGAATAAGGATATTATGAATAATATCAAGGATGATAAAATATTTCATGTGCTATGAATTTTATATTTCCAATATAATATGGGAATCTTGTATATATCTGGTTATTCAATACTCCTAAATAGATCAATATTTCATGGTGAGATCCCTTATATATTGTATGAATATAATAAAGTAAAAACCGACTCTAGGTTACTAGAGTTGGGGTGTTACAATTGGTATCATAGAAATTTTAGTAGAAAACTTGGGAACTAGATTTTAAATAATCATAGCTAGCATGAGAATTATGATAATCCCTTATAGTATTTGAGAAATTTTACAATTATAAGGATTTTATTTTTATGGATCGATATACATTATGATTATGAGATAATTCAATGTGTTCAATTTTTTTAGTAATGTCACCTAATAGAAGATAGGGAATAAACACCCCTAGATAATATATGGATTTCATTGCTGAGAAAACCAATACAGATGGTGTGGGAATTGAACAGATCATGGCCATATTAAGGAAGATGAATCGGGTTATAAAAAATAAATTTTCTGAAATAGATAAAACTATTATCCCATAGTGTGATTTTCCTATTTTGGATTATTTCATGTGAAAAAGACTCTATATTTTAGTGTAATTACAAATCCATTGGTATTTGAGAAGTTTATTAAATATCTTGAAAATATATTCCTAGATTTGGGATTTAATGAAAGTGAAAAGTTTATTCAATTAGTATATTGTTTGAGAGGAGATTCCAATCAATGGAAATCATTGATCCATAACATTAAATAGGTTGAAGAAATAAAAAAAGGAATGGAGAAATTTTAAAGTGATATTATTTGAGAAATACTTATCTCAAGAATAATTAGTTTAAATGAATAGGAAGTTCCTTAGTTTAAAGAAGAAGGAAGAAGAAAGTTTGGTGGAATATGAGGATAATTTCACAAGATTAGTCAAGAATGCTTTAGACTACATATGTAACCTGAAGAGCAGGACTGAACATTTATTTGATGGTCTTAATTCGATTCTCTAAAGGGAACTAGTTTCTCAAAAGTTTTCATTATATGATGATATAGTATCAAGTGATATTAATATGGATAAGAAATTTTCTAGATCTTATATCTTTAAGGTAAATCAAGATAAGAACAGGTCAACTATGCACTGAGAAAAAGGTAAAGAATAAAATAAGAATACGGGAATGAATAAATTTTCATCACATGAAAATTATATAAATAAACATCCTATAAAATTATTAAAGGGCATAAGAGTTTGTTACATGTAGCACCCTGAGATTTTGTGAATTTTTTTCAAATTAATTTAATATTTTTGATATTTTTCACTTCAAACAACAATGAATATAGTTTTTTATATTAAATCACTATGTTTTTATTTCATTATATACTAAAACAATGTAGTCTTGTGCTACATGCAATACCAACTAGGCACGCGTTGCACACAACATTGAGTTTCTGTGAAACAACACTTTACTATTATAATTATTTAAACGAGCTAGTTATAACCTAGTCATTAAACTTAGTAATATGAATACTATTAATAAATTTTAAATTTATTAATAATGGTTTCATATAAATAAAACAAATTTATAATGAAATATATAATTTTTGGTGAAGTGTTTATATGCCTAAAAATACTATGTTCTTAAAGGAGTAGCTTTTTACGTCCTTCTATGAACAATAATAAAATTAATTTTAGAAACCATTATAAATTTAATTTGATAAAATAAACTTAATTTTTTAATTCATAATGTAAAAATTATCTTAGGGTTATTTTTTTTGGCATTTTTATGAAAAACGTCATTTTTGGATGAATAGTGAAAAATACTGAATTTTAATTCAAAACTGCTTTTTTGTCTTATTTATTTATATAGTTAAATTATATTTTAAGTTGGTTTTAAAGTAAAAATAGATAAATTATACATATATTAGTCCAATTTAGGTCATTGAAATTATTTTTATACTGAATTTAGATATAAAATCTTAATGAACTTTTGAGCATTCTCACTTTAAAAACACGCTTTCTTGGCCCATCTGTGGGATTAACATTAAACTTAATTTTTCTGATTTTGTGAATTTAATTTAAAAAAATACATAAATGGTTGTAATAATTATTATATATATATTCTAATTTGATCGAATTAATTTTTTACAAAAAAAATATTAGTGAAAGTGATTAAAATTAATTACAATAATTAAGCTAAAATTAAGATTAATAAGGGACTAAACTGTAATCTTAAGATCCCAAATGACCTATAAACTTTAAAAAAATACATTGGATGCCCATATTTAGACAATATACCTTCCCATTTTGATTTTATGGGTTATTGGGACACTATTTAATAAAATTTCCCTATTTCATAAGTTAAGTAAGGAAAAAGACAAAAAAACTTCTTTACCTTTAACATTTATAAAACTTTGAGATATGTAAAAAACAAAATATTTTCAGTTATACACAAAATTTTGAAATATAAATGAGTTATTTTAATCATAATTTTTTATCATTTATTTTTAGATATGAATTAGTTACATTTATGCTTAAGAAATTCTAACGTATGGATTATTTCATTAATAACAAAATAAAATAAAATATGCTAAAAACATTAAAAGTTAAGTAAATTTAATGAATTATTGTGTTCTATAATTTTTTTAGATTAATATATCATATTAAAAATATTTTAACTTAATATATTTTGATTCCAATAATTTTTTGATATATTTAAATTAAAAAATATATAAATAATGTCAAAATTAAAATTAATGTTATTTTATAATAAATTATATTTTATTAAAAGATTTAAAATTAATAAAAAATTATGACTTCTTCCAAGTGATTTTATTTATTAATAAATATAAAATATGGTATATTAATGGACAAAATTATCTTTTATAATGAACATATAGACCCATAAATAGTAAAAATATTGTTAGCACAATTCGGGTTAAAGTAGTGTTTTTGCACGTTACAAGCAATTGTTTTAAAACTAAATTTCAAAGCACATGCGATTTTTATTTTGTAAATTATATATTATATTTATAATTCAATGGTACAATATTTTATAATAAATTACACCTTAATTTAGTCTTAATATGTAAATTACATAGGTTGGAAAACTAGTTACCTAAATAAAAAAACAAAATGAAAAATATAAGGAAACTTAAAGACCAAGGAACAAAATTATAAAAATGCACTTATTTTTGTGTTTTATATATTTGGTTCTACCATAATGTAACTTTAATCCATTATTTTTTCATTTTTTAATCACATGAGGTAAGGGAGACCTCCCATTAGTGCTTACCTTTTTAGTATTTACAATAATTCCTCTTCTCCTCCACTATAAAAAGGCATTCACTATTCCCCTTCTTCACACCTCTCAAAACACATAGGTTCTGACAAGATCTACTAAATTAAATTCAAAAAATCCCTCCCTTTCTAATTTAATCCTCCATTTAGGAATAAATCTAACCAAGGAATCCCATTGGTGAAAACCAAAAGGAGTTTCCCAAAGAAGAGGTAACATCCTTCTTTAAGCTCCTTACCTTTATTTTATTTCTCCAAAACATCAATTATTAATATTAAATGGTTAAATAATAACCTAAGTATCCTAAATATGCTGATATGTTGTTATATTAATGGTTTTAACTACACTTACATACACTTCTATCTAATGGGTAATGAACTTACCATTTCCGTGTACGGTGAACTACCGCCTCATGAAATGATGTTGTTTGTCTATCCTTCACCACATCTCATGGTTGGGAAATATGATGGAAAATGTATTTTTATATATTATATATTATATTAATGATGTATTTATGTTTCTATAATTAATATATAATACATACCTTCATTCTTTCTATTTTGTGTAAATACGATAATTTCGTTTGGGGAAGTGTGGACTACCGCCTCTTCTAAGCGATGTGATTCGTTCAAACTCTACATGAAATGTATTAAGGATGTTTTTATTGAAATTATATGATATAAATTACATAATAATTCTACTAAAATGATATTATATATATACACAAATATGTCATTTACTTTCTTTCAATACGATAATAAAATTGAAAAAATGTTCATGTGTATGTACATTCTACTATCTCTACGAACGGTGTATTCCATTTCATCTTTATATATTTATATATTATTATAAATATGTATATAATAAATATATATTATATTTATATCTTGTTTTAAATTACTTAAATCCTGAAATAAGTATGAGAACAAATAATATAACAAATTAAGACACATGTATGAATATCAAAGTGGATGTTACCCAAAACATAAAATTAATATTGAGTTGATAATAAATGGGTAATATAAAGTAATAGTAAAATAATACATGGTATTATATATTATAATATGGTTATAAAGAATATTAATAATAAACATATATTTATTATACAAGAGATTTGAATTATTACTAAGAGAGTCAAGACTTAAGGTAAGAGAATTTCATCTCACTTTTTATTTCCATGAGATACATGCTATATTCACCACTCGCTTATTTTGTGTGGTGTATATACTTCCCTATGACATGTTATATCATTAATTTCATATATTTAATGATATTAAAATATTTAATTATTGTTATTATTTCATGGGGATTATGATTCTAAAGTTACTCAAGTACTAAGGGTTTTCTCGTCTCACTTTTATTTCCCTGAGACACAAGTTATGTTAACCTCATATTTATTATATGTGGTGCGTATAATTACCATGGATGTATTATATGATTATTATACATAAATTTAATGGTATTTACATATCCTTTTGATGATATTTATTTCATAGGGTTTATGTTTAAAAAGTTACCAAATCAGTAAAGTAATTTTGTCTCAATTTATATTCATTGAGACACATGCCATGATATACATCTATATCATTCTATGATGCATATAAACTTAAATTTGACATGTTATATCATGAATCTAGTTATTTTCATTGTATTTTAAGTTTTATGTAATTTCATCTTCTTACATGGAGAGTCTTATTCAATGTTCCAAAGTGATAAGAGTTTATTGAAATAATTTCATCGTTTACTGAGATTGTTTATGATTATGATTTTATTGATGAAATATTATAATCCATATTTCAAGAACATTCATGAATTTTCTTCTTCTATGTTTATTAATTATATATTCATATATTTGTACCATTTTTAACTCTTTGGTACATAATATTACTAAGATAATGTTTTTAAGAAAGTTCGACTTTACCTCTCTCCTCGGTCAAAAATCTGGGTTCTTTAAAAACCATGTTTTATAAAAATGTTTTCAAAAATGTTTTATGTTTAAAAAGTGTTTTAAAATTTTTTAAATATTTTTTTATAATTTTTTAAGTAAAAAGTTTTTTCAAAATGTTTTCAATCTTTCTTTATAAGTTTTCAATGTATTTTAAAAGATTTTTTTTTTCAAATTGATTCATGTTTAAAAAAATATTTTTTCAAAGTGGAAAATATATTTTCATGAAGAAATTTTTTAAATGAAATTATAAATCTTTTTTTATAATAAAATTATTTTTAAAATTATTTTATGAAAAGTATTTTTAAAGAAATGATATTTTCCTTAAGAGATGTGTCTTGGGATCTTTAAAAATCCCTCTCAATCTAAGATAACATACATTGTTATAGTTTATCCTTTATAGGGGATATGATCCAAGAAAAACATTCATATTCTTTTTTGAATGGTTTATGTTTTTATGGTGTGATGTTTTTGACACTCGTTTCTATTCCATGGGTTATATGACTTTGAACCCACTTCTTTTCATAGGTTATACTTTAATGAATTGATTATGAAACCTATCTCTTTTCCATAAGTAATTATTTGATGAAAAATGATTATAATTTCATTTCATGAGTTATGATATGATGTTTATGAAACCCATCACTTTTTAGGGTTCACGATATGATGAAAGTTTTATTATCTTATGGCACATGTATGTATTATTTTATTATGTGATGGGTGGGACCTATATCTCCCTCCAATGCATTGGGTAATGATATATATCTCATGATATAATTATGGGAATAAAGTTGACGATCTTGATCCACCATGAGAAGATGGGGAAACCCGATTCACTCTAGAAAGATAGGGAAACCCGATCCACTATGATACGATAGGGAAACCCAATAAACTATAAGAAGATAGGGAAACCTGATTTCTTATAAGGAAAGGACTATGACTGGGGATGGTGGTGTTTCCCACCTAGTAGGTGTAGTCCCCATGAATATGAGAATATGGGGAAACTCGATCCACCATAGGAAGATGGGGAAACCTGATCCCTTACAAGGAAAGGATTGTGACTGGGGATGGACTTGTGTACCACTCAGTAGGTGTAGTCCCAATGAAGTTCCCTTGTAATTTATATCAATTCATCTAGACTTATAGGGAATGATGTTTCATTTTTATGTGTATTCCACATGTAACATCCTGGTTCCGGGTGTCGCCCAAAGGTTCCCCAAAACTGGTTGGTCACATAACCTCAAGCACATTTCCCCAAATGCCAGAGGCTGCCGACTAGTAGCGAGGGAAAATGTAAGACACTGGGTAAACTATGCCCTCATTGAAAGAGTATACATAGTAGAATAATAAATAGTAAAAAATAGAAGAAGTAGTAATACCATGAAACAAAATTAAACAGTAGAATACTGGTAGTAATATAACAACTGGAGAATATATATGATTTATGTTACATGTATCTAGAAAAGGATCCAAACAAGTCACAATTCTATAAATATAATACTGAAACCAAAGTATAGAAAAATAGTAAACTATAATAGAATCACAAGTCTTATCTTGGTCTCATGCTCTCCATCTCTAATAGAAATCAAGTACCTGATGAAAAAGGGTGCTTTCACTTATCTATACCTGCAACCATATAATTTTTTTGGGTCCAAAAGCATGACCCAAATAGGGTGTGAGACGAATCCCAGTAGGTAACCACCAAAAGATCTGTTCCTAACTGCCAGTGAATATATATAGCATGAAATATGTAGAAATGAAGCAATAAACTAGGAAATTACTAAAAGTAAATAATCCCATAGTTTCCAATTAAATTCATTTACATTTATTAATTATTCAATCCATTGAATAATGTAACCTCAAGATCTATCCTAAGCTATTTATTTCCCCATATGATAGTAACAACAGACGTCTCATAAGAACATCTAAAAAAATGGGTAAGATCAAGTCCAAGCTTGTGCTTTGTCTTGATAGGCTCGTCACAATCACATAATTATTCACAACAACCATGTGGGATATTTCTCACTATAAAACCCCTTGGTTTAACAGAGCACTAATCATTTACAAACAACCGCCTTGGTAGCTCTCACGATCAATACCCCTGGTTCCACATGGTATCAATAATTTATACATGACCTCTAGGTATCTCTCACAGTCAATACCCCCTGGGTCAACATAGTATAAATAATCATAAACGAAATCCTGGGTAGCTCTCATGATCAATACCCCTGGGTCAAATTCTACACAAAGGCTCTCATGGTCCTGTGTAAATAAACATGGAAACCCCATAGTTTTCCTAGTCCAAGGCTCTCACAGTCCATTGGAAAAACAATGCGCATAACATAACCAGGCAGTACATGTAATCTATAACTACTACATGGATAAAATTTACAAGAATATATCATGAAATTCATATAATCAATCAAACTCTATCATAAACAATTAATGGCATAGAAAAAAGGTACGCCTCATAGGCAACCTATGCCAAATGACCATAAAAAACCAATCAAGGGAGCGCACCCATGCGATGTACCATAACAAGTGTATACAATCTTATGCATAGGAAACAACCCTTAATCAAACAATCAAACCATAGCAGGTATTAAACAGGGTCAAAATCCAAAACACGCAACACCCCAAACATGGGTATTTGGAACTTTAAGTATATATAATCCAAAGACAATCAAATAAAGGAACAAACCACCTACCTTGATGTGGTATGATGAACATTATTGAACGTTGGCCCTAGAATTGGCCTAGAATGATTAGATCTACAAAAAGGGAAAAAAGGCTATCCTTGAAATACCCATGAGAGAGGAGGAATCGGGAAGAAAGTCCATAGGGAAAGAGAGAACTCACTAGTGGGAATCCAATGCACCTGGTGATGTCTCAATCAGAGCTCGGATGGAGAAATGGGAGGAGATCAAAGTTCTTCACTCATTCGCCGCTCTCCTGTATGAAACACAGGGAGAAGAAGGGGGTTTTGGAGATGAGACACGACCCAGATCCAATTCATTAATTAAAAAGAAAAGTACACAACATGTTTAATTAATGTACATGCTATGTACTAGCCTCAACCTGGCCCTGCTTTAGTCAATCTGATAGGTCACCTACACGACCGTGTACTCAGTCGTTACACGGCTAGTACATGGCTACACATGATAACCAGGTACATGGTGTATACTCGAGAGTAAACGACAATTTTTTTCCCATTTCTTCCTTTTTCCTAAAAAACAACCCAAAATAAAGATCCATACCTGAAATAAAGATCTGGGTTCTTACAAACTTCTCCCCTTAAAGAAATTAATCCAAATTTATCTTCCAAGGGTGGTGAAGAAGAAACTTCAAACAACTCTAGCCACTGTGATCGTACGTCAGCCTCCCTCTCCTAATTCTCATCTTGTACTTTCTCGTGATGCCATAACACCCATACCAAAGGAACATATCGACCATGAAGAACCTTCATGATGTGATCCAAAATCTGAATAGGGTGCTCCTCAAAGGATGCATCCACCTCTAACTCAACCTCCTTGGGTTGAAAAATGTGAGATGAGTCTGAAAAGTAACGTTTTAGTTGAGAAACATGAAAGAAATTGTGCATCCACCGATACCTCTGAGGTAACTGCAACCAATAGTCAAGTAGCCCGAATATCTTCAAAACCTCAAACGGTTTGACGCATCTCAGTGAAAGCTACCCCTGTCTCATAATCCTTCGGTTTACCAACCTCAATGTGAAACGTAAGAAAACCTAATCTCTAACCTCGAACTCTAGATGCCATCTTCATCGATCAACATAATATTTCTACCAAGAATGTGTAGTATACATCCTCTTCCGAATCAACTCCACCTGCCCAGTGGTCTCATGGACAAGATGAGGTCCCAACATAGTTGCCTCTCCTGCCTCCAACCAACATATTGGTGATCGACATGGCCTACCATACAAAGCATCATAAGGTTATATCTAAATTGCCACCTAAAAAATTTTATTATAGGAAAACTCCACTAGGGGTATGTGTCTCTCCCACGAGCCCCCAAAATCTAGGACGCATGGTTGAATAATGTACTCCAAAACCTGTATCGTGCCCTCGGACTGTCCATCTATTTGGGGATGGTAAGCTGTACTCAGAAGTACCTGTGTACCCAAATCCCTCTGTAGTCCCTGCCAGACACGAGAAGTAAACCGGGCATCCCTGTTTGAAACAATAGAGTGCAGGACCCCATGTAAATGTACAATCTCTCAAATGTACAACCTTCTTATCTCATCAACACTAAAGGTTTCCTTAATCGGAAATAAATGTGAAACCTTCACGAGTCTGTCAACAAAAACCCAAAATGCATTATTCCCTTGAGGTGACCTTGGTAAAACCATCATGAAATCCATCATAACGTCATTCCACTTCTACTTAGGAATGGGTAAATACTATAAAAGCCTTTCCAGTCACTAATACTCCACCTTCACCTGCTGACAGGTGGAACAACTCATAAAAAAACCAGAAACATCCCTCTTCATTCCTGGCTACCAATACTAACGATGTAGATATAAATACATCTTGGTGACACTAGGATGAACTGCCTATATTGAGGAATGAAAATCTCACAACATCTCCTCACGTATGTATTCAAACACCCATATGCGTTAATGAAAATACAAAACCTCACAATTTCCTATAGTTCACCCAGGAGTAGGGTCCTTTCCCGACACACTCTCCCATAGGACTAGGTCTTCATAATCTGATAGCTACCTCATTCTCACTCGGTCCTGTAGAGTAGTGATAATAGCTATAAAAGAAAGAAATGTCTACCCCTATCTGTTGTGAACCTCTAAATGAATCTCAGAGAACAGATCCATAAGGTTCCACTCACTATTGGCCTCCTGAACTATCTATATCTGAGTCCTCCTACTCAACGCATTAGCCACTACATTGCCCTTCCCAATCATGTAAGAAAGATCTAAGTTGAAGGACTGAAGGTACTCAAACCACTTTTACTATCTCAAATTCAGATCTCACTGAGTAAAGATACACTTGAGGCTCTTGTGGTTAGTGTATATCATAAAATTCTCTCCCAAAAGATAATGTCTCCAACAACGCAATGCATGAAAAACTGTAGCTAACTCGAGTTCATGAGTTGGGTAATTCCTCTCATGTGGCCTCAACTACCAAGACCCATATTAAACGACTCCTTACCCTTTCATAAGAACTAATCCCATCCCAAATAGATGATGCATCACAGTAAACGGTGTAACTCTTGCCTGACTATGGAAAAATCAGTATCGGTGCTGGAGTCAATCTCTATTTTAGCTCCTGAAAGGCTGAATCACATAAATCTACCCACAAGTACTTCACACCCTTCTTAGTTAGGCCTGTCAGTGGTGCTACTAAGCATGGAAAGTCCTATATAAATCACCTTTAGAAACCAGATAGCCCTAGAAAACTCTGTACCTCAAATACATTCATTGGTTTCTCCCAGGAAACTACCGCTCTCACTTTCTCTGGGTATATTGATACTCCTGTATCTAAGATGACATGACCCAAGAAGTGAATCTGGTCCATCCAAAAGTGACATTTTGAGATATTTTCATATAAATGATGCTCTATCAGTGTACTCAATATGATCTCAAGATGGGTGGCATGGTCGTGTCGAGTGTGAGAGTACACCAAGATATCATCTATGAAGACTAACAAAAAAGAATCCAAGTAAGGATGGAACACTCAATTCATTAGTGCCATGAAAACTGATGGCGCATTTGTGAGACCGAACAACATAACCAAATACTCTTATAGACCATACCTACTCTAAAAGAATGTAAGAGGAACATCTGATGGCTTAACTCACAACTGATGATAATCTGATCTCAAGTCAATATTCGAAAACACCTGAGCTCCTTGAAGCTGATAAAAAAAATCATCAATCCTCAGCAAGGAATATCAATTATTGACCTTCAAATGGTCCAAATTTCGATAATCCATGCAAATTCTAAGGGTACCATCCGCCTTCTTTTCAAAAAGGACAAGCGAACCCCAAGGAGAAGTACTGGTTTGGATGAAACCCTTTGCATGCAACTCATATAACTGATTCTTGAGATCCTATAACTCTGGTGTAGCCATCCTATAAGGAGTAATGGACATCAGTTCCACTCCTAACACAATATCAAAATAGAAATCTACCTCTCTCTTTGGAGGTAAACCTAAAAATTTGTTTGGAAAGACATCTCTAAAATGATCCACCACTGGAGGAAAGTCCATATGTGAATTCCCCTAGTCATCCAAATATAATCTAGAAATCCGGGTTGTAATTTCTCCCAACCCATGATGCTCGGGTCCCTCTTTGCTCATCTGGACATCCCATTATCCCTTGTTTAGAAAAGACCCACCCTATGGTGACATGAAACTCACCCTATGATGATAACAGTCAACAAAGGCCTAGAAGGAGACCAACCTGCCCATTCTGAGAATGACATAGAATCCTATTATCTCTAAGACATAGAGATCCCATAAGAATTAAACCCCACAAACCTCAAGAGGGCACTGCTTTAACTAATGTACACTAGCAGTCATAATCTCCAACAGAGTGTATAACATTATAATATCCTCAAAAGTAAAGATACAGAGCCTGAGGCTCCCCACAATGGAAACTGTTATATAACTATAGGAATCCCTTGTATGAAAAAGAGTAGAAGCTAAAACTGAGGCAACTAGAATCGTACCTTTAACTATAAAGGGTATGTGATCTTACTCTGGTTGGGTCTACTGCACTACAAAAGTCTGACTTGTACCACAGCCCTACGACCCTGCCTTAATACCCTGAGATAATCCACCCTATTGTCACTGAAAACCTATAGCCTGACTACCATGGCCATGACCACCTATGCATCCTAAATGGACTGCCAAACTCTAGTTCCCTGACTAATGAGAAACCAGTGGTCCTACTACTGAATTTGGAGTCATAACATAACTCCTTTCACTAGCTGCTAGTGAAAAAAACTGGAAAAAACACAGAAGATGACCCATCTTGCCACAATATCAGCACTCAACTGTGTCTCTCAGGAACTGAAGTCTCTTGTGCCCACTCTTCATGCACTGTTATCACCTTACTTGGCCACCTGTAGATATATCCCTACTACTAGAATCATTGTGTGAAGGCTCCCTGTGGTGCTTCCTACTATCTATAGAAGGAGTACCATCCCTGGATGTTGAACCGCCCTAGCTCATAACTCCCTAATCCCTCAGATTTCACTTGGTAATCAGAACTTGGTTCACTATAGCCATCACCGAGGTCATCCTAAAAAAATTCACCTACGATTGGATGTCATACTTGAGACCATCCTCAAATATCCTAGCCAAGGATAACTCGTCACCTCCCAGAATAGGTGTGAATCATTGAAGCTTAGTGAAACGAGAAGAGTAGTCCATCACTGAAAGGGAACCCTGCTCCAAATGCATGAACTATCGGGCTCTATTATCCCTCAATGTCTCACGGTAGAAGTAATCATAGAAGGTCCTCTAAAACTCTTCCCAATCCATATCTTGATGGTGTACCTCCTGTGAGATAACTTCCCACCATCTCTTGGTAGAATCACATAACATGTATATAGCGAGCTTTAACCTCATCTCTATAGGAATCTTCAGATGCTCAAAGATAGCCAGAATGGCCTCCAACCATGACTCTATATCCTGTGGTCCTCTATACCCTGATAAAGTGGGAGGATGATATTGTTGGAACACTCAAATCAACTTTTCCATAGTCGGGGAAGGATGTGGTGCTCCCTGGAAAGTCTGCATCATCCTCATAAAGCCTTCACAGAACTGGGCATCAACACATACATCCAGTATAACAATTGTTTCCAAGATGGGAATAATGGTAGGATCTATTGGTAGTCCCTAATCTACCATTTCCTATGTTTGATCATCGCTCTGTACTTGGTGTACAATCGAAGGAAATATTAGCAGCATGACTATGCAAGGTCAAGCGCACACCTCAGTTTAAGATTATCAAGGACTGAAACATAGAAATGAAAGAATGGAAGAGGAGAAGGAAAGCATTCAAGTTTTACAAAATAAGGTTACACGGCGTGTATAGCTCCCACACGACGTGTTCCCTTCTATCCTTAACATGGGTGTGTACCTTTTCCAAACCTGGTCATGTTACACCCCTACACACGGCATGTTCCTCCTATGACATGATGTGTACTTGAATTTTACCTCCTTCCCAAGTACTTATACACAGCTAGAACTACCCCTCTATCTCTTGGGTAAGACTACACGGTGTGTTCACACCTGACACGGTGTGTACCGCTTAAGTTCTATCCACCTGTGTTGTTAGTCACATGGTCGGATACATGGTCGACCACCACACGACATGTACAATCTAGACACGACGTGTACCATCTGAATTTCTTCCACCCGTGTCATTAGTCACATGGCTGGATACATGGTCTCTTTAGCATGACATGTACTTACAGTACACGACATGTTCTACCAAACATTTATCAACCCTATGTCTCTACTCACACATTCAATCACATGGTTAAGGACTACACGATGTGTACACATAGTAAATGATGTTTACTTAAGAAAAGTTGTTTCTTCCATAAAATAAAACACATGGAATGTGTTCATATCATCACACACTGTGTTTTCTGGGTTTCTAGACAGTAGGCCTCTGAAACTTATTTGAAACCCCTAAAAACTTAATTTTTTTTCCAAGGCATGACAAATTCTGACCCGTGGGAGCCCATACTCACCACAAATCAAAGTTTGGTATCCTATTTTACATCATAACTTGACAAAATTCAATTAAAGTTCAAACATGATCCACCAAATTCTAATCCAAGAGGGTACATCACACCTTAGGGACTAAATCTTGGAATCTATTTAAATGAAACTTTATATATTAAAATAACCTATCAAAATAGCAGGTATTTTATCACAACATCTATTACAACATCATGCATATCTAGCACAACATCTATCATAACAGCATGAAATCAATAATGCACCCTAAATGGCATGACAATAATGTATGACATGTGATCTCTAGAAAGTTCCTATATGATGCATGAGATGGTATACCCTCATCTCATCGGGTTGCAACAGAAATAAAACCATAATGATATAAATCATAACATCACAAAACAAGTGAATCACCCAATGGTGAAATCAAATCATCTATAACAATTGAAAAACCCAGAAAAATTGCAATATTCGAGGTAAATTGGATTTTCCCTATACACAGGTTAGCTACTCCCAGGAATATCTTATTACAAACTACCTATTCCTTTTTATCCCTGTATATAGGCTCCAAATATAAAAAAAAAGCAAAAAAAGAACCTCCTATGATACCACTTTGTAACATCCCAGTTCCAGGTGTCGCCCAAAGGTGCACCGAACCAAGTTGGTCACATAACCTCAAGAACATTTCCTCAAATGCCAGAGTTTTTCGACTAGCAGTGAGGGCCAAGGTAGTACATTGGGGAAAGTATTCCCTCATTGGTAGAGTATACATAGTGGAATAAAAAATAATAATAATAGCAGAAGCAGTAATACCATACAACAGAAGTAAACAAACAGAAGACTGGTAGTAATATAACAACTAGAGAATATATATTATGTATGTCACATGTATCTAGGAAAGAATCTAAACAAGTCACAATTGTGGAAATATGATACTGAAACCAAATTATAGAAAAATAGTAAAATCCAATAGCATCACAAGCCTCATCTTGGTCCCATGATCTCCAGCTTCAACAACAATCAAGTACCTGATTGAGAAGTGCACTTTCCATTATCTATACCTACAACCATATAATCTATTTGGATCCAAAATCATGACCAAAATATGGTGTGAGATGAATCCCAGTAGGCAACCACCAAAATATTTGTACCTAACTATCAGTGAATATATATAGCAGGCAATATACATAAATGAAGCAATAAACTAGGAAGTAATAAAAATTAAACAATCCTACAGCTTCCAATTACTTTCATTTACATTTAATAATTATTTAATCCACTGAATAGTGTAACCTTGATATATAGCCTAAGATATGTATTTACCTGTATGATCGTAACAACAAATGTCTTAGAAGACCATCTAAACAAACCTATAAGACCGAGTCCAAGATTGTGCTTTGGCTTGATAGGCTCGTCACAATCATTAAATTATTCACAATAAACCTTCGGGAAAGCTCTCATAGTATAACCCTTTGGTTTAACATAGCACTAATCATTTAAAAACAACCACTTGAGTAGCTCTCATGGTCAATACCCGTGGGTCCACATGGAATCTATAATTTATACACGACCTCTGGGTAGCTCTCACTGTCAATACCCCTTGGGTCAATATAGTATAAATAATCATAAACAACCTCCTCTGTATCTCTCACAGTAAATACCCCCGGGTTAAATTATACACAAAGTATCTCACTATCTTTTTTAAATAAACATGGAAAACCTTATAGTTTTCCTTGTCCAAGGCTCTCACAATCCATTGAAAAAATAGACCATGTTGATTTTTTTAAAAACGGGAAAGGGATATTTGGAATAGAATGGTTGTTTTTGTAAGTTCTATTAAATTAAATGGATTGTTTTTTAATCAAATGGTTCTTGATGAAGTGTGTTTTGTTTTTTGGAATATGAAAAGCATTTTTGACTTAGTGGTTGGTGTTCCTTTTGATGGTACATGATTTTTGGAATGATGTTGTTTTGTTTTAGTCTTTGGTGTTTTCATGGGTTCTAACTTGCATGGTTTTATTGATATCTAGAAGGATGGGCTATATGGAATGATTGTTGAGTTCCTGGGGTGGCACATAAATGTTCATGTGAGTGAGACTTGATGAAACACCATTGGTGAATGTGAAAATCCACCAAGTTAGTTTTTTTTCAAAAGTGTTTTTAGCTAAAAAATTGTGGTGTTTGTTTTGAACTGATAGTTATGTGGATGGTTTATCCTATGTATTAGAAGTGTTTTCTATTCAGTATGATTCCTTATTATCTATAATTCATACTATTGTTGCATCTAGAGATGGGATCTTTTTTGTGGCTTGGTTTTGGAGTAATGTTCCATGGGTTTCTAAAGATGTGTTGGATGTTGTGATGTGGCCACAAATAGTTTTATGTTTGCAAGATTTCCAATTGATAAACCTAAGGATTCTTTCTCATGTTTCATAAGATAGATCCTCCTCCTAAAATAATTCCCCATCCTGTCAGTTTAAATAGAGATCTATTTGGGATCGATTTAAAGTGCTTTTAGTTTATGATAATTATTGTGGACATAGCAGTTGTGTTCGTTTATGTTGATGCTTTTCACCGTATTCATTTTCCATTCTGCTCCTCATTCTGAGTGATATAGAATTTTGATATGTATATATGAGTTACTATTTATAATAAAGTTTTTTGTTGAGAAAGTGAGTTTTTTTTTGAGTGGTGTGATACTTAGCACCTGACTGTGGGGCAACAGATGCTTCATGATTTAGAGCTCCATCCATAGGCCTCAGAGTGAAGCTTTTCACACAGTCAGGAAATCTACAGAGGTGCGGGGCACTTGATAGGCTCCTGCCTCCACCATTATGGTATGGTAGTTTCTATTTCTATATTTTGGTTCATCATTACTATGAATTTCTATTTTTCACAACAAGTGTGGCAGACTCACCCCGCACACAGTGTCTATGGTTATGCCTTCATGGATGTGGGTTTCCAATAAATGTCCATGTGTGGACCGCCTGTAAAAATATAGTATAGTATTGGTGTTACCTATTTATAGGTGGAGTGTTTTGGGTATTTAATTGGTATATTTTTTGGTTTTAGTGGCCTAATTATTGGGTCCCCTTCCCTCCCCTCCCTGAGTGGTGGGGGTCTGGATCTGTGCAGGAAGTGTTGGCCCAGTTCTTATCCCATCCTTTCAAGAGTGGGTGGTTTAGATGTTCATGTTGTAACCCTCTTAACTTGGGTTGGTGGGTTGTTGTGGGAGTGTTTTTTAGGAATTTTTAAAGTGTGGTAATGTTGAGTTCTTGTTTTTTTCCATGGCTAGTTGGGTTCTAATGGTGGGGAGACCCACCACAAGTCTCGTTGATTTTTCCTCCTATGAACTTGTCTAGTGATAGTTGTTTATTAATGTTGGGGAGTCCATTCTGTACTACCCTAGATTCCTTGGTTTTCTTGAGTGATATTTAGTTTGAGTTATTGTTTTTTTCATTGGGAGAATGCCCAAAAATCGGGTTCTTGGCTTGGATGTAGAGGCGGTGGCTTGACCTTTTCGTTGATTTTCACAAAGTGGTTGTGTGTTGGTGTTTTGTTTGGGAAATATGATTAAGTTATGTTGATGGAAAATTATATTTCAATAGATTTATAGGTTGGATAATGTTGATAAGGAATCCTTGGTTGTTTATATTTCAGCTGGAAAGTGTTATGGCTTTCCAGGGGTGGAAAGCTTTAATGGTGGGGAGAATTGTCACACCCGGTTTTTCATGTCATTGTTTTGATTCGATTCATTTGAAATCCCTATACTTTTTTTGGGTTATTGGGTTAGATTAATTTTTATTTTTTAAGTTTCATATATGTCTAATCACCCTAATTTGGGTTCCCCATTGCTTGTTTAGGAGTTTTTGGAGAGAGGGTGGTTACTTCATGATTTGGGCCAACCGTGAGCCCATTTCCAATTTTAAAAAATGAATATGTTTCTTTTATAAATCCTTTGTTTTTAAATTTTTTTCACCCATTCCACTTTATAATCTTCCTCAACTGATATATTCAAACCACAATATAATTTTGGACCCCTTAATAATTAATGATCATGGTGAATTTAGGTTACTTATTTAAGTATTGGGCCAACCCATGGGCCCAATTCCATTTAAAAAATAATAATTTTTTTATTTTATATATTTTTCATTTTTTAATATTTTTCAGTGATTATACCTCCCAGTCGAAGAAAAAATACCTATCCTCACTCCCATTATCTATTTTACCACTTTGGAGCTCATTGGGATCACATATTTGGTCGAAAGTTCTATAGTTTCCTCAAATCGTCCAGAATTGAGAAGGTAAATTCTTTCATCCATAAATCATTCCATTCGTACTATTTTTACAAAAACTATTCATTCAATAGTTCATAAAGAACTTAAGAGAATCTACAAGATGTTTCAAGACATTACCTTCTCTCTATGGTTGTAGATCTAATGGAAGACGAAGAGTTTTCTAGGTGGAAAGGTGAGATTCCTTCTACTTTCTCCTTCCTCTTCCTCCTCCTTTCATTATTTCTTGGTTTTATATTTTCCCCTAGTAATGATATACCTAGGGTTATGTTATAAAATTATTTTTATGGGTTTTATGTTCATTTATGTCTAGTATTTTTTGTTTTAGGGTTTATAAACCCGCGACAGGTGATTTTAGGTGTGTGTTTCCATTACGCCAAGGATTTGAGGTAGGATATCCCATTAACATTCCTTTATCATTCAAGTTTCATAATTTTATTATTGTAATAAACTGATATATATGTATATTATTGTTTTTATTCCTTTGGATAATTTTCTTGGTGTGCAAAGTGGTTGTTTAACCCTTGTTTTGTGAAAGGTAGTGTTGTTTTGTCATGAAAGTGCTCAACAAGTGTTTGTTTAAATGTTCCATTATCTTTTGAAACTATTTAGTGAGGTTTATAATCTGGTTTATGGTATTTTGAACATTATACAGTATCTTGAATAAAATATGGAATTAAATTGGGGTTTTATTCCTTTTCACGTACTTAAAATAAGTTGTTTTGTTTAAAAAGGGCATGCCATGTGTTTGGTAAATTCCCAGGTTGGATTTTTATGTGAGATGTGTGATTTAAAAGTTATTTTTTTTTAGATTTATCAATAAATTATAATAATTATAAATGGTATTTTTGGGTCCTTATATGGATTTATAATTTTGATTAGGTTTTACAAAAAAATGGGTTTTGATTTACAACATGTTTTGGCCCGAGTTGTCGGAAAATGGCTCGTTTCACATCCATATGAAATGGGTTGTGTTTTGAATATGTAACCTGAGTGTTTCAAGGGATTTATGAATGTGGTTTGATATTGTAAATTTTGTTTATACACCTCCTTAATAAATGTGAAATGCATACACTGGTCGAATGTTAGTTTTGAGAAAGGCTTAAAGGCCTATATTGCATTTTTTTTGTAAAAATGGTTTCCATGTGTATTTCATGTTCTATCTTTGGGGACATTTTATGGTCCATGATATTGATTTATTAATTGGTTTTTTGGATTCCAAATCTGGATTATTATGTTATTTATGGGTTTCTGGTCTTAAAATAGTGTTTTTGATTGATTTTTAGGTGAAAATCCTCAATACACTCCTTGAAATTATTTTACGAAAATTTGTAGTGGTTTATTGATTCGTAAAAGAAATGTGAAGAAATTTTATGGGATGTTTTTGTTTTTATGGTTTGGGAATATAATTTGGATTTTAAATGTGTATTTTATAATATGTGTAACTTTATTGAGCATTAAAGGTAATCCTGGGTATCTAGGTGGGCGTACGTGTACTAGTATGCTAGTGATTCTGTGGGGGTTTGGCCCCTGTTTCACGTAGAATGTTGACAATGACAACACTAACTAAACTATGATGATTATGATGTTGGGGGACCACGATTTTATGGGTATTCTCCCTAATATTGTCTTGTGTACACGAGAATAGATATTTATTTTGGTTACTTTCACCGAGATACAAGGTACCGAGGGCTCACAATTAACTGGTGCATAGGGGTGTTCCCGTGAGTTGTGCTCATTGGATATTTTGTACTCACCGTCGGCATACAGTGTGTTTGGTTGGTAAATTAAGTAGTGTGTGTTATTTATTTAAAATTTAACATTCTTTAAATCATCTATCTTGAAAACTATTTTCATTTTGAAGTTTCACCTCTTTGAAAAATTGTTACTTGCATTTTTTTTATTAAACATGCATGTTTTTGTCTGATAACTATTATAGCATGGAACCTCATTTAATAAACATAATTATTTATATCTTGTATTTAAAACTATAAATTGATGCTTCTTTTATTTTAAAGGAAGTGCATTGGGAATAGAATATCAGGCTAACCTACTGAGTTTTAATACTCATGCCTATAGTCTTCTTCTGTTTTTAGCCCTTGTGCAGGTTTCAGCTCGAGTTTGATCGCCTCGAGCGACGTGTGATCATTTTGTTGGAGAGTGACCAGAGGTTTCACATGGATTTAGTTGGTTATAATATTTTGTCAGTTGAGTTGTTGGTTTAGTTATACTTTCATTTTCTTGTACAAATATTTTTTAATTCAATTTTTATATAATTGTATTTTGGGCTGTCCATTTATTTCCACAGTTTGTTTGATTGTTTATATATGGGAAAAATACTTTCCTTGTGTACTCTATTTATGCCCTTTTTTCTTGTATCCATCCCAGGAGGATCAGGAACGCCTCTCGGGACTTGTCACGGGCTGGACTGGGTGACCGGTTCAGGGTTTACTCAGGATGGTTCATGACAAAATGGTATTAGAGGAGGCCGGATCTTAGCATACCATTCTTTTAGAGCACCATTGTTATTTGGGGATGTCAAGGTATATCGAGTAGGATTGTTGGGACTTGATGGGTAAGTGCGGGAAGAGCGTTGCGAACTCTTTCTTGTTCTGATCCTCGGGTTTCCATGTGAAGTCTGGTTTTATTAGTGTCCTTTGTTCTTGCTAATTGTTTGGTGTTGGGATATGACAAGGGGAGTCTGACTAATGGAATCTGTGAGCTCACAGAGCCTAGAAATCCATGTGGAGCTGGGGAATGGTCCTAATAAGTCTCTCCATGTTGTTGTTGTGTTTGAAATATAGTCTCCAACCATATGGTCAAGTACCCACCGACACTAGTTCCCTTTTGTGGGTTTCTTGGACCTTTCAGGAATTCTGAATTTTTTGTTTTGAAAATCCTTGTGTGAGAATTATGGAAATGGATTTTAAAGGAATGATTGGATTTGGAAAATTAGAAAAGGGTTTTCAAAAATTAAATATAAGAATGGTTTTGGGAAGGTTGTGTTTTCTTAAACAAATTTTGGGGAGGAAGTGGAAATGATTTAACGGGATTGAATTTTCCCTAATCTAAACTTGTGGTTTGTTGAAATAAAATGTTTTTAAAGTGTGAATCATTTTAAATTAATTCTGAAACTTTGTATTAAATGTGGTGTTTTGGGCTATTGAAAAGTGTTTGAATTTTATGAATAGGTTTTGGAAATTCGGTTTTGTGCGGCTGGTGTTTTTTTGGAAAAGGGTTTTGGCCTTTGTGGTTGTCAGATTATGAAAAGAGACCTTGCTGATTTTTTTTAAAAAATGGGAAAGGTCTATTTGGAATAGAATGGTTGATTTTGTAAGTTCTATTAAATGAAATGGATATTTTTAATCAAATGATTCTTGATGAAGTGTGGTTTATTTTGTGGAATATGAAAATCATTTTTGACTTGGTGTTTGGTGTTCCTTTTGATGGTACATGATTTTTGGAATGATGTTGTTTTGTTTTAGCCTTTGGTGTTTTAATGGGTTCTCACATGCTTGGTTTTATTCAAATCTGGAAGGATGAGCTATATGGCATGGTTTTTGAGTGCCTAGAGTGGCAGATAAATGTTCATGTGAGTGAGACTTGATGAAACACCATTAGTGAATGTGAAAATCCACCAAGTTAGTTTTTTTTTTCAAAAGTGTTTTTAGCTGAAAAATTGTGGTGTTTGTTTTGAACTGACGGTTATGTGGATGGTTTATCCTATGTCTTAGAAGTGTTGTATATTTAGTATGATTCATTATTATCTATAATTCATACTCTTATTGCATCTAGATAAGGGATCTTGTTGGTGGATCGGTTTTGGAGTAATGTTCAGTGGGTTTCTAAAGATATGTTGGATGTTGTGATGTGGAAACAGATAGTTCTATGTTTTCAATATTTCCAATTGATAAAACTAAGGATTCTTTATCATGTTTCAAAAGCTATATCCTCCTCCTAAAATAATTCCTCATCCTATCAGTTTAAATAGAGATCTGTTTGGGATCAATTTAAAGTGCTTCCAGTTCATGATAATTCTTGTGGACATAGCAGTTGTGTTCGTTGATGTTGATGCTTTTCTCCATATTCGTTGTCCATTATTCTCCTCATTCCAAGTTAGATAGAATTTTTTATATGTATCTATGAGTTTCTATTTATAAGAAAGTGTTTTGTTTAGAAAGTGATTTTTTTGAGTGGTGTGATACTTAGCACCTGACTGTGGGGCAGCAGATGCTTTATGATTTAGGGCTCTGGCCATAGGCCTCAGAGTGATGTTTTTCACGCAGTCAGGAAATCTACAGAGGTGTGAGGCACTTGACCAGGCTCCTGACTCCACCATTGTGGTAAGGTAGATTCTATATCTATATTGTGGTTTCTCATTGCTGTGAATTTCCATTTTTCACAACATGTGTGGTGGACTTACCCCTCACACAGTGTCTATAGTTATGCCTTCATGGATGTGGGTTTCCGATCAATGTCCATGTGTGGACGGCCTGTGAAAATTTAGTAAAGTCTTGGTGTTACCTATTTATAGGTGGAGTGTGTTGGGTAGTTCCTTTGTTTCTTTTTTGGTTTTAGTGTCCTAATTCTTGGGTCTCATTCCCTCCCCTCCCTGAGTGGTGGGGGTCTGGATCTGTGTAGAAAGTGTTGGCCCAGTTCTTGTCCCCTGCGTTCGGGAGTGGGTGGTTTAGTTGTTCATGTTTTAACCCTCTTAGATTGGGTTGGTGGGTTGTTGTGGGAGTGTTTTTTTGGACTTTTTAAAGTGCGTTAATGTTGAGTTCTTGTTTTTTTCTGTTGCTAGTTGGGTTCTAATGGTGGGGAGACCCACCATAGGTCTCGTTGATTTTTCCTCCTATGAACTTGTCTAGTGCTAGTTGTTTATTAATATTGGGGAGTCCATTATATACTCCCCTAGAATCCTTGTTTTTCTTGAGTTCTCTTTAGTTTGAGTGATTGTTTGTTTCATTGGGATAAGTCCCAACAATTGGGTTCTTGGCTTGGATGTGGAAGTGGTGGCTTGACCTTTCCGTTGATTGTCACAAAGTGGTTGTGAGTTGGGGTTTTGTTTGGGAAATAGGATTAAGTTATGTTGATGTAAAATGATATTTCACTATATTGATACGCTGTATCATGTTAATAAGTAATCCTTATTTGTTATATTACAGCTGGAAAGTGTTATGGCTTTCCAGGGGAGGAAAGCTTTAATGGTGGGGAGAATTGTCACACCCAGTTTTTCATGTCATTGTTTTGATCCGGTTCATTTGAAATCCCGATACTTTTTTGGGGTATTGTGTGAGATTAATTTTGAGTTTTTAAGTTTTATATATGTCTAATCACCCTAATTTGTGTTCCCCCATTTCTTTTTTAGGTGTTTTTGTAGCGAGGGTGGTTACTTCATGATTTGGGCCAACCGTGAGCCCATTTCCAATTTTAAAAACCGAATATGTTTATTTTATAAATACTTTGTTTTTAAACATTTTTCACACATTATACTTAATACTCTTCCTACACTAATATATTCAAACCACCATATAATTTTATACCCCTTAATATTTAACGATCATGGTGAATTTAGGTTACTTATTTAGGTATTGGGCCAGCCCATGGGCCCAATTCCAGTTAAAAAACAATAATTTGTTTCTTTTATATAATTTTCATTTTTTAATATTTTTTGGTTATTACACCTCCCACTCAAAACAAAAATAACTATACTCACTCCCATTATCAATTTTAACACTTTGGAGCTCATTGGGATCACATATTTGGTCAAAAGTTCTCTGGTTTTCTCAAATCGTCCAGAATTGAGAAGGTAAATACTTTCATCCATAAATCATTCCATTAGTACTATTTTTCCAACAAATATTCATTCACTGGTTCTTAATGACATTAGGAGACTCTCCAAGAAGTTTCAAGCCATTACATTCTCTCTAGGGTTGCAGATCTAATGGAATACAATGAATTTTCTAGGTGGAAAGGTGAGATTCCTTCTCCTTTATCCTTCCTCTTCCTCCTCATTTCATTATTTCTTGGTTTTATATTGTTACCTAGTAATTATGGACCTAGTTTTATGTTATAACATTATTTTTTATGGGATTTATGCTCGTTTAGGTCTGTTCTTTTTAGTTTTAGGGTTTATAAACCCGCGGCGGGTGATTTCGGATGCGCGTTTCCATTACGCCAGGGATTTGAGGTAGGATATCCCATGCACATTTCTTTATAATTAAAGTTTCATCATTTTAATATTATAATCAAATGATATATATGTTTATTATTGTTTTTAAGACTTTGTATAATTTTATTGGTGTGTAAAGTGGTTGGTTAATCCTTGTTTTGTGAAAGGTAGTGTTGTTTTGTCATGAAAGTGCTCAACAAGTGTTTGTTTAAATGTTCCATTATCTTTTGTAACAGTTTTATGAGTTTTATAATCTGTTTTATGGTATTTTTAACATGTTATAGTATATTTAATAAAATATGTAATTAAATTGGTGTTTTATTCATTTTCATGTACTTAAAATAAATTGTTTTGTTTAAAAAGGGCATGTCATGTGTTTGGTAAATTGCCCGATTGGATTTTTTGTGTAATGTGTGATTTAAAAGTTATTAGTTTGGATTTATAAATGAATTATAAAAATGATAAATGTTATTTTTGGGTCCTTATATGACTTTCTAATTTGGATTTGTTTTTACAAATAAATGGGTTTTGATTTACAACATGTTTTGGCCCGAGTTGTTGGAAAATGGCCTGTTTCACATCCTTATGAAAAGGGTTGTGTTTTGAATATGTAACCTGAGTGTTTTAAGGGATTTATGAATTTGGTTTTATACTGTAAATTGTGTTTATACACCTCCTTAATAAATGTTAAATGCATACCCTGGTCAAATGTTAGTTTTGAGAAAGGCTTAAACACCTATTTTACATTTTTTTTTGTAAAAATGGTTTCCATGTGTATTTCATGTTCTATCTTTGGGGCCATTTTATGATCCATGAAATTGATTTATTAATTGGTTTTGGGGATTAAAAATATTGTCTGTTATGTTATTTATGTGTTTCTGGTCTTAAAAGAGTGTTTTTGAATGAGTTTTAGGTGAAAAGCCTCAATACACTCCTTGAAATTTTTTATGAAAATTTCTAGTGGTTTATTGATTTGTGAAATAAATTTGAATAAAGTTTATGGTATGTTTGTGTTTTTATGGTTTGGAAATAGAATTTGGATGTGAAATTTGTATTTTATAATATGTTTAACTTGATTTAGCACTAAAGGGAATCCCGGGTATCTAGGTGGGCAGACATGTACTAGTATGCTAGTGATTCTGTGGGGTTTGGCCCCTGTTTCACGTAGCAAGTTTGAAGATGACAACACTAACTAAACTATGATGATGATGATGTTGGGGGACCACTAGGTTATTAGTATGCTCCCTACTAGTGGATCGTGTGCACAATAATGGATATTTATTATGGTTACTTTCACCGAGATACGAGGTACCTAGGGCTTACAACTAACTAGTGCCTAGGGGTGTTCCCATGAGTTGTGCTCATTGGCTATTTTGTACTCATCATTGGCATACAGTGTGTTTTTTTGGTAAATTAGGTAGTTTGTGTTATTTATTTAAAATTGAACATTCTTTAAAGCATCTATTTTGAAAAATATTTTCATTTTGAAGTTTCACCTCTTTGAAAAACTGTTACTTGCATTTTTGTTTATTAAACATGCATGTTTTTGTCTGATAAATATTATAGAATGGAACCTCATTTGAAAAACATACTTTTATATATTGTATTTAAAACTATAAATTGATGTTTATTTTATTTTAAAGGAAGTTAATTGGGAGTAGAATATCGTGTTAACCTACTGAGTTTTAATACTCACACCTATAATCTTCTTCTGTTTTTAGCCCTTGTGCAGGTTTCATCTTGAGTTTGATCACCTTGGGTGACGTGTGATAATTGTGTTGGAAAGTGACCAGAGGTGTCACATGGAGTTAGTTGGTTATCATATTTTTTCAGTTGAGTTGTTGGTTATGTTCTACTTTTAGTTTCTTGTACAAATATTGTTTAGTTCAATTTTTATATAATTGTATTTTGGGTTGTCCATTTATTTCTGTTGTTTGTTTGATTGTTTATATATGGGCAAAATCATTTCATTGTGTACTCTATTGATTCCCTTTCTGCTTTTTACCATCTCAGGAGTATCGGGAATGCCTCTCGGGACTTGTCACAGGCTGGCCTGGGTGACCGGTTTAGGGTCGACTCGGGCTGGTTCGTGACAACATCTATCACAACATCATGCATATTTAGCACAACATCTATCATAAAAACATGAAATCAGTAATGCACCCTAAATGGCATGGAAAGAATTTATGACATGTGATCTCTATAAAGTGCCTATATGATGAATGAGATGGTATATCCTCATCTCATCGAGTTGTAACAGAAATAGAACCATAATGATATAAATTATAACATCAAAAAACAAGTGAATCACCCAATGGTGAAATCAAATCATCTATAACAATTGAAAAAACCATAAAAATTGCAATATTCAAGGTAAATTGGATTTTCCCTATACATGGGTTAGCTACACCCAGGCATAACTTATTACCAACTACCTATTACTTCTTATCCCTATCTATAGGCTCCAAATAGAAAAACAAAGAAGAAAAAGAACCTCCTATGATACCACTTTGTAACATCCCGGTTCCAGGTGTCGCCCAAAGGTGCACCGAACCAAGTTGGTCACAAAACCTCAAGCACATTTCCTCAAATTCCCGAGGCTGTCGACTAGCAGTGAGGGCCAAGGTAAGACATTGGGGAAGCTATGCCCTCATTGGTAGAGAATACACATCGGAATAAAAAATAATAACAATAACAGAAGCAATAATATCATACAACAGAAGTAAACAATCAGAAGACTGGTAATAATATAACAACTGAAGAATATATATTATGCATGTCACATGAATCTAGGAAAGTATCCAAACAAGTAACAATTATAGAAATACGATACTGAAACCAAATTACAGAAAAATAGTAAACTCCAACAACATCACAAGCCTCATCTTGGTCCCATGCTCTCCATCTCCAACAAAAATCAAGTACCTGATGAAGAAGGGAACTTTCCATTATATATACCTACAACCATATAATCTATTTTGGTCTAAAAGAATGACCAAAACAGGTTGTGAGATGAATCCTAGTAGGCAACAACCAAAATATTTGTGTCTAACTGTCAGTGAATATATATAGGAGGCAATATACATAAATGAAGCAATAAACTAGGAAGTACTCAAAATTAAACAATCCTACAGTTTCCAATTACATTCATTTACATTTAATAATTATTCAATCCACTAAATAATGTAACCTTGAGATCTAGCCTAAGATATGTATTTACCTGTATGATAGTAACAACAAACGTCTCAGAAGACCATCTAAACAAACCTGTAAGACCGAGTCCAAGCTTGTGCTTTGGCTTGATAGGCTCGTCACAATCATTCAATTATTCCCAACAAACCTTTGGGAAATCTCTAATAGTATAACCCCTTGGTTTAACATAGCACTAATCATTTAAAAACGTCCACTTGAGTAGCTATCATGGTCAATACCCTTGGGTCTACGTGGAATCTATAATTTATACATGACCACTAGGTAGATCTCACGGTCAATACCCCTTGGGTCAATATAGTATAAATAAACATAAACAACCTCATGTGTATCTCTCATGGTCAATACCCCTGGGTCAAATTATACACAAAGGATCTCAATGTCCTGTGTCAATAAACATGGAAACCCTCATAGTTTTCCTTGTCCAAGGCTCTCACGGTCCATTGAAAAAATAGCACGCATAGCATAACAAGGTAGCACATGTAATCTATAACTATTACATGACTAAAATTTACAAGAATATATCATAAAATTTATATAATCAATCAAAATCCATCCTAAACAATCAAAGGCATGAAAACAAGGTACGCCTCATAGGAAACCTTGGCCAAACAACCATAAACAACCAATAAAGGGAACACACCCATGGGGTGTCCCATAACAAGGGTATACAATCTTATGCATAGGCACCAACCCTTAATCAAATAATCAAACCATAATAGGTATTAAACAGGGTCAAAATCTAAAACACTCAATACCCTAAACATGGGTATTTGGAACTTTAAGAATATATAATCCAAAGACAGTCAAAGAAAGGCACAAACCACCTACCTTGATGTGGTATGATGAATACTCTTGAACGTTGGCCCTTCAATTGGCCTATAATGGCGTATATCTACAAAAAGGTTAAAAAATCATCCTTGAAATGCCCATGAGAGAGGAGGAATTAAGAAGAAAGGACCTAGGGAAAGGGAGAACTCACCGGTGGTAATCCAACGCACCTAACAACGTCTCAATCGGAGCTCGAATGGATAAATGGGAGGAGCTTGAAGTTATTCGGCCATTCATCACTCTCCTGTACAAAAAACGGGGAGAAGAAGGGAGTTCTGGAGATAAGATGTGATCCTGCTCTGATTCATCAATTAAAAAAGAAAAGTACATGACATGTTCATTTAATGTACACGTTGTGTACTAGCCTTAACTGAACCCCACTTTAGTCGGTCTGTCAGGTCACCTACATGACCATATACTCGGTTGTTACCTGACCAGTATATGGATACACGTCGTAACCAAGTACACAGTGTGTATTTAGAAAATTTCCCATTTCATCCTTTTTACTCAAAAACAAATCAAAATAAATATCCATACCTGAAATAAAGATCCAGGTTCTTACACCACAATTCCATATCTTACCCATATTTTATGATTTCATGGATTATGTTCTTGATTCACTTATGATTCATGAGTTATTATCTCCTAATATTTATTTCATGATTCATATTTATGATCTTTGATATGAAGGGTATGATATTCTAATGTTATGATCACTTTCTAAAAACCTTATGCTTGTGTTTATTCTTATATATCTCTCTTGTTTACCTTTATTGAGCATCTAATATCACCCATTTTTATGTTTACTTCCCCAGGTTATAAAGATATATTTTATATATTATAGGTCTAAGAAGGGTTATATTATTAGAGAACCTATTGGGAGATAATGTAGCTCACTCATGTACCAGAATTTATGTTTCCACATTTACAAATGCACTAAACTAATATGGTCTTTGGGCGCCTATTTATGTAATGTTTTAAGTATACAAAAAAAGAGATGTAATGTCTATTCACATTAAGACTGGGTCATTATAGTTAGTATCAGAGCAAAGTATTATTCAACATTTGGAAACTAGGTTGAAAAAACTTTAGTGAGATTTCTAGGGATATTTCTAAAGATATGTCTAGTGGTGTCTCTAAGGATAAGTCTAAGGATGATTTAATGTTTTGGAAAATGTCCTGGAATTTTGGTAAAAGATAGAGTGAGTGATTTCCTATAATTAAATCCTTATCTGGATACTACAAGTTGACATGGTTCTAGAATAGATGTACCTAGCAGTAACAACTCCAACAAGGTGCATCGAGCCTGACTCGAGCGTAACCTGGTACACTACAACGAGCCTTATTACACACGTGGTTTGACACACATGGGGGATATGATTTGGGAATTTACAAAATCTTCACAAACTATCAAGAAGGATTTAAGTGGAAGTTTTCTATGAATAGACTCAAGTAAACCTAAGGTTCTATATATTAAAGAAGGTGTCCTAATCTAGACATCCTATAAGTAATTTTTCATGATTATGTGGGTTTTCACCATGATAAGTGTTGCTAACATTGTGATTTCTAGTTTTATTTAATGGAATTAACTATAAGGAATTGGCTTAACCTTGATGATAAAGTGTTGTCATGTGTTCTCTCAAAAATATTTATACTAAGTGCAGCACAATGACTGACCTAGACCGATCTCTTGAGGAGATTTTGTAGTCAATCACTCACTATTTCTAATTCAATTTATATATATATTTATATGAAATAAAATAACTAGAAATGATATTTTGGAATTGAAAATGAAAAACTAAAATTAAACATATAAATGCAATGAAAATAGAATGAATGCAAATATAATGATGTTAAGATAGAAAGGAGACATTCCCGAGAGCATCACCCTGAGTGAACCTTTATCGTCTCATTATTAGTTTCTAATTTACTTAATGAACACACTCCATCGTATGTGTGAAAATCCTCCTCTGCATATGGTTGTGAATATATTTTATTCTCAATGATCACTGAGAGACCACACATCCACCTCCTTGATCGAGGGAAAATATTGTAGAAGTGAAAGCTAAACCTCAGGTGGCAAGTGGAGACACAAAGGAGCCTTGCCCACTAAGATCCCCCTCAGGTATAACTCTAATAAAATAAGAAAAATTAAGAATTAATGTTCAAATAATTGGGTTCATCACTGGATTAATCCCCCAGGAACTTCCTCGGGTTAGCTACTCATGATCACAAGCATAAGAGTTCATAGTGGAAAGAAAACTAGGGAAGAAAACAAAAGAGATAATGAAATAGAGATAAAGAAGAACAGTTGAATTAAAATATGAAATTCAATTATAGAATGAAAATAAAATACAATACAATACTAAACTACAGAATATGTCTAAAAAAGGCTATTCCTAAGTTTCCAACCCTTAGAAATGAAAAGGAAACACTCTTTTATAGGGATAGGGGGTGACATTTTGGCTCCAAAAATATTTCTCCGAAAGTAGTCACGTGAATGGCCTCCTTAATGACATAATTTTGAAATTTTTTCTTCTTTAATGTTGTTCTATTACTTCTCCCTCTTCCCTCCACAAAATTTAATCCTTATTGGTCCACGTATTAAGGAGTTATGCCCATTTTAGTGAGGCAAATTTAATCTGTCCAGGTGACTCTTCGTATTCCACAACTCCAACTTTCCATGCCATTAAGACCTTGAATAAAGCAGATTAAGATGTGGCCTCATAAATTAAATATATCAATTAATTTATTTTACAGATTACTATTGAATTTAATCTCCATTAGATCGATACAATTCTATATACAAGCTCCCCTTTAAAACATTCCAGATATGTGCACAGTTTTCGAGGCCTGGCTTGTGAGCTGAATTTGTGCTTCCAAATGATTGATTGAGCTTTGGGTATAGAAGGATAAAAGTAATCTCATATAAAATAGAAACCTAAAAAAGAATAATTTTTCAATTTTAATCATTTTAGAATAATTTATGTCTAAAACATTAAAATAAATTAAAACTTTTTAAATCCAAAATAAGACATTTTCCAATTTAGCTAAAAAATACTCCTAAAACATAAAATGTGACAATTCCTCTTTAAATAAAACATTGGTGGGATTAAAAACATTTAAATCCAGAATAAAATAATTGAAAATATTTTCTCTATCAATTCACCCACACTTAAACACTTCACTAATGGACAATTATCTTATACCAAGGTCAAAACAAAATTCTCAAAGCATAAATGACAACACAACTCAATTATCACATCAAAGAAAATATCACGCCTCATACCGGGATAAAAATTTCAGAACTCATAAAAAATAATATGAATCTATTCAATCTCATGTTAATCCTCACATGCATGTCATACCTACCTCCCTGGAAAAATATTTCTCTCTTCACTCAAGGATTTTCAATGTGGAGTTTTTCTCATTCCTAAGAACATGTGTGATTTATATAGGCTTGCTATCCTCCTAATATATTCACTTCACAGAGTAAAAAATGTGTCAATCATGAGGTCTTTTTCATGGGTTGTTCTGAGGCTGAGGGTTGGCAGGTTTAAAATGTAAAAACATCCGAGGCAGAATGAGGAGGGTTAAACTCTAAAGTGAAGTAAATGCATGAAAATAGTTTTGCTCAAGAATGGTTTTCTCCTCAATCAACTCAAAAATTAATAACCTCAAAACACCTCTTATTCTGGTAATTTCACACATATAATTTCATAATCAATTATTTTCATCCCTCTTTTCCCAAAATGTAGCATTGTTTCATCTTGAATTCAGATCTAGATTTCTCTTCAGAATCATGTTTTGGAGGAAAATAGAGGTAGATTTTGATCTTCAAAATTTGGTGAAAACCCAACCCATATTTGTAATGATATTTTGGTCCTCCCACATATCTTCCCATAATGACATTTCTTCCACCCAAGTAGTAATAAATATGGAAAAAATTTTAATTCAACTCCAAAAGATTATTCAGGAAAGCAAAACACATCCCCTCTTCTCCCTCCCCCACGCTTAAGTTCAACAATAATCATGCATTTAACTTCTAGAGATGGTTGGAAAGGGATAAATGACTTGTAATGTGGCTTCCTAACAAGGTATTTCATGTATAATAGGGGCTTAATGAAGGTCGGATGAAAAGGTAGGCCAAAAAAAGAGTTGAATTCAAAAGGGGCTTTCAAAGTGATGCCTCAATCATACTTGACACATTTCATGAACTATAACAGCTTTGAAAAAGAGAAAAATATAAATTTATGGATCACACAACATTTCTCAAGACTCTTAAGAAAAATATAAATATAATAATATTTCAAAAATGTTTAGAGACCTCTCGGGTTGGGTATGATTTTCGATTTGGAAAACACTGGTGCACATGAGTTTCACAGTCAATCAAACTTCATCAAATGAAAAGATTGGAAATCAAGAAAAAAATCCATTTAGAAATCATTTAATTCCCAAAATACTCAAATAAAGCAATGTTTCAAAAATACCAAGATGTTTTGAATTTTCCAAATCATTAAATTCAGCTTAATAATCCTAAAAACACACCAAAAATGAAAAATGAAAACAAGAAAATTTCAAAAAACAACAAGAAAAATAATATAAAAGCACACAAAAAATTCCTTAAAAAAAGTTCAAATCCCTCCCCCAGACTTAATCCATTTACTACCCCATTTTTAGCTCAAATTATAATAAGAAACATTTTCACATATAATTTATATTGGGTAGTAAATAAAATAAAGTAAATTAAACACACAACCTGATTTATTTTTCAGTGGAAGCCTTGAGTTAATCTACTAGATGCTACCACTTTAAAACTACAAGAAAGAAATTAAAAGACATAATAAAAATAAATAAAAAGAAATAGGAAGGGGATAGAAAAAAAATAATGCTTGGTTTGACCCCCCAAGAGGGTGCTAGGATTTTACTGCCCCTAGTCAGGCAGTTGCAGTGAATTATCCCCAATCAGATGGTGGATGTAGTTTCTTTGAGATAAACCACCACATGTGAATTTTCCCAGTGTCCATCAGTAAACACCAAGAATAGAGAACCCCAAAGGAAAAAATAAATTTCCCAACCCCAAGAAATCATATAGGTATAATTTGAGTTCAGAAGTGGGAGGGAAAATAAAATAGGGGTGCTCCCTGTGAACTTCTATGGTGTCCCCCTCCAAATGGTATGAAAGTTATTGTTGAGGAGGTAGTCGCACCACCACCAGCTTCTCTGACTCTTCTTCCTCGATCACCACCACTTGGGTGGTCACATCATTAAAATACAAGGCCTGCTCCATTTGTGCTGTATCAGAAATTTTAGGAAAGGAGAACTCAGAAAACAATTCAGTTTGAATAAGATTATAACATGATAAATCAATCAAGAAATCTTCCCTTTCAAGTAAGGTAGATTGGAAATTGATCTCTTCTAGCAAAACCATTGACAACTCCATATCAAAAGGTGAATTTTATTCATCATCTTCCAAAGCAAGAGAGAGGTCAAAAGTTTTTTATTGTTCAATATCAATTATGGGAAGATCAAGTTTCATGTTATCTTCAACAAAGTGATTCCAGGATTCTTCCAAAAATTGTTGATCTCCCATAAGTGAATCAGCTGAAATGTGTACATCAGGGACCTCCTCGAGAAATTTTTGAGTACAGAATGATATGATTAATTCTTTTACAAGATCCTTCTCACCCTCCTTAGGTTCTTTAACATAGAATATAATTGGTGAAATCTCTTTCACCACTCATTCTGGTTCAGGTTCTGTTTCAGGATCAGGTTCAGGTTGCTTTTGACATGCATGTACATATTCAGTAATCAACTCTATTTGGCTCTCCAATTTTTCCACTAAATTACTAATCCTTTGATACTTATAATCAAAATCATTTAAAACTTATCTTGGCACCTGAGATTCATCCGTCCATTCATAAAAATTTGAATTAAAAGACATCATGAACAAATATTTTTTTTAGTGTTTTTGAAATTTATGATTTTTTGTGTTTTTTTAAATGAAATGAAGAAAATTAATTTAAAATATATGAATAAAAATAGTGATTTAAGACCACATGGCTCCCTAAAAATGGCACCAATTTTATTAAGTGTTGTCGTGTGCGCTCTCAAAAATATTTATACTAAGTGCAGCACAGTGGCTGACCTAAGTCGATCTCTTGAGGAGTTTTTTCAGTCAATCACTCACTATTTCTAATTCAATATATATATATATATATATATGAAATAAAATAACCAGAAATGATATTTTGGAATTGAAAATTCAAAACTAAAATTAAACATGAAAATGCAATGCAAACAGAATGAATACAAATAGAATGATATTAAGATAGAAAGGAGACATTCCCGAGAGCATCACCTCGAGTGAACCTTCATCGTCTCATTATTAGTTTCTAATTTAATTAATGAACACAATACATCATATGTGTGATAATCCTCCTCTGCATATGGTTGTGAATATATGGTACTCTCAACGATCGCTGAGACACCACACATCCACCTCCTCGATTGAGGGAAAATATTGGATAAGTGAAAGCTAAACCTCGGGTGGCAAGTGGAGACACAAATACGCCTTTCCCACTAAGATCCACCTCAGGTATATCTCTAAGAAAATAAGAAACATTAAGAATTAATGTTCAAATACTTGGGTTCATCACTGGATTACTCCCTTGGGATCTTTATCGGGTTAGCTACTCATGATCATGAGCATAAGAGTTCACAGTGGAAAGAAAACTAGGGAAGAAAACAAAAGAGAGAATGAAATGGAGAGAAAGAATAACACTTGAATTAAAATATGAAATGCAATTACAGAATGAAAATACAATACAATACAATACTAAACTATAGAAAATGTCCAATAAATGCTATTCCTAAGTTTCCAACCCTTTGAAATGATAAGAAAACACTCTTTTATAGGGAGAGGGGATGACATTTTGGATCCAAAAATATTCCTCTGAAAGTAGTCTCATTAATAGCATCCTTAATGATAGAATTTAGAAATTTGTTATTCTTTAAATTTGTTCCATTACTTATGATTCGTCCCTCCACAATTGTTACACCTTATTTTTCCAAGTATGAAGGAGTTATTCCTGATTTAGTGAGGAACATTTAATCTGTCCAGGTGACTCTTCGTATTCCACAAATTCAATTTACCATGCCATTAAGACCTTGAATCAAGCGGATTAAGATATGACATCTGGAATTAAATATTTCCATTAATTACTTTTACATATCCTTGTTGAATTTCAGCTCTATTGGACCGATACAATTCTATATACAAGCTCCCCTTTAAAACATTCCAGATCTGTGCATAGTTTTCAAGGCCTGGCTTGTGAGCTGGATTTTAGCTTCCAAATGATTGATTTAGCTTTGGGTCCAGAAGTAGAAAATTAATCCCATATAACATAGAAACCTAAAAAATAATAATTTCTCAATTTTGATAAGTTTAGAAAAAGTTATGGCCAAAACATTAAAATAAATTAAAAAATTTTAAATCCAAAATAATCTGTTTTTTTAATTAAGCTAAAAAATACTCCTAAAACATAAAATGTGAAAATTTCCATTTAAATAACACATTGGTGAGATTAAAAAATTGAAATTAAGAATAAAATAATTGAAAATATTTTCTCTATCACTTGAATGTGATGAGCAATTTGACGATGGGCAGTGAAATGGGATAATCGCCAGAGAGAAAGATATTGTGATTATGTCGAATCATCTATCATGATATATGATTAATAATGTTATCTTTGGTGATATTACTAACACATAGAATAATTGGAATATGTAATTTTATAAATTTTCACATGGTAAGGAACATAGAAGAAATAAGATTCGGATTCTTGCACCTCAAGAAGAAGGGAAGAAGAACCTTGATAAATACCTCAAATAGAGGGGAATATGTTATCTATGTGGGAAAAAGAATCATATAGTGATGAGTTATCATGGATTTCAATGTCTTATATATGTATAACATGAGAATTACCTAAATAAATTCCCTGACATAATAATTTTATTCTAAACCAAGAAAGAACCTATTCCATGCCAATAATTAAAGTCGAATGATTAAAGTATTTATGTATTTCGATTCTAAAATTATGAATGGTGAATTATATAAGGATTGTTTAGTTTATATTTTTCACTAAGGATATACTAGAATATATTGAATGGTTTCGATGGAATAGAAAATTTATTTAATAGAAAGGTGATATTTTGAAATAAGGTAAGGTAACCCTTAATGCATTAAATATGTTGATACAATTTTTTGGATTAGATAAAGAGATGATTAATTTGGATTGGATCATATTTATGACTCATAAATGATAAAGGATTTGTTGAAAAATTGGTATATGTTATCATGGATAAAGTTTACAACTTATTGGATTTACAGAATATATCTGGTAATATTCAGAATAAGGAAGCATTCATGTTTTAAAAAAGTATTTATGGTCATTCAAGTTATTACCATGTTTCAAGGGAATATATGATGAGGGTATTAACATGTTTGGAATGTGATAACCAAGAGATAATTTGTGATACATTAGGGATCAATGTTAAGATTATTTTGTGAAATTATTTATTAAGTTTTGGATTTTAATCTTTTGGAAGGGTTATAAGGTTAACTATTTATGGAAAGTTTAAGTTAAACTTTGGATTATGTTTATGTGATTAACGTATTATCTCACCCCATGAGGTTTTATGCATATTGGATAACTTGTTCTAAAAACTTTGTGTTGATGGTAACTGATGATAGATGAGATGACCTATCATGGATCTCATGATCTATTAGTGCTTCAGGAATGAAAAATTCTCCTTTATTTTTGGAGAAAGTGGTGATGTGAAAATTGATCAAGGTACAATAAAGGGTGGTATTGTACTAAATCAAGTAAGTATATCTTCTTATGAAAATTCTTCAACTCTAGGGAAAGGATATTGAAACCAAAAAGGTTATCCTGGCACCTTTTCTTCTGATGTATCAAAGGGCCCATTAGATCATAAAAAATTTATGGATTTGTTATTTTTAACTTTCTACCAAACTTGTTCTCTATCACTCTCTATCAAAACATGATAGTTATATTTCTCTTCCATGTCAATGTTTTCACTTCCCACCTATGTTCTCCTATATAGAAACCTAGTTATATGTTACTTTGGGTAACCGTTATGTTTCCAACATTCATTTCTTAAAGGATGTTTTAGTATTCATTTTTACGATGTGGTTTTATATGAAGGAAACTACAAATTATTAAACCTTTAATAACCTAGATGAATTTAGAGGGTGAAATTCATTTTAAGGGGGGTAGAATGTAATACCCTTAGATTTTGTGAAATATTTTTTTTGAATTAATTTAATGTTTTTGGTATTTTTCATTTCACGCAACACTAAATATAGTGTTTTTATATTAAATCACAAAATTTTTCTTTCATTACATGCTAAAACAACGTAATCTTGGTCTACACACAACATCAACTTGGCTTGCGTTACATGCAACATTGAGTTTCTACAAAATAACACTTTATTATTTTAATTATTTAAATGATATAGTTATAACCTAGCCATTAAAATTATTAATATGAGTAATATTAAATATTATAAATAAAATTTATTTATAATGAATATATATAATTTCTGGTGAAGCTTTTATATGTTTAAAAATACTGTTTTCTTAAAGGAACTGTCTTTTATGTCCTTCTGTGAACAATAATAAAATTAATTTTAGACACCATTAGAAATTTAATTTGATAAAATAAAATTAATTTTTGAATTAATAATTTCAAAATTATCTTAGGGTGATTTTTTTGTGATTTTTATGAGAATCTTCATTTTTAAATGAATAGTGAAAAATAATGAATTTTACTTCAAAACTGCTTTTTTTGTCTAATTTATTCATATAGTTAAATTATATTTTAAGTTGGTTTTAAAGTCACAATAGATAAATTATACATATATTAATAAAATTTATTTCATTAGAATAATTTTTATCTTGAATTTATATATATAATATTAATGAACTTTTGAACATTCTCACTTTAAAAACACGCTTTCTCACTACGTCTGCGGTATTATCACTAAACTTAATTTTTCCTCTTCTGTGAATTGAATTTCTAAAAAAATATATAAAAATATTTTATAAGTATAATATCTATAATTTTATATGATCAAATCAATTTTTTACCAAAAATATTAGTGAAAGTGGTTAAAATTAATTACAATGATTAAGGTAAAATTAAGCTTAACAATGGACTAAATCTTAAACTTAAGATCCAAAATGATCTATACACTTGTCCAAAATCCATTTTATGCCCATATTTAGACTATACCCCTTCATGGTTCTAATTTTATGAGTTATTGGGATAATATTCAATAAAAGTTCCCTATTTCATAAGTTATGAAAGGAAAAAAGACAAAAAGGAACTTTCCTTACCTTTAACATTTATAAAACTTTGAGATATATAAAAAACAACATATTTTTGGTTATATATATAATTTTAAAATATAAATTACATATTTTTATTTTAATAATTTATAATTAATTTTTAGAGATTAATTAGTGAAGGTAAATGCTTAACAAATGCTAACGCATGAATTATTTAGGTAATAATTAAATAAATTAAAAGTTGCTAAAAACATTAAAAGTAAAGTAAATTTAATGAATTGTTGTGATAAATTATTTTTTAGATGAATATATAATTTTAAATAGATTCTAACTTAATATATTTGTATTCAAATTATGTTTTGATATTTTTAAATTGAAAATAAATAAATAATGTCAAAACTGAAATTAATGTTATTTTGCAATAAATTATATTTTATTAAAAGATTTAAAATTAATAAAAAATCATAAATTCTTAAAAGTTATTTTTAAGTGTTGATAAATATAAAATATGGTATATTAATGGACAAATAATCTTTTATAATGAACATATAGAGCCCTAAATAGTAAAAACATTGTTAGCATGGTTTAGGTTAAAGTAGTGTTTTTGCACGTTATATGCAATTTTTTTAAAATTAATTTTCAATACACATGAGATTTATATTTTTTAAATTAGATATTATATTTATAATTTAGTGAGACTATGTTTTATAATAAATCACACCTTTATTTAGTCTTGATGGTTAAATTACATAGGTTGGAAAACTAGTTACCTAAATGAAAAATCGAAATGAAAAATATAAGGAAACTTAAAGAATAAGGAACAAGTTTTTAAAAATGAAATTATTTTTGTGTGGTAGAGATTTTTTTGACGATAATTTCACATTAATCCATTATTTTTACATTTTATAATCACATGAGGTAAGGGATACCACTCATTAGTGCTTACCTTTTTTGTATTTACAAAAATGTCACTCCTCCTCCACTATAAAAAGTAATTCACTCTCCCCCTTCTTCACACATCTAAAAACACATAGTTTCTGACAATATATTATAAATTAACTTCCAAAAATCTCTCCCTTCCTCATTGAAGCCTCACTTTAAGCATAAAACCAACCAAGAAAACCCATTTGTGCAAACCAAAGGAGTTACCTGAGGTAACGTCCTTCTTCAAGTTCCTTTCTTTTATTTTCTTTCTCCACCACAAAAATTATTTGTATTTTATGATTAAATAATAAAATATTTATCCTAAATATGTTTATATTTATTTATATTATGGTTTATACCTAAATTTACTCACACTTCCATATAATGGGTAATGAACTTACCGTTTTGTGTACAGTGAACCATTGCCTCACGAAACGATGTTGTTCGTTTTTTCTTTTACCACCACTCATGGTTGGAACTATGATGGAAACTATATTTTTATATTTTATATATTATATTAATTATTTATTTATTTTTATTTAATTATTATATAACACATACATTCATTCTTTCCATTTTGTGTAAATATGATAGTTTCGTTTGGGGAAGTGTGGACTTCTGCCTCCTCTAAGCGATGTGATTTGTTTACACTCTACATAGAATGTATTAAGGATGAGTTTAGTGAAATTATAAGATATATATGAAATAATAATTCTACTATAATGATAATATATATATATATACATATATTTCATTTAATTTCTTTCTTTAAATACAACAATAAAATAGAAACAATGTTTATGCGTACGTATGACCTACCGTCTCCATGAATGATGTATTACATTTCATATTTATATATTTATAGATTATTATAAATATGTATATAATGAATATATATGATATTTATATGATATTTTAATTTTTTTAAATCATTATATAATTAAGAGGACAAAAAATATAACAAATTAAGAAACATGTATGAAGAACAAAGAATATATTACCTAAAACGTAACATTAACATTTAGTTGATAATAAATGGGTAATATAAAATCATAATAAAATCATACATATTATTAGATATTATAATATGGTTATATGGTATATTTATAATAAATAATATTTATTATATAATATTTTTTAATGAGTATGAAGAGAGTTAAGACTTAAGGTAAGATAATTTCATCAAACTTTTTATTTTCGTGAGATAGATGCCATATTTACTACTCACTTATTTTATGTGGTGTATATAATACTCTATGAAATTTTATACCATTAATTTACTTTATTTAATGATATTAAAAACTTTAATTAATATTATTATTTCATGGGATCATGATTCTAAAGTTACTCAAGTATTAAGGGTTTTCTCATCTCAGTTTTATTTCTGTGAGACACAAGCCATGTTAACCTCTAATTTATTATATGTGGTGTGTATAATGCCTATGGATTTATTATATGATTCTTATAAATAAATTTTATGGGTATTTAAATATCCATTTTATGATCTTCCTTTCACAGGGTTTATGTTTCAAAAGTTACCAAATCCATAAAGTAATTTTGTCTTAATTTACTTTCTTCAAGACACATGCCATGTTATGCACCTATATCATTATAATATGCATATAAAATTAACTTTGACATGTTATATCATGAATATAATTATTTTAATGATATTTTAATCTTTATTTAATTTTAATAATCTTATATGTGGTGTATGATTCAATGTTACCAAGTGATAATATTTTATTAAAACAATCTCATCATTTACCGATATTATTTGTGATTATGCTTTCATTGATAAAATATTATGATCCATATTTCAAGAACACTCATGAATTTTATTATCCTTTGGTTATTCATGATATCTTCATGTATTGGTAACATTTGTAAACTCTTTGGTATATAATATTATTGAGAGTGTTTATAAAAAATTCTTATTTTACCTCTCTCTTCAGTAAAAAATTTGGGTTCTTTCAAAACCATGTTTTCTAAAAAGGTTTTAAAAAATGTTTTATGTTTAAATTTTTTTTTAAAATGTTTTGAAGATTATTTTATAGGTTTTCAAGTAAAATGGTTTTCAAATTTTTTTCAATATTTCATTTTATGTTTTATAATTATTTTTTAAGAAAAATGTTTTCAAAATAATTTTTGTTTTAAAAAATAGTTTTTCAAATTAGAAAATATATTTTCCTAAAGAAATGTTTTAAATTAAATTATAAATATTTCTTTATAATAAAAGTATTTTTAAATGGTTTTATAAAAAGGATTTTCAAAGAAAGGCTATTTTCCTTAAGAGATGTTTCATGTGATCTTTCAAAATCCTTCTCCATCTAAGATGATATAATTTTTTATAGTGTATCTTTTATTGGGGATATTATCTAAGAAAAACATTCATATTCTTTGTTGAATGTTTTATGTTTCTATAAAATGATGTTTATGAAACCCATTTATCTTCCACGGGTTATATGCTTTCGAAACCCACTTCTTTTCATGGGTTATTCTTTGATGAAATGATTATGAAACCTATATCTTTTCCATAGGTAATGAAATGATGAAAGGCTTATGATACCCATTTCATTTCATGGATTATGATATGATGTTTATGAAACCCATCTCTTTTTTATGTGTCATGATATGATGAAGGTTTTATTACCTCGTGGCACATTTATGTATGATTTTATTATGTGATAGGTAGGACCTATACCTCCCTTCAATGCATTGGGTAAATATATATATCTCATGAGATAATGATGGGAATCAAGTCTAAGGTCTTCATTCACTATAGGAAGATAGGGAAACCCGATCCACTATGGGAAGATGGGGAAACCTGATACACTATGGGAATATGGGGAAACCTGATCCCTTATAAATAAAGGACTGTGATTGGGGATGGTGGTGTGTCCCAACTAGTAGGTGTTGTTCCCCTAAAGATGAGAATATGGGGAAACCCGATCCACTATGGGAAGATAGGGAAACCCAATCCTTTACACGGAAAGAACTGCAACTGGGGATGGTGGTGTCTCCCTCCTAGTAGGTTTAGTCCCCATGAAGTGCCCCAATAAATTCTAGAAATGTGTTTGGACTTATAGGGAATGATGTTATATATTTATGTGTATTCCACAACTCCATGTATTACTCATATGTTATGATTTAATGGATTATTCTCTTGATTCTCTTATGATTCATGACTTATGAACAGCTAATATTTATGACATGATCCATATTTATGATATTCTATATATAGGGTATGATCTTAAAATGTTATTATCACATTCTATACCCTTATTCTCATGTTTATTCTTATATATCTCCCTAGTTTACCCTTATTGATCAAATGATCTCACCCCTTTTTATGTTTCCTTCTCCAAGTTATGGAGATATATTTTATGTATGATATGTCTAAGAAGGGTGATAATATTATCGAACATACTGGGATATAATGATCTCAGTCATGTACTATTGTTTATGTTTCCACATTTCCAAAGGTACTAAACTAATATGGTCTTTTGGCATTTATTTCTGTAATGTTTTAAGTATTCTGTAAAAGTGATGTAATTTCTATGTTTGTTAATACTTGGTTTTTATATTACAAGTGTGGAGATGAGGGTCATATAGCTAATAAATGAAAGGGGAAGAAAGATATCAATGTTTTATAGTGTTTCAACTATAGAGAGGTGGGGAATTATTCACACAAATTTCCCAAGTGTTAAGGGAACCTATAATAGAAGTGGATGAGGGTAGAATTCCAAGCTTATGGAATCAATATAAATGAGGTTGTAGTACATAAATATGTGGTGGAAAGTTATTTAATCATATCCTTAAATTTAGATAATTCTTTATCTAATTCTGGATCTTTTTACTCTTTTATATCTCCCATGTTTTCTAAGAAAATAAGATATTTCCCTACCACCTTAAGAAGTTAGTTATCTGTTAAAACTCTTAGTGAAAAATCACATTGAAATAATTATGTTTTAGTCAGTTCCCATAATGCCCCATAAAAATTCCCTATTTTTAGACTTTATTATTATACATATGATTTATTTGGATATAATCCTTGGTATAAATTTAATTTCAAAATATAATACAAAAAATTATTTCTAAGAGAAGGAAATTATGATTAATGATGAGGATGTAGAATTACTTATCTTTATAGGGGTGGATAAATCATTTAAGACATATTTAGATCCAATTATAATAACTCTTTTAAATTATATTCTTATAGAAGAATATTTGAACCAATCTACAAATGAAAAAGTTAATCTTCAAATTGAGTATGTATCTATTGTATAGGAATTCATTGATGTATTTCATGATGAATTACCTGGTTAACAACTAGAACATAAATTTGATTTTTCTATTAATTTAATACCTAATATGAGACCTATATCAAAGACTCCCTATATAATTACCACTTTGGATTTAGTGGATTTTAAGAAACAACTATATAAGTTGTTTGATAAGATATTTATATGCCCCAGTGTTTTAACTTGGATAGACCCTATTCTTTTTGTTAATAAGAAATATGTATCTATGAGGATATGCATTTATTATAGGAAAATCAAAGCTATTAGTATAAATAACAATTATCCACTACCTTTTATTGATGACTTGTCTAATCAACTTCACAGAGATCAATATTTTTCAAATATTGACATTTGTTTTAGGTATCATCAATTATAAGTAAATAAATAAGATATTCTAAAGTCAAAATTTCATACAAGGGATGGAAATTATGATTTTATATTAATGACATTTGGATTGACCAATACACCCTCTATTTTTATGGATTTAATTAAAAGAGTATTGAAGGAATATCTTGATAATTTTATTATGGTATTTATTGATGATATCTTTGCATACTCTAAAATCTATGAGGATCATGATAATCAATCACAGATCATTACTAATACTCTTAGATAAAAGGAGTTATATGGGGGATTTGAAAAGTGTGTATTATGGCTTTAGAAAGTTTCTTTTCTTGGCCATATTTTCTCTAAGGATGGAATCTTAATTGATCTTTCAAAGACAAAGGCATTAAAATAATAGACTACAACAACAAACCTAACCAAGGTATGTAGTTTTATTAGATTGGAAAGATACTATCAATGTTTTGTTCAAAAATTTTCCTAATTGGATAACTCATTAACTAATATTACATGTATAGGGGTTAAGTTCACATGGAAAAATAAATGTGAAGAATGTTTTTAATAATTGAAGAGAATATTGGTGAATGATACGATTTTGAATCTACCATCAAGAAATAATGGATTTGTGATATAAAATGATGTATCAAAGAATGGAATTGGTTATGTACTTATATAGAAGGGTAAAGTTATTGATTATGTATCAAGATAGTTAAAGAATCATGAATATAACCATACAAATCATGATCATTAGTTGGAAGCTGTAATATTTGCATAAAATATATAGATACATTATCTTTAAGGTGAAATATGTGAGATATACAAGGACCAACAGTTATTAAAATTCATATTTTATTAGAAAGATATCAATATGAGGTAAATACTATGGATCGAGCTACTCAAGTATTAGGATTACTTAATAAACTACCACCTATGGAAGGAAAATAAGGTAGTAGATTCATTGAGAAGGAAAGATCATGGAGCAATGATCAAAATGAGGATTGGAATGGATCCCATGTTTATGGATTTAATGAATATGGATATTTTAATTATTAAGGAAGTGAAAAAATCACCCATTTTTAAAATGATTTCTAAACCATAAAAGATAAAAAGTTATCATATTGATGATGAAAATTTTCAAAAGAAAAATTATATATGTGAGTGATAGGAAATTGGAATACTTTTTATATGAATACGATGTTCTAAAATCTAGAAATAGGTTATGTGTTCTATCTATACCTGAGATGAAAATGGAATAATGAAATGATTCTCATAGTTTAAATTTCTCTATAGACCATGTAAGCACCAATATGTATAGATATTTGAGGGAACATTTTTAGTGGGATAATATATGTTGGAGTTGGTGACATAGAACTAACTTATTTTTACTTTATGATAAATATATATTTATTGGAATGATATTAATAAACTCTTTATCAAAACATTGTTGTTATTATGCATGAAATTGTATGTGATAATGTCCTAAGAGTAGTTGTTTCACTAAAAGGTCATAGTGGATCCATTCTATTATGATAAACCGAAAGTGCCACGACAATATTCTTGAACATATATTCTATAGTCAGATGATATCATTTATAGGGACACAAATGATACAAACTATCATAGGTTGAGACTCATAGGAATTTTAGGAACCTTCTCATGGTGCACGCCCTTGGTAATGTCTAGGAAAATATTATGAGAATGAGACCCACTAGTAGGAAATCCACATTTATAAGTGTCATTGGATGTTCCTATCTATGAAAATGTGTATTGGTCCTTAGACTTTAAGATTATTATTAATGGGTATTATGAATCGTGCACTTAGATATATTGGTAAAAATTGTTATGAAATATGTTTGTGGTGAGGTTGGATATGTTGGGTGCAGCATGAGTAATACTGCATTAATGAATAATGTGATAAAGGATTTGTCCCCTATATTTCATAACAGAAGTTGATATATCAGGCCTTTTTATAGAAATGATATATCCTAAATAAATACATGGAAATGGTGTTCTATAGGAAAGTTCAATTTCAAAGAAGACAAAGAATGAGAAATCAATCACATGGGTTTATGACACTTTCATGCAACCCACTTGATTTAAGATATCGAGATAAAGGGATTATATTACACGGTAAGCATTCTTATGAGGTTTCATGTCATTGAGGAATTAAATTCTTTCTCTATGGGTGCCTTGGCATGTTGCTAGATGCTAACCTTGGAATTTGGTCTACTCTTCCTAATGCCACTGAGAAAGAGGCCTAGAGGGTCACACATTAAGTGTATCCAATATCTCAGTTAAATAATATATTATTTATTATTTAACAAGATGAATAAAGATTATTCCTAGTTTAGGTTTAATAATTATTCATGGATGCCTAGTCATATTTATTTCGATATTAGTTATTCGAAAGAATATAATGTGGGTAGAATAATTAATAGTATTTATTTTCTACTCAATGAATATAATATTTATATATTTATTGGTGAATAATGTAGTGATATTTACTTAATAAATAAATAGTCATTATTCAAGGTTCAATAAATATGTTGGAGGATTGGTAGACTGAGTTAAGGGTCCGGTGAGAAATAATAATATTAAAAATTATTTTATTAAATAATATTTAATTATAACTCACAAGTTAAGAGTATGTCAAAAAATAATAATGTTACTGTTATTATTTGACATGGGGGTTTCACTAGGATTAATAAAATAATTAAGGCACTTTAGCAAATCATTTATTATTACCCTAGTGAATTAAATACTCAATTATATTATTATCTTATTAGCCAAACGCTAACCAAGTGATAATTATTATTGTTGTGTACAATGAATTGGAGAACAAATCTCAAGCTTAGAGAGTTCATCCCTCTCCAATAATGATCTCAAGAATGAGAGAGATCCTCCTACAATAGATCAAGGAGAACTCTTTGGAAGTGGTTCTCAAGGTGATCAAAGGAGGACATTGCGAGAGAAAGGATCTTCTATGATAGCACCCGTAGGCTCCTTCAGCGATGTCCAGAGATACGTGGAACATGTGTGAATCACCTCTAGAAAAGATCTACCCTTGATCTCTACAACGCAAGGATGGTAAACCTAAAGATATATGTCCGAACACATCAATAAAGAAAGAATCACCTTGGAGGTAATTATTATTTAATTAAATTAATTATAAAAAAAATATATTGATCATCTCTTCTTGGTTTTGGGTTATATTCCTTTGTCTTATTTTATTTATTTAATTCCATGGATTACAGTGTTCACCGTCGCTAGATCCCGGATTGTTCATCGATAATGTCAATTTACAAAGTTAGGCACTAGCCATCCCGCACTTTCACTGTGCCTGGAATCTACAAGTGGTATCAGAGGGCGACTATTATTATTTATAATTATTTATTTTTATTGATTATTTATGCATTTATAATTTATTTTTTCAATTCGAGTTTAATCATACTTAAATCTGAATTATGAGATCTATTTCTTCCTTCATCTTTTATCATAGATCTAAAAGAAACAATCAATTTTATGAATAAAATAAAATAAAAGAACTCATCTAGAGGTGAAAAGGATCTTGATTTTACAACACCATACTACACACCATGTAATCAAAATTACACACCATGTAGTATTGTTCAACACATCAATATTTGGTTCGGTAGTTAGTTTGAGATCATGCGTTAATTAGGAATTAATAACACCATTAATGACCTTTAATCCACACTGTGTTGACCAGGATTAACTGGCACATGGAAACTGGACTACATTCTATGTGTCCCATTAGACACGTGGTGTAGTCCCTTCAGGTTAGGGTTGAGTCGTGTATCGCATACACGACTTGCCCAGCTAGTGACTGTATAACACAAAGTCTACACATTGTGTGGACCACTGGACATACTGTGTACTCCGAAGATTTATAAAGTACACCTCACATTCCATTTTCCCATGTGTGTACTTTGGATGGATGGTGAGGAGGGTACACCCCATGTAGTAGGATCTACACGTCGTGTACTTTTTCCAGATTATACAGATTTAAAATTTATTATTATATTATGTAACCCTTGAGACATGTACCTCTGTGTGGGCATAAAACTAGGACACAACATGTGATAGGTGTTTATATATATATATATATATATATATATATATATATCTGTGTGTGTGTGTGTGTTTAATTAACATTTGTGTAATGTTCATAGATCTACACATAATGTATTAGTTGTATTACAATTATAATTCTGCGTGTAGGCTACATGTCACAAAGAATAAAGTATATACAAGTATAATACATGTTGGGTAGTTTTGGATGAGTATTTACTGGGTTTCCTCCAAGGTACAAGTTATGTACACAACTAATTTTAAATGAATTTATTAATTTGTTTGAAATTATAATGGATGAGAATCTAAAGGAAATTCAAAAAAGGTTTAAGATAAAAGGATTGATTAATTAAAGATAATAATTAATCAATTCAATCACGATTTTTCATAAATAATAATGATTAAGAATTGAATGATAGTTTTATTAAATGCATAAATATCATTGCATGCATGCAGATGATCATGAGATAGACCATACCTTTTGTATGTGATTGGTTTCATTTTAATTTATTAAATTAAATTTTTGGCATGTGTGCCTTCTCTCTTCATTAATACGCAGGGCCTGCATGCCCATGGTTTCTTTTATGTAAACCCCCTTTTACCCCTCAATTGTGTGTGAGTAAAAGAATATGTAATGGATGAATCTCCCAATCTAGTGGAGGCATTTCAAGTTAGAAGCTGAGGTGAAACTAATCCAAGGAGATACAAAGGTGCACATGTGAAAAGCTATAAAAATGAACCTAATTTGTTTAAGGTGTTTATCCGCTAGGTCAGCAGATAGTTTATCAACTGCTAGATAAACTAACCATTAGAAAAATATCATGATCGTACCCTTTATTTTATTTATATTAGTTGTATGGTTATTCATTATGGATGTATTTATCATGATCATATAATTAATGAATTAACAAGCATGTAATATGGAACTAAAATAAATTGTCTTATGCATAAATATTATCTAATACATGGTTAATCACTTAAGATTATCCCACTTAATATTAAAAATCATGTGAAGAGATAATAAATAGAAATTTATGCATAAAGGATAAAATATCTCAATAAAATATTAAGTCGGTATAGCCTTCCATTACATTGGCTAGAATCAAACATAGTTCAAAGTTCTTGACCAACCAAAGTTGGGGTGATTTAAATTATAAATGATATTATAATTTGAGGTTTTGGTTTTAATTGACTTAGTTTATATCAAGGATTGAATTCCAAAGCAAGAATTGGTGTAACTAAGAGGAAAAGATTGATGAAATCCAAAATTAAGGATTTCAGGATTGGGGAGTCCACTCAACAGATCAAGGAGCTGCGAGTTAATGCAGTTGGAATTTGGAAGGCCTACCTAAAACCTTTCAAATTTCTTGACCAGCCAAAGTTGTGGTAATGATAAGGAAAATATGGATCCTTTCCATTATAATGTCCAAGAAATAAGATATTTTAAATCCAATGGTGAGGGATATTGGGTTTCGATAAAATAGTGGGAGACTAATGAATATTTATTTATTTGTCTTAATTTTATCAAATAAAGTACTATAACTTTATTTATCTCATTTTTAGAAATGACATTAAAAATGATATCAAACATATCATTACGATATATACTCAAGAAAAAAACCATCTCTCAGGCACTAATTTCTATGAGTGGAAAAGGCGCCTTCTGGTCATCCTTCACCATGAAAGGAAACTATATGTGATGGAAAAACCTTTACCAGTTGTGATTGGAAATGAGGAAAGTAATGAGGAGCTCTCTAAGTACGAGAAACATTTGAATGATGCTATAGATGTTCCGTGCTTCATGCTATAATCTATGATCAATGATATCTTGAAGCAACATGAGGAAATGTATTCTTATAGCATGATATATCACCTTTTGGATCTTTATCAAGATAAGGCAAGATAAGAGAGGTATGAGATCTCCAATGCTTTATTCACCACTAAGCTTGGAGAGTCTGTTCCAGTTGGGCCACATGTAGTCAAGATTATTGGATACATTGAGTGTCTGGACATCTTATGGATTAAATTACTATATTAGTTGCATATAGATCTCATACTATCATCACTTCCCAATACCTTCTCTAGTTTTATTATTAATTATAATATGATAAATAATGAAAAGAGTCTATCAAAACTTATTACTTTAATTCACCAAGTGGATAAGGACATGAGGCATGAAAAACCCATAGTCCTTATTGTGAATAAGAAGAAGATGGACAAGAAAAATGGGACTAAGACTTATAAATAGTCTAAATCCCTCGATCAATGTCCAACCAAGAAGAAGAAGATCCAAAGGCAGGGCAAGGAAAAGGAGGTAGTATGCTTTGCATGTGCCAAGTCTGGCCACTAGAAGAGGAACTACACCCAGAGGCAAGGGGAAGCCAAAGATGCATTTGTTATTGAGTGTAATATTTCCATTTCTACACATTTATTATTAGATAAAACTTTTGGTGCTCACATCTATATTCAAATGTAGAATCCATGTAGATTCTGGAAAATTTACAGAGGAGAGGTGGATCTACAAGATACCAATGGTGCGTGACTACCCCCTCACATTTCCAATGAGAATGATTTTGGTTTTACATGGCTGTTATTATGTACCTAATGTTACAAAAAACATAATTTCTATATCATTTTTGGATACATATGGGTTGATTTTCAAATTTGGAAATAAAAGTTTTTTCTTTTATAGGGAAAACATATGTTATGGTATGGAGAATTTAAATAACAGTATGTATGTATTAAATTACGAAAACTAGGTGTTGGAAATTGATAACAAATAAAGTTCACATGAATCATATAACACCTAGTTATGGAATCACTATCTCAGTCACATAAATGAGAAACGTTTAACAAAGCTCTATCAAAATGGTTATTTAGACTCTTCTGAGCTAAAAACACTTGATAGATGTCACACTTTTTTACAAGGGTAAATAAACAAACCTCCATTGGGTGGATAGGGAGAAAAAGAAACATATATTTTAGGATTAGTACACACTGATGTGCGTAGACCATTTACAGTAGAATCTAGAGATGGATATTGTTACTTCATAAATTTTACTGATGACTTGAGTAGATATGTATATATTTACTTGATGAGGTATAAGTCAGAGTCCTTTGAGAAGTTCAAGGAATTCAAGAATGAAGTAGAGAATTAGCTTAGTAAAAATATAAATAAGCTTCAACTATATCAATGTGGTGAATATCTTAACTAAGAGTTCATAATTTTTTTTTGGATTTTAGGATTCCATCTCAACTCACTCCACCTTATACACCACAGTGGAATGGTGTTAGTGAAAGAAGGAATCGTACCTTATTGGACATGGTAAGGTCGATAATGAGTCATACAGATCTCCCATTATCATTTTGTGGGTATGCATTAAAAATTATGGCATAAAAATTAAACTGAGTACCAAATAAGGTGGAAAATGTAATTCCCTTTGAGTTGTGGAGTGAAAAGAAACCCATTTTGTCACATACACATGTATGGGGATGTGAGGCGTTTGTTAAGGATTTATCAGGAAACAAACTAGCACCCCAGGGCATAAGGTTTATCTTTATAGGGTATCCCTATGAAACAAAGGGATACTACCTATACAACCCCTCAGAAAAGAAAGCAATTGTTTCCATAAAATATGTCTTTCTTGAGAGGGAGCACATCCTCAAAAAGGATAGTGGGATAAAGACTAACTTCGATGAAGTTAATGCTCAAGATACACATGATTTGGTACAGGAACAAGTTCCATAGGTCCCCATGTAAGAAGTAGTTCCTAAAATAAATGTACTGTATAGGATCTCAAGAGAGGTAAGAGAACCAAAGACATATGGTTTTATAGTCACTAAGGATGGTGACACATTATTATTGGACAATGATGAACCAATCTCCTAAAATGAGGTAGTAGAGAGCTCATAAGATACAATATGGATAAAAGATATGAATTCTGAGATAGATTCCATGTATCAGAATCATGTTTGGGTTCTGGTCGATGCACCAGTTGATGTAGAACCTATTGGGTGTAAATGGTTATTTAAGAAGAAACTGGACATGAAAGGTAAAGTAAGTACCCAAAAAGAAAGGTTAGTGGCTAAAGGTTTTAAATAGTGTCAAGGATTTGACTATAATGAAACCTTTTCTCTAGTTTCCATGTTTAAATACATAAGAATCATACTTTCCATAGTAGCTTACCTTGACTATGATATTTGTAATATGGATGCCAAAACTACATTCCTTAATGGGAACCTTCAAGAAGTTTTCTATATGATGCAAACAGAAGGGTTTGTGACACCAGATGATTCCAAAAGGGTTTTTAAGTTACAGAGGTCCATTTATGGATTGAAACAACCATCCAGGTCATATAATATTTGATTCAATAAAGCTATAAGAAAATTTGGTTTCATTAAGGATGAATATGAGCCATGTGTTTACAAAAGGTTTAAAGGGAATTCAGTCATTATAATAGTAATATATGTTGATGACATATTACTTATTGGAAATGACATAACACTCTTATAGTTAGTTAAAGACTGATTGAAAAAGTTCTTACCCATGAAAGACTTAGGCAAAACAGCCTACATTCTAGGGATTAAGATCATTCTTGATAGATCCAAGAGGCTTCTTGGACTAAGTCAAAGTACATATATTGATTAGATAATAAAGATATTTAGTATGGAACAACCTAAGAGGGAATTGGTTTCAGTGTCACATGGTTTACATATCTTTTAGAAAATGTGTCCTAGACACAATATGAGAAAGATATAATGAGTAAGATCCCATACACTTTAGTGATAGTATCTATCATGTATGCCATGTTATGTACTAGACTTGATGTTTCCTATGCACTGATCATGGTAGGTAGATATCAATAATATCTAGGAGAATAGAATTGGAATACTTTTAAGACTATCTTTATGTATATGAGAAGAACTAAGGATATTTTCCTAGTGCATAGAGGAGATGAGGAGCTTGTCCTCAGAGGGTATGTTGATGCCAGTTTTCAAACAGATTAGAATGATCTGTAGCTGCAATCAAGATATGTTTTATGTCTCAATGGAGGAGTTGTGAGTTGGAAGAGTTCAAAGTAGCCAGTTATTATTGATTCTACAATAGATTCTGAGTATATAGTGGCTTATGATGAAACAAAGGAAGCTGTCTGGATTTGAAACTTTTTCTAGGATCTTGATGTGGTACCTAATAGTAAAGACCCTATCACATTATACTGTGATAATACTGCAGTGGTGACTCTTGAAAAATAGGCAATGTCACATCAACAGACAAATAACATAATTTAGAAGCATCACCTCTTCAGGGATTTCTATCAAAGGGGTGAAGTTATAGGTGAGTAGAGTATCCACAGAAGATAACGTGGTGGAATCCTTTACTAAAGTACTATCTTAGAAGAATCATGAATATCATGTGAGAGCTAGAAGACTGAATATTGTTAGCAGTTGGATTTAGTGTAAGTGGGAGTCTATTGGAGTTGGTGCCTTAGAACCAAATTATTTTTACTTTATGATAAACATATATTCACTGGATGGATATAAATAAACTCTTTATCACATCATGATTGGTCTTATGCACAACATTATAGGTGATAATTTCCAAAGAGTAGTTGTCTCACTAAAAGGTCATAGCGGATCCCTGCTATAATGAGAACATAGAATTCCCATGACACTATTCTTGAACATATGTTATATAACCGGATGATATCATTTAAAGGGACAAAAATGATATAGGATATCATGGGTGGATACTGATAGGACTTTGAGACACCTTCCCATGGTGCACACCCTTGGTAATGTCCCAGAGGATGTTATGAGAATGAGACCTGCCAATAGGAAATCCACATTTATAAGTGTCATTCAATTTTACTATATGAGGATGTGTGTATTGGTACATATGATTTGAGATAATTATTAATGGGTATTATGACTCATGCAATTAAATGTATTGGTGAAAACCGTGATGACATATGTTCGCGGCAAGGTAATATATATTGGGTGCGTCATGAGTAATATTTCATTAATGAATAACGAGAGAAACGATTTGTCCCTTTTGTTCTATAATAGAGGTTGATATATCAGACCCATTGATGGAAATGATATAGCCTAAATAAATTTATGTCCATGGTGTTCTATAGGCAAGTTTAATTTCCGAGAAGTCAAAGAATGGGAAATCGAGCACATGGGTTGATGGCACTTGCATGAAACTTGCTTGATTGGAGATATAAATACAAATTGATTATATTACATGATAAGAACTCGTATGAGGAAACATGTCATTGAAGCATTAACTTATTTCTCTATGGGTGCCTTGGCGTGTTGCTAGACGCTATCCTTGGACTTTGGGCTGCTCCGCCTAATGCCACTAAGAAAGAGGTCTAGAGGGTCACACACTAAGTGTATCTAGTATCTCAGTTAAATAATATATTATTTATTATTTAACAAGTTTAATAAAGATTACTCCCAGTTGTGGTTTAATAATTATTCATGAATGACTGATCACATTTATTTCGACACAAGTTATTTGAGAGAATATAATGTGGGTAGAATAATTAATAAATATTTATTTACTATTTAGTGAATTTAATATTTATATATTTATTGGTGAATAATGTAGTGATATTTATGTAATAAATAAATAGTTATTATTCAAGGTTCAATAAATATGGTGAAGAATTAGAGGACTGAGTTAAGGGTCTAGGGAGAAATAATAATATTGAATAATATTTTATCAAATAATATTTAATTATAAATCAAAATTTAAGTGAATGTAAGGCAATAATAATGTTTCTGTTATTATTTGACATGGGGGTTTCACTAGGATTAATAAAATAATTAAGGAGCTTGTGTAAATTATTTATTATTATCCTAGTGAATGAAATGCCTAGTTATATAATTCTATTATTAGCCAAGCCCCAGCTAAGCAACGATTATTATTATTGTGCATAATGAATTGGAGAAAAGATCTCAAGCCTAGAGAGTTCATACCTCTCCAATAATTCTTTTAATAATGATAGACATCCTCCTATACCAGATCAAGGAGAATGCTTTGGAAGTAGTTCTCAAGGTGATCAAAGGCAGACATCACAAGCGCAAGGATCTTCCATGCTAGCACACAGATACTCCTTTAGTGATGTTTGAAGATATGTGGAACACATGTGGATCACCACTAGAGGAGATCTATCCTTGATCAATACAATGCAATGATGATACACCTACAAATCTATGGTTGAATGCATCAAAGAAGAAAGAATTACCTTGGAGGTAATTGTTATTTAATTAAATTAATTATAAATAAAATATTTTGATCCTCTATTCTTGGTTCCATGTTCTATTCCTTTTTCTTATTTATTTTATTCAATTCCATGGATCATGGAGTTCACGGTCTCTAGATCCTGGATTTTTCATTGATAATATAAATTTTGCGAAGTTGGGAACCGACAATATCGTGCTTTTATTGTACCCAAAACCTACAATATGAAGTAGGAAATTGCTGATCATGTATCAAGATTTTTGGTTTTTCAATAGGTGATGGCTAATAGACAACATCATAGTGGAGTCATAGAACCTATAACTATTCTTATGTGAAAATTTTATGAAATTACTATATTATTTATCACTAGATTACCAAGAATCCTAGAAATAATGATGTAATATGGGTTATTGTTGATCACCTTACTAAATCTGCACATTTCCTCACTATAAGAGAAGATCTAACTCTTGAGAGATTTAGATAAATCTGTATTAATGAAGTCTTAAGACTTTATTGATCACCTATTTCATTTGTGTTTGACCATGATCCATGATTTACATCAAAATTATGGAAAAATATTCATAAGTATATGAATACTAAGCTTTATTTGAGAACTTCCTATCACCCTCAAACCGAAAGATAGTCTAAAAGGACTATTAAAACTTTAGAAGACATGGTAAAGTAGTTATCACTTGAATTTCATGGTATGTGGGATAAATATTTACCTTTGGTGGAGTTTTCCTATAATAATAGCTTCCATTAAATTATTCAAATGACATTTTATGAAGCATTATAGAGAAAGATATGTTGTAATCCAACTTATTGGGATGAAGTTGGTGAAATAAATATTGTGGTCTTTAACTTTTTGAGAAGAAAATGACAAAGGTAAAGACTTTTCAAACCTATATTAAAGTATCTCAAAGCTGGTAAAAGAGCTATACTGATAACCAAAGGAAAGATTTGTATTTTCAAGTGGGATATCATGTTTTCTTAAAATTATTTATATGGAAGGGTTTTATAAGGTTCAGTAATAAATAAAAACTTATCCCTAGATATATTACACCTTTTTAAATTCTAAAAATAATTGGAGTTGTGGCTTATCATTTGGAAATTCCACCTAACCTCTCTAAACTACATGAGGTGTTCCATATCTCTTTATCGAGGAAGTACATGAAAAATACAACGCATGTTATCACCTCTAAGGAAATAAAATTGGAACCTGATTGATCTTAATGTGAAGTGCCTATCCATATTTTGGACACTAGAGAACAAGTGTTGAGGAACTATAAGATTCGACAAATAAAGGTATTTTGGAGAAATCATAAGATAGAAGTGGCGATGTGGGAACTAAAATTATAATTAAGAACTACACAAATCTATTCATGAGGAGACATGATGGAAATTTTGAGGATTATATTTTTTTAAGGAGGGTAGAATGTAATGCTTGAGCTTCAACCATAGTATGCTTTCCAAGAAACAACAACATAATACACATAGTTTTATTCAAGAATGTGATTAAAACCTAAATTTTAAAAATTTAAAATTTTTATTTTCTTAAATTAATTTCATTTTTGAAGTCATAATTTAAAAATTAACTTAGCCTAAATTTTTTGTATTTTAGTGAAATAATTGATTTTTTAGTGAATAGTAAAAAATACTGATTTTTCAAATACTCTAATTTCTTTTCATTAAATCAGGTAATTTGAAAATTACATTATATTTTATATTTTTATTAAAATAAAATATGATTCATTTGATTTAGAATAATATAATTTTAATAAAAAAAATCATGATTTTGATATAAGTAAATCTTTATTCTTAAAAATGTATTTTTCTAAAAATTGGTTTTTATTATGTTTTACACATTCATATTAAAATTAATTTATGAAACTAATGGAAATTGAATATTGGAAAATGGATACCATATTTTTAATCATGAGGTTAATTTTTTTTAAATAAATACCTTTTATTTTTAGGCATTATGAATAGTAACTGTGGTAAAATTTATCACATCAATAAATGGTAAATTAGTTAATTAAGGTTAACAATAATATGATAATGAATTAAAGATTAACCCAAAATGTTAATTAATTTTGTTTTATGATTATATTTTATAAATAATCTTAAAAACATAAAAAATATGACATTTTTTCATTTTTCTATGATTTTTACCTTTATAATATTTAAGTTAAAAATAAATACAAAAATGCCACTTTTCTTCTTTTAATACCTATAATATTTTGTGATAGGGATAAAAACAAATAATTATCAGTTTAAGGTGTTTATTTTAAAGAGGAATTAATTTTTTATCATGATTTTTTATTTTAAATTTTTAGTGATAGATTAATTATCTTAAATGTTTACGTAATTCTGACACAATATTTATTCAATTAATAGAAAAATAAAATAAATGATTTTAAAAATGTTATAAGTAATAAAAATTGGATAAATTATTATTTTACAAAAATATTATAGATACATATGACATTATAGAGATGTTTTAAAATATTATATTCTAATTTCCTCTTTATCTTGATTTATTTAAAGTTAAATTAAATGAATTGTATCAAAAATGAAATTAATGATATTTTATATAAAAATAATATTTTATTAAATGATTTAAAATTAATAAATATCATATATTAAACCAAATGAATTTTATATGGTTTATATCATCAACCATGGTCTATTTATGTGTTTTTTCCTTTTATGGTAATATTCTTGACCCTTAAAGTGTATAAAACTTTAATATTGCGGTAACTGTCAAAATGATCAATGGGGAGTTAAAACTAAAAGATAAGGATGAAAACATAACCAAATTTGTCAAAATTTTATTAAATGATAGGATTTAGAATCATACTCTTCTTATCTTCAAATATATCAAATTTTATTCGTTTATATATAAAAAATTAATTTATATTAATTTAATACATTATGAAATTCCCAGAATTCCCCTCCCCTCACTTATAAAAGGATACCCCTTATCTATTTTCATTACACCACTTTGAGCAACCTATATCAACCAAAAATTGAAAAATTACCTTCTATAAAAATTTTATCCAAGTTTTAGAGGTTCTAGTGTTTCAAAAATTCCAACCCTAGGTCCTTTAATAGGAGAACTAAAGGAAGTCTTCCAAAGAAGAGGTAATTGTGTTTACCGACTCTTTCAAGTTTATTTATTCTTCTACTTCATATTAATGTTTTGTAAACATGATAAAATAATAAATAAATTATTATCAATATATTAATATGTTATTATGATTATGTTAAAACCATATTCCCTCTCTTTTCCATCCCATGAAAAGTTGAAACATTGTTTGTGCGTACGTACGACTTACCGTCTTCACGTAACAATGTAATTCATTTTTCCTCACCAATTTACATGGGCAATTATAAAGATAAAAATAATGAATATGTATGATATTTATGAATGAAATATTCTTATATAATTATAATATAATATATAACTTCTAACCTTTTAATTCTAAGAAAAATGATAACGTTTCTTTTGTGTACGTGTGGACTACCACCTCCATGAAGAAATGTGATCCATTTTTCATTTTCACTTTACATGGATAGTAATAAGGACATATTTAATAGATATATATTATATTTATATCACGATTAACATTATATATAATATTTAACCATAATCAAAGTATAAGGACCAGAACTACCGAATCAAAACATATATTAAAAATGAAGTAGTTAACACCCCAAATATTGATAATAATAAATGATTGTTAACAAACAGGTGATAAAATTTTATAAATGGATCATATATGATATTATAGATATGTATATTGTTCTGGTATGTATCTATAATAAATCCAAATTTTTTATCCATGAGGTTCAAAGAATTTACAAGGCATGTTGATTGCGAGTTAAGGGATTTTGTCTCAATTTACACTCCATTGATACATATTTGGTATTATAAAAATATTTAATTTATGTGGTATATACACTACCCCTTTTAATTATTTAACATGAATATAAATTTATTCATTATGATTAATATTTCAGTTTAAGTTACTCTTTCAAGATTAATTTTTAAAAGAAAAGATGATTTTATTTCTCCTTTTGATCGGGTATATTTTTCTTCCATGTGCACATTTTTGAAAATTGTTTTAAAAAATTAATTTCATTTTATAAAATGATTTATTAAGAATATTTTATGTTATAATTTAATTTTTAAAATGTTTTAAAAGAATATCTATATTGTTTTCAAAAGGTTCATTTTAAAATTTCTTTGCAAAAGTCAAAAGGAATGTTTTTTAATGTATACAACATTAACATATTTTCCCACTTCCATAACCATTTTACGCTAATATATTATTTTAAAAGTTTTTAATGGTTTTATAAAGAAAACTATTTAATTAAATATTAGTTTATTATTTCAATTCAATTTCCTTTTATTCTATGAAATACATGAATTTATTTCAAAACTTGTATTTCTGATAGATTGAAGGTCATATTTTATCTCTTATTAATTTTGTGGTCATTAAATTTTTCTTGAAACATAATTTTCTTGTTATTATTTTTCATTGGACATTACATTTATCTTAAATATAATCCATTAATATTCTTATTTCTTAAACCATATATCATTTCTACATACGATTTCTTACTAAGAAAGTTATTTGATTGACTAGGGAAAACCTTGATAAATCTATATTATTTACTCAATACAAATATTTATTGATAAGATATATTATTTATGAATTGAATTTATCTTTCAATATATGAGTAATACATTGTAATTGTAGTGATGGGTGGGTTTTGGAATTATATCACCCCTCAATGCATCGGTTGGTCTCATGATACAAATCACTTAGACAAGATTATTAAATTGGTTTTTGGTGTATTCCTACCCACAATTTAAACTATTTTGAAATAAGGATTTGATAATAGAGATATCATGATGTCTGAGATCATGACATCCAACATGATACATTTCCTTCATTCAGAATTTAGTTATTATTATCCATGATATTACCACATTGATATTATCCATGGATGCATTTTTATGCTTAAGTTATTGATTAAATGGGATGTGTTCTCATTTGTTTACCTTTCCATATTTATTGTTCCTTATTTACTCATGATATATTCTATTGTATATAAACCTTACTGAAAATTTGATCTCAATTTTTATTTATTTCCTTTCCCTAGGATATGAAGAAGGATATTAAGAATAATATCAAGGATTCTAGAATATTTCTTATGCTATGTATTTTATATTTCTAATGTAATATTTAAATCATGTATGTATCTAGTTTTTTAAGACTTCAAAACTAATTGATCATGTATGGTGAGATACCATATATATTGTGCCAATGTAATAAATTAAATACTATATTTGGGCTACTAGAGTTGGGTTTTTACATAGGCAGCCTTAGTGGAATCACTCTACTTATCTCTAGCAACCTTTAGTTTTTGATTTTAATCTTATATTATAGTTCAAATATCAAAACCCATATTTTCAAGATGTATTTTCATTTTTATTTTCCCTTCACCATAGTTTGTACAATTAAAATATGGAGGTCTACTAGTATTAGTTCCCTCAAGTCTATTATTATCTATAAAGATAGAAAATTATAATTAACATAAATTTAGATCTTTTGGTGAAAAACTTAATCATAGTTAAAACTAGATAAATAAAAATATGGGAGAAATAAAATCCTTGGATACAAAATATTGGTTAGAGTAGAGTAATCAACAGGGGAAGGGGGGGGGGGTAAATTCAGTATCCAATAAAAAATTTCTATTTAAAAACCAAAATCCCCTAATTTTGAAATCATTTGGTTAATTAATACTATAGGTATATGAAATTTAATGTTTTCAAATAACATCTTGATAGCTTGATCAAATATTAGTTATAATAACTTGTGGTTATCCTTGTATTTTGAGATTATTCTTCTCAAATTAAATAATAAATATACCACATGTAAAATTTATCCATCAAAGTAAAGTTTTTAAATATATGTTTTAAAATAGTTTAAAAATAGAGTAGGAAAAACTTTAAAGTAAATCACAAAAAACAAGAGGTTCAGTCTCAAGATGAGACCTAATAATCTCCACTTGATAGTCACCTAATTCCAATCACATTTATTAAAAAACAGATCTATAACCTAGATTGGGTATACAAATAAAAAAACCCAAGGCTGTTCAGGATTATAACCTTGTCTCTACCAAAATTGTTGTGGGAGTACAAATATGGATGAAATAAAGAAAAAGTATCTAAGTAACCCTCTATACTCTTAGGAGTATGTGCTTTAATATATTTATAAAAAATATTATGCAGTAATAAAATGTAATTAAAACACAGAGAGTGGGATAAAAGAAAGTTTTATGTATAAAAAGATCAAAGTAAAATTGTTATGCAGATGTCTCTTTGATTATTTATATCTTCCTTTAATTCTAAAAATGAGATGTGAAGAATGTTGAAGTTCTCAGATCTTTTTATGAAGTTCACATGGAAATAGAGTGTAGAGTTATTAAAATCATAGCCCTGGTTCTCATTTTTAACTCTCATAAAAAACTCATTACCTTTCATTGAATTTAATATTCTTTAAAAATAAATCTATTTTATAAAAATATTTATTGGAAAACCATCATTATAAACCCTTATACTCGACATGAAATCCTAATGCATTAAATTACTTTGACCAAGAATTTAATTCTACATAGATGGTGGTTGGAATATATTATATTAAAATATAATCCCACTTTATTCATGGTTTCTTAAAGTGTTCAATGTCAAATTCAATATTGTATCTTCAGCACTTTTGAAAAATATTTGAGACGTTCAATAAATCCATATAGCATATGGTCACTTCAAGTGAACATGCAGTCACTTGAAGTCCATACAATCACTCAAAGTCTATAAGTTTGCTTTTGTAATTTTCTAAAATATAAATCTATCTTTCAGTTGATTCACTTAAATTTGAAGTCACTTAAAGTCACATGGTAGCTTCAAAACTTTTCCAAAATCCAACTCTATCATATGGTCACTTCAATTCAATGTGTGTTACTTGGTATGGTCAAGTGACATCTCCAACACTTATCCAAAAACCCACTGTTTCTATATGGTTAGTTTACATAACCTGCAGTCTCTCTGATTAGAATTTTAGTCTCTTGGTTACTCCTATATTTGGTTTAATATTTTGTGATAAATACAACATGGTTGATAAGATAGGCATGTGGTTGATCCATTTTCCATTTAGCCACTTAAACCCTTTATGAAAATTCTATAGAGTTCCAAAAGACTTCATTCAGTCGATTGAAACCTTCCTGTGGTCAATCAGTTATCCTTATGGTCTCTTGATCACTTAGAAAGTTTTTATTTTATAACAAATGATAGATGACTACAATTCACAGTTGATTGTATGGATGATCTGGATTTATAATTATTTCCAAACTTAGGAAAATTTCTAAAATTCCTAGAAAAATATTTAACTTCCTTAAAACACAGAATTTATTATAAATAAAATTTATATTATTTGTGATCATTAAAAAAAGTAATTTCTAGACTAATCCTACAACTCACTTTCATATTTATTATAAATTACACCCATCTTCATAACTTGGGGAAATGGAAACATAAGAAAATGGGTGAGCTAAAATGACCAATAAGGGAAAACATAAGTGATAAAAAATTGATAATAATGAATGTGTATATGGGTATAATCAAGTAATTTGGACATAATATAATAGAATCATACCCAATAAAGAAGATATCACAAATCAAGAGTTATGAAATAAGTCTTTTCATAACATAAGACATGAATCAAAAGAGTGTAGAAACATTAGTTAATAAACACGAGTTATGAGAGTGTAACATCAAGATACCTTTGATATGTAGAAAAAACATTATAATAGGAAAACATCACCTTCACAAGTCACACATTTTCACAAACGCTTTTAAGAAACTAAATTATGCCTGCGTATACATGTCTCATGGGATATAAAACTTTAACCAATTTATTTGAGGTCTATAAAATACCCACCTATATCTGGTTTATAACATAACCAACTATCCTTGGTTTATAAAAAACCACTTTTCATTGGTTTATAATGGAATTACCCATCAATAGTTTATAATGAAACCACATATACTTGTTTTTTAATGTATCTACATATCCATGTTTTTTAACAGAACCACCTGTCCTTAGTTTATAATGGAACCTCTTATCCTTAGTTTATAATGAAACCACCCATATCTCATCCATAAATATATGTTCCACTTTAAAAAAGTCATAATGTCTTTAATAACCCATGGAAATAAAATGGGTATTATATCCTTTTAAAATGGAATTACATAAAGAAATTATTCATAATTCCATCAATAATCATACCATGATAAACCCATTGGAAATAAATGAGTATCCAAATATATTTAGTGACTTTTTAGGTAAACACCCTTTAATTAAAATAATGAGATATATGGTATTTACACCATATGGATAAAGGGTATATGGTTTAGTCAATAATTTTCCCAATCAATTGATTTATGAAATCTAGGAGAACACCCTTTAATCGAAGGAAGGAAATATATAGTGTTCATAAATAAAAGACATTGGAAGAAGAACCAAGCTTATACATAATAGATGATTAGGAATCCAAAAGTATTAATTGATTTCCATGTGTTTAATCCCCCAAAATAGTAAGGGAATTTATAGAGTAATTAATGAAAATAATTCCCAAATAAATAAAACCCTTTTTGTGATAAAAACATGAAAATGGGAGTGAAACCATAAAATATTATTTATAAAATGTTTTTAATATTGTAAAAAAATAAGTAGTTATGGGTCAATTTCAAAGACATTTTTTTAAAAGGTGATGTGAAATATTTTAAAACATTTATGTTTAAAAAATCCACAATAATGGAGCCTTTAAAAAACATAAGTTTATCTAGAGTAAATGTGTTGTTGAAGATACATAAAATAATCTTGGAAATAAAACCATTTTAATATTTTAAAAGACCTTTTTTGAAACACAAATTGTAAAAAGATCTGAAAAAATCCTTTTGAAAATAGAAAAAGGTAAATGTGAAGGTCATATGATATAACACATAATTGGATTTCCAAATATAAAAGATAAAATTGGTGGAAAAGAAAAATATGACAAGGATCAGAAACCATCATTAAAGAGGATTAGAATTATTCTCAACAATGATATAATTTTTGAAAGATAAATTAATCAAAGTAAACAACTTTGAATTAAAAAAAGTAGGTTTTCCAAAAATAGGAAGATAAAGTAAAATAAAATAAATCCTTTGAGTGGAAGAAAAAAATCTTGGAAGAAATAAGTTTAAGAACAAGAATTTTAACTCAATGAATGGAGTTGACTTAACAAAACCCCTCACAACATTGGTATATTTTGAATTAAAAACCCATGAAAGGCATAAAATTATATGTATTTATAAATCATTTATATTTCATGAAAAAATATGATGAAATAATTTTTTTCCAATATATACACCACAAAAATTAAACATTTTTTGAATACACATCACATTTCAATGATACAATTTAGATGTAAAAACCCTTATGATAATAGTAATGTATTAATCAAAAGAAAATCAGAGGGTTACCATGAAATAGACATTAAAATATAATTAAATTAAATACATTCAATATGAAATATGGAATTGAATACAATATATAAGAGAAATGATGTTGCACAATATCAAACATGTCACATGGAATTGAAAATAAAGACAAATAAATATTACGACTTGGGTAACACTTAAATCAAAAAAATAATGAAGAAAGGAACTCAATTTGGATTTTTATATCCCATTAAGTACGTGAAGAATATTATACAATAATATCATGGGAATTAAATCAAAATAAATCCATATAAAAGGGGAAATTGTTCAAAAATATAATATGTTTCAAAGAGTCAAAATTGAGACAAAGAAACCCTTGTATTGTATTCTCGCTTACATAATCTTTGATTTAACCTCCATTATAATGAAAATAAATATCATAATAATTATTTAAGAAAATTATTCAAATATATTACCCTTTTATACAATTTATTTAAAATAAGATATTAAAAATATATTATCCATTTATAGTTTATTTTCATCATCAGGTGTTAGAACATTTGATTGTTTCATAAAATTACCACGGTGAAGGGATAAATTCATACTTATTGGTTAAAAGTTAATAATTAAAATAATATTCAATATAAAATAATAATTTTTTCAATGATTCATCAAGTACCATTTTCATTAGGTAAAATACATGGATACTGTTTTGTTAAAATGGAAATCACGATGAACTAGTTTTGATGTGTTTAATGATCAAAAGGGGATATATCAAGAAATATGTTTAATATTAATAAAAAAATTCTATAATAATTTTAAAAAATTAAATAAATTATTATTATATATGTTATCATTATAAAATATTCCTTAATAATTCATGATATAAACACTATAACATCACTCATGTAGGCGGTCAAACCGACCCAAATAGAAGCGTATTATAATGATTTGATGAGTAAGGAACTATTTTTATCTAATGATAATATAAATTTTATAGAATATTAAGAATGTTATAAATATCATATATATTTATTAAATTCATTATTATAACCATCCATGAATGGTGGTGATGAAAAACAATATTCATCGTCCGTGGAGATGGTAGTCCCCATGTACGCAAGATTAACATTTCCATTTCTCAAAGAATGGGATAGAATGAAGATATATAATAAATTATATTTTCATAATCATAAATTTTAAATATTAAATATAATAATTCATAAAATCCATCATTGTTTTCATCTATGATATGCGGTGATGAAAAAAAACCACATCGCTTTATGGTGGCGGTAGTCCGCACGTACACACGATCGGTATGATTTTGTTTTTCATGGTGGATAGAAAGGATTTAATAATGGTTTATCAATTAATATAATAACATTTTGGAATATTAATAATACTGATTTAAATATATTATTGTGTATATAATAAGTTTTTAAGAGGAATATTAAGAAGAAAAGACCGAGGAGTAAGAAATACTCACATTGAGAACTTGAGATTTCTCCTAGAAACCTACTTGGAAATGGAAGATTTAGGATATATAATTGAGATTATAGGAATATTAAATAAATATATTATTCAATTATTATAAAAATTTAATATTTTTTGGATGAAATACAAAGGTAAAGGTTTTTAATGAAGTAGTGGAAGTGATCCCTTTTCATAAGTTAAGAAATGGGTAATTTTGGAAGTACCTATTACATTTCAATAATGGTATGTTACTATTAAAGATTTAAATGATAAAAAAGTGTAAAATAATGTAGGGGAGTAGGGTTGGAAAATAAACTTATCATAAAAACACTTATAGGCATGTTTTTAAATTATTTAGGTCTTTTATACGTAGTAAAAATCTTTTTACCATTTTTTACTTTAACCAAGGTAACTAATGTTTTTAACCACAAAAATTAATTTTATTGAAAAAAATTTAAATTGGAATTATTTAATAATTTTGAATTTTTTTATTTAAAATATGAAAATAGTTTAATCAAATATTAGCTCTAAGGTTTAAAAGGGTTAAATTCATAATTAATACACATGATGCGTAAACAAAATTTAGAAAGTGTGTTTTAAGCATAAAATTTATATGTAAGTTAAAATCATCAATTTTATTAATTTAAATGACATAAATTTATTTATTATAAAATAAAATAATATTTTTATGTCTTTTAAAGTAATATAAAACAAATTTTGTCTTTTAAAATGTTCGATTAAAAGAAATGATTGAAAATTTTTTTAAATTGGAAAAAAATGTTACTTATGTTCTAAAAATTAAACAAAGTTTTTATAAGTTTGAAATAATATTTAAAATGAATAAATTTACCCCTTAAATACATTTTTTTTAATTAAAATGTTTAATAATTTTCTAAGTCTTTCTTATATAATTATATAGTGATAAATTTTTTAATTTTGATAATATTTTTATTTTTCACTATCCACTTAAAAATCAACTATTTCAGAAAAATACTAAAAATTCATATGAAAAATTCAAAAATGAAATTCAATTTAATAAATTTAAAATTATAATTTTTGTAAATTTATATTTTAAAATAAAATAGAAAACATAAAAGAAAAGATGATTTTATTGTAAATAACCCTTTTATCATTAAATAATATCAATTATTTTCCCTATAAAGGTATTAATTTTTCATTGATTACTATATTATAGGTTTTAATATTGTTTTATTAATAATGTTTATTCAATATGTCATGACTCATTTACACCAGGTGTTGTGCGAGGCATAAGATATTGATTTTCTTAAAGGTAAATATATTCTAAAATATTGGGTCATTACATTTTTTTATTAAGAATCACCCATGGATCTTTAAGTAATTTATATTTATTCTTTTACTCAGTCCTTTTATATTCTCTGTCATGGTTATATTCTTTTTATTCAACCATGGTGGATTATGGTTTGTGTTGGTTGTGCCTACTGTCGAGGGTTCTTGATATTTGGGTCTTTCCATGCCTCCTTAGGATCAATCCTCCCCTATCTTGGTAAAATTACTTTACTAGATAGTGATTACATTGATTTGTGGTATGTGATTCCATTATTTACAATTGTTTTAAGAACCATGGATGCTTGAATTTACGAAATGAAGTTTTTAAATGATCTTAAATAATTATTTGTCCTTATTGTAGACGATTTTTCATGATAATAATGTTTTGAAACCCACTTCATGATATTTTCAGTTAAATGGGGTTTAAAATGAATATCTATATACAATATTTATTTATAACCACTATGTGTTTGAGTAGATGCATGTTTTAATGAAATAATAATGTGCATTATTTTTGTAAATGAAATGGTAATTTCTTTGAAAGGGTTATGACACATGAAAATTCTAGGTTGTTAAGTTAGAAATAAGTACAATTACCACTAGTCATGTGATAAATTATCCCTATAGTTGGACTATAACATTGAATAACTAAAATTCACCATGAATTGGATTATATGGTTATGGTTCCATCAGGTGGGTTTCACTATGCTACTAGGATTTTGACAGTGCTCTCCCTAACAACCTGTTCAAAAATGGATATGTTTGGATTGAAAATTAAGAAAGTATGAGGATCTTAGGGTGCCTCGACCTTAGTAGTATTATGGATTCTCCCATGGTGCATATTCTAAATGTTTTATTTGGATGGAATTTACTTATTTAAAACATTTTAATGATTTATATGTGTTACTTTCCTTTAAAAAATTTAAAGCATATTTTTATATGGTTTGTTTTCAAAATACCATGATTGGATTTATCTAACAAAGGTTTCTCATGGAATACTTGTCAGGATCCCACTAGGATAGTTATTCTCACACACTAAATACACCCAATGGGTGTTTGTAAACTATGTTTTGACCGACACAGGTAAAGAAAAGGCACCACATGGAGGTGGTGGATTTTTTTGACAACTATGTTTAGGTTCATAGAGGTGAAATGGTGGGAATTCTTCACTCATGTCACACAGATATGGGTAAAAATATTTTGGATTATTATTGGTCTCTAGATTTTATTATAACTCCTAACTTGTATCACCATTCCAATTTCCCATCCCATTCCCTTTTTATATGAGTATTTAATCCCTTTTTACTATTTTTGGATGATCATTTTATTATATTGGTTGGTATGGTTTCTTTTTGAACTTTAATTTAATTGATATTTTGACTCTCCAACTTATGGAAAGGTCATGTTGGGTTACTATTTATATTTCTTTGTTAGTTGGTTAGTTTATTTGGAAAAATATTTCCCAAGGTTTGTTTCTTGATTCCTAGAAACTAATTTCCAACCTATGGGGATTGATAATTCCCCTAAAGACTTGTTGTTGGATGGACTGGGTATCGGGTTAGGTGTATCCTACATTAGTTCATAAAATGGTACTCAATCCTAATTTTTAATTTATAATATTTGGGATGCATTGGTAGATAATAGATGGGATCATTGGGACTTTAGGAGTAGGGTTTGAGTAATTTTCTATCCAATGCTTATCATAATAACATTGATTCATGATGATATGTTAGAAAGTGAGTATTTTGAGATGCATTTTATTTTGGTTTTGGATTTTTAAAGATTTTGGGTTGAAAAATGGAGGGTTGGAGGACTTTACTAGAGATAATGGGATAAAAAAAGTATGGTGGAATCATGCATCCTTATTGGAGGAGTTCTAGTGTGCCTCATATGCTTGGTTCATGGTTTGTAAAACTGTGTGGCCAACCCCACCCATCTAGTGCAACACACATGGTTTGGAAAACCATAAGTCCAAACCATGCGTAGTGTAAACTTTGACGATGCATGTAACTTTTATCTTTTAAATGTTTTCTTATGATTTTAAATACGTTTAAAGAATATTTATGGATTTAATTGAGGTTATTTCCCTATTTTAATGAATTTCCCCTATGATTTCATGTAGTACTATGCCTCCTTGAAGACCCCCAATGAATATTTTAAAGGGATTTGTGGATAACTTTACACATTCACCTCCCCCAGTATATTATAATATTATTAAGGAGGTAGTATGAATGGTCTGAACCATGGATCAATAAGTGTTATTTAGCCTATCTTAGGCAAAGGAATACAATATGGGTCTGAGTGAAGTTATGGACTAGTGTTAGGAGTTTATTCACCATAGGCCTCTATCCTTCTGAGGAACCAATGATCTTCAGGAGTTAGATAATTGGTTAGAGAAGATATAATTATTTTTTGAATTTATTGAGACTTTAGAGAATATTAAGGTGAATTGTGATACTTTTATGCTTTAATATCCTGAAAAAAAGTCATGAGTCAATTGATTAGGCCAATAAGCATGGGGACTTATAATAGAAACACTTCAATGTTATGTTTACCCAACAATTATACCCTCGCATCATAGAGTTGGATAAATCATGGGATTTTTTATGCCTATATAAAGGAAACTGAATGTTCATGTAAGTATCAATATTGAACCTCTACTCTGGAGGTGTCTCCAGATGCTCAAATATAGAAAGGGTGGCCTCCAGCCAAAACTCAATAGCTTATGGATCACCATCCCCTGAGAAGGTGGGAGGTTACTTCTGCAGAATCTCATGTGTCAGATCATCCATAATAGGTATTGGTCATGGAACACCCTTCATATACTACATCAGATTTAGGAAACTATCATGAAGTTGAGCATCAGTTCCCAGATCAAGTAGAACTGGAATTGCCTCAAGTGGCACTCCTGGTGGTATGACTGGCGGCATAGGGCCCACCACATATAGAGAATGGTCTTATCCACCCCTCTGGTGCACAACATGAAGACATTGTGTCATTATTGGTCTAAAAATTCCAAGCACACACCTTAGAATAATCTAGAAGAAGATAGATACACTAACAAAATCAGAATGTAGAAAGGAAGGGATCACTACCCAATGTATACTACCCAAAATACCCCCTTATAAGGCTAGGTATTCGTAAATGTTCAAGTTTAAATTACATATAATCTTGTAGGTTAAGGGTCAATAGAAAATTTCCACTTTATTTATTAGAAACCATTTTATTTTAAGTTAGATCTCACATTTTTAAGTTGTAATTACTTATAAACTTATATCAGAGTCTGATTAAAATAGATTGTCAGTCCTAGTGAATCAGGGGCCAAACATCTTATCATTGAGAACAACACCAATTTAAATTATAATCTAACCCACTCTACATCTGGTATTATAATGTAATGGGTTATATATGATGGATTGACTCACTAAACTACCCACTCCAACCCACAATGGACCATAAACCTCTTGAGTTGAAACTAGAAATCACTCAATCACATCTAAGGAAAAGAACAAGCATATATATATATATATATAGAATCCCTAAACAATAATAGGCATATTAAGAAAATGAAAGTAGTGAACTGAACCTATATGGCATGGAATATGCATGGCATGTGAATTCTAGGTGCCTATAATAATGCATGTAATAATTATCTTTGCCCTCATATCATTGGTCCAAGGATGAAATAAAGTTATCAATCAGAATAATAATAATAATAATAATAATAATAATAATAATAACAATAACAAAAATCACATAGCATGTGTTTCACCCAATAGTGAAAGGATATCAATAGTAATAAGCAGAATCATAACAACAATCATTATTTAGGAAACTCAACATTTACACTGAACATGGATTAGAGACACCCAAGCACAACTTATAACCAAGTTCCAAGTGTTCATAATCTTTTATATATTATATCCAAATAGTAAAGAAATAATGGAACCTATCTAATACCACTTTGTAACATCCTGAACCTAGGTTCCACTGAAAGGTTCCCTGAGCTTGGTTGGCCACATGGCCTCAAGTGCATCACCCTGAATGCCAGAGGCTACCGACTAGCAGTGAGGGCCTAGGGTGTGTCTATGGGGAGACTATACCATTATTACAATAGTGTAGAATAACATATATAAGTAATAAAAGGTAAATAGAAGAAGCAATATAACATATGGCACATTAGAATCAGACAGGGATAATGAATAATATATTAACTAGTAATAATACGCAAAAGACGATGATACATGTCATGTATCTATAAAACAAGAAAAAATGGATACAAGGAAGCACGTAATAAATTCTATAAAAATGAATAATAATAAATCAAATAACTATTCCCAGCATTCTAAGCTCCAGCTCTATCATTTTCCACCATGCTCCATCCTAATGCAAGAAACCAATCAAGTATCCAAAGCGGGGAACTTCCCTTTATAAACACCTGCATACATGTAATCTTCCTGGGTACCAATGGAGGCCTAGATAGTGCGTAGTATAAATCTCAATATGTCACCACCAACAACATATATAACATCCAGTCTATGTAATATAAACTAAAACAATGTGCAAGAATGCATATATAAAAGTAAAGCAATACCGTAACATAAATTCTGAAGTACCTTATTCAGTCTCAACTAGAATTTAAGCATGTAACCATTTCATTAATTAATTATGTTTCAGTTTATATAATTCACATGATGTATAACTAGCACCAACATCTTTACATGATAATAATAGATAAGGATCCAATATATAACAAGACATCCTATTGATATTAATAATGAAGAGGATCCAAGGTGATAACCAAGGGATCCTTGACCTTATGGGTCAAGCCAATTTAGTAATAACCTAGAACCTAGATATAAGGGTTAAGAGTGTAATAAAAGTGAAAATACCCAAGTAATTCTAAAATAATTATTCTAATAGTGTCTAAGGATTTCATCCAAGGTAAAATGGGATAAGAAATGACTAGGACAAAGGTTGTATCCAAGGTGCCACATGTATGTAGACATCACGCAAGATCTGAGGAGTGTATCAAAGTAAACCTATAATAATAATATAGGTATCATACTTTTTCATACCAAGCAACCAAAAGTAGAAAAGGATTGGGTTTCAGTGTGGGTATCAATCTTGGCAACCAACATCCCTGAATTAGAATGGTGTCCACAAGTGCTCAAGGAATTCCCATGGGAATCCAAGGTTGGATCGAGTGTGACCACTTCTATAAAGATTTCAAGGTTCATATTCATTAGGAACCTTATAATCAATTCATTAAATTAACTATTCCATGTATTACTCGTGCCATATAATAAGACATTTTTTTCAAGCCATTTCCTTTCATTAGTGTGAAAAGTTTAATAGGGCATGAAACCATTTATTAATTCATATAAGTCATATTCAATTAATTAGGTTCACTTTTATACCTTCCATAAGCATATAAAGGTGTGATACAGACTTGAAACAAATTTATATAATTATATTTAAATAGGATAATCCATATATATACTATAATTTCCAATTAAACATTTAAACATTAATTAATTAATTATAAAAATTAACTTAGAAAGGTCAAGTGGAAACTACATGGTTCTAACCACTTATAAATTCACAATTAATTTAATTAAAAATGGGATCACCATTAGAAGGGTTAATCCTTATAACTTTATTGATTTAATTAAAGATTTAACTTTATCAAGGTCATGTCAAGGAACACCCGAACAGTGGTGTAGATAAGATTAACAAGCCACTAAAATAAAAATAAATGAAAATAAATTACATGGGGTGGTCAAAATTGCATTTATAACCAAAAAAAGAGATAAAATATATTACAAGGGTCTTAGAATAGTTTTCCAACAATTATAAAAAAGTAAAGTGAATTTAACAGGCCACGCTCGATGAAATCGGTGCGCGTGCAGCTACAACAATTTATAAAACGACAAAAACATGAGGGATGAGTTATAAAACATATACCTTAGGCTCATATGAATCTCCTCATCCAGTATCAGCCTTTAATTTGGCATGTATTGGAAGAGATATGAAGAGTGGATCAAATACCTAAAAATAAGGTATATGAGCCTTCACATTGATAAATCCATCGAGAGAAAGATAAAAAAAGAACAACTAAAAAGGAATCAAGATCTTACCAATGTGCATCCAACATGATGAACAATGCTCTAATGAAACACTAGATCATAGATCCGGATAAAAAACTACGGAAGAGTTAAAAAGGGATCTCCAAAGTGATAATGGAGGCCTTCATCCATTAGAATAAGACAAGGAAGAGAAATGGTAGGTTTAATTAGATTATTAAGGGAAATATGGTCATTTTACATAAAATTCCTGGGTTTCATAGTTTCTCTACATGGTTTCCTAAATTGTTCACCAACTGTGAGCCCTTTATTGATTAAGGAGGGAACCCACACAGTTATACCACACAATCCGAGAAACTATGCGCCAACCATGTGAATCATCTTTTCTAAAGACTGTAGAAATTTTGCATGGGCATGCATTCCCTGGTGCACGATTAGAGAAAACTGTGTGCCCTACTTCACCCATTTATCTAGCCCTGCATGGTTAGGAGAGACTATGTGGGATGACTCATATAGTTTCTACTAACCATGTGTCCCAATGATTTTCTCCACCGGTCGAGGTTCTGAGCTCCTAACAATCCCCAAACACCCCTGTAACATCTATAACCTCATTAAGAATCCATAATAGTTCTAAAATAAATAATTAGACCTAATTTAAAAGGATACATACAACTGTGAAAAACCAGGTTCTTACATAATGTTATAGGATAGTGTGAGAACTCATTGTATTTTCCATTAGAGGATAGCCCCATGGGAGGTCACTGATAGCTCACCAGGGAGAGTGATATGCTCTCAGGTTTTGATGGAATATGATGGTGTTTTTCTATTTTCTGATTTAGAACCATTTAGTGAGTTGGGAGGTTATATATTATTCTTAGGTTTTCTTGATGGGTTTTATAAAATTCTCAAATGTTTTTATTGCATAAGGTGTGAGCATATTCTCTTGGTGGTGTGTGGGTTATTATTAGATTATTTTTTATATTTTTTATATTTCTTTATTATGTATAAGTTATTAATTACTATTATTATTATTGAATGTTATATTTTATAGATGAGTTAAGTATTACACAAATACATTTTACATGCATGAACATTTCTACTCAGTGGAGTAAAGGATGGAAGGTGAATCCAACAAAGTTTATGGGCTCACCCTTACCCATGAATATGATAAGGATTTTAGTTTTCATTGATAAAAATTCTTTCTTAAAATGTATATAGGTTTAGGTGGTAACTTTTGAAGGTAAATGATGGCTCGAGTAAATTAGTGCCATGGAGGTCGAGGTATTGACATTAGTTAATATTAGTTGGTCCTGAGTTCGGTTGTATCTACATTTTGATTTATGTGTTGACTAATTCAACCTTGTTTATTTATGACGATTGTTATATATTGGTCATGTTATATAGATATTTAATCCACATGTATTCATTTTTATATAGATTTAATTTTTTAAATACTTTATATATCCCCCTAAAAATAACTTGGTGAAAGTTTATTAGTACTCTAAGAATAATTGATGGAAAGTATATATGTTATCTATAAGAATAATTAGAATAATTCATTTTATTTTTAGGCACCTTTACTTATAAAAATATATATTAAAAATGTATCATGCTGAGTTTTAATAAAATTATAGAATTAAAATATTGGGTCTCACCTGGAGGGGATAGTAATCTCAAGGGACCAGTTTATCCATTTCCACTAATTAGAAGTCTCTAGAATTTATGCAGTGTAATACCCTATATTTGGTTGGTATTTTTCCTATATTTTTTTGGAGTTTCTAGGTAAAAATCTTATGTTTTTGAAAAATCTAGGAAATAAGCATGGTTGGACTAACTATATAGTTGTTCATACATTATAGAAGATTTTGTATAGAATCTATATATGGTTAGGTTCATGGTTAAACTAACATTGTGATATAACTTTATATAGTGAATTTTTTAGTCTAGTTAGGAAGCATGGATTGATGTATGGGCTTTCCAAACTAGGAAATCTAATCATGTCTTCCATATATTTTAATGTAGATTCCATTTTTAATATTCAGTATAACTCCATAAAAAACATTACCACTTATAATCAATTTTGGATGAAATTATGGCAACATGGGGAGAGATATTTGGGTTTCTCCACTTATTAATGATGTATTTATTGTGGGAATTGATAGCATAGATGTGTAATCAAAGGTTAGGGTTTGATACATACTTTGGTTTTTGAATAACTCTCTCTAGGTATTATATTATTCTTGAATCCAAATTTATGATGTTAAATTTTTGAATTCCTAGGGAAAGTAATTAAATAATTTTGTCCATAATATTTATGCATTGATGGATTCAACCTCATTGGTGTGATTCATCGATTTATTGATTAATAATTTTTTAAAATTAAATGACTAGGTAGGTGGATATGTCATCTTATATGAATTATATAATTTCATATATGTTTTTTATTAGTTATAATCTATTTATAACTACTTCGATTAAATTCATGTGATGTTTTGAATTAAAAAAATGATGATTTTGGATTAAACAGTTCTAATGAAAATTAGAAGGTTTGATTAAGAATTATTGTTTTAAATAAATTTGAGTTTGTGTATGTGTTAAATACTTTTAGTGAGACATGTTTTGAAAAAATATAAGCTTCTACCATGGTAAAGTGAGGGAACTTTGAGAGTGTTCATCAGGCAAAGAAATGGTTAGGATGACTAGGGTCAAAAGGTGGCACCACTCTCTTTTTCAAATTAAAGAGGACAATATGGAATTGTGTAAATAAGTGATGACTTGGTTCAAATATATGACTAGGAGAGTGAAAAATATATGTTGGTGGGTGTATGATGATTCATACTAGATAAATATCTAGTGAAATCAAATTATGGTGATATGCTCAAGAATCCTTAGAAAAGGGTAATTTATTTTAGGGAAACATGGAGTTCTTAATAGATTTTAAGGAAATGGGAAGTTTTTTATGGATTTTAAGAAATAGGGAGTTTATAATGGTTTTTTAAATAATGGTATTTTCAACTATTTTATGAAAAAAGATATTTTTCTTGGAGTTTCTGAACAATAGTGTTTTTCAAGATATGGGTTTTCAGGGAGAAAATTTAGATTTGGGAAATTGTTTGAAATTTCATTTATGTAATGTATTTTTAGGATATTTTTGATTATTTAAAAAGAATTTATCATTTTTAAAAGATTGGTTAAATAAAATGTGTTATTTTTAATTTTTTAATATAACATGATTTATTGAAATTTCATTGAAATTTTCATTTGCATGAATACACATTAGATTCTTGAGGAAATTTTAATGAGTTTGTACTCACCCCTAAATGTAAACTATAGAGGACATATAGACATGATTTTCCATGACACTGGTAAAAGTAAGATGTCATTATTTTTCTATTGTGATTCATAGTTCCACAATAGAGATATGGTAGTAGGGGTGGAATCTCGTAGTTTGGACCTTTATTGATGGTATTAGTATCTATCATGTTATTTAATTTTTTACTCTGAATTTGGTTTGTTTTTAAAAAAAAATTTGTATCCACTCTTAACGTTTGATTTAAATTTCTTTGTTGAAAATTTAATTTACATCAGCATGCATAATTTATAATTTTATTTTTTTTAGGTTAAATTATTCCCAAAGAAATTTTTTATAACCCTTGACAATTTTCATCAGGCTATGGGAATCATTGGACATGCTTGATTCTATGTGCCCTCCTAGATCAAGCCTTAGGATTCAGGATCTTGGTTCTGGGTGTTATTAAATGGTATCATAATGGGGATTTTGAGTTAAGTCTTAGGAATCTTAGTTTACATAGAGGATATGTTTGTTGGGATTTGGAATGAACCCATAAAAATAAATAGACAACCTTTTTATAGTGAACTCCAAGTCCTCAGGATATTTAGTTAAATGAGAGGTTGGTGATAACCTCTTAGGATTGTATTTTTATTGTGTTAAACCATGTTCAATTTGAATGAGAAACATTTCATACATCAGGGTAGACATGGTAGATGGTGCATCACATGGAATGGTTTTGAAAGAAAAGGATTTTCTTAAATGAAAATGGATTTCCCATGACTCTATTTTTTTTAAAATTTTAAATAATTTTTTAAATGAATAATTTTTTTCAAATGGATTGAATTTTCAGTGAAATAATTGGTAAAAAAATTAGAAAATGAAATAGTATGTCATTTATAAATAATATATAATGTGGGTTTTTTTAATGATTAATGATTGCTAAATTATGTGTTTCTTATGTTATTATTTATATACTATATAATATTACACTGTGTAGGGTTCTAGTTTGGAAAGGTCGAGGTAAAGGAGTAGCTAAGAATGATTTTGTGGACCCTCAGTTGGTAGGAGAGATCATGAAATCTATCTAGGGGATAAAGAGGGGTTTTGATTAGGATAGGATGAGGGAGGCAGATGAATCATTGGAGTTCATAGAGTATAACCATCTATTGTTTAAAGGGGATGTGGGCTAGAGTAGGATGAGGAATGGTTGGAGAAAATCAACCATATCTTTATTCTTTCTCAGATTCAAGATACCTAGATGGTCAATTTGAGTTCTTATCTATTGGAGGGTCCATCTAGGATATGGTAGAAAGTAATCAATAAGAAATTAAATAATAAATATCTTGGCTATAAGGGATTACAAATGATATCTAATTGTAAAATTCCACTTATAGTAACCAAATTGGTTCACTATATGCCCTTAAGCACACTTCCCCATACATAAAAGGTTACTATATAGTAGGGAAGGTCTAAGTTTTAACTATCAGGATACTATACCCTCATATTATATTTATACAATAGTATAAATATTATACAATTAGTCTTCACAATATCAATTGAATAAAATATAATATAGAAGACAAATCCAACCAATTATATATAATATACACATGTTATAACAAATTTTATATCCAACATGTGACCTGAGTCAAGAAGACATCAACCAAGTATCCCATGGGAATATCATATACAAACCAAACCAAAATATAAAATAATTGAAAAATAACTATCACTTGGTCTAGAGTCCTAACCCAGTACAATCTCATTATTTCTTCCAATCTATAAAGATGAACCATCTAACACTAATCCTCTACCATACACGTACCTGTGATCATAAGTTATGATTAGGTACCAAAGTTTCAGGTCCTCCTGAGAAGGGTTTAAGTAAAACTTATTAGGACACCGCCAATGATGTCCCTAACATAAATAATAAATACAATACATATACAATGTGATATTCTTGTAATAATCAAATAAATAATTAAAAACATAATATATAAATAAATTTTGATCCTTAGGTTCTAAGGTGATGTATGAGGTTAACGATACCTTATTTTTATAGTTTCAAATGTCTCTAAGAAGTTTATATAACTATATATCATTGGAATGAGTGGTTCCCACCTCGATATTCCATCATAAATCATCAGGGGGATGGTTCCCCTCCCAAAATCACATCTCTCATTAGGGGGAATAGTTACCCACTTTGGAATAACATATCATGTTATGGGGGAATGTTTCTCCATCCTACTCTATATCACTATATAAATATCAAGGGGAATTTCAACCCACCTTAAACCATCTCACCATATCTATATTAGAATATAATGGAGCCCCACCCTGCTCCAACTCACCATAATACTATTAGTGGGAATGAAGATCCACCTTGATATAACTCACCAGAATACCATTTGTGGGGATAAAACACTACCCTTCTCCAGCTCACCATTATACTGTAAGGGGGAATGGTGACCCACATTTATCTATCTCACCATAACACCATCAGGGGGAATTTCACCCCACCCTTATCTATCTCACTATAATATAATCATGGTTTAATAATGCCCCACTAGGGAATCATATAACACATAAGGGGGAAATGTTCCCCATCTAAAATACCATCATAAAAATATATCATAGTCAAAGGGGTTTTCTACTTTACAAAACCCCACATACATTTCCTAGGTTGGTAACTCAAGCACAAAACCTACTCTTGATCCCACATTCATGATTGGGTATCACCAATATCCTCTATATACTTATCCTCATAGGAGTTAATATAAATATCGAGATCCCACTATGATCCCATAATTCACATCATGTTCCATGCACCTACACGACTTCCATTATCTCATTCCACAATATAGGGTTAAAACCCATCACTCAATGGGAATAACGACCCTCTCTATATTCCCATTTCATGGCCTAACCAGTCACACTAGTTTTATTAAAATAAAAATAATTCATAAGGTAGTGGTATAATGAATACCTCTATTACCATACTAAATTAGGATGGTTCTCTCACAACACCTATAATAAATCCTCCCCATGGAATCCTCATTAAGAAACACATATATACTAGTGGGGTAAGAATGCTATCCTCACACCCAATCATCTATCCATGAGGTTAAAAATCATTCCATGGCACCATATAGCCTAACCCAAGGCCATCCATTCTAGATCTATCACTTTCCCCTATATGGAGAGGACTAAGGGAATCTATCCCAAGGTTCCTTAAATTTTACTTATTTCATTTATAAACTTCTAGGGTCATTATGTCTCATGAAACTTATTTATAGTTTACCCATTGACCATCAATGGCCGAGGAATCAAACTAGAGTCCAAGGGTACCAAAAGACCCAAGACACTTCTATTCATTTCATAATAGTTTTAAGGAATAATTAAATTTTAATTTAATGTCAATCACATGAAAGTGACCACATATCACATGAAAAAAATTCAAAACCTTAAGTATATCTTTAGGGACCACCCACATCATTTATTGTTATTTCCTTTAATCAATGACCGAACACCATCGCTTAAGTTCACCCATGCATGACCGATAATCACTCACAAACATGAGGTTCTAACTCCAACAAAATAATCCAAATTAATTATTAATTAGTAATAATTTATTAACATAATAAACTAATATTAATTCTATACTTAATATCTATGGTATAATCCAAGAATCACTTACCGAATAATATATTATAACCAAATCATTGAGAAAATGGGTACACACCATGTCCGAAATCCACCCAAATCTCTATCACAAAGAATCCCAAAACTATTATTTCAATAAATCAATAAATTTTCCCCAAAATTTATGTAAATCTCTAAATAAATCAAAAAATGGAATACCTCAAGACAAATACGAGATATGGAATGGACACATTATCTCAAGACCTTATTTACATGTTACTCACTATATCCCCCTAAAGTAGGATGATTCAAACATGCTCTCGTGGAATCATCTCTCTAAAACTCTTGTAAGGTAAATTACAATTAGAGGAAGAAAATAGGAAAGAAAAAGTAGGATAATAAGAGGAATATTACGAATAAAATCTCTTGAACCACTCAAATTAAAAGAAGACCAAAGGGGAGGAAAGGGGAAGAGAGTGTCATCCTTCACCCTACTCACATGACTAAAAAGAGAGGAAACATAAATGGGATTTATAATTTAAAATACCAAATGACTATTCTTATCCTTTCAAAAAAATCCGAGAAATAGGACATAATATGAACCTCATGGCCATATAACAACAAACCCATGCCATTCCATGTTATGGTATGGCTCATTTAGATCATAGAATGAATTCACCCAAGAAGAATACCTAACCCAAGGAATGTCCCCTCCATGGCGTGAACCATCTGGTCATGGCATGATGACTTATATCTAGGAAGAACCAACATCTTTGACCTAAATCCCGCATAATGTTCCTCCCTCTTTCACGAACATATCCTCCCCACTCTACACCACAACACCTACCCTTGGAACATCCTTTACAACATTTCTCAGGGGTCATGGTGTGTCCACCATCCACATGATAAAATTAGAAATTAAATACATAATATCTTTCCAAACCAAATATAAGTTTTTTACAAGATATTACACAAAGGGAAAAATCACAACTTGAATCCCTTGGTCATAACATGATCATCAAATTAATATAAAACCTTAAAAGTAAACACATAATATTTTCTAATATATTTTTCAAGGATACCCAAAACAGTGTGTCACACTCATCAAAGGTTTCAAACCTATACATAACATATTTTACTTTTCTAAAATAATCTAATGTAAGGATCACCACCACATGACACCCCTAACCATGGTGTGACCCTTTTATATAGTGTTTTTTCCGTAGTAAAAACCCACAAAACCCACCATTCCATGTAACCCAATCATTAGAACATGACTTAATACCCTCACATCATAGACCCCCCTCTATCCATGGCATGATCCCTTGACTAAAAACTCGTTGTGGTGTGACCCTCAACTGTTATAGAATGACGATCTATCTATAGAAAAAAATTATTTTAATGTCACCCCAATATACCTTAAATGTTAACTTGATAACCCAAAAAACATCCTAGGACTCTAACATCATTTAAAAACACCTTCAAGTGGAATTAAAGCACTTGAAATTTTGATTTGAGTCCCAATTATCAAATCTTCCCCTTCTTCGGAACTAAAAATTATAATATCTCATGGTTTCACCAACTCATATGATGAGGGTCATTATAACCTACCACCATAATATTTGTAGGACTTAATAAGTCTCCTCATACATCTTCCATGAACCACCCCAATTATTAATCCCTGATGCATGACCCAGATCTCATATCATCCGCTGGTCATGGTCATGCTGACACTGTACACAAACCATCCCTAATGATCAATACCTCACCAACCCACACATTATGACACCAATTATTTACACCAACAACATGATGATTCCTTACTTCCGATAGCATTCATTAATCCTCAAACCGTAGATGTTATATGCCATTAGTTTAAATCATTAGAATATATCAGATCATAAATCGCCTAATGTCACACCCGATCATCACTTGACCATCCTCATCAGAACTTACAATCTCAATTTTGAGACTATATCCAAATCACAATAACCTAACTCATTGTGTATATCAACATGCTATCCCCACACACTAAAATTCTACAAACTCAATCACACCACCAGCTTATTTCATAAAATATACACCTAATCATACCACTTGACCGTTATTCAACATCTAGAGTCTTTCACTCATTGATTGTATAGAATTAACCCGATTCTCATTGATTGATACCCACATATAGGTATTTTATATCACCTCACACAACTCATATGCCTGCTTCTAAGTACCATCATAAAATCACAACCCCTCTAGTTGGGTCCACAAATACATTACTCTTGATATTTAATGAAATCTACCCAAAATGAGTATAACATTATCATATTGTCCATGGTGTTCTTCTCACCATATAATTTTTTTTATCATTGATCTACGAGAGCAATCCTTCCTGATATCCACCACCACCCTAATGTTGACCCTAATGATCCTCACTCATATTTCCTCAAATACGTCCACATCCCATCCCCCTCTCTATAATCAATTGATACAAAAACATTCCATGAAACCGCTTCTCAATACCACATATAATATGCCAACACACACTCAATACCGATGGATCTAACTCAAGGTCTCTTACCTTTACCATTACCACATGAATCTCACATTCAATTCCATTATAGGCCCTACGTAGTCCCACTAGAAACTCATGATCACATCAGTTCCCAACTAACATAGTCAGGGAACTCTTTAGATTCCTTATCAAATGGTTTAAGATACTTGGACCCTCTATGTTTCACAAAACTCAATGATCATATATATACTTCCTACATTTTACAAGATCATAGATCATCCCTCACATGATCTGACCATCTCAACATACCTATTATCTCATAACCCCCAGCCATGTCACCATCACACTGACCACACCTTGATTCATTGGACCCCACTGGTCAAATATCCACTTGACCATACCTCATAGAAATACATAATCTAACCAACTCACATCTATAAAATCACAGGTTCAACACTCTTTTCCATTACTCAATCATTACAAGGTTTCTCACACCTTCCCACTATCATCTCATAGTCAATCACTATCCACATGTGATTATCCACCAAGACCATAGACATGTATCATTTTTCATTCAATGATAATTGTGCCTAATCAACACTGAAATTACATACCTTAAGCTAAGATTTGGTGACACCAATACACATACCACCTAGATTAAGAAATATATCACTATTTAAGTCCATAATAAGAGAGTATCCATATGGCCAATCTAAAAATAGTGATCAAAAGTGCCCATTACTAAAACCAAGTATACCTAAGAAAGTGCACACCATTATTCTACCATGATATACCATCCAATCACTCCTATTCTTGATAGCCTAATAAAACAACCAAACATTCCTCCCATGGATGTCATACCAATCATTATATAATAACTTCATGTGCTTTAACATCCACAATATCTAAGAAATATAAGTAAAGAACTGTGAATTTTAGGGTCATCACCTTTCGGAGGGAGTCTAAATTTGTTATCCTAGAGTAGGGGTCAATCCATGAGTTGGGACTCAAATAATTATATTGAGCATTATAAAATCTCAAGAAGATATTTTTGTATGTGTAGTAAGTCCTGGTTAGTGGTTAAAATGATCATGCAGGTGTTAGAGGAAGGTTTGAGAGCCTTTCTGAAAATAATCTACTACATCAAGTCAAACCTTAATAGATTATAACATGGGTTTCATGCCATAAAAGTGTGATACATCTTGGAGTAATGAGGAACCACTCCATGAAGGATGGATTAAGTTCCTCCTCTCTTACATAGGATTACTTCAAACCACAAATTAATTAATCACATGTGAAATTTTGGGGCAATGGTGTTTGTCACACTATGACACCCCAGGTCATACTATGATTGATGAATAGGTTAATTTTTTAATAAGGTGAAGACCCACCCATTTGGGGTAGGAACATTTTGATTTTTAAGTAGAAAGAGGCATCATGAAGTGTCCATTTGGTTATATATCCCCCATCCATTCCTCCCTTCAATTCCTAATGATTTTGGATGGATTTTTATGTCATTTGATAGTGATTAATAGTATATTATTCCCTCCATATACATATGTTTTGGTTTCCACTCACTAGATTCTGATTTGGTAGATTTTAGATAGAGTTTTGGTAATGATTCCTCCATAGAATGGTGGAATCTGGTGAGGATGATGATACTTTCATGTATCTTGGATAGAGGAGGTATAAAAAGGTCGATCAGATTCCATTGGGTGAGGTTTTGGTTTGATGGTGATGTGAAGTGAGTTTTCTAGTGAATATGCTTCTTCGTTTTAATTTAAATAATTAATTATTAATTGTTACAATTAAGAAATTTATGTCTTATAATGATATAGGTGACCGTGAGTGTGGAAAAGCTTAGATGAGGTGGTACAAAGATTGGGTTATGTGGTAAATATTTTATTGAGGTAGGTATCCCCATTAATACATATCCATGTACTTGTTTAAGCTCGACTAATTGTCGCATGCATGTTGCATATGATCAAGTAGGGGGATAGAGAACAAGTAATCCCTATAGAAATAGATATGATAGTGATGGGCCTCCTTGGATTAGGGAATGTTATTATTATAAAATTAGGTAGTTGGGATCAATTAGTGAATATATTTCCAAGGGGAAGAGATAGAGGGTTAGTTAATAAGAGACCTCAGGTAGGTATCGAGATACGAGGTGAGATGTGGGTATCCTAGGTCAGTTTTCCTAAGTATAGTCAGGTGGGAATGAGAGGCTTATTCATAGTGTCAGGGGTGAGATGGCTAGACATATTATGCTAGATGAGTGACACCCTCCTAAGGGTAGTTTGAGTATTACTAAGTGATGTCAGTGGGGTTAGATCTTCGGGACTTGGTATTTGTGATGGAGAGTGTTTTCCTCTAGGTGTCAGGTTGAGAGATTTGCCTTAGGATTGGTGATACGATACCCAAGTGTAATCCTTAATAATTTTTGGTGCCTCAACATTGGGTTCCAAGGGTCATAAAGAAAAATATTGGGATGGTCTATGGGCAGTGGGACCAGGATTAATGATGGGTTTATGAGGTTATACAAGGCATTTAGTTTTGGTTTAGAGGTGGCTACGGGTAGTGGTGTCATCGATGATTGACAGACGTGATATCGTATCAACCAGTAGGACCATGATAGGTATAGGGGACCCAAGGGATACCCTAATAGGTGATATAAGATGTTCTTCAGGATGAGTGGATAAATATCAAATGAATATAACCCTTAGATCAACTAGTGAGATATGTGATTGGTTAGAGGACTTTTTTATTGCTGCAAGTCTATTATTATGTGTGTATGTGATAGGAGATAGACCCAGTGGGGGGAGGGATCTATAGGCTTGGCCATACTGTGAGTGAGATAATGCTGGTTAGACTTCCATGAGTGAGATAGAGTCCCTGTATTCATAAGGTATAGTCCTCTCCTTGAGTGAGAAATATTGAGTCATGATAGTGGACCACCCCAAGTGAGAGTGTTGGGTCATGGTATGACACGAGGCATGGATGATGGAATATACCTTGATTGATGTGGTAAAAAAGTTGGGATTTGAATGTAGGACCCTATCCTATCCCTTTGGGTAGTGGGTAAAGGTCTTAGAAAATTATTACACTAAGTCTTTGGGTATGGGTTGGCTATGGGTTCTAAGACACAAGGTGATGATGGGAATCCAAAATGGCATTGAAGTAGTTATGATTAGGCCTAGTTAGGACATAATGACCTGATGTGCATGGATTCATAGCATCATGGTTAATTCATGATTCCCATCATGCAAGTGTGATATGTTATTTATTTACCTCATGTATGCACACATATCATGAATCATACTAGGGGAAATTTTTGAGACCTCAATGATATATATTTATCACACACTATATGGGAACCTTGTTACATGTGTATAACTTATGTGTTCTTTTAATTTGTAGCATAGTATGTGAAGTGGATCAGGCTAGATCAACTTGATGGGTATTTGGAGACATGATTTTTGAGTCTTGGGGATAGAAGTAGGCATTTTTTATATTTTTTTTATTTTTATATGTGATCTACCCCAAGGATTTAGGTATATATGATTGTATGAATTATATATAGAATTTATTATGGAATTTTTGTTTATTGATTTTTCATACTATGATGTTTTTAATGGATACTATTTAGTTGTTTTCTTCTATTTTTATACTCTGATTTGAAGGAATAATCCCTCCATTGTAGGGATTAGGACCTCACTCCTAGTTGGTAGCATATAGTGTACCAGGAGGCATGCCTGAGGTTATATGAATCACTAAGATTGCTCCATAGACAGGGGTGTTACAAAAGGGTAATATTTTTTTTGTATTATTATTTAGGGAGATAGTAGACATGTGATCGAGGAATGTGATGAAGCTTTTTATAGACCTCAGAATAGTGAATTTTGAACACCTTTACAATGGGTAGTCCTTATTACCAGGGGTATGAGATTGAAGTTCTTGGGTTTCATGATTATGATTGAGATGTTTATTAAATCTGGTTATTTTAGGATGTTTTTATTATGATTTTTGATTCTTATCCCATTATAAAGAGGTTGGTGTACACACATCATATTTGGAACATAGGAATCACATGAATTCATGTGATTGTTTGTTATTTACTTCACTAATAGAGGTTCAATTGTTTAATATTCTGAAAAAAATTATACAAAATTTTCCCATATAATTTATTGGTTGAATATACTTATCCGAACCATAGTATTTTCTATAATGGTAGGTTATGTGGATATTGGTGCTTGACATCCCCTAGAAATTAATATACATTTACTTTGTAAGGGGGATGTATAATGGAACTTAGTGGGTCAGTTCCAAAATTTGATTCCTTGATAATGTGAGCCTTAACAGGTTCATTTTAAGAATTAAATGCTTGAGATATGGTCTAGGGATATGCATGAGTTCCTTGAGGATAAGGTTCAATTACTTAAATTATCAACAATAACCTATATATTGAAATACCATATATCTTCTTGGTGGAATTATACTTAACTAAACTAGGTGGATTAAAAAAAACCAAAAGTGTTTTAGAGAATGGAATTTAAAATTCCCTATACATGGTATTGAGGCTGGGTGAGAAGGAATAACCTATTAGATACCTACCCCTACTAGTTCTGAATTCACTTTAGGTAGCACGGTTGGAGTATGGATTGATGCACTTGGGTTTTTGTAGGATACCCGTGTGAGGGGATACCAGGCAATTATCCTTGGCATGAGTGAGATACCGCAAACTATGGGATGAACTAATATATAATAGGGTATGGTTAGTGGGTTAGGATTGTGAGCATATGTGAGATAGGATGTGACTCATGGGAGCACGAGTCAAGTTGTGCGATTGGGTTATATAGGACTACATATCCATTGGGTTCATTTGAGATCAAGTAATATCATGAGTGAGAACCTATGATAAGGTTCTTTAGAGGATTAAGTTTCCTCAGTAAGAGAAGGGTGAGGGTTGATATAGGTTTTTAGGGGAAATTTATGATGTGTGGTGGTAAGAGCACATTGGGTACACATGGTGTTCGTTTGTGTTGAAAATCATTAAATGAGTCTTGTGTGGATCCATTTAGAATTTTTTAGATTTTGGATGAACTTGAGTGATGTTTTGGTGGTGGTGGGGTAGTGAGATGCAAGTTTGAATTGCATTCCATAGTTTTGATTATTATCATGGGTTAACAGGATGGGTGAGTGTGACTCAGGAGAAGAGGAATGTGTACGATGTTTGGACCCATTTTGGTTAGTGCTCTAGGATTGGTATAAGGGAATCCATATGGCAGGGAGTGCACCATTTTTCGCTTGAAGGCATGATCCATATTTTGAGTGGATTTTTGAACGGTGAGGATGGTGTTCCTATTGGGTCAGTAACTTGTGGTTTTTAGTGTTTCACACTAGCACTTAGATATGAGTGTATTAGTCATGATTAGTCAGTTAGTTTAGTAATAGACATATAATGGGCCTTAGAAAATGGGAATTTTGGTTCTTTGGGGTGAAAATATTGATACTATTAGCCCAAGGACTCTAACTATAATATTTTTTCCTTTAAATAAATACCATGTTGATAGATTGTTCCACACAACATACCAAAAAAAAGGATCCACAACATATTAGATAAGAAAATTATAACAAAAAACCTATGTTAGATAAAATATAGTAATCAATTATAAATTTTTTAAAAATAGTATTATGAACACTTCGAGTTTTAAAATGGTTTTTTCTTCTCAATAAATATAAATTTTTTTATATATTTTATTTTCATTTAAATAATAAATTTTATAATTTTATAATTTTAAATAAACAAAATAAAAATCATATTAAAATTAATCAGATCAATATAATCTTAGAGTGAATTTTTTATATTTTTCTAAAATATATTTTTTAAGTGAATAGTGAAAAACACCATTTTATGTTAAAATTTTAACTTTTATGACTTTATCATAATATAATAATGACTTAAAAGTTTATAAAACCATTTTTATATAAAAAATATATATTTAATAATTAATATAAATCATTAAAAAAATACTATTTTGAGTTTATAGAACACATGTTTAATATTTTGGAAACTCAAGTAATATTTCACATAAAAATTGTTTTTATGCACTTACATTAAAAAATAGATTTTATAAATTTTAGAAATTAAATCTAAAAAAATGGTTTTAATATTTCAGATAAAAATTATCATATTATTTAATAATCATAATTTTATTTTTATGCATAAAATTATGTTTATTAAGATTATAGTTAACGAACATGATAATGATGAAATGGTTATTTTCAAAGAATTGTTTTGTTAATGTTGTGTAATTTTTATCTAATAAATTAAATTAATATATTTTATATAAATTATAAAATATAAATTTTATAGTTATATATAAATATATTAACACTTATTCAATTGGTAATCAACACTAAATAATATTAAGAACACTTAATAGTAAAATTAATTTTTTTCTACAAATTTGTTTTCTATATATTAAATGATTTAATTTAAAATTTAATTTTATTATTTTTAGAAAGTGAATCAGATTAAATAGAGTAAAATTTTATGTTCTTAAAAACAAAATTTAGTAATAATGGTTATCATATATATATTTGGTAATACATGGATTACTTGGGTAAAAACTAGCTGCCTAGGTGAAAACAAAAAAAGAGATAAACATAATAATATAAGAGTAAATGACTTAAAACCTATTTAAAACAAGTGTGGAAATAATTTTTTGAGGAATTATTGACCCAATATCACACCACAATCCATTATTTTTCATTTTTTGAACTATTGACCCATGAAAAGTGGCATTCCACTATTGAAAAACAATGGGTGTTCACAAAAGTTCCATTTTCTTCACTTATAAAATGATATCACTTAAACCCTCTCAAAGATACACATAACCTTAGAAATTTAATTTAAAAAAAATATCAATTTACCTCTTCTAGAATTAACTTTCATGTCCAAAAACCCCTGGTCACCATAATTTATCCCAATCCCTTCATTTTCAAGGTGACTTTCGAGACAATTTCAAGGTCCCAAAGTGAGTATTACTTAATCCTTATCCATTTATTCTTATTATTTCCCTTAAAATGATACTTAATTGTTTTTATATTATTGGAAAATAATTATTTATTCCTTACCATCCACTTATAAAAAGAAAATAATGTCGATCATGTGTTGTATGTACTATCTCATCCACAAACCAACATCATCTATTTTTCACCACAACTTCTCTTCACTGGTTATAAGGATAGAATTGAAAAATAAATGTAAAATATATTATATTATCATGATTATTAATAGAAAAATTATAATTCACTTTTTTCCCTCTCTTTCATTTGGAAATGAAAATGTTAACTATGCGTTGTGTGGACTATCGCCTCCACATTGTAACGTATCTCATTTTTCGTCTAGTTTCTTATTTATGAAAATATATTCAAATATGATTAAACGACATAAAAATATCTAAATAATATCATTATTTTTATTTAATAATGATATTATGTCAAAAGAAACTACTTTTATATAACCATAATCATCTGCTAATTACGGTATCTTCATGTCTGGGTTGGTCTAAAAACCCACTTGAATAATTCTATAAAACTCTATCATGGATGACTATGTAAACATAAATAATAATATTATTATAAGTTAGTAAGAAAATAATAATTTTTTTGGTTCTTAAATTTTTATATTATGTATTTAAATTTGTATTAAAATATCATATTTGATCGCTATAATTATCAAAATAAATCAACATCGATTCGATTTTCACATAAAATAACAAAGAAAAGAAAAAACTATATAATAAATAAATAGAATATGATAACAAATAGTCCTTATTAAATTAAATATAGATGAATATGGTTCCTAATAAGTTATATAATAACCTTAATTTTATTATCTAGGAAGGCATGCACATGTGCAGAGAAAATCAGGACCAAGGTAAGGGTTTGTTTGTCTCAAATGTTCACCCCATGAGAAATATTTCTTATTATACACCATGTTTTATTTGAAATGGTGTATCTATTAACCCTTTAAAATTATATATAATTATTTTCATATATTTCATGATATTCAATGTTCTATTTCAAGTTCTTTCTCTCACGGGGGTTCAACTAAAAAATTACAAAAGTTGTGAGGGTTTGTGGAAACTCAATTTTCTTCTATTGAGTTACAAACTTTCTTAATGAACTTTATTATTATAAGTTTGATTTATTATACCTAATTAATAATTTTTATTTTATTCCATCCTTATTTTATAAGGTTTTAAAATTATTCCTTATAAACTCATCACCAAAGTATTCTTACCTCAACGATTATGTTACTTTAAATGGTTTCCAGGTCTCAATTCATATTTCTTGTGACATAATTACTATTATTCACCAATTTACATTTAAATGGTGTATATAACTCCAATTTTTTATTATATCATGTTTTTTTTAAATTTCAAGATCTATCTCTTTTAAGGGGTTTTTATTTAAATATTACTTAATCTATAACGAATTTTTTGAATAAAATTATTTCTCATTGAGTCATAAATTCACTACATGGATATGATCTTATAAGACCATTTATATACTTCAATTTTCTTTATAAAATGGTAATTTTTATTTTTATCCTGGGAATTTACTTCATTTCGTCAGTATCATCTTCTTTGATGAAATACCTTCTCAAACAAAATTTTGACGTTGGTAAGAATAACTCTCATTCTTTCCAAAGAATTTTTCTCCTCCATATCCATATTTTCCTTCCACCTAATGTTTTATTATATTTTTAAGAACTAAAATATGTATTAATTCATGTGATATTCTTAATTATCATCACAACTATTCAAATGGAAATTTTATTACCCTAGTTTTAATGTGGGTTTTTAATTAAGGTGTTTTCAATATATTGAAAGGTTTTATGTATCATGGGTATATTCCTTATCTTTCACTCTATAATTTCTCTATAAAACCATTATGTGTTTTTCAAGGCTCCATTATCAATTATTTCTTCTCAAGAAATGTTATATTATATCTCAAAATCTTTCTTTCCAACTTTTTTGAAAATTAATTTTCAAAAGAAAGCAGTGACTTTATAGAATATATTTTCTTTATAAAAATAAGAAAATAAACTTATTTTTAAAACATTTTAATAATAATATATTTCCAATCATTTTTAAACTTATTTACCATGATTCATGGTTTTATAGAGTAAATTAGTTTTCAATTATTCTATGTTTTTTATTTTGAAAATGGGTTTTTATGTAAAACAGATCATTTTCATTATGCTTTAAAAAGTAAAATTATATTATTTTTCAAAAGTATTCTCCATATACACATTTATTGTTTACCTATTTTTTCATAAATGAGAAATATTAAATATCTATAAGATAAATGATCCATCACTATTTTTTCATACTTAATCATATTCCCTGTATAATCATAATTTTTCTTCCAATGTATTTACTCCATGAATACCCTATTTTTGATTCCTTTGATTGAAAGGTGTTCACCTATATATCATTCATATACTGGTTGGGGAAAATATTGAATAAACCATATACCCTTTATCTATATGGTGTAAATAACATATTCTTTACAATTTTTATTGAAGTTTATTTACCTAGAATGTTATTTAATATCATTGGATACCCATTTATTTCCATGTTCTTATCATGTTATGTTTATTGATGGAATTATTAATGATTTCTTTATGTGATTTCATTTCAAAAAGATATAAAACCAATTTTATATAAATGGGTCTTTATGATGTGATGAATTAAACCTATTTTCTTTCCATGGGTTATTTATGATGAATTATTGATTTCAAGTGGAACATATAAGTATGGATGAATGATGGGTGGGGTCATATATCACCCTCCAATGCATTGGTTAAAAGTTTATATCTTATAATAAATGTCTACACCGGTACAATTAAGTTGTATCACAAGCGTGGGTGTAAGTGTGTCACTCACAAAGGTGATGTTTCCCTAGGCTAATATTTGTTCCACATTTCTAAGGTGTCTTATTTACCCTTACTAAGCATTTGATCTCACCCCTTTCTTATGTTTTATTTTCCCATGTTATGAATATGAGTGTAACATATGAGAAGTCTAGAAGGGAGTATAGTATGTTTCTATTATGGATAAATGTTCACAAGTTTTGTAAAATAAGTTTTCTATGTAACTGGTCTTAAAAGTCACTAAAAAAGGTTCTATGGGTAGTGTGGGATTATTGTGATATATATTGCTAATGTGAAATTTTTGCAAGTTTATCATGGATCATATCACTTGGTATCAAATTTAATTTGTAAAAGTGTGTGTTTTTAACACCATACCCAAGAGTTAGGGTCTAGAGAACCTTAGTTGGTATCAAAGGAATTCTTAGTTATTTTTGGATATTATTTTAGTTATTTTTTATTAGGATAAGAGAACTTTAGTAAATGAAAATGGGGTAAGTCTAAGGGATAAGTGTAAATGTAGGATCAATTCCTAAAATTTTAGTGATGTTTTGAGTATGTTATTTTTCATGAAATGACATCTCTTTATGGATACTAAAAGTGGATAAAATCCCTGGAACATATGTACCAAGGAGTAATAACCCTAAAAAGGGATAATTGGGTATTAACTCGATCGTCACCTAGTGCATGAAAAAGAGGTCTAACTTCACACCTGGTTTGACACTTATAGGGGATATGATATGGTTAATTCATATTATATCTAATAAACTATTATCAAGTATTTGCGTATGGTGTTAACTAATTAGATTAGAGAACTGAATGGAAAAATGGCCATGAATAACAAAGGATTGAAAAAAGAGAGTCATATGTTGAAGTAAAAGTATCATATGTTAAAAAAAACATGTCACAGTGGAAGACATCTTCAAATTGATGTTTTCATATTCATATTCTGTCTATTATCATAAATTTTTTGGTTTTAATATTTTATTGAAATAAACCATGAAAATGAATCTAATAAAGTTATGTATATAGAAACTAATATATCTTATAAATGAATAAGAAAGTATAATTAAATGGTTTAGAATATTAGTATATTTATGTTATGATATAAGAGGTGAGTTTCATAGTCTTACCTAAGGTAGTGAGGTTGATATCTTAGTAGAAATTAATTCTTGATACCCATAGTTGTTTTCATTAGTGAGTGATATTTATCGATGATATGTTGGTTTATTCTAAAGTTATGAGCATTATGGGAAACATATAAGGATTGTTCTTCGATATTTATGACTTAAAGGTTTGTAAACATATATCAAATGGTATAAATAACCTTAAAATTTTATTTTATGAAAAGTTAATGTTTTTTGGTATAACTATTTAAGAACACATGATTGAGGTATGAATAACTCTTAGGTTTAATATATGCTTGATATTGAGGTAATAAAGGTTTGATTGATTTTTGAAAAAGTGTGTTAGATAGTATTGATAGCCTTGGAATAGATTATTTATTTAATAAAAAGTGATCAATGATATTTTTGGTGGATTTTATCTAATTTTTTGGATTATGATATATATAAATTAGTGTGTTACTTTATAAACTAGTGGTTAATACATTTTAAGGTTAAAGACCGAGTTAATTTATTGAGGAATATATGATTTTGTTGTGGTCTAATGTATTGGAGATTCAAATGGTTTTAGGAAATGTATATTTTAGATATTTTATAATTAGGGTATACACATACTTGAGTATATGATCATATGAAAGATTAATTTTGTTTCAGGAAATATAAGTAACTTAATATAGCCTAAGAGAGAAAGGCGCATATCATATTAAGAGTTATATTCCAAATGATAAATATGTTAAGAATACCCTCACCTACTTTCATTAGTGTGAAAATATTAAATTTTTTAGGATGAAATTCATTTAAGGGGTAGAATGTAATAACCCATGATTTTACTAAATTATTTTTTCCCTTTTGATAAACATTGTATTGGTAGATTATTCTTTACGCAATACCAAACAAAAATGATCTTTCATATATTAGATAATAAAATTATAATAAGGATAAAACCTAAGGTAGATAAAAGATATAAATTAATTAAAAATACTTAATAAATAGTATTAAGAACACCTAGAGTTTTAAAATGGATTTTTTTTTCTTTTCAATAAATATAGTTTTTCTTTATATATTGTATTTTCATATAAAATCTAAATTTCTAACTTTTATAATTTCTATTTTATGAAATAAAATTAATTTTAAAATTAATAATTTAAATATAATATTAGGGTGAATTTTTTAATTTTTTATAAATTAATTATTTTTTAAGTGAATATTGAATATCATCATTTTTTACTAAAACTGTAACTTTTATAACATTATCAAAATACAATAATGACTTAAAATTTTATGAAAACTTATATATATATAATATATGTATTTATATTTAATAATTAATAAAAATTATTAAAAAATTAATATGTTGAGTTTATGAAATACATGTTTAATATTTTATAAACTAAAGTAATATTTCACATAAAAATTGTTTTTATGTGATCACATTAAAAATTTTATTTTTTCACTTTTATAAATTAAATATTTTTTTTCATATTTTAGATAAAAATTATCATATTATTTAATAATTTCAATTTCATTTTTAGGCATAAAATTATGATTACTAAGATTAAATTTAATGACCATGATAATGGTGAAAGGGTTATTTTCAAAGAATCATTTTATTAATGTTGTTTAGTTTTTATATAATAAATTAAATTGATATATTTTATATAATAAATATAATATATAGATTAAAATTATATATAAATATATTAGAAATCATTAAATTTGTAATCAATACTAAATAATATTAAGAACACTTAATTGTATAATTTTTTTCTACAAAACAGGTTTTATATATATATTAAATGTTATAATTTAATAGTTAATTTTATTATTTTTAGAAATTTAATTGGATTAAATGGAATCTAAATTTGTGTTCAAAACACAAAAAATTGGTATGAATGGTTATCTTTTATTGTTATTAAAACATTAATTATGTTGGAAAAAACTAAATACCTTAGAAAAAAACAAAAAAGGTAAATATATAAATATAAGAGTAAATGACTTTGAACATGTTTAAACCATATGTTTAAATACTTGGTTGTGGGTTTATCAAAACAAGATTAACCAAAACTCCATTATTTATAACTTTTGGAACCATTAACATGTGAATAGTGTCATTTTATTATTGAAAAAATAATGGGTGTTTGAGAAAGGTCCCTTTTATTCACTTATAAAAGGGGATCACTTACACCCTCTCAAAGATACACATCCCCCATAAAAATTTACTTGAAAACCAACCCAATTTATCTATACTAAAATTCTATTGCACTTCATAAATCCCTTGGTCACTAGAAGTTAGCATAATCCCTTCATTTACATGGAGACTTTCAAAAGAAAGTTCAAGGTCCCAAAGTGAGTATTACTTATTCCTTAACCATTTCTTCTTCTTATTTCTCTTCCAAAACAATAATTAATATAGTTATATTATTACATAAGTGTCATTATTATAGTTAATTGTTATTATGTTATGGAAAAAAATTATTTATTCCTTCTCGTCCACTTAGAAAAACAAAAGAATGCTGATCATGTATTGTGTAAACAACCGCCTCCATGAAGTGACGTCTTCTATTTTACACCACTCCCTATATTAACTAGTTATAAGGATGGAATTGAAAAATAAATGTTAAATATATAATATAATTATGATTATTAAGAGGGAAATTATAATCATTCTCCTTTCCATCTCTTTTTTTGGGAAATGAAAACATTAATTGTGCGTTGTGCGAGTACCACCTCCATGAAGTAACATATATCATTTTTCATATAGTTACTTTAATATGTTTTTAAAATCAAATAAAATATGATTCAACACCTTAAAAATATCTAAATAATATATTTATTATTCTATAATAGTGATATTTTTCCAAAATGATCCACTTTCATGACCATAATCATCCATTAATTATGTATGTTTATGTTTGGGACTGTCTAACGACCAACTTGAACAATGCTATAAAAATTTATCATGGATGACTATGGGAAGTTAAAAACTAATATTATTATAATTTATTTATAAAATAATAATTTTTCATGGTTTTAAAATTTTTATATAGTGTATTTAAATTTTTATTAAAATATCATCTTTGATCACTAAAATTATCAAAATTAACCAATACTAATTCAATTTTCACACAAAATAACAAACATAAGAAAAAACTATATATTAAATTAATATAATATAATAATAAATGTTCAATATTTAATTAATTATAGATTAATAGGTATCCTAATAATCTTTCTAATAAAATTAATTTGACTATTCAGGAAGTTAGGCGCATGCGTAGAGAGAATCTAGACCAAGGTAAGGGTTTCTTATCTCAAATTTTCACCATTTGAGACATATTTCTTATTACACACCATGTATTTTTAAAATGGTGTATATAATGAACCTTTAATATTTTTTATCATGAATATATTATATTTCATCATATTAAATATTCTATTCCATGTTCTTTCTCTCTTGGGGTTTTGAATCAAAATTTACAAAAGCCATAAGGGTTTGTGATAACTCAATTTTAATCCATTGAGTTATAAACTTTCTTATTAAACTCTATTTTTCAAAGTTTTATTTTTTATAAATAATGAATAATTTGTATTTTATTTCCTCATTATTTTCTTAGGGTCTAAAATTCTTCCTTATAACCCCATTGCTAATTTATTCTTACCTCAAAGATTATGTTACTTGAAAGGATTTCTTAGTCTCAATTCTTATTTCTTAGGAAATACTTATTATTATGTACAGATTTAATTTTATATGGTTTATATATTACCTATTAGTTATATTATATCATGAATTATAGTTTTTAATATTTAAATATCTCTATCATTTAATGGGTTTCTATTTAAATATTATTCGATTTGTAATGGATTTCATGACTCAAATTTTTTCTCCTTGAGTCATAAATTCTATAATTGGTTATGATATTCTAAGAAACTTTTTATAATTTCATTTTCTATTTCCAATGGTAATTTTATCTTTTATCTAGGTATGTTACATCATTTCATCAGTATCATATTCCTTGATAGAATACCTTCTCAAATAAAAGTATGATATTGGTAAAAATCACTCCCATTCTTTCTAATGGATATTTATCCTTCATACCCATATTTTCCTTCTCACCAATGTTTTACTATATTTTTAGGAACTACAATATGGAATAATTAATGAGATACTCTTACTTATCATCTCAAATAGTGAAATGAAAATTTATTACCCTATTTTGGATGTGAATTTTCAATAAATTTGTTTTAAAAATATTAAAATGATTTATGTATCATAGAAATATTTCATATCTTATACTCCATATTTTATTTATAAAATATTTATATATTTTCAAATACTAAATTATTTGAGATTTCCTAAAAATTAATTTTTTAATATATATCAAATATTTTCTTTCTATCCTTTTTAAAAATGAATTTAAAAAAAATGGTGATTTTTTTTCTTATCCTTTATTTATAAAAATAAGAATAAAAACTTGTTTTTAATTTTTTTAACAAGAATGAATTTCCCAAGTTTTTGAAACTTCTTTCCTATGATTCATTGTTTTAAAAATTAAATTAATTTTCCATTATTCTATGATTTTTATTTTAAAAACTTATTTTCATGGATAAGGTTAATTTTCATTAAGATTTTCAAAGTAAAATTATATTATTCTTCTAAAATAACTCATCATCTACCTATTGATTATTTACATATGTTTTAAAAAATGAGCAATATTGAATCTATATAATATAAATGATCCATCACTTTCTTTATATTTTATAATAATCTTCCCTAGATAATCATATATTTTCTTCCAATGAATTTCCACTATGAATAACCAATATTTTATTAATTTTATTAAAGGATGTTAACCGAGATTCCGATCATATGTTGATTGGATAAAATGCTGACTAAACTATACAAAATTTTTCTATACGGTGTAAATACCATATTATTTATTATCTCTATTGAAGTGTATTTACCTAGAAGGTTATTTTATATCTTTATATACCCATTTCTTTTCACTGGGTTTATCATGCTATGATTATTAATGGAATTATGAATTATTTATTTATGTGTTTCCATTTTAAAAGGATATGAAACCAATTTAATTTCCATGGGTATTTATGGTATGATGAATAAAACCCATTTTCGTTCCATGGGTTCTTTATAATGAATGATTGAATTTGAATGGAAAAAATACGTATGTATGAATGATGGGTGGAGTCTTATATCTCCATATAATACATTGGTTAAAATTTTATATCTCATGAGACATTTATAAACATGCACAATTAAGTTTTATCACAAGTGTGGGTGAAATTTTGTGACTCAAAATGGTGATATTTCCACATTCTAATGTTTTTTTCCAAATTTCCAAGGTATCATGATGTTACTCTCTCATGGATCATTTTTTTACTAATGTTTCCATACTATTTTGATTCATGACCTTTTCCTCATTCCATGATTTATGATATATGATTTCTTAGGTATAAATTTATTATGTATCCTGATTATATCCATATGAAATTATTATTATCACTTATGATATTTGATTATTATCACTTATGTTTACCCTTACTGAGCATTTGATCTCACCTGTTTCTTATATTTTCGTTCCCCAAGTTATGATGATGATTGTAACCTATGGGAATTCAATTAGGGATTCGAGTATGGTTTTATTATGGAGAAATGTTAAAAAGTTTTTTAGAATAAGTTGCCTATATAAATGGTCCTCAAAGTCACTAAACCAAATGGTTCTCCTAGTTGTGTGATATTGTTGTGAGATTTATTAATAATATGAATTTTGTGTAAGTTTATCGTCAATAATCTCATTTGGTATAAAAGTTAATTTATAAAAGTATGTACTTTTAGTACCATGCCTAAGAGTGTGGGTCTGGGGAACATCAAGGACCATCAAATCAATCACAGGTGAATGAACCTTGTGTCTCATGGGTTATGTAAGTGATGAGACTATTTGGATATATGGTAGAGGCGACATTGAGATATTGGTGTGTGGGAAGATCTGGTGTAATATGTTTGCTTACGAAATATCATATTGCATAGTTCAGATTTGGTTTTGGATGGATTTTTTGAGTCGACATCGAGATCATGGAAGTTTTGGTGATCCAAGAGTGAGTTAAATCAAAGGTGTGTTAGTGATAGAGGTGAGATCATTCCTTTTTGTGTGTTTGGTGGTGATCCAATCAAAAAACTACACTAGAATTTGGGTTTAGAATTCAGTTTGGGTGTTCATGAAATTATTCAATGCCTACAGATGTTAAAGTATATTGATTAGGTGAGGTGGTGTAGTTGGTGTTAGTGGCTATGATTGAGTGTTTTTGGGAGAATTCATATTGAGGAGGACAAACCAGTGTTCTTAAATGTAATTGGATAGGGTGATTTAGAGATTGTATCAAGTGTGTTGTTGGAAAACTGAAAGTGTGTTTTAGGAAAATAGGTTCTTATGGTGGGGAGCACCATGACATGAAGTCATTCATTATGATAAGAGTCTTATGATGGGGAGAACCATAATAATTGGGATGAATTGGTTAAAGACACCATGGTTTCTAGGGGCATATGGGTGGAGTGAGCATCATCTTGGTTTTGGTGTTAGTGGTGAGCAAGTGGGTTGGCTTCAGGTGGATAGTGTGCTATAGTGTTTTGGATTCATGTAGTGGAGGAACATTTAAAAATCCCAGGGAAGGTCATGTGGAGTTCTTAGTTAATCGGTGGATGAGGTAGGCTAGGTTCATTGGTCAAGTGACAACCATGGCTTCTCAGGGATGAGAATTATTATGGTGGGGAGTTTGTAACAACCAGTGAATTTTAGGGCTACTGAATTTTAGGGAGAGTAAGAATATTTTTCCCAAAGTAAGGTTCAAAACATGAGTTGAGACTTATATTGGGAATCCAATCATTGTAAAATATTAGGAAGATGTTTCAGACATATAATGAGTCCTAGTTGGTGGTTTGGCTACTCACGTGGGCATTAGATAAGGGCATTGGGGACTTATTGGAAAACTGCTACAATAGTAAGGCACATCATAACCCCTTAGTTATGACTTAATATACTATATCAGGGGAATCACATCATAGAAGCTTGAGGTGTTTCACCATAGATGGATGAAATGAATCCTCTTATACATAGGAGTGATTCATGTCATAATCTCCTTATTTTTTCTATGAGATTGTTGGGTGATGGGGTGTGTTGTGTTGTGACACCCTCAATCATTCCACGATAGATGCATGGGTGAATTTTATAATAATAAGTTGAACCTTAATTTTGGGGTTTTATACCTTTAATTTTTAGGGAAAATAGGCAATGGGGAGAGTCCATTTAATAATCTCTCCCCTATCTATTCCTCAATTTGATTCCCCATGGCGGGGGATGAGTTTTTTCTGTGATTTTATGGATATTCCAGAAATATTATTCCATTCATCACCTTTTTTTGGATTTTTCTCTATATCAACTGATTTTTATGATGTTGGATAGATTTTTAGTGTCGATTATATTATAACATGGTGGAATAAGGAAAGGATGATGGTTATTTCATGTGGATTGGCTAAAGTAGGTCTCAGAAGGTTTATTAGATGTCATTGGGTGCATATTCAATTTGGTGACGATGCTGTTGACTTTTCTTATGAATATGACTACTTAGTTTAATTTAAATAATTAATTATAAATTTTTATAGTTAATTATTTGTGTTTCTTGACATGAGATAGGTGCTCAGTAGTGTGTACGGGCTTGGGTGAGGTGGTGCAAAGCTTAGAGTGGATGGTAACTCCTTTATCGAGGTAGTTGGTCCCTTTAATAAAAATATTTATTCCCTTTAATGCATTAATACTTTTTCGTGCATATTTCATGGGATTGGGTAAGGGGATTAGGATTTAGAGATCCTTATAGAAATAGATAGGATGATGTTGGGCCTTCAAGGCTTGGAAGAAGTTATCTTTAGCACTTTGTGTAGTTTTGATTGCCTGGAGACTATGCCTCCAAGGGGTGATAATGTTAGGAGAGTTGATGAGAGACCATGGCAAGGTCTTGGTATATGATGTGAGATATGGGTACCCAAGGTTGGTTCTCTTAGGGGTATTTGGTTGGGAATGAGGGGACTAGGCCTAATGGAAAGGGTTGCATAACCAGAAGTCTTACACCTAATGATTGACACCCTCTTGAGGATGGTTTGAATTTTGGTGAGTATTATGTGTGGGGTGATCTCTTTGGGACTAGGTTGTGTGATGAAAATGGTTTTTCTTTAGGTGATTATTTTGAAGATCTCTCTTAGGATATGTGAGATGAGACCCAGTTATAGGCTATGGGATTTTTTTGGGACATGGAATTAGGTTACAAGGGGCTTAGTGCAGAATATCTTGGTATAGTCTTTGGGTAGTGGGACTAGAAGAGATGAGGGGTTTTAATGAGATTGGATCAATATTGGAGGTTTGGTTAAAAGAAGACTATGAGTAGTAGTGTTTTTGTTGAGTGATGAATGTGAGATGGTATCAATGAGTAGATACTATGAAGAGTCTGGGGGACCCATTGGAATCCCTAATAGGAAATATGTGATGAGATTCAAGATGAAGGGCTTGGTATTAACTTAATATAACCCTGGTATAAGCTGATGAATTGTGTGATGATAAGTAGTATATGTGTGCTATTTCATGTGTATTCTTGTGTGTTCTTGTGATAGGTGATTGACACACTGTGGGAGAGGGATCATGTGTCCTATCCCCACCATGAGTGAGAGGGAACTAGATGGACTGTCATGGGTGAGACAGATTATTAATGTGCATGTGGTATGGATTTTTCATTGAGTGAGAAGCCTTGTTTTGTGATAATGGGTTGTGTTATTTGATGTTTCCTACACTGAGTCTTCATGTATGGTTTGGGTGCGAGTTCAATGGGATGAAGTGGTGATGAGGTTCTAACATAGCACTAAAGAAAGTATTATTAGGCATTGTGGTGTCTTGGTTAGTACATGTTGACCTGGTGTGCATGGATTCATGGTGTCTTGGTTAACACAATATGTAACATCCCAAGTAAGTAATGAATAATAGATATAGTTATCTATGTCAATTTATGAATTATATAGTGTTTTAGAGGCTTAAAATGAGAATAAATCCAATCTTAATCATGGAATACACTAATATTTTTAAAAGATTGTTTTACTGCCTTTTGGTGGAAAACCTTTTTTAAATCAAACTTTTGACAATTTAATAAGCTCTATTTTTTAAAATAAACTTATTATTTATGATTGAGACATTGAAATTTACTTTGGGTAAATTTTTGGTATTTTCTGATAAAGTTCATTTTTTAATGAATAGTGAAAAATGTTGTATTTTAATTCAAAACCTCTTTTTAATATAATTTATTTACAAGATTAGATTATATTTTGGTTTGGTTTTAAAGTGAAATTAGAATATATTTTTACCATTTAATCCAATAGTGGTCGTTGTAATTAATTTCACTTTGAAATTGGACTTAAACTAGTGTCAATCTTTTGATATATATTGTTTCATAAAAACACGTTATTTGTTATGACAACGGGAATTAATTATTAAATTAATTATTATAACTTATATGTTTTAAATTTTTTAAAATAGACATCATTTTTGAATTCGGAATATCAAATATATCTTAGGGTGAAGTTTTGGTATTTTTCTGAAAAACTTCAATTTTTGATGAATAGTGAAACCACTAAGTGGTACTTAAAAAAACTAATTTTTCGTTTAAATGAAATTTTACCACCTCTATGTTTTTAATTTCAAAAATCTGACATACATGGTTTTCATTAGTAATTAAAATGTGGTTCAATGGGATTAAAATAATTTTTTGGTGAATAGTAACTTTTAAGTTTTTAATCGCGATTAGAGGTAATTAGTGTAGTTTAAGGTAAAAATAATGTTTTAATAATATGAAATGACCTTGACACATGTAATAACCTTATTGGATGTGTCATGGATGACCAAGAAAACACATGGGTCGATTTTTGGGACCCCATGGAGCCACTTGGGTAAGATAATGACATTAATGCCTTTTATTTAAAGTAAAAGTAAAAATGACACAAACATGTATTGTTTTACTAAAAAAAAATTTACATGGGGTAATACAAGTCATATTTTTGACTATAAATAGTCATTGGAAAGATAAAAAGATTTCCCACATCATATTTTTTTTTTATAATTTTTAGACATTAAATAAATTAAATTATTTATGACATCATGATGATGCAGCGATTACCTCATTATTTAACGATTTGAATAAAATGAAACGATAATGTAAAATATACAACCTAAACATGTCAAATACATATTGGATGAGTATATTTATAACCCTTATAACCTTATCCTCTAAATACATCAATGTGGGACCTTTAAAATCCGAAAATCATTTGAAAATAAAGTAACATTTTATACCTTTCCAAGAGTGCCCCTCCTCTCCTCTTATAAAAGGCCCCCACCTCTACCTCCTTACTCACACCTCTCAAGCCTTTGGCTCGTCCAACCCCTGCACATTTTGTCTCTCCACATCCCTCTATTACTCCTAGAATCCTCAATTTGGTCATAAGTCTTTCCAAGGAAGCCTTTGATCTCAAATCAAAAAGAGATACCCATTTTAAAGGTGGTGTCTTCTCTTGTGTTCTTATGTTTTATTTTGCTTCTCCAACCCCATAAACTCTTTTTATTACTTTATTTTGTAACAACACCAGTATATTAAATATACCAGGATGTTTTTATGAGAACTATTAGAGCTACACTTACACACACCTTCGTCTAATGGTTAAAGAACATACTGTTTCTGTGGTTGGCGATTTTCTGCCTCACAAAACAATGATTGTTCAATCTTCTTTTAACACCTTTAATGGTGGCCATTAATATGTAACTTTATTTATATATGATATATAATATGTTTATGTTTTCCTTAAACTTATGTATTTTTCATTTATGACATACCTTTATGGTTTCCATTATGGGTAAACGTGATATCTTCATTTTAGGAAGTGCGGACTACCGCCCCCTCAAAGTGATGTGATTCGTTAATACCATATGTGGTACATATAAAGGATAGATTTAATGATATTATATATGATATTATACTGTAATTATAATATACCTTTATGTCAATATGATTTCATTCTATTAAATACGAAATATAAATGAAAGTAGCATTCATGCGTACGTACGACTTACCATCTCCATGAACAGTGCATTTCATTTCTTACCTCTAAATGTTATGTAATATTATAAACGCATGAATATACTGGATATATATGATATATATGATATCTACATCATGAATATAATTCTGGATATAATGGATATTTTACCACATGAACAACTTGTAATTATAAAGAGTTTATTTTTGACTCAAGTACCAATGATCAACAAAACGACCATTTTTAACTTCAATAATTACATAGTTTTCATAACATGATAATAAGTGATATAAAAGGAATAATGAACTTGAAAAAGGTTCTTAATCAAGTAGAAATTAACTCAAGTTTATTATTCAGGAGGTTAAAGAACGATCGAGTCAAGTCGGACTCGAGGTATGGGACATCGTCCCAATCTCCTTTCATTGAGGCATATTTTGTTTTATACACAACTTTCTTTTATACGGTGTATAAACTCCTTTGAATTTTACGTTTATTCCAAAGGAATCTTTTTATACAAATCGTTTACTAAACGACAAAAGGGAATGTTTTTTTGTCGTACGTATGCGACGACAACGACTTCTCCGCCATCGTGACTATTATTTGAGTTTCGGCTTCCTCTACAAGCCATAACCTAACCTTTTTTAAAATGAAAAATAAATACCATGTATTACTTTTATTTTATTTTGGTATTGAAAATGGTTTTCATAATGTTTTTATTATATCAATGTGTTGCATTGATATCTTGTGATTGAAATGTGGAAATGCTATGTTTCCTTTATGCATGTTTTATGTGACACAATTATGTTACGGTTCTTGGGAATTGTTATGAAGATGGGTGGTTCCGTGATAAACTAAGGGCGGGTGAGCCCGATATAGCTCTCCACTGCATTGGGTAATGCGAAGGAGTTAAACGTTAAGATTTATCCAAAGAGATTTAGGGAATATACTGTGATGGGCATTCCAAACGTAACCATGAGGGTTACTCCCTATGTAAGAATGTTATGAATGCCTCAAGTTACCTTTGTGTATTAGGATTTATATGATTTATTCATGATTTGATGAGGTATGTGATTATGTTTTATGGGTAAAGTATGATTCCATGCATGGACTAATGTTTTCATTTCGTACTTTTATATCCCTTACTGAACTTTTTATGCTCATCCCATGTTTTTGAAATGTTTTTCACAGGTTAAGGGAATGGTACATGATATGATGATAGTGTCAAGGAAGTGTCAAGAAAGAATCCATGTTTTATTTTAAATATGTTTCCCTTGATGGGAAAAATGAATACTATCTTTTATGTAACCACTTTGTTTAAATGTGGAATGTAATGCAAGTTTTATGATCGAATTCTCTAAAACTCTAAACCTGAAAAGATCCTCAATGTGTAATCTTGTAATAACTCAAGATTAAGTAAGGTTTAAGGATGGGGCCTTATAGTTGGTATCAGAGGTCGGTTTAGATAACTTTAGGAGTTAGAATTCTATTAAATGATTATCCAAAAATATTTTTTTGGTCAAATTGAAATGATATAGCATTTGAAGATTACCATGTTGCTTCATCTAAGACATGTTTGTTAAGAATGGTTTTTCTAAGAGGAAATAGAACAGCTTTTCTGGGAAGGCATACAGAGGGAAATGACTTTTCAAATCAGTATCCTAAGATGGTCGGAATCGGAACTAAATAGTTTGTTGTAGTGATGGCTCAGTTGACTCAGGTGAAAAATGTTGGTTGTTTTTATTGATGATATTTTGGTGTTTTCTAAAAGTAAATAGGAGCATGAAAGACATTTAAGGGTTATTTTTTAAACCTTAAAAGAAACGAAATTGTATTTGAAATTCAGCAAGTGTGAGTTTTGGTTGCAACAAATTTCTTTCCTTGGTCACATTGTTTCTAAAGATGGGATAACTGTTGATCCTGCAAAAACAAAGGTTGTTGAAGAATGGCCAAGACCCACAAATGTAACTGGGATTCGTAGCTTCCTTGGTTTGGTAGGATATTACCGAAGATTTTTTAGAAAATTTTCACGGTTATCTAGTCCAATTACTAAGCTAACTCATAAGGGTTTTAAGTTTATCTGGACAAAAGAATGTGATGATTGTTTTCAGGAGTTGAAAAGAAGATTGGTGAATGCTCCAGTTTTGGCACTTCCTTCCAGGAATGGTGAGTTTGTTATATACAGTGATGCTTCGTTGAAGGGACTTGGTTGTGTCCTTTTGCAGAATGATCAGGTAATTGCTTATGTTTCACGTCAGTTGAAAATTCATGAGGTAAATTACCCTACACATGATTTGGAATTAGCTGCTATTGTTTTTGCTTTAAAAATTTGGAGGCATCATTTGTATGGAGTAAAGTGTGAAATATATACCGATCAAAAAAGTTTAAAGTATATATTCACTCAGAAATAATTGAACATGATATAGGGTAGATGGCTAGAATTAATCAAGGATTATGATTTTACAATTCATTACCATCTAGGAAAAGCAAATAAAGTGGCTGATGCTTTGAGTCGAAAAAGTAATGCTTCATTAACCATGCTACGTTCGGAACGAGATCCTTTGGTTTTTGATTTGATGAACTTTGGCATAGAAGTTGTTGGTGCAGGAAGTTCTTCTGTTTTGTTCCAGTATCAGTGAGATCATCTCTATCAAACAGAATCAAGCAAGCATAGAAGCAAGACAGTGAGTTGCAGAAAAAGGTAGAGCTGGTTCAGAAGGGTAAGTTGCCTGAATTCAACATTGATAATGATTGTGTTTTGAGATTTGGGAAGAGATTGTGTGTGCCTTGTGATTCACAGTTTAAGAGAGAGTTGTTATGTGAACCTCCTAGTTCTCTGTTTTCAGTTCATCCAGGCAGTACTAAGATGTATAGAGATCTTCGGGAGTATTACTGGTGGGATAGAATGAAAAGGGATATTGCTGATTTTACTGTGAAGTGTTTTACTTGTCAACAGGTAAAAGTAGAGAGGAAGTTACCGAAAGGGATGCTTCAACCTTTACCATTACCAGAGTGGAAATGGGAGAATATATCCATGGACTTCGTTGTGGGATTGCCGAAGAAACCTCGAGGTAATAATGCAGTCTGGGTTATTATTGATCGCTTGACTAAATCTGATCATTTCCTTGCTATACAAGATACTTTTTCCCTAGATCAACTTTCCCGTTTGTATCTTAAAGAGATAGTCATGTTACATGGAGTTACTCTCTCTATTGTATCTGATCGTGATCACAGGTTTACTTCTAACTTTTGGAAAGGCTTTCAGAAGTCGTCGGGTACTGAATTAAATTTTAGTACAGCTTTTCATCCTCAATCAGATGGGCAGTCAGAACGAAAAATTCAGACTTTAATAGATATGATACGTTCTTGTTCGATGAATTATCAGGGAATTTGGGACCAACATCTTTCTTTGGTTGAGTTTTCTTATAATAACAGTTTTCATTCCAGTATACATATGGCACCATTTGAGGCGTTATATGGGAAGCGGTGTCGAACTCCAGTTTTCTGGGATGAAGTGGGTGAAAGGAAGTTGATGGGACCAGAATTGGTAGAAGAGTTGGCAGAAAAAGTTTATCTGATACAGAGACGCATGAGAATAGCTCAGAGCAGGCAGAAGAGTTATGCAGAAAATAGGAGGAAGGATCTCTCTTTTGAGGTAGGTGATCATGTTTTTCTCAAAGTCTCACCATGGAAAAGTGTGATGCGATTTGGTAAGAAAGGAAAGTTGAGTCCAAGTTTCATTGGACCGTATGAAATTTTGGAGAGAGTTGGATCAGTTGCATACCGAGTGGATTTACCTCCGAGTTTATCTCAGGTACACAATGTTTTTCATGTTTCGATGTTGAGAAACTATATGCCAGATCCATCTCATGTTTTGAGTCCATAGGTAGTTCATCTAGAAGAGAATCTATCTTATGAGGTACAACCGGTCCATATTCTTGACCACAGGGAGCAAGTGTTTTGGAATTATGTGATTCATCAGGTAAAGGTTTTGTCGAAAAACCATATGGTTGAAGAGGCAACGTGGGAATCTGAAAATGCTATGAGGGATAAATACCCCCACTTATTCGATAAGTAAATAAATTAAGGGGATGCAATTTTCTAAAGGTGGGAAGGATGTAACATCCCAAGTAAGTAATGAATAATAGATATAGTTATCTATGTCTATTTATGAATTAGATAGTGTTTTAGAGGCTTAAAACGAGAATAAATCCAATCTTAAGTATGGAATACACTAATATTTTTAAGAGATTGTTTTACTGCCTTTTGGCGGAAAACCTTTTTTAAATCAAACTTTTGACAATTTTATAATCTATATTTGTCAAAATAAACTTATTCTTTATTATTGGGATATTGAAATTTACTTTGGGTAAATTTTTGGTATTTTTCCGATAAAGTTCATTTTTTTAATGAATAGTGAAAATGTTGTATTTTAATTCAAAACCTATTTTTAATATAATTTATTTACATGATTAGATTATCTTTTGGTTTGGTTTTAAAGTGAAATTAGAATATATTTTTACCATTTAATCCAATAGTGGTCGTTGGAATTAATTTCACTTTGAAATTGGACTTAAACTAGTGTCAATCTTTTGATATATATTGTTTCATAAAAACACGCTATTTGTTCTGACAGCGGGAATTAATTATTAAATTAATTATTGTAACTTATATTTTTTGAATTTTGTAAAATAGACATCATTTTTGAATTCGGAATATCAAATATATCATAGGGTGAATTTTTGGTATTTTTCTGAAAATCTTCAATTTTTGATGAATAGTGAAACCACTAAGTGGTACTTAAAAAACTGATTTTTCATTTAAATGAAATTTTACCACCTCTGTGTTTTGAATTTCAAAAATCCGACATATATGGTTGTCATTAGGAATTAAAATGTTGTTCAATGGGATTAAAATAATTTTTTGGTGAATAGTAATTTTTAAGTTTTTAATCGTGATTAGAGGTAATTAGTGTAGTTTAAGGTAAAAATAATATTTTAATAATATGAAATGACCTTGACACATGTCCTACCCTTATTGGATGTGTCATGGCCGACCAAGAAAACCCATGGGTCGATTTTTCGGACCCCATGGAGCCACTTGGGTAAGATAGTGACATTAATGCCTTTTATTTAATGTAAAAGTAAAAATGACACAAACATGTATTGTTTTACTAAAACAATTTTTACATGGGGTTATACAAGTCAGATTTTTGACTATAAATAGTTATTGGAAATCTAAAAAGATTTCCTACATCATAGTATTTTTTTATAATTTTTATACATTAAATAAATTAAATTATTTATGATATCATGATGATGCAACGATTACCTAATTATTTAACGATTTGAATAAAAGGAAAAGATAATGTAAAATCTAAAACCTACACATGTAAAAGACCTATTTGATGAGTATATTTCGAAAAATTATCACCTTATCCTAGAAATACATCAATTTGGGACCTTTAAAATCTGGAACTCATTTGAAAATAAAGTAACATTTTATACTTTTCCAACAGTGCCCCTCCTCTCCTCTTATAAAAGGCCCCCACCTCTACCTCCTTAACCACACCTCTCAAGCCTTTTTCTTGGACAACCCCTGCACATTTTGTCTCTCCACATCCCTCTATTACTCTTAAAAGCCTCACTTTGGGCAGAAGTCTTTCCAAGGAAGCCTTTGAGCTCAAATAAAAAAGAGATAGTCGTTTTAAAGGTAGTGTCTTCTCTTGTGTTCTTATGTTTTATTTTGCTTCTCCAACCCCCTAAACTCTTTTTATTCCTTTCTTTTGTAACAATGAAAGTATCTTCAATATACTAGGATGTTTTTATGAGATGTATTAGAGCTACACTTACACACACCTTCATCTAATGGTTAAATAACAAACTATTTCTGTGGTTGGGGATTTTCTGCCTCACGAAACGATGATTGTTCAATCTTATTTTAACACATTTAATGGTGGCCATTAATATGTCACTATATTTATATATGATATATAATATGTTTATTTTTTCCTTAAGCTTCTGTATTTTTCATTTATTGCATACCTTTATGGTTTCCATTATGGATAAACGCGATATCTTCATTTTAGGAAGTGCGGACTACAGCCCCCTCAAAGTGATTTGATTCGTTAATACCATATGTGGTACGTATAAAGGATATATTTAATGACATTATATATGATATTATACTGGAATTATAATATATATTTATGTCATTATGATTTCATTCCATTAAATACGAAATAGAAATGAAAGTAGCATTCATGCGTACGTACGGCTTACCGTCTCCATGAATGGTGCATTTCATTTCTTACCTCTAAATGTTATGTAATATTATAAATGCATGAATATACTGGATATATATAATATATATGATATCTAAATCATGAATATAATTCTGTATATAATGGATATTTTACCACATGAACAACTTGTAATTATAAAGAGTTTATTTTGACTCAAGTACCAATGATCAACAAAACGACCATTTTTAACTTCAATAATTACATAGTGTTCATGACATGGTAATAAGTGATATAAAATTAATAATTAACTTGAAAAAGGTTCTTAATCAAGTAGAAATTAACTCATGTTTATTATTCAGGAGGTTAAAGAACGATCGAGTCAAGTCGGACCCGAGGTATGGGACATCGTCTCAATCTCCTTTCATTGAGGCATATTTTGTTTTATACACAACTTTCTTTTATACGGTGTATAAACCCCTTTGACTTTTACATTTATTCAAAATGAATCTTTTTATACGAATATTTTACTAAACGACAAAAGGGAATGTTTTTTTGTCGTACGTATGTGGTGATAATGACTTCTCCGCCGTCGTGACCATTATTTGAGTTTCGGCTTCCTCTACAAGCCATAACCTAACCTTTTTTTAAATGAAAAATAAATACCATGTATTACTTTTCTTTTATTTTGTTATTGAAAATGGTTTTCATAATGTTTTTATTATATCAATGTGTTGTATTGATATCTTTTGATTGAAATGTGGAAATGATATGTTTCCTTTATGCATGTTTTATGTGATACGATTATGTTACGGTTCTTGGGAATTGTTATGAAGACGGGTGGTTCTATGATAAAATAAGGGCGGGTGATCCTGATATATCTCTCCAATGCATTGGGTAACGTGAAGGAGTTAAACATTAAGGTTTCTCCAAAGATATTTAGGGAATATACTGTGATGGGTATTCCAAACGTAACCATGAGGGTTACTCCCTACGTAAGAATGTTATGAATGCCTCAAGTTACCTTTATGTCTTATGATTTCTATGATTTATTCATGATTTGATGAGGTATGTGATTATGTTTTATGAGTAAAGTATGATTCCATGCATGGACTAATGTTTTCATTTCGTACTTTTTTATCCCTTACTGAGATTTTTATGCTCATCCCAAGTTTTTGAAATGTTTTTCATAGGTCAAGGGAATGGTACATGATATGATGATAGTGTCAAGGAAGTGTCAAGAAAGAATTCATGTTTTATTTTAAATATGTTTCCATTGATGGGAAAAATGAATACTATCTTTTATGTAACCACTTTGTTTAAATGTGGAATGTAATGAAAGTTTTATGATCTAATTCTCTAAAACTCTAAACCTGAAAAGATCCTCAATGTGTAATCTTGTAATAACTCAAGATTAAGTAAGGTTTAAGGTTGGGGCCTTATACAAGATGTACAACATGCTTGTGTGAAATGTTTATTTATTTATCTCAAGCATACATGCGTATGATGGTGTATACTAGGGTCACTTGGTGAGACCTTTTTGAGATGAGTTTTTCACACATTGTATAGGAGATCTAGTACACGTGGAGGACTTATGTATGCTTTTAGTTTAGAGCATGGGATGTACAGTGGATAAGGCTGGAGCAGCTTGATGAGTATTTGGAAAAAGGTTTGTTGAGGCTCAAGGATGACAGTAAGGAATTTTGTGTATTTTATTTATTTATTTATTTTTATATGTGACCATCCTAGGGGGTAATTAGAGATGTATACTTATATGACTTCCACATAAAATTTATTATATCATTGTTGTTTGTTGATTTTATGTACTATAATGTTTATAATGGATACTATTTATTTATTTTATACTATTTTTTACTCTTATTTGAGGTAATAGTATCCCCATTTTATTGATTAGTCCCTCATTGATAGTAAAAAACCTCTAGCATACAAGTAGGTGCACCTATGGTCATGACATGTCCTCGACACATGAAACTAAGAGTGGTCCACAGATTGGGGAATTACAATATATATACCTATATCACATACTCAATAACACCTTTCATGCATCATTCTAATTACCCAAAGTATGAACCCATGGTTCCTATCACTAGAGGCACTCACAACCTTGGTCTAACCACTCTCTTTAGTTACCCTCATACTTCACAATTAACCTTATAAATAGAAAGAAAGCATACTGTTATACCATTATGATACCTAACTCATCCTTATATTGGGTCACATCTCAACATCACTAGGATCTCCAACCTAGTTTATAACCATACCCCACATGGGTCACAACCCATGAAGCAGAATCCATGATCCAATATTTGATGCCACAAGGAAACTCATAGTCCATCAACCACTCTAGGGTTCTCATATACATATACATCAATCATCACATAATTAATTCAACTAACCACTCCATGGTACTAAACCTCACCAATAACCCTCATACTAGACTACCCCCTTGAGTATCAAGATCACAGACGTATGCATATAATGACATTTCCCTATGATGATTGGTGTTAAGTATAAAGTTCCATTTAGATTAATATTTGTGTTTGTTGTTAATGTGAATGTAAATAAAATACATTTATTTATTTATATGGGTTATGGATTGGATTATCCACCCATTACATGGAGATTTAAGGTGTTTCCCATCTTTTTTTGGAAAAGTAAAATCAAGTTCCTGTAAGTAGACATGCAAACCAACAATAATATGATGGAAATGATATAATGGAAGAAATGTTTCTCCTTAAATATTTGCTTTAAAATATTTTAGTATCATCATTTAAACTAGATGATTGAAAGAGATAATCTTTATAGTAAAACATTAAAGGTGCTGGAGAAGGAGTTACAGTACTTTCTTCAACAATTTGGAATGACAACATTGTTGGCTACAACGAACAGATGTAAGAGTTATTATAATCAATGTTCAATAAGAAAACTAATTAGATTTTGAAGACCTATGTAATTGAATGAAGGTTGTTCTAGGGTGTTTTTACATATAAATTCTAAAAATAGTGATGACACACGCTTGGATGCAACTTCAAGTTGAATGAAATCAGTATAGAAACACGCGATATTGAAGAACTCAAAGAGTTGAGTGTTCACATGCTATAATGCCCTTGGGAATCATTTTTAAGCATTGATTAATATTTATAAATTCATAAAGGTATTTTTTATTTTTTATGAGTGGTTTGGAATGGTTGTATCTGGACCGAAAGTTCCATTGTTTGAAATGAATGGAATCTTGGATTTTTTCTAAGTCCAGAATCCATGTATCTAAAATATCAAAGTAAGAGAATTCACCCACATGAAGATATAAATAAGGGAATTTAGGCCATGTACATGAATCAAGATAAGAAATTTTTTCTATGTGTGTGAATCACATAAGTTAATGGTCACATATGAAAATGGTTACATACATGAATTTTATTATAGATGAATCCAACAACATATTTGAATGCTTCACATATGGGGTTTCAATAGTATAACAAAAAATTACATTGCCAGAATTTTTTACATATCAGAATTTAAGAAATTAATATAAGAATGAAGCTCCACATAGCCTAATTCAGATAACTTAGCAAAATTATCAGTTTTAGATTTCAAATATGTATGAAAATTTAGACAATATAAGTTAATTCAATACAACACAAGACGGTCCCCATGTACCCGATATTTATATACACAAATTATATTTATGGTATTCACATAAGGGAATTTTTTATATGTGTTGGATGAATATAACAAAATTCTAGAATTACTGATCCTATAAAATAAAATCATTTTGGATCATTCTATATCTATTATTCAAATATTAAAAGATAACAAACACTTTAAATGGTGTGTGATTCAATAATTGATAAAAAATAAGAGTTGATCTTCATCCATGAAAAGGAAGATCAAGGAAACATATGGATTTTCCAGAATTCATAAAATTTGAGGACATAAAATTAGTTGATCTATATATTGTCACTTTGATTTTAGAACATAATAATGCTTATAGAATCTATGATCTAATATTTTTTTAGTAATATCAGATGATAGGTTTCACTACATATATTCATTGATTCTGAAAATAGATTTATCAGGTTTTCAAGAACAATTATAGCGAAGAACCAGCAAACCTCTAGATGTTAATCATCAAATCCTATATCATTTGGATATGAGTATATTTGAATGTTTTCAATTTATTGATATTTAAGTTTGGGAATTTTCTCAAGACTTGAGTAGAAAAAAGAACTATTTTGTATTACCAATAGGGAAGAAAAAGAAAAACTATAGATATGTGTGTTGTATGGTTTATTTATATCTGGGAAAAATAATTCTAGCTATCGATTTTATTTAATTATTTTTTTATTTTGAGAATATGAAGTGAAAAATAAAACTTGAGTAAATACATGTGGAATCACTTTCCATCATAGATATATTTTAAGATAAAGGTGCAGAAAAGTGGTGTTTCCCAAAGTGGTTATTTAATGATGGAACATTTTTCTAGAAAGATTAAAAATTAATACTCATTTTCCATAAGAGGAAACTAATTATGATGGGATCCATTTGATACTATTAAATAAATCAACCTATTAACATGATAAAATTGAGTAAATTAAAAAATAAAGGAAAAAATAAAGAAGGTATCACTGGTGTGGAATAAGAGAGAACTAAGAAGCTGAGAGTTATTGTGTATTGTTGTGTGAAATATCAAAGAAAACTCTCAAAGGAGAAGAAGAACAAGGAATTGAACTTTTGACGAGAAGTTAGATCAATTAGGTATCAAAACTAAAGGTAGAGAAGGATATTCATACATCATACATGGTTTTAGAAGTTTAAAAATAATATGAGTAGAGTGGAAGTTAGGTGAGAAGGTCTATTAAAGAACTATAAAGATGAGCTATGGTGGATACTGAGTTTCATACAGTCTATCTTAAAGGCCTGAAGTCATTTGAATACTCTACTGTGAGTTGAATAAGAACTATTATATTGGTGAGGAATCATCTTGTACAGAACCAAAGATATACTTCCAAGATTAACTTTGAAGGAACACTTTCATATATATGGTGGGACTCCATAGAACCTATGAGAGTTAGGGTATTCATGGATATCACCATATAAATTGATGACAACATTTTAAAATATAGATATAATCCCATTGTGAATATGAAAAAATATGTCTTGTAAGATTCATGAATTTTAAACATTTTGAGACTTGGTTTTGGTGTTTGAAACACCACCCATTATAATCAACATCATATTATAGTGTAGAATCCTTGATTAGGGTGAACAACCAATGAAGTCATGGAGTGAGTACTTGTATTGAACCTTATAAAAATACAGTATGCCTCTTTATTTATTTACTTTATTGAATAAAGTTAATTATTTATAGGTTAAACATTATTAGATCCAATTTTACTAATTGAAATAGAGGTTTAATTATAAAGGGTGTAAAAGAAACAAAGAAAAATTTGGAATTGGTAAAAATTTATCAACAACTAATTCACCCCTCCTCTCAAGATCATGTACTAGTCCTATTAGGTATTTCAATTAATATCATAGGGAAGGCCACATATGATTGGATTTATTTTTTAATTCCCGCTAAATTTCATTTGGATTAATGAAATACAGATTCCAAGAGTTGTTTGAAGTTGATCTACATTATATGGATAAGTTATATTCCACCCATATTAATAAATTATTAGATGTATCTTCCAAGAAATTTAAAAAAGAATAAATGAGGGAAAAAGGAAATAAAGAATGTGAATAATTAAAGGGATCAACCATTATCAAAAGGTACTCAGAATGGTAAGTGCATGTATATTGATTCTATTGAAAGAGGTCCTTTTGATGAATTTAGTTAAAATTTCAAAGAATATGAAGAGAAAAAAATAAGAAATGATTTTAATATCATGTTAAAAGTGATTTAATTGAATTTAATAATAAATTTATTTCAAATATACTTGGTTTTATCATGGATATATTTAATGAAATTTTATTTCTAGAGAAAAAATATGATGTTATAGAGAATGAATTGGAAAACATGTTGGTAGATGAAACACCCTCTCAAAAATGGTAAAATCCAAGATTGAAACAACCACACTTTGTAATGAAAATATTTAACTTATAGATGACAAATTTAAAAGAATATTTTTTTAGAAGAAATATTTTATGGTTGCTGTCACATAGTTATTTCATTCATTAGAAAAGCAACATATAATATCCAAGAATTTCAAAGAGGACAAGATGAATATGAAATCCAAAAGAGTGAAGGAGCTAGAAAATTCCTTGTTGAATGTAAGTAATATTAATTATGAAATGTTATAGAAGTTTTATAACAAATGGGAGAGTAGGATGAGCTTATTTTTTTAATGAAAATAATTCTTCCAGTTTAAAGTTTCTCGAACTAGAATTTAAACTAAAGAACATGGAAATTATTAAACCCGAAACATCCCATATTTTTAAAAAGATAAGTATTTCCAATCAGGTTTTAGTAATGTAATTTCTACTAATAGGGGATAAAACAATTGATAAATAGAACTTTAGAATTCATGGAGAATATTTTACCTCATGCACATGGAAGAAGACTACCCACGGTCCTAAAAGGGGCACACACACTGAATCTATTTTTCTAAATAGAAAAATATAAAGGAGAAATTTTCTGCATATGTGTATGGATAAAAATTACAATAATCCCATCAAAAAATCAAGGGTAGATATATGTAAGTATCAAAAGAGTAATTATCTAAACTAAGACCAAAATATTGGAGCAAAACAGAAAAATAGAAAGTTTTTCATATAAAAAAATATAGACATGTTTCATCAACAAGAAAAATAAAAATATTTTTTTGGATATTGTTGGTGTTTTGGGGTTTTGGGTACGTGGACCTAGATTGTTGGAATAACATGTCAACATATTAAAGTAAAAGAATTAAAAGAAGTTAGGGGATAATTTTTTTGGAAAAGATCCCTCAAGGTAACATTACAGTATTTTTCGGTTGATTGTTTTTGTTGACAAAGAATATTTAAAAGGTATGTTGTGGAGGTCCATAGATATTTTTTACATGGTATATTGAAAAATATAAAAAAAAGGAATGTATACCCTGGATATGGTACATAAAATTTCTACATAAGGTGATGTTATTTCCTAATGTTTTACAAATTTTTAGGATCTAAAATTTGTATAATGGATAGCATCATGAAAGAGGGATTTCCTTAAAGGCCTTGTAAAAATATTGATAAGGTATGATTTTCACAAAGATTGGGTTATGTGAAGGATATTTTTTGAAGGTGTGGTTTATAGTGAACAAGTAGTGTGAATCATGAATGGTTTGATGGTAATCTCCATGACTATAAAAAACATAAAAAACTGTGAATTTTCCATGGAGCTTCTTGAAGTAGGTAGTTTCATGACTGAAATGGGAGATCATCATGAAATGGTGATTATGTGGCTAGAAGATTTTTTAATCGGTAGAAATACCTATAAATATGGCTCTACCCCCTTTATAAGTGAGATTTAATGAAAATATGTAGGCTATGATTTTATGAAGGTGGTTTGTAAAGGTAGTTCTTGAGAAAAAGTTCACAAAGCAAGGTAGTTCATGAAGGGTATGAAAGATGATCGAAAATTTTGAGCATCATGAAAGTATTTATTTTTTTAAAGGATATAAAAATCCAACTGGAAGTTATTGGCTTCACGAAAGACGGTTGAGATTCATGAAAGGTGGTTTCTTCATGAAGGCTAGTTGAGATTTGTGAAAGAGGTGTGATTCATGAATGCAGTGAGAATTGCTAAAGTGTTGAAAATGGAATTTCCCAGCACACCTATGGTAAATTGATATTCATCAACTGAATGAAATTGTAACTTCAACATAGCATATAACTATAATTGAGGATGCATTCATTCATGAAAATGAAGGGACCTACATGTATATAAACTATGTGTGGATCCTTTACATAGTAGTGAGAAAGGAAGAGAAGGAAGGTGATCCTTTCCACCGGTAGTGAGTTAGCGAAAGAGACTTAGGGAGTGAACCTTATGAAAGTAGTGAGATGACCCTACATATTGTAAAGGTAGTGTGTCTGGGCATATAAGTGATTTTACCAAACCTTTTATTTTTAAAGTGAGCCTTATTGGATTTGGTACACTAGAACATATCCATTGTATGCTCCCTGTACATATAATAGTGAGGTTGAACCAAGTAAAATATCCATGTCTCATGTATGATTTCATTTATGTTCATAAATTGCTATAGTATAAGGAGATAAGAGTGCTTTTTTTAATGAAAAAACAAGATCTGAAGGGGCAGTGGTTTTAATCTATCATACCCTAATTCACCCCCCCTTAGGGTATTTAACCTATTGGGGCTGACAATTTGAAAATTGAAATAATCTTGTCATATAAAATTTTAAATTATTGAACTAGAGGAATATTCTATTAAAAAATATATTTCAAAAGCTATATAGGTTTTATGACTCTTGAAACATTTATGACCACACATATGAAGAATTTTGGTATACTTAAAACTATTATAACTCCTATGTATATGAATGGATTAGGCCACAATAGTAGATAAAGATGAAAAACAAAAGTAAGTATTCCTTGATGAGTGATTAGGAAAATAAAGTTTATGCAACCACTCCTAAGAATTCATTGATGAAAGATAAAAATGATGTCACATTAGATAGAATAAGAAGATTCTATTATGGTAATAGGGGGGACACCATGTACTTTTGAAAGCAAGCTATGGAAATTAAAGCTACCAAGAGAAATCTGGAATCAAATAGAAAATCAATCAAGGAGATACATAAAAATATTAGCATTATGGAGGACATTAGTAATGATGAGAAAATGTGTGGAAGGGGAAAAATTCCTTGACACACTCCCAAAAAGTGTTTGATAGTCTTAGCTAGTCAAAAGTTGTTTGAAAGTGACAAAGGAAAGGAATTAATGTCTTATAGTTCTAAATATATTGGTATAAATAATAATTACACATAGATGAATAAGTAGACACATAAAATTAATGATATACTGATCACATGGATTGAACAGTTGGAAGAAGTAAGGAGCCTAAAGAAAGAATCAAAATCTAAAACTATTTTCTAGAATAATAAAATAAATCTACTCCAGATAAGAGGAAATATATTAATGAAAATAAAACCATGCTTCCCAATGAAGTATAGGTTTGTAAAGTAAATAATCTTTTAATCATGAATAAGGGTAGATATTCTAGATCTTCAAAAAAATATGAGACTAGGTTGATAAAGAAGTATCAACTTCAGTTCTATAACTAAGTAGTATTGTAAATTAAACATTATTCTCAAATAAATAGTACCTTTTTTCAATGATGGGGATTAAAGGTGATGTCTGAAGGAGGGTTTTGGTACTCATATGACCATCATGGTTGACTAAAATTTCAATCGGTGTTCATTTCAAATTGGAATTAGTCACCAACTGGTATAAAATAATTAGAGATTTTTTTTGGAAGAAAGTAAACATGGAGATAAAGTATGGAGTTCACCCCTATAGTGGGAGAAACCGAATAAGTGAAGGATTCCATATATTTCTTAAATTATTAAAAATTTGAAATTTGGATAGCCCCAGCATTACTGAAGTGTGAAGAATAATATTCACTTTCCTATAATTATTATGGTGTTTATATTTTGTACTTATCAAGGGGTGCTTGTTTAAGAAAAGGGGAATATATTTACTTGAACTTGAACTTTATGAAATGTTTTATGAAGATAAGTGCATATTTATAGAATATTATTGAAAATATTATTTATTCATCCCTTGATAATTAAAAGACTGAGTTGTCACTACATTGAGAAATTTAATAGAAAAATTTAGTGTTTAGGTTATGAAATCATATTTTTTACATCAGGTTGTCCAAATTAAACATAGAGTAATTAATTGATGGATAATTTCTAAGAATTATTTTGTGCCTACCTTCTCTAATATTGTTGAAAATTATGGGGATAAGAAGTTGTATTTCAAGTGGAAATGAGAGCACCCTTATATTAAGGGGGAGATATATTTTTTCCTCCATCTTATTTATCATCATTAAGGGAGAGAGTAAAATTGAGCTTTAAATAGTAATTGACATGAACCTAATGTGTTTATAAGTTCAAAGTATTGAAGAAAATACAAATGGGGAGATTGAAGTTCCATTTAGATTAATGGATGAGTTTTTTTTAATGTGAATATTAATACGATGCATTCTTGGATGATATAGGAGATGTATTAGATTATCCACCCATTACAGGGAGATTGAAGGTGTTGCCCATGATTTATGGGAATAAAAAAATCAATTTCCTACTAGTAGACATACAAACTAAAACTCATATATTATCAATGGTATAAGGGAATACTTACTTCTGAAAAATTATTTGGTTGGACATCTTTGAGTAGCTACCTTTAAATCAGATAATTGAAAGAGATAATCTTCTTGGTATAACATGATAGGTGCTGAAGAAGGATTTATAATAATATATTTAATAGTTTTGAATAAAAAAATTGTTGTATATAGCAAGAATCTATAATATTTGTTACAATCAACATTAAAAAAGATAGTATATTTTAATTTTAAGACCTAAGTAATCGAACAAAGGCCATCCTAGTGTGTTGTTTCATTTGACTACTGAAAATAGTGATGACACATAATTAGATGTAGGTTTAGGTTGAATAAAATCATATTTTTAGTGTGAGATATTTAATAAATCAAATAGTTGAGTTTTCATATATTTTAAAATCCATGGGAATCATTTTTAAGTGTTGAGTAAGTTTTAAAAATTCTCAATGGTTTTTTGAAGTTTTATTGAGTGGTTTTGAATAGATGGAGATAAAATAAAGGTAAACTCATTTGAAATGAATACTAAATAGGAAATTTGGTTCTAGAATACACATATTTTAAATCTCCATTTAAGAAAATTCTCCTACATGAAGATCCATATAAGGGAATTAGGCCACATATGTGAATTAGAATAAGAAAGTTTGGCTACGTATGTGACTCACGTAAGTGAATAGATACATATGAAAATGATTACATACATGAATTTCAATGTAGAGGAATATAATTCTATATTCTAATGACTCACAAATGAGGTTTTGTGGCATAGCTAAAATTTATGTAGCCAACATTTTCAACATAATAGAATTCAGGAACTATGTATGTAAATTAATATCTATATAACTAAATGTAGAGAATATAGATAAAAGTTTCATAACCAATTTCAGAGACGTGTGAAAATTCATTAAATTTAATTTAATTCAAGACAACATAATAAGATTCCTACATACTTGATATTCACATACATGAATCCCACATATGGGATTCACATAAGGAAATTTTGTGTAAATTCTATATGAAAATTAAAAAATTATTGATTCTAAATAATAAAATCATTCTAGATGATAATAAATCTATTATTCAAGGATTAAAACATCATAAACACCTTTAATAGTTTTTTTATCAAATAATTGATAAAAATAGGACTCAATATTCATCTAGGAAAAGGAAGATCAAGGAAACATGATAAAAGGAGTTTCTAGAATTCATAAATTATGAGGAAATACAATCATTTGATGTGTGTGTTGTGTCTTTGAGTTCAGAAAATCATAAAGCTTATATAATCCATGATCTGAGCTTATTTTGAGAAAGATCAAATGATATGTTTCATTTCATATATTCATTGATGTTGAAAATATATTTATTGGGTTTTCAATAATAATACATATGAAGAACCATTGAACCTATATCTATTTTTTGTCAAAGACTGTGTAATTTGAATCTAAGGTAATTCAAGTGTTTTTGAGTAATTGATATTGACGTTTGGTAATTTTCCCAATAATTGAGTAGAAAGAATAACTATTTTTTTAATAGTAGTGAAGGAAATTCCAACCCACATATTTTTGTGTTGTATGATGTATCTACAAACAATAAAAAAACATTTAAGATAGATTTTATTTGAGTATTTTTTGAGTTTTATAAGATAAAGTGTAGAAGTTCACTTGAGTAAATAATTCTGCAACCACTTTCCATGATGTAGATATTTTGAGATAAAGGTGTAGAAAATTTGTGCTTCCCAAAGTGTTTATTTTATGATAGATCTTTTTACAAGAAAATTTAAAAGGTATTTCTCATTTTTGATATGAGGAAATTAATTATGATATGATCCATTTAATACACTTAAATGAAGTAACTCATGCACATGAGAAAATTGAATAAATTGGAAAAGAAATAAAGGATAAGAGGAATGAGGAACCACTAGTGTGGTGTAAGAGATAATAGAGAAGATGAGAGTTATTGTGCAATGTTGTGAGAAATATCAAATTACACTCTCATAGAAGGAGGAGGATGAGGAGGAGGGACTGAACCTGTGGTGTGGAGATAGATCAACAAGGTATCAAATAAAATGGTTGATAAATATATTCATATAATATTCATGGTTGTATAATTTTGAAAAGAATATAAGAAGTTGATCTGCAGTTGATATCTAGTTGTATACAGTCTATCTAGATTATCTGAAGGCATTTGAATACTCTTATATGAGTTGAATAAGATTAATTATATTTGTGCAAAAGCATATTATACAGAACCAAAGATTTACTTCCAAGAAGAACATCAAAGGAATAATTTCATATATATGGTGATACTCTATAAAACCTATGAGAATTAGGGTATCCAGGAAGATTATTGTGTGACTCAGTGAAAATAAATTGAAGCTCCAAATATAAGTCCATTGAAACTCTAGAAAATTAATTATTATGAGATTCAAGCACTATAAACACTGTGAGACGTAGTATTGGTGTGGGAAACACTTCCCATTGTAATCAATATCGAATTATAGTAGATAATCCTTGATTAGGGTGAACAAACAATCAAATCAAGGAGTATATCTTTATATCAATCCATGTAAAAATAGCATACACCTCTTTAATACTTTACATTATTGTGTACAATTAATTATTTCTAAGTATAACATTAATATATCCATTTTATATAATAATAAATAGAGGTTTAATTCCAAATGGGGTAAAAGAATCAAATAATATTTTGGAATCAGTAAAAAGTTTTCAACGCCTGATTCACCCCCTGAGGTGTCTAAACAAATCTTATTGGGTATTTAAGAGTAGATCATAACCATGGTTCAATTAAATAAAATTACTTTCCCAAGTTATAAAGGAAAAAACTTATAATTTTTTATCTTAATTTTTTTTAATTAATGTCATATGATAAGAGGAACAACTAATCACTAGAAAAAATAAAAACTCATTTGGTTCAGTTAAATAGAATTCTACCAAGAAGCTATATGGGAAAATAATAGATAGATTATTTTTGATAGTTTAAATAACCAAACCCATTTTTTTAATTTTTATTTTCCCATATTTTGTGTCTTAATCACACACAATTATGCACATATCATGTAAACATGTGTACCTAATATGATGCGTGAACATGAATTGAATTTCCACCATGATCCAAGAGAAAAAATATGAAATAAATAAATACAAAACATCAAACTTGATTATAATAAACCAAAATGTAACATCAAAAATAAAAAAATAATCCAAACTCCTTGGAAACTTTGAAAAATCATATAGGTGTTTCCCAAGAGCATGAAATAGAGTCCATTCCAAGTTCTGACCAGTCCTATCTTTTACCTACTATATACCAAATAATAAGACAAATAAAACAAGGCTCTGGTACCTATTTGTATCATTCCACCTCGGTTCTCTCTACAGTAACCGGATGGGTTCGCTATGTGACCTTATGCATGACTCCCCCAAATGTCAAAGGTTTCTTAATAGTAGTAAGTGTCTAAGGTGAAAATGTATGGAGAATATGCCCATATATTAGAGTAATGCAATAGTGGAAATATCATACAATTAGTCATCACAATATCAACTGAATAAAAGAGAACATCATGAAAAAAAACCAAAGATAAATAATAAACACATTCTATAAAAAAATATTTATCCAATATGTTACATAAGTTAAGATGAAATCAGAAAAAATATCTCATGGGAAGATTATATAAAACCCAAACCAAAATATAGAAAATAAAAAAATAACCACCACCTGGACCTGATTCCCAACCTATTCCCATCTCTTGACTTCATCCAAGATATCCAACTAAACTATTCAACATAAGAACTCTTCCATACCTGTACCTATGACCATGAAGTCTTCTACGGTACCAAAGTGTTAGGGACACTCAAATAGGATGTTATTAAAACTCAGTAGGCCACCACCACTAGTGTCCATAACATAACTAGTAAATATAGTGTATATATAATGTAATATGATCAACATAATAAAATAAATAGTAGGAAACACAATAAATAAATCACTATCAATCCTTAGGTTCTAAGGTGGTACCTAAGGTCAACTATACCTTCTTTGTCAAGTGTATAATGTCTCTAAGAAAGTAACATAAATATATATCATCGGGGAGGGGGGATGGAACCCACCCTATAATCACATATCACATAAGGAGGAATGTCACCCACCCTACTCCAGCTCATAATATCAATATTAGGGTAGAATGGCACCCCACCCTGCTCTAGATCATAATATAAATATTAGGGGGAATGATTCCCTACCCATATCTAGCTCACTATATCGATAATAGGGGGGATATATCCCCACTCTACTCTAGCTCACCATAATACCATTAGGGGGGAATGGTTCCCCACCCTACTCTAGATCACCATAATACTATCAAGGGTGAATGGTTCCCACTCTGCTCCATCTCACCATAATACCATAAATAGAGAATGATTTCCCACACTTGAATCATATTAAACATTGGTGGGAAATGTTCCCAACCCATAATACCATCATGTACATATATCAATGTCAAATGGGTTGGCTACTCACCCAAACCCCACAAAAATTTCCTAGGTTGGCCTCTCAACACACAACCTACTCTTAATACAACAAGTAAATTAACCTATCACTAATGGCCTCCATATACTAACACTCTCTAGATTCAATATAAATCTAAGGTTCCCACTATGGCCCCCCTTAGTCGTATCATTATTTTGACACCCTATATGGGTTCCATTCTCTCATTCCATACTCTAGGGTCAAAACCCATCGCTCAGAAGGAATAGTTTACCTCTATGTCATCATGCTCATTTCCTGGACTAAATGATCACAATGAAAATAAAATAAAAAACAAACAAAAGGGAGTGGAATAATTTACACCTCCCTTCCCAAACAAAAATATTATAACCCTATCTATGAGCCTACAAGCAATGATTATTCTGAACCTTTTAAAAAAACTAACCAGTAATAGGTCACATAGTGATCCTCATGGTCACAGTGTGGAACACCCATGCTAGGAAACATCATGGAATAAACCATCTAGGTAAAAAATTACTTCCCTTGGGTATAGGGTTTTACCTAAGGTAGGTCATCACCACAACATGACCCATATGGTTATAGTTTGATGTCTTACCTCCTGGAAGAACCAACATCTACAACCTAAATCCCTTATGGTGTGGTCTACCACTTTTATGACCATACCCGCATCACTCCACACTACGACACATCCCCTTATACCATCATACACATTGTGTCCTAGGGGTTATGGTATGGACACCTTCCTTATAATAAAATCATAAATGAAATTCATAATATCTTTCTAAGCCGTATAAAATATTTTTACAAGATATTACACAAATGAAACTATCATGGCATGATACCCTTAGTCATGACATGATCATAAAATTCCCTAGAAAATATAAAAATGAAATATGTAATATTTTATAATATATATACAAGGATACCCATCGTGTAATCAAATGATCATTCATGGATTAATACCCATATATAATATATTTTTCTTTTCAAAAAATAATCTAGTGTAAGGGACATAATGGTGTGACACCATCATCCATTGTGTGACCCTCTTATATAGGGGGTTTCCCATAAAAAACACATAGAATCCACCATGTTGTACACCCCTTATTTTTGATTTGAAATACTACCCTCATGTCATAGTTCCCCTCTGACCATGAAATAATCCCTCAATAAGCCAGTCATAATAACATGACCCTAAACCATAATAGTTAATGAGTTATCTGCAACCCAAAATTTTATCAAAGACACCCTAACCTTGATCCAGTGTTCACTTAAGAACCTGTGGGATCTCATGAGAGTCCAATAATATAAAAAAACATCCAATAGGTATTTTTAACACTTATAATTCTAACCTTAGTCCCAATTCTCATATTGGCCATTACAATGGGACAAAAATTTAAATTCCCCCTATTTTTAACATACCAATACTATACGGGTTGTTTCATAAATAGTTAATACTTCTAGAGAATCAAAGTTGGCTAGATCTTGTGAGTTCCTATATTTAAAGTAGGGGGATATGTCTATGATGTAATATGAATCAAAGTTTATCGATCTTATGAAGTATGTTTCAAATATTGTGATGAATGAAAGGATCAAGGGATAGGGATTTGAGATGAATCTATGACTAGATATTTGGTCAAGTATTATTCTTTTGAATTTTCTTCCCAATGAATAAGTGGTCATTATAGTGGATTGGGAATAGGTATATATAATTGACATGTAGAAAGTGAGTTATTTTTTCCATGGTTGGGTGGTGGGAAAATTTTATTCAATTTGTGAAAGAGGAAGTGAAAATATTTCCAATGTAAATAGAATATGGAATTTTCATAAGTTTGATATTGTTATTGGAGTGCTTCCAGCTTGGTGAAGTGGGGCATATGAAATCTTTATGCCTAAATCATCTTTAAAAGTGTTTTAATTATGGAAAGGTGGGTTATTTGAAGAAGTTTTATAACTAGTTATCATGAAAAAATAGGGGTGGTTCATCCAACCAGGTATAGGATATGAAAATACATAGTGGTACATTAGGATAGGCTAATTTTGGGACTTGTGTAAAAGTTGGAAGACCTTATTCAGAGGACGGTTTTACACCTCAAAAGAGTTTGAGAAATATATTTTCCACTAAGAAATCACCGGATGAGGTTTTATGTTGAGGTGATACCATCTATGGTGAAAGGTATTTTCTTGATATCTTCCAGAATTATTTATATTTGGTTTAACACTATAGAATCATATTCATTTATCACTTCTTATTTGGTTGATCTCTTGGAGTTTCACATGAAGTCAATTCTTTATTCATTGATGATTGATAGTCCACATGGTGATAGAACTGAGAAAGTGTTCAAGTTTCTGTATTGTTTGATAACAATATGTAATATGGAAATAATATAGTACTTTATGGTTATTTATATGAAGATGTATGATCTGATTATCTAAATGTATTTGTTAATTCAATTTTAGGCCAAATAAAATTCTATGGTTTATGAGTTCTTTTTAATGCATTAGAAAGAATTATCCATAATTCTAGAGGAGATTTGGATATCTAAAAAATAAATAAGGGTCCAGTAATGGGGAATATGGAATACCTATCTTGTTTTCTAGTGGGTTTCATTATTAGTTTTTTAGAATATAATAATCCACCTTTTCATCTAAGGGTGTGGGCCAATTTGCAAATGTTTTCCCCGGTTATTTCTATGGATTATCACCTATGAGGTATTTATATTTATCTATTGATTTGGTTCATGGGAATATACCTATATAATTACCATATTATTTAATTTCATTATTAGATTAGATGGGTTTGAAGGTGAAATTGGATGAGATAGAGTAGAAGGGATTTATCTCACAATGTGTTCATCTAGAGTAGATTATATTTATTTACCAAGAAAGATGATAGTATCTTGAGGATAAAAATGGTAAAAAATAAATATCACATACCTCAAATAATTGATTTATTTTACCATTTGAAGGATTATAATTGTTTTTTGAAGATCGACCTTCAATTCAATTATCATCAGTTAAGGGTAAAAGGTGAGGATATCCTGAAAATGGATTTTGGATGTCAATATGTCTATTATGAGTTATTGGTTAATCATTTAAGAGTTATAAATATTGCTTCATTTTTTATGAAATTAATGGACATATTTTTTTATTGATATCTAGAGTATTTTTTTTGTATTTTTGGATGATATCCTTATTTATCCAAGGATCAAAGAAGATGTTGAGAGGCATCTGAAATTTAAGTTAGTTATGTCTTGGAAAAACTAATTTTTTTAATATTTAAAGATTACTATGGTTGATTGGATATTATTGGAGGTTTTTTTGTGACTTATAAAAATTATATTCTTCTATAAAATATATGTATTTGAAAATAGTAAAGTTTTAATGGTTTGGGAAATGTCAAGAGGCATTTGAGGATATAAAATAGAGAAAAAATTCATTACCAGTTCTAAATCTCCCTGAATCAGAATTTGGTTATAAATTTTATTAAAAAACAATAGAGTTGGGTTTGAGATGAGTCCTGATAGGGGTGGGGGAATTTGTAGTATACTGGTGTGTCCAGTTAGGACCTCATGAGAAGGATTACCCTATTAATAAATTAGAGATAGATTCTATTTTTCACACCTTATTGAGTTTGAAGAATTTACACTACGATTAGATATCTTGGGTGTATATGAATCATAAGAATATGAAGTATAATTTCTCATAGTGTGACCTTAACTTGAGATAGTGTATGTGGGTGGAATATTTTTAGAAACTTGATTTCAAACTCATGTATATAGCAGGGAAATAGAATGTGATAGTGTATTCCTTGAGTAGGAAAAATATTGCTTAGACATTGAAGGGAGTTATAGTGTAGTGGGAGATGATTGGAATGTTGGTGGACTTTTACTTAGTGATGATGGATATGGAAAAATATATATTTATTTCTAGTATTAATGGGACATCTGTGTTGGTGGATCAAGTGTAAGTGGGACGATCATTTGATGAATACTATGGGTTAATAAGGAACACCATAAATGGATGGGAGATAATTATGTGATGGATAGTCTAGGAGGATTTGATTATTTATTTTAGAGGATAGGTGGTGGTTTACATGGATCTTGTAAAGGACTTTTTGGAAGCGTTTCATCGTTTGATTTAGATGGTATATCTTAGAGAGGCTAAGATATATAATGAAATCATACATTAGTTCCAGTGGTCAGGAAGGAAGAGAGACATTACTGATTTTGTTTCTTATTGTTTGGTATGTCAATGGGTAAATATGGGGCATCAATGATTGGTAAGGTTGTTATAACCCTTTCCAATTTCAACATGTGAAAAGGAGGATATATCTATAGAATTTGCGGTTGGGTCATAATGGATTGGCACACAAAGTTACCACATTTCTTTCCTACATGAGAAATGTTTAAATTTATGAGATTGGATAGATTTATATAAAATATATTGTTATATTTCATAGGGTTATTAAATATACCATGTAAAATAGAGACCCTCAATTTTTATCTAGAGTCTAAAAGGACTCCAAAGTGATGTGGGAACACAACTGAAGACAATCACAGCATATCATTCTTATATGGATGAGTATATAGAGTAAATTATCCATGTTTTAGTGGATATAATCTAGGATTATGTAATTTATTTTGGAATTTCTTAATAGGAACATCTCCCATTGGAATAATTTTTATATAATAATAGTTCAAAGTCGTCAATTTTTATGACACTCTTTAAGGAATTGTATAGTTGACCATTTAGATCACTGTTGTATTGGGTTGGGGTTGAAAAAAGGATTATCATATGACCTATTTTGGTGTAATATATGATAAATATTGTAAAGTTGGTCCAAAATCATATGATTTTAGCTCAAATTTTGAATAAATCATATACTGACCATTGAGTGTGACCTATGAGGTTTGATATTGGAGATTTTGTTTTCTTGAAAGTGTCTCCTAGATAAGGGCACAAAAGACTTGGGAAATAGGGGAATTTAATGACTTATAATGTAAGGAACTTTATATCAGGAAGTATATTGGGGGAGTGCCTTATAAACTAGCTCATTAATTGTATTATATGGAAGTTAATAGTATTTTCCATGTTTCTTAATCAAAAAACCATCAGCCAGGTCCATCTCATGTTCTTGAATGAGAGGCTATGGAGATGGAACCAGATGTATCTTATGTTTATAAATCAATTAAAGTTGTATAAGGTAAATATAAAATTATTTAGGGAAGGATCATTACTTTTTTTTGAGTACCATAGTGTCATGGGACAACTCAAGAAGATACATTGGATGGAGAGGATGATATAAAGAATGAATGGAAAAAGTTATTCATGGAAAATAGAGACTTGTAATTTTATAGGGACAAAAACCATTATATTAAGGATAATTTTAATACCTTGTATATTTTTTGTATGTTTTCTCTTTAGTTTTAGGGGTTTTTGAATCAGAATTTTGAGGTTTTATAAAATTTAGGAAAGAAGCAAAGTTATGGGCATAGTGAAACTAACCACGTAGCTAACTATGTGTGGTTGGAAATTTTTCATAGTATTTATGCATAGTTAGGAACATAATTAGACTAAATGTGTAATATAACCTTTCATCATGAGTTTTTCAGTCCAATATGGAATCACAATTACATGCATGATTTTCATAATCATGCGAGATAATGGTGTACATCATGGATTTTAACACAAATTCCATTTTTAATACCCAATTTAACTCCCTAAGACACTATTGACACTATTATTCAACCTTTTATGGAATTAGTTCATCTTATGGTAAATTGTTGGGCTTATCCACCTTTGAATAATAGATTTATTATGAGAATTCATTATGTTGAAATGGAATCAAAGGTTAGTGTTTGATAAATTATTTTGTTATTTGTTGGATTTATAGGTATTATATATGCAACACCATAAGATTTTATGATATAGTTCTCTATAAATAAATCATATTTATTTTACATCTTTCTTTACATGTAATACTGAGTTTAAACAAATTGTGTTATACTATTAAAAATATTATTATTTAATGTGAAAGTTATCACTTAGCCATTGGATTAGAAAGTATGAATAGGAATAACTAAATTATGAAAAATTTATGGTTTAAATATGCATAAAATTAATTCATTGGTTATCAATTGATTAGAAATAAAAATAAAAAACATTTGAAAGTAAAAGAGTTGTTTTTATAAAAAACGGTTTTTATGCATGCAATGTATTTTTATCTTAATAAATTAAATTAATCACTATTTTTGAATAATTTTAATTAAATTTATATAATATATATTTAATAATTTTTTAAACATTCATCTATTTTTTATAAGAATGAGATAAAAATAAATCCAATTTTATGCTTCAAAATATACTTTTCTAGAAAATTATTTTTTTTCCTTTTGCATACTTATTTTAAAATAAATTTCATCCACTTATAAAAATTGAATCTTGAAAAAATGATTCCATATTTGGAATTAGGAGGATAAAATTTTTTAAACATGACTCTTTTATTTTTGGTAATTATAAATAACAACCTTGTTAAATATTTTTCACCTCAGTAAGGGTAAAACAGATAAAACTGGGTTAAAAATTTGGGATATGGCTTTAAAATTTAACTAAAACTTGACCTTATCCTACTTTATGAGTTTAATTTGTCCATTTACATTCATTTTTACAATATATGGTATTTTTTCTATTTTCACTTGATAATGACATTTATATTATTTTAAATAATGAAAATTCTGAACTATGACTCTCTTGAATTTAATATCTCTAAATTTTTTGCATAAGGAGAAAAAGAGGATAATTTAAGTTATAAATATTTATTTTAAATATGAATTAATTTTTTTAATAGTATTTTTTTTAATTTTTATGGAATAAATAATTACCTTAAATGCTTACACAACATCGACACGGTGCATGCACAAGTAGTAGAAAAATCGTAGTAAATGATTTTAAAAAATAGAAGTAATATTTTTTGGATTAATTATAATATAAAAAAATTATTTTTAATAATAATGTATAATTATGATAAAATAAGTTATATTAAAATTAAATAACTATTTTGTGTCTTTAAATTCAAATTAAATTAATAGTGTAAAAATGATATTAATGATATTTTATGTTAAATAATATTTTATTAAAGTATTTAAAAATAATAAAAATATTTAAAGAATAAAATTAGGATGATAAATTGTTGAAAATTTTATACCTTGGCTATTGATGATCTATTTTTCACTTTATAATTAAAATTATAACCCCTTAATATTGAAAAATTCATTACCGTAGTTAAGGTTAAAATAGGTTAACAAAGGGGTTAAACTAAAAGATAAGGTTTAAAATGACTAAAAAATCAATCTAAATTTTATTTTATGGTTTTATTAGACCATATAATATTTTTATTTGAATTAATAGAAATTTGGAATCATTAAACATGATAAATACTTTAATTATATTTAAATCATTTAAGTAATTCCAAGTGTGTCTTTTGCCTCCCTTATGAAAGTACACCCCTTGTCTCTTTTCTTTATATAATTTTGAGCCATATAGATTAGATAAACCCTACCCAATTACCTTATAAACTTCCATATTCATTAATTGGTGGTTCTTTTGTTCTTAAAATACCATTCCAAGAGTCCTTAATAATAGATCAAAAGGATACCTACTAAAGAAGATGTAATCTTCCTTCCCAACCCCTTTTAATTTATTTCCTCTTATAACTCCTATAAATATATTGCATTCATAATAAAATAATAACTTAATTGTCATAATTATACTTAAATATTATTATGATTATATAACTACCATTATTCACTCTCTTTTTCATCAAATGGGAACTGAAAGTATTACTCATGCATACGTGTGGACTAACACATCCATGTAGTAATGCAATTCATTTTCCTTCACCATATTTCATGGATAGGTATTATGATGGGTTTAATATTTATACATGATATTTATGAAATTATTATTATTTTTGAAATATATTATTATATCTACCTTCTTGCCTTCCAATCCATTGGAAAATGATAATGTCGCTCATGCGTACGTGTGGACTACCACCTCCACAAAACAACATGATATGTTTTTCATTTCTTATTTACATGTATGTAAATAAGGATATATTTAATTAATATATGTTATATATATGATATAATAATGATTCTGTAAAGGTTAATTATTATTTACCTTTCTTTTGTTTCATCTATTGAAGATTGAAAACATTATTCATGTGTACGTACGGTCTACCGTCTTCATGGATGGTGTAATTCATTTTTCTATATCTACATTTTATGGATAACTATAAATAAATAAATATTGAATATATATGATATATATATATAATTTTTAACATTATAGAGATTATGGAACCATGATCAAGTTAGAAGGACCAGAACTACCAAACCAAAATTCTCATAAAAAATGAAACAATTTACATGCATAAATGTCAATTTTAATAAGGAATTGTTAATAAATTGGAATTGAAATATTATAATTGGATTGTATATGATATTATAATTATTTATATGATTCTATAATAATATTATAATAATTTTAAAATTATTATACGTGAGTTTAGAGAACTTTCAAAGCACATTGAACTTGAGGTAAGGGTTTCCCATCTTAGTTTTATATTTCTGAGACATATGTCACATTCACCACTTGTTTTATTTTGTGTGTCATATATATTACCCAAGAATGTATTTTATGATTATTTTCATAAAACTTATCATTATTTAAAAATATATACAAGGTTCTATCTTTCATGTGGTTTTGATTCAGAAGTTACCAAAGTGGTAAGGGTTTATCATCTCGAATTGTTTTCTTTTGGTCATATGTTATGTTATGCACCTATCTTATTTTATGATGTATATATATATATACCCTTTAACATGTTATATCATAAATAAAATATTTTAATTTTATTTTATTTTTTCATTTTAAGTTATTATTTCAAGGGGATTACGATTCAATAGTTTCCAAATCTGTAAGGAATTTATGTTACAATATCATTGTTTATCAAGATTGTTCGTGATCAAGTTTCCAATGATAAAATTTTATGATCCGTATCTCAAGAATCTCATAAATTTTATTCTACACTAGTTATTTTTCAAAATTACATGTTTTTATTTCATTTTCCCCTCTTTAATAAATTCATACACTGAAAGAATTTTTTTTAAGGAAACCCTAATTCATTTCTCTCTTTGGTAAAAAATCAATTTTCTTCTATATATGTATTTTCTAAAAATGTTTTAAAAAATATTTTTAATATTCACCAATGTTTTTTTAAAGTCATATTTAAACATGATTACTTTTTTTACAAAAAGTTTTAAAAGTAATCTTCATTTCATTTTCCAAATAATTTACTTTTGACTTTTTACCAAAATTGTGAAAGAAATATTTGTTTTAATGTACACGACATGAAATAAACATCCCAACCTCATGAACACTCAATGATTTTATTATTATTTTAAAAATTTCCATGTTTATTTTAGATTAATTTTTTCCCATAAAAATTTGAATTTCTATAGATTTTAAATAAGTTATTTCAAAATTAAAACGCTATTTTACTCAAGAAATATTATAAGTAATTATTTAAAGGAATTTTACATCTATGATAACATAATTTGATATTACTTATGATTTACTGGGGATATGATTCAATGATAGCATACTTGTTATTTCTATGGATACTTTATGGTGATGAGATGTTTATGAAGCCTGTTTATTTTTCATGGGTTATGCTATGATGAAATGTTGAAATGTTTATGAAACTAGTTTCCTATCCATGTTTTGTGATATATGATGAATGAATTATGATCTCAGGGCACACATATATATGATTTTAATTATGATATAGGAGGTACCATAAATATATATCCCTAAAATTAATTTGGTAAAGATAGATATCTCATGAGATAATAAGGACTAGAATGGGGAGTGGAACCAGTTCAATAAGGGACTTTTTCCACTATGATAGTCTTGGGAGTTAACCTTGACTAAGGATATGATGGAATGAAGAGTGAACCTAATACACTATGATAGTCTTTCTAGGGATCCTTATCTAAAAATATTATTTTATATGCTTTTGTGTTTTCCAAAAAATTATGTCTTATAACAATGTTATGATCTCATAGATCATGTTCTTTGATTCATTTTTTATTCACGTTTTCTGATCTTCCAAGATTTATGCCATGATTCAATTTAATGATCTAATATATTCTAGGTATGATTTTAAAATGATAAACTCATGTTTTAATAGAATTTTTCTCATATTATTTTTATGTGATCATTGATATATCCATTTTTTACCCTTATTGAGCATATGAGCTCACATTTTATTATGTTTCCCTTCCCCTAGATATGAAGAAAATTTTAAGTATGATATGTCTAACAAGGGTTCTAGTTGTGAAGAAATAAGTGGGAGATGATGAAGATATCTTATGAACATGTTTTTTATGTATCCATGTTTCCAAAGACAATAGAACTATATGATTTTGTCATGGATTGTAATTCTATGTATTGAATATTCATCTAATAATATGTAATATTTATGTTAGAAAGTTTTGGGTTTATATAATTGTTATCCAAGTAGGGTTTAGTCAATCTTTAGATATTATTATTAGAGAACTTTGGTGAAAGACCTAGTGATAAGTATAAGTATAGGATAACATTATAAAGTTTTGGTAATGAACATGGATAACTGAGGTTAAACCTAAGGTTACATTGATTGAGAATAATATGTCTTAGAAATCCCGTAAATGATTTTTAATTGTTATGTGGTTTCCCACTCTGATTATTGTTACTCACACTATGTTTTTTGGTTTTATTCAATGGACATAACCAAAATTAATCATATTAATTCTAAATTTTATGGACAATGTAATGGATGTCCTCTTGAATAACTAAATATTATGGGAGCTAGAATACAAAATATTATTGTTATTCTTGGAAAAATTTATCAAGATATGAATCATGTTGATCTTCCAATAAGAAAATGAGGGAATAATGTTATCTTGAGTACTTTATGAGGAAAAATCCACATTATTTTTGTTGATCTAATGATCCAATACTTTCTGATAAATGGATCAGTACCACTAAAAAGATATTTTCTATTATCTAATGTTTAAAACATGAAATAGTTATTTTTTCTGTTAATCATTTGGAAGGAAAAGCGGATCAATGGTTAATCTTATCAAGAAAACAATTCAATATTAATAAATTGACTCCATGGAGTGGGATGAGTTTAGGAGCTTATTTTTCAATAAGTACTTTACTCATATTCTTCATATGAAAATGGAGAAGGAATTCCTTGAGCTAAAATATAATAATGATGAATCTATTAGTACCTATTAGGTAAATTTTACAAGACTTGTGAGGTAAACTTATAATATTATCATCCAACCTAAAAGTAAGTTTGATCGATTCTTAAATGGATTTAAATGAAGACTCTGAAGAGAATTATCTATTAGGAACTTTAGTAGTTATGAAGAAATAATTTTATGTACTATCAAGGTGGAAATGGAGATTGGATTTACCCATCAATCTCACAATTTTGATAAGAAAATAAATATAGAATTCAAATGAAATTATAAAAACCATGGAGATAAGAAGATGGTATTTCCTTTATTCTTGAATAGTAGAAGAAAACATAAAGGAAATTTTCTTAAGGTAACTAGTAAATTTTTTAATTATGGAAAGGAAATACATCGAGAAATCGAATGTCGAAGTTATGGGAAGAAAAATTTAGCTAATGATGGATAGAAAGAACCACAAAATTAACCACCCACATTATACCATTTCAAATGAAATGTGTATGATAATTATGATAACCGATGCTCAAATATTAAGTTTAATGATGATGATGATCAACATAAATAACCCCTTAATCCCAAAGACAAAAATAAATCTTACATGATCACTATTTTTGATGTGGGGTATGATAATGAAGTGGTGAAAGGTATACTTATTATTCACTTTAGAACTAATAACATCTTATTTGATTCTAGATCTACCCACTATTTTATATCTAATGAATTTTCTAAGGGTATCATAATGCCACCATAATTATTTGATGTTGAATTAGTAGTGAAAATTTCTAATAGTATTATGATCACATCTCAGGTTTATGATTCTTATCTAATTAAATATTATGGGAATGTGATTCCTGAAAAGCTCATTATACTCCCACTGGTTAAATTTAATGTTATCTTGGTAATAGATTGGATTTTTTTACATAAATCCCACATCAATTTCTAAGGAAGGTAAGTCACAATTGATATAACATACTGGACTATGATCGTATATCAGTGTGATGATATATATAACCTTTTGATGGAAATTAAACCTATTATATGGATATTTATTCTTATTTAAAATGGGTTTTTAATCTTAGATAGTTGGGGAGAAACTCAAAATCAAATATATTCCTATTGTGTGAGATTTTTTTGGTGTTTTTCCAAAATAGTATCCTAGTCTTACTTCAAATCATGAAGTTGAGTTTCTAATAGAATCCATACCTAGTGTTACACCTATTTCAAAGAATCCATATATAATTCCCCCAGTTGACTTGTAGGAATTAATGAATTATATTCAAGAAAATATTGATAAGGGACTCACTTGGACAAGTGAATCACCTTGGAGTTCACCTATTATTATTTTTAATAATAATGATTGATTAGTGTGACTATGAATTAATTATAGAGAACTAAACAATATAAAAATAAAAACAACTATCTTTTACCCCATATTGATAACTTTTTTTATCAACTATGCAGAGCTTAAAACTTTTCCAAGATTTACCTTTATTCTAGAAATCATCAATTGAGGATCAATAAAGAATATATACTCAAGAAAGAATTATGTAAAAGGTATGAACATTATGAATTTATAGTGATGTAATTTTGTCTTACTAATTCCCCCACTATATTCAAGTATTTAATAAATAGATTCTTTTGAGATTATCTTGATTAGTTTGTGGTAGTCTTTATAAAAGACACAATTATTTATTCTAAGAGAAAAAAAGCATGAATATCACTTAAGGATTGTATTGAAGAGCCTAATAAAGGATAATTTGTATGAAAAATTTACCAAATGTGAATTTTGGATATATAACGAATCATTTTTGGTTCATATAATCTCAAGTGAGGGTATATCAATGGATCCATCAAAGACAAAAGTTATTAAATGTTGGCCTAGACCAACCCATGTGACGAAGATCTATAGTTTTATTTATTTTTATAGATATTATCAATGGTTTTTAAATAATATATTGTAGTTATCTAATACACTCACCAAGTTAACTTGGAAGGGAGAGAAGTTTTTTTTTGATAGATGAATGTGAAGAAAATTTCAAGGAACTGAAAAGAAGGTTAGTTAGCACACTTGTGATTACACTACCCTATATAGGAGAAATGTTTGTGATCTTTAGGGACACATAAAATAAGGTAATGAGATGAATAATTATATATAATGATATGGTTATAGATTATGCCTTACACAATTGAAGGATCATGAGAAATATTACACAAATCATGATTTTTAGTTAGCTGTGATAATTTTTCATTAATGATATTAAGGAATTATCTTTATGGAGAAAGGTGTAACACATATAATGATAATAAAATTTTAAAGTATATATTCACTCAGAAATAATTGAATATTCACTAGAGAATATAGTTTTAGTTGATTAAATATTATGAATATTTAATACATTACTACCCTTGGAAGGAAAATAAGGTGGGTGATGCTCTAAGTTAGAAGGACCATTCTAATGTGTCTATGATGAGTATTGAAAGAGATCCAATGCTTATGAATTTTTATATGATGGAACTTGAAATATTGATGAAAAGCGAAAAATCCTATCTTTCTTAGATGAATGTTCAACTATCCATCTATGTTAGGATTAAAGAGGAATAGAATGAATATGTAGATATTAAAAATAAGATGAGAAATGTTCCGGATTACAACCTTGAATGTTATGAAATGATAAAGTTTAGGAACTGTGTATGTGTCTTTTCCATACCACATTTGATGAAGTAGATATTTTATAAAGCTTATAGTTCAACATTATTTATTCATCATAGAAGTAAAAAATGTATAGAGATATGAATGAGTATTTCTAGTGGGACAACATGAAGAGAGATATTGAAGATTATGTATCTCAGGGATAGGTATGTCAACAAGTTAAGTCTAAAATAAATAAGTATAATGGTAAATTACAACTATTACCCATACCAGAATGGAAATGGTAAAACCTCACCATGTATTTTGTCATTGGACTCCCCAAAACAAATAAAGTCCATGATATTATCTGGTTTGTAGTCGATTACCTTACAAATTCATCATAATTTTTTACTATCAGATAAGATTTATCTCTTGATCAGATTTCCTAATTATACACTAATAAAGTGGTAAGGATGTATGGAGTACCACATTATATTGTATCTTATTAGGATCCTAGGTTTACCTTGACGTTCTAGTGAAGTCTTCAACAAGCTCTAGATATATAGCTGTGTTTCATTACAGATTATCATCCTTAGATAGATGATCGGTCTTAGTGAACTATTCAAACCCTAGAGGATATGATGATATATTTTTCTATAGATTTTAAAGTTGGTTTGGATTAAAACCATCCTCTAATTGAGTTTTCATACAATAATATCTTTCACCTGAGAATTCAGATGGCTCCTTATGAAGCCCTCTATGGAAAGTAGTGTAGAACTCCAACATGCTGGGATGAAGTTAGATAAATAAATCTATTGGGACTTGATCTAGTGAAGGAAATGGAAGATAAATTTAAATTCATTCATTATCACATCAAGGTATCTTAGAGTCAATAAAAAATTTATACTGACAATATTCAATGAAATTAGAAATTTGAAGTTGGTGAGAATTTTTTCCTGTAAATTTTTTCCCAAAAAAAGGTTATGATATTTGAAAAGAATATAAATTTGATCCATAGGTATATTGTACCCTATTGATTAAGTAGGGATGGTAACTTATCCTTTTGCACTTCCATCGAACCTCTCTCAATTTCATGATGTGTTCCATGTATCTATCCTAAGGAAGTACATACTTGATCCTTCACATGTGATACACTCAAAGGTTGTACAACTGGAACATGATCTTTCCTATGAATAAAAAACAATAAAAACCTTGTATTATAGATATAAATTTCCACAGAACAAGATTACTCTCCTAATTAAATTTCTCTAGAGGAATTAGAAATTTGAAGAAGCTACCTAGGAACCTAAGGATGTGCTGAAATAGAGATATTATTATTTTTTGTATCCGAGTGATTGAATTTCAGTGGAAAAATAATTTCAAGGGGGATAGAATATAACACCCTAAGATTTTATGATATAGTTTTCTATAAATAAATCCAAATTCATTGATATATTTCATTACACGCAACACCAAGTTTAAATGAACCACACTATACTATTGAAATATTATTATATAACGTGTCAGTTATCACTTAGTTTTTGGAATGATGGATATGAATATGAGTAAATAAATTATGAAAAATGTATGTATTTCACATGTATAAAATTAATTCATTTTTTATAAATTTATTAGAAATGAAAATAAAATTCATTTGAAAGTAAAAGAGTTATTTTTTTGAAAAATCATTTTTATGAGTGTAATGTTTTTTATATTAATAAATTAAATTAGTCAATATTGGAAAATGATTTTAATTAAATTTATATATTACATATTCAATAAAAAAATTAACATTCATCAAATTTTTTATATAGGCATGAGATAAGAATAAATCAAATTGTATGCTTAAAAATGTACTTTTCTAAAAAATGGTTTTTATCACCTTTTGCGCACATATATTAAGATTAATTTATAATAATTATATAGATAAAATATTTAAAAATTGATTCCATTTTTGGAATAATTAGGATAATTTTTTTTAAATAGGTTTCTTTTATTTTTGTTCGTTATTAATTGTAACCTTGGTAAATATTTGTCACTTCAGTTAGGGTAAACGGGTAAAACTGGGTTAATACTTCAGGATATGGATTTAAATTTTATATAACACTTTTCTTTTTCCTATTGGATGAGTGGATTTCTTCCATGTTTATAATTTTTTTTGAATATATGGCATTTTGGTTCCATTTTCGCATGATAATGATATTTATATTATTTTAAGTAAGGAAAATTCCAAAATATCACTCTCTTGACTTTAATATATCTAAAAAATTTACATAAGGGTAAAAAGAATATAAGTTTGGTTTTAAATTTTTATATGAAATATTAATTATTTTTTTATTATATTAAATTATGTTTAATTTGTACTGATTAAATAATTACCTGAAATTTTTACATAATGCAAACATAGTGCCTGTGCAAGCAGTAAAAAAATAAAAGTACATGATTTAAAAAAATAATATTTTTTGGATTACATAGGATGTAAAACTAATTTTATGGTTAATAATAATTTATAATTTATGTTAAAATAAATTAGTTTCTAATCTCATACCTCTCTTTATGTCTTTAAAGTCAAATTAAATGAGTAGTATCAAAAATGAAATTAATGATATTTTATGTTAAATAGTATTTTATAAAATAATGTAAAAAACATGAAAATATTGATATAGGAAAATTAAGATGATAAATGATTTAAAATTTCATCTATTTTCTATTTATAAGATAATTTTTACCTTATTATTAAAATTATAACCCTTTAATATTGAAAAAGTTATTACCGCAGTTAAGGATAAAATCAATTAATGAAGGGGTTAAACCAAAAGATAATGTTTAATCTGAAACATAAAACTATAAAAATTTAATTTTATTATTATATTTATAAATTATCCTATTTTAATTTTAATTAATGGATATTTGGAATCATTATACATGAGAAATACGCTAATTCTATTTAAATATTTTAAGTAATTCCAAGTGTGTCCTTTCCCTCCCTTATAAAAGGACACCCCTTATCTATTTTATATACACAAATTTGAGTAATATATATCAACCAAACCCTGACCAATTATATTATAAAATTCCTTATATACAAATTAGATGTCTTGGTGTTCATAAAAGACCATTCCATGGGTCCTTAAGAAGGGATCTAACATAGACCTACCAAAAAGAGATAATATTACTAAACGACCCCTTTCAATTTATTTTTTATTTTTCCTCCTATAAATCTATTGTATTAATATTAAAATAATAGAATAATTGTATTTATTATACTAAAACGTTATTATAATTATGTAAATATCATTATTCACCCTCTTTTCCATAAAATGGTAAGTAAAATTAGCGCTCGTGCGTATGTGTGGACTACCACCTTCATGCAACGATTCAATTCATTTTCCATCACCATATTTAATGGATGGATATTATAATGGGTTTAATGTTTATAAATGTTATTTATAACATAATTATGATTTCATAATTATATCATCACATCTAAATTCTTAAATTCCCATCTTTTGGAAAAGGATAACATCACTCGTGCATATGTGTGGACTACCACATCCACGAAACAATGTGATTCATTTTTTGTTTCTGTTTGACATGGGTGGTAATAAGGACAGATTTAATGAATATATATGATATATATGAAATAATAATCATTCTTTAATAGTGAATTATTATTTACCTTTCTTTCATTTCATCTGTCTAAAGGTGAAAACAATATTCATGCCTGTGTACATCCTACCATCTCCATAAATGATGTTATTCTATTTTCTATCTCTAACTTTTATGAATAACTCTTTGTCTATATATATAATGAATATATATTATATTTATATAATTATTAACTTTATTTATATTATTTAACCATGATCAAATTACAAGGACCAAAACTACCGAATCAAAATTCTCATGAAAAACGAAACAATTAACATTGAGAAACGATGATTTTAATAAGGAATTATTAATAAATGGATGTTGAAATGTTATAAGTGGATAATATATGGTATTATAAGTAAGTAAATTATTATTTTATAGAATTATAATAAATTTAAATTTATTATGAAGGAGGTTAGATTGCTTTCAAAGAAAGTGGAAATTGAGGTAAGTTTTTTCCATCTCACTTTTATTCCTATGGGGAATATTCCATATTCACCACTTCTTTTCTTTTGTGTGGTGTATATAATACCCATGTATTTATTTTATTATTATTATTGTGAAAATTGTATTGATTTAAAAATACATATAAGTTTATCTCTTTCATGAGGTTTTGATTCGAAATTTTCCAAATGGTAAGGGTTAATTGTCTCGAATTGTCTTCTTTTGGACATATGTTATGTTATGCATCAATATTCTTTTATGAAGTGCTTATACAACGCATTTGAAATTTTATATCATGAATATAATTTTTTAATGACATTTAATGTTTCATTTTAATTTATTATTTCATGGGGCCTATGATTCAAAATTTAACAAAGTGGTAAGGCATTTATGTCATAATCTCGTTGTTTATAAGGATTTTTTATAATCAAATTTTCAATGATGAAATTTTATGACATATACTTCAAAAATCACATTAATTTTATTCTCCTTATGTTATTTTTTTATATTACATGTTTTACTTTCATTTTCCTCTCTTTAAGAACCCAAGAGATAGAAATAATGTTTTTATAAAAAATAAGCTTTATTTCTCTCTTCAGTCAAAAATAATTTTTATTCCATGTCCAAGTTTCAAAAAATGTTTTCAAGAATGTTTTAAATATTATATAATTATTTTTTATATTAATATTTACCCATTATTTTTTTAAATTAAAAATAATCTTCTTGTCTTTTTTCTGAACAAGGTGCTTTTGACTTTTTTTACCGAAAAATGTGGAAGGAATCTTTATTTTAACATACACAATATGAATAAAATTTCCCACTATCATGAGAACACAAGGATTTAAATATTACATTACAATTTTCCATGTTTCTTTTCAAATATTTTTCAATAATATTATGGAAATTTTTAGATTTTAAGGAAGTGATTTTAAAAGGAAATGGGTATTTTCCTCAAAAAATATTCTAAATTATCTTTTAAATGATATTTTCATTTATGATAGAAATATTTGATGTTACTTATGATTTAATGGGGATATAATTCAATGATACCATCATTATTATTTCTCTTCCTGGTTTTTGGTGATGAGATGTTTATGAAACCTGATTTTTTCTATGGGTTGTGCTATGATGAAATGTTGAAATGTTTACAAAACCCATTTCCGTTTATAGGTTATGAAATATAATGAATGATTTATTATATTATGGCACGCATATATATGATTTTTATTTTGTGATATGTGGGACTATAATTATATATCCCTCTAATGCATTGGGTAGAGATAGATATCTCATGAGATAATAAGGATTGAAATGGGGAGTGAGCCCATATCCATAAGGGACTTTGTTTATTATGATAGTCTTGGGAGTGAAACTTGACTAAAGATGTGATAGAATTGGGAGTGGTCCCAACCCACTATGATAGTCTTGGTAGTGATCCTTGACTAAAGAAATGGTTTTTAGGCTTATGCATATGCTATAAACTTATGTCTTATGCTAATGTTATGATCTCCTAGATCATGTTATTTCATTCTTGTATGATTCATGTCTTATGAACCACAAATATTTATGAAATAATTAATTTTTATGATATATGATATAATGGTTATGGTTTTCAAACGTTAATATCATGTTATCATACCCTTATTATCATTTTATTCTTATGTTATCATTGATATCTCAGGTGTTTACCCTTACTGAGCATCTGAGATCCCCCTTTCTTTGTTTCCCTTCCCTAGGATATGAAGAAAGATTTTAAGTATGATATTTATAAGAAGGGATCTATTTGTGAATAAATAAGTTGGAGATGATATATATATCTTATGAACAAGTTATTTATGTATCAAAGTTTCCAAATACACTAAACCTAAATGATTTTGGTTTGGATCGTAATGTTATCTTTTGAACATTCATCAAATAATTTGTAATATTTATGTCTGAATGTTTTGGGTCACTATACTATAATTTTTTAATATGTAGCTATGATGTCACATTTTTGAATTCTTTATGCATGAAATTGAGGAATTATGTTCAATATGTTTAGGTATTCAAAGATTTTACCCCATTGGTTTGATTCATAGTGTTATGAATTTGGGAATTCTAGAATACAATATAACTAAGTAGGTGGATCTAATCTACTATATGAATTAGATAATTTATTATGTGTATTTTATTGGTTATGAATTATTGAATACTATTTTTATTAAATTCATGTGAAGTTTATAATTTATAAAAAATGAAGATTTTATCATAACTGGTTTTGATGAAAATTGGGTGTTTTAATTAAAGGTTATTATTTTAAAGAAATTGAGAAATTTTGATTGGAATTTTCCAAATTAAATTCATTGAATTGATCTTATAATTGAAAATAGAGTTTTTAATGGAAAATTATGGTTTTTCAAAGTGAATTTATTTTTAAAAAAAATATGTGATTTTATATTAATTCAATTAACACAAATTGTCCTTGAGGATTGAATTGGGATATATCATTTTAAATAGAGATTTTATTTATCTCATTAGGTGTGTGAATGTTTTAAAATGGTTTTAATCAGTCCTATTTTGAAAAAAATTAATTTTATAATATAATAGAGTGGAAAACAATAGAGAGCTTGTGTTATAGTGAGAAACGGTTGGGATGAATAGGGATAAAATGTGACACCTTCCTCCTTGTTATAGTAAATCATATGGTTTTGGGTAGTGTGAATGGGTGAAAAATTGGTACACACATACGATCAGGTGAGTGATGACTCAATGTCACCAATTTAATGCCAATTTATACTAAATAGTTAGCTAGAAAAATCAAATTATAGTGATATTATTAGGAATCCTTAGAGCATGGAAATATATTTTGGGGAAAATTATGTTTCTAATGTATTTTTGGGAAATTGTGAGATTCTAATACTTTTTGGGAAAATGGGATTTCTTGCTGGTTTATTAAAAAAGCTTATAGTTTTCATATAATTTCTAAAAAATACTATTTTTTAGGATATAGGTTTTTTATGAGAAGAATTATATTTGAGATTTTTTTTTTGAATTTAATTGATGTAATTTTTTTATAGTTTTTAAATTATTTATAAAGAATGCATCATTTTGAAAATACTGGTTAAATAAAATGTGTATATTTTATAGTTGTTTTTTATTTAATAGGGTTTTTTGGAATTGTATTGAAATTTTAATTTTTATGGAAAAATATTGTAGTCTTGGGGAAATCCTTATGAATTTATACTCATCTTCTATATTTCACTTAGGTGAAAATATAGACATGATTTTTCATGATGTATATAAAGGGAAGAAATCATTCTTCATCAGTGGAGATTCATTATTCTATATTGGAGTTACATAAAAGAAGGTGGAAGCTCATATTTTTTCCCATTATTATCTGTGTTGGTGTATATATCCATATTTTACTTAATACTATAGATCTGATTTCATTTTTTAAAACAAGTTGTTTCTACAATTATAGTTTATTTTAAATATATTTTTTTAAACTTTATTTTAAATGATCATGCATGGTTTTTTGTTTTATTTTTTAGGGTAAATCATTCCCTAAGTAGTATATTTTATCCAAAAACACTTTTCAGTAGCCTATGGTCTTCAAAGAATGCAATTTAGGCCTTGTGGCATCCCTACTAGAGCCTCATAATTCAAGATTCTAGGTTAGGGTGTTAGAGGGAGGCATTTTTGAGGCCATGTGATGTTTTATCTTAGAGATATAGATTGATGCATTATAAAATAGTATCAAAGAGTTAATATTTTAGGTAATTCACTTTTTAAAAGTAAATATTGGTTATTAGTTCTTGGAAGTTAATTTTCATGTGTACTTGGCTAGTGTGGACATAATTTAGAATCAATTTACTAGGGGGTGTTTCATGTTAAGAATAATAATTATAGTTATGAGTGAATATTTGATTTGGAAATATCTAGGTGGGATGGAAAAACTTGTGAAGTGTTCTTAGAGTTTTATTAGGGTCTAGTTTTTAAATTTGATCATGAATTATAATAGTAATACTATTGGATCATTTGGATACATATGACTACTTATGATTGTGATCATTTTCCTACCATAAGGAAAATATTTTTAAAATTAAAAAAAAAATATTTTTATTTTGATTATTATGAAAACTAATATGGGATGAATGAGGGATTTAAAAAGGGATAAAAATTTTCAAAGTAGTAGGAATCATAATATTTTAAATGTGTTAAATTTTAACTGTTTTGAAATTTATAAAGAAAATATTAGAGTGTGATGCAACTTGTATTAGAATGATTTTATCTATTGGTTTTTTGTGAAATATTCAGTAAGTCTAGATGTTTTGAAAATTTCCAATGGATGACAGATTTTATTATTTTTGGATTTTTTAAAATATTTGTGAATTTTTATTTTGAACTTGAAATTGGAAACATTAAGTTTTAAATTATTGTGAGTTTTGGAAATCCCATGGAGAGTTTTTTAAAAAAAATCCTCATGAAATTATTTTTCTCCCACTAAAATATATCATGATTGGTTTTAATTTCATTGGATGGTGTTTAAATAAATTTGATGGCATTTTATGTAATTTTTAGAGATTTAAACATCTCACCATGATTTATAAAACATTAAAAATTGTTTATAATGTGGTTTCATGGTTCATATGTTTTCAAAAATGTTTAAACTTATGAATATCATAAATTTAACAATTTTGAAATATTTTACATTTTAATGAATATTTAATGAGCATTGTCAATTCTTATAAAATGGGACTAAATCCATAAATAATTGATAGTGATTCCTAAACTAATAAAATACTTAAGTAATAACTCTCTCTTATATTTTCTCATTAAATCTAAATAATTATTTAAACCATGAGAAAGAGATAAATTCTTGATAATCATTATAATATTCATATAACCCATGGACTATCCTAGGAGGAAGGATCTAGTTGATTTATTTTAAGTAATCTCCGTCAAGATCATATAGAATATATTTTCATGTTTGACTTTAAATTGAGAAGTATGTTCTTAATTTATATTTTAGTAAATTCAAATAAATAGTTGGATCTTATGGAAAAAGGTTTTAGTTATTAAATTATGTTGTGTACGTGACTATTTCCCAACAAATCTGGTATGGTCATTCACCCGAAGCTCAGTTGTGAGGGGGTCTTAATGTGCCTCACAACTTTTCACATTGGGTTTTACTATGTTTCTATTTAACAAAAAATACCAATAGTTCCTACATTCATAACTGAGTATGGAACTAATTTCTAAATGCAGGTGGTCCTTCGAGGTTTCAAACCCAATGATGCTAAGGAACTCACATTGGTTAAGAGGATGGGAAGTTATTCTCATCAAAACATTTTTGGGGGAAAAATTTTCCTACTCCAGGAATCTATTATATATTTATGATATGCTTTTTAATCTCTTCCTAATCTAGATACGAAACTATTTACCCTAAAAAAATGAAAATGGGTTTTATTAATTTCTTTATAACCCTGATACGGAACTGGTTACCCTCTCAAAATGGATAGAGGTTAAATCTCTTTTATATGTGAAAGAAGAGGTCCTATATTTATCCCATATGTATGTATATAATGTTATTCATCCATTTACCCTGAATGGTGGCAACTTATATGTAGAATTCATATCTCCAATCACTTAGGAATATGGTTCTATGTTAGGATGTGATTAATATACTGAGGATGGGATTGAGACATTATGAGTCCTCTTATGTATCCTGAATATAGAAGGAATAAAAACCCACATAGTTCGATAAACCAATGAATTTTAATACCATGCGGAAAGGAAATATATATGAGGGAACTTAGGCACTGGGTATTTGAGCTCAAACCTCACGGAGGCATCCTATGTATCCTGGTTGTGGAAGAAATTAGAGTCATTATAGTTTGATCACTCCATTGGGACTGGACCTATGGTGGATGCCCTTATATGGGGGAAGTCATATCATTCCAATCATTAGGGATTACACGTTAAGGTTTCCCTGTCTGGTGGAGATTCACGATGTGAGTGATACGACCATTACAATTCCCTAATCCCACGTGATCCATGCTTTGTGTGAGAAATAAGGGATAACAAGTAATCAGTCTCACTATATATAGATGTTGGGATTATGTACTAAGATATCCCTATAGATGTTCAGTATGGATCTCGATCCTTAGGATGATATCTTATGTATCTTGGGTATTGTAGGAATTATAGTTCTCATAATTCATTTAACCCCTTAGTCCACTAATGGATGGGGTAGAATGATCAGCCTATGGGAATGATTGGGTCCCTATTGTGGAAATGTCAGAGACGTGGGGGGACTAACACCAAAGTTGATTCTTATTTGAGCTCGGGCCTCAGAAAATCATCATGTGTATCTTGTTTATTAAATTAATTAGAGTACTTATAGTTCCTTTGATTAGGTATTATGCATTGAGGCTTCCCGGGTATGTGGGACATATCATATTATGCTGCTGATCGAGGCTTACATTTTGAGGTTTCCTTATGAGAATGATATGATCATTGAAACTCCCTAATCCCATGTGAGCTATGCTCATTGTGAGAAACAAGGGATAACAACTAATTAGTCTCATTACTTATAGATGTGATAATTACATCTTGGGACAACCCTTTCAGATGTTTAATATGGATCTTGGGCCTCAGGAAGGCATCCTACATATCTTAGTTATGGTGGGAATTAGATTCATCGTAGTTCAGTTTGATCGGGTATTACACACTAATGTTTCTTTGGTATGTGGTACATATCAAATTATTCCTCTGATCGGGGCTTACACATTGAGGTTTCCATATGAGAATGAAATTATCATTGAAAATCCCTAATCCCACATTATCTATTCTCATTGCGAGAAACAAGGGATAAAAATTAGTCAGTATCACTGCTTATGGATGTGAGATTTAGATGATGGTACAACCCTTCATATGTTTAATATAAAGCTCAATCCTTGGGAAGTAATCCTTTATATCTTGGTTATAGTAGGAATTAGATTAGTCATAGTTCAGTTTGATCAGGGATTAAACACTATGTTTTCCCTAGTATTGAGGTTGTACAAGGTTATCATGTTTTGGGATGATTGCTTGACCTAGCCTTCTTGTCCGCCTTGACCTGCTTTATTGTCTACTTTACATGTATTGATTTTTTATATTACACGTTGAAGGATATCTTAGACATTCCTAGTTATATTGGGGGCATGTCCAAATACAATTGCATGATCCAGTTTTCTTGTCTGAGGGATATCACATAATATGAATGGAATACCTAAAGTCCATCTCATGATCAAGGATGATTTATCCAGAGGACATTGAAATACCTGACTAGATTTTCCTGGATGCCATCATATGATCTCATCTGACATTCTTGGAGGGTGTCGTATGATCCAGCTGACTTTCCCTTATGTCATCACAAAATCTGGCTGACATGCTTGGAGGGAATAACTTGAGATGGCTATCATTCTTGGAGGGTGTTTCATGACCTCATTGACTTGCCATGGTGTCATCATGAAAGCATGATGACATGATTGTAGGGTGTCTCATGAGTTAGATGATATGCTTTGAGGGTACTGTGAGGTATATCTGTCTTGTCTATAGGATATCGTGAGACCCAGCTAACATGCACTGGTGTTGTCGTATGATTTACAAGACATTACTAGAGGATATCACAAAACTTGTAAGGGCACGAAGGGCTTTACGAGACTTAGGTTTCATGCTTGGGGGCTGCCATGTGACTTGATCTGACATACCCAAGGGGAGTTGCATGTTCTAAATGGTATTCCATGGGAGAATCATAATATTTAAGCAACATGTCCCGATGCTATCACATAGTCTGGATGAGTCATATAGAGTGTATGAGGATCATTTTATATGTTCTTTAAATGAATCTCCCATCTTTAGTATTTTATTCTAGATTTATTTCATATGTTCCTTATAATTTTTCAGTGTTTTAACTTATTTAAGTATCACATGATTCATCAGATATGTGGGATGTCCTCATAACCTTCCAGAAGTCCTTCACATGATCTACAAGTGATCATGTGAAGTGCCTATACATGTTTCATGATCTCTCATGTTATTATCTAGAATTTACCTAATGTAAAACCTTTTCAATTGTGATATTGGTCACTCTGATAAATCTTCCCTGATGCTTGGGTGCACTTGTGTGAGGATCAAATACTCATTTTTTCATTCTAGGGTGGGGGATTTATAGGCCCCACCACCCCTATTATGCACCACTTTTCATAGAACATATTTTTCAAATATAGGCTGGATAGGTGGAGGTATTTGATTCTACACATTTCATGAGATCCTATCGTAGGTCATTCTGTGAGTGTTGCATTATTTTTAGTGATCGCGAGACTATCCCATCAACACCCCATTTATTGGATTATATCCAATTAATAGGGTATTTATAAACCATGTGGATATGTCAAGAGGATTTTATATGTTAATTTTGATATGTATAGGAACTTCACAAAATTAGGATGCCTATTGAACGACTTCCACGTGATCTAAGATGCTTTTGCTGATACATTCTTTGAGACAAAGGTGGCTTGTCTGGGGGTCTTCATGAGATCAAGCTGACATGTAAAGAGGGATTCCACAAGACCATGATGACATGTCAATGGGGATTCTGTATGATAAGTGATGATCATCTAGGATGAAAAACCCATTTCTCATGATATCACCATATCTTCCCTTCACAAGAATCTCCCATCATTCCCCTTTTTATTTCCTTTGTTTATTTTACAAAGGTTGGGGATCTCGTGAGGATTTATGAGTGTTGTCAAAGACAATCACTCTACTTATTGATGATGAATTGTGTGACTAATAGAGGTTCTTTTGATGATGATTAATCATTAACATGTAGAAACCCTTCTATTTTAATTTGGATCCAAAGGGGGAGTGAAAGACCAATTTGACATATCTGAAACCCTTTGTGTGATGAGGGTGAAATTCTAGCAGGATCCTGCATGAAAGGTCAGACATGTCTCCATGGATTATGCGGTGTCTTACAAACCATATGGGGAAATTCTATTGAATATTATGACTAAAATAGGTTCCTATCATTTGGATATGTTATCCTTATTTTATAAGTATTTTTGGATGGATTTTAGGCACCTTTCAGTAGACAAGCCGTGTGAATTGGAGAAGATCATCTGGTTTCCACAGCATGATCAGTGAGTGTCTTAAACATGCTCATAAAAAATGAGGCTTTTCAAAGGGGATATATAGGATATCCTCTAGGTTATTCACTTTTCATTACCATCTTCATGACCTTCTGAGGGTCATGAGATCATGTGCCTTTGGAAGGTTCATATGATCTGTGTGATATTGGTTTCCTTATTCTTCCTTTGAATTGTCGAGAAAATTATACCCATATCTTGTTATTTCTTCCCTTGTGTATTTTACAATGCTCATATAGAGGGAATCAAAAAATTATCCCCCTTAGGAGTTACATTTGTAGGGATAAGTTCTCAGTTTTGAGGAAAGTGAATGTCCACCCAAGTCTTTGGCGCTGTTGCCAATTGGTGTCTTGGGTGATGCTTGGTCTTCCAAGAAATGTTTGGTATTCCATGGAATTCCCTATAAATAGTTTAATGGAGGTAGGATCAATCATAGACTATCCAAATTTCAGATCCATTGAACCCCATCCCTATCGCATGACTCTTTTACAAGACCCTCCTGTAAGAACTAATCACAAGATCCATATGCAAGATTGTTTCATGATAACCACTTAGAAATACTTTTTTTTACTAGAATATTGTTTGATTAAACCATGAATATATCTTTGGTAATTGGTTGTACTTTTAGTAAAAACATGGAAATCTTAAAGGATTCATAGGATCTACTAGATTGATCACATGACCACTTGACTATTAAGAGGACCACATGACGATGTCAGGGTCATGTGACAATGAGATTCATGAATATTTGAGTAGCTATGTGATATCTTATAGGTTTATGTGGTCTTTTAGATTTTATTATGAGAGAGATTATTCAAGAAATATTTATTAAATTGTAATTCCATGTGATTCATTCAATGCACATGAGGCTTCTAGAGTTAGGAATTTATTTTGATGGGATTTTTACTTGTTTGGCATATGATTTTTCTCTTATATATATGGATTCCAACTCTCATCAAACTTATTTATTCGTAGCTATCCAGAGGGATATTATTACTAGGAATTATAATGTAAACCCTCGGTACCTTGTACATTCTGACAACAAGGTCTTGAAGAGGCTTTTCCCATCCAAGCTTCAGGATTATCCTTTATCTCATCGACTTCCTCTGTATGGGTTTGGCCTACTAGATGATGTTGTTATCCCCTCTCTTGACTACAAACTATCCTCTTACTAGATGTCAAATTCTCTTTGTTTAATCCAATTGATAGTTTCATAGTATAGACATATTTTAATAGCATATTCCCAAGGTGTGTCTTATATATTGGTGAGATCTCTTATGGGCCTATATGGATATTAATTTTTCCACTAGTCTATCTCTCATAGTTACTTGAGCATGTTTGTCTCTTATTTGAATAACTCTAGTGGTGGATGGAATTAAAAATGGGATTTGTGACTTGGTGGAAATTTCTATGATGAATGGGCATGACCATTCTTGGTTAGGTATATTTTCTTATAGTTGACTGAAGATATTTACATTATCCATATTTATGCAGCTATATGGGTTTCCCAATTCATCATTTATCATCATTATGATATCCTTAGGGAACTAATTAGCCATTGGTTCTCTATAACTAATTCATTCCATCTTTCCCATTGTGTGGTAGAAATCATCCTCTAGGATATCTATCAATTGGGTGGGATATCCCCTATTGGGGAGATGTTTGAAGAGTTCCTCCCTACCACAAATTTCTGGGATGTCCCTTTACAAACTCTAGTCTTAGTGATGGATATTATTAACATTATGAAGGAATAGTTAAGAAAGGAGCTGACTATGTTCTCACACATCTCTTTCAAATATTGGATCAAAATTTTCTGTTATCGTATCAAATCTAGGTTGAATGATATTCTCCCCCACTAGTTCCATTCTCAGTAGGTTCGTGACAGTTCATTAGGCCATCTTGGATGTCAGAGGTCATACCACATGGGGATATTGGGTGAGCTTGAAAATATCCTTGAGCCTTAGGCTAGAAGGATTTATGGCCATGATCTTGAATGGATGGATTTTCCTAGTTAGGGATGCCTGTTCAGGAATCCAGGTTGGTATATTGGTAATGGAAGCACACCTAGTAAAGGGAAGACCTATCAACTTGGTGGCACCGACTCTTTCACTCCTTTACAAGTTCTTGGGCCACATTCAGTATGAAAATATCCCTTATAGGATCAGTGGTACTTTCTAGTTTTTATTTGGCTGGATATGGTAGCATTTACTCTACTATATATACTATAATTATTGAGATTCCTGATTCCTTATTTCGTCCAATGTTTTTGAAAATATCTGGGGTTGGACCATGTAGTTTGGATCTGAAGAGGTTACCGATGAGCTAATCCAATTTGATCACTTCAATTACACTCCCAATTCTTCACAAACTAGGCCAATTATTGATAATGGTGGTGGATCTTTTGAAGAAAGGTCATATAAGATTTCCCTTTGTGATGGGGTTCTTTTGAACATGATAGATGATTTGATCATTTCCAAGTTATATAATTCATACTAATTTTCTTATAAGTTTGGTTTTATCCAAATGGTTTCCCCTCTCCATTTGGCCAGTGTGCATGGAGAATGGAATCTTATGATCATTCACCAATTTTGGAGGAAATTAGCACATGAGGATACCAATTTAGAGATTATTCTTCCACATTTTAGCACCCCTTCCTTCCCATAACATGATTATGACTTCTCTTGGATGGATTCCTACCTGAGTGGCATGCCGAACAGACCAGTCTATCAAGTGGACAAGCCATTTTCCTCCCCGACTATCATGTTTGTAGCAATGATGGATCTGATTGAAGACTTGGGAGAGTCTTCAAGGAAATGTTCTCATATTTATTATGACCAACCCATTATAAATTCATAATATTCTAAGAAGTATGACCCTTCTAAACAAGCACCAGACAATGTGCCCACTATGTAAACCACAGGAGCTCAGACATGACATAGGATGATATGGTAGTAGATTCATACCCTAATCAATGAGACTCCTCTGGGAATGTTTCATGAAAAATAGGAACGTATTAATTATCTATTTAATTATTTGGGGGGGGGATGTATTTAACCATCAATAATTATATTAAATCATGTGATGAATCATCTTGATGCGGTAATACTTGGTTGTCGATGATAGGGACTTGTGTGATTTTGACAATGGGGATTCCTTGACCAAATTGATAAAGGAATATTTGGTGGCATTATAACATAGATATAGTTTATATATAAATTGAAATACCAAATTGACATTTTAAACATGTAGATATGGAAATATTAGGAGATCTTGGATTGATCAAAGTATGGCCTTTTGACATCATTGTCTTTTCTAGGAACTACTCAAAAAAGAGTTTAGGACTTTTAAATTTTGATTGATTCCCTTCATCCTAAGGAGGAAGGAGTAGTGGTAGGGTGAGTGTAACTTCATAATTCAATTAATTCATCCCACTATACCGTTTCTGGATTGTCCATATTAGCCTATCAAATCTTATTTTAGTTCAATAATTTATAAATATTCAATGTAGTTCTTGGAGAGACCTATAAATGTGGGGATTCCTTCTTTTTTATGTCATCAATAAATGGATTTTATAAACTTTATATGTTGTTGTTAAGATCTCTAATTCATGATGTGCATGAAATTTCATTGATCTAATGTTGTATGAATTATCAATGATACCCATCCTTTTCATAATATCAAGTAAACCTAAATGCCTAGATCTGAATATTTAAATCATAATATATTCTTATTAAGAAATTCTCATGACTGCCCACTAATCATGAGATTATTCACTGATGTATCTTCTCTAGATATCCTGATATTACCTGATCTACAAAAGGATAATTTGTGTATAACATGTGTCCCATAGGAATAATGGTCTATCTTTTTCTAAAGTCAATGGACTTGGAAAGCATAGATAATTTTTTTCTAAGGAAATATGGTGGGCCTCACAAGATCTTCATATTTTCCATTCTTATATACTAAATAGTTGTTATGTTGTATTTTATGGTCTTTTAACCCAGAACTTATATTTCTATAGTTTAGGGTTTTTTAGAATTGACCTTATATCACTATAGTTTATGGTCTTTTAGTTCGTACCTTCTATCACTGTATTTTAGGGTCTTTTAGCTCGTACCTTATATCACTGTATTTTAGGGTCTTTTTTCTTGGACCATCCATGACTGCAGTTTAGGGTATATTATCTTGAAACTTCTATAATTATAGTTTAGGGTATTTTAGATCAAACCTTATATAATTTTAGTTTAGTGTCTTCTATCTTGGAACTTTTATCATTGTAGTTTAGTGTCTTTTAGCTTGGACATTATATCACTATAGTTTAAGGTCATTTATATTGGACCTTTTATCATTGTAGTTTAGGGCATTTTAGATTATACCTTTAGATGGTATGTAGTTTAAAGTCCTACCACCAGGACTTGAATATGGTATATGAGGCATAGATTCCAGGGATTACCCAAAACACTCTAGGGTGATGAGTTCCACTATGGTGGTTCTAAGACTCATAAGGATTAAATTTCTTTTCCTACAAGGACAAGATGCCTCTAATTGGTAGGTAAAATCCCTTATGCATTGGTAGCATGGTCAAAAGAATTGTATCTAATCTTTTCCAAGGCTCATGAAAGTCTTATGGGGGTAATATTGATTGAGGGAAAAATACTAGGTATTCTAGGACCTCCTGGATAGTTATAATGTTGGTGATGTAAGTCATAACCCAAAATTTTGGTTTAATAAATATGGGATGGGGTAGGTGTGTCGAGGATGACCCATAACACCCTAAGGTGTTGGGTTCCACCATAGTGTTACCATGGATCACAAGGATAAGGGGTCCTTTCCTGTAAGGAGTAAATGCCTCTGTTTGGGAGTTCAAATCCTTTATGCATCAAAAGCATGGTCAAACAAAGGTGTCCCCACCCTTTTCCAAGGGTCATGAAAGATTGGTGATGACTCAAACGTTCGAATGATGAAGTTATGCATGGAGTGAAAGCCATCAAGGAAGGGTTATGGAACCCTAAGGTAGTTTATCTTTTTAATTATGAATTTTGATCCCTACACCATGTGATTTCAAGTCATGAGGCATGGTTCATCAAAATGTTCAGGAATGGAGTGTCATATTCCTTCTTTGAGAAAGGGTACAAAACATAGTTATGTAATGTCAAGGATGTTTGAATCATCTTGAATAGTCTGGTTACAGAGATTGTAAATAATGATCCAAAGTGCTTGGTTCATGAGGATGGTATGGGATGATCATGCTGGGGATTTCCCAGAACACCCTTAGGTGTTGGGTTACACCATGGTGGTGTCAATATCATAGGAATTAGAAATATATTTAGATAGTGCCAATATGTATATTTTTGGTTAGTTTGAGCCTTTATGCATCAATAGCATGGCCAAACAGAGGGACCTATTTTACTTTACAAGGGCCATTTAATGTTGAAGGTGACTTGAGACACTCATATCATAAAGTTTGATATGTGAAAATGTAATATTAAAAAAGGGTTTGAGAACCCTAAAAGTTATGTCACTACCTAGTAAACACGTTATCATAACGAGGATATGTGAAAACCCATTACTCTAACTTTTTTTGTACTAGGGCGTCTGAAGAACATGAATTAGATTTTAATAGGTCCATAAAGTAGACACTATGAGCTTTATGCCTCATTTATTTATACTGTAATTTTTTCCTAAACTCTAGAGATTAAGAGTTTAGCGAGTAAAGGCTTGACTTTTCTCATTCCTCCCTTTGAAGGTTTTCAACTAGAAAAGTTTTATGAACCTTTCAGTAGTAGTTTAATGTCTTATGATTTGGACCATCAAAAGCTATAGTTTAAGGTCCTATGGATTTGACCAAAGTACATGAATTTTAAGGTCATGACCCACATGGACCTACTATTATGGGAATTTTACACACAAGCCTAATTAGGATACCTAGTGTCAAGAGTATCCCAACATCCTTTTGATATGGAGATGAAAATGATGTAAATCATGGCTCGAGGTTCTCAGGTCATGAGTAATGATATAGGAAAATCATATCTGGGATGGCCCAGAACACCCTCAGGTGTTAGGTTCCGCTATGATGATTTTAGGATCACAAGAATCAAAAATCTATTTATATAGTATCAATATTTATCTGGTTGATCGTTCTAAGCCTTTATGTATCAATATCATGGTTAAATAGATAAATATCTTTTCCTTTACAAGGTAAATGGAAGGTTTTTGGTAACCCATGTTACTCAATACATGAAGCGTGGTTTATGAATTTAGGTGTTTAAAAGATGATGGAAGTACATGTACTCTAGTTGACTAGGGTAAGGCTCTTGTGGTACTTTGATAAGGGATGATAATGGATGATGGCCTACACATTTTAACTTCATTTAGTGGGGATGTATCTATTGTTCAGTTTTAATGTCATGCGTCCAATACATTTTCCAGGTATTTTAATATAATGCGGTGAGGAAGTACATGTTCCCTTTCATTTTAACTTCATATGATAAGGACGCATTTGTTTCTTTGAATTTAACATCATGCGGTAAGGATGTGGGAACCAATGTGAATTCTTTTTTGAAAGATTTATTACTTGAACAAGAAATCCATAATTAGATCTAACTCGTAGATAGGAAACATGTCTTATATGGCTTGGCCCCTATATAGTTGGGATAAGTCCCTTACACAAGTATAACTCATACATAGGGATGGGAGAATATTTTTTCTTGTCGTGGATTGAACCAAGATTCAGTTATTTGGGAATCACTACATATCTTGTGAGGACATGAATCAAGACACGCATGGTTCTTGAATAGTAAACACTCTACGTAATCCTAAACCATACACAAAGGGAGGAATTTTTCTTATTGATTATTGTAGTTCTGCCTGGTATTGAATATCTGGGTGTCACCATGTATCCAATGATGATAAGAATTAAACCACACATAGTTCTTGAGGAACCATACAGTTTAATGTCATATGGAAAGGACATGGTCTCCCTAACATGAAAAGGGAATATTGCAGCTGGACCTTATACCTAAAAGTTGGGCATCACTATATATAATGTGATTATAGGAATCAATCCACACATAGTTCTTTTAATGAAATATCACTGTGTAGGTTTGGTCCATACGTAGGTAGGGTAAATTTTTATGTATATCTATTTGATGTGGGCCTAGGATTGGATATTTAGTTTTCACTATTTATTGTGGGATGATAGGAATAAATCCATACATAGTTATGTAAACCTGTGTAGTTTAGTGTCATATGATAAGGATATCAACTGTGAAATTTATCATCATATGGAAAAGACTCAGGGTTTTCCTTTAAGGTATTTAATTTAAAACCATGGTCACCCTATCATGAATTTATATGTCTTTTTTATGTGGGGAGATCCATTATGAGAATTCCTAAGCTTACAGAATCTATTATTGGTGTGAGAAACAAGGAATATAAAAGGTTCCTCATAGCATAAAGACAATTATAAGATAGATAGTTGAATTTTGTACCATTTTTTGGATGGAAAAATATATAGGGTCTAGGAATCCCTACATATCGCATTAAAATGATAATAAATCCATATATAATTCTAAAAACCCTCATATTTTAGTGTTGTATGGAAACAACATTAGACGTGAAGTTTAACATTATGCGGTGAGAAAGTAGGTGACTCAATGTGATAGAAGTGGAATGTTATGATTGAGCCCAATAATGGAGGTATGGGTGTCACTGCATATCTTGTGATGGTAGGAATCAAGCTACACATAGTTCTTGGAAATCGTACTATTTAGTGTCATGTGACAAGGACATCAACCATGCAGTTTAATGTCTTTGCGGTAAGGATGTGTATCACCAAACACAAAAGAGGAGAAATATTGTAGCTGGTCCCAGTAATGGAGATCTAGGCATCACTATGTATCCTATGATGGTAGGAATCAAGCCATACAATATTCTTGAAAACCGTGAATTTTAGTGTCATGTGGGGAGGACATCAGTGATATAGCTTAACATCTTATTGTAAGGATGTGGGCCACCTGATGTAAAAGAAAATAAATATTGTTTTTGGGTCTAGGAATAGAGGTTTGGGAATCACTATGTACCTTATGATAGAAGGAATCAATCCACACATGGTTCTTCGATGAAGAGATTCCCTATGTGGATCTGACTCTCACACAGGGTTAAGGGAATTTCATCTTTCTTTCACACAGATATAGCTCATGTGTGGTGAATCTTCAGTGATATGATGATTATTTTACAGTTTAAAATCATGTTGTAAGTAAATATTTTGTACAATTTTAACATCATGTAGTTAGGACAAGAGATTTTCTGTAGTTTAAACTCTTTCTGCTAGGATTGGTTCCATACAATTAACATCATGAGATCAATACAAATTTGTATAGTTTTAACATTATGAAATGAGGACAAGATACATCATATATTTTAACCTCTTGCTGTCAAGATGATAGAAAATTTATGGCATCTATTCAAAGTATTTCTTAAGAAACCTCACATTGGTGGGTGGTGTAACATGCTCCCTGTCTATTGTGTCTAGTGAGTAAGCTCCATTGTGATAGAACTTATGTATGATATAAGGACCTTACAATTTGGTTTCCATATTCAAAGGTATCTTACATAGTATCATTATGTTTCTAAGATCCAACACCAATTCTCATTTAAGTAATGAATGAATGATATTCTTTTTGTTGAAGTCTCGTGAAATCTGATTCTAATGGGCTTTGATATTGTGCAGTGTGCGCAACCTTTTTTCATTGAGACTCTCCAATCCATCCAGTCTCTTTTATGATTTCTCATCATCTGAGATTTTTTTTAAAATGAATATTCATATTGAAGGAAATATAACCTCAATAGGTAACACTACCTTAGTTCCGTTCACCAATTAATAAGGCATTTATTTTGTAGTAGTATGCATGGTGGTGCGGTAATCCCATAAAGCATGGAAGAGATTTTCTGACCAGGACTTCATGTGTTTATTCACCATATTATGTATTATATTTGACATAGTATTATTAAAGGAAATTTTTTATCCATTTTCCACTACATGATAGCAGGATGAATGATTGGACTCGATGTTTCACTCCTGGTATATTTTCTTTAACTCCATAGAACAGAAGTTGGTTTCATTTTCCATCAATATTTTGTAAAGGACTTTGAACTGGGTAATGATATGGGACCTTACAAAGTTTATGATTTTCTTTTTCCCAAATTCTTTGAGTGTTATTGTCTCATCCCAATTAGTTAAGAATTTAGTAGCAGTAACTATATACTTGAACTGCTTGGTTTTGGTTGGAGGTATAGCCCCATAACATCCATTACCCATATGATAAATGTCCAAGAATATTTAGTTGTATGTAGAAATTACATGGGTTGATGGATGAAGTTTTAATGGATCTGATATGCATGATATTTCTTGGTGAATTCCACACAGTCATGTATTATGGTTTTCCAGTAGTAACCCAGCCTTCTGATTTGGTGGGAGAGCCTAATCCCATACTGATGAGCGCCATAGGATCCTACATGGAGCTATTCCATGATGGAGAAAATATATCCCTCTACTATGCATATGAAGATGATTCCATTAAAACCTTGATTTTATATGTCTATTTTCTTATTTGGACCATCCCACAGGGTAAATTTCACTGCTCTTCTTCGAATCAGTTCCCTTATGGATTAGTCTGTTGAGAAGATTCCATTTTGGAGATAACCAATTATGTGTTTTATCCATCTAGGGGTGGATATTGGTTTATCATGACATGGGGAAATGTTGACCTAGTTGATTTCTCCCATATCACAGATAGTGATTAGTGAGACCATCCTTCAGTGTGTGATATCAATTATTTCTTCTTCATGATCAAGGTTAACCAATAATGTGGTTGTATTATCCAATGCATTGGCATAGACATTCTATGATCAAGGAACATGATGAAATGTGGGATAAAAAATTAACTCTACCATCAGACCCCATATGTTGCTAGTGAGAGGGTCAAATTCTTCCTTTTTGATGGCATATTCACCATTGATATTCTTTATCACTAGCTCATAATCCCTTTTGATGTTCAGGTAGGCTATTTGTAGTTGTAAGGATAATTTCAATCCATTGATGAGGTCTTGGTACTCAGTCTCATTATTTGTGTACCCTTCAGACAGTGATAAAGAGTAGGGAAAAAAATTCTATAGAAACAAATAAAATCCCTAAGACAACATGATTAAGTCTCAAATTTTATAGTCTCTTACTGATAGGACTCTAGGAGGCACCATCAAAATAAATCTCCCATGTTTTGGGAGTGTCATGGGAATAAAAAAAATCTTCATCTGAAATCTTAGTATCTACTGGTGTACTTTTCGGGTTGGGATGCTCCATGAAGAAATTATACAAGGCTTTCCCTTTCACTAACTTATGTGATATGAACTAGATGTCATATTGTTGCAGAATGACTACCCATCAGGACAATCGCCCAATCGGTATGGGATGGACAAGGATATACTTGAGAAGATCAGCATGAGAGACCTTATGGACTTTATGGTGCTGTAGGTAAGCCTCAACTTCTAAACTTTAATATGAGTGTGAGGTAGTTCTTCACGACACCTGAGTATCGATCCTCAGTACCTAGTACTGTTAAGATGTGGTAGTAAAGACTGTTTTTACTCCTCGCATTGTTATTCAGTGTGAGGAGGGTGACCAGTGAGAATTCCATGGTAGCCACATATAATATGAGTGTATTTCCTTCCACGAGTGGCATCAAGACCAATGGGTGTAATAGATTCTTATTGATACTTTCAAAGGGTTTTTAGCAGTATCCATCCCATTGATAAGAGACCCCTTCTTCATCAGCTTGGTAAAGGGAAGATATTTTTTGGCTAAGTTGGATATGAAACACTGAATGTAAGATAAGTGTTTCTAGATCCCCCTCATCTATTTGAGATTCTGAGGGGGTGACATTGCTAAAATAGCACTAGTATTTTTTAGGGTCAGACTCGATGTCACAATGGAGTACCATAAATCCAAGGAACTTCTCCGATGTTACCCCAAAATCACATTTTAGTAGATTCATCTTTATATTGTGTTGTTTCATCTTATCTAATAATATTTGAAGATCTTTGAAGTAATCACATTTATGTTAGTATTTTATCACTAGGTTATTAACATAATATTTGGTTATTCTTCCAAAAAATGTATTGAAGACACGATGCATGGCGCGTTGATAGGTGGTGCCACCATTATTTAAGAAAAAGGGAATGAAATGATATAAGAAGATACCCTAGGGTGATCTAAAAGAAGTGGATTCCTCATCTTCAGGGGATATATTTATCTGATTGCCCCCTTAATACCGATCCATGAAAGAGAGGGCCTAGAATCCAACAGTTGTGTCGTTCAATAGTTTTGTGATCAGAAATGAGAATTCATCCTTTAGTAAATGTCGATTAAGGTCTCTAAAATCAATGTATACCCTAATATTTCCATTATTATTACTAAAATATATGATGTTGGTGAGCCATCTTGGGTATTTCACTTCTCAGTCAAAGTTGGATTTGATCAATTTTTCAACTTTCGCCTCTACATTGGTAGCATGAGAGGGGTGCATCCTCTTAGATGCATGTTTAAATCCTTGATGATGATAAGGTAAACTAAGATGGTGTGTGGCCACATCTAGATTTTTTTGGGAATTTATGTATAATTACAATTGAACACATATCAGTGTTTCTTTATAAAATAAATATACATATCTTTCTCATCAAGTGGCATGGTGGAACAAATCATTATAGGTTGTGTGTATTCTTCTATTCCCATATTTACCTGTATGTTATCATCAATGGTGGTGGATATGTCTAACTCAAATACATAAGGGGTATTCTGGAGTTCATCCACATCTTCTTCCACCTATGAGTCTATGGAGGCATTTTCAGATGAAGTCAGAAATCTGGGGACATCTCTGTCACTGTCGAGGTGAGGGAGGATATAAGAAAAGACATTATCATCCCCTACTACCCAAGTCATTGCAGAGAGATTACAAGGAAAATTGTATTTTATACTGTCACTAGGGACAGGTGGGTCTTAAATATTGGGGATCAAGTATATTTCCTCAACTAGATTTATGGGGAGCACATAGTAACTATCAAGCATATTTCAGGTATTTGTAGGGGCGGTCCCAAATCCATTGGAAGATTCAACCTATATATTATCATCCACAATCAGTTGTTTCCCTTCCCTTTTTTAGAAACCTACTTCACCATATGTGGCATTGCAAGCCTCAAAGGGGACACTGTCACCATGCAGTATGATAGCCTTTCCATCAAAGGGGTACTTCAAACACTAATGAAATTTTTGAGGTAATTCCACATGGTTGTGGAGCCAGGGCCTTATGATCAGGACATTGTATGAAGTTTCTTATTGTATAATGATAAACTCATCATTATATGTGAGGTCTCAAAACTAAGCTTTGAGATTTATCTTCCCAATAGGTTTTCACATACTTATCATACCCTTGAATGGTCAGCTTTGTAGGAGATAAGTCTTCTTAACTATATTCTAAATGTCAAAGGGTACAAATCAAGATAAGGTTGATCCCAGAACCATTTTCAATTAGATATCTTTTGAAATTGACATTATTGAGTCTTTATAAAACATATAGGCACCCGATGTGTCCTTTGTTGACTTCTTTATGATCCTTCTTTGTGAATGAGATAGTTACATGACATTCTTCTAGCATGATCTCCACTCAATAGACCTTGACTAGAGTGACTTATGTCTCAAACTCCTATGGGATCTAGAGGGATCGAATGAGTTCCTCTATGAGTTATTTTGAAAGATAGAGCACATCCAGGATTGAGATCTTGGTTGGGAAAACCTCCAGCTATTTTAGAATGTCGTACTTTTTTTCATAGGCCATCACTTCCCAAGGTGGGGTTGCTTCTAATTATCCAGATTTGGGGTTGAGTTATTCAAGTAAAATGGTATCGATGATTGTGAAGAGTCCTAGGGAGCATATATTTCTAATGGTGTGGGTCACATTGACCTTCCCCATTGTCAAGGTTGATTATATAATCACACCCCACTAGGCAATCATGTAAGATGGCTAAGCTTTGATGACTGCTATAGGGTTCTGAGACACCTACATGCATCTTTTGAGATTACTAGATCACTTTACCATAGATCTCAGCTAAATATGAATCCTCTATGGGGATGTGACCAAAGTATTGGGTTAAACCACACCCATATTGTCTCTCGTATCCTCAGTTCCTGCACATGCAGCCTCTTGTTCCCTGGTTGGGTGCGGGGAACTCATCCTCAGAGGCATATTCATCATAGGAGAATGGTTATACCAATTGTATCACATTAAAGGATCTAAATATTATATCTTCATCTAATGCAGCTTCTATTTGGTGGGGCAGTGCATGTGCTTCAGATGTTGTAGGGAAGAAATCTGCAAGATTCATAGTTTTCATTGGAGATAAAAATGACTCTTCCTATCCTATTTATTCCTGTGTATAATGGTTTTGTTTACCTCTAAGAGTAATATATAATGAAAGATCCCTATATTATGAAGATTTTTTAGTTCTAATAATTTTATCTCTCAGAGTAGCATGATCTCATTCAATTGTCTTTCGAGTCATCCAGTTTTTGAACTTATGTCCACACCTGGCCAGAACTTTCTACCAATCCCTTTTTTTGACTTGGCGATAGGTAAAAAAGTCACATACTCATAGTATTTATCCAACATCACATATCCATAATCAACCATTCCTTGTATAATTTCATTGAAGATAAATAAATCCTGAATGTTGTGACCCAATCTTATATGGAAAGCTAAATTGTCAGGATGATCAGTGATGTTAACCCCATCGGGCCTATTGGGATATAGAAGCTTGAGAAAGTTATTATCCATGGATGAAAGGTAAAAATTGGGGAATTTTTCATTTTTAAAGTTGTATGTTTTATTTATTATTTACTCAAATCCTAGGTGACCCTGGTCACTTTTTGCTTCCGACTGAGGGAGATTCTGTTGTTGTAGCCGCTCGATAGGACTTATTAGGCAGTTCAGGACCTATCTAGGTGTTTGAATGGGAAAAACTTCTAGTTTAAGGGTAAAGGTGGTGTTTTATTCCTTGATTATCTATTTCATTTATGTTTAGGTAATGAATCTAGATTTATCTCACGTCCGCTAAATGGAATCTTCTAAATTTTATTTTGTTTCTACAAACTCACGAAACCCACCTAGATAATTAATTAGGATCAGAGGTGTCTACAACTCAACTCAAAGGTTTTCAATATAGAGTTCTAGTAATTGTTCCTATGATAAAGTGATGCTAAGTGAATAGGTTAAACATTTTCATATGGATATGAATTCAGACGCCCTGTCATTTTCACATTGCTTGTATTTTTTTAGCTCGATAATTATCATCTTCCTTAGTGTAGTGTTAAACTGGTAAATGAATTTAAAATGAAGGTCTTCCCATCCTAAAACAGATCCTACTATAATGATTCTAATCTAAATGAAGTATGGCTCTACTAGAGTCTGTAGAAAACACCTCATCTTGGTCGCTACTTATTGATCTCGAGGGAACAACATTGGACCACATGGGGACATGAAGTGTGTGAGATGTTTTTCTAGATATCGTATTATTTTAAAGGTGCATAAGGTAGTATTTTAAAAGATGGGTGGAGTAAAAGTGTCATACAACCATTTGGGATATGTATTTCTCTCAATATACATAGGTACACGTCACCCTTCCATGGGTTCTATTTGAGTAGATAGTGACTCGATGATGTTGAGAAGTTTTAGAGATACTTTTGTCTGAGTCATCTCTCATCTATAAGGAGTGGGTGGGGTTTGATGATGTTGTCCCATTTTTATATCCCAGTAATTATCGATCCATCCTAAGACTAAATTATCATGCTAATAAGGTAGATATTCTTTCTATAATGTAGGGAATTTACAATCATTTTTGACTTCCTTATTTATGTAGACTGTATGCCTAGATCAAGATCTAGTCTGATGCTCATATACTATTCTTATAGGTGGATCATTTCTAGGAGGGAGTATATTAATCGTTTCCTAAAGAAGATACCTAATATGATTTTCCACTAATTATATCCTCACTGAGTTGTTTGAGAGTTTGTATGTCACTCTTGTATCGTGATAACTGTTTAGAAATGGAAGGATTTATAGTTCATCCAGGCAATGATTGGGATGTAGCCACACCTTTCAATTTATCTTTGGATGTGTTCTTCCATAGATGTGGAAACTTGATATTCTATGGTTCCATATTTTGGAGCCTTCTCTATTTTTGTGTGCATTCAGCCTTAGTGGGGGTATCCAAATCCTCCTCTTGGGGTAAATATTCTATATTGAAACCCTCTTCATTTTTTTCTTGATCCATATTATCTATTGTGTTGATAATGGGGACATTTACATAAGCGTATCAAAAAATGGTAGTTGTTCCATTAATTTCAATAAAATAGGTTGATTTTTCACTACCTGCATTAGGGTTGTTTCTCAATCCCTTGGACATATTAGATCATATTGGATTATAAAACTGGTGGGGTTTGATTTCCTTTATCATACATTCCTCCCTTCTTGGCCTATGAATAGTAACCTTGAGGTAGTTTCGAGTCGTGTTTGTTGAACCAGAATTGAATGGTAGAGGTTCATATTGTAGTGGGAGGAACAGATGGGATGTCAACCATAGATATTTACCTCCCAACTTGGAGAAGAATGATTCCCTCTATGGTAATGATGATGATTAAAATTCCCCATCCCTACAGGATGGGGCCTATCTGAGGCCACAATTGGCATTGAATGTCCATATTACTGAGGATCTAATGATTATAATTGAGGGTTTGATGATTACTAGGATGAATATAGAGATATAAATACCCCTATCCCAATGGGTTGGGGTTGATCTTGAACCGCCATTAATATCCCCAAAACCCTCTCAGGGGAAGATGAACCTAGTGATGAATATTGAGATAAAAATTCCCACAACCCAATAGAATGGGGTTTGTTTGAAACATCTACTAACATGTTCAGAATCCTATCAAGAATTGAATATCTGAGGGGTATAGGTGGTGGTAGATATTCCCCCAGCATGGTGGGCTGGGTTCACTCTTAGATGACTGCTATGATAGCTACTATTTGTGACCTATTTGATGTGGTGTAATTGTGCTCGTGTAGGAGCTGGGTACAATGGAAGCCCGTGACAGGAGTTAGTTTCTATGAAAATTTGTTGAATTGATTGTAACTTTGTCTTCCATGTTTGAAATAAATTCTCACTACTTAAAGCGGCCCAATTTGAAGATATATTGGCTATCCTCTTCCTCCATTTCTGATGTCTTGGTATCATTTAAGAAAGGGGAATTCTATTGTAGTGACTAACTAGCTTGTGTGTTACCTGGTCCCCTGATCTCACTAAAGGCTTTAACATTATATGATTTCTTATATGAGGGGATCTAATATTCCAAGGATTTGGTAAATTTCAATTCTGCATAATTTCCCCCTCCTCAAATATGGATGCATGATGTGGATTTATAGATCAACTGTCGAAGAGTTGTGATGCAATAGTGTAAATCAGGTTGCAGATTTGTGCTGTTCTTTTCTAGTTTTGGATCTCAGGCCATGGATATAATAACCAAGTATAGCTAAAAACATAGTATCTTGATATTCTGGAGGTGACCCTCATATCTTGGATAATGGAAGTGTCTAGTCTTCAGTCACTGATGAGTAGTCTACATATTTTGGTGTAGATAAGGAATTCAATCCTTTTCTAGCATATCTGGGGTCTCTTAGTCAGAAGAAGTGAGGGTCCAGAACATGGCAGGGATGTTGTTTCTAGATAAATATCTCCATGTGTCAATGTTGACCTCCTCCTGATCAGACATACATGCCTCTGTCTAGTCATACCACAAAAGATTCTTCTCGGGGTCTCCTGCGAACCAGAGTGGAGTGTTTCTATAAGCTAACAGGGAATTATATACGGTTGACCCCAATGTTTTTTGAAACACTCTTAAAATATGTGTATAAGTTTTGAAAACCTCTCTATATGGAATTTTTCGGGAAATGGGAGTATTTCTTTGTTCGTTGGAGATATCACCATGGGGAGGTTGACCATAGAAGATATTAGGAGTAAAGTCTTTGCAATCCATCTCCAAAATACCATGAGGAGTACTACCATGGTAATGATCACCTTCTTCTTTAGTTGAAGAGTCGAAGGACCATTTTTTTTGTTGATAATGTGTCTCTAAAAAACTCATGGAAATTGGCATTGATTGCATTAAGGATATGCGCCTCCTTCTATGTCCTGGCTGGAATATGCCAACCAAAATTTTTAAACTATACAGGAATATGAGCCTGTTATATGATGGTTTCCAAACCTTGTTGATAACCATATAGTGCTGGAATAATATGATCCTACCACTGATAAGCTTCTATAATATGCTGATGTGTTTCTTTATTATTGGAAGGAATATGAGCTTACCCTGATGTGTGTGTCTCTCTCACTTGGTGAGCCTCGATCGGAATAGGAATATGAGCCCAATCCTAATCCTTTAGAGTATGTCACTAGTATTTTTTATTAGGAATATGATCCTATCTCAAGGAATGTTCCTCTCTCACTTGGTGAGCCCTGATTGGATTAGTAATATGATCATAGCCTGAATATGCATTCCCTGTCAGAATATGTTGATGGACCTCTAGTATAGCAACCTTGTTTTTCTTACATTACTATTATAACATTTTAAAGATAAAAAATATAATAGTGTTACAAAACTAGGATCCAAAGATTTAGTGTCATGGTAAAATTAAGACCAAACATAACATTTTCATAATAAAACATAATCATTATTTAATTCCTTCTTTTATAGCTTCCTAGTTGCCTTCACATTCTCCTTAGTAAAAGTAATCACTTGAGGATATACATCAATGAAATGGGTGAGATAAATCCCAATAGGAGGATAGATAATAAAGTGAATCAATATAACATAGGGTGAGAATAATCATCATAATCATAACATAATCATAGGATAAACATCATAATCATGATGGGAAACATTATATAAAAGCGTGGAATGTGGACATGCATATAAATGAAACATCATGTTTTAGTGGTGGACTACCACACATAGTTTTGAATAAAGCTATCATTATGTTCATGAATAACATATGTGTATATTCATAAAATCATCATTATGAAAAAATATAGCATCATGTGAATTCATATTTAACATTATCTCATGATATGCATCACATTAAGCAATGCATTGGAGTGGTATATAAATTTGGGCGCACCTATTACATCATAACATTTACATAATTATGCATGCCACATAGAACGTATATTGATCTTAGACATAAAATAACCCATGGAAATAAATGAGTTTAATTTCATAAATCATACATCCATGAAAAAACTTTGGGTTTCCAAAAAGGGTATAACATATTGGTATAGGAATCATAAATCTTGAATGAATAAGAAACAATCTCTAGAGAAGTAAAATATGTGTTTTTAGAAAGAATAGTTATTTTGGAAAAACATTTTCATTTTTTATAAAATTATATTCAAAGAATTTATATCCTAGAAAATAGAATGTAATAACATAGAAATTCCATTTTGGTAATATTAAATAACATCCGAACTAAAATTTGGCATGAAATAGGAATAACCCAAATAATGGAAATTGGGTTTGAGAATCCCCTTACCTTATGTCTGAATGCTTTCTTCACTTTAATATCCTGTATAATCAAATTAGATTCATTAATTAATATATAAAAAACATATTATACATATATTTTATTTATTATAAATTTATTAAGTTAATTTATGACCATTTTGGTGTGTTATAGAGTTTAATTTCATCTTTTGGGGGTGTTTGTTTTCTTGGTTTTCATGATCAGTTCACTTGTATACATATATGGAAGATCAAGTAAAATAGAGATAATTATACAGAATTTAAATTATATTATATTAATGAATATAATGAATTTTAATTTTTCTTATATATTTTTTTTCATATACGAGGATGATTCATTAGATAACATGTTAATGATAATCGTTCAGATTCATTTTGGCATTTTTCAATAACAATAAACTCGTTTTGTTTTAATATTTAATATTATGTATACATATTAGTTCCAAAACATAAAAGATTTTATAAAATATATTTTAAAATATGTTTCAACCATTATTATGGTTTTATGACCATCCTTGATGGTGTAAAAGGAAAAAATAAAACATGTCATCCTCAAAGGCGGTAAATCAATACCTCACGTACACCATTTTCATTTTTAGAATAAAAGGAAGAGGAGAAGAGGTTTGATGATGGATTATTCCATTAACATGATAAAATTACATTATATTAAATATAATGGAGTTATAACACAACTTAGATAAGGGAATATGAGGAGATAATAAGAAAATAAAAGAACTTGAAATAAAATTAAAAGAAAAGAAATATGATTTTACCTCTTGAATTCTTCCCCTTGAGAACCACCTTAGGAATATTGGTTTTGATATTTTTCTATTACCAAAGGCTCTTGGATGTGTTATTGGTGATTGGGAAGAGGATTGGGTAGAAATTGGAAAAGATTCAAGGCTTTGTAGTTGTGAGGAGAAGAGGTGGTGAGGGATGGTGTTTATAGGGGAGGAGAGGGGTGTTTTTTGATTATTTTATTCATTAGTTTATTATTTTGGCTCAATAATATGAATATTTTGAGACTTATCACTAAATATATTAAAATAATAAAGTATAGGTCGATATTATGGGCTTACATCATCCATACATCATATATGACTCAATATTTAATGTATTTGTTAAATACCGTAAATTGTCGTATTTCACTATTTATAAAAAATCAACTATTTTAGAAAAATCCCAAAAAAATTAACCCTAACCATTTTTTGACCACTATAATTCAAAAATTAACTCCATTTTATAAAAACAATCAAAATATGAGAATTTTTTTTAATTAAAATCATAATTTACTTAGAAAATATCGATTTTAAAATTATAACTAATTTTATAACACTTTGAAAAATTAATTATGGTCTCATAAAATTATCATATAATCATAAAACAACAAAATAGTAATATATGAATCTATTTTATGAACATAAACGTTCTTTTAAACCATTATATTAATTATAAAATTTTAATTAAATATTTATAACTTACAAAAATACCCAAACTTAATTTATCATTTCTAAAATGTTTATTTACTTATAACATGATATAATTATATCATATTTTAATTTATATGATACCTACATTTTATTTATACTTTAATGGGTAAGGTTACTATTCAATTGTCCGGTTTACTATTCACAAGTTTCACATTACTATTTTAAACGTCGAGTTACTATTCCATTGGTATAGGTTCCTTAACTTCTAAACATACTTATTATTCTATTAATTATTCATTTATAAAGTTTTTATTGTGTTATCTATGTGATTTTATGTGATTTATACTATATGGAATAATTATAATAAGGGAGTTTCCATTGATAAAATTCTAGATTGTTACATTATTCTTTAACTTATGAAATTTGACCCTTGAAATTTCATTTTACAAACTATGGTGAAAATAACGAGGGTACTTCTTCTTCATCACTTCCTCCAGTTTCCATGTTTCCTCTTCATAATTATGGTTCTTCCATAGTACTTTGACCATGTAAGAATATAACAACCCTGATCTTTGTTATACACTTAAACATGATTTATTACATAAACTTTCACTTAAGACAACTCTGAGTATAAAGAGGCCTAGTGTCTTGGGAAATTAGGAACATTGTATGAAAAATTAAGACATAAAATACAACATATTTATTGAAAACTTCTTTTACATGACCATAACATTCCTTCGTACTTAGAATTTCATGGGATAACCTGAGGACATATATAAGAAAATGGTGATATATAAATCCAAGTAAGGTAATAAACAAGGCATAACATGAATAATAGAATACATGATAGGAAATAGGCATATCAATGGAGTATAAGAGAAACATGAACATAAAGGCGTGATATAGCATGATTATCATAACATGGAGATGTGGAAACCACATTTAACATGATATTAGCATGAGCCAAGGATCATTTAACATGGATCATGAGTAAAACCTCATTTCACTTGAATTATCATGAGTAAACACTCATTACACATGATGTATCATGATACTATTCTTTACCCGATGCATTGGAGCATTGTCAGGGTGCACCCTTCTTAATCATTTCATTTCATACATAAGTGTGCCACATAGATCACACGACATGGATTCATTAAACATCATAATTTATTCAACAAATAAGATATGAGGAATAAATAAATTTAAGTCATCAATCAAAAAGTATAATGTTCATAAATTTGAATAACCTTGATAGAGAAATGGGTATGGTATTCACTTACATGATGATTTTGGCATGGGAAATTTTGGTGTAACTTTAGTAACATAACAACGTCAATTAGAAATTGTAAAATGGGTTGATGAGAGAGAAATGGATCTATCATCATTTATACATGAAATGGACATTAAGGGGGTCATTTAACATAATATCCCAACATATTTAATGGAATTTAGATTCATAATATAAAATAATTTCTTGAAAGTAAATGAGTAGAGAGAAATCCCTTACAGAATTTCAGTAGGGTAATAGGTGTACATGGGAGGAATTAATGAGTAAGAAAGGGGTCTCTAATCATTCATACATAAGTATGTAAGTATAGGGGAGGTGATAAATCATACTCCAGCATTTTTAATTGAAAATAAAAGGGCATAACAATATAAGGAAACTTAGACATAAATAAGGAAGGAAGGAAAGTGAGGATCCCTTACTTTAAAGTGTGATCCCAAAGGCTTGGGAGAGGCTTGAGAGAGGCTTATTGGTAGATTGAGGCACATTGGGAGGATTATAGAGATAGTATGGAAGAGTTTGGTCCAGATTCAAATGGTTTGAGTGGAGAGTAATGAGAGATTGAGAGGGTTTATATAGGAAAGGAGAGGGAATTATTTATTATTTAGGTTTTGGGCACTACACATTAAACTAAACAAAAACACAAACCATACCATGGTTTTTTCCCATAATTTTTTCCAAATTTGAGTAAAAAAAATATTTTAGAATTAAAATGGACGAACATAATAAAATATTAGTCTTTCTTATGTGGAGGTGAGTCATACTCTCAAGAAAATAATTTTAAAAAGTTAAAATATTTTATAAGTTTTAGAGGGTCCACTAAGGCACCATAAAATTAATAAAACAAATATAAAATCACATTATTTTAAAGTTAAAATATATATTGTCCAAATATCCCTTTTATAGTATTTTATTACATCACTATTGTGTCATTATGATGTTATAAAACAAATTATATATTTAAACGGTATTTAATTTTTACCCAAAAATTCGACTATCTCAGAAAATTATGAAAAATTCACCATTAGATAATTTCGATGTCCTGAATAAAAAAATAATATTAATTTTATCTAAATAACTTAATAAATATGTGAATTTTCACTTTTAAAATAAAAACTGACATTTATCAAAAATTCATGGGTTTTGATAAAAATAGCTTTCAAACCTTAATAAAAATTACAATTTTATTCATAAAAATTATATGATCATTTATATTTAATAAAATTTAATTTATTAATAATACTTTATTAAAATATTATTTAATTAAAAAAATCCATTAATTCATAAAAATAGATTTCTTAATTGAATATTAACTAAAAATACTATTTTTGATTTAAAAACCATTTACAAAGTAACAATAATAAAATGAATGTATATTATTTATTATTTAAAAAAATAATGCACATAATTATATTTCTAGGGTCTTATTACATAACCCCTTACAACACCCTCATAAGACCTAAGGGTAAGGTGTTCAATGATGACAGACTCTTGGGGCAGCTCGGATAACATCACTCGGGTGGTAATCACTATTAACATCCAAATCTCCCATAGGTGATTCCGTTAAAACTTAACGTGTTGAATCTCAGCTTGGAATTGGTCCAGAGAAAATCCCATTGATGTTACCTCCTTTATGAGCTCTGATAAATGGGCTTCGTATGGAGAAATTCTACTAGATGAGGCCATCACTTCCTTTGTTTGAGTAAATTGGATTTGTTAAAGCCCTATATTTATACTAATCATGTGATCACTGTTCAACGACTATATTAAAAATGGTAACAATTATTAATGAAATTTTAAAATCCAAAAACATAAAACCAAAGAAGTTCATATGTTTTATATAAACATTTTACATAACGATACATTTAATTAGATCAAGAGGAATTTTCATTAATAAAAGTTTGGTTCATTACAATCTCTCCCCCTTAAGAAATTTTACCCTAGAAATTTCCTTTTCTAACACTAAAACAGATAAGGGTAACTCTGCTTTATCACTTCCCCTAATTCACACATTGCTTCTTCAAACTTTTGGTTTCTCCACAACACTTTTATGAGGGGAATTGTCTTATTTCATAGAACTTTTTCCCTACAATCTAAGATATTCATTAGCTTCTCTTCATAGGAGTGGTAATTATCCAATGGTACCACCTTTATATTGAGTACATGCGATAAGCCAGGTATGTACTTCATCAAGAGTGATACATGGAATACATCATGTAGCTGAGATAGGTTGGGTGGAAGTTCTAGTCGATAGTTCATTGCTCCAATGCGACCAAGGATCTCAAAAGGGTCGATGTACCTTGGAATAAGATTTTCCTTATTCAAAAATCTCATAACTCTCTTACATAGTGATATGTAGATGAATATCATTTATCCAACATCAAACTCTAGATCTCATTGATGATTGTGAACATAGCTCTTTTGTCGACTCTGAGTATCTTTAATGTGTTGTTGTATGGTCTTAACCTTCTCCACCATTTCTTTGACTATTTCTGGACCTAGGAGTTTTCTCCCCCCAACTTCATCCCAACATGATGGTGTTCTTAACCTCTTCCATTAAAGGTATTAATAAATATCCATTTGGATTATTGAGTGGAAACTATTATTGTAAGAGAACTAAACCAGAGGAAAATTTTGATCCCATAATCTTTTGAAGTCCATTGAGCATGATCTCAACATATCCTCAAGTGTTTGGATAGTCTGCTAAGATTGACCATCAATTTGAGGATGATAAGTCATACTGAATTTTAGCTCAGTATTCAGAGTGTGTTGGATACTTTTTCAGAACTTAGAGGTTATTCTTGAGACTCGATTGGATATAATACATAGTGGTACTCTATGCAACTTTACCAATTATCTGATGTATATCTATGCCAGTTGATCTAATGATAAACCCTCCCAAATTACAATAAAGTGTGTAGTATTTTCAAGATGAGCCACAATAACCCAAATATCATTGTTTCATTTGGATGTCTTTGGAAGTCTGGTGACAAAGTCCATGGTGATGTTTTCTCATTTCCGTATTGGTGTGGATAATGGTTTCATCATTATCTTAGACTTATTCCTCTCAGTATTCACTTACTGATACACCATGCACTTTGATGTATACTTGAAAATATCCTTCTTCATGTTATTCCACCAATAATTCTCTCAGAGATCTTGATACATCTTTTTGTTTCCTTGGTGAATAGAGAAATTCGAACTATGTGCATCATCCAAAAGTTCTTTCTTTAAATCCAAATTTGATGGAACACCTAGTCTTGTACCAAATATCATAATTAATTCTTTAATAACATTTAACTCTAAGGATTTACCTTTTCTAATAGTTTCCACTTTCTTTTGAATTCCCACATCATCCTTTTGATCATCCTTTAACCTTTCCAAAAGAGACGGTTGAGCAATCATTTGTGAAAGGATTAATGATGTTCCATTATTTATGATTCCCATGTCCATATTTATCAAATATAAGAAGATTGGATCCTTTTCAATTATCATCAATGATATAATCACTGATTCCTTTCTGCTTAAAGAATCCACCACATTGTTCTCTTTCCCAGGGTGGTGATGGATTGAGCAGTCATAGTCTTTGATCAACTCTAACCATCTTCATTGGTGCATATTAAACTCTTTCTGTGTGAATATAAACTTGAGGCTTTTATGATCCGTATATATTTCACACTTCTCCCCAAAGAGGCAATTTTGCCAAATTTTTAAAGGTAAGATTACTGCATCCAACTACAAATCATGTATTGGATAGTTTTTCTCATGAAATTTCAATTTCTTTGAAGCATAGGCAATGAATTTGTTATTTTGAATCAACACAAAACCTAGGACCTTCTTCAAAGAATCACTAAATACCACAAAAATCTCTCTACTTGTGGGTAGTGTGAGCACAGGCATAGTGATAAGCCTTATTTTCAACTCCTTGAAGTTATCTTCACATTCATCACTCCAAGAAAACGTGTCTCCCTTCCAAGTTATCTTGGTAAGAGGGTTTGAAAATCATGATGAATTTCTCACAAACCAGCGATAATATCTAGCTAACCAAAGGAATCTACAGATATTCATCATAGATGTTGGCCTCATCTATCACTCAATTGCATTTGTCTTGGAGGGATCCACAGATTTCCAATTGCTTATGATTATATAACCCAAGAATGAGACTTCCTTCAACAAGAACTCACACTTGTTGTACTTTTCATAGAGCTTATCCTTTTGCAAGGTCTCTAGTATAGTGCATAGATTCTCATCATACTCCTCCTTAGTTTTGGAGTATATTAGAATATCCTCTATAAAGACTACCACAAATTTGTCAAGGTAATATCTAAAGAATCTATTCATCAAGTCCATAAATATTTTTGGAGCATTAGTGAGTCCAAAAGGCATTACTATGAATTCATAGTGCCTGTACCTTATACGAAAATAAGTCTTGGGGATATCCTTCTTCTTCATCCTTGGTAATATCCCGACCAAAAAACTTCCTTAGAGAAGTATTGTGAACCACTTAGTTAATCAAAAAAGTCATCAATTTTTGGTAGAAGATACTTGTTCTTTATCGTGATTTTTCTGAGCTCATGATAATTAATGAAAAGACTCATTGACCCATACTTCTTCTTAACTAAGAGGATTGGTGCACCCCATGGTGAAGCACTTGGGCGTATAAACCCTTTATCTAGATTATCCTTTAGTTTTTTATTTATCTCTTCAAGATCCACAATATCCATTCTATATGGAGTCTTAGATATTCGAAATTCCCCAGGTATAAGATCAATCAAGAATTCAACATCTCTTATAGGAGGAAGACCAAAAAATTCTTTAGGAAACACTTTAGTGAATTCCCTCACAATAGTAATGTCTTCATGGATGGTTGCTTCCTTAGACTCAATCATCTAAGAAAGATACACATTCTCATAGGGCATTAATATCCATGCTTGAGATGATGGTTCTAAATAAGATTCATCCTCCTCCTTGCACTTGTACAGAATCATGAGTTGATTTTCCATATGGAGAGTGATTTCCCTCTCACGACAATTTATGTTGGATCTATATAGGGAAATCCAATCCATGCCAATAATTGAATTAAATTAAACTAGAGAAAGTATGACGAGGTTTTCCAGAAAGTTAAATCCACATATTGTGATAGGGGAGGAGTTATATTCATGGGATGCAATGATTTTCCCATTTTAGATTCTCACCAACATCTCTAATTCCATGATTTATGGTGGTGTTGGGATTGTTCTACTAAAATTTTGGGATATAAAAGAATGCATAGAACCAGAATAAAAAGGTAAATTCACTATTATTGAATGAATAACTAGCATACCTATCACCACTTCATTTTCAAGGTTCACTTTAGTAGTAGTGACGAAAAAATCTCACCCTTTCTACCTTGGAGGTTGTTGGTTTCCTCCTAAACCCCTTGGCTTAGGGCACTAGTTTGGAATGTGCCCTGGTTTTTTGTAGTTGAAGAAATGAACAATTTGTTGAGGTTCTAATAAATAATTAATCTCCTTTTTTATAGTAGCGGGTTTTTTGTTGGAAATTAATGTCTAGGTGCCCTTCTCTTCCACACCTAAAGCATTTCCTCATCCCCTTCAGGAAATTTCCAGGGTGCTTCTTTCCACACCTTTGATAAGTGGGGTACGGGAATTTCTAAGCACCATTGGATTTATCCATTGGACCGCCATAATTAAAGTCCACTTCTTATCTCCATGATACCCCTGATATTTACCAATATCCATTTCGACTTTGAGGGTACATCGATAAAATTTCCTCATAGTTATCCAAGTCATGGATTTCTAAGAATTTTTATAGGCTAGGTTTTATCCCGGCAAAGAAGTGGTCAACCTTGAATTTGGGGGTAACAACAATGCCTAAGTTGTAGTTTCAAAGCCTTGTAAATTTTTCCTTATACGCTTTGATGGATTTTTCATCTCTTTTCTTGAGGGCAAGGAAGTCCCTTTCCATCTTAATTCAGAGGGTGCAAGGAAAATATTTATTGAATTTTTTTTTCTAGAAATCCTTCCATTATCGCACCTAGATCTCTTCCATGGGCTTAGTATTTTTTATCAATGTTCACCATTGATCAGATTCACCCTCCATATGATTAGCAGCTAGAAGAACCTTCTCTTGTTCGGAACATTTAATGATGGATAAGATCTTGTCGATGGAGTTGATCCTTTGTTCTGTGATTGATGAATCAGATAATCCATTGAAATTATAAGGCCTTTGTCTCATGAAGATCTCGACTGCGGATTGTTCTTTCTTAGGGGGGGTTTTATGATCCTATTGACCCATTTTTTATTCAAAACTTGAGTTAACTGAGAGAGTATCATGACAAAGTTTGTGATTCTTGCTCCCATCAGATTAGGTATCTCATTAGAATAGTCATCGCATTCATCTTCACATTGGTTGTTAGCTTGAGTCCTCCTATTACCATACATTGGCTAGAATAAAAGGAAATTTAGGGGTAACACATAAAGGTAATCCAAAGACAAAGAATAATAACTTATAAATTACATTTATTTCCTTAACTTATGAATTTATAGGTTTCATTCTATGTTATCCATGATCTACTTCCTAAGAGATATTCTTAGGGGATTTTTTTATTCCCTTAATAATGATTTATACTAAGATTATAAATTTACCAAAACATATCTCCTGAGAGTGTTGAACTAATAGTTCAACAAGGCCCATTTTCGTGCACTAGTTCCCATTCGAGTCTAGCTCAAAGCGGTGTTTTTGGGTTTTACCCCTAGATACATCTGTGCCAGAGCCACCTTTACTTATTTATATCTAGATAAGAACTTATTTTCTTGATAAACCACTTAATATATACTCACAAAAAAATTTGTATATTTTTCTTATACTTAGTCTTCTCCCTAAGGCTTTCACTAGGGTTTTTTAATCCTAATCCGAAAAATAACTAAACATATCCTTTGATACCAACTATAATAACCCTACTCTTTATTACACACATAAACATGATTTATTACATAAAATTGCACATAATAAAACTCTGAGGATCTATAGTTCTAGTGTTTTAGGAAATTAGGAACATTAAATTACAACTTAAAACATAAAATACAATATATTTATTGAAACTTCTTTTACATGACCACAATATTCCTTCGTACTTAGCATTGCATGGCATAATCTGAGGACATATAAAAAAAATAGTGAGCTATAAAGCCCATTAAAAGAGTAAACAAGGAATGAAATGAAGAATAAAATATATTTTAGGCATTAGTAATATCAGTGAAGCATAAGATAAACATGAACATAAAGGCATGATATAGCATGATTATCATAACATAGAGATGTGCAACAACATTTAACATGATATTAACATGATCCAAGGATCATTGCATATGGATAATGAGTAAACCCTCATTGAACTTGAATTACAATGATTAAAAACTCATTTCACATGATGTATCATGATACTATTCTTTACCTAATGCATTTGAGCTCTCTCAGGGAACACCCTTCTTAATCGTTTCATTTCATGCATTAGTGTGCCACATATATTATACAACATAGATTCATTAAACATCATAATTTATTCCATGAATAAGAGATGTGGAATAAATAAATGTAAGTCATAAATCAAAAAGTGAATGTTCAAAAAGGTGAATACCCTTAATATAGAAATGGGTATGGTATTCACTTACACAATCATTTTTGACATGGGAAATTTTGGTGCAACTACGACATCATAACTACATCAATTTGAAATCATAAAATTCGTTGATGAGAGGGAAATGGGTATATAATAATTTATGAATTAAATTTATAGTAATGGGGTCATGGAAAATAATATCCCAACATATTTAATGTAATTTAGATGAATAATATAAAATAATTTCTTGAAAGTAAATTAGGAGAGAGAAATCCCTTACAGAATTTTGGCATGGTAATAGGTGTACATGGGAAGAATTAATGAGAGGGAAAGGGGTATCTCATCATTAAAACATAAGTAGGGAAGTATAGGTGAGGTGATAAATCATAACCCAACATTTGTAATTGAAAATAAAAAGGCATAACAATATAAGGAAACTTGGACATAAATAAGGAAGGAAGGAAAGTGAGGATCCATTACTTGGAAGTGTGATTCCAAAGTCTTGGGAGATAATTTAGAGAGAATTATTGGGATCTTGGGAAGCCTTGAGAAGATTTTAGAGAGAGTAGGGAAGATTTTTGTTGAGATACAAATGGTTTTAGTGAAGAGGAATGGAAGAATGATTGGGTTTTTATAGGAAATGAGAGGGAATTCTTTATTATTTAGGTTTTGGACACTACACATTAAACTAATCTAAACCACAAAACATACCATGGTTTTTAACATGGTTTTTTCAAAAGTGGAGTGGAAAAAATTATTTTATAAGTCCAATGGCAGAACTTAATAAAATATTAGACTTGCTTATGTGGAGGTGAGTCACACTCTCAAGGAAATCATTTTAAAAAGTTAAAATATTTTATAAGTGTTGGAGGGTCCACTAAGGCACCATAAAATTAATAAAAAAAATATAAAATCAAATTATTTTAATGGTAAAATATATATTGGCCGAATAACTATTTTATAGTATTTTATTAAATCACTATTGGGTCATTATGATTTCATAAAATACATTATATATTTAAATGATATTTAAATTTTACCCAAAAATTCAACTGTCTCAGAAAATTATGAAAAATTCACTGTTAGATAATTTCAATATCCTGAATCCAAAAATAATATTCATTTTTTCTAAATAATTTTCTAAATATGAGAATTTTCACTTTTAAAATAAATACCAACATTTATAAAAAATTCATGGGTTTTGACAAAAAAAGATTTCAAACCTTAATAAAAATTACAACTCTATTCATAAAAATTATATGATTATTTAAATTTAATAAAATATAATTTATTAATAATATTTTATTAAAATATTATTCAATTACTAAATCCATTAATTCATCAAAATAGATTTCTTAATTGAATATTAACTAAAAATACTATTTGTACTTTAAAAACCATTTACAAAGTAATAATAATAAAATGAATGTATATTCCTTATTCTATACAAAAATAATGTACATAATTATAGTGCTAGGGTCTTGTTACATAACCCCTTATAACACCCACATAATACCTAAGGTTAAGGTGTGCGATGGTGAAAGACTCTTGGGGCGGCTCAGATAACATCACTCGGGTGGTAATCTTTATTAACATTCACTTATCCCATATGAGATTCTGTTAAAACTTAATGTGTTGAATCTTGGCTTGGTATTGGTCCAGAGTGAGGCCCAATGACATTTCCTCCTTTTTGAGCTCCAAAAAATGGGATTCATACAGAGAAATTTTATTGGATTAGGTCATCGCTTCCTTTATCTGAGTAAATTAGATTTGTTAAAGCCCTATATTTATATTGATCATCTTATCACTGTTCAAGGACTATATTAACAATTGTAACAATTCTTAATGGTATTTTAAAATCAAATAAAATAAAACCAAGGAAGTTCATATATTTTATATAACCATTTTACATAATAAGACATTTAATTAGATCAAGAGGAATTTTAATTAATAAAAGTTTGGGTCGTTTCAGAGAATCCTTATTGTCTAGAACTTTATATCCACGATCCAAGATCTTCAATGTTTTCTCCTCATAAGAGATATCATTTTACAAATGTACGACCTCTAGATTCAGTACATGTGAGTAATTTGGTATTTACTTCCTCGAGAGAGAGATACATGGAATACATCATGTACTTGAGAAATGGTAGGTGGATGTTCCAGTCGATATGACGTAGCTCCGAATCAATCAAGAATATCAAAGGGGTCGATATTCCTAAGACTCAGCATTACTTTCTTCCCAAATCTCATGATACTCTTCCATGGAGATATGTGGAGGAATAATATGTCATTATCCTTAAATTATATGTCCCATCGATGATTGTTTTCATATCTATTCTATCGACTTTGGGCTGCCTTGATGTGTTGCTGAATGATTTTCACTTTTTCCATCATTTCTTTGACCATTTCAGGCCCTAAAAGCTTACGTTCATCGAATTAATCCCAACATTATAATGTTCTTCATATTTTTCCATAAATTTATTCATATAGAACCATTTGGATCCTCGAGTGGAAAATGTTGTTGTAAGAGAACTTGGACAGAGGCAGATGTTGGTACCAGCCTCCTTTAAAATCCATAGAATATGATCTCAACATGTATTACGGTGTCTGAATAGTTTTCTTAGATTGGCCATTAGTTTGAGGATGATAAGATGTACTGAAGTTCACATCAGTTTTTAGAGAATGTGGAATACTTTTCTAGAACTTGTAGGTGAATATCAGATCTCGATTGGATACAATCAATAGTGTTACTCCATGAAGACTTACCACTTATCTGATATATATTCATGCAAGTTGATCTAGTGAGTTGTATTTGTAAGATGATCCAAAACAACCCATATAGTATTGTTTCCTTTGTATTTACTTGGAAGTCTGGTGAAAAAATCCATGGTGGTGTTTTCCCATTTCCATATTGGTATGGGTAATGGTTTCATCATCCCCTTGAAATTTTTTCTTTTATCCTTCACTTTTCAAAATATCATGAAATTTTACGTATATTAGGTGATCTTATTATTCATATTATCCCACCAATAGTTCTCTCAAGGATCTCAATACATATTTATGCTCCCTGGGTGAATAGATAAGGTTCGGATATGTGTTTCATTCATGAGCTCTTTCTTTATCTCTATATTGGAAGGTAAAAATAGTCATTAACCAAATCTTACAACTCCTTACTCATCAATTTTAAACTCTAAGGATTTACCCTTTCTCATGGATTCCAGATTCTTTTGAATTTCCACATCATTCCTTTGAGCATCCTTTATTTTATCAATGAAAAATTGTTGAGAAATAATTTGAGAAAGGATTGGTTATCTTCCTTCCTTAATGGTTCCCATGTCTATCCTTTGAAAATATAAGAAGATTGGATCTTTCTCGATTCTCATCATTGATAATGTTGCAGGATCCTTTCTACTTAGAGCATCCTCTACCTTATTTGCTTTACTTGGATGGTAGTGGATTGATAAATCAAAAATCCTTGATGAGCTCTAACCATCTTCATTGGAACATATTAATCTCCTTTTCTTTGAATATATATTTGAGTCTCTTATGATCATTATATATTTCACACTTCTCCCCATAGAGATAATGATTCCATATTTTCAACGTGAAGATCATAGCCGCCAACTCCAACTCATGTGTAAGATAGTTTTTCTCATGTATTTTCAACTTCCTTAATGTGTAGGCTACCAATGTATCATTTTTCATTATTTAACAACCTAATACATTATTTAAAGCATTGATGTATACCATAAAGAGTTCTCTACTTGTAAAAATTGTGAGTACTGGCACATTGATATGCCTCTTTTTTAACTCTTTGAAGATCTCTTCACATTCACTAGTGTAGAAAAATATTTCTCCCTTCTGATTCATCTTGGTTTATGGGTTTTAAAATCATGAGAATTTCTTTACAAATCTCTAGTAATACTCAACTAGACCAAGGAAACTATGGATATCTATTACAGATGTTTTTTTGGGCTACTCTTCTATTTCCTTTGTCTTGGAAGGGTCCATAGATATTCCTTTACTGGTGATAACATGCCCCAAGAATGATACTTCCTCCATCCAGAACTCACATTTACTATACATAGCATAAAATTTATCCCTTCATAAATTCATTAGAATAGTATTCAAATACTCCCCATGTTCCCCCTTTTTCTTGGAGTATATCAGAATATCGTCAATAAGGACTACCAAAAAAATTTCGAGGTAATATCTAAAGACTATATTCATTGATTCCATGAATATTGATGGATAATTAATGAGTATGAAAGGAATCACTATGAAATCATAGTGTACATACCTTATTATAAAGGAAGTATTGGGAATATCATCCTTCCTCACCTTTAATTGGTGATATCCCAACCAAAGATCCACCTTAGTGAAATACCTGGGCCCACACAGTTGATCTAACAATTCATCTATCCATTGAAGGGGATAATTTTTATTTATAGTGATTTATTTGATCTCACAATAATAAATTTAGAGGTTCATTGATACATTCTTATTCTTGATGGAAAGGAGTGGTGCACCCCATGGTGAATCAATTGGGCGTATGAAACCCATGTTCAGATTCCCTTGTAACTGATTATTCAGTTCCTCCAACTCAATGGTGTCCATTATATAAAGTTTATTTGATATAGGCAGATATCTTGAAATAATTTCAATTGAGAACTCAACCTCTTATACAAGAGGGATACTAGGAAATTATTCAGGGAACACATCAATGTATTATCTTACAATGGCCATGTCTTCGAGCATGATTTTTTTCCTTTGTTTCACTCATTTGAGCTAGATATTTTTGATCATGAGACAATAATATCCACATTTCAGATGATGATTCTAAAGTAGATTCATCCACATCCTTACACTTGTACAAAATTTTAGGATTCCTCGGAATATAAAGAGTGATCTACCTTTCCTTAAAGTTGATGTTGTATTTGTATAAAGATAGTCAATCCATGCCCAAAATAGCATCAAAATCCACCAAGGGAAGTGATATAAAATTTTATTGGAGGTTCAGTAAACAAAAATTATCTGAGGAGGAGTTATAAACTGTATATGTAATAATTTCCCCATTTTCTGTTCTCATCGATAAATCAACCTCCATATTTTGAGGTGGTGTTTAAATTGTTCTACTTATCTTGTAAGATATGAAATAATGCATAGAACTGGAATCAAATAAAACATTTTCTATTCTTGAATGAATAACCAGCATACCTGCCACTACATCATTTTTAGGGTCAACCTCAGTAGTAGTGATGTAATATGTGTTCCCTTTCTCCTTTGACTTTGGTGGTTGTTGGCACCTATTACCCTTGAGAACTCGAGGTTTAGTGAATTAGCTTGCATAGTGCCATTGCTCCCTACAATTAAAGCATTGAACCATAGGTGGTGCTCTATTTTCTTCCATCATATTTTCCATCTTCCTCACGTCTCTTTGACATTTATGAGCTTGTTGGATTTCTCTCCCACACTAGAATCATTTTTCCTCCCTTTGAGTCAATTATCATGATGCTTCTTCCCAAATTTTTAACATGTGAGGGGTTGATTTAATTTCTACCTTTTTCATTATATCCACCATCTTGAAACTACATCTTTTATTTCTTATCACCATATCCATGGTACCACTTTCCAAACCCCATCTCCACTTTGAGAGCACATCAAACAAATTCATTATAACTGCCAAAGTCTCGAATTTCTAGAGCCTTTTGAAGGTGTGGTTTTAAACCACTAAATAATCTATCAACTTTTCTATAATGTTTTATAATAAAACCATAGGTGTACCTTGAAATCATTGTGAAATTTTATTTATAATCCATGATAGATTTGAATTCCTTTTTCTTCAGCTCTAACAATTCTCTCTCCATCTTTGTGTGAAGAATTTGAGGTAAATACTTATTAATAAATATTTTATTAAAGTCTTCCCACTCCATATCTTCAATTTAATCCTTTGGATTTGTGTTCTTAATCAACACTCACCATTTATTGGCCTCTCCATCTAAATGATAAATGGATAGAGTCACCTTATGCATCTTAGAATAGTGAAGTATAGGAAATTTCTTCTCTATTGAGTCGACCCACTATTCCACAACTAGTGGATTGGAATATCTACTAAACGTTGGTGGTCATTGCCACATAAAAGACTCGATAACTAGTTTCTACCTCTTATGTGAAGGATTACTCTCAACATTATTCATTTTATTTTTCATAGCCTGATACAGATGGGTAAACATCTCCATGAAATTTTGAACTCCACCTACCAAGGCATTGGGGATGTCATTTAGTCAATCACTGAATTGTCACTCGAATGGGTTATTGGATTGGTTTCTCTTGGTTCCCACAATTTTCTAAAATAAAAAAGGTTTGAACAAAACATAAGTCAACAAGTCATGAATAAATAATTTATTCCTTTGCACAATTAACTTTAAAGGAATATCCTATGGGATCCCTATGTTTAGAATTTTATAAAACAAGGATTCTTCATTGATTTTATATAATTCGTATTATACTAAGGGTTTTCACTAATTTTCTCTAATCATAATCCTTAAATTAACTAAACCATACTCTTATACCAACTATATAGACCCTTATTTTTTTTAAACTATTATTAAATCATTTTAAAGATAAACAATATAATAGTGTTACAAAACAAGGATCCAAATGTTTAGTGTATTGGAAAAATTAAGACCAAACATAAAATTTTCATAATGAAACAAAAACATTATTTAATTCCTTCTCCACTAGCTTCTTAGTGTCCTTCGCATTCTATTTAGTACAAGTAATCACCTGAGGATATACATCAATTGAAGGGGTGGGCTAAAATCCCTATAAGATGATAGATAAGAATAAGAATAAATATAAAATGGGGTGAGTATAATCATCATCATAATAACATAATAATAGGATCATAATCATAATCATTAGAGTAAGCATTAGATAAAGTCATGTAATATGAAAATTCATAAAAATGAAACATCATGTCTTAGTAGTGAACTACCACACATAGTTGTGAAGAAATCTATCATCATGTTCATACATAACATATGTACATAATCATAACATCATAATTATAAAAAAAGATATAACCATGTTCGCACAAATTTCACATTATCTCATGAGATACATCACATTACCCAATGCATTGAAGCACTATATAATTCTGAGCACACCCATCACATCATAACATTTACATAATAATGCATGTCACATAGAACATATATCAATATTAGATATAAAATAACCCATGTAAAGGAATGGGTTTCATTTCATAAATAATACATTCTTGAAAAAACTTTTGGGTTTCAAAAATGGTATAACATACTGGTATAGAAATCATCAATATTGAGTGAAGAAGAAACAATCTTAAGAGAAGTAAAATATGTGTTTTTAGAAAGAAGAGTTATTTTGGAAAAACCTTTTCATTTTTTATAAAATCATATTGGAAGCATTTATATCCCAAAAATATAATTTAAGAACATAGAAATTATATTTTATGAATATTAAAGAACATCCACACTGAAATTTGGAATGAAATAGTAATAACCCAAAGAAATGAAATTGGGTTTGAGAATCCTCTTACCTTATGTATGAATGATTTATTCACTTTAATATCTTTTATAATAAAATTATATTAATTAATTAATAAATACATAAAACCTTATACATAAATTTTATTTCTTATAACTTTATTAAGATCATTTATGTCCATTATGATGTGTTATAGAGTTTTATTTCATCATTCAGGGGTGTTTTTTTCTTGGTTTTCATGATCTATTCACTTGTATACATGTATGAAAGATAATGAAACATTTTAATAATAAAAATAAACATTATTTAATTCATTCTTCTATATATTTTTTTTGTCCTTATTCTCCTTAGTATAAGTAATCACCTGAGGATATACATCAATGAAAGGGGTGAGCTAAAATCCCAGTAAGAGGATAGATAAGAATATGAATCAATATAAAATGGGGTAAGAATCATCATCATCATCACAATATAATTATAGTATCATCATAATAATAATTATAGGAATAATTAGATAAATTCATGGAATGTGGCAATGCATAGAAATGAAACATCATGTCTTAGTGGAAAATTACCCCACATAATTATGAATAAAGATAGAATCATGTTCATGCATAACATATGTGCATAATCATAAAATCATCATTGTGAAAAAATATAGCATCATGTTCACACATATTTTACATTATCTCATGAGATAAATCAAATTACCCAATGCATTGGAGTGCTATATAATTCTGGGTGCACTTGTCACATCATAACATTTACATAATCATGCATGCCACATAGAACCTATATCAATATTAGACATAAAATAACCCATGGAAAGTAATGGGCTTAATTTCATAAATAATAAATTAATGAAAAAACTTTTAGGTTCTAAAAAGGGTATAACATTCTGGTATATGAATCATTAATCTTGAGTGAAGAAGAAACAATCTCAAGAGAAGTAAAAGATTTGTTTTTAGAAAGAAGAGCGCTTTTGGAAAAAACTTTTCATTTTTTGTAAAAATATATTGGAATCATGTATATCCTAAAAAATATAAGGTAATAACATAGAAATTATATTTGAGGAATATTGAAGAATATTCACACTAAAATTTGGAATGGAATATGAATAAACCAAAGAAATGAAATTGGGTTCGAGAATCCCCTTACCTTATGTACGAATACTTTCTTTACTTTAATATCAAAGATAATAAAATTAGATTTATTAATTAATAAATAAAAATCCTATTATAGATATATTTAATTTATTATAACTTTATTAAGTTCATTTATGAAAATTATTATGAGTTATACAGTTTAATTTTATCATTTGGGGGTGGTTGTTTTTTTGGTTATCATGATCAGATCACTTGTATACATGTATGGAAGATCATTCAAAATGGAGATAATTATCCAAAATTAAAATTTTATTTTATTATTTAAATTATATAATTTTATTTTTTCTTATATTTTTTTTTCTAGATATGAGGATGATTCATTAAATAACATGTTAATCATAATCATTTATATTCATTGTGGCAGTTTTCGATCACAATGAACTTGTTTAGTTTTATTATTTAATATTATTTACATATGTTAGTTATAGAAAATAAAAAAGGTTATCAGATAAATTTTTCAATCTATTTCAACCATTATATTTTTTTAAGACCAGCCTAGAAGGGGGAAAAGGAAAATGAAAACATGTCGTCCTTGGAGGCAATAAATCAACACCTCATGGACAACGTTTTCATTTTTAGAATAAAATGGAGAGGAGAAGAGTTTTGATGATGAATTATTCCATTAACAGAATAAAATTATAGTATATTTAAGATACCAAATTTATCATGAAATTTAGATAAGGGAAGGTGAGGATATAATAAGAAAAGAAAAGAACATGAAATGAAATTAAAATAAAAGAAAGAGGATTTTACCTCTTGGATTCTTCTCCTTGAGAGCCTCCTTGGGGAAATTAGTTTTGTTATTTTCTTGTGAAAAAAATTCTCATAAACTTGGGATAGGTTCTTGGTAAGAGGATTGTGAAGAAATTGAACAAGATTTAAAGTTTTTTAGTTGTGAGGAGAAGAGGTAGTGAGGGGTAGTGTTTATTGGGGAGGAGAGGGGTGTATTTTTATTATTTTATTCACTTGTTTATTATTTTATCTCAAGACTACAAATAGTTTAAATATTACCACTAAATATATTAAAATAATGAAGGATATTTTGATATTATGGACTTACATCAGCCATACATCATCTATGAATCAATAATTCATGTATTTGTTAAATACCGTAAATTACTGTATTTCATTATTCACTAAAAATTAAACTATTTTAGAACAAACCCAGAAATTAACCCTAGCCATTTTTAGATATTTAAAATTAAAAAATGAACTCAATTTTATGAAAATAATTTTCTAAATATGAGAAATTTTATTTTAAATTAAATTCATCATTTACTTGGAAAATACCGATTTTAAAATTATAACTGATTTTATAGCACTTTGAAAAATTATTTAAGGTATCATAAAATTTTCCTATAATAATAAGACAACAAAATATTAATTTATAAATCTATTTTATGAAAATAAAATTTATTTTAAATCATTATATTAATTATAAAATTGTAATTAAATATTTATAACTTACAAAAATACGAACACTTAATTTATCATTTCTAAAATGTTTATTTACATATAACATGATATAATGATATCATATTTTAATTTATAAGATACATAAATTTTATTTTTACTTTCATGGGTCAGGTTACTATTCAATTTTTTGGTTTACTATTCATAATGGTTACATTACTATTACAAAGGTCAAGTTACTATTCCATTGGTAAAGGTTCCTTAACTTCTAGAAATACCTCTTATTCCATTAATTATTCAATTATAAAGTTTTCATTGTGTTCTCTATGTGATATTATGTAATTTATACTATATATAATAATTATAAGAATGGATTTTCCATTGATAAAATTTTGGGTTGCTACATCTAGAATGGGAGAAAGGATATGATCATCCTCTTGTATATCCTTAGAAAGGTGATAATGCAGTCATTAATTGGTAGAAGTAGGTAAATGATCCTGAATTTTGTGACCTACTAGAATATGCCAGGAAGATTCACTGATAGGAATATGAGTCTTTCCCAAGGAATGTTCCACTCTGACTTGGTGAGCCCCACCTAGAATGGGGATATGAGCCCGATCGTAGGCCTTTGGAGTATATTGTTGGTCTTCCTTGATATAAATATGAGCCTATACCAAGCCATATGATTCTCTCACTTGGTAATCCCCAGTCATAATGAGGATATGAGCATGATCCTGGGCCTTTAGAATACACCTCCAATATTTTTTGACAGGAATGTGCCTCTATCCCGTGTCATGTACTACTCTCACTTGATGAACCCTAGTTGGAATGGGAATATGATCCCAATACAGTGACTCTACCTTTACTAGAATAGGATAATAATCCTCCTAGACAGGAGAAAGAATGTGTGTTTTCTTCGAAACAACCACTAGTTCATTCTGATCAGAGTGTTGTGTTGCCTTGACTATGGGGATAGGAATATGCAGTTATCCCTATATCTGTACTAGTTTCGGAATATGATGGTGGAGTTCTTCTACTGTTGTTGAGATGTACTGACACTTTAAAAAAGTGTGCACCAAAATGTAAACATACACATTTCTTTTTTCATTATACAATGGAATATATCATGAATTGAAGTGGGAATATGATCCCACTTTTTTTCTCATTGTGCCACTGAAATATGCCAATGTACTTTATGCATGGGGGTAGGGATATGCGCCTCCCCCATGCCTAATGTAGGAATATGCCCATATACTTGTTCCGAGTGAGCGGTAAAATGAGCTAGCTCCCTAGTTACTACTAAAATATGACAAAATACATCATTAGTTGGAGTGGGTATATGAGCCCACTCACAATTATCCAGATCCTTCCACACCTGTTGTGTCTTCCTTGTTTCTCGTGAATATGTATCAGAGGTGGTAGTGTGTTACCCTCAATAGGTGACTGAAGGGTACCAGTGAGATGGTGTTGGTGATGGTGGTTGATAGGAGACCTCCTTGGCATCCTCTAAACCAGAAGGCAACCGTCTTTGACTACTTAGTCCACATTCATCAGATATTGAAGGCAGAGATTTCTCGCTCTAGGGATAAGATCTTGAATATTTTGTAAGTGGTGATGAGTGCCACTATATTTACTAAATATTTCCTTGGATGATGCAGACTCTTCAGTTTCAATACTTGGAGGCCCACATGGGAAGCCTCAAGGGTTGGGATCGTACCATATTGATGGTATTCATAGACCATTGCATTCACCACCCTATGCTTAATATATCGGGTGAGTGAGATCACTCTGAGGCCGATAGGGGTTACTGTTTCAGATGGTTTTCCATAACATTCGCTAGATGAAGACATGTTTGATTAGAGTGTTTTTTTCGAGAGCAGTATTTTTTGTCATGAATACAATAAGGAACAAGGTCTCCAATCAATGCATCATCACAGGCATGATATGTTCTCAATAAGATATTCATGGGTAGCTCAATTTTCCTTATATTCCTAATTTTTCCATTCCACTCATGTGGACTTATCAAAATGAGTATGGACTTATTTCATAAGAACCCTAGTTGTAGAGGATCAGTTTTAAGATTCATTATAGTTTTTTCTTTCTCACATAGGATATTAAAATAACACAAATTGACATATGGTAAACTGATCACCTTGTTATTTGAGAGATTCACATCAGGTTCACCATTTTTGTTTTTATAGGAATATGCAAACAAAATGGTTCGACGTATGGCCAACCAATAATTTTTTTATTTAATAGATTCACATCGGTTTCACTATTATTGTTTTTGTATGAATATGAAAACAAAATGGTCCAATGTATGGTTAACCAATCATTTTTTTATTTGATAGATTCATGCGAGGTTTATCATTTTTGTTTCCTGAAAAATATAGGATTTTCATTCATCGGATGATCGGTTGTGAGGGGGGTTGAATGTTCTGCAAAACACTTCATGTCAGGTTTTACCATGTTTATCTTTAATGGAAACTCCCAATAGTTCCCATATACATAATTGAACATGGACCTGCTTTCCAAAGGTAGTTGGTAATTTGGGGTTTCAGACCTAATGATGCATAGGAGCTCACATTTGTCGAGAGGATGGGAGGTCAGGCTCATCACACCCTTTTGGGGGGAAATTGTTGCCTACTCTAAGACTCTCTTAAAGATTTAAGACATGTTCAATCTCTTCTTAATCCTAATACAGAAACAGTTTCCCTAAAAAAATGACCATAGGTTTCATGAATCTCCTTATAAACCTGATATGAAACCGGTAACCCTCTCAAAATGGTCAAAGGTTAAATATATTTTATATGTGAAAGGGAAAATCCTTTAGTGAGTCCATCTATATGTATCTGATTCTCTTTATCCATTTCCCAAAAGGGTGGTTGATTATATTTTTAAGTTTTATTTCCAATCACTTAGGAATATGTTACCATGCAGAGGGAGGTGGTCAATATATCAAAGAAAGTATTGATACATTATGATGCTTTCTATGAATCCTATATATAGCAGGAATCAAAATCCACATAGTTCATTAAACCTGTGTAGTTTAACATCATGCATAAATGAAATATATATAAGGGAACTTAGGCATCAATTATTTGTGCTTAAGCCTCAGAGAGTTATCCTACGTATCTTGGTTATGGTATGAATCATAGTCATCATAGTTTGATCATTCCCTTGGGACTATTCCCAAGATGAATTCCCTTATATGGGGGAAGTCAGATCATGAAACTTATCAAGGATTATATAATAAGGTTTCCATGGATGGTAGATATTCACAATGCGAGTGATACAATCGTTGAAATTCCCTAAGCCCATGTGAACCATGCTCGATGTGAGAAATAAGGGATAGTAAGTAATCAGTCTCACTGAATATAGATGTGGGGATTATGTACTAGGATAACCATGTAGATGTGTATTATGGATCTTGGGCCTTAGGAAATAATCTTATGTATCATGGTGATTGAAATAATCAGAGTTCTCATAGTTCAGTTGGCTCCTTAGTCCACTGATAGATGAGGTAGAATGATCATCCAATGGGAATGATTGGGTCACGATGGTTGAAATGTTAGAGACATTGGACAACTTACATCAAATTGGATGCCTATTTGAGATTGTTCCTTAGTAAGGCATCCTAAATATCCAAGTTATTTTAGGAATTAGAGTTCTCATAGTTCAGTTGATCGAGACTTACACACTGAGGTTTCCCTAGTATATGGGACATATCATATTATGTCATTGATCGGGGCTTACATGCTGAGGTTTCCATGTGAAAATGATATGATCATTGTAACTCCATAATCAAACGTGAGCTATGACCATTATGAGAAACAAGGGATAAAAAGTAATTAGTCTCATTACTTATGGATGTGGGACTTATGTGCAGGCACATCTGTTCAGATGTTTAATATGGACCTTAGGCCTCAGGAAGGTCTCCTATGTATCCTAGTTATAGTTGGAATCAGATTCATCATAGTTCAGTTTGATCGGGGCTTATATACTGAGGTTTCTCTGGTATGTTTGGTATATCATATTATGCCACTTATTGGGGCTTACATGATGAGGTTGACCTGTGCAAATGATATGATCATTTCAACTCCCTAATCCTATGTGAGATTTGGTCATTGTGAGATATAAGGGATAACATGTAACCAGTATCATTACTTATGGAAGTGGGACTTACATACTGGGACAACACTTCATATGTTTAATATGGAGATTGGGAATTAGGAAGACGTCTTATGTATCCTAGTTATGGAAGGAATTAGAGTCATCATAGTTCAATTTAATCAAAGATTATACATTGAGGTTTCCTTGGTATGGAGGCTAGATAGGGTTATCCTATCCTGGGATGTCTGTTTGACCTGGTCTACTTTTCTACCTTGACCTACTTGATTTTCTACTTTATATGTCTTTATTTTATGGATGACATTTTGAAGGATTTCTTGGAAATATATAGTTATATTGTGGGAATTTCTAAATACAATTGCATGATTCAGTTTTCTTTTTTTAGGTATGTCACATAATTTGAATGGAATGTCTAAAGTTCATTGCATGATCAAGGATGACTTGTCTGGAGCACAACATAAGACTTGTCCAGATTATCTTGGAGGCCATCATATGATCTCGAATGACATGTTTGGAGGGAATCACATGATCCAGCTGACTTTTCCTGGTTTCATTGCAAAATATGGCTGGCACGCTTGGAGGACATCACATGATCTAGCTGACATGCTTAGAGGGTGTCACATGAGATGGTTGACTTTCCTTGGTTTCATCACAAAATATGGATGACACGCTTATAGGGTGTTGCATGAGTTGGATGACATGCTTGGAGGGTACTGTGAGATCTATTTTTCTTGTCTAGAGGACATTGTGAGACCCAGGTGACATGCACTGGTGTCACTATAGGATTTGGGAGACATATCTAGAGGACATCTCAAAACCTGAATTGGCCTAGAGGGATTCATGAGATTTGAGTGGAATGTCTGGGGGGTTCCATGTGACTTTCTATAACATGACCAAGGGGCATCACATGATCCAAATGGTATTCCAAGTGAGCATCACAAGACTTAATTGAAATTTCTTGGTGTTGTCACATGACCTGGATGAGTCATGAAAAGAATATGAGGATCAGTATATATGTTCTTCATGTGAATATACCATCTTTAGTCTTTTATTCTAACTTTATTTCATATGTGTTTTATATTTTTTCCATTTTATAGCTTGTTTAAGTCTCATATGATTCAACAGATATGAAGGATGTCCTTTACATGACCTCTCATAAGTCCTTCGTGTGATCTATGAGTGATCACATGAAGTAACTATGAATGCATCATGATCTCTTAGGTTGTTCCCTTGACTTTACCTAATATAAAACCTTTCCAATCATGAGATTTTTCCACCCCAATAAATCTACCCTGATGCCTGGGTGTGCCAGTGCAAGAAACCAAGGATTCATTTTTCATGATGGGGTGGGGGATTTATAGGATTATCCACCCCGTTTATATTCCTCTTTGCATATCACATATTTCACAAATCCATACTAGAGTCAGTGGAGGGATTTGATGTTATGTGTTTAGTGAGATCCTATTGTAGGTCATTCCAGGGGCATCGCATGATTTTTAGATACCATGAGACCATCCCATAAACACTCTATTTATTGAATTATATCCAATTAATGGGGTTTTTCCTAACTATGTGGATATGTCAAGGGGAATTTTTATGGTCAAGTCAATATATTTGGGGACCTTCAAGAGATCAGGATGCATGTTTAAAGGCTTTTGTGTGGTTTAAGATTCTTTGTCATGGACCTTCCATGAGACAAAGGTGGTTTGTCTGGGGGTCTTTATGAGATCAAGCTAACACGTCAAGAGGGATTTCTTGGGATCATGCTGAAATGTCAAGGGGGGTTCTTCATGATAAATGGTGATCATCCGGGGTGCACAACCCCTTTCTTGTGATATCAACATATCTTCCCTTCATAAGAAGCTCCCATTATTACCTTTTTTATTTCCTTTATTTATTTGAAAAATGTTGGGGATCATGAGAGGTTGTATGAGTGTTGTCAAAGACCATCAATATACCCTTCAATGATTCATCTCATGAATAATAGAGGGTCCTTTGATAACGTGTGAACATTAACATGGACTAACCCTTCTATTTTTCTTTGGAGCTGAAGGGGGGCACAAGACCGCGTAGACATATCTAAAAACATTCTCATGATGAGGGTGAAATTCCAGAAGGCTCTTTTATGATATATCAGAAATCTCTCTAGGGATTTCGCGGTGTCTTACATACCACATGGATCTCATCGCATGAATATTACGCCCATAAGAGGCCCCCATCATTTGGATATTTTCTCCTTATTTTACAAGGTTTTTTGGATGGTTTTTAGTCCCCTATTGATAGAAAATTTGCATGACTTGGGGGAGCTCATATGGTTTTAACATCATGATCTGTGAGTGTCTTGGATTCCCTTTTAGAAATAAGAAGTCTTGTCAAAGGGGATCTGGGAGATCTCCTACAATTTATTATCTACGTGTGACCATCCACATGTCCTTCTGAGGGTCATGCGATCTCATGTCCTTGGGAGGTTCACACAATCCACATAATCTTGGCCACCTTCTTCTTCCTTTTCTTTATATAGAAAACAATAACCATATATAGGTATTTTTTTCCCTTGTGTATTTTACAATGCTCATCTGGCAGACATCAACGGTGATTACCCAAACCCACGCTCCTAGGATCATGTGTGAATAAACACCTTCATTACATATCAAGTTTGAAATGAATTTAATTGGCCTAATTTTAACCATAAATAATTACAATATCACTAAATAATATTTAATCATATATATTCAAATGACCTTTTAGGTTTATAGTTTTAGAGAGTTAAGATAAAAAAACTTATGCGGAAAATTCCATGTCTATCTCAACTAAATGACATTTTTACTACTATATAAGAAACTTCTTAATCCATAATAAGTATTCAAAATCTCCCACAAAATATGTACTATTTTATTCTAGACATATCATCTACAAAACATTTCTTTATAACCTAGGGAAATGGAAACATAAGAAGGGAGATCTCAAATGTTTAGCAAGGTAAAATTCATATCAACAACTATCATGGCATAAATAATATGGTAGTAATAAATAAGAGACAAATAATTCCATATAACTGAACACATTGGTTTGAAATAAATACATGTATGAAATAATAATATAAAAAATCACATTGATAACAATAAATGGTTCCTTAGTGATGAAATGCATAATATCAAATATCTAATTCCATACCCTAACCCAAGACATCAAGATCTTAGACATCATGATCTTACCATCAAGGAATTATGTATAGGAAATATTTTTTTCTCATTAGGAATACACCAAAATATCCATATTAGTTTGTCTCATGAGACCTATAGATACATTGAAGGGATATTTATGCCAATCCCAACCCATATCTAATTAATTCAAATGTAGTAATCATATTAAATAATGAATAAAATATATAATACATAGTCAATATTCCTTAGTAATCAATAAACATCCATATTGAAATAATAAGTATATCGATTATTAATATTTCCCTAATCAATAAATGGAATAGATTTATATGTAAGTATCCCCCAAACTGACACCGTATGGAGTAATGGTATAAGGGTAACTCAATAGTTTCCCCAATAAATTTATCTATGGATATCTAGGTAAATTATATTTAAATAATGTAATGAAAAATATGGTATTCACAGAGGAAAGGCATTGGAATAAAAATCATGCCTATAATAGAGGATGATTTGGAAAGATAAGGATAGTTTTTGATTTTTTTTTTCATTTTAAAACCATACTAAAATAGTATTATAGTATTTAAAATATAATATGTGACTAATATATAGACTATAAAAATAAAACAATTGGTGAATATTAATCATTTCCCAATGAAACAAAATTGAGATGAAAACACCTTACGACAATGGTAATATAAGAATCAAAAGATCATGAGAGGGATACCATTAAATTTAAATATAATTAGATGAAAGATATTCCTTATAATTTAAGGAAATATTTTATTTAATACACCACATAAAATAAAATATGGTGCATAATATCGAATATGTCTCATAGAATTGAAAATAGAGAGAAATAACTCTTATGGATTTAGAAACTTTTAAAAAACCCCATAAAGAATAGAATTTCAAGTGAAAAATTAAATATCATGAATAATGAGAGAAACATGATAAAAAATATTAAATTTGGTAGTATATACACTATATAAAAGAAATTATAGTTAATAATAACAAGTATGTCTCATTAATTTGAAAATGGGACAAAGAAACCCTTACGGCTTGAGTATCGTCTAAATCAAAACCCATAAAGGAGAAAGATCATGAAAATAAACATAAAATAATATGAAATATAATTCATGATATAATATAAAAAAATATTTTTCATATATACTAGATAAAATAAAATTGGTTTATAATATGAATCATTCCTCAAGAAATAGGAATTGAGACCAAGAAACCCTTTTCAAGTAACATAATCATTGAGGTGAGTATCATTTGAGAATGAAGTTATAAGGAAGTATTGTAGAACCTAATAAAAGAAGGATGAAATAAAATATAAATTATTAATTAGTTATAATAAATAATAATTTTAATAATAGAGTTGAATAATAAAGTTTGTAACTTAATGGAAGAAAATTGAGTTAGCATAAACCCTTACAACCTTATAAATTTTCAAGAGAAAACACCTTGAAGGATATGATTTAAAATAAAACATTAAATACCATTAATAATGATTTTATAATGATAAAAAATATTAAATGGGAATTATTTAGAAAATATAAAATAAAACATGGTGTGTAATAGGAAATATGTCTCAAGGGGGTAAAAATTAAGACAAGAAACCCCTTTCATTTAACATAATATTTGAGGTAAGAATCATTTGATAAAGAGGTTATAAGTAATAATTGTAGAGATCTAGAAAGAAATTAATCAGTACTATAAAATTTATTCACTTACTATAATAAATAAAACTTATAACATTATAGTTCAATAACATAGTTTGTAACTCAATGGAAGAAAATTGAGTTAGCACAAACCCTTACCTTAATTCCTGCTTAATCGAAATGTGGTCTAACCTATTTTAAAAAACATAAATATCTTAATATTATATATAATAACCTTATTCATATACATTAACTTTTGTATACTTTATTTATGATTATTTATTATGAATATATTAGTTATTTATAGCTTATTTTTACCATTGGGTGTTATTAATCTTGATTGTTTTGATCTAGTTCCATAGAAACAGTGTTTCTATTCATTATTCTCACAAATTTCCTCATACATAGATAATATAAGGTACTATAATTGTTTATTTTTAATTATTTATAATTTTATAATTTCATTCTTTCGTATTTTTGGTTATAATCTCTAAAGATGAAATCCACAATGAGTATGTTTTGGTGATTTTTAACGAATGGGTATTGGTATCTCAATTAATGAGTTTAATATTAATGTTACAATTCCAAAAAAATCACTATTTACCATTTATATCATATATTATTAATATTTATGTTCTTATATTTATTTGTGATATTAATTTATTACATTGCTCAGGTATGTGGTTAGACCATCCCAAACATGAACATACCATAATTAATAGATGATTATGATTCTTGAAGTTTTTTATTTTGGAAAAATATAATTATTATATAATAATAGTGATATTATTTATATAATTTTAATATTTTTAGTCATATTAGAATATATTTTAATTAATAGAAAAGAAACTAGATGAAAAATGAGATACGATGCTTCTTTGAGGTAGTGGTCCACACAAAACATAATTAACGTTTCAATTTTTCAAAGAATGAGAGGGGAAAATGTGGATTGAAATTTTTATCTTAATAATAATTATTATATTATATATTTCACATTAATTATTCAATTTTACCTTTATAACTATAGAATATAGGCGTTGGTGAAAAATGGAAGTCATCGCTACATGGAGGCGGTAGTCTTCACAATGCATGAATGGTATTTTTTAATGGAAAATGGAAAATGTGGTCAATAGTTATTACCTTTTAATAATAACATTATGTATAAAAAATAATTATATAAATATATAGGAATTATATAATTATATTTGGGATAGTAAAAATGAAAAGAAAATAAGTTAGGGAAAAAATACTCACATTGAGGACTTGGGATTTCCCTTTGAAGACTCCTTGGAAATTGAGGTATTTGGAAAATATATTGTAAAAATAGGACCAAGGATAAGGAATAAAATTATTGGGAAATTAAATAGGGAAAATATTTATAGGGAACCAATTTTTTTGGTAGGTATTTAGGGGTGGTGAGAGGCCCCTTTTATAAGTGGGAAAAATGGAATTTTTGTAAATATTTCAACTTAATATAAAGAGAGCACATGATTCACATGTTAATAAGACTATATAATGGGAAATAATATATTTTGGGGTGATATAAGTTCAACCATACCTCAATAATTCATTTTAGCACATGTTTTAAGCATGCTTCTAAGTCTTTTACTCTTAGAGTTTTCAGTTTTACCATTTTTGGTTTTTCCATGGTAACTAGTTTTTCCCTAAGTAAATAATTTTTTTATAATAAAAAAATAAACCTTATTATATAATTTGGAACTAATAATTCCAAATATTAAATTCATTTGTCAGATAAAATTTATATCTAAATAAAAATTGATTTTAACATTAGAACATGCAACCTGCAAAAAAACCATTTTTAGAATAAGTGTGTTTTAATTTTAAAATTTATGTGTGGGGTAAAATTATTCATGTATTTTATTTTTATGATATAAATTGTTTTATTATAAATTAAATAATATTTATTTTTATTTAAATGGAATCCAAAATAAAAGTTTACTGATATATTATTTTATTGAAAGAAAAGATCAGAAATATTTTTTATTGAAAAATATTACTTAAGTTCTTAAAATGTTAATCATAGTTTTTATAAATTCAACACATTATTTTAAAAATATATAGTATTATATATTAAATAAATATTTTAAAAATTTAAATTTTTTACACACTTATAGTTCTTACTTATATAATTATAAAGTTACAACTTTGGTAAAAATGATATTTTCACTATTCACTTAAAAATCAACAATTCATAAAAATAAAAAAATTATAGCCTAAGATAATATTTCTATTTTAAATCAAAAAATGAAGTCATTTTTTTCAAATTAAAATTATAAAATTTAAGAATTTAAATTTTAAATAAAAACATAAATACATAATGAAAATTTTTTCATAGGAAAATAACCTTTTAAAAATATTATTTATTAATATTATTATTTCCTATCAAATAATAATAAAATTGGTGTTAATATATTATTAATATAAACAATATATTTTATCCATAATATATTTAGTTTAATAAAATAAAACACATAAAAAGTAAATTTTTAGAATTATTACATTTTAAAGAATATATCAATCATATTAGATATTTAGATACACTAATTGAATGTGTCATAAATGCCTTAGTATTAATAAATACCTTTATTTTTATTTCTATGTATATTTTGTAATTTGGTTATCTATTATTTTACATGTAAATTATACAAATACATTTTAATGTTTATATATTATTTCATGGATTGTTTAGGTTTTTTGGTGTGTGTATTAAATGTTATCAAACATATTGGGTATGAATTGAATATATAATTTATAATATTTGGGTGTTACATTATACCCCATTAAATAAATTATGTCCTTTAAATTTTAATTATTACTCACTACTGAGAATGGGTGAGGGTATTCTTAACATATTTATCATTTGGGATTTAACATTTAATATGAAATATAGCTTTCTCTCTTAGGATAGATTAAGTTACTTATCTTTCCTCAAACAATATTAATCTTTCATACAATCATATACTAAAGTATGTATATACTATAATCACACATTCTCCAAAATATTCATTTCCCAGAATCATCTAAATCTCTAATACATTAAAATATAGTGAAACTATATTTTCACCCAACAATTAACACTAACTTTAACCATAAAATAGTATTAATCGATAGGTCATAAGATCACACACTAGCCAATATATACCACAATCCCAAAAATGTGATGAAATTCACCAAAAATATCATGGAACACTTTTTAATTAAATCAATTATCAATTCCAAGGCCATCAATACTATCTAACTCACTTTTCTAAAAATAAATAAACTATTTATTACATCAAAATCAAGCATATATTAAAACTAAGTGTTTTCTATAACTCACTCATTTATTCTCTAATAGTTACCCCCCAAAATATAAAAATTTCATAAAATCACTTTTCAAGATTTTTGATACCATTAATATATGTTTCCAAACCATTAAATCAAAACTGATGAATAATAATTCTTATATATTTCATATAATCCATATAATTTTTAGAATATACCAAAATATCATCAATAAATATCACTCACTATTGAAAATAACTAATAGTATCCAGATTTAATTTCTATTATGATATCAACATCAATACCTAAGGTAAGACTAGGAAATTAATATTTTTCATCATAACATGCATATAGTAAGATTTTAAACCATTTAATCATTATGCCTTACTCAGGTATAAGACATAGTTATTTCTGGATACATATATTTCTCAGCTTAGTTTCTATGATCCTATTTCAACCAAATACTAAAACACAAAATGGTTATTAATAAAATCAGAGTAAATGGTCATATGAATATAAAAACACAACCATAATATGTTTTCTCAAATGAAACCTTTATTTTACTCTTTGATTGTCACGAACTAGCCTGGGTACCCTGGTAACCCGATAACCGAGCTGGCCCTGAAATAGCCTGAAGGGCGTTCCCGATCCCCACAGGTCGACGACTAGCACTGGGCATCGTACAACACACAAGTGGGAACGATTTTGCCACAAGAATGCGGAATCAAGAGTAAAACAAAACAGTATGCATATCAAAAGAAACTCCACTGGGAGTAATGTACCAAAATACAAATAGGCACAAAAAGTCAAAGTACTACAACCCAAGTACCAAAAGTGAAAACAGTCCCAAGGTCCCAAAGGACACAACTCACTAAGTCCAGAGATCAACAACTGGTTCCACCTCCAAGAGGTCCCTTTCCTTTATTCGATCCTGGAAGAAGAAAATCTATAAACACCTGAAGGAAAAAGTAGGGTGTGAACCTAAGCCCAGTAGGATCCCACCAAAGATTCCATAACAGATAGCAAATATAGATTATCCAAAGAAAGGCTTTCCATTTTCAAATAAACAGGTTTGGCAATTCAAAAGCATATTTTAACAAAAACATGCTATACATTTTCAAATGATGGAAATAAATATTTTTAAAAAAAGGCTTTACAAATGATGTAATATTTATAAAACAATGTCTTAAGAAAAACATTTATATAAAACATTTTATATAAATTCAGCAGGCATGTAAAGCAGTTCAAAGGCATTGGCATACATTTATATCTCAAATATAAATAAACAAGCGAGCAACATGGTCATCTGCCAAAAGATACGATAGTATTAACCAGTTTTAGGATTCTGCACTCTCTATGTGAACTTATCAAGATGTGTATACACATGTCCCTATGATAATGGCCAAAGGAGAATCGTCACCAACCCATCGGGGATGTGACCCACCGCAAGTATGTTTTAGAACATTGTCTTAGCGTAGAGTGTATCCAAATAACTCACTAACTACCTAAGGCTTTCATTCTCTCTTACATTATGGGCGAACTATTTTAAGAATTCTTAAAATATGATCAATCCCATTCTTCCATTTCAAAAGTTCCAATTTCATTCCATTTAAAACCAAAACAGGTTTTATTCAAAACATGCCTTTTTCACAAGATAAAACCAATGGGTTTCTATCAACTCATTCTTAGACATTTTCATAAGTTTGAAATCCATTAAAAACCAATTCCATCATTACACATTTCATTTCCACAATTAATTTCAACAATTTAATTGAAAACATTTCCATCAAATCCACAATTTAAATCCAACAATTTAAATCGGCCAATTTCTATAAACACCCAATTCATTGGAATTAGGGTTTTCCCAAATTTCTATGCCAAAACCATTTCAAATATCTCAATTCAATGGAATCGAGTTTTTATCAATTTAATTGAAATAAACTTGAGAAATTTTATTTAAATAAACAATTGAAATAAACCAAGAAAATAAAATGTTAATTAATTTGGAAAGTTGGGACGAAACCACCTACCTCGAAGGTTTTGACTAAAACCACAACGGTTAAAGAACACTCAAGAAAACCAAGTCGCTTTGTCAATAACCTGACTTAGATCTCTCCTCCTAGTAAGACCAAGACCAAAACTCATCAAACTTGGTACTACACACTTAGATCTACCCATAACGGGTGTAGATCTAAGAAACCAAGAGAAGAGGAGAAGTATATCTAATTATATCTAAGAAAACCATCAAGAAAGAAGAAGAACGATCACATACCTTGAGAATCCCACTTTGATTCACAAAGAGGATCCTTTGGATTGACTCAAAAAAAAGGGAGAACCTTCTCTGACCCCAGGAGAAGAAAAATCCCAAGTTAGGGCCACTTATGAGGAAAAACGAAGCATTTAGAGGAAAAACGGCCGAGATCCACAATTTAAGGATCTAATTTAAGTGACTACATGGCTTGGCCGCATGGTTAGAAAAACCGTGTGCCACCCGTGTGGAAGCTTCTGTCCAGGATTCAAGGCTGGCACGGTATGGCCCCATAGTTTTTCAAACCGTGTGCAAACCGTGCACAACACACTAGGCTTTGACTTTTCCCGAAAGAAAAATCTCCCAACCACTTCCCAAGCCTTTACTCTAAAACAAAGGTACTTAGAAACATAAAAAGGTACCTGAAAACGTAACGGGATGTTACAACCTCTCCACCATAAGATCTTTCTGCCCCCAGAAAGCCTATGAAGAAACCTCCACGTCAAAAAGATGAAGCCACTGATCTCTCATTAGTGCCTCCCTTTCCCACGTCTCATGAGAATCAGAACCATGCTGCCATAGTACACGGACCATAGGTATCGTTCTCCCATGAAGTACCTTGGTTTCAAAATCAACAACCCTGACTGGTCGTTTAGTAATAGATTTATCTGGTTCAATCTCAAGATCACTCCACCTCACAACATGAGATGGATCAGAGAGATACTTTCGCATCTGTGATACATGGAATACGTTATGTATCGACGTCAGCTGTGGTGGTAGAGCTAGATGGTAAGAAAATTTCCCCACAAGACCAACAACCTCAAAAGGTCTCACAAAACGAGGAGCAAGCTTCCCTTTCCTCCCAAGCCGTCCATGACCTAATCGGGGTGAAACTTTCAAGAACACCTGGTCACCAACTGAGAACTCTAAAGTTTTATGTCAATGATCATCATAAGACTTGTACCAACTTTGTGCTGTCAACAATCTCTGATGAATCAACTAGATCTTAGTTGCCATATCTTAGACCAAACCCGGTCCTACCAAGGAACTTCCACCAATCTCCGACCAACATAAAGGAGATTTACAAGGACAGCCATACAAAGCCTCAAAAGGTTCCATTTTGATCACATATTGGTAACTGTTATTATAAGAAAACTCAGTTAACCCCATATGATCATCCCAAGATCCACCAAAGTCGAGAACACAAGCACGAAGCATGTCCTCAAGGATCTGAATAGCTCTTTCTGTCTGGCCATCTGACTGTGGATGGTAGGCCATTCTCAAATGGACCTGAGATCCCCATGCCTCCTAAAGGCTTCTCCAAAAGCGAGAAGTAAACCATAGATCCCTATCAGAGACTATAGCAGACGGAACTCCGTGAAAACGAACAACTTCTTTCACATAGATATTTCCCAACTCCTCAACTTTTTTTGTACCTAGAATAGGTATAAAGTGAGCCGACTTGGTCAGCCTATCGATCACAACCCATATCACGTTCTTCTTCCTCTGGGTTTGAGGTAACCCGACCACAAAGTCCATCAAGATTTCATCCAACTTCCATGTAGGGACTGGAAGTGGTTGAAGCAAACTCGAAGGTTTCTGGTGCTCTACTTTCACCTGCTGGCATGTATAGCAACGAGATACAAACTCAGAAATTTCTCGTCTCATACCTGGACACCAAAACTGTTGTCGCATATCATAGAACATCTATGTGGTCCCCGAGTGCACAACCCACTGAGAGTTATGACAAACCCCCATCACATCCTTCCTTGCCGATAACGGCACAACGCAATGGTTTCGATATCACAGAACACCCTCTTTGGAGAACGACCACTGGGTGTTGGTCTCCCCACCATAAAGAGAGTCCCTATTTCCATGGAATTCATCATCCAGTTGTTGTTCCTAAAGAATTAACTCAAGGAGAGCAGAAGTCAACTGAACACTGGCTAAAGAAACTTCATTCCACTTCCACTGGACTCCAATATGAAACTAAGAAAAAAGAGCCATCAAACTCCACTCTTCTGAAGATTCTTTCACAGCCTGAGATGGAAGTTTCCCGCTTAACACATCTGCAATGAAATTCCCTTTCCCCGGGGTATAGGCAATGTAAAATTCTAAATATTGCAGGTACTCCACCCAATGCCTTTGGCGGAGATTCAAATATTTTTGAGAGAAGATATAACTCAAGATCTTGTGGTCTGAATACACAGTAATCCTTTCTCCATAAAGGTAATGTCTCCAACACTTAAGTGCATGAATTATAGCTACAAGTTCAAGGTCATGGGTAGGATAGTTCTTCTCATGAGGTTTAAGCTAACAAGATCCATAGGAAAAAACATGATCTCCTTGCATAAAGACACATCCCAAACCTGAACTCGATGCATCACAGAAGACCACGTAACCCATCCCAACCTCAGGAAGAGTTAGTATCGGCGTAGTAGTCAAAAGACGCTTTAGCTCAACAAAAGAACTCTGATATTTATCATTCTAGGAAAACTTCACTCCCTTTTTAGTCAGAGCAGTCATTGGAGAAGCTAACTTTGAGAAGTCTTTAACAAATTGGCAATAATATCCGGCTAAGCCCAAGAAGCTCTGAATCTCGAAAAAATTTCGTGGTTGTTCCAAAGTAATAATAGCCTTCACCTTTTTAGGATCAACTTATATTCCTTGTTCTGACACGACATGTCCCAATAATTTCACTTCCTAAATCCAGAAATCACACTTTGAAATCTTGGCATAAAGTCTGTGATTCTTTAGAAGACCCAGAACTGTTCTCAAATGATGTACATGATCCTCCTCAGTCTTGGAGTAGACAATAATGTCATCCATAAAAACCACCACGAAAGTATATAGATACTCACGAAAAACCATGTTCATCAAAGCCATGAAAACTGAAGGAGAATTTGTTAGGCCAAAGGGCATAACAAGGTACTCATAATGGACATACCTACTCCGAAAAGCGGTCTTAAGAATGTCAGATTCCTTTATCCTCAACTGATGGTAACCAGATTGAAGATCAATTTTTGAAGACCACGTTTCCCCTTTCAATTTATCAAACAAATCATCAATTCGTGGTAACAGATATTTGTTCTTTATCATAACTCGATTGAGATTTCGATAATCAACACATAAGCGAAGAGAACCATCAGCCTTCCTGGCAAAGAGAACAGGTGCTGCCCAAGGTGACACACTCGGGCGTATAAAACCTTTCTCAAGAAGATTATCTAACTAAGATTTCAGTTCCTTTAGTTCATCTAGAGCCATTCGGTAAGAGGGAATAGAAACTGGTTGAGTACCAGTCATTAATTCAATAGAGAAAACAACATCCCTTACTAGTGGAAAACCAGAGAAGTTAGAAGGGAACACGTCAAAAAACTCAGTGATGACTGGAGGAAGATCACCACACATTGAATCTCTCTCCAGATCAAAGGAAAACACTGATATAACTTTCCCCAACTCTGGATAAGAGGGTCCAGCTCTGCATGACCTTGGTTCCCATTCTCCTTAAAAAACAAGAGGCACACCACTGGATGTATTAAGGTAGACCCGTCGAAGATAAAAATCGATCCGGGCTTTATTGGAAATGAGCCAATCCATCCCAAATCTGACATCAAGAGATTTCATGTCGAGAACCAAGAAACTCCAAACATGATCAACATCTGATAGAGAGAAGACACAAACAGGACTATGGAGACCCGCCTCTATCATTACTCCAAGGGATGTAGTAATATCCATTGCACAAGATAAAAACTCTATAGGCAGATTAAGCTGATTAACCAGATGGGTTGAAATAAAAGAGTGAGATGCACCAGTATCAAAAAGAGTTGTCACTAAAGACTAAGCTATAGTAATGGTACCTCTCACAGTTACAGGACCTGTATCAGCTACCTCTGGAGACTCTTCCACTGCGTGAAGAAGATTTGTTCCGAATGACTGTGGATGGAACCCTTTTTCACGTGAAGCATTTGTTTGCCTCACATTATTTGGAGGTGCTGATGATCATGTTCATATAAGCGGAGTATAGAAGTGATGGCAGAATCTCTGTAGGTGCCATAAACATCCGCAGGAACTACAGTTCTTGGGTGCCTCAGTGCAAACCCTTGTAGAATTTCCCGGCTTCCCACACTGATAGCAAGTCAAGGAATCCCCTCCTAGTGCTACCGGAGGTATGGAATGACTCTGTTGCCGAGAACCACCATGAGAAACATCGCGCTTCCATTTTCCTTTAAAGGAACCAACACTGACACTAGAAGAAAAATGAACTTCCTGCAACCCTGACTTTCCTTCCAAATCCATCTCAACCATCATTGCCCTATCCAGCACATTGGCATAAGTGGGTAGCTTCAGTAAGAAAACCTGGGAACGGATATCTGATCTAAGACCCAACTCAAATCGTCGAGCCTCCATCCTCTCATTAGATACAATTTTAGGAGAAAACTGTACCAACTTAGCAAAGCGATTTGAGTACTCAGTCACGGTTTTGTTGGCCTGCTCAAGTTTGAAAAACTCCACAGCCTTGGCCAACATCATAGATTTTGGATAGAACTGATCAATGAAAAGGACCTTAAAGTCTTTCCACTCCAAACCCTCATGTTTCCCAGCCATCACCATCATGTCCCACCATCTCCTACTTGGTCCCTCCAGCATGAAGGTGGCACACTTCACCTTGATCGCATTCGGTGTCTCAAAAAACCCAAACAGACCTTCAATATTGCTCAGCCATTCCTCATCATGTTGAGGATCAGTGGATCCTTTGAAGACTGGTGGCTTCTGGTGAAGGAACTCTTGAGAACAATTTCGTAGAATATCACTATGAGGATCTATAGCTGGAGCCTGAATAGGAACTGGAGGTGGTGCCTGTCCCGGAGCTTGGATAGTGAGAACAATCACCTCTACCAGACTGGGATCCACTATAGGACTTGCTTGCTGAGATTCAGTAGCAGCCTCTTTTTGGATTTGATTTCCACGTCTTCTCGAAGGCATGATGATACACAGCATCAGTAGACAGAGATTAAGACACCAACTGGGTAACAAGGAAAACTATTCTTAAAAGAAGGGATAACAAGATTTGGATTCCACTCTATACAAATAAAAATAGGGGAAAATACTAGAACTAATCCACAAGTCGCCTTTCCCTAACCACCCCTGGTGACTTAAGGTTCATTGTGGTGAGACCTGGCCAGGCACTCAATCACAACTACCTCCTAAGTCCCGACAAGAAAACTCAAATGAATACTGTCATCAAGGCAAGATCCTCAACCTGCCTTTGATACCATTTTCTCACAAACCAGCCTGGGTACCCTAGTAACTTGATAACCGAGCTGGCCCTGACATAGCCCGAAGGGTGTTCCCGATCCCCACAGGTCGGCGACCAGCACCAGGCATCGTACAACACACAAGTGGGAATGATTTTCCACAAGAATGCGGAATCAAGAGTAAAACAAAACAGCATGATTATCAAAAGAAACTCTGTTGGGAGTAATGTACCAAAATACAAATAGGCACAAAAAGTCAAAGTACTACAACCCAAGTACCAAAAGGGAAAACATTCCCAAGGTCCCAAAGGACATAACTCACCAAGTACATATATCAACAACTAGTTCCACCTCCAAGAGGTCCCTTCCCTTTGCTCGATCCTGGAAGAAGAAAATATAAAAACACACGAAAGAAAAAGTAGGGATTGAGCCTAATCCCAATAGGATCCCACCAAAGATTCCATAACAGATGCCAAATATAGATTATCCAAAGAAAGGCTTTCCATTTTCAAATAAACAGGTTTGGCAATTCAAAGACATATTTTAACAAAAACATGCTATACATTTTCAAATGATGGAAATAAATATTTTTATGCAAAGGATTTACAAATGATGGAATATTTCTAAAATAATAACTTAAAAAAACATTTATATAAAACAGTTTATATAAATTTAGCAGGCATGTAAAGCAGTTCAAAGGCATTGGCATACATTTATATCTCAAATATAAATAAACAAACGAGCAACATTGTCATCTGCCAAAAGATATGAAAGTATTAACCAGTTATAGGATTCCGAACTCTCTATGTGAACTCAGCAAGATGTGTATACACACGTCCCTATGACAATGGCCAAAGGAGACTCATCACCAACCCATCGGTGATGTGACCCGCCGCAAGTATGTTTTAGAATGTTGTCTTAGCGTAGAGTGTATCCAAATAACTCACTAACTACCTAAGGCTTTCATGCGCTCTTACATTATGGGCAAAATATTTTAAGAATGATTAAAATACGATCAATCCCATTCTTCCATTTCAAAAGTTCCAATTTCATTCCATTTAAAACCAAAACAGGTTTTATTCAAAACATGCCTTTCTTCACAAGATAAAACCAACGAGTTTATATCAACTCATTCTAAGCCATTTTCTTAAGTTTGAAATCCATTCAAAACCAATTCCATCATTACACATTTCATTTCCACAATTAAAGTCAACAATTTAATTGAAAAAATTTCCATCAAATCCACAATTTAAATCAAATAATTTAAATTGGCCAATTTCCATAAACACCCAATTCAATGGAATTGGGGTTTTCCCAAATTTCTATTCTACAACCATTTCAAATATCTCAATTCAATGGAATCGAGTTTTTATCAATTTAATTGAAAGAAACTTGAGAAATTGTATTTAAATCAACAATTGAAATAAACCAAGAAAATACAATGTTAATCAATTTGGCAAGTCGGGATGGAACCACCTACCTCGAAGGTTTTGACCAAAACCACAACGGTTGAAGAACACTTAAGAAAACTGGGTCGCTTCATCAATAACCCACCTTAGATCTCTCATCCTAGTAAGACCAAGGCCAAAACTCATCAAACTTGGTACTACACACTTAGATATACCCATAACTGGCGTAGATCTAAGAAACCAAGGGAAGATGAGAAGTAGATCTAAGTAGATCTAAGAAACCGATCAACAAAGAAGAAGAACGATCACATACCTTGAGAATCCCACTTTGATTCACCAAGAGGAGCCTTTGGATTGCCTTCGGAACAAAGGAAGAACCTTCTCTGACCCCAAGAGAAGATAAATCCCGAGTTAGGGCCACTTAGGAGAAAAAATGAAGCATTTAGAGGCAAAACGGATGAGATCCACAATTTAAGGATCTAATTTAAGTGACCACATGGTTAGACAAACCGTGCACCGCCTGTGTGGAAGCTTCTGTCCAGGATTCAAGGATGGCGTGGTTTGGTCGCACGGTTTTTCAAACCGTGCACAAACCATGCACAACACACTGGGCTTTAACTTTTCCTGAAAAAAAAATCTCCCAACCGCTTCCCAAGCCTTTACTCCAAAACAAAGGTACTTAGAAACATCAAAAGGTACCTGAAAACATAACGGGATGTTACATTGATACTTTAATTTTAATCTATTTTTTCTAGGTTAGGTTCTCTTGTACTTCTTAGCTTAATCCCAAGAAAAATTGTCCCAAAATTATCATGAACTTTCTTACAATATTCTAAGACTGAAAATCATTGAAACTTATACACTCAAAGTTTAACTTACCATTTATCCATAAAATCACATATCAATTAATATGTACCTTAACTCATGAATCTTTATGTTTTAATCTAAGTTTTCCATAGTTAATACCTATTAGGTTTTCTGACCTAAATATTTTTAAATCCTTCATAATGGTTTATAAAGAGAATTTGAATTAACCAAAGAATACCCCCAGGAGTATTTATCAAGGTTTCTAGTATTAGGAAGTCTCATTGTTCATGAGAGTGAGGATTGATTCAATAATCAACCATAATTTTTAGGGTGATTACCCCAATTTGCATTTGTGCCACAACCGCATCCACTTTTTAGTATCCAGACAGGGATTTAATTTCTTTGAGAACCACATAATCTCTATTTACTAAAAACATCAGGATGTTATCCTATACTTATACTTATCCCTTAGACATGTCTCTAGGTTTTTTACTAAAATTATCTTATCTTAATCCATAAAATATTCAATATTACCTCAAATAACCTAAAAGGTTATCTATACCATTGATATTATGATAAACCTTAACTTATCAACCCTAAAATTATCCTCAACTAACCTTAACCTATAAAGTTATCCAAACCCTCATTTTATGCCAAATATGATTCCCTATACCCATACTCCCTGGATATGATGTGAATAAACACCTTCTTTACATAACAAATTTGAAATGAACCGAAGAAACCCAATTTTAACCATTAATAATTACAATATCATTAAATAAATGTTGAGTTGCATACATTTAAAGGACCTTTTAGGTTTATATTTTTATAGAGTTAATAAAAATATTTAACTAACTCCTATGTCTTTCTTGAATAATGGAAATGTATTCCACTATATAAGAAACTACTTAATCCATAATAAGTCTTTAATATTTCCCAAAAAATCCCCACACATGTTATTTTATTATAAAACTATCATGTGTAATACTTTTATTCATAACTTGGAGAAATGGAAATATAATAAGGGTGAGATCAAATGATCAATAAGGGAAAAAATATTTCATAAGCTTTCATGACATGAAAAATATTCTAGGAATAAATAAGAGTCAAATAATTTCATATAGCTGAACACATGAGCTTGAAATATATCCATGGATGATATAATAATATAAAAAATCACATGGATAATAATAACTAGTTCCTTAGTGATTATATCTATAATCTCATATGGTTAATTTCATGCCATAAGAAAATACATCACAATATTATATATCATGATCTTATCATCAAGGCCCTGTGTTTAAGAAATATTTTTTTATGGGTAGGCATACACCAAAATAACTAATCTAGTATCACGAGACCTATCGATGTATCAAGGGGATATCTATATTGGGCTCCACCTATCTCTAATTAAGTAAAATTAATTCATCATATTAAGTAATGAGTAAAATATAAAATTTAAAAGCAACATTCCTTAGTAATTAATAAACACATGTATTGAAATAACAAATATACGAATTGTCAATATTTTCTCAATCAATCAATAGAATAACTTTATATGTAAGCATACCTCAAAATCAAACTTTTTGGAGTAATGTTATATGTTTTAGTCAATAATTTCTCCAATCAATTAATTTATGTCTATCTATGTGAATTCCCTTTAAATAATATAACCAAAATAGGGTATTCACATAGGAAAGGCATTGGATGAAAAACCATGAAAATAATAGAGGATGATTTGGAAAGACAAATGTAGTGATGGAATTTTTTAAGTTTAAACCCCATATGAAAATAGTATGAGATAATTAATAAATTAATATATGTTTGATATATAAACCATAAAAACGAAACAATTTTTGAATATGAATCATATCTCAATAAAAAAATAATCGAGATTCAAACACCCTTATGGTAATGGTAACGTAGGAACAAAAAGAACATGATAGGGACACCGTGAAATTAAAATATAATGAAATTAAAGATATCAAATTTACTTTAAATTAATAGGGTAGTGAATAAACCATATAAAATAAAATATGGTGTACAATATCAAATATGTCTCATGGAATTGAAAATATAGACAAATAAATCTTCCGACTTTAGAAACTTTCAAATAAAAATATATTGATGTGTATAATTTCAATTGAAACAATAAATACCATGAATAATTATAGGATAATGATAAAAAATATTAAAGGGGTAGTAGATACACCATATAAAATAAATTATGGTGCACAATAACAAACATGTCCCATAAATTTGAAAATGAGATAAAGAAACCCTTACAAATTGAGTATCAACTAAATAAAAACCCTTAAATAATAAATAGATTTAAGATGAACTTAAAATTCCATAAAATATAATTAATTGTATAATATAAAAAATAGTATGTATATACACTAAATAAAATTAAATTGATTTATAATAAAAAGCATGTCACAAGAAATTGGAATTGAGGCTATAAAACCCTTTTCAAGTAAAATAATCTTTGAGGTAAGAATCATTTTAAAATAAGTTTATAATTAATAATTTTAGAAAAATATAAAATAATTAGGAAGTAAAATAAAAATTATTTATTAATTATAATAAATCAAACTTGTAACAATAGAGTTTAATAAGAAATTTTACGACTCAATGGAAGAAAATTGTGTTAGAACAAGCCCTTACAACCTTAGAAACTTTTGAGTAAAAAAACTTGAAGGATATGATTTAAAATGAAAAATTAAATACCATTAATAATGAGAGGATCATTATAAAAAATATTAAATTTTAATTACATAAACTATATAAAATAAAACATGGTGTATAGTAAGAAATATGTCTCAAGGGGGTGAAAATGAAATAAGAAACCCCTTTTAAGTAACATAATATTTGAGGTGATAATAATTTGATAATTAGGTTATAAGGAAGAATTATGTAACCCAAAAAAATAATGAGGAAACACTAGAAAAATTATTCATTTGGTATAATAAATCAAACTTGAAACAATAGGGTTCAATAAGAAAGTTTGTAACTCAATGGAAGAAAATTGAGTTAGCACAAACCCTTACCTTAATTCCTTCATAGTCAATATGAATTCCTAACTCCTATAAAAAATAAATATCTTAATATTAAATTTTATAAACTCATTCATATATAGTGACTTTTATATACTTCATTTATAATCATTTATTATGAATATATTAGTTAGTTATAGTATCGGGTGTTAGTAATCTTGATCATTTTGATCTAGTTTCATTGTAGAATTATTTTCCAAAAAATAATCATTAAAAAATAATAAAAGGTAATATAATTTATTATTTTTAATTTATTTATAATTCTATAATTTCTTTCTATGTGATTTTTGGTTGCGATCCTTGAAGATGAAATCGATAATGAGCATGTTTCAGAGATTTTTAACAAACGGGTGTTGGTATCTTAGTTAATGAGTTTAATAATAAAGTTACCATTAAAAAAATTTATTATCTAGTTATTTATATAATATATTATCAATATTAAAGTTACCATAGTCATCCATGATATTAATTTATAGTAATGTTCACGTAGATGGTGAGACTGACCCAAACATGAACATACCATAATTAATGGATGATTATGATTATTGAAGTGGTCTATTTTGGATTATTATTATTATTATTATTATTATTGAATAATAATGGAATTATTTGTATAATTTAAATTTTTTTAATCATATTTTAATATATTTTAATAAATAATAAATAAACTAGGTGAAAAGTGAGATATGTTACTTTATTGAAGTGGTAATCTGCACAACGCAAAGTTAACATTTTCATTTCTTGAAGAATGTGAATGAAAGAAGGTGGATTATAATTTTTATCTTAATAATAATTAATATATTATATATTTCACATTTATTCTTCAATTTAACCCTTATAACTAGCAAAGAGAGGAGTTGGTGAAAAATTAAAGTCATTGCTTCGTGGATGTGGTATCCCACACAATATATGCATGATAGTTTCATTTTTATTAATGGAAAATAGAAAATTGATTAAAATTTGTTCCCTTAGAATAATAAAATTAATTATATAAAAACTAATAATCTAATTGTATATTAATTAAAAAAGATATTTGGGAAAGTTAGAATGAGAATAAAAGATGTCAAGGAAAAAATTAATCGCGTTGAGGACTTGGGATTTCCCTCGGAAGAATCCTTGGAAATTGAGGTATTGGGATAATATATTGTGACAATAGGATCAATTATAAGGAGTATTATTCTAGGGGAATAAAATAGGGTTTAGTTTCAAGAGGAAACTGAATTTTTATTATAGTCTAGAATGGGTTGTGAGGGGCCCTTTTAGAAGTGGTGAGAATGGTATTTTTGTAAATAGTTCAACTTAATATATAAAGAAAACATGTCAAGAAGACTCTAAATTGGAAAATAATAGTGGGAGATGATATAAGTTCTATAATCCCTCAAAAAGTAATTTTAAAACATGTTTTAAACATTTTTTAAGTCATTTACTCTTAAAAATTTTACTTTTAATCTTTTGATATTTTACCATGGTAACTACTTCAGTCCGTTTAAATTTATTTATTTTAGATGGTCAATTGACTATCACATGGTCTGTCATGACCCGTCCTCGGGCCCGTGTCGTGACTACCCCAAGCCCTCCTTCCATAGGCCAGGGGCTGGTGACTAGCACCAAGGCGTAATTCCCGGTAAAAAAAGGGAAGGCATTGCCTTTGTAAAGTAAACAAACACCACAGAGCAAGTAAGCAGAAGTAAACACTAAGTAAAAACTGGGTACAATAGTAAGTGTAGAAAAGTAAGTGGGCCAGAATACAAACCCAAACTGAAAGTAAAGTACAACTCGAAAGGGAAAACAACAACTGAAAGTAAAGCCACAACGTCGAGCCGACCACTGGAAGTCCCACCTCAAGGGTGAGTACAGATGGCCTCCACAGCTCCTCGGGTCCAGCCGTCTGCTCCGAGTACGTCTCGCCCAGTGGTCCACATCTAGGTACCATCCTACTCTGCAAGACTCAACCACGATCAGCGTTGTCCGTCGTCTGCAACCAACACAACATAGTGAAGGCATAGCCCATGTAGGGGTGAGTATGAGCTACTCAGTAGGGACCCCGAGACCCCCGAAGGTCTCCCAGAATCCACAAAGGATAATCCAAAAAGGAAATATACAATCATGAAGTAACATCAGACACTGCTTAGGTATATGCCCATACATATACCTAAGTCACCAATTCCAGTCCGCTCCAACCTCCGAGCCCAAGTACAACCCAGTCCACCCAGGAAATCACAACCCAGTCCACACAGGAAAGCACAACACAATCCACAAATGAAAACAAAACAGGATTCATCTCACACAGGTATACTACTTCGTAAGATGATAGAGATGATCAGATGCAGCCACTGATTCATCTAAGCCGTCAGACCCACAAAGGATCGGTAGGTACTAACCCCCACAATGACCCACACAGTATCGATCATGAAGTTGAAACCATAGCTATTGGGAAACTCCTTCTCCATCAAGTACAGTGGGTATGCCGCTACAACCAAGCGCTTCCCTCTAACCTTGGACTACTGTAGTACTCCACCTAACGAGTATTGTGGGCCTGTTGCTACCACCAAGCGCTTCCCACCATGGGTCTGCCACTAAAACCAAGTGCTCCCATCATAGCCTCTAGAGGTACTCCTTCTGTTGAGTACCACAGGTCTGCCGCTACAACCAAGCGCTCCTCTGTCGTGGGTCTGCTGCTACAACCAAGCGCTCCCCCGTGATTCTACAACCAAGCGCTCCCCCGTCGTAGGTCTGCCGCTACAACCGACCACTCCTCCGTCGTGGGTCTGCTGCTACAACCAAGAGCTCCACCTCATAGCCTCCAGAGGTACTCCTTCTGTTGAGTACCGCGGGTCTGCTGCTACAACCAAGCGCTCCTCCGCCGTGGGTCTGCTTCTACAACCAAGCGCTTCCCACTGGGCTATCCGTAACACACCGAGTCGTTCGATCAGCAGTCGTCAAGTCTCAACCGGCTCTAGGGTTTCCGCACACAGCATGATCATTTCGGGAGGGTCCCTTCCACGATCCAAGAGGTCGATGCATCAACTGACATGTAGTCTGGAGTTGATGTATCCCAAAAAGTACCGTAATGGTCACTAGCGAACCCACGGAGGATTCCCATACTGTCTTCATTGTCGTCGCAGACGCAGCCAGCTCTAGGGTTCCCGCACACAACAAGCTCGTTCGGGAGGGTCCGCTCCACGATCTGAGGGGCTGATACATCAACTGACACATAATCCGGAGTTGATGTATCCAAAAGTTCTGTATCGTCAACAGGAACTCAACGTCGCAGACGGCGCGTCAATCGGACGCCCGGTCTGAGAGTTTTAGGCTTTTTCATCCCAGGGGCCCGGTTGGTTTTTAAGTCAAAACCAACCCGACCGTACTCCACCTGCATCCAAACATCGGGCGGAGTAAGCCAAAAGATCCATTTCACTAATAGGAATCCAGCAAAGTCTATGGTACGTCAATCGGACGTCCGGAGCTCAAGTTATGAGTGTTTCCACTCCGAGGGCCAAGTTGGTTTCGTGTACGAACCTACCCGGATGAACCCAAAGTACTCCGAAACCTTGAGTGTGATATACCGAAACGACCGTGTCGATTCAAGGATCACATCTCTGCTAACGGTGCATCGATCAGAGGTCTGTAGCCCAAGATATAGGAAAACGACCGAAAGAGATCCGAAAATGGGGGGTCTGGGCCCGGACCGACCCGGCCCAACCCCCCCTGGGTTGGCCCGAACCAGGTCAACCCGACCCGGGTCCGGGTCCGACCCGGCCGGCACAGCCTGGCCTGTCCTGGGTGGCCTGGCCCGACCTGAGCGCGACCCGGCCCGGCCGGCGCGGGCGTGGCCCGGTCGCCAGGCGGCTCGGCCGTAACGGTCGAGCGGTGCGCAAGGGGGGTGCCGCCCCCTTGAATGATCTGCAGCCCCGCGTGGGGGGCCGCCTTTCGCCAACGGATGCGTCCAGGTTTCCGCGCCCTGCCTTCACTGGTCCCGCACGGTCGCGGGACTGCCGGCCTGCCGCCGTGGCTCCCGGCGATGCGCCGGGCGCCGCCGCCTCCCGCCGCCGTGCTGGCGTGGCGCACCGGCGGGTTGCTCCGCGGACCACCGGACGAGTTCTGGTGGTCGGAATCGTGCGACGTCTTCGCCAAAGGCCCTCCCGGGTTCCGTCCTTCACTGTGAGGACCTCACATCACCCGTGCGGCTTGTTTTGTCATTGTCCTCCGTTTCGCACACCAAGAACGAAAGGGCAGTGGTTTCGGACTTGTTCGTTGGTCTGCACCCACCGCGTTAGCGGTTTTAAAAGTCTCACAACAATCATTTTAACAAACTGCAGATATAATCACATGGATTAAAATGAACAAAAACCCCTACCTCAACGTTGTCGTCGAACGTGAGTTCATCGCGGAAGAATAGGATCGTCGCGTCGCAGAAGGGGCGTCGTTGTCGCCGCGGTACACGGTGTCGCGTAGTCAAACTCAATCGGTTGTTGATCAAAGATTGTTGCGGGGAAGGAACTTCATGGAAGAAACGTCACGGAAGGAGGATTGTCGGCGTTGTCGATCTCCGAGGGTTCGACGCTCTTCGTCTCCCTTCGTCGGAGGCCGGCGTTCTTCATCGGCGACGATGCCTTCTTCGCATTCTTTGCGTTCTTTGCGAAGGAGGATGAAGATCTTCAAGCTTTAGAGCTTTCCCAAAATCCTCTCAACAAGAAACCCCTCAACAAAAACAAGTGTTGATCTTATTTAATTCCCGATGCCAACAATTAAAAATTCAAAGTTAATAAACGAACAATTAATTCGATTAATTAATTGTAACGACTTAACTGACCAATTAATAGGGGTGTTTCTTAACCAGAAAAATGCACAGTTGACTTTCATTAAAGAGGGGGTTGCGGGTGCGTTACTTAGAGGGAAAGCAATGGTGGGGATCGTGCGGGTCCCACCTCACAAATATCCTACCAAGTGGGTAGGATATTTTGGGTTCCACTCTATCCTCTTAACTTGGCTTAAGTGGATTTAAGTGGCTTTAAGTGAAATAAAATAAAGTGTTGCACCACTTTTATTTTATTTATTAACTTAACCCCAAAAATTAAAAACCACACCCGAGCAAACGCAACTCCGGAAATGGTGTTTCTAAGAAAATATTGGCGCTGCGATTCCATCGGGGCCCTCGGAATTCGATTCCGAGCACCGGTTCAAAAGTTAGAAAAACCCGCTCGTTCGTTCATTGAACGTACCTGAGCCAAACTTCGGAAAATGATTCCGGGCACACCGGGCCTCGGAATCAGGTTCCATCAGAAACTGTGTTCTTGTAAAATTCAAAAAAAAAATTAAGAAAAAAATTTCCTTGAATTTTTACGGGTCTTTACATCACTCCCACCTCAGGGATTTACGTCCCCGTAAAGATACATCATAAACTAGGGAAACAAATGTGGGTACTGAGCACGCATCTGAGCCTCCCGCTCCCAAGTGCTCTCTTGGAGGTTCCCGTGCTGCCATCTGATGCGCACTAGAGGAATCGACCATCCACGTAGGACCTGCTCCTGTCGATCCTCAATCTCCACCGGGATCTCCGCAAAAGTCGCCCCATCATCAACGTCCAGCTCCCCATGGTCAATGATTTGCGTCGAGTCAAGCTTGTATCTCCCCAGTTGAGATATATGGAAGTCGTCGTGCACCTGGTGCCACTGAGGTGGGTGGGTCAAGCGGTAAACCACCTCGCCTACCCTACTGAGGACCTAGAAAGGTCTGTTGAACCTCGGTGATAACTTGTCGCCTCGGCCACATCCCCGTAACTCACGTTGAGGTGTGACCCATAAGGAAACGTGGTCACCATCCTCGAACTCTAGTGGTCTCCACCTCCTGTCAGCACAAGACTTTTTTCGGCTCTGAGCTGTCGTCATCCGCTCTTGGAGGACTTGGACCTTTCTGGTCCTACAAGAGCTGCTGAGATTTCTTCTTTGTCGAGAAGAGAAATCTGGTCTCATCCCCTGGATGAACCACGTTCTTCGCCTAATACAGTCAATCCTGTCATGGATGATACTAACCCATAGCAAGGATGGCGTCGTAAGGCCTCGACACTACTACCAAGAGATCCAACCGTTACTCTTGCCTCCAAGGGTTGAGTCACATTGTCGGCATCAGTGTGTGGTCACTGGGTCTCCTCCAGTAGGTATCTCAAAGTGAGGGTCAAGTCAACGGTTTTTAAACCAGAACCTCTTAGTAACAACACAAAGAGAGGACAGGAAGGTAAACGCCAAAAGAAAGGTGTCTTTTATTACTACAACTCAAAGTACAAAGACACAAAACATCTACAAACAAACATCAACAACGCTAGAAGTAGAAAAAACAAAAGTCTCTAGGTCTGGAGCTAGTCCAGCTCCTGTCCATCTGCTCCCGGAGCTCCATGATCGTAGACCTCAACTGCCTGAAGTTGAGCTCTCCCATGTCCACCAGCTCCCTGCGGTTGGGGTGGACCTCCTGGTGGTGGTGGTGGAAACACCTCGAAGCGTCGTCCACATCCAGCTGCATGGCCAGCTCACCTGCCACGGTCTCCTGCTCCATGCCGTCTACCTCGATCAAACCTCTGCCTCTGCCTGGGAGGTCCTTCATTCATCTGATGGTCATCCGTATGGCGGGTCAGACAGTCACGAGCCATGTGACCAACCCCGCCGCATGAGTAACATTGTCCGCTCATGGTAAGTTGTTGTCCACCCCGGGTGCCTCGCACAAATGATCTTGTGTCATGCGGTCGACCACCTGTAGGTATAGTCCTCTTGGACCCCTGCGTCATATGTCTACTTCCTGCTACAGAAGACTCTACCGCATGCCGGCTAGTGGTAGGTCCTGCTGCTGGAGACTGCTCAGTAAGGAAACTCTCCACTAAGAGGGCTCGCTCCAACACCCCTGTCTGTGTCGGAATGCTGTGAGAAACAACTGAAGCTCTGATCTCTCGCCTGAGCCCCTGCTCGAAGGTTCGGGACCTAAAGAATGGGTCTTGTACCATGTCCATGGAATAGCACGAGAGATCGGTAAACCTCGCCGCGTACTGGGATACTGTCATGCTGCCCTGCCGCAGCTGTAGAAGCTCCTGGATGAGCACCGTACGAAGGGTGGCTGGGACGAATTCTGAGCAGAAGAGGCTCTCAAAGTCTGTCCAGAGAAGAGATGCCTCATCTTTCACCTGGAGCATCAAGATCCACCATCTTCCTGCTGCCGTGTGCAGTAGGCTCGCTGCGAGGATCACCATGAGGTCTGTTGGTGTCCTCACTAACCTGAAAACCCATACAACTGCCTCCAGCCAGTCCTCGGCTGCCTGGGGGTCCGTCTCCCCGCGGAACCTTGGCGGTCGCTGGTGCTGAAACTCGTGCAGTGCACTAAGGCGACGTGCATCGTCAGCGGCTGGGGCTGGTAGCATCAGTGGCTCGGCGGGTAGAGGTACCGCCGGTGCCTCTGCTGTCAAAGGGCCCTATACCGAGGCCTCGTCTCTCAGTGGGATATCGTCATGTACAACTCTCAGAACCCTAGATGACTGCCGTCGTGAGGCCATCCTGAAAAGAAACAGGTGTGCCACGGTAAAACAGTATACATGGTGAGATGACATAAAGTAATCACAAAGAAAACTTGAAACACACATGCAATCAATGTTTTCACGCATTAAGTCGGAAATCAGAAGTTAGGGTCTTGGTGTACGGATACGTCGGCCGCTGCACCAACACTAGACTCCCTGAACTGATAACCACACCAAATATGCTTAACACTATTACTTCACATAGAAAAAGATCAGAGTCCCAAGTTCTGCAGTAGAACCAAAATCCTCTGATACCAATTTGTCACGTCCCGTCCTCGGGCCCGTGCCGTGACTACCCCAAGCCCGCCTTCCATAGGCCAGGGGCTGGCGACTAGCACCAAGGAATAATTCCCAGTAAAAAAAGGGAAGGCATTGCCTTTGTAAAGTAAAAAAACACCACAGAGCAAGCAAGCAGAAGTAAACACTAAGTAAAAACTAGGTACAACAGTAAATGCATAAAAGTAAGTAGGCCAGAATACAAACTCAAACTGAAAGTAAAGTACAACTCGAAAGGGAAAACAACAACTGAAAGTAAAGCCGCAACGTCGAGCCACCCACTGGAATTCCCACCTGAAGGGTGAGTACAGATAGCCTCCACAGCTCCTCGGGTCCAGCCGTCCACTCCGAGTACGTCTCGCCCAGTGGTCCACCTCTAGGTACCGTCCTGCTCAACAAGCCTCAACCACGATCCGCGTTGTCTGTCGTCTACAACCAACACAACGTAGTGCGGGCATATCCCGTGCAGGGGTGAGTATGAGCTACTCAGTAGGGACCCCGAGACCCCCAAAGGTCTACCAGAATCCACAAAGGATAATCCACAAAGGAAAGATACAATCACGAAGTAACATCCAACACTGCTTAGGTATATGCCCATACATATACCTAAGTCACCAATTCTAATCCGCTCCAACCTTCGAGCCCAAGTACAACCCAGTCCACATAGGAAATCACAACCCAGTCCACACAGAAAAGCACAACACAATCCACAAAGGAAAACAAAATAGTATTCAGCTCACACAGGTATACTACTTCGTAAGACGATAGAGATGATCAGATGTAGCCACTGATTCATCTAAGCCGTCAGACCCACAAAGGATCGGTAGGTACTAACCCCCGCAATGACCCACACAGGATCGATCATGAAGTTGAAACCATAGCTATTGGGAAACTTCTTCTCCATCAAGTACAGTGGGTATGCCGCTACAACCAAGTGATTCCCTCTAACCTTGGACTGCTGTAGTACTCCACCTATCGAGTACTGTGGGCCTGCTGCTACCACCAAGCGCTTCCCACCATGGGTCTGCCGCTACAACCAAGCGCTCCCCCTCATAGCCTCTAGAGGTACTCCTTCTGTTGAGTACCACGGGTCTACTGCTAAAACCAAGCGCTCCTCTGCCATGGGTCTACAGCTACAACCAAGCGCTCCCCTGTGCTGCTACAACCAAGCGCTCCTCCGTCGTAGGTCTGCCGCTACAACCAAGCGGTCCTCCGTCATGGGTCTGCCGCTACAACCAAACGCTCCCCCTTATAGCCTCCAGAGGTACTCCTTATGTTGAGTACCACGGGTCTGCCGCTGCAACCAAGCGCTCCTCCACCGTGGGTCTGCTGCAACAACCAAGCGCTTCCCACTAGGCTATCTGTAACACACCGAGTCGTTCGATCAGCAGTCGTCAAGTCTCAACTGGCTCTAGGGTTTCCGCACACAGCATGCTCATTCCGGGAGGGTCCACTCCACGAGCCAAGAGGTCGATGCATCAACTGACATGTAGTCTGGAGTTGATGTATCCCAAAAAGTACTGTAGTGGTCACTACCGAACCCACGGAGGATTCTCGTACTGTCTTCATTGTCGTCGCAGACGCAGCCAGCTCTAGGGTTCCCGCACACAGCAAGCTCGTTCGGGAGGGTCCGCTCCACGAGCTGAGGGGCTGATACATCAACTGACACATAATCCGGAGTTGATGTATCCAAAAGTTCCGTATCGTCAACAGGAACTCAACGTCGCAGACGGCGCGTCAATCGGACGCCCGGTCTGAAAGTTATAGGCTTTTTCGTCCCAGGGGCCTGGTTGGTTTTTAAGTCAAAACCAACCCGACCATACTCCACCTGCATCCAAACCTCAGGCGTAGTAAGCCAAAAGATCCATCTCACTAAGAGGAATCTATCAAAGTCGACGGTACGTCAATCGGACGTCCGGAGCTCAAGTTATGAGTGTTTCCGCTCCGAGGGCCCGGTTGGTTTCGTGTACGAACCAACCCGGCCGAACTCAAAGTACTCCGAAACCTTGAGTACGATATACCAAAATGACCATCTCGATCCAAGAATCACATCGCCGCTGACGTTGCATCGATCGGAGGTCCGTAGCCCAAGAAATGGGCAAAAGACCGAAAGAGGTCCGAAAACGGTGGGTCTGGGCCCGGACTGACCCGGCCCAACCCCCCCTGGGTCGGCCCGAACCGGGTCGACCCAACCCGGGTCCGGGTCCAACCTGGCCGGCGCGGCCCGGCCCGGCCTGGGTGGCCCGGCCTGGCCTGGGCGCGACCCGGCCTGGCCGGCGCGGGCGCGGCCCGGTCGCTAGGCAGCTCGGTCGTAATGGTCGAGCGGTGTGCAAGGGGGGCGCCACCCCCTTGAATGATCCACGGCCCCACGTGGGGGGCCGCCTCTCGCCAACGGATGCGGCCGGGTTGTCGTGTCATGCCTTCACCGGTCCCGCGCGGTCGCGGGACTGCCGGCCCGCCGCCGCGGCTTCAGTCGCGACGGTTCTTCCCAGCGGCGCGCCGGGTGCCGCTGCCTCCCGCCGTTGGCACCGCCGTGCCGGCGTGGCGCGCCGGCGGGTTGCTCCGTGGACCACCGGACGAGTTCCTGTGGTCGGAATCACGTGTTGTCTTCTCCAAAGGCCCTCCCGGGGTCCGGCCTTCACTGCGAGGACCTCACATCACCCGTGCGGCTTGTTTTTTCATCGTCCGCCGTTCCGCACACCAAGAACGAAAGGGCGGTGGGTTCAGACTTATTCGTTGGTCCGCACCCACTGCGTTAGTGGTTTTAAAAGTCTCACAACAATCATTTTAACAAACCGCGAATATAATCACATGGATTAAAATGAACAAAAACCCCTACCTCAACGTTGTCGTCGAACGTGATTTGGTCGCGGAAGAAGAGGATCGTCGCGTCGCGGAAGGGGCGTCGCTGTCGTCGTGGTACATGGCGTCGCATAGTCAAACTCAATCGGTTGTTGATCGAAGATTGTCGTGGGGAAGGAACGTCGCGGAAGAAACGTCGCGGAAGAAACGTCGCGGAAGGAGGATTGTCGGCGTCGTCGATCTCCGAGGGTTCAGCGCTCTTCGTCGCCCTTCGTCGGAGGCCGACATTCTTCGTCGGCGACGATGCGTTCTTCGCGTTCTTCGTGTTCTTCGCGAAGGAGGATGAAGATCTTCAAGCTTTAGAGCTTTCCCAAAATCCTCTCAACAAGCAACCCCTCAACAAAAACAAGTGTTGGTCTTATTTAATTTCCGATGCCAACAATTATAAATTCAAAGTTAAGAAACAAAAAATTAATTCGATGAATTAATTGTAACGACTTAACTGCCCAATTAATAGGGGTGTTTCTTAACCAGAAAAACCCACGGTTGACTTTCATTAAAGAGGGGGTTGCGGGTGTGTTACTTAGAGGGAAAGAAATAGTGGGGCTCATGCGGGCCCCACCTCACAAATATCCTACCAAGTGGGTAGGATATTTTGGGTTCCACCCTATCTTCTTAACTTGGCTTAAGTGGCTTTAAGTGGCTTTAATTGAAATAAAATAAAGTGTTGCACCACTTTTATTTTATTTCTTAACTTAACCCCAAAAATTAAAAACCACACCCGAGCAAACGTAACTCTGGAAATGGCGTCTCTAAGCAAATACTGGCACTGCGATTCCATCAGTGCCCTCAGAATTCAATTCCGAGCACCGGTTCAAAAGTTAGAAAAACCTGCTCGTTCGTTCACTGAAAGTACCCGAGCCAAACTTCGTAAAATGATTCTGGGCACACCGGGCCTCGGAATCAGGTGCCGTCAGAAACTACATTCTTTTAAAATTCCAAAGAAAATTAAGAAAAAAATTCCTTGAATTTTTACGGGTCTTTACATGGTCCAGGATCCTTCTTTGGATGTGGTTTGGGTGCGCCTTCTAGGTTTACCATTACCTTTTTCAGTCCTATAATCTTGAGACTTGTTGTAAATTTTTGAGGTATATTCTTGTGGTTGGATCCACGTCCATCATAATTGCATAATCCTACCTATACTCGACTGTGTGTGGAAGCTAGTTTAACTAAATCTATCCCGGATTTTATTTGGATCTGTATAACAGGAGAGTATCGTTTCAAGTAGCTAGTGATTTATTAAGCATGACCTCCTTTTTTTTACAAGATATTTTTGGAAAGGTCACACTACTATTGAATCATATAGGGTGTCCTTCAGAAATCACTAGGATGATTCTCATTTAGAAGGAGTGTAGAGGGGTCAGAATGTCTGTGATGTTGGGGATAAGCCTATCTCAGGTTATTCCCAACTGAGTTCCCTACCTCTGGTTGATTTATGGTATGATTTTTAGTTTAGATCATGGGAATGAATCAATGCTCAGTAGGATAATAGTTTCCTAGAGATCGGGACAGTTCTCAATGAGGAATTGGTCCCATATCTTGTGGATGGTGTGGCCCTCCAAGGTGACCCCATCATTTTAGGCAGAAATTACACCTTGTGGGAGCAAGGGGATCCTAACATGGAAGTATTTTTTTTAGTTCTTATATCAGATTTTAATGGAAATAATGATCAACCCAAGAATAATAATTATCAAGGGAAGCATGTTTTTTTGGATAGGGTGAATATAGATAGGGGATTTTTTGAGAAAAGAAACATCCAAAGGGTGGTATCGATTCCCCTTAATAATATGTCTTTTAAATACATAGAAAATTTATGTCCTAATTTTTATACAAGATCTTATGTAATTATAGGGGTCTCATTGGTCAACCAATTTAGTCCCCTCAGAGTGGTTTTCCTAACCCCCAATGAGGATGCAGGTTGGAAATCAGCAAGATCCAGAAAGAAAAATAACCAAACCTAGATTTATTATATGGATCAGGGTATGAATAAGTATTTTTATCAAAAAATTTATCTCACTAATGGTAGATATATGAATCAGGGTTATACCTCTACCTCAGAATGGGAAGAGGATTATCTTGTGAAATGTTTTTTTTTATCAGACAGGAAGAAAGGGAAAAAAGATTTTGGGGATTCTGGGGAATTTTTATTCCCTTCCAAGAAGAAGGTAAAGAATCAGAAAGACTACTCCTACCTTCCCAAACCTATATTGACTAGATCAGTGGGGAATATTATTGTACTCCTGGGAGATATGGAATAAAGTCTTGAGGAATTGTTGAACTCAAAGGTTCCTTTAGTCTCCAACCCCTCGAAGGTGGGTGAACTGTCAAAATGTCAGAAGAGGGGAGACTCTTTGAGAACCCCAGTTCTCAATTCCAAGATAATAGTCGAATTTAATAAATTTGGAAAGGATACAAAATAAGAAATCAATAGGTGAAAACTTGGGAGGATTATTTGAAAGTGGAGGAGTGGAATAGTCTTGAGAAGGGGAGATGTACAGTGAATCTCATCCTAGAACAAATGGTGTGGTAAACATCCCAACTTAATGTCTCGTTCCTATATTTTGTTCCTCTATTTGACATGGAGTCATTTCCAGAGTTGTCTAAATTTATTTCTATCAAGTTAGATAGGTAAGTCAACTATCACCCTAAAAAATATATTAGAGACTTATCTTGTAAGTATTAGGTTAACCCAGCTGGGTGGCCTTGATTTCTTGGCCAGTGTGGCATGCTTCCTCAATGAATCTGGATGTTGGTGGAATGAATCTAATGTTGTAGGTTTTATTTATTGTTGCAGAATTTGTAGCTTTGGAATTTATTTTCATCTTCTTTAAAATTATTTGATGAATGGTGGGTTTCTTCTCCTGGATTTGTGTTTATTGGCACACATTTATTATATTTTGGAGGTTATGGTGTTTATCCAACTTGGGATGATCAAAAAAGAGGCCTACAATGTTCTATAATAGAAATGTTGATATAATAATTGTGTTAGTAGGGTTCATGGTGTCATTTTATAAAATTGAGGCATGAATAACAGGAGTTGAAGTGTTGGAGCAGTTATGTTGATCATGTATAGCTGTATGGTTGTTTTTTGTTTATTACCAAATATTTCTTATGATATGTCCATATTTATCATTGTTTGTTTGGAGTACTTATGGTATCTTATTATCACTATAGAAAAGAAAATATTTTAAAGGTAGTCTAATTCTATATATTTTATTTTTGTGTTAGTTTGGGGACCTTTTGGTTCATTCAACACAAAGTAGTGGTGGTTTGGGGATCATGATAGTTCCCCTCATTCAATTTCATTATTCTCTATAGGATTAATTAGACTATCTTGGATTCTACTCCTCTCATCCATAAGGTAATTCTATTTGTTTCCTTTTGTTTATGCCCAACATTTTTTTCTGGTCTACTTTTGATTTGTTAGGGGATTTTAAATGTTTGTATGTGTCTAGTTGTTTGATCTATGGTCACTGTAATTTGGGTTATGGTTGTGAGGTTCACACTCAACCTAAAATTAGTTTTATTGAAAATAAAAAATAATGATGTTGGGGGATTATATAATTATAAAGTTATAATTTTGGTAAAAAAGATATTTTCATGATTCAACTAAAAATTGATTACTTCAAAAAAATACCACAAAAATATCCTAATATAATATTTTTATTATAAATCCAAAAATGAATTCAATTTTTCCATATTCAATTTCTAAAATTTTATACTTTAAATTTTAAATAAAAATATAAATATACAATGAAAACTATTTTCATAGGAAAATAACCTTTTAAAAATATTTAATATTTATTTTCTTATTTCATATCAATTAACAATCAAATTTGTGTTAATATATTATTAATATCAAAAATATATTATATCCATGATATATTTATTTTATTAAAATAAAACATATAAAAATAAATTTTTTAGAAAGGTTACATTTTAAAGTATTTATTTGTCTTATTATTTATTTAGCTACACTAATTGAATTTTTCATCAATTTCTTAGTATTAATAATGACCTTTATTTTTATTCCTATATATATTTCATAATCTGGTTACCTCTATTTTTACTATCCAATTCTATGACTACATTTTAATGGTTATATATTTTTCCTCAGTTCATTGTGGTTTGGTGTTGTGTGTATCACATACTATTGAACATATTAGGTCTTAAAGGAATATATAATTTAAAATCAGTAGGTGTTACCGTGTATGGAAAAGTATTGTCACCAAAAAACCCAAATAATGATATTAGGGTAAAGGTTGATTTTTTTACCAATTCTTGGAAACTCTCACACATTAACATAAAATAAAGTGTTGATCCTCACTCAAGAGATCCATTATTAATGAAAAGATTTTATAATTTAAGGATTTTGGGGAATGTAATGCTCTGATAGATTATTATGGATGTTACATTATACTTTTTCAAATGAGGGATATGATCCATCCACCCAACAATACTATAAGAGCTTCTTTAATTTCATTTGGATTGATGATTTAAAAGATGAATAATCAAGAGAAAGGAGTTTTTTTATAGCCATGACACAACATAAAGAAAAATGACTATGGTTTATGAAAATTCAACAAACTACACCATGTTTTATCAATAATTTCATGGTTTTTATAAAAATAATAAAATCATATCATGATTTCATAAAAATAGGCTACAAAAACTATTTTTAAAAAGTAGAGAATTGTAAAATTATGAATTTTCACATCATGGTTTTAATAAAAATGGTTATAGTTTGTATATAAATTAGATTTTAATAATTAAAACCATGAAATAACTTACTAATACCATTTAATGTTTTAAAATTATGCCTTTTGAATGATCTATCTAAAATAGATTCTTTAATATAAAAATGGAATGGTTTATTTGGAAATGATTATCATATTAAAAGATTCATATCATGGTTTATAGTAAAACATGATGGGGGGTTTTATGGTTTATTAAAAAAATATTTTTCTTAGATTATAAAAAAAATTGTAGGAATGATCCCATTTTGAATCCAAAGGGGGATTTAGACCATAGAAAATTTATTTTAGTCGATGGATCTATGATTATATTTGGTTGATAAATTTATTGTGTTTATAAATTATAAAATAAGTCTAAATAAAAAAAAGAGTTTATATTTTTTTTAAAATTTCCATAAATTAAAATATGATTTTCTCATATTAAAAGGACTTATTTTAGAAATTTATTTAAACAAAGTCTAAATAATTTTTGTATATTTTGTTCAAAATCAATCATAAATTTTATTAAAATGGATTATAACCCACTAAGATAAGAACCTTGAGGTGGCCTAAAATAATGCAATCCAAGAGCATATTTAAATGATATAGATTTACAGTCTAGGGGAAGTTAACCAAGAGACAAAAAACATGGATAAGAGTAGTCTCATATCCCTTATAATTCAACTAATTTTCACCATGTTACCTTCTCATCAAGTTTTTTAAATAGTAAAGTTAGGATCAAAACTGGCCATTGGGCTCTTGGAGGATTATCCATGAACTAAATCATCATTAAAAAGGAAATTTCAATAATGGAAAGTGGGAGGTTATAGTCTTTACTAAGATATAGTCTGATCAAGAGAGTATGGTCTTATGCTATAAGATAATTATTGATACTGTATAAAGAATTTAGGTCTAGAAACATCATGAACTGACAATCTATAATTATTACCTTTCCACATGTGATCTCCTTGATGCAGGCTATGTATGTGTGAAGTTTGAGGCTATTAGAGGGAGGGATCCAATGGATCCAGTTTCCCTATAATATGTTACTTGTATTTTTCATGGGATTCTAGTAGTAAACATATAGTTTATAGAGGGGAAGATATTATTACAATCCTTGGATCCCCATATCCAAAATAGAGATCAAAATTAGTGTCCTCCAATGCAATTAGTTATTTGAAATGATTGTAAGATGATGCATGAAATTTTTGTATACTTCTCACAAGACTTTGAATTCGACCACAAAAAAACACACTGTGAAGCCTATATTCTATAGGAGAGCATCTGAATTGTGAAACCAAGTACTCAAAAAGAGATTAAATGACCCACCATCAAGGGGAGAGATCAGGTACCAAATTAATCATGCCCACTTACCATCTATGAACATATATTTCTTGTTATCCCTCTTTGGATTGGTGCAATAAACAAACTTAGAGGAGATACAAATCCCCTCTATTGAATCACATTATCAATGGGTAATTATCTAAAGTTCTCACATATAATATGAAATCTAATATTTTTGAGAAATTGTATTTTCCAAAAATAATTTCTCCCATCTATCATATTCATGTTAGACATGTAAGATATTATAGTAAACTTTAGAGTTAAATTTACTATACTTCATGGGAGTAAAGGTAAAATGATCAAATCCATCCACTAATTTAATGTTGTTAAATGTTTCCTTATAATATTCATCCAACATTGAGTCAGTGAAGGTTGAAAATAAACTATAAATTTTTAAATTAACTTCTAAAATTGTAAATCATAGGAAGAATAGTGAAGTACCTACTCAATTATCCTTCCAGGATTATATGGTTCCTTTTCCAATAATCAAATAGATTTTCCTATTAATATAGTCATAGTTTCTTGGATATTTTGCCAGATCTATGGCACTGATGTTTTCTAGTTGAGAAAAGTCTCCAAATTTATTCCATATATTCCCTTAAAAAATTATCCCACAAGGATTTTCTTTCAAAAACCTCCTAGGTCATGTTTTTTTCATGGAATATATAGTGGAATCTAAACCCCTCAAGTTTATGTTGTCTTCATCAATTGGTTTATAAGTTTTATTCTAACTGGCCTAGTATAATCAACCCTCCCCATTTACATATCATAAGAAGTTAGAGAGTAGATTTTTTATAATTATCAAAATTATTTTAGAGACTTTGATGATCGAGAGTATATGCATGGTAATGGATGTAAGTATATTGTTTATCAATGTAAGTCTACCACTAAATAAATGGAAATTACTTTTCTAATTCGGGACACGTACCCTAATTTTTTTCAAAATACCATAAAATGACTCTTAATCCTCCCATTAGATAATGTAAAAACATGATATTCTAAAATAATATCTCTCTTATTTAAGTCAAACCATCCTTCTATCTGATTCACTCTCCTATTTGAGTACCATCTAGAGATATAATCACTACTCTTGGGAAAATTAATTATTTACTCAATTAAATTTTCATATTTATTTATTATTTCCTTAAAATATTTGATAAATTTCCATTTTCCATTTAGAGAATATAGCATGGAATCCCTAAAAAATAAATTATTGATGCCTGGAAGGCATGATTTATCCTTGAAAAGAAACACTACAGCAACCTGAATAACTTTTATAATAATCATATAGAGATAATATTGTGTCATAATAAAGAGACTAAGAGAAAGGGGTTCATATCTCCTTAGACCATGAGTAGATTTAAATAAAATGAACTTTTAACCCATGAGGGTAACTGAAAACTAGGATGATGTATAACAATTAAAAAAAATAAGTTCTAGAGTAACTTTTAAAATCCATGATTTTTCATTCCCTTTAAAATGAAATTCCATTCCAACTTATCATAATCTTTTTCTATGAACATCATCAATGGGATGTTAGATCCATGGAACTTTCTATGTAAATCTTACACCATATCCTAAGTTAGTGAAAAATCCCCTTAGATACTTCTACCTTTAATGAATATATGTTTCTCCTCTGATATAAAAATGGGTATCAAACTAGAAATCATGTCATTTAAAATCTTGTTTAGGAGTAGAACTCCTAAAAATACTGGGGTTTTTAACCTTGGGGATAAGGAAAAGATAGGTGTCATAGGATACCCTGGGTAAAACACCCCCTCTGAAGAAATCCTTGATAGTTGTGGTGATATCTATCTTAACGACTTCCCAATATGCTAAGTTAAAGGATCTAGGGATTCTATTAGGTCCAGGAACACTTTTTAGATCAAGAATCTTAATTTTTGTTAATATTTTCCCTAATCCATGATGGTGAGGGCTTCGGCCTCCCCCCGTCCCGATGTAGGAAGGGGGAGAAGGTACATCTGGCTTTGTTCACTCCTTTCTCCAACTCAGAGGATCGACCAAAATTTCTCCTATCACGCTCATCCCAAATTTTCTCGATTTTCTCGATGGCGTGCCTCATCTGGATTTATCATAATTGGAATTTACAGAAGCTTCATAACTCTTGAAGCTCACTGTGGTGGCTTTTTTCAGCCAACGAAGACCTTCAGTGGATGATTTCGACTGGTTCGTTTTTGAATCCTGGGGGTTACAAGACCGTGCGATTGTTGGACTTCTTGAAAAGCGTCATCTGATGATTTGCTTCGCCTCGGAGCATAACCTGATTCACGTGTTGTCCTTTGATCCGCGCAAATGCCTTAGTTATAGGTTATTTCTCTTATATTGGACTTAAGATTTTCACTTGAAAAAGGATTCACCTTCTATTACTTTATGGGTTTGCTTCCCCAAATTAACGTTTCCATTTCAAAACCCTACCTTCCTTTAAATTCTAGCGAACATGGTAGGGAATTATCTTTATGATGATAGTATAACTTGTTCAGTTAGCCACCCTATTAACCCTCATATTTTTGTGTAGGTGGATGTATCCAAACCACCAGTGGAGTGGGTTTGGGTTAATGCTGGTGAAGAATTCAGGTGCAAATAGGCAGTGGTATTCAAAACATGGGTGGACTTTTGCTCAGTTTGTAGGCATCTCAGGCATCCAGTTTCTGGGTGCAGACGTGTCGCAAGGCAAGGGCCTTTGAGGCAGAAGAAGGATACAAAGTTTTCATCCATCCAGGGTGATGGAAACATGGGGGGTGATGCACGCCTGTTGTGGGGCATGGAAAAACAATATTTTATTTACCTAAGTATAGTAAAGCAGTTGATCCTAGGTAGTATCTCGAAGAGGAGTGCACACAAAACAAGGTTGTCACTTTTTGTTGGTTTTCATAAAAAGATTGGTTTTAATTAATTTGAATGACTATGAGAGAAACAAACAACAAAAATTGATTGATTTTAACAAATGATAAAGATGGTGATTGGATTGGGTTTGGCTAGACTTAGTGTTGTGCCATCATGGTTTCCAAATTTTATCTCTTATTCTTCCTTAAACTGGTTAGAGAGATGTGATGAGAATTTTCCTTTCTAAAACCTTAGATTGGTCTATCCTCCTTCCAATGTGTTTAGGGTTGTAGAAGGTCTCTTGATTAATTAGAGAAATCCCAGACCTGTAATTGTTGTTCCCTAATAAACTAAGATTTCGACATACAATCCTACACACTTGCTTGACAACCGTCGAGCAATCACCACCCAACCCTAATCATGTTCCACCGTATACAGATTAGAATTGGGTGGAGGGAGATGTGATCATCGACCAAAGAAATTTATAATTTCAGAATAAAAACCTTAACACAACCGCATTCGGATTTTAATACTGAATTAATAATTGGAACCATAAGAAGAAAGAAGAACAAATGTTATTCATTTCAAGCACAAAAACTCAAGCACAACACATAGGTCCAGCCTCCCCTCTTTCCGATCACTCAAATGAAGCTACCCCTCCATGGATGGGGTAAGCGAGATAATGCGGGAGAGGAGATAAATTTTAAAATAAAATAAATAAAAGAAAAATCTGAGAAGTTCTTCTCATTGGTGCCCCAGAAGGAATGGGGTGGAGAATGAGATGTGTTGAGGAGGAGGAGCTCTCCTCCTTTTATAGCCAGATTTATGTCCTCCGAATGTTGTCGCGTTTTGGATCCAATAAATGACCTCTTCATGCATTTATCCCTTCTTCAATGTTGTTCATAATTGGCTTGGTCGTTTCCCCTCAAAATATCAGCGTATTTGGACAGGTATGCCGAGAGTTATGGCCCTTTTACTCTGATCATTTATTCTGTCCAGTCAGAATCTCCAAAACGCCAAACCCCGGATTAGGAAGATTTAATGGACCCTCAAACGGCCGAATCCCGCGATGATTCCTTAATAAAAGATTCTCCAAAACTCCTTTCGCGTCCACCCACCGAATTTGACAAGCTTTGGGCCCACAATGAATGAGTTATGGATCCCACACCAAAACTAGGAAGAACTGGAAACAGTTTTCTTGAGACAAAGTTTGAGCTTCTTTTGAGCTTCCATATGACCGATTCAGCTTTTAGTCCAAAAATAGTAAATGAAGACCTGGATGTGTAGAATCTGGAAAATAAAGAAGTTTGCAATTTGGATCAATTTAGATAATGTTATGGCCAAAATACAGAAATAAGTTAAAACTGTTAAAAATCCAAAATGGCCAATTTTTACTATTCCGCTCAAAATAACACCAAAATCATAAAAATGAAACAATTCAACTTAGAGGAACACTTTTGTGAGTTTAAAACAGCGATATTCAATATAAATTAATTGAAAATATTTGTTCTATCAATTCCCCCATACTTAAACTATGCTTGTCCTCAAGCATAAAATCTCAACATGGAATTCAAAGGGCACCAATATCACCAATATTTAAACTTCAAATAAAATCAAATGATTATCAATGTCTAATCAAATTTTCCAGTTCCACAAAAATATAAATTTAATTTCCCATTTTTCAAAGAAACAATTAATTCATGCATTTTACTTTTCCCCTTTGAAAAATAACGAAGCTTCTCCTTTCATTCATTCAAGCTTCTCAATTTATTATTATTAAACATGCCAAATCATGACCTACCTCACTTTTGAATCTTTTCTCTCATCACTCATGATACAATTAATAGTTGAGTTATGCTCATATCATGAGAACATGCTCCTTACCCATAGGCTTGTAAAGTAACTACTTTCTCCACTTTGTAAAGACAAAACACACATAAAATCATGAGGACTTGCAATAAAGGTTCAAATGACTCTGTGGCTTAGGGTTGGTGGGTAAATGATTGAAATAATTTAAGGCCAGAAGTAGGAGGTTTGACTCTTAAGTACAATTCATGATTAATCAAGTGAAAACACAAGATGAACCTCACTCAAATCCCCTTGAAATGTGAATCACAACACCACTCCCCTTTCAATGACATGGGTCATGAGTCAATAATTGATTACAAAGAATGATATCATCCATGTTCTCCCTGTTTTTTTTGTAAAGCTCCATAAAGACACAACTTTATTTTCTTTTTTTTGTAAAGCTCCAGAAAGTCACATCTTTATTTTGATTTTTTTTTCTTTTTTTTTCTTTTTTTATGGAGAACCAGATGAAATGAAAGAAGCATAATGAAATGATGACTCATGCCCAATTTTCTAATAATACATTGCCCAAAATGATGACGCACACATTACACCACCCAAAAATGATACATATCCCAAGGAATGCACACGAAAGGCCCTTCCCCCACACTCAAACTTGAAATAACCATGCAAAAATACTAAAAGTGCGGGTAGGTAAGGAAAAATTGGATTGTAATGTGGCTTAAACCTATAAGGAAATTCATGGAATCTAAGGGCTTACAAAGGATAAATGTAAAGGTGGTTCTTAGGATAAAATGTGTCTAGCCAAATAGATGCCTCAATCATTTTAAATGTGGTTTTGTACATTCATATCTTTGACAAGTTTCAATACAAGTTCTAGCAGGTGTCACATCCAAAGATCACTCAAGAAATATGCTCAAGATAAAATAGGAAACATTTGGTCTAGAAATCCTCTCAGGAATGAGAATATGATATTGGACAATCACTCATGGCATGATTAATAATAACAAATTAATTCACATGAATTTCAGAAATTCAAATAATGAAAAATGGAAGGGAAATTTCATTTACATGAATCAATTAATTCCCTTAAATCATGAGTCCTTATTTCAATATCCTTGCTTCACTTTAATCATCCAATTATCCATTTTAATCATTAAATCTCATTAACATTGAAATCTAAAACATAGAATCACTGGATTTCTATGAAACTCATGTCTCCTAGAGATGTCAAGTAAAACACGAATTCAAGCGTGGGCATGCATTTTTTTTTGATTAATTCTTTAAAAGACTAAAAATGTAGGGAATAAAGTTGGATAATATAGAATTGAAACTCATACTCCCCTATCAAATGGATCCTTTTCTTCACGACGTATAATCCCACGACACCCTCTTCATTAATGGACCTGAAAAAAATGAAAACAATTGATAGTGCAGGCCCGTTCAATCATGCTGGTAAATGACTAAGAAGACAAGTGGAAAATGGGGGGAAATGCGGGTTGCCTCCTGGTAGCGCCTTTGTTTAATGTCATTGGCTCGACAAAACAAAACAAAACAAAAATTAATTTTTTTTTTGAAACATCTCCTGGACTACAAGATTCCCTCCCCCACACTTAATTGATGCAGTGTCCTCAATGCATGTAAATGGAATTTTTTATGTATGTTTCAAAAAGATGGAGTTACTGCATTTAATCAAGTGTAAAGGAATTATGCAACCTGGTAGGTGTTCATTTGTATTCAGGGTGAAAGAGTGTGATCTCCTCCATTGGTTCTTAAGGTACGATCTCATGGAACTTCTTCAACCTCTGCCCATTTATAGTGAATGGGTTTCCTCCTCCTTCCTTTTGAATCTACACAGCACCAAAGGGATATACATGAATAACAGTAAAGGGGCCTTCCCATCTAGAATGAAGTTTACCTGGCATAAGCTTAAGTCTGGATTTGAAGAGTAACATGTGATCTCCAAGGTTGAAGGTTCTTGGTTGAATTATCTTGTCATGGGCCATCCTTGTTCTCTCTTTACAGATCATTGAGTTTTCAAAATATTCCCTTCTAATTTCCTCTAACTCTTGCAACTACAATCTTCTTTCTTTCCCAGCTTTCTCAAGGTCCAGATTCATCTCTCTGACTGCCCAGTAGGCTCTATGCTCCAACTCCACAGGAAGGTGACAACTATTTCCATAGATCAATCTATAGGGACTCATCCCTATCGGTGTTTTGTAGGCCGTTCTATATTCCCATAATGTATCATCTAACATTTGTCTCCAGTCCTTCCTGTTGGCTTTAACAGTCTTCTCCAGAATGGCTTTGATTTCTCTATTAGAGACTTCTGCTTGGCCATTTGTTTGGGGATGATATGGGGTAGATGTTCTATGATGCACCCCATACTTCTTCAGCAATGCATCCATTTTCCTATTGCAGAAATGAGTTCCCTGATCACTGATGATTGCTCATGGCACGCCAAACCTACAGAAAATGTTGGCCCTAACAAAATCACAAACAACTTTTGCATCATCAGTTCTGGTTTCTTTTGCTTCCACCCATTTTGAAACATAGTCTACAGCCAAAAGAATATATGAATTTCCAAATGACATTGGGAATGGTCCCATGAAATCTATGCCCCAAACTTCAAAAATTTCACAAAAGGTTATTGGTTTTTGTGGCATTTCATGTCATTTGGATATGTTACCGGAAAATTGGCATTTTTCACATCTTTTACAAAATTCATATGCATCCTTAAATAAGGTGGACCAGTAGAGTCCAGATTCTAAAACTTTTCGGGTAGTCCTCTGAGGTCCAAAGTGGCCTCCACAAGATAATTTATGACAAAATTCAAACACTGATTCAATTTCACTTCTTGGCAAGCATCTTCTTATGATTTGATCATTACAAATTTTCCACAGAAACAGATCTTCCCAAATGTAAAATCTTGATTCAGATTTAAGCTTATGTTGTTGATGAGAGCTTAGATGAGAGGGTACCTGAGATGTTACCAAATAGTTGACAATGTTGGAATACCATGGTACTTCACTGTTGATGATGTAGAGTTGTTCTCCAGGAATCTCATCATTAAGTGGGTTCTGCTTTGGTATTTCTGTTTCAGTGGTGTGGGGAAGTCGACTCAGATGATCAGCCACTTGATTTTCAGTCCCCTTCTTATCTTTGATTTCCAAATTGAACTCTTGTAAGAGTAGAATCCATCTCACCAACTGTGGTTTAGCATCCGCCTTTTTCATTAAGTACCTAAGAGCTGCATGATCTGAAAAAACAACAACTTTAGTGCCCAGAAGATATGATCGGAATTTATCTAGTGCAAAAACGACTGCAAGGAACTCCTTATCTGTGGTTGTGTAATTTATTTGTGTTTCATCCAAGGTCCTTGATGTGTAGAAGATGACTTGAGGCTTGCTGTCAATTCTCTGTGATAGAGCGGCTCCCACTGCTTGGTTAGATGCATCACAAAGTATCTCGAAAGGGTAATCCCAATTGGGTGGCTGCATTATTGGTGGTGTTATCAGCCTTTCCTTTAATTCATCAAATGATTCCCTACATGCACAATCAAAATTAAAGTTAGTATCCTTTAAAAGTAATCTTGAGAGAGGGAGAGAAATCTTACTGAAATCCTTGATGAATCTTCTATAAAATCCTGCATGCCCTAAAAAGGATCTAACATGTTTGAAACAAGTTGGATATGGAAAGGAATTTATTACATCAACCTTTGATTTATCAACCTCAATCCCATTTTTTGAAATTATGTGCCCCAACACTATCCCTTTTTCAACCATGAAATGACATTTTTCGAAATTTAAGACAAGGTTCTTTTCAATGCATGTTTTCAAAACTTTTTCCAAATTTCCCAAGCAATGATCAAATGAATTTCCAAAAACTGTGAAATCATCAAGAAACACCTCAAATCAATCCTCAATGTGGTCCGAGAAAATACTCACCATACACCGTTGAAATGTACCTAGGGAATTGCATAGCCCGAAAGGCATCCTTTTGTAGGCGAATGTTCCAAAAGTAAAGGTGAAGGTTGTCTTCTCCTGGTCCTCTGGTTCAATTGGTACCTGAAAATATCCTGAGAATCCATCTAAAAAACAGTAATGAGTATTTCCAGCTAACCTTTCAAGCATCTGATCAATGAATGGAATAGGAAAGTGATCTTTTCTCGTAACTTGATTTAGCTTCCTGTAATCTATACACACTCTCCAGCTATTTTGTATTCTCATGGGGATCAGTTCATTTCTTTCATTTGTAACAGTGGTCAGGCCAGTTTTCTTGGGGACTACATGAATTGGGCTGACCCATTGAGAATCAGAGATTGGGTAAATGATATCAGCTGCTAAAAATTTCTCAATCTCTTTCTTAACGACCTCCATGATTGTGGGATTGAGTCTTCTTTGAGGTTGTCTAACTGGCCAAGATTCACTTTCTAAAAATATCCTATGAGAGCATACCTTAGGGTTGATTCCAAGAATATCACCTAAACTCCATCCCACAGCTTTTACATTCCTTTTGAGAAGGTCAATCAATGTTTGTTCTTATGAATGTGATAGTTTATTGGCAATGATTACTGGAGATTTCTCTCCTTCCATTAGGTAAGCATACTTCAAGTCACATGGCAAAGGCTTCAGCTCTAATGTAACGCCCCGACCCCAGCTACCCAGAGTCGGTGCATTACTTCGTAACATTGGCATGATCACAAAAGATCAAGTCTCGAAAGACCGATTAGTTTAGTAGCCTTGGAAATACTAGATACATTCATAAGTTTTACATTACATCATAAAATGAAAAACTACTACAACAACATAATGTCTCCACAGTCCACACTATTATCCCCTCATAATATCCCTGCAGGTCATTCATAATTTACTTCTTCACTTCCTGGGAAAAAATAAAACATAGAAAAGGGGTGAGCTCAAATGCCCAGTAAGGATAACAATATAGCGGAAACTTTCATAAATAAGAATAAACATTTAAGGCAATGTATAACTAAAACAAAAGCCTTTTAAACTTGAATATCAACATAATATGGCAAAAGTAAAATGAAATAACGCCATTTACTCATTCACATGGATATTATACTAATCGAATAATCACATGCAAAATCACTAACCACTTTCATAATGTTGGAATGCATAATGCCAGACTATCATAACCACATAGCCAAGGCCTCGTGCCAAGACTACAAATAAGATTTTGTCAAGGCCTTGTGCCAAGACACTAGTTTGTATCATGAGACCTACCGATGCATCGAGGAGCTATAGAGGGCTCCACCCGTCACATATTAAGTCCAATGCATTCCCATATGAAAAGGTTTAAACATAACATAAACATTCGTATTAAAATTAGCATACGAAATGTCAATAATTTCACCATAAACTATGAATGGTATAAAATAGCACATCCACAGTCAAACATATCACAAAAACCTTCAATACAATATAGAAGTTTTGTATTATAATAAATCAACTTCAAATAAGCGTAAAATCCATCAAAGGATGTTGACATAGATGAAATCAAAACACTTTTTAGAGAAATATCTCTTTCTATTTTTGAAATCATTTAAGAGCCATATAAAACAAAACATTTTCTGGAAAATATTCTTATAAGCTTGTAAGGAAAGCTTTGAAGATTTTATAACAGCGGAAAATAACCGCACCCGCCGTATAAACATTCTTACCTCAATTCTGTCGAAAAGGACCTTGTTTTGAAAACGACGGAAAGATTCCTCTTATAAAAAGTCAAAAAGGGTATAAATGACTTTAACCCATATTATTGTAAATAATAAAAATGTTTTGAAATACATTTTTAAGAAACATGGATGTGGATGATAACGAGGTCCTAGTAGATAATTATGTATAAACAACCTTGGATAATGAAGAGGTTGTGAAGTAAACCCTTACCTTGTACTTTTCCTTGGTTGGGGTAGGTTAACCTCCTGTATAATGGTGAAATAATTGTTATTAAATTATACGAGAATCATATACATTCATATGATATCATATATGATCTTTTAACATTGCTTTGTTAACAATATCTTAGATTTATCGTTGTTTCGGGTGTTAACTTACTCGTTTTCTTATATGTTTTGTTACGTAAGTCATGTTTTTCATGGATAGGTTGTATCTTATTCATATCCAGAATGATATAATGTCCTTAAACATTATTTTTAAATTATCAAATGATAATTATACTTGAATGGATACGACGGAGAATGAATCTCATCGCGTTCGTGGAGACGGTAGTCCGTACGTACGCACGAGCGACAATATCATTATTTTGATATTAAAATAATATATAATTGGATAGTATATCATATATACAGAATCATTATCATGTTATATTTATTATTTACATGAATTACATATCATTATTATACCCATCGAAATAATAATATATTGAATAACAATTATACCACGACGTGGAGACGGTAAGCCGTACGTACGCACGTATGGTGACATGTCATTCAAATGATGGGTAGAATACTGAATATGGTTGTTCCATATTTATAATAACATCACATTATATAGAATATACTGGAGTTATAATTTTATAATTGAAATAATAGACAAAGAGGGAGTGGAAGAAGAAAGAAACATGAAAGAGGGTGATGAAAATGTTACCTCTTCTTCGGGTTCTTCCTTTTGATTTGATCAAAAGGACTCCTTAGGATGGCTTTCTGACTAAATTAAAGCTTCTAGGATGAAGGGAGAAATGTTGGGAGAGTATTTGGGCAGAGGTTGGCCGAACCAAAAGGCTTGAAAGTGTGAATAAGGTGATAGAGGTGGGGGCCTTTTATAAGAGGAGAGGAGGGGCTCTTTTGGAAAGATTGAAATGTTATATTATTATACCATGATTTTCGGATTATAAACGTCCCACACTTATATAATTCGTGGCTAAGGTGATAAGGGTTCGAAATATCTTCATCCAATAGGCTTTGGACAAGTGTAAGCCTTGGATTTTGCATTATCTTCTCATTTTATTTAAATCGTTAAATAATGAGGTCATCGCTGCATCATCATGATGTCATAAATAATTTAATTTATTTAATGTCTAAAAATTCTAAAAAAAATACTATTATGTAGGAAATCCTTTTATCTTTCTAATGAATATTTATAATCAAAATTTGGACTTTTGTAACCCCACTTAAAAACTGTTTTAGTAAAACAACTCATGTTTGTGTCAATTTAATTTTAACATTAAATAAATATATATTAATGTCATTTTCCAACTAAAGTGGCTCCATGGGGTCCCCAAGTTGACCCATGGGTTGTCTTGGTCGGCCATGACTCATCCAATAGGAGTAGGACAAGTGTCATGCTCATCTCATATTATTAAAACATTATTTGTACCTTAAACTACACTAATTACCTCTAATCGCGATTAAGAACTTAAAAGTTACTATTCACCAAAAATTTATTTTAATCTCATTGAACCACATTTTACTTCTTAATGACAACCATGTATGTCGGATTTTTGAAAATCAAATCACAGAAGTGGTAATATTTCATTTAAATGAAAAATCAGTTATTTAACTACCACTTAGTTGTTTCACTATTCATCAAAAATTGAAGTTTTTCAGAACAAAACCAAAATTTCACCCTAAGCTATAATTGATATTCCGAATTCAAAAATGATGTCTATTTTACAAAATTAAAAACATATAAGTTGCATTAATTAATTTTATAATTAATTCCCGCTGTTACAAAAAATGGCGTGTTTCTAAGAAACAATTTATATCAAAAGATTGGCAATTGTTTATGTCTGATTTCAATGTTAAATTAATTCTAATGACCACCATTGGATAAAATGGTAAAAATATATTCTAATTATAATTTAAAACCACTAAATAATATAATTTTTCACTATAAATTATTTTGATTTAAAAAGTTGTTTTTAAGTATTTTTCACTATTCATTAAAAATTCGAAGTTCTCAGAAAAATACCAAAAATTCAACATAGGCTAATTTAGATATTCCGAATCCAAAGATGAAGTCTATTATGATAAATAAAATTTGTAAAATTTCAAAAAGTAGGTATTACTATTCACAACGGCTAGTTTAATTAGTTGTGGTGTGTGTTAGAGCTCGAGGTTGCGTACAACACACGCTATTGCATTATTCAAAGGGAAACGTACCGTGGAAGCTTGGGGTGTTACATTCTCCCCTCCTTCAAATAATTGCGTCCTCATAATTTCTAGGGTATAAAAAGACTCGGGTGGTTCTTCATCATAAGTTCCTCAGGTTCCCACGTTGCCTCTTCCATTTTATGATTTCTCCACAAAACCTTTACCAGACGAGTCGTCCGGTTTCTCAGCACCTGCTCCCTCACATCAAGAATCCTGACGGGCTCTTCACAATAGGAAAGATCGGGTTCCAGTTCTAATTCCTCATAGGTGAGTACATGCGTTGGGTCAGGCATGTATTTCCTCAACAGAGATACGTGGAAAACATCGTGAACTTTGGAGAGATTTGGCGGCATCGCCAAACGATAAGCTACAGCCCCAATACGATCTAGAATTTCGAAAGGTCCGATGTACCTGGGACTCAACTTACCCTTCTTACCAAAACGTATAACTCCCTTCCATGGAGATACCTTTAGGAAAACATGATCTCCCACCTGAAATTCCAAAACCTTTCTTCTGTTATCGGCATAGCTCTTCTGCCTACTTTGAGCTGATTTGATGTGATTTTGGATTACCTTCACCTTTTCCATTGTTTCTTCCACCAGTTCTGGTCCCACAAGTTTTCTTTCACCAACGTCATCCCAACAGGTTGGTGTACGACATCTCTTTCCGTATAACGCTTCATAAGGTGCCATCTGAATGCTTGAATGGAAGCTATTGTTATAGGAAAATTCTACCAGTGGTAAGTATTGATCCCACATACCCTGAAAGTCAAGAGATCATGATCTCAACATGTCTTCTAAGGTTTGAATAGTCCGTTCTGATTGTCCATCTGTTTGAGGGTGATAGGCAGTGCTCAAACAAAGTTCAGTATCCAAGGCCTTTTGAAGACTTTTCCAGAATCTTGAAGTAAAACGAGGATCACGATCAGAAACAATCGATAGGGGTACTCCATGAAGTCTTACAACTTCATTAATGTATAATCTTGCTAGACGTTCAAGTGTTAGATCCTCCCGTATAGCCAGAAAATGTGCTGACTTAGTAAGACGATCAACAATGACCCATATTGCATCATTACTTCTAGGAGTCTTTGGTAGTCCCATGACAAAGTCCATCGTAATATTATCCCATTTCCACTCAGGTATGGGAAGAGGTTGCAATACTCCACCAGGATGTTGCCTTCCAGCTTTCACTTGTTGACAAACCATACACCTCGACACAAAATCCGCAATCTCCCTCTTCATATTGTCCCACCAAAAATTTTCCTTCAAATCTCTATACATTTTGGTGCTCCCAGGGTGTATAGAGAAGTTGAAACTATGAGCATCATCCAGCAATTCCCTTTTTAGATCAGGTATATCGGGAACACAAAGTCTCTTCCCGAATTTCAAAATTCCATCCTTATACACAAAGTCCCTCAATCTTCCATCATTCACACCTTTAATCTTCTTCTGAAATTCTTCATCATTGGTCTGAGAACTCTTAATCCTTTCTAGTAATGATGGTTTGGAAACCATTTGAAAAAGCATTGATGTTTCACCTTCCCTAGTTATTCCCATGTCCATCTTCACTAGATCCAAGAAAATTGGATCCCTTTCAATTCTCATCACATTCAAAACTCCATGGTCTTTTCTACTCAAAGCATCTGCCACCTTGTTTTCCTTCCCCGGGTGGTAATGTATCGTGCAATCATAATCCTTGAGTAGTTCAAGCCATCGCCTTTGCCTCATGTTGAGTTCTTTTTGTGTGAAAATATACTTCAAACTCTTGTGATCAGTATAAATCTCACATTTTTCACCATAGAGGTAATGTCTCCATATCTTTAAAGCAAAGATCACAGCTGCTAACTCAAGATCATGAGTAGGATAGTTTTGCTCATGAATGTTTAGCTGTCGTGATGCATAGGCAATGACCTTATCATTCTGCATAAGGACACAACCGAGTCCTTTCTTCGATGCATCACTATAAATAACAAACCCATCATTCCCCGATGGTAGAGTCAATACAGGGGCATTGACTAATCTTCTCTTTAGTTCTTCAAAACATTCTTCACACTCTTTTGTCCAGACAAATTTAATCCCTTTACATGTGAGCTTTGTCAATGGGTTAGCCAATCTGGCAAAATTCTGGACGAAACGTCGATAATAACCTGCTAAACCAATAAAATTGTGTACCTCAGTTATACTTGTCGGTGCTGGCCATTCTTGGATTGCCTTGGTTTTAGAAGGATCAACGGAAATTCCATCCTTAGAGACAATATGGCCAAGAAAAGAAATCTCATGAATCCAGAATTCACACTTGCTAAATTTCCCATATAATTCATGTCTTCTAAGAGTCTTCAGGATAATGCATAAGTGATTTTCATGATCTTCGTGGCTTTTGGAGTATACCAATATATCATCAATAAATACCACTACAAAGTCATCAAGATATTCCTTGAAAACTCTATTCATTAGATCCATGAAAACAGAGGGTGCATTAGTCAATCCAAAAGGCATTACTGTAAACTCGTAATGCCCGTACCTTGTTCGAAATGCTGTCTTTGGAACGTCTTCCTTCTTCACACACAACTGATGGTATCCAGACCGAAGGTCAATCTTTGAAAAGTATTGAGCTCCATGCAGTTGGTCAAACAAATCATCAATGCGAGGTAGGGGATACTTATTCTTTATTGTTATAGCATTGATCTCCCTATAATCAATGCACAACCTCATAGATCCATCTTTCTTCTTAACAAAAAGAACAGGGGCTCCCCAAGGAGAAACACTAGGGCGAATAAATCCCTTATTACTCAATTCCTCTAGTTGTTTCTTTAGTTCAACTAATTCCACAGTGGCCATTCTATAAGGGGTCTTTGATATGGGCCTTGATCTAGGAATTAAATCAATGGAAAACTCAACTTCTCATTCTGGAGGATGTCCAGGTAAATCTTCCGGAAACACATCAACATATTCTCTCACAATAGGTACATCCTCTATTTGAATCTTCCTTTCCTCACCCTCAGTAATTTCCTTCTCTTCCTCCCCAATAATTGAATTTAGTTGAGCTACTGGGGGTGGATCTAGATAAGAATTATGTGGCGACGATTCGGCTCTAAAGATAAGGTGTTCCTTATCATCATTATCAAGAATCGTAACCTCTTTCCTCTTACAATAAATTTTTGCATCATGGTCCGAAAGCCAATCCATACCGAGGATTATATCAAATTCAATCATGGGTATGACGATGAGATCAGCAGGTAAAGAACATTTAGGTGCTCTAATGGGAACTAATCGACAAAACTTTGTTGCAATAATACTTCCCTTAGGGGTTTTGACCGACAACTCCCTTGTTAAATCAAATTGGAAATATCTAATTTTCTTAGCAAACTGGGAAGATATGAAACAATGCGATGATCCAGAATCAAATAATGCATTTGTTAATCTTGAGGAAACCATTAAATTACCTGCCACCACATCTTTCGGAGCTTCTACCTCAACAGTAGTGATAGCATAAGCCTGGCCTTGATCCCTTGGCCTTTTCTGAGGTAAGTTCTCATGACGCTTAGGACATTCATTTGCATAATGCCCCATCTCCCTGCAATTGTAGCACCGAACGTTGGTAGCTTCCTTCTTCCCCTTGCAATCATGAGCTTGGTGGCCTTTTTCACCACACTTGTAACAGACTCCCATTCCCTTCAAGCAAGTACCAGGATGTTTCTTCCCGCATTTACCACAAGATGGATATTCAACCTTTCCCTTCTTCCCTTTATTTCCATTCCCAGATTGATCAGCAGGTCTCTTCTTCTCTTGCTTCGCTTTAAAGTCATAAGACTTAGATAATTCCTTTTCCGTCTTGATAGCGCACGAGACAATACCTTCATATGAAGAGAAGGTTTGTGATACTAATGCTCGACGGAGAAATGGTCTCAACCCATCAAATAAACGATCAGTCTTACTTCTTGGGTTATGTATGTAATCTGCAGCATACCTTGCTAACCTTGTAAAGTTAGCCTCATACTTTGCGACATTCTCATCCTCCTTCTCCCTCAGACTCAGAAATTGCCTTTCCGTATCCGCTCGATGGTCTCGAGGAAAGTATTTTTCTAAGAACAGCTCTTTGAACTCCTTCCATTCCATGTTTGTTAATTCATCATCTTCCTTTGTGTTTTGAATTAGTGACCACCATTGATCGGCATCTCCAGTGAGGCGGTAAACTGCCATGACAACCTTCTCCCTTTCACTACTCCCCAAGGCATGGAATATTTTCTCTAAGGAATTTATCCATTGCTCAGCTACCATAGGATTTGTACTCCCATTGAAGGTTGGTGGTTGTTGCCTCATGAAACGTTCTAGCATTGATCCTCCACGTTGCGGATCAGGGTGCTCCATACGAGTAAGGTTATTATTCATAACCTGAGTGAGTTGTCCCAGTATGGTAATAAGTTGATCGGCACCAGTTGAATCACCATCCCCACTATAATTATCTTGATCAGGAGGGAAATCCCTACAAGGAGTGTGTGCATTGATACGGTTTCCATTTCTTCCACTAGGCACCATTTCTAAACAATGGCATAAACTAGATCAGTTTATGAACCAAAATACATAATCTCATACTTATAAAACACTTAACATAAATTGAACTATTTATGGATATAATCCATAATCATAAAAATGTTTTCTTTGAGGAAGTATGTACTCATAAACCCTTCATAATGATTTGTAGAGAAAATGAGAGTTATCCTAAGCATATCCCCCGGGAGTGTCGTAACCAAGAGTGCAGCAAGGCCCATTGTCGTGCACCAGTTCCCGTTCGAGTCTAGCTCAAAGCGGTGTTTTCGGGTTTTACCCCTAGGAACATTTGTGCCAGAGCCGCCTCTACCTGCTCGTATCCAGACAGGGATGTATTGCTCGGAAAACTCACAAAATCTCTATAATACCAAAATTCTAGGAAGTTCTTCTATACTAATCCTCAAAGTTCATCCTAAGTCTATGTGCTCTAATCAGAGTTTATCTAAATCTAGCTTCCAAGGTTTGTACTAAACTTCCTCTGATACCAACTATAACGCCCCGACCCCAGCTACCCAGAGCCGGTGCATTACTTCGTAACATTGGCATGATCACAAAAGATCAAGTCTCGAAAGACCGATTAGTTTAGTAGCCTTGGAAATACTAGATACATTCATAAGTTTTACATTACATCATAAAATAAAAAACTACTACAACAACATAATGTCTCCACAGTCCACACTATTATCCCCTCATAATATCCCGGCAGGTCATTCATAATTTACTTCTTCACTTCCTGGGAAAAAATAAAACATAGAAAAGGGGTGAGCTCAAATGCCCAGTAAGGATAACAATATAGAGGAAACTTTCATAAATAAGAATAAACATTTAAGGCAATGTATAACTAAAACAAAAGCCTTTTAAACTTGAATATCAACATAATATGCCAAAAGTAAAATGAAATAACGCCATTTACTCATTCACATGGATATTCTAATAATCGAATAATCACATGCAAAATCACTAACCACTTTCATAATGTTGGAATACATAATGCCAGACTATCATAACCACATAGCCAAGGCCTCGTGCCAAGACTACAAATAAGATTTTGTCAAGGCCTTGTACCAAGACACTAGTTTGTCTCATGAGACCTACCGATGCATCGAGGAGCTATAGCGGGCTCCACCCGTCACATATTAAGTCCAATGCATTCCCATATGAAAAGGTTTAAACATAACATAAACATTCGTATTAAAACTAGCATACGAAATGTCAATAATTTCACCATAAACTATGAATGGTATAAAATAGCACATCCACAGTCAAACATATCACAAAAACCTTCAATACAATATAGAAGTTTTGTATTATAATAAATCAACTTCAAATAAGTGTAAAATCCATCAAAGGATGTTGACATAGATGAAATCAAAACACTTTTTAGAGAAATATCTCTTTCTATTTTTGAAATCATTTAAGAGCCATATAAAACAAAACATTTTCTTGAAAATATTCTTATAATCTTGTAAGGAAAGCTTTTAAGATTTTATAACGGCGGAAAATAACCGCACCCGCCGTATAAACATTCTTACCTCAATTCTGTCGAAAAGGACCTTGTTTTGAAAACGACGGAAAGATTCCTCTTATAAAAAGTCAAAAAGGGTATAAATGACTTTAACCCATATTCTTGTAAATAATAAAAATGTTTTGAAATACATTTTGAAGAAACATGGATGTGGATGATAACGAGGTCCCAGTAGATAATTATGTATAAACAACCTTGGATAATGAAGAGGTTGTGAAGTAAACCCTTACCTTGTACTTTTCCTTGGTTGGGGTAGGTTAACCTCCTGTATAATGGTGAAATAATTGTTATTAAATTATACGAGAATCATATACATTCATATGATATCATATATGATCTTTTAACATTGCTTTGTTAACAATATCTTAGATTTATCGTTGTTTCGGGTGTTAACTTACTCGTTTTCTTATATGTTTTGTTACGTAAGTCATGTTTTTCATGGATAGGTTGTATCTTATTCATATCCAGAATGATATCATGTCCTTAAACATTATTTTTAAATTATCAAATGATAATTATACTTGAATGGATACGACGGAGAATGAATCTCATCGCGTTCGTGGAGACGGTAGTCCGTACGTACGCACGAGCGACAATATCATTATTTTGATATTAAAATAATATATAATTGGATAGTATATCATATATACAGAATCATTATCATGTTATATTTATTATTTACATGAATTGCATATCATTATTATACCCATCTAAATAATAATATATTGAATAACAATTATACCACGACGTGGAGACGGTAAGCCGTACGTACGCACGTATGGTGACATGTCATTCAAATGATGGGTAGAATACTAAATATGGTTGTTCCATATTTATAATAACATCACAGTATATAGAAGATAATGGAGTTATAATTTTAGAATTGAAATAATAGACAAAGAGGGAGTGGAAGAAGAAAGAAACATGAAAGAGGGTGATGAAAATGTTACCTCTTCTTCGGGTTCTTCCTTTTGATTTGATCAAAAGGACTCCTTAGGATGACTTTCTGACTAAAGTAAAGCTTCTAGGATGAAGGGAGAAATTTTGGGAGAGTATTTGGGCAGAGGTTGGTCGAACCAAAAGGTTTGAAAGTGTGAATAAGGTGATAGAGGTGGGGGCCTTTTATAAGAGGAGAGGAGGGGCTCTTTTGGAAAGATTGAAATGTTACATTATTATACCATGCTTTTCGGATTATAAAGGTCCCACACTTATATAATTCGTGGCTAAGGTGATAAGGGTTCTAAATCTCTTCATCCAATAGGCTTTGGACAAGTGTAATCCTTGGATTTTGCATTATCTTCTCATTTTATTTAAATCGTTAAATAATGAGGTCATCGCTGCATCATCATGATGTCATAAATAATTTAATTTATTTAATGTCTAAAAATTCTAAAAAAAATACTATTATGTAGGAAATCCTTTTAGATTTCTAATGAATATTTATAATCAAAATTTGGACTTTTGTAACCCCACTTAAAAACTGTTTTAGTAAAACAACTCATGTTTGTGTCAATTTAATTTTAACATTAAATAAATATATATTAATGTCATTTTCCAACTAAAGTGGCTCCAGGGGGTCCCCAAGTTGACCCATGGGTTGTCTTGGTCGGCCATGACTCATCCAATAGGAGTAGGACAAGTGTCATGCTCATCTCATATTATTAAAACATTATTTGTACCTTAAACTACACTAATTACCTCTAATCGCGATTAAGAACTTAAAAGTTACTATTCACCAAAAAATTATTTTAATCTCATTGAACCACATTTTACTTCTTAATAACAACCATGTATGTCGGATTTTTGAAAATCAAATCACAGAAGTGGTAATATTTCATTTAAATGAAAAATCAGTTATTTAACTACCACTTAGTGGTTTCACTATTCATCAAAAATTGAAGTTTTTCAGAACAAAGCCAAAATTTCACCCTAAGCTATAATTGATATTCCGAATTCAAAAATGATGTCTATTTTACAAAATTTCAAACATATAAGTTGCATTAATTAATTTTATAATTAATTCCCGCTGTTAAAAAAAATGGCGTGTTTCTAAGAAACAATTTATATCAAAAGATTGGCAATTGTTTATGTCTGATTTCAATGTTAAATTAATTATAATGACCACCATTGGATAAAATGGTAAAAATATATTCTAATTATACTTTAAAACCACTAAATAGTATAATTTTTCACTATAAATTATTTTGATTTAAAAAGTTGTTTTTAAGTATTTTTCACTATTCATTAAAAATTTGAAGTTCTCAGAAAAATGCCAAAAATTCAACATAGGCTAATTTCGATATTCCGAATCCAAAGATGAAGTCTATTTTGATAAATAAAATTTATAAAATTTCAAAAAGTAGGTATTACTATTCACAACGGCTAGTTTAATTAGTTGTGGTGTGTGTTAGAGCTCGAGGTTGCGTACAACACACGCTATTGCATTATTCGAAGGGAAACATACCGTGGAAGCTTGGGGTGTTATATCTAAACATGGGGGTTGTTCAAGGGATGATATTTCATTTAGGTTTCCTACTTCTAATGTTGAATTCACGGGAATAATCTCACTTCCTTTTAACAAATCATCGAAAAAATCAGATTTTACCTCATCCTCCAAGATGATATCAGAATTTTCAGGTTCATGGGAGTTATAAAATTGAAATGAAGAGTGTTCTCCCATAGATAAAAATTCATGAAGCATACATGAGTCTTCAATTGGTTCTATACCTTCATCATGGGAGATTTCATAAAGTGAGTGATTGCTGGACGGGTGTTTCATCGTATCAAGAATATTGAAGTGTACCGTACTATCTTTGAGCTCCATGGTGAGTGTTCCTTCATGCACGTTGATGATTGTCCTTACTGTTTTCAGGAATGGTCTCCCTAGGATGATGGGAGATTGGGATGGTGCTCGGTCTTCCTCCATGGTAAGGACATAAAAGTCTACTGGAAAGATTAATCCTCTCACTCCTACAAGTACATCTTCAATGACTCCAGCTGGGAAAACGGTGGATCTGTTTGCTAATTATACCACCACCCGAGTTGATTTTAGTTCTCCGATCTGCAAAGATGAAAACACAGAGTGAGGCATCACATTTATCTAAGCTCCAAGATCACATAGTGCATCAGTAAAATTTAATGAACCGATAGTGCAGGGAATAGAGAAAGTCCCTGGATCTTGACATTTTTGTGGTATCAGTGGTGTGATCAATGCTGAGACGCTTCTTCCTAAGTTGATTATTTCATTTCCATCCAGCCTCTTTCTTTTAGTACATAGCTCCTTCAGAAATTTTGCATATTTAGGGATTTTCCTGATTGCATCCAGTAGTGGAATGTTAATCTCAACTTTTCGAAATTTTTCCTGAATTTCCCATTGAAGTCGTTCTTCTTTGCCCTTCTTTGACTCAACCAATGCTGATGGGAATGGTTCTGGAATATCCTTTTTCTCCCTTTGTTGTTTCTGCAATGGTGTTTCTAGTCTTTCTTTCTTGAACCTTGTTCTTTCAACTTTTTTGTTGACTCCATCTTTTGGTTGGACAGGACGGGCTTCAGCAGGTTCCCTAGATTCATCCTCCTCATATTGTTCTGGTGGTTTGATCTCCTTCATGCTTCGGGTTGTGATTGCACTAACATTCTCTTTTGGATTGGGAATTGTTTGTGCAGGAAGCTTACCTTGGTTCTTGGTGATAGCATCCATAATGCTTGAAAATTGATCAGCTAGCTTTTCCATATTATCTTCTATTCCTGCAACTCTTGTCTTCAGTTTTTGGTCTGCATTTGTCGGTGCACTTGTGGATGGTTGCTCATAATTCTTCCACTAGAAAGGTGGTGGTTGAAAAGTTTGTTGTTGTTGGAAGGGCTTCTGATAAGGTTGTTGGAATGCTATCGGGTTCTGATATTTCTGCTGAAAAGGTGCTCTGGATTGGTTCGGTTGAAACCCATACCCTGGTTGGGTTTGCGGTTGGTATTGCCTTTGTTGATAGGCTGCAGCACAACTTTTTGTCCCCTGCACTTCTGGACATTGATCAGTGTAATGAGAATTAGAAGAGCATAAACCACATACCTGATTTGGTCCTTGTTGTTCCTTCACATGGTTCACAGCTATTTGTCACACCAACCTGGTGATTTCACCCATTTCATTCCTAATTAAATCTACTGAATCAGATGTTCTTACCTCATGGATTCCTCTGGTGATCGTACCTCGAGTGCCAAACTGCTGTGAATTTTGTGCAATCTTTTCAATCAGAATTCGTATATCTGCAGGTGATTTATCAATGAGGGCTCCTCCCGACGAGGCATTTAGTAGATTCCTGTCATTTTCAAGAAATCCTTGGTAGAAGCACACAAGGAATTGGTCCTCTTCTATTTCTTGGTGTGGACAACTTGCACAAAGCTTCTTGAAACGTTCCCAGTATTCATAGAGTGTTTCTCCAGTTGATTGATGGATGACATAAATCTCCTTCTTTATTGCAGTGCTCCTAGATGTTGGGAAGAATCTTTATAGAAATCATTTTTTTAGATCTTCCCAGTCACTGATCTCCCCCGGTTGTAGATTGTACAACCATTCCTTTGCTGCTCCCTCTAGTGAGAAGTGGAAAGCCCTCCACTTCACATGCTCTTCTGCGACTGCTCGAGGTCTGAAGCTGGAGCAGACATAGGTAAATTCTTGAATATGTCAATTCGGGTCTTCACCTGCAAGACCATGAAATTTAGGAAGCACTTGGATCATGTTAATTCACAATTCAAAATCATTTTCTAAGGCAGGAATTGCAAGTTGATAATTTTGATTGACAAATTGAGGTGCACAGATGTCACGTAGGGTTCGGTTGGGATTTACAGCCATTATTAAAGGTTCAAAGTCTTCACTCAAGGTATCACTTGAATCGTTGAGATTTATTTCTTCAAAATCTTTGGGAAGATTTTGATTTTTCAATTTGTTTATTGTGCGCTCAATTTCAGGATCGAATTCTAATAAATTGCTATTTGAACTACGGGTCATTCAAAAGATATTTTTTTAAAAAAAAAACTTTGAGGCACTGCCTCCCCGACAACGGCGCCAAGTTTGACGCATGCCTGTCATGAGGTGTGTCAAAACAATATTTTATTTACCTAAGTATAGTAAAGCAGTTGATCCAAGGTAGTATCCCGAAGAGGAGTGCACGCAAAACAAGGTTGTCACTTTTTGTTGGTTTTCATAAAAAGATTGGTTTTAATTAATTTGAATGACTATGAGAGAAACAAACAACAAAAATTGATTGATTTTAACAAATGATAAAGATGGTGATTGGATTGGGTTTGGCTAGACTTAGTGTTGTGCCATCATGGTTTCCAAATTTTATCTCTTATTCTTCCTTAAACTGGTAAGAGAGATGTGATGAGAATTTTCCTTTCTAAAACCTTAGATTGGTTTATCCTCCTTCCAATGTTTTTAGGGTTGTAGAAGGTCTCTTGATTAATTAGAGAAATCCCAGACCTGGAATTGTTGTTCCCTAATAAACCAATATTTCGACATACAATCCTACACACGTGCTTGACAACCGTCGAGCAATCACCACCCAACCCTAATCATGTTCCACCGTATACAGATTAGAATTGGGTGGAGGGAGATGTGATCATCGACCAAAGCAATTTATAATTTCAGAATAAAAACCTTAACACAATTGTATTCGGATTTTAATACTGAATTAATAATTGGAACCAGAAGAAGAAAGAAGAACAAATTTTATTCATTTCAAGCACAAAAACTCAAGCATAACACATAGGTCAAGCCTCCCCTCTTTCCGATCACTCAAATGAAGCTACCCCTCCATGGATGGGGTAAGTGAGATAATGAGGGAGAGGAGAGACATTTTAAAATAAAATAAATAAAAGAAAAATCTGATAAGTTCTTCTCCTTGGTGCCCCAGAAGGAATGGGGTGGAGAATGGGATGTGTTGAGGAGGAGGAGCTCTCCTCCTTTTATACCCAGATTTATGTCCTCCAAATGTTGTCGCGTTTTGGACCGAATAAATGACCTCTTCACGTGTTGATCCCTTCTTAAATGTTGTTCATAATTGTCTTGGACGTGTCCCCTCAAAATATCAGCATATTTGGACATGTATGCCGAGAGTTATGGCCCTTTTACTCGGATCATTTATTCTGTCCAGTCAGAATCTCCAAAACGCCAAACCCCGGATTAGGAAGCTTTAATGGACCCTCAAAACGGCAGAATCCCGCAGTGATTCCTTAATAAAAGATGCTCCAAAACTACTTGCGCGTCCACCCACCGAATTTTACAAGCGTTGGGCCCACAATTTATGAGTTATGGATCTCACACCAAAACTAGGAAGAAATGGAAACTGTTTTCTTGAGCCAACTTGTGAGCTTCTTTTGAGCTTCCATATGGCCGATTCAGCTTTTAGTACAAAAATAGTAAATGAATCCCTGGATGGGTAGAATCTGGAAAAGAAAGAAGTTTGTAATTTGGATCAATGTAGATAATGTTATGGCCAAAATACAGAAATACGTTAAACTGTTAAAAATCCAAAATGACCAATTTTTACTATTCCGCTCAAAATAACACCAAAATCATAAAAATGAAACAATTCATCTTAGAGGAACACTTTTGTGAGTTCAAAATAGCGATATTCAATATAAATTAATTGAAAATATTTGTTCTATCAGGGGGATTCTGAAATCTCGCTAGAGAAAGAGGCAAGACCCTCTTCTATCATGAAGGTTGTGGATACTATGAAGAAGGCCCTCATGCAGAGACCCAAGAAGGACCCACTGGTTTCATGGAAGGAAGTGGAGGTTCATGGTACTGAACCCTTGAATATTAGTCTGATGTTATATCACCCAGAGAATTCACTTTCCCAGGAGGTTTTTCCTTTTGAGGTTGTTGATGTTAATGGAGGTGGCAAGGGTCAGGTCTTCTTGGAATAGGTTACTCAAGTAGGCATGGAGGGACAACAGACTGTTGATCCTTAGGTGCTGCAGGTGCAGTAGGGGATCTCAGTTGATCCATGTAGCGTGTTGGATCCTAAGGTTATGGTTTTGAATCCAACTAAGGGTGGTAGTGGTATCCTGCCTATTTCTTCGCAGGGTACCCCTACCGAGATGGTGGGTCATTGGGTCAGGGGCCAGCGTCAGGTCCAGAAGGCCATCAAAACTTGTAATCTCTTTGAAGGCTTGGAGGGACTGGCTCAGGACCAAGAGAATTTCATTAAAGTTCAATCAACAGGTGGAGGTTGTTTTTTGACAACAGGGAAGAAGAGCAAAGGGCGCAAGGATTACTCATACCTTCCAAAACCAATGAAGACCAGGTCAGGTAAAAAAATTAAACCAAAGGAGATGGAATGCATGTATTCTTATATTCCTAATATACAGGTAAATGGTGAGGTCAATGTGGATGAAATTGGTGTGGTGAATGTGCCTATCCCTCCTGGCGTGGAAGCTGATTTTGACAAATCCTAGGAGCCTCCCATGAATTTGAATGAAGAAAGGTTAGAGGAGTCCTTCCTGATTAGGATATCAAAGGAGGATGCTCACTGAATATTTGAAAGTCCGTTGAGTTTTTATTTTAATGAAGACCAATCCTCGTGGATTGAAAATATCCTCATGGATTGACTATGAATTCAAGATATTGTTTTATGGTTGTAACGAGGGGTTGCAAGCCTGAAGGTGGAATGGTGTTGCAGCTGGATTCGACCACATGGTTCAGGCCCCATAGGAGGTTTTAGAGATGGAGGTTCACCTTTGTAGTTATTTTTGGATTTGGTTGTTGAGAGGGTATGGCGTCATCCATCAGATTGGGCCTATGCTTTGTCACATGACTTTTTCGATCCGAAAAGAAATATAGCGGTGGAAAGATTAATCACGTTCAATGCTAGGGAGGGGCAGCACCATGTTGTCAGTCTGTGTATTTCTCCTTTACCTTCGGGTTTGATTGTCTTAATCTCATGATGTTTGTCTGGGTTCCCCTCCATTAAAAGGGGGCATCATCTTTATAATAAAAATTTGAAGGCCTTTGGGCCATTGGATGGATGGATGGTTAAGATTTAATTCTCCTTAGGGATGGTAGAAATCATATCATTTCACTATCAATTCACTTCTTGAGGAAGTTATTTGAAAAAAGGTTTATCATGACTACCATCAGGGTATCCCCCACTTTACTTTGGGAAGATTTTGGCAAGAATCCCAATGAAATAGTCCATTTATAGTAGGACAGTGATGGAAATTCATTTTGTAAAGGATCCATAATAAATCTAGAGATGAAGGTTGCACATATATTTGAATTCTATGATATAATCATGAAATTAAGATGTGTTTTCATCTCCCTCCATGATCCATCATACTCTGGATCTTTCTCCATCCACTCTCTCCTCTTATAAAGGTAAATTAAAAAATTATTTATACTTGGATACCATAGACAAAAAAATCAGGTTCCTAGCATCATTATAGTCTGTTATAGAGTTTTTAAATCTAAACAAGAAGCATATATGTATTCCTTGTGTTCTTTTTTTCTATTATCCCATTATAGGAGCACCTCTTTCAATATTCTAATTTTCTTCTGAAGAATATCCCAAGGTTTCCTCTACATAGACGAGTTACATGATTCTTGGATGATATTGATAAAGTCATTTTAAAATTTTCAACCTTTCAAGAAGTATAATGGAATAGTGTCTTTTGAAATTATAACTATATTGATCATTAAAATAGAGTGATCTAAAATATCATGAACAAGATGAGTGATATAGGTGTTGGGAAAAGAAGAGATAATTTAAAGATTTGAAATGTGCATGTTCAGTAGCCCCATGTTTTTTGGTGCCTTATTTACTGTAACACTAGGATTAATGATCACCTGAATATCATAGATCCATCAACTGGCTCAACACAAAGAAATTATTGTATCCCTACATAGCCTTCCAGGAGAAGGTTCACCCTCTTTTCTTCTTAGAGTGGTCAATAATGGTGTTCAAGTCTCTTTCAATAAGCCAAGGATTGGATCCTGAGTTGAATTATATCAAGTTGTTCTAAAGTTATTCTCTTTTATCCACATTACATTTAGCATAATAAAAGGTAAATAAGAAAGTTTTAGCTTTTTGTTCCACCTTCATAATGATATGTTGAGCAGATGAGATGATCAAATCCACCTAAATACCATTTTTACTGAATACCTAGATATGATCACTGCATAGGTTAATATGCATGTAATTCTTCAAAAAAATCTTGGAAAATTTTTATCAAAGGTTTAGATAAATATAAAATATATAAAATATATGATATAAATATAATTTTAAATGATTAAATTATTAATATTAAGTGCTCATATATATTAAAAAATATAAAGGGTTTATATTTTTTCATATGAATTGTATATTTTAATATGAAGGATTTCATATATCTATCATGTAAATAATGAAATATTAATAGTTAATATTTATGATATAAATATAATTTTTATATTTATATAGTGATTATTGTCAATAAAGTCATTTATAAATTATAAATTATTTATAATTAATTTATTTATGAAATTTTCATAAATTCATATCTCATATCTAAATTTATGAAATTTTAATTTATTTAGTAATTCCATACTCACTAATTATTCATGAATATAAAATATTAATATTAAAAATGGATGCATGCATTAGTTTAAAGTGTTTAAACTACTTATTATAAATTTAATACCATGCATAAAATGAGTTACATGATAAGTATTACATATGGTTTAATTAGGTTTAACCATGAATACGATTTTTTGGGTTGTAAACTTATTAATAAAGGTTACTTATTATTTATGAATATTCAGTGTAAGGATTTAATTAGGATTAAGGATTATTTTATGTATTGATCTATAAATAGTGGTATTTTGATCCGACTTCTCTTTAATTTGGAATCTTTGGATCTATCTAAAAAACTTGGAATTTATTACCTGTTACGCCATACTTTCTTGTTTTCTGACACTTCTACCATGGTGCGTACTGATGCAGTATAGGATCCATGTACTTGGAATGGTTGTATCTCCTCATGCCCCACATTCCTTCTTTCTAAAAGTGGGTGTCCTTTACCACCATGGTTGATGACGTTAGATCCTTAATCAGAAGGGATGATGGGGTATTTTCTCTTCCTTCCATGGATTCATACTTATAGTTTAGCATATAGTCTATCTCTCCCTCACAGATATAAGACATGTTTGTGAATCTCATTCCCAATGCCATATTTTAGTGGATACAGTGTTAATAATTACTCTTTCTTCCATAATAGGGAGGTTATCTATGGTCAGAGATGATGATGATGTCAAGTATTTTGGGAATCTGATGATGTTGCATATGTTGGGTATCTGTGAAATTCTTCCTCATTTGAGGTTTTGAGGGCATATTATTCTTGTGACATGAGGAATATCTGGTACAAAATCTGGGGAATCCCATGATCTCCATGAGATAAATTACATCCAATTTGTAAGTCATATGAGGTCCATATCCTTAGGCATCTTGTACTTGTAACACAAAATGACCCATGTTTATTATGTGATGCATTCAACTCTCATTACACCTAGAAACTTATGTTTATCACATAAGGATTTCAATGCTTATCGCTTAGGGAATCTAGTGATCAACGCACTAGATAAGAACTTTGGATTATCAAATTAAGGTAAAGGGGGTATAGATCCTATTCCCATCACATAGGTGCTTCTTAGGCATGTCACCCAAGAAATCTCATGCTCATTGCGTAAGGTATAAACTCATGATTATCACCCGAGGGAGGGAAAAAATATTGTATGCTCATCACATACACTTCTTAGGCTCTCCAACTAAGGCATACTAGGATCTCTATATAGGAATGTGGTTCCAATACCTCAAGAGGGGTCACAAGTTTAAAGTTGAGTGAATTCTCTTCATCTATTTAAAGTCTAGTCTTGAAAATATCACATGTTATCATACCATATGGGTTGATAATAGGTTTAAAGTATATTGGGGGACACTTCCCATATACTCTCATCAAATACTAGGATAGACACAGGTTATAATACTATAGTGATGCCAAATTCTAGGGGGGTCCATGGATTTTCACAGTGAGATGTCTAGAATACTCTTAAAAGGTGATAAAAATTCTGGGTCATCGCCTCCTAAGGGGGAGATAGATTCTTCCTCCTAATGGGTAGATATATTCCCTCCTACCAGGGGGAGATAGATTTGTGGTAATGTTGGGATTGAACCTAAAATATGCACCCTACGTACCTAGTTAGGGGACAAGGATCAAAACCCATGAAGTTTGATTTCATATTTTAAAGATGTGTGGTAGGACCAAACCATACATTTTAATGTCATGTGATAAGGAAGATTTATTTCATGAAAGGAGAGAAAATAAGTGATGGTGTGGGGATTATGCATAGAAGTTACCCATAATATGTGGTGTCCATCTCATGCTTACCACATGAGGCTCCTTGTTACATGAATCGTCCTGCATTTTTTTACATGGAATCCTATTCTAATCACATAAGGTAAGGTTTCATATTAATTTCTTATTCGGAGTATCTTTTCATATAGTTTAACATTGTGAAACTAGGATATTGTGTTATGCAGTTTAATGTCTTACAACTCAGACATGGTTGGGGATTACACATAATGATTCCCAAGTGCTACTTCAGAGAAGGAATAGTATGTATGGGTATTACACCAATGTGTTGCTCAGGTGCTACTAAGGAGTAGAAATGGTATGTTTGGTGCTTATACTAGTGTGTTTACCTGGTGATTCTAAAGATCAGTGATGGTATGAGTGGGGATTATATGAGTGAATTTATCAGGTGATTCTAAGGTGCAGTATTTGTATGAGTGGGGCTTACGCAAATGTTATTCTTAGTATGGTGAGTAAAATCTCATACTCACCACATGATCCATATTATATAAGGCATCTCTTGTTCGTTGCATGGGGAATCTTTTATTGTCACTCAAGGAATCATATTATAGTAATATAGGGTAATTATTATTTTAACTTCATGTGTAGATAATGTTATACTACACCATTTAATGTCATGAAATTTGGACACTGTGTGTGGGGATTATGCATTAAACTGCCCATTCTTCCTTCCTTATGATAGGTTATGAGGGAGTCTTGACCCTATGATAGGCTATAGAATATGATTTGTTCTTAAACCTGATGAAGAGGCCAATTGGGAGTAAATATATTGCTCATTTCCATCTAGAGAGGCATAAGGTTTTGTAGGACTAGGATCAGGCCCATGAGAGGGGCTTCCTATATATCCTTATGGAAGAGATCAGAACCCGCACAGTTTGGTACCACTTAGTGGGGAACATCGTACCTTTTATGTTCATGTGACAAGGAACATTTTGGTTCCTTTTAAGGATGTGAAACCATGACCAAATGAAGAGTATTTTAATGTCATGCATCCATGACCTATGTGCTATATAGTTTAGAGTCATAAAGTGGGGACTAGGGTAGTTGTATCATAGTCATTACATGAGGCATATTATGTTCAACACATAAGGCATATCATTCTCATCACACAACGAATCATATGATCATCAAATAGGGTATAATATAGTTTAACATCATATAGAAAGGACTACTAGGAAGATGATGACTAGAAATGGATAGCATGGGACTAACCCCTAAGCCACCCTTTTTTCTTCAACCTGACACATGGCTCAGGTGTGGATATTTTAGGAATACCTTTAGGAGTAATTTGACTCAATATATTTGAGGAAAACAAGATGAGTATCTCAAATCACGGAATGGTAAATGTATTAAGAGTAATATATCAACAAAAGTTATTTTAGGGAGCTAAGATGAGTATCTCAATTCATGGTATCATTGGGGATGGAGTTTGGGGTTGTACATGTAGGAAACCAAAATGTATTTTACCTAACCTGAAAGTATCATGGTATAACCATTAATTTTTCATGGGTATTAGTATGGTAGAAAATGGACCAGGAAGGAGACCTAATACTATATCTCATCTCTGATCTTGAATGAGGGTGTGGGGGCACAGACCATGTTGTATGGACTAGGAGGCACACATATAAAAATTACGTTTCAAACAACTGTCAACTATTCCACACAACATTAACTATTTTGCAAAAAAATTCACCATTCCACCAAACTCTGAACTATTTCACATAAATTTGGTGTTGCATAAATGATTTTTCTCAAAAATGAGTTTGTGTAAGGTATGACCTAAAAGCATAATTTTTTAAAACACCATGTTGTCCAACTTTATAGTTACGTGAAAATAGAGTTGTAAAAAAATTTAGACTTTACATGAAATTATTTTCCCCATGGATAAAGTTTCACAAAAAAATATTAATAAAATCCCATGTGTTGAAGGACTTCATGATGTAATTTCACATGAGTTTTGGATTCTGGGGTTCCATGAGTCTTGAAACCTTAAGTTGTCTATACTATGAGCTTCAAAACTCAAATCCTAGAGCCCCCCCCCCCCTAAAATGAGGTTTAGTGTCATATTAATAGAAATCGTGGTTGTGTAATGAAACATACTTTGTGTCCTGAAAATTTGGGATATTTCATGAACCTTTTGGGTTATGAGAAAATGCCTTTGTTTTGGAGGTTGGGTCATGTATGCATGGAGCTTCTATATTTGAAATTGCATTTATCAAGAAACTTTATTAATTTAATTTGAAGGAGTTGTGAGAACTATTGGAAAGTTGTGTGAAATTACAACATTTCTCCAAAATCGCCTCGGCTAGCCATTTTTAGAAGTATAAATTTGAACAACCACAATTTTTTATTTGTAAGTCTAATTGCACTCCACAACTAGTAAAATCAAATCCTACAAAATGATTGAACTTGTGGGATTTTGGTTTCGTGTAATTATAAATATTTATATGAAATGGTTTTATATACATTATACATTAGATTCATTTGGATAAGTGTATATATAATTGGATCTTATTTTTATATAAGTAACACAGATCATTAGTTTTATAATGTGTTATATGTAAATATTTTTGGAACATGATAAGTTATTTAAAGGTATATCATACAAAATTAAATTATTAGAAGAATGAATTGATGTAAGGAATATATGAGATAATGTGGTGAGATGTTAAGATCCATTCAAAATACTAAGAAATATATTCATTTTAAATTAAATTCATGTCAAGATTATGATTATCCAAATGGGTAGGACATACCGAATATGGGTTCCCATGTATTATCTTATTTAAGGAATAGGTTATATGTTTAACCCTAAAATTAGTTAGTCATGTTCTGTTGGGATATTTGGGTTACACTTATCAAGGAAACCCTAAAAATAATGATACTAAATAAATAGAGTTATGATAATCCATATGATAGATTTAGTAAAGGATTTATCCATTCACCTATCCAAGATTCATATGTGATCTGATCAGAATGAATTTCAATCTAAAATCTTTGAAATGAAAAAAAAGTTAAATCTAAACCAAATCATAGTAAAATATACATTTTTTCCTACTAAAATATATTATGTAAATAAAAGGGGTAATAAATTTAGTGGGAGTTCATTTAATAAAATTCCTTATTAAATTATTTTAAAGCATGATGCATATCTAATAAAAGATTATATTATAGGTTAAGTGACATCATCATCAGAAAAATTAACTTTGAGATAAATTTTGGAAATTTATAAACTTAATGTAAGTAACTTCTTATATTCGTATAAAATTATAATAATATATCTTAATTAATAAGAAAAAATTTATGTGTTGGATAAAACCATTTATCCGCAACCATCTAGTTAAGCTATTCAATAAGTGTATTTTGATTCATAATTAAAGTATAAGATGTATTTTCTTGATGTATCATCCCTCATTATTATTTATATATATACTAAGTTTAAAACCCAACCTGAGAACATTTAAGTATTCAATATGATAGATAAACTTAAATGGATCTATCAAGATCAAGTTATACATAAGAGATGTAAGGTTTTAAAGCCATATTTTTCATGAAAAAGGACCAAAATGAGCCTTATTGTCTACGTATGTACTCAATGTGATTTGGTAAATCAATAACTTGGAGAGGTTGGGGTCTATTTTAAGGATATATCTTTCTATTGACTTTAATATACAATCATTATTTTAAAGGTTTTGATAATTCGTTATTAATTATAATGTGAATGGATATAATAAAATTTTACATGATAACCTTAATATGTTGAGGATAGATTAGCAGACATGAAAGGTCTAAGATATAGTGTTTTGATGATAGTAAAAAAGTTTATAAGTTTAATTTATAAAAATAATAAAACAATTAGAGGATCCAATAGTATACTGAGGCCATTAAAACAAAAATGAGGTGTTGGGTAGTATAGGAAATGTTTTTATTACAAAAAACCTAGACATTAGAGATAGAATTTCCCAAAATACTTTATGGGGTTTAAAAAAGTTCTTATAGAGTCCACATCATGTATCAACATTTTAGAAATCAATTATTTTATCTTAAAGGATATATGATACCAACTATACATTAAAAATTGTTTTAAATATGTACAAGGATTAAACATTAAGGAATAATTAATAGGGGAAGCTTGAAGATTTAATTCAAATAAAGTTTCAAGAGTTTATAATACAGAAAAATGAAATTAAAAGTCTTACTTTATTATTAAAGGATTTCAAAATTATAAAAATTTTATATTTTCATTCCATTATCTCTTATGTGATAAAATAATTCATAAATAAAAAATTGTTTTTTATAAAATGGGGTTTTGTTCTTATAGACAAAGCTTATAATTTTATCCATTCTATATCATGATTTAAAAAAAGATCAAATAAATTTCATTGATAGTCAAAGTGTTTTATCCATGTTATTTTTTTTATGGATATTGTTATAAAAACATAAAATTATATATATGATTTATGGTTATTAATATTTTATTTGTTAAATATTATCACAAAGGAAATAATTTTTTTTCAAAAAAATTTGTCTTATAATTATATTTTATAGAAATATAATTTCTAAGTAGATTATGGAAATATGTTTGAACTTGGAAAAGTTTAAAATTTAACAAATAAATTATTTTACCTGTCTAATAAAAATTTAATTCCACTTTACATCATAAAATTATTCAGGATATATTTGTAAAGAAAGATCATAATATAAATAATTACATTTAAATTTTATTACAAATAATCTCAAAGAAAATTATGAATGTAAAGGATATAAGATAATGATAGTTTAAATATTATAATAGTTCTAAGTACTTAACACAATATAAGTTATTAACATTGTAACATTAGCATTGTTAAGAAAAAAGTTTGAATAGAGTATTCAAGTGTTGAACATAAGTATTGTGAATACTAATCTCACCATTATTCAAACAATATTGTTTTTGTAGATGTTATTTCCCTAAAGGGGTTTATTAGGGGGATTTTATTAGATGTCTAAATAGAGATATAACATATGTCACATGGATATGTGACTATTTTTAGATCTGTTTTAACATTTATAAAAGTACCAATAAGATGTAGCAACCATAAGCTATTTTGGGCCTTTTTATACTATATATAAGAAAGATTTATGATTATCTATAGTTTTTTAGTATTTTTAAAGGAGTGTGGGAATATGTATCATGTTATAAAAAATGTATATTTTCTTTTTCATTCATTCACAAGGGATATAAATTTCTTAGAATAAAATGGTAATTAACCCATCAAATTATGACATTGAGTTGTCCATAATTAATGGTTGGAATAAATATTTATGGTTTGTGAAAACATGTGAATATTATCATGAGTTGGGGATTGTATAGAGTCACTGAGTATTTCCTATCAGGTAAAAAATGTGCTTTTCATTCTATATAGTCCACTATGTATACAACATTGAATTTCATGAATTATATAATTAGTATACCAAGGGTTCATGTTACATATTAATACCTATTACCTGAGGTTAATAATTAATCTCACATGTGAACCTTAATACTTTGATACCTTACTCATATATACTATGTGGTTGAGATAATAAAGGATGGTTGGGTATGTTTTGGATCATATAATAGGTTTTTATTAATTAAGATACATCTGGTCCTTAGATTGAAAAATACTAAGGAATTTAATGTCTATATATAGATAAGTGGCATGTGGTGTACTTATCTATTTAGGTGAGTGACATAAAATGTACTCATCTACTTGTATGAATGTCATGAGATGAGTTCATATATATTATTCGGTTTTCTCTTATAAAATTGAGAATTTATGAGAAATTATAAAATATTTTCATATTACATGCCTTGTGGTCACTCGATGTCTTTTAAAAAGTGATTATGTGATTAAAAATAATGTATTTGATACATCCAATGGACACAAGTATGTAGGTATATTTATTTGATAGAGATCACTTTATATCCCTTTTTATATTGAATATCATTAATGTTTTTTATATAGGTGTCCCTTTGGTTACAATAATAGATTAAATAATTCATAGTTATTTTCAATTCTACATAGTCTCATGGGGTCACATAAAGTATTTGTGTAAATGATGATATGTTTTGTTACAAAGTGTGTGTTTAAAACTTTGATTAAATAATGATAGATTCTCTAAAAAGGAGTTTTGGTGGATATACAAAACAGTTTTTGGGATTATATCACAAGTTATTTCATATGATGTGATATAAAGTGAAAGAACATGTAAAGGCACAAATTTTCCTAAACCCTTCATTGTTTCTCAAGCATTAAGGGAGTCTTGGGAGTGATTAGTGGTGGTATTGAGGTTGGGGGAAGTAAATAGCTTATAGAATTTAGATTTATACAAAAATAGTGGTTTCATGGAATGATGGTATGTGTCAAACCACAATTTATTCATTGGGAAGATGATTTGTGGCATGAGGAGGTGTCTCGACATAAGGAAATAAGTTTTTGGAGTTAGGTGATGTGATGTTTTAGGTTGGAAGTTTGTTCATGGTGGGACTAGATTTGGTCTTGTAATGATGAGTTTTGAGAGGATTTTTTAAAATTTTAAAACCTTACACGTTGGAATAGAACTTTATGTATGGATTTAAAATCTTACATATTACATTTTCTAGTTTCATGTTCATGGACTGAAGGGTGTTGTCAGCTCGCGAGAGAATAGAGGTCACATTCATTGGTTCTAATATATTGGAGATAATCACACCATAGTACATAGGTCATTCAATGGTGTTTTACTAGGGTTTTTTGGGAAAAGGATGAAGGGTGGATGACCCACCATGATTCTCGGGGATTTGAAGGTTGTTTTGGGTCACCCTTAGTCATGATGTGAGCTTTTTCATTTCCATCATATAAATGGTTTTTGGTCACAATAAAAGGTTGATCCATGTGGGGAAATCATGTTATGATATTTGGATCTTGTTCATCATGATGTGAAATATAAAAACACTTGGCCTATAATGGATTAAGGTATAGTGTATGATTACATGGGTTGTAACAACTCTTGGTATTAATACATGATTATGGGGATGTGATTATGATTTTTTCGTCATGTGTTTTCATGTATTTTTAGTATTAAATGATGATGTGTCTAGGATATGGTTTCTTGGATGTTTAGTATGACTAATATAGTGGATGGGAGCATTAGGATGTAAGATTATGGGGTTTAGGGTGACTGTTTTAATGGGAAAGTGGTAGAGGGGTACCATTCTTATATATATATATATATATATATGTGTGTGTGTGTGTGTGTGATTTTTATATTATGTTAAAAATTTATATTAATTACTTGGTGGGTGATACTTGGTAAGTATTAGAATATAGTTCAACTAATTTTTTAACAATTTAGTTTCTATATTTATTTACTAGGTATTTAATATTCTTCTTAAAAAGTTCCCAAGAGGTTTCAAGGAGGATCCAACTTAGTGTACCTATATTATCACAATTATATATATATATATATATATATTTCAGATCTACATGTATGAGTGGGAGATAAATATTGGCATTATCATCTCATGGAGGTTTTTCATGATCTCCTTATGTTCATGGTCACTGTATGGGCATCATTTGGGGTATATTTTCTATTTTCATTATATGACATTCATGTATTGGGATTTGTTTTTATTTATTTTATAGATTTTATTAGTGGTTATTTATTCATTTTACTAATAATTATGAGGGAAAGTTTTACCATATTTGTGAGTTCTTTACCCTCAATTATATTTCCCAACCTCTGGTTTATTGGAGGTGGGATTCAGGGGTCACCCCCATATTTAAAACTAGACTAAAAGGAGAAATAGTGGGGGTGGTTCATGATAAAGTGGAATCAAAGATTTTATTTGAGATATTGGATAGATATTAGGTAGGAATTTGTGAGTATTTTGTGGGTTTATAAGAAAATTATATTAGTTGAACTTAGTATGTGATGTATGGGAAATCAGCTAGGATAAGGTATTTTTGATACCCCTATCATCTGATACAAGGTTATTAAGTTTAATAAACATAATAAGTGAAGTGATGTATCTTATAATGTAAAAACCTAATTGAGGGTCATGAATAATAATGTTATGATCATGTGATTGAATTTGGTGGATAATATGAATTAGCATGAATCTCAATTAGTTAATCTTAGGTATTCCATATTCTAGGTTTAGGAAGTCCCTAATGTTAGCGATTTTGTATGTATTCCTCCAATTCAACATCTCCATTGGGTTCATGCTAATGTTGTTCAGTAGGATACACCAAAATACCACCATATAGTTATGGTTGATGAATAAAATTTAGGGAGGAATATTCTTTGATAGTTTCAATACCAAGACCCACATAAGTATGAGGGATCTATTTTAGATCATGATGATGGGGATCAATTAAGGGGTATAGATCACCTTCAGTTGATTTTTCTTGTAAATAGAACTATATTCCATTGTAATTAATCATGTTTCATGGATATACTCATTATTGTTAGTTTTTTTCCTTGGTGATCATGAGGAGTTAGCATGTTTCATGGGATAATTTCCATGATCAGTTTCAGGAAATGTTCATTTCGTTGACCGTGATGGTGACTTATTAATAGAATATTTTTAATCTATACTATGATAGTTCTAGAATTAAAGAGTTTGGTATTCATCTTGATAATATTATTAGTTATTATTTAGATATTCTAAAATATGAGGAGGCTAGAGCGAGGAAGTTTAGGGAGGCATTGCATCTGGAGATCTAGTTCCAGGTTATCCCATTCACATTATCAATGTATATTGAGGTGCTAGAAAAGGTGGAAATTATTGAGATGATTCTTGATTATATGGGATCATAAAGGGAGGGTACTCTTCAATAATATCTTAGGATAATATTTATAGGAAAAGGTTCTCAATTTCCTATTTAGTATAAGTTTTAGATCATGGGGAGTTGGTTTTATCCTTCTTCATCCCATTTCATCAAAGATAGTAGTTCTCAAACCTCGATCGGAAGATCAGACATTATTTTATTTTCATGTAAAGTTTGTTTACATTTAAATTATTAGTATATAAAATTCTTCAATATTCAATATATAGTGGGAATCCCACTTTAGGTTTAGTCATTTCGGTAGTACCCTCCAAGAAAATAGTAGAAAAAAAGTGCTCCTAGCTACAATCAGTAGAGAGGAGACAGAGTGGGAAGTGTTAAGTCTCATGATTCCCCTATTACACAGGGATAGATAACATATCATTCTCATGGAGAAGGTTACCATTAAGTCCAAATAGATCATGTAGAAGGACGTGGTTAGATGCATGTCTTAGATTTGCCTACGCCAGGTGATACAGATGTTGTGTGAGGTATCATCAATTCATATTCTACATGGGTGTATACATTATTTGATTTAGGATATTTTTAATCCTTCATTGCAACCGACCTATTCCATGATATAGGAGTTGAGGTTTAAAGGATTATATCACCCTTGGTATTGAGTATTCTTGTTGGATTTATTGTTATATTATATGATGTGTGTAGATATTATAAGCTGATGTTAGAGAAACATTAGTATTTAGAAGATTTTATATATAGATATAGGCACTAGAAATCATCATTAGTATGAACTATTTTATCATATATAGGCTATTATTGACCACTTAAATATGCAGGTTATATTATTTGGTGCAAACGGTGAGCATGTTGTGTTCATCATTGAGTGAGATCATTATATGTGTTGGATCTCTGTCAAACCCTTGTCTTCTATGATGTCCAAGTTGATTCTATGTTCAATTGAAGTTCAAATGGTGGTGTATCTAAATGTTTTTGAAGAGTTCGTTAATGTTTTTCCTATATAGGTTATGACACTCCCCCATAAATGTGAGATTGAGTTTGGGATACATTTGTAATTGAGTGTCTCTATGATATCAATGTCTTTATATATGATGGTTCCCTTAAATTTAGGGGAGATATGGATTCAGATTTATGATCTTCTATAGAGAGGTATTATTTTTCTTAGTGTATTTCCATGAGGTGATCTGGTTTTGTTTGCAAAGAAAGAATATGGCAGTCTGAAATTGTGTATCAATAATTGTTAGTTGAACCATGTGATAGTGAAGAAACATTACCCCCTTCCACATATTAATGATATATTTGATCAATTTAAGAGAGTTAGATGGCTCTCAAATATTTATTTTTGTTTAGGATATCATTATATGTGATTTAAGGATGAAGATATAATGAAGACTACCTTCAGGACTTATTATAGACACTAAAAGTTCATGGTAATTCCCTTTTCAATGACACAAAGTTGAAAACCATGTTCATGTTAATGATGAACATTATATCTCATGAGTTTTTAATCTAGTTTTTATTGGTTCTCATTAATGACATTTTTATTTATTCTAAGTCATAGTAATAGAATATAGAGTGTTTGTGAGCCATTTAGGAGGCCCTAAACATCATCATTTGTTTAGGAATTTGTTTAAGTGTAAGTTATGAGCCTCTGAGGTGAATTTATTCAGACACATGGTGCCTCAATGAGGAGTATCAATGGATCCTTTAAAGATAAATATGATCATTTTGTCTATCCCCTAAGAATGTTGGGTAAGTTCATAGTTTCCTTGGTCTTGAAATTTTTTCAGTTGTTTGTGCCTGATTTATCTCATATTGTGACTCCTCTGAAAACCTTGACTAGGAAGGATCAGGTTTTCATATGAACTAACTATTTCTATGAATATTTTGAGTATCTGAAGGATAATTTGGTTTTTACTCATGTTTTATACCTTCCTAAGGAAGGCGTTATGTTTGAGGCTTATTGTGATGCTTCACACCTTGGTTTGAGTTAAATTCTAATACAACATAGAGTATTCATTTCTTATAGGTCTCAGTAGTTATGGCCTCGTGAGCTTAACTACACTACCCATGATCTTGATATTTATAAAATTGTGTTTTCATTGAAATTATAGTTATACTATCTCATCGGTGAGTTCTTTTCTATCTTCATGAATCACAACAGTTTTAGATATATCTTCTCTTAGCATAATTTTAATTGATATAATTATTGTTGATGGAATTATTCTATGATTATGACTATGATATTTTATATACACTAAATAAAGGGAATATTGTTTCCATCACACTGATCAGGATGTCACATGGTGATGTTGTTCATGATTCTGGAGATGTGTGGAGAATGATGGAGGAGCTTGAGGCAATACATATTTATATAGTAGAATTTTATGGTAGAGGGAGTATCTATTAGATGACTATGAAGTCATCATTGTTGAAACAAGATATGAATATTAGTTGGGGGATTGTAAGGTGGAATTTTGGTGGGATCATGTTATTTATGGTGAATCCTATGAGAGATGTTTTGAGGATGATTAACATTAGGTATTATTTAGGGATAGGATCATCATTCCTTCAGTGATGTGTGAGGTATTTCTTTGAGAGTTTCATAGATATACCTTGGTAGTAAATACTGGTGTGTCTAAAATGTATCATTCCTTGAGGATTTAGTTCTGGTGGTCAAGGATGAATATATATATCTTGCAGATTTTGTATCTTAGTCTTTGGTTTTCTAGAATATAAAGGTGGAATATCATGTTCCTGGTGGGTTATTTCAACAGTTGGATGTTCCCCTGTGTAAGTGGGAGTATATTTTGATGGATTTTGTGACATTTTTTCCTTGATATTTGGATGGATATGATGTTATCTAGTTTATTGTGGACCTCTTGATAAATTTGTCTCAATTTTAGGAAATTAAGGAGCCAATCAAAGTGGATGTTTTATCGAGGATGTATCTATAAAATGTTGTGAGGCTATATAGGGTTTCGAAGATAATTATCTCTATTCATGATCCTTTTTTCAACTCTTGAGTATGAAGAGTTCTCAAACATTCTTTTATATCTCTACTATGCTTCAACATAACTTTTCATTCACAGATGGGTGGTTAGACATAGTAGACTATAAAAACCTTAAAAGACATTTTTCATGCATATATTCTAGATTTTGGAGGTTTATTGGTGAACACCTACCCTTGGTTGAGTTTTCTTAAAATAAAATTTATAACTCCACTATTAGTATAGATCCATGAAAATTGTTGTATGTTAAACTTTTATATATATATTGTGTTGGTCTAAGGGTGGAGATCTAGTGATTCTCAAACCAGATTTGATAGAGATAATTCTAGAGAATATTTATGTGATTTGTGGGTGGAGGAAGGAAAGTCTATATCATTATAAGTCCTATATTGGTCATAGGAGTAGGCCTATAGATCATGTGTTCTTGAAAGTATCTCCTCATTATGGTATGTAGAGGTTTGGAAATAGGATTAATCTTTATCATTAATTTTTTGGGCCTTTCTAGGTGTTGAAACAAGTTAGCAAAGTTGTGTATCGATTGGCGAACCCTCCACATGTAGACCAAATACATGAAATTTTCCATGCCTCATGGATTTTTTTGTATCTTTATAATGGATCTTATTCCATTGGTTAGGTAAAGTTAAATATTAAATATATAGAGGCATTTTTGGAATCACCCATTGATATTCAAGACCATCAAGAGAAGGTATTTTGTAAGCATTTAATTAATTTGGTTTTTTCCTATAGATGTGGTGATTTAGAGGAGAGTACTAGGAAACGTGAGTCATAGATTCATGTTGAATTACCTAAGTTATTTGATGATTGATTTTATAAAGATGATATTTATGAACTTGGATGATTTATGAGATGATTGATGATATTATTTTATTAAGTTATCTTTCCTTTTGGTGAGTTGGTTGTGTTCTTTTTATAGAAATATCCCTGAGAGGTATCATAAATGGTGGTTGTCATTAACCACTTTATATTTCCATTCCATGATTTATTTTGATTCTTGAGGATGATAATTTTTTAATAGGTATCTGATTTAAGGGCCTGTATTTTCCCAAACCCTTCCTTTTTAATTTATCAAGCATTGAGAGAGTCCCATGATTTCTTGGTGGCGGTATTAAGGTTGGGAGAAGGAAGGAGTTTCTAGAGTTGTGATTTATACTTGAAGAGTCATGTCATAATTTGATAGTATGTCTCAGGTTGTGAGTTTTCATTGGGAATATGAGTCATGGAATGAGAAGGTTTCATGTCTTATATTAATAAGTTGTGGGAGTTACATTCTATGATATTTCAAGTTAGAAGTACGATCATGGTGTGACTAGATTTGGTTATGGTGTGATGAGTTTTTGAGAGGATTTTGGAAAATTTAAAACCTCATCCATAAGAATAGAAAATTATATATGGATTTAAAATCTTACATATTTCCTTTTACAATTTTATATTCATGATGTGAATGATTTTGTCATGTTTTGATGTCTTAAAGTTCGATTTTTGTTGGTTATACCATATTGGGGATCATTATTCTAGGATATATAGGCTACATTGTAGTGCTTTATTGAGGTCAATTGGGAATAAAATAAGGGTGGGTTAAATGTCATGATTCTTATGGTTTTGAATATTGTAGGGTCACACCCTTAGTCATGCCATGAACATATTTATTTCCATAAAATAAATGGATGTTGACTGTGATAAAAGGGGGAGGCATGTGGTAAAAACACATTGTTATCTTTAGATCCTAGTCATTGTGGCATGAAAATTTATTTTCATTCCATGGAATTGTGTTTTTTAACTCTAGTTATAAATTTGAGGTGTCTCTCGAATTCATCATATTTACTCATTCGTATCTTAAACCCTAGTTGTCATTGGGACCATTTTAGATGATCATATACCTCTAAGATAAATCAATATTCCTTTTCTTATGTAACCACTACCCTCGAACCAAGTTAACTCCCTTTTTCCTCATTTTACTTTTTTTTATTCTCTTATTATCATTTCCATACTATATAAGTTCTACCCCTTCTATTTTATGGGTTTCATTTTGATTTATGAAGGAGAATTCTTGATTGAATTATGTCCTTGAGAATCATGGGTTTTCTGTGAGGGTTCATGTTTGTGTTCCTTATCCCTTATTATGTTCTTGTTTGATGAACATTTAATCTTTATATCAAGGTAGGGGATTCAAATTTTATCCTTTATTTTATGTATTTATTTGGGATTATCATGCTTAATTATCTATTGTTTAAATGGTGGAATTGACCTAAAGTTGATAATAATCAATAATTGGATGAAATTTAAAGGTTGTTGTGATTTTCATGTGATTATACTTTTATTCATGATGATTGCCTAATTTTGTTTTCTAGGTAGTGTGGTTTCTTAATGATAATATTAAAAATGAGTCCTTTTCATATTTTTTTTAAAGGTTGGGGCCGAAGCCTCATTTTTTTATTATTAAATCAAATCAAAGTCCTTTTTTAACTTGGTAGAGGGAAACCCATTACATAGCCCAAAGGCCCAGTGGGCTTGTAGCCCATTACATAGCCCGTAGGCCCAAATTCTAAGGCCAATTCACATTCTGTGAATAGTAACCTTCTGCTACAGTACCGCACAGTATCACCGTCGCTACAGCGCCCTGCCGCCACTACAGTGTTCGCTGATGAACAGTGTCGCCGCTGCTACAGTCCTGCTACAGTACCTGCGCCCCATGGGTTTTGAACCCCCATTTTCCATATAGTATTATGGGGTGCTTACCACTAAGCCAAACCCCAACTACAAAGAGTCCTTTTCATATATGATATTCCTAAAACCTTATTAAACAAAGTAAATATGTTATGATGAAGGGAATAATTAATGAGGCATATGAATTAAGTATATAATTCTTTCTAAAAATTGTTTAGCATGATAAAGTATTGTTTTGTACATGTTGTTTGGTTAAGCATGGATGATACTAGCTGTTGATTATTAGTTTTCTTATTTTAATGAATCTTGATCATAATGAATTGATAAATCAAGATGGTACAAAATATGTTGATCATTGGAATTGATGTCTAGTGGTTGAAAACATTCAAACCTTATAATCTATAATCTTTAAGGATTTAGATGGTGTATCATTGATTTATCCTTGATATTTATTTCTAAAATAATTATGTTTTTTTGTATATACATATATTGGAATGATTGTTATGTTTTTATTAATTAATATGTAAACCTATTGTGGTTGTTTAAAAATGTGAGGGTTGGGTAGATTTGACATGTATGTTGTAGTGGATTAATGTAGTTGATGATGGGATAGTGTGGATGATAATGGGATGATTGGATTGGTTTGGGAACCTTTCTTGGTTATTGTTTTTTTGTTTCTTAGCTATTGTGATTATTTCTTACTAGCCTCAAATTTATTATTTTATCATGAGTACATCTCTTCCATGAGATGGGTCAAGCTGAGCCGTAGAATACTTGAGATTATAGAATGGAAATGAATTATAAATGAACTAATAGGAATGGGTATTGATGATAGTAACGATATATTAAATGTGAATCATGGATTGGTTATGGTAAGGATTAAATTTTCTTGATATTGAAGTCTAGAATTTTAATGTTGAATATAAAAGAACCTTATATTTTGATAGTTAATATGTTAAACCTGAATTAATTAAAGGGTTTTTTTAAATTATTTGAAATTGAAAAATAATAGATAGTTGGTGATAATGATGACCTTTTTCTTATTTTATTATATGGGTACTATATTTATAGTCCTAATGATGGAAGACAGGTTGTCTTTTGGGACATTAGTTATAGTTCTAGTCTAGAGTAAGGCAATTTCCTCTAGAATGGTTGTGTACAACATATTTTATGTTTTGATATTTCTTATGCTCTACCATCAAAGTTGATTGGGGTGATCGGCACCCATATTTGACTTTGGTTCTGACTGTGTTCTCAATATCTAGGTTTTCAAGAATATGGATGGTTGACCAATCCCCCTACCCTAATCTTTATTCCAGATATAGACTTGTTATGTTGACATGCATAGGCTATAGTGATGTATAGTTATAAAATGTGCACCCATATAGGCTTTAGAATCTCATGGTTATGACATAAATGTATATATAAGATATGTAATATTAAGAATGTATCATATACTTGTATCCAAACTATAATGGATTATAGTTATTATCTATGTATTTTTTCATGGCCTATAATGGATTAAGGTATAGTGTATGATTACATGGTTTTTAATGGATCTTGGTCTTACTACGTGATTATATAGATATGGTGATGATGTGGTTGTGATGTCATTTCTTGGATTTCTTGTATGATATTATTATTTCATTGGGATATGGTTTCATGGATGTGTCGTATGACTTATAGAGGGGATGGAAGCATAAGGACATACGATGTTGGGTTTTAGTGTGACTGGTTCAGTGGGAAAGTGTTAGTAGGGTAACTTTCTTCTATATATATGATTCTGATAATGTGTTACTAATTTCTATGATTTAATCAGTAAGATATCCTTGGTAAGGTTTGGAATATAGTTCACCTTATTTATGTAATTATTTTGTTTATCTATTTATTCACTGGAGATTTATCATGATTCTTCCACATTTTTTCAAGCCCATAGGTGTGAGTGGGAGATTGATATAGGAATTACTATATCATGAATATTTCTGAGGAACATCTAGTGTTCATGGTCTCTATATATTCATTTATAAATGTGTGTTTTCTATTTTTTTCAATTCATGACATTCATATACTAGGATTTGGTTTTATTTATGTTATAGAGTTTATTAGGGGTTATTTATTCATTTTCATGGGAATTATGAGGGTAATACCTCCCATATTTGTGAGTTTTATACATTTGGTGTTAGTCTTTAGATTGTGGCCTATTGGAGGAAGATTTTAGGGGCCACTATCATCTTCATTATCAACCCAGGAGGGTAACTAGTGGGGGTGGGTCCTGATAGTACATTAAGTTTATGAGTATTTAGTGAAACTGAGAGATTAATAGAAATATGAACTAAAAGAAAACTATAATTTATTGGTAGTAACTACATATTGTTTTTTTATTGAAGTAAGCTATGTCATAGTGAATATCACTATGTTGTGGTTCTGTTTATGGTAGTGAATGCATTATATGTTAATGTATGTAAATAATTTTCCCCCATTGAAAGTTATCATGATCATTTATAACATCATCGACTGATGCTTAAAAGAGTTTGATAAAAATTTATGAAATGTTTAAAGATTTAAATGTTACATCATGGTTAACCAAATGTTATAAACTATTTGTAATGTGGTTTCATAGTTTTAACATTTTGAGAAAGGTTTGTAATAATGAGTATCATAAATCAAATGTTGGTGAAATATTTGATATTATAATGGATCATTAAGTATAATTATGTATTCTTATAAAAGGATGTTGAAACTATAAAGAATTAGTAATCAATTACTATTCTAAGAAGCTCTTTAATTCACAAATCTCAATTCTATTTTATTTTTAACTTTAAGATTATAGCAACTCATGATCAAGGGAGAAATACTTCATAAGTGTTATAATATTCATACAACCCATGAACTATCATAGAAGGAAGGGGTTTGTTGATTTTTTCAATGGGATATCAATAAAACTTGTGTTTAAGATCTTGTAAATTTTAGCCTAAAACTATTAGGTATGTTTTTAATTTATGTTTTATTCAATTCAAATGAATGGTAAGGTCTTATATCAAAGGTTTTTACTGGTTAATTTTCAATTTTCATGGATAGATATTGTCCCCACCAATACCCAATAGTATGATGTTAGAATGAGTATGGTTCAAGAAATTAAGTGAATTTTATGGTACGGAATCATGTGCTCAAGTTGAATTTGTGGATCCTAGAAAAATGGTCATGAGTTGGATGGAACATTCATGAAATACAAAAGTTTTGATAATGAAAATATGATTGAAGTGGTTGTGGTGATCAGGTTAATGAATTTAATTTTTATTTTTATTATAATGGAATATTTATATAGGGGATATTGTAACACAAAAGATTTTTGGAATAAAATAAAATAAAATAAAGGATAAATAATTTGTGGAGAAATTTTCCACATTGAGTTAAAATGGAGATGGATGGTCAATTCAATGAGTTTAAGATTTTAAAAATATCTAATATGATGTTAGGGATGAGTTATTTATAAGTAGGAATATATCTATTTGGGATACTAAAGGAAGTGAAAATGGATTTTTTGGGATCTGCATGATTTATAAACCATATAGGAGGGTCCATAAACCATACAAGGCTCATAGAATTATTATTTTTCTAAGTATTGTTTATTTCAAGTTTTAAAAACTATGCCATAAACTATTCAAACCTTAAAATAATAAAATTTATATTTTGAATCTACCTCTATGTCACTCATTTCTTCTTCCCTTCAAAGAAAATAACCTCTCTAATCTTCCACTTCATTATAATTTTATCCAAGGGATATAATGATTTTTATTATTTTACTTTTTCATTTGAATATAATGCAATATCTATCATTTATCCTTATTCATTCTTTATTATTCCTCTTTCTTTATTTTTCTCAGTTTTTTCTAGGTATTTGAGATATTGTTTTCATCGAAGCATGGAAAAATGAACTAAAATGGTGTAATCTTGGTATAATATGGAAACATTATTTCTTAGTGATAATATCACATGTTATTTATTAAATTTTTGGAATCATTATTATCAAGAACTAACCCAAGTAACCTATTACATCGGTACTAGAGTCAGCACTGACATGGCTCAAAGGGCATTCCCAATCCCAAGGGTTGGACATTAGTGCCATGACATCAACAAACAGTCAGAGGGAATGATTTCATCCCAAGAAAAACAATCAATACATAACAATAGAAGATAAAACAATGAATATTCAATATTCCAAACAACCGTCAAGGAGAAAAGCACCACAAGAATATAAATAATGATCAAAATGGTACATTATCTAAAAAGACAACATAATATCCATCAAGATGAAAACATATAATCTCTATTTAATGAGCGGATTACAGGTCCACCAGTCACCACCATCACCCTTTCTCCCGCTAGTCAAGAACACTTTACACCTACAAGTGGTGCTATCCTTTTTCCTGTAACTGGAATGAAATAATCTACAAACACCTAAAGGAAAAGGTAGGGTGTGAGAAAAACATCCCAGTAGGATACCACTAGATGTTCCATAAGAAATTAAATATCAAATAAACTATTAATGATTCAATTTATATAAAGATAATGCATGGTAATGCTTTTTCTCATTTTAAATCAATAGTCTTTCAAATAAAGTAGTTGGAAAGTATATAAAAACATGATTAAATGAACAATTTCAATAAAAAATAAGGGCATTAAATAAATAGTTCAATGAACACTGGAATGTAATAATAAAATAAAAACAAGGCACCATGGTTATATGCCCTAAGGTTCATTAGCTCCTGGATATAGGATCCTCACACTACTAAATCAATCAATCATGTCTCAAGGTGTTCACACATAACTATGGATTATGCCTTTATGATATAATTAATCAATACCTTATTGGTGAAAAACATGTTTAATTTGTTTTAGTTAGAGTCTTCATCATCAATCCACTGCTAGGGGGTCATAATCCTAATGTTCTTGTCCTAATAACCCACTAACTACCTAGGCTCACAATTGACTTCAATCAATCAAACAATCATGGGAAAAAAATTATTTTAAATTAAATTCATCCATGATAGTTCGAATGCTTGATCTCAAGATTCAATGTGACATTTAAATTTCAAAACCAAATCACAGGTTTTTATCAAATTCATGCCTTTAAAAAAATCTTTCATTTAAATCCATTGTTTCTCAAGAAAAAACATTAATTCATTTCATCAAATCACTTCTAATTTTAAGCCATATTTTCTCAAATCCACCCAATATTTTCAAATCCATTAAAAGATGGTTTTAATTCAAATTCTCATTCCTTTGAAAATAATCATCAAAATAATCTCAAATCCAAGTATAAATAAATTTAAAATACATTTAATATCAAGAAATTATTCAAGGTTTCATGTATTGGAGAAATCATTATGGAATCTCCTACCTTTAGTCACAAAATCAAGTAATTATCTAGAATGGAAACCACCAATGGAGATTCAATGGTGGGGATTATCAAAGAAGAATCCCTAGAATTATAATCCATCAAATCAAGTTTTAGATCCACCAAAAACATGAGGATCCATCACTCTAAAAGATGATAGAAGATATGGTAGTATGATTCTCAATCAAATAGGTTCCCCTTACTTGAGAGGGATCAATCGAATTCATCAACACTTCAATTCAATAAGAGAAGAGGTTAGAGGATCCAAAAATCCTATCTAGAGAGCCTCTAAAAGAAAAAGGTTAAAATTAGGTTTGATTAGTAGATGATTAGTTTCTAAAGAGTGGGGTTAAAGACTTTAATTAATTTTTTTAGAGGATTAAAAACCTATCACATTGTTTCCTAGATTAGTCCACATGGTTAGTAAATATTGTACACTTAATTGTGCGCACTTAGTAGGATTCTAGAGAGTGTCGCATAGTTAGGCGGAATAGTTTGACTAACCATGCACCAACTATGTGCTCTCACTTAGGATACTAGAAATAAGGTTCATGGTATGGATGCATGGTTTTTAGGGGAGGTTGAATAGTTTGAACTAACTATGAACCCCCCCTCAAAAATCCAACTCATGGTGTATGTTTTCCTAGTATGACCCACACAGTTTTCCTAAACTATGTTCCAACCATGAACCACCCCAAAAACTTCCAAAAATCTAAAAAAAATCCCAAAACAACCCAAAAACAATTTCCAAATAAAGGATTCTAAAAAAAAGGATAGAAGTATATAATGTTGGTAACGGGATGCTATAATATCGCCACCATAAAAACTTTTGACCCCCATAAATCCTATCAAGATGACTCTATATCAAAGAGATTAGATCATTATTCCTACATCAATGCCTCACACTCCGAATTCTCATGTAAATTAAAACCATTCCACCAAAGCACATAAACCATATGTATGGAATTTCCACTAAGAACCCTAATCTCATAATCAATAATATGAATTGGATGCTCAGTCAAAGATAAATCAATTTCCACATCAAGGTCCTCCTAACTCAAGATATTATATGGGTTGGAGAGATACTTTTTGAGATGCAATACATGAAAAATGTTATTAATAAACATAAAATGAGGTAAAAATTTCTAATGGTAATCCACCTTACTAATATTCTCAACAACCTTAACTGGACCCACATATATTGGTGATAACTTCTCAGTTTTCCAAGTTGTTAGTGGCCCAACTGAGGTGAAAATCTCAAAAAAACTGGTTACCTACTGAAAACTCCAAAGGGAATCAATGAAGATCAATATAGGATTTATACCAACTTTGAGCCATCACCATTATATAATGAATCAACTGAATAATTGTCATCATATCTTGGACCAAAATATGTCCAAAAAAGGAAGTTTCACCAATCAATGACCAACATAATAGAGATTTTCATGGATATCCATACAAGTACACAATGGGTACTATTATGATGGATGATAGGTAACTATTGTTATAGGAAAACTCAATCAATACTAATTTGTTATACCAAGATCCACCAAAGTTAAAAACTTAAGCATGAAGCATGTCTTCAAGAATTTTTATAGTTCCTTCTATGTGTCCATCTGTTTGTGGATGATACATCATGCTCAAACTAACCTAAGATCTCATTTCCTATTATAGGAATCTCCCAAAATGATAGGTGAATTGAGGATATATATAAAAAACTATAAAATATGGCACTATATTTAATATGATGATATTATATACATATAGACTTCCTAATTCCTCAAATTTTGTCTTATCATTAATGGGAAAAAGTGAGTTTATTTGGTCAGTCGATCGATCACTACCCACATCACATTCTCCCCTTGAGGCGTACAAAATCTCATTATACTTACAAGATATCATGGAAAGGGGATGAATCAAACTCAAAGGTTTATGGTGCTCAGCCCTGACCTGCTGATAGGTATAACAACAAGAAACAAAATCAGTGATATCTTGTATCATATCTAGCCACCAAAATCATTGTTATGTTTCATAAAACTTATTTTTGGTTCCAGGGTGTACCACCCATTGGGAATTATAGAAATATCCCATAAAATATTTTCTTACAGACAAAGGTATAATGTACCAACTCCAAAATAATAAAATACCCTTAGAATATAATGACCACTCAGTGATAGTATCCCCACAATAAAGAGAGTCCATAATTCCATAGAACTCACTATCAATCTATTACTCTTGAAGAATCATCCTGAGAAGAGAGGAGGTCAATTGAATGATTTCTGAAAAAATCTTGATCTCATCCTCTTGAACTCCCAAATGCATGCGAACAAAGAGATCCATTAATTAAACTGTTTTGATGATTACTTTATAGTTGGTTTGAATTTTTTCTATTCAAAGGATCAGTAATGAAATTCCCCTTACCATGGGTTTAAGAAATTTCAAAATCAAAATATTGTAGGTATTCCACCCATAAACACTTATAAAGATTCAAATATTTTTATGGAAATATATAACTCATTTTTTTACAATTAGAATAAATGGTAAACATTTCTATGAAAAGGTAATACCACAAACTCTTAAGAACATTAATTATATATGTTAGTTTGAGATCATGAGTAGGATAGTTATTATCATGAAACCTAAGACACTACAAAAAAGGCTGCTATTAAAAGGGTTTTTTGTATTTAGAGGGGGTTATAACCCCTATAAAGGATTTATAGGTGGTTATGGGGAACAACTGCTAAAGTGGCCACAATGTAGGGCTAGTGGTGGTTTTTTTCAACTACTGGTATATCTGGATGAACATTAGAGGTGGTTGATTTAGAATGGGTTTGAACCCCTTCTAATTCCACCATAAATCTTCAAAAAAATGAAAATTTATAAGGGTTTTAAACCCCTTATAAATAATTTATCAATTTAGGGGCTGTTCTTCAATAGAATGGGAAGTCATTGTGGATTTATCAGTGGTTATGATTGGAATCACACTTATTGGATTACTTTTTCACCTATTTAAAGCTTAACCTTATTGCCCCAATAACAAAAATTTATTCTCTAAAATTAAAAATTCAAAAAAAAGATCATATATCCAAAAGAACCCAATAATTATTTATCTAGACAAGATGCCACACATTTTAACAACAAAACACTAGAAAAGTATCTAGAAAAAACAACAACCAGCAAGAGAACAACTAAAGTACTCACACACCCAACACCAGTATATAAGGAATTTAACATGGTTTAGGAAATTTCTTACAACCATGGATAAAAATTAAAAATCTTTTAGAAGAGATAGTAGAGTAAAACTCTTGAGTTATAAGTGATAAACACTACACGTAAGAATGATAATAAACTAAATTATATCATAATATTATAGGGACTAAATATTTATAGAGAAACCATAGAACCTCTTGTTTATTACTATTTATCACATGGATAAAATAACTTATGAATATTCCCAAAATATTCCTTTATCGCTAGTTTTTTATCGTATTAGTTTCACCAAATTTCCAATCAATATTTTGGAAACTAAAACTCCACCACCCATATAAATTTATCCATTGACTGGATATCCTTCCCTGGCCTAACAAGACTCCATCATTGATCTTTTGGTTGATACAAGTTTCCATCATGATTTATTCTCCAGTGCTCCAACCAAACCCGTTGATGCTCCCAAAAATATCATAACCAAGAAACATGATTTACACCTCAATAATATCCAACTTAAAGACTATTTCATAGCTTTTTTTCAACCACCATGTTAACAACTCTTCCATTCTACCATCCACTACAATAGTGGTATTTTGATCACCTTATGCTCATCTATGTTCTGTTGAGGCATGAAACTACCCTATAATTTCAAAAACTATGAACTTTGTTAACATTTTCACTTTGATTAACCTTATATAGTTTCATTGATCTATGTTATAGAATACCATTGATGAACTAATATTTCATTTTAATGTTCTTTTTCCTTGAATGAAACACTAGATTATTTGAAATAAAAATTGAACTCTGACTATCACAAAATAACATTATGTTCTACCACTTCTTATTAATTTTATCTAATTGTATATTCAACTATATCTACTCCTTTATAGACTATTTTTTCTATATAATCTACTTATATAGTTAACAATTTAACTTCTAATTGTATTCGATACATCCAACTCACTATAATTCATGTATAAGTAAAAAAATTGCACATTGTATTTCTTTTATCACCTATATCTTTTTCAAATCCTACATCAATATATTCCTACAATTAACATCCATTCCAAAACACACATACAATTATATGTTCCTTTTTTGATTTAATATTATCCACTTCACATCTTCCTGATGTTCCTTTATTATATGTCGCATGTACCTATTGACAACCCCCACAATAAACACAATGTTATTCCTACTAAAAATCTTGTCATACATTATACTTTTGACTGTAAATTCATATTGAACCTTTTCCATGTAATTTTCCTCATTATCCATTTTTTATACCTTCTATTTTGATAGTTTGAGGGGATCAACCAATGGGTGTGAAACAAACTTTTATCAAGACATTTTGAACCTTTTAAAACCCTTCTAAATGTAGTTTGACTTATAAAATATCATAATTTCTAACTTCTAGTCTCTATTGATCCTCATCCCTGAAATATTTATTGACACACCAATTTCATTCATCTAAAATGTTCCAAAAATATCCCTCTTCAACTTTACAAATAATTATATTTTCATACCTACCAAGAATATATCGTCCACATACAAAATAAGTATGATGAAACTCTAATGAGAGCCCAAAATTTCAAAAAAAAGGTATTTCATTGATAATTACCCCAAAAATTAGACAAAATCAGGTCAATTGAGTAATTTTTGTTGCTTTTGGAAAATATTGAATTTAATTATAAAATGGCTAAAATATGGATTTGAATTTTTTTGTTCATTTTGAATTTATTTAAATCCATGAATTAAAATTTTTAAATATGTAATTCTAGTGTTAAATTTTTTATTTTCAATTATTTTTATTCTTTTTAATTTTAAATTTTGAAAAAATATTACACTGAGTCCCAATTTTCAATTGTACATGTATAAGAGAGAAAACATTGGCACTGTTCAGTGTCATGGTCAACCATGTTAAGTGACCACACATTAAAAATTTCAAGTTACCATATCAAGTCCCCACAGTTGATCACACAAAGGAGGAATGGTAAGTGAACCTACCGCAAGGAGCATCTCTAATTGGCCATATGAATCTAACTCATCAACCTTACCTACCATAACCTTCCAAAAAAATTCACCCAAGTGATTACACATCATACCGACCATGAGACGATTGACATGGTGCATTTGTTGATATTTGATGAAGGAATCTTATATTGGTCTTGATATGGATTGATCATGGAGGAATATAATTTGGGTCTTCTTGAGCTTGATCGAATATGAAAAATCTAAAGAGGAAACAATATCAATTTTTTACCAAATGATAATAATGAGTCTGAAGAAATACTCGAGCCTTTTGTAGTGTTGTAGGAGCAAGTAAAAGCTAGTTCTAAGCCGATTGAAGATGAATCATTACGAAGTATACTGAAAATGACCCTATTTGATGAAGAATCCATCAAACTAGATAAATTACCAACTGATTTATAATGTACAAAATGATTAAACTAGAAACTACCACAAACCAATTCAAATTCAGTCAAATTGATTGAGGAAGATTGATGAATCAACATAAGATTGATGAAAGGTTAAATCTAAGTTAGATTTTTGTTTTTGATACCTATATAGTATTTAAAGTGGTGAGACCTCAAAGAATTTCTAATGAAATAGATGCAAGAATGGAGACCAATGCACATATAGTGCTCTATGAATTTCCCCAATGAACTTCCAAACCTAAGGAAGAAGACGAACCAAGATCATTACAATTAAAATAATTTGTTTCTCATGATGAGATCATTTTCATCAAGTTCAATATTAATTTTTACTATACTTTCATTATGTATGAGGAAATAATGAATCCAATCAGATATTTAAAAAATATGTGTTTACTGGTGTTGATTTTTGTTTATAGGATCGATTGATGAAGATGGTGAGGCCTCAATATGCTTGAATGATATGGTAATGGTTATCAAACATGATAACAACTGGGTTTTTTTAACACATTTATATCATGGATGAACTGATCTCGATTGTTGAAAATCAATTAAAGTTCAATAATATGAGAGGAAGCAAGGGAATAAATCTAACCTAGAATTTACAAGATCTATGAAAGAAGGATCGTCCAAATTTTATGATTATATTCCATAATTGTGGCCCAAGTATAGTGGGACTAAACCAATAGACAAGTAGAACTACCCACCTCTATCCAGCCTTATTTATCAAGACTAACACTACTCCAATTAATCCAAAGGCTCACAAATCCTTTTTTGGAATTCCATTAAAAACATTCTATGCCCAAGTATCATCCTCACCTGATCTCAATGAGTATAGTACACCTTCTATTATAGTTGTGAGGTAGTGATGTGATTATTCTATGATTTCTCTAAAATATGTACAAAATTAAATCATAAGAAGAATTTATAATATACTAATATTCATGAATATTATCTTAATTAAATCCATATCCACCATCAATTGTGATTCATAGAAGAAATTTGAGGAAATAAAATATTAATGGAGCTTATTGCATTAAATTATAAGAGGATAAAGAAGAAGAAATTATGATTATGAATATTTCCCCTTCCCCGTTTTGAAAACTATTTATATCCTACCAATTTATATTTGAATCTATTAATTGTAGCTTAGAAACTTTTATACTTAATTCATTCAATTTTAGTTCTCTATTCTACATTTATTTGTTGTTTCATTCTCTTCTCCTCTATTTCTTCATGTTTATTCATCTCTAGGATGTGATTGGGATCTCTAATTCCATGATTATTGAAGGTTCACCCATTTTAGGTGATTTTAGGGGAATTAAAATGGGGTTCCTTTAGTTTATGTATTTAATTAGTAATCAATTTCATAAATTATTCTTTGTGATGATAAAGGTAAAGAGTGGGGGTGTGATTTTAAAGTCATTCTCCATCAACACTTCTAAAAGAATCTACTTGTCACACATTAAATTCTCCCAGAAATCTTAACACACTTCATACTAGTGTAATTTTGTAGTTTGAAAGGAATAATGGTGTGTGAATACTACCAGGTGTGTGATTAATACCATTGACTCAGTTGAGGAGTGGTCTTTCTCATTCACCAAGGAGAACATATGATATTATCAATTTGTTTGGGGGATCCCTTGAGTATAATATTGGTTTTATACCAACTAGGATATTAAAGGATGAGTAAATACATGGTATTAGATATCCTCATTTAATTGGGTGATTTATAATAATTTTAAATCATAATGGAACCCATTGGAATTCTTCCCTGAACTCCTTGTATTATCCAGATAACTTTGTGTTATTTCATAGATTTTTTTTTTGTTTTAAATTCATAAAATCAAAATCCAAAAAATAAATCTCTATGATACTATCCAAATAATTAAAATAACCAAAAACAAATATAAGTTTCAAAATATTGAATGCTTCTACACCCAACTCTTTGGGAGATAGTCCCAGTCATCCATTATGTTGTATTCTAGGTTTTATAGTAAATGTTTCATGTGAGTAATGTGACAATAACTTGTACCAAATTCCCATTATCAAACACCCTAAAATAATAGAAACAAACATTATTGTTACATATTAAATATTTCTATTTCATGAAAGCATCAAATCACTTATTCCATTGTTTGGGTGCTTAGTTTAACCCATACAAACTCTATTTGATCTTGTACACATAATCCTTCTTTCCAATCTGGTTTTTCCATGAAAATTTCTTCCACCAAATCCCTATGAAGGAATTTCATATTCACATTTAATTATTCCATATGTATACCTTATGATGCAACCACTCTAAGTATATTACAAATTATTATATGATTCACCATCAAATAAAATATTTCACTAAAATAAATCACTTCATTTTATTGAATTCCTTTCACAACAAATCTCTCCTTATACCATTTCCTACAATTATTTTTTCCTTCAAATAGTTGACCCATTTTTGTTAAATGCTCACTACTCATTGATAAATTCATCAGGTCTTATATTATAATCACATGAAAGGAATCTATATCTTACTTAATTTCTAACTAATGTTGTTTCAAGTCATTCAAACTCATCACCTCTTATGGTATTTTAGGATCTCCACCATCTATTAAAATAAAATATAGAAAGTTTTATTCAAACATCTCCACTAGTTTTATAACCCTAGTAGGCCTTATCAACTAAACCTAAAACCCAACTTATACTTTTGGAAAATCCTTCTATGCTTCAACAACCTTTGAATATTTTGGTATGTTGATGAAAACTTTGGATTTTGGATTTGATATAATGATGAATATAAGATAATTATAAGTTATAAAGTCTTCTTTAGTGAAGAGATCTTGTATAAGGATTGACACTTACTTGAAGATTTTGTAGAGAAAAAATAATACACTCACACTTTCCATGTAGCCTCAACGATGAAGGTAACATGGTATAGTGAACCTCCATGACAACATACTAAATTTGGTCTCCATACATCTTTATGAACAAGCACTTGATTCTAAGACATGGGTGTTAATCATTGTATAGAAAAAAATAGTCTTTTCTACTTTCCAAGGATACACTCTTCACATGTTCTATACTCTATGTGTTTGAGTTTTAGTACACCTTTATCATTCAAGACTCTCATTCCCATCTCACTCACATAACCATGATGATGATACTAAAATTGGGTAACTCTAATATATGAATCGTGAATTATTTTCTTATTTCAAATCCTCATTGGATACAATATTTTATCTTTTACTCCATTTTACACCACCATGAAACCCTATGTTATCTTCCACACAACATTTTTAAATGTCATAGAGAATCCTACATCATCTAGAAGATATATTGTAATTAGATTTTTATTCATTCTTGATATGTGTCTAACTCTTTGTAACTTCAGCAAGAATCCATTCTTTATTTTGAAATGTGCATCACCTTTTCCTATAATCTCAAGATACTTATTTTTTTCGTGTGCTTTCATGTGCTTTTATTTTTTTATTAAAAATAATGTTTATATTATTGTGTTTAAATGAATTTTATTTAGATCTATCTGTTCAAATTATTTCATAACACATGTACTTAATGTTTTTGATGTTTTATTATTTATATTATTATATATCTCGCAATACTTGATTTAATTGTTCTAATATTTTAGCTACATGTTTGTTTTATCTTTAATTTTAATGACTGGTATAATTTATAAACACATATATAGTTTTTATATTGTATGAAATTATCTTATTGGATAATTTATTTTTTTGTTTAAGTGTTTCAAGATTTGTTTAGAATGTTTATATTTTATGATCTTAATTGTTATTTAATGTGATAACATGTGTTATTTATTTATAATTGTTTAAATTTTTTGATATTCTTAGTGTTATTGTTTTATATAAAACACATATAAATATCAAATAATATATATTTACTTGTTTAAATATATTTCTACATATATATCATTTTATATATATATATTTATTTAAATATATATAGTACCATGCATATATATATATATACAGTGCTTCATCTTCTTCCTCACCAGCTTTAATTGTACATCTACCTCCTAGTTCATCTCCTTCAATTATAGCACTAAATGAACATTGGTAATAGTAATGCTCCACACCAAAATAGCATTCCCCCTTCTCCATGGCAACATAAGAAGACATTGAATCATGATCCTTCCCTCAGATGGTTGCACCGTTGCTTGTCATATCACTGGTATCGGAAGTTTTTCATCCTCGACCATCTCCTCCCCCTTCATGGAAACATCATTGATGCTAACAGTATCATATTCATCCTCCTTCTTCACACTGTAAACAACTCCTCTTTTTGATGCATACATAGAATCATCTCATTTCAGCGGTATTTGAATCATACCCGCACCTTCGACTATCGAACAATAGCATGCCTTCGTCGCAAGTCACCTATAGAGGAATCACACCTTTTCTCAACACTGGAAGTAACTCCTAAGATGGAAGCATGAAGTTTCATGGTAGTGGCTTTCCAATTATTGTGAGAGCCACAATAGCACACCCATGTCTTTAATAGCCATGGTAGCACCTCTCCTCCTCATATCATGGCTTAAAAACACTTGACCTCTTCATGCCATGAAAGCATTTTCTAACTTTGACCATGTCCATAGCCTTCGTGGTAGTGGTGGAAGGTCCTTATGGTAGCACCTACTCAACACTGATAGAAGAATCACTCTCCTTACTCCATCAACATTAATAGAGTCTCCCATAATGGTATCACTTTATTAAAATAGTAGCAGATCATCTACTTCTGGTTCATGGTAGTAGTATCACTCCTCCACATGGTAGTAGACGTCTTCTACCATCGGTTATAATTCATGCTATTGGCAGTTTAAAAATACTGTACCACCAGTTATAAATTCTTTGATCATCTGTCACGACCAGTCCTCGGAGCCCGTGCTGTGACTACCCCAAGCTCGCCTTCCATAGGCCAGGGGCTGGTGACTAGCACCAAGGCGTAATTCCCGGTAAGAAGGGAAGGAATTTCCTTTGTAAAGTAAACAAACACCACAAAGCAAGCAAGTAGCAGTAAACACTAAGTAAAGACTGGGTACAACAGTAAATGCGGAAAAGTAAGTGGGCCAGAATACAAACCCAAACTGAAAGTAAAGTACAACTGGAAAGGGAAAATAGCAACTGAAAAGAAAAGTCGCAGCCTCGAGCCATCCACTAGAAGTCCCACCTGAAAGGTGGGTACAGATAGCCTCCACAGCTCCTCGGGTCCAGTTGTCCGCTCCGAGTACGTCCCACCCAGTGGTCCACCTCCAGGTACCGTCCTGCTCCGCAAGCCTCAACCACGATCAGCGTTGTCCGTCGTCTGCAACCAACACAACGTAGTGCGGTCATAGCCCATGTAGGGGTGAGTATAAGCTACTCAGTAGGGACCTCGAGACCCCCGAATGTCTCCCAGAATCTACAAAAAATAATCCACAAATGAAAGATACAATCACGAAGTAACATCTGACACTACTTAGGTATATGCCCATACATATACCTAAGTCACCAATTCCTAGTTTGACTCCATCATATGAACCCAAATTCGATCACATCCACACAGGAAATAAAAACCGGATCCACACAGGAAAGCATAACGTAATCCACATAGGAAAGCAAGTCAAGATTCAGCTCAGACAGGTATACTTCTTCGTATAACGATAGAGATGACCAAATATTACCATTGATTCATCTAAGTCGTCGGACCCATAAAGGATCGATAGGTACTAACCCCCGCAATGACCCACAAAGGATCTGACCCACACAGGATTGATAGGTAACTAACCCCCGCAATGACCCACACAGGATTGGACCCACACAGGATCTGTAGGCGCTGGCCCACACAGGACCGCTGAGCGCTGACCCACATAGGATCTGACCCACACATGATCAGTGGCACTGATCCACGTAGGATTTCTGAGTGCTGTAGTCATTACCGTCGAATCCACGGAGGATTTCTGCACAGTCGTCATCATCGTCACAGTCGCAGTCGCAGCCAGCTATAGGGTTCCCGCACACAGCAAGCTCGTTCGGGAGGGTCCACTCCACGAGCCGAGGGTATGATACATCAACTGACACATAGTCTGGAGTTGATGTATCCAAAAGTTCTGTATCGTCAATAGGAACTCAACGTCACAGACTGCGCGTCAATCGGACGCCCGGTCTGAGAGTTATTGGCTTTTTCGTCCAAGGGGCCTGGTTGGTTTTTAAGTCAAAACCAACCCGACCGTACTCCAAATGCATCCAAACCTCGATCAGAGTAAGCCAAAAGGTCCGTCTCACTTAGAGGAATCCAACAAAGTTGATGGCATGTCAATCGGACGTCCGGAGCTCAAGTTATAAGTGTTTCCGCTCCGAGGGCCCGGTTGTTTTCGTGTACGAACCAACCCGGCCGAACCCAAAGTTCTCCGAAACCTTGAGTATAATATACTGAAATGACCGTTTCGATCCAAGGATTGCATCACAGTTGAAGGTGCGTCTATAAGAGGCTCGTACCTCAAGTTATGAGCAACAGACCGAAAAAGTCTGGTATTATGGGGTTCGGGCCCGGTCCGACCCGACCCGGTACCCCCTGGGTCGGCCCGAACTGGGTCGACCCAGCCCGGGTCTGGGTCCAGCCCGCTTGGGCACGGCCCGACCTGGCGGTCTGGCAGGGATGCTCGGCCCGGCGCGCTGGCGCCGGCCAAGCGGCCGTGCAAGGGGGGACCGCCCCCCCGGACGAAACAGCAGCCCTGCGTGGGGGCCACCCTTGCCAACGGATGCGGCCGGTTGTTGCGTCCCACCTCCTCCGGTCCCGTGCGGTCATGGAACTTGCGGCCTGCCGCCGCGGCTTCAGCCGCGACGGCTCTTTCCGGCGGCGCACCGGGCGCCGCCGCCTCCTGCCGCTGGCGCCGTCATGCCGGCGAGGCGCGCCGGCGGATTGCTTCGCGGACCACCAGACGAGCTCCGGTGGTCAGATTTGCCTACCGTCTTCACCAACGGCCCTCCCGGGACTGGTTCTACATTTAGAAGACCTCACAACACCCGTGTGGCCTGGTTCATCGTTGCCCACCGATCCGCACACCAAGAACGAAGGTACGGTGGGTTCGGACTTGTTCGTTGGTCCGCACCCACCGCGTTAGCAGTTTTAAAAGTCTTCCGACAAATATTTAAACATATGTCATGGGTATAAATCACAAAGATTTAATTGAATCAGACCCCTACCTCAAGCATCGTCGAGCGAGGGTTCATCGCGGAAAAGCACGTCGCAGAAGAAGGCGTCGCGGAAGGAGAATCGTTGCGTCGCAGAAGAAGGAACATCACGTTGCGCCGGCGATCTCCGAGAATCTAGCGTTCTTCGCGTTCTTTGCGTTCTTCACGTTCTTCACGTTCTTCACGTTCTTCGCATTCTTCGTCGAGGAGGAATAACTTCAAGAGCCTGAGAATTCTCCCTAGCCTCTCAACACCACCAGTCTAATAAAAAAAAGAGTTTTCTTATTTTTATTCCACAAGCCTTGCGTTTTAAAATTCAGAAACGAAAGAAACAGTTAAGCGAATTAATTGCAACGCTTAAACTGCCACATTAATGAGGCGTTTCTTAACCAGAATAAACGCATGGGTTGACTTCATTAATAGGGGGTGCGGTTTCGTTACTTAGAAGAAAAGAAACGGTGGGAGTCGTGTGGTCCCAACCTCACAAATATCCTACCAAGTGGGTAGGATATGGTGGGTCCCACATCATCCACTTAACTTAAGTTAAGAAAAATAAAATAAAAACCAGTTGCACCACTTTTATTTTATTTCTTAACTTAACCCCAAGAAAACATTAGAAACTACACCTGAGCAAACACAACTCTAGAAAAGGTGTTTCTAAGCAATTATCGGTGCTGTGATTCCATCGGTGCCCTCAGAATTTGATTCCGAGCACCGGTTCAAAAGTTAGAAAAACCCACTCATTTATTCACTGAACGTACCCGAGCTAAACTTCGGAAAAAGATTCCGGGCACACCGGGCCTCGTAATTAGGTGTCATCAGAAACTGCGTTCTTGAAAAATTCCCAAGAAAATTAAAAAAAAAATTCCTTGAATTTTTTGGGTCTTTACATCACTCCCACCTCAGGGTTTTACGTCCCCATAAAGATACATCATATACTAGGGAAACAAATGTGGGTACTGAGCGCACATTTGAGCCTCCCGCTCCCAAGTGATCTCCTAGAAGTTCTCGTGCTGCCATCTGATGCGCACTAGAGGAATCGACCATCCACATAGGACCTGATCCTGTTGATCCTCAATCTCCACCGGGACCTCCACAAAAGTTGCCCCATCATTAATTTCCAGCTCCCCATGGTCAATGATATGCGTCGGGTCGTGCACGTATCTCCTCAGTTAGGATACATGGAAGACATCGTGCACCTGGTGCGACTGAGGTGGTAGAGCCAGGCAATAAGCCACCTCTCCAATACTGCTGAGGACCTGGAATGGTCCGATGAAGCGTGGAGACAACTTGCCACCTCGGCCAAATCTCCGCAATCTACATCGAGGTGAGACCCATAAGAAGACGTGGTCGCCATCCTCGAACTCTAATGGCCTCCACCTCCTGTCAGCATAAGAATTTTGCCGGCTCTGAGCTGTCCTCATCCGCTCCTGGATGACCTGGACCTTCTCTGTCGTGGCCTGGACCATCTCCGGTCCCACAAGTGCTGACTCCCCAGGGTCTGTCCAGCATAGCGGTGACCTGCAAGGTCTGTCGTACAACTCCTCATATGGTTCCATCCCGATGGTGGAGTGGTAGCTGTTGTTGTACGCAAACTCCACCAAGGGTAGGTGGTCCTCCCAGCTGCGACCAAAGTTGAGTACACATGCATGGAGCATGTCCTCGAGAGTCTGAATGGTCCTCTCTGTCTGACCATCCATCTAAGAGTGAAAGGCGGTGCTCCGACGTAGCTGCGTCCCAAATGCCTCCTGCAACCCCTTCCAAAGCCGGGAAGTAAAGCGATCATCTAGATCGGAGACGATAGATGATGGAAAACCATGAATCCGTACAATCTCCTGAACGTAGAGACGTCCCAAGCTCTCCACTGAGCCCTGCTCTCTGATGGGTAAGAAGTGTGCCGACTTGGTGAGTCGGTCGACAATCACCCAAATGGAGTCGTGACCTATGGAAGTGTGTGGAAGTCCAATCACAAAGTCCATAGATATCCCATCCCACTTCCACTCTGGGACCTCCAAGGGTTGTACCAACCCTGCTGGTACCTGGTGCTCTGTCTTCACCTGCTGGCAGGTGAGGCATCGAGAAACGAACTCTGTCACAGCCTTCTTCATGCCCAGCCACTAGTGCTATCGTCTGAGATCCTGGTACATATTCACCATGCCAGGATGTACCGCCAAAGGGGAAGTGTGAAACTCTCTTAGCACCTCCTCTCATAAAGAAAATGGTACCAAGGTATGTCCTATGAAAAGGATGTCGTGCTCTCCTCCTAAGGAGAAACTATCAGGTGCCTCTCCTGAGGATATCTACGCATACCGCGTCTCACAGTCAGCATCCCCACGCTATGCCTCTCTGATCCGCTGCAGTAATGGAAGAGTGGTTGTGAGTGACTGAAGGAAGGCTGCTCCATCTCTATCCACGAAGGATATCTGCAAAGCGGCTAGCTGCTCTGTCACCTCCCCAAGTAGCTGAATGCCCATCCTCCTGCTGAGAGCATCGGCTACTACATTCCCCTTTCCAGGAGTATAGACTATCTCAAAGTCATAGTCCTGGAGGAACTTGAGCCATATCCGATGTCTCAGGTTCAGGTCCCTCTACGAGAAGATGTACCTGAGACTCTGGTGGTCAAAATAGACTGTAAAGCGCTCGCCCATCAGATAGTGTCGCCACATCTTCAGAGCGAAGACCACTACTGCTAACTCCAGGTCATGGGTAGCGTAGTTCTGCTCATGCGCCCTCAACTGACGTTATCTATAGGTGATCACTTCCCGCTCCTACATTAGGACACATCTGAGTCCAGTCCCTGATGCATTGCAGTAGACCACGTACCCTACTCCCTCCTCCGGTAGCCTCAAGATAGGGGCGCTGGTCAATCTCTGTCTCAGCTCCTAGAAGCTCTACTGACATCTTTCTGACCACACAAAGGGTTTCCCCTTCTTTGTCAAAGTTGAGAGTGGTTCCGCAACTCTAGATAAGTCTGACACAAATCTCTGGTAGTATCCAGCTAGTCCCAAGAAACTCTGCACCTCTGTCACGCTCCTGGGTGGCTCCCAAGCTAGCACTGCCTCGATCTTCGCAGGATCCACCGCTACTCCCACCTCATAGATGACGTGTCCCAAGAAGTGGACCTCACGTATCCATAACTGACACTTCGAGAGATTTCCATAAATCTGGTGCTCATGGAGTGTGTCTAGTACATTTCGTAAGTGGTAGGCGTGCTCCTCCTTAGTCGTCGAGTATATCAAAATGTCGTCGATGAAGACCACGACAAATCGATCGAGGTATGGCTGAAATATACTGTTCATGAGGCCCATGAACACTTCGAGAGAATTTGTTATGCCGAATGGAATAACCAAGAACTCATAGTGGCCATACCGACATCTTAAGGTCGTCTTCTGCACGTCGTCGTCCCAAAATCTGAGCTGATGATAGTCTGACCTGAGGTCTATCTTTGAGAACCACCATGCTCCCTTGAGTTGATCGAAGAGGTCATCAATCCTCAGTAGCGGATACTTGTTCCTCACTGTCACCTGGTTCAGGCGATGATAGTCGACACAAAGTCACAAGCTCCTGTCCTCCTTCTTGGCGAACAATATCGGGGAAGCCCAGGGTGAAACACTGGGTCAGATGAATCTCTTGCCCTGCAAGTCCTCCAACTGTACCCATAGCTCTCGAAGCTCGGCGGGAGCCATCCGATATTATGGGGTGGATATTGGGGCTCTCCCAGGGTACAGATAAATATAAAAGTCTACCTCTCTGTGAGGAGGTAGTCCTGGAACGTCGTCGGGGAAAACGTCCGCATACTGATCCACCACTGCAGGAAAACTAGGACTCTGCACGTTAACTGCTCCTAGGATGAGGCTATCCAACTGATGAGTGATGGTTTGTCCTCTCCTCTACGAGAGTCCATCCTATACTGCGAAGGCTCCCTTCTCACCGGTGAAGGTGAACCTGCTCCCGTCGGTTCGTACACACCACACCTTGCGCCTAATACAGTCAATCTGTGCATGCACTGTAGATAACCAATTCATGCCCAAGATGACGTCGTAAGGCCTCAATGGCGCTACAAGAAGATCCCAGCCGAAGCTCTCACCTCTAAGAGTAAGCTCACACTGCCGGCACCAGTGTGTAATCGTCGAGTCTGCTCCCATAGGAGTCTCTAGCCGTAAGGATCGAGCCAACGACTCTGTCAGAATCTCCGAGCTCCGAACAAGGGCAGCGGCTATGAAAGAATGACTCGCTCCTGTGTCTATAAGAACTACAGAAAGGGTGGAATAGACACAGATAGTACCTCGAATCATCTCAGGCGCGTCGTGGTCATAGGCCTCCGCTGCCTAGAGTTGTTCCTGTCTCTGCCCGCCATCTCCCTGTTGTCGGGGTGGACCTCCTGGTGGTGGTGGTGGTAGAGCCTCAAAGCGTCGCCCACCACCTGCTGCTCGGACAACTCCTCTGCCTCGTCTGCTTGCTCCTTGCGGACCGCCACGGTCGACCCTTTTCCTCTACCTGAGTGGCCCCTAAACTGTCTGCTGCTCCTCGGAACGGCGGGTCGGGCAGTCACGAGCCATGTGACCCTACCCGCCGCATGCGTAGCACTTCCTGCCTCTCGAAAGACTGGCTCTGCGCTGTGTGCCCCGCACCACTGATCTAGTGTCCTGAGGTCATCTACCTGAGGGTCTGGTCTGCCTGGACCCATGAGTCATCCGTCGACTACCTGCTACAGAAGACCCTGCTACGTGCCGCCCTACGGTAGGTCTCGCTGCTGATGCAGGCTCAGCAAGAAAGCTCTCGATCAGAAGGGCTCGCTCCAGTACCCCTTCTAGAGTCGGAATGCTTAGGGAGATCAGCGATGTCCTGATCTCATGCCTCAATCCCTGCTCAAAGGTACAAGACCGAAAGAATGGGTCTCGTACCATTTCTGTCGTGTAGCGCGAGAGATCGGTAAATCTCGTCGAGTACTGGGCGACCGTCATGCTGCCCTGCCGCAGTTGTAGAAGCTCCTGGATGCGCACCACACGGAGGGTGGCTGGGACGAACTCCGAGTGGAAGAGGCTCTCAAAGTTCATCCAGAGGAGAGATGCCTCATCGTGCACCTGGAGCATAAAGCTCCACCATCTGCCTGCTGTAGCGTGCAGGAGGCTCGCTGCGAGGATCACCATGAGGTATGTTGGTGTCCTCACTAACCTGAAAACCCGTACAACTGCCTCCAGCCAATCCTCGGCGGCCTGAGGGGTGTCTCCCCGCAGAACCTGGGCGGTCCCTGGCACTGAAACTCATGCAGTGCACTAAGGCGACGTGCATCGTCAATGGCTGGGGCTGGTAGAATCGGTGGCTCGACGAGTAGAGGTACCGCCGGTGCCTCTACTGTCAAAGGGCCCTGTACCGAGGCCTCGTCGCTCGGTGGGCTGTCGTCACGTACAACACTCGGAACCCTAGCTGGCTACCGTCGTGGGGCCATCCTGAAAAGAAATAGGTGCACCACGATCAGAATAGTATACCTGGTGAGCTGACACAAAGTAATCACAAAAAAAACTTGAAACACACATGTAATCAATGTTTTCGCTCATTAAGTTGGAAATCAGAAGTCAGGGTCCTGGTGTACGGATACGTCGGCCGCCCTACCAACATTGGACTCCCTGGACTGATAACAACACTTAATACTCTTAACACTATTGCTTCATATAGAAAAAGATCAGAGTCCCGAGTTCTGCGGTATAACCGAACTCCTCTGATACCAATTTGTCACGACCCGTCCTCGGGGCCCATGCCATGACTACCCCAAGCCCGCCTTCCATAGGCCAGAGGCTGGCGACTTGCACCAAGGAGTAATTTTTGGTAAGAAGGGAAGGCATTGCCTTTGTAAAGTAAACAAACACCACAGATCAAGAAAGCAGCAGTAAACACTAAGTAAAGACTGGGTACAACAGTAAGTGCAGAAAAGTAAGTGGGCCAGAATACAAACCCAAACTGAAAGTAAAGTACAACTAGAAAGGGAAAACACCAACTGAAAAGTAAAGCTGCAGCCTTGAGCCGTCCACTAGAAGTCCCACCAGAAGGGTGGGTACATATAGCCTCCACAGCTCCTCGGGTCCAGCCGTCCGCTCCGAGTACGTCCCGCCCAGTGGTCAACCTCCAGGTACCGTCCTGCTCCGCAAGCCTCAACCACGATCAGCGCTGTTCGTCGTCTGCAACCAACACAACTTAGTGCGGGCACAGCCCGTGCAGGGGTGAGTATAAGCTACTCAGTAGGGACCCCAAGACCCCCGAAGGTCTCCCAGAATCTACAAAGGATAATCCACAATGGAAAGATACAATCACGAAGTAACATCCGACACTACTTAGGTATATGCCCGTACATATACCTAAGTCACAAATTCCTAGTTCGACTCCATCATCTGAAACCAAATTCGATCACATCCACATAGGAAATCAAAACCCGATCCAAACATGAAAGCATAACATAATCCACATAGGAAAGCAAGTCAAGATTCAGCTCACACAGGTATACTTCTTCGTATGACGATAGAGATGATCAGATATTACCATTGATTCATCTAAGCCGTCGGACCCACAAAGGATATATAGGTATTAACCCCCGCAATGACCCACAAAGGATCTGACCCACACAGGATCGATAGGTAACTAACCCCCGCAATGACCCACACAGGATCAGACCCACATAGGATCTGTAGGCGCTGGCCCACACAGGACCGCTGAGCGCTGACCCACACAGGATCTGACCCACACAGGATCGGTGGCACTGATCCACGTAGGATCGTTGAGTGCTGTAGTCGTCGTCGTCGAATCCACGGATGATTTCTACACAGTCATCATCATCATCGCAGTCGCAGTCACAGCCAGCTCTAGGGTTCCCGCACACAACAAGCTCATTCGGGAGGGTCCGCTCCATGAACCGAGGGGCTGATACATCAACTGAAACATACTCCGGAGTTGATATATCCAAAAGTTCAATATCGTCAATAGGAACTCAACGTCACAGACGGCGCCTCAATCGGACGCCCGGTCTGAGAGTTATTGGCTTTTTCGTCCTAGGGGCCCGGTTGGTTTTAAGTCAAAACCAACCTGACCATACTCCAACTGCGTCCAAACCTTGAGTGGAGTAATACAAAAGGTCCGTCTCACTTAGAGGAATCCAACAAAGTCGACGACATGTCAATCGGACGTCCAGAGCTCAAGTTACAAGTGTTTCCGCTCCGAGGGCCCGGTTGGTTTCGTGTACGAACCAACCCGACCGAACCCAAAGTTCTCTGAAACCTTGACTATAATATACCGAACCGACCGTCTCGATCCAAGGATCACATCGCAGCTGACGGTGCATCGATCGGAGGCCCGTAGTTCAAGTTATGAGCAATAGACCAAAAAAGTCCGGTATTAGGGGGTTCGGGCCCGGCCGGGTACCCCCTAGGTCGGCCCGAACCGGGTCGACCCGACCCGGGTCCGGGTCCGGCCCGCTTGGGTGCGGCCCAGCCCGGCGTGCTGGCGCTGGCCAAGCGGCCGCGCAAGGGGGGACCGCCCCCCCTGACGAAACCACGGCCCCGCATGGGGGCCGCCCTTGCCAACGGACGTGGCCGGTTTCCACATCACGCCTCCTCTGGTCCCGCGCGGTCGCGGGACTTGTGGCTTGCCGCCGCGGCTTCAGTCGCGGCGGCTCTTTCCGACGGCGCGCCGGGTGCCGCCGCCGCCTCCTGCCGCCAGCGCCGTCGTGCCGGCGAGGCGCGGCGGCGGATTGATCCGCGGACCACCGGATGAGCTCCGGTGGTCGGATTTTCTTTCTGTCTTCGCCAACGGCCCTCCCGGGACCGGTTCTACATTGCAAAGACCTCATAATTCCCATGCAGCCTGCTTTATCATCGCCTGCCGATCCGCACACCAAGAACGAAGGGACGGTGGGTTCGGACTTGTTCGTTGGTCCGCACCCACCGCGTTAGCGGTTTTAAAAGTCTTCCGACAAATATTTAAACATATGTCGTGCGTATAAATCACAAATATTTAATTAAATCAAACCCCTACCTCAAGCGTCTTCGAGCGAGGGTTCGTCGCGGAAAATCACGTCGCGGAATAAGGAGTCGCGGAAGGGGAATCGTCGTGTCGCGGAAGAAGGAACGTCACGTCACGCCAGCGATCTCCGAGGATCCGGCGTTCTTCGTGTTCTTTGCGTTCTTTGCGTTCTTCGCGTTCTTCGTGTTCTTCGTCGAGGAGGAAGAACTTCAAGAGCCTGAGAATTCTCCAAAGCCTCTCAACACCACCAGTCTAATAAAAAAAAGAGTTATCTTATTTTTATTTCACAAGCCTTGCGTTTTAAAATTCAAAAACGAAAGAAACAGTTCAGCAAATTAATTGCAACGCTTAAACTATCACATTAATGAGTCGTTTCTTAACTAGAATAAACGCATGGGTTGACTTCATTAATAGGGGGTGCGGTTGCGTTACTTAAAAGAAATGAAACGGTGGGACCCGTGTGGGCCTCACCTCACAAATATCCTACCAAGTGGGTAGGATGTAGTGGGTCCCACATCATCCACTTAACTTAAGTTAAGAAAAATAAAATAAAAACTATTTGCACCACTTTTATTTTATTTCTTAACTTAACCCCAAGAAAAAATTAAAAACTACACCCGAGCAAACGCAACTCCGGAAAAGGTGTTTCTAAGCAATTATTGGCGCAGCGGTTCCATCGGTGCCCTCAAAATTTGATTTCGAGCACCGGTTCAAAAGTTAGAAAAACCCGCTCGTTTTTTCACTGAACGTACCTGAGCTAAACTTTGGAAAAAGATTCTGGGCACACCGGGCCTCAGAATTAGGTGTCGTTAGAAACTGCGTTCTTGTAAAATTCCCAAGAAAATTAAAAAAAAATCCTTGAATTTTGCGGGTCTTTACATCATCCACTATTAAATTTTGTGATCATGAGGTATGAATTATTTTCTACTACCTTTTCTTTAGTTTAATTTTATTTTTGTTTTTAAAATTTCATCTTGCACTATTTTTTTATTTATTCAATATTTTTAATTGTTTATAGTTTATACTTCTTAATTTTAATATTTTATTGATTTATAATTAAATTATAAATTATATTGATTTTATATAAATTAATTTTAGACCGTTATATAGTTTTTTAGTGATGCTTTAATTGCTATTTTAATCTAAATAGAAATACACAGCATGTGTTACATTATTTTTTAAAATAATTAACATTACATGTAATATTTTCTTTAATTATTATAGAATTAATATTAATTATTTATAACAATGTTCAAAGTATTTTTTGATGTCTTAAATAAATATATACATTGTTTGTATATTTGATACATAATTTTTAGACATTATTTATTACACAGTCAACTTTCTTGAAATATTTATGGACTTATTTGACTGGGTATTAGGGAATTAGTTTGAATGATTTATTTAATTTGTTTCACTTGTTATAATTTTTTTCAAACAATATGTTTCAATTAGTTTTATTAACATTGATATTTTTGGAATATTTTTTATCTCTGTTAAAATTTTATGACTTTTTTATTATTTTTAATTATTCTAACGGTTTTATTTGAGTGTGTACACGAGATATTTTTCTATATAAGGGACTCGAAGGATGCATGGAATGAGATTATTTCATACAATAATACACTTATGACTCAAAAAAATACAAATTAAATATACTACATTAACCTTCAAATGATCATGTATACATTTTTTATCATTGATGATGATCTCTCAGGGAGGAAATGAATCTTATAAAATGACTACATTAACCTTGAAGAGAATATTTTATCCATACTTGATAACCAAAGGTTTTTACTCACCATTCTTCATTAACTTCTGTCTAGTTTATTCTAAATATTTTTTTAATTATTTCTATCATCTCATCTTGTTTGTAACTTTATCTTCTTTTTTTACCATAAAAATATTCTCTCTTTTCAGGTTGTGACTCTTGGATTATAAATTCATGTTTTTTTAGTTGTGAATCTCATATTATAAATTTAATTATTTTATATTGTGACTCTTGGATTCTAAATTCATGTCATTTTTATTTTGAATCATATATTCTAAACGTTAGAATAGGATAAAGCTTCCTAAAAAAATGTGTATGGGTTGTGACTCCCCATACAAAAGTCAGTGTGTCTTTCTCATTATACCTGCACTAAAAAAGGTACAAATTTTATCAGGTTATGATTCTTTTAAAAAATAAGGCATTGAAAACTAATCTCTCATTGATTATAGAGGTTTAAGAGTATAGTATGTCCACTTTGGACCAAACTACTTAAAAATTCCATGTTCTCTCTATCTTTTTAATTTTCTATGCTTTATCGCTTTAAAAAAAATTAATGTACATTCAACCCCAGTATAGAACTTCTTAAATACTTTATGACCTAGATATTAGTATCAAATGTTGAACCTTATTAAGGATATTTTATCTCTGTTATTATTTTCCATGATACCCAACACTTGGTATTAGAGAAAGTTTCTTTTTGTATTTTAGAAACCTTCTAGATTCTTGTCTTGTACTCATTTTTAGGCTTTATTGTTTTTTATGTTAACTTAGTACTAGACCTTATAGTCAAATTAAGATTATTTAATATGTTAGGAGTAAATCCTAATGATGGTTGGATTCTTCATAAAACTCATCATTTCGATGGTAATGACTATGGATACTAGAAAACAAAAATAGAATCCTATCTGAAGAAATTAAACATTGATCATTGGATGACAGTGGTAAAACCTTACAAATTGCTTGATTCTGATCATGATACACTTATTGGAAGTGATGTAGCTAAATATGTTTTGAATCATAAGATTATGAATATTTTATACATTGTTATTAATAAAAAATAGTCATGTCTATTCTTGTAAGACAAATCATGAGATATGGATGATTTTTCAAGTAACACATCTTGGATCTAAAGAGATGATTAGAACCAAACTTGGAATGCTTTGAGATGAGTACCAATATTTAAAAATTGGTGAAGATGATATAGTAAATTGGATGTTCCATTAGTTCACTATCACAGTGAATGGAATGACTGTACATGGAGAAATCTTCGAGAGACTTATACTTGTTGAAAGAGTTCTATGAGAACTACCAAATGAGTGTCATAAAAAAGGTTGTTATTAATGAAAGTGAGAAATTTAAAGAGTACACATTGGATGAAATCATCAGATCTATACTCTAATATGAACTTGATTTGAAGAATATAGTATAGGATGATACTTTAAAGAAGAAATGTATTGATTTAAAATCCCATAAAAAATTTTCCTCTGACTCAAATGAATCTGAATATTAGGAGAGTGATAAATTAGAAATGGTGAATATAACCAAAGGAATTTATAAAATAATAAAGTGAAAAATAAAGTACAAGAAGTGACCAAGTAAAGATAAAAATAATGATTGAAAAGAAGATAAGAGAACCACATATGGACCAGATATAACCTGTTAGGAATATAGAAAGTAGGTACACATAAAAATAGATTGTCCAAAGTTAATAAATAAGGGAAATATAATAATTAAAAGAAGAAAATTAAACAGGATTTTCATATTGGATGGAGTTTAATTAAATAATTGTATTCTAGTAATGAATCTAAAAGTGAAAAAGAATCAGTTAACCTATTTTTAATGGTGGAAAATACAAATGATGTATGTAATGATTATAATTCTAGTTATTATTCTCATAATGATGCTTACAAATTTTATGAGTTGTATGAAGAAAATAAAATGCTTCAAATGGACGTTTTAAAAGTTACTGTGTTGTATAAAGTTTTAAAATATGATAATAAGAGACTCATTAATGATAGAAAGAATGTTAGTAAAGACAATTATTTTATCAAAGAAGAAATGTAACACCCCAATATTTCATAGTACGTTATCTCTTTAAAGTAATTCAATAACTTGCACAACACGTAACACCGAGTTCGAGCGCACCATAACTTACCAAACCAGCCATTAAAAAAGTGGTTATGAATAGTATTAACTAAATTTTGAATTTTATATACACCATATAATGTTAACATCCATATTATGTGTTTATTACACATAATATAAGAATAAATTCAATTTTTCCGATAAAGGAGGTATTTTTCAGAAAATGCAATTTTACCACCTTTTAACGGCAAACACTTTTTAAATCCAATATTTGACACTTTTATATATTTAATTTGAAAAAATAAAATTATTCTTTAGAATCATGCATAAAAATTTAGTTTAAATAATTTTTTGGTGTTTTTCTGATAAATTCCATATTTTGGTGAATAGTGAAAAATAATAAATTTTAATTGAAAACAACTTTTTTAATCAAAATAATTTATAAGGTTAAATTATGCATTTGAATGGTTTGGAAGTATAATTAGATTATATTTTTATCATTTAATACAATTTAGGTCATTATAAGTAATTTCACATTTAAATTTGACATAAACACAAGTCAATCTTTTGATAGTTTTTACTTTTTAAAAAAACTCATTTTTTGGTTTTGACAACGAGAATTAATTTTAAATTAATAAATTTAGATTATATGTTTTTAATTTGGTAAAATAGACTAAATTTTTTAATTCGGAATATCAAAATTAGCTTAGGGTGAATTTTTGGTATTTTTTTGAAAACTTTCAATTTTTAATGAATAGTGAAAAAACACAGTGTTGTTGGTTAAAACTGACTTTTTATTTAAATAATTAGTTATTTTATTTTAATTTATTTTATGTAAAAATAGATACATAATACCTATATATGTTCAACTTAATTCATTGGATTCATTTTATAATAAGTTTAGATATATAAAATTTTATCGACCTTTTTAACCTCTTTTACCCACCTTCTTGGCACGTTAGAAAATTTGTATAAAACTTAATTTTACCTCTTCTGTGAGTTGAATTTCAAAAATCCAAGACACACGATTGACCTCAGTAAGTAAAATGTGTTTCAATAAGATGAAAATAATTTTTGGTGAATAGTAAATTTTTACTTTTATTTACCACGGTTAAAAGTAAATAGGGTAATTAGGGGTAAAAATGATATTATAATTACCCTAACACATGTCCTAATTCTATAGGATAAGTGTAATTAGACCAAAAACAACCTTTTGAATAAAATATGTCCTCTTTGGTCCACTTGGATTAGATTCGGACATTTATTATTATTTTATTTAAAGAAGAGTTAAAAGAGTTAAATTCAAAGTTTAATAACTAAACCATTTTTAATATAGGGTTACACACAATATAAATTTGAATATAAATATTAATTAAAAATATACAAATATTTTCTACATCATGGTATTTTATTCATAATTTTTAGACATTAAATAATTAAATTTATTTATGACACAATGATGATGCAGTAATTACCTCATTAATGAAAGAATCAAAAAAATGGTATTATAAATATTAAAATAAATATAATTTCAAAAATTTTATGACATACACGAATTTTATAGGTTCATATGACATGTTAGGGTTGATTAAATGTATCATTTTTTAATTAATCAAGTTTTTATGACTTTCACAAAAACCAAATATCAAATAGTGTCAAAATTGACATTAATTAATTCTTAAAACAAATACTATATTATTAGTTGATATAATATTCCTAAAAATATATGTTTCATCCAAAGAGATTAAATAATATTATATATGTCATTAATGAACCACTTGAGGTTCTATTGGAAGTTTGGAGTAAGTTTATTACCATATAGTGTAAGAATACAAGAAGACATGGTAAAAGTTAAACTATTTAACTAAGAGTTAAATCTAAATAATAAGGTTAAAATGGTAACCTAAACTTTTCTAAAACCTATTTTTTGAGATTATTTAGACCCATAACCACCTTATACTATAAATAAATTATTTTTTAGCCATTATAAATCGAAAATGATTTTATTATAAAATAATATTTCATACTTTTCCTAAAGTAACCCTCACCTCTCTTATAAAAGGGCACTTACCCTTCTCTCAAAATCACACCTCCAAATCAATTTGTCTCAGAAAAACCCTACCCAAATATCCTCCAAACTTCCCTAAAATTAACCTAGAGTCCTTATGTTTATCAGAAAGTCAACCTAATGATCTCTTTTGATCAACTCAAAAGGAAACACCTGAAGAAGAGGTAATAATTTCACCACCCTCTTTCAAGTTCTTTTCATTTTCCACTTCTGCTTTCTTTGTTGTTTCTATACCTATATAATAACTCAATTACCTCCTAAATACTATGATGTTATTATAAATATGGTAGAATCATTTTCGTTATTCTATCCATCCTCAAAATGACAAATTCACCATACGTGCGTATGTACGGCTTACCGTCTCCACATCGTGGTGTAGTTTGATTATTTAAACACTTCATTATTTGGATGGGTATAATAATGAGTATAACTGATTTAAATAATAAATATAACATGTTAATTATTCTTTATATATAATATATCATCCAGTTACATACGATTTCACCATCAATATAATGATATTTTCGCTCGTGCATACGTACGGATTACCGTCTCCACGACGCGATGAGATTCATTCCCACGTTCACCATTCAATGATGATAATAAAAATATATATTATTAATAAGTATGTAATATATGACATAATAATTCTACTGGAGATATATATATATTTATGTATGTATGAACTTACATATATCTTATTCACTTTCGTTCAATACGATATGAAAACGGAAACAACATTTATGCATATGTACGGCCTACTGTCTCCATAAATGGTGGATTCCATTTCATATATCTATCTATTATAAATATTTATATTATAAATATATATGATATAAAAATCAAGGTTTATATTCTGGAAGTATTTAAATCATGATCTAAATGATATGATCAAGAATAACAAGTTAAAACACGTACGATAAAGAAAGTAATTATTAACCAAAATGTTAATTTAACATGGAAATCATTATTAAATGGGTAGTCTAAAGTCATAAATGAATAATTTATGATATAATAAATATGAATATGGTTCTGTTATATTTTAATAACACACTATGGTCATTATACAGGAGGTTAAATGTACCCTCGATCAAAGGAAAGTGCAAAGTAAGGTTTAGTTTCACAATATCTTTATTATTCGAGGTTGTTTTTATATGAGTATCTACTAGGACATATTTATTATCCATGTATATGTTTCATAAAATAGTTTTCAAAATTATTCTTTTTAAGGGACTCTTTTGCTAAAATATCATTTTAAATGTTTTAAAGATTTATTTTTCTAAAAATTTCTCATTAATTTCCATGTTTTCAAAATGGGTTTAAGGATTTATTTATATGGACATGAATGTTTTAATATGTTAATTCCTTTTAAAAGTTTCAAAGTGGTATGTGACACTTTGATTCAAAAATATCTTTAAATTTCTTCCTTTCTAAATTTTGTGACTTTTAAATGTTTTCATGAAAAATGGATATTTCTCTAAAAGAGTTTCACAAATAATTTTCATCTATGCCAACATCCTTTGATGGATTTTAAACTTGTTTGAAGTTGATTTATTATGATACAAATATTCAATATTTTATTGATGGTTTTGTGATATGTTTGACTATGGATGTGTTATTTTTATACCATTCATGGTTTATGGATAAAGTAACATTTCATATGCTAGTTTTAATACGAATGTTTATGTTATGTTTCAACCTTTTCATATGAGGAATGTATTAGACATAGTAAGTGATGGGTGGAGCCCGCTATAGCTCCTCGATGTATCGGTAGGTATCATGAGACAATTAGACGTGGAATTGGTTGAGGCCTTTCCCAAATTGATATATGGTTTTGGCAAAGGCCTTAATGATTTTTAGACGTCTTAGCCGAGGCCTTGACAAAATGTTTCAGAATGTCTAGCATTATACATTTCCTCATTATGAAAATAATATTGATGGTTCGTGTGGTTATTAGACTAGTAGAATACCCATGACTATTTTATTATGGCATTATTTACTCATCTCGTATTCCTACCATAAAGTGTTAGTGTTTATTATTTGTAAAGGTATGTGTTTTAAATTATTCACAATGCCTATTGTTTACGTTACCTTCTGTTGTATTTCTTACCCTTACTGAGCATTTGAGCTCACCCCTTTCTTATGTTTTATTTTCCCAGGATTCCAAGAAGTGTATTATGATTGATAAGTAGGGTTAAGCTAGGGGATTAATGGCATTATCAAAGGATCATTTATGTTGTGTTTTATTTTCTAAGGTGTAATGTAATGTTCATGTATGTAGTCTATTTTCCAATACTACTAAACTAATCGGTCCTTCATAACATGATTCCTTGTAATCATGCCAATGTTATGTAATAATGCACCGACTCTAGGTAACTGGGGTCGGGGCGTTATAGTTTTTATCAGAGGAAGTTTAGCAATATCCTTGGAAACTAGATTTAGATAAACTCTAATTAGGAAACATTAATCTAAGATAGACTTTGAGGATTAGTATAGAAGAACATCCAAAAAATTTGGTAATGTAAATATTATGTGGGTTTTATAAGAAATACATCCCTGTCTGGATATGAGTAAGTAGAGGTGGATCTGGAACAGATGTACCTAGGAGTGAAAACTCTGACAAGGAGTTTCGGGCTTGACCTGGGGTATCCTCGTGCACGACAGTAGGACTTGATATACTATTGGTTACGACACTCCTGGGGGATATGCTTAGGATAATTCACATTTTCATTATAAGCCATTATGAAGGATTTATGAGTAAATACTTCCTTAAAGAAAACATTTTATGATTATAGATTATATGCATAATATTTTAAATTTACATTAGGTATTTTACAAGTTTGGAATTATACATTGAGATTCATAAACTAATCTAGTGTATGACATTGTTTAGAAATTTCACCCATTAGATGGAATGAGAACTCTAGCAATACTAATGATCCAAAGAGTAAGAAGGATCATATATTTCATGGTATTAAGCCAACATTTAGAAAGGAAATATTCTCTCACGTATTATCATCATATGAAGAAATAATATCACGTGTTAATAAGATAAGTAAATAATTTTCTGAGTCATATGGCTTTGAAGGGAAGCCATAGAAGAAAAGGGTGGTATAGAGAAAGATAGTTAAAGGGAATAAGGGAAAGAAGGATTTTTCCATATGTGATAATTGTGGAAAGAATCACCTTGGTAAATGCTTGAAGGGACTGGGAGCTTGTTATAAGTGTGGAGAAAAAGGACACCAATTACGTGATTGCAAGGGTAAGAAAAAGGTTTTAAATGTACAATGCTTCGTCTACAAGGAGTTGGCACACTATAAGAATCAATGTCCCAGTCATCTAAGTATACATCAAATGATGTTATTAAATAATAATCAAGTTATGATACTACCACAGATGAAAATGAATGACTAGTGTTCTTATGTTCTTATTAAAGAATTATTTCATTTCAGTGTTGTATCGATGATGTGCCAGTTATATGAATTATAGAAATAAATAATGATTGTACTGCAGTACTATTTCATTGAGGATTTGAGATTATTTGGTACTAAGAAAAGTGACTCAACGGTGAGTTAATATTTTTGAAAAATACATGGTTGAAGGAAAGATAATCCTTAATATGGTCCTCATAATGAGGCAGTGATTTTGGAATAATATATGATTGATTATCATAAATTATATTGGATATTCTTGACTTCCTTGGAACTGATTAATGGTTTGTTTATTCCACCATTGTTGGAGATTACAGCATTTTTGGATTTAAGGAGTATATCCAGTATTCTATGTTTTACACAAGGAATAAGGAAGTACATATATATTCAAATATGGTTTTCTGGTAATTCAGTTTATTACCATGTCTTATGAGAATACATGATGAAGGTATTCACATGTTATTACGTGGAAAAAAAATATCTTCATTGTGTTTACCTTCCTTATAAATTTTGGACTATGAGTTTAGACAGAAGTATTTTGGATATGAATAAAGGTTGGAATGGATTAAGTTTGACATTGGATATTATTGTTATGGTTAAATCATTTCTTAAGATTATTTTTGGATTATTATAAAAAGGAAAAACCATAGGTCGGGCAACAACCAGTCGCGTCCGGCAAGGCCGTGAGACTTGAACCCGCAACCGAATGGTGACAAGGGTACATCACCTACCACTGGCCTACGTGATGTCCTGATTTGTGTAATGTATTTTTTTTTAAATATTCTGAAAAATGAATTATAATTTAATTATTTTTGGAACCCTATACGATTAGGATAAATAGAATATTTTCGAATTCTATTATCTTTTGGAGTAAAAGTTGAGTTTTTGGTAGGAATTAGTTGAAGGATGAAACTATACTTATCAAGTATATTTTTTTCCTCTTATTCTATGTTAAACTTTAGGAAAGGGATCTTAAAACCAAAAATTCGTTATCCTAATACCTTATGTTTTGTTGAACCGATTTTATTTAAATCATCATAGATTTATGGATTTGAGACCCTCAATATTCCATTTATTGTTCACTTGTTTGTGATTGATGACCTCAATCACTCCCTATAAATATTTATGTTTTCCCTCCAATTATGTGTCTATGATTTCTACCAATGTTATTCTATTCAAATCCCTAATTTGGTGGTGAATTTTTCATTTCTCTTTCCCTCTTATTAAGACAAAATTTTATTAACCCAATTTCTGATGTGGGTTTTCCACAAAGGTATTTTTCTATTTTTAACATTTTATTTTCAAATAAAAATTTCAAATTGTGAAGAAAAAATTTATTGAAAGAGGGGAGAATGTAACACCCCAAGATTTCATAGTACGTTATCTCTTCAGAGTAATTCAGTAACTTGGGCAACACGCAACACCGAGTTCGAGCGCACTATAACTTACCAAACTAGCCATTCAAAAAGTGGTTATGAATAGTATTAACTGAATTTTGAACTTTATATACACCATATAATTTTAAAATCCATATTATATGTTTCTTAGACATAATATAAGAACAAATTCAATTTTTCAGATAAAGGAAGTATTTTTCAAAAAATGCAATTTTAACTCCTTTTAATGGTGAACCCTTTTAAATCCAATATTTGACACTTTTATATATTAAATTTCACAAAATAAACTTTTTCATTAGAATCAGGACATAAAAATTTAGTTTCAATAATTTTTTTTGGTGTTTTTATGATAAATTTCATATTTTGGTGAATAGTGAAAAATACTAAATTTTAATTGAAAACAACTTTTTTAATCAAAATAATTTATAGGGTTAAATTATGAATTTGAATGGTTTGGAAGTATAATTAGATTAAATTTTTATCATTTAATACAATTTTGGTCATTATAAGTAATTTCACATTTAAATTTGACATAAACACATGTCAATCTTTTGATAGTTTTTACTTTTTAAAAACCCCACCTTTTGGTTTTGACAACAGGAATTAATTTTAAATTAATAAATGCAACTTTTATGTTTTTAATTTGGTAAAATAGACTTCATTTTTGAATTTGGAGTATCAAAATTAGCTTAGGGTTAATTTTTGGTATTTTTCTAAAAACATTCAATTTTTGATGAATAGTGAAAAAACACTACTTTTTTCGTTAAAACTGAATTTTTATTTAAATAATTAGTTATTTTATTTTAATTTATTTTAGTTCAAAATAGATACACAATACCTATATATGTTCAATGTAATTCATTGGAGTAATTTTATAATAAGTTTAGATATATACAATTTTATCGAACTTTTTAACCCCTTTTACCCACCTTCTAGGCACGTTAGAAAATTTGTATAAAACTTAATTTTACCACTTCTGTGAACTGAATTTCAAAAATCTGAGAGACATGGTTGACATCAGTAAGTAAAATGTGGTTCAATAAGATGAAAATAGTTTTTGGTGAATAGTAACTTTTTACTATTATTTACCATGGTTAAAAGTAAATAGGGTAATTAAGGGTAAAAATGATATTATAATTACCCTAAAACATGTCCTAATTCTATTTTATAAGTGTAATTAGATCAAAAACAACCTTAGTAACAAAATATGATCCTCTTTGGTCCACCTCGATTAGATTAGGACATTTATTATTATTTTATTTAAAGAAGAGTTAAAATAGTTAAATTCAAAGTTTAATAACTAAACCCTTTTTAATATAGGGTTAGACACAATATAAATTCAACTATAAATATTCATTATAAAGTTAAAAATATTTTCTACATCATGGTATTTTATTTATAATTTTTATACATTAAATAATTAAATTTATTTATGAGACAATGATGATGCAGTAATTACCTTATTAATGAAAGAATCAAATAAATTGTATTATAAATATTAAAATAAATATAATTTCAAATTATTTAGGACATACATGAATTTTATAGGTTCATATGAAATGTTAGGGTTGATTTAATGTATCTTGTTTGAATTAATCAAGTTTTTATGACTTTCACAAAAACCAAATACCAAACAGTTTCAAAATTGACATAAATTAATTTTTAAAACAAATACTATATTATTGGTTGATATAATATTCCTGAAAATATAAGTTTCATCAAAAAGGCTTAAATAATATTATATATTTCATTATTGAACCATTTTAGGTTTTCTTAGAAGTTTAGAGTAAGTTTATTAACCATATAGTGTAAGAATACAAGAAGACACAGTAAAAGTTAAACTATTTAACTAAAAGTTAAATCTAAAAGATATGGTTAAAATGGTAACCTAAACTTTTATAAAACCAATTGGTTGAGATTATTTCGACCCATAACCACCTTATCCTAGAAATAAATCATTTTTTATCTATTAGAAACCGAAAATGAGTTTATGATAAAATAATATTTCAAGATTTTCCTAAAGTAACTCTCACCTCTCTTATAAAAGGGCATTTCACCTTCTCTCAAAATCACACCTCCAAAGCCATTTGGATCAACCAAAACCTATCCAAATATCCTCCCAAATTCCCTCACATAAACCGAAAATCCTTACATTGATCATAAAGCCAACCTAAGGATCCCTTTTGATCAACTCAAAAGGATACACCCGAAGAAGAGGTAATAATTTTACCACCCTCTTTCAAGTTATTTTCATTTTCCAATTACTCTTTATTTGTTGTTTCCATAACAAAATAATAACTCCAGTACCTCCTACATACTTTTATGTTATTATAAATATGATACAACCATATTCATTATTCTATCCATCCTCTAAATGACAAAGTCATCATACATGCGTACGTACGGCTTACCGTATCCACGTCGTGGTGTAGTTTAATTATTCAAACACTTCATTATTTGGATGGGTATAATAATGAGTATAACTAATGTAAATAATAAATATAACATGTTAATTATTCTGTATATATTATATACCATCCAATTACATACTATTTCACCATCAATATAATGATATTTCCACTCGTGCGTACGTACGGATTACCGTCTCCACGACGCGATGAGATTCATTCCCACGTTCACCATTCAATGATGATTATAAAAATATATATTTTTAATAAGTATTTAATATATGACATAATAATGCTACTGAAGAGATATATATATATTTATTTATGTACATACATATATCTTATTCACTTACTTCTATTCAATACGATATGAAAACAAAAATAGCATTTATGTGTACGTACGACCTACCGTCTTCATAAACGCTGCCTTCCATTTCATATATCTATATATTATAAATATTTATATTATAAATATATATGATATATAAATCAAGTTTTATATTTTTGAATTATTTAAATCGTGATATAAATGATACGATCAAGATTAACACATTAAAACACGTACGATAAAGAAAGGGATTATTACCCAAAATATTAATTTAACATGGAAATCATTATTAAATGGGCAGTATAAAGTCATAAATGAATCATGTATGATATAAAAAATATTAATATGATTCTGGTATAATTTAATAACATACTATGGTCATTATACAGGATGTTAAACGTACCCTTGACCAAAGTAAAGTGCAAGGTAAGGTTTAATTTCACAATCTCTTTATTATCTGAGGTTGTTTTTATGTGAGTATCTACTGAGACATATTTATTATCAATGTATGTGTTTCATAAAATAGTTTTCAAAACTATTAATTATAAGGGACTCTTTTACTAAAACATCATTTTAAATGTTTGAAAGATTTATTCTTCTAAACTTTTCTCTTTAATGTCCATGTTTTCAAAATGGTTTTAAGGATTTATTTATATGGACATGAATGTTTTAAAATGTTAATTCCTTTAAAAAGTTTCAAAGTGGTATAGAACACTTTGATTCAAAAATATCTTCAAATTTATTCCTTTCTAAATTGTGTGACTTTTAAATGTTTTCATGAAAAAGGGATATTTCTTTCAAATAGTTTTACAAATAATTTTCATCTATGTCAACATCCTTTAATGGATTTTAAACTTGTTTGAAGTTGATTTATTATGATACAAATATTCCATATTTTATTGAAGGTTTTGTGATATGTTTGACTATGGATGTGTTATTTTTATACCATTCATGGTCTATGGATAAATTATAGACGTTTCATATGATAGTTTTAATACAAATATTTATGTTATGTATCAACCTTTTCATATGAGGAATGTATTGGACATAGTAAGTGACGGGTGGAGCCCACTATAGCTCCCCGATGCATCAGTAGGTATCATGAGACAATTAGACATGGAATTGGCCAAGGCCTTTCCCAAATTGATACATTGTTTTGGCCAAGGCCTTAATCATTTTTAGACATCTTGGCTGAGTCCTTGACAAAATGTTTTAGAATTTCTGGCATTATACATTCCCTCATTATGAAAATAATATTGATGGTTCATGTGATTATTAGACTAGTAGAATATCCATGACTATGTTTTATTATGGCATTATTTACTCATCTCATATTCTTTCCATAAAGTGTTCGTGTTTATTATTTTTAAAGGAATGTGTTTTAAATTATTCACCATGCCTATTGTTTATGTTACCTTCCGCTGTATTGTTTACCCTTACTGAGCATTTGAGCTCACCCCTTTCTTATGTTTTATTTTCCCAGGATTCCAAGAAGTGTATTATGATTGATAAGGAGGGTTAAGCTAGGGGATTAATGGCATTCTCAAAGGATCATTTATGTTGTGTTTTATTTTCTAAGGTGTAATGTAACGTTCATGTATGTAATCTATTTTCCAAGACTGCTAAACTGATCAATCCTTCGGGACATTATTCCTTGTAATCATGCTAATGTTATGTAATAATGCACCAACTCTGGGTAACTGGGGTCGGGGCGTTACAAGAAATGAAAAATCACTTTTTGTAAAATAAAATTTTAAAGAATGTTATCCTTGAATTTTATGAAGAACGGAGAAAATGAATATTATGGAGAATAATATATCTAAGATAGAAAATAATAATCATGATTTAATACATTTTTCTTCATCTATAAAAGATAAAGTCTATGATGCTATTGAGATTTTTTAGAAAGGGAATGTTAATCTAAAGAAGTAAATTGTTAATTTAAAAGAAATTTTATCTAACTTTGTTCAAGGAAAAGAGAAATATGATAATATGGTGGCTATAATGAAACCAAATAGAGATGGTACTGGTTCTGGTTATAATCATCAGATTCCTAAGATGTGCGAGACTTCCTTTGTTAAGAGTTCTACAAGGAAGATTTCAATAGTTACATGTTTCAAATGTTGGTTACAAGTATATTATGATAATGAGTTTTCTCTTAAGTTTCCTCAATCTATTGATATAACTATATTTTCTATCTCTAAATATTTATCTTCTCATGTACCTTACGATAAATGTTTTAATTCTTTTTCAGTGCTGAAATTTTTTGTTACTAACCGTATTGAAACAAAATTACCATGGGTAACAAAATGTGTTTGTGTTTTATTTTTACAAGATAATTCCACATATACTTCAATGTTTAATCAAGTGGTCCTTGATCTAAAAATAAAGTTTCATTTATTAGAGAAATAATTTTTCAATATAAGAAGTATTAAATTTTATATACTCTAACTATTTTATAAAGGTTAGAATATTTTTTTAAATAAATCATAAATTCAGGGGGATTTCATATTATGTATAATATTTTATTCTCTTCAAGGGGAGATTTACCAGTTCTATCATGTTCTTATTAGTTTTATAATGGAATGTGTTTATGGGAGTTTATGTTTTCATCTTAAACTCTACAAGCTTAGAGTAAAATGTTTCTTTAATTTTTTTATCTGATTAAAGTAGTAAAGGGGGTTAATTTGTATGTCTATAATAATGTGATAAAATAGATTTTATTTGTTATATTTTTATTTAATTACAAAAATCGGGAGAAATTTTTTTGTTTTTATGTTCATTTTTATAATCAAATAAAAAGGGGGATATTGTTGTGCATGTGCATGTACTTTTATTTTTTGTTTTTTTTTTATTAAAAATAATTTTTATACTATTGTATTTAAATTAATTTAATTTAGTTCTAAGTTTTAAACTTATTCCATATCACATGTATTTCATTTTTTCATTGTTTTATTAATTATAATTTTATATCACTCACATTACTTACTTTAAGTATTCTAAAATTTAAGTTACATGTGTGTTTTATATTTAACCTTAATGAATGATATAATTTATACAGACATATATAGTTTTTATATTGCATGAAATTATCTTATTTGATCATGTATTTTTTTAATTTTTTTTAGATTTTTTTTCATATTTATATTTTATGGTCTTAATTATTATTTAATGTGATGACTTGTATTATTCTTTCTAAGTGTTTAAATGTTTAAATATTCTTAGTGTTATTGTTTTATATAAAACATATATAAATAACATGTTAAATATATTTACTTGTTTAAATATATTTATTCATATATATATATCATTATATATATATATGTATATATATATGGTACCTGGAATATATATATATATAGTGCTTCGTCTTCTTACTTTCTAGCTTAAACTGTGCATCTGTCGCCTAGTTCATATCCTTCAATGGTAGAACTCATCAAACACCAGTAGTAATAGCACTCCATATTGATGGAAGCACGACTCCTTCTTCATGACAAAACAAGAATCCATGAAAGCATGCACCTTCTACCAGACGACAACACTGTCTATTGTCATCTCCTCAGTAGCGGAAGATGTTTAGCCTCATATGTTGCCTCCTTCTTTATGATGGAATCACTAATGAAAACAGTAGTATATCCATCATCCTTATTCTCAAAACTAATAGTGTATACTCTATTTGATTCATAAATAACACCAACTCATTTCAATTTTAGATAAATCAAACTTGCTCTTTTGACTATTGAATAGTAGCATGCCTCCATTGAAAGTCACTGGTAGCAGAACCACGCCTTTTCTCGACATCGGTAGTACCTCCTTAGATAGAATCGTGAAGCTTCATGGTAGAGGATTACCTTCAACTGTGAGTGTTATGGTAGAACAACCACATCATAAATAGTTATGGTAGTACCACTCCTCCTTCAATCATGGATTAACATTGCTCAACCTCCTCACATCATGGCAGTAGTTTTCTAACTTCAACTGTTTGTGTAGACTTCCTGGTAGTAGTGGGAGGTCCTTCAATGGTAAAACCTGCTCCACACTGGTAGAAAAAGCATTATCCTCCCTCTATCAACATAGGTATAATCTCCCCAAATGTTATCACTCTGTTTTAATGGTAGAAAATACCTTAATTCTTGTTCATAGTAGCGGTAGAACTCCTTCGTATGGTAGAAGAAGTATGTGATGGTCGATTATAATTTCGGTTACCGCCTGTTTTAAAATATTTTACCATCAGTTATAAACTATATGAACATGAAATATTAAATTGTTCAACCATGAGGTATGAATTATTTTCAACTACTATGTCTTCATTTTATTTTTATTTTTTAAAATTTCTTCTTTCGCTTTTTTTGTATTTTTTAAATATTTTTAATTACTGATAGACTATACATCTATATTTTAATATTTTATTGTTTTATAAATTAATTTTAGTTTATTAAAATTTATTTTAGAGTGTTATATAGTGTTTCATTAATACGTTAATTTTTTCGTTAATCTTCATAGAAATACAAAACATGTGTTACACTATTTTTGAATATAATTAATATTACATGTTATGTTTACTTTAATTTTTCTATAATTAATATCAATTATTTATACAAATGTTCAAATTATTTATTTATTTATTTATTTGATGTCTTAAATTAATTTTTAAACTATATATTTGATGCATAATTATTATAAAGTTTGTTTACATAGTAAACTTTCATGCAATATTCATGGATTTATTTGACTGGGAATTATGGAATTAGCTTGAAAGGTTTTTTTTTTGAATCAATTGAATTTTTTCAAAACTATATTTAAATTAGTTTAATTTACTTTGATATTTCTGGAATATGTTTTATCTATGATAGATTTGGTTGAATCTGATTTTATTATTTTTAATTTTTATACTGGTTTATTTGAGTTTTTAGCCCAAATAGTTTTCTATATGAGGGGCTCCAAGGATGCATGGAATGAGAAAATTACATATGAAAATACAAATATAACTCAAATCGATATAAATCACTCATACTCTGCTAACCTTTAAGTAATGTACACATTTTTTACCATTAATGATGATCTCTTAAGGAGGAACTAAATCTTTTACAATGACTAAATTAACCTTAAAGATACTCTCTGATCCTTACTTGATAGCCAATGTTTTTCCTACATCATTCTTCGTCAACTTCTACCTGGTTTTGATTGGGTCTTTTGTTTAATTATTTCTATCTTATCATCTAGGTTTTAAATTTATGTTATGCTTTTCCCATACAAAACCATTCTCGCTTTTTGAGTTGTGACTCCAAGATTCTAAAGTAAAGTTTTATCGGTTTTAATCCCATATTCTAAAGTTAAATATTTCTGATTGTGACTCCAAGATTCTAGAGTTAGGTCATTTGGGTTTTGAATCCTAGATTCTAAAATTCATGATAGGATAGAGCTTCCTCAAAAGATTTGTATGGGTTTTGACTCCCCATAAAAAATTCAACGTGTTTTTAGGGTTGTACCTCCACTACAAAAGGTACACATTGTATCAAGTTATGATTCCCCTCAAATATCAAGTAGTTAAAACACATATCTCACTAATTAGAGAGTTTTAATATTATAGTAGGTCCACTTTGGACTGAACTACTATAAAAAATATTTTTGTTCTCTATTATTTTAATTTTTGTTGCTTTATTTCTTCAAACTTTTATAAGGTCTATTCACCCCCACCCCCTCTATACCTCTTTCCATCCTTTCTGACCTATCATTATCACCAACAAGATGAAATTTAATAAAATTTCTAGTCACATAATTTTCCATGGATTCTATCATTTAAATAGAGTTAAATGATGCTCTAAAATCAATGATCTATGACACTAACAAACAGTTAACACTCAATAGAAAGTTTTTATTACCTTTTATAGTTATATTATTTATGGATGAACTTATAGAGTATACCCTATTATCATTTCAATTATTATTTATATGGAATTTATTCCCACATTTCCATCATAAAATACTCTCACTCACTGGTTTTCCTTGACTCGTTTCTCTTAATCCACTTATCTCCTTCTAAATTTCCTATTGAATTATTCATCTTCTACCCTTTTCACTATATATTATTCTGGCGGACTTATGAAATTCATTCCATATAATATATTCATTCAAAATCAGACCCAAAATATCCTCAAACACTAAGTTAATTTTACCACTTGAACTACTCACAACAATAACCATCACATTCCATAAATATGATAATGTTGATAATAGAATTAATTCCCATAAACCACTCTTGAACTTCACATTCATAGACACCAGTTAAATTATAATCATATTGAAATCATTCTTATAGGAATATTCAGACTAAAGAGTCTCCACATCATGAATCTCATATTCATTGTGATAGGTTTCTCATGAATATCTATAAGTGCATACATAATCTTCGTAGTATTATTTATATTTTGGGTATTGAAAGCATTATTTTTTTCTAAATTCATCTATACAACTCCAAGTACCTTCTAGTCAATTTTACCACATTCACTTTTCTCTATCACCTTTTTTATGACACCAATTAATAGAAAATTCATATCTCTTTGATACAATTAATCCTCTATTTTTATATTCCAAAAATAAAAATCTAACCCATTAAATCATTCAATCCTTTTATTGACTTATTATAATGTTATAACCATCAAAAATAAATACATTAATATAAATTAAAATGTAAATGAAAGAACAAAAACACCTATTAAAAGTCTTTAACTCATTTTATTAAATCATTCATTGGAAGAAACAACTCTAATAACAATTATTGTTCTGGAAACATGGATCCACCCTTTAAACTTTAAAATGTTGAACAAAGATCATATATTCAAAGGCATTTGAAAATAGTGCATTCAATAAAGACTCTAAGCACCATCTAACAGATCTGGGCTTTAGATATGTTTTTAATTTTAATTTTTGGATTTTCAAGATTTAATTTAATCTATTTGGAATTGAATTTTGGGGGTTCTAGATGAAATAAAGATAAGGGAGGTAGAATTAAGGTGTATTTTCTGAAAGGATACAACAAGGACCATTGGGTACTCACTGGTATGGTACCGAGTACCTGGTAGAGGAATTTATGGTATTGGTTCATTAGAAAAACCTCTACTTATCTAGTGGCTAGGTATATAGAGGCTGATGGCCACCAGGTGGTTAGTGGATAGGCACCGAGTACCCAGTGAGCTCCTGGGTAATTTTTTTAATAGGGGGATTATTATAAATTCAAGTTCATGGAATATGGCTTAAATTTATTACTTTCCAATTCCAAGGGTTATTTTCTATAGAAATTTATCTTTTCAATATCTCGCATTTCCTCTCTAACTACTTAAGGTGATTTGACCTTCAATTAAAGTCAAAATTGTGATCTATTAGTCATATTGGACTATCATTAGTGAGAGATTATAAAACCTTGTCACTTTATGAAAATTCATCATGGTTTTTCTATTTTTTTATTATAATATTCTATCATCCTCCCATTTTAGTGAAATTATGAAATATTAGCATTTTAGGAGGATTTATGAGTTGTTCTTGGTATTTATTATTTGTTAACTAAGTGGTAAGTGAACACTCTTTCAATTTTTCATTTAATTGAGTGCTTTTATTTAAAATGTAGACTACTACAATGATGTATGATTGTTTTTAATTTTAATGTGTTGAGAATTAATTTCATTTAAAATAAAATTATTTTACATGATATGTTAAGTGTTAAATATATTTTATATAAGTGTTTCATAGCTAGAAAATTAATTTACATGTGGAAAATATTAATTTTATGGGATATATTACAGATTAACTCTTGAATTTGATATCTTGTTATTAAATGAATTAAAAATTAATGTTGTGTGTTGAAATTGGTGCTTTGGTATTATTTTATTAAGTTAAAATATTATTCACTACTATATGAAATACATACTATTATATTAATTGTAATGAATTTCTTTAAATAAATTAATTAAAATTATGTGTATTTTTCTTGGGATTTAGAATTGGAATAAATTTATTTTTACAAGATAATAGACTAGGTTTGGGTAAAACTCATGTTAATAAATTAGAGAAATTAGTAATGTGTTTGGATGAATTTACCATGATGTTTTTCCATTGTTAAATGATTTATACATGCTGTAAAATTCATTTTAATAAATGAAAAGGTGAACTAAAAGAGATGATTCATAGTTGTTTGGTAATTAAATGGTAAATATATATTTAAAGGTTCAAAATGGGGATTTTAATGTGAAATGTGTCTGCTAGAATTTCAACAATAACACATTACGTGTGTTCAGAACTTGAGTGTTTTCATATGAAGTTAAAAAAATAAGTTAGTTGTTTATGTGGGATAATTAAAGGATGATTAATGTATTAGAGTGCTTAGTTTTAAATTTTATTTGTGATATTATAACCTAACATTTTTTTGTGAAAATACATGAAGTTTTAGGTGCCCCAGACCCTCACTCCTGGATCTAGACCTAAAAACACATTAATTAAACAATGTTTTTGATACAAAAAAAGAAAAACTAATAACACTTACATCATTTCACATTAATAAAAAATTACATCTCACATTAATCTCATAATCAAAGAACCTAAAGGATTAGTTTTTTTAAAGATTATCTACATAAAAAACTTATTCCACATAATTGTAAATATTTCTATATAAATTGTACCATACTAGATCTATTTATAAATACCACATATGTTTTACTCATCTTCATAAATTGGGGAATAGAAAACATAATAAGTGGTGAGATCAAATTCTAGGTAAGGTAAAAAATTATTAACAACTCATCAAGGGTCAAATTATAATCATGAGAAAACATGATCATGGGAGAAATATTTGATTAAAAAAGGACATGGACCAATAAGAGTTGTCCATGTAATCTCAAATTATCAAACATATACCATGTCATAAGAGTTTGGAATCATGAGACAATAATCATGTTCCCTAGATCATATCAATGACATATAACATATAATTGTGGCATAACAATAAGCATAAAAAATAATATTGTGAACACAGCTAACAACATAAAGTCCATACTCAATCTTGTGAACATAGTTAACTACATCAAGTCCACACTCAATTATTTAAACATAGATAACTACATCAATTGAATGCTAAATATTCTGAACATATCTAATCACACCAAGTCTATTCTCAATCTTTTGAACATAACTAACCACATCAAGTCCACACTCAACTTTATTATATCATGAGATTTTAAAAACTTAACTAATGAATTGGAGGTCTATATAAGACACCACCCATCACATAATGATAATACATACACATTTCTTCCAAATATAATAAATAATATATCATAACATGAATAAAAAATGGAAATAATATGGTTTTCTTAACATTTTAAGTTGTATCACATAAAATGACCTCAAGGGTTAGATCAATAGATAACAAAAATGAAATCACCAAAAAAACGTGTTTCAAAAGGGAATTTAGAAATTTATTCATGAAACATATCACCATAAGAGATAGATATCTTGGATATAAATAATAAAATGTAATTGAAACATAAAATGTGTTCTTATAAAACATTTCTTACCATTGTTGCAAAAGAAAAAGTTACAACTCACTTTCAAAGAGATTATTTTCCAAGAAGGTAACATGAAAACCTTTTTAAACCCCAACTTTAAAAGAAATATAATAATATATACTTGGAAGGATATAATGTTTATTCCAATAAATTTGGAGTGTAAGATAAATTATTTGATCAAAAAATTAAAAACCTTTTTAATATTCTAAAATACCTTTATTAAAACTCACATCATTTAAAAGAGTAATGCAACTTCATTTTAAAAATAAGTAAAGAGAAATATAAATATTAAAAGAAATAATACTTATTTATATTTCAAAATAATAATGGATAACATTTGTGGGAATAAATATTGTGTGTATGGAAGAAAAGGGGTTTATTGGAGATGATGAGAATTATTTTTAACAATGTTGTAATTTTATGAGAAATAAATTTATCATGGATGAAGATTTGAATTAAAAAGTAATTTTATATAGAGAGTAAGAGAAAGTAACATATAATAAAATCTTAGGGTGGAATAAACCAATAATAAAAGAATTAAATTCTAGAAGAAACATTATAAATCAAATTAGAGATATTTTAGTTAATAAAATCCCTTATGGATTTAGTAAAACTTGAATCGAAAAAACTTTGAAAAAGATAACTTGTGATGGATTTGTAAATCCATTAAATTTCAAGAATTGAATAATAAAAATCATCCATAGTTTAGTATATATACCACACAAAATAAAAAAGTGGTGAATATGGAATATGTATCAAATAAAGAAAATCAAGACGAGAAAAATATTTACCTTTACTCTCAACTTCCACTAAAGTACTTTAACCACCTTACTCTTCGGGGAAACTCCTTGATCCTTATTAAAATGGTATTTTAGTGATAAAAACATAAATATAACTTGGGAGAGATATTTTGGGAGATATTTTGGCATAATATTTTTGAGAAAAGGGATTTTGGTGTAAGTATAAGTGTAGTGGTGAAGGCCTCCATTTATAGTAAGAGGGGAAGCAATTTTTTAAATACCTATAACTTTATATTTAAGGCATGTCACTTTCAAAGGAAAGTAGCTCTAAAATGGAAAATAATGGAGAGGGGATGAGTCTTAGTCAATAAACCTATCATAAAAACAAATAATAGATGATGTTCTAAGATATTTCAAGTCTTTCTCTTTAATTTATCTTTTTACAAAAATTTACTTTTACCACGGAAACTTATTTTTTTAACCTCAGTAAATTATTTTTAAGTATAAAATATAAATTTTAATTATTAAATAATTTGAAAATTATGGTTTCAAATATGAAAACTATTATAAAATATTGAATTTCTAAAAGTTAAAAAAATTAATTTTAAAACAAGAAATGTATAACACATAAAAATAGTTTTAGAAATAATATAACTTAGGTTACAAAATGTCAAACACCGGTTTCTAATTTAAAATTAATATTTTTAAATATATTATTTTACTTAATAAGTAAAATATTTTTTCAAGAAAAAGTTTTCATAAATTTTTATGTCTTGATTATATCCCAATGATGATATAAAAATTTTGGTATTTTTAAAAAAGGTATTTTGTACTATTCGTCTAAAAATTAATCATTTCATAAAAACCTAAAATTTTATCCAAATATAATATTTTTAGTATAATTATAAAAATTAATTTCATTTTCAAAATTAAAATTCTAAAATTTAAGAATTTTTATTTTAAATGGAAAATAAAAAATATGACGAAATTTTTTTATAAGAAAATGACTTTTTCAAATATTAATTATTCCTATCATTATTTCCTATAAGTTACCAATTAAATTGGTGTTAATATATTATTCAAATAAACAATATAATTTATCATCGTTTAACTATAATATATTTATTTTTCTAAAAAATGTATAATGCATAAAAAGGTAATTTTTAGTAAAATATATTTTTAAGTATAAAATGAATTTATTCTTATTATTTGCCTAGTAATAAATTTTGGATGAATATTAATTAATTTTTTTTATAAATTTTATCAATAAAATTCATTATAACAATTATTTATTCAAAGTTGATTAAAAAACTAAACACTTTAAAAACAGTTCTTTTTTTAAAAAAATATTACTTTTATATTAAATAATCTTAACCAAATACCATTAAAATTAATTATTTATATTTTAAAATTTAACTTTACTAATACATTGATATTAAAATATTTATTTGAATTTTATAAATACATCATATAATAATAATATGTGATACATATAAAATTTATATTTGTTATAATATCTTAATTAAATATTATCTTTTTGTTTCATTATTGCATTCTCATAATGTATTAATTTTTATCTTATATTGTAATATTTTATCCCAATAAAATGGTATTATAGTGTTTTTGGTTTAGTGTTGCATATAAAATATTATATTCAACATAATATTTATTAAAGGAAAATACATTATAAAATCATGGGTTGTTACATTATACCCCCTTAAATAATTTCACACTTGAAATTTATTACTCTGATAGAAATAGATGAGGATACCTCTACCTTATTTCCTCTTCCAGTTCCCATTTCATTTCCTCATACTTATGATTCCTCCAAAAAAATTAATGATATGAGTTGTCTTGTTTTATAGTACTTTATTACTAAGATTCCATATTTCCATTATTTTTTCCTCACAAGAGAGATCATGTTTCAGTTGTATGGCCTCTAAGCTTTGTACATGTGGAAGATCAGATATGTACTTCCTCAAAAGTGATGCATGGAACACATTATTTACTTGGGAGATATTCGAAGGAAGTGAAAGATTATAATCTATCATCCCCACATGATCAAGGATTTTAAAAGGACCAACGTATCTAGGGATTAACTTCCCATTATTTTCAAATCTCATATATTTCTTCCATGGTGATATTCAGAGGAATTCTTTTTCTTTGAATTCAAACTCTAAATCGCATCGATGGTTATTAGCATAGTTCTTATATCAACTTTGAGTTACTTTAATGTGTCACTAAATTGTTTATATATTCTCTATCATCTCAAGATAAAGGTCAAGAATAATTAACTTACGCTCTCCTACTTCTTTCCAATATGTTAGATCTTTACACCTTTTCCTATATAGATCCTCATATGGTTCAATTTGAATGCTAGAATGGAAAATAATGTTGTATGAGAACTCTAATAGGGGAAGGTGTTGATCCTAACTTCATTTTAAATACACCTAATAGGATCTTAACATATCCTATAGATTATGTATGGTCCTTTTAGATTGAACATCATTCTAAGGATGATAAGCAATAATGAATCATAGATTTGTATCCAAATTCTGTTAAAGACTTCTCCAAAATGTCTAGGTGAACCTTAGTTCCCAGTCTAATGCAATGGAATACGGTACCCCATATATACTTACAAATTCCATTATGTATATCTTGAGAAAACATTCTTCTCTAATATAAATAAAATATGCTTGCTTCATAAGGATGTTGGTTATAATCCAAAAAGAATTATGTCCCTAAGATGTTTTAGGGAGTCTTATGATGAAATCCATAGTGATTTCCTCCCATTTCCATATGGGTATAGGTAATGATTGAATCATCCCCTTATACTTATATCGTTCAGCCTTAACTTATTGGAATACAAATAATCAATATATATTGTAACACCCAAAGTTTTTAAAAGGGAAAACTATTTTTGGTGGTATATGTGGCACGCAACATTGAACCCAAATGAACCATGATTATTTAAATATTATTTTTATAACATAGTTATTAAGTTGAAGAGTATGAATAGTAATAACTACTTTATGAAATAGATATAAATTTTCTACTCAATTTATAAATTCTTAGGAAATATGAACTCGTTTTTTTAATAAATACATTTATTCTCTAAAAAACATGTTTTGTTTAAAAAAATTAATTTATTACTTTGTGTGGGAAAATATTATAATTATTTTTTTTGAAACTTTTAGAAAATAAATTTTACAAAATTAGAATCATTTTTTAAATCATCATATTATTTGAACCAAGACTATTCTTTGCTAGAAATTGAGTATGGTTTGTCTTTTTGAAAATCCTCAAATAGAAGATCAAGGAGTTTGGAAGATGAGTGGTCTTACTATACAGACTAACACTAGTGTTGAAGGTGGTGTCGTTTCCAAGTGTTTGCCAAATTTTTGGGCCTCAAAATCGAGAGTTTTTTTATAAAGGAATATTTTATACATATGCGTACACAGTTCATGGATCGTGAAGGAAAATTCACAGAATTCATAGGAGGTACGTAGAACAATGATGAGAATTGGCAATGGGAAGGATTCTACATTGTAGCACTATGTGGATCGTGAAGCATGGAATGTGAACCGTGTAGGGAAAACAGTTCGTGGAGAGTCTTGTGGATCGTGGGAGGAAAATGGTTAACATAAGGCTTATGGTATGCGGTATGGCTCTTTATTTATGGAAATGATGTGGTGATTTGAGGAACTGCAAAAGGAATAGAGGCGGTATGCACAACACAGAGGAAAAAACTATTCACAGGAGAAGCAGTCTACAATGAAGCCTGTATCACATCGAATGTTTAAGTAAAATTAATTAGCAAGATTTTTGGATATATTTTTCTATATAAGGAATACTTATCACATATTTAATAAGAGGTATTTTAATTAGAAATCAAGGAGGAATTTTGTGAAGTCCAAAGTGGTCTTTGGGAAGATGACCCCGTGAAGGAGAAGAGGTTCGCAAGGAGGATTATGAAAAAGGATAATTGATCCATGAAGCTAGTTTTTGGAAGGGGATTTTTGAGTTACTATAGCCTAAAAATGAAAATTTTCTACAGTATGAAGATGGTTTGTGGAAGAGGTGATGTTTTGCAGAAGAAGAACTCGACCGCGAAGCAGGAACAGTTCGCGGAAGAAGAGGTAGTACGTAGAGGAAGAAGAGATCCACAAAGAAGATAAGGTCCATGGAAGTTAAGGTGGTATGTAGAGGATAGGTGTCCCAATAATCACACATTCTATGTGGTTCATCACAGTTCGCAGAGGAAGAAGGCCAACTCATAGATGAACACTTCGTGAACTAACAGTGCGAGGAAAAGTGGATTACATTTATGGGTAAAAGTGGGACTTCAACAAAGCATATATATAAAATTTAGGATTCATTATCTAATAAAAATTAATGGGCCTAAAATTCTATAAGTTGTGTTTGGATCTCTCTCAAGGAAATGATCTAGGGGGAGTCATCGGAAGTGGTCTGAGGGACGTAGTGAGATATCCCTAAAATATTGTCAAGTTTATGTGTCTGGAACAGAGTGACTATTTCTAAAATATTGTACTCCAAAAGTAGTTAAGATTAGTGTATTTAGGTATGAATTACACAATTTCATTGTATTCTCCTTAGACTATACCTTAGTGGTGAACCAAGTAAAATTGTTGTGTTACCTCTTTGCATGTGATTGTTTGTTTACTGATCGTTCTTATCAGACATGTTTAACAGGTTCCTAAAAATGTGGGAACAAGATCCTTAATTTTAAAAGAAAAATTTAACACCCTGATTTACCCCTCCCCTCTCAAGGTGTTCTATGGTCCTTCACATATCGATATTATATTAGGGTGAAATTTTGGTATTTTTCAGAAAATTGTTTCTTCGTCATGCTTGAAGGTTTAATTTTAAATTAGATTTTTCCACTTATATGAATTTAATTTGATCAAATTGAATATACATTTTTATTCATAATAATATATATTATATAATATGTTCAACATAATTTTTTTTCATAATTAATAGTAAAAATAATAAACAATAGTTTTCATGGTAAAAAAATTAAAATGGTAATAGTGAATAACCGTAAAGTTAAAGAGAATAAAATGTTTAAAACATGTTTATTTTTATTTTTATAGGTATTTATAAGACTTATCTATCATTCGCACATTTTTTATCAATTTTTAAGGGACTTTTCATGAGAGTGACTTCCCATTATTGAATAGTTTTGGGTATTTAGGAGAATTTCACTCATCCCTTATAAAAGGGCACCCCATCCACTCACTTTTTCACACCTATCAAGAAATTTATTACAAATAATACCTACCAAAATCTATCGCCAAAATAATTATCCATACTCTATAGCTTCTAGTCTTTCCAAAATACCAACCTTGGGGTCCTTAATAACATATCTAAAGGAGGTTCTTCTAAGGAAAGTTAATCGTCTTCACTGAGCTTCTTCTTTTTTCTTATTATTTTTACACCTTAAATTATGCCTTAAAATTTTCAATATAATAACACCATTATCTCCTATATACTTATATATTATTATTTTAATGAAATAACTTAAATCCATCTCTGCTTCCATCAAATGGGAAATAAAACTATCGATCGTATGTATGGTGGGCTACCGCCTCACGTACTGATGTAATTTGTTTTCTATTATCACCTTTCATGGATATTCATAATGATGGATATAATTTTTATATATTATAATAATTAAATATTTAAAATTATATAAAATTTATATATCGTATAATTTCTTACCTAACCATCTATTGAAAATGATAACATCCTTCATGTGTACGAAAGACTACCACCTAGCGAAGTGATGTGATTCATTTTTTTCTTATTATTACATCACATTGATGGTATATGTAAGTTTATTTAATGAAATAATATTATATTTATTATATAATTATAATTATTTAATGATAAAATAATACATACCTTCTTTATATCATGATCGTTGAAAAATGAAAAGGTTACTCATGTGTATGTACAACCTATCATCTCCATGATTGTAACGTAGTTCATTTTTAATAACCATACTTCATGATTGGTTTTAAAAGTATAATTGATTTATAAAAATATAATTATTTTATTATTATTATTCAATAGATTATTAGTTAATAATATGTTTGACCTTAGTCAACTTACCAAAGTGAGTTTGAACATATGAGTCAAACATCGTCAAAACATCCGACGTGAATCCTAAATGATTAAGTAATTTAATATAACATCGTAGTAAATAAAATAAAAGGAATAATAAGATTTAAAAAGGTTATTAAGAAAGTAAATAATTAACATAAGTATATTATTCAAATTGAAAAATAATGTATGTAATGAATCGGGTCGACTAAATTGGTTGGTTGATTGATTCAATTATCATTGACTTGGTTTCAGTAGGGTCAACTAAGAGGATTAAGATGTTAAGGTATAATTAGTAGAGTGGGTTTAGATTGGTCTAAAAATGGTTCCACATTTATTTTAGATACATTAAGTTATAAGAAGGTTGTCTTAATATTTTCAAGGTATAATTATCAAAATTGGGAGTTAAAAAATCATTTTACTAAATTGGCATGGTTTAGAATGTTATCGCATGATTTACTTGATGTTTTGAAACTATTTCAGGTCTAAAGAAGTGGGAAATAGATTAGTATGGTTTATTACACAAATTATAAACCATTAAACCTAATTTTTTTATACATATTTTTTCTAAACTCCTAATAAAGTAATTGGGGCTTGGATGGAGCTTTCATTTCCACCCCCTCCACCATGCCTCCCATCTGGTCGGAATGGCCCGAAGACCTTCATTTTTTATTATTTTTGATAATCCACCTTTCAAGGGGTGAGGTGGAACCCTTACAATGCCCGAAGTCTTAGAGACAATTACATGACCCATAGGTCTTAGAGGGAATCAACCAGACAAGACAACTTGGAACTACTCCTCCCCAGCATATGTCATGATATCAGCACTCCACCTTCGTAGGGCTGGCCGGCTAGATGTCCTATGCAAAGCTTCACAGGCTTGGTACTGATGGAAAATTCATACCCTCTCATTCTTCCAAATTCAGTTAGCTCTTCTCTAGTGAATGTTTCTACCCTGAATCCTCATCTGAAGCTTTATTCCTTGTAGTCAAACTGGTAAATCCGAATTCAAGTGGACTGAAGGCCTTGGGGTTTCCCTAAGGCCTTAAGGTGGCTCGAAGGCCTTGAGAATCAACTGGCCTGAAGGCCTTGGGTGGCCCGAAATCATTTGCAGGACCTGAAGCCCAAACCAGTGGCCCAAAGACCCAAATGGATGAATAGTTCTGGCTGCTACTGTACCGAATAATACCGAACAATACCTACTATAGTGCATGCTACAGTATTGCTACAGTCCATACTTTCCTCAATGAAATTCTCAAGATATCATTGACATCATTTTTTCCCTTTTCACTCCCCCATTTTGATTTAAGGGAGTGTCAATTATCACATTCAGAAATGATGAGATTAAATTGATTATTTTTTGACACAATTTTTCCTTGATTGGTTGTTTTGATTCAAGTCATCCTTTAATTGTGATACTATGAAAATAATATGAATTGACTAATTTCTTAAAGATGAATATTGATCTAATTTAATAAACATATTTACTTATTTTATTTGAAAGTGAATATGAGTTGTATCAATATTGAAGAAGATATTCCTTGAGATTTCATAGATATAAGTTTAAAACCCAGCACTAAAAACTAACATGGGAAACTGATGTAGATTTATTTGTGGTGTTCATTTGAATCACACTTACTGGACTATTGCTTCAACTATTTAAAGATCAAACTTTCTGTGCCAACAACACAAATATATCCTCCAAATGTCAAAATGAAAAAAAAATATATTATATATCCAAAGGCACCCAATAATGGTTTATCCCAACAATATGTTACACATTTCAATGAACAAGAACTACAAAATTCTCTAGAAAGAAACAACACCCAGTGAGAGAGAAAAAAAGTACTCACACACCCAACACTAGTATACAAGGAATTTAACATGGTTTAGGAAATTTATTACAACCATGGATAAAAATTAAAATCTATTAGAAGAGATGGGAAAGTGAAACTCTTGATTTATAAGTGATAAACACTACTTATAAGAATGATAATCAACTAAATTATATCATAATCATATGGGGACCATCTATTTATAGGAAAACCTTGGAACCAATTTTTTATCACTATTAAACACATGGATTGAATATTTTACGAATATTCCCAAAAATATTACTTTATTGTAGCACAAATTATTTTCATCAAATTTATAATCAATATTATGGAAATTAAAACTCTACCACCCAACTAAATTTAGTCATTGATTGGGTCTCCTTCCACTGCATAATAGAACTCCATCATTTATATTTAGGTTGATACAATTTTCCATCATGATTTCTCCTCCAATGCTCCAATTAAACCCATTGATGCTCCCAAGAATACCACAACCAAAGAAAATTTTACGCCTAATCAATATCATACTTAAAGATCATTTCATGGATTTTGTTCAAACACCTTCTAAACATCTCTTCCACTCTACCTTCAACTGCAATAGTGATCTTTTGATTACCTTAAAGTCATATAAGTTCCATTGAGGCATGACACTACTCTATAATTTTTCAAACTATGAACTTTTTTAACATTTTCACTACTAGTAACCTTCTGTAGTTTTAGTACTCCATCTTAGAGAATCCCACTGATGGAGTGATATTTCATTTTAATGTTATTTTTCCTTGAATAAAACACTAGATTCTTTTAAATATGGATCGCACTTTGACTGTCACTGAATAACATTATGTTCCACTGCTTCTTATTAATTTCCCATAATAGTCTATTCAACCCTATAAAATCCTTTCTAGACTATTTTGTTTCTATATAATCTACTTATATGGTTAATATTTCAAATTCTAATTGTATTTATGATATCCAAATCACTATCATTCTCATATAAGTAAACAAATTGACTATTGTATTTCTTTGACTGTTTGTATATTTTTTAAAGCTTGCATCAAAATATTCCCACAATGGTCCATCCATCCCAAAATTAAAGGATAATTATATGTTATTTTTTTGGTATTAGAGTATCTTATTCATATATTTATGGTGTTTATTTCTTGTATTTGATATGTACCTATTGTAAACCCCCACTATAAGAGCAATATTAGTCATAGTACAAATCATGTCATACATCACAATTTTGACTGTAGATTCATATCAAACCATTTCCATGTACTTTCCCCCATTATCCATTTTGGGTACCTTCTCTTTTGATAGTTTGAGGTGACCAGCTAATGGGTGTGAAAAAAAACGTTTATCAAGTCATTTTGAACCTTTTAAAAATCTCCTAAATATAGTTATACTTGGAAAATATCATAATTCCCAACATTTAGTCACTATTGATCCCCATCCCCAAAATATTTGTTGACAATCCAGTATCATTCATCTCAAATGTTCCAAAAACATCCCTCTTAAACTCTAAAAATCATTCTATCTTTAGTCCTACCATGAACATATCATTCATATAAAAAATAAGTATGATGAAACTCTAATGAGAGCCCAAAATTTCAAAAAAAAATATTAGTAATTCATTGATAATTACCCCAAAAAATACAAATAATCTAGTTCATTTAGTGATTTTTGTTACTTTTATTAAATCTAAAATAATTATAAAACTAATGAAGTATGGATTTGAAATGTTTTGTTCATTTTGAATTTTTTTAAATACATGAATTTAAATTTTTAAATATGGAATTGTAGTGTTCAAATTTTGGTTTTCAATTATTTTATTCATTTTTTATTTAAATTCAAACAAAATATTACACTAAGTCTTAATTTTCAATTGCATATGTTGAAGAGAAAAATAATTAGCAAAGTTCAGTTTCATGGTTGACTGTGTCAAGTCACCGCATGTTGAAAATTTCAAGTGACCATATAAATTCCCCATGGTTGACTACACAAAGGTTGAATGGTTGGTGAACCTACTGCAAGGAGCATCTCTAACTGACTGTATAGATCCAACTCATCAACTAACCTACCACAACCTGCCACAAAAATTACACATGTGATCGCACATCAGACCGACTGTGAGATGATCGACATGTTGCATCTATTTATAATTGGCGAAGGAAGCTTAAAGTGGTTTTGATATAGATTGATCAAGGAGGAATAAAAGTTAGGTCTTTCTGAACTTGATTGAAAGTGAAAAATCTAAAGAGGAAACAATATTGAGCTTTTATCAAATGAAAATGAAGAGGCTGAAGAAATACTCAAGCCTGGTGTAGTGTTGAAAGAGATGATCGAAGCTGGTTCCAAGCTAATTGAAGATGAATTGTTGAGAATTATACCAAAAATGACCTGATTTGATGAAAAATCGGTTGCACTAGATGAATTCCCAACTGAGTTATAACATGAAAATTGATGAAACTAGAAACTACCAGAAACCAATTTTATGTTTGTCAAATTGATGGAGTAAGATTGATGAATCAACATAAGATTGATGAAAGGGGAAATATAAGCTAGATATTTTTTTGTGTTCCCTGTATATGATTCAAATTGGTTGGACCTTGAATAATTCCTAATGCACTGGTTTCAAGAATGGAGACTAATGTGCACATAGTTCATGATGAATTTCCCCAATGAAATTCCAAACCTAAGGAGGAAGAGGAAGTGAGATCATTGCGATTAAAGTAAGTTTTCACACATTCTGGGATCATTTCTGTTAATATTAAAATTAATTTTTACTATATTTTCATTGTGTATTAAGAAATAATGAATCCAATTATATATTTAGAAGACTTGTGTTTACTAGTGTTGATTATTTTTTTAGGATCAATTAATGAAGACGGTGATGACTCAATATGATTAAATGGTGTGGCCATGGTTGTAGAACATGATCAAAACTGGTTTTTTCAAAAAAAATTGTATCATGGATGAACCAAGATTGATTTTTAAAAATCAATTAAAGTTCATGATGACTGGAGGCAGTAATGGAATAAATCTAACCTATAATTTCTGATCTTTATGGAATAAATCCCATCCAATTTTGATGATGATCTTCCATAATTGTGATCCAAGTACAATGGGACTAAACCAATGGATAGGTAGGCATACCCATCTCATTAAATCCTTATTTATCAATCCCAATACTACTCAAAGGAAGCAAAATATGCACAAAGCCTAGTTTAGAGGCCTGTGAAAAACATTCCAGGCCCAAGTATCTTCCTCACATGATCTCAAGAAGTAGAGTATGAATTACATTGTATTTGCGATATAGAGAAGTTATTTCACTCTGATTTCTCTCAAATATTTATAGAATTAAATCATAGGAATAATTTCTAATCTAGTAAGATTCATGAAGATGATCTTAATTAAATTCATCTCCACCATCAGTTGTGATTAATATATAAAAAATCCTAGGATAGAGAAGATCAATAGAGATTATTGAATTGAATACAAGGAGGATAAAGAAGGACTGATGGTTATAAATATTTCCCCTCCCCCATTTTTAATTTTTTTAGCTCCTATCGATTGATGTTTGGAATCTATTTATTGTATCTTAGAAACTTTTTTACTTCTAGTATTCAATTTTAATTCTCTATTCTGCATATATGTGTTGTTTCATTCTCTTCTCCACCATTTATTCATGCTTATTCATATCTGTGATGTTTTTGTGATCTAAAATTCCATGATTATGGAAGGTTAATCTATTTTAGTTGATTTTATTGGAATTACAATGGGTTTTCTTAAGTTTATTCTTTTAATTATCAATCTATTTCATGGTTGATTCTTTGTGATGGTGAAGGTGAAGAGTGGGGGTGTGATTATAAATTACTTTTCCAATAACACATTTACAAACATATACACTTCATGTATGAAATAATCCCATCAATCTGATCACACTTTAAACTAGTATATTTTTTTAGTTTAAAAGGAATAATGGTGTGTGATTATTGTCAGGTGTGTGAGTAAGATCATTCACTCGATTGAGGAGTGTTATTTCCCATTAACTAAAGATAACTTATGATATTATCAGTCTATTTTGGGGATACCTTGAGTATAATAGTGGTTTCATACCAAATAGGATAGTAAAGGATGAGTAAATATATGGAATTAGATCTTCTCATTGAATTAGTGATTTATAAAAATTGTAAATCATAATGGAACCCATTAGAATTCATCCCTGAACTCCCTGCATTATCCTGATAACTTTGTGTTGTTTTGTATATTTTATTTTTTTTTAATTCATAATATAAAAATCCAAAAAATCCATCTATGTATTGATTTAAAAACAAAGAAAATAACCAAAAACAAATATAAGTTTCAGAATAGTTAATGCTCATATGCCCAATTCCTTGGGAGGCAGTCCTGGTCATCCATTCGGCTGCATTCCATGTTTTATAAAAAAAAATCATGCGAGGCCTATAATTTCCAATTTTACCAAACTCACATTATCAAACATCATAAAATAATAGCAATGATCTATATTATTTCAAATTAAAACAATCTATTTCATGAAATCATCAAACCATGTATTCCATTTTTTGGGTGCCTATTTTAGCCCATACAAACTCTATTTGATCTTGTACACCAAATCCTCCTTTCTAATCTGGTTTCTCCATGAAAATTTCTTCCACAAAATCCCTATTAAGTAATGTCATCTTCATATTTTATTATTCCAGATATATACCTTCTTATACAACTGTTCTAAGTATAGTTCAAATTTTTATATGCTTCACATCCAAAGAAAATATTTCGCTAAAATAAATCCCTTCCTTTTATTTAATGCCTTTCACAACCAATATATCCTTATACCATTCCCTAAAATTATTTATTCCTTAAAAAGTTTGACCCATTTTTATCAAATGCTCACTTCCTCATCGATAAATCCATCAGGTCCTATATTATATTCACATGAAATGAATCCATCACTTTCTTCATTTATAACTCCTACTATTTAGATTCATTCAAATTTGTCACCTCTTATGGTATTTTAGGATCTCCACCATTTATTAAAATAAAATAGAGAAAGTTTGATTCAAACCTTTACACTGGTTTTCTAAACCTGATAGGCCTCCTTAACTAAACAGGAGGCTCAACTTCTCCTTTTGGAAAATCCATCCACACTTCAGTGGTATTTGAATGTTTTGGTATGGTGATGAAAACTTTGGATTTTGGATTAGGTATAATGATGAATAGAATGTGATTAGAAGTTATAATGTCTTCTTTAATGAAGTGATCTTGTATAAGGATCGACAGTTACTAGAATATTTTGTGGAGAAAAAAATAATACATTCACAATTTCCATGTAGCATCATTAATAAAGGTAACATGGTATAGTGAACCTCTATGAGAACATACTAAAGTTGGATTCCATACATCTTTATGAATAATTAATAACTTCTAAGACTTGGGAGTTCGTTATTGTATATAAAAATATACTTTTTTCTACTTTACAAGGACACACTCTTCACTTGTTTTATACTCCATGTGTTTGAGTTTTAGTACACCTTTATCATTCAAGAATATCATTCTATTCTCACTCACATAAATAATTTGATAATACTACAAATTAATATCTCTATTATATGGGTTGAAAATCATTTTCTTATCTAACATCCTCATCAAATACAATATTTTATCTTTTACACCTTTTTCCACCACCATAAAACCCTATGTTATCTTCCACACACCATTTGTAAATGTCATAGAGAACCCTGAATCATATAGATGGTATATTGTAATTATATTTTTATTCATTATTTATATGTGTATGACTCATTTTAACTTCATCAAGCATCCATTATTTGTCTTGAAATCTATATCACCTTTTCTTATAATCTCAAGAAACTTATCTATTATGCATGTTCTTTCATGTGCTTTTATTTTTTGTTTTGTTTGATTAAAAATAATGTTTATATTCTTGTGTTTAAATTAATTTTCTTTAATTAAGTTTTAAAATTATTTCATATCACATGTACTGCATGTTGTTAGTGTTTTATTAATTTTATTATTATATTCCTCACATTACTTTCTTTAAGTGTTCTAATATTTTAGTTACATGTGTGTTTTATCATTAATCTTAATGAATAGTATAATTTATAAACATGTATATAGTTTTTATATTGAATGAACTTATCTTATTGGATCATGTATTTTTTTAGTTTAAGTGCTTTTAGATTTGTTTGGCATGTTTATATTTTATGATCATAATTATTATTTAATGTGATAACATGTTTTATTTCTTTCTAATTGTTTAAATGTTTTAATATTCTTAGTGTTATTGTTTTAAATAAAACATATATAAATATCATGTTATCTATATTTACTTGTTTAAATATATTTCTTCATATACATATTGTTATATATATATATACACAATGCTTCATCTTCTTCCTCTCCAGCCTCAATTAAGCATATGTAACCTAGTTCATCTCCTTTGATGGTAGAACTCAATGAACACCAGTAACAACAGTGCTCCACACCAACATAGCATGCCTCTTTCTTCACGGAAACATAAGAAGACATGAAAGAAAGATCCTTCCATCAGATGGAAGCACCATCACTTTTCATCTCCCCAGTATCAGAAGTTGTTCATCCTCGACCATCACCTCCTTCTTTATGGAAACATCACTAATGGTAATGGTATCATATCCACCCTACTTCACACCAGCATCATCTCCTCTATTATATTCATTTATAGCACCAGCTCATTTCAACAACCATGGTAGAACCTCTCCTCCAAGAATGGCTCGACAACGCTCTACCTATTCATTCCATAGTAGTAGTTCTCTAACTTCAACTGCGTGTATAGCCTTTATGGTAGTTGTTGCAGGCCCTTCAACAGTATCACCTACTCCACACTAATAGCGGAAGCACTCTCATTCCTCCATAAACATTGGTACCATCATAAAGGTAGTATTCTAATCAAATGGTACCGCTGTTAGTTATAATTTATGCTACGACCAGTTTCAAAATATGCTACCATTAGTTATAAATTATGGTATCATAACCTATTAAATTGTGTGATAATGAGGTATGAATTATTTTCTTTTACCATGTCTTTGGTTTAATTTTTTTATTATTTTTTAATTTTTCCTTGATCTATTTTTATATTTATTCAATGTTTTTAATTTTTTAGAGTTTATACATCGTTATTTTAAAATTTTATGGGTTTATAAATTTATTCTAAATTATATTGTGTTTATGTAAATTTATTTTAGAGTATTATATATTTTTTTAGTGATGATTTAATTTCTATTTTAATTTAATTAAGTATAAATACACATCATGTGTTACATTGTTTTTGAATATAATTAATATTACATGTTATTTTTTTCTTTAATTGTTATAGAATTAATATTAATTATTTATAAACATGTTCAAAGTATTTTTTGATGTCTTAAATTAATATCTACACTGTTTTTATATTTGATGCATAATTTTGAGAAATTATTTTTTATAATGTCAACTTTCTTGTGATATTTATGGATTTATTTGACTGAGTATTATGGAATTTTCTTAAACAATTTATTTAATTTTTTTGACTTGTTTTAATTTTTTAAAACAATATATTTTAAGTAGTTTTAATAATTTTGGTATTTTTAGAATCTATTTTATCTCTCTTAAAATTGGATGACTTTGTTTTTATTATTTTAAATTGTTCTAACAGTTTATTTGATTGTGTATACCAAAAAAATTTCTATATAAGGGAATCGAAGGATTCATGGAACAAGAGGATTTCATATGAGAATACACTTATGACTCAAAGAAGCGTTCAAATGATCGTGTACACATTGTTTTCCATTGATGACAATCTCTCAAGGAGGAACTAAATCTTATACAATTACTATATTAACCTTGAAGAGAGGCTCTAATTCATACCTGAAAACCAAAGGTTGTGCTTAATTATTCTTCATATACTTCTTCCTGGTTTAGTCTGAATCTTTTATTTTAAGTATTTTTATCTTCTAATCTATGTTGAAACTTTTTCTTTTTATTTTCCTATAAAAAATCATTCTCTCTTTTTAGATTATGACTCTTGGATTCTAAATTCATGTTTTTCTAGTTGTGAATCCTAGATTCTAAAGTTAAGTATTTAGGATTGTGACTCTTGGATTCTAAAGTCAGGTCATTTGGGTTGTGAAACCCAGATTATAAAATTCAGGATAGAATAGAGCTTCCTTAAAAGGTTTTAATGGGTTGTGACTCCCCAAACAAAAGTCAGTGTGTATTCCTCATTATACCTCCACTAGAAAATGTACACATTTTATCAGGTTATGATTCCTATCAAATATCATGTAGTGAAAATGAATCTCTCACTGAGCAAAGAGGTGTAAGAGTATAGTCGGTCCACTTTGGACTAAACTACTTAAAAATCCCACGTTCTCTCTATCTTTTTAATTTTCACTGATTTATCACTTAAAAATTTTATAAGGTATATTCACCCCATATCTAGACCTTCTTCCATCCTTTTTGACCTAAAATTGGTATCAAATGTTAAACCTTATTAAGTACAGTTTATATCTTTTATTATTTTTTCTGATACCCAATACTTGGTATCATAGAAAGTTCCTTTTGGATTTAAAAAATCCTTCTAAAGTATTGTATTTTCCCAGTTTTTAGGATTTGTTATTTTTTGTGTTAACTTATTTAAAGACCATAAAATCCAAGGATAAAGACTATTTAAAATTCTAGGAATAAATCCTAATGATGGGATAATTCCTTATAAACTGCCACATTTTTATGGTAATGACTATGGATACTATAAAACCCATAATGGAAGCTTATCTGAATCAATTAAGCATTGATCATTGGATGAAAATGGGAAAACCTTATAAATTTTTTAATTCTGATCTTGATAGACTTATATGAAGTGACATAGATAAATATATTTTGAATTATTATACTATGAATATTTTATAAAATAATATTAACAAAAGTTTTTTTAGTCATGTATCTATTTGTAAGACAACTCATGAGATCTAGATGATTTTGTAAGTAACACATCTTGGATCTAACAAGATGATTAGAACCAAACTTGTAATTCTTAAATCTGAGTACCAAGATTCAAAAATGGGTGAGTATGAGATAGTAAACTGGATGTTCCACCGGTTCAATAGCACGGGGAATGGAATAACTTGACTTATATAAATCTTAGAGATCCTTATACTTATTGAAAGAGTTCTATGAGAACTACCAAATAAGTGGAATGAAAAGAAGGTTATTATCAATGAAAGTAATAACTTTAAAGAGTACACACTAGATGAACTCATCGGATCTATTCTCTAATATGAACTTGAGTTAAAGAATATTTCAAAATATGGGACTTCAAACAAGAAATGAATTTGTTTAAAATCCCATATAAATGTTTCCTCTAACTCTATTGAATCTGAATCTCAGGAAAGTGATAAAGTATAAATCGTGAATATAAAAAAAGGAATTTATAAAATAATAAAGATACAAATAAAGTATAAGAAGTGGCCAAGTAAATATCAAAATAGTGATCAAAAAGAAGATAAGAGTAACACATATGGGTCATATGTAACCTATTATGAATATAGAAATAAGGGACACATCAAAATTGATTATCCAAAGTTAAAGAAATAAGGGAAAGATAAGAAGTATAAAAAGGAAATGAAATATGATTATCATATTGGATAGAGTTTCACTAAATAATAAAATTTATATAATGAATCTAGGAGTGATAAAGAATCATCTAACTTATGTTTGATGGTGGAAAATACAAATGAGGTATGTAATGATTCTAATTATAGTTATTATTTTAAAAATTATGGTTATATATTTTATGATTCATTTTAAGAAAATGAAAAGATTCAAAAGGTCATTTTAAGAGTTACTGAGTTGCATAAATTTTTAAAATATGATAATAAGAGATTGATCAAGTATAGAAAGAAAGTTATCAAAGAGACTGATTTTATCAAGGAAGAGAAGAAAGATCACTTTTTGGAAAATGAAAGTTTGAAGGATGATATCCTTAAGTTTGATAAAGAAAAGGATAAAATGACTATTATAGAGAATAATATATCTAATATGGAAAAGGAGAATCACAATTTAATAAATTTTTCTTCATCTATAAAAGATAAAGTCTCGGATGATCTTGATATTGTTCAAAAAGAGAATGTTAATCTAAAAAATGAAGTTTTAAATTTAAAAGAAATGTTATCTAACTTTGTTCAAGGAAAAGATAAATATGTTAAGATGGTATTTATAATGAAACCAAATAGAGATAAGGTTGGTTCTTTTTATAATCATCACATTACAAAGATGTATAAGCCTTATTTTTAAAAGATTTCTATAGGGAAGTTTTCAGTAGTTACATGTTTCAAATGTTGGTTGTAAGAAAATTATGCTAATTAATGTTCTCATAGGTTCCCTAAATCTATTTATATAACTAGATTTTAGATCTCTAAAAAATTATATTCTCATGTACCTTGAAATAAATGTTTTAAATATGTTTGGGTACTAGAAAATTCTGTTACTAACCTTATTGGACCCAAATTAGAATGGGTTCTAAAAGGTTTTTGTGTTTTATTTTTACAATAATACACCACATGTACTTGAATGTTTAATAAAATGGTCATTGATCTATAAATAAAGTTCCATTTATTAGAGAAATAACTTTTCAATAAAGTAAGTACTTAAAATCTATATACTCTAACTATTTTATACAGGTGGATATCTTTTTTAAAAACATCATAAATTAAAGGGGATCTCTTCTTATGTATAATATTTTATTATATTTAGGGGTATATTTACCAAGTTTTATCATGTTCTTATTATTTTTATCATGGAATGTTTTTATGGGAGTTTATGTTTTGATCTTAAACTCCATATTCTTAGAGTAAATTTTTATCTTTAATGTTGTTATCTGCTTAAAGTTATAAAGGTGGATAAATTTTTTTTCTGTAACATTGTTGTCAAATAGAGTTTATTTTTTATCATTTTATTTACTTAAAAAAGGGGAGATAAATTGTTATGTTCATATTTTTAGTTTTATAATCAAATAAAAAGGGGGAGATTTTTGTTCATTTGTATTTGCTTGCATGTGATTTTCTTTTTTGTTTTGTTTGATTACAAATAATGTTTATTTTCTTATTTTTAAATTAATATAATTTATATCTAAGTTTTTAACTTATTTCATATCACATGTATTTCATTTTCTTAGTTTCTTATTAATTATTTTGTTATATACCTCACATTAATTTATTTAAGTGTTCTAATATTTTATTTACATGTGTGTTTTATCTTTAATCTTAACAATTGATATAACTTATACAAACATATATAGTTTTTATATTGCATTAACTTATTTATTTGATTATTTATTTATTTTTTGTTTAAGTTTTTTTTAGATTTGTTTAGCATGTTTATATTTTATTGTCATAATTATTATTTAATGTGATAACATGTGTTATTTCTTTCTAACTGTTTAAATGTTTTAATATTATTAGTATTATTATTTTATATAAAACATATATTAATATCATGTTAAATATATTTACTTGTTTAAATATATTCCTTCATATATATATCGTTGTATATATATATACGTTTATATAGATAAAGATATGCAGTGCTTCATCTTCTTCCTTTCTATCTTCAACTGTGCTTCTGTCACCTAGTTCATCTCCTTTGATGGTAGAACTCAATGAACACTGATAGAAACATCACTCCACATTGATGGTAGCATGAATCCTTCACAACAGCATAAGAAGCCTTGGAATCATGCTTCTTCAATCAGACTATAGCACCGTCTCTTGTCATCTCCCCATTAGAGGAAGCTATTTTGCCTCAATCATTGCCTCATTCATGGAAGAATCACTGATGAAGACAGTAGCACATCCATCCTCCTTCTTCTCATCACCGATAATGGATCCTCTATTCAATTCATAAATAGATCTAACTCATTTTAATGGTAGTCAAATCACACCTAGTCCTTTGACTATCGAATGGTAGTATGCCTCTACTAAAAGTCACTGGTAGTAGAACCATGCCTTTTCCCAACGTCAATAGCACCTCCACAGATATAATCATGAAGCTTCATGGTAGTGTCTTACCTTCAACTGTGAATTTCATAGTGGAACACCCATATCTTCAAGATTTATGGTAGAACCACTCCTCCTCCTAGCATGGCTTATCAGCGCTTGAGCTCTTCATGTCATGGTAGCAGTTTTCAAAATTTTCCCGTTCATGTAGCCTTCATGGTAGTAGTGGAAGGTCCTTCAATGGTATCACCTTCTCCACACTGGTAGAAGAATAGCTCTCCTTCCTCCATCGACACATGTATCATCTCCCCTAAAATCAGAACTCCATCCAAATGGTATCAAAACCCATGCCTCAAGTTCACAGTAGCGGTAACACTCTTCCACATGGTAGCAGATGTCTACGACCATCAGTTATAATTTCTGCTACCACCTATTTTAAAATATGTTGTTGTCAATTATAAATTATATGACCATAAATTATTAAATTTTGTGACCATGAGGTAAGAATTATTTTCTGCTACTATTTCTTTAGTTTAATTTTATTTTTATTTCTAAAATTTCATCTTGCTATCCTTTTTGTATTTATTCAATATTTTTAATTACTGAGAGATTATGCATATAAATTTTAATATTTTATGGGTTTCTTAATTACTGAGAGATTATAGAGTGTTTTATTAATACTTTAATTTTTGTTTTAATCTCTGTAGAAATACAAAACATGTGTTACACTATTTTTGAATATAATTAATAATTCATGTTCTTTTTACCTTCATTGGTATAGAATTAATATTAATTATTTATAAACATGTTCAAATTATTTATTTATTTATTTATTTATGTCTTAAATTCATATTTACACTGTATAATTGATATATAATTTTTAGAAAGTTTTTTACATAGTTAACTTGATTGTAATATTAATGGATTTATTTGACAAGGTATTATGGAATTAGTTTGAAATATTAATTTAATTTTTTTGAATAATTTTAATTTTTCAAAAAAAATATTTAAATTAGTTTTAATTCATTATATATTTTTTGGAATCAATTTTGAATCTGATAAATTTGGTTTACTCAATTTTTTATTATTTTTATTTCTTCTAATGGTTTATTCGAGTGTGTATCCCAAATAATTTTCTATATAAGGAACTCAAAGGATACATGGAACGAGATGATTACATATGATAATACACTTATGAATCAAATCGATATAAAGAGCCCATAATATTATAACCTTCAATTGATCATGTACACATTTTTTACCATTGATGATGATATTTAGAGGATAAACTAAACCTTTTACAATAACTACATTAACCTTAAAGAGATGATCCAATCCTTACTCAAAAACTAGTGGTTGTGCTTTATAATTCTTCATTGACATATACTTGTTTTAGAGTGACTCTTTTGGTTTGATTATTTCTATATTCTCATCTATGTTGTAACTTTATGTTATGATTTTCCTATAAAAAATCATTCTCTATTTTCAATTTGTGACTCTAGGGTTCCAAATTCATGTTTTTCAAGATTGAATTTCAGATTCTAAAATCAGATATTTTGTGTTGTGACTCTCAGATTCTAAATTTGGGTCATTTGGGCTGTGACTCCAATATTCTAAAAGTCAGGATAGGGTGTATCTTCCTCGAAAAATTTGTATGGATTGTGAATCCCCATAAAAAAGTTAGTGTGTTTTCCTAGTTATAACTCTACTACAAAAGGTACACATTGTATTGGGTTATGATTCCCCTCAAAAAACAGGTAGTGAAAACACATATCTCGCCGAGTATATTGGTGTAAGAGTAAAGGATGTTCACTTTTGACCGAACTACTACAAAAATTCTTTGTGTTTTCTATCATTTTAATTTATGTTTCTTTGTATATTTAAAATTTTATAAGGTCTAGTCACCCCACCCCACCCCCTAGACCTCTTGCCATCCTTTCCGACATAACATTATCATCAACAATATGAACCTTAACAAACTTTCCGATCGCATAATTTTCCATGGATTATATCATTGAAATAGATTGAAATGATACTCTACAGTCAGTGATCCATGACTCTAACAAATTTTTAAAACTCAATAGAAATTTTTTATCACCATTATTGATTTTAGTATTTGTGGATAAACTTATAGAGTATAACCTATTATCATTACCATCATTCATTAGATGTTGTTTCTTCCAAAATTTTCATTTTAAAATACTCAGACTCACTAATTTTACTTTTCTCATTTTTATTGATCCACTTATATCCTTTTAAATTTACTATTGAATTTTTCATCTTATACCCTTCACACTATATGATATTTCGGTAGAATTATGGAATTAATTCCATATGATATATTCATTCAAAATCAGAACCCAAATATCCATAAACACAAATTTGGTTTTACCACTTGAAATACTCACTGTAGTAACCATCACATTCCATAAATCCAATAATGATGATAATAGAATCAATGCCCATACACCACTCTTGAACTTCACATTCACAGACACCAGCTGACTTCTAATCATATTAAAATCATTCTTATGGCTATATTAAAACTAAAGAGTCTCTACATCAAGAATTATTTATTCATTATGATAGGCTTCTTATACATATCTACAAGTGTATACATAATATTGGTATTAGTCTTTATATTTAGAATATTGAAAGAATTATTTTACGATAAATTCATCTATACAACTCCAAGTACCTTCCATTAAATTTTCTCATGTTCACTTTTCTCCATCATCATTGGTATAAAACCGATTGATAGAAAATTCAGAACTTTTTTATATAATTAATCCACTATTTTTATCATCAAAAAATAAAATTCTAACCCATTGAATTGGTCAATCCTTGTCTTACCTTATTCCAATATTCTAACTTCCAAAAAAATTACATGAATAGAATTTAAAATGTAAATAAAAGAACATAAAAACTTATTAAAAGTATTCAACTCCTGTTATTATAGGATTTCCCAGAATTAGCAACTCTAATACCGCTTGTTGTTCTATAAACATGGATCCACCCTTTAAAATTTAAAATGTTGAAAAAAGATCACATATTTGAATTCATTTGAAAATAGTGCATTTAATCAATATTCCATGTAGGATCTAACAACTTTGGGATTGATGTGTGTTTTTAATTTTAATTTTTATAGCTTCAAGATTTAATTTAATCTATTTGGAATTGAATTTTGGGGGTTCTAGATAAAATAAAGACAATGGAGGGGAGGAATTGAGGTGAATTTTCAGAAAGGCTGCAACAAGGACCATTGGGTACTCACTGGTATGGTACCAGGTACCTAGTAGAAGATGTTATGGTGTTGGGACATTAGACCAACCACTGCATAGCTAGTGTCTAGGAACATAGAGACTAATGGCCACCAGGTGGTTGGTGGCTAGCCATTGAGTACCTAGTGGGATCCTGGGTAATTGTCTTAATATGGGGATTATTATAAATTCAAGTTCATGGAATTTGGCTTAATTTTCTTCTTTTCTTATTCCAATGGTTAGTTCCTATAGAAAATTATCTCTTCAATCTCTCACATTCTCTCTCTAACTACTTGAGGTGATTTATCCTTAAATTCAAATAAAAATTGTGATCTATCAGTGATATTGGATTAGAATTAGTGATATATTTAGAAAACACTATAAATTTGTGAAAAGAAATCATGGTTTTATTTATTTTTCATTATAATATTTGGTCATCCTTCCAGTTCAATGAAATTATGAAATATTAGTGTTATAGGAGGAGTTAAGGGTTTTTTCTTAGCGTGTATTTTTTGTTAACATAGTGGTCAGTGACCACTATAGAACTTTATAATTTAATTGAGTTATTTTATTTAATATGTGGACTACTGCAATTTATGTGGGTTTTGATTGGTATTTAACATTGGAATAAATGTATTTTTATATAATAATAGATGAGTTTTGGGTGAATATAATGTTCATGAATTAGATAAATTATTAATGTGATTGGATGAATTTACCATGAAGTTTTTCTATTGTGAAATGATTTACACATTCTGTAAAGTTCATTTTAATAAATTATAAGGGACACTAAAAAAGATAATACATGGATATTGATAATTAAATGGGAAATATAGTTTTAAAGGTTCAAAATGAGGATTCTAATGTGAAATGTGTCTGCTATAATTTCTACAATAACATATTAGGTGTGATTCGGACTTGAGTGTTTTCATATTAAGTTTAAAACTAAGTGATTTGTTTATGTGGGATAATTAAATGATGATTTATGGCTTGGAGTTCTGAATTTTAAAGTTTATTTGTGATATTTTAACCTAATTTTTTTTGTGAAAATACAATAAGTTTAAGGCGCACCAGACCTGCACTCTATGATATGGTGCTAAAAATACAATATTTAAAAAATGGTTTTGATACAAATAAAGAAAACCAAATAAAACATCCATTTTTCAAATTAATTAAACATTACATCTCACATTAATCTCATAATCAAAGAACCCAAAGGTTTAGTGTCTTTGGAGATTAGCTACATAAAAATATTATTTCACATAATTGTAAGTATTTCTATATAAATTCAACCATACTAGACCTCCTTATAAATATATCATATGTTTTACTCATCTTCCTAACTTGGGGAATGGAAAACATAATAAGAGGTGAGATAAAATTTTCAAAAAGGGAAAAATTATTAACATGTCACCAAGGGTTAAATCATAAGCATGAGAAAACATGATCATGTGAGAAATATCTAATTAAAAAAGGACCTGGACCAATAATAGTAGTCCATGTTATCTCAAATGATCAAACATATACCATTGAATAAGAGTGTCTAATCATGATACAATAATCATATTCTATGGATCATATCAAAGGCATATAACATAGAATTGTGGTATAAGCATAAGCATAAAAAATAATATTATGAACAAGATAACCACATAAAGTCCATGCACAAACTTGTGAACATAGTTAAATACATAAATTCCACACTAAATTTTTTAAACATATCTAACCACATAAAGTTAAAGATAAATCTTGTGAACATATCTAACCACACCAAGTCTATTCACAATCTTGTTAACACAACTAACCACATCAAGTCTACACTAAACTTTATTATATCATGGGAATTTAAAACCTTAACTAATGCATTGGAGGTTTATATAGGACCCCGCCCACCACATAATGATAATACATACACATTTTTTCTAAATAAAATAAATAACATATCATACCATGAAGATCCTAAGGAAATAATATGGTTTTATTAACATTTTAAAGTGGTATCACATAAAATGACATCAAGGGTTAGATCAATCAATACCAAAAATGAAGTCACCCAACAAAAGTCTTTCATAAGGGAATTTAGAGAATTATTTATGGAACATATCACTATAAGAGGTGGATATCTTGGAGATAAATTTTAAAATGGTATTGAAACGTAAAAAATTTTCTAAGAAAACATTTCTTACCATTGTTGTAAAAGAAGAAGTTACGAGCCACTTTCAAAGAGATCATTTTCCAAGAAGGTAACATGAAAACATTTTTGAACCCCACTTTAAAATAAATATAATAATTCATCCTTGTAAGGAGATTATGTTTAATCTAATTAATTTGGAGTGGAAAATAAATAATTTGATCACAAAAGGAAATATTTTTTTAATATTTTAAAATACCTTTATTAAAACTTACATCCTTTAAAAATGTAATACAACTTCATTTTGAAAATAAGTAAATAGAAATATAAAGATAAAAATAAATAATATATTTTTATATTTAAAAATAATAAAGGATAAAATTGGTGGAAATAAATATTATGCACATCGAAGGAAAAGGGTTTATTAGAGAATATGAGAATTATTTTTAACAATGTTGTACATTTATGAGAAAGAAATTCATCATGGATGAAGCTTTGAATTAAAAAGCAATTTTTCATATAGAGGAGAGAAATTACCATATAATAAAATATTAAGGTGGAAGAAACTAATAATAAATAATTAAATTCAATAGGTAACATTATAAATTAAATTAAAGAGATTTTAGTTAATAAAATATCTTATAGATTTAGTGACACTTGAATTTAAAAACCCTTACAAAAATTGTTATGGATTTGTAAATCAATTGAATTTCAAAAATGGAATAATAAAAAAACATTCATAGGTTAGTATATACAACCCAAAAAAGTGGTGAATATGTAAAATGTCTCAAAGAAAGAAAATTGAGATGTGAAAATATCTAACTTTTCTCTCGACTTCCACTAAAGTGATTTAACCCCATTACTCCTCAGTAAAACTACTTGACCCTTATTAGAATGGTATTTTAGTGATACCAACATCACTAGAACTTGGTAAATAGACTTGGGGTATATTTGGGCATAATTTTTTGGAAAAAAGGCTTTTGGTGTGAGGATAAGTGGAGTAGTGAAGGCCTCAATTTATAGTAAGAGGGGTGGAACTTTTGTAAATACCTATAAATTTATATTAAAGGCATGTCACTTTCAAAGGAAAGTGGATTTAAAATAGATAGTAATGGAGAGGGGATGGGTCATGTTCAATTAACTTATCATCCACACAAATAACAGATTAGGTTTTGAGACATTTTAGACCTTTTTCTTTAATTTAACTTTTTACAATAATTTACTTTTTCCATAGTAAATCATTTTTTTAACCTCAACAACTTATTTTTATGACTAAAAAATAAATTGACATTATTACCTAATTTTAACATTCTATTTTCAAATATAAAAACAATTTTATAATATTAAATTTCTAAAATCAGTAAAATTTAATTTTAAAATAATAAATGTATAACACATAAAAATAGTTTTAAAAATAATATAACTTAAGTTCCAAAATTTCAAACACAGGTTTCTAATTTAAACATTATATCTTTAAATATATGATTTGACTTAAGAAATAAATATACTTTCAATAAAAATATTACATAAATTTTGATTTCATGCTTATATCCTAATAGTGTTATAAAATTTACAGTATTTGTAACAACGGTATTTTATACTATTCACATAAAAATTAATATTTTCATAAAAATACCAAAATTTCATACAAATATAATATTATAATTATAAGTCAAAAAATTAATTTCATTTTTATAAATTAAAATTAAAGAATTTTGGAATCTATCTTTTAAATGTAAAGAATAAAATATAATGAAATTTTGTATTTATAGGAAAATTATTTTTTTCAAATGTTAATTGTTCTTATTCTTATTTCATATCAGTTATTAATTAAATTAGTGTTAATATATTATTCATATGTACAATTTAATTTATCATCATATAACCATAATATATTTAGTTTTCTAAAAAATTAAAAGGGCGTAAAAAGGTAATTTTTAGTAAAATACATTTTTAAGTATAAAATGAATTTATTCTTATTATTTTACAAGTAATAACTTTGGAATGAATGTTAATAAATTAATTTATAAATATTATCAATATAATTGATCATAATCATTCTTTATTTAGGGTTAATTAAAAAACACAACACCTAAAAAATAATTCTTTTATTAAAAAATATTACTTTTATATTCAATAATATTTACCAAATACCATTAAAATTAATTATTTATATTCTAAAATTTAACTTTAATAATCCATTTATATTAAAATATTTATTTGAATATTATAAATACATCATATAATAATAATATGTGATGAATATAGAATATCTATTTATTATAATATCTTAATTAAATATTATCTTTTTGTTTTATTATTGAATTCTCATAATGTATTAATGTTTATCTTGTATTGTAATATGTAATCTCAATAAAAATGTATCAGGGTATTTTTCATTCATTGTTATACATAAAATAATATATTCAACATAACATTTATTAAATGAAAATACATTGTAAAATCATGGGTTATTACATTATACCCCCTTAAAGAATTTCACCCTTGAAATTTATTACTCTAATAGAAACAGATGAGGATACCTCGGCCTTATTTCCTCTTCTAGTTTCCATATCACTTAATCATACTTATGATTCCTCCAAAAAAATAATTAGATGAGTATTATTGTTTTTCAGTACTTTATCTCTATGATCCAATATTTCTATTGGTCATTCCTCTTAACAGAGATCACATTCTAGTTTTATAACCTCTGAGTTTAGTACATGTGGTTGATCAGATATTTACTTACTCAAAAGTGATGCATGGAACACATCATATACTTGGGATAGGATTATAGGAAGTAAAATATGATAAGATATCATCCTCATATGATTGAGTATTTCAAAAGGACCAATGTATCTAGGACTTAACTTCCCTTTCTTTCCAAATCTAATAATTTTATTCCATAGTGATATTCAGAGGAATACATTTTCTTTGACTTCAAACTCTAAATCTCATTGATGCTTATCAACATAGTTATTATATCAAATTTGAGTTTCTTTAATGTAGAAATAAATAGTTTATATCTTCTCTATCATCTGATGAGAAAAGTCTGGAATCATCAAATCCCCTACTTCCTAACACTATATTGGAGTTTTACACCTTTTTCTATATATAGCCTCATATGATTCCATTTGAATGCTAAAATGAAAACTGTTGTTGTATGAAAACTCTACTAGGAGAAGGTATTGATCATAAACTCCTTTAAAATCCAATTAATATGATCTTAAAATACCCTCCATATTTTGGATGGTCCTTTCAAATTGACCACCAGTCTAAGGATGATAAGCAATATTGAATCATAGATCTGTATCCAAAGCCTATTAAAGATTTCTCTAAAACTTCTAGGTCAACCTAAGATCCCATTTGGATGAAATGGAATGTTGTACACCATATATTATTACCACTTACATTATGTATATCTTGAGAAAAAATATCTTCTCTAATATAAATAAAATATGCTAACTTCATAAGGAGATCGGCTATAATCCAAATAGCAATATGGCCGTTAGATGTTTTAAAGAGTCTTATGATGAAATCCATGGTGATGTCCTACCATTTCCATATGGGTATGGGTAATGATTTCATAATCCCCTTAAAATCTATCATTTTGCCTTAAATTTTTGGCATACCAAGTAATGAGATATATATTGCAACACTCGGAGTTTTCAAAAGGGAAAACTATGTTCGATAGCGTATGTGACACACAACACTAAACCCAAATGAACCATAATTATTTAAATACGACTATTATAACCAAGATGTTAAGTTTATGGGTATGGATATTATTAACTTATTTATGAATTATATATAAATTTTCTACTCATTTTATAAATTATTAGAAAATAAGCACTCATTTTTTTAATAAATACATTTATTCTTCAAAAATATGTTTTCTTCAAAAAATTATTTTTATTTCTTTATGTGATGAAATATTAGAATTAATTATTTTGAAAATTTTAGAAATTTTATTTTAAAAAATTAACATCATTTTTTAAATCAGAATATCAATTCTATATTAGGGTGAAATTTTGGTATTTTTAGAAAATATTGATTTTTAGGGAATAGTGAAACATGCTGTTTTTTTTATAAAACCGCAAATTCTTTTTAATGAATTAAATAATTTAAAATTTTAATAATTGTTTTAATTTTATTTAAAAATAAAATAATTATTATTTAGTTAAATTTCATTAAATTAATTTCATTTAAATCATCTTTATATTTTACTTTAACATAAGTTTATTTTTAGGCATAAAAACATGTTTTTCTTAAAAACTATTTTAAAGTGCATAATGCTTCTATAATTTAACTAATTAAAATAACATATAATGAGGAATGTTTTAAATTAAATATATAGATTATATATCTATATTTATAAATTGAAATTTATATAATTAATATTACTAGTCATAGAATTAATGTAATATCATTTTTTCCTTGAAAAATGCAATATTCGGAAAACCACTTTTTCATCGCGCTTGCAGGTTTTATTTTAAATTAATTATGAAACATATATGAATTGAATTTGATAAAATGGAGCCAAATTTTGGAATCATATTAATTTATATTATATAATTATTTCTACTTAATTTTTTGTCATAATGAATAATAAAAACAGTAAAAAATAGTTATCAGGGTAAAAAAATAAAACGGTAAAGAGAATAACATGTTTAAAAAAAATTATTTTTAGTGGTATTGGTATGTATTTTCACATACATGACTTATTTTAAAGTTAAATTTTTTTTAATTTCCATTCATGCTTTGTTTTGGGGATTTCCCAAGCTTTTATGGAGGAATGGATGAGTTTTCATGAATTGGGCCAAACCATGAGCCCAATTCCAAATTTAAAAATAAATTTGATTCCTTTATAAATCCTTTATTTTTCAACATTTTTCATCCATTACAATTACTAATTTTCATCCCTTTACCTTTTAACACCACCATATTAATTTTGAACATTTGAGAATCTATAATCATGGTGGATATGGGTTTTTATTTAAGGGATTGGGCCTACCCGAATGTCCATTTCCTGCATTAAAAATATTTTTTAATTATTTAATATATCCTTAAATATTTATGTTTTTTCGGTGATTCCAACTCTCCCCTAAGACCACATACCCAAGGGGCTCCCCCATTTTCTCATACCCCTCTTTGGAGCTCGTTTTTATCGCTAATTGGGATGAAACTTCTCTGAATTTCTCAAATCGACCATATTTGAAGAGGTAAATTGATTATTTCATAACTCCTTCATTTGTCACTCTTTTTCCCCCATTCCAGTTCCTAAATGATCTATTCAACCTTTTTATAATCTCCCTTGAATGGTTGGATATTTGAAAATTCATATACTAGTGTATTTTGGGTGATTTCTTCAATATATTTCAAGGTAAGTGATTCCTTCTTGGTTTCTTCCTTTTCCCTTAGGGTTTCCTCCCTCTCTCATTATGTTATAAAATGTCCAGAAGTTAGGGTTCGAACCTAGGGTTTGTTTTGGTGTTTTTTTGGTCAAATATTGTGGTCTAGGGCTGGATTTTTCTTCCATGTGGTGTGGCGGTGATGCGATTGATGTTTTGCACCAATTTTTGAGGGATTCAACACTTTCGATAGGTGATTCCATGGTTAATCATTCCTTCATGAGTTAGTTTTATTTTTTTACTAGTTTTTCATGTTCCCCATATTCTGTGTGTGGTGAGAAAACCATTTTTTATGGATTTGGTTAAGCATTTAATTTTATAATTGCATTTTTGTTGAAGTTGTAAATTTTTAGAATGTAACACATGTGGTATATTTTGTGGTAGTTTTATAAAATATGAAATTGATTTATTAGTTGTTTAAAGGGGATGAAAATTATATTTTGTTAATTAGTTAGTGTCATGTGGTCCTTGGAAGGGATTTTTTGGAATATTTTTGTTGTTTAAAACTTTGTTATACTTTTTGAGAGCATTTTATGAAAATGGGTGTTTTCATTTGTATCTTTCGTGGTATTATCCAAGGTGATTTTATAACACTTGAAAGTGGTTTTATAAATGTCTCTATGGATTAAATTTATAATTTGGTAGTGTTTTGGTGTGGTTTTTTCCTTGAAATATGGTTTTGAAATGGGTTTTATGAGGAAAGATTGGGTATACTCTTTGGAATTGTTTTATGAAAGATTTGATGATTTATGTAAGTGGTGAAACCATATTGGAAATTTTTTTTGGAGTTTGTATATTCTAAAATGGTAAATTTTAAATGTGAGAGGGTCTGTTTTTTGATTTGTTCCATCTTGGAAATGTTTTACAGAAATGTTTGAAGGATTTACTAAAGTGTGTAAGAGATGTGAAAGTGATGTGGGATGTTTTGTGTGAGTGTGATGTGCAAAATGGATTTTGGTTATGAAAAGGGGTATTATGTAACATGTGAGTGGGATTTTATGTGAGTTTTAATATATTGTAATGTTTTTATAAAATTTTCTAATTGATTTTTGTAAGTGTTAAAGAAATGTGAAAAGTGTTGTGGGCTATTTTGGTGTGAGTCGGATTTCAAATCAATTTGAATGAAAAGTGGAATTTTGTGACTTGTGTGGTATAAATGTGGGATTTTTGGTGAATTTTTTATGAGGAAATGGTATTTTCATGTTCAAAGTATATTTCTTGACTTGTTGAACTTGTTTGAGCACAAATGGAAAACACGGGTATCTAGGTGGGTGGACGTGTACTAGTATGCTAGTGAATCTATGGGGTTTGGCCTCAATTTCACTTAGCAATATTAATGCTTACAACTCTAAATAAACTATGATGATAATAATTTTGGACCAATAGGTTATGGGTATGTTCCCTACTAGTGGATCGTGCATGAGAATGGATATTTGTGATGGTTACTCTCACCGAGATACAAGGTACCTGGGACCCACAACGAGCTAGTGCCTAGGGGTTATTTCCTATTTCTTGTGCTCATTAGATCCTTTATACTTACCATAATCATATGGTATATTTGTATAGAAAATTTATTATCTTTGTAATTTATTTTAAAAGTATTTATTCTTTAAATTATTCCACTTGAAAACTGATTTTTTTTTTAAGTTGCATCTTTTAGAAATTGTAACTAGAAATTACATGTTTTTGAAAACTTGCATGATTTTCATCTTTGAATGTTTATAGCATGGAATATATTAGTGGTGTTATCCTAATGGGATCTGGATCACACCCTACTTACACCTTTGGGTGTAATTAGACTTGTTTATTTTGTTGTTTTAGGTTTGGGTACAACTTTTGTGCCAACTGTTCGGGGTTTTACCGGTCGTTCGTGATGCGGTGTTGTGGAGATGGCTTGAGGCTGGTGCCTATTTCCATGTGAAGGTTCTTGGGATATACTTATTTGGTTTCATACCTTTTTAATGGTCTTTAAACATAGTTTTAACTTATGTAATTCAGTTCTGAAATTTTTCAAAAGACAGTTTTAGTTGAAAAATCCAGATTTGTTTTATTGAGTTTGTTTGGTGTTTAATGTTTATAAACTCTGATAAATAATTCCCAAACTTAATTTTATGATACTTTGGAACTTGTGACAGCCTGTGGGGATCAGTAATTCTCTTCGGGACTTGTCAAGGGATGGGTCGGGTGCTGGTTTTGATGGTGACCAGATTTGGTTCGTGACAAAATGGTATCAGAGCCAGGTTCGCTCTCTTTGGGTCATGTTATTTGGGGAATAATCAGGATAGTCTAGAGTTAGGATTCTCAGGACATGGAATTATGGTTATGAGTAATGTGGATGATCACCACACCCCATGAAGTGATTCAAGTCACCAGGGGAGTTCGGGACTTTTCTGAGTCCTTTGGTTTTCATGGTTTGATGATGATTAGGGGAAATGAAAAGATAGTTGGGTTAATGGTCTTAGTGAGCTCGCAGGGTCTGGCCAGCCATGTGGAGCTGGGGATATTTTCCTTGAACACTTTCTATTATGTTTAAGTGATTGGATTATGTCCGCCAACCATATTTCCAAGTCACCCACCAAATCTAATTTCCCTATGCATTATCTTGTGTCCTTTAGTTTTGAAATCTTGGAAGTTAGGTTTTAAAACAAAAATGGAACGGTTTTAAAAAGCATAAGTTTTTTTTTTTGAAATGATTTTCTAATAAATATAGAAGGGTTTGAATTTTTAAATGGTGTAAATGAGTTTTCATAATCATTTTGAAATGGAAAATGGTGTGTTTACACCTCTTTTGAAAGCAGAAAATTGTGTTGAAGTTGGTTTTGAAAAAGTGTTTTCAATAGAGTTTTCTAAACTTTTGAGAGGTGTTTTAATGAGATGAGATGTTTTGAAATTAATTTGTATGACTTTAAAGTTAGTTTTAATTTAAATTATTGTTCCTTTATTAAAATCTTGGTAAGATTTAATTTGGGTTTGATTTCGTGGTTAGTGGTTTTGAGAAAAAGAAGGTATTGGTTGACTGTGTTGGTTTTGAAAAGTGGAAAGAATTTTTTATTTTAACCTTTGGTATTTCCATGAGATACCACATGCATGGGGTTATATGGGATTATGTATGGTTTATGTCATGGCTGGATGAGTTCTAAGATGGATATGAGGAGGGTGCCTGGTGTGGCACAGAAACATGCATGTGTGAGGCCCATGGGGTACCATTGGTGGATACGCTAACTGTCGAACCATTTATTTTCAAAAAGATGATTTTAAAGGAGAAAATTTATGTATTTATGACTAGTTTGGGATGGTGTGTATTATGTTTTTTTAAATGTTGATGGTGTGGGATGTTTTGATTCTAAGAACCCCTCCTGTTTGTACTGTGTTTTGGGTTTGTGTTTGGTCGATAAGCTGTGTTGAAGGGCCGGTTTGTGGTCTCTTTTGAGAAATGTTTTGGGATGAATTTACAATGGTTTATTTCATGTGTTTGGATTGGTTTTGTGGTATATCTTTACTAATGTACCATCTTGGTTGTGTCCTTGGGTTTAATCATTTGATAAGGTACGCCCCATTAAGGGTTAGTGCACAACTGAAGTGCAGCCCGGGTTGTTTTTCCATTGGAAGATCCTCCAGTTGATCAATGTAAGGAAATTTTTTTATTGAGATTTTTAGATTGAGTCTAAACTCTTTCCTTTCTTGGTTTTTTTGTATCTTCTTGTAGTGGGATAGTGATCATGGAAGGTTGAAAGAGACCTTAGCTTCTTAAGTTTCCTGATTTGCCAAAGGTGGAAGTGGTCTGGGGTTGTTAGCATGGATGAGTATCTAGATGGTGTCTAAGAGGTCCTCTCAGTCTTTTGTAGTCTCTTAGAAGGAGTTCACGTTAAACTAACAGTGTGTAAAATCTAGTCATAAGAAGATATTGTAGCCACTTTCTATAATTGTGTGTTGTTTTGGGATATTGTATAAAGTACCTCTCCATGCATTGTTTATATTAGTCACCATGGTCCTATTCAGTGACACCTTGTGATGTCATGTGCTCAATTGACCATAAAGTTGAAAGTCATGCAATCCTCTGTGAGTCCCTATTATGTTGGGAGAATCTATCCCTTGGAAAAACTTCAAAATATTTTATTTTAGAGGAAGGTGAGTATAGGTGTTCTTTACTTCTATTGTTTCTCACCTGAAGAAACAAGGTGTGATGTGTGTGCATCTTATAAGCCCTTGTTTCAGTGAAATATCAGGTTAGGGTAAAGTGATTTTGGAATGTGTTATGTCTTGGAAATCTTATCGGGGATTGCAATGTAGTTGTTGGTGGCATCGAAAGAAGAATTCTCATTTAGGGGGTTTCCAAAGCCTAACTGTGAGGTCGGAGATGCTTCAATCATTTGAGCTATAGCCATAGGTCTCATAGAGAAGTTGGCTCATAGTCAGGGGAAATCCCAAGGTCATTTAAACCCTTTTACAATGTCCAATCCTCATTATGAAAGATAGGAAGAGTTTAAACCTCTGGTGTCATCATCTTTTTTCTATTGTTCCCATTCGGTGGAAATTGTTGGAGGGCCTTGCACCCATGTAATCACCTAATGTCATTCCATACCCCTTTGGTTTCCATTGAGTCATTAGATAATGATTGGAAATTTGGATAGATGTGTTGAGGACATAGTTTTTGCATGATTTGTAGTGATTGTGTTCTAGGAAGCCATGCAGAAAGAATGATCTATATAGTTAGTGCATGGTTTCCCAAATTGTGCAGACTAACCCTACGCCCTTCCCAAATCTTTAAAAAAATTTGGGTCTTTCTGTATCGGCCCATGCTAGTCGTTTAAGATGGTTGGTTCTTATGGTGGGGAGACCCACTATGATTCTCATGTACATTCCTTCATAAACTTTGAATTGAATTCTACCCTTTGTACTAGGGAGTCTGTTCAGGCCTCCCCCTATTAGTGTCCTGATTCTATCTCAGAAAAATATAGGTTGTCTCTTATGGTGGGGTGCCTATTGTGTCCCCTCGTACCAATAGCTCAGATTTATCCATGGTATTGGATTGGCGTTAGGTAGTCTCATTTGGAACTATCTAGTTATCAACATCTTCCTTGAGTAAACATTAGGATTGGAAAGTGCCCAATGGTTTAGTTAAAGTAAGGTAAGTGTAGCCTTGTTTGAATTTGTTGTTTGTTTGGGTGAATTGCTTGAGTCTTGTTCAGATAGTGTTTGATAATTTTTCTTTTGGGGTAAAGTATGAATGTGATTGATCGTTTCATGAAAGTGTTGTAAGTTTGGGTTGTGAGATTAATCCTTCCTTAATTGATCATTGGATGTGTTTTGGCCCTTGGGGGCGAAGCTTGGTAAAGAAGTACATCTTGATTTATCGGTTGGGTTTGGTTTTTGTATATGGACTTACTGTGGATTTATGGGGAAAGAAAGTTTTCATGGTGGGTATAATTCTCACATAAATGAATTATTTTAAAGTTAAATTTCATTTAATTTCCATTCATTCTTTATTTTGGGGTTTCCCAAGCTTTTATGGAGGAATAGGTGAGTTTTCATGAATTGGGCCAAACCGTGAGCCAAATTCTAGAATTAAAAATAAATTTTTATTCCTTTATAACTCCTTTATTTTTCAAAAATTTTCATCCATTTTAATTCCTACTTGTCATGCCATAACTTATTAACACCACCATATTAATTTGGACCATTTAAGAATCCATAATCATGGTGGATATGGGCTTTTATTTAAGGTATTGGGCCAGCCTGAAACTCATTTCCTGTATTAAAAATATTTTTTAATTTTTTAATATCTCCTTCAATATTTACGTTTTTTTGTGATTACAACTCTCCCACGAGACCACGTACAAAATCCACGCCCCCATGCCCTCCTCCCACTCTTTGGAGCTCGGTTTCATTGAAAATTTGGATGAAACTTCTCTGAATTTCTCAAATTGCCCAGATTTGAAGAGGTAAATTGATTATTTCATAACTCCTTCATTTATCACTCTTTTTCCTCCATTCTAGTTCCTAAATTATATCTTCAACCTTTCCTTTAATCTCCCTTGAATGGTTGGATGTTTGAAAATTCATATATAGGTGTATTTGGGGTGATTTCTTCAATATTTTTCAAGGTAAGTGATTCCTTCTTGGTTTCTTTCTTTTCACATAGGATTTCCTCCCTCTTTAATTATGTTCTAAAATGTCCAGAAGTTAGGGTTCTAACCTAGGGTTTTATTTGGTGTTTTTTTGGTCAAATATTGTGGTCTAGGGTTGGATTTGTCTTCCTTGTGGGGGGGGGGGTTGATGTTTTTCACCAGGTTTTGAGGGATTCAACACTTTCGGTAGGTGATTCCATGGTTAACCATTCCTTGATGAGCTAGTTTTTTTATTGGTTCTTCATATTCCCCATATTCTGTGTGTGGTGAGAAAACCATTTTTTAGGTATTTGGTTAAGAATTTAATTTTATAATTTCATTTTTGTTGAAGTTGTGAAATTTTTGAATGTAACACATGTGGTATCTTTTATGGTAGTTTTATAAAATATGAAATTAATTTATTAGTTGTTGAAAGGGGATAAAAATTCTGTTTTTTTAATGCCTTAGTGTCATGTGGTCCTTGGAAGGGTGTTTTTGGAATATGTTGGTTGTGTAAAACTTTGTTATACTTCTTGAGAGCATTTTATGAAAATGGGTGTTTTCATTTGTATCTTTCATGGTATTATCCAAGGTGATTTTATAACACTTAAAATTGGTTTTATAAATGTCTATAGGGATGAAAATTATACTTTGGTAGTGTTGTGGTGTGTTTTTGTCCTTGAAATATGGTTTTGAAATGGGTTTTATGAGCAAATATTGGGTATAATCTTTGGAATTGTTTTATGAAAGATTTGAATGATTTAATGATTTATGTAAGTGGTGAAACTATTTTGGAAAAATAGTTTAGAGTGTGTATATTCTGAAATGGTACATTTTAAATGTGAGAGGGGATGTTTTTTTATTTGTTCCATCTTTGAAATGTTTTACAAAAATGTTTAAAGGATTTACTAAAGTGTGTAAGAGATGTGAAAGTGATGTGGGATGTTTTGTGTGAGTGTGATGTAAAAAATGTATTTTGGTTATGAAAATGGGTATTATGTAACATTTGAGTGGGCTTTTATGTGAGTTGTAATATATTTTAATGGTTTTATAAAAAAAATTAATGGATTTGTGTAAGTGTTAAAGAAATGTGAAAAGTGGTGTGGGCTATTTTGGTGTGAGTAGGATTTCAAATCAATTTGAATGAAAAGTGGACTTGTGTGACTTGTGTGGTGTACATGTGGGCTATTTGGTGAATTTTTTATGAGGAAATGATATTTTCATGTGAAAATTATATTTTTTGATTGGTTGAACTTTTTTGATCACAAATGGAAAACTCGGGTATCTAGGTGGGTGGACGTTTACTAGTATGTTAGTGAATCCATGGGGTTTGGGCTCAGTTTCACTTAGAAATATTGACACTTACAACTCTAACTAAACTATGATGATGATGATTGGGGACCACTAGGTTATGGGTATGTTCCCTACTAGTGGCTCGTGCATGAGAATGGATACTTTTTATGGTTACTCTCACCAAGATATGAGGTAACTGGGACCCACAACGAGCTAGTGCCTAGGGGTTATTTCCTATTTATTATGCTCATTAGATCCTTTATAATTACCATCGGCATACGGTATATTTGTCTGGAAAATTCAGTATATTTGGAATTTATATTAAAAGTTTTTATTCTTTAAATTATCCCACTTGAAAACGGATTTTTTTTTAAGTTTCATATTTTAGAAATTGTAACTAGAAATTACATGTTTTTTAAAACTTGCATGTTTTTCATATTTGAATGTTTATCGCATGGAATATCTTAGTGGTGGTATCCTACTGGGCTTTGGATCACACCTTACTTATAACTTTGGGTGTAAGTAGACTTTGTTATTTTGTTGTTGCAGGTTTGGGTACACATTTTGTGCCAACAGTTCGGGTTTTTACCGGTCGTTCGTGATGCGGTGTTGTGGATATGGCTTGAGGGTGGTGCATCTTGCCATGTGGAGGTTCTTGGGATGCCCTTATTTAGTTTTATACCTTTTTAATGGTCTTTAAACATAGTTTTAACTTATGTAATTCAGTTCTGAAATTTTTCAAAAGACAGTTTTAGTTGAAAATTCCAGATTTGTTTTATTGAGTTTGTTTGTTGTTTAATGTTTATAAACTCAGGTAAATAATTCCCAAACTTCATTTTATGATACCCGGGCACTTGTGATAGCCCATGGGTATTGTTAATTCCCTTTGGGAATTGTTGTGGGTTGGGTTAGGTGCCAGTTTTGATGGCAACCAGATTCGGTTCATTACATGTATCGGCCTTATAACTCATAAAGTTCTTTTTATCAAATTTTTATGGAATTTTCATGAGATTTACTTCCCATTATTGAATATTTTTGGGTATTTACAAGAATGTCACTCCTCCCTTATAAAAGGGAACCTCCTCCCCTCAATTTTTCACACCTATCAACCCATTTGGCAGAAAAAACCCTAAAAAATCTCTACCCAACATCCTTAGCCACACTATAGAGCTTATTTTATTCCAAAAACACCAACCTTAGGGTTATTAATAAGAGATCCAAAGGATTTTCTTCTAAGATAAGGTAATCGTCTTCACTGAGTTCCTTTTTTTACTTATTCTTTTTCCACCTTCAATTATGTATTAAAAATTAAAATATAATAACACCATTATCTCAAATATTTTGAGATGCTGTTATTTTAATGTAATAAATTAAATCCATCTCCACTTCCATCAAATGGTAAATGAAACTGTTGATCGTGTGTACGGTGGACTACCACCTTGCGAACCGATGTAATTTATTTTCCATCATCACCTATCACAGATATTCATAATTATGGATATAATATTTATATATGATAATAATTACATTTTAACTATTATTTAAAATTAATATATCATATAATTTCTTACCTCATGATCCATTTAAAGTGATAATAGTATTCATGTGTATGATAGACTATCGCCTCGTAAAGCGATGTGATTCATTTTTTTCTTATTACTGAATCACATGGATGGTATATCTAAGTGTATTTAATAAAATAATATTATATTTATGATATAATTATAATTATTTAAATAGAAAATAATACTTACCTTCTTTCTATCATGATCATTGAAAAATGGAAAGGTTACTCATGCGTACGTACAACCTACCATCTTCATGATTGTAACGTTGTTCATTTTTCATAATAATCATTTATGATTTGTTTTAAATGTATAATTTATGTATAAAAATAATAATTATTTTATAATTATTATTCAATATATTATTAATTAATAATCTATTTGACCTTAGTCAACTTACCAAAGTGATTTTGAACATATGATTCGAACATCATCAAAACATATGACATGAACCTAAATTATTATGTAATTTAATATGAAATGGTGATGAATAAAATAAAAGGAATAATAAAATTGAAAAAAAAAATTAAGAAATTAAATAATTAACTTATGTTTTTTATTTAGGGAGGTAAAGAATTCTTGTAAAGAATCGGGCTTAAGGTAAGGGATCTCTCTAAACCACCATTTTCTTCAGGTTATGGACACTCTCTTTAACTCACATTATACCTCTATTTAATGATATGGGATGATTATAAATTTTATATATATTTATATTACATATATACCTATCTTATTATCCCTTCCTTTGACAGGGTAATACATGCCTTATGACCATTTCTCAAATGCGTTCTTTAAGAAATATCTTTTGATTATGTTATGAGACAAGATTATGCAACCCATTTCTTTTCATGGGTAATTATTATGTTTGTGCCTTATGATTGATATCCTTATGTGGAATTCATATGAATGTACATCAAATAAATGTGAAGGGTGTGCCTGAAATTATATACCCCTCTAATGTATTGGGTAAATTCTTAGTCTCATAAGACGTTATGTATGGGATTAGGGAGTGAACCTAATTCATTATAGGACGTTTTCCACCATGTGATGTTGTATTGGTAGTTATACTTGACTTATGTTTATATCATGTTTTATGTTGTTTCCACTTTCCTATATTTCCATAATCTTATTATACCATGATCCGTATGTTACACTCCCATTTTATTACTCTTTCCCCTTATCTTTTATAATATCATGTTATAAATTTGACTCACAGGTTCTGTTTCCTTATCATGTTTATTACCTTATTGAGATTTTTAGATCATCCCTTTCTTTCATGTATCTCGTAGGTTATCCCAAGAAGTTTTAATATTTTGAATGGATTTAGGTGGTCACTATGGATAATAAAATAATTATTCCATGTTTTAGTTTCTTTTGATGTATTATGAACCTAATATTTCGGTGACACTAGGCCTCATAATACTTATATTGTATTAATGGATATTTATTTTTAAAAATCACATAATATTATGTGTAAAAGGCTTGGGTAACTATATTTGGTATCAAATAAAAGTTTTAGTTAACCTTTGGAAAATAGGATTAGAAAACTTTAGAGATAACCCTAGGGATAAGTTTAAGGATAAGCTTAAGTATATGAAAACATCATGGAATTTTAGTGAAGTATAGAGTAAGTGGTTTCCAAGAATATTCATCCATGTTTGGATACTATAAGTGTATGTGGATCTAGAACATAGGTACTTAGGGGTAATAACCCTAAAGATGGTGCATTGATCTAAACTTGATCATAACCTGGTGCATGATAATGGACCTTGTTGTACACCTGGTTTGACACTCTTGGGGGATATGCTTTGATAATTCAAAAACACTTTATAAACCATTATGTAGTACTTGAAAAAAAAATAGGTTAGAAAACCTAATAGGAAAATTACTATGGATAACCTAGATTGAAACATAGAGACTCATAATTTAGGATATAATTATCATTTTTATGTTATTCCTTTTAAGTTTACAATTTTCCCTTTTGTATGCTAATATATTCTATTTTTTCCCTTTTAGTTAATGGTGGAAAATGGGAAAATCCAAGTAAACAACCCATGTGAGGGGAAATGTTATGATTGCATAAATGATATGCCCAACCCAATGGAAATAGAATTTAGGAACTTCATGACAGTACTTTCTCAGTTAACTCATGTTTTGAACTGAAACTTGAATCAAGAGGGACACCTAAATCAACCTAAGAAAGAGAAAGTTTCAATTGAGACATTTATATGACAAAGGAATCAAACATTTAGTGGATCCTATGATCCTTTAATTGTGGAATAATGGATCAACTCCATTGAAAATATATTCTCTATCCTTCGATTATATGATAAAGATAAGGTTTTTCTATTTATTTATCATATATAAAGATAATTATATAAATGTTAGATGTTGATCAAAAATATGAATCCTGAGGAAGAGATCAAATAGATGGAGTGTAAGGAATTCCATAAAAAAAATTAAAAAAATGTTTTCTTTTCACTCTCCGACTTAAAATGGATAGAGGTTTCCTTAGACTTAAGAAAAAGTATAATGAATCCATCAGGGTATATAAAGAAAACTTCACAAGACTTTCATGATATTCCTCTGGCTTTGTCATCTCACCTAAAAGTAAATTTTATTACTTCATTGGTGTGATAATGACAAGTCTGTGAAAATCTTTGGAAATTTGAGACAATAAAAACTATGAGGAAATTGTCTGATGCTCCCTTAAATTAAAAATTGAGATCAATGAATTTCAATTTTCTAAAGTTAATAATAAGTGTGAAATTTATTTTAATTATAGAAATGTGATAGAGATATCTAATAGTATAAAGAAAGTAAAACATCCCACTTATCATAAGTGTGGAAAAAACCATCCTAAAAATTTCCTTAAGGGGGCTAGGAAGCGTTTTAGGTGTGGGAAGGAAGTTCACCTAGCTAGTAATTACTGATGGGAGAAACCCAACAATGTGATGGAAAAAATTAATGCTCCATTAAACCCAAACCTATTTTTCAATGTTACAATTTCAATAAACAATGACACTATATGAACCAATTCACTAATCCAACGGTCATTGATGACAACAACCTCAAAGGACTAGAGAGTATGGGCGAGCTTATGCCATCACAGCTGTGGAGGTTGATTGTAGTACCCCCAGTTTCTAGTATGTAACCATTTATTTATACTTTTATTGTATATAAATTTTATGGGTGAATTTTGGGATAGTTTGGTGAAAATTAAATAAGTTTTTTGGGGCTAAAGGAAAGGTACATGGGTTGTTCATGGGTTGTCCAAACTATGCATAAATCCTAGGAGAAACCATATAAAGTAGTAGGTTTAAGGTAGTAGATTTGGCATGGTTGGCACATAGTTAGGTATAATGAGTGAGAGTCTATGCAAGGATATTATTAAGGTAGTATCTAATGCATGGTTAGCATATGGTTTGTCTAACTGTGCGACTAAATCGTGCGTGGGTTAAAAACCACCTCCTCAAAAAGTGGATCTTGGTCGGCCTTCCTTTAATCCACTATTTTTTCCCTAAACTGGCTCTAACTTAGGATTTTTCTTCTCCTAAGTCCAAATAAGGTTCTCCCATTGATCCGGAGGCAATTAGAAGGCTTCCCTTTGTGATTTGAAGCCATATTCTTGAGTTATGTCATCATTCTTCACCATTCTTATCATGTTTCCTTAGATCTACTTCTCCTCTCTTATCAGACTCTCAAATCTATGACCATTATGGGTAGATCTAAGATTTGGGATTCCAAATATGTTTATATTTGGTCTCTTTTTTATTAGGTGAAGATATATAAGGTGGTTTCATGGAGAATCAACTTAGTTTCGTGTGCGTTCTTTGTCTATTTTCGGTTTTCATCAAAATGATTGAGTTGGGTGGATTCACTCTCGACTCATATTACTATAACTGAATCAAACTATTTTAAATTGATTTTTTGTGTGTATTTGATTGTGAATTGGATTTTTTAGTATTTATTGAAACCCTTTTTGGTGATGGCTTTGGAAATCTATAAAATTGGTGGTTGTGAATAAAGTGTTTTATTCTTGATTTTAAAATAAAGTTTTGAAATGGGATTTTGCTAGAATTATGAAAAATGGATTTGATGAAATGGTTTTAAATTAAAGGAATGTTTTTATTTAAATTTAATGGGTGTTTTGAAATTGGTTTTTTTAATGGTTTTTAATAAAATAAAGGTTTTTTGAAATTATTTGAATTGGTTTATTTGAATGGTTTTGGCGTATATGGGTTATGTGGGTTCATGTTCGATGTTCCCTTAAATAAAGGAAATGTACCATTAGGGTACAAGGTGCGTGACCCTAGATTGGGTGGGTCAAGTTTCATTGGGATACAATGTGATTGGATGAGAGACCGCTCATGAGTATGGAACTATCAAACAAAGCATGCATGGGTTGTGAGTGTTGTGAACCATTGAATGGGTATGCCAAAAATGATATTGAGAAAATTTTATGGAAGTGTGACTTGATGGAAAATTAGTTAAAAATATAACTTGTTTACTCTTGGTTACAAATGGTTTTTAAACTTGTTTATATTTATTTATAAAATGTTTTATATATATGTTTGTAACCTTTCTATCCTAGTGGTGTGAGTGGGGAAGTCATTGGAGAAAACCTACTGAGTTTTATAGTCACCCCTAATTTTTCAATTTGGTGCTTTTGTAGACGCTACATTCCAAGACATGGGAAAAGGTAAAGTATCACATGTATTTAGCACCACCTCATGATACTTGGGTTGTTTGGTGATGTTGGAGCATGGAGCTGTGGAGTATGGATTCTTGTGGTCATCTTGGAGTCTTTAGTTTTTCTTCCATTGTTTACCTTATTTTTGTTTAGATTCCATTGTAGCATAATTTGGTGTGGTTTTTTTATAAATATGATGGTTGAATTATCTTTTTATCATGCATCGTATAGTGGTTTTTTTGTTATGGTTTTTTGGTTAGTGGTTTATTTCTTAAATTGTAAATCATCCCCCACTTGCATTTGAAACCCTTCGATATTTACTGCCAGCCTTTGAAATCTTGGGGATTTTTCTTAAGGCCTGGTAATTATTCATTGTGTTACAAATCCAATGATAATAAGTTGGTCATTACAAATGGTGTCATCATTTTCGGTCCATGCTTAACAAGTATTCATCAGTTTTCTTGGTCTTGGAGTTGAAATTCGTTCTTGTATATTCCTTAGGTTGTGATCTTATAAAGGAGTAGAATTTTCAGGACTTGAAATGTATAGGATAAAAAGATGTATCTAACCTTTTTATTATTAACTTAAAGTTACTAGAGAGTTGGGTACATAAGTGTTTTGGAGACACTTATATGATTTTGGAAATATAATTGTCATGGTTTTATCCAATGTGACAAGCATAACATCCATTGTAAAGAAATGACTTCCCCCTAAGATTTCATATTTCATTTGGAGTAATGATTTATGATTTTTTTCAAATTTGTAAATTTTTGAAAAATGGGGAAATTGTTTTAAAATAAAAGACTTTGAAAAATCATGGTTGATGAATTTTGAAAATGTTTTGATTTTCAAAAGCAGAAATGGATTTTTCAAAAATGATTGAATGTAGAAAATGTTGATTTGGGAAAGCAATTTTGTGATAGTTGATGTGATAGAATTTGAAATTATAATCCATCATTTACTAGAGAGTGATATTTATAGATATTTTTGTTGGTTTAGAAAATAGAACCCAATATGTGTCATAGAAACCAACTAGAAGATGTTGTGGATAATGTGGTTGTATATGAGCCATAGGTGAACCAAGAGATGGTTCAAAGTATCATCCAATCATTTCAAGTTGTGGACACTGGGAACCAGAAGAATGAGCCAAGGCATGTGGATCATTCCATCCAGTTCATGAAACAAAATCCACCCATATTCTGGGTGATTCTGAACCCGAAAAGGCAGAGGTATGGATGAATAAGATGAATTGTATCTTCGATTTTATCAACACACCATCAGAGTTCAAGGTTAAGCTAGCCACATATATGCTTAAGGATCTTGCACGCCAGTGGTGGGAACTAATACTACATACCAAATGGGATCAAGGCCTAAGTTGGGAGGATTTTGAATAATTGTTCGACAAAAAATTCTATCCTCACACATTCATGATCCAAAAATGAAGGATTTATTTAGCCTGAAGTAAGATAATATCTCTATCATAGAGTATGCCGCTAAATTTATGAATTTATCTTGTTTTTCACCAGAATTTTTGACTAGTGAATCCTTGAAAGAATGTATCTTAGAATTAGGGCTAAGGTAGGATATTTGGTCAATGATTGAAGTGATCTATATTGTAGATTATACAAAGATGGTGAATAGAGTGACAGTGGCTGAATGTGATAGATTAGGAACTATGGGAGAAGGAAGTATGATGATACCTATAGGAAACGGTGGGAACTCGAATGATGGAAGTAAGCAGAAGAGGGACACCTATTTCCAAGGTGGGAGTAGGACTCAAAATTAGACAACTAGATCAGTAAACCTTCCTCCATGACCCAAGAGAAAAGTGGGTTGTTTCCAATGTGGTTTGCTTGACCACATGAAGTGAGAGTGTAGCACACAACCTAGATCATTCCATAACTACAAGAATATGGGTAATATTTAGTGCAATTGTCACAGTTCTCTGAGGTCAGGTGCTCGAGACACTTCTCAGGTGTTGCGAGCATCATATGCTTTAATGGGGGAGGACAATCAAATCAGAATCATCAACAGAATAGGGCTGGCCATGGTGATTCTAGGAACACCATGACTCCTCAGAAAGGCAATAAAGAGTAGAGTGCAATGATGAAGCAATTGTATGGATCTAAGAAGGTGATTATAGATGATCAGGTGGGACTATCTATGGTGAGAGGTATAATTATTTTGAATTCTACCCTTATGCAAGTTTTTTTTGATACTGGTGCATCACATTCCTTCATTGCTTCTCATTCTATTGATTTTTTATGTTTAGAACTTGAGATTATTCCCGCCATGTTAAAACTTCAAACCCCTCTCAGTGAAATATAATTTCAATCCTTTGTGTGTAGATAATATTCTATAACCATTGATGGAGTTGAGTTGAATTGGTACCTCTCAATGTTGGATATGGATGTATTTTTTGTAATCCTAGGAATGGATTGGCTAACAATATTCAAATCTCACATTGACTATTATACCATAATGATTATTTTCACAACTGAGGATGGCGTTGATCATATCTTCAGTGAACAAAGAGTTGTAAAGATAGGTGCAATGGGTTTCTCGGCACCAGTAGTGGGAATGATGTCTTACCATTTTGTGGAGTTGACTTTTGAATTTATGGAAGAGATCGAGGATATCATTTTTCCCGCAGTCGTGGATAAATTTCCATATGTCTTTCCCAAGAACTTCTTAGGGTTACCACTTATAAGGGAAGCGGAATTTACAATTTATCTCCTTCTAGGGACCAGTCATATTTCCTTTATGTCTTATAGGATGGAACCAACAAAATTAAGGGAATTGAAAGTGTAGTTGGAATAGCTGGAAAGAAAATGTTTCATTCAGCCAAGAAAGTTTCTATGGGTAGCATTGGTCTTGTTTGTGAAGAAAGTAAATGAAAATATAAGCTTGTGTATGGATTATAATAAGCTTAATTAATTTATGATCAAAAATAGGTATCCACTTCCATGAATTTATGATCTTTTTGATCAATTGAGTGGAGCTTAGTGGTTTTCTAAAATTGACTTTCAATCAGGATATCATCAATTGTGAGTTTAGAAGGTGGATATTCTGAAGACATCTTTCAGAATAAGATATGGCCATTAAGAATATGTAGTCATTCCTTTCGGTCTTATTAATTCACTAGTGGTATTTATGAAATTGATTAATTGGATATTTTAGAGATATCTGGATTCATTTTTGTGGTGTTTTTGGATGATATATTGGTGTATTCAAGGACAAGGTTGAGTATGAGAAACACTTGGCGATATTATTGGAAATCTTGAGAGATCATCATTTGTATTCCAAATTATTAAGGTGTCATTTTTTGATACAATATGTATTCTTTATTGTCCATGTAATTTTTAAAAAAGTTATTTCTATAGATCCATAAATGATATAATTTGTTATCTCTTGGAAACCCCTAAAGAATTTCTTTGAGATATGAAGTTTTCTTGGTCTAGATGGTTATTATCGATTCTTTGTGCATGACTTATCATGACTAGATTCACCTATGAAAACATTGACAAAGAATAATGTTCTATTCCAATAGACTGAATAATGAAAAAAGTCTTTTTAAGAGTTGAAAGTTTGTCTTAAATCAACACCTATCTTGATTTTTCCAAAATTAGGACATGGGTATGTGGTGTATTGTGATGATTTGGGATCTAGGTTCGGAAGTGTTCTCATGAAAAGAGGCTATGTGGTTTCATATGGTTCAAGGAAGTTGATATTGTATGAGAAGAATTAACAAACACATGATTTTGAGTTAGCTATGGTATTGCATGCCTGAAGACTTGGCGTCATTATCTCTTTGGGGATAAATTTATTGTGTTTATGAATCATAAGATCTTGAAACACATTTTCTCACAATAATATTTGAATATGAGGCAAAGTAGATGGATGTATTATCTTCATATGTTTGACTTAGACTTTATGTATACACCAGGAAAAGGTAATTCAGCGGCTGATGCATTAAGCAGAAAGTCATATGTACAGTTGGCAAAAGAATCTTCAGATGAGTGGTATTTAGTGTCGGTCCTAGCTGAAATGCATATGGAATCTGAAGACCAAGGTGGTGTTGCGGTTTTATTTTTAGTCTCTATGGTTCCTAATTTGGTAAATATGATCAAATAAGCACAAAAATCCAATGCAGATTTCCTGGTTATGAGTTCAAAACTCAATGGTAGGGAGGCATTGAGGCCTGGAAACTTTATGAGAGTTTGGTTTTGTGGTTCAGAGATCGGATGGTTATACCTATGTCTTGTCAGGATCAACTTCTTCATGCTTACCACCATTCTAGATGGGTTGTTCATATGAGAATATAGATGTCATATAAGGCATTAAAAGCATATTTTTGGTGGATTGGTATGAAATGGAAAGTGGTTGAGTTCATTTCAAGGTTCTTAACGTGTCATCAAGTTAAGGAATAACATCAATGACTAGTAGGTATGTTGCAGTCTTTACATATCCCAATGTGGAAATGGAAGAATATATCCATGTAATTTGTTATAAGTTAGCTAAGAATAGTTTGGAAACATGATTCCATATGGTTGATAGTGGATCGGCTTACAAATTCGTCCCATTTCATTCCTATTCATGAAACTCATATGGTGGAGGATCTATCCAAAATCTATATCTAAGAGGTGATAAAGAGACATGGAATACCAGTTTAGATAGTCTCAGACAAAGATTCAAGGTTCACTTCTCGTTTCTAGAAATCCTTACAGAAATATCTTAGCACTCAGTTGACTATGAGTATGGCATATCATCCTCAGATGGATGGGCAATCCGAAAAGATGATACATACATTGGAAAAAAATCTTCGAGCTTGAGTAATAGATTTTGGTGGCTCATGGGAAGATCATATACCCTTAGTGTAGTTATATTATAATAACATCTATCATGAATTGATACATATGGCTCATTTTGAATCATTTTATGGGCATCCATGTCATTCGATACTTATTGGGGTGGAAACAGATGATAATTCACTAGTTGGGATGATACTTGTCCAAGAAACAATAGAGAAGATTCAGTTGATTGGAAAACATGTGGAGATGGGTCAGAGTCATCAGAAATCATATGCGAATCATCATCGAATACTGTTGTCAATCATAGTGAGTGATCATGTGTTCTTGAAATTTTCTCCAAGGCTTGAACATCGTCATTTTTGAAAATAGGTAAAGTTATCTGCTCGATAAATTGACCCTTTTGAGATAATGGAACAGGTTGGAGAGGTGGCATATTAGTTGGAATTTCCACCATGGTTCAGTTTGGTGCACAATGTGTTCCACGTATCTTAGTTGAAAAAGTATCAACCTAATCCTAACCATGTGATATGATGGGATCAAGTCGACCTAGAGCTAAATTCTTCTTTGGTGCATATCCTAGTGTGGATTGTGGATATGCAAGAGAAAGTCTTGCATGAAAAAAGCATTAGTCTGGTGAGGTTTTTATGGAAACATGATCATATTTAGAAAGAGAATTGGGAATGTGAGAAATAAATGAAATAGAAATGGCCTAAACTCTTTCAGGGAAAGTATGGATTTCTACTTTCCGATGACTGAAAGACCAATGGTGGGGAGAATGTAGTACCCTCTGTTTCTAGTATGTAACCCTTTATATATACGTTTATTGTATATAATGCTTATGGGTGAATGTTGTGATATTTTTGTGAACTTTCAATAAGTTTTTGGGCGATAAAGGAAAGGTTCATGGGTTTTGCATAGGTTTTCCAAACTGTGTGTAAATCCTAGGAGAAACCGTGCACAGTAGCATGTTTGAGGCAGTAGCTTTGGTACGGTTTGCACATGATTAGGGAGACTGTGTGAGGAGGACATGTGTGGCTATTCTTGAAGAAGTAGAAAACACATAGTTAGTGCATGGTTTGTCTAATAGTGCTATAAAACTATGCATGGGTTAAAAACCACCTCCTTATAAAGTGGATCTAGGTAGGCCTTACCTTTATTCCACTCGTTTTTACCCGAAACAAGCTCTAACTTAGGATTTTAATTCTCCGAAGGCCATAGAAGGTTCTCCCATAAATCCTGAGTCAATCAAAAGGCTTCCCTTGGTGATTTGAAGCCTAATTCTTGAGGTATGTCATCATTCTTCACTGTTCTTTTCACATTTCATTAGATCTACTTAGATATGCTTCTCCTATCTTCTTAGATTCTTAGATCTACACCTGTTATGGGTAGATCTAAGATTTTGGATGCAAAATATGTTTATATTTGGTCTCTTTGTTATTAGGGGAAGAAATATAATGTGGTTTCATGGAGAATTGACCTGGTTTTGTGAGCGTTCTTCATCCATTTTCGGTTTTTATCAAAATGGTTGAGGTAGGTGGCTTCACTCTCAACTCATCTTAGTAGAACTGAATGAAATGGTTTCAACTGATTTCTTTGTGTGGATTTGATTGTGAATTGGATTCTTTAGTATTTATTGAAACCCTTTTTGGATATGGTTGTGGAAATCTAGAAAACTAGTGCTTGTGAATAAAGTGTTTTATTCTTGATTTTAAAATGAAGTTTTGAAATGGGATTTTACTAAAATTATAAAAAATGGATTTCATGAAAGGGTTTTCAATGAAAGGAATGTTTTTATTGAAATAGAATGGTTATTTGTAAATGAGTTTGTTTAATGTTTTTCAATAAAATAAAGGTTTTATTGAAATGATTTGAATTGGTTTATTTTAACGGTTTTGTCATATATGGGATGTGTGGGTTCATGTTCAGCATGCCCCTAAATAAGGGATGTGTACCATTTGGTTACAAGGTGAGTGCCCCTAGATCGGGGGAATGTGTCATTAGGACACAAGGTTATTGGACAAGAGACCTCTCATGAGTATGGAACTGTCAAATGAAGCATGCATGGGTGTGTGGTTGTGAAACATTGAATGGGTATGCCAAAATGATATTGAGAAAAAAAAAATTAAATCCTTGTTTGGTAAATTTTCTAGAAGTGTGACTTGCTAGAAAATTGGTTGAAAATATAAATTTACTCTTTGTTACAAATGGTTTTGTAACTTGTTTATATTTAGTTATAAACTATTTTGGGAAATTGTTTTATATAAACTGTTTTATATAGATTTTGATAACCTTTATATCCTAGTGAAGTGAGTAGGGAAGTGATTGGGGAAAACCTACTGAGTTTTATACTCACCCATGCTTTGGAACTTTGGTACTTTTGCACATTCTATATTCTAATACATGGGAAAATGTAAATTATCACATGTATTTAGCACCACCTTAGGATACTTGGGCAATTTTGTGATGTTGGATCATGGAGCTGTAAAGAATGGAGTCTTATGGTCATCTTGGAGTCTTTAGTTATTCTTCCATTTTTTACCTTGTTTTTTGTTTGGATTCCACTATAGAATACTTTGATATAGTGTTTTTATAAATATGATGGTTGAGTTTTATTTTTATCATACATAATATAGTTTTTGTTTGGTTATGATTTTTTTCTTAGTAGATTATTTCTTAATGGGTAAATCATCCCCCACTTGCATTTGAAACCCGTCGACATTTATTTCCATCCTTTGGTGTCTTGGGGATGTCGGTTAAGGCCTGGTAATGATTCATTATGTTCTCAATCCAATTATAATAAGTGGTTAATTAAATTAATCATGATAATGAAGTGGTGACGGTTACTCTAGTTATTCATTCAATAATAGAATATGTACTTTTTATTCTTATTCTACACATTCTTTCATATCAAAAAAGTTTAGTAGAACTATTTAAGAACCACCTCAAAAAATAAAAGTTGAGTTATCATAAAAGGTTATTAATGTATAAATTATTTTATCCTAAGCTTATAACTCATCCCCAGTACATATTTTCAGGATAAACTTCCCAAAAAACCTTGTGACACTTCCTTTAGTAAAATTTGATCCAATTCTGGGTATGGATTATTTTTCCTTATATAGATCCAACATAAAATTATGAGAGAAAGAAATCAAACTCTGTATTGTGAATATCCATGTGATTCTATACAAGTTCAAGGAGTAGGATGAATCCTTTTTTGTATAATCATTGGATGTGTGTATATTAGTTCTTTATGAGAAAGTTTATCTTTCCCAAATGATTGATACAAAGGAGAGAATTTTACTTAGAGACATGCCCATTGTGAGGGATTATAATGATATAATCCCCAAATAGTTTACTGGTCTTCCTCCTAACTGATAGGTTGAGTTCTAAGTGGAACTTATACCAAGACCACTTCCCATATCAAATACCCCTTATAGAATGTCCATCGTTGAGTTGGAAGAGTTGAAAAAAAAGTAATAAGAGAATCTCAAAAAGGGTTTTATATGCCTGAGTGCTTCATCGTGGATGGTGTTGGTCCTCTTCATCAAGATGAAGGATTGGTCAATGCGCCTACGCATTTATTATCATGAACTCAACAAAATCAAGATAAAGAAAAATTATCCCCTTCCATGGATAGATAGATTTTTTTATCTTCTAGGTAGAGCCTAATATTTCTCTAAGGTGGACCTTCGGTTGGGATACTACTAATTAAGGGTAAAGAAAAAAGATATTTCAAAAACTACCTTCGAAAAAAGGTATGAACACTATGAGTTATTAGTGATTCCATTTAGACTCACTAATTCTCTAGAAATATTTATGGACTTAATTAATAGAGTGTTTAGATATTACCCCGACAAATTTGTGGTATTCATTATAGATGTTATTCTGATATACTCCAAAATCAAGGATGAGCATGAGGAGCATTTGGATACTATGATAAAGGCATTAATAAAGGATAAAATATATAAAAATTATAGTAAATTTGAGTTCTAAATTAAGGAATTATCATTCTAGGGGCATATTATCACCAGAAAATGTATATCTATAGACCCCTCTAAGATAAAGGCAATTAAGGAGTGGCCTAGACCAACATCTGTAATGGATATTTGTAGTTTCCTTAGACTATATAGGAATTATTGATGATTTTTGAGTAACTTATCATGATTTTAAAACCATTAAACCAAGCTAACTCAGAAGGGAATAAATTTTTCTGGACTAGTGAATGCGAAGAGAACTTTAAAGAGTTGAAAAAGAGACTTTTTATTGCACCAGTACTCATGCTCAACTGGGGAACTTTTCATGGTATATAGTGATGATTTAAAGAGGGGATTAAGTTGTGTAATGACTTAGAATGATGAATTGATAGCCTATTTTTCAAGGTAGTTGAAATTTCATGAGTATAACTATTCAACATAGGGTCTATAGTTGGTTATAATGACCTTTTCATTAAAGATATGAAGATATTATATCTATAGGGAGAAGTGTGAAATATATACGGATTACAATAGCCTTAAATATATATTCACACTAAAGGATTTAACATGATCCAGTGAAGATGTTTAGAGCTAATCAAGGATTATTATTTCTCAATCCAATACCATCATAGTAAAGAAAATAAAGTGGCATATTCTCTAAATAGAAAGGATCTATAAATTTTATCAATGATGAGTATTGATAAGGATCCAATATTATTAGACTTGAAAAGGATAGATATGGGAATTTTAAAAGAATATTTATCCAACCATGTTCAAATAATTTCTCAACTATCTATTCCTATGAGGATGAAGGATGCCCATAAAGATGATGAGGTGTTACATAAAAAGATAGTGAATGTTCTAGAGTTTAACTTCTCTGAATATGGAATTATAAGGTTTTGAACCTAGATATGTGTCCCATAAAATTTAGAGCTTGAGAGGGAGCTTATAGATGATGATAATAGCTTGTCCTTCTCTATTTATCTGGGAATCACTAAGATGTATATATATCTAAATAAAAAATTATGGCGGTATAACATGAAGATGGAGATTGTGGAATTTTTGTAATGATGCTTGGTATTACAAATAGTCAAGGATGAATGAAAGAAATATAATTGTATGATGCAACCATTTCCCATACTATTATGGAAATGGTAAAACATAACTATGTATTTTTTAGTAGGACTCATCTAGACACCAAAATGAAATAACACTATTTGGGTGGTAGTTGATCACCTAAAAAATTAAGAACATTTCATTAATATCAAGGAAGATTTATCTCTTGACCAACTCTCTAAGATATATATAAGGAAAGTGGTAAGATTCCATAGAATTCCACTCCCTATTGTATCTAATTGAGATCTGAGTTTTACCTCAAGGTTCTGGAGAAGACTTCAGCAAGCATTAGGTATAAAACTCAATTTCAACACTACTTATCATCCTTAGATGGATGGTTATACTGAGATAATTATCCAACCTCTAGATTATATATTGATATCTTTTTCAATGGATTTCCAAGGATTTTGGGATCAAAACCTTTCCCTTGTAGAGTTCTCACATAACAATAACTTCTATTCTAGCATTTAAATGGCACCTTAGGAGGCTTTGTATGGGAAGCAATGTTGGACTCTGACATATTGGGATGAAGTTGGAGAGTAGAAGATGATGGGACTTGATCTTGTCTAAGATATGATAGACAAATTTTAAACCATTCAATATTACCAGAAATTTGTGCAAATTCGGTGGAAAAGGTATGCAAATAATAATCAACAGGACCTGGAGTTTGATGTTAGAGATAAGTTGTTCCTATGTATTTCACCATGGAATAAAGTCATGAGGTTTGGGAAAATGGGAAATCTTAGTCCTAGATACAAAAAACTCTTTGTGATCCTTGATCACATCAGAGCGGCGGCTTATCGACTAGAACTCCCACCTAACCTATATCAAGTATATTATGTGTTCTATGTATCTATCCTAAGGAAGTACATACCAGACCCCTCACATGTACTAAATCTAGAGGTGGAACCATTAGAGGAATACCTTTCATATGAGGAGAATCTGGTGAAGGTCTTATATCATAGAGATAAAATTATGCAAAATAAGACAACTCACCTGTTAAAGTGTTGTGGCTAAATTATAAGTTTCAGGAAACAATATAGGAATAGAAAGAGGAAATGAAGTAGAAGTACCCTCACTTGTTTTCCCATTATTTTTAATATTCAATTAATAGTGTTAAATTATTTAAGGGGTGAATAATTTAACAACCCAAGTTTTTAAAAGGGAAAACTATGTTTGATATCATATATGACATGTAACACTAAACCCAAATGAACCATGATCATTTAAATAAAACCATTATAACATAGTCATTAAGTTGACGAGTATGAATAGGATTAACTTTCCTATGAAATAGATATAAAATTTATAATCAATTTATAAATTCCTAGGAAATAAGCACTCATTTTTTATTAAATACATTTATTCTTCAAAACAATACGTTTTCTTCAAAAAATGATGCTTATTCCTTTATGTGAGAAAATATTAGAATTAATTTTTTTGAAAATTTTAGAAATTTTATTTTAAAGAAATTAACATAATTTTTGAAATCAAAATCTTGATATTATCTTATGGTGAAATTTTTTATTTTTCAGAAAATAATTATTTTTCAGTGAGTAGTTAAAAATACTGATTTTTAGTAAAACCCTCATTTCTTTTTAACAAATTAAGTAATTTAAAACTCTCATTATTATTTTTAATTTGATTTAAAAATAACATAATTATTAGTTGGTTATATTTTATCCAATTAATTATATTTAAATCATCTATATAATGGATTTTAATATAAGTTTATTTTTAGGATTAAAAACATGTTTTTCTAAAAATTATTTTAAAGTACATAATGTTTCTCTATTTTAACAAATTAAAATAACATATAATGATGAATGATTTATGTGAAATGTATATATTATATATCTATATTTATAAATTTAAATTAATATAATGAATATTACTAGTCATAGATTTAATGTAAAATCATCTTTTCCTTGAGAAATTCATCTTTCAGAAAACCGCTTTTTCGTCATGCTTGTAGGTTTTATTTTAAATTAAATTTTTTCACTTATTTGAATTGAATATGATAAAATTAATTCTATATTTAGATTCATAATAATTTATATTATATTATATGGTTAGCTTATTTTTTCATAATGAATAGTAAAAAGTGTAAAAAAATAGTTACTCCGGTAAAAAAATTAAAATGGAAAAAGTGAATAACCCTAAAGGTAAATATGATAACATGTTTAAAAAAAATTTATTTTAGTGGTAGAGGTTTGGATCAGAATTATATCTCATAAACTCATTTTTTTATCAAATTTGGAAGGACTTTGCATGAGGGTGACTCCCATTATTGAATATTTTTGGGTATTTACAAGAATGTCACTCCTCCTCCCTTATAAAAGGGAATCCCCTCCCCTCACTTATTCACACCTCTAAATCAATTTTTATCAACCTAACCCTACCAAAAACTCTCTAAAATATTCTTATCCACACTCTAGATCTTATGGTCTTCCCAAAATACCAACCTTATGAAGTGGACAAGGATCAGTTAGATACTACTGAGAGGGGGGTGAATTAGTGGTATACTATTTTTACAAATTCTTTTAGTTTTGATTAAACCTCTATGAATAATTAAAGTCTTGATACCTCTCATTTAATACTCATACTCACCTTAAAATAAATAAAAACAAAGAAATCACAACACACTGGGATTTAAAAGGTTTGGTACAAAGGCATACTCCTTGTCGTGTTGGTTAGACCCCCCCCCCCCCCAATATAGATTTTCCACTATAACAGAATGTGATTATAATAGTAACTGGTTAGACACCCAATTAAAATCTGATTATACCCCTTAGTTAAAATCATCCTTCGGTAGTTAGTTAGACCCCCAACTGCACCTTCTTCATAGTGATTGGTTATACCCCCAATCACAATCTTCAGAAACTGGTTAGACCCCCCAGCTACAGCCTTCAACTTCAGATGTTTGATCCACTGTAAAAATATCAATTGATAATATCCTCCTCCATAAGCTCATTGGATCACACTGACTTGTGTACAATTTCAAGAAACTTTGAACTAGATATATACTTTCTCAAATAATATCTGATCACTGTATATGGTCAGCAGTCTCAATACAATACTGCCCGGGCAAGAATTCTTTCTTCATCTGAAGACTTGGCCTCACTAAACACTGAAAAATTGAATACAAAATTTCTTCTAAATCACTGATAGTAAAATTGTCACGGGTTTAGTTTCAAAATACTACAAAATAATTAAGGAATATAAATTTCATGTGCACTTCTTCAATATTCATTCATGTAAATAATACACTGCATAATCTTCTTACTTTGTGAAAAACACACAACCACAAGAAACTCAAATTTTATGCATGATTTAATTCATGTGCATGAAAATTTTCATATCTAAATGACATTGAATGTGATGTAATTTTGTGTTTCATGCACACCCTAACACACACAATTTTTACCTTTATCTTTCTCAATTTATACAGCCTTATCAAAACCTTCACAACACATATTGTGCTCTTTTCATAATCACAAGCATTCATATTTGTACACACTGAATATTTTCAAAATATTTACACAGACCATGTAAATGTACCGCAAGCACAACAGCCCTTTCTTCACATAATGTATTCAAATCTTCTCACACAAATCATGGACACATTTTTAACAATTATTTCTTTTTACATGCAGACCCAAATGGGTTTAGGCTTAGTGAATGCAACTCAACTCAAACATGCTCTTTTGAAAACAGTATACGGTGTAGCCTTATTCTATGTAAAAAATGTATAAAGTCTAACCCTTCACACAAAAATGATTATACTACTATTATTATGTGTGGGTTCTTGATTCTCTACACAAACAAGGAGAAATTCATGTATGAATATCATGCTTCCTGAATTGATTCATGGAACCTTGTTCTTTGTGAAGCTCTATGAGTATGAAAATAATATATCATATTCCTGTGGGATATTCTTAAACTTCTCAAAATATAAATTGGTTTGGAACTTCTCTTTTTCAAACCAGACAGATTCATGGTACTTTATTTTATAGAAATGATAGCTTCTCAAAAACTCACTAGCAAATGAATCAAGATCCCTAAGTGGTATTTATAGGAAATGAAGAACCAACATACTCCATGCTTCACAACATCAAGATTTACCATCACAGAAATATTGCAATTACTCAACACTTCAAATCCACAGTTTGATCTTCAATTAATCATGCAAATGAATCAGAAAAATATTTTGATCACAATAAAAATTTCAGGATGCTTAAATAGTGAAGAGAAAGCTTGGTTCAATCTTCAATCAACATAGTATAGATCCCTGTGAACTGAAGCTTCTCGAACCATCTCAATGAAGAAGATAACCCAACAAATAAACCATATGGACCAGAAAATAATTTTGATGAATTGAAAGGTTTTGAAGCTTGCTAAAATAATTGGATGTCTAGATGTTAAGATCGAGTGATCAGACAAATTGAACAACGTCAATTTTTTCAGTGCTACAGTAACCCGCTAATTTTGATCCCACATCAAAATGGACACTTGTTTATCGCTCCCTTATAATACCAAACCTGAAATGAGATTCTCATAATAGTTACCGCATAGACTCATCACTACCTAGCACCACCTCATTCCCATACTTCACTCTGCCATTGTGCTACCCCACATGTTGTCTTACTGACCCTTATTCCCCCAATAGACTCCCTTGTAAAGCCATGTAACCCATTCTGGCTAGATTGGGTTTTGAATGACCACCTAAGTAGTGGTTTCAGTCCACCTAGACTGGATGGTGTGGTCTTGCTTAATTTTTTTAAACTATACTCTCCATATAAAATCTTCATCAAATTCCATAATCCAACCTACTCAAAAACTCAAAAAAAATTCAAGGCTCTTCTTATTCTTCAAAAAATTATTGTAAAAAATGTGTCAATTAAACTTACCAATGACACATGTTTTATTAAATATAGATTAGCCTTAAAATCATCACAATTGAAACATTAAAACATATTTAAATCTTTCACCAAACCCTTATTGACAATAAATGAAATTCACTGGACACTTCAATATCCCCCTTTGTATTTGTTTTCAATACTCAAATGATGTCAATATGTTTACTTTTATTTCTCTTACTTATTGGAAATGAATACAAAGGTGAATTTAGGAGTTCAAAATTCAATTTTTTTTTATTATTATAATGAAACCTCTCTCAAAAAAAAGTAATGATATTTTAGTTAATATAATTTAAGTATACATGGGAAAGCTCGGTGTAGAAAACAAGAGAGATGTAACCTAAGAATAAAATCTATTCAAATCCTATAATTTGATACCATTATCAAATTTATTTCAACAACTTTCATCATAGGGAAAATTTTGAACAAGATTTCTAAGATATTTCCTACACACATCTCAACAAATAAATCAGAAAGTTCAAGTGAAAAAACAAATATCTTCCCCTTGAAAATTTAGATTAAAAATTTGAGAGTGATCATTATTTTCATAAGATTGTTAATATTTGACATCTTCAAATCATCTATGATCCCACTCAATGGATGCATACATCTTCTTCAATTACCTACATGTTAGAACAAAAGAATTTATATAAGGGAATAAGGAGGAACCTATTTGTTCCTTAGAAATATAACTCAGGCTAAGAGTTTCCTCTCAACCATGATTTTACCTTCTTCCTTTTAAAATTATATATGGAATAGTTATCTTTCATATCTTGGGCTGTTAGAAGTGTCATGAAATGTTTTTTGTCATTCCCAATTTGTCCACACCTTTTACACTTCAGAATTTTCAAGTCATCATTTTTAGATGAGTCCTAATCATCATTAAATTCTTTATATATCACCACTTGATTTTATTTTTCTCTAAAATACTTCTAATCATTTTCAAATCTTTTCCACTTCTCACACAATTCATTGGTCACTATATATTTATTCACTATCTGACTTCTCTTATCATATTCATTATGAGGAATCTCACTTGATAAAAAAGCTCTATATTTCTCAGGTTTGTGGCCTTCTTAACCAAAACATCCATATACTTCATTCAAACATTCATATAAGTTTTTCATTGATATTTTAGATGAATTCTTGGTCAGAGGCTTCTCTATCTGATAATTTGATCTCATCTGCTCAGTATTTCACCCCCTTGATTCATGAATCCTCCTTGGTAGTGACATGTTATACCAGCATGAATAAGATTTATGTCCAAAAACTTCACAACAAAAATATTATCCTATGAACCTTGATCTTATATACTGATATAAATTCATCTCTGAATATTATAGTTGTTGTTTTTTCACAGACTTTGGATGTATCTGCTCTGAAATAAATCTTATGGATGAATTAATAAACTTTTCCTTTGTGGATTTTTTTTCTCATTTTTTATTTTGGTCCAGTTTGGTCTTGTCTTTTATACCTTTATTGTTAGAAATACCAAAATTACATTGAGATTCATTTGGTTTAGAATAAAAAAATTCTCTGAAACCTTCTTCTCAATAGCTTTAGAAGATTCACCCTTAATCTCAATATATTTGGTGAAGTTTTATTTCATATTATTCAACTCACTTTAAGATACAAGGAACATAGATTGTGTCTCATATAATTCTTCAACTTTATCAAAAAGTATTTCTTTAAGATATTTCACCATTTTCTCAAATTGATCTAATTTCAAACAATCTTGTTTATTCTATTCAATAAATTCTGATACTTCCATGTTAAGATATTTCTTTCCAAATGTTTTTATTTTTTCTTCTAGATCATTTATCATTATCTTATTTTCTATTATCTCATTAAGATGAATCTACTCTTTCTTGACACAGTCTTTATTCTCAAAGGATATATTTTTAATTTATTTATTTATTTTTTTCTTTTCCTTCTTGAGTTGCATATTTTCCACAAGAGTTGCCTCTAGATTCTCTTTTAACATTCATTCTAAATAAGTTCTTTAATCACCTTCATCACCTTCAAATGAGTCACTATATTTCTTAAATTTACCCACAAATCACATTTGATTCTTAGAATATCTTCCATATTATGACTCAATACTTGATGATATAAATTCATCAATTTCTCTACTCATCATATTTATCTTCTTAGAAGTAAACCTCTTCTTATTCTTCTTCCACTTCCTTTTATGATACTTCTTATCCTATTTATCTGAGTTATTATCATCAGCCTTCTTCTTTGGACAGTTTCTATAAAAATTACCACTATTGTGATAATTATATCACTTTGGTGGTTTTTTCTATTTTCTTTCCATCTTTCCCTTTTTAACATTCTTTTAAATAAGGCAATTATTTGACTGAATTTCTTTTCATCTTCTTCATCCTCATAATCACTTGATTCTGATTATTCTTTGATTTTAGTTTTACCTTTTATCATGGATTCAAAGTCCATCTAATCTCTTGACTTTTTCTTGAATGATGGAACTTTTCTCATTTCATAAGATATGAGAGTATTATGAATTTCATCCAAAGATAGATATTCTCTATCTTCCAGTGTAGAAATATTTAAGTCAAATATATCTGAGAAATTTCTCATAAGATTTTTCACAATAGTAGAATCATCCATCTTCTCTCCAAAACCTTTGATATTGCTGAAAATTTCATTTACTCTTATAAAGTAGTCATAAATACATTCATCATTAGACATTTCAATATATTAGAACTTGATTCTCTATATTTTCAACTTGGATTCTCTAACTTTAAGATTTCCTTCATAACTACTTCTCAGTTTATCCCAGATCTCCATGGCAGTTTAGAGACCCATCACTTTAGAATAAACCTTTTATGATAAATCCATCAAGGTTAAATTTTGATCCTTGAAATAAAATTCCACACTTCTCTTTTCAACTTGAGTCATAGAAACATATTCCTTAATAGGAGGAAAACCCATTTTTGTTGCATCTCTCACTTCTAGGATAAGAGATAAAATCTAAGGAAGTATCTTATTCCTACAACTATGGTAGTTAATGCCATAAAAAATAGTAATTCCTTTTATTTTAACTAAATTAAAATTCTTCATTTCTCAGAAAGTTTTCTCGATCTACACATGGTACCTTAGGCTCTGATACTAAATAAAGTGTCCAAGGATCGGTTAGATACCACTGAGAGGGGGGGGTCAGTGGTATACTTTTTTTACAAATTCTTTTACTTTTGATTAAAACTCTATGACAGATTAAAGTCTAGATCCCTCATATTTAATACTCATCCTCACCCTACAATCAATAAAAATAAATAAAACACAATACACATGGATTTAAGAGGTTTGGTATAAAGACATACTCCTTTCTATGTTGGTTAGACCCCCCAACACAGATTCTCCACTATAACTGAAGGTGGTTATAATAGTATCTAGTTAGACCCACTAATTAAAAACTGATTATACCACCCAGTTCCAATAATCCTTTAATAGTTGGTTATACCCCCAACAACACCTTCTCCACAGTGATTGGTTCATCCCCCAATCATAATATTCAACAATTGGTTAAACCCCAAAGCTACAACCTTAAACTCCAGATGTTTGATCCACTTTAAAAAGATCAATCGATAATATCTTCCTCCAAAAGCTCGTTGTATCACATTGACTTGTGTAAAATTTCAAGTACCTTTTCACTAGATCATTACTTTCTCAAATAATATCTGATCATTGTATATGGTCAGCTATCTCAGTATAATACTGCTTGGGAAATAATTATTTCTTTAGCTGAATATCCAAACTCACTAAACACTAAAAAATTAGATACACAATTTCTTATGAATCACTAATATAAAAACATTCATAGATTCAGTCTCAAAATACTACACACTGATAAGAAATATAAATTTCATGTTCACTTATTCAATATTCAGGTATGTAAATAATACATTGCATGGTCTTCTTACTTTGTGCAAAACACACATGCACAAGTAACTCAAATTTCATGCATGATTTTATTCATGTGAATGAAAATTTTCTTATGTAAATGAAATTTCATGTGCATTTAAAAAAAATCATGCATACCCTAACACACAGGATGTTCACTTTTGTATTTCTTAATTTTTGATGCCTTCTTAAAACCTTCACACACACATATTGTTCTCTTTTCACATTCTCAAGCATTAACCTTTGCAGAAAATGAACATCTTCACAATATTTTCTCAAACCACATGAATTTATTGCATTCACAACACCCCTATCTTCACACAATGTATGAAAATATTCTCACACAAATCATGCACACACTATTAATAATTCTTTCTTCATATGTGCAAACCCGAATGGGTTTAGACTTAGTGTGCATAACTAAAATAAAACATATTATACACAAAATAGTATGTATCATAGCCTTATTATATGAAAAGAAAATATAGAGACAAAATCCTTCATGAAACAGTGAGGATACTACTGTTATTATGCATGAGTTCTTGATTCTCCACACAAACCAGGAGAAATGCATGTAAGAATATCATGCCTCCTGAATGACTTTGCAGAACCTTGTTCTTAAAAAATTTCTACGAGTGTGAAAAGAACATATCATATTACCATGGGATCATATTAAACTTCTCACAAACTAAAATAGTGCATAACCTCTCTTTCGTGAACCAGACAGATTCATAGTACTCTATTTTTCAGAAATGATAGTTTCTCAAAAACTCACTAGCAACTGAATCGAGATCCTTGAGTGGTATTTATAAGAAAAAAAGTGCCTACACACTCTATTATTCAAATCACAAATATTCACTATAATATAAATCTTACATTTTCTCCATGCTTAAAATCCATGGTTTGATCTTTGATTAATCATGTAAATGAATCAGAAAAAGATTTTAATCACACTAAGATTTTCAGGATTCTTAAACGATGAAGAGAAATCTTGGTTCAAACTTTGGTCAACATAATTGATATCCCTATGAATAGAAGCTTCTCAAACCATCTCAGTGAATAAGACAACCCAATGAATAAAATGGATAGCCTGAATAATAATTTTGATGAATTGAATGATTGTAGAGCTTGCTAAAACAATTGTATGTCCAGATGTTAAGATCGAGTGATAGGAAAAATCAAATGGATACAATTTTTTCATCTCTATTGTAACCCACTAATTATGATCCCATGTCAAAATGGTTGCTTTTTCACGACTCCTATATAATATGAAACCTGAAATGAGCCGCTTGAAATTGGTTACCGTATAGACTCATCACTACCTGGAACCACCCTGTGCTCAGCCTCAACTTCACAATCTTCACAATTAGAAATTTTAAAAATATTGAAATCTTTCACAAAACAATTATTGAAAAAAAATAAAATTCACTAGACATTTCATCTTAGGTTCCTTAATACATGATCTAAAGGATGTTCTTCTAATCGAAGATAATCGTCTTCATTGAGCTCATTATTTTTAATTTTCTTTTTCCACGTTAAATTATGCCTTAAAAATTCCAATATAATATCACTAGTATCTCCTATATAATTATATTTTATTATGTTAATGTAAAAATTTAAATACATATCTACTTCCATCGAATGGGAAACGAAACTATAAATCATGTGTGCGGTAGACTACCGCATCGTGAACCAATGTAATTCATTTTCCATCATCACCTCTCACAGATGTTCATAATGATGTATATAATGTTTATATATGGTAATAATGACATATTAAATATTATATAAAATTAATATATTATATATATTCTTACCTTACCATCCATTTAAAATGATAACGTTATTCGAGCCTACTGCAAACGACCGCCTTGCGAAGTGATGTGATTCATTGTTTTATTATTATTACCACATCACATGGATGGTATATGTAAGTGTATTTAATAAAATAATATAATATTTATGATATAATTTTAATTCTAAAAATATAAAATAATACTTATCTTATTTCCATCATGATCATTGAAAAATGGAAATGTTACTCGTGCGTATATACAACCTACCATCTCCATGATTGTAACGTAGTTAATTTTTCATAAACATCCTTCATGATTGGTTTCAAAAGTTTAATTGATTTATAAAAATTATAATTGTTTCATGATTATTATTTTTTAGATGATTAATTGATAATATTTTTGACCTTATTCAACATACCAAAGTGATTTTGGACATATGATCCGAACATCATCAAAATGTATGACATGAACCTAAATGATTAAGTAATTTAATATGAAACAGAAATGAATAAAATAAAAGGAATAATAAGCTTTAAAAAGGTTATTAAGAAAGTAAATAATTAACTTAATCTTATTATTCAGTGATATAAAGAACACACATGACGAATTGGGCTCAATGTAAGGGATCTCTCTAAACCACCCTTTTATTTGGGTTATGTCCTCTCTCTCTAACTCACTTTATACCTATATTTAATGTTATTTAATGCTTCTAAATTCTATATATATTTCTCTTAAATATATATCTATCTCATTCCCCCTTCATTTTAAGGGGTAATATATTCTTCATGACCATATCTCAAATGCCTTCTTTAAAAATCTCTTTTGATTATGTTATGAGACAAGATTACGCAACCTGTTTATTTTAATGGGCATTTCTTATGTTTATGACTTACGATTGATGTCTTTCACATATGAATGTACATGAAATGAATGTGATGGGTGGGACTGGAATTATATATCCCTCCAATGTATTGGGTAATGTTTTAGTCTCATGAGATGTTATGTATTAGATTATGGAGTGAACCTAATCCATTATGGTACTTTGTTCACCATGTGATGTTGTGTTGGAAGTTAGAATTAACTTATTTTTATGTCACATTTTATTTTATTTACACTTTAATTTGTTTTCATGATCTTACGATTCCATTATCTTTATGTTATACTCCTATTTGATTACTCATATACCTTCTCTTTTATAATATAATGTTATGACTTTGACTCTCACGTTATGTTTCCTTATCATGTTTATTCCCTTAGTATCATTTTAGATCCCCCCTTAATTTCATGTATTCCCCATGTTATCCCATGTAGTTTCAAGAGATCTAATGGATTTAGTATATCACTATGTATAATAAAATAATGATTCCATGTTTTAGTTACTTTTGAAGTATTATGAATCTAGTATTCTAAAGACATTAAGACTTACGATCCTTGTGTTTTATTAATGGATATTTATGTTAAAAATCATATACTATTATGTTTAAAAGTCTTAGGTCGCTATAAATATTCTAGAATTTCTATGTTCATGTTATCCCACCAGAAATTTTTCTTGATATCTCTATACATTCTTGTGCTTCCAGGATATATAGAGAATGATGAGCTATGAGCATCATCTAACAACACCTTCTTCAATTATGGTATTTATGGAACAGTTATTTGTTTCCTAAATATTATAATTCCATCATTTTTAAAGTTTAAATCTCGAATATTCTCCACATTCTTCTATATCTTTATATCCTCCTTTTATTGCTCCTTGATCTTCACATGGATGGATGGATGGTTGAGCCATCATTTGGGTAAGATAGGATTTTTCCCCTTACCTTATAACTTCAAGGTCTATATTTTTCAAATCCATGAGTATTGGTTCCTTTAAATCCTAATAATAGACAAAGTAACATGACCCCTTCTTCTCATAGCATCATCCACCTTGTTTTTATTCCCATAGTGGTAATGTATTTAGAAATCGTAATCTTAGACCAATTCCAACCATCTTCTTTGGAGAATGTTTAGTTTATTTTATGTGAATAAATAATTTAATCTCTTGTGGTCATTATATATTATAGACTTTTTACCATAGAGATAATGCCTCAAAATTTTCAATGCAAAGAATACTGCCTTCATCTCTAGATCATATGTTGGGTAACATTTCTCATGATACTTTATTTAATATAAAGCATAATATATTATCATATCATTTTTCATATGAATTCATTACAAATACTTTAATAAAGCATCGTTGTATATTAAAAACCCTTATCCATTGTAAGGTAATTTAAGCACAAGTATAGTGAATAATATCTTCTTAAGATCCTTGAAGCTTTCCTCGCACTCTTCTATCCAGAGGAGCTTCACTCCCTTCCATGTTATATTAGTTAGAGTATTAAACAATTGTGAGTAATTTCCCATAAATAATTGGTAGTATCCCTCTAATCTAAGAAAAATTTGGATTTCTATCATGGTGTTTGGTCATAACCATTCTTCAATCGCTTATATCTTCAATATATCCACATATATACTCTGATTTTTGATTACATGACCCAAAAAAGGATAGTTTTGCATCCAAAATTCACACTTTAAGAACTTATAATATAATTTATCCTTTCATAGGTTATTTGGAACAATCCTTCATTGCTCTTCATGTTCTTATGTTCTCTTAGAATATATAATAATATAATCACTAAATAATACCACAAATTTATCAAGGTAATATCTAAATATTATATTCATAAATCCATAAATGCATCAGGTTAATTTGTAATTCCAAATAGAATCACTTTGAATTCATAGTTTTTATACCTTATATGGAAAGTTTTCTTGGGTATATCTTCACTCCTTACCCTTAGTTGATGGTATCCAGATCGATTATCCACCTTTGAGAAGTATTGTGATCCTCTAAGTTGATTAAAAAATCATCTATATAGGGTAGATGATACATTTTTTAACTGTGATTTGGTTAATATCATAATAATATATGCAAAGATACGTTGATCCATCATTTTTTTTGACAAAGAGGATTGGTTCACCCCACAGTGAAGCACTTGGGTGTATAAATTTATTTTTCAAATTCTCTTAAAGCTGCTTCTTTAAATTTTCCAATTCAATAGGGAATATTTGGTAAGGACTCCTAAATAAAGGTTTAAAAACATGTATGAGTTTAATTTAAAACCCAACCTCATGTTTTGGGGAAAGACATGGTAATTATTTGGGAAAAACATTAAGATATTCTCATAAAATAGACATGTTTTCAATGTTGACTTATTCCTTGATCATATGAAACAAATATCCCTTGTTATTGGGTATCAAGACCCATGTTAAAGGGTTTTAATTCATATAAAGTTCATAATCATACTTTCATTGATACTTGATGATATGATGATTAGGGATATGAAATTATATTTCTTTATCCTGCTAATTGATATCATCTCTATGTAGAGAGAGTTAGTCAATGCCCAATATCACATCAATTTCTACCTAGGGATGGAGAACAAGATATGTAGGAAGTATCTACCCACAAACCTCAATTAGATAATATTTATATATCTTGGATGTAATCATCATGACACAAGGTGTTTTCACTAATAATTAAATATCCAAGGTTTGAGTTGGTGAATCAAAATTCTTAGAAAACTTGTATGATATGAAATGATACAAAGAACCAGAATCAAATATGAAATTGGTAGATCTAGAGTGGAGAAAAAGTGTAACTTTCACTACTTCCTTATCATGATCCACTTCAGTGGTAGTGATTTAATAAGCTCTTACTTAATCCCATGGTCTTAGAGGTTAGTTATATTTATTATCCTTGTTAGACTATGGGTTAGGGAATTAATTTTTATAATGTTGAAACTCCTTGTATTTGAAGAATTAAAGTGAGGGTTGTGTATTAGTTTGGGAATCCTTATCACCTATTTCATAGACCAACCTCTTTTCTATGGCTCGAAAATCATGATCTTGATGGTCGACCGTCCCACAATTCAAACATTTTATGGTTCCTCTTATTTTATCAAGAATAATGAGAGTTAACAACATATATCTCCACCTTAATTGTGCATTAAATAGTTTCTTTACAGCTTCCAAAGTCTCTTATAGTTAATTTATTTCAAAATATTGTATCTAGTCTACTAAATAATCATTTTAACTTACTTTTAGGGTCAATAAAAAAAACTATAGGTGTACCTCGTGAGTCTTTTGAAATTTTCCTCATAGGTGCTTATGGATTCATCATCCTTTCATTACAACTATAGTAATTCTTTCTCCATATTTATGTGAAGATTACATGGAAAATATTTAGTGAAGAATATTTTCTTGAAATACTCCCATTCCATTTAGTCCAATTCCTCTTTTTGTATTCTTAATGAGGGTCCACCATTGGCCAACCTCACCCTCTTGGTTATAAATAGCTAAAATGACCTTATCATGGTTCGATTATTCGAGGACGGAAAATATATTCTATATTTTTTTGATTCATTGCTCAGAAATTAATGGGTTGGAAGGACCACTAAAATAGGGTGATCATTTCTGCATGAAGGGATCGATAGTGAGTTTCTCCTTAGTGAATTTGGTATCTCAACATGATTAGAGTTAATTTTAATTGATTTGGAAAGTTGAGTGTGAATAACCATGAGATTTTTCACTACATACCCTATCGAGTTATATTTTTTCATTGGTATAATCTCCAAATTATCCATCACATCCATTTTTAAATCATTTCCTCTGGGATCTAACATTTCTTTAAATAAAGGAAACCTTAGGAATGAGAAAATTAATTAATGCATAAAAGGAAACTCTAAACTTAGAATAAGTAACTCGTAAAGTACATTCATAACATAACTTATGAATATCTAAGTTTTAATCTAAATTATCCATGGTTTCATTCCCATTATATTTTATAACCTATGTATTTATATATTACATCATCAACTTACATTAAAATAATTCAAATTGGTTTATAAAAATAATGGGAATCAACCAAATCATATCCCTCATGAGTGTAAAACTAGGTGTGTAGTTAGACCCACTTATCAAGCACTGAGTGAAGATCAAGTAAATACTCAACCAACCTTTTTCCGGGTTATTACCCCTAGGTGCATATGTTCTAGAAATTGTGTCCACTTGTTTGTATCAAAACAAGAATATTATTTCTAGGAGGTCATGTACTCTATACTTTACCAAAATTTTAGGATTTTCCCCTATATTTAGTATTTTTCATTATTTATTTCATTAACTTTCTCTAGTCTTGATCCCTAAAAATAACAAAATTATGCTCTGATACCAACTAAGTCACTCTAGACTCGCACTCTTGAATCAGGTGCTAATTTTTTTTTAAAAATGGTATTTGATATAGATCAAGATGATCTAATAACACTTACATCATTTAAAATTAATTAAACATTACATATAAAAATAATCTCAAAATATCAGAACCCAAAGGTTTAGTGTCTTTGGATGTTAGCTACATAAAAATATTATTTCACATAATTATAAACATTTATCTATAAATTTTACCATATTAGACCTCCTTCTAAACATATTATATGTTTTACTCATATTTATAACCTGGTGAATGGAAGATATAAATATCGGTGATATTAAATTCTCAGTAAGGGAAAAACTTATTAACATGCCATCAAGTTTCAGATCATAAGAATGGGAAAACATGAGCATAAAAGAAATATCTGATTAAAAATGACATGGACTTAAAAGAGTTTACCATATAATCTAAAATAATCAAACATATATCATGGAATAAGAGCATGGAATCATGAGATAATAATCATATTCCATGGATCATATCAAGGGAATATAATATAGAAGTGTGGAATAAGTATGAGTATAATAAATAACATGTTAAAATTTCAAATCGCATCAATTTCATGTTCAATATAGAGGACATAGATAACCACATCAATTCCATGTTCAATATAGATAACATAGATAAACACATAAATTCCATGCTCAATATAGTGAAAATAGTTAACTGAATCAAGTCTATACTCAATCTTTTGAACATAACTAACTGTATTAAGTTTATGCTCAATCTTGTGAACATAGCTAATCATATTAATTCCATGATCAACTTTATCATCTCGTGATATTTTAAAACTTTAACCCATGCATTAGAGGGATATATAATACCCCCATAAAATAATGATCATCCATACACAAATGTGCCATATAAAATCAATCATATATCATACCATGAAGAACCCATGGAAATAGTATAATTTTCTTAACATTTCTAAGTGGTATCTCACAAAATAACCCCAAGGGTTCGATTGATTGATACCAAAAATGTAATCACTCAAAAGAAGTGTTTCACAAAAAAAATGAGGGTGATTCATGGAACATATCTCCATAGACGGTTTATATCTTGGAGATAAATAGTAAAATTGAATTGAAGCGTAAAAAGAGTTCTTAGAAAACATTTCATACCATTTTTGTAAAAGACAAAGTTAGGAGTCACTTTCAAAGAGATCATTTTCTGAGAAGGTAATATGAAAACCTTTTTAGAACCTCAATTTAAAATAAATTCAATAATGAAGCATTAAAATGAGATAATTATTAAGTTAAAAACTTTAGAGTGAAAGATAAAATATGTAATCTCCAAAGGAAATATGTTTTTAATATTTTAAAATAACTTTATTGTAACCTGCATCATTTAAGAGTAGTAAATTTTCCTTTTGAAAATTGGTAAAGAAAAATATGAGGAAAATTAGAAAAAATAAATATTTGGATTTAAAAATAAGAAAGGATAACATTATGAAGAAGAAATAATATTTACATGGAATAGAAAGTGCTTATTAGAGAGGATGTGATTTATTCTAAACAACATTATACTTTTATGAGAAAGAAATTTATCATAGAAGAATATTTGAATTAAAAATTCATTTACCCTGAATATGAATATCAAGTACCATATAATAAAATCTTAGGGTGGAAAAAACAAATCATATTAGAAGTAAATTTAAGAAGAAACATTATAACTCAAATAAAAGAGATTTGAGTTAACAATACCCCTTCATCTTTAGTAACACTTGAATTGAAAAACCCATGAAAAAGAGAACTTGTTATGGATTTATAGATCCATTTAATTTCATGAAAGGTATGATAAAAATAATTATTATGGTATTATATGCTCCACATAAAATAAAATAAGTTTTGAATGTGACATATTTCTCAAATAAATAAAATTGAGATGAGAAAAACCCTTACATTTACTCTTAACTTCCACTAAAGTGCTTTAACATCATTACTCCTCGGGAAAAATCCTTTAACATTACTATAATGGTCTGTGGTTGATATAAAAACTTCTATAACATGTAAAATAAAGTTTAAAATAGATTTTTGGAATAATTTGGGCAATTGAAAAGGCTTGTGGAGTGAGGAGAAGTGGGGTAGTGAAGGGCCCCTTTTAATAGTGAGAAGGTGGCACTTTTGTAAACACTCACAACTTTATATTAAAGGATGTAAATTTAAAAGTAGAGTGTATTAAAAAGTGAACAATAATAGATAGGGTATGAGTCTTGGTCAGGTAACCTCTCATCCACACAAATAAGGGATAAGGTTTTGTGATATTTTAGGTATTTCCCTTTAATTTAACTTTTTACTATAGTTTACTTTTACTATGGTAATTCATTTTTTTAACCTCAGTAACATATTTTTATGAATAAAAAATAAATCATCCTTATTATATAATTTGGAAATATTGATTTCAAATATGAAAAAAAAATTTATAATATTAAATTTCTAAAAGGGATAAAAATTAATTTTAAAATAATAAATGTATAAAACATAGAAATAGTTTTAGAAGCTTTGGTTCCAAAATATTAAACATAGGTTTCCAATTTAAACTCAATATTTTTAAATATATAATTTTAATTATTAAATAAATATTTGGTCAAGAAAAAGGTTCATATATTTTTATGTCATGTTTATATCATAATGATGTCATAAAAGTTATGGTATTTGTGAAAATGGTATTTTGTACTATTCACCAAAAATCAATCTTTTTAGAAAAATCACAAAAGTTCATCCTAATATAATATTTTAATTCTAATTCCAAAATTAAAGTTCATATTTTTTAATTTAAATTCTAAAATTTAGGAATTTAAATTTTAAATAGAAAACATAAAATATAATGAAAAACTGTTTTTATAGGAAAATGACTTTTTCAAATATTAATTATTTTAATTATTTTTTATTAATAGTTACTAATTAAATTAATTTTAATCTATTATTCATATCAAAAATATAATTTATAATTATTTATCCATAATATATTTAGTATTCTAAAAAATGTATAGTTCCTGAATTGGAAATTTTTAGTAAAATACATTTTTAAGCATAAAAGGAATTCATTCTTATTACTTGCCTAGTAATAAATATTGTATGGATATTAATTTAACTTTACTATAAATATTAAAAATACATTTAATTATAAGCATTATTTAGTCAATAGTAATTAAAAAATCCATCACTTAAAAATAGTTCTTTTTTAAAAAAAATATTACTTTTATATTAAATAATCTTCACCAAATACCATTAAAATTAATTATTTATATTATAAAAATTTAACTTTACTAATCCATATATATTAAAATATTTCTTTTAATTTTATAAATACATCATATAATAATAATATGTTACACATAAAAAATGCATATTGTTATAATATTTTAATTAAATGCTACCTTTTTATTTCATTATTGCATTCTCATAATGTATTAATGTTTATCTAGAATTTTAATATTTTATCTCAATAAAAAGGTATCAAAGACTATTTTGGTTCAGTGTTATGTGTGAAACAATCTATTAAACATAGTATTTATTAAATGGAAATACATTGTAAGATCATGGGTTGTTGTAGACTTAGCTAACTTACAGGGAGACTTATGTTAGGATATAACATGATATGACAATGTGTGAGCTATAGGGTTTGGTTATACCTTATTCTAATCCTGGGGTAATATTATATGTCATGTTTTTTTCATGAGATTCATATAAACCATGTGTTTAGCTACTTTCTAACTTCGATTAATAATAAGAGCTTCCACCGGAATTTATATATGCGTATAAATAGTTTCTTAGGTGACTTGGTTGGCACCTAATACTTTAAAATGCATGTTTTAAATGATATGAATAAATAATTTAATTTTATTAAATCATTTATATATGAGCACATTAAACTCCAAGGTATATTTGGGGTTTCATAAGTTTTTACTGAGTATTTATTTCTCACTTCTCATGCATACACACCACGTGTATGTGAAAATTTTATTCATAATGTTGCAGGTAAAGGCAAGAGGCATGTGTAGTTAGGAGTTAATATTTGGAGACATTTTTTAGTGTATTTATTATGATTTTAGAGTCATGTAAAGGTTTTGATCACTTGTCACTTTTCTGTTTATTTAATTTGTATTTCTCATGATATAGTATTTGGGGTCTATTTGAATATCATGTTTAGTTGTTTATTTTATTTGGGAATTTTTGGGATATTATGATAGACTTTGTGGTGATGATATTTATTTTTTATACTTATTGATAATATATTATTTACTTTTATGTTTTTCTTATAATGGTCCACTAGAGGGTAAATCGCTCTATAAGCAATACTTATAAACTCTCAGAACTAGTCATTAACCTCTAATGATTAGGGAGAAAACTTGAGTTTATTGGATGCTTCATCTCAGAAGCATGGTCATTTTGGGTGGGATGTTATAAAATAATATCATAGATGTTTATTTACCTAGGAATTGATATTTTAGGAATGGGTAGAAATTTGGTTAGGATTTAGGAATTGGCATGTAAGCTATGCATGTGTGCCTAGTCAGCACAACCATAGTAGAAGTCTGAGTTTTTTAGGGAGTATGGGATTATATTTGATTGATTTATAAATGATATTTTGGAGTTATAATAATCATTATAATTGAGTATGGGTATAGGTATATCCATGCATCATTTTGGAACGTATGGACTTGGAATATATATGTGTGCATGTTATTATGACCGATTGATTATTTGATTTTAGTTAAATGGTTGGTTTATTAATAAATTAATCCATGATTTTCTTAAAAATATTATTAGTAATGGATTAGTTAGCTAAAATCAGTGATATTAGTTTTATAATGTTATGTGATTAGTTGATTTTATCCTATGAACATATGTAGGAAATTATGTATAATGTGATTTTAGAATCCTAACATACAAGAAGTGTACTAATGATCCTCATGGGAAGGATCTAGAGTAAGAATGATCTAATGATGGGAATATGGAAGGATTGGTCAAGAATTTACTCTAATAGGAGATTCTAAAACATTAGTAGAGAAAAATATTATTGGGACTCTACTTAAATTGATTTAGAACATTGAAGGTAGACTATCTCAGGAGGTGAAAGTGGTGAATAATGTGGTTTGAGACTTTTGAGCATAGTATCCTCATGAATTTTGGGGAGATGTTAAGCCTAGTGATGTGGAGTGGTTAAAGGTAATAGACATGATATTTGAAGTAATCTATACACCACAAGGGAAGAAAGTTAATCTTATAATATTTATAATTGAGAGACTAGTGCGGAATTGGTGGGAGATCATTTTGGAGGTTATCAATTTTGAGGCTATGAATGATGATAATAAAATAATGAATGGTTGAAGAATCTTGCTCGGACACATTATTGAACATCAAGAATGGATTTATTATCAAAATATGGTTTTATTAAAATATTAAGATTAAAAAATATATATAAAAGATTATATTCTTGTTTGGTATTTATTGGTTACTCTTCCTGAAGATCAAATTACTTATGATCCTAAAACAGAGTCCAAAACATTGTTTTAAAAGTTACAGTGTGATTCTAAAACAAAATTGTTTTTTTTTCTAGAATTAGGATTTATATATTCACATCATTAAGGAATAGAGATGAAGAGAGAGATAGAGATAGATTGTGTGTGTGTGTGTGTTTATAGTTATTTTTTGTGATGTGGGTTTTCAATTTGGTATCTAATATTGTTGAAGTATTTTCTATTTGAGTGGTGATGTTGTTCTCACTATTATGGCCAGATTCCATGGTGATAGTTTATGAATGATTAAATGTTTTACTAGGTTGTGTCATTGATTTTTTTTCTTTTTCTTAATTTTTTTTATTTTAATATGTAGTAGTGATTGTTTTATACACTTCATATTTAGAAAAAAAATGATCATAGTCATGTTTTTTCATAAGTGTATTGGTTTTTTCTAAGTCATGTGTCTATGCGGATGAGGGATTTCACAATGATGGGTAATATTGAACCAATTAGGGTTATTTTTTATCTCACAAGTAGGGATGTGGTTTGATATTGAACACTAGTAATCTCATGGTGATGGTCAGAGGGATCTTATTTTGGGTTTTCTTAATGAAGATACTGGTTAGTATAGGTTTATTTTTTTATTTAGAGACTTTTTCCCTAGTTTGGTTAGGTTTGTTTTGTTTTTTTTTATTGAAATTTTATTTTGTGGGGAGATAATTTTTCTATATTTAAATTCTCCCCTTTAATGTAACCATAGTACCTTACCCTCAACCAAAGTTCAAGGAATGAATATATTGGGGATGAGGGTGTAGGTTATGATCACCAGAATTTCATACTTTCGGTTCTCCAGTGTAATGGAACTTCAGTCACTAGAAGAAACTCCTTCATTTGATCAAACTCCCCCCATGACTTCTAATAATATAACTAAGAAGACCAAGAACCCTATACAGCACATCAAGTCATCCTTTTCCTCTGGTTTTGGTAACCTCATGATCTTCCTTCTATTTAGAAAACAAGTGAACAATTACATGATGACCACACACATGAAAGAAAAAATCATAAAACACAATGAACATAAGGATTACATGGTTTGAAAAATATTTCCTACATCCATGGGAGAATGGTGTAATCACTTTCATTCAATCGTAAATACGATACATCTGAATTATAAGGTTTACCAACTTTCTAAAAACCTACTCATACCACCAAAATAATTCTCACCAACTCCATCTTCTAGTCATTACATATCTCCTCTGTTCCTTATGATATTTAGCCTTTCAGTATTTGACCTTCACCTTTGGAACTTCAGCCTCCAGCACTTTGATTTTCCCAGTTGTGATCCTTCCAGAGCCACCTCATACTTTTATTTAGGCCCCATCAATTCTTGTTAGTCTCTATTAAATCTTATGCACATGTGGACTAATACCACTTATATAGTGAGCCCAACTAGTCATCCAGGGAGCACCTCCATCCAACATGTGTGGGAAACCCTTCATTGGCATAAGAAACTTCTGATTTCTAGTATCATTCATTTCACTAACTACCAACACATGGTGGACATTTCACATTATCTCCACTTCACTCTAATGACTTTGATGAATATCCATTTTTTTAATCCACTAAGGAAGACTTTTGTTTCCCTTCATCATAGTTCATGGAACTCGTGAACTCCTACACTTGCATCACCTTCTCCAGAATTCCATTTGGTTATCATAAGTTTACCCATTTTCCACCACACTTCATTCCTATTGAGTATGACTAACACCCCCAAGTACATGAATTGGAAGATCCTCAGGATTCACACACTCAAACTTCCATTTTGTTTCATCTTCTAAACTCATTTGTGAAGGTTCTTTCAATGAAATCACCTTCTAGTGATCTCATCATCCAATATGATTTCATTGAACAGAAACTTTGAGGCTCTCATTTAAATTACATTCAACTAATATTGTTGTATCTAATAAACTGGCATTTCCACCAAATGAACTTTTTCTGAACTAAATTGTTCTACCTAAACCCAAAATTATATGGTGTTGGGGTATTGTCTTCATCTAGGTTCTCCCAACTGTTACTTCTAATTAATGAACTTCTAGATCTATGAAACTTGACCTAAAAAATAGTTCTCATTCCAAACCTAACAAACTAAAATAGGGAACTATGCTTGAATACTATTTGGGACATAGGTCCCTTTAATAATAACTATGTAAAATATAAAAACCCTCATGGGTATTGAATATATCAATACCCAGTGATCAAATAAGAATAAATTTGTTAAATGAATAATAAATTTCATGTATATACACATAACTTCCCCAATCATCAAATAAAAACCTATCAATTCAATAAAAATAACCCATGTGGATAATCTCACCTAACTTATTAATTAATTATAAAAGTTATATTAACTCCTAGTACACCATTCACATAGTCATGTTTGGTCCTAGAGGGGGTCTTCACCTATGCCTAATATAGAGGATTTGAAGCACCGTATTATTGCTACAAATAATTTTTTTTTACTAGAATTGGGAAGTGGTGAGTAATTGTTAGGTTTTAGTGTTACAACTATTTTTTGGTTAAGTTTTTAGATTTATGAAATTTAAGCCTCCATACGACACACTTGAAGAAACTATATGGAGATGGTACATCTTTACCATGAAATTTTAGGTTTGGACCAACAGATGTAGTTCAGCAGAAGTTAACTATATAGAAGTTATTGAGAAGATGTTAGCCTAGTGGAAGTGGTAGCAGAGGAAATAAAAATAGTCATGATTAGGTATTGGAATGAAGGAGGATGAATTCCCTATGAATGTATCTAGAGGTAGTGGTTTTGTTTAAGAGGATGAAGGGATACATTTGTAAGGTATGTTCTAGATGTACCACATGTTTCAAAGGATGGGGTGAATGTTTTGAAGTTTCAACAATATGTACCACCAAAGTCAATACATCAGAGTCATTCCTCATGGTTTAGTAGAAAAGATAATGATACGTAAGAGTCATCAGATGGAACATAAGGGTAATGTGTAATGTTTACTATAAGGATTAGTTGAGGCATTTATTTCCTTTAATTAAGTGGAAGAATTCCCTTGATGATCAGATCATAGTGGAATTCTCTCCATGGTGATCAGAAGGCGATACAACCAGAAGTTACCAGATGGATACTATAGATTTCATCTATAAATATGATCTGAGGAAGAAAACTTCTAGGATACTAAAGAGTGAAGTATTGACACTGTATATAGCTTAGAAGGAAGGAGTACAGGATTGTGTCTATCCCTGTTAGGTCCACAAGGCTGAATACCCTGAGAGGGGGGGTGAATCAGGGTATGACTAATTTAAAATTAAATCTCATTCTGATCTTGTTTTGCTATTAAGAAAAACACTATTCTCTCTCTTTCCTGTTTCACAATATAAATAGAAAGTAAAGCAAGCACAGGACACAACAATTTTTAATTGGTTCACTGCTAAGGGCTATGTCCAAGGAGAATACGCCGATAGGTTTTCGGTCATACCAAATTCCACTAAACTTCACTAGCTGTGGATTACAAGGTTCGGGCACAGTCACTCTTTCCCAGGCTCACTGCCTTTACAAGGTTTAGGGTCAGCTCACTGTTTTCCCAAGGTTCACTCCCTGTTTCTCTCTCTCTGGCTCACTACCGGTGGAGAGGATCACCTTCTTCCTCTTCCTTCGCTCACTTCTCTGGAAAGGATACACTCACAGTTTATAGACCTGTAGGTCTCTTCATTATCTCGAATGAATACATCCTCTGTTGTATGTGTATGATCTTTTGAAGTCCAACTTTCACTCGTAGATGAATCTCACTTTGCACCGAAGGTATCAGGCAAACTTCCAGCTTCCACGCAGCCTGAAAACACTATCGAGGAATCAACCTTACTTGGCGCGCAAGTCCAATCCGGCGCACAAGTATAGGCGCGCAAGTCACAACTGGCGCACAAGTCCACCTCAAACACTTGCGCGACACAAGCTTCGTCAACTCCAAACTTGCGCGACACACTTCCCTTTACGGCCAAACCAATATTGGTGTGCCACTAAAAACAACCGCGCTTCTTCAAATCTGGCGCGCAAGTCCTACTTGCGCGACACACCACCACTTGCGCGACTTCCACACTTGCGCGATGGGAGCTCTGATTCTTCTAAGTGTTGAACTCCGTTGAGAAATGAGGAGGGGTGGTCCAGTATTTATATGCATTTTGGACACCCTCAGCGACGGTGCGCAAGTCACCCCTCGACGCGCAAGTCTCGATGCGCAGGTCTCTTCCCCTGCAATTCACTTGCACGACCAAACCAAAAACCTGTGTGACCCTATTTCCTTTGCCATATTTTGATCTTCTGATCTTGAAAAACAATAGGCGCGCAAGTTCTCAAGCATCCAACACATCGGCGTGCAAGTCTCTTCACGGCGCGCAAGTCACTTGAACGACCACACCAATACTTGCGCGACCCTTATCCCTTTGCCATATTTTGATGATCTGATCTTCAAAAACATATGGCATGCAAGTTTCCTATCCTCCAAGACCTTGGCACGCAATTTTGTTTTCCAAAAACACTTTTCTTCATTTGTCGATTTTCAGGCCCAAAAATTTGGCAAACACTGGAAAATGGAGCCACCTTGTATCTGTTCTTTTTATGCCACCTCCAGATCATTCATTCCTTTGTCTACATTCTTGAATCAAACATGGATTGTTGACCACAGCTCTTGAACTATACATTCCACCATGAAATCCCCTTTGTCAACAAATTTTTATGTCATTGTTTTGCTTTGTCAACAATCATAGTACAGATGTCCACTTTTTCAACAAACACAATCACCTCAAAAATGCTTCAATGATACCTTGAGGGATTTCTTTCCAATGATCCCCATGGGGGGACTTCCCCATTAAGTGCTTGTGTAAATACTCTATCATGGGAAGGATCTTTATAATTTCTTCAAGTAGAGTGTTTAGAAATTATATCATCTAGATGGAGTCTCTTGTGATTCGGGATAGGTAGGGTTACCAGATGTTAGGTCTCCCTTGTAACTTAATTACTCCCTTAATGAAAATATTAAGTGTGTTACCCCATAGAGTAGGACTAACATCTAAACAATGTAAATTTCATGTATTGTTCTTATTCCATTTATATCAAACATTTATTATTTATTGTTCATTATTTTCAAAAAGAAGCTCCTATCGAAGGCCATGAGGTGACTTGAACCAAAAGGAGGATCTTATCAGTGCAACTCTTAGGGTTCCTAGACTTCCCACTTCTGAATGTTGAACTGTAGGGGATGTATCGATCAAAAGTTGTAACTTCTAATGATTGGTGTTCTGTGTCTGTCCCAAAAAATTGGTATCAGAGATCATTTTATTGGGTTAAGGTGATCAGTCATGGACCAAGGTGTTTCAAATCTCATTTCAATAGCTTCATTATTCTCTAGTCCTTATAAGATAATTCTAGAGAATATTCTTTATCCCTGATACTTTTTAGATTCAGTGGGAGCTATTGTTTCTGGGGTATGGTGTTGTAATGCGTAAGGTCTCGATTGATGTTAAATGGTAAAAGATTCAGAATTTATAGGGTTTCGGTCATGCTACTCCAAAAGAGTTTTTAAGTTTTATTTATGGTGAATCAAATAGGAGGTATTTTTTCAGTTATATGGGAAAATAAATATATGAAGGCACAAGGAAATATTCTGGAAGGTGTGGCTAGGAGAAGTGGCACATGATCCGAAAGGAGGAGTTCAATGGTGAAGTTGATGGAAATCACTATGATCTGATTAAGGTAAAAGAAGAACAAGTCAAATAAATTCAGTTGATTCCCCTACTTTTCATCTAGCATTGTAGAAGGAAAAGAGGGGTTTTGGTAGGATTTTTAGGACCAGAAAGTCTATTCTAGAAGGTTAACTTCTGGAGGTTCAAAAAATACCATAGATTATTGGTAGTGGTTGTTACATTACCAAGTGTCTACTAGATCATTTGAATCATGTCTTTAACTGTGGATTTCTCATCACTCAACAATCAAGATAGGGAGAAGGTAATTGTTTCTAGAAGATTCACTTGGAAGGTTCTCATAATCATTGGAGAAAGTTGTGAAGGAGTGTGTAATGGTCTCACACAATTAGAATATGACTCCAATGATAAAATTGAGTGGAAAAGGATATTTTAGGATGGGGCTTATGGTTTTCGAAAATCATGAAAGATTATCCTTTTCATTCCAAAGAAGAAAACTTCTAAAAGATGAAGGTTGTGGAAGGGGAATCATAATCACAATGAAGTGAGAGAAAGAGGTTCTCTTATTTTGGAGGTAGAGGCACCTATGGATAAAAAATTTGGCTAGTTATGGTAGATTCTCATAGATACAGTGTACTTCCTACCTTCATCGAAGATGAGGTTTGGAAGTGTGGGTGTTATTTCCTCAAGAAAAAGTCTAAGGAAAGTTTATAATAATTTTCATAAAGAAAAATTATATTTTAGTTATCAAAATATAGAAGATTGGCTTGAATATTGGTATTTGGAGGATGAGAGGTCATGGGGGTAGTGGGAGTTTTGGAATATATATTAGCAGAAGATCCTATAGTTTGAAAATACTAAATCTAGAATATCAGAAGGTGTCGTGAAGCAGATAATGAATTTATTTGTGGAGGTATCTTTTGGAGATACTCCAAGTCTAGATATTGGATGGTTTGTTTCTATCATCCAAAAATTATTTGTAAGATTCATCAAAAATCATGTTGATACCAAAATAGGTACAACCCCAAGTCTCATGTGTGTTTCTTTGCAAAGGAGTTTCGATGAATACTATGATTTTTTATAACTCTATATAAATTACTTTTAAAAATTTATTCAGAGTATTAGAAGGACCTCTGTTGTGGGGGTGTGACTTGAATGGTTCGGGACTAAGTTAGAATATAGTGGGAGTAAAGGACTATGTTTTCCTTGGTTGTATTGTGTGATGGTGATTGGAAGGTTTTGGGTTGTTTTTTAGTGGGATATAATCATTCTGATGATTCCGGACTTCTCAAAAGTTAAAGTTTAGGATAAATGTCAAATTTGGTGGTATCACTAGAGTTTTTTGTATTGTTCATATCTTGGAAGATGTATAAGATTAGTGAAATAGTTTCAAATGGAAATTTGTTTGGAAGGAGTGGGGCCATAGACTTGATACATGGAAAAGGATTGTTGGTGATACTTAAACAAAATTCAAAAGAAGATTGGGACTATTTTATTTGGAAAAAATCCATGGAGGCATTTAGGTGTTATCAAATTATGAAAGACTGGGGAGGCTTTATCTTAGTAGATCTTAGAAGATCATGACTGTAGTGGGGAACCATAGTGACACTACAAATAGAGAAGGAACAAAAGTTTTTTTTTGGAGGTTAACTGATGGTACTTTGGTGAAAACCTTGAGAATAGTCTTTGAGTGGAAGATTGTTTGGCTTAAACTATGAAAAAAATTATCAAGTGAGAGATTGTTGGGTTTTGTTATGAGAAATATTTTCTAGTTAAGTGTTGGGATTTATATAAGTTAAGTCTCTAAAAGATACACTTGGAGAGAACAAATGGATATTAAGTCACCTTCACCATAGAGGTCTGATTTCAAGTCAGTAGAAGGTATCATTGGTGCTCAATATATTTGGTTTAGTAGAAGTTAGTTGAACGGTAGGAGTTGAGAAGAAATTAACTCATAGGAAATCAGAAAAGTGGTTTCTTCAGCGACAATAGTAGCATTCATTTGTGGGAATAAGAAAGGTGTAATATCTAGATGTATTCACTTAGGGATCCAATAGATTACAGATAATAGAGTGATGTGGATGGAAAGGTAGATTCCAGATGCAACACATAAGTACCAAAGGATATGGATGTTGGTTGGTCCATTGGAAACTAGTCCATTAAAAGCAGATTCATCATAATATGGGTCTAGGTGATGATAAGTGTTGTGAATAAAAGGATTTGTGTTATGGAAAACTTTTAGGATACATAAGATTAAACATGTGGAGTTTTCAAAAATTAACATTGATCACTAGGAGGAACAGTGAGGTAAAAAATCCCTTTGACTAAGTGTAAGAGAGCCCATAAAGATGAGAGTGGAGTTAAATTATCTCCATAAATATGAAAAGGTAGTGTACTTTGAAGTCACCAACTAGATATTGTGGATTTCATCTATAAATATAATCTAAGGAACACAATCTCTGTGAGTTCGTTAAGAACAAATTGAAGAGTTGAGTTTTAACACTGCATGTAGCTTGGAAGGAGGAGGATGAGATTGTGTTCATCCCCATGGGGGGTGGACTTCCCCATGGAACTCTTACGAAGGGATATCATTATAGGAAAGTGTTTCTTTGGTTCTTATATTAGGGTGTTCAGAAGTTATATCATCTGTATGGAGTCCCTTGTATCTTAGGCTGGGTAGGGTTACAGCAAGATAAGTCTCCCTTGTAACATAGCTTTCTCCCTGGATAAAAATATTTAGTGTGTTCCTCCATGGAGTAGGATTAATGTGTGAACCACATAATTTCCATTTTTTATTCCCTTTCTAGTTTATGTCATGTGTTTTTTATTTATAGTACGTTATCCAGGAATTTTTTTGTTCAATTTTTATGAGGGATATCTAGTGTGGTGTCTTTGGTGTAGTGTGACTTCTAAGTTCAGGTACACTAGTTTCGTGGGTTCGTTTTGATCCAATAAGTTCCAAAAAATTATTTCATTGTGTGTAAGCTTTTGGGTTTTAACTTCTGAATCCTAAAGGTTCATCATATCCAAAAATAGTGAGAAATGGTGACTAAAAAGTGCTATACTGTTTCAGTGGGAGTTTTTCAGTTTTATGTGTTAATTTAATGACTCATTTGCATCCTTGTTTTTGAAAATTCCAATACACTTAATGAGAAATTGATTTAACTTAAAAAAAATTGTTGTTTTTGGTGTGAAAGATGAAAATATAGTAACATTAATTATGGAGGATTTAATTTTAATTTGATTTTCATGAAAATATATAGAATTGAGATTTCATGTCAGGATACATTCACCAGATGTATGAGAATTATAGCGATGATTCTTGAATTCATCGAAAGATAAGGATTTATATTGAATTTATCAGAAGATGATGAACAATCTTCTGATGTTGTTTCAACTAATCTCGAAGAATGTATAATTTGAATGTTGTAGTTAGTTAAAATTTCATCTATAAATAGGACTATTGTCTCAAGGATCAGAAGAACATACTTTGGGAATTCAAAAGAAGAAGCTTCAGCTGGTCATTTTAAAGTTATGCAACTATCTATTATTATGATTCCTTTTAATAAATGTAATTTTTATTTGTAAGTGTTTTTGTGAAGGGTTTATCTGATAAGTATTTCATTATAAATCTCTTAGAATTTTCTTATTGTTTTCATTCTTTTTTATCCTAAGTGATCAAGAGATTCTATGAGAAATATAGAGCTTGTTCTAATAATTAATATCATGAGATTTTGGTGTGTAGAATTTGACTTCAATTGATCAGTTGTGATTGAGGGAATATGGGTGTGGATGAAAAATATACTTTCTGACTGGTTATATTTGAGGTATTATGGTCATTTCAAACTTGAGGTGGCCAAAAAATTATAATTATTTTATAAACTACAATCCCCCCACACACACACAACACCCCTTGTAGTTTTACCTATCTTTTTTATCTGGTAAACATTTAGTATCATAGCCTAACTCTACTTGGATCTAGAGCTTATTTATATTTTTTTCTAATACCAAAATTTTGTAATAATATAAATTTGAGATTGATTATAATATTATTCTTTGAGTTTTCATCAGTCTATCATAAGTTACTCAATTTCCTTATACTGAATATGTTTTAGAGAAAAGATATTCTTTTTTTAAAATTACAGGTGATATGCACATTGGAAGGTTGGATAATCTCAATCCAAACAGACCTATTTTTTATGAAATTGACTACGAGTATTAATGTGATCTCATGAAAACTTATGTGATTAATATTGGTGTTGAAAATTTTCTTATGATTATCATAAGTTATAATATTCTGAATAAAGAGGTTGTTTCTTTTACTCATGATGAGAGAAATGAGTTTCAATTGAGTTTTTGTGTGAGGAATGTGTTTCTATGTTCAATTAAATGTAACATCTATATTCAAGTGTCTTATTGAAAAAATACATGTGGTATTTGGAAAAAGATTGAAGTTACACACTTTGAAACTTAAAAAGTGACAGAGACTAAGCGACTTATACTTACATATGATTATAAAAGTTTTGAATTTATGCATGGTGAATCAGTTTCCTAGATCATAAAAGGTTTATGGAAATCATAAATTATTTACAATAATTTAGTGGGAAATAGTTTTTGAATAAAAATCTTATGGATAAAGTTACTAATGTTTTACCTAAGTAGTGGTAATTAGAGATAAATTTCATAGATGATGTGAAACATGTCACTAATTTGAGCCTTGATGATTTAATCATAATGTTAATGCAATATAAAATTCATCTTAAGAGAGATACTGAGAAAGAAAGTAATAAAAATAGGGTTGATTTTTATTTTACTTCTAGATATTTAAATACCATAGATTTTAATTATAAACCAATAAAAACTAACAAAATTTTAAGAATTTTTTTTGATAATAGTGATCTTGAACCTGCTAATGGAGAACTTCCTCATATAGAAAGGATAATGTTTAAAAATCATAATTTTAGAAGATATTATAGGAAAGATATAAGAGATAAGAGAGATAAGAAAGTATCATAAAAAACTATCTGCTATGAATGTATCAAGCCTATAAATATAATATTGGACTATCCCAAATAGAATAAAAGAGATAAAAAAAATATTATAACAATTCTTCTAAGAGGAAGGATAAGAAAAAAAATTAAATATTTTGTCACTTGGAATGCAAGTGGTTGTGATACTTCTTCTGATAGTCCATCATAAGAAAGTGATGATAGTAGGAATATTATTTAATTTTATTCTCATATAAAAATTCCAAATAATGTGAAATGATTATGGGAAACATAAATACTGATAAATATATGTTACACTATTCTTTGAATAATTGTCTAGCATATTTATCTATTGAGGGAGGAAGTGATGATCAAAATTCATTATATCCTAATGAGGGAGAGAAAGTTCCTCAAATATATGATGAAATGAAGGCATACATTATTGAATGAGAGGATATGTATCATATACTTTACAAGAAATATTCAGGTCTTAAAATTGAATTTGCATAGAGGAAGGTAAATTTTATTAAGTCTGAAGATAAGTTGATTGGGGTAAGAGAAGATAATTTAATGTTGATATCATAATTGGATAAATTGAAAATTTGGATGAAGAAGATAAATTTTGATAATAAAGGTAAATGAATAGTTATTTAATTGGAAGATAATCTTAAATTAGATGATTGGAAGAATCAAGTTTCTATATTAGAAAAGAAAGGAAATAGGTTTATCACTTCAAAAGAAGATCAAAGTTTTGTTGTTAAACTAAAATTTGAAATTAGAAGTATGAAAAAGTTATTATCTAGTTTAAGTCATAGAAGAAAATATTTTGAGAATATGTATGTAAAATTAAGAGCAAAGAGAACTAGTTTCGAACTTGAAAGTAAAACCAGCATGAGATCAACTTATGAATTGAATTACTTTGTGTTAAATAAAGAACCTTTTTGTATCATGTGTCAATGTGGAGAAAAATGGTGGAATCATTTCTCTTTGAATAAAATCCAATCATTCAAAATAACTAGAGCATTTATCTATATTTTAATTTCTTCCTATGAGCATATAAAGTCTAAAAAAACTTGGGTGCCAAAGGTTTTATTCACCCACACTTCTGAACTGAATAGGGTCTATCTTCTGTGAACCAAATTATGAATATTTGAAGTTGATTTGTATCAGTATTTGAATTTATATATATAGTACCTAGTAACTATTTTTGTAAGTTTATCAGAACTTACATCATTTGTGAATTTTTTTAGAGTAAGTTTCAACTTAAAAAAATATTTATATTTTTACATTAGTTTCTTTTATTTAGGGGGGTTATTTTTAGATAACTTTTAAAGTATATAAATTTTTAAATTTTGGTGAGTTATATGAAATTTTTCATTAATATTTTTCTAGAACCATCTTCTACAGATGAAAATCAGACCTGTTCATCAGAAGATAACTTCCCAAGGATTATATATTTTTTTACCTATGGATTTTGAAGGTCTTTCTTTACATTGTGCATAATTTCATATCTTAGTGTTTTGTGAATTTTTTATTTCATCAAAAGATAAAAAATAATTTTTAAGAAATTAAAACTTTAAGAAATTGAAAAGTTAAGAAATCAAAAAATTTATTCTTTAAAAGAGTTTATTACATCATACATTTTGGATGGAAATGTTCTTGATTTTTTGATTGAAGGATGATCAACGGTTGCCTCAGTTTCCACTAATTCCTATATAAAGGGGTGGTGGACCCTGAGTTTCTTGGATATATTCTTTGTTTAGGTGCTTCTAGATTTTTTTTTTGTATTTATGGTATATTTTTCATTCTCTGATTGTGTATTAGAATCTTATAAATAGATTTTTACCAAAGATATTATCCATGAAAGGTTAATCGATCAAGGTTTGTTTTCAAAATTATATATATATTTTTAAATAAGTTATTAAGTTTCAAGGATGGAATCTATTGGTTTATTGAAGAAACAATATGAGTTATTATATCCTCATATCATTTGACAGTTCTACGAAATCATTGAGTTTATTGAAGCAGGAGGTGAGAAAATAGTTTTATTTACTCTTTTTGAGAATTAGTTGAGTTTAACTTTGGAAATATTTTTTAAATTTTTGGAACTTATGCTATAAGGAGAATCACTTTTTTTATCACAAGTTACTGAAAATTTCTAGTACTTTTTTCAAAAACAAAGCAGAGGAAATTTCATTTCTTATGAAGGAAAGAGGCTATAAAATGAACCACCTACCACTGAAAGCATGAATTGTCTTTCAATGGATTTGATAATTATTTCTACCAAGAAAAGGAGATAAGGTCACTATAAAAATCCAATATTTATATCTTTTGGATTTCTTGGTGAACATGAAAAGGTTTAATATCATGAAGTCTATATAGACTTATATTGAGGATATCTATTTTTGGGATGGTGAATCTGAAGATTTTTTATACTCCTAGATGTTAAAAAGGGTGTTTTGAAGATTTTAGTAATTAAAGGAATAAATAATGAATCACGTGTTGAAATAGTTAAATAAAATCCATTAAATGCATAGACAATCTCTATGATGAGATTGGTTTATAACTACAATGATAATAAATTTATTGAAAATTCATCGGATATAAGTTCAATCGAAGTTTAAAAATATATAAAGAGGAACAATTTTAAAGAGAATGGAATGAAGACATCAAAGGATAAGAAAAAAGAATCATAATTTTACTTTAATTCAATGCTACCATCACAGAAGAATGAGAAGTTTGGAGAAGGTGAAGTTTTGCAGAAAAAAAAGACTTGCATCTAAGAGTTTTATCAAAATATGAATTTCGGTAGTTTTTTTAAAAGAAAATTGTGATAAAAAAATGAAGAAATTAAAAAAAAATATAAGAAAGAGTGGTTGGAAAGCTAAATTTTGGTTTAGAAAAGGTTAAAGCTAAATCATTAAAGGAATATATTCATTGGAAGTTTAATGAAGTGAAGAAGAAAAAGTTGTATTCTAAAAAATTGAAAGCATCTCATATTTCCATAGAAATTCTACCCTCTCTTTCTATCTATGAATATTTTATTGAAGTAAATACAATTAAAAGAATTCTTGATTTCATCATAAAGGAGAACGATACATCGATAGAAGAACCTGAAAAATATCTTTTATATGTTTCCGCTAAGGAAGTTAATCAATCATAATTTGATGTTAAAATGAAAGTGATGGGTTTCATATGATCATCTAATGATCATTTATAGCAAAAGACAACCCAAAAACATAAAAAGATCTATCTTTAAGAAATCAAATGCATGAAATATTGAAAAATAGAGTACCTAGTATTCATAAGTTGTAGCATCCATATTCATCCTTCAAAGTAGAATGGTTGATGAAGATCATGAGGATCAATGAATGAATTCACCTTTCCTTTTAGGTGATACATAGACCAATGTATCCATTAAAGCTTCATGATGATACCCAAGAAACTGAAGGGGTACCAGCACCTTCTCGGGTGAGATGAACAATACTTGGTAAAAAGAGTGATTCAAAAGAGGCTCACAAGTATTTCACCACACACACCTATTCATTGCCAAGGCAAGGAAACACTTTAATTTTTTTCTTGTTTATTTATATGTTACAAAATATGAATAAATGTTATAGTCTATATATGAATTCATGAATAACCTCCTTTTCCTTTCATCATATGAAATGGTTTTGGAATAAATTCCAAGCATTAAAAGAACCAATATTTGGTTCTAATGAAAACTATTTGTGGAGAGAGATAAATAATATATCATATATATATAATATAAATTCATCATATGTATGGAAAAATACATACATAAAATGCATGTATTAAATGTACAATATATATATATATAATATCATATATATATATATATATATATTCTTGCATCATATTAATGTGTGTATGCATCTCATGCATGTACATTTTAGTTCACATCTAACAATCTCCCACTTTCACTAAAATCCCATTATGAATTTATGAAAAACTTCACAACTCTTTATGAGTACATCCAAACTCTTTTGGGTATGGTTTTTCATCAAACTTGTTAGGTTAAAATTACAAAGACAAAGATACAAGAGGGGGTGAATTGTGTTCCTTTAAAACTTGATAGAAACTAAACTTCCCTCTTGAGATTAAAGTGATTCTTTCATTCTCTCTTAAATATGAGTGAGTAGCAGAAATAAATAAAGGAAAAGAACACAATGATATATAGTGGTTCAGGGAACAAAGATCCTCTAGTCTGCTCCAGTAATGCTCTCTCCATGAGCTTAGTGGTTTTCACTAGCAAGTCTTTTCACTGAGGACTTCTGTAATTTATTGTAGGAAATTGACACCTTATAGTCAAGGCTTTGACAAGGCCTTTTGGTTCTTTTATAAGGAATAGAAATAACCATAGCTTAGTATGAGAAGATGACACTCCAACAATTATTAATTATGAGCAACCAATACTATGAAACAAATAATAGATTAGGATGTAGATGTTGAAATAGATTTGGAACACAGTTGTAATAGAAACTAACATTTGTATATATTCTTCAATAAACACAGAAATAGTAAAATAATCATCAATTTCAAACAAGATTTCTTTAGATAGCTGTAGAGAAAACACCAAAAATAATATTAAACATGCATTTATCAAAAGTGTAGCTCTAATAAGTACTTTTTCATACTGCAAAATAAATATTAATAGTGAAATACAATAACAGTAACAGTAGTCAAATAAATAAGGATAAAAACATATATGTCTCCAAAGTGTAGCTCTGAAGGAAATAACATGTTTCTTATTTTCAAACACACATCTCTCTATGTATATATCTTTTTTAGAGGAATAACATATGTGTGTATCTATAAAATATTAACATCTCGATATTTATCATAAGGGTCCAACTTATTTTAGGTCAAAAATCCCTAGAAATATAACATGATAAATCATGAATATTTGAATTCAAAATGATCAAATAAATTTGTAAATTTCATTAGAAATATAAACAATCTAATATATTGAACATGGTCCTTTGAATCAGTCTTAAAGAATATTTAAAATGATATTTAATTCTGATGAGACCATTGTAGAAAACATAGAAATAAATCATAATTCAAAACCCTATCTTTGACCAAGTCAAATGTAGGGTTTGTCTATGCAACAATAACCTCCAAAAGTGTGGTTGATAGTGTACAGTTTATTTCAAAATTAGGAATGATGAAACATATTTTTATTCTTCAAATATAAGGTTTCTTTCAAAATTAGGATTTTTAATCCATCCGTTTACTAAAAATGTATGGTATACAAATCATATGTTCCACTTAAAATTTAGGGTATGAAATGTATTTCCAAATTACTTATAAAACACATCTAAAATAATTTTCCTTTGAAAAAAATATCTTCCCATAGACTAAAGACTGAATATACTTCCAGAATAAAAATAATTATTCCAGTAATTAATATCCTAAAATTCATTTAAAGTAACTTCATTATTAACATAAATGTGGATGTTTATGAGCATCAAAATCAAAAAGAAATTAAAAAAAATTATTGAATCAACACATGATCAACAATATCCTACATTTTTATGACAAAAAAACGATAAAACAAATATTAAAATTAAAAAAATAGATGAAATTTTATAAATATGTGAATAAATTTCAAGCATATTTCTCCCCATTTAAAAAATAATTTCTGTAAATAAATTTTCTCATATATATTTTATAGTTTTTTTAACATAGTGCTTTCCATATATTTCTCATAAATTTATAACAAAATTATCATAATTTTATAATAATTTTATCATAAATTTCTCATAAACTTCTCATAAATTTCTCCCCCTTTTGTGACATAAAAAAATAAATTAAGAAAAAAATTTATAGTATTTTTAACATAGAGAATATAAAAAAATATTTAAACATAGAGAAATAGAAAAATAAAACATGTAACTTTGACTTTGAATAAGATACATAGGTGAAGAAGAATTGATATTTTTTAAAGGATTATATGGATCATCTATACTCTCCAAACTTTTAACTTTTTTACTCATAACATCTAGAACTATTGATAGTTATTCTATTCTCCTTGTAACATCTACAGATCTTTGAACCAATGAGGAAGATGAGAACAGTTTAACTAAAAAATCTTTTAGCTCATCAAGATCGGACTTAGTAACAACTCATCATCTGAGTGTCTCCATTTTACTTAAAATTTCTAATTTAAACTCATTGAAGTATTTTTTTATAAATTTAGATTTCATTCATATTTTTATACTCCCTTTGAAGTGTATCAAAAATAGTTTTCGAAGTAGAATATTTTTGCAGCTCTTCATACAATTTTATAAATGATTTAAGATCTTCATGTAGTTTTACTACCTATTCATTTAAAAGATTAAACTTGAACATAATCTCTTCAGAAGGAATTCCATCTTTACCTATTTGAGAATATGAAACTTTTTTTTCTTCAAAACTATGAATTTCCTTATCTTTTCTAGAATATTTTTCCAAGGAATCCTTACAAAATAAACTTATTTATCTTCAAATATATTAGAAAAAGTATTACCTCACTTTTTCATTTGAGAAGGAATTTTTTCTAACCTTGAATCTCTAGATCTATTAATTTTCCTCGGGCTGGTTTCTTTAGAAGTCTTTGAATTTGGTATTTTGAAGAAATAATACAAATGGTTTAACTGATTTCAAGAATAATATTCTAAGGTTAGAAAAGGTAAGAAGATACATTTCATTCTGACATTTTTTAGATTAAATTTCATATTCTCAAGCTAAAATATAGATTAATCATTTTAGATTTTAATTTTCAAAAATTTATTTTTACGTAAGAAAGCTATTTTTAAAGAAGTCATTTCATAAATGAATAAAATTTTATAAAAAGAAAAAAATATAAGATAAAAGATTAAATTAAGAATATAGTTTTCCATAAATCAATTTTTTTATGTTATCCCACTGAATTATAAATTTTCTATAGAACATTTTTAAGTGTGACAGATAAAATAAAGCATACATAGATTTGAATTTTTCAATAATATTGTTACATATCTTAATATTAAAAATATTAAAGAGTATGTATAATGTAATCAAAGTTTTAACAGATTGATGTACCACATAAAATAATATATTGAGAAGAGTTTAATCAGTTTTTCTCCCCTTATATAAAATAGTTAAAGCATTCAAATTGAATATTAATATGAAAATGAAATACTTCATGGATTAACACTTCTAGCCTTCATGATTTTTCAATAGAAAAATCAATAATATTTAATTATCTACTGAATGATATAATAATAAAGTCTAATGGCTCATACATTTAGTATATTAAATAAAATTTTCTTTTTTTACTCATATTATTTTAGGTTTGACAATGTTAGAAATTAAATTTTTAGGTAACCAAATCTATTTGTTTTGAGAAGAAACTTTATAATCAAAGTTAAATAACTCTTTTGAATAATAAAAATTATTAATAAAAAATGTGGTTTTATAAAATAAAATTAATTAACATAATATACATTAATAACACAATAAAAACATTTAACAATTGGCATGTTTTTACTTTTACAACTAGGAATAAAATAATTTCTATATAATCTTGAATTTTATCCATTTCTACCTATTTTTATTTTGTTTTTATGAATTTTATTTTTTTCAATAATTATATTTAAATAGTTTTCTCCTTTAATAAGAATTATCATATATTGTTTTAAAGTATTAAATTATTATAATATTTCCTTAATTTTATTTTCATACAAAATATAGTAACATTTAGATTTTAAATCTGAATTTTTTTTCCGTAAACATTCTTTATTTTTAAAAATAATATCATAATATTTTCTAAATTTTTATGCTCTTTATTTAAAGATTCAAATTTTTCTTAAATAATATAATATTATTTATCATGTTCATTATAAGAAAAAAATTATAAATTCGAATTTTAAGAGTTAGATGTGTGTACCTCGTCATCATGAGCCATAAGACATAGATTTACCATTTTATTTCCATGCTCAGCTTCAGTGTTTGTGGTAGATTCATCACTTGAATCATAAATAACACTCCATTTAGTCTTAATGAATTTTTTATTTTTCTTTTGTAGTTATATTTCCTTTGATATTTAATCATAGGACAATTATATTTTATTTCACCTTTCTCCTTACATTCATAGCACATATCTTCCTTATTCTTCTTCCTCCTCCTATTGTACAGTTTTTCAAATATTTTAGCTAGATTTGATAGTTCTTTACTTGAATATGGATATATTTAATTAGATGATTCATCCATAGTATTTATAACTATAACATCTTCTATTTTTACAGAAATATAATTTTTAGCTTCAGCTTTCATCTCAACTTCATAAATAATAAAGGTTCTAACCATTTTTTTCATTGTCAGTTATGATATCGGAGTGGATTGTATGATTACAGTAGATATCCCATTCCATTTAGAGGTTAATAATCTTATAAATTATAAATCATAATCAAATTTTTTAATTGGTTCTCCTAAGGTAGCAATATCATGGATAACTTCTGTCAATCTTTCATTCATATGAGTAATGCTTTCATATTCATGCATCCTTAAAGTATCAAATTTCAATTCTATTGTATTATATCTTATTTTTCTAACCTTTTCAGATCCTTCATAAGAAATATAAATAGTTTAACACATCTCATATATAGTTTCACACTGAGAGACTCGATTAAATTCATTTGTTCCTAAATCACAGATAATGGCATTCATTTCTATTAAATTAAGATCATTATCTTTCTCTTGATCATCATTTAATTTTTTAAGATCATATTTAGGAATTTCAAAAGGATTGATTACTTTCAAATAAACTCTTATTCCAAGATTTTTCAAATAAATAATTATGCATGCTTTCCTGTATCCATAACTATCACTATTAAAATAAGGTGCACAAATCATCGACATGACTCCTCTAAGATTAGCCATTAACTTTGTCTCAATATTTAACTCAGGCTTGTTAGATCCAAAATAAATCTTTAATAATCTAAAAAATCCCAAAATTATGATACCACTTACTAGTATTGGATAAAAACAACAGAATATTCAAGGATTTATAAAATGATAAATATATCCAACAAAGCCCAACCTTTGATACCACTTATTAGGTTGAAATGGAAAATATTATGACATAAGAGGTGAGATAAATTGTGTTGATTTAAAAACTTTATAGAAACTAAACTTCCATCTTAATATTAAAGTGATTATTTCCTTCTCCCTTAAAGATGAGTGAGAATTGTAAATAATTAAAGGAAAATAACATAACGATGTGTAACAGTTTAGGGTAAAAATATCTTTTAGTCCACTCCACCAATTCTCTCTTCATGAGCTTGGTGATTTTCACTAGAAATTCCTTTCCCCAAGGACTTATACAACTCAGTGTAATCAATTGGCACCTTACAGTCAATGATTTTACTTGGCCGTCTGGTTATTTTACAAGGAATCAAAATAACCACAGCTTAGTATGATAAGTTGACACCCCAACAATGACTGAATACACACATCCAGTACTCTAAAAAAAATAATAGATCATGATGTATATATTGAAATAGATATGGAACATATTTTTAACAAAAACTAACAATTTTTTATGTTCTTCAATAAACACAACACCAAAAAAATAATCTTGAATGTCAAATAGACTTTCTTTATATAGCAGTAGATAAAATATCAGGTAGATGATTAAACATGTATGTCTCCAAAGTTTAGATCTGATAAGTAATTTTTCAAACTATAGTAAAATATTAATAGAAAAATACATCAGCAACAACAATGGTCGAAAAAACATGGATTAAAACATGTATTTCTCCAAAGTGTGGCTCTAAAGGCTATAACAAATTTATTATTTACAAACACACATTTCTATGTGTATATTTCTTTTTTAGAGGAAAAACAACTATGTGTATTTATAGAAGATAAACATCTTAGTGTTTATCACAATGATCGAACTTCCTTTAGGATAAATAGTCTAAGAAATATCACATGATAAATCATGAATATTTGAATTTAAAATGTTCAAATAAAGTCGTAACTTCCCTTAGAAATATAAATGATCTAATATTTTAAAAATGATTCATTGAATCGATGTTAAAGAGGATTTAAAAATATATTTTATTCTGGTGAAAACATTGTAGAAAATTAAAAAATAAGTCATAATTTAAAACTCCATCTTTAACCAAGTCAAATATAGGGTTTGTTTACGTAGCGATAAACTCTAAAAGTATGGTTGATAGCATATAGTTGATTACAAATTTAGGGATGATGAACCATACATTTATTCTTTAAAGGTAGGGTTTTTTCTAAAAGTAGTGTTTCTGATCCATAATTTTACTCAAAATGTAGGGTATATGAACCATACATTCTACTTAAAACATAGGGTATGAATAGTGTTTCTAAATTTCTTATAAAACATGTCCAGAATACTTTTCCTTTGAGAAAAAAATATCTTCCCACGGACTAAAGACTAAATATACTTCTAGAATAAAAATAATTATTCCAGTAATTAATATCCTAAAATTCACTTAATGTAACTTCATTAATAACAAAAATTTGGGTGTTTTTAGCATCAAAATAAAAAATAAATTAATGAAATTGTTGAATCAACACATGTTAAACAAAACTCTTTTAATTTTGAAAAAAAAACACATTGTGAAAAACCTTATCCGTATCCAAGTTCCTAACTATGTGACCATATGAAACTTAGTAGCATTAATGTAAACTATGAAATCCATATTTCATATATGTAATCAAAGAGAGACCTCTAAAAAAGCTCCAGTGCTACTCAATCTATTAAGGGGTCTAGTGTGATTTCCATCAAACATACTAATATTTCTATATAAACATGTCTTACAAAAGATATATCATATATATCATATGTATACCTATATAATCTATTTTTTCATGAAATTTAGCGACTACTAGAAATAGAACATATCAATGAAGAGTTGGCCTCTCATCATTTCTTGTCAAAAAATACTAACCAAATCGATGAATACACCACATGTTATTCATCTATATAATAAGTAAATCACACATCACTTATATAAGTAGTTGAACACATCATATGTAAAATAACTAATCATGGTCATGCATTTCATTTTTCTAATTCAATCAAGGTCCAAATTTCTTTGACTTTTCATACAAGTGGAAAAATATCATCTTGGTTGTGCTATAACCAACAACATGATTAGAAACATACTTAACCACCCTCATATTATCTAAGTCAACATATAGACTTGCGTAACTATGGTATCAAAGTATAAAGGTTCTTATACTAAGGGTATTTCCAACCTCAGGTAAGAAGGATTGATAATGATTATACACCCCTAAGTATATCAATGATTGTGACATTCTATGAGATATAATTTACCGGATCAATCCAAGTAATAAGTATAAGGACCCATCCTTAAACATTACATAATCTTGAATTAAGTTAATAATTCGCATCAAATATCTTTTCAAGTTTATATCTTTAGAGAATTAGTTCATAACATATAATAACAACTTTGAATATTACATGTAGACACATTTACACAGTATCCATTTTTTTCATAAAATAAAAATTCTTGAAAAAAATAGTCATGTATAGTTCCATGCTTTAGAGCACGTGACTTTTCCTTGATCCCAACCTTGATCCTATTCATCTTTAAGTCTTATGAAAAACATTTCAAAAACATGGTATGAGAATAAAAATCTCATTAAGGGTTATAAAACAAGGAAATAAAACATTAGTCCATTAATATATACAAGTCAAAGAAATCATATTTTTCAATAATTAACATACCACACAAGATAATAAGATTTATAAATAACACATGGAAATCATAAATCATAAAGGTAACTTGTTGTATCCATAACATATTTATGTTGTAGCTTTCACAGCTACGTAGGGAGTTACATTTAGAATACTCATCACAATATATTCCCTAAATCTCTTAGGAGAAACATTAATGTTTACCTCCGTCACATTACCCAATGCATTGGAGAGCTATCTCAGGCTCACCCATCCTAGGTTTATCATGGAACCACCCACATATGTAAACAATTCCCAAGAACCATAACATATTCACAACACATAAAACAAATATAAAGGAAAGATAACATTTCCACATTGAAATCACAATATATCATTTAAATATATTAACATAATCAATCCATTATCAAAACCATTTTCAATACCAAAATATGTAAAAAGAGTATATGGTATTTGTTTTCCTTTTAAAAACATTATGTCTTGTTAAGGAAGCCAGAAATTAAATAATGCTCGTGGCGGCGGAAAGGTCGTTGTCACCACGTACGTTAAAAAGAAACATTATTTTTATCTTTTAGTAAAACAATTTGTAGAAAAATATTCCCTTTGAATGAAATGAAAATTAAAAGGTGTTTATACACCGTATAAAATAAAGTCGTGTATAAATCAAAATATACCTCAATGAAAGGAGATTGAGATGAAGTCCCTTACCTCATGTCTGACTTGACTCGTTCCTTCTTTAATCTCATGAATAATAAACTAAAGTTAATTTCTACTTTCTTAAGAACCTTTTTCAAGTTTATTATTCCTTTTATATCACTTATTACCATTTTATAAACATTATGTAATCATTTAAGTTAATAACGGTCATTTTGTTGATACTTGGTACTTGAGTCAAAAATGAACTTCTTATAATTACAAGTTGTTCATGTGGTAAAAATTCCATTATCACCATAATTATATTCATGATTTAGATATCATATATATCATATATATCCAGTATATATATGTATTTATAATAGTACATAACATTTGGAGGTAATAAATGAAATGCATTGTTCATGGAGACGGTAAGCTGTATGTACGCATGAACGCTACTTTCATTTCTATTTAATATTTAATGGAATGAATACTTAATGATACATAGGTATATTATAATTACAGTATAATATAATATATATTTTCAGTAACTCCCTCCTCTATACATTCCACATATGGCATGAACGATTCATATCACTCTGAAGGGGCGGTAGTCTGCACTTCCTCAAATCAAATTATCGCATTTACCCATTATGAAAACCATAAAGGTATGATATAAATGAAAAATATAGAAGTATAGAAACAATATAATATATATCACATATAATTACAGTAACATCATAATGGACACCATGAGAGGTGGTTGGAGATATTTGAACAATCATCGTTTTGTGAGGCATTAGTTCGTCGTCCACATAAATAGTATGTTCGTATCCATTAGATGGAGGTGTGTAGAAGTGTAGTTAGAATAATTATCAAAACAACAACCTAGTATATTTAGGATACTGGTGTTGTTATAAAATAAAGGAATAAAGAGAGTTTAGGGGGTTGGAGAAGTAAAATAAAAGAAAAGAACTTAAGAGAATATGTTACCTTTAAATCGGGTATCTCCCTTTAGTTTGATCCAAAATGTTTACTTGAATTTCCTTATTCCTAGGGAAAGGCTTATAAGAGTAATAGAGTGATATAGGGAGATTAATTTTTCATATTTTGGATGATCCAAAGGTCTTGAGATGTGTGAGTAAGGGGTTAGAGGTGATGGATTTTTATAAGGGGGAGGAGGGGCTCTTTAGGAAAGTTTGAAAATATTATTTTATTATATAATTATTTTCAGTTTCTAAAGGTCCAAAACATATTTAATTTAAATATAAGGTGTATATAAGTAGAAATAAAATCATCCAATAATAATTGGACAGGTTTTGGATATTTTTTAAAATTTTATAATCTCATTTATTTAAATAATTCATTAATATGGTAATCACTGCAGCATCATTGTGTCATAAATAATTTTATTTATTTGATGTCTAAAAATTATAAATAAAATACCATGATTTAGGAAATCTTTTTATCTTTCAAATGAATATTTATAGTTTAAGATATAACTTATATAACCCCATGTAAAAATTTATTTACTAAAAGATATATGTTTATGTCATTTTTATCTTTACTTTAATTAATATAAAGTGTCATTATCACTCCCAAGTGGCTCCATGGGGTCCCAAAATCGACCCAAGGATACCAATGGTCAGACATGTATCAACCAATAGTATTAGGACACATTTTAGGGTAATTTAATACTATTATAATAATATTTGTTTACCCTTATTTATCAGATTTACCCTTTAACCGTGGTAAATAAAATATTTACTGAAGTAAATATTCATAATGTCTAAAAATAAAAATTACCTATTTACACAATTTTGACCTTTTAATTACAAATATGTAATACATTATTCCAAATTCAAAACACAAAATTGGTATAAATTAATTTAAAATTAATTCTCATTGTCAAAAAAAAGCGTGTTTTTAAGAAATAATAACTATCAAAAGATTGACACTTGTTTATATCCAATTTCAAAGTGAAATTACTTCCAATGACCAAAATTGGATTAAATGGTAAAAATATAATATAATTAAAATTTAAAACCAATTAAAAAGATAATCTAACCATATAAATAAATTATATTAAAAGGAAGTTTTGAATTAAAATACAGTATTTTTTAATATTTATTAAAAAATGAACATTATCAGAAAAATACTAAAATTTGATCCAAAGTAAATTTTGATGTCCCGATTCTAAAGAATAATATTATTTTGTCAAATAGAACATATAAAAGTGACAAAAACTAGATTTAAAAATAGTTTTCCATCAAAAGGCGGTTAATCAACTCCTTAAAGAATACTAGAGTATTTATGCTTAAAATTGGATTTTTTCTTATTTTAATCCTTTAAAATTTATTGGATAAATGTAAACACATTTAACAAATTTGTATAATTATATTTTAGTTAGTTATTTTCATTCCCGCCAATCAACAGCTATGAGTTAGCTACTATTTAAAATAATTATATTATTATATTATTTTTCGGTATAACTCAACATTGTGTGCAACGTAAGATTTCAAAGAAACATGTTGTTGTGTTTCGGGTACGCCATCAAACATAGCATCCCCTTTAAAGTAAAATTAATATTTAATTCACAAAAATTAATAAATTTAAAAATATCATATTCTTTATTTACTTGGGATGTTACATCCTTCCCCCCTTTTGGAAATTGCATCCTAGCAATTTTATTAACTTATCAAATAAATGGGGGTATTTATCCCTCATAGCATTCTCAGATTCCCATATTTCCTCTTAAACCATATGGTTTTTTCACAAAACCTTTACCTGATTAATTACCTTATTCTGCAACACTTGTTATCTTCAGTCAAGAATCCGAACTAGTTGTTCCTCATAAGAGATACTCTCTTCCAACTGAACTACCTCGGGGCTCAAAACAGGAGATGGATCCGGAAAATACTTTCTCAACATTGAAACATGAAAAACATTGTGTATCTGGGATAAACATAGAGTTAAATCAACTTTGTACACAACTGATCCAACTTTCTCTAGGATTTCATATGGTACAATGAACCTTGGACTCAGTTTCCCCTTCTTGCCAAAACGCATCACACTTTTCCATGGAGAAAATTTGAGAAAGACATGATCACCTACCTCAAATGAAAGATCCTTCCTCCAGTTATCCTCACAACTTTTATGCCTGCTCTGAGCTGTTCTCATGTTCTTCTGAATCAACTAAACTTTTTCTGCCATCTCTTCTACCAATTTTGGTCCCATCAACTTTCTTTCACCTACTTCATCCCAAAAAGCTGGAGTTCGACACTGATTTACATATAATGCCTCAAATGGATCCATCTGTATACTGGAATGAAAACTGTTATTATATGAAAACTCAACCAAAGAAATATATTGGTCTCAACTTACCTGCTAATCTAGTGAACAAGCACGTAGCATATCCTCTAAGGTATGAATTGTTCGTTCTGACTGCCCATATGATTGAGGATGAAAGGCTATGCTAAAATTTAATTTAGTAGCCAATAACTTTTGAAGGCCTTTCAAAAAGTTACAAGTAAACCTATGATCATGATCAAATACAATGGAAAGGGTAACTCCATGAAACCTGACTATCTCTTTAACATACAACTGAGAAATTTGATCTAGAGAAAAAGTATCTCGAATAGGAAGGAAATGAGAAGATTTAGTCAATTGATCAATAGTAACCCAGATTTCATTATTACCTCTAGATGTCTTTGGTAATACCACAATGAAGTTTGTGGATATATTTTCTCATTTCTAATCTAGCACCGGTAAAGGTTGAAGTATCCCTTTCAGTAACTGCCACTCTAATTTAACCTATTGACAAGTCAAACACTTCACAGTAAATTCAAAAATATCTCTTTTTATTCCATCCCACCAGTAATACTCCCAAAGATCTCTGTACATCTTAGTACTACCAGGATGAACTGAAAATTGAGAACTATGATCTTCACATAACAACTCTTTCTTTAACTGTGAATCACAAGCCACGCATAATCTCTTTCCAAATCTCAAAATACAATCATTATCGATGTTAAATTCAAGAAACTTACCCTTATAAACCAACTCTAACTTTTTCTATAACTCATTGTCTTCCTTATGCGCTTCCTTAATTCTGTCTGATAGAGATGATTTCACTGAAACCTAAAACAAAAAAGAGGAATTTCCTGCACCAACAACTTCTATGCCAAATTCCATAAAATATTTAATCAAAGGATCTTGTTCCAAACATAACAAGGTTAATGTAACATTACTTTTTCGACTCAAATAATTATCCACTTTATTTTACTTTCCTAGATGGTAATGGATCGTGTAATCATAATACTTTATTAATTTCATCCATCTCCTCTATCTAATGTTCAATTATTTCTGAGTAAATATATACTTCAAACTCTTGTGGTCAGTATATATTTCACATTTTACTCCATACAGATGATTCCTCGAAATTTTTGAAGCAAAAAAATAGCAACTAATTCCAAATCATGTTTAGGGTGATTTAACTCATGAAGTTTCAACTGACGTGAAACATAAGTAATTACCTGATCATTATACATTAAGACATAACCAAGTAATTTCAACGAAGAATCACTGTAGATAACAAACTCACCATTTCTGGAAGGTAGTTCCAAAACTGAAGCATTCACCAATCTTTTTTTCAATTCCTGAAAACAATCATCACATTATTTTGTCCAAATTAACTTAACACATTTTCGAGTTAACTTAATCATTAGGCTATATAACCATGAAATTGTTTTAACAAACCTCCAGTAATAACCTACCAAACCAAGAAAACTATGGATCTCGATAATATTTGTGGGTCTTGGACATTCTTTAACATCTTTTTTTAGAAGGATCAACTATTATTCCATTTTTTGAAACAATGTGACCAAAGAATGAAATTTGTTATAACAAAAACTCACACTTTCTGAATTTACCATATAGTTTATTTTCTTTTAAGGTTTTTAATAAAAACCTTAAATAACTTTCATATTACTCTTTACTTTTGGAATAAACCAAAATATCATCAATGAACACAACCAAAAACTTATCCAGGAACTCACCGAAAATTATATTCATATGATCCATGAATACAGCAGGTGCATTGGTTAATCCAAAAGGAATAACCACAAATTCATAATGGCCATATCTAGTACGAAACGCAATCTTCAGAATTTCTTCTTCCTTTACTTTCAACTGATGGTACTCCGACCTCAAGTCAATCTTCGAAAAATACTGAGCTCCATAGAGATGATCATACAAATCATCAATATGAGGTAAAGGATACTTGTTCTTAATAGTGATGTTATTCAATGCTCTATAATCAATGAAAAGTCTCATTGAACCATCTTTATTTTTAACAAACAAGATAGGAGCACCCCATGGTGATGTGCTAGGTCGAATGAAACCTTTATCTAATAACTCCTGTAATTGCTTCTTTAACTCTAAAAGTTAAATTTGAGCTATTTGATAAGGGGGTTTTGAAATTGGATTAGCATCAAGAACTAAGTCGATAGTAAATTCAACTTTCTGATCAGGCATTATATCAGGAAACTCATTAGTAAAAACATCAAGATACTCATTTACCATTGGCACATCATTAATCTGAATAGTTTCTTTATTTTCAACAATATGTGCAAGGTAACATTCATTTCCATCTTTTACTAGTTTCTTAGCTTTCTGATATATTATCAAAATTAAGGGTTCATTCTTGTACACAAACTAAAAAATTTTCTGAAAAGAAACCTCTTTAGCTCTGCAGTCAATCTTAGCATGGTAAATGGAAAGTCAATCCATACCCAAAATAACATCAAACTCTACTATAGGAAAAACAATAAGATTTTTAGGTAGATTCTTTCTGCACATAAGGACTAAGAGATTCTTATAATTTCTTTTTGTCTCAAAATTTCCTCCCGGTGTTTTTACCATAAGTTTAGGATTCATATCTTGAGATGGAATTCCCAATTTAATAGAAAACTTCTCAGAAATGAAAGAGTGTGTAGATCCTAAATCAAACAACACATTGAAATAATCTGAATAAACAAACAGTGTACCTGATACTACTTCATTCGATGGCCCAACATCTACTGAATTAGTTGTAAAGGATTTCACCACCCCTTTATGCTTGTAGTCCAGATTCTTTCTCTCATTTGAGTTCTTCGTTGGACACTTATTTTCATAATGACCCATTTCATTTTACTTAAAACATTTTACTGACTATAAATCAGATTTTGTATTACCATTACCCTGATCTTTTTCAGTGCAATTATGAGCCTTATGTCCCATTTTACCACATCGGTAGCACTTACCAGAATTCAAAAGACATTCCCCAGCATACTTTTTACCACAATTTTCACAAACTGTAAACTTAAGTTTCTTACTATCATAATTTTTTTAAGAGTTATTCCCTTTCATCTGCCACCTCGACCCCTTATTCTGTTTTTTTTTCAAAGAACACCTGATCATAGAAAAACTCCATTTCCACCTTCTCTGTACATTGAACAAGTTTTTCATTACTTTTGAACTCACAAGAAGCTAAATCCCTTTGATAATTTGGCTTTAATCCTGAGTAAAAATGATTGATTTTACTATCAAGATATAATATAAATTTTGAATAATACCTTACCATTATGGTGAATTTTGCTTCATAAGTATCCATTGAGTCATCTTATTGCCTCAATTCTAAGAATTGTTTTTCCATCCTAAGACGAACCACCTTGGGAAAATATTTCTCAAGAAACATACCTTTGAATTAATCCCAATCAAGAGCATCAATCTCCTCACTATCCCTGATATTTTTCACCATCAACCACCACTGATCGACTTCACCTTCAAAATGGTAAATAGCAAGACTAACCTTTTGATGTTCTTAACACCCGATGACATCAAAAATCTTCTCTAGTGCTTTAATCCACCCTTCAGCTAGCACAGGGTCAGATGATCCTCTGAATGATAGGGGATGTTTCCTAATGAAATGATCCACTACTAACATGTTCCTCTATGGTTAATCTGGTTGATCTAATGCATGGATACCACCAATATTTATAGCCTGATTCAACTGTGCCATCACTGTAAAAAACTGTTCAGTTCTGATTCTGACCATCTCAGGTTGCTGATTTGGAAGGTTGTCTTCCTCCTGATGTCGTCCCATCATAGCTGCCTTGTTTCCTCTATGGAAAACCATTTTGAACACAGAAATATCTTAGGCGAATCAACATGGTAATATATAAATGATATATCATTAACATAAATTAATTTATGAATATTAATTTAACAATACCCTAACTTCTAAAGTTGTCTAAACCGACCTATGATACCAACTATAAGGACCCAACCTTAAACATTATATAATATTGAATTAAGTTAATAATTAAAATCAAGGATCTTTTCATGTTTAGAGATTTAGAGAATTTGGTCATAACATATACATAACAACTTTGAATATTACATGGAGACACTTCTACACAATATCCATTTTTTCATAAAAAAACTCTTGAAAAAAAGAGTCATGTCTAGTTCCATGTTTTAGACATCATGATTTTTTCTTGATCCCAACCTTGACCCTATTCATCTTTAAGTCCTGTGAAAAAACATTTCAAAAACTTAGGATGAGTATAAAAAGCTCAGTAAGGTTTATAAAACAATGAAAGAAAACATTAGTCCATTAATACATACAATTCAAAGAAATCATACTTTTGAATCTTTAACATACCATGAAAGATCATAATATTTATGAATAACACATGGAAATCATAAATCATAAAGGTAACTTGTGGCATCCATAACAAACTTACGTTGTAGCTTTCACAGCTATGTAAAAAGTTACATTTGGAATACCCATCACAATATATTCCCTAAATATCTTAGGATAAACATTAACATTTGCCTCTGTCACATTACCCAATGAATTGGAGAGCTATCTCAGGCTCACTTGCCCTAGGTTTATCATGGAACCACCCACATATGTAAAAAATTCCCAAGAACCATAACATATTCACAACACATAAAATAAACATAAAGGAAAGATAACATTTCCACATTGCAATCACAATATATCATTTAAATATATTGATATAATCAATACATTATCAAAACCATTTTCAATACTAAAATATGTAAAAAGAGTATATGGTATTTATTTTCCTTTTAAAAAACATTACGGCTTGTAAAGGAATCCAAAAATCAAATAATACTAGGAGTGACGGAAAGGTTGTTGTCACCGTGTACGTTAAAAAGAAACATTTTTTTCATTTAGTAAAACGATTCGTAGAAAAAGATTCCTTTTGAATGAAATGAAAAGTCAAAGGTGTTTATACACCATATAAAAGAAAGTCATGTATAAATCAAAATATGTCTCAATAAAATGAGATTGAGACGAAGTCCCTTACCTCATGTCTGACTTGACTCATTTTTCACGACCCGTCCTCAGGACCCACGTCGTGAATACCCCAAGCCCGCCTTCCATAGGCCAGGGGATGGCGACTAGCACCAAAGGCGTAACTCCTGATAAAAAGGGGAAGGCATTTCCTTATAAAGTAAACAAACACCACAGAGTAATCCAGTAGAAGTAAACACTAAGTAAAACTGGGTACAATAGTAATTATGGAGAGTAAATGGGCCAGAATACAAACCCAAACTGAAAGTAAAGTACAACTGGAAATAAAGTACAGCAACTGAAAATAAATCAGCAACGTCGAGCCATCCACTGGAATTCCCACCTGAAGGGTGGGTACAGATAGCCTCCTCAGCTCCTCGGGTCCAGCCGTCTGCTCCGTGTACGTCCCACCCAGTGGTCCACCTCCAGGTACCGACCTGCTCCACAAGCCTCAACCACGATCAGTGTTGTCCATCGTCTGCATCCAACACAACGTAGTGCGGGCATAACCCGTGCAGGGGTGAGTATACGCTACTCAGTAAGGACCCCGAGACCCCCGAAGGTCTCCCATAATCCACAAAGGATAATCCAAAAAGGAAAGATACAATCACAAAGTAACATCCAACACTACTTAGGTATATGCCCATACATATACCTAAGTCATCAATTCCAGTTCGGCTCCAACATCCGAGCCCAAGTTCAATCACGTCCACACAGGATAGTACAACCCAATCCACACAGGAAAGCAGAACACAATCCACATAGGAAGAAAATAAATCATATCGAAGATAATGATTGAAAGTCAAAACTCATCTCACACAGGTATACATCATTTTTAAAGAAAAAGAGATGATCAGATATAGTTACTGATTCATCTAGCTGGGACCCACGTAGGATACTAGACCAGCTAAGCTGTCGGACCCACGTAGGTTACTACAATAGAGGTCAATACCGTCGGACCCACGTAGGATTCAAGTACTGTAGTCGTCACCGCCGAACCCACGGATGATTTCAGTATGGTTGTCTTCATCATCGAACCCACGGAGGATTCTAGTACGAAAGTCTTTACCATCGAACCCACAGAGGATTCCAGTACGGTTGTCGTCACTGCCGAACCCACGGAGGATTTCAGTGCAGTCATCATCGTCGAACCCACGGAGGATTCTAGTATGAAAGTCTTCACCGTCGAACCCACAGAGGATTCCAGTACGGTTGTCGTCACTACCGAACCCACGGAGGATTTCAGTGCAGTCATCGTCGTCGAACCCACGGAGGATTCCAGTACGAAATTCTTCACCGTCGAACCCACAGATGATTCCAGTACGGTTGTCGTCACTGCCAAACCCACGGAGGATTTCAGTGCAGTCGTCGTCGTTGAACCCACGGAGGATTCCAGTACGAAAGTCTTCACCATCAAACCCACAGAGGATTCCAGTACGGTTGTCGTCACTGCTGAACCCACGGAGGATTTCAGTGCAGTCATCGTCGTCGAACCCACGGAGGATTCCAGTACAAAAGTCTTCACCGTCAAACCCAAAGAGGATTCCAGTACGGTTGTCGTCATTATCGTCGCAGTCACAACCAGCTCTAGGGTTCCCGCACACAACATGCTCGATTCCGGGAGGGTCTGCTCCGCGAGCCAAGGGGGGGCAGTACATCAACTGAAACATAGTCCGGAGTTGATGTATCTCAAAGTTCCGTCTAGACAAGAGGAACTCAATGTGATAGACGGCGCGTCAATCGGACGCCCGGTCTGAGAGTTATTGGCTTTTTCGTTCCAGGGGCCCGGTTGGTTTTTAAGTCAAAACCAACCCGACCTTACACCAAATGCATCCAAAACTCGAGCAGAGTAATACAAAAGGTCCGTCTCGCTAAGAGGAATCCAACAAAGTCAATGGAACGTCAATCGGACGTCTGAGGCTCAAGTTATAAGTGTTTCTGCTCCAAGGGCCTGGTTGGTTTCGTGTTCGAACCAACCCGGCCGTACCCATAGTTCTCTGAAACCTTGAGTGTAATATACCTAAACGACCGTCTTGATCCAAGGATCGCATCGCAACTGACGGTGCATTGATCGGAGGTCCGTAGCCCAAGATACGAGCATTTGAACGGAACTGCCCGAAGATAGGGGTTTTGGGCCTGGACCGACCCAGCCCAAGACCCCCTGGGTCGGCCCGAACCAGGTCCGGGTCCAGCCCGTTAGGGCGCGGCCCGGCCCAATCCAGCCGGCGCGGCGCCCGCGTGACCAGGCAGCTCGGCCAAAACAGCCGAGCGGAAAAACGGGGGGCGCTGCCCCCCCCCCCCCCCTTTTCTCGAAACAGCGCGACATTAATTCGCACCCTCCCCAAAACCTGGAACGGCAAAGCCGTTCCGGTCCGCTGCGACTTAGCCGCGACGGTCTCCTCCGGCGGCGCACCACCGCCACTCTCCGTGGACCACCGGACGCACACCGGTGGTCTGTTTCACCCCCCGTCTGCGCCTAGAATCCTTACGGGGCCTGAACTTCACTTTGGATCAAATCGCCTCTGCGGCCCGTTCCGTCATCGCCTGTCGATCCGCACGTCAAATAAACAATCTACGGAGTCTCCGAATTGCCTATGCGGCCCTGACTCCGGCCGTGATTTCTTTCGGCCTCAACGGTGCCGCGCGACGGCGCCGCGCTTCTTCGCTCGATCTTCTTTGATTCCGCACGATGTCGTTGCACCGCGCTACCTTTGTTCATGCCGCGACAAACACATCATCAAAGGGGGAGGAGGGTCGGCCGTGTTTGTGCGGTCCGGCCCCCTCCCGTTAATCCGATATCAAGCGGCTAAGAAATTGACGTTTGGATGGTCAAAGAATATTCATGAACCAAAATCAAACCCCTACCTCGATGAAGTCATCGAATGAGGTTTGTTGCGGGAAAGGGACGTCACGGAAGACGGCATCGAGGAAGGAGGATCGTCAGCATTGCGGTAAAAAGCGCCGCGGTATATGGCGTCGCAGTAGATGGCGTCGCAGTACAGGGCGTTGCGGTATATGGTGTCACGGTACACGGCGTCACGGAGAAGAGGACCGTCGATGTAGCGGTACACGGCATCGCGTCGTCGATCTCTGAGGAATCAGCGTTATTCGTTGTCCTTCGTCGGAGGTCGGCGTTCTTCGTCGGTGACGGTGTGTTCTTCGTGTTCTTTAAGGAGGAAGATGAAGATTCCCAGGCTTGAGAAAATCCTCTCAAACCTTCTCGCACAACGAAATAACCCTTAAAGAAATAAGACTTTGTCTTATTTAATTCACACACACAAGCCAACATTCAATTCGAATTTTAAAATAATCCAAGAATTGATTACATTGAATAACTTAATTCAATTCATTAATTAAGAGAGTTGACTTGGTATTTAAAAGGGGTGCGGGTGAGTTACATATTAAAAGCACAAGAAGGAGGTTAAAAGGAATTTGAAGGGGTGGGGATCGTGTGGGCCCCACTTCACTAATATCCTACCTAGTGGAGTTAGGATATTAGTGGGTCCCACTCCAACCACCAATCATAGGTTTAAACTAACTAGAATAGAAATAAAATTGTAGCACAATATTTTATTTCATTATTTAGTTAACCCATTATTTAATAACCTCACCCAAGCAACGCAACTCCGGAAAATGTGTTCCTAAGCAATTACCGGCACTGCGGTTTCATCGGTGCCCTCAGATTTCGATTCTAAGAACCGGTTCAAAAGTTAGGAAAACCCGCTCGTTCGTTCACTGAACGTACCCGAGCTAAACTTCGTAAATTGATTCCGGGCACACCGGGCCTCAGAATCAGGTGCTGTCAGAAACTGTGTACTCGTAAATTTCCAAAGAAATTTAAAAAAATCCCTTGAAATTTCTAGGTCTTTACATTACTCCCACCTCAGGGCTTTACGTCCCCGTAAAGCTATAACACAAAATAGGGAAACAAAAGAGGGTATTGGGCATGCATATGAGCCTTCCGCTCCCATGTGCTCTCCTAGAGGTTCCCGTGATGCCATATGATGCGCACTAGAGGAATAGACCGCCCACGTAGGACCCGCTCATGTCGATCCTCGATCTCCACCGGGACCTCCTCAAAAGTTGCCCCATCGCCAATGATATGCGTCAGGTCGTGCACGTATCTCCCCAGTTGAGATACGTGGAAAACGCCGTGCACCTAATGCAACTGAGGTGGATGGGTCAAGCGGTAAACCACATCGCCTACCCTGTTGAGGACCTGGAAGGGTCCGATGAAGCATGGAGATAACTTGTCGTCGTGGCTAAAACTCCGTAATCCACGTCGAGGTGAGACCCGTAGGAAAAAGTGGTCACCATCCTCGAACTCCAGTGGTCTCCACCTCCTGTCAACACAAGACTTTTGTCGGCTCTGATCTGTCCTCATCTACTCTTGGATGACCTGGACCTTCTCTGGTCCTACAAGAGATGCTAAGATTTCATCTTTTCCGATAAGAGAAATCTGGTCTCATCCCCAGGATGAACCACATTCTTCGCCTAATACAGTCAATCCCGACATGGATGATACTAATTCATACCAAGGATGACGTCGTAAGGCCTCGACGCTACTACCAAGAGATCCAACTATTACTCTCGACTCTAAGGGTCAAGTCAACGGTTTAAATCGGAACCTCTTGGTAACCACACAAGAGAGGACAGGAAAGTAAATGCCACAAGGAAAGGTGTCTTTTATTACTATATCTCAAAGTAAAAAGACACAAAGCATCCACAAGAAAACATCAACAAATCTAGAAGCAACATGAAAAAAAGTCTCCATGTATGGAGCTAGTCCCACTCCTGTCCATCGGCTCCTGGAGCTCCAAGATCGTAGGCCTCATCTTCCTAAAGCTGATCTCTCCTCTGTCCACCTGTTCCCTGCGGTTGGGGTGGTCTCCCTGGTGGTGGTGGTGGTAGGGCCTCAAAGCGTCGTCCACCACCCGCTGCTCGGCCAGCTCCTCTACCTCTCCCGCCTTCTCCCTACGGACCACCATGGTCGAACCTCTGCCTGGGAGGTCCCTCTACTGCCTGCTGCTCATCAACAGGACAAGTCAGGCAGTCTCGAGCCATGTGACCCTGCCCGCCGCATGCGTATCATTGCTTGCTCCTTGTGTAGCTGGCTCTCCTTCGTGTGCCTCGCACAACCAAATCTGCATCCTGAGATTGCCCATCTGATGGTCTGGCCCACTTGGACCTCTACGTCACCTGTCTACTGCCAGCTGCAGAAGACTCCGCTACGGGTCGTCCTGCGGAGGGTCCCGCCGCTGGTGACTGCTCGGCAAGAAAACTCTCCACTAGAAGGGATCTCTCCAACACCCTTTCCTACGTCGGAATGTTGAGGGAGATCATTGAAGCCCTGGTCTCATGCCTCAGTTCCTGCTCGAAGGTCCGGGACCAGAAGAACGGGTCCCGTACCATATCTGTGGAGTAGCGCGAGAGATCAGTAAACCTCACTGAGTACTGGGCCACGGTCATGTTGCCCTATCGCAACTGTAGTAACTCCTGAATGCACAACACACAGAGGGTTTCTGGGATGAACTCCGAGCGGAAGAGGCTCTCAAATTCCGTCCAAAGGAGTGATGCCTCGTCGTGCACCTAGAGCATCAGGCTCCACCATATGCCTGCTGTCGCATGTAGGAGACTCGCTGCAAGGATCACCATGAGGTCAGCTGGTGTCCCCACTAACCTGAAAACTCACACAACTGCCTCCAGCCAATCCTCGGCTTCCTGAGGGTCCGTCTCCCCACAGAACCTAGGCGATCTCTGACGCTGAAACTCGTGTAGCACACTAAGGCGACGTGCACTCTCAGCGGCTGGGGCTGGTGGCATCGGCGGCTCAGCGGGTAGTGGTATCGCCGGTGCCTCCGCTGAAAAGGGGCCCTGCACCGAGGCCTCGTCACTCGGTGGGCTTTCGTCTCGCACAAAGCTCAGAACCCTAGCTGGCTGCCGTCATGGGGCCATCCTAAAAAGAAACAGGTGCGCCACAGTCAAACAGTATACCTGGTGAGCTGACACAAAGCAATCACAAAGAAAACTTTTGAAACACACATGCAATCAATGTTTTCGTGCATTGAGTCGGAAATCAGAAGTCAGGGTCCTGGTGTATGGACACGTCAGCCGCCGCACCAACACTGGACTCCCTGGACTGATAACCACACTCAATACCCTTAACACTATTGCTTCATAGAAGAATGATCAGAGTCCTGAGTTCTGCGATAGAACCAAACTCCTTTGATACCAATTTTTCAAGACTCGTCCTCGGGACCCGTGCTGTGACTACCCCAAGCCCGCCTTCCATAGGCCAGGGGCTGGCGACTAGCACCAAAGGCATAACTCCTGATAAAAAAAGGAAGGCATTGCCTTATAAAGTAAACAAACACCACATAGTAAGCCAGCAGAAGTAAACACTAAGTAAAACTGGGTGCAATAGTAAGTGCGGAGAGTAAATGGGCCAGAATACAAACCCAAACTGAAAGTAAAGTACAACTGGAAAGAAAGTACATCAACTGAAAATAAAGCAGCAACGTCGAGCCGTCCACAGGAATTCCCACCTGAAGGGTGGGTATATATAACATCTTCAGCTCCCTGGGTCCAACCAACCGCTCCGTGTACATCCCGCCCAGTGGTCCACCTCCCAGTACCTACCTGCTTCCCAAGTCTCAACCACAATCAGCGTTGTTCGTCGTCTGCATCCAACACAATGTAGTGCGGGCATAGCCCGTGCAGGGGTGAGTATACGCTACTCAGTAGGGACCCCGAGACCCTCGAAGGTCTCCTAGAATCCATAAAGGATAATCCACAAAGGAAAGATACAATCACGAAGTAACATCCAACACTACTTAGGTATATGCCCATACATATACCTAAGTCATCAATTCCAGTTCGGCTCCAACATCTGAGCCCAAGTTCGATCATCTCCACACAGGATAGTACAACCCAATCGACACATGAAAGCACAACACATTCCACATAGGAAGAAAATAAATCATATCGAAGATAATGATTGAAAGTCAAAACTCATCTCACACAGGTATACATCATTTTTAAAGAAAAGTAGATGATCAGATATAGTTACTGATTCATCTATCTGGGACCCACGTAGGATACTAGACCGGCTAATCTGTCGGACCCACGTAGGTTACTACAACAGAGGTCAATACCGTCGGACCCACGTTGGATTCAAGTATTGTAGTCGTCACCGCCGAACCCACAGAGGATTTCAGTACAGTTGTCGTCGTCATCGAACCCATGGAGGATTCCAGTACGAAAGTCTTCACTGTCGAACCCACAGAAGATTCTAGTACAGTTGTCGTCACTGCCGAACCCACAGAGGATTTCAGTGCAGTCTTCATCGTCGAACCCACAGAGGATTCCAGTATGAAAGTATTCACCGTCGAACCCACAGAGGATTCCAGTACGGTTGTCGTCACTACCGAACCCATAGAGAATTTTAGTGCAGTCGTCGTCATCGAACTCACAGAGGATTCTAGTACGAAAGTCTTCACCGTCAAACCCACAGAGTATTCCAGTACGGTTGTCGTCACTACCGAACCCACGGAGGATTTCAATGCAGTCGTCGTCATCGAACCCACGGAGGATTCCAGTACGAAATTCTTCACCGTCGAACCCACATAGGATTCCAGTACGGTTGTCGTCACTACTGAAACCATGGAGGATTTCAGTTTAATCATTGTCATCGAACCCACGGAGGATTCCAGTACGAAAGTCTTCACCGTCAAACCCACAGAGGATTCCAGTACGGTTGCCGTCATCGTCGTCGTAGTCGCAGCCATCGCTAGGGTTCCCGCACACAGCATGCTCGATTCCGGGAGGGTCCTCTCCGTGAGCCAAGGGGGTTCGGTACATCAACTAACACGTAGTCCGGAGTTGATGTATCCCAAAGTTCCGTCTCGACAAGAAGAACTCAACGTGACAGACGGCGCGTCAATCGGACACCCGGTCTGAGAGTTATTGGCTTTTTCGTTCCAGGGGCCCGGTTGGTTTTTAAGTCAAAACCAACCCGAACTTACTCCAACTATTTCCAAACCTCGAGCGGAGTAAGCCAAAAGGTCTGTCTCACTAAGAGGAATCCAACAAAGTCGACGGCATGTCAATCGGACGTCCGGAGATCAAGTTATAAGTGTTTCCGCTCCGAGGGCTCGGTTGGTTTCGTGTTTGAACCAACCTGTCCATACCCAAAGTTCTCCAAAAACTTGAGTGTAATATACCTAAACGACCGTCTCGATCCAAGTATCGCATCGCAACTGACGGTGTGTCGATCGGAGGTCTGTAGCCCAAGATACGGGCGTATGAACGGAACTATCCGAAGATAGGGGGTTTTGGGCCCAGATCGACCCGGCCCAAGACCCCCTGGGTCGGCCCGAACCGGGTCAACACGAACCAGGTCCTGGTCCGGCCCGTTAGGGAGTGGCCCGACCCGGTGGGTGCGGCCTGGCCTGGGCGGCCGGTTGGCCTGGCACTGGCGCGGCGCCCGCGTGACCAGGCAGCTCGGCCGAAATGACCGAGGGGAAAAACGGGGGGGCGCTGCCCCCCCCCCTGTCTCGAAACGGTGCGGCATTAAGCCACGCCCTCCCCAAAACCCGGAACGTCAAAGTTGTTCCGGTCCACCGTGGCTCATCTGCGGCGGTCTCCTCCGGCGGCACGCCGCCGCCGCTCTCCACGGACCACCGGACGCGCACCGGTGGTCCGTTTCACCCGCCGTCTGCGCCTGGAATCCTTACGGGACCCGAACTTCACTGCGGAATCATCAAATCGCCTCTGCGTCCCGTTCCATCATCGCCCGTTGATCTGCACGTCAAATAAACAATCTGCAGAGTCTTCGAATTGCCTATGCGGCCCCAACTTCGGTCGCGATTTCGTTCGGCCTCAACAGTGCGGCGCAACGGCGCCGCGCTTCTTCGCCTGTTCTTCTTTGATTCCGCGTGGTGTCGTTGCACTGCGCTACCTTTGTTCATGCCGCGACAAACACATTATCAAAGGGGGAAAAGGTTCAGCTGTGTTCGTGTGGTCCGTCCCCCTCCCGTTAATCCAATATCAAGCGGCTAAGAAATTGACGTTTGGACGGTCAAAGAATATTCATGAACCAAAATCAAACCCCTACCTCGATGAAGTCGTCGAATGAGGTTTGTCGCGGGAAAGGGATGTCACGGAAGGCGGAGTCACAGAAGGAGGATCGTTGGTGTTGCGGTACATGGCGTCGTGGTATACGGCATCGTGGTACACGGCATCGTGGTATACAACATAGCGGTACACGGTGTCATGGAGAAGAGTACTTTTGGTGTCGTGGTACACGGCGTTGCGTCGTCGATCTCCGAGGAATCAGCGTTATTCGTCGTCCTTCGTCAGAGGTCGGCGTTCTTCGTCGGTAATGGTGTGTTCTTCGCGTTCTTTAAGGAGGAAGATGAAGATTCCCAGGCTTGAGAAAATCCTCTCCAACCTTCTCGCACAACAAAATAACCCTTAAAGAAATAAGACTTTGTCTTATTTAATTCACACACACAAGCCAACATTCAATTCGAATTTTAAAAGAATCCAAGAATTGATTACATTGAATAACTTAATTCAATTCATTAATTAAGAGAGTTGACTTGGTATTTAAAAGGGGTATGGGTGAGTTACATATTAAAAGCACGAGAGGTAGGTTAAAAGGGATTTGAAGGGGTGGGGCTCATGTGGGCCCCACTTTACTAATATCCTACCTAGTGGAGTTAGGATATTAGTGGGTCCCACTCCAACCACCAAGCATAGGTTTAAACTACCTAGAATATAAATAAAATTGTAGCACAATATTTTATTTCAATCTTTAGTTAACCCATTATTTAATAACCTCACCCAAGCAACACAACTCCAGAAAAGGTGTTCCTAAGCAATTACCAGCGCTGCGGTTTCATCGGTGCCCTCGGATTTCGATTCTGAGCACTGGTTCAAAAGTTAGAAAAACCCGGTCGTTCTTTCACTGAACGTACCTGAGCTAAACTTTGGAAATTGATTCCGGGCATACCGGGCCTCGGTATCAGGTGTCGTCAGAAACTGCGTACTCGTAAAATTCCAAAGAAATTAAAAAAAATTCCTTGAAATTTCCGGGTCTTTACATATTTCATTATTTAATATCCTAAATAATAAACTAAAGTTAATTTATACTTTTTAAGAACCTTTTTCAAGTTTATTATTCCTTTTATATCACTTATTACCATGTTATAAACATTATGTAATCATTTAAGTTAATAATGGTCGTTTTGTTGATATTTAGCACTTGAGTCAAAAATGAACTTCTTATAATTACAAGTTGTTCATGTGGTCAAAATTACATTATATATAGAATGATATTCATGATTTAGATATCATATATATCATATATATCCAGTATATAAATGTATTTATAATAGTACATAACATTTGGAGGTAAGAAATGAAATGCACCGTCCATGGAGACGGTAAGTCGTACATACGCATGAATGCTACTTTTATTTATATTTCGTATTTAATGGAATGAAAACTTAATGATACATAGGTATATTATAATTCAAGTATAATATCATATATAATTTCAATAACTCCATCCTTTATACGTTTCACGTATGGCATGAATGATTCATATCACTCTGAGAGGGCAGTAGTCCGCACTTCCTCAAATGAAATTATCGCATTTACCCATTATGGAAACCATAAAGGTATGATATAAATGAAAAATACAGAATTATAGAGAAACTATAATATATATCACATATAAATACAGTTTCATCATCATGGCCACCATGATAGGTGGTTGGAGATATTTGAACAATCATCATTTCGTGAGGCATTAGTTGTAGTCCACAGAAACAGTATGTTCGTATCCATTAGATGGAGATGTGTGGAAGTGTAGTTAGAATAATTCTCATAAAAAAACCTATTATATTGATTATACTGGTGATTTAATAAAATAAAGGAATAAATAATGTTTAGGGGGTTGTAGAAGTAAAATAAAATAAAATAACTTAAGAGAAGATGTTACCTTTAAATCGGGTATCTCCCTTTGGTTTGAACCAAAAGGTTTACTGGAATTGCCTTATGCCTAAGGGAAGGCTTCTAGGAGGAATAGAGGGATTTAGGGGGATTAATTGGGCATAGTTTAGACAATCCAAGGGGCTTGATAGGTGTGAGTAATGGGTTAGAGGTGATGGATTTTTATAAAGGGGAGGAGGGGCTCTTTAAGAAAGTTTGAAAATATTATTTTATTATATAATGATTTTTAGTTTCTAAAGGTCTAAAACTTATTTAATTAAAATATAAGGTGTATATAAGTATAAATAAAATCATACAATAATAATTGGATAGGTTTTGGATATTTTTTTAAATTTTATAATCTCATTTTTTTTAAATCATTCATTAATAAGGTAATCACTGCATCATCATTGTGTCATAAATAATTTTATTTATTTGATGTCTAAAAATTATAAATAAAATACCATAATATAGGAAATATTTTTAGATTTCAAATGAATATTTATAATTTAAGATATAACTTATATAACCCCATGTAAAAATTGATTTACTAAAAGATATATGTTTATGTTATTTTTGTCTTTACTTTAAATTAATTAATATAAAGTGTCATTATCACTCCCAAGTGGATCCATGGGGTCCCAAAATTGACCCAAGTATGCCCATAGTCGGACATGTATAAACCAATAGAATTAGGACATATTTTAGGGTAATTTAATATTATTATAATAATATTTTTTTTATCCTTATTTACCAGATTTACCCTTTAACCATGGTAAATAAAATATTTACTGAAGTAAATATTCCTAATGTCTAAAAATATAAGTTACATATTTAAAAAATTTGGACCTCCTGATTCCAAATATGGAATCCATTATTTCAAATTCAAAACACAGAAGTGGCATAAAATAATTTAAAATTAATTCTCGTTGTCAAAACAAAAAAGTGTGTTTTTAAGAAATAATAACTATCAAAAGATTGACACTTGTTTATGTCCAATTTAAAATTTAAATTACTTAAAATGACCAAAATTGGATTAAATATTAAAAATATAATATAATTACACTTTAAAACCAATTAAAAAGATAATCTAACCATATAAATAAATTATATTAAAAGGTAGTTTTGAATTAAAATACAGTATTTTCACTATTCATTAAAAAATGAACATTATCAGAAAAATACCAAAATTTCATCCAAATTAAATTTTGATGTCCCTATTCTAAATAATAATATTATTTTTTCAAATAGAACATATAAAAGTGACAAAAACTATATTTAAAAATGGTTCTCCATCAAAAGGTGGTAAATCGACTCCTTAAAGAATAATAGAGTATTTATGCTTAAAATTAGATTCTTTCTTATTTTAGGCCTCTAAAATTTATTGGATAAATGTAAAAACATTTAACAAACATGTATAATCATATTTTATTTAGTTCTCTTCATTTCTGCCAATACAATGTCTATGAGTTAACTACCATTTAAAATAATATTATTATTATATTATTTTTTGGTATAACTCAACGTTGTGTGCAATGTAATATTTCAAAGAAACTTATTGTTGCATGTCGGGTACTCCATTGAACATAGAATCCCCTTTAAAGTAAAATTAATATTTAATTCACAAATATTAATAAATATGAAAATGTCATATTTCTTATTTACCTAGGATGTTACAATAAGTCTTTACCTATTACCTTATGAATCTATTCTTCTTATTTCATATAAAAATATTTGTAACAACTACAAGATTCTATTTGTGATAACCTTGTCATATCATTACAACCCATAATACTCTGTTATGATCATCGATTAGGGAAAACACAAAGTCTCACTTTGAGGGGAAATTATCATTTGACTGTTTATATAAAATTAATTATAGCACACATGAATGAATGATAATTAGAGATTGTCTTTATTATAATAGCATGATATATTTACAACCAATCTATCATGTTTCTGACACCTAAAGATTTTATATGACCCTCATGTCATTGCTATGGTAATGGTTTCGTCAACAGGTCTACTACATTCTCCTATGTATCCACCCAACTGATCTTTACATCACCACTCTATGATATCCAATATGAGATAGTATTTTCAAAGGATGTGTTTAGTACTTTAATGAGATTAGGGTTCCTTATCCTGAGCAATAACACCATTATGGTCACAATATAGCTCGATTTCTCCCTCTATGCTTGAAACCACTTCAAGTTCATAAATGAACTTCTCAATCCAAACAGTTTCCTTTACAACATCTGATGCAATGATACATTATGTATTTTTTTTTTCAGGTCCACTATAGTGGATTTTTTGGAACTATTCAAACTAATTCCTTCACCATTTAAGCAAAACACAAATCCAGATTTAGATTTCATATCATCTTTGTTTGATTGGAAACTAGTATCTGTGTAACCCTTTACACAGAGATCAACCTATCCTCCAAAGACTAAGAACATATATTTAGTCCTTATTAAGTTCTTAAAGACGTTCTTCACATAAATCCAATGAATCGTACTAGGATTGGATTGGTATATACTTGTTATTCCTAAATCATATGAGATGTCTGGTTGAGTACACAACATGACATACATGATAGATCCTATGGAGGACACATAAGTAATCTTATCCATCCTTTCTAATTCTTTAGAAGGATCCTAAATATTTCTAAGAGTCGTGTCACACAATAACGGTAAGGACCCCTTCTTGGAGTTCTCCATGTTAAAAATCTTTAACACTTTACCAATATATGTGTTCTGAATCAATCCAAGAAGCTTATTAGATCTATCTCTATAGATCCTTATACTAAGTATGTAAGTTTCTTCACTTGTGTCTTTCATTGAGAAACATTTACTCAACCACATCTCTATAGAGTAAAGTATCAATACGTCATATCCAATAAGAAGTATGTCATCTATATAAAGTATTAGAAATACTATTATACTCCCACTATGTTTCATGTATACACAAAAATCATTCAAGTTCTTTATAAAACCAAACTCTTTGATTACATGATCAAACCGAATATTCCAACTCCAAGAATCTTTCTTTAGTCCATAAATGGACCGTTGCAATTTTCAAACCTTATAATTCTCATTTGGAACTTCAAAACCCCTAGGCTTTATCATATACACATCCTTGGCTAAGTTCCTATTCAGGAATGAAATTTTGACATCCATTTGACATACCTTGTAATCATAATGATCTGTTCTGGACAGCAAAATCTGAATGAAATTTATCATCACAACAGGTGAAAAGGCCTCTTCATAGTCAATACCATGAACTTGTTTGTAACCATTTACCACCAAGCATTCTTTATAGGTAGACACTATACCATCCATGTCAATTTTATTGTGGAAACCCCACTTTCACCCTATAGGTCTCACCCCTTCAGGTGCATTCACCAAGTTCCAAACTTGGTTAGTGTAAATGGAGTTTATCTTAGATTCCAAATATTTTAACCATTTATTAGAATCAAAATTTTCAATGGCCTCTCAATAGGAAGTAGATTCATATCTGATAAATGTTACTTCATCATCATTTGCCATTAGAAATACATATCTCTCGGGTTCCTAACAAATCCTACTAGACATTTAAGGTTTTTCTATAACTTGATTCGGTTATTCTTCCAAAACTCTGTGTGGAATCATCTCAACCTCCATCTTAGAAACACTTCCTATTTTTTGGTATTTAACTTATTAAAGTTCAATTTTACTCCCACTGACTCCTCAGCTTAGATATTCCTTCTTAATAAATATACCAGTTCAAGCCACAAACACTTTGTGTTCAATAAGGTAGTAGAAATAATATCCCATAGTCTCTTTGGGATAACCAGTAAATAAGCACCTATCTGATTTGGGGATAAGCTTATCAGAAGACAATTGTTTCACAAGTTCTTCACAACCCTAAATTTTCATGAAATACATTTTGGTGTGTATCTCATTCCATATCTCATATGGTGTCTTTATAACTGCTTTATATGGAGCACAGTTTAGTAAGAATGTAGCAGCCTCCAAAGCATAACACGAAAATGGAATAGGATAGAATCATCATCGATCGAATCACATCCAAAAAAGTACAATTCCTCATTTTAGATACACCATTCCATTTTTTTGTTCTAGGAGGAGAGAGGTGCGAACCAATTCCACAATCTCTCAAATGAGTTATAAATTCTTAGCTCAAGTATTCACCACCCAAATCCGATTGAAGGACTTTAATATTTTTTCTTAGTTTATTTTGAAATTTTTTAAGAAACTCTTTGAAATTTTCAAAAGTTTCATAATTTTTTCATTAGAAACACATACCCATACCAACTAAAGTCATCAGTAAAAGTAAAAAAGTACAAAAAATCGCTATTTTCTTGTGTACTCATTGGTCCACATACATCACTATGTATAAGATCCAACAGTCCACTAGCCCTCTTACATTTTCTCCCACTATCCCTCTTAAATAATATTTTCATGTATAAAATGATTCATAATCGAATGAGTCTAATAATCCATTTTTAGGGAGTTTTTTAATATGTTTCTTGTTTATATATCTAAGGTGATAATGCCAAAGGTAGGTGGGATTGGAATCAACTCTAATATTTTTATTATGAATGTTATAAACAGTAATATACATATCAATAATATATAAATAGTTCATTATATTCCCAATTCCATAAAACATGTCATTTATATATATATATATAATAAATATTATTCTTAATAATGAATGAAAATCCCATCTTATCCAAACAAGATACAGAAATCAAATTCTTGTTTGTGTGGTAGGAACATAATGATAGTTTTTCAATTCTAGGATCAATCCACTTGGTAAAATCAAATCACAAGTGCCAACCTCCAATGCAACAACTCTTTCTCTATTACCGACATGAAGATCTACTTCACCCTTTATAAATTCCCTCTTATCTATGAGTCTGTGCTTTTCAGCACAAATGTGTGATGCACACCCAGTATCTAATACTCAAGTCAGAGTTGTAGAAATTGATTTCTATGATATTTACATTTGAGTAGTCTAAATGTTTCTCCTTATGAACACTTCTCATTCCTATATACCAATATTTAACTATTTTATTGGTCATACCTATTAATGATCTCAATGTGATTAGTGTGAATAATGTCATAATATATAACAAAGACATATTAGTAAGTGAGGATCATGTATTATATATTTTCATTAAGGTGTTTAAATTAAAATTCTCCCACTAAAAATGATAACCCCATACATCACATCTATTTAGTGAGACAAGATCCATATTTCACTAAGTTATGGTTCACTTTAGTGTTTCTCCTGTTACTTATCTATTTAGATAAGGCATCATATCTATCATAATAGTTATAATTCTTGGATAGTTGAGTGGATAACCACTCATCAAAATCCACCATATGAATTCACTCAACTCTATTTTTCTGTTAGCCTAATCTTATAGGGTCTCTAGGCTAGTGTAACCCAAAAAAATGCCAAAAACAAGCTACAAAGGACAATATAGGTTCACTCATATTTATCATGAACCACCCAACTGAATAATCCAAAGTCACTCATTACATGTTTTCCTTACAAAAGATAATATAGAGGCACCCAACTTTAGCATTACCTACCCAATTGGATGATTAAGTTTTTAACAAGTATTTCTTTGGAAGGAATCTCTCACTTATTTTTTGAGGATTTTTTTAGTCTCAACAATTTAATATACATCATATGCATATTAAATTCATAACTATTTCATATTATGTAATATTTATCTTTTTATGATTTATTTCTTTTGTGTATGAATAATTCTAACAATTTAGTTTTGTAAATCTCTATCCTAACCACTAAATTAATGTGTTCACATCACATTAATGTTTAACTCTTTACACAAACCATAAGTTTGTGTTAATTACCCAAAAACAAAAACCAGGTATATTCATACATATCCAAATGCATCATATGCATAAGGTACATGAATTATTCATGTAAATGAAAAGATTTATATGATATTGAAAAACTACTCATGAGTAAGTCTGAAGCGAAAGATAGCCAGTCCCATTCTCTTTCCTAGCCAAGGAATAAGCCTCCATGAAAGTTATTGGTCTGAACCTAAGTCCCTCTACCTACGGAGACTTTACTCAAGATATAATTCAGTTCATGGAAACTCTAACACCTATTATATAAAAACTATGTCCAAAAACTATTCTCAAGATCATAACTATAATTAAAAACTGAGGTTAAGGTATATGAAAACTAAATTTTATGATTTTGAACCTAACCTCATATTCAAGTTTCTATCCTAGAAGCAATTTATCATATAAATGGGAATAAAAAATATTCATATTTCACAAACAATTTACTAAACATGAATATAAAATAAATTTAATAAATAAATGTCACAAACCAACCCAGGTCAACCCCAAACTGGTCACCCAATCCAACCTACAAAAAGTCCTCAGAGGCATTCCCGATCTTATCAGGATGGAAACTAGTGTCAGACATCTAGAATACACAATTGGGAATGATTTATCCCATGAACAATAGATAAATAAACAAATATAAACTGAAAAATAAAAATGAACACAAATAGAAGAAAGAAGATAAAACTTCACATGTACCTCCATGTGACCTCATGGGTCACCTCCAACCATAGGATCACACTTTCTACATGAGATAACCAAGGCAAGAAGTGACATTAGTTAAAAATAGAAATAAAGATATAGGCGTGAGTATTAAAACTTAGTAGGAATTCTCGATAAACTATTCCCTATGACTTACCTTTAAAAAAACCAATCCATACGAGTTTGAAAATACAACCATATAAAAATAAGGTTTTCCATCCTTTTCAAATTCAAGTAACAAGCTTCAATTTTCAAGAAAAACCATTTTCTTTCAATCACATTTCCAAAATAGTTCCCAATCATGCATAGAAATTTCAAAATGAAAGGAAAATAGTTTTGATTAAAATATGGTTTTCATAAAGTAGGAAACAAGTATGAAAGCAACTGGAATGAAAATCACATCACAAGCACCATGGGAAAACCCTAAGTATCTAGGTTATACAGTCCTAGGATCCTCGTACCTTAGTAATCAAAATCCTCCAACTAAACTACCAACAGTTTTTTCATGCATGAGCCACTAGAGAGGATCCCATCAAAAGTTATAGTAGTACCCAAATCATAAGCCAATATCAATAGTGTTCTCATGCACGAGCCACTAAAGATGATCCCATCTAAAGCTCCAGTGGTCTTCAATAAAATCACATGTTTCGTTAGTGTTTTAGAATCAATCCTGGTAGGGGGAACCAAGCCTTGGCCCTGTCGATCCACCTAACATACTAGACCTAGTCTTCCCACCTAGGTTCCTAGGTTTCCCATGTGCTCTACTTCAAATGGTGGTGATTTTTTATCAAGTAAACACATATGAACATATCATTTTCTTTACCAAAAAACCAAACTAACCTTGCACCACCGATCTCCCTCCTTGAGTGCATCCCCCTTTTTAAGTCACACAACAATGTACAAGCCTCTTCACTAGGCACATATCACAAATCACACACTAACACTTACATCACATCTGTTAAACAAGGGGGAATGTCTTGAGAGGGGTTTTCCACTTCCACAAATCATTCTCGAAATTCAAAAACATGCCTCGTTATTTTACAAGGGATACTTTCATTTTATAAAACATAATCATTCAACACTTTTAAGTTCCAAAATCATTTAAAATCTCAACTAAACAACCAAGGAACCTCACATTTAAAAACAAGTTTGAAACCATGATTAACTCAAGAAACCCATTTTAAAAAAGGAAAATCTCCATTTAACCTCGAATTCACACCAAAACCCATATACTTTTCCAAACTAACCAAAACATGAAATTTCCCCTTTTTAAAATCACACATGAACCCATATTCATTCAAATAAGCTTTCACAACTATTATACACACACTAAACATATTTGTAAATACTTATTACACACTCAAAACCATTTAGGAAACCAATTTTAAAGAAATGTTATTTAGGATCAATTAAGCATTAGAAATACATTACATTTTCCAAAACAAGTTCTAGAGCATATTTCAACATGAAAACTCACATTGGAAGTTGTGATAAATTATGCAAAAAAAATGCAGAATCATTTCTAAAAACACAACCAAAACACGTATCATATACATACTACATAAATCTAAAACACATTTTTAAAACAATCAAAAAATTATGGAATTCAGATTAAAGGGTTAGGCATAGGGAACCTTCCTTAAGAAGAAGAAGACCAAGCCAAAACATCTTGGCACTCGATGACTTTGATAACAGCAACTCAAACTTTCCCTTTTCTGCTTGCAAGAATATGCACCTTCACTTATATGAAAGGACACCCAGCCCCTATGTACATATTTTCATGGCCAAATATGTACAAGGGGATCCTTACACATAGGCTTGTACGTGTATATACCCCTTTTCACTTACACATTTATGCATTTTCATATATATATGTAACCACAAAAAGCTCCATTATATATATTCATCCAACCATGGGTGAAAATATATATAAAGGGGAAACTTACACATATTTATGCCTTCCTATACATAAGTAGATAAGCCTTCAACAATGGAGGCTCAAATCCATCCCAACAAAGACCAAAACGCACTACAAAAAAATACCAGGAACATAAAATCACCAAAAGGACCTAGATAAAAATTGGGATAAACAAGGCAGTAAAAGAAATCCTACCTCAAGCGATGATGGAAAACCAAAATAATCCAATGATCTTCACCTTCAGCAGTGAATGCCGAAACATGCCTGAAGATGACCCAAGGACCCCATTGCACACCCTAGAAAAAATAGAAACATCAAAAATCGGCTTACCTGAAACCCTAAGGTTTGGTTGAGCTAGTTAGGGTAATGGGGGAAAGAAAAATTATCGGAAAAGAGGGAGAAGAGGGATAGGAGGGATTACCTCAAAGATTCGACCAAGAAACCAGGGGAAATCTGGTGAAAATGTCAGTGGAGAGGGAGCTCGATGGAGGGGGAAATTATGGGAGGAAGGAGGGGGTGTAGAACACAGCTAGGGAGGAGAATAATGGGGAAAAGAAATAAATAAATAAGAAAAAAAGAAAAAATAAAATAAAAACCCAAAATTTCTAAAAACTAGGTGTTTCGTACGGTCTGCACATGGTTTACCAAACTGTACACCCACTGTGTTGTCCCTACTAGACAAGCACGGGGCACCACACATTTACCCCTAAGTGAGCCGTACGGTTGAAAAACCCATGATCCAACCATGCCAAATGTCACTACTCACTTACATATCCAAATTACACACTTTCCACACGGTTTAATAAACCATGTGCAAGTCGTGTGCCACAACTCAGACCCACTTGGGCACCCACATAGACACTGCACGGTTTCTTTTAACTATGCGGGATAATAGTGCAATAGCCAAAAAGATTCCAAAAATTTAAAATCCAACCCACCAACTATCAGAACTCAAAAGTGAGGTTGAAAATTAATGAATAAATAAAAAAATTTAAAATTCCAAGGCTGGGGTGTGATAATTATCCCCACCATTAACACTTTTTTCCCCTAGGAAGTCATCCAACCAAACATGGAACAAAACTAGGACTCAAAACTAACCAAGGTCAATAGAAAACATGAAATCTGGTGTGAACTTTCAACTCCACAAATCACACTCAACCAGCTTTAGAGAAACCCACAACAAGGAGAACCACAGAGAAAAGAGAAATTTATCCCCATCATTAGGAACCAACTAGAACCGAACAACTCTAGAAGAAACCACAACAAGATCTGCGGTGGGTCTCCCCACCATTAAGAATTGACCAGCTTAGACCAACCAACATGGACCGACAAGGGAAACCCAACGCGGACCAACTTGGGAACTCCCCCACATAGGCCAACCAGCACAGCCACTGGGAACTCCCAACCCAAACTAGAAACCCTTAACACAAGGGAAACCTGATGAAAGAAACTCAAACCAAGCAGCGAACCAAACCATTATTCATTATTTCCCAGGACACATGCATCTCCAAGAGAGCACAAACCAAAACCAAAACTGGTCCACAAAGACTAACCACATAAGGAAAACTGATCAAATATTTTCATTCGGGCACAACCACTAGAATTGCATGAGGATAAAACCACCAAGATTTTAATGATAAGGAGAAACTTACAATGATAAGGAAAACTACAAAAATAACACTTAGATTAACCACACCCAAATGGTGGAGACAAGAGTTGAACCAAGTTTCCCCACACCCCTGGTGATTGCTGGCTGTGTGAAGAGCTTCACTCTATGACCTATGGTTGGAGCCCTGATGTCTTGAACCATCTACTGCCCCATAGTCAGGAGCTGATAATCCTCGATCGGAACTATTTCTGGTGTCATGAGTGACCACACAGTCAACAAGCCCCTGGTTAATTACAGCAAGATGTCTTAGAATACAAAATCGTCTATACTAGAAACAAACATGTGAATGGTATGACAAATGAAAGATATAATCTAACAAGGAGACTTTCTCAAAAAAGGTTCCTCCAGTTCAAACTCCTCACCAGATGGGGGGCCTCCACTAGCACCAAGAAAAACTTATCCTTAAACCCTATATAGAGATCCCAAACGAAAGGAGTATCTTCCAACTAATCACTTGATGTTATCTTTAGAGAAAATAAAACTAATTCATTAGAATGGTCAACATAACCCTCACCATTAGTTAACCTTGTCACATGTCTATGATCTCTATCACTTGCGTCCACTTTACTTCATCAAGAATTAACCATTGGATGAAAGTGGCCTTGAAGATTTCCCAAGACATCTCAACTCAAAACAAGAATGGAACGAGCACCTTCCACTAGTCCAGTCCCAGTCCTTCAAACATACCCAAGACAACTTGCACTCTCATGAAAACAGGAGTTCCCAAAAACCCAAAGACACTAAACTTTACCCAAGACACTCAACAACCTCTAACAGACTTTGATGGCTATAGAAAACAGGCATTGATTGAGAAGGGATTGGCTCCATCACTCCACTAGGAGTCTAGGCGGGGCCAACGACTAGATGAGAATCCTCAGAAACCTGTTGGGTATTTCTAGGCAGCATACTCTCAACAACACAAGGCATAAAACCATATTAACATCGAACCATAACTTGACCAATTAGTATGTTAAACCAAATTTCAGGCGCATAAACCAAAACATCACAAAACCAAATCAATGCCAAATCAAATCTCAACCAAAACAAAAATACAATAACCTCACAAAGTAAGTCGGAACCCTCTTTCAAAAACCACCATTTTCTATTTTTATCCATTTTCAAATTCAATTCCCCCTTTCAAAATCAAAATCTTTTTCCATTTCCAAAAATCAACTCTACACATCCACTTTAAAATTCAAAACATGACCTCAATTTTACCTTTAAAATCACAAATCTTATTAGAGAAGAAGCCCCTTTTTAATAGAAACCATTTTCCTTTTCAAAAAAACTTTGGAAAACCAAGTCATACTTTTGATTTTTAAACACTCTCCCATGGAATCCTATGAACCGTCACATATGTGTCCATCCCCACTCCTTATATTATACACACATACATACCAACATGAACCTTCCATAAAAACACACACACACATGTGAACGTCCATAAGAAATACCAAGGTCCATACATACTATGTTATCATCAAAACCAAACATTTTCCAAATTCCCAATTCACTTTTCCTCCAAATATTCCCAAAAATTTCAAAAATTTGAATCAATTTATCTTTTAAAACTCATTTTTTCAATCCAAAAACCATTTGTATAAATCATTTTCCTTTCAAAACCCATTTTTTCACTCCAAAGACCATCTTCGTTTTAAAACTCAGTCATGCCAACCAAAACCAAACCAAAAAAACCACTCACACCGAAGCACCTAAATGAGGAACTGGTGACCATTCCTAACCCGACTACATGGTCTAGCAGATCATGACCCAAGCTAGCACCAACCACTGGGAGTGTCTTGAACCATACAATTGGGCTCCACATGGTTCACTACTCCATGTAATACCATCGTGCAACACAAGCTCACTCCCTTTGTCATCCCCCATCCATACAAACCAAAACCAAAGACTCAAATCCTAGACTACCCCTATAAAGTCAGGTCTCACCATGAGTAGTGGTGATCAGGTACCCACCCATGACCTACCACCTAAGCCCCAACAATTCTTTCTCTAATCTACCTAACATCCCAAATACTAAGGGCCTGCTCTGATACAATTTTTTCATGAACCAACCCATATAAACCCCGAACTGGTCACCCAATCCAGCCCACAACAAGGCCTAAGAGGCATTCCCAATCCTCCCAAGATGGAAAATAGTGTTGGGCATCAAGAATACACAATTGGAAATTATTTAGACCACAAAAAACAAATAAATAAAAAATATAAAGTGACAATAAAAATTAACACAAACAACGGAAAGAAAATAAAACTGCACATGTACCTACCTCCATGTGACCTCATGGGTCACATCCAACCATAAGATCAAACTCGCTCCATGAGTGAACTGAATATGGAAGCAGAACTAGCTAAAAATATAAATAAAGATATAGGTGTGAGTATTATAACTTAGTATGTGTGCCTCGATAAACTATTATCTATGCCTTACCTTTAAAAATAAAACCAAGTCATTCTAGTTTGAAAATACAACAATGTAAAAATAAGGTTTTCCATTATTTTCAAATCTAGGTAACAAGATTCCATTTTCAAGAAAACTCATTTTCTTTACATCACATTTCCAAAAATAGTTCCCAAGCATGCATAGATGTTTCAAAATGAAAGAAAAATAGATTAGATTAAAACATAGGTTTCATAAAGGAGGAAACAAGTATGAAAGCAACTAAAATAGAAATCACATCACAAGCACCATGGGAAAACCCTAGGTTAGTTTAGTCCTAAGATCCTCATACCTCAGTAATCAAAATACTCCAACTAAACTACCAACAACGTTTTCATGAACGAGCCACTAGAGAGGATCTCATCCAAAGTTCTAGTGGTCTCCAAATCATATGACAATACCAACAGCGTTCTTGTGCACAATCCACTAGAGAAGATCCCATCCAAAGTTTTGGTATCCGATCATATCACATGTTTAGTTAGTGTTGTAGCGTCAATCTTGCTAGGGGGAACCGAGCTTCATCCCAACCGATCCACCTAGCATATTAGACGTAGTCTTCCCACCTAGGTACCCAGGTTTTCCATGTGCTCTACTTAAAATGGTGGTGAGTTTTTATCAAGAAAATGCATATGAACATATCATTTTCTTTACTAAAAAACCCATCCAACCTATCACCACTGATCTCCCTCCTTGAGTGCATCCCCCTTTTTAAGTCACACAACAATGCACAAGCCTCTTCACTAGGCACATATCACAAATCACACACTAACACTTGAATCACATCTTTCAAACAAGGGGACATGCCTCAAGAGGGGTTTTCCACTTCCATAAATCATTATTGAAATTCAAACAAGTCTCATTACTTTACAAGGGATACTTTCATTTTATAAAACAAAATCATCCAACACTATTAAATTCCAAAATAATTTAAAATCTCAACTAAAAAACCAAGGCACCGCACATTTAAAAACAAGTTTGAAACCATGCTTAACTCAAGAAACCCATTTTAAAAAGGAAAATCACCATTTAACCTCAAATTCACACCAAAACCCATACACTTTTCCAAACTTACCAAAAAATGAAATTTACCCTTTTTAAAATCACACATGAACCCATATTCATTCAAATTAGCTTCCACAACTATTATACACACACCAAACATCTTTGGAAATACTTATTACACAATCAAAACCATTTAAAAAACCACTTTTAAAGAAATATAATTTGGGATCGATTGAGCATTAAAAATACATTATGTTTTCCAAAAAAAGGTTGAGATCATATTTCAACACGAAAAACCCACATTGGAAGCTTAGATAAATTATGAAAAACAAATATAGAACCATTTATAACAACCACAACCAGATCTCATAGCATATACATACTAAATAAATATAAAACATATTTTTAAAACAATCAAGTAATTACAGAATTTAGATTAAAGGGTTAGGCATAGGGAACCTACCTCAATAAGAATAACACCAAGCCAAAACATCTCGGCACTCGATGAATTTGACAATGGAAACTCGAAATTTCCCTTTATCGCTTGTAAGAATATGCACCTTAATTTATATGCAAGGACACCTATCCCCCATGTACATATTTTCATGGCCAAATATGTACAAGGGGATCCTTACACATAGGCTTGTATGTGCATATACTCCTTTTCACTTACACCCATATGCATTTTAATGTATATATGTAAGCGCACCTAGCCCCATTATATATATTCATCCAACCATGGGTGAATATAAATATATAAAGGGGGAACTTACATATATTTATGCCCACCTATGCATACATAGTTAATCCTTCGACAACGGCAACTTGAATCCATCCCAACAAAGACCAAAATGCACTATAGAAAAATACTAGGAACCTAAAATAACCAAAAGGACCCAGATAAAAATTGGACTAAACAAGGTAGTAGAAGAAATATCACCTCAAGTGGTGACGACAAACCGAAATAATCCAATATGCTTCGCCTTCGGTGGTGAATGCCAAAACATGCCTGAAGATGACCTGAGGAACCCATTGCACACCCTATAAACAAGAGAAACATCAAAAATCAGCTTACCCAAAACCCTAGGGTTTGGACGAGCTAGGTAGGGCCACGAGGGAAAGAAAAATCACTGGAAAAGAGGAAGAATAGGAAGAGGAGGGATTACCTCAGAGATTTGACCAGGAAACCAATGGAAATCTGATGGAAACGCTGGTGGAGAGGGAGCTCGGCGGAGGAGGGGCGGCTATGGGAGGAAGGAGGAGGGGGTGTCATGCGACGCTAGGGATGAGAAGGGGTAAAGTAAAGAGAAATAAAAATTAAAATTAAAAAACCCAAAAAAAATTAAAATTGGGCATTCTGCATGGTCTGCACACAGTTTACCAAACTGTGCGCCTACTGTGTTGTCCCTACTGGAAAAGTATGGGGTGCCACACGATTACCCCCAAGTGAGTCGTATGATTGGAAAACCTGATCTCCAACCATGCCAAATGGCACTTACCAATTATAGAGCCAAATTGTATGCTTGTTTTACGATTTAATAAACTATGTGCAAGTCGTGCGCCACAACTCAAACCCACCTGGGCACCCACACGGGCACTGCACGGTTTCTCCTAACTGTGCAGGCTAACTGTGAAATAGATAAAAAACATCCAAAAATTTAAAATATGATCCGCCAACTATCGGAACTCAAAAACAAGGCTAGAAAATAAATGAATAATTTAAACAATTAAAATTCCAAAGTTAAAGTGTGACGATAAATAAAAAATTTATTTATTTTCCAAAACATGATACATTTATGATAATTATAAACATTTTATAAATTTTCTAAACCATGAATATAAACACTTTAAATTCATTTCAATGCGAATTCCTTCATATTTTATATTATGTTCCATTTATATGATATTTCATGAATTATAAACTTTTTATATAATTCAATATCTATTATATAAACATTTTATATAATCTAATTATCATATATCTTGTAATTTATAAACACTTTTTAAATCACTTCTTATGATTCCTAAATAAACCATTTATTTCTAGATCCTAAGGTATGTCATTTAACTAGTCAAAATGTATTTTAAAATATTAACCTTTGATGTTTGGGGAAAATGTTTCATAAACATTTATTTAATTAATTATAAATAACTTATAATTAATTAATTAATTTCTTAATTTCTTATAAATTAAATATCATCAAAATACCTTTTAACATGATTTATAAAAAAATTATAAACCATTAAAAACATTTAATATGCTAAAAAAAATTTAACAAAGTTTATGCTTTACCCTTACGCAAAATCCTTATTCTGCATAAGTGTATTCTCCCTTAACCCTTACACACACACTTTGAAATTGGGTAATTATCTCCTACCTTCATGTAGATGCTCTATGGAAAGGTAAGAACCTTATTTAGTGTCAACTGGAATCTCTTGCGTAAAGGTAAGTCGATCAAAAATTAATTTTTCATTAAAGGATGGGAGAACATCCCACCAAAATAACAGAAATAGGTCATGGAGGTCTGAAGTGGTGAAGTCCAAGGGAATCCCCCCAGATGACATCCTTACATTCCTATGGAAGCAATCCAATAGTGGAGTAAATCATCAATGGCTCCTCCTCTCTTCCTACACGAGCAAGAACATCCACAGCAAAATTAGCTTCTCTCCAAATATGATGAACCCTACAACCTTCATTGATTTCCTTAGAAAAAATTCTAATGAGATAAAACAAACTCCATGGAGGATTGAATTTCCATTGAATAGACCGCACCAATATCTCGAAATCAGATTCTACCTCACAGACCTGCAAGCCGACCCTTCTGTAAAGAGAGAATCTGGTGAGAAAGGCCCTCACCTCCGCGCATAAGGAGTTCCTCAGACCATAGAATGCACTGAAAGCCAGAATCACTGACCCATTTGAGTCCCTGAGCAGACCACCCCCTCACATTCACCCATTCATGAAAGAACCATCAACATTAAGCTTGTTACCACAAATAGGAGGAATCCACTTTACCCACTGTCCTGGAGAACTGTCAGCTAATATAGGTCTATTAATGAACACTACTAGATAAATAATATAAGGACCCGGCCTTAAAACATACATAATCTTGAATTAAGTTAATAATTCACATTTAAGATCTTTTCTGGTTTAGAGTTTTAGAGAATTAGGCCATAAATATTACATTTCATTTCAAAAAAAAATACAAAGTAGACACTTCTACTCAGCTTCCATTCTTTTCACAAAACAAGAACACTTGAAAAAAAAAGATTCATGTCTAGTTCCATATTTAAGACAGCATGACTTTTCCTTGATCCCATCCTTGACCCTAATCTTCTTTAAGTCCTGTGAAAAACATTTCAAAACTTGGGGTGAGCATAAAAAGCTCAATAAGGGATACACAAAGAAGGAAAACTGTTAGTTTTTCAAAACAACAAGTAAACCATGAATACTTTATCATAAGTAATACTTTTCACCTTTATGAAGTAGAAAATACCCTTCACTAAAATAAAAGATCATTACTTACACTTTTGTAACCAAAATATTATCATAAAACCCATATAAAGAACACATAACATATAAAGGTAACTTGGGACATAAACATACTTAAATGGAATAACCATACGGTTGACTTCCACACATATCACTAAATAGAATAGCCATACGGACGACTTCCATACCCAATGCATTAGAGGTTATAACGTAACCACCTGTCCTGGTTTATCACGGCACCACCCGTCATATGGTTTATCACGTAACCACCCGTCAAATGTCCAAGTATCATCATAACACATAAAATATTTCAAATATAAAAATTTCACTAATAACATTTCATTTGAAATCACAAGAAGTAATTTATAGATATTGAAATAATCATTCCATTTTCATAAACCATTTAAAAAGAGATTTTTGAATCAAAGTGTCTCATACCACTTTGAAGATTTTAATGGAATTATAATTTTAAAACATTAATGTCCATATAAATAAATACTCAAAACCATTTTTTAAAACATGTACATTAAAGATAATTATTTATAATAATAAATCTTTAAAACATTTAAAATGATATTTTAGTTAAAGAGTTTTCAACAAAATGAGAGACTCTTGAATACAAATAATTGAGGAATAACATTTAATCTGAACTTTATAATATCATGAGAATAAAGGGATTCATGATATAATATGACAAAGGATAGTATATACACAATATAAGAGTTAATTGGTTCATAACAACAAGGAAGTTTCAATGGAAATGTAAATTGAGATGAAATCCATTATAAATACGGTATCCTTAAATTATGGATAAATCAATCACATAATTATGTGTGAAAAATATAAATACACCCAATATAAGTTTATATTAAGTGTAAAATAATAAGAGTTAATTCAAACATATTCATAGGATGACATATTCAAGAAGTATAATTTTAACCCAAATAATTGAAATTGGGTTAAGAAGTTCCCTTGCAAAAAATCAAAAGCCAAACAGCATCACTTTAAAATTCAAAAAATGAGTTGATGAGATAAAAAGGATATCTCATCACTTGGACATAAAATTTACATCAATAGGGATATAGAAGAACATATCCCATCATAATAATATGTAAATTAAAATAAATAACAAAAAGTAGTCTTTTAAAAAGAGGAGGGTGAAAGGTTCCCTTACCGATTTGGTAACTTACAAAACATACGTCACATGAAAGAAGGATCATATAATGAAGGTTTAAATACTCATAAATAAAATTATATTACACAAAGAGTACAATAATGGGCAGTACATACACCACAAAAAAGGAAATAGTGGAAAATATAGCATGAATCTTACGGGAATAAAAAGTGAGATAAAAACCCCTTACCTCGTTGTAATCAATCGAGTCGTATGACCAACAGATAATAACCACCAAATGAATCAAAAAATACCATGAATATAAATAGAATAATTATAATATATATATATAAATGTCAGTATACATTACACCACATGCAATAAATAAGTGGCGAACAATGGAAATCTCACGGAATTAAAAGGGAGATAAGAAATCCCCTTACCTCGTATCCTACTTGACTCGTATGTTCCGTGTTCTTCCTGAATAATAAACTTAAGTTAATATCTAATTAATTAAGAAAAATTTTAAGATTTATTATTCATTTTATATCACTTATTATCTTGCTATAACAACTAGTTAATTATTTGAGTTCATATTGGATATTTTATCAATGTTCGAAACTTGAGTCAAAAATGAACTTGTTATAATTACAATTTGTCCATGTGGTCAAAATTTCATTATCTCCAGAATGATATACATGTTTTATATATCATATATATCATATATATCCATTGTATATGTATTTATAATATTCCATATCATTTGGAGTTAAGAAATGAAACGCACCATTCATGGAGACGGTAAGTCGTACGTACGCATGAACGCTACTTTCATTTCTATTTTATATTTAAAGGAATGAAAACATAATGATACATTGGTATATTATAATTCTAGTATAATATCATATGATATTTTATGTTACATAATTTTATTAACTTCATCCTTTATACGTTCCATGAATGTCATGAACGAATCATATCACCTTGAGGGGGCGGTAATCTGCACTTCCTCAAATGAAATTATCGCGTTTAACCATAATACAAACCATAAAGGTATGCTATAAATGAATAATACAGAAGCATAAAGAAAAAATAAACATAATATACATAAAATATAAATATAGTTCCATCTTAATGGCCACCATGTTAGGCGGTAGAAAATAATCGAACAATCATCGTTTCGTGAGGCGTTAGTTTTCTGTCCACAGAAACAGTATGTTCTTCACCCATTAGATAAAGGTGTGTGTAAGTGTAGTTCAAATCCTTATTATAAAAAAATCCTAGTATATTGAGGATACTGTTTTTTTTATAAAAGAAAGGGATAAAAATATTTTAGGGGGTTGGATAAGTAAAATAAAACAAAATAAAACAAAATAATTTAAGAGAAACCGTTACCTTTAATTTGGGTAACTTCCTTTGGTTTGAACCAAAAGGACTTCTTGAAGTGCCTTCTTCCTAAGGTAAGGCTTCTAGGAGGAATAGTGGGATCTTGAGAGATTATTTGGGTAGGAGTTGGATGAGACAAGGGGCTTGAGAGGTGTGAGGAATTGGTTAGAAATGGTCTCCTTTTATAAGGAGGAGGAGGGGCTCTTTAAGAAAGTGTGAAAATATTATTTTATAATATAATGATATTCGGTTTCTAAAGGTCCAAAAATAATTAGAGTCGAAGATAAGATGACCCATGGTCGAAATAAAATCATCCAATAAGAATTGGACAGGTTTTGGATGTTATTTTAATATTTATAATCCTATTTATTTAAATGATTTACTAATGAGGTAAACACTGCATCATTATTGTGTCATAAATAATTTAATTTATTCGATGTCTAAAAATTATAAAAAAATACCATGATGTAGGAAATATTTTTATATTTCCAATTAATATTTATAGTCAAAAAGATAATTTATATAACCCCTTGTAAAAATTAATTTACTCAATGATTTTTGTTTATGTCATTTTTGCCTTTACTTTAAATTAATTAATCTAAAGTGTCATTATCATTCATAAGTGGCTCCATGGGGTCCCAAAATCGACCCAAGGATGACCATGGTCATCCATTACTCATCCAATAAGGTTAATACAAGTGTTAAGGTAATTTTGAATAATTATAATATCCTTTTTACCTTTAATTACCCTATTTACCTTTAACTATGATAAATAAAAGTCAAAAATTACTATTCACCAAAAATTATTTTCATATTATTGAACCACATTTTACTTAATAATAACAACCATGTATGTCGGATTTTTGAAATTCAATTCACTAAAGTGGTAAAATTTCATTTAAATGAAAAAGTCAGTTTTTTTAACTACTACTAAGTGGTTTCACTATTCATCAAAAATTGAATTTTTTCAGAAAATTACCAAAAATTCAGCCTAAGATTTATTTGATATTCCGAATTCAAAAATGATATCTATTTTTTCAAATTAAAAACATAAAATTGGAATTAATTAATTTAAAATTAATTCCTGTTGTTAAAACAAATAGCGTGTTTTTAAGAAACAATAACTATCAAAAGATTGACACTTGTTTATGTCCAATTTCAAAGTGAAATTAATTCCAATGAACAACATTGGATTAAATGGTAAAAATATATTCTAATTACACTTTAAAACCAATTAAAAAGATAATATAACCATATAAATATATTGGATTAAAACACAGGTTTGAATTAAAATACAATATTTTTTCACTATTCATTAAAAAATGAACTTTATCGGAAAAATTACAAAAATTTACACAAAGTAAATTTTGATGTCCCCATTCTAAAGAAGAATTTTATTTTGTCAAATATAATGTATTAAAGTGACCAAAACTATATTTAAAGAGTTTTTGTCATTAAAAGGTGGTAAATCGACCATTTAATGTATATTATGCTTAAAATTAGATTCATTCACATTTTAAGCCTTTATTGGATAAATGTAAATACATTTAACAAACATGTATAATTATATTTTAGTTAGTTTTTTTCATTCTCACCAATACAACGGCGAGGAGTTAACTTCCATTTAAAATAATAATATTATATTATTAGTGTGCAACGTAAGATTTCAAAGAAACTCGTTGTTGCATATCGGGTACACTATCGAACATAGAAAACCTTTTAAAGTAAAATTAATATTTAATTCACAAATATTAATAAGTATGAAAATCTATTATTCTTCATTTACCTGGGATGTTACATCCTTCCCCCCTTTTGGAAATTGTGTCCTCGCAATTTTAAAATTGGGCTTGGAAACATCATTGAAAGTCCCACATCGAAAAAAGAGTAAATAAAACTATCACTTTAAAAGAAAGAAAGATATATGCAAAGGTCACCTAAGACAATAGATATTAGGATTCCATGAAAACATGGATATGGAAGAGAAACTAACTCTCATAGATTAATAGAGAGTGATAGAGAACTTGATCACAGAAAGTTAACCGCCACAATACCATAAATTTGGCGTTGGGTAAAAGTCTGATGATAAAAGAGAGTTTATAATTTTTTTTCAAGATCCTTTTCATAGAGTTGATGAATTTTTTTAATAACTAGACTAAGATCATAAGGAAATATACTTGTAATGTAGAGTGTCATCCTTTAATAAAATTCTACCACAAACTCATCTTTTCTCCAAACGGTAAGTATTCAAGATGACTTGATCACACCTGAAGTGCTAGAATAAACTTCTAGAGTATCACATAATCTACAAAAGATGAACTATATATTTCCAATATCTTTAGACATCAACCAAAACCAAAATTGGTTAGTAGAAGATCAGATAATCCCCAAAAAGATAATATTTTACAAAAAGAAAAACTACTCTTAATCTCCAAAATTTGTCAAACAATACCCAAAGTTCAACAAAGACCATTCAATATACAATTGTCCTTAAAATTATGAAAAATAATCAAAACAAAAATTGAAACCCAAAACTCAGAAGGATTTAAATCACATAATCTTCCACAGTAAGTCTTAATATTTATCTCCAAAAACATCAACTACTCTTAAAGTCTCACATTGAATTGTAATTAACCTAATCACATATTATCTATGATAGGTTAATTATTTCCATAAATAACCTAAATCACCTTATGTCCACAATAAAAACATATATTCTTCCAAAATAATATTTCAACCATTACTCAACAAATTAAATCCCAAGGTATTCTATTTTCCTTAAGCATATAGTGTTCCTTGAAAGAGGGAACGTCTTCCACAACAACCTTTATCACTTAATCACTAAATCATTTTTCTATACTAAGTATATCCATTTGATAAAACATAAGTTCCAAAAATCAACTTATTCTTGTTCCATAAAAACATTTTACTAAAATAATAAGTCATACTAACCAGGGACTTCAAGTAGGCTAGTGGTAGGCAATGCACCCTTGCCTCCCTTCAATTGTGGGTTCGATTCATGCGGCCTTACCAGATGCAACGGTTTGTCACCCATTCTATGGGTTTTCCTTTTTATAAAACTCAAAAATAACCCTAACATTTTTTAACCTCAATGGTTTCCTTATACCTCTCATTTTCATCCAAATTCATTATGATCTCAACATCTTAATTCTTGAAGTCTTATTTCACCACCACATGATAAAATAAAATGATCCCCAAAATGAAGAACAACATAACTTTATCATGGTGTCCATTTGGTTTCATCATCATCTTGTTCACATAGGTAGAAGGTTCATGCATTGCAACAATGATTTAGAGATCCTTAAAAATCATTTGCTTCCTCCATCCAAATACACCATGTACAACATAGGTCATATGGGTGTTCACAGAAAAATGGTTTTGGAAAATAATCATGTATGACATATAATTTCAAAACATCTGATAAAACATGATTTCTATAAAATAGTCGGACTGAATTTGATTTGAAACTTTCAATTCATGGTCCTTTTAAAATACCATAGGTATGTGCTGAGAGACTATATTGTAAAAGTAAATATAAATAGGTTTTTCAAGGGTATCCTTCTTAAGCACCTTTTTTAAAATCATAATATGCTTCAAAATCCTGTGATAAGGTAAAATATTTGAAAATGGCTTGATAATATTTACCTTTCTTGAAAATATGAGAATATTGTGAAAATAGGATTTGTCTAAATACAACCCATGATCCACGATGATAATGAGGTATAGTGGAGGTGTTTGATATCTCAAACAACTGCTTGCAAGTGAGTTGTATGCTAGAAAAAGTTTCACAATCATCCGAACATGACTTTGCAATAATTATTGCAAGCATGTCATCAGGAATAGATAGGAATTTCGTTTGAGATCCTCCTCCTTCCATTTGTAACTGACTTTCCTTAATCTGAAAAAGTTATAAAATAAGGATTTAACTGAAATAATAGACATAGGGACTAACCATGTGTCTAACGAAAACTCATAATCCCTAAAGTTGTCTAAACCGACCTCTGATACCAACTATAAGGACCCGGCCTTAAAACATACATAATCTTGAATTAAGTTAATAATTCACATTGAGGATCTTTTCAGGTTTATAGTTTTAGAGAATTAGGCCAAAACTATAAGATTTCATTTCAAAAAAAAATACAAAGTAGACACTTCTACTCAGCATCCATTTTTTTCACAAAACAACAACTCTTGAAAAAAAGATTCATGTCTAGTTCCATATTTAAGACAACATGACTTTTACTTGATCCCATCCTTGACCCTAATCTTCTTTAAGTCCTGTGAAAAACATTTCAAAAGTTCAGATGAGCATAAAAAGCTCAATAATGGATACACAAAGTAAAACTGTTAGTTTTTCAAAACAACAAGTAAACCATGAATACTTTATCATAAGTAATACTTTTCACCTTTATGAAGTAGTAAATACCATTCACTGAAATAAAAGATCATTACTTACCCTTTTGTAACCAAAATATTACCATAAAACCCATATAAAGAACACATAACATATAAAGGTAACTTGGGACATAAACATACTTAAATGGAATAACCATACGGTCAACTTCCACACATATCACTAAATGGAATAGTCATACGGTCGACTTCCATACCCAATGCATTGGAGGTTATAACGTAACCACTCGTCCGGGTTTATCATGGCACCATCTGTCATATGGTTTATCACATAACCACCCGTAAAATATCCAATAATCATCATAACACATAAAATACTTCAAATATAAAAATTTCACTAATAACATTTCATTTTAAATCACAAGAAGTAATTTCCAGATATTGAAATAATCATTCCATTTTCATAAACCATTTAAAAAGGGATTTTTGAATCAAAGTGTCCCATACCACTTTGAAGATTTTAATGGAATTATAATTTTAAAAAATTAATATCCATATAAATAAATACTCAAAACCATTTTTAAAACATGGACATTAAAGATAATTATTTAGAATAATAAATCTTTAAAACATTTAAAACGATATTTTAGTTAAAGAGTTTTTAACAAAATAAGAGACTCTTGAATACAAATAATTGAGGAATAACATTTAATCTAAACTTTATAATATCATAAGAATAAAGGGATTCATGGTATAATATGAAAAAGGACAGTATATACACCATATAAGAGTGAATTGGTGTATAACAACAATGAAGTCTCAATGGAAATGTAAATTGAGATGAAATCCCTTATAAAGATGGTATCCTTAAATTAAGGATAAATCAATCACATAATTATGTGTGAAAAATATAAATACACCCAATATAAGTTTATATTAAGTTTAAAACAATCATAGGTCATTAACACATATTCATAGGATGACATATTCAAGAAGTACAAGTTTAACTCAAATAATTGAAATTGGGTTAAGAAGTTCCCTTGCAAAAATTAAAATGCCTAACGGCGTCACTTTAAAATTCAAAATATGAGTTGATGAGATAAAAAGGGTATCTAATCACTTGGACATAAAATTTACATCAATAAGGATATATAATAACATATCCCATCATAATAAGATGTAAATTAAAAGACATAACAAAAATTAGTCTTTTAAAAAGAGGAGGGTGAAAGGTTCCCTTGCCGATTTGGTAACTTACAAAACATACGTCACATGAAAGAAGGATCATAGAATGAAGGTGAAAATACTCATAAATGAAAGTATATTACACAAAGAGTACAATCATGGTCAGTACATAGACCACACAAAAGGAAATAGTGGCAAATATAGCATGAATCTCACGAGAATAAAAAGGGAGATAAAAACCCCTTACCTCGTTGTAATCAATCAAGTCGTATGACCAAAAGATAATAACCACCAAATGAATCACACAATACCATGAATATAAAGAGAATCATGATAATATATATATTAATGGCCGTATACATTACACCACATGCAATAAATAAGTGGCGAACAATGGAAATCTCACAGAATTAAAAGTGAGATAAGAAATCCCCTTACCTCGTGTCCTACTTGACTCGTATGTTCTGTGTTCTTCCTGAATAATAAACTTAAGTTAATATCTAATTAATTAAGAAAATTTTTACAGTTTATTATTCATTTTATATCACTTATTATCTTGCTATAACAACTAGTTAATTATTTGAGTTTATATTGGATATTTTATCGATGTTCGAAACTTGAGTCAAAAATGAACTTGTTATAATTACAATTTTTCCATGTGGTGAAAATTACATTATCTCCATAATGATATACATGTTTTATATATCATATATATCATATATATCCAGTGTATATTTATTTATAATACTCCATATCATTTGGATTTAAGAAATGAAACGCACCGTTTATGGGGACGGTAAGTCATCCGTACGCATGAACGCTACTTTCATTTCTATTTTATATTTAAAGGAATGAAAACATAATGATACATTGGTATATTATAATTCTAGTATAATATCATATGATATTTTATGTTACATAATTTCATTAACTTCATCCTTTATACATTCCATGTATGTCATGAACGAATCATATCACCTTGAGGGGGCGGTAGTCCGCACTTCCTCAAATGAAATTATCACGTTTAACCATAATGGAAACCATAAAGGTATGATATAAATGAATAATACAGAAGCATAAAGAAAAAATAAACATAATATACATAAAATATAAATACATTTTTATCTTAATGGCCACCATGTTAGGCGGTAGGAGATAATCGAACAATCATCATTTCGTGAGGCGTTAGTTTTCCATCCACAGAAGCAGTAAGTTCTTCACCCATTAGATGGAGGTGTGTGTAAGTGTAGTTCTAATCCTTATTATAACAACATCCTAGTATATTGAGGATACTGGTGTTGTTATAAAATAAAGTAATAAAAAGATTTTAGGGGGTTGGAGAAGTAAAATAAAATAAAATAAAACAAAAGAATTTAAGAGAAACTGTTACCTTTAATTTGGGTAACTTCCTTTGGTTTGAACCAAAAGGACTTCTTGAATTGCCTTCTGCCTAAGGTAAGGCTTCTAGGAGGAAGAGGGGATCTTGAGAGATTATTTTTGCAAGGGTTGGAAGATCCAAGGGGATTTAGAGGTGTGAGGAATTGGTTAGAAATGGTCTCCTTTTATAAGGGGGAGGAGGGGCTCTTTAGGAAAGTGTGAAAATATTATTTTATTATATAATGATATTCGGTTTCTAAAGGTCCAAAAATCATTTGAGTCGAAGATAAGATGACTCATGGTCGAAATAAAATCATCCAATAAGAATTGCATAGGTTTTGGATGTTATTTTAATATTTATAATCTTATTTATTTAAATGATTTATTAATGAGGTAAACACTGCATCATTATTGTGTCATAAATAATTTAATTTATTCGATGTCTAAATTTTATAAAAAAAATACCATGATGTAGGAAATATTTTTATATTTCCAATTAATATTTATAGTCAAAAAGATAATTTATATAACCCCTTGTAAAAATTATTTTACTCAATGATTTTTGTTTAGGTCATTTTTGCTTTTACTTTAAATTAATTAATCTAAAATGTCATTATCATTCATAAGTGGCTCCATGGGGTCCCAAAATTGACCCAAGGATTCCCATGGTCGGTCATTACTCATCCAATAAGGTTAGGAAAAGTTTTAAGGTAATTTTGAATAATTATAATATCCTTTTTACCTTGAATTTCCCTATTTACCATTAACCACGGTAAATAAAAGTCAAAAGTTACTATTCACCAAAAATTATTTTCATCTTATTGAACCACATTTTACTTACTAATAACAACCATGTATGTCGGATTTTCGAAATTCAATTCACAGAAGTGGTAAAATTTCATTTCAATGAAAAGGTCAGTTTTTTTAACTACTAATAAGTGGTTTCACTATTCATCAAAAATTGAAGTTTTTTAGAAAAAATATCAAAAATTTAACCTAAGATTTATTTGATATTCTGAATTCAAAAATTATGTCTATTTTTCCAAATTCAAAACATAAAAGTGACATTAATTAAATTAAAATTAATTCTCATTGTTAAAATAAATAGCGTGTTTTTAAGAAATAATAACTATCAAAAGATTGACACTTGTTTATGTCCAATTTCAAAGTGAAATTAATTCTAATGACCAAAATTGGATTAAATGGTAAAAATATATTCTAATTAAACTTTAAAACCAATTAAAAAGATAATATAACCATATAAATAAATTATATTAAAACACAGTTTTGAATTAAAATACAATATTTTTTCACTTTTCATTAAAAAATGAACTTTATCGAAAAAATTCCAAAAATTTACACAAAGTAAATTTTGATGTCCCCATTCTAAAGAAGGATTTTATTTGGTCAAATAGAATGTATTAAAGTGACCAAAACTATATTTAAAGAGGGTTCTCCATTAAAAGGTGGTAAATCGACCATTTAATGTATAAAATGCTTAAAATTAGATTCATTCACATTTTAAGCCTCTAACGTTTATTGGATAAATGTAAATACATTTAACATGTATAATCATATTTTAGTTAGTTTTGTTCATTACCGCCAATACAACAGTTAGGAGTTAACTTCCGTTTAAAATAATAATATTATATTATTAGTGTGCAACGTAAGATTTCAAAGAAACTCGTTGTTGCGTATCGGGTACGCTATCGAACATAGCAACTCTTTTAAAGTAAAATTAATATTTAATTCACAAATATTAATAAGTATGAAAATCTCTTATTCTTCATTTACCTAGGATGTTACAAATAGGCTCTAAAGCCCCCTGACACGAGTGACCGCCTTTGGCGGTCACTATAGGTGGCCTATAGGGACCGCCAAAGGCGGTCGCTGGGCTTTGCAAAAAAAAAAACCCTTCACCCCCCCCCCCCAATTCCTCTACCCCCCGCGATTCCCCTACCCATACCCTCACCGCCACCCGTCCCCCATCCCCTCGCTGCCCTCCGCCCATCCTGCGCCCCTCGTCCCCTTGTCGCCCTCCACCCCCTTGCCTGACCCCCGTCCCCTCGCCACCCTCCACCCTCCACCCATACCTCATCCCTTGTTCCCTCACCGCCCTCCACCCCCTCACCGCATGTCCCCCGTCCCTTCATCGCCCTCCACTCCAGTTCCCCGCCATCCCCCATCCCCTCCCTCGCCACACCACCGCCGCCCGTCCCCTCCCTCACCGTCCCCTCCCTAGTTGCACCATCGCTGCCCGGTCCCCTCCCTCCCCACACGGTCGCCTCCCCTCCCCTCGTCGCTGCCACCCGTCTGCTCCGGCTCCCCGCTGTCCTCCATCCCCTCCCTCATCATCCCACCCTCGTTGCATCGTCGCCACCTCACCACCTCCTCCTCTGGCTCGCCGCTGCCGCCTCCGCCCGTCCCCTCCCTCGCCGCACTGCCTCTGGCTCTGGTTCCCCTCCACTGCCTCTCCTCTCCCTCGCAGCACCGCCTTCGTCTCCCCTCCCTTCCAGATTTATAGCGCAATCAGGTATGCCCTAATTTCTGTTTAAGAGTTTTGATTTTGGACAATTTACAGCACAAATTTAGCATGCATGAAGATTATATGAATATTGTGTGTGAATAAAAAGTGTGGAAATGGAAGTTCATTTGTATACAGGCTTCTGTTCATATGAAACAATGTGTCTTGACAGTGTTTGTATGAGAGACTTCACACTTTACTTGAGGTTTGGAAGTTACATACAATGTTTGAGTCCATTTATATGTTGACTGAATTAATATTAAGTTGTGTTGTTATTTGATTTATACCATTCTTGAGTTTTATCACATGTCTCTCTGTGTGTGTATCCCATGAGAAAATGTTTGAGGTTTGACCACATGTGTGTGCTTGCATAGCCCATGAGACACATGTTTGAGTTTGATCGCAAATGTGTGTTTCGATACTATATGTTATTATTAACATTATATGTTCTTCCTCTATATGATATTCCATGTTTCAATGTGATGTACTTTGTATATATTTTATATTGTGTTGTTCTATACATGGTACCAATGTTACTGGTGTACTTATTGCGGCTCAGTATCCCTTAAGGGGGAGCATGATAAGATGATGTATGTTCCATGAAGATTGGACTGAGATAACACAAGTCATGATAGATTGGTATTTTTTTGTTTTGGAATTGTATATATTTGATGTCATCCTAGATATAGATTAGTTAGTTTTCCATAAATTAGAGATTTATTGTTATCATTGATGGTTACTCTGTACTACCTCTGATGGCACAAAGGTAGTGTGAATCCAAGAGGCAGTGAGACATTATTTATACAAAGATACAGTTTCTATAAGTTTGAGAAGACTGTACATATTCTTGCGTGAATTATTCCCTATTTGATAAAAATATGATTAGGGACTCTTGAATATAGAATCATCATTAGATTTACCATACCAAATGATGACGATGACATGGGCTTTCACTTACATTCCATTATCTATTCTCTTGTTTATTATTCAGAGATATAATTTGATTATTTTATCAATGGTCCACAAGCAATTGGTTAGTATTTATTTTAAATATATTTGATATGAAAAATGCATGTAATAATTCTTGTGTAAATATTTGTTATACATATATTATTATGGATAAGAGTTGGATTGATCTTCCAAATCGAATTTCTAGAGAATATTTCAATGGCATTATGCAGTTTATTGAGTTCATGTGTTGCTTGAATTTTTATTAATTCAATCTAAAATTTGGTATCTTCATGTTATTGTCGGTGTATCTTCCCATTGAGGTATTCTTCATTTGGTTCATGTGTTGCTTGAATTTTTATTAATTCAATCTGAAATTTGGCTATGCATTGATTGGTTTTGTACATAATTTTATATCTGTTTTGTTAACTTTCTGATTTTTTAAAATACATTTACAACTAATTATTCAATCCTTTTTTGTTTGATTAACAATTGTACAAGTTTTATTTTCTTAAAAACAATCCAATTTATCTTTTGGACACTTTGGATAGTCACATTACTAATGTTTTCTATGACTGCAGGCCTGTCAGGGGAAGAGGTAGCAGATCCACATCATCCATCTGAGCCATCTATCTCTCAGGGTCGAGGTATGTTTGAATGTAATTGTGTTTATTTTTTATGTAATTGATAAACATATATATATTTATAAAATCTGTCAAATTATATATAAAATTGTTTTCAACAGGGTCAGACTCGACCGCTTCTTCCTCCCGTAAGAGAGGCCCTGGTCATGGAATTTTATCATGGAATTCCGGCACGATTTTTGATGTTTTCTTTGATGATATATTTCATCCTGTGGGACCGAATGCCCCTGCATTTATTCGTTAGATGGGTCATATCATATGTGACCCACATCGATTTCCATTGACCACATGTGACTGGACTTCTATCCCTCAGGACACATTAGATCGTCTTTGGAGGGAGGTTCAGGTAAGAAGACCATTTTAATTTCTTCCCTATGTATAAACAATACTAACATATGTGATTTGTTTCTTAAATAGAATAATCTGAAATTATTCCCCGATGATTTTTGGCTTGTGTGTATGAGAAAATTCCATAAGATGTGGAAAGATTATAAAGACAAAGTCAAGAGGGACCACTGGGTACCAAATGTGAGTGCCCCATACATTCTGGAAAAAGTCCCGAGAGGTGTTCTCCCGACTCAGTGGCGTGACTTAGTTGCATATTGGTCTACTGAGGGTGTTGCAGTTTGTATATTTATTTTGTTATATATATTTTAAAGAATGTGTGATTTGTTTGAAATTTGAATTAATTTAATGTAGGAGGTGTCAGCACGCCATTCTGAGAATCGAGCGTTGCAGGGATCACCTCATAGGTTCGGGACTCGTCACGTGTCTCAGATCCGACATGAGGTATTTATTATTCATTTTTTAATTTATTAATTAATATGGTTTTGTGTTTATATTCTATTCGTATACAATTACGGGAGTAAGGTGCACTCACTGATAAAATGTCGGTGTGGATGAGGACTCATGATCAAAATGATCCAGAGGCTGCAGCATTGATAGTAATTTCTTGTACTCATTACCAATACTTACATTAATCTGTATATTAACATATATATGTATATATATTTAAATATTTCATAGGATCAATTTGAAGTTGAGTTAGAATAGCTGCTAGAGGACCAGCGACAGCTTCCCATGCGAAGGGATGAGATCTTCCATCGCATTATTGGTCAGGATGGGAATGGATATAGTTTAACCTATGGAACAGGGATTCCTCATTCTGTAGTATCACGCATTGTGGTTTTCGGTCCTACTGTTGCTCAGATGACATAGCAGTTTTCATATTTTGAGGCACGGTTGTGCGCTTCCGAGGAGGTAAATACGCAATTGATCACTGAGGTTAGAACACTGCGGGAATATGTGCGTCCAGGTGATGGTGCAAGGGATCATACGACGCAGGTTTATACTGAATTTATTTATTTATTTTATATTATTTTTTTTTATGAAAATCTTCATAATTTTTTTTGTTATAGGCCCCTGGACCACCGGATGGAGGTAGCAGTCATGACCACGCATGACACATCATACTCACGAGGTGTGTTTCTTTTTTTTATTGGTGGGGTTGTTATTGATGTTTCAAAAGGTAAATTTATTTTTCTTAGTGATGATCAAGAAGTATTTAATTTTTTTAGGAAGTCCACACTTTTGGTGAGTTTCAAGTTAATTGATGTGGTTGAATATGTCTTTAGAACTGGGATAAAAAATGATACTCATGGACATTCTGTCCGGGGGTGTTGGGAGATGTCCGGGGGGTATGGAGTGGGTTTTTATGGTGGGTGGGGGGTTGGGAGTTGTCCGGTGGGTATGGAGTGGGTTGTTCGGTGGGTGGGGGTTGGGAGTTGTCTGGGTGGATTGGGAGGGGGGCTGTTCAGGGTGGGGGTTGTTCGGGGGGGTTGGGAGTGGGCTGTCCGGGAGGTGGGAGGGGGTGTTTAGGGGGGTTGAGAGTGGCGGGGTGGGGGGGCTGTGGATTGGTGTTGTCCGGCGAGAGGGGGCTGCGGAGGGGACAGTCTGGTGGGAGTTTTTTAGGACAATTATCCATTAGGCCATTAGGTTAATTTTACATTAGGTCATTGACCATTATTCCATTAGGCATATTGGCCAATTAGTCATTATTCCATTATTCCATTATGCCAATTGGCTAATCGGGCCATTAGAAAAATTGTCCATTAGGCCATTAGTTCATTGGATGTTTGTCCATTAGTCTATTTATCAATTAGGACAATTGTCTAAGAGACTGTTAGATCGATTGGAAATTATATCCTTATGCCATTTTTTACAGGAGTTCATTAGGACAATTGACCATTAGTTCATTAGGGCAATTGTTCATTAGGATGTTAGGCCATTAGGTAAATTGGCCAATTGTCTAATTGGATGTTAGGTGATGCACTGTTGTGCATAAGGCATTTCAACTTGGTTTAATATCTATAAAATGGTTTTTGTGGATGGTTTTGCATGAATTTCACAATTTTGATGTACCTTGTTCTTTGTTTTTCAGTCACCAAAAGATAAAGAATGGAGTCTATGAATTTTGGAGATTCAAAAAAGAATTGGAGGCTTATGGACCCTTTTCCCCCGACTATGCTGGAATAGAGTCACCCAGATCAAGCACTAGACATGAAGGACGGGCGACTTCAGGAATTTCAATGACAAAGGAAACCCACATGGTCGCCACATGGTTATCCAAACTGTGTGCAAACCGTGTGGGAGAAGATACCATTGATAGTACCCTCCGCACGGTTGGCGCACAGTCCGCCCAAACCATGCAGCCCATCCAGGATAACTGTGTGGCTTGAAGATTTGAGACAGTAACATTCGCATGGTTGGCGCATGGTCTACCAAATCGTGCACCCAAACCGTGCGGACCACTGCAGCCTTCATTTTTTCTTTTTCACTATTCACCCACTCCTTAACCCGGGGTTTCCTTTTCTACCTGCTTTTGGACAACTGGAAAAAGGCCCTTTCTAACCAAGAAGACTTTGGGGAGTGAGCCGGAACACGGGGGGATTGGGGAAAGAAGATGAAGCAATCTGGGAACTAAGCTTAGAGGGGGGAGGAAGGTTTTTAGGCACTGGTTCTTGTAGTTTTGTTGTACTTCGGATTCTTTTATTTTCTGTTGTAATGAACTCTCTTATGAATCTTAGTAAGTTTCTTATCCTTTTCATTATGAGTATCTAAACCCCCCTGTGTTGGGAATGGGGAAAATGTGGGTTCGTTAGAACCAATTTCTCTATTATTGTGTTTGTTCATTGTCTCTCACCTAATTCTCCCAACTTCCGTTTCTTATTTCGCTGGAAACCCCATATCGGACCAAGAATAGAGTTTCCAGGGATCTTTGGGAGAATTACGACAAGGATATCCATTACCATTGGATATACTTGTCGTTTCTAGAGGGCGGTTCCTAAATTAAGAGTCAGTAGAAATCAATTTCCAGACCAATGGATTGATTCCTACCGACTTGGTTGGAACTCACCGGACCAAGGGAGTTCCGACACAAATGAAACCCAGAAATGTGGGTTATTATGAACAACACAGCACAATAGGGAATAAGATTTAACGTCCCACATGAATGTCCAGCCCCGACACATTTTCATTAAAATCCAAAATCCAGTTTTAAGTAATTTTTAGTTTTCAAGTTTAATTCGTAGTGAATTAGAAAAGTCCAAGTAATTAGTTATATTTTGATCACTAGTGCAGAAAACATTTTTTACGTCGGTTATTTTTCATTTTTTACGTCGGTTTCTAGACGACGTTAATACGTGCGACGTTATAAATAAGGTTTTTGACGTCGGTTATTTAAAAACTGACGTCAAAAACATAAAATTGCAATGTTTATCACGTCGGTTATTTTAGAACCGACGTGATAAAGAAAATGGGAAGGGTTTATCACATCGGTTATTTATCAACCGACGTGATAAAAGGCCTGGAAAATGGTTTATCACATCAGTTATTAAACAACCGATGTAATAAACAGGGGCGAGGGGGATTTATCACGTCGGTTCATATAGAACCGACATGATAAACCGGGGTGAGGGGGGTTTATCACGTCGGTTATTATATAACCGCCGTGATAAACCGGCGAGAGGCGGTTTATCACGTCGGTTATTCAATAACCGACGTGATAAACCATTCTCCAGGCCTTTTATCACGTCGGTTATTAAATAACCGATGTGATAAACCATTCTCCAGGCCTTTTATCACGTCGGTTATTAAATAACCGACGTGATAAACCATTCTCCAGGCCTTTTATCACGTCGGTTATTAAATAACCAACGTGATAAACTATTTTCCAGTCATTTTATCATGTCGGTTATTTAATAACCGACGTGATAAACCCAATTTTTTTTAAGCAGAATGCAGTCATCTTCTCTCCACCAGAATCAACCAGAAAACAAATCAAGAAATCGTACCACAAAAACAGAAGTAGATCAAAATTAAGCATGTACATAGATAACATATAAAACTTAACCCCTAGACAGCCCCCACCCTCATTTATACCCCATGGACAGCCCTCCCCCACCCCGTTGGAGCCCTCACCCTCATGTATACCCCCTGGACAGCCCTCCCCCACCCCATTGGAGCTCCCACCCTCATGTATACCCCTTGGACAACCCTCCCCCACCCCATTGGAGCCCCCACCACACTCGTGGACTGCCCCCCGACCCCCGGACACCCCCAAACACCCCTCGACAACCCCCCACCCGCCTGAACAGCACCCCCTCACCCCCTCACCCCACTTGACAGCCCCCACCACACCCCTGGACAGCCCCAAACACCCCTGGACAACCCCCCACCCCTGGACAGCACTCCCACACCCCTGGACCGCCTTCCCACACCCCTGGACATCCCTGCCACCCCCCAGGACTGTCCCCCCACCCCACCGGACAGCCCTCCCAGACCGCTGGACACCCCCCAACCCCACTGAACACACCCCCACACCCTTGGAACCCCTCCCCCATAGACCCAAATCCATACCAGAAAAACCATCAAAAGTAGACTAAAACAAGAAGTAGAGAAAAATTAAACATTCACTTATATAACATTCAAAACTTACATTGTCAACTTCAAAAAAAACTAAATCCAACCTAAAAAACTACCAAATACACAATTAAAATGACAATATTCAAAATTACATTTTACATTACAAACAACTAAAAATCAATCAAACCTGCAAAATAATTTGACCACTCCACTTGTACGTGTTTGATGTCTTCAGCAGTATAGGGTTGAGGGTCATCAAAAAGCTACAAATGAAAAAGAAGATAGTTAACGTGTATAATGAATAAATCAAATTTAAATATTATGGAAAAGTTTAAGAGGAAATCGTACCAGGTCAAAATTCACAACTGTCCCAGTTGTTATTATTTCATACATAAATCTTAACATATAATATCCGCATTCGATGAGGCCTTGTTGTTCATGACAATTCTGTTTGAATGAGTGTAAATTCAATATATTATTTTTATGTAATAAATCAAAAAGTACAAATTATAAATGGAAATTTACCTTCGCATTTACATATTTGATCTTTGCATTTCTTTTCTTTGTGTTTTTTCGAAAGTAGACCCATGCACTGTTTGAAAATAATACGAATGGGGTAAATTTAAAATTCATTATAATATATAAAACTATTGAGAAATTGAAACTTACTTTTCCAATATATTCTTAAAACTTTCCCGCACATCACCATGAACGGAGCATATCCAATAAAGAGCTTTCTCCCTTGGGCAAAAAATCCCTAACATCCAATGATCACTGATAAAAGGAAATTTAATGTTATTGGTTTTTTATGTTAAAAGATAATTAACTCTTTGAGAGAAATGTGTTTCATACCTCTCACAAAAAGGCATCATCCAACATTGTGTGATTATATTCTTTTCAAATCTTTCAGCAATATAAACCATTCTTTGTTCCTCATTCAATGCACATGCTTCAGGGGAAATCAATTGCGGGTCCATGAATCCATATACTTCTGTCAGCTCATTCCTCTGACAAATTTTATAAAGATACCTAATACAAAACATACATAAGTATACATTTTTAATAAATATAACGCAGGGAAAAGGTGTTAAGACTTACATGGAAAAAATTTGCACCACATTGATGCCCAACTTATCTCCAGTAACAAGCTCCATGATATCAGTTTTTGTAATCCCCACACTTATTTCACGTCCACAAACATGAGATTCCATTGGAAACTCATAAAAACCCAACAACAAATGTGAATATCTTGACAATCTTTCAAGACCACTGGAATCTGTATCTGATGTCATAGCCTGTTGTCGTTGTTATTGTCTATACAGTATTTCTTTACCTTTGAAGTATTCCTGTGAAAAAAAAATTGAAAAATATAGTAGTTTTCAAATGATAAAACAACTTTAATAAACAAATAAAATAAAAGATATAACATTCATACCTCTATGGTAATGAGTCGAAGAAGTCTGGATGGCCAAACTAAAAAATGGCTGATACTCTGTCCAACTGTCGCCACCTCATCTGTAGGTATTGGTACCCTAGCTGATCTATCTATAATATCATGTACAGTGACCCTCTGATTCTCTACCTCTAATTGTTGATGATGAACTATATCTCCTATACAATATACCAACCTGTATGCTACTATATGATGTTGAGAATCATCAACATACAACTCGCAATATGTAGGAAGCTGCGGCGGAGGCGTAGGATAAAAAATGGGGTCCACAGGCTGAGGTGGGGGAGTGGGAGCTACTGGCGGAGGTGGAGGATAAATAATGGGGTCTGCAGGGGGAGGTGGAGGAGTGGGAGCTATAGTCTGAAATTGTCTTTGAATTTCTGCAAACATAGACTGCACCGACTCTCTAATCTTGTCCTCCATCGTCGCATTAATATTTTGAACTTCAGCCTCCAAGGATTCTATTTTTTTTTATAAACCCCCTCAATGTTAGAAGTTGAATAACGTGGAAACACTTTTCTTACCGATACACCTGCCGGATATCCTCTTACACGACCAGGATGTTCGGGCCTTCCCAATGCTGCAAATAAAATATCTTCCCTCCCAGTAGCTCTAAATGTCCCCTCTGAACTCTGCTCCTCAAGAGAGTCCTATATTAATTAATTGAACATTTCTGTAATGATTGAAACTTATATGAAGAAAAAAGTTAACTTAAATAAATTAAATAGATATCTTACAATCCTCTCAGCTACGATTCTCGATTCTTCCGAAAGATATTGCCCTTTTTTTCCCTTCCGAGCTCTCTTCCATTTTTCATGTCTAGATGGAGGGGATGGAGGGGCCACCTCTCCAGAGCTTGAAGACTCACCTCTTAGTTGTTGAAATTTTTCCGCCATCATTTGTTCTTCCAATAATGCATACCCTCCCCGAGATAAACTATGAGGGTATACATTTTTAGATTGGATCTCCTGATGAGCTTTCCTTGTTTGTTGTAATTTAAGAATAAGAAATCATTAACAAAACATTAATAAAATCATTTATATAAGAAAGTTTATAAAAGTTTACATTTCCCTTACCAGAAATGACTCTTTTTTTCTACTTTCAAAAAACTGTCTCCATGTGTCTTCATCTATAAAAGGATATATACGACATGGATTGTCGTGACTCCTATGACCATAAATGAAATCAGATGAGAGGGTTGATTTGAAATCCCTCCATCTCCTGGTAGCCAACGATAAGAATTTCTTCCTGACTCCTCCAGTGTCAGGAATATCAAATGTCATCTGATAAAGAAGAGGTTAAACATATTATATATACTAGAAACATTAAAATAATGGTCAAACAATGACAAAAGATCTTACCAAAATCGTCTCCCACAACTGAGAGATAATCGCATTATCCACACCTCTCCAATCATCATACAGAATGCTTACTTTGGTCTTAGCTTGATTTTCAACAAAACTCTTAAAATCTTTGGCATTCGGACCTCTAGGAATATCATCATCATCAAACTCAACGACTATCCTATGATCCTGCGTACGGGAAAGTGATAATTTTGGTAAACATGTGCACCCACGTTTACCAACCTTTGAACTCTTTGTCGTAATAGGAGCATGTGAATGTTCATCCCCAGAGGTATGACCAGCAATATTCTCCTCTCCAGAATCATGTGGTTGATCATCTGAATGATCTTTCATTATCCTTCAAATCAAAAAAACAAACGTCAGTTCACAAATATACAAATTAAAATATTTTAATACTACTATAATCAGAAAATAGAAAATTGTACTAAGTTACATAATAGTAAACATTGGTAATATGGTAAGCATGTTAAACAATGGTAAAGATGACAAAGATGGTCAAGATGGTCAAGATGGTAAAAATGGTAAAAATGGTAAACCTGGTAAACATTGTAAACATGGTAAAGTAATTGTCAGTGAACAAAAATAAGCATTTTAAAATTCATGTAATGGTTATAAACATGATAAAGTAAACTAAACAAACTTAAAACAAACAAAAACATATACTTATTTTATTTTAAAACATGTTTTAATCAATAAAAAACTTACAATATCTAACATTTATGGAAAAAATAAATGTAAACAAGAAATAAACATATGTTACCTGTAATTTTAGGAATGTACAAATGGATTGTTTTCCCAAATTCCTTCATCATGATCGTTCCTTATGGCACAAACTATGTCTTCAACATGATCATCATTATGTTCTGTTAATATTTCCATGGAAGTAGGGATCTCACATAAATCAGCATATTCATCAAGTTCATCCTCACCAACATATTGTTTTTTCCCTTGTAAAACAACAGCCCACTGCATATCTGATTGATCTACTACATAGAAAATTTGTTTTGCATGTGTTGCCATTATAAAAGAATCAGTTGTGTCTTCCAATCTATTCAGATTAACAAGTGTCATTCCAAATTCATCGTGTCTGACACTATTGTTACCGTTAAACCATTTACAGTTAAAAACGGGAACTTTAATTTTAAAGTAATTAACCTCCCATATGTCTTCAATCACTCCATAATATGCACTTGATGTAGAAATTGAGTTTTTGTCCTTAGCACTCGAAAAATGCATTGCTTCTGCAAACACCAATACACCACTATTCTGAACTGCACTTCTATTGCCCTGAGCTTTTGTATGAAATGTATAACCATTAATGTCATAACCGGACCATGTTATCACATTTAAACATGGGCCACCCACTATCCATTTTAATGTCTCTAATAGATCTAATCTACCAAGCAAAGTCTTTTTAATCCATGACAAAAAAGTTTTGTTGTGCTCATTCAAAATACACATTTCTTTCTTCTTTGGATGACATTGTTTCAACTCATTAATATGCAATGTGATATACGGTTGAGCATCAGCTATGTTATTCAAGATGTATGATTCTAACTTCTTCATCTGTTCAACTGACAATGATTTGACTTTCAAGCCGCGAATCCTCTTTCCCTCATTATTAACTCGTTCATGGCGAGATGGAGGCAAACCTATGTGTTGCGCCGCAGCCAAGTAGCTCGTACAAAACTCTGCTACCTCCTCAGAAATATACTTTTCAATAATGGAGGCTTCAGGTCGATATAGATTTTTAACATACCCCTTTAATATTTTCATATACCTTTCAAAAGGATACATCCAACGAAGATATACAGGTCCACAAAGCTTTATTTCTCGAACCAGATGAATCATTAACTGCACCATTATATCAAAAAAAGTTGGAGGAAAATACATTTCCAATTGACAAAGTATAAAAATTGCATCCTTTTCCAAAATGTTCAAAGCATTCACATCAATCGCCTTGTTACAAATTGAATTGAAAAAATAACACAACTTCATTATAGTCTTTCTGACACGAATGGGCAATATTCCACGCAATGCAACTAGTAGAATTTGTTGCATCATGACGTGACAATCATGTGATTTCATACCTATCAACTTCAAGTCCTTCAATGAGACAAAAAAATTTACATTAGAAGAATAACCTTGAGGCACTTTGGTATCATGAAGACACTGACAGAAGCTAATTTTCTCCCTCTTCGATAATGTATGACAAGCCGGGGGAAGAAATGTTTGTCTTCCTTTAGGAGTGGGAGGTAACTCCAAACGTATTCCCATTGATAGTAAGTCTAATCTTGCATTCAACCCATCTTTAGTCTTTCCTTTAATATCTAACAATGTTCCAATCAAAGAATCACAGATATTCTTCTCCACGTGCATGACATCAATATTATGTTTAACTTCATGATACCTCCAATATGGTAGCTCAAAAAAAATTGACCTTTTCTTCCAAATATGTCTATCATTACCAGATTTCTGTGTCTTTCCCAATGTCACATCAAGGTTTTTCACCCTCTCAAAATACAGATCAGGGGATAAAGGTTTTGGAGCAGTATCAAATTCTTGTGAGCCATTGAATGCCTTTTTTAGTCTTTTATAAGGGTGTTCCATAGGCAAAAACTTTCGATGACCCATGTACAATATTTTCCTCCCATGATGCAATTGACAATATGACGTCTGTTGTTCGCAAATTGGACATGCTTTATGCCCTTTAACACTGTATCCAGACAAATTTCCATACGCTGGGAAGTCATTTATAGTGAATAGAAGCACTGCATGCAGTTGAAAATATTCCATTTTATAAGAATCATACACCCTAATACCATCAGCCCATAACAGTTTCAAATCATCAATCAACGGTGACAAGTAAACATCAATATCATTACCGGGTTGCTTTGGACCAGAGATCATTGTACTCAACATGACTTATTTACGCTTCATACAAACTTCAGGAGAGAGGTTGTAAATTACCAATAAAACAGGCCATGAACTATGTGTGCTACTGAGTGTTCGGTATGGATTCATTCCATCTGTGCACAACCCTAGTCTGAGATTTCTAATTTCATTTCCAAATGTAGAATACTGCGCATCAATTTTCTTCCATTGTGGACAATCAGCTGGATGACGTATTTTTCCATCACATACCCGCTCTTCAGCATGCCATCTTAACCTTTTTGCATCATGTGAATTAGAAAATAAACGTTTGAAACGATTAATTATAGGAAGATACCAAAATACCTTTGAAGGGAGCTTTGTAATCTCTACATCAGCCTGTGATTTTTCTTTCACCTTATACCGTGATGTCCCACATTTAGGACACTCTGACAGAAATTCATATTCCTTCCTATATATAATGCAGTCATTCGGACAGGCATGTATTTTCTTGTATCCCAATCCCATCGGGCATAATATTTTCTTGGCTTTGTAATGTGAATCTGGAAGATCGTTATCTTTTGGAAGAATGTCTTTCATCAATTGTAGCAGCTCTGTAAAACTTCTGTCACTCCATCCATGCTTCAACTTCAGGTTAATCAATCTTAACACCGCCAACAAAACCATAAAATCTGTACAACCAGGATATAATGGTTTTTCAGCATCACCATATAGACGCGCAATTGTCGGTTCTATCTCAATTTGTTCTGCTACAATATCGTGAATCATTTCTTCAATTCCATCGGAGTTACCATCTTGCGAATCATCATCATCAGTGACATTCCGTCCAGTTTCACCATGCCAAATCCAAAGGCTGTAACTCGGATTAAAACCATGACAAATCAGATGATCTTTTATCTCTCTACTTTTCAACTTCTTCATATTCAAACATTTCAGGCATGGACAGAAAAAAAATGTCACTACTTGGAACATTTCATTTTGTAAATTCCAAAAAGGCATCAACACCTTCCTCAAATTCATTGCTCATTCGATGTGCCGTAATACAACTTCGACTCATTATTACCTATAACAAATATCAACAAAAAATATATATTTTTAAGATAAGACAAATATATGTTTATATGAAAAAAATCATAATTTGAATGTAAAACAATTTAAAATATAAAACAAATCTATAGGTATTTAAAAAAATATGCTTGAATATTATTTTTAAAACAAAATATAGTTAGATATAACAGTTTTAAATTTCATTGAATCAAAGAAAACCATGACGCCTACATAGTTTAATATTGATTGTGGTTTTGATGTTTTAATATATTAGATAAACTACCTATTTAACATGTTATTAATGGTTTCTATAGACCCTAAATCCATTTGGTAAATATTTTCACATAATTATAAAAATCAATGGAAGTGTTTTTGGGAGGAATATGTTCAATCATTTGATTTTGATGTCCCATATTCTATAACAAAAGGCAATGTGGATACCAAAGCCCTTAGTTTGGTTTTTTATTCTCAAAGGGTTTGTGATGAAAAAGAAGAGTATTAGTTGATGTATATGATAAATAAAATACAACTATATTTTATTTATGGTTATGATAGAATGAATTCATACCATATCATTTAGGATCTGCTCCCACCAAAAGTAACCCTCCTCAGTTCGAAATGAATAAATTTAGATAATTATGCATGAATTCATACATGTATTGTTGTAAATAAACCAAAAAGAAGATTATTAGTATTAAAAGTAAAACTAGGAAGAAACAACAAACACTATATACTCATGAAAGCTACTCCACAACACTTCCATGCTACTAACATCTATAAAAAACTACAAATTGCTTTTAAAAACCAAAAAAATTGTTTATATTTATGTATGGTGGGCATAACATGTATACATAGTAAGATCCTCCCTAAAACATCTCATGAAAATGTTGAGGAAGCACACTAAAGCCCTATGAAAAAAGGAATCTAAATCATCACCTAAACAAGGAAAAATAGTTTCATATACTCACTATGGATCAGTCACAAAATAATTCATATAAATAAACCTTTTCGTATAAAAAATTATATAAATATATATATATATACTAAAATTAAGGTTCTCGGATACCACTTCTCCACTAGTTTTCCTCTCACACCCCAATGCTAATGTCATGGTCTCACCCCGCCCATAAATCATCCTACACCATGTGAAATTGTATCACTTCCATCAATGAATCATATGTATCATAATAATTTAAGAATATTTTAAGTATGGGAAAGAAGAAATAAAATAAACACTCTCGGTTAAGTTGATAGATCCGAGAGGAGGAGGAGGATGACGGCGAGGCGGCAGGGGTGGAGGAAGATGGAAGGGACGACGGTCGGGGTGCGTAGACCAGGGAAGCCATGGCTTCTTTTACCTTCTGCACCACACCCAACTCGCTGGTGCCCTTCCGAGGGCTGATGGCCTTGGAGATCACCTCGGACAGCAATGAAGAAGATAAACAATGAAGAAAAATCGCAAAACATAATTATAGAATATCCGTGAAAAAAAACGAACGAAATAAATTCATGGAAGGCTTACTTGAATGTTGCGAGTTGAGATGATAGATCTGAGAGGAGTGAAGAAGATAAACAATGAAGCCAAAATGAGTTTAACGCAGGTCGATCGACGAGCTGATTAGGGTTTACCGCGCGAGAGAGACGAGTCGGCGGACTGTCAATCGAAAAATCGTAAATGACAGTCCACGGGCCTTTTAAAAGTTTTATAACGTCGGTTATTATATAACCGACGTTATAAACTGTTTTTTAAATTTATAACGTCGGTTATTTTAAAACCGACGTAAAAAAGCTCCTGCGCTTTGGTTTTTTACGTCGGTTTTTCTATAACCGACGTCAAAAACCCCCTCGTGCCTTGGTTTTTTACGTCGGTTATTTTATAACCGACGTAAAAAACGCGTAGATATCTAGTTTTTTATGTCGGTTATAAGATAACCGACGTAAAAAACCAATGCGCGGGGGTTTTTTACGTCGGTTATTTGGAAACCGACGTAAAAAAGGCGATATCTACGCGTTTTTTACGTCGGTTTCCCAATAACCGACGTAAAAAACCAAAGCACGAGGGGGTTTTTTACGTCGGTTATTGGGAAACCGACGTAAAAAACGCGTAGATATCGGGTTTTTTACGTCGGTTTCAAAATAACCGATGTAAAAAACCCCCCGCACATTGGTTTTTTACGTCGGTTATCTTATAACCGACGTAAAAATGTGTAGATATCGGGTTTTTTACGTCGGTTTCCAAATAACCGACGTAAAAAACCCCCGCGCATGGGTTTTTTACGTCGGTTATAAAATAACCGACATAAAACCGAACAGGCGCGATTTGTAACGTCGGTTATTAAAATAACCGACGTTAAAAATCTACTCGCCGCATTTTTACGTCGGTTATATATAACCGACGTAAAAAATGGTGACGTAAAAAACGTTTTCTGCACTAGTGGAGATCCGTACCATGAACGAACCAATCGTATTTAAATTCATCATCTTCACTTAAGTGATTTCAAATCAAGAGAGTGGCGGGGGTGGGGGTGGGGGGTTGCGGATTGGTTTTGTCCGGCGAGAGGGGACTGTCCGGTGGGAGTTTTTTGGGAAAATTATCCATTAGTCCATTAAGCTAATTTTACATTAGTTCATTGGCCATATTCCATTAGTCCTATTAGCCAATTAGTCATTATTCCATTATTCCATTAGGCCAATTGGCTAATCGGGCCATTAGAAAAAATTGTCCATTAGGCTATTAGGTCATTGGATATTTGTCCATTAGGATATTTATCAATTAGGACAATTGTCTAAGAGATTGTTAGATCGATTGGAAATTATATCCTAATGCCATTTTAACAGGAGTTCATTAGGACAATTGACCATTAGTTCATTAGGGCAATTGCTCATTAAGCTGTTAGGCCATTAGGGAAATTGGTCAGTTGTCCAATTGTCCAATTGGATGTTAGTCCAAATGGTCATTAGGCCATTATTCCATTATTCCAATTTTACAACTAGATATTAATCCATTATTCCAATTGTACAACATATGCGGTGTGTGCAATACGACCGAATCTGTTGTTTTCAACAGTTTGGTGTGCTCTAAAATGGTGTGTTGGGTGGTCAAAACCAACCGAACGACCTTGGAATATCATGAAATCATACAAAAACAATTGTGGTGTGAATTGTGAAATGGTTGGGTAGACGGTACATCAATCGGAGGTGTCGTTTGACCGCGGTTACCAGAAACGTATTTCCGGAGTCATAAAACACCAAAATGACGTGTAACGGTCAAATTCAGAGCAAACGTTCTCAGAATGACTTTAAATCACACGAAAAAAATAAAAATATTATTTGTGACATGTAGGAGGAGACGGCACATCAATCGGACGTGCGGTGTGCGCGGTACGACCGAATATGTTGTTTTTAATAGTTTGGCGCGCTCTAAAAGGGTGCGTTGGGTGGTCAAAACCAATCGAACGACTTTGGAATGTTATGAAATAATACGAAAATAACCGTGCTGTGAATTGTGAAATGTTCGGGCAGACGATACATCAATTGGAGGTGTCGTTTTACCGTGGTGACCGGAAACGCATTTATGGAGTCATAAAACACCAAAACGACATGTAACGGTCAAATTCCAAGAAAACGTCATCATAATGACTTGAAATCACATGAAAACAATAGAAATATTATTTGTGACATGTAGGAGGAGACTTCATATCAATCGGAAGTGCGGTGTGCACGGTACGACCGAATATGTTGTTTTTAACAGTTTGGCGCGCTCTAAAAAGGTGCGTTGGGCGGTTAAAACTAGCTGAAGGAACTCGGAATGCCATGAAATCATAAGACAACAACCGTGGTGTGAATTTTGAAATGTTTAGGCAGACGGTACGTCAATTGGAGGTGTTGTTTGACCGCGGTGACCGGAAATGCATTTCTGGAGTCATAAAACACCAAAACGACGTGTAACGGTCAAATTCAGAGCAAACGTCCTCAGAATGACTTGAAATCACATGAAAACAATAAAAATATTATTCATGACACGTAGGAGGAGATGTAACATCAATCGGACATGCGGTGTGCGCGGTAATATGTTATTTTTAACAGTTCGGCGCGTTCTAAAAGGGTGCGTTGGGTGGTCAAAACCAGCCGAACGACCTCACAATGTATGAAATCATACGACAACAACAGTGGTGTAAATTGAGAAATGTTCGGGCAAACGGTACGTCAATCAACGGTGTCCTTTGACCGCGATGACCGGAAACGCATTTTCGGAGTCATAAAACACTGAAACGATGTGCAACAATCAAATCCAGAGCAAACGTTCTCAGAATGACTTGAAACCACACGAAAACAATAAAAATATTATTCGTGACATTTAGGAGGAGACGACACGTCAATCGGACGTGAAATATGCGCGGTACAACCGAATGTGTTGTTTTTAACAGTTTTGTGCGCTCTAAAAGGGTGCGTTGGGTGGTCAAAACCAGCCGAACGACCTTAGAATGTCATGAAATCATACAACAACAACCGTGGTATGAATTGTGAAATGTTCGGGCATATGGTACGTCAATTGGAGGTGTAGTTTGACCGCGGTGACCAGAAATGCCTTTCTGGAGTCATAAAACACCAAAACGACGTGTAGCAGTAAAATTCATAGCAAACGTCCTTAGAATGACTTGAAATCACTTGAAAACAATAGAAATATTATTTGTGACATTTAGGATGAGACAGCACATCAATCAGACGTGTGGTGTGCACGGTACGACCTAATATGTTGTTTTTAACAGTTTGGCGCGCTCTAAAAGGGTGCGTTTGGTGGTCAAAACCAGCTGAACGACCTTGGAATGTCATGAAATCATACAAAAAAACCATGGTGTGAATTTTGAAATGTTCAGGCAGACAGTACGTCAATCGGATGTGTTGTTTGACCGTGGTGACCGGAAACGCATTTCCGGAGTTATAAAACACCAAAAGACGTGTAACGGTCAAATTCAGAGAAAACGTCCTCAGAATGACTTGAAATCACACGAAAACAATAGAAATATTATTCGTGACATGTAGGAGGATACGGCACGTCAATCAGACGTACGATTTTCATGGTACGACCGAATATGTTGTTTTTAACAGTTTTGTGCGCTCTAAAATGATAACATTTCTTAAAATGATAACATTTCTTAAATTGGGGTTTTTAAATAATTATAGCACCCATGATTTGATGTCAGACTTAATTTTATTATATATATACTAACTGAATAAATATGTCTAATTTACGTTTGTTTTGTTAAGTTGTTTTTTTTTTGTATCTTATTATAGGTTTATTGAAGCAGAGGACTGAAATGGATTGAACCTGTTTGGATCGTTAAATATGAAGCACGTATGTCATTTATTGTTTATGAGGATCCTGATGTTTATGTTGTTTGGAATTGTTTTCTTTTTTTATGATTTTTACCCTGTTTCTGCTGTTTGGGAACCATGAGTGATTTTTTTTTTAAAAAAAAATTCTCCAGGATAGCGACCGCCATTGGCGGTCGCTATAGGTCGGCCGGGCAGCAGGACAACGACCGCCATTGGCGGTCGCTATAGCTCGGCCGGGCAGCAGGTCAGCGACCGCCATTGTCGGTCGCTATTGCTTGGCCGAGCAGGAGGGCAGCGACCGCCTGGCGGTCACTGCAGGCCAAATTTTTGGGCCCCTTCAGCGACCGCCATTGGCGGTCGCTGTAGGCCTACAGCGTCGGGCCTAAAGCGACCTCCATTGACAGTCGTTGAGTAGTCTCTAAAGACCATAAGCGACCTCCAATGGCGGTTGCTAATGCCCAAATTTTTAGAAGTGGAACCTGCCAAGAACCTGAGAGCTGCATAAAGGTAAGTCACTACTTACCTTTACACAAATCAAATATAACGCACAATGTAAGGGTACTAAGGATATTACCTTTATGTGAATGCTACATGCAAGGATAGGTATCTATATACCTTTACACGGCCTTCTGGGACCGCTACGTAAAGGTAAGGCGTTATCTTACCTTCACGCAACTCTGAGGAACTTCACTACATAAAGGTAATACACAGATCACCTTTACACATCTTTCTTTGTGTAAGGGTATGGCCTTTACGCGGCCTACTTGTGTAAGGGCAAATCAAATTTACCTTTACACAGCTCACATAAGGGTCTGTAACCTGCACATATTTTATAAAAACGTTGTTCTTCGTTTCCAGTTATGAATTTCTTGAAAACCAGTGATAAAACATGTTTAATTCTTGAAGAAACTCTCTTTGATACCACTGATGAGTGTCATATGATCATCCAATGATCATTTGTAGCGAAAGATAACCAAAAAACACAAGTAGATCTATCTTCAAAAAATCAAACGCATGAAATATCACAAACAGGAACCATATTCATCCTTCGAAAGAGAATAGTTGATGGAGATCACGATGAGCAGTGAAGGAATACACCCTACCTCTGAGGTGATAGACCGACCAATGGATCCACGAACGCTTCGTGAGGATACCCAAACAACTAAAGGGGTGTCAGTGCCTTCTCAGGTGAAATGAACAGTTCTTGTGAAGAAGAGAGATTTGGCAGAGGCTTGCAAGTATTGCACCGCACACACATAGTCATCGCAAGGCAATGGTTTATATGGGCAATCAAGGATACTCCTTAATTGTTGTATCATTTATTCATATGTTACAACATATGAATAAATGTTATGGTCTATATATGCATTCATGCATAACCTCCTTTACCTTTCATCTTATGAAATAGTTTCCCAAGTAAATGTCAACCATTAAAAGAACCAAGAAAGGAGTTGGAAAAGAACCTTCACTGAAGGAATCCTCACTTCATACTTCTACAAGTGTGACTCCATCCCCCTCATTGAGTTCTATACTGAAGTCACTTCATCAAAAGAAGAAGATTCAGGTTCAAGTTCTTCATCCAGTTTAGATAAAGAGAAGAAGGGATCACCAAAAGGTAGTGATAGGAATGGCATCAATGTTGAAAAATCCGATGATTCCATCAACATTGTAGATGTCACTCCAAAGAGAGATAGAATTTTGGAAACTCAGCCAAAAGATCATGAGGTCATAGAAGAGAAATCTGATAGTTCATCAAAATCTTCCCTCATCACCAGATCTCAAAGAATCAAGCAGAAGTTAGATTCCCAAACTAATTTGATGAAGAAGTTCAATGGTCTGACATTTTGCTAGAATTAAATGCAAGATTTAATCTGATGCAAGATCAAATAATCAATTTTCAAGTATCAAAATGGCAAAAGCGATTAGTTGATTCTATTTTTAAACTGAAAAGAATTTTGAGGAATGCAATTTCCACTCTCGAAAGATGAAAAACTTTGCAACTTATTTGAAAACTCAAGACAAGGATATCAAGTTCATTGACGAGCGAAGTGTTTCTCTGCATGAAAATTTTAAGCAATGTGTAAGAGCTCAAAAGAGCTTGAAGAAGTTGTTCAGGATCAAGTTGAGAAGATTTATGAGCAGTCTAAATCCATTGAGTAACTTAAGAAGTTGGTTGTATTTTAGAAAGACCAGATGGAAAAGCAGAATCAAAATATTGAAGCTCAAGAAGAGAAGTTGGTTGAGCAAGATCAGAAAAGCTAGCTAAGCAACAAAACAATCAAAAAGTTGAAACATGTGATTGGAAAATTTCTGAAGGATTGAATTTTCAATTTATGAAACTTGTTTAACTGATGTTGATTGTAAATCTAAACTTAACTTTGATTATTTTGGGGGAGAATTGTTTTATATGTCAAATGATGTTGTGTGTTGAATGATTTTATATTCTGATGTATGAATGTTTTAATTTCCAAAGAATATTATAAATGATTTTCTTTATTCAAAAGGAACGAAAGGTTTTTGTTTCTTATTTCAGGAGATCATGTTGAAATTTTAAGGGGGAGAATCTACTCAAAGAATATTGATTTCCTAAGAGGGGGTTTTTATTTAAGTTTAATGCTATTTACTTTTCTTACCACAATTCTTTTCTCTTGTGTTTCTTTTTTAAAATCACAAAGTGGGGGAATTTTAAGAAAATTTTGTATAATTGTTCTATTTCACAAAGGGTGAGACTTAATTGAATCTTAATTGTATAAGACTTTCTATTTAACAAAGGGGGAGATTTACTTTACTTCAGTACTCTGGGCTAACAAGTTTGTTTTAAATATTTTGATGAAAAGGGGGAAATTAATCTCGTCAGAACTTACAAAATCTAGAGGAAGTGTTTCTTTAAAAAAAAATCAATGGAACTCACCAATTTCTCTACATATCTTATGTTTTTAATCGTTTTTAGTGCGCAAGATGAAAATTCAATAACATTAATTCTAAAGGATTTAAGTTTAGGTTGAACATGCATGAAAATCTGTATAACTGATATTTCATGCCAGGTTACATTCACCAGATGTATGAGCACTGCAGCAGTGTTATTTGACTTCCATCAAAAGATGAGGAGTTATATTGAGTTCATCAGAAGATGATGAAAAAACTTCTAATGTTGTTGCAACTGATCCTAAAGAATACAATATTATGGTGTTGGAGTTAGTTAAAATGTCATCTATAAATAGAACCACAACCTCAAGAATTAGAATAACATACTTTGGGCATTCAAAAGAAAGAGCTTCAGTTGATCGTTTTGAAGTTGTGCAACTGCTTGTTGTTGTGAGCACTTCTGATCAATGTAATTTTTTTTCCAGAGTGTTTTCTAAGGGCTCATCTAGTAAAGCTTTCATTATAAAGCTCTTAGTATTTTTGAATTGTATTTGTTCTTTATGATCCAAAGTGATCGAGGGTTTCTGTGAGGAAGACGGAGCTTGTTCAATCGTTGAGATCCTGAGCTTCTTGTGTGTGGAAACTGACAGTTGTCGATCAATTGTGATCAAGGGCTTCCAGGTGTGGAAGATAGATATACCTTCCGACAAGTTAAAGTTGAGGGATTCTAAAGATAGGAAGATAGAGATGTCTACCAACGAGTTTACGATGATATTCCAGTGATGGAACACAGATACCTTGGATCAAGTTATCGATCCTCCTTTCACTTAGGATTAAAAGTATGACTTTGGTAATAATACCCCTTTGAAGTTTTAGGATTGCAATCCTTACTCTGGGCATTACTTTAAACTTGTTTGTGTTTCATTTTATTTCGATTATGCTATTGATTTTGTTGAAAGTTGTTGAAATTCCGACAGTTTAAACTTCCACTACATTTATATTTTATTATTCTGCTTTGTGGAGTGATCGGAAGTTCGTGATTCCGATCATTTTAAACTTGAGGTGGACAAAAAAATGTTGTCAATTTATAAACAACAATCCCCCCCCCCTCGTAGTTTTATCTGTCTCGTTTATCTGGGGCAACACGATGATGTTAGACTTTTTAGAATTTGAAGTTCCAAATGGAGGTTGGTTCCAATCGTATCATCGGAGTTGTTGCATCGTTCAGTGCTTGAAAGTTACAGAGGCCCGATGGCAGTCTTCGGAAGCACAGGCTTCAAAAGGAGGAGGGCCATAAACACGATGCACGACAACGGTTTGTTGATTGAATTTCAACAAAATTTAAACTGAGCTCGAGCCTGTTTGTTGTGGAGGGATTTTCCATGGAGGCTTTCATGAGAATGATCAGAGTCCAAAAGAATGCCATGAGTTTGTCTCAATGGGGCTTGGATGATCGCGGTCATGGTGGGGAACACAGTACCACTATAAAGGGAGGAAGAATGGGAGTTGATCAGAAAAACTTCACTAATGGTCTTCGAGTGGGTGATTGTTATGTTTAACTTATGAAAACAATTTTCAAGTGGGAGATCGTTAGATTCTGACGTGACTGTTTTTCAGTTAGGAAGTTAAGAAAGATACACTTGAAGAAGCCAGATGGAGACGGTACATCTTCACCATGGAAGCCCAGATTCAAGCCAACAGATGCAGTTCAGCAGAAGTAAGTTGAACAACAGCTGATAAGAAGATGTTGGCCCAACGAAAGTGGCGCCCAGCAGCAGCGACGACAGTCATGGCCAGGTGTTGGAATGCAAGAGGAACGCCTGACGCATACACCAGGAGGTGGCAAACATGTTCCGAAGGATGAAGTGATGCAGCTGGAAGGGCAGTTCCAGATGCAATTCAAGTTCCAGAGGATGGGCTGAATGTGCGGAAGTTGCAGCAATATGTAGAAACCGGGACCAGAGGATGCGATATGTGAGTCATTCCTCACGATTCAAAAGCAAAGGGAATGATACATGAGTAATCAGATGGAATGTAAGGGTAATGTGCACTGTTCGCCAGGACCAGTTGAGGTGGAGATCGTCTTTGATGAGTGGAATGATGCCCGTGATGATCGGATCGTGGTGGCGTTCTCTCTGCGGAGATCAAAAGGCAGTGCAACCGGAAGTTACGGGATGACTGCTGTGGAGTTCATCTATAAAGATAAGCTGAGGAACCGAAGTTCCAGGAGACTGGAGAGTGGAGTATCGACACTGCACGTATCTTGGAAGGGAGGGCGACGAAAGATTAAGGTTTGAGCGGGTTGGGGTTGCGGCCATATCTGAAGGAGTCTGCTTGAAGAGCGTAGATTTTGGAGGGTCTTGGGTGGCGGGTTGGCTAGGGTCGGAACATTAAGGTTTGGGCGGTATTGCAGTGGTGGCTCGTGAATCAGAGACAAATACCTTCAATCATGCAGATTGCACTTATCTGTCTAAATTTATAAATCAATAAGAAACAAAAAAACTACATAAATATTAAAAATATTATATAAAAACAAATTGATAACAGATCACGAGTTCTATCAAAAGAAGTTCAAGAAGAAACCATTAACATAAACAAAACACACAATCAACTTCAAGGAAAAAATCAACATAAAATGATATTGAGAAATGAAAAAAAAACAGAACATAACACAAAAAACAAAAAAAACAAAAACAAATAAAAAAATGTGACAACATTAATTTTTATTGATTATTTTGCCATCAAAATGTGATAATTAAAGTTTTATGATTAACTAATTTGTTTTAGATCACAACCGAACAACAATCATGCCATCATGAGACAACTGTTAGCTCTCACTGCCTTAAATAACTTCCTGGATGGCAATGAACCGCCCCTTCTCTATAGAAAGTTGTGCTGCAACACCGATGGCAACAGAGATCAGCCCATCATGCAGATCGGCGGCGGCGGCCTGTCCCCCACCTCTTTTAACACTGTCAAGAAACACAAGGTGCTCCAAATAGCTCGACCCGTGGTGCAGCCCCGTGTATCTGATGAAAAGAGAGGAATTAATTTATTAGCACGTGAGTTTAATCAGTGTAAATTACTCATTTTAATATATATATATATATATATATAAAAATTTATAATTTTATTTTCAGAATTGAGCTTAATCGAGTGAGCTCGATTAGCTCGATTTAAAATTCAAGTCGAGTTTGAGCTTAAAAATCAATATTCAATGGAGTTTGAGTTGAGTATCAAGCTTAATTTTTATCAGGCACGAGTTCGAGTAGAGTATATTGTATAAACTTGACTCAACTCAACTCGATTAAAACATATCTATCCATGGGGACCGAGGTGAGATCAACGATTCTAGACTGGGTGACTGGCTTGAGTGGAAGTGAGAGATTGTTACTGTGTGTGTCCTAAACTCAGCCAAGTGTTGTTGGCTTTAGAAACATTCTATATCATATAATGTACATTAATAGCAATATTTTATCATTCATTTATATTTGTTGCATCGAACATGGGAGATGATATGATAGCAACTCCCTCACCCCATGCATCGAACCGCCTTACAAAAGGATTCCATACAGTTCCAACTGTTAGTCAGAATACTGATGATGATAAAAAAAATGCATTGTAAATAAAAAGAAACAACAGGTAAAACAGATATACCTTATTCGCTCATCCTCGGCTTTTATCGTTTGGACACCGTTTCTTCCCGCCGCACGAGAGCCCCAACGCACTATACTCTCTGGAACAAATGCCTCGCCCTGCCAACAACCCACGATTTAAATTCAGATTAGGAGAAGCAAAGTACCAAGGCAACCAAGGAGAGATGTACCTTGCCAATGTCACCAACAACCGATATCTCTTGCTCACTTTTACTTCCCTCGGCGAACATACAAAGGTCAAGCATGCCCCGTGAGCCGTTTTCAAATTCAACAATCACAAAAGCATTGTCGATGATGTCTGGCACCTACAACCATCGCACAACCACAAACTACAAAAATGAATAAAATCATTACATGTGATTGAGGCCAAATACAGTAACGGTATGTTTGGCAGGGGTGATTTGAGGAGTGTAGAATGATAAAATGAGAGAGGCCCGAACCCCCAAGGTGTTCTCTCTAAAGGAGCCCTTGGAGTTATTTTATAATGAATAATAAATTTCACATCAAACCTCAAGTCCGATGTGGGATACAGACTTCAACACTCCCCCTCAAGCTAGGTGTACCTAGCTTAGACACATAAAGAAAAAACAAAGCAAGCAACAAGTTGCAAATACTCCCCTTTAAGCTGGACATACCCAACTTGATTACAAAACAAGACGGAAAAAAAAAACAACGATCGTAGCTCCCCCTCAAGATCGTAGCTCCCCATCAAGATGATGGATGGATGATGTCGCGGGCGTAGCAAAAGAACCACACAGACCAGGCCGGTTGATGGAGCGCCAGGAATGCTGCACTAGTGGGGCCGGTCGATGAGACGCCGGGAAATCCACACTAGCACCGGGAAAGCTGCAGTTGCGGGGATTCCGCAGAATCGTTGCGGGATCTGGCGGCGCCAAAAGGGCCCGGATCCTAGGCGGTCAAGTGTTGCGCCACGGTGGAGGAAGCGTGAGGGCATGCCGGCGGAAAGGGAGGCGGTTGCCGGGAGTCGTCAGGAGATGTCGAAGATCCGTTCTAGAAGCAGGGTAGCCGCAGAAGGAGGCCGACATGAAGGGAGCAGAGTGTTAGGGAAGACTCTTGCAAAAGGGCTGGCGCACTGATGGGTGATGCACAGGATGAGGGAAATGCGACGGGAGGGAGAGGGCGGAGCAGGCGCCTGGGCTGCCCTCAGGTGGAGCGCGCGCAGGGAGAGGATCCGCCAGTAAGGTTCCGCCAGGAGGGAACTGCCGGGAGGGAGCCGGCATGAGATGCAGAGGTGGGCCAGGGAACCCACGTTGGATGATGGTCACGGGCCGGATGAAGGTGCGCGAGATCCGGGAGTCTCGTACAGAAGGAGCAGCGGGTCGGTATAGTGTCGCGCCGAAGGTAGAGGGCCGGGAGAAGCCGTGCTCGGGAGGTCGAGTCGATTGGAGGAAAGAACCGCTGAGGAGACGCGTCGAGATCTGGCGATCGAACGGGGAGGCGTGCGCTGAAGGTCTGGTCGTCGGAGGAGAAAGAGTCGCGGGAGGCAGGGGTTCCGTTGTCGGGATTCCACGGAGAGCGCGAGGCAGACGTTCGCACCGCGACGATCGGGAAGGAGGACCGCGACCGTGAGGCGCCGTCGCCAGCGACAAAGGAGCAGCGGTGTCGTTGCGTGCAGGGAGCCGCGCAGGTAGGTGGGGAGTCGCGCTCGGAGGGAGGGGCCGTCACGCGCAGCGGGAAGGGGACTCCGGGAAAGGAGGTGCCGACAGGGGGGGAGATCCGCCGAGAGGGCAGGGTCCGAGCAGAACCAGGAGGCCGCCTCGGATACGAGCCCGGAGGGGCGGCGTTGAAAATAAACCCAGCCCTACAAGGGGGTCACCGGCCCCCACGGGGGAGAAATTAATGAGAAACCCTAGACGGGATAAAATAAAAATGGGAGGGAGGGTTCAGGATTAACTTCCCTCTGATACCATGTAGAATGATAAAATGAGAGAGACCCGAACCCCCAAGGTGTTCTCTCTAAAGGAGCCCTTGAAGTTATTTTATAATGAATAATAAACTCCACATCAGACCTCAAGTCCGATGTGGGATACAGACTCCAACAAGGAGAAATCAAAAAAAAACAGGGAGATAACCAATTTCTTCTAATTGTTTCGTTTAGTTAAATTAAATGTAAATTTTTAAGAGTATCTGGATATTTAGGCCATGCATATTGACTAGCCCATCATATCCTCCTTTTTCCTCTAGTTTTAATTTGGTATTCCGTATCTATCTTGAATTGTATCATGTTATTTGTCTCTAAATAAAGTGTTCTGTCCTCATTCAAAAGGAACAGTGTCTGGGCTTACTCTTTCAACAAAAAGAAATGATATGGAGATAAATGGAGAAAAAAGAATTTATTTCCAACATTGTACTTCAAATAACTTTGAAAATTGGGATGATTTGGAAATAAATCATTTATTTTCTTTGACTAACTCATCCAAATAACTTGAAAAATGGGATAATCTTTTCTTTTCTTTTCTTTTCTTTTCTTTTCTTTTCTTTTCTTTTCTTTTCTTTTCTTTTCTTTTCTTTTCTTTTCTTTTCTTTTCTTTTCTTTTCTTTTCTTTTCTTTTCTTTTCTTTTCTTTTCTTTTCTTTTCTTTTCTTTTCTTTTCTTTTCTTTTATGAATTGAAAAATCATTTCTTTTTAATTACTAATTGTTTTACCAAACATACTGTAACGGTTAAAAATTGTGTTAGAACACACATGATAGAGAAACCAATGGGAAATTTCAAGCAGGGTCATTCAAAAGTTTCCTTGCCCAGCAGCAGAACAGGAATAGCACATTGATAAAAGGATGCATCCCTCATATAATCTCTTAATTCACTTCAGCCATGACTGCTAGACATAACAAATTCGCCCAACTCTAGTGCGTTAGGACTAATATTCTGCAGAGGTGAATTGAATAATCAATCAAGTAGAGTCATATTATTTGCTGGAAGTTTCCATGTCCTAACAAGGGAAATTTTGTCAAAGCATCTCAAATTAATGGGCTAGTTTTTTCATTTAATCGCCACTTTGGAAGCGCTGACTAAAAAGAAAATAAAAACTCGAGCACCTTAGTCGGTGCTATTTAAGAATCGATAAAAGTCAATTACGGAAGAAAAAAATACTATAATAAGAAGCATAAACAGTATCCAAAAAACCTGCATGACCAGAAGCCAGATTTATTTGGGTTTCTTTATCAGGCTGAGCTCTTCGTTTCAGGTTGCCTTCAGATTGCATCTGTTTTCTGTCTTTAATCCACTATTTATCAGAATATTATTTTTAAGATCTCACTCATTTTTGAAAGTCTTTGTTTTGTACTCTTGATTATTAGTGGATTCTGCTTTCTGAATAAGATCCCATTTTTTTTCTTTTTGGGTTATCCATGTTAAAAATTTGTGATGTCATTGTTTATATTCTGCACATATTTGATCGTTGCGCATCCACTTTAATTTTTTAGACTTGTTCGAAGGGAAAGAAAATATATTTCCACCGCGCATTCGCTTTGGTGTTCGTCTGCGCGTTCATCGCTCGTTGTTTCTTTCCCAACATCTGGTATCAGAGGGTTTGGTTTTTATTCAAATAAATTATGGAAACCAATTACAATCTGATGATTTTGTTGAATGGTACCAACTATCATATGTGGCGATTAAAAATAAAAAATCTGTTTTTTGTCAAGCAAATGCATATGCTGGTGTTTAGTACTTAGAAGCCGGAAAGAATATCTGATGAAGAATGGGAGTTTGAGCATGAGATGGTTTGTGGTTTTATTTATCAGTGGGTCGAAGACAACGTGATTAATCATATTGTCAACATCTCTCATGTCAGAACTTTGTGGGAGAAGCTTGAGATTACGTGTGCTTCCAAAACAGGAAACAATAAATTGTTCCTCCTCAAACAGGTGATGAATTTCAGGTATGAGTATTACTTTTGAAGATAGAGAATTTGCGTATTACTCTAACCGATTATGCTCCTAATGGTACCGTGACATTCAGTTTTGTTAAGTCTGTTGTCTTAAATGAAGAGGTCAGAAGACTTACTCAGGAGAAATTTTCTTCAAAGTTATTAGTCACAGAGAACAGGGGAAGAAGTCCAAAAAAGAATCAGGGACAAAGCAATCGAGGTAAGAGCAAAGGCAGAAGCAAATTCAGGTCGAAGCTGAGAGTCTGAATGTCATCATTGTAGTAATAAATGACATATTAAGAAAGTTTTGCTATCAGCTGAAAAGAGAAATCAGAATGAAGAAAAATCAGCAGAAGAATGGTAAATTTTGTGATGTTTATTGATGACTACTCACGTAAATTTTGTGTTTATATTTTAAATGTCAAAAGTCAGGTGCTCAGTGTTTTTAAACAATTTCAGGTTTAAGCTGAAGGAATCTGGTAAAAATTTGAAATGTGTTCGCACTGACAGTGGGAGTGAGTATGGTGATACGCTTGATCAGTATTGCAAGCAAGAAGGCATTCAGCATCAAAAGACGCCTCCTAAGACACCTCAGCTAAATGGTGTGGTTGAACGAATGAACAGAACTTTTGTTAGAGTTGGTGCCCTAAAACCAACTTCTGTGTACTTTATGATAATTTGTATTCATAGTTTTGAATATTAATAAATTTTTTATCACATCATGATTGTTTTTCTGCGTAACATGGTATGTGATAATGTTCTAAGAGTAGTTGTTGCATTGAAAGGTCATAACAATTCTCTGCTCTGATGAGAACACAGAAGTATCATTACAGTATTCTTAAATATATGTTTTATAGTCGGATGATATCATTTGAGGGACACAAATGATACAGGTTATCAGAGGTAGACTCATAGGACCTTGAGACACATTTTCATCGTGTACGCCCTTGGTAATATCTAGTGTAGGATATTATGAAAATGAGACCCGTCAGTAGGAAATTCACATTTATATGTGTCATTGGATGTTCCTATCTGCGAACGTGTGTATTGATCCTTAAACTTTAATATTTTTATTAATGAGTGTTATAAGTTGCGTACTTTAACGTATTGACAAAAACCGTGACGACACATATTCGCGGCAAGACATGATACGTTGGGTGCGTCACGAGTAATATTGCATTAATGAATGATGCGAGAAAAGATTTATCCCTTCTGTTCTTTAACAGAAGTTGATATCTCAGACCCTTTGATGTAAATAATATAGCCTAAATAAATTCACGGTCATTGTGTTCTATAGACAAGTTCGAATTCCGAAAATTCAAAGGGACATCGAACACATAGGTTGATTGCACCAGCATGCTACCTACTTCTTTCTCTATGGATGCTTTGACGTGTTGTTAGACGCTAACCATGGATTTTAGGCTACTTCACCTAATGCCATGAGAAAGAGGCCTAGAGAGCCGCACACCAAGTGTATCCAGAATCTCAATTAAATAATATATTATTATTTATTATTTAACAAGTTGAATAAATATTATTCCCGCACGTGGTTTAATGAACAAGTTATCTCACTTATCTATTTATAGAGAAGACTAGCCAGTTGTTCTGGTACCACCGTCTTCCAATCTTCGCGGACATCCCTCTGCTCAGTCAAAGCCACCGACAACCGCATTGCCTTGACTTCCGATTCCCGATGAACAATGCAAGCAAACTATTTTACTCTTATATAGCCCTCTGAAGAATCCTACACATCCCTGCTCATTCTACGCTTCCATCATCAAGAGTCAGTTGTCTCTGTTGCAGTCGCTCCTCCAGCTTCCACTTCCGCATCCGGACTTCCTTGGTTCTGTTATATTGCCACCATACGGGTTCAGAACATATCTATCGGAATCACATCGTCTAGATGATATAATGTCTCCAAAAAACAATTATCACAACTAGACCTAACAATCTCCCAATTGAGAATTGTTTTCTCGGCTTCACCACCAAGTCATTTGAATCACTTGGGCAAATTTCAGCCTTCCTTCTGTAGCAACAGTTAATGAGTCCCCCTTCATTTCTTCCCGGTCACCCAAATCTCACTAAGGCACAACACTGCTTCAAACTTTCTCGAACTACGACCTTCGTTAGCATATCAACCGAATTCTGACTTTCGCCTATCTTCTGTGGAACCAGTACTCTGTCTTCCACAAGTTACTGAATGAAGTGATACTTTAGCTGAATGTGTTTTGTTCTTGAGTAAAACACCAGATTCTTTGCAAGATGGATCACACTCCATAGAATAACGTTATGTTTGTCAGCTTCCTTCAGAGTTCCGCCAACAAACCCTTCAACCATATCATCTTCTTACCTGCTTTCGTTGTTGCAACGTACTCTTCCGCAGTAGATAATGCAATTACCGGTTGTGATCTTGACATCCAACTTACGACAATTCCTCTGTAGAAAAACACAAAGCCCATGGTACTTCGTGTGTTCGTATCTCCACCAAAGTCCACATCAACATACCCCTGCAACAGATCATTCATTCTGAAACATAAGGCAAGACCTTTCGAACCTTTGAGATACCTAAGCATCCACTTTACCATTTCTCAATGCTCCTTTCCTGGATTTGTCATGAATCTACTAACTCTCACTGCCAATGTCTGGCCTTATACAAACCATAGCATACACCAAACTTTCAATCGTTGATGCATAAGGAACCTTTGTCATGTACTTAGCTTCATCTTTTGTTCCTAGTGCCTTCTCTTTGGATAGTTTGAAATATCCAGCTAATGGGGTAGAGATGGGTTCGGATTCGGACATTCTGAACTTTTCCACTATCTTCCAAATGTACTCCAATTAAGACAACATCAATGTTCCGTGCTTCCAGTCCCTGCAGATCCTCATCCCTAAAATCCGTTTGGCTTCCCTGAGATCCTTATCTCGAACCTTCTAGATAACTCAACCTTCAAGTTTTCAATTCGTTCCTTGTCCGGACCTGCCAAAAGTATATCATCCACATAGAAGAGAAGTATGACGAAACCCGCATCATCGTACATCTTCCGGTAGCAACAATGATCCGCATTGCGCTAACGAACTTTTGCTCTGTCATAAAGGCATCGAGTTTCTGGTTTCATTGTCGGGGTGTTTGTTTCAACACATACAAACTCTATTTGAGCTTTCATATCAATCCTCTTGTTTCATTTTTCATGAAACCTTCCAGTTACTTCATATAAATTTCCTCCTCCAAATCTCCTTGAAAAAAAGTCCTATTCACATCTAATTGTTCAAGATGCAGACCTTCTGCAACCATTTTGACTATTGTCCAGATTTTTATGTACTTAACTAGAGAAAAAATTTCACTAAAATCAACTCCTGTTTATTGAAAGTCTTTCACAACTAACCTTACCTTGTACCGCTTCCTACCATCTGCTTCTCCCTTCAACCAGTAGACCCATTTATTATGCGGCGCCATTTTTGCCAACAAAATTTCCGAAAGATCTCATGTTCCAAAAGCATACAAAGAGTCAATCTCTTCCTTCATCGCTAACTCTCATTGTTTTGAGTCGCTAAGACTCGCCACCTCCTTTGGGCTTTCAAGTTCTCCACCTCCTTTGGGCTTTCAAGTTCTCCACCACCTCCTTTGGGCTTTCAACTTTGGGTTGCGTTTGTGGAGTCTATGGATCGGTTGTGATCATTTGATGTTTCTCATGCAGTCCCTTCCAAATTCATTGTGTGGTTGCTGTTCAGGAGCTGGTTCTTATGTTGGTTGTGGTGCGATGCGCGAGATTCTCAAGGGCCTCTATTCATTGCTCTTGAGTTTCCTTTCCGCTCATGGTGTGTGTGGATCCCGTTGCGGGTGGTGTGCAATTCAAGTTTGACGTAGGTGGTTTCGTCTCTAGCTTATGTTGGATGAACCGTGATTGCTCTTGCTTTATAAATTGTTTTATAAATAAATTGGCATGATTCATGGATTTTGTGTGTAAATGGGTTTTTGGAGAAAAGATGGGTTTCCCCTCGTTTTGGTAAAAGAAAGGTGTTTTTCAATGCATTGTGAAAAGGATTGTGAAATTGGTTTCTGAATCATGCTTTTATGGAAAAGGGTTGTTTGAAACTATATTGTGAAATGTGATAAGCCCTTTTGAAAAGATTTGATAAATGCAGCACATGGGAGCTTTGGGTACCTGGGTGGAGGGTTTAGTATTGGGCTTTGTCCGTTGTTTCCGTAGGGGGTTTCACTCATGGGGTGTTCTTAGGCCCTGTATCCTAGGGACTCAAATGTGCACTGGTCGTTGATTATCATGGTACGAAGGATCTGGCTAGCCCGACCTTTGTTATCCTAGGTGTGTTTACCATTATGTTATGACTTGAACTGTTTGGCTTTGATTTACATACTTGGATAAATGCAACTGTTTTATTGGTTTTATGCTTTGAAACTATTTTACCTGGCTTGTTTTGGAATTGTGGAAAAGGGGGAATTGTTTATCATGTGTTCTATAAAAACTGTTTAACTGTTTATCATGTCATGTTTTCTATAAATTGAGAATATTGAGATTGTTGTGCAGAGACTTAATATGGAACACCTGGATGAGAACCTACTGAGCATGTTTAGCTCACACTCTGCACATTCTCTTAGAAATGTGTAGACCTTGTAATGTCTTTTGATGCAGGAAAAAGCAAGATGCCACAGTGAGGCGACAAGGTTTATGTCTGCGGGGTACGGGTAGCAGGTGGTGAGATAGTGGGACCTTGTCCACATATCACACGGTGTAGTTGTTTCTTGTTTTAGTTGTCCTTTTTGGTTGTTGGATGTGTACCTTGGACTTTTGTTTTGTTGATTTCAAGTTGTATCGCTGCCGCTGTTTTCCTTTGTTTATGGCATATATCTTTCTAGTTCTTTCGGCTGTGTATATGTTTCATGTATCTTGTTTCAGGTTGGGTCAAGTCGTTCCCTTTGGTTGTTTGATGCTCGGGTGCTTGTTGTCAGCCCGCGGGGATCGGGAACGCCTTTTGGGTCTGTAGCGGATCGGTTTGGGTACCAGTAGAGGGCGGGTCGTTCGTTAAAAGGGTCGTGCATGGTAGGAGGAGGGCACGAAGTTAATGTCCTTCATGTTTACAATACCTTACCATCATGGATATCTCACAGTGGTTATGGGAGGATCTGGATGTGATGGCCAGTTGCACGCGGAGTGCTTGGCATGACGAGGTTGTCAGGTGTCTTCGGACAGGATGTGATAACCAGTTGCGCACGGGGTGTTTGGTACAATGCGGTTGCCCAGGTGTTTTTGGGCAAGATTCTACAAAAGGGATGAAAGCGTCAAGACGTACAACATTGGGGAGTGAGAGCGGCAAATCAGCGGGAAAACGGTGCAGGTACCCTTTATCAATATGCTTCATGTTATGTTATTATACTTAGGTGCGTTATCCGATAAGTGTGTCATAATGAGGATGGGGTTGGTTAGTTGTCTTGTTTAGGTGTGTTGGTTCTGTTGTCTATCAACTAGTGCATTCTTATGCTCTTCTCACATGTGCTCGAGAGACCTTGGGTATGATCCTACTCAATATACATGTTATGCTCATCCCACATATATACAAACTATTTTTCAAGTTTCTAGAAAGACTTCGGGGACCGAGCTGGACATTACTAGCTCGAACATTGGAGTTGTTGAGTCGCTACATTAGGATTTCGTTTGGGCATTTATTTGGAGACTGTGTATTTGTTTACATTATACATGTATTGTGGGATGATTTTTTGCTTTTCCTTTCAATTTATGATATGGAGTTGCTTGGTGATTAGTATCTTATCTCTCGATCCAACTTCATTTATTGAAGATAATTTCTTCCATATGTGAGATTTTTATACCTTCGGTGCTACCCGCTAACCAGAGCCTGAAGACGGGGCTCAGGGGTCATTATCTCTCCTTCATTGTCGGCCCAAGAGGGGTACTATTAGAGGGAGGGAGTCATAACACATATGTTTCCATAGATGCAACTTGAAACAAAGTCTCACTAAAACATTTTCAACACGCACACACCTGGTGCGAAAAATCCCAAAATCTAAGTTTAGTTCCACATATCACAGTTCATCGAACTCAAGTCAATTTATGCAAATTAATTTAACACAAAATTCCATAATTTGCATAAAATTAAACTGCTTTGCAAAACTATAATTTCCTATTGACAAATCTGTTTTCAATTCCAAAATAAATCCAATACTTCCGCATTGAAAACCCCATTTCAATTTTAAACAAACATATCTGTTAGACCCGGTTATGTGTATTTTCGGGTTAAGTGTATTTCTGAGTCCCAAATCAGTTTCCTCCTACTTGTATTTATTTTCCTCTATCTATAAACGAATGTCTCCACCTCTCTTTGAGGTAAAAATTTGGTACCATCCTACATGGTATCAAAGGGATACCGATAATTTTCCCTGTCCGTAGTGCCCCACCCCAATTTTTTTTCTCCCTTCTCTGCTGCGCCCCGTCAACCGGCTGCTCCCTGCGCAACCGCTACCCTTGTGTCGCGGCCCCTGCGCTCCATCACCAACAACACCCTTTGCAACGGCTTCTTCTGAGCCCCCCTGCGTGGCCTTCTCTGCGTCGTGGTTTTCCAGCAACCACCCTAGCCCCCGGCGGCACACCCCCTCCAACCCGCAGCGCCCCACATCGCCTCTCCTCCACACCCGAGCCCTAGTTGCTCCCTTCTGGCCGCAACCTAGTCGCGCCTACCAGGCATGCACCGACACCTCTAATGGCGTCGCCTTTCCCAGACGCACCCTGCCACCCAGATAATCTCGACCCTCCATGCGCTTGTACCCTAAAAGGCTCTCTTTCCGGTGAGCCATCGTCCAGCAGCCCTCTAATTTTCCTACCCCCCTATGCTGCCAGCACCTCAACGCAACACCTCCAGGCCTCTTGAGCTCCTCTCTTCAACCCACCTGAAGCAATCCCCCTCACCTTTATGCAGGGCTCCTACTACCGCATCTCCAGAATCGTACAATCCTCATGTTGCATGCTTCTGATTCCTCTGTGCTACTTCTGCACGCTTTCATGATTATCCCACCTAATCACCAAATGCCTTGCTCTTCCTGTTGAGGCCAATGTTTCAGTTTCCACCCATTCCTGTTGGATTTCTTGTGGCACTCTTCTTGTCGGCTTGGTCGGATCTTGCAGTTGTTTCTCTCTATCCTTCCTACCATGGCAGATTCCTCACCAACTTCCTCCGTCCTTCCTCAGTTGATCACTGCCTATACTCGCCTTGTTGATGAGTGCCTTGATGCAACTCACTTCTCTGTCTGGCGTAAGATAGTCCTTATGTCTCTCACCGGCATGGATCTCGACTCGCACTTGGATGCTCCTTCCCCACCACTATTAGATCCGAAGTACAAGGTTTGGAAGCTTGCCGACAGTAAAATTTTGTTTTGCTTGTCAACTCTATGAAACGCTTCATTAAAGATGTGACTCGGACGACGAGCACTATCAAAGAACTCTGGGATTCCTTGACCCTCAGTATTCCGAAACCAATAATTTAGCTTAGGTATCAGATGTTCTTCACCGCCTTTCCACTATCCGCCAGCACCATCGTCCTTTTCCGACATATTTCACCGACTGGAAAGCTCTACGGGGTGAGTTACTTGAGCTTTGGCCCTTCCTCAAACACCAGAGGATGTTTTGGCCCAGCAGGATCAGTTATGTCTCTTCAGTCATTTTTATGGCCATGATACCGAGTATGCAACAACTGCTACTGAAATGTCGGTCAACCCTTCCTCTCTTGAGATTCCACTGGTCTATCATCGTCTTGGAAAAGCTCATCAGATGTTTTCCCCATCTATTGACACCATAGATCAAACTGTCCTATTGGGTCATGGTGGTGGTCGTTTTTCAGGTACTCGTGGACGTGGTCATGGTGAGGGTCATAATCGTCCTTTCTGTCAACACTGTGGCAAGCCTGACCATCTCATTGATCAGTGATGGGTTCTTCATGGACGCTCATCTCAGCCACCTCGGCAAGTTCAGACACCTCTGGTCGATGTCTCCCCACCATCATCTGATATCCCCCACAACCTAGACCTCTCTATGGATAAGATCGAGCTTATACACTCTCATCGGGTCGCTTCTCAATCAGGTTCCTCTTTGGCATCTGTTGCTTAGACTGGTGGACCTACTACCTGTGTCACTCGTCGCTCGCCTACTTGGATGTTTGATTCTTGCGCTTCCGATCATCTCACCGGTGATGCAGGTATGTTAACTACTTATTGTCTGTATACTGGCACCACTACCATTACTGTTGTTGACGGATCCACTATCCCTATTGCAGGATTTGGCACGTGCTCCTTGAATCCTTGTATTCGTCTGCTTTTTGTGGCTCATGTTCCTCGAAGTCCTTTTAATCTCTTCTTCATCAGTAAGCTCACAAAGGACTTAGACTGCGTTGTTATTTTTACACCATCTGTTGTTGTGTTTCAGGAGCAGTCAACGAATCGGGAGCTTGGTAGAGGTCATCTTCGCGATAGGGTGTACATGTTCGATACACCAACATCCCTTGCTCGACAATCTCTGTTCGTGCTCTGGATCTCCATTTCTGCTTGGGACATCCACCTGCATCCACCCTACATCAATTTTATCCTCCTTTCAGTTCGCACCTTTCTTTTCATTGTGAGTCCTGTAAGTTTGTGAAACATCATCGCGTGTCTTATGTTCCTCGTTTGGTAACGCGGACATCTAAAGCTTTTGATTTAGTCCATTCCGATGTATGGGGTCCCCGCGCAGTCCCAAGTCAGTTAAGGTGCCGATATTATGTATCATTTATTGATGACTTCTCTCGCATGACATGAATTTATCTACTTCATGATCGTTCTGAGGTGTTTGCTACTTTTCAGACTTTCCTATGAAATTCACACTCAGTTCTCCACACCAATTAAATGTCCTCGCTCGAACAATAGATGAGAATATTTATCATCTTCCCTTGAACAGTTTCTCAAGGATCACACTCTTCCACTTCATAGTTTGGGTGTCTTTATTATGTTCGTGACACTCGTCCCCAATTGTCTAAATTTTCCTCAAAATCCCTCGATTGCATCTTCCTGGTTTACTCTCGCACTCAGCGCGGATACCACTGTTTCTCTCCAGACATGTGGCGTTATATCATCTCTGCTGATGTCTCATTTATTGAGAACTTTTCATTCTCTCCACCCTCTTCCCACCCAAATACCGCTATCGATGACGGTCTTCCTCTCACTGTCCACCCACCCCTGCCTCCGTTATCTCACTCTGTCGATCGCCACTTTGGCTCTGTCTACTCTCATCGGCCATCAAACGCGCCCCCCGTCCAGACCGAGCACACCATCTCCCCAACTTTGTCAGACGCTCTTGATCCAAGAACCGACAACTTGCCTAATGCTTTACAGAAAGGTACCCGCTCTTTCCAGAATAATCTTGTTTACACAACTTCCTACAAAGGCTTCTCAGCCCTTGAGGCGATATCAGTTCCTCGTACGGTTGTCGAGGCTAAATCTCACCCTAGTTGGCTTCAAGCAATGCGGGATGAATTGCAGGCCTTGGATGACAATCACACGTGGGATCTGGTCCCCAATCCGGCAGGTAGACAGGTGGTTAGAAGCAAATAGATTTATACGGTCCATCTAAATGCAGATGACACTCTTCATCGACTTAAAGACCTTCTCGTGGCAAAAGGTTTCACCCAGACACATGGTGTTGATTATTTCGATACATTCTCTCTAGTTGCTAAAATGGCATTTGTTCGATTATTCATCTCTTTTGCACCTGTTCATCATCGGCTTCTTCATCAACTTGATGTCAAGAATGCATTTCTACATGGTTTTCTTGAAGAAGTGTATCTGCAACAACCTTCTAGCTTCCTTGCCTCAGGAGCCGGTTCTCATGTCTGTCAGCTTCGTCGCTCTCTTTATGGGCTCAAGCAGTCTCATCGTGCATGGTTTGGCAGATTTTGCATTGTCATCACTACATTTGGTCTATCTCAAAGTAAAAATGACCACATTGTTTTCTACCACACAACGTCCTCAGGGTGCATCATGTTGGTTGTATATGTTGATGATATTATTATTACTGGTAGCGACTCGCATGGCATTGCCCAACTCAAGGTTTATCTTCAACAACAATTTCAAACCAAAGACTTGGGTCATTTGACATATTTTCTTGGCATTGAAGTCTCCTGTTCTCCAACCAGCATCTTTCTTTCCCAACGAAAATATGCAATTGGATATCTTGCAAGATATCGGATTATCTCAGGCGACTGTCGTTGACACTCCTCTTAAACTCGGGAAACGGTCTCTATATGATGTCGCGGACCCATTCCTGTTGGATTTCTTGTTGCACTATTCTTGCTAGCTTGGTCGGATCTTGCAGTTGTTTCCCTCTATCCTTCCTACCATGGCAGATTCCTCACCAACTTCCTCCATCCTTCCTCAGTTGATCACTGCCTCTACTCGCCTTGTTGATGAGTGTCATGATGCAACTCACTTCTCTGTCTGGCGTAAGACAGTCCTTATGTCTCTCACCGGCATGGATCTCGACTCGCACTTGGATGCTCCTTCCCCACCACTATCAGATCCGAAGTACAAGGTTTGGAAGCTTGCCGACAGTAAAATTTTGTTTTTCTTGTCAACTCTATGAAACGCTCCGTTAAAGATGTGACTCGAACGACGAACACTATCAAAGAACTTTGGGATTCCTTGACCCTCAGTATTTCGAAACCAATAATTTAGCTTAGGTATCAGATGTTCTTCACCGCCTTTCCACTATCCGCCAGCACCACCGTCCTTTTCCGACATATTTCACCGAATGGAAAGCTCTACAAGGTGAGCTACTTGAGCTTTGGCCCTTCCTCAAACACCAGAGGATGTTTTGGCCCAGCAGAATCAGTTATGTCTCTTCAGTCTTTTTTATGGCCATGATTCCGAGTATGCAACAATTGCTACTGAAATGTCGGTCAGCCCTTCCTCTCTTGAGATTCCACTAGTCTATCATCGTCTTGGAAAAGCTCAACAGATGTTTTCCCCATCTATTGACACCATAGATCAAACTGTCCTATTGGGTCCTGGTGGTGGTCGTTTTTCAGGTACTCATGGACGTGGTCATGGTGGGGGTCATAATCGTCCTTTCTGTCAACATTGTGCCAAGCCTGACCATCTCATTGATCAGTGATGGGGTTCTTCATGGATGCTCATCTCAACCACCTCGGCAAGTTCATACAGCTCTGGTCGATGTCTCCCCACCATCATCTGATATCCCCCACAACCTGGACCTCTTTATGGATAAGATCGAGCTTATACACTCTCATCGGATCGCTTCTCAATCAGGTTCCTCTTTGGCATCTGTTGCTCAGACCGGTGGACCAACTACCTGTGTCACTCGTCGCTCGCCTACTTGGATGTTTGATTCTTGCGCTTCCGATCAACTCACCAGTGATGCAAGTATGTTAACTAATTATTGTCTGTATACTGGCACCACTACCATTACTATTGTTGACGGATCCACTATCCCTATTGCAGGATTTGGCACGTGCTCCTTGAATCCTTGTATTCGTCTGCTTTCTGTGGCTCATGTTTCTCGAAATCCTTTTAATCTCTTCTTCATCAGTAAGCTCACAAAGGACTTAGACTGCGTTGCTATTTTTACACCATCTGTTGTTGTGTTTCAAGAGCGGTCAACGAATAGGGAGTTTGGTAGAGGTCATCTTCGCGATAGGGTGTACATGTTCGATACTCCGATATCCCTTGCTCGACAATCTCTGTTCGTGCTCTGGATCTCCATTTCCGCTTCAAACATCCACCTGCATCCGCCCTACATCAATTTTATCCTCATTTCAGTCCGCACCTTTCTTTTCATTGTGAGTCCTGTAAGTTTGCGAAACATCATCGCATGTCATATGTTCCTCATTTGGTAACGCAGACATCTAAACCTTTTGATCTAGTCCATTCCGATGTATGGGGTCCCCGCGAGTCAGTTAAGGTACCATTATTATGTATCATTTATTGATGACTTCTCTCGCATGACATGGCTTTATTTACTTCATGATCGTTCTGAGGTGTTTGGTACTTTCCAAACTTTTTACCATGAAATTCACACAGTTTTCCGCACCAATTAAATGTCCTCGCTCGAACAATAGATGAAAATATTTATCATCTTCCCTTCAACAGTTTCTCAAGGATCACACTCTTCAACTTCATGTGTTTGGGTGTCTTTATTATGTTCGTGACACTCGTCCCCAATTATCTAAATTTTCCTCAAAATCCCTCGGTTGCATCTTCTTGGGTTACTCTCACACTTAGCGCGGATACCACTGTTTCTCTCCAGACATGCGGCGTTATATCATCTTTGCTTATGTCTCATTTATTGAGAACTCTTCATTCTCTCCACCCTCTTCCCACCCAAATACCGCTATCGATGACGGTCTTCCTCTCACTGTCCACCCACCCCTGCCTCCGTTATCTCACTCTGTCGATCGCCACTTCGGCTCTGTCTACTCTCATCGACCATCGAACGTGCCCCCCGTCCAGACCGAGGACACCATCTACCTAACTTTGTCAGACACTCTTGATCCAAGAACCGACAACTTGCCTAATGCTTTACAGAAAGGTACCCGCTCTTTCCAGAATAATCTTTTTTACACAACTTCCTACAAAGGATTCTCAGCCCTGGAGGCGATATCAGTTCCTCGTACGGTTGTCGAGGCTAAATCTCACCCTGGTTGGCTTCAAGCAATGCGGGATAAATTGCAGGCCTTGGATGACAATTACATGTGGGATTTGGTCCCCAATCCGGCAGGTAGACAGGTGGTTAGAAGCAAATAGATTTATATGGTCCATCTAAATGCAGATGACACTCTTCATCGCCTTAAAACCCTTCTCGTGGCAAAAGGCTTCGCCCAGACACATGGTGTTGATTATTTCGATACATTCTCTCTAGTTGCTAAAATGGCATTTGTTCGATTATTTATCTCTTTTGCACCTGTTCTTCATCGGCCTCTTCATCAACTTGATGTCAAGAATGCATTTCTACATGGTTTTCTTGAAGAAAAAGTGTATCTGCAACAACCTTCTAGCTTCCTTGCCTTAGGAGTCGGTTCTCATGTCTGTCAGCTTCGTCGCTCTGGCTCAAGCAGTTTCATCGTGCATGGTTTGGCATATTTTGCACTGTCATCACTACATTTGGTCTATCTCAGAGTAAAAATGACCACATTGTTTTCTACCACACAACGTCCTCTGGCCGCATCCCGGTAGCGACTCGCATGGCATTGCCCAACTCAAGGTTTATCTTCAACAACAATTTCAAACCAAAGACTTTGGTCATTTGACATATTTTCTTGGCATTGAAGTCTCCCGTTCTCCAACCAACATCTTTCTTTCCCAAAGAAAATATGCATTGGATATTTTGCAAGATACTGAATTATCTCAAGCAACTGTCGTTGACACTCCTCTTGAACTCGGGGAACGGTCTCTACATGATGTCGCGGACCCATATTCTCACCCAGAGAGGTATCGTCGTCTTGTGGGCAAACTCAATTATCTTACCGTGACTCATCCGGATATTGTCTGCGCTGTCAGAGGTTAGCCAATTCATGGAACATCTTACAAAATCTCAATGGGATGTTGTCTTTCGCATTGTCAAGTACATTAAGAAAGACCATGTCCGTGGTCTTCGATATTCACATCACGATCATCTGAATAATGAGGTCTTCTGTGATACTGACTATGTTGGTTGCTTAGCTACCCGGAAGTCCATATCAGGGTATGTTGTTTTCCTAGCTGGTAACTTAATCTCATAGCGAAGCAAGAAACAAACTATTATCTCAGAATCCAATGCTGAATCTGAATATCGTGCAATGGTCACAGTTACTACTGAAATTCTTTGACTTTGTCAACTTCTTCATGAGATTGGTTCTCCGCCACAGACTTCTGCTCATATTTGATGTGATAATCAGGCAGCCACGAAGATTGCCTCTAATCTCATCTTCCATGAACGCACGAAGCATATCGAGATTTACTGTCACTTTCTTCGTCGTCATCTTGAGCAAAACCAAATCATTTTTAATACATTCCAACAGCTCATCAACTAGCCGACATCTTCACCAAAGGCTTTCCAGGAGCTTGACTGGACTCTCTATGCACCAAGCTGGGCATCCACAGCATCAGTGGCCCAGCTTGAGGGGGGCTGCGGTCTTGTTTTTTGGTGTCTTCTTTCTTTTTTTGTGGGACTCTTTTCCAAGCTATACTTGTTCCAGCTTGAGGGGCAGTGTTAGACCCGGTTAAGTGTACTTCCGGGTTAAGTGTATTTCCGAGTCCCACATCAGTTTCCTCCTACTTGTATTTATTTTCCTCTATCAATAAATGAATGTCGCCACCGCACTTTGAGGTAGAAATTTGGTACCATCCTACAGTATCATTTTCTCATTTTTGAACAACTCTGTTTTCAAAATGCAAAATAAATTCAATCCACATATTTGAAAACCTCAGTTTTCAAATTCTCAATTTCATTCCAAAATCAATGGTTATAGAAAAACCAAATTTTCATCAAAATTTAGTTATGCCAAAATCAACATTTTGCATAAATTCCTAATTTCACAAGAATTCAATCAAAGCAGTCCCCAATAAATCACAATCAATCAACAATGCATAAGAAATTAGCCAAACCATGGATAAGATCGAAGCCACCTACCCGACTGTGTCGTTCGTGGAAATTCCTCAATTCCACAGTCCAAATCTCACGCTAAAGGGATGAATCCACAAATCCCTATCAAGAAGAACCCTCAATCCACGACTATAAATTAGAAGATCCGACATCCTCGAGTTCGGATTCGAGAGAGAAAACAAGAGGAAACGAGAGAGAGAGAGAGAGAGAGAGAGAGTAGATCTATGGTTTACCTAAGATCTGTCATCCAATCCCACGACTCACGCCTTTGATCTATTGATGAAAGGTTGGAAGATCACCAAATTCACCCTAAATCAACCAAAAAATCACCAAAGGATGCTTGGGGGGAGGACGGGCCGTTTTGGAGAAGTTACGCGCACTAAATAACGTAATCATATCACTTAAACTCGATTGCATTACCACTATGCACAGTCTCTGGGACCGCGCGGGGTCTCTTTGCCCTGAAGTTCCAAGAATGCACAGTCTTCGGGGCCGTATAGGAGACCCTGCATCTCGATAAAACTTTTCCCAACTTTTACCTGAGATTCGGATTCACACAAGACTTGGACCCGAAGGTAAACACCCAATTTCGGTTCCAATGGTGCAATCAAAACTTACATCAAAGATCATACAGACATCCATTTTTAACAGGCCACGAAACCGTCTTTAAGCACCAAGATCAAATTTCATGTCCATAAACAAATGAATCCCCAAAACCCAAGAGTTACAACTTGGACATTGAATTTACACATAGATCATTCCTATGTGTCACGAATTACCCAAGAAGCGGGGCAAGCATCAGAACCCATTTGAACATTTTTAGTTGTATGCTTAATTCGTGAATGTTTGAAGAAAAAACTACATTTTGCGATTTTAGATAACTCAGGCTTGGACAATTTATTCCTCGCTTGCAAAGCTCCTTATGTGATTTTTTAACCTTCAATTTTGTGGTCATCTACCAAATAAAAAGATCCACGTGATCCAGCCACACGCATGTATACATTATCAAGTTTCTTTTGTCCGTGACATTGAATATGAATATGAACATGAAACATGGATCACGTCGACCACATATCACACAAATCTATTATCTCTAGATTCTATTAGTGGAGTGGAAATATTAATACACAAACGTATTAGGCATGGCCATGCACTTTTTCGATTTAACTCAGGATAATGGTGTAAAACCTTCATAGGCAAACAAATCACAATTCGACTTCGAGTAATGTGCCGCTCATGATTAATAACACACCTGAAAACCATTTGTTTAGCTCCAACTATAGAATAGCGTAAGATGAAAGTCAAAGTTCTCATGGTAGGTGTACCTTTAACATATCGGTCAAAGAATGCACGATTAGCATCCCACAGGATATACACAGGCATCAATGCGATAAACTCTGTGGTGCTTCTCAAATCAAATAACGTTCAGTTCAAAAGTTCTCATATGTAATCCGTAAGTACTTTGTACAACTGATTTTATACAAGTACTATCCACATTAGTCTCGCATCACAATCCTTACTTCCATGATGATCATCGGCTAGGGATACATATTGGGCTTCTTAACTAAAGGGAGCATTATTATCATCATAATTAGCAACAAAACACAAGATAGAAATAATGGAATAAAGCGATACATGATACAATTATTTTCTCAAACTATCATCTCATGATTGGTCTGCAAAGACACAATTTCCAACACACCCCACTCCAGAGAAACTGTCATTGAATCATTGGTGAAATGTGGAAATGATTCTCATATGAATCGAATGACCAAGTTGCATGGTACCGCAAAAAGCTGTCTTTAGTTGAACTTTGCAAATAAACTGTCTAATGATAAAAAATGAACAAACGGACTCTAATGCCTGTCCTGCTCCAGGATAACGATCCCAATATCATTTGTGGCCTTACGGAATAATCAACATGTGAATTGGACACCTGAGTTGCCTAGAATCGTAAAATATATTTTTTAGTTGAAGCTTTAGTTTAAAATAACGTATTTCACATCCAAAAACCAAAAGGTGATCAAGAAGGCCTTGATGCTCGCCCCACTTCAAGATAACAATCCTTCGATCATTTGTTACTTATAGAAATGATATGTGCATGAATCTAACATCCAATTTGCCTGGAATCACAAAATGCAGGTTTAGCAATTGATTTTTTTCAAAAACATTCAAAATTCCAAAATTATTTCCATCTAGCCCTTTGTCGTTATTTTGTGATTAAATACCACTTTGAATTTACTTTCTTTAAACAAATTTTATACTATACTACTGAATGGTTCGAAGATTTCAAATTCAGAAGTGTTCGAAAATATTTTGGATAGTAGAGGTAAAGCAAGACAGCATGTGAGTTAATCTCTCAAAACTTTTTCATTTTCCAGAAAACATGAAAACAAGTTTTTTTTTCAAAAAAAAACTATTGTTTCCATTTTAATCTTTAAACAAGGTGTTTTCCATTTACACGATCAAAGAGATTTTATAATGCATGGAATAAGAAATTTTAAAAATGAAAATGGAATGAGTTTTCCAAAATTAGACGCAACCGGAGTTTCTCATTTTGGTTTGATTTTTATTTAATTGTTTTATTCATTTGCATTATTTGTTTTTGAGAAGCTCCAAATTTGTGGTAACCCCCTTCTCTTTTTCCAATTTAACTATGGCATTCCTCAGCCTAAGTGAGGGTTTATCAATAAAAATTCCAGTCTTTTTGCTCTTGGCTTTTGGTTATGATGGTTTTAGATACCGCTTATGCTGCTAATCCAAGCTTTTTTTCTAAAATTGACTTTTATGAGTGCTTAAGTGATATTGGCTAAGGTATCTGACTTTTTATCAACTTCTTTTTAGTCAGGGCTGATAAAATGGAAAAACTAACATCGATAAACACTTACTTTGCAGTCGCGTTCGATTCACAATATAACAAAAAATAATTATTTCACAAGAATTCAGAAAATCAGTTAAAAAAACTTGATTGCATTGAATTCATCACAAATAATAATGCATGCTAAAAAATAACCGTAGTTTAGCGAATTCCCCTTACCTCAATATGAGGCGGAGATATTCTTTTATAGATTAGTAAAAATAATTACAAGGCGGGATATTCCGATGTGGGACTCGTAAATACCCATTATACTAAAATGGGGTCCAACACTCCCCCTCAAGCTGGACATGCCCAGCTTGGACTGAGAGTCCCACAAAAAGAAAAAAGACGAAATCGAACAAGGCCATACATACTCCCCCTCAAGCTGGGCTGTGGAGGCTGTGAATACCCAGCTTGGTAGTGAGAGAGTTCAGACGAACTACTGGTAGGCCTTTTGTGAAGATGTCGGCAAACTGATCTGCCGTCAAAAAATGGCCAAAACAAATATGGTTCTGCTCCAGATGGTGGCGAAGAAAGTGGCAATCCACCTCGATATGCTTCGTCCGTTCATGGAAAACGGGATTCGATGCAATCATCGTGGTTGTCTGATTGTCACACCAGATATAAGCAGATGTTTGCGCTGGGAAACCAAGCTCATGGAGGAGATGACGAAGCCAGAGGATCTCAGTGGTGACCGTGGTCATTGCGCGATATTCTGCCTCTGCACTAGATCTGGAGACGACAGTCTACTTCTTGTTGCATCATGAGATGAGGTTACCGGCCAAGATTACGGCAAATCCAGAAGTAAACTTGCAGGTAGCAAGGCACCCTGCATAGTCCGCATCACAAAAGGCCTCAACATCCAAATGAGCATGATGCGAGTACCGAAGGCCACGTGCAGGGTCTTTCTTTATGTATTTGGCAATGCGGAGAACAGCATCCCACTGAGATCTGGTTGGATGCTCCATGAACTGGCTCACTTTGCCAACAGCGTAGGCAATGTCAGGTCGTGTCATGGTGAGGTAGTTAAGTTTGCCCACCAGACGACGATAGCTCTCTGGGTGAGAGAAGGGTGTCGAGTCGGCATAGAGAGAGCGTTCCCCTGGCTTAAGAGGAATGTCCACTGCAGTCGTCTGACTCAACCCTGCATCCTGTAAGATATCAAGAGCATATTTTCGTTGGCAGAGAGAGATAGTGTCCTCAGAACGAGAGACCTCGATGCCAAGGAAGTAGGTGAGAGGTCCAAGATCCTTGGTGTGAAAGTGCTGGTGAAGATGTGCCTTGAGTTCGACGATTCCAGTGGAGTCGCTCCCTGTGATGATGATATCATCAACATATACCACCAACAAAATACTACCGTTTGACGTCGTACGGAAGAAGACGGTGTGATCCTTCATACTGCGAGAGAGGTCAGAGGATGTGACGACAGTGCTGAAGCGGTCAAACCAAGCACGAGGAGACTGCTTGAGGCCATATAGGGATCGACGGAGGCGACAGACATGGGAGTCGGCTCCAGAGGCACGGAATCCGGGGGGCTGCTGCAGGTAGACTTCTTCGTCAATAAAGCCATGGAGAAAGGCATTCTTGACATCCAGTTGATGAAGCGGCCAGTGAGCCAGAGCAGCCAGAGATATGGATAGGTGGACAGAGGTCATCTTGGCAACGAGAGAGAAGGTCTCAAAGTAGTCGATGTCATATGTCTGAGCAAATCCCTTCACCACAAGGCGGGCTTTGAGGCGATGGAAAGTGTCATCGGCATTGAGACGGATCGTATAAATCCATTTGCAGCCGACCGCCTGTATGCCTGCAGGGAAGGGGACCAGATCCCATGTATGGTTGTCATCCAGAGCCTTCAGTTCATCCTGCATCGCCTGTAGCCACCCCGAGAGGGATTTGGCAACGCCAACCGTGCGGGGAATAGATATTGTCTACAGTGCTAACAAACCGTTGTATGAAGAGGTAAAAAAGAGGAGTATTCTGGCAAGAGCGAGTACCTTTCCATATTGCAATAGGCAAGTCGTCTGGTGCTGTGGCAGGAGCATCGGACGAAGTGAGAACGATGGTGTCCTTGGCCTGAACGGGGGGGGCAATCGATGGGCGACGAGAGTAGACTGTCCCAAAGCGATGACCAGTAGGGGGAGACACCAAAGGAGGGTGAATGATGAGAGTAAGGCACTCATCGATGGTAGTGTCTGGATGAGGAAAGGAATGAGTGAAAGGAGAGCTCTCAATAAACGACACATCGGCAGAGATGATATAGCGTCGTATGTCTGGAGAGAAGCACCGGTATCCACGCTGAGTGCGGAAATATCCAAAAAAAATACACCGAAGAGATTTGAGAGAAAGTTTAGAGAGGTTGGGGTGAGTGTCCCGAACATAACACAGACACCCAAAAACACGGAGAGGAAGTGAGTGAGGAGGGAGAGAGGAGAAGAGAGTCCGAAAGGGAGTCTCCCCCTGAAGGATAGAAGAAGGGAGACGGTTTAGGAGGTAGGTAGCAGTAAGGATGGCATCAGACCAAAAAAGGAGAGGCACCTTCATGTGAAAGAGGAGGGCACGAGCAGTCTCCAGAATATGACGTTGTTTCCGCTCGGCCATTCCATTCTGCTGAGGTGTGTTAGGGCAGGAGGTCCGATGAATGATGCCTTTATCCTTGAGAAACTGATGAAAGAAAGTGGATAAATATTCTCGTCCATTGTCGAAGCGGAGACATTTAAGGGAGATGGAGAATTGAGTATGAATTTCATTATAAAAGGTCTAAAAGGTAGAAAAAACCGCAGACCGATCACGAAACAGGTAAAGCCAGGTCATGTGGGAGTAGTCATCAATAAAGGTGATATAATAACTGCACCCGGACTGACTAAGAACCCTGTAAGGACCCCAGACATCGGAATGAACAAGATCAAAAGGATTTGCTGCACGTGGTTCCGGTCGAGGAACATACGTCGCCTGATGATATTTGGCAAACTTGTAGGATTTACAATGGAAGGATAGGTGGGAACTGAATTGGGGGCAATGTTTATGTAGGGTGGAGGCCGGCGGATGACCAAGGCGAGAATATAGGTCAAGAGCACGGGCTGAGATGGAAGAGCAAGCAAGAGATGGTGGGGTATCAAACAAGTAAACCTCATTCTGAAGATAACCTCGACGAAGTTCCCGATTCGTCTTCCACTCCTGAAAAACAACACCAAAGGAGGTAAAAGTAGCAACACAATTTAAGTTTGTGGTGAGTTTGCTGATAGAAATAAGATTAAATGGACTTTGAGGAACATAAGCGACCGACGTCAGGTGAATAGACGGGGTCAAGGGACATGTGCCAAATCTAGTAATAGAGATTTTTGAGCCATTAGCAACAGTAATTGTAGAGGCACCTGTGTACGGATGATAGGTAGTGAATATACCGGAGTCCCCTGTGAGATGTTCTAACGCACCAGAGTCAAACATCCAAGCTGTCTGTTGATGAGAAACACAGGCGATAAAGCTGCCAGTCTGAGCAATGGGGGTTGGAGAAGAGGATGGTGGCACAGTTGCCCGATAAGAGTGTATCAAAGCAATCTCCTCCGACAAGAACGTCATTCTGTAACGGTCACTGGATGAAGGGGGGTCGTCTTGCGGTAGAGCCGATGATGGAGGATGGGACAGCTGCTCGGGCGATCGTACAAACGCACGGGAAGGCCGACAATGGAAGTGAGGGTGCATCCTTGCAGGAAAGTTGGCGACCGGAGGTGGTGCGAGGGCCGCGGGTGCACAAGCCAGCCATTGAAGTGTCGGTGGGCCGGGTGTTTTCCCCTAGGGGGCAGTGCCCGATGGCTGCTTCTGAAGCAGGTCGGGACATGCCTCGGGAGCGCAGAGAAGGGGCCGTCGGGACAGACAGGTCGTGCGGTGTCTGGAGAGAGAGCTGCATCGGGATCAGGAGGTGTCGGGAGGGCGGGCCGATCTTCGCGAGGGAGGGGGGTCTGCCAGGACATAGCCAAGAGGGCAGGCGTCGGGCAGACTTGAGAGTCTGCCGGTCAGGAGGGCAGTCGTGCGGGGCTCGCCTGGAAAAAGGAAGAGAAGCCTCGGGAGGGCGAGACGACTTCGGAGCGCAACCGTCGGGAAGGACAGGGGTCGCCTGGAAAATCGAAGAGGAGCCGCGAGAGGGTGGGACGCCGTCGGGGCGGAGCGCAGCCGTCGGGAGGGACAGGGGGCGCCTGGTTTCATCGCGACGGAGGGGCACAGAGGGGCGCAGGGAGCATCGCCGGGAGGAGATCGACAGAAGGCTGGGGGGCGTCGCGCCTGGGTTAGGAGGACCAGTGGTGTCGGGAGCAGGAGCCCGCGACGGGGGTGCCACCTGGAGGAGCGTCGCGCCAAGGAAGAAGGTGGCGGCAGAATCTCGTCGGACAAAACCAGGAGGGTTATGGCAGAGGCGGGGCCGGACAGAACCGGGAATCCGCAGGGGATTTTCTCGCAACCTTAGATGGGAGAGAGAGAAAAAAAAGAGGGAGGGATCGAATTAGAAAGTATCCTTTGATACCCTGTAGATGGCGAATTCCCCTTACCTCAATGTGAGGCGGAGATATTCTTTTATAGATGAGTAAAAATAATTACAAGGTGGGATATTCCGATGTGGGACTCGGAAATACCCATCATACTAAAATGGGGTCCAACATTAATTAATGAAGGCCAATTGTGGTAAAATTGAATTAAATAGATTAATTCTTATATTTTTTGAGTGAAAAAATACTCCACCTTTTCTCTTTTATTGAGGACGGAAGGTAGTAAGTGATTATTTATTGTTTTTTTGTGAGACTTACTGTATGATCATTAAATTGTAGATAAGAGATATAAATAGGCCTTCATAGGTTTTTTTAAGGTGTACCATTGTAAGCTTAAGCCCGAAGGTGTGATTGGGATTTGAGTTGTTGTGAGAGAAAGTGTTTGCAATGTAGTTCATCAAGAAATTGTACCAGCCAAATATTAATAGAATCATCCCTTAGCTGGGATTGAGGAAGTAAATCTGTTGACGGACCAAACCAAGTAAATATTATTTTGCTCTACCCATAATATTTCCCCAATAAGAAATTATCTTAGCAGAAAGCATACCTTTCCATCATAATTTTCATCTTTGTGATTAACATCAATGCCTCCAGATGCCATCACACGAACAGGATTTGAACCTAAAAACAGCCTCATCAGATCAAAAAAGTGGCAGCACTTCTCTACCAGGGTCCCCCCTGTATTAGCATTAAAGCGATTCCAATCATGGACCTATTGCAAGCATGAAGAAGAGGAAAGAATTACCTGTTGGAACAGAAAACTAGAAAAACTAAGGTCAAATTTTACCTTCACCAAAAATGGAAACCGATGTTCCCTAATTGCCACCATTTTGACAAGCCCTAGGGCTCCACTTTTGACTAATTCTGTTAGTTTGGCAACAGGCGGCATGTACCTGTACTCCAGTCCAACTTGAACCAATATCTCAGGTCTCTTCTTAGCAGCATCTAAGATCTAAAATCATAATTCAAAAAACAATGTGAGTGATAAAGGCTCTGTTTGGATATCAAAAACATTTTATGTTTTCATTTTTCAAAAAAATATGAAGACATTTTTTCCCCTTATTTAGACAAAGTGTTGAATAGTATGGTTTTCATGGCAGTATGCCCATTTGGTTCGCATGCATTTGTCTAAATGTGTCGGATAGTAAGAAAAAATAAGAAAGTATGTGATTTTCTTTTTATTGTTTTCTCATTTTACAAAAAATATGAAAATACTTTTTTTCTAAAAGACGCTCATGTCCATTCTCAGTTCCTGAAAATGTTCTTGTAAGTCCCAATGGACCGTGCAGCTACACTGAGAGGAGGGTGAATCAATGTAGATAATTTTTTGCCAAATAACTTCAACTTAAACTTTTACCCATTTTAAGTTGCTCGAACCTCTGTCATAGGATGTATGAATCTTTAGTATGCGTCCTCAACACTTAGTCTCACATGCAATGCAGATGATGAAAGGAAACAACAGCACGCGTGGATTTTTACAAGATCCGGTCCCAATGTAGGAAGCCTACTTCTTGCTACGTCCGGTTATTATCCCATACCGCAGATTCTCACTATTCTCATAAGTGTTACAACAGGGCAAATTATTATCCTTTGCCAAAAAGCATAGTTATTATCCTCAATATTATGCATGTGGTTAGGCTATCTTGGCAATTGGAGAGAAAGTCTCAAAATAGTCGATGTCATATGTCTGAGCAAAGCCCTTCGCCACAAGTCGGGCTTTGAGCCGATGGAGAGTGTCATCGGCATTGAGATGGACCGTATAAATCCATTTGCAGTCGACCGCCTGTTTTCCTGCTGAAAGGGGGACCAGATCCCAAGTACGGTTGTCATCCAAAGCTTGCAGTTCATCCCACATCGCCTGTAGCCATCCCTTGTGAGATTAGGCATCGCCAACCGTGCGGGGAATAGATATTGTCTTCAAAGCTGACAAACTTATGTATGAAGATGTAAACAGATAAGTAGTCTAGCAAGAGCGAGTACCTTTCCGGAGTGCAATAGGCAAGTCGTCTGGTGCTGGGGCAGGAGCATCAGACGAAGCTGGGACGTTGGTGTCCTCGGCTTGGACGAAAAACGCTAAAGAGGGGCGGGGCCAAATAAATTCGGGAAGCCACTAGAGGTTGGAGGGTCGAGATGTTGCGAAATCGTCGGGAGACACAACGACAGAAAATGAGAAAACGAAAGAAGGAAAAACAACAATGAACACGGCGATTTACGTGGTTCGGGAATAATCCCTACGTCCACGGGAGAGGCAGAATTTCACTAATTTGGAGCAACAAATTACAGAGGATTTTCAGTCAGAAACCCTAGCCCGAAAATGGGCTACATATGAAGAAGACGGTCCACTGTTCTGAATAGTAGTCCGCGTTGCAACAGTGATCGGCAGCTCACTTTGTCAAAAGTGCTACAGTGTCTGCCGGCTGGAAGTCAAAAGCGCTACAGTACTGTTGACCCCGAAGTCCGCACCGCTACAGTACCTGTCGGTGTCGGTCGGTCAGCTCCGCTACAGTGGTCAGAGATGCTACAGTGCCGAAAACGATGGGTCGAGGGCCTTCGGCCCCCGAACCCCCAGAGCAGGGGCGCGTTGCCCCCTGCAACCCCCAACGAGCTCAACCCGCGACAGTTGCGGGCCACAAGCATTCGGCCCAACCGGATCGGGCAACACCAATCCAACACAAGAGACCAAGGAGGGGCCAGGAGCCGTGCCGGGAAGCAGGACAGGAGGGGCGCCGAGGAGTCCGGCCGCAAGGAGGGGCGCTGGGGAATGCTGTAGGAGGTGGGCCGGGAAGCGCCGCAGGAGGCGGGGCCAGGAAACGCCGGGAGAGGCGGGTCGGGTGTCGCTACGGCAGGGAAGGCGGGGTCGGACAACGCTGGGGAGAGCGTTTCCGAGAGTCCGCAAGCCGGAAGGCTGAGAGTGCGCCGCGGGGAGGGACGTTGGTGGAGGGTCGCGGGAGCCGGAAGCCGCATCGGGAAGCGGGACCGCCGGGATGTACCGCGGGAGCTGCGTCGGGCGGGAGCCGCATAGAGCGGGAGTCGCAAGTCGCGGCAGAAAGCGCGACGAGAGGGGCGTCGAGCAGATCCACAAGAGGCAGGAGATCGGGAGTCCGCAGGGGGCGGGTCGAAATCGTTGTGAAGGAGGCGCGCGGGGATGTCGCGGGAAGAGGCAAACCGAGAGTCGCGCGAGGAAGCCACAGGAGGAAGCACGAAGGGCGAGGTCGTCGCGCGCAGCGGGGAGGGGACGCCAAGGAAGGTGGCGGGTCAGCCGTAGCTGGGAGGCCGTAGGGAGGGCGGGGCCAAACAGAACCGGGAATCCATAGGAGCTTTTCTCGCAACCCTAGACGAGAGAGAGAAAAGAGGGAGGGAGGGTTCGAGTTAGAGAGTACCCTGTGATACCATGTAGAAGGCGAATTCTCCTTACCTCAGTGTGAAACGGAGATATTCTTATATAGATGGGTGATATAAATTATAAAGCGGGATATTCCGATGTGGGACTCGGAAATACCCATTATAATAAAATGGGGTTCAACATTCTTCAATGCCTTTCCACCATCCATCCGCACCACCGTCCTTTTCTGGCATATTTCACCGAATGGAAGGCTCTACGTGATGAGATACTTCATCTTTCTGATCTAAACTTAAGATCCTCATAATTTAGATGGCTAGAAGAACAAGGGGAAGTGGAAGAATTTACCTCTTTACTCGCCTCAATGTCAGTCATGAGACACTTGGCACTTTCATCACTTCATTCGGATGATGAAAGGCAGTCGTCGCTTGCACTCTGTTGACATCTTGAAAGCCTTTTTGCTTTCCTTCTTTTCTTTTGTCTTCTTTTTTAGAGAGGGGCACTCCGGTTTGATGTTGTTGCGGAAGCGTCGAGAGTCGCAAAGACAGAAACAAGATACGAAAAGAGCAGAAGAAAAGAAAACACACGGAACACACAAATTTACGTGGTTCGGGAATAATCTCTACGTCCACGCAGAGGCAGAACTTCACTATGATTCGGGAGCACAGATTACAGAAATTTCTCACACAAAACCTAGCCTGAAAATGGGCTACAAAAGGAGGAAGACAATCCATTGTTCCACACAGGAAGTCCGCATCGCTACAGTGAAAGACGGTCACCTTAGTCAAAAGTGCTACAGTGGATGCCGGAAGTATTCGGCCCAACAACATCCAAACCGGATCGGACTGCACAAATCCAACACCTATGTCTCCTCCCCTCAAGGCTTAAGGTTTTAGATTATTCCCTTGGCTTTAACGATGGCCAAAATGCCAATGAAGAAGAAATACACTTGTTTTTAAATAGTTGTAGCAAGAAACCCAAAGACACTTGCATTTTAGGAGTTATAGGAAGAAACTCACTCCCTTAATTTAATGGTAGTGAACACCCAAGAAGGAGGAAGAGGCGGTTCGTTTAAACACAAACCCTTTACAAGCACACGATCTTTTCTCAAGAAGAATGAGATGAGAAAATATGAGAAAGAGAGACATTAGAAAGACGAAGCCTGATTACAACAATGAAGCACTAAATGTAAGCTCAAGAGAGCCAAATGATAACAACTTGGTATCATTTTTTGTCCAAACCTTCAAGGAACTGTATATATAGGCTCTGGAGGTACCTTGACGCTCTTGGGGTCTTCAGGGTCAATATGAGTCGTTGGGAGGTGAGAGAGCTCGAGGGAAACAAGTACAAACAACTAGTTTGACTTTTTGTCTGGAGACCATCGGGTCGCCGGTGGGTGTCACCGGCCAGCCAGTGGCACCTGGACAGAACAACTGTTCTGCACATATCACAATGGCACGCCGGTACCATCCTACCGGCTAGCCGCTGGTTCCAGCCTGCTTAGGACTTCAAGTGAGGCCTTCACATGCCTCTTGATCCCTTCATTTGGTCTAACAACTTCTTGGAATGATATCTCAAGATAAAATACTAAAAACCATAAAATGAAAAGGTTAGAAACTTAAATGGTGTTTGTGATCATTAAAACCCACCTAAGAGAGCGGGGTACAACAATCTCCCCCTTTTAAATGATCACAAACACTTAAGCAATTATTCAATACAAAGATAGGCATGATGCATTTCTTACAAATATAACTAAAAAGAATTTCAATATTTCATAATGAAATTCAAACGCTTAAAAACAATTTTCCCCCTTTTGAAAACTCTGTCCCCCATTTTCTTATAAACAAAATAAATGAAATTTCAATGTCATCACTAAAATCTACTCCCGCTTTGTGATTATCAAAAATCCATAAGCACAACATTTTTGAAATCACTATCAAATCAAAAGAGATTAAAACTCTTAGTTCAAAAATAATTTTGAAACCTCTAACAAAATATATCTTCCAAACAACCACCTTTCACCTTCTCCCCTTTTTACCTTCTCCCAAAAAAACATGCCTTTATTATCATCAAGGTCTCCCTCCCTTTGAGATTTTCAACAAACTCATAATCAAGGGTTAGAGAAACAATGATCAATGCGTTCCTAAAAAAGAAATTTATATATGAAGGAAACTAAAGGCATTTGAAAATAACATAGACAGTCATTAATGTTCGATCAAGAGAGACAAAATCAACTAGATTTTAATCAAATATGTAGGAGTCTGTGTCCCATATCGTACTACGGTATTTTGTCATCTTTATTATTCACTGGCTTCTCTTAAAGAGGATTTTGGGTATTGGGTTCACCTCTCTATCATTCTACATGGTATCAGAGCGGATTCTCTAACCTTAACAATCCCTCCCTTCAGATCTCTCCCTCCCGTACATTTTTTTTTTATTTCCCCAACTGGGGGGGGGGGGCCATGGCCACCGAGCCCTTATCTGTCGCCGCCCCACCGTCTTTGCGCACAGCCCCTCCCTGCAGGACTTCCCCGCAGATCTATGCCCATCCGCTTCCCCGTCGACCACCGTCACAGCGTCGCGTCAGCACCTCCCTGGTCGGCGACGACCCCTCCCAGTGCGCCCCTCCTCTGTCGTCCACGACAGCCCTCTTATGCCCTCAATCTATGGCCTGCCGTCATCGTCGATCTAGCGCTTCTCGCCGCTCGTGGTCCGCTCAAGTTGCTGACTCCCGTCATCAACCATCAGTTCTGGAGTTGCCCGCCGACTCCCGTCGTGCATCCCTCCTTGTCGCGCATCTCTCGCCACACATCTCCTTTCGTTGAAGCAGTTGTCTTCCCCCTTTTAGCGCCTCTGGTCATCGTGCCTACAGCCGGTTTCCCTCCTCTTCCTGTGCGACGTCCCTCTCGCACGACAACCCTCGACGACTCACTGCCCCTCCCGCTTCTCTCATCACGCGTCCTTGTTGCGCGCCCCTGCTGGATGGGTGGTGCGCAAGATCCTGCGAGTGTTGTCGCTTCCCAGGCCATCAAGGAGGAGGCAGATTCACGATCTGTTTTTTGGTTGGCACAATATTTTTCTGCGACTGCTGTTGCGCACGTCTTCCCTTGTCGACGCCCACATCTGATAGCTCCTCCTCTAGCCGCGCTCTAGTTCCTTTGTCATCAGATCTGGATGTCCAACCATCTCCTCCGCCCATTATGCCTCATTGCATCATTGATGTAATCCAGCTATTATCGTTGGACATCCAATAATGGTTCGGTAGCATGTTGTTCCTACATGCCTAGATGCTTTTGACCCGGCTATTCCGGTTGAGGCGTGATCCGGCTATTCCTGTCGATGCATCCTCCTCTTTCCAGCTATTCTTGTTGGTTCTACATGACGGACGTTGTTCGTTGGTTGGCAATCTTTTTCAGCGGCATCATCTATCAACTTCTTGAGAGGGAGCAGCAGCCATGGCGGTTTATCTTCTGTTATGTTTTGTCATGTTTTGTAATCAAGCTAGGTATGTCCAACTTAAGGGGGAGTGTTTGTTGATTGCTTTGTTTTCTTTGCTTTGGTTTCTTTAATTATGTGTCCAAGTTAGGTAAGCCTAGTTTGAGGGGGTGTTGGAGTCTGTATTCCACATCGGATTTCGGTGTTTTGTCATCTTTATTATTCATTATAAATAAACACCAGGGTCTCCCTTAGAAAGGCATCTTGGGTATTGGGTTCACCACTCTATCATTCTACAAAATAAATCTAAGACTGCTAAAAAAGCAGATTTTAAAAACAAATTTCAAATCCTAAGAGATTCCAACTTTTCAAAAACAGATTTTAAAGTCAAAAACTGCACATCACATGTGCAATGCTTTAATAAAGATATAAATTTGAAGCCCAAATAGAGTATCACCTTCAAGGAACCTTTTGAAATTCCAAAACATCAAAACTGAATACAAATTTTGAAAAATTGGAGGCTTTCAAGTGACAAATTAGATTTAAGAAAGTGGACACCGGATGGGCTCAAGGTGTCAAATCTTTCCTTAAATCAAGAGCTCCTGTTTTTTATCAAAACAAGAGCTTTGGAGAATAGAATTTGCAATGAACTCAAGTTTTTTATCAAATTTTTCCTTCAAAAACAAGTAAACATGCTTAAGATTAAAATATGACAAGTCTAATCAAGCTCGAATTTAATGTTGTTGGCTTCCCCTCAATTAATGCACAACCTTTAAAAGTACAAGAAGCCAAAAAACATACAAATCAAGAGTGAAATAAAGAAAAAAACAAAACTCGCCTAAGAGAGTGAACAAAACGATCAAGCAACTCAAGATTTAAAATTAAAATAGAACAATGATTTCAAGAGATAAAATTATAGAGATAAATGGATCAATGACCTCAGAAAAAAATTGATCAATGATTTCAAGATAAATCAATACAATTCAAGATTTAAAACAAGGCATATAATTCAATAAAGCTCAAGGTAAAAGTTTTAAAAGGAGAGGAAAATCCTCATGCTTGCCAAAGTCAAATAAAGAATCACATGAAAACCATTTTTAATTCACCCTTAATAAAGTAAAGACGTTCTCAAGCAAGGGGTTTTAGATATGAAAAAGCTTGAATGAGAGAGAGAAAAAAGTCTATTTCAAACAAGGATATCCAGGATAATTTGAAAAGAATTTCAAGGACTCAAACAAGAAATAAGATTGAATTTCAAGATTTAAAAAGGTCATAAATAAATCAATGACTTCAAAAATAAAAGATAAATAGATTAATGAGTTCAAGAGTTAAAAGGAAATATACCTTGAAATCATAGCATTTTCTCCTTTATGATTATAAAAAATTCTTAAGGGTTAAATAAAATATGAAGGCATATATAAAGAAACATCCATGCATAAAATAGTCATACAAAGCCATATGACACATAATGTTAAAAACATCTCACGCCAAGAACAATCTAAAAAAAATCATATTCACTATGGGTCAGACAAGAGCAACAGCCACATCAAGAAGTGTCACGTTGGAGGGAACGAACTAGAGCTCGGGTCACCTCGGCCATGTTCTCCATGAGTGCGTGATGAGAGGTGGCAGCATGCTCTAAGTCGATGAGGTGTCGATCAACGTTCGTCTCAAAAGAGGTCAGATGGTGATCAATGGTCATCTCGAAAGAGGTGAGTCGGTGATCAAGCTCGTCTCGGTAGAGGTGCATCTCGTCGGCGAGACTCCCATCCAAGTGGTGGAGCCTGGAAAGGTATGTGGTGGCTCATCTCAATGAGGCTCGTCCTCCGCCCCCACATCATCGTGCTCCTCAGCCTCGGCCTCAACCTCTTCCCTCTTTTTCTTCCTCGTCCCTGGCTTCCTCTTTGTCAAGTGGATAAGCCTCATCAATGGTGGGAGGCGTCTCAATATCAGGAATTTCAAGCACAATTTTGGGCGAATAATTTTTTAGAAGCCCGAGACTGTCATAATTGTACTCCTAGCGCCAAGGATGTCAACGGATGAACATGTGTTGAACCATGACATGATTCACAATGCTATCTTTGGATGGCGCCTCAAAAGAAATGTTTCTCAACCCAATGCCAACATAAGAAAATATCTGAGGCGGCCAAAAGGTAATGCCCTAGACCGTCTAGGGTGGGAGGCAATGTAACGCATGGCCCGGAAGATAAAATGAATAAGATTGAAATGAACTTCCATAGTGATAAAATAGAGAACATAAATATCAATATAATTGACGTTATCATGATCACCAAGTTAAGGAGCTATGGATGTTTGAATCACTCTCAATGATACGGTTTTGGAGAGACACTGAGAGCTTGATAATGGTGGATGTGTTTTGCCCGAAAAGAATTTGAAGAGCATCTTGGCGGTTAAATGTCGTATCAATAGGAAATTCTCCTTAGGTGAAGTAGTGTGGACCCAAGTGAGAAACCTCTATAAAATTGGCGATTTCTTGAGATGTGATGGAAAAAGATGTGTCATTCACATTTGAAGAAATGGTGTCGTAATCATCCTCATGATCGAATACAAGGTGGGCGTAAAATTCTTTGACCAAAGAGGGGTACAAAACATCTCTAGGTGGCGGTTGAAAGAATGTAAGCCATTCCTTGGAATTTAATAACCCTTTGCAAGTCAAGGAGAGAATGATTGAGCCAGCGAAAATCAATAATTTGACCCGGCATAATGATTTTGTCTAGCCAAATTGGGTCAAGAGGTTCAACCGGAGGAGGGTTCGAAGGTTCTTTGGCCTTCCCTTTCCCCTTGGAAGTGGCGGTGCGAGTACGACACGATCCCATGAGAGGGAATGACAAATGATGAAAAAATCGTAGGGTTTGGCAACGATGAAGAAAACTTAAAAACAAGATGAAAACAACGAGGATTCAAGAGGAAATCAAAGGAAATTGATAGAAAATGAGAGGGAAACCAACGGAACTTATCCTAAAGATTGAAGATCTAGAAGAGGAGGGGAGGCTAGGGCATGAGAGAGTCGAGAGTGAGTGAGGCTCGAGTGAGATTCAAGTGGGGGAGTGTTGGATTGGTGTTGCCCGATCCGATTGGGGCCGAATGCTTGTGGCCCGCAACTGTCACGGGTCGGACTTCGGGGTCAACTTTACTGTAGCGTTTTTGACAAAGCCAGCCGTCGTTCACTGTAGCGACGCGGACTACTTTTTCGAACAGTGATCGTCTTCTCCATTGTTTTATAGCCCATTTTCGGGCTAGGGTTTCCACGGAAAATCCTTTGTAATTTTGTGCTCCCGATTAGTGAAAGTTCTGCCTTTCCTGTGGACGTAGGGATTTTTCCCGAACCACGTAAATCGCCGTGTTCTTGCTGCTTTCTTTCTTTCATCTTTTCTCGTTTCTGTCATTGCGCCTCCCGCCGATTCCGCAATAGGGAGAGGGGTTTAAAACTCAAATAACTCATCCCCGCATGGGTCTGATAGGGTTGGCCCGACCCCATCGGCGAGCCGGTGAGGGCCACCAGCTGGCCGGTGGGTGAATTTTAGAACCCAGGTTTTGTAATCCACCACCAACGAGCCGGTGGCTTCCTGGGCAGCTAAAACATAAATTTTAAATATAAAACAATAAGAATAAGGATTTTGATATAAAATACACCCAACGGAGGTTAAAACATATCAATAAATTATGATAATTTGATATGCAAATATCAATCTAATAAAACATCATAAAATCTCACAAGATTTGAATCTAATTCAATAAATCAAATTCTCAATCCAAAATTCAGCAAAATGAATTTTGATATCCTTTGTAATTGCAAAGGCATAATTCACTAAATGATTAATTCAAATTTAGAACGCATTTTCAAAAATAAGGAAATGGATGATATTTAAATTAAACAAATTGAAAATTCAAGGAAATTTCTAAGTAAATTTCAATATTTCATAATGAAATTTTAAAACAATATTTAGGAATGATTTTCAATACTCAAAATTTAAGGAACATTAAAACTGTAAATGCACAATTTAATTTTAGATCAAAAAAAAGCATTTGCAAAATAAAAGAATTTATAAACTCCACACTTGTCTAATGTAAATGACACAAGAAAGCCATACCTAGCTCTACCGCACAGGGTTTTGCTCTTGAAACATTTTACCTACAAAATAATCAAGAATCTAGAGATTGGTTTCTCACCACAGTCAACTACTCATATTTGGTGTGATAATCAAGAAACCACGAAGATTGCTTCTAATCCAGCGTCTTCCATGAACGAACAAAGCATATCGAGGTGGGCTGCCACTTTCTTCACCATCACCTCGAGCATCACCATGTTAGTTTCAGTTACATTCCGACAGCTGATCAGCTTGCCGACATCTTCACCAAAGGCATTTCGGGCGCTCGACTTGACTCTCTGTACCAAGCTGGGCATCCACAGCATCAGCGACCCAGCTTGAGGGGGAGTGTGTATGGTCTTGGTTGGTGTCTTCTTTCTTTTTTTGTGGGACTCTTTTCCAAGCTATCATGTACTAGCTTGAAGGGGAGTGTTAAACCCAACTTATTGTATTTTTGGGTAAAGGGTGTTTCCCAGTCCCACATCGCATTATTCCGACTTGTAAATCTTTTCCTCTATCTATAAAATAATGCCTTCACCTCTTCATGAGGTAAGGGGACTTCACCATTCTAGAAAAACAAACCAAAGAAAACAAAGAAAACACAAAATAATGCACTCCCCCTCAAGCTGGACATACCCAACTTGATTACAAAACAAGACGAGACAAAAAAAAAAAGAAATCATTCGTGATCGCAGCTCCCCCTCGAGATGAAAATGATGGATGATGGAAGATATCGCTGAAATAGCCAGATTACATCGATGGCGCGGCACGTTGTTGTGACGCAGCAAAGGAACCGCGCAGGCCGGGCCAGTCGACGAGACGCCGGGAAAGCCGCACAGGCGGGCTGGTCATCAGGACACCGAGAAAGCAGCACAGGCGGGGTCGGTCGATGAGGAGCCGGGAAAACCGCACAGGCAGTGTCGGTAGATGAGACGCCAGGAAAACCGCACAGGCAGTGCCGGTCGATGGAGCACCGGGAAAGCTGCACCGGCGGGGCCGGTCGTCGGAGCACCGGGAAAGCCGCACCATCGGGGCCGATAGTCGGAGCATAGGGAAAGGGAATCCCAGGAGGGGAGCCAGTCATCGAAGGAAAGATCGGACGATGAGGGTCGTCGGACTGGAGCGGTAGGAAGAGGGAGTCGCGGCTCACAGGGAGTGTTGGAGTTTGCGTCCCACATCGGACTTGTTGTTTTATGTGGTCTTTATTATTCATTATAAAATAACCTCAAGGCCTCCCTTAAAGAGACATAGGGAAAGGGAATCCCAGGAGGGGAGCCAGTCATCGAAGGAAAGATCGGACGATGAGGGTCGTCGGACTGGAGCGGCGGGAAGAGGGAGTCGCGGCTCACAGGGAGTGTTGGAGTTTGCGTCCCACATCGGACTTGTTGTTTTATGTGGTCTTTATTATTCATTATAAAATAACTTCAAGGCCTCCCTTAAAGAGACATCTTGGATATTGGTCCCACCTCTCTTTATCATTCTTCATTAGCCAATAAAGATTTAGGAATCTAAACTTGTTTTGAAAAAGATTTTCTAGAATAAACATTTGATGAGATGAATTGATTTTGGCTTTCCATAACGGACATTTTTGCAATCATATTCATAAATCAAGTGCCCGGTTTTTCTACAATAATTACAAAATTTATATTGAGAGCTTCCTTTGAAAAAAGTGGTATTTTTGGGATTTCTAGAGAAGTTTGCTTGATTTGAGTAACCGAGCCCATAAGTACCCTTCTCATGTCGTTGGGAACGCAAAATCAAATTCAAACTCTGCCCACATTGGTGAACTTAGCAAGAGATTCTTTAAGCTCTTCCATTGTATTTTCCAATTTTTCAACATTGGGTTGGCCTTTTAAACAAACCCTTCTACTTTTAGCCAATAAAGATTTAGGAATCTAAACTTGTTTTGAAAAAGATTTTCTAGAATAAACATTTGATGGGAGATGAATTGATTTCGGCTTTCCATAACAGAGATTTTTGCAATCATTTTAATAAATCAGGTGCCCGGTTTTTCTACAATAATTACAAAATTTATATTGAGAGCTTCCTTTGACAAAAGTGGTATTTTGAAGATTTCTAGAGAAGCTTGCTTGATTTGAGTAACCAAGCCCATAAGTACCCTTCTCGTGTCGTTAGGAACGCAAAATCAAATTCAAACTCTGCTCACATTGGGTGAACTTTGCAAGAGATTCTTTAAGTTCTTTAATTGTATTTTCCAATTTTCCAACATTGGGCTGGCCTTTTAAACAAACCCTTTTACTTTTAACTTTATTTAATTCATTTTTCAAGCTTTCATTTTCCTTTAATAACAAACAAAATGAATCTTCTTTCTTGATCTTCATCGTTTTTTGAAAGAAAATCTTTGGTCTTTTCATTTTCCTCCTCTAGTTTCTCATTTTCTATGAAAATATATCTTTCTCATTTACAACAAGATTGTATTTCTTTTTAAGATCTTTAAATTTTGTGGCAAGCTCACAAAAGCCTTCCTGTAATTGTTCTCTAGCATATTTAAGATCTTCATAATTTAAATGGCTGGAAGAAAAGAGGAAGGGGAAGAGTTTACCTCTTGACTCGCCTCAGTGTCGACCATGAGACACTTGACACTTCCATCGCATGATTCGGATGATGAGAGGGAGTTGTCACTTGCACTCCATGTTGACATCTTGACAGCCTTCTTGCTTTCCTTCTTTTCTCTTGTCTTTTCTTTGAGGGGCCCTCCGGCTTGATGTGTCCCTTTTTGTTGCACTCGTACCACCTTACCTCCGGTTTACTTTGTTGTTTCTCCTTCCTGTCACGGTGGTATGACTTCTTTTTCTTGAAGAATTCATTCATCTTTTTGGCAAGTTGAGCAATCTCACCATCGCTCCTAAATGAATCACCATTGTTTTCCTTGAAGGCAATGGTCTTCTTCTCCTTTACTTCCTAAGCTTCCTTCACCGCTTTTCTCTTCATTGTAGTCTCATAGGTCATTAGAAACCTAATGAGCTCTCCGATCAGCATATTCTTTATGTCATTTGCTTCTTATGTTGTTGTCACTTTAGGTGCCCAAGAGCTAGGTAGGACCCAAAGGATTTTCTTCACAAGCGTCTTTGCGGTAAGTAAATCACCTAAAGACTCCCTTCCATTGCAAATATCAGTGAAACAAGTAAACATTTCAGTTATAAACTCGTTAGGATGCATACTAAAGCTTTCAAAATCATGGCAGTACATATCAAGCCTAGTATCTTTTACTTTATTAATACCCGCATGTGTAAATTCTAATAATATTCAAATTTCATGAGAAGTTTTACACATAAATTCTATTAAATTCATTCATATCTAACCCGCAATGTAAAGCATTCATGGCTTTGTCATCAAACTCAAAAGTCACAATATCGTCGAGGGTCCATTGTTCTTTTCTTGAGTGGGGTACACCCATGCATAACTATTTTCCAAACCAGATAACCTATACTCCTAAGAAAAGTATACATCCTAGTTTTCCAATAACCGTAATCCATTCCATCAAAATAAGGGACTCTTCCTATCGAAATAAGGGACTCTTCCCATAGAGTGTCTTTTCAGAGCACCTTGGCCTTTGATGTAGAGGTCATCCTTAAATGATCATTCCTTGAAACCGGTTAATGTTTTGAAATCAAAGTTCACTCTGATACCAATTGTTGGTCGGAGTAAAGATGGCAAGAGGGGGGTGAATTGCCTTTTAAAAGCTGTTTAAAAATTAAAACTCAACTAGAAGCAATTAAAACAAATAAAGCGATAAACTAAAATATAAGAGTTAAAGCGCAGCAGAAATATAAAATTAAAAGACAATACACAAGGCTTTAATCAAGGAGTTCAGTGATAATCCGCTAAGAGATCTTTACGTCTCCTCCGCTCAAGGCTTGAGAGGTTTTAGATTACTCCCTCAGTATTAATGGTAGCCAAGATACCCGAGAAGAAGAAATACAATTGCTTTTCAATGGTTGTAGCAAGAAACCCAAAAACACTTGCTGGTTATAGCAAGAAACCCACACTCCCTCATTTTAATGGTAGTGAGCACCCTAGAAAAAAGAAGAGGGGGTTTGTTTAAACATCAACCCTTTACAAGCACGCTCTCTTTTCTCAGCAAGAATAAGATGAGATAATATGAGAAAGAGAGACAACAGAAAGAGGGAGCTTGATTACAACGACGCACTAAATGTAAGCTCAAGAGAGGGCCAAATGATAGGGAGCATTTTCTGTCCAAGCCTTCAAAGGGGTGTATATATAGGCTCTGGAGGTCCCTTGATGCCCTTGGGGGTCTTTGGAATCGATAGGAGTCGTTGGGAGGTGAGAGAGCTTGAGGGGAACAAGTACAAAGGGCTAGTTTGACTTCCAATCTAGAGACCACCGGTAATAGGTGCTAATAGTGAAACAAAGGAATTATATTCATGTCAACTATTACAAGGGAAAGAATTCCAGCAAACTCGACTATGGAGAAAGAGGAGAAAGAGAAAAGAAAGGAAGAACAGAGGGAAAGAGGAGATCCCCGTATGGTGTTGCACCCTAGGCCAATGGCCTAGCCCACCCTTAGTTGTTGATGAATGCTTTTCTAACAAAATATGTACCCCCTTTCTAACTGTTGGGCCCTACCATTATAATATTCCCCTAACGGCTCAACAGCACTACTAAGGAATTACCCCCCTACCCCTCACAGTTGGGGAATGTACTCCCCCATACAGTTGCACGCCAACCTTGTGTGTAAGGGTCTTGTTACTGGCGCGTAAGGGTCATGGGGAGGGGGTTGCTGGTGCTTAAGGGTCATGGGGAGGGTGTGTTGGTACTTAAGGGTTATTCCATGATCTTATCATTGTCTTCCCCTTGAAATTCCACATTGTCCTCAAGTTGGTAATCTTTCAAGTTGTCTTCTCAATCGTACGGTACATCCTTCTCTGGTCCCACCATTGGTTCTTGTCCCCCCCTCACTCAGCGGTGCGATACTCTTTCATACCATCACCTAGAGTCCCTTCGTCGCACAACAATGCCCTGGACTAAATTTTTGTCCACAACCATAGCACAAACCCTTCACTTTCTTTTCCTCAAATTCCTCTTTGGACAAACTTCGAACTCCCCTCTCCCGATGTGCGTTGTCTCATCTTCGCCGTTCCTTCTCTACTTCTTCCATTGGTGGAACAAGTTACGTTGTATTGGGATTCCAGCTTCTTCCTTGGCCGCGAAAAACATTCCTCATGTTTCGGGGTTTAGGTTGTGGAAGTGTTCCCATGGACACCAGCTCGCATATTCTACTCTCCTAGATAAAGTCGGAAGTTGTGCCTTGCCTGGTGGCTCGTAATTCATAATTGTGGTTTCAATCTCTAGTTTGAGCCCTCCAATAAACAACTCTTGTATCAGTCCTCATAAAGGTCAGGAATCCGTAAGGCAATGCGTTCAAATTCGTTAATATGTCCATCCACTGTTCTATCTTGTCGTAAGTCCTTCAAACAAATCAATAGGTCTTCCTTTGCTGCGACGTCATATCTACTAAATAGCTCCTCCTTAAACTGCTTCCATGAAAGCTGCGGCTGAACTGATTTCAGAGAAATTATTCGATACTAAGTCGGCCCTTCCATACTCAGTTGCGCCAATGACACTTTGAACTCTTCGCGCGTGTGGTAGATAGAAAAAAATGTTTCAGCGCGGGTGATCCAAGTAATCGGATCCTCAACGGAGAAAACAAGCATTTCCACCTGTTTGGTCAACGTCCTACACAGCGCCTCCCACTCCACAATGCGCTCACCCACGTCGGTCGCCATTGTCTCTGGTCCACGATCAGTGTTCGCAGCATTAGTGTTTAAATTGCTTTCTCTTTCCTCTATGATAACTAATTTCTCTTTTTCTGCTCTATGATTGGGTTGCTATGTCTGATTCATCCCTTGTTGAGCTAACATCACCATCAACTCCCGCATCTGATTCTCGAGCCGTAGTTGCCCAGCCTCCTGTTGCTAGGAACTAGCTCGCAACTCCTCCACTGAACTCTCAAGACCATTACTCTGTTCTCTATTCGTATGAGCATAAATTGTAGCACGGCCCGAGCGCCAATCGTGATTGCCTTCAAGTGTGTAATCCGCGTCAGCTGCGCCGCACGAACCAAGGCCTCTTGCTTCAGGTGTAGCTATTGCGTTTGCTTTGTCCTGCGTGAACGAGAATTCCTGTTACGTTGGTGTCGTCTACTTCAACCGTGTCTGCTCGTGCTAAATTCGAGCAAGAGTTTGTGTTTACTGCACCACACGAACCAGGACTGCCTGCTTTAGGTGCGGCTTCTACGTCTGCTTCGTCCGGCATAGCTCTCCCGTGTAGCTCTCCCGAGTTCGTCTCCTGCGTAGCACTCTCAACGAGAGCACCCAGAAAATTACAAGGAAAGGAATTACAGCAGACTCGGCTATGGAGAAAGATGGAGGAGAAAGAGAAAAGAAATGAAGAAGAACAGAGGGGAAGAGGAGATCCCCGGATGGCGCTGCACCCTGGGCCGATGGCCTAACCCACCCTTAGCTGCTGCTGAAAGTTTTTCTAACAAAATACGTACCCTCTTCTAACTATTGGGCCCTGCCTTTATAATATTCCCCTAACAGCTCAACAACTCAACTAAGGAATCACTCCCCTACCCCTGGCGATTAGGAAATGTACTCCCACATACAGCTGCACGCCAGCTTTGCATAAGGGTCTTGTTACTGGTGCGTAAGGGTCATGGGGAGGGGGCTTCTGGTGCGTAAGGGTCATGGGGAGGGGTGCTGGTGCGTAAGGGTCATGGGGAGCGGGTTGTCGGTGTGTAAGGGTCGTGCGAAGGGGGTGCTGGTACGGAAGGGTCCTATTATTCCCTGATCCTATCAACCGGGTAGCCGGTGCCATCCTACCGACCAGCTGCTAGTTCCAGCCTGCTTGGGACTTCAAGTGAGGCCTTCCCGTGTCTCTCGATCCCTTCGTTCGGTCCAGCAACTTCTTGTAATGATGTCTCAACATAAAATACTAAAACCATGAAATGAAAATATTAGAAACATAAATGATGTTTGAGGTACAACACACTCAAGATAAGAAAGCTAAAAAATTGTTGATATAGTGAGGGAAAGGTGAAGCAAAAGGATCCAATCGAGTGGGTTAGATTCCTCTCTAAGCATTAAATTTATTCCATTCCCTCAGGGGGAGGGATTGAAGGAAGGGTGTATTTGGAACTTTTACGTTAAGAATTTCCGGCACTGATCTGCAAAAACTAAGGCAGCTTTTGTTGGAAAACATTTTCTGTTTTCATTTTTCAAAAACATATTTGATTCGGTAAATGGAAAATAATTTTTAGAAAATGAAAACAGAAATGGCAGGCTTTTGAAAGAAAAAATAAGTTGTTTTTATGCATTTAGAAAAATAAAAACGATGGGATACTTTTTTTATTTTTCCCCAACTTTTCAAAATATTTTCCAACATATTTTCTAATACATATTTGGAAAATGAAACAAGAAATGTTTTCCAAAATCAAACGCAGCCTAACGTTCCTAGATTCAAACACACCTTGCAAAAATGATGCATAGGAGAAATTCATTCACAGTTCAGAATTTGATTTCAGAATAGTTTCTTGCCACATTTTTTGCTCAAGTCAAAACAACACGTTTACAGATGTAGCACATCAGAGAACTCGTGGCATGCTATTATTTCAGTTCATCAATGGGAATAACTATATCATGAGGATAAGTTTCATGGTTGTTTTAAGGTCAAGAAAACGTGCACACAAATGGTCCTAATGGCTGGCTATTTTATAAAGGATAAATTTATTTGATTTTAAAGAATCTGCTGAGGTGTCAAAACAGGCAACATGAAGTGTAGAGTGTAATAGTTTCTTCTCATAAAAGTGAATAAAATGCAAAAAAAAAAAAAAAACAAACATTCAATCTTCAGGTCATGTGTTGCCAGTAAGCACTGGCTACTGTTGCTAACATGCCAAGCAAAAGCCTAGCAGAAGGTCATGATTTACCCAGTAAAGAATATTTCTCACCTTTTTGCAGTCAGTTACAGTAGTGCATAGAGGCTTTTCAACCAGCACGTGATGGGGCTTTGGGTGACTGATGATATCCATTAAAATTTGATAGTGAGTCATGTTTGGAGTGGACACAATTACTACATTGCAAAGCCCACTGTCCAGAAGCTCCTGGTGACCTGAAAAAACCTTTGACCATCCCAGATTTGTTAAGCTAAATATGGAGGAACTGCTATGAAAGTAATAATATACAAATGAGATTATGTTTAAGTATTTTTTTATAATATCTTAGGCAGGATATTTTAATCTGTAATGCATTTTAGAAGTATTTCCAGTGATCCTATATTACTATTGTTAGGAATAGGGGTTGGCAGGGGGGTTTTGTGGATTCACTGGGGGTTGTTCATACTTGGGCTGTTAGAGGAGAGGGGAATATTTTTGGCTGGAGGTTGTTGGGCTGTTAGAGGAGAGAGGGGAATATTCTTGGCTGGAGGTTGTTGGGCTTTTAGAGGAGAGAGGGGAATATTCTTGGCTGAGAGGGGAACCACCTGAAGCGGTTAGTTTGTTAGAGAGGGTTGGGTGAGCCTTTAAATAAAGGGGGTCTGTGTTAGGAAGGGAGGATGGATTTTAAGAGGATTTCCAGCCGGCTGTTGTGGGGCACGATCTGCCAGGCTCCTGGAAGTGGTCTTCCACGGGTTCTTCTTCTTCTCTCTCTCTCTCCATCCATCTCCTCCTACCTCCCTACTGTATTTTCCTGTAATTCTGCTGCTACATCAATATATACTATTTTACCCCTCTTTTTCTCCCTCTCTCACAATCGTTACATAACAATTTGGCGACTCCGATAGGGAGTGCCATGCGAGACGGAAGATCGCCATTGGAGAGAGGCGCTAGAGCAGTGGACGATCGCTAGAGGAGAGGCGGTGCTGGAACTGGTCAAACTCTTTGCTGGAGCCGCGTACGCTGCTAGAGAGGAATCGAACGCAGCAGGACGTTCGTCGCTGGAAAACGTGTGTGGGAGTGGCGATCGTAGAGTAAGATGATCGCAGCTGGAAGATCGTGTTTGCCGGAGAGAGACGCCAGTTGGGAAAGATCGCTGGAGAACACAAACGCAGGAGGGAGACGCACACGTTGCAAGGAGAGGCGGATCTTTTTTGCGCTATTATCACGCACAGGCTGTGTGGTTGAAACATTGATGGACGATCATTGGAAGAAGCAACAATTAGTTCTCTTCTTTCTTTGTAACTTGTAGGAGGCTTTTCAGAATGGAGTTAGGTTTTACTACAGAGGTACGATTTATGCAAGCTCAGGTGGTCGTGATTCAAGAACTACTAACTGTAAAAGAACAGTTGTCGTTCATGCGAGCAGAGGCATGGGAGCTAGAGACGCAAGAGTCTCGCTGTTTAGCTTCTGTAAAACGAGGTGACGAAGCCGCTACTTGTATGCTGGGTAGCGGTTATGCCAAGGAGCAACTGTTTGAAACTAAACCGGCATGTCCTGAAGAGGTAATATTTGATTCTTCTTTTAGTGATGAAGTGGATCAAATGGCAAAGAATGGAGAGGCAGGAAGCTTGAGAAGTTTTCAGTCCAGACAGAAAGGGATCAACTGTGAAGAGCTTGAGGAGAAGCCTAAATCCTACCCGGAATGGCCTGACGTCGTAGATTCTGATCCGATTTCTTCAGGGGATAAGCGTAAAAGGAAAATTGAGGAGTGGCAGCATGTTCCTGTCCTAATGGAACCACTAGCTAAGGAAAGAGAGAGTTTGAAAGTTCGGCCCAAACAAAGCATGGTGAAATACAAATTAGCAACAACAGGGAGTATTTTGTTTATGTTGAAGTGGAGCCCATGGAACCAGGAGTGATCGACATTAGAGCTGTTATGGAAAATATTGTGGAGGCTAGTAGAGTTGTTGAGAAACCACTGAGTATTGTCTCTGTAGTTTTTCAGATATGCTATGAGCATTGTTTTTATGTCAGTGGTAGCGAGAGTCAAGCTAGTCTAGCAAAAAGTACAGCAACCGATGTGGAAGATGCTTTCGTGCTGTTCCGGAGATTCCTAAAGGAGCAAGAGTCAGACCAAGCAAGGCCACGGCCTCTTCCTTGATCTAAGAGGGTTCTGGATGGGCAGTCATTGGTTACTGCAAAGGAGTTGGAAGGCTGCTACAAAAAAGTTGGAAGGCTACTGCAAAGAAGACGTTGCACCTGGGTTTTCAAAACAGTGTGGGTTATCTTTTGGATCGGTTCTCAACACGCACAACCACTGCAATCATTTTCTGAACATGGCAGCATGTTCCCCCAGATCTAGTTCGTGGCCAAGGAGGTCATTGTTGTCCGGGAAGTAGCATACTCCATTTGTGGTAGCTCCATTTTATGTTATTGTAGCAGGCCCTTCCCAGTGGTTTCTGAGTTTTACTTATTCCATAAGGATGTGAAACCTTGTAGAATTATTGGAAATAACTGGATACAAGTTATTTCCCTTCGCATAAGTTGAAGAATTTGAACAAATTGTAATGTGGAAAGTGCAAGTTCGACTGGGATTGTCACAGATGCCGAAACAAAAAAATGGCAAGGAAACGAACAGGCCAAATCGCTGCCGTTCTGGACGAAGCCGGTAGGATATTACTGCTTCCATGTTATGCTTTTTTAGATACATCAGAACTGAAACTCATCTTTGGGAAGCCATTTTTTGCTGTTTGCAAAATTATGCTCATTATAAACGCATCAAAGGCTAGCAAAGCTACTAAAGAAGTTGGTTTTGCGGTTGATTGTGGATAAGCAAGAGAGGCGCAGTTTACAAGCTCCACAAATGAAATCAGATTTTTCCATGGTTGTTCCTGTTTCTGCACAAGCGCTGTTTATGATGAAAGTTTCCAACATTTGGTTTTGTTGAACCTCATTTTATTATAATGGGTATTTCCGAGTCCCACATCGGAATATTCCGCCTTGTGATTTATATTACCCATCTATAAATGAATATCTCCACCTCACATTGAGGTAAGGGGAATTCGTGACCTACATGGTATCAGAGGGTGCTCTCTAACCCGAACCCTCCCTCCTCTTTTTTCTCTCCCGTCTAGGGTTGCCAGAAAATCCTACGGCCTCCCAGCTACGGCTGGCCCGCCTCCTTCCCTGTGCAATGCGGAGCATCCCGACCCGCTGCCCTCCCTTCTCCCGGCGATCTCTCCCGCGGCGCGTTCCGGCCCGCCGCTCTCCATTCGAAACCTCCCAGCGTCGCTCGGCCCCGCCTCCCTCAGCCCAGGTGGAACTTCCCGAACCCGACGCGGCTCCCACCACCTTGCGCGACTCCCTGCGCGCGGCTCTCGCTCGCCAACGCTCTTCCCGGCGGATTCTCGGCGCCCTTCGGCTCCCGGCCCTCCCGCCTAGGTCGCGGCTCCCGGCCCTACTACACCTCTCGGTCGCGCCTCCCGATCCCGACGGGATCCAGCCGCGACTCCCGACCCGCCTCCTCCCGCGGCATCCCAACGCGCCTCCCGCTTTCCGCCGCAACTCGCGGCTCCCTCCCGACGCAGCTCTCGCAACACATTTCGGCGGTCTCGCTTTCCGACGCGGCTTCCGACTCCCGCGGCCCTCCAACGTCGTCCCTCCTTGCAGTGCACTCCCAGCCTCCCGGCTCGCGGACTCCCGGAACCGCCTCCTACGAAGCCTCCTGGCTCGCAGTCTCCCGGAACCGCCTCCTACGAAGCTTCCCGGTCCGCCTCCTACGACATTCTCCGGCGCCCCTCCTTGTGGCCCGACTCCCCGGCGCCCCTCCGGTCCCGCTTCCCGGCACGGCTTCCGGCACCCCCCCCCTTGGTCTCCCGACCCTCCAACCTCCAGCAGCTTCCCAGATTTGTCTGGCCCCCCTCTTCATCGTTTCCCGTCCCCCAGTCCTCCACGCGGCTTCCCGACGTTGATCGCCGCCTTCCTCCCACGGCACTCCTTCCCAGCGGCTCTTCGGCACTCCCGCACTCCGGCGACTCCCGGTTCTGCTCTCCTCGGCAAGTCCCAGACCTGCTCATCCAATGACAGAATCTGTCCTGCCTCCGCTTATCACCGCCTTCACCCGCCTGGTTAATGAGCGGCTCGACTCTGTCAATTTCTCGGTCTGGCGGAAGACCATGCTAATGTCACTAACCGGCATGGACCTCGATTCCCACCTCGAGGCTCCTCCACCCCCGCCTACCGATCGCAAATATCACCCGTGGAAGCTTGCGGGCAGCAAGATCTTGGCCTTGCTGGTCAATTCCATGGACCACTCTATCAAAGACGTCACCCGAACAGCCAACATAGTTAAGGAACTCTAGGATTACTTGAATCTCATGTACTCCGAGACCAATAATTTGGCTCGGGTCTCCGATCTATTTCTGCGGTTGTCCCTCCTTCGCCAGCAAGCCCGTCCATTTCCAGCCTACTTCATGGAATGGAAGGGTCTACGGGATGAATTGCTTGAGCTTGGGCCCATTTCACAGACACCTGCGGACGCCTCGGCCCAGAGGAACCAATTATGCCTATTCAGCCACCTCCATGGCTTCGACCCAGAATATGCGACGACGGCTATGGAGATGCTCGTCAGCCCCTCTTCGCTAGAGATTCCACAGGTGTATCATCGCCTTGGGAAGGCTCATCGGGCCCTTGCCCCACCCACCCCTAGCCTTGATCACACTGCCCTCCTGGGGCGTGGCAGTGGCCGCTCCTTAGGCACTCGTGGTCATGGACGTGAAGAGAGTCGACCTCGTCCCCTCTGTCAGCACTGTGGCAAGCTCAGCCACCAGATCGACCGTTGTTTGGTCCTTCATGGTCGCCCATCTTAGCAACCGCGGCAGGGTCAGACTGCGGTCCAAGATGCTTCCTCATCCGCTGTCGCTCTTCCATCATCTCTCATCGGGCCACCTCCTTACCAGGCCCTTCTTCGGCATCTCTTGCTCACTCTAGTGGCTCCACTGCATTAGTCAATCATCGCTCCCCTGCCTGGATATTTGACTCAGGTGCGACCGATCATCTTACCGGTGATGCAGGTATGCTCTTCAACTACTGTCCTTATATTGGTTCCTCGGTCATCACTGTCGCTAATGGTTCCACTATTCTCATCGCGGGCTTTGGTCCATGCTCCCTGACCTCATCTATTCACCTGTCATCTATGGCCCATGTACCACGCAGTCCTTTTAACCTTCTCTCCATTAGTAAGCTAACAAAGGATTTCAACTGTAATGCTATCTTTACATCGTCTGTTGTTGTGTTTCAGGAACGGACGACGAACCAGGAACTTGGTAGAGGCCAGCTTCGGGATGGGGTGTACATATTTGATGGACCGACCTCAGTCGCCTGCACGTATGTCTTTGCTCGTGCCTTGGACCTCCACTCTCGATTGAGACACCCCCCGCCTCTGATGGTTCCACTATCCCCATTGCAGGCTTTGGTCCATACTCCCTGACCCTCATCTATTCACCTGTCATCTGTGGCACATGTACCACGCAATCCTTTTAACCTTCTCTCCATTAGTAAGCTGACAAAGGATTTCAACTGTAATGCTATCTTTACATCGTCTGTTGTCGTGTTTCAGGAGCGGACGACGAACCAGGAACTTGGTAGAGGCCAGCTTTGGGATGGGGTGTACATGTTTGATGGACCGACCCCAGTCGCATGCACGCATGTCTTTGCTCGTGCCTTGGACCTCCACTCTCGATTGGGACACCCCCCGCCTCCGCCCTTCATCAGCTCTTTCCAGATATTAGTCAGCATGTTTCTTTTCATTGTGAGTCTTGTAGATTTGTAAAACATCATCGCACTTCATATCTTCCTCGCATGGATACATGGGCCGCCAAACCCTTTGATTTGGTTCATTCAGATGTTTAGAGTCTTTGTGCCACCTCGAGTCACTTAGGGTACGAATATTATATATCCTTCATTGATAATTTTTAATCGCATGACTTGGTTGTACCTTCTTCACGATCGGAATGAGGTATTTTCCACCTTTCAGACATTTTACCATGAGATTCATACCCAGTTTTTCATCTCTGTTAAATGTCTTTGCTCCGACAATGGGCGAGAGTACTTGTCCACTCCCTTCCAGCAGTTCCTCCAGGCGAACGGCATCATTCATCAGACCTCCTGTCCTGATACCACTCAGCATAATGGAGTGGTCGAGCAAAAACACCGGCATATTCTAGAGACCGCTCGTGCCCTCCTCTCTTCCACCGCAAGGTGCCTCTTCTCTTTTGGGAGGATGTCATCTTCGCTGCTACATACCTCCTCAAACGTCTTCCTTCTTCTATTCTTCAGGGGGAGACTCCTTTTCGGACTATGTTCTCCTCTCCCTCCTCACTCGCTTCCACTCCATCTGTTCAGATATCTCTGTTATGTCTGTGACACTCACCCCAACCTCTCCGAGCTCTCTCCTAAATCCCTCCGTTGCATTTTCCTCGGATATTCACGCACTCAGCGTGGATACCGCTGCTTCTCTCCGGACTTACAGCGGTATATCATCTCCGTTGACGTATCGTTTGTTGAGAGAGCTTCATTCTCTCTTCTCTCTCCCCATCCAGACACTACCATCGATGAGTGTCTTCCTCTCATCATTCATCATCCTCTGGTGTCTCCCCCTGTTGATCATCGCTTTGGAACGGTCTACTCCCATCGCCCATCGACTGTGCCCTTCGTCCAAGTCGACGGCACCAACGTCCCAGATTCGTCCGATGCTCCTGCCCCAGCACTAGACGACTTGACTATTGCACTCCCAAAAGGTACTCGCTCTTGCCAGACTACTCCTCTCTTTACATCTTCATACAGAGATGTGTCAGCTCTATAGACAATATCTATTCCTCGCACGGTTGGCGATGCCAAATCTCACCAGGGATGGCAACAGGCGATGCGGGATGAACTGTAAGCTCTAGATGACAACCATGCTTGGGATCTTGTCCCCCTTCCAGCAGGAAAACAGGCGGTCGGCTGCAAATAGATTTATACGGTCTGTCTCAATGTCGATGGCACTCTTCATCGCCTCAAAGCCCGTCTTGTGATGAAGGGCTTTGCTCGGACATATGGCATTGATTATTTTGAGACCTTCTCTCTGGTTGCCAAGATGGCATCTGTCCGCTTATCCACCTCTCTGACAGCTCATCATTACTGGTCGCTTCATCAACTGGATGTCAAGAATGTCTTTCTCCGTGGCTTTCTTGACGAAGAGGTCTATCTGCAGCAGCCCCCCGAATTTCTTGCCTCCGAAGCCGACTCTCATGTCTTCTGACTCTGTCAATCTCTATATGGCATCAAATAGTCTCATCGTGCTTGGTTTGGCCGCTTCAGCACTATCGCCAACGCCTTTGGCCTCTCTCGCAATATGAAAGACCACACCGTCTTCTACCGTACGACATCCAACGGTTGCATCTTACTGGTAGTATATGTTGATGATATCATCATCACAGTGAGCGACTCCACTGGAATCACTCAACTCAAGGGACACCTTCACCACCACTTCCACACCAAAGATCTTGGTCCTCTCACCTACTTCCTTGGCATCGAGGTCTCCCATTCTGAGGACACCATCTTTCTCTGCCAACGGAAATATGCTCTGGATATCTTGCAGGATGCAGGATGCAGGGTTGAGTCAGGCGACGACCGCTTACATCACCCAGAGAGTTACCGCCGTCTGGTGGGCAAACTCAATTACCTCACCCTGACACAACCAGAACTTGTCTGCGTTGTTGGCAAAATAAGACAGTTCATGGAGTATCCGACCAGATCTCAGTGGGATGTTGTGCTCCACATTGCCAAATACATAAAGAAAGACCCTGCATGTGGTTTTCGGCACTCACAGTGAGCGACTCCACCGGAATCACTCAACTCAAGGGACACCTTCACCACCACTTCCACACCAAAGATCTTGGTCCTCTCACCTACTTCCTTGGCATCGAGGTCTCCCATTCTGAGGACACCATCTTTCTCTGCCAACGGAAATATGCTCTGGATATCTTGCAGGATGCAGGATGCAGGGTTGAGTCAGGCGACGGCCGCTTACATCACCCAGAGAGTTACCGCCGTCTGGTGGGCAAACTCAATTACCTCACCCTGACACAACCAGAACTTGTCTGCGTTGTTGGCAAAATAAGGCAGTTCATGGAGTATCCGACCAGATCTCAGTGGGATGTTGTGCTCCACATTGCCAAATACATAAAGAAAGACCCTGCATGTGGTTTTCGGCACTCACATCACGCTCATTTGGTTGAGGCCTTCTGTGATGCGGACTGTGTCGGTTGCCCTGCTACACACAAGTCTACTTCTGGATTTGCCGTCTTTTTAGCTGGTAACCTCATCTCATGGCGCAGCAAGAAGCAGACGGTCGTCCCCAGATCTAGTGCGGAGGCTAAATACCGTGTCATGGCCACAGTCACCACTAAGACCATCTGGCTTCGTCATCACCTCCAAGAGCTTGGTTTCCCACCGCAGACATTTGCTCATATCTAGTGTGACAATCAGGCGGCCACAAAGATTGCATCGAATCTCATCTTTCATGAACGGACGAAGCATATCGAGGTGGACTGCCACATTCTTCGCCATCATCTCGAGCAGAACCATATCAATTTCAGCCATATTCCGACGGCGGATCAGCTTGTCGACATCTTCATAAAAGGCCTCCCGAGAGCTCGTTAGGACTCTCTCACTACCAAGCTGGGTATTCACAGCTTCCGCAGCCCAGCTTGAGGGAGTGTGTATAGTCTTGCTCGATGTTGTCTTTCTTTTTGTGGGACTCTTGATCCAAGTTGGGCATGTCCAGCTTGAGGGGGAGTGTTGAACCCCATTTTATTATAATGGGTATTTCCGAGTCCCACATCGGAATATCCCGCCTTGTAATTTATATTACCCATCTATAAAAGAATATCTTTGTCGCACATTGAGGTAAGGGGAATTTGCAACCTACAGGTTTGAAGAGAAAAATATTGGTTCTCAGCCTGTGATGTTGGTACGAGAGTTGTTGTTTGAAGTTCTTATTCAGGGGCGTGAAGCTCCATTATTTGAACCGGGTCTTCCATGTGTTGGGTTTATTTGTAATGAGGTACTAAAAATGAGCCAACGAAGTAAGGTCAGTAAACTGCAACAGACTTTTGCTCTAAGGAGACACCTGGAAAAAGATGCATTGATGTTTAGGCCGCCACCAAGGCCACCTCCTCCAAGGGTACGTTTTCTGCAAATTCTTTCCGGTTGCACTACATGTTGGTTGTGGAAAGATATTTCGGTCTACAACTCATGCAGATATTCAACCAACGGTTCATATTGGGCAGGACAAGCTTCCTCTTGTTGTGTTGATTTTGTAGTACTAGTGGTTGTGGCAAATCTTTTTGATCTGTTTGGTTGGGCGATACCAGTTGGAGTTTGGACAGTGTTGTGGCTGCTTTTGGAAAAGGGGTCTGCTTATCATTCCCTTGTCCATGGGACTGCAGCAGAAATTTTTTACAACAAGAATGAAGACTTCTTACAAAGTAATGATCAGGAAGTGTAGTAACCAGTGTGATGCCAAGGGTTGCTACAACTGATGGGCATCCAAAACACCCAAAAACAGTGAAAATTAATATTGAGGGGTTGGCTGGAATTTATGGAGAAAAGATATTTTATTGTGCTGTTAGAGACCGGATAGGAGAGCAAGAACCACCACACCGGAAAGCGCTTCATTGTGGCACAAGGCCAAGCCGAGAGGACAAGGTGGTTTTTCAGCACGGGGGAAATGTTAGGAATAGGGGCTGGCGGGGCGTTGTTGTGGACTCACTAGGGGTTGTTCACACTTGGGCTGTTAGAGGAGAGGGGGGAATATTCTTGGGGGTTGTTCATACTTGGGCTGTTAGAGGAGAAGAGAATATTCTTGGCTAAAGGCAGTTGGGCTGTTAGAGGAAAGGGGAATATTCTTGGCTGGAAGGGGGACCACCTGAAGCAGTTAGTTTGTTAGAGGGGGTTGGGTGGGCCTTTAAATAAAGGGGGTCTGTGTTAGGAAGGGAGGATGGATTTTAAGAGGATTTTCAGTTGGCTATTGTGGGGCACGATCCTGGGGAGGATACTGTCAGGCTCTTGGAAGTGGTCTTCCACGGGTTCTTCTTCTCTCTCTCTCTCCATCCATCTCCTTCCCCTACCTCCCTACTGTATTTTCCTGTAATTTTGCTGCTGCATCAATATATACTGTTTTACTACTCTTTCTCCCTCTCTCACAATTGTTACATAACAATTATTTGATTGAGAACATAAAAAAACCCCAGAAAGAAATTGACAAATATCGTTCAAAAAACTTAGCCATAACACATAATGACAACCTTTAACTGATGGAAGAACACGAAGAATTAATTCATGAGCCAAGGCCAGCATGTTTCATTTAAAATTAATGCCCTAGGCCAAAAGTTGCGGTTAGAATTAATACTATTATGATAATTAATACTATTTGTAACTCCATGCCATTTATTGTTTTTGTGATAGGAGTTCCCTAAACATAATTTGGCTCATGAATTTTAGCATCTCAAAGGTTCGTCAACAAAATATTCAGAATTAGAGTACTTGTTGGCTGATGAGTGAGGAGACAAGAACCTATCAGGAAGCAGTATGGCATCGTGACGAAGTCAACTGCCTACATGCCATTGATGAAGAACTAAAAATATAATTTGGTGGAACTACCAAACGGTAAGAACACGCTAACAAACAAATAAGTGTTTAGACTTGAGAAGAATGGCAGTGGAAAGGAGGTTAAACACAAATCCTAATTAGCTGTCAAAAGGTTCCTTTAGAAAAAATGAGTTGATTTTGACGAGATATTTTCACCGACGGTGAAGATAACTTTAATCCAAGTCATTTTTAGATTGATGAATCGTTTGGACATGGAACTCGGGCAGATGGATGTAAAGACACCATTTCTTCACAGCGATCTCGTTAGGCAGATCTACATGACGCAGCCCGAAGATTTCAAGATTTCAAGACAAGTTTCGTGTGCAAATTGAAGAACTGCATACAGTCAAATACAGGCTCTCAAACAATGGTACAAAAAGTCTAAGTCCTCCATGGTGAGCCATAGCAACAAGCGGACATAGACAGATCAATATGTCTACTACTAAAAATTCCAAGACGGTAATTTCGTTACTCTCTTACTTTATGTTGATGACATATTGATCGTCAGAAATGACAAGGATCTATAAACTAAAGAATAAATCATTCAAGTCTATTGATATGAAAGAGTTGAAGATAGCTCAATAAATTTTGGGGATACTCATCATCCATGATAGTAAGAAGAGGATGTTACGACTATCTCAAGAGAAGTATGTTGAACGTGTATTGAAGCGCTTTAACATGGGCGGCCAAACCTGTGAGATTTTACTCGGTCGTTTAAAGATGAGCAGGAGTTCAAGTTCGTCGTCCAAGGAAGAAATCGAGGTGATGAAGATGATATCATACTCGACAGTTTGAAATTTGATGTACGCTATGGTGTGTATGAGGTCACACATTGTCCATGCAGTGGCAAATATGAGCTAATTTCTCTCTAATCAAGGGAATCAGCATTCAGATGCAGTCAAGTGGATTATGAGGTAACTTAAAGGTACATCGAAGTTGATCCACTCTTGAAGAGCTATATAGACGTGGATACGGTTGAAGATCATAACAGTAGGAAGTCGACATCATGATTGATATATACTCTTGCAAAAGGAGTTGTATCTTGGCAATAAATATTGCATAAGTGCGTCACTTTATCAACGACCAAAATAGAGTACATTGCAATTGCGAAGGTTGGAAAAGCGATGTTGAGCTGAAAGCGATTTCTCCATGAGCTCGGATGCAGCCAGGAGTACAAGGTTTATTGTGACAGTTAGACTTGAACAAGAACTCCATGTATCGTTCTCAAACGTACAAAGCACATCAACGTTTGTCATCACTCGATGCAAGAGGTGATGGATCAACAACTATTGAGGCGTGTGAAGATCAACATGAACTAGAATCTGGTGGATATGCTGATAAAGATGGGCCTGAAAGAAGCTGTAGCTTTACAGATGTTCCAACGAGTTGCAAATGGAAGGGTAGAATTGATGAAGTCCAACCAGGCCCAGCCTTGGTAAAATGATTGCCCAAGACATGTCTACAAAATATTGGCCTTTCAATTAATTAAAAAATAAACATCAATAATTGTAAACCAATCCAGTGAATCCAAAACTCGATACTTTAAAAACAAAACATATATACAAAAGACACAGCACATATAAAAAAAATTCATAATTATTTATAATTATGATTGCAAAATAAAAGTAATAATAATAAATCTGATTGAGTTTACCTGGGTTTTGCAGGGGAGGGAAACGAAGGTCGCGCGGGGACAAGTGAAGGTGCGGGCAATGAGGAAGTTGGGGAGGCGATGACGGGTGAGAAGCGGATGGTGGTTGCATTAAGGACAATGAGTGAGGCGGAGGCCAGGCGAGGGCAGACGAATCAGGCGATCCCGACATTGCCGATGCCGGCCGGTGGCGAGGTAGAAGTCATGACGGCAAGGCGGACCACGACGCCTGCAGGGAAACGAAGCAGGCGAGCTGGGGAGGCGCGGCGGGGGAAGGTAGAGTTGGGAGGCTCAGTCGCAGGGAGGCGGAGGAATGAACGAAGACGGATGATGAAGGAGATGGGACGGAGAGAGTGGCGGCAGGTTGCCCCAGCCCGCTGGTTGACCAAGCCTGGGGCCGAGCCTGAGTCCAACCATCACACCACTTTCAAAGGTTGTTGCACTGTATTTAAGGTCATGTGAGTCTTCCTGGGACATCAGAAATGAGCCAAAAAGCTCCTACATTTGAGAGAGGGTGCCTTTAGAGCACCATGAGGGAAGGGTATAGCTCCTACATCTGAGAGAGAGAGAGAGAGAGAAAGAGGGTGCATTGAGAGCTCCATGAGAGAAGGTGCCTTGTAAAAGCTTGTTGGGTGTGAAATAAAACTTATTTTTTATTCTCATTTTTTTTTTTCAAGCGATTTGAGAATTACCAGGAGTTTTTTTTCACGTACAACACTCCATAATATAATATTAAAACATTAAACCTTAATGAAGTACTGCATGGTGAGATTCTCATCACTCAAGAAAGAAAATCGGATGAAAAATAAACTTTATTTTGAAATGAACAAGCTTTACAAAAATTTCATCTCTCCCATGGACCTCACTGCACCTCTCTCTCTCTCATGGACCTCTCTGCACCTCTCTCTCTCTCTGTCTTTCGTATGAAATAGCTCCCCAGCTCGTTTTTTATATTTCAGGAAGACTCCCACTGCCTCTTTATATAGGCAGTGATCTAAGTTGTCAAATTTAACACAACTCCACCAAAACCGACCTACATCTCTCCCACCTGCACCGAGACTTCAACCATGGAGCAGTTTTGTGCACATGTAGAATGTGTACTGCCCATGGTTGAAGCCACCTTTGAAAGTGGTGTCGCAGCTGGACTTCGTCATGTATTACTACTGATGCAGTATGCTTTTCAAGTGAAATAATCGTTTGTGTATTGCCAAAAACAAATAACAAATATAATGGATAGAGTAAAAAATATATCAGTGTTTCCCAAATAAAAAATCATAGTTTTCGTTACAATAAAAGGGGCGTTTGATTTTCATTTTGCCAGCGGGGAAAAACGGTACAGCGCACTTACCGTTCGAAAATATGTTCTTCAAACTTAGTGAAAAGGATTCGATCTTATCATCTTTCTGGATCCGAAGGATGAAATTAAAAGGAAGTATCACGCGTGTGAGTGCGTGCAGAGACGCGAGACGAAATTAAGGATGATGGGATGAGACTTCCATACCACAACAGGCAAGTGAAAGGAGCGGGCTAAATCTAGAGTAAGCTGTTGCGAAGAAAGATGAGGATCAGAGATGCAAACTACGGCGACGCCATGGGCGCGAAGATGGTACAAGTTGATGAAGTGCTCTCTTCCCATCATCCCAACTCCGATGATTCCATATTTCAGTGTATCCGCCATTGGAGCGCCTCGAGCGATGCCCCCGCAATCAGTCACTGGCTCTGCACCGTTGACCTATCTTGTTTAGGAGTAATATCCGGTATTAGAAAGGATAAATAAGGAAAATATTGGGAACACCGGATCACCTATGTATTCCGAACAGTTTAATTTGTACGTGGTGACTTTCCCAGGTGGTGATGACATCATAGACAAATTTCCAGAATCTAAACATTGTTCACAATGAGTTGCTCTATGTACGATGAAATTTTTTTGATGAAAACTGAATGAGAAAATAAAAGAAAAATGAAATAGGAATGAAATTTAAAATCATTGCACACGTGTTTTGTATAATGAAGAATTTTACAATGGAGCATGAAACATAGATTGAAAATTTAAAAGGACACTAATATCTCATCTTTATTCTTTGAAAACTCCACCTCAATCCTTTAGCAAAAAATCCTCCCCACAACCCCAACACAACCCCGTCACCATCCCGTCACCACAACTCTCTATTGTTGCACCCTCATGTCGTCGTTGTATCATCGCTTCAACCCTCATTGTTGTTATAGCTATTGTCATCACAATCTTGTCCCAACACCTGTTGTTGTAGTCCCATCACTATGCCCCTTGTTGTGCGACAAGGGTTAGGGTGGTCATGTGTGGTGGTCGATCAGAGGAGGGACGACAATGGTAGATCGAAACAAGCATGGGGGTGGCCGACAGAAGCGGTGTTGGGGTTGTTAAGCAGAGCAATAGTAGTGTTGATTAGTTAGTGTGGAATTTGGTGTGGTCAGGCATAGAGAAGGGGAGGGGTTGATTGTCAAATATGTAAATCACTAAGGGTTTTTTTTGTCTAAATATTATGATTATTGTCTCCCCAACCCTCTTCCGTCCATTTTTCAAATGAACCCCTCTTCCCTCACACAATGGAACCATGAGTTCTATTTCATCTCACCAAACATGGTTTTTATAGCTTTCCTTTTTGTAACATTTTGTGCCTTATTTGTCATGAACCGGATCTGGTCACCATCAAACCGGCACCAAACCCGGCCCGTGCCAAGGCCCGAAGGGCGTTCCCGATCTCCACGGGCTGGCACAAGTGCCCGGGTAACATAAAATGATGTTTGAGAACGATTTACCCAAGTTTATAAACATTAAACAACAAACAAACTCAATAAAACGAATCTGGATTTTTCAACTAAAACCATCTTTTACAAAATTCAGAACTGAATTACATCTTTTAAAACAACTCAACAAGACTATTAAAAATGTACAAAATCAAAATCAAACAGCCCAAGAACCCTCATGGAAAGGGGCATCGCCCTCAAGCCATCTCCACAAGACTTCACCACCAAAGACATGTTAGAAACCCGAACCACTGGAACTAAAAACTGTATCCAAACCTGAAACAACAAAATAACCAAATCTAATTACACCCAAGGGTGTAAGTAGGGTGTAAGACAATGCCCTGTAGGATACCACCACTAAGAGATTCCATGTGATAAACATTCAAAGAAAAAAAGCTTGCAAGTTTTCATAGACATAAAATGCTAGTTACAATTTCTAAAAGATGAAACTAAAAAAACAGTTTTCAAGTGGGCTATCATTAAGAATCAACACTTTTAAAAATAATGTCAACACTACTAAATTTTCCAGCCAACTATACCGTATGCCGACAGTAAGTACAAAGTAAATAATGAGCACAAGAAATAGGAAATAACCCCTAGGCACTAGCTCGTTCTGGGTCCCAGGTACCTCGTATCTCGGTGAGAGTAATCATCACAATATCTGTTCTCGTGCATGAGCCACTAGTAGGGAACATACCCATAACCTAATGGTCCCCAATCATCATCATCGTAGTTCAGTTAGAGTTGTAAGCGTCAATCTTGCTAAGTGAAACTGAGGCCAAACCCCACGGATTCACTAGAATACTAGTACACGTCCACCCACCTAGATACCCGGGTTTTCCCCTTATGCTCAGACAAGTACAACAAGTCAATAAATATACACTGCACATGAAATATCATTTTCATATCACAATTTCACCAAACAACCAACATGTATTCCACACAAGTCAAAAAAATCCACTTTTTCATTCAAATGAATTTTGAAATCATACTCACACCAAAAATAGCCCACAACACATTTTGCACATCTTTCACAATTCAACAAATCTGTTAAAAATTTTATAAAATCTTTCCCAAGATTCTAAACAACACATAATAGCCCAATCACATGTTACATAATACCCTTTTCGTAAATAAAGTCCATTTTGCACATAACACTCATGCAAAACAGCTCGAAAACACGTTTCACACCCACACCCAATTTCATAAATCACCTCGACAAATTACAAAACATTACCAAACTGTTTTACAACATAAATGACCACATTATGTTTCAAAAATTCATTTTAGGAACATACTATCACCAAAACAATACATAAGCAACCATTTCACACTTTGTGTAACTCATTAAATCATTTATAATTTTCATAAAACCAACCCAAGAGGTGCAACCATGGTTTGCATACAAAACCCATTTCAAAAACCTTATTCAAGACCAAAACAATGCCAATAAAAATCTAAATCAGAATTGGAAGCCCTAAAAACATTTATTAAACCACCCCCAAGTTTTATACAAATACCTCAAACAATACCACAAAAGGTACACATGAAAAAAACATGTTTTCACAATTCACGTTCAAGAAGTACAACATGGTTTCACACATTAAAACCATTCAAAAACCCCATTACAAGGCCAACATGACATTAAGGCATTAACAAACCAGAATTTTCAGCACCTTTCAACACTAATAAATCACTTTCACATGTTATAAAATACACCCAAATATTTCCCCAAGAGCCACGCATGAAAAGCACCCAATTCCAAGCAAAAATACAACTACAAAATTAAACACTTAACTCAATCCATCACAAAAACAGTTTTCGCACCACACAAAACAGATTTGAAACATACTAAATTAATAATCCAAGCAAGCTATGTAAAGACCCGTAAATTTCAAGGAAATTTTTTTCTTAATTTTCTTTGGAATTTTACAAGAACGCAGTTTCTGACGGAACCTGATTCCGAGGCCCGGTGTGCCCAGAATCATTTTCCGAAGTTTGGCTCGGGTACGTTCAGTGAACGAACAAGCGAGTTTTTCTAACTTTTGAACCGGTGCTCGGAATAAAATTCCGAGGGCACTGATGGAATCGCAACGCCGGTATTTGCTTAGAAATGCCTTTTCCGGAGTTGCGTTTCCTCGGGTGTAGTTTTTAAATTTTTGGGGTTAAGTTAAGAAATAAAATAAAAGTGGTGCGACACTTTATTTTATTTCACTTAAATCCACTTAAGTTAAGTTAAGCGGATGAGGTAGAACCCACAATATCCTACCACTTGGTAGGATATTTGTGAGGTGGGGCCCGCACGAGCCCGCCGTTTCTTTTCTTCTTAACGCACCCGCACCCCCTATTAAACGAAGTCAACTCTTGCGTTTAAACTTTTAATAAACGCCTCATTAATTTGGGCAGTTAAATCGTTACAATTAATTCAACGAATTAATTGTTCGTTTCTTATCTTTTGAATTTCAAAAGCTTAGGTCAATAATAAAATAAGGGTTGAACTTGTTTTATATAGTTGGTCTTGTTGTGTGGAGAGGCTAGGGAGAATTCGCCCAGGTTCTTGAAGTTCTTCCTCCTCGACGAAGAACGCGAAGAACGCGAAGAACGCCGACCTCCGACGAAGGTCGACAAGAATGCCGAATCCTTGGAAATCAACGACGCTTCTTCTGCGACGCTCCTTCCGCGACGCTTCTTCCGCGACGCTCCTTCCGCGACGCGACGATCCCCCTTCCGCGACGTCTTCTTCTGCGACGTCCCTTTCCACGACAAATCTCGTTCGACGACAACGCTTGAGGTAGGGAATTATTATTTTGAGAACGATTTTATTCCCTTGATTCTTTCATTTTAAAGAAAAAAAAAGAACACAGATCAACTTATTATCTAGTTGATCCGCGAACATTTTCCTTGCGGGTTGGGAATAATTTGTTGCGGAAAGTTGTAGGGGTTGGTTTTCATGTCGTGTATAATTTTAGACGTTCTTCGATATTAACGGCCAACTGTTATCAAAATAACGGAGGAGGTCAGATCGCACAAACACGGTCGAACCTCATCCCCTTTTTATTTTGTCGGTTATCTACGTGGCATGAAATGGAAGCGACGCAGTGCCGTCGCACCGTGCGAGAATTTAGAGAATCACGACGAAGAAGCGCGGCGCCGTCGCGTCGCGCCCTTGAGGTCGAACGAATCCGCGGTTGAAGTCGGGCCGCGGCGAAGGGGCGCGGCGCCGTCACGCCGCGTCGGAAAACCACGAAGACGACGCGTTTTGAACGTTGAGTGCGAATCGACGAGCGACGACGAATCGAGCCGAAATGGCATTTGAGTTCCTTTGCAGTGAAGAACGGGACCCGGGATGAGCTTCGGCGCATGCAGAATTGAAAACGGACCACCGGAGCAACTCCGGTGGCCCGCAGACACCACCGGCGGTGCGGGTCGCCGGCGCGCGCCGCGTCCGCGGAGCGCCAGCTCGCTGGCCAAGCCAGCGAGCCACCCGGCCGAGCCGGGCCGGCGTGGGAGGACCGGGCCGGGCCGGGCCGCGCCTTGCCGGGTTGGACCCGGACCCGTGTCGGGTCGACCCGGTTCGGGCCGACCCAGGGGGGGTTGGGCCGGGTCGGTCCGGGCCCAGACCCCCCATTTTCAGTCTTTTGCTCATATCTTGGGCTACGGATCTCTGATTGACGCACCGTCAGCGGAAATGCGATCCTTGGACCGAGACAGTCGTTTTGGTATATTACACTCAAGGTTTCGGAGAACTTTGGATTTGACCGGGTTGGTTCGGATACGAAACCAACCGGGCCCTCAGAGCAGAAACACATATATCTTGAGCTCCGGACGTCCGATTGGCGTGCCGTCGACTTTGATGGATTCCTCTAAGTGAGACAGATCTTTTGGCTTACTCCGCTCGAGGTTTGGATTCCGTCGGAGTGCGGTCGGGTTGGTTCGCTCACAAAACCAACCGGGCCCCTGGAACGAAAAAGCCAATAACTCACAGACCGGGCGTCCGATTGACGCGCTGTCTAACTCGTTGATTTCCTCTTGTTGAGACGGAACTTTTGGCATACTTCGCCCGAGTTTTGGTTTCAGTTGGATAGTGGCCGGGTTGGATTGCACCCGAAATCCAACTGGGCCCCTGGAACGGAAAAGCTGATATCTTTCAGACCAGACGTCCGTTTGACGAACCGTCAGTGGAGTTGGTGATCACATTGAGAAACGGTCCCTATGAGTATACCCTATGAGAGTTCGGGGTAGAGTTGAGATACGGTCGGGTTGGTTCGCTCACGAAACCAACCGGGCCCCTGGGACGAAAAGGCTAGTAACTCACAGACCGAGCGTCCGATTGACGCGCCGTCTATTGCGTTGAGACCCCTATGACGAGGCGGTCCTTTGAGATACTTCTTCATGGGACTTTGAGATACTTGGAGTATCGACCTGTATCTTGTGGAGTAGACCCTCCCAGAGACGAGCGTGCGGAGTACGGAGACCATGTAGCCGACTGAGACCTGACGACTGCTTGACCGACTCGACTTGGAGTGAGTCGACTAGCCCAGTGGACGGAGCACTACTTTGTTTGGGTGCAGACCCATGGCGGATGGAGCACTACCTGTGTGACAGTGCAGACCCGCGGTACTCGTCCGGAGAGTACCTCTGCAGGCTACTAGGGGGTGTGCACTACTGTGTTTGGGTGTCATACCCCGGTGGGAAGCACTACTGTGTTTGGGTGGCTGACCCGCGGTACTCGACAGGAGGAGTACCTCAGCAGTCTTAGGTTAGTGAGCAGTACCTCAGAGTCGTGACAGGACCACTGTACACTCCAGAGATGGAGCTCTTCAGCAGTTACGGTTTCGATCATAAAAATCCCGGTTTGAGCTGAGTCTATGACCCTTGTGTTTCCTCATGATTGAGATGAGTTACTTGATAACTTAGGTATATGTATGGGCATATACCTAAGTAGAGGTTATCTGTTGAGATCTTCTTTGTGGTTATCCTTGTTGGTTTTAGTGAGACCTTGAGGGTCTCGGGGTCCCTACTGAGTATCGTTATACTCATCCCTGCACGGGCTATGCCCGCACCTCGTTGTGTTGGTTGCAGACGACGGGCAGTGCTGACGGAGGCCGAGTGTTCGAGGACTGGACGGTACCCGGAGGTGGACTACACGACGATTCAGTATCCGGAGGTGGACTTCACGGAGAGACGACACTCGGAGGAGGTTGACAGGTGAGAGCGTTGTGGAGGCTATCTGTACCTACCCTTCTGGTAGGATCCGTGGTGGACGATCCAGGAGCTGCGCCATCTGTACCTACCCTTTAGGTAGGATCCGAGGAGGACGACCCAGGAGCCGCTTCCGTCCTTCCAGCTGTTGTCTTTTTCTGTTGTACTTTGTTCATTTGTAGTTGTACTTTCTTTTGGGTTTATATTCTGGCCCATTTACCTTCAGCACTTTCTCTTTGTACTTAGTGTTTTACTTCCGCTTGTACTCTGTGGTGTTTTGTTTACTTTTATAAAGGCAATGCCTTCCCAGTTATCGGGATTTACGCCTTTGGTGCTAGTCGCCAGCCCCTGGCCTATGGAAGGCGGGCTTGGGGTAGTCACGGCACGGGCCCTGAGGACGGGTCGTGACAAGCTAACTCATCATAAAATGGTTATACATGGAATCACCTGCCTTTTGAGTCAAAACCCTTGAATCTTGGTGTGAAACCTCAACCGCACCTCCGCCGCACCACAAGGATGTGAAAATGAACCCTAAACCATAATATTTCACCAAAAATACCCCAAATCAAACTCTAGGTATGAACCCTAACTTCTGGACACTCTATAAATTTATGAAAGTGGGAGGAAACCCTAAAGAGAAGGAAGTAATTGAAGAGAGAAACTCATACCCAAAATAATCTTGAAAAAAATGACCCAAAATCCACCAGCATCTGAATTTTAAAACATCCAACCATTCATGGGAGGTTCGAACAAATATTAGGAGATCTTGTAGGAACTGTAATGGGGGAAAAAGAGTAAAAATAGAAGGAGTTATGAAAGGATCAATTTACCTCTCCAAATCTGGACGATTTCTGAAATCCAGAGAAGTTTCGACCATTTTCGCGATTCTATCGAACTCCAAATTGTGGGAGGAGGGAATGGGGGCACGCCATAGGTAAGTGGGATCGAGTGAGAGTTGGAATCACCCAAAAAACGCAAATAGTGAAGGAGATATTAAATAATTACAATTTATTTTTAATGCAGAAAATGGGCTTTCGGGCAGACCCAATTACTTCAATAAAAACTCATATCCACCATGATTATGGATTTATAAATGGTCCAAATTAATATGGTGGTGTTAATATGTCAGGGTATGACAATTAGGAATTGGAATGGATGAAAAATGTTGAAAAATTAAGGAGTTATAAAGGAATCAAAATTTATTTTTAAATCTGGAATTGGGCTCACGGTTTGGCCCAATTCATAAAAACACACCCATTCCTCCATAAATGCTTGGGAAACCCTCAAAACAAAGCATGAATGGAAATTAAATGGAATTTAACTTTAAAATAAGTCATGTATGTGACATTATTGACCCATCGCTTTGCTAGTTTGAGAGTCGGAGGTGTTTGGAGGAGGCGTCAGGAGGGTTTGATGGAGTTTGGAGCTGCAATTCTACTACAGCAAGTTGTTCATGGTGTGAATATGTATTCATGAGGTGAGAGGTTGTTCGAGACTTGGAGGCTGGTGATTCATGACTTGAGGTTTCGAATGAGAGTTTTTTGATTAATGAACTCATGATGTGAATGGATTATTCATGACATGAAGTGCCTTGAAAATTGGCAGATGTTCATCGGGTTTTGAGTTTGAGAAGTTCACGACTTGAATTGTAGGGTCTCACAAAAACTCACGACGTGAATATGTGTTTCATGTCGGGAATGAGTCGAGGTCCAACTTGTCTATAAATTACAGGGCTCGCCCGAATTCTTTTATTTTTCTCTCATCCCCCTCTAACCTTGAGTGAACCCTGGACATTTTTGGAGGATCTTTTAGCCCCTTTCCTCATGATTTGATCTTTGGTTTTCAAAGGTTGATATTTGGAAATCATCAGTGAGTAAATTCCCTTTTCTCCCTCGTTTTCTTTGATTTCTCTTTAGGAATCCTTGGTGGTGGTGGCGTTTTGGTTCAGGAGTATTTGAGCTACATTTTTTATGATCCCTTCATACGGTTCAGGTTGATTCAAGGTTTCCTTGTGCGGTTGTGGTCTTCTAGTTGTTTCTCCTTCACCCCGTTGTGCACGACAATTCAGAAATCTCCTTTGAGGTAGGATCCTCATTCTCTCCCTATTTATGTTCATGTGTGGGAATTGCATGTTTTTGCCTTCCATTAGATAGATAGTAAGAACCAACTTAATGAAGATAATGAATTAACTTAACTAAAATTGATGGGAATGGGGAGAAATCACATGTTTTACTACTTTTTATGTTATTACCAATGAGATTGTGCATGTGTGTTGCCATTGCTGAAAATCACAGCTGTTGGGAGCCTTGCTTGTGTTGTAGTTGATATGGTTGTGAGACCTGCATTGCATTATTGATTTATATCACCCTGAATCAATAACTAATCACTTATATCTAGATAATGAATTGGTTGCCCATGAAAATCTGGAATTTGTGTGAGAATACTCATACCAAGTAATGAAATAAAGTAAATAATACCTTGTTGAATCTAAAATTGTGGAAGTTGGGTTGTGGTGGTGTGTGTGGTTGTGCTTATTGTGTTGCCTCGTGTGAGGTGGGTTGTTGTATAGTGATTGTAGTGACCAGATTGGGTGCGGAAAGTGTGGGGCAGTGATGTGATGGTCGGTTGGCATGAGATGTGATGTGCACGATTGTGCAATGGTCGTGACATGTGTTGGTGGTGATGTGTGGTGGTTGTGTCATGCAATGGTTATGATGTGTTGTGGTTAAGACTTGTGGTTGTTGTGGCAAGACAACTTGGTTGATGTGGTGTTGTGGCGATGGTTGATGCGAGATGGGTGAGTTGTTATGTGTGGTGGGGTTGTGTTAGTTGCCCGATTAGCCATAGAATAAATTATAATGCTAAAAATGAAAAATCATGGGTTGGTAAATGAATAAGAATGGACTGGAATTGATGTGTGATAACTGGCATAAATACATTAAATGATTAATGAAAGGGTTGTGTGAATGAATGGATTATTAAATGGGAGTTAGTGGAAACTTGTTTAAATCTAGAAAATGGTGGAGCCAACAATTGAAAGTGGGATTGTGTGGTTATCCATGGTGGTTTCATAGTGTGATGAATTTAGTAGCGGCGACATTTGTGATGAATGTCTTGTTGTGAAATGGTGGTGTTGTGGTGTATGCTGATGTAGTTAATGTAAACTCACATGTTGGGTATTGTGTCTTATTTATCTATCATGTATTTTATGTTATTTCTATATGTGCCTCACCTAAGATGGATAACCTTACCAATGCCCAAATGTTTTGGGTTCTTGGTGTTTTCCCCAACATCCAAGTTGGTGGTGATACAAATGGTTGGCTACCCCCTCTTCCCCGCTCTTCCTTCTGCAACAGTGATGGTAGAGGTTAGTGTTGGAGATTACCCAATGATGATATAGGTTGGTGTGGAAGATTACCCAGTAGTGATGAAAAATTTGATATGTGGTGGGGTTCATGCGTGGTGGGAGGATGACATGAGGTTGATACCCTTCAAGGTCATGATTCCCTACAACCCTGGTTATGTAATGTGGTTGTGATGTGATGCGATGAGGATATGACGTGGTGATGAATGATGCTAGAACTGGATGATAGACCTTGCGAGGGTGGGGTGGCTAGGTATGCATCCCGACCCACATTAGAGATGACTGGATATGTGATGTGTTATGTATGGAAGGGATGAGAGTATAGGATATTTGACGTTGGGGCATTAGAGCAAAAAAACGGTAGGGAAGTGGTTGCAAGGCACCTTTGCTTTATGTTCCTGATATTATATTACTATATTGGATTCATGATTTATTGAGTGTGTCATGGTGAGTCTGGGATTTTTTAGTTGACCTGTCTAGGTGCATGTTGGTTTTTTTGTTTGTTCACTAGAACATTAGTATGGTCTTTTCACATGTGCACTTGAGACATTGGTTATGATCCTATTGAGTATATATGTTATGTTCACCCTACATATATAAACCATTTTTTAGGTTTTCAGTAGGACTTTGGGGACCAAACTAAACATTAGTAGCTTGATTTTTGGAGATGTTGTTGAGTCACTGCCATATGACTTTCATTTGGTATTTACTTGGAGAATTTTATTTTCATTTATTGACATTATTCATTCATTGTAGGATGGTTTGAGTTTATATTTATATTATGAGTTGGAGTTGCTCAATGGTTAATTATCTTATCTCATGATCCTATATTATACAGGGGTTAATGTCTCTCACGTGTGAGATTTTATACCCTCAGTGTTAGTCACCAACTCTGGGCCTACTATAGGCAAAACTTAGGGGGAATTATCTTTCTTCCTTAATTGTCGGCTCAGGAGGAGTACCATTAGAGGTAGGGTTTTTTTTTTGAAAAAGTGATATCAAAGGTTTTGGTTGAGAGATATGATGGGGTTTAGAGTTTGACACTATGAGGATAACATGAGATGGTAGGGAAACAATGTTAGTTGATCTTGGTGTGCGACATAGGCAAGGGAGACCAGTTAGGAAATGAAATTTTAGCACCCCTGGTGATCCAATGCAAGTACTATAAGCTTATTGAATGACCAAACAAGGTGGACTTGTCTACGGGGTAGAGACTTAAGAGTGGTACATTTATCATGATTGATTTAATCCATTTATGAAATGGGTGATTTGGGGAAATTAAAATGAATTAATTAAATAAAATTTGACAAAATTTCATGCTATCGGGCTTAGGATTTCTCCTAGATTTTCAGGAAAAGCTCCTTGTTGTTATCTGTGAGTAGCTCAAGAAGTAGAGGTTTATCAGGATGATCCAATTGATCATCAGAGGATCAACCTGATAGAGGAGGATGAGGCATTTAAGAGGGTCTTATGTGATTTTCAGTGGCATAGTTGGAGAAAGTATGAGAGGAGCATCTCATATTAGAGATAAAGTACCAGTTGGAGGAACTCATGATTGTTTTTGGTCTGATACAAGCTCAGGCTGTGTTTGAGGTGTCATTGTCAGATATTCAGATGTGAGGAGCCGCACAATAGTGGTAGATGTTGTATCTTAATGACTATAAAGAGGTGGATGTGTTGTGGACAGACTTCCAAAAGTAGTTCCATTTGGAATTCCTATCATCGATGATGAAGGAAACAATGTGGAAGGAGTTGCGCTCTCTTCAGCAGATAAGCTTGAGTGTACAAAAGCTTGGGGTTATATTCAATGACCTCTTGAACTTTTCTCCTAATGTTTTCCCATATGAGGAGTCCATAACATGATATACGGAAGAGGCATTTCACCTAGCAATCAGGTATACAGTCACCCCATTTATGCTTTCTACACACCTAAAGGTGCATAATAAGGTGGGGTCTATCAAGAAAATGTTTTCTCTGGGAGGTTAGCCTTGAGAGAGTGGCTAGAATGTTTTATCGAGGAGAATAGATTTAGTCAGTGGGTCACAAATGTTTATTCGGTTGGGATTCTAACCAGTGGGGAACCGACCGCAGTAGATCCCTTCACATCCTTATGGGACCGGTGGTTTCCAAGTACTTACTAGGGGATTTTTGTTTTCATGTTATGTCTATGGGGGACATGGATACCATTAGGAATAGTGTCTGACCACTCAGGGAGGCTAGTTTTAGATGGATATTCAGACTCATTTCTAGCAGTAGTATCAGTTGCCTCCAAGGTAGTTTCGGTAGAAAGGACTATCAACACTTGTTCAGTAGCTGAGGGAAGATGAAGTTGGTAGAGGGAAACCTCACAATAGTCCCAGTCCTTAGGGACCTATGCCAGAGCATGACCATGGAGTCTAATAATATAGATATAGTGAATTTAGGTGTGTTCATATGTATACGATGAAGGTGATAGCGTCAGCAAGTCCAGAGGTTGTCTGAGGTATGATCAATTTATTGTCTACCCTTGTTTGTGCCCTATTTGATTTAAGAGGATCACAATCCCTTTTTTATCCTACTTTGGTTCATACCTTTGGAATAAATTTGGAGAGGCTTCCAGTTCATCTGGTGTTATCTACGCTGGTTGGAGATTAGGTTGATTTGTTGGATGTGTATCGGGGATTTAGGACGGTGATGGGGTGGCACTAGTTAGTGGGAGATTTATTTTTTATTGTAGATAAATTCATATGATGTTATCATTGGCATGGATTGACTGTATTCTGTATGTGCAGTCATAGACTATTTCTATATGTGAGTTTCATTTTTTGATGTAAAGGGCCAATGAGTGTCATTCATTGGTGAGTAGAATTATCAGATGGGTGGTAGGAAATTGGAGCCTCTTTTGTCTCAGTTGATAGAGCTATTAGTAAAATATCAGAAAAAGGATGCTCTTGGGGTTTTGGAAGAGTTCTTGGATGTTTTTCTTTATGAGTTTATGACACTACCCCCTCGATGCAATGTTGAGTTTTGGATAGAGCTACAATCATGTACATCTCCAATTTTGATGGATCCCTATTGAATGACGGCTATGAAGATATGAGATTTGAAACTATAGGTTGATGATATGATGTAGAAGGGTTTTATCTGACCCAGTGTGCCTCTTTGGGGTGCTCAAGTGTTATTCTCTAAGAATGCATACAGTAGTTTGAAGTTGTGCACAAACTACTGAATGTTGAATCAAGTGATGATCAATAACCATTACCCTCTTATGAGAATTAACGATCTATTTGACAAGATAAAGGGTGTCAATTGGGTTTCAAAGATCAAATTGTGATTTGTATATCACTATATGAGGATGGAAGATGAGGATATCCCAAAGACTGTCTTCAGGTGCAGATATGGACACTTCAAGTTCATGGTCATGCTATTCAGTGTCACGAATGCACCAGCTGTGTTCATGAGGCCCACAAATTCTATATTCAGCGAGTTCTTAGACCAGTTCATTATTGTGTTCATCGATAGTATCTTGATCTACTCTAAGTCAAAGGAGGAGTATTCCAATCATCTCAGAGCTATCTTGTAGGTCCTTCAACACCACCAGCTCTATGGAAAGTTATCTAAATTTAAGTTCTGGATGCTAGAGGTGTATTTTTTTGTGGCATGTAACATCTCAGTAGGGTGTGGTTGTTGACTTATCAAAAATTTAGGCAGCTCTTTCTTGGGAAACACCCAATAACATGGAGGATGTTTGTAGTTTCATTAGTCTTATAAGCTATTATCAAAGGTTTGTATCAAATTTCTCTCAGATTATGGACCTATTAACAATGTTGACCAGGAAGAAATAGACTTTTGTTTGGATTGATCGGTGTCAGGCAATGTTTGATTACCTAAAGGAGAAGTTGATCAGTGCTCTAGTGCTTCTATTTTCTAAGGAGGGTGCAATGTTTGAGGTTTTTTGTGACACGTACCATCTAGGATTGGAATGAATTTTGATATAGTAGAGGGTAGTGACACTACAAAAAAATATCTCTTAGCGACAGTTCTAATAACCATTTCTAAATAAATTATATTAAATATAATTTCTAATATAGCGGCAGTTTAACATAACTGTCGCTATATATTTTTTATTTTAACATTTAGTGGTAGTTTTTCTTAAATCGGCACTAAATCTTCAAATAATCCCAATATCCCTCCCCCCCACCTAATCACCTCATCCACCCCCTCCTCCCTCCTCCCTCTCGCATCAATCCCCCCTCCCCTTGATGGTTGATCCCCCCTCTCCCTAACCTGTTGATCCCCCCACTCCCCGACCCATGACAATGACTACCCCCCTCTCCCCGACCCCGACAGTGATTGTGCACCCCTCTTGGCCCCAATCTCCACTCCCCAACCCCAGATCCCCCCTCTCCCCAACCCCAAACCCAAAGGAGACCGCCTCCCCCTCTCCCTAACCCACAACCCCTGATGACGACCACCTCCCCATTATCCCCAAACCCTGACCCCCCTCTCCCTAACCCCTCACCCCCTCACCCCAAAAGACCCCCCCTCTCCTCGACCCTTGACCCCCTACACCTACCTCCCCTTGGCCCCAGTCCCCATTCTCCCCAACTAAGACTACCCCTAGCCCCTCCCTGAGCTCTGATCCCTGTGACCCTGGCCCCCTTACTCCCAACGATGAATCTGCAGTGACACCCCTGCTCCTCGATGTTATTTTAGGTGATTTTCCTATATTTTTATTTTTTTGAATAATTAATTATTAATTGTTATAATTAATTATTTATTTCATGTGGAATAATACAGGTGACCAGGGTGTTATCAGTGTATGGTGTAAGACTTGAAGCTTTTACATTTTCATCAATAGGTAGGTCAATCTTTTGGTTTTGTGTCACTTCACCATTTAAATTGTTTATCCAATTTTAAAAATTTGTGGTAATTTCATGAAGAAATACAATAACAAAAAATAAATTTAATTCAATATTTCCTAGAAAATATCAATACCGCGTCTTGTGATAATCTTCCCTTTAAATTATTTAAATTCCATATTATCAAATATTATTAAATTGAATGCATGCATCAATTACTTCATTATTTAATTTCAATAATTATGAAATAATATGTATTATATGACATGAAACAATTTCCTACTCATTATTATGATAATTTCCATGTTATTATCTTCTTTAAGGTTGATTCCATCTATTTACCTGAAACAAACTTCAACATGTCTACACATTAACCAAAATAAAAGAGAAGAAATGAACACCCTACCTCAAGGTGAAACCTTAATGGTTCACTATGATACACCTGCTGTGATACACCTGACACATTTAAAGAGAGAGAGGGAGAGGTTCACAACACTAAGAACTCCCATGGAATCTCAAAGCACAATAACCATGAATTGTAGTGGATGTTTGAATGGAACTTTCAAAATACTAGGGCTGAGTCTCACATTTTTTCTACATTTAAAGAAAATAAAAAGAATAATCAAAGGGAAGAGATATCAAAATTTAAGAAATAAAACCATAAGAAAATATTGCATCACCTGGTCACATTCATTGAATCATTTAACATGGACCTGCAGTTGTTTCATCCTAAGAAGGTGAACCCTATTAACATATAATGATTTAAATAAATGAAATAACATTTCAATTTGATATAAATGTTTTTAATTCATTATCATTTTTGTTTCACACATGCACCAGATATCACAATGTTAAGTTCTCGTTTTAGAAAACAACAAATTTTGATTTTCATAATTATCAAATCAAGAACTAGCTATAGATACAATAATGTTTCTGAAATATAAAATAAAAATTGATAATATAAAAAGAAGAAAAGTTATATATCTTTTAATATAAGAATTATGTTCATGTATCATTATGGACTAATAATAGTACACTTTACATTACAATAACCACTCTCATCAGCTCAGTGAAATTATTCCAAAAAATTCAATCATGTTATTGTGAAGGGTAATATTTATTCATTTATTTTGTTTATGTTTTTAATTTTGTATTAAATCATTTTTATGTTGAATTTGTGCTATATCGAATCAAGATTCTACCCTAGTCAATGATGAAGTTGGATTATGTTCAATTTTGGTTGTACTTGTTTGATTAACCATTTGTATCTTTATATATGAATGTATAGGGAGAAGAGTGAAAATCCAATACCTATGGATAAAAGTTGTATTAATTTACCTCAAAACACACCTTGATGTGATAAGGGTTTGGAAGAATTTTTATATTATGCAATTGAAAACCGGTCAGTTGATGGTAGAATAAAATGTATGTGTCCTGATTGAAAATTCAAGAAATAGTTAAATATAAACGAAGTATATGATCATTTTATATTGAAATAGTTTCTTATTCAATATGTATGTTTAATTTGGTATGGTGAATCTAATTTTATGGAAAGCCAAAATAATTAGAATCTTGTCAGCGAAATACAAAGTGACCCACCATAGGATAATTTAGTTTGAAATTTGATAAATGATGCATTTGGATTTTCATGATACAATGTCCAAGATTTTAATAGATCAATATAAAATTTAGTTTATCTTGATCAGATTTATATTGATCATAAATTCAGTGACCAAAAAATGAGTTTTATTAATTAGTTGAAGATGAGCAATAAAAAATTTACGAAGGGTGTGCCAAGTATTCAAAATTGTATTTTATACTTAAGTTGTATCATATCAAGTATATATGTGGAATTACTGACAAAGAAATGTACATGATTTTAGAGTTTCTTTATGATTCATTTAGTAAATATAAGGTCCTTGCATCATTCTATGAGATGAATAAAGTCATCAACAAACATGGACTTGATTATATAAAGATATATGCATGCCCCAATGATTACATGCTTTATTGGGGGGAAGAGTATGATAAATAAGAATGCATAAGATGTCATACAAGCATATGGAATTCAATTAAAAACAATGGGAGTATAAATCAATTCAACCCAAAGAAGAAATAAAATAAGAAAACTCCTGCAAAGGTATTGTGTTACTTTCCTCTGAAACCACACTTGTAAAGATTATTCATGTCATCTAAGACTACATAGGACATGAAGTGGCATGCTCAAGATAGTAATAATGGATTTATGAGACATCCAAAAGATTCAACATCATGGAATATGTTTGATTTATTATATCCATATTTTTCTTCGGATCCTAGGAATGTACCTTTGGGATTGGCTTCTAATGGTTTTAAACCTTTTGGTAATTTATACACTAATTATAGAATTTGGTCAGTGATTTTGATCCCCTATAATCTACCTCCATGGATATGTATGAAGAAGACTTATTTCCTTATTTCTATGATTATTCCTAGAAAGAAAATGTCTTGAAATGACATTGATGTATACCTTCAACCTTTAATCAAAGAATTGAAATAATTATAGGATGATGGTGTGGAAACATATGATGCTTCAATGATAAAACTATTCAAAATGCATATTGTTTTAATGAGTAAAATTAGTGAATTTCTTGGACTAGGAAATTTATCTGGTTAGAACACTCATACTGTTTTGGCTTGTCCAATTTGTAATTTTTATTTTGAACCTCAACGATTACCTCATAGCAGAAAATGATGTTTTATGTGTTATTATTGATTTATTGATGTTTCTCATAGATTCAGGTTTAACAAGACATGATTCAATGAAGATATTGAATTAAGAAATCCACTGAAGGTTTTATCTGGTTTAGAAACCTTTAGAAAATTAATGAACGTCACTGAATAATTTGGAAAATGTCATCAGTTTGAAGAAGGGGTAAAAGGGTACGAGGTACAATATCTGAAGTAGTTGGAACATAAAAATGGAAGAAAAAGAGTATATTTTTCAAAATTTCTTACTGGGGGTTTAATTTGATACATCACAATCTTGATGTGATGCATATTGAGAAGAATTTCTATGACAATATAATTTTTTCATTGCTTAATGAGAAGGGTAAATCAAAGGATTGCCTTAATGCTCATAAGGATTTGGAGTTAATGAATATAAAGCATGGTTTTTGATAAAATGAGAATAGAAATAATCCTTTGGATATTTTTACAATGAAAAATCACGAGAAAGGCATATTACTTCTAACTTTAAAAAATGAAAAGGTGTCTAATGTATATTCAAGTAACATATCAAGGTGTGTTGGCTTAAAAAATTGAAAGTTACATGGATTGAAAAGTCATGACTCACATATTCTAATGGATTAGTTGTTACTGTTGGAATTGCATAATAAATTACCTGAAAAAGTAACTATAGTTCTAGTTGAGTTTTGTACCCTTTCTAGAAATATTTTTGGAAAAACTCTAAATCCAATTGATCTTGATAAACTTTAAGAAATAATTGTTTTGACACTTTTTCATTTGGAGATGTTATTTCCCCCTTCATTATCCATAATCATGATTCATTTGACTATTCATTTGGTTGAAGAAGAAAAACTTGGTGGACTGGTACACTATCAATGGATGTATCCAATTGAGAGGTATGCTAATATTATTTTTATTTTCATTGGTGAATTCAATTTTATCAGATCATTGCATAATTTTTTTAATATGTTTCTTATATTTTTTCATCAGGTACTTGGGTCATTTGAAATCATATGTAAGGAATAAATCTCAACCATAAGGATTTATTACCAAAGGTTACATAGCCGAAGAGTGACTGAACTTCTATTATAAGTATTTGGATGAGATTGAGACTAAATTCAATCATGATGGACGTGGTGATGACATCTCCACTAATTCTCATCATGAAAAACAGTCATCGGTATTTCCAACTATTTGACGACCTATTGGAAAGGGGTCAAATTTTACATTGTCTAAATTTTATTTACCACAAACACATAGATACATGATACTCAGTAGTCTTATTACATATCTATTTATTAAATAATTTAGATTCAAAACAAAGAGGTGACTATGAGGCCAAGCTTGAAATGAGATGGAATTACAAAAACTGTTAATAAGGAGATTGTCAAATGGTTCACCCATCGTGTAAGTATATACTCATATTCATATTATTGACGTCTAGTTATTTTTTCTATATTAAAATTAAACCTTATATCTTTTTGTGTAGATAATGAATGTTGAAAATCGAGATAAAATATCAAATGATTTAAAGTTTTTGGATTGAGGTCCTCTAAGGAAGGCTTAGAGATTTGATGCCTACAATATTCATGGCTTTCGGTTTCATATAATTTATCGTGAAGAAGACTTGAAAACTCAAAATAGTGGTGTATTTACACTTTCATAGGTGGGATACTATATAAAGTTTAATGATATAATTGAATTAAACTATCATGGATAGTTTTCAGTTGTCTTGTTCAAATAAAAGTGGGTTAACATTAATAGGGTTATAATGTAAGATTCATTAGATTTTACTTTTTTCAACTTCTCTCACTTGATCCATATCGGTGAGCGTGCAGAGCATGATCCTTCTATATTGGATTCACAAGTGAATACCGTTTATTATGTGGATGGTGAAATAAATGAAGGTTAGAGTGTTGTTGTACACTTAAAGAAGAGTGGCTTATATGATATAGGTGATAGATATCAATTGGTACTTTGTGACATTGAACCTCATCAACCAAAAAACATTGAACAATTTTTTCCTAACAATATCTAAACAATAGAACTTTAAAGAGAGGGTGAAAATGAAGCACTCATCACAATAAAGGTTGATAACAATGAAGACACATGAATATGAAGATAATTGAATGTATAAATTGGTAATAAAATATATTAAAATTTATCATTGATAAGTGTTTCATACATATATGCATTGTTCTAGTTTTTTTTGTTTTTTTAGCTTTTAATTTTTTATACATTTACTATATCGGAACCATTTGAATTTCAGTAATGCTGAGAACAAAAAAATATTAGGATCCTAGACGATGAGCATCTCAAATCACACAACCACTACTATTGGCTTCAGTGGATCTGAGTGATTCCTTTGTACCAAAGACTAATAGTGATCCAGATGTTTCCTCGGATGAAGTTGGTATCCCAGCGTCTAATTCACCTCCAATAATGAAGTAGTTGGTCACCCCTCTATCTAGGGTATATTGGTAAGTTATCATTACTGGTATGTATATCATTGTATAAGAAAAACTATTTATTTTATTAATTGTTTAATGATTTTTTCTAATAGATAAAGACAACCATAAAAGGGATAAAAATATTAACACGATAGATATATGGGACCTAAAGGACTTCAAGATTGTCATTCCATTTGATGAGTTCGGGGTGCCTACTAGTAATACTGCCAGAATCTATAGGCATATTCTTGGACAACTTTATTGAGAGATGAAGAACTTTCCCATTAATTATAAATATTGGAGGCATATTCCTATAACTTGAAAAAATGAGGTCTTTGATACTCAAGTAAAGGTAATATTAATTTAATATTCCTTGATAACTAATTTAAAAGACATGAGTAAATTTTTGTAATATACTTATAAAGTGTTATATTTTTTATTTATAGATGTTTTTTCATTTTGATGTCCCTAAATCCATTTCACTCCCATGGAATTTGAAAATTTTGGGCAAAAAATGGAGATATTTTAAATGGAGATTATGGAATGAGTTTAATGACACATACCTAAGCTCATGATATATGTATGAGAAAGTTTCTGAATGAATTTATCATGAGAAATGGAAGTTGTTTGTAGATATTAACATAGGTGCATATAATGATGTAATTAAATATTTTACAGTATCTTAATAATAGAAACACAATAAAATTATAAATTTTATTAATGTTGCTATTTTTTATAGGAATTGTCTAAAAAAATACTATGAATTGTGAGAAACAAGTCATTCCTCACATCGCTAGGTCTCAAAGTTTTTTGATAAAAGAGAAATTTTGGTTTGCATTTTATTAATTATTATTTATATCATTTTATTACAAGTCAAGGTTTTTTATAACTTATTTATATGTTTTTATAAAGATTAATGAATTACGTAACTCTGTTGGATGAACCGAGATGTGGTTTAAAGTGCATAGGAAACCCAATGATAGTTTTGTAAATGACCCTACCAAAGATGTTGGAGTAAGTAATTTTCATTACCATTTCATGTTATTTCATTATTATAAAAACATAATAATGAAAAATATATTATAACAACAAACAAGCCTTAAACCCAATTAAATGTGGTCAGCTACATGGATGAAACGATGCTAATTTGGCATCGTTTGATACATCCAGCCGACCCTAATTAATTGGGTTTAAGGATTATTTTTTATTATAATTTATTTTTCAATATTATGTTTTTATAATAATGAAATAACAATAAATAGTAATGAAAAATTTATTAATTAGATAATATTATGAAGTTCAAATATTTTAAAAAATCATTGTTAATATTTTTGTATTAAGAGGTTAAAATTCAAGAAATCTGGGATGTGAACCCTTCATAATCATCATCGGTTTTCTAGAATGTTGCAGTTGAAATAGTTTTAGGGAAGGAGCATACCAAATGTGTATGGGGGATGGGTTATGGGCATACTCTATTAGTTGTCTTTAGTAGGGCATCATCATCTGTTACTGCTACACCCGGTGGGGGTTCAAGTAGTGCCATTGATCAAGAATCACAAAGAGAAATTGAAATATTGAAAGAAAAAGTTAAATAACAATACTCTTATAGGAAAACACACGATCAATGGCAGTTGAAAATTGAAAATTCTTTAGTTTCTATATTTTAGCGGATGACCAACACAAACCCTAAGGAAATCATCATATTTATAGATTATCCTGAAGAAGTAAATTCTAAATTCTATAGATTATTCATATATTTTCAAAGAACACGCACAACTTCCATAAATAAAGCTAAAATGAAACTTTTATATATTAAACATGTACTTTGAGTCATACCAACCACATCTTGTTCTAGATTGATGTGTAGTCGATTCCTACACATAAAAAATGAATTATAGATCGCTATCCTTAAGTTTTGAAAATAATTTGACCTCATTTTCTCAGTTTTGACTTAGTAGATACTTTTTAAAGGCACCAAAGCCTTTAAAAGCATGTGTCATGAGGTCAAAACTAGAAAGATGATGTCATATTTCCTAGAAATTATAGGACAATGACCATAGATTGATTTGTGAAATGTAGGAACCAATGACGCATCATTTCGAGTTACAGTTTTCCCAGGATGTCTATAAACATGTTTTTAGTGTTTTAAAACACTAAAACGTGTATGTAATGGTAAAAACCATAGAAAATGATCTCATATTTACATTAAATCATGTAAAAACCACCTTTGAGTTATTTTTTATGATTACACACAAACCACAGATCAATCTGATGTGCGGTGTAGTCGGAATGACTTGGTAAACACTTTTTAAAGGTACCAAAGCCTTTAAAAACATGTATCGGGGGGGGGGGGGGTAAAAACTAAGAAAATGATGTTGTATTGCCCTAAAATTAGAGAAAAACGGTCATAGATATATATTTTAAATTTAGGAACTGATGACACATCATTATGAGTTATGGTTTTCCTAGGATGGTTGTAAACACGTTTTTAGTGTTTTAAAACACTAAAACGTGCATGTAATGGTCAAAACCATATAAAAAGATCTTAGATTGATATAAAATCATGGAAAAATCACAATTTAGTTATTTTTGAGGTGTATGCATAGACAAAACATCAATCTAATGTGTGGTGTGGTCATAATGACCCATTAAACACTTTTTAAAGGTACCAAAGCCTTTAAAAACATGTTTCAGGGGTCAAAACCAGGAAAACGATGTCAGATTTCCCTAAAATTAGAGTAAAAAATTATAGATTGATTTGTGAAATGCAGGAATCAAAAAATTTTCATTCTGAGTTATGATTTTCCTAGGATGACTATAAACGTTCTTTTAGTGTTTTAAAACACTAAAACACATGTGTAATGATCAAAACCATAGCCAATGACCTTAGATTGATTTTAAATCATGGGAAAACCAATATTGAGTTATTTTTAAAATGTAAGCATAGACAACACATCAATTTGATTTGCAGTGTGATTGGAATGACTCGGTAAACACTTTTTAAAGGTACCAAATCCATTAAAAACATGTTGGGGGGGGGGGGGGTTCAAAACCTAGAAAATGACATCAAATTTCCCTTCAATCATAGTAAAATGATTGTATATTGATTTGTAAAATTTAGGAACTGAAAACACGTCATTCTGAGTTACAATTTTCCCAGGATGGCCATAAACATGTTTTTACTGTTTTAAATAACTTAAACATGTGTATAACGGTCAAAACCATAAAAAAAGACCTCATATTGATATGAAATCATGAGGCTAGTGTTGGTTTATTTTTGGAATTTATGCGTATAAAACATGTTAATTTGATGTGCAGTGTGGTCAGAATGACTCGGTAAACACTCTTTAAAGGTACCAAAGCCTTTAAAAACATGTATCAGGGGTTAAAACTATGAAAATGATGTCATATTTCCCTAAAATCATAGGAAAATGATCATATATTTATTTTTGAAATATAGGAACTGAAAAAACATCATTTTGAGTTACGATTTTCTTAATATGGTCGTAAATGTGTTTTTAGTGTTTTAAAACACTAAATCGTGCATGTAACGGTCAAAAACATAAAAAATGACCTTAGATTGATGTGAAATAATGGGAAAACCACTGTTGTGTTATTTTTTATGTGTACACATATACAACACATCAATCCGACATGCGATGTGGTCAGAATGACTCGGTAAACACCTTTTAATGGTACCAAAGACTTTAAAAACATGTATCGGTGGGTCAAAACCAGTCAAACAACGTCATATTTTCTTGAAATCAAATGAAAATGACCATAGATTTATTTATGAAATGTAGGAACTGATGACATGTCATTTCAAGTTACAGTTTGTTTGGGATGACCGTAAACGCATTTTAAGTGTTTTAAAACACTAAAACGTGTGTGTAATTGTCAGAACCATAGAAAAAAAAATTCAGATTGAGGTGAAATCATTGGAAAACCAATTTTGAGTTATTTTTTATGTGTACATGTATAAAACACATCAACCTAATGTGCGGTGTGGTTGTAATGACTTGGTTAACTCTTTTTAAATGTTCCAAAGCCTTTAAAAACATGTTTTGGGGAGTCAAAACTCAGAAAATGATGTTGGATTGCCCTGAAATAAAATTAAAATGATTTTAGATTTATTTTTGAAATATAGCAACTGATGACACATCATTCCAAGTTAAAGTTTTCCCAGTATGTTCATAAATGCATTTATAGTGTTTTAAAACACTAAAATGTGCGTGTAACGATCAAACCCATAGAAAAATACCTTAGATTAGTGTGAAATCATGGGAAAACCACCGTTGACATATTTTTGATGTGTAATCATAGAAAACACATAAATATGACATGCAATGTGGTCAGAATGGCTCGGTAAACACTTTTAAAGGTACTAAAGCCTTAAAAAACATATGTTGGGGGTCAAAACTAGGTAAACAATGTCATATTAGCCTAAAATTAGTGGAAAATGACTGTAGATTTATTTTAGAAATTTAGGAACTGATGAAACATAATTTTGAGTTAGGGTTGTCTTGGGATGCCCAAAAACGCATTTTTAGTGTTTTAAAACACTAAAACTTGCATGTAACGATAAAAACCATAAAAAATGACCTCAGATTGACTTAAAATCATGGGAAAACAACCATTGAGTTATTTTTGATGTGTAAACATAGACAACATATCAATTATACATGTGGTGTGGTCGGAATGAAACCAGTAAATACTTTTTAATGGTACCAAAGCCTTTAAAAACATGTGTTGGAGGGTCAAAACCAGAAAAACGACATTGGATTGATCTGAAATCAGAGGAAAAAAGACTTTAGATTTATTTTTGAAATGTAGGAACTGACGACATATCATTCAAAGTTACGATTTTCCCAATATTCCGCACTACTAGAATCTGATGTTTTACCAACGGATATATACCAATGATTTCTTCAAACCATTGCTATACTGTAAAAAAAGGCAGCATTTTCCAACAGTTTGTTCAAATCGTATAGCAATGTGTAAATATACTTAAGATTTCCCAATGGTTTGAAAAAACCATTGGGAAATATTTAGTTTCTCTAAGATATACCAATGGTTTTAATAAACCATTGGTAAAGAGAGGATTTCCAATGGTTCTTAAAAATCATTGGGTAAGTTTTCCCCAAATACCCAGCACCCCAGCTCCCACTCCGACCCGATTGAAGACCCTAATCCAAATATCCTCTTGAAGTTTTCTTGGCCGCGAAACTCCTTCCAGCCATAGATCCATATTCAATCAAATGAATTTTATTTCTACACTTCAAATTAGTAAGTGTTACCTTAGTTATAAAGTTCTCCCTCTATTTTTTTCTATTTGCTGTTTTGATTTTGGCTAAATTAGATTTACTCCTATATGTGGAGTACTGAAACCTTTGATTTGTTTTCTATTTTTTGTTCTACACTTCAAACATGGTAAAGGGTTTGTTAAGTGGGGTGATATGGTAGTTTTTGTGGACTTTAGTTTAGTTGAAAATTGGATTTGGATTTTGTATTTATAGTTTTTTTTTCAAGGAATAATGGGAAGGGTATTGATATTGAGGATGAATTGGCGTTGGTTGGGTGATGGATTGGAATTGTGAACACCACCACCACCCCCCACCCCCTGGACACCTCCCACCCCCCTGAACAACCCCCACCCCTGGACACCCCCACCCCCTTGGACCTCCCCACCCTTTGGACAACCCCCTCTCCCCACCCCTTGGACACCCCCACCCCCTTGGACACCCCCCACCCTTTAGACACACACCACCCCCCCCACCTCACCCTCCCTGGACACCCCTCACCCCCATGGACAATCCCCCCCCCCCCATGGAAAGCCCCCCCCCACCTTCACCACCCCTAGACACCCCCACCCCCTGGACACCCTCCACCCCCTTGGACAACCCCCCACCCCTTAGACAACCCCCCTGGACACCACCACACCTCCTAGACACAAACACACCTCCTAAGTGCTTGGTCCAATTTTTAAATTGGAATTAACAATGTAATTGATTTCCCCTTTCCCCAATGACATTTTCTAAGTGACCCATAGAGCCTTATAAATTGAATTTGTCATGTTTTGATGAATTAAATTTTTCATGTTTTGATAAATTTAATGGGTTGTTTAGAATGAAATGGCTAATGCATGATGGTTTACCTTTCTTAATGAATAAAATGATTTTAAATAAAATTACCCTAAGGGGGGATGCAGGAGGGGTAAGGGGATGTCCAGGTGTGGGGCGTTGTCTAGGTGGGGGGTGGGTTGTCCAGGGGGTAGGGGGCTGCAGGGGGGTAGGGGGGATATATGGGTGTGGGGGAGGGGGGTATGGGCTACCCAAAGAGGGGTGTGGGCTGTCCAGGGGGGTCAGGGTGGGGTGTCTAGGTGGGGGAGGGGGTGTGGGGTGTCCAGGGAGGGGGGTGGGCTGTCTAGGGGGTCAGGGTGGGGTGTCCAGGTGGGGGAGGGGGTGTGGGGTGTCCAGGGAGGGGGGCGGGCTGTCTAGGTGGGGGGGTGTCCAGGTGGGGGGGGGGGGCTTTATAGGTGGGGGTGGGGGTGGGGGTGGGGGTGGGCTATCTAGGTGGGGGGGGGATGTCTAGGTGGTGGGTGGCGGGGTGGGGGTGGGCTGTCCAGGTGGGGGGGTGTCCAGTGGGGGGGGGGGGGGGTTATCCAGGTGGGTGGGGGGTGTCCAGGTGGGGCGGGGGGGGGGGGTGTCCAGGGGGTAGGAGGCTACAGGGGAGGGGGGTGTGGGCTGTCCAGAGAGGGGCTGGGTTGTTTGGGGGGGGTGGGCTATCCAGGTGGGGGAGGGGGGTATGGGCTGTCCAAGGAGGGGGGGCTATCCAGTGGGGATGGGGGGGCATGGGATGTCTAGGTGGGGGTGGGGGGGGGGGCTGTCAGGGGGGGGGGGGTAGGGGGATGCAGAGGAGGGGGTGTGGGCTATCCAGGGGTGGTGGTGGGTGGGCTATCCAGGTGGGGTAGGGGGTGTGGGCTATCAAGGGGTGGTGGTGGGTGGGATATCTAGGGGGAGGGGGTGTGGGCTATCAAGGGGGTGGGCTTACTAATGGGGGTGGGATGTCCATGTGGGGAGGGGGGGGTGTTGGTTGTCCAGGGAGGAGGGGGGTGGGCTGTCCAGGTGTGGTGGGGGTGTCTAGGTGGGGTGGGGGGATATCTGGGTGGGGAGGGGGATGCAGGGGGGTAGGGGGGCTATAGGGGTGTGTGTGTGTGGGGGGGGGGGGGTCTAGGAAGGGGGTGGTTTGTCCACTCTGATACTCTACAAAAAAGGAATCAAATATAACCAATGTATAATTGCTTTCACACATTAAGACTTTTCTTGAAGTTCAATACCAACACTCACTCTTACCCTTCCAAGAAG